>OY728159.1:1864766118-1874766118 GCA_963277665.1 Viscum album
ATAATGAATATGAAGAGGATTTTCTTTATAAGAAATTTTATCTTCCAAATGAACTACTTTTGGGATCAAAACATGAGATGAATCTGGAACATAATTTCTCAATATCAAAATATGAAAAACATTGTGTACTTGAGATAAATGTGGAGGAAAATAATCTTGATAAGTGACTCATTATACATTCACTAGGATTTCATGAGGTCCAATGAATCACGTACTTTGCATTAATTTCTTACCAAAATTCTTAACACTATCTATGGGGAGATTCTAATAAAAATATGACCACCTATCTTAAAAGAAAAGACTTTCCTTATGTTATCTAAATAATTATTCTACCTGCTCTGAGCAATCCAATTATGTTGCTGGATCATCTTCAATTTCTCATCCACTTTCTCTACTAATTCTGGTCCCATCAACCTCTATTTCCTGACTTTATCCCCAAAAGTTGGAGTTCAACACTAATTTCCATATAATTTTTCAAAAGGTCACATCTGTATACTGGAATGAAAACTATTATTATAAGGAAACTCAACTAAAGAAAGATGTTAATCCCAACATCCATGGTACTCTATAGTACAAGATTGAAGCATATTCTCTATTGTCTGAATTGTTCGCTCATTCTGTCTATTGGATTGAGTATGAAAATAAGTTAGGAAGTTTAATTCTATTCCGAAAATATTCTAAAGGACTTTCCAAAATTTATACAAGAAATTGATATCAGGGTTAGATACAATGGATAGAGGAACTCCATAAAACCTAAAAATATCTTTAGGTATAGTTGAGAAAGATAATATAGAGAAAAAGTGTCTCAAATAAGAAGGAAATGTGCATATTTAGTCAATCGATAAAAAATAACCCAAATCACATTGTTACCTATAGAAGTTTTATGTATTCACACCATGAAGTCCATGAATATATTTTAACATTTCCACTCTGGCACTGTTAAAGATAGAAGCATCCTCTTTTGTAAATTTCTCTCTTATTTAACTTATTTTCATGGAAATCATTTCATGGTAAAATTTATAGTATCTATTTTCATTCCATCACACCAGTAATACTCTTGAAGGTCTATTTACATCCGTGTGATGCTAGAATGAATTGGAAATGGAGAAATATTATATTAACACAACATTTATCTCTTCGTATGGGAATAACATGGAACACATAATCTCTTACCAAATCATAAAACACAATCTCTATCAACATTAAATTATAGAAACTTACCTTTCTCACCAATTCTACATTTTTCAATAAATCACAGTCTTCCTTATGAACTTTCTTAAAACTGTCAGAGATAAATAACGACACTGACCACTAAAATAAAACATAGTAATTTTCTTCATGAAGAACTTACAATAAAAAATTCATCTAATCATTAATCTAGGGTTATTTTTCTAAACACAACATGGTTAGTGATGCATGATGTTTTTGAGTCAAGGCATCCAGCACTTTGTTTTCTTTTATAGAATGGTAATTGATTATGAAATCATAATCCTTTATCAGTTTAATCCATCTTTTCTGACTCATGTTTAATAACTTCTAGGTGAATATATACTTTAGAATTTTATGGTCAATATGTATTTCACATTTGGGTCTATATAAAAGATGCCACCAATTTTTCAACTAAAAAAACCACAACTTCTAATTATAAATAATTTATGGGATAATTTAACTCACAATGTTTTAGTTGTCTTGAATTATAAGAAATTATCTGATCAATCTTCATCAGAACACAATCAAGTACCATAAATAAAGCATCACTATCCATAAAAAATTCATGATTTCCGGAATCCAGGGCCAAAACTAGAGAATTCACCAATCTTTTCTTCAGTTCCAGAAAACAAACAACACAGTCCTCTTTCCAAATAAATTTAGCCCCTTTTGTTGTCAACTTATTTAGATGACTATATTACCATGAAATTTTTTTAGCACAATATTGGTAATAACTCTATAATCCAAGAAAACTATGAATCTCTAAAACATTTTAGGTATTTTCCATTCATCAACCACTTCTTTTAGTGGGATCAACTATAATTCCATCCTTATTTACAATGTGACCATGAAAATAAATCCATTTAAAACAAAAATCACATATTTTAAAATTTCCATATATCTTCTTTTCTTTGAGAGTTTGCAAGACATTATTTAAATGTTTTTCCTGATTCTTATATCTTTTGGAAAAGATCCAAATATTATTAATAAAAAAATTAAAAATGTATTAAAATATTCATAGAATATTCTATTCTTAAGATACCTGAATATAAAAGGGGAATTTATCAATCCAAAGGGCATAAAAACAAACTCGTAATGCGAATTTCTAGTACAAAAATCTATTTTTGGTGTTTCATCCTTCTTCAACATGAATTGATGGTACTCAAATATCAAGTCAAACACGGAAAAATACTGAGCTCTATGGAGCTAGTCAAATAAGTCATCAATATGAGGTAAAGGATACTTATTATTTATAATAATGATATTCAAAACTCTATAGTCGATGAAAAATATCATGGATCCATATTTATGTTTAACGAACAATAATAGAAGCACCCCATGGTGAAGTGCTAGGGAAAATGAATCCTTTATGAAGAAACTCCTAAAACTGAGTTTTCAATTAAAGAAGTTCCACTTGAGCCATTCGATAGGGGGGTTTTGAAATTGGATTTGCATCAGGGACCATGTAAATAGTAAATTTAACTTCTCAGTCAAGTATAACACCAGGAAACTCATTAGAAAAAACAACCAGGTATTTATTTACCACTAGCACATCATTAATATGAATAGTTCCCTTATTTTCAAAAATATAAGAAAGATAACATTCATTACCATCTTTTAACAGTTTATTAGTATCAAAATATTATATTAATTGTATAGGTTCATTCTAAAACACTTTTTGAAAAAAAATTATTTATCTCTACACTCAATCTTATCATGATAAATATAAATCCAATACATACATAGAATGACATAACAATATATTAAGAGAAAAAAGGATTGCAAGTAATGTCTTTCTATAAAAAACAACAAGAATATTATTATAATTATTTTTTGATGTTATATTTCCCATAGTGTTTTAAAAGTATGTTATGTTCAAATCTCTTGAAGTGAACTTTAAAATTTACTAGAATATTTCTTAGAAATAAAAGAATGTGTAGACCCCATATCAAACAAGTTATTAGTAAAATTTGAGTAAATAAACAAAGTACCTGATAACACTTCATTTTATGGCCCAACATCTTTTATTATAGTGGTAAATATTCTCACTAAACCTTTCTGCTTATAATCAGGGTTTTTCCCATCATTAGGATCATTATTTTGATAGGTATTTTCATAATAACCAATCTCACCATATTTAAAACACATTATAGTTTCATTATCAAGATTAATCATAAGATCATTTTTATTATAATATTAATCCATATGTATAAACCTAGAACATAAAAAACACTTCCCAGTTTTGTGAAGGAATTCTCTAGGGTTCTTTATACCACACTTTTCATAAACTGGAAACTACAATATCTTACCTTTAGATTTATTTGATTAATTTTAACCCATTTAATTCCATGTAGAAAAAATCATCTTATTATTTTCAGGGTATGCATGATCATCAGCAAACTCCATTTCTACCCTCTCAACACATCAGAATTTTTTTAAATTTGAGGGATGCTAATTCCCTTTGATATCTTGGATTCCATCATGAGTAAAAATGATTTATTTTTCTATCAATATTTCTAATAATATTTGGAGTGTACATTTCCAATCCGGTGATGTTTTTATCATACCCGACCATTGAATCCTTCTCCTTTTGTTTAAATTAAATGATTTTTTTTACTATTCTAAGTCAAATCACCATAGGAAAATATTTTTCAAGGAAAATAATTTAAAATTCATCTCATTCCAAGCTATCAATCTCCTCACTCTCCCAGATATTCATAACCATTTACCACTACTGGTCAACTTCACCATAGAAAAAAAAATGGAGAGACTAGATTTTTTATTATATAAACTCCACATAACATCGAATATCTTATAAATCACTTTAATCCAACCTTTAGCACCCATAGGGTCAGAATATCCACTAAATGAAGGTGGGTGTTTCCTCATAAAATGTTCCACTACCATCATGTTCTTTTGTGGTAGCTCTAGCTATTATTTTGCAAGGATTCCACCTCTATTTATAGCTTATATCAACTGAACCATTGCTATCCCAAACTATTGAGTTCCCACTATCACCATTTTTTATTATGCATTCAGAAAGACATCATCCTCTTAGTGACTTCCAAATTTGTCTTCCCTATTTATTTTATGGAAAACCATTCTGAACATACATATTTTAGATTAATCAACATGGTAATCTTCAACTGCTATATAATGTAATTATAAACATAAAGTAACAATAATTTCTGTTATTCTATTAACATCATCCTAACCCCTAAAGTAATTTAAACTATTATTTAATACCAACAATATAGACCCATCCCTAAACATTACATAATTTAGTAAAATCATTTAGAACTCACTTATTTATATTCCCAATGATCTTTTCAGTTATGAGTTTTATAGAATTAGAAAATAATTCATATATATTAACCCACAATCATTAAAATAGGGTGAAACCAAAACAATATCTATTTTTTCATAATAATTTTTTTTTATTAAAACTGAAAATATTTTCATGAAAAGTCACCACAACATTAATCTTCGATTATCATTTTCTCTTAACCATCCTTAAATCCAATGCAAAAAATTTTAAAACTTGGGATGAGAAAAAAAGCTTAGTAAGAGATATAAAAAGAAGGAGATAAACTGTTATCACAAGAATACATATAAACATATGAAATCATATTCATGAATAAATACTTATCACACAATAAGTATCATATAGTTACTTTGTGAAAACATGAGATTTCTATAAAACATTGAAAAAAATAATACCAAAAATTTAACTTGGGGAATTACTTAAATCCCTCATATCTACCATATGATTTGTGACCCTCACGACTACCTTATAATGTAATCATCATGGCTACATCACAATGTAACCCTCATGACTTACTTATAGTGTAACCATCGTAGTTACACTTGGAGTAACCATATGGTGAAACTCTAACATAAACCAACGCAATTAGTTTTTGAGAGATACATGTCCCACCACTCATCATAAACAATTAAAGCAATCTATAACATAATAATAAACAATAAATTATTCCATAAAAACAATTCTTTTGAATTTTGTAAAATATTATTTTAAAATAGGATTTTTAGTGGAAAGTCCCTTTGAAATATCATTTATTTGAAGTGATAATTGATAAAAATAGACGAAAAAATGTATAAACAATAAATCCAAGTAATAGAACAAAACACTTTTCAAATTAATTTAATAAATAATTCTTATTACCACATAATCAGTGAAGTTGAAGTTTAACCCAAAGAAGGGAAATTGGGTTAAAATTTCCCTTACCTCGGGTTAGTCTTACATAAAATGTATTCCAAACTCATAAATAATTGTTTAATGACTATTAATAATATATTATTAAACCATATTAAAATTTATAATTACTTATATGATATTATAATACCATATATACACCTAGTTATTTATAATATTTTGTCGTTTTCATTATTTTGGGTGCATTTATTTAATGGTTTCCATGGTTAGTTCATTATGGATTCTCTTGTCGAAAGGGAAAAAAACTCAAAAAGTGGAATTAAATTGTGTTAAAATGTTAAAATAATTCTAAATAATACCATTTAACATTAGTTTTGATATGAGGTTGAATAATTAGATAAAACATTAATGAGAATGATTTTATTTATTTTGGTAGTTTTTATAATCATCACGAACTTATGTCACTTTATTAAATATGACGTTTATACAGTGGTTTTAAATCCATAAATAAATTATACTATTTATAAAAAAATATGATTTAACCACAATAATGGTTTTATGACTATCCTTTAAGGAGGTAATGTAAATTGAAAACACATCATCAACGATGTTGGTAAATCGATACAATACAGGTGATGTTCTTATTTTTAGAATAAATGGAAAGAAGAAGGGGTTTGATGATGAATATTTCCATAAACAAGATAAAATTATAGTATATATAAGATATTTAAGTTTTAATGTAATAGTTATAGAGGGAGGTGAAGAGAGTATAAGAAAAGAAAAAGAATTTAACCGAAAATAAAAGAAGATGAAAGAAGATTTTATCTCTCGAATTATCTTCCTTGAGAACCTTCTTAAGGGACTTGGTTTTGGACTTTTCATGTGACCAACTGGTCTTAAATGTATGGAAGAGGACTGGGAATGGATTTGGGAAAAAATTAAGCAATCTAAAAGTTTTTGAGGTGTCAGGTGAATAGGTGGTGAGGGGAGGTATTTATAGTGGAGGATATGGGTGTTTTCTAATTATTATATTCTTTTGTTTATTAATTTAGATCAAGAATATGAATAGTTTTAGAATAATAATAAAATATTTTGAAATAATGAAATATGGTTCAATATTTTGTTCTTTCATCATCCTTACATCATCTATGACTCAATAAATCAAGTATTTAGGTTATATTGTAAATTACCACATTTAGTTATTCACCAAATATTCATGTATTTTAGAAAGATACCAAAAAATGTACCTGAACCATTTTTGATGTGTAGAATAAAAAAATGACCACAATTTTATGAAAATAATTTTATAATTATGAGAAATTTAGTTATTAATTTAAATCATTATTTATTTGAAAATACGTATTCTAAAATTATATCTGATTCTATAACCCATTAAAAAACTAATCAAGGTCTCATAAATCTATCTTATAATCATAAGAAAATAAAATATTAATTTATGAATCTATTTAATGAAAATAAACACTCTTTTAAATCATTATATTTATCATGAAATTTGAAATTAAATATTTATGAGTTACAAAAATACCAACACATAGTTAATAATTTTCGAAAAAATTAATTTCATGTTCAATGATATAATTATATCGTATTTTTACTTATAAGATGGATAGATTTTATTTATACTTTATTAGGCGAAGTTACTATATATTAGACAAATTACTATTCTCAATGGTCATGTTACTATTCCTAAGGTCAAGTTGCTATTCCATCTGTTTAAATTCCTTAATTTCTATAAATTCTACTTATTTCATTATCCATTTATAATGAATTTAAATATTTAATTATTAAATGAAAAAAATTATTATATAAGTACCTGGTTTGTTACACTTGGGATCCAATATTCTCTTTTTCCCCATGTTATTATCTTTCGAACTCCTCTAAATCACATATGATCAATGATATGCCTATCTTTATGAACACAACATTCTTACTGTTTGTCTATACTCCATTCGTTTCTCCAAATTTCAACCCATTCATCATACATATATCCTAAATACCTAATTTTATGTTTTTTCATATACTTTTACAATTATAAGATATATTTATTGATTTGGAAAGTGAATATGGATGTGTAATCCCAATCACAAATTGTACCCAACACATGTTAGGTTTTATCAATTAATATCTGATTATATGATTATTATTATAGGAATTGTTGGTAATTGAGTATTATTTTACCTGGAAATGGTTCATTAAGGATTGGGGTGTTCATGATAGGTTATGGTGGACCAATTAACGTATAATAAAATTCCAAATACAATGATAATTGATCTTATATGTTTATTTTTTTATTCCATAAGTTTATTATAAACTATTGATAAAGAAAGAGAACAATTTGTGTACTAGGGATTGAGTTGAGTCTCAGTTTTTTATATAAGGTTTCATGGAAATGTGTTTGATACACAATCAAATATAGTGAGAAAACTATGAGAAATTAGTTTGTTTTGGTTAAATATTTTTTTGAGATATTCTTGGGTACATATCTTTCATCTTAGAGTGAGAAATGTATTATGATTTTTTATAAATGCTAGCCCATCTTTACATGATTCATGTAAAAATATGTTGGGTAACTAGTTACCACTTTTTGGGTTACCTTAAGAATTATATTAATGAAAAATTAAGGACACGTTTCAATGGATATATTACATTAGTAAAATCATAATGTGAGAAACTATTTATTATGTTCCATTTATCGATGTGGTATTTTAGATTTTTCACTGTTAACATTTCATGAGAGGTTGATTTATATATTCTAGTATACCCGATAATATTTATATGAATAGTGACATGTGGTAGTGTTAGGTATTAGTAGAAATTGAATTTATTTTTTAATAATTTATTGTCAAAAAAATTTTTCCCTTGAGAAATATTATGGATTTATTATTTTGACATGATTATATATTTTATCATCTATGATATTCCTTGTATGATATAATGATGTGTTATCCTATGTTTACAATGTTTTTAATTATTATATTCCATGTTTATATATGTGCGTCCATAATATAATAAGAAGATAGAAGAGAATATATATTTTTTAAACTATGTGAAGGTGTATTTGGCCATTAAAGAGAGTGGATTTAGATATTATGGGGGTTCGTATGTTTCTTATTGATCATTCCTCAGTACTATGGATATGATCTCTCCACTCCCATTAATAGTGTGTATCTGTTCACACAATCCCACCTTCTGAGTGTTCTAACTCTATATTTGTTATCCCTTTATCTTATACATGTCTTCTAATACCAATCAATATGATATTATGGGATATAACCTATAAGTATTTTGAGTAAGGAATGAAAATCTTATAGTTTTTTTTAGATAATGGGTTAAAGAAGGTATGAAGGTTTCTATATTTAGTTAGAAGACATGTGTAAAACAACATCAAAGGATCATACTTTAGTAATCATTAGTAAAATTTTATAAATGTATTGTTTTCTATTTAAGGTTATTTTTTATTTCATGTTTTATTTTTTCACCAGAAAATGTGTGCCACACACTTTTTCCTAGAATCCATCATATGATGGCCTCACAAATAACACTTTTAAATTAGCGGATGAGAAGTTTCAATCATTATTAAAACAATCCATATATTAACCCCATTTTCAACTTGATTTCTCACACATAGAAGATATACATTCAATGTAACAAATTCATAATTTAGTGATGTATTTTTGAGAAGCTCTTATTGACTATAGGATATGTATTTAATCAATTATTGGGTTCTAAAACCATAAAATCAATTTTTATGGTCTTTTTCATAAAATGTTTCCTAGTAAAAAACCTTATATGGGGAAAATCATAGCTAAAATCATATTTCACTTTTTATAATTTTATTTGAAATCTCATTTATCCAAAATAGACCTTCAGATCAATAGTTATTGTCGATTGATTTTGGAAATATATTGTTCAAAATTCATGTTTGAATTTGAGGTTAACATAGCACACACACCCTTCATCATGCATATAATCTGTAGTCCCATTCCCCTAAAGTCCCAATCCAAGGTTCATGCACTCAGAGTAACTCACCCTGTTCTCCTAGTACACCCGGATCTACTAGCATGAATGCACTAGGGAACACACCTCTTTTGTGCATATCACTTGTGTGAGTGCACCTACCATATGAGATCGTGTGCCTTGGTGAATGCACAAACAACCTTCCACACCCAACCTGCATATTACATGATCCGAATGATTTCCTATAAATAAATACAAGAGGTCCTCACATACAAATATACACATAAAGGGAGATTAAGTAATGCCTTGAGATAGATAAGATGAAACTTCAGGTGGCCAAATCTCCATTATATCAAACATCATGATTAAGATAAAAAATAAAAGAAATTAATTGGAAATTGAATTATATTGATTTTTCTAAAATATTAACCCATTAAATACATCCTAAATACCACTTCTCCTTTAGTTATTAAAAACATGGATGAAAGACCCCATTTCAGATGATACATTGGGGTGAAACTAACACATTTAATACTCAATGGCCTCTATAAAAAGGGTCACCCTTTCTCATTTCTCCTCATTGGGGTTACACATCACCATAAAAACCATCTAGAATATCAATAAAACTAATACAATATTAAAAACGTGTTTTTCTCAGGCCTCCGTACTATAGAAAACCATCACCCAGGCATTTAATAAGCTAATATATTCTACAAACCAAATAACTGGGGTGATACATCTTTCAATTCTCTATTGATGTTCAGTTGTATGATCACACAACACCGAGAATCATTCTTTGTTAGCCTCATGGAGAATCATGTATTTACCTGAAAACCTGATTGTCCATCCATAATAGATCCAAAGAAGGTGCAGATGGGGGTTGTGGCATCTTGGTTAGCGCACGACCTCTCAGTTTTTGATTGTGTGTTACTATGTTTTTAACAAATTTTTTATTTTATGGAATACACTAGTATACATGAGAACATCAGGTTAAAAATTCATTGGTGGTGTCCTACTAATTATTGTAATCATACCCTAAATACAAATTTCAATGTGCTTGTAGATTTCATAAGGGATTTTGTGAAGGGAAAGGTCCCTATGGTGGATAGTTGAGAAGAGGATCCTAAATCTAGTAGTAGATCAGGACGAAATCTAGAGGATATTCTATTTATTTACTTTATCTTATTTATTTTTTTGGAAATTATTTCTACTTATGGGAGATTATTTATTTCTAATTCTTGAATTCCATAAATTCTTTTTCACATGTTTACTATGATTATTTATTATACTATTTATTATTGATTATTGATCTTGTGACATGATATATAGGGTATAGTCTCCCCACTAATGGACTCAAACCCTCACTACTAGTCAATATCCTCTTGCATATGGGGAGACATGCATCAGGTTACATGGAATTTTGGCCCAAAACTGGTGATTCGGGTCAGGATGTTACAAAATTGTATTAGAGGATCAAGAATAACTAACTCATTCTTCTCTTGACATGGGATGGGACAAGGTAGATCAAAGTTATTATGGTTCATACTAGGGAATGTGAACTATTTGAGTGCTTGTACAGTATTGTATAGCCTGAATGGCTCGAAGGCCTTCATTTATATTGATTTTTTATAACCCCCATTTCAAGGGATGAAGGGGGAACCCTTACAAGGCATGTAGGCTCAGAGATTACATGGCCCGTAGGTTTAGAAGATTACATGACCTAAAGGTCTTCGGGAATTCAACCAGACAATATACAAGGAACTTCCCCTCCCTAGAATTTGCATCTAGAAAGTAGTTCTCTACCTTTGAATGACTGTCTGGATAGGCTTCCCGTGCAAGCATAGGCTAGTACCGATGGAATAACCATACCCTCTCATTCTGACAATCCATTTGGCTCTTCTCTGGTGAGTGAAACTACTCTGAATCCTAATGTGGGGTTGATCCTTATTTGTAGTGTGTTTGGGGCCTGAATTCATGTGTCCTGAAGGCCTTTGGGTGGCCCTAAGGCCTTAAGCTGGCCCGAAGGCCTTGAAAATCAACCAGCCCGAAGGCCTTGGGTGGCCTGAAAGCCTTGCAGGACCCGAGGACCAAACCGCTGTCCCGAAGGCCCATATGGATGAATAGTTCCAACTGCTACAGGACCGAACAGTGCCTATTATAGTACTACTATAGTGTCTGCTACAGTACTGATACAGTACTGCTACAATACCAGAAATATGCCTCCACCTAGATTTGATCTCGGGTCTCTTGGATGCACCTAGCGAGTCCTCACCAACTGGGCTGAGTCTCTTGTGCTTAAATGTGGGTTGCTAACACCAAATCCTAGCAGGGGGGGACCAAGCCCAGGTGCGCTCCACACTCACCATATAAGAAAATGGCTATGAATCTCCCTGTGCATAATATGCACAGTGTCCGAGTCTAGCGGGACTCGAGCCTGATCCATTTCCCACGGAGAGCGAGGGGTAAAACCTACGGGTACCACTCGGTTAACACCCCATGGTCTAAAAATGTGGATTGTTAACACCGAATCCCAGCGGGGGGCCCTGACTAAGCCTAGGTCCACTCCACACTCCCCAACTAAGCATAAAGTTGACAAGTGATTCATGAGACTTTGCGTATGTTAATGTAATATTAATAGTTTGTTAGGTTCACATGCCATATATATACAAATTCTTTTATGGGGAATAATAGTTCATTAATTAAATATCTTAATTTTTCCTATCTGTTTAGGATTGTTTCTCTTGTTTGATATATCTGTGTTCAGGTCTTATGTGATATATATTTATTGGAATTATTTAGTTGAATAGATCATATTGTTGTGTTATTATATATATAATTACTATGACTAACATGCATGAAAAGAAATAAAGATTAGGGATATGAAGGGTATACCTTTGGTTAAGGTTATACTCTTAATAAAACCTTATTTGAATACATATACTGGTTAAGAGAAACATCGTTTGATCCGATAGAATAATTAGGGTTTATCATAATGGATTTTTTTATTTTTTGAAGTGTTTACATCATGTTACAAAAGATTTTTCCTTTAATTAGTTTATGTAACTAATAAGGAAGAAAGATGAAATATTTCAACAAAATAACAGGTCTCAGATTTACCATTGGATTTTTATGATAATGTATTTAAAATTTCTACAACACCTATTCGTATTGAAGGTAGCATGGAAAATTCAACCAAAAGAAGTTCACTTGGGTCCTCTCTTAGGCATAGGAGTTCATAACTATTGTCAAATATTCCCTTTCTTCCACTCCACCACTATTCATACTTCCAGGGAACTAGAGGGCCTCAAGATGTTGAGTAATGAGTTGAAATAGTTGAAGATCATTGACCTAGTCGAGACTCTAAAGGATCAATGGGTTATGTTGAAAGGAGATCGTGTCAAGTGTACACCCATTTTGATACCCCATTTCGAATGGATCCAACCAAGATAAAGGATCTGAAGGTTCAAATGGAAAACTTTGAGAGAAAGGGATTAAAAAATCCAAGTAATTCACTATGGTGTTCACCTATGTTGTTTTCCAAGAAGGAAGATCATAGTCTTCAACTATATTTTTATTATCAGAAGCGAAACTAGGTGAGGGTGAAGAACCAATATCCTTTTCCCAGAATTGATGATATTTTCAATCAACTAGATGGATCTTGATGTTTCTCCAAGAATGATCTTCGACGATCTACCACTAGTTGTGATTTAGAGGGGATGAAATTCCAAATATAGTGTTTTAGAGTAGATACAGACTGTATGAATACTTCGTGATGCCTTTCAGAATGATGAATACACCAGTGGTGTTTATGGACCTAATGAAAAAGATATTTTATGCATAAATAGACTCCTTCATCACAGTATTCCTCAATGTTGTACTCATCTACTAACCAACACTATAGAAACATTACAATCACCATGGGACAGTCTTTAGTATGCGTTGAGCACAGAGTATTTACTCCAAATTTTCAAAATGTGACATCTTGATTAATGAGGTGAAATTTCGAGGTCATGTGGTGTCTGATATTGGTATATCAGTAAACTAGATGAAGGATGAGGAATTCCTGTTTTGGAAACATCACTAAAATGAGTTTTATATTGAGAGATTTTTGGGATTTTGTAAGATATTATCAGAGGTATATCCATGAATTCTCCCGACTATCATAACCCATGATCACAATAACAAAGTAGCGAGTGAATTTACAGTGGTCACACTAGTGTGAAGAGGATTTATTTGAGAAAATGAGGAGGATGATGATAGGTCCAATACTAACTCTCCCTGAGCCTAGGGTTTGATTATGGAATGTACTATGATACATCAAGAATTAGTATGAGAGATGTTTCGATGAAAAAATATATGGAAGTAACTTATGGATCTCATCAACTATGATCCCATCAGAATAAATACCCTACACAAGAATTGGAGATAGCAGTAGTGGTAAACTCTATAAATTTTTTTAGAGAATATATCTTCATTGAGAGATTTATTGTTTACATGGATCACAAGATCCTTCGGGACATCTTCACATAGACGGACCATGATATGATAAAGAATTATAATTTTGAGTATATTTAGATGTTCTATTTTTTAAGATGTCATTAGAACTACCCAGTTAAGCATGCTTGGGTGAGATTAGTACTAGTATGGGTGACCTCCTTGTATGTACTTGGGTTGAACCCTTGTCTGAGATTACCCCATAATTAATGCCTCAGATCCCATTACATCTTTGCTGGTTTTGTCTCCCGATACCTTACCTAATAGAGGGTGAAGGATGATCTCCATCAACTAGGTGGGTTGTTTTAGCCACTATTGATAACTATGTGGGTGTTGGAAAAATTCCTGATGAACTTTTTGATGGGGTTACCTCAGACCACTATGGAGTTGTGACACAATCTAGGTGATTTTTAATTGGTTAACAAAGTTTTATCTCTTATTAATAATTAGAGGGAATCACATAGTAGAGGAGTTCGAATGGTTTTATATATGAGAGGTTGTGAACCTTTATGGATTCTATTGAAACATTGCTTCAGATGGAGATTCATGTTTTCATCATAATTTTGGCAGGGATTACTGAAATCCCTAAGGACACAGCTGAGATTGACAAAGGCAAACCATCCCTACTCCAATGGACAGTCCAAGAGGAATGTACACATATTGAAGGATATGCTTTGAGCTCCTGTTCTAGAATTTGATAGAGAATGGAATGGTCACCTAAACTTTAATGATTTCACTATCAATAACAGTTATCAAGATTTGATTTAGTTGGATCCTTATAAGGCTATTTTCAGGAGGCTGTGTTGATCATTGTTTATTGGAATGAGGAAGGCGAGGCAACAGTTGTGGGCCCTGGTTGGTTCAGAAGGCCTCCAAGAGTGTTCATCTTATTATGAAGATGTTTATCACCACTTAGAATCTATAGATATCATATTCTAGTTATAGGTGGAGACCTTTGGAGTTCACTATGGGTGATTGGGTTTTCTAGAGAGTGAATCTTACGTTAAGCCACATATATCTAGGGAAATAGGGAAACCTAGCACCCCGTTTGTTAGACCCTTTGAGATAAACAAACAGATAGGGTCCATAGCTTATCATATAGACCTCTCTTCTCAATATTAAGGTATGCACGACGTGTTCCATGAGACACACCTTCAGTGGTACAAACATGTTCCTTCATATGTTATTGATTACTAGTATTTTGATATGGATACCGATGTTTCTTATGAGGATAAATAGGTGTGGAGAATTGAAAAATCAATGGGGCATAATGAGGGGTGGTGACACCACTAATACAGATTCGGTGGCTGCATGGGTGGATCTAGGAAGAGACATGGGAGTGTGAGTGTGATGTTTGAACTCAGTGAACTAGGTTTTTTGAGCGATACTTCTAGAGTTACTTCTCAATGATGAGAAGTAGATATAGGGGTATAATTGTAATATCCTGATTTTTCAAAGATAATAAAACCCATTTATTGATAAATTATACGTGTATTTTTTGTAAAAAATGATATATCAATGAATGTAACTTAATAAATGTGATAATGTCTTTTCATAAGAGAAAAATCTCTATAAACACTTTTGAATATTCAATAGAATATTTTATATGTTGGTTGCTTAGTTGGTGTGAGATTCCGAGACCTATAAAGCCTCTGAAAGGATAAGGTAAAATTATTAAATATATTATATTAAGTGCACACAATTTAGTCAAAATATTTTAATAACTACAAAATGGTGTATCATACGAGGAATATGAGACTACTCTTATGTTTGTATATGGAGTTTACACTAGGTAGGGTATAAAATTTATAATCATCCGAAGTTTGAATTCATAACTCTCAATACTAATTTATTTAATAATTTTTATTATATATTTTAAATAATAATTTAATAAATCAAAAATGGTGTGTTGTATGAGAAATTTGAGACAACCATTAGGCATGAGACGTGGTGTTTACCCTAGGTGAGGTATAAAATTTGTAAACACTAGGCGTTTAGATTGATCACTCACAATAAAAACCTTTATTATTTTTAATTAATTATTTATTCAATGTTTGAATTAATAAATAATTAATATCTTCTAAACAAGGAATTGAATGATAAATACGAGACCACTATTGGGTCTGAAATGGGGGGGTTTACCCTAGGAAGAATATAACATTTACATGCAATGGGAATTTGGATATGACTTCTTTTTTAAAAAAATTCCCTGGTAATTATATTAAATAAATAATCAATTAAGTAATAAAAAATTGAAAAAAGGGAAAATGGTGTCTTCTTCTTCAACGATCCACATCCTCAATTAATGATTCAAGGATTTTCTAAAACCTTCATTTCATTCCCATTTTGACTATATTATGATGGAAATAACATCCCACCAAGAATCTATTAACTCCTCACCATTAAATTGGTTGAAACATGTTTTTAAACAAGATATTAATTTTTTATGTAAACCATACATGCGTCTAGGGTTCTATAAATTACCAAGTGTTATTTATACCTTTTAATCACACCAATATGATAGTGAATGATCCTCGGTGAAGATTGAACTAATTCCAGGTGGTTCTTTTTAGATCTGTATGAGCTTAATCCCCTTCTTTTATCCTCAACCAATGAGGAAGATGTCTGTTCTTCCACTTTTTTTTACAATAATAATAATAATAATAATAATTTTTATTATCCCCCATTTTGGATTATTAAATCCTAAACTCTATAAAAGAAAATAAAATGAATTATTTTAAATACAAATGATCAATCCAAGAATTATATACAAATATTTCACAAGAACACCACATGATAACTAATAAGATAAAACAATATAAATCATCACCACACATGATAATTTTATTAATTATGTGATATTTATAATTTATCAAGCACATGTGATAATTATAATTTGAAAATCATAAATCATTATCACACAAGATAATTTAAATGATAAGGTGAAAATTATAATTTATCAATGCATGTGATAATTCTAATTAGGAAAGAATAAATTGTCATCCCAAGAGATAATTTAAATGATAAAGTGAACATTATAATTTATTAATTCATGTGATAATTTTAAATTAGAAAAAATTTATTATCATTACATTTTAAATGACAATGTAAAAATTATAATTTATCAATGCATGTGATAATTTGAATTTTAAAATCATAAATTATCATCACACATGATGAATTTAATGAAAAAGTAAAAAATATACTTTATTAGTGCATGTGGTAATTTTAACTTGAAAATCATAAATCATCATCGAATGATATAATTTGAATGATATAGTGAACTTTAAAATCAATCAGTGCATGTGATATTTTTAATTTAAAAATCATAGATTATCATCTCACATGATAATTTAAATGATAAAGTAAAAATTATAATTTATCATCACTTGTGATAATTTTAAATTGTAAATTATAAATTATCATCACATTTTAAATGATAAAGTGAAAATTATAATTTATCAGCACATATGAAAATTTGAATTTAAAAATCATAAATAATTATCGCATTTTAAATGATAATGTGAAAATTTTATTTATTAGCACATGTGATAAATTAGAAGATAATTTCAGAATTATTCCTGAGAGATAAAATAACATCACATGAGATATTTTTTAATAAATAATTCAGAAATTATCTAGGAGAGATAAAGTTATCATCACATATAATATTTTATTTATTTTTGAAATAAAATATTTTTTTAGGTTCCAGAAAACATTTGACATAACGTGAGCATGGACATTACAATAACTCGAGACTTTTTTGAATCACCTTTGATGATAATAAAACTGAAAATAGGTTTTTTCAACTTTTGAGGTAGGATGTTCCATAACTATAGGACTCATTTACAGATGCTTCCATTAAAATGATTATGCGTAGAAATATTTTTGATGATCATGTGATATTTTTATTACATGAGGGTCTGGTTATGTATCCCCAAAATCTTTATGATACCATGGGTACTTGTATATTTTTATTCATGTTAGATGTTTAATGAAATTTATTTTTTGTGATACTTTACTTATGATGATATGTTATTCTTGATCACATATCCTTCCATGCTACATATGCCTCGTAGTATTGTTCTTGGAGGCCAAGACAGGTGGACCGTCATGACATGTTATCCCTTAGAGGGGGGGTGGGACAGACTTGTGATAGTGATGAAGATGGAACAATGTACGAGGTAGGAATACAACGATGCCTTGGTAATTCCATGTGATGAATTCAATGACTAAGGGATAAGAATAACTCTCGATCCCTGTTATTCTCTCAACGAATAGAGGAAACTGACTAGATCATTGTCCATCGTATGTTACTTAATGAAAAACGATTCTAACTAGCTATATATTCCTAGTATATGCTTCGATGACTAAGGGATGTTGATTAGCTCTTGGTCCTTCGCATGTCACTCGATAAATAAGGGAAGTCGATTAGCTCTCATCCATGTGCATATATAGATAAAATATATTATTGATGATCATTGATGTTGAGTTTTACAATCATGATATGTCGAGAAGCTTAATTCATTTTACTCATAGCTAATCCTTTTTTTATCACACACCATGATTATCCATCCAGTTTTGATATCAGGTTGGTACAACCAGGGGTTGTGGAAGCTTTGTTAGTACTGGACCACTCAACAATGGATTTCTGTTATTATATTTGTTACACATTTATTTTATTATGTCATACACTTGTATACTTGATCAAATTAGCTTAAGGATTAATTATTGGTGTCCTACCAAGTCTTGTAATCACACCCTACTCATGAATTTCGATGCTCATATAGATTGCATGAGGGATCTGGTGAAGAGAAAGGGACCTAGGGTGGAAATATGAGTAGAGGAGTGTGGATCCAGTAGTAGACAAGGATGCACTCTAGAGGATATAATATTTATTTAATTTACCTTCTTTCCTTCCATTAGACATGCTTTCCAATTAGATGATCTTCTTTATTTTTATTACATGTATTCCTTATTTACTTTTTTGCATGTTTAGTCTCATTATTTATCATATTGTTTACAGTTAATTACTGATCCTATGACATGATATTGATGTTATAGCCTCCCCATTGATGGACTCAGACCCTCACTACTAGTTGAAAGTCACTTGCATACCAGGAGATACGTATGAGTTCACATGGAATTCCAACTCAGACCTGGTGATTTGGGTCGGGGTGTTACACCAAGATCCAACAACCTTGCAACCTTAGAAGCTTCACTGCTGGGAAAGTTAAATCGATGCTGAAAAAAACATGTTAACTAATATAAATTAAACCATAATATAGATATAAATTTTTCAAATTTTCATGTCCATATATCTTCTCTTTCTTTTTTTCCTTGATTTAATTACCTCTATCTCTTCATGATACTGGTTACATAGGAATGATATAGTTGTACCTGTATAATGTTCCAACAAATCTATTCTATTGGAACGACTATGACGAAGACAAATACACATAAAGGGGGTGAATTGTGTTTTTTAAAAACTTTGAATGATTCAGATAACCACTCTTGTTATGAAATGAACCTTTACACCTCAATTGAAAACTATTGAACAACAAAAATAAATATGGAAAAGAACACAATGATGTATAGTCATTCATCGCACAAAGATCCCCTAGTCCACTCCACTAACATTCTGCACAATTATCTAGGTGATTCTGAAAAGTAGATCTTCTTATCTAGATAACTATTTACAAAACAAATGAGAGAAGGTATTTGACACCTTAAAAGGATTTACAAGGCCTTTTGGTCATTTTACAGGAAACCGAAAATACATAGTTTTGTATAAGAAGTTGACACTTTACCATGAGTGAGTCCGAGTATCTAAAAGTCAATTAAATCAATAGAAATTTATTTGATTGAGAAAATAAGGTTTACATCATAGTTGCAAGAGAAAGTGATACATGTATTTAGATCTTCAATAATTTAAAACATCAAATAGGTCTTCAAAGTTATATAGGATTTATTCAAACAACAATAGAGAAAACACCAAATAGATGAGTAACCTTGTATATCTCCAACGTTTAACTATAAAAAATTATTTTTTGATATTTTTAAATGAATATATAATAATAAGATATATCATCAATGAAAATAAAACTAGTGGGTCGATCAAATAGATCAAAACATGTTTGTCTCCCAAAGTATAGATATAAAGTAAATAACAAACTTGTTGTTTTCAAACACAACATTTCCTTATGTATATTTCTATTGTGAGTATCCTCTCTCTTTTTCTGATGAGTATTATATAATGAATTTATAATGTGGTTTGATAAAATCCCTGTCAAACCAGCTCAGGAAATACTACACTATAAATCCCTAATATTTGAATTCAAAATCATTCAAAATAATCATAACTTCCGATAATAATAGAAATGATATATTATATTGAATATGAAAATTTGAATCAATCATAGAATAAATTAGAATATATATTTACATCCATCAAAACCAATGTAGAAATCACTGATAATATCGTGAATTTAAAACTCCATCATTGAATTAAAAATCATCTATTGAATAGTCAAATTAAGGGTTCCTTCACGTATGGACACAATCCAAATGTATGTTTGACAACATGCGATTGTTCAAAAATGTAGGTTTGATGATGTTTGGTTGTTCAAAAACATTGGGATGATAAAAACACACTCTGTTATGAAAATATAGGGTTTCTTCCAAATGTAGGGTATATGATCAGTACACTGCCTTTCAAACATAGAGTTTATAAAACATTCATTTATGCTTACAGACATAGGGTATGGATGGTGTTTCAAAAATAAAATGTCTATAATACTTGAACAAATTTTTCCCATGGATTAATTACTCAAATATATTTATAGAAGAAATATTTTAACAAATACTATCTTTCTAAAATTTACTTAGAGAAACATCATTAGAAAAATAAATGTGGGAATTTGTGAGTATCAAAACGAAAATTAAATTAACCAAATTGTTAAATCAACACATTCTCAATTATCCCCCACATTTTTTGATCACAAAACCTATAACAAAATTCATAAAATTTAATAATAGTATTTAGAAGAAGAAATTTCTATAACTAATAAGCATAAATAAGCACAATTTCTCTTATAAAAATATCACAAATTCATATCTACATAAATCTCAACCCCTTTATCCCCTTTATTAAATTTTTATATTTTTATTACATATATATCCTTTGATAAACATATAAATTTCAACATTACAGAATCCTCCCCTTTTATGATATTAAAATGAAATGAGTGAACTTATACCCAATATTCAAGAATAAAAAAACACAATCAAGGAGCATATAAACTATTTTTAAGGAATAAATTGGATTTTAAATGAACCTACAAAATAACATAGATATATATTGGATATTATAATAATTATTAAAACTTGATTATAACTCCCATTAAGTTATATAATATAGTCTTTTAAAGGAATATGGTTTATTTTATATGTCATATTTGCAAAAAAAAATTTATTACCTATACTAACTTACCACATGTAGTGAGATAATAAAATATTAAGTACATGCTTACGTAGAATAAATAATAAAAAAAAACTTACTAAACATCTTATAGAACATATTCTTACTTAATAATATATTAAAAAAACGATATTTTTATATATAATATTGAATTTAAATAATATATATAAAATTAGGGTGTTAGGAAGGATTAGATGGTTAATATAAACTATCAAAGCTTCGAACTTTTTCACTTAAAACAAATAAAACTATTTAAAGATATTATATTCTTCTTTGAGAATCTATTTTTCATTGATATTTCAAAGTAGATGAACATTGTTCAACCATAATCACTTTCTCGTTATTAGTTTCTAACTTAGTGAAAACTTCTCTTCTGAGCAACTCTATCTACTTTAACATTTATGATTTAAATTGTTAAAATTATTCTTTTGAAATCAAAATTTTTTCAACATCCTAATATTCCTTTTATAGCTCTTCATAAAAAATTTTAGATTTATTTAGATCAAATATTAACTTAAAATATTATTCATTCAAGGTACTACCTTTGAATAGAATCTTCTCATAAAAAAATTGAGTTGAAGAGACTTCTAGTACTTCAGAACCATGAGATTCCATATTTCTTTTAGAAGATTTTCTAAAAGAATCCTTAACATACAAAACTGAATTTCCTAAATCATAAGGATTACATTTTACCTTTTGTGAGTAATAATTTCTTAGGAACATGAATTACTTGTTTGCTTAATATTGTTTTTATTGATTTTCTGAAGTCATTGAATAATATATTTTGAAGAAGACAAATACATAATTTAAATTTTTTTAAGAAGAAGGCTTTAGGGTTTTTAAATAGAAAATGATACATAATTGTTTTGAAACATTGCTGATGATTCATAACGTTATCTAGATTAAAAAATATTGAATACTATTTATATATTTTAAATTTTAAAAATTTATTATAGAATGATTTTCTAAAAAATGTTACATGAAAAAATGAAAAAAACTTTAAACAAGGATTGAATTTATTTGAGTATTTTAACAACATGATTCAATGAAAACGAAAAAGTATCTTAACTATATAAATTTGTTAATTTAATAAAAACATATATGTGAAATAGTAATAAAATACCTAATGTATTAGATAATCTAGCTCTATGGATATTTATTTTGACAATGACCTACTTCAGAGTTGACCGCTCCTTTAAGATTAATAATTCCATATTTTAAATAGAAAACCAATTCAATATTTAAAGATGTTTCTCAGAGGTTAATTTCTACAAAAACATAAAATAGAAGTTCCCTTTGGTAACCATATTCTTTTGGGTCTAGTTATGTAAAAAATTAATATTTTTGGTAAAAAACATGTTTATTTTGAGTAGATATTATACTATTTAGGTTAAATAATTATTTTGAATAATTAACATTTTTAACACAATAAAATTGAGTTATTATAAATAAACAATAATTTTTATGATTATATTAATACAAAAATATAAAAACTTAAAAATTGACATGATTTTCCCATTTGAACTAATTATAAAATAATTATTATATAATTTTGGTCACTCACCATTACATCCTATTCCATGTTTTCG
The DNA here is from genome assembly GCA_963277665.1 of Viscum album. NCBI lineage: Eukaryota > Viridiplantae > Streptophyta > Magnoliopsida > Santalales > Viscaceae > Viscum > Viscum album. Next base: position 1,864,789,043 of record OY728159.1, read on the forward strand.
TTTCTGAATTTTATTTTTACCAAGGATCTTATTTAAATAATTTTATACATTTATCGGCATGGTAAAAATTTATTTTGAAGAATAAAATTCAACCAATAAGTATTTAATCTTAGTTTCATACATATCATAAGAGATAATAGAAGAATTAGATTCTAAATCTTCAATCAGTTTTTGAAAAATGTTCCTTATCAAATAGAACATAATCAGAATATTTTATAATTTTTATATGATCTTTTCTTAATGATTCATATTTATCTTTTTTCATAAATAAATACATATTTAATTAATCATATTAAAGTATTTTATAATTAGAGTTATGAGAGTAAGATTATTGTACAATATTAGTATGATCTATAAGACAAACCATTTTTTTCTCAATCTAAGGATCTGTAGAAGATTAATCATGTTAACCATGTTATATCGGGATGATAATGACTAAAAAAAGACACAATGGGGGGTGGGTGAATTGTAGTCTTAAAAACATTTGAAATATTCAGAAAACATCTCTTGTTATGAATCAACAATTTCCATTTATCTTAATGTTTAGTGAGAAGTTGAAATAAATTAAGCAAAATAACACAACAATGTATGGTGGAAAAGGAAAAAAAGACCCCATATTCCACTCCACAAATGATTTACTCTAGGGTCTTGGTGATTTTCACTATAAGGTCCTTTTGTCAAGATACATTTTAACCAAAACTGATTTAATGCAGTTGACACCATTACAATACGTCCTTATAGATCCTTATGGTTCTTTTACATGGAATTTTAAATCCATAGTTTAGTAAAATAAGCTAAAATATAACCATAACTAAGTCTGAGCAGTTGAATCTCTACCAAATCTATTGTGATATTTTTATAATGTTGGTTAAACTTCATAGTTTCAGTAAAAAACGAAAAATGTGTTCAGATATTCAATAATGAATAACATTAAAAATATATTCAATGTTTTGTAGGTTTTCTTGAAACAATGATAGAGAAAACCTAGATAGATGTTTAATCATGTATTTCTACAAAGTTCATCTCTATCTAATGATTTTTATTTCTTGCAGAATAAGATGTAAAATTAAAATTTTGTATCAATGAAAACAACACTAGTGAGTCGATAAATCAAAACATATATATATCCAAATTGTAGATTTTAAGGTAATGATCCAATTAATTTTATGTATATATTCTTTTCTATATATTTATCATCTGATGATGAAGAGAATATCAATATTTATAATTTTGGTTAAACAACATTAGGTCAAACCATATCCTGAAATATCTCTTAATAAAATGTGGATATTTGAATTCAAAATAATTTAAGAGATGGCATAACATCCAATAATAATAGAAAAAATTACCTCCATTTAATATGTAATTTTAAGACAATTAAAACAACCCTTTGAACTGGTCATAAAAATAATGTGAAAACACCTTTACATCTTCCAAGACCATTTTGTAAATAATGTATAATATCTTAATTTTAAAATTCTGTTATTTAATAGTCAAACGTAGGGTTCCTTCATGTGACTAAAAAATTATGAACATAGGGTTGAAAACATATAGCTGATCACAAAAGTAGGGTTGATCTACCATATGTTTTCTTCCTCAAATTTAGGGTTCTTCATAAATTTTGGGCTTACTAACCATACATTCCCAACAACCTAGGGTATATAAACTATATGTGCCTTTTAAAATGTAGTGATTCCATTCCTTACATTATTCTTACAAACGTTGGGTATGAACAGTGTTTCTATGAATGCATTTAATCAAATCTAGAGTACTTCAAAAAAATATTTATCATAAATTAATGACTTGAAAATAATTCAAGAATAATTATTTTTATGAATAATAATTTCCTAAAATTAACTAAAAATAAGATTCTTTAGTAACATAAATGTGGATGTTTTTCTGCATAAAATCCAAAAAGACAAATTTCATTTTTTTTGAATCAAAACACACTCAATGTTCTCATCCATTTTTATTTTCGCAAAATCTATGACAAAATTCATAAAATTTTGGAAATAATCAAAATAAAATTCTCTCCCATTATCCATTTATATAAAATTTCTTACGTAGAAAAATTATCCTCTAATTATAAGGATCAAAACGTATTCCCTATTACAAGGTTGTCAGGGATAAATTTCTCCAACTTTCCAATCATGATGATAAAATTAAAACTATAAACAAAAAATTTACCCTATAATATTAAAAATATAAACTTTTTACCCTTTTTGTGACATAAAAAATATAATAGTAGATAGTATTTAAAATAAACATCCCTTAAATTAATGATTTAAAAAAAATATAGATAAATAGAATGGAGAATAATTGAATATTTTAATGAATAAAATGATTATTTTCTTAAAACATCCCATGAATAATAGAATTTAGGATATTCAAAACATTAAAATATTTAATTTTTTTCACAAGTAGTAAAAATATTATTTTTAGAAATAAAATTTTTATGAGATAATTAAATATTAAGTACATAAAAATGTAATATAATACTAAAAAATTACCAAAACAAATAATAGTATATATTTTTATTAAACAACATGTGTTGAAAATAATAAATAAAAAATTTATTTTAAATAAACTATAAAAATAATATTGAAGGGTTATGCAGGAGAGGATAATTCATCCGAACATTCCAATCATCGGATTTTTTTACTTAAAGTATATAAAACTCCTAAGAGTTCTTATAATATTTTTTAACATATGATATTATTTGATACAAAGAAGATGAACACTATTCACGTTGAAACAACATATTCTTATCATGATCTATCTTGGTAGCATCTTCTCTTTTGAGAAAATCCACTCAATTTATCATTTCTACCATGAAAGCTTTATATTATACTTTCATGATCAAACTATCCTCAATATTGTGTTACTCCTTTTGTAATAAATCAAAAACTATTTTCTATACATATGATTTATGTAGATATTTAAAAAAAATTTAGATGCATATAAATTAACATACGGTTTCTATTTTTGTTAACCCAAAGTGCTAACTTTTAATAGAGGTTTTTAAAAAGTCATTTGAGGTAAAGAGACTTATATTTCTTCATCACTATGATCATACTTATTTATCTCAAAAGACTTTTCCAGAGAATCTTCAACATAAAAAATAATCTATTATTTTATCAAATCATATAGAATACCTTTCATCCATTTGTGAAAAATATTTTATTTTTAACTTCATGTTCTTGACCACTTCATCATGTTGTGACTAGTTTTTAGAAGATTTTGAACAATATATTTTGATGAATATGGATTTATAATTTAAAAGTTTTAAAAAGAAGATGAAATGTTAGGTTCTGAAAAAATACAAAAGATGTTTCATTTTTTAGCCAAAAAAAAAATAACCATTACCTATTACATAACTATTGTATTCCAGTTTTTGTAAACAAATGATATTTTATGAATACAAAAAATAATTTTTTAAAAAGGTTCCTAAAATCTGAAGAATATAAAAAGTTTCATGAATTAAAATAACTAGTGTATTATTTATAAATTAAAACAATGTTTATAGATATTTTTTAAAAACCCATTTATATAATCAATATATATTAAAACAATATTTAAAGAGTAAAAAAAATTTATTTAATTATAAGTGATATTTATTTCTCTCCAATATAAGAAAATCAGTTCACCATAAGTATATAAATATGAAAATGAAATACTTCATGGTTCAGGGATTTTAGTACTCAGTATTTTTTGATATTGTACTACGTAAGAGTTTTTGACTTATTTGTTATAGAATCTATAAAAATTAAATAACCAATATAATATTTAATGATGTAGCTTAGTAGAATAATCCTGAAAAACATCTTATGCAAGTGATTTCTTTACCCAAATTATTTTGCGTACAGTAGTGTTAGCGATTAAATTTTTAGGTAAAAAAAATATTTTATTTTGAGGTATAATTCTACTATTCATTTTAAATAAATATTTTGAGAAATTATCCATTTTAACACAAAAATTTGGAGGTTTTCTAAAACAAAAATAATTTTAATAATTTCAATTAAGAACAAAATAAAATCATTTAATAGTAGAAATATTCTTTCTATTTAAACGAGGGAAAAATAATTTTTATATCGTTTTGGGCTTTCACCATTACTTAGTATTCCAAACATTCCTTTGGGTATTTAATTTTTTTTCCTTGGAATTGATTTAAATATATTCTCCTTTTATCAACATACAAAAATCTTGTTTTAAATTATCAATTTTACCCAATAATTCATTAATCTTAGTTTAATCCAAATCACAAGAAATTTTAGAAGAATAATAATTTAAATCAATAATCTGTTTTGACAAATTTTCGTTATTTAATAGAATATTATAATAATATTTATTAATTTTTATATGGTATTTGTTTAAATATTCATATTTTACATGCATTATACTGAAGTACATGATTAATTAATAATAGTTCAGTTTTTTAAAACTAGAGTTTTGAGAGTAAGAAGATTGTACGTTATGATAGTAAGTTTTATAAGACATACCATTTTCATTTTATGCCCTCTCTCAAAATCTAAAGAAGATTCATCATGAAAACCAGAAGTATTACTATAGGTATCCTTCACAAAATTATTACCTTTTATTTTGTAATATTATTTCCTTTTTTATTAGAGTAAATGTTAGTTATCCATTGTATGACATTATTCTTTGTAGTGAAAATATCCATTTTCTTAAGTCCATTATTTATTTATATATATATATTCAAAAATTATATTGATTTTTGATAAATCTTTATCCAAATCTAGATGAATTGAATCATATAATTCATCCGTAGTAGTATTGAGAGAATCTTCTTCAAATTTTATATGATTTTCAACTTCAGTCTTCATCTCAACTTCATACATCATTAATGTTCCAATCAACCCCTTCAAAGATAAATTTTTCATAGGTGTAGATTGATGTATATCTATATATATTACATTAAAATTAGAGGATAGTAATGTGATAACTTTTAATGATTGTTCATATTTGGAATTAGGATCTACCAATGGAGAAACATTATTGAAAATATCTATCAATATTCCATTCATTTGAGTTGTTACACCCCAAGATTTCATAGTAAGTTATTTTCTTTAAAGTAATTCAATAGCTTTTACTACACACAACACCGAGTTCGAGCACACCATAACATTCCAAACTAGCCATTCAAAAAATGGCTATGAATAGTATTAACTTAATTTTGAATTTTATACACTCCATATTATTTTAACATCCGTATTATGTGTTTCTAAGACATAATATGAGAACAAATTCAATTTTGAGATTAAAGATGTATTTTACAAAAAAATGCAATTTTAACACCTTTTAATGAAGAACCTTCTTAAAATACAATATTTGACAATTTTATATATTTAATTTGACAAAATAAAATTATTCTTTATAAAAAGGCCATAAAAAATTAGTTTGGATAAATTTTCGGGGCTTTCCTAATAACTTCCATATTTTGATGAATAATGAAAAATACAAAATTTAAATTGAAAATAACTTTTTTAATCAAAATAATATAGATTTTTAAATTATAAATTATTATGGTTTTTAAGTGTAATTAGATTATATTTTTATCATTTAATCCAATGTTGGTCATTGGATGTCATTTTACATTTAAATTGTAAATAAAAACATATCAATCTTTTGATAGTTTTTACTCCTCAAAAACCCGCTTTCTGGTTTTGAAAACAAGAATAATTTTTTAAATTAATTAATAAAACATATATGTTTTTAATTTGGTAAAATAGATATATTTTTGAATTTGTAATATAAAAATTATCTTTAGGTAAATTTTTGGTATTTTTCTGAAAAAATTCAATTTTTGATGAATAGTGAAAAGCACTACTTTATTGTTTAAAACCTACTTTTTATTTAAATAATTTTTTATTTTATTTAAATTTAATTTAATTCAAGATAGATACATAATACCAATATAAGTTCAATGAAATTAATTGGATTCAATTTATAATAAAATTATCTGTATAAAATGTTATTGAACTTTTTAATGTCTTTTACCCACCTTCTAGAAACATTTGAAAATTTGCATAAAATTTTATTTTACCTCTTTTGTGAATTTAATTTCAAAAAATCAAGAGAAATGTTTAACATAATTATGTAAAACTTGGTTCAATGGGATGAAAATATTTTTTGGTGAATAATACATTTTCAATTTTATTTACCACAGTTAAAAGTAAACAGTGTAATTAAAGGTAACAATGATATTATAATTACTCTAACACATGTTCTAATTCTTTTTGAAAAGTGTGTTTCGACCAAAATCAACCTTAGGAATAAAATATGATCCTTTTAATCAACTTGGACTAGATTAGGACATTTATTATTATTGTATTTAAAGAAGAGTTAAAAGTGTTAAATTAAAAGTATAATAACTAAAATATTTTTAATATATGGTTATACATAAGATAAATTAGACTATAAATATTCAATAGAAATATTAAAAAAAATTACATAATGGTAATTTATTTATAATTTTTAGACATTAGAAAATTAAATTTATTTATGACACAATGATGATGTAGTAATTACCTTTTTAATGAATGATTAAAATAATTGATATTATAAATATCCAAATAAATTTAAATTTAGACTTTTGATGCATTAAAATAATATTATAGGTTTATATGAAATGTTAGGATTGATTCAATATTTTTTTTTTGAAGTAATCATGTTTTGATGACATTCAAAAAATTAAATAATAATAGTTTCAAAATGGACATAAATGAATTTTTAAAACAAAGACTTTATTATTAATAGTTATAATATTCATAAAAATATAAGTTTTGGAAAAAGGACTCATATAATGATATATATGTCATTAATGAACCACTTTTTGTTCACTTAGATTTTTATTGTAAGTTTATTAACCATTTATTATAATAATAGAAGAATACATGGTAAAAATTTAACTATTTAACTAAGAGTTATATCTAAATAATAAGGTTAATATGGTGACCTAAACCTATATAAAACCTATTTATTGATAGGTTTTCAACCCATATCCACCTTATCCTCTAAATAATTTTTTTTGGAGCCATTAGAAACCGAAACTGATTGTATAATAAAATAATATTTCATGCTTTTCCTAAAGTGACCCTCACCTCTCTTATAAAAGGATACTTCCCCTTCTCTCAAAATCACACATCCAAATCCATTTGACTTAGACAAAAACTACTCAAATATCCTCCCAAATACCCTAAATATATCCTATATTCCTTACCATGATCATAAATGCAACATAAGGAGCTCTTTTGATCAAATCAAAAGAAGCACCTCAAGAAGAGGTAATTATTTCAATAACCTCTTTCAATGTTCTTTCTTCTTCCACTTCCTCTTTCTTCATTATTTCCAAACCAAAATAATAAATCCTGTACCTTATAAAATATGCGATGTTAATATAAATATGTTACAACCATATTCTTTATTCTATCCATCCTATGAATAACAAAGTCACCATACGTGTGTACATACAGCTTACCGTTTCCACTTCGTGGTGTAGTTTTTTATCCAACACTTAATTATTTGGATGGGTATAATAATGAGTATAATTTATGTAAATAACAAAAATAACATGTTAATTATTATGAATATATGATATAACTTCCAATTACATATTATTTTACCATCAATATAATGATATTGTCGCTCGTGCAAACGTACGGATTACCGTCTCCAGAAATGCGATGAGATTCATTCCCCATCATAACTATTCCAAAATAATTTTTATTTTATAGATAAAAATAATTTTTAAGAACTTAATATCATTTTTTATATGAATAAAATACTTCTTATATATAACAAACATGACTTACGTCACAAAACATATAAAAGAAAATGAATCTGTTAACACCCAAAAGAATGATACTACTGAAAAATCATTAACAAAGAAATATTAGAAGATAATATATGATATCATATTTATGTATATGGTAATAGTATAATTTAATAACAATTATTTCACCACTATACAAGAGTTTAACCTACCCTCTATTAAGGAAAATTACAAGGTATGGGGTTTTCATCTCATTTATTTATTCACGTGAGTTTCATGCTATATTGCCACTATTTTATTTTGTGCGGGGTATGTATAGTCCATGATTGTATTCTTTGTGTAATATATTTTAATTTATGGGTATTTACATTTTCATTATAGGATCCTTCTTCCAGGGGGTGTATGTTTCGTAAGTTACAAAATTGGTAAAGGAATTTTTGATTTCGATTTCCATTCATTGGGTTTTACGTAAACTTAATTGATTATTTTACTCCAAGATTATGTGTGAAATCACTATTTCTTTATTTATGTAATAATTTACACTCCCATTTTTGTTGATATAATTTTGATACACATAATCACTATATTGATAAATTTTCAAGTCATCGATATGAACTTGGTAAGAGTAATCTTAACTCAATTTTCAATCATTGAGTTAAACATCCAAGTCATTAGTGTTGTTTTTACAAGAATATGTGTTAATGTACTCGGATTTATTTACAATGAATATCCAATCATATTGAGTATATTTTTATTTGTCACACATAATTTTGTCATTGATTTATCCTTAACCTAAGGATACAATCTTTATAAGGGATTTCATCTCAATTTACATTCCATTGAGACATATTTGTTGTTATGTTCCAATTCACTTATATATGGTGCATATACTGTACTTTGAAATAGTATATAATGAATCCCTTTATTTTCATGATATTATAAATTTATGACTACCTCAATTATTTGTATTCAAGTATCTCTCATTTGGTTAGGAACTCTAACTAAAATATCATTTTAAATGTTTTAATGATTTATTCTTTTAAATATTTTTCATTAATGTCCATGTTTTAAAAATGGTTTTAAGGATGTATTTATATGGATATGAAAGTTTTAAAATTAAAATTATTTTTAAAAGTTTCAATGTGGCATGGTACAGTTTGATTTAAAAATCCCTTTTAAATGACTTCTTGATAAATAACGAGACTTTTAAATGTTTTCCAGAAAAAGTTGATATTTATCTCAAATAGTTTTACTAATTATTTTCATCATTTTCAATATCATTCATTATTCTTGATTGAGTTTTATTTATTATAACACATTCTTCCTTATTGTATTGATGGTTTTGTGGTATGTTTGATAGTGCATGTCTTATTTTTATACCATTCATGGTTTATGGTTAAAGTATTAACATTTCTCATTCTAGTTTTAATGCGAATGTTTATGTTATTTTTTGACCTTTTCATAAGTGGAATGCATAGGAATTAGTAAGTGACGGGTGGATCCTGCTATATCTCCTTGATGCATCGGTAGGTCTCATGAGACAAACTAGTGTCTTGGTACAAGGTCTTGACAAAATCTTATTTATAGTGTTGGAAGGAGGCCTTGATTATGTGGTTATCATGTCCGGAATTATGAATTCCATCATTATGAAAGTAGATATTGATATTACAGGTGATTATTCGACTAGTAGAATATCCATGTGAATAAGTAAGTGGAATTTTTTGATTTATCTTTTCCATAATATTCTGAAGATTATGTTTAAAAGGCTTGTGTTTTACTCTTATACATTTCCTTAAATGTTTATGCTTATTTATGATAGTCTCTAATATATTTTTATCCTTACTAAGAATCTGAGCTCACCCTTTTATATGTTATATTTTTCCTAGGATGCAAAGAAGTATATTATGATTAACCTATAGGAATAGGCTAAGGTATATGAGTGTGTTAAAAGAGGACTCAATGTTTTTTCTTTTCCATTTCATGATGTAATGTAAAACTTTTGTGTGTATCTAGTACTTCCAAGGATACTAAACTAATCAGTATTTCGAGACATAATCTATTGTTATCATGCCAATGTTATCTAATAATGCACCACCTCTAGGTAACCAGGGTCAGTGCATTACAGTTTGTATCAGAGGAATTTTAGTACAAACCTTGAAAGCTAGATTGGGAAAAACTCTAATTAGAAAACACTACCCTACGATATACTTTGAGGATTAGTATAAAAGAACATCCAAATTTTTTTTAATGTAAATATTATGTGGCTTTTCCAAGAAATACATCCCTGTATAGATACGTGTAGGTAGACGTGGATCTGGAACAAATGTACCTAGGGGTAAAACCAAAAATCACCTCTTTGATCTAGGATCAAACGGGAACTCGTGCACAATAAATAGCCTTGCTGATCTCTTGGTTATGACACTCCCCGGGGATATGCTTAGTATAATTCACATTTTCATTACAAGCTGATTTGATGGATTCTAATATAAGATGAGAATAAATAACCTTTCCTAATCCTAATGTGTGTTAGATTAAAAATAAGGCATTGTTGGACTTCTCCTGTAGTAATCATGTTTTCATGATCACAAATACGATTTAGTATATAAACCCTATTAACTCTATGCAATCTATCTCACATCGAATGTATAGTTGTTTAGTAAAATCTACCCAAATCTATTAAGTTCTATACACTCAGTTTGGTTACTATACACTATCTTTTGTTTTACTTTATAATTTCTTTGAGAAATGATTAATCCTAACCCATTCTATGAATATCTCTACTTAAGTATGAATACATATATTTGGCTACGTCTGAGACACCACGAGTCTTCCAGAAGTTATGTTTTTCTGGAAAATTCCACGAGACACTGTAACCATGAGACACCGTAACCATGAGACACCAGGAATGAGACACCGTGAATGAGACACCGTGAACCAGAAACTATGAACGAGACACTATGGTCAATCTAGAAACCATTTGATAGAGACACCATTTCCATGACATACTATGACACCGTTTATTAATCTGCTTTGTCATTTTTTAATTTGCTCTCTAACGGTCATATTTTATGTTTTTAATGCACTGAAATAATTAATGTTTCTTTGTAGACTTGTCACCTGACAGTACAAGGTACGAGGTGTAGAATACATGCAACCTATCGGCTCCAACACATGCACTCCAAGATGAAAGAGTAGTGGGCCCAGAAACAAAATATAAAAAAGTGGAAAGGAAAACGTCAAGAGGATGATAATGAAGAACACACACAAAGAATTTTTTTTGAAGAAAGAATTGTCACATACAACTCGACGCTGCTGAAGAACACATGAAGCATACTTGAATTCCATAATAAAGAACATCTTTGCACTGTCAAACATCACGAAGAACACAATCCATATCTGTCTAACTTGCGACACTCTATTTTCCATTCAAGGACTTGATTTCTGCATCTGCTTCATCTCATAAGTGAAAATCTAAAAATACTAACACTCAGACCAGTTTTAAACTTATCTCAATATTTATTCTTTGTTGTGTATCATTTTATTAGCTTTCGAGAAATTTCTGTTTCTGTATAACAACACACTTTTTCTCTTGAATTAAACTGAAGGATACAAGATATCATTTATTGAACATATTTTTACACTTGTATACCCACAGATAAGTGTGGAAGAGGTCCCTGTGTGGCCTGGTAGTTTGTGCCCATGAATAACTGTGGAAGAGGTCAAGTGACCGGGATGGTCCTGTTTACTATTGTTAACCCCGATCCAGGATGTTGATCAAATTTATTTATATAAACTTCTTGGTTACAGGTGATCACAAAGTGGACTGGATTAGGTCCTGGCTTGAGACTGAACCAATTGTTCAATATCTGTTATGCTTCTTAATTTAATCTTCTCTGTTTTACTACTTTACTATATAATTAAAATATAACTAAATTCACTTTGATAGTTAATCTTGGAAAGATGTTATAATTTCTTTTCCTTAGTAGAATAACTTCAAAAGTAATCTTAAGATTACTGAGAATTAATCAATCTTCTAAGAAGCTATTCAAATAGTCAAACTTTCATAACAGTATAACCTTGATTAACTGGGCTGAATTTAACCTTATTGGGGATGAATTTTTAAGAATAATTTTAAACCAAAAAATTACATAACAAAATCCACTTAGGGAACACCTCTTTCTCAAGTAATACAGTTCAGTTCACCAGATTTGGATTCAGAGGACCCTCGAGTGCTAACATAGGAACAATATTCTTCTTATTTGAACTGGGTTTCTCAAGAGTCGACGACGAAGGGTGTTTCATCCTAGGAATTCACCGAAGGTTCGAGAGAGAGATGGGATAAATGGTTGAAGAAGGGTTACAGTTTGAGAGAATAGAAGGGTGATAAGGTGATGAACTTGTTAAACTTCGTTTATTTTATCATTTAGGAATACCAAATGTCATTAAAAAAAAGTGAAAGAAAGAAATAAGTAATTACTGTGATATAGGTTCTAATTTTTTTAAAAAATAACAGTAATTTCTTATAGTGAGAGAGTAACTGACTGTCATAGTGAGACAAAAACAATTGCTTTACAGTGAGACAGTAACAAGTGTTTTACGGTGAGACAGAAACAAGACATAGTAAGGTATAAAACAGTAAGATATATAACAATAAGACATTAAACAACAAGACATTAAACAATAATACATTAAATAGTAAGACATTTACTTAAGGTTTATCATGCCTAGTTCATGTATGATTTAGTATATTCATTCAGAATTTAATGGTATGGTGAATATATCAGTAAGGTGATATTCAGTTCTAAGGAATTCCAGAGTGATATCAGCATTTTGATAACGATCTCTAAAAAAGTGATGTATTACATCAATATGATTTGTCCAGGAGTGTTTAACAGTATTTTTCACGATATTTATAACACTTGTGTGGCCGCAATTTATAGGTACAAGCCTGAATTGATATCCATAATCTAGTAATGTGTGATTCATCGACCAATTTTTTGCACAACAGCTACTAGTAGCTTTGTATTCAGCTTCTGTAGTAGATAAAGCAATAAAAGTTTTTTTTCTTACTACACCATGATACTAGTGACTTTCCTAAAAGGTGACATGTTCAACAGGTGCTTTTTCTATCTAACTTAGAGACACTGAAGTCAGAATCAGAATAACTAACTAATTAAAATGATTGTCCACTAGGATAGAACAATCCTTGATTGGGTGTATACTTAAGGTATTTGAAAATTCTCTTTACAAAATTTAAATGAGTTTCCAAATTATTTTCTTAAAAATGAGCACACATACACACACTAAACATAATGTTAGGTCGACTAGTTGTTAAGTAGAGTAAACTTCCAATCATTCTTCTATAAGTGGTTTGATCAACAGATTTTCCATCTTCATCAAGATGCAACTTAGAAGTGATACTCATTAGAGTGTCACCACTTTTAGTGATATCCAATCCAAAAAGTTTTAGAAGATATGTGGTTTATTTACATTGATTTAAAATAATACCATCATTATTTTGAAAGATTTTAAATCTGAGAAGGAATTCTAGTTCACCCATTAAACTCATTTCAATTCTTTTTGCATCATTTTAGAAAAATCAATACATAAAGAATTTCTTGAAGATATAAAGATAATGTCATCTATATATATTTGAAAAACTAAAACATCATTAGAAATAAATTTTATTAAAAGGGTAGGATCAACTATTCCTTTTGTAAAACCCTTAGAAATAAGAAATGTACTCAGCCTATCGTACCAAGCTCTTGGAGCATGTTTTAAACCATATAATGATTTTAATAATTTAAAAATATGATTTGGAAAACGAGGATTTGTAAAACCAGGAGGTTTCTCAACAAATAAATCTTCAATAATATACCTATTTTGGAATGCACACTTAACACCCACTTGATATAGTTTGAAATTCAGATGTGCAACATAAGAATGCAGAATTCTGATGGCTTTAAGTCTAGATACTAGTGCAAAGGTTTATTCATAGTTAATTCATTATTCTTGACTATATCCATATGAAACCCATCTAGGCTTGTTTCTAACTATGTTACCAACTTCATCTACCTTATCTCTAAATATAAATTTTTTTGCCCGTGGTGAATGTTTCCTTGGGACATTCTACAAGTTTCCAAACATAGTTCTTTTCAATATGATTAAGTTTTTCTTGGATAACCATCACCCAAAATTCATCATTGATTGCATCAATAATGTTTTTAGGTTCAAGTTGTGACAAAAAGACTTAATGTTAAACCTAATTTATAATATAAGATCTAGTTTGAGTTTATTTATATGGGTCTCCTACAACAGCATCTAAGGGATGGTTCTTAAGAGTTCTAACTGCTCTAGAGAAGGATGAACTAGTGATTTCAGGTTCATCATTAGTTTTAGGTTCATTGTGACTTGAGTCTAATAAATTTCTAGAACTAGAAGTTTTTACATATTCTTTCACAGAATGGTTTGAGGATTTTGAATTAATGTTCAGATTTGATACATCATCCTCCCAGTTTTCTAATATGGGTTTAGGCTCATGTGGATATGTTTCATCAAATTTGACATGGACAGATTCTTCTATACATTTACTTCTTTTATTGAACACTATATAGTCTTTACTAGAACTGGAATATCCTAAAAATATTCCTTCATCACTCTTGGATAAAAATTTGTCAAGATTTTACTTAGTATTAAAGATATAGACATTTCAACCATAAACATTGAAGTAAATAACTTTGAGTTTTATATTATTCCAAATCTCATAAGTATTATTTTTGAGAATAGGTCTGATCAACAATATATTGAATATGTGGCATGCTATATTTATATATTCAGCCCAAAAATAAATATATAGACCATATTCACTAATCATCAATCTAGAAATCTCTCACAGGGTTCTATTTATTCTTTCTACAACTCCATTTTGTTGAGGTGATCTAGGGGTAGAGAAATTATGACTATATCCATTTTTCAAGAAAAAGAATTTAAAATCGTGATTTTCAAACTCACAACCATGATCACTTTTTAAGTATTTAATCCTCGGTCCAATAACATTTTCTACAGAATTAGAATATTTAGTAAAATAAGAGTAGGCCTCACTTTTGTGAGCTAGAAAGAAGCCAAAGTATATCTAGAAATGTAATCTATAAGAACATAAACATATTCCTTCCAATTTAAACTATAAGCTTTAGATGGTCCAAAAAAATCCATGTGAACCAATTCGAGAGGTTGAGAAGTTGACACTTCATTTTTTGTCTTGAAGAAAATATTGTGTTGTTTTCCATTTTTTACAGGGATTACACACTTTATCATTTGGAAACTCATGTTTGGGTAGGTCTTTGACTAGTATTTTTCTAGTTAACTTTATAAGGGAGTGAATATTATAGTACCCTAGTCTCCTATTCCAAATCCAAGACTCTTTATGAAATACACTTAAGCATGAATCATTCCAAGAAACTAAAGAATCTAAGTTAACAGAATAAACATTTTTATTTCTTTATGAAGAAAACACTATTTCTTCTTTAGAATCAAAGACATTTCAAGCATCCTTTTTAAATCCAACACGAAATCTATCAGTTCATAATTGTGAGATACTAAGCAGATTATATTTCAACCATCAACAAACTGTACTTTAGAAATCCAAACTGAGTAAGAGTTACCTATTTAGCCAAGGACATTAATCTTTCCTTTGGTATTGTCACCAAATGTGACATGTACTCCATATATTTTAATTGGGTTCTTAAAGAATGAGTAGTCTCCAGTCATGTTTCTTGAGCACCCGCTATCCAAGTACTATAAACCTTTACAGGAACTCTTTAAGTAGCTTTCCTACAAGATGAGCAAGCAAAAATAGTTTTCGGTACCCATATTTACTTGGGTCTAGTAACAATAGCGATAAGTGCTTTAGGAACCAATATCTGCCTCATTGGTTTCCTATAATCATTGTGTAATGTATTTGAAAAATAAACTTTATTCGGTCCAAAAAAACTTAAAATACTAAAAAGTGCATGATAACTTGAACTAGTTGATTTTTTCCCAGAACTGGGAGTAAAACTATATGTCCTAGATTTAGAAACAGTGTTATTTCTACAAATATTTATTTTTCCATGTTGATAACCAATGCTAGTGTTGTATTTAGGGGAAATTTGTTTACCCCGTATTTGTGTAAGAGTATTTTTACCATTGGTAAACTTTTATAAGTCAATGTTCAGTTGCTAATTAGACATTTTTAATTCATTGTTCTCTTTGAGAAGTTGGGCATTTTTCTCTTTTTCAATTTTGAGTTCAGATTTAACAGTAAGAGCATACTGTTTCTTCAAAGAATTGTTTTTTTCTTTTAGTTTATTGAATGTTTCTTTAATAATGTTATAGTATTAAATCATTTCTTCATTAGTCATATTTTTGGAGTCACCCTCATCTACAGAATAATATGAATTATTTACAAAGTCTGGTGTTATCTAGATGTTTTTGTCATAAAAACAAAGGTTGGATTTGTTATCCTGTTTACCATGTGATGTTTCTGAATCAACTGAACTGTCCTCAGAAGCACTCTAGGTTTCTTTCATTTCCTTTTTATACTTCTTGTCCTTGTCCTAATATCTCCTTTTGTACTTGAGCATTGGACACTGAGCCTTGATATTTCCTTTACGCTTACATTCAAAGCAGACAATCTCATCAGTCTTGTCATTTGTTTTCCAATCTTTCTTCCAACATTCTTTTTGGTCATATCTTCCCTTAAAGTTAGTATTTATGAAAAAAATTTCTTGTTGTAAAATATAATAATTATTCTGGCTAATTGAGCCATCTCCGTGTCACTTTCAGGAGATGACTATTCACTACTAGAACTTTCTACAAAAGTTTCCAATTTTCCTTGTTATTTGTTTTTAGAGGTGGTGGTCTTGAATGCAACAGATTTTCTTTTTTGTTCATCCTCCTATTACTTGTTGAATTTAAAATTTTCATCATACATCATCAGTTTCCCAATGAGTTATTTTATAGGTATCTTACTGATGTTTCATGATTATTTAATAGAGATAGAGGTTCCTCTCTATCTGTCAGGCAAACATTTGAGAATTATCATGATCTGTTCCTTGGTAGTGACTTCTCTTCCAATAGAAATCATTGTGATGACAATCTCATTGAACCTGAGGTACATGTCAGATATAGGCTCATCAAATTTCATTTTAATGTTATAATATTTAATAGTATAAGTATTAATTCTCATTTCTTTCACACTATATGTTCCTTCATGTGAAACAGACAAGGTATTCCAAATTTAATGGGTAGTTTTACAAGCAGAAATTCTATTGAATTTATCATCTCCTATAGAGAATTATAAAACATTCATAGATTTGAAATTATTATTATAGGCAGTTTTGGTAGGTTTATCCCAAGTGATTCTGTCAGTAGCAGAAATATTATATTCATTTATAAGGGAAGACCAAATTTCAAAACCCATAATTTCTAGATAAATTTTCATTTTAATTTTCCATTGAGCATAGTTGGTTCCATTAAAGGACGGTGGTCTGTTGGTTGCAACACCTTCCAATCTATTATCCATAATAAATAAATACTTTGAATGAGCTAAAAATTTAGAATTAATATAAATTTATAGATCTTTAAAGTACAACAACAATAATAGTTGAATAAGGTTAATTAAATTCTTTAATAAACAGCCCTCTGATACCAAATGTTGGTCAGAGTAGATTACTCAAGTGGGGGGGGGGTCAGTTGAGTAATCTACTCTGACCAAAAGGTGTCAAAATATTCCTTAAATAATTTTATTACTATTGTCTCTCACACTATGAATTCTGGTTTTAGTCAATGGATGGATTCCAAGGAAGTCATAGTAACAATGAACCTAATGTACAAGGTGGGAATGATGGTGGAGATGAGCAACTAAATGGAATGTTGATAGGCATAAATGATATTATGTTCATGATCAATCCAGTTTCCCAAAATATGATCAACAATATATACATTAAGCAAATACCAAACTCAACAAAGAAGAGAAAGGCGGAGAATGATAAGAGCTCCAGTATTGGAGACTATGGATAAAAGAAATCTCAATTTACATCATACCAAAAATTTGGAAGGAGACACCCGGGAAAGTGTCTCAGTGGAAGAACGAATTTTTTTATGTGTGGGAAAGAAAGACATGAAGTAAATAATTACTGAGAGAAAATTAAGAGTACTATGGAAGAAAATATAAATGATCCTAAGAATCCATTTACAGTCATTTTTTGTTTATGCAGGGGAATTGGGAATTACCCAAGTCAATTCTCTATTCTATAGGATAAACACTAGATCATGGAATAACCTATGTGGAAATAAATGGATGGAGAAATTTTTGAAAGTATTAATTCTTTTTATCAGTGGGATTACATTGGAAAACTTTTATCTTCTATGTGTGACCCGACATTTTGTTAAGTGAAAATTCTATTTGGGGAATAAATATATTTTCTTTTGAGGATATTATTATAAATGTCCGTTTGGGTTTATATGATCCTTGAATATGAGGCAATCATCGGTTATTAAATTTTGGGATGAAAACGCTAGGTATGAGATAAAATTTGTGGTTAAATTATGTTATGGTCATTTTTAGGAATTTATCTCATTTTTGGAATGTTATAAAATAATGTTTTTGAAAAAAATCAATATACAGACTGTGTGACAACCCTTCGTGTTAGACATATCTGCGGGAATCAAACCCACAACCAATGTGCGGCTGATATTTATCACCAACAACATGACTATGTGAAGTCCCCTGTTAGTGTGACTAATTATTTTGAGTCAAATAATTTTATTGGTAAAAAATAAGTTGATTTGGGATCTTATGTTTTATCAAATAAATATCCTTATTATAGGAAAATGATTTGGTGATTATGTGATAAATGTTATTTTAGAAGATGTTTGCTTTGTTGGGAACACTATATGCCTAAGGAAAATTGAATACTATGATATTTCATTTGAGGAGTAATGGTGGATTATTTTTATTTTGGAAGAATCTATTTTTTATAGAGATTTACGTCATTAATTCAATTCATTAACCTATCATAAGGAATATTTAATTTGGATAATTACACTTCTGTATGAGACTTTAAGAGTAGTTTATGTTATTTTATGTTAAATTTCAATATTTACTGTAAAATAATATGTGATTAAATTCGGTTGTGTTTTTGTGTTTCAATATTTTTTGAGATTATATTGGTATAATTTAAGGACAATTGTTTATTGAATGGTGTTTTTTGAACTTTGGGTTTTGTTAGTTTAATTTTGGAAATTAATATTAGTATTTTTTTCTATAAAGGAATATCCATTTCGAGGATCATCTGATCTTGTATTAACCATTTGGTTTTGGTTAAACTCTAAAGACAAGGGAATCTTATTGTTCATCCTTTGTGGATTATGTGATTCTCTAGATTTTGATTCAAGCGCTTTAGTTGTGACCAAGTCATCTTGAATACTCATCGTTTTTAGAAAATAAGAGTTAGTGGTTGAAATTTATTAAAGGATGAAACTGTACTTAAAAAGTAAGTTTATCTCTTTATTTTCTTATTCAAACTCATAAATAAATCCATCAAATTTATGAAATGGAACTTAAAACAAAAATATTGTCTATTTACTTTTCTTACTCAAAAACTACTGACCATTTAACCCATCAAAAATTTGTGGTTTTCTTATTGTTAACTTTCTCCTGATCGTGTTATATATCACACTCCATTAGAACATGAAACTTAGTTTATCTTCTATATCAATGTTTTCCAATAAGCTATCCTAGTATGGGGCACAATATTAAAAATTCGAGGACATAATTTACAAAAGGGGGGAAGAATGTAACACCCCAATATTTCAAAGTATGTTATTTTCTTAAAAGTAATTCAATAGCTTGCGCTACACCTAATACCGAGTTCGAGCGCACCACGACATACCAATCTAACCATTCAAAAAATAGATATGAATAGTATTAACTATATTCTGAATTTTATATACTCCATATAATTTTAAAATTCATATTATGTGTTTCTTAGATATAATATAAGAACACATACAATTTTTTAGATAAAAGAAGTATTTTTCAGAAAATGAAATTTTACGGCCTTTTAGTGGAAACCTTTTTTAAAATACAAAATTTGACACTTTTATATATATTTAATTTTACAAAATAAGATTATTATTTAGAATTAGTACATAAAAATTTAGTTTTGATAAATTTTTGATTCTTTTCTGATAACTTTCATATTTTGATGAATAATGAAAAAATACTAAATTTTAATTGAAAAAAGACTTTTTTAAATAAAATAATTTAGAGTGTTAAATTATACATTTGAATGTTTTTGAAGTGTAATTAGAGTATATATTTATCATTTAATCCAATTCTTTTCATTTTAAGTAATTTTCCATTTAAATTGAATATAAACACATATCAATCTTTTTATTATTTTTACTCCTCAAAAACCCAGTTTCTGGTTTTGACAACTGGAAAATATTTTTTAAATTAATTTACAAAACTTACATATTTTTAATTTGGTAAACTAGATATAATTTTTAAGTTTGTAATATCAAAATTAGCTTTTGGTGACTTTTTATATTTTTTTGAAAACTTTTATTTTTTGATGAATAGTGAACAACCCTACGTTATTGTTTAAAACATAGTTTTTTATTTAAATAATTATTTATTTTATTTAAATTTATATTAATTCAAAATAGATACATAATACCAATATAAGTTCAAGGTAATTCATTGGAGTCCTTTTATAATAAAATTAGATGTTTAAAAGTTTATTGAACTTTTTAACATCTTTTACCCACCTTTAAGGGACATTTGAAAATTTGCATAAAATGTAATTTTACTGCTTCTGTGAATTGATTTTCAAAAATATGAGAGATATGGTTGACATTAGTAAGTAAAAATGGGTTCAATGGGATGAAAATAATTTATTTTTGAATAGTAACTTTTCACTTTTATTTACCACATTTAAAAGTAAATAGG
This sequence comes from Viscum album, assembly GCA_963277665.1. Taxonomy (NCBI): domain Eukaryota; kingdom Viridiplantae; phylum Streptophyta; class Magnoliopsida; order Santalales; family Viscaceae; genus Viscum; species Viscum album. The sequence goes on from OY728159.1 coordinate 1,864,809,829, forward strand.
TTAATTAAAGGTAAAAATGATATTATAATTACCCTAACAAAAGTCACAATTCTATTAGATAAGTTTATTTCAATGAAAATAAACTGTAGGAATACAATATTATCCTTTTTATCCACTTGTATTAGATTTGAACATTTATTATTATTTTATTTAAAGAAGAGTTGAAAGTGTTAAATTCAAATTTTAAAAAATAAAATGTTTTTAATATTGGGTTATAAATAATGTAAATTAGACTATAAATATTCATTATAAATATAAAAATATTTCATACATACCATTATTTGATTTATAATTCTTATACATTAAATAACAAAAAAAATTTATGACACAATGATGATGATGTAATTCCCTTATTAATGAAAGATTAAAATAATTGATATTATAAAGATCCAAATAAATGTAAATTGATACTTTTGATGAATTAAACAAATTTTATATGTTAATATTTCAGGTTAGTATTGATTTAATTTATATGTTTCTAAGTAATGATGTTTATTTTTACTTTCACAAAAATCAAATACTAAATAGTGTCAAAACTGACATAAATGAATTTTTAAAACAAATACTATATTATTAAATGTTATAATATTCATAAAATACAAGGTTCATACAAAGGACTCATATAATGATATATATGTCATTAAAGAACCCCCTGAGGTTCGATTGTATTTATATAGAAATATTATTAACCATTTATTAAAATAATACAAGAATACATGGTAAAAATTAAACAATTTAACCATGAGTTATGTCTTAACAATAAGGACAATATGGTGACCTAAACCTGTTTAAAACCAACTGGTTGAGAGGTTTTCGACCCAGACCCACCTTATCCTCGAAATAAATCCTTTGGAGACATTATAAACCTAAAATTATTGTATAATAAAATAATATTTCAAGATTTTTCCAAAGTGACCCTCACCTCACTTAGAAAAGGGTACTTACCCTTCTCTCAAAATCAAACCTCCAAATCCATTTGGATCAGCCAAAACCGGCTCAAATATTCTCCCCACTACCCTCACATCATCTTAGAGGAATTAATTTGATCATAAAGCCATCCTATGGTTCTATTTCGATCGAATCAAAAGGGAAAACCCGAAGAAGAGGTAGTTATATCACCACCTCTTTCAAAGTTCTTTTCTTCTTCCACTTACACTTTATTTGTTATTTCCATACCAGAATAATAACTCCAGTACCTTTTACATACTATGATGTTATTATAAATATGGTACAACCATATTCATTATTCTATCCAACCTATGAATAACAAAGTCACCATATGTGCATACGTAGGGATTACCCTCTCCACGTTGTGGTGTAGTTTGTTATCCAACACTTTATTATTTGAAAGGTATAATAATGAGTATAATTGATGTAAATAATAAAAATAACATTTTAATTATTCTATATATATATTATATACTTCCAATTAGATATGATTTTACCATCAATAGAATGATATTATCGCTCGTGCATACGTACGGATTACTGTCTTCACGAACGCGATGAGATACATTTCCATCATAACCATTCAAGAATAATTTTAATTTTATGAATAAAAATAATTTTTAAGAACTTAATGTCATTATGCATATGAATCTAATATTTCCTATCCATAAAAAACTTGACTTACATAACTAAACATATAAAAGAAAATGAAATAGTTAACACCCAAAACAATGATACTACTGAAACATAATTAACAAATAAATATTAAAAGATGATATATGATATCATATTTATATATATGGTTCTTGTATAATTTAATAAAAAATAATTTCACCATTATAGAGGAGGTTAACCTACCCTCTACTAAGGAAAATTACAAGGTAAGGGGTTTTCATCTCACTTTTTTATTTCCGTGAGATTCATGCAATATTGCAACTCTTTCTTTTTGGGTGGTCTATGTACTGTCCTTGATTTTATTATTTTTGTAATATAATTTAATATATGGGTATTTAAATCTTTGTTTTATGATAATTATTTCATGGGGTTTATTTTACATAAGTTACCAAAACAGTAAAGGAATTTTGGATTTTGATTTCCACTCAATGGGTTTTACATAAGCTTCATTGATTATTTTACTCCAAGGTTATGTGTGAAATCACTATTTATTTATTTATGTATTAATTTACACTCCCCTTTGTGTGGATATACTTTTTATACATATAATCACTCCATTGATAAATTTTCATTTCACTGATATTAACTTGATAAGAGTAATCTTAACTCAATTTTCATTCATAAAGTTAAACATCCAAGTCATTAGTGTTGTTTTTACAAGAATATGTTTGAATGTAATATGATTGATTTACACTGAATATCTTATCATATTGAGTATATTAATATTTTTCACACATAATTATGTCATTAATTTATCCTTAAACAAATGATATTGTCTTTATAAGGGATTTCATCTTAATTTACATTCCATTGAGACTTTTTTGTTCTTATGCGCCAAATCACTTTTATATGGTGCATATACTGTACTTTGACATAGTATATTATGAATCCCTTTATTCTCATGATATTATATAGTTTTTATTACCTCAATTATTTGTATTCAAGCATCTCTCATTTGGTTAGGAACTCTAACTAAAATTATATTTTAAATTCTTTAAAGATTTATTCTTCTAAATCTTTCTCATTAATTCCCATGTTTTAAAAATAGTTTTTTAAGTATTTATATATATATATGAATGTTTTAAAATAAAAATTCATTTTAAAGGTTTCAAAGTGGTATGGGACACTTTGATTCAAAATCTATTTTAAAATGACTTCTTGATAAATAATGAGACTTTTTAATGTTTAAAAAAGAGAGGATATTTCTCTCAAACAGTTTTACTGATTATTTTCATCTAGTTCAATATCCGTCATTTTTATTGATTGAGTTTTATTTATTATAATAGAATCATTTCTACTTTATTGAAGGTTTTTTGTTATGTTTTACTGTAGATGTGTTATTTATATACTATTTATCGTTTATGGTTAAAGTATTAACATTTCGTATACTAGTTTTAATACAAATGTTTATATTATGTTTCAACCTTTTCATATGAGGAATGCATTGGAATTGGTATGTGATGGGTGGAGCCTACTATATTTTCTCGATGCATTAGTAGGTCTCGTGAGACAAACTGGTGTCTTGGCACAAGGCCTTGACAAAATCTTATTTGTAGTCCTGACACGAGGTCACGACTATGAGGTTATGATGTCTGTCAATATGCATTCAATCATTATGAAATTAGCTATTGATATTACATGTGATTATTCGACTAGTAGAATATACATGTGAATATGTAAATGGAATTATTTTATTTATCTTTTCCATAATATGCTGAAGTTTATGTTTAAAAGGCTTGTGATTTAGTCTTATACATTTCCTTAAATGTTTGTGCTCTATTTTTATAGTCTCCGCTATATTGTTATCCTTACTGAGCATATAAGATCACCTTTTTCTATGTTTTATTTTTCCTAGTTTTCGAAGAAGTATATTACAATTGACCTGCAGGAGTAGGTTAAGGGATATGAGTGTTTTCAAAGGGGACTCAATGTTCTTATTTTTCCATTTCATTATGTAATGTAAAACTTATATATGTGTCTATTACTTCCAAGGCTACAAAAATAATTTCCCTTTAGAGACTTGATCTCTTTTGATCATTCCAATGTTATGTAATAATGCACCGACTCTGGGTAACAAGGGTCGGGGCATTATATGAGTGATTTTTTCATTCTCATAAATTCTGAATTTATGAATTTTTTTAAACATTTTTGTACCTTAGTTATATGATTTGTTTTAGATCCTTCATAGGAAATGATAATAGTCTCCCACATATCATATGTAGTAGGAAATTGAGATACTCTACTGAATTCATCTACTCCTAAACAACTCAGAATATCAATCATAGATTTTGAATCAAGATCATATTCCATTTCTTGATAATTATTATAATCATCCAAACAATCATAATGGATTACATAAGGATTAATTTCCTTAAAAAACCCTTATTATAATATTTTTAAAATAAATAATCCTACGGAATTTCTAGCTTCCATAATTATCACTATTAGTTTATGGATGATGCATCATCGATATACCTTTACTAAAACCGGTCATTTTAAGTTGTCTTAATCTAAATATTTAACTATGGCTTGTTAGATCCATTAAATATTTAGTATATCCATATGATACCACTTCTTGATATTGGATAGATCAAAGAGAATATTCTAGAATTAGTCTAGCCTTTGATATTAATTGTTAGTATCGAATAGAGGAAAAAATATTGAAGGATTATAAAAAATATAAATATAGAGAAATGGCACTTCCTTTGATGTCAATAGTTGATATTAGTTTGGAAAACGAAATTTCAAAATTAAAATATACCAGTAGAGACCTATGTTTGATACCAATTATATGACTGAGATGATAATGATGAAGAAAAAGACACGCATCGGGGGGGGGGGGATTGTGGTCTTTAAAACTTTTGAATGTTTTAGAAAACCTTTATTAGTATGAATTGAGACTTTCATTTTCTGTTAAAATTTAAAAGTCAATGGATATAAATAAAGGAAATGAACATAGTAACATATAATTGTCAAGGGAACAATGATCCGCTAGTCCACTCCACCAACACTCAAATCTACAAGATTTGTGATTTCCACAAGAAGGTCCTCTTATCCAGAGACCATAAAACCAAAAATGAGTATAGGAAGTCAACACCTTTATAATAAGTATTTATAGAGCCTTATGGTTCATTTACAAGAAATATTAATTCCATAATTTAGATAAAGAAGCCAAAACTTAACCCCGATTGAGTCTGAGCAGCTGAAACTCCACCAAATCAATAGAGATTGATTTTCATTGAGAATATAGGTTAAACATCATAGTTATAGTAACAAATGAAAAATGATTATTGATACTGAACAATGAACAATATAAAATTGATCTTAAATTTCTCACATGTTTTCTTAAAAAAATGATAAAGAAAAAACTAGATAGATGTTTAAAAATGCATGTATTTAAAGTTTATCTCTGACCAATGCTTCATCATTCTTGTAGAAGAATATGTAACAATAAAATTAAGCAGCGACAAGAAAAACATTTTTGATTTAATAGATAAAAAAATTTATGTTTCCAAAGTGTAAATCTGAAGGAAATGAAACACTAAATTTTTTGTATATCTTTTTTTCTGTATATTCATTATCTACTAATGAAGATCCTCCTGATATTTATATAGTATATCTATCAACATTGGGTCAAAAAATCACAAAAAATATCGCATAATAAAAATAGAATATTTGAATTCAAATTTTTTCAAGAGAGGTCATAACTTCCTATAAGAATAGAAATGATTTACTCCATTGAATATACAATTTTAACGCAATCATAATGAGACTTTGAATCATTCATAAAACATCTTTGAAAACATCTTTACTTTTTCCAATATTTTTGCAGAAATTTTAGATAATATCATTAATTTAAACCTCCATATTTGAATAATCGAACGTAGGGTTACTTCATGTGATGAAAAAACTACAAATTTAGGGTTGATAATGTACCATTGATAAAAAATTTGGGTCGATTCACCATACATTTGTTTCCTCAAACATAGGGTTCTTCATAAATTTAGGGTTTCTTAATCATACTTTCCCCACATCGTAGGGTATATAATTCATACATGCTACTTCAAATGTATGGTTTCTATTCCTTACATTATGATTACAAATTTAGGGTATGAAAAATGTTCCTAGAATATGTTTAAAGATATCCATAATACATCAAAAAATATTTCTCATTAATTAATGACTCATGAATAATTCTATAATCAATAATCCAAAGAATAATAACTTCCTAAAATTTAGTTAAAATATAATTTATTAGCAACAGAAATGTGGGTGTTTTCCAACATCAAAACCAAAACTAAATTAATGAAATTATTGAATCAAAAAATACTAAACAATCTATAATAATTACTCAATGTATCATTCATAGTTTTATTGCATGTTATCTTATAATTGGATTTAAATTGAGCTATAAGAAATGTATAGTAATCCTTCTCTTGACCTATTTCTTTTCATTCACAATATCTATTTTCTTCAGTCTCTTTATTTTTCTTTCTGTATAGTATTTCAAATATCATAAATGTTCAGATAAATATTTATCTAAATAAAGATTACATGAATCATATAATTCATCCATAGTATTTTGGAGAGAAAATTATTCATTTTGGATATGATTTTTAACTTCCTATTGAATCTCAACTTCATACATCATTAAAGTTCCAATCAATTATTTCATAAAATTTTTATTGGTTTATAATGATGTATAACTGTTGATATTCCATTCCACATAGAAGGTAAAAATCAAATTACAATTAATTATTTACCTGATTGTGAAATTGGATCTCCTAAAGTAGAAAAATTATTAATAATTTCTCTCAATCACCCATTTATTTGAGTTATAGTTTCATTCTCATGCATTTTGAGAGTATTAAAATTTTGATCTATATTATTGTTCCTTAATTTTATGATATTTTTAGTTCCTTCATAGGAAATATAAATATTCTTCCATATCTTGTATGTAGTAGGACGCTAAGAAAATCGATTAAACTCATTTTTTCCTAAACCACATACAATAATATTTATTTATTTTGAGTTGGGATCATATTATTTTTCATCACCATTACCCAATTTTTTCAAATATTCCTTAGGAATCACATAAGTATTAACAACCTTTATATAAACCCTCATTCTAACATTTAAAAAAAATCATATGGGATTTCGAGCCTCCATAAAATCACCATTAAAGTATGGATCATAGATCATAGACATAAATTCTCTATAATTAATTAATTCAAGATTTAGTTGTCTGGATATTTAACTCATGACTATTAGTGCTAGTAAATATTCTTGATTTTTCATTACAGTACAATTTTTTGAAGAAAATTATTAGAATCAAATATAATAATCCTAAAATATAGAACAATTACTTGTTGATATCAGATATAATCATATGAATTTTTATGAATAAAAAAAACTATTAGAGCCATACCTTTTATAACACATGTTTTTTTAACGACTATAATGATGACAGAGATACAAGATGGTGGTGAATTTTGTTTTTCAAAAATGTTAACAAATTCAGATCACCTCTCTTATTATGAATAAAAGCATTCCTTCAATCTTATATAATAGTGAGAAGTGTAAATAAATATGGAAAAGAACAAAGCGAGGTATAGTGGTTTAGGGAACAAAGATTCCCTAGTCCACTGCACTAATACTCTACTCCATGACCTTGGGGATTTTCAATATCATCTTCTCTTATCTGGAGACCTCTTAACAAAAAACTGAGTAAAATAAAATAACACCTTAAAATTCTTTTATATAACATTATGGTTATTTTACAGGGAACAATAAATCCAAAACATAGGAAAAGAAGCTGACCCTTAAATATGACTGAGTTAGAGAATCCAAAATTCTAATAAATAAATAAATATTGATTTTATTGAGAAAACATGTTTTAATTTAAATTTGTAGAAACAACTGATAGATGTATTTAAATATTTAATAATTCACAACAATAAAAAGATATTCAATATTGCACATGATTTCTTCAAAAAATTATAGAGAAAAAACAAAGAAAGTGTGTAAACATGTATATCTCTAATGTGTATGTTTGAATTTTTTTTCGATATTTGAAGAATAATATGAAACAATAAGATGAAATAGAAATGGAAAAAAATAATATTGGGTTGATTAGATAAATAAAAACATGTATGTCTCCAAAGTGTATCTCTGATGGCAACAATACACAAGTTGTTTTAAGACACATATATTGATTATATAAATATTTGTGTGTATCTCTTATCTTTTTAATCTGATGAATATTGTCTCAATATTTTATAATATAGGTCAAATAGATTTAGGTGCATCTCCAAAAATATCACACAATAAGTCATGAATATTTGAATTCAAAATCATTCAAAAGAGTCAAAACATCCCATAAGAATAGAAGTGATTTATTACTTTTAATGCAAGCCTTTTACTCAATCATAAAATAGATTTGAATATATATTTACTTCTTTTGATACTTTTTCATAAATCATAACAATATATTGAATTTAAAAATCCACCATTGTATAAAAGCATCATTGTTGAAATTTCAAACATAGGGTTCCTTCATGTAGAAAAAAATCCAAACGTTGTGTTCACGATGTATGATTGTTCACAAATATAGGGTTGATAACATATGTTTGTTTACAAAATTAGGGTTTGTAAACAAAACTCTTTGTTCCTCAAATATAGGGTTTCTTCCAAACATAGGTTATATGAACAATATGCCTGCTTCAAAACATAGGGTTTCTAAACCATACATTTATTCTTACAAACGTAGGGTATGAACAATGTTTCCAAAATAACACATCCAGAATACTTCAACTAATAATTTCCATGTATAAATTACATGAATATATTTCTAAAATAAATATTATACTGAATATTATCTTCTTTAAATTCACTTAATAGGATCTTCATTAGAAACATAAATTTGGTAATTTGTGAGCATCAAGACCAAACAAAATTAATGAGATAATTTAGTCAACACATGATCAAACAAAACGTGTAAAATACCTAGAATTTTTACCTATCGTATGATTATCCTCATTATAATCCAACATTATTTGTGGTTATAGATTCCATAATTCACACATAAGGGTGCACCCACATTAACTTCTATAATATACCACTGAATAAGATGAAAGTAAAAAAATAATTAAGTCATAGTTCAATTTGAAAAAAATGATGTGATATAATTTGACACACTTATAAAAAAACCAGATGCAGGCTTCTCACTAGGCTCTGAAGGATCTCTAGGGATATTCTGATTCAGTATCCTCTAATGTATATTCCTATTCCAATTCCGGAACTAAGAGATCTTCATGAATTGGATTGGAATTTGAAGGGAAAAATCCATTAGATCCTAGATAGATAGTAGGAAATGGAGGCGGCATAGACATAAAAGGATATAGGTAGTAGGTTTGGGGATAAATCAAAGGATATGGATATGGTAAAGGTGGTAACATCCATGGAGGTGATATAAACATGGTATGGGAAGTAGAGGCTAAATGATATAATGATGGACGCATGGGTTAGAATGTCCCAAGAGGCTCCAGTGGAGGATGAAAAGGTGTGGTATATTGGGTTTTAGCTAGTTGGTGAAGGTGATAATGGGATTGAAGGTTGATCCATCCAGCTCTTGGAGCACCCCAACTCGGACCCATATAAGTAGGTTGAAAAGAAGTCAACTCAGGTTAACTTTATGTCCAAAAGAAACTGACAGAGAATAAGAACATTACATTAAATGTAATGAACAAGAAAAATATTATAATTATTATACTCACCAAGGGAACCATAGGAGGCCACCCAAGATTTTGCATCTGTCGATCGTTATCAAATAATCACTTCCTTCAAACATCATGAATATTTTTCCTAATATTCATAAGAATGAAATTTACATTTTTAAATAAATAGTTTTTAAAAATCAACCATAAAACTTATAAGTCAAATAAATCACCCTCAATTTAATATCATGTTTTAGAAACTATAATTTTTAACCAAGTTATACATTTGTAAAATCAATCATTAGACCTAACTTTATGAATTGAAATAATTATAATTTAATGAAATAGAAAAACAACACTTAAACAAACATATAATTATAAACTAAAACTAAATTAAAGTAATTATAGTATTTACAACTTGGGAAACCTACATCAAAGTAAAATGAATTAATTGTGAAATTATACAGTTACTTCTATATATTAACCACCACTACTTTAGGTACAAGAGAAACTCTCATAATGGGAGAACTTGAATCATATAACGCAATATTTTTTTCAAAACTAATGAGGGTGTAAATGGTATTAATTTCAACCCCACCATAATAAAAAATATGTCTTGGTATTACTTTAATAATGATACCATAATCAAGTCTCAAATGACCATTCACATTAAACACTTGTTTTTTCATTGATGCAAAATATATAGTTCATCAGTATCGAGGAATCGATTATTATCAATATATATGAATCCAAAATTAATAATAAATTTACCATATCATGTCATTGAATAAAATGATTTACATTTCATTCTAATGACTCGACATTGAGAGTAAGAATCCAATAATAATATTTTCTTAAGAAGTCGGTAATAAGACACATTTTCCCACCAAGGATTAAAATCTAATGCATTGGTATAACAGTATATTGTTGCTATAAACATAAAACCCTATTGACATGTTCTCATTTACACCACTTGATCAGTTGTAACAAACTTATAGCCATTTATTATTAATTATTTACTTCCATGAACCAAATAATTGGGACTAAATGCCAACACTGTTAATTATTTAGAGTGAGAGTCAATAAGTAAAATAAATTATTTAAATATATATCAATAATACAATTAAATTAATATCTATATATTATGATAATTAAAGTAATGACCATAAAATTTATTTTAATATAATGAGAAACTCTTCTATGCAAAGACTCTCTCCTTATCAAAGGAAAAGATTGATGAACTATACTTATCATTTTTATGTCCCCTACAAAAAATGATAATAAAATTTTAAGGTATATGTGAAATTAAATAGTATGATATAACATATAAATAATCATATTACATACTTGATATTGTCATAAAGTAGACTACAGTTAAACAAGACTATGTGACGTGACATATCCCACTCTTTAGGGCTCAATGTAGACAAGGTATATAACTGAGGAGTTCCTCTTGTTTCAGGAAGATATGGAAGTGAGGGATCAAATTCCCCATATCTATCATATTAATTTACCACTGGATGGTTATGACTTTGGATCACATCATTCCAATACATTGAACAAAAATACATACATTATTGATCCAAATAACCTTTCATAGTGGAATCTTTAAGATGGTTCTCATTTCAGACATAGTATTTCATTGTGTAATCATTTCTTTCAATAGGATACATATATGAAAAATCAATGTGTCCCTCAATAATATTATCAACTGGAAGATGAATTGTAAAATGAATTATGAAAATGTAAGACGTTGGAGGAATTTTTTTCCAACACACAAAATTAATGGTGTTTTTACTGCATTTTTATCAAGAAAGACTTGGATAACCATTTTTCACAATAGTCTCTAAAAAACATAACAATAAAATCACTCCCAACCTTATATTATTGGATATTAAATTCCAAATTACTATTGGAATAAATTCATGAAGAAGGATGTGATAGTCATTAGTTTTTTGGGATTTCGTTTTCAAACCCTTATATAGAATCATTTTGATTTGTTACTGGAATAGCCATCTAGAATCTTTATATTATCCAATACTTCATGAAATTTATTTTTCTCAAAATGTTTCATCACATAAGAAGGACAAGTAACATTCTATTTGTTTTCACAAAAACACGCATGTTGTAGTTCTGGTCGAAGACACCCATCCCACAAGTCCTGATGAGATCAAAAGTCATCTTTGGTCATCCTCTTAGTATTTAGATGAATTGAAGGAGACATTTCACATATATTTCTCTCAATGTGTATTAAACCTAAGAAATGATATAAAAAATTGGTAGAACAGTATAGAAAATAAGAAAATAATAATATCTTTTTCCAATTGTATGTGGATTCAATCTCAAAATTCTACTTATTTTTAGATTTCATTTGACCTTTACCTAATGAAAAGATGAAATCATTTAATTCCTTAAGGACATTAGTTCATGAAATATGTTGAGGTGGTTGTTCAGTGTCAACATTATTATCAAATATTTCATGAATCTTCCTGTATTTATAATCAATTTTCCAGAATCATCGATGCCCCATGGAAAATAAAATATGACAATATTTAATCCTTCTCAGTCATTTATTATTCATACAAATAAGACAGGATTTTTTCCCTTCATTACCCAACTAAAAATAATTCCATATGCATGGAAATTATTTATAGTCTATAGAAGGGAAACATGAATCTAAAAAATATTTTTTGAAAAATAATTAAATGTGTGCACACCAATATCCAAAACCTGCTTCTATTATCTTGTTAAAGGTTGAATGTAAACATCTATATCTTTTATTGGATTAGAAGGACTAGATATTTTTATACTCCATAAAGTGAAAGATTTTTTCATACACATCCATGGAGGAGGATTATAAACATTAATAAAAAATATTTACATGATTTTAGAAGTAATCATATGAAAAATCATATTAAAACCATTTCAGGATAGACACAACCTGAAATTTCATACTTCAGTTTTAAAATTGGGATGTTGTTCATTATATTTATGCCATTATAATCAATATGAAAGATGAAACAAATCATAATTACCTTTAATTATCTTCTCAATATCCCATCACATATTTGTTGATATTTCTGAAGTCATATATAGATTTTGAAGCCTTGAAATCAATAGAAGTTTACAAATTAATTTTTATGGTACACAAGATGCTGTTCCATATCAGTTTTACTTCTATAGAATTGTACCATATTATTTATATTCTTTAATTTCTTTTGTTTCCTCTTAAAATAAACTATTATATTTTAGGAAATCATGAATTTTATTAGAAGAAAATCCGAGCTTATGAATTAAATTATATGATTTATAATGATTTTTGGGAATATCTCTACCATGAGGAAGAAAGTCCTTTTGAATGTTAATAATATAATCAATATATTTATTATAAATTACATAAATTATTTTTCCATAACATAACCACATTAAAAAGTATAACTCTTTCATTTTAGTACATAACTGATATATTGGAGCTCTAACATCTTCCATTGATTTTTTGACTATCTCAACATCATCGTCATTAGTATTTTCCTAATGTGTATTGATATCATTGCCTTCTTCTACTAGAATACTATCTTCATCATGATGATGCAAAAAATGGAAATCAAGAAAATATAAAATTTTCTATACCACTACTTTCTTACCATTCATTAACAGTAAGAGATTGTCTCTTATCTCAATTGCGATACCAAATATAATAGTCTGTTTGAAATATATATTTTGTTATATGATAGCTAACTTCTTCCCAGCTTAACTACGGTCTTCTAACATAATTATATCTTGGAAAATATATACAACCTTTTTAGGAAGCATTTTTAAATAAGTAATCAGAAAAATATCCAAATTATTTTGAAACATGGTTGAAATTTGATCAGTAGGATACATCTAGATTCTATCTATAAGGCCCCATCCTTAAACCTTACTTAAAATTGAATTAAATGAATAATTCACATTGAGGATCCTTTCAGGTTTTGAGTTTTAGAGAATTAGGACATAACTATTACTTCTCAACAGATTACAAAGTAGCCTCTTCTACTAAATTTCCATAAAATAAAAATTCTTAAAAATAAACATGTCTAGTTTCATGTTTTAGGTAGCATGACTTTCCCTTGATCCCATCCTTGACCCTATTCCATGCTAAGTCCTGTGAAAAACATTTCAAAAACTTGGGATGAGCATAAAAACTCAGTAAGGGATACACAAAGAATAAAAACTGTTAGTTTATCAAAAGTAAACAATGTATACTTTATCAAGGTAATACTTTTCACCTTTATGATGTAGTAAAAACTATTCATGAATTATATATCATTACTTACCTTTTTGTAACCAAAGTATTACCATAAAACCCATATAAAGAACACATAACATATATAAAGGTAACTTGGGACATAAACATACTTAAGTGGTATAACCATACGGTCGACTCCCACACATATCACTTAATGGAATAGCCATACAGACAATTTCCATACATACTTAATGGAATAGCCATACGGCTGACTTCCATACCCAATGCATTGGAGGTTATAACGTAACCACCCGTCCTGGTATTCACGGCACCACCCGTCATATGGTTTATAACGTAACCACCCGTTAAAATGTCCATGTACCAATATAAAATCATAAAACATAAAACCAATATAAAGGAATGATAACATTTCCACATTTCAATCACAATATATCATAAATATATTGACATAATAGAATCCTTTATCAAAACCATTTTCAATACCAAAATATATAAAAGAGTATATGGTATTTATTTTATTTTAAAAACATTACGGCTTGTTGCGGAAGCCAAAGAACAAATAATACTCGTGGCGGCGGAAAAGGTCGTTGTCACCACGTACGTAAAAAAACATTTCTTTTTGTCGTTTAGTAAAACGCTTCGTAGAAAAAGATTCCTTTTGTATAAAAGTAAAAGTCAAAGGGGTTTATACACCGTATAAAATAAAGTTGTGTATAAAACGAAATATGCCTCAATGAAAGAAGATTGAGACGAAGTCCCTTACAAAGACGGTATCCTTGGTTTAAGGATAAACCAATTACATAATTATGTGTGACAAATGAATACACAAAATATAAGAGGATATTATGTGTAAAATAATCAAAGGCCATTCACACATATTCAAAGGATGACATATTCAATAATTACATGTTGAACCCAAAGAAATCGAAATTGGGTTAAGAAGTTCCCTTGACAGCCTAACGGCGTCACATCAAAATGAGTTGATGAGAGATAAAAAGTGTATCTCATCACTTGGAAATAAAATTTACATCAATAAGGATAAATTATAACATATCCCAACATAAAAATATGTAAATTAAAAGACCCAACAAAAGAAGTATTTTTAAAAAAAAGGAGGGTGAAAGGTTCCCTTACTGACTTGGGTAACTTTTGAAAAGTACACCCCCTTGAAGAAGTGTCATACAATGAATATGTAAATACCCATAAATGGAATTATATTACAATAGGATTGTAATAGTGGGCAGTACATAAACCACTCAATGGAAATTGTGGCAAATGTAGCATAAATCTCACGGGAATAAAAGTGAGATGAAAAATCTCTTACGAAAACTTGGCAGCCTAACGGCGCCACTTAAAACTTCCAAAATGGATTGATGAGAGAGAATAGGGTCTCTCATCACATGAACATAAAAATTACAGTAAGATTAATATAAAATAACATCCCAATAACAATAAATATGAGCTTTAAAAGGAATGACATAAAAGAGTGTACTTAAAAAGAAAGAGAGGTGTAAGATCCCTTAACTCGGGTCCGACTTGACTCGATCGTTCTTTAATCTCCTGAATAATAAACATGAGTTAATTTATACTTCCTTAAGAAACTTTTTCAAGTTAATTATTCCTTTTATATCACATATTACCATGTCATAAAAAATTATGTAATCATTTAAGTTAATAATATTTTTTTTGCCGATACTTGGTTCTTAAGTCGAAAGTGGACTTCTTACAATTACATGTTGTTTGTGTGGTCAAAGGTTCTTTATATCCAGAATGAAATTACTGATTTGGATATAATATATATCATATATATCCAGCATATACATGTATTTATAATATTACATATTCATTTAGAGGTAAGAAATGAAATGCACCGTTTATGGAGACGGTAAGCTGTACGTACGCATGAACGCTACTTTCATTTCTTTCTCATATTAATGGAATTAAAATTAAATGAGAGGTATGTATATTTTAATTAAAGAATTATATTCATCATTTAGATGTATCATTCATTATATATATCCATTATATACATATACTTTTAATAATACATTACATTTGGGGATAAGAAATGAAATGCACCGTTCATGGAGACGGTAAGCCGTACGTACGCATGAACGCTACTTTCATTTCTATCTCATACTTTAATGGAAAGAAAAAATAATGATATAGAGGTATATTATAATTCCAGTATAACATCATATATAATAACTTTAAATCCATCCTTTACACGTCCCACATATGGTATTAACGAATCACATCACTTTGAGGGGGCGATAGTCCGCACTTCCTTAAATGAAGATATCTTGTTTACCCACAATGGAAACCATAAAGGTATTTCCAAAATGAAAAATACAGAAGCTTAAAGAAAACAATAAACATATTATATATCATATATAAATATAGTGACATTATAATGGCCACCTTTGAAGGTGTTAAATGAGTATTGAACAATCATCGTTTCGGGAGGCAGAATTTCGCCATCCACGGAAACCGTATGTTCTTTAACCATTTGATGTAGTTTTGTGAGAGTGTAGCTCGAATAAATCTTATAAAAACATCCTAGTATATTGAAGATACTGGTGTTGTTACAAAAGAAGTAAATAAAAATAGTTTAGGTGGTTGGAGAAACAAAATAAAACAAATGAACAAGAGAGAATGAATTACCTTTAAAAGTGTAACTCCATTTGATTTGAGCCTAAAGGACTTCTTTAAAAGGATTATGCCCAAAGGGAATCCTCTAGGATGAGGAGAGGTATGTGGAGAGAGTAAATGGGCAGGGGTTGGCCGTGCCAAAGGCTTGAGGAGTGTGTGAAATCAGGTAGAGGTGGGGGCCTTTTATAAGAGGAGAGGAGGGGCACTTTTGGAAAGTAAAGAAATATTACTTTATTTGAAAATGTGTTTCGGTTTTAAAAGGTCCCAAATTGATATAATTCGTGGATAAGGTGATAAGGGTTCTAAATCCACTCATACAATTGGTTTTGGATCTGTGTAGTTCATAGATTTTACATTATCTTTCCATTTTATTTAAATCGTCAAATAATGATGTCATCATTGCATCATTATTATGTCATAAATAATTTAATTTATTTAATGTCTAAAAATTATAAAAAAACTACTATGATGTAGGAAATATTTTTAGATTTCCAATGACTATTTATAATCAAAAATCTGATCTTTATAACCCCATATAAAAATTGTTTTCGTAAAACATATTATGTTTGTGTCATTTTTACTTTTACATTAAATAAAAAGTTATTTATGTCATTTCCCAACCAAAATGTCTCCATGGGGTCCCCAAGTTGAACCATGTCTTGTCTTGGTCGGCCATGACACAACCAATAAGGTTGGGACATGTGTCTAGGTCATTTCATATTATTAATGCATTATTTATACCTTAAACTACCCTAATTACCACTAATCGTGATTAAAAACTTAATAAGTTACTATTCACCAAAAAAATATTTTAATCCCATTGAACCACATTTTACTTCTTAATGACAACCATGTATGTCGGATTTTCAAAATTCAATACACATTAGTGGTAAACTTTCATTTAACTGAAAAATCAGTTTGCTTGATTACCACTTAGTGGTTT
Source organism: Viscum album (assembly GCA_963277665.1). Lineage (NCBI taxonomy): Eukaryota > Viridiplantae > Streptophyta > Magnoliopsida > Santalales > Viscaceae > Viscum > Viscum album. The sequence continues at coordinate 1,864,827,011 of OY728159.1, forward strand.
CACTATTCATCAAAAATTGAAGTTTTTCAGAAAATTACCAAAAATTAACCCTAAGCTATATTTGATATTCCGAATTCAAAAATGAAGTCTATTTTACAAAATTCAAATCATATAAGTCACATTAATTAATTTAATAATTAATTCCCGCTGCCAGAGCAAAAAGCGTGTTTTTACAAAACAATAAATATCAAAAGATTGACACCAGTTTAAGTCTAATTTCAAAGTGAAATTGATTCCAATGACCACCATTGGATAAAATGGTAAAAATATATTCTAATTTCACATTAAAACCAATTAAAAAGATAATCTAATCATATAAATAAATTATATTAAAAAGAGGTTTTGAATTAAAATACAACATTTTACACTATTCATTAAAAAATGAACTTTATCAGAAAAATACCAAAAATTTACACAAAGTAAAATTTAATGTCCCGATTATAAAGAAGAGTTTTATGTGGTCCAAAAGAATTTATAATAGTGATCAAAACTATGTTTAATGACCGTACGCCATCAAAAGGCGATAAGTGAACCTTTAGTGAAAACTAGGGCATATACGCCTAAAATTGAATTATTTCTGTATTTTAAGCCTTTATATTTTATTGGATAAATGTAAAAACATTTAAAAACATACATAATCATATTTTAGTTATTTCTATCCATTCCCGCCAATACAACGGCTACATGTTAACTGCCATTTAAAATAATATTATTTTATTATTAGAGTGCAACGTAAGATTCCCAAGAAACTCGTTCTTGCGTGTTGGGTATGCCATCGAGCATAGAGTCCCCTTTAAAGTCATTTCAATATTTTATTCACAAATATGGATAAATATGAAATTTCATATTCTTTATTTACCTGGGGTGTTACATCCTTCCCCCCTTTTGGGAATTGCGTCCTCGCAATTTTAAAATTACACTTGGAAACATCCTTGAAAGTCCCACATCAGAACAAGGATCGGTAAAACAATCACTTTAAAATAAAGAAAGATAAGTACAAAGGTCACCCAAGGTAACCCATACTAGGATTCCAAGTATGAAAACATGGACATGGAGGAGAAAACTTAGGGTCATGTTCTGATGGAGAGTGATAGAAAACATGTTTAGGAGAAAGTTAACCATGAGAGAATCTCAAACTTGTGATGGGTTAAACGGTATTCGATTCCCCAGTAGGAAAAGTTAATAGACAACATTTTTGTTTTAAGTTACTTTTTATTGAGGAATTTATTCCTAATGAAATATAATCACTTATCATATTTACTTTCAAATTTTATTAGATTCCTTACACAAACTCATATTTTCTCCAAAAGATGAGTATTTAGGAAGACTTGTTCACATTAAGAGTACTATAATCAACTTCTAGAGAATCACCTAATCCACAAAATATAACTATATACTTCCCATGTCTTAAGACTTTAACCAAAACAAAAACCAAAAAGGCTAGTACAAGATCAGATAATCCAGAAAAGGATAACCCTTTATAAAAAGAAAATATATTCTTAATCTCCAAAATTTGTCCAACAAAACCCGAAGTTCAACGAGGACCATTCTATAATCAATTTGTCCATAAAATTCTTCAAAGTAAACCAATATAAGATTGAAACCCAAATATTTGAAGGATTTAGTCGCATAGTATTCTATGATAAATTGTAACATTTATCACCAAACAATATCAATTGCTCCTAAAGTCTCGTTTTGAAAAGTAATTAACCTAATCACATATCCTCCATGATAGGTTAATCATTTTCATAAATAACCCAAAATAAACTTACTCTTAATTCATAAAATCATATAACTAGAATGAATCAGTCAAACTAACCAGGGACTTCACGTAGTCCAGTGGTAGGCGATAAATACCAGTCGCACATTGGTTGTGGGTTCGATTCTCGTAGCTTTGTCTGACGCGACGGGATGTCACACGGTCTACGTGTTGTCCTTTTTCCAAAACTATATAATTCTTAAAACATTCCCCAAAATGAGATAAAATCTTCAAGAATAATCATAACATATTTTAACCTCAAGTTTATCTCATTCCTTTCATTTTCCATCATATCATATAGTAACCCATAATTACCTAAAAATTAAGTATCATATAAACCCTAATGGTTACCTTAATAATTATTACCTGAATTTCCACATCGGGTTGGCCATCTCGTAAATGATGCATTAGAGAACTCACCAAGGTTGAAGTGGTTGATCATGACTCCTTGATATTTGGTTTAGAACAACCACGAGTTTCCTCATTGAATCCTCCATTTTATCTAGTATCTTAATCAGAGAACCACCTTAGTTTCCTTCAAACCTGTTGTCTCTTTGGAGCCTGCTAGATCCATCCATTCACTAAAAATAGAAATGTCAGTGTGAGTATATCAACAAAACCATCATGTACTAATGAGGAAGGTAAACACTAAGATACACTTACTCATTCACTTTATCTATAACTAGGACTCTTTCTGAAATCCTAATCATTATGGTAATGTCACTTGTGCTTAGAGAATACCCTAACCTCTAAAGTTATCTAAACCGACCTTTGATACCAACTATAAGGCCCCAGCCTTAAACCTTACTTAAAATTTAATTAAATGAATAATTCACATTGAGGATCTTTTCAGGTTTAGAGTTTTAGAGAATTAGGACATAACTATTACATCTCAACAGATTACAAAGTAGTCTCTTCTACTAAATTTCCATAAAATAAAAATTCTTAAAAAGAAACATGTCTAGTTTCATGTTTTAGGTAGCATGACTTTCCCTTGAACCCATCCTTGACCCTATTCCATGCTAAGTCCTGTGAAAAACATTTCAAAAACATGGGATGAGCATAAAAACTCAGTAAGGGATACACAAAGAATAAAAACTGTTACTTTATCAAAAGTAAACCATGTATACTTTATCAAGGTAATACTTTTCACCTTTATGAAGTAGTAAAAACTATTCATGAATTATATATCATTACTTACCTTTTTGTAACCAAAGTATTACCATAAAACCCATATAAAGAACACATAACATATATAAAGGTAACTTGGGACATAAAAATACTTAAGTGGAATAACCATACGGTCGACTCCCACACATATCACTTAATGGAATATCCATACGGCCAATTTCCATACATACTTAATGGAATACCCATACGGCCGACTTCCATACCCAATGCATTGGAGGTTATAACGTAACTACCCGTCCTGGTATTCACGGCACCACCCGTCATATGGTTTATAACGTAACCACCCGTTAAAATATCCATGTACCAATATAAAATCATAAAACATAAAACCAATATAAAGGAAGGATAACATTTCCACATTTCAATCACAATATATCATAAATATATTGACATAATAGAATCCTTTATCAAAACCATTTTCAATACCAAAATACATAAAAGAGTATATGGTATTTATTTTATTTTAAAAACATTACGGCTTGTTGAGGAAGCCAAAGACCAAATAATACTCGCGGCGGCGGAAAAGGTCGTTGTCACCACGTACGTAAAAAAAGAATTCCTTTTTGTCATTTAGTTAAATGCTTCGTAGAAAAAGATTCCTTTTGTATAAAAGTAAAAGTCAAAGGGGTTTATACACCGTATAAAAGAAAGTTGTGTATAAAACGAAATATGCCTCAATGAAAGGAGATTGAGACGAAGTCCCTTACAAAGACGGTATCCTTGGTTTAAGGATAAACCAATTACATAATTATGTGTGACAAATGAATACACCAAATATAAGAGGATATGAAGTGTAAAATAATCAAAGGTCATTCACACATATTCAAAGGATGACATATTCAATAATTACATGTTGAACCCAAAGAAAACAAAATTGGGTTAAGAAGTTCCCTTTGACTGCCTAACAGTGTCACATCAAAATGAGTTGATGAGAGATAAAAAGTGTATCTCATCACTTGGACATAAAATTTACATCAATAAGGATATATGAGAACATATCCCAACATAACAATATGTAAATTAAAAGACCCAACAAAACAAGTCTTTTTAAAAAAAGGAGGGTGAAAGGTTCCCTTACCGACTTGGGTAACTTTTGAAAAGTACACCCCCTTGAAGAAGTGCCATACAATGAATATGTAAATACCCATAAATGGAATTATATTACAATAGGATTGTAATAGTGGGCAGTACATAAACCACTCAATGGAAATTGTGGCAAATGTATCATAAATCTCACGGGAATAAAAGTGAGATGAAAAATCTCTTACGAAAACTTGGCAGCCTAACAGCACCACTTAAAACTTCCAAAATGGATTGATGAGATAGAATAGGGTCTCTCATCACATGAACATAAAAATTACAGTAAGATTAATATAAAAGAACATCCCAATAACAATAACTATGAGCTTTAAAAGGAATGACATAAAAGAGTGTACTTAAAAAGAAAGAGAGGTGTAGGATCCCTTACCTCGGGTCCGACTTGACTCGATCGTTCTTTAATCTCCTGAATAATAAACTTGAGTTAATTTCTACTTACTTAAGAACCTTTTTCAAGTTCATTATTCCTTTTATATCACTTATTACCATGTCATAAAATTTTATGCAATCATTTAAGTTAATAATATTTGTTTTGCCGATACTTGGTTCTTAAGTCGAAAGTGGGCTTCTTACAATTACATGTTGTTCGTGTGGTCAAAGGTTCTTTATATCTAGAATGACATTCCTGATTTGGATATCATATATATCATATATATCCAGAATATACATGTATTTATAATTTTACATAATCATTTAGAGGTAAGAAATGAAATGCACCGTTCATGGAGACGGTAAGCCGTACGTACGCATGAACGCTACTTTCATTTCTTTCTCATATTAATGGAATTAAAATTAAATGAGAGGTATTTATATTTTAATTCCAGAATTATATTCATCATTTATATGTATCATTCATTATATATATCCATTACATACATATACTTTTAATAGTACATTACATTTGGGGATAAGAAATGAAATGCACCGTTCATGGAGACGGTAAGCCGTACGTACGCATGAACGCTACTTTCATTTCTATATCATACTTTAATGGAAAGAAATAATAATTATATAGAGGTATATTATAATTCCAGTATAACATCATATATAATAACTTTAAATCCATCCTTTACATGTCCCACATATGGTATTAACGAATCACATCACTTTGAGGGGGCGGTAGTCCGCACTTCCTTAAATGAAGATATCGTGTTTACCCACAATGGAAACCATAATGGTATTCCCAAAATGAAAAATACAGAAGATTAAAGAAAAAAATAAACATATTATATATCATATATAAAAATAGTGACATCATAATGGCCACCTTTGAAGGTGTTAAATGAGTATTGAACAATCATCATTTCGGGAGGCAGAATTTCGCCATCCACGGAAACCGTATGTTCTTTAAACATTTGATGTAGTTTTGTGAGAGTGTAGCTAGAATAATCTTATGAAAACATCCTAGTATATTGAAGATACTGGTGTTGTTTCAAAAGAAGTTAATAAAAATAGTTTAGGGGGTTGGAGAAACAAAATAAAACAAATGAACAAGAGAGAATGAATTACCTTTAAAAGTGTAACTCCTTTTGATTTGATCCTAAAGGATTTCGTTGAAAGGATTCTTCCCAAAGGGAATCCTCTAGGATGAGGAGAGGGATTTGGAGAGAGTAAATGGGAAGGTTTTGGCCGAGACAAAGGCTTGAGGAGTGTGTGAAATGAGGTAGAGATGTGGGCCTTTTATAAGAGGAGAGGAGGGGAACTTTTGGAAAGTAAAGAAATATTACTTTATTTGAAAATGTGTTTCGGTTTTAAAAGGTCCCACATTGATAGAATTCGTGGATAAGGTGATAAGGGTTCTAAATCCACTCATCCAATTGGTTTTTGACATGTGTAGTTCATAGATTTTACATTATCTTTCCATTTTATTTAAATCGTCAAATAATGATGTCATCGCTGCATCATTATTATGTCATAAATAATTTAATTTATTTAATGTATAAAAATTATAAAAAAACTACTATGATTTAGGAAATATTTTTATCTTTCCAATGACTATTTATAATCAAAAATCTGATCTTTATAACCCCATATAAAAATTGTTTTCGTAAAACATATTTTGTTTGTGTCATTTTTACTTTTACATTAAATAAAAAGTTATTTATGTCATTTCCCAACCAAAATGTATCCATGGGGTCCCCAAGTTGACCCATGGATTATCTTGGTCGTCCATTACACAACCAATAAGGTTGGGACATGTGTCTAGGTAATTTCATATTATTAAAACATTATTTATACCTTAAACTACCCTAATTACCACTAATCGCGATTAAAAACTTAATAAGTTACTATTCACCAAAAAAATATTTTCATCCCATTGAACCACATTTTACTTCTTAATGACCGCCATGTATGTCAGATTTTCAAAATTCAATACACATTAGTGGTAAACTTTCATTTAACTGAAAAATCAGTTTGCTTGATTACCACTTAGTGGTTTCACTATTCATCAAAAATTGATGTTTTTCAGAAAATTACCAAAAATTCACCCTAAGCTATATTTGATATTCCGAATTCAAAAATGAAGTCTATTTTACAAAATTCAAATCATATAAGTCACATCAATTAATTTAATAATTAATTCCCGCTGCCAGAGCAAAAGGCGTGTTTTTACAAAACAATAAGTATCAAAAGATTGACACCAGTTTAAGTCTAATTTCAAAGTGAAATTGATTCCAATAACCACCATTGGATAAAATGGTAAAAATATATTCTAATTTCACATTAAAACCAATTCAAAAGATAATATAATCATATAAATAAATTATATTAAAAAGAGGTTTTGAATTAAAATACAACATTTTACACTATTCATTTAAAAATGAACTTTATCAGAAAAATACCAAAAATTTACACAAAGTAAAATTTAATGTCCCGATTCTAAAGAAGAGTTTTATTTGGTCCAAAAGAATGTATAAGAGTTATCCAAACTATATTTAATGACAGTACGCCATCAAAAGGCGATAAGTGAACCTTTAGTGAAAACTAGGGCATATACACCTAAAATTGAATTCTTTCTGTATTTTAAGCCTTTATATTCTATTGAATAAATGTAAAAACATTTAAAAACATACATAATAATATTTTAGTTATTTCTATCCATTCCCGCCAATACAACGGCTACATGTTAACTGCCATTTAAAATAATATTATTTTATTATTAGAGTGCAACGTAAGATTCCCAAGAAACTCGTTCTTGCGTGTTAGGTACGCCATCGAGCATAGCGTCCCCTTTAAAGTCATTTCAATATTTTATTCAAAAATATGGATAAATATGAAATGTCATATTATTTATTTACCTGGGGTGTTACACTATCTATTCTATTACTGGTAAAAAATTTACTTTTCAAATAAAAAATGTAAACCATAATTAAAAATATATCCAAATTCAAAGACAAATTAAATGTATAGTGAAAAGTAAATTAAATAAAACTAATAGGAAACCAAATTGAATACAATTCATGATGCAATTGACCATTATAGAATACTGTTATCCATCCAAACAATGAACAAGGAGTATCATAAGAAAAACCAAGGCATACTCATAGAAATATAAATAAGGTGAATGTATTAGAATAAACTGAAACTAAGAAATTGTAGTAGAAAAATTTGTATTTCTTATACATAGAGTCATAATTTGAAAACATAATTAAGGAAAAATTGTTTTCTTTGTTGGATATTATTTATGGTTAAAATTTATTTTATTATTCAAACACAGGTAAAACATATTTTACATTATGTTCTATTTCGATTTAAGAAGTATGTAATTTTGGGAAGTTCCATTGAGAATAAATAATTAATCCATTATATCCCACTTTATGAAACCCATCCATTACGTCACCATTGATGAAACCTCTTAATTGAGTTAAGGTGTGGTTATATGGTTTTTAATTAATTTAACGTGTAGGGAAAAAAATTTATAACTACTAAACACTTGATAAATGAAATAAGTAAGAATTATTTACAAATAACTATGTTATACTCAATAGTTAATAAACATCAGCAAAACTAAGGCCCATACGATTAAAGTGTTCATAAAGAACTAAATTCTTATGTAAAGATCTATAAATGGAAACCATGTTTCATAAAATTCATATGACTCAACAATATTTCCATTTAATCTTATATAATTATTTCATTACATTTACAAAAGGATTATATAAAAATTTCTTCAAAATAAAGGTTTTAAAATTCTTAGACACTTGGATTCTAAATATTTAATAATGTGAAAAAATATTTTATCATAGATTCAGGTATAAATGATTAAAATTAACTGTATGAATTTTTTTTGAGAAGTAATATAAATAAAATTTAAAATTCCTAAATAACCAACCCTCATTGATAAAGAAATATTATAGATTTATTTTCAATAGTATAATCATGTACATCATCACAAAAGTATTTCTTTTTGGGTTAAAACAATACAATAAATCTTTTCACCCTGGATCATGATATAACAAATTAAATATAAAAAATTAAATATCATAACTCAAGGATGATAAGAACCAACACTAAACCTTATAGTTAACTTAAATATCATTCTGAACAAGAAATATATATAAATCATTAAAATACTCTACAAAAAGAATCTCAAAATTTAAGTTAAATTCATAAGAAACCCTAAGATAGTATTCAAAATGAAGAAATTATAAAGAAAATAGTACTTTTAGGAAACTGATAGACTATATTAAATCTCTATTGACTATAAGTTTAAAAATACATTAACAAAAGTGATGACAATATGCACTAATAAAATCACATGCATGGATAAAAATAAACAGAACATACTATAAAATCGAAGAAGGATTTGGAAATCACTAATTTAATGTTGATGAAGACAAGAATAAAAAATCACTGAGTTAGGAGATAATTCTATATAATACAACCGAACCTATATTGGGTGAGGGGAGAAGAAAGAATAGTGGTTAATGAAAGAATACCTCTAAAAAATTGCAACAAAAAATTCCTAAAATAGAGGGAAAACTATAGGCCAATGGGGGAAACATCACTTGAGGAGGGGAGGGGGGAGGATGAGGCTTATAATAGGGGAGAGGAGATTAGGTATGAAATGAGGAGTTGAGGGGGAGAATGATATCTTAACCCATCATACCCATTGTTTTTAAAAACCCATTGGTATAGCTCAACCTATTCTAATAGTCTTTTCAAACTATGGTTTTATCTTTGGGACAAAACTCTATACCTACAGTTTCTATAAACTATGGATATAGATACATGGGGATAACCCCATTTTTATAGTATTGGAAACACCTTCATTTTCCAAAATCCATACACAAAACCTCATAATTCCTATCATGGAACATGGATCTATCCCTAGTATATTAGATCTAAGGGTTTGGGAAAGAGAAAGGGAATAGATCAACAAAGCTTTCCCAAGAACAAGAACTTACCAATAAATTTGGATCTCAAACAACTTTGAAAACTCCAGTTTATTTCTCCCAAATCGAAGGGAATAACCTCTCATTACTTTAGGGGAAAGTAAAGTTAGTATTAAGTATTATTTGGAAATTAAAAGGTGTACTAGGGCTTAAATTGAGTTAGATCTACAATTTTTGGATCTAAAACTGAATAGTGCTTGGCTATGGTGTATTTTTAGTCAAATTATACACTAAACATGCATGAGATACTACCTCAAGTAATCCATCGCATGGTTGGATCACACAGTTAGACAAACCAAGTTCCAACAGTGTGTTTTCCACTATCCCAAATGATCTGTGGAGTTCCTAGTCTCTCCTAATCACCCACAAAGTTTGTCCAAACCATGTTCCAACCATAAAACTGCTCACTACCCATTATTATCTCTTCCATGGTTTTTTAAAGGTGTTCTATAGTTTCTACTAATTGTACTCAAAACATGAACCACTATAAAATCCTTCAACATGTGTCAAAACCCTTGAGAACCTCACAAAACAGAACCAAATCAGTATATGTACTTAAAATACACAAATAAAGGGTCAAGTACCTAAAACCGGGGGTTATTAAATCTCCCCAAAATTGGTTGTTCCATCATAGAAATTTGAAAATAAGAGTTTTCCTTGATTAGTTTTTGCTAATACTCCACTACTTCCATTTCACTGTACGATATTTCTTCTTAAATCTGGCCAAGTTTCCATAAAACCTGCACTAGAATAATACTTTTACCATGAAATACTCTATATTTCCTATCTAAAATATGTATCATCACATAAACCAACAAATCATTTGGATCTAGGTCAACATGATCCGATAAAATAATAGGTTCAAGATCAGGTTAATCCTTCTATAACTAAGATTCAGGAAACACATTGTGCATCAAACTGAACCATGGTTGTAAATCCAATCAATATTCCACCTTGTCTACTCTTTCTAGTATCTAAAAATGGACTATGTATCAAGTTTATAACGTTCCTCCCATCCCCAATATATGATTTCCATGGGTTGGAGTGATTATCAATAAAAAATGATGACTCACCTCGAATGATAATAGTCATCGATGATTATTCGAAAATGATTTTTAATGACTTTGAGATATCTCCATCCCCTTTATGATCTATTAGATCTTTTCTATCATCTCTCTCATAATAATTGGTCCAAACAATGGAGTATCACCTATTTTCACCCAAGAAAAGTGGAGAATTAAAATGAAATCCATAAAATTATTAAAAAGGAGCCATATTTATTGAGGCTCGATAACATTTGTTGTATGATAACTATACTAATAGTATTTGATCCTCCCATGATCCAAAGAAATCCATTACACAATCCCTAATCATGTATTCTAATTTTTTTATCATCCTTTGAGATTCTCCATCACTTTGAGGATGATACACTATGAGCATAGTAAACTAAATATCAAGATATTATTGTAAGGATTTCAAAAACAATATGTAAACTTGGGGTCCCGATTAGATACTAATGGGAATGAAACCCCATAACTCTAAAAATTATTGAATATATATTTTGGACAAGTACTCTACTGTATGAGATTCATGAATAGGGATAAAATGTGCTAAATTCTTGAGAAAAACCATAATTAAACATATATCATCGTGCTTCCTAAATATTCATGGTAAACTTGTCAAAAAATCCATGGCTATTTTCTCCCACTTATACACAAGAATTGGTACAGACTCCAACATTCCCACGGGTCGCTAGTGTTCCACCATGACATGATAATAGGTGAGGAATATCGAATCAAACTCATCCACTTCTCTTTTTACAGAAACCCATAAAAATTGTGTTACCATCTCTTTATTCATCCTTTGAATTCCTAGATGAAAAACCCATTTTGAATGGTGGTATGAATTAATAAGTTTTTCCTAATAAACCATAGGTACCATTATCTGATCTCTAAATAGTGAAAATGAACTCCTATCTAGCTTCCATACCTCAATAGTCTCCCCACTAATGAATATTGACCTCATCGAAACACATTCCAAATCAAATATTTGAACCTCTTTCACATACTGAACCAAATAAGGAATAAACGAAACTTGTAAGAAAACTATAGAATCACCCATGTCAGTTCAATCTTGGTTAATTTCTATTATAACCAATTTTAGATACCACAGATCTGATGATTTTTCGTTCAAATGATTATTTTAATTCCAAAATAATTCATCTACCAATAAATTTCTTTTATGTGGCATACACATCATGATTAAGTTGAATATTTGATGGAGTTAAATCCAATATATTTTCCTTAAATAAAAATTTCTTTGTGAGAAAATATGTTTCAAGATATTATGATGTATACTCACTTTAAATTTATCACCAAAAATATAATGACACCATGTATTCAATGCATAGAATATAGTAGCGAATTATAAATCATGTGTTTGGTAGTTCTTCTCAAGAAACCATAACTTTCATGAACAGTAAGCAATGACATGATCTCCATACATATGACATATCCCAACACCAATCCCAATGCATCATAATAGACTACATATCCCAATATAGACTCTCTAAAAATGTAAGAAATGGTGTTTATGTAAGTATAACCTTAATCACATGAAATGATTTATGAAATTTCTTGTTCAATTGGAATGGAACATCTTTCCTCATTAACCTTGTCTTAGGTTATACTAAACAAGAAAATTCATGTACAAAACATATGGAGTATCCTACCATGACAAGGAAAATTCATATCTCAACGACATTCTTCATCTACTTATAAGAGATAATAGCTTCTTTATTTTTTGAATCTATATAAATGCATTTATTTAGAAATGACAGGGTAAAGGAGACATACCTCTTATTTCTAGAAATCACCCTTTGATAAATTTTTATAAAGACAATGTTCTTAAAAGATACCGAATACTATAACCAAGTGTTTCTCATGATCCAAATTTTTTACTTTAATACACAAGTATATTAATCAAAAACAACACCACGGAGGAATCCAGATACCTTTGAAATCACTGAATCATCAATTCCATAAGATTTGTAGTTCTTATATAAGAACAAAATGATTAAAAATGAACTCATAAATGTCAAATCTTCTTTTGCAATATGTATTTAAAATATTCTCATTTTGAACCTACAATTGGTGATATCCCAAACATATGTAAAACTTCGGGAACCAATTTCTTCTCCTAAGTTGATCAAACAGATCATTAACGCATATAAATAGATACAAATTATTTATCACTAGTTGGTTAAGATTACGATAATCTACCAAAAATCTTAAGAGTTACATCTTCCTTTTTCACAAAGGGAACTAATTCTTACCAAAAAGACATCCTTAGTTAGATGAACCCTTTACATTAAAATTTTTCTAACTGATAATTTAATTCCCTCAATTATAATGGTTTCATTCAATATGATTGAATGGAAATATGACTAGTCCCCTATATGTGATCAATCAAAAACTCCAATTATATTTTGGGTATAAACCTTGAGAAATTATTAGGAAAATCATCAAAGAAATAGTCCAATATTGATGGAAAATATCCATTCCTCGTCTTATATACTAATACCAAAGTAACTATTATCAATTAGTATGATATTTTTTCAAATTTCGGTACCAAGGGTCCTTCTCAACATGAATCCACTGCCCAATATTTTTTAAAGAGATGTTTAGAACCATCAAAAAATTTAAATTTACTTACCATGCATAAATGTGAACATTGGACTCAATTTTCATCACCCAATCCATATAATGAACTAATAAGTACAATGTGACCATTAAACATAATATTGTCACTTTGGGGTTGTTAATTTCAAAAGTCTAACAAACACGACGACAATCAGTAAGATATTTGGAATCTGATAAGACAAACGTAATATCTTAGTGAATAGTATACTACCCTTATAAATAGTAATATTACCCTTATGAATAGTAAATCATCAAAAATAATAGTAACCTTACCAATGAATCTATAAATATTATTTATGAATCATATAAGTGATAATATGACCATAAAAATGTATTGGTATTTTGGTAAGTCATAAATAAATAATAATTATTAATTAATTAATTTAAAAGAAAATGTATTTTCCTAAATCTCTTTCATAAATTAAAAATTTTATGTCATCTAGTTTTAAGATACTTTTATAAGACCTTATTCAATTTTTAAAAGTATTATAAAATCAGTAATAGTTTTAAAATTTGTATTTTTCATGTAAATTTGGATTTTAATTAAAAATTATATTAACCATATATAGAAATTTATTTTTGGATAATGGATTTAATTTTTTTATTTTAAATGTCAAAAAATGGTTAGATTAACTTTTTGGGATTTCTATAAAATAATTGAAATTTTGTTGAACAGTGAAATACGGTAATTAACCATATATATACATTATAAGATAAATTGAATATTCATATAATCATGGGAGATATAAGAAACCTTATTTCTAATTCACATTAACTTGTTACTATTTTTGGTCACGGAATCATCACTATTGATTGTTTTATGGAAGAAAATAATCCAATGATTTAAATATTAAGAAAACCCTCCTCCCCTTCACTATAAAAACCACCCAAACTCCCCTCCTCTCCTCACTCCTCTCAAGCCTTGTTATTTATTTTAATTATTCTAAAATCTGTTCCTAAGATCCTCCCCCATTTCTGGCATCTATTGGTCTCCTAAAAAGTTCCAATCCACTCCCCTTAAGTGGATCTCAAGGAAGATTAAATCAAGAGGAAAATTTCTCTTTTCTTTTCTTCCATTTTCTTTTAATGTTACTTTGTTCTCTTTTATTTACGAACCTATCCTCATGAAAAAGGTATGAAAACTCCAATAACATAAATTTACATGATTTTTGTATTCTAATGGGATAATTCATTATCATATCTCCATTCCTCTCATTTTATACGATAGAAATGAAAACACCATCTGAGATGTGTTAATTTATCACATTCAAGGATGAAGGGATATAAATTTATATTACAATATAAAATTCTGGTCATGAAACCATTTTTATGGTTAAAACATACTATTAATAATTTATTTTATCTTCTGTGATTTTTTGAATACTTTTTCACATGTTATGTAAAATAATAATACAAAACAAGTTAATTGTGAGAAAAATCGTCAAATTAATCCCAGAGTTTATCATTAATGTTTACATATGGATTAAACATAACTAAAAAATTTAACTTTTTAACCATTTAATAATTTTTATGTTCACTAATGTAATATAACTTCAACTATAGGCAAAAATTTTTATCCTACATGTTTACACGAACATGAATATAAGTGAACCGATCATTAAAACATGGGAAGAAAACACTCCCAAATAATGAAATTGAACCTTTTAACTCATAAAAAAAGTACATGAATGGACAAAAAAAATGTTATAATAAATCAATAACATGTATTTTAGGTTCTATAATTATTAATTAAAGAACCTAATTTGATTATTCTGGTCATTAAGATCAAGATAAAAACACCATCGAGCTTATGGTAAGGGATTCTCTCTTTCTCACATTTATCAAAGAATCTCTTCTATGTTATGTCATTTTATCTTTAGTTCCTAATGATGGGGTATGTTTTCTAACCTCCCTTTACTTACCTCATGATGTATAAAATAATATAAACCCATTTATATCCTATTAATCCCTCCCAAGTACCCCCGGTACCATGCTGATATTCTGTAAGGGATTCTACTCGAACCTATATTATTCCTTCAGGTTTCTCTATATTTATTTTTCCCCTATTATTTTATCTATTATTTTTAGAAAAATTATTTAAATAATATGTACATGCTCCAAAATTATGTATCTATATCCATTAATTATTTTCTTTTTGTTATATAGAGGTTTTTAAGTGGTTCCCTCCTCAATACTCCCCAATAAGAAAACCAATTCTAAGTGAACTTCCCGAATTCTTACTTAATTTCATGTTCCATCTATCATCTATTTTAAGACACAAATATTTTTCTAAAATCAATATTTTTATTATATAAACCTTCTTTTTTCACTTCTGTTTTTATCTAAAATATTATTCCCTTTTCAATTTTAAATGCTATGTAGTATTTTCAATTAAACCGCACTAAAATGTTTTATTGCTAAAATCTCATAAATAATATCTTTACATGTTGTGACTTCTATTTTACATCACATAAGTTTATAAATAACTATGTTCTCATTAAATATACCTTTATGTTTTAATTCTTTTCTATCATGGACACTTTTATGATACACCCATTCATTATGCTTTATGACATGATTATGATACCCATTTCTTTCCATGGGTGACCTTATGATTATTATTGTTTATATCTGATTCTATATGGGGAAAGAATATTAATGAACATGTTAATATGGATGAGCATAGATATAGATACCATTCATTGGGTTAATTTTAGTCTTATGGGACGTTATGTGCAATGGTCTTGGCGGTTAGCCTTGACTCATGCTACCACGATCAACAGTCTTCATGGTTAACCTTGACTTTTGATCTTTAATGTGAAATGGGAATTGAATCATGATAAAGTGATGATTTTTATTGCTTCCACAATAATATGAATTCATGTTTATATGATCCCATGTTTATGTAGTAGGATTCCATGTATTCCATGCCTTTTATTTACATTCTTCCATGCCTTTTAACCCATGCGTTAATGTTTTATTTTTATGATTTTTCCATTACTAAGAATTCAGATCATCCAATCATAAATGCGATCCCTCGGGCATACTTTTCATATGTAATGGCTCCAAGGATTTTAGGATCTCTGTATGAAGATTAAATAATGAAGTTATTTGAAGTCCCAGGTTTTGAATTTTATGTACCTTGTCTTCAAAGACACTAGACTTCATGTTCCTCATATTGTTTTTTGATGTATAATAATGCTTAAAATAATATAATGATATGTATAAAAGGCTCGGGTATCTGTAGTTGGTATTAGAGGATATTTTATCTATTATTGGAGATTATGAATAGAGCACTATAGTAATAAACTTATGTATGGGACCAAGTATAAGAAAACATACCTAAATTTTGGTAAGTATAGATGATGTGGTTTATCATGAAAATACAACCCTGTCTAGATACAAATAGACAGAGGTGTATCTAGAACATATGTATCTATGGGTAAACCTAGAAAGAAACTCTTTGATATAGACTCAAATCAGAATTGATAGATGATAACGGGCCTTGCATCACACTAGGTTTGACACTTTCGAGGGATATGATTTGGTAAATTCATGAGATTAGTATAAACCATTATTAAAGGAATAAAAAAATCCCATAGGAATATATGTTAAAAAAATATATCAAGGATAACCAAGATTTAATCCAAGGGAATCCCATTTTTGGATATACTTATCTTTTACATGTTTATCCACTTATGTTAAATGTTTCTATTTTATGATAATTTTATATGTTTTCAAGCCCTATAATTATACATTATTTTCATAGTTAGTGGTGGGAAATATAAGAGCATGTGCCAATAATAAATGTGATATAGAATGTGGAGATTTCCCTAATGATATACCTGATATAATGGGAACGGGTGCTCAAAACTTCATGATAGTACTTACTCAACTTGCTTAAGTTATGAATATTTACACGAATCATGTGGAATATCATCCTCCTTAGAGGAAAGAGCAAGTTTCCATTAAATACATCATAAGGAAAATTCATGCCATGTTTAGTGGAGATTTCGATCCTCTCTTCATGGAATAGTGAATTAACTCCATTGGAAAAGATATTCTCTGTTCTCCGTTGCTCAGAAGAAGAAAAAGGTTTGGTGGCAGTATATCGTTTTGAGGGGGAAGATGATCAGTGGTGGAAACTGATAAAGAATATGATGTCCTAGGGTTAAATTGATTCCATGGATTAAAAGTAATTCAAGAGAATGTTTTCCAATAAATATTTTACCGGAACCCTCCATCCCAGGATGAAAAAAGGGTTCCTCAGACTCAAGCATAAGGGGCATGAGTCCATCAGGGAATATGAAGAAAACATTACAAGGCTTTCAAGGTATGAATCTAGATTTGCCATGAACACCAAAAGAAATGTGGATTTCTTCATTAGAGAACTGAAGCCGAGTCTATTAAAAGAGTTGGCGATTTAAGACTTCGACAACTATGAGAAGATTGTCCATTGTTCCCTTAAGTTTGAAATTAAGATCAGATAACCGTAATGGTATCATGGGCCTGACAAAAAAACAGGAAAGTGAAATCTAATGTGGGAAATTTTTCAAATAAATTCCATGATTGAAAGAATCCCGATCACCCCACGAGTAAAAATTGAGGGAAGAAGCATCATGGGAACTATCTAAAGGTAACCAATAATTGCTTAAAATGTAGAAAATTGGGACATCTATCTAAAACCTGCTAAATATATATGAAAAATCCCACTAACATGGAAGAAGAAAGGATGTTTCAGATCAGCACTCAACCTATAATGAAGTGTCCAAACCACATGAGTATTAGAATTATATGAACAATTTTCCTAAGTCGATGGTTATCGGAGGAAATCAACAACAACCTCCATGGTAAAAAAAGGAAGGGCTTATGTTATCACTATGATGAGGTGGAGCCAGACAATGATGTGGTGACAGGTAAAATAGTTATTCATTCAGGAATAAAAAAAATACAGTTTGATTCTAGTTCTACACATTATTTAATATATTACAAGGTTAGTTGAAATATTCCAACACCACCTGAAATTTTGGGTCATATGTTTTCTGTGATAATAGAAAATGGGACAATTATTGCATCCATGGTTTATAACTCCTCCCAAATAAATTTTTTTGGACTGAACCTCCCAGTAAATCTCATTATACTTCCATTAGTGTAGTTCAACTGTATATTGGGCATGTATTGGCTATATTAATACAAATATAACATCAATTGTTGGGAAATTGATATCACTCTTCACATCCAAAAGCATCCTTCAATTCTTTACAAGTGTTACAAGGAAGATGAATCTCAATTAGAATCATTATCTCAAGTGTGGATACTAATTCTTATGAGAAATCATGTCTTTCTCAAGTGATTGAATCAAAGGAGAGAATCATGCTTGAAGACATGCTCATCATGAGGGATTTCACTAATGTATTCCCTAAAGAGTTTCATGGCCTTCCTCCTGATTGATAGGTCAAGTTATCAATTAAAGTTATTCCTAGATCTCTACATATAGAAAATACGCCTTATATAATATCTATCATAGAGCTGGAGAAGCTAAAGAAGCAGTTACATGAGAATTTAGAGAAGGGTTTTATATTCCTGAGTGCTTTAGCATGGGGTGTGCTAGTCCCCTTCATCAAGAAAAAAGGATTGATAAATTTTCCTTTAGATTTATTATCATTAACTGAATAAAACAAAAATAAAGAAAAATTATCCCCTACCATAGATTGATGAATTATTTTATCAAATTTTTGGGGATATTTTTTCCCTAATGTAGAACTTCGATCAGGATATCAAATATTTAAGGTGAGGAAAGAAGAAATTCCCAAGATTTCCTTTCAAAGAAGGTATATACACTATGAGTTCATAGTGATTCCCTTCAGACATACTAATGCTTCAACAATTTTCATGGATTTAATGAATATAATCTTTAGAGATTACCTCTATAAATATGTGGTAGTCTTTATCGAAGATATTATGATATAATTCAAGAGTAAGGAGGAAAATGAAGAGCATTTGAATATTATTTTAAGGACATTACAAAGAAAGAATCTATATGGAACGTACCATAAATGTGAGTTCTGGATGGAAGAAGTATCATTATTGGGGAATTTTATCACTAGAATAGGGATATCTGTGGACCCTTCAAGACTAAGGCAATTAAAGAGTGTCCCAGGCCAACATCTATAAATTAGATCCGCATATTTCTCAGTCTATCTTGGTATTATCGACGATATGTGAAGAACTTCTCACAATTTTCAAACCCAATGACCAAGATGACATGTAAGGGAGTAAAGTTTGTCTAGACGTGGGAATTTAAAGACTCTTTTAATGAGTTGAAAAATAGGTTAATCATTGTAACATTAATCATTCTCTTAATTAGTGGAGAACTCTTTATAGTGTGCCATGATGCTTAAAATAAGTGATTCTGATGTGTGATAATTCAAAATGATAAATTGATAGCCTAGATCTCAAGGAATCTAAAAATCCATGAGAAAAAATATCCTACGTATGATTTGGAGCCATTGGCTATGATCTATGTGAAAAAATATAGTAGAATTATCTCAATGGTGATATGTGTGAGACATATACTGATCGCATGAGTCTTAAATATATATTCAAAAAAAATATCATAAAATGTTCTAGTGAATATGGATAGATCTCATCAAGGATTATGACTGCCCAATAAACTATAATCTGGATAAGGCAAACTAGGTGGTAGATGCTCTAAGTAGAAATGATCCTGCATCTTTATCATTGATGAGAATTGAAAATGATCCAATCTTCTTAATGTTACAGATGATGGGAATATGAATCATTAATGGAAGAATATTATCAATCCTTCCTCAAATGATTTCTCAACCATCCCTCTTGGAGAAAATAACCGGTTCTCAGATAAAATATGTGGAAATTCAGAAAAGGATGGAAGCCATCAAAAATGGGAAATCCTCTCAGTTCATGATTGTGGAGGAAGGATTTGTAAGATTTGGGTCACGAATATGTGTACCATATAATCCAGATATAAGTAAGGATATTTTTAATAATTCACATATATCAACCTTCTCTATTCACCCAAATAGCACAAAGATGTATCAATATATTCGAGAGAACTTTTTGTGGGACAATATGAAGAAGAATATTCATGAGTATACATCAAAGTGCTTGGTATGTTATCATGTGAAGGCTAAAAGACATATGCCTAAGGTGATGATGAAACCACTACCCATACAACTATGGAAGTGGGAGAAAATCACAATGTAATTTTTCATTGGACTTCCAAGGACATCTAGAGGAAACAATTTTATATGGGTCATTATGGATCGTCCTACAAAGACATGTCACTTTATCGCAATTTGAGAGGAATTATTATTAAAAAAACTTTCACAGATATATATCAATGAGGTGGTGAGGATGCATGGAGTAAAATTATCTATTGTATCTGATAGAGATCTGAGATTCACTTCGACGTTCTGGGAAATTCTCCAACATGCTTTAGGAATAGATATGAACTTCAGTATGACCAATCATCCTCAAACTAAGAGCCAATATTAGATAACTATTTAGACACTAGAATATATGTTGATTTCATGTTCTATATACTTTAAAGGAGGATGATACAAACATATTATACTTGATGAATTCTCCAACAACAATAGTTTCCACTTAATTATTCGAATGACACCACACGAATCCCTTTATGGGAAAAGGCGTAGAACACCGGTGTGTTGAGATGAAGTTAGTGAGGGTAAGATGTTAGGACCTGAAATGGTTGAATAAATGGTGGATAATGTGAACACCATTCATTACCACATCAAGTGAGCCCAATGTCAACAAAATAGTTTTACAGATAGTCATTGACAATACCTTCAGTTCAATGTTGGATACATGGTATTTCTACACATATATTCATGGAATAAAGTCATTAGGTTTAGGAAGAAAGGAAATTTAAGTCCCTGGTATATTGGCCCCTTTTAGATTCTTGACCATTTAAAGGCTATGTCCTATCAATTGTCACTCTTCCACTGACCATGCTGAAAGTACATGACGTCTTTCATGTATCCCTCTTAATGAACTACGAAATAGATCCTTCACAAGAACTCTCTTTATAGGTGGTATAGATGGAGAATGATCTTTCATATAAGGATCATCTAGTAAAGATACTAGATCGCAGAGATAATGTTTTATATAACAAGAATACTCACCTAGTCAGAGTACTATGATAGAACCATATGTATGAAGAGAAAACATGAGAACAAGAGGATACAATAAAGGAAAAGTACCTGCACCTGTTTATGGATTAGAATGTAAAATTAAATTTTGAGGGTAAAATTTCATAAGGGGGGAATAATGTAATGAGCCAATGTTTTATGAAAGTAAATTAAATTATTATAAATATGTCATATAATCACATGAAATTATAGCACAATGAAAAACTACGTAATTTGTGTCTTTTAAACATAATATTTATAATTATGTGCTTCAAATTTAAAAAATCTAACATACATGGTTATTATAAGTATGATGTTTGGATTATGAAATGAAAAAATAATTTTTTAGTGAATAGTAACGTACCCTTATAAATAGTAATTTGACCCATATAAATAGTAAATCATCCAATAGAATGGTAAACTTACCCATGATTGTATAAATAAAATTTAGGCATCTTATAAGTAATAATATTAACATAGTAAATGTATTGTTATTTTTGTAAGTCATAAATAATTGACTAAAATTAATTAATTAATTTAAAATAATGTTTATTTTTCTAAATGGTTTTCATAAATTAACAACTTTATTTCTTCTGGTTTTATGATAATTTTGTTAGACCTTATGTAAATTTTAAAAGCATTATAAAATCAGTCATAATTTTAAAATCTTTATTTTTCAAGTAAATTATGATTTTAATAAAAAAATTAATTAATCATATATAAAAAAGTATATTTGAAAAATAGATTTCATTTTTTTATTTTACACGTCAAAAAATGGTCGGGTGATTTATTTGGGATTTTACTAAAATATTTGAATTTTCAATGAATAGTGAAACACGATAATTTACCGAATATATACATTATAAGCTAAATGGACTATTCCTAGAAACATGGATAATGTAATAATCCTTAGTTCAAATTCAAATTCACATACTGCTATTTTTGGTCATGGAATCATCACTATATCTTATCTTGTATAAAAATAATAAACCAATGATTAAAGTTTTAAGAAAAACCTCCTCCCCTCCACTATAAAACCCACCCTTACTCCCCTATTCTCTTTAATCCTCTAAAGCCTTGTGAATTCCCTAAATTCTACCCAAATATCTCCCCAGGCTCCTCCCCCATGTCCAACATCCCTCGGTCTCCCCAAAATACCAAATCATTTTCCCTTAAGAGGCTCTCAGGGAAGATTAAATCAAGAGGTAAATTCATATTTTCATTTATTTCATTTTCTTTTCATGTTCCTTTGTTCTATTTTCATTCCTAAAATCTCCGAATTAAAATGGTATGAGAACTCCAGTACCATAAATGTACATTAATGTTGTTATGATAATGTGAATATTCATTATCATGCTTCCATTCCTCTCCTTTTAGATGAAAGAAATGAAAACATCATCCGAGATGTGTTAATTTATCACATTCTAGGACGACGAGTTATCAATTTATATTTTCATATTCAATAAAGGTCTTGAAACCGTTTTTTGGTCAAAGTAGAGTAATCAAGAGGGGGAGAATTGAGTATCTATAAAAATTTCAATCTGAAAAGTGTTCTTAATAGGTTCCCAAATAAATTTACATGTATCCTAGTTAATCAAAGTAATACGGTTATGAAAGTTTGACTATTTAAATAACTTCTCATAAGATTCATTAATTATCAATAATCTTAATATCAGTTATTAATATTACATTTGAAGCTATTCTAATAAGTCAAAACAATTATAATTTCATTCCAAGAGTAACTATCAATGTAAAGTTAGTGATTCTTGAATTATATAGTAAAATGGAGAAAGATAATTTAAAAAACACAGTGGATATAAAACAAGTGGTTCAGTATCAAGCCGAGACATAATCCACTCCAAATGGTGATCACCTACCACCAAGAAATTTATATTAATAAACTTGATCCACACCCTAGATTGGGGTAAACAACACTACACAGGATTGTCTAGGTCACTCGACCTCTTCCACAGTTCTTCATGGGTATGTACTATCAGGTCAAAAAGGGACATCTTCCATATTTATCTATGGGAATAAACAAGCGTAAAAAGATGCGAGAGGAAGGATATCTTGTGTCCCTCAGTTTAATGCTGGATAAAGTGTGTGTTTTTATACAGACACACACACACTGATCGAAAGCTAAATGTAATACACAACAGAGAGAAAATAATGAGATATGGTTAGAAGTGCTCTAAGTGTTATTCTATGTAGCTTTGGACTTGTAGGATGATGCAGATGAAAAAATCGAGTCCTCTTGTGGGAAACAGAGTATCACATATGTGGTGATGTGGTTCAGATCTAGATTATTTTCATCGTGGTTTCTGTATTGCGAATATGTTATCGACTCTAATCAATGGTATCTTAGCTTTTTGAATCAAGAATGATTCCCTTGTTCTTAAAATGTATTGAGTTTCATGTGTAATTTTTTCTCAAGAATGCCCATGCTTCTACGTTATCGCGCTATTTATTATTTCAAGGAAATACTTATCTTTTATTCTTGGAGTGCATGTGTTGGAGCTGATAGGATGCATGTATTCTACACCTTGTACCTCATACTGTCAGGTGACATGTCAACAATGAAACATGAATTATGTCAGTTCATTTAAAAGATTCAAATATGACCGTTAGAGATTAAATTGAAAAATTAGAAAACAAATTAAGAAATGGTGTCACAGTCTATCTGGAAACGGTGTCTCCATGAAATGGTGTCTCCTTGAAACAGTTACTTCTTATTTTCCTTTGAGTGATGATACAATCATAATGGTATAGTTGTATAGATATTAAGAACCAGTATAAAAAATGTGGGGTATGATCACTGTGTCCAGTCACGGTGTCTGGATCACGATGTTCGGTCACAATGTCTGGGTCACGGTGTCTAGTTATGGTGTCTGGTCACATTGTCTGGGTTATAGTGTAGGGTTCATGGTGTCTGGTCTCGGTGTCTAGGTCATAGTGTCTAGTTATGGTGTTTGGGTCCTTGGCTAGAAAAACATAACTGGTGGAAGACTCACGGTTTCTTAGACTTATCCAAATTTCTATACACAGACAAAAATAGTGATATTCAAAGAATGGAATAGACTCACTCATTTATCAAGTAAATCCATTATAACACAAAATAAAAATAGTTTAAAATAATTAATTAAGGAGTAAAAGAATTAATCATCAGTTCACATGATTTGAGACATATTACACCAGATTAAAAAGTTTTATAGAATTTATAGCATTTTTCATCATCAAAACATGATAAATACACAAGGAGTCTAAAAAACTCCCCCATTTTGATGATCACAAATAATGTGATAGAGAGATATATTCTAAGTGAATGGGTAACATCCTTTTCCTTAGTGTGAATATCTCTCAGTGTGCATATATCTCCCCGATTTGGGATTATAAAAAATAATACAAAACTAAATAAATGAATAGATAAAAAGATTGCTCAATGCATTAGATGGGTAAAAAATGTTATTAAAAATAGTAAGAAACAAAAATAAATAAATCATCCCTATCATAAGATAGTGTTTATTTGTCTACAGCACCAACTATCTTCTCTTTTCACTTGAAAGTAGCATTAGAAGAATCCACATGAGAAGAAGTAGAAGAGGAAGAGGGAAGTGAACCAACTAACAGAGAAGGTAGAGGGAGACCTTCAAAGAAAAATGGGCCAAGGTAGGTGAAATGGAAGTCCGAGTAAACTATAGGTCAAGGATAATAGGTCTGATCTGACTCATATCTTACAAGATAGACATAAAGGTAGAGGCAATGGAAGAGAATGAGAAGGTAAGAAAACTAGGTCTCAAGGGTGCAGCTACATGAGCCACAATAGCAGTGCTCTGTACATAAAGATATGACCTCAATATTTTGATGAAGTCAACAATAATCTCACTACCATACTGCATGTATTTATCAAAGTCATCCTTGTTATCAATTAAATTTTCCAAAAAAAAGTGAATTATTTGAGCTTTTGGACTTGAGTTTTGAATGTTTCAGTGATAGGAGGGATTCTCAGATTATCGACAAGGTACTTTAAATGGTTGGTCATGTCATGCTTTGAGAAGATCCTATTTCAGTACATGTACAAATTCTTAGTAATCTCTTCCTAAGCATCATTTCCTATTTTGGAATTAATTATCACCAAATCATGAACTTTTTAACTGTTCTTGACAACCTCAGATAGAGACAATTTTTCGAAGCCACTGTTCAAAGATTGGAGTTATTCTTTCACAACTGTTTTGAGTAGATCACTATCCAAGGAGGGTTGAGATGATTGTTTATAGGCACTAGAAGCAGTATCATCTGAAGTAAGAGATTTCAGTTGATTTAGAACTTTTTGGATACAACCCTTATACTCATCAATGAATTAGTTAATACTATTAACAAGCTCACACATCTCTTGAAAATTTTCTTGTTTCTTTCATCTACCTTGTCAATCAAGGAGGTTAGATTAGGTTAAATAAGGGAGGAAACTTCCCGTGGAATCTAACCACCAATATCCTCATTAAGATGAGAAACAAGTTCTAGTATTGATTTCATCACCCCCTATATATCTTCAACCACACCTCTAAGAGACTTCGCTTCATCACTTAACTATTTTTTTCTCAATTATGATATCTTGAATTTCATGAAGCCTCTTTGGCTGAATCTGCTATATGATCTTTTCGAACAACAAGACAACATATTTTTTTACTCAAATTGGTAATAGGAGCAGGTTGAGTATTCATGATCTTTTCAACTACAGCCAAGAGGGTAGCTCCAAAAGCATTCAAATCATCCTTACATACCATGGTATAAGGTTCTCATGAAGGTTCAGGACTATGAGATGAGATATGATCATGTAAATTTGTAGATACAATTTCAGGAGTAGATTCGAGTTTCAAATTAAACACCGTTGACAGATCTATACCTTTAACCGAGACTTCTTGGGAATCATTCATATCAAAATAATTAAAGAATTTATACCATGTATCCACTGAGCTTGGATAAACTGTATTAGGCACTTCAATACTTTCCAGTGTGGGGGGTTTCTCCCTCTCAATAGGTTCATCTTTCTCAGGACTAAAATATTTATATACTTAATCTATTTCTAAGATTTCATCCCCAATAGCCTCACCCATTTTCTTTCTAGCCAACTAAAATTATTTCTCCATTATCTATTCAGTAGATGGGATAATTTCAGGAACAAATTGTTCCTGCACATATTCCTCATATGAATCTTCTTACACAAGAGAAATATATTCTTATATATATTCTTCTAGAAATCCTTTTCACTTATCTAAGCCATAGATTCTTCTTTAGAAAAAGGTTGATCTTCTGGATTAGCATCTTCATTAGAAAACGACATTTCCTTCCGAGTTATGTCTTGGAGAACATGTTCACTATATTTCTCATCCAGAGTAGCTTCCCCTATAGGTACAACATCTTCTTCCACTTTTTCCTCATCAGAATACTAAAAAAGTTCATCTGGTTCCAAACCAAGAGCAGAAATGTCTTTAGGTCTTGAAGAGTACTCCACTGGATTGAACATTTAATAAACCCTATCATTATCCCCCACCCATGATTTTTTCCATGGATTACAAATTCTTTTAAATATATTTACTATAAATTTTTAAAGAAAAAATTAATATTCCTTAATTACTTCTCCATTGACTCCAACCAACCCTTTAACATGAATCATAGAAGAGATTAATCTTGAGTAGAACACGGAGTTTGACTTTGTGGTTATATTGATCAACTCATCGATATGGATTATAACATATTTTCATAGTATAATATCGTGTCCATTTTTCATGAGATGTATCTAGAATACATCCTGATACTTGAGTGTATAAAAATAACCTTTTCTGGGGATAATAATATTTTGAACAAATTTAAATAGAAGTCTGGTTTCACCATCAAGCTCAGCAGCTTTGGCTCTTCTCTTTGTTTCATTTCCAGTTAATCTTCCCAATGCTTCTTACAAAAAAAAGAACTCACTTATAGGAGGAGGAACTATTTGGTAGTCCTCAATAATACCCTCATGAGGTATCCTTAGGCATGTATCCCATAACCTCGATGAAAAGGTACATCTCTGGCCATTTATCCAGCTTCTCACAACAAAATCATATTCCTTATCAAAAGAAAATTGAACGAACTGATAAAACTGTGAAACTAGATTCGAGTAAATAGTTCTATCATCTATTTTGAACCAATACATACACCATTTATCTTTTTGTACTTTAAATAATAAGGACATACTTGATAGTATCCACATGGGGAAAATTTCCTTTTCAGGAATGACAAATTTGTTCACAATGTTCGGATTCAATAGACCTTCGGGTGCTAACTTTGGCACTATTTTGGTATTATTCTTTTAACTGTGATTCTCAGGGGTTGATAAGGATGGTAATTTCATTCTTGACATTAAACAAAGGTTTGGGAGAGAAAAATGTTGAAATAGGGGTTACTGTTTGATAGAAGAGAGCTCGGGTGAAGAAGGGATTAAAAATTCTTTCAATTTTATCATTTAGGGATACCAAGCATCGCAAAATCAATAGCACGATAAAGTAAAAAACACAATAATTAATTACCAAGATATGAGTTATAATATGTAAATAAAATAATAAAGCCTCTTTAGGGTGATACCATAATCAACTTTCATGGTGAGACCGGAACTGGCTTTCACGGTGAGACCGCAACATGCTTTTATGGGGAGACCATAACATGATTTCACAGTGAGACTATAACAGTGTGATTTCTAAATTGTGAGACAGTATTGTTTGATATAGTAAGTTCCAGACAGTAATAGATGGATAGTAACTGTGAGTCTGTAAACATGAAACATAAAATTTTAAGATAGTAAAACTATAGAACTGTTAGAGTTAGACATTAATCGTAAGACAATGACTTGTGAAACCGTAAAATATCAAACAATAATATGTGAAACCGTATAATTACTACTTACGATTTATCATTCCCAATTCATGTGTGATGTAATCTATTATTTCATAATTTAATGGTTTGGTGACTACATCAATGAGCTGGTATTCAGTTCCATTGAATTCAAAAGTGATAAAAGTTTTTGATAATGTTCTCTCAAAAAGTAATGTATGACATCAATATGTTTTTTCATAGAGTGTGAAACATGATTTTTTTGAGATGTTAATAGCACTTGTATTGTCACAATTTATAAGTATAAGCTTGAACTAATATCCATAATATAGTAATGTGTGTTTTATCCACAAAATTTGCACACACCAACTTCTAGTAGCTATGTATTCAGTTTTGGTAGTAGATAATGCAACAAAGTCTTCTTTTTTACTACACCATGATCCAAGTGACTTTCCTAAAAAGTTAAATGTTCCAAAGGGGATCTTTCAATCTATCTTACATCTAGAGAATTCAGAATCAAAATAACTAAAAAAATCAAATTATTTTCCTCTAGGGTAGAACGGTCTTATAATGGGTGTATGCATGAGGTATTTAAAAATTATCTTAACAACATTTAAATGAGATTACTTATAATTTTCTTGAAAATTAACTCACAAAAACACAATGAATACGAGGTCAGGTTGGCTAGCAGTTATGTAGAGTAAGATTCCAATCATCCCTCTATATGTGGTTTGATCAAAAGATTTTCCATCTTCATCAAGACCCAAATTACAAGTATTAATCATGGGAGTGTCACTACTTTTAGTGATATCCAAACCAAAACATTTTATATGATCTCTAGTATTTAGGATTTGATTTAAAATAATACCATCATTATTTTGATATATTTGAAATCCCAGAAACAATTTTAGTTCACCCATTAAACTCATTTCAAATTCATTTTGCATCATTTTAGAAAATTCAATACATAGAGAAATTTTTAAAGATCCAAAGATAATGTCATCTAAAAAAATATGAACTACTAACACATCATTGAATTTTTTTTATAAAAATGGTAGGACCAGCTATTCCTTTTGTAAAATCCTTGGAAATAAGAAAAAGTACTCAGTCTATCATACCAAGATCTTAGAGCTTGTTTTAAACCATATAAAACATTTGATAATTTAAAAATATGATTTGGAAAATGATGATTTGAAAAAATGGGGGGTTTCTCAACAAATAAATCCTCAACTATATACCCATCTCATAATGCACTTTTAACATCCATTTGATATAGTTTGAAATTCGGATGTGAAGCATAAACAGGCATAATTCTGTTGGTTTCATGTCTATATACTGGTGAAAAGGTATCTTCATATTAAATTCCTTCTTCATGAGTATAGCCTTGTTCTAAAAATATATCCTTTTTATTAACTATATTACCAACTTCATCTACCATATTTCTAAAAAACCATTTGGTTCCTTTGGTATATATGCCTTTAGGCCTATCAATAAGTTTCCAAAAATTGTCCATTTAAACTAATTAATGTCTTCTTGCATAGACATCACCCAAAATTCATCATTGATAGCATCATTAATGTTTTTAGGTTCAAGGTGTGTTAATAAGACTTGATGTTCAACAAGATTTCTAAGAGAAGATCTAGTTTGAGTTCATTTATCTAAGTCTCCAACAACAGCATCTAAAGGATGGTTCTTGAGAGTTCCAACAGCTCTAGAAAAAGAAGGACTAGTGATTTCAGGTTCTTCAATAGGGTTAGGTTCATTGTGACTTAAATCTACAGAATTTATAGAAAAGAAAGTTTTCAATGATTTATTTATAAGATGGTTATAGGATTTTGGATTATTATCCATATTTGATACATCATCCTTCAGGTTCTCTAGAGTGGTTTTAGGCTCATGTGGAACTGTTTCATCAAATATAACAAGGATAGATTCTTCCACACATTTTGTTATTTTATTAAAAACTCTATAGGCTTTACTAGAGGTAAAATATCAAAGAAAATATTCCTTCATCACTCTTGGATGCAAATTTTTCATGATTTTTCATAGTATTTAGGATATAAACATTGCAACCAAAAACATTGAAGTAGCCTACTTTGGGTTTTCTATTGTTCGATAACTCAGATGGAGTTCTATTAATAATAGGTCTAATTAGAAATCTATTAATTATATAGAATGATGTATTTATAGCTTCATCCCAAAAATAAATAGGTAAGTCACATTCACTAAGCATGGTTCTAGAAATCTCTTGCAAGGTTATATTTCTTCTTTATACAACTCCATTCTGTTCAGGTGTTTTTGGGATAGGGAAATTATGACTATAGTAATTTTGTGAACAAAAAGATTCCAAATATTGATATTCAAAGTCACAACCTTGATCACTTCTTAAGGATTTAATTCTATGTCTACTAATTGTTTCTATAGTTTTGGCATATTTGGTAAAATGAGAGCTGACTTCACTTTTGTGAGCCAAGAAGAAAGTCCAAGTATATCTAGAAAAGTCATCTACAAGGACAAAAACATAGTGCTACCCATTAAAACTAGAAACTCTAGATGGTCCAAAAAAATCCATGTGAACTAATTAGATAGGTTTATAAGTTGATACTTCATTATTTTGTTTGAAGGAAATTTTGTGTTGCTTTCCCTTTTGACAAGGATTATACACTTTATAATTTGGAAACTCGTGTTTGGGTAGATCTTTGACTAATATTTTTCTATTTAACTTTCTAAGGGTGTGAATATTACAGTATACAAGTCTCCAATGCCCAAGTTAAGACTCTTTGTGAAAAACACATAAACATGAATCATTTAGAGAGACTAACAAATCTATGTTAACAGAATGTGAATTTTCATTTACTAAAGTAGAAAATACTAATTCATTTTTAGAATTACAAACATTGTAATCATCATTTTAAAATTTAACATGGAATCCATCATCACATAGTTGTGAAATACTAAGCAGATTATATTTCTATCCATCAATGAACAATACTTTGTAAATTAAATTAAATTTATAGTTACCTATTTGGCCAAGGCCAGTGATCTTTCCTTTGTTATTGTCACCAAAGGAGACATGTACACCATCAATTTTATTAAATTATTTAAGTATGAATAGTCATAAGGCATGTGTCTTGAACACCCACTATCCATGTAGAATAAGCTTTTACATGAGATATTTAAGCAACATTCCTATCAAATAGTCAAATAAAAACTTATTTTAGAACCCATACCTATTTGGGTATAGAAATATTAGTGACTAGTTCTTTAAGAACCCATATCAGCATCATAGGTTTCCTGTAAGCATTATGTAATGTACTTGAAAAATAAACTCTATTTGGTCTTGAAAACCTTGAAACAATAGCGAGTGTATCATTATTTGAACTTGCTAAATGATTTCCAGAACTAGGAGTAAGTCTCTGTGTCCTAGATTTAGAGACAAAATTATATCTTCCAAAATTTATTTTACAAGGTTGATAGACAATACTAGTAGTATATTTAGGATCAATTTGATTACCTAGAATTTGTACCAAAGTATCTTTACCATTAGAAAAAACTTTCAAGATCCTTTTTAACTTCTCATTAGATAGCTTTAGTTCATTTTTTTATTTATGTAATTGAGAAATTTTCTCCCTTTCTATAGTAAGTTTAGACTTAATAGTTTAGGTAAGAGCATGTTGTTTCTTTAAATATTTGTATTTATCTTTTAGTTCATTACATGTCTCTTCAAGAATATTACAGTATTAAAACAATTCGTCATTAGAAATATTTTCAAAGTCACTCTCATATCCAGAATAATAGGAATGGTGTATAGGAGATTCTAGTGTTACCTCAAATGTGTTTTTCATAAAACAGAAATTGGATTTGTTAGCTTGTTCATCATGTTATGATTTTGAGTCAAATGAACTATCCTTAGAAGCACTCCATGTTGCTTTAATTGCCTTTTTATACTTTCTATATTTGTCCCCATATTTATTTTTATACTAGATTATAGGAAAGTCAGCATTTATATGTCCCTTTTGTCTACACTCATAGTAGTCTATCTTACCGAACTTGTCACTTATTTTTCAATCTTTCTTCTAACTTCCCTTTTGATCATATCTTCCCCTGAAGTTGGGATTTCCGAAAAATTTCTTCTTCTCGTAAAATCTCCTAAACCTTTTGGATAAATAATCCATCTCCTCATCACTATCATGTGATGATTTTTCACTATAGGAACATTCTACAAAGGTTTGAAATTTCCCTTTCTCTTTTTCTTTAGAAGTGGTGGTTTTGAATGCTGTAGATTTACTTTTGGGTTAATCCTCATCTTCCTTGTTGACTTTCATCTCTTCTTGACACATCATTAGTTTCCAAATGAGTTCTTTTATAGGTAACTTGCTGATGTCAGAAGACTATATAATAGAGATAGAGGTTCCTCTCCATCTATCATGTAGGCATATGATAATCCTCACAATTTAATCTTTGGTAGTAACTTCTCTTCCAAGAGAAACCATTGTGTTGAATTTTTTTGGAAAATGAGATACATGTCATAAATAGTCTCATTATGTTTCATTTTAAAGTAATCATATTTAATAGTGTAAGTATTAAGTCTCATTTATTTCACACTAGAAATTCCTTCATGTGAAACAGGTAAAGTATCCAGAATTTCATGGGCAGTTTTACATGTAGAAATTCGGTTAAATTCCCCATCTTTTAAAGAGAAATATAAATAATTAGTGGCTTTGCAGTTGTTATTGCAGGAAGTCTTGGTTGGATCATCCCAGGTGATTCTATAAGTAGCAGGAATCTTATACTCATCTATAATTGAATACCAAATTTCAAAACCCATAATTTTTAAATGCATTTTCATTTTAATTTTCAATTGGGGATAATTGGTTCCCTTATAGAATGGTGGTCTGTTTTTTGCAGCACCTTTAAATCTATTATCCATAATAAATAACTACTTTTAAAGATCTATAAATTAATAATTAACAAAAATTTATAGATCACTAATTTAAAACTAAAATCAATGTTGAATAGAGTAAAAAACAGAGTCTTAACAGAAATAACAAACAGCCTTTGATACCAAATGTTGGTTGGAGTAGAGTACTCCAGAGGGGGGGGGGGTGAATTGAGTATCTATAAAAATTTCTATTTGACAACTATTCTTAAAATGTTCCTAAATAAATTTAAATACAACCCTATTAATCAAAGTAATGTGGTTATGAATGTTTGACTATTTAAATAACTTCTCATTAGATTGATTAATTATCAGTAATCTTAGTATTAGTTGTTAATATTACTTTTGAAGCTATTCCAATAAGGAAATTCAATTATAATTTCTTTCCAAGATTAACTATCAAAGTAAAGTTAGTGATTTCTATATTACATGGTAAAATAGATAGAGATAATTTAAAAAAACAAAGAATGTAAAACAATTGGTTTAGTCTCAAGACAAAACCTAATCCACTTCACTTGGTGATCGCCAACCACCAAGCAGTTTATATTAATAAACTTGATCCATACCCTGGATCGGGGTAGACAACAGTACATAGGACTGTCCAGGTCACACGACCTCTTCCATACTTCTTCTAGGGTATGAAATATTAGGTCACACAAGGATCTATTCTAAACTTATACATTGGAATAAACAAGTGTAAAAATATTTGAGAAGAAGGATATCTTGTATAACACTTTTTAATGCAGGAGACTACGTGTGTTTTTATACAAACACACACACACTGCTCAAAAGATAAAAACAACACAAAATAGAGAAAAAATAATAAGATAAGGTTAGAAGTTCTCTGAGTGTTAGTTTATGTAGCTCTGGACATCTAGGATGATGAAGATTCATCAATCAAGTTCTCTTGAGAGAAATAGAGTATCGCAAATTTGGTGCTATGGTTCAGATCTGGCTCGTGTTATTCATGGAGTCTATATTGTGATGATGTTCTCAACTATGATCAATGGTATCTCAACTTTTTTGATTCAAGAATGATCTGTGTGTTATTTAGATGTATTGAGTTGCAGGTTTCGGTTTTCTCAAGAATTATCTTTCTTTTTCATTATCACGCTCTTTATTGTTTCTAGGACACACTTCTCTTTTATTATTAGAGTACATGTGTTGGAGTCAATAGGATGCATGTATTCTGCACCTCATACCACGTACTATCAGGTAACATGTATAAAATGAAACATTAATTATTTTAGTGCATTTAAAATATTCAAATATGAAAATTAGAGATTAAATTGAAAAACGACAAAACTAGATAAGAAACGGTGTCACAGTTTGTCTGGAAATAGTGTCTCCATGAAATGGTGTCTCAATGAAACGATGTCTCCTTGAAACGATGTCTCCTTGAAATAGTGTCTCCTTGAAATGATTTCTCCTTGAAACAATGTCTCATTGTTTTCTTTTGAGTGATGAGACAATCATGATGGCATATTTGTATAGAGATCAGGAACCGTTAGCATAGATGCGGTGTCTGATCACGAAGTCTGGTCACGGTATCTAGGTCATGTCTGGGTCACGGTGTATAGGTCATGGTGTCTGGGTCACGATGTCTAGTCACGGTGTCTTGGTCATGGTGTCTGGTCACAGTGTATGGTCATGGTGTTTGGGTCATGGTGTGTGGGTCATGGTTTCTGGGTCACAATGTTTGGTCATGGTGTCTGGGTCCTTTTCTAGAAAAACAAAACAGGTGGCAGATTCACAGTTTCTCAGACATAGTGAAATTTATGTACACAGACATAAATAGTGATATTCATAGAATGGATTAGACACAATAATTTATCAAGGAGATCCATTATAACACAATCTAAAAATAGTATACCATAATTATTTAAGGCATCAATAAATTAATCATCTGTATACATGATTTGAGATAGATTACACAGGATTATCATGTTTTACAGAATGTATATTATTTGTGATAATTAAAACATGATTAACACATGAGTAGTCCAAAACATTTTTAGGATTGAACTAGACTATTAAACATTTATTTTATCTATTATGATGTTTTTTGATCCTTTTTCACACATGATGAAAAATTATAATTAAAAACAAGTTAATTGTTAGCAAAATCGTCAAATTAATCTAAGAGTTTATCATTATTTTTTATATAAAGAGTCACCTTTAGTATAAAAAAACAAATGAATTTTATAAACATGAAATCTTTTGGATGTTAACTAATTTGATATAATTTAAATTTTGCACAACCATTTTCATATTAAATGTTTATCCGAATATGAATATAAGTGAACTGATTATTAAAACCATGGAACAAAACACTCACAAACAATGAAATTGAACCTCTTAACTCATCAAAAAAGGACATTAATTAACTTAATAAGGTTATAATAAATCAATAACATGTATTGGAGGTTCTGTAATTATTAATTAATGAACCTAATTTGATTATTTAGGTCATTAAGATCAAGCAAAGAACACTGTCAGGCTTAAGGTAAGGTATACTATATTTATCACATTTATCTAAGAATATCCAATATATTATGCCCTTTTATGTGTAGTTCATAATGATGGGGTATGTTTTATAATCTCATCCATACTACCCTCATGATTTATAAAATTATAAAAACCCATTTTATCCCATTAATCCCTCCTAAGTACACCCGGTAACATGTCGATATTCAGAAAGGGATAGTACCAGAACATCTATTATTCCTTTGAGTCACTCTATATTTATTTTTAACCAAATCAAGTTATCAGTTATTTTTTATATACATATTCTAAATTCTGTGAAAATGATCCAAACTCATTTATCAAGATCCATTCATTATTCACTTTTTGGGATATATTTGTTTTTAAGTGGTTCTCTCCTCAATACTTCCCGATAAGAAAACCGATTTTAAGGGAAATTTCTGAATTATTACTTAATTTCATGTTCCCTCTATAATATTTTCTAAGAAAACATTGTTTTTATAAAATCATTATTATTATTATATAAAACTTATTATTCAACTTCTGGTTTCATATAAAATATTATTTCCATTTATATTTTAAAGGCTCTTTATTATTTTTCAGAAAACCGCAATAAAATGATTTAATGCTCAAATTTCTTAAATACATTTATTACATGTTTTCACTTCTATTTGAGATCACTTAACATCATTTATTATGATTTTATTATATCAAATTATGTGTATTTTCTAATTCTTTTATTTCATTGACACTTTTTTTGTTGTGTCCCTTCATTATGCTTTATAAAATGATTATAATACCCATTTCTTTCCATGGGTAACCTTTTCTTTATGATTGTTTGTGTGTGACTATACATATTGAATGAATATTTATGAACATGTTAATATTGGTGTGCCCAGATAGAACTCTAATTCATTGGGTAATGTTTAGTCCTGTGAGATGTTATGTGCAACGGTATTGGTGGTTAGCCCAGACTCGAGCTACCATGTTCAATGGACTTGGTGGTTAACCTAGAAATGTAATCCTCTTTGTGAAATGAGCTTTGAATCATGCTAAATTCATGATTTATGTTTCTACCCCATTACTATTAATTTTGGTTTATATGATCCCTTATCTATGTTTTATGATTCCATGTGTTCCATGCCTTTTATTTTTATTATGAAATTCCTTCAATGCCATGTGTTAAAGTTTTATTACTATGATTTTCCCTTACTAGGATTTTAGTTAATCCCTCCATTCAAGTGATACCCAGGTTAAACCTTACAGATGTAAGGTATCAAAAAATTTAAGATATATTTATGTATATTAAATAAAGAAGTGTGTTTTTAGTCCCATGTTTTCAATTTTATGTACCTAGTTTTCAAAGACACCAGACATCACAACCATTGGCTCGTTTTTTGTTGTATTATCATTCTTAAAATCATGTAATGTTATGTGTAAAAGGCTAGGGTCGCAATATGCTCCCAACCATTTCAAGAGATGAATTAGGCTTGTTTTTAGGTTCCCCTTTTATTTATTTGATTAATTTTCATTTGGTATTTACAGTAGGATTCATTTGGGTGAAAATTGAGAAAAATGGAAGAAAAAGGGATAGTGCATGGTTGGAACATGGTTAGGGAAAACTGTGCAACCAAGCCCAAAAAACCATGAAAACCTAAGAAGAGTGGATTCACACAGCTACCAGAAAGTTCTTCAAACCATTTTCCCTAAAAGTATTAACTATGCACCCCTTTAAATGAGACATATAGCTTATGAGCATAGTTAGGGGAAAATATTCACCCAATCCCAACACAACATACGTGGGAATTAATGAATCCCAAAAATTAGTTTTAATGTTTCCCAAACCCTAATTTTAATCCCAAATGAACCACCATTTGACCCTGGGTCCTATTTCATGATTTTGGATCTCTCCTGATGAATTCGAATCTTTCTTGACATCTATTTTTTGTGATTTGAAGCCCGGATCGTAGATCCACATCCCTCCCGACAAGTAGATCATATCCTATTCCTTTCCAATTCATCCCCATTTTTTATCGTGTTCTTTTTGTGGGAAGTTATCTTATGTTTTGATACATCTATATCTATATTTGATGAGTCTAGATATAGGATTTTATATCTAGATATATATATGAGAGATATTATTTTTTGATTCTTGATTTAGGGTTTTGGATTTGGATCTCGATCTACATCATTGTGCTTCTCAATTTTAGGGATTTACATTGGGAAATATTTCATCAATAAATTGTGGTAGGTGGTATATAAATAAAATCCCATAGTTTTTATCTTTATTTCATATATAAAATTTGTATAATTTCCACATTTGTTTAGAAATTTTCATTCCTAAATTTATTTAATTAATGTGTTATATTAATTAATTGAGGAATTTGTGAAATTATGAGATTTAGGGATTTCTATGTTAGATAATTAATTGGGAAATTAATTATGATATATTTGGTTTTGAGAAATAGATAATTAATTTTTTTGATTATTTATAGTGGAATTAATATTGTTGAAGTGAGTAATTAATCATGGAATTAATTAGGTACATTAAGATTGTGTTTTGAATAATTAATTGTGGGAATTAAAAATGGTATTTTTGATATTGGGGAATTGGGATAATTACTTTATTAATTAATTATATGATATTGATACTAAGAAGTGAATGATTAATTGAGGAATTAATTATGGGTTTTTGAGAAGGTACATTTGGTTAATTAATTGTATAACTAATTAAAGGTTTTGATGTGATGAACTAACTATTGAATTAGTGAAAAAATGATAAGATTAATTAATTATAAGGTTAATTAATATGATTGAAAAGATTAAACTTCTATTAGGTTAATTAATTAGATTGAGACGATTCATTAATTTTGGTATTAATTAATGAGATGATGAATGATAATAATAGAATTCAAATGAGAATTGATATCCAGAATGTTAGTAATAGAATTTTGAGATTGAGTTGATATAGAATGATAACAATGTAATTACAGAAAATGAAATCCTTTGGGGATTGTTCAGACTCAGACCATGGATAAAAAAGGTAATGAGGTTCAGGTGTCTTGAAACCTGGTCAAATTTTTGTGGTTAAATAAAGAGTTAATTGATAATGTGATACCTATTTATTTATGAATTGTTGTTATCTCTTTATACAAAATAACACACTATTATTTGACTAGATATTGTTTTGCATACCGTTGTTGGTGTCCTACTGAGATGTACTCACACCCTAGTTGCATGATCGGTACCCAAATATAATTTATTTTTGCAGGAAAGGTTAAGGGAAGATGCCATGTGCCAGATGAATGATCTAGGGTTGAAGTATGGATGGAGGAACTGGATGTGGTTCAGGACCTACTGGGGAGTTGTTAGTGTCTTTTTTTGAGTTTCATTTTGACAATAGACACATATAAGAATGACATATCTACTTATTAGTTTTGAAATTGTATTTCTCGCTATGACTGACTTGAGATATTAGTATAATTTATCATTATATGTTATTCCACTATTGATTATTTATTTTTGAGGATTTATTAATTTTGTAAAAAAATATATAGTCTCTCCATAATCAACTTATCAGACCCGTGATACTAGTTGAAAGCCTCTAGAAAATAGGGAGGCATGCTTGAGGTTATGTGGTGGTCTGGTTCAGGGCACCGCTGAGTGACACCCAGGGTAGGATGTTAAAGGTGTTATTAAAGGACTTTTGTTTTCTTTTTTCTTTTTTATTAATTTTTAGGGAAAGATAGATAGAAGACTTGGAAGGGATGGGCCTTGGTAATGAGCTTGTTCATAAGAGTTGCAGACCCATGTTTGGGGGAAAATCGAAGTACTCAGGGTGGGATTTCTATTATTGATTTGTGTTGATAGATTTGAATATTATTTCACCATGGAAGACATAGTTTTTGTGTGGTGTGATTGTTGTTTCTGAAATCATTTAAGAATTGAATCGTGGACTAGTATGGCACAAAAGGCGTGTTTTCATTCACCAGTCTAGGATCTGATGATTATTTTCTGACATGCATCATTTTAGGCATGAACAAGAAGAAATGTCATGGGTAATTTGTTGAACTGGATATTTTTTACCATTATTTTGAAATTTAATTTAAAAAGGGTACATAAATTGAATTGAGAATTGAATAATGATGCAAAATGTGAAAAAATGGGTGTCTAATGTGAAAATGTGAACATTGAGATGTGATTACACTTGTTAACTAGGACCCATGAGTAAGATGGTTAAGGGTAGTATTGGAAAGTTTATTTTGACCATGTGGCGTGGTTTGGGGAAAATAATTGTTGTGATTTATTGTGATTTTCCTCCTTTGTAAATGTGTGGAATTTGAGAAACTATTCCTAATGTGTGTGTTTGGTTTATAGAGTTATGCCTCCATGATTATTCCTGTTGAGAGGATGATAAGAAGTCATGCCTAGAGATGATCTACCAGTAGCAGGAATTGAATCCTAAATAGTTGTAGGAGAGGAATTAAGGGATCCGGTTTGAGATAACATCATTTGATTCATAAAATTAATGGAACGATACCCAATGAGATTTTTAAAGGGCCTGTATGACATGATAAGGGAGTTTCAGATGAATCACCCTTTGAATTTAACTGGAGAGGGTGGACACTATAGAGTTGAGTTATAGATTGAGACTATCCAGACTATACATGACCACTTAGAGACTCGTTCTGGGAAGAGAGTCAAACTAGCTGCTTATATGTTATGAGGATTAACAAATTGCTAATGGGATAGTAAAACACTAAGTAGACTGGTTGACGTTATGTTATAGAAGGACTTCTTGGATATGTTCTTGGAGAGCTTCTACCTAGAGATGTTAATATATGAGAGAGTATCTGAGTTCATGAGATTTACTTAAGGGAGAATTTCCATGATGGACTTTTCAAAATTTGAAATGATTTTCTCCCGCATTAGAAGTAGATGACACTAATATGGAAAACGAGTTTTTGGAAGATCTTAAGTGTGGAACTAAGTCCCATGTGAACAAATTTAGGCTGAAATAATTTTAAGAAGCTATAAATCAGGCTCTTGTAACATAGGGGAACCTGAATAATGATTCTAGTGTAATATAGATGGTTGCAGTTAAATGATCAAAAGGTATTTATTCTAATAGAAGTAAGCGTAATTATAAGAAATTTGTCCTGAGTAGTGGAAAATAGTGTGTTTCATGGGGGAAGAAAGTTTGAAAGGACCATTTTCTTGTGATTTTCAACTACTGTGGTTTGATAGGACACTATCATAAAAAATATCCTTAACCACCAGTGGCATGCTGATCTTGCGGAAAGATGGGACATCAATAGAAATTATGCCAGAAATCCTGATATATATTCAATGATGGGGAATCTAGAAAAAATTACAGTGTAGGAAGGGGATATTCTACACCATATCCGGATGGAAGTTGGAAATCTACTAGTTTTGGTGGTAGAGGTAGTGGATGTTGTACATATAGGAAAGAGTACTTGTATCAAAAGAGTGGCACAACTCAAGGGATTCAGACTACAACACAGTGAAGAGGGGTTGAAAAATTACATGTCATTCATCCTATACTTTTGGATAACAAGGCTAGGCCATTTAAAGTAAGAGTTACTTTTATTATAGCTTATAAATTATCTTATTACAAATTTGATACTGGTAACTCTTATTCCATTATATGTACTAAATTTTTCCATAGTTTGGGTATGACAATTGAGTTTTTGAGTGGAGAAATTATGATAGACACACCTCTTGGAGTATTATATAGGGACATCTTATTGTGTAAGGGATTCTCTCTCAAAGTTGTTGATTATCATTTTATATGGGATTTCTACATACTTGACATGTCAAGATTTCATATAATTATGGGTATGGATTGGCTAGTAGCTTTCCGATCCCACATTTATGGTTACACAAGAAGAGTGACTTTTATATCTCATAAGGGTGACCTTTATATTCATTGCATAGAATGGGATATCCATGAAATACTAGGCGAGACAGTTACTTAGAAATTGGGAGAACACACCGCCCAAGAATTAGATATCTATGCATGACAAGTAGGTCCAATTACTCAGTAGCTAGGAGAACTCACCACCAAAAATGAAAGTCTATTACTGGATGATTGAGGTGTAAAGCTGGATTTTTTCTATTTGTAGAGAAACAATTTCAGGAGGTGTTTCTTGAAGGCTTCTCAGGGATGGAAATTGAGAGAGATGTGGAATTCGATAATGAGCTCATGCTAGGTACTGAGCCAGTTTCAACTTCACCATACATAATGGTGTCGACAGAGCACCAAGGGAATAAGACTAAGAAAGAGGAGTTGTAGAATAAGGGGTTTATCCATCGAGGTATGTCCCTTTGGGGTTCTCTAGTATTTTTTCAAATAAGTTTGATGGTTGTTTTCACTTTTGGGTTTATTAATTGAAGTTGAACTAGATGAAAGTGGAGAAATGATATCCTCTTTCACATATCGACAATCTATTTGAGAAGTTGAGAGGTGATTTTTTATTCTCAAAGAAAAAATTGATATTTGGGTATCCTAAATTGAGAGTTCAAACTTATGATATACTCAAGTCTAATTTCTGAAGTAGGAATGGTCTTCATGAGTTTTTTATAATGTCTTTTGGGTTGAATAACATATCGAAAATGATTATGGACATGATAAACAGAATCATCCACATATACCTAGATCAATTTGTTGTTGTTTTTTGGATGATATCTTCGTGTATTCCATGACTCATGATGATCATAACCAAAATATTGATATCATCCTGAGTACACTGAGAGAGAATCAACTATAAACCAATATATATAAATGGTAGTGTTGGATTTATCAGTTATACTTCTTAGGAGACATCATATCCAAGGAAGGTGTGTCAGTGGACTTAGAGAAGGTTTAATATCTACATTCTGTTGAGAATCCCAAGAATTTTTTCAATATCTATCTCTTTATGTGGTTAGATTAATATTATCGAAGATTCAAAAAAGAATTTTCTCGATTGGAAACACCACTTATGGGATTGACCAGAAATTTAATAATGTTTGAATGGTTGGATTCTTGTGAGAATGCCTTCCAAGAGTTGAAGAATCATTTTACATCATCCCCAATTTTGATCCTACATCAGTCAAGTGAGGAGTATATGGTGTATTTTATTTCTCATGGAGTCAGAATTTGATCAGTATTGATGTAGGGAGATTGAGTTGTGGTGTAAGGGTCTCAACAATTGAGGTATCATGAAAAAACTAACCTATACACAACCACAAGTGAGAAATTGTTGTTTTTGATTGGATGTGTGGGTAGAATTATCTATTGGGGGATAATTTTTCGATGTATACTGGTCACAATAGCTTAAAGTATATCTTCTTAAACGAGATTTGAAAATCTTGTAGAGGAGAT
Organism: Viscum album; assembly: GCA_963277665.1. Classification (NCBI taxonomy): domain Eukaryota; kingdom Viridiplantae; phylum Streptophyta; class Magnoliopsida; order Santalales; family Viscaceae; genus Viscum; species Viscum album. The sequence continues at coordinate 1,864,870,022 of OY728159.1, forward strand.
GGGTTGAGTATGTGCAGTTTCTTGATTTGGAACTAGCATATATACCTAAGAAATGGAATAGTGTGGATAATGCTTTGAGAATGAAAACATAGAAACAATTGGTTCATGAGTCTAGTTCAGATTGGAAGATGATGAATTTTCTAAGTTATATGCATGTTGTGGTTAAAGAGAGTCAAGATCAAATGAATCTAGTGTCAGTTTGAATTTATTATACCCTTTTGATATTGATTTAAGATAGAAAGCATGAGTATCCAAAGTGTTTTTCATTGGGGTAAATACTTAAATTTGGGGAGTCACCTTCATATTGGAGCATATATGAGGATGAGATCATCTACATGAATAATCAGGTTATTGTTCCTATTAGCATGCAAGGGGAGATGATGCAGAAATTTCATGCCTTGAAGTGGGTGGTACATCTAGGTGTGACCAAAATGTATTATGAACTTAAACGAATTCTTTGGTGGTCGAGCATGAAAAAGGATATAATAGAGTTTGGGACACAATGCTACACCTATCTGTAGGTGAAGGATGAGCATCAATGAACTTGGGGTTTTCTAAAACATTTTCATGTTCCGGAATGGAAGTTGGGTGGATTCAATATAGAATTTTTTGTGGCACTACCAAGGATGACATGGAATAATGATTCAATTTCGGTGGTTGTTATCACACTTCATGTATATAAGGGAGACTTTCCCAGTGGAGGAGATGCGAGTTTTATTTATACAGAAGATATTCTATTTTCATGGGGTTACATAGAATATATTTTGATATTGTGACTGGAATTCTACTTCACTCTTCTGGAAGTGGTTAAAATTGAGCTTGGAATGAAGGTTTTGTTATGTTTAAAATCACACCCATAGATAGATGGGATGTTAGATCATACTATACAGGTTCCTGAGGATAGGTTGTGAGATTGTGTCCTTGAATTTGGAGGATCTTGGGAGAATCACCTATCTTTTTCAGAGTTTTCTTATAAAAATAGGTATCAGGATATGATACATATGGAATCATATGAAGATCTTTATGGAAGACTATACAGATCACCATTATTCTAGAAGGGGGTAGGTGAGTTAGAGTTGTTCTCCCTGAGTCTCGTGCAGGATAAATCAGAGCATGTACAACATATTCAGAAATGTATGGATATGGATAAGAGTAGGAAAACATCATATGATGATAGTCATATCCAACCCCTAGGCTTTAAAAATGGTGGTCATGCATTTCTTAGGGTTTCAACTAGTTTGAGTCACAGCAAGATATAGATGTAGAACATGTTGGATCCCAAGTTTGTTAGACTGTTTTATATTGTGGAAAGAACCCAGCTAGTGGTGTACCAATTTGATATTCCTTAAAAATACAATGCTATGCATAATGTCTTCTAAGTATCAAAATTATGATGGTATATCCATGACCCTTATCATGTGATTGATGTGGATGATGTTGCTCTCAATATAGATGCATCCTTTGAGGAGAATCTAATACGTGTGTTAGATCATAGTGAGAAAGTGTTGTGGGGAAAGAACATTCCAATAGATCGCATATTTTGGAAACACGAACATGTGCATGAGGATAATTAGGAAAGGGACGACGATATGAAGGCTTAAGGACCCAAATTTTTTGACATAGAAACATCGAGATGCTTGGGAGTGAACATCGAGGATGATTTGATACAAAGGGGGATATTTTAATATCCTGAAATTTCTATGGGGATGACCCAGGATTTTTTTCAGGTACAAATTTTCCTTGATTTAAATAATTTTCATTTGGGTTTTAACATGGGGTGAGTTTGGGTGAAAATTGAGAAAAATGGATGAAAAGGGGGCAGTGCACTGTTAATGCATGGTTGTGGAAACCATGTTCCCCAACCCAGCAAATCGTACGAACCCATATAGAGGAGATTAGAATATCAAGAACACTATTTGAAAAATATTAAACACTATAAACAAGTAACTATGCACCCCTATAAATGAGGATAATGTTTTAGGCACATGTTTAGGGAAGACTATGTTCCCTTCCCAGCAAATCGTGAATGAAAATTAATTAAGCGTGAAAATTAGTTCTAAAATTTCTCAAACCCCCATTTTAAACCCAAATTGTTTCCACTCAACCATAGGTCATTGTTCACGATTTTGGTGATCTATGGATTAATTCCAAGATTTCTCTACCTCCTTTATTCATGATTCAAAAACCAGATTTTATATCTTTATCCCTCATAATAAGTGGATCATATCCCATCATTTTCCCATTCATCTTCCTTTCTCCTCTCATTTTTCTGGGGGTAAGTTATCATATTTTTTACTAGATCTAGATATGGATTTTATAAATATAGATCTAGAATTGTAGATATCAATATATATTTAAGAGATATTATTTTGTTAGTCTTGATTTATGGTTTTAAATCCGGATCCGAATCTATGTCATTTGGCTACTCAATTTTTGGGACTTCCATTGGGAGATCATTCTTCTAAAAATTGAGGTAGGTGGTCTATAATTCAAATTTCATAATAATGATCCTGATTTTTTATATGAAAGTTATATAATTGATAGAGTTTTTTAATAATTGACATAACTAAATTGATTTAATTAATGTGGTAGATTATTTAAATGGGGTATTTCTGAAATTATGAGATTTAGGGATTGTGAGTTAGATAATTAATTGAGGAATTAATTTTAAGATATTGGGGTTTTAAAATTAGATGATTAGTTATTAGATTTATTGTGATGGAATTGAGATTCTTGAATTGGGAAATTAATGAGGGACATTCAGATTGTGTTTTAAAAAATTAATTATAGGAATAAATTATGGGATTTTGAGATTTGGGCATGTGGATAACTAATTAATGAACTATTATATTACATTGAGATTCAGAAGTGAATTTTTAATTGATATATTAATAATAGGTTATTGATAAGGTATATTTTGTTAATTAATTGAGGATTTAATTAACGTAGTTTACGAGATGAACTAACTATTTAATTATTGATGAAGATTGAGAATAGTAATTAATTGTTGATTTAATTAATAATATTGAGAATATTAATTAACTGTTTAGTTAATTAAGAATATTGAGATGATTAATTAATTATTGAATTAATTAATGATATGATGAATGGTAATAACTAAATTCATAAGACAATTGAGATCTAGAATAGTAACAATGGAATTATGAGATTGAGTTGATATAGAATGGTAGAAGTGGCATTCTAGAATATGACATCCATTGGGTATTGTTTAGACTTTAATGATGACCAAAGCATGTAATGAGGTTCGGGTGTCCTTTATCTTGGGGTAATTTATGTGGTTAAATGAAGAGTAATTTGAAAATGTGAAAATATTTTATTTATGTATTGTGCTTATTTATTAAACAAGTTCATGCCTAATTATTTGACTATATATTGTTTTAGGCATAGTTTGTGGTGGTCTACTGAGTTGTACTCACACCCTACTCAAGATGCCTGATCGGTATCTAAATATACTTCATTATTATAGTTTAGGTTAATGAAAAAGGCCTCATGTTATATGGATGATATTATGATGAAGCATTAATGAGGGAACCAAATGTGGTTCAGGACCTGCTGGGGAGTTGTTAGTGTCTTTTATTTGAGTTTAGTTATGACACTAGACATATATTTTCATTGAATATCTACATATTAGTTTCGAAAGTTTATTTCTTTATTTGATTAACTTGAGATATTTTTATTGTTCATGGTTATATGTTATTATGATGTTGATTATTTAGTTTCAATGGTGTATTACTCCGGTGAAAGAGGGTATAATCTCCCTACGTTTGACTTATCAAATCCTCACTTCTAGTAGGAAGCCTCTGGCATATGGGGAGGGGCACATGAGGTCATGTGGTGGTCTGATTCGGGGCATTAGTGAGTGTCACATGAGTTAAAAAGTTATTTGAAACTTCAATCTCTAATATGTGATTGACGAATATACATGTGTGGGATATGGATTGATGCTACAAAATTCCATAGTGATAAATGAGTTTTGGGTTATAGACCGATGCTTCAAATACCCATGTGGTGCAAGAAATGGTGTTCTAGGCCCAACATGTTGGCATGGGACCATGGTTGCAATTGTCCATAATATGATTTGAATTTATTTGATAAATGATAACTACGGTATCATGATATGTGATATATTTTGAGGATAGTTTAGACTCTAGCACAGTCTGAAGTAGGTATTGATGGTGTGGGTGTCCTTGGGAACCCGAGGGATTAGGTTGTTAAATAATAAAAAATTGGAAATGTTAACTATTTACCTTATTTATTGTAATTTGTTATTTATAAAACTACATATTTTTTTATTGATTGGATATTGTTTTATATTCCATTGGTGGAGGCCTACTAAATTTTACCCACACCGTACTTGGGATGCCTAATTAGTACCTGAATATATACCATGTTTAGAGGACAATATAAGGGAAAGAGAACTATGTTAGGTAATTGAGGTGTGATGGAGCAAGGATGAGGGAACCAAATGTGATTCAGGACCCTCTTGGAATTTCTTGATGTCTTTATTTATTTTGGGTCTTGCATACAGACACTTTACATGTATTTGGTATAACATATCATTGTTTAGTTTTGAAGACTTTATCTCCCATTTTGGTCATCACATGATATTATTTTGGTTTTTTTATTGACTATATAATTTATTATTCTTATTAATTTACATTATAGTTATACTTTGATAAATATTTAATAGTCTCCCCATGATTTCTATTAGACCCTCACTACTAGTTGGAATTATTTGGCATACAGGGAGACATGACTGAGGTCATGTGATCGACCGACTCAGGGAATTAATATGTGGAATCCAGGTTGGGACATTAGAAAGTAGTATTAGAGGATGTTTTAATTTTTTTTCTTTCATATTAATATTTTATAATGGTATAAAGGATAATTGGATGAGTAGGGCCTTTGTTAAGAGCTCGTGCAGGGGAGTAGCTAACCCATGTATGAGGGTAAAAGCCAAGTACCCAGTGTTGGATTGTTGTTTTCAATATGTGTTGTTACAATTAGATGCTATTTCACCTTAAGTGATGCATTTTAGTGTTATGTGATTATTGTCTTTGAGATTTAATAATATTTTAGTCAGGGATTTGAATGGAATGAGAGCTGATTATGAATGCATTATTTAATTAACTCCAGAATTATTATGACATGCATCATTTTCAGTGCGCATTGAAAAAAAAATGTTTTGGGAAGAGTTATTTTTGAGAAAGTGATTTTCATTCTTATGATAATTTTAAATGAAAAATGTGCCTAATGTGAAAGTGATTTTTTTTAAAAATGATGGAAAGATATTGGGGATGTATTTTTAGTGAGAATATTGAGTAATGAGAATGCTTATATACTTATTAACCATGACCTAGATATAGGATGGTTAATGGTAGTGATAACACCTTGGTTTTGACCATGTGTCAGGGTTTAGGGGAATGAATTGTTATGGATTTTTGGAAAACAAATTTTTAAATGTATGAAATTTGTGATACATGTCCTAAGACGTGTGTGTGGGATTATTGAGATATTCGTCCCTGATGACTCTTATTAAGAGAATGATAGGTGGTTATGAATGGAGATGATCCACTAGTAGTAAAACATGGGGAAATAATAGTTCTTATTGAGGATGTTGGAGAATAGTTCTGAGAAAATTTTTCTTGGATCATGCAATTTATGGAAAAATTCCCTGATATGGTTGTGAAGAGTATGTCTAACCTAAGATGAGAGTTTTAGTTGCAACACCCTCTAATGTTTACCAGAGTGTGTGTACCTGAGGTAGTTGAGTTTTTGATTGAGTCTATCCAGACAATACTTGAACACATGGAGAATCCAGCTAATAAGAGAGTCAAATTGGATACTTACACGTTACATGGTCAAATGAAGTGTTGGTGGGACATCCATACATAGGATGGAAATTTGGAGAATTTTGAGTGTAATGAATTTTGAGAAAAGTTATTAGAGCACTTTTACCTTGAGATGCACATGCATGAGAGAGCATCTAAGTTTATATGGTTGACTCAGGGGAATATGTACTTGATGGACTACACTAGTCACTTAATATATTTTATGTTCCTTATAATAGTGTTGGTGGGACATCCATACATAGGATGGAAATTTGGAGAATTTGGAGTGTAATGATTTTTGAGAGAAGTTATTGGAGCACTTTTACCTTGAGATGCGCATGCATGAAATAGAATCTAAGTTTATATGGTTGACTCATAAGAATACATTCTTGATGGACTAAACTAGTCACTTAATATATTTTATGTTCCTTGTAACAGTGTTGGTGGATGATTAGGTTACTATGGAAAATCAGTTTGAGGATGGGATTAAATGTGAAATTGTTTCCTCGGTGAATATCTTCAGCATGGAGAAGTTGTATAATGTGGTGGATCAGGCTCTCCTTTACGAGGGGAACTTAAAGGAGTATTATAGTGGTGGACATGTGTATTCTATAGGACAATCAATAGGTAAGACTTTTGAGATCAAAAAGAATAATTATGATAATGTTTACAAGATATTTGGAATGAATAGTGGCCAAGGCAAGGATCAATTACAAAGGATACTGCCCAAGTTCTTTTCCACTAATGCGGTTAGACATGACACTTTCATAGTCATTTTCCCTAACCACCAGTAGAGTTATGGGCCTATAGTAGGATGATACAACTATATAGGTTCTACAGGAACCCATGGAATATAGGTAAATATGGAGTAGCTTGGAATAACTAGACTGTAGGAAGGGGATTTTGTACAATGTATCATCTAGGAAGTTGGAGTTCTATTGGTCATGGTAGTAGAGGCAGTGGACATGGTAATTCTAGGAAAGAGAACTCATATCATTAGAGTGGTGCAGATCAGAAGAAAAAAATGCATCACAAGGAAGAGGGGCGTGACAGTTTCATGTAATTAACCCTACACTAATGGATAGATAGCTAGACTGCTGATAGTTAGAGGTACTCTTCTTGTAGATTCTATGCTTTCTAGTTCCTTATTTGATACTAGTGGATCTCATTATTTTATATATTTGTAAATTTTGAATGGTTTGATCCTAGTGGTATAGTTTTTGAATGGGGTTATATTGATAGATACACCTTTGGGAGTATGGTCCAGAGATATATGTTTTTGAAAAGGGTGTTCTCTCGGGGTTAAAGTGTATCATTTTAATTAAGATATTAAAATTATGGATATGTCATAATTTGAAATAATAATGGGTATAGAAATTTAGTAGAATATCAAGACCAAAATAATTTTCACCAAAGATGATTGACTATTATATATCCTTTAGGTGATAATTATATTCACTATGGAGAGTGGGATATCAAGTCGGGACATGCAGGGCCAGTTCACCATCAAAAAGAATATCTCACCGCCCATGTTGGTAGTTTTTTTCTGGATAATAGACGTGTAAATAATGATTTACTTCCACCTATAGTGGATAGGCTCTAGGATGTGTTTCCCAATGACTTATCAGGGTTTCTTCCTGAGAGAGATGTGGAATTTACAATTACCTCGTGTTGGGGGTTGAGCAATTTTATATTCCACCACAGAAAAATAAAACCAAAAAACATTAATGAAATTAAGAAACAACTAGAAGAGTTGATGGAAACATGGTTTATCTATATGAGTACATCCCTTTGGGGTTACATAGTGTTGTTTGTAAAGAATTATAATGGGAATTTGCACTTGTGCCTTCATTACTGAATGTTAAACCAGATCACTGTGAATAACACATATGCTCTTCATATATTGATGATCTATTTGAATAGTTGTGAGGATCATGTGATTTCTCCAAAATTGACTTTGATATTGTGGTATTATTAGTTGAAATTTTTTCATTATGATGTAATGAGGATTGCTTTATGAATTAGGTTTGACCATTATGAGTTCATCGTGAAGTAGTTTTGGTTAGAAAACACACTAGAAATGTTTAGGGACTTGATGAACCAAATCGTACACACGTACCTAGATTAGTTTTTGGTTGTGTATACGAATTACATCTTGATGTAATCTAAGAATCATGATGATCATTCCCAACATCTAAATATCATCCTAAGTACACTGAGAGAGCATCTTCAATATTTCATTCTATATATGTTTGAATTCTGTATTGATTAGGTACACTTATTGGGTCACATCATCTTGGAGAAAGGTGTGTTGGTGAACCCAGAGAAGGTGTAGGAATTTGTTTCATTGGATAAGCCCAATATTATTTTTTTCAATATTCGAAGATTCCAAGGATTGGTGGTTTATTATTAGAGGTTAATCTTGAAATTTTCCTTCTTATTTGAACCTCTTCAAAGGTTGAACAATAATGGAGTAAATTTTGAATAGTCAGAAGCATGCGGGAATGTTTTCCAAGAGTTAAAAAAGTTATTGAAAAACACACCAATATTGATCCCACCTGATCAAGATGAAGATTACGTTGTCTTTTTTTTATTCTTCTAGTATTATCCTTATAGTAGTGTTAATGTAGGGAGATCAAGTTGTAATGTATGAGTCTTTGAAATTGAGGCCACAAGAATGGAACTACCCTACACATGACCTTGAATTAGATACAATGGTCTATGACTTAAAGTATTGGTGGAATTATCTATTGGAATAAAAGTTTACTTTGTATATCGATCACCAGAGCATAAAGTGAATATTTTTATAATTATATTTGAACCTATGACAGTGGAGGTGGGTTGAGTATAGGAATTCATTTTATTTTGAGTCGGCATATACTTCCAGAAAAGGGAAACATTGTTTATAATTCTCTATGAAACAAAATCAGGCACAATAATTTCAATGGTCAAATGATGAGTGAAAAATGATGAATTCACTGGCTGATATGCATGTTGTGATTCATGAGTATCAGGAATAGATGGAACTTGTAACAGTTTATGTGGAGTCTACACTTTTGAGTCAGATCAGGGATATGCAGTATAAGGATCCAAAATGTATGTCCTTAGGAGAAAGCCTTGAAGTTTTGGAGATACCTTCATACTATTCTATAGATGATGATGATATCATATATGTTAGGAATTTAGTTTTTGTGCATATGAGAATACAAGAGGAGATGATGCATAAATTTCATGGATCAAAAGGGGTGGTACATCTGAGATTGACCAAATTGTACCATTACCTGTGAAGATAATATTTGTGGACATGCCTGATAATAAGATATTAGGTTTTGTGAAATGATGTTACACCTATCAATAGGTGAGGTATACAAACAAATGACCTCATGTTTTACTACATATATTTCCCATTGAGGAATAGAAGTGGGATAACATTAAAATGGACTTTATGGTGGGGTTCCCAAGGGAACATCAGAAGAATGATTTTATTTGGTTTATTGTGGACTGGTTTACTATGGTAGCACATTTTATAACTATACGGGAGACTTTCTCAATGGATCAATTGGGATATTTGTATGTTTGAGAGATATTCCATTTTCATGGGGTCCCATGATGTATAGTTTGAGACCATAAATCATGTTTTACATTTCAATTTTGAATAATTTTGTAGAATGTTCTTGGTAAAAAGGTTTTACTGAGTACGAATCTGCTCCCACAGACAGATTAGTAGTCATATTGTACTGTACATGTTCTTGAGGATATTCAATGTGAATGTGTTATAAACTTCGGTGGGACTTTTGAGAAGCACCTAGAAGTTTTGGATTTTTTATAATAATAATTTTCAAGAAACTATATTGATTTCACCATATGAGGATCTTTATGGTAGGCCATGTATATCACCTCAATGTTAGATGGAGTTATTTGGATCACAGTTATTGGGAATGAGTCTTGTGCAATAGATTTTGACACACATTTAGAAGATTCATAAGAGTATGGATACAACATGGAGTAGACACAATTCAAATAATGATTGATGTTGAATAACTATAGTCTGTAAAGTGGGTGGTCATGTATTACTTTTGGTTTCGCCTAGATTGGGCCACCATAGGATATAGAGACATGGCATGTTGGTGACCAGGTTTGTTGGAACGTTTGAGGTTGTGGAGGGAGTCAAGCTAGTAGAGTGTTTATTGAATCTTCCAAATAGGTACAATTCTATTCATGCTATTTTTCATGTGTCACAACTTCATCAGTAACACCTCTACCCCTATCATATGATCAATGTGGATGATATTAAGCTTAAGACTGAGGCATCCTATGAGGAGCATCTGATATGTGTGTTAGATCATAGTGATAATGTTTTGTAGGGAAATACCATGATAATAGTTGGTGTACTGTTGAAACATGGACATGTTCATGAGGAATCACAGTTATATGAAGTGGATATGTGAGCTCAGTGGCTTGAACTTTTTTACCTTAAAATGTTAGATATTATTAAGAGTACAACTCGAGGATGATGTGAGGAGATTGTAAGATCCTAAAATGTTGTAAAGATGTATCAAGATCATTTACAGGTACTAATTTTCATTTTTATAAGTATATATTGTTTGGGTTTTATATTGGTTTTGTTTTTGAGAAATTTGGATGTTTTTTGAAGGGAGTAGTATACGATTGGGGAAATGTTTTTCCAAACTATGCAACCCTAGACAGAGTTGGATTGCATGAATGGAATATGGTTTCTCAAATAGTGTTCCCTATTAGCTGTATCCATGAAACCCCTAGAAGTGGCACAATATTGAAACATGTTTTGGAAAACCATGTGTAGCTTCCCAAAAACCCATGCATATGAGGTTAATTATTACAAAAATTAGTATTAAAGTTCCTAAACCCCCCAAAATTCACCCTAAGTTGACACAATTTAACACTAAATAATTTATCTCATTTTTTAAGGATACTATATGGATTCAAAGGGCTTTTGAACTATATTATTGATAAATCAAAGACTATATGGAAGACCTGTACCTGTTCCGGTAAAATATATTCATCCCCTGTAGTTTCATTTCTCTTCTATCTCTCCCTTTATAGATAAAAGGGGATGATTTCCCTCTATTGGTGAGGGTTTTAGATCTTAATTTGATGGATCATGAATTTGTTGTTCTTGGATCTAAGTTTTGGATCTAGATCTCATTCTTTTTTATATGATATTGTTTGTGCTGCTTCAAGTTGGGGTTTTCCATTGGCAAGGATTCGTCATCAATGTTGAGGTAGGTTTAAAATTAAAATCTCAAAGTCATGATTTAATTATTTTTATGTACTTTTGGAATTGAAATTTCCATGATTGGGCAATTTGAATTGATTCTTTAAATGATTTAACTAAATTTCAATTCGATAATGATATTGGTTAAATTGAGGAAATTGGAATAGGTTTAATTGAAATAAACAATTTATTAATTAATTAATGGAATATTGTGATGTGGGAATTTATGGGTTGTTGGTATTTTTTAATTGGTCAAATAATATGATTATGAATTAATTTACAATAATAATTTTGATATGTTTTACTTGACCATAATAGATTAACGGGTTATATTATTAAAATATTGCATAAATAGTTTAATGATGAATTGTTCATACTATTCAAGGTGATTAAAGTTTTGAACCATAATTTTTTTGATAATTTTTTTGGTATCCATGATGTGAAATGTAATTAGTGGGTTTGTGTTCATTATCTATTTTGAATGCAATATATGTAAATTTTTCTTTGATTGATAAATGAGTATGGGACACGAACTATTACTTAAAATTCCCACCTATGAGAATTTGTGATATACATGTGTGAGACATGGAATGATGCTTCAAAATACCATATGTGATTGGATGATATATGAATGTGGGACATGGAATAGTGCTTCAAAATCCCATAGAAATAAATGAGTTACGAGACATATACTAATGATTCAAACACCCATGGGGTTCTAGTCATGGCATTCTTAGTTAAAACAATTTGTCATTGGACTACGGTTCCAATCGATTGTAATATGATTTTAATTGATTTTATAAATTATTACTATGGTATTGTGATATGTTATATCACTTGGTGATAGTTTAGACACTAGAATGTGCCAAAACATATATAGATGGTGATGGTGTCCTCGGGAACCTGAGGGTTTACGTGGTAAAATAAAAAAAAATTAAAAAATAATTTGTTTACCAAATTTATAATATATTATTCTTTATATAGCTTCATACACTATTATGGACTGGATTTTTTTATATGTCGTTTGTGGTGGCCTACTCAGTTTTTCTCACACCCTACTTAGTCTGCCCGATTGGTACCGAAATAGTCTTTATGTTTGCTGGACATGATAAGGGAATGTTTCCTTTGTTTTATAGATGAGTTGGGATGGAGCATGGATGGGGTTACCAGACATAATTCAGGACACGATTGGGAGTTTTTAGTGTGTTAATTTATTTTGGGGTTTTCACATTTAATCTTGAAACATATTTGGAATGACATATCAACTATTTAGTTTTGGATATGGTATTTCATGTTTTGGTTATCATGTGATACTAGTTTGGTTTGGTTATTGGTTATATAATTTATTATTATTAATTATTTATGTTGTTGTGCTATACTGATAAAGAGGATATATTCTCCTCATGATTGATATTATACCCTTTCTACTAGTCAGCATCCTTTGGCATATGGGGAGGCACACCTGAGGTCTTATGATTGATTGGATTGGGGAACTAGTAAGTGGAACTCGGATCAAGATGTTACAATAATTCCATTCCCATTACATGGTTCCTATAAAAATATCATTAACTACCCAAAGTAAAATGTTGGGTATGAGTATATATCCCAGTATGATACCATTAATGAATCTATACAAGTTATAATATCAAAAATTCATTATCTATAACATTAAATCAAATCTATTTTACCAAATATTTTTTAGAAAGTAAGCCCATATTAAAAAAAATTATTTTTTCATAAAATCATACAATATCCACCAAATCATGGAATTTGTCATGTATGGAAGAAAATAGGTAATCAACCATGGATATACCATAAAATAAGTTTGTGATAAAATAACCATGAGAATACCATCACATGATAAATCAATCATATAATACAATGCACACCAGTTGGGCTCTGACCTATGGGAATATGTACAAGACATGAATAAAAAACACCAATCTATACCATTGGTGGATAAAACTATTGTAACCACTAGTGGAATTATACACAACAAAGTGACATAAAACCTTTAATGGGATTACTCACACAATGAGTCACATATATATTCCTGAAACACCCACGTCTACCAAATGTGATAAATTAATCAAAATGAATTTAAGAAACATGATCACATTTATCAAAACATTTTCAAATTAAATACTTTACAGTTCTAGTCATAAAGAAACACTTCGAAATGAAAACTTCCTTTTAAATCATTTAATTATATACATAGTGTGTGCATATCCATTTTTTATTAAATCCCAATTAAAACCTGAATCTCATGTAAAAAAATTTCAATGTCAACCCCTGCATTTCTTAAGAAAAAACAAATTAAATGAGAAAAAGATAAATGTTTAGCAATTAACCCCTTTTATAGAGAAATCTTTAAGAAGAATATAATAAACATAGTTGAATTAAAAAAAAGGAGATTAGAAAGAATAAAATTAACCTTCAAAAGACAAGGCTAAAGGAAAAACTACATAAGATAGGTAGAAAACACAACTTAATCACAATACAATCTGAAAATGAAACCAAATCCACTACCATGACCAATAGAAGTGAAGAATCACAATGACCTCTTCTTGGGAGAAGCAACAAAACATCCATAGTGATTAAAAGAGGAATAGGGAGATCCATAATGAGAGGGATCACTAAAAATCTCCCAAAATCACCCTAGGGATTATGAGAAATACCATCATGATTAATGGAAAAATAATTAGCTGTTAAACATATATAAATCTATTGGACCTAAATAAATCAAACCGTGATTCCCTATAATGGAATTAATTTGATGAATTGAAAAAACACTAAAAAGGAACCATGTTCACTTAAAAATAATGATATTTACCATTTAATATCATTAAAAGGTTTCATAACTTGTAATTTATCATTCTATAAATTAGATTCACAACATCTTCCTTATAATAGATTCAGGTCATATAGAAATTTCATGATATGAACACCTCCAGCTGGAAGTAAGCAACCTAGACTGTATAGAAAATCCCCAAACCAACTTCAAAGCCCTATGATCCCAAAGAGAAACCACAAAAACCTTGGAAAAATTAATACCCAAACACCATTTATTCAAACATACATATATCCAAGGACAATATACCAATGAAGGGGTTAAGAAATACTTGAATGGAGATAGTGGTATATGACATGATTGTTGGTGAAAGTACCACACTAGGAATTGCTATGATTTTTCAATCACATATTAAAAATATTATAGTGTCCCATATTAAAAATAATAATTACCTTTATAGGGAAGAGCTATGGATGACATCTAATCCATTCAACCTATGTGTAACCATGAAATTTAGGGTAATATCACAATGAATACCCATGACTAAAAATCATGTATGAAATAAGTGTAAACAAATGAATTCATAGTGTAAGATTGAAGTAGAAATGTTTATGAGAAATCATACAACAATAAATAATAAAGTTCTATCAGTCATTAAGCATCACATTTCTGGAGACACGTCCAATAATATTTTTTATGTTGAAAAATTATTTTTAATATATATCATATATTACATATAGACTCTTATATAATTTATTATTATAGTAATATTAATGGTAGTGGTTTTCTGATTTTTGCAGTCACACAATACATATAAATAGAAGTGAAAATATAGTTAAACAAATGGAATTTCAAATATGGTAAATCTGTGAAGGATAGCTATTTTGATGAATGTCTTCTTAGGATGATTTCATTATTCACATCATTAAACCATCAAAATGTAGATTGTGTATAAAAATTATTAGTAGGATAAATATATTAAACCAATTTATAAAATTCTAGTTTTATTTTGTAATAATGTTTTTCTATTTTTTATTCATTTCAACCATTGTATAGTCATACACATAAAAATTTATTTTGTTTTCATGATTATTTGATATAAATATCATTATTTTGTCACACACAAACAAAATTCACTCCATAATGTGAAATAAATCATTTTATATTTTTTTAATACTCAATATATAGGTAGATCAATCCAAATTTTGTTAAAAAATATATCATTGTCCTAAAATTCAAGAAAAATTGTTAATAATCATTCATTGTTAACCTTTTACTATACAATGCAATGGGTATTTCATTTTTCTAACTTATATGAAAAAATATAAATACTCTTTAATAATTTGATTTTGTCATTTTCTATATATTTAATATTTGTCACGTTATTGATATTTATAGTCATATTTAACACTTCCAACATCACAATATGGTTTTATTCCTCATCCAATACATTGGAATACATAGTATGGAATCACACATAAATCATATAACTATCAATATAACAATATATTACAAAAATGAAATCATCATATATGATATTCATTACAGATGTTTTCATTCTATAATATTATTAAATATTCACCAAAATCCTAAATTGGGAACAAATAAAATCTTGTTACCCCATGTAGATAATGTAATAGTAACTTTTTAACTAACAACTAAACTTCTTCGAAACATTTAAAATAACCTCAAATATTCTATTTAATATCATCAAAATTTTCAAAACCATTATTTAAATTAGTTGTATAATAAGAAAACCAATTAAACAAACTATATATTTCAGATGTAAAATCATAGACAAAAATATAGATTAAAAAAACTAACATTTTATTTAATTTTTAATTATTTTTTGAGAGGTTAATTAAATATGTATTTATATGAGAATATTAAATCTAGATTCATATTTTATTATTATTTTTAATTAAATGAAATGTATAATCATAAAATTTCCTTCATAATTAGGATGTTATTTGATTATATACTTGTAATTGAATTATTTTTTAACATTAAATCAGATTAAATAATGGATTTTATGTAAAAAATATTCATTAATCCCAATAGAATATTTTTATATATTAATAAAATTTTTACTATGTAATGAATTGACATAAGTAATTATTTTTAATTAAATAAATTTAAAAAAAGAATCTATAAAAAATTATGTATTCCTAACATTGAAATTCACATTCATTAAGTAAATATTCGAGAATAATTTGTTTGAAAATATTAAGAAAATGTGTTGGAAGAGAAATCCTTGTAAAAAATGAATCTGATCGTAGACAAGTATTGTCATTTTTATTAGTCTTTATTTTTGTTTTTATTGTTTTCAAAAGAAATTTTTCATTAGACTCGTATTTTTGAGATGAATTAGAATTATAGAAACAAGTAAACAGAAATAAATACATGATTATACATTGTGAATGTGCTGATCTTATGCATTAAATATATAGAGTATGTTTTTATAATAAATAAAATCCATTCAATATTGTTATGATGTTTATATAAGTATAATATATAAATATTAAGAGTGTCAGAATATGCTGATAGTAAAAGGAACCTCTTGTGAAATATATATTCTTTAAGAAATTTTGTAATTAAAATGATCATTAAAAATTATATTTTACATAATATAAGAATGAGATCAAAAATGAAGGGAAAGATCTCTATACTGATGTGGGTATCATTTCTATTTTAGAATAATGACTTTAAATGGTAAGGATGAATGATAACTACTAACTGTGATGGGTTCCTTCTTCCTAAAAAAAGATTTATACGGACTTATGGGATTATGAGCCTTTATTTAATTGAATATTTGGATGAAGACATGTTTTATATTATGATTTCCAATTTTAGATGTAAAATTTCAAATAATGATATTCCACAGTGGAAAACAGTATAATAGGGGGTAAAAAACATAAGCTTCCAAAAATCAGATCTTGAAATTGTTAAATGGATAAAAATATAGTTTAAAAGCACTATAATGTTATTGAAGGATTATAAAAATGAAATCCTATAGTAGATGAGTACAATATATTTTAGATGGATTGAATTTTTAATAATTAATATTTTTTAGTTATAAAGTTATTGAGAGTATATCTTCAATAAAGGGGATCCGTTGTTTCTATAGAAAATAAAATAAAATAATATAATGAATATAGAATGAAAACACGTCATGAAACTCTAACATTATATAGATGAGAAACTGCAACTCTGTGAGAATCTCCAATTCTGTGAGAAATCCCAAGGCTCTGATTAGAGGATATTCTCCATGTTTCAATACAAAATGAAAGGAAAACACTACTTGATAGGATGCCTACAACTAACAGGGGATATGTAATTTGGAACATCTACAACATCAATTAGTGCGGATAACTGAAGTGGGAAGGGTATGATGATTGGTGGTTAATCAAGGAATAGAGATAAAGAGTAGACTAGCCAAGATTTAAGAAACCAGGTGGAATAAAGGCTGACAAAATTAGTTTAGAAGTAAAATTTTTTAACCTAATGGAATAAAATGTTCTAAAATATATCCACAATTAATATAAATAATGGATTAAATTATCCATGAAGCATTATGAGGAATACCGATTAAATTTTTTTTTGTGAGTCTACAAATAATTTTTTATAGGTATAAATGGATTTAATGATTTATGGTATGACCAAATATAATATTTATATTATTAATTTAAATAAAAATTTTCCCTAATATTTTGTTATAGTATTTATTCATTTAAATGCGATTAAAATGGTTTCGCATTTACTAAGATTAATTT
This sequence comes from Viscum album, assembly GCA_963277665.1. Taxonomy (NCBI): domain Eukaryota; kingdom Viridiplantae; phylum Streptophyta; class Magnoliopsida; order Santalales; family Viscaceae; genus Viscum; species Viscum album. The sequence continues at coordinate 1,864,887,692 of OY728159.1, forward strand.
ATACATCCTAACCATAGATGTTATGTGAAACCATTCAAACATTAAACATAATAGGGATTTAATAAAAATGATCTAATTATAATTATGATTTCTCTATTTTAGTTAAAAAGGATTATTTTACCTTAACAATATAAATATGTTTTTATGTGGACGTATTCTTTATGAAACCATAATGATGTTTTTCAAATTCAGCACTCAAAAAATGAATGTCAATAACTATAATGTGGGCACATTAAAAAATATACGACTTCCTTAATTTATTAAAATATTCAGTTTCTTTAGTAATGGTTTTATTTTCAAACTAAATTCATAAATTACAGGCTTCAAATGAATTTAAAACATTGTTATAATTCAAAAACATTACTAAAATTAAATATTAGAAAAAATAGTAAAATAGTTACTATATATTTATTGGTTAAACTATTAAAATAAGTGTAATGTGACATTATTTTAAATTAATTAATTGATTTACTTTATATTAGTATCATACAAATAAAATAACGAGCAACCTCAAATTTTTTTTAAATAAAACAAATATATTAACTTATCCAAAATGAAAAAAATTGATGCTTTTTTCAACAATGTAATAGGGAGGATTAAAATGTAATGTCTCATACCCACATTCGACTCAACATTTCCTTGATCCCAATTGGACACATGGCCTCAATCACATATCACCGAATACTAGAGGATTCCGACTAGCAGTGGGGGCCTATGGTGTGTCTATGACCTATTACAAAATTGTAACACAATAGAATATCAATGATAGTCAATAGAAGAATGAGTAAATAATAAAAAATAGGAACTAAGAAATAAAAGTTCCTAATAATTCCATAAGTGTATCATATACAATTATAATGATTCATGTTTTTATACATCTTCCAAAATAGGTACAAAATAGTACAATACAATAGAATTCCAAAAAATACCAAAAGGAAAAAAATTGATTTCCCTCGATAGTATAATGAGCCACAACTCATTCCTATATTCTGATTATTCTATAAATGGAACAAAATCAAGAATCTAACTATGGGTGCATTCCCTGATCCCTACATGTATCCATGAAGTTAGTTTGTGTTCCCAATGACTGCCTAAAGAGGGTGTTAGATACAATCCTTGAAGGTAACCCTCCAATGATATATATATTAATTATTTTTGCAATATAATAAGCTAAAAAATATTCAAGTAATTAAGTAATAAATACAAAAGGAAAATGACCACGGAACATCTGCAATAATAAAGTGATACTATGTAGCCATACAAGGCTCCCTTCCAAACAAGCATCTTTTCTTATAATAAGGAGGCTATAAAAAATAGAAATAACAAACATGACCTCACCATACACCCATATATAACCTATCAAACATGACCATTCAATAAAACCAGAAAAGTCAGAACATCCATGACCGAGCTGTATAATCAAGAGCATCACAATTACCATGACCATGAAGTATAATAAAGTGTCATACCTCGAAGGTCCAAATCCAAGTTGTAAAAGACCAATGAATCCTTGTTGAGTCCTAGTAGAATCATAATGGAAACTCATTTAGGCTTTAATTGGGTTCCAAGGATCATGTCACCTGATGATGTCCACAGTGAGCCTAAACAAATCATATCCAAAGGGGTATTAAGGCCTAAGGAATCCCCCAGAATCAAGACCGAAGGAGAAATCTCTATTCAAGGAGTCCACGACCACATCAAGATCTAAAGAGAAACATCTAATGAATATAATTAGAATCACGAACCTCGGTATACCAACCAAGGATTCTACTACCATTTAAAATACATATCATTTCATTATTCAATCAATTCTACAATCATTTCACACCACGAGTGTACCCACTCATTATCCACAATTCACAATCAATGTAATCAATGAGTACACAAACTTACTCAACCAATTCCATTTAATTCACTTAATCAATTCAAACATGAAATATAATGTTAATATAATTGAAGGAGGCAATACATCTCTTTGTCAGCAATTGAAGTCTATTTAATTAATTATGGTCTCACTTTAACCATTAAAGTTGAAAACACACCCCTTGGGTGATTCAATCAATTTTTAAGAGAACATTACACACCCCATTGGAGTCCTTGGTTGGAGAGAAACCATTAATTCATCTCAAGGGTACCTAAGGGATTCCATAGTAGGTCCTAGTTCATTTAAATCCATTATTCAATTTAATGACTGGGTCGCACCAAAAAGTCTAATGGGCGGTACAATAAAAGATAACCTAAAAAGGTATAAAAAACAATGATAAAAGTATGGACCACCTAAGGTAGCTTGGTATGAGAGTACTCATTTAGTATAGACTCCAATTTCAGCTCATATCAGAAGAAAATCAAAGAACGGATGAGGGACCTGCAATTAGGTAATAACATATTATACCAAAATAGTGTAGTTGATACCAAGAAGAATGAATAATGACTAAAAATGAATTAACATATCATAGATGTGGATCCAACGAGATGAGAGGTGCTTGGATCTAATATAAGAAGAATACTTAGAGGAAATTCCTAGAATATCCAAAAAAGGATATCTCTCAAGGTGAGTGTTCTTCCAATAGGGGAGAATAGGAAAAGAAAATTATGTAATAACATAGAGTACGTTAAATTTGGAAATTTCACCAAAAAACATGGGTTGCACGTTTTAGCCATATGATTGACTAGACAGTGTACCAACCTTGCATGCTTAGCAGTAAGAAGGGAAATCCCATATTATTTCCTTGTTCAGACTGTCTAATCATGTTCAAACTGTGTAAAACTCCACTCTCATAACTGTAGACATTACCTGATGGCCATGAGCCCCAAATAACATGGTTTTATCTAAGAATGTGTCATATATCTCTCCACTATCTAGCCTCAAATGGTTTTATCTAACTATAAAAACCGACCCACATGGTTTAAACTAACTATGAACCATTCTTATTTTACCCCAAGAGCTAGGTTCTGGGCTCCGAACCATCAACAAACAGCCCTGAAACACCTGTGATCAAATTCCATACTCACATTTGGTCATAATTAAAAATTTAAATCCAAAAAATTGTACTTTTTTACTTCAATCATAAAATCGGGTTCTTAAAATATTCTCCCCTTAAAAAAAATTCATCTGTGAATTACCCTCTCTTGTGTGGTCAATATTTTCATGAGAATAACTCTGGGCATCGAGCATGTACACTGGCCTCCCATTCCCAATTATAATCCTGTAAATGGCTATGCTTCCATATCACATGTACTAGAGGAACGAAGAAACCTTGGAGAACCATTGTGTTCATGTTAATGCCATTTATAAGATTCTCCTCCAGGGATGTATCAACATGTTTCCCAACCTCCTCGGGATGAAAATCCTGAGACATGAATGAGTGATAGCGGCACAACCGAAATACATGGAAGATGTCATGCATGAATCAGTACCTATGAGGTAATTGCAATTGATAGGATAATGGTCTGACCCTACCCAGAATCTCAAATGAAATGACATATCATAGTGAAATATTACCATGTTTCCAAATTTTACTATATCCTATATCCTTGGTGAAACACATAAAAAGACATGATCCCCAACCTTTAACTCTAGGGTTTATCTACATTGATTATGATAAGACTTCTATTGATACTGTGATGTATCCATTTGATTTTGAATCAACTGGACCTACTATAAAGTCTCCTACATGATATGTGGTCCTAGTAAAGGTGCCTCTCCCACCTCTAACTAACAAAGGGGTGATCTTCATGTCCTTTAGTAAAAAACATCACAAGGTTCCATCTTTATCATCACATGATATTTTCTATTGATGGATAACTCAACTATGGGTATATGGCTCTCCTAATATCCCCATAAATCAAGGATTCATTCCCACAACATGTCATAAAGAACTTGTATTATATGATCTGACTAGCCATCTGTCTGAGGGTGTTATGTTGTTCTTAGAAGCACCTGTGCACCTAAAATCCTCTCTAAAAGCTGGTAGAAACAAGGCATAAACCATGCATCTCTATCCAAAATGATATTTCATGTGACCCATTTAATTCATAATATATCATGGATATAAAAAACTACAAGCTCATCTATACATATGGTCTCGTTGATTGGTAGAAAATGTGAAGAATTCATGAGCCTATCAACAACAACCCACACAACATCACTACCTCGAGGAAAATTTAGTAAATATGTCACCAAGTCCATTGAGACATCATCTCATTTCATATTTGGAATGGATAATTACTATAAAACTCTTTCTAGTCACTGATGTTCCACATTCACCTTTTGACAAGGGGAACACCTCATTATAAAACGAGCTACCTCTATTTTCATACAAAACAAACAATATTGATGATGCAAGTCATGGTACTTCTTGGTAGAACTGGGGTTCACTTCCCAAGACGATGCTTGAAACTAATACATTAGCTATCACATATGTACACTATAAACCAAATAAAACCATGGATACTTAGAATTTCACCATCACATATTGTTTTACTAGGAGGTGGGCTTCCCTGGACCCAATCTCCCATAGAAATAAGACCTCTAATCCTGATTGATTTCACATCCTCACTCTATTTTGTATGATATATCTCATATCTATGGATGAAAGATAGATCTACCCCTTATTATCCTATACCTCCAAGTTCATCTGAGAGAAAAAATACATGAGATGCCACTCACTATTGGCCTATTAAATTTCCTATATCTAATTCATCCTACTTAGTTCATCAGTCATTGCATTGTCTTTACTAGGCATGTATGAAAGATTGAATTCAAAAGTCTATAGGTACTCAACCAATCTAAATTTCCTCTAATTCGGATCATGCTGTGTAAATATGTAATTGAGGCTTTTATGATCAGGCTACACTGTAAAATTCTATCTGAGTAAGTAATGTCTCCAAAAGTGCAATGCATGAATGAAAAAAACTAACTTCAGATCTTTCTTCAGGTAGTTCCTCTCATGTTGACTCAACTTTAGAGACATGTACTCCATGACCCTACCCCCCACATAATTATTTATCTAATCCAAATACTTAATGTGTCACAACAAAAAATATAGGTCCTTCCTTGATCTGGTAGTATCAGGACTGGTGTAGAATTCAATATCACTTTCAACTCCTAAAAGGTTGTCTTGTAGGTATCCGGCTATAAAAACATCACACCCTTCTCATTAAAGCCCATGAGAGAAACTTATAGGTGTTAGATGTCCTATAGGAAAATCATTTAGTATCCAAATTTCCTTAAGAAACACTATACATAAATTATTTTATTGATTTTCTCCTAGGAAACCACATCTCCCACCTTCTACAGGTCAACTGATACTCTTATGTATGAGATGATGTAACCGATGAAGTGAATATGATCCATTTAGAAGTAATTTTTTTGTTATATTAGTATATAAATAATTCTCTTTAAGTGTATCCAAAATGATCTCAAAATGTTTTTCATTGATGTGTCGATTGTGAGAATAAAAAAATCTAACATCTATGAAATCCCGCACAAACAAATCCAAATAAGTAGGGAAGACTCGGTTCATCTATGCCATAAAAAATGTCGATGTGTTTTTTAGGATTAATGAAATAAGTATATATTCACATAGACCATACCTACATCAAATAGATGTTACTTTTATCTTTACAAGATGAACACATACCTAGTGATATCATAAACTCAAATAAATTTTCGAGAACACCTGAGAAATTTGAAGTTGATAAATGAGGCCATCTATCCTTGGTAAGGGATATTAGTTCTTAACCTCCAATTGGTTTAATTTTTGATAATACAAACATAGCCAAAGGTTTCCATAATTATTTTTAACAAAAAGGACTAACAAACACCACAGATAAGTACTAGTTCAAACAAACCCATTCACCTCCAAATCCTCTAGATACCTCTTGAGCTCTTACAATTTTGTCATAACCATACTATAAAGTGGAATGGATATCGATAAAACATCAGAAAATAGCTCAATGGAGAACTCAAACTCTATATCAGAAGGCAAAATAGAAAATTTGTTTGATAAAACTTACCAAACACGATCAACCACAAGAGGGAATTCCACTTGACGCGCTCCCTGATTCTCCATATACAAACTATCAATATAGGTTGTCATCCTTCTTAGTCCATGATGTTGTGGTCTCGATAGACATTGAGGGAAATCTCAGTCACACCCTTGTGAGTATATAATGCACCCTCTAGTGATGTGAAGGATGCAATACAACAATATCAGACAATGTAATATTGATAAGCTACTAGCCAGTCCATTGTGGGTATGATTTCAAACCCATTCATCTTGAGGGAAAAAATATCTCAAATTATGTAACACCCAAAAACCTTAAGGGGACAATCCCATCATTAAAATACATCCTCCATTACAATTCTCAACAAATTTAATATCATAATAAATGTAATGGCCCAAACCTCTCCGGTCCATTCCATTTTGGAAATTTGGTGTTTTAGGTGTTCTGGGTGGTCAAGCTGACTCATTTCTTGAGATTTCCAAATTTCCAAATTTCGAACTATAGCTCACCAAATGGTGACTCACCAAATGACGACTCACTTAATGATCACTCTTCTAATGGTTATTCACCCAAAGGTGAGTCATCCAATGGTGAGTCTTCCAATGGTGACTCATCCAATGATGACTCGTCCAACGACGAGTTATCCAATGGTGACTCCTCCAATGGTGAGTCATCCAATGGTGACTCTTCCAAACACGATTCAATAAAATGGTGACTCATATAATGGCCAATCATTCATTATTGAATAATCCAATTATGACTCATCCAATAGTGACTTGTCTAATAGTAATTCATGAACAGTGATTCCAGTTTCCTATAGTTTCTCCCCTTTGACGTAAAACACATTCAAAGCCTTGTTTTAAGGGATTTAAGACCAATTACAACCCCATTACTCCTATATGATTTTTTATAAGGGTTGGGTTACTATACTCAGTCAAAATGTGTAATCTTTAACAGATCTTCTTCTGAAGGAAAATCTAAACGGTATCTAAACTGCTACTCCATTTAGATTCTCAAAAGGCCGAGATTCCTTCCTCCATTGTTATTCTTTCTTGTTTTTTCTTGGTATGGGATTCCCAATGTTCTTCCTCCCATAGGATTAATGTGTTGTGTTGTAGCCTTGGAACTTGTTCCCCTTGGAGTTTTTCCTACTGCTTGCGTACCCCCTATTTTAGTGCAACATGGATGTTTCAATCCATATTTAACATACGGTATGTTCTGTTGTCATTATTATATATTCCTCGATCTATTTCCTCCCATTTCTCCTTGAAATTTGATGGAAGGTGATATTGATGATTCTAACGGATCTTTCACGTTTTTGGTTGATGTGTTGGTGTCGCAACATCCATGGGAAGATGCAGTTGTTGTAGGATAGGTGATTGTGATTTGTTACATGGCTCCATCTCGAGAGAAGAACTTTCAAGAACTTTTGAGGTATGGAATTCATTTCTTCTCTTTTTATATACGTGAAACCTTGGAGTTAGAATGATTTATCCATTTAGATCATGATGAAATTGAAATAATAATAATTTAAACCAAATTAAAGAGTTAGAATCGATTGTATATCGATGTTGTTTCTTTATTCCATGATAATAGTCTCCCACATTATTTTATTGATAATTTGATATCCATGACTTGTTTGATTTAGAATATTTTTCTTGATGGAAAATTGTAAATAACGTAAAGCTGGATTTTAATTTATATTTAATTGGATTAAGATTAAAGAAGCATGTTAACGAATCTGGTAGTTTTTTTAATTTGATTATAATCAAATTGATGAAGTGTGAATGTTTAATTGAATTGTTTAATGAAATTAAATCCTAATTGATGATTGTCGATAAGTGAATTAAAGGAATGTTAAATTAATTTGTGATAGCTATAATAGATTGTTTCTTTGGTTTCCGGTTGTTGGAACCTATGAATAATGAATCAATTTATTCATGGTGGAATAAGAAATAATTGTGTGATTAAATGTTAAGGCCTTATATGGTATAAGTTACTATACTTCTTGTAATGTGAATGTGAGTTATGTTTTGTATCCCTGATATCTCATTGTGTGTGAAGGAGGAATTCCTTCTTTAAGTCTAAGAGACTGATTGCTATGTTTTTTCTTTCTGATTTGGAAGTGATGTGAGTTTGAGATGGTTGAACTAGGAGGGATAATACATTATTTGGGGCGAGGAGTGTTGATCGTTGTGGTAGCAGTTGGTGGATAGAGTGAATAGATGAATCTGTTTATGCATGATGGTGTTAGGGAGGACACTATAGATGATGGAAATGGTTGAATATGAGATTATCCTTTTGATATAGAAGTTGTATTATTATTGAATGTGTTGTTTGTTTATCTTGTTTAAATTCCCCACTGCTTGAGTTGGATGTTTTTCTTTAACATATTTCCAAAACAGGCGACGACACATGAGGTATGTCATGTGATTACAATGTTTATCTTATTGAGTATGGATGTGTATACACTTTTCATATAGGTGGAAAATACTCGACAGGTAGCTCATCTCCAATGGCCCGAAGGCCTTCATTTTTTATTTATTTTTGATAATCCACCTTTCAAGGGGTGAGGTGGACCCTTACAAGGCCCGTAGGCATAAGTATTACATGGCCCGTAGGCCTTAGAGGAATTAATTGCCCGTAGGATTCACACATTACATACAACCTAGACTAACTACTTGGAACTTCTCCTCCCTATCATCTTCATCATGAAATCATCTCTCCACCTTCGCATGGCTATTCGGCTAGGCATTCCCGTGCATGTACAGGATTGTCCCGATGGATGGTCCCATTCCCTCTCTTTCTTGCAATCCGTTTAGCTTCTACTGTGGTGAAATCTCTTTTCTCATCCTCCTTGTAGAGCTTGTTCCTTGTAGGTTTTCTGGTTTTCATCTACACTAAAGGTGGCCCAAAGGAATTGAGGTGGCCTAAAGGACTTAATGACCCAAAGGCCTGGGTGGACCGAAGGCCTTACAGGACTTAGGGACCAAATCGGTGGCCTGAAGGCCCAAACAGGAGCATATTCCCGGCTACTATAGTGCCAAACAGTGCCGACTATAGTACCTGCTACAGTACTTCATAGTTCCTGCTACAGTACCCACTACAGTCTGCTACAGTACTGCTACAGCACCCTGGAAATTCTTCCTCCACCTGGATTTGATCTCTGGTCGTTTGGATGCACTTACGGAGTCCTTAACAACCGGGATAAGGCTCATGTGTGACAGGTAGCTCATCTACTCACCATGTTGAGAGCCTTATGTTTGGTAGCTTAAAATGTTTTCCTAGAATACATGGAAATATGGAAATATTGAGTGTGGTAATGTTGTTAATAAGTTAATAGTTGTTTAAATGATTGGGTTGGATCTTTCTAGGATGAAATTCTGAGGTTGTGTTTCTACGAAGCTGTGGAATCAGTTTGGTTATGCCTGGACAAAATGGATCCCTGTTGAAATGCTAATGATAATGGAATGTGATGTGGAATTGATGATGGTTGATTAATGGTTAAATAATTAATTAACATAAAGTGTAACTAATAAAGAAAGGGATAAAGTCACTGAATATATCTATTTAAATGGTTGTGTGCTTATAGGATATCTAGACTTAGTAGTTACAGTAAGGATTCTGAGAGACGTTAGCTACAGTGGAGTCCAAGACTAGGTTATGCCGATAGTGTGGTTCTGCTCTATATTATACCCTATATTTTTTGTGTTTCTATACACTAATCCACCATACTGGTTAGGATAACTGACACCCCGGGGATTCTGAGCCTTGGGGGGGGGGGGGTGTTTTCCCAATATCTCAGTGGGAGGATAGATGGATTACAATCCCCTTGGACCCCACACTCTTCTCATGGTAGTAACTTTTATTTTTATTCATGGATGTTAGTTTTCTCCATATATGTGTGTAGAGTGATGCAATGTCTTGTGGTTATTTCAAACACATATATTCTGGATATAGTTTCATATTGACTAATATAGGTGTGATGTGCATAGGCTACGATAGCAAGAGGATCCTTACTTTTGGAATGGGATGGAATGGATTGAGGTATAATATATGATGTATGATACATGATATGTGACTTATGGTGGCTCTCAAAAACTACCAGTTTACTTTTCCCTATATGGAAGTGGTGGTTTTTTTGTATGAGTTGCATGTTATAGTGCTTCACCCAGGAGTCTTGAGGCTTTCCTTTTTAGAGAGATATTCTTTGGACATGTGATGTTGGGGAAAAGCAGCAAACTAGTCATAAAATTATAGCTAGGTACCCTTAATATTTTTTATTATATAAAATGATATTTATGCCATACTTGGTGATAGTAGGAACAATGAGACTAAGAACGTAATATACATATTAAGGTGATGAGTTATTTTCAATTGTTGTTCACGGTGCTTTATCATACTTTTATTACATTTTCATGAGAGGCTCTAGGGAGGATCCTACTATGTATAATTTTATACTCACCCTAGGTTATAAAAACTATTTTTTAGGTCAGTTGATGAAAGTTGGAGATCAGGAAAATTACAACTAGCATGGTGTTTTGAAGGATCTGTTTGGGATTCATGGTCGCTTCAATTTTACTTCTTTTGTTACTTGTAGTTGTTCCTTTCGGTTGTAGTAGTCTTGCATGACATATCATTTGGGTCATTGGGTTCTATTTTTATTTGAGTATTAGAAGGAGTTGGTTGGTTTCTATCTTGTCTATCTATTTCACATGTGTTCTGTTAGAGGGTAATGCATCACATTTGTTTGTTTACTATAACCTCTCTGATAGTTTCCATCCTAGGTGTTAATGGGTGCATGACTCAAGTATCATTGTCTCTGTTCTCCCATTACCATCCCAAGAGGGTTACACTTTGTGGGGATGGGTCATGACATAGTGGTACCAGAGGTCTAGTTGAGGGATATGATGGAGTTTGGAGTTATCCACAGGTGAGGTTGAATGGGATGGTAGAGAACTTGTGCCAGATAAGTTTAGAAAGCATTGTAAACAAGGGAGACTGATTGAGAAACATGTATGTAGGAGAAGACGGAAGTGGTGGTTCTTGTTCCTCGGGGATCGCGAGGATTCAACAGTCACATGGGAGAGGTTATGAGGCTAGTTCATGGATGTGTTTCTTTCATCGACCATGAAGGTGGATAGTCACTAGGAGCTTCTAAAACTTTATTAGGGATGTTACAGTGTGCGAGAGTTCAGGATCCGTTTCCAGAATCTTCTGCAATATGCATTGGTCCTATTTACATATTAGTAGGTTGGGGTGAGGCATTTGGAGGAGGATTTGTTCCAGAGATCCAAAGGTAGGTCACCCCATTTATGCTAAAGAAATATCATTATTTTTGGAGATTGAGGAGTTCTTTGAGATGATGTTATCCAGAACTAGATCGTCATGATAGGGAAGTCACCTTGATTCCAAAATAATTAGTGGAATGGTCTGGGGTTCTTGATTTCATGCGATATGAGTTTCTATTCAGCCAGGGTTAGGTCCCTGCCATCGATGTCTCGTTTCTCTAGGGGCAGCATCTCTCAGGAAAATGCTACGGGATAATTCACTTGTTTCTCTTGTAGAAGCTGAGGTCATCAGTGGTTGGTGTTCTCGTCCATTCTGAGTAGTTAGCGTGTTCCAGGTATTTCGCTTCAGGTTCCTTTGATGAGGTAGTTCTAGCTAAGAAAGCATCAACATGATGCACTAGTTTTGGATCAACGGAGAGTAGATTGGGTAAGAAGAGGACAGCCTTGGGATGATCCTCATCCTTAGAGAGTAGATCACGACGATGAAGGTGGTCTTCAACATGGTCAGATAGGCTTTAGTGAAGGTCATGGTTGTCTTCATGCTTTAGCATTGACTGCACCAGGTGATCCAGATGATGTTCGTGGTACCATTTTCTAGATTTGTACTTGGGTGCATGTCTTATTTTATTCAGGAGTCGCGCACTCCTTCATATCACCAGACCTTGTCCATACATTGGTACTCGAGGTAGAGAGGCTTCCAATTACCATGGCACTGACTATGCTAGTTAGAGATTGAGTTGACTTATTTTATGTATGTAGAGGTTGTGTGATTGTGATAGGATAACACCACTCTTAGGAATATTTCTTATATTTACAAATACAACTATATGATGTCATCCTTGACATTGATTATTTGTTTTCAGTGTAGGCTATCATGGATTTATTTCAAAGGTAGGTGGTGTTATTCGATGATGATGGAGTACTAGAAATTTTTTTGGGGATAAAGACCCTAATATGGGCATGAGGCATGTTCTTTCCTTGTCATCCTTGATAGTTGAGCTGATGTTGAGTTCGCTAGAGGTTCAGTGGTTTTCATTTCCCTTGGTTGTGGAAGAGTACCCTAATGCCTTTCTAGAAGAGTTTATAGCATTCCCAACTTAATGGGAGATCATGTTTGTATAGAGATACATCCTGGCGTGTCTCCTATCTGGATGTTTATTTATAGGATGTCACCTTCTGAGTTACGAGAGCTGCGTATACAAATCGACGGTTTGTTGTGGTGCAATTTTATTCAGCTAAGCGTTTTACCATTGGGTGCACCATTTTTTTCAGGAAGGAGGATGAAGGAAGTTTTTAGGTGTGTTTCGATTACCATCACTTAAGTAGAGTGAAATTGAAGAACCTATATCATCTTCTAAGGATAGATAATTTATTCAATCAACTGATTGGTGGATTTTTTTTCTCGAAGATCAATTTGTGGTCAGGATATCGCCATATGTGTGTGAATGATAAGGATATCCCAAAGACTATTTTTCAACATTTTCATGGGAATTATGAGTTCATTATAATGTCATACAGTGTGATGAATTCTTCATCTGTGTTCATGGGGTTAATTGATGCTATGTTTCATGAGTTCCTAGGTATGTTCATGGTGGTTTTCATCGACGACATCCTTTTGTACTTTGTATCCAAGGAGGAGCATGCAAAGGATCTGTGTGTTGTTTTGGGAGTTCTTCGAAATGAGAAGCTATTTGGGATGTTTTAAAAGTCTGATTTTTGGGCTCTAGATGTCCGTTATCTTTGGGAATGTTGTATCCCAGTATGGAGTATCTGTGGACCCATCAAATGTAGAAGAAATTTTTTCTTGGGTAGCCCCTAAGATAGTGAAAGAGGTGTGATGTTTCCATATCTCAGAGGATATTATAAGAAGGTCATAACTGTTATATCTGGTTTTTTTACTTCAATAACTGCATTGACCAGGAAGGATCAAGTGTTCATGTTGAATGATTAGTGTCAGGAAACATTTGACTATCTAAATAATGAGCTGGTCAGTACTCTGGTTCTTTGTCTTCCCGCAGAAGGAGTTTAGTTTGAGGTTTTCTATAATGCTTAGTATATCTGGTTAGGTTATGTTCTGATGCATCAAATATTGTTCAATCTTTTTAGGGGTATAGGTAGTTTCATCCCCATGAATGTTACTATTCCACCCACAATCTCGAGTTGGGAGAAGTGGCATTTTCCCTAATGTTGTGGAGACATTACCTTATCGATGAGTGTTTTGTGGTCTTCATAGATCATAATAACATGAGGTTTGTCTTATAAAGACATGTTTGGAACTTGAGACATCATCGGTGGATAGATTTATTATAGGATTATGACTTAGAAATTTCATATGCACCATTAAAGTGGAATGTCGTGGTCAATGAGTTGAGCAGGAAGTTGCACAGTAATGCATTAAATGAATCAGGTGATTCCAGGAGAGTAATAAAAGATTATGTAGTGTTTAATATGGATATGGGAGATGTTGGGGGTAGATATTTTATTTTTCAGATGGTTCTATAGTCACCCCTATTGAATCAGGTAGAAGAGTCCCAGTTGGGGGATCTTGAGGTGGAGGTTTAGAGATGCTGAGTTGTTTGTGAAGCGCCCCCTGATGGTTGGTATGGAGATGAACAACCCTGAGTTTTGTTTTAGGGAAGGCTATTCATTCCATTAGAGATACATGATGTGGTTCTCATGGAGTTCCATAGTCCACCCTTAATAGTATATCCTTGTATGACAATGATGTTTTGAGCCTTGAGGGGTCAGTTTCATGGCCAGTTTGAAGTGCACTATTGCAAATTTTATGTCTCATTGTTTAGTCTTTCAGAAGTTAATGGCCAATAACCATTTTTCTAATGGTTTTCTATAGTCATTATATGTTACCTAGTTGAAGTGGGAGGAAATATCGATGGACTTTGTTACTGGTTTACCTATAGCTCAGGGAGGCTATGACACTATATGGGAGGTAGGGGATCATTTGATGAAATCATATCACTTTATATTGATCAAAGAGTCGAGATTAGTTGAGGTTTTTATAAGGAAGTATCTAGAGGAGGTGGTAAGACTCTATGGAATCCGGAGGATGATCATTTCCAATCAAGATCCTCATTTACCTCTAGGGTATAGAGATTTCTCCAGAATGCTTTTGGTTTTCATCTATCCATTAGCACTACTTTTCATCTGTAGATGGTCGATAAAAAAGCGAAGACCATCCATACTCTTGATGACATGTTTCACTCTTATGTAATTTATTTTGGAGGTTTGTTGATGAGGCACCTTCCCTTAATGTAATTGTCTTAGAAAAATAGTTTTCACTCCACCATAGACATGGAGTCGTTTGAAGCCTTGTAAGGTCGAAAATGTCATTCTATGTAGGGTTAGATTGGGGTGGGAGAGTCATCAATTCTCAAATTAGAACTAGTACATACTACGACAAAAATGGTTTCGATGATTCGTGTGATTATTAAGGAAGCACATGATCATCAAAAATCCTATACTGATTATAGGAGGAGACCTATGGAGTTCGACATTGGTGATCACATTTTTTGCCGTAAATGTAGGGGACCAAGGAATTACCCGAGTCAATGACATATTCTATAGGATAACCTCTTAGTCAAGTAAGTGACTATGTGGAAATAAATGGATGGTGAAATGTTTAAAGGTATTTGTGCTCTTTGTTGATGGCTTTACTTTAAAAGACTTTTCTCTTGTCTGTGTAACCCTGCAATTTTTTAAGTGAAAATTCTACATTAGGTAGAATTATCTTTTCTATTGTTGATATAGTTATAAATAACCATTTGGATTTATCTAATCCTTTAATTTGAGGAAATTACATGTTATTAAATTTTGGGATGAAAATGTGAGGTATAAGATAACATTTGTGGAGAAATTATGTTATGGTTACTTGGAGGAATTTACCTAATTTTTGGGAATGTTATAAAATGTAGTTTTTGAAAAAGGGAAACATGCTGACCAGGTGACAACTCGTCGCATTGGAAAAAGATCTGGGAATCAGATCCACAACCAGAGTGTGATTGTGATTTATCACCTACCACTGGACTACGTGAAGTCCCTATTTAGTGTGACTAATTATTTTTAGTTAAATTATTTTATTGATCAATAATAAGTTTATTTGGGACCATATGTTTTATCAAATGGATATCCTTAGTATAGGAAAATGATTTTGTGATTAAGTGATAAATGTTATTTTGGAAGATGTTCACTCTATTGGGAACACTATATGCATAAATAAAATAGAATACTATGGGATTTTATTTGAGGAGTAATGGTATATTATTATCACTTTTTTATTGTGGATTTATAGCGATTTGGGTTATGTATGGAAATCATTAAACTATCCTAGAGAATATGATGTTAGGTAATTAATATTATGTATGTGGCTTTGAGAGCAATCAATGTTATTTGGAGATACAATTTAACGTGGAAGAATGTGTAGTCAAATTTTTCTATGTTTTGGGTTTGAATATTAGTTTGGATTATATTGAAGTATTTTAAAGGCCATTTTATATTGAATGGTATTTATTGAATTTTGGGTATTTTTGGATAAATTTTAGAAATTAAAATTAGTATTTCTTTCTCTAAAGGTTTATCATTTTTGGGGATCATCTGGTCCTGTACTAACCATTTTTATTTTGGTTAATCTCTAAATACAAGGTATATATATTGTTTATCCTTTGTGGATTATGTGATTCTCTATAAGTAGATTCTAGCACTTCAGGTGTGACCAAGTCTTCTTGAATACTCATTGTTTGAAAAAAAAGATGAGTTAGTGGTAGATATCTATTAAAAGATGAAACTTTACATAAAAAGTATGTATAACTCTTTATGTTCTTAGTCAATCTCATAAATAAATTCCTTAACATTATCAAATGGAAATAAAAACAAAAAATATTATCTGTTTTCTTTTCCTATTGAGAAACCAATGACCGTTTATCGCAACACATGCTTGTGGTTTTCTTATTGTTAATATTATCCTAATCATGTTTTCTATCACTCTCCATCAATGCTTGGCACTTAGTTTATCTTCCATATCCATGTTTTCTTACATGGAATCCTATTATGGGTTATCTCGGGTGACCTTTGTACTTCTCTTTCTTTCTTTTGAAGTGATAGTTTTATTGAATCTTTTTCCAAAGTGGGACTTTCAGAGAAGTTCCCAATCCCAATTTAAAAATTGATAGGATGCAATTTCAAAAATGGGGGATGAATGTAACACCTCATGATTTAATAGTATGTTATTTTCTTTAAAGTAATTCAATAGCTTGCGCTACACACAACACCGAGTTCGATAACACCACGACATACCAAACTAACTGTTCAAAATGCAGTTATGAATAGTATTAATTGAATTTTGAATTTTATATATTCCATATATTTTTAGAATCCATATTATGTGTCTCATAGACATAATATTAGAACAAATTCATTTTTTTCAGATAAAGGAAGTATTTTTCAAAAAATGAAATTTTACCACCTATTAATGGAAAACCATTTTTAAAAACAATATTTGACACTTTTATATATTCAATTTAATGAAATTAAAGTCTTCTTTAGAATCGAGACATAAAAATATATTTTGGATAAATTTTTGGTACTTTTCTGATAACTTTTATATTTTGATGAATACCGAAAAATACAAAATTATAATTGAATTTTTTTTAATCGAAATAATTTAAATTTTTAAATTTTGAATTTGAATGGTTTGTAAGTTTAATTAGATTATTATTTTTTAATTTAATACAATTTAGGTCATTATAACTAATTTCACATTTAAATTTGACATAAACACATGTTAATCTTTTGATAGTTTTTACTTTTTGAAAACCCATTTTTTGGTTTTGACAACTGGAATTAATAAGTTTAGATATATAAAACTTTATTAAAGTTTTTACCATTTTTTACCCACCTTCTAGGTGCATTTGAAAATTTGAATAAAACATAATTTTACCGCCTGTGTGAGTTGAATTTCAAAAATCCGAGAGACACAGTTAACATCAGTAAGTAAAATGTGGTTCAATAAGATGAAAACAATTTTTGGTGAATAGTATATTTTGACTTTTATTTACCACAGTTAAAAGTAAATATAATAATTAAGGATAAAAATGATATTATAATTATCCCAACACATGAACTAATTCTATTGGATAAGTGTAATTCGACCAAAAAAACCTTAAAAATAAAATATGATACTCTTTAGTCCACTTGGATTAGATTAAGACAATTATTATTATTTTATTTAAAGAAGAGTTAAAAGTGTTAAATTAAAAGTTTAATAACTAACCATTTTTAATATAGGATTAAACATAAGATAAATTAGACTATAAATATTCCTTATAAATATAAAAATATTTCCTACATAATTTTATTTTATTTATAATTTTTAGACATTAAATAATTTAATTTATTTGTGAAACAATGATGATGTAGTAATTACCTTATTAATGACATATTAAAATAATTGATATTATAAATATCCAAATAAATGTAAATTGAGACTTCATATGAATTACACTAATTTTATAGGTTAATATGAAATGTTATGGTTTATTAAATAATTTTTATTCGAATTGAAAAGTTTTTTATGGCTTTCAAAAAAATCAAATACTAAATAGTGTCAAAATGGACATAATTGAGTTTTTAAAACAAATAATATATTATTAATTAAAATAATATTTCTAAAAATCTATGGTTCATTAAAAGGACATAGATAAGGTTATATATTTTAATAATGAACCACTTGGGGTTTTTTGGCTTGTTATATTAAGTTTATTAAACATATAATATTAAAATAAAAAGAGACATCGTAAATGTCAAACTATTTAACTAAGAGTTAAATCTAAAAGATAAGGTTATTATGGTGACCTAAACCTATATAAAATGTATTGGTTGAGATGTTTTCAACCCATACCCACATTTTCCTCGAAATAAATCATTTTGGAGCCATTATAAATAGAAAATTATTTTATTATAAAATAATATTTCAAGATTTTCCTAAAGTGCCCCCACCTCTCTTATAAAAGGGCACTTCCCCTTATATCAAAATCGCACCTCCAAAGCCATTTGGTTCGGCCAAACCCTTCCCAAATATCCTCCCAAATTACCTCAAATAAACCTAGAGTCCTTAATTTGATAAGAATTCCAACCCAATGATTCCTTTTGATCAACTCAAAAGGAAACACCCAAAGAAGAGGTAATAATTTCACCACCCTCTTTTAAGGTATTTTCTTCTTACACTTCCTCTTTTTTTTGTTTCCATACTAAAATAATAAATCCAGTACCTTATACATAAATTCATTTTATTATAAATATGGTACAACTATATTCGTTATTCTATCCATCCTATAAATGACAAAGTCACCATATGTGCGTACGTACGACTTACCGTCTCCACGTCGTGGTGAAGTTTGTTATTCAAACACTTCATTAATTGGATGGGTATAATAATGAGTATAACTTTTTTAAATAAAAAATATAACATTTTATTGATTATGTATATTTGATATACCATCCAATTACATACAATTTCACCATAAATATCATGATATTGTCCCTCGTGTGTACGTACAGCTTACCGTCTCCACGAACACGATGAGATTCAGTCCCCATCGTAATCATTCAAGAATAATTTTCATTTTATGATTAAAAATAATGTTTAATAACTTAATATCGTTATGGATATGAATCAAATAAATCATATACATAAAAAACATGACTTACGTAACAAGACATATAAAGGAAAACATATCAGTTAACAACCAAAACAATGATACTACAAAAAATCTAATTAATAATGAAATATTAGAATATCATATATGATAACATATTTATTTATTTGGTTCTTTTAAAAAATAATAAAAATGATTTCACCATTATATAGGAGGTTAACCTACCATGTACTAAGGAAAAGTACAAGGTAAGGGGTTTCTTATCTCACTTTTAATTTCATGAGTTTTCCATTGTTCGCCACTTATTTATTGAATGTTGTGTATTGTGTGCTGACATTTGATATATATTATAATTATTATCTTTATATTCATGGAATTCTGTGATTCATTTTGTGTTTATTAAATTTTTGTCATACGACTCAATTGATTTCAATGTGGTAAGGGGTTTTCATCTCACTTTTATTCCGGTGAGATTCATGCTATATTTTCCACTATTAACTTTTGTGTGGTGTATGTACTGCCCCTGATTGTATTTTTTTGTGTAATATACTTTAATTTATGGGTATTTAAATAATCATTTGATGATAATTATATCATGGGGTTTATGTTTTGTAAGTTACCAAATCGGTAAGGGAATTTCAAATTTCAATTTCCACTCATTCAGTTTTACGCACACTTCATTGATTACTTTACTCCAAGATTATGTGTGAAATCACTCTTTATTTACTTATGTATTAATTTTAAATCCCCATTCCAAGGATATACTTTTGAGAAAACAAATCACTCTATTTATAAATTCTCTAGTCATCGATATAAACTTGATAAGAGTAATTTTAACTCAATTTCTATTCATTGAGTTAAACATCCATGTCATTGGTGTTGTTTTTAAAATAATATGTGTGAATTTACTCTGATTGATTTAAAATTAATATCCAATAATATTGAGTGTATTTATATTTTTCACACATAATTATGACATTGATTTATCCTTAACGTATGTATACTATCTTTGTAAAGGAATTCATCTCAACTTACATTCCATTGAGACTTATTTGTTGTTATGCACCGATTCGCTTTTATTTGGTGAATATATAATATAATTTGACATAGTATATCATGAATCCCTTTATTCTCATGATATTATAAAGTTTTGATTACCTCAATTATTTGTATTCAAGTATCTCTCATTTGGTTAGGAACTCTTAGTAAAATATCATTTTTAGTGTTTTAAAAATTTATTCATCTAAATCTTTCTCATTAATGTCCATGTTTTTAAAATGGTTTTATGGTTTTATTTATATGGACATTAATGTCTTAAAATTGAAATTCCTTTTAAAAGTTTCAATGTGGTATGGGACACTTTGAGTTGGAAATCTATTTTAAACATCTTCTTGATAAATTGTGATACTTTTAAATGTTTTCATAAAAAAGGATATTTCTCTCTATTATTTTTGCTGATCATTTTCAACTATGTCAACATCCTTTAAGGAATATTATTCTTGATCGAGGTTGATTTATTATGATACAAATATTTCATACTGTATTGAAGGTTTTTCAATATTTTTGACTGTGGATGTGTTATTTTTATACCATTCATGGTTCATAGATAAAGTATTGATATTTCTTATGCTAGTTTTAATACGAATGATTATGTTATGTTTAAACCTTTTCATATGAAGAATTCATTGGACTTATTATGTGATGGTTGGAGCCCTCTATAGCTCCTCGATGCATCGGTAGGTCTCATGAGACAAACTAGTTTCTTTGCACAAGGCCTTGAAAAAATCTTATTTGTAGCCTTGGCACAAGGCCTTGAATATGTGATTATGAAGCCTGTCATTATGAATTCCATCATTATGAAATTGGCTATTGATATTACATTTGATTATTAGACTAGTAGAATAACCAAGTGAATAAGTAAATGACATTATTTGATTTATCTTTTCCAAATTATGCAGACATTTAAGTTTAAAAGGCTTGTGTTCTAGTCTTATACAATGCCTTAAATGTTTATTCATATTTATGATAGTTTCCACTATATTGTTATCCTTACAAAGCATCTGAGATCACCCCTTTCATATGTTTTATTTTTCCTAGGATGCGAATAAGTATATTACGATTATCCTACAATAATACGCTATGGGATATAATAGTTTTTAAAGGGGGTACAATGTTGTTTTTTAATTCATGATGTAATGTAAAACTTATGTATATATATAGTACTTCCAAGGCTTCTAAACTGATCAGTCTTTCGGGACATAGTTCCTTGTATCATGACAGTGCTATGTAATAATGCACTGATTCTGGGTAACTGGGGTTGGGGCGTAACAATAATTTGATTCATTTACCAAACAAATATGTGTTCATTTCACGGGGGATGGGGTTTGGAATACGATCAATGTTAAAGATGAAGTAACATAGAATAATGATTATAATGTTACAATGGATTAGCGTACATAGAGGGTATTGATTATAAGAATATGTTTTATCCAACAATAAGAATTTATAAAATCTAAATATTCTTGTGAGTGTTCCATATATAACTATATTTTTTCCAAATAAACCTGAATTGAGTTTTCCATAGTGGTGTACTTGAGGAAGATGATTACATATAAAATCAATAAGGGTTTGTCATTAATGGTGATGGTTATTAATTAGTAATTCAAAAAAATCAATTATTTGGGATCAAAAAAATATGATGATTATTTTATTTGATGGTGGATTGTATTATTATTATCTTTGAATTAAAAAATGGAAATGGGGATTGAAATTATTATGATAAAGAAGTTGACACAATGTAACTCATTGCGATTGTGTATGGAAATGAATTTTTTTTCTAGAAATAAAACCTGAAGGTGTGTTAAAAAAAAATTGGAATATTTTAAAGATGTCAATTATTTATGAATTGAAATTATTATTCTATTTTCATGTCCCGAATACAAAAGAAAGTATCAATTTCTTACATGATAATCATTCTAACGAGTGACATAAAATTATTGATTTAGATGAATCATGATATTTTTATTGTCTATTTATGCTTAAGAATAATAATATGAATGGTAGTTGTAATTAAATAGAGTTTCAAAGGCATATTGGTAGCCTGATATATTTGGAATTGTCAATATTTGAAAATCAGTTTGTTATAAAATTTAAACTTGATTTCCATGCAACCATAAGAAGTCTTATGTTATGTGACTAAAATAGATAATGTTCTATATAAAATGAACTTTGTATTATGATTTGAGGTATGAGAAATATATTTTATTATATCTTTTTATTTACATTTATGTACATTGTGATGAAGATGTTACTGATAGAATGTTAATTTTCAGACATGATTTTGTAATTTGAGGAACTTTTGTTGCACATATCTTCGATAAGAAAAAATATATCACACATAGACCAATATAAGGAGAAAATATTGTGGAGTAATAATCCTTCAATTATATAATAAGAATGTATTCTTAGTTAGAATACAAGAGGAATGATGTTACATATCTATTGGGGATAGCGTGTGACAATCAGTGTGCATTGAACATGTTAATCAATCTAGTGAAATATTTATGATCGAGGAATATTTTCATCAATTATGACATCAATAAGGTGATATTATAACACGTTTAGATTTAATTATAATATATTTTAACCAAATATAAAAACATGGATATAATTATAGACACTCATTTTAAAGATTCCATCCAGTATATTTAAGTTCTATTGGGAGTGAATTATTGTCAAAAATCCATTTACGTTTTTCATGCTTATTATTTATCATTAATTATATTGAATTTATTAAAAATTAAGTGGAATAAAATATGTATTAATTTTATAATTTGGGAGAGACTCTCATCTCTATTACAGTTGATCATCAATGAGTGATGTGCTATGAATGTTAGAGTTAGTGACCAATAACTAATAACTATATACATTATGATGACCTGAATTCAGGTATTTGAATATTAATAAATTATCTTATCTCAAAATTATTTTTCATCTATGTTACATAGTATGTAATAATATATGAAAAGTACTTGTCACACATAGAGGCCATAACAGTTCCCCGCTATGACGAGAACCCTGAAGTTCAACAAATGTATTCATAAATATATGTTATATAGAGGGATGTTATCATTTGATAGGAAAAAAATGTTACATTATATTAGTGGTTGAGACTCATATGACATAGATACACTTTCTCATGTATTAATACATTGATAATCCCTATTGTAAGAGATTATGAAAAAATAACCCGCCAAAAAAAATCAATATTTATTTGTGTCATTGGATGTTACAATCTATGAGGGTGTGTAATGATCATTAGGTTTTATACTTTTTATTAATACTTGACATGAGTCATGTAATTTGATATTTTGGGGAAAACCATGACAATATATACTCATGGTAATGTTGTATACATGGGGTGTTCAAAGATTGGCATTGTGTAAATTAATAATACCAGAATAGACGTATCCCTTTTTTCTATTAATGGGCATTGAAATACTTGGACCTTTGATGGGAATCAAATTTCAAGATTAAGTCTATTTCGATGTAATTGTGAATGAAAATTTATTATCTAGAAATTAAATAAAAGTGACATAAAACAAAGAGGTTGATAACCCCAGTATATATTCTACATGATTAGATATGTAGAGAAAAATGATATGTTACATAGTGTATGTTCATAGAAGGTTTCATGTAGTTATAAAATGATCATATTTCTATAAGAGACACATGGAAAATTGATAGATTCCAAACATAGAATTTTGGTAGTGTATCCAATTAACTCTGAAAAAGGGGCCAATAGGGTCACAAACTAAGGGTATTGAGAACCTCTTTTAAATTATAAATTAATTTAACATGTTGTACATACTTTATTCTTCTATGTGGTTTAATAACCATTCATGTCCTTTAGAACGTAAGAATTAAATAATGAGTTATATGAGAAAGTATATACCCAAGTTGAATATTTATTAAATATTTATTCAATATGTAATTATATATTTAGTTATGTGAATGTATAATATTTTCTTATTCTCATTTCTTCAAAATATTAAAAAATACTGAATTATTTTGTTTTGTGAATATTTAATACATATTTATTCACTAATTTAGTTTAATATAATATTTATTTATTTATTGTGTAATAATTAAATTACGTTTAATTAATTAATTAATTAGTTGTTCTTCAACGCATTATAAATATTGAAGAGGATTTGAAAACTGATTTTAATGAACTGATGGTAAATGTCAAATGAATTATAATATGAATAAATTTAATTTATTTATTAAATATATATATATATTTATTTTATCAATGTTTTTATATCATTCCATGTAAATAATAATAATTTATTATTATTTAGAAATGGGATTCTCTAGGGTTTAGGAAAATTAGTTATTTCCTTGGTGAAATCATCATTCTTTAACCCCATATATAATTAAAGAAAGTCATAAAACATTTCTGTGGGAGTGAGTTTGAGTCCATAATTTTACATAATGAATTCTAGAAATAATCCAATTAACCCCTAGATACATCGACTATATATGACTATGATGAACATTGATAAATTCTTTTCTTCCACCACAGAAGATCTGTTATCCATTGAAGGAGTAGTTTTCAAACAGTACCTATCATTGTAAGAGATATATTCTTCTACACTAGAACTGAGAGAATTTATTATTAAAGAACAAAAGATTACGAAGGACATTTGGATCACTATTATATGGATTCTATAGTTTATTCATCTTACAAAGATTTAATAAAACCAAAATACTATATAGATTAATAAACATGAAAGAAAGAGTTACACTAATCATAATTCTTTAAATCAATTAATTTATTATAAATTATCTTGGGAAAATAACCACTCTTATTTTTTCCACGTTCTTATATATTAATCATTGTAATAATTCTACTATTCATGATGAATCTTTATCATGTACATCATGGATTATTCATGGACTATGAAAATTATATAGTTATTTATGGCCCACCCACTGCTTTTTTTATTCCTGAATACTTCATATGGAATCCAATAAATCACATAATTATTTATAATTATTTATTATTCTTTGATCAATAATATATAATTGTTGTTTGTAGACCCTTATAGTTTGTTTTTTATATAATTGAATATAATTTAATATGTTTTTGATATATTAATTTTCATTTAATATATTTCATATTATCGTAAAAATATTAATAAAAGATAAATAATGATGAGAGATTCCATTTGGAGGTGTAAGTGATTATGGAAATTAGAAAAGAATATATAGTGTGTGACCTAATTTACATGTTATGTACTGATGTTCTGTTCACCATGACGTGTCATGGAAAATATTATGTATATAAAAGTAATAACACATAATTATTTTAATTCATTCTACATGTTGATCAGATCATCTATTAACTTATTCCATCACACTACACTATTTATAGATAGCATGCACATCATGTCTTCTATATAGTTTTATAGAAAAATTCACACAATCCATGTGGTCAAATATGCTTTATATGTTTCATATGATGGGGATTTCAAATCATTAATGAGATCCACTATATATAGCTGGAATACGCACTATGTGAGTCATTAATCTAGATGTATGAATAAAATTATAAGTCAACCAGTGGATAAAGTGGAAACACAACAATCGAGACACATGGAGTATAAATCAAGAGTGAACACCTTTTCTCAAGGATAAGATGAATTCAAAAAACCATAATGTTTATCACAGATAGAAAAAAGTGATAAATATGACATGTAGCATATTAGTATAAACAATATAGAAATTCAATAAATAATGTAATTTCATTAAATAAATATTAATTAATTGTATCATTAAAACCCTAATTAGAGATTTGGAATATGATGTGTTGACTATGTAATATTGTTTGTATAATAAAAATAATTACAATCAATTTTATTTAATTGTTTATAAAATCTAGAAGATCCATTTATTTTCCAAGTTTCAATTATGACTTGAATCTCCATGAGACATTGAATTTTCATTAAGATAAACTGAATTTATTAAATATTTTATTTAATTCATGTCTTTTTATCTTTCTAATAAATAATGAATTGAAGAAAATGAATTCAAGTGTACTTACTCATTTTCATATCATGAATATGGATGACCATGAATGTGGTTCGACCTGTGATTCTAATTTTTTTTACTTAATATATTATTTTTAAATTTTTGGATAATTTATTAAATTAAATAATGGAATTTGAATAATTATTATCCACTCATTTTATATGATGGTGTCTTCCCATTGTTTCATTTATATAAAACCACTTAACTTTTAAATTGGTACCCTTATCTATGTTTGAGTAAAATTATGTAATGTATGAAGATCGCATGCGAGAGTAGGTGGTTCAAGTTCAGAGTTGTGGTGAAACTAATCTTGGAGGTACATGAGAGCACAAGTGGAATGATACTACTCAATTTGGGAATGTATCTTGAGTTGATTCTATAGTGTTATTGGTTGGATTATAACCTAGTAGATAAAAAACCATTAAAAAATCCTATGGTGTTCCCATTATATTTATTATATTTTTTTAGTTGAATGGTTAATTATTTACCGATGTTTAAATCATTAAATTAATTATTTAACTAGAATTAATGATGTAATTAATGTAAATATTATAATATATGTTAACATTATTTTAACATAGATGACAAATTAAGTAAAATATAATTAATATTAAAATATAAGTAACAATATTAAATATGAATTTCACACATAATGATAAGAATCCCAAAAATTTAATTTTACGTTGGAATAGACTTCAACAACTTGGGTCAAATTCAAACCATATTTCAATGTGAATGACTAACAACCATGGGTTTTCATTAAATTATTTTTTAGTCTCTATCATGTGTTTTTGGTTAACATAACTTAGATTGTATTATGGGTTTATTACCTCAAAGATAATTAGTGATAGTAAAAATAAAAATGTTGAGGAAATATTA
Organism: Viscum album; assembly: GCA_963277665.1. Taxonomy (NCBI): domain Eukaryota; kingdom Viridiplantae; phylum Streptophyta; class Magnoliopsida; order Santalales; family Viscaceae; genus Viscum; species Viscum album. The sequence goes on from OY728159.1 coordinate 1,864,914,633, forward strand.
ATCTTGGACTTAATGAATGGTTAGACAACTAAAAAATCATGGATTCATGAGTTAATGTACTTTCAATTTTACAACAACCAAAATAACATCATGTATATTGACCAATATTAATTTGGTTTTATAATAAGGGAAATATGGAGATATTTCACTTATTCATCAATCTGATAAGATAATTTGAGTTCAATAGTGGGGAATATCGATACGTTATCAATTAGTTTTATATTAATAAAATAAAAATTGTGGTTTTATTTTCGTTATCCAAATATTGTAGTAAATTTTTTCTATTATTTAATCATCAAATGAAAACATTCACAAATTTATATATATCATTGTCATCCATTATAGAGAATGATAACCGTCCCAAAATCAATAATTTCCAGGATTCGTATAGGGATTTACAAGTTGAACTTTTCCATAAACTAAAATCACATATATTAGAAAAACCTATTCTAAGGGAACCTAGTAAAGATTACAGTGAATAGGAAATGAATCACTATAATAAAAATTTTTATAATGAAACTTATATATAATGATTCATTATATCATCTACATCTAATTTTATTTTAAATCAATATGGGGATATGAATGTGTATATCATTACATCTTGCATTCATGACCATTATGAAGAGAATTTTAAGAATGTGAGATATAATATCTCTAATGAACCATCCCAAACAAAACATAGAAAACTGGCACTAGCTAAGCCAGATTTAGTCAGGATGATTGGATATAATGAGTTCTTTAATAGCCTGGGATTAAATATCCCTGATGATTTATGAACATATATCATTCTTAACTCATTTTCTAATTTCTTATCTAATTATATTATTTATTATAATATGATAAATTGTGTTAATTCTCTCTTAGAACTCTTTAAATTCATTCATTATATTGATAAATACATGAATCATGGAAATCCCATAATAATTAGCATTAATAATAAATAGAATAACAAGGTAAAGGGAACTAGAATATATTCACAGTCTAAGGATGTGTAGCTATATATTTCTAAGAATATAGAGATCTATAGATAGAAAAAGGATATAGTGTGTTTTTATATGGCATCTTGGAATAATATAAGAAGAGAATCCAATAGTTAAATAATGGAGGGTGTGATTCGGGTTCAATTTGTATCAATTGAAATCATTCTATATATTAAGATTGGGTATTAGATATTATGTATAGTTATAACATAAGTATTAAAAATGAGGAACCGTGTATATTTATAAATATTTCTAGAAGAGAATAGGGTATATGGGATTCTAATAGAGAAAGGATAGATATTATATCCATAAAATAATACCACTTTCCATTTCCAACTCAGATGACCATGGATTTAAAATATTGTAGATATGTATAAACTATTACCATGATCAAAATATTAGTATCATGCTTAGATACACATAGCTATATATTCGTGTTTGGAAATGGAACCTGTTTATTTTATAAATAAAACATATTTTATGGTATGGATCATTTTAATAATAGTCACAATGTATTAAATTAAGCAAAAAAATTATTAATAATTGATAAACAATCATGGTCCTACTGCTCAATTTACACCCCACTGTCAAATTGCTGTATTTATCATATAAAGGTGAATTATTTGTTAAAGGCCATTCAAGATGGTTATTTAGACACTTTTGAGATAAAAAAACATGACTGATTTCATTATTTTATATTCAATGAAATGATAAATCTAACTTTTGTGGAAAATATTAAAGATATATAGATATTTTATTAGTGGTAAAAGCATATGTGTGTTGTCTATTTAAAATAGAATATTGATGAGGGTATTCATACATCATTACATTCACTTATTAATTATGTATATATGGATATGTATACTATATGAGGTAAAAGTATGAATCAATTGAGAAATTCAGTGATATCATAACTAATTTAGAGAATCAACTTGGTAATAGGTTAAAGAATCATTGATTTTATTGAGTTGGTGATTATCTTAAAAATTAATTCATCGACTCCTTATGGGAGTTTAAGATCTTGCCATAAAAAACTCTTCCTTATACACTATAGTGGAATGATGTCACTGTAGGGGGAACCATATAATGCATGACATGTAATGGTCTATGATGTTCTATTCAAGTATTCTATTATTCATCCATGGAGATGAATAAAATGTTTTAGTATATGTTCGATATCTTATAAAAACTAGGGCGACAAAATAATTCAATTTGAGTTAATGTACCTAAGGAAATCCATGTTGTATAATACTCATACAAGGGGTTATGAAGAATGTTTTAATGAAAACTCTAGAAAAACTAGCACCCCAAATTGTGAAGCTTATCTTTATAATTTTTCCCAAGAAAAAAATGGATAGAATCTATACAACCACTTGGAAGAGAAGTTGATCATCAAAAGAAAAAAAATATTGATTGGGAGAATGTCTTAAAGATAAAAAGTGGGAAGAATATTTACATTGATAAATTTGTTGCTCAAGATGGAAAAGAGTCTGTATAAGAATATATTTTATCAGTCCCCATATAGGATGATGTTTCAAAATCTCATTTACACTGTAGAATCAACATATAGGTGGAGAACCATAATGACATGGTTTTATAGTCGCTGAATATGGTGAGTCACTAGTGGTTTATAGTAATGATCCTTTTTCCAACAATAATGATCCAGAGAACAAAAAGGATGAATTAAAACAACAAATCAGGAACATTGAGATAGATTCCATGCATTGTACTCTGACTTGGCTCCATTCATTCAACAATTAGGTGTAAATATAATTGGGTGTGAAAGTGTATTTAAAGATAAAATGAGATGTAGAAGGAAAAGTGGACACCTAAAAAGTAATAATAATTGTTAATGTTTTTCTACTGCATCAATGAATTGATTATAATAAAACGTTTTCTCTAATTTTCTTATTTAAATATATCATAATTCAACTATCCATAGAAAATTTCCAAAAAAAATGAGATTTAAAATATTATATCAAAATAACTTTCTCTAATGAAAAAATAAAGATGATTAAAATAAAACACATCCTAGAGGGTCAGTGAGTCAAGAAAAAGACAATCATATATATAAGTTATAGAGATCCTTTTATGTGTTAATGAAGGCATGTAGGTCAACAATTGTTCAGTTGTATGAATCAATAAGATATATTTGATTAATAATTAATTAATGTGATGATTTTGTTTAAAATAATTTTAGTGGTATTGTTGTTTTAATCATTATAACATATTTTGATTACATAATATTTATTGGTAATAACATACCAGTCTAAGAGCCATTTAAGGTATTGTTAAACAAGTGATTCTATATGAAGGACTTATTTGAACAAGGAAATATCATGGGAATCAAGATCATTCATGATAGATAAAAAATTACTATCTAGAAAATTCAAATTTCCTATACTGATGAGATAAAAAAGAGTTGTAGTATGTTACAATCCCATATAGGATTGTTTTTAGTGTCATGTTGTATAAATTTCACTAAGAGAATGTGTCATCAAACACAATTTGATGGAGTGAGATTGAGTAATATCCCAATAAAATGTGTGAAATGATTTACAATTTATGACATTTTATATTAAATTATTTATGATTCCTATGATTTAGTCATGGTAGGTAGATATCAAGGTGATTCTAGATAACAGAAACAGTATTTTATTGAGGAAATCCTTTAGTTAATAATAACTACGAAAGATATGTTCCATGTTTTTGGATGTTATGTGAAAATATTCATTGGAATATATACATATGATTGTTTGAAAATAGATTATAATTATTGGAATACATTTTAATTATATTAATTCATCTTAATATAGGAGTTGAGATTTGGAAGAGTCAGAAACAGTCAATTGTTACAAAGTATGCATCACAGTCTAAGTATATACTGGATTATAATTTGTCCAAAGAAGAATTTTTAATTTGAAACATAATCTAAGAACCTAATACAAGTATTATTAGTATAGATCATATCATATAGTATTTTGAAAATACTATAATAGTATATCTCATAATGGAGAAAAGGTCACGTAAAAAATAAAGAACATACTCTGTAAATCTCCACTCATGATAGATTTTTTTTCAATATGGATGATGTTAGAGAGAGAAGAGTTTCCATATAAGAAAATTTAGAATACCCATTACTAATTATTTATCTCCATATAAGCATAAACATATTGTGAGATCTATAATACAAATAGTTTTTATCAATTGGTTGTAGTGTTTTTTGTATTTTATTGGATTTGGTTCCCATGATATAACTTCAATATTAATAAATGATTAATTGAATTTATTTATTTGAATATGAATAAATAAACTTATCAAAAACAAACTATTATCTTGAATATCTTATTACTGGATAATTTTCAATGAGCAATTATAACATATAACGGTCATATATAGTCTACACAATGATGAGACTGATGATTTTATACAATTGTATTCTTAATTATATTTTATACAGTAAGATATTAACATATTATAAAACATAAATGATGTAAAAACCTAACTTTAGAAGCCTATAATAGGTGCTTAATTTTTTAAATTATCACTAGATACTTGGAATCTTTTCATGATGGAAATAATAATCTAGTAATCTTAGTAAACTAGAAACATACAAGATTACCATATTACATTAGAAATATAAATGTATGAAATGTAGCGACAATAATTATTCTACATACTTGAACTCATTAAAATATTCCTTCTTCTTATCATGGGGAAATGAAAAATGTGAGCTAAAATGATAAGTAAGGATTATGTAAAATGGAGTATGTAATGAGTAAATAAAGTAATATTAAAATGGTAAGGTAAATAAATGAAAATCAAATAATTAAATTAATAACATGAACATAAAATTCATCCATGGATAACATAAAATTAAATAATACCATGGATAATAATAACTATATTTTTAATGAAGAAAATTAGTAGCATAAGATTTCAGGATCTAAGACATCATGATAATCGTGCACTGACAAATTTTAATCTATTTGTTGACATACACCAAAAACCCATTTAATAAGGTTAACCAACTAAATTTTCTCATGAGACATATCAATGCATTGAGAGGTTATATAATTATATACCCCACACTTAAACAAATTTTCAATGTGTTCCTAATATATTAAATAAAAAATTTAATTCATAATAATAGGCCTTATTAAAAATTACCATATTGAATAAAGAATATAGAATAACAATATTTCCTAAGTAATCATATAAGTATCAAAATAAAACACCATATTTTGAAATGATATATGGTTTAGAAAATAATCATATACCTGATAGAAGAAAATGGATATTAAATATAAATTTAATGTCCAATGATATAGTAACCCTGCATTTTCTAACATGAATTTTACATAAAAAAATTAATATGTACACGTTCAAGGATCAAATGGATCAGTATCAAGGGAAAATTAGGATCAGATATTACATATAGTTAATAAATAAAAAAAATTAAAAAAATCCTTCTTCATTATCATATTAAAATATATCACCTTCTCTTTAGTATGTATATTCACCTGAGTATATACATCAATGAAGGGGTTGAGATAAAAGAGAAATAGGATAGGAAAATAAGAGGGGGAATTTATGAGAATATACCCTCTTCTCGATGTTGCTTCTTTTCTATGAAATTAAAATCCTTTGATAATTAATGTTTGATCGCTCCAAAAAAATAGTAGGTAGTCTAAGATGCATAATATAAAATATTTGGGTATATATTTGGATTTTGTAAGTGAGGGAGGAGTGATTTTTCAATGGTTTGGAGAGGGGTTATTTATACATGAGGAGAAGGGTATTTTTTGAGTTAAAATATTGAATAAAATAATATATATGAGCTAAAATAATTTAATTGTGATATTTTTTGAATTATAAACCAAATTTTAATTAAATAAAATAATTTTTCTAATTTCAATCACATTATAATTTTAACTCATTAGATTAAGCGAAAGGAAAGGTGAAGAAATAGGAAACGCTATTTTAATGTAAAACATTAGATTTTAGACATTAGAAAGTACTTTTTTAGGTATGAAAATAAATTTTATTATATTTTATTAACATATTTGTTAAATTAAATATGTTTTAGTGGATCCTCAGGTTCAATAAATTTTTATAAAATTATTCCTTCATGAATCATGTAATTCAAGACACACCAATTAATGGGAAAACAACATTTTTACTGTTCAGCAGAATATTTATGTATTTCAAAAAATTATAGAAAATAAATCATAGAATATTTAAGTATTATGATTTCAAAAATTACATTCATTTTATAAAAATATTTTTCTATCATACTTTGTTTAATTTTATAATGTAAAAATTTTAATTTTTATGAAATACGTTAAAAATCATTTTATAAAAAATTTTATTAAAATTTATTTTAATTTTTTATCATGATATTTATTTTATGGAATTATAATATTTATATATACTGAAATTACTCAAGATAAATATTATTTATATCATAATTTATTATTTTTATGTTAATTTTCTATTCCAATTATTATGATATTATTTCTAAAAGTCATGTCACAATTCCAATGATCACATTATTATTTCAATGGTCACATTACCTAGAATAAATACATATTCATCCATTCATTAATTATTCACATAAATTTATATCATGGTCATACCTATATATTTTCTATAATTTTTATTACATTACTAATATTTTCTTTCATTTCTAAAATATTTTTCTTGGGAGGATAATTCTAACCAATCCGGGTGATCCATATTTTCCTATAGTAAAAATATGATATTTAATTTTTTCCACATATAATATTTTTTATTTTATTCATTTTATTCAATGACTAATATAATTATTTTCATCAATTAATTAATATTAATTTTGTTTCTCTATATTATCTATGTGAATAATACTTATATAATTTTATATAACACACATTTATTCATGAAAAAAGTATCATTTAAAATGTATCGGTGATTATATATATTACCACTATAGAAATTTTTCCAAAAATATTTTATCTCATATTCACTATCATGAATATATTTGGGAAATTTTGTTTTATTGATTCGTATGGTTACCATGCTGCCTCTTCATACTTCAAGTTATGCCACAACACTTTGAAATGGTTTTTTTCTTGTTGTAAAGATATTTTTCTACCTAGTCCATGATATTCACTAACTTTTCCTTAGATGAGAGGTTATTTTATAGTTGTACCAACTTTTGATTTAGTACATTTGAGGGATCAAATATGTGATTCTTCAAGAGAGATAAATAGAATAAATCATGAACTTGAGAAATATTGAGTGAAAGTCCATGTTGATAGGCCACTACTCTTTTTGGATCAAGGATCTCAAAGGGAATAATGTAACTATGAATAAGTTTCAATTCCTTTAAAAACTACAAGACTAAATTCCACGATGATATTCAAAGGTGAACTTTTTTCTCCACCTTTAAACTCTTAATATTATTGATGGTTTTCATCACATCTCTTTTGTTGACTTTGAGAAGCTTTTATTTGATTTTGGTTGTATTGAAAACATTATATCATATTTTGGACAAGATCATGTATTAGTATATTTAATTCACCATCTTCGTCCCTACAAGTAGATGTTATAAATTTCATAAAATATATATCTTCATATGGATCTATTTGAATACTTATGTATAATAAGTTTTTGTATGATAATTAAAATAATGGGTGATATTTATCCCACCAACCTATAAATTCCAATTACCATGATCTTAGCATGTCCTAGATTGTCTTAAAGGTAATTTACAATTTTCCATTGGTTTGAGGCTGATTGGTTGTGCTGAAATTCAATTCAGCATTCAATACAATCTAAAGACTTTCAGAATTTAGAAGTTAACCTTGGATAATGATCAATGACAATCGAACATGGTACCACTTGAAACCACAACACTTCATCTACATATGTGATACCATGTTGTTTAATCGAGAAATCTTCCAAAATGAAGATGATGTTGGTAGTCTTGTTCATTAAATCCACCATTAACTATGTCACATTAATTTAATTGGATGTATTTGGGAGACAAGTGATAATGTCAATAGTGATATTGTCCCTTGTCCACAAGGGTATAAGTAATTCTTGTATCATTCTTTTGTAATTTTTCCTTCCTACCTTAACATACTAACATACCCTGAACCTTAAGATATAGTCAGAAAAATAGTTCTTCATGTTGTCCCACTAGTAGTGTTATTAGAGGTTAGGACACATCCGTATACTTCCTGTTTGGATGGAGAAATATGAGATATGCTCATTATCCAATAGATCCTTATTTATCCTAGGTGCCCAAGGCACACAAACCATAGTACGAAACTGAATCACACCATCATAATCGATATTGAATTCATTAGTCATCCCATATTTAATGGATTTTTACATCTTTTTAAGCTTCAAATCATCCATTTTTTCCTCTTTGAGAGTCCCTTAGATTGATTATTGGGTAATAATTTTATAAAGGTAGTATGTATTCCCTATCACTATGATTTTAAAATCAATCCTTATCATATACATGAAAATAGGGACTTTATCAATCCACATCATATATAGAGTTGCAGGTTCATTTATGTTGTGAGATTCATCTACCTGGTTTTCCATTCATGGATGGTAAGGAATAGGGAAATCACAATCCTTGATTATCACAAAAATATTTTTTATGCATGTTGATATCCGTACATGTGAATGTATTATTTGGACTCTTGTTTTAAATATATATATATATATATATATATCACACTTCTTACTATATTGGTATGCCACTAACCCTTTAATTAAACACCACAACTGCTAACTACAGATAATGCATCAGGTAGTTTTGTTCACAGATCTTCATTTTTCTTGATGTGTAGTCTATAAATTTTCCATTTTACATGAGAACATAACCCAATAATTTTTTTAAGTTGTAAAATATATTAAAAAAACGTTATACACTTGATTGTAATTTGAGTACATGCATAGTGCTTAGCCTCTTATTGATATCCATAAAGGTTTCCCCATATTCATTTGTTCATAATTATTTTAGCCTTTTTTGTTCTAACATAGTAAGTAGTCTAGAAAATTAGGAGTATTTTCTCCCAAAAAATTGGTAGTAAGCTTATAAGTAATGAAAACTATAGATTTTCAGGACATTAGTGGATCTGTTCCATTCCTTAATTTGGATTTTTATTGAAGGATCCATAATATTTCTCATAACTATATTTAGAAATAATTATAAAATTTCTCCAATTTTATTATATATCCCAAACTATCCCAAAATTACACACCCCTGAAAAAAAATTATTGATGATGTTCCTATAATTTTACCTCTAGATTATTCCCTCTGATATGTATTCATATTTTTATGGTTCCATATTTATGTTCTAGGAAGAAACTCTTCAATGTAAGGGAATTCACTAATTTCTCTTTACATTCATGAAAATATTTTTTTGTATGTTGTCTATGTTATGAATTACTTTTTCATAATACAGTATTATATTAAATTATTACTTAAAAAATAGATTTTAATCAATGGTATAGCTTATTTCACTCCTATTATACCCTTTCCTTATTCCGTTCTTTATACAATCATGCCACCACATTCATTTTTTTTGAATTTATCTATGTTAAATAAATAAAAATGTTATTATTAATACACAAACCACTTCATTATCTATGGTAATTCCCCTTTGTGTAATCATAATTTATTAATTCATAAATTTAAATATACTAAATCAATATTCCCATTCCATGGGTTAAAAATGAAGTAATGTTCAAGTATTTAAGAACTTAATATGTACTAAATTATTTTATATCGAACCCGTTCTTTATTCTCCTTTGGAAATTAATGACATTATTTATTAAGAACAATTTATATCTAATGAATTAATACGTATGAAGGGTATTCCTTGATATTTCTCTAATTCATTGTGTAATGATTTAATCTATATGGATGCCATGTTTTAGAGTATCTTGATAAATAACCTTATTAATTATATTTTACGATACCATAGTTATAATATTTTTAATGTGTCATTACCATGTTTTATACATATTTACCTAGGATGTATCAAGTATATATTGTTATTTTCTCTTGTAATTTCACCTGTTTTTTCCATGATTATCATTCATGTTCTATTTAAATTTTTATCCATTTCTTGACATTATAGACAACATTTTTATTGATGTATGACCCAAGGATATTACATGGAGTGACGCCTAACTGGAATGATTAACATAGGATTAATTAAAAAATTAAATAATGATAATATTTATTTTTACCCAATTTAATTCATGTATTATGAACCAGTTTTCCAAAAAACTAGGCCACAACTGATCCTTTGATGTTATTAATGGAATATTTGTTACGGAATTATGTTTAAAGTAATATATTAAAGATGATGGATTCCCTATAGGAAGGTTGATATGATAAAAAAAATTTAGTAGCAATATTATTTTATAAATATCATAAATATCTATGATTTCTACATTTATAACCATCCAAATAATGTGTTGATTATAATTAAATTGCACCACTATATGGAGATGGTAAACCGTACGTACACATGACATATGTTTTCATTTTTCATATGATAGAAAAGGGAGGGAATTTTGTTCTCCCATAATCATAATAAAATTGTAATTTTTTATGACTGTACTATTATTATTTTATCATAAGTTTAATATAGTTAAAGGATATAGAAAAATAATTACATTTGAAATAATAAGATATAAAATTACCTCTTCTTCAGTAGACTCTATTTATATATCCTCTTAAGTGACATTGGTTTGGACTTATGGGAATACGAGAACCACTAGAACACCAATAATGATGTTGAGTAGGAAAATATTTGGATTTTTTCCAAGATAGTTTTCTCAACATGTGTTAATGAAATGAAAAAGGGGGTCCTTTTATATGCGAGGGAAAGGGTATTTTGGGAATTCCATAAGTTATTAAATTAATATAAATAAATTTTACCATCCAAATGAATCCAAATTGATATAATTAAATGATATTATGATTATGACTCAAAATAATTTTATATAATTAAATATGTAGAAATTTTTGTTATGATTTCACTCATTTTTATTTATTTTTAACCTTCATTAACCCTCTTTACAATTCCATCAATATTAATGTTTTATACCTGTTAAGGGTCAATCTTATTTCAATAATAGAAAAAATGAAAAATATATGGAAAATGGTTGATGTTTTCAAACATATAAAATTAATTTGAAAAAATATAATATTTATATGAAATTTAAATCATTTAATAAAATATTATTTTTCATAAAATATCATTATTTAGAATTTTGGAATGATTTATTTGATTTAACATTGAAAAAACATGAAAACAAATAAATTTGAAAATACAATTTTAACACATCAATAATATTTATAATTATTAATTTATTTTTATTTAATAATTAATCCAAATTGTATTAATTTTATTATTTTTATAATCATATATTTTATTTTTATATTAATTAAATAATTATTGTGTTAGTATTGCATCAAAATTTAAGGCAATAATTCAATCAAAAAAAATTTAAAAAAATTAAAAATATAAAAAAAAAATAAATTAGGATAAACCAATATTTCTTATTTACTTATATGATATGATTATTCTGCTATCAAAATATAAAAGAAATTAAAATCCAAAGAGATTCATTTTTGAATTATTATTACATAAAAAAATTTATATTTTACTACCATGGTCATATAGAACCAAAATCCCATATATTAGAATTTGGGATTTATATGGTATAATTTATCCCATAATGGTAGAAAATTCATGATTTGGGTTTATTTTTACTACCATATCACATAAATTATATCTTCAATTAGAGGATTCACCCTTTACCAATGTGAATCATTTTTTCATGATTACTATTCAAAATTCAAAAAATAAAAGGGGCCTAAAACCATATTTTTACATTGTTATTAAAAATATAGTAACCATTTTGCAATATTAATTTCCAATAAGCGAGAGAAATTATTTTTAATAAAATTGTAGAAAATATAATAAAAAACTGTTTTCTGTGAAAATGTTTATTTAACATAAAAAATAAGTTATATAATTGATTTATTTTTGATTAATTTAAATCAATTGGATCATATGTTGCTTTAAGAATAAACCAAAATATAATTATAATTTTATATTACTCAATTTAATAAAAAATTTAAAGTATTTAGAAATTCTATACTTTCCACTATTCACTAAAAATTTAATCTTTTTAGAAAAAACCCAAAATTTCAATGTCATAAAATATTATTAAGATAATATTAAAAATAATAATATTTTTAAAATATAATTTCTAATTTTTTTAAATTAATTATAATATTCACTCATAAGAATAAATAAATACCATTTTGATGAAAACATCCTTTGAATAATAGATTGTTTTTTTATTGTGTCCATAATTCCTATGTATTAATGAAAAAATATTTATTGAGAAGATAATATATATATATAATTAATAATATAGTTATTCCTATTCATATCCACCAATTTAATGGATAAGACACAACATGCATATTTAAATAACAAAATTTTGTGGTTTGTTTAACATTGATGATGTGTGTTTTTTACATTATCAAACATATTGTTCCTTTAAAATAAAGTTGTTTTAAATTATCAAAAAATTAAATAAATTATGTATTCACAATTATAAAATGTTCTTGATAATGAAGGTTTCTAAATTAGAAATTAATTTATGGAAGACACACATTGTAAAAAGTATTAACAGAACATCCTCTTAAAAATAGAAAATATGAAATAATTTTGTTATATGGACTAACCCAATACTAGTTTTAAGAATATTAGAACATTAGTTTGAATTTCAAATACTTAAATGAAGGTTAAAACTAAAATCCTACGACTAATATACAATAATAACATGTTCAAGAGAATATAAATGACCACAAAACAAAAAATTTGGGATTTGTGAAAAAACCATTGATTCATTAGAAATGATCATAAAATGATACAATTTTTTCTTTGAAGATCATATTACTAGTGTTGATAAATTTGTTTACATTATATAATAAGAGGATAATTTAATAAATTTCCACTATAATATTATCTTATTCTCTAAACAATCAATATTCAAAATGTTTTTTTCTTTCATAAACTCAAAGATCATCTTCGAATAGATCAAATAATCTAAGAAATCATAATATTATATCTCTCCCATATATAAATATTACCCCATTACTAAATGGTTATTATAATCTAATATAACATCAAAAGTGTATAAACCTTTATATAAATAAATTATACATTTAACTCTAAAATTTTATAGAAAAACTCCAAATTGTTAACATATTTCATTCTCTTAATAAATTACCCTTAATAATATCAATATTTAATAGGGTTTTAAACTCAAATGTATCTTATACCTTTCAGATAATATTCCAAAAAATACGATACCATTATTTAAAAACATCCATTCACATTAAACATACGGGGTTCATAATCCACAACCTAATAAAATTTCTCAAAACATATCTTTAATCACCTCAAAATCCAGTCATATAAATACAACAAAATTTGTGTCTATTAATTAGAACTTATCGTCAAACTTAAACATGTAAAAACCAGATAGAACCCACAATACATAAGTTACTACCTCATGAAGAAATATACACTTCAAAAAAAGTAAGGCAATAATCTTTCCTCAAATAAAATCATAGAGAACATTCATAAATCAACAAAATGAGTTAATGTTCATCGAAAGTAGACTAAATAAATTTTTATTCAAATAAATAATAAATTTTATGGTCCCTAAGAAAACCCCATTTTAATAATAAATTTCAATTATCCCTTCATCAAAATATATAATCACTTCAGTCCTTAAAACTTAATAGTCAGAAGATAATTGGACCTTACTTTGTCTAGGATTTACCCCTTGGAATTTTCATTAACTTGGATAGTTCCCACATTCCCCACAAATATTTAATTTGTAGAAAAATGATACATAGGGTTGAAATTCATATACCTTTATTGAACTCTCCATTTTACTCAATAATTCTTTGATCTCTGTCATTCCTTTCAACAAATAAAACATTTTTCTATTCCCTTGAGACATTATATGGGGTGTCTATTTCAACATTTTTGGAAAGAATGAAACTTATTATTATTTCCTCCATGGTCACCACAACTCAATATCTTAGTAATATCTATTATTCACTTCTATATTGAGTCTGAGAGTTCGTTAAATTGTTGGTTATTAAACAAATATTTTTATAACTATTAATGAATAAATATAATATCTTTCATTTCATTCATCGTCGAATTTGGTTTCTCATAATCCCCAAACATTCCACCATATTCTTTGCTAAAAAGATCAATCCTTAGTCAATCCATTGACTAAAATCAAAAATCAAAGTATGAGAGATTATATTCATATCTAGAAACAACATAATTTATACCTAAACAAAATTTTAGGGTGTTATATAATATTAATTCATATTATTAATGTCAATGATATGGTCATATTCTGTAATCATTGTTTACTTAAATCTAGTTCCCATAGTTTCTAGTAAACATTCTTTGATAACAACTTTAACTAACCCAACTACCAAAGCACAAAGAAGGTTTTTTACTTTATAAAATTGGAACTAGATATAAGTAATCATATCATGAAGTACATAATAGTTTAGTATTCTTGGTAAAATATATACATACATAATTCATATATTATATTTAATATATAAATATATAAAAGTATGTGATAATAAATATATTGCATCCTTAAACTCATCCAAACATTTATTCTTTTTATCTCAAGGAAAAAAATAAATTAGGGTGACCTAAAACGTTCTGGAAGTGTTACATAAAATATAATTTATTATGATTTAATGAGGAATAATCAACATTGAAAGGTAAATGACAAGAAACACATAACATTAATTGTATAATGTGAGCATTAAATGAATAGATAAAAAATATAAAACTGAATTGAATGTTAATGAGATTCTTAATATTGGATTTCATGGTCTAATACAACCTGATAACTTTACCATCAAGTCCTTACATAAAGACATTATAAACTATCGGTAGGTGTGACAATAAAAAAACGTTTAATAATTATAGGCAAATGGTTTGTCTCATGAGACCTATCGATGCAATTAAGGGATATATAATTATAGGACCAACCCATAACTATATTACCAATTAGTTTATAATATATTTAAATATATATTTAATTCATAACAATATTCTTTGTCAATAATTTTCTATATTTAATAAATAATACAAAATTTAAAACATTCCCCATTTAATAAAATGACATTAAATTTTAAAAACCTTATGTATAAAAGTTATGAGGTTTAGAATATTATCATATCCATTATCAAAATAACATGTATATTTATGATAAATGTAATTTTAAATGATCAAAGTAGAGTGAGTGTTTCATTATAAAGTTAACTACCACAAAATTATTATGTGATAAAATCTGATGGAAAATTTATCAAAAATATAGGTTTTGTAATAAAATCCGGTCATTTATATAAATATAAAAATAAAATAAAAATATTAAAGTAATATTTGATTAAATATATTTTTTGTAAAAAATTTTAAACCTTATAGAATAATCTATGCGCATAGAATGGTTTTGGTGGATGGAAAATCCATTATCATCGTATATTTAAAAAAACACTCTTTTTAAATTTTTAGAAATAAAATTAATTTAAACTTTTAAGAAAGATTATAAACTTTTTATTCAGGACTTCTAAAAATTAATGTATGACATAAAATTTCATTTGATTATATAAAAAATACATTCAATGAATAATTTTAAAAAATACTGACATGGAAGAAAAATATATTCAACCAAAAGAGAAAAAAAATATTTAATTTGATTCTAAATATTTATTTTCAGGAATCATGTTTCAAATAGAGATAAATTTGTATGAAAACATATACAATACTAAGATATAAACTGGATAGGAATATTTATGGAGTTTATTAAGGATGTATTATAATATTACTTCAATGAAAATAATAGAAATCCAAATTAAATGAGATTTCAAAACCAATGCACACCTCTTTAGTAACCTTTAAATTTTTACCCCTATAATAAGTCAACATGAAATGAAATGTTAATTTAATGACTAAATTTATATTAATTTTAAGTACCTCAAATTTTCAGTAAATAAACTATATAGAAATAAATATATATATAATATAAAAAACGTCTCAATGGAGTGAAAACTAAGACCAAATCACATACAAAGATCATTTATTTTATGTGAGAATTAATCAATGAAGTGATTATGTGTAAAAAAATTAAATAAAAAATAATTATAAATACAAAATAAATCAATAATTGGTAATTTCACAAATAATATTGTAATTAAATAGTTAATATTGTATAAGTATAACCAAAAAATAGAAATTGAATTAATAAACCTCTTTCAACTAGAACAATTGGACTCTTAATTTATCTTTACATCCTATATAATAAATTAATAATAATTAAACTAACTTTAACCATATTATTATATAAGATATCATATATGATTCATTTATAATATTTTATAAACCATTTTTAGTAATATTTTATTATTATCATTATTTCATGTGTTAACTACATCGATTTTTAGGCATGTTTTCATTCGATAATTTTAGTCATTTCATATTGCACATGGTTCCATTATCTCAAGGATTTCATTCATGATATAATTATAATATATAGATATATATATATATATATTTATAGTAATCTATAAAATATAGAGATATAAACAATAATTATAGTCTTCATATAGATGGTAATATGTTTGTATGCATGAACGCAGTTTTGAGTCTTTGATGAATAGAACAAAAGAATGAAAAACAATAATTTTCACATATAATATCGTTTTTATATAATATTTTTACATATATACAATTAATCTATCCTTTTTACCACCATGTAATAAAAAAATAAAAAAAATATCTCAAGGCTTTGTGAAGGTGGTAGTCCACATGTACACATTATAGACATTATAATTTTCAAAGATATTGGAAGGTAAAAAGGAATATTTGAACAATATAATTCTCAATGAATATTTATTTTGGAAATATCATATAGTTTCATTAGTTCCATATTTATAAATATTTATTAAAATTGGTGATTCAGATCAAATTACACTGCTATATGGATAGGGAAAGACATACGTACGCATGAGCGATGCCTTCATTTTTCATAGGATGGAAAAGTTATAGAAAATAATTGTCCCTTGACAATAATAAAATATTATAATATCTATGATACTAGTATTTATATTTTAATATATTTTTAAATGATCCAGAGGAGTAAGAATTTGAAATAAAATTGAAAGAGTCGGTAAATAAAATTACCTCTTCTTTGATTGACTTCTTTAAACCCCATATTAGGTGAAAAAAGGTTGGACTCTTGGGAAGATCATCACATAGAGACCGTAGTTTTTAATTTTAATAATTTTAAATATTTCTATATATATTTCTATAACTAGGATCTAAGACAACGTGCGATTAAGATGCCCGATGTTCAAAAAATTAATTTTATAAAAATATTAAAAGTATTTTATATTTCTCATGCAAAAAACAATAATAAATTATAATAAATCTTAAAATGTTGATTGGATTATAAATATGAGAAAATTTTTGATTTGAAAACATGTTTTTCACCCTAGGCATGGCATAAAGTGATTTGGCGTGAGACGTTCAGACCCCACACTCAATGGAGGAAAGTTAAGTGAATTTATTTAATTAAATTAATTTATTTAATCATTTTTATCTGACCCTAGATGCCAGTTTTGGATTTTTAGCCAATTATTTTTGGACAAAACATCTAAAAATTGGGTTATATTTCTTTTTCCCCCTTTCTACATCGCGTTCTTACCCAATTAGACCCCCTTGGCCTTGGTTTGAGTATTTCTGAGTGACACCGAGCTTGATCTCGCCGTTTGATCTATGATAGATCTATGAAACTAAAATGGGTTTTGGAGAGAAGCATATATCTCTTATCATTGCAAGGCAAGGATGAATGATTTGGTGTTTATAAATCATGCATCTAAATGAGGATCATTGGAAGGATGCAAAAGTGTTGGAAGAACACCCATGATGAAAAAATAACTGATTTTTGGTGAACAATATACTGCAAGCATGAATGACAGCTAGATCCTTGAGATTCATGAAAACTTGAGGTAGAATATTTGATGGTGGGGACTTATTCTAAGTGTAATGATTTGATATTTATGACTTGAGTTTCTTTAAAAATTGCAACTACAAGCAGTGTAAAATGAAGAAAATAAGGTGTGTAGCCTCACTCAATGGCAACAATAGGTTTTCAGAGAACATAAGGATGACATGTCGTGTATCCTCTTCCTGGTTGTCCAAATCATGTGTCCGACCACACATACATAGTTTACGGTACATGGACATAGGGTTAGAGTACATATACACAACCAAATGACACGACATCGATCATAGTTATCCTAGACATGCCATGTAGTCTACTTATATGGATTGTTCTACTATATGGGATCGATCTATGTGATAGTTAGGGGAATGGGCAGGTTGTGAAGTGGGGACACAATATGTGTGGGTCCCCTCACATGCCTTATTCTCCATGATCACCATTCAGGATACTTAAAAAATTAATATATCTTTTTTTAACTCGGATTCTGGCCCACAATGAGCCTATCTTGAGTATTTTTTAACGTAGAATGTGATGGAACCTTCAATTGTGTAATTAGAGGAAAAAATTGAAATATTAATGTCTTGGTTTCTGTTTAGGTGGTGATCGATGAAGGAAATTATTTAGAGGTATCAGTAGAGACCTTTCTGGGTATTTCTCTCTACTAGGAATGGGTAGTGGAGTTCCCTAATGATCTTGCTGAGTTACCCTCCAATAGGGTTGGGAAGTGGAGTTTCTCTATGTTTTGAATAGTATGTTGCAGTAGATATTAGTAGTTGTGTTCCCCAAAAAATATATATGATGATACCCTCTACCAAGGTTGGGTAGTAGAGTTCCTTGATGACCTTTACCGAGTGTTACCCTCTAGCGGTGTTGGGATGTGGGGTTCCCAAATTATTATTCAGAGTTACCCTTCATCAAGGCTGGGTAGTGGAGTTCTTCAATGTTCTGAGTGGAGCCCTCTGTAAGTGATGGGAAGTGGAGTTCCTTGTTGAAATTCATGTGTGTTACCCTCTATAAGGGATGATATGTGGAGTTCCCTGATGACCTTTCCTGAGCACTACCATACAGCGGGACTTGCTAGTCAAGGTCCTCAATGACTATCTGAGTGGAACCCTACTGTCGTAATACGGAATTTGATCTTAAATAGATGTTGTGGCCCCTCAACATTGTGGTTCAATGATGAACCATTGTTTGACATAACCTTGGATTTATGAGAAAGAGGAACACTTTCCCTAACAAGGCCCATTTTTGGGACAGGAGCTAAAAAATGTTCGGGTGAGTCATTTCCACTCAAATTCTATAGTATCAAAGTGTAGAGATTTATTTCCTTAGACTTATGTGTTCATGGAGGACTCATGGGATGTTGGGAATCATTTATGGACATACAGAATGGTTGGATACTATTCTTCTTGGTCTAAGATGTTAGATGGAGATCCCCTTAATCTCTTGTTTGGGATTCTCTGACTTATAATATATATCTATTCCTTTTACTATATCCACTACTTGGATTGGGTTACTCACCTTTTAGGAGAGAAGAAGACACATGAGGTATGCAACATTATTTCTGTGTCTAGATTCTCATGGTTTGATGAGTTTATTCTCCATATATAGGTGGAGAAGGCTTGATGAGTATTTTATCTACTCACCGTGTTTATCCCCATGTCTTTGGATGATCATAATTTTACTATTTGGTGGTTTCAGCTATAATATTTCACTACACATTGTGAATATTATATCATTATCTTCTATTGTATCTTGTACTACTCACCCTTAGATTTTGGGGAATCCTACTAGGTTTGTTTACAATCACCAATACATGGTATTTTCCTGCACATGTCATGTATTATAAAAAATGACAGATAGGTTGACCATGACTACAGAGGATCATAAGGATACTGGGTGCTTGGATTGCATAGAATTTACATAAATTGTGATTTAGGAACTGTGATCTATTATTTATTTTACATTTCCAGTTTTCTATCTTATTGGGACATATTTGTAATTCCCCAACCCCAGAATCCAAGAGTTGGTGAATTATTTTAATACATTGGAATGTTTATAAGGAATAAAATCCCGAAGGAATGATCAATTTGTTAGATTTCTATAATAGGTTATATTCATAAAACATATATTACATTTCAAAAAATGAACTAAAACACAGATAATCATTTGATAATTCCATTTTTTCTTCTATTTTATCCCTTCATATTACTCATATAGCACTTCCTGGCATCATAGGAGAATAAAATATAAGAAAAGGGTGATCTCAGATTCTGAGTAAGGATAAACAATATAGCCGAATCTATCAAAAATAGGCATAAACTGTTATAGTAAAGTAAAAAACTAAAATAGAAGCCTTTTAAAACATTATCTTCAACATAATAAAGAAAGAATAAATCAAATAATTCCACTTAAACATTCACATTGATACTCTACTAGTCCAAAAATCACATGTAAAATCAATAACTAATCTAATTATGAGGGAATGCATAATGCCGGACAGGTTAACCACTACGTCAAGGCTTTGTGCCAAGACCTTACACAAAGCTTCCTATCAAGGCCTTATGACCTGACACTAGTTTCTCTCATGAGACCTACCAATGCATCGAGGGGATATAGAATTCCCCACCCGTCACTTACTAAGTCTAATTACTTCCTCATATGAAAAGGTTTAAACAGAACCTAAACATTCATATTTAGAACCAGCATATGAAATGTTAATACTTTAACCATAAATCATGAATGGTATAAAAAATTTCATATCCAAAGTCAAACATATCGCAAAACCATGAATACAATATGGGATATTATATCATAATAAATCAACCTCAAATAAGCATAAAACCCAATAATTGATGTTGGCATAGATGAATACAATTCATTAAAATTTTCTAAAGGAAAAATCTCTTTTTACAAAAAATCATTAAAAAGATATGAAATATTAAAATAAAATATTTATTTTGAAAATAACCTTGTATTCTCATAATAAAATCATCAACATCGTAAGGTGACATAATATCAGAAAATAACCACTCACACCCTATAATATAAAATACATTCTTTCCTTAATTTGTCAAAAAGGTTATAAAGTAACTCGTTTGGAAAACGATGGAATGATTCCATTAAAAACATTTTATAAAAAGTAAAACATGGGTAAAAATGACTTTAAAAACCCATTGGATAATAGAAAAACATTTTATGAAATCATTTTTAGAAACATGGACTTGGATGATAAATATTTCCTTGTAGATACTTACGCATCAACAACCTCGAAGAATAATAAGATATTGAAATTAACCCTTAACTTAAGTTTGATACTCTCCATATGTGTTTGAAACTTCTGTATAATGGTTTTTGAACAAATTAATATATTTCATGAGAATCAGAAAAATATTTATGATATCATATATTATTTTTTTATGAATTTATATTAATATTTTATTAGTAATTCTAAGTTATTACAATGTTTTGGGTAATAATCGCTATCTTTATCACATGTGATTTGACTTGTTATTCTTCATCATATTACATAGATAATGATAAAATTATTTGTATATCATATATACTCAGAATATAAAAATATATTATAAATAGATATATGAAATGGAATGCACTGTTCAGGGAGATGATAGACTATACGTACGCATGAACGTTGTTTCTATTTTTTATCATATTGAGTGGAAGTAAGTGAATGAAATACACACACACACAAACACACACACACACACATATATTTATTATTCAAGTATAATTATTATGTCATATATTTCATAATTATTATTAATATATATATTTTTTATAATCATTCTTGGATGGTGAACGTGGAAGATGAATCTCATCGCGTCATGGACACGGTAAACCATACATACACAGGAGCGATGATATCATTTCCTTAATGCTAAAATGGTATGTAATTGGATGGAATATGAATTTTATGGAAATAATAATGTGTCATGTATATTATTTAAGTCATTTATATTCATTATTATACCCATAAAAAAATTATAGATGAAAAACAAATTACACCACGGTGTGGGGACGATAAGCTGATCATACGTACGAATGGTGATATTATTTTTCATAGGATGAGTAAAAGGAGAAATATGGTTGTCCCATTATCATAAAAACATCTAAAAATATATTATACTCTGGATTTATTATTTTTTTGTGGTAATAACTTATGAAATGTAATTAGAAGAATAAATAATTTTGAAAGAGTTTGATAAAACGATTACCTCGTTTTTTGGTATCTCTTTTTGATTTATACAAAAGGACTCCTTATGTTGCATTTAAACCCATATTTTTTCCTCTAGGTAGAATTTAGGTATGTTGGGAGAGGAAATGGGAATTTTTTGGAAAACCCAATGGGCACTGGAGGTTTGAATAAAGGAGAAGGATAAGTTCCCTTTTATTGGAGAGGTTATGGGAACTTTTGAAAAGCCTTGAAATATTAATTTATTATAAATTTAAATTCTGATTATAGTGGTCCAAAGTAATTTATTTCTAGGAAAAGATAAATATGATTCAAAATCCTATCAAAAAATAGTTTTTATACAAGTTTATATCAGGAATTTAATATTATCATCTGGATTTAATGCTACGTTAAATAAATTAACTCTTACTATGTCTTCTTGAATTTTTATACTATTTTGTTAATATAGATACTATAAAATGTTTGTATAATCTCAATAAAATAATTCACTATATTTTTATCACTATCAATCTTATTTTTATGTATATTGGTTTTATATGACTATTATATCCTTTAATAGAATAGTGTTTGTTTGAATAAATCTTTTATGTCAATTTGGACACTATTTAGTAATTGATTTTGTTTAAAGTCATAAAAACTTCATTACTTCTAAAAAATAAATAAAACATCCATAAAATTTAAAGGTTATTAATAAATTTTTGTATGGTAATTGAAACCTCAAATTACTTTTATTTTATTAATTATAATATCATTTATTTCAATCATTCATTAATAACTTAATCACTGCATCATCATTATGACATAAATAAATTTATTTATTTAATGTGTAAATATTATAAATAAAAACCATGTTATCAGAAAAAATTTTATATTTCTAATTAATACTTATAGTCAAGCGCATTATTTAAATAAATAAAATTAAATTTTTTTTAGTAAGGAGATACATGTTTATGTTATATTTTCTTTTTCTTTAAATTAATCATTATAAAAGCTCATTATCACACCCATGTGGCTAAATGGGGTCTTACAATCAGCCTAACGATGATAATGGTCAGTTATATATCATCTAATAAGATAATGACACATATTAGGGTAGTTTTATATTATTTTAATATTATTATTTTTACCTTATTTACCTGATTTACCATTTAACCATGGTAAATGAAAATAATTATTGATGTTACTATTCATAATTTCTAAAAATAAAACATACCTATTTACACAATTTGAAAATTTGGATTCCAAATATGGAATCCATTTTTTCAAATTTAAAACAAAAAATTAGCAGAAATTAATTTAAAATTATTTCCCTTTGTTAGAACTAGAAAGCGGGTTTTGAAGAAATAAAAACTATCAAAATATTGGCATGTGTTTCTATCCAGTTTCAATGTGAAATTAATTACAATTATGAATATTGGATTAATTTATAGAAACATCATCTATTTACACTTTAAAACCAATTAAAAGGACAGTCTAACTATATATATAATTTAGATGAAAAGAAAATTTTGAATTAAAATGTTGTATTTCTCAATTTTCATTAAAATATGGATTTATTCAGAAAAATACCAAAATTTTACCCAAAACAAATTTTTATTTACCACTTATAATAAAGAATTTAATTTTTTCAAATCAGATACATAAATTTGTCAGATATTGTATTTAAAAGGGTTCTCCATTAAAAGGTGGAAAAGTGCATTTTTTGAAAAATAGTTCTATTATTTTAAAATTTTAATTAGTCTATAAATTATGTCTAATAAACACATAACATTAAAGTTAAAATTATATAAAAAATATATATATAATTAAAATCTTGGTTAATACTATTCATAATAGTTTTTAAACGTCTAGTTTTATAGGTCATGGTGCGCTCGAACTTGGTGTTGCGTGTAGCGCAAGCTAAGACCATGTTGTGTGTAGTGCAAGGTTATCTTGGTGTAGTGTACAAAAAATGATAATTTTTTTATTTTAAAAGAAAAATATCATTTAATCTTGGGGTTTTGCATATTTCTGGTTAGGTGTGTATTTTCCACTTTTTTTTTCAGTTTACATTGCCGTAATTTTGTACATTCTAGAGGTTAATGCATGTTTTGTTTAAATTATAGCGGTGTTTTTTATTTATTTACGTCCACAATTTGTCATTGAGTTTACATTATGCGGTAATATATGTACTTATTCAATTAACTCCCTATGTTAGTTGTGCCTTTAACGCTTTTCACTACCCCCTGGCCTATGGAAAAGGGTTTAGGGTTTTTGTGGATCGATCCCCAACATGGGTTGGGTCATGAAAGATTCGTATCAAAGGTGTTTGGATCCCTGGGATATAGTTTGGATGTTCCCAAAAAATAATTTGGTTGGGTTTAGAGAAACATTGTCAAATTATCTCGAGTACATCTCTGAGGATAGGTAGTTCAGTGATGGTGTGGGGGCCAATGTATCAACATACCATGACCATGACTACCTGCTTGTCGACTCGGCATACTGAGACATTTGATACATGGATATATGATAGATTCATTATATAGGTTTGATTATTCTACTACACTTATTAAGATAGATAAAAAAATTTTGTTGATATATATATATATTTTCTCATGTGACCGTGTTAACCATTTACAACATTCAAGATACCATAGCAAGGACATCCAACCAGGACACCTGATCTGGTTCATGACAAAGACCCTATGAGTGATGAGACCTATATTCAGGTAAAATCCCATAACCACCATCCACTAAGTGGGAAGTTATTAGTACCTCCTCTTATTGTGTATAAGATCATCCTAGAAGAGTAGGTTTAGGACATGTGCAAGATCAGAAAACATTTCATTTTATAACATTAAAGACTATTGAGGTTCTATAGTGGTTGTGATCTCGATGCAACAAAAGATTGGTTAGAGTATTTGGTCTATATATTTTGGCTTATTCAGACCCTGACAGATCAGGTGGTGGCCCTAGATTCCAGCCTTCTCCACGGAGTAGCCTGGTGTTGGTGGATGTTGGTTATGTTGACTTATGTTGATTTGAAAATATAATGGAACAACTTCCAGTAGCTATTACATGAGGATTACTACCCCTCCTTGTTCTCAGAATGGATTCTGGAGATCTTGAGATTCCGTAGGGATGAATAATGGTGGATGATAATTTGTAAAGGTTCACAGACCATGCGTGATACTCCCTTGACATGATCTAGGATGGATACATTCGATCATCAATGTTTGAGCAAGGAACCCAGAGAGAAATTAGATCCATTTTTGTGACTCTATGCAACCCCATATATGAAAGGGTGTTCTGGTGGTCACTGGTTAGAGAGATATTTCTATTAAAGGGATGTTGAAAATTTTTAAATGAAAATGGGAATCCCAGAGTTGAGTTGTCTACATCCACTAACAGTTACCAATCGACCGGATCTCAGAGTAGTATACCCTTCTATGAGTAGGCTCAGTAACTTAGTAATATGTGGCTAAGGCAACATGAAGCACCATGTAATCCTAAAGAGGGGTGGTTATTTACGTGTGATGGGTGAGATCACATGGCACATAACTGTCTGAACAAGCATACAAAGCAACCCAGACAGATAAATGACAGACCACCACAACAGAGGCAGCACCATAATCAGACATCTCCCATGCACGGATAGGGTGAAACCTAAATAGAACGATATAATAAGGGGTTTATAGGATATATGGTTGGTGTAATGTTTTATGAGTCCCTTCTAAAACCACCACTATGCATCCCACATCAGCCTCAGAGAGCTAGTGGTCGGGGTAGTGAACACCTGCACACCTTGGATGTCTACAATCCCACAATACATGAGATGATTATAGGTATTATATGTTCTTATTATAATTTTGAATCAATATTATTAGACACAGTATCTAATAATTCATTTATTTCTCTACTACATGTGTTATACATAGAGCTCCCAATTGTACTCTAGAAGAAAATCATTGCTTTGAGATTGATATAGTGAACACTTCTTCTGTGTCTTTTATCTTCTAGCGGTGTGAGATATCTCTTGGGGGAGAGAGAATCATGTAGGACCTTTTGGTTGTCATGGTGTAACCCTATAACGTCACCTTGGGAATGGATTGTCTTTCCATGGTCTATGCCTAGATGTTTTGTCACAATAGATAATTCAGATGTCTATGAAAAAATGGGATAATATTCTTCTTTTCTAGAGAGAGAGAGATCTCATGGAAGTGTAGGTGTATTATATGAGAAAGATGTTGTAGTCTACAACACATAAATTGGTGAGTGTATTACTTGATTCTATAGGCTCTTCAAGAATCTGGGTTCCTTCAATTGTGGAATATTATATATATGTATTTTTTGAATATGTTCTGGAGCTATCTCTGTAATGGGAGATGAAGTTTTTCCTTGACTTTCATGCTATGAATTCCATAATATATTCTACGGAATATAAGAAGAATCTTATCATTCTTTGAGATCTATGGTTATAGTTGGAGTACCATCCTGAGAAAGGTTTCATCAAACCCAGTGTGTCCCCTAGGACAGCTCCTGTCTAGTTCATGAAAATGGAAAAGATTTCTTATAGTTTTCCAAGGATTATTAATGCCAGAAACAATCCAATATAAAGAAAAATGACAACTTGATAAGGTTTTAAGACCTATTTAATCATCTTTGAGGTGTGGGATGATTCTCAATGATCGATCTCAGGTTAGACTACTACCGGTTTCAGGTTCGTGAGGCTGATATTCCAAAGTGGGCATTCATATGTCGCTCTAGAAACTTGGGTTCCTAGTGATTCCCTTTGTTGTGACAAATTCCCTCACCATATTTATATATTTTATGAACCAGTTCTTATATCCATACTTGAAAAGTTAATTTTTTTCCTCATCGATGACATACTCATTTATATTGCATTAGAGGAGGAGCATGTAGAGCACTTGAGAGTAGTTATTGATTTTATTCGAGAGCACCATTATTATATAAATATTTGAAAGTGTTAGTTCTGGATTCATGAGTTTCATATTATGGGTAATTTCATTACTAAGCATGGTTTACCCATGGAATCAGAAAATATCGAAGCTATGCATTCTTGGGATCCACCCAAGAATGCGTCGAAGGTGTAGAGATTCCTTAGCTTCGTGGGGTGCTACTAGAGGTTATTTTTCAACTTCTCCAAAATTTTATCCCCTTTTAGAATCATGGTGAGAAAAGGAAATATGTTTACCTAGTTTTAGTAGTTCCATAGAACCTTTTAAAAGTATAGGCAGATGATGATGAGTTCTCTAGTGTTGAGACTATTAGAGGAAGGTGTCGAGTTCGTAGTGTTTTGAAATTCCTCAAAATATAGGCTTAAATGTGTATTGATGAAATAATAGGTAGTCATCACATATGGGTTGACGTAGTTGAGACCCCATGAGAATAATTACAAAACTCACAACCTAGTGATAGCAGTAGTTTTCTTCAACCTAAGGATGTTGAGACACTATCATATAAGATAGATATCTGTGGTTTACTCAAGACACCAGAATCTAATGTACATCTTCACTCAGAGAAACATTAATCCGAGACATTAACACTGGTTGGAATTTATACAGGACTACAAATTCGAGATAATATATACTCTAGATAAGTGAAACATTATAGTAGATTCCCTTAAAATTAACTCGCTAGATCACATAGTGCAGGAAGAATCTATGTAGTTAGCTTCTCTACAACTGAACTTGGTGGAGGAAGAGGGTACAATTTCTCTCCAGTCGATGGTGTTGAATCCTTTGATTTTTGATCATGTGAGATAATCTTATCTGGGGGAACCTGATCAAAAATTCATAGGTGACTAACCAGATGAACATTTTGAAGGAGAAAATCATTTATTCTTGTTCTAGGGGAGAACAATGGTTTTAATCATGGTGTAGGAGGAGGTTAAGTGAAAGATCCACAATTCTCACCTAGATGTACATCCTAGGGTGGGGAAGATGTATGAAGACCTCTAGTGATAGTTTTGGTGATCTGGAATAAGATGAATCATAACGAATTTTATCTCTCAATGTCGTACTTGGTAGTACTTGAATGCTGAGCACCAAGTCCAGGTTGGGTTGTTTCAGCTAATTGAGATCCCAGAGTGGATGTGGGAGGACATATCCATGGTCTTCATCACAAGGCTTCCACACAAAACAAAGATCCTTTACCCCATTTGTGTGATATTTGATAAACTCATAAAGTCGGAGAACAACATTTCCATTAGGGAGAAGAGATTGGTGGAGAGTCTATGGTAGTTATATTGAGGGGAGATCATTCTCCTTCATAGGTTACCCCGACGATTGTATCTTATCATGACACATGGTTTACGTCCCAATTTTGGAGAGGCCTACATATGGAATTTGGGACCCAACTGAAGATGGGTACAACCTTTCTTCTCTATACAGATGAGAAGACTAAACACACAATCTAGGTCCCAAAGGATATGTTGAGGGCTTGCATGTTGGACTTCAACTGTAGTTGAGTTGATCACCTGACCTTGGTAGAGTATGAATCCAGTGAAAACTAATACTCTATCACCATAATGACACATTTTGAGGCCTTGTATGAGAGACCCTATAGGTCACCATTGCGTTGGAAAAAGATTGGTGAGTCATCGCTTGTTGGATTAACGATGGTGAATGTAATGATAGAGAATGGGAAGATCATCCATGAAATAATGAGGAAGAACCATATAAAATAGAAATAACACATAGATTTCCATCATAGGACCTTGGATTTTCAACATAGAGACCATATTTTCTTGTTTGTCTACCAGTGATGAGGATTGTAGAGGTTTGACTTGTGAGACAATCTATCCCCAATGATCATTGGACTGTTCAAGATCATTTAGAGGGTTGGAGAGGATTTTTACACCCTCACCCAACCCCCACATCTAGATTGAGTTCAAGACATATTCCATGTGTTGAAGGTTATTAGATACGTGAATGAACCTATGCACATCCTCTAATAGGGTGAACTGGACATCGAGGATAGAGCCACCTTTCTGGAGCACCCAGTGGAGGTTGAGGATCAGTTGGATAAGACCCTATATTGATAGACCATACATTTGGTTCACATTATATGGTATCTTATAAACATATAGAATAGTTTCTGGGAGAATGAGATCTTTGTGTTGTCTCAATATCCCATTTTTTCAAATTTTTTCTTTTCATGGATGAAAATATTGAAGGATAGAATTATATAGAGACCCAATTTTTTCATAATAAAAAATTTGATATATATATGTATATATATATTTATTGAACTAGTCACTAAAACAGTCTATATTTACGAGGCTCGATGTGGACATACATAATTTTATAATAATATTAAATGTATTTTATATTTTATGTGAAAGGAACCAAAAAGTAAAAGGGATAATACATAAATGGTTGATCAGATCAGAAATCTAATACAGCGGTTGTATTTGGATGGTGGGTTTTACCCTAGGCTCTATATAAAGTGAGTGGATGCATGACATTAAGTCCCCTCACTTATTGGAGGAATGTGAAGTGAATTTATTAAATTATTTAATATATTAAATAAATTAATTTAAACGAAATATAAATAATTATAAATATATTGTTAGAGTGATTTGAACATGGGTTTTTCTAACAATACTACGATCACTGGTGGGGATCTATCCATACTCCATTGATGAATCCCTTCGATGAATGATAATGAGAACATAGATTATTACCGATTAAATCATGATATAACTTCACAGAAAATCAAATCTTTATGCAATGAATGAAAAATATTCTTCCAATGATTACGAGAGTGTGTCCTTTAATAGAGGTCATCCAAACTGAGGTAGGTCTCATACTATATGTTCTTATATACTTATAACTAAATAATTGAGTTGATCCACTCTATTTCCTAGATCTAAGTTAGATGTGGATTTTCTATGAGCCTATGCACCATATTTAAGTTGTTTATTCAATTTTTATCTTGATCTGTATTTTATTTCTTGATCATTGTTAAATAATTCTTGGAAAATGTTGTCTAAATCTTATTTTCTATTGAATTTATTCCACAATATTTCATGTTTTCACCAATTAGACCCCCTTGGTATCGGTTCGATGATTTTCAAGTAGAATCTAGTTTGATTGGAACCCCATATCCATGGAGAATCTATGAAATGACAATGGTTTGGTGATTAAAGTATATATCCAAGATAATGGTGAGGTAAGGATGACGAATTTGGTGTTCAAACATCCAAAAATTGAATATAGGATCATTAGATGTGTGTATAATAGATAGAGGAACACCTACAATGAACGCTAACCAATTTTGGGTGAATGAAATTTGAAAGGCCTGAATCAAAACTATATGTATGATATTTGGGAGGAATCAAGGAGGGATATACATAAGTGGGTCCTGAATTAAAGATTAAATATTGGATCTATAAATCTAGTGTTTCTAGAAAAATCATGAATACACTCTATATACAATGAAGAACATACTATGTGTAGCCTCCCGTAATAGAGGTTCTAGGGTTTTAATGGAGATAACGACGGAACAATATGAAATATTCCATCACACACCATGTAATCTCTTTTTGGTCGGTCAGAACGTGTGGCTGAACATACGAACATGGTGTCTAGTACATGGACATGGGTTCTTATATCACAAACATGGCCACATTACATGGAACTAGTCTTGGTTATCCTAGAAAATGTGTGTAGTGCCCCAAAACAGTGAGTTATACTACATGGAGTGGAGCCATGTGTAGCCAAAAAACAAGATAAGGATGTGTAGCGGGGCCATACACAATGTGGGTACCCTCACATGTCGTGTTCCCCCTGATCTTATTTTGAGATACTTCGAACGTCTGTATCTCATTTACTTGAACTATTATTATAGCCCATGATTAGCCTATCCTGAGTGGTTCTCCAAGTGGAATGTGATAACTCCCTTAGTCTCATCTTTGGAATATGATGTGAAATATTCTGAACATTATTCTTGTCTAGTTATTGCTTGACATCAGATGTGATTAGTCTAGATCAACAAGGACCTTTCTGGGTGTTACCCTCTAGCAATACTAACCAATGAAATTTACCGTTGATGTTTCTAAGTTACCTTCTTGTAGGGATGGGCAGTGGAGTTCCTTAATGTTCTGGGTTGTTCACTCTAGTAGGGCTAGGTAGTAAAGTTACCTGATGACTTTTCCAGGTGTGATCCTCTAGGAGGGCTATGCAGTATTGTTCCCCAATGACCTTTCATAAGCTTTACCCTATAGAAGGAATAGGTAGTAGTGTTCGTTGAGGATATTTATGAGTTACCCTCTAGTAGGGCTGGTCAGTGGAGTTTTCTAACAACTTTTCCAAGCATTACCCTCTAGTAGGGATGGGGTTTGGACATCGATGATGGTCTTTCCTGAGAATTACCCTCTAGTAGGACTTAGTAGTGGAGTTCCTCAGTGACTATCAAAGTGAAACCCTCCTATCATATCGCGGCATGGGATCCTTAACTAGAGATTGTGGCTCCTCGACTATAGGACATAATGACGATACATGGTTGGACGTAGCCTTGGATTCAAAAGGAATATGAAAACATCCCTCACCATGAAATATTTTTTGGATGCGTCCTAAAAAACGTACATGCGAGATTATGCTACATAAAGAGGATAATATCATGTTATGATGATTGAGTTCCTTAGACGTGTTTGATCATGGAAGTGTCACGGGATGGTGGGCATCATTGATTGAATTTTGGAACTATTGTATACTCTTCTTATTTGGATGAGCTATGAGATAGAGATCCCTTTACTCTCTTATTTTGGATTCTTTGACTAAGCATATAAATCAATCCTTTTGACTGTGTTCATTACATGGATTTGGTCACTCTTGTTTTAGGATGTGTGAAGATGCATGGGGAATACCACATTTTTTTGTATCTAGCTTCTCATGGTTGGATGATTTTACACTTCTTCTATATGTGGTGAAGGATTTATGGGTAGGTCATTTATTCACCATGTTTGTCCCCTAGTTCATGGATGAGATTACTTTCACTCTCTTTTGTGTTGAGCTGTAGACTTGAACAATACATGTTTCATTTGAAATCATTCTATTCTATTGTATCTTTTTCTTCCCCCAATGATTTCTGGGTGCTTTACTGGGCATGTTTATGCTCTCCCCTTTATGGGATTTTCTCGAACATGTTGTGTCTTATGAAGACAACTGACATGTTGATCATGAATACAAAATAGAATTGGGATAATAGTTTCTTAGACTGTGTACGATGGCTGTATATTGGGATTCAAGAGTTGTAATCTCTAATCTATTTTACTTTTATGGTTTTCAGTTAGGTTGTGATATATTTCTTGGTGGGCGTGTGTTTTTACCCTTATCATTCAGTTTCTAAAACTATTCTATTGTATAGTCTATTGGTTCATGCATGTTTGGTTTACTTTATAATAGGTTTTCATATTTTAGTTCATTCACTCTACACTTCTTCATTGAGTTGGATGTGTGTGTTCATACTGGTACACCGAAAAATGCATCCCCAAGTTAGTTATTCCTTTAACTCTTGTCGCCACCTCAATACATGTGTAGGTGGGCTTGGGGTAGTTACGGCTCGAGCCCCAACATGGGTCTCTTCATGAAACATACTATATTGAACTTGGATAAGTACATTGATAAGATAAATGGTTAAGGTTTGGTCAATGTTGTTATTTAATGTGTTTTAATTAAAAATAGGAAGGGTTTCTTTTTATAAGAGAGGGGAGGGGAATTCATGGAAATTACAATTATAATGAACTAATATGAAAATTATTTCTAATAAAAATGGATCCAAAATGATATAATTCAATTATAAAATGATAATGTGACTAAATACTTTCATATAATAAATTTTGGACAAGTTATGGTTATGTTTTATCCATATCTTTTAGTATTAACACCCTTGACCCTTTTGACAGTTACCGTAATATGAATTCTTTTACCATTTATGGGTGAACAATATCAATATATAAGGAAAAACTCCCATTCAGGGACCATGGATGATTTTTTCAATAATATCCCTTTCATTCAGAAAAATATAATATTTTTATTAATTTTAAATCATTTAATATAATATTATTTAATATTAATACCATTAATGTCATTTTTTAATGAATTCCTTTAATTTGACATTGAAAAAAAGTGATAAAAGATAAATTCAAATGTAAACATTTAAAAAATATTTAATTTTTCATACATATCTAATAAATCCATGGGAGATAATAATTCTTCCAATTTATATTAATTTCAATATTTTTAAAATTGATTAATTCTATTTTTTATTAATTAAATAATTATCATGTCAATGTTGTGTAATAATTGAGACTACTTATTCAACCAATATAAAATATAAATAAATTACAATGATATGAACAGATTAATTATTTTTATTAGATTCATTTATATTCATTAAAAATATATTTTAATCCTTACATGGAAATATAAATTAAATTAAAAGAAACAGAAGGATTTTTTTTAATTTTCATTAAAAATAATAATAAATTTTTTTATACAATGGTCAAATAAAGCCAAAATCCAATATATAGGAATTTTGATATCTATGGAAAAGTTAATCCCATATAAAGAAATAAAGGAATGTCCTAGTTTTCTTTTAAGTGCCTTATCATATTATTTTTATCATCATCATTCTATGTAAAATTTAATCAAGAAGAAAAATTAAAAAACATCAAAACAAGGTCATGTAGGCCCAAAATAATGAAGCCCAAGTGCATATAACCTAACCAGATCCACAAATTTAGTCTGAGGGGATACGATTCAAGAAAAAAAAGTTCCAATCCTGAATTACCCAAGAATCTATTAAATTAGAAACTATGTTTCGTTCTTTCCAAGTATGAGTCCCCTTCACATGATTGTTATGAAGGAACTTACTTCTTCCATTTTGATAAGCAATTGACCATGAAATATGAGACTTCTCTGGAAATAAGTTGTAAATGATTCTTGATTTTGTTTCAATATGATCTACCCGTAGATTGTTTTTAAAAAAACCTTAATCCCCTTAATCAGAGCCAGGTGAAGTGGAGAAAGAAACAGATATTGATCCTCTTGAGACATAGACCATATATCATCCCCATATGAGACTATGAATTCATGAATCAAAAATGTAAAATTTTATTCCTATAATCCACGAGATTTATTTAACCCATATTTCATGTTTATTGTCACTTTGAGTGGGTGGAATAGAGGTTATACCCACCATGCAATGAAATTAATAGAAAACCCTATCCCACAATCTCAAAAGGTCACCCAGGTTAATCACTAGGATGTGGGACCTAGAATGTATTTCCATAATAGATTTGACTACCCCCTCTTGCTAAGCCTTGTTCATGGTATTCCAAATGAACTAATAACTCATCAGTAAGAGTATGAATCTTTATTTGTGTTCCTTCTTGTAACTACCATATCCATGAAACCAATTTCATAAGAAATCCCCAATAGAGAATGTCTATAATGTGAAACCAAAACACCTATTAGAATCCCCTTAAGTAAATCCTCTTATTCACCTTATATGAAAAAATTCAAGGAAGATTATTTACTGGGTCTCAAGATACATGTACACATATAGGTAAGATAGAGTACATTATGACATAACTCATTTTCAGTGGGAATTGTATGGTATCTAATGTGAAAAATATGAATGTAATACATAGATATCATTTCAAAACACTTAGGACATCCCCCACTCATCATAAACAATATCCTCCTATAATAATAACCTACAAGCCCAGATGAGAAGTTACTTTATGGGAAATTCATGAGAGTCATATTGTTTTGACCATCGTTTAGAATGATATAATAAAAGAGTTGAAATTGGTGTTGATTCAAAATAGCATGAATGAATGTAAGATATGATATTTCATGTTAAAAATAGATTTCAGGAGTTGTATAACCTAGAAAACACTGTTGAACTCCCTCCCAGTTATGGTACCAAATAATTATATAACCACACCCAATAGTCCATCAATAATGGAGATGAAGCTTTGGATAATGATTATAAATCCTTGGACATAGAACCCAAATTAACCCATTAAAAATATCAAGGATAGCTACAAATTTGTTGGTGATGAATTTATCTAAAAAATAACAACCCTAAAAATCATCTCATTCCTTTTTTGGATACACATAGTTTATCGATTCATTAACACTACTAAACATTATACCAACCACATCCGGTATCCTTGCATGAATCTTTCAAGATGCCGAACGAAAAAACCCTCCATGTACATGTCCCATATGAATAAAAAATGATATTTTTAATGTTACTAAAAATAGTCGTGGGATCCTTAAGAACATAAAAATGTTCAAGGGAATGGAAGAAGTAATGAAATTCACCATTGTAATATGACCCCCAAAGGATAGATTCCTATTATTCTAATTGTTTAAATGGTTTGATACTTTTTCAACCAACTCCTCAAAATGATGGATATGAACATTCCACAAGGATATCACAGAACCCAAATATTACATGGGGAAGTTCTTTATGAGAATACAAAGGTTGTTCTAAATAATGTTAGTCAACCTCTCATTTTTTTTGAAATATAAATTCTACAAATCTGCTTATTAATAATTTTCTAAACACATTTACTATACTCCTCTAAATCCTTTTTAGAATTTCGAATATCTCTCATATTTTCATTAAAAAAGAATAATATCATTTGTGAAAAGAAGATGATAAATACACATGATATTAGGCATAAAACAAAAATAGAGGATGAAAAAATTGTTATTGTGTCATGAAATAAACCTTCTAATGGTGTCTTTAACCATAATGAAGAAACTGGGTGAGAGTGGATCACCCTATCTGAGCCCCCATATAAATGTGGAAACCCCCCATTTAATTCCCATAAGAGTGGTAGAATACTAGGTATAACTAAATAACATAAAAGTTATATCCACCACCCAGTTAAGAAAACCCATGCAATTTATAACATTGACAATGAAACTCCATTCCATACTATAATAGTCATTGTGCATATCAACCTTGATATAAATTTTATACCCAATGGTTTTAAGTTTGGTATCACCAATCATTTTCTGATCCAAACCAATTATATCTTGTTTGGATCTCCCTAAAATAATTCCATGTTGTTCTTCCAAAACCCTTTCTTGAAGATACTCCTTAAGTCATTGAGTGATAATACTAGCTATGAATTTATAGGAAAATTTCTTTTATTTTACGGTACTTAGCTGATTATGAGATGAGGGGTTTCATACCTTTGAAATGAGAACCAATACTTTTACATAATAAAATTTGGAAAAAGAACCACCCATGAATAAATATTGAATGATGTTAACAAAATTCTTTCTTAATGGGAGTGAAAGACGCCATATAAAATGTTCCGAGAAAGTTGTGTAGTCCGAGAGATCTTTCTAGGTCAAGGGAGGGGAACACCTCTAGACACTATTCATCCTCTATAATAAAAACTAGGATATAATTCACATAATAAAGAAAAAGAACATCCAATATAATTAAATATGTCTTAATGTCCCCTTAGATACACATCTTGTATGTTTGGATCAAAATCAGCAAGAAGAGTTTTAAAATAAGACTTAACCATTATTCCCAAAATATACAAATCACTTGTGAAGGATATATATTACAAGAAAATATTTAGAATACATGATCCACATCTATCTCTAATGTAGGATTGAATTTTTTTAGTTTTGGTCCACTTTTTTAAGACACATAGACCTAGACCATTCACATGAATCCATTTCCACTTCTAGGACCGTTTTC
Organism: Viscum album; assembly: GCA_963277665.1. Taxonomy (NCBI): domain Eukaryota; kingdom Viridiplantae; phylum Streptophyta; class Magnoliopsida; order Santalales; family Viscaceae; genus Viscum; species Viscum album. The sequence continues at coordinate 1,864,951,722 of OY728159.1, forward strand.
GATATCAATATCATTTTGAAAAAAAGATCTATAAAATTATCTCCATTTTAGTTATCTTATAGAATTTAATTGGTGTGCTAAAACACAATTTTAATATAATCTAGATATAGTTTATGAGAAGAATAATTTCTATTCCAAATATATACATCAGATATTGACCTTTTGATTTTATTGTGAAACCCAACCCACATATTCTCTTTCATGGGTTTGGTACAAGACAAAGGAACCTCATCGTGAAAAATGGGGTCTAAAGGCCATCGAATGGATATGAATAAACTATTGTTGGTAGATTCACTAGAATCAAGGCTAATCGATAGGGGATACTGACTAGATACATGCCAACAAATGTGAGATACTATAGCATTGGGGAAGAGAGAAGAATTATGCAAGTTAGAAAACAAAAATGATCCATCCTACTCCATTTGTGATTACTGTCCTTTTTATAGTCACAACACCTTAATTTATCACACATAAATCACAAATACATTCACACATTATACAAAATTAAATGTGAAAAAGCATTCCTAATCTTCCCATTCTAAAACCCACCTAGAAATTTTTTATGTTTCATTGATGTTGTTAAAATCACCCAAATAATAGACACAACATACCTTGGATTTAATGAACCAAAATAAAAAAAGAGATATTCCCTTTCCAATTCATCACATTTCAAATAAACAAAGGATACTTATCATTTTTAATTTCTAAATATGACTTTAGTATAAATGTGCATGATATAAACTTTAAGCATCTCCACTGAAATATAATTATTACAAAATATTGGGATATTGTTATTATATAGTTCCCCATGAATGGAATTATGTATTCATAATTTATACTAAACCTCCTTGAATCTAGAATGATGTTGTTTCCTCTCTGGAACAACTATAAGATAATCATTACAATGAATCATTACAATAACTAGAAATTAAGTCTTCACCAGATCTTCCAGACATTAAAAATTCTAGATAATGAAGGAAGACATTTAAGAAGTTGATTATATGATTTGTCTCAGGAATAAAAAAGAATCTTATTTTAGAAGAAGAATTGGAAAAATTATATCTGGAACCAACTCTTGTGAACACATTACTAATTAGAGTAAGAATAATAAGATTAAACAAATCTAAATCATCTGGATCCAGAATAGGATAATAGTTACACAATAAAACATACAACCCATTAGAGAGATAAATGGGTGAGCTACATAATAAACATAGATATCTAGAAATTGGAGTGACTGAGATAGGAAAGTTGAAAACCATCACCTTGACTCGGGTATAGTATTTTTCAAACATTCAATGATACTGTAAGAAGAGGATCATCTAAACATCCAAAAAATAAACATGGTTTTAATAACACTAAATCTATATAAGAAACCTCCATAGGAATCTTCTATAACATAATTCTAAACCCATAAAATTACATGTTGAACACCATCCAAATTTACAGAAAATTGATAATTTTATACCTTCTCATCTACCAATGGTACCCTGAGCTCCTAGAAAACCAATCTTTTTTGATAAGACACAATATTTTATGGATATATAAAACCAACTTCCACACCAAACCATGCATTCATGAATAAATTTTGATTATCCATCGTCTTAGTAGAAGACAAATCAATGGATGATACAAACCCTATCCATAGGGCTTGTAGAGAAGAAAATTATTTCCGAAACATCAATAAAGAGTGTCCTTGAAGATGAAATTTTTTTAAAAAACAACCCATCATGGTAAGGAAGAGTAGTTATATCTAATATATACAACCCCCCCCCACACAAATAAAAAATTTCAATGGGGTGGGGTGGATAAATCCATCACAATGAAAATTCATGCCACCAAATCCAGTTGATGGTTGAGAGTGGTGATGTACATTTAAATAAAGGATACAAGATAATATAAAATAATCATAAGAAAATAATTTTTTGTGAATTAGAAGAGGGAACCCCATAAGGCACACCCATAATTCTACTAAAAGAAATGTGATCAAAATGAACATCCATCATCCATATAAATAGTGGGAACCACCATCTACCCATTTTCATTCCATGAAAAGACTAAGCCTTTATAAAATAAACCGTATAAGATAGAACCTCATAAAAATCATTGGAATTAAAAAACAACACCATCTATAGAACGTCTAGTCCCTAAGAATTGAAAACATTCTGGAAGAGGACAAGGGATAGATTATCCCACCAAAACGGAGACACTAGAGTTCATTAAAGAAGAACATATACCTATATAAACCAAATTATAAGAAAATAAACCCTTATAAGACCCTCCAAAAAGGTAGATATATAATCCATCACCATGATATTCGGGAAAGGATATGAAGGAGACAACCTAGGAGTTAGAGGATGGATAAGTATCTCTGTGATAAAGGGATACAGGTAATCCATATTCTAGTAAAGCGTGTGGAGGGCCACCTATGAGAGATGGAACTCCCACCATTATGTTTTGTATTAGAGGAGGAAGTTTTCCCACTACCATAGCATGGGTCGACACCGTCATAGATGTAATGGGATGAGTCGATGTAACATTAAAATTTTTTGAAAGCATGGTTGGAGGGTGCATGTAATGAGTTTTCCACTCAGATAAAAAGAGACGTCAATAATTTCCACAATTTTTATCCTTAATTACATGACATAACCTTTACCAATGGGATAAATTTTACAATTATAAATATTCATAACACCTAAAAATAAAATATAAAAATTAAAATAAAATTAACCTCACTATATCACATATGGTATTTTTTTTCTAAATATATTTTTAGGATGTTTCTAAACATAGAACAGAAGGGAAAATAAATTTTTTTAGAAATATTAATTTTGAAGAAAAAATATACTAATATCTAAATTATGAAAATGATTGACTAAAATAAGGTTATTATAAATATAATGGGGAATATGTAACTATATGATGAAATAAAAATTTTATGGGACATTAAAATTACATTATTAAATGCAATGAAATAATAGTATTTAACAAAGATTCATTTTTCACAATTCAATAAAAAATAAATAATTTTTTAAAAATATAATAATTTTAATATATGCTAATTTAGGTATTCTGATTATAAAAATATAATCACTGTATATATTAATATTTTTAAATTTTGAAAAAATTAATTATAATATTTGATCATAAGAAATAATAAAAATAATTTTTGAAGAAAAATTATTTTGAAAAATAAAAGGTCTACTAAGAATTGTGTGCCTATTTCAAAAGCATTAATCAATACATTTTTATACAATATGTCCTTTATATGTATATTTATTTATATGGATAATCCATTTTTATACACACTTATTCAATAGAGATATTGGAATGATTTGGTGCATCATGACTGAAATAATTTTAATGAATAATGTGTGAAAGTAATTATACATTTTTTCTATAAAGGAATGTGATACCATATGCCTTTTGATAGGTATTATGAAACCGGGTTTAGCCCATGTCCATGGTGGTGTGTTCAGAAAGATCATTTCTATAATTTCTAAAAAAGAGACATTGAGCATATATTTTTATGAAACAAGTATACAACCTACTTAATTAGAGACATTGGGATAAAAGGATTATTGTAAATAAAGTATATTATTAAGAGGTTACATATCATTACATAATTAAATTATTTCAATAGGAAATACTATGTATTTATATATTCTAACCATTTACATTAGTTAAGGATGAAAGTTACAGTATTAAGGGATTAAGAGGGCCACACAATATGTGTATTAATAACCTAACATAAATTTCATATCAACTTATGATGTTTGATAGATATTATTCTTATACATAGAGTAATAATTTCACCCAGCAGGTGGATTGTAAATATTCATCCACCAAAATTTTGAGAGAATATTAATTTTTTTGAATAATAAATAACTATTTATTCAGAAGGAAAATATATATTTAGTAATGTGAATGCGTAATATTTATTTTATTTGGTTTATTAAAAAGCTATCATATTGAACATTTAATTATTTATATAAATATTTGATAAATATTTACTTAAGAATTTTAGTGAATATAATATTTGTATATTTATTAGTAAACAATTTGATGAATTTTATTTAAATAATTACATATTTATCATTTATTTCATGGTATATATTCAGTATAGTAGGTGAAATGAGTCTAAGGAAATGTGAGAAATATCAAATTAAATATTATTTTTAAAAATTAATTTATCTATTTAAGAAAAAATTTATTTCATTATATGATTTTAGTGAATTTAAAGAAAATAAAAACATATCAATAATAACAAAGAAATTTTATTGCCTGTAAATTTAGAATAAAAATACAAGACATTATAAAATTATTATTTTCTAACCTTACCACGATTTAAACCCAATTAATAAATTATTAGTTGTAGGAGAGTCATGTTCTATAATTTTGCACAATGAGTTATAGATATGATTATCTTAGCTCCCATAGATATTTATCCAAGAATATTTTGAATAATATATAGAAATTATAATCTTTCACCAAAGTTAACTCCTTCCCCCCCTGAAGAAATTGGTTATAATCAACACCAATCATTCAAATCGATAGATTTATCCTTTCTAGAAACTGTATATTCCAATAGTGATTATTAGAGGTTAATGAAACATGTAAGGGTCATCGCTGGAGGGAATCTAACCTCCATTAAAATTATATAAAGATATTATTACAATCGTTATCTACTGATTCATAAAAACTCTATGATTTAACTCAATGAAAGTAAAATCATCAATTGTATAAATTAATAATAAATCTTGGCAGCAGTGATCCTCTCATCACTGTTTAAGGTTCTTTTCTATTTACAAATATATTAATCCATTTTTTCAATATGATTATTATTCATTTATATCAATTAGTATTTGTATATTGTTAAAAAATATCTTCTCTTAATGGGCCACCTAGTGCTTTGTCTGTTCCTGAAAATTATAGGGTATTCTTCCTAATTCAGAGGACATTGAAGTCATAGTAGTGGGACTTTAGAGAAATGTTCTTCTACTAATTTACATTTTTCCAACATATACTATGGTTTGTATGGAATATATATTTTATATAGTAGATATTTAAGATCCCTGGAAAGTTCAATTTAAAAAGGGGGTGTTCATTTGACCTTAATTGAGACATGATATAATTGGCATTAATATTAACTAGAGGGATGGATTTCTCTCAAAATAATTTTTCTATCCAATTTTGTGGGGTTTATATGATAATCATATTTGTGGAATGTTTTAAATTAATTAATCTTAAAACATATTCATTAGTTTGGTATGTTTTAAATTATTATTCATTATGAAAAAATATAATGGATGTGTTGGAGGTTCTTTAGAGTTATGTGGATATTCACATGAATTAAATTAATGAAATTCTGTTGAAGATGAAAAAAATTATTTACGGAATAATGATCAATCCACAATAGTCATAGTTATATTTTATATAATAACGAATATATCTTCAATTTGATTGAATCAATCATTAAAAATATATTTATCTTATTCGAGTCAGAATCAAATCATTGGATTTTTGGTTTCATTTTGATGGTTTTAATGAATGAATGATTTTATATAATGTAAGAATATTTCATTTGTAGTTAATTAAAAACGAAAATGGAATGTTTCTATATTTAGAGTTACCATGTCATTTCTATAATATATATTCCAAATTATATTTTTTAATATTTTCACTACACCATGAATACTATCGAGGTAAAATTGAGTGGAATAATAATTGGGAGGCATTGGGACACTCTACATGGAATAATACTTCATGTGGTAAGGTGAAATAATAGGAAGAGAACAATTCCCTAATAAGAGTAACCCTATTAACTAAACCTAGGTGAATTTTTTTTAATGTTTTCCTAGAATCATATATTTGAGACATGTGATACCACCAGTCATGATCCAAGTAGTAGCAAGTCTAAAAAGATATGATCAATTTATTTTTCATTCAAAAAAATATATTTCAAACCCCAATATTTCAATCACACCATAAATATAGTAAATGATATTTTAGAATACATCGAGATCATTTTGAATTAATCTTCTATATATTTTCTCTCATAGGACACTACAATTTCGAGGAGTGTCACTCTAAAATGATTTTTATGAAACAAAACTTTTTTTTCAAACATATAGAAATTTGTATATCATGAAATGATGAGAATATTAACCATAGTAAAGTTTAACATAATAATAAGAGAGAACACAAAATAAAAATTCTCGAATAATATAAGCTTTGAGATGTAAAGACCATTTAGTTTATTGACACACACTGTTCATATGGTTATTGGGAAATCAGTAAATTACTACTACTCCTTTCCTTTTTCTCCTTTGGTAAAAACTATGAATGTGATATAAAAAATCACAACCATTTCATCAAAAGTATTACCTACCAAATAAATTGGTTAGTATAACATTTAAAAAACATTTTGTTTATTTTTGTTATCTCTTAAACATTCTACCTTATTTACATCATCACTATAAAAATATATTTTTCATAATTAGTGATCAAAATAATTTAGTCTGTGCGAGTTGATGTTTAATGTGACAATTTATTCCCTAATTACCTTTTGTGGTTTACACTATATTGGGACTTATAATGTATATTATTTTTATAATCCAAAATAATTATACAATGAAACAAAATTTAATAATCTTATCCATACAAACCATAGATATATGAAAAATGATTTTCAATAATCTTTATACATGTTACTATATTTTATAAAGTAATTAAATATACAAATCCTAAAAATCATATTATCTTAAAAATTATTTTATGAATTTATTTATAAACCTCATGATTCTTATATATTAAATAACATAACATATAAAACATATCATAAATAAAAATACATCTAGGATACAAAATAATAATGTTTGGATGATCGAATGTGGAGAATCTATTATCACAATTGAAAGGAAATAAATTTAATCTAATGTTAAAAATGTTTTCTTTTAAGGTTCAAGATAAGTATAACATGAACAAATATGAATAGGGATATCACTAACTAAAAGAATAAGTAATATATAATTAGAATCAAGGTTTGATTAAAATGACAAAAATAAAATACATCTAATGAATTGTATTGTTTAGGATAATGTATATATATATGAATAACACTATAAGAATGGTAGATGAATGAAAAAGAAAATACCAAGTAAAATATAAATGAAAAGGGTTAGAATAATATTCCCAACCAAATTTCCTTACGTGAGAAAATTAGTGATAAAATATTTTACTATATAATATATAATTAATCAATTTTTATAATGGAATGAATGTTTTATAAATATTGTATAAAAAATTGTGAATTCAATATTATATGGAGAAATTCACATAACCAATAATGTACTAGAGTATACATATTTATATAAACATTGTAAAACTATAAACCACGAGAAAACAAATTGAGTCCTAGACTGGGATTCTATACAGCCTTACCCATACTCTCCTAATAACTTGAGTTTTTTCAACAAGATTTTAGGGATATAAATCAACTTTTATGGAAATAATTCCACATGAAATATATGAACCCAAATAAAGGAATTATGAGTTCTAATATAAATATCATTTATTTAAAAGTAATGATTCCCTAAAAGAACAAATTTTAGTTCTATTAAAAATCATTGAAAATAATTAATTTTCCATGATGATATATTTAAATATAATTTTACAATACAAATCAAAAAAAATCTACCTAATATAATCCCAGTAAAGATATAGGGCTCACTCATGATGAAATGTGAAAAAATTAAATTCCATTTATAATGACCAATAGTCTCTATATATATCAATAAATGTGAACAAAAAATGTATGACTATAAACTAAGTATGATTTCTACAATATATATGATAAAAATGTCCACATGGAAAATACTAATAATATATTAGGATGATTACTTATGAATTATAACATAAAATTTTATTAACAAAATATTAATAAATTATAAAAATCATTAAAAAATATCAAATTAATTAATATGTATTTAATTTTAAAGGACATGTGTTCATAAAAAATAATCTAAAATGTGGGTTTTGAAAAATTAGTAGTTACGTTTTCATCCCAAATAAATATCAAATTATAAAACTCTCGATTTCCCCAAGTTCTAATAGAATCTATTTGTTTCATCAAATTCATAGAGAACTCCAAATTAAAAAAATTAAACATTTTGTTTAAAAAAATGGAAACTCTTTATTTATTGAAAATACCTCAGGTTTGTGGAAAATCATTTATATGTTATAAAAAAATAATTCTTTTCTAGTAATCATTAATGTGATACCACCCAAACCATCAGAATTGAATCATATTTTACATAGTTTAAGGGTGTACACAAATTCAATAAATATTCACATGCCAATTACAAAAACATCTTCTCAATTACGATATTGTGTGAGGTACCAATTTTAATCCAGGTATAATTAATCAAACCTGGACATAAAACATTTTCATTTTTTTATGACGCATGAATATTTTTTTTTTCAAAAAGATATCTTATAAGAAATTAATTTTCACACATGCATAGAAACCACAAACCCAATGTTTATAATAAAACATTTAAAATAAATTAAAAAATTGAACCCATATAATGTATTTTTCTATAAAATTAGACTTCTATAATTACCAAATTATTAACAAGATCATTATCTTCCACAAAACATGAAGTCAAACTATTTAATATTTCAGTATCAATATAATAAAAAATAATAATTTTCATAATATCATATAATGTATTGAAGCCACATCCCAGTATATTATTTCATGTAGTATCCATAGATTTTAAAATAAATAATCCTTCATGATTAAAGGAAAAATTTTATCAATATAAAATTTTATTAATCATTATCCATAAGATAAATAAAATGATCCACTATAAAAATAAACGAAGCATGACCTATAACAATTTAGCCGAACCTCTAATCATAATGTGCATTCCATTTTCCATTTGACCTAGACTATGTTTCAGGTAATTTATGGGAAGAAATATAATATATAGAGTGTAAAGAAACCTATACCAATTGGAATGGGGTTATATTTATAAAATAATTGAAGAATATGAGTTGAAGAGAAAAATAAACAATGTTGAGTAATCATGTTCTAGATGAAAAGTACCCAGAGATAATTCCATTACACTACATTTTCAATAATTTATGCAAGGATGTAAAAATGATGTCTCTATTCATTTTCAAGGCACATAAAACATTGATAATATCATAGTAACTATATAAAATATAATACATATACATTAATATTATGACTAAATATTCATCTTTCACCAACATTCATAAATACAATCACCACCTCTATAAAAAAACTAAGAGAGTTCAAATATAAGAATATTATGTGGTGGGACTATATTTATAAATATTTCTCCCTTGATTAACATTAAAATACAATATAAATCTCCAAAATTATCGATTATATAATTCCCGCATTTTAACCATAAAAATTTCACTATTTATTTACCATAATCTGATGGATATATTATTATATACATCATAAAAAATACTATGTGGATTGAAATTAATTCATGGAATACCAAATCAAATAAACTTTTCCATTTTATATTATATAAAATAATTTAACATTATATCGAGAAAAAAATTATTTGAAAAATATCAATTATAAAAACTCAAACTAGGGCTACATGCCTTACAAACATTGAATCTCTAATAATTAATATAAAAACTAATTTTTTATTTATTAGTTAAATTATAGAATTTATCTATTATCAATGTAAATCATACATGATTAAATAAATTTAATTCATAATTCACATAATTTAATAAACCTATAAACATGGGTGTTATAATCAAATATATTTAAATAAAAATTTGGGGAGTATATAATTGATGAGTAGTTACAAATCAACCAAGCTATTATAATGATTGAAGAGGTAGGTTAACGGACTGAAGATGTCTATTTCATCTTTTTCTATATTAGAATGGATGAATTTTCAAAATGATTGGTTAATTATTAATTATTTTATGGAATAAAATTCTTAGATTAGAAGATATTAGGGGAGGAAAATACATGATCAATGCCTTCTCTGGAATGAGGTACTATTTTAGTAAATGGTAGAATTATTATTTCATTGTTTTATATTTGAAAATTATATTTATTTATCATAAGATTTTTTTTTATTGAATTAGACCAATGAGTAGAGTTACAATAATATACTATGAAAACAAACAATCTATAGATCGAAGTAATTAAGAAATGGTTTTTATTTCTTCCCATTAGGTTATGATTGGTAATAGAGAAATATCACGGGTAATCATAGTGAATTTGATAAAAACATATGATTTTATTATATAGGTGTATTTGATGAGAATATATTATAATATAATAAAGAGGGATAAAATATTATTCATCTCCATGGAAAAATTTTGTAATTTATATACAGTCAAGGTAGTGCAGGTCGTTCATGTAAATTCTAATGGTCAATCATTGAGTGATGTCGTTTAAATATATTTTCATTGATTAGGGATAGTTATTGGACTGTTCTAATGAAAGGTGTAACAGCCCGAGTTTTTTTGAGATATATTATTTTTAATTTATTTTATGTCTTCTATTATACAGTACACCAAGATTATCTTGTACTATGCACAACACCGTATTTGCTTGCAGTATATGCAACACTATTCTTGGATCGTGTTATACACAATTTCAAGTTCGTTTTGTGGAAATTATTCTACCCAACATTAAGTATAGATTTTGTTAAATGTATAAATGAAAAAAGTTTTGATTATGTTATACGCAACACTAAACAGAGCGTTCACTACACGCATCCCTGACATGGATTTAATTATACGCAACCAAGTCCTTCTTCGATAGCGTCTGTAGTACGTAATACCGAGTTTCACTAAATGAGATATTATTATAATATTATTATGAACTAGCCGTTATTCATATTAATACCCAATTTTTGAAATTTTATAAATTTTATCATTGAAAATGGACTTGATTTTTAGATTCTGAATATTGAAGTTAGCCTAGGGTGATTTTTTGGTATTTTTCCGAAAACTTTCAATTTTTGATGAATAGTGAAAACACTAGGTTACTATTTAAAAACCGATTTTTAATTTAAATAATTAATTATTTTATTTAAATTTATTTTAGGTCAATATTGATACATAATACCTATATAAGTTCAATGTAATTAATTGGAGTCATTTTATAAAATTTTTATATATATAAAAATTTTATCGAACTTTTCACCGTCTTTTACCCACCTCCTAGGAGAATTTAAAAATTTACAAAAATCATAATTTTATCGCTTCTGTGAGGGGAATTTAGAAAATTTGAGAGACAAGGATAATATCAAGGAGTAAAATATGGTTCAATAAGATCAAAATATTTTTTGGTGAATAGTAACTTTTAACTTTTATTTACCACGGTTAAAAGTAAATAGGGTAATTAAAGGTAAAAATGATATTATTATTACCTTAACACATGTCATAATTCTATTGGATAAGTATAATTCTACCAAAAAAACCTTATGAATATAATATTATAATTTAAGTCCATTGGATTAGATTAAGACATTTATTATTATTTTATTTAAAAAAGAGTTAAAATAGTTAAAATCAATGTTTAACAACTAAAACATTTTTAATATAAGGTTATAAAAAAGATAAATTAAACTATAAATATTCATTAGAAATCTAAAAATATTTCTTACCTAATGGTATTTTATTTATTATTTTTAGACATTAAATAATTTAATTTATGTATGACACAATGATGATGCAATAATTACCATATTAATGAAATATTAACATAATTGATGTTATAAATACCCAAATAAATGTAATTTTAGACTTTTTATGAATTAAACTAATTTTATAGGTTAATATGAAATGTTATAATTGATTTAATTAACTTTTTTAGAACTAATCATGATGTTATTATTTTCACAAAAAACATGTAACAAATAGTGTCGAAATTGACATAAATTAGTGTTTAAAACAAATATTATATTATTAATTGTTATTTTATTCCTAAAAATCTAAGGTTTGGCCGAATGAATTATATACGGATATATATATTAATAATGAACCACTTGGGGTTCGTTTGTCTTGTTATAGTAAGTTTATTAACCATATAGTGTAAGAAAACAAGAAGATACGGTAAAAGTTAAATTATTTAACATAGAGGTAAATATAAAAGATAAGGTTAAAATAGTAACCTAAACTTCTCTAAAACCTATTGGTTGAAAGGATTTAGACCCATAACCACCTTATCTTTGAAATAAATAAGTTTGTATCTATTAAAAAACCGCATATGATTTTATTATAAAATAATATTTTAAGTTTTGCCAAAGGTTCCCCTCTCCTCCCTTATAAAAAGGGCACCCCTTTCCTCTTCTCATCACACCCTTTTGAGTCTTTAAGCTCTGCCAAACCCTGCCAATTACTCTTCTCAACCTCTCTAGTTAAATCATAGAGGTTCTGGAATTCTCAAAAGACCAACTCTAGTGCCCTAAGAAGAAGTTTAAAGGAGGTGCGTCGAGAAAGAGGTAATCTCTTCTACCGACTCTTTCAAGTTTCTTTCTTCTTCAACTTTCCCTTCATTAGTTGTTTAATTATAAATTAATAACATAAGTATTAAATATATACTGATATGTTATTATAAATATGAAACAAACCTATTTCACCTTATATCCATCCTACGGAAAATGAAATCACTGCGCGTGCGTACGTACAAAATACCATCTCCACGCCGTGGTGTAATATTTATTCGACCACCACCTTACTTGGATGGGCATAATGGTGTAAATAAATAACTATATATGATTATAGTAAAGTTATATTTATTCTTAAATATTATAGATACACTTCCATACAATTCCACGATCATGGGAATGATAACATCACTCATGCGTACATACGGACTACCGTCTCCACTACGCGATGAGATTCATTCTCCATGTTAACCATTCATGAATGATTATAAAGTATATATAATGAATAATAATTAAATATATGACATAATAATGATACTGAATTTATATATATATATATGAATGTCATCTACTTAATTCCATTCAATTCAATAAGGAAACTAAAACATCGTTCATGCGTACGTACGGCCTACCATCTCCATGAACAGTGTATTTCATTACATTTATCAATATATCATATATATATATATATTATGAATATATATTATATATATAAATCATGTTTTACATTTTGGAATTATTTAAATCAGTATATAATTAATAATATCAAGAACAACATGTCGAAACACATACGATAAATGAAACAATTTTACCCAAAATGCTGCTTTAACATGGAATTTACAAAAGAACAGGTAATATAAATTCATAATTGAACCATATATGATAGCATAACAATGAATATGATTCTGTAATAAGTCAATGACATTATTTATATCATTACATAGGAGGTTCAGATACGTACGAATCATATCGGACCTAAGGTAAGGGATAATTTTCCAAATCTCATTTTTATCTGAGATTGCTTATACGTAAGTATTTACTAGGGTTATATTTTTCATCCATGCCCATAAAATGTTTTTCATAAAGTGTTTAATATTATTCCATGTATGTTTAATGTCATGTTTACCCCGATTTTACTTTTACTTTGTGTTATGGAAGAAATCCTTATTTTGTTTACCATACGAGGAACTTTTTGAGTTTTCTAGCAAAATTATGAGAAGAATGTTATTTTTAACTTATACGGCGTGAATGGATTTTTATGGTTTCATAAAGACTAATTTTCATGAAGCATACTCTACAAGATTTTATGACTATTTTCAAAAAAAATACTTTTTTTCCATGGAATTTTCCTTAATAATTCATTTCAAGTGTTTTATCAAAACCATTTTCCATCTAAGATGACATTATTTCATATGTGCATGTTTCAAGTATAATGTCTCTATGATTTACATGGTTTTACTTCCCTTATGATGAAATTTTATCCATTTGTTTTATATGGATTATGTTATAATGGGATGATATTTATGAAATCCATTTTATTCCTAGGGTTATGATGAATGTTTTAAGTTTTTGTGGCACAAGTAAGAATGATTTCATAATGAGATGGGTGAGACATATATCTCCCACCAATGCATCGGGTAAAGATTTATATCTCATGAGATAGACATGGCTGGAATGGTAAGTTAATCCGGTTCAGTGATACAAGACTGGAACGAGGTGTGAAGTCGATTCATAAATGGACTTTTTCCACTAAGATGGTCTTGGCAGCAATGCCTTGGCTACTATGGAAACCATACCATGTGATTAATGTTTTTACACAATTACAAGTTTTATTTACAAGCTATGTTATCATGATTGATGTTATTTTATGATATATTTCGTACGTACTTTCAAGATTTATGTCTTTACTCACGATTTTGATGTTTAGATTTTATGTTCATGTTTTTGCATTCAAATGTTTATGGATTGTTTTATGTTCCCTATGGTTACACTTAATGAGCATTTGAGCTCACCCTTTTTATGATTTCTTTTCTCCGGGATATAAATAAAGGTTTTAGGTAAGAAAACCAAAAGGGGAAGATATTTATGTGAGATGTTGAAGATTATTCACCATGATTAGAAGATTTTGTTTCGAGTTTCCGAAGACACTAAACTAATACGGTCTTTGGGCATCTGTTTTTGTCATGTATTAAGTATTCCGAAAAAGTAATGTAATGTCCATGTACACCAAGCTTTGGGTCTCTACAGTTGGTATCAGAGCGATGGTTTAGTTAACCGTTGGAAACTAGGCTGCGAAAACCTTAGTGAAATCCCTAGAGATATTTCTAAGGTATGTCTAGGGATGTCCCTAAGGATAAGTATACATATAGGTTATAGTCCTAGAATTAGTGTAACGATCTTAGAATTTAACCTAAGTTGTTAGATATTGATGGTACTCTCCCTTGATTATGATTTTTGCCTCTCACACTATTCTTTTTGGGTTTTAGAAAATGGCTGGAAATAGGAAGATTCATGATAATAGAGGATATAATGGACAATGGAATGATATTATTCATGAGAAACCAAATGAAATGGGATTTGGAAGTCCAAACATCGTTTTTATGCCTGATCGGAAATCTCATAATATGATCAATAATCTCAACTTTGGTAAGTTTTCAAACTCAGCTAATAAGAGAAAGATGGAGTTTCATGATGATCATAGAGGAAAGAAAGTTCAATTTCTCTCATGTAAATCATGTGGGAAGAGGCATCAAGGAGAATGTTTCAAAGGAACTGGAAGATTCTTTAGGTGTGGAAAAGAAGGAAAAAAATATAGTAAGTGAAAATGAAAAGGTTCAGTTAACACCATAAAGAAGGATAATGGTATTGTTACGACATCAACAATGATTAGATGTTTTAAATGTGGAATTTATGGGCATTATGCAAACCAATTACCTAAGGGAAAATCTCATGAAGAGAATCAGAATGGTCATATTGGTAGTATTTATGTGGATGATGATGAGGAGACTACAAATGATATATGAGATGAAAGAAGTGTTGAAGCTTGGTCAATGGTTTAATAAGGTAGTGGAATGATTTATATTTATGTTGTATAGGTAATGGTACTATGGAATAAAGACACATCTAAGGTTTGTTACACTACTGTTTTTCCTAAAGTATTTTAAAATATATGTTGAATGGTACCGGTAACCATGAAAGGTTAATTCATATATTTTTGGAAAGTAGATGGTATGCTCATAATGAAGGTATATGGAGATAACGAGATGTTTTATAGTATTGATGATCGCATGGCTGATATATGGACAATGTGATATCATGGTTTGAGTATATAGAAATTTTGGGATTTTGGTATGTGGAAAGAGTTAACTTTTGACAGCATTTATGTATTCATTAAGGTTCAATGGGTATTCATTTTTCAGGAAAATACATGATTATGTTATTCACATGTTTGGAACGTGACCAACAAGATATATCTTATATGGGGGATAAATGGTGGTATTCACATGCTTGGTTGATGACATTTCTAGTAATCGTTTTATTTATACTAAAAGATTGGATAGAAGTATTTTCGATAATCTTAAAGGTTGGAATAGATTAAGTTGGACATTAGATAGAATTTTTTAAGGCTAGAACTTTTTTTGATACTATTTCTGGAATGTTATAATAGTGTAGTTTTATAAATAGGACAACCCATAGGATGAGCGACAACCCATCATGTCAGACAAGGTTATGGGAATCAAACCCACAACCGAAGTGCGACAGGCCTTTATCACCTACCACTGGCCTACAGGAAGTCTATGGTTAGTAGAAACTAGTTTTATTTTATTAAGAAGGATGATTGATGAAGTATAATTCCATTTTGGAACCATATCAAATAACTCTGACCATTGATGGACTTATGTATATAACTTTTTCTAACCCTATGTTTGAGATAGATGGAATGACCTATCATTCTATCGCATGATCTGCTAATACTTCATGAAAGACAAATTCTACTTCATTTTTTTAAGAAATGAAGTGGAAATTGTTCAAGGCATGAGAAATAGTAAGATTGTACCAAAAACAAGGATGTATTTCTTTTAATTCAAAAATTATTCAACTTTAGGGAAATGATTTTGAAAACCAAAAATATTGTCCTAGTTCTCTCATATCTAATGAATCAGATGGTACCTTAGATCATCACAATTTTATGGCTTTGTTACTGTTGGATTTATCATATCCCGGTTATCTACCACTCTCCATCAGAACTTGATGATTATATTTCTCTTCCATATCCATATTTTCACCTATGATCTCCTATGTGGGAACCCAAGTGATGAGTTACATTGGGTATTCGTTTTGTTTCTAATGTTCATTTTTAAAAAGTAAGTATTAGTTTTCCTTTTTACAATGTGGATTTCTATGAAAGAAACTCTCAATTAATAAACCTTTTATAACCCCGACTAATTTCGAGGGAGATATTCATTTTAAGGGGGTAGAATGTATCACCCCGATATTTTGTGAGATATATTATTTTTAATTTCATTGATGTCTTCAATTATACACTACACAAAGATTATCTTGTACTATACACAACACCGTATTAGCTTGCAGTATACACAACACTATTCTTGTCTCGTGTTATACACAATTTCATGTTCGTTTTGTGGAAATTATTCTACACAATATTGAGTAACGATTTTGTTTAATGTATAAATGAAAAAAGATTTGATTATGTTATAAGCAACACTAAAAAGAGCTTTCACTACACGTAGCCTTAACATGGCTCGCATTATAGGCAATAAAGACCTTCTTTGATAGCGTTTGTAGTACGCAATACCGAGTTTCACTAAACGAGATATTATTATAATATTATTATGAACTAGCCATTATGAATAGTAATACCCACTTTTTAAAATTTTATAAATTGTATCTTTCAAAATGGACTTCATTTTTATATTTGGAATACCGAAATTAGCCTAGGGTGATTTTTTTGTATTTTTCTTAAAACTTTCAATTTTTAATGAATAGTGAAAACACTGGGTTACTATTAAAAACTGACTTTTTATTTAAATAATTATTTATTTTATTTAAATTTATTTTAGGTCAAAATTGATACATAATACCTATATAAGTTCAATGTAACTCATTAGAGCAATTTTATAATAATTTTAGATATATCAAAATTTTATTGAACTTTTCACTGTCTTTTACCCACCACCTAGGAGAATTTGAAAATTTACTTAAAAATTAATTTTACCGCTTCTGTGATTGGAAATTCGAAAATCCAAGAGTCTCGGTTAATATCAAGGAGTAAAATGTGGTTCAATAAGATAAAAATAATTTTTTTGTGATTAGTAACTGTTTACTTTTATTTACCACGTTTAAAAGTAAATAGGGTAATTAAGGTTAAAAATGATATTATTATTACCCTAACACTTGTCCTAATTCTATTAGATAAGTATAAATCGTCCAAAAACAACATTATGAATATAATATTATCATTTAGGTCCACTTGGATTAGATTAGGATATTTATTACTATTTTATTTAAAAAATAGTGAAAATAGTTAAAATCAAAGTTTAATAACTAAAACATTTTTAATATAGGGTCATACATAAGATAAATTAGACTATAAATATTAATTAGAAAGACAAAAATATTTCCTAACTAATGGTAGTTTATTTATAGTTATTATACATTAAATAATTTAATTTATTTATGACACAATGATGATGCAGTAATTACCTTATTAATGATATATTAACATAATGGATGTTATAAATACCCAAATAAATGTAATTTTAAACTTTTTATGAATTAAACTAATTTAATAGGTTAATATGACATGTTATAATTGATTTAATTAACTTTTTTTAAACTACTCGTGCTGTTATGATTTTCAAAAAAATCATGTACCAAATAGTGTCAAAATTGACATAAGATAGTTTTTTAAACAAATATTATATTATTAATTGTTATTTTATTCCTAAAAATCTAAGGATCGAAACAATGACTTAGATAATAATATATATATTAATAGTGAACCACTTGGGGTTAGTTTTTCTTGTTATAGTAAGTTTATTAACCATATAGTGTAAGAAAACAAGAAGACACAGTAAAAGTTAAATTATTTAACTTAGAGTCAAATCTAAACGATAAGGTTAAAATAGTAAACTAAACTTGTCTAAAAGATATTGGTTGAGAGGATTTTGACCCTTAACCACCTTATATTTTAAATAAATCAGTTTGGAGATATTAAAAACCTAATATGACTTTATTATAAAATTATATTTTAAGTTTTTCCAAAGGTGCCCCTATCCTCCCTTATAAAAAATGGCACCCATTTCCTCTTCTCTTCACACCCTTTTGAGCCTTTAAGCTCATCCAACACCTGCCAATTACTCTTCTAAACCTCTCTAGTTACATAATAGAGGTTCTGTTCTTCTAAAAAGACCAACTCTAGTGCCCTAAGAAGAAGTTTAATGGAGGTGCATCGAGGAAGAGGTAATCTCTTCTACCGACCCTTTCAAGTTTCTTTCTTCTTCTACTTCCTCTTATTTAGTTGTTTGATAATAAATTAATAACATCACTATTAATTATATATTTATACTTTATTATAAATATGAAACAACCCTATTTCATCTTCTATCCATCCTATGGAAAATGAAATCACCGCGCGTGCGTACGTATGGAATACCATCTCCACGCCGTGGTGTAATCTGTTTTCGACCACCACCATACTTGGATGGGTATAATGGTATAAATAAATAACTATATATGATTATAGTAAAGTGATGTTTATTATTCAATATTATACATAAACTCTCTATAATTCCATGATCATGGGAATGATATCATCACCCGTGCGTACGTACAGACTACCTTCTCCACGACGCGATGAGATTCATTCTCCATGTTATCCATTCATGAATGATTATAATATATATATAATTAATAATAATTAAATATATGGAATAATAATAATACTAGATTTATGTATATATATATATTTATTTCATCTACTTAATTCCATACAATTCAATAAGGAAACGAAAACAACGTTCTTGCGTACGTACAGCCTACCGTCTCCATGAACGGTTTATTTCATTCCATTTATCAATATATCATATCTATATGTATATTCTGAATATATATTATTTATATAAATAATTTTTTACATTCTGTAATTATGTAAATCATGATATAAGTGATAATATCAAGAACAACATGTCGAAACACATACGATAAATGAAACGATTTTACCCAAAACGCTGCTTTAACATGGAATTTACAAAAGAACGGGTAATATAAAGTCATAAGTGAACCATATATGATATCATAACAATGAATAAGATTATTTAATAAGTCAATGACATTATTTAAATCATTATACAGGAGGTTCGGATACGTACAAAGCATATTGGACCTAAGGTAAGGGATAAATTTTCAAATCTAATTTTTATCCAAGATTGCATATATGTAAGTATTTAGTTGGGTTATATTTTTTATCCATGCCCCTAAAATGTTTTTAATAAATAGTTTAATATTATTACATGTATGGTTAATGTCATGTTTACCCCGCTTTTAATTTTACTTTGTGTTATGGAAGGAATCTTTCTTTTGTTTACCATACGAGGAACTTTTTGACTTTTCCGACAAAAGTACGAGAAGAATGTTACTTTTAACTTATAAGGAGTGAACGGATTTTTACAGTTTCATAATGTCTCATTTTCATGAATCTTACTCTAAATGATTTTATGACTATTTTCAAAAACAATACTTTTTTTCATGGCATTTTCCTCAAGAATTCATTTCAAGTGTTTTATAAAAACAATTTTCTATCTAAGATTACATTATTTCATATGTGTATGTTTTAAGTATAATGTCTCTATGATTTACTTGGTTCTACTTCTCTTATGATGAAATTATATCCTTTTGTTTTATATGTATTATGTTATGATGGGATGATTTTTATGAAATCCATTTTATTCTTTGGGTTATGATGAATGTTTTAAGTTTTTGTGGAATAAGTAAGAATGATTTCATTATGAGATGGGTGGGACCTATATCTCCCTCCAATTCATTGGGCAATGATTTATATCTCAAGAGATAGACATGGAAGGAATGGTAAGTTAATATGGTTCAGTGATACTGAACTTGAACGAGGAGTTATCTCGATTCAGAAAGGGACTTTGTCCACTAACATGGTCTTGGCAGCAATGCCTTGGCTACTATGGAAATCATATCACGTGCTTAATGTTTTGCCACAATTTCATGTTTTATTTCCAAGATATTTTATCATGATTGATGTTCCTTTATGATATATGATTTACGTACTTCCAAGATTTACGTATTTAATGATGATTTTGATGTTTAGATTTTATGTTCAAGTTTTTGCATTCAATGGTTTATGGAATGTTTTATGTTCTCTATGTTTACCCTTACTGAGCATTTGAGCTCACCATTTTTTTGTTTTCTTTTCCCCAGGATATAAATAAATGATTTAGGTAAGAAAAAAAAGGGGAAGATCTTTATTGGAGATTTTGAAGGTCGTTCACCATGATTAGAAGATTTCGTTCCGAGTTTCCAAAGACACTAAACTAATACGGTCTTTGGGAATTTGTTTTTTTTTCAGGTATTAAGTATTCCACAAAAGTAATGTATTGTCCATGTACGTCAAGCCTTGGGTCTCTAAAAAAGGAATTATCATAATATATTGTTATATAATTATTATAAATATGCATCAAATTTTATTTCAAATATTTTTATAAGGTGAAAAGTGAAAGTTTATATTTAGAAAATTATTATAACAACATAATCTATTCCCCTTATTATTATATGGTACCAAAAAAATTATGATAATAGAATAAAAAACTATAGGATACTGAGCATAATGGATCCATTCTACCAAGTGCTCCCGCATTAGATTCACCAGTAATATTTTATATAAACCAATATGATATCTTGAGATCATATTTTGAATATTAGAAATTAAATTGATTTATAGTAACAAATAAATATCCCTTATAATAAATAAATTAACTATTTCAATTATATAATTTAGTTGGTTGGTTTTCCGTGATTATCCTTTGATCAGGGTATCATATGTTAAGGTTATTTGAAAAGGATAATACAAAAAATAAATTTTGATATTTTTATAGTATCTAAATAGTTTTTATTATGACACTGGATGTTATATATACAATTACATTATATCTAGAAATATTGTACATTATCTTCCATTTTTTTGACTCCATTGGGATAGTTATTTATGTTTATATCTTAATATACTAATTAATAGAGCTACATTAGAATAATGATCATGATATTTTCATCAATGTTTTATTAGAATATAAGTTTTATCACATGTTATTGAAGTATCATGTTTTTATTTTAAATGGATGATTTAATGGGTATATTTTTTTAATAAAGAATTAAAAATTGATATTGATATTTTAAATATGGTGAGATATTTGAAAAATTCAAAAAATTTATTATTAATATAATATTTTATTGAGTATCACATTATATCAAGGGTTATTTATTAAATATTTAAGAAATTTTCTTATTTTATCCAAAATTTGACTAAAAAAATGAGAGATTCATTCTTTGAGTGGCATGTTATAAGAAATATTTGAGTAATTTATAAGGTAATTACATTAACATTAATTTTTAGTACTTCTTTGATATGGGTTATTTATGGTGTTTAATGTACTGAATCTATATGGTTCACAAGGTATGTTTTAATACTAGTATACATGATTTTTTGTATAGGTATAAGAAATTGAGGTCTCAAATGTTGAATTACTCTACAGGTGATCATAAATTAGGTGTTTATGTGCATTATTTTAGGAGTTGGAGGATCTAAATTTGTATTAAAGGTATTGTAATTTATATTATTCATAAGAATTTAAATTATATGGTCATTTATAAGAATCTATAATTGAGACAATGATAGAGGGTAGTGTATCTATTAAACATTGATTTTGACATTTTATATACAAAATAAAATGGAAATATTGTGCATGATAAATTGAATTAGAAAACTATTTCTAAATATGTGAATATATATGGAGAATAATGGTGGTTGTTATTTTTATAAAAGGTTATTCACAAGGAATAAAAAATTTATTGTAAAAAATTTATTTTATTTTTAAGGTGGAATCCTTTTTTATTGATTAAATTTAAGAATAGTGATCATATGAAAATAAATAATGAATGATAATGGATAAATTAAATGAAAGGGGGTAAGATATGGATAAATTATTGAACTACCTTAATTATAATAATTTAAAATAATTGGATTTTAATTCTATAGATAATAAGAATGGTGTTTTAAAATCATTCTTCTTTCCAGGTTGGGAAAAACATTGTAGATCACAAAATAAGTATAGAAATATTTAATTTTAATAATAGTTATCGACAATTAAGAATGAAACTATATATATATAAGAAAAATATAAATTGAATAATATATTAATATCATAATTTATTGAAATTACACCTCCCAAATAATCACACAAATTGAGGAGATAATGGATATATGTATTGATGATTAACGATATAAATAAATTATTTTAAATCATTAAAAAACTTTTATATAAAATTGTGCCCTACTAGATCCTTTTAGGAAATTTCATATAATACAATAATATTGTCATCCTAGGTATTAGAAACATAAGAAAGCGGTGATCTCAATTACATAAAAAAGAAAAAGACACATCATAAAGGATTAGATTGGAATAATGATATAGATCATGATAATTATATAAATAATATAAAAAAATCAATAGAAAAGGGAGAATAATAATAAAATTTTATGGAGTAACATATGATAATAAGATTATTGGTAAGAAACCACAAAATAAATGAATTAGTTTAAAATAAAATATCAATAATAATAAAACATATGAAAATGATATAAAAGTTTTGAATACCTTAAAAATAAAAAACAATCATGGATCCTTTGAATAAAATGGTGAATAACATGAAAAAATGGCACAATCATAAGTATATTATTAGTTATAACTCCTAAAATACTACTAATTAACTATTTCACATATAAAAGTTTTTATAGAGATTAATGCCATCACATTCCCAATTTTTTTTATCCTAGCTATGATCTGACCTATTACTGATTTTTTTTAGTAGAGTGTAACATAATCAAATAAGACATTTGTGAACCTATCAACTCTTTATCAGTTTCATAATTAAATTTATTTATAGTCCTTAACGCCTCTAAAATCACCCAATGTAAACCCCGTTAGTCTCTATATTATTTTTATAAATTATATATCTCATGAGATATAAGACTTTATAGGATTAATTGTATAGATATATTGGTCCCACACATATCATTCTCCATACAATTTATGGAACTTTAAAATCAACCACTAATATTTTCATAAAGAACCCAAGAAAATTTAACTGGTTGTTAAAAAATTAAAAAATATCACCGAACACGAACTTACAAAATCATAAAACATCATAAATCTAATTTTCTAAATGAAATAATATCATAATGAAATACAAATGGTGATCAAAAAATCACTTCAGGAAAAATAAATCGTGGAGGTTAAATATATGTGACAATGAAAATGTTTTCACAAAAAAAATTTATAACATTGAAGTGGAAATTACATTAAAAAATATTTTTAAGGGAAAAATAATATTTTGAAAACCTTATTATAAAGTTTTCCAAATAAAATTTCTTTTTAAAATATATAGTGTTTTAAAAAATAAGACATAGAAATACTTTCAAAATTTTCATTTTTATGATAATCCTTAAAAATGATAACTTGAAAAGGAATAAATAAATAAATATAAGAATTGAATTTTTTTTGATAAATATTATTTTAAGAATGAATAATTATTAAGGGAAACTAAAAAACAATTAATATTTTCAATTACTTAACTTGAAATACATTTAAGACTTTCAATTTAGAAATAATAATTAATAATGGTAATTGGAAATCAAAGTAATGTTTTAAATAAAATAATGGGAAATAATATGAAAACATATACTTTTAAAAATAAAATTTATTAATTAAAACATTCAATATAAATTAGAGTAACAAAATGAAAATGTGGATTGGATGATAGGCCATTAATTTTGGGAAGCATGGAAATACCTATTGAATTTTTTTAAATAACATTGTTGGAAACCCACATAACATAGATTATTTTAAAATTTATAATAAAAAATTAGGTAATTATAAATTGAAGACTACCAAATAAATCCAAATGTGAAAAAAATAATTGAGGCTGTATTATCAATGAGTATATAAATTGGGTCGATGGGTATCAAATTTGAGAGGTCTCAATTTTTGGATAGAAGTTAAAAATAAATAATTATAGATTTTGTAACAATTAAATAAAAATATTTGAACTATAAGTAAAATGAAATTGAAACTAGAAAACCATTAAAAATGAATGAATTAATAATATAATATATCATGTTTTAGTATACACACCACTTATATAAGAATATTAGCATTATATAAATGATGTCTCAATGAATGGGACATTGAGATAAAACTGTCATACGATTTATGAAATAGTCTAATAAAAAAATAATTTAAGGAGAGATAGATCTATAATTTTTTATTAAAATACAATTATAAAGATAATTATTTATATTATTCCACTAATATTGTGTTTAAAAACTATTTTTATTAAATTATGTGTTTATAAAAAATGGGTCTAAAAGGATGAAAAGTTTAGAAGAACCCCTTACATTATTTCCTAGCTTAGTTGATGACATTTTACCATCCTATAAAATAATTTATCTTAATGAAAAATAATATTTTAGATCCTTAATGAAAATTATTACAATTTTATAATCCTTATTATATTTATTTATCATGGGAACATTAATTTGTTATAGCGTATTATGACTATCTTGTGTTAATGAATTAATTTTTTATGCATGATTGATAATTTATTATTTTATTACACATAATTTTATAACCAATAAATTATTTATATATAATATAAAATTATATAATATATAACTTTTATTTATTTAAAATTTTATTATTTAGTTACATACGTGTTTATATTATATTACATAAAAACTTGTTAATAACAGCTTATTTTGACAATTTTAGGGAACAAAAATGTTACTTTAAAAATAAGTTAAAATAAAAATATAAAATTTAAAGTAACTTATAAAAATAAATATTGAATTAATATATTATAATATTAATATTTTTTATTTTCCAATATTCATCCATAATATCACTTTATAGTATTGTTCACGTAGGTGGTTAAAGTGACTAAACTCGAACACAAATGAAAACAACAGGAGACAGTGGATAGAATGTATCTATTTTGGAATAATATATTTATTACAGAAGTATCATAAAATTATATTTATATTTTATTCATATTTAACCATATTTGAATATTTTTAGCCAATTTATGAAAATATAAATGATTTTTTTCATCATAGAAGCAACAATATGAACTTATACACGATTCGTGTTTTCATTTCCTAATGATCAAGAGGTGTAAAGGGGAATATTAAATTGAATTTTTTGGTTAAAATATATAATAAATATAATATTTATTCACCATTACCAACATTAATTTCTTTTATTTAAATTGGTGATAAAAATAAAACGACATCACTTTATGAAGATGGAAGTTTGTGCAACACACTAACAGTATTATTTTGTCCTTATAAGTGGATGAAAATAGATAAATTATGGTAATAACACTATTATAAAACATATAATTATAATATATATAGTTAAGTAATATTATTTTTATGGTAATATGATATTTTTATGAGTATGATTATGAAGGATATCTTAAGAGGATATGACAGCTAATTTGGAGACTAAATTTTTCATTTAGATGTTCCATTAAAAATAAAGGGCTTAAGAAAAATATAATAAAATAGGGTATTATATTTTTAGGATAGAGATATTTGGAGAGTAAGTTTTATGATTTTAAATTATTTTTTATAAGGAAATGATTTCGTTTTAAAGGGTGTAATTGATCCCCGTTTATAAGAAAAAAATCGTGACTTTTAAAAACACCCCTTATATTTTAATAATACCTTGAAAATATTTCAAGGTAAATGGTTGAATGTATTATATTTTTATCTATTTATATTGATAAATAATAAAATATTTCCATTCAACACATGTTCTATAAATTTTATATGTACTTTACCATTATTTTTTCACAATTTACCATTTTATTTTATATGAGTTCACGAGTTTTAAACTAAGTGATTTTAAATTTTATTAAACATATAACATAAATAATATAAATAAATTCGAGTTTAATGAAACTAAATTTATCTTATTTTAAATCAATTTAAAATTAAAAAAATTATAAAAATAACTTTTATTTTAAAATAGATGATGTGTTAAAAAACTACTTTATTAGGGAAATGACATTTTGACCAAGATTGATTATTAATTTTAAATAGCATTTATTATGAACTATATGAGTATAAATATATATATTTACATTTTTATACATCATATTACTTATATTATTTAATTTATTATACAGAAATTGTGTGATATTAAGGACACATTAATTTTAAAAAACATGTTTCATCATTGTCGTGATAATGAACATTAATAAAAATAATCTATATTTTATAAAAGAAAATTAAATTGTATGTGTGAAATACTATTAATATTATTATCTCAAATATAACAGTAATTTTATCAAATTAAATTTCTATTTTTAGTGATATTTTTCTTAACATTAGAACAGGATACACATAAAAACTAGTTTTTTTGTAAAAGAATTATTCTAACAAAAATGATTTATGATTATGATAGAATTATCAGTGAAGATGATTCCAATAAATTTAAAATAATATTTATAATAGAATTATTATTTACTCACTAATACAATAAATAAAAAACATCATGTCATAATGCTTTAATTAATTAGGAAATAATATTGATAAAACATTTTTCAATAAATCTCTATATAAATTTTCAAAATGCTCTACACATGATTATAAATTCATTGTATCATTTAAAAATGATTTATTTTACATTATAATATATATATAATTTATTTTTTATAAATTATTCAGTGTATTCATAAACATGGAGTTATTTAAAAAGTTGGTATTTATTTAATATTCACCTGAAAATTGATTATTTAAGAAATACCTCAAAAAATAATCTTAAAATAATATTTTTATGAAATATGAAATTAACTTTAATTTATAAAATTTTAATTATAATTTTTTTTAGTTTTTTTATTTTTAAAAGAAAAATGAATACTATGGAGAAAATAATTTATATTGAAAAGAATCTTTTTAACATCTACTCATTTTTATTATTTTACTTTTAATGGTATTAAATATTCATGTTATAATATTATAGTGTTTTTATTGATTTACTAATCATTTCTTATTTGTATATTGTGAGTCATTAATGTTGTGTATAGCATGTGTCTTAAGTTTCAGAACATAAAATTTATTTTAAATGGTTTAAAATCTTCATTAATTTCATTATTCCACAATAAAATAAATTATATTATCATAATTTTAATCATTATTTACTGATTTTAGAGATATTATTTCCATGGGAAACTCAACATATATCTTATATTTTGAGATATCCTTGTAATTAGGGTTTATATAAAATATGATACCACTTTTCTCAAATATACTTTTTCGAAGATCCTAAGGACACACTATACACATCTTAATTACCATGAAATTGATTCCATGAAATAATAAAACCAACAAGGATATGATAATAAAAAATAAGTTAATTATAGGAATATGGATGTTCATTCCTAAGATTTATTCTCCAATGACACCTTAATTACAACTTATGACAGTTTCATTTCAACTATGTAATACTTGGGTAATCATATTCTTATATAGGTTCCACCCAGGTTACTATACGTTTAGTTATATTATGATTATCATATTAATTCCTCGATTTAATTTTAAAACGATTACTATATATTGTTTCATAAAAATCATATGATCAACCAAAGAATATTCCCTTGGATTGTCAAGCTAGATTTTAGGTATTATTCCCACTCATCATGCATTAGGGTGATGATCATATCAATAGAAAACTAGCCCTTTTCACGGTGGTTATACTTAGGATTATCTATGACACAACCACATATGCTTTCCAGTATCTAGAGATGGATTCATTTCTATGATAAAACATCCAATCAAAGACTTGACCTATATTTTTAAGATATTAATATATAATTAGTTTCATGTATAATGTTTTCACCAAGTTTCTTTAAACCTAATTCCAAAGATAAAATTATTTATCTAAAAACTTATATAAAATAATATAGAAAATAAATTATCCTTTCTTTGATATCTAATGAAGTGACCCATGAAAAACAAGACAAAAATATTACATTAATATATTTATTTAAGAAAAATACATCTCACTAATAGTCACACAAATCAAGGATGCAAAGGTTTAGTTTCTTGTATATTGTATACATAAATAACATGTTTCAAAACACTTATAAACTCGTATCCACAATTATTCTCATATATATCCTTTCTATAAACCATAGATGATACAATGATATTTATAACTTGGGAATTATAACCATAAGAAAGGGGTGAGATAAAATGCTTCGAAATGGAACAAATATATCAAAAATACATAGATCAAGAACATGAAATAGAATATGATAATGATATAAATAATATATCAAAATTTTAAAAGACCGTGGGGAATAATAAATCATGATGATGTAACATATGATCATAATAATATCATTAATGAACCAAAAAAGTTGTGACCAAGATTAAAATCAAATATCAATAATCATAAAACATGTAATCAGGATATAAATGTGATGTATAATTTAAAAATAATTAATGATAATTGATACATTATATAACATGGAAAAAACCTATAATAGTGGTAGAGTCTTAAACATATCATTTCTTATCATTAGGAACTATACTACCCGCTACGTTCATTACATATAAAATTGTGATTAGAGCTAAATTCAATCACAATGTTTCTTTATGAACCATGATACTCACTAAACTACTAATATATAAAATTTTTTGTATGGATTTAATCCATGATACTCATATTTTATGAACCTAGTTACTCACTGAACTATTCACTAGGAAAAAATTTATAAGAGATTAATAACCCCACAATCACCATTTTTGGTCCATGATAATCACTAACATGTTAATATAATACTTATATTTCATATGTTATAATTATTTGGACAATTTATTCTTGGGAGTTATTGATCCCTCCCTTCGCATAATACCAAAATTATTAAGCCACATAAAAATAAATCATTCATTATATAATAAATAACTCATATAGAAAAGAATCAGTTTCTTAAAAAATACTAAAATTTAATATAACATAATTTTTTGAAATCTTGAAATATTAAAATTAACATTTTCCAAAATATGTAAATTATAAAAACATTTAAATGGGTCTTAAAAAATCTGTTCATGAAAAATCAACCTTGAAGGGAAAATATAAGTGAAATTATAAAATAATATACCAAACCATTTTAAAACACTAATGGGAAAATTTCATTTGAAAAAAATTATTTTCTGGGAAATAAAAAATTATTGGAAACATTATTATAATGATTTATAAATTAAATTTACCTCAAAATAGAATAATTTTTCAAAAATGTGATGTGAAAAGACTTTGAAAACAAGTATATTTATGAGAATCATTAAAAAAATGTGTAATAAATATTTATTTCAATACTAAATATGTAAATAAATTTATAACTTTTATATTTAAGAGTAATAAATTATAATAGAAACAATAAAAATTCATAAGTTTCTCAACAAAATAGTTGGAATTATTTTGAAAAATTTTATATATAAAATCAATTTTAATAATTGATAAATGAAATAGAAATAAAATTTTCAATAAAATAAGTTGAAATACAGTGAAAACATTTACCTTTAAAAATAATCCTAACATAATGGAAACATGAAAACACATAAGAGTAGAAAAAATAAAATGTGGAGTGGATTATAAAACAATTACCTTGGAATGGATGGAAGATCCTTTTAAAACATTTAAAACAAAATTGTCTAAAATCCATATTTCTCAAATGATTTTGAAAAATATAATTTAAAATCTATTAAGAGAAAGTGATATTTATAAATTATTTCAAAAGGTGAATGAAATAATATATGATTTATAAATAATGGGAATATAAATTCCCTATAGAGATTATCAAATTTGAGAGGTCATGATATTTGGAAGGAAGCTGAAAATAAATCCTTAAAGCTCGTGTAAAATTTTAAACAAATATTGAAGGATAATGAAAAAGAAATTGAAACATGAATACCATGAATGATGAATTAATTTTTGATATAATATATATTTTATTATATATATAAAACAATTAGATAATTTTCTTTGTAAAACAAACAATGTCTCACACAAGGGAAAATTGAGATGAAAATCCATTATAGATTTAGGAACATGCTAATATAAACAAATTAAAAGAGAGAAATCAGGTAATTATTTTTCAAATAACAATATAGAGAAAATTATAATTGATCATATTATATGAACAACATGTAGTGCACACACCATTTAGATTTATTTATGTTCTTAAAAAAATTATATCTCAATGGAGGAAAATTTCAGAGGAAACCCTTATATTGTACCATTGCTTAGTTAATGACACTATATCATCCTATAAGAAGAAAAATCTTACATAATATCATATTTAATTACCCTAATCATAAATATTATCCTTTTATAATCACTATTATGTTTTTTTGTCATGATCACATTTATTTTTTATAGCGTATTATAACTATCGAGTGTTAATATATGTAACAATTTTTCTAATGTTTAGTAATTTTCATATCATTAAAAATATTTTTTTACCATGTTTATTAATTATATATTCTTATATATTAATTAATATACAACTTTTATTTATTTAGACTTTTATATTTTCATTCGATATGTTTTTTGGTTATGTTAAGTGAAATCGAATTGATAAAGGCTTATTAAATTTTTTTTATAAAAGATAATGACACATTAATAATAATTTAAATAAATAATATAATATTTATAAAAAAATATAATAAAAAATATTTAATTAATTTATTATTATAATTTTTTTTATATTCTCATTATCATACATAATCAAATGTTAATGAAATGTTTATATAGTTGTTTAAATAGATCAGAACACAAATACACTTTAACTCGATTGGTGACTATGGTTAAAGAGGTATTTATTTTAAAATATTAAATTATAACAGAATAATATTGATATTATATTTATGATTTTATGATTATAGACATTATTTTATGGCTTTTACAAAATTTATTATAATGTAAATGAAAATGAATAACATTTCAGCATTGTTGAAAAAATCCACACATACGCACAATTAAATTTCCCATTTCTCAATGCATGAGAGGGGGTGATGTTGGATATTAAATTTAAACATAATTATAATAATTATATTATATTAATAATATTTAACCATCATCACAACCATTAATAAAATTCAATAAATTTGTTAATGATAAACAAATGATTTTTCTTTTTGGAGGCAGTAGTCCGCAAAAACCCAACAACGATGTTCTTTTATTTTTTATGTGGATGAAAATCAATAAATAAGGTTTGTAACAGTAATATAACAAAATATTAGTATAGTAATGATACTTACATTATTATATTATTATTTTTATATATCTATATTGAAGTGCAATATTAAGAATAAATGTGTATGAGTGGATAACTAAAATATTACTACCTTGATTTTTCTCTTCAAGGCTCCCATCAAATTGAAAGTATTAGGATAAAAATGACTAAACAGGTTATTATGTTTGTGGTATATGGTTATATATAGATTAAAATAGAATATATTTAATAATAAATTCAATGTATATGTGTCTGTTTGAAAGGGTGTAAGTGATCCACTTTTAAAATTGATGAATATGGATCATTTGGAACCCCATTATATTTTAATATTGCAATTTTACTATTTCATGGAAAATGGCTCAAAATTATATAAATTAGTGATTTTTGGGTGTATTTGGGTGGATAATTACCCAAAAATTTATTTCTTAACATTTTTTACAAGTTTTATAAGATTTAATCACTATGTTTTGACATTATAATCATTTATTTTTATACAAGGTAACAGGTGTTTAACAAAGTGATTTTATGATTTACTAGACATATAAAACAACCAATATAACCAAATTTTTTGTTTTTTCAAATAAAATTTAATATCTAATTATTCCAATTCCAATATTAAAAATATTAAAATTATGATTCATATACAATCAGATGATGAGTAGAAAACCCGTTTTATAAGAAAATTGACATTTTGACGAGTATGGAATCTCAATGGTATTTAGTATTTATTGAAAATTAAATGAGTTCCAATATATTTCTTTATGTGTTTATAAATAATATTAAATTCATTATTTAAAGGTTTTAAATTTAATTGATTCAACATAAATTCATTGATATTAATAAAATAAATATTGAAAATTAATTATTTCACCATTATTGTGGTAATTAACATTAATCCTATTAATTTATATTTTAAACATAATAATAAAATATTCAATATAAAATAATGTAAAAATAATTATCTGAAATATAATAATAATATTAATATATTAAATTTATATGTGTAAGGAAACTAATCTTAACATTAACACAGGAACCATGTATAAATCCTTTGCATGAAAAGGATTTTTCAAAAACAAATATTTATTATTAGTATATAATTATCAATGTAATTGATTATAATGAATTTTTATAAAAATTATATTTTAATGGATATTTAATGAAAAATAAAAAAATCATTTTATCATGTTATTATTAATTAATCAAAATTTGTGACAAACCATTTTCATTAAAATTTTATATAACTTTTTGAAAATAATGGCCACCAGTTTAAAATATTGAATGTATTATTCTGAAATTATTTATTTTACATTATATTCTAAAATTTCATAGGATATGGTTAAAAAACATTCAATGTATTCCAAATATTTAAGTAATTAATTAAATTGATATTTATTTACTAATCACTTAAAATTGACTACATTAGAAAATTATCAAAAATTCACCCTAGGATAATTTTTTATTAGGAATTAAAAAATTAATTTTAATTTAAAAAATTAATATTATATAATTTATAAATTTATATTTTTTTGGTATGGATACTAGTTCTTATTGGAAAATACCATTTTAATATTATCTTATATTAATTATTTAACGTCAAATAGTAATAATTATTAATTTTTTATCATCTTTGTGTTTATAATATTTTTATTAACAATGTTTTATTATTATTTTTTGATTTTTTAAATTAGTGTAGCATGTAAAACTTGTTATATAATATAAAATTTCTTTTAATGGCATAAATATCTTTGGTTATTAGATAAACAATGAAATTTGATTATCAATTTTATTTTCTCAAAAGTAAAATTTAAATCCCGGGAAATAGGTGTGTTTCCTCTAATACTATATAATATAGTTTAAAATTTGGAGGATATATCTAGGAAATATCATATTACATTATAAATATAACTATTTAAACATGATGAGGTTGGATTATTAGTGGATAGAGTCTCAATGGTAGTAAATTTTAAACTTTTAAAATAAAGATATTTATTTATTGGTATTGGTACTGGTATTGTTTTGTAGAGGACATTTTTGGGTTGAAGGGGGTTCAAAATTTCATTTTATGATTCATGGATTCAAAATTTCAATCTAGAGTCTAGAGAGGAAATTATACTTCTATGAGGTCATATTTGTGTACAATAACTAAATACCTCTATATATAGATAGACCAATGAAATTACATATTAAAATTCATTGAGGATACTTTCTATATATGTGTTCCTGACATTGGAAATTATTTTGAAGTTTATCTATCATTGGTATTATATTATTATTTATAAAGTTATAAATAAAATATATGTATGGGTGCATTTTTCATAGTATAAGGTAAGCCATGTATGTTACTACTATGTTATACCAACACATGTGAACTGAATATTATGTTATGTAGTTTGATAAAAGAATTCAAATTTCAAATTTAATTAATTAAATAACTTATTACAACCGAAAGGGGATTAGATACCCTGGGGTGGGGGTTGGGGCGGAATCAGGGTATGTATATTCCTTTCAAAATTATTCCTACCCCACTATATCTTTACCTATTTATTATAATGGTAACTTTACATACTCTTAAGAGTTAAAACTGATCAAATTCTTTACTTATTTATCAGATGATGATTCATTGAATGTAAATAAGAAGACAAACCCTATTTACACATAGATTTTTACATGGTTCACCCTCACTGGGATACATCTAAGGAGCATACAGTGATAATGTACCGATGTTATAAATAAAAAAGGCTCATTCCCAAAATGATTGCTTGGGATAGATCACATCTATATCCAAGATCACTGCCTTTACAAGGATTAAGGATATCTTACTACTTTCCAAGGCTCACTCTGTCAATCATTATTCTATTTCTCACTACAGGAGGAATGGATAACCCTCTTCCTCTTACTTTTATCACTACTATATAATGGAACTAAAAAAGATTATGGATGCGTAATAGTTCTAATTAGAAATAATGAATACATCTGTTATTGTAGATATATTCTCTGTGAAAGTCCCACTCTCATACACATGATTATTATCATATTACCACATATTTAATACATGATAAATTTTCAATTCTTTCACAATGATTACTACCTTCCTGAGGCTCACACACCCTTCACAAAATTTCCCAAATCTTGAAAAGTTTACACTTCATTCATGAACACCCCAATTTTTGTGAATCTCATCTCCATCACAAATATCAACCAGCCATTATGAATAATTTTAATTTGAAAAATAATAAACACATTTTTGAATCTCAGTTAGTCTTTATAAATATCACAAATTTTGATCATCTTTCTATAGGCTTCATAAACATAATTTATTCATGAAAATGTTCACAATAAAAACCTTGGAAAATAACCTTTGAAAATTCAAAACCTTATAATCTTCCTTAATCCTTTCACTACTTTTCTGAGGGGTTGTGGGCCTATTTATTAGTGTTTCATCCTATTTCTATGCTTCCATATATGTCATTACCTTTCTTTCGATGTTATTAAAATTTGTTCCTGAAGTTATCTATTTCACAAATCTCAACAGATATTTTCACTTCATGAAGATTTTCATAGTCACATAGATTACCATCAATCCTTCATGCATTCAGAATGATCTTTCATGATGATAAAAAAACTTGTTAAAATCCATTCACAAAACCAATTCTTTATGAAACTCATTATTTAAAAACATTATGTGGATTTCATGGAAATATAACTTCCACAGTTATTTATCCATTATCCAAATTTTACATTACAAAAATTCAGTAAATAATAGTAGATAGAGTCACCTTTTATATATACTTTTCTACGCCACCTCCATAGAACCCATTCATTTTTCCTGGTTCATTTTTAACATTAATAGTTACCATAATCTATTGAACTCCATAACTACCCTTGGAAACGTAATTTTTCAACAAAAGAAATCAATGCAAAAACACTGTAATGATACCTTGATGGATTTTTCCATAAAATCATCCCTTTAGGTTTGTTGAAAGCTATTAAAATTTTTATACATCATTAAATATTATTCCATATTATACCAAAATTATCTTCTTGTGATTTAAATAGAGTCAAAGGATTTACTCAACACATAATCTAATTTTATATGAGCCATTATCAGTGTGAGAAACAAGTATATAATGCCATGTTCATCAATGAATCAATTTTTTTCTAAACCACTCACCATCTTTAATCACAAAACCCTTCTTCCAGGATATATAACATTTGTTCAATCATCCTTAGCATTGTCATTTTTAAAACTCCACCAACATCACTGCTCCCCCAACCTGCATCTCCCCCTATATTGATTAAGTAATTTTATCCCACTTTTATAGCTATAACCTCTCCCTGTTTATCAATGAACTCAAAGATCACTCCATTGTGGACTGCAACAGGGTAAATAACATACCTTAACACTTATTTGAAAACAATAATACCTCAAGGGGAGGGGGTACCACATCTATACATTTTCATGTGCAGGGATTCAACTAACATTGAATATCCAATAGATGTCATTAAAACACTTATTTGGGTATATTATTCATTATAATTTTTTCATCATATAGTTCTATAGGTATATACTCCAAAATCACAAGGCCTTGTTTCAGCTTCACCTTGATAAAATGATACATTATTTCAATGTTCTTCATTTAGGATTGGTGGAATGTATTTTTTTTCTAGGATTTATAGAACAGGAATTATCACAATAGATTATGACTAGAGACATCACTAAAACTCCCATATCATTAATCTTTCGTTTCTTCCATAAAAAATGCAAGAAATCTTGAGTGGCCAAAATATATTCATCTTCTATAGTGATAAATGAAATTTAATATTGTTTCTTTGTTATTAAAGAAATATACTATATTCCAAGATAGAATGGAACACTTGATGTTGATTTCCTATAATCTTCTATTCCATCCTAATATGAATTTGTATATCTCATAACTCTTGATGAGATTTTTCACTATACATAAAATCAAATTCAATTATTTCTGTGATATAAAAAATTATTATTTTTTACTTAAAATAAGAGGATTCATTTGGGATTGATTATAGATATTTCTACTTGGCACGTGGAAACTAAAATTTCAGGTCTCGTATCTATTAATTAGAATAAACTACTAATTATTTGCCTATATTGTCTGATAGTAACTATATAACCTTCATCATCCAGTGATAGTATCATCCAGGTAGCCACCAGATTCATCATCTCCTTGGAATTATGCATTCAAAATATTCTGAAACCCATATTGGATTATTTATATTTTACTATTAATGTGTAATTCATTCCCTATGTCACCTGTAATCCAAAGAAAAAAGTCATTTCACCAATTATTGAAATTTAGAATACATTTTTCATGAATTTTATATATAGTTTGAACTATTCTTTGTCTGATCCACTAAAATATTATGTAACCTATAAAAAACAAAATCATTATTTGAAAATAATCATTTTTGACATAAAGAATGCATTCAATTCCACCATGCTAAAATCAAGCTTCTTAAAAAATTGATCTAGTCATAAATACCATGGTATTAGTTCTTTCTTCATCTTATATAGTGCATTCTTCAAACAAAAAACTCAATTATCATCTTCATGAATGGGAAACGCATCTAGATTCTGAATATAAACTTATTCTTCTAGAACCCCAGTAAAAAACACTATATTGGTTTCCATCTATATGTCTTTGACCCTTTTTCACATTACTATGGCAAAGACTAATCTGATTGTATCTAGCCTCACAGCTTGTGAAAATGTTTCATCAATATCAATACCCTCTATATAGGAGTAACCTATTCACAATAGTCATCTATTATTTTGAATCACTATTCAATATTATTTATCTAAATCCTATTCTAAATCTACCTATGGTACTATGAATCCCCTGAGCTTCTTATATCTTTATCACTATTCAGATAAAACATTTCATTTTTTTCTGAATATTTTTATCATTTTCTATCACAAACACAACATTAATATATAAAAATTTTCCCATATGCTTTTTGGTCTTCTCTTGTAGCTTCTTTGTCTCCTAGAAATTTTTAAATGATGCCTTATTATTTGAAAAAATTGATAATCATGATATACAAGATTTTTTCCACTTCTCTCCCAATTGGCCACCTCTTGGTGAACAAAATAAGACTCAAGATGAGGCATGATTCCAATGGATGATTATTCAATGTGACATAGAACAACTTAATCATTCATTTATAGATTCCAAGGATCATCAATTTCACATCAGACTCTTCATCACATAATCTACCATATGTTAATTTCATGAATTTAGATTCTTCTAGTTTCATGAATCACTATTTAATTTATGCATAAATCCCCTTTTAGCACACACACTAATAGATTGTATCTCCCCCATTTTCCTACACAATATCATATAGGTATTAGAAAAATTTAACACTCAAAGAGTGGGGTACGTATGAAATCCTCAAGAAGAGAATTGTGGTCGATCGAGATGTATCAAACCTTTGATAGTTTATTTCAAAGCATTGTGTTGTTTTTGTGCTTGTTCACACTTTCAAGCCAACTTCAATTGTTCTGGCCATATTAATAATCATTTTTTACCCACATGTTGGCTATTCTTATGATATTTAGACTCTGTAAGCTTTTCATTTTCACAATTTGGGGTTTAAACTCAATAGTAAAAATTTCATTCTTTGATGCTCCACTAATATTCCAATTTTTATGATTCTTTCTATGAGTATGAATCTTTCCACTGGTTATATGCTATTACTTCTTCCTCTATTGGTGGGATATTTCTCTTGCCTTCACTTATTTCATGTGTCATGATAAGAAATTTTTTCAGGTAACTCATTATTCATTATTCTATTATCATTTATCTTAGTGAATTCACCCTTTCTTGTTGGGGTTGAGTCTTCCCATGAATTTAAATTCTTCTTAATCACCACTAGATAATCTCCTACCTTTTTCTTCTATGTTTTTTTCACATTCTTTCTAAGATATTTCTTGTGAGTGTAATAGAGGAGGTGATTAATACACCTTTAGTTGAGCTCCATGTGATTCAACTGAGGCTGAAAACCTATTTTTTAACGTATCATGTGGTCTTCCAATATTGTATTTTTCATTATATATTACTAGAGTTGGGGATATCACTCTAGGATTGTTTTAATTCCTTTCTTTCTTCCTGCATCAATGACTTGAAAAATTCCCATAATTAACACCTATACCACATATTCATTTAAATACTAACTTTATTTCATCATTTCTTATCCATGATGTTGATGTAGAAAGAGTTATTATTTGGACGTTGAGCTCATGGTATTCTTCATGAATACTCTTGGTGTGTCCTTTTATTCTGCAATATTGAAATTTCAAATTTACTTTCATTTGAGATATAATAATTTTTAATTTCCCAAGACGTTTCTTCTTATTATTATATTTGGAAATATTTTTTTCATTACAATATAAAAAATATATTAAAGCATCATAATAGAAACAATAAATATGACCATGCTTCCTATAGAAATAGTACATGTCGTAATCCATTTCTGTATAGGTATTTTCAGGTATTCATACTTCACATAATTGATTTTTCTTGTTTTTGGAATTGATCATTTATCTTTTCCTCTCAGGAATCAGAGAGAGTAAATCAATAACTAATTTTTCCATACTATATTTCCTTTGAGTAGATACAATCCTTTCATTTTTCTCACTAAAAATAGATTATTTACTTTTTCATTTTATTATTACCTTATAAAGGGTAGTGAAATAGAAAATGCAAACCATCCACCAATTTAATATTTCTATAGGCATTGGATTTATCAACTTATTTCATAACAAATTTTACCACTTCACTAAATTATTAAAAATTCATGTCACTAGATTATTGTTGATCATTATTTTCTCTTATGAGAGTATTCCCACTAGTTAACTCTTATTCTAATTCTTGGGAGATATTATATATTATTTCATATTTCTTCTTTATTTTATAATTTTTTTTTGGAAAACAGAATCATTTTAACATGAATTCTTTAAATATAGCCTTTTTTTATCCTAATGTAGTTTAGATATATGTGTATCAAGATCATTATTTTAGTATTCCTGATTCTAAATATATTCTGATTTCATATTATTTCTCTTGTCATCAGCTTCATGTTTTTCTATCTTTGTATACATCTGTTGTAGTTATTTATCTTGAAAATAGTTTTTCTCCCTCATCTTAGTAGCCACATCAAAAATCCTTTAATTTAAACCTTTCATATCATTGATCTAAATTTCCATTATACAAATCTGAATATCATGAGACTTATTTTACACTATTAATTTCTAATCCACTTCCTTTGTCAGGTCAAAAACATATAATACTAGACTTCTTGGAATTTCTTCATTAGTTGTAGTTCCAACATAACATGCAATGTTGGGATATTAATTCGTATATACAGTATCATTGAATGAGGAAATAGTCTCACAATATGATAATTTATTAGTTTATTTCAATTGATGTACAATCATTCCATATGAACTTCCACAATGAGGAACTCCACCCACCTTCCACTTCTTCTCTAATGTTCATAATTTTTTCATGAAAAAAATATACGATCATACTGAAACTTTATTATCAACAATAGAATGAAATAAGTCAGTTCAAAACAAATCCGATAAAAGAAATCAGTAGATCTAATACCTATTGTTACATAGAAAGGGGCTTAGATACCCAAAGGGGGTTAATTAGAGAATGGATATTCTTTTTTAAATTATTTTTTCCACACTATATCAGGACCTATTTATTATAATGGTTACATTATTTTCTCTTATGGTTTTGTGCTGATATTATTTTGTCCTTCTTTATTAGATGATGTTGCATTGAAATAAAAGTAGGAGAGAAAGCATAAAGACATACAATTTTCACTTGTTCCACCCTCATTGAGATACATCTAAAGATCGTACAACAATGATGTGTCAAAGTACCAAATCCAATAAGGTTCACTTCCAAAAGGATGGTTTGGGAGAGATCACTTCTATGTCTAGGATCACTACCTTTATGAGTTTTGGGGATACCTCACTACATTCCATGGTTCACTCCTTCAATCCTCCTTCAATAGATCACTACTAATGGAAAGGATCTCCTTTTTCCACTTTCATTGATCTCTACTCTAGAATGGACCCACACATTGTTTATGGACATGTAGGTCCCGTTATTATCAATAATTTAAACATCCTCAGTTGTATATAGAATCTCTATTGAAGTCCCAATCTCACCAACATGATGAATATCAATTTACCATAGATTTATTGAGTAATACCTTTTCAACACATTCATGATTCTAACTACCTTCATGAGGCCCACATAGCCTTTATCAAACTTCACAAATCTTGATAAGTATATACTACCTTCTTGATTATTATAACTTTCCTAATGTCAATCGCTTTCACATAGCTAAACCATTATTCATGATGGAACATCATTTTACAATTATCAAAAACTTTCTCAATGTTCACTTACAATTTACGAAAGTGAAAAATGTTTTTCAGATTTTTATAGCCTTTGTGAACACCATTTCTTCATTAAAATTTACTCAAAAATAAACTTCACGAATCACCTTCATGAATTTGGAACCTTGGAATCTTCATTAGTCATTCTATACTTTTCTGAGGGGGTGGGGGTATGAGCTTTTTTATAGGTGTTACCACCCATTAAATAATATCACATCCTTGTTATCACCTTTTCTAAAACCTCTCAAAAAAATTTCTTTATGCACTCTATTTTATCAAGCTCTAGGGAAATTTCTCAATTTTCAAAGCTTCTTGTATCCATTGTAATTATTGTCAACCCTATGAGCATTCACAATTCTCATATGTAATGACACAAACCTTCATAAGACTCCTTTTGGGAAATAATTCTTTCATTAAACTTATTCATTTACAATATTTTTTGTAGGATTTAATGGAAATCCAAATTTTGTGATGATTGATCCATTATCAAAATTTTGGACCCAAAAAATTTGGCGAACACTAGGAAATTGTGACACCTTATATACACAATTTTTTGGACCACCTATGGATTATCTTTTCTTTTTTCCTTGGTATCTATAAACATTCTATGTCAAAAATATTTATAGGAGTGTATAAATATCCTTGTAAAGCTACTTTATCAACAAAAAAATTCAACCCAAAAAACAACAGTGATGCGTTGTTGTATTTTTTCACAACAGAGTTAATGGATCCAACTTAGATATAGAAAAATAAATATATACATCATCAATAATGACCATTGAGTTCTCATATTATTGATTCTATATTCGAGTAAATGACTCCATGATTTTGATATGGTAGGTTGGGAAAGTAAAGAAAATATATTCCATGGGATGTGCATCCTATTGAAATTATGGAGTGCAATGGTATACGGGCATACTTGTTAACATCAATATGAATTTATATAGTAATTCATAATTTTTATTTTCATATTTTTTAATTGGATAAATATAATTTAATTATACTCCTATTTTTATATTTTAAATTATTAATGTAGAATATGGTATATCATATGAATAAAAAAATAATGTTGATTTTTTGAGTAGGGGGAAATTCAATAGTTGAAGAAGAGATACTTTCATTAAAGATTAATTCTATCAATGAAAATTTTAAAAATATTTATATCTGAAAGAAACTCATTTGTTTCAATAAAAAATATATATTTTTGAAAATAAAGTTAAATGGTGACATTTTAGTGATAAAAATTTCATTTTGGGGATAATTGTGACACTCATATTTTCATTTTTTCTAATAATGTGATTAATGACATCTATTTATTTAGAAAAACATCAAATATACTGAAATATAGTTAAATTTTATTATTTAATTATTCAGTACTATCTTTAATATCATAATATTTATTGATGATAAAAATTTAATAAAGAATGTAATAATAATTGATTATTTAGAATTGCCATTTTGAATTTTATTACGTATAATAGTAAATTATTTAGAATTAGAGGAATAAAGAGAGAATCATCATGGTGAATAATGTTAGTTCACATTGGAAATAATTTAGTCCTTCTATGATATTATTATATATTACATTTAAATTTTACTGTGTCATTAATGTAGAGAGATATAGGGACTATAAAGGTAGATATAGAGAACTATTTTTACTCAATATTTTAAGATTTTCAAATGATAGATTTAAGATAGTGTACAGAGGATTATTTATATATTGAGGTGGAAAATAAAAAATTAACTTTGTTCAAATCTCCTAATATTTTATAATGGATGTCGTGGGTATTGTAATTGTTGAAAAATTTATATGATTTCCTTTTCATTTATAAAGGTGTGGGGTTATTGACTAGGAGAGACAACATCATGGACTATGACATTTTCTAGTCCATGGTGGTAGTGAAATTTTGTTTTTATGAAAAATATAAAAGGTCACAATTATCTTATGTTATTTGGATATACCTTTTAAGTCTTCCTCCAGGATCGTTTGGGTGCCCACTACACCACATTAAGAAAATTCAATATTTCATTTATAAATAGAGCGATAAACCTCTTTTGTTTT
This sequence comes from Viscum album, assembly GCA_963277665.1. Taxonomy (NCBI): domain Eukaryota; kingdom Viridiplantae; phylum Streptophyta; class Magnoliopsida; order Santalales; family Viscaceae; genus Viscum; species Viscum album. The sequence continues at coordinate 1,864,995,334 of OY728159.1, forward strand.
GGTTTCATATATTTTCCTCCCAGATTTTTTTGATTATAGACCCCCATGGAACCCATTTTATCATATTAGATGATGAATTTAACTTAATTTATGTTTGGGAGAAGTGTAGTCATCAAGGTATAATCACCCCTCCTATCTCTTTTATATTTTTCATAGATTATTCATTTTTGGGTGGACCAAAATAGTATGAGGGTATTATTTGGGAGTAGTTTGAGTGTAGTTTTATAGATACATTATATTGTTATATTTTTTTGTGTCTCCTTTAATATTGACGGGGATTGACATCTTGTACCATCTATTTGTGAGTTATGGTTTCCTTTTGAAGCTTTAATTGAGGAGGGGGTCCATTATTCTAATTGTTTTTAAATGTACATGTGGGAATATCATTGTTCTATATTATTTTATTGATGGTATATATTAGATTAATAAATATAATTAATTTGATTAATTGAATTTTCATGGGAGGGGAGAAATTGGATGTGTTTTATTTTTTCCTTGAGATTCTTGCCTATAGGTTGGTATAAGATTTCTATTTTCCCATCTGTGTCCTCAAATAAGTATTATGTGTTATTGTGGTTTCTGAATTATTTGAACTTTAATAAAATTATTTTATTAATCTCACCTCATATTTAAATGTATATGATTATATATATGATTAAAAAATTGGTTTCCAATTGAATCTCAATTTGTTTTGATAATAAACTTAAAAATAATGAAATAATTATGATAAAAGAACTTTCTAAAAATAAAATGTGATTTGTGGTGGTTGAGATGTAGGTTATTGTAAAGTAGTGTATTTTTATCATGATATGGATGGGCCATTTTGTTTAGTGTTTGTTGAGCTTCCTGAGAGTGATGTAATGGAACGTTAAAAATATAACTGAAATGGTATGAGGTTTAATAATGAATAAAATCATAGAATTGATGTTCTATGAATAGTTAATTTGGTCTTTATTATATATGAAATGAAAATTTCTAAAAACTAAAAATGCTTGGTAATTAGAAAATAAGGAATGTGATGATTTTGAAGGGATAATGGAGAATGGATAGTGTTTATCTTGCTTGTGATGTGTGATTCAATTAGAGGTGGTAGTAGTAATAATAGAGCTATTGATATATTATGGTGATGTTGTGAGATACATTTGTGAACTTATTAATATTCTTTGGAAAATCTTATATACAATAATCATATCATTTAAATTGATTTTACTTCTATATAAAACCCATCAGAGTAACATTTTTACACTAGTCCCCAAATGTTTTGGGATTTAGGTGGTTTTCACAAACATTGATAAAGATGAATATGATTGGTTGGATACCCACCATCCACGCTCTCTCTTCCAGAAAAGATTATTATTCCATTGAAATGGTGTTATTTTGATATATTTCACCAGATGTGGTTATTGATGAGGGGATGAGGTGGTTCATAGTTTTTCATGTATTTTAGTAGGAGGGAATGCGTTTGATATTCTATAGGTTTAGGATAATCTATAACCTTGGTTACATAGATGTGGTTATGGTATGATAGGGATATGAAATCTTGTTTTATAAGATTCATGGTATGAAGTTGTTTCTTGGTTTTCTTTAGATGATATATGATGTAGTTTCTTAGGTGGATTCATTAATGATTATCATGGAATTAATAGGAGCACTGGGACTTAAAAATTTAGAGAGATATATAGTGGAAAATAAATTGTAATGTTGTATGAGGTGAGATTTTACCAATATAATTATTATCATATTATTAAATTTGATGTGTTTTTTGGTGAGTGTCACATGGTGAGGATGTGATTGGTTAGTTAACCAATTTAGGTAAATGTTAGTACTTTTATTTATCTACTGGGGAATTATTTTGTTGTTTTCATTGGTTCACAATAGACCTTGGTTGTGATCTTACTATATATACTTGTTATGCTCAACTAACATATAGGAAAAATGTTTTTTAGGTTTCAACGTGGAATTTAATATTTGGTCTTGATAATACATGTTTGGGCATCATATCACTTACTGATTCATTAGCTTTGGATTACTTTTTTCAATTTATTTTGAGGCAATATTTTAATTTATTTAAATTATACAAGAATTATGGGATTATTTAGGTTTTAATTTTATTTTATGCAATAAATTTTCATAGTTGTTGATTGAAGCTATTTATTGATCCTTATTATATAATTTTTGGAAATTACTTCTATCATTGAGGCTTTTATATCGTATGTGCTAGTATCTAACCCAGGGCCTACAGATGGAGGGACTCAGAGGGTTATTATCTATCATCTATTATTATTGGCACAAAAGGGGTACCTTTAAAGGGTGGGGGTTGTTATAGGGTGGTATTAAAGAACATTTTGAGAGATAATATGGATCATATAATTAATAACTATGATGAATAAATTGGAAGTTAGTGAAGTAGATGGATTTTATCTTGGTGCCTGACATAGGCTTGGGAGACCCACTAGGAAATGAGATTATAGGTCCCCTTATTATCTAACACAAGGACTCTTAGTTTTTAGGATTTCTATGTTTTAAAACATAGATTTAAGATAGGGATGTAGGAGAGGTTTATGTATAATTATTAATTGTACATTCTTAAACTAGGTGAACTTTCAAAAAATAAATTTTATTAATTAAATGAACCATAATAAAAATTTCATGATACTAGTATAATGGTTTCTCCACATTTCATAGAAATGGGATCCTTGTCATTAATTTTGTGTAGGTCACGTTGTAGAGGTGAAGTAGAAAGATCTAGTTGATCATTTAAAGAGAATGCAAAAAATAGAGGATGATGCATGGATGGATTTTTAGAATTTTTTTCTATGGAGGATTGGTGAATTAGGAGAGAAGTGTCTTTGATCATGATATTGAGTGTTGATAGGAGGATCTATATATTTATTTCATATAAATTTAGGCTAAATAATATTTTAGGGTGTTGTTTTTAGTTAATAAGATGAGGGGTCTTACACATCAGTTTTGGATATTTAATCTAGGTCATTGAAAAATGGGGGATGTTTCTTGGGAAGGTTTCTAGAAGGTAATATGAGTGGAATTATTATCGTCGACTATAATGGAAATTAAATTAAATGAGATAATTTCACTTCATCCTAGTAATATATATATTCGAGGTTTTGTGATCATATTTTTGAACTTTTTCATTTGTTCCCTAATTTTTTTTGTAACTACAAGTCCTTATTATTGTGCCATGAGGATTAACCCCACCTATCAGTCATGTAAAAAGATACCCAATTTATATGAACAACATATTTAGTGGTTCATAAGAAGGGGTGAAGATTTATTGTATTCACCGATGAGGAAGGATAACATGGGGGTCAATTAAGTTTCCTAGATATTGAGAGTTTTTAATAGTAGTTATTATGTGCTTGGGCCTTTGAAGATTCATCTAGTGGTGACTAGACCCAACAACCACTTTTTAAACCTTCTATGTATTGAAATAATTGTTCATCTCCTTGTTCATTAGAAAAATGTTATATGTATGTATTAATAACTATGATTAATGCTTAGTGGTTCTTGATTCACATCATAATGGTGGATTTCTAGTTAACCATAAACCTCAATAGTATCCACTAGAAAGGTCATACTAGTAGTAGTGGGGGAAGGATTATTTTATTCTAAGAAGGTATGGGTTATTTAAGGCCTAGAATAAGTACGTTCACAACATATATGGACCTATACCAGAGCATTTCCACATAGGTTGTATTTTGTAGTGAGGTAAAGGTGTTGTTCATTGAATGATTTATGATATTAGGGTACTGGCACCAGTGCCACAAAAGATCATAAGAGGTATGATTAGATTATTGTACATAGTTTTTTCTACTATGATTGATTCAGTATACATGAAATCATTTTTTACACAAACATTAGTCCATGCACCATGACTAGACATGGAGAGGCTTATTATTCCCCCAGTGTGGGCTACACTATACATAGTTGAGGACTTCTTGTTTTATTTGTGTTAGGAGTGGTAGCTGATGATCCGATAATATAAATCAGGTACAAATATCTGATTGTAATATATACAAGCATAATTGTTCATCCTCAACATTTATTGGTTGTATTATGTGCTTGTGGTTATTGGTTTCGTTTATATGAAGGTAACATTATTAAATATGATATTTTTGGGGAAACTTTATTATGTGAAAAGTGTTTTCATATTTAAAGTGGGAAAGTAAATCACATTATTTCACTAATGTTATAATTGGTAGTAATGTTAGTGGGTGATGGGATGGTGCAATCCCAAAAAGATTCCAATGAATTTATATATATATATTGAGGAGGATGTGAAATTTCACTACCAATATGATATTGATTTCAATATTGGACTACATATGGGAACTTTACCATTTTAAATGGATACATACTTTATAGAGCCATCAAACATGCATGAGTTGAGGATTTTGATATATTATCGATGGAATAAAAGTTTCATCTAGCCATGTGTTTAGCGAGGGGGTACTCCAAGGTTATTCTTCAAGTAGGTAGACGATTATATAATAATTTTTGTAGAATGCCAAATGATAAATCAGTAGATAATAAATAATTCTTAAACTACTCTAATTATTTGAATTCATTTTTATAAGTAAATTAAATCTTGTTAGTTTCATATTATTGATATGTGTTCTGGATATCAACTAATGAGTGTGAGGGAAGGAGAAATATCCATGACTTCCTTTAGGTGTGTGTATGAGAACATAGAGTTCAATATCATACAATTTGTGTTTATGAAGAAGACAATTGTGTTCGTGGTTCTCAAAAAAAATATGTTCTTTGAGTTCAGAGAAAATATTTTATACATTTTCATTGATGAAATATTTATATTATTGAATCCTAAGGTGACACATATAGATCATCTTGGATCTATCTTGTAGGTCCTTCGACACCACGAGCTCTATAGAAGGCTTCTTGAGTGAATGTTCGGCATGGTGGAGGTGATTTTCATTATTCATGCAGTGTCCCAAAAGTTTTTGTATGGGGACCCATCAATGATCGTGGTAGTAGGTTACTGGGACTCGCATAGAAATGTTATAAATTTTTTTAGTTTTCCTATTCTAAGAGGATATTAAGAGTGGGTCATGTATGGTTTTGAAATGATTGAAGCCCAATTTATAAATTTTGATAGGAATGAAATTTTTTTTATCCAGAATGACTAGTTTCATGTTGAATTTGACTAGCTAATGGAGAGATTGATCAGTGCCATGGTGCTTAGATTGCTATAATAAGGGGTGTTGTTTGATTTTTTTATGCTTCTCATGTCGGATTGTGATTAATCAAGAAGAAGAAGAAGAAGGCTATGAGTTTTTATGTGTCTAAAAAGTTATGTACTATGAGTATAATAATCAAATAATTATCTTGATCTAGTGGTGGTTTTGTTTTCATAGAATCTGTAGAAACATTACCTAATTCAAGAACACTCTATGTTATTTTTCGATCAGAAGTTCTTGAGAAATTTTTTCTCTATATATTATCTTATCTAGTGAAAATGGATGTGGATGGTGTTTCTTAACAACTAAAAATTCTATATTTCATATTCATTGGGTAAGTGGAACTTCTTGTATGACACACCGAGCTGAAACTCTTGAAGTTAATGATATTCAAAAGTTAGGTGATTCATTGAGGGGGTATAAGAGTTAAAACCATGCACCTAGATGTATGGGTGGTCGATGGTGTAGGTTTCTTATTGAATATTATAGTAAAATGTTATCAAATTATATTCATAGATGAGTCCTAGTGAAGATATGTAGAAGTGTAGGTGATGTTTAGTCACGTGGTATAGGGCCATTCCCAAGAGGGATAGTTTGAATATGGTAAGAACATAATTTTATTTATGAGGAAGTTGTTCATCATGATGAAGAAGATAAAGGGTGTCTATCAAGAGTTTCATTATTCAATTTTTTATATTCACACAAATGTACTAATGATATATCGTGGGATGGGGATGTAGTTTTGGTGTTCTGGAATTAAAAGGAAAATAGTAAAGTTCATGGCTGAGTAAATGGTTTTCTTTTAAGTAAAGACATATAATCTTTTTCCATGATGTTTTTTACAGTCCCAATATTTCAATAAGTGTAATTTGGAAGAAATAATGATATATTTAATCATAGTATTGCCTTAGAATTAGTGAGGATAGGATTCTATCTTAGTTTCCATAGACCAGATGAAGATGTCATGACCCGTCCCCCAGGGCTCGTGCTATGACTACACCATGACCTCCTCCTAAAGGCAAGGGGCTGGTGACTAGCACTGAAGTAATTAACCTACACATGGGATTCATTTTTCTATGTACCTGTATGAAAACACATGCCCAACCATGTCCCACACACTAAATAAGAAACAAGTATCACTAAAACAATGCTGGGTACAAGTATAACTAATATAAGCGGGCCAAAATACAAAACCAACAAAAGAAAATCAAACATTAACATTCAAAAAGGAAACTATGATGATCATATGTGGAAAGTCCCAATTGATCATGAGAGTAGTGTTGCTACTGGAAGCCGATGTACAATGTCTTGTACACCTGATACTACTAGGCCAGGCCTGGTCTTAGGACACCAAGTCCATCGTCGTAGTGTCCTTTGGTATCGTCTCCCTGAGCACATCTAGGTCTTGATACACCAAAGTATTTGTTGAATTGTCGATCATCGGCACTAGACACAATATGTGCGGGTGAATATCATGCAGGGTTGAGTAACCATGTACTTAACAGGGACCCCAAAACAAAATGGAAATACTACACGACAACCCTCAAAGTAAATCAAAAATCACATGATAGATCACACTAGGAATAAATTCAGGGTAGCGATAGAAGAGTCATCAGTCACGTCATCAAACACCTCAGATACTGAATAACTCATCCCATATCTAGTACAATATTCCTATCAAGTCACACTGAAGTGATTCCCACTAACCACGGACTTCTCAGGTACACCTCTTCACCGTGTACCATAGTCCTACAAAGTCATGCAAAAGTCATTACCACTAATCTTATCCAACTAAGGTACCCCTCCTCATCATATATCGCGGTCCTGTAAACTCATAAAGAAGGGATTAAAAATATGGGCCTAAAAATTCACATATACGTTCTTTATACTGGTATTTATTCATTTCTCACAGAGTTGAAAGTCACCAGTCCTTAGGTCTCGTCCAACCGCAGGGTTATATACATATCGCACTTGGTAGAACCACAGGGTTTTGTACATATCACACTTGGATGACCGGTTTTCAATTTAATAGTGTTGTAGTAAATAGGGGCCGATTGCATTTGGTTTTAGTCTGACCAAGTGGGACCAACCCAACCAACTATGCTAGGGGGTCCCACATACCTTAGGATTGTTCTGACTAACTCGACTAAACCTTGTTTGGGTTTGGGTTGGTCCGGTTGGTCCTGGCTAGTGGGACAAGCCCAATGGGCCTTGCTAGACCCTGCCTGGTTTGGCCGAGGGTCCAGCCCATCGAGTCGCCCGAAGACCAAGTCTAGTCCTATCCAACCCGAATGGTGTAGGTCCGGCCCACTGGGCGAGGGATCGGCCCGACCCACTAGTTGGGGGCACAACCCACTAGCCCAAAGGCTGGCCCCTACTGGCCTAGCGGATGCGGGGTCTCACCTCCTATAGTGGTTGATAGACCATGGATTGTTATCTACCCTGATTGCCCAGATGCATGTTGTCCCTCCACGCGGTACCCTCCTAGTGCGACCCCTTCCGCCAACGCAGTACGCTAATAGGTGTGCCGCTCCTCCTGCCCACCGGCATGGCCGAAGGCCTCTTTTACCACCTTCTGGCATGAGGATGGATCCCCCACATTAGAGGTTTAAAACACGGGGGAGGCTCGGGGATTATTGTTTAATCATATAATGTAATGTTTGAATCCTAGATGGAGAAAAGAGAAAATAAATCTACCCTACCACATAAACACATAAATTATAGATCAACCTGTTCATGGGTTGATCCAAATTTCATATTTCTTTAAATTAACATGGAAGAACATGGTTATAAAACAACCCCTACCTCATTGACATTCAAGGAAGTGGCGTTTCCTCCTGGAGGTTTCAAGATGCCGACCCCCTCATCGCTTCCAGCTCTATTCTACGAGGTGTGTCAAAGTTGGGGATAATCTATCGGTGCATTGTTATTCCATCGAGAGAAATAACATTGTTGGTTATTCATATAATCTATAACGTTTAATCCTCATTCCCCTAACATGTCAAGCAATTTGATGGAAACACATCGCAGTGTTTCAGTTATGCTGCGATGTCGCATCGTTATGTTGTTTCAATTATGAAACAACATCTCTGTTACTCTTACTTTATTTATTTTTTACGCTTTGTGATATTATTCATGAATGAGCCTCATTAATTCCCCTTTTCTTTGCCTCATTGTTTCACCATAGCATCGTCATTTCGCAGATCGTTGGTTGAAAAAAGAAAAAAAATAACATTTCTAATGTTATTTTTTTGTTTTTTGAAAATTCTAAAAATAAGAATTTCCGTTCGGACCTTAAAATATGAATTTAATTACATTCAAGTTGAATCCCAGCATGCTGGGTTCAATAGTCTCAACAAATATTGGATCCGAGCATCAGTTCAGAAGTGAGAAAAACCCACTCACACCTTTACTGAATGTACCTTAACAAAAGTTCAAAATTCTGTTTCGGGCTCTCCAGGCCTCGTAATCATGTGCTTTCAGAGCGTGTGGTCTCAAAATAATTCCACATAATTAAAAACATTTCATTTAATTTATAAGATATTAAATTCCCCCCATGATAAATATTTTTGTTCTCAAAATCCAAAATAAAAACTAATCAAATAGATGGGGGTACTAAGCCCAAATCTGAGCCTCCTACTCCCATGTGATCTCCTAGAGATTCCTATACTACCACCAATCACACACCAGAGGAATAAACTTCCGACATATATCTATCCTATACCTCCACCAAGAACACCACAAACACCCCCCATCGTCAATGTCCAGCTCTCCCTAGTCAATGACGTGCTATGGATCATGCACGTACCTCTATAGTTGTAACATGTGGAAAACATCATGAACCCGGTGCATATGTGGGGGAAGAGATAGTCGGTACGCCACCTCATCAACTCTTCTCAGCATCTAAATTTTTTCGATTAATCTCATATATATCTTTTCACCTGAAAAATTCTTGTAATCCTCATCGTGGTTTGACGCAAAAGAATACATGATTTCCCTCCTCAAACTCCAAGGGTCTCTATTTCCTATCAGCATAAGACTTATCTATACTATATGCAGTCTTCATCTGCTCCTGGATGATTTTCACCATCTCGGTGGTAGCCTGTACCAGCTCTGGACCCATGAGGGCCGACTCCCCAAGGTCTGTCAAGTATAAGAGTGATATGCAAGGTCGCCCGTACAAATCCTGAAATGGTTCCATTCTAATGGTGGAGTGATAGTTGTTGTTGTATGAGAACTCAACCAAAGGTAGGTGGTCCTCCTAGCTATGACCAATGATTAAGATGAAAGCATGAAGAATTTCCTTAATGGTCTATATGGTCTACTCCGTTTGACCATCCTTGTTGGGATGAAATGATGTTCTCCAGTGCAGTTATGTCCTGAATGCCTCCTGTAATCAACTACACAGCCAGGATGTAATGTGTGCTTCACGATCTGAGATGATTGTCAAAGCCACCATATGGAGCCTCACTATCTCCTAGATGTAGTGGCATCCCAATCCCTCAACTGTTCCATTCTCCCGGATGGGTAGGAAGTGTGCCAACTTGGTGATTTGGTCAATGATCACCCAGATAGAGTGGTGGTCTCCGGATATACATGGTAACAGTGTCACAAATCTATCAAGATATCATCTCATTACCACTATAGTACCTCGAGTGGCCGGGCCAAGCCTACGGGAACCTGATGCTCAGCCTTCACATGCTGAAAATTGAGGCATCATGAAACGAACTCAGCCACAACTTTCTTCATCCCTGGACAATAGTAATGACGTCGGAGGTCCCGATACATCTTCGCCACTGTAGGATGTACCAGCAAATGGGATGTATGGAACTTCCTCAACACCTCCTCCCACAACCTCACTTTCACTACAGTGATCCCTATGAAAAGGATGATGTGATCCCAACCTATCAAAAATCCAACAGGAGCCCATCTTGGGGATTACTAAGCAAGTTGGGTCACACTGTCAATATCCACCAGCTGTGCCTCCTTAACATGGTGTAAGATTGGGGGAGTAATAGTCATCAACTAAAGGTATGCAGAATCACCATCATCCACAATGGATATATGCATCACAACCAACTGCTTCTTCACCTTACTTAGTAGCTACAAACCGGTCCTCCTGTTGAGTGCGTCTACCACCATGTTGTCCTTTCTAGGAGTATAGACTATCTCAATGTCATAATCCTGGAGGAACTCTAGCCATAATCTTTGTCTTAGGTTCTGGTTTTTCTTGGAAAAGATATAACTAATACTATTGTGGTCAGAGTAAACTGTAATCTATCCACCCATCATGTACTGCCACCATATCTTCAAGGAAAAGACCACTGCTACTAACTCCAGGTCATGTGTTGCATATTTCTGCTCTTTTTTTTCAACTGTCGTGAGACGTAGGCGATCACTACTCAATACTGCATTAGGAAACAACCATGTTCGGTCCTTGATGTTTCAAAGTAAACTACATACCCAAATCCCTACTCTGGTAGCTTCAATATGGGGGCACTAGAGAGTATCAACCTCAACTCTTTGAAACTTTTCTTGACATATTATCATCAATAGGAAGGGTTTCCCTTAATTTTCAAATCTTATGAGGGTACTACTACTATGGAAAATTTAGGAACGAACCTCTACCAATATCTGGCCAACCCCAAGAAACTCCAAACCTCGGCCACGCTTCTAGGTGGCTCCCATGTAAGTAATGCCTCTATCTTTTCCGAATCCACTACAACTCAAGCCTCTGAGATGACATGTCCCAGAAAGTGGACCTCCCGATTCTAGAACTGGAAATTTTAGAGCTTACCATAAATATGGTGCTGTCAAAGTGTATCATGGACTATCCTTAGGTGTTTAGCATGATAATCCTCCAACACTATGTACACAATGATGTTATCAATGAAGAGCACAACAAACCGGTCAAGGTAATGCTGGATGATCCTATTCATGAGTCCCATAAACGCTATTGGGGAATTGACCATGCTGAAGGGAAACACCAATAACTCATAGTGGTCATATCGTCACTTGAAGGCTATGTTCCTCATCTTGTACCCAAATGTTGTGATAGCCTGATCTATGGTCTATCTTCGATAACCACCTCGCTCCCTTCAAATGTTCAAAGAGGTCGTCAATCCTCGGTAGTGGATACATGTTCCTCACGACCACCTAGTTCAGGTGCCAGAAGTCCACATACAACATCAAACTCATGTATAACTTCTTGGAAAAAAGAATTGAGGCTGCCCATGGTGAAACACTAGGCCGTAAGAACTCCTTCTCTTACATGTCCTCTATCTTTAAACTAATATCATGAAGCTCCATAGGAGCCATATGATATGCCGGTGTGGATATCATTGTCGTCTCTGGTTACAGGTCGATGCCAAAAGACTACCTCCATAAGAGGAGGTAGTCCTGGAACATACTCCAGTAAAACAACCCCATACTCATCCACTACTACAAGAAATATTGATATCCTATCATCCACTACACTGAGGGTCACGCTATCCAACTACTGAGTGATTTGCTACACCCTCCTATGAGAAATTCCATCTTGTTCTGCAATGGTTTCCTTACCATCGATGACGGAAAACCTTGCCCTATATTTGGGGACACAACGCACTGTACACCAATAAAAGTTGATCTTAGCATGGAAAGTGGATAACCAGTCCATACCAAATATGACATCGTAAGGCCTCATCGCTGCTATTAGAAGATCCCAGCTGTAGCTCTTCCTTTATAGATTAAGCTAAAACTGCCAGAACTAGTGTGTAATCATCAAATCTGATCTTGAAAGAGTCTCTAATAGTAATAATTGATCCAACAGCTCCACCAAAATATTTGAGCTCCAAATGAGAGCCATGGTATTAAAGGAGTATCTAGAACCAGTGTCTATATATAATGTATCTAGGGAAGAGAAGACATAGATTGTACCTCAGATCATCTCAAGAGCTCTGTGTTTGTAATCCTCTGTTGCTAGGATCTGATCTCACCCATGTCTACCTGCTCCTTGTGTTTGGGGTGGACCACCTAGGGGTGGTGGAAAAAACCCCTCGAACCACCGCCTATTGTCGGCTGCTCGGCCTGCTACCCTTCCCAATCCACTTCACTAAGGATCTCCTCACTCAAACCACTTCTGCTATCTTGGCAGTCCATTGACCATTTACTAGTCACCTGTACGAAGGGTCGGGCAGTCACGATCTATGTGTCTCTACCTGCCGCATGTGAATCACTGCCTTGATCCTGACTAACTACCTCTAGAATGGGAGACTCGTACTAGAGACCATACATCTTAGGTCGTTCCTCTGAAAGACCTACCCCAATTGGGCCCTCACCTCTGCTGTCGGATTCCTACTGAAGACTCCGTTGACTGGGGTCTACGGTTAGTTCTAGCCATTAGAACCTACTCTGCAAAAAATCTCTCGACAATAAGTGATCACTCAAGCACCCCACCCTTGGTAGGGATGATGAGAGACAACACCAATGCCCCGATATCCTACCATAGTCCCTCTTTAAAGGATCAATCATTGAAGAATGTGTCTTAAACCATGTCTATGGTCTAGTGTGAAAGCTCTGTGAACCTCGCTGAGTACTCAACCACCATCATGTTTCCCAACTGAAGGTGAATCATCTTATGAATGCACATAAATCACAAACTCACGGGAAAAAAATCTTATCGGAAAAGCCACTCAAATTCTCCACAAGCGAGGCTCTCCAAATAATGCTTTTGGGTGGTCATGCTTCAACATCTCCCTGCTAATCCCTACGGTAGGCTCACTGCCAAGATAGCCATCTGGTCAGGTGGTGTCCTCACATAGCGGAAGACCCATGTCACTGCCTCAAGCCAGTCCTCAGTGACCTGAGGATCTGTCTTTCCCCTGAACCTGTGAGGTCTCTATCTCTGAAACTCTTGTTGGGAACATAGTCTAAAAAGTTCCTCTACCAGAACCACTGAGAGTAGATGTTGACCATTGGGTGGTGGTTGCACTAGTGTACCACCAGGTGGGTCCATATTTAGAATTGGCCCATGAATAGAAACCTCGTCACTAGGCGGGTTGTCCTCACGAACTCATATGAGGGTCCTGGCTGGTCGTCCACATGGAGGAATCTTGAGATAGATGAAGATATACCATGGTTAGAAGGTTATACCTCGTGTGATAAATTTTAGTTAAAATAACATAAAGTGACACTTATAAAACCTGTGTTTTCATTTATATAGTGGAAAACCAAAGATCAAGGTCCTGGTGTATGGATACATCGGACGCTGAATTGACACTGGACTCCCCAAACTTGGATGTTAGTCTCGAAACACATAACATTGTTTCCCCAAAACAAAACAACATACTCACAATCTTTATGGTCGGAACAAACTCCCTCTGATTCTTCTTGTTCATGAAATGTCCGCCAAGGCATGTGCCGTTACTACCCCAAGATTTAAAGACGCGGAATTTCCATGTAATTTTTTTAAAATTAAATGGGAATTTTCTGAGTCCGTGAAAATTGATGTCCCATGATTCTGAGGCCTGGAGTGCTCAGAATGAATTTTTGATATTTTGTTCGGGTACATTCAGTGAATGTGCTAGCGGGTTTTTCTATCTTTTGAACCGGTGCTCAGAATTGAAATCTGAGGGCACCATTGAACTCGCAACGCCAATATTCATTTAAGGAGACTTTTACATCAACGACAGTTGGTCGAGGGTTAAATATAATTTTTGGGTTTTTTGTGGAAATAATAGAATAAAATAAACACACGTTTTATTTTATTTTGTTTGTTAAAACCTAAATGTGGAAGTTGTGGTGTAGGGACAACCAAACCTTAACCTCCCATTAGTGGTTTTGGGGGTGGGGACCACGCAAACCTAACCTCCCATGAGAGGTTATGGTGGTGGGGACCACTCGAGGCCTAAACCTCTCAACTCCCACAATAAATGAGGTAGATCATCTTCATCTCCTCCTATATATAATTATTCCAACCCTCCTTAATTAATTGTCCCAACCCTTGGTATCCTCCTTTTTGAATTTTATGCCAACACAACCCATTTGTTGTTTCCAATTAATTCAACCAACTCGATTGACATCAAATTAAATAGATAAACATATTTTATTTATTTGGCTACTCATTTGTTGGAAAAGTATTGGGAAAGGTGGATTGGGAGAACATGGGAGAAAGCTCTCCAATGAAGAATGCTCCGCCAACGAAGAACGCCGAACTCCTTAGAACTTTTTCCTCTGGACTTCTCCTGGCGTGGGACATCCCCATCTACGGAGAATCCATGACCGTACTTCCAAGTTTTCACAAAAATAATCTTGCGAATGAGGTTGGGGTCTAATTGTGTTTGTTTATTTGCGGGAAGTTATACAGTTGTTGATTGATATTATTCTCTCTACCATTACTGATAATTATTTGTAATTCAAGAAGGAATTGTGAACTGCTTGCTATCACTCTAAACATGGAGGGTGGGGGCCAAACAAACATGGCCCAACCCATCCTCCATTCTTCTTTGGTGTACTCTTTGAAATGGATGAAGGAAAAGAAGGAAACGAAGGTGATGAAGGCAACAAAACTGCCACCCCGACCTCCACGACCCGCGCCGCCCCTGTGGCATTTTGGTCTCCCGGCTGAATCAGCCGCACGCCACGGCTGAGCCGCCCCATCGCTTTTTGGCCTCCCAGCCGAACCGGCCCTAGATGATCCACCTGCGGTGCTCCGCCCTCCTAGGCCAAACCAACCGTGCATTGTAGCTCCGTGCCCCAACCGAGATGCCACGCGGTGCTCCGGCCTATCGGACGAACTGGCCCGGGCCCCCAGTGGCGCTCTGGCCTCCTGATCGAATAGGCCCCTCGCCCCTCACGACACTCGGGCCTCCCAGACGAAGCAGCCCTACGCCTTACACCCCAGACGAACTACCCTCGTCGTGGCGCTCCGAGCCTCCCCAGCTCGTGTGGCCCGCAGCCCTCCATGCCGCCCTAGCTCGCGCCGACCGCCGGCCCTCCAAGACGGCCTGACTTGTGCCGCCCATGCCCCTCTGAGCATCCCCGGACCCTACCACCCACCGGACCTCCTAGTCTCCCCCACTCGTGTCGCCCACGGACCCCTGAGCTTCCCTTGCTCACGCTGCCCGCCGACCCTCCGAGCCGCCCCGGCCGAGCCCCCCCCCCCCCCCCCCCCCCCCGGCGGAGCCACCCTGTAGCCTCGTGCCTTCGCGGCCACCCGTGGCCCTCTATGGCCCCTCGCGGCCTATCGGGTTGAACCCAATGGGTTGGGCCAAACCCAGTGGGTTAGGCCGGGGTGGTCCGACCGGGTCTGACTAGAGTCAGTCCCACTATGACCCTTTTTTACCTTCTCTTGGCCATAACTTTGGCACCATTCGTCCGTTTGACGAACAGTCAACGAAAATGGAAATCTTGGAGTGAGATGGTGCCTTTGGGTATATTACATTGAGTTTTGGATTGATATAGGGAACAGTCAGGTTGGATCGAACATGAATCCAACCAGGCCCCCGTGACTAAAAGGCTAAAAACTCACAGACTGGGTGTCTGATTGACGTGCCACTTGTTTCGTTGAGATCCCTATGATGTGGTAGACCTTTGAGATTCTTCATTGTAGGACTTTTTGGATGTTGGAGTATCTACCAGTAGCTTATGTAGTGGATCCTTCTAGAGACGAGCGAGCATTATGCAAGAACCTAGTTACTGGCTGAGACTTGATAACTGTTGTCCATTTCGACTCGAAGTTACTTGACTGACCCAGTGGGGAGAGCCTTGGGGACATGGTAGACCCAAATTTGGGAGCACCATGGTGACACGGAAGACCCACGATACATGATAGGAGGAGTACCTTAGCAGGACATGAGGGGGAGCGCCTCTGTGTGATGCGGAAGACCTGCAGTGTGGAGCACCTCTGTGTGACGTGGAAAACCCACAGTACTCAACAAGAGGAGTACCTCTGCAGTCCAAGGTTAGTGGGAAGCTTCTTTGTGTGACATGGCAGGCCCACTGTACTCGATAGAGGAGATGTTCTCCAGCAACCGAGGGTTCAGAATGTTACTTGTTACAACTACCCTAGAATAAATCTTGGTATGAGCTGAGTCAGTTCCTATGTGTTTTCCTCATGATTGAGATGGATTACTTGATAACATAAGTATATGTATGGGCATATAACTAGGTAAGGTTATCTGTGGATTTCATACTTTGTGTTTATACTTGATGGATTTTGTGTGACCTAGAGGGTCTCGGGGTCCCTAATGGGTATCCTTATACCCACCCCTGCACGAGATATGCACGTACTTCATTGTGTTTGGTGTAGATGACAGACATCACTAACTGAGGACGAGAGTACCAGGTCTAGAAGGTACCCAGAGGTGGACCATACGGTGTGTCGGTACACAGAGGAGATGAATGAACGAGGAGTGCTGAGGAGGCGATCTGTACCTACCCTTTAGGTAGTAACATTGAAGGATGACCTAGTAGCTAACTTTCCATTTTCTTCAGTTGTATTTTATCATAGTTTTTCTTCTACTTTCCAGTTGGGCTTGTATTCTGACCCCTTTTACTTTCAGTACTCTTTTGTTAGACACTTTACTTGGTGTTTTGTATCTAATTGTGTTCTTGTTTCCTTTTGTGTTTACAGGTTATAAAGGCAATACCTTCCCAGTTTTATGGAATACGACTTTGGTGCTAGTCTTCAGCCCCTGTACTATGGAATGCGGGCTTGGGCTAGTCACGGAATTGGCCCCAAGGGATGGTTCATGATAAATTGGTATCATAGGAGTTGGTTCTCTCATAGAAATTAGGACTATAATCATTCTTTTCTGTGAATCAATAGTGTTATGGGTAATAAGTGTGGTTTTTAGTTCTGGGAGACCAGAGTTGGTTGGGCGGCCGACGTATCCATACACCAGGACCCTGATTTCTGATATCTGACTCAGTGCGTGGAATCATTGATTGCCTGTGTGTTTTCAAGAGTCTTCTTTATGAACTCTTTGAGTCATCTCACCTGGTCACCTAACCAGGTATACCTTTTTGACCATCGAACACCAGTTTCTTTTCAGGATGCCCCCACACAGAGGAGAAGCTATAGTTCTGAGCATTGTACACACAGATAGCCCACCGAGCGATGAGGGGTCGGTGGAGGTCCTTTTTCCAGTAGAGGGACCAGCAGTACCACTCCCCTTTGGGCCACCGATGCCACTAGCCCTAGCAGAAGACGTTGCATGACGCTTGAGTGAATTAAAATAGTTCTAGGGCCAGAGCCCACCGAGTTTCAGGGGAGAGACAAACCCTTAGGCATGTGAATATTGGATGGAGGCTATAGTGAGAGTCTTCCAACTCGTAGCGACACTAGCCGATCTCATGGTGATCCTTTTTGCGAGCCTTCTAGTTGCAGCAGCTAGAATATGGTGGAACTTGATGCTTTAGGTTCACGACGAGGTGACACTTCTCTAGACAGACTTCAAGAGCCTATTTCGGGAAAGGTTTGTCCCAATGAATTTTCACGCAATGCGCATACATAAGATTCTTCATCTGCAGCAGGGCAGTATGACTGTGGCTCAGTACTCAGCGAGGTTCACTGACCTCTCACGTTACACCACCGATATAATGGGGGACCCATTATTCAGGGCCCAAACCGTCAAGTAGGGGATAGGGTTGGTGATCAAGGATTCAATTATCTCACTCAGTATCCAGATGTAGGTATGGGTGTTAGAGAGAGCCCTCTTGGTGGAGAGTTTCCGCGTAGTGCAGTCACCAATAGTGAGACCCACTACCAGTCGTCACATAGCTGAGTCTTTTATAGTTGGAAACAGAAAGATGTCACAGAGGTCCAAGAGGACCAAACCTATAGGTGGGAGACCTCAAGACTCTAGATCGGCTGTGCAAGGAAACCAAAGCATATCCAATCATGTCAGGAGCGGGCAGTGTTACGCATGGGGCGGGCTGGGTCACATGGCTCGTGACTATCCGACCCGCCGTTTGGATGATAAGTAGATGGTCGATGTACCACCCAGATAGAGATAGAGATTCAACCGAGGAGGTCTGCAGGGAGTAGACAGATGTGACAGAGGAGCTAGACATGTAACTGGCGGTGGGCGATGATTCTAGGTGTTACTGACACCACCACCAGGAGGTCCACCCCTGACCGCGGGGAGCAGGTGGATAGGGGAGAGCTCAGCTCTAGGTAGCTGAGGCTTACGATCATGGTGCTCTGGAGATGATACGAGGTATGATATATTTCTACTCCACCTTTTCTTCATCACTTATTGACATAGGTGCGAGTCATTCTTTAATTTCCACTTCCCTCGTTCAGAGCTTGAAGATTTTGAGGGATCCGTTGGCTCGATCTTTACAGCTAGAGATTATTATTGGAGCATATTTGATGATTAAACAGTGGTTCCGGCAAGGCGATATTACTCTAGGAGGTTAGATATTTGGCTAGGATCTCCTAGAAGTGGCATCGAGGCCTTACAACATCATCTTTGGAATGGACTGGTTATCTATAGTCTATGCTCACATTAACTGTATGAGGTAAAAATTATGGTGTGTCCACATGGATGGGACAAGTTTACCTTCACCAACGAGAAGAGATCCTTTGAAACGTAGGATGGACTTACCTAGAGGAGAGTGCAGCCGATTACTCAACAGTTGGCTATCCTTACCCTCAGATCGGTTGAAGTGGAGAGTCTGAGTTATCCTGTAGTGGTGGAATAGTATGCAGATGTTTTCCCTGGTGATTTCTCAGTTCATCCTCCTCGCAGAGAGGTGGAATTTTACATTGACTTGTATCCCGGGACATCATCAAAATATACACCAGCGTATCAGATGGCTTCCATGGAGCTTTTCGAGCTACAGGTACAGCTTGAGGACTTACAGGGGAAGGGATTTATCCGGCCCAGTGTTTCACCTTTGGTAGCCCCGATTCAGTTCTCTAAGACGGTGTATGGGATCATGGGGCTTTGTGTCCACTACCGGTGCCTGAACCAGGTGACTCTGAAGAACAAATACACACTCTTGAGTATTGATGACCTCTTTGATCGGCTGAAGAATTCATGGTGTTTCTCAAAGATAGACCTCATATTAGGCTATCATCAGCTCATAGTAGGAAATAAAGATGTGCAGAAGACAACTTTCAGATGTCGGTATGGCCACAATGAGTTCTTGTTTATGCCTTTCGGTGTAACCAACGCTCTAGCAGTGTTCATGGGAATCATGAACATGATCTTTCAGCCATACCTTGATAACTTTGTAATAGTCCTCATTGATGACATTCTGATCTAATTGACTACTGGGGAGGAGCATGACAATCATTTGCGGGTAGTTTTGGACACACTTTGAGAGCACCAGATTTATGGTAATCTCTCAATGTGCCAGTTCTGGATTCAAGAGGTTCACTTTCTGGGACATGTGATTTCGGATGCTGGAGTTGTAGTAGATCCAGTGAAGATTGAGTAAGTACTTGCTTTAGAGCCACCGAGAAGTGTGACAGAGGTATGGAGTTTCTTGGGTTTGGTTGGATACTACCAAAGGTTTGTGCCAGACTTCTCCAAAGTTACATCACCACTTTCAGCCTTGACGAAGAAGGGGAAACCATTCGTTTGGTCGGAGAAATGATAGAAGAGTTTTCAGGAGTTAAGGCAGAGGCTTACTAGTGCCCCTATCTTGAGAATTCCAGAGGAGGGCGTAGGGTAAGTAGTCTTATGCAATGCATCAGGGACCGAACTCGGATGCGTAATAATATAGGAGCAAGCAATGATCACATATGGTTCTCGACATCTGAGACACCATGAGAAAAACTACGCTACCCATGACCTGGAGTTATCACCAGTGGTCTTCACCTTAAAGATGTGGTGATGATATATGTTGGGCGATCGCTTTACAGTGTACTCTGATCACAAAGAGTCTCAGGTATATATTCTCTCAGAAGGACTTGAACCTGAGACAACAACGTTGGATGGAGTTCCCCAGGACTATGACTTCGAGGTAGTCTATACTATTGGGAAGGGGAACATTGTCGCTGATGCACTCAACCAAAGATCTGGTATATAGCTGCTAGGAGTGGTGACAGAGAAGCTAGATGCTTTATAGATAACCTTTGTGGATAGTGATGGAGAAAATTTTCTTCAATCTCTTACAATCACTCCCGCACTTCTTTAGTGAGTAAGGGAGGCGTAGAATGGGGACACTGACTGTGAGACACGACATGCTCAGATATCCACAGGGCAGGAACCTGATTGATTTTCTGATGGTGGGGAGCACGCCATCTTCTTCAGAGGACGTACCATTGTACTAGTGTCACTTTAGGAGGAAGTGTTGAGGGAGTTCCACACATACCTTCTGGAGGTACATCCTAGAGAGGTGAAGACATACCATGATCTCTGACGGCATCACTGGTGGTTGGGAATTAAGAAAGTAGTAGCAGAGTTTGTTTCTCGGTGCCTCACTTTTCAGTATGTGAAGGCGGAGCATCAGGTACCAGTAGACTTGGTTCATAATTTAGAGGTCCCAGAGTGGAAGTGAGATGGGATATCCAAGGACTTCGTGATAGTAATTCCATGTACATCGAGGGGATATGACTCTATTTGGGTGATCGTAGACCGACTCACCAAGTTAGCCCACTTCCCACTGATCAGGGAGTAGGGTTTAGTAGAGAGCCTGGGACATCTCTATGTGCAAGAGATTGTGCGGTTACATGGATTACCCTCGACTATTGTCTCCGATTGTGATACATGTTTTACTTCCCATCTATGGAAGGGGTTTCATGAGGCTCTCGAGACACAACTTCATTTGAGTACCGCCTTCCATCCTCAGATGGATGTCAAGACTAAGTGGACCATTCATACCCTCGAGGACATGCTTCGTGCTTGTATCCTAGACTGCAGTCGCATCTGGGAGGATCAATTACCATTGGTGGAGTTTTCATACAACAACAGCTATCACTCCCCCTAGGGATGACGCCTTTAGAGGCGTTGTACGTGTGACCTTGTAGATCACCTTTGTTCTAGACTGACCCAGGGGAGTCAGAACTCGTGTGACCAGAGATGGTTTGGGCTACCATAGAGAAGGTGCAGATCATCCAGGAGAAGATGAAGATTGCATAGAGTTGGTATAAGTCGTATGCTGATAGAAGTCGGAGAACTCTGGAGTGTGGGGGTGCTGACCAAGTCTTTCTATGGGTATCACCCCGATGAGGTCTATGTAGATTTGGCAGAGACGGAAAGTTATCTCCGAGGATCATCAGACCTTTTTAGTTGCTTAGTGGAGTTGGTAAGGTGCCATACCGCTCAGATCTTCCACCTCAGTTACACCGGGTGCACAACGCCTTATAGGTATCCCATATGAGGAGATACGTGCATGACCCTTCTCACATCATTGACCATGGAGAAATAGACGTCGACGATGGGGTGACTTTTATAGAGGTTCCAGTAGAGATCGAGGATTGACAAGAGCGGGTCCTACGTGGACAGTCAATACATCTGGTGTGCTTTCCCTTGCAGCACGGGAACCTCCATGACAGTACATTGGAGTGGGAGGCTCATATACATGCTCATTACACCCACTAGTACCCTTAGTTTGAGTGGACGCTTATGGGGACGTAAAGCCTGAGGTGGAAGAATGTAAAGACCCATAATTTCCATTTCATTTTTTTAAATTAAATGTTATTTTTACGAGTCCGAGAAAATTGATGGCATGTGATTAAGAGGCCCGGAGGGCCCAAAAAGAATTTCTGAACTTTTTTTCAAGTACGTTCAGTGAACGTGCAAGCGGATTTTTCTAACTTTTGAACCGATGATCAAAATTGAAATCTGAGGGCACTGTTGAACTCGCAGCATCAGTATTCTCATAAGGAGACTTTCACCTTGACGATATTTGGTCGAGGGTGAAATATAATTTTTGGGTTTTTCGGGGAAATAATAAAATAAAATGAACACAGGTTTAATTTTATTTGGTATGTTAAAACCTCTAGGTGGAAGTTGAGGTGTGGGGACCACTAGACCATAACCTCCCATGAGAGGTTATGGTGGGGGGACCACCTGAACCTAACCTACAATGAGAGGTTATAGGGGTGGGGACCACCCGAGGCCTAAAACTCTCAACTCCCACAACAAATGAGGTAGAGCCTCTTCAACTCCACCTAAATTTAATTTTTCCAACCATCCTTAATTAATTATGCCAACCCTTGGTATCAACTTTTTTGAATTTTATGCCAACGCAACCCATTTATTATTTCAAATTAATTAAGCCAACTTGATTTCCAACAAATTAAATAGATAAACATATTTTATTTGGTTGGCTAATCATTTTTTGGAAAAGTATTGGCAAAGGAGGATTGGGAGAACTTGGGAGAAAGCTCTCCAACGAAGAATGCTCCTCCATTGAAGTATGCTGATCTCATTCGACCTTCTTCCTCAGGACTTCTCCTAATGCGGGACATCCCCATCTATGGTGAATCGACGACCGTACTACCTTCTTACACCAACGTCATCAAGGGAAAGAGGTAGGGGTTTAATTGTGTTTGATTAATTGTGGGAAGTTGTAGGGTGGTTGATTGATATTCTTCTCTCTACCATTCTTGATAATTCTTTGTAATAAAGAAGGAATTGTGATCCACTTTCCATCACTCTAAATGCGGAGGGTGTGGTCCAAACAAACATGGCCTGACCCCTCCTCCATTCTTCTTTAGTGTACTCTTAGAAATAGAGCAAGGCAACGAAGGTGACGAAGGAAATGACACCGCCACCCATGGACTCCATGACACATGCCGCCCCCGTGACGTTCCGGTCCCCCAGCCGAACCGGCCGCACACTCGGGCTCCACCTCCCGGCTGAGCCACCCCTCAGTGATATGGCCTTCTTGCTGAACTGGCCCCGGTAAAGCCCCCCGCGGCACTCCACCCACCCGGACGAAATTGCCACATGCCTGCGCTCTACACCCCAGCCGAGCGGCCTAGTGGTGCTCCGGCCTCCCGGCCGAATTGGCCCCGCGCCCCCGCCGTGCTCTGGACTCCCAGCCGAACCGGCCCCATGCCCTCACGTCGCTCTGACCTCCTATCCATACATGGATAGATCCACCCCATGGTGCTCCTGCCTCCCAGCCGAACCGGCCCCGCACCCCCCGCGGTGCTCTGGCCTCCCGGCCGAACCGACCCCATGCCCCGGCTGAACCGCCCTCACTGCAGCCCTCCATTCCGCCCCGGCTCGTGCCGCCCTCGGCCCTCCGAGCAGCCCTAGCTTGTTCCACCCACACCTCTCCAATCCTCCCCTGCTCGCAGCTCGCACCGCTCACGACCCTTCGCGCCGGCCCGGCTTGTGCCGTCTGCGGCTCTCCGAGCCGCCCTGGCTCGCACTGCCCACCGGCCCTCCGAGCCTCCCCATGGCCTCATGCCCTTGGGGCCACCCGCGGCTCTCTACGCCCCTCGCAGCCTGTCGGGCTAGACCCAATGGGCCCATCCGCACTGCAGGCCAGGCCAGACCCAGTGGGTCAGGCCGTGTTGGACCGGATTCGATCCCACTATGACCCCTTTTTTACCTTCTCTTGGCCAAAACTTTGTCATCGGTCGTCTCTTTGATGAAACGTCAGCGGCGCTATAAATATTAGAGTGAGACGGTACCTATGAGTATATTCCAATGAGTTTTGGATTGAGATGGGGAATGGTCATGTTGGATCGAGCACGAATCCGACTGGGCCCCCGAGACTAAAAGACTAATAACTCACAGAACGAGCGTTTGATTGACGTGCCATATGTTACATTGAGATCCCTTTGACTTTTCAAACATTTGAGATACTTATTCATGAGATTTTTTGGTGGTTTGAGTATCGACCAGTAGCTTGTGGAGCTGATCCTTTAAGAGACGAGCCAACATTTTGCGAGAACCTAGCATCTTGCTGAGACTTGACGACTGCTGACCGTTTCAACGCGGAGTGACTCAACGGGCCCAGTGGGGAGCACCTTGGTTATGTGGAAGACCCACAGTGTGGATCTCCTTGGTGATGCGGAAGACCCATGGTACTCGATAGGAGGAGACCCTAGTAGGCCATAAGGGGTAGATCCTCTGTTTGATGCAGCAGACCCACGGTGGGGAGCGCCTCTATGTGATGTGGAAGACCCATGATACTCGACAGGAGGAGTACCTCAGTAGTCCAAGGTTAGTAGGAAGTGCCTCTGTATGACACGGTAGGCCCACTGTACTCGATAGAGGAGGAGTTCTCCAACAGTTGGGGGTTCAAATTGTTACTTGTTACTACTACACTAGAATAAATATTTTTATGAGCTGAGTCAGTTCCTTTGTGTTTTCCCCATGATTGAGATGGATTACTTGACAAAATATTTATATTTTTAGGCATATATATATCTAAGGTTATCTGTGGATTTAATACTTTGTGTGTATCCTTGATAAATTTTGTGAGACCTATAGGGTCTTAGGGTCCCTACTGAGTATCGTTATATTCACCCCTACACAGGTTATGCCCACACTTCATTGTGTTAGGTGCAGATGACAGATAGTGCTGACTGAGGACGAGAGTACCAGGTCTGGACGATACCCGGAGGTGGACCATACAACGTGTCATTACATAGAGGAGACAGATGGACGGGGAGTGCTGAGGAGGTGATATGTACCTACCCTTCAGATAGGAACCTTGGAGGATGACCTAGAAGCTGACTTTCCATTTTCTTCAGTGCAATTGTATCACAGTTGAACTTTTACTTTCTATTTGGTCTAGTATTCTAGCTCCTTTTACTTTCAGCACTCTTTTATTATACGGTTTTCTTGGTGTTTCGTATCTAGCTATGTGCTTGCTTGTGTGTTTGTTTACAGGTTATAAAGTAAATGCCTTCCCAGTTTTAAGGAATACACCTTTGGTGCTAGTCTCCAGCCCTTGGTCTATGGAAGGAGGGATTGGGGTTGTCACGGCTTGGGCCCATGTGGAGGGGTCGTGACATAAGCCCACCTCCCAAAGGACATGGGTTGGAGACTAGCACTGAGCGCATCAACCTGAAAGTGTGAGGCATATTCCTAATTACCTTTATTCACACACACACCCAACCAAGTACCAAACATAGAAAAGGAAAGAAGTTCCACTTAAACAAAGATGGGCACAAGTACAAATATTATAAGTGCGATAAAATACAAAGCCAATAAAATAACTAAAGTACAAAAAGGAAAATATAATGGCTCTCCGTGGAAAACCTAACCTGGTCATGAGAGTAGTGTAGTTATTGGAAGCCAATGTAGAATCTCATGTCCACCCGATCCTACTAGGACCCACCTAGTCCTAGGCCACCAAGTCCACCGTCATAGCGTCATTCGGTCACGTGTCCCTAAGCACCTCTATGTCTTGGTCCACCAAAGTCTCTGTTAATATGTTGATCGTCTTCACGAGACACTGCACATGTGGGAAAATCCTGTGTAGGGGTAAGTAACTATGTAATCAGTAGGGGCACAAAAACAAAAAGGAAAACCACACAATAATCCTCAATATAAATAACGAAGCACAAGACATCACACACCAGGTATATATTTAGGGTATTGATAGAAGAATCATCAGTCACATCATCTAACACCATGGAATCTGGATAACTCCTCCTCTTTCAAGTACTGTGGGCCTGCCAAGTCAGAGAGAAGTGGCTCACACTAACCATGGACTTCTTAGGTACACCTCCTCACCGCATACCATGGGCCTGAAAATTCACATAGAAGTGTTTCCAACTAATCTTGGCCAACTGAGGTACTCCTCCTCGTCATGTATTGTGGGACTGCAAAGTCATACAGATGTGATTCCCACCATCTGCCAGCAAATTCACACAGATGTTCTTCCCACGGTTCCAAAGTCGACTCTCACATCGTCGAATGATAGCAGTCCTCACATCTCTTGCAACCATAGGGTTCTGTACGTAGCATGCATGGGAGATCCACTCCTTAAGTCATTCATCACATCCCAACTTCCATTAAAGCCTCCTTAGGGAATTCCAAAAGATCTGAATCATAGAGAGGGTCCCACTGCTTTAAATATATCTTTAATTGGACACCCAATTTTCAATGTAATTAGGGTTGTAGTAAACATGGGTCGGTTTTGTCTGGGTCAGGTCTGGCCTAGTCGGACAGACCCAACCAACTCTGCCTGGGGGTCCCACATACCCTAGTTTCATTCCAACTGACTTGAAATGACATGATTTAGGTATGGGTATGTCCGGTCTGGCCAGGCTATTGGGCCAGACCCAATGGGCCTTTCTAGACCTGGACCGGTTTGGCTGATTGTCCAGCCCACTAGGTCGCCCGGTGACCCAGTGTAGTGCTGCCCGGCCTGCTGGCTCGGGTCCGGACCATTGGGTGCAGCACTGGCCTGACCCACTGAGCTGAGTTTGGCTGTAGCTGGCTCTATGGATTCGGGGTCTCACCCCCTGTCGTGTTTGATGGGCCACGACTCACCATCTACCTGGATGATCCGGACACGGGGCATCCCTCCACACGACGCCCACATGGCATGGGGCCTTTCGCCACTGTGACGTGTCGATGAGCATGCCGCTCCTCCCGACTTCTAGCACAAATGATGATCACTTGCCCCACCATCCAACACACGGCCAGTGCTGCTACGTTCCACTATTGGCGCACTGGAATAACCTTTTACGGACCACCGGACACGCTTCGGTGGTCTGTTCTTCGCACCGTGTATGCCTACATTCTCTAAAAAGCCTCTTATTCACTATAAACGTCCTAAAATCATCTTTCCTCCATTTTGAGGGTACAAAAACAAATAATGCACATTAAATAGGTGATCAAGACTTGTTTGTGTCATCCTGCGCCCACCGCCTTAGATGTTTAAAATAGGGGGAGGCTCGAGGATTTTTGTTCAATCATATCATGTAATGTTTGAATCTTAAATAGATAAATCCTGAAATAAAGTTACACTCCTACCTAAATGAATGAATTATGGATCAACCTATTCATGGGTTAATTCATGTTCATCATTTCTAGAAAATAATGGGGAAGAAAAATTAAATAAAACAATCCCAACCTCTTTGACGTTCAAATCAGTGGCATTTATTCCTTAAGGATTCAACATTCCAACATCGCTCTTCACTTCCAACTCAATTCTGCGAGGTATGTTAAACTCGGTGATGATCTGTTGGTGCATCATTTTTTGTTGGAGAAGAAGTCCACTAGAGTTTCATTAGATAATCTCCATGGTTTAATCCTTATTTCACCATCACGTCAATCAATTAAAAAGAAACAAATTGCAACCATTCAGTTACACTACGACATTGCGTCACTACGATTTCATTATTTCATCGTTATGTTGTGTGACATGGGCCATTAATGAACCTCATTAATGTGCCTCGTCGCTGCCTCATCAATTTTCCACAACATCATAGTTTCAAAGCTTGTCAGTTGAAAAAACAAATAAAATTACCTTTTTAAAGTTATCTTATTATTTTACAAAATGTCTGAAAAATAGAATTTTCCATTCTGCCCTTACTGGCCAAAGTTAATTTCATTCTAGGGGAATCCCGAATTTCCGAGTTCAATAGCGCCCTTATATTTTTTATCCATGCAATGGTTCAAAATTTAAAAAAACCTAATCGCACATTTACCGAATGTACCTTAAAAAAGTTCGAAATTATATTTTGTGATATCTGTGCCTCAGAATCACGTGTCGTCAGAGCGTGTGGTGTCAGAATAATTCCGTATAATTAAAAAAAATTACACGGAATATCCAAGAAATTACAAAAGAATTAATCTCACATCCTACCAGTAAATGATTTAATCATGATGAATGTTTGGAGAAGGATATATGTTGATGTGATCATGTAGATCCAATGAGTTTTTAGGTATAATTTAATAGATTATTATTTTAAAACCTCAAGATTTTATGAAATATTTTTTCCAAATAAATTTTATTTCTTTGATAGGTTGTGTTACACACAACACTGGGTTTTAATGAACCACAACAAACTATTAATATTATTATTTAAAAAGGGATGTTATTACCTAGACATTAAAAAATAAAGGATGAATAAGAATAAACACATTATAAAAATTAATTATAGTTTCATATATAATTAAAACATATCAATAAAGAAATTCTTTATTTTATATATTGTCTTGACATGTCTATAGAATAAAATTTACATAAATTATTATTTTCTTTTCTGAAAAAATAATAATTTATTTATCGAAACGTAGATTTTTTTTGAAAAAATAAATTTGACTTTAAATATATATTTCAATATTATTGTATGGTGAATTTTTTGTATTTTTAATGAAAATATTAATTTTTCAATTCATATAAAAAATACCTATTTTCATTGAAAACTACATTTTCATTTAATGAATGTATAATGTTTATTTTGTTTAAAATGGATTTAAATTTATAGTTTAATAAATAATAAATTTATAAATCCAATTTGTGTAATTAGAATCAATTTAATATTTAATCTTGATAAAAAATATTTTAATCATTTGAACATCATCACTTTGGAAAACCACTATTTCATTGCTTTCGTGGGTTTAATTTTAAATTAAAATTTTCAAATAATATTAATGAAATTAAAATAAATTGATTAAATATTTTTAATAATAAAAATTTATAATATATAATAATGTTAATTAATTTTTTGGTCAAAATTAATAGTATATATAAAAAAACTAAATTACCACAGTTAGAGTTAAAACGAGTTTACCGAGGGGTCAATATTAAATAAAAAGGGGTAAAATGATTTAGAAATTTTTACACCATATATTTGATGGACATATATGTAAATTATCACCACTATGGTTATATAATTAATCCTTTTTCAGCCTTCTGAAACGTAAAATTCATGGGTACACTTTTTTCTTTTAAAAAATTCAATGTGTGTCCTCTCCCCGATATATAAAAGGCCCCCTCTACTCCCATCATCACACATAGATAAATAATTTATTAAGACATTACCTTCCAAAATATCTACTATAATTACATATAAACCTCATATATGACTTATTTGGTTTATGAATCTCTAATATTAAGGATTTAGATATACACTTAATGGGGCTCTTCAACAAATATGTAAAATTATTAAACTTGTGTTTTTTATATTATCTCTTCTTACACCTCCTTCAAAACATCTTAAACTAGGATAATATAATAACAACAGTGAATAAAATATAATAATATGTTATTATGTTAATTTAATAATCTAAATAAATCTTTATTTCTATAAAATGGGATATGAAATCATTATTTATGTGTATAGTGTACTATCACATTGTGAATTGCTTTCATTCAATTTTCAACACCACTTATAATAGTTGGATATAAGAATGGATTTTATATTAATATATGAAATTTATGAAATTATTATACCTCTATAATTATAATACCACAAATACCATCTCACATCCCAAGAAATTGGAAAACAATATTACCACTCTGGTGTGTGCTGAACTATAGCCTCACAAACCGATGTGATGTGTTTTTTTATTTCAATTTTACATAGATAGTAATAAGGATAGAAAAAATAAATGATATTTTTTAAAAAAATCATACTTATATAATTATTATTACAAATATAAATTCTTACTTAATATTCCATGGGTGATAAAATAATATCATTAAGGTGTACATAAGATTACCACCTTGTGAAGAAATATGATTTTTTCTTCACAAAATCTTTACATGGAAGGTAATAAATATAAAATTAAAGAAAAATATGGGATATATAAGAGATAAAAATTTTATAATATGGTAATATATTATTTAACTTTATAATTTTTTTCTATTGTGTGAACTGTAAAAGAGTTTATGCGTAGGTATGTCCTACCATCTCCATGAATGGTGTATTTCATTTTCTATATATAAATATTATTTATTACTATTACTAAATGTTGAATAAATATATATTATATTTATATAATTTTATAAATTATGGATATTATGTAACGATGATCTATATAATAGCAACAAAAATAAGTAATCAAATGATATAGGAAAAACAATTTGTTTTTTTCTTGAAACAAGACTTTAACAAGGAATTTTTAATAAACAGGTAATGAAAGATAATAAGTTAACAATATATGGTATGATTTATATAAGTTTTTTAATATAAATAAACTAAACATATATTTATTATACAAGATATTTGAATGTGAAATAAGGAATTCAAGACTTAATATAAGATATTTTTGTCTCAGTTTTCCTTCTATTTGGAATTTGTTGTGTAAAGCACCTATCTTCTTTTATGAGGTGTGTATAAAAACCTTTTTACATGCAACATATTGAGTTTATTTATTATCAAGATATTTTTTGTTTCATTTAAATTAGTTATTTCATTTTTATTATAATTAAATATTGCCAATGTGGTAAGGGTTTAACATTACAATCACATTATATATCAAGATTGTCTGTTATTTTGATTCCAATTTTTTAATATTATGATCTATATCTCAAGAAACTCATTTATTTTTTTCCATCTGGTTATGTCATGAAAATAAATGTTTCCAAATTATTTTTCATTCTTTATTCACTCAATACTTCAAAGTAATTTTTTTAATAAAACAATATTTATTTCTCTCATCGGTCAGAAAAGATTTTTTATTCTATATCCATTTTTTTAAAAATATTCCAAGAAAATTTCTAATATTCAATAATGAATTCATAATAACATTTTTACCCATTTTTAATATTTTTAAAATTAAAATTCATGTCATTTAAAAATATGGTATGTTTGGATTATACCGAAAATGTGATAGGAATGTTTGTTTTTAATGTTTACTACAAGAACAGTATATTACCACTATAATGGCCAATCAATGATTTAAAATATCTTTTATAAGATTATAAGGTATTTTTAAGTAATATAATTTTGAAAATTTTTAATGTTTTACAATGTTTTTTTCATAGTGGAAATGTCATTTTCCGCAAAAAAATGTTTTAAATTAGATTTAATGATTAATTTATAAGTTTTCAAATATGTTTTAAGATAAACAATTTTAAAAATGTTTAAGGTCTTAAAAAATATATTTAAAATTGGTAGGTCTATTGTATTCATGAAATGATCAAAGTGATATTTTATAATCATTTAATATTACAGCCATTGATGCAATATAATATTTTCTAGGGATATGATCCAATGATACCATCATTCATCATTATTTGGGTGGTTTATGATTATGATTATGAGATGTTAATTCTAATCATCCCTGATCCAAAAATTATTATATGATGAGATGATTATAAAGAAAATTTTATTTAAATGGGTTATGATATGATGAATTATTTCATGAAGACCATTTCTTTTCATGTGTTCAAATATGATGAATGTTTTGTGTATCCATTTATTTTCATGGGATCTGATATAATAAATGTTTTAGGATATTTTGTCACACATATGTATGATTTTAATTAATAAATGTGTTGGAATTATAAATCCCTACAATGCATCGGTAAAATTTTGAAAACACATGAGATTAATATAACTAGAATGGGGAGTGAAACGAGTATAATAAAGGACCTTGTTCCCTAAGATAGTCTCGAGAGTGATCCTTGAATACTATGATAGTGTGGAGAGTAAACCCATTCCACTATGATATATTTGAAAATGATCCATGACTAAAATAAAAACAACTTCTATTATGATGTACATACTACAATTCCATGTCTTATGTCAATGTTATACTCTAAACATCATGTTCATTGATTTCTATATGATTCATGTGTTATGAACCACCAATAATTATTCCATGAATAAGAATTTTAATCTTTTATATGAAGGGTATGGTTTTTTTATATTATGAACACGATTTCATACACTTATTACCACATTATGTTTAAATTTTTACATTGTTTACCCTTATGATCATATGATATCACCCTATCTTATATTTCTTTTCCCCAAGTTATGTATGCAGGGTTTGAATGTCATATGTCTAAAAAGGGTTCTAGTTACTAGACACTAATATGGAGATGATGTAGAACTCTATTGAGTTAGTTTGTTTGTTTCCAATATTACAATGATACTAAACTTTTACAATCCATTGGTTTATATTTTTGTGATTTATTGAATGTTCACAAAAAAGATTTAATATCTTTATATGAAATTCCATGGTCAATATACCTAGTACCAGAGGATAGGTTTAGTTATATTTTGGATGCTACGATTAAAAAAACTTGTGAGTACCCTTTGTATAATATTATGTATATAGAATCATCCTAATTTTTTTTGGTAAGAAAAAGATTATATGGTTAACCTTGAAATATATCCCTGTCTGGATTCTACAAGTTAATGTGGTTCTGGCACAAATGTACATAGGGGTATCATCTTTGAAAAAAAATGTTGGCCTTAACTCAAGTGTTACCTCATACTCAAAAATGTCCTCTAATGCAAACCTGGTTTGACACTCTAAGGGGATATGCTTTTGGAAATTGAAATTTTCATTACAAACCATAATGAATGATTTAAATAGATGATGATAATGAATTACCTAGTTTAAAAATTTGGTGTCATGGATTTATATGAAGGTGTATTGGCGCGGACATTCTACGAATTATTTTTCACAACTATGTGTATTCTATAAGATCCCAACATTTTTGGGAGATTAATTGAGCTCGTTAAAGGAACTAATTTACCCTTATTTTGGTATAAATTGGGTGTGTGATTGTTTTTTAGTGTTTTGGGAGAAAAAATGGGAAATATTTAGGGAGAGGGGGTAGTGCATAGTTGGAGAAAAAATTTAAAAAATGTTGTGCCTACCCCTATAAGTCCATGAAACCCTTGATATATGGGGATTGTATGGTTGTATCATGGGTTGTTAAGAAATTTACCCTCATAGTAGAAACCATGCAACCACTATGCGAGGTGCATGGTTTGGAAAATTGGGTCCCCAACCCAAGAAACTGTGCACGATGGTTTTGATGCCGCTAAAAATTATTTTTAAATTATAAAACCCTGGAATATCAAAATAATTAACCCATATTTGACATAAAAAATTACATATGGATTTAATGGATCATGGATAGACTCCATGGAATTTCAGACATTGGTCTTCAAGAATGGAAGATCCTTTTGAGAGATCATTACCTCTCCCAAAATTAATTCTATTCTGAATTGTATATATATATATATCTCTCTCCCATCTATATTTCTAGATGAAGAAGAATGTTTTATTATTTATGGTCATCTATTTAGAACTTTTTTTGGATGTTAGCTTCAATTTTTGATATTGGATTTAGGTTTTGGATCTAGGTCTCAGACTTTGTTGTGCAATTGATCATTCTACATCAGTTTATGGAATTATGGTTTGGAGAAGAGTCATGAATGATGTTGAGGTAGGTAGTTTAAATTGTAAATACCATTTTTATTATTATAATTATTGGTATTGAATTTTTAAATATAAATTTCCATGCTTGGAAATCAAATCTTCATTTAGATTAATAAATTGGTTAATAAATTAATGGAATTATGTGATTGGGAAATTTATGGAATTTTGGGATTATGAAATTGGGTAATTAATGTTATTTTTATATTATTGATAAATGTGAATTATTGAATTGATTATTTCTTGTAATAAATGAATTTTTGGGTTAACCTAAAAGTTTTAAAGACTTAAATGATTAAATATTGATAAATGGGTTGACAGTGAATTTATCATATTATTCCATGTGATTAAAGTGTTGAACAATGAATTTTTTTATAATTGAAATGGTATATCATGATGTTAAATTTTTATAAGAGGGTTATTGATGACTAACCTTGTTAAATATGGTATTTTTGAAATGTGTGACTAATTGTTAAATAGGTTGTGGGACCGAGAATGATGCTTCAAATACCCCTCGGGGTGCTAGACATGGCGTTCTCGGAAAAAATCATTCATGTGAAAAATTAGTGTGGGACACATACAAGTTAATCAAAATATAGCATGTTTTTAATTGATAAATGGGTTCTAGGAAATAGATTTACGCATTTAATACCCACAGTTTCTTATCAACGGTGCTCTAGGCCAAAAAATATTGGCATCAGACTACGGTTCCAATTAGATATGATATGAATTGAAATTAGATGAATATTTAATGACCATGTGAAAAAAATTGGTTGTACTTATATGAAAAATATTAGTGTCCATCATGGGATGATGTAGGTATTGGTGATTTGGGAGTCCTCATGAACCCAAGTAACTTATGTGGTTAATTAAAGAATAATTAAATGTGATAAATGTTTAATTTATTGATTGTACTTAATTAATTATACCAATTCATACACTTATATGTAATTGATATTGTTTTAGACACATTTAGTGGGTGGATACTATGTTTTAATCACACCATACTCAGGATTCCTTATCATCACCCGAATATAAATCATGTTTTTAGTACATGTTAAGAACAAGATACCTATGTTGTATGGCATAGTTAGGATAAAGCATGGATGAGTGGACCAGACATGATGTCAGGACCCATTTGGGATGTTTTCAGGGTGTCTAACATTTGGGTATTACTTTTTCAAAGGGAATATATTTTGGAATGACATATCTACTGTATTAGTTTGGAAATTGTTTACTAGTTTTGTTTTATCATGTGATACTAGACTATATTGATTATGGTTCCATTCTGGTTATTGGTTATTGTCCTTTGGTTAATGTTTATTTATTTCCACTATTATGTTTCTTTGAAAAATTGGACATATTCTTATTATGTTACATATTTGAACCTCGCTACTATTTATTAGCCTCTAATGTATGGGGATGCATGCATGAGGCCACGTAATCAACTGGCTCAGGGAACCGACAAGTGGAGCCAAGGTCACGACGGTACGAAGTAGTATCAAAGGAGTTTGGATATTTTTTCTTTTATTTTTTCTTTTTATTCTAAAACGGTAGATATGATATTGGGTTATTTAATTCCTTGTTCAATAGCTCATTCATGGGAGTATATAACTTATGAATGGGGGTAAAACCAAGTACCCAAGGTGGGATTTGGGTTATTGAATTTTTATGTCACAGTTGAATGTTATTTCACGTCAGGTGACACACTTTTTTGTGATTTTATTATTCTCAAAAAATTTCTAATATTGGACTAGAGTGTTACATGGATTTTTAATCATGAATAATTATATTAACTCATGATTATTATGTTACCTGCATAATTTTAAGCATACACATAATAATAGGTTTTGGGATGAGTTGTTTGAATTAAAATATTTTTTCACTTATTTTAATTTAAAATGAAAAGGTAGATAACCTGAATATACAATTTTAAAATGATGGAAAATGTGGAAAATTGGTGTTTAATGAGGAATTTAGTTAATGAGAATGTGTTTACTATTTGTTAACATTAACCTAGATATCGGATGGTTATAGGTTATGATAAGACCAGGTTTTGACTATGCGACAGGATATGTGGGGTTAACTGATATTGATATTTCTGAAAAAAGTATTATTTAAACCTCTTAATGTTGTGAAATATGTCCTATTATGCTTTTTTAGAATTTTGTATATATTCCTCCATAATTAAACTCTTTGGATGGATGACTAGAGGACATGGATGGAAATGTGCCTCTGGTATTGGAACCTGAAGTTATGATAGTTTTGAATCTGAAGAGAAGTTCTATGAGAATATTGATATCTTTATTTAGTTTATGTATAGGTACCCTATAGTTTCACCGGTTTTGTGTAAGTAACCCTTTACTCACATTTTATGTAAAAAGGGTGTTTTATTGAAATGGTGTGGCTTTGAATGGGTTTGATGTAAAAAAGAGGGTGTTCGATAAAATAACGTGTTTCCATAAAATAGGGTCTTTCCATAGAATATGGTGTTTCTTTAAAATAGGGTGTTTTCATAAAATAGAATGTTTCTACAAATGTTGGTGTTTCCAAAAAAGAGATTATTTCTATAAAAGAGGGTGTTTCCATAAAAGTGTGTGTTTCCATAAAAGAGGGTGTTTCCATAGAAAAAGGGATGTTTCAATAAGAAATAAGATTCTATAAAAATTTTATGGGTGATGTATGAGAGATTTTGGGGATCATGGAAGGAGTTTTGGGACCAAAAGGATGGTCGGACGGTCTCTGCATGGTTGGCATGAACCATGCGTTGAGGTCAAAACTAGATCC
The DNA here is from genome assembly GCA_963277665.1 of Viscum album. NCBI lineage: Eukaryota > Viridiplantae > Streptophyta > Magnoliopsida > Santalales > Viscaceae > Viscum > Viscum album. The sequence continues at coordinate 1,865,031,605 of OY728159.1, forward strand.
AATTTTCTAGGAACCCGCTCGTTTATGCACTTATTGTTTTGGCTTCAAAACAAACATAATTATATATTAACCTCCATATAATGTTATATAACCATTCCCACATGATTTTAATCCAACTCGGAGCCCTTTATTGGTGATTTCAATCCCGATTCTCGCGGTAAGTTCTCGAACAACATCATTTTATCTCATTTTCTGAGATCTCATTCTTCTCTCTTCATGTTTTCATAAATATAAAATATACGTGGTTAGACGAAGTATTTTTTACATAAAATAAATCAATATTTGGTTTGTTTTCATGATATTAGAGAATATATCATATTTTTCTTGGGATCTTGATTCGATTCTTGAGGTATGTCATTGTTTTTACCTGTTTTCTCATGTTTTCTTAGATCTACTTAAAAATACTTATCTAATCCCACTTCTTTTTCATATCTACAACTAAAATGGGTATATCTACATATTTTTATTCCAAATAATTTAATATTGAGTCATGATCATTCTAGGAGAATAGAACTAAGTCAGTTCTCAGAGAATAGACCCGACTTCTTGTGCGTTCTTCATCCATTGTCGAGTTCCGTCAAAAACGTTAAGGTAGGTGAATTCAATGTCATATCATCTTTATAGAATTGATCATATTAGTTTAAAATTTAGTAAACTAGATAATATTGATTGTGAAATTTTGGTTTGGTATGTGGAATAAATCTATTTAGTGATGATTTACCGTTTGTGGTAGATTTGAGAAATCTTAATAAATTGTTTTAGTTTCTAAAATTTAAAATAGTGATTTGAAATGGTGGATTTTTGAGAACTTTTAAATGGTTTTATTGGGAAGGTTTTTTCAATAAAAATACATTTTATTTAAATTAGTTGCCATTTTAATGGTTTCAATGGAAAATAATTTTCAATAAAAAGATGATTTTATTGAAAGGGTTGTTTGGCTTGATCTTTGGGAATATGTGGTGTGTGTCTTCCGATTTATTATACTGGGATTTGTTTAAATATGATCTTTTTTTTGTTCTAAAGGGTTAATGGAATATGGGATACAATTACCTTCTGTTGACTTGGTAGATCGACAAAAAACCTCTCATGAGTATGGAACTGTAACAACATAGCATGCATTGTCGGTTGCATGGGTTTTTGGATTGATTAGTGTATGCCAAAAAAATATATTGGGAAAATTTATGTAACTTAGTTGGTATATTTATTAAATGTTAGATTTTTTGAAAGAAAATGTTTTAATTTCACTTTTACACTTTGTTGCAAACCATTTTGGAACTTCCTTATATTTAATTATATACTGTTTTGGTTTTTTTATGTCCTATTTTATAATAATGTTTCTATGTAGGGAATTCACTAGGTATATAACAATATGTTTTATACTATTCCCTACTTTGGAACTTTCTTATTTTGCATATTTTTCTTTTAGGATAGAGGAAAAGGTAACGTTTGACACATTTTTAGCCCCACTTCGTGATGCTCAGGCAGTTTGGGGATTTTGGAGCATGGGATGTATAAATCATGGAGTATTGTGGTCTTCTTGGATTATTTAGTTTGTTTTTAGTGTTTAATTTGATATTTTTTGAGTCTTCCACTGTTTTATACTATGGAGTGGTTTTGATATGAATAACGTAGTTGATATGTCTTGTATTTATTCATGCATCATATAGTTTGTAGAGTCGCAAAGCATGACGTACATGGATATTACATTACTTTTGCGAAATACTTAATACATAACAAAAACAGACACCAAAGGACCGTAATAGTTTAGTGCCTTTGGGAACATGGAACATGATCTTCTAATCTTGGTGAAAGATCCTTAATATCTCCCATAATGATCTTCCTTTTTTTCTTACCTAAAACCTTTCTTTATATCCTGGGGAAAAGAAAACCTAAAAAGGGTGAGCTAAAATTCTCATTAATGGAAAACATAGAGAACACAAAACAATACATAATCTTTTGAAATCAAAAACTTGATCATAAAATTTAAACATCAAAATATTGACCAAAGACATAAATCGTGGAAGTACGTAAGGCATATATCATAATGGAACATCAACCATGATAAAATATAATGGGAATAAAACATGTAATTATAGAAACCATTCAGCACATGTTATAATTTCCATAGTAGCCAAGGCATTGCTTCCAAGACCATCTTAGTGGACAAAGTCCCTTTCTGAATCGAGTTCACTCCTCGTTTCAGTCCTGTAACACTAAACTAGATTAACTTACCGTTCCATCCATGTCTATCTCATGAGATATAAATCATTACCCAATGCATTGGAGGGAGATATAGGTCTCTCCCATCTCATAATGAAATCATTCATTCGTGTGCCATAAAATCATAAATCATACATCATAGCATAACCCATGTAATAGAATGGGATTCTTAAACATCATGACATCATAAAATAATCCATATAAAAAATGGATATCATTTAATCATAATAAAAATAAAACCATGTAAATAATGGAGACATTATACATGAAACATAAACATATTATATAGTTTCATTTTAGATGGAAAACAGTTTTGAGAAATCACTTTAAATGAATTTTTGAGGAACATATCCTTTCTTCCTCAAAATAATTTTCTTTTCACAAAATGCCATGAAATTTTAAAAGAAATTTATTTTTTTGAAAATAACCATGAAATCTTTTAGATGAATCTTCATGAAAATAAGGCGTTATGAAACTGTAAAATTTTTTTCACACCATATAAGTTAAAAAAAAATTCTCCACATACTTTTCTCGGAAAAGTCAAAAAGTTCCTCGTGTGGTAATTAAAAGTAAGATTCCTTTCATAACATGTGGTAAAATTAAAAAATGGATAAAAAGGAATTTAAACATACATGAATTTTTTTAGAAAACATGGGCATGGATGATAACAATAACCTCAATAAATATTTACGAAAAAACAATCTCGGATAAAAATGAGATTGGAAATGTTATCCCTTACCTTAGGTCTGATATGCTTCGTACGTATCTGAAACTCCTCTTCTTCAAAACCCCTCTTTGAAACCTTCTATTAGGGCACTAAAATTGGACTTTTAAGAAGACCACGACCTCTAGTATGTTTCTAAGGAGGTGGAGAAGGGAAATGGTCAGGTTTTGGCCAAGATTCGAGTCTCAAAAGGGTGTGAATAGAAGAGGGATGGGGTTCCCTTTTTATAAGGGAGGAGAGGGGCACCTTTGGAATTATAAGAAATATTAATTTATAATAAATTCAAACCCCACAAATAAACTACCAAAATGACTCAAATTCTAGGATTTTATGAGATAGGGTTGTAATCTCATCAACCAATAAAATTTAGACATGATTCGAATTTATTGTAAACATTATCAACTTGATTTATCCTTATTTATTCTATATAATGTTTTTGTGGTAATAAGATTCTAAATTTGAAATTGTTATAAATAATTACTTATGTGTTGTGAATTTTCCATAATTGGATAATTTATGACATTTTGGACCATATAAATTTTAATTTATAATTTTTAAATATATTTTTAATTTTTAAACAATTTTATATTGTGTTATTTTTATAAAATAACAATAGTGTCAATTTTGACACTATTCATTTATTTGAATTTAAATAAACTCATCACAGATGATATGTTCGAACTAAAAGATTTAATAGATTCATAACATGTCACATTTTTCTAGAAAATTAGTTTAGAACATTAAATAGTTAATATAATATTTATTTTAATATTGTTAAAACCTTTTATTTGGTATATCTCTTAGAAAAATAATTACTACAAAATTTTTGTATAATTATTTAATATAAATTTTTTTTTCATAAAAATTTAAAATAAAATCCTATTATGAAAATAAATATAATACCTTTCATAATAATTTTTTTACATAAATTTATCAGGTTAAAATCAAAACATTTAAATTTTTATATTTATTAAATTATGAAGGTGACATCTTTTAAATCATTTAAAATAAACTAATATAAATGTAACAATCGGTTTTTTAAGGCTCTAAATGGTCCAAAAATCTACCCTTGTATGATTAGGGTATAGATATACTTGAAAAATAATGTTTGGTCAAGTTTTGTTTCTTTTTTATAGATATTGTTATTTTAATACAAACTATATTACTGATTTTTCACTAAATAAACAGTTTCTGCATCACTATTGTGTCACCATTAATCACAATTATTTAATACCTAAAAATTATAAATAAATTCTAATGATGTATATAATTTTGTTATATTTCTGGAGACTATTAATTTTAGAAGTTTCAAGATGTTTATCACTAAATTAAAATTATTATACTTATAAGATTTAAGAGAGTGACATGTTGTCACTTTCTTTGGTTTTAATAATAATTAAATTATTTTCTTGATCAAAAGTCCATAAAATGAATCTAATCTGAAACTTAAGTGATATGGGTCGACTTTTAGTCATCCAATATAATTTTTGTATGTGTTAGGGTAATTTTATAATCTTAGTTTTAACTTTAATTATCCGATTTATCTTTAACTGAAGTAAATAAAAATTACCGTAGTTACTATTCATAGTGCCCAAATATAAAAAATAGCCTTTTAAAATAATTTGAACCTACTGACTTCAAATATGGAATCCATTTTTCAAAATTAAAAACACATAATTTGCAGTAATTAATTTAAAATTCATCTTTCTATTAAGAAAATGATTTTTAAAAGTTAAAACATTACAAAAGATTGAAATGATTTTACCTAGGAATTCAATGTAAATTTTTTTTAATGACATACATTATATTACATGGTAAAAATATATTATATTTATACTTTAAAACCATTAAATATTACAATTTAACTATATAAATTATTACAATGAAAAAATTTGTTTTTAATTAAAATATAGCATGTTTTTACTATTCACTAAAATATGAAAGTTATCAGAATTATATGAAAAATGTATCTAAAGTAAATTTTAATATCCTGATTCCAAAGAATAATTTTATTTTATAAAATTGAACCTATAAACATGTAAAAACTATATTTAAAGTGGGTGCGCCATGAAAAGGCGGCAAAACTGCATTTTTTGAAAAATATTTATTTTACCCGAAAAAATTTATTTTGTTCTTATACCATGTTCTAGAAAATGTGTAAGATGAATAATAATGTTATAAAATTAAAAATTTATTTAATACTATTCATAACGGCTAGTTCATAATAATATTATAATAATATATCGTTGTTTAGTGAAACTCGGTATTGCGTACAACACACTATATCGAGGAAGGTCGCGATTGCGTGTAATGCAAACCAAGTTAGGGTTTCGTGTAGTGCATGACTACTTTGTTGTTTAGTATAACAAAATCCAACCATATTTCATTAATAAATTTAATATATATATACTCAATGTTGCGTAGAATAACTACTATCAAACAAACTTGAAATTGTGTGTAACACGAGCCAAGATTAGTGTTGCATATACTGCAAGTTAATACGGTGTGGCATATAGCGCAAGATAATCTTGGGGTATCATACAACACAAGACATCAAATAAATTAAAAAGAATACATCTCCTAAAATCTAGGGGTGTTATATTCTACCCCCCTTAAAATGAATTTCGCCCTCGAAATTCTTCGGGGTTATAAATGGTTTACTACTTGAAAATTTCTTTAATAGAAACCCACATTGTAAAAAGGAATACTATAACTTAATTTTAAAAAGTGATGCATGAAACATAACAGTTACCCAAATTAACTCGTCACTGAGTTTCCACGTAGGAGAACATTGGTGAAAATTTTGATATGGAAGAGAAATCTAACCATCATGTTCTGATGGAGAGTGGTAGAGAACATGACTATGAAAAATCCAACAATCACAAAGCCATAAATTTGTGAGGATCTAAGGTACCATCTAATTCATCAGATATAAGGGCACTAGGACAACATTTTTAGTTTTGAAGATCATTTCCCTAAAGTTGAGGAATTAAAATAAATACTTACATGATTTTGGTTCAATCTCACTGGTGTTCGTGCCATGAACAATTTCCACTTTATCTCTTAAAGAAATAATGTTGAATTTGTTATTCATGAAGTGTTAGAAGATCATGTGATAGAATGATTGGTCATTCCATCTGTCTCAAACAAAGGTTTAGTAAAAGTTATTAAATATACATAATTTGATTAATTGTATATGGTTCCTTAAATGGACTTATAATTCACATCTCATACCACATAATAAATTAAAACAAATTTATAATAACCAGGGACTTACTGTAGTCCAGTGGTATGAGATAAAGGCCGGTCGCACTTCGGTTGTGGGTTCAATTCCCACAACCTTGTCCGACGTGATGGGTTATCGCCTGTCCTGCAGGTTGTCCTTTTTGTAAAACTTCATTATTGTAACATCCCATAAATAATATCGAAAAAAAGTTATTGCCTTAAACAATACTGACTTATGTCCAACAAAATACATTCCAATCTTTAGGCTTATCCAAAATACTTCTGTCCAAGGTCATAGTATAAAGAAAACAATTACTAGAAATGTCATCTTCCAAGCATGTGAATACCATCATTCATCCCCCATATATCATAATATAAAACTTGTTGGTCACATTACAAACGTGTGAATACCTTAATCATGTATTCTCTTGAAAAATGAATATCCATTGTCCCTTAGTGAAAACATGAATGCTGTTAAAATTTAACACTTTCCACATACCAAAATCCAAAAATTTCTATATACTCAATCCATGATATCACTTTGTCCTTATACCAGTCATGAGCTAATTAATACTATCAAACAACTCATTATCTCCTTATCCTGTCATTATGCACATATCATCTACCTTCTAAAAATATTTGAATAACCTTTCATGGTTACCGGTACCATTCATCATATACTTTCAAAAGTCAAGCAAAGGCAATAGTGTAACAATCCTTAGATTTTTTCTTTATTCCATAGTACCATACATTATTCTTGATAAACATACAATCATTACACTACCTTCTTAAACCGTTGATCGAGCTTCAACAATTCTTTAATCTCACATATCATTTTTAGTCTCTTAATCATCATTAATATAAATACTACCCATACGTCCATGATGATTCTCTTCATGAGACTTTACCTTAGGGAATTGGTTTGCATAATGCTCGTACATTCCACATTTAAAACATTTAACTTTTGTTGATGTCTTAGAAATACCATTATCATTGTCCATGGTGTTAACTAAACCTCTTCCTTTGCAATTACTGGCTTTGTGGCCTTCTTTTCCACACAAAAATCAACTTTCAGTTCCTTTGAAACATTATACCTAATGCCTCTTCCCACATGATTTACATGAGGGGAATTGAACTTTCTTTCCTCTATGATCATAATGAAACTCAATCTTCCTCTTATTAGCTAAGTTGGGATACTTACCAAAGTTGAGATTATTGATCGTATTATGAGATTTCTGATTTGGAATAATAACTATATGTGGACTTCCAGATCCAACTTCATTTGGTTTCTCATGAAGAATATCATTCTATTGTCTATCATATTCTCCATTATCGTGAATCTTCCAATTTCCATCCATTTTCTAAAACCCAAAAATAATAGCATGAGAGGAAAAAATCATAATCAAGGGGGAGTAGATTTAATATCTAACATATTAGGTTTAATTCAAATATCATTACTATAATTCTAGGACTATAACATATATGTATACGTATCCTTAGGGACTTCCCTAGACATACCTTAGAAATATCTCTAGGGATCTCACTAAAGTTTTTGCATCCTAGTTTCCAAAGGTTAACTAAACCTTTCCATTGATACCAACTATAGAGACCCAAATCTTGACGTACATGGAAATTACATTACTTTTGTAGAATACTTAATACATAACAAAAATAGACACCAAAGGACCGTAATAGTTTAGTGCCTTTGGAAACATGGAAAATAATCTTCTAATCTTGGTGAAAGATCCTAAACATCTCCCATAAGTATCTTCCTTTTTTTTCTTACCTAAAATACATTTTTTATATCCTAGTGAAAAGAAAACATAAAAAGGTTGAGCTCAAATGCTCTATTAGGGAAAACATAGAGATCATAAAACAATCAATAAACATTTGAAAGGAAAAACTTGAAGATAAAATTTAATCATCAAAATCTTGAGAAAAAACATAAATCAGGGCAGTAAGTAAGGAATATATCATAATGGAACATCAACCATGATAAAATAGAATGGGAATAAAACATGTAATTGTTGAAACCATTCATAACATGTTATGATTTCCATAATATCCAAGGAATTACATCCAAGACCATCCTAGTAGACAAAGTCCCTTTCTGAATTGAGTTCAATCCTTGTTTTCGTTCTGTAACACTGAAACAGATTAACTTACCATTCGATCCATGTCTATCTCATGATATATAAATCATTACCAAATGCATTGGAGGGAGATATATGTCCCACCCATCTCATAATGAAATCATTCTTTCATGTGCCAAAAAATCATAAATCATACATCATTGAATCACCCATGTAATAGAATGGGATTCTTAAACATCATGCCATCATAACATAATTCATATAAAAAAATGGATATCATTTCATCATAAGAAAAATAAAACCATGTAAATAATGGAGACATTATACATGAAACATAAACATATTAAATAGTTTCATTTTAGATGGAAAAAATTTTTGAGAAAAAACTTGAAATGATTTCTGGAGGAAAATATCCTTTCTTCTTCAAAATAATTTTCTTTTCACAAAATGCCATGAAATTTTAAATGAAATGTATTTTTTGAAAATAATCATGAAATCTTCTAGAGGAAGCTTCATGAAAATAAGGAATTATGAAACCATAAATTTTTTTTCACGCCTAATAAGTTAAAAAAACATTATCCTCGTACTTTTGTCAGAAAAGTCAAAAAGTTCCTCGTGTGGTAAACAAAAGTATGATTCCTTTCATAACATGTGGTAAAATTCAAAAATGGGTAAAAAGAACATTAAATATACATGAAATATTGTTTAGAAAACATGGGAATGGATGATAACAATAAACTTATTAAATACTTATGAATAAACAATCTTAGATAAAAACGAGATTGGAAACGTTATCCCTTACTTTATGTCTGATATGCTTCGTACGTATCCGAAACCCCTCTTCTTCGACACGCCTCTTTGAAACCTCCTCTTAGGGAACTAAAATTGGACTTTGAAGAATACCAGAACCTATAGTATGTTTCTAATGAGTTTGATAAGGGAAATGGGTAGGGTTTGGCCGAGTTCCAAGGCTCAAAAGTGTGTGAAGAGAAGAGGGAAGGGGTTCTCTTTTTATAAGGGAGGAGAGGGGAACCTTTGGAATTATAAGAAATATTAATTTTTAATAAATTCAAACCCCACATATAAACTTCAAAAATGACTCAAATCCAATGATTAGATGAGATAGGGTTGTAATCTCATCAACCAATATAATTTAGACATGTTTTGAATTTATTGTAAACATTATCAACTTGATTTATCCTTATTTAATCTATTTAATTTTATTTATGGTAATATGATTCTAAATTCTAAATTGTTATAAATAATTACTTATCTGTTGTGAATTTTACATAATTGGATAATTTATTACATTTTAGACCATATATATTTTAATTTATAATTTTTAAACATTTTTGTAATTTTTAAACAATTTTATATTATGTTATTTTAATAAAATAACAATAGTGTCAATTTTGACACTATTCATTTATTTGAATTTAAATAAAATCCTCACAGAAGATATGTTCAAACTAAAATCATTAATAGATTCATAAAATTTCATATTTATCTAGAAAATTAGTGGAGCACATTAAATAGTTCATATAATATTTATTTTCATATTTGTAAAACCTTTTATTTGGTATATCTCTTAATAAAATAATTACTACAACATTTTTGTATAATTATTTAACATACTTATTTGTTGCATAAAAATTTATAATAAAATACTATGATGAAGATAAATATAATATCTTTCATGATAATATTATTACTTGAATTTATAATATTAAAATCACAACATTTAAATTGTTATATTAATTAAATTATGAAGGTGACATCTTTGACATCATTTAAAATAAAATAATATAAGTGTCATAATCGGTTGTATAAGGCTCCAAATGGTCCACAAATGGACCCTTGGATGATTAGGGTATATATATACTCGACCAATAATGTTTTTTCAAGTTTCCGGTCCTTTTTATAGGTATTTTTATTTTAATAAAAACTATATTATTGATTTTTCACTAAATAAACAATTTATGCGTCACTATTGTGTAACCATTAATGAAAATTATTTAATCCCTAGAAATTATAAATAAATTTTCATGATGTAAATAATTTTGTTAGATTTTTGGAAACTATTCATTTTCTAAGTTTCATGAATTTTATCACTAAATTAAAATTATTATACTTATAAGATTTAAGAGAGTGACATGTTTTCACTTTCATTGGTTTTAATAATAATTAAACTATTTTCATGGTCAAAAGTCCATAAAATGAGTCTAATACCACCCTTATGTGATATGGGTCGACTTTTTGTCATCAAATATAATTTTGGAATGTGTTAGGGTCATTTTATAATCTTAGGTTTACCCTTAATTACCCGATTTATCTTTAACTGAAGTAAATAAAAATTACCGTAGTTACTATTCATAGTGCCCAAAAATAAAATGTAACCTATTAACATAAAATGGACCTACTTATTCCAAATATGGAATCCATTATTCAAAATTCAAAACACAAAGGTTTCATTAATTAATTTTAAATTAATCCCACTATTAAGAAAATGAGTATTAAAAGTTAAAACATTGCAAAAGATTGAAATGATTTTACCTATGAATTCAATGTAAAATAAATACTAATGACATAAATTATATTAAATGGTAAAAATATATTCTATTTATACATTAAAACCATTCAATATTATAATTTAACTATATAAATTATTACGATGAAAAAGTTGTTTTTAATTTAAATATAGCATTTTACTATTCATTAAAATATGAAAGTTAACAGAATAATATGAAAAATTTATCCAAAGTAAATTTTAATATCCTGATTCTAAAGAAGAATTTTATTTTGTCAAATTGAACTTATAAACCTGTCAAAAACTAGATTTAAAGTGGGTGTGCCATCAAAAGGCAGCAAAACTGCATTTTTTTAAAAATACTTATTTTACCCAAAAAATTTATTTTGTTCTTATAACATGTTCTAGAAAATGTGTAAGATGAATAATAATGTTATAAAATTCAAAATTTATTCAATACTATTCATAACAGCTAGTTCATAATAATATTATAATAATATATCGTTGTTTAGTAAAACCCGGTATTGCGTACAACACATGCTATCGAGGAAGGTCGTGATTGCATGTAATGCAAGCTAAGTCAGGGTTGCATGTAGTGAAAAACTCCTTTGTTGTTGAGTATAAAAAAATCCAACCATATTTCATTAATAAATTGAATATATATATATATACTCAATGTTGCGTAGAATAACTATTATCAAACAAACTTGAAATTGTGTGTAACACGATCCAGGATTAGTGTTGCATATACTACAAGCTAATACGGTGTTGTGTATAGCGCAATATGATCTTGTGGTATCATACAACACAAGACATCAAATAAATTAGAAAAAATACTTCTCATAGAATCTCAGGGTGTTATATAGTGAGTTGTTCAGTTATGGTTTCCTTTGTTAATAGTTATATTATTAATAGTTAAATCATCCACGAAAATCATTGAAACCCTTAGGGAAGTATTTTTGTAACGCCCCGAACCCAGCTACCCAGAGTCGGTGCATTACTTCGTAACATTGGCATGATCACAAAAGATCAAGTCTCGAAAGACCGATTAGTTTAGTAGCCTTGGAAACACTAGATACATTCATAAATGTTACATTACATCATAAAGTGAAAAACTAATAACAAAGTCTTCATAGTCCACACTCAAATCCTCTTCTGACTATCCCTTCAGGTCATTCATAAAATACTTCTTCACATCCTGGAAAATATTAAAACATTGAAAGGGGTGAGCTCAGATGCTCAGTAAGGATAACAATATTGCAGAAGCTTTCATAAATAAACATAAACATTTAAGTTAATGTATAACTAAAACAAAAGCCTTTTAAACATGAACATCAACATAATATGGAAAAAGTAAAATGAGATAATGCCATTTACTTATTCACATGGATATTCTACTGGTCGAATAATCACATGAAATATCAATAACCACTTTCAAAATGAGGGAATGTATAATGCCAGACATTCTGAAACATTTTGTCAAGGCCTCGGCCAAAAATTCTAAAATGATTAAGGCCTCGGCCAAAACCATAAATCAAATTGGGAAAGGGCCTCGGCCAATTCCACGTCTAGTTTTCTCATGAGACCTACCGATGCAATTTTTTAGAAGATACTTACGTTTAAAATTGCTCAAATATAATCCAGTGTTTTTCTTAAAACATTATGAAAGCTTCTGAAAACAAAATAACTAATTCTGAGAATGCTCGACTAATTATAGGCCATGATGGGTCCACTCCCAATCCCTTCCTATCTACCACACTCGAGAGTCGGGTTTTTTGAAAACATTTTTAAGCATGCGTTAATTACGTATACATTTGCACTGGATTTTCATATATTTGAGATAAATATCTCTTTTTTTAAATCATTTAAAAATCACATAATTACAAAATAAAACCTTTTGAATAAACATAAAAGTCAAAGGGGTTTATACACCGTATAAAATAAAGTTGTGTATAAAACAAAATATGCCTCAATGAAAGGAGATTGAGACGAAGTCCTTACAAAGGTCATTTTTTTGAATAAAATAGTTCTATTATGTGTATTCACTATAATTACACATAAAGAAAGTAAAAATACAAGATAGGAAATAATAATATCATGAAATAATTTGAAAGTAGGAGATTAACCCAAAGAATGGAAATTGGGTTAAGAAATTCCCTTACCTCGTGTCTGACTTGACTCAACCGTTCTTTAACCTCTTCAAAATCGGGTAACTCTTTTTTATTTGAGCCAAAGGATTCATTTGGAAGAGTTCTTACAAAAGTGATGATTCTAGGAGTAAGGGATGGAAGTTGGGAGAGTATTTGGGTAGAGTTTGGCCGAGCCAAATGGCTTGAAAGTGTGAATGAGGTGGTAGAGGTGGGGGCCTTTTATTAGAGGAGAGGAGGGGCTCTTTTGGAAAGATTGAAATGTTACATTATTATACAATGCTTTTCGGATTCTAAAGGTCCCATACTTATAAAATTCGTGGCTAAGGTGATAAGGGTTCTAAATATCTTCATACAATAGGCTTTGGACAAGTGTAAGACTTGGATTTTGCATTATCTTCTCATTTTATTTAAATCGTTAAATAATGAGGTCATCGCTGCATCATCATGATGTCATAAATAATTTAATTTATTTAATGTCTAAAAATTCTAAAAAAATACTATGATGTAGGAAATCTTTTTATCTTTCTAATTAATATTTATAATCAAAATTTGGACTTGTGTAACCCCACTTAAAAACTGTTTTAGTAAAACAACTCATGTTTGTGTCAATTTAATTTTAACATTAAATAAATATATATTAATGTCATTTTCCAACCAAAGTGGCTCCATGGGGTCCCCAAGTTGACCCATGGGTTGTCTTGGTCGGCCATGACTCATCCAATAGGAGTAGTACAAGTGTAAAGCTCATATCATATTATTAAAACATTGTTTTTACCTTAAACAACACTAATTAACTCTAATCACGATTAAGAACTTAAAAGTTACTATTCACCAAAAAATTATTTTAATCTCATTGAACCAAATTTTACTTCTTAATGACAACCATGTATTTAGGATTTTTAAAAATCAAATCACAGAAGTGATAATATTTCATTTAAACGAAAAATCAGTTATTTAACTACCACTTAGTGGTTTCACTATTCATCAAAAATTGAAGTTTTTCAGAACAATGCCAAAATTTCACCCTAAGATATAATTGATATTATGAATTCAAAAATGATGTCTATTTTAAAAAATTCCAAACATATAAGTTGCATTAATTAATTTTATAATTAATTCCCGCTGTCACAACAAATAGCGTGTTTTTAAGAAACAATTTATATCAAAAGATTGGCAATTGTTTATGTCCAATTTCAATGTTAAATTAATTCTAATGACCACCATTGGATAAAATGGTAAAAATATATTATAATTATACATTAAAACCAATAAATAGTATAATTTATCACAATAAATTATTTTGATTAAAAAAGTTGTTTTAAGTATTTTTCACTATTCATAAAAAAATTGGAAGTTCTCAGAAAGTTACAAAAAATTCAACTTAGGATAATTTTGATATTATGAATACAAAAATGAAGTCCATTTTGAAATATAAATTTTTTATAATTTTAAAAAGTGGTTATTAATATTCATAACGGCTACTTTGATTAGTCGCGGTGTTTTAGAACTCGAAGTTGCGTACAATGCAAGCTATTGCATTATTGAATGAGAAGCATATCGTGGAAGCTCGGGGTGTTACAATTTCCATCCATTGTTGTCTTGAGGATATCACCTAAGGACATGTAATGAATTGTTGTGCTCTCAAGATAATGGGAATTATAGGGTCATTTCATATGGTATCACCTTGTTCGGTCCTTTCCTAAAAAGTAGTCATCTGTATTCTTGGCCTTGGAGTTGAAATTATTTATTGTCTGTTACTTGGGTTTGAAACATATAAAGGTATATGATTTTCAGAAAATGAAATGTATAGCATAAAAGGACGAATCTAACCATTTTATTCTGAACATTATGTTACCCAGTAGTTAGGTACGTAGGTGTTTTGGAAACACATATAGGGTTTGGAAATATCATAGATATGGGTTTACCCAATGTGATGAGAATGAGATGAATTATAGGAGAATGTAATCCCACTAGGATTGAATATTTCAGATAGATTAATGAAATATAATTTTTTTAAATGTACTTTTTTTTTGAGAAATTCATAAATTTTTTTCTAGTGAATGACTTTGAAAAATGGAATGACTATTGTATTTTGAAAAATGTGTTGATTTTAATGAAAATGAATGTTTTTTAAAAAATGGTTGAACATGGAAAAAGTTTTTTTTTGGAATCTAATGTTGTAATGGTTGATGTGATAGAATTTGAAATGCTAAGACATAAATTTCTAGATTGTTAGACTTAAAATGTTTGTTGTTAATTTTGAAAATGGCACCTGATATGCATCGTAGGAAACAATAGGGGGAAGCTGTAGAGATGTGGTTGTACCTGAGCCATAAGAGAACCAAGAGATAGTTTAGAGCATCATCCAAGAATTTCAACACTTAGACATAGGGAACCAGAGTTATGAGACAAGGCATGTAGATCATTCCATCCTGTTCATTGAAAAGAATCCACCCATATTTTGGGGTGATTTTGAACCAGAAAATGTGGAGGTGTGACTGAGAAAGATGAATCATATCTTTGAATTCCTCAGCACACTAATGGATCTCAAGGTAAAGCTATCCACATATTTTCTCGAGGATCTTTCCCATCATTGGTGGGAACTATATCTACATGCTAAAGCAGATGAAGGCCTTACATGGGAGTATTCTGAGGAATTATTTAATAAAAAATTATATCCTCATACGTTTATGATCCATAGGAAGACATAATTAATTATCCTTAATTATAAGAAACTCTCTGTTAGGGAATATGAAGCTAAATTCATGAATTTAGTGAGATTTTCACTAGAATTTATAGTAAGTGCATCCCTAAAGGAATGCATCTTCGAGCTAGGGATAAGAAAAAAGATTATATCGAGGTTTATTGTCCTATGTATTATTGATTATACAGAGATGGTGAACAAAGCCATAAATTTTGAGCAAGACATCTAAGGAGTTATGGGAGAAGGAAATATGGTGATCCATACAGAAAATGGTGGAAAATCCAATGTATGGAGGAAGGGAAAGAGGGAAAACTATTACCAAGGTTAGAGTGGGAATCAGAATATGACAACTAGATCATTAAATCTTCCTCTATGACCAAACATCCAAAAGGATGCTACCAATGTTGTTCCTTTTACCACATCATGTGATATTTTTCGGCCCATCTAAGAGAGTTCCACAATTTCAACAATATAGGACATCTTAATATATTTTTTCACAGATTTTTGAAGACAGGTTTCCAAGACACATCTTAGGCATCACAAGAATTATATGATTTGATAGGATGAGGCCAGAAGAATCAGTCTTGTCAGTAGAGAATTGTTATCCATGGTGATTCTAGAAATATCATTAATCCTCAAAATGGAAAATCTCAACAAATAAACAAGGAGAAAAGTGCAGCGATGAAGTAGTTGTATGGATATGAGAAGATTATTGTGGATGATTAGGATGGACCATATATAGTGAGAGGTACAATTCTTTTGAATTCTACCATTATGAATGTTCTGTTAGATACTGGTGCATCACACTCCTTAATTTATTCTCATTTTGTTGAAATACTATTCTTAAAACATGAAATGATGAATTCTATGACAAAAATACATTGTTTTATTGGTGAAAGATAATGTCGGGCCTTAATGCGTAGAGCTTGTTCTATAACTGTCAATGGAGTTGAACTGAAGTTGGACTTCTTGATCTTGGACTTGGATGTCTATGATGTAATAATAGGTATGGATTGGTTGATAGGGGTTAAGGATCACTTTGACTGTTATAGTAGAACGTTCAGTTTCACAACAGAGGACGTCATCAAGAATATCTTTAGAGGAAGGATGGTTGTAAATAATGGTGAAATGCACTTGTTGGCATCAACGGTGGGAATGGTATCTTTATAGTTTTCACTGTTAACATTGTCATACATGGAAGATATCATGGATGTTAGTTTTTTAGTATCTGTGAATAAATTTCTGGATGTATTTCCTAAGAACATCACAGGGTTAACACCTATAATGGAAGTGTAATTTATGATTGATCTCTTCCCAAGGACCACACCCATTTACCTTATGTTATATAGGATGGAACCAATAGAGTTACGGGAACTGCATGTATAGGTGGGGAGATGGAAAGTATCGGTTTTATTCTGCCACATACATCTCTGTAAGAAACCCTAGTCTTGTTTGGGAAGAATGCATACGAAACTCTTCGATTGTGCATTGATTATCGTAAGATTAACCAAATTATGACAAAGAATTGGTATCCAATACCACACATTGATGATCTATATGATCAATTGAGTGGATAATAGTAGTTATCAATGATTGAATTGTGATTTTGGTATCATCATTTTCATGTTCAAGAGGAATATATTCCAAAGACGGATTTCAGAAGCAGAAATGGCCACTATGAATATGTAGTCATGCCATTCGGTCTAACAAATGCACCAGATGTCTTAATGGTGTTGATGAATCCAATTTTTCATCAATATCATGACTCTTTTTTGGTTTTTTGTTGACGACACATTATTGTATTCATAGACATGGGATGAAGATGAGGAACCTATGGAATCAATATTATGAATTTTGAGAGATCACCGTTTTTATTCCAAACTACAAAGTGTAATTTTTTGATATAATAGTTACGTTTTATTGGAAATATGATTTCTAGAAAATTAGTTTAATGGACCTTGAAAATATAAAATTTGTTATCTCATGGCAGCCACTGAAGAATGTATTTGAGATATGATGTTTTCTTGGTCTAGATGGCTACTACTGACATTTTTTGTGTGACTTCTCACAACTAGCATCACCAATGAAATCTCTGAAAAAGAAGAATGATCCATTCCAATGGATACAAGAATTCTAGAAATAGTTACAGGAGATGAATTTTCTCCTTACATCAGAACCTATCTTTATTTTTCAAAATCTACGACATGGGTATGAGGTATGCTATGATGCTTCGGGATTGGGGTTGGGATGTGTTCTCATTCAAGGAGAACATGTTGGGTCTTATAGTTTAAGGAATTTGATAGTACATGAGAAGAATAACCCAGCACATGATTTGGAGCTAGCTATATTCATCCACTCTATGAAGACATGGTGCCATTATATCTTTTATAAGAACCCAGGTTTCGAGCCTGTGAGACTTTGAATTTTTCTTGATGTTTTTCTAGAGCAGGGCATTCAGACGGTGTGTGATTCCGAGCCCCGGTGTGGCCAGAATTAAATTTTAAGTGTGTTCACTCTAGAAACTCCAAATAAATATAATAACTCATAAACAGTTGCTCTTATTTGAAAATCGAGGGCACCATTGAGTCGGGAGCGTGTAATTTACTTTAAGAGGGGTGTAACTTTCTTGGGCACGACCCTTCTGGGGAAAACGCCACCAGGGGCGTTTTTGTAATTTAACAACCTTAGGCGTTAACTTTATAACTTCTGAACGGAGGCATGGATTTAAATTCCGAGACCACCATTGTGCTCAAAATGTAGATTTTTCCCTAGGCGCAACATAACCTCAACCCCATCGAGATTTTGGGTACATGCCTACTGGTGGGTGTTTAAAATTAATTAATTTTTAATTAATTTTTTCCAACAAAAACACATCCACCCCCCTTCGTCCCCCTTAACATTTATCTGGTGGAATCTCTTCCAACAATGAACCTCCACCTTTTTCAAGCTCCTCTACCCACCTCTCCATGGTGGTTACAGATCCGGCTGATCTCTTGTGAAGTGACGGGCTACGACCTACGAGGTAAGATTGTTGTGTTTTCATTTTAAATTCCCACATCCTCTTTGAACACAATTTATAGCATCGAAATAATGGTTAATTATCGATCGAAGGAAATATTTGAGTAGGGCTCGATCTTAAATTTACAACAATTCTTTTGGATCAAATTTTTGAGTCTCAGGGTGTTCGGGGTGACCCCGAGAAGTTTTTTGTCCAAAAACCCTGTTTTTCGATGGTTCCAGGGGGGTCTGGCTGCTCCGCACGATGGTCCGACGCGAGACGACGGTGGCACGGACTCCATAGGCGGCTACACTGGCTCCGCAGGCAGCGACACAGGCTCCTCAACAGTCAGTATGGTTGAGCAGGACAGTGTCCCAGCGGTCCGGGCCATAGGGGGGGTGCGTAGGCCGGCTTCGCCGGTGGGCGTGCAGCACGAGACTGGGGTTGTCGCGACCCTGGGAGCGGATTGAGACCCGCGAAACGCGGGTCCCGTGGGGGAAACTCTAGACTGGCTCATTCCAATCTGGGTGAAGTGGTGCTTCCCATGTGGTGAACCATGGGCCGTGGGGGACCGGGTGGTCTGGGCAGCCGAGCTGTGGACCACCGGTCTGAAGGGGTGGACCGGCCGAACTGGTCTGGCCCACCACATCTCCGTCCGTTGGAGTTAAAATGGCTCTAAATATCAATCCGAGTATTGTATTTGCATTCTTTCTGCAAAAACATGATCCTCAAATCGAGAAAGAGGTTTTGAGATAGTTTTGTGAATTTCTAATTCCCGAGGAGGGGGCTCGGTGGATCGACATATCCGTTAAGTGTTATTTAGCGCCTCACCGAGATTCTTGTTTCGGGTGGCACATGCACATCTAGAGTCTGTTTTAGGCGCCGTTAGTGACATTGTGAACCTGGGGTTGAGAATAGGTTTTCTAGAGGGGCTGCAGGTGTTGAATCTAGAGTGAAGCATGGGCCCCACGGGCCATATTTTAAGCTATGAGCAGCATATTTCAACTTTTCATCAAACGTCCGTTCAGGGAAAATGAATATTCGATTTAGCATGTTTGGTCGAGATAAGTGCAATGAAGCAGTTTGGATGACCTTTTTTGAGACCGAGGTGTGGGCCCCATGAGAAGCCTTACTTGCATAAAGCGGTGTTGAATAACTTTTTCATCGGGAGTCCGTTTCAAGAAAATAAATAGTATGTCTTGCATTTTTTTTCATGAGTATTACAGTGGTGTAATCTATTTGAGAATGAGGAGCCTCATTCGAGACATATTTAAATGTGGAAACATGAAAGGGTGTTGGTCGGAGGTTTCTTTGATGCACTCCGAACCAACGCATGGTAGCGATGTTTGTGACACCCAGTGATGTCACAAGCAGTGTGTAGTTATCGGACCAGTTCCGGGTTTACCCTCCCATGGGGCTGGGCTATGGGTTACCCACTAGTGTATCAGGGTTTACCCTACAGTGGGGCTGGGTGGTGGGTTACCCATTGAACTTAGGTTTTACCCGCCAGCTGCGCTGGGTAGTGGGTTACTCATGGACCTTAGGGTTTACCCTCCAGGTGGGCTGGGCAGTGGGTTACCCAAAAACGTCTTAGGGTTTACCCTCTAGCTGGGCTATACAATGGGATACTTGATGACTTCTTTCAGTCTCGACACTTTCTATGAGGCTAGTTAGTGACTTTTCTCTATGATTAACACAGCCGGACCCCTGGTTGTACGGATGAGCGATGAGACAACTTTGAAATGCGGGACATTTGGCCATCAGTGATGGATATCCTTATAATTGTTGGCGACCTTTCATGGGATGGTCTTGGAGATGAAGATCCAATTACACACTCTTTCGGGTTTATTGTTGAGCAAATATATATATATATATATACACACCCTACAATTTTTCCCACACCTTAGGTTCAGTTACTCTCCATCTAGGAGGATCGAAGACGCGCGAGGTATGCCATGTGCTTTCTATTTCTAGCTTCTTGTGTTTGGACGAGTCTACTTCCTTTATTTTGTTGGGTTGATCTACTCTCTATTTACATTACTCCTTAAATATTCTTTATTCTATTTACTTCTCACCTCTTGAGTTCTTCCTTTTTTTCTCCCTCAAGAATTTGGGGCATCCTAGTGTGTAACTTTATACTCACCCCTGCATGGGCTTTACCTGCACCTATTGTGCCCTTACAGACGACAGACAGGTCAATTGTGACTACGGAAGAGCATAGAGGGCCCAAGAGCTTGGGCCTCATACCGGGGTCGAAGTAGAGTTTTCAGGTGTGGGACTCTCCATTTTTTTACTTTTGTTTACATAATGCCGGGTTGTGGAACCTTTTGGGTTGGGTGCATGTTTTTTCCCTTTTTCTGTTCAGTTACATTGTCAGTACTTTTCAGCACTCTACTTTTTCTATTTAGAAGTTGATGCATGCCTGTGGTTGGGTTATAGTTGTTTTTCCTTTGGTTTTTCTTTTTACTCTGCACTTCTACATTGAGTGGGTTGTGTGTGTGTACAAGTACGTAGAAGAAGGACTCCCCAAGATCATTACGCCTTCGGCGCCTGTCGCCAGCCCCTAACCTATGAAGGTGGGATTGGGGTAGTCATTGCTCGAGACTGGTAAGGCTGGGTTGGGACAAAGTGGTATCAGAGGATGGTTCATTCCTTGGGGTGTTTTCTGGATGTCCCTTAAAAGGAATTGGTTGGGATTTAGGTAAATAGTTTCGATGTTTCTCAATAGCACCTCTCAGGCCTGGGAGTCTAGTGATAGTATGGGCGGCTGGCATATGCATTCACTCGGACCCTGATAAACCGCTTGTCGACTCGGAAAACTGAGACACTTGTTGTAAGGAACATTGGAATATGAATCCGGTAGGATTGAGTCTTTGACTATCCTTTTTGATCTAGATCCCCCTTTTTATTACTATTATATATAAATTCTCATCTGATCGTGGTAATCCTTGATAACATTCATGATTCCACCACGACAGCAGCCAGCTAGGTTACCCTCTCCAGTTTGTGACGACGACTTGGGGAGCGATGTGGCATTAGTTTAGGGACCCTCACATGATCCCCTTCCACCCAATGGTGCAACAGTAGCCCCTCTTTCTGAAGATCATCAGTTAGTACTGGAATCATAGGCCGAGGATGAGCGCATGCTGAGTGCGCTCTGAGACATCCAGCGTCAGCGGCCACAGATGTTCCGCGGGGACCCGAATCCGCAGGCAGCGGAAGACTGGATAGAGTTTGTAGACCGAAATTTCAGGCTGGTAGGAACACCAGTAGACTAGATGGTAGCCCTATCTTTCAGCCTTTTCCTCAGGACGACCGAGCGGTGGTGGGGGTTGGTTACGCAGACTCACAATGAGTCATCTCTCACGTGGGATAGCATCTAGCAGCTCTTCCGGGTGGAGTACTCCCCCTATTATTTACGGTCCATTGGGATTTAGAAGCTTTTGGAGCTAAAGTAGGGGGGATGACCGTGGCATAGTACTCGACCCAGTTTACCGATCTAACATGCTACCCATAGGATATGATACGCAATTGTTACTTTCGGGTGTGGAAGTTTGAGAAGGGTCTTCGCAGGGAGATATGTGCTAGTGTAGTGCCCTTGTGCACACATACATATGTCGGGGTGCTAGAGAAGGTGCTCGTGACAGAGAGATTCTTGGATAAGGGATGCCAGTAGACAGGGCCTAGTAGTGTCCGCTTCAGAGTACAGTCCTCGATAGCAGGAAAGCGGCATAGAACAGAGCCTCAGCCAAGGAGACCCTTCCGTGAGCAGACTCAGGGGAAGGGTCGTACACCGTAATAGTGCTGCAGAGAATCAGGGTAGTCAAGAGAGAGCCGGTGCTATGCTTGTAAAGGATGGGGTACCTAGCACGGGACTTCCCAACTAGGCATATCGTGCCGCCGTGGCAGGCAGTGGGTGCACCACAGCGGTAGAGGCAGCGTCGTGACCAGGGATATCCCATTAGAGGATAGGGTTGTCCTCAGGTAGGTGGCATAGGAAGAGCGGCAGGAACTGGAGGTGGGGATGAAGTTTTGAGGTCCTACCACTGCCACCACCGGGCAACCCATGCCAGGCTTAGGGAGCTAGCGGTAGGGGTCGCAGGCAGCTTGAGGCTATGGGTGTTCGTGACTCCCCAACACATGGGATGGTAAGAGGTATGCTTTGTGTTTACTCTACGCTTTCTTTGGTACTAGTATACATAGGCACCGATCACTCTTTTATATCACAGCTTTTGGAATGAGAGTCGGAGCTCCCAGTAGAGGCGCTGACACATGCGCTTAGCCTTGAGGTTCCTACAAGAAGCGCCTTGTCAGTGACCTTTGTTTGCAGACAGTGCGAACTGTCGTTTCGAGGATACAGTTTCACGTGGGACCTACTGGTCATCACGATGGAACCTTACGATGTCATCAAAGGCATGGATTGGATTCTTATGGTTCACGCCCAGATCGACTGTCGTCGCAGACGATTCAGAGGCGTGCATTCTGATGAGACGAGGTTCACCATTCTAGGTGAATGAGACCTCGTGGTAGAGAAAATGGGTACTCTGAGCCAGAGACCATGACCTTTTTCTCACTAGTTGGTGACCATGGCTCTTGGAGCAGCAGACGCTAACAACACTTAGATCCCTACCTTTGTAGAGGAATACATGGATGTCTTTCTTGAGGATTTCCCAGGACTACCTCTGAGGCGAGAGATGGAGTTCTGCATTGACTTGTAGCCGGGGAATACCCCGATATCATGTGCGGCTTATCAGATGGAACCCACAAAGAATTGGGAGATACGACTTCAGTTAGACGACCTTCATGAGAAGGGATTCATCAGGCCCAGTGTGTCCCCCTGGACAGCTCCAGGTTTGTTTGTGAAGAAGGCAGATGGGAGCCTATGGATTTGTGTGGATTATTCTCACCTGAATCAGGCCACAATAAATAACATGTACCCTTTTCCGTGGATTGATGACCTCTTAGACTAGTTGAGAGGTGAAAAGTGGTTCTCCAAGATTGATCTTCGATCCGGCTACAACCAATTGGGGGTTCATAATGCTAATATCCCGAAGCTAGCATTCCGTTGTCGTTATGGGAATTATGAGATTTTGGTGATTCCCTTTGGCGTGACGAATTCCCCTACCTTTTTCATGGATTTGATGAACCAGATCTTCTAGCCGTACTTGGACCGGTTTGTGGTTTTCTTTATTTATGACATACTCATCTAATCTATGACGGAGGAGGAACACATGGAGCATTTGAGGATGGTTATAGACTTACTTCGAGAGCACCAACTATATGGGAAACTCTCAAAGTGTCAGTTCTGGATTCATGAGGTTCACTTTCTGGGGAATTCCATTTCGTAATAGGGATTTTTCGTAGATCCCACAACGATAGAGGCAGTTCTTTCTTGGGATCCACCCAAGAATTTGTCTGAGGTGCGGAGCTTCTTAGGTTTGGTTGGGTACTATAGGAGGTTCATGGAAGAATTATCCAGGATTTCTGCCCCTTTGAACACATTGACGAGGATGGGATGACCATTCACTTGGACTGATTAGTGCCAGAAGGTCTTTGAGGAGTTGAGGTAGAGGCTGACTAGTGCTTCAGTTTTGAGGCTTCCTAAGGAGGAAGTTCAGTTCGTGGTATACTACAACGCTTCAGGAGATGGGATCAGGTACATGATGATGCAGAAATGGGTAGTGATTGCACATGAGTCGAGGTAGTTGAGGCCCCACAATCAGAATTATGTGAGTCACGATTTTGAGAAGGCAACAGTGGTCTTCGCCTTGAGGTTATGGAGACACTACCTTCTGGGTGAACCTTTTGTGGTTTATTCAGACCACCAGAGCCTCATGAACATATTTACTCAGAGGGATCTGAATCTATGGCAGAGGCGCTGGATGGAGTTTAGACAGGACTATAATTTCTAGATAGTCTACACTCTAGGGAAGGGAAACATAGTAGAAGATTCCCTTAGCAGGAAGTCCTAGGCTCATCTAGTGCGGGAAGCTTCAGAGAAGTTGGCTTCCCTATAAATGACCTTGGTGGAGCAGGAGGGTATGAAATTTCTGTAGTTGATGATATTGACTCCATCGCTCCTTGATCATGTTAGAGAGTCGTAACTCGGGGATGTCAACAACGATGTAATGTGTGATCAGATATCCAAGGGCGATGCACCCGATGGGTATTATGAAGGAGGGAATCATGAGATCCTTTTCCAAGGGAGATCTGTAGTACTAGTTGAGATGCAGGAGGAGGTGATGTGGGAATTCCACACTTCTCCCTTGGTTGTATATCCCGGTGTGTGGAAGATGTACAAATACCTTTAATGGTAGTTTTGGTGGTCTAGCATGAAGCGGAGCATAGTTGAGTTCATTTCACGGTGCCTTTCCTATCAACAGGTGAAGGCAGAGCATCAGGATCTGACAGAGTTGTTGTAGCCCCTTGATATCAGGGAGTGGACGTGGGATGGAATATCTATGTACTTCGTCACTGGGCTTCCACACACAGTGAAGGTCCATGATTCAATTTGGGTGATAATGGTTCGACTCAGGAAGTTGGCGGCCTTCCTTGCCATCAGGGAGCAGAGCACGGTGGAGAGTCTAGGGTAGCTGTACATTTGGGAGATCGTCCGCCTTCATGGAGTTCCCCCAATGATCGTTTTCGACCATGACACATAGTTTATGTTTCAATTATGGCGAGGCCTGATAAAGGAATTTGAGACTCAACTGCAGATGAGTACAGCTTTTCACCCCCATATGGATGGGTAGACCGAGCGCACTATCCAGGTGTTGGAGGATATGCTCAGGGCATGCGTGTTAGACTTGGGCCTATGTTGGGAGGATCACCTACCCATGGTGGAGTTCATGTAAAACCATAGTTAACACTCTACTATTGGCATGAAACCTTTTGAGGCCCTCTACGAGAGACCCTACAGGTCACCGTTGTGCTAGATAGTGGTTGGGGAGACTTCCCTCATGGGCCCGAGTTGGTTTGGGCGTCGACGAAGAAGGTGCAGGCCATTCATGAGAGGATGAGGACAGATCAGAGCAGACAGAATTCCTACACTGACCGTCATCACATTCCTTTGGAGTTCGAGCAGGGGGACCATTCCTTTTTGAGGGTCTCCCTACGACGTGGAACATGGAGGTTAGGCCGGGGAGGCAAGATATCTGCGAGGTTCATCGGGCCTTTTGATATCACACACATGGTTGGAGAAGTTTCCTACCATCTTACTCTACCCCCACAGCTGGAGAGAGTGCATGTTGTCTTCCATGTGTCGTAGTTGAGGAAATATGTGAACGAACCCACACACATCATCGACTAGGGAGTTCTATAAATTGAGGATGGAGCCACATTTTCAGAGCACCAGGTGGTGATTGAGGACCGACAGGAGCAGACTCTGCGTGGATGGACCATTCCTTTGGTTCGAGTGTTGTGGCAGCACGAGAGGGAGCAAGAGTAGACCTGGGAATGAGAGAGCCAGATGCAAGATCAGTATCCCAATTTGTTTTTGTAGTTTTGTTTTTTAGGGATGAAAAACATGAAGGAGGGAATGATGTAAGAACCCGGGTTTTGATTTTTTGAGACTTTAAATTTTTTTAGATGTTATTCCAGAGCAGGGAGTTCAGACGGCGTGTGATTCTGAGCCCCGGTGTGGCCGGAATTAAATTTTATGCGCGTTCACACTAGACATTCCAAATAAATAGAATAAATCCTAAACAGTTTCTCGGATGGAAAAACCGAGGGCACCATTGAGTCCAGAGCGTTCCGTTTATGCTAGGAGGGGTGTAACTTTCCCCAGCGTGAACTTTCTTTGGAAAACACCACCAGGGGCGTTTTCACAATTAGGCGGACTCGGGTGTGAACTTTATAACGTCTGAATGAAGGCTCAGTTTAAAATTCTGAGACCACCGTTGCGCTCAAAATGTGTATTTTTATCCTAGGAGTTTCTTAACCAAAACCTCTTCGAGAGTTTGGTATAGGCCAACTGGTGGATGTTTAAAATTAATTAATTTTTAATTAATTTTTACCTCCTTAAACACATCCACCCCCCTTCTTCCCCCTTAACATTTCTCTAGCAGAAGATCTCCCAAAAAATAAGCTCCACCTTCTTTAAGCTCTTCTCCCCACTTCTCCAAGGTATTTGTGGCTTCGAAGGATCGCTTTTTAGCGACAGGCTATGCCCTACGTTGTAGGATCATTGCGTTTTCGTTTTAAATTCTCGCATCATTTTTTAACACAATTTATAGGGTTGAAATGGATTTTAATTATCGAGTGAAGTCCATATTTGAGTAGGGATATATCCGAGCTTTCCAAAAATTATTTAGGATCAAATTTTTGTGTCACGAGGTGTCTAGGGTGACCCAGAGATGTTTTCCGGCAAGAAACCTTGTTTTTCGGTGGTAACAGGGCGGTCCGGCGGCTCCGCTCGGTGGTCCAGCGGGCGACGATAGCGGCATGGATCCCGAGGCTACGCAATGGGATCCCCAGGTGGTGGAGAGGGCTCCTCAGTGGTTGGAGGGAAGGGGGGGCTGGCCGACTTCAACGGTTGGCGTGCGGCGCGAGACCGGGGTCAGAGCGTCCCCGGGAGAGGACTGAGACCCACGAAACGTGGGTCCCATGGGGGAAAAGTGGGAGTGGATTACGTCGGCCAGGGTGAAGTAGTGTGGCCCACGTGGTGAACCGCATGTCGCGGTGGACCGGGCGGTCCTGGCGGCCGAGCCGCGGACCGCCGGTGTGAAGGGGTTGACCGACCGAACTAGTCCGGCCCTCCGCATCTCCGTCCGTTGGCATTAAAACGCCTCTAACTCTCATAAAAAGTATCATATTTTCATGCCATATGAGAAAAGATGATCCTCAGATTATGAAAAAGGTTTGGAGTTGGTCTTGGGAATTTTTAATTCTCGAGATGGGGGATCAGTGGCTCGACACGTCAGTTAAGTGTTATTTAGTGCCCTGCCAAGATTCTTGTTTCAGATGGTGCGAGCACATCCGAAGTCCCTTTTTGGTGTCGTCAGTGGCATTGTGACCCTAGAGTCGAGACAAGGATTTACAGGGTGTTTCAGGCGTTGAAGTTGGAGTTTAGGTGAAGGCCCCATGGGCCATATTTGAAGATGTGTGCAGCATATTGTGACTTTATCATTTGACGTCTGTTCGGGGAGAAAGAATAGTCGATTTGGTGTGATTTTTCGAGAGCATCACAATGACGCATTTTACCAGACCTTTTTTGGTACTGAGGTGTGGGCCCTAAAAGACTCTTTATAGGCATAAAGAGGTGTTGAATAACTTTTTCATTGGGAGTTCGTTTCAAGCAAGTAAATAGACTATCTCGCTTGTTTTATGCGAGGATAGCAACTGCGTAATCTATTTGGGCGTGCAGAGCCTCATTCTAGATCTCATTGAATGTGGAATCGTGAAAGGGAATTGGTCAGAGGTTCCTTTGACGCACTCCGAACCAATGAATAGTAGCGATGTTAGTGACACCCAGTGATGGCCCGAGTGGTGCAAAGTTATCAGACCAGTTCTAGGTTTACCCTCTTGCGGGGCTGGGCAGTGGGTTACCCAATGGCGTATCAGAGTTCACCATCTAGCGGGGCTAGGCAGTGGGTTTCCCGTTGACCTCAGGGTTTACCCTCCACCTGGGTTGGGCTGTGTGTTACTCGTTGACCTTAGGGTTTACTCTCCAGATGGGCTGGGTAGTGGGTTACCCGATAACCTCTTAGGGTTTACCCTCCAGGTGGGTAGGGTAGTGGGTTACCCGACAACTTCTTTCAGACACAGCCATTTCTATGTGGATAGTCAGTGAATTTTATCCTTGATTACCGGAGAAGGACCCTTGGTTGTACGGTTCAACAATGAGACAACTTTGACATGTTGGACATTTGGGCATTAGTGATGGATATCCTTAGAACTGTTGGCGACTTTTCCTGGGCTGAGCTTGGATATGGAGATCCCCTTACAAACTCATTCGGGTTTCTTTTTGAGCATATATATATATATACCCTACATTTTTTCCCACTCCTTAGGTTTAGTTACTCTCCATCTAGGAGGAGTGAAGACACGCAAGGTATGCGAGAGGCTTTCTGTTTCTAGATCCTTGTGTTTGGATGAGTCTTCTTCCTTTCTCAAGCTGGGTTGAGCTACACTATATTTACTGTACTCCTTCACTAGTCTTTGTTCTATCTACTTCTCACCTATTTAGTGACTTTTTTTTGCTCCCTCAAGCTTTCGGGGTATCCTACTGAGTATCTTTATACTCACCCCTTCTTGGGATTTGTGCACACCTAGTGTGACCTTGCAGACGACAGACAAGTTGATCGTGACTATGGAGGAGCATAGAGGGAAGAGGAACTTGGGCCATGTACCGGGACCGCAGAAGAGTTTTCAGCTGTGGGACTCTTCAGTTGTTTAGTTTTGTTTACCTGTTGCCAGGTTGTGGCACCTTTTGGGTTGGGCACATTTGTTTCCCTTTTTTTGTTCAGTTACCTTGTTAGTACTTTTTAGCACTCTACTTGCTCTATTTAAATGTTGATGCATGACTGTGGTTGGGTTATATTTGTTTGTCCTTTGGTTTTAATTTTTTACTCTGAAATTGTTCATTGAGTGGGCTTTGTGTGTGTATAGGTACTTAGGAGAAGGCCTCCCCGAGATCGTTACCCCTTCAGCGCTTGTCACCAGCCCCTGGCCTATGGAGGTGGGCTTAGGGTAGTTGCGGCTCAAGACCAATAGAGGCGGGTTGTGACATCTTTGGTGATAAATTCACTTTCTTCACATATCATAAGTGTTCGAAACACATTTTCTCATAGAGAGATTTAAATCTAAGGCAAAAGAGATGGACATAGTATCTCCAAATGTTTCACTACGACTCAATATATACACCAGGAAAACGGAATTCAGTGGAAGATACATTGATCATAAAGCATATACTCAGTTGGAAAAGGAGGATTCAGATGAATTCCAGTTGATGTCGGTCTTAGACAATATCCATGTGGAATGTGAAGACCAAGGTGATGTTGTGGTTTTCTTTTTTAGCTACAGTTGTTTATGATTTAGTAATTGTAGTTAATGTTGGTCAAAGGTCTGGTGGAGAATGTATGGTAATGAGTTCAAAACACAATGGGGACCATTTACAGTTGGAAACATGATGGGAATACAGTGTTGTGTTTTAATGAATGGATGGTTGTACCGATAGCTTTTTAAGAACAACTTCTTCATACATATCTCCATTCTAGATGGGCTATACATCCAGGTACACAGAAGATGTATAAGGCATTCAAGGTGTAGTTTTGGTGGATCATATTGAAATGGAAAGTGACTAAGTTTGTTTCAAAGGGCATAAATTACTCACAAATTAATGTAGAGCATCAGTGACTAGTGGGTATGTGGAAGCCTTTGCCTATCCAAGTATGGAAATAGGTGGAGATAACTATGGATTTTGTTACATGACTCCCATGAAAGGTTCAAAAAAATGATTCCATATAGGTTATAGTGGAACAACATACCATATATTCAAATTTCATCCATATTTGTGAAAATAATATGTTTGAGGATCTTTCCATAATCTATATCCAAGAAGTTATAAATAGACATTTAATACTTGTTTCAATCATGTCAGACAGGGATTTGAGGTTCACATCTCGCTTCTGGAAATCCATACAGAAAGCCCTTGGAAATTTGTTGACTATGACTATAGCATACCATCCTCATAAAGACTACCAGTATGAGTGGATGATACAAATGTTGGAAGACATGCTACAAGCTTATGTAATGGATTTTGGAATCTCATGGGAGGAGCATCTTTCCTTAGTTGAGTTCTCATATAATAACTACTTTCGGCCATGATACATATTTCCCAGTTTCATGAATTATATGGCTATCCTTGTTGTTTGATAATATGTTGGGTGGAAATAGGTGAAAATTCAATTGTGGGGCCTAGTCATTTCCATGAAACAATGGATAATATTCTTTTGTTTATATAGAGAATAGAGACGGCTCAGAGTTGTCAAAAATAATATGCAGACCATCGTCGATAACTTTTGTCCTTTGTAGTGGGTGATCATGTGTTCTTAAGGATTTCTACCAAGCTCAAACATCATCATTTTGGGAATCATGATGAGTTATATCCTTGATATAGAGGCCCCTTTGAGATAATATAATTATATTTATAGGTTGCATACCATTTGGCATGACCACCATGGTTCATTTCAGTTCACAATGTGTTCCATGTATCTTAGATAAAGAAGTATCTGCCTGATCCTGACCACATGATCAGGTGGGATCACGTAGAACTAGATATAAATGCTTCGTTGGTACATATCCCAATGCAGATCAAGGGAAAAAAAATAGAAATTCATTAGAGGGAAATGCATTATCCTCCTGTAGGTTTTATGGAAATATGGTATGATTCAATAAGAGACTTGGTAATGTGAGAAGAAAATGAAATAGTAGTGGATGGAACTCTTTATGGGCAGCGGTGGTTTTTTACTTTCTGAGGAAGGAAATTACAATGGTGAACATAATCTAGTACCTCTATTTTGGGTATATAACCCTTTCCTCTTTTTTTATTTAAAAATACCACATTATTGACATAGTGTGGATTTTAATGGTATTTATGAATAAATGAGAATGTTTCTATAAAGTAGAGTGTTTCTATAAAATAAGGTGTTTCCCTAAAATAGGGTGTTTCATTAAAGTATTGTGTTCACATAAAATAAGATTTTTCCATAAAATAAGGGTTTTCCATAAAATAGGGTGTTTCCATAAAAGAGGGTGTTTCCACAAAGGAGGGTGTTTCCATAAAGGGGGGTGTCTTAATAAAAGTGGGTGTTTCCATAAAAGAGGGTGTTTCCCTAAAAGCGTTCTTCTATAAAAGGGTTGTTTCCATAAAAATAGTGTTTCCATAAAAATGGTAATGGTGAAGGATGGGAGATTTTTGGTGACTTGGAAAGAGTTTTGGGACAAAAAGGTAGGTCAGACGGTCTATGAACGGTTGGCCCAAACCACACATAGAAGTCAAAACCGGATCCTATTTTCTAGGAACTGGATCATTTTTCCCTAATAATTATTATTTTTGGATTAAAAATGGAACTAATTCTATATTTATCTCCTTAGAAGTTAGTATAACCTTTCCCACATGATTTGGAGCCCACCTAGAATCCTCCCTAGGTGATTTCAATCCTGATTCTCACAGTAAGTGCCTAATCATCATCATTTTTGTGTCGTTTTCTTAGATCACCTTCTTCTATATTATTGTTTTATTTGTTCTAGTCCTAGTTAAGGTATATATAAGATTGTTAACTTAAAATAATATAGTATCTGATTTTTTTATTGATATCATAGGAGATCTAATCCATTTCGTGGAATCTTGATCCGATTCCTGAGGTATGTTACTATTTTCCCCTGTTTTGTCACGTTTTCATAGATGTGCTTAAATATACTTTTTATATCCACTTTATTTATCATATAAAAACTTACCATGGGTAGATATATTTTTTCTAATTCCATATAATTCAATATTGAGTCATTATCTTTCAAGGATAATATATCTAAGGTCGTTCATGAAGAATCGACCCAGCTTCTTGTGTGTTCTTCATCTGTTGTCGTGTTTCATCAAAACCGTTGAAGTAGGTGGATTCAATATCATCACTTATTATTATAATTTATTGTATTAGTTTCAAATAGATTAAATTGGATAATATTTATTGTGAAATACTCGTTTGATACATGGAATAAATCTCTTTAGTGATGATTTATTGTTTTTTGAAGATTTTTGAAATCTTAATAAATTGTTGTGAAAACTATTTTAGTTTATTGAATTTAAAATGGTGATTAAAAGTGGTTTATTTTCTAGAATTTATAAATGGTTTTATTGGTTAGGGGTTTTCAATAAAAATTCATTTTATTGAAATGATTTTTCATTTTAAGCGTTTTAATGAAAATCATTTTTCAATAAAAAGTGATATTATTGAAAGGGTTGCTTTGGAATGATAATTATGAATATGTGGTGTGGGTGTTCATGTTTCCTATATGGGGTTTTGTTGAAATATGACTTTGTGATCAGTTCCGAAGTGTTAATGGCACATGGTATACAATTACCTTGTGATGACTTGGTAGATCGATGAGAAACCCATCACGAGTATGGAAATATCATAATGCAACATGCATGATTGATTGTATTAGTGTGTTGAATGGTTCAGGTATGTGAACAAAAGATATTGTGAAATAATATTGATTTTTTTGGTATTTTTCTGAAATTTTTTCTTTTTTTGGAAATATTTTTTTTAATTGCACTTGTACAATTTTATTGCAGAGAGTTTTGGAAAATTGTTTTGTATGATATGTTTTATAATAATTTTGATAACTGCACTATCATAGTGGCGTGACTAGGTATGTTATTGGGGATATCCTAATGAGTTTTACACTCACCCTTTCTTTTCCACTTTGGTTCTTTTTTCAGATGATATCATTTGTAAAAGGGGAAAAGGTAATTTCTCACACGTTTTTTTATCCACTTCATGATTCTCGGGATTTTTAGTGATCTTAGAGCATGGGGAATGTGGATCTTTGAGTCATTAGATGGATAAATCTATTTACATTTATATTTTTTGAGTCTTCCACTATTTCATACATTAGATTGGTTTTGATATTAATAAAGTGGGTGGGATGTCTTTATTTTATTCATGCTTTATATAGTTAGTTGTTTGGTTAAGGTATTCATTGTTAATAGTTTTATTATTAAATGTTAAATCATCCTCCACTTTCATTGAAACCCTTAGGAATTTATTTCTAGTTGTTTTCATCCTCGGGATGTTTCCAATGTCCATGTAATGACTTGTTGCGCTCTAAATCCAATACGAATTAGTGGGTCATTACAGACCTATAACGGGTTGTTAAAAGTATGTCTGACTTGACATGGGAGTTACAGTTATAGAACCTTTATAATTTCATTAAAGATGGTGGAACTAAGGAAGCTATGCTCTTGATTGAGTCATTCCATAAAATTATTGACCACCTAGATACTACTATAGAGAAGTGAGACAAACTGTATTCTTATATGTTACATGTTCAAGCGAAGTTTTGGTGGGACATCCTAAATTGGGATGAAAAAATAGATAATATGCTATGGATGGACTTTTATTAAAATTTAATGGATAAAATTTACCCTAAAATTCTTAGGTAGGTATGGGAAATTTTTTTCATGAGACTAACCCACTAGATCATGTGCATAATGGACAATGATAGTGTTTTTAATGATTTATAGTGAATTTTCTATCGTTGGTAGGGGATGAGGTTACTATGACAAAGAGGGTTCATGACAGACTCAAGTATTAGATTATGTCCCAAGTTAACATCTTAAATATGAATAAGTTTATAGAATTGGTAAATCTTGTTCTCATCAAGAATACGAGGAATCAAGATGAAGTTGAATCCATATAGTGGGATAAGTTTAATTGATTATGTTTCAATATGTACTTCCCTCACATCCTTCATTTGAAAATGGAGAAGTTATTTATGGATATAAATAATAATGATGATAAATATTTTGGAATATAAAATAAATCTTTTATTGAACAATTTAGGTATGATTCAATAATTATTATCCAAAAATTAAATAAGTTTGATAAATTTTTATGTGTCTTAAAAAAGGTCTTCAATAGTTGTTGCCCATAAGGTACTTCCATAACTTTTAGGAAATAATTTTTTTGTGCTATCAAGGTAGAAATGGAGATTTGGGTTACCCATCAACCACATAATTAAAATAATAAAGAAATTATTAGATTCAAAAGAAACTCTAAAAACCATATAGAAAATTAGATAATATTTCCAACGTGATCAAAATTTGAAAGGAAAAATGGATGAAATTTTTTTATGGGGACTATTGATTTTTTTATGTGGGACATAAGGTCATCAATAAATTATATACTTAAATGATGGGAAGAAGTTATATAATGATGAAAAAAGTGAGAAATATTCACAAAAATGAACCACTGACACATCAATCATTCATGTTCAAAGCATCTGGGCCTTTTTAGAATCATGTACCAAATCAAAGGGCTAATAAGGATGATAATTCACACCAAAAAAATGAAGCAAAAAGATACAGAAAAAACATCTGTAATCATAATGGATGAAGTTAATCATGATAATTTGGGAACACTTATCCACTAATACTTAGTTGGGAATTTAATTTTCATTTTGCAGTAAGGATCCCTATGAAAATATTATTGTTCATCCTTTAGTGTAACTTGATGTTATATTGAGAATTGATTATCTTTATCTTCATGAATTTTTTAGTAACTAAATTAAATTTGGTTTTCTATTAGTAAAAGGATGATCCCATACTTCTAATTGAAATGTTTTTGTATAAGATAAGATAATTTTTATGGAATAAAGGGTGATTTATCTTTCGTAAGAGTATATGTATCCATGTAATAATAAATTAAGAGTTATGTACACCATTAAGGGTATTTTTTATTTTAAGGTTAATAATAAGTTCAATGTATTACACACCCCTTTTGAGGTTTTATATGACATTTTTATCAATATTATGAATAATTGGGGGTATATTCATGGAAATACAACTCTTTATTTTTGTATGTGTTTTAGAGGGAAAAATTATTAGAGTAGGAATGAATTTACATTTTTTTGGAATATGATTAAAGGATTTGATAACCTTTAGGGTTTATCTTATCTTCGATGATAATGGACTTGTGTGTTATTGAAATTTTGGAAGGTTTTATGTTTTATATTAATATATTTTTGGACAAAGTATATCCCATAATCCATATGAAAACATATTGAATCTTAAAATGTCATAGGTATTGAACCCACAATCGAAGGATGATGGGGTTATATAGTCCACCACTGGCCTACATGAATGTGTATTTATGGTGGGATGATATGAAGATATATATTATTGTGTTTATATCTCGATGATTAGTGATTCATATAGTCATGGATAAGAGATTAAAGTATAAGAGGATGTTACATCCATTATCCATACTGGAATGGAAATTGGAGAATATCACCATGTATTTTTTCATCAGACACTCCCAAACATGAAAAAGGAATAATGTTATATGGATTATAGTTGATCACCTTAAAAAATAAACAAAATTTATTTCTATTAGATAATATTTCTATTTGGATCATCTTTCTAGGATCTGCATTAATTAAGGGGCAAGGTTTTATAGAGTTCTATATTCCATTGTTATTGATCGAGATCACAGGTCTTCCATAATGTTTTGATGAAGTCTTTATAAATATCATGATACATAGAAGGTTTTTAAAACTAACTATGATCCCTAGATAGATGTTCAATATAAGAGAAAAAATCAAGAACTATATGATATATTAATATATTTTTCTTTGGATTTAAATGGTGGTTGTGATAAAAAAACTTCCTCTAGTTGTATTTTCATACAACAATAGCATTAAAATGATTATTCAGATGACTCTTTATGAATTCATGTATCAGAATTCGTGTAGATATCCAATTTTATAGAATGAATATGGATAATGCAAGATATTGGAAAATGTAAGATTTTATAAAATAAATTATAAGGTTATATTCATTCATTAACAAATAAAGGAAACACAAAGTGGATATAAAATTTATACTGATAAACATCTAAATGATCTGGAATATGAAGTTGGTGATAAGGTTAAGAATTATCAATGGAAACATATTATAAAATTTTTAATGAATATAAATCTATAACCTAGGTATATCGGTCCCTTTAAAATTATTTATCTTATTAGGAGGTTATCTTATCGATTGGAGATTCTACCAAACTTATCTCATGTCCATTATGTGTTCCATGTATCTCTCTCAAGGAAGTACATAACTGAACATTCACATGTACTAAACTCATAGATCGTATCTTTAGAGAAAGATCATTATCATTAGGAAAAACCATTAGAGATTATATATCATTGAGGGATAGTTCAAAAAAAATACCACTAATCAGGAAAAAATTTTTTGGTGAAAGAACCATTTTAAGGAAGCAACATGGGAACCAGAGGATTTAATGAGGTAGAAGTGTCTGATTTTTTTTACTAATGTCTTGATATTTAGAGGGAATAATTCATTTTAATGGGGTATAATATAAAACTACATGATTTGATGATTTTTTTGAGAAAGCGCAATTTATCTGATAGCATGCACTACACACAACTTTGAGTTTTATCAAATCATGTTGAATTATTAATATTATTATTTAAACACAGTTATTATTACATGGTTTTTAAATTTTCACAAAAAATGTTTTTTATTTTTCTTTTGAAAAAATAAAAAATGATATTTTTAACCCCTATTGAAATTATATTTGAATAAATAAACTTCCAATTTTAAATCTACACGTCAAAAATAGCTTAGGTGAATTTTTGGGATTTTTCTGAAAATATTAATTTGGGATGAATAGTAAATAATACTAATTTTTATTGAAAACAAACTTTTAATTTAAAGAATGAATAAATTTTATTTTTTAATAATTTTTTTCCATGAAAAATTAATTCAATTATGTATTTTTAATCATATTTAATTATTTGGAATAAATTTAATATTTAATTTTTACATGAAAACCATTTAAACTTTTCAACATTTTCCCTCTTGAAAACTTCTTTTTTATCCTGTCTTCAATTTTAAGTTTGAATTATAATTTTATACATCTATCAATGAAATTAAAAAAAAAATATTTCATATTTCGAATAAAAAAATCTAAATTATATAATAATTTCAGCATAATATTTAGTAAAAATTAATATAAAAAATTGTAAGAATGTTTTACTAGTGTTAAAGTTTAAACAGGTTTAGTAGGGGGTTAAACTAAAATGATAAGGGGTAAAATCACGTATATAATTATCCACAAACAATATTACAGAATTATATAGTTATCATAATTTCTAATGTTATATAATTCATCATTTTTTATCCTTGGTTCTTGTGTAAAAAATGGTACCACCTTATTATTTTTAAAAATTCCATGTATGTCCTCTCCCCCACTTATAAAAGGCCACCCCGTTTCTTCCCCTATTGACACTTCCAAAACACATTTTCTTGTACAATAACTACCCAAATATCTTACCCAATTCAATATAAACTTATTATATTCATTATTTTTATTATTAAACCCTATAAATAAAAATTTATGTACAAACCTAAAGGGCTTCTCCAAATAATATGTAAAATTCATAAACATGTATGTTTATTTTAATTATTCTTTAACTTCATTGAATTCATATTAAACTATAAAAATATAAAAAAACAGTATCTATATTATTCTTATATTTTATAATTCTAATGTTATATTCTAAATACATATCATCTTCCATCAAATGAGATACAAAATCATCATTCATGTTTGTTGTAAATTAGCGCCTCATAAACCGATGTTAATCGTTTTCCATCAACATATCTCGTGGATGGATATAATACTATATTTAATGTTTTTTATAATATTTTTATATATTATAATACATATTGAATTATAATACCACATCTAAATTATTACCTTTCATCCCATTAGAAAATAATAATGTTTCTTGTGTGTACAATAGAGCACCTCCTCACGAACAGATGTGTTTTAAATTTATAATTTACATGGATTGTAATAAGGATAGAATAAATGAATATATAGTATATTTTTAACATAAATATAAATATATAATTATTATAACACATATACATTCTTACTTACCATTTCATGGTGGACATGATAACATAGTTTGGGGGTACGAGGGACTATCACCTCACGAAGCAATGTGATTCATTCTTCATGTACAATTTACATTGAAGGTAATAGCGAGAGGTTTAAATAAAAATATGTGATATATATGAATAAAATGAGTCTATAAATTTATTATATTACATAATTTTATTTCTTCCAATCCAACAATAAAATGGAAATAAAGTCCATGCGTACGTATGACTTAATGTCTCCAAGAATGATGTATTTCATTTTCTATTTATAAATTTAATGAATTAATATAAATGTATATAATGAATAAATATGATATGTATTTTCATATTTAAAGTTATGTAGATTTTTTAACCCTGATTAAATTAAGAAGAAAAAATATAACAAATCCAAACCTTCATGAAAAGTGATGTTGTTATTTCCTGAAACGTGACATTAAGGTGGAATTATTAATAAACCTGTATCATAAGTTCGTAAGTAAATCATATATGGTATGATATATATAATTATATTTAAATAATATTTTTATAATATTTTTATATTTATTATACATAATTTTGAAATGTGTTCAATGGATGTCAAGGCTTATTGTCAAAGATTTTTGCCTCAATTTTCCTTCTTTACAAATATTTGTTATGTTATGCCTATATATTCTCTTATGAGGTATATATAAAAAATTTTTACATCTAATATCATGAACTTATTTATTCTCATTATATATAATGATTCATTTAATGATATTCTTTCAATAGGTAAAATGATTAAATTTTACCAAAGGGGTAATGTTTTTATGTTACAATCTCATCGTTTATCAGAATTACTAATGATGATTATTCCAATGATTAAATACTACAAACAATTTCTAAAGAAACTGATGTATTTTATTCTACTATTTTTTTAAAGAGAATTCAATATTACCTTCATTTATTTCTATTTTTGAACATTATATTACAATGAATTGTTTTTATGAAAAATAACTATATTTCTCCATTCTGTGGGATATACCTTTTCTTACATGTTTATATTTTATAAAAATGTTTTAAATATTGTTTTTAATATTCCATAAATATATTTTATATTCTTTTTTTCCCATGTTAATTTTTTCTAAAAAAATTATTTAAATAGATTTTTCATGTCATTTTAACAATATATAATGTTTGGCTTTTATCAAATATGTGAAAGGAATATTTGTATACAACATGTATGGAATGAGTGGTATTTTCTTATATTCGTTACCACTCTATTTTTTTAAAGAATATATTATATGTTTATAATATTATTTTCAATGAAATGAAAATTTATTTTTTTAATTTTAAAAAGTGATTTTCATCATGGAAATAATATTTTCTTTAAGAAAAGGATTAAAAAATATTTAAAGATTACATTATAAATATTCAAGTTTATAGTAATAAAAAAGGATTTCTAAAATGTTTAATGTTTTTATTTTTTTTTTAAATTTGAATGGCTATTTTAATCATGTAATGTTCCATGATATCTTTCAAAATAATTTTCCATGAAATATGACATGCATTGATATAACATATGCTTTGTTGAGGATATGATACAATGATACCAACTTTCTTGTTTCTATTGGTTGTTTGTGATTGATATGTGGATATGTTTTTGAAAACCATAGAATTTTAATTGGTTAATATATGATGAATCGATAGGTTGATTATGAAACTTATTATTTTATATGGGTTATGATATGATGAAATGTTTTATAAAACCCATTTCTGTTCATGGGATCCGAGATTACGAATGTTTTATGAAATAGTTTTCATTTCATGGGTTATGATATGATTAATGTTTTATGAAATTATAGAACAATTTTTAGGATTTTAATTTTATGAATGGTGGGACCTATATCTCCCACCAATTCATTGGATAAATATTAAAATGTTAAGTTATTAAAAGAACTAGGATGGAGAGAGAACCCAGTTCTGTAATGGAATTTCTTAACTATTATAGTCTTTGGAGTGATCCTTCTATACTATGATGGTTTTGTGAGAGAACAAATTCCCTATTATGTCCATAAAAATTATACTTGATTACTATGGAAATTATTTTCTATTTTTCTGTGCATTCCCCGAACATCATGTCTTATGTAAATGTTATTAACTTGGGGCTCATGTTTTTTATTTGAT
Source organism: Viscum album (assembly GCA_963277665.1). Lineage (NCBI taxonomy): Eukaryota > Viridiplantae > Streptophyta > Magnoliopsida > Santalales > Viscaceae > Viscum > Viscum album. The sequence goes on from OY728159.1 coordinate 1,865,072,075, forward strand.
TATAATTCATTTATTATAAAAGCTAAATATATATTCCATGAATAATGATTTTGATCATAAAAAATGTGTATTATTGTTTTCATATGTTTTTCACATGAATTTATACTCTTATTCTTACATTATATTTAATTATTTCAGTTATATACACATATTGAGCATCTAATATCACCATTTCTTATGTTTCTTTTACCCAGGTTGTGATTATTGGTATTATGAGTGATATATAAATAAAGGGTTCTAGTTACGAATAACTATATTGGAGAATATGTATAAAATTATGAAATAGTTGTTAGGTTTCCATGTTTCCAAATGAACTTTACCTTTATGATCCTCAGGCGTGTGTTTTTGTAATGTAATAAATGTTTATAAAAAAATGTGTAATATCTATGCATGAAAATCAAAATTCGTTATTGGTATGCTCATTTTAATTCATTTTTATCAAGATGATTCCAAAATTATTTTGTATATCTATTATGCCACAACACTTATCTCCACACTCCGATGGATTAATAGAAAGAGAATACCATTAAGATACAAGAGGAAATGTTCTTATAATTCTTCTTAGATTTTGGTGGATTAGAGGAAAATAAATTCCTTTTTTTGAGTTTACATATATCAATATCTACCACTCATCCATTATTATAGCTTTATTTAGTTAATTTTAGGGGTGGTTTTGTTGATCACCGTAGTGAATAACCAAAAATAAGGATTAAACTATTCTTGTACCCAATGTGGAATACAGAAGGACATAGAAAGTTTCGGTAGTTCATGAGAGGATGAAGGATGCACATGGTAGACAAAAATATAATAAAATTCATCAGAGGAGACCTATGGAGGTCTTTGTTTTGGATTAAATATTCATATTTTTTCCCCTCGTCTGGGTAGTGAATGTTTGGAAATTTATAATGATAACCACCTAGTTAGTCTACCCGATTGAAGTGTTGGAGCATGTCAAAATTGTGTCATATTTTTTAGATATCCAACCATGGATGGATCGAATTGTTGATGTCCTATATATTTTTTACCTCTATTTATATCTTCATTATTTCTCACATGTCATTGATAAGGGGGGAGGGATATTAATAATGATATTATATTCATGGAGAGAATAATTATGATCTAGAATCTCCAAGAGAAGGTATTTCAGTGATAACCCATTAGGTCGGTTTGTTTTCTTCCAATTCACAGTAGTTTTAATGGTATGACATTCGACTGTGATATGTAGATGATTTCTAAATACCCTATTTTTTAGTCTTACTTTGTTTTTTTATTTCATTGATGATGGAATTCATGGATCTTGTTGATTTATGAGAAGTATCTTTTTTTATTTGGTGATAGTGTGTGTTATGAATTACATTATTCCAAGAGTGGTAAAATCCTTCACATTAATGAATAATTATATATATATGTATCATTTTAATTATATGAGAGTAATTTAGTAAAACCCAAAGTGCGAAATATCTTGATATGCAGTGAGGGTTCCCCATATTTGTGTTATTGAGGAGGTGTTGTGTGATAGTTAGTATAGATGTTTCATTGGGCAATGTAGAGGTTGAAATGGTGGTATATATGATTTTTTGGAAGGGTGGTGTCTTGAGGATAGTTTGAGATGATATTAGTGTTTTATATGTAATGAGTCCATTGAAGGGTATCCCATGGAATGATTGTTTTGACCTCCAACATTTTCAATGAATCAAATTTGTTTTTTTATTTCTATATGAAGATGATATTTTAGTGGTATTTTATGTAATGGTACAGAACATATCGATCCTTATTTTGGGTTTCATAAGTATTTATGGAGTTGATGATGAGTTTTTGGGTGTTACAATTTCTATAATATGGTCTTGGGAGTTTATAGGGGTCACCATGCCCTTGTGGTGGGCATGGAGAAAGCATTATTAGATGGTATCCATCTCTATGTAAAAAAGAAACATAGAAATTCCTAGTGAGGACCATAGTGTTGGGTGTTGTTCTTCAAGGGACCTCCTATAATTTATGGTAACTTGTGCTCTCTAGGACATATACATGTGAATTGTGAGATAAAAGAATCAATGATTTGGGATTTTGTTCTTAGTGGTTGGCCATTGAAGATGTTAGAGAAGACACCATCGCATAGACTCTATCATGAGATATGCCCTATTTTTTTAAAAATTTTATGTTTATGATTAATTAAAGATGTGTAAATAACAATAATAGATTCATCTCTCTCTTTTAAAGGGGCCATCATTGGAATTAGAATGACAACTATGCTCTAGTGAAGAAATTATAAATTTACTCTATAAATAGAGGGAAACCATCTTTTTATTTTTTCCTTGATATACTCATAAAAGTTTTTTATATCTCCATTCCCCTTTTAGCTTTTTTAATTTTCTTATCTCTAGATATTAACTTATTTTATAATTAGGTAATGCATTTAGATCAGGCTTTGTTTGACCTTTTTCTCTATTTTTTTCTTCCTAGCTACTTTTTCATGATAGGATCTTAGATAGAGAAGGCTATATTTTGGGATTATATTATGATTTTTATGGCAGTGACATGTTATTTTCAGATTGAAAAAAGTCCACATTCAATATTTTAGGGGTAAATATCTTATTCCTTCCCTTATGAGTTGTGGTTTCCATTGAACCATTAATTCAGGTAGGTTATTCTTTGGTTTTCTTCTTCATTAGATATACATATGTGAATATAATTCTTTTGGATTTTGTGTAGATGGTATGTACTATCTTATTTTAAATAGGTAGTTATATTAATTAAAATAAATATATAATGGAGAAAAAAATATGGTTTGTAATTTTCCTTGTGATTCTTTCTTATATGGTTGTGCATGCTTGTTATATTTCAATAAATTATTTATTTTTGAGTTAATATGATTTTTTTGTTTTTGAAAATTTTTACCTTTTTATTTTTTGTTTTATTGAGCCCACCACATATGAGAAGGTATATGAAGTTATATTTTCTTAATAAATTATTTTCCCACAGAATCATTGATTTTGTGAGAATAAACATAAAAATAATAATGTAATTATGATGAAATAAATTTATAAAACTAAAATTAGATTTTTGGTGGCTATGATGTGGTGTGTTTGTGAATTGGGTTTTGCTGGAATTAGATTGACGTTGTGTAATATACTGTATTGTGTTAGTTTTCCTATAGTGATGGAATGAAATGTTAATGAAGAAATTTAATTGTATGGAATGGAATTATTAATGAACATGTAGAATTGATGTATAAAGAATGATTTATGTGGTTTTCATTAAATAATAAATAAACATGATTGATATATAAAAATATATGGTTGTTAGAAAATTTGGTGATGGTTTTCTTGAATGGAATATGAAATATGGAATTAGTGTATATTTTTATGTATTGTTTTGAAATTAGTGTTGGAAATGATATATGTAGAGGTTGTGCAACATTATGTTGATGTTTAAATATACATTAGTTCTTTCTTTGTAGATTATTAGGGTGATATTGAGTTTCATATTATTATAATTTTCCATTATGAAATTTATATACATGCTAGACAGGATTTATTTGTTTACATCAAAACCGAGAGGTTTTGGTTTCCACAGGTTTTCCCCATATATCAATGATTGTGAGGATGGAAGTCTGGTTACCCAATCATCATCATTATCTCTTCCTATTGAGATTCATATGCATAGGATCTGATATGTTTCAATTATACTAAACAAGAGGTAGTGAAAATGAGAGTATGAGTTAGTTCATTGTATGAGGGATTCATGCTAAGTAGATGGAATGTGGTTGATTCCTTTCATGTTCATTATACCACACTATCCTAGTCACATGGAAGTTATTATAGAAGGATGTGGATATTATGACATGTTTCCAAGGGTGAATGGTATGATGTTGTTATCCACTAATATTTGAGTGGGATATGAGGTAATTTTCATGTTGTGATTTTACATGATTTTCATAGAAGTTATTGGAGTAAAATGACATACAATTTTGGGTAGAGAGAGTATAAAATTAGTGGTTAAGTTGTTCTGGGTTCCTTTTTATCAATATAATTATTATTAAGTTATTGAATTGGATTTGTTATTTTGTGAGTGTTCTATTGTAAAGATGAAATTTTTTATTTAACTTACATAGGTGAATGTTGGTTCTTACATTTTTTACTAGCATATCAATATTCTCTTTTAACACGAACACGATTGACCATGGTTATGATCCAACTAATTATAGCTATTATGATTAACTGAAAAAAATTATTCTTTTAATGTTTTAAGGAGGAATTTGGGGGTTTTCCTTGTTTTTCCATGAACCTATACTACTATGACTAGAGTGAGAAAACATGAATAAAAAACATGCATTCATATTAAAAGTAATATACTTGAAATGGCCAATTAAAATTAAAAAAAACTTATAATTATTCCACCTCCTCCATTAGAATAATTTTTCTAGGTTTAGAGATTTATAATATTAAAACAAAACATAAAATAAAAAAATATCATGTTCTTAATATCAAATAATTAAATTTCCCACTATATATGAAACTTGTAAATCCATTTCAGGCCTTTAAGATCTTCTATAAGTTATTTCATTTGTTTTTTCTATCTAAACATGTTATATATACAAATTTTCTCAATAAAATGGGAAAATAGAAACATAGGAGTTGAGATCAAATTCTTATTAGGGGAAATATATAAATGAATAAATCATTTAGGAAACATATTATAACCACTATAACCATAATAGGTAATAAACATGGTCCCATAATCAACTTGAAATTTGATTTATGGTATATCCAGGAAAATAAATGAAAAACTAGATGTCAATTATATTTATATCAAACTGATGGAATGCATAATATAAAACAAAAACCTTCTCTTAAGTCCTTGTTCGAAGACACTTTACTAATCATCAATACAACATTCATGAGATCCATCGATACAACAAATATGAAAACCCTTTTTTTAATCAAGAGACTCATCGATATATCGGGGGGCTGTATAATGTAAGGCTCCACCCATCATCATATAGTGTCAAATGCAATCACCATAAAAGTCATCAGTATAATTAATACCATTCTGTAAGTAACCACTTACTAAATAATAAATGAAAAAATATATAATGAAGATAAAAAAATAAAAATACATGATCAAAAAATGATATAATTAAATAATAATCAAGAATTTCAATACGTGAACGCATGTTAAGAAATGTGATAACAAGATCATAACCCATCTTGAGAAATAAGATTAATGGTCAAAAATTATATTGTAAACTTTCCAATAATACTATTATTTCAATAACAATATATTGAATGAAAATACTTTCTGCAAGTCAATAAAAGGTATAACATTATTTTAACCCATAAAGAGAAATAAGTTGAATGGTTTAAAAAATGCATTTTCAACATACTAACAATCATATATTTTTCAGTAGAAACATATAAAATTCATACACTTTTCCCCATATCAGTACAATAACATTATTTCCATGAAAACATGGTCCAATAAGAATTATATAAAATGTGATGTTCATACAGTATAGAGAAATTGTCATATAACTGATTCAATACATGAAAAACATGATAATAATATATCCACAGAAATAAGGTTGATGGTTTCAATAGAACATATCCTTAGAGTAATAATTAGGGTAAATAAATTTTAAAATAAAAGTAAAAATCAACCAAGAATCAAAATTATATTTTAGAAAATATATTTAATATTAACATAAGAGAGTATATCAGTAGTGACTTACATAATGATTTTTAAAAAGGAGAAGTGGAAAACCATTGGAAATATTTACATTTAAATCAATCACAAATAATAGAGCCAAGAAAATGAAAAAAATTTCTTATATGAAATGAGGATCCAAAAAATTTTATTATCAAATTGACATTTTTAGTAATGGAATTAACTTTCTTGAAAACCAACATTTCTAAAAGTTTGATAAACAATTAATTTTATTAAAAATATATTTTCAAACTATGAATATGAAATAATAGATTATAAAATATGTATGTTTTAGACCATAATAATAGATTAAAAAAATTCAATATAAAACAATTTAACTCATATAAGGCAATTTGGATTACTAATAATACTTACTACTTGGTAAACAATAGTATCAACATCAAATTGAAAAAGGGAACACTATTTTTTTATAAATTTAATGAAATATGTAGAGTATAAAAAAGAAATATCCATGGGTGGTGATTAAATCATTCAATGAAAATATAAATCATAAAATGTTTTATATCTCAATGAATTAGAATCATGACCAATAAAAAAATGCATCTTCTGTATCACACTAATAAAATAACCTCAAAAGAGATTGGTTGTAATTAAACTTCAGTTAACATGAATAAAATATGATTCATGATATTTTATCATTTTTCTCATATAAACAATAAAATGAAAATAGGTTCATACTAAAAAAGATTCCTAAAATATTGGAATTTGAATAGAGAAACCTTAACATGTTTAATATTCAATTTTAGTGTGCACCTAAAGTCTTTAATAATCAAAGTGGTTTTACTATATACAATATTAATTAAATTTTTATTATTTATTTAATTTAATATTTCATAGATGAATATAATAGTACATTTATTTTTTATATTTTTTCTTACATACACTGGTGACATAGGGGGTTTCAGATAATTTATCATAAATCTATAAGATTGTTGGCCATAGTAGGAAGTATTATTAAATAGAATCATAATTTATATAATATTAATAGTATTATGAAAATAATTTTTATATATTAAATATATTTTTAAGTCCAACCATGATGGGTGGTGGTGATAAATGAATCTCATTTCTCAAGGAGGAGATAGTTCGCACGTATGTATGGTTATTGTTTCGATTTCTCAAAAAATTACCGGTAAATATGGTAAATAATAACATAAAATTTTCGATTACTATGTAGATTGAAATATTATATTTATTTATCCTTTACAAGTAACACCCCAGGAAAATATATAATATGAAATTTTTATATTTTTCCCAATTTGTGAAAAAGAATATTAATATTACATTAAAGGGAATGCTATGCTTGATGGAGTACCCAATACGTGACAACAAGTTCCTTTGAAATCTTACGTTGTACTCTAGTAATAAAATAATATTATTTTAAATGGTAGTTAACACCAAGCCATTGTAATAGCGGGAAATAATGGAACTAACTAAAAAATTATTATATATTTTTGTCAAATATTTTTACTTTTTACAATAAATGTTAGAGGATTAAAAATGTGAATGAATCCAATTTTAAGCGTAAACATTCTAATATTCTTTAAAAGGTCGATTAACCGCATTTTGATGGAGAACCTCTTTTAAATACACTTTTTGACCATTTTATGTGTTATATTTGACAAAATAAAATTCTTTTTTAGAATTGGGACATCAATATTTACTTTGTGTAAATTTTTGGTATTTTTCCGATAAAGTTCATTTTTTAATGAATAGTGAAAAATGTTGTATTTTAATTCAAAACCTCATTTTAATCTAATTTATGTATATGATTTGATTATATTTTGAATTGGTTTTAAAGTTAAATTAGAATATATTTTTACCATTTAAACAAATAGTGGTCATTATAAATAATTTCACTTTGAAATTGGACTGAAACTAGTGTCAAATTTTTAATAGATATTTTTTCTTAAAAACACGCTATTTGTATTGACAGCAAGAATTAATTATTAAATTAATTAATGCAACTTATATGTTTTTAATTTTGTAAAATAGACATCATTTTTGAATTCGGAATATCAAATACAGCTTAGGGTGAATTTTTGGTATTTTTCTAAAAAACATCAATTTTTGATGAATAGTGAAACCACTAAGTGGTAGTTTAAAAACTGATTTTTCGTTTAAATGAAACTTTACCAATTTTGTGACTTTATTTTCAAAAATCCTACATACATGGTTTTCATTAGGATGTAGAATGTGGTTCAATGGGATTAAAATAATTTTTTGATGAATAGTAACTTTTAAGTTTTTAATCGCGATTAGAGGTAATTAGTGTAAAGTTAGGCCAAAATAATGTTTTAATAATATGAAGCGACCTTGACACATGTCCTACCCTTATTGGATGAGTCATGGCAGACCAAGAAAATCCATGGGTAAACTTGGGGACCCCATGGAGCCACTTTGGTTGGAAAATGACATTAATAACTTTTTATTTAAAATTAAAATTAAAATGTCACAAACATCTGTTGTTTTACTAAAACAATTTTTATATGGGGTTATACAAGTCATATTTTTTACTATAAATATTCATTAGAAAGATAATATTATTTCCTACATCATGATATTTTTTTATAATTTTTAGACATTAAATAAATTATATTATTTATGACACCATGATGATGCATCAATTACCTCATTATTTAACGATTTAAATAAAATGAAAAAGATAATGTAAAATATAAGACCTAAACTTGTAAAAAAATTATTGGATGGGTTTATTCCGAACTATTATCACCTTATCCTCGAAATATATAATTTTGGGAACTTTAAAATCAGAAAAAGAATTTTATAATAAAGTAAAAGTTTATAACTTTCTAAGAGTGCCCCTCCTCTCCTCTTATAAAAGGCCCCCCCACCTATACCACCTTACCCACACCTCTCAAGCCTTTGGCTCGGCCAAAACCTTCCAATTTCATCTCTACACATCCCTCTCTTCATCATTGAAGCCTCACCTTTGTGCAGAATCCTTTCCAAGGAAGCCTTTGAGCTCAAATCAAAAAGAGTTGCCTGATTTAAAGGTAATGTCTTCCTTTGTGTGATTTTGTTTTATTTTGTTTCTCCAACCCTCTAAACTATTTTAATTCCTTTATTTTGTAAAAAAAACAGTATCTTCAATATAATAGGATGTTTTTATGTGAATGAGTCGAGCTACACTTACACACACCTTCATCTAATGGTTAAAGAACATACTATTTCTGTGGATGGCGAATTTCTGCCTCACGAAATGATGATTGTTCAATCTTCTCTTAACACCTTTCATGGTGGCCACTATGATGTAACTATATTTTATATATGATATATATGGTATTTATTTTTTCTATATGCTTCTGAATTTTATATTTAAAACATGACTTTATGCTTTTCATGTTGTGCAAATGCGATAATTTCATACGAGGAAGTGTGGACTACCGCCCCCTCAAGTGATGTGACTCGTTCATGCAATACATGGAATGTATAAATAATGAAATTAATGAACATATGTGACCTATATAAAATATATATTATAATGGAATTATAATATATATATCTCTAAATTATTTTTAATTCCATTAATATGACAAATAAATGAAAGTAGTGTTCATGCGTATGTACGGCCTACTGTCTCCATGTACGGTGCATTTCATTTCTTTTTATCTCCAAATGTTATGGAGTAGTATAAAATGAATATGTACTGGATATATATGATATTTAAATCATAAATACTATTCTGGATATGATTTACTTATAACTACATGGGCAATCATTTTCAAACAATTTCATTTTTGACTCATGTATCAAACATCGACAAAAACGTTTGATATGAACACACATTATTAACCAATTATTATAACATTATTATATGTGATATGAACTGAATAATAATATTTAAAATAGTTCCTTAAGAAATTATAAATTGACCAAAGTTTATTATTCAGGAATATAAAGAAACAAACAAGACAAGTCAGACTTGAGGTAAAGGATCCCACCTCTCTCTTTCTTTTTAAGCACTCTCTTTTATGTCATTTATTTTAAGATCATCCTTATTATTTTTGGGGATGTTATTTTATATTCCTCTTACTGTAATTTTTATGTTCTATGATGAGAGACCCTATTTTATCTCATCAATCCATTTTTGGAAGTTTTAAGTGGCGCCGTTAGGCTGCCGAGTTTTCGTAAGGAATTTTGCATCTCACTTTTATTCCTGTGACATTTATGCTATGTTTTCCACCATTTCCTTTGAGTGGTGTATGTACTTCCCATTATTATACTATTTTTGTGATATAATTTCGTTTATGTGTATTTACAACTTCATTGTATGACCCTTCTTCCATGGGGTGTACGTTTCGAAAGTTACCCAAGTCGGAAAGGGAACCTTTCACCCTCCTCTTTCTAAAAGACTTATTTTGTTATGTCTTTTAATTCACATAAAATTATGTTGGGATATGTTCTTCTATATCCTTATTGATGTAAATTTTATGTCCAATTTATGAGATACCATTTTTATCTCTCATCAACTCAATTTTTGAATTTTTAAGTCACGCCATTAGGCTGTCGAATTTTTGCAAGGGAACTTCCTAACCCAATTTTGATTCTTTGGGGTAAATTTATACTCCTTGAATATATCGTTCTATGAATATGTGTTAATTAACTATGATTGTTTTACAAATAATATCCACTTATATCTGGTGTATTATTTTTTCACACATAATTATGTAATTGATTTATCCTTAATCTAAGGATACCGTCTTTGTAAGGGACTTCGTCTCAATCTCTTTTCATTGAGGCGTATTTTGTTTATACACAACTTTATTTATACAGAGTATAAACCAATTTGAATTTTAATTTTATTCAAAAGGAATCTTTTTTATATGAATCATTTTACTAAAATACAAAAAGTATGTTTCTTTTAACGTACGCGGTGAAAACGACCCTTCCACCGTCGTGAGTATTATTTGATCTTTGGCTTACTCAACAAGCCGTAATATTTATTAAAAGTAAATAAATACCATATACTCTTTTATGTATTTTGGTATTTAAAATGGTTTTGATAATGGATTTGTTAAGTCAATATATTTAAGTGATATGTTGTGATTGAAATATGGAAATGTTTTCTTTCATTTATAATTGTTTTATGGATTATGATTTTGTAATAGTACTTAGACATTTTTCGGGTGGTTACGTGATAAACCATATGAAGGGTGGTGCTGTGAGTACCAGAACAGGTGGTTACGTTATAACCTCCAATGCATTGGGTATGGAAGTTGGCCGTATGGTTATTCCATTAAGTATGTGTGGAATTCGACCATATGGTTATTCCATTTAAGTATGTTTATGTCTCAAGGTACCTTTATATGTTATGTGTTCTTTATATGGGTTTTATGGTAATAATTTGGTTACAAAAGGGTAAGTAATGGTCTTTTAGTCAGTGAAGAGTTTTTACTACTTCATAAGGGTGAAAAGTATTAATTTGGTAAAGTATTCATGGTTTACTTGTTGTTTTGAAAAACTAATAGTTTTCCTTCTTTGTGTATCCTTTACTGGGCTTTTTAAGCTCATACCAAGTTTTTGAAATGTTTTCCACAGGACTTAAAGATGAATAGGGTCAAGGATGGGATCAAGGAAAGACATGGTATCTAAAACATGGAACTAGACATGTTTCTTTTTAAGTGTTTTTTATGTTATGGAAACATAGTAGATGTCTCTACTATGTAATATTTTGAGATGTAATAGTTATGACATAATTATCTAATATTGTAACCCTGAAAAGTTCCTCAATGTGAATTATTCATTTAATTCAATATTAAGTAAGGTTTAAGGCCGAGGCCTTATATTACATACTTTGGATCATTCATTAATTGGGATCATGAAAAAAGGAAGACATCATTTTATGGATGTGGTAATCCCTACAAGGACTAAAAATGGTTTTGTCTTTATTAGTGGATTAAGATAAATAAATAACAGTCATTACATAAATATAATAAAATATAAATATAATTACGACACCTATTTACTTATATTTTTATTTTTATAAGATTTTTTGAATAGGAATATTAAGTAGAAAAACATACATAAGAGAAAATACAAACATTGTAAACATGATCATTCCATATAGAATTTCATGCAATTAAAGGGGTTATGGTAAAGTAGTTTAATAAGGGGCTTAAAAAATGATGAGTTACATATAGAAGTGGATATTTGGGAATATTTTAAATAAATTTATAATGTGAGGTGAATCTTTTAAAGTGTTTATTTTATCCCCTATTATTAATTATAAAAGGAGAACTTTTGGAAATAAAAAATATAATTTAATAATTTTGTGATGTTATTACAAGGCGTATTGTAACATCCAAAGATCATAAAAGTGTAATATCATTTATAAAGAATATATGAAATGAAAAAACCAAGAGGATAATATAATTTAAAACTATAATACTTTAAAATATATATCCTTCTAAATAAATTCAATCTCTTTTATATCCTTTGATGTATACAACACCGAGTTTACACAAAATGTGATATTTTATTAAAGAACTATTATTTTAACATGACCGCTATAACCTAGATGTTATGTTCATGGGATTTAGTAGAATAATTAAATTATATAAATTATATGGTTTAATTATGTAATTAATTAATCCAAGGTTTATCTATTGATGATAAAAAATAAGAATCATTTTAAAAGAATAGAAATGTTCTCTAAAAACTATATTCATCAAAAAAGAGGTTTAGTTTCAATTTGTAGAAATATATTAAAATTAATTTGTACTAATTATAAAAAATTTATTTTAATAATTAAAAATAATTATTTAAATAAAAACGTAAAAAATATTTTTTTGTGTTAGTTTTTTATGATTTTATAAAACTATTAATTTTTTGATAAATAGTGAAAAATTGTTATTTTGAATGAAAAATACATTTTATTTAAAATCCTTTTTAATGTCAAATAATATTTAAATTTAGTTTAAAGTAAAATTAGTTCAATTATAGAACATTTAAACAAATTTAGGCCATTTTAATCAATTTCAAAATGAATTCTAATAAAAAATCTTTTTAAACTTTTAAATGTTTATCTTTGGAAAACCCATTTTTTGACACGAATTGATGGTTTATTTTGAATTAAAATTTTATAAATATTTTAGTTTAATTTAATAAAATTAATTAGATAATTTTAATAATAATAATTAATATTATTTTAAAAGTTCAATTTTTTTTCCATAATGATATGAGAAAACATTGAAAATTAATTATATCAGCTAAGGCAAAACGGGTATTTAGACGTTACATTTGCTTATGTTAAAATTAATTTTCCTTGAAAATATAATTTTTATTTGATAAATTATATTTAATATATGTTTTCATTTTTTTAAAATTATTTATTAATCCTCATTTTAATTTTATTCTTAAAGTATAAAAAACTAGGTAAATAAAAAGTTAAAAGTTTATGCCTTGAATTTTTTCTTAACACATAAATTATAATAAAAATTGTTTATCTAATATTATTATGTGTTACTATTTGTTTGTAATAAAAATTATCTCTTTCCAATTCTGTTAAATTGAATCAAATTTGACTATCGTGTGTACGGTGGAATACAACCTCACAAACCGATGTAACTAATTTTACATAAAAACTTATTATGGTTGGATATGATGATGTTTTTTGTATAAATAAAATATTAATGATATATATAGTTCTATAAGTATATATGATACCATTTTACATTCCATAACATTTAAAAATATTATAACATCACTCTCTTGTACGGAGGACTACTGTCTCATAAAGTGATGTGAATTGTTTTTTCACTAACACTTTATATGGAAGGTAGTAATGGATAAATTTAATAAATATATATGATATATATAACATGATATTTACTATAAGAAATTATTACATCACCCACATACTTATCTTTTAACCTATTCTGTGAATGATATCATAGCCCGTGCAGGCACATGGCCTACCATCTTCACAAAGGTATGTGATTAATTTTCCATGTTCAACAATCAATATTGATTCTAAAAATGAATTTAATGAGTAAATATTATTTTTTAAAATAATATTATAATCGTGTAGATGATTTATTTATATATATTGTACATGAACTGAAATATTCATGATAAAACATGAATGAGAAATAAAGGAAATTAACACAAGAAATAATTAAAATAATAAAATATTATTAAAATACATGGGGTAAAATGTTATAATAGGATCACATTTGGTATGATATTTTTGATTATTTATTATTATTATATTTACAATAATCCTATATTTATAATATAATAGGTTTGAACACATATGAATGGACTCAAATATGTTCAATGAGTGTCTCATATCACTTTTACTCATGCAGGTCTTATGACATATTCATCACATATTCCTTTGTATAATGTATATACTGAACATTCCAATATTTTAAATAGTCAACCTATTCATATTAATGTAATTAAATTTTTTATTTTATTTTATATCATTCTTGGGGTATGAATTTTAAATTTTACCAAAGTGGAAAGGGTTTATTTTCTAATCTCATCATTATTGATGATTTTTTATGTTTAAGTCTCCCATTGGATAAATTAATTTGTATTTTTGTCTCAAAAAACATATTTCATTATCCTATGATTATGAGTATAATTTTAAAGTAGTAATACAATTTTTATTCTATATTATACTTATTGATACTAGGATATGTTTTTTTAACAAAATCTGACATCATTTCTCTATTCGATCGAAATTAATTTTTCTTCCCAAACCATGATTTCTAAAAACGTTTTTCGTTTTTATCATTATCACAAATATTTAGTAATGAAATCATTTCACATTTTTCTCTTTTATACTTTTTTTGGAAGGAATATTTATGTCATTTTTGATAAAATTTGTGTTTTATTTTACTGAAAATGTAAAAGGAATATTTTTTTTAGCATGCACGACAAGATCAAAATATTCTTCCATCATGCCCACTTGATGTTTTAATTATTAATTTAAAATATTTCTAAGTTTATTTTCAATGAATTGTAATTTTAAAATATTTTTGAACATTTTTTAAGGTACTTTCAAAATGAAAATATTATTTTCCCCAAAAACGTTTAAAATGATATTATATTGTATTTTTATTCATAATATATCAACCATTAACTGTAGTTATGATCCAATGGGGATATGTTGTATTGATGTCATCCTTATTCTTTATTTAGATGATTTATGATCAGTTTGACTAATGATATATACTTTTATTAAAATTTACTGTATTATTCAATATGGTTTATAATTATGTTTATTTAACCGAGGTATATATTAAAATTACTTATATTAGATTTTATATAAGATTTTTTTGGTTGATTATGTTTCACCCCATTCATAATATGAAATTACTTGTCTTAGTAAGTGAGGGTTATATCCTCGTTATAGAATTACCATCGATTCATTGATAGGTCTCACGAGACAAATCATTTGGAAAAATTATAAGGGTTTTTATGCAATGTTTTAACTTTTATTGTAAAAGGTATTAACAGAATATTTCAGATGTCTGACATTATGTAGTGCCTCATTATGAAATCAGTTATTTATGTCCATGTCATTATTCAATTTGTAATAATATTCATTAATAAGTTTCAATATCATGTGATCATGTATTTCTCATTATTCGATTAAATTTTATTACTTCTATATTATGGTCATGTTACTATTTTAATAGAATTTGCTTCAATTATGTACCTTTATATATTTTCTATTATTTATTCATGATAGATTCCTCTGAACTCTAACCCTTACTGGGCATCTGATATCAACCCTTATTTCGTTTAATTTTCATCATGATTCCAGGAAGTGTTTTGTGTTTGATATCGTGATATACTAAGTAGAAGAACAACATTATCTTAGAAAACACATTATATATTTTAGGTTTTCAAATGTATATGAAATTAAATATATATCTATTTTATGAAGACTACTAAAATATTCAGTCCTTTAGGATGAAATACCTTATATCTATTGTCGATGTAATATTGTAACCACTAGCTCCAGGATACAAGGGTTAGTGTCTTTACAATTGGTATCGAAGGATATTTGGAAGAAAAATTTGGAACCAGATTGAAGAAAAAATTGATTAGAAAATATAACCTTATGATATGCATTAAGAATAATTATGTGTATAAGATAACATTTTAGTGTTTTAGTAAGGTAGGGATTATGTGCTTTTACAAGAAATAAATATAATCTATAATATTATACGTGGAAATATCTCTAGAAGAGACGTACCTTGGGCCAATAATTCTAAAAAGGTGAATCAAGCTTTAATTTAACATGACCTAGTGCACAAAACATACCTTACCACACACTAGGTATGACACTCCTATGGGATACTCACAAGTTAATTCAAAATTTAATTATATACCCTTATAATGAATTTGATTATATTTTATTATTTGGTAACAATCCCATAAAAACAATGTTTATGATTTTGATGTTGGACATGAATAAATATTTCTGTGTATACTGAGTCATTAACTAGTATTAAAATTAAATATGATGTTTTATAATGTTCTGATCTAATATAGTGTATGAAATGTTTCTGAAATGAAACCTAGTTGAAGGAATGGGAACTCTAATAATTTATCCCGTGTAAGGGTTTCAATCTTTGGAGAGATAAAAAATGTAGACCTGAATCTAATGCTGCTACATAATAAATTATAAAAGTAGTGGAGTAGCTGAATCAAGTTATGAGAAATACAATTTCTCATATGATGTATCTTACTTATCCAATACATTGTGTAACAATGTTATACCACTTAATGTGTCAACAAAATCCGTCATTAAATGGGAATAAAAATCCATATGTATCTAATGAATGAATAAGTACAATTGAGAATATTTTTACTCTTAAGGTTATAATGAAAGGTTGAATCTTTTCTAGGAATTATGTTATATATTAGGAGATGCAGATCAATAGTAGAGAAGGAATCAAGAAACTAATTGTTTAGAAAAAAATATAAAACACTGAATGGAAGGATTTTATGGTACCCTTCATGGAAACAGATTTTCAACATAAGCAATGAGTGGATATAGAGAGACAATTCACATGTCTATGAAAAAAGGAAGATAAAATGTAGAGAATTTTTATCGAACTTTACATGTTAAGTAAGGAATGCTATGGATTACACATATAATACAAATAACAATATTGATCATTCATTTGATTGGATAAAAAAAATACTTAGTAGGTAATTAATTTCCCAAAAAGTCCCATAATAAGAGAAAATAGTATCATGTTCTATCCAGATACAAAATGTACTCCACAATACATATTTATTCGAAGGGAATAAATGAAAGAATATGATTTTAAAGAAAACGACGGAAAAAGGGAAGATTAGAAAATATGATTTTTCCCACATGTGATAAATGTGGAAAAAACACCCTGGTATGTTCATGATGGGGAATGAGAGTTTTCTATAAGTGTAGAGAGAATTTAAACCATCACTATTAATGTTAGGGAAAGAAATATGTTTTCAATTTTCACTAATTAAAATTTATGGACAAGGGGAACTATGAAATAGAATTCCCCATGTGTTAAGGGAATATACCTAAGATAAAGTGAAAGGATCAAGGTCAAGCTTATTCTGTTATAACTAATGAAGTTGAATGAATAATGTTCTTGTGTTTGGAATTGATATTTCTATTATAAAATTATTTTTATTAATTTTATTCTAGTTATATGATTTCTGAAATATATATGGATTCTAATGAAGTATATTTTCTTTTTATATGTGGGAGAATATGTGTATCAATATCAATGACCTAGAAAAATGATTTAGTGGAAGGATGATATTTTTAAAAAACACATTATTGAGGTAAGATAACCCATAATACATGATTTATATTGAGAAAATGATGATAAAGATGTGTTTATGAGACAGTATGAGAGACATTGAAATTAGTTAAGTGATTTGATGGTTTATGTTGTCTCTCATTGATTTTACTAAACATTTGAAATTATGGAATGTATTCAATAATATGACATTTTTTCATAATAATTCATGTTTTAATTAATTTTTTTTTATGTTTTATAAGGGATTAACCAATTTTTAATGTGACATTATGTGAAAAAATATATTGTTCGTGGAATAAAATGGTGATTCAGTGACCTCACTTCAAAGTTTTGTCATGTTAAATTTCATTAGACATATCTTGGATGAGTCTTAATGTTAAATATTTATGGATTGGATTATGATTAAAATTGGGTTTTATTGGATTTTTTTTTAATATTTTGGTTTTGGATAATATCCAGGTGTAGGGGTAATGACTAATCATTCTTTTATTTCTATAATGATTTGTTAATTGTTAATTTTAGTTCTCCATGAAGAACCAAATTTCCTATTGGATATTAATTTATTATACTAAGAGAGGAATTAATAATTGATGAACTCATGACAAAATAATAAAATTATAAGTATTTTTCTTAGTGTTCTCTATCACAATGGTATCAAAATTCTTCAAAAATATGAAAGGTTATTGAGAAAAATGTTATCATAGTACTTTAATTTTTGAAAAGTCAAATGGTATTTTAACTCATAATAGATTTATGGTTTGGAGGTCTTTAATTTTTTATAATCATTCACTTTATTGTGATCAGTGATCTCTGTCAAACTCTATTAATTCTTGGGATTTAGTTTTCCCTTTTTTGACCATTTATTTATTTCTTACTATTGTTCTACTATATGGAATATTTGATTTGGGACTGTTTTACTTAAATTTATTTCTTATCAAGAGGATGTATTGTTAAACCATTTTATTACGTAGGTTTTAAATAGGGTGTTTTTGAATGAAAACCCCTTGATTACCGAGATTATTATTTAATGTGAGGATGTAATTTATTTAACGAAGTAGCATGTCACACCCCAAGACCATAGAATAATAAAATCATGTTCAAATGATAATATAACATGAAAAAATCTATTGTAATAGAATGTAATACCCTGAGACTTATATTTACCTTTCAATAAACTCAATCTTTTTGATAGCTTGCGATGCATGCAACACAATGCTTAAATGAAACATGATTCTCAATTAAAATATCATTATTTAAATAAGACCATTATAACATGTCCTTTATGTTGGAGGATATAAATATTAATAACGAAATTAGTGAAATTATATGGTTGAAACATGCATAAAATAAATTCAGTTATTATCTATAGATTTTATTTAAAATAATAATCACTTGTAGGAAAAATATATTTTCTGAAAAAAATATTTTATTAAATGTATTTTATACATTGTTTGAGAAAATAATTTAAAATTACATTGGATTAATTTTATTAAATATATCTATAAAAATAAAAAAAATTAAATATATATTTTAAAATTATATTTTGTTGAATTTTGATGATTTTTTTGAAAATATAACTTTCTTTGATAAATAGTGAAAAATGTTGAACTTTATAGAAAAATTTTATTTCCAGTCAAATTATATAAAAAGTTAGATAGTATTTTAAATTATTTTTAATTTAAAATAAGTATTATTATATTAAAATTTATATAATTTTGTTTATTTCAATATATTTCATATTGAATTATTGTATTAAAATGTTTTAAACATTTTAAATAACTTCATTAGAAAAACTATATTTTGACATGAATTTGGGGTTTACTTCAATTTTAATTTTGATAATTTTATGAGTTAAATTTAATTTTATTTATTCCATATTTAAATTTATTAAAATTAATATTATGTAATAGAGTTATCATAATTTTTTTCTGTAATGTTGATGTTAAGAAATAATTATTTTTGTTAGGGTTAAAATGATGTTTTGCATGCTAAATTCTCTTGTTTAAAAATTTATTTTAGAAAACTATAGAATTATTATTTGATAAATTTAAATTTATATTTATAATTACTGGATCTATATTATCAAATATTATTCAATTTATTTCTATTCTTAATTGGTAATTTTCATAGGTAAATAAAAATATTCACCTAACCATACTAATAAATAAAATGGAAGAATTAAGTAAACATTTGAGCTAAAGAATAACCTGTTTAAATTTTTTTGTAGTGTGAGTCTTTTCAACCATATCATCACTCCACTAAATTATTTACTAATTTTAGAGTCATTTTTGGTGATAGTGACTTCCCATTATTGTTGTCTCTGGGTATTTTAAAAGAATGCCTATCTTCCTAAATTATAATTGGGAACTCACTCCCCTCACTTATTCAGAAATATAAAGTATCCTTCATTAACTAGACCATACTAAAATAACACCTAAACATCATTTTACACATAATAGATCTTTGTTTCATCCAAAAATACAAACCCGAGTGCCCTTAAGATGAGATCCAGATTTGGCTTCACTAAGAGAAGGTAATCATCTGAAAGAAGGTGCATCTTTTTAATTATTTTATTTCCATGATAAATTATATATTAGAAACTAAAATATAATAAAACCTATATAACATACATATATTTATTTTGTTAGGTTTATGGAATAATATTTATCTATCTCTTCTTACATAAAATGGGAAACAAAACCATCGATCATTTGTAAGGTGGAATACAACCATGTAAATCGATATAAATCGTTTTCCATAAACACCTATCACAGTAGGATATAATGATGTATTTAATGTATATATAAAATATTTATGATATAATTATACATCATTAAATGTAAAATTATTTATAACTTTTTCACTTTCCATTTTGTTTAAAAATAAGATAATGTTGATCGTGTGCACGGAATGCTATTGCCCTATGAAGTGATGTGATTCATTTTTCACTAACGGTTTACAAGGAAGGTAATAAATGATAAATGTAATAAATATATGTGATATATATGATAATAAATTGATTATATAAAATTAATATATCACCCACTTCCTTACCCTTTCCCCCATTAAAAGAAATATATAGTCACTTGTGCGTATGTATGACCTGCCATCTCCACAAAGCGATGTGATTAATTTTCACTGTACAAACATCAATAATGATTTTAAAAATAAATATAATGAGTAAATGTGATATTTAAATAATTATTAAAAGTATTTATATTATTTATTTTTATACTATTTAAATGAAGTGAAACTTTCATGACAAACACACTTGATTAAATTAGGAAATTAACAGGTTAATAAATTAAAATAATGAATTATTATTATCAAATGCTTAATAAAATGTTATATTAGGATCACATATGGAATTATATTTATGATTTTTTTTAATATGTGTATAATATATATATATATATATATATTGTTGTGTTTTTGGACTCAAATAAACAGAGTGACACCAGAGGTAAGAGTTTCTCTTCTCACTATTACTTTAGTGAGACATGTGTCATAATGAACACTTATTTATTTATGTTGTGTATAAAATATCCTTTGGATATTTTATATCATGAATGAATTTATCTTCATGTTATTTTTAATATTATGTTACTTATTTCATAGGGGATATGATTCAAAATATAATAATGTTTTAAGAATTTATTTAACTATACCATCATTATTTGGGATTGTTTATGTTTAAATCTTCCTATGATGATTTTTTTTTATTTGTATCATAAAACCAATATATTTCCATATTATTTGATTATTAATGGAATTTTCATGTAACAATCCTGTTTCCTCTATTTGGTACTGAATTGGTTTCAAATGTTTTTATGAAAATCTGACATCATTTCTCTTATCAGTCGAAAATTGATTTTCATCTAAAACCATGTTTTCAGAAAATATTTTAAAAATGTTTTTATAATTACCAAAAAAAATTATAAAATAATTTTTTTTTCAAAAATAAAATTATTTAAAAATATTTTTTAGGTAATGTTCGTGTAAATTTTTAGACAATTCTCATTTTATTTTTAATGAATATGTGAAAGGAATATTTGGTTTAATTTGTACATCATTATAGGAAAATTATGTCATAATGAACAATAAATGTTTTAAATATTGTTTTACGAGTTTTGAGTGGTTATTTTCAAATAAATGTATTTTGATAACATTTTGTGAGCATATTTTTTGTAAAAAAATCAAAATTGAAAAGGTTTTTCTTCTAAATAATATTTTAAATGTGACTTTTATTTTGATTCTATTAATCAATGACATAAAAAATTCAATATACTTATGATCCATGAGAGATATGTTTTATTGATATCGTATTTATTATTTATTTGAATGTTTTATGTTTAGTTTGACTGAGGATGTATAATTTTTTTACAAATCACGATGATACTCTAGATGGTTAATGATTAAGTTTATTTGATCAAGGTAATAATTAATTGTTCTTAAATTATATTTTAAAAAATAATTCCTAGTATTGTTTTTTATAAAATAATTCATATGAGTAATGCATTTGATATTTTAAGAAATGAGTGGTCCCAGATTGTAGATATCCCCTTAATGCAACCACAAGTATGTTGAGTCTTATCAGTTGGAATAATTAGATGAGTTTTTACCCAATGTTTTAAAATATCTTTTAAATTGTTTCAAAAGTAGGTTTCAGATATCTGGAATTATGAATTAATTCATTATGAGTTCAATTATTGATTTCCATGTGATTATTTGATATGTTAGAATATATATGGAAAATATTTGAGGATCATGTTATTATGAATATTAATTTATATGATTATATTTTTTCCTTCAATGTTATTACAATGTTATTATTTAAATTTTTTTTCAATTATATTCATTTCCATATTGATTATTCTTAATTATTAATGATATTTTTCTTTTTACACATACTGTTACTAAAAATATTATCTCACACTTTTTATATGTTTTATTTTCCAAAGGATACTAGAAAATAGTTTTTGATTAATATGTAAAAAAATTATAAGGGGAAAAATGGTTTTCTAAAATAAATCCCTTTTTTTGATTTATTTTTAACAAGTATCTAAAATTAAATTATGCAACTAGGGAAAAATAGTTCATAACTATTCAGTCTTTCAGGATGCGACTCTTGCTATCATTTTCTAATGTAATAATGTATCCCCGGGTTCTATGATACTAGGTTCAAGGTATTTATATATATAGATTAACTATTTCTAGATAATTGAGTTTGGGGTGTATTTGGTATATAAAGCTTCTAAAATGGATTTAAACTCATTTGGTAAATATTACTTTGTGGGTTTGCCAATAACTATTTTCAATCTACTCTATTAGATATAAACTAGGGAACTAGTTTTTAACTAAGTGATTTTATTTTTTTATTAAAATATAAATTATCCTATATAATAGTAATATGGTTTTATATAACTAATTTCATAATATATTTTTTCAAATTATAATTTCGAAAATTATAATAATATCTTTTAAATTAATTCATATAATGATTAAAAAACCCATTTTAGTAGAAAAATAATATTTTGACCATTATCAATTCATTATATAATTAGTATTGGTTACAAATTAAATTAGTGATAATATATTTATATATGTGTTAATAAAATCGTATTATTCTCATTCTTTAATGGATTTAAATTTAATTTATTTAACTGAAATTCTTTGATATTAATAAAAATAATATTATAATAATATTTTCAACTTTATCGCGGTAATTAAAATCAACCCTAATAATATAAATCATTTAAATAAAAATGATTTTGGAAATATTAAATAATATTAACATTATTTATTAATTATAATAATAATTTAATAATTCTAAAATTCTTTCTGGAGGTAAAATAACATTAATGATAACACTTGTAACAAGAAAACAAAATTTTTTAGAATAGTTTATTTTTAAGAATAACGCTTATGTATGGAACAAAATAATAATTTATCATGATTATAATGATATTAATAAGATAATAATTTTTAAAATAATATTTCTATGAAAACCAGATAAATCCATAAAATTATTTTGTTATTTATATATTAAACCAATGAAATAGGACGAAATATGTTTCTTATAACATATTATATAGTTTTCTAAAATGATATTCATTGGTTTTATAAATTTTAAATGATATTTTAGTAAAATATGTATATTAATTTCTAGATATATGGTTTTATAATAAAAATATTTGAAAAACATTTATTTTATATAAAAAGTAGGGTATTACAAATAATCAGTATATTTCACTGTTTTTTTAAATTCCAATTTTAATAAAATAATATAAAAAAATAATCCTTTGATAATATTGATATGATGAATTAAAAAATGAGGTATATTTTATCAAAATCAAAATTTATAATTTTAGAATTTATATTTAAATGGTAGATGAAAAATATAATAATTTTTTTATTGAAAACAATCATTTTTAACTATAACTATTATAAAATATTTTTATTCTAAAGGTAATTATTTTTAATTAATACCATTTTTTTATTTCTAGTGTTATTATAATATGTTTTGGCTCCTTTTCATTTGGTGTTGTGTGAAACACAAGTTATCTACATATATAATTTTTTAATGATTTTTCTAATTTCAAGGATTAACATTTTCTCCCAGAAATTAAATTGCATCCTAAAAATTTGACTCATTACATCAATGAAATTTTAATAGTTAACATATAATTAACCATACAACACTAGATGATCATGGGTTTATTTTGGATTCGAATGATATTTATCACCATGAAAAATCATTAGAATCTCTTTATAAAGAGGAAAAATACATATATAATTATACCTATAATTCTACTATGGGATATAGATATATATACATAAGGAATAACATCCCAAAAACAAAAAAAATGATTTCTTTAATAATCAAACCACTATGGGTTTTTATAACTAAATATCCTCTATTCTTTGAAGACATGAATAAAATAAGGGCCTATAAAATATACTGTGACAATTCACTATCAGATTCATTAGTAATAGTTACATATTATTTTACTTGTTCTTATGGTTATTAGGTGACTATTTTACTACTTTTACCATGGATTGGACTGTTATGTAATAAAATTACAAAATATCTTAAAATTTTTGTAATATATTTTTTTAGCTTTTAAATTTTCCTTCAATTAGTGAGTAGAATAACCTTTAATTCTAGATCTTTCATAAGACTATATCTTTCTCTAATTTGGTGTGTTTAAGACATTGAAAATATTCACATCATTAATAATATTTCAAAATTGCTTGATTTGAATAATCATAATATTTCTCACTCTAAATACCATTCATTTGCGTTGTTCTTTTAGATATTATATGCATTGTCCCTCACTAACATGGTATCTTTATGTAATATCCTTTTACAATTTTATCTGGTACTCCCATGACCTCATCATTGTTTTCCCCTCCATTGAGATTAGGAGGATACCTATAATTGGGAATTCCAAGATTTTTTGTACTTTCACTAATAATCATTCATTTTTAAGGCCCTAGAGCAGTTACACACTATCTGACTATATTACACGCCATGTAATTTTCATTATATGTAAGTCGTGAAAGGAAAGATCAAATTTCTAACTGGTACACATCGTGAATAATGATTAGACAAAGTGTATTGATTAAATGATAGTTTTCTATATGATGTGATATGTTTTTCCATATATATGGGACATGGAAGTTACACGTTATGATATTTGGTTACACATTGTGCAATGATCTGCATCCAGTGTTTTAATATAGTGTGGGACTATTTTCTTCAATTCTATCACTGGTTATTTATTTCTCTCAACATAAGGTAATTCTAGCATGTTTTGAGTGAAATAATCCCTTCTAGATCGATCTATTCAATTTTTGGTCCTCGTTGTGGTCATGGTGCATCTCTCCCAATAAGTTTCCCTTCTATTTCATCATTTCTTTTCATCATGGTAGCCTCGTAACTTTTTTTATTAGATCCATTGATCTAAATTCGGTATTTTTGACTTGGTTAGTTCTAGATCCATTTTGGGATCTCATTATAGACACCATTCATTCTATTTGTCATGGTGAGGTGAGAATTTTTCATTAAGGTATGGGGGTTTCCTCTCTTCTGTTGACCCCTTTTCTTTTAAATTGAATCAATCATGGTTTGGATTTGATTATAGGGCCTTTATTTACGTTGTTGGGTTTCGTTGATTTTGGATTCCATCACGGGCATGTGCGACCTAAGTATTGAGGTTGGTGGTTCAGTCTATATCCAATGTCTGTAAACATTAATTTTCCAGATTTATAAATTGATTTATAAATCGAATCGACATGATATTTTTTGTGTGTCGAAAATAGATTTCATATAAAAATTGGTTTTCCCTATTTAATGAAAAATGGAAAGAAAATGGGTAATTAAAGAATTTAAATGATTTTTGAAAATGATTACATTGGTTGACTTGGGTATATAGGTAGATGGTTTAGCTTATGGCCATCATCCATTGTTTTGTGATTATCAATGAGGATTTTCTTAAGGATTTCCTATGTTTCCTTGGACTATTATTTTAGGGGAAAAATATTGATATTGGGGGAGGGGGTTACACATGGGAATTCCTGTACTTCAAAGGCCTAAGTTTTAAGATCAGATTTTGGCACTTGATTATTGTTGTATGAGTAGTCTATGGCTTAGACCCATAATATTCATTGGTGTTTAGGTACCTGTGATTTTGTTTTATATTTATTAGCATTCTACGGTGGGCTTGATATTCAAGTTTATTCTTATCGAAAATGATATAGAAAATGTTCTTTGAAATTGATATACCTTCTTTTTTTAAAATTATGGAAAAAGGGAAATTTTAACCATTATTTCTATAAAACTCTTTTAGTAATTATCATTCCATTTTTTATTTTAAATGAGCATACATGGATTTCTAAACTGTGTGTGGTTATGTAACACCTGGTGAGATCCAAGTAAGCCTACTATCTAACATCCTATGCACCTCTTCGGTGGTATGTATGCCATTATTTTTCTTCCAGTGAAAGGTAATGAAAAGTAGCACATTGATTTGGTGGGGTTTGTGTCAGCTTTTTGGGTAGCTGCTGGTAAAATAATGGGAGTCTACCCCTACCATCATTTAATGTATCTATTTGGTTTTTATTCTTCTATAGTTGTACTTGTCATGGCGTTTTGCAATAATTTTTTAGTTGTCTATTTCAACTGTTTCCTTACAGTTATAACCTATACATTTTTTAGTCTTATCCTATTTATTTCTGGCTTTATATATGTATTCCATGTGGTTATTCAGATTGGGTAAAATCGTTCCCTCTGTTGTATTGTTCGATGCCAGAGTGCTTGTCACTAGACCATGGTAATTGGGAATAACATTTGGGTTTATGATGGATTGGGTCGGGGGTCGTTTTTGAGGGTAATTGGGCCAGTTCATTACAGTTTGGTATCAAAGAAGGTTTTTCCAAAAAAATCCACAACTTGGTACATCTGTTAGACTGGAGATAGAATTATCAGGATATGAGAGGTATGTTGCAATAAGTGATTGGACATATCTTTTCATATCCAGACTCAAGATTCCCAGTGAAATTGGGATGTGTGTCTATAGTATTGGTTTTTGTTTTAAAATATTAGTTTTTTCTTATGGGTTTTCTAGTTTGAGATGAGATTTGTTCTATTTTTTATTGTTCTTGTGTTTTCTTGTATAATTTTATACCTATGATATGTATTCCATGAGTTCCTCATAAAGGTGTGGATAATGCTCCTCAAGGGAACCCACCTATATAAAATAACCCCACTGAGACTATCATACTATAAGTATGTGCTATAGATCATGGTTTTCCACAAGTTCAGAACACAGTGGTTGATGTACAGTTGGGAGTTGGAGGAGAGAGAGATCTATTTCTAGAGTTTTTACTCGAAAATCAACCATAGTTTAAAGGGATGATAAGTCCTCAAGAGTTGGAGCACTTGATGGATTAGATCGATCAAATATTCAACTTTCTAGAGACTACTGGGAACATCAGCGCAAGTGTGTGGCATTCAGACTTGAGGATTCTGGAAAATTATGGGGTGGAATTATATTGTTCCGAATGAAAGAAACGTGGGACTGGATTAGATGGGTTTCAAAAACATGTTCTAGTAGAAGTATTTTTTTTCAGATTCTCTAATAAAGGTGAAGTCTATGTAGTTCCTATCATTATATCATGGAGATAATTCGGTGTTGGTGTATACTAACCGATTTAATGAGATTGTCCATTTTTCTTTGGAGGTGGTAATGAATGACCATTTGAAGGCATAAAGGTGCCTGCATCGTTTGCAATCAGATATCAGATCATAGGTTTTTATGTTGAAACATTTTACCTATGAAGAGATGGAAAATATAGTGATGGTGGAAGAAAAGAAAATGGTAATTATGGTTGGATTTCCCACCTCTTCTCTTCCATTAGTTGGTAGCTTTAGTGATGCACCTGTGAAGAAGAGGAAGTTGAAAGATCTTCCCAGAAGTAGTGGAGGTGGGTATCTGTAGATAAAATCCGCTACACTATATGTTACAACTAGTAATGTGCCTATGACATTATATCATTGTGGAAAGTGAGGACACATAAGACATTATTGTCTTATAACCACGAAGACGTTGAATATGTGTGGACATCTTGGTTATATAAATTTATTCCTTTCAAATATGACTATGCCTCATTATGGTCTTGGTTTGTTTTCTCCAAAAGATATTGTAGTGTTTACAGAGGCTTTACATACTTATATTATCCATCCATAGGCCTTAAGAGTGAAGTATTTTCATAGAGTATATGATTTTCTAGTGAAAGTTGATGCTGGTCTGAAAATACATAGAGGTACCATCGTTATTGAATCTTCAATAGCAATTTCTTTGTTTGATACTAGTTCCTCCCACTCATTTATATTTTCAAATTTTGTGTTGTTATTTAACATCCCATGGAAATTATTTCCTTTAATATAGAGTTAGAAAAACCAATTAGTATTAGGAAAGAGTAAGGTTTTAGGTGTCCTTTTTCATTAAATGTAGTCAATACATAGTTGGTCTAGGATTTTCTCATTCATGATCTCGATCTATTTGTTGTCATCATCAGTATGGATTTTCATGTCACTAATAGAGATAAGGATGATTTTTGACATAGATGTGTTTCATTTCTTACTACTTATGGGATCACTCATGTGTTTTAAGGAGAGTAGGACCTAAGATCCAGTCGTATAGGACCTTCCCGCCCAAAGCTCAAGTGTTTTTTGGTTTCTTTTGCGTCTGATCAAGATGAAATTTCTTATTTTGGTGATTTTACCATTATTATTCAATACATTCATGACGTTTTCCCAAAATAATTCTCTTGTCCTCCTCCAAAGAGAGTGGTAGAGTTTACTATTGATCTGTTGCTATGTATGTAACTGATATCAACACCTTCTTATTATATAGTACCAACAGAGTTTGAAGATCTCAAAAATTTTTTTGTTGAAGCAATTAGAAAAAAAATTCATTTCCCCTTGTGTTTCAACATGGACAGCCCTAATACCCTTTGATAAGAAAATATATGGTTCACTTCATATATGTTTGTACTATCTATAGTTGAACCAGGTGATATTTAAGAACAAATATTATTTTCTTCATGTAGATGATCTGTTTGATTATTTAAATGGGTAATGTGGTATTCAAAGATCAATCTTCTGTCGTGTTATCATCATCTTAGAGTTTGGGAGTCTGATATATCGAAGAAAACCTTTAGAAGCGGGTATAACCATTATAAATTTCTTATTATTCCTTTTAGTCTTACTATCTCTCCTACAATTTTTATGGATTTTATGAATCAGATATTCCACTAAGATCTTGACACATTAGCGTTAATGTTCATGAATTATATTTTTGTTACTTTTAAATTATAGAGTGAGCACGAGAAACATCTGAGTTTGGTGTGGGAAATTTTTAGAATTCACTATTTCTATAGAAATATTTTGAAATGTAGTATCTAGATTCATCAAGTAATGCTCTTGGATCCCAAAATTTTTTAGCATGGATTATTAGTTAATATATAAAAGGTAAATGTTGTTTTCTCATTTAATAAACCACAAAATAATTTGAGATATAGAGATCCCTTGGCCTTTCTAGATACTACAGATACTTCATCAAGGATTTCTCTTAGTTGGAGTCACCTTTGACTACTCTTACTAGGAAAGAGGTAAAATTCATAAGGGATGAAATGTTTGAGAAATTATTAATTGAACTAGAAATTCTTCTGACAGCGGCTCATATTTTGATCTTACCTGAATCCATTAAGGGATATATGTTATTTTAGGATGCTTCAAGTTCTGGTTTTGGATGCAAGGTTTGCAAGGATGACCATGATGTTTCTTATGACGATATTCACCTTTGACCAAATGAAAATAATTACCCATATCATAATTTAGAGTTTTTTGTAGTCATTCATGTTCTTAAGTGTTGGTGACACTACCTATTTGGGGAAGAGATCAAGGTCTTATTTGATCATAAGATATTGATTTATATATTTTCTCAGAAGGACATTAATCTTAAATAGAGATGATGGGTAGACAACCTTCAAAATTTTGAGTGTGATATCGCATACACCCATAGAAAGGGTAATGTTGGTGTAAACTCTTTTAGCAGTAATGTACCATCACATACTGTATAGGAATCGAAGGTGGAGTAGAACCTTATGTTTCTCTTCACTCAGTTTCTCCAAGAGGCTCATGAGGATGTTTTGGGAATGGTTCTGGATAGTTTTCAGTTATCATCATCTCTACTGTAGTATATTTTATGGAGTCAGTAGTATGATGATGATTTTCAGAAGACTATATGAAGAATTTATGGTGGGGAGACTATTTTGGGGTGGTCTCTTTCATCTGATGGTATGCTTCACTTTAGGGAAAATATTTGGCATCCCTGCATTAGTGAGGAGTTTAGTTTTGTTTAATTGTAATAGATCTTCATGGGACATACATAAAAGCTCTAATAAGATGTATTATGAGATGAGTTCATGATTCTGGTGGCCAGGTATAAAGCGTGACATCACAAAGTTTGTCTCTTACTGTTACAACTTCCAATAGATAAAGACAAAGCACTTGAAACCTTCTGGGTCTCTTAATCCTATTACAGTGCTGGTTTGGTAATGGGATGAGGTAACCATGTATTTTTTTGTTTGATTGACATGGACACCCCAAGAGAATAATTCTATTTGGTTTTTTGTTCATCGGTTAATGAATTCTTCTCATTTCATTTTGGTCAAGGATACCACTATGGTTGATGATTTGGGTAAGATATATGTGAATGATATTGTGAGGTAACACGGTATTCCTGTTGTTTCAGATAGTGGTACTAGGTTGACATTGGTGTTTTGTAGGAGTCTCTATGATGTGATGGGAACTCAGGTTATGTTTAGCACAACATACTATCCATACTAAGAATGTCAAACAAAATGTATAATTAAGATCCAGGATGATATTCTTTGTGCCTATGTATTAGATTTTAAAGGATCATGGAATAACCATCTGGGACTAATTGAGTTTTTTACAACAAAAATTATCAATCATCAATTAGAATCTCTCCCTTTAAGGTGTTGTATGGTCTCCCATGTAGATCACCTCTATGATGGGATGAGGTTGGTGAAGTATCTTCATTTGGTCAATGTTTGGTTTAGGAAATACCCATGAAGATTCCGGACGCACCTAGACATTTGTTTACATCCCAAATCCAATAAAAATCTTATACAGATCAGTGGAATCGACCTTCAGAGTTTTACTTAGGTGACTATGTGTTCTTGAATGTTTCTCCTTATTTGGGTCACCATCGACATAGAAATCTTGGAAATGTATCTCTAAGATATGTTAGACCGTCTGAGGTTACTAAGTGGCTTGGACAGGTTGCTTATTGATTAGAATTACTTATTTGGTTGACTAGAATTCATGGTGTTTTCTACATATCTTATCTCAAGAATTATAACCTAGATCCCTCTCATATTCTGAGTTAGGATGAAATTGAATATAATCCATATGCATCTATTCTTGAGAAATCGGTTGAGACTGTTGACTCTCAATTGAAAATCACGCATGGGAAGTCATTTCTATTATTCATAGTTTTTTGAAAACAAGGATTAGATTCTCCCCAGATTTGGTAATGAAAATTGTTGATGAGGAAGGAGTGGCCTCATCTCTTTCCAGGGATTACATCTTCCACCTCACTTCATGAAGATGGAAATTATTTATGTTGCAGATTCTATAATATCCCATTACTATTTTATAAGGTACACCCCTGACATCATCATGGTTTTCTCCTCCTTTTTGATTTGGAGGATACCAATATTGTGAAGCCATATATTTTTTGGACATTCACTAATAACAGTTCATTTCTATAGCCTGAAGAGTAGTAACACTCCAGGTAACTATATAACATGGTGTGTAATTAGCACTAGAGGTATGTCATGAAAGGAAAGATCACACTATGAACTGGCACATGTCGTGAATGGTGATTACATGTTGTGTATGGATTGAATGATGTATTTTTAATGAAAGGTGACATGTTTTTTTAGAATATCTGGGAGGTGTTAGTTACACATGATGAACCTGTGATATACGTCGTGTAATGGCCCACGTCCAGTTTTTAAATATAGTGTGTGGCTGTTTTGTTTCAATTCATTCATTGGTTGTTCATGGCTCTACAGTTAAGGCATTTATAGTACATTTTTGAGAGACTCAACCCCTTCTATATCAACCCATTTGATATTCAATCTCTATTTTGATCACAATGAGACTCTTTCGATATGTTTTTTGTCTGGTATTTCATTTTTTGATCATGGAAACACCTTAGGGATATGGTGTCAGATACATTGGTTTAATGTTTGTATCTATTCTTGGATTCTTCGTGATCCATTTTGTGATATCATTATGTAGACCTTTCCTTCCATTTGTAAAGGTGTGGTGGGAATTTTCCTTTGAGGTATGTGGGTAAATTCACTTCATCTGACCCATTTTCTCCGAAATTGAATCAATCATATTGTGGATTTAGTTCAAGGTACTTAATTGGAGTTATTGGGTTTCATTGATTTTGGATTATGTTATGGGTATGTGTGGCCAGAGTTTGGATGTTAGTGGTTTCTTCTATAGCCTATATTGATAAGATTGATTGTTTTTTTTTACTTTATGAATTGATTTATAAATTGAATTTGGAGGGTATTTTTGTGTGTGTTGAAATGATTTTTCAAAGAGAAATGGGTTTTACATTATGAATGTTAAATTGAAAGAAAATGGGTATTTCAATGCATTGAAATGATTTGTGAAAAAGAGTACATGGGTGTCCTTTAGTACATAGGTGTAAGGTTTTTCTAAGGGCCATATTTTTTTATGATTATAAAGGAGGTTTTCCTTATGGATTTCCTATATTTCTTAGGCTTGTTGTTCTAGGGGATAGATATTGACATTTTTCGGGGTTTACTCAGGGTATATTTCTATCCTTCCTATGTATGTGTTAAAGGACTGGTTTTTTTCAATGGATTGTTATGGTTTCAGTAGTCTATAGCTTAGACCTATAGTATTCCTTAGTTTTGTGATAACTGTTCTTTTGTTTTATATTTCATTGATTTCTAAGTTATCCTTGATATGAATTGTTTTTCTTGTGGAAAATGATATAGAAAATGTTCTTTGAAATTGATATATCTTCTTTTCTTTAAAACCATAGAATAGGGAACTTTTTATCATCTTTTCTATTGAAATTATTTACTACTTATCATTCCATGTTTTATTTAAAATGAGAATACAAGGATTTTAATATAGAGACTTATTATGGAACACCATGGTTGGATCCTTATGATCTTTTTAGCTCACACCATTCACACCTATTTGGTGTCACATGGACCCTTGTTTGTCTTCTAGTGTAGGTAAAAGAAAGGAGTTGTAGTGAGGTGGCGATGTTTATGTTAGATAGTTGGCTAGCTGGTGGTGATATGGTGGGATTCTCTCCCTACGAACATATGGAGTAGATGTTTGGGTTTTAGTCCTTTTTTCTATTGTAATTTTCTTAGAGTATTGGATACGTTTTCTATTTTCTATTTCAGTTATTTCCAAATATTTATGAAATATATATTCATTAGTATTTTGTTGTTTCTTTATTTCATTATATTTGTATTCGATGTTGTTATTCTAGTTGAGAGAAAATTTTCCATTTCTTATGTTATTTTTTCCTTGGTTCTTGCCGCTATCCCACGGGGATTAAGAATTCCCTTCAGGTATGTGACAGATTGGGTCCAATGCCAAGTTTGAGTGTAATTGGGTCAGTTCATTACACAACATGTCTGAGTCATTACTAAAACCAAAAGATTTAACACGAGTGACATTAATTTTAAGTGAATTATTGTAAATAACTTTATGAAAATTTAACCACAACATGTATCACTTTATAAGACTAATGTTTTAGCTAATAGTTATTATAACTCAAATTTTATAATTCATGGTTCATCCTATATCAATCTTACATTAGACTATATAATTATTCATTCATACATTGTTAATTTGAGTTGGAATATATCTTTTTTATTAACATAATTCCAAAAAACAATGATCCCAAATTACCATGATTATCATTAAAACATTATAAACCCAATAATCCTTGAAATCTATTTTCATAAATTCCAACATATCATTCAAAAAATATATTAAATTTTCTTACAATCGTATCCCTATGTACGTATATACCCTAATCGTATTCTCTCAATAAAATAAATTTACAAAAATATATTTTAATTTCTATGAAATTAAAAAAAATGAGATTATATTTTCCTATAAAAATTTACAATACATTTAATCCTCAAACGGAATTAACCACAAGTTTCTATGGTCATCCACTGGTCACTATATATCATAATCTAAAAAATGAAATGAACTTATCTAAAAATATCATGAATCAATTTTTAATCCCACTACTACCAATTTCTATCATAATTACTTCTTGAAAATTAAACCACCTTTTTTATCTCAATATTATTCATATAATAATCTTAAGAGTTGTACATGCCATAATAATTTTTTATCCAACCTAATACTAAATAAAATAACTATGTCATACAACCATTTTTCGTGGTTACTAATACATTTTAATTTATGTTTTCATAAATCTAATATAAAACTATAGAAGTAAAACCTTGTATATTACATATAATACTCATATGATTTATAATACACCCTGATATCATTAATAAATTTCACTCACTACTGAATAAGACATTCAGTGTCATGAATATATAAATTTATTTATCTTAGTTTTTACTACAAAGTCAAAAATTCTATCCAAAAAAAAATATTCATAAAAATTTAAATATATTCCCTTATTTGGGTATATGACATAGAACATTCCAAGTATATCGCTTTATTATATTTATTTCAGGGATCGTGTTTTATCCAAATAAAAAAACCACAATTGTTACTACAACAAAAAAAAATACATATATGAAATGATCAACCTCAATAATTAATCCCACATAATTTTTTTTCTAACATATAAAACTTTCAAAAAAACATATGAGTCTCTTTTTTCAATACTTTGACATCCATGAAAATATTTATTTTAGTTTATCTAAAAATATTAGATATAATAATTATTAAATAATTTATTGTGTTTCGTTAAAGATATTTTTTTATTAATGAACATCCTCAAAGAGTGTCCTATGCTGGGTACAATCTTATACCCATTCATAAATCATAACGTGATGATTGATTCCATTCTCAACGTACCCTTTTTATAGAAAATACACCGTAGTGCATTTTTCTACTACTGTTACAAGTTTCTAATATCCAGATATGTATGTTTTTATAGGAAAATCAAAATAATATCTACTTTACCAAATCCTCAGGATGTCATCCAATCTGTATACAAATTCTTAGGGTTTCTACTGATGTTTTTATATCCTAATCCACAAATAAAATGTACATTTTTTAATTTACAATGTATCATATACATATCCCAAATGGTTATCTATAACATTTAACATGATATCAACCCAATATTATTAACCCTAAAGTTATCCTAAACAAAATCCCAAATCTTCTAAGATATCTATGAAATTACTTTAATACCATCTATGAATCCCCAGGCCCGAACTCTGAGATATAAGGATCATAAACTAAACATTACATACATTACATAATATAAATTTTAATAATTTTGATATAACTATCTATAATTACAAAATAAAAATGATTTTCTTATCTCTTACATTGGATATATATATTTAGGTCTACAACATTGTGGAATTATAACACAATATAATATAATAAATCCAATTTTTTTATAAAATTGAAAAATGTCCCGTTAAATATTGAACAGATTAATCAATAATGAGTCTTCATCATCTACCAAAAATTATTTCACACTTTGTAGACTTATATAATATCAATTTTAAAACATTTATCAATAACCTCATGAAATATAAACATGAGAAGAGGTGCTTTTAAACACTCTGTAATGGAAACATATTACTGTAAAAATCATTCGATAAACATGAAATAAATATTATGGTAGGAATAGGAAAACAACATGAAGCCATAGTAACCTTGAAACAAGGAGCACACTATATCCATGAAAAAAAAATGAAAAAATGGATATCAATAATAATAATATGAAACTGATGGAATGCATGAAATAAACCATTAGAAAGATGTTATCAATTCCCAATTCTATGACGCATTACCTGTAATCAAGACCATAGTGAAGTAATATTTATTGAATTGGGATGGAATAAACCAAATACAAAATGTTTTTTTCATTCTAAGATCTATTGATGAGTAGATGAGGTTTATAATTTATTTTCACCTGATTATGTCCAACACATTAACCACAATAGTCATTGATACCTTTCACACAATTACTCTAGGAAACTTATTACTGAATAAAACATAGTTATCTATATAATTAAGAGTATGAAATTTCAATACATGATCAACCTAATCTTGTAGTCAATAATCATCATGAATGGAAATACATTTCCCCATGTTAATAAAAGGAAATCATGATTGAAACACATATATGAAAAGAATATTGATTATCTACATTTATAAAGAAATCATAAAAAAAATATGGATTTGAATAATTATATATAGAATTCTAATACTTTTCCCATGTATATTAAAGGGTTTCCATAAACATAATCCATATAGAGATAGAAATTGTCTGATCAATAGTTACAAAGTCATGCTTATAATAAGCATCTATAATCAAATAAAACCATATATAATTATAATTCATTTCCCCATGCCAATAGAATACAATTAATTCAAGGTTAACAAAATCGAATAAGAGGTATGAAAATATTTTATCTTCATAATATATACAGAAATGATCATGATGCAAAGATAATATTTAAAATAAGTGGTCATAAATATCCTCGGTATGTAGGTGGATAGTTTCCAAATAATATTTACCAAGTGAAATAATTAATACCTATATGGATGTGGGAAAAAGATGAAATCCATCCTTGAAAAATAATTGTTGAATAATACAACCCAAGAAGGGGTCTGAAGATAAATGTTTTGGTACCATGATTCCATTTCTACCAAATGGAAAAAAATATATATATATTATTGAACAAAATAAAACAAAAACCCTATTAGGTTAAATAATTTTTAATATTAAAATAAAAGTTGATGTGAAAACATAGAAAACATTTCAGAAAACTTCATTAACAATTATTTAAAAGAGAATGTTATATGTAACATCTAAACTCCATTTTTCAAAAGATTAAATGAAACATGATTCAAAACCATTACTTTTAATTTAATATCTAATAACATATCCCTAAATATTATATAATGTTTTCCATAAATAATTTTAATCCCAAAAATTTGGTTAAGGAATGGATATTTAAAATACTTGAAATTATATTTTTTGAACAATGTTCATGTAAAAAATTACAACTCAATGTAGAGGATTTAAGTTTCCAATAATTTTTACTATTAAGGAAAAAAATATCAATATTAAATTGAATAAGGTAATATGAAATGGATTGAAAGTCCCGGGAAATAAAAATAGTATGAAAAATATATATACATGGGTAGTGAATACAAAATTTAATTACAAAATAGTGCACAAAATATATTGTATCTGAAATAATCAAAATTGAGGGAAAGAAAACCCTTATGAATTGAGTAAAAAATTAATAAAAAAATCTAGAATGGGTTGGATTGAAAATTAAATTCATTTACAGAGACTAATATGTAATTAAATATATGTTACCTAAAATTGGAAATATATATACAAAAAATATGTAACTAGTTGCATAATACGAAAAATGTTTTCAAGAGAGTAATTTGAGAGGAAAACCCTTTCCATGTTCTAGATTTGATTTAGAAACACACATAACATCCTGAATAAAAAATTATGTTTTTTTGTATATATTAGGAAAATTATTATTAATATTTTAATTCAATATGTACCATTTATTATCATATTCTATTTATTTATTAGGTAGTGTTTCTGGATATATAGGTAACATGAGATGGTTATGTCAATTTTTCATAATAGATGATGTATATTGAAAAATATAGAAAGCAATGTAATAAGGTTTCACAATATCCAAAATACTAATAGTTTTATTGAATTATTTTTTATATATTAAATATATTTTTAATGTCATCCCTGATCTGTAGTGGTGTAAAATTATACACATTTCTAATGGAGGTGATAACTTTCACGTATGCATGATTAATGTTTTCATTTCTAAAAAAATTATTGGGATGCAAGATAAATTATAAAAATAAATTTTATAATAATATTTATATTATATATATCATATTTTTTAATCGATTAAATCCATTATATTAGTCATTAATGGTGGTGATGAAAAATGGAATACATCGCTTTTTGGATGAAGAAGTTTACGCAACACACAAAATATTCTTTTGGTTTTCAAAGATAATGGGGGGGGGGATGAATAATAGTGTGTGAATTAATATAATAAAATATATGCATAATTATTTTAATAATTTTATTATATTAGCATAGATATATTATATTTTTGAAAATAATATTGTGGAGAAAAAAATTAGTATAAGGTATTACATACATTGAAGACTTGATGTTTCCCTAGAAAACTCTTTGGAATTAAATCGATAAGGATATAATAGTTTGAAAAGGGGATAAGTAATGTTTGAGGTATTTATAAGAGAGGATATTTTTGAATAGTTTTTTTGAAATTTATATTGTAATGTGAATGTAAGAAAGGATTTCGGTGGCCCCATTTTACAAGAATGTAAAAAGGAACTTATGGAAACACCATTTATATTTTTATAGTTACATGCAATTAATCAAAAATAAATGGATCCAAATATTAAAAATAATTAAATATAAGAATTCTTTAGTTTAATCGGGACACATCTAAGATTTTACATATATTTGTTTAACATGATGTGTGGTTTTTACAAATATCATTTCACATTTAACTCATTTACTTTTAAACTAGGCTACAAAAATTTAACAAAGTTATTTTTTGTATTACTAAAATTTTGGATAATATATAGAACAAAATATGTGTTTGAATGAAATAATTTAAACATAAATTTAATCAAATTAAATTTTTAAAATTTTAAAAAATATTATGAAAATTTGAAAATAAATAATATAGAAAAATATAATTTTATTACAACAATGTCATTTTTACCATCATAAATTCTCATTATTATTTTTGATTGATTAAAAATTAATTTTTTTAGATATTTATGTATGTGTTTCTATATCATTTGATATTAATAATTAAATTTATTTTAATTTAAATAATTAGATTAAAATTTCATGATATTAATTATAAATTTATTTTAAAATAATTGTATGACCATTATCATGTTAATCAAAATTATCCTTAATATTTTAAATAATATACCAAAAAATGAAAGTGGGAATTTTAATAATATGAAAATTATTATATCATAAATGAGAAATATTTTATATGATCAACTTTTTATGCGTGTGGAAATTATTTTTAATGTTGGAGCATATAACCTCAAAAAACATGTCTTTAAGAAAATTGTATTTTTAAGTATAATGTTTATTTATAAGAGATAATTATCAAAAATAGAAATTATATTTATTTTATTAATATGATAATTTTTATAATAATGGTTATTCTACCTTAATCTAATCCAAATCAAAATTTCCTCTCGTGGAAATTTAATTAAAGAAACATGTGAATGATTGTTTCTAATAAAATATTGCTTGATTTTATTAAATTATATTCATGAGATTTATAAACTGAAGGTTATATTTTTAAATTATTTAATTGAAATTATACATATAATTTTTTTATATTAAAAAGGTTTAGAAATTTTTTTTCATATAAAACAGATCATTTAGTATAATTTAGTATTTTTCACAAATCACCTAAATGAAAATTATTTAATTAAATTTTAAAAAAATTATCTTCATTTTATTTTTCTATGATGAGTTAAAAAATGGGGATTATTTTATCTAATTAAAATAAAAACAAACCAAAAATTTATATTTTAATGGTAAATGTAAATTGTAAGGAAAACTAATTTCATTGAAAACACACTTTTTTAACATTAACCAATATTAAAAAATTTCTTCTAAATGTAATCAATTTTATGTAATTATCATATTTAGTTGATTAATATTGTTATTATAATATGTCTCATCTGATTTAATTCATGTGTTTTTTTGAAATACATGTTATCGAACACATTACAATATTTAATGCTAAATTGTTTTTTGGGGTGTTATATAGCATTAATTTACAAATCTAGACATCAGAACAATTTTTTACTCAATTAGGACTAATTTTCAATATTTATTTGGATACTCTGTTGGAATTTGATTACATTGAACATGCATTATGGATTAGTTTATGTTTCTATTTTCTTTTATTTAATGGTTCATCTTGTTGAATAATTTATTCAATATCCCATTATTTTTTATATAATTGAGGATAATACATTCTACATGTGAGGTCTTCATTCCCTCTATGATAGTCTCTAACACTGGGCTTATTAATGGTGGTATGTGGAAATCATTATCACTAATATTTAATTACAAGTCTAGGAGGGGAACCTTTGTAGGAAAGGGTTCATGGTATATATTTTTAATGAAGATGATCAATGGTAATGGAATAAATACATTTTAAATATATTTCATTTAATTTAGTCTATGAAAAAAAATAATAGTAAAAGTATATCGTCAGGTTAAAATTCCGTAATTAACTTAATTATTGATGACCTCACATTTAAGGTGTCAAATTTTTGTAAAAATTTTTGGATAAGGTTTGTACGTACCGGTATGATGGAAAATATATATTCTATAATTTTCTTCTCTTATTATTTTTCATATATACAATAAATATAGTGATTTCATGGGATAATACAATGATATTTGTGTGTCCTTACAAAATATTGTTGTCATGTACTCTTTTATAATGTATCGGAGCTATGAAAAAATATCATATGCTATGATAATTAAGAATGGGGTCATGTTGAAAATTAATAGTCCATGAAATTATTTATATAGGGATATGCTAATTATTTTATAGATTTTTAATTATGGATAATTTTGATGATATGACTAAACAATTAATCAAATATTTATCATCAATTTATGTATTTTAAATGAATTATAGTAGAATATAGTTAATTTATTTCATTACTTATATTAGATTAACTAATATATAATTATTTTTTTATTTATTATTATATATTTTTTGTTTCATGGAAAATATTAATTTAAATATTTTTTGTATTTCAGAAATACTTTTTTTCTAACTCCTATGGAAAGAGTTTTTTACTGAATGATTGAAATGTTTTCAACATGAAATTTAATCAAGCATGTTTTTATGTTCACACATGATAATAAATTTATTATATAATGTGTATTAGAAAAACACTTACTTAATTAAAATTAATAAAGTGTAACATAAAATTTATTTATTTTATATAACAAATACATCAACTAGGGAAAAACACCATTGGTCATTACAAGTGATATAGAATATAGTTTTTAGATTGAAATGTAATTGTATAATTAAATTATTTAAATGAATGACTAAGAAAAAATGACATGATTTATGTAGGGAGATTAAAGACTCAAGATGGGTAGATTTCAAGTATTGAATCAAATAAAAAAATCCTCTATATGTTTCATGGAACATTTTTCTTAATAAAAATAATGTTTCCTCTTTTTTGGGAAACATGGTGTTAATTTCATTTTTGGGATGGATGGAAATATCTTGAGGGGATATTCTAGGATTCCATGGGAGCATCTGAAAATGGGAAGTTTTCTAAAACGTTTTTTCTCAGGAAGAAACTATGATTGATGCATTGTTTTGAAATAGATATTTTCTATTTGTTTCTTAAAAAAATTAATTTTATTAAAATAAATGTATAGGTTTTAAAACATTAATATATAAATTATATTACTTTATGAAATAGTATTTAATTTATCAATTTTTTCTTTCATTTATTATTATGGGATTTCAACATGAAATTGTATTTCTCATAGTTATTATAGAAATATTATAGTGTTTATACTAAGAACTAAAATTTTCTATTCAGTGGATAAGTTTAAAATAATGGCCATTATTCTAGAAATTAAATATTTTACAATATATTAGTGGTTTGAAGTAAATGAAGATTTGATATGTCTATGGTGGAGTTAGGGGATTTTTATTTTACCACATTTATTAATTTATAAATCCTTCAAATAACTATTAATTTTCATTGTTAGTTGCATAATAAAAAATTAATTATTTATATATATGATTTAGTTGCAGTAAAAATATAAATTTAAATATAAATTTACATCTTAGTATTTTCTTATTTATAATATTAACTAATGATAAATCATCAATCAATTTATTTATCAATTTCCAGCAGTTTCCAATCGTTGATGATCCAGTTAGTATGCTTGAAGCATTATAAAAACTAGATTATGTTCTCTTGTTTTTATGATCTTATATTAGGGTGTTCTATTATAGATGTTAAGAAGAGTATGTTGTTAGGGGATCTTCATTATATAATATAACAATGTTTAAATATTATTGTAAGGAAAGTGTCCCATTTAATATTGAGAAAAATGTTTTATATTTTAATATTTTTTGAAATAGTGGTTGATCTATTGAGGGTTCTTATTAGAGAATTATCACATTGATAGTGACTCACTATCATCAGTAATGGTCATTTATAGTAGAATTATTTATATAAAAAATATAA
Source organism: Viscum album (assembly GCA_963277665.1). Lineage (NCBI taxonomy): Eukaryota > Viridiplantae > Streptophyta > Magnoliopsida > Santalales > Viscaceae > Viscum > Viscum album. The sequence continues at coordinate 1,865,114,810 of OY728159.1, forward strand.
TATATATGTTTAAATGTAAAATAATCTATTACTTGTTTCTTTCCTTTATCATTTAATATATTTTTCATTGAAAAAAGTATGGTGATTTTAAAAAAATATTTTTAGATAGTAATTAAAAATTATCAAGTTCATTATGAATATGGGTAATATATATGACCTAGAGACAATAAAATCGTCATCGAATATATTTTTATTTCATGTTTTCAATAAATATATTGAATTTTTCATGAAATAAAGATATACTTTGGTGTATAGAATCATATTCTGGTGATCTAATAACATTTATTCATGTAGTGGAAGGTACATAAACCAATTTTGTGAATAACTAAAATATTAAAACTAAAAAAACACATATTCGAGAAATAAATTACAGATGATACATTAATTATGGCCTAGATTCATATACTTAATTACATTCATAATGTTGATGACTAATAAAAATAAATATTGAAATTTTCTCCTTGAAATTTTGTTGGTTGAAAAATCGACAAATGCATGTGGGGTATTCTCCATTAGACTATGTAGGCTAGTACATCATAATGTAAATGAATAATGTGAAGATATATTTAACATGAGTGAATTATATCCTCCAACTACGATAGATATATACAAAATTCATTAATTAAACCTACTTTTATAGGATTTAGGGATTAACATTGATTCTTTTGTAAAATTACAGGAATGTTGTGAAAGATTCGAGTAATACCTTCTTTTAAAAACAATATTTAACCTTATTCCATATGATATATGAATTTTAAATTTAAATTCATTAATTTTATTCTACTTAATAAAGCATCATATGAATTATTTATAATAATAATGGCTAATGTAGCATAAAACCAATGAATAACCACATAATTTGTTTTTTTATGTTAGTATTACAATATAATTAACCCATATTGCTGCATTAATATAAGGTAATATTACTCTATAAATATATCTCAAGATGTTGTGTGTTATTAATAAATATAACTATATAATATGAAATAACAAATTATTCTACTTTTGTTGCAGTCTTGGTACTGTTGATTAGCTGGTAATGTAGGGATGATAGGGCACTATAGTAGTGGTGGGTACTGTAGCAGTTGGGTTACTATTCACAGAATGGGCCTTGGTAAAAATATTTGGGCTTGTGGGCTTTTTAATGGGATACATGCCCACTGGGCCTTCGGGCTATGTAATGGGTCTCCCTCTACCTAGTTAAAAGAGGTATTTACTTTGCTTTAATAATAAAATGAGGCTTTATCCGCAACCTTTAAAAACAAATTAATCAATATTACATGATATTATATAAGTATTACAACATGAAATGCCTTATATCATTCCATTTTAAATATCTAAATACCTCATATAAAATATTGTATTGAATAAAAGTCTCCATCAATTTTAAACATCCATGAATGAAAAGTATATATTGTCTGATTTTACATTATAGTAAATAATATATAAAAAATTATAAAACTATAAACAAAAAACATCAAGATATTTTAAAACCTCTTCTATAAAATCATCATGAATGTCACTATATGTCATATAATTTACTATACCATATAAATATTATTGAAAAATAATATTTATAAAAATAAAAAAACACTTTTAGGGAGACTCTAGCTATTTTTTAAAACATATTCCATATTTATTTGATATTAATCTGTGTCCCCCAATGAAATTATAGCATTAAAGAAATATTTTAATTCATCGATCCAAAAGGTATGAAAATAGAATCCTCATGCATAACATCAATGTTGGTAAGTAAATCAAGGGTCAATAGAGAGCATCATAAAAAACATATATCTCTATAATTTTTTGAACTACTAATATTCTATACAAACATGTATAATCATATAATATATTTTCTAAGAAAATGAGTTTATTTGGAAGATATGTTATGATAATTTCATACATTACCTTATATTTCATCTATTATCTAACTATTGACTTAGCATATATATTGTAACTCCTTAAGATTTTGGAGAAATATTTTTTTAAAATTAATTTAATCTTTTAGAAATTTTTTATTTCACAGAAAACTGAATAAAGATTTTTTTATCTGAAAGAAAAAAAGTTATTATTGATTTTTATTCTATAACACGTAATTTTTTTATTATACAGTACACAAAGATAATATTGTACTACACATAACACTGTGTTATTTTGTGTTACATGCAAGACTGAGTTTTACCGCCTTTTAGTGAAATACCAATTTTAAAAATAAAATTTTAATATTTTTTAATTTTACAGTGTAAATATAAAATAAAAGTTTTAATGAGTAATGTAAACATTATATTCAGATATTTTTAGGTATTTTTAGAGAAGTTTCATTTTTTTATGAATATTGAAAATACTACATTTTATTTAGAAACATACTTTTCGTTTAAATAATTTTTAATACTAAATTATATTTTAAACTGTGATTAGAAGTAAAATTAGATAAATTATAAATATATTAATCTAATAAAAGTAATTATAATATTATTTATGTTGAATTTATAAATAAAATATTGTGGATATTTTTAACATTTTCCCTTTAAACCCAACTTTCTCACCACATCTACAAGATTAGCTTAAAATTTTATTTTTACAATATTGGGATTTAAATATTGAAAAATTAAAATAATTTTTATTAATTTGTATAATAAATAGAGTATAATAAGTCAACATAGTTTTTTACGAAAATGAGTAGTGGAAGTAATTAAAATTAATTACATCGATTATGTTAAAATCAAAATTAATATGGGGATACACCTTAGAACTAATGGACAAAAGACCATGAAACTTGCCAAAGAGCCATTGGATGCCAATAATTTCAACATATCACTAATTTTTTCAAATGTTTTTAGTTAGTAGGATAATATTATATGAAAGTGACCTATATAATAAGTTATGTAAGGAAAAAGACAAAAAGGGTTCCTTCCATACCATTAGCATTTATAATACTTTAGAGTTTGGAAGAAGTTACATATCTTTGGTTATAACCATTATTTTGAAAGGAAAATGAGTTTTTTATCTTTTTAATTTAAATATAATTTTCAGATATGGCATAATTACATAAAATTCTTACAAATACTACCACATGGATTATTTAGTTAATAATTAAAAAAATTCATGCTAAAAACATTAAAATTAAAGTAAATTTAATGAAATATTATGTTCAATTATTTTTCAAATTAATATAACATGTTCCAAAGATTTTAAACTAAAATATTTTAATCATAATAATGTTTTTGAATTTTTAAAATAAAATAAAATAAATAATTTCAAAATAGACATTAATTTTTTTATAATAAATGATATTTTATTAAAAGAAATAATTTTTTTGAAAAATCATACTCTTAAAAATTATTACTAAATTATAATAAATATAAAATATGGTTCAATAATGGAATAATCATAATTTAGAATTAATATATTAAACTTTAAATAGAAAATCATTATTAGCACGATTAATATTAAAATGTTTTATTCCATGTTACCTGTGATTGTTTGAAAATAAATTTACAACACACATGAGATTTAATTTTTTAAAATATTCCGAATAATATTTATAAATAAGTGGATAAATAGTTTTTAATTTAATCTCACATTAATTTATTCTTATTTTTTATGTTACTAATGTTATAAAACTGGCTATCTTAATATAAACAAAAATGAAAAAAGTGGGGAATCCTATAAGTTAAAGAACAAAATTGTAAAAATACCCTTATTTTTATGTGGTGGATGTTTGGATCTACCATAATTCTTATTTTCCATTAGTTATCTATTTTAATGCACAATAGGTAAAGGATACCTCCAAAGAGTGTTTGTATTGAGGTATTTACAAGAATTCCAGTCCTAATACCCTATAAAAAGGAATTCAATCTTCCAAATCCATACACCTATAAAGCAATTTTTTCTCATCAAAAATCATCAAAAATAAGCTCCAAAAAATACATACTCTCAACTTTTAAGCCTCAATCTGGGTAAAAATACAACCAAGGAATACTTTTGGTGCATACCAAATAGAGTTTCTCTAATAAAAGGTAACATCCTTCCATTAAATCTTTTGTTTTACTTTCATTATCCATACCTAAAAGTTTCTTATTTAATGATTATAAAATAAAAAAACTATCCTAAATATACTAAATCATTTTTATTTTAAGGGTTTATAACTAAAATTTCAAATACTTCCATCTAATGGGTAATGAACTTACATTTCCTATGTATGAAAAACTACCACCCCACAAAACGATGTTGTAAGATTTCCCGTTACCACCTATATTGGTTGGGAATAAAGTTGGAAACACTTTTTTTATAGGAAAATTTTGAAATATATGATGTATTAAAACTTATTTCCTTATTATATAAAATATATATATATATATATATATATATACCATTTTTTTTGTAAAAATGATAACTTCGTCTATGGTTGTGTCGACTACTGCCTCCTCAAAGAAATGTGATTCATTCACATGTTACATTGATTATATTAAGGATGATTTTACTAAAATTATATGATATATGTGAAATAATAGTGGTAATACAATTAGAATATATATATATATAAACATTAATGTTGTTTACATTATTATTTTAATATAATAATTAAAGGAAAACTACGTTTATGTGTACGTACGACTAACCGTCTCCATGAACGGTGTATTCCATTTGACATTCATATCCTTTTTAAATTATTATAAATATTTAAATATAGAATATATATAATATATAAATAATTTTTATATTCATTATATAATTAAATAAAGTTCTATATAACATGACTAAGAAAAATAAGTCAAAAGATATATGAAATGTAAATCTAATATTCCCCAAAATGTTACACAAACATGAATTTATTATTAAATGGGTAATATAACGTTATAATAAACTCAAATTTGTTATGATTTATAACAATATGTATCTATGTTATATTTATTATGAAAGAATACTTATGATGCAATATGGTTAAAAATTTAAGAGGAAATTCAAGACATATGGTAAGGGGATTTCTAGTCACATTATTATTTCTGTGGGACTTATGCCTTATACAACAATCATTTGATTTGTGTGGTGTATATAATACCCAAGAATTTATTTTATGATTTATGAACATTAATTAATTTTAATATATATTCCAATTTTGTGAAATATAATTCATGGTGTTTAGAATTCCAATGTTTCCAAATCAGTAATGTAATTTGTTTTCTCAATTTCCCTTCTTTGAGACACATGTGATGTTATAAATATACATTTGTCTATGGCTAGTATATAATTCCCCTTGACATGTTATATTATTAATATCCTTATTTTAATGTAATTTAATGCTTCATGTAAATTTATTATTTCCACAGGATTATAACTCCATGTTACCAATGTGGTAATAGTTTATTGTAAAAATATTATTGTTTATCGGGATTGTTTGTGATTACACTTACATTGATTAAATAATATGATCCATATCTCAAGAAAACTAATGAATTTTACTATTCTATTTTTATTCATGATATATTAAGGTATTGGTACCATTCGTATACACTTTGGTACTTATGATATTCAAAAAAGTGTTTTAATGAAAATCTGACATTATCTCTCTCTTTAATGGAAAATGCTTTTTATTTCAAAACCATGTTTTCTAAAAATGTTTCTAAAAATGTTTTATGTTTAAAAAGTTCTTAAATGTTTTCAATATTATTTTTTATGTTTTCAATGAAAAATGTTTTCATAATTTTTTTAAGACTTCTTTATCTATTTTGAAGGTAATTTTCAATTAATAGGCTATTCAAAAGTATTAATGTTTTAAAAAGAATTTTCCAAATTAGAGGTGATATGTTAATCCAGAAATAGTTTATAGGTTTTTAAAATTATTCCTTATTTTTTTTATCAAAGTGGGTTTCAATTAAATGGATTTATAAAATTATTCATTTTTAAAAAAGTGATCTCCAATGAACGATTATTCCCCTCTAGAAATAGTCCATATGATCCTTCAAAATCCTTCTATAGCTAACATGACATAATTTGTTATTGTTTATGATTTATAGGGGATATAATTCAAGAATACCATTAATATTCATTACTAAATGTCTTATGTTTTTATGGAATAATGGGTTTGACACATATTTCTCTTCCGTACGTTTTATGCATTTGATACCTTGTTATTTTCACGGGATATACTTGGATGAAATAATTATGAGACCTATCTCTTTTCCCTAGGTAATGATATATTGAAATGTTTATGATTCCCATTTAATCTCATTGGTAATTATATTATGTTTATAAAGCACATGTCATTTTATGGGCTATGATATGATAAATATTAATGTACCATTTTTTTTCTTGTATGAATTTTTTATATTTATATGAATATTTCTAGAGCCAAGCACTAAGACGACATGAGATTCCACGGCCCAGTATGCCCATATAAATTTTTTGAAGTGTATTAAATATATTAAATGTCACACACATTATGTTTTACTAATAAAGTGGAATAAAACATAAATTGATGTAAGATAAAATATCTAAATTCACCCATGAGTTTAGAACACAAGATTTACCTAAGGCTAAACATAACCTTTGTAGTCACAAGATGTTTTTGGAAAAGTTATCATGGTAGTAATTTATAAAAATAACATAAATAAATTTATTTATTTTATTATGTTGGATTATTGACCCTTTTACCTCTATAATTATTCTATAATAACCACATTGCTAGATTAGAATCACAACCCTGAGAATTGAGTGGAGAGAATGACTAAATGTTACCGGACATCAGGATCATGGATCAATGACTATAGTACTACAAGGAATAGTAAGGAAAATAATACTTATTGATCTCATAAAAGAAAATGACTTGTTGTTGTTATTCATAAGTGATTGATCCAAATTGAGGTAATATGTTTTTTTGTGGATGTATCTCATTTTATTTAACCAAAAATAACATTAATTATTCACCTAGAAAATTCATTCGACGATCTACCATATTATTAATGTAATTAATTCATCTTCTTGCAGTATAATAATTGTTAATTCCTTGATTTTTTTATTTTATGTCATTGTTAAAATAGATATGAATCATGAAAAATAAAAACACAACAAGGATTTTACCCAATATTTTTCTTGTGGTTTTCTACCTCCCATTCTACAGGTGATCATTGTTAAACATTATTTTGAATAATGAGAAATCAATTAGTGCACATTAAATATTTGGAAGAATGAATTCATTCTATACATCTAGATTTGAGATATGGTGATGAAATTGTGATGGATAATTATATAGTGTAAAAAATATTAGATTAGAGGCCTATGAATTTATTTTATCTGGTGGTAGTGAAGTGGTGCAATGGAGGGAAAATATCAAGCAGTGGGAATAGATGGGAACTCTCAAACAATTACATATGGGCACTCACAATAAGAGATCCCTGATATTTGGAATCATTGGAAAATAGAGCAATATTATGGAAGGTGGTAGTGAAGATGTGATAGATTTTTTGGGTAGGGTTGTGGATTGAAAAATTTAAGAAGATAACCATGATAATAAAAATATATGATATAGATGATGAAATGAAAAATAAATGAAAGAAGAAAAATAAATAGAAAATAAAAATAGAAATGAAGAGGTATGGGGAATGAGATGTCATATTAGTCATGCATGAGTAATGGGGGAATGAATTACTTCAAGGTAATATTATGATATTAATAATAATATGAATATTAATATTATTACTATCAAAATGATATTTTGGTTATAAATTTTAACCAAGACATCATATTGAAGCACCATCAGGGGAATTGAAACTGTAACTTCAAGAAGTCCATTTCGAGACCAATGTTGGATATTTTCTTTTGGTTTTTTGCTCAGGTACACGAAGCACCCAAGAATAATAATATTTTTATAGTTGTAGGATTTAGTATCTAACATATCTGATTCATTTGAGGTCATAATGATGATCCTTCTATGCCATTGTAACCTCAATATTTAGACATAATTCTTGAGACCAATATTGGGTATTTAATTTTGGTTTGTGGGGGGGTCCCACTAAGCATTGTTCATACATTGTACAGTGTAATGTTTCCTTTTCACTGGGTATCCATATAGGTCAACTGAATAGCCTATCCTGAGCCTTCTTCCTTCAATAATGTAATTGTATAATTCATTAAAAAATTAGAGGCCATTTATAGAAGCATAAAAATAGAATTAGATTTCATCACTTCAAACTAATGATGATTACCAATAATTCATCAGGCATTTTTTAGACCCATACATAGGTAGTTCCAGATGTAGTTAGACATGTCATGTATCTAAAGGACATGTTGTATAATCCTTTGAATACAAGATGTATTTTTATTTCTTTTTAGCTCGACATTATTGAGAGCTTCTGTGAACTTCCTTGGACCGTCATTGGTTGAGTGTGTTCTATTTGAATATTTCAATTTATTTTTCAGTGTAGAATCATGTTCCTAACATAGAATTTGAAGGTTATGAAATTTCATAATGACTTGTGTAGTGAGGGAACGACCCCTTATTCTAGAGTGAGTCATATCAGACCGCTTTTACTACTGAATTAGCGTCTTGGAGTATGTATCCCTCCAAGAAGCCCATACAGATCTTCATTTCCCTTTTTGATACGTTATATGTTATTTTTTTTATAATTTACATGACCAACACCACATAGTAGTTGATCCCATCTTCTAGGATGTTTATAGTAGGTCTTGGTGTCCCCCAGCCCTAGGCGTTGCACCCCTATCTATGTATCAAGATATGATCTTTTAGTCTAGGTTTAGTCTAATTGATTTTGTATCTTAGAATAACCATCCCAGTTTACATTTTGTTGAGACTTGAAAAGGGTAACCTCTATGATGAGTGTCACTGGTAGTGTTATAGATCATGGAGTGTGTTCTCCTAGGCTGGTGTTGTATGCAACTATAAATAAGTAATCATAGGATGTATTTACAATTTTGGTCTTTAACTTAAGATTGTGTGTATCTATTGAGTATATCTATATATTCATGTTTTAAGTGCTATAGACATAATCCTGTGTAGAGATGATGGTTACTCATTATGCATTATTATTTGGGAATTTGAGGTGTCCTACAAGGTATTTTTATACTCACCTTAAATAGGATTTTCCCACACATGACATGTTTTATGCATAAGATGAATCATATTGTGTAGTACATGGCAGACTAGGAGTAGGCATTGTTAGTTTGGGATATATAAACTGAGTTGTATACCAGTGTTTCTTTTAACAACAATCCCTTATATGTATGAATGTGGGAATTTACTTTTTAGTATTGGGTGGGCTTGTATTTCCCCCATTTTTACACATTCTATACTTTTTTTTGTACTCTAGTTTTGGGTTTATAGATGTATACATGAACCTTTTTCAGTTTTTTTATCATTTCAAAATTCTATGTGCATGGATATTTGTGTGTGTACAAAAACTTGAGGGAAATTACTACCATGTTTGTGAAATTCTATCATGGTTTTAGTCACTAGCCCCTGGCATATTGGAACTGGCCATGGGGTTATTGAATATCAAGCCCATCGGGCCGGGTTGTGGAAGAATGTTATAAGAGCAGCACCCAAACTAATGTATTATGATAATTCAAAGATTTATGATCATTGTTTAGGGTTTCATTATTCTATCTTTGAGGATTTATTTTAGAACTATTGTAATAGTTTTAAAGCATTTCGAGTTTGTCACTGAGGCCAGGGTATCTAGTGTTAGTGAAATTGGTGACATATCTAGTCACTGGGTCTTTGATAACCTTATTGCTGACTCGATACATATATAAACTAGTTATAGGAAATAATTGGTACATAATTCATATAGTAATGGGTTGTGGTTTCCATGTAAAGACCCTAAGCCTGACGTACATGGTCATTACATTACTTTTGCGGAATACTTAGTACATAACAAAAACACACACCCAAGGATCGTAATAGTTTAGTGTCTTTGGAAACTCAGAATATAATCTTCTAATCGTGGTGAAAGATCTTCAAAATCTCCCATAAAGATCTTCCTTTTTTTTACCTAAAACCTTTCTTTATATCCTGGGGAAAAGAAAACATAAAAGGGTGAGCTCAAATGCTCAGTAAGGGTATACAAAAGAAATAAAAATCATATCATATCTTTTTGAAAATCATAACCTGCAAAAGAGATCATAATATCTTAACATGGAACAAATCATAGAAGTGAAAATGAGATCACCATAATCATAACATGAAACTTGAAACTTTGTGGCATGCACACATAATCATGGAAAATCATTTCTTGTTAGTCATGACTCATTGCCAAGACTATCTTAGTGGACAAAGTCCCTTTCTGAACCGAGTTCACTCCTCGTTTCAGTCCTGTATCACTGAACCGAAATAACCTTCCGTTCCAGCCATGTCTATCTCATGAGATATAAAGTCTTTACCCAATGCATTGGAGGGAGATATTGGTCCCACCCATCTTATAATGAATCCTTTCTTATGTGTGCCACATAATCATAAACCATACATCATAGCGTAACACATGTAACAAAAATGGGATTCTTGAAAACATCATGACATCATAAAACAAATCATATAATGTAAATGACTTCATAAAAATAATTTCCTCACAACATAATCAAATCAATTTAATATTAGGGATAAAAACAGAACCCTTTATTATCTTAGATGGAAAATAATTTTGATAAAACACTTGAACTCCATTCTTGAGAAAAATATCCTTTCTTCTTCAAAAACATTTTTCCTTTCATAGCATGTCATACGACTTTAAAATAAAAGAAGTTGGTTAAAAATAAACTTTAAAACTTGTAAAGGAAGCTTCTTGGAAATAATGTTTTAAAAATCCATTCATACCGTATAAGTTAAAAAAAACATTCTTCGTACTTTTGTCGGAAAAGTCAAAAAGTACCTCGTACGGAAAAACGACAAAAGATTCCTTTCATATTCTTTACTAAAAACTCACCTAAGGGTAAAATTGGATTTAAACTATTGAAAGTGGATGGAAACAATATTACATATTGAGGGAACATGGATGTGGATGATAAAATACACCCCAGTAAATACTTACGATTAAACAATCTCGGATAAAAATGAGATTGTGATATTTCCCTTACCATAGGTCCGACTTGCTTTGTAAGTGTCCGAACCTCCTGTATAATGATTTAAATCATGTTATTGACTTATTACAGAATCATATTCATTGTTATGATATCATATATGGTTCACTTATGACATTATATTACCCGTTCTTTTGTAAACTCCATGTTAAAGAAGCGTTTTGGGTAAAATCGTTTCATTTATCGTAGGTGTTTTGACTTGTTGTTCTTGACATCATTATTACTTATATCATGATTTACTTACTTCCAGAATATAAAATATGATTTATATATCATATATATTCAGTATATATATATATAATAGGTAGATAAATAAAATGAAAAACACCGTTCATGGAGACGGTAGTCCGTACGTACGCATGAACGCTGTTTTCCTTTCCTTATTGTCTTGAAATGGAAGTAAGTAGATGACATACATATGTATATATATACATAAATACAGTAGCTTTATAATGTCATATATTTCATTATTATTTCTTATATATACATTATAATCATTGTTAAATGGTTAACATGGAGAATGAATCTCATCGCGTCTTGGAGATGGTATTCCGTACGTACGCACGAGCGATGATATCATTTCTATAAATATTGAATTGAATTGGAGTGGATTATACAATATATCAGAATCAATATGATGTTGTAATAACTATGTATAGTTATTCTTTACACCATTATACCCATCCATGTAAGGTGGTGGTGGAAAATAGATTACACCACGGCGTGGAGACGGTATTCCGTACGTACGCACGCGCGGTGATTTCTTTTTCCGTAGGACGGATAGATGGTGAAATAGGGTTGTTTCATACTTATAATAACATATCAGTATATGAGTGATACTGATTTTATTACTTCATAATTAAACAACCTAATAAGAAGAAGTGGAAGAAGAAATAAAGATGAAAGAATTGGTAACGGTAATTACCTCTTCTTTGAAGTGCCTCTTTGAGACCTCCTCTTAGGGCACTAAAATTGGACTTTGAGGAGACCAGAACCTCTAGGATGTTTCTAGGGAAGTGGAGAGGAGAAATTGGCAGGGGTTGGCCGAGCTTGAGTGCTCAAATTGGTGTGAGAAGGAGGGGGAGGAGGTGTCCTTTTATAGGGGAGGAGAGGGGCACCTTAGGAATATCTCAAAATATTATTTTATATTAAAGTAAAAATAGGTTTATAATGGTTCCAAAGGGTCTTATTTCTAAGATAAAGTGGGGATGGGTCTAAATCCTATCAACCAATAGGATTTAGACAAGTTTAGGGTATTATTTTAACCTTATCAATTAGATTTAACTCTAAGTTAAATAATTTAACTTTTACCGTGTCTTTTTGTTTTCTTTCACTATATGGTTAATAAACTTACTATAACATGCCAAACGAACCCCAAATTGTATATTATTAATACATATATCCTTATCTAAGTCATTTGGCCGAACCTTAGTTTTTTAGGAATAAAATAACAATTAATAATATACTATTTGATTTAAAAACTATTTTGTGTCAATTTTGACACTATTTGATATATGATTTTTGTGAAAGTCATAACAGAATTATATGTTCGAACCAAGTTAATTAAATCAACACTAATATATCATAGTAACCTAGAAAATTAGTGGAATTCATAAAAAGTCTTAAATTACATTTATTTTGGTATTTATATTATCAATTATGTCAATATTTCATTAATAAGATAATTACTGCATCATCTTTGTGTCATAAATAAATTATATTATTTGATGTCTAAAAATTACAAATAAAATACCATCATGTAGGAAATCTTTTTAGCTTTCTAATTCATATTTATAGTCGAATTTATCTTATGTATAACCCCATACTAAAAATGATTTACTTATTAAACTTTGATTTTAACTATTTTAACCCTTCTTTAAATAAATTAATAATAAATGTCCTAATCTAATCCAAGTGGGTCTAAATGGTCATATTTTATTCCTAAGTTTGTTTTTGGTCGAATTACACTTGTCCAATAGAATTAGGACATGTGTTAGGGTAATATTAATATCATATTTACCCTTAGTTACCCTATTTACTATTAACCGTGGTAAAAAAAAGTAAAAAGTTACTATTCACCAAAAAATTATTTTCATCTCATTGAACCACATTTTAGTCCTTGATATTAACCGTGTCTCTCGGATTTTCAAAATTCCATTCACAGAAGCGGTAAAATTATGTTTTATGCAAAATTCAGTTTTTAACCTACCACTTAGTAGTATCACTATTCATCAAAAATTGATGTTTTTCAGAACAATGCCAAAATTTCATCCCAAGCTATATTTCATATTTCGAATTCAAAAATGAAGTCTATTTTACCAAATTCATAACATAAAAGTTGCATTAATTAATTTTATAATTAAATCCCGCTGTTAAAACAAATAGCGTGTTTTTAAGAAACAATATCTATCAAAAGATTGACACTTGTTTATGTCTATTTTAAATGTGAAATTACATCCAATGACCAACATTGTATTAAATTGTAAAAATATATTCTAAATATACTTTAAAACCACTCAAATTAATGATTTATCACTATTAATTATTTCGATTAAAAAAAGTTGTTTTTAATTATAATTTAATAATTTTCACTATTCATCAGGACATGAAAGTTATCCGAAAAGTACCAAAATTTCACCTTAGGCTAAATTCGATACTCCGAATCCAAAAATGAAGTCCATTTTGAGAGTTAAAATTTCTAAAATTTAAAAAGTGGTTATTACGATTCATAACGACTAGTTTTAATAATATTTTAATAGCATATCATTGTTTCGTGAAACTCAGGATTACGTACCACACACGCTATGCAAGGAAAGTCAAATATGCGTGTTGTGCAAGCTACTTTTGGTGTAGCGTATAAAACAAGAATATTTTTCATAAAATCTCGGGCTGTTACATTCTACCCCCCTTAAAATGAATTTCTCCCTCGAAATTCGTCGGGGTTATAAATGGTTTACTATTCGAAAGTTTCTTTAATAGAAACCCACATCGTAAAAGGGAATACCAAAACTTGGCTTTAAAAACTAAAGTTTGAAATGTAACGATTACCCATATAAACTAATCACTGGGTTTCCACATAGGTGAAAATATGGATATGGAAGAGAAATCTAACCATCATGTTCTGATGGAGAGTGGTAGAGAACATGGCTATGGAAAAGCCAGTAATCACAAATCCATAAATTTGTGACGATCTAAGGTACCATCTGATTCATAAGGTATAAGAGAACTAGGACAACATTTTTGGTTTTCAAGATCATTTCCCTAAAGTTAAAGAATTTGAATTAGAATAAATACTTACTTTATTTTGGTAGAATCTCACTGTTGTTCGTGCCTTTAACAATTTCCACTTCATCTCTTAAATAAATGAAGTTGAATTTGTTATTCGTGAAGTGTTAGCAGATCATGTGATAGAATGACGGGTCATTCCATCTGTTTCAAACAAAAGGTTAGCAAAATTATATACATAAGTCGATCTATAGTGAGATTAATCACATATGGTTTCTAAAATGGACTTATACTTCATATATCATACTGCTTAATATAATAAAACTAGTTTCTACTAAACAGGGACTTCCTGTAGGTCAGTGGTAGGCGATAAAGGCCAGTCGCACTTCGGTTGTGGGTTCGATTCCTACAGCCTTGTCCGAAGCGATGGGCTGTCGCCCATCCTGCAGGTTGTCCCTTTTTCTAAAACTACGTTACTATAACATCCCATCAATAACATCGAAAATCTTCTATCCTTAAACAATACTAACTTATGTCCAACATAATCCAGTCTAATCTTTAGGCTTATACATAATACTGCAGTCCACTCTCATAATATAGTGACAATGATTACCAGAGATTTAATACTGTCGTTGATCCCCACATATCATAAGATATGTCTTGTTGGTCACATTCCAAACATTCAAAGTCCTTAATCGTGTATTCTCTTGAATAACTTAGTGAAAACATGAGTGCAGTTAAAAGTTAACACTTTCCACATACCAAAATCCTCAAAATTCTATATACTCAAACCATGATATCACTTAGTCCTTATATCAATCATGAGCTCATGAATACTATCAAACATTTAATTTTCTCCTTATCCCTTCATTATGCGCATATCATCTACATTCCAAAAATATCTGAATAACCTTTCATGGATAGTGGTACCATTAATCATACACTTTCATAACTCAAGGAAAGACAACAGTGTAACAATCCTCAGATGTCTCTTTATTCCATAGTACCATGAGATTTCTTATACAACATTACACATGATAAACATGTAATCATTCCACAACATTCTTAAACCATTGACCGAGCTTCAACAATTCTTTCATCTCACATATCATTTGTAGTCTCTTCATCATCATCCACATAAATACTACCCATATGACCATACTGATTCTCTTCATGAGTCTTTCCCTTAGGGCATTTGTTTGCATAATGCCCATACATTCCACATTTAAAACACTTAACCATTTTTGATGTCATAGCAATACCATTATCCTCATCCATGGTGTTAACCGACCCTTTTCCTTTGCACTTACTTGCTTTGTGTCCTTCTTTTCCACACCCAAAGCATCTTCCAGTTCCCTTGAAACATTCTCCTTGATGCCTCTTCCCACATGATTTACATAGGGGAAATTGAACTTTCTTTCCTCTATGATCATCATGGAACTCCATCTTTCTCTTATTAGTCGAGTCAGGAAACTTACCAAATTTTACTTTATTGATCATGTTGTGAGATTGCTGATTCGGCATAATAATGATGTTTGGACATCCAAATCCCATTTCATTTGGTTGCTCAAGATGAATATCATTCCATTGTACATCATATCCTCCATTATTGTGAATCATCTTGTTTCCAGCCATTTTCTAAAACCCAAACAGAATAGTGTTAGATGCAAAAATCGTAATAAAGGGGGAGTAACTTAAATATCTATCATCTTTGGTTTAATCTAATATCGTCACCATAGTTCTAGAACTATATCCTATACGTATACTTATCCTTAGGGGCATCCCTAGACATACCTTAGAAATATCTCTAGGGATCTCACTAACGTTTTCGCATCCTAGTTTCCAAAGGTTGACTAAACCTTTCCTCTGATACCAACTGTAAAGACCCGAAGCCTGACGTACATGGTCATTACATTACTTTTGCGGAATACTTAGTACATAACAAAAACACACACACAAGGATCGTAATAGTTTAGTGTCTTTGGAAACTCGGAATATAATCTTCTAATCGTGGTGAAAGATCTTCAAAATCTCCCATAAAGATCTTCCTTTTTTTTTACCTAAAACCTTTCTTTATATCCTGGGGAAAAGAAAACATAAAAGGGTGAGCTCAAATGCTCAGTAAGGGTATACAAAAGAAATAAAAATCATATCATATCTTTTTGAAAATCATAACCTGCAAAAGAGATCATAATATCTTAACATGGAACAAATCATAGAAGTGAAAATGAGATCACCATAATCATAAAATGAAACTTGAAACTTTGTGTCATTCACACATAATCATGGAAAATCATTTCTTGTTAGTCATGACTCATTGCCAAGACTATCTTAGTGGACAAAGTCCCTTTCTGAACCGAGTTCACTCCTCGTTTCAGTCCTGTATCACTGAACCGAAATAACCTTCCGTTCCAGCCATGTCTATCTCATGAGATATAAAGTCTTTACCCAATGCATTGGAGGGAGATATAGGTCCCACCCATCTTATAATGAATCCTTTCTTATGTGTGCCACATAATCATAAACCATACATCATAGCGTAACACATGTAACAAAAATGGGATTCTTGAAAACATCATGATATCATAAAACAAATCATATAAGGTAAATGAATTCATAAAAATAATTTCCTCACAACATAATCAAATCAATGTAATATTAGGGATAAAAACAGAACCCTTTATTATCTTAGATGGAAAATAATTTTGATAAAACACTTGAACTCCATTCTTGAAGAAAATATCCTTTCTTCTTCAAAAACATTTTTCCTTTCATAGCATGTCATACGACTTTAAAATAAAAGAAGTTGATTAAAAATAAACTTGAAAACTTGTAAAGGAAGCTTCTTGGAAATAATGTTTTAAAAATCCATTCATGCCGTATAAGTTAAAAAAACATTCTTCGTACTTTTGTCGGAAAAGTCAAAAAGTACCTCGTACGGAAAAACGACAAAAGATTCCTTTCATATTCTTTACTAAAAACTCACCTAAGGGTAAAATTGGATTTAAACTATTGCAAGTGGATGGAAACAATATTACATATTGAGGGAACATGGATGTGGATGATAAAATACACCCCCGTAAATACTTACGAATAAACAATCTCGGATAAAATTGAGATTGTGATATTTCCCTTACCTTAGGTCCGACTTGCTTTGTAAGTGTCCGAACCTCCTGTATAATGATTTAAATCATGTTATTGACTTATTACAGAATCATATTCATTGTTATGATATCATATATGGTTCACTTATGACATTATATTACCCGTTCTTTTGTAAACTCTATGTTAAAGAAGCGTTTTGGGTAAAATCGTTTCATTTATCGTAGGTGTTTTGACTTGTTGTTCTTGACATCATTATTACTTATATCATGATTTACTTACTTCCAGAATATAAAATATGATTTATATATCATATATATTCAGTATATATATATATATATAATAGGTAGATAAATAAAATGAAAAACACCGTTCATGGAGACGGTAGTCCGTACGTACGCATGAACGCTGTTTTCCTTTCCTTATTGTCTTGAAATGGAAGTAAGTAGATGACATACATATGTATATATATACATAAATCTAGTAGCTTTATAATGTCATATATTTCATTATTATTTCTTATATATACATTATAATCATTCTTAAATGGTTAACATGGAGAATGAATCTCATCGCGTCGTGGAGACGGTATTCCGTACGTAAGCACGAGAGATGATATCATTTCTATAAATATTGAATTGAATTGGAGTGGATCATACAATATATCAGAATCAATATGATGTTGTAATAACTATGTATAGTTATTCTTTACACCATTATACCCATCCATGTAAGGTGGTGGTGGAAAATAGATTACACCACGGCGTGGAGACGGTATTCCGTACGTATGCACGCGCGGTGATTTCTTTTTCCGTAGGATGGATAGATGGTGAAATAGGGTTGTTTCATACTTATAATAACATATCAGTATATGAGTGATACTGATGTTATTACTTCATAATGAAACAACCTAAGAAGAAGAAGTGGAAGAAGAAATAAAGATGAAAGAATTGGTAACGGTAATTACCTCTTCTTTGAAGTGCCTCTTTGAGACCTCCTCATAGGGCACTAAAATTGGTCTTTGAGGAGACCAGAACCTCTAGGATGTTGCTAGGGAAGAGGAGAGGAGAAATTTGCAGGGGTTGGCCGAGCTTGAGCGCTCAAATTGGTGTGAGGAGGAGGGGGAGGAGGTGTCCTTTTATAGGGGAGGAGAGGGGCACCTTAGGAATATCTCAAAATATTATTTTATATTAAAGTCAAAATCAGTTTATAATGGTTCCAAAGGGTCTTATTTCGAAGCTAAAGTGGGGATGGGTCTACCTCCTATCAACCAATAGGATTTAGACAAGTTTAGGGTATTATTTTAACCTTATCAATTAGATTTAACTCTTAGTTAAATAATTTAACTTTTACCGTGTCTTTTTGTTTTCTTTCACTATATGGTTAATAAACTTACTATAACATGCCAAACGAACCCCAAATTGTATATTATTAATACATATATCCTTATCTAAGTCATGTGGCCGATCCTTAGATTTTTAGGAATAAAATAACAATTAATAATATAATATTTTATTTAAAAACTATTTTGTGTCAATTTTGACACTATTTGATATATGATTTTTGTGAAAGTCATAACAGAATTATATGTTCGAACCAAGTTGATTAAATCAACACTAATATATCATAGTAACCGAGAAAATTAGTGGAATTCATAAAAAGTCTTAAATTACATTTATTTTGGTATTTATATTATCAATTATGTCAATATTTCATTAATAAGATAATTACTGCATCATCTTTGTGTCATAAATAAATTATATTATTTGATGTCTAAAAATTACAAATAAAATACCATCATGTATGAAATCTTTTTATCTTTCTAATGAATATTTATAGTCGAATTTATCTTATGTATAACCCCATACTAAAAATGATTTACTTATTAAACTTTGATTTTAACTATTTTAACCCTTCTTTAAATAAATTAATAATAAATGTCCTAATCTAATCCAAGTGGGCCTAAATGGTCATATTTTATTTCTAAGTTTGTTTTTGGTCGAATTACACTTGTCCAATAGAATTAGGACATGTTTTAGGGTAATATTAATATCATATTTACCCTTTGTTACCCTATTTACTATTAATCGTGGTAAAAAAAAGTAAAAACTTAATATTCACCAAAAAATTATTTTCATCTCATTGAACCACATTTTAGTCCTTGATATTAACCGTGTCTCTCATATTTTCGAAATTCCATTCACAGAAGCAGTAAAATTAAGTTTTATGCAAAATTCAGTTTTTAACCTACCACTTAGTAGTTTCACTATTCATCAAAAATTGATGTTTTTCAGAACAATGCCAAAATTTCATCCCAAGCTATATTTCATATTCCGAATTCAAAAATGAAGTCTATTTTACCAAATTCATAACATAAAAGTTGCATTAATTAATTTTATAATTAAATCCCGCTGTTAAAACAAATAGCGTGTTTTTAAGAAACAATATCTATCAAAAGATTGACACTTGTTTATGTCTAGTTTAAATGTGAAATTACATCCAATGACCAAAATTGTATTAAATTGTAAAAATATATTCTAAATATACTTTAAAACCACTCAAATTAATGATTTATCACTATTAATTATTTCGATTAAAAAAAAGTTGTTTTTAATTATAATTTAGTAATTTTCACTATTCATCAGAATATGAAAGTTATCCGAAAAGTACCAAAATTTCACCTTAGGCTAAATTCGATACTCCGAATCCAAAAATGAAGTCCATTTTGAGAGTTAAAATTTCTAAAATTTAAAAAGTGGTTATTACTATTCATAACGGCTAGTTTTAATAATATTTTAATAGCATATCATTGTTTCGTGAAACTCAGGATTACGTACCACACACGCTATGCAAGGAAAGTCAAGGATGCGTGTTGTGCAAGCTCCTTTTGGTGTAGCGTATAACACAAGAATATTTTTCATAAAATCTCGGGCTGTTACATTCCATGTACTTCATGAGTAATATCTCAAGGTATTCTCATGGACCATTGTACACGTGGATAACTTCCAAAATACCTCTACAATGACAATGAGATTAGATTTAGTAGTTGTTTCATGTTAACGAATAGGTAAGTGGTGATGTTTTATTTCAAAGACCAAATCATGTTGTGTTTTTCTCCATATGAGAACCAAAAATTACTACAACTTTTTGAGCATCACACAAACCATTCTTGTAGATCATTTAGAAGATCATGCATGTCATGAGAAGTTGACAACTACAGTAAGACATGAGTATGTAATAAGTAGGATTGGGGTGTTATCCAAGTTCTAGTGATGGGGATCCTTGAGGTTCTGAAATGAGACAAAACCATAGGAAGTATATTTTTGAATCAAGGAAGTGGTCTGGGTTTCCATTTCATGTAGATCCAGACCAATCGAACGGTTGCACTCACAACCTATTTTCTCCCTAAAGTAGTAGTTGGATATGGTGGTAATAGTAGATGATACACCTATTCTGATTATGCATCATGAATTATAAAATTAAATATTACATTGGATACATGGTGGGCTATACCCCCTTATCGGTTAGTGTAGAATTTGCATGATACTGTTTATAAATGTCTTTCTTGAGTGATACCCCTACCTGATGGTGGTCCTGATGGTGAGACTTCTCCCAAAAGATGTAGGGAGTTGGTATAAACCTTTAATAGTGATGTTTGATGTTACATTATACATATAAGGAAGAGGGACAATTCCCCCATCATGGATAGTTCTTGAGAAACGATCCAAAACCATTCAGAAGAGTCTGTTCTAACAAATGAGGATAATTTCGAGGTGTGGGGGATGAGTTCACATGACAGGTGTGTTTGAGGTTTATGGTTGTACTATGGTTTTAGAGAAATAAATGGTTGTGGTAAGACTATGGGATAGGGAAATAATTAGTTCCGAGGGGTGGAAGATTGTGGAGGCCTGAGTGCAGTTTGTGGTATCCCAACAATCTCCACTACCTCTGGTTGTTTTAAAATAGAGTTCTAATCCAATTTTCTTTTATTGAATGACCTATCTGAGTCCTAGTAACACCAATGGATTGATTGTTTCTTGATTTTTTTATTTAGTTAAAGGGTTATCTTAGAGTTTTCCTAGATATGGGTTATCAGTAGCTCTGGTTGGGGGTCAATATATATAAGGGGTGTATTTCTAAGGCTTATATGGGTTTTTAATGTTAGTGATGATATGATTTAGTGAGATATATGCTACATAAAAATTGAGAAACATATGGATTGGATCCAAGAAAACTTCCTGGACAAGTTTGTGGTAGTTTTCTCTTATGGTAACCTCATTTTCTCTATGTTATAGTGGGATCACATGAGACATGATAAGATTCTTAAAGTAATGATCATGTAGTGATAATTATAAGATATCTATTGTATTGATAGTCATCAAAATATGTATTCTCAAAAATTGGAGTGACAGTGGACCCTATAGAGTATGATATGACATGAGATTGAGAGTTACATAGGGCATGGCCATGTTAGAAGATTCTCACATGTATTTTTCCCTACACAGTTTTTTAGTGTGGTGGTGAAGCAAATGGTCACCTTGTAGTTAACCCCTTGAGGGTGAGGATAGTGTAGTGTACCTCTAATCGATAATTGTTACCCATCGCTTCTTCTGAGATATAGGGAGGTATAACTCTAGGATATCGATTGGGATATGTTTCATGAACTTATATCCATTGGATACATTCCTAATTGAAATCCATGATTTAAGACATCACATCATCCTTTTACCTGGATAGATTATGATTTTGGCCACATTGTGGGAAGTAGTGCCAATAAGGTTGTTTTCCATTAGTGGTACATTTAGTAAAGGTGAGGATATGAAAAGATATCTTTGAATTAGTGAGTAATATAATGGTGATGTAGTGTGTTTTCACGTGAAAAGTCTTATTGTTTCATCTGTATATGGGTGATGACCAACAAAGCTTTGTGGAGAGGCCTGAACACTTTTTTGTGTACAAGTTAGTCTATAATTTTGGAATTCCCTTCATAATCATTGAAAAACATGATGATTACATCACAAAAAATTAGGGGTAGTATCTGAGTATCCTTGGGGGCTCGGTTGTAGTGTGGAACACTGTTTCACCCTAGCCTATTGGCTCGGAAAAAATGATCCATTTAAGTTTTGGTAAACATGCTTCATGATTGCATATAGGTTTTGAGCCATAGTTGGGAAGATAATCTATATTCGGTTGGGGTTTTTATATCATGATGATTACCTCTCCACCAATAGAGTAACACTTTTTCAAGTCTATGTATGGGGACCTTATAGGACACTTTCATACTAGCTGGAATGAGTGGGTAACCAAGCATGGGTCCTAGTTTTTATGCTAGTGTTGGTTTTCAAATAGTGAATTTCATCCAAATGAGGATGTGAAATTACTGATAATCTCTAGGATTCTACATTGTAATTAAAGTGGATTAATTGGAATAATTTTTTCAAATAAGAATTTGGAATATTTCTATGAATATTTCTATAGACAAGAGATGAGATGACATGAGATTTCAAGTCCCGTTGTGATCAGAATTAATTTTTGAAGTATATTAAAATATTAAATATCACACATGTGCAGTTTTCTTTGAAAAGTGGAAATAATCACACATGGATTCACGTGTTAGAAATATGAGGACATAGCTGTGTCTAGTATATGAGCTTTATCCTATGAACGATATAACCTTCGTCAGTACGTAGAGTTTGTGAAAAAGACATCATAGATGCAATTAATATAATAAGATAAATAAATAAATTTATTTTATACAATTGGTGAAATGACCTTTTTACCCAATATAAATATTAAGTTATAATCAATTTGAAGGATTAGACACATAACCCTGATAATTTAGTGGAGGGTGTAGAGGAACATATGCATTCATCAGAATCATGGATGAATGATAGGAATACCATAAATATTGATAATGACAATGCTCCTTGTAGATCTAATTAATGAAAAAAATGTGCAATTTTTATCCATAATATGTTGATCTAAATTTATTTAGGATTATTTTTTGGGTATTCATCTCATCCTTTTTACCCATGACCAATGAGAATTAATCAGAAAAAAATTAATTTTCATATTGATCATATCATTCACGTTATTGATTTCTCTTCCTATAGAATACAAATTTATATTTACTTGGATTATTTATTATAGATCGTCATTATAATTATCAATAATCGAGTACAGTATAAAAAAGTCCATGATTCATTCAAAATTATTGTTTTTTATTTTTTTCTCCCCCTATTCTATGATTTATCTTCATCAACTTTTGTTTTTGAATACCCAGAAATCAATTGATGTGCATTCAATCATTGGTGAAATAAATTGATTCCACAGGTCCAGTTTTGAGATTTGGTGATGAAATTGTGATGCATTATGAAATAGTTTGAATGAGATAGTATTGGGGGCCCTCATTTTGGTTTTGGATTGTAGTAGTATAGAGATGCAACAGATTCCAAATCCCGAGTAGTTGGAATGGCCATGATCCAGCTAATGATGATGAACGGGCCCACGCAGCTTGAGATCCATGATTTTCGCAATCATTGAAAAATAGAACCATATAAGTCAAGGATTACATGATCGTGTGATAGGAATTTTGGTTAGGGTTGCAACATGATAAACGGAGGATGATAATTGTGGAAAGAAAAAATAGTATATGAATGATGAAATGAAAAAAAAGAAAAACAAGAAATATAAAAGGTAATAAAATTAATTAAGTGGAATGGGAAAGTGGGTGACATACAAGTCACATTTGAAAAATAGTGGAAGGTAATCCTTCAAGATAATAATATTATTATATTATTGTTAATAATTCATTTATTATTGTTATCAAAACACTATTTCAGTTATATATTTTAACCGAGACATCGTATTGATGCACTATTAGCAGTATGAAACCCCTCAATTTAAACAGACCATTTCAAGATAAATGTTAGTTATTCTATTTGGGATCATATATTAGGTCCATGAAGCACCAAATAATAATATTATTATTATTTTTAAATTATCTTGTATTTGAAAAATCTTTTAAATATAGTGTTATATTGATGAATCGTTTGTACTATCCTGACCCTGATATTGAGGTAGATGTTTTGATTCAAATAATGGGTATTTAGATTTGAATCATGGGTGGTAACCGTGAACCACCATTCATAAATTATATGGAAAAATGTGTCTTTTTCACCCAGTTATCCATTTGGGGCAAGTGAATAGCCTATCCTGAGTGTTTTCCCTTGAGGATCACAACGATGTAATATATTTGGAAATATGCATCCATTTTTTGAAGAATATTATTAGAATTATGCTTTTCCCATCAGACCAATGACATTTCCCATGCAATTTTCAGGATTTTTACAAACCTAGAAACAATAAGGGATAGACTTAGTGTGACACACCATGTTTCTATAGGGGCAGATCTTTTACTCTTTTAAGGATAGGTTGGATTACTTTTTCTCTACAACTCATATTTTTCTATAGTTTGTTTGAGCTTCCAAGGACGAAGATTAGTTGAGTGTATTACATTGGTCTATTTCCTATGATTATTCGGTATAATATCATGTTCCCATCGTAGAAGGAATCCTATATATAATTTTTTTTGATGATATGTGCAATGAGAGAAATATCCCCTATTCATGAGTGAGTTGTATCAGACTATTTTGAAGGAAGACTCAGTGGATTAAATCATGTATCCCTACAAGAGGCCTGGAGTGATTCTTATTTCATTTTTTGATACCTAAGAAGGGGATTGTTGGAATTTATGTGGCCAAAACTACATGTGGATTGACCCTTTATCTAAGAGGATGGTTCTCGTAGGGTCTAGTGTGCCTCTAGGGATGCATGGGTGTTAACCCCTATCTTTGTTTTCATATTTGATCTTTTAGATGAGGTGTAGTTTGATCGAGTGCGTATCTCAGATGGACCCTGTCTTTTTTCCTTTGTGCTAAAACCTAACAAGAATCAATTCAAGGATTGGTGTAATTAGTGGTGGTATAACACATGGAATATGTTCTCATGGATGAGCATTTTGTGGAACCTTCGATCCTATAAAAATGCATGCTTTCTCACTTGATTGATCTTGAGGGGCATTCCAACTGGCTGGTCAGGCGTGGTGATTTTAGGTTTTGGCAGGAGGATTGGACTGGTGTGAAGCTCTTCTTCCAGGGGTGTCTAGCACCATCAATTTCCTTAAAAGAGTCTAGTAGACATCCTCTCATGATTAATGTTGTCCTGAATGATGAGCAGATGAAAATTTTATCCAGCATCATCCTCACCGACGAGCCAGACCGTTGCTGTTTCTTTGGAACACCCTCTATAAGGCTATCCTCGAAAACCTATAGAGATACCTTCAATGGCCATGGTGTGAGGGATGAGAAGGTTGTGAATCATTGGTTCAAGGAGATCCCGAGGAAACTCTTCTTCCTCATTTGGAATATCTGTCGTCACGCTCTCCCGAATAACAATAATATCCATAGAAGAGGGGTGAGTACGGTGTCCCACTACCATTGATGTCTACTCCCTCAGGTGGATACTACTGAGCATGTATTTATTCATGGAGACTGGGAAAATAACCTCTGGGGGAAAATGGGGGTGCATTTGGACATCGAATGTAGAGGGGATTCGTTCCAGGAGGTGCTCGAGGGATGGTTATGCGATGTTAGATCTGCCGATTTGGAAAGGAAGGGATGAGCTATCACAGCGGCAGATATTTTTTGGATGCATTAGGAGGCACAAAACAAAGCAAGAGATGGTGCGAAACCCACTTCCATTCTCCAACAGGCTCACGCTAGTGCATTGGTGGTGGATTTCAGTCAGCTCATACACGGTAGTGAAGGTTCGATCATGTTTAACTCGCTTGTGCCTAGAGCTCCCCCTTTGCATGGTTCGCACCCCAGAAATCAGGGAAAGTGGGTGAGGTGGTTTCCACCTCTACGGGGAATGAAAATTAATGTTGATGGATCCCTTATTGATGGGGAGGTGAGAGGTGGTAGATTGGTTCACAACCCCTATGTGTCAGTCATTCTTGGATTTAGTGCCTACTTTGGCAGTGGCATGTCCTTCGGTGTAGAGAATCGCGCAATGCACACCAGACTTACTTTGTGCGAGTGTAATAATCTTAAGGCGGTGGAGATTGAGTCAGACATAGCTGTTTTTGTCCAGTTGCAACAAGGTAGGGCCAATCACCCTTGGGACCTTTTCTATCTGGTTTGTCATTGTAGAAGTAAAATATAGCAAGGAACGTCTCTCAAGCATACATGGCACGAAGGGAATCATGCAGATGACCACTTAGCTCGAGAGGGAAGACCAGAGAATGTGATTATTGTTTATAGTTGTGTGGGATCCCTACCCAAGAGTTGCAACCAGATTATTCTGGGCGATGTGCTTTGTCTGCATCACTTTAGACCTCCGTAGTCCCTTGCAGACTTCCCCCCATCTTTGGGATTTTGTTTGTTTTCCCCTTTTCTAATAAAACAAAATAACTTTCAGTCAGATTATATGTTCTATATACATATACCTATATATATCTAAATATTACTCTTGATGATTTTTGCTTTGTGATTTCAGTGTTTTCTTATGGGTATTGTTATACTCGTACATGGAAGGGATTTTCCCTCACCTATTGTGTATTATGAAGATGAGGGATCTTTATTTGGAGTCCATAGTGGGAAAGTACCAGGTAGAGTGTAAGAAATGAGAAATATATCATTGAAATTACCCTTCTTATAATTATGGTATGTATTATAAATCACATAAAATCACATAGCAAATAAAATAAAAGAATTATAAATTATGAATGAATAAAATAATAAGTATTTATAAAAACTAAGGAATATAAAGAAATGGAATAGTAACATGACATTGGGAATAGTAATATGAACCTTATGAATAGTAACATGTCCAATGATATAGTAACTTCAGCTATGAAATTATAAAAAACAATTAGTAACTGATAAATGGGAACATGATATATTCACATAATGTAATTAGTAAAAAAATGTTTTAAAAATGATAAATTAAGTATTTATATTTTTATGAAACATGAATGTTTATTTAAGATATTTTAATTAATATACTAATTTAAAAAAATTATTTTCATAAAATAATTTCATGAGTTAATATTTTATGTTTTATGATTATAAGGTAATTTTATAATACGTATATTTATTTTTAAATGTGTTATAAAATTAGGTTTAATTTTAAAATAGTTTTTTTAAATAAATCATTATTTTAAAAAAACCTTTTTCAAAAAATAGAGTTAATTTTTGAATTTTACATTTTGAACAATGGTTTGGGTAATTTTTTAGTATTTTTATAAAATACTTGTAGTTTTAGTGAATAGTTAAATATAGAAATTTAAGATATATATATTATAAGATAAACACACTAGTCCTTCAGTCATTGATGATGTAATCAACATAAAATAATACTCTCAATTATTTAATTGTATTTAGGGAAAATTATAAAATTATTTATAGTCTTTATCCAAAATAATAAACACATCAATAAAATTATCAAAAAATACTACTCTTCTCCACAATAAATACCACCCTCACA
This sequence comes from Viscum album, assembly GCA_963277665.1. Classification (NCBI taxonomy): domain Eukaryota; kingdom Viridiplantae; phylum Streptophyta; class Magnoliopsida; order Santalales; family Viscaceae; genus Viscum; species Viscum album. The sequence continues at coordinate 1,865,142,776 of OY728159.1, forward strand.
ACCAATTTTGTGCACACCTTTTCAGCCTTGAAGATTTAAAAGTTTCTACTCAATATTCTTCCCAAACATCCTCCTCACATCATAGAGCTTTTGGTCACAATAAAATAGGAAACAAATTTCCCTAATGTGGTTCTCAAGGAGATGAATTCAAGAGGTAAAAACCTCTTTCATTTTCTTTTAATTTTTTTAATTTCTTTTATTTTCTTATAGTATCCTCACTTAATCTATCCAAACATGCATGATATCTATAAAATCTATATATACTATACATTTATTTTTTAAATTTAAAATCTACCATCAAGTCTCTTCTCCTCTTAGGTGTTAATTTATCAACATTGAGGATGCCAAGTTTTCATAATCCATTACCACATTCTAAGATATACATAAAACTGTTATAATGGACAATATAGATTTAATATTTATTTTATAAACTTTTTTACGTTTTGAAACTAAATTTTATACAGAATAATTAATAATCCAGCAAGACCTATTTGTGATGATCAAAAGACAACAAAATAATCTAAAAAATTTCCTCTAATGTCTTATTTAATGATTTATAATCACAAAAAATAACCAAATAAATTATATACGCTTGTAATATTTTGGATGTTCATTAATAACATATAAATTTAATTATGTATATCTATTCCCATTTTACAAGATCTTTTATAGATTTCTATAAGTGAACCACTCATGAAAACCAATGAATGGAACAATCCCAAACTACGAAATTGTATCTTATAAAAACAAGGAAATAAATGAACATAGGAAATTATAATAAATAAAATACATGTAGAATATGTTATTAATTAATTAATTAATGTAATTTTATTATCTAGGACATTATGTTCAAGTACAAAACACATTCATACATAAGGTAAGGGATTCTTGCTGAACCTCCATTTTTCTTTTTGGCCATACATTCTCTCTCTCTATATCCAATGTAACTATTTTTTGGTATATAAATATTATAAATTCAGTTTATATGTTCCCAACTCATGTATCAATATCATAAATTCTATCTTTTATGGGGAAATACATGTTTTAAAATAGTTCCCTTTGAAATTATTTTTGATAATCAAGATTAATTAAAAGGAACATCTCGATTTCTTACCCATTTTTTTGTGCATTCTATAATATATATCCATCCACCATTATTTTAATAAAATCACTCAATTAATCATGAAAAGTATATTGGTCCACTAATTATTTTATGAAAAAAATGTTCTTTTTCCCCTTTAAACAATATTTAATATTTTCCTTAAACCACAATAAAATGTTTCATTTTTTAGTGACTCTTAAACACTATTTTAACAAGTTTTTGCATCATATTATCATAAATTATCATGATATATGACTATTTAACCTTATTAATGCACATGTATTATTTAAATTAATTCTTTCATTAAAAAAAATTATGATATTCCCTATTTTTATTCCTTAAAACATGATTATGATACCCAATTTTTTAAATGGGTAACCCTTATGCTTGACTATTAACATGGGAAACATATGCATGAACAAGTTATTATGAGTGCACCCATAAAGTGATACAATGAATTCATCAATTTTTAGTCTTATAATATGTCATGTTGGGACATGTAGTGAACCATATTCCTTTATGGGATATTTTTTTCCAAGTTAAATGGTCTTGGGAGTTGTCATTGACTCATGCTTATTTCATGTTGTGTGTTGTTTCAAAATTCCAATGATTCACTAATTACATGTATTCATTCTCTACATGTTATGATTATTTATGTTTATTCATATTATTATCCATTTTATGTTCTAATTTTTTGCCTTCTAACTCATGTTCTATGCTTTATTACTATGTTTTATCATATACTGGGCCCTTTAGTTCATCTCCTTTGTTCATGAATTCCCTAGGTTTTTTTATGCCGATGTAGGAGCTCTGAAAAATATATGAAATATTTATGCATTATTATAATATATATGTTTTATTATATTTCCATATTTTCAGTTTTATGTACCTAATCATCCATATAAAATATATATTATGATCCATGGATTTAAATTTGATGGCAAATGATGACTAAAATCATGTAAAAATATGTGTAAAAGGATAGGGTCACTATAGTTGGTATCAGAAAAAGGTATAGTTATTTTATGGATGTTAATACTAGATCAAATTAATAATTACCCTAGTGGTAACTCTATCACCATATATATCCTAGATTGAAATATTTAAAATCACATCTTTTGAAATACTTTTCAATTATGATTATATCCTTTTATGTTCAAACTTTTAATTTTATATAATTATTAGATAATTATTGAAGACCAATAATTGCGTTATCTTTTTATTAGTTAGAACATGGAAGGAAAAAGATGATGAACAAATTTTCCCACTCTTACTGAATAACTACTTAGAATTAACATCTTGAAGTAATTCTTAGATGACTATAAAACATTTTCCAATTTCCGAGATACATTACAAAACTTTATGAGGCATATAATACCTCTAACATTACCAAATTATATCCATGATCATGTACATTTTGTGGGTAATCTTTCAATTTCAACATTCTAACCATGATTTTCATGGGATGTACCTTTAGTTTCTTTTCAAATTATTCTATTTATTTGGAAAACATGAATCAATATATTATTTTGAAGATGAGGTAGAATTGGGAGACATACAACCAACCTATTTATATTTAATTTTATATTTTTTTCATTGATCAAATATAAAAACTAATTTTGAAAAACCAAAATATGAAATATTTGGATATTAATCTGAAATATTGTTTTATAAAAAACAATTTAAAAGATGTGTTTCAAATTTATATCTTAGAAATAATTTTCTTATAATTTATTGATGCTTCCAACAAGATAATCCAAGTTCTTGAGTAGTTTTTGGATATGAAAATTTGATGATTTTTAAAATATAACCATGTACCATCAAAATGAATTAAGCATTCTCCTTGAATAAAATTCCAATATGAAATAGTAAAGTTATCATAGAAGTGACTAATCATGGAAAGTGATCTTTATGATTTTTTTCATGTTTAAAAAAACTAAAATTTCAAGGGAAACATCCACATGGGGGAATGTTACAACCCAAAATTCTATTTGTAACAACACAATATTTCATATTAAATTATCTTCAATAACATGTATTTCACGCAATAATGACTTGGCTAGCGTAACACACAAGATTATGTATTTGTGGAACAACACATTAGGGTTAAAATTATTTAAATGGTATATTCATAACACATCCAATAAATATAGTCACATAAATAGTAATAAATATTTTTAAAATTTTATTTATAATATTTTAACAAAAATAAAATATATTTATAAATGAATGTATAAGATTTGGTAAAAAAAGATTTATCGTTTGAAATAATATTTTCTTAAAGGAATTAATTTTTATGACCTAATATACACAATAATAAAATTAATTTTGGACACCCATAGAAATTTAATTTGGTTAAATAAACATCATTTTTTAATACCTATTATCAAAATTATCTATGGGTGAATTCTTTGGTATTTTTATGTTAACTTTAAATTTGTGGTGAATTGTGAAAAACATTGAATTATTATTAAAAAACAACTTTTTTCATTTAAATAATGATTTTAATTTAAATTAAATTTAAAGTAAAAATATATAAATAATGCATATATTAACCCAATGCGGGTGATCAGAATCATTTTTATAATATAATTAGATATAAAAAGTCATTTAATTTTTGTTTGCCTTTTTAACCAACTTCTAGATACAATTGTAGATTAGAATTAAACATAATTTTACCACTTTTATGAATTAAATTTAGAAAATTAGATATACTTGGTTTTAAAAATTATGAACAATTTGGTCTAATAGGATCAAAACATTTTTAGGTGAATAGTAACTTTTGAATATTATTTATCACATTTAAAGGTAAATAGGGTAATTATATGTAAAAATAATATTATAATTATATAAAAATAACATAACACTTTTCCAAATTTCATTGGTTATGTTTCTTTTACCAAAATCAATCTCAGGTAAAAAAATATGAACCTTTTAAGGAAGTTGTGTAAGATTAAGACATTTATTATATATTATTTAAAGAAGAGTTAAAAATTTCATATTCAAATTTTAATAACGAAATAATTTTAAATACAAACTAATAAATAAGATATATAATACTATAAAAATTCAATATAAAGATAATAAATTTATAAAAATCATGATATTATATTTATATTTTATAGAAATTAAATAATTAAATTTAATTGTTATACAATGATGATGTAGCAATTAATTTACTAAAGGTAAAATCAAATAAATAATATTAATGATATTAAAATAAATATAATTTGACTTAATTATTGACATTAAATAATTTAATAGCATACTTAGAGATGTTAGTGGATAATTGGTTGTATTGGTTCGATGTTGACGTATTGGATTAATATTTTTAAAAATGAATATACTAAACTGTATTAAAATTTAAATGAATGATATTTTAAAATAAATACTACTTTATTAATTGATATAAAATTCATAAAAATATATGGTATTCCAAATAGATTTTATAATCTCAAATTTTTCATAAATAATCCAATTAGGTTTCTTTTGGCATTCTTCAGTAACTATATTAACTCTATTGTTTAAAAATATTGAGTAGACATAGTAAGAGTTAAACTTTTTAACTAAGGGTTAATCCCAAAAGATACGGTTAATTTTTAACCTAACCCTATATAAAATTAAATTTATGAGGAGATATAGACCCATACTCATATTATCCTCTAAATAAATCACTTTTGAGCTATTTGAAACCAAAAATAAATTTTTAATATATTTATATTTTATGATCTTTCAAAAGTGACCCTCACCTCTATTATAAAAGGGCACTTCTCCATCGCTTTAATTTAGACCTAAAAATCCCTTTGGATCATCCAAAAACTACACAAATATCCTACCTAAATTCCATAAATTCATCATAAAGGCCACACTTTGGGTAGAAATACATCCTATGGAGTCCATCTATACAAATCAAAAGGGGACAGTCGAAGAAGAGGTAATTATTTAGCAATTAAATTAAATTTCATATATTATTATACTACATATTCATATGTTTTTCCCTAAAAAATTAATATCTTCAGTATCATATAAATTATAATATGTTATTATGTAATGGTAAAAATATATTCCACCTTTTAACCATCATATGAAAAATAATATCACTATGCATGTATTGGTACGACTTACCATCTCCATGATGTGGTGAAAACTATTTTTCATTTATTCTTCATTTTGATGGGAAAAACGATGAATATAATGAATTTAAATATTAAATATTATATTCTAATGTTTTCTTATAATTAATATTCCATCCAATTCCACACCATTTAGCCATCAAGGGAATGATACAGTTTCTTGTGCGTACGTACGACCAACCATCTCCATGATGTGATGAGATTCATCATCCTTGTTCACCATTAAAAAATGATAATAAAAATATATATTATTAATAAGTATGAAAAATATTAAATAATAATTCTTCTGTAATAATATATATATATGTACATATATTTCATTCACTTACTTCCATTCAATATGATAAGAAAACAGAAACATCATTCATGTGTATGTACAGTCTACCGTCTCCATGAAGAGTGTACTCAATTTCATATATATATATATATTCATAATTTGAATATATCTGATATATAAATCATGTTATACATTATTTACATAAGTAAATCATTATCTAACTAATATGAACAAAAACAACATGTCATAACATGTACGATAAACACTGAAATTATTACCCAAAATGTTTTTTAACTTAGAAATTATTAATAAAAGATTAATTTAAAGTAATAAATGAATCATATATGATATAATAAATTTTATTATTATTCTATTAAAATTTAATAATATGTTTAAAACCATTATACAAGAGTATTGGACACATACAGAGAGTACAGACCTAAGGTAAGAGAATTCTATCTCACTTTCAATTTTCGTGAGATATAAGTCATGATCACCACTTATTTCTTGTATGTGATATATATAATACCCCTATTATATTTTATTTCTTGAATAAATTTATATTAATGGTATTTAAATATTCATTTTATGATATTTTTCTTATTATTAAAATTTTCAAAGTGTAATGGGATGCTCTGAATGTTTAAATAATTAATCCTCTTAGAATTTCAAAATTATTGATTTTATCTTACACAACTATTTATATGGATATAAAATTATTATAAAGGAAATTTTATGTTTATTTTTTAGTTCATTCAATTTTTTCAAAATGATTCATTTTATGATTTTATTTCACAATCTCATTATTATTCGAGATTATTTTGATTGTATATATCTACTAAGAAACCTTTGACATCCATGTACATGTTTTCAAAAGAATTTTAAGGATTTATTTATATGAACCTAAATGTTATAAATCTTAATTCATTTCTGAAGATTCAAATTATTATGGGACACTTTGATTCAATAACATATTTTAAATGTCTTCTTTAATATATTGTGTGACTTTTAAATGTTTTCAAAGGGATATTTCTCTCAATGATTTTTATGGATTTTATTTCAACTATTACAACAACCATTGTTGGATTTTATACTTTAATGAGATTGTTTTTTATGATAAATTATATTAAAGGGTTTATGATATGTTTGACTATGGATGTTCACCCTTAGATAACTTTCATAGTTTATTGTTAAAGTATTCATAATTTATAATCAGGTTTTTAATGCAACTAATTATTTTGTTTATGTTTCACCATTTTCATATGAGGAATGCATTGGACATAGAATGTGAATGGTGGGACCTACTATCACCCCTTGATGCACCGGTAGGTCTCTTGCGATGAAATTAGTTACTGAAAAAACCCATCGTGTTTTTTTCCAATCAGTTTAACATTGTTATAAGGGTAGATCTTGACACAAATGAGATATGTTTCTACACAAAAATGTAAACTATCACGAGGATAGATATTGATTGAATATATATTAAGGATATATCTTGGTAATGTAGATGTCTGGCATTATTCATTCACTTAATATGATATTAGTTTTGGATAGTCCATTTGGTTATTTGACTCGTAAAATATCCATTTTCTTCTTATTTCATGTTGTATTATTTGTTATTTCCATATTATAATCAAGAATACATTTAAAGGTATTGTGTTTTAGTTATACATCATGCCTTAATGTTTGTGATTATTTATCTGTAATATATTTTTTTGTATGATTAACCTTACTGAGCATATGTGCTCAACCATTTCTTATGTTTTATTTTCCCAAGATTCCATGAAGTGAATTATGACTAACATGTAGGGTTATACTAGGATAATAATGGTATTATCAAAGGATTATCTATGTTGTATTTTATGTTTTAAATTATAATGTATGCTTGATGAATTTAATCTAGTTTCCATGACTGATAAATTGATTGGTCCTCTATGATTTTATTCCTTCTAGTCGTAACAATGTATTAAAATAATTCACCGGCTCTAGGCTTCTAGGTTTGGGGATTTATAGTTGTTATTATAGGACATTTAGAAACAACCATATAAATTATACTTGGAAAACATATATTCCGGAGCATAACTATAAGATATACATTGAGTATAAGTCTATGTATAGAAAAAAATCTTTTAGATTTGGTAATGGATAACCTCAGTTAATCCTATGGAAAAATGTATTGAGAAGAATATTCCTCCATTTATATATCCTATACATTATTATTACTAACTATATCTTTACTATTAGTATTTGTCACATTATTCTTTGATTTTTGGTAAATTTTTAGAATAATCTAGTTTATACATGAAATGTTTATACTACTAATATTGAAGAGGCTACAAAAGAAAAATGAGATAAAGGAGGTATTAATGAATATGATGTTGAAGCACAGTTAAGGGTTTAAGAGTGGTATGGAGTGATTGTGTTTATTTTTTATTTAGATTCACAAATTATTACATCAATGGTTATATGGTTATAAGATTCATGATATATGTAAGTATTTTATTGCACTACTTATTCTTGATGTGTTTGGTAGCATATGAGTTTTCAATTAAGATTTAAGGGTGATCAAATATTTGGTGTGTGATAATATAATTTGAATTATGTTGGGATAATATGACGTCAAATTTTTTTTTAGAAATTTAGAGACCTTTAAGGATAGTAAATTTAAGAATAAATATTTTGGTAATGTCTTAAGGGTTGAATGTGATAAGTTTAAAATTGGATATAATTGTTCGGGGTTTATGTATGATTTTTGGATATTCTGTACTAACCTTTTTGGTCTTGGTTGACATTTAAATGACTAATAAATTACTTGTGGACTATATTATTTTTTAATTGTGCTTATTGCATAAATAATCATCTTGAATATCCACCCCGAGGTGAATGAAAGGAAAGGAAAATAGATTGAAGCACAACCAAAGGATTACATTGAAACATGGAATGTAATCAGGCATGTTTTCTCAAGTTCTTATCTTGATAGTAAAAAAATACCTCAACTATAAGAAACAAATATATAAAATATGTTATCCAAATACCTTATGTTTTTTTAATGGATGATATTTTAAATCATCATATATTTATGGCTTTGAGGCCCTCAATTTTCATTTGATTGTTTTCTTGTTTATGATTGATGACCCCAATCACTCCATATAAATATTTACATTTTTTTTCTATGTACATATCTCTACATCAAACTAATTTTATCCCTTTTAAAATAATAATTTGGTTGGGAATGTTTCATTTCCCTTTCCCACTTATTAAGATATTATTTTATTAACCATATTTATGATGTGGGTTTTCCATAAAGGTATTTTTTAGTATCACCCTATTATTTCTGAAGTGCAATTTGAAATTGGGAGGATTAAACTTTATGAATGATGGGATAATTTAACAACCCAATATTTCCTGGTACATTATATTTAATAACTTGTGTTGTAAGCAACACTGACTTTCCTTGCATAACACACAAGATTGAGTCTCTGCCAAACAACAGTTTTGTGTTAAAATTATTTAAATGATACATTCTTAACATATCCATTAAATATAGAAATATATGTAGTAATAAATAAAATTTTAATGTTATTTATTATTTAATAACATAAATAAAATATATTTATAATGAAATTTTAAGTTTCGATAAAATAATTATATGTTTAGAAATAATATTTTATTATTAAAATTACTTTTTATGACCTTTTGTGAATAATAATAAAAATAGTTTCACAATTTAATAGAAATTTAATTTGGTGAAATAAGATTCATTTTTGAATTTTCCATTTTAAAATTTTCTTAGGGTGAATTTTTGCAGTTTTTATGAAAACGTTCAATTTTTTATGAATACTTAAAAACATTACATTATTTTTTAAAACAGACTTTTTTATTTAAAAAATTATTTTACATAAATTTATTTTAAAGTAAAATAAGATAAATAATACATATATGAACACAATTTAGGTCATTTGAATCATTTTTATTTTAGAAATATATATAAAAATTCATTGAATGTTTTTAAAGTCTTTTTACTCGCCTTTTAGCCAATTTTTCATATTATCATTAAATGTAATTTAACACTTATATGAATAGAATTTTTAAAATCTGACATATGTGGTTGTAATTAGTATACAAAATTGTGTCTCATAGAATCAAAATAATTTATGATGAATAGTAACTTTTAAATTTTATTTACCATGTTTAATGGTAAATTTGGTAATTACAGTTAAAAATAATGTTATAATAATATAAATTTACCCTAACACTTTTCATAAATTCATTAGAAAAGTTTTTATCAAAAAAAATAATCCCAGGTCTAAAATATGATTCTTTTTAAGCATCTTTTGTTAGATTAATACATTAATTATATTTGAATTAATGAATAGTTAACAGTGTCATATTTAAATTTTAATAACTAAATCATTTTTAATGTACAGTTATACATAAGATAATTCTACTATAAATATTCAATAAAAAGATAATAATTTTATCTACATCATGATAATTTATTTATAATTTTTATACATTCAATAATTAAATTTATGTTTGACAGAATGATGATATAGTAAATGATTTGTTAAAGGAAGAATCAAATAAATGATATTAATAACATTAAAATAATTATAATTTGCTTAATTAATGGAATAAAATAATTTTATATATTACTTATAAATGTTATATACATATTTTATGTATTGTTATTATGTTATCATATTGTTTTAATATTTTTTTTAAAATACTAAATAGTACAAAGATAGACATAACTAATATTTTAAAATAAATACTATTTTATTAAATGATATTAAAGTCATAAAAATATATGTTTCAACCAAAAAAATTAGATAATATAATATAGGTCACAAAAGATCCAATTTGGTATTTTTATATTTTTTTAGAAACTATATATACCCTATTGTGTAAAATGACAAGTAGACAAGATAAGAGTTAAACTATTTTACTATGGGTTAAACTCAAAAGATAAGGTTAATTTTGAAACCTAAACATGTCTAAAAATATTTGGTTTTGGGGATTTTGAATAATACTCATATTAAAACCTAAATAAATTACTTTTACTCTATTTGAAAAAGATAATAAATTTATAATAAATTAATATTTTGATCTTCCAAAAGTTCCCCCCACCTCAATTATAAAAGGGAAGTTCTCCATCTCTTTAATAAACACCTCCAAAGCCTTTATTCTCTACGAAACCATGAAAAATTATATTCCCAAATTCCCTAAATTAATCATAGAGGCCACAATATGGATAGAAATCCACCTTATGGATTCATTGTGCAAAAAATATACACTTGAAGAAGACATAATTGTTTTATAAATCCAATTCAATTTAATTTCTAATTATACATTCTCTTCTTATGTGGTTTCCATTATAAATTAATATCTACGGTATCATATAAAATATGAGATGTTATTATGATCAAGAGAAATCTATATTCCTTGTTTTGTCCACTATAAGAGAAACAATATCACAATATGTGCATACGTACGACTTACCGTCGACACACGTGGTGAAAACAATTTTTCATTAATACATTATTTTAATGTATATAAATATGAATATAAAATATGTAAATATTAAATATTAAATGATAATTTTTCTTTATAATTCATATTCCATCCAATTACATATCATTTAACCATAAAGGTAATGATAATGTCGTTTGTGCGTAAGTACGACCTAACGTCTCAAAGACACGATGAGATTCGTATTCCTTGTTGAACCTTCATAGATGATTATAAAAATATTTATTATTAATAAGTACAAAATATATGACTTAATAATTATGCTGTAATAATATATATGTATGTATGTACTTATATTTAATTCACTTACTTCCATTCAACGCGATAACAATACAAAAACAATGTTCATGCATACGTATGACCTACCTTCTCCATGAATGGTGTGTTACATTTCATATATATATATATATATTATATATATTTATATTTTTAATATATATGTTGTATAAACCATGTTATAAATTTTTGAAGTAAGTAAATCATGATCTATGTAATATTATCAAGAATATCAATTCATAACACGTGCGACAAACAAAGCGATTATTACCCAGTAGGTTTCTTTAATAAGGAAATTATAAATAAACGAGTAATATAATGTCATAAAAGAATCATATTGGATAGCCTAAATTTTATTATATTTTTTTATAAGTTAAAAATATATTTAAAACCATTATACAATAGTTTTGGACATGTATGAAGAGTATCAGACTAGAGGTAAGGGAATTCTGTCTCACATTTAATTTTAATGAGATATAATCCATATTCACCACCTATTTATTGCGTGTGGTGTATGTACTACCCCTATTATATTTTATATCATGAATTAATTTATCTTAATGGTACTTAATTAATAATTTTTAGATATTGGGTTTATTATTTTATGTTTTAAAGCGGTATGGGATGTTTTGCTGGTTTAAAGAATCAATTTTGTTTCAAGTTTAATATTATTTATTTTATATCACATAACTATTTATATGTATATAAAAGGATTATAAATTTCATTTTATGTATATATTTTATTTCATTAAAAAAATAAAAAAGGAAACTTATTAATATTTTATTTTACAATGTCATTGTTATTTGTGATTGTTTGTATGTAAGTATCTACTGAGAAACGTTTTTTCATACATGTACATGTTTTGAAAATGGTTTTAAGGATTTATTTATATATAAATGGCTATTTTAAAATGATAATAACTTTCAAATATTTTAAATTTTTATGTGACACTTTTTAAAAAAAATATCTTTTAAATGGCCTCTTCAAAAAATTTCATGACTTTTAAATGTTTTTAAAGAGAGATTTCTATCAAAAAGTTTAAATGATTTTATTAGATTACATTCATCCATGTCAACATAATTTTTTGGATTTTTTGATTAAATGATATTTATTTATTATGATAAAATATATTGAAGGGTTTATGTAATTTTTCATTGTGGATGTGCTACTTTATATAGAATTCGTGGTTTAGCGTTAAAGTATTCATAATTCATATATTAATTTTGAATACGAATGATTATGTTGTTTATGTATCACAATTATAATATGAGGAATGTATATGAAATATTAAGTTATGGGATGGGCCAGCTATAGCCCATTGATGCATCGGTAGGTCTTAAGAGATGAAATTAGTTGGTGACAAAACCTTTGAGTTTTTTTACATTAAGTTCCACATTGTTAAGAGGATATATCTTTATACAAATCAAACATGTTTCTACCCACAAAATTAAACATTCATGATGATATATCTTAAGAGTTCCTATCGTGAGGATATATCTTTTTAGTGCATATGTTCATAATTATGTGCTCCCTCATTGTGATATTCGTTTTAGATATTCCATATTATTATTATATTAGTAGAATACCCATGTTTATGCATATTTTATATGGTATTATTAATTAGTTATATATTATGATCAAGATTATGTTTAAATATATTATGCTTCAGTTATAAATATTTCCATGTGGTTTATTATTAATTATTAATAATATTTTTTTTTGTATTATTACCATCATTGAACATCATATCGCACCCCAATCGTAGGTTTTATTTTCCCAAGATTCAATGAAGTGTATTATGACTGATATATAGGATTAAACTATGAAATTAATGGAATTCTCATCGAATTATATATTTTTTATTTTATTTTTTGTATTTTAATGTAGTCTTGATGAATATAATATATTTTCCAAGACAACTAAACTTATGGGTCCTTCGGTATTTGATTCCTTGTTATTATTCCACTATATCAAAATAATGCACTGGATTTGGGATTCTAGGGTGGCAGGTTACACTGCCAATGAAATATCCATTCTTATAATAATTATATAAAGTATAAATCACATAAATTACTTAGATAACACAATAAAAACATTTTAAATGATGAACTAGTGAAATAAGATTTATTTATTGAATTTAAAGAAACTAAACAAATAGATTAGTACCATGAAATTTGTAATCGTAAAGTGACACATATGAATACTAATCTAGAGAATAGAATAGTAACTTCCCATATGAAAGTATAAATAAAATTTAGGTATTATATAAATGAAACCGTGTTATATTAATGTCATGTAATAAGTAAATAAATGTCTTAAAAATGATAAATACAGTATTGATATTTTTTTGAAACAGAAATATTTATTTAAAATTTCATAATTAATATAATTCTTTAAAAAAAAAATTTTAATAATATTTATTCATAAATTAATATGTTTTTTTATTATGATTATAAAATAATTTTATTTTACATTAATTTATTTTTATAAGTGTTATAAAATTAGTTATAATTTTGAAATTGATCATTTTTCTGGATAATTATTGATTTTAATTAAAAATAAAATGTCTTATATTAAAAAAAATAGTTTCATATTTGATTTCTAAAAATTGATATATTTCTACGTGGAGTTTTTTGGTTTTATCTAAAATACTTGAATGTTTGGTGAATATTAAAATATGGTAATTTATATTATATTTAATTTACAAGTTAAATACACTATTAATTGAATCATGTATGATTTAATTATTATAATAACTATCTCCCCATAATTATTTTAATATATTTAGTGATCATTATCAAACTATTCACATGATTTATCCAAAATAATAAACAATTCAATAAAATAATCAAAAAAATACTTCTCACCTCTACTATAAATACCACCCTCACCACCTATTTCTGTCACACCTGTTAATCCTTGAAGCTTGTAAAATGGCATACCAATCCACTTACCAAGCCTATTCCCCAATTATAGGAGGGTTTAGTGTCAAAAAAATCCCAAATCCAATTTCTTTAAGGTGGTTCTCACGGTGAGGAATTCAGGAAGTAAAAACCTCTTTCGTTTTCATTTAATTTCTTTTCAATTTATTTTCATTCTTTATACTCTCCTCACCCAATCTTAATAAAAATGAATGATAGCTGTAGTGTCATAAATATATAGTAATTTAATTATGTTAATGGAAAACAAAACAACATATCCCTTCTACTCTTCCCTTTATTCTAAAAATAAAAACATCATTCGTGTGGTGTTGATTTATCACCTCCATAGATGATATGTTTTAATTTTCATTTACAACCATCACGTCTAGACATGAAAACATAATTATGGTTGTTACATATTGGAAAATATTATTATAACCATTATTATGTTACGAAGGTAAATTTTATATGCAATAGTGAATAAAGAAACAAAACTAGTTTTTGATGATCAAAAACTGCCTGAATAATATAAACGATTATTACTAACAACTTGTCTAATGATTCATCCTAACCAAAAATAACCAAATTAATTATAAAGAAATTTTATATTAGTGTTTTAATTAACAAAATATAAGTTCAATTTTGGATATCAATTCCCATTTTTTACAATCTTTCACACATTTATACAAGTGAACTCATCATGAAAACCATTGAAATGAACACTCCCAAACTATAAAATTTAATCTTAATACTCATAAAAAATGCCATTAACGAACTTAATAAAATTATAATAAATCAAATAAATTTATAAAAGGATATGAAATAATTATTTAACTGATTTAATTTTATTATACAAGCCATTAATATCAAGTGCATAACACTTTCAAACATAAGATAAGAGATTATTTTTAATGCTCCAATTTTCGTTACGGTTATACTTTATATCTATCTACACAAATTTAACAATTATATTTTATATAATTATTCTAAAATATGTTCATATGTTCCAAAATCTTCTATGAAAATCATATCATCTATCTGTGATGGGGAAATACATGTTTTAAAAATGTTCTCTTCTCAAATCTTTCCAATAAGGAAGCCTGATTAAAGTGAACTTCCCAATTTATTATCCATTTTAAGTGCACTATATAATATTTTTAACCAATATTATTTTTGTGAAATCAATAATTTCATCATGGAAATCTATCATGGCCTATTTCTGGTTTTATTAAATAAAATATTTTTTCTCCTCTTTAAACGTTCTTTAATATTTTCCTTAAACCACACCAAAATATTTTATTTTTAATGAACCTAAACAATATTTTTCATGTTTTCAGAACATATTGACATCAATTATCCTAATATTTTTCTATTTTACTTTATAATTTCCCATGTATGTTTTAAATCCATTATTTCTTGGACAACCATTATGATATTACCTTTTTTATGCCTTACAACATGATTATGATACCTAATTCTTTATATGGGTAACCAATATACTTGATTATTAATGAGGCACACATATTAATTAATATCTAATTATGGTTGTGTCTAAATGTTGTTCTAATGAATTGGGTAATTTTTATCCTCCTATGGTTTCACGTTCATAGATGGAGTGAACCTCATTCCTTTTTGGGACTTTGTCTGCCATGTGTAATGGTATGGTTGTTAGCCTTGAATCATGATTATGTCATGTTTTTTTATTCCCAAATTACTATGAATCAATGATTATATATCACAAGGTTACAAATTTTATTCTTCCTAATATTTATTCATGTTACATTCCTTTTTATTTCATCATGTTATTTTTTCTAACCCATATGCTTTGCATTATATCTATGTTTATACCCTTATTAAGATTTTTCCCATCCCTTTTGTTCGTAAATCTCCCAAGTAATCCTATTAATATGTAGGAGTTAAATGGAATATAAGATCTACTTATGAATGATTAAAATAAATATGTTTCATTCAATTTTCCATTTTTTCAGTTTTATGTACCAAATCAACCAATGACACTAGCATATAAGATCCTTAGATTACAATTTTATGGTTCAGTATAATTAAAATCATGTAATAAAGTGTATAAAAATATAAGGTCACTATATGAAGATATTTTGGGAAATAAAAAAATGAGGTTTATACAATGATATGTTTTTATAGCATTCCAATCTATGTGAGTAGGTTGGAATTTACTTTTAATTTTTGTTTTGGATTGGTTTTGGACCAATTTTATTCTTTCTAGAAGTTTTTTTCGTACTTTTATTGTGATTTCGTGATGTATGCATATATTGTTTTCATTTGTTTTTACATTTAAAAATTTAATGGATTTAGATATGTGTGTGTTTAGGTACTTAAGGAAAATACCTCTAATATTTGTGATATGTCTTCTTGGAATTAGTTCCATCCCCTAGCCTATTAAAGGTGGATTTAGGAGAGTTGTATCTATATCCATGTTGGATTGGGTCATGAGATAAATGCTTAGTCATCTTGTGAAACATGCATATATAAATTTTTTATGTGATGGGTGGGACCTATATCTCCAATAAATGCATTGGGGAACAAAAACTGTTTTTTGAGATCATAGGGTACATGAGAGGAAATCCCAAGTCTGAAAGAAGAGGGAACCATTATCCAGAATGAAGATGGAATCTTAATCCTAAAAGAGGAGGGTACAAGAGAGGGAATAAAAATACTAAAAACATAGGGAATATTAATCCTAAAATAATAGGGGATATTAATCTTAAAACAAGAGGGTACACTGGGGGGGATTCTAGGACCAAAACAAGAGGGAATCTAAATCCAAAAGCAAGAGGGGATCTTACGCCCAAAAAAAAGAGGGTACATGAGAGGTCATCCCAGGACGGAAACAAGGGGGAATATTGTGCCTAAAACTGGAGGCTACATAAGAGCGTATCCCTATCCCAAAACAAGGGGTTATATTAAGCCTGAAATAAGAGGTTTCACGAGAGGTTATCCCATGATTGAAACATTTGGGTGTACAAGAACGCATCCTGAGCATGAGGAAGGTACATTGGTGATTATCCCAAGATGAACATATTAGTAAGGTCTTGTTAGATATTCTTGAAATAGAATTTTCTATGATTATATATATACCAAAGTTACATGTCTTATTCCTATGTTATTATTTTATATATTATTCTCTTAATTCGATTAAAATTCATGTATTATGAACTTCCAATATTTATTTCATGAATCACGTATTTGACCTTTGATAAATAGGTGAATATATTTTAAATTTATTTTCGTGTTCTCATACCCTTATGTTCATGATTATTCTTATGTATCCCCATTGATTAAGCTTACTGAGCATCTGAGATCACCCTTTGTTATGTTTACCTTATCTAGGTTATAAAGATATGTATTATATATGATGAGTCTATAAAGGGTGATAGTCATGAAGAACAAGTTAAGATATATTGTACCTCACCTATGTACCAAGGTTTATGTTTTCATTTTTTCATAGGCATTAATATAATATAGTATTATGGTTTTTATTTTTATAATGTATTATGTATTCCAAAAAAAATAAAGTAATGTTTATATATATTATTCTAGGTTCGTTATAACTGGTATCAGAGAAAAGGTTTAGTACCCCTTTAGAAAAACTGATAAGAAAACATTAGTGAGGTCCATAGGGATATTTCTAAGGATTTGTTCATGGATGTAAATAGGATAAGTAAATAGATGAGTTAATGTATAGGAAAATATCCTAGAATTTTGATAATGGATTGAGAGAGTGGCTTCTGAGTAATTAAATATCTATCTAGATACTAAAAGTGGATGTGGATCTTGAATATATATAAATAGGAATAACAACCCGAAAACACCATATTGAGATAGGCTTGATCAAGAATTTGTGCATAATAATGTGCCTTACTGTACCATTATTTTGAAAGTCCCGAGGAATATTATTTGGAAATTAAAAAACTCTTTACGAACCATAATGAAGGGTTTAAATAAAATATGAATTTTAATAACTTGATATAATCCTAATATTTCATATAATAGACATGGTTTCATGATTTAAACATCTTATAAGTAAATTTCATCACTATCTAGTTTTTCACCATGATAAGTGTTTCTCACACTGGCCTTCTGATTTTAGTAAATGGCAAGGACTAGAAAGAACTGGGTAGAAAATTAATGTTATCATTGTGAAATTATGGGCTTTATGAAAATAATCATCTTGATTGGGAATCACATGAAAGGAATAAAAAATATGGTATGAGTATTTGTTATAATTTTGAAGATAAATAGATGGTAAATAATTTGTTAATGGTGTAGTATGTTCTTTTAGAATTATTTACATTAAAAGTAAGAAGCATCATTAATTTGAGGTTGATGATACTTATGATACGACTCCTATTTTATATAATTGGAAAGAGGTATTAAAGAATAGGTTGTTGATGTTTGAGTAAAGGTATAAGAATAATGTTGGATGATTGAAGTTTTTTTTTGGAATTACGAAATTAATTTTTAAGAATCATGAAATCTATAAGGATTTTTTTATAGAATTTTTCTTTAATAATTTTCAAGAATTTGTTAAATGATACTAATGACCAAGAAAGTTTATTGATGTTAATTTTATATTAATGTAAGGTAACACTTAACGTGTACTTGAGGACAAGAAAATGTTCTTTTTATTTTGATAAAGAGTTAATGATATGGATTAATTAAATTTGATAATATTTAGGACCTCTGAATTTATAATGGATTTTTTTGAACTAGTGGGAAATCTTATCATGGATGATGTTTACAAATTCTTGGATTTAATGAATATATCTAGTAATCCTTAGAATAATGAATAATTAATGTTTCCCAAAATGATTTATGGTAACACATGTTATTACTATGTTACAAGAAAATATTTGATGAGGGTATTACATTGTTTGGAATGTTTAAAGCATGAGTTACTTTATGATATATATGGGATCAATGTTAATATTATTTAAGGAACATCATTCTAATTTTTGTATTTTAAACTTTTGAATGGGTTATATGGATAAACATTTATGAAACGGTTTGTGTCAATGCTGGGAGATTAATGTTCTCTCTAACCACATTAGAATTTATGCATATTGGATAACATGTGATAGCCATTATTCTATGATGTTAACTATAGACAGATGGAACAACTTGTCATACTATTTATGAATTGGATGATCTTTTATTTTTTTATGAATGAAAAATACACCATCAATCCCTCAAGTAAGATATGATGTGAGAATTGATCAAGGGAAAAATAAATGATGATATTATTTATAAGGAATTAAATTAAATCATGTAAGTGTATATTCAGTAGGAAAATAGTATAGAAATAAAATATTGTCATATTATCATATATTTTTATGATATCAATGACCTCCTTCACGCTTCTTCAGTTTATAGTTTTGTAATTGTTAATTTTATCTAGATCACCGATTTTATTTTGATCAGTGATATCTATCAATTTGTATAATTTTTTATGATTTTATTCAATGTCCATGTTTCCACTTTACAGCTATTTTATCCGACGTATGAGTTACATTGGGTAACCATTATGGTTCCAAATTTCTTTTGTTAAAGGGTGTTTTACTATTAATTTTTTCAGCGTGTGTTTATATGAAAGGAACATTCATGTATTAATCCTCTAATGAACCTATAATAATTTTGTTAGAAAAAATCATTTTATGGGGTGTAGAATTTAACAACTCATGATTTTTGTGAAATATATTTTTGCAATTAATTTAACCTCTTTGATGTTTTTTATTTCTAGAAACACTGAATATATATTTTTTTATATTAAAGCACAAAGTTATTATTTCATTGGACGATTCATGATCTTAAGATATATTTATATGTTACACCAAGATAAGCATGTGATACATGAAACACATACTTTTCTAGCGTTACATTTAATATTGGGTTTTAAAATCTTTTAGTGGCACACATTTTTTAAAACTAAAACATGAAACATTAATAAATTTAATTTGTAAAAAAATTAAATTTTGAATGAATAATGTCTAAATTGTATTATGTTTATTTTTTTGTTTTTATCTGAGAATTTTCATTCCATGACTAATATGATAAAAAATGCATTTTTGTTAAAAAATGAATTTTCATTTAAATAATAATTAATGATAAATTATATTTTAAATTGGGTTTTAATGTAAAAATAGATCAATTATACATGTTTTAATCCAATTTATATTATTTAAATAAAACAAACTTATTGAACTTTTGAAAATTTTCATTTTAAAATCAATCTTTCTCTCCACGTCTGTGGGATTGGTATAAAATTTAGTTTTTCCACTTATATGATTTTAATTTCAAAAAATGGATTGAAATATTTTAATGATTATAATAATTATAGTCCAATAATATCAATTTAGTTTTTGACCACAATGATTTGATGGAGTAATTAAAATTATTTACAACGATTAATGTAAAAGTAAGCATAAGATGGGGATAAACCATAAACATAAGGGCCACACTAACAATAACACTAGTTAAAAATCCATTTTAACCAATATTTTGAATGTATACACTTTGGGTTGGGTTTTATTGAGTTTTTGGGA
The DNA here is from genome assembly GCA_963277665.1 of Viscum album. Lineage (NCBI taxonomy): Eukaryota > Viridiplantae > Streptophyta > Magnoliopsida > Santalales > Viscaceae > Viscum > Viscum album. The sequence continues at coordinate 1,865,163,596 of OY728159.1, forward strand.
CTCTATTATTTGAAATTGACATATATAATAATTTATGTAATGAATAAAAAATAAACAAACCATCATTAAATTTTACATTTATAAAGACTTAGTGTGTGGAAGAAGTTACAATGTTTCAATTATAAACAATATTTTCAAAGGAAAATGAGTTTTTTATAACATGTTAATTTACCAACAATATTTTTATATATAATAAAATTAAATTAAATTCATAACAAACCCTAACACATACATTATTTTGTTAATAACTAAATAAAATAATTGATGCTAAAAATATTAAAATTAATTTATTTTAATGAACTATATGGTTCCATGATTTTTTTAATGAATATATCTTATTTTTAAAAATTTAAACTTAATATATTTTTATTCCAATAATGTTTTTTTTAAGAAATAAAAAATAATTTGAAAATTGACATTAATGTTATTTTACAATAAATGATATTTTATTAAAATAATTAAAATTACTAAAATTCATATTTTTTTTAAAAATTATTTTTAAACTGTAATAAATATAAATTTTAGTCCAATAAATGACCCATTTTCCTTTTATAATAAACATATTTACCATTAAATTGAAAAAAACATTGTTAATAAGGTTCGGGTTAAAGCAATGTCTGTGGAAGTTACATGTGCTTGTTTTAAAGTTAATTTCAAACAATGTAGGGATTAAATTTTTTAAAATTAGATAAAATATTTATAATTAAATGGGTATATATTTTATAAAAAATATCACACTAATTTACTCTTTTTAGTTAAATTAATTTGGTTAGAAACTAGTTTCCTTAATAAAAACCAAAACAATAAAAGTGGGGAAACATAGATGTTGAAGGATAAAATTATAAAAATAAAATTATTTTTTTGTTAGAGGTTTAGATCTATAATAATTAAACTTTTATCCATTATTTTTCCATTTTGGGAGAACATTAGGTAAAGGGGACATCCCAATAGTGTTTACCTTTTGGTATTGACAAGAATTCCAATCCGGCTCCTCTATAAAAGGCATTCAAACATCCCCTTCCATACACATCTCGAGAAACTATGGATCATACATAATCATCCCAAATAATTTCCAAAATTATATCCTTTCAATATAGATGCCTCACTTTGTGCATAATGATAACTATGAAATCTATTTGGTGCAAACCAAAAAGAGTTACTAAAATAAGAGGTAACTTCTTTCCACAAGCCCTTTTGTTTTATTCTCCTTCTCCACCCTCAAATATTATTATTTCATGATTATATAATACCCTATTTTTTATAAATATAATGATATATTTTTACTCTAAGGGTTTCACATACAATTAAACACACATCCATCTAATGGGTAACGAACTCGCCATTTTTGTGTGTGAGGAAATAACGCCTCACGAAACAATGTTGTTCATGTTTCCCTTACCACCTCTAATGGTAGGGAATTAGGAGGTAAAATCCATTTTATTATATATATATAAGATATTGATGATGTATTTACACTTTTGGAAATATTATGTTAGAAATTCCTTCACGCTTTCCAGTTTGTGTAATAATGATAACTTCAGTTGTGGACGTGTGGACTACCGCCTCCTCAAAGTTATATGATTCATTAACACATTACATTAGATGTATTAAGGATAGTCTTATTAAAGGTATATTATACATATAAAATTATAATAATACTGGAATTATAATATATATATATATATACGTGTGTCTGTGTATGCGTGTGTGTGTGTGTGAATACATATATTTCATTTACTTATATTCATCCAATACGATAATAAAACAGAAACAACATTCATTCATATGTACAAACTATTATCTCCATTAATGGTGTTTTATATTTCATATTCGTATGCTTTATGTATTATTATAAATATTTATATACTGAATATATGTGATAATTATATAATGTTTTACATTATAGAAAAAAGTAAACCATGATCTAAGTAAGTGGATCAAAAATAAAAAGTCATTGCAATTATGAAAAAGTGGATATTTTTTAAATTAAGAAAAAACAAGTAATTTTTATTAAATGTGTATTATAATGTCATAATCAAGAAATATATGTTATGATATATAAGAATATGGTTCTTTGTTATGTTTATAATAAACTTATACAAATTATACAAGAGGTAAAAATCACCCCTCACCTCCACTATAAATAATGAGAAAATAACTTTATCCTACATTAATGAATATAATAATGAGAAAGAATAAGGTCCATAGGAGGTTCTAATAGTATAATAATAAAACATAAGGTCTATAATAAGAAAAACTCATCTGTTCCACTATATATACAACCCACACCACCTTATCTCCTTGCACCTCAATGCCTTAAAAATTGTTTAATTTCTACCAAATTCCCTTAAACAGTCTCTTACTCATGTCCAAGATATAATGGTCTCACAAAAAATCGAAGAAAGGTCCATAAGGAGGTTCATAAAGAGGAGAATACAAGAGGTAAAATTATCTATCATTTTATTTTATTTTCATTTCAATTACTTTTTATTTCTTATAATCTCTTCACCTCCCCATATTCATGTGGCATTAAAAATATAGTATCTTATATATACTGAAATGTTATCATTTTTATTGAAATATTCATCAAAAAATAATTATCCACTCTCTTTTATTCTGAAAATATAAACCTAATCCATGGTGTGATGTTTTACTGACATCGTGGATGATGTGTTTCCATTTTTCATTACCACCTTTAAGGATATCAATAAAACTATTACTATAGATAAATAATATTTTATTTTATATATTATATGTTATATTATGTTCTCTAATTAGTTTTTATACATAATATTAATTAATATAACAAAAGTGGATCATAATGATAAAAATTCACCAAAAATAAACTAATGATCATCACTATTATTTTATATAAGGATTCATAACCATTAAATATAACCAAAATAATATATAAGAACGTTTAACATTATTTATGTTTATTAATAAAATGTAATTTCAATTATTGAGTTTTTACCCCTTCTGAAAATGAAATTCATAATAAACCATCCTTGGAAAAGAAGAAATAAATGCACCTGAAACAATGAAAATAAAACAAATTATTAATAAATGGGTGGAATGATGTTATCAAATAATATATATATATATATATATATGAATATTGTTCTATAATATATTAATAACACTCTTTAAACCATTATACATGAGTTATGAACATGTTTGATGAAAGACGAAGCTTAGGTTAGATAATTCTTAACCCAATTTCCATTCATTGGGTTAACCATCTATATCATTGATTATATAGAACAATTATTATTTGTGAAATGATATATTATTATATTAGGATTTATTATGTTTATTTATTGTTTATACACATATTACAATATTTTAAGTTCAATTATCACTACAAATATATGATATTTGTAATTGATTTTTTAATCCCTCTTTCAATTTTTGTTTACAAAATTCAAAAAGAATGTTTTTATTAAACTATTATTATTTTATGAATAAATTTTTTGGTTCTCAGAAATTTAAAATGATTAATTTTGGGGGATATATCTCCCTTAAATTAATTAGGTATTTTTTTGTTTGAGGTTGACTGTATAGTTACTCCAAGTGTAACTACGACGGTTACATCCTAAGGTTGTCGTGATAGTTACATTATAAGGTAACTATGAGGGTTAAAAATAATTTGTTACCTATGAGGGTTACTATCATAACTAATTAATTAACCAAGTTATGTTAATGGTATTATTTATGTTTTATAGTTTTAATGGAAATTTTTTGTTTTCACAAATTCACTATATGATACTATTTGGGTGGGATGTACGACTTTGTGAAAATTAATTCATAAGATTATAAGTATTCATGAACTAATAGTTTCTATACTTCATTTTATTCCCCATGCCGATATTTTTTTTCTTACCCCATGTATTAAAATATTTTTATTGGGTTTATGTATGTGTAAAATAAATGTATAATCCATGATTAAAGTTACTAAAACATTTCAGAAAAATATTTCATGTTTTTATTAAAAACTTTTTTAATCAGGAAGAAATGAATATTGTTTTATCAATACACACTTTGTATGATTTTGGGTTGATTTGTATGAATTATTTTCAAATTTTTTAAAAATAAAAGCTAAAAATATATTTGAGAATGTAAGGATATGGTTACTAAAAAAATTTACTTTATTATGTAATGTTTATGGTCAGATCTTTATAGTTGGTATCCAAGCACGATTTAAATAACATTTGATGTTTGGATGATGTTGAAAAAACAACATAAATGAATTTTAACTTATTTTTAATTTTAAATGATATAGAATTTGAATATTACAATGTTTATTCATCTAATATATGTATGTTCATAATGGTTTTCCATATAAGATAGAAGGAAACTGAAGAAGGATGTCACTGAGAGGATGCAAATCATTCTAGATCTTCATCCTAGAGTGACGGTAATTTGAACTTTGTAGTTTATAATGAATCAGCTGAAATAGGATATAAAAAATAGTGGAATACATGAAATATAATAACCAAAATAACTACAAAAGAATATGAATATATTGTAACATTTTATAAGGAAACACCCTAACACTTTTAGTATATCTTTTTATTTGTGGTTACTGATGGGTGGAATAAATACCTTCAAAAAATATTCTATTTCATGAGGTGTTAGAATAATCAAAAGTTTAGTCTTGATATATATCATTTTGATGGTGAAAATGAGTAGTGTTAGTCAATGGTCAAGAATAACAGGGATAGTGAGGATATTGATTCCTTGGAAAGGGATGAATTTAAAAATATTTTCTAGGAAAAATATTTTCATAAGGTGGTTCTTTATAGGATGGAAAATTAATTCTATAGATTAAGACAAATAGGGGAGGACTCAATGGATGTTAATGAAACGAACTTCACCCAATTTACTAGGTACTCTCCAAATATATTTGAGATATTGATATCAAAATGAATCATTTTTACTTAGGAATGAAACTATGATATCAAAGGGCATTGGACCCCTATGAATTCCAAAGTCATGAGAAACATTTCTGATGTGCGGAGTGGGTAGAAATGGAGTTTCCTGATCATAACATGTACTATGAAAACATGTAGAATAAGAGGACCATATAGAAAGTTATGGGTAATAATTATTCACAGAAACTTAAAGGTAAAACATTCCAGTTTCTAGTTTGTGAAAAGTGTGTTAAAAAGCACCTTGGGGAATAACATAACAAAATTGGGATGTGTTTTAGATGTGATATGACTGGACATATGGAATTATAGTTTAATAAATATTAGCTTAATATTAATTTAGATAATAAATCAATAATGTTTTTAAATTTGATGAGATGATTCATTATGAAAGTAAATTTCCATATAAATATCGGAATGAAAGAAAAAGCTAGATTATATGAAAGGAAATGTTGTAAGATCCTTTGTGACTATTTTATCAATTTTGGAGACATCCAATGAAGTGTTATTATGGATATTTTTTGTTAACACATATATTTATAATGCCTTGTTTTATACAGGATCTACAGTTTCCATTATTTATAATAATGTTTCTTGTAAATTGGCCTTTTCAATTCAATAAATGAGACAAGAACAAATGGTTAAAACACTAGGGGGAATATTATAGAAATAATGCATTATATAGTCTTCATATATTTTTATGAGGAAATAAATTTCCTATAAAACTTATTATTTTTACATTAGTATAGTTTGATGTTATTCTAAGTATGGATTGGCTTTTTGGTTAATTATGATATGATTTATTTTATAGTTAAAGATGTTTTTTTAGAAGGAGTATATGTTTGTATAAAATGATGAAACTAAATAAATATTAACATGTTAGGAATCCTATAAACATTCAAAATATGGAATGATAGTTATCTTGCTCATATTTTTGAAAATAAGGGATCTATTCAGATTAATGATTTTCTAGTGGAATATGAATATCTAGATGTTTTTCCTAATGAGTTTAATAGTTTTATACTTAATCAGGAAGTTTATTTTACTATTGACATGATTCATGATACTATGAAAATTAAAAAAAACCCCTTATCAAGTGGATCAAGATGAAATTATATTATTGAAATAATAGTTACAAGAGTGTATAGAAAAAATGCTTAATTCTTCATAGTACTTCATCATGGAGTGCCCCTTTTTAATTTTTTAAAATGAAATATGGTTCCATAATGATTTTTGTTGATTATAGATCTTTAAATAACATAACTGTAAAGAATAAGTACTCATTAAATCATATAAATAATTATTTTATTAGATCTAGTGATATCATTATTTTTCAAAGATTGTCATGAGATCTGGGTATGATCACCTAAAGGTAAAGAAGGATGACATCCCCTAAAAAACTTTTCATACTAGATATGGTAACTATGATTATTTATTATTACCTTTTTATTAAAAAATACTCCAAATTTATTCATGGATATTATAAAAAGAATATTCCATGAAAATTTTTATAAGTTTTTATTCATTTTTTTATTATATTTTTGAGTTTTCAAAATGTTACATGGATAATGACAAACTAATAAGTATTTTATTGTTAAAACTCAAAGATAATAAATTATATGGAAATTTATAAAATGTGAAGTTTGGTTGAAAAAAATTCCTTTCTGGGTAACATTATAAATAAGGGTGCTATAAATATTGATACTTTAAAAACCAAAGTGGTTCACGAATAGACAATACATACAAATGTTATAAAGATTTTTAGTTTTCATAGATTAGTAGAATATAATAAATGGTTATTTTTGAAATTTTGCATGATTATATATCCCACTAAATAAGTTAGCATGAAAAGGGGTAAATTTATTTGAATTGAAGAATGAAATGTTTTTTTAGAAACTAAAGATGTTATTGGTGAAGGATCTAGTTTTGGCCCTTCCTTCGAGAAAGTGATACTTTTTTTATCTACATTGATTATTCTTTTATGGGACTAGGTTGTCTTCTGGTGAATAATATTGGGTAATTTCTAATGATTCAAGAAAACTAAAATATCATAAATTAAATTATCCCACACATGATTTGGAATTGTAATTTATTATTTTCTATTTTAAATTTTGGAGGTAACATTTAAACAAATCCAAATGGGAAATACATAATAACCATAAATGTTTTAAGTATATATTTACTCAGAAGGAATTTAACATGAGTAAGAGAAGATGGATTTAATTGATAAATGATTATGATTTTTCAATTAATAAAAATCTGAGAAAAGAAAAAAAATTCTTGGATGCCTTGAGTCAAATACCTCATGCATAATTTAAAATGTTACATATAGAGCAAGAGACCATGATTAATTATTTGATGAATTTTTTCCTATAAGTAGTTGGATCAGATAATTCAACTGTTTTATTTCATGTTTTAGTGTAGTCATCTCTGTCAAATATAATTATCCAAGAATAGAAGGATAACGATGAGTTATAGAAAAAGGTAGAATTTGTGAAAAATGGTAAGTTGTAAGAATTTAATGTCGATAAATATTGTTCTTTGATATTTCAGAAGTGATTTATGTGCCTTAGAATTCACAAATGAAAAAAGAGTTGTTAAGTGGAGATCATAGTTTTCTATTTTCACTATATCACGGCATCAAAATGATGTACAAACACCATCATAAGTATTACTAGATGGATGGAATGAAAATAGATATTTTATATTTTACTATGAAATGTTTTATTTGTCAATAGGTTAATGTAGATTGAAAATTACTAAAAGGGATGCTTCTGGATTATCCAGTGATGGAGTAGAAATGGGAAAATATATCAATGGACTTCATGGTGGTACGACTAAATAATTTTTATGGTAATTATTTCATTTGGGTTATTGTTGACCGATTGCTAAATTTTCACATTTCCTTCCTCTTCGAGATACTATGTATTTGGATTATCATTATTGGATAGAACTTAATGATATTTTATGGTTACGTGGAGATACTCTATTCATTTTATCTAACCATGATCCCATGTTCACTTATAAATTTAATCAAGGACTTCAAAAGTTTTTGGAAAAATAATTAAATCGAAGCACTATTCTTTATCCTTAGTTTTATAGGAAGATAGACTGAAAAATTCTGACAATAGAGGATATTCGTTGAGTTTCTTTAATGGACTGCCATGGAATTTAGGACCAACATCTTTCTTTAGTTGAGTTTTATTATAATGGAAGCTTTCAGTCCATTGTACATATGGCTCATTTTGAGGCATTATTTGGAAAATAGTGTTGAACTCTAGATTTGAGGGTTGATGATTGGGATAAGATGTTTATGGAACCCAAATTAGTAAAGGATATTGCTGAGAAAGTGAAGATGATCCAGAAACAAATGGTGATATCTCACAAAAGGAAAAAAATTATTATGAAAGTAAGAGGAAAGTCATTTCATTCGAGGTAGGTAGTCATGATTTTCCCAAAATCTCACCATTGAAAAGTCTTATGAATTTTTGTAAGAATGTAAAACTAAGTCCATGGTTTATTGAACATTATAAAATCATGGAAAAAGGTAGGAAAATCGCCTATCGAGTATTTTTCCTCAGAGTTTATCTCATGTACACAATGTTTTTCTTGTTTTAATGTTGAGAAATTATGTTCCAGATTCACCATATGTTTTGAGCCTAGATGTAGTTTAGTTGGAAGTTAAAATTTCTTATAAATAGAATAATATTCATATTCTTTTTCATAGAGAGAATATATTATAAACTAAGGTAGTTCACCAAGGTAAGATTTTTTTGGAGAAACAACGTATTGGAAGAAGCACCATGGGAATCTGAACATTCTATGAGGGGAATGTATGTTCAGTTTTTTAATACATAAACAAAAATTGAGATGAAAATTTTTATAAAAGGTGGTGAGAAGGTAATGAACCTGGTACTTCTATGATAATTTTTTTTCATATTTTAATTAAATATTTAAATTAATTATAAATATATAGTGAAATAAGTAGCAATTATAAAAATAATGGAATTTAAATTGATGAAATAGTAACATGGAATTTGGAATAGTAATGAGGCCAATATAATAATTACATTACCTTTAAAACTATGAATAAAAAACATGTATCATAAAAGTGGAAATATGATATATTTATATCATGTAATAAGTAACTAATTTTATAGAAAATGAAAAATTAAGTGTCGATATTTTTGGGAAACATAAATGATTATTCATAAAATTATAATTTAATTAATGATTAAAATGAAAACTTATTTTCATAAAATAGATTCATAAATTAATATTTTATTGCGTTAATATTATAAGACAATTTTATGAGTCATTGACTAATTTTTCAAGGTGTTATGAAATCCATTATAGGTTCAAAATTGGTATTTTTTGAATAAATTGGGTTTTTAATTAAAAGTAAAATTTATCAAATTAACAAAATTATTTTCAAATAATGGAGTTAATTTTTTAATTCTATACGTTGATAAATGGTTGGGATAAATTTTGGTGATTTGTATGAAATACTTGAATTTTTTGTGAATAGTAAAGTATGATGATTTACAGTGTTTATCAAATTCATGAATTATTGAGTCATAGATCATGTATTTATGATCTAAGACCAATATCTATAAATAACCATCATTATGATAACATATTTAGTGATAATTCTCAAACTATTCAATGTCTTGATCCAAAATAATAAACAAATGAATAAAATAATGAGAAAACACCCCTCGCCACCTACTCTACACACACCTCAATGACTTGTAGCTTGTAAAATATTAATCCAATTCCCTTCCAAGACTCTTACCCATGAACAAGACCAGCTAGTATCATCATAAAGAAAAAAACAAGGGCCTTTAACAGGTTCCCAAGTTAGATAATTCCAGAGGTAAAATCCTCTTTCATTTTATTTTATTTTCTTTTCAATTACTTATTTTTTCGTATATTATCTTCACCTAACTTTATCCAATTGTACTAAAAAATAAAATATATTTTATTTACTATAATTTTATAAATTTTAAGAAAATATTTAATATCAAACCCCTCCTCTCCAATTTATTATATTAATAAAAACATCATTTAGGATGTGTCGATTTACAAATATTGTGGATGATGTGTTTTCATTTTCCATTACCATCATCAATGGTGGTATTAAAAACATTATTATGGAAAATTAAGATTTTATTATATATATTATATGTTATATTGGGTTATAGATCTTATTTTTATACATAATATCAATTAATAAAACAATAGTGGTTCTTGATGATCAAAATTCACCAAAAATAAACCAGTGCTCATCACTAATGTTTTATCTAATGATTAATCATTACACCATATAATCAAAATTATATATATATATATAATTTAATATTGAGTAATTTCCTTAATATCATGTCATTTCAATTATAGAGTTTTATCCCTTCATACAAGGAAATCCATAACAAACCAACCATTGAAATAATGAAATAAATGCACCTGAAACGATGAATATAATAAAATATTATTAATAAATTGGTGGAAGGATGTTATAAAACTATAATATAATATTTATATATATTAATATGTTTCTATAATTTAATATAAAAAATTTAACCATTATACAGGAAGGCTTAACAAGTTTGATGTAAAATGAACCCGAATTTGCGGAATTCTTAACCCAATTCACATTCTTTTAGTTAATATTATACTTCAATGATAATGTGAATCTAATATTGTTTTTGAAATTAGTTTTAATTATTTTATGGTTTATTATGTGGATTTAATTTTTTTATACATATTACATTATTTTTTAACAATTTTCACTTTAAATATATGATATTAGTACGGATTAAAAAAAACCTCTTTCATATTTCTTTTTTTACAAAATTGAAAAGAATGTTTTCTCTAGTATTACTATTTTATCGTTATGTTATTGTTCTTGGGAATTTTTTAGGATGAAGGGTTTGACCTATATCTCCATCTAATCCATGGTGTAGGTTTATGTTGGAGGTCAACCATATGGTTACACAATGTTTAACTATTATAGTTACATCATGAGGTTATTATGAGGGTTACATTGTATATTAGGAATGAGGGTATCATTTTATGGTGGTCATGATGGTTAAAAATCATATGGTAGACAAGATGGTTACAATATTAAGTTTTTAATTCACTCTATTAAGTTTATTTTATTATTTTTGTTTTCTATGATTTATGAAAATATAATGTTTTCAAAAAGTAACTATATGATACTTATTAGGGAAGGAAGTATGTATTTGTGAAAATGATTTCATATAATTATAAGAATTCGTGAACTAATGGTTTCTATCATTCATTTTTTTCCATTACTAATATTTTTTGTACTCATCCCAATATTTTAAATGATTTTAATAGTGTTTGAGGATGGGTAATTATGAATATTGTGAAGACATTTCCATAAAATATTTCTTGTTTTTATTAAAATGTTTTTCATGGATGAAATGTATACAATTTTAGTATTATAAACTTTTTATGATTTGGGGTGATATGTATTAATTATGTCCCAATTTTCTAAATACCCTTACCAAAAAATATCTATGTAAATGTAAGGAAGTTATTTATAAAAGAATTTACAAGATTATATAATTCTTAATATGCATTCCTTATATGGGAGGGAATTGAGAGCCTGAAACAACAGATTTTCATATCCCAAAACAATATTGAATATTAATACTCAAATAATAGTGTTCATATGATGGCATCCCAAGCCATATATAAGAGGTCATCTAAACCTTGAAACATAAGGGCATCTTAATCCTAAAATAAGAGGGTACACGTGGGGGGGGGGGGTAATACCAATACTGAAACAAGAGGGTACATGTGAGGGAATACCATGACGAAAATAATATTGTACATATAAGGGAATATGAATCCCAAAACAATAGGGTACATGAGAGGGCATCCAAATCCTGAAGTAGGTATGCAGGTTATTAGCCTAATCCTAACAAGTTATGAAGGCCTTTGTAGGTATCCATGAAATAGAATTTTCTATGCTTATGTGTATTCTATACTTCCATGTCTTATACCATTTTGTTTTTTTAAAATATTATGCTCTTTATTACCTTATGATTCATGCCTTATGATCTATCAATATTTATTCCATGACTCATGAATATGATCTTTTATGTGTAGGGTATGATCTTCTAATGTTATGACCATGTCCTCATACAATTATGTTCATGTTTATTATAACATATATTCCTAGTTTACCCTCAATAAGCATCTGAGATCACCCATTCTTATGTTTCCCTTCCCTAGGTTACCAAGATATTTATTATGTATGATGTTTCTAAGAAGGGTTCTAATTATGAAGAAACTAGTGGGAGATAATGATTCTCACTTATGTATCACTGTTTATGCGTCCATGTTTCCAAAGTCACTAGACTAGTAAGATTTTTGGGAATATATTTGTGTAATGTATGGAATATTCTATAAAACATTATGCAATTTCTATGTGTATTAATCTTGGTTTGTTATATAGATAAACACACACATGTTATTAACCTTTTTTGAGAAAAAAATAAATTCTTATTAGAATATAAATATTCAAAAATCCTAATAATTATATTTTTATGGATACACAGACATTCAATATTTCTTAGTTAAATGATAAGATATTATACTCACTGTATAAGTGGTTAAATAGCTTCTTTATTAAACTGAACCCTTAAGAAGATCTAAAAACACATGAAAACCCCCAAGTTAGATCATCTTCAAGGATAAGATATGAAATCTATAAATGATTTTAGGTTCTCATGTTATATAAAATTTCTAACATAATGTATACAAATTCAATATGAAACAAACACCCTTAGTACAAAATAAACACAATTTATAGATCTTTATGTGGTATACATGGTAGGTCATCCCTTAAAAGAATCTCATTTTTTTAATTGAATATTAAATTCTATATTCACTAAGAAATTAAACCCAAAATTATGATATTATTTCATTATAAACGATAACGGTCAATGTTGATAATTTTTTATAGAAAAATAAAATTCATATAGTGAGAGGTCAATTATCATATGCAATAACGAATTTATAAAGAAAACATGTAATAATGATTCAGTGGTTAATTCCTATCTATAAAATGATATATTTTATATTATGAAAATATAAAATTCATAAGTTAATCATTATATATGATTGAATTCAAAATAATACTTATGAATGAATAAATTTTAGTGATTTTTTAATCACATTACATATCTCCATTATTTGTGTCACATACCTATATAAAAATCATATTAAACTTTATAAAAACCTCATTACAATGGGGAAATACATGAAAAATTATTTTTGATAAGTAGTGATAGTATTAATTATATTTCTTTTGTGCAACAGTATGAATAATTATTCAAACATAGTTACTTACAACCATACAATTTCATGATTTTAATAAATAGGGATCTATATTAGCTTCATCTTTATTTTATTATCAGCATCGATGGATCATTTCTAATAAAAAAATAATTTAGATTATTCTAAATTAATTTAAATATTTTTATATCAATTTCATCATTGAAAAATCTTTAATTATTTTTTCATTTTAATGTGGAAATCACTAAGAGTTTTTCTATTATAATCAATCATGTGATTCGTTAATAATTTCTCTCAGTCTAAAAAAGTAACTCCCACTAGAATCATAGAAAAATTATTTCTTCATAACAGAAGTCTATTATTAATATAATATATGTTTTTGGGAAAAAATTTAAATTTGTATTAAGGCTACTATTTAACAAATAAACTTTTTAGAATAAAAACTTATTTATTATTTTATGTGTTTTTAGAAATATTCATAAAAAAATATTTCAATTTTAAAATATCCCTTGTTTGTTGTGGTAGTACCCCTTATATTTGAATAACTATCTTATTTAAAACGTTTTTACCCTAGATAGTGTAAAGACCCTGATATTTCATGGAAAATATTTTCTTAAATACTTTGGAATTTTATGAGTCTGCTGTTTTTTATGGCACCTAATTCCGAGTCCCAATGAGCCCGGAATCAATTTCTCAAGTTTTGTTCGGGTACGTTCAGTTGACATACATGCATGATTTTCTATCTTTTGAACTGGTCCTTGAATTGAAATCTGAGGGAACCGATGAACTCGTAGCACCGGTATTCACTTAAGAATACATTTACCGCAGTTACGTTTTCTTGGGAGGAGAAGTAAATTTTTTGGGATTTAATAATAAAATAAATAAAATTGTTGTACACAATTTTATTTATGTTTGGCGGTTATTTCCACCAAAGGGAAGTTGGGGTGGGGCCCACACCTCACATAACCACCCATGAGAGGATATTTGTGAGGTGGGGCCCACACGAGCCCTAACCCTTCAACTCCACATAAACTCCCATTTATTTTTTTTTGAAAAATGCCCTCTTTAATGGTGACTTTCCATCTCTTTCTCATTCCCATAAATTTTTGACAAGACCATTAATTAATTGACTCAACTCCACAAATAATTAATTAATTTAAGTGTTTGAATTTTGAAAATTATGGGAGAATAAAATAATATATTAGGGTATTATTTTGGTTTTCAGTTTTTGTGTTGGGGGAACTTTGGGGAGAATTAGAAAGGAGAGTTTCATCCTTCCAACGAAGAACCACCGAAGAACAACGAACATCTTCTTCTATCTTCGACTAAGCCACAGGAGAAAGAGCCACCAGCAAGGAACACCGATGACGCACCATCCTCATCTCCTTCTTCCCCGACGTCAACAAGTTGATGCCGCCTCCCCGTGACTCCATCTACAAACAACGAACGAAGTAGGGGTTTATGTTTAATTTTGATTGGATTAAATTATACTCTTGTTCATCGATGTTTGTTTCATTCAACGGTGGCCTTTATTATCAATTAATGCCGAGGGCGCGGGCCAAACAAACATAGCTCGATGACCCTCCGTTGCTTTATTGATTGTTTGTCGAAGGAAGCAAAAATGTCGGCAACTAGAGGTAAAGATGGTCGTCTGTTGGCCATGTAGAGAAGAACTGTGGCCTGCATCCATGGGCCACTCGACCGAAGAAGAACCGTCCGACTAAGCCAGCCGGGCGGAAGGAACTACAGCGCCTCGAGGGCGCCACACTGTGCAGAACTGCGGCCCGCTTATGAGAGACTCTTTATCGGAAGAACCTAGAAGCTCGTCTGCTGGCCGGGTGGAGGGAGCCGCAACACCCATGGGCACTACAGGCAAGGGATCTGCAGCTCGCAACCACGGGCCACTCGTATCGGGAATACTGGCCGGCTTCGGCCGACCGGACAGGATGGCGGCGCCACTCGACGCCCCCATTTAGGAAGATCAGGGGCCGCACCCCCACTCTGCTCGGCCTGCTGGCCGAGCCGTGGCCATCCGCGAGCCGGGCCGCACCCAACCAAGCCTGGCTGGGCTTAGCCGAGCCGGGCCACGCCAGCCGGGTCAGGTCGCGCCACGTCGGGCTGGGCCGCACCCCGCCAGGCCGGACTGCTCCATGCCGGGTCGGGCCGTGACCCACCGGACCGTGCCACACCCCGTCGGGCCAGGACACGCTCCACCAGGCCAGGCCGACCCCCCTTCCGGGTCGAACCCGCCAAACTATGTTGGGCCGACCCGCCCACCCACAGTGATTGACGGGCCGAGCATGTTTAACTTAAATGTGAATAACATTAAGATTGTGCATCCGATCGACACACCGTCTGTGGCACTGGGATCCTCGTGACGAGGTGGTCCTTTTTCGATACTCTGTGTGAGTTTTTTATGACTTTGGAAAATGACTGGGTTTGGAATGAACATAATTCTAATAGGCCCCCTAAAATAGAAAAGCCAATATCTCTTAGATTGGGCGTCTGATTGACTCACCTTCTGTCATGTTGGGTTTCTTTTGGAAAGACAAAACATTGGGATACATAAACTTTGGACATCATGATATTTGATGTATCGACCCCTTGGATCAAGGAGTGGACCATCCCAAAATTGAGCATGCTATGTGCGGGAACCCTAGAGCTGGATGCGAGTACGATGACTACCGTACTGGAATCCTCCATGGGTTCGACGATGATGACAACCGTACCAGAATCCTTCGTGAGTTTGATGATGATGAAAACTGTACTGGAATCCTCCGTGGGTTCATCGATGATGACTACTGTACTTGTATCCGTAGTGGGTCTGACAGTTTGACTTCTGTACTTGTATCATGAGTGGGTCCGACAGAGTAGTTGTTCTAGTATCCTACGTGGGTCCGATAGCTTAGCTGGTCTAGTATCCTACGTGGGTCCGACAACTTAGATGAATCAGTGACTACATATAATCATCTCTATCGCTATATAAAATATGTATACATATGTGAGCAGAGTATTAACCTTCAATCATTATCATTGATGTGATTGACTTGCATTCCTATGTGGACTGGGTTATGCTTGGGCTCGAGAGTTGGAGCCGAACTGTGATTGTTAACTTAGGTTTATATTTGGGCATATACATATGTTGATTTGGTTGATACTTCGTGATTGAATTTTTCTTCTGTTCTTTATCCTTCGTGGATTCTGGGAGACATTTGTGGGTCTCAAGGTCCCTACTGAGTATCGTATACTCACCCCTGCACGGGCTATGCCCGCACTACATTGTGTTGGATGAAGACGACAGACAACACTGATCAAGGTGGAGGCTTGTGGAGCTAGACGGTACCCAGAGGTGGACCACTTGGAGAGACGTACATGGAGTGGACGGCTGGACCCGAGGTATCGAGGAGGCCATCTGTACCCACCCTTCAGGCGGGATTCCCTGAGGATGACTTAGTGGTTGTTTTATTACTTTACTGCAGTTGTACTAGCTTTTCAATTTTACTCCACTTACTTTTGGGATTTTATTTCCGGCCCCTTTACTTTCAGCACTTACTTTTGTATTCAGTATTACTTAGTGATTTCTTCTATTGTGTACTATGTTACGTTTGTTTACTTTTATAAAGGCAATGTCTTCCCATTTTATCGGGATTTACGCCTTTGGTGCTAGTCTCCAGCCCCTGACCTATGGAAGGTGGGCTTGGCGTAGTCACGACACGTGCTCTGAGGACAGGTCGTGGCAAATTAGTATCAGCGGAGTCGGTTCTACCGTAGAACTTAGAACTTTGATCATTCTTTTCTGTGAAGCAATAGTGTTAAGTGTATTGAGTGTGGTTTTCAGTCTAGGGTGTCTAGTGCTGGTGCGGTGGCCGATGTATCCATACACAAGGACCTTGACCTCTAATTTCCAAATCAGTGCATGAAAACACTTCTTGAAAGTGTGTTTAAAATTTTTTCTTTTTTGATTACATAGTGTCAGCTCACTAGGTATACTATTTGACAGTGGCGCACCTATTTATTTTTAGGATAGCCCAACGAAGGCAGCCAGCTAGGGCTCCGAGTTACGTAAGAGATGGTAGCCCACTGAGGGACGAGGCCTCGGTGCAGGGCCCCATCACAATAGAGTCACCAACAGTACCTCTACCAACTGGGCCACTGATACCACTAGCCCCAGTAGCAGAGAGTGCGTGCCACCTGAGTGTGTTGCACATGTTCCAGCGATAGAGGCCGCCCAGGTTCCGCATAGAGACGGACCTGCATGTAGCTGAGGATTGCCTGGAGGCTATTGTCAGAGTTTTCATACTGGTAGCGACACCATCCGACCTTATGGTGATTATTTTTGCGAGTCTCCTGCACACAGCCGCATGTAGATAATGGACCATGATTCTCTATGTGCATGCTGAGACATATTTACTCTGGACGGACTTCGAGATTCTCTTCAACTCAGATTTTGTTACATCCACCCTACGTGCGGTGCAGATATAAGAGTTACTTCATCTGCATCAGGGAAGCATGACCGTAGCTCAGTACTTAGCGAGGTTCACCGACCTCTCACGCTACTCCACGGATATGGTGCATGACCCATTTGTCATGTCCTAGACTTTCAAGCAGGTACTGAGGTATGATATCAGGGATTCGATGATCTCCCTCAGTATTCTGATGCAGGCGAGAGTACTGGAGTGAGCCCTTCTTGTGGAGAGCTTTCTTGATGAGCTGACACCAGCTGCGAGACCCACCGTAGGACAACACATAACAGAGTGTTCTATAGGCGGCAATAGACAGTTAACACCGAGGTCCAAGCGGACCAGGACATCAGGTGGGAAACCTCAGGATATAGGTTTTGTTGTGTGGGGCACACGAAACTGAGCGATCTATAAGAGGATTAGGTAGTGCTATCCATGCGGCAGGCAGGGGAAAATGGCTCGAGACTATTCGACCCGCCATGCGGATGAGCATCATATAGTGGAGGGACCTCCCAGGCAGAGAAAGAGGTTCGACCGTGTTGGTCCTCCGGGAGTAGGCGGATGTGGCAGAGGAGCTGGCTGAGTCGCGGGTGGTGGATGATGTTTCAAGTCTCTACCACCACCACCACTAGTTGGTCCGCCCCGACCATAGTGAGCTGGAAGATATAGCTGGGATCAGCTCCAGGAAGTCGAGGCCTACGACTACGACACACCTGAGATGATTCGAGGTACTATCTGTGCCTACTCCACCCTTGCTGCAGTACTTATAGACACATGTGCGAGTCATAATTTTATTGTCGCTTCCCTTGTTCAGAGCTCTGAAATTCCAACGGAGCCGTTAGCTCGATCCTTACGGATAGAGACTCCTATGGGTGTAGACTTGATGATTACGCACTAGTTCCAACCATGTGAGCTTACTCTAGGAGGCGAGAGCTTCGGTTGGGATCTTCTTTTAGCGGCGTTGAGGCCTTACAGAGTCATCTTGGGTATGGACTAGTTGTCAATAGTCCATTATCAGATTGACTACGTTAGGCGCAATGTACGGTGTGTCCGCATGGATGGGACCAGGTTCACCTTCACCGGTGAGAAGGGAGCCTTTGCAGTAGAGGATGGACTTACGCAGAGGAGAGGGAATCCGATCACACATAAGTGGGATTGTCTCATCCTCAGAGCAGTTGATGTACGGAGTCCGAGTTTTCCTATTGTGTTGGATCAGTATGCAGCCATTTTTTCTTATGACGTTCTAGGACTACCACCTCGAATAAAGGTAGACTTCTACATAGACCTGTACCCCAGGAAAAAACTGATATCTACACCAGCATATCAGATGTCTCCCGTCGAGCTTTGTGAGCTGCGGGTGCAATTGGAGGACTTGTAGGGAAAGAGATTTATCTGACCTAGTGTTTCACCCTGGGCTTCTCCAATTTTGTTCACCAAGAAGGTCGATGAGAAATTATGACTATGTGATGACTACCGTCACGTGAATCAGGTGACCGTGAAGAACAATTATCCATTCCTGGTGATTGACTACCTCTATGATCAGCTTAAGGGAGCACGATGGTTCTCGAACATAGACCTCAGGTCAGGCTATCACCAGCTCAAAGTTCGAGACCTGGATGTGCAGAAGACGACCTTCAAGTGTCGGTATGGCCACTAAGAATTTTTGGTTATGCCTTTCAGCGTAACCAGTGCTCTAGTAGTGTTCATGAATCTCATGAACATGATCATCCAGCCTGACCTCGATCAATTTGTCATATTTTTTATCGACGCCATACTGATTTACTCGACTACTGAGGAGGAGCACTCCTACCACTTACGGGTTGTACTGGATACAATCCGAGAGCACCAGCTTTATGGTAAGCTCTCGAAGTTCTAGTTTTGGAATAGGTAGGTTCATTTTTTTGGGCACGTCATCTCGGAGGATAGAGTTGCAGTGGATCCAGCGATGATCGAGGTAGTAATTTCTTGGGAGCCACCCATAAGCGTGACGAAGATGCGGTGTTTTTTGGGTCTGGCTGGGTACTATCGGAGATTAGTTCCATACTATCTAGGGTTGAAGAACTTCTTTGAACCTTGACAAAGATTTGGAAACCCATCATATGGTAAGATAGATGTCAGAAGAGCTTTTAGGAGCTGAGAAAGAGACTGGCCAGTGCACCCATCTTGAGGCTACCATAGGAGGTTGTTGGGTACGTAGTATACTACGATGCATCAGGGACCAGCCTTGGGTATGTCCTGATGCATGAGGGAGCAGTGATCGCATATGGTTCACGGCAGTTAAGACAACATGAGAAGAACTACGCTACCCCTGACCTAGAGTTAGTAGTCATGGTCTTTGCCTTGAAGAAGTGGAGACACTATCTGATGGGCATGCACTTTACAGTCTACTCAAAACACCAGAGTCTCAGGTACATCTTCTCGCAGAAGGACCTAAACATGAGACATCGACGATGGCTCGAGATCCTCTAGGACTATGACATTGAGATATTATATACTCATGGGAAGGGTAATGTTGTAGCTGATTATCTCTACAAGAGATCAGGAATTCAGCTGATACGATAGGTGATAGAGCACCTAGTTGCGTTGTAGAGAACATTTGTGGATATTGATGGAGTAGCCTTTCTTCAGTCTCTCACAGTCGCTCCTCCACTCCTTTAGTGAGTCAAAGAGGCACAATGTGGGGGTATTGACTATGAGATGCGATGTGCTCAGATATCCTCCGGGCAGGAACCTGATGGATTTTCTGAAAGAGGGGAGCATGTCATCCTCTTTAGGGGAAGTACCATGGTACCTGTTTTATTACATGAGGAAGTGATTAGGGAGTTTCTCACTTCCCATCTAGTGCTAAATCCAGGATTGGAGAAGATGTATCTGAACCTCAGAAGACAACATTGGTGGCCGTGTATGAAGAAGGATGTAGTAGATTTTTTATCACGATTCCTCACTTGTCAGCAAGTGAAGGCAGAGCACCAGGTGCCAGCAGGCTTGGTAAAAACCTTAGAGGTCCTAGGGTGGAAGTAGGACAAAATATCCATGTATTTCATGACGGGGCTTCCACATACATCCAGAGGGAACAACTCTATCAGGGTGATTGTCGACTGACTCACCACGTCAGACCACTTCATACCGATCAGAGATCTAGGCTCAGTAGAGATATTGGGATACCTCTAAGTTCAGGAGATCGTACGGCTTCATGGTGTGACTTCATCTACTGTTTCTGATCGAGATTCTCGATTCACATCCCGGCTATGGAAGGGGCTACAGGAGTCTTTTGGGATGCAACTATGTCTGAGAACCACCTTCCCTTATCAAAGAGACGGCCATATAGAGTGGACCATTCATACTCTCGAGGACATGCTCCGTGCATGTGTCCTCGACTTTGGTCGTAGCTTGGAGTATCACTTACCCATGGTGGAGTTTGCGTAAAAAAACAGATACCACTCCACCATTGGGATGGAACCATATGAGGCACTGTACGACATACCCTGCAGATCACCACTATGCTGGATTGACCCAAGGGAGTCAGCACTTGAAGGACCAGAGATGGTTCAAGATACGATGAAGAAGGTGCAGATCATCCAGGAGCGGATGAAGAATCCCCAGAGCAGACATAAGTCTTATGCTGATAAGAGATGAAGACCACTGGAGTTCAAGGATGGCGACCACGTCTTCTTAAAGGACTCACCTTGATGAGGTCTACGAAGATTTGGTCGGGGTGGCATATTATCTCCAAATTTCATTGGACCTTTCTAGTTCCTCATAAGAGTAGTATAGGTGGCTTACCGCCTGACCCTTCCACCTTAGTTACACCGAGTGCTTGACATCTTCCACGTATCTCAGCTGAGAAGATATGTGCACGAACCGTCCCACATCATCGACCATGGGGAGCTGGACATTGATGACATTGAAAAATTCACAGAGGTCCCAGTGGAGATCTAGGATCGATAGAAGTGGGTCCTACGTGGATGGATGATTTCATTGGTGCGCATTCACTTGCTGCACGAGAACCTCCAAGAGACCACATGGGAGCAGGAGGCTCAGATGCGTGCTCAATACCCCCATTTGTTACCTAATGTGTGTTGTAGCTTTATGGGGACGTAAATCCACGAGGTAGAGGTAATGTAAAGACCCAGAAATTTCAAGGAAATTTTTTTCTTAAATACATTGTAATTTTAAGAGTCTGCGTTTCTGACAGCACCTGATTTTGAGGCCCGGTGTGCTCGGAATCATTTTCTGATGTTTTATTCGGGTACGTTCAGTAAACGTATGTGCGGGTTTTTCTATCTTTTGAACCAGTACTCAGAATTGAAATCTGAGGGCACCGATGAACTCTCTACACCGGTATTCACTTAATGGGACCTTTACCGTAGTTGTGTTTTCTCAGGAGGAGAAGTTAATTTTTGGGGATTTAATAATAAATTAAATAAAATTGTTGTACACAATTTTATTTATGTTTGGTTGTTATTTCCACAAAAAGGAAGTTGGGGTGGGGCCCACACCTCACATAACCACCCATGAGAGGATATTTTTGAGGTGGGGCTCACACGAGCCCTAACCATTCAACTCCCCATTAACTCCCCTTTTTTTATTTTGACAACTCCCCTCTTTAATGGTGACAACGCCGTTAATTAATTGATTGAACTCCACAAATAATAAATTAATTTATGTTTTTGAATTTTGAAAATCATGGGAGAATAAAATAATAGCTTAGGCTATTATTTTGGTTTTCACTTTTAGTGTTGGGATAAATTTTGGGAGAATTAGAAATGAGAGTTTCACCTTTCCAACGAAGAACCGCTGAAGAATGAAGAACAACTTCTTCGATCTTCGGGCAAGCCAATGGAGAAGAAGCTGCCCGCATGGAATGCCGATGGCGCACCATCCTCGGCTCTTTCTTCCTCGACGTCAACGAGTTGACGCCGCATCCATGTGACTCTATCTACGAATGACAAATGAAGTAGGGTTTTTATGTTTAATTTTGAATGGATTAAATTAAACTATTGTACATCGATGTTTTCTATATTAAATTCTTTCCTTTGTTATAAATTAACACGGAGGGCGCGGGACGAACAAACACCGCTCGGCGACCCTCCGTTGGTTTATTGATTGTTTGTAGAAGGAAGCGGCGACATCGGAAACTGAAGGTAATGGAGGCTGTGTGCTGGCCGAATAGAGAAGAACAGCGACCCACATCCGTGGGCCACTTTGCTGAAGAAGAACCGGCCGGGCTGAAAGAACCGCAGCACCATGAGAGCTCCGCGCTGCAGAGAACCGCGGCCCGCTTCGGCGGGCCGCTTCGGGGGAAGAACCGGCTGGATCATCGGCCGACCAAGTGGAAGGAGCCACGGCCCGTAACCGCGGGCTGCTCACGCAGGGAAGACCGGTCGGCTTCAACCGGCTGGATAGGAGGGCGACGCTGCTTGGCACCGACATTTCGGAAGAATGGGGGCCGCACCCCCGATCCGTACGACCAGCTGGCAGAGCCGGGCCGCGCCCCGCCAAGCCAAGCTATGTTCCGCCGGGCCGGGCCGCACTCCACCAGGCCTGGCGGACCCTTCTCCGAGTTGGACCCGGCTAACCAGGTTGGGTCAACCCACTAGCCCACTGGGATTGATAGGCCGACCTATTTCACTTAAATGTGAATAACTTTAAGACAGTGCGTTCGATCAACGCGCCGTCTATGGCACTGGGATCCTCGGGATGAGACGGTCCTTTTTCTATACTCTATGTGAGTTTTGGATGACTTTGGAAAATGGTCGGGTTTGGAATGAGCGTAATACAACCGAGCCCTTGGAACGGAAAAACCAATATCCCTCAGACCGGGCATCCGATTGACGCATCGTATGTCACGTTGGGTTCCTTTTGACGAGATGAACTTTGAGATACATAAACTTTGGACTTCCTGATAGTTGATTTATCGACCCCTTGGCTTGAGGAGCGTGCCCTCCTGGAATCAAGCGTGCTGTGTGCGGGAACCCTAGAGCTGGTTGTGACTGAGTGGGTCCAACAGTTTGACTTCTGTACTTATTTCATGAGTGGGTCCAACAGTTTGATTGTACTGGAATCCTCCATGGGTTTGACATCAATGACTACTGTACTTGTATCCTCAGTGGGACCAACAGTTTGACTTCTGTACTTATTTCCTGAGTGTTTCCGACAGAGTAGATGGTCTAGTATCCTACGTTGGTCCGACAGCTTAGCTAGTCTAGTATCTTACGTGGGTCCGACAGCTTAGATGAATTAGTGACTACATCTGATCATCTCTATCTCTATACAAATGATGTATACCTGTGTGAGGTGTGTCTTTACTTTCAATCATTATCATCTATGTGATTTACTTGCTTTCCGTTGTGGAATGGGTTGTGCTTGGGCTCGAGAGTTGGAGCCGAAATGTGATTGATAACATAGGTATATGTATGAGAATATACCTTAGTCGAGTTGGTTGATACTTTTTAATAGTAATTTTCTATTGTGGTATATCCTTCATGGATTCTAGGAGACCTTCGGGGGTCTCGAGGTCCCTAATGAGTATCATATACTCACCCCTGCATGGGATATTCCAGCACTACATTATGTTGGATGCAGACGATGGACAACACTGATCGAGGTGGAGGCTTGTGGAGGTGGACAGTACCTAGAGGTGGACCACTTGGAGAGATGTACATGAAGAGGACGGCCAGACCCGAGGTGCGGAGGAGGCCATCTGTGCCCACCCTTCAGGTGGGATTCCCAGAGGATGACTCAGTGGTTTCTGTTTTACTTTACTGCAGTTGTACTAGCTTTTTAGTTGTATTGTACTTACCGTTGGGCTTGTATTTCTGGCCCATTTCCTTTCCGAACATAATTTTGTATTCAATATTACATAGTTCTTTTATTTTTTGTGTACTCTGTTGTATTTTTTTACTTTTATAAAGGCAATGCCTTCCCTTTTTATTGGGATTTATGCCTTTGCTGCTAGTCGCCAACCCCTGACCTATTGAAGGTGGGCCTGCAGTAGTCATGGCACTGGCCCCAATGACAGTTCATGACAGATATTCCATGTTTATATCTATAATCATTTTAAACATGTTATTTTATTTGATCAAGAGAAACCACATTTACCAAAAGCAACATCCATTGTATTGATAACAAAAAATGTTTATCATAAAACCACATATCATTTATAGGGAAAATATGATGAACGTATACATTCAATATTTTTATCCAAGAGAGGCTTAATGTAAGCAAATGTATCTAACTCCATGATTCTGAAACCTTTTATCCATCAATTGAATGCATACATTAATAAATTAACATTAACTATTTATTAATTTAATACTATTATAAATGTAAACAATAGTTTATTAATAAATAATCAGTATCATATACTATTAAAATCATTATAATTTATTTATATAACATTAATTCTAGCCCTGGACCCCATATAATTTTTCTTCATACCACATTAGGTAATATATACTATTTCATTACATATACACACATTTTTACTCACCAATGACAATGATTTGTTGTTTAAATGATTGAAGATAAAAATTATACCATCAAATACAATCAAAATGATTTAAAAATATATCCATCTATATTATTGAAAAATAATTAAAATAATAAATATCAGGCCTTATTAAATTTTATTAATACATTTATTTGATCAAGTAAAATTTTATTTCTATCTGAAAATTGACTGTAACCTTTCATAATTTTTTTTCAATAACAGTGGTGGTAACCTAGTCAGAAGGCCTCCAATATTTTTTTTTATTCCAGGATAATATCCCTTTTGTGGGTTGATAGAGAACACTTACATAACCCATAGGTCCAGTTGAAGAAGGACCATTACATGGCCCAAAGTCCCATGGAACAATTCCTAACACATGAAGATAAGGCCCAAGACATGATATCCAATGAACTTCCCCTCCCAATAATCTACAGCATTGAAGGTGTCTAGCTTCCCTTCTCACATGGCAAATCTATTGGAATTTATCTATTGAGGTATAACATAAAAAATATTATACAATTCATATTGATTATATTAGATGATGATAGTGATACTTCATTAATTCATTTTAAAAATAAATCTATTAAATATAAATTTGAATCAACTTAAAATTATCAAAATAATCCTTATTAATTTGATGAATAGATTCACTTTTTCTATTTTAGAAGGTGAATCTCTAAGAAATTTATTTTTCCATCTTATTTAGTATTGATTCTTATATTTTAATATTAGTCTATGAATTTACCAATATTAACTTATAATCTTCTATGATTATTCTCAATTCAATTTTTTTAAAAGAATGATGTCATTTTATATATAATAAAATATGGTATTAGATGAGTATATTAATCTATAATGATATATTAAATAGTTTAAGTAAATATTATATCTCAAAAATATTTTCCAATTTTATTTAAATCAATATAACTAGTGGGATTCTATATGTATATAGTTATATAATTACTCTACATTGTTTTTCCTCAATCAATATAATTATTTCAGTAGACAATTATGTCAATCCTATAATATTTTATGACCCACATTTTTACGAGTGATGACTTTTTAAGGGAACAAGAAATTTAAATTTAGTGGATACCATATTTGGATAACCAAGTGAATAATTGAGAATATTCATGTTTAAAAATCCTTATGATTATATTTTTTTTAATTGAATGGAAGCTATATGTGTGACTTAGATCATGTTACATTAGAATATGAAGCATGGTGAAGCTGGGGTTTCTGATGCATCCACTAGCTAGTTGGTGGGATGGGTAGTATCCATGGTCCCTAGTAGAACTCCCCAGCCATCCTGTGGGACAGAAACTATTTTCCAGTGGTCCACTATCTTGATTATGGTCCTTGTGTGACCTGACAATGGGGATATATGGGATGTTTTTAAAGTGTTTTTTGTTTTCATCATTAGAAGGACCCAACATTAAACATTACATTGTCTAGCTAATTTAACTATATTTCACTTATTTACATTCCTAAATATCATTTATGTATTGAGTTTTTGAAATTTAGTACATAACTCATTCATAAGAACCCACAAGCATCCAAATTGGGTAACATTTAAACAATATCCATTTCATCCCAAACAATTTTATTAACATAATAAAACAACAAAATTTGTTTGAAAAATCATTATAACATTTAACATGACTTCATTATTTCTCTTCCACATCCCTATAACCTATGAAAAAAATTTAAAAACATGGTATCAACAAAAAAATTCTAGTAACGGATATAAAAATAAGAAAATAAACCATTAGTACATGAATAATTATAAACATATGTTGTCGTTTTCATAGAGACATATGTCTCACCAATATATACATACATTGAAAAACACGAGATTTCCATAAAACATTAAAGAACATATATAAAACTATTATATAATCATGGATAATTAAATACTTTTATTATAACCCTTATAACTAAATTATTATTTGAAACCCTCATGACTACCTTACAATGTAATGCCCTCAATTACCTTGTGGTGTAACCATCGCAGTTACACTTGGAGTAACCATACAACTGACCTAAAATTTACACAAAACCTATAAATTAGAGGGATATATAGGTCCCAAATTAATCATAAAAAATTCCCAATAACCAAAAATTAATCATAGAACAAGAATAATTTCATAAAAACATTTCTTTTTAAGTTCATATAATAGAATTTTGAAAGAGGATTTTTAAAATGAAGACTCTTAAAAATCATATTATTGACATGAGAGTTAATATAATGAATGGATTATGTGTATACACAATAAATAATCCAAATAAATCATAAATATAAATGAAATTTATTACACAAATAAGTTTAGTATCACATTATTAATGATGTAGAAGGTTATCACAAAGAATATAAATGTGGTTATGAATTATTTTACCTTGGGTTCATCTTATATAAAATGTGTTTAACCCTCCTTTATAACATTGAAACACGTTTTATTAATATTTTATAGAAACATATTCATGTTTATAATATAATTCCACCCATTCATTGATAATATTTTTATTTACATTGTTTTGGGTGAACTCTTTACATAGTTTCCATGGTTATATCGTAATAGATTTTCGTGTAAAAAGGAATTGAATCTCTGGAAGTGGAATGAGTTGTTATTAATATGTATCCAGAATATTAAATTATTTTATAAATAATTTTTTTTATGTTATGAGGTTGAATAATTAGATAAATCATTAGTGATTTCTGTTTAGATCATCTTGGCGGTGCTTCGATAATCTAGATATATTTTTATAATATACCTTCAATATTATGCATAAAAGTTAATTTTAGAACATAATTTAGGTCATATCATAAACATTTAAATCTGTTTTGACCATTAAATGTGTTTTATAACTAGATTTGATATATTTAATAGAAATGGAAGATACATTCTCCACGATGTTGGTAAAATGACACATCATAGATAGTGTTTTAATTTTAATTACAAGAGGGGGGAGGAGAAGAAATACATTGAAGAATTTATTCTATAAACATGATAAAATACATAATACATAATATAATGGATCTTTGATGCCTCTTAAAGTATTGTAGGAGAAGAGAGTAAAAGAAAATAAAAATAATTGAGAAGAAAATGAAGAAAAATAACAGAGGATTTTTACCTCTTGATATCTTCTCCTTGATATCCTCCTTGAGGCCTTTGGTATTGGAATTTTGGTGAGAATTGAAGGTAATGTACATGGGAAATATCCTTGGGATGGGTTTTGAGTAGAATTTCAAAATTAAAAATATCTTGATATGTGTGAGGGAAAGAGGTGTGTGGGGGTGGCATTTATAGTGAAGGATAGGAGGGGTTTTCCAGTATTTTAATTATTATCTTAACATTTTTTCTCATGAATATGAATAGTATTGATTCATGGGACCCATTTTAGTAATATGGGAATGTCAGTTTGAACCAATGGATATTTAAACCAACCATGGCTCAAGAAGGATGCCGAAATACATTTATATGGAATTTTTAAAAAATTATTAAATTTAACTATTAAATAAAAATCATTTTTTTAAATTCCCATTTGTTCACTCTAACCATTTTTCAACATGAATAATTTAAAAATGAAAACCATTTTTTGAAAATAATTTTCTATTGATGAATAATTAAAATTTTAAATAAAATAATAATTTATTTGGAAAACAACAATTTTAAAAATATAACTCTTTTTATATCATATTGAAAAATTAACCAAAATATCATAATCGTATGGCCTTAGGATAATAAAATAATAATAATATTTCCTATTCATAAGGGTCATATTTCTGTTTATATTACTCTTTTTATGTGTGTGTTACTATTCAAAGAACATTGTCTATCATACTTGAAATAAATTACTCCTCAAAACTGTAGATGTATATTTTTTGAAATTTGAATAATAAAAGAATAAAAATATTGTTTGATAGATATTTTATAACTATCTCCCTAAAACATGTTTCATTATATTGAGGCTTAGTGTTTCACAAATATCAATTTATTTTTAAAACAATGGGGTGTTACATTCTCCCCACATTCTAAAAATTGTGTCCTTGAAATTTTATTTACTTTTTAAACAAGTGACTGTACCATTCCTTTATATATTTTTTAGATTACCATGATGCTTCTTCAAACATTGGGTTTATCCAAAAAAAACCATTAGCTTGTGGATTTACTTATTTTACAATAGATATTCTCTTTGATCAATAATCTTAATAGGTTTCTCTTTATAAGAATGTTTCTCTTCCCAGTGAACAACTTCTTGGCTCAAAAAATGTGGTGAATCTAGAACATACATTCTCAACACTGAACCATGAAAAATATTGTTTATCTGTGACAACATTATAGGAAAAGCTTCTTGGTAGGAAACCTGTCCAACATTCTCTTAGATTTCATAAGGTCATAATGATCTATGGAATCAGCTTATATTTTGTAAAAAAATGCATAATACTTTTCCATGGTGAGATTCTAAGAAAAAGATGATCACCTAACTTGAAAGAAAATTACTTCTTCCTGTTATATACATACCATTTTTGCCTACTCTGAGATTTCATCATGTGTTTCTGGATTATCTTCACTGTCTAAACCACTTCCTCTACAAATTTTGGTCCAATAAATTTCCTTTCCCTGACATCATCCCAAAAAGATAGAGTTCGACATTTCTTCCCATATAATGCCTCAAATGGTGCCATCTATATATTGGAAGGAAAACTGTTATTAAAAGAAAACTCAACTAATGAAATATGATGGTCCTAAATTCTCATAAAATTCATTGAAATAGATAGAAGCATATACTTTATAGTCTGAATCATCCATTCTGAATTCTCATATTACTGAGGATGAAAAGTTGTAATGAAATTTAATTTTGTTCTCAATGACGTCTCAAAGCCTTAGAAAAGACAGATGTGAACCTACTATCCCAGTCAAATACAATTAAAAAGGAACTTCATTTAACATGATAGTATATTTTTGGTAAAGTCGATAAAGCTTATCCAAATACATGTTATATTGAATAGGAAGAAAATGTACAGATTTAGTCAGCTGATCAATAATAACCTAGATTATATTGTTACCTTTAGAAGTATTTGGTAGCCCCACAAATAAGTCTGTGGATATATGTTGGTCGGAGTGGACACTCAAGAGGGGGGTGAATTGAGTTCCAATTAAAATGTTTATTAAAAATATTTCTCTTAAAATCCCCCTATATAAGACAAAGTTAAAATGTAGTGAATTTAAATAGATTGAAAATGTTCAATTAGTTTCTAAAAGATTGATTAGGTCTCAGTTAATTTAATCTGATGATTAAATTGACTTTTGAAACTAACTTACTAGTTCATAATAAGTATAAACACTTGAAAATTTAACTATCAAAGTAACATTAAAAAACAGATTATATTTCAAAGTAATAGCAGGGGAATATGAAATATATAGTATACTTATGACTTAAAATAAAAATCACAGCAGATGTAACCAAGAGGTTCGGTCTAAATCTGATACTTAGTCCTCTCAAAAAATTTATATAAATTGATCCACACCCTTGATTGGGGTAAACAACAGTACAATATTGTCCAGGTCCAAAGACCTCTACCATAGTTCTATGTGGGAAAATAAACAACAGCTCACAGCTTTCCAGGTCTTAATCGACCTATACCACTATCCACAATGGGGTAAAAGGGAGTTATAGACTTTGAATGAGGATTTAAGAATCCTCCAGCTTAGCTCAGGAGACAGTGTCTGTGTAAAATAAACAGGGTACACACAGTGCTCTAAATGTAAATGCAAGAATCACTAAAGTAAGTGTGAATGAGTTTTTAAAAGCTTTAGTGATTGGCAGTATAGCTCTGGACTCGTTTGATTGGTCAGAAAATCTTCTGAGTCCTTCTCTGGTTTTTGTTCTGAAAAACAGAGTATCGTTTTCTTCCATGGTTCTAGGTTCAGCTTATCAGCTTGAGTGCATAATGTGTTTGTTTTAGTTCTTCACTCAAGATGCACCTTGTGTTCTCCTCTATAAATGACTGTCTTCATGTATGTCCATTTTTCTTGGAGTATGGATGTATCCTTGTGTGAATGCACCTTGTTTGAATGGTGTTGAGCCTTTTTCTTTTTCATCCTTCGTGCGTCTTCTTAGTTCCTTTATTATCTGTCTTTCATTCGATCTGTTATGCACGTTCTTTTTCATTCCCATTATAGCTTTCAGCTCCGGCAAAAAGGAATGATTAATTTTTTCATGGGTATTATGTACAGTTCCCTGACATTCTAACAGATAAAATTAAATAACATTAACTACATTAAAAAATCAAATGTAATTGTTAGCTTAATAAATAAATAGTATTGAGATTATTGAGTCTGACTAGTTGTTCAATCATTAGTAGCATCCTGTTGGTAGATGTGTATGGTGGACTTTGTGTAACAGTGACCTTCCATCAGTAGCTCTTTGAACTAGTATCGGTAGCTCTATGCATCGGTAGCTCTTGGTATCAGTAACTCCTTACTCTGTATTGGTAACTTTTGGTATCGGTAGCTCTATATACCGGTGACTTCATTATATCAGTAACTCTTGATCTATCGGTAGCTCTGCTTTGTATCGGTAGCTTCATTTTTTATCGGTGACTCTGTATATCAGTAGCTTTCTTAGTTCTAGTGAATGTGTGTATTGATAGATTGATGCATATTGGTAGCTCCATTCTGTACTATCGGAAGACTTGTTCTATTGGTAACTATCTGTATTGGTGACCTTGTTCTATGCTTACCAGTGGACTTGTACATATCGGTAGCTTTGTACATATCAGTAGCTCTGCGTATCGGTAGCTCTGTGTATCGGTGGCTCTGTCTATCGGTAGACTAAATATATCGGTAGACTAAGTACCAGTAGCTCTTTATCAGTAGCTATATGCAGATCAGTGACTGACACTTATCTATTTTATGAAACACATATTTGATTGGGTTAGAAATACTTCAAAGCTTATATAAATAAAGATAAACATTTATTAACATATTTATAGGATTATTTTAATATTATTATCAGATAGAATATCATAGATTGAGCGAATTAGAATATAGATAAACATTATTTGGGATTATCAAAGTATGTGAAAGAATAATTGGGATTATCAAAACAGGTGAGGTCAATAATCTCCAACTTTCTGATAATCACAACTTATGATATTATAGTTTTAAAACAATGAGTAGTTGTATCAGAGGATATATCATTAGATTCCATTGTGTCAGAGAAAACAGTATGTTATAGAACATAATGTATCAGAGGTAGAATTAAATGCAATGATATCAGAGGGGCAAAGCATGGTAGCTCTTCCTTATATAATATTGCTCCCCCATTGAGAGTATTTCTCCCTCTTTGGTACTTTGATAATATTTCTCCCCCTTTGTGATAATTAAAAAGTGGGAAACAATAAATAGAAGAGGAACCAAATGAGAAGGAAAATAAATCCAATTGTATTAAATGTTGCAAAGGGGTACATATAAAGAAAACAAAATACAAGGGATTCCTATCAAAAATCTTAGCCACTTGTTCAATCCACATCCTCAATGTGAGACGTTCCCTTTGGATTAGAAGAGGATTCAGAATGAGTGGATGCTAGTGATGGCTTAGGAATCCCAGAGATGATCACCAGAGGCTGAGCCACAGAAACTGTGTCTTTCGTGTACTGAGGAGTTCTTTGAGTGATCATAGGAGTAAGGCTTCGAATGGCTTGGGCTGGAGTCCTCTGAACTGGAGAAGCAGTAGAGGTAGAGGTAGGTAAAGAAGGAGGGACAGTCACTAGCCTAGCATCGACATGTAGGAAAGGCAGAAAAAGATTTATGAAATCCATAATTATTCCTCCTCCTCTCTCCATATCAGATATGAAATCATCCTTGTTCTCCATGAATTTGTCCTAGGTTGGAGACAATTCCCTTAGTTTGCTGACTTGATCTCTGATGGCTTGATTGACAAGAGGTAACTTATGGTTTTCCAACAGAAGTTTGAAATGATTCTTGAGTTGATTCTTGGTGTAATCCTTTTGGAAATATAAGTCCACCTTGTCATTGACTTCTTTCTAAGAGGCAGATGCTTCATTCATATAGTCTTGGACTAACTTCATTATTTCTCTAGCTAAATCTCTAGTCGAAATCAGAACTTTACTTAGGTCGGATGATTCCACAGAACCACTGGTTGAAGCTGAACCAAGCTCCTGCTTCGTCAGAGCTTGAATCTGATCCACATCCACTGAAGGTCTAGAAGCAAGAGATCCAATTGAAAAGGATACTATTTCCATGAAGTTTTAGGTCAACCCACTGATAAGATTTTGGACTTTGGAATCCTGGGATTTGACATGATCTTTCATGAAGGTTTTAAATCCTTCGACCACTAAAACCATCTGGATTACAACACTCTTGACATAGGTTAAGTCCTTGTCTCCTTGATATTTTGAACTCATGTAAGATTATAAGGAGATAACAGATTTCTTTTGAGCTTCAACATCTACTTCTAGTCTAGATACCTGAGTCTGGAAAGTTGTAACATCTTCCACTATTTCTGCCACAATGGTTGACATATTACAACCTATAGAGAGTTCAAAATATTTTTCCAAGTTACTCATCTCTTCAACAAAGCAGTGCTTCAACTCAGCAACAGAAGCACTAAAAGAATATTTCAACTCATCCTTTAAGGATTCAAGGTTAGCCTTGTTGATCATATCAGCAGGATCAATTAGAACAGGTGCTCTTTTGGAGGCTATATTGGCTACTGAGTCAGTCATAATCGATTGGATTAATGACACAAGTGAATCTTCCATCTTTCTTTCCTCTTCCACAAAACATTCCTTAAGATTTTTCTTAAAAATATCCAGGTCATGCATTCTGACCACTTCTTCAGGTAACAACTCAGACTCAACATCATAAATTATTTTTGGTCTATTTAGAGATGCCTCATTATCAGAATCAGGATAGTCCAATCCACAAACCACAAAACCTAGGTCTTCTGCCCAGTCCTCAATATCAACAGCCACTAACACACTTTCAAACTTGATTTGATGCTCCCCCTCAATGGGTGTATTCTCTTGTACAAAAAGTTCATTCTCAGCGGGTCTTTCTTCCTCAGTAAAATCTTCTATAATCAATTCTTTCACTACAACAGTTGTAGGGTCCTCTGGATTAGGTACAACTTCTTCCATTTCTCCTAATACATCCTCAGTAGGCACAACTGAGCTTCCAATTAATGGAATTAAAATTAAACAGATAGATTCAGAGGCTTCAGATTCATTCTCCTTTTCTTATTTATGCTCAGGGGCTGGCTGGTCTTCCTCATCAGCAGGTGTCTCTTCTTCTACTAAAGCTTCATTTTATAAAGATACAATTTCAGTAGCAGGACTTGGAGGTATGTTCAGATCTCTTCGATCATCCATAGAAGTCTCCTCTTCTTCAGTGTCATCACTGTACTCAGGTTCTTTTTCATTAGGTCCTAGACATAGATCCCTCACATCCTTAGGTCTTGAAGGATGATCCGCATTATTAAATTTATCATATACCTTCTGGTAATCATTAACCCACTCTCCTCTCCATGGGTTCCAATTTATCTTCATGTATTTGCAAACTGTGGTTGTGATACAAAAATTATTTCTTACTACCACTGTCTCATCTTGAGACTCAGCTACCCCTTTCACTTTAATCATCACTGAGATCAACTTGGAAAAGAATAGGGCATTAGTCTTTGATTTTGGACCTATCATGTCTTCCAATTGGATCATCAGTAATCTGAATAGATTCACTTTTACACAATGTCTCAAGAGATGCAGGAGATAGATATCCTGATATCTTAAATTCACAAAATCTCCTCTACTTGGTATTAATACATTCTGAACAAATTTTAATAGCAATATGTTCTCTCCATCCATTTCAGCAGCCACTACTTGTCTTTTATTTCCATCATCGGTGACATCCTACAAGGTAGTCTCATAATAGAATATATCACTTGTAGGTGGCATAGATTTTGAGACATATCCATATACACCTTTGTGTGGAACCTTCGGGCATTCACCCCACTCAACAGATGAAAAATATATCTCCTTTCCATTCACAAAAAAAGTCACTCAGTTTTCATCTTCTGATTTCTCAAAGCTTACAAACTCATTAATTTGTTTCACTAGCTTTGGATAGTAGGGGCCATTGTTGTTCGAAAAGATATCTACCCACTTTTTATCTTCCAGTACTTCGAGTAGTAACGACTTTCTAGGCAAAAAACATTCAAAGTATAGCTCTTTTTCAATCACAATAACCCTATTCTGCAAATGAGGGTTCACTGGTCGCATACCCGACCTATTTCTACCAACACTACCACTTGCTTCTGGCTCGAACTTCTGCTTCATTGCTTTTGTCTCATCAGTGTCATCTCTGATGGTAGGAAGTGTGGGTTTTTCCATAACTGGTTCGAGGGATTTAGGGTTTTCAAGAGATTCAGGAGCCAAGGATTGAGGGTAATGGGTTGAGGCTCGGTGGATTGAGAAATATCCAGGACATTTTTTTTATCATTTAGGAACAATAATATAAATAAATAAAATAAAATAAAAACAATTCAGATTCTGGCGGCAGACAGAAGTTTAAAACAGTTCAATCATCGGTAGGGTTTATCGGTGAGAATTCCTATTAGTGAGGTCCATCGATGAGGTTACATCGGTGAGGTATTCACATAGTGAGGTATTCACATCGGTGAGGTATCCACATCAGTGAGGTATTCACATCGGTGAGGTATGCACATCGGTGAGGTATGCACATCGGTGAGGTATTCACATCGGTGAGGTATTCCCATTGGTGAGGTATCCACATCGGTGAGGTACCAACTGATCAAGGTTAATCATTCCTGACTCACGTCTAATGTAACTTAACCTATATGAACTCAAAGGTTTGGTGAAAATGTTAGCTAATTGATGTTCAGTACCTATAAATTCAAGAGTAATATCACCCTTTTGGTAATGATCTCTAAAGAAATGGTGCCTTACATCAATGTGTTTGGTCCTAGAGTGAGATAAAGGATTCTTCGAAATGTTTATTGCACTAGTATTGTCACAGTTGATTGAAACATGCTTAAAATCATATCCATAGTCCAAAAGAGTGTGTTTCATCCACAAAATTTGTACACAAGAACTACTATGAGCTATATACTCTACTTTGGCAGTGGACAATGCTACAGAATTATACTTCTTACTACACCAACATACTAAGGATTTTCCCAATAAATGACATGTTCCAGATGTTCTTTTTCTATCCAACTTGCAACCAAAAAAGTCAGCATCTGAATAACTCATTAACTCAAAGGATTTTCCTTTTGGGTAAAACAAACCTAAGTTTACAGTGTGTTTAAGATACATAAAAATTATTTTTACACCAATTAAATGAGATTATTTTGGATTAGCTTGAAATCCTGCACACATACATAAACTAAACATAATATCTGGTTGACTAGCAGTAAGGTAAATTAAGATTCCAATCATACCTCTATGATTGTTTAGATCCACTTGTTTCCCAACTTCATCTGCATCCAATTTACAAGCTGTACTCATAGGAGTATCAGTTTCCTTACTACAATCCAAACCAAAACGTTTTAAAAGATCCTTTGTATATTTACTTTGATTCAAAATAATACAATTTTCATTTTGAAAAACATGAAATCCAATAAAATATTTAAGTTTTCCCATTAAACTCATTTCAAATTAATTTTGCATAGTCTTTGAAAAATCAATACGCAATGAATTATTAGAAGATCGAAAAATAATATCATCAACAGAGATTTGTGCTATCAAAACATCTTTAGAAATTATTTTAATAAAAAGATTTTGATTAGAAATCCCTTTTGTAAATGTTTTTGAAATAAGAAAACTTCTAAGTCTATCATACCAAGCTCATGGAGCTTGTTTTAAACTATATAAAGATTTAGAAATTTTAAAAACTCAATTTGGAAAATGAGGATTAGTAAATCCATGTGGTTGTTCAACAAAAAAATCTTTAACAATAAAACCATTTATAAAATTACTGTTAACATCCATTTGATAAAACATGAAATTTAGATGAGCAGCATAGGCATGTAGAATTATAATGGATTCTAGTCTATCTACAGGTGCAATGGTTTCTTCATAGTCTATACCTTCCTCTTGACTATATCCTTGTGCAACTATCCTAGCTTTGTTTCTAACTATATTTCATGATTCATCAACTTTGTTTATAAACACCCATTTAGTGCCTATTGTAAAAGTGTCTTGGGTCTATGAACTAATTCCCAGACATTGTTCCTTTCAAATTGATTTACCTATTCTTGCATATCCATTACCCAAAATTCATCATTGATAGCATCATTGACATTTTTAGGTTCTAATTATGAAAGAAAGGCTTGATGTTCAACCTGGTTTCTTAGAGAATCTCCAGTTTGTGTCCCTCTATCAAGATTACCAACAACATCATCTAAAAGATGGTTCTTTAGAATACTAGTTGATTTAGTAAAGGTAGGACAAGAAATATCTGGTTCATCTCTAAGTTTGGGTTCTATAGCAGTAGATTCTAGAATATGTTCAATACTAGATATGTTTACAGCATGTTCTTCAGATTTATCATTATGGTCCAGAATAGTCAAATATTCTTCAAGATTTTCAAGAGAGGTTTTAGTCTCATGTGGATTAGTTTCATCAAACGTGATGTGATATATTATTTCACACATTTGGTTCTTTTTTTAAAGACTCTATAGGCTTTAATAGTTAATTATTAACCATGAAAAATTCCTTCATCACTCTTAGAAGCAAACTTGTCCAGATTATCCTTTGTATTGAGAATAAAAACATTGCATCCAAAGACTCTAAAGTAACTAACATTGGGTTTTATATTATTCCATAGTTCATATGGGGTATTCTTGAGAACAGTTCTAATCAAGAATCTATTAATAATAGAATAATCTTTATTCACAACTTCAGCCCAAAAATAAATAGGCAGGTCATACTCATTAAGCATAGTTCTTGCAATTTCTTGAAGGGTTCAGTTTCTTCTTTCTACTACACCATTCTGCTGAGGTCTTCGCGGGACATAAAATTTATTACTATAGCCATTGTGTAAGAAATAAGATTCAAACTCATGACCATGATCACTTCTCAGGGTTTTAATCTTAAGTCCACTAAGGTTTTCTACAGACTTGGAGTATTTAATAAAGTAAGAACAGGATTCAATTTTGTAAGCTAAGAAGTATACCCAAGTATATCTAGAAAAGTCATCTAATAGGACATAGACATAGTGCTTCCCATTTAAACTAGAAACTCTATAAGGTCCAAACAAGTCCATGTGAACCAACTCGAGAGGTTGAGAAGTTGAAACATCTTTCTTTGATTTAAAAGAAACTTTATGTTGCTTTCCCTTTTGATAAGGATTACAAACTTTGTCATTTGGGAATTCATGTTTGGGTAGGTCTCTAACTAAGTTCTTCCTAGTCAATTTTCTCTGTGAATGGATGTTTCATTGTCCTAATCTTCTATGCCAAATCCAAGACTCTTTATGAAAAGCATTTAAACAAGCAACATTTTTCTTAGCTAAAGAATTCAGATCAACAACATAAACATTTCCAGTTCTCAAAATAGAAAAAACTAAAACATTTTTAGAGTTAAAAACATTACAAGAATCATTTTCAAACTTAACATTAATGCCATCATCACATAACTAAGAAATACATAACAGGTTATACTAAAGTCCATCAACAAATAAAACTATATAAATCAAAACTGAATCAGTGTTACCAATCTGGCCTAGGACAATGATTTTTCCTTTAGAATTATCACCAAAGTTGACATAGGCTCCATAAACTTTTATTAGACCATTTAAGCATGAGTAATCTCTATACATGTGCCTTGAAAATCCACTTTCCAAGTACCATACCTTTTTTTGAGAACTTTTCAAACATGCTTCCTACAAAACAGATTTAGCTGGGAAATGATTTTGGTACCTAGATCTTCTTAGGTCTAGAAAGGTTATCAATCAAAGCTTTATGTACGAAATTTTTCTTATGGTTCTCAAATAATTTAAAAAATCAATAGATTTTGAAAGATAAAAATTATTTGATCTATAACCATATGAATAACTAGTTGAAGCATAAAAATTTCTAGAACTGGAACAAGCATAATTTTTTCTAGATTTAGGAATAAATATTTTTTTACTGAACTGTCTTTTTCCAGGTTGGTAGCCTATTTAGTAGTTTATTTTGGTGCAACTTGCATTCCTAACATTTGAGTTAGAGTGTCCTTTCAATTTGTGAATTTTTCTAAGTCCTTTCTATGTTTCTCATTAGACATTTTCAGTTTAGTATTTTCCTTTAAAAGTTAAGAATTATTTTCTTTTTCTATATCAAAGGCTGATTTAACATTGGCAGTGAGAGCATACTGTTTCTTTAATGACTTATATTTGTTCTTAAGTTCATTACATGTTTCTTCTAGCATGTTACAATATTCAAACAATTCATCCTTAGACATATCTTAATAATCAGAATCAGATTCTGCATCATCTCCAAAATAATATGAATTTAAAAGAGGAGTATCTAAGGTTACCTCAGATGTGTTGGTCATGAAACACATGTTGGCATGATTCCTTTCAGAATCATAAATTTCATATTCACTTGTGTTGTCTTCTGATGCACTCCAAGTAGCTTTCATATCTTTCTTCTACTTCTTGTCCTTATAATAATGTATCTTTTTGAATTTTAATTTTGAACAGTCGGCATTGATCTGTCCTTTACTCTTACACTCATAGTAGATTATATCATCATCCTTAGTAGACTTCTTCCAATCCTTATTCCACTTACCTCTATTGTAATACTTACCTTTGTAATTTGATTTTCTAGAGAATACCTTTTTCTTATAAAAATTCATGAATCTCTTGGCTATTTGATCCATCTCAGTATCACTGTCAGAGTCTGAATATTCACTTGTTGAACTTTCAGTTTGTATTTGAACATCGTCTTTGTCCTTGATTTTCGAAGCAGTAGACTTGAATGCCACAGATTTTCACATGGTTCATCGTCTTCTTCCTTATTCACCTTAAGTTATTCCTTATACATCATAAGCTTACCTATTAATTCCTTAACAGGGAGTGTGATGATGTCGCATGATTCTCTAATGGAAACAGATGTGCCTCTCCATTTTTTTAGAAGACATCTTAATATCATCAAATTTTTTTCCTTTTCTGGAATAATCTTTCCAAGAGAGCTCATAGTATTGACAATCTCATTAAACCGTAGATACATGTCAGAAATAGGTTCATCAGATTTCATTTTAAAATTTTCATATTTAATAGTATATGTATGCAGTCTCATTTCTTTAACATTGGTTGTTCCTTCATGAGAAACAACCAAAGTGTCCCAGATTTCATAAGCAGTATTGCAAGTAGAAATTCTAC
Source organism: Viscum album (assembly GCA_963277665.1). Taxonomy (NCBI): domain Eukaryota; kingdom Viridiplantae; phylum Streptophyta; class Magnoliopsida; order Santalales; family Viscaceae; genus Viscum; species Viscum album. The sequence continues at coordinate 1,865,204,217 of OY728159.1, forward strand.
TAAACTCTTCATCTCCTAAAGCACAACAAGGGGAATTCATAGCTTTTCAATTACTATTGTAAGAAGTCTTTTAGGTTTATCCCATGTATTTCTCTCAGTTTTTAGAATTTTATATTGTGACTCTATAGTAGTCCAGATATCAAAACCCATACTTTCTAAATGCATTTTCATCTTAAGTTTACACTGGGCATAGTTTGTACCATTGAAGAAATGTGGCCGGTTAAAAGCAGAACCCTCTAGTCTATTATCCATAACTAGATTTTAGAAAATATATTAAAGCGATAAAATTTAGAACTAACAGAAATTTAAGATCTTTAAAGATGCAACTAAAATCACAGTTGAAAAACAGAATGTTTTTAAAACTTCTATTAATAAAAACAACCTTTGACACCAAATATTGGTCAGAGTGGACACTCATGAGGGGGGTGAATTGAGTTCCAATTAAAATTTTTGTTAAAAAAATTTCTCTTAAAATCCCACAATTTAAAGGTTGATTGAATTTTCAAACTAACTTATTAGATTACAATAAGTATAAACACGTACTATTTTAACTATCAAAATACTTTAAAACATATTATATTTCAAAGTAATAGCAGCGGAATATGAAATATATGGTATATATATGACTTAAACTAAAAATCACAGTATATATAACCAAGAGGTTCAGTCTCAAGCTGATACATAGTCCACTCAAACAATTTATACATATTGATCCACACCCTGGATCGGGGTAAACAACAATATAATATTGTCCAGGTCCAAAGACCACTACCAAAGTTCTATGTGGGAAAAAAACAATAGATCACATCTTTCCATGTCTTACACGACCTCTACCACTATCCACAGTGCCGTAAAAATGTAGTTATAGAGTTTTAATGAGGATTTAAGAATCCTCCAGCTTAGCTTAGGAGACAGTGTGTGTGTAAAATAAACAGGGTACACACACTGCTCGAAATGTAAATGAAAGAATCACTAAAGTAAGTGTGAATGAGTTTAGAAAAGGATTAGTCATTGGAAGTGTAGTTCTAGATTTGTTTGATTGTTTATAAAAGCTTTTGATTCCTTATTTGGTTTATGTTTTGAAAAACAGAGTATCATTTTCTTCCTTGGTTCCAGGTTCAGCTTATCAGCCTGAGTGCATAAAGTGTTTGTTGTAGTTCTTCACTCAAGATGCAGCTTGTGTTCTCCTCTATAAATGAGTGGCTTCGTGTATGTCCAGTGTTCTTCGAGTATGGATGTATCCTTGTGTGAATTCACCACGTTTGAATGATGTTGAGGCTTTTTCTTTTTCACCCTTCGTGTGTCTTCATAGTTCCTTGATTCTCTCTCTTTCATTCGATCTATTCTATACATTCTTTTTCCTTCCATTTATAGCATTCTGCACCGACAAAAAGGAATGATTACTTTTTTCATGGGTACTAGGTACGATTCCCTGACATGAAAATAGATATCATTAAATAACAATAATTGCATTAAAAACGTCAAATATAACCATTAGATTAATAAATAAATATTATTGAGAGTATAGAGTTTGAATAGTTGGTCAATCATTAGTATCCTCTTGTTGGTAGATGTGTACGGTGGACTTTGTGTAACAGTGACCTTCCATCAGCAGCTCTTTGAACTTGTATCAGTAGCTCTTTGCATTGGTATCTCTTGGTATCAGTAACTCCTTACTATGTATTGGTAAATTTTGGTATCGGTAGATCTATATACCGGTGACTTCATTCTATCGGTATCTCTTGATCTATCTATAGCTCTGCTTTGTATCGGTAGCTTCATTCTATATCAGTGACTCTGTATATCGGTATCTTGCTTAGTTCCAGTGATTATGTGTTTTGGTAGGCTTATGAATATCGGTACCTCCATTCTGTACTATCAGAAGACTTGTTCTATTGGTAACTATCTGTATCGGTGACCTTGTTCTATGCTTACCGGTGGACTCGTACATATCAGTTTCTCTGTACATATCAGTAGCTTTGCGTATCGGTATCTCTGTGTATCAGTGACTAAGTCTATCATTAGACTAAGTACCAGTAGATCTTTATCAGTAGCTATACGCAGATCATTTACTAACACTTATCTATTTTATGCAAAACATATCCAATTGGGTTAGAAATAATTCAATTCTTATATAAACAAGGATAAACATTGATTAGCCTATTTCAAGGATTATTTTAATATTATTTTCAGATAGAATGTCATACATTGAGTGAATTAGAATGTAGATAATCATTAATTGGGATTATCAAATTATGTGAAAGCATAATTGGGATTATCAAAACTGGTGAGGTCAACAATATATTTTCCCATTTCCAATCTATAACTGGTAATATGTTAAGCACCCCCTTCAGTAACTACTGCACCTATTTAAACATTTGACATGTCAAACATTTCACAGTAAAATTTTCAATGTCTATTTTCTTTCCATCTGACCAATAATACTCTAAATGGTCTTTTTACATCATTGTGATTCCATGATAAACATAAAATGGGGAACTATGAACTTCTCACAATAATTTATTTTCAGATAATAATCACAAGGAACACATAATCTCTTTACAAGTATTAGAACACAATCATTATCAATGATAAATTTTTTAAACATACATATTTTAACCAATTCTACCTTATTTGTAACTCCCCATATTCCTTATACCCTTGATTAATTATACTTTACAAAGATGGCTACATTAGAACATAAAAAATAGAGTAATTTCTCGCACCAACATCCCTAAAGCCATAATTAATTAAATTAGTAGTCATTGGATCTTGTTTCAATTATAACATAGTTAATGATCTCTGAATATTTTGACTCAAGAAATATGAAACTTTGTTTTCTTTTCTAGTATGGTAATTGATCATTCAATAATAATCATTTATAAATTCATGAAATATTATCTGCCTCATGTTTAATTCCGTCAAAATGAATATATACTTCGAATATATAATTCAAACTTTTATGGCCACTATATATTTCACATTTGACTCCGTATAAACGATGACCCCCAATTTTTAGTGAAGAAAACCACAAATACTACTTCCAAATCATGTGTGGGATAATTTATCTCTTGAGGTTTATTTTTTATTAAAGAATAAGAAATTACCTGATCATTATGCATCAGAAAAAGGAAAGTCCCTTTAATGAAACATCATTTTAGATGGAAATGTCACCATTTCTAGAAGGTATGATCAGAATTAGAGAATTCACCAATCTTATTTTCAATTCCTAAAAAAATAATCAAATTATTTTTTCCAGATTAATTTAACTCATTTCCATGTTAACATAGTCAGTGGACTATATAACCATGATACATTTTCAAAAAAACCAACAACAGTACCCTTCTAAAGTTAAAAAACTATGAATATCAGTTATATTTGTCTGTCTAATCCATTCATCAAAAAATTTCATTTCAAAAGGATCAATAGTTAGGAAATATTTAGAAACAATGTGTCCCATGAAAGAAATTATGATACCAAAAAAATCACACTTTCTTAATTTTCCTCACCATTTCTTTTCTTTTAAGGTTTTTAAAACAACCCATATTTGTTTTTCATACTGCTCCCTACTTCTAAAATAGAACATAATATCATCAATAAACATAGCCAAAAACATATGTAATAACTCATGAAATATTCTATTTATAAAATCCATGAAAAAAAGAGGGACATTAGTTAATCCAAATGGCATAACAACAAATTCATAATGACCATATCTAGTTCAAAAATCTATTTTTGGAATGTCATCCTCAGTCACCTTTAATTGATAGTACCTAGATCACAAGTCATTATTGGAAAAGTACCGAGATCTATAAAGATGATCAAATAAGTTATCGATGTGAGTCAAAGGATAATTATTCTTAACATTAATTTTATTCAAATCTCTATATTTAGTACAATGTCAAATGTAACCATATTTCTTTTTAACGAACAAAACAAGAGCTTCCCATGGTGAATTGGTAAGATGAAGGAAGCCTTTATCAAGAAACTCCTACAACTATTTTTTCAATTCACGAAATTACATTTGAGATATTCAATAAGGTGGATTTGAAATTTGATTAATATGAGGAACTAATTCACTTGTGAATTCAACTTCCCGACCAGGTATAACAATGGGTAACTCCTTGTAAAAAACATCAAGTAGTTCCCTTATTTAAATAACATGATTAAGATAATGTTCATTTACATCTTTCAAAAGTTTCTCAGCATCTTGATATGTAATCAATTTTATGTGTTAATTATGGTATACAGACATCACCTCTTTATGAAAGACAAATTCATTAGCTCTATAATCAATCTTAACATGATAAAAAAATCCAATACAAACAAAGAATTATATAAAACTCTAATATGGGAAAAAAAGGTTTCTACGGAGTTTTATTCCACAGATAAGAATAACATTATTCTTAAAATTCATTTTTCCTATAACATGTACCCATTGTTTTTTAATAATATGTTCTGGTCTCATTTGTTGAAGGATATTTACAATTCACCAAAAATGATTTCATTAATAAATGAATTCATAGGCCCTATATGAAACAAGTCTTTAGAAAACTCTATGTAAATAAACAAAGTAAATGATACAAATTTATTGGATGGCCTGGCATCTGCTGACATAGCTAAAATGGAACTCACCAGACCATTCTTCTTATAGTCTGGCTGGTTTCAATAACTCATATCTTTCTTTGGGAGGTAATTTTCATATTAAAAAATTTTATCACATTTGAATCACTTTATAGTTTTCTTACCAAAATTGTTCTTATATTCATTTCCATTAAAATCTCGGGACATATGCTGAAACATACCAAATTGAACACACTTTTTGGTTTTGTAATTACATTCCTTAAGGTTTTTACCACATTTTTCAAAAACTGAAAACTAGACGTTCGCACCATTATATTTCATTGATTGTTTCCTACCACTCCCTTTCCATATGTACATCTTATTCTGCTTGTTTTAAAAGTAAAACTGATCATTAGAAAACTCCAATTCTCCCCCCACAGCGCATCTGATGATTATCTCATAATTTTTAATTATTGGGAGGTCAATTCTCTTCAGTATATTGGATTCAATCCTGAGAAAAAGTGATTAGTTTTTCTACGAAGATCCTGAATAATATTTTGAGTGTACCATGAATGTTGTTTGAAGTTTTCTTAATAAACATACACTAAATATTACACCATTTTTATCAATTCAATTAATTTTTTCTCTATCTAAAGTTGAACCACATTAAGAAAATATTTTTCAAGGAAATAATATTTAAATTCATCCCAATCCAATTCATCGATCTCATATATATCCCAGATATTCATGATCTTTAACAAAAAATGAACTACATTACCTTATAAATTATAAATGGAAAGACTAACTATTTTATTATATGAACATCACATAATAAAGAATATATTTTCAAGGGATTTATTCCATCCATCAGCTACTACTCGGTCAAAAGATCGACTGATAGTAGGAGGGTGTTGCCTCATAAAATGTTCCACAATCATCATATTCTTTTATGGGAGCTTTCATTAATCCATTTAATGAATCCACCACCATTTATGCATATGCCACTTGATCCATTACCATCACTAACTTATCAGTTCCAATTCCCACCATTCTCAGTTGTGTATTTAGAATTATATCAACCTCTTAGTTCATTCTAAATTCTGCTATCCAATTTCTTCTATGGAAAACGATTTTGAACATGAATATCATATATAAGGAATTTTGAAAATCCATAAATTCTATACCATTTCAACATAATGATAAGTTAAAAATCATTTATGTTATTTTTTAAACATTATTCAGACTCCAAAATTTATCTAAATAGTGAAATGATACCAACTATAAGGATATGCCTTAAACATTACAAAATCTAGTTAATTCAAATAGATGTAATTTCATTACATAACCAAATATATTTTTGGTTTGTGTTTTATAATTTTATGATATAACTCATTCATATTAACACAAAATCATGGAAATTGTGTAGCATTAAAATATTATCCATTTCTTCCAAAACATTAAATTTTCATTACAAAACAAAAATACAATTTCTTTGAAAAATATTTATTACATTTAACTCGAGTTACTTATTTATCTCACACAACATTATAATAGGTGAAATTATTTTAAAATTAGGGGATAAGCATAAAAAGAACATTATTATATACAAAATTAATGAAATATACCATTAGTCCATGAATAATTATAAATGTATGAAATTGTTTTCATGAAGACAAACTTCTCACCCATATATATTTACTTTGTGAAACATGATATTTATATAAAACATTAAAGAAAATATATAAAACCATAAAGTTATATTGGTGGATTAATTACTTATATTCTATCCCTCATGACTACCTTATTATTTATAACCCTTATAACTACCTTACAATGTAACCCTCACATCTACCTTATGGTGGAAACATCACAGTTACACTTAGATTAACCATAAGGACAACCTAAAAATACACATACCCATAGAATTATAGGGGGATATTGTTATAAAACATCATCATAAATAATGCACATGAATCATAACATAATAATATCACATTAATAACTCCATAAAAACATTTCTCTTGAATTTTTTAAAATAGAATTTTAAAAAAAGATTTTTAAATAAATTCCCTTTCAAAAATAATATAATTGAACTGATAATTAATATAATTAAATTATTATGTGTCTATAATGTAAATTCATATAATACATAATAATATAAAATAAATTCAATACACAAAGAATCTTAGTATTTTATAATTAATGAAGTAGAAGGTGAGCCCAAAGAATGTAAATTGGGTTATGATTTCCCTTACCCTGGGTTCATCTTATGTTTTTAACCATCCTATATAATGGATAAAAGAGTTATATTAATATTTTAATGATACATAATCATTTTTATAATATCCTTCCACCTATTAATTAATAATATGTTTTTATTTACATTGTTTCAGTTTTATTCTTTACATGGTTCGCATGGATGATTCGTAACATATTTTTTTGTTGAAAGAAAGAAAATCTCCATAAATTGAATGAGTTTTTGATAATATGTTTCCAAAATATTAAATTATTCCATAAATAATATTTGTTATACGGTATGGTGAAAGTATTTAGATGTATCATTAATGATTTTTTTAGATCATTTTTTCGGTTCTTCGATAATCAAGAACTTGTTTCATCATATTCCTTTTTTGAAGCCTCATCATATTATTAATGAAAAGAAAATACATCTTTTTACTTGGTAGAGGGAGACCCATTAAATATCCCAAAGTCCTAGTGAACATGTATCCCATTACATAGCCCACATGCCCAAATTTTTGGCCCAAGGCCCATTCTGTGAATAGTAACCCTGTTGCTACAGTACCACCGCTGCTGCAGTGCCCTACTGCCGCTATAGTACCCTGACATGGCTACAGCACCTTCCGATCAATAGTACCACCACTGGTAAATTACCACTATAGTACTACTACTACAGTACCTATGCCCAATTGGTTTTGAACCCCCATTTTTCATGTAAAATTATGGGGTGCTTACCACTAATCCAAACCCCAACTACATTCATCATATATTATTATAATTATATGTATATGTTAATTCCAGAACATTAGAGTGTTCATAAAATAAATTATAATAACTATTTCAACCACTGAAATGGTTTCACAACCATATTTTTAAGAAGTAAATAAAATTTAAGACACATCGTCCATGATGTTCGAAAATTGACACATTACATATGATGTTATTATTTTTAGAATAAGAGGTGGGAGGAGAAGAAGTAAGTTGATAAATTTTTTGAATAAAAATGATAAAATATAAAATATAAAACATTTTGGAGCTTTCAGGACTCTCCAATAAGGGTAGGGGAAGCGAGTATAAAAAAAAGTAGAATTGAAAAGAAAATGAAAAAAAATGGAAGAGGATTTTTACCACATGATCTCTTCTCATTGAGATCCTTCTTAAGGCCATTAGTATTTGTCCTTTGGTGAGACCAAAAGGTATTAGACGTGGGTATGTGCCTTGGAAAGGGTTTTGGGAAGAATTTAGTCAATTAAAAAATCTTGAGAGGTGTGAGAGGAAGAGAAGGGGGAGGGGTTGAGGGCGGTATTTTTAGTAGTGGAGAAGAGGGGTTTTCCATTATTTTATTCAGTAGTTTTATATTTTTTCTCAACACTATGAATATTACTGATTCATGAGACCCAAAATAGTAATAAGTGAATTTATGTTTCAAACCAATGGCCATTTAAATCATTCATGACTCAATCATGATGCATAAATTCATTTATTTATCAATTTTTTGGTAAATTATTGAATTTAACTATTCACCAAATGGTTATGTATTTCCGAAAAATCCACAAAATTCACCCTAACCATTTTTCAATAAGTAAAATTCAAAAATAAACTCTATTATTTGAAAATAATTTTCTACATATTATTAATTTAATTTTTAAATAAAATCATTAATTATTCAAAAAATAAAATTTTTAAACTATAACTCATTTTATATCCCCTTGAAAAACTATTCAAAATCAAAATATCTTATAACCATAAGAAAATAAAATAATAATAAATTTTAATATTCATAAGGGTCATATTACATTTCATATTACTATTCATTAGGGTATTTTACTATTCACCAGATAAACTATTTTGTTTTATCAGACTTTAAATAACTTACTTATCACAACCGTAGATATCAGTTTTTTGAAATTCAAATCATAGAAGAGAATTTTTTTTCTAAAGACTAATTTATTTCTATATACTTAAAATTAAGTGTCATTAGGTAGAGATATATTGTTTTATTTATTTCAATTAATTTTTAAAACCTTGTAGGGTTACAATTTTTACCTCCATACCACATCAAGATTAATCTCTTTTTCTTGGATTTTTTAGGTTCATTTTTACATACACTAATCCAATAACCCCTCTATGATTAACCCATTGTTTTTGCTTGATATAGATTAATACCATATAAATATATATGGATGTTACTCTATTCTTCATAGATCCATGATCCTCTATTCCATTCATGGTGTAGGATCATTGTGTTGTTCAATAAGGTTGATTTATATTGGAAATTATTACCCATTATGATGACCAAAGGATTTAATTTAATTAATTTATCTATCTATTTGGTCATGTAAATCAATGATTTATCATTGAACTTTTTATAATTATGGAATTGAATTAAAATGACACTAGATCTTAGAGAAAATTTCAAATAAAAATGGGTTTGGATCAACAAGGAAGGAAGATGACTCATGACGATGAAAGAGTGTTGTTGATATGAATTTAATTACATTTGTGTCCTTTATAGTTTCTATTATAAGGGGTTTTTCTATTATATTTGAATCGTCTAATGTATCATGTAATTGAAATATGTATTTTTTATACAATAGGATCCCAAGATTGTCTAGTGTGGCTGAACTCTGCTCGATGATTTTATAGCTAAATTACATCACTTTGTTAAATTCTTCTTGATGTTGTAATATAATTATATTAATTTTCTCATAAATTTCTTATATAGGATTGGGATTTTCCCCAAAAAAATTGGAAGGTTTTTCTGGACATTCCATGAGTGGTTGGTCATGGATCTGACAAGTTAAAGATACTCATTGAGGATTTTTCAAAATATTTTGGTTTCCATATTTTATAAGTTTTCATATAATTATATAATTTATGGTAATTTATTTTTAATTAATTAAATTGGATTGATAAGGAATTAGTAAAGACCTCATGGTGATTGATGGAGGCCAAATAGACTTAAACAACTCAAAAATGTTTGTCATTATTTTTTGGATATATTCGGATATATTTTAAGGTATGAGTTACACTATACTCTACCCTATGGTTTTATACATCGGTTATTTTTAAGTGACATTATTTTTAAAACATGGTGAGAATTACCCTTAATTCATAGATTTGTTAAGAATAACATGTAACTCATATTTATTTAATGATTCTGATTTACTAACTATTTATAGGAATCATGACCAATGTTACTTAAAAAAACTCTTAAGGTCCATGATGGGCCCTTATGAACTATCTTGGCTCTAGCCTCCTATAATTGAGGCTTGATCATTAATGAGTACCTCATATTACATGGTAACTCATTGGGTTTGTGGTTGTATTATATGATACCCAGTGTCATGAGACCATGTTTTGTTCTTGATATCATATGTGAATCTATATCTCATGGGGCCATGATTGATGCTTGATCACATGTGTGTACATATGAATCCCATGAGACCATGTTTTATTCATGGTCACAATTTTTTTGCATGTGTAACTCCATGAGATTATTATCAATAAATATTAAATATTTTGTATGTATCCACATGATACCAATGGTTATTATTTGATCGTATGTGTATTTTTTTTATAATTATGACTCTTTATTGGCATGAAGTAGTGTTTGATCTGTCATTTTATATATTTTATTTCATATTCTTTTCATTATCTTCGGTGTTCAATCATACTAGTCAAGCTACATTGACTATCCCCTAATGGGGATGTGTCAGATGTTAGTTGAAAAGTATATAGGAAATCTCTTCAAGGGATATATATCATAATTGGTTTTGGAATATAACATCAAGGTGGATATATAGTTGGAAAGATAACATTCCATTTAGTATGGATCCAAAATTGTATGACCAAAGTCTATGAAGGCATAGTGATTGCGAAACAAATTTTCAAATGGGTGTTAATTCTTACTTGGGAATTAGATATTATATTTTATTCATTGTAAGGTTTTTTTATTTCCTGTTTATATTATTTTGAGCTGATCGCATTCATGTACACTACATTTAAATCTTAGGAATTAGACAACATTTTTTATTCTCTACCGAGCTATACTGACACCTTTCTCAGGTTCCCATTCCACTTGGGTAAATTATTATCCTCACATATTGTTGAAAAAATGGGTTAATAATTGAAACTAATCATTTAGTGGAATAACTCACTATGAATCTAAATAATTGGAGGAGGTGAGTCTTGGAGTTGGGTGTGGATCCTATTTTTACATTTATTATTTTATGCCAAATATATATGATCATCATGGTATGTTATCATTTTTCTTCTGTTATGGATTAATATTTTTTGCCTTCTTCCCCATCCATTCAATAAAAATTGTATGTTATTGGTTTCCATGTACTCTTATTTCATATTAAAATATTTTTTATGTATATGTTATTTTACACTCTGATTGCGGGTATATTATACCCATGATCCACTTTAGTCTCTATTTAAAAGTCGATACTCTATAGTTTACTGGGATTCCTTCCTGATTTCATGTGACACTAAGGCTCAAACACAGTTACTTTGGTTAGGGTGTTAGAAAATGGTATTAGTGGTGTATTGTTTTCCTAATTTTGGGAGATAGTGGATAGGTGACATAGGTATTTATTTGGGCATGAGATGAAAATTATTATGGTACATCATGAATACAATTCCCATGGTGTATGCAGGTTTCTATTAAATGCGATTAATATTCTTTGTTTATACTGTTACAGTTATATAATTTCTCTTTTCTTTATAGAAATTGATTTTAAGATTTGTGATTTTATTTAAATTAGATAATAGAATTTATCATTAATAGAATTATCATGAATCATATATGACATATAGGATTGACAAGATATATATGCTACTTTTGAGAGACTGTAATGATGATGTAGGAATAAAATACATTGGAATCAAAAGATTTTATTGTGTCTGTATATATGATTTTTAAATGATATACTATTTGGATGAACCCCAATAGATTTATACATATGATAGAAGTTTATGTGGGAGCATGGTGTGGTATTCCTAGATGACAATGTAGATAATTATGGTGATGATGGTGCATTCCCTCTCTACATGGATGGTGTAGTTAACCTTGTTATGTAATCATTGGGAATTAATTACCTTAGTTAATAATCTTGTTTATCTAGCCATGAGTAGGTCCATATAAATTAAAGTTCTAATAATATCATTCCTAGATTTATATATGTAATATCTATTGCCATATTTTGTAACCAATCATTTCATTATTGGACCTGATGTGGATAGTATAAGGGAAAGTTCATCATGTCATATCTGTGGAGATATACCTATGTGATGTTCTATGAGTTTTGATCCATACATAGACCATCTTACATATTATGTGGAAAACCATTGTGTCCTTACATATGTGACCTGAGATTCTACTGAGTGGGTGCCTTATAATACTCATGTGTATCTCGAGTGAGAATTTCATTGTGTGTATGTACACATGATTTGTGGATTGGGTTGAAATCCATGATCTATCATGAAATTTTCCCTAAATTGTTAGGGAGTGTCTTTGAAGGTAAAATATTAATGTATATTATGGTTGTGGTTCTAATGTGATAATCATGTGGTGATTGAATTTTTGGTAGATCCATGAATGGATGTCCCACATGGGGTTAAAAATGAGAACAAAGGGTGATTGGTTTTGTGTATATGGAGTCTTGTAGAGTGTGGAAATAGAAAGTGTTGTCTAAGATAATATTGGAAGTACATGACTCATGAAGAAATAAATCTATTAAGTGTATATATTTATTTTATCATTACTCTCAAGAAATTCCTTGATAAATTATCATTTAATCTTCGGGTTTTCAGAATATTGGTTGAATTAGTATGAATAGGTTGGTGAGATTGCTGGTGAGAATGATCCAAGTTATATTTATGATCCCCAAAGAGTTTGTGTGGGTATGCCACTAGGAAATTTCTTTTAAGGTAATTAATGTAGATAGAAACATGCCTACCTGTCATGATGGTCACATGTCGTATAATGATAGGGTAGAATGTGTTTAGTTATATCTCCATGGTGAGAGATGAAATCAACAATACATTGAGGTACCATTCATAGGTAAACATGTGATTATATTTGATAGAGGTGTCATAACATGGAGTAGTTCCTTGGATTTAGGGAAAGAAAGCATTACTTCTATAGGTTGTAACCCACACATCTGTATTTGGAGGATGCAGTTCATGTCATGAATGGATCATTGAATGTAGTGAATTATGTTTCGAGTAACCCATGGGTGGATAGTGCATGGTTCTTTTTATGATAATTAGATATAAAGGGAAAATCCCATTTGGTCATTTCATTCTGTGATGGACTAGTATAGGTTCGTCATATTGATATAACTGAAGTATGTAGAAAATAGAAAAACTCATATAGATGAGTGTGTCGACTTGTACACATTTTAATGACTCTCTTTTGGAAATGGTATTCGTATTTTGAATGACTAAAAATTCATTGTTAATGGTAACTTTAATGACCTATGTTTAAATAACACTGGGAGAATATGGTTCCATGATGAATTCATGTAGTTTTATAGAGATGTGGAATAATATGGAGACTAGATGTTGGAATACAAATCAGTACATAGTGGGTGAACTCTGGGAGTGCCTCCAATTTGTGGATCCTTAGATAAAAGATTATCCTCATGGATGGTCAGTGTGGTTGGTAAAAAAAGAGGGAAATTTATATTGAATTTTATTAATACAGTGATATAGATGTTTGATGGATTCAATAATTCCTATAAGGATTAATTCATTGATATTAACAGAATTATAGAGTGTCAGTTGTATAAGCTGAGTAACATTGTAGGATAGCAGTAATGAGAAACTCATCTCCAATGTACACATGAATCTGATTAAAGTGTGGTGTAACAACACTAATCCAATCATATCTTATACAATGGAGGTTTTCATGGGTGAATAATGACCTCTCAAGACCTATCAGTATATATTGGAGATTTTTGGTTTTTAAAAATTCATTGGTTTGAATCGAATCCCAGAATAAGGTGTTCGAATAAACTTCTTTCTGGTGTAAACATGATAAAAATCAACTGGATTGGAAGTTTTTCTGTCCTATCAGAATCATGATCTATATTTCAAATCACATGGTGAAGATCACCTCAATTGTTGGAGGGGAATCATTTAAAGACAATTCATTTTTTTTTAATTTAATAAAGGTGGTGATGATAGTATTTATTTTGGATAATGATGATGTTTTGGATAGGATTCTGATGATAATTATTTGAATCATAGGAGAAGAGTATGATAGGCATTTGGGTATGAGTGTGGATATGGTGAGATGATTTTTAATTCAATAATTTAACTAGTAAAACACTATATGGGTGATGATTTAAATAGACCATGAGGTGTAATTCATGTATTACCAAAATTTATCAAATATTATAAGTGATATGGTGGGATGATAGTAGTTGTTGATTTCATTATTGGTTATGAATTTTAGAGGGAACAACATCATTTCATATAAAGGATAAGGTGTTTGGAGAAATAGGTGGATAACTGATATGAATAATTTTTAATCATCCCAGTGAGCTATTTTGGGACTTGAAGGGAAGATTGGGTGGAACCTTGGAACATGGGTGATATGATGTGGATATCAGAGTAGTTGGGGAATCATTCAAAGCTGCTAAGTAGTAGCTGGTGCTTGATTTATCCATACACCCCAGCAGGACTCTCTTGAGAATGGTTGAGGCATCATAGTGTTTCTAGTAGCCTATGGAATTGTTGGTGGTGTGCATTGTATAGTTTTAATGTGGGTCTAATTTTTCATCTTTATAGTTGACGAGCCCCCTCTATTTTTACCACTATTACTCATATTTTTAGGGTAATTCATTGGTACTCTCACCTTTCCACCGTCTATTAAATTAAATTGATCCAAGATAGATCTCGATGGAAAATATTGAAAAATAAACATGTGATACTCCATTCTACATTTATCATGTCCCCTATTCTATGTTTGGTGGAAGATAATTATGAAATTATTCATGTATAATTCTAATTTTTAAGGATTAACCCTTTTTGTTACACGCCTAGGATTTATAAATAAATTTAATATAGAATGCATGAAACACTGAGTCTTTGAAAAACTACCCTTTGTTATTTTCACATAGCAGTTGAACATAATTTTTCTACTTATGTGATGTGAATTTTGAAAAAAAGGCATACATGGTTGCAATTAGTAAGATATTTAGAGTCTAATCAAATTAACTTAAATTCTTTTGAACAGTATCTTGACCTTAAGAATAGTGATGAAACCTTTATTAATAGTAAATTTTCTTCATGAATAGTACCCACACCCATGAATGTAAGAATAATATTTTTAAACTTTATAAATAAATATTGATATAATTATATCAAGATATAAGTCAGCGAATATTTAAAAATTATTTATTACGTGTTAGTATTTTTTTGAATAATAATTATTTAATTTTATAAATAATAAAATGATTTAACATAAAAATTCATTTTAATATTATTTAATCACAAATCAATATACTGTATTTTTATGATTTTAGGATAATTTATGACGACCATAGTTATCTTTTTAGGGTGTTTTAAAATTAGTATTAAATTTACAAATGATATATTTTGAGTAAATAATGATTTTAATTAAAAAACAAATTTATCATAATTATAAAATTATGTTCATAAAATATAGGTTATTTTTGAATTATACATGTTAATAAATGGATAAGGTTATTTTGGAAATTTGTCTAAAATACTTGTGTTTTTGGTGAATAGTAAAATGCCATAATTTGAGATAAATGATTAAGGAAATAATTTTTGAGTCATTGTTGATGTAAGGATAAGTAAGCATATTTAGTTTAAAATAACATGCAGTTATTACTTTATTTTGTTTTAAAAATAAACAATACTACTTCTATTAAGAATAATAATAAAATAATGAATAAAATTTAGTAAAATCACCCCTTCTACACTATAAAAACCTCTCTCACCCCCTCTTATACTCACTCTTATAAGCCTTGATTCTTGTAAAAGTTATTCCCAAATAATATTACTAGTATCTACCAAAACCTAGGAGCTCTTGGCCATTCCAAAAGACTAAAACCCCTTCCAGTAAGGAGGTTCTTAAGAAGGATAATACAAGAGGTAAATCCTCTTCCTTTTTCATTAAATTTCATTTCAATTTTCATTATTTTCTTATACTCTCATAACCTCTTTTATCCATATGATCATAATAACTAAATTTTCATATATATAATATAATGATATCATTATAATGGAATATCCATCACCAATATCCTTACTCTATCTCTTTTATTTTAAAAGGGAAATCATTATCTGGGAGGTGCCGGTTTAAAACGTTATGGATGAAGAACATTCAATATTCAATTTATTCTTTAAGGCTGGTAATGAAACCATTTTTATTGATGGAAAATAATATAATATATGGATTATAAACTTTTTAGTGTTCTATAACTATTATATATACATAATACTAATTCATATGACAAAACTAGTTCATGGTGATCGAAATACCGCCATAATAATCTAAATGATTATCAGTAAATGTCTTATCTAAGGAATAATCATCATTCCATATAATCATATTAAATATATAAACATTTTGTCTTCTGGATTCACATTAATAAAATTCAATTACAATTCTATAGAATTATACCTATTTTACATGAACTCTATTACGTAAAAACAGGTGGACTAATCATGAAAAACAAGAAAATGAATGCTTCCGGATGATGAAATTAAACTCTATAACTCATCAATAAGGCCATACATGAAATTCATATAACTAAGATGAATAAAATAATTATATAAAAGGTTATTAATTAAATAATTAAGGAATTTAATGTTATTATACAGGACGTTAATGTCAATTGAAGAACACATTTTTATATAAGGTATTAGTTTTCTACACGAACCTCCTTTTTCGTTTGGGTTACTATTTTTTCTCTTTAACCCAGTTAAATACTCAATTATTCTTATATAATCATCATAAATTATTTGTTAATTTTATATGTATATATATATACACGTACCAATCATAATACTTCTTTCCTTTATGTGGAGTAACATGTTTTAAAAGGATCATTCTCAATTTTTTCCCGATAAACAAACCCGATTAAAGAGAACTTCTAAAATTCATTCCAATTTTCAAGCGAACTCTAAAATATATTTTAATACTCCATTATATTTCTTAAATAAATAATACATTATATCACTTATGTTTTTATATTGTTTTTTTCAAAATAAATATTCTTTCCAAAGTAAATGAGTATTTCAATAAAGTATTTCTCGATGATTTTATAAGAGTATTTCCATCTATTTCAACATTCTTGTAGGTTGTTATGTTTAATTGGGATTATTATTTGTTGATATAATCTTCCATGTTTTAATTAATTATCTATTATTATTTTGACTATGGATGTCTTATCTTGATACAATTCACCATATTTCTATGAATGTTTAGTGTTTAAGTTTACTCATTTGGGAGATTTATTAACCTTTAATATATTAGTTTCAATGTGAATGTGTATTTCATGTTTATACTCTTTCATATGAGGAATTAATTGGACTTAGTAGGTGAAGGTTCTGGCCCACTATAGCCCGTTGATGAATCAGTTGGTCTCATTAATCAAACTAGCTAATGTTTTTAAACATTATGTATAGTGTCTTGGTCAGGGCCTTTACTGTATGATTTTGATGTTTGGTATTATGCATTACCTCATTATGAATCTAGTAAGTATTTTAACGTGTGATTACTGAACTAGTATAATATCTATGGTTATGTTCTACTATGGCATTATCAGTTTTTAATTCCTTCCATTTTATGCTTAATCTTAGTTTTAATGGAATGTGTAATTTTAGTTATTCACCATGCTTTATATTTTTGCTTTTGTCATATTACATAACCTTACTGATCATATGTGTGCACCCCTTTATTGTGTTTTATTTTTCCCCAGGATGTGAATATGTATATTATAAATTACTTGTGAAGATAATCTAGAAGAATGTTGGTGTTTCCAATATAGTTAATACGTTGTACTTCATTTCAAGATGTAGTGAAACTACTATTTATGTATTTGATTTTACAATGCTACTAAACTATTCAGTCACTCGGTATATGACTTCCTTGTTTATATTCCAATGTAATAAAATAAGGAATTGGATCCATCTTCTTTGGTAGGGGTGTTACACCTGGTATCAAAGATTTTTTTAGTAGAATCCTAGGAAACTAGATTTAGAAATCACAGATTGAGGAACATAGAAGTAAGATAAAAACTGAGAATAATAATAGAATAATATATTGGAATTTTCATATGGAAAAGTGTTACACCCCAGGTAAATAAATAATATGACATTTATATATTTATCCATATTTGTGAATAAAATATTAATATTACTTTAAAGGGGACACTATGCTCAATGGCGTACCCAATACGCAACAAAGAGTTTCTTGGGAATCTTACGTTGCACTCTAATAATAAAATAATATTATTTTAAATGGTAGTTAATGCCTAGACGTTGTAATGGAGGGAATGAACAGATCTAACTACAAAATGATTATATATATTTTTCAAATATTATTACTCTTTACAATAAAATTTAGAAGATTAAAAATGCGAATGAATCCAATTTTAAGCGTAAACATTCTAATATTCATTAAAAGGTCGATTAACCGCCTTTCGATGGGGAACCTCTTTTAAATCCACTTTTTGAAAATTTTATGTGTTATATATGACAAAATAAAATTCTTCTTCAGAATCGGGACATCAAAATTTACTTTGTGTAATTTTTTTGGTATTTTTCCGATAAAGTTCATTTTTTAATGAATAGTGAAAAATGTTGTATTTTAATTCAAAACCACTTTTTAATATCATTTATTTATATGATTAGATTATATTCTGAATTGGTTTTAAAGTTAAATTAGAATATATTTTTACCATTTAATCCAACTGTGGTCATTGGATTTATTTTCACTTTGAAATCCGACTTAAACTAGTGTCAATCTTTTGATACTTATTGTTTCATAAAAACACGCTATTTGCTCTAATAGCGGGAATTAATTATTAAATTAATTAATGAAAATTATATGTTCTGAATTTTGTAAAATAGAATTCATTTTTTGAATTCGTAATATCAAATATATCTTAGGGTGATGTTCTGGTTTTTTTGTAGAACTTCAATTTTTGATGAATAGTGAAACCACTAAGTGGTAGTTAAAGAAACTGCTTTTTTGTTTAAATGAAACTTTGCCACCTCTGTGTTTTGAATTTCAAAAATCCGACATACATGGTTGTCATTAGGATGTAAAATGTGGTTCAATGGTATTAAAATAATTTTTTGGTGAATAGTAACTTTTATGTTCTTAATCACGATTAGAGGTAATTAGTTTAATTTTAGGTAAAAAATAATGTTTTAATAATGTGAAATGACCTAGAAACATGTTCTACCATCATTGGATGTGTCATGGCCGACCAAGAAAATCCATGGGTCAAATTGGGGACCCCATGGAGCCACTTTGGTTGGAAAATGACATAAATAACTTTTTATTTGAAGTTATAATAAAAATGTCACAGACATGAGATGTTTCACTAAAACAATTTTTAAATGGGATTATACAAGTCATATTTTTGACTATAAATATTCATTGAAAATCTAATAAGATTTCCTATATAATTATATTTTTTTTCTAAATTTTAGACATTAAATAAATAATATTATTTATGACATCATAATGATTCAGCGATTACCTCATTAATAAAGGATTTAAATAAAATGAAAAGATAATGTAAAATCTATGACCTGCACATGTCCAAAACCTATTGGATTGGATTATTTTGAAACCTTATCACCTTATCCTCGAATTATATTGATGTGGGATATTTTAAATCCAAAACTCATTTTCAAATAAAGTAACATTTCTTTACTTTCCAAGAGTGCCCCTCCTCTCCTCTTATAAAAGGCCCCCACATCTACCTCCTTACCCACACTTCCAAAGCCTTTCGCTCAGCCAAAAGATGTTCAGTTTGCCTCTCCACATCCCTATATTACTCCTAGAAGCCTCACATTAGGGATAAGTCTTCTCAAGGAATCCTTTGAGCTCAAATCAAAAAAAGTTACCTGATTTTAAGGTAATGTCTTCACTTGTGTTCTTTTTTTTATTTTTCTTCTCCAACTCCAAAACTCTTTTTATTAATTTCATTTGTAAAAAATCCAGTATCTTTAATATACTAGGATGTTTCTATAAGAAGCATTCGAGCAACACTTTCACACACCTATATCAAATGGTTAAAGAAAATACTATTTCTATGGATGGCGAGTTTCTGCCTCACGAAACGATGATTGTTCAACACTCATATAACACCTTAAAATGTGGCCATTAAGATGTCACTATATATATATATATGATATATAATATGTTTATGTTTTACTTATGCATATTTATTTTTATTTTGTGTCATACCTTTACGGTTTCCATTGTGGGTAAACACGATAATTTCATTTTAGGAAGTGCGGACTACCGCCCCCTCAAAGTGATTTGATTCGTTAATGCCATATGTGGGATGTATAAATGATGGATTTGAAGTTATTATATATGATTTATGGTGCATATAAATGATTAATATAATTATGTAATTTAAATATACATACCTATCATTTAGTTTTAATACCATTAATATGACATAGAAATGAAAGTAGCGTTCATGCGTATATACGGCTTACCGTCTCCATGAACGGTGCATTTCATTTCTTACCTCTAAATGATTATGTAATATTATAAATACATGTATATTCAGGATATATATGATATATACGATATCCAAATCATGATTATCATTCTGGATATAATGAACCTTTGACCACACGAACAACATGTAATTGTAAGAAGTCCACTTTCGACTTAAGAACCAAATATCGACAAAACAAACATTATTAACTTAAATGATTACATAATGTTTATAACATGGAAATAAGTGATATAAAAGGAATTATTAACATGAAAAAGGTTCTTAAGAAAGTATAAATTAACTCAAGGTTATTATTCAGGACGTTAAAGAATGATTGAGTCAAGTCGGACCCGAGGTAAGGGATCATACTCCTCTCTTTCTTTTTAAGTACACTCTTTTATGTCATTCCTTTTAGGCTCATATATCTTGTGATTGGGATTTTATTTTATATTAATATTACTGTAATTTTTATGTTCATATGATGAGAGACCCTATTCTCTCTCATCAATCCATTTCGGATGTTTTGAGTGGCGCCGTTAGGCTGCTGAATTTTTGTAAGAGATCTAACCTCTCTCTTTCTTTTTAAGTACTCTCCTTTATCTCACTTCTTTTAATATCCTCTTTGTTATGATGGGGGATGTTATTTTATATTCCTCTTACTGTAAATTTTATTTTAATATGATTAGAGACCCTATTTGATCTCATCAATCCATTTTTGGAAGTTTTAAGTGGCGTCGTTAGGCTGCCGAGTTTTCATAAAGGATTTTTAATCTCACTTTTCTTCCCGTGAGATTTATACTACATTTGCCAAAATTTCCTTTGAGTGGTGTATGTACAACCCATTATTTTACTCATTGTGTAATATACTTTCATTTATGAGTATTCACATCAATGTTGTATTTTCCTTCGTTCACGGGGTGTATGTTTCGAAAGATACCCATGTTGATAAGGGAACCTTTCACCCTCCTCTTTTTAAAAGACTTCTTTTTTTGTGTCTTTTAATTCACATAACATTATGTTGGGATATGTTATTCTATATTCTTAGTGGTTTAAATTTTATGTCCAAGTGATGAGATACCCTCTTTATCTCTCATCAACTAATTTTCTGAATTTTGTAGTGATGTCGTTAGGCTATCAAATTTTTGCAAGGGAACTTCTTAACCCAATTTTGATTCTTTAGGATAAGCTTGTACTCCTTGAATATGTCGTTCTATGAATATGTGTGAATAACCTCTGATTTTTTTACACTTAATATCCACTTATATTTTTTGTATTAGTTTGTCACACATAATTATGTAATTGATTTATCCTTAATTCAAGGATACCGTCTTTGTATGGGACTTCGTCTCAATATCCTTTAATTGAGGCATATTTTGTTTTATACACAACCTTCTTTTATATGGTGTATAAACCCCTTTGAATTTTATGTTTATTCAAAGGGAATCTTTTTTATACAAATCATTTTACTAAACGACAAAAGGGAATGTTTTTGTCGTATGTATGCGGCGACAACCACTTTTCTGCCATCGTGACCATTATTTGAGTTTCAGATTCCTCTACAAGCCATACCTTTTTTGAAAGAAAAATAAATACCATGTTTTACTTTTCTTTTATTTTGGTATTGAAAATGTTTTTCATAATGTTTTTATATCAATGTGTTGTATTGATATCTTGTGATTGAAAAGTGGAAATGTTATGTTTCCTTTATGCATGTTTTATGTGATACGATTATGTTATGGTTCTTGGGCATTATTATGAAGATGGGTTGTTCCGTGATAAACTAATGGAAGGTGAGCCCGATATAGCTCTCCAATGCATTGGGTAACTCGAAGGGGTTAAACGTTAAGGTTTATCAGAAGAGATTTAGGGAATATACTGTGATGGGTATTCCAAACGTAACCAAGAGGTTACTCCCTACGTAAGAATGTTATGAATGCCTCAAATTACCTTTATGTCTTATGATTTCTATGATTTATTCATTATTTTATGATGTATGTTAAAGTGCTTATGTTTTATGGGTAAAGTATGATTTCATTATTATGTATACATGTACTCATGTTTACTTTCCATATTTTTATATCCCGTACTGAGCTTTTTATGCTCATCCCATGTTTTTGGAATGTTTTTCACAGGTCAAGGGAAGGGTACATGATATGATGATAGTGTCAAGGAAGTGTCAAGAAAGAATCCATGTTTTATTTTAAATATGTTTCCGTTGATGGGAAAAATGAATACTAACTTCTATGTAACCACTTTGTTTAAATGTGGAATGTAATGCATGTTTTATGATCTAATTCTCTGAAACTCTAATCCTGAAAAGATCCTTAATGTGTAATCTTGTAATAACTGAAGATTAAGTAAGGTTTAAGGATAGGGCCTTATAGTTGGTATCAATGGTCAGTTTAGATAACTTTAGAGGTTAGGGTATTATCCAAGCACAAGTGACATTACCATAATGGTTAGGATTTCAGAAAGAGTCCTAGTTTTAGATAAAGTGAATGAGTAAGTATATCTTAGTGTTTATCTTCCTCTTTAGTACATGATGGTTTTGTTTATATACTCACACTGACATTTCTGTTTTTAGTGAATGGATGGATCTAGCAGGCACCAAAGTGACAATAGGTTTGAAGGAAACTGTCGTGGTTCTCTGATTATGATACTAGATAAAATGGGGGATTCAATGAGGAAACTCGTGGTTGTTCTAAAAAACTATCAAGGAGTCATGAGAAACCACTTGAACCTTGGTATGATTTGTAATGAATCATGTATGAGTTGACCAATTGATTTGGAAGTTCAGGTAATAATTATAAAGGTAACCATTAGAGTTTATATGATCCTTACTTTTGAGGTAATTATGGGTTATTATATGTTATGATGGAAAATGAAAGGCATGAGACAAACTTGAGGTTAAAATATGTTATGATCATTTTTGAAGATTTTATCTCGGTTTTGGGAATGTTTTAAGAATTATATAGTTTTGGAAAAAGGACAACACGCAGACCGTGTGACAACCCGTCGCGTCTGACAAAGGTGCGGGAATCGAACCCACAACCAAAGTGCGACTAGTATTTATCGCCTACCACTGGACTACGTGAAGTCCCTGGTTAGGTTGACTAATTATTTTTAGTTTGATGATTTTAGGAATCAATAGTAAGTTTATTTTGGTTTATCTATTGAAATGATTAACCTATCATTTAGGATATGTGATTAGGTTAATTACTTTTCAATATGAGAATTTAGGAGCAACTGATGTTATTTGGAGATAAACGTTAATTTGTACATTGGAAGAATATGTGACTAAAGCTTTCAAATATTTGGGTTTCAATCTTAGTTTGTTTTACTTTGTAGAATTTTATGGAAAAATTGTTTATCAAATTGTCCTCGTTGAACTTTGGGTTTTTTTGGACAAATTTTGGATATTAAGAATAGATTTTATTTTTATAAAGGATTATACTTTTGTGGATTCTCTGACCTCATACTGACAATTTTGGTTTTGGATTTTTTCTAAAGACATGGGAAATATATAGTTTTCTTTTGTGGATTAGTTGATTCTCAAGAAGTTGATTATAGTACTCTTAACGTGAACAAGTCTTCCTAAATACTTGTCTTTTGGAGAAAATATGAGTTTGATTAAGGAATCTAGTAAAAGTTGAAAGTCTACGTGACAAGTAAGTATGTTTCATTATTATTTACTTAAGCTCTAAAATAAATTCCTCAATGAAGAGTAACTTAAAACAAAAATGTTGTCTGTTAACTTTTCCTACTGGGGAATCGAATACCATTTAACCCACCACCAGTTTGTGATTTTATTATGGTTAACTTTCTCCTAGACATGTTTACTATCACTCTCCCTCAGAACATGACCATTTGTTTTTTCTTCCATGTCCATGTTTTCCTACATGGAATCCTAGTATGGGCTGACTCGGGTGACCTTTTTAATTCTCATTATTTATTTTAAAGTGATTGTTTTACCAACTCTTGTTCCGATGTGGGACTTTGAAGGATGTTTCCGAGCCCAATTTTAAAATTGAGAGGACGCAATTCCCAAAAGGGGGGAAGGATGTAACACCCCAGGTAAATAAAGAATATGAAATTTTAATATTTATCCATATTTGTGAATAAAATATTAATATTACTTTAAAGGGGACGCTATGCTCAGTGACGTACCCAATACGCAACAACGAGTTTCTTGGAAATCTTACGTTGCACTCTAATAATAAAATAATATTATTTTAAATGGTAGTTAACGCCTAGCCATTGTAATGGTGGGAATGAACAAAACAAACTAAAAAATTATTATATATGTTTGTCAAATATTTTTACTCTTTACAATAAATGTTAGAGGATTAAAAATGCGAATGAATCCAATTCTAAGAGTAAACATTCTAATTTTCATTTAAAGGTCGATTAACCGCCTTTTGATGGAGAACCTATTTTAAATCCACTTTTTGAAAATTTTATGTTTTATATTTGAAAAAATAAAATTCTTCTTTAGAATCGGGACATCAAAATTTATATTTTTTAAATTTTTGGTATTTTTCCGATGAAGTTCATTTTTTAATGAATAGTGAAAAATGTTGTATTTTAATTCAAACCCACTTTTTAATATAATTTATTTATATGATTAGATTATATTTTGAATTGGTTTTAAAGTTTAATTAGAATATATTTTTACCATTTAATCCAATTGTGGTCATTGGAATTAATTTCACTTTGAAATCAAACTTAAACTAGTGTCAATCTTTTGATACTTATTGTTTCATAAAAACACGGTATTTGCTCTGACAGCGAGAATTAATTATTAAATTAATTAATGAAACTTATATGTTTTGAATTTTGTAAAATAGACTTCAATTTTTGAATTCGGAATATCAAATATAGCTTAGGTTGAGGTTTTGGTATTTTTCTGAAAAACATCAATTTTTGATGAATAGTGATACCACTAAGTGGTAGTTAAAGAAACTGATTTTTCGTTTAAATGAAACTTTTCCACCTCTGTGTTTTGAATTTCAAAAATATGACATACATGTTTTTCATTAGGAAGTAAAATGTGGTTCAATGGGATTAAAATAATTTTTTGGTGAATAGTATCTTTTATGTTCTTAATCGCGATTAGAGGTAATTAGTGTAATTTAAGGTAAAAATAATGTTTTAATAATGTGAAATGACCTAGACACATATTCTACCCTCATTGGATGTGTCATGTCCGACCAAGACAATAAATGGGTCAACTTGGGGACCCCATGGAGCAACTTTGGATGGAAAATGACATAAATAACTTTTTATTTGAAGTTAAAATAAAAATGTCACAAGCATGAGATGTTTCACTAAGAAACATTTTAAATGGGGTTATACAAGTCATATTTGTGGCTATAAATATTAATTGGAAAGATAAAATGATTTCCTACATCATGATATTTTTATTTATAATTTTTAGACATTAAATAGATAATATTATTTATGACATCATAATGATACAGCGATTACCTCATTAAAAAGGATTTAAATAAAATGAAAAGATAATGTAAAATATATGACCTACACATGTCCAAAACCTATTGTATTGGTGGATTTAGAAACATTATCACCTTATCCTAGAATTGAATCAATGTGGGACCTTTTAAATCTGACACTCATTTTCAAATAAAGTATCATTTCTTTAATTTCCAAGAGTGCCCCCCCTCTCCTCTTATAAAAGGCCCCCACCTCTACCTCCTTACCCACACATCCAAAGCCTTTGGCGCGGCCAAACCCTTCTAATTTTCCCTCTCCAAATCCCTATCTTACTCCTATAAACCTCAATTTGGGCAGAAGTCTTCCCAAGGAAGCCTTTGATCTCAAATCAAAAAGAGTTACCAGATTTTAAGGTAATGTCTTCACTTGTGTTCTTTTGTTTTATTATGCTTCTCCAACCCCAAAACTCTTTTTATTAATTTATTTTTTAACAACTCCAGTATCTTAAATATACTAGTATGTTGTTATAAGAAGCATTTGAGCTATAATTACACACACCTACATCAAATGGTTAAATAATATACTGTTTTTGTGGATGGTGAGTTTCTGCCTCACGAAATGATGATTGTTCAACACTCATATAACACCTTAAAAGTTGGCCATTAAGATGTCACTATATTTATATATGATATATGATATGTTTATGTTTTACTTAAGCTTCTTTATTTTTCTTTTTTGGCATACCTTTATGGTTTCCATTGTGGGTAAACACGATAATTTCATTTTAGGAAGTGCGGACTACCGCCCCCTCAAAGTGATTTGATTCGTTAATGCCATACGTGAGATGTATAAAGGATGGATTTAAAGTTATTATATATGATGTATGTTACATATAAATGATGAATATAATTATGGAATTAAAATATACATACCTATCATTTAGTTTTAATTCCATTAATATGACATAGAAATTAATGTAGCGTTCATGCGTACGTACGGCTTACCGTCTCCATGAATGGTGCATTTCATTTCTTACCTCTAAATTATTATGTAATATTATAAATACATGTATATTCTGGATATATATGATATATATGATATCAAAATCATGAATATCATTCTGGATATAATGAACCTCTGACCACACGAACAACATGTAATTTTAAGAAGTCCACTTTCGACTTATGAACCAAATATCGACAAAACAAACATTATTAACTTAAATGATTACATAATGTTTATAACATTACAATAAGTGATATAAAAGGAATAATGAACTTGAAAAAGGTTCTTAAGAAAGTATAAATTAACTCAAGTTTATTATTCAGGATGTTAAAGAACGATCGAGTCAAGTCGGACCCGAGGTCAGGGATCCTACTCCTCTCTTTATTTTTAAGTACACTCTTTTATGTCATTCCTTTTAGGCTCATCTTTCTTGTGATTGGTATTTTATTTTATATTAATATTACTGTAATTTTTATGTTCATATGATGAGAGACCCTATTCTATCTCATCAATCCATTTTGGAAGTTTTGAGTGGCGCCGTTAGGCTGCCGAATTTTCGTATGAGATCTAACCTCTCTCTTTCTTTTTAAGTACTCTCCTTTATGTCACTTATTTTAAGATCATCTTTGTTATTATGGGGGATGTTCTTTTATATTCCTCTTTCTTTAAATTTTATTGTAATATGATGAGAGACCCTATTTGATCTCATCAATCCATTTTTGGAAGTTTTAAGTGGCGTCGTTAGGCTGCTGAGTTTTTATAAGAGATTTTTCATCTCACTTTTATTCCAGTGAGATTTATGATACATTTGCCACAATTTCCTTTGAGTGGTGTATGTACTGCCCATTATTTTACTCATCGTGTAATATACATTCATTTATGAGTATTTATATCAATTTTTTATTGTCCTTCTTTCACTAGGTGTATGTTTCGAAAGATACCCAGGTCGGTAAGGGAACCTTTCACACTCCTCTTTTTAAAATAATTCTTTTGTTATGTCTTTTAATTAACATAACATTATGTTGGGATATGTTCTTATATATCCCGAGTGATTTAAATTTTATTTCCAAGTGATGAGATACCCTTTTTATCTCTCATCAACTCATTTTCTGAATTTTGTAGTGATTCCGTTAGGCTGTCAAATTTTTTCAAGGGAACTTCTTAACCCAATTTTGATTCTTTGGGATAAGCTTGTACTCCTTGAATATTTTGTTCTATGAATATGTGTGAATAACCTCTTATTGTTTTACACTTAATATCCACTTATATTTGGTGTATTAGTTTGTCACACATAATTAGGTAATTGATTTATCCTTAATTAAAGGATACCGTCTTTGTATGGGACTTCGTCTCAATCTACATTCATTGAGGCATATTTTGTTTTATACACAACCTTCTTTTATACGATGTATAAACCTCTTTGACTTTTACGTTTATCCTAAAGGAATCTTTTTTATAAAAATCATTTTACTAAACGACAAAAGGGAATGTTTTTGTCATATGTATGCGGCGACAACAACTTTTCCGCCGCCGTGGCCATTATTTGAGCTTCGACTTTCTCTACAAGCCATACCTTTTTTTAAAAGAAAAATAAATACCATGTTTTACTTTTATTTTATTTTGGCAATGAAAATGGTTTTCATAATATTTTTATATCAATGTGTTGTATTGATATCTTGTGATTGAAAAGTGGAAATGTTATGTTTCCTTTATGCATGTTTTATGTGATACGATTATGTTATGGTTCTTGGGCATTATTATGAAGACGGGTAGTTCCGTGATAAACTAAGGGCGGGTGAGCTCGATATAGCTCTCCAATGCATTGGTAAACGTGAAGGGGTTAAACGTTAAGGTTTCTCCAAAGAGATTTAGGGAATATATTGTGATGGGTATTCCAAACGAAACCAAGAGGGTTACTCCCTACGTAAGAATGTTATGATTGCCTCAAGTTACCTTTATGTCTTATAATTTCTATGATTTATTCATGATTTTATGAGGTATATTAAAGTGCTTATGTTTTATGGGTAAAGTATGATTTCATTCTTATGTATACATGTACTCATGTTTCCTTTATATATTTTTATATCCCTTACAGAGATTTTTATGCTCATCCCAAGTTTTTGAAATGTTTTTCACAGGTCAAGGGAAGGGTACATGATATGATGATAGTGTCAAGGAAGTGTCAAGAAATATTCCATGTTTTATTTTAAATATGTTTCCGTTGATGGAGAAAATGAATACTATCTTTTATATAACCACTTTGTTTAAATGTGGTATGTAATGAAAGTTTTATGTTCTAATTCTATAAAACTCTAAACCTGAAAAGATCCTCAATGTGTAATCTTGTAATAACTCAAGATTAAGGAAGGTTTAAGGTTGGGGCCTTATACTTGGTATCAAAGGTTGGTTTAGATAACTTTAGAGGTTTGGGTATTCTCTAAGCACAAGTGACATTAACATAATGGTTAGGATTTCAGAAAGAGTCCTAGTTTTAGATAAAGTGAATGAGTAAGTATATCTTAGTGTTTATCTTCCTCTTTAGTACATGATGTTTTTGTTGATATACTCACACTGACATTTCTGTTTTTAGTGAATGGATGGATCTAGCAGGCACCAAAGTGACAATAGGTTTGAAGGAAACTATGGTGGTTCTCTGATTAAGATACTATATAAAATGGGGGATTCAATGAGAAAACTCGTGGTTGTTCTAAACCAACTATCAAAGAGTCATGATCAACCACTTGAACCTTGGTATGATCTGTAATGCATCATATACGAGATGACCAATCGATGTGGATGTTCTGGTAATAATTATAAAGGTAACCATTAGAGTTTATATGATCCTTACTTTTGAGGTAATTATGGGTTATTATATGTTATGATGGAAAATGAAAGGCATGAGATAAACATGAGGTTAAAATATGTTATGATCAGTTTTGAAGATTTTATCTCGTTTTGGAAAATGTTTTAAGAATTATATAGTTTTGGAAAATGGACAACACACAGACCGTGGGACAACCCGTCGCGTCGGACAAAGCTGTGGGAATCGAACCCACAACCGAAGTGCGACTGGTATTTATCGCCTACAACTGGACTACGTGAAGTCCCTGGTTAGTTTGACTAATTCTTTTTAGTTAGATGATTTTAGGAATCAAGAGTAAGTTTATTTTGGGTTATCTATGGAAATGATTAACCTATCATCGAGGATATGTGATTAGGTTAATTACTTTTCAATATGAGAATTTAAGATCAACTGATGTTATTTGGAGATAAAAGTTAATTTGTACCTTGGAAGAATATGTAACTAAATCTTTCAAATATTTGGGTTTCATTCTTAGTTTGGTTTACTTTGATGAATTTTATGGACAAATTTTTTATCAATTGGTCCTCGTTGAATTTTGGGTTTTGTTGGACAAATTTTGGAGATTAAGAATATATTTTCTTTTTATAAAGGATTATACTTTTGTGGATTCTCGGACCTCATACTAACAATTATGGTTTTGTATTTTGTCTAAAGACATGGTAAATATATAGTTCTATTTTTTGGATTAAGTGATTCTCAAGAAGTTGATTATAGTACTCTTAATGTGAACAAGTCTTCCTAAATAGTCATCTTTTGGAGAAAATATGAGTTTGATTAAGGAATCTAGTAAAAGTTGAAAGTCTACGTGACAAGTAAGTATGTTTCATTATGATTTAGTTAAGCTCAGAAATAAATTCCTCAATAAAGAGTAACTCAAAAAAAAATTTGTCTGTTAACTTTTCCTACTGGGGAATCGAAAACTGTTTAACCCACCACCAGTTTGTGATTTTCTTATGGTTAACTTTCTCCTAGACTTGTTTACTATCACTCTCCCTCAGAACATGTCCCTTTGTTTTTTATTCCATGTCCATGTTTTCCTACAAGGAATCCTAGTATGGGTTAACTCGGGTGACCTTTGTAATTCTCATTATTTATTTTAAAGTGATTGTTTTACTTACTCTTGTTCCGATGTGGGACTTTCAAGGATGTTTCCGAGCCCAATTTTTAAATTGCGAGGACGTGATTCCCAAAAGGGGGGAAGGATGTAACACCCCAGGTAAATAAAGAATATGAAATTTTTATATTTATCCATATTTGTGAAAAAAATATTAATATTACTTTAAAGGGGACGCTATGCACTATGGAGTACCCAATACACAACAACGAGTTTCTTGAGAATCTTACGTTGCACTCTAATAATAAAATATTATTATTTTAAATGGTAGTTAATGCCTAGCCGTTGTAATGGTGGGAATGAACAGAACTAACTAAAAAATGATTATATATGTTTGTCAAATATTTTTACTCTTTACAATAAATGTTAGAGGATTAATAATGCGAATGAATCCAATTTTAAGCGTAAAAATTCTAATATTCATTAAAAGGTTGATTAACCGCCTTTTGATGGAGAACCTCTTTTAAATCCACTTTTTGAAAATTTTATGTGTTATATTTGACAAAATAAAATTCTTCTTTAGAATCGGGACATCAAAATTTACTTTGTGTAAATTTTTGGTATTTTTCTGATAAAGTTCATTTTTTAATGAATAGTGAAAAATGTTGTATTTTAATTCAAAACCACTTTTTAATATAATTTATTTATATTATTAGATTATATTTTCAATTGGTTTTAAAGTTAAATTAGAAGATATTTTTACCATTTAATCCAATCGTGGTCATTGGGATTAATTTCACTTTGAAATCGGACTTAAACTAGTGTCAATCTTTTGATGCTTATTGTTTCATAAAAAGACGCTATTTGCTCTTGCAGTGGCAATTAATTATTAAATTAATTAATGGAACTTATATTTATTGAATTTTTTAAAATAAACTTAATTTTTTGAATTCAACATATCAAATATAGCTCAGGGTGATGTTTTGGTATTTTTCTGAAGAACTTCAATTTTTGATGAATAATGAAACCACTAAGTGGTAGTTAAAGAAACTGGTTTTTTGTTTATATAAAACATTGCCAGCTTTGTGTTTTGAATTTCAAAAATACGACATACATGGTTGTCATTTGGAAGTAAAATGTGGTTCAATGGGATTAAAATAATTTTTTGGTGAATAGTAACTTTTATGTTCTTAATCGCGATTAGAGGTAATTAGTGTAATTTAAGGTAATAATAATGTTTTAATAATGTGAAATGACCTAGAAATATGTTCTACCCTCTTTGGATGTGTCATGGCCGACCAAGACAATCCATGGGTCAACTTGGGGACCCCATGGAGCCACTTTGGTTGGAAAATGACATAAATAACTTTTTATTTGAAGTTAAAATAAAAATGTCACAAGCATGAGATGTTTCACTAAAACAATTTTTAAATGGGGTTATACAAGTCATATTTTTGACTATAAATACTAATTGGAAATCTAAAAATATTTCCTACATCATGATATTTTTTTATAATTTTTAGACATTAAATAAATAAAATTATTTATGACATCATAATGATGCAGCGATTACCTCATTAATAAAGGATTTAAATAAAATGAAAAGATAATGTAAAATCTATGACCTACACATAAGGGGATGCAATAGAAGAAGAGGGAAGTTGGACACCTTATAAAATAAAATAAGGAAAAGAGGAATAATGGAATAATTGATTTTCAATACCATGATAATTATGGGAAAAAACATCCTAGTACATTCTAGAAAGGTATGGATGTTTGTTACATGTTTAGAGGAAAAGACCACGAGGCTCGCAATTTGAATGGAAAGAAAGAACATACCAATGTAAAATCCTAAAATTACAAAGGGATGGGACATTATGAAGATGATGTTCTTATGATCCAAGGAAAAGTTTCCCATATAAGGACAAGGGATAAAGGCCAAGATTATTTGTTCACAATAGCCGTGGATAAAGTTCTTAATTATATGTTTCTTGGTACATTAATAATCTCCAAATATTTAGAGAAATCATTATTTGATTCTATATTATCACATTACTTTATATCTTCCTAGTTTTCATTAAAATTTTAGTATTTAAAATTATTACTGATAAGGGGGTTTTTAGTCAAAGCCTCTAAGGAAAATCTCATTGCAACAAATATGTGTTAGATATTTCCTATTATGGAATATAACAAAGCTTTATCTATAGATTATATCAT
The DNA here is from genome assembly GCA_963277665.1 of Viscum album. Classification (NCBI taxonomy): domain Eukaryota; kingdom Viridiplantae; phylum Streptophyta; class Magnoliopsida; order Santalales; family Viscaceae; genus Viscum; species Viscum album. The sequence continues at coordinate 1,865,237,347 of OY728159.1, forward strand.
CATAACTATTCTATTCTTTTACATAATCTTTAGTGTGGACATGATTTAAAAATATTATGATAAAATCTATCAAAATAATAATGAAATTAAAATTTTTGAGGAAGGTATAGAATCTCTTATATTTAGAGACTAAATATAGGCATATGATTCCTATATAGATCCACCCCCAGTATATCTATTGAATTCAATTATTGTATAGGAAGAGAATGTAATACCTATAGACAATGAAATAAATCTTCAAATCAAGGATGTACCTATGGTAAAATAATACACTTATTTCCTTCTAGAGAATTCACATGGACATCCTTGAGAGTGGGATGTTGAGTTCTCTATTGATTTAATTCCTGGTTGAAGACTTATATCAATGAATATTTAAAAAAGGACATTATGGAATTATTAGAACAGAATAAAAACTAGAGTAATTGAGTGATAAATGATATATCTTACCCTGTGTTTCCCCATGGGGATCCCCTATTCCCTTTTTCATGAAGAAATATAGTTCCATGAGGCTATAAAGTGACTATAGGGAAATAAATGTTATTAAGATGTAGAAAAAATATCAACTTCCACATATTGATGATTTATTTGATCAAATTCACAAAGACCAATATTTTTCAAAGATTGACCTTCGATTTGGATATCATTAGTTGCATGTGAGGAAGGAAGATATTCCAAAGACTACATTTCAATCTAAGTATGGGAATTATGAGTTTACAAATATTCCTTTTGGACTTACTAAAGCACCCTTTATTTCTATGGATCTATTGAATATAGTTTTCAAGGAATATCTTGATGAATTTTTTGTGGAATTTATTAATGGTTCCTTGGTATACTATAGAATATATGAAGATCATTATAATCACTATTCAATTTTTTGAAGACTCTTAGAAGAAATGACTTATATTGTATGTTTAGAAACATTAAATTCTGGCACCAAAGAGTTTCCATTCATGTCCATATTGTCTCTAAGGATTGAATATTAGTTGATACTGCAATGAAAAAGGCAGTTCAATAATGTCCTACTCCAACAAACAAAAACTAGGTATGTAGTCTTATTGGTTTAGCAGGTTATTACTGGTGTTTCATTCGAAACCTTGCATGATGATCTAATAGGTTAACCTTCATTACTCATAAATGGGGTATGTTCATATGGACTAAATAATGTGAAGACAATTTTGAATAATTAATAAGAAGATTAGTAAATTCTATGATCCTAACTCTTTCATCAGGAAATGTTAGATATGTGATTTATATTGATGACTCAAATATATGACTTGGTTATGTACATATACAGAATTGTTGAGTTATTGTCTATACATAAGGACAATTAATAACTCAGGGGAAAAAACTATCCAACTCCATGAGTGTTCCATACACTCCCACCTAGGGAAGGAATATAAGGTGGGAGATTCATTGAGTAGGAAGAATCATGGTCTTGTAAACCCAATGAGGATTGAAAGGTATCTGGTGTTTATTGAACTTTTAAATATGGATATGAGAATGATTAAATAAGTGAAAACATCATTATATTATCATCTAGTTTCCAATCTATCATTATTAAAAATAATTAATTGTTCTATGTGTGATGATGAGAATCTTCAAAAGAAATGTAATGTTGTGAATGTTGGGATGTTTCTAGACATTGTGTGTGAGGATGGAATTATGAAATTATTGTAGGAGGATATGTGTTCCCTCTATAGATGTTATAAAAAGGGATTTATTGGATGATCCCCATAGTTAAAGTATCTCAATACACCCTAGTAGATGTATGATTTATAGAGATTTTAAGAAACATTTCAGGTGGGATAATATAACACCTAAAATTATTGATTATATATCAATATATTTAGTCTTTCAATTGGTGAAGGATGAAAGAAAGCATCCTAGGGGATTCATGAAACCTCTTCATTTTCCTACATTGAAATGGAATAAAATGACTAGGGATTTTATCACTAGATTACCAAAAACTCCATGAAAGTATGATACAATATAGGTAATTGTTGATTAACATGACAAATATGAACATTTACGTACTATAAGGGAACTTTTTTTCCATTGGATAGCCTTGCACCACTCTATATTAATGAAGTTGTAAGGTTTTTTAGAGAACCCCATTTAATTATTTCTGATCATAATTCCTGATTTACATCAATATTCTACAAAAAAGTCTTTATGATGATTTGGATTTTGATCTCTATTCAAGTACTTCTTATCAACCTCAAACTGATGGGTAGTCTGAAAGGTTGATTCAAACATTAGAAAATATGTTGAGATCATACTCCCACAACATTAATGGTTTGTGTGATAAATATTTTTATTTGTTATATTTTTTCTATAAAAATATTTTCCATTATGGTCTTTAAATTGCACCATATGAAGGATTGTATGGAAAAAGATGTCATACACCATCATGATGTGATAAAGTTAGTGAAAGAAATGTTTTTAGGTCCAGTTCTTGTGGAGGAAACAAAAAAAATGGTAATGACTATTCAATCCAATATCAAATCATATCAAAGTAGGAAAAAATGCTATGTCGATAATCGAAGGAAGTATTTTTAATTTAAAGTGCGAGATCACATTTTCTTGAAAGTATCTCCATGGAAGGGTGTTATAAGATTTGGGAAGAATGGAAAACTATTCCCTAGGAACATCGGTATTTTTAAAATTATTGAGTGAATGGTAGATGTGGATTATAATTTGGAAATTATTCCAAGACTTTTTATGGTACATAATCAATTCTACATCTCTTTTTAAGGATGTACAAGCTAGACCAAACCTATGTACTCAATTCTGAAGGAATGGAATTGGAACTTGACTTATATTACCATGAAGAGTGTATCCGGATAATGGACACTAAAGGAAATGTGTGGAGGAATTAGATGACTATGATGGTAAAGGTTCTATGGAAAAATAATAAAATTTGAAGATGCGTTGTGGGAGCCTGATGAACTTATGATGAACACCTAACAAAATATTTTTATGAGTTAACATTCTAGGAATTTTAATGGTGATTTTTTTGTAAAGGGGGAATAATTTAACACATCTTGGATTTTAAAATAAACTTAATATAGAATGCATGTGACAATAATCCTCTATGAAACAAGACATTGTTATTATCTTGTATTCATTAAACAAATTTTTCCTTATCCATGGATTGAATTTTGAAAAATGGACAAACATGATTGTGATCAGTAAGATATTTGGAGTCTGATTGCATCAATATACATTTATAGTGAAAGGTAACATGACCTTTGGAATAATAATATTACCCTAACTAATAGTAAATTATCCTAATTAATATTAACCACACCCATGAAAGTATACATAAAATTTTGGCACCTTATAAATGAATTTATGACATAATTATATCATGATATTAGTAAGTAAATATTTAAAAATTAATAAATAAGTGTTCGTATTTGGGAGAATAAAAATAATTGGAATTTACAATTAATAAATTTGTTTAAAGGAAAATTAATTATCATATAATTTATTCATAAATCAATATATTGGTTTCCTATGATTTTAGGATAATTTAATAAGACCTTAGTTAAATTTACAAGGTGTTATAAAATCGGGTTTAGTTTATAAAACTCTACATTTCGAGTAAATGATAATTTTAATTAAAAAAATATTAATATTTAGAATATTATTTTCCAAAAATTGTTTTCATTTTTGAATTATAAATATCAAAAACCAGTTAGGGTTATGTTTATGGTTTTTTATAATATATGTGAATTTTTTGTGAAGAGTAAAATACAATAATCCGTGATAAATTTTAATAAAAAAATTTTTGAGTCATTTTTTATTTAATATTGAGGTTAGATTCATTTTTTCAAACTCACATTCACATATTACATTAATGTTTCACAATAATCAATCCTATTTTGATTTTGGAGATAAATAATAACATAATAAATAAAATAATTAGAAATCAACCCTCTTATTAAGTATAGAAACCACCCTTAACCCCCTCTTCTCTGCCCTCCTCTAAGACATTAATCTTGTAAAAGTTATACCCCAATCCTCTTACATAGTCTCTCCTAACTTCTAAGAGCTCTTTTTCATTCCAAATGACAAAAAACCCTTCCATTAAAAAGTTTCTCAAGGAGGATAATTCAAGAGTTAAACCCTCTTCCTTTTTATTTTAATTTCATTTAATTTCCTTTCATTTCTTATCCTTTCATGATAACCTCTGTTCATATGATCATGATGAATTTAGTGTAACAAATATACTAGAATGATATCATGGTAATGTAATATCCAAGATAAATCTCCTTACACTCTCTTCTTTATTTTAAAAATGAAATCATCGTCTGGGAGGTGCTGATTTACAACCTTCGTGGATGAAGAACGTTCTTTCTTCAATTTCATCTTCAAGGTGGGTCATGATTGCATTTTTATAGTTAAAATATAATTTAATATATTTATTCTATTATATTTATGATTCTATAACAAGTATATATACATAATAATAATTCATACGATAGAACTAGTTTGTGGTGATCGAAATACTGCAAAAATAATCTTAACGATTTTTACTAAATTATTTAGGTAATGACTGATCCTCATTACTTATGACCATATGATATATATAACCATGTAAAATTACGGATTATTATTATTAAAATAAAATTAAAATTATGGAGAATTATACCCATTTTACATTAACTCCATTACTTATGAACAAGTGAATCAGTCATAAAAAACATGAAAACAAATCCCCTTGAATGATGAAATCAAACACTATAACTCATCAATAAGTAAATAAATAAAAATAATATAACTATGATGTATAAAATAATTATCTAAAAGTTTATGAATTAATTATTAAATGTATTTAATTATATTATCCAATATGTTATGTTCATGTTCATAAGACAATCAGACATAAGGTAATGGGTTTCTACATGAACCTCTATCTTCTTTTGGGTTAATAATTTCTCTATTTACCCAAATAATATTCATACGTATTCTTATTTAATACTCAAAAAATATATTTTAATTATATATATATATACCGATCATAATACTTCTTTATTTTATGGTGTGTTACATGTTTTAAAAGGATCTTTCACAAATTCTTCCTGATAAACAAGACCAATTTAAGGGGACTTTTCAAATTTATACCAATTTTTTATGTGCACTATGTAATCTATTTTAAAAAACCATTATTTTTATCAAATAAAAAATTTTATTTTGAGAAATTTATATTAATTCACATTTTATTTTATATAATTATTTTTTCAAAACAAATCTTCTTTGAATAGTAAAAGTGTATTTCTCTAATGTATTACTTGATGATTTCATAAGACTATTAAAATATTTTTGAACACTCATCCTAATTATAATGTTAAAATGGGATTAATATTATATTATATGATCTATCATATTTTATTAAATGGTTTATGATTAGTCTAACTTTGGATGTGATGTATTGGAACCATTCATCATATTACTCTGAATGGTTAGTGTTAATAGTTTTGTATTAGGGAAAGTTATTTATATTTATTATGTTTGTTTCACTATGAATGCATATTCTATGTTTCTACCCTTTCATACGAGGAATGGATTGTACTTGGAATGTGAAAGGAGGGGCCTGCTATAGCCCCTCAATGCATTTGTTAGTCTCTTTAGACAAACTGGCCTTGGTTTTTACCTATTATATATTGTATCATGGACAAAGCCTTACCGGTGTGATTATGATGTCTATAATTGTTAATTTCATCATTATAAAGCTAGTAATTATTGTTCCATGTGATTATTAATCTTGTATAATATCGATGGTTATGTTCTATTATGGAATTATCAATTTTAAATTTTGTCCTTTTTATGATCATGTTTACTATTAATAGTATGTGTACGTTTAATTATTCACCATTATTTATATTTTTTCTTCAGTTATATAACATACCCTTACAAATAATTTGTGCTAACCCCTTTCTTATGTTTTATTTTTTCCCAGGGTGAGAAGATGAATATTATGAATGAATTGTGAGGACAATATAGAATATTATTTCTATTTCCAATATTGTTAATATGTTGTACATTATTTCATGTTGAAATGATGCTATTAGGTATTTTTCTGGTTTTCTAATTCTACTACACTATTTTTTTCTTTGAGATATGGCTTTGTTTTATATTTTCTATTGTAATAAAATAAGGCACTCGACTTAGGATTTTGGGGTCGGGGTGTTACACATGTGATACCTTTATATATGAATTAACTGTAAACTATATATATCATTTTCCATTTAGATAAAGGATTGGTAATTTATTATAATCAATTAGGAAATTATATGAAAACCACACTAGATATTGATGGAGTTGTTTTTGACTGATGGACATTTGAATCAATATGACAAGAGTATGCCTCATGATGATAAATAGATATCATTGATTTTTGTTTCATTAATGTAACTGCCCTTAGTTTTTTTCTTCTATGTCATTTAGTAAAATTATTTTGAATCATCCACCATATCATGGAATTAAAATATGGTGTTTTCATACTATTAGACCAAATGTGAGCTACGATTGGTCGATTTTTTTGGATGATATTGAAGCTAAGATACATAAATAGGTAGATTTATTCTAGTGGTTATAATTAAATTATATTAGATTATAATTTTTTTTGTTTTAGTTTGATAATATTTTTTCTCATAATAATGTTGAAATAGTGTTTCTAACCATCCATGAGTGGTTGGTTTTTGTTTTGACTGGGTGGTGATACTCTGAAATTATTTCTCTTGGAATTACATTCATAATTGATAATAATTTTTCTTGAAAAAATTTATTTATTATTTATTTAGTTATTATTAACTAAATTATAATTCTCAGTAATTAGTTAATACCATATGGTGATAAATTTATGCTCCATGAACATGGAGGACTTAGAAAAAGAAAGTACGCTTTTATTTAATGGATTTGGATTCCGGTTGAGGTAGGTGATGATATTTACTCTACCCTAAGGTATTATATATGTTTTATTGGCCTGATTTATATGGTTTTAGACTTAGGGTGAATGATGATTAATTGAAAAGGGTGTTATTAATTACATGAAAACATTAGATAGTTAAAGATATGGAAGCCTAAAAAAATTATTGGAACTATGCATAATGTAACTAAATATTGTTCCAAGGGCCATGAAATAAATTTGTTCCATGGATTGACTTCATCGGCTACTATATAAGTCTTGATCACCTTTTATTTCCTTAGATTACATGGACCCTATTTAGGTGTGTGGTTTTGCTACATGAGATCTAGTTACATGATACAATGTTTAATGCTTGGACACATGTGTGTGTATGTCTATCCCATTATACCATCTGTGAAACTTGACCAAATGTGTGTGACTATATAGCATAATATATCATGTTAGATGCATGATTAAATGTGTGTGTATTTATCCATATGTGACAATTATGGGTGCTAATCACAAGTGGTGTGTGTGTGTGTGAGTATAGCCCCATGAAAACAATTTTTATGTTTTGTCACATGTGTATTTTGATAATTAAAAATCTTCCTAGGATTGACATGATGTATGAGATTTCATCTTGGTTCTACTATTGCATGTGTTGTTCTGTTTCTAGTTCATTTGAGTGTGAATGTGGAGCCACATTGTCTATACCTCAAGGGGGATGTGTCATACATTGGTTATATTGTTTATGGGATATCCATTTAAGGGGGATTTCATAGAATTTTTTTATACTATCAGATTTAGGGGGGTTTTTTAGAATAATAGTGTACATTCTATCCAGAATGGAGTTGAAGAAGGTACAACTGATGTTTGTGAAACTTAGTTAGACAAAACCACCTGCTATGGGGGTGGTATCTAATACTTAACCATTGAGATTTTTATGTTATTATTTTGTACTTTATTTATTTTCTCATTAATTTAAAATGATCATGTCACATCCATATACATTGAATTTACTAGTTAGGTATTGTTCCATGTTTGTGGTACACTAATTAGTTGTACTCCCCCGATGATCAAGAAGACACAATGCTTTAGTATTTGTGCAACCCACATATGGTGGAGGTATAGGTTGGGATGTTTGGGGGTTGGTCATTGATTATGATAGTTCGATATAAGTATGGATAATAGGATGTGGTGAGGCTTGATGTTTTAACAAAATGATCTTTGTAATTTTTCACTTTTCTAAGAGATATATATGATCATCCTAGTAGAATATCAGTGCCATTGTGTTCTGGTGTGACTATTTTAGTATTTTTATTCTCAATTAATCCATTAAATATGGAATTTTATTGATTTATGCATATTATGATTTAATATTTTTACATGTACAATTACGTACATGTTATTATGCACTCTAGTTGTGGTTACCGTCTCTCTATAATCATCTTTGAACAATTTCTAATATTAATCATAATATATAATATGGAGAGGTGTTCATGTTGTCAGGTGGAATATTGGATCATAATCAGTGATTTCTGTTAGTGTGTTACTTCGTATATGACACTTTTATAGGGGAGTATAAATATTCATCTCTACTCCATTATATGGATTGTCTAAACACTATTGTAAGAACCTGGTTTTTTCTATGAAAGACTTTGGAATAATCCTGATGATATTCCCGAGTAGTTCCTTCAGACGATGTAAGATTCCAAGACCTGGTGTGGCCGGAATTGAATTTTCAGTGCGTCACACTGAGAACACGAAATAAATGGGTTAACTCTTAAACAGTGATCCGGATCAGAGATCTGAGTGTACGGATGGGTTCGGAATAGGGTGTTTACCCTAGGAATGACATAAAGCATATTGGCACGGGATGTTTGGACCCCTCGCTCGCTACCAGAACGTTAAATGGATAAATTAATTAATTAATTTATTCGTTTAATGGTTAAACTGAAGTATCTATTAAAAAGTTGATCGGATGGGAAAACTGAGGGTACAGTTGAGTCCAGAACGTTCCGTTTACCCTAGTACGGGTGTAACTTTCGCGGGCGCGAGCCTTCTATGAAAAACGCCACAAAGGGCATTTTTGTAATTAAGTAGCCTCAGTCATTAAATTTTACAACTTTTGAAAGGGGCCTTAGATTAAAATTCTGAGACCACCGTTGCACTCAGAGCTTCGTGTTTACCCCAGGAACGCCCTCCATTTTTTCTGTGTCGGGAGCGGAGACGGGGGCATGTCGGGCGGGGGGTTTAAGTGTTTTCTACTTAAACACACCCCTCCCTCTTCTTCTTCTTCTTCTTCTTCGCCTGGACAGCGGCAGGCAGCAGCTCCCTCCCTCTCCTCCTCCACTCCGGCGAGGCAGCTCCGGCGAGGCGCAGCGACTCTGGCGGTTCGACGGCGAAGCTCCGGGAAACGCCCACAAAGTAGGGTTTTGTTGCGTTTTCCAATTCCATACATCCCTCTGTGAATTACTTAATATTCATTGAATTGATGTGGAATCTACAAACGAATCCCATAATCGTGTATTATAATTTATGAGCTTTGCAACGCATCTTTTGTTTTGAATTTGGAGACCAGAGGCCTCCGCATTCGCCCGCCAAAGAATGCGGGTTTTGGGGGTTTTCTGGTGGCTCGCGCGGTGGTCCGGCGGGCTCTAGAAGGGTGGCGCAGGCGTGCGGTGCAGCTTTTCCAGGTTGTCGGGTAGTCCGCGGCGTCTCGGCAGTAGGGCAGGCCGGAAGCAGGCGGCGTCGGCGGGGTCCTCAGGCGGTGGCCGTACGCGACGGCACGAGGGAGGCAGTGCAGGGGTCGCGGTGTGAGACCCCGCGGGGGAGACAAGACCCACCGAAGGCGGGTCTTTACGCGGCAGGCGCGACCGGCCACGAGGGCCAGTCTGCGGGGGCCGGCCCAGGCCGGTCCTGTCCAAGGGGCTTTGCCCCCTCAGTTTTCGGACGCCCGTATTTTCCGCTATGAGTGTCCGTTTTTCATGCCGTCTGCGGCTGTGGAACCGTATTGTCAAGACATACATTTTGAGATGGTTTCGGGAATTTGTAATTCCCGAAACGAGGGGCCTTGGAGGCGCGATGCGTCTTTAAGTGAATTTACGTTTTTCCGGGGAATCTTGTTTTGGACGGCGCAGACACGTTCGACGTCCGTTTTGAATGCCGTCAGCGGCGTTGCGACCCTAGCGTCGAGCCAGAGTTTTCCAGTGTGGTTTTGGGCACTGGAACTGGAGATGAGGCATGGGCCCCATGGACCATCTGTTGAGCTGTGAGAAGCGTTTAGCGAATTCATATTCGGTCGTCCGTTCAGGGCGTGCGGGAAGTCGTTTTGGGTGTCTGAGGTCATTGCAAGGGCGCAATCCTCCCACTTTAATTTCGCACGATGGTGTGGGCCCCACAAGGGTCGTTTCGGGTGTTGACTGTGATTCCCAGATTTATCACCGGGTGTCCCTTTTGGACAAGTGAATAGACCATATTGTGTGCTTTTCTGACAGGATCACAACGGTTCGTTCCGTTGGCAGCGCTTCGGGACCGGGATGTGGGTCCCACGCAGCACCGCTCATGTTCGGTTTGTTGGAACACGCCTTTTTCTCCGGACATCCGTTCCACACAAGTTACCTATCGATTTGACGTGTTTTTCCGAGAGCATTGTGATGGCGTAGTTCGCCCGGCCTTTTACAGGAACGTGGTGTGGGTCCCACCCGACCTGACTACGGTGAATAGTACCCTTTTCACCGGGTGTCCATTTTGGGCGATTGAGTAGTCAATCTCATGTGTTTTTCCAAGGGGATCACAGTGGTGTGATCCGTTTGTTCAGTTTCGGGGTCTCGGGGTGGGCCCCACACGGGTTGGTTTCAGTGAATAGTACCTTTTCCCCTGGTTGACCGTTTCGAGAGAGTAAGTAGTCTATCTCACGTGTTTTTTCACGAGGATTTCAACGGTGTAATCTGTTCAGGCGAGCAGAGCCTCATAAAAAAACTTATTAAATGTGTAAGCATGAATGGTGTACTGGTAAAAGTTCATTCTGTGGTGTTTGTGGAGAACCCTTGGTGTGTGATCGCGTTCACTCTTTGGAGGGTGAAGTGAATGCTTATTGAGATGTAGTTGGACATGCCTGGGCCGATGAGGTGGAAAGTTGGAGTTGTTACGTTACGCCTTCGCGTTGATGTTGGGTTTCGTGTCCACGATATCCTTTGGGCTGGAAGGTGGTATACTCTAGGAGTATACGGGAACGCTTGGAGGTACATGTGGTTGTTTGTACCCGATAACGTTTGTGCGCTTGGTTGGAGGTGAATTGGGGCCACACGTCGTGTGGGACCCATGAACATGTCATGTTCTGGTTTAAGTACTTTTGACCTCTCATGACGTAGAGGGTTCCTCGGTTCTCATCTATTGACCAGCAGGGTAGAGTTTTCCCATGGATCTGTTCTTGTTTGGTTGACCCGCCAGGTTGAGTTTCCCCATGGTTCTGTTCACGATGATTTAGACCAGCATGGTTGATTGGTCTCCCATGGTTTAGTTCTGGAGTTGGGTGGTTGTGCGATACCCACTTTGTGTTCTGCTGGCCAATGTTGTACCATCTAGTAGAAATGGCCAGAGTAGATCCGGGTTTACCCTCCAGCGGGGCTGGGCAGTGGGTTACTCATCGGCTTCTCAGGATTTACCCTTCAATAGAGACTGGGCAGTGGATCACCCGATGACTCTTGAGGGTCTACCCTCTAGCAGGGCTGGGCAGTGGGTCTCCTATCATCTTGTTCCAGGTCTACCCTCCAGCAGGGTTGGGCAGTGGGTCGTCTGTCGACTTATTCCAGGTTTACCCTCCAGCAGGGCTGGGCATTGGGTCGCCTGATGATGTATTAGGGTATACCCTCCAGCAGGGATGGGCAGTGGGTTTCCTGATAAGGTATTAGGGTTTACTCTCCAGTAGGGCTGGGCAGTGGGTCACCTGATAATGTATTAGGGTTTACCCTCCAGTCGGGCTGGGCAGTGGGTCACCCAATATCTTTTTATGAATTACCCTCTAGCCGGGATGGGAAGTGGGTCACCTGATTGCATTTCAGACTCAGTCCTTTCTACTAGGCTAGTCTGTGGATTATCTCCACTACTACCGGAGCGAGACCCTTGGTTATACGTGTCTGTGATGTGACAACTTTTCCTTTGAGAAGACTTCTCGATTGTATGTCAGTGATGAGGTGTAGTTGACTATACCCCAGAAATCTCAAGAATGATGGGTGCTTTCCCCACCGAGATGCATCCTTGTGACGTGACCTAAAACCGTGCGGGCGAGTCAGTGCCGCCCAAAGCAGATAGTGTCAAGGTGCGGTGATTTGAGCCCCTTGACTTATAGTTCGGGGCTGACGTGCGGGATGCTAGGCATCGATGGTGTTTACTTTTGGGACCACTGGCGACTCACTTTCTTGGGCAGCGCTACGAGATGGAGATCCACTTACGACATTGTTCGGGCTTCTTGTTGAGCATATGTATATGTATATAATTTGTTCTAGTACCCACTTCTTGGGATTTGTTACTCTCCTTCCAGGAGAGGCGAAGATACACGGTGTATGCCACGTGCTTTCTGTGTCTAGCTTCTCGTGGTTGGACGAGTCTAATCTGCTGCTATAGGTACCTCCTTTGTTGTACCCTTGCAGACGACGGAAAGGTTGGTCTTGAATTCTGTGGAGCTTCGGAGTTCGGGGGCTTGGACTGCGTGCGGTGGTCAGAGTCATGTTCTAGGTGGGGGACCCTTCCAGCAGTTTTTCTTTTGTTTACCTTTTTCCAGGTTGTGGCACTTCTCTAGTTGGGCGCGTGTTTTTACCCTTTTCTTTTTAGTGTACCTTCAGCTTTTACTTTGTACTTTTATAGGTCGATGCACTTTTGTTGTTTATATTTATAGCAGTTTCCCTTTTCATTACTTGTCTTTTCTTTTACTCTGCACTTTTTCATTGAGTGTGCTGTGTGTGTGTACAGGTACTCAGGCAAAGGCCTGCCCGAGTTGGTTAGCCTTCGGCGCTTGTCACCAGCCCCTGGCCTATGCAGGCGAGCTTGGGGTAGTTGCGGCTCGAGCCCGGGTAGGGTTGGGTCATGACAACTATTCATCTCATATAATTACACTTATGGTTCAACAATATTGTGTGAAACTAGTATCACTATTTTTTTAGTTAATAAACTCTTACATTAATACTTTTCCATTAGTACATACATAAGGTAATGGTTCTCTAACCAACCTCTGTAAAACATAAAATATTGAATGAATCATATATCGACATGCTTTAACTTTTGATGCAATATTAAACAATGTTTTTAGGTGGTTTATAGTTATATTGCATAAATTATCTAATGTATACCATTTTCTTGTTTACTTGATTCTAATTATTTATTGTTGAATAATTATTCTTTTGACTAAATAAATTTTTCAAAACCATATTTGTGTGTATCTTTTTTCACATATAGTATATTGTGTTATTAACCTAAAATAAGATCCAATTGTATTTATTAATATAAAAATGAATCACATGATTTTTTCATGAATTCATTTAATTTAAATACTCATAATAAATTTAAATTAGTGATCCAAAAAAGATAAACCTTTTTTTGGAGGTAGTGAACCCCCACTCCACTTGATAAAGAAAAATCTCCAAGGCCAGTGAGTAGTCTAACGAAATGTTCCATGAACTATAATAAGGTACTTTAGATAGAGGTCAATTCCAGTAAAATTTTATCACCTAAAATGTTTAAACTAATATTAAATATTAATTTCAAAATCATAATACATTAAAATATTAATGTCATGCTATAAGAATAAACAATAAATTATCATACATTGAATGTTACTCCTTAAATGCACGTATTCTAATATAATTATGCATTTAAACAAATTTCTTCTAAATAATACATCATTTCACAATATATTAAATTATATATATGAATAAAAAAATTAATAATATTAATTAAATTATAATTTTAGTAATTTAGACATGAAATAATTATCTATCAATAAGTCATAAATAGATAAATTATAGTGACATTATTATTTACCAATGATTTATGTAAAATCTAAAAATAAATTGACATAAGAAAATATATTTATTATTAACTTGAACTCCCTTATATTTTCATTTTATATGTAATTTTCTAAAATGTTGGATATTTTGTTCCATTATAAATGTTTTATATTTCATATGATTAGTTTGTATATTATTTAATCATTTTATGTAATCAATATATCTAATATATAACATTAAAAGATCCTTGATAATGCAAATTCTTTTAACAAACCATTTTAGATAGTTTACAAAATTTATCAATTAAGGCCTTTAATTTTTCACATTTCAAATTAATAATAATAAAAATATCTTTCACTTATATTGGTTTCATTAAATTTTTATTCATTTTTTTAATTTATAAAGGTTCTATAAATGAAAGAATGACATTTATATAAACCTGTTATATCTAAATTACATTCCATTCCATATATAGAAAATTGAATTAAATGTTAATAATTAATATTAATGATATTTAGTTATTAATTATTTTATAAGAATTTAATAATTAAGTAAAAAATCATTCAAATTGAATTAATTTATAAATTCATTTATAAGTTAAATAAACATTCAAAAAAAATAATATTCTACAATTTATCCAATTTCCTTAAATTTTTGAAATAAATCCATTATTTTAGTGTATAAAAATATTATTTGATCTTGGGTATCATATTTTATGGTACACAATATTTAATTATCTTGGTTTTTTCAAGGCCTATACAATATTTTATGACATATTATCATTAACCATGTAAACATTATCGATGCTATATAAATTATATCATATGATATAAGTTATCTATTATAGAATGAGATATAATGTAAAATGTATATCATTAATTACAATAGCCTTCCGATGAACTATTATTAACCCATTTAATATAGATAATTAAAGAATATATGATGAACCTCATATAGTATTTATGATATGATGCTCATTTAGATGTCATATGAAAAGATGTTATTATTGTTAACATATGTTATGACTTTTCCATCACGTACAACGATAATGAATAAATTCTATATTTTAGTTTGTGATATATGATATATCATACATTATGATTTGTTGAAACCTATCAAATTACAGTAGATTATATTTTATGATATCATATATCATATAAAAAAATTTAATTCATGCTTAAAATAACTCATATAATTGAATACGTTATAGTTCAAAAAAATATTTTACAAAGTAAAAAAGCATATACATTTTTAAAATGAAAATCAATATTATCGGATATGATAAAAAATATTATATCATTTATTTAATTATTATATACATGATATCAAATAATTTTTTTCCATGGATCATATACGACTAACATATTTTATATGACCAAACAATAAATATTCATTATTTAGAAGATGATAAAAAAATGAAAACAATATTCATATTATTGAAAAACCATGCATTAACTAAAATGAAGAATAAATCCAACATTAATGAACATTAATACTCCTATAACCAATCACATGCTTGTTGAAAATCACTTTTAATTATCCACGGTGTCCATCATTTTTTTCTATCTTGGGGTTATTAAATCACCTAATACATGGGGTGGGAATATCTTATCATCCAATCTATGAATGTACCTAAAAATTAAAATGAATAAGAAAAAAGTTGTCTTCTGATTGGGAGAGTTAGTTTCAGTCCCCAATAAAATAGGAATCAATTTTCAAGGATGTATCCTACCATAAAATCCACATAGAGGCTCTCTAATACATCTATAAATTTGTAATATTATTGTAAAATGATAATGTAATTCCTTTAGTAATAATAATCTTAGAGCGTTACCATACAATGGAATGAAGGCCCACAAATGATTTGTTAAAACAGAACCCCATTTTTATGAAAGAAGGGGGAACCCAGATAGACTTCACGGATGTAAGACATGCCACATCCAAAGGGTCTAAGATAGAAAAATAAGACTGACAACATGGAGCTACCCCTTCCCATATTTTGATCATCATGAAGCTCTACACCAATTCATGGTTTTTAGGAAATTAAATGTCATGTGTCAAAGCACATTCCTGATCTGATGGCTATGCCATATCCACTAAAAAATCCAACCTTGTCATGCTCTTTAAAAATGAATCACCAACTTTGTATCCTTCACTGGGGGATGTTCTACGTGGTTGAGTAGAGAAAGATGAATCACCAAAAACCCATTCACCTTCACCTCACGATCACTATTATAAGACACATCACCATTTAAGATCACATCTTGTACACCAGAAATTACCAAAATTCTTCTACTACATCGATCCCACAAACCACCCATCAACTATGATGTAGTAAGAAACCCAAAGGTGCTCCAAGATGAGAGATGTCATTCCATCACAACCAAGGGCTAAATGACCTAGAAAATATACCAACAGAGTGCCGCCGTAGAGGGGAACCAAGTTGAACTGGACTGGAAGCAATGATCTAGGCTGAAATAGGGTAGATCTGGATAGAGGAAGAACCCTCACCTGATGCAGAGTCAAATGTACTCACAGAAAATAGGAGTGAGGGGAACCATCAAGAACCAGGGGAAAAAAATGCAAGCACCATCGACACCAAAAGATCATGCATAGGCATACCGATAAAAAAACACAGTGAATCCAATCTAGATGCCAATGAGAAAAAAAATCCAAAATGAAAAACTACCGCAAGAAAACCACATCCAAAATGCCTTCCCCCCCAGATCCTCTCTAGAGTCGATGTTGAACCCCACTAGAAGAACTGAAACCTTTGCCAAGCCACTCCACCCCTAAGCTAGCTGAGATCTAGAACTCCCGAAGCTGGAGACACCACCAGATACCAATGCCATCATAGAGCCAGTGCAGCCCATGTCCATCGGAGATCCAAAACTCCCGAAGCTGGAGGCGATGCCACTAGAACAAAAATCTTAATCCGATAATGATATTACAATTTTTCATAAATATCATAATGTATGGAATATAATATATCACACCATATGAAATATCTAAATACATTATATGTATATTATTTTACTTATGTAACACCTACATCATTATTTATTATGATACAAGATGAGATATTGTTTTAATATTAAATGGAAATTATATATATTCTATTAGTATATTATAGGTTTTATGTTGTATCCTTTAATTTTTTATCTAATAATAAATATAATGTAGAAAATAAAGACATTTTATTTAGAACGGGGGATTTTTTAGTATTATGATAGAATGATATGGAATATAAATGGATAAAACAATGCTCTAAGATATAATATATGATATAACATTATTCTATATAGACACATTTTAAAATTCATGATTTCAAAATATGTAGTGGATCAAGAGTTATTTTTGTTTATATATTTATGTAATAATATTTTATATAAAAATATTTTTAATGATATCTATAGATATTAAAATATGTTACCAAAAAATATATTTTTTTATTCTTTTCAATAATTATTATTCATCTTGTATGAAAGATCATAAAATTTATATAAAGGTTATAATTTAGTATTCTAATATACAAATTATTTTTGTATGATTGGAATAAAATTTATACTATGATATATTTCACAGGGAAATATTTTTCAACATAAAAATGTATTTTCTAGTATATATATTTTTTATGATTACATTTTTAACTAATTTTTTGTTTAATTTATTTTCTATATAAATATATTCTATTTTAGAGATAAATTTTGGGTAAAATTTATTTATATTTTTTTTATCACAGTAATTTTTATTATGAAACATATGTTACTTTCAATTTTGTGAAAGAAATATATACTTCGTTCAAGTAAGTGATAGATAAATTATATTATATTTGGTAGTTGAAATGTTTCTATATTCATAATTTTTTAAATATGAAAAATTATTTTCAATTATATTATGTTTAAATATACTATTAGAGCTATATTTATTCACTAACAAAATTTTATACCTATTTAGAGTAAACAGTAACTATGAGACAATATAGAAAATATTAATGGAATGAATTTACATTGAATTTTTTTTCATATATATTATTCATTGAAATATTGTCATCATAATTGGAAAAAATATTATTTATAATGAAATTCCATTTAAAAGTTATGGGATATTTCCATACTAATAATTTTAAATGAAATAATGATGAATAATTTAATAATATTAATGATGGTTGATTGAATGAATTGATCATGGGGATTAAAAATTATAAAACTTATTGAAGAATAATATATGGAGTGGGAGAAAATGAAAAAAGATTTATCATTACATAAATGATGTAATATTCATCATTAATATTTTAAATATTATATATCAGGGAGAGTAAAATAGAATATGTAAAAGTGAAATTATTTTATATGTTTTGAAGCATTAATTTATATAGTAAATGAAAGGTATTATATTGCTATAGGTTAATGGTGTATCTCCATGTGTGATTATATAATAAGAACTAGTTAGTGTTATCTTAAATAGTGATTAAAATAAATGTGAGACATAAAAATGAATCCATTATATAGTATATTAAATTATTACTTATAAAGGATTCTGATAAATCATGTAATATGTGAGATTTTTAGCAATGTGAAATTAAACATACACTAATATATAACATGTTGTTCTATACATATCGTAATACAAATTAAATTTCATATAATGATTCCACGGTTGTTTTAGATGAGTTAAAATTGTGGTCAATAACTTTGGAAAAATTAAAAACTCTCTTATCAAAAATGTATGTTGTATTTGACCAATGAAGAGTGTAGTTTACCATAATGAATATATATATAAATTGTATATTGGAGGCACCTTATTTTTTTCATAAGTCTTATATAACTATGAAAAATAATATAAATATGGACTTTATATTCATAAAATCATAAGTAAAAGTTTGATATTTTGGTATAATATTAATGGAATATTTGGTTGTCTGAGGAGACACAATGACATATGGAATATGATGTTTTAATGTGGTGGGTAATGAGTTGAATATATTGTTCAAAATATATATTGATATCAGGTGTCTATTTCAATTGTATATCTAATGTGACCATTTTTGGATAAATTTTTTCATATTTAATATTTATTTTTAAGTAATTTATGTGTTACAATATTCTAATAATGGAAAATTTATCCTTTTTGGATTATTTGTTGAGAAAATAACCATTCACTGAATATTTTCTATAAAATTGAAGTTTATGGTGCTTGAATGATTAAATTTTATATTATTCAGCTTGGATTTTATTTTCTCAAAAATATTTTTACAATTTATCATTGAAAATAATTCCATCAATCTGTTAAATCGATTTTTTATTTAAATAATTAATTCATTCATGGTTTCATGATATTTTTTTAACCTCAATTTTTGATGTCATTAATTAATTAAAAGTATTGAATTAATAATTTAATACTATGTTGGGTATGTGATTTTTACTTTATGAATTTATTAATTTCACATAGTTTTGATTTTGGTTTTTTTATAGATGTGTTTGGGTATCTCTATATATCAATGGAATATTGTGTGGTTTGTTTTGTGAATTGATACTAGCCAGGATATTGTGCCTACTAATATTTAGAGGAATTCTAACTAACCATGCATGATATATAATATAATATAGAAACCTACTATGGATAACTGACTATGAGATTAGTAAATAAACCATGAACACTTACAAGGGTAATTAACTACAACAAAAAGTTACATCACGTAATTGAAAATCTCAATTGGAAATTGAATCTAAAGAGTATCTAGAGGATTTTCAAGTAATAAACTATGTTCAATAGTATATGGTTTATCGAAACTGAAAAGGATATCATTTATGTGTTTTTCAGAATAGATAAAGAATGAAATAAGGTGAATCAACAATATGATTTAAAAACATGACATATATTAAAATTTAGTATTAATCAAGGATAAATTATATATAACTAATCAAATATAGTAAACAAATTAAGATATATCCAAGAATAATATTGGAGTATATTAATATAAAATTTATATGCATAAGAGTCAACTAATGAGTCCTCCAGTGTCATTGAAGCTTTTAAAAAATTGACTTGTTCTTTTTTTTGAAATGGAATATGGATTTTGAGGATGGTCATGTAAATAAATATATTTCTGAAAATAAACTAATAAGGATTACAATAAATTTAAATATGGGATAATCATGTTTGATAAAATAAGTATTTAATTTATCTGATAAGTTTAATATAGATATGGTTTTCGAGGATCTTATATACCATGTTATAGTGAGATGATGAAAAAAAAACAAGTAAAATGAGATAGGGTTCTGATGAGGTGTTTTATAATTATGTTTTTAATGATATATTTGTAGATGATGGAGGGCACTCAAAAATTGAATGACCTTGATGTGATTTCAATTAAGGACAAGGTCGAGATAAACATGTAATTTCATTAATTTGTTAAAATCAAATGGATAAAGGATTCTTAAAGATGATGAAACTTGACAGATGAGGAACAATACTCTTTTGTAAAAAATATTAGTACAGAAAACTAGGCATCATTGTAAATGTTTATTTTAATTCTACAAAATGGTACACCCGATGATATCTTGTCACACCATGTTATCTAATTTTTAAAAAGATCTATATTATAGTATCATCAAGGACACATTCCAAAAAAAATAGTTTTTTATAATTCCCATGTGTTATTTTTAGGTGATGAAATAGATTATGTAAGGGTGAGATATAATAATTTATCATTTCATGGTACGTGCCTAATATGTGATATATTATAATGGTTCATCAAAGGGAACTCAAAAACATGATTCCCTAAAACCATAAAATCAATACAAAAATGTGAAATTTATTAGAAGGTAGGTTCTTGGATCATAGAATAAATAGAAGTACTCCAATATTCAATGGAATATATGAAATTATTATATATAGTAGACCTAGATATATATTTCACAAATCCAGGCCACATGGGGTATCATAATTAATTTTGTAGAGATCATCTATAGCGTCTGGATATTTTACTCGAATATGATGAAGATCACTAGAAAATATTTTATGGGGATGTCTCCACCTATTTTGTTTTATAGAAACTAATTTATAGTTTCATTTTTTTTGAATAATAGAAATGTTATAATTGTGTGTTACCCATTCCTAATAAGTCAAAACTAATTCAGATTCTACTTCTCCCATGACCCTCAGAATCTATAATTGATGATTCATACTATTAGTAGATGTGATATTAATTCATCTTAGTGGGAATCATGATCTTGAAATTTCATTAACATAGGGATAAATCATCGGTATATAACATGGGGTCGAATAAAAAGGATATATAGATATCCGAATATCAATTTTTTAATTACTTACTTCTTAACTCATAATTGGAAGTGAAGTATAAGTAGATATGTTGAAGCTCAATCACTCATAAGAGGTGCCTCTTACTCTTGATCCCTGGTTGTTATCACCATCATATTTTTTATTACCGAATTGACATTCTAGAAGTTGTTTTCGAAAATATTTATGTTTTATGATTACATAGTATAGGAAGAAATTTTTATTTAGGTGGTTTAATTATGTTTTTCTATTATATCTATGAGAGTTTTTTCTACTAGAATACATTCTATTCATGAGTCCCCAATGTTTTTTTCTAAGTAGGGTGTGTTTTGGTGTAATAAATCATGAAATATGTGGGGTTGATAATTTATTTTTCAATAAATTGGTAGATACTTGATAATATGTTGAAGAGTTTATCAACTTTATAGTATGACTATTTAGTCAAAAATTATCCTCCATCTATTTATCTTGATTCTTTTCAATCATTCAACATTTTCCTTAATTTCATCCACCCAAATTATTTTTTGTTACGATTCTATATTTCATATTTTAAAATATATTAATATATATAAAATATTAAAATGGAATGAATATAAAAAAACTCTCCAATTAGGACATAACTCAAGGATAAAGACTATGTTATATTTTTTAGATATTAAACATTTACCTATGATCAACTTAGAATAAAGTAATGATATATTAGTTCCATTTTCTTGAAGGTGCATTATATTTATAGATTCTTCAATTTTATTTAATTATTAACATTATCGACAATGATTCACTAAAATGTTCTTAAATATTTTACATTTTTATAATAATCTATTGTTCGTTAACTTGCACAAGGTGTAAAGAATTTTTAGAATTGAACTAAATCTATAAAAACTAAGATTGACACTAATTCAAACACGGTATATTCTATGAGTATCATTAAATGCATGTAATATATCAAATTACCTTTATAGGACCAATATATAATGGTATATATCAAGAAAGGTATTAATATAAAAATTTGAAAAGAAGGAAATGAAAGAGTACTGACATAATAGAATACGAATATGGAAGTGTTGCCAATAATTGAGAATGAAATGCCCTAAATGTCAATAAATAGTTTCATGATCCACATTTCTAGAGTATTTTATGATATGTAAGGATATGAGAAATTCATACCTCTAACATGATTTATGGAATTCCGAATAAAAAAAATTATATCAATTATTGTAATGATTATGATTGAACCACCATTTCTATTGAATTATCAACTATTTTTTGGGTCCAACTAGTTATATATACTCTCCCATAATTTATTGAGGACTTTAATATAATGGTTTTCTATTATGTATAGTGGAAAGAAGAGGTTGAATAACTATATCCTACAAAATATTTTCTCTATGAAGAACTACCAATTCTTGTGAAAAATCAAGGTGGATGGATTCTGGGTTATTCTAATTTCATTGATGGAGCTATGTTTTTATTTTAATTTTACTTTATTGAAGATGATGTTAATTATGGTTTTTCATATATATATATATATATATATATATTAATTAGTCTGATCTAATTTATGATTTCTTGAATAGATATGATGTAACTAAATCTATACAAGTAGAGGAATATTTATATATTATAGTTTTGTTTTTTAGATTTTTGATTAGGAGTAGTTGAAGAATAAGTTGATGTGTTGGAACAATACTATTTTATGAATGTAGACATGTATACAATTTCAATTTTTAAATAATTTTTTTTCATTATTCAATGGAAACTCATATATATTATACAATTTAATTTTTTTATTTATTACATAATGATATATATAATTCAATCTAAGATGGTCAATAGCTCTAGATACTTTCAGAAATTAGATACATAACACTCTAACCTGAAACAATACACATGAAATAACTTAGAAGCTCTATAAGACTACCTTAAATTAAAATGAATTTTCTAATACTTAGTTATTTATTATTGAGACATACATATGAAATGGGTCTGCTAAAACCCCTAGTAAATATATTATCCAATCATAGAATAATGTGAAGTAATAAATGTGATTCTAGAGGCATAAAAGTATTATATAGAAATGTTATAATCATTGTCATTGGAATAAAATAATTATATAAGATAATAACCTCAAGGAATCATAGGATTGTAAAAAAAAACATGATACTAAAAGCATTTGTAAATGGTAACCACCAAGACATTATAATATTGTGTTCATAGGATGACAAAAAATGAACCAAACTTTGTATATTATGATTTTAAATTTTTATGCAATTCATTGGAGGTCTATATAATTCTGGACCCACCAATAATATTAATAACATGTACTCTCATTTGTGTGCAACATTTATTACTCGATATGAGATTAAATTATAACAATTTTAGTACCAAAATCATGGATTCATTATTTAAGAGAAGGAAGTACACAAGAAATAAATTATAATTACATATAGGTTAATACACTTTAATGTAATTAATAATATGTATTACTATCATGAATGTTTTTCATAGAAATTTAGGACCTAATATCAGTAGAAAAATGGGTTTAAATTAAGGTTCATTGAAGGAATTAACGATAGATAAAGGTGGTATATCATTTCTTGTTTATCATATTAATTTTAATGGGTTCTTAAAAAAACATGTAAATAAAACTAATTACAAATCATAAGTCCAAGTAAAATGAATGTTATTGAATAGAAATAGAGGGGGGATAAATCATGTTCTTTGACATAGTAAAGTATTAATTAATATTATAGTTAGATGGGATAAATAATCAGCAACTTTCATGGAATAAATAAAAAATACATTTTATATTTACAAAATAAATTAATCATGACTAATTTATATTAAAAATGCTAAAAATGTAATTACCTTAATGAAGAGGAATAGAAAAATAATCCATTACAAGATAGGTTCCTTCTAAAATCAAAGGAGGATCTTATTTAGAATATGGGAAACACATGGATATGATTTAGATAGGGAGAGGGGTGATAAATTATTGATTAAATACTTTTTGATGAAGAGAAAAGTAAGGTTGAGTGCGTATTTTAAACAATAATTATTTGAATTATTTTTTAATTTCTAAACATTGGTTTTAAAATATATGTAATAAATTAATCATTATGATAATAAATACATTGATTGTTCGAACAGTTTCTAGAAAATTGGAGTGCTTTCAAATAGATTTTTGTTTAAATAATTGACCTTCTTAAATTAATATATATGATAACATTAGAGTGAGTCATGTTAAATGAGAAATGTTGGTCAAATCAGAAAATAAAAATTAATTTTTGTCAGATTCATTATCAGTCTGTAAAGGTAAAAAAAACTAGTTTATAAAAAATTATTATAAAAAAGATATATTTATTTTCAAGGATGATATTATTTATTAAATTGCCTTTATAAAATTATGATTTCATAAAACATATAATATTTTTATATCGTTTTTATTTTTACCCAAAAAAATAACTATCTTAGAAAAGCATGTAAAATTATCCATTGGATTATTTCAACATTGTTATTTAAAAAAATAAAATTGACTTCCAAATTTATTTTCTAAATATATTAATATTTTAATTTAAATAAATATCCTTAATTTCAAGAAAATTAAAGTCTTTACCACAGAAATTACTTTTTGAACCATAAAAATTTTCCATGGGACTTCATTAAATTATATTATCCTTTATATTTAAATATTTATTTTTTGATAATAATATTTCATAAAAAAATTCTTTTATACATAAAACCATGATATTTAACTATACTTTTATAATTTTATTAATTTAATTTATCAAATATATTTCTTTAGAGGCAACATCAAGTTTAAATAGACCATGGTATACAATTGATTTATTTTTATTTAATGTTATAGTTATCATCATGTAACTAAGTTAGAGAATATGAATATGATTTAATAAATTATAAAAAATTATTAACAAAAAATGTATATAATGAATTCATTGTGTTTTAATTGATTAAAAAATTTAACATAAAAAAGATATGGTTTCTTGAGAATTATTTTTAAACATGAAATTTGTTCATATGATAATAAATTAACTAAATAACTATTGATGAATTATTTTCATTAAATTTATATAATATATGATCAATACTTTTTTTAACATTAATCATGTGTTTTTTACTAGGAATGGGATAAGAATTAATCTTGTTACACACCAAATTAAAAAAACATTTTCATTTTCATATGCACGATTATTTAAAAATTGATTTCCAAAAATTATAGAAATTTAATCATAAAACAATTATACCATATTTTCAATTAGGAGGGAAAAATTTGTAAAATATTCTATTTTTTATTTTTGGTCATTATGAATTGATATCATTGTAAATATTTGTAACCTTATAAAGGGTAAAATGGGTAAAACATGGCTAAAACATTGTGATAAGGCCTTAAAATATCATAAAAATATTCCTTTATTAAATTATATAGATTATATTCATTGAGAAAATGTTTTTGTAATATATTTTAAAATTTCATTCCACATTATCTTATTAATGATATTAATATTATTGTATATATAGGAAAAACAAAATGTTACATTGTTTTAATATCGCCAATAATTTTTTATAGGGATAAAAAGTGGTAATGTTGAGTTATTTAAGGTTATTTTAAATATTAATGAATTTATTTTTTCATGGTAATATATCATTAATCTTGGGTGGTAGAATAATTACCTTAAATGCTTACGCATCATTTATACTATACTTGTTCAAGTAATTAAAAAAATAACTAAATATATTTTGAAATACAAAAAATAATATAATCCTGTTGAATTATTTTATTACATGATTTTAGTACATAAATAAATTATACAATTAATTATTTAAAAAATTTATGCCATAATACCATTTCTATCATATTTCCTTTAATGTGAATCTGTGTGAATAATCATGAAAATTACTTTAATGGAATCTCATGTTATTTAATTTTATATTTAATTATTTAAAATTAAATAATATATCATCACTAGGAAATATAAAATAAAAAGGTCTATAAAAGAAGAAATTTTCTACTTAGGGGTCACATTTCCTTTTCTTGTATCATTCCAAAACACTAAGTAGTAAGAATAACTAATTTCTCAAAAAATGTTAAAATTGTTAACATGAGGTGGTGGGGTGGGGGGTAAAAAAATATATATGGGAAAAAAATATCTACATATTATTGAATGAGATTATTTAAACACATACATATCATATACTCATAATATATCATTATTCTGACACCTTAAAATGAAAAATATTTTATATTAATTTACTAAATTCGATTGTTCTAAGGGTGACCCTCCACTAAATTATAAAGCAGAACCTTCTATTATCAATTATTAATAATGTATTATCATTATATATCATCCAAGAAATTATATAATACAATTTTATATTCCTTCCCAAATTATTATAGATTCTGGTATTTCTAAAATACTATCATTTCAAAGCTTAATATCAAATCCAAAGGTGGTCTCCCGATTAAGAGGAATAACTATTAACTGAGTACATTCAATTTTATTTCCTATTATTTCACCCCAAAATAAATTTAATCTATTATAAAATAATGACTTCTTTATATTCAAAATATTTTGGTTTTATTATGTTAATGGTATAACAATTGCCTTTTTCTATCAAATCCTATGAAAAAAATCTTTGATAGTGCATACGTGTGGACTACAACCCCCATGAAGTGATGTATTTTATTTTTCATCACCATGTAACAATAATATTTATAATGAAATAATTAATTAATATTATATATATATATATGATATTATTATAGTTTTTAGGGTGTTCTTTTTTACTTTTTTCTTCCATCCATTAAAAGTTGGAAATATCATACATGCATACTATCAGACTACCATTTCACAATGTGATGTAATTCAGTATACAACAGCAATTTACATGAATAGTAATAAAATACATATAATTATTACATATTATAGTCATGAAATGATTTAAGTTAAAATTTTAATTTAACAATGATCAATCCATGTGGATTGGGACTATGGAACTGAATCGGGCATTAAAAACAAATCCATTATTAACACGAACTACACTTTTAATCACGAATTGTTAACAAAAAAGTGATATGATATTATAATTAAATAACATATGGTATTATATACCTAATTATTATTACTTAATAGATTTATATTAAATCTATAATTATTATACTAGATGATTGAACTTTTACAAATAAAGATGACACATAATGTAAGTGATTTACGTTTCAATATCATTTAAAACTTGATTATCAATGATTGATGTTCCATTGGGAAAAATTATCTAAAAATTATCTAATAAATAAATTTTATCTTCATATCATATAATTATTTTTATAATTTTGAATTTTTATTTCCATTTTACTCTATTTGGTACTCAAAATGAATTGATATTATTATTAAGAGAAGACAACTTTATTTATCTATTTATGGTTATGAATCATTCATCTCCATATCTAAGTTTCCTAAAATGATTTAAATAATATTTTTGCTATTATAAAATTAATTTTTAATTTAATTATTACCCATATTATACTTTTGATATAATGGCATATCAATAATATTGACATTCATTTTAAGAACAATCTACTTTTTAGGTAATGCATGAAAAGAATCATTTCTCGAAATGATAACACATGCATAAAATTTTACACCATCACGACGGTTCATTACATTGGAGACTCCAATACTATTTTAAATGGGCATTTTCTATAAAACGTTTATACAAAATATTTTTTAAATATTTTATTTAAAATAATGTAATTCAAAATTAAAATAATATTTTTTTGAATAAATATTGCTATGATTTTTATGTTAATATTTGTCTATGATAACATCCTTTAATGTGACATATTATTTAATGAAGATATGATCAAATGATATCATATTTATTATTTATATGTATGGTTTAAGATTTCAATGAGTATATTTTTACAAAACCTATAACAACCCCAAACCCACACTCTCATACCTAGTGTTAAAATGAGAAAAATTACATTTTTTGCTTTGATACTAATTACGATGACCTAATTTTCACCATACAAACATTCAACATAAGAAAGAATCATTCGATCATTTAAAGACTCAAAGATGTGTTGGCTTTATAGGTTAATATAGTTAGGATAAAAAATCACATAGACAATATCATTGTACTTAAATGATAATTTCTCCAACATAACCAACGTTTTAATAGTTAACATTAAGTCATCATAATATTCCATATGATGTATTTTAGAAATAATTCATTCAATATATATCATGAAACCCTAAGAAAAAGAAAAAATAATAAGGGAGTATTCAAATTATCACAAAGGATAAACATAATAATTATGAATTGAAAGCCATCAGTTATAAAAAAGAGAATAAGGGTATGATGATAATATAAAATTTCATGAGAATAAAATAATAGAACTCATATTCATAAATACCTAGATCATAAAACATGAAAACATGGAAGAAGGATTAAATAAATTAAAGATCCATAAAAATCAATAACCATGAGACATTTTATTTCAAACATGATCATATGAATCATTTATAACCCCTGGAAAGTATAGAGACCCAAACATTACATACATTTTTATTACATCAGAATTGAATCATACTTATTACAACATATAAAAAATCCCTGAGAGGACCGTATGGGTATAGTGTCTTTAGAAACTGGGAAACATAAACAATTGGTTCATAAATCATCTACATTGTCTCCCTTTTATTTTATCACATCTAGAGTCTCTTTTGGCATATCGTACTTAATACCCTTATTCCTGACCTGGGGAATCAAAAACATAAAAAATGGTGATCTCAAATACTCAGTAAGGGTAAACAAAAGAAATATCAATCATATCATATTCATAAGAACATAAAATTTTTGGAAATCCTAACCAGAAAAAGAGATCATAATTTCATAACATGGGATAAATCATAGTAGTGAAATGTAATCCCTATAATCATAACATGAAACTTTGTGTCATACACACATATTCGTAGAAAATCATTTCTTAGTAGTCAATACTCATTTCCAAGACTATCTTAGCGGACAAAGTCTATTTCTGAACCGAGTTCAGTCCTCATTTCAGTCCTGTATCACTGAACCAGATTAACCTACCGTTCCACCCATGTCTATCTCATGAGATATAAATCTTTTCCCAATGCATTGGAGGGAGATATAGGTATGACCAATCTCATAATTATACCATTCTTATGTGTGCCACAAAATCATAAATCATAAATCATATGATAACCCATGTAATAAAAATGGGATTCTTAAACATCAGGCCATCATAATATAAATCATATAAGATAAAAGGAAATCATAAAAATAATTCAATCATAATCAAATCAATGTAAAAATAGGTATGCAAACATAAACCTATGTTATCTTAGATGGAAAATAATTTTGACAAAACACATGAACTTCATTCTTGAGGAAAATATCCTTTCTACTTCAAAAACATTATTCTTTTCTTAACATGTCATAAAATTTTTAACTAAAATAAGATGATTAAAAATAAACATGAAAACATTTAAAGGAATATTAATGGAAATAAGCTTCTAATAAATCATAAAAATCCATTCATGTTGTATAAGGTACAATAACATTCTTCTCGTACTTTGGCCGGAAAAGTCCAAAAAGTACCTCGTACTAAAAATGACAAAAGATTCCTTTCATATCTTTTACTAAAAACTCATTTAAGGGTAAAATTGGATTTAAACAATTTTAGTAGGATATAAATAATATTACATATTGAGGAAACAAGGATGTGGATGATAAATATTCCCCAGTAAATTCCGAAGGTTAAGCAATCTCGAATAAAAATGAGATTGTGAGATTTTATCTTGCCTTAGGTCCAATTTGCATCGTACATATCTGAACCACCTATATAATGATTTAAATAGTGTTATTGACTTATTCCAGAATTATAATCATTGGTATAATATCATATATGGTCATATTCTCATCTTCGTAAAAGTAATATTTCATTGCTACTTGTTATTCGAGTGTTTATTGCTTTTTGTTCTTATGCATGTTTTGTCGAATAAATTATTATTCTTATTTTTAGGTTATAGATACCTCATTTCCAGAATTTTATTATTGTAATATATATAATTTCTATTTATTCAAATCATTTATATAGTCGTTATTCATTGAAGATCATGTAGAACGAGTCGCATCACATTGTGGAGACGGTAGGCAGTACGTACACACGAGTGATGATATCGTTCCCGTGATCGTGGAATTTTATTGAAGTGTATGAATACTATTTCAGAATCAATATCACTAGAAAATAGTCATATATAGTTATTCTTTACACCATTATCCCTATCCAAGTAAGGTGGTGGTGGAAAACAGATTACACCACGGTGTGGAGACGGTGTTCTGTACGTACGCACGCGCGATGATTTCATTTTCTGTAGGATGGATAGAAAGTTAAATAGAGTTGTTTAATATTTATAATAACATATCAGTATGTGATTGATACTGATGTTATTAGTTTATAATGAAACAACTAAATAATAGGACGTATAAGAAGAAATAATGTTTAAAGAATCGGTAACAGACATTACCTCTTCTTTGAAGAGCCTCTTCTTAACCTCCTCTTAGGGCACTAAAGATGGTATTTGAAGAAGACCATTACCTATAGGATGTTTATATAGAAGTGGAGAAGATAAATTGGTAGGGGTTGGCCGAGATTTAAGGCTAAAAGTGGTGTGAGGAGGAGAGGGAGGAAGTGCCCTTTTTTAAGAGAGGAGAGGGGCACTTTAGGAAAAACTAAAAATATTATTTTATTATAAAGTCATATTCGGGTTTTAATAGCTCCAAATTGATTTATTTAGAATCTACGGTGGGGATGGGTCGAAATCCTCTCAACCAATATATTTTATAAATTTTTAGGTTACTATTTTAACCTTATCATTTAGATTAAACTTTAAGTTAAATAATTTTATTTTTACCATGTCTTCTTGTTTTCTTACACTATATGGTTAATAAACTTACAATAAGATGCAAAACGAACCCCAAGTGGTTAATTATAAATATATATGACCTTATATAATTCATGTGGCAGAACCGTATATTTTTAGGAATAAAAAACAATTAATAATATAATATTTGTTTTAAAAACTATTTTATGTCAATTTTGACACTATTTGGTAATTGATTTTTGGGAAACTCATAACAACATGATTAGTTCAACAAAAGTTAATTAAATCAATAATAATATGTCATAATAACCTATAAAATTAGTTTAATTTATAAAAAGTCTCAAATTACATTTATTTGGGTATTTATAATATCAATTATGTTAATATTTCTTTAATAAGTTAATTAATGCATCACCATTGTGTCATAAATAAATTAAATTATTTAAAGTCTAAAAATTATAAATAAAATACCATTATGTAGAAAATATTTTTTTATTTAAAATTATTATTTATAGTTTAATTTATATTATGTATTACCCTACATTAAAAATGTTTTAGTTATTAAACTTTGATTTTAACTATTTCATCTATTCTTTAAATAAAATAATAATAAATGTCCTAATCTAATCCAAGTGGACCTAGATGGTCATATTTTATTCCTAATGTTTTTTTGTCAAATTAATCTTATCCAGTTTAATTAGGACATTTTTTACGGTAATAATAATACCATTTTTACCCTTAATTACCTTATTTACTTTTAACCGTGGTAAATAAAAGTAAAAAGTTACTATTCACCAAAAATTATTTTTATCTTATTGAACCACATTTTACTCCTTGATGTTAACCATGTGTCTCGTATTTTTGAAATTCCATTCATAGAAGCGGTACAATTTTGTTTTATGTAAATTTTCAAAGTCTTTTAGGAGGTGGGTAAAAGACGGTGAAAAGTTCAATAAAATTTTTATGTATTTAAAATTATTATAAAATGACTCCAATGAATTAATTTGAACTTATATAGCTATTATGTATCAATTTGGACCTAAAATAAATTAAACTAAAATAAATAATTATTTAAATAAAAATTCGGTTTTTAAATATAAACCTAGTGTTTTCACTATTCATCAAAAATTGAAAGTTTTCAGGAAAATAACAAAAATTCACCCTAGGATAATTTTGATATTATGAATCCAAAAATGAAGTCCATTTTGAATGATAAAATGTATAAAATTTCAAAAAGTGGGTATTACTATTCATAATGACTGGTTTTAATAATATTTTAATAGCATATCATTGTTTAGTGAAACTCGGTATTGCGTTCAAGGCAAGCTATCGAGGAAGGTCGCGATTGCATGTAAAGCAAGCCAAGATAGTGTTGTTTGTAGTGAAAAATTACTTTGATGATAACATAAAAACAGAATATTTCTCATAATAATCTCGGGTGTTACAATCTACCCCCCTCAAAATGAATTTATCCCTCAAAATTCGTCACTTTGTAACAAAAATATGAGGATACCTCTCCCTCATTAAATCCTCAATCTCCCATGTAGCTTCTTCTAATTGGTGGTTCCTCCAGAAAACTTTCACCAAGTTGGTGGTCTTGTTCTGTAGGACTTTTTCGCTATGATCCAGAATCTCTATCAGCTGTTCTTCATAAGAAATATCTTGCTCCGGCGGTACAACTTCTGAGCTGAGTACATGTGAAGGATCAGGTATGTACTTTCTCAGGAGAGATACATGAAACACATCGTGAACTTGAGAGAGATTTGGTGGAAGCGCCAACCGGTAAGCTACCTTCCCAACACGATCTAGTATTTCAAAAGGACCAATATACCTAGGGCTCAGCTTTACCTTCTTTCCAAATCTGATTACTCTCTTCCAAGGAGATATTCATAAGAACACTTTATCACCCACTTCAAACTCTAGGTTTTTCTTCGGTTGTCAGCATAACTTTTTTATCGACTTTGAGATACTCTTATGTGTTGTTGAATAGATTGGACATTTTTTTCCATCTCATCAATAGGATCAAGTCCTAGTATCTTTCTTTCCCCAACATCATCCCAGCAAGTTGGAATCCTGCATTTCTTTCCATAGAGAACTTCATAAGGAGTCATCTGAATACTAGAGTGAAAGCTATTATTATAAGAAAATTCCACAAAAGGTAGGTGTTTATCCCAACCACATTTGAAATCCATAGAGCAAGCTCTCAACATTTATTCTAGATTTTGAATTGTTCTCTCAAACTGACCGTCTGTCTGAGGATGATAAGAAGTACTGAAACTCAACTCCGTATCTAAAGTATGTTGAAGACTTCACCAAACCTTCGAGGTAAACTTAGGATCCCGATCAGATATAATGTAAAGTAGAAATCCATGCAATCTTACCACTTCCTTTATATATATCATGGCAAGCTGATCCAGAGAGAAATCATCTCTAATAGCAATGAAGTGTTCTAACTTCGTAAGACGATCAACTATGACCCAGATAGTATTATTGACTTTGGATGTTTTGGGAGGTCCGGTGAAAAATTCCATAGTTATGTTTTCCCATTTACATTTGGGTATGGGTAATGGTTGTAACATCTGTTTAGGTTTTGTCTCTCATCTTTAACATGCTGACAAACCAAGCATCGAGAGACATATTCAGCAACATCTCTTTTCATGCCATCCCACCAGAAGTACTCTTTCAGGTCCCAAAACATCTTCGTTCTTCCAGGATGAATAGAGAATGAAGAACTATGAGAGTCATCCAGCAACTCCTTCTTTAATTCTCGTATGGGAGGAACACAAACTCGATTCCTGAAGCTTATTATCTCATCACAATCAAGGTTGAATTCAGGAACATTTCTCATCATCTTTTATAACTCTACATCTTCTTTTTGTGCCTCTCTAATCTTCACATGTATAGATGTTTTAATATTAATTTGAGAAAGATAATATTTTTTCCCTTACATTATAATTACAAGATACATCCTTTGTAAATCCATAAATATTAGATCTTTTTTATCCTCATCATGGATAAGCTAGCATGATCTTGTCGGCTTAATGCATCTCCCACTTTGTTTGCTTTCCCAGTGAGATAATTAATTGAGCAGTCGTAGTCCTTAATCAACTCCAACAATCTTCTTTGGCACATATTCATCTCCTTTAGTGTGAAAATATACTTTAAACTCTTATGATCAGTATAAATATGACACCTTTCACCATAAAGATAATGCGTCCATATTTTTAATGCAAAGATTACCGCGGATAACTCCAAATCATGAGTTGGATAATTTTTCTCATGGATTTTGAACTGTCGTGAGGCATAATCTATCACCATATCATTTTTCATGAGAACACACCCCAGTCCCTTCTTGGATGCATCACTATAGATCACAAACCTTTCTCCACTACATGGTAGTGTGAGCATAGGTGCACTAGATATCCTTTGTTTTAACTCTTTGAAATTATTTTCACACTCCTCCGTCCACACGAACGTAACTCCTTTTCGAGTCAACCTAGTGAGTGGATTAGATAACCTTGACAAATCTTTCTCAAAGAGTCGATAATATCAAACATTACCAAGAATAATTCTGATCTTTGTTACTGTCTTTGGTCTCGACCATCATTCAATAACCTCTATTTTTGCGGGATCCACATATATCCCCTATTTTGAGATTATGTGACCCAAAAATGAAACTTTTTGAATCCAAAATTCACACTTGGTAAATTTGGCATAAAGAGTCTCCTTTATTAGGGTCTTTAATACAATTCTCAAGTGATCTTCATGTTCTTAGTTACTCTTTGAATAGACTAGAATATCATCTATAAAGACTACCATAAACTGATCAAGATACTCTCTAAAGACTATATTCATCAGATCCATGATGATAGGAGGGGAATTAGTAAGACCAAATGGCATCACTATAAATTCATAGTGTCCATACCTTGTATGAAAAGCTGTCTTTGGTATATCCTCATTTTTTACCCTTAATTGATGATACCCTGAATGAAGATCAATCGTGGAAAAGTATTAAGCTCAGTTTAGTTGGTCAAATAAGTCAACAATGCGAGGGAGAGGATATTTTTTCTTGATAGTGATCTTGTTAAGTTCTCGATAATCAATGCAGAGTCTCATTGATCCCTATTTCTTCTTAACAAACAAAACAGGTGCTCCCCAAGGTAACACACTAGGGCCTATGAATCCTTTATCAATATTGTCTTGGAGTTTCTTCTTCAATTCCTACAACTCAATTAAGGCCATTCTATAAGGTGTCTTCGAAATGGGCATAGCACCCGGTATGAGTTCAATTGAAAACTCAGCTTCGCGATTTGGTGGAAGACCCGGTAATTAATCCGGAAAGACATCATCAAAATACCATACAATGGGAATATTCTTAATCGTGAGTTTCTCTCGAACCATTTGAGATAAATAACCTTCATTTAGTGAAATCAAGACCCATAAGATGGATGAAATTTCCATTGGAAGGTTATGTTCATCCTTGCATCGATAGACGATCATAGATTGATCTGTAATATGAAATGTGACATCCCTTCTTTGGAAATTGATATGAGCTCCATATAAAAAAAGCCAATCCATGCCAAGAATCACATCAAATTCTAATATAGGAAGGATCACAAGATTTGTAGGAAGCACTTTCCCACAAACTTCAATCGGAGAAAAATTATAAACTTTTTATGCAACTGTTGTGCCATTAGCGGCTGTCACAACTAACTCAACATCTAATTGTTAAGGTAATACGGTGATACCCATAGAAATTTCTTCAGAAATAAAAGAGTGGGTGGATCCAGAATCAAATAAAACATTTTCTACTTTAGAGTGTATGGTAAGTGTACCTATCACCACTTCGTTATCATACTCCAAATCACTGATAGAAATTTCATGTGACATTCCTTTGTCTTTAGCCTTAAGAGTTTGTTGACGTCGATCATCACCATCAACCCTCAAATTAGGGCATTGATTGGCATAATTCCCCATTTCCTTGCACTTGTAACATTGAAGTGTAGGAGGTGAACTCTGTGTAGCCTTTTCATTGTTCGTATCACTAGAAATCTTATTCCCATCATTGTGGAATTCAAATGCCTGATGACCTTCCTTTCCACATTTGAAACATTTACTTGTCCCTTTGAGATAAATCCCTCCATGTTTCTTTCCACACATTGAGCATAAGGGAAAACTCATCTTCGTTTGAGTTTTCTCTTTATATTTCCCTTTGAATTCCATTTTCCTCTTCTTATCAAATGCATATGACTGATGGGTTAGTCCAATCTCCATCTCATCCTTGAGAACACATAAAATTATTTCCTTATAGCAATTGAAGTCCCTTATTGCTAACGCCCTTTGAAGACTTGTTTTTAATCCACTAAAGAATCGATCGATCTTACTCTCAGGTTGGATAATAATCCCAGAAGCATACCTTCAAAGTCTTGTAAATTTTTCTTCATAGGTACTAACAGATTCATCATTCTTTTGCTTCAGTTCAAGAAACTCTTTCTCCATCTTTTTTCGAAGAATACCAGGGAAGTACTTATTGAAAAATAATTTATTGAACTCGTCCCATTACATGGATTCAATTTCATCCCTTTGCAACGTATTCTTGATAAGATTCCACCATTGATCAGCTTTGCCTTCCAAACGATATACTACTAAGATGACTTTATCATGTTCAGAACATTGTAGAACTGAAAATATCTTTTTAGTGGTACTGATCCATTGTTCCACCACTAATGGATCAGAAGACTCGTTGAATGAAGGTGGACGCTGCCTCATGAAGGATTCAATAGAATGTTTCTCTTTCCTTTGCTCGTTTGGAAGTCCAGCATGATTCATAGCTTGAGAAGTTTGTGTGAGCATGGCTACACGATTTTTATTTCCACCTCCTATAATGTTTGGTTGCTCAGGGGGACAATCATTGCATTGCCCGCCGCATTCAGCATTAACACGGTTTCTTCGGGTTCTAGCCATTGACTAAAAACCAGAAGCATAGTGTGAGAAACACTAATCATAACAGAAAAACCACATAATCATGAATAAAATTTCACACTTAAGGCCTTATCATAGGTTGTTCATGGCCATTTATAAAACAATAATATTGTTTTCTATGTTTAGACATATCCTTAGAGTTCTTACTAAGGCTTTCACATCCTAGTTTCCAAAGTTTGACTATACCTTTGCCTCTCATACCAACTATAATGACCCATAATTTACATACATTATTATTACTTAAGAATTGAAGCATACTTATTACAACATATAATAAAGCCATGAAATGACCGTATAGGTATAGTGTCTTTAGAAACTGTGAAACATAAAAAAATGGTTCACAAATCATCCACATTGTCTCCCTTTTATTTTATCACATCTAGAGTCCCTTTTGGAATATCGTACTTAATACCCTTCTTCCTGACAAGGGGAAAAGAAATCGTACAAAAGGGTGAGCTCAAATGCTCAGTAAGGGTAAACAAAAGAAATATCAATCACATCATATTCATAAGAACATAACATTTTAGAAATATTGAACTGCAAAAGAGATCATAATTTCATAAAATGGGATAAATCATAGTAGTGAAATGTAATCCCAATAATCATAACATGAAACTTTGTGGAATACACACATAATCATAGAAAATCATTTATTAGTAGTCAAGAATCATTTCCAAAAACTATCTTAGTGGACAAAGTCCATTTCTGAACCGAGTTCACTCCTCGTTTCAGTCCGGTATCACTGAACCAAATTAACCTGTCGTTCCAGCCTTGTCTATCTCATGAGATATAAATCTTTACCCATTGCATTGGTGGGAGATATAGGTCCCACCCATCTCATAATGATACCATTTTTATGTGTGGCACAAAATCATAAATCATATATCATAGCATAACCCATGTAACAAAAATGGAATTCATAAACATCATGCCATGAACACATAAATCATATTAGATAAAAGTATTTCATAAAAATAATTCAATAATAATCAAATAAATGTAAAAATAGGTGTAGAAACAAAACCCTATATTATCTTATATCGAAAATAAGTTTGATAAAACACTTGAACTTCATTCTTGAGGAAAATATCGTTTCTACTTCAAAAACATTTTTCCTTTCTTAACATGTCATAAAATTTTAAACTAAAGGAAGTTGATTAAAAATAAACATGAAAACTTTTAAAGGAAGCTTCATGGAAATAATCTTCTAAGAAATCCAAACAATCCATTCATGATGTATAAGTTAAAAAAACATTATTCTCATACTTTGACCGGAAAAGTCAAAAAAGTACCTCGTACTAAAAACGACAAAAGATTCCTTTCATATATTTTACTAAAAACTCCCAGAAGGGTAAAATTAGATTTAAAGAATTGTAGGAGGATATAAATAATATTAAATATTGAGGAAACATGGATGTGGATGATAAATATTCCCCTGTAAATTCTAACGTATACACAATCTCGGATAAAAATGAAATTGCAAGATTTTCCCTTGCCTTAGGTCCCATTTGCTTCGTATATGTCCGAAACTCCAGTATATTGATTTAAATAATGTTATTGACTTATTCCAGAATTATAATCTTTGTTATGATATCATATATGTTCATATTCTTAGCTTCGTATTAGTAATATTTCATTGCTACTATTTATTCGGGTTTTTATTGCTTTTTGTTCTTATGCGTGTTTTGTCAAATAAATTCCTATTCCTATTTTTAGGTTATAGATACCTCATTTCCAGAATGGTATTAGTGTAATATATATCATATTTATTTATTAAATTCATTTATATAATCATTATGCATTGATGATCATGTATAATGAGTCGCATCACATCGTGTAGACGGTAGGCCGTATGTATGCACGAGTGATGATATCGTTCCCATGATCATGGAATTGTATTGAAGTGTATGTATACTATTTCAGAATCAATATCACTTTAAAAAAATCATCTATAGTTATTCTTTACACCATTATACCCATCCAAGTAAGGTGGTGGTGGAAAACATTTTACACCACGACGTGGAGACGGTATTCCGTACGTATGCACACGCGGTGATTTCGTTTTCCGTAGGATGGATAGAAGGTTAAATACGGTTGTTTCATATTTATAATAACATATCAGTATATGAGTGATACTAATTTTATTACTTTATAATGAAAAAACTAAATAAGAGTAATTAGAAGAAGAAATAAAGTTTAAAGAATCAGTAATGGACATTACCTCTTCTTTGAAACGCCTCTTATTAACTTCCACTTAGGGCACTAAAGATGGTCTTTGAAAAAGACCAGTACCTCTAGGATGTTTCTAGGGATGTGGAAAAGAGACATTTTAGGGTTTGTCCAAGCTTGATGGCTCTATGTGGTGTGAGGAGGATAGGGAGGAGGTGCCCTTTTATAAGGGAGGAGGGGGAACTTTAGAAAAAACTTAAAATATTATTTTATTACAAAGTAATATTCGGTTTTTAATAGCTCCAAAATGATTTATTTCGAAGCTAAGGTGGGGATGGGTAGAAATACCCTCAACAAATAGATTTTAGACAAGTTTAGGTATAAGGCCCCAGCCTTAAACATTACTTATTCTTGAGTTATATCAAGAATACATGTTGAGGATCTTTTCAGGTTTAGAGTTTTAGAGAATTAGATTATTAATCATGCATTACATTCCACATTTAAAAAAAGTGGTAACATAAAACAAATTACTCACTTTTCCCATCGACGGAAACATATTTAAAATAAAACATGGATTCTTTCTTGACACTTCCTTGCACTATCATCACATGATGTACCTTTCCTTGACCTGTGAAAAACCTTTCAAAAACATTGGATGAGCATAAAAAGCTCAGCAAGGGATATAAAATTACGAACTGAAAACATTAGTCCATGTATGAAATCATAATTTGCTCGTAAAAAATAATAATTTTAACATACCTCATCAAATAATGAATAAATAATAGAAATCACAAGACATAAAGGTAACTTGAGGCATTCATAACATTATTACGTAGGGAGTAACCCTCATGGTTACGTTTGGAATACCCATCATAGTATATTCCCCAAATCTCTTCGGAGAAACCATAACGTTTAACACCTTCACGTGACCTAATTCATTGGAGAGCTATATCGGGCTCACCCACCCATAGTTTATCACGGAACCACCCATCTTCATAACAATTCCCAAGAACCATAACATAATCGTATCACATAAAACATGCATAAAGGAAACATAACATTTCAACTTTTCAATCACAAGATATCAGTAAAACACATTGATATAAAAACATTATGAAAACCATTTTTAGTACCAAAATAAAAGGAATGTAAAACATTTCATTTATTTTTCATTTTAAAAAAATGTTATGGCTTGTAGAGGAAGCCGGTGCTCAAGTATTGGTCACAGTGGCGGAGAAGCCGTTGTCACCGTATACGTATGAAAAAAAAACATCCCCTTTTTACATTTAGTAAACGCTTCATATAAAAAA
Organism: Viscum album; assembly: GCA_963277665.1. Classification (NCBI taxonomy): domain Eukaryota; kingdom Viridiplantae; phylum Streptophyta; class Magnoliopsida; order Santalales; family Viscaceae; genus Viscum; species Viscum album. Next base: position 1,865,277,959 of record OY728159.1, read on the forward strand.
TATTCCTTTTGAATAAATGTAAAAGTCAAAGGGGTTTATACACCATATAAAATAAAGTTGTGTATAAAACAAAATATGCCTCAATAAAAGGAGATTGAGACGAAGTCCCTTACCTCGTATCTGACTTGGCTCGATCGTTCTTTAATCTCCTGAATAATAAACATGAGTTAAATTATACTTGCTCAAGAACCTTTTTAAATTTCATTATTCCTTTTATAAAACTTATTACCATGTCATGAACACTATGAAATTATTTATGTTAATAACGGTCATTTTAAGGATCATTGGAACTTCAGTCAAAAATTAACTCTTTATAATTAAAAGTTTTTCATGTATCCATTATATCCAGAGTTATATTCATGATGTAGATGTCATATATATAATATATATCCATTATATACATGAATTTATAATATTTCATAACATTTAGAGGTAAAAAATGAAATGCACCGTTCATGGAGACGGTAAGCCGTACGTACTCATGAACGCTACTTTCATTTCTATTTCATATTTTATAGAATTGAATCATAATAATATAAAGGTATATTATAATTCCAGTATAATATCATATATAATATCATTAACTCCATCCTTTACACGTCCCACATATGGCATTAACGAATCAAATCACTTTGAGGGGGCAGTAGTCTGCACTTCCTAAAATGAAGATATCGCGTTTACCCATAATGGAAACCATAATGGTATGAAAAAAATGAAAAATACATAATATCAAGGAAAACATAAACATATTATATATCATTTATAAATATAGTGTCATCTTAATGTCCACCTTTGAAGGTGTTAGAAGAATATTGAACAATCATTGTTTCGTGAGGCAGAAATTCGCCATCCACAGAAACAGTATGCTCTTTAACCATTAGATGAAGGTGTGTGTAAGTGTATCTCTAATAATCCTTCTAAAAACATACTAGTATATTGAAGATACTGCTGTTGTTACAAAATAAATGAATAAAAAGAGTTTAGGGGGTTGGAGAAGAAAAATAAAACAAAAGAACATTAGAGAAGACTTTACCTTTAAATCGGGCAACTCTTCTTGGTTTGAACCAAAATGGTTTCTTTAAGAGATTTCTGCCCAAGGTAAGGCTTTTAGGATGAATATAGGGATGTGGAGAGATAAAATGAGCAGGGATTGGCCGAGAAAAAGGCTTGATAAGTGTGGGTAAGGAGGCAGAGGTGGGGGCGTTTTATAAGAGGAGAGGAGGGGCACTCTGGGAAAGTTAAAAAATGTTACATTATTTTAAAAAGAGTTTTGGATTTAAAAGGTCCCAAATTGATATATTTATAGGATAAGGTGATAAGGTTTCTAAATATACTCATAAAATAGGTCTTTGACATATTTAAGTCTTATATTTTACATTATCTTTTCATTTTATTTAAATCGTTAATTAATGAGTTAATCACTGCATCATCATGATGTCATAAATTATTTAATTTTTTTAATGTCTAAAAATTAAAAAAAATACTATGATGTATGAAATAGTTTTATCTTTACAATTATTATTTATACTCCAATATATCATTTATGTATACAAAATTAAATTTTTTTACTCAGGTGATACATTCTTTAGTGATATTCTCCTTTCTTTAAAAATAAAAAGATAAAGTGTCACATTCACCCAAAAGTGATTCCATGGTGTCACTAAGTTTGGCACGAGGAATACCATGGTCGGCCATGACACAACCAGTAGAATTAGGACACATTTTGGGGTCATTTTGTATTATTCTGATATTATTTTATTATCCATAATTACCCGATTACTAATTAATCAAGATAATTAAAGATAATTATCGTCGTTACTATTCATAATGTCCAAAAAAAAAGAGTCTTAATTAGATAATTTGTACCTTATGATTTCAAATATGGAATCCATTTTACCAAATTCAAACATAGAAATTGCAATAATTAATTTAAAAATAATTTCCATTGTCAAAACAAATAGCGGGTTTTTTTAAACAATATCTATGAAAAGTTTGGCACTTGTTTATGCCCAATTCCAAAGTGAAATTAATTATAATGACCACCATTGGATTAAATGGTAAAAATATATTATAATTAAACTTTAAGAACAATTAAAAATATAATCAAACCATATAATTAAATTAGATGAAAAAGCATTTTTGATGTAAAATGCGGTATTTTTCACTATTCATTAAAAAAATGAACATGGTCAGAAAAATACCAAAAATTTACCCAAGGTAAATATCAATTTCCCAATCATAAATAATAAGTTTATTTTGACAAATAGTTCTTATATAATTTTCAAAATATATATTTAAAAATGGATCTCCATCAAAAGGCGGTAAAACAATCTTTTAAAAATATCAGTGTATTCCATGCTTAAGATTGGATTTATTCTCATTTTAAGTCTCTAAAACACTATATAATTCCTAAATAGACATAGATAAGAATTTATTATTATTAATTACTTACTTGGGCTATTACGTCCTTCCCCCTTTAGAAAATTGCGTCCCCGCAATTTATTTACTTATTGAATAAGTGAGGGTATTTATCCCTCATTACATTTTCAGATTCCCATGTTGCCTCTTCAATCATGTGGTTTTTCCACAAAACCTTTACTTGATGAATCACCTTATTTCGCAACACTTTCTCCCTATCGTCAAGAATCTGGATAGGTTGTTTCTCATAAGATAGGTTCTCTTCCAACTGAACTACCTCTAGACTCAAAACATGAGATGGATCTAGCATATACTTCCTTAACATTGAAACATGAAAAAAATTGTATACCTGAGATAAACTCGGAGGTAAAGCCACTCGGTATGCAACTGATCCAACTCTCTCCAAAATTTCATATTGTCCAATGAACCTTGGACTCAACTTTTATTTCTTACCAAATCGCATCACACTTTTCCATGGTGAGACCTTGAGGAAGACATGATCACATACAAAAAAAAAGAGATCCTTCTTCATGTTGTCTGTATAACTCTTCTACATGCTCTGGGTTGTTATCATGTTTCTCTGTATCAGCTGAACATTTTCTGCCAACTCTTCTACCAATTCTGGTCCCATAAACTTCCTTTCACCCACTTCATCCCAGAAAGATGGAGTTTGACAGCGCTTCACATATAATGCCTCAAATGGTTCCATCTGTATACTAGAATGAAAACTTGTTATTATAAGAAAACTCAACCAAAGAAAGATGTTGGTCCCAACTTCCCTGATAATCCATCGACCAAGCACGTAGAATATCCTCCAATTTCTGAATTTTTCGTTCTAACTGCCCATCTGATTGAGGATGAAAAGCTGTACTAAAATTTAATTCAGTACCAAATGACTTTTGAAGGCCTTTCCAAAAGTTAGAAGTGAACCTTGGATCATAGTCAGATACAATGGAGAGAGAAACTCCATGTAACCTGACTATCTAATTAAGATACAAACGGGAAAGTTGATCTGGTGAAAAAGTATATCATATAATAAGGAAATGAGCAGATTTAGTCAAGCGATCAACCATAACCCAGATTTCATTATTACCTCAAGGTGTCTTCGACAATCCCACAACGAAGTCTGTGGATATATTCTCCCATTTCCACTCTAGTACTGGTAAAGGCTGAATCAACCCTTTCAGTAACTACCACTCTACTTCAACCTATTGACAAGTTAAACACTTCACAGTAAAATCAGAAATATCTCTTTTCATTCCATCCCACCAGTAATACTCCCGAAGATCTCTATACATCTTAGTACTGCCTGGATGAACTGAAAACGGAGAACTATGAGTTTCACATAACAACTCTATCTTCAACTGTGACTCACAAGGCACACACAATCTCTTCCCAAATCTCAAAACACAATCATTATCAATGATGAATTCAGGATACTTACCCTTCTGATCCATCTCTACCTTTTTCTGCAACTCACTATCTTGCTTCTGTGCTTGCTTAATTCTGTCTGATAGAGAATATTTCACTGATACCTAAAACAATACAAAAGGACATCCTCCACCAACAACTTCTATTCCAAAGTTCATCAAATCTTTATCCAAAGGATCACGTTCCAAACCCAACATTGTTAATGAAGCATTACTTTTTTGACTCAAAGCATTAGCCACTTTATTTTTTTCCCCGATGGTAATGAATTGTACAATCAGAATCATTGATTAATTCTAGCCATCTCATCTATCTCATGTTCAGTTCTTTCTGAGTGAATATATACTTTAATCTTTTGTGATCGGTATATATTTCACACTTTACTCCATAAAAATGATGCCTCAAAATTTGTAAAGCGAAAACAACAGCAGCTAATTCTAAATCATGTGTAGGGTAATTTACCTCATGTGTTTTCAACTGTTGTGAAGAATAAGTAATTACCTGATCATTCTGCATTAGGACACAACCAAGTCCTTTTAATGAAGCATCACTATAGATAACTTACTCACCATTCATGGAAGGTAGTTCCAAAACTAGAGCATTCACCATTCTTCTTTTCAATTCCTGAAAACAATAATCACATTCATTTGTCCAGATAAACTTAACACCCTTCCGAGTTAGCTTAGTCATTGGACTAGATAACCGTGAAAAATTTCTAACAAACCTTCGGTAATAGCTTGCCATACCAAGGAAGCTACGAATCTCAGTTACATTTGTGGGTCTTGGCCATTCATTAACAACCGTTGTTTTTGCATGATCAACAGTTATCCCATCTTTAGAAACAATATGACCAAGGAAAGAAATTTTTTGCAACCAAAACTCACACTTTTGAATTTCCCATACAATTTATTTTCTTTTAATGTTTGAAAAATAACCCTTAAATGAATTTCATGATCCTCTTTACTTTTAGAAACCACCAAAATATCATCAATGAAAACAACCACAAACTTATCCAAGAACTCATGGAAAATTCTATTCATAAGGTCCACGAATACATTAGGTGGATTGGTTAGCCCAAAAGGCATAACTAAAAATTCATAATGGCCATATCTTGTATGAAATGCAGCCTTTGAAATATCTTCTTCCTTTACCTTCAACTGATGGTACCCTGATCTCAGGTCAATCTTTGAAAAATAATAATCTCCCTAGAGTTGATCAAACAAATCATCGATATGAGGTAAAAGATATTTGTTCTTAATAGTGATGTTATTCAAGGCTCTATAATAAATTCAAAGTCTCATTGAAACATCTTTCTTTTTAAAAAATAAAATAGGAGCACCACATGGTGATGTGCTAGGTCAAATGAAAGCTTTCTCTAATAAATCTTGAAATTTCTCCTTCAACTCTAAAAGTTCAATTTGAGCCATTCGATAAGGGGGTTTTGAAATTGGATTATCATCGTGAACTAAGTCAATAATAAATTCTACTTATCGGTCTGGTATTATTCCAGGAAACTCATCAGGAAAAACATCAAAATACTCATTTACCACTGGAACATCATTAATCTGAACAGTTCACTTGTTTTCAACAATATGTGCAAGGTAAAATTCATTTCCATCTTTTACATGTTTCTCAGCCTCTTGATATTTTATCAACATTAAGGGTTCATTCTTGTAAATAAACCGAAAGTCTTTCTGAAAAGAAACTTCTTTAGCTTTACAGTCATTCTTAGCATGGTAAATAGAGAGCTAATACATACCTAGGATAACATCAAACTCCACTAGAGGTAAAACAATAAGGTTTGCAAGTAGGTTCTTTCAACTGATAAGGATAGGAAGATTCTTATAAATTATTTTTGCCTTAACATTTCCCCCATGTGTTTTTACTACAAGTTCAAGAGTCATTTCTTGAGATGTTATTCCCATTTTACTAGAAAAGTATTTAGAGATGAAGGAATATGTAGACCCTGAATCAAACAACACACTGGCATAATCTGAAAAAACAAAGTACTTGATACCACTTCATTTGATGGCCCAACATCTACTAAAGTAGTTGCAAAGGATTTCACCTCCCTTTCTACTCGTAGTCTAACTGCTTCCCATCACTCGAGCTCTTTGCGGGACACTCATTTGCATAGTGACCCATCTCATTGTACTTGAAATATTTCACTAACTGTAAATAAAATTTGGTCTTACCATCACCCCAATCTTTTTCATTGCAATCAAGAGCCTTATGTCCCATCTTACCACATCAGTAGCACTTTCCAGAATTCAGAAGATATTCCCCATCATGCCTTTTACCACATTTAATAGAAACTGGAAACTTAGTTTTCTTACCATCAGAACTTTTTGAATAATTCTTCCCATTCTCCTGCCACCTAGGTCTCTTCTTCTGTTGGTTGTTATAGAACACTTGATCATCGGCAAAATCCATTTCCACCTTCTTAGCACATCGAATAATATTTTCATAACATTTGAACTCACGAGAAGCCAATTCCCATCAATATTTTGGCTTTAATCCCGAGTAAAAACGATTAATTTTACTATCAATGGATCGGATAACATTTGGAGCATACCTCGCCAATCGAGTGAACCTCTCTTCATAAGCATCCACTGAGTCGTCCTCTTGCCTCAATTCCAGGAATTGGTGTTCCATCCTAAGTAGAACATCCATAGAAAAATACGTCTCAAGAAACATACATTTGAACTCTTCCCAGTCGAGAGCATCAATCTCATCAGCGTCCCTGATATTTTTAACCATCGACCACTACTGTTCTGCCTCACCCTACAAAATGTAAATAGCAAGACTAACCTTTTGATATTCTGAGCACCCCATGACATAAAAAATCTTCTCTAGTGCTATAATCCACCCTTCAGATAGCATAGGGTCATATGATCCCTTGAATGATGGGGGATGTTGCCTTATTAAATGTTCCACCACTGACATATTCCTCTGTGGTTGATCTGGTTGATCTCGTGCATGGATACCACCACCATTTATCGCTTGAGTCAACTGTTCCATCACTACAACAAACTATTCAGTTCCAATTCTGACCATCTCAGGATGCTGATTCAGAAGGTAATTTCCTTCTGTATGCCTTCCTAGCACTGCTTCCCTATTTCCTCTGCGGAAAACCATTTTGAACAAACATTTCTTAGATGAAGAAACATGGTAATCATCAAATGCTATATCATTTCAATTTGACCATAAAAAAATATTTTTGGATAATCATTTAATACAATTCTAACTTTTAAAGTTATCTAAACCGACCTCTGATGCCAACTATAAGTCCCCAGCCTTAAGCATTACTTAATCTTGAGTTAATTCAAGAATACATGTTGAGTATCTTTTCAGGTTTACAGTTATTGAGAATTAGATCATAAATCAAGCATTACATTCCACATTTAAAAAAAGTGGTTACAAAAAAGATAGTACTCATTTTTTCCATCAACGGAAACATATTTAAAATAAAACATGGATTCTTTCTTGACACTTCCTTGACACTATCATCACATCATGTACCTTTCCCTTGACCAGGGAAAAACATTTCAAAAACTTGGGATGAGCATAAAAAGCTCACCAAGGGATATAAATGTACGAAATGAAAACATTAGTCCATGTATGAAATCATACATTACTAGTAAAACAAAATAATTTTAACAAACCTCATCAAATGATGAATACATCATAGAAATCATATAACATAAAGTTAACTTGAGGCATTCATAACATTCTTACGTAGAGAGTAACCCTCATGGTTATGTTTGGAATACCCATCACAGTATATTCCCTAAATCACTTCGGAGAAACCTTTACGTTTAACGCCTTCACGTTACCCAATGCATTGGAGAGCTATATCAGGCTCACCCACCCTTAGTTTATCACAGAACCACCCGTCTTCATAACAATTCCCAAGAACCATAACATAACCGTATCACATAAAACATGCATAAAGGAAACATAACATTTCCACTTTTCAATCATAAGATATCAGTACAACACATTTATATAAAAAAATTATGAAAAACATCTTCAATACCAAAATAAAAGGAAAGTAAAACATGGTATTTATTTTTCATTTTTATAAAAATTTATGGCTTTTAGATGAAGCCGAAGCTCATATAATGGTCACGGCAGCGGAGAAGTCTTTGTCGCCGCATACGTACGACAAAAAAACATTCCCTTTTTTCATTTAGTAAATGCTTTGTATAAAAAAATATTCCTTCTGAATAAATGTAAAATCCAAAGGGGTTGATACAACATATAAAAGAAAGTTTTTTTATAAAACAAAATATGACTCAATGAAAGGAGATTGAGACGAAGTCCCTTACCTCGTATCCGACATGACTCGATCGTTCTTTAATCTCCTGAATAATAAAATTGAGTTAATATCTTTTCTTAATAACATTTTAAAGTTAATTATTCCTTTTATATCAATTATTTCCATGTCATGAACACTATGTAATTATTTAAGTTAATAACGGTCATTTTAACGATCATTGGTACTTGAGTCAAAAATAAACTCTTTATAATTACAAATTTTTCATGTATCCATTATATCCAGAGTTATAATCATGATGTAGATATCATATATATCATATATATCTAGTATATATATTGAATTTATAATATTACATATTATTTAGAGGTAAAAAATGAAATGCACCGTTCATGGAGACAGTAAGCCGTACATACGCATGAATACTACTTTCATTTCTATTTTGTATTTTATGGAATGGAATCATAATGATATAAAGGTATATTATAATTCCAGTATAATATCATATATAATATCATTAACTCCATCCTTTATACGTCCCACATATGGCATTAACGAATCAAATCACTTTGAGGGGGTGGTAGTCCGCACTTCCTAAAAGGAAGATATCGTGTTTACCCATAATGGAAAACATAAAGGTATGCCAAAAATGAAAAATAAAGAAGATCAAGGAAAACATAAACAAATTATATATCATTTATAAATATAGTGTCATATTAATGTCCACCTTTGAAGGTGTTAGAAGAATATTGAACAATCATCGTTTTGTGAGGCAGAAATTCGCCATCCACAGAAACAGTATGCTCTTTAACCATTAGATGAAGGTGTCTGTAAGTGTAGCTTGAATAATTCCTATAAAAACAAACTATTATATTGAATATACTGGTGTAGTTACAAAATATTTGAATAAAAATAGTTTAGGGGGTTCGAGAAGTAAAATAAATCAAAAGAACATTAGAGAAGACTTTACCTTTAAATCGGGTAACTCTTCTTGGTTTGAACCAAAATGGTTTCATGAAGATATTTCTGCATACGTTAAGGATTATAGGATGAATAGAGGGATGTGTAGTGATAAAATGAGCAGTTCTTGGTTGAGACAAAGGCTTGAGAAGTGTGGGTAAGGAGGTAGAGGTGGGTGCCTTTTATAAGAGGAGAGGAGGGGCACTCTTGGAAAGTTATGAAATGATACCTTATTTTAAAAAGTGTTTCAGATTTAAAAGGTCCCACATTGATATATTTCTTGGATATGGTGATAAGGGTTCTAAATATACTCCTCCAATAGGTATTTGATAAGTGTATGTCTTATATCTTACATTATATTTTCATTTTATTTAAATCGTTAATTAATGAGTAATCGCTATATCATCATGATGTCATAAATAATTTAATTTATATAATGTCTAAAAATTATAGAAAAAATACTATGATGTAGGAAATCTTTTTATCTTTACAATGAATATTTATATTACAATATATCATTTATTAGGACAAAATTAAAAATGTTTTACTTAGGTGATACATTCTTTAGTGATATTCTCCTTTCTTTAAAAATAAAAAGATAAAGTGTCACATTCACCCGAAAGTGATTCCATGGGGTCCCTAAGTTTGGAACAAGGCATCCCATGGTCGGACATGACAAAAAAAATAGCATTAGGACACATTTTGGGGTCATTTTTTATTATTATGATATTATTTTATTATCCTTAACTACCCGATTACTAATTAATCAAGATAATTAAAGATAATTACCGTCGTTACTATTCATAATGTCCAAAAACAAAAGATTATTAATTAGATAATTTGTAAATTATGATTCCAAATATGGAATCCATTTTACCAAATTCCAAGCATAGAAATTGCAATAATTAATTTAAAAATAATTCTCGTTGTCAAAACAAATAGCGGGTTTTTTTGAAACAATATCTATGAAAAGTTTGGCACTTGTTTATGCCCAATTCCAAAGTGAAATTAATTATAATGACCGACATTGGATTATATGGTAAACATATATTATAATTACACTTTAATAACAAATAAAAATATAATCAATCCACCTAATTAAATTAGATGAAAAATCCGTTTTGATGTAAAATGTTGTATTTTTCAATATTCATTAAAAAAATGAACATGGTTAGAAAAATACCAAAAATTTACCAAAGGTAAATTTAAATGTCAAAATAAAAATAATAAGTTTTTTTAGACAAATAGAGCTTATAAAATTGTCAAAATATAGATTTGAAAATGGTTCTCCATCAAAAGGCGGTAAAACAATCTTTTAAAAATATTAGTGTATTCCATGCTTAAGATTGGATTTATTCTCCTTTTAAGCCTCTAAAACACTATATAATTAATAAATATACATAGATAAGAATTTATTATTATTCATTACTTACATGGGATGTTACATTAGGTTACTATTTTAACCTTATCATTTAGATTTAACTTTAAGTTCAAAAATTTTACTTTTATCGTGTCTTCTTGTTTTCATACACTCTATGGTTAATAATCTTATTATAACAAGCCAAACGAACCCAAAGTGGTTCATTATAAATATATATAACCTTATTTAAGTTATTTGTGCGAAAATTAGATTTTTAGGAATAAAATCACAATTAATAAAATAATATTTGTTTTAAAAACTATTTTATGTCAATTTTGACACTATTTGGTAATTGATTTTTGTTAAACTCATAACAGCATGATTACTTCGAAAAAAGTAAATTAAATCAATAATAATATGTCATATTAACCTATAAAATCACTGTAATACCTAAAAAGTCAAAAATTACATTTATTTCTGTATTTATAATATCAATTATGATAATATTTCCTTAATAAGGTAATTACTAAATCATCATTGTGTCATAAATAAATTAAATTATTTAATGTCTAAAAATCATAATCAAAATAACATTATGTATGAAATATATTTATATTTCTAATGAATATTTTAGTCGAATTTATCTTATGTATCACCCTATATTAAAAATGTTTTAATTATTAAATTTTGATTATAACTATCTTAACTATTTCATAAAAAAAATAATAATAAATGTCCTAATCTAATCCAAGTGGACCTAAATGGTCATATTTTATTCCTATGGTTGTTTTTGGTTGAATTAATCTTATCCAATAGAATTAGGACATTTTTAGGGTAATAATAATACCAATTTTACCCTTAATTACCCTATTTACTTTTAACCATGCTAAATAAAAGTAAAAAAGTTACTATTCACCAAAAATTATTTTTCTTATTGAACCACATTTTAGTACTTGATGTTAACCGTGTATCTCGGATTTTTTAAATTCCACTCATAGAAGTGGTAAAATTTAGTTGTATGTACATTTTCAAACTCTATTAGGAGGTGGGTAAAAGACGGTGAAAATTTCAGTAAAATTTTTATATATATATAATTATTATAAAATGACTCCAATGAAATAATTTGAACATATATAGGTGTTATGTATCAATTTTGACCTAAAATAAATTTAAATAAAATAAATAATAATTTAAATCAAAAGTCGGTTTTTAAATAGTAACCTAGTGTTTTCACTATTCATCAAAAATTGAAAGTTTTCAGAAAAATATGAAAAATTCACCCTAGGATAATTTCGATATTATGCATCCAAAAATGAAGTCCATTTTGAATGATAAAATTTATAAAATTTCAAAAATTGGGTATTACTATTCATAACGGGTAGTTTTAAGAATATTTTAATAGCATATTGTTGTTTAGTGAAACTCGGTATTGCGTACAATGCAAGCTATCGAGGAAGGTCGCAATTGCATGTAAATCAAGCCAATCTAGTTTTGTGTGTAGTGAAATATTATTTTTATGATAACATAAAAACAAAATATTTCTCATAAAAATATCGGGTTTACAGAAAGCATAAAAAATGTATCATTATCCTGGAACATCATCTTTATAACCCATTTTATGAACCATATCAAAGTTAACTAGAAATCAGATTAATTGATAGGATAAACACATTTGTATTCATTCATTATTTTCCATAAATAAAATTAACATTACCTAATACATTGGATCACTATCTATGTTCACCATAGTATAATCTCTTTCGGGACCACCTTCTACTATCTGAGTGAACACATAATATAAGTTATATTGGGCTCATACATGAGGTATATCAGGGATTAACCATTTATATAAATTTTATCTATATCACATATTCATCATAAATAATGTATATATTTTTTCCATGAATAAACCATTTAGAAGCCTTCACTTTTAAATCATGACATAAATAAATTTTCTTTAATAGATCGACTAACCCATGAAAAATATATTGGTTTAAAGAAAATTTGATAATCCATTCAAGGAAAGAATATGGATGTTTTTAAAACTATATATCCACAATCGAGTGTATGTAAAATAATGGATATTTTTTCACAGATAAATAGAAATAATATTAAATTTTCATTAAAAATATTTACAAGGAAAATATTCATTTAGCTTTTAGAACATAAATAGATTTCATCTTAGATGGAAAAATATTTTGAAAGATCTAAGGAAAAATTTATTATAGGATATATAATTTAAATTTTCAAAAATCTTATTTAAATTTTAAACCATTATTAAGAATTTTAAAAAACATTTTATTCATAAGAAAATATTTACACACATAAGGGATGATATAAAACATTGAGTGATCATGATATTGAAAGTTTTATTTCATGATGAATGTGATAAAAACAATGATTAATTTATATTTTTTGATAGAAAAGAAAAAAGGATAATATTTCTTAAAAAATATAGGAAGATTTATTTATGATAAATCTCAAAAAGCCCAACAACATATAAAAATAAATTTAAAAATTCATACTAAAATATTTTTGAAATTATTTTAGAAATATTTTTAAAAAACAATATTATAGAAGAGAAATACTTCCGATCTATATTAAAATATGACATCAATATATGTTAAAAAACATTATTTTTGTATATTTAATTAATAAAAGAGGATATATAAATTAAAAATGTGAAAAACAATCATAGCTAGGAAATAATAAATGATATTTTTTCAAAAAAATAATATTGAAATGCTTCTTCCAAAATTACCATAAACATAAACATTCAGGAAAGATAAAATATTGCAATATAATTCCTTTTTAACATTGGTTACACTTCCATTGTAATACCCTTGAAATAATACAATTAGAGAACACATTAAATATCATTGAAAATGGATATTTCTGATATATCAAGTCAAATAGAAGTATATATATAACAACCCAATAATTTATGAAATTTTTAATAAATTTAATATTTACGTAAGATTGTGTTTCATTGAATATCACGTTTTAATGAAGCATGATAACTTATTAATATTAGTATTTAAACGTGACTATTATTACATGATGTTAAACATGGTGGAATGAATAATAATAATATTTTTAAAATATTACTTATATTAGTGTTATATGGGGAATACATATTGAAAAAAAGTAATTAATATTTGATGAAGTATTTATATGTTTTGAAAAAACAATTTTCCCAAAAAAATGTTTCTTATATATCTTTTTAAGATGTAATAAAATTTATTTATTTTTGACATTTTTAGGAAATTAATTTGAAAAAATAAACTTAATAAAAATTTAAATTGAATTCATTAAATTATAAGATAATTTATATTTAATAAATAGTAATTTAATTATAATAATAACATTTTACTAAAATATTATTTAATTCAATAAATCCATTAATTCATAAAAACCGATTTTATAGTTGAATATTAACTAAAAATACTATATGTGCTTTAAAAAATATTTACAAAGTAACAATTATAAAAAGAATGTATATTATCTATACAAGAATAATGTACATAATCGTAGTACTTGGGTCTTATTACATAACACCTTAAAACACTCGCATAAGACCTTTGGGTAAGGTGCGCGTTGTTGATAAACTCTTAGGGTGGCTTAGATAACATTGCTCGAGTGGTAATCTCTGTTATCATCCACTTCTCCCGTAGTCAGTTCCACTCGATCATAACATATTCAATCTAGACATGGCCTTGGTCAAGAGCGAAGCCCAATTACGCCATCACCTTTCTGAGCTCCAAGAAATGGGATTCGTATGGGGAAAGTCTAGTGGATGAGGCCATCACTTCCTTTTTCTGAGTAAATTGGATTTGTTAAAGCCCTATATTTATACCAATAATGTGATCACTATTTAACAGATATATTACAAATGGTCAAAATTCATAATGGTATTTTAAAATCCAAAACACAAAACCACATAAGTTCATACGTTTTACATAACCATAAGAAGACATTTAAATAGATGAAGAGAAATTTGCATTAATGAGTTTTTGGGTTGTTACAATCTTCACCCCTTAAGAAATTTCATCCTAGAAATTTTATTTTCCCACACTAAAATAGATGTGTGTAACTCTGCTTCATCTCTTCTTTTGATTCCCACATCGCTTCTTCAAACATGAGGGTTTTTCCACAACACCTAGACAAGGGGAATTGTCTAATTTTGTAGAAATCTTTCTCCATGATCTAAGATCTTCATTGGTTGATCCTCATAAGAAAGGTCATCCTCTAGTTGTACTAACCTTGAAAAGAGTACACGTGAAGGGTCTGGTTTTTACTTCTTTAACAGAGATACATGAAAGAAATCATGTACTTTGACCATGGTAGGTGGAAGTGCTAATCAATAGGCCATAACACTGACACTATCAAGAGTCTCGAAGGGGATGATGTACCTAGGACTCAACATCCCCTTATTTCCAAACATCATTACCTTATTACATGTAAATATGCATAGAAACATCATGTCTCAAACTTTAAACTCATGGTATCATCGATGGTTATCTGCATAATTATTATCTCAGCCTAGGGCTTCCTTGATATGCTACTGAATGATTTTAATCTTTTACACCATTTCTTTGAACATTTTTAGTCCTAGAAGATTATGCTCACTGACTTCATCCCAACATGTCAATGTTATGCACCTCATACACATAGTGTTTCATAAGGTTCCATTCAGATGCTCGAGTGAAGACTGTTATTATAAGAGAATTAAACCAGAAGAAGATATTGATTATGTCCTCTATTAATGTACTTTGAACATGATCTTAACATATCTTCTAGTGTGTGAATAGTTCACTCAGATTATCCATCATTTTGAGGATGATAATCCATAAAAATGTTCAGTTCAATGTCTAGAGCTTATTGAACACTCTTACAAAACATAGTGTTGAATCTTGTATCTTGATTAGATACAATAGTTAGTGGTACTTCATGCAGCCTTACCAATTCCTTGATATATATCTGGTCTACATGATCTAATTAGAAGTCCTCCTAAATTGCAATGACGTGTGTAGATTTTTTAAGATGATCGACAACAACCCATATTACATTGTAGCCTTTAGATTTCTTTGGATGTCTGGTGACAAAATCCAGGGTGATGTTCTCCCATTTCCATGCTGTTATAGGAAATGGTTTCATTATCCCCTTATACTTCTTCTTCTAAACCTTCACTTGCTAAAACACTAGGAACTTTGATGTATACTCAACGATATTTTTCATCATATAATCCCACCCATAATGCTCTCATAGATCTCGATACATTTTTGTGTTTCCTGAGAGAATAGAGAAATTTGAACTATGTTCATCATCCAAATGTTCATTATTCAGCTCCAGACATGATGAAAGACATAGTCTTTTACCAAATATCACAGTTCCTTATTCATTAACATTGAAATACAAGGATTTCCCTTTTCTCATAACTTCCACTTTTCTTGGAATTCCCACATCATCCTTTTGAGAATCTTTCAACATTTCCAAAAGATACAGTTGAGAAATCATTTGTGAAAGGATTAATGACATTCCTTTCCTTATGATTCCCATGTCCATCTTCACCAAATCTATGAAAATTGGATTCTTCTCAATTCTCATCGATGATAGAATCGCTTCGTACTTTCTAATTAGATCGTATTTCACCTTGTTTGATTTCCTAGGGTGGTAATGGATTGTGTAATTAGATTCACTGATCATCTCTACCATCTTCATTGGGGCATGTTCAACACTTTCCGTGTGAATATATAATTCAGGATTTTGTTGTCCATATATATTTTACACTTCTCCCCAAAGAGATAATTCCGCCAAATTTTTAAAGAGAAGATAAC
Source organism: Viscum album (assembly GCA_963277665.1). NCBI lineage: Eukaryota > Viridiplantae > Streptophyta > Magnoliopsida > Santalales > Viscaceae > Viscum > Viscum album. The sequence continues at coordinate 1,865,294,241 of OY728159.1, forward strand.
CACACCCATCCCCAGATCATGTGTTGGATAATTTTTCTCATGAACATTCAATTGCCCTGAAGCATAGGCAATGAATTTTTCATTTTTCATCAACACACAGCCCATGCCCTTCTTTGAAGCATCACTGAATACCACAAAAAGATCTCCACTTGTTGGTAATGTGAGCACAGGGGTAGTGATAAGCCTCCTTTTTAACTCCTTGAATATTTCTACACTTTTATCACTCTGATAAAACGTTAATAACTTCTATGTTATCTTGGTAAGAGTTTTGGAATATCATGAGAAATTTCTCAGAAATCATCGACAATATCCAACTAACCCCAAAGATCTACAGATATTCGTTACTGATGTTGCACCCGGTTATCCATCTATTAAAGATTTCTTTGACGGATCCAAAGATATCCCATTGCTTGTGATGATATGGCCCAAGAATGAGACCTCCTTCAACCAAAACTCACACTTTCTATACATTTCATAGAGCTTCTCCTTTCCAAATGTCTCTAGTATATTTCTTAGATGCTCCTAATGCTACTCCTTTGTTTTGGAGTATATTAGAATATCATCTATATTTACTACCACATATTTGTTATGATAATCTCTAAAGACTATATTCATCATGTCCAATAATATTTTAAGAGAATTTTTGAGTCCTAAAGGCATTACTGTGAATTCATAGTTCCCGTATCATGTATGGAAAGAAGTCTTGAGGATATCATCCTTTTTCACCCTTACTTTATAATATCCCGACTGCAAATATACCTTGGAGAATTATTTTTCTCCACATAGTTGATTGAATATTTCATCAATTTGTGGGAGAGGATACTTTTTATTTATGGTGATTTTGATAAACTCTTGATAATCAATGAAAAGGCACATTGACCCATCCTTCTTCCTAATGAAGAGCACTGGTGCATCCCTTGGAGAAGCACTTGTCTATATAAACCCTTTATACAGATTCTCTTGTAGTTGTTTCTTTAGATCCTCAAGCACCACAACAACCATTCCATATAGAGTCTTGGATGTTGGAAATTATCTAAGTATTAGATCAATTGAGAATTTAACATATCTTATAGGAAGAAGACAAGGAAATTCCTTGGGAAACACTTCAATGAATTACCTAAAAATATACATGCCTTCAAGGATGCTTTCCTCCAAAGACTGAATTATATGAGCTAGATATGCGTGATCATAGGGTAGTAATATCCATTCCAGAGATGATGGTACTAAAGAAGATTCATCTTCCTCCTTGCACTTGTATAGAATCGGGGTTTGATTCACCACATGGAGAGTGATTCCCCTCTCAGATCAATTTAAATTGGATATATATAAGGAACGACAATCCATGCCAAGAATTGAATCAAATTCTACTAGAGATAGTATGAAGAGGTTCTACGGAATGTTCAATCCATAGATTGTGACCAAGGAAGAGTTATATACATGGGATTCCTTGATTTTCCCATTTTCTATACTCACCGACATCATTACATCCATGATTTTTCATGGTGTTTGGTTTGTTCTACTAATATTTTGGGATATAAACGAATGCGTAGAACGAGAATAAAAAATTACATTCACTATTATTGAATGATTAACTAGGGAACCTATCAACACTTCCTTATTGGGGTTCACTTCGGCAGTATGGATGGGAAAATCTCACCTTTTCTACCTTGGAGGTTGTTGGTTGCCTCCAAAAACCCTTGGTTGAGGGAACTGATTTTCTAGATTCCCTGGTTATTTGTAGTTGAAGCAATGAACAACACGTTGAGAGATGAATGGAGTGTTACTATCCTTTGTTTCATCTATGGTTTTTTCTTATCACTAGTTAACAGCTAGGTGTCCTTCTCTTCCACACCTAATGCATTTCCTCGTCCCCTTCAAGCAATTTCCAGGGTGCTTATTTCTGCACCTTTGGCGGTGGGGTGCTGGATCTTATTAGCACCGTTGGATTTATCCATCAGACAACCAAATTGAAATCCACCTTATTTTTCTTATACCCATTATTTCCCTGAAATTCATAGATATCCTTTTCCACCTTGAGGTCACATCATACAATTTTCTCCCAGTTATCGAAGTCACAGATCGTGAGGGCTTTTCACAAGCTAGGTTCAGCCCACCAAAGAAGTGGTCAACCTTGTATTCGGGGTTAACGACAAAGCTGGAGGCATATCATGCAAGTCTTTTGAATTTTTCCTCGTACGCTTAGACAAATTTGTCGTTTTTTTACTTGAAGGAAAAAAGTCCCTTTCCATCTTAAGCTGGAGGGTGCGCATAAAATATATATCAAAAAACATCTTTTGGTAATCATTCATATCCAATTTCTCAATCTCCTCCTCAGGCTTTGTATTTTTGATCATTTTCCACCATTGATCAACCACACCCTCCATATGATAAGAATATAAGAGAACCTTCTCTTGTTCCGAATATTGAATGATAAAAAAGATCTTTTCAATGGATTTGATCTATTGTTCAGGGATTGAGGGATCCAACGATCCATTAAAAGTATGAGTACTTTCTCTAATGAAGCTCTCAATTGCGACTTGTTCTTTCTGGGGGGGTTGAATGTACTTCATGATACATGTTTCCATTCAATTCTTGAGTTAACTGAGAGAGAATCATGACAAAGTTCGTGATTCCTGCTCCCATCGGATTGGGAAACACATTAGCAATATCATCACATTGATATTCACATCGGTTATCAGCCTGAGTCCTGCTATTACCGTCCATTGGCTGGAATAAAAGTTATGATAGGGGTAACACATAAAGGGTAATCTAAGGACAAAATAGATGACTTATAAATAGGTTTTATTTACATAACGTATGAATCTATAGGATTTAATCTATGTTATCCATGGTCTACTTTCTTAAATATATTCTTAGGGGATTTTTTTAATTCCTTTAATAATGGTTGATACTATGCTTGTGAATTTACCAATGCATATCCCCCAGGAGTGTCGTAACCCAGAGTGTACCAAGGAATATTATTGTGTACCACGAAACCTTGGGTTAATCCCAAAACTTCTTGTCAGAGTATTCACTTGTAGATACATCTATGCCAGAGCCACCTCTACCTGCTTGTATCCAGACAAGGATGTATTTTCCTGATAAATGACATACTCAATACTCACCAGAACATAGGGATATTTTTTATATATAGTCTATTCTCTAAGGCTTCACTAGGGTTTTCTAATCCAAATCCAAAAAATTACTAAACATGTCCGCAGATACCAAATATAACAACCCTTCCCTTTATTACAAACTTAAACATGATTTATTACATAAACTCATACCTTGATATGACATTGAAGATCAAGAGGTACAGTTTCATTGGGGATTTGTAACATTACATAACAACTTAAAACATGAAACACAACATCTTTATATAAATCTTCCTATACATGGCCACTACATTCCCTCGTACTTAGCATTTCATGGGATAACCTGGGGACATGCATAAGAAAAGGTTGATCTATAAAGCCCAGTAGGGGAATAAACATGGAATAACATGAGGAGTACAATACATGTTATAGAATAGGTATATAAATGGTGAAAAATATAAAATAAACATAAAGTCATGATAACGAATGATAATCATAATCTGGAGATGTGGAAACAACACCTAACATGGAATTTTCATGAGCCAAAGCTCATTACACATGGAGCATGAGTAAACCCTTATTGCTCATGAATAACAAATAAAACATAATTTCACTTAAATTATCTTGATTAAACACTAATTTCACATGATGTATCATGATAATATACTTTACCCAATGTAATGGAGCACTATTAGGGTGCACCCTTTTAAAACATTTCACTTCATGCATAAGTGTGCCACATGGATCCTATATCATTGAATCATTAAAAATAATAGTTTTTTCCTTGATAAAGGAACAAGGAATAAATACATGAAACTCTATAATAAATAATTCGATGGGTGTAAAGTTGAATATCCTTGATAGATATGTGGGCATGGTATTCACTACACAATGACTTTGGCTTGGAAAATCACGGTGCAATTTCGGCAGTGTAACAACGTGACATAGAAACTCATAAAAATAGTTAATGGTATTGAAATAAGTGTCTCATCATATTTAAATGAAATTTAATTTATGAGGGTTATATATATAAATTTCCCAACAATTGTAATGGAATGTAGATTCATGATACAAAATAATTACTTGAATGTAAAAGAGGAGAGAGAAATTCCTTACGGAATTTTGGCATTGTAACGGGGTTACATGGAAGGAATTGATGAGAGATAAAGGGGTCTATCATAATTAAATCATAATGAAGATAATATAGGTGAGGTGAGAAATCATACCCCAACATTTATAATTTAAAATAAAATATAATTACAATGTTACAAAACATGGATAAAAAGAGTAGGGAATGAATCCTTTACCTAGAAGTGTGATCCCAAATGCTTGGGAGAGGCTTCAGGGAGGTTTTTGGGGAGCTTGGGGTGCCTTGGGAGGATTATAGAGAGAGTAGGTAAGGGTTTGTAAGAAATAAAAAGGCTTTTAGTGAAGAGGAAGTGGGATAATGGGTGGTTTTATATAGGAAAGGAGAGAGAATTCATTATTATTTAGGTTTGGGACCCCACACATTAAAAAAATTAAATTCACAAACCTGAACACTATTTATTCCCATGGGTTTTAGAAAAGTGGAGTGGAAAAAAATATTTTATAAGGAAAATGACTGAAATTCTTAAAATAATAGGGTTCCTTATGTGGAGGTGAGTCACACTCTCAAAGAAAAAATTTTAAAAATCTAAAATGTTTTGTAACTCTTGGAGGGTACACTAATGCTTTGTAAAATAAATTAAAATAATATAAAATAAAATTAGTTTAGTGGTAAAACATATATCGGACGAAAATAATGTTTATAATATTTTATTACATCACTAATGGTTCATTATGATTTTATAAAACACATTATATATATAAACAGTATTAAAAATTTTACCCAAAAATTCGACAATCTCAGAAAATTATGAAAAATTCATCGTTTGATAATTTTGATTTCCTGATTCCCAAAATAATATTCATTTTATATTAACAATTTTCTAAATATTTTAATTTTTAATTTTAAAAAAAAAACCAACAATTATCTAAAATTCATGGTTTTTACCAAAAAACACCTTTTAAACCTTAATAAAAATTATAATTTAATTCATAAAATTATACGATAATTTATATTTAATAAAAATTACTTTAAAAATAATAATATTTTATTAAAAAATTATTTAATTCAAAAAATATATTAATTCATCAAAATAGATTTCATAGTTGAATATTAACTAAAAATATTATTTGTTCATTAAAAACTATTTACAAAGTAATAATAATAAAAATAATGTATATTCTCTATACAAGAATAATTTCAATAATTGTAGTACTAGGGTCATGTTACATAACCAATTAAAAAACCTGCATAAGACCTCAGTGTAAGGTTCACGATGGTGTCAGACTCTTGGGGTGGATTGGCTAGCATTGCTCAAGTGGTAATATCTATTAACATCCACTTCTCTCATAGGAGGTTTCGCTCAAGCTTAGGGTATTGTAACTCGTCTTGGGATTGGTCAAGAGCAAAGACCAATGAAACCACCTCATTTCCGAGCTCTGAAAAATGGCCTTCGTATGGGGAATGTCAACTGGATGAGGCCATCGCTTCCTTTTTCAGAGTAAATTGGATTTGTTAATGTTCTATATTTATACTAATCATGTGATCCATGTTCAACAATTATATTATAAATCATCACAATTGTTAAAAAAATTTTAAAATCCCATACATAAAACCAAAAAAGTTTATATGGTTTTCATAACCATATGAAGACATTTAAATTGACCAAGAGTAATTTTAATTAATGACTTTTTGGGTCTTTACAAATTAATTTTGTAGTGAATAGTGAAAGATACTGGGTTTTATTGAACCTATATTTTCATTTAAATAAACTATACGGTTCATTTTATAAATGGTTTAAATTGTAAAATTACATCAATTATGTATCAATTAATATAATTTAGGCCTTTAAAATCATTTTTGTTTTGAATTTTGATATAATCACTCTTCAAACATTTGAAACATTTTTTAGAAAACCTCTTTCTCATAGTTTTTGTGAATTTCATTTCACCTAAACTTTTTCACTTATAATGAATGGAATTTTGAAATATGGATTAAATATATATAATCAGAATAATTTATACTTTCTAATGAGGTGAAATTAGTCTTTAACCATAATGAATCGTAAAAATTAGTTTTTATTTATTTATAGTGATTATGATAAAAATAGATTTACTAGGGGGTTGGAATAAATTAATAAAGGATAATAATTTCCCAAAACAAATACAGAACAAATTTTATCAAAATATTTAGATCTTATAACATATACAATTTTATAATTTCCCAATTCATAACATGTTCAACTTGAAAAACATGGGTTCACATTTTTCTTTTCAAAAACTAAAAATGTCCCACACAGCCTAATTATAAAAGGTCACCTCATCTCCACTCTTCTTCACACTTCCATAACCAATTGGTTAAACAAATACCTTCTAAAATAACTTCCTTAATTTAATTATATAATATTATAATCATTTATTTGTTTTATAAAAACAATATAGTTAGTCTTTTGGTTTAAAACAAAACAAGTTGTCTGGAGAAGAGGTGACATCATAATCGAGTATTTTGTATTATTTATACATCCACCTCTTTAAATTTTTGTTAGTCAATGATTATATAATGACATAATTGTGTTAGATATATATATACATATTTTTTTTCAATTTAATGACCTATAACCATTTCAAAATCCAGAGCATGGGCTACTAAATCATCATTCGTCCATACGCCATCATACCACATCACAACAGATATTATTCATTTCCCAAAAAAACTATAATGACTATACATAATGATAGATAAATGTTTATATGTTATATATATATGAACAAGGTTCTTACATGTATGTAGTGGTTTCTTTTATTAATTGTTCCTTTGAATTTTTTCTAGAAAATAATTAAAACATGGGAAATGTAAAAGAATTGTGGATTACAAGACAAGTAATTATATGAACACACCATGTTATATGCCCATGTATGAAGGGAATACATGGTGTGTGGGAATGTCAGAATGGAAAAGAGTAAAAGATAAGTCCACTCTGTGTACTTCCTGTTACATGCTATGTAGTCTTGTCTTCAGGTCTTGGAAAGTATGTCGGTATATGTAAGCCTCTATATGAATAGTGAAATGATATACCCTCCATGAATTTGGACTTACATATGTTTTACTTTGTGTTTTTCACATAAAATGGGTTTTAGATTCATTATTCTTTCATTTGGACATACGTCTCACTAGTGGAACTCACGAAGAGCGTCAGAACTTCAACGCTTTCTTAGTTGATCATATGAACTCTGAATCAATCACCGTCGGTCTCTGTTGAACCTAATCGGTAAGTCCTCATTTACTATTTTGACATTAATGGTAATTTTTTTATTGAGTTTGTTATTTAAGGTTGAGTAAATAACCATTTTTCCTATATCTTTACCTTTTTATCTTGAATAAATGTAGAGGCTAGACGAGGAGAGTCATACTAAGATAAGGTAGGTGGTCTCATGCTTATTGATTAATGTCAAGTTCTTTATATGTTTCATTGTGCTATACGCTAATGTTTGAGGTGTTTCATTATTGAGGCATTACCATGTGTTAATTTATAAAGATTTTTAGGTGATTAATTATGTGAATTGAAGAATGTTGTGACTTCTTGTTTTTATTAAGGTCCACCCTACAAGTTTCTTTCACTTAGATTACTATTGTTGGGCCGTTTAGCATATGATAATTGTTGTTATGCCTATGTTTTCCCTGTTATGGGTTTTTTGAAATAAATTGGTTAATTAAATAAAACCAATTCTATTGATTCATAGTTAAATAAGTAATTTTTTATGATTTCATGTGTTTCTTTATACTAAATTTCATAGATTTCGGTCTTGGATCTGTTGAATTTTTCTGCCTATGGGAAGAGATTTTTCATGCATGTGGGCAAGGTTTTGTGTGAATGTGGGATATATTTTGGTACACATGTGGGAAATTTACTATGGGAATGAAATTTTAATGTATGTGGACTTCCTAAGGGCATGGTTTTGAATATAGGTTTGACTATTTTAATTAATTTTGACACGTTAGCCAAGATAAAGCACATTCTTGGATTCAATTATCATTTTACATGATAGATTACCTGCTGAGGTATCTTCTATGTTTGCTTGAATAGGTGATTGAATGGTCTAGGCCAAATTCCAAGAACATATGATTCAATGTAATTGAATTGCGTAATGAACATGAATTCTATAAATGGAACAAGACTAGTATGATTTTTTACTTATGAGTACATCCCAGTTTACTACTTTCATTATTATACAGTACTGCTATATATACTCATCGATTGATTAGCACATACCTTCAGTGGTTTCCTTCTGGGATTTATTTCTCAGACCCTATTTGGGAAAACAATTTGGGCCCAAAAAACTATATTGTTTTAGGTGTTTGTATGGGAAAGGCTTCTTATATAGCTACTTGATTGCTTCTTTGTAGAAGGAGAGAATGGGTCCAAACCAAGGCTTGTAATGTTTCTATGTTTCTTTTTTTATTGTTGAACCTTATTATTATATTGTCATTGATAGTAGTGTATCATGTTTTCACTAAATTCTTAGAACATGTGACATGTTGTATCATTCTTATATTATATGCCTTCTGGTTATCTTTACCTTTCCGTATTCTATTTTTTACTTCAGTTTAATGCTATTTACTACTTCTGCAATTGTTATTATATATTCTTATATGTTACACTCTGCTAATGAAGGAATAGTTTACCCACTATTACACCCTTGGCCCTCACTTCTAATCAGAAGCCTCTAGCATTTGAGGAAATGTGCTTGAGTCCATGTGGCCAACCGGGTATGGGGCACTATTTAGTGGCTTCCGGATCCGAGACGTTACAAAGTTGTTTCAGAGGTGTTTATTTTCTATTTTTCTTTACTCTTTGTAAATGATGTAAATGATATAGATTTTTGTAATTAGCTATCCCTGGGAGTTGCTAACATTTATATAGGGGAAATTCAAATTTCCTGGAATTCAATTGTGCATTTGGATTTTGATCTATTTTAGTTGATTTGATTTCACCATTGGGTGACAAAAATGATTTCTACTACTAAAATTGATGCAATTGTGGGTTCTATTTCTGTTAAAACTGTATGATATTAGGGTGTTTCATCTAATGCATCATATAGACACTTTTTATAGTCACATTCCACGCATTATGTCATGCTATCTAGGATGTATTAGATATTGCATGTTGTTATAATAGTTGGTGTGATAGTTGTGTCTATTATTGTGTAAGTTAGGTGTAGTATATAATGGTGTGATGTAATATTTCAATCAATAAGGATAATGGGATTTTATGAATTGGGAAATGACACACTGATAAAATATATATGGTAAATGAACATGTTTTGAGATAAACTCTACTTGGGTGCCAAACATTGATTTGTTGTAACGCCCTAACCCTAGTTACCCAAGGTTAGTGAATTATTACATAACATTGGAATGATCACAAGAGATCAAGTCTCTAAAGGAATATTAGTTTAGTATCCAAGGAAGTACGTGATATATACATATTATTTACATTATATCATGAAATGGAAAAAAATGACATTGAGTCCCCATTGAACACACTCATATACCTTATCCTATTCCTGCATGTTAATTGTAATAGACTTATTCAATTCCTGGGAACAATAAAATATAGAAAGGGGTGAGATTAGATGCTCAATAAGGATAACAATATAGCAGAGACTATCATAAATAAGAATAAACATTTAAGGCAATGTATATGAATAAAACACAAGTATTTTAAACATAAACATCATCATATTATGGAAATGAAAAATCAAATAATTACATTTACTTATTCACATAGATATTCTACTAGTCGAAGAATCACATGTAATATAAATAGTTCATTTCATAATGATGGAATGCATAATTCCAGACATCATAACCACATAGTCAAGGCCCCTATGCCACAACTACAAACAAAATTTTTTCAAGGACTTCTTCCAAGACACTATTTTGTCTCATGAGACATACCGATGCATCGAGGAGTTATAGCGGGATCCACACATCACTTACATAGTCAAAGGATTTTCTCATATGAAAAGGTTGAAACATAACATAAACATTCATATTAAAACTAGAAAACTAAATATTAATAATTTAACCATAAACCATGAATGGTATACAGATAACACATCCATAGTCAAACATTCCATAAAAGGTTCAATAAAATAAAGAAGATTGAATTATAAAAAATAAAACTCAATCAGCAATAATGAAGGATATTGACGTAGATGAAAATAATCAGTAAAACTATTTGAATTAAATATCCCCCTTACCTGAAAAAATTTAAAAGTATCACTATTTATCAAGAAGTCATTTAAAAGAGATTTTGGAATAAAAGTGTCTCATAACACTTTGGAACTTTTAAAAGGAATTTTAATTTTAAAACATTCATACCCATATAAATAAATCCTTAAAAACTATTTTTAAAACATGTACATTAATGAGAAATATTTAGATGAATAAATCTTTAAAAAATTTAAAATAATATTTTAGCTAGAGTTCCTAAACAAATGAGAAACTCTTGAATAAAAATAATTGAGGAAATAAAAACATTACAATATCCTAATAGTAAAGGGATTCATGATATACTATGTCAAAGTACAGTATATTTACCATATAAAAGTGAATTGGTGCATAACAACAAAAAGTCTCAATGGAATGTAAATATTGATGAATCCCTTATAATGACTGTAACCTTAGGTTAAAGATAATTCAATAATATAATTATGTCTGAAAAATATATACACACTGAATTTTATTGGATATTCAGTGTAAATAAATCATAGGACATTCACTCATATTCTTGTAAAAACAAGACCAATGACTTCGATGTTTAACTCAATGAATGAAAATTAAGTTAAGATTACTCTTATAAAGTTTATATAGATTACATGAGAACATATAAGTTGAGTGATTATGAGAATCAAAAATATATCCCCACAAAGTGGAGTATAAATTACTACATAAATAAATAAATACTTAATTATTACACACATAATCTTGAGTAAAATAATCAATGAAGTTTGCATAAAACCCAATGAGTAGAAATTGAAATAAAAAATTATCTTACTGATTTGGTAACAGACAAAACATAAACCCCATGAAAGAAGGATCATACAATGAAGCTGTAAATACACGTTAATTAATGTATATTACATAAAGAATACAATAATTGACAGTACACACACCACACAGAAGCAAATAGTGGTAATATAACATGAATCTCACAGGAATAAAAAATGTGAGATGAAAACCCTTTACCTTGTAATTTTTCTTAGAAGAGGGTAGTTTAACATATTTTATATTGGTGAAAACATTGTTATTAATCCATAAAAGAACCACATAAATAAATATGATATCATATATAATCTTCTCATATTGTTTGTTAATGATATTTCAGTAGTATCATTGTTTTGGGTGTTCACTGATTCATTTTCCTTTATATGTTTCGTTATATAAGGTATGTTTGTTGTGGAAAGGATGTATTTTATTCATATACAGAATGATATTAAGTTATTAAACATTATTTTTATTCATAAAATGAAAATTATTCTTCAATGGTTACGATGGGGAATAAATCTCACCACGTTTGTGGATACCTTAATCCGTACGAACGCACGAGAGACAATATCATTATATTTATGGTGAAATCGTGTGTAATTTAATGGTACATCATATATAAAAAATCATTAACATGTTATTTTTATTATTTACATCAGTAATACTCTTTATTATACCCATCCAAATAATGATGTGTTGGATAACAAACTACACCAAGACGTAGAGACGGTAAGCCATACATACTTATGTATGGTGAACTTTTCATTCATAGGATTGATAGAATAATGAATATGGATGTACCGTATTTAAAATAACATCACAATATTTATAAGGTGTTGATTTTATTATTCTGGTATGGAAATAACAATGAAAGAGGAAGTGGAAGAAGAAAAGAACTTTGAAAGAGGTGATGAAATAATTACCTTCTCTACAGGTGCTTCCTTTTGGTTTGATCAAAAGGGCTGCATAGATTGGATTTGTGATCAAATTAAGGTCTCTAGGTTGAATTGGGGGTAGTTGGGAGGATATTTGAGTTGGGTTTGGTTATGAAAAATGGCTTTGGAGGTCTGATTTTAAGAAAAGAGGAAGTACCCTTTTATAAGAGACGTGGGGGTCACTTTATGAAAATCATGGAATATTATTTTAGTATACAATCATTTTCAGTTTATAATGGCTCCAAAAATATTTATTTCGATGATAAGGGGTTTATGGGTCAAACAAATCTCAACCCATAGGTTTTAAGATAGGTTTAGATCACTATATTAACATTATTGTTTAGATTTAACTCTTAGTTAGTAGTTTAATTTTTACCACATATTACTCTATTATTATAATAAATGGTTAATAAAAATACAATAAAAAAACAAGTGAACCCCAGGTGGTTCATTAATGATATATATATCATTATATGAGTCCTTTAGCTAATCCATATATTTTATGGAATATTATAACATTTAATAATATAGTATTTTTTTTAAAATTCATTTATGTCATTTTGACATTATTTAGTATTTGGTTTTTGTGAACGTGAAAAAAACATGATTACCTCGAACCAAATATATTAAATAAATCTTGAACTGCCATATTAACCTATAAAATTAGTTTAATTCATCAAAGGTCTCAATTTACATTAATTTGGATATTGATAATATAATTATTTTAATATTTCATTAATAAGGTAAATACTGCATCGTCATTGTTCCATAAATTAGTTTAATTATTTAACGTCTAAAAATTATTAATAATATATCATTATGTACGAAATATTTTTATATTTCTAATGAATATTTATAGTTGAATTTATCCTATGTATAACCCTATATTAAAAATGGATTAGTTATTAAACATTGAATTTAACACTTATAACTCTTATTTAAATAAAATAATAATAAATGTTCTAATCTAATAAAAGTGGATCAAAATGATCATATTTTATTCACGAGGTTGTTTATGGTCAAAATATACTTATCCAATTGGATTATTACTTGAGTTAGGGTAATATTAATATCATTTTTACCTTTAATAACATTGTTTACTTTTAACCGTGGTAAATAAAATTGAAAAGTTTCTATTCATCGAAATATTACTTTCATCCCATTGAAACAAATTTTACTTACCGATTTCAATTGTTTCTCTTTTAATTCTGAAATTCAATTCATAGAAGCGGAATAATTACATTTTATGAAAATTTGAAAATGTGCATAGAAGGTGGGAAAAAGACGTTAAAAAGTTCAATAAAATTCTATACGTCTAATTTTATTATAAAATTACTACAATTAATTAAATTGAACTTATATTTTTATTTTGTATCTATTTAGACTTAAAATAAATTTACATAAAATAAATAATCATTTAAATAATAAGTAGGTTTTAAGTAATAGCGTATTTTTTTAAGTATTCATCGGAAATCGAATATTTCCAGAAAAATACCAAAAATTATCCCAAAGATAATTTTGATATTCCAAATTAAATTTTTTTTCTATTTTACCAAATTAAAAATATATAAGTTTTATTAAATAATTTTAAAAAATATTCCCATTGTCAAAACCAGAAAGTGGGTTTTTGAGGAGTAAAAACATTCAAAAGATTTATTTGTGTTTATGTCCAATTTAAATGTAAAATTTATGAAAATTAATATAATTGGATTAAATGATAAAAATAAAACTTAATTATACTTCAAAACCATTCAAATATATAATTTAACACTCCAAATAATTTTTATTACAAAATATTTTTTCAATTAATATTTAGTATTTTTCATTGTTCATCAAAATATGAAAGTTAACATAAAATCCCTTAAAATTTATCCAAACTATATTTTTATACACCTATTCTAAAGAAGAATTATATTTTTTGCAAATGGAATATATAAAATTGTTAAATATTTGATTTAAAAAAGGTTCTCCATTAAAAGTATGTATAATTTCATTTTTTGAAAAAATACTTCTTTTATCTGAAAAATTGAATTTATTCTTTTATTATGTCCAAGAAACACATAATATGGATGTTAAAATTATATGGATTTTATAAAATTTAAAACTCAGTTAATACTATTCATAATTGTTTTTTGAATGGCTAGTCTGGTAATTTGTGGTGTGCTCAAACTTGGTATTCTGTGTAGGACAAGCTATTGAATTACATTAAAGAAAATAACATACTTTGAAATCTTGGGGTGTTACATTCTTCCACACTTTTGGAAATTGTATCCTTGCAATTTTAAAATTAGTCTTGGTAACTTCATTGAATGTCTAAAATTGAAAAAAGAGTCAATAAAACTACCACTTTAAAATAAAGAAAGAGAAGTACAAAGGTCACCCGAGATTACCCAAGTAAGGATTCCATGTTGGAAAACATGGATATAGAGGACAATCTAGGTGTCAAGTTATTATTGATAGTGATAGAAATCCTAACCAGTAGAATGTTAACAATAAGAAAACCCCAAACTTGTGACGGGTTAAACGGTCATTAGTTTCCTAGTAGGAAAAGTAAATGGAAAATGTTTTTTGTTTTAAGGTCCATTTCATAATATTGACAAATTTATTTATGAGATCGAATAAGAACATAAGAAGATATAATTAAATTTTAAGTATATTTTCATCCTTTAATGAATTTTTACCACTAACCCATCTTTTCTCCAAATGATGAGTATTCAAGAAGACTTGGTCACACCTATAGTGCTAGAATCATCATCTAGATAATCATATAATCCAAAAATGATGAACTATATATTTCTCTTGTCTTTAGGGATTAACCAAAACCAAATGGTTTGTACATGATCAGATGATCCATGAAATGGATAATCTTTTAGGGAAATAAAACTAATATTAATTTACAAAATTAAACAAACAACACTGCAAGTTCAATAAAGACCATTTAATAAACAATTGTCCTTAAAATCGGTCAATTTAATGAAGACTAAGACTGAAACCCAAAACTCAAAAGAATTTAATAAGATAGTCTTTCATTTTATGACCTAACATTTATCTTCAAATAATATCAAATACTCTAAAATCCTCATACAGAAGTGTAATTTACCAAATCACATATTATCTATGATAAGTTAATCATTTCAATTAATAACCTGAATCTCTATATAAAAATATTCTTCCAAAATAAAAATAATCCACCATTACTCCTAAAATGAAATCTCATAGTATTCTATTTTTCTTAGGTATATAGTGTTCCCAATAGAGAAAACATCTTCCAAAATTACATTTATCACTTAATAAATAAAATAATTTTCCAATATGAAAGATATTGATTTTATAAAACATAAGATCCCAAATCAACTAATTATTGATAAATAAAATTATTTAACTAAAAATAATTGATCACACTAACCAGGGACATCACATAGTCTAGTGGTATGCAGTAAATCCCAATCAAACTTTGGTTGTGGGTTAGATTCTAGAAACTTTGTCTGACACGATGGGTTGTCACACGGTCTGCGTGTTTTCCTTTTTCAAAAACTATATTTTAGAACATTCCCAAAATGAGATAAATTTTTCAAAATGGACACAACATTATTTAACCATAAATGTTATCTCATACCACACATGTTCATCCCAAAACTTAATATCCAATAATTATCCCAAATTAAAGGATCATATAAACTCAAATGGACCTGTATAACTATATCCACAAAAGAAAATATATTTCTTCCTCAATTAGAATTTTCACATAACAAACTACAGGGTTACACATACAAGAGAAATGTGTTCCAAGGTAATACCATCAACTATGAGCATTAATAATTTTAAACATTTATCCATCCATTTATTTCCACATAGGTTCTTCCTTGACATTATGGTTATCATACAGAATAGGGAATTGAATCGGTTAATGACCAGGTCCCCTACAATTATGAAAAATTCTTATAAATGAATTCTGAGGATCATTTTTATTTTCTTCTATAGTACTCTCTATTTTCCCCAACCAATTATTTAATTTTTGTCCTTCTTTCCCACACATAAATCATTTCTTTGTTCCATTGAGACGCTTTCTTAGGTGTCCCCTTCCACATTTCTAGCATAATAAAAATTGATATTTCTTTTCTCCCCGATCTCCACTATTATACCTCTTATAGTTCTACTCCAATATTTTTTTTTTGACGTTTGGATTTGGTTAATGTATGTATTGTTCATAAAATATTTGGAAATTGGATTCTGCATGAATATGATAACTTTTATTCCTATCAACATTCCATTTAGTTGTTCATCTCCATTATCATTCCCACCATGTACATCATGATCATTTTTACTATGAATTCCATGGGATTAATCCATTGAGTAAAACCAGAAATCATAGTGGAAATAAAAATAGTCATACAATCATTTTGAGAATATCATGACACCTTATTTTCAATCTAAAACAATTTAATATTAACCAAGGTTATTTATCCTCATCATATATTAAAATCCTTCAAATAAAATTGTAAAGAAAATTTGAATTATCTTAAGCATATTTCCCAAGAGTGTCATAACCAAGAGTGTTGCAATGGTCGTTGTTATGCCCAATTCCCATTCGAGTCTAGATCAAAGTGGTGTTTTTGTGTTTTACCCCTAGGTACATCTATGCTAGAGCCGCCTCTACATGATCATATCCAAACATGTATGTATTGCTTGGAAAACCCAAATAATATTTACATTACCAAAGTTTTTGTATTTTCTTCTATATTAATCCTCAAAGTATATCTTAGGGTAGTGTTTTCAAATCAGAGTTTTTCTAAATCAAGGAACCAAGGATTATACTAAACATTATCGAATACCAATTGTAATGCCCCAACCCTAGTTACCCAGAGTCGGTGCATTATAAATAACATTTTCATGATTAGAAGAGATCAAGTCTTAAATGGATGATTAGTTTATTATCCTTGGAAGTACTAGATATATAAATAAGTTTTACATTACAACAAAAAATAGAGAAACAACAACATTGAGTCCCCTTTGAACTCACTCATATCTATTAGCATATACCTACAATGTAATCACAATATAATTCTTATCATCATGGAAAAAATAAAACATAAAAAGTTGTGATATCATATTCTTAGTACGGATAACAATATAATGGAGAATATTATAAATAAGTATAAACAGTTAAGGCAATGTATATGACTAAAACACAAGCATTTTAATCATAAACTACATAATATTATTGAATGTAGAAATAAAACAATGACGTTAACTAATTTACATTGATATTATACTTGTCAAATAGTCACATGTTATATCAATAACTAATTTCATAATGATGGAATGCATAATGGCAGACATCATAACAACATAGTCAAGGACTCATGCTAAAAATGCAAATAAGATATTATCAAGGGATTCTAACAAGACACTAGTTTTTCTCATGAGACCTACCAGTGCATTAAGGTGATATAGCAGGTTGCACCCATCACATACTATGTTTATTGAATTCATCATATGAAAAGGTTGAAACATAACATAAACATTCCTATAAAAACTAGAATACAAAATTTTAATAATTAAACCATAAACCATGAATGGTATAAAAATTACACATCCACAATCAAACATTCCTCAAAACCATAAATACAATATAAAAGATTGCATTATAAAAATTAAAAATCAATCAAGAATAATGAAGTATATTGAGATAGATAAAAATAATCAGTAAAACTATTTCATAAGAAATATCCCCATTTTCTTGAAAACATTTAAAAGTCTCAATATTTATCAAGAAGTTGTTTAAAAGTTATTTTTTAAACAAAGTTTACTCTACCAACATAAAACTTTGAAAAGATATTTTAATTTTAATACCTTCCTATCCATATAAATTAATCATTAAAAACCATTTTTAAAATAAGGACATTAATGAGAAAATTTAGAAGAATAAATCTTTAAAACCTTTGAAATGATATTTTAGTTAGAGTTCCAAAACAAATTGGAGATGCTTGAATAAAAATAATTGAGGTAATCAAAACATTATAATATCATGAGAATAAATGAATTAATGATATACTATTACAATGTATAGTATATTCATCATATAAAAGTGAATTGGTGCATAACAACAAAGAAGTCTCAATGGAATGTAAATTGAGATGAAATCCCTTATAAAGACTGTATCCTTAGGATATGGATAAATAATTGAAATAATTTTGAATTAAATATATAAATAAAATCAATATGATTGGATTTTTAGTGTAAATAAATCAGATTACATTCACACATATTCTTTTAAAAATAACACCAATTCCATGGATGATTAACTCAATGAATGAAAATTGAGTTAAGATTAATTTTATCCGGATCATATCAATGACAGTAGAATTTATCAATGGATTGATTATGTGTATCAAAATTATATAAACACAATGGGGAGTGTAAATTACTAAATAAATAAATATTTATTTATTTCACACATAATCTTAGATTAAAATAATCAATGAAGTTTTCCTAAAACCCAATGAGTGGAAACCGAAATTAGAAATTCTTTTATCAATTTGGTAACTTATGAAACATACACATAGTGAAAGAAGGATCATACAATGAAGATGTAAATACCCATAAATTATGTTATATTACACAAAGAATATAATTGTGGGTAGTACATACACAACACAAAAAGAAATTGTGGAAAAATAGCATGAATCTCACGGGAAAAAAATTAGATGAAAACCCCATGTATAGAAATTTCCCTTTGTAGAGGGTAGGTTAATCTTCTGTATAGTGGTTAAATAAATTTAATTAAATTATAAGTGAACCAAATACATAAATATGATATCATATATGATATTTTAATAGAACGTTGTTTATTATATTTCAGTAGTATTATTATTTTGGGTGTTAACTAATTCATTTTACTTTATAATTTTTGTTACATAAGTAAAATTTGTTATATATAGGATGAATTTGACTCATATAAACAACGATATTATGTTATTAAACATTATTTTTATTCATAAAATGAAAATTATTCTTGAATTGTTATGATGGGGATTGAATCTCATCACGTTCATGGAGACGGTAATCTGTACGTATGTACGAGTGATAATATCATTCTATTGATGGTGAAACTGTTTGTAATTGGATGGTATATAATATATAAAGAATCATTAACATGTTATTTTTTTATTTACATCAATTATACTCATTATTATTCCCATAAAAATAATGATGTTTTGGATAACAAACTACAACAAGACGTGGAGACAGTAAGTCGTACGTACGCACTTATGGTGACTTATTCATTAAAAGGATGGATAGAATAATGAATATGTTTGTAACATATTTATAAAATCATTATAGTATGTATAAGGTACTGGGGTTATTATTATGGTATGGAATTAACAAAGAAAGACGAAGTGGGAGAAGAAAAGAACTTTTAAAGAGGTGATGAAATAATTACCTCTTCTTCAGGTGCTTCCTTTTGATTTGATCAAAAGGTCTCCTTAGGTTGGTTTTATGATCAATATAAGGAATCTAGGTTTAAGTGAGGGATGTTTTGAGGATATTTAAAAATGTGTTTTTTGAACCAAATGGCTTTAGAGGTGTGATTTTGGGAGAAGAAGAAGTACCGTTTTATAACAGAGGTGAGGGTCACTTTAGAAAAAACATGAGATATTATTTTATTATACAGTCATTTTTTATTTATATTTTATCCAGAAGGATTTATTTAGAGAATATGGTGGGTATGGGTCGAAAAACTCTAAAAAAGGTTTTATATTGGTTTAGGTCACCGTATAAACCTTATTTTTTAGATTTAACTCTGAGTTAAATAGTTTAATTTTTACCATGTATTCTTGAATTATAATAACAAATGGTTAATAAACATACTATAAAAATCCAGGAGAACCCTAAGTGGTTTATTAATGGAATATATATCATTATATGATTCCTTTTTCTTATCCATATATTTTTATGAATATTATAACATTTAATAATATAGTATTTGTTTTAAAATTTCATTTTGTCAATTTTGACACAATTTAGTACTTGGTTATTGTGAAAATGAAAAAAAAACTCTATTAATTTTAACCAAATAGATTAAATAAATAATAACATGTCATATTAACCCATAAAATTTGTGTAATGCATCAACAGTATCAATTTAAATTTATTTGGATATTTATAATATCAATTATTATAATTTTTTATTAATACGGTAATTATTGCATCATCATTGTTTCATAAATAAATTTAATTAATTAATGTCTAAAAATTATAAATAAATAACCCGTTATGTATTAAATATATTTATATTTATCATTAATACTTATAGTAAAATTTATCTAATGTATATCCCGGTATGCAAAATTGTTTAGTTATTAATCTTTGAAATTAACAATTTTAACTCATCCTTAAATAAAATAATAAAAAATTTCCTAATAAAATAATAACGGATAAAAAGGATCATATTTTATTCCTAAGGTTTATTTAGGTCTAAATAAACTTATAAAATTGAATAAGGACATGTGTTATGGTAATTATAATATCATTTTTACCATTAATTACCATATGAACTTTTATCGTGGTAAATAAGATTGAAAAGTTACTATCACCAAAACTATTTTCATCCCATTAAACCAAATTTTACCTATTGATTCCAACCATGTCTCTCGGATTTTTGAAATTTAATTCAAAAAATTGGTAAAATTACGTTTTATTCAAATTGGAAAATGTGCCTAAAACGTGGGTAAAAGAGGTTAAAACGTTCAAAAACCTTTATACATTTAATTTTGTTATAAAATGACTCAAATTAATTAAATTGAACATATATTGGTATTATGTATCAATTTTTACATTAAATAAAATAAAATAAAATAAATAATTATTTAAATAAAAGGTAGGTTTTAAACAATAATGCAACGTTTTCACTATTCATCAAAAATTGAATGTTTTCAGAAAAATACCAAAAAATCACCCAATGCTAATTCAGATATTCCAAATAAAAAAATGATCTCAATTTTACCCAATTAAAAAAATATAATTTGTATTAATTAATTTAAAATAAGTATTCATGTTGTCAAAACCAGAAAGTAGGGTTTTGAGGAGTAGAAACTATCGAAATATTGATATGTGTTTATGTCCAATTAAAATGTAAAGTTACTTCCAATGACCAAAATTGAATTACATGATAAAAATATAATCTAATTATACTTAAAAACCATTAAAATTTATAATTTAGCACTATAAATTATTTTGATAAAAATTTGTTTTCAATTAAAATTTAGTATATTTCACTATTCATCAAAATATGAAAGTTATTAGAAACACACCGAAAATTTATCCAAAATAAATTTTAATGTCATTATTTTATATAATATGTTTATTTTGTAAATTTGAATATATAAATTTGTGAAATATTAGATTTAAAAAAAGTTCACCATTAAAAGGTCGCAAAATTGAATTTTTTAAAAAATACTTCTTTTAACTGAAAAATTGAATTTGTTCTAATTTTATGACTAATAAAAACATAATATGGATATTAAAATTATATGGAATATAAACAATTCAAAATGAATTTAATACTATTCATAACCACTTTTTTAAATGGCTAGTTTTTTTAGGTCGTGGTGCACTCGAACTTGATGTTGTGTGTAGCGCAAACTATTGAATTACTTTAATGAAAATAACATACTATGAAATCTTGGGGTGTTACATTCATGTGGAGTATGGGCCCTCACTGAGGGGAATTTAGAATCCCACTGTTTTGTTTCTTGAAGAACTTGGGGTTTTTCTGAAATCTAGAGATTCTTTTCTGAAAACCCATGTATACATGCTGTGTAAAATATCCTAGCACAATTTATTGTCTTCATGTTCAAGAGAGATGATGTTCCATTTTTTATGATAAACACACTGTGTACCTTGTGTACATTTCGTGTAGTACATGAAAGTGTAATGGGATGTGTGAGAAGAAGAAAGGTCTATTGAGTTTTGAATAAAACACATCTTGTACTTTGGGTACAATCGTGTTGCCTACCAAAGAAGAACCGAAGTGGTTCTGGCCATGTGGGAGTGCATTTCTAGAAGGATAGAACTGTGTACACACTATGTTCACATAGAATATTATTTGTAGATATGGTTGAAACATTCCTAGAATAGTGGTAGAACACGACCATATGACAACGTAAGGGTACACGTCATGTATTCATTCAATAGACCATGTAGTACCTTTTTTCAAAACATTATGGGTATTTTCATATTTGGTATTTTCACTCTCTTACGGAAAACCTTGATGATGAGATTGAACTAAGGAATGTTCTGGACCTTGTAGTTTCATGCTTCCACGATGACCATGAGTTGAACACCAGGAGAGAAATGATGATCATAATCTAGAAATGGTAGGCCATTGGCTGTCGAGGGATCCTCTAGTTGACATTCGATATTGTAACAGGATGGGCCATATATAGAACTACGAAATTTATTTTTCCCCTATTCTTAGTGAGAGATGTTTTTTATAGACTCCACATGTAGGAGCATGGTCAGTATCTTCTCACCAGTCTCGAAACATGAATACATCGTGGAGTTCAAGACAAGGTGGTGGTTGTGGCAGTGGTATTCAGATCCTAGGATCTCCGAAATAACATAGCAGGTCATCTTAGGGAAGAAAAGTATTGTCTCAGGGCTGTGGTTCAGGTCAGACTTATATAGTGCAACAGACCCATCATGAGTAGGATCCTAGACCTTATAATGTCAGAGGTACAATCATAGTCGCCTCTGTTATATATTCTACAATTTTTAAAACTAGTGCTACACATACTTTTATATATGTTATTGTTCTAGAAATCCTAGGTTTCTATGTTTATATGTCTTCTGATGTTATGGTGCTAGACACTCTGTTATATATTAGAACAGCAGGCGTGAATCAGTGTTAGGAGTGATCCCCCATGTGATTGTTGGGTGTCACTTCTTATGAAACCTCTATGTCTTAATGTTGACTGGATTCAATTTAAATCTCAGAATTTATTGTTTACTCTCCATTCAAGACTTTATTGAATGGTATCACTGAAGAGTTATTTTTACATCACTTGGTGTGGGTATATTTGACACATGGGCGAATGGTATGTCCATGCGAGCATATATGGACCCAAGAATCAGGGGATGGGTGGAATGACAGGATAGATTACGAGTTTATATCTGGATGAATGTGGAACATGTTTGGAAATTTTCCTTCAAGTTTTTGATCATTTTATGTATGTTTTCCAAAATGAAATATCAAAATTTTCTAGGGTCAGATAGGTGGAGTTCACTATCGAGCTTGTGATAAGAGGTGGATAGGTATCCATTCCTATATAGAGGATGTCTACGATTAAGTTTCAAGAGCTCAGTAGGTAGTTGTAGGATCTTCAAGCTAAGGGTTTTATCTGACCCAATACTTCTCCTTATTATTCACTGGTCCTTTTCACAAAAAAGGATACAATACCCTAAGGTAATGTGTTGTCTATTGAAAATATAATGAGTTTAGAGCTAATAAATTATATCCCTTTCCACGAATCGACGACCTATTTAATAAACATTGATGAGAATGTGTGTTCTCAAAGATTGCATGAGGTCAGAATATCACCAGGTACATGTCGACCATCAAACATACCATGTACTGCATTTGGTAGAATGTATTATCAATATTTGTACCTTGTTATGTCATTTGGTCTCACGAATACTCTAGTAGTTTTCATGGCATAGATGAACTGAGTATTCCATCCATACCTAGATTCTTGTATGATATTTTTGGATGATAACTTCGCATATTCTCACAATCAATATGACCAGGAAAAGAATCTTTTGATATTTTTGAATACATTGAGGGAGAATCTATTAAATGATAATCTCGAAAAATTCCAATTTTGGATGGATCAGATTCACTTTCTAGGTCATGTCATCTCAGAGACTGGAGTATTAGTGGACCCAGAGAATGTGAGAGCAATGGAGACCTGGGAGTAGCCTAAGAACATTTTTTAGGAAAGAAGTTTCTTGGGGATAACAAGTTACTACAAGAATTTTATACAATATTTTTCATGCTTAGAAACACTAATGACATTCGTAACTTATAATGGTACTAAGTTTGAGTGGTTAGATTCTGGTGATGTGTAATTTCAGGAGTTGAAGATAAATTTGAATTTAGCATCGATTCTGATATTGTAAGATCTGAAAATTAGTTACAATGTGTTCTGTGATGCATCCAGTACTGGGTTGGCAGAAGAACTTATGCAGAGGGATCTAGTTTTTGTGTATGGGTCTTGGTAGATGAGGCCACATGAGAGGAATTACCAGACACATGATCTCGTTTTAGCAGCAGTTGTTCATGCCTTGCATTGTGAGAGAAATTATTTATTTGGAGAGAATATTGTTTTATACATGCACCACAAATGTGTCAAATAAATCTTTACTCAGCACGATTTGAATATGAGACAACAAATGTGGAAGGAATACCTTCAGTCGTTATATTTTGAGCTTTTCTATATTCCAGGCAAGGGAAATGCAGTGGCTGATAAACTGAGCAGGAGGACACATATACATGGAATGTAAGACGCTATTGGGGAATAGAATATTATGGGCATGTTCTCTAAGATGCATTTAGAGGTTCACAAAATCCATGGAAGAATTATCTTTTATCAGTGGATCTTACATCTACTCTATTGGGCAGGGTGAGGATGAGGCAGCTATCAGATTCTAAAGGCCTTGTTCTACGATAGAGTGTTCCATGTGAGGACCCTACTCCATGATAGATTATTAGTGAGGATAATGTTCTGTGTATCCATTGACGTGTGTGGGTTTTATTCGATATACATGAGGAGATGATGTGGGAGTTTCATTATTCAGCTTCAGAAGTGCATCTAGGAGTCACCGAGATGTGCCATGACTTTCGCATTTAGTACTGGTTTCCATGTATGAAGCAGGAAGTATCTTGTTTTTCTATGAGGTGTTCCACCAGTCAGTAAGTGAAGGCGGAACATCAGCAACCGGTAGGGATTTTACATCAGTGACCTATTTTAGAGTGGAAATGGGATGACGTCTTGATGGATTTCATGATAGGGTTACCGAGGTCACCTATAGTCAACTATGTTGTCTGGGTTGTAGTTTACAGTCTTACAAAGGTCGCACATTATTTCCAATCAAGGAGACCGTCAATGTTGGTGATATTGGAAATATGTATATCCGAGAGGTGGTATGACTTCATGGGGTACCCCATTCTATTGTATCATCTAGGGACACCCTCTTAATGTCTTTTTTATGGAAGATTTTTTGGAGTGCACTGGGTACACAGGTGATTCTGAGCATAGCATACCACCCACAGACTGATGGCCAGTCAGAGCGTACGATGCAGGTGCTAGAGAAAATTTTGTGTGTATGTGTCCTAGACATTGGGGGATCTTGGAAGAAGTATATTCTCATGGCATATTTTTCTCACAATAACATATTTCATGCAACAATAAAGATGTAACCTTAAGAGGATTTATATTGTAGTCTATTTTATTCTTCTATGTGCTCGTCAGAGGCAGGTGATGTAGCCTTATTTGAACCATGTCTCGTGCGGAAGACTTCTGAGAAGGTCCACCTGATTCAAAGTCAGATGGCCATTATGCAGTCTCGTCAAGAATCCTATGTTGATCTCCGTAGATGACCTATATTGTTCTAGTTTAGGGATCATGTTTTCCTTTTTGTCGCACTGATATTGGGACACAAGAGGATCAAGAGATAGGGTTTGTTTTCCCCAAGTTCTGTCATACATTTTGATATTTTGAAGTGAGATGGTTCATTTGCCTCACGATTATAGTTACCTTTGAGGTACTGATCCATGTACAACATCTTAAAGGTATCTCAACTGCATCAATATAACACAGACATGTCTCACAATTTTCTTCTTGAGGTGGTATAGCTTTAGGTTGATGCATCCTTTGAGGAGCATCTGATATGTATAGTTGACAGGGGCATGAAGGTTCTCTAAGGCAAGCCAGTTCCTCTCATATGGGTGATGTGGAAGCATGAATGAGTAAAGGATGAGTCTTCGGAGAGAGAGGCCAATATATGTTCTATGTGGTTTGAGTTATTCCATGATATTCCTTCCACACATTTGGAAGGGAAATTCAGGGATAAATTGCTTGGGGGGGGGGGGTTGTATGAACCTAGTTCTTACATGGAGGAATGAGTTTCTTTTATTTGTTTTTCCTTTGAGTAGTTTTTGAGAAAACAAAGGAAATTTGGGCAATGTAATGGAATCAGGGGGTTACATTGTAACACCCTAGGTAAATAAAGAATATGACATTTTCATATTTATCCATATTTGTGAATAAAATATTAATATGTCTTTAAAGGGGGCTCTATGCTCGATGGCGTACCCGACACGCAATAATGAGTCTCTTGGGAATCTTACATTGCACTCTAATAATAAAATAATATTATTTCAAATGGTAGTTAACATGTAGCCGTTGTATTTGCGGGAATGGATAGAAATAACTAAAATATGATTATATATGTTTTTTAATGTTTTCACATTTATCCAATAAAAGATAAAGGCTTAAAATACGAAAAAAATCAATTTTAGGCGTATATGCCCTAGTTTTCACTAAAGGTTCACTTATCGCCTTTTAATGGAGAACTGTCATTAAATATAGTTTTTTCACTCTTATACATTGTTTTGGATCAAATAAAACTCTTATTAAGAATTGGGACATCAAATTTTACTTTGTGTAATTTTTTGGTATTTTTCCGATAAAGTTCATTTTTTAATGAATAGTGTAAAATGTTGTGTTTTAATTCAAAACCTATTTTTAATCTAATTTATTTATATGATTAGATAATATTTTGAATTTTTTTTAAAGTGAAATTAGAAAATATTTTTACCATTAAATTCAATAGTGGTTGTTGGAATTAATTTCACTTTGAAATCAGACTTAAACTAGTGTCAATCTTTTGATACTTATTGTTTTATAAAAACACGTTATTTGCTCTGACAGCGGGAATTAATTATTAAATTAATTAATGTGACTAATATGTTTTGAATTTTTTAAAACGGACTTCATTTTTGAATTCGGAATATCAAATATAGCTTAGGGTGAAGTTTTGGTATTTTTCGGAAACACTCCAATTTTTGATGAATAGTGAAACCACTAAGTGGTAATCAAGCAAACTGATTTTTCAGTTAAATGAAAGTTTACCACTAATGTGTATTGAATTTTGAAAATCCGACATACATGGTTGTCATTAGTATGTAAAATGTGGTTCAATGGGATGAAAATAATTTTTTGGTGAATAGTAACTTTTTTTCATTAATCGCGATTAGAGGTAATTAGTGTAATTTAATGTAAAAATGATATTATAAAAATGTGAAAACACCATGAAACTTGTCCTAACCTTATTGTATGAGTAATGGCAGACCAATACAAGCCATGGGTCAACTTGGGGACCCCATGGATCCACTTTGGTAGGTAAATGACAGAAATAACTTTTTATTTAATGTAAAAGTAAAAATGACACAAACATGATATGTTTTACTAAAAAAAAATTTATGTGGGGTTATACAAGTCATATTTTTTATTATAAATAGTAATTGGAAAGCTAAAACGATTTCCTACATCATAGTAATTTTTTTATAATTTTTAGGCATTAAATAAAGTAAATTATTTATGACATCATAATGATGCAGTGATGACATCATTATCTGACGATTTAAATAAAATGAGAAGATAATGTAAACTCTATGACCTAAACATGTCCAAAACTTATTGGATGGGTGGATTTAGAACCATTATCACCTTATCCACGAATTATATCAATTTTGGACCTTTTAAAACCGAAACACATTTTCAAATAAAGTAATATTTCTTACATTCCAAAAGTGCCCCTCCTCTCCTCTTATAAAAGGCCCCCACCTCTACCTCATTTCACACACTCCTCAAGCCTTTGGCTCGGCCAACCCCTGCCCATTTACTCTCTCCACATCCCTCTTCTCATCCTAGAGGATTCCCTTTGGGAATAATCCTTTCAAAGGAAGCCTTTAGGATCAAATCAAAAGGAGTTACACTTTTAAAGGTAATTCATTCCCTCATGTTCATTTGTTTTATTTTGCTTCTCCAACCCCCTAAACTCTTTTTATTTACTTATTTTGTAACAACACCAGTATATTAAATATACTAGGATGTTTTTATAAGATTTATTCGAACTACACTCTCACACAACTACATCAAATGGTTAAAGAACATACGGTTTCCGTGGATGGCGAAATTCTGCCTCCCGAAACGATGATTGTTCAATACTCATTTAACACCTTCAAAGGTGGCCATTATGATGTCACTATTTTTATATATGATATATAATATTTTTATTTTTTACTTATTCTTTTGTATTTTTCATTTGTGTCTTACCTTTATGGCATCCATTATTGGTATACGCGATATCTTCATTTTAGGAAGTGCGGACTACCGCCCCCTCAAAGTGATTTGATTCGTTAAATACCATATGTGGGACGTATAAAGGATGGAACTATGATATTATATATGATATTATACTGGAATTATAATATACCTTTATATCATTATTATTGCATTCTATACAATACGAAATAGAAATGAAAGTAGCGTTCATGCGTACGTACGGCTTACCGTCTCCATGAACGGTGCATTTCATTTCTTACCTCTAAATGATTATGTAACATTATAAATTCATGAATGTACTGGATATATATTACATATATGATATATACATCATGAATACAATTCTGGATATAATAAACATTTGGACACACGAACAACATGTAATTGTAAGAAGTCCACTTTCGACTTAGGAACCAAATATCGGCAAAACAAATATTATTAACTTAAATGATTACATAATGTTTATGCCATGGTAATAAGTGATATAAAAGGAATAATGAACTTGAAAAAGGTTCTTAAGGAAGTAGAAATTAACTCAAGTTTATTAATCAGGAGATTAAAGAACGATCGTGTCAAGTCGGACCCGAGGTAAGGGATCCTACTCCTCTCTTTCTTTTTAAGTATACACTTTTATGTCATTCCTTTTAAAGCTCATATTTCTTGTTATTGAGATGATATTTTATATTAAACATACTGTAATTTTTATGTTCATGTCATGAGAGACCCTATTCTCTCTCATCAATCCATTTTGGAGGTTTTGAGTGGCGTCGTTAGGCTGCCGAACTTTCGTAAGAGATCTAACCTCTCTCTTTCTTTTTAAGTACTCTCCTTTATGTCACTTCTTTTAAGCTCCTCTTTGTAATGTTGGGGGATTTTCTTTTATATTCCTCTTTCTGTCCATTTTATTGTAATGTGACGAGATACCCTATTTTATCTCATCAATCCATATTCGGATGTTTTATGTGGCGCTGTTAGGCTGCTGAGTTTTCGTAAGGGATTTTTCATCTCACTTTTATTCCCGTGAGATTTATGCTACATTTGCCACAAATTCCATTGATTGGTGTATGTACTGCCCATTATTCTACTATTTGTGTAATATAATTTCGTTTATGAGTATTTACATCAATGATCTATTGTCCTTCTTTCATGGGGTGTATGTTTTGAAAGATATCCAAGTCGGTAAGGGAACCTTTCACCCTTCTCTTTTTTAAAAGACTTCTTTTCTTGGGTATCTTAATTTACATATTGTTATGTTGGGATATGTTCCCATATATCCTTATTGATGTAAATTTTATGTCCAAGTTATTAGATACACTTTTTATCTCTCATCAACTCATTTTGATGTGATGTCGTTAGGCTGTCAAGGGAACTTTTTAACCCAATTTTTGATTTCTTTGGGTTAAACATGTAGTCATTGAATATGTCATCCATTGAATATGTGTGAATGACCTTTTATTGTTTTACACTTAATATCCACTTATAATGGGTGTATTTATATTTTTCACACATATTTTTGAGATTGATTTGTCCTTAATTTAAGGATACCTTCTTTATAAGGGATTTCATCAAATTTGACATTTCTATTGAGAGGTCATTTTTGTTATGCACCAATTCACTCTTATATGGTGTACATACTATCCTTTGGAGTATTATATCATGAATCCATTTATTCTCATGATATTATAAAGTTCTGAATAAATGTTATTCCTCAATTATTGTATTCAAGTGTGTCTAATTTTGGTAAAACCCCTTTAACCAAAATATCGCTTTAAATGTTTTAAATATTTATTCTTATTAATATAAATGTTTCAAAATGGATTTAAGGATTTGTTTATATGGATATTAATGGTTTAAAATTTTAAAAGCTTCAAGGTGGTATGGTACACTTTGATTCAAAAATCTCTTTATTAAATGTTTTAAATGGTTTTGTAAATAGTTTCTTTTTAAATGGATTCATTATTTCAATATACTAAAATGTTATATTGTGATTGAAATGTGGAAATGTTATGTTTCCTTTATGCATGTTTTATGTGATACATTTATGTTATGGTTCTTGGGCATTGTTATGAAAACGGTTGGTTCCGTGATAAACTAAGGGAGGGTGAGCCCGATATAGCTCTCCAATGCATTGGGTAACGCGAAGGAGTGAAACATTGAGGTTTCTCCGAAGAGATTTAGGGAATATACTGTGATGGGTATTCCAAAACGTATCCAAGAGGGTTACTCCCTATGTAAGAATGTTATGAATGCCTCAATTTACCTTTTTTGTCTTATGATTTCTATGATTTATTCATGATTTGATATGCCTATGTTTTATGGGTAAAGTATGATTTCATTCTTATGTATACATGTACTCATGTTTCCTTTCCATATCTATATATCCCTTACTGAGCTTTTTATGCTCATCCCATGTTTTTGAAATGTTTTTCACAGGTCAAGAGAAGGGTACATGATGTTATGATAGTGTCAAGGATGCGTCAAGAAAGAATCCATGTTTTATTTTAAATATGTTTCCATTGATGGGAAGAATGAATAATGTCTTTTATGTAACCACTTTGTTTAAATGTGGAATGTAATGAAAGTTTCATGATCTAATTCTCTAAAACTCTAAACCTGAAAAGATCCTCAATGTGTAATCTTGTAATAACTCAAGATTAAGTAAGGTTTAAGGCTGGGGCCTTATAGTTGGTATCAAAGGTCGGTTTAGATAACTTTAGAGGTTAGGGTATTCTTTAAGAATAAGTGACATTACCATAATGGTTAGGATTTCAGAAAGAGTCCTAATTTTAGATAAAGTGAATGAGTAAGTATATATTAGTGTTTACCTTCCTCATTAGTACATGATGGTTTTGTTGATATACTCACACTGAACTTTTTGGATTTAGTAAATGGCTGGATCTAGCAGGAACCAAAGTGACAATGGGTTTGAAGGAAACTGTGGTGGTTCTCTGATTAAGATACTGGATGAGATGGGGGATTCAATGAGGAATCTCATAGTTGTTCTAAACCAACTATCAAGGAGTCATGATCAATCACTTCAACCTTGGTGATTTCTCTAATTCATCATGTACGAGATGGCCAACTCGATGTGGAAATTCAGGTAATAATTATTAAGGTAACCATTAGGGTTTACATGATCCTTACTTTTGGGGTATTTATGGGTTATTATATGATATGATAGAAAATGAAGGGCATGAGATAAACTTGAGGTTAAAATATGTTATGATTATTCTTGAAGATTTTATCTCATTTTGGGTAATGTTTTAATAATTATATAGTTTTGGAAAAAGGACAACACGCAGACCATGTGACATCCCGTCGCGTCGGACAAAGCTACGGGAATCGAACCCACAACCGAAGTGCGACTGGTATTTATCACCTACCACTAGACTACGTGAAGTCCCTCGTTAGTTTGACCGATTCTTTCTAGTTATATGATTTTATGAATTAAGAGTAAGTTTATTTTGGGTTATTTATGAAAATGATTAACCTATCCTGGAGGATATGTGATTAGGTTAATTACTTTTCAATACGAGACTTTAGGAGCAACTGATGTTGTTTGGAGATAAATGTTATGATTTAAATTGGAAGACTATGTGACTAAATCCTTCAAATATTTGAGTTTTAATCTTATTTTGGTTTACATTGAAGAATTTTATGGACAAATTGATTATCGAATGGTCCTCGTTGAACTTTGGGTTTTGTTGGACAAATTTTGGAGGTTAAGAATAGATTTTCTTTTTATAAAGGGTTATCCTTTTCTGGATTATCTGATCTTGTAATATTCTTTTTGGTTTTGGTTAAAGTCTAAAGACATGGGAAGTATATAGTTCTATTTTTTGGATTAGGTGATTCTCTAGAAGTTGATTATAGTACTCTTAATGTGAACAAGTCTTCCTAAATACTCGTCTTTTGGAGAAAATATGAGTTTGTGTAAGGAATCTAATAAAAGTTGAAAGTCAATATGATAAGTGATTATGTTTCCTTATGAATAAATTCCTCAATAAAAAGTAAATTAAAACAAAAATGTTGTCTATTAACTTTTCCTACTGGGGAATCGAATACCGTTTAACCCATCACAAGTTTGTGATTTTCTCGTGGTTAACTTTCTCCTAAACATGTTTTCTTTCACTCTCCATGAGAACATGACCCTTTGTTTTTTCCTCCATGTCCATATTTTCATACTTGGAATCCTAGTATGGGTTAACTCGGGTGACCTTTGTAATTATCTTTCTTTATTTTAAAGTGTTTGTTTTACCAACTTTTGTCCCGATGTGGGACTTTCAAAGATGTTTCCAAGCTCAATTTTAAAAATTGTGAGGACGCAATTCCCAAAAGGGGGGAAGGATGTAACACCCCAGGTAAATAAAGAATATAACATTTTCATATTTATCCATATTTGTGAATAAAATATTAATATGACTTTAAAGGGGACGCTATGCTCGATGGCGTACCCAACACACAACAACGAGTTTCTTGGGAATCTTACGTTGCACTCTAATAATAAAATAATATTATTTCAAATGGTAGTTAACATGTAGCCGTTGTATTGGTGGGAATGGATAGAAATAACTAAAATATCATTATATATGTTTTTTAATGTTTTTACATTTATCCAATAAAAGCTAAAGGCTTAAAATACGGAAAAAATTCAATTTTAGGCGTATATGCCCTAGTTTTCACTAAAGGTTCACTTATCGCCTTTTAATGGAGAACTGTCATTAAATATAGTTTTGATCACTCTTATACATTATTTTGGACCAAATAAAACTCTTATTAAGAATTGGGACATCAAATTTTACTTTGTGTAATTTTTTGGTATTTTTTCCGATAAAGTTCATTTTTTTAATGAATAGTGTAAAATGTTGTGTTTTAATTCAAAACCTCTTTTTAATCTAATTTATTTATATGATTAGATAAAATTTTGAATTGGTTTTAAAGTGAAATTAGAAAATATTTTTACCATTAAATCCAATAGTGGTCGTTGGAATTACTTTCACATTGAAATCAGACTTAAACTAGTGTCAATCTTTTGATACTTATTGTTTTATAAAAACACGCTATTTGCTCTGACAGTGGGAATTAATTATTAAATTAATTAATGTGACTAATATGTTCTGAATTTTGTAAAACGGACTTCATTTTTGAATTCGGAATATCAAATATAGCTTAGGGTGAAGTTTTGGTATTTTTCGGAAAAACTCCAATTTTTGATGAATAGTGAAACCACTAAGTGGTAATCAAGCAAACCGATTTTTCAGTTAAATGAAAGTTTACCACTAATGTGTATTGAATTTTAAAAATCCGACATACATGGTTGTCATTAGTATGTAAAATGTGGTTCAATGGGATGAAAATAATTTTTTGGTGAATAGTAACTTTTTTTCATTAATCGTGATCAGAGGTAATTAGTGTAATTTAATGTAAAAATGATATTATAAAAATGTGAAAACACCATGAAACTTGTCCTAAACTTATTGGATGATTAATGGCCGACCAATAAAAGACATGGTTCAACTTGGGGACCCCATGGAGCCACTTTGTTTGGGAAATGACATAAATAACTTTTTATTTAATGTAAAAGTAAAAATGACACAAACATGATATGTTTTACTAAAACAATTTTTAAGTGGGGTTATAAAAGTCATATTTTTTATTATAAATAGTCATTGGAAATATAAAAATATTTCCTACATCATAGTAATTTTTTTATAATTTTGAGACATTAAATGAATTAAATTATTTATGACATCATAACGATGCAGTAATGACATCATTATCTGACGATTTAAAAAAAATGAGAAGATAATGTAATCTCTATGACCTACACATGTCCAAAACTTATTGTATGGGTGGATTTCGAACCATTATCACCTTATCCACGAATTATATAAATGTGGGACCTTTTAAAACCTAAACACATTTTCAAATAAAGTAATATTTCTTACTTTCCAAAAGTGCCCCTCCTCTCCTCTTATAAAAGGCCCCCACCTCTACCTCATTTCACACACTCCTCAAGCTTTTGTCTCGTCCAAACCCTGACCATTTACTCTCTCCACATCCCCATCCTCATCCTAGAGGATTCTATTTGGGAACAATCCTTTCAAAGGAAGCCTTTAGGCTCAAATCAAAAGGAGTTACACTTTTAAAGGTAATTCATTCCCTCATGTTCATTTGTTTTATTTTGCTTCTCCAAACCCCTAAACTGTTTTTATTTACTTATTTTGTAACCACACCAGTATCTTCAATATACTAGGATGTTTTTATAATATTTATTCGAGCTACACTCTCACACAACTACATCAAATGGTTAAAGAACATACGGTTTCCGTGGATGGCGAAATTCTGCCTCCCGAAACGATGATTGTTCAATACTCATTTAACACCTTCAAAGGTGCCCATTATGATGTCACTATTTTTATATATGATATATAATATGTTTATGTTTTACTTATTCTTCTGTATTTTTCATTTGTGTCTTACCTTTATGGCATCCATTATGGGTATACGCGATATCTTCATTTTAGGAAGTGCAGACTACCGCCCCTCAAAGTGATTTGATTCGTTAAATACGATATGTGGGACGTATAAAGGATGGAACTATGATATTATATATGATATTATACTGGAATTATAATATACCTTTATATCATTATTATTCCATTCTATAAAATAAGAAATAGAAATGAAAGTAGCGTTCATGCGTACGTACGGCTTACCATCTCCATGAACGGTGCATTTCATTTATTACCTCTAAATGATTATGTAACGTTATAAATTCATGAATGTACTGGATATATATGAAATATATGATATATATACATCATGAATACAATTCTGGATATAATAAAACTTTGGCCACATGAACAACATGTAATTGTAAGAAGTCCACTTTCGACTTAGGAACCAAATATCGGCAAAAAAAATATTATTAACTTAAATGATTAAATAATGTTTATGACATGGCAATAAGTGATATAAAAGGAATAATGAACTTGAAAAAGGTTCTTAAGGAAGTAGAAATTAACTCAAGTTTATTATTCAGGAGATTAAAGAACGATCGAGTCAAGTCGGACCCGAGGTAAGGGATCCTACTCCTCTCTTTCTTTTTAAGTATACACTTTTATGTCATTCCTTTTAAAGCTCATATTTATTGTTATTGGGATGATCTTTTATATTACACATACTGTAATTTTTATGTTCATGTGATGAGAGACACTATTCTCTCTCATCAATACATTTTGGAGGTTTTGAGTGGCGTCGTTAGGCTGCCGAACTTTCGTAAGAGATCTAACCTCTCTCTTTCTTTTTAAGTACTCTCCTTTATGTAACTTCTTTTAAGCTCCTCATTGTAATGTTGGGGGATTTTCTTTTATATTCCTCTTGCTGTCCATTTTATTTTAATGTGATGAGATACCCTATTTGATCTCATCAATCCATATTCGGAAGTTTTATGTGGCGCCGTTAGGCTGCCGAGTTTTCGTAAGGGATTTTTCATCTCACTTTTATTCCCGTGAGATTTATGCTACATTTGCCACAAATTCCATTGATTGGTGTATGTACTTCCCATTATTCTACTCTTTGTGTAATATAATTTCTTTTATGAGTATTTACATCAATGATCTATTGTCTTTCTTTCATGGGGTGTATGTTTTGAAAGATACCCAAGTCGGTAAGGGAACCTTTCGCCCTTCTCTTTTTTAAAAGACTTCTTTTCTTGGGTCTCTTAATTTACATATTGTTATGTTGGGATATGTTCTCATATATCCTTATTGATGTAAATTTTAAGTCCAAGTGATGATATACACTTTTTATCTCTCATCAACTCATTTTGATGTGATGCCGTTAGGCTGTCAAGGGAACTTTTTAACCCAATTTTTGATTTCTTTGGGTTAAACATATAGTCATTGAATATGTCATCCATTGAATATGTGTGAATGAAAATTTATTGTTTTACACTTAATATACACTTATATTTGGTTTATTTATATTTTTCACACATATTTTTGAGATTGATTTGTCCTTAATTTAAGGATACCTTCTTTATAAGGGATTTCATCACATTTGACATTTCTATTGAGAGTTCATTGTTGTTATGCACCAATTCACTCTTATATGGTGTATATACTGTCCTTTGGAGTATTATATCATGAACCCATTTATTCTCATGATAGTATAATGTTCTGACTAAATTTTATTCCTCAATTATTGTATTCAAGTGTCTCTAATTTTGGTAGAACCCCTTTAACCAAAATATCGCTTTAAATGTTTTAAATATTTATTCTTATTAGTATCCTTGTTTCAAAATGGTTTTAAGGATTTGTTTATATGGATATTAATGGTTTAAAATTTTAGAATCTTCAAGGTGGTATGGGACACTTTGATTCAAAAATCTCTTTATTAAATGTTTTAAATGGTGTTGTAAACTGTTTCTTTTTGAATGGATTCATTATTTCAATATACCAAAATGTTATATTTTTATTGAAATGTAGAAATGTTATGTTTCCTTTATGCATGTTTTATGTGATACATTTATGTTATGGTTCTTGGGAATTGTTATGAAAACGGGTGGTTCCGTGATAAACTAAGGGCGGGTGATCCCGATATAGCTCTCCAATGCATTGGGTAACGCGAAGGAGTGAAACATTGAGGTTTCTCTGAAGAGATTTAGGGAATATACTGTGATGGGTATTCCAAAACGTAACCAAGAGGGTTACTCCCTATGTAAGAATGTTATGAATGCCTCAAGTTACCTTTTGTGTCTTATGATTTCTATGATTTATTCATGATTTGATATTCCTATGTATTATGGGTAAAGTATGATTTCATTCTTATGAATACATGTACTCATGTTTCCTTTCCATATCTATATATCCCTTGCTGAGCTTTTTATACTCATCCCATGTTTTTGAAATGTTTTTCATAGGTCAAGGGAAGGGTACATGATGTGATGATAGTGTCAAGGATGTGTCAAGAAAGAATCCATGTTTTATTTTAAATATGTTTCCGTTGATGGGAAGAATGAATACTGTCTTTTATGTAACCACTTTGTTTAGATGTGGAATGTAATGCAAGTTTCATGATCTAATTCTCTAAAACTCTAAACCTGAAAAGATCCTCAATGTGTAATCTTGTAATAACTCAAGATTAAGTAAGGTTTAAGGCTGGGGCCTTATATACATTCCATGTAATCCTAAGAACATGTCGTGTAGTATCTCCATGTGTGATGGGAATACATGGAGTGTTGTCATGTCAAAATGGAAAAGATGAAAATCCCACTACACGATGTGTATTTCTCGGTACACACCATGTAGTCTTGTAGGAAGGTCCTGGAATGAATGTCTGTGGGATCCACCCACCAAATGAAAAATCAAATGATATACACACCATGTATTTGGACTTTCACATAGTGTAGTTATTATATTCTCTTAAAATCAGAAGTATCCTCGTTCTTCTATCATTTTGATAGAAGGATCAATGGGGGAACTCAAGAGAAGCATTGTAACACCAAACCCTTCATGGTGGATCATCTGAACTCTGAATCAATTATCATTAGTCTCGGTTGAACCCAATCTGTAATCTCTAATTTTATGATGATCCGTTCTTGGTGATTTTTGTTCTCTAATATGTTATTTAATGTTGAGTAAATATCATTGTTTCTTAGATCTATAATTTCCTAGAATGAATTAAAAGTATAGGTTGGATGAGGAGAGTCATACTACAATGAGGTAGGTGGTCTCCTTCTTATTTCTTAATGTCATGTTGTTTATATGTGTCATTGTGTAGCACACACATGTTTGGGGTGTCTCTTTGTTGAAACTTTGGACTGTGTTAAGGAAAAAGGATGTTTAGTTGATTTATTATGTTAATTGAAGCATGTTGAGACAACTTGTTTTGATTAAGGGCCACCCTGTGGGGGTGTTTCCGTTAGATAACTGTGGTTGGGCCTTTTGGCTTATGACAACTATAGTTATTCTTATGTTTTCCTTGTTATGGGTTGTTTGAAATGAATTGGTTAATTAAATTCATACCATTGTGTATTGCATCATAGTTAACCATGTAATAGTCTACAATTTCATGTATTTCCTTATAATTAATTGCTTAGATGTCGGGCTTTTCCCTATTGAATTATTCTAAACGTAATAAGAGATTATTCATTCCAATGGGAATGGTTTTGTGTGCCTCTGCGATACATTTTGTTTTTCTTGTGGGTAATTTCCTTTGGGAAATGATTTTTTATGTGTGTCGTCTGCTTCAGGGAATGGTTTTAAAGTGAGGTTTTACTATTTTAATGACTTATGATGCTTCTACTAAGCTAAATCACCAACAAGGATTCAGTTTTCAGTTTTCATGATAGATTTCCTATTAAGGTATCTGATGTGTTTTCTTGAATAGGGGATTGAATAGCTATGGCCAGATCCCAAGAACATATTATTCTATTTAATTCTATTGCTTAATGAACATGAACATTATTGATGGATCATGGATTGTTGGATTTTTTACTTTTGATTACATCCTAGTTAAATTCTTTCTTTATTATAAAATATTGCTATATATACTCAATAACAAATTGGAACATACATTCGGTGGTTTCCTACTAGGATTTATTTCTCAAACCATGTTTTATCCATGTTTTTGGGCCCAAACAGAGTATATTTATACTAGTTTCGATAGGGAAAGGCCCCTTAAACTGGTACTAGATTGCAACTTAGGTATAGGAGAGCATGGGACCATTCCAAGGCTTTTGGTGATTCTATGTTTCCTTTATTATTTTTATACCATAGTATTGAATTGTACATTATAGTAGCGCATCCTATTTTCACTGCTTTCTTAGATCATGTGACATGCTATATCATTATGACATTATATGCCCTTTGGTTATATTTACCTTACAGTCTTCCATTGTTTACTACACTTTCATGTTGTTTACCTCTTCTTATATTGTTATTATTTAGTATAATGTGTTACACTTTTCTAATTAGGTCATTATTTCACTACTATAACACCGTAGGACCCACTGCTAGTCAGCAGCCTCTAGTATTTCAAAAAATGTGCTAGAGGCCATGTGGCCAACCAGGTATGAGACACCATTTAGTGGCTTCTATGTCCATGATTTTAAAATTTATATATATATGATATTATTATCATTATTTAATTATTATTTGATATATATATATATACTTTCTTTCCATTATTTGGGAATATGATAATGTCACTCTTGTGTATGATGGAAAACTACTTTGTGAAGTGATGTGATTAATTTACGATCAACAAGGAAGAAAATAAGGTTGTGTTAAATGAAAATATGTGACATATAAATTATTCTATAATTGAAATATACTTTTACCTTTTTCATTTTAATTTTATGAGAACAAGGAAACAATATTTATGAATATTTATAGGATATCGTCTCCCTGAACAGTGTATTTCATTTTGTATCTCTATATTTTATGAACTAGACTAAATACATATATACAGAATATATATATTATCAATATAATTTTAAATATTTTTTATTATTTAAAATTTCTCAATTTAACAGGAGAAAATAAAACCAACCAAAGAAAATGTAAAGAATAAAGGAGTTATTGCCAGAAACGTGACTTTAACATGGAACTGTTAGTAATAAGTAAATAAAAGGTTATAGTTAAATAATATGTCTTATTGTATATATGTATATATCATTTTATTTAATATTTATATAATAAACTTATATTTATTATACATGAGTTTTTAACTTGTTTTTGGGATGTGATGACGTAAGGCAAGATATTCTCGTCTATATTTTATTTTCTACGAGGCACATGCCATATTCCCCAGGTGTTTCTTTTATATGATTTATAAAATAAAAATGAATTTATTTTATAATGATTCTAATTAAAATTAAATTTATTTGAAAGTAATTTTTAGTATTTCTCTTTCATGGGGTTTATGATTCAAAATTTATCTATAGAACCAGATTTGTTTTTCTCAATTTGTCTTATTTGGGACATATATTATGTTATGCACCTATATACTTTTATGAGATCCATATATATGATTTTATTCACTATAATATCATATATTTATTTATTATCATGAAATTTTAGATTTCATATATTGTTATTTATTATTTTTTTATGATTCAGTGTGACTAAAGTAGTAATAATTTTATGATATAATATCATCATTTATTAGAATTGTTTATGCATGTGTTTTCAAAGTATAAATATTATTATACACATCTCAATAAACTCATTAATATTATTTCACTATGGTTATTTAACTATAATAAATTTCTCCCATTCATATTCCACTATTTAGGTACTTAATATTTTAGAAAAAATGTTTTTTAGAAAAACTATAATTATTTCTCCCTTCTGTTGAAAAGACCATTTTCATCCAAAACCATGTTTTCTGATATTTTTTCCAAAACCTGTTTTAATATTTTTTTCAAATGATTTATTAAATATATAAAAAACATTATTTTAAATTTTTTTAATATATTTTTAAAGGAATATTTATGTCATTTTCTAAACAAATAACATTTGGATGTTATCCAAAATGTGAATGGAATCTCTATTTTAATATATACAACATGAAATGAATTTACCAACATCATGAAAATTATTTATTTGAAGCTTATTTATATTTTTAATGAAAATATATTCTATAATATTTTAGGATTTTTTAATTGTAAAAAATAGTGATTTTAAAATAATGTATATTTTCCTTAGGAAATGCCCCAAGTGATTTTTCTTTCAAAATCATTTTTATTTAAGTTGACTTCTTTGATGTTACTTATGAATTACTGGGGAAATTATTCAATGATAAAATTATTATTCTTTAACTTAATGATTTATTCAAATAATGAAAAGATATTTATGAAACCCATTTCTCTTCTATGGGTTATACCATTATAAAAGGTTTATGAAACCCACTTATTTCCATGGGTTATTATTTGATGAAATTATGAAATAAATATGAATCCCATTTCTTTTAAATTTGTTATACTATGATGAATGTTTTATAAAACCTTATTATTTTCATAGGTTTTTATATGAAAAATGTTTTATGATATTTTGGCATATATATATATGATTTTATTTATTTTTTTGGATGGGAAATACATTTAACTCTAATGGATTAGGTAATTATTGACATCTAAAGTGAAAATAGAACTAGAATGGGGAGTGAAGCCAGTTTACAAAGGGATTTATCTAATATTATATTATCGTAAGGGAACCTTGAATACTACAATGGTTTGGGGTGTAAACCCAATACAAAATGTTAGTCTTGGAAATTGAGTTTCCATATTGTGAAAATGATTTCTATGCTTATGTGCATGCCAAAATTTGACGTCTTATGCCAATTTATGTTCTCATGGATCAAGTTATTTTATTTCATTATGATTCATTATTTATGACCGACAAATGTTTATTCCTTAACACATGATTTTTCTCTTTGATATACAAGTTATGGTTTTTATATTTTATGTAAATGTTCTCATACACTTATACTCATGTTATATTTCTAAATCTATATTGTTTGAACTTAATGAGCATATAAGATCAATATCATTATATTAAATTTCCCCAGGTTATGAAGAAATGTATTATGTATGATATATAAACTAAAAGTTCTAGTTATTAAAAACATTTTTAAATGTAATGTGTTTTACATATAAACAAGATTTTTATGTTTTAATGTTCCAAAATGCATAATAACTTTGTGATCCTTAGACATGTGATTGTATAATGTAATGAATGTTTATCTAAAAAGATATAATATATATGTAATAAAAGGATTTCTCTATATAGTTGGTAAAATATGATAGGTTTAGTTAACCCTTGAAAACTTTTATGGTAAGATATTAGTGGGAACCCTAAGGATATGTCTTAGGATATGTCTATGGATAAGTCAATCTAGTGGAAAATTTCCTAGAATTTCGGTAAATTATAGATGTAGTTGTATCTAAAATATTACATCCATGTATGGATACTAAATGTGTTTGTGGTTCTGGAAGAGAGTTAGCTAGGGGTAATAACATTGAAAAGGACATAGTGAGATGGAATAAATCATTACCCGGTGAATGATAATGGGAATTAATGAACAATCGGTTTCCTAGTTCAGGGTTATTTTCTTTAAAAAATAAAAAAATCATTACAAACTATCTTGAAAATTTTAAATTGATTATGACAATTAATGGAAATGGATAAAACTAAGTTGTAATATATTA
The DNA here is from genome assembly GCA_963277665.1 of Viscum album. Lineage (NCBI taxonomy): Eukaryota > Viridiplantae > Streptophyta > Magnoliopsida > Santalales > Viscaceae > Viscum > Viscum album. The sequence goes on from OY728159.1 coordinate 1,865,337,035, forward strand.
AAAATAATATTTCAAGATTTAGCTATCATATAATTAATTTATCAATGTTACGTGGTTCCCAAAACTGATTATTTTTTTACACTCTCATTTATTCATTTTTTTCAATAGTTGGAACATGAAGAACCTTGTCATTATTGAGTACAATGGAAAATAAAACGATTTTTCTCTTTGTAAAATAAAACTTTTGGGAGATTAAATGAAATATATAATTATTATTATCATACATATTTTTTAATTCATGAATCACATTGAAAAAAATTGATATGTAGGGAACAATGTTGTATTCTGTCCTTTTTTAAGAAAAAAATCACATTCTTTTAGCAGTTCTATTTATCTACATGTTTTTCAACAATGGAACAATAAAATTGAGAATATATTTTCCATTTTTAAATGATTAAGAAATTATAATGTAATTTTTTACATCTATTATTAGGATAAATAAGAAGATAATTTTTAGGATCTCATCATGAATACAAGGGAACATTAAGAAATTTCATACATGGAGCGGGATGAGGTGAAGAAAATATATTAAAATAAGTACTTACCTCATGTTATTTAGAAAAAAATGGTGAAATAATTCTATAAGATTGTGTATAATAATGAAAAATCTATTAGTACTTAATAGGAAAATTTTACAGGACTTGAGATGATACTTATGGAATTAATATCCAACCAAAAAATAAGGTTGATTAATTTTAGGTGGCTTATTACCAAGTCTCTGAATTACATTGTCCATATAATGATTTAGTAGATACGATGAAATAATTAATTGTGCTATCAATGTATAAATTGATATTGGAGTAACCCATTAATTAAGTTGTTTAGACAAAAAATTGAACATGGAATTCAAAGGAAACAGTTACAACCTAGGAGAGAATGAGATGAAATTTCCAACATGCTCAAAGAGTTGATGAAAAGATAGATGAAATTGTCTCAAGTGTATTAGTATATTTTTTATGTTTGGGATATAATATCATTAAAAAATTAATTGCATGTGATATGGAATAATGTTAGTTAATGATGTGAATAAAGAGTAAGATGTATAGAATGATCCACCAAGACATCAGTATATAAAATTCAAAAAAATTTGGCATTATGATAACCAGTTCCCATATATTAAGGTTATTGACGATGATCATTCTAAAAAACCTCTTAATCTGATGGAGAAAGAGAAATATCATGTGATCACAATTTCAAATGAGGGTTATGAAAATGACATCGTGAAAGGTACACATACCAACCAATAAAGATATAATAATGTATTATTTGACTTTAGATCTATCCATTCTTTCATATCCGAAAAAAATTCAAAGGTTATCAAGATTACACCAAAATAATTATATTTAGAATTAATAGTGAATACCACTAAGGAAATGGAAATCTTATCTGATGTATATGCTTTTATTATTTTTGATTTTTGGGATAATGTTCTTCCTATAAATCATTCCATTTCCCCACTGATTGAATTTTATGTTATCAATGTAATGGATTGGATTTATCTAAATAGCTCAAAAATTAATTACCAAGGAAGGGAGTTCCCATTTGATACTCTATAATAACTTATGGCCATCTTTTAGTGCGATGAAAAATATGAATATCTGGTAGAATCAAAACTAACATATGGATATTTAATCTTTTTAAAAATTGGTTCTTATCTCATATGGTGGGGGAGAAACTCAACATCAACAATATACCTATTATAAGGATGTTTTTGGATGTATTTATTGAATAATTTCCACATATTCCACAAAATAATGAAGTTGAGTTTTCAATAGTACACATACCTTATGCTACCAAAATTTAATTGAATCAATATATATTGACCCTAGTTGAGTTGTAGGAATTGAAGAATCATTAACAAGAGAACCCTGAAAATGGATTCATATGGCCAAGTGGGACACCATGAGGTGAACCTATTCTTTTTATTAAAATAATATATGGATCCATGCGCCTATGCATTGATTATCCTGAGTTAATAAATATCGTTATCATTAACAAGTTTCTTCTACCCTATAATGATGACCTATTTGATAAATTAAATATAGATAAACAATTTTCCAAGATTAAACTGATTATCGATATAAAAAAATTAAATAAAATAAGATATACCCAAAATTAAATTCTGTACAGGGTATGGTTACTATAAGTATATTATAATTACATTAGGTCTTAATAATTCCCTTGTTGTCTTTATAGATTAAATGAATAGAGTCACTGGATATTACCTTGAATAGTATATGGTACTCTATATTGATGATATTCTAATTTATTCATTGAAAAAGGATGATAATGAGTATAACATGATATTTTTAATAAAGACCCTTAGAACCAATAATATGAATAAAAAATTTACAAAGTGTGATATTTGAAAAAATAGTATTCATTTTTGGATCATATAGCATCATGAGAGGGTATATTGGTAGATCCAACAATGATCGAGTATATTGAATTTTTGTTCTAACCAACTAAAACAAATAAGATCTATATCCTTATTAGTTTGGCTAAATATTATCAATGTTTTATGGAAAATTTCTCACAATTATTTAATTCACTCACCAAGTTAACTAAGAAGGGATTCATATATGTTTGGACACATAAGTAAAAGAAAATTTTAAAGGAACTAAAGAGAAGATTTATTACCACACCCATGATTACATTACCCTAATGTGGAACATGGTTTTTAATCTATAGTAATGCATCCAAGAAGGTATTGTGATGTGTTCTTAAAAAAATGACAGTGTGGTATCTTATGAATCAGGACAATTCAAGGTTCATGAAGAAAATTAAAAACACTTTATTTTTAATTAACTATGGGAATAATATCAGTGAACATATGGATGCATTATATTTATAAGGAAAATTTTAATATATATACTGATCAAAAAAATTTATAGTTTATATTCACATAAAAGGTTTTGAACATGCACTAGTATAGATGGTTAGAGCTAATTAAAGAATATTAATGCTCATTATTTTACCACCATGGGAAAGAAAATGAGGTGGTTTATTCTATTTTTTAAAGGATTAGGATATATTATCGATGATGGGTATCAAAATGATTCTTTTTTTTGGATTTTGAAAACATAGTTCTAGAAATATTGAAGGAAGAGAAGAATTGTAATTTTTCTCAATTGAATGTTCAACCATATATCTAGGTGAAGATTAAAGAGGCACAAGTAGAAGATATAGAGAAGAATTAATGGTGAGAAATATTCTCAAGTTTTATATTTATTATGATGGAAATATATGGTTCAGTAAATGATTATATGTTTTATCCAGAATAGATTTGACAAAGGTGTTGTTAGAGTAAGAACATAGTTCTTCATTCTCTTTTCATCTTGGAAGTATTAATATGTATAGATATTTGAAAGAGTATATATGGTGGGATACAATTATGATAGATATATCATTTTTTATAAATATTCTTTGTATGTATTTATGTAATGGATGAGGGACAAAAGATCAAGTGGTTGTAACATCCATTTTTGAAAAAATAATGGTAATGGGGAAACAACCCCATGGATTTTGTCATTGGACTCCCCAAAATGTCCAAAGGGATTAATGATATATGGGTTGTAGTCGATCAACATATAATTTAATAACATATCACCAAATTCTTATAATACCCCAATTTGGATTAGCTTTTTATGGTACATATTAAATAAGCGGTATTGTTTCATACAGTACTACATTCTATTATGCCTTATTAAGATCCAAGGATTACCTAGATGTTATGTAATTATCTTCAACAAGCTCTTAATTTAGAGTTCTATTTCATCACTATGTATCATCATCATATAGATGCTAATATTATGAGAACAATAAAATGTGAAGTGGAAATTTTGAGATCTTTTTTTAAATATTTCAAATTTGTTTTTGAAATACACATTACTCAAGAGTTTTAATTCAACAAATTCATTTACATAAGTATTCATATGAATATTTATGAATACCACTATGAAAAGATGACTAGATGTCAATCATAATGGAATGAATTTATATAAAAATTCTATTAGGACCATATATAGCTCACAAAATGGTAGACAAGTTTATATCCAATAAACAACACGTAAAGGAGGAAAAAAGTAAATCGAAAAGTTATGATGCTAATTATTTACATGATATGAAATTTTATGTTATTGAAAAGAATTTTATTAGAATTTCACCATGGAAGAAGGTAATGATATCTGAAAAAATTTATAAACAATTCTCGTGGCTTACCCGTAACTCTGAAATTCTAGATCGTATTAGGTAGGTAGCCTATCATTTGGGACTTCCACATATCCTCTATCATGTTCATGATGTGTTCAATATATCTCTCTCCAGGAAGAATACCTGACCCTTCATATATACTGAACATAATGGTTATATAAATATAGAAATATCATCATTATTAGGAAAACCCAATGGGGATTATTGATCTAATATAGAATGTTCTATGAAACAAGACCACTCACCTGGTCAAAGTGTTCTGAAAAACAGACATGTTTGTGGAATTTATATAGGAACCTAAGATCTATAAAGAAAATGTATCCCCATACATTATTATTAATGTGATTTTATTTCGGGTTTGAAATTAATTTTATTGGGAGTATAATTTAACACTCCATGATTTTTGGGCATAATTTTTTAAATAAATTTAATTTCTTTGATAAATTTTTTTACACCCAACACTGAGTATTAATGAACCGCGACAAAGTATTAATATTATTGTTTGAAAAAAACTGTTATTATATAGAAATTAAATGAAGTGGAATTAATTGGAATTTTTTAAAATTTTATTCATAATAGTTTTATATAAACAAAACAAATTTATAAATTGTGCATAATATTTCTTAAAGCCAGTATACGTTTCGAAAATACTATTTCTTCAAAAAGTAATTTTTATTTATTTTAGTCAATAAAAATAAAATATATTTTTTAGGATTTTATAAAACTAATTTGATAATATAATTTTCATTATTTTAAACTATCATATCAAAATTATATTAAGATTATTTTTTTGGATTTTTAATAAAAAGATAAAAGCTTCACTAAATAGTAAAAAATACAGGGATGAAATGAGAACTTATTTAATGATCAAAGAAAATATAAGTATTATTTATGTTTTAAAAGGGATTAAAAGTAAAATTATTTCAATTGTATTTATATTAATCCAATTTATATCTTTTTAATCGTTTTCATATTTAAATTTATATTAAAAAACTTTTTAATATTTGGAACATTTTCTCATTGGAAAACCTCTTTCTCATCCCGTATGTGAGTTTAATATTTAAATAAAACTTTTAAACTTATGTTAATGGAATTTATAGAAAATTTTACATTTTTTTTAAAAATTATACTTTATATTACCTAATAAGGTCCACACATTTTTCTATTATAATTAATAGTAATAATAATAAAAACAGTTTCCCATGGCAAAGGTAAGTAGTTTACTGGGATATACAATAAACAATATGGGTTAAAAACAGACCAAAACATGTCCAAAACCCATTTTTTGGACCTTATCACCGATAATTTTCTATAAGGAATCATTTTTGTTTCTTTTTAAATTATAATAATGAGGGTTAAACAATTTCTTTTAATAAATTATTGTTGTTCTACTCACGTCACTAATAAAAGGACTCCCCTAACCTATCCTCCTCACACTTCTAAAAGACATTTGATCAACCAAGAACTACCCAAATAACTTCCCTAATTACCTGTTATTATCCTAGAATATTGTTTTCTGAAATCAAAAACTATGAAGAAATTTGGTGAATACTATACTAATTTTCCAAATGAATAGGAAACGCCCTTAACGAAGAATTTGAAATTATTTCATCCTCCATGTAATTAAATAATTATTAAAACATTATTATATATTATCCAATGTATATTATATATAATAATAGTTTTTATGTTATGATACTAAAAAACAAGATCTCCACCTCCATCAAATGGGATATAAAATAATAACTTTCCAGTACGATGGACTAGCACCTCGAGAACTGATGTTCTTCATTTTACATCACCAAAAATCATGGATGGATATAATGAAGGATAAAATGTTTATATATTTTATATATTATATTTTTATAATTATATAATTATTATATCACACACACATTCTTACCTTCCTTTCTATTGGATTATGATAACATCACTCTTGTGTACGATGGACTACCACCTCATGAAGCAGTGTGATTCATTCAAGATTTACATGGAACAAAATAATGATGAATTTAATTGACATATCTGATATTTATGAAAAAAAAATTATTTAATGGTAATAATTTTTTACCTTATCTTCTTTCAATCCACTGAGAAAACGGAATCAACACCCATCTGTACATATGGCCTAATATTTCCCTCAATGGTGTATTTCATTTTCAATCTCTAAATTTTATGGAATAAAATAAGAACATATATACTAAATATATATTATATACATATATCATTTAAAAATTTTATGATATAATGGGATAATATATATTTAATAGGACCAAAAATAAAAAATCAAAACATACATGAAAGACAAACTAGTTATTACCTGAAACATGACTTTAATATGGAACTTTTAATAAACTAAAAATAAAAGGTAATTAGTAAATAATATATGGTGTGATAAATATGTTTATTGTTCAATATTACATGTATAATAAAATTATATTTATTATAAATTATATTTTAATGTGTGTGAATTAAGTCGATACTTATTGTATGTGATTTTCATATCACTTTTTATGGAACACATAACGAATTCACAGGGTGTGTTTCATTTATTTGGTGTAAATACATCCAATGAATTTATTTTATGAATATTTTAATAAAACTTATATTGATTAAAATTTTCATTTGAGGATCTCTCTTTCATGGTATTTAGGGTTTATAAGATACCAAACATGTAAGGGATATTTTTCTTAATTCGGTTCCTTTCAGAAATACATTAATTTATGAACCTATAATCGTTTATGATAATTATAGACGGAACCTTTGACATTTCATATTATGAATTAATTTATTCTCATGTTTTTTTATATTTCATTTAATATTATTATTTCATTATGGTCTTATGATTCAGTGTTACAAAGGTGATAAGGGTTATATCATACAATCTCATCATTTATCATGACAGTTTATATTTATTATTCTAATAATGAAATATTTTAATACATAGATAAATAAACTCATAAATATACATATATTATATTTTTAATTATAATACATGTTTTCACTATAATTTACTCTCTTTATGTACTAACGTAATCAAAAGAAAGATTTTATAAATGTTTTTTATTTTCCCTATCTTTAGGTGAAACTCCCTAATTCTTCTAATATTTTTTAAATGTTTTCATTTTTTTACATTATATAAAATATTTAGTATTGAAATTATTTCCCATGTTCCAATTTTTACCAATTTTTGGAAAGGAATATTCATGTCATTTTCTAAATAAGGTCAATTTTAATTTTATTGAAAATGAGGAAGGAATGTATATTTTAATGTGTAAGGATTGAACATAATTTTTTGATGTCATGACCATTATTTCTTTGGAGATTAAATTATATGTTTTCATTTTTATCTTCAATTAAAAGTAATTCCAAAAATATTTTATGAATTTTGAGTTTTAAAAACTGATTCTCAATGAATATATAAATTCCTCAAGAATTATTTGACGAGATGTTTCTTTTAAAATTATTTTCCATCTATAGTAAAATAATTTTATATTAATTATGATTTTATAATGATATATTCTAATGATACCATTATTATTTTTTCTCTGAATGGTTTATGATTATTATTATTGGATATTTATGAAAAAAAATTATCTTCCACAGGATATACCATGATAAAAAAATTTGGAAACTTACATACGTTTCCATGTGTTATTATTTTATGAAATGATTAAATAATTTTGAAACCGTTTTCTTTACGCCTTGATGAAATTTTTTATTTTATTTAAAAATTAACATTTTTAAGGTTGTATGAGATTCCACAAACATCCAAAAACAAATTAAACTCCCCTTATTTTATCATATTTTATTTTATGATGAAATGTTTAAGAAACCCATTTTTCTTGGATTTGGATAAAAATCACCGTTTTATGATCTTTTGGAACACATATGTATGATTTTAATTCTATTATTGTTGGGAAATATATCTCACTTTAATGCATTTTTTAAAGATTCATATCTAATTACGGAAACAATAATATAATGGGGAGTGAACATAGTTTTGTAAGGGATTATATCTGATATGATAGTGTAGGGACTAAACCTTGAATGTTATGATGGTTTGGGGAGTAAACCCATTTTGATATTATAACCTTGAAAGTGATCATTGACTACGGAACATGACATTCTATTATTATGTGTATGCCTCATTTCTATGTATTATTCTAATTTAATTATCTCATGGATCAAGTTATTTCATTTCATTATGATTCATGTCTTTGAATTGATAATTTCTATTCCATTCGTAATGATTACGATATTTTAAATGAAGGTCATGGTTTTCAATTGTTATGTTCTTATTCACATACCCTTATGCTCATGTTACATTTACATTTCTCACATATTTATACTTACTGATAATTTGATATGACCCATTGTTTTTATCATTCCCAAATTTTCAGAAAAGATGTATTAGGTATGATATGTCTATGAATGGTGATATTTATAAACAATGTATTGGGAGATGATGTAGTTTAAAATGAACTAGGTTTTTTGTATTTCCAAATTTCTAAAGCCACTATACCATGGTGATAGACAGACATGTGTTTGTATAATCTGATGAATGATCATCTAAAATTATCTAAAATATAGGTAATTAATTCATGGGTTACAATAAAATACCCGTCATAAAAGATTATATGTTCATATGATAATCATATGACATATTAATAGATAATGTGAGATGAATAACCCTTATAAAAATCATAAAATTTAATTTGAAAATTAATTAATAAATTTATAATGTTAATAAAATTTTAAACAATATAAAATATTAAAATACAACATAAAATATTGAAAATTCATTACTCAAATATTCATGATATTAGAATGTAAATGAGGAATCAATATAACCCAATTAAAATAAAATTGAGTTATGAAATTATACTCCATTTGATAAATATAAATTAAACTAAAATTGGCTAAAATACTCTTAATAGATAATTAAAATAATATTATTTTTGATGTATTCATGTTATTATAAGTAATGGGGTGTCTTAAACATCACATAATAAAAATGGGTTGAATATTGAAAATGAATCGTTGAAATAAAATGTTAGACCACAAAACCATTAATTTGAGTCTAGGATTTCAATATGCGTCTATTAACTTAACTTTATTAATATTATAAATTTTTTTCTTAGTAACCTTTATAGGTTTAATAACTTATTATTAAATCATTTATTTTATTTATCTTTAATGAAATATACAAAATTAGTTAAGTCCACGTCGTGTGATTTCAAGACATTCGGTTCATTATTTTAAAACATCTTTATTGTGATGGATATGGTCAAAGTGGTCATTATATTAACATTTCAAAAATAATAATCATGAAATATTTGTCATATTTTTCATAATTTATACTTTATAAATCAATCATTAAATATGGTTATGAAAAATTAAATACGTTACAACCAGGGAGATGGTAGGTCTTACGTATACGTGAGTACTATTACAATTATGGAAATAAGTTAATTAATATTTTATATTTTCTTAATGATTATAATATAATAAATTTAATATTAAATCCTGAAATATAATTTTATGTATTTCATCCATTTATTTTGATGAAAAAATAATCACTTCTCTTTTTGGAGTCAGTAGTCCACATATGTGAACAAACGACGTTTTAATTTTTCATTGAAAGTAATAAAATGATATATTATCTTTTAATAATGATAATTATATCATCAATACAATAATTATATCAGTTTTATTATATTTTTTCATCATATATTTCTTTATTAACTTCCATGTAAAACATTAGTGAAAAATGTTTCTCATTGCTTCAAGATGTGGGAGTTCACCATAAATATGGTCGATGTTATCATATCCCCAACTGAATAGAATGTATGATTTTATTTGTGATATAATAAATCTATAATTAAAAATATATTCAAAATATTATATATATATATATATATATAATTTAAATAAATCAATATAATAATCCATGTGAGGTGATGATGGAAAATGAATGACATTAGTTTGTGAGGTGGTAGTCTACCGAACACATGAATGTTGAATTTTTATATGTTTGATAAAAGAAGAGATTAAAAGAGGTTATTAAATAAAAATATTGAAATAAAATTATATGTTAGATATTATTTTTATTATATAATTGTAAATTATTATAATTTTAATGTGGTGGAGGAAGATGTAAAATAAAATTGCTCAGTTATGTCAGATACCTCTTCTTCAAGCAACATCCTTACTTATGCCTTAAAAGCCATCATAGGATTGATTTATGATCCTAAAAAGGGAAATAGTCAGTGAGGATGGATATTAGAATGATATTTGGGCTGGTACATTCTATAGAAAATTGATTTTATGGTTTAAGGAGGATAGAAGTGGGGGTGCCCTTTTATAAGTGAGATGAGTGACATACTTCTAATTTTTAAAAAGAAAACGTATTACCCTTGTTTTTCATCAGAAAAGTGGCTAATAAAAGGAAAAATATCTATAATTATATATTTATGGTCTAAATATGGATATAAAATTTATTTTTTACAAATTTATTATTCATTTCGTCCCATATTTGTCTAGTCTAACCACTATGAAGTCTCGTTTTAACCATAACTACGGTAATTTATTTTTAATATTTTTACTCTACATTATGGTAAATTTTTTTTGGGATTATTATATTATATTAATTATAACTATTTTAAATATGGAATCTATTTTAACAAATGAAATTATTAATAGTATAAAATTATAATTTAAATTAAAATCATTGACATATTAAAAAGGTGTATTTTGAGGAGGTGTATTTTTTAACCGAAAGATGATTTTATATTAAATATATGACTAAAGATAATCATTTAAAAATAACAGTTAATATTTATTGATATATAATTTATATATTTTATTTAAATCAGACATCATTAGGTTTATTATAATTAATTTAATATGTAAAATATTATTCACATTTAAAATATTTGTACGAATATCTGGTTTAAAAACCTGAAAATAAACTTGTAATAAAATTAAATATAAAATTGATTCAATTTCAATCAATTAGATTAACCATAAAATAATTATTATTATTTTAATTTAAATCATATTCAATCCATTTTTGTAGTATCAAATTTCTTATTTTATTGAAAAGAATTTGGATTTTTTAAAATCGATAATTATCACTATTCACAGAAAAAATCAATATATTCTAAAAATCCCAAAATTGAAACATAATTAACCTTGATACGATTATTTAAAAAAATTATTTTATATTATAAAATAAATTTTCTAAAATTTCAAAAAAATAATTATACAATTTTTTCTCTGAGCACAATAAAAATTATTTTTGATGAAAATATATTTTTGTAAAAAAAATTACTTTACTAAAAATAGATCTATTATTTTATAATTATTTTTCAATAATTTATATTAATTAGTAAATATATATATATACCTCATATTATAGTAAATAATATTCATACCTACAAATTAAGTGGCTATGTTAAAACTGTTATTAATTTCATTGGTCGTTTAAACATGAAGTTATGTATTGAATATGCTATCAAACATAGTTTTCTATTATAAAATATTAGTTTTTAGGTCCTCCTCCCATTAAATAAATTTCAACCACACAATTTTAAATTTATCTTTGTAATAAAATTTTTTACATTTGAAAATACCTATTTTGGATACTCACATCTTAAAAAGGGTAAACAAAACAACCTCATGATAAGAGGGGAAAAGACATATGAAGGTCATATGGAATAAAATATGCAAGGTTCCAAATAGGGGAACATAGCTAGTAAGTGAGTATTTAGACATTGAGAAAATTGTAATTCCCAAATAATTAAATAGAGTTATAGAGAACATTATATTTCAAAATGTATAAGTAATAAGATAACACCATACTAAACATGACATCAAATAGGAAAATAGTAAGAATTATTCCCTTGTTTTCCTTCAGTTGTGGGTTCAATCCACATGGAATTTATTGATGTGATGGGTAGCTGACCGGCCTATAGGTTGTGATTTTTTGAAAAATTATATTCTTATTACATTCAATGAAATATGATGAACAAGCTTAAAAATTTCCAAAATCATTAAAGATCATATAAAATGTAAAGGTTAACAATATAATTAAACATATAGAAAAGATTAAATTCATTTATAAAAACAACATGTTGAACCTAGGGGTTATATATACCACAACACCATAAAACATATCCCAAAATATAATTAATAATCTCAAAATATTAATACTTAAAACTTAAAAAATGGGGGCTTAAAATATTAACATTTTCATTAACCTTACAATCTTTTTCCAGGGATGGGATCCATAACTCTTAATATAACTACTCATAAAACATCATAATCCCTTAATTTATGTAATCCATTATTTATTTTAATTATAATAACCAAATACCCATACTCCCATACAATTTTCAGAAAACATAAACTTACATTTTTAGCTTTGATACAAATGAATGTGAAAGAAAATTCTCCCTCTGAAAAATAAATTTAAAAATAGAAATATCATATCACTTATATACCCAATAATAATTTAGGTTTAGAGTTTAATTTAATTATAAAACACTATAACATAAAAATCCCCAGTCATTTTAATGATAATTTCTCCTAGTTAACTGATATTTCATTATTTCAGATTAATTCATCATCATCATGCATATGAAACACATTGGAAATAATTAGTTCAACATAATTGTTTATAGACTAGGAAAAAATGATACTTAATAAGTTTGAGCTCAAATGTTCAGTAATAGTAAACATAATCATTGATAATTTAATAGAATGAGTGGTAAAAATATGTCAATAATGGTTTGATGACAAAATCAATGTGTATGATATTAATATAAGTGAACTCATACCCATAAATACATCGATCATTAAACATGAAAACATAAAACAATGATTTAACCAAGGAAATAGTCATAAAAACCAATAATCATGAGCAATGTGATTTTAAACACAATCAAAGGAAATGTTTGTTAGATATAATAATCATAATAAAAACATAGGCATATCTTGTAACATCATATTTATAACCTATTTGAAAACCCTTTTCATAGATAACTAGAGGCTTGTTAAATCCAAAAGAAACCCCATCAGTAACATTCCCTTGTTTTCACTATAAACAATGAACAATACATAATGCACTGGAGAACTATATGCGAACACATGTCTTATAAGTTATGTCTAGCTCACCTCGTGCAATCTAGGAACACCCGTCATATAATATATATTCGACTCACAAGTGATCTATAATGGTTCTCAACAACATGTATTAGCTAGAAAAAAATCACGTGTTCATCACAAATAAGGTATAAGTACAATTAATGAATAAAATGTTTAGAATCATTCACCATTCAATCATGAATAAAAATAAATATTCATTATTGCATTATTAACCCATTGAAAAGAAATGGGTTCTATGAGAATATCATAATTCATCTAAAGAATGAATAAAAATTGTATAAATACCACATATCCCTTGTGGAATCTAAGTAACATAATGTGTCGTTGTTGTTGTTAAATGGAAATTTCATTTAAAGATCACTAAAAACATTCTTCAAGAAAATAAAATTTTATCTCTTATAATATTTAATGATGTTATCTTATATGTAAAATACTTTTGAATGATATCGTGTAATTTTTTTGAAGAAAATATCCTTTATATTTTCAATAAACCTATTTAAAATATATTTTTTAAAATATTTTAAACAAAAAATATATTTTAAAATAACATATTAAAGATAAAAAGGTTGTTTAAAAATATTGAGTGTTTATAATGGTTTAAATATATGTTCGTGAGAAATACGTTAAAAAATGATTACTTTTCAAATTTTTGTATTAAAGTTTAAAAAAGTAGTTTCTTAAAAAAATTAATAATCCTATAAATCATTTTGTAAAATTAATATTATGGAAAATATTGAATTTTAACATTCCAGGTAAATAAATTTTGAAAACATTTCTGAAAAAATTTATATGAAATAGAATACATCATGATCTAAAAAAATATAACATCAGTATCACATAAGAATAACTTTCATGAAGTTTGTTTAATTAGTAAGGGGGAAATGAAAAATAAACATGTGGAAACAAATTCGTAACTAGAGATTACCAAAATAGATTTGGTTCCAAAATGTATGATCACATTATTTACTCTAAACAAACCATAAATATAATTACACACAAAAGAAATAATATTTTAACATAAATACCATGACACTTTTGAAAATAATCAATCAAAGGACCCATGAAACAATATTAATAAATGTTATATTAAATATATTGAAAATAAGGATTTTTATTATATAACATGTAAATGAGAAGCATATATACCTGACAAATGAATATAAGTGATTTCCAAAATTTATAAATCAATTAATGAAAATATGAGATAAATAACAGTTACAAAAACTATAAAATTGAATCCCAGAATAAAAAAATAAATCAATTAAGTGTATCAAATTTAAAACCACAAAAAATAAGATGAAATACAATATATGATAATGAAATTAAATCTATAAATAATTATTACATGAGAATGTAATATAATAATTGATATAGCCCAATGAAAATAAATTGTGTTAATAAAAAATTACCACTTGGTAAATATCAATTCCATTAATCTGAAATGAAATAAATAAAATAGATAAATAAAATTCCAGGATTTATGAAGTTTTAATGCTATTAGGTGTAAAGGTTTTATATATAGAGCACATAATAAAAAATTGGTCAATATTAAATAAGCCTCACAAAATTAAGAAGTGAGATGAGAAAACCTATACCTCTAGGCCAGACAATCCATGTGTTTCCTTTATCTCATGCATAATAAGGTCATATCAATCATTATAATTATTCAGAAACACTTCAGGGTTTAATATAATATAATTTAATTATTTTATTTATTTATTTTTAATTACACATTTATATACTTTTTCAGTTATGTCTGTATTGTATGTTTTGTGGATGTTCAGTTCTTTATTTCAAACTGGCATCAGTTTGCTGACCATGGTCAATGAACTAATTATTTCAAAATAAATAGAATAATAATCATACAAAAATTATCATATTTTCCTATAAATTATAATTTTTAAAACAAATAATGAAATATGACTTTGAAAATTAAACTATGTTACAATCATGGAGACAACATACCATATATAAAAATGAGTAATGTTTTCATTATAGAAATAAGGTAAGTTATATTTTTTCATCACATAATTATAATAATATCATAAACATAATATTATTTCATTATATATATATATATTATCCATGTGTTGTTGTGGTGAAAAATGAATCACATCTTATCGTGAAGAAAATATTCCACAAATACACACGAATGGAATTATAATTTTTATGTGTAGGAAAAAATAGGATATATTTACATTTTATAATGATAAACATGTCATGAATATCATAATTAAATCCATTATATTACATATAATCCTTAACTTTATCCTTATTACCTTACACATAAAGCATTAGTGAACAATAAATAAAATCAATTCTTGAGATGGTAGTCCATCATACAAACATGTGATCTTATCGTATCCCACACAAAGTGGAAGGCAAAAAAGTTATTTTATATTTAAAAACTCCATATGTAAAATAATTTCATACTTGAAATACATCATTATAAAGAGTCATTTGAGATAATGATGGAAAACGAAAGACATCAGTTAAAAAGGAAAAAGTTCTTCCTACACATGAATGATAAATTCTTATACCATTTTATAGAATAGGAGACTAATTTAGGTTTTTAAATTTAAATTATAAGATCTAAAAATATGGAAAATATTTGTTTTATTTTATAAGAATAACTTAACAATATTTTAAGGAGGGATAAGATAAATGAAATAAAAATTATTGGTCATGAAATATAACTATTATTTAGAAAACCTCATTAGGTAAGAACTATTAAAAATCTTATTATATATTTTAAATTTATTTAAGACATATATTATTTGGGGGGGGGGGGGTTAGAAGATATTCTTGTAGGTATTTTTCAATCCAAAGGGGTTTAAAGGCTTGAAAAATGTGTAACATTATTTTTCACATGCCATAGGGATCCAAAATAGACCACTATATAGACTCAAACATGATAATATCTAAATATTCCCCAAAAATAGAGTTTATATATATTTATATTTTATTTTAACTATTATCATTGTTTTTTACCTTCTCAGTAAACTTGTTTTCAATTTATAGTTTTAAATTAATATTCCATTGTCAAAATTCATTACCATAAGAAAATAAATTGACCATATAAATCATATAAATTATTCTAACTCAAAATATGGAATCAATTATAATAAATTCAATAGATATATGTTGAAAATTTTAATTTAAAATTATACTTGAATATGTGATTAAAAAGTTGGTTTTCAAGAAGTGTTTTTTTCAAGAAAAATTTGATTTTATTTTAACTATATGTCTAAAAAAATACATTGTGTAAATCCAAATTAATATTTAATGATATATAATATCTATATTTATTTATTTCACTACTCCCTAGGTTTTTATATTTTAATTAGAATGGAGAAGCACTGTGATAATTAAAAAAAATTTCAGAAAAATACCTTTTTTGAAACAACAATAGAACTTATAATCAAATAAAAATATTTTGATGATTAAAAAAATTGAGTGGATTAAATACAAAGAAATAATAATTTTTTTAATTTAATTCATATTAAAAATATACATGCTCATTTAAAATTTTTAATTTAATAAACTAAATGAAATTTTTACAAAAAACCAATATTTTCACTATTTATTGAAAAATCAACACTTTTCAAAAAATCCCAAAATTTCACCCAAATTAAATTTTGTCATTACAATTTAGAAAAATATGTTTATTTTATCAAATAAATTTTTCCAAAATCTAATAAAAAATTATTTTAATAAATTTTCATGATAATAAATAAAAATAATTTTTGGATGAAAATAAATTTTTGAAGAATAATATTAATTTAAAAAATATTAACTGAAATTTTACAAATAATTAATCAACAATTTATACTGAGTTGAATATTTATATATTGATATTTCATAATGTAGTTAATACTATTCATACCCACTGATCTAATGGCTAAGTTATAATTATTATATATTCCTACATCATTTAAGATTGGTGTTACATGTCGAATACAACATCAAGCAAAGAAATATATTCTAAAATGCCTTCATGTGAAAACCTATTTTTTTCTATGGGTTACGCTACGATGGTAATATGATGGGTTTATAGTTTTTTCACAAACATATCAATGGACTTTGATTATGTAATGGAGGAGCCCATAATATAATATCCCCACAATACATTAGGAAATGATAAAGGAGTTTAGAACCTCTTAAGAGATGATGGAGTTAAAAACTCATAAGAGACAGAGTTAAGAAACTCTTAATAGATTACTAAATTAATAAAATTATATGAGATGATAGAGATTCATAGAAATATGTTATTCCTATGTGATTTTCTGAATTATCCTATTTATATAATTATGTGGTTAATGTATGATGCACAAGATATTATTATTATAGTGCTTATGATTGATCTAGAAAACCCAAATGACATGTTCGAATGCATATGATATGTTATCATGGTTATTTATTGATTTATGATGATTAATTTCTCTTATTATTATACTCCTTTTCAAATACTAATGTTTTATGTAATGAATCTTGTTTAGGATCATTTATTGATTGGTTAGTAAATTAATATGTATTTATCATGATCACATACCCTTATGGTTATATTATTCTTTCATATTATCATCATTTAACATATTCCATGACTAACCTAACAAACCATTTAATCTCACACTTTCTTATGTTTACTTTCCCTAGGCCCTAAGAATCTATTTATGTATGTTATCTCTAAAAATGGTAATTTATGAGAATATCTTTGTGGGAGATGTTTATATCTTTCATGGAATATTTTTTTAATATATCTATTATCCAAATAAAATAAAATATTTTCATCCTTTGGTGTGTATTGTTGTAAAATGTATCAAATATTCATATCTAATGGTCAAAATTTTATATATTAAATTCTTATGTTTCCTTAATAAGCCTAATAAATTGTTTTAGTTCTTTTGAGATTTTAGTTTTCGGGAAAATTAATGGAAAATGCTAACCAAAGATATATCTATAGGATAAAATCCTCATTATTTGATAAATAATGAGTGAACCAAACACTACAAGCCTTGATACTCATGCTAGGGGTATATTCATGGGTTAATTCACATTTTGTGTCTACCATTATGAAGGATTTTATTATATCATTATAATTAATGACCATGGTTAAAAATAACATGTCATATATTAAATAGATGGTATCATTTTTTTTCATGATTACATAATAACTCACTATAATTATTTTATCTCACACAATTATATTTGGTCGTAGCCAATTTTTGGACCTAGGATGAATTATGTTAATGCTAAATGTGTTAGGAAATGCAATGGAAATCCCTTAGAGAAACCAATTAGAGGTGATGTTTGGTTTCAAAATCATGGGGATTTCCTCACAAAACTATCTCATGATATTAATGTTAATGTGATTCATTCTGAACATACAATTATCCAAAAAATGAAAAACTCACTATTTAGTGCTTTATGTGGCAACATCATCCATCTTATAGTGGATTATTTGATCCAATTTTTTCTGAGATATTTATCAGTTACATAGAAATGATATTTTTTATTCTCCAATTCATGGATCTTGAGAAGGTTATTTAGGACACCTATTGGATAAAATGTTAAGTACATCAATGTTGTAATATTATCAATAATATAAGGCAAGATGATGAAATAGACTCAATGATATATGAAGAGTTTAAGAATGTATTTTTAAATAATAATTTTTTTTAAAAAACTCTTCATATGAAAATGTTTATGGAATTATTGGAACATTAATATAAGGATGATGAATCCATCAATACCAAGGATGGAAAATATACTAACATGAAAGGTAAACTTTGAATTTTATCATTGATCCTAAAATAAAACTATAATGATTTTTAGTGTCTTATGGCCATGTCTATGAAATTAATTGTCTACAAAAGACTTTTATATATGTAAATAAATCATTTTATGTGATCTAAATATTAAAATTTAGTTGATATACCAACATTAGTGTCTTTTTTTGTGTATAATAAGTGGTATAATGAGTTTATAGAAAATTATATCAAAAAAATCAAGGAATGTAAATTAATATTCCTTTATATTAGAATTTCAGAATAAATCTTAGAAGAAATTTAATATGGGTACCTATAAATGTATTAAGTATGAAAAATAATTCCATCCAAAAAAATAACTATGTGATGTAGATAATCCAATCAATGAAAGGAAAAACCAAGAATTATAACCAAATGTGCCACACACACACACTAATGCCACAATTAAAATGAGTATTAAAATTATACTAATTAGTTTAAGATATCTGAAGGTTAATGATTAAAATGTCCCTCAAAAACATCTTTATTAGAGATTCAAAGGGACAACTCATGCATAAAAAACTAATTAAATGTATCATGATTATAAATTTTTCAATGTTACAATTACTATAAAATCTATAATAGAGAATTACATAATTTACTATGACTATACCAAGTATTTTATTTCAATATAATTTTATAATTGTATCACAACACCTCCACATTGATTATAAATTGAGTTTTTATTACAAACTAATAATGTTCTGGTGTTTTCATATCATTTCTATATTGCATTTCTATGCAATAAATGTTTTTAGGATTGTGATTACTCTAAATTTTTTATTCTCGCTTTTTTAAATTTGGTGTGATATTTGGAATTTCTTGTATCTTCAATTAAATATTTATTCTAAAATACATTGGTAGGAAATAATTTTTTTATATTATGAATCAACCTATGAAAATAATTTTTTGGGAGGATTAATATAAACATTTAATGGATGTTACATCCATTATAAGGTATTACTACCTATTCATGTTGGGTTCTTATCATTATTGGATTGGGAAAAAACTCATTAGAAAATAAATTCCAACTGTATTCGATTATGCTAATGTATTTTAGGAAGTTTTTCCTACACTACAAATTAACTTTCATGTTTTGTTTTATATAAAAACTCAAAGTTGTTCATATAAATATTTCAAAGAAACAAATAAAATAAAAATAGTTTATTGGATGTAATTAAAAAAATCTACGAGAATCTTGATAAGGGATTCTGGTGCCTTTGTGTATCACCATGGGGTGTACCAGTTCATTTTGAAAAGAATAATAATGGTTCAATGCATATTTTATATAATTGTCATGATCAAAATATGATCACAATCAAGTACCAATGTCCTCCACTCTATACTAATTTCATTTTGATCAAATTCATGAAGATCAATACTTTTAGAAGATTGACTAGAATTCAATGTTTCATTAATTTAGTGTTAAAAATGATGAAATACCTGAGAAAAGAATTCATATTAGGTTTGGTAATTATGAATTTATATTTTTTCTATTTGGAATTACCAATTCTCCCATTAACATCATCGATTCACAATATATAATTTTTAGACATTACATCGTTCATTTTTGGTAGTCATTATAGATTATATTCTTATATATATATACATATATTAACAGTAAGTATGAGCATAATGATCATTTAAATATTGTTCGGGAGGCTTTAAAAAAAATAAGCTATATAGAAAATATATAATGTGAGAATTCCATTTACAAAAGATTCAATATTTGGTTATGTTGTAACATCCTAGGTAAATAAAGATATGAAATTTTTATATTTATTAATATTTATGAATTAAATTTTAATTTTATATTAATGAGGATGCTATGTTAGATAGCGTACCCGACACACAATAATGGGTTTCTCTAAAGACTTGCAACATTGAGTTATACTAAAAAATAATTATATAATATTATTATTTTAAATGGCAGTTAAAACATAGTCATGGTATTAGAGATAATGAACATAAATAACTACAATATGATTATATATTTTTGTTAAATGTTTTTACATTTATCTAATAAAGTATTGGGGCATAAAATATGAAAGAATTTGATTTTAAGCATAAATACTCTAATAATTTTTAAAAGGTCATTTTACTGCCTTTTGATGTCGAACCATTTAAAATCTAGTTTTATTTACATGAATATAGTCTATTTTAAAATATATTTTTATTATTTATATTTGGGACATAAAAATTTAATTTGGATGAAATTTTGGTATTTTTTTGATAATATCATTTTTTATGAATAGTGAAAAATATTGTATTTTAATTCAAACTGCATTTTAATCTAATTTATTTATATGGTTATATTATTTTTATAAATAGTTTTAAAGTATAATTAGATTATATTTTTACCATTTAATCATATGTTTGTCAATATAAGTAATTTTACTTTGAAATTGGACAAAACTAGTGTCAATCTTTTGATAGTTATTATTTCATAAAAACATTCTTTTTGTTTTTGACAGCGATAATTATTTTTAAATTAATTTCTTCCACTTATGTGTTTATAATTTGGAAAAATTGA
The DNA here is from genome assembly GCA_963277665.1 of Viscum album. Classification (NCBI taxonomy): domain Eukaryota; kingdom Viridiplantae; phylum Streptophyta; class Magnoliopsida; order Santalales; family Viscaceae; genus Viscum; species Viscum album. The sequence continues at coordinate 1,865,358,758 of OY728159.1, forward strand.
GTCCATATTTGGAATCAAGAGTTCCAAATTGTGTAAATAAGTTACTTTTATTTTTAGACATTATGAATATTTACTTCAGTAAAAATTTTACTTACCGTGGTTAAAAGGTAAATCTTGTAAATAAGGGTAAACAAATATTATTATAATAATATAAAATTACCCTAACACGTGTTCTAATTCTATTTGATAATACATTTTCAACCATGGGAATCCTTGGGTCGATTTTAGGACCCCATAGAGCCACATGGAATTGATAATGAGACATCCTATTAATAAATTTAAAGTAAATACAAAAATGACATAAACATATATATTTTAGTCAATCAATTTTTACATAGGGTTATATAAGTTATCTCTTTGACTGTAAAATTTCATTGGAAAGCTATACATATTTCTTATATTATGGTATTTTTCATATAATATTTAAATATCATATATATATATATATAATTATTTATGACACAATAATGATGCAGTGTTTACCTCATTAATGAATTATTTAAATAAATAAGATTATAAAGAGTAAAAAAATATAAAAAACCTGTCCAATTATTATTGGATGATTTTATTTCGAAAATTAGTAATCTTATATTCTACATTATTTATTTTTGGACCTTTAGAATCTAAAAATATTTATATAATAAAATAATATTTTGAAGTTTTCCTAAAGTACCCCTCCTACATCTTATAAAAAGACCTCTCTTCTAACCCATTCCTCACACTTATCATGCCCCTTGTCTCATCCAAAAACTGATCAATTAAGCTCCATACATACCTATCCTACTTCTAGAATCCTTTCCCTAGGAAGATGGTAATTATAGATAACCTTTTGGTTCAAACCAAAGGGAGATACCGGATTTAAAGTTAATGTATTCTCTTGAGTTATTTTGTTTTATTTTACTTCTCCAACCCCATAAAATATTTTTATTCATTAATTTTAAAACAAAAAAAGTGTCAAAAATATACTAGGTTGTTGTTATGGGAAGGATTAAAACTAAAATTACCCACACCTCTATCTAATGGGTAAATAACATACTGTTTCTCTGGATGATGAATTACAGCCTCATGAAACGATGATTGTTCAATCTTCTCCTACCACCTTTAGTGGTAGCCATTATGATGGAACTGTATTTATATATGATATATATTATGTTTATGTTTATTTTTTATCTATTATTATGTAATTTTTATTTACAAACATACCTTTTTTCTTTCCAATATTTGTAAATATGATAATTTCATTTGAGAAAGTGCAGGTTACTTCCCCCTCAAGGTGATATGATTCTTTCATGACATACATGGAATGTATAAAAGATCGAGTTAACGATATTATGTAACACACACACACAAATATATATATATATATATCATATGATATTATACTGTAATTATAATATACTTACGTATCATTATGTTTTCATTCCATTAAATGTGAAATAGAAATGAAAGTAGCGTTCATGTGTACGTACGGCTTACCGTCTCCATGAAAAGGGCATTTCATTTCTTATCTCCAAATGTTATGTAATATTATAAATACATAAATATACTATATATATATATGATAAATATTATATCTATATCCTGAATATCATTATAGATATAATGGACTTTTTACCACATGAACAACATGTAATTATAAGAAGTTCATTTTTAACTCAAGTACCAAATATCGACAAAATGGCCATTATTAACATAAATGATTGAATAATGTTTATAACACAGTCATAAGAGATATAAAAGGAATAATAAACATGATAAAGGTTCTTAAGAAAGTATTAATTAACTTTTAATTATTATTCAAGAGATTAAATAATTAATGGGTAATGTCGAACACAGGGTAAGGGGTTTCTTATCTCACTTTTAATTCTATGAGATTTCCATTGTTCTCAACTTATTTCTTGAAAGTGGTGTGTTTTTTTTGACATATAATATACCCAGAAAGGTTAGTCAGAAGATAAGCCCCTAACTATTTATTAAAATAAAATAAAAGTCTAGAAAATAGGATCCATAGAACCAAAACAAAAACTACATACACTCAAAATCCAACCCAACACTACCTCCATGACCAAAAGCTTCATCCACACTCACCGATTCCCATTCTGAGCTGTCATATTGCTTAGGGACCCTGACATAATTCTTCATGAGATTCAACCATTCCAAAGATAGGAAATCACTAGTAGTTGGTATACTTTATTAAAAGATCTAGTGGACATCGACTATGACTAGTTAGAGTAGTCCCTCCTTGGCCGTCTTTGTGGCGATGCAAGAATATCCCCTAGGTTCCCCATCAACATCTTCTTACCTCCCTAAAGAACATCACTATATAAGGGTTGGATCTTGCCTCTCTCATTTTCTTTTTGACTGTTAGATACATCCCCCCAATTGCTGAGAATCTGCATATTCTGATAAGGATCAATCCTGGTCTGATGAAGTTGGAAATTTGTGTCAATCACGACTAGGACTTTTGGATTTTCCAGCAATTCAATGCCTTTACAGATCCCTTTTTCACTACCAACATTCACTTCCACATCCTCCTGAAGAGTTACCTTGGTCTGTAAAATGGAACTATTCGGCACAACCTGCTCCACAACCTCCTACAACAGCCCTTGAAACTGATTTCCTGTGGGGACATTTACCATCACACTATCCTTCCCCTCGGCCCTGCCCTGAATTCCAACATCACATGCTTCTGAAATCCCAATAGATAGCCACTGATCACAACTAGTAGACTTCAAGAACCCCACTTCTCCACACCACTGTTCTTCATCCCAAACAACACCCTTATTTAATCATTTGGTGGTTAATAATTGTGTGTTCATATGACTCGATTGATTGCTACATGGTAAGGGGTTATCGTCTCACTTTTTATCCCCGTGAGATTCATGCTATATTTTCCACTATTTCCCTTTGTGTAGTGTATATAATTCCCTTGACGGTATTATTTTTTTGATATACTTTAATCTATGGGTATTTACATCTTCATCATATGATCCTTCTTTATGGAGTGTATGTTTCCTATGTTACCAAATATTTAAGAGAACATTTCACCCTCCTCTTTTTTATAGAATTGTTTTTGTTATGTCTTTTAATTTACATCTTATTATGTTGGTATATGTTCTTTTATATCCTCATTTATGAAAATTTTGTGTTCTTGTGATGAGATACATTTTTCTCTCTCATTGAATCTTTTTTAGATTTTTAATGTGACCCCGTTAGGCTATCGAATTTCTATATGGGAACTTTTTAACCCAATTTCAATTAATTGGGTTAAACATCTACTTCATGATTATGTTGTGATATGAATATGTGTGAATGAACTCTAATTTTATTACCCTGAATATCAAATCACATTGATTGTATTTATATTTGTCATAAGTAATTATGTAATTGATTTATCTTTAATCTTAGGATACAATTTTTATAAGGTATTTCATCTCTATTTACATTACATTGAGACTTTATTGTTTTTATGAACCAATTCACTCTTATATGGTGTATATAATATCCTTTTGTGTATTATATCATGAATCCATTTGTTCTCATGATATTATAAATTTTTGATTAAATGTTATTCCTTAATTATTTGTATTCAAGCATCTCTCATTTTGTAAAAAACTCTTTAACTATAACATCATTTTAAATGTTTTAAAGATTTACTCATCTAAATATTTCTCATTAATGTCCATATTTTCAAAATCATTTTTATTATTTATTAATATTGACTTTAATGTTTTAAAATTTTAATTCCTTTAAATGTTTCAAAGTGGCATGGGACACTTTGATTCCAAAAATATATTTATGAAATGTTTTAAATGGTTTTGACAGTGGTTTGATAAATCATTTTTTATTTAAATATCATGAATTGAAATATTGTGATTAGAATGTGGAAATGTTTTATTTCATTTATGATTGTGTTATTTGTTATGATTATGATATAGTAATTGGTCATTGTTTACATATACGTGTGGTTTCGTGATAAACCTAGGGAGGGTGAGCCCGAGGTAGCTCTCCAATGCATTGGGTAACTTGATGAAGGAAAACATTAATGTTTATCCTAAGAGATTTTAGGAATATATTGTGATGGGTATTTCAATATAACTCTCTATGTAGTTCTGATATCTACAAAGTAAGTATGTTATGTATGACACATGATACCTTTATTATTTATGACTATTGTGTGTTATTCATAAATCATATGATTTCATGAGTTATGTTATGATTGAAACATATTGTTTCATTGATTTTTATTTATTAATGGGTTAATGTTTTCATTCCTTATTTTATAACCCTTACTGAGTTTTTATGCTCATCCTATGATTTTGAAAAGTTTTCTACATAACATAAAGATGAATAGGGTTCAAGATTCGATCAGTGAAAGGTTATGCTATCTAAAACATGGAACTAGGCATGATTATTTTTAAGAGTTTTTGTTTATGATTAAAAATGGAAACTGATTAGAAGTGTTTACAATGTAATTTTTCGAGATGTAATGTAATAGTTATGGCTTATTTCTCTAAAACACTAAACTGGAAAAAATCCTCAGTGTGAATTCTTGGTTTAACTCAAGATTAAACAATGTTTATAGTCGTGTCCATATATATATAGTTTTGAGTTGTGGTATATTGATGGATTTTTCAAATATGGACGTTTTTGACCTAAATTGAAGACTTACCATGGTCACTGATATCCATAATTTTTAGGATGGTATGATACCACTAATTATTTGATTGAAATTTATTATGGATAAATAATATAACAAGAAGGATGACTCAGAATGGAGCCATGTTACATTTGATATATGAATGTGAGAAAGTTTCATTAATCCAAACAGACGTTGGTTCAACACAACTTTTCTTACACTACCCTATATTGGATAATAGCAAGTGATCTATAGTGTTTCATAGAAGAAGGGACTAGCTTGAAACCTTATCCAGATGGATAGAGACATAGATTATTCATCGTTATAATTAAAATTTAATCAAAAATATCACCCAACTCATTATTTAAAGCTGGAAGTAGTCGTTATCTCATTTAAAAATGATAGAATTTATTTTATTGAAACATGTGCTATATATAATTATCAAAAAAAATTATATATTCATAGAAAAATATCAATATTGAACAAAGTATTTGGTTTGAGGATGTTAAAGATTATGACTACTTAATAAATTACCATTCATTGAAGGGGAAATAGGTGTATTAACCTATGAGTTGGAAATTCCATGATTGTTTTTCATTATGGAGGAATGAATGAGATCCGATATTTGTGGATTTGTATACGAAAATCCAAAACTCATTATGAATGTTTATAAATCATATATTTTTATAATTAATGTTTAACCATCATTAATGTTTGGATTAAAGATCCATATAATGAGAATGTGATACTGTAGAAAAAAATAAGAAATTTCCTTAGTTTAAATTGGATTTTTATCGAATGATATGGTTTATAAATTGAGTATCTATCCCACAAATATCATATTTTCAGAAGGAGTTCGTAGATGATGTCATGTCTCATCATTCTCTATTCATTTAATTAGGGCATAATTGTACATATATATAAAAAATTATTTCTTGTGGATAACATGAAAGGAGATATTATCGATTTTGTATCCTATTTCTAAGAATTTGAAAATTATAAATGCGAGAGAAAAAATATAAGGGTTTTTTAAAACCATTACCCATACTATAATGGATATTATAAATCATTACATTTAATATTAGCATTGAAATCCCCAAACAAAAAATCAAAAATTGTATTTTGTTTAAATTAAATATTATTATGAAACATGCACATTTAATTGTAATTATACAATATTTATTTCTTCACCATCTTCCTATGATGTACATTATTGATGTGGTAAGATTTATTATTGTACAATATTCTATTGTATAAAATTGGGATACTCAGTTTTCCTCATTGATCTAGGAGGTCTTCATTACAATTTGGATATTGAGTTATGTTTCAGTACTAAATAGCATCCTCAAATAGTTGGTATGTTTTGGATGACCATTGAAAATCTAGAAGGACATTTAGTAGCATGTACTATGGATTTAAATATTGGTTTCGATCAAAATCTTCCAGTTGTATATTTTTTATACAATAATAAAATTAACTCATGTATTAAAATGGATCCTTATAAATCCATATATAGCAAGAGAAAATATTTACTATATTATGGTGAAGTTTGAGAAAGAAATATATTAAGATGTAATCTATTTAGGAAAATGGTAGAGAATTTTATATCAATATAGAAATACATAAAGGAACCACAGTTTTAACAAAAAAATTATATTGAGAATCGTTGGTGAACTATTGATTTCGAGGTTGGTGGAATGTTATTCTTATTAATACCACCTCAGATAAAGTATATGAGATATGGAAGAAGGATAAGCTTATTTCATGATATACAATTCCATTCAAATCTCTATATTGTATCTAGATGGTAGCTTATTTCTAGGTTCTTCCACTGAATTTCTCTAGAGTTCGTGATGCGTTCCATGAATCTATTTTTAAGAATGCTTATAACCAATTCATCACATGTACATAAATTAGTAGTCATACCATGAGAAGAGGATCTCTTCTATGAGGAAGTATCGGAGGAGGTTCAATATTAATGCGAGAGAATTATAAAGAATAAGGCCACTCAGGTAAGCATGGTTTTGATGAAAAACAATAAATTTTAGGAAGCTATAATAGAATTCCAGTATGAGATGATGTAGAAATATACTTACTTATTTTGATCATAGTGGATGGATTTCATGGGTGAAATTATTAAATTTTTAGTATAATGTAATCCCTAAATATTTTATTATATAAATATATTTAATTAGGGTTAATTTTTATATAACTCGGTTTACACACAAAATGAGGTTAAATTGAACAAAAATATAATATTATGTTATTATTATTTAATTTTATAGTTATTACTATGTCAGTTTGTTGGTATGTATGAATATGATAAACTAAATTAAGAAAATATATTTTTTACACTTCTATAGAAGAAATTTAATACGTATCAAATGATATAATATTTTGAAAGTAAAAAAATAAATATTTATCTAAAAAATGTTTTTATACACGCAATATGTTCATATATTAATAAGTTAAAATTATCACCATTGGTTAGTGTTTTCTATGAAATTTATAGATTATAAACTCGATAAAAATTATTATAAAATGAATAGAGAAATAATTTTCAAAACGATCAAGGAGAATATTATTACGATTGAAATTATCATATCAATTAAAATATTGTCGTGTATTTTTGTGATTTGTAGTCTTTACCCCATATTATTAACCATATTTAATGAATTTTAACCAAACTAATGTGAAAAATAGATGTAATATTTAATATTCATATGGATTAAAAATAAAATGATCTTATTCATGAAATTTGAAACATGTCATTTCGAATGTTGAAACCATTTTTCATGATAAAATTTATAGAAATGGCAGTTATCCATTTTAAAATAAGCATGAAAAAAATCAATGTTTGTATTATATTTTTTATGCATAAAAATATATTTATTTATATCCCCTATCTAGTAAAACCCATGATATGAATGTTAAATAATATTTTTTTAATCAATGAAAACATATAAAATATATAACTCTCCTTGTTTTAATATATCATATATTTTTACAATGGTATAAAAATAGGCTCAATTAGGCTATAAATTGTAATTTTAATTTTGAATGATGTTTTTTATCATGGTAATTTATTTTAATCTATTAGCGATGGATTATTTAACATGATTATTTATGAACATTGGAAATAGTACGTGTTTATGTAATAGAAAAATAAAAAATTATATCTTAAAAAAATAATTTTAATGAATTATTATGTTCCATTTTTTATTTACATATAATATATTATTGATGTTTTAAATGTTGACATTAGAATTAAATCTATATATTGTTTTATTTAATGTCAATCAATGTTAGTATCCCCAAAAATAACATTAATGGTATCTTATGTAAGATAGTTTATTATTAAATGATTTAAAATTAATAAAAGTTTTTTATTTATTCATTTGAATGTGACTTGATTAAAATATTAATCATTGTCCACTTAGGGGTCATGTTTCATTTTTTAGTAACAATTATGACACAAAGTATGTAAAAAATTGATATCATGGAAATATTCAAAAGGGATAATAGGGGGATAATGCTAATAGACAAAGGTAAAATGATTAGATAAAAAAGTCTAAAATATAATGGATGATATGATTTTAGTTCATCATCATCCTATATTTTAAACATATCAATTGTGTGCCACATTATCATTACAATAAATTTATAATAATTTAATACATTAGAAAATAAACAGGGTTCTCATCCCATCACTTATAAAAGGGAGAATCGTATACTCCATTATTCAAAAAAATTTAATCCATTTATCATGATAATTCCATAAAATAATACCACAATACATTTCATCACCATTACTTAGTGTTTTTTTATTTCTAAATTACTATCCATTCAATTTTTAGGGTTTTAGTCATAGGTGGTTTCAAACGAATATGTATAGCTCTTTATCGATTACTTTCAATTTCATTTCTTCATCTCACTCGTCAAAATTTAAGGTACAAATTATAAAATTTTGAATTCATTATATTAAATGTACATAATTATTATTATAATTATTATCCAAAATTTATTATTGAAGTCATTTCGATCATATTGGAAAATAAAACACCACTCATGAATACATGTGGAACACAACCTCCATGAAGAGATATGTTTCCTTTTTCATTAATGTTTCACATTAATGGTTATAATGATGGGTTTACACAATATATATGGTATTTGTGATATTATTATTATTAATAAAATTTTATTTAATATTTTCTATTCATTCTTTCTATATATGTAATATTAGAAACATCACCTGTTTATATGTACGAATTACTGTCTCCAAAAAGTAATTAAATTCAATTTTCAACACCTCTTTATATAAATAGTTATTAAAATATATATAATGATTAAATATATTATTCATTACATGATTAACCATATTTTTATTATTTAAATATGATCATAGTACAAGTAACGTGTCTTCCAAATAAAAACATGCATGAGAAATAAAGATATCATCACCTAGAACAATGATTTTAAAAAAGTGTTTTTAATAAATGGATTATAAGATATTATAATGAAAACATTTACGATATAATATATATTATTTTTTATCTAAATTTTATATTATATATATATATATATATATATATTTTATACAGAATGATCAAACACATTTAAGGAATGATGATACCTAGGGTAAGGTATTTAGGAATCTAATACATTTTAATTAAGATTTTCTATGATTGAATTTCATTAGGATAAAATATACAATCCTTATCTAATAATACCCATTTATTTTCATATGATTTGTTTATTTACATTTTTTTGACGTGTTATTACCACTTTTCACATTAGTTCTAAGAAGAGTATAGATAATAATATTATGAAATGAATAACGTACCTATCCTATATAGATATATAATCTTTCTCCTCCATATCCATCTACTCTATAAAAATTTTGGAATTATTTTAATATTCTCAAATCATATTTTAATTTAATTTTTATCCATGATTAAATTTTTATATAAATATTTAAAAATAATATTGTTTGAAATTACATAATGAGAAATTTTTATTAATATTGTGAGCAGAGTATTTATTTTAAATGATTATGTTATTAAAAGGACTTCCCCCCTTCATGACCACATAATGCTTTAAACCTTACATTATGTTTTTACATGGATCCTTTCATGGATTTTTTTCAAAATATTTTATAATTTTTTTTAAATAATTTTTTTCAATCAAAAAAACGTTTTTTACAAAATATATATTACAATGATATTTTAGAGGAATTATTACTCTATGTTAACATCAATTTATGTTTCATTTTCTTTATGCAGTATACGTTATAATGATTCCATCGTTATTGTTTCCCTAGACGTTTTATGATTTTTATGGTGAAATATTTATGAAACACAATTATATTCCATGGGTTATTCTATGATGATATGAAGAACGCTTTAGGATCTTTTCACATAAAATGAATGAATAATTATTATGTGATGTAGGGGCCCAAAAATATTTGGCCATCTGAATTCATTGGGTAACGATGATAGAGTTATGAAACTCCTAAAATATGATGAATTTAAGAAACTACTATGAGATGATGGAGTTATGAAAATACTGAGAGAAATTAGATTTAATAAACACCTAATAAGTGCCACTGTTTTATTCATATAAGATACTCCTATGATATTTTTGGAATTATCTTGTAATTTAATTCCATAAATGATGCGTGATTCCCAAGATATAATTTAGATATTGTTACTGGATGATATAAAATATCCTGATAAAATTTTCAAATTCTTACGATATTATATCCTGGTTCACAATTAATTTATGATGATACGTGACCCTTATGATTCATTAAATTTGAAAATAATTAGTTTTATTCCATGATTTATTATTAAGATTTATGAAATATTGTATAGGAACATTCTAGGTTTTTATGACGATCTCTTTTTATTTTTCATACCTTATGATGGAATAAGTTTGATACATGATATCTCCCATATTTACCCTTATTGAAAACTTGTTTTCATCCTTATGTTTCGTTTCCCAATGGTATGACTAATTGATTCACTATATATGTGTATAAGATGTATAATATGTGAGATCAACATTATGGGTGATATTGACGAACTTTTATGAAATATATTGTTAATGATTATAGACTTTAATGATGAAACTATTTTATTGTACTCAGGTCTATATTATTTTAAAATATTTTAAAAAATCATGTATAACGACGTAAAAAATTATTTTAAATGCTTAGGTCACCTCATAATAACACATGGATTTATCAAAAGGGGTAATTTAATTGAAACTCTATATTTCCCATATGTTCAATTCTTGTTACATTATAACAAAATCTAATTATTATCTATACCATAATATATTCATATATATATATATTTAAAATAAATAATGAGAAGAGATCAATATAATAATGGATTAATTAAAAAAAATATACAAATTTATACCTCTATGGTATAGATACAAAACACCTTATTACCCAAATGCACTCCATCTTATTAAGGTGTGAAATTATGGTACATTCTTTATGTGGTTCTGGGAACATAGTTTTGGAGGTATTAAACATAATCTTGAACTTCTCTAATAAATGGATTCTTTTTAGTTTTAGTTATTGAATCACTCCTTAGATCTAATCAAGGGTAAATCCTAGTGGTGTCATCTCTCTCAGAATACATGATAAACTCACATCATAGTGTATGATTCTACTAGTTATTTTCATATATTATTTTTTATACATCAATTGGATTTATTATAACTAATTATATATACAAATCCTAACCATAACATTATAATCAAGATTTTAACAATAGTTATGATACTTAACAATATTTTATACCAAAATGAATATTGATTTATATATTTTATAAATCTGTAAAATAAAAAATAAAATATATCTCTTGATTTTTATATTAATAAATTATATAAGGAGTCATTTATTTTTCAATGAAGAAATATCATTTATATATTCCCATGTTGTTTAATTTATCCATGCTTCCTAAATTTATCAATGAAAATATAAATTCAATCAATATAGAAGATGAAGATAATTTTGTTTCATTTCCTTTTTCATTCCAATGTTCCATCCTCAAATATTTGGTTCTACCATAGTACACATACCAACTAAGTTGTCTTGATTCATAGTATTTTTTATAATTGATCTAAGATCTTATTTAGATTCTCCTCATATGATATATCATTCCTTAAATGTTTAATCTCTATGTTATGTACATGTTAGGGGTATGATATGTAAATTATTTAGAAGGATGCCTTTAAACAAGTATATACCCGAGATAGGTTTAGTGGGAGTAATATTTAATAGGACACAATTCTAATATGATCATAGATATGAATGATTTCTATATATATTGTAAAATTCATTCTCCTATTCTAAAACATTATTTACTTCCTCAATTGTGATATAAAAATGTATACCTTATCTCTAACCTCAAACTCTAGGTCTCTTTGATGATCTTATATGTATGTTTTTTCTTTATTTTAATGGATTTCATATGATGTCTAATGGTTTGAATTATCACTAAAAAATCTTGAATCTGACCGGGTCCCATTATCTACAATTCATTAGGTTAATCCCATCATGATGGGGTTTGAAACCTCTTCCCACAAAATCTACCTATGGTTCCGTTTGAATGCTACAATGGAAACCGATCTTATATGATAACTCTATTATTGGAAGATACCAATCCATACAACCTTGAAAATTAATTGAACATGATACCATTGTATAAATTAGTGTTTTAATGGTTCCATTGAACTAATAAAATGAATCAGGGAGATATGATTTACTGAAACATTACTCTATATGAAACTCCAAATGAAATATTCTCCAGAACCTTAAGGTAAACCCCAAATCCTTATCAGAAACATTAGATAGTGGTAATATTTTTATTATTTACACTTCTCTTATGTGCATCATAGTTATTTTCCAAAGAGATAAATCATCATTAATAATAATAAAATTGACTAACTATGTATAGAAATCAACAACCACCCATATTATGTTATAGACTTTTGATGTGAGAGGGAGTCCAATGATAAAATCCATTGTTATTATTTTCTATTTACTAATTTTTTTGGAAATGGTTTCATCAAAAAAATATACATATATCATTTAGTTTTTACTTAGTCACATTATCATTGAGATACATATTCCAGAATCATCCTCAACATGATATCCCACTAGAATTTAGGCCTAAAATACTCATACATCTATGTGCATGATGGATACATAAAGAATGATGATATATACATAACATCTATATTTTCCCTCTGTAGTTTATATTATTAAGGGACCCATATCTATGTTCAAAAACATTATAACTACATATTTATCAAAGATAAACATTGTAATATCATATACCATTATTTGTTTCTCCATTTCATCTTCTTATGCCTCTTTGATTCTATCACGAATGGATGTATGATATGTTATTTCATCAATGTAGGATGAAATTAATTTTATGATTATAATGTCCATCATTTTCAAGTCAATGAATATTAGATTAAATTAAATCCTCATTAGTGATAGATATTGAAGATAATTTATACTTAGAGTATCTACCACATTATTTTCGTTACTATGATGGTAATGGTTTGAAGATTCATAATCGATGTCGTCCCTAACAGCCTTCAATTGGGCATAATGATCTCATTTTTGAATAAATAATTTTGGTTCGTATGATCCAAATTTTTTATACAATTTCCCTATATTGATAATGTTTTTAATGTTTTAATGTTATGATATATACAAAATATTGCAACTTATGTGTCATGTAGTTATGATCACATATATTTAATTTGAAATATTCCTATGTTATCACATTGTAATTTTTCATGAGTACATAAGGCAAGAATTTATTTCAATGAACCACTATAGATCAAAAATAAATTCAAACTAGTGTGTAACGTGATCATGTGTGTTGTTATTATCTTATTTTATTAATTATATATAATTATACATATATTCATGAGTCCAAACAAAATTCACTCTTCTTTGATTTTTCTTAGTTAATGGGTTTTAAAATCATGTGATGATTCTCACATATAGATGATTATACCTAGATAATACAAGTAAAATATGGATCTCCCTCATATATTTTGTTCTATTCCATCCATAAATTTTAGTTATCTTCAATGGATCTAAAAATATTCATTTTATAGTGACAATATTCCCTAGGAATGTTACTTACTCTATCCAAAACTAATATTTATTAATAATGGACTATAAATTTTATTTTAATTTATTTATTTTTGAAATAAAATTATCTTCATTTTTGTCCTTAATTTTTGAGTATATTATAATATATTCTCCAAATACTAGGAATTGTTTCTATATAATCCTTAAAGATTATTTTTATTATGTTCATGACGATAATTGGAGGTTCTGTGAGTGTAAATGGCATCATAATTATATCTTAGTTCCTATAACTTATTTGAAAAATAGTATTGGGGGTATCCTCTGTATTTCCCTTTATGTGATAATATTTTAATCAATGATTCACTATAGAGAGGTACTAATCTCAACATAGGATATATAATTATTCATTAATCTATAGAATTTGACACTTATTCATTGTTGTTTGACATCCTAGATTAAGATGCCACTCTGAGGTGCCATGAGCCTTGTGTGCCACATGGAATCAATTGAATCTCCAAGAATTGAAAGGAATTGATATAGAAGAGAGGTAATTGTGTGTTTTCATGGGAAAACCATGACCACATTAATAGAGTAGCATGGTGGTACAATCAAAAAACAAATTGAAGAAGTAGTATAATAGTGAATAAGTAGTTAAATCTGTTGTAAACCAACAAAAAACTGATATCAATACAGAGAATAATTCATCTGATAAATGGAGACTAAATAAAGTAAAAAATTACAATAATTTATTTCATTTATTTGTAACAAAGGAAAAATTGGACACAAATAGTAGGAAACATCATAATTAAAAGGATACCGAAAGGAAAAAAATTCACCCAAGAATCCGATGATCTACCATAATCTTCTGATACTAGATCTATACTAATTCACACTATATGTCACACATCCATAAGAGGACACATCCCCTTATCTACAACTATAATAATATAGTCTTTCGGGTTTCCTTAGGTGGCCTAAATAGGATGGGAGAAAAATCTCAGTAGGCCATCGCCAACAACATCTATAAATATCCAACATGTGTTTACAATATGATAGTGTTCCTATATAATAATGTAATGAAGTTATAACAATAGTAAATGGGTCAGCTCTGGTTTTTGAACAGAAATCAAGCTAACACTATCTGATTCATCTAGTGTTGAAATAACTCTAATTTTTTATCACGGGACGAAATTATGGGCATCACATTCATAAGGGATATTATTCCCACTATCACATTTCTAAATGATGCCATTCTTGGTATTACATTTATATGGGATTCCATTCATGGTATCACGTATAGGTTATCCATGATTAGTATCACTATAAGGGTTTCCATGAACATATAGTGTCATAAGGGATCTGATTCCCATATAGTATCACAGGGGATGACATGCTTGTAGAGAATCATAAGGGATCCCATGCCTATATAGTACCGTAAGGGATTCCATTACCATAAAGTATCTCAAGGGACATCATTCCTATTTTATTATTACAAGGGTCTAATACCATTTAAGATTAATAAATTGGTATTACATGTCTATTTAGAATAATTAATCATAAGTTTCATCATGCCCATTCATTTTTATTTATAAGGTTCGTCATACCCTTATGTCGTGTTATTGATAAAAAAAATTTATTTAATATGAGCCAAGGAATAATTCCTAAATCATTTACCATATTCATTAAAAAGGGTATAACCATAATATATTTAAATTAGGTTACTTGGAAATACCACTCACCTCAAAACAATTCAATTCATTATAAGAGTATTAACCATGCTACAACACTAAATCCACCCATTTCATTTATATTATCGGAATTTAGAAGAAAAACCAACACTCCAATATGTGATTTGGCCATATTATCATTAAATTAATTTAAGCATGTAAGAGGGAAAACCAAATGGGATGGATTTATCTATGGTAGTTGATGTAAAGGGGTTTAATTTTCTCATTATTTTTCAAACATGGAAACCAATTTATAGAGATTAAATCTAGGATCAATTCATAGTGAAACTGGTATGAGTCACAATGATAAATATTATAAAACATAAAAACATGAAGAATAATTTATAGATCACCTAACTCATCATCATACAACTATTCACATCCAGTAATATCCTTATTTTTGGTCTGGATTAGATGAAATATGAAGAACATAACAATTCCTCAAAAATAAGGGATATGGGCTTGCACCTCAATAACCATGTCGAGGAGAATAGAAAAGGAGAATGAATAAAAATGAATCAATATCTCATTGATAGGAATCAAATGATATTAATAATTATTCAAAATGAATCTAGATGTATGAATGAGATCAAATTATATGAATTTTTTTCAAAGGATCTCAAAAAGGGAGAGGGAGAGCTCTCTTCTTCTTGAAATGAGAGAAACCAAGAGGGAGGGTTAAACTTAAAAATCATTAAGGGTAAAAAAGTAATTTATTAAATTTTTTTGGGGGTCAGATGTTTTTTAAGAATTATTAGACAATCCATGAACCAACTATGCACCTCCCACTATTTAGGAATAAACCTGCACAATTAGGCCACACATTTAGAAAGAGCATGTGTCGACCATGTGATATACCACTACTAAAAACTACTGACAATTCTCACCAGAATCCGGCCCCAAGAAAATTGTTAGGGAAAACCATATTCCATTACTTCTCTTATGTTCAACCCCACATGGTTATAAGAGACAAGGAATATTGGGCCGTATTGTTTCTACTAACAGTGAGACCTAGTTTTTTTCTCCACCAATTAGGGTTTTGAGCTCTGAATAAGCCTATGACACCCTCATAACCTTTAGTAAAAAAAAATAATCCATGTAAGGTCTATGATAAAAAAATTATTCCTAATTAAAATAATCCATACCAGAGAAAAAAATAGGGTTCTTGTAATCTCCCTCATAAAGGACCCCTCCCCCCTCATGAGTTCACCTTCCATGGGTGGAAAAACCTCATATGATAATAATCTCAAACACTGAGAATTTATCCTGGCCTCTCACTTTAAGTCACGTTCTTTACATATATATTTTTCCAGATAACCCCCACTAAAAGGATAGACCTACATCAAAGGGAATTTTTTCTCTATTCAACAACACATATATGATGATCCTCAAAAGAAGAATCAGTAACTAGCTCTATATCCTCAGCATCAAAAGTATGAGATGGGTTGACAGGATAACAGTGAACATGTGATAGTTGGAAAATGTGGTGTATGGAATGATATCGTTGGGGTAATATAAACCAATAAAATACTGGTCTAACTCTCTCCAAAATAAAAAATGTTCAAATTTTTTTTGGCAACTTCTCTTGCCTATGAATCCATCTATTCCCATGTGTTGGTGATACCTGTAAGAAAACACTATATCCTACCTCGAACTCCAGAGGTTACTAATAGAGATCATCATAATAGACAAATCTATAATGAGAAGTATGAATGTTCTTCCTGATATTATGAAACTAATATGAAGTCTCATTAATTAGGTGAGGACGTAATAGTTTTTCCTCCCCTACATCTAACCGACACAGTGGTAAACGGAATGGACTATAGTATAAGGCCCCTAAAGAGTCAAATTAATTGTCTCTTGATAACTAGTATTGTAAGAGAACACTATGAGATGGATATGATTATCCCAAGAACCACTAAAATCAATTACATGTGGCCAAATAATGTTCTCGAGAACCTATATTGTCTACTCTGACTAACCACAATCCAAGGGATAAATTCTATACTCAGAAGCACTTATGTAAACATATTGTTTTACAACCCCTTCAAAAATTTCAGTATGAAATGAAATTCCATATCTAAAATGATAGTAAGAGGAAAACCATGTAGTAGAATAATCTCAGACAATAATCTTCACATCTCAACAACTGAGAAAGTATCTTAGATGGGAAAGATGTGGGATACATTCGTCTACTGAATCACGACTACCTAAAATATGTCACTATCTTGAGGAGACCTCATAAATCCAATGATAAAATCCATGGAAACATATTACCATATAAAATAAATTATTGGATGCAGCTTTAACAAGAATAGAGGTCACTGGTGCCCCACCTTCTCTTGCTGACAGGTGGAACACCTAGTGATAAAACCTTCTATATAATGTTTCATCCCTACCCAATTATAATGTGGGAACATTACATGATACGTCCTAGAGAATCTCAGGTGAACTACCCACTGAGAATAATGTTACTCACATGTCAACTCTTATCTCATATTTGTGGGTACCGATATGCACTCATGTATACAGATGATGTCATCGTTCCCATCAATAGTCTAATATAGAGGAAGGTCCTCACCAACAATACTCTATCATAGGGATAACCCATTTGGATCTGAAAATTGTCTCATCTACACCTCCTCTAGTGTTGAAGAAGTCACAGATGTTGGTCCAAGTATAGAATATATAGGATTCTCCTAATCCCCTATATAAATATAATAAAACACGTCCATAATCATTTGATCGTTACTGGCCTCTTGAACCGCCTAAGTCTGAGTTATTATGCTCAGAGAATCAACAACCAAATTTCCCTTACCTAGAGTATAATCATTCTTGATGTATTGATGTATCCAAATATATGTGAGTCTCTTGTGGTACGTAAATACAAAATTATTATCTCTCAGTAGGTAATGCCTCTGACAGTTCATGGTGTGTACAACAACAACCATCTCAAGATCCTACATCGAGCAATTTCTATTTTGAATCATAAATTGTAGTGTCCCATTTGAAATGAATCAAACCTTCTGCATTAGATCTAACCCTAGTTTGATACATGAATTGTAATAAATGATTGTATAGCTCATTCCCAACTCTAGTAGAATTAGGACCAGTAGTGAATTCAGTCTCCCCTTTAACTCCTGAAAGGATGTCTCATAGGATTTAGACTATATAAACACCAAACCCATTTTATTTAGGCCCGTATGAGGTTCCATTAAAAATTTCAGGTCATGTATACTTTTTTAGTAAGCATTAATATCATATATAAAATACATTCTTCGGATGATCCCAAGTAACCACACCTCTCGACATCTCTGGGTCTACTAAAACTCATGCCTCTTTGATAATGTACCCCATGAAGTGTACATTATTGAACCATAAGTGTCATTTTCTATGTTTAAAATACATTTAGTTATCTTTAAATATATTAAGAATGAGATAAATATGAGTGGCATAGTCGCTTTGAGTATGATAATACACTACAATTTAATCTATTTATTGATGAAAATGAAATCCCTATAGGGATGGAAAATTAAATTCCTCAAATACATGAAGACAATATGCACATTTTAAGACTGAACGACATCCCCAGATACTAATACAATCCATACCAACTATATAAAAATATATTTGGAATATATGAAGTTCTTAATCGAATCAGATGATATTCCAATCCCATGTCAATCTTTGAGAATATTCTTACTCCTCTGAGTTGTTCAAAAATATCATATATGGGAGGTAAAGGATATCATATTTTCATTGTAATCTAATTCAACTTTTGGTAATCCATGTAATACCTAAGGGTTCTGTCAGTATTCTTGGAAAAAAGGACTGGCGAACACTAGATAGAGTTACTCAGCAGTATAAAACTGTTGGCCTATAAATCCTATACTTGCCTCTTGAGCTACTATAACCCAGAAGTGGCCATACTATAGGAATAAAAGTACATTGGTGAAGCTCTATGAACTATCTTGATATTAAACTCTACCTATATCAAAAGATTTAGTCTTAACAATTCATAATTGAATACATATTTGAGTTGATCTACTATTGAATAGAAATCAATTTTTTGCAGCACCTAATCATCCACATAAATGATAGTAAACTAGAATTTCACTCAACATATCCCAAGATACACTTGTCTATCTCTACCTTCATAGGAATCCCACTCACCTTTATGATTACAAGTACAACCCTCTGGTTAAGTAAATGAAACCTTTCTATGATAATAGTTCACATACGCATGATAAGGAACCAAATCATCCCTTCCAAGAATGATGTCATGGTCTGTCATCTTGAGGAGAAAGAGGTTTAATAAGAAACGATGGATGCCTATATCAAGTGTAAAATTCTTGCACTGGTGTATTCTCTCTGATTGTATACAGAAATGTGTATCTAGCGTCATCATGCCACATGAGTACTCAATATGAAGTTTGAGACTCTCCAAAAGTGGCATAGATTTAAAGGAATGTGATTCACCTGTATCAAATAATACGGAAACCATATTATAAGTTAAAAGAATAGTAAATTGAATTGTATATTGTCTAACATCCTGATCCCTTGTCATAGGATTTATTGAATATAAATGGCATGATCCCTTGCCCTGTGCTACCACATGACTTCATCGAGAGGGTCCACTGTATTAGTGTTAAAAAGCTGAAGTCTAGCTACCACATCCAGGACCTCCTTCTATGCCTATACGGCTAGTAGTACTCGATCTACCTACCTAGTGAGGTGTTACTAAACTTTCTCTTAAATTTAGAGATTGAATGGATCCTATCCCACTTGAAATAGAAGGGAAGGTTCTACAAAACGGGTATAGATTCCCCAATATTCCATTTCCTCGGTACTTAATAGGTTCTTTAGGACACTAAGGCCTCTTATTCCTAGGCTTCCAACACTGATGACACATCATGTAACAGTCTATGGGTTTAAACTAGATTTTATGTCTCATACACATCGTCTTGAAGCATCACATCCGACCACTAGTAGAAACGCTAACTTGTTTGGGTTAAGAACTACCATTGACCATGTTGTCTACTTTTGTCAGGTTTTGATCAGTGATAAGGGATTTGTTCAATATTTTTGATATGGTTTTAAATTGTAAAAAATTTACCAGAGAATGAATAAGATGCCTAAGACCGTCCCAAAATCACATAGCTTTCACTTCCCCATCAGTAGTATAGATATCTGTGAAGCACTGAATCTCTATAAAATTAGATGAATAACCCATAACTATCATCAATACATTGGGTAAATTTAAATATTACCTAAAAAATCAACCCTTTGAATCTCAAGAATGAAATAATCGAATAATATCAATTTGATGTCCCACCACAACACATTCTAATATTGACTAGATAGATATAGAATATATCACCAGAATTTTGTGGATACTCTCAGCATATTAGTAGTGAGTTTCACATTGGTCACATGAGGCATCTCTAAATGTTTAAACAAAGGAAAAACATCCTCGTGAAAAATATCTCTAACATGTAGTCCACTATCCCCCCAAAATGTGGATGGATGATACTATTGGAACTCTTGAGTTAACTCTCTCTTAAAAGGGGAAGAGAGTGGATATCCATGTAGAATATTCTTATGTCATGGGAAATATACTCTAAATTAGCAATCATCACCCATGTCAAGAATAATAAGAGGCTCCATAGGAGGCCCTATTAGAGTTATAACTGGTGGTTAAAGGTCCACCAACTTCAAGGCATGGCCATGACTACCCTCTTAGCGTCTAAAAAGGGGATTTCATGGTAGTATTGGACTTCAATTTCCAAACACACACCTTAAATAATGTTTGATAATATCATAAGATGAAGATATAGAAATATAATAGGTAAAAATACATTATATGTAATTATCAAACCCCTATTCTAGCTCAATGATTTGGGTCTTGGTTATTGGAACATTTATATTGAACAATAGAGACCTATCCTACTGCCCACTACTAAGGCTGGGACTAGGTCAATATCTATTTTTTGAATTCCAATTTGATTTCATGTTCCTATTTAAATTTCAATTATATTGGTTCAACTAAATATTTTTTAACACATCTAATGCATAAGGACAGATATCCCTTATTAAATAAAATTTGGAATCTAATTAATCCATTCCAAAACATATTACAATCCATGTGAACAATGGTCCATAACACAATGTT
Organism: Viscum album; assembly: GCA_963277665.1. Lineage (NCBI taxonomy): Eukaryota > Viridiplantae > Streptophyta > Magnoliopsida > Santalales > Viscaceae > Viscum > Viscum album. The sequence continues at coordinate 1,865,380,432 of OY728159.1, forward strand.
CTATAGTTGACTGCTAAGGAAATCTTCCATAGACTAATAAAGAAAACCATATTTAATCCATTTAATGAACTCTAAATAACAACTATATTTTTTTAATCCCCATCATGAATTTTTATCAATTAATAATTCTATTTATATTATTTAAGGAACTCGTAGAAATACTAGGCAATGAAAATAACACAATACACCTGTATAGAATGTAAAATTCAAAGCATGTGAAATTATTACAAGGTGCATAATATTTTGAATTCTATATTTTTTATTTACCTCATCTCATCGATCCTAGGGTAATAGATAAACCCCAATAATCTCAAATGTAATATCCAAATTCATGTGCATCACCCAATGGAGGAATACGATCAACTGTAATAAGAAAAAGTAGGTTTTTAGAAATTCTCATTCAAGGAAAATTTGATATTATCCATACAGGGGTTAGCTAAACCCAAGAAAATATTGTTTCAAAATCCCAGTACATCTTATATATCCAATCCATTTTATAAAATTGTTAATTAAGAAAAGATTTACTCATACCACTTTGCGATGTCTCGGACCAAGGTGCCACTCGGATATACTCGAGCATAGTGGGACAAATGGACTCTAGTGCATCTCACCAAATAAAAGAGGCTTTCAGCTTATAGTGAGGGCCTATGTTTTGTCTATGGGGATACTATGACCTCATTAATAGATTATCATAGTGGTAAAATCCATAGACAATTTTCTTAAACAGTATAACAGTTAATGAGTAGTGGAAAAAGATATAAATAACTTATCAATTGATATCAATACTAAAAAGTAGTAATCTGATAAAATGAGACAATATAATATAAAAATGTATGATAATATATGTCATATATCTATACATCATGAAAAAATGGATACAAAAAGTTAGAAACAATACTGTACTAGAAGGTATAAAAAGGTAAAAAACAATCCAAGAATCCCGAGCTCCAACCAATTTATCTATTATAAGATCATCCCAAATTCACTTTAGAATTCATGCATTAATTATAGGACACTTCCCCTTCTCCACATATTCTGGAATAGAGCCTTATAAATTTATATAGGAGTCCCAGATAGGGTTTGAGATAGATCTTTGTAGGGCACCACAAATAATGCATTGAAATATCTAGTATGGATTTACAGTAGGTTTGTGTGCATATATAATAATGTTAATTAGTAATATCAACTGTAAAAGGGTTGGATATGGTACCAGAATAGAAACTAAGAAGACAATATATACTTCATCCCATGTCGGAATATCTCTGAAATAGTTCAAGGGACATCGTACATGGTATAACATTTATATGTGATTCTTTGACTGATATCACATAGAGGGTATCCATGCCTGATATCACAGTACAAGACTACATGACCATATATAATCACAAGGGATTCCAATCCCAATGAGCATCATAAGGGATGACATGGACATATAGTATCACAAGATCTTCCATGATTGTAGATTATCACAAGGGACACCATGACCATATAATTATTACAAGTTTCATTGTGACCGTTTATTATTAAATAAGGAGGGATTCCTTGGGCATTTAACAAAATTAATAATAAGGGTCATCATTCCCATTCTCTCTCATTCACAAGGGCCGTCATGCCCTGATGTCATATAACTGATAAATAATCATTGGCTTTACTACGATCCGAGTTGAAATTAATAATTATTTTACATTCATCATTATTAATGGCATAACCATTGTCAATTTAAATTATGTAAAATGGGATTACTTATCACCTCTAACCAATTCAATTATTTATAATATTGTTGTTTATGCTAAAAAACTACAGCACTACAAAATTCCATTTAATTAATAATATCATAATTTAGAAGAAATACTAACACTCCAATAAGTGATTCGGCCATATTCTCATGAATTCCATTTAGGACTATAATCGGGGAAACCGAAAGGGATGGATCCATATAGGGTAACTGATCTTAAGGCGAATAATAAGATCATTTAGTTCAAAACATGGAAACCATTTTAAGGATGATGTAAATTGGGGAAATTCATGGTGAAACTGGTGTGCGTCAAAATGGTGAATATTATAAAACAAAAAAACATGAGGAATAATTTATAAAAATAAAACCTCATACTTGTATAAATATCCCCATACAGTATCATTATTTTTATACTATATTGGAATAAATCTAAATAATGGACCAATGCCCTAAAAATAGGGCATTTGTGCCTGCACCATAACAATTTTTTTGAATAGAGGTGAAATGGAGAACATATAAAATGGAATCGAGGTTTTACTGGGGTAAATCCCACAATATAAATTATTCTTAGATTGGAGTCCTGATTGATAAAAGAGATAAAATTCTATGAATGAGTTTCAATGAAACTCAAAGAAGGAGGGGGAGATCACTCCTCTGCTAGAAAATAGAGAAATGAAAAAGGAGGTTTAAAATTATAACTCATTAATATAGAAATAATAATTTTTACTATGTTTTATAGGTCTCAGAATTTGTGTGTATGGTTAGTCAAAACATTCACAAATTGTGTGACTCTCACTACTTAAGAACGAAACCCACATGGTTAGGCCATACAGTTAGGGAAACTGTGTCCCAATAATTTAATATTCTTCTGCTAAAAAAATAATAATTTCTCACAAGAATATAACCCCTAGTGTACAATTGAGAGAAACCATACACCCTATATTATCCTCTGTCAAGCCTCACATAGTGGATTTTAACTATGTGGTGGAGTGTTTTTCTATATCGGTTAGGGTTCGGAGCTTTGAAAAAAAAACCCAGACACCCATGTAATCTTTATAACTGCAAAGGGAATCTATATTAGGTCCATAATAAATATTAGAACATATTAAAATTATATTCAACTGAGATAAAATTTATTTTATTATATATTATTATCCTTATTTATCTCATGATAATAAATGTTGAGGCACATTATCAGATCATAATACATGAAAATATTTAATAGATTTCCATAAGGTTAATAAATTGGGCACAAAACCCCTTTATTTAGATTCTATTTTAGTTTTCTCTTTATTTTTACTAATTCAATAGTTACCAATCAATTTGGTTTCTTGGATATTGGAAATATTACAAGTATAATTTTGATTTATAACTCATACTCTAAGTTGGGTGGAAGATGAGACAATTCCTTGGGGAACAAATCATCAAATATTCATATAATGGGAATCTTATAAAGGATGAACTTTTCCTTATTCCAAATAATTTTTTATAGAAAAGATTTCACATAAGGAAATAATATTTATTCTTGATATGAGTATTACAAATAAGATAAATCATCCACCATACACATGTATAAAATTAGGAAGAAATTCATGATAAAGCTGGCGATTTCCTTCACTTAAAATTTATAATTCCTCTATAAAATGGAAAAAATACATACCTTAAATGGAATTTAGTTACTTTAAAGTGTGTATAACATGGTTCATTGGGAAATTCACTAACCAAATATTGGTAATGGATAATTTAAAATCTTGGTAGTTAATTATTAACTAGTTTATTATTATCATTGATAACAGGACTTTCATGTTTTCAACTGATGTTTGAATAGTTCTATAAAGATTAAATGATATTAAATAATGTGTACAGGCTAAATAAAATAATAAATTATTTATTCATGAATGAATAATAACAGTATTTTTCATCTCATAGTTATAAGGATAGAACTCTACAATTTTGATGTCATATAATTTCCCTTCCTCTCTAGTAATTGGAGGAAGTTACTTTTATTTATCTTTGATAGCTCTTGTCTTAGTTCATTAGTTTTAATAGTGCCCTTTTTCATTACTATCGAGATAGTAGGGAATTTTTTGATAGTTTAATATAAATTTAATTTTTTCTACCACATTTCAGGGTTTATTTATCCTCGGTCAACATTCACTACCTTGGTTCCCCTTCTTATAAACATAATAAATTTCATTATTCCCTTTAGGAAATTTTACTGATGATTCTTCACACACATTTGATATGAGGGAATTTATAATTTTAAAAGGTAGTGATATTTATCTATCACTCCCATAGTATTAATCTCTATTTACCACATTAAATATCCAATCCCATGAGAACCTATAGATTTATCAATCCATATTTAAAATTTAAGGGAACATAAAACAATTTCCAATTATAATTAATATTCTATAATGAAACATAATTTTTTTGATTTATATTTATCCTACGAAATAAGGGTCCCACATTACTTTTGGGTTTAATTAAAATTTTGAAGGTTCATTGTGCATGTATTTTTAGAATTTTCATTTACATCGTAATATATTCATCCTCCTAATATAGGAGGACAATGAAAATTATCACCATATTCTATTGAAGAGTTTGAGGAAAAGATTAAATATTTTTTTTTCATGAATACCAACCACTACATTAAATTGATTTTATCCATGTTTCTAATATTTTTGGTTCATATATTATATATAAAAAATTACACTTCTATGTGAGAAACATCCCATTCTACCTACTATTTCTCAACTAATTTATTTCTTTAGTCGATATTTTCAATATATTTGATCAATTATATTGTGGTTAAGGAATTAGAAGAACCATCAAACATCATAGTTCATTATCACAAAAGGTTCTCTACTTCAGAATTTTATTTCTTACAGGGATGTGGTTGGTTAACCATGTTTAGTTTTATATTTAAAACATGGGTCAGTGAAGTATATATCGTCAGGGAGTTCTCAGCTTCAAATCCAAAATTTTTGGGAACCATATTTGGGTAGGTATCAAACTGCCTATCACATTTGTTGCTGAAATTATTCCTCCAATTTCAATCCATTGGTAGAAGTAAATAAAAATTATGTATGAGGATTTTTAAACAATTATAAATATAAAGGGTGATCTCTCAATATTTATGGAAAACCCATAAATGAAATTTATTCCTGAAACTATTGATTTATATTTTTCAATATATGTACACAACATTTAGTTTCCTATTATTATAAATCATACGAATTTTTTTTCAATCAAGATGGTTTCAGTAAATCCCATGTTTCACTAATTCATATCACAAATAAGTTTGTGATTATTTTTATAGGCTTAAGACACTTTTTATGCACTAGGTACAGGTCATATTAGTACAAAATGAGCCTTTAGAGTTATTACACATAGGTATATATGTTCCTCTAATATATCCACTTACCTGGATCTTGATGGAGTTGTATTTACCCATACATAAAATAACACTATACATTAAAAAATTATAGTGATATTCTATAATTTTTAGTCTTATCTCTATGCGTTTCTCTATTTATTTCTTATTCTAATCCAAAAAATTAACAATACTAGCCAGTAATACAAAATATGAAAACCTATATATTTTTTACACTTTAATTCATGAATTATTACATAATGTTATACATATTTAAATATTATAAAATAAATAATGTTAGTGTCTTTATAAAATTTAATATATAGATTAATAAATTTAAACAATGGTAAAACAACAATATTTTAAAACACTATAACACTCCCTTAATCTCCAATCATATTTTATTACTACAAGGGATAACATGGGGACATTTATAGGCAAGTTGTGAGTTTTCATGCCATGTAATGGAATAGTAAACTAATATAATAATGTAAAGGAACATATATATGTTACGAGGAAAAAAATTATTACATATAATGGCTAGAATAATACATATGAACATTGAATCATTTCATAATATGAAAACATCATGGAGTCATAGAATTGTTAGAGAAAAATTCTATAAGACATCATAAAAATAAGTAATGTTTAACCAAAAATAAATCATTACAAAGTTTTCATATGAAAAATAAACCTAAAACAAACATGTATTCTTTTGGGATGAAAAAATTACCCAATGAACTGGGGGGATATATAATTTTGGTCGCACCCGTCGTATTCATATCATGTTCTTGCATCTCGGTGCCACATAGGTCATACCACAAAAGAACATCTTTTGTCAAATTGAATACCATAATTAAGGATCCTAGGTGGTATACATGAAATAACCCAATTATATAATTTTTGTTACATCTCAGTGAATACCTTTAATTAAATTTAGTAATAATTATTCATGAGATATTGTTTTTTTATGGAAAATCATATGTTAATTTTGGTAGTATCAGGGGTATACATAAAGGTCCATTGGTAGAATTAATTAGAGATAATGGTTTACAATAATTACTTGGGGATCATATGAATAGTTAATGGATGTGTAAAAACAAATTACAGAATGATTTATTTTAAATCAAATAGCCAAATATAATGAAAGTGATTGGATGGAACAAAATTGAGAGATCTCACATTCTTTGGGATAGTATGGGCTTAGGGAATGTTTATAATCTTTATGAAAAAATTATATATCCTTCATAAAAAATATACCTTACAATAAATGTATGTTTATAAGAACATGAAAACATAACCAATTATGATTAAAATGACGAAATATAAATTATTTACTTGAACAAATAAGAAGAGGAGAAGAATCCCTTACAAGTGATTTTAATTTTAAAATCATGGAGAGAGATTCGTAAATGCATAAGAATTACATGGGAGGTATTAAGATAGAGAGAGTGATAGGAAACATGTTCTTAAAGATTTATTGTAAAGATAAAAGGGTGTTTGGATGGGTATTTATATCAAAAGAGATTGGAATTCATTATTAATTTTGAATTATAGATTTTGGAATCCATGTAATAAAATTAAAAATCTACAAACATTCCCATGGATTTTAACAAGGATTGAAAAAAAGATTTTTTTTTTACAATTTTTTATGATGTTAGTAATTGATATCATTAAACTAATACCATTTATTAGTGGAGGTGATTCATATTTATAAAGAATTGTTTTTAATACCGTAAAAATAAAAAATATGTTTATGATAATTTAAAATATGTTTATAAATTTATTAAAATTAATTTTATAAAATATTTTTTGAAAAATTAAAACCGATATTTGGAAAAAAAATATTTTATTTAATTTTTTACATCCCTTATATATAATTATGATTTTATAATATATAACTTATATTCATTCCTTATATTGTTTTTATGAAAAATCATAATAACATTGAGAATTATGAAAAACTAACTATTGTTTTACTTTGATTTTTGGAATTAAAAAATGATAATAATTTTACCAAAATAAATTGTTTATTATATTTATATCAAATTTTAAATAAAAATATACATTTACTACGAAATTAATGTTTTCAATATACTAAAATCATCATGAACCTTATAAAAATATAACGAGACATCCCAATATTATATTATCAATAATATTTTATTATATAATATTTAGTAGGAGTATTTTATGAAAATTAAATTTATTTAAAAAATGATTTATTTTTCAAAATTTGTGAAGCAAACTGGAACAATATATTTTCCTAAAATAAAATATTTATTTATTCCTATCAAAATATAATTTTTATTATGCTCATTATATAATCATATATATATATAATAATTATTAAATCCATCAACATAATAATTTATTTTGGTAAAATAAAATATAAAACTTCATACTAGTGGGCTCTGGATATGTAACCTATTAATAAACTATTGCGTGCCTTATGTTAAATGTTGTGTATGAAAGTTCGTTATTAGATTGTTTTGGTGAACATATTTTGCGAAATGATATATATATTTTCAAAATTTTCTCATAAATGGATCCTCTCGAGTTTAGGTTGTTGAACCATGGGTTGGGATTGATCATAAGAAATTCCTAGTGATTCCATATCCCTCAAAATAAATAATATGTAGTATTTAAATTGAATTATCCTAAAAGACTAGGCCATATATTTTTCCTTTTATGAAAAATAGATTTTATTATAAACATTAATATATGCTAATATTAATGGTAACTATTGAAAGACTTTATTAAAAATGGTAATGTTTTGTAACTGCCTTTTTTATCCTAATTGAATAATTAAGGTTATATTTTATAGTGGTAAAAAAAAATGAATTACACTACATGTATTTTAGATAACCACATTACCTAAAAATGAATTTATTCATTCATAAGGGAATTTTATTTATCAATGTCATGGTAATTATGGTTGAAAATGAAGACATATCACATCCTAGAGCAGAGGTTCCCTAACCTAAGTAAATCAGACCATTAGATGAAGAAGTTGGGACACATAATTATATTATATTCCCCTCTCTTCTTCTATATAAATTTTATAATTCCCAAAAATGTTACATAAAGAAAAAAAGATAATGGGTCAACCCATATGTTTGATAACATAAATTTCTCTATGAAGAAGCCAATCTGTTGGTTTGTAAAAAATTAGTAACAAATTCCATTAGATTGGGGTCGAAAAGAATATTTTCCGACTATGGAGGTTATAAAAAAAACTCTCATTAGAGAGTAAACTAATGTGTTTTTCCCATTTTTATTCAATTTTTATTCATTCATTTTCCTTGATTTTTTACTTTTTTTTCAATACATTACATAAAATGTGGAAGTACATCTAAAAAACCTAACTTATACTCATTAGACGATTATTATTAAATTATTCAATAAATATTTAGAGAATTAAGTGTGTTATAGGAAATTTATATTTATAATAGTAACCATAAGCCAGTAAAATGATTTAAATAAATGGTCCAAATAAACAAAGAAATAAAATGGTAGTGTTTTATGTTAAAGTACCCCTTCATGGGACAATGAAAATATTCTATCCATAAATCATCCTCAATAATATATTTGATATTTTTATACCAACAATAATATGAAATTAGCTACCACATGATGCAACATTTTCCCTATGAGAAGTAAAAGACCATTTGCATTGGGGAAGATATCTACCAAAGCTAAAATTGAACATGTAATCAGTAAATTAATAGAAAGAGGAGGATATAGATACAATTATATTCCATGGTATATAAATTTATGTAATTAAAATAATCATGAGACTATGGAACCTGATCTATTGGCAAAAATTCCATTTCAAATTCTTGGCTAAAATGAGCTACACCATAGATAATCTGAATCAATCCTAACCTAGTAAATCATTGGTTTATTTTAAAAACATGGTTATCCTTTTAATATCACGGTTTCCCCTATTTTACTTTTTTATAGATATTATCAATCCTTCAGGTATATTTCATAATGAAAAAAATGAGAGTTATATACATAATCATAAATCCTTAATGAATCTTCATAGAGGAGTAATTCATTAATTACAATTTCTCTTGATTCTATTGAACAATTTTTTAAATTTTACTACTAAATTGATAATTTATAATCCAAGAATTGATTTAGGAAGTATTATTTTATATAAATTATTATTTTTAAAATCCAACTTATTTTCTGCTAAAATCCTCACCATCTTGGTATATATAAATATTTGAACTAAATATTTATTTTTGTTTCCTATTGAATAAATTTCACGATGCCACATTTTTCATACCTATTTTATTCAATAATGAACTACAAAAAAAATATTCTATAGTTTCTAGTAGGATATTTGTGAATTATCTAACTTGCATCATAGTGTTTTTAGGAAATGTTATTTTTATCATTCCTAAAACCCTTGAATTTGGATTTTTATCTACTACATACCTAAATATTTTTATTGAAAAATATTATCATAGTTTCCATCATGACATACCAAATTGGTTGTAATTTTGGTTAATAATTTTTGGGAACATTAGTTATTGACATTGATAAGTTTTTATTCTATTATGATACACATAAAAAATTTATGCAAAATTTTAAAAAATTATATCTCTTAGAAATTAATTTTTATCCTACAAAGTGAATAATTTCATGCCGATGACAACAGATAACGTTGACTGTGACATTATTAGTTGTTTTATGATGTTTTAGTGATGGATTACAGTTTTTTTACTAATTTTTTTAAGAACCATGAAATTGAGTGAGATGGGACTAACATTCGAAGAATTAGAATTAGAACATATGGAAATTAAATCTTGTAACTTGAAAATTGGATACATAGACTCTATGAAATAGGAAATAACATGAATACAAAAGATATTATATATATATAAGTCCTTTGAAATTAGGGTTAGATGAGAAATATGGATCCTTCAATGAATCTCATAGACATTAGATAGTAGGTTTTTGAAAATATAAAAAAATTTAAATCTAAAAAGTGTTCTACATATACATATATGTGAATGATTTATATAAAGTTCAAAATTATTAAAAAAACATTATGGTGATGGTAATACTAAACAAAAAAAAATAAAGAGGGATAGTTATATAAAAAAATTCATATGACTTATATCAATAAAAATGAAAATGGATCTTTGTTATGAGAATCTTAAGAGCCAATGATAATTTAGGGTTTTCCTAGTTATATTTTTAATTCCAAAAAATCCAATATTTCTAAACTGCTAAAACTAGTATATTAAACTAAATTAATGTGAGGACAGTGTGTTGGATTCACCTAGGAGGGATGAAATTTTTCAGTAATGTATATATCATTGTATTTCATTATTATATGTATGATTATTTAAACCTATAAAAGATAAATTATTTAAAGGACTATTTCTAATTTTATATTGTTCTATGGGTCTCTTAAGGACAAGAAACACTTTATATTTGTGGGAATATTATGTGGACATTATTTTGTAAATTTTTTATCTTTTTAAATGGAATTTAATAGGTTTTAAATTCAAAATTTATTAATAATGGATAATTACTGATTTTTAAAATATTAATTTTGGAAATATACTTTATTTAAAATTTTCTAGATAATCCATTATCTTGTGCATAAAGGATTAAAAATTTAATATATATAATTTTTATGTTATGTAATGAATAATATTTTAGTTATTTATCATTGGAAAATATTTTTTACATGAAATTTGGATGAGTTTTTATTTTTTGAATTAATTATATCAAAACTAATTTTTTTTTTATTTTTGTAACAAAAAATTGGAATTCATTCATAATTTGTCATTTTAAAAAAATCTTATTTAATTAATTATTTGTTTTTTGTTTTTCTCTTAAAAAATTTATATATTTCACATAGTTTATAATTCTATTTGTTTATGTTTTTCTGTAGGGGTATTTCCCTTTTTTAAGACCTATGGAAATGTGTTTCTTGTAACTATGACATGAGCTAGTATTTATGCTCAATGAATACAAGTGGATATATAAATGATCATCCCTAATTTAAATCCTTCAATTGAGACCTACCAGGGATATCTAATAATAATATTTGAAAATCAAATTTCATTATAAGAATGTGTTATTTTCTAATATGGAAGAAAAATGACATATTAAAAAATATCAAAGGTAATGGAATGAAATTTTGTGCCTGAGCTTCATTAAATAAAGAATCCAGCCAATTTCCACATAATATGAATATTAGAAACTAATGATTCAAATTATTTGGGATTTTGAATATTATAATAATATTGTAAAATAAAACTAACCCAAATAATCTTAAAAATTGATTATAAATGAAAATCATTAGTAATCAGGGCTAACTAAGAGTTAACCAATCAAATATAGTCCCAGAATTTTAGATCTGGTGGAGTCTGAAGCTACAACTAATATACACTAGAGGAATAATCTTAATACTCAAATAATTATTTTTATAGTCATCATTGAGTCTATTATAATTTTTTTTTTGATTTTTATTTATTGATGGACGGAGGAAGTCTCGTATAGATGACCCTATAATTTTTTTTTTGTTTTTTGTGAGTATTATAGACATTCAAGTCAAATCAATGATGGGATAAAAATGTGTGTCCAAAGTAAGGTTATTTGAAATTAATATCCTCAATATAAATCGTGTTTTTAAGGATCATATATGATTTTTTTTCAAATCTATTATTCAAATTAAAACTAATAAACTATAATTTATTTGATAAAAATGTATTTTTATGTTTTGTTTTTTATTGATGATGTTTCATTTTATGATGTTGAAGGAGCATAAAACATCCAAATGATCTATCTATTATTTCCCATAGGGGTAATCTACACTATATTATTAAGAATCATAAATGTGTTTTGGTCAAATAAAAAAAATTTAGATGAATATGATACAACTTGAATGTTGTGGAAGGGTTATGCAATGTGATTCACTTTCATAAATATAGTTGTTTTTCTCAGGTAAAGGTGAGTATTATGATATGAAACATTACACCCCATATATTATAATCATGTAAAGGTATATTAATTTTCTAAATAAATGAATCAATGTATTATAATGGCCTCAACAATAGAGATATGTGTTGTGTGTTCTCCTAAGGCTACAATAGGTTGAAACATAAGTCCTTCTAAGGGCGATTTTCAACTCGGGTGCTCATGTTTGGTTCCACAACTGATATCTAATCTAATGTAACGTGTTGTGGTTGGAATTCAATGTCCAAATTAAAATAAAACAAAATATCATTTTCAAAATGGTGAAATAAAATAAATGGATGAGAACGGGTCATAAAAGGAAAGAATATTGTAGGATAATCTAGGGACTGTAAGAAATGTTATTGTTTACTGGACCAAGTAGGAGACTTCCCTTATGTATAGAAAAATGTGTGTATTATCAGTAACTTTAGATACATTAATAATAGACACAATATATTTCACATATAAGTAATTAAGATGAAAATGAATCTTTCCAATTATATATCAATTCATATAAGATAATTTTATCCCTCATCATATGAATTATTTATCAATAATAGAGGGGTTTAACCTCTATGTTCCCTATTATAGATCATTGGGAAATTACTCAAATTCCATATCTCCCCCATTTATATTATTTGATAATTATATATTATGATTATATAAATATGGATTTCAGTGGTCATACTGGGTTTCATGATCTCAAACCTTCAGAAAAAAAGAATAATCCATGAGTCCATAAAAAGGGAGGGAATATCAAGGCTTTCTGGTGATCTAATGATCATATTGAGCATATTGTTATTCATTGTTCATGTTAGGTAGTGATGGTTACATGGATTTGTGGTATATAAATAATTTAAAATAATTTCCTACTTTTTTTAATCTTATTATCCTTATAATGTTTTCACTTAGATTACTCGAATGAGTGTTGAGAGAGGTTGTACTATTGATTTACTCTAAGAGATTACTTTATCTAGGATGAAATTATTAAATGAAGTGGTCTAATATAGTGTTACATTTATTTTTGGTAGAGTATCATGTACAGTAATTCATTGTATGAATCAGTTATCAATGTTATAGGAATAGTGGTCTATATTCAAGGCATTGAACGTACATTTATTAAGGCCATGAATTCATTGTTTAATGATTTAGTTTATCCAAGATAGTTATTTCTTTACCCAAACTACTATGGTCTAACTTGTGACTACCCCAAGCCATCCTCAAATAGGCCAAGTGATGGTGACCAATGTTGAATAGACATATCCAAAAAATGGAAGGAACTATCCTAAAGTACACTTACACACAAAAACACATCCAAACCCATAAAATGATGAAATAAAAAATAACTACCTAATGAAATTATACATCTATGATCCTGAAATAGAGTAAGATAGTAAAAGTATTGAAAATGGAAAATAGGCCAATACAATCCCAACAAAACAGTGAAGAGAGTCCATCCTTCTAAAAGGCTGAGGACTACTTCAAAAAAATTATCATGGTAAATGATCATGTTTTAAAAATCTCCAGTTATGATTCACCTAATCCATATAATCCTAGGACACCATCTAATGGGTCCTCGTCTGCATAAGGCATGACACATGTGGGAAAATCCCATTTAGGTGTGAGTATAAAAATACTCAGTCGGAAAACCTGATATAGTAAAATCGATGAAAAAAGTATTGTTATCATAAAACAATATATAATCATAAATGTATAATAGGAACATCGAGATATACTATGTAAATACACCACTCCCCCAAGAGGTCGTGACCAACTTCCATCCCAATATTTCATCACATATAAAATCTTATACTAGGATAATTCCTTCCATGAGCCATGATATCATTGGAGACACACGATGAATTGGTCTAGGTCACGGTTCACTTATAAAAATGTCTTACTAGACTAATAATAACCAGATACATAGATAGGGGTCAAACCAGAATCCTCTTGGGGACACTATAAACCCATTCTGGATCAAACTACTATGTAGGTGAGCATATGGCAATGATTCCAAAAACATGATCGACACATCCTACTAGATGGAGGATCAAATACCTACCCAAGGAGGTCACACTAATTCCACAATCTCCACCTAGGGAATAAATTATGATAGAGGATCTCACTCAATTCTCATTGAGGGACACCACAACTATATCTGAGACTCAACATCTAGATGGGATCACAATCCTCTGATAATGATGTAATCCCAAACTATAACCCCAAGATAAATGACCAATGTTAACATAATCAACATATACTGGTCCAAAAATAGAAAACAAAGAGACAAAATAACTCTTGAAGGGGTTACAAGACGTGTTCTATTGGGTACATGGTGTTTCCTTCTATCCCTATCCCATACCATATGTAAAATCCTCACACATCATATAGTATCTTTATTCATAGTTCTTATAAGGAGTAAAAAACATATAATGACTCACAGTATCCTGACCATGTTTTCTAACCATGTCTGTGTATGGTGGCTAGGTCCTTGTACCAGCACATGTCTACCAATCCATGTTTGTGTAAAAGTACACAACATTCCATATAGACATTTACATTTACCCATGTCCAAGTAATATATGAAGTGCATTCAATGACAAATTGATGGTATCACACACTATGTGACATGGGTCCCACACCATGCATTCCTTAACTTCGGTTGAGACACTACCATTGCAGCTAGGGGCCCCACACAGTGTGTAACACGAAGTACACTCCATTTTTCTTGGGAATTTTAATAACCCCTGGTTTCTACTCTATGTCGATTTCCTCACCACTAGAACCCTATAATATCGAAAAAAACAATAGATCCATGGAAATAAAAACCTATTCGTCCTCAATCACCTAGATTAGGGTTCAACTCTGCGAGAAAATCATCACTATTGATCCTTCCATTTCTTTTCATCAAAATCGGGTACAAAAGATACCAAAAATCTTTTCAAATCCCCCACTGGTCATCCACCATCTTCATCGCATCATGATCACACAACTGATGCCGAACTATACCCACTATATTGATCATTTTCACTAAATAATGATTGTGTAAAAATCAAATACCATGTACTTTTAAAACTATGGGCCAAATAAAAATACATTTAATGAATGTGATAAGAACAGAGGGAGAAATCCATAAGACCTAAAAGTGAGGAATGAACCTCAAACGATATTCATTTCTCCTCGATTAATTATCATAAAAAGGATGTAAGAACAGTAATAAATCAATGAACTAATCAAAATTCCATCAAATTAAATATACCAATGATGTAAAATTCTATTATATTAGTGGAATTGATTCTCATTCATATTGGATTGAAGAACATGATGGAAATCCCAAATAACAAAATCTTACTTGGAGTTTGGATCGATGTTTGACAATGAACAGTAGTGTTTTCATCTTTAAAGAGATCCTACAACACCATTGGCACCACAATCCATGATCCAAACTCAAATCTATCAACATCTATCTATAAAGCTATCCAATAGTTGTATGAACCCCTGGTATTTGAGTGGCCAACCCTGATGATAAATCTATAAATGTACATTCAATGGAGAAACAATCACTTCATGAAAAACTAGACTAAACAAATTAATTATTTAATTTTTTTAATTTAATCTCACACACACTAACTTCTTCCTAAATTACCAGTTCTGAAAAAGAATATATCATTCCTAGGGTGAAATTTTTGTTCCAAAATAAATAGTTCCCTCTATTTTTGATCTAGGACACGATTTTTGAAGTTACTCCACTTTTTTCATGAAAATTGAAAATGTATGAATTTTAATATATTTCATATAGTTCAATATTTTATTTCAGGAACACCGGTCTTCAAAATTATATGATGTCTAGCTCCATGTCTATAAAATAATAAATATAAAATCGAAAAATAGAACATAAAAAATATAATACCTTACATTCTCCCCACTATTGGTCTTTATATACCAAAAATACATAACAAGGGCTACAGAAAGAGATGTGGGTATTGAGAATGAATCTAACCCTCCCTCCCCCACGTGGTCTCATGAATATTCCTATTCTTCCGCTAGACAAACACAAGCGGAATTTATTTCCCATGAAGGATCATATCCTACCAATCCATGATCTCCACCTAGGTACTCTGTAATCTATATATATCGTTGATTTCTACCTATCCCCAGTTTATAACATGTGACAGGTCATTGTCATACCTTTTGGCTATAACACATGTAAGACATGGTTTACCCAGTCCAACTATGGTGGTTGAGCTAAGTTACACACCACCTCACCATCTCTACATCATATTTTGAAGGGACCAATGAATCTATGAAATAACTTTCCAATGATGCCAAATATTCTAAATCAATATTTAGGTGAGACACTTAATAAAAAATGGTATGATTTATCAAAATCTAAAGTAATCTTTCATCATTATATATAATACGTCTAGTAGATGTGTATAACCCCCATCTTCTATTGGATGATATTCACATTCTCTATAGTATATTGCACTTACTTCATTACCATTAGTGTGGACTCACTTGGATCAGTCCATTAGAGTGGTGACTTGAAAGGTCTCCCCATAATGGCCTAGAATAGTGGCATACCAATGTTTTAATGATATCTATTTTTGTAGAAAAACTCCACCAAGGGTAGGATATCATCCAAAATATGGCTAAAGTCCAACAAACAAGCCCAAAACACATCCATCAAGAACCGAATGGTATTTTCTGATTGGTCATCAGTCTAGGGGTGAAACTCGATGATTAGGTGTTACTATGTCCCAAACAATTCATGTAATTATCTTCATATTCATGACAAGAAGCGATAATTACAGTCTTATAAGATCATTGATGTAACTCCATGGTGTCTCTCTATCTCTTTCATCTTGAGGCATCCCGATCTCTATGCTAAACTCTCCTATCGAACAACATGGAAGTGGGGCGACTAGGTGAGTAAGTATATGATCACCCAGATGTCATTGTCTCCCCCAGATGTACATGGTAAGCCCATCATGAATCCCAGGGATATCTCATCCCACTTACACTCTATAAAATCAAGGTGTTGAGCTAAATCAACTAGAACAGAGTGCTCAACCTTCACTTTTTGACGTGTGATACATTATGAGACAAATTATTTGAATCCCTTATTCATAGATGAAACCTAGCCAGAAAAATTCATGTAATAGGTCATGGTGAATATTTATGAATACTAGATGTTCTGCCAATGGGGATGTATTAAATTCTCATAATACACCCAGAAAACTCAAAGGTACTATCATCCACCATATGAGATTTATTGAGTTCTCCCCACCTTTAGAATATACATGATGATAACTTCTAGAGGATATGTTAAAATGTATTGTCTCAATGTTGGTCTCCATGTTTAGAATATCTTAAATCATATAGAAGAAGAGGGGTATTTTACATTTACTAATGATATGGACAATCGTCCTTGTCCATAAGGGGAAAAAGAAACGATGCTTAACACTTTAATGACTCAACCAACAAATGAGAAAATTATCACCTACAAAGAGCATTCTCCACCACCTTCCCCTTCTTAGGAATCGAGAAAATCTCAAATTCATAGTCCTCTAAAAACAATAGGCATCACCTCTATATCATGTTATGATCCTTCTTAGACAATATGTACTTAATACTATTGTTGTTAGAGTAAAGGATAAACCACTCCCCCATTAAGTAGTGACACCACATCTTTAAGGTGAATACTAACACTTCTAAATCATGACTGTTGGATGTGTATTTCTTTTATGGGTTATGAATTGGCACAAAATATAATCAATCACTTCTTACCTCTACATTAGAATATATCATATACATTTCCCCAATGCATCGTAGAACACTATGTTCTCAAAACCCCCACTTGAAATGTCAACATGTGATCACTAATAAACCTCTGCCTCTGCTTCTAAAAGTACCACAGAAACATTTTAATCCACAAAAAAGTATTCCCCTGCCAATTCAATGTTGTCATGGGTGACTAATCTTTGGATAGGTTGGTAATAAAAATATGATAGTACCCTTCCAACACAATGAATCTCAATACCTTAGTAACTCTCTAGGGTGGATCCCAAGTAATAATCACCTCACCCTTTACTGGGTCCACTAATACTTTGTCCTCTGAGAAGAATGAAACCTAGAAAGTGGAAGTATTTAATCCAAAACAAATACATTGAGACTATCCAATAAAGTTTGTCCTCTTTTATCAGCATCACATTTTCAGTGCCTATTATAATCACTATTATCGACTGTACTTTATTTAGCATCAGATATTAAATGGATATCAACAATAATCATGATGAAACTATTCTTACGTATCACTACTACTTTTTCTATCAGCACCACAATCCTTCCAACATAATTGATGTAACTCATCAATTACTTCATTCTTTCATAAGGACATTATCAAGAGTTCCCACATTAACTCATGATTTATGGTAAGTGAAAATATGAAAAGAGTCATGAAATTTAGAACATCATAGTCATAGAGAGTATGATTTACCATCACACCAACCAATCCTTCTATTTTGATTAAAAAATAATGCTATGATTCATTCAAAAAATTTGTCTCTGATTATTCAGATAACCAGGATCCAATTCTTTTGAAAACCAAGATCTGATTCATCTGAAAAGTATATTCGGATTCTTCCCAAAACCAGACTTTGAATATTCTGAAAAAAAACTTTGATTCCTCAAAAAACATGTTCAAATTCCATAAAAAATTAGGTTCCGATTTTCCTAAAAATTGGTTTCGATTCCTTTGGAAATCGGAAATCATAAAAAATATTTCCATAATAAAGAGAGGCAATACCCTTTTTTCAAACTTTCTTATAAAACAAAAGAAAACACATGGAAACCAACACCTTTATCAACATCTTGGTCCTAAAACCCTACTAATATTCCTTTCTATATTTTTGATAAACTCTTGAGTAAGGGAGTTTATGCTAATTCTAAAAAACACCACCTAGGGAAGGAATGACGATAGAGGATTACACTCCAATATCTTGGAGAGATTCCATAACTCTATTTGAGACGCGGCATAAGGAGGGGATAGAAGACATATTATATGGATTTAATTCCACACATTACCCTAAAAAAGGACCAAGGGTGACAAACTCAACCTGTACTAGTCCAAAATATTAAAACAAATAGCTAAAAGAACTCTTATAGGTGGCACACAATGTGTACCATGGAGAACTCGACATTTCCAGCAATCCCCTTTCCTGGTCATGTGAAAATTTGTCACATATGATGTAGTATCCTTATACATACTGTGTACAAAGATTAAAAGTCATATATAGACACAAAATATCCTTCCCATGTTTCCTTGTTGTGTCAATCTATAGTGGACATGTCTGGGTACCGGTCGGTGTACACCACGACATGCATGTGTACAATTACAAGGATTTATATCAAGCTACGTACTTTTGCCTATGTCCAAGTACACTAAAAAGTTAATAGCTATCCATATAGAAGGAGTAGCATGCTATGTGACTTGGGTAACATCTCATGTGATCTTTAACTATGGATAAAACCCAAGATCCACTATAAGGGGACCCCAGACGACATGTGACCAAAAGTGAACTATTTTTTTCTTGGGAAATTACAAATCCCTCAAGTTCTCTTCCACATCAATCTACATTCCATATAAAAAAAATGAATTCTCTAGAAACTTCTGATCTAGGTTCAGCCACCCCTTTTTTTCCTCGATTACCAAGATATGTGTTCAAATATGATCATAAATCATCACCATCAAGATATTCATTATCGCACCTCAAAATTAGGTTGAATATCTATGAAAAATCCATTCCATTCAACTTGTGATCATCCAAAACCATATTCACATCTCGATAACACCACTGATAATGAACCATATCCATTGTATTGCTTTGTTATGCAGATGAACAGTCACACAATAATCAGATATCATTTATTTATCAAATATTATTTCAAAAGAAAAATCCCATGATGAACGTGAAAAGAATGGAGGAATAAATAGATAATCTATAAAATTGAGAATTAAATCTCATCCATTGTTTGATTTTCCTCAATTCGTTATCATAGAAAGGATGAATGAAGAGTAATAAAACAATGAACCAACAACAATTCTATAAAATTAAATACACATGTAATTATTGAATCAATTTTATTCATTGAATTGATCCGTGTTCTCTTGGGACTGAGGAATAAGATGGAAATCACAATGTAAAACCTTGTACCAATATTTTTGATTCATCGTTGATGAAGAATGGTTATGTTTTCACCATTAATGATATCCTCTAACTATATTGGAATGACGATACATGATCTGAACTCTAACCCATCATCATCTTCGGGAAATGATCTAAAATGGATGTTTGGTCCTTTGTGGTTTGAGTGGATAACCCTGAGAAAAAAATATAACTATACATTTAATGGAGAAACAATTGCTAAATTCAAAACAAAATAAAATTTCTTAAATATAAATATTATTTTTTTTATTTTATTTAATCACACCAATGATAAATTTTTCAAAAAAGGACCACACCGAAAAATATTATGTCACACATAGGGTAAAAATCAGGTTCTTGAACTCAACTATTCCACTAGATTCTTGATAAGAGCCCCCATTAATGTGATATTCTACTTTTTTTGGAAAATTGAATACACACGATATTAAATATACATCAAATATTTCAAATATTTATTCTGGGAACACCAGTCCTCGAAATAGAACGATGTCTTAGTGTCTAGTCTCAATAATAGTCTATATAACATAAAAAAATAATACATGAAAACTCTGAGACAATAAAATTTAGTTGATGAATGAATCCACTATGGACTATGCATGTTCTTTCTAAATTTACCCTCCCTCTATTGTTCCTATTTCTATTATCACTCTAATTTCCTTCCATTATTTTTCAAAAAAATCATTTTTCCTATTTATATTCTATTATATTGATTTAAATATATATAAAAATACAAGATAGCTTTTGATGAACCCCTATGATAAAAAACTCATCCTGGATGATAATAACAAGAAGGTTTATTATTGTGCTCCATTTTGCGAGATTATAAATGTATCATTAATCACCCAATTAAAAGTCTTTTAATATCATCCTTGAATGATTTAATTTTATTTATACTATACATAATTTGATGATGTATTTTGTAAATGTTAAATAATTTTTTATCATTATATTTTTCAATAATTACATGAAATAAATAAATGGTACTTTATAAATAAACCACATCAATTACTAAGGGCTTAACTATGATTTGAATAAACAGTAAAACATAGTTTTTATCTATCATTAAATTTGGAGGAAAAAAGAGAGTACATCACTGTATGTTATGATATAAGTTATGAGATTTTAATTATAATACACTCTTTTTCAATCAACCTCCATATTCGAGGAGAGTTATTGAATACAATTACAAACCAAAAAAGGTTATTTCAATTTATATTAGAGGACTTATAGATTTTGGATCATTTTTTTAATGATGTTATAATTTATTCTAAAATATCAAAAAAACTACCCATTATTATGATAACTGACCATATTTATTATTATAATTTATATTAATAAAATTTATTATTTAAATTTTTTTAATGAAATTAAAATGAGATTTTAATTCTCTATTTAATTTCATTTTATCTGATTTTATGAAATTAACTTCTTTGTTTTATATTTTTTATTAAAAAATTATTTGAGAATCCATAAGATTCATTAAATTTGAAATTTAATAAATGACAGTTGATCTGATTCCCCCTGGTATACAAAACAATTTCTATGATTTAATATTGACTAATTTTAGGAACAATATAAAAATAAAATAATTTTATTTTATTTTAAATTAGTTTGAATAATAGAACACAATGAAAACAACACTCAAAGGCCAAATGTTTAATTCCTTACTAATTATGTTCCTATTATATTCCATAACATAATACAATATCTATAATTTTCCAATAAAACAATAATAATATTTTCTTGCATCATATATTATTCATTAAATATTATATTAATTATCCTTATACAAGATAACATGATATTAATTTTATACATGTAGACTCAATATTTATCATATCCATGTTCTGATATAAAATCAACATTATATAAATGGGCGTGAATGTAATCTATTTAGAGGTAAAAATGTGGATATCAATATGAGAAATAGGAATGATAGTAAGATATTAGAAAAATGATATTCTTTTGAAATATATATATATAACCATGACCATGACACATTAAATTTGTTTGTAAAAATCATATATGAATAATCATAAAACATCGATATAAAAACATGACATATGAATATGGAATGATATAATAATGTTACGTAGACGTTGTCGTTGAATTTAAAAAACATAAGTCCTTATTATACTCTATGAACTTATAAATAATTTTTATTTGGATAAAAACACATTTACCATAACATTTTCTATTATGGTATTAACTAATTTTTTTATATAATAATCTCATTATATGTAAATATTAAATAATTATATTGGGGACATTTTTTTCATTCATTATAAAAAAAAATATTCTCACACATGTATATGATATAAACGTGAAAAAACCAAATATTTTTCAAAACACATAGAATGATTTAATATGAAAAATATAATGCAATCTTAGTAAACTTCATGAGGGGAAAAATAAATCAAAAAAATAATTAATGAATATTTCACTATAATAAAATATCCCACCTGAAATTTAGGTAATATATCTTAATAGATGTTAAAATGATATACCATAATGGGTATTGACATGGAAGGAATATTTATAAAAGGATGTTAATAAATTTTAGGAAAATTAACGATGAAATATCTATATCATTGCTATGTATTTTTATAAAACAATGAAAGTAATAATAAAATATATCAAAAAGGTATAAATGAAATAAAAGTATATAATTTTTTGAAATATTAATTATTAAAATAGACTCCATTTGATGAAAATAAAATATTTTTGTTAGATAAATAGACCACATGAGGCAAGAAGATGAAGATTTAGAAATTAATTTCCCCAATGATTATAAATATCAAAAATAAATAAATAAATATAGAAATAAAATATAACAAGATATTGAGTGAATAAATATGATATATCAATGTAATTATATACAATATAATGAACATGGATATAGAAAAAATATATATAGTCCAAAATAGAGAAAAGTAAAAGTTTTTATTAAGAAGTTTCTATATGGTGAATAAGGAAACAATATAATTTAAAAAATGTTCCTAATCCCAAAAAATGTTACAGAATTTATGAAAATCTAGATTTAAGTGTAAGGATTATGAATTTAATATAATTAAATATTATATAAAAATAATATAAAATAAAAAGGTCTTTTGATGACAATCTATTAGATAGACTTTAATTTCTATTTAATGAATTAAGGATTAATATTTACGGTATTATAGATAACTATCTATATAATGATGAAAATGATAAAATATAATAGGATATATCTATAATATTGTATATACACATCATAAAATATCATAGATATAGATTTGAAAACATTATTTATTTGAATGTATTTTTAAACAAATCCCTTAATGAATACCAAAATATGTATTGTATGTGAAAATAATTGAGAGGATAATAATGAAAAATAATTATATAAATAGAAATAGGTAAAATAGATTTGTATTAAAACATATCATAATATATATAATCTATAAAAAATGGATGACATTTAAAGTGAAAATTTTTCAAATGAATGGATTTTATATGGAATCAACTTACCTTAACTTCCAACTCACACATACACGCTATATGAAATAATATTATAAAAATAGACATTTTAATATTCTATTGAAAACCCTAATTCATATTTAATTCATTTAATACCATTCATCTATATTTAATTTTAAATTATTTAATAATTAGTTATAGTCATTATTGGTCATCGAAAATATATTACTTGTAATCATTGCTTATTTTTTTATGTGCTAGTCTTAGTTATTAGTAATTTTTCATCATTACATCAAGTAGACATCATTCATGTTACTATAAAAAACTTTCATTATCTATTTTGTGGTTCCATTTTTCTCCCATTGTAGATACAATTATTGTTCATAAAGATATCAAAGGATCACATTAATTAATATTATTTTATCAGTTATAAATGGTTGTTAAATAATAAATTTTCATATATATATATATATATATTTTAATGTAATATTTTAAATAAATAAATAAAACTAAAAATAAATATACTATGTCTATTATTCAAGATCAATTTTTTTTAATTTGTAAAACTTGTAGCATCATTCATATATGTTAAATAATTATCCCCGGAAAAATATTTGCTACACAGAAAGTGTTATTATAAATCAATAAACATCCCATGAATATAGTGTGTATAGATTTACCCCCCTTAGAATGATTCTAATATGATTTATTCATCCCCCATGATGGGTGTTTTCATATCCCTTTCTTATCTTTATTATGGTGTTTATGGAGAAGTTGGTACAATGGAATGTCTTCTATGTCATATTAATACAAATTAATTCATTTCCACAATCGAATAGGGCCCATCACCATAGAATAATGCCTTTAATTTAATGTAAATACAATGGTATTCACTAAAACCTTATGAAACCAATAATATAATTACAATTTAATCATAATCATTATGTAATATAAAACAACTTGAGTCAAGTAGACCAACCAACTCAAAAAAATTAATAGTATTCAAAAGAAAATGTTTACACTAAATAAATTATCTACTAAAGTGAGAAGTAATTATAAATTATGTATATGTATCTTTTATTATTTATTTATACTTCATCATCATCATAATTACTATTTTACAACATATTAATAACTAGGTACTATGCATATGGGACGATTTAAAAAAAGAAGTCAAAAAAAATTAATTGTAACCTAGAAGAGAGGAAGAATCATTAATTACATTTGGATTAGAAAGAGTACACCAAATCATGGCTAATGAATCCATACAATTTTTTCATTCACGATTGTTATTATAATTGGAAGAGAAACAACCATATAGTGATTAAAATATAAAACAATATAATTGATATTCAGTGGTTTAGATTATAGTCTAGTGGAGACATTTAAAACAAGGCCACAATTGAATTTTTTCTCTGTAATCAGTATGTGTTCTGCACCATAGATAGATATTCCCATGAGTTTCTCCTTATATTCATCCCATAAGTTGGAACCATTATTTAATGGTCCAAATAAACCATATATGAATGACTATTATTTACTCTAGAAAAACTATCTACATGTTATGGCATACTTAATACTGTATCTATGAAATTTAGGATTTGTTATATTTTTAAGGTATCCATCAAGCCTATATTCACTTGAAAATGATCTAAGTAAATAAAAATAGTATTCTTGGACACTATCTTAGTTATTACAAAAATTTATGTTCATAATCATTAGTCTAAACTCCAAAAAATTATTAATCTAATTTCATGATATCTACCGTTAGATCCTTTATACATTTTACTTGGAAATAATTAACAATGTTATTTCTACCTTTATACATTATTTAATAGATTAATAAAAATATAAACAAGATTATATTTTATAGTAGTGACTCAAAATCAATTCTTTCAATGAATGGACACATAAGTTGATTATATGAATTTAAATTTTATAACATATACATCATCCATTAAATCGATGAGTATAGGGAAAACATTCACTTGATATAAATGGAAATATGATTGGGTGAATCAATATTCATTTCATATAATCAATAATATCTACAAAAATTGGATAAATAATTTTTTATATCATTGTGATTTATTTAATTATACCAATATAGATATTCTAAATCCATGAAATTATACTTTTCCTGATGATTAAGTTCCGTATATTTGTTACCAAGTAAAATTATGATCAAGTAGAGTGATAAAACTTGTAGAATAAAATTTCAATAATTTTTCTAGTAAGAGTGCTAGAGGAAATCATATGACTAGTTTATCACTTGAGTATAATAACATTTACCAAAAATATTTTATACCATACCAAATTCCCCATAATGAGTTCATAGTTTTGTTAGTAATATTGAAATAAAGGTTGATATTCGGGAATACTTGATAGAATAAATTTCTACTAACACTATTGTTATATATTAAAGAAATAAATATATTACCAATTTTATATATTTACTTTTTGTGGATATCATAGAGCATACTGATAATTTAATACTATGTTTAAGAGATTTAATCTCAAGGATTTTAGTCAACGAGGATAATTGATTGTTTATACATTGAACACATAGAGGTTTCATGGATAGAATAACTAACGATTTAATGATATAATAATTTCACATAGAATAATCCCATTTTATTCACAATGCTTTATAGTCTTAGACTAGAATCAAACATGTTAATAGGTGCTCATTTCTCTCTTATTTAGTAATGGAACTACTTTGATCACAAATATGAAATAAAACGAATGAATAATTTGAAAAGGGATAATATGATATTACTATTGTTCATGATGACTAACTACATATGAATCGGGACTTAATAAAATTGACATTGAAAAATGTGATCCTAACTAATAATTAATTCATCATTTTTTCCATTTTGGATATTCTACAAAATCCATTCCACCAATGATTCAATAATTCTATAATGAATAATCATGTAGTTTGTACTATTACCCATATACTAAAACAATAACACTACTATTTGGAATCCTAGATAGAGTCCATGAGATTCTTTACTTGATAAATTTTCTTAGAATTATGTTGAAAATATATTTTTTTATTATTGACCTTTTGATTACTATAAGTGATATTATGTCTTATTAGTTTTTTGAAAGGTATAAAATATATATAGTTTATGCTATTAAAGATGAAGACATCATTTGTTAATAGTAGGTCTGAAATCCCATGGGGTCTATAACTACTAGTTAATAATCACATTAGAAGCATTTTTATCATATATTTGAGGTTTTTACAAAAAAACATCCTATAAAATAATAAAGATCTTATGAGTTATTTGTTAAAATTTTCAAAGTATTTGTAAAAATAAAATGAACCTTAAATTCAATCTGTGGTTGGAGAGGGAGAAACATTAATGAGGAATAATATACAAATATAAGTTCATACATATTTCTTGTGACTATAAAACCATATAGGGACTCCAAATATAAACCCCATAAAATTTTTAATAGGTCTTGTAAATTATATTTTAAAACCTCACATTTATTCAATGTATATTGTGAATCAATTGGCCTTATATGATGTGTTTTGTCGATGGAAACCAGAATAATATTAGTAATAAGGGATATATTTTTTATAGAGATAATTTTTTAATAAGATAGAAAAATTTTAAAATAGAAAATCATATAAATTTTTTTCTGATAATTACTGTATGGATTAATCAAGAAAATAATATTAAAGGAACATGAGTTCAAGAAATTATGAATCTTTATAATACCTTTATACTTCGTATATCATAGAAGATAACCCCACTTTAAATAGATTTTGATATTTCATATTAATTTTATCCTTGATATAAATTTATTTATTTATGTATACGTATAATGGAAATATATATATCATAGATGTATTATGTGACCTAAGTGAGTTCATATACTTGAGCATTTTTTATTCACCTTGGCATTGAAATTTTAATAAGTATCTAGAAAAATATTGTATAGGAAAGAAAAACATAATAAAATATAATTGATTGTAATTATGGAAAGGATTATACCTAAGGGGGTATACATCAAGTTATTTTATCACGAGTAGTGAAAGATTTCAATCAAATAACGATCACAACATGAGAATATTTTTGTTGAATTATAGGTATTCACATTAGTAGACAATTTTCATACAAATTACTATTTCTTAAATACAATAATAGAAATATATATGTTTCATATTACCCATGTGAAACCAATGGTCATGAGACTTCACTTATGAATATATTTACTCCATACATTGTATTCCTACTGGAAACATCTAGTGGATGGACTAGAGTTCACTAAAAATAACTACCTAGTACTTATGGATAGATTGATCATGGAGTGCCTATGATTTCATGGTGAAACTACAAGTTTTTTTTTGAATTAGTTTAATAAATTTTATAATTTATTTTGATGTAAAACTTTCTTGTATGTTAGTGTCATGTACCTCTATATCTCTATATATAACTAGCACCCATATACAACAATGAGATAAACATAATATCACATACAATTACTTAAAATTTATACCTAAATGATGATGAATATATCCATGGGGATATTTTTATTGAGATTAATAAATTTTTGTATCATTAATTTTATAAAATTAATCCATTAAATAAAGGTTTTATACATAAAGAAATAATATTTTCTATTTATAAATTATCTTAAATATTCTTTATAATTGGTTATTTCGGATAGAAAAATTCTATTGAAAACAAAAATAACAATATTTTCAAATGAAAAATTATAATAGACAAAAACAATAAAATGGTAATTTATTAATGGTTCAATAATCATCAATACAAATTTAATTTACTCTTCTTCAAGAAAATAATCCTATATAATATACAATTATTGCAGTTGATTGTTTGAATTTTTCTCAAAAAATTTCCCCTTTTTCTCTAAAAAAATCATTTCATTCAGATTCTTAAAATTATCCACAACCATAAATATATTTTACATAAATTAAATATGTAAACATGATGAATATTAGTATTATTATCTTCTACTTTTGAAATTAATAAAATATTAATATTGAAATTCACTAGTAATTATTCTATAAAAAATGAATTATTTTTATTAATTATATATCTATACTTTTCGCAAAATATTTATTTTATATTTATCTCGTCAAATACATCCAAATTCGACAAAATTGAAACTAATTTTCATGAATTTATATTAAAATTAAGAAATATAATTTTAGTATGGTGCATATTTTAGTATCCCATTTTTCAAAAATCATAGTTCCATAATAATTAATGTGAATCCTACATAAATATAGAATTAAATTTTTAATACCCATAGTTTAAAGTTATGGGTTGTAATATTTTATTTATTATATTTAATATTTATTATAGTAATCTTTTATTCCTAAGTGTTTCTATTTATTTTTTGGATTTTGTATAGTTTTGGGGCTCATGTTATCAATATTGAATAATTACATATTGTAACTCAAAAGAATACATTATATTGAGTATAGAACGTTTTAGGGATTTGGAATTGATCATTAAATAGTATAATGATGTTGGGTATAGGTTGTAGATATTTTTTTTGTTAGAAAATGGATTATGCATCATTGTGTGACACATATAATTTTTTATGTAGAATTCATTATATATCATCTCAGGGGGGTGATTTCATTCCATTTAAAAGTGTGTAAATATATGATGAGTTCAAGGAAAACTAGAAATGGATATGTCCCCTAGATAAGACTCATTGAATTAACACCAATATATGTGAAACCTGACATGAATGTATGAGATTATTCAAAATCAAAGATGATGGAGGTTGTGATATGGTAGGGGAGGTGATTACCAAACTATTCATATTGGTAGACTAAGCTATTCACATGTTTATTTTTTATATCACCAAAAAACAATTAAATAACCTTTTGATATAGCCTACTATTGGAAAACAAAGTGAAAGTCTCTTGTAAATCTATCAACATTCTTTACCACTATAAATTTTTAGATAAGGACAGTGGTGTTCTAACTAGTGGTGGAATTATATGGTTTGTGATAGTAATTTAACTAAAATAGGCATATCATGATTCATACCGACCTTCATAGTAATTATCACTCCTCTCACACAGAAATGATTCCTTTAAAATATATCACTTAGTAATTGTTTATGAAATAATCATATAATTAAATATATGGTGAATATTTGAGATTAATATATAAAATATATTTATAAAATTAGATGTAATAATTTAAACATTTCGATAAAATTAGTAATGAAAAAATATATAAATCGATTGTTTAAAAAAATAAGTCTCAAGAAAACATGTAATGTAAAATTCATAATTAATGTTATTTAAAATTATAGGAAAATATGTGGTAGTAAATAAAATAATAAAATAGGAATAATTTTATTATTTTAAATAATTATAAATAAAAAGAATCATTTGATAATTAGTTGAAGAAATATTATATGTATATTGAGGAAAATAGAATATATCAATAAAACCGAACAATTATAAAAATAGTGGCAAAATATGTAAACCAAAAGTGAAGAGATAATGATGAATATACATAAAAATGTTATAATCAATGAAATAATTATACGTGTAATTGAAATGGAAAATATTAAAGTAAATAAACAACATATATTAATGTGATGAAGAAAATGGGGTTATAACTTCATTGCATGTTAAGATTTCCCTACAGCTAGGTTGGGTATCAATAATGTAAAATATGATAAGAGAATGGGAGAGAAACCCTAATATATAACAATTAATTCCACGGATCTATTCAAAAACCCATATTAATAAAAATATATTTATTATTAATCTAATTTAAGACTACAATTATACTTATAAATTCGTATATTAATAATTTACTAACACTTTTAAGATATACCAAAGAAAGTTAGTTCTTATATTAATTATTAAATGTTAGTTATACTGAATATAGAATTACTTTTTTGGTGTAGTGTAATAGATAATAATTATATGTTATTATTTTTAACAACACCATATTATTTTCCATAGTGGAATAATGAATTAAAAATTAATTATTTTTTAATTTTACAGTTGGTTGTGGTATAGTTTATAAAAAAGGAACTCACAAAATTATTTTTTCAGGAAACCTTACACATATGAATGATTTAATTTATAATGATCAATTATTTTTTACTCATTCATAAAATTATAATGCTGAAAATTAATAACCTTTAATATTATATATTAAAAATATTAATTTATTGACAATCCTCAATGCTGAAAACAAGGAGGATCATATAAAATCATTCCAGATGGATGTTAAATTTATCCAATTGAGAACATGTTGACTATATATATGGTTAAGAAGATAAATTTATATTATATGAATATCATTTTTATAAAATTTCATTGATTATATGAAAATATTATTATAGTGTCAGATTGGGTTTGTGAAATCTAGATTGGATAAGAGATATAAAATACATAAATATGTAGTCACAAAAAAATTTGATCGAATTATACCATCTTTTAATGTGTACCATGATAATGAAGGATTTATACCACCTTATTAATATTAAAATACAACTAATGTAAAATAATACATAGATAGAATAAATATAATACATGATTCAGGATGAAACAAAATGAGGGTTGTAGTGACATAAACTTGGTAGATCAAAGATAATGTATACTTTGATACATTGGTAAATTTTACATGGAATCACATACCGAAGGACTTAATAGTTTAGTAGTCTTGGTAAAATAGATACATAATAAAATTAAAATTATTTTTTAAAAATTAATATAAAAATTTAATTTTCATTGATAATTCCATTATTTCCTTTTGTGTATCATGGCATATTAATCACAATTCACTTCCTCGTATCCTATTGAACATAAAATAAAAAATGGTGTGATCTTAGATACATAGTAAGGGTAAGCATAAAATAAAATCAATGAATAAATATGGAATAATGTACTCAATAAGGTAAATAACTAAAAAAATTCCATATAATCAATAACTTGGAATTAATATGGCAGGAATAAATGATGATCAAAAAATACCATATTAATAATAATATGACCATGAAATCTTAACCATGGATATATAACTAATTAAATAATCACTTTGAATATAAAAAACTAAATTCATAATCATGGAATTCATAATAATGGAAATATAAACCATACAATTTATGCCTTGTTATAAGACATATAATATCATAATGGAATTTTTCCAACACATATATACAAATTGTTAAGGCCTTTTCCAAAACCCAATCTATTTTGTCTCATGAGAACTATCAACACATAAAGGTGATATAGAGGGACCCACCCATCTCATAAAAAGTACAATGCATTAATCAAAAGGAAGGGGTGAATCTTAAAACACACAAAACCCATAATTTAATATGATTATTATTTGTAAATACATTCCCCAATCAATAAAAATAATCCCAAACAATCCAGAGGAAAATGAATCGTTTCAACACAATACATCCCTCAATGATCTAATTATAAACCATCTAATCGAATAATAAGGACTGTATCAACGAACTATATCCCCATTTATGAATAAGTAAAATAAAAGAATTAATTATTATATAGGAAATTATTTTAAATATCTCTTGGATAATTTCATGAGGAAAATAACCTTTCATTGAAAATCAGCCATTTTATTTTAAAATAAGAAAATTCATAAAATATTATCCAAATAATTTTCTTTAAAAATCAATTTTAAAAACTAATAATTTTAAAAAAAATAGGGATGTTTTTTAAAAAAATAACATTGTAAACATGCATAGTAATATTTAATAAATTGATAATCACAATAGAGTGTAATTTAGTACATGTCCTATATGTTAAAAAGGTCATTCCTTTTGCACTGTATAAACGTTGGAAAAGTTCCTTAAATAGAAAAAAATAAAAATATTCTATTTAAACCATTTTATAAAAATTAAAACATGGTTCAATTTTTTTATAAAAAATCATTTGGATAGTATTAAAAAAATTGAAAACATTTTTTTCAAATATCGTTTTGGGTGAAAAATGATTTTGGACTAAAGAGAGAAATAATGTCTGATTTTATTAAAAATAAATCTTTATTATTTTGAGTAATATAGAGGTAAAAATGGTAAATGTTTAGGAAAAAATAATGAATATCCATAATAGAATAAAATATTTTTATTTTTTGATATTAATATCAAATAATGTTCCCCAAGAGAGACTAAAAAAAGAAATCGCAAATATTAATGAGATTGTAAAATAAACCCATACCACTTTGGTATTTTTTATTTAATGGTCTTAAATAAAGAAATAACCATAAATGAAAAATTAAATACCATTAAGAAAAATTAACTAATGATATAACACACTATTTGTTTTTGTATATTGAACATAAAAATGAAATAATTGGTGAATATGGCATATGTCTTATAGAAGTAAAAGTGAGATGAGAAAACCATACCTTGAGTCTGAATCATCATAGGCATTAATTATCATCCCAAATACTAAAATTAGGTTTATTTTTAAAAAATTTCATAAAAAGTTTCATTTTTATTTTTTATTTTATTTTACTATTTACTATTTTATATATGATAAATTAATCAATTATATTACGGTTGGAAGTTCAGAATCAATTGAGAGAATGTGTCAAAATTGACATTCGTAGGGTGAGTATTTTCAAAGTTGTAATTATTTAAACATGTAAATAATAATAATAATTACATAATAATCATATTTATACATCAATATCACTTTTATAACCAATAATGAATGATTCTCATGAAAAACTATCTATGTTGAAATCATGGAGATGGTATGTTGTACGTACACATGAGTAACATTTAATTTTTTCAATGTTCATTATAGAAAGAAGTTAATTAATAATTTGTATTTCTATAAAAATCATCATAGTTTATTTACCATGTCATTTCATTAAATAAACATATATTTATAATATATGGGGATTGGGGATGAAAAGAAATTCAAATCACTTTGTGAAGGCGGTTATCAATACATACATGAACAAATTTAAAAAATAAAAAGGTAATATTATCTTTTTAGAATGAGAAAAATACCATTAATATCATAATTATTTAATTTATATCACATATTATCATTATCTGTAATCTTAACTCCTTTCATGTAAAGAGTTAGTTAAAGTTAAAGGTCAACTGTTCGTGAGACAGTAATCCACCGTACACATGAGCCCCATTATCGTATCCCAAACAGAATAGATAGTAAAAAAGGTATACATGATATAATGAATAAATAGTATTAAAATTATATAAATATAATATATAATATTTTTAAACATAATCATTACCAATTAAGATAAGTGTTAATGGAAATCTGAATGACATCAGTGTGTGAGGAAATAGTCGACCTTACACATGAATGATTATTTTGTAACCCATTTTTATTCAATTAGGGATGGTTGTTGGTCTTGAACTTAATGTAAAAATATATAATTTTATTTAATACACCTAAAAAATTTTATTAGTGTGTTTTAATAAAAAATTTATGAGTTCTAATATGAAATAAGATAAAAACACTTGTTGAATAATCTTACATCTTCTTTAGGTATCCTACTTAGTTTTACACAAAATCACTACTATATTGAATTTTTCAAAAAATAAGGTCTTATAGGATAAGGGTATAGATTTTGGGAGTTGATTTGTGTATGAATTGGCACAAACACATTGGTTTAGTGGTGTGAATATGAGAAGATAGGGGCATTTAATTTATATGTTAGGTGAGTGGAACAGCTGTAAATTTTAAATAAAAAATGTGTACCCACATTATTCACAAGAATTTGGGTAAAAAAGTATTATTATCAACACTATGAAATTATAAGGACAAAATATAGTCATTAAATAGTATTTATACATGTTTTATGCCATTTAAACACTTATCTCCTTTACATTAACCCCATATTAAACGAGTTTAACCATAACTAGGTTAAATGTTTTTTTCTTGTTTAACTATTAATTGTTTAAAAAAATTGAGCATAAATTATGAGATAATATAAATTAACATGATTAAAAATATAAAATAAAATCTTCCAAATTCAATCCACATAATATTCAAATTTTATTATTAAAATTAATCCTTTATATGTGATGATAAAGTAGATTTTAATGTGAAAATGTTCAAAAATATACAAGTATTCATATCAAAATTCAATATAAAAATAGTTCTTATATCACCTAAGATTTTATGTGAAATATTTTGTTTTTATGTATTAATTTATGTGAATCACCAAACAAATATTTCACTACACACAACACTATCTCGGCTTGCATTACACGCAAGATCAACTTTCCCCTATAGCTTGCGTTGTACGCAAAACCGAGTTTTTCTAAACAATGATATGTTATTAAAATGTTATACAAACTAACCGTTATGAATAGTAATACAATATTTTTAAATTTTTTTAAATTTTATCTTTCAAAATAAAATTTATTTGGATTCAGAATATCGAAATTATCCAAGGGTGAATTTTTGGTATTTTTCTGAAAACATTCAATTTTTGATGAATAATGAAAACACTAGATTACTATTTAAAACCCAAATTTTTATTTAAATAATTTTTTATTTTATTTAAATATATTTTTGGTAAAAAATGATACATAATACATATATAATTTCAATTTAATTCATCGGAGTCATTTTATAATAATTTTAGATATATAAAAATTTTATTGAACATTTCACCATCTTTTACCCACCTCCTAGGAGAATTTAAAAATTTACATAAAAAATAATTCTACCGCTTATATGAGTGGAATTTAGAAAATCCAAGAGACATGGTTAATATCAAGGAGTAAAAATTGGTTCAATAAGATAAAAATAATTTTTGGTGAATAGGAACTTTTTACTTTTATTTACCACGGTTAAATGTAAATAGGGTAATTAAAGGTAAAAATGTTATTATTATTACCCTAACACATGTATTAATTCTATTGGATAAGTTTAATTCCACTAAAAACAACCTTAGAAATAAAATATGACCATTTAGGTCCACTTGGATTAGATTAGGACACTTATTATTATTTTATTTAAAGAAGAGTTAAAAGAGTTAAAATCAACGTTTAATAACTAAAATTTTTTTTAATATTGGGTTATAGATAAGATAAATTAGACTATAAATATTCAATATAAATATAAAAGGATTTTATACAAACTGGTATTTTATTTATTGTCTTTATAAATTAAATAATTTAATTTATTTTTGACATAATGATGATGTAGTAATTACGTTATTAATGAAATATTAACATAATTGATGTTATAAATTTAAAAATAAATGTAATTTGAGACTTTTTATGAATAAAACTAATTTTATAGGTTAATATGACATGTTATTATTGATTTAATTATATTTTTTTTTTCTAACTAATCATCTTGTTATGAATTTCACAAAAATCAATTACCAAATTGTGTCAAAATTGACATAAAATAGTTTTTTTTAAATATTATATTTTTAATTATTATTTTATTCCTAAAAATATAACGTTCAGCCAAATGACTTAGAAAAGGTTATACATATTAATAATGAACCAGTTGGGGTTTGTTTGGCTTGTTATAGTAAGTTTATTAACCATACAGTGTAAGAAAA
Source organism: Viscum album (assembly GCA_963277665.1). Lineage (NCBI taxonomy): Eukaryota > Viridiplantae > Streptophyta > Magnoliopsida > Santalales > Viscaceae > Viscum > Viscum album. The sequence goes on from OY728159.1 coordinate 1,865,416,777, forward strand.
CAATAAGACATAGTAAAAGTTAAATTATTTAACTTAGAGTTAAATCTAAATGATAAGGTTAAAATAGTAACCTAGACATGTCTAAAACCTCTTTTTTGAGAGTATTTCGACCCATACCCACCTTATCTTCGAAATAAATCAATTTGGAGCTATTAAAAACCGAATATGACTTTATTATAAATTAATATTTTATGTGTGGCCAAAGGTGCCCGTCTCCTCCATTATAAAAGGGCACATCATCCCTCTCCTCCTCACACAATTTTGAGCCTTCATGCTCAGAAAAAACCAACCCATTTCCCTTCTCAACTTCCCTATAAACATACTAGAGGTCATGGTATTCTCCGAAGACCAATTTTTGTTCCCTAAGAGGAGGTATCAAAGAGGCATGTCGAAGAAGAGGTAATATTCATTACCGATTCTTTCAAATTTATTTCTTCTTCTACATAATCTTCATTAGTTGTTTCATTATGAAGTAATAAAATCAGTATCACTCATATACTGATATGTTTTTATAAATATGAAACATACCTATTTCACCTTCTATCCATCCTATGGAAAATGAAATCACCGCACGTGCGTACGTACAAAATACCATCTACAAGCTGTGGTGTAATCTGTTTTCCCCAACCACCTTACTTGGATGGGTATAATGGAGTAAAGAATAACTATAAATGATTATTTTAAAGTGACATTGATTCTGAAATAGTATACATACACTTCAATACAATTCCATGATTATGGTAACGATAGCATCGCTCGTTCGTACGTATGGCCTATCGTCTCCACGATGTGATGTGACTCGTTTTACATGATCTTCATTGAATAATGATTATATAAATGAATTTAATGAATAAATATGATATATATTATAATAATACTATTCTTTAAATGATGTATCTATAACCTGAAAAGAATAATAATAATTTATTTGACAAAACACGGATAAGAACATAAAGCAATGAACACCCGAATAACAAGTAGCAATAAAATATTATCAATAAGAAGATAATAATAGGACCATATATGATATCATAACAATGAATATGATTCTTTAATAAGTCAGTGACATTATTTAAATCATTATACAAGATGTTCGGATACGTATGAAGCATATAGGACCTAAGGTACCTGAAAATCTCACAATCTCATTTTTATCCGAGATTGTTTATACTTCATAATTTACTGGGGAATATTTATCATCCACATAAAAGTTTCTTAAATATATAATATTATTTCTATCCTCCTAAAATTGTTTAAATCCAATTTTACCCATTAGATAGTTTTTAGTAAAAGATATGAAAGGAATCATTTGTCATTTTTAGTACGAGGTTCTTTTTGACTTTTCCGGCCAAAGTAAGAGAAAAATGTTTTTTTAACTAATACGGAATGACTGGATTTTTATGATTTCATAGAAAATTATTTCCATGAATCTTCCATTACATTTTTAAAAGTTTATTTTTAATTAACTTCTTTTAGTTTAAAACTATATGACATACTATGAAAGGAAAACTGTTTTTGAAGTAGAATGGATATTTTCCTCAAGAATGGAGTTCAAGTGTTTTATCAAAATTATTTTCTATCTAAGATAATATATGGTTCTGTTTCTATACCCATTTTTACATTTATTTGATTATTTTATGATGTAATTATTTTTATGAAGTCCTTTTATCTTGCATGGATTATGTTATGATGGCCTGAAGGTTAAGAATCCCATTTTTATTACATGGGTTATGCTATGATATATGATTTATGATTTTGTGGAACACATAAGAATGGTTTAATTATGAGATGGGTGAGACCAATATATACCTCCAATGCATTGGGTAAAGATTTATATCTCATGATATAGACATGTCTGGAATGACAAGTAAATCCGGTTCAGTGATACAGGACTGGAACAAGGAGTGAACTCGGTTCAGTAATGTACTTTGTCCGCTATTATGGTCTTGGAAAAGAGCCTTGACTAATATGAAATGATTTTCTATGATTATTTGTGTATGACAAAATTTTTCATGTTTTATGTTTTGATTAATTGGATTACATTTCACTACTATGATTTATCCCATGTTATGATATAATGATCTCTTTTTTAGGTCATGATTTTCAAAATGTAATGTTATTATGAATATGATATGATTGATATTTCTTTTGTTACCCTTACTGAGAATTTGAGCTCACCATTTGTATGTTTTCTTTTCCCCAGGTCAAGAAGATGGGTATTAAGTAGGATATGCCAAAATGGACTCTAGATATGGTGAAATAAACAGGAGACAATGTCGATGATTTATGAACCAGTTGTTTGTGTTTACCTGTTTCTAAAGACACTATACCTATATGGTCCTTTCATGGTTTTGTTATATGTTGTAATAAGCATGCTTCAATTTTGATGTAATAACAATGTATGTAATGTATGGGTCTTTATAGTTAGTATCAGAGGAAAGGTATAGTCATCCTTTGGAAACTAGGATGTGAACACCTTAGTAAGAACTCTAAGGATATGTCTAAACATAGAACACAATATTAGTGTTTTAGAAATTGCCCTGAACAACCTATGATAAGACCAAAAGTGTGAATTGTTTTTGATTATGTGGTGTTCCTATTATGATTATTGTTTCTCACACTATTATTATTGGTTTTATTCAATTGCTGGAACCTGATGGAACGATGATAATGCTGAATGTGATGGGCAAAGAAATGATTGTCCCCCCTGAGAAACCAAACGTTAATGAAGATGGAATGTAAAATATTGTATCCATGCTCACATAACTTTATCAATCTATGAATCATGCAGGACTTTGAAACGAGCATAGGAAGGAACAAAATTCTGTTGAATCCTTCATGAGGTAGCGTCCACCTTCATTCAACGGGTCTTCTGATCCATTAGTGGCTGAACAATGGACCAGTACCACTGAAAAGATATTTTCAGTTCTACAATGTTCTGAACATGATAAAGTCATCTTAGCAGTATATCGTTTGGAAGGTGAAGCTAATAAATGGTGGAATCTTATTAAGAATACAAGGAATAATGATGAAATTGATTTTATGGAATGGGATGAGTTCAAGAACATATTTTTAAATAAGTACTTCCCTCATATTACTCGAACAAAGATGGAGAAAGAGTTTCATGAACTGAATAAAAAGGGTGATGATTCTATTGGTACCTACGAAGAAAATTTTACAAGACTTGCAAGATATGATTCCAGAATTATTATCCAACTTGAGAGTAAGATCGATCAAATTTTTAGTGGCTTAAAACTGAGTCTTCGATGGGTGTTATCCATAAGGGACATCAATAGCTATGAGGAATTTGTTTGATGTGCTGTCAAGGTTGAGATAGATATTGGAGTAAGCCATTAGTCATATGGGTTTTATAAGAAGAGGAAAATGGAATTCAAAGGTAAATCTAAAGACCACACTGAAAAGAATATGAGTTTTCCCTTATTCTCATAGTCTGGAAAGAAATATGGAGGGAATTGTCTTAAAGGGACAAGTAAGTGTTATAAGTGTGGAAAAGAAGATCATCAAGTATTTGAATGACGAAATTATGGGATGAAGATGTCTAATGATGCGAACAAAGAAAGGGATACACAGAATTCACCTCCTACACTTCAATGTTTCATGTGTAGGGAAATGGGTTATTATGCCAATCAATTCCCTTATTCAAGGGTTTTTTATGATGATCAACGTCAGAAAACTATTCAGGACAAAGGTAAATTAAAGTCACATTAAATTTCTATCGGCGATGTGGAGTACGGTAAAGAAGTGGTGAAAGGTACACTTACCATCCACTCTAAAGTAGAAAATGTTTTATTTAATCTTGGATCCACCCACTATTTTATTTCTGAAGACTTTTATAAGGGTATAGCAATACTACCTCAAATATTAGATGTTGAGTTAGCTGTGACACCTCATAATGGCACAACAGTTTCATCAAAAGTTTATAATTCTTCTCCAATTGTAGTTTGTGGGAAAGTGCTTCCATCAAATCTTGTGATCCTTCCTATAGTGGAATTTTATGTGATTCTTGGCATGGATTGGATTTCTTTATATGGAGATCATATCAATTTCAAAATAAGGGAAGTCATATTTCATATTACAGATCAATCTATTATCATTTATCGATGTAAGGATGAACATAACCTTCTAGTAGAAATTTCATCCATCTTATGGGTCTTGATTCCACTAAATGAAGGTTATTTATCACAAATGGTTGGAGAGAAACTCACGATTATGAATATTACCATTGTATGGGAGTTTGATGATGTCTTTCTGGAGGAATTCCCATGTCATCCAAAAAATAGTGAAGTTGAGTTTTCAATAGAACTCATAACGGGTGCTTCACCTATTTCAAGGACACCTTGTAGAATGTCCCCAATTGAGTTGCAGGAATTGAAGAAGCAACTGCAAGAGAATATTGATAAGGGATTCATACGCCCTAGTTCATCACCTTAGGGAGAACATGTTCCATTTGTTAATAAGAAAGATGTATCAATGAGACTCTACATTGATTATCGAGAACTTTACAAGATCACTATCAAGAACAAGTATCCCCTCCCACACATTGATGACTTATTTAACCAACTACGCGGAGCTCAATACTTTTCCAAAATTGATCATCATGCATGGTATCATCAATTAAGGATCAAAAAGAGAATATAACAAAGACGGCTTTCCATAAAAGGTATGGACACTATGAATTTATATTGATTCCATTTGGTCTTACTAATTCCCCGACTATCTTCATGGATCTAATGAATAGATTCTTTAGAGACTATCTTGATCAGTTTGTGGTAGTCATTATAGAAGATATTCTTTTCTATCCAAAGAGCAAGGAAGAACATGAAGATCACTTGAGAATTGTATTAAAGACCCTATGAAAGGAGAAGCTTTAGGCCAAATTTACCAAGTGTGAATTTTGGCTTCAAAAAGATTCATTTTCGGGTCACATAATCTCAAAAGTGGGGATATCTATAGATCCAGCAAAAACAGAGGTTATAGAAAGATGTTCGAGACCAACAATAGTAACTGAGATATGAATTTTTCTTGGTTTTGATGCATATTATCGACGTTTTGTGAAATATTTTTCACAATTATCTAATCCACTCACCAGGTTGACTCGAAAAGGATTTAAGTTTGTGTGGACGGAGGAGTGTGAAGGGAATTTCAAGGAGTTTAAATGAAGTTCATCTATTGCACCGATTCTCACATTGCCTTGTAGTGGAGAAAGGTTTTTGATCTACAGTGATGCATCCAAGAATGGATTGGGGTGTGTTCTCGTAAAAAATGATATGGTGATAACTTATGACTCACGACAGTTGAAAGTCCATTAACATAATTACCCAACTCGTGATTTGAAGTTATCCGTGGTAATCTTTGCATTAAAAATATGGAGGCATTAACTTCATGGTGAAAAGTATGATTTTTATACTGATCATAAAAGTTTAATGTATATTTTCACACAAAAGGAGCTGAATATGCACCAATGAAGATGGTTGGAGCTGATTTGGGATTACGAATTCTCAATTCATATCCACCATCGGAAAGCAAATAAGGTGGCAGATGAATTAAGTTGACAAGACCATGCTAGCTTATCCATGATGAGGATCACAAAAGATCCAATATTTATGGATTTTCAAAGGATAGATCATGGAATTATAATGGGAGGGGAAAATTCTTATATTTATAAAATGAATGTTCAACCATCTATACCTGTGAAGATTAAAGAGGAACAAAAAAGAAGATGTAGAGTTACAAAAGAAGGTGATAAATGTTCCTGAATTATACATTGATTGTGATGGGATAATAAGGTTCAGGAATCAAGTTCGTGTTCCTCCTATCCCAGAATTAATGAAGGAGCTACTGGATGAGGCTCGTAGTTCTTCATTCTCTATTCATCCTAGAATCATCAAGATGTATAGGGACATGAAAGAGTACTTCTGGTGGGATGACATGAAAAGGGATGTTGCTGAATATGTCTCTCAATGCTTGGTTTTTTAACAAGTTTAAGGTGAGATACAGAAGTATAAGGGGATGTTACAACCATTACCCATACTAGAATGGAAATGGGAAAACATCACTATGGACTTTGTCACTGGACTTCCTAAAAAATCCAAAAGAAAAAATTCTATCTGGGTTATAGTTTATCGTCTTAGGATGTCGGCACACTTCATTGCAATTAGAGATGATTTTTCTCTTGATAAGCTTGCCATGATATATGTAAAGGAAGTGGTAAGATTGTATGGAGTACAACTTTCCATTATATCTGATCGGGATCTGAGGATTACCTTGAAGTTCTGGAAAATTATTCAACATACGTTGGATACAGAGTTGAGTTTCCGCACTGCTTATCATCCTCAGACAGACGTTCAGTCTGAGAGAACAATTGAAACTCTAGAATATATGTTAAAATATTGCTCTATGGATTTCAAAGGTGGTTGGGATCAACACCAACCTTTGGTCGAATTTTCTTATAATAATAGCTTTCACTCCAGTATTCAGATGTCCTTATAAATCTCTCTATGGAATGAAATATAGGACTCCAACTTGCTGGGATGAATTTGGGGATAGAAATCCATGAGGACCCGATCTAGTCGATGAGATGGAAGAAAAGGACATATCAATTCAACAACACATAATAGTAGCTCAGAGTAGACAAAAAATTATTCTGAAAACCTAAGAAAAGACCTAGAGTTTGAAGTGGGTGATAATGTGTTCTTACAAATATCTCCTTGGAAGAGAGTAATGAGATTTGGAAAGAAGGGAAAGATGAGCCCTAAGTATATCGGTCCTTTCGAAATACTGGATCGTGTTGGGTAGGTAGCTTACCGTTTGGCTCTTCCACAAAATCTCTCTCAAGTTCATGATGTGTTCCATGTATCTATCTTGAGAAAGTACATACCTGATCCTTCACATGTACTAAGCTCAGATGTTTTACCGCTGGAGCAAGACCTTTCTTATGAAGAACAGTCGATAGAGATTCTGGATTGTAGTGAAAATGTTCTACGGAACAAGACCAATCACTTGGTGAAAGTTTATTGGAGGAACCACCAATTAGAAGAAGCTATATGGTAACTTTAGGATACGATGAGGGAGATGTATCCCCATCTGTTTGTTACAAAGTGACGAATTTCGGGGGCGAAATTTATTTTAAGGGGGGTAGAATGTAACACCCGAGATTTTATGAGAAATATTTTTTTTATGTATTATTTTATGTGAATCACCAAAGGAATATTTCACTACACACAAAACTATCTTGGCTTGCGTTACACGCAAGAGAAACCTTCCTCGATAACTTGCGTTGTACCCAATTCTGAGTTTCCCTAAACATTGATATGTTATTAAAATATTATATAAACTAGCCATTATGAATATTAATACCCAATTTTTTAAATTTTATAAATTTTTCCTTTCAAAATTGACTTCATTTTTGGATTCAGAATATCGAAATTATCCTAGGATGAATTTTTGGTATTTTTCTGAAAACATTCAATTTTTTAATGAATAGTGAAAACACTGGCTTACTATTTAAAAACTGACATTTTATTTAAATAATTATTTATTTTATTTACATTTATTTAAGGTCATAATTGATACACAATACCTATATAAGTTCAATGTAATCATTTAAGTGATTTTATAATAAATTTCGATATATAAAAATTTTATTGAACTTTTCACCATCTTTTACCCACCTCCTAGGAGAATTTGAAAATTTACATAAAAAATAATTTTACCTCTTCTGTGAGTGGAATTTAAAAAATCTGAGACACACGGTTAATATCAAGTAGTAAAATGTGGTTCAATAAGATTAAATATTTTTTGGTGAATAGTAACTTTTTACTTTTATTTACCACGGTTAAAAGTAAGTAGGGTAATTAAAGGTAAAAATGATATTATTATTATCCTAACACATGTCCTAATTCTATTGGATAAGTTTAATTCGACCAAAAACAACCTTAGGAATAAAATATGACCATTTAGGTCCACTTGTATTAGATTAGGACACTTATTGTTATTTTATTTAAAAAAGTGTTAAAAGAGTCAAAATCAATGTTTAATAATTAATTTTTTTTAATATAGGGTTATACATAATATAATTGAGACTATAAATATTAATTAGAAAGATAAAAGTATTTTATAAATGATAGTATTTTATTTATAATTTTTATTCATTAAATAATTTAATTTATTTTTGACACAATGATGATGTAGTAATTACATTATTAATGAAATATTAACATAATTGATTTTTTAAATACCCAAATAAATGTAATTTGAAACTTTTTATGAATAATAATAATATTATAGGTTAATATGACATGTTATTATTGATTTAATTAACGTTTTTTGAACTAATAATGCTGTTATAAATTTCAAAAAATTCAATTACCAAATAGTTTTAAAATTGACATAAATTATTTTTTTAAACAAATATTATATAATTAATTGTTATTTTATTCCTAAAAATCTATGTTTCAGACAATGGACTTTTATGAGGTTATATATATTAATAATGAAACACTTGGGATTCGTTTTTCTTGTTATAGTATGTTTATTAACCATATAATGTAAAAAACAAGAAGACACGGTAAAAGTTAAATTATTCAACTTAGAGTTAAATCTAAATGATAAGGTTAAAATAGTAACCTAAACTTGTCTAAAACCTATTGGTTGAGTGTATTTCGACCCATCCCTACCTTATATTCTAAGTAAATCAATTTGGAGCTATTAAAAACCGAATATGACTTTATTATAAAATAATCTTTTAAGTATTCCCAAAGGAGCCCCTCTCCTCTATTATAAAAGGGAACCTCCTCCCTATCCTCCTCGCACAATTTTGAGCCTTAAAGATCAGAAAAAACCTACCCATTTCCATTATAAATTTTTCTATAAACATACTAGAGGTCCTAGTATTCTGCAAAGACCAATTTTAGTGCCCTATGAGGAGGTTTCAAAGAGGCGTGTCGAAGAAGAGGTAATATTCGTTACGGATTCATTCAAATTTATTTCTTCTTCTACTTCCTCTAAATTAGTTTTTTCATTATCTAGTAACAAAATCAGTATCACTCATATAATTATATTTCATTATAAATATGAAACAATCCTATTTCACCATCTATCCATCCTACAAGAAAACGAAATCACCACGCGTTTGTACGTACGGAATACCATCTCCACGTCGTGGTGTAATCTATTTTCCACCACCACCTTACTTGGATGGGTATAATGGTGTAAATAATAACTATATATTTTTATTTTAAATTGAAATTGATTCTGAAATATTATACATAAACTTCAATACAATTCCACGATCATGGGAATGATATCATCGCTCGTGCGTACGTACGGCCTACCATCTCCACGATGTGATGCGGCTCATTTTACATGATATACATTGAATAATGATTATATAAATGAATTTAATGAATATATATGATATATATTATACTAATACCATTATTTAAAGTAGGTATCTATAACCTTTAAAGAATACTATGAATTTATTCGACAAAACATGCATAAGAACATAAAGCAATAAACACCTGAATAACAAGTAGCAATGAAATATTATTAATAAGAAGATAAGAATATGACCATATATGATATCATAACAATGAATATGATTCATTAATAAGTCGATGGCATTATTTAAATCATTATACAGGAGTTTAGGATATGTATGAAGCATATCGGACCTAAGGTAAGGGAAAATCTCACAATCTCATTTTGATCTGAGATTTTTTATACATATGAATTTAATAGTAAATATTTATCATCCAAATACATGTTTCATTAATATGTAATATTATTTCTATCCTACAACAATTTTATAAATCAAATTTTACACATTTTGGAGTTTTTAGTAAATGATATGAAAGGAAGCTTTGGTTTTTTTTAGTATGAGGTACTTTTTGACTTTTCTGACCAAAGTACGAGAAGAATGTTTTTTTAACTTATACGGCATGAATGGATTTTTATGATTTAATAGAACATTATTTCCATGAATCTTCCTTTACATGTTTTTAATTTTATTTTTAATTAAAATATATTGGATTAATATTTTATGACATGTTAAGAAAGGAATAATGTTTTTGAAGTAGAATGGATATTTTCCTCTAGAATGGAGTTCAAGTGTTTTATCAAAATTATTTTCCATCTAAGATAATATAGTGTTAAATTTCTGTCCCTATTTTTACATTTATTTGATTATGTTATGATGGAATTATTTTTATGAAGTAATTTTATCTTACATGGATTCTGTTATGATGGCATTAAGTTTAAGAATCCCATTTTTAATACATGGGTTATGCTATGATATAAGATTTATGATTTTGTGGCACACATAAGAATGAATTCATTATGAGATGGGTGGGACCTATATCTCCCTCCAATTCATTTGGTAAATATTTATATATAATGAGATAGACATGGCTAGAATGTCCAGTTAATCCGGTTCAGTGAAACAAGACTGTAATGAAGAGTGAACTCGGTTTAGTAATGGACTTTGTCCGTTATGATGGTCCTGGAAAAGATCCTTGACTAATATGAAATTATTTTATATGATCATGTGTGTATACCACAAAGTATAATATTTTATGTTATGATTATTGGGATTACATTTCACTACTATGATTTATCCCATGTTATGATATTATGATCTCTTTTTCAGGTTACGATTTTCAAAATATTATGTTCTTATGAATATGATATGATTGATATTTCTTTTGTTACCCTTACTGAGCATTTGAGATCAAACTTTTGTTTATTTTCTTTTCCCCAGGTCTGTAATAAGGGTATGAAGTAGGATATTCCAAAAGTGACTCTAGTTATGATGAAATAAACAGGAGACAATGTAGATTATTTATGAACTAGTTGTTTATGTTTCCCAGTTTCTAAAGACACCATACCTATACTGTTCTTTCATAGTTTTGTTATATGTTGTAATAAGTGTGCTTCAATTTTGAAGTTATAAAAATTTATGTACTGTATGGGTCGTTATAGTTCTAAATATCTAATTTAGATTAATATATATAGTTTTTTAAAAATTATACCTCATAATAAGATTAAAATGTAATTTTACTTTATATATAATTTAAATGAGAATGCATTTTCAAATAAAATTCATTATTTTTAACCATTCATCTAAAACTAAAACATTTAATACAAATAAAAAAACTATACCTATCATATAATTTAAATATATAATTAAAAAAAGAGTTATATTTTCCCAAATAAATTTTCATTCGGTGTTAAAAATCAATTATAAATTGTGGGAAAAGTTCCAGACTAATCATCCGTTTAGAAAAATAAAGTTTTCGTATAACATTTTCTTCACATCTAAATCATTCTTATTTTATTACTAATGAATATAAAACCATTGTAATTACTTTATATATGTATAAAGAATAAAATTATCATAATTTATTTATTAATACTCATACCCGCTAACATAATGGAATGGTTATAATCGTAATGTTTAAATAATAATATTTTAATTGAGTATTTTTCTTTATTCAAACTTGATGTTGCATTGAATACATGTTGTCAAAGAGATTGAATTACATTAAAAACTAATATATCATAGAGTCTCATGGTGTTATATTACTCTCTATACATGGTGTTTCATTCTAAGTAAACCATTTAATACTATGTCCATATTTAAAAGCAGGGGGTATTACATTCTACACCACTTAAATAAATTCAACCCATATAATTTAATCATAACCTCAATTATCAAGGGTTTATAATTTGAAAATAAACTTATTGGAAACCAAAATTATCTTAATGTTTAATTAAACATCCTATTCAAAATATTAAAGAGTAGATATGATGGTCATATTGAATAACACATACCTACTTTTCTAATGAGAAGAATATTGATGCAAATTAAATATGTTTACATGGTTTAAAAGAGTATATAATTTTAGATAATGATAGAGTTCATTGACCAGAATAAAGAAAATGATAAAAGTAATGATAAGGAACTAAAAATGGTATATCTGTGTGGACTAAAAAGACCATTTTATTTATTTGATATGAAGGTAATAAGATTTTATTCAGGATCCATTTCTCAAATTGGACAAATTATTTTACTATATATGATTATAAGTAAATATACTATCTTGATACATTTTTTACTTCATAAGAACAATTATATATTTTGGCTGTGGATTGAATAATTTCTAGTTCATAGCTTACCCCATATAATTAATTTACAATAATTTTTTTCCGAAGCAATAAAATTAACTTTTAACTTAATGTAAGATCCATAATAAAATGAAAATTCATTATATAGATCTAAAATACTTTTATGAAATAATTTCTTATACAACTCATCCAATATCCATAAATCATAATATGGTGATGTAAGATATAAATATCGAAAACCGAATCCATATATCATACTAATCCATTTCATATATGGTTAACTCTATGACCCTTTTAAAGTATTATGATCGAAAATGTTAGAAATATGGTCACTAAATCTTCAAAATGAAATTATTATTAATACATCCAATAATATGAGGTAGTTATTTGTCATAAAAACTAAACATGTGAATAATATTATCATGTTTTCTATTGATACAAGGTAATAAAAAAATTTCATAAAACATTATTGAAAACATAAATGACTCCATATTCCATAAAAACACATATTATTGGATAAATTCTGTAAATCCAAATTTTTTAACTCTGTCACTAATATCATAGACCCCCTTTTAAAATAATCCTTAATCAGTTCCAAGGTAGTCATTTTTATCCAATTTAATTTTTTTTAAAAATCATCTCTTTACCCCAACACCATTATCTCAACATTAAGAGCATATTAGGGGTTTTATTTTCCTCAATCAAGTGTTTTCAAATAAGACCATCATTCCACTAATTTTTTTTATTGTTTATCAATACCTCTCAATATATACATTCAACTCCTTTATAAAATATATTATAGAATAATACTTATATGTTTCGTAAATATTATACCATGATATCACTAAAAAATTAATCAAATGGATTAATTTTTTAATCCGAACACATGAATATTAATCATTGGAATTTTTATTATGTAATACAATAAATTTTTCCATGGACCATTTGTTACTTATATGGTAAATTTCATTGATGATAACAGAATTATTTGTGTAGTGCCCCATCTGGTTATAGATGAATCATTGAACAATTTAGTACTTATTCATTCCATTAAAATCATGACAATGGTGGTATTTCTCTCCATACCTATATAAAACTATCATTCCCTTTAATAATATACCAAAATTATTCTTTTCACAATTATCACTTTTTGAAAATACTTCTTTCCCTTATTCAATTTATTTTTCTTTTTTCTATGTCATTCTATTATTCTTTTACTTCAATTATAATCCATAATATATAGATTATTCATTCACTATTTTCATTTAAAATTATGTTATATCCTCGTAAGATGAGAATGTCAGGAGCCTAGTTCCATTTTAAAGATTTGCCGAAGACCATCAATGAATGTAAAATTCTAACTAGTTGGATTAGTGCATTGTTAAAGTACCAATTTCATCTAATTTTTACTTTTTCAAAATGATAATATACACAATATTAGAACATATCATTATGAAAAATAATGTTTAGTCCATGAAATATTTAAATAAATAACATGAAATGAAAAAATTTTGCTTAACTAATATCATAATCATAAACATGGTTTTATTCAGTATATATTTTTTAATTAATTTAGTTTATATAATTTTATAAAAAAATATTAATTATATTATGTGCATCCTTAAAAAGATTCAAACCAAGTGTCTAGTAAGGCATAGTATTGTTCCCTATGTGCTGATTGATTAAAAAAAGAACATGGTTTTTAGATTTATTCCCTATGATACAACTGTTCAAGAACCATGTTTACTTATTGAATCTGGACATGGATATAACTCCAGGAATAACTAGATAAATTTCTTTTTAACAAAATATTATGATGTTCCTCTTTACCTATCATAAAATTATATCATATGGCTCGGTTCCCTAATCTATTTTTCCTTTAATATAGGTCCCAAGGTTTCTAAACAAATTCATTGATACCAATGGTAGAACATAGACTATGGTAGAATAGATATAGTGTCTACATTGTTACATTGGTATAAGATATATAGAATCACATCTTGATGGACAAAATAGGGTAGTAGTCTTAGAAAAATAGTTAAATACATAAAATTAACATTACATTTTACAAAATAAATTAGAATAATAATTTTCATAGAAAAATGACCTTATCATCATGGGGGTATCCCAATATATCAATCCTAATAAAATCACTCAAATCATAGGGAAAATAAAAACTAATAAATGGATGAACTCAAATTCTCATTTAGGGTAACCTTACGGTGAATGCTTTGAATAAATTAGACATATTAAATATAGAAATTTAGATAAACAGAACACATGAAATTTAATCAAAAACTTGGGGAAAATATTGAAGGAATTAATGATGAATAAATAATTTCATATAAATAATCACATGAACTTGAAAACATATCCATTTTTTTACAACTAATATAATAATCGCATGGAATATTAGTAAATGAATTCATAATTATTTAATGCACAATCCTTGGAATCTAAAAATTAATTTCGATTTCGTGTTATATGAAATAAAATAACATCATTTACTTTTCTACAAAATTTATATAAATTGGTAATTCCGTGGCTAAAACCCCATCTATTTTGTCCCATGAGACCCATAGAGGCATCAAGAGGCTATACCGGGCCCCACCCATCTCTTACTATTTCCTATGCATTCCTCGTATAAAATGGGTGAAACATAATAGACATAAAAATTCATATATAAAATTGAATAAAAAATATAAAAATTTAAAAAAATAAATAAACATAATCATAAACCATATATTGTAAAATAAAAGGTATGAATACTGTACATTCATATTCAAGTTGATCACAAACCATTTGTGGAAATAATAAAGATATTATTAACTGTTTCTATCCACAATTATAGAAAATTAAAATTAAATAATATACTATTATATCGCAAAATATTTTGAAATATAAATTGGAACACTTCTTATAAAAATTACCAATCTTCGAAAGTGACCTTTTTATTTTAATACCAGATAATTATGAAAGTATTAATTAGAACCTTTTCTCTGAACATAATATTTTAAAACTGATATTTGAAAATATAGAGGGAAGTATTTTACTTTAAAAAGACCATTGTGAATATATAAAATTTGATTTATATAAATGAAAATCCTGACAGTTGTTAATTTTATACATTCCATATATGTTGAAAAAAACATCCATTTTCTGTTCTAAAGACGTCACAAAAGTTCATCATTCAGAAAAAGTTTACAAGTTTCCATTATATTTTTTTGTAAAACATCGAAAAAGGATAAAAATATTTTTAATAAATAAATTAAAAAAATTTAAAGTATTTTTTGAAGTATTTGAAAAAAACCTGGTTTTGAAAGAAAAACTATTTTTTACCGAAAAGAAAAATAATGTTTTATTATCATTAAAAACAATTATTACTCATTTTATATAACAAAGAGAGAAAATAATACATTTTATTTAGAAAAGTAATGAATAAATAGATGGAATTTAAAAATATTCTTTTTCAGATATGATTATCAAATATTCCCCAAAGGGAGACTTAAACAAAAACAATCCTTTTATAATGATGAGATTCTGAAACAAACCCTTACGAATTTGCTCTATTTTTATCATAATGACGACTAATGATAAAAAAAATGAAACAATAAATAAAATTATGTTAAATTATTTCATGATATAAAATACAAATCTCAATATATTCATGACACAAACTAAGTAAGTTGGGAATATTGAATTTGTCTCTTAGAAGTAAAAGTGATATTAAAGACCCTTACCATAAGTCTAACTCGTCACACACATTTTTCATATTCATGAATAATAAAATTATTCTAATTTATAAAACAAATTATGTTTATTATTCCATTAATTTCTCTTTTTATAATAATATATATGATTAATTAGTCTATTAATTTTATATTGAATGTTTTGATGAAATTTGGCATATGTGTCAATCATGAATTTCGTAGGATGAATTGGGTCAAAGTAGACATTATTTAAAATTATGATGAGTAATAAAAATTATATAATTAACATATTTATATAAAAATTACACTTTTAAAATGTAACCGGAAATATGGTTATGAGGGACGATCAATGTTAGAATCATAGAGACGGTAGACTATACATACGAATGAGTGACATTTCAATTTATCAATGCTCATTATGGAAAGATGATAAGTAATATTTTATCTTTCCACAATGATAACGATAAAATATATATCATATTATTTATTTAAATATTATTAGTTATATAATTCATGTGGTTTGGTGATGATAAGTGATTCATATTACTTTGTGAAGGTGATAGTCCACATGTATAAGAATGATGTTATTATCTTTAGGGATTGAAATGGTATGAAATAAAATGACATATTATCCATTTTTGTAATGGACCGGAGTTTTGGGGTCCATTACTTGGTGAAAATCCGATGTTCATGTGTTCTGGGTGGTTTAGAAGGCCATCCCAACTTCTCGGTGAAGCTTAAGGCCTCTACTGGCAGCTCGCCTATCGGTAGCTTAGCCTACAGGTAGCTCGGCCTACCGGTAGCTCTCGGCTACCGGTTTCTCGCTTCTACAGGTATCTCAGCTACTGGTAGCTCGAGTCTACCGGTAGCTCTCGGCTACCGATAGCTCTCACCTACCGCCAATAGCGCCCTTTTTGTGCGAATTGTTTTTTAAACAATGTTTTGACCCCCTTTAACCTTTTCTTAAAGACCATTAATGACAATTAATTAAATGATTAGTGATTACACTCAATTATGCGTTTCATTCATGCCATTAAACGTGTTTCCATAAATGCCTCTGGGGTATACAGATTCGGTTTTAACCACCCCAAAGGGCGGGGACCCTTTAATGACGTGTTGGTGTCCCAGCTGCGTGGTCAACCCACGACCCCGCTCCTTACGCAGTTTTGAGTTTTTCTCACCGTATCATAACCACCCCATAATATTGTATCTTAGTATTTATAACCTGAATGATTTTATTCTCCCTGGGTTCCTTTTTCGATCACAATGCGCTCGGAGTACCCTCCCATCCAGATGAATTGTACCCTATTGCAATGTTTTCCTTGACAGTGATCCGAGGAGTTCCTTCTTCCTCTACTGTTTTTCCAGTTTCCACCCGAGGACGTAACGCCAATCCTTGATCATCTATGTAGGGATTCTTCCTTTGTCTCTCTTTTCTGTGTATCATGCTGGGTGGGTAAGCTACTTCTTCTGTAGAATTGGATGAACCAAACTTTAATGAAGATAATAAACGGATTTTAAAGAATTAAGGGGAGGGGTGTGATCGATGATGTTTCTCTGTTTTCTTTTCTTTCATGATTAATTATTTCTGAATTGTACGAGCTTACGCCTACTGAAAATCATGGTCATTGGTGGTCTTTCTCTATGCACTAATAAACTTGTACCTCTGTGATGTTTAAATGGATTGTATTTTGGTTGTGACCCTTTTGCTGTGAAAAAGAAATTGGTTAATTACGTATATTCGGATAAATAAATTGGGAGCACCAGGATAATCTCCTTTTTATGATAACCCCAGTTTAATCCTAATGGAATTGAAATCATGGAGTGTGTAAAATCTTTTAAATTTTAATTTCCAGTTGAGTCTGCCTAGTATTGGTAGTATTGGTTTGGTTGTTTCCTCCACGGGCCGAGTACAGGTGACCTTATGGTTTTCTTGGATGGGGGATTGGATTGCTGGGTGATGTGGGTGAGGATGGGATCCTCTGTTTATTTCAAGAATTGGGGTGGGATCCTCTGTTATTGAGAAACGGTTGGATCCTGGATCTTGGGGACATGGGGTTGTATCTTGGGGTTTTATTTGGTTTCAGTACATTGAGGGGTCTCACTTACCCTTTTGTTATTGTGAATTTACAAGAGAACCGGGTGTGAATGTTTAAGTTGATGTTTGACTGTACTCTTTCCTTGGCTTGTGCTTATGCTTGCTAGTTGCCTAAGTAGGTGCAGAAACATATTTAAACATTATTTCTGAACATGAAAGCAAGGATGGTACAAATGGGGATTTGGATTGATGTGAGTTGTTACTTGGCATGGGTGTTGTTATCTTCTCTTATAAGAAAATAGTAAGGATAGTGTTCCTTAGTCTGGATGAAGAAAAACCTAGATTGGGTGAGTTCTTGTTACTTATACATATACTTGTAGTTTTGGGTTTCTTATTCGCGCCCCACCCAAGTTGTTCACTTAGTTTTGAACACCCCCATTTCATGGGGGATGGTGTTTTTCCCAACACTACTATTAGTGGATGGTTATTATCTCCTTTCTTCTCCCTTTCCCGGATAGCCCAAGTATCTTCGGGTAGGCTGTGATGGCCTGAAGTCCATTATTAGCCCAAGAATCTTCAGGCAGGGTAGTGTGCTGGTTGGCCCAGGTGTGTGTGGGAAGGTGGTTTCCCAAGTATTTTCAGGATGAGGCCCAGGTGACTTTAGGCATGGTAGTGGTTGTTCTGGACTAGGTGTTTGTAGGCATGGTTATGTGTGATAGTTGTGGCCCAGGTGTCTGCAGACGGGTTAGTGGTTGTGGCCCAGGTGTTTACAGGCGGGATGTGTGGTTGAGGCCCAGGTTTGTGCCGGCAGGGTATGGCAGTGGGACAGTGGTGAGAATGGCGGAAATGGTCTGATGCGTAGGATGGCTTCAATAACCAGTGGGAAAGTGGCGCGGGGTACCCAAACATCGATGTGTTATTACTATACATTACTTGACTTGCGTTATTTGGGGAGTGTTCCTTAGTGAGGCTTGGGTGGTTAGTTTCCTTGCTAGGTGCTTGGTTTTCTCTTTTTCTATGGGGCATTAGAAAGCCTCCCCACTTGTGCATGATATTCTTTGGTTTTTTGTACTGAGTATACTTTTATGCTCACCCTATGTGTATAAAACTGCTTTCAGGTTTCTAGGAGGACTTCAGGGATCGTTCTAGACCGTACTAGCTCGGACCTTCGGGTGGATCATCGTAGTTGTTGTTTTTCTTTCTTTCGGTATTTTCTCTTTTTAGTCTCCTTATACATTATGGTTTTTACTTTTGTAACATGCATTGGGAATGGTTCTTGGATTTACTTTTACTTTTAGTTTGGTGTTGTGGGATTTACTATCTCGTATCCCGGTCATATTAAAAGAAAAAGGGTAATGCCTTCCATTTAGTGTGTGATTCTATAACCTTGGCGTTGGTCGCCACTCTGGGACCTATTGAAGGCGGGTCTCGGGGGTCATTATCTCTCCTTCAACTTAAAGAAGGAAGGGCCTGAGAATCTGCTGACATTTCACTCCTTTTGGTGAAGGCGGGTCATGGAATAATGGTATCAAAGGACAGGTTGAGAGATAGGTTGGAGTCTGGAGTTAGGCATAGTGAGGATTACATGGGATAGTAGGGAAACGGTGTGGGGTGTCCTTGGTGCGTGAATTAGTATAGGGAAGACCGGCTAGGACATGGGATTTTAGGGCCCCCTATGATCCGATGCAAGGACTCTGGACCTATCGAAAGACCAAGTGAGGCCACACTGATTGCAGGGTAGAGACCCTAGTAAAGGTACATGGATTATAAATGACTTGTGTTGTCATGTTTCTGGGGTGTTTTGGGAACATGAAGAAAATAAGAAGTTTAATAAGTTTTAATAACAACGTTCTACACTACATGGGCTTATACATTCTTTGTTTAGATTGCAGCTATGGCTCCCAGAAGACGACCATGAGTTGTACGGACGATCGTAGCCCAGGAGGTTGAATTGGCCGATCGGAAGAGGGATGATCGAGAGGAGGAGGACCACTAGTGGCAGAAGACGCTTCGAGCCTTCCAGTGATAGACCCTCGAGAAGTATGAGGGCAACACCTCTGACATGAAGACGGAGAGCTGGCTAGAATAGCTGGTGATAGCTTTCAGCCTGATTTGTGCTCCGACTAAGTACTAGGTTGCTTTGGCCGTTATCCAGATGTGGGGCACAACGCGTCAGTGGTGGACGCTCTACTTGGGGGAGAGGAGAGGGGCTGAGGTAGCATGGGCTGATTTCGAGAAGGAGTTTCGGGTGGAATTCATCTCTTCTACGATAAAGGTGGATAAGAGGCAGAAGATACTCTCCATCCAGCAGGGTAGTATGTTGGTAAGGGATCTGGGGATCAAGTTCAAGGATCTCCTCCACTTTGTTCCGTACCTCTTTTCGGATTAGGAGTCTCGGGTGAGGCGTTTAGAGTAGGTGCTCCGACCCTCCCTCCAGTACGTTGTTACCCCCATCACCTTGCCGACATACTTGGAGGTCCAAAAGAAGGCAGAGGTGGTGGAGAGGATGCACATGCTTGGCAGTGTGCCATGATAGGGGATTTATCTAGGCCCGTCAAAGGGAACAGTCGTCAGCAGCAGACCTCTAGCATCGGGACCCTCTAGGTTCCGACCAGCAGGAAGCAGGCCGCAGCAGTTTCAGTTCCGGTCCCCCTGTCCTCGCCATTTTACATCAGACCCAGGACCGAGGTGCTTCGTCTGTCGAAGCCCTGGACATCTTCAAAATCAGTGCCTGGACCGAGTGCAGTACGGTAGTGCCAGACTTGCCCAACACCTGCCTCAGCAGAAGCTTCTAGCTAGGCCCTTTCAGTAGTAGCAGTAGGGGCAGCGAGCTCCCGCTCCTCTGAGGGCAGAAGTTGCAGGGGGAGGCCGACCTCAGGGAGCTCCTCAAGGAACTCGACCAGGGCATGGTCGGGGAGGCGGCTGACAACCAAGGGGAAGAGGAGCTGGAAGTGGACTGTCACATGTCGAGGAGGCGGCAGTTCCAGCAGGACCGGAAGTTGTTCGAGGTACGATTAGTTTGTTTAGTATCCTTGCTTATTCCTTGTTTGATACCGGAGCTTCGCACTCCTTTTTTGCACCCAGTCTGGCATGTGCTCTACATCTAGATGCTGAGAGACTTCTAATTCCCCTGGTGCTGATCACACCATTCAGATGTTATAATGACTTGTTATGTGTCTGTAGAGGATGTACACTGATGATAAGGCCACACAATTCGGTCAAGGATCTACTACTGCTACAGATACAGCCATACGATGTCATCCTAGGCATCGACTGGCTGTTCTCTGTGTGTGACATCATCGACTTCTTCTGAGGAAGGGTTGTGTTCTCATAGTTGGGTGGCCGACGCGTTACTTTCACCGGTGAGCGGAATGGTCAGAAGGCAGTAGGCGAGAGGAACCCCACTTCTTCTTGTTAGTCGAGCTGTCAGTAGAGTCAGTAGATGCTGAGATGGTGGAAGTATCAGGGATCGTCAGGGAGTTTATGGATGTATTTCTGGAGGAAGTAAAAACTCTACCCACTCGACGTGATATCGAGTTTGGGATATATTTTCCACCTGGCGCTCGTCCAATTTTGATGGCTCCTTACCGGTTGGCACCTTAGGAGCTATGAGAATTGCAGATTCAAATTGACGATCTGATGAAGAGGGTTTATGTTCGACCAAGTGCATCACCATGGGTTTCTCCAATATTTTTCGCAAAGAAAGAAGATGGTGGTCTCAGGCTGTGCATAGACTAAATGAGGCTGAATCAGGTGACGATCAAGAATCGCTACCCTCTTCCGAGGATAGACGATCTTTTCGACTAGCTGAAAAGGGCATGATGGTTCTCGAAGATCGACCTGTGGTCTGGGTATCACCAGTTGAGGGTGAAAGAGGGCGACATTCCGAAGATGGCCTTCAGGTGTAGATATGGACATTTCGAGTTTGTAGGCATGCCTTTCGGTGTTACGAACGCCTCGGCTGTGTTCATGGGGCTTATGAACACCATCCTCCGGAAGTACCTGGATCGGTTCGTAGTCATGTTCATCGACGACATCCTGTTCTATTCAAGGTCATAGGAGGACCATGTAAAGCACCTGAAGATGGTTTTAGAGGTCCTCCAACAACACCAGCTCTTTGGGAAGTTGTCAAAATGAGTGTTCTAAATGCAAGAATTGCACTTACTTGGGCATGTAGTGTCCGAGAAGGGGGTAGCTGTGGACCCATCAATGGTTGAGGTAGTTGTTTCATGGGTAGCACCCAAGAATGTGGCAGATGTTCACAGTATCCTCGGGTTGGAGGGTTACTATCAAAGGTTCGTACCCAACTTTTCTCAAGTTGTAGCCCCTTTGAAAGCCTTGACCATGAAGGAACATGTTTTCGTGTGGAGTGAGTAGTGCGAGAAAGCCTTCAGCTATCTGAAGGAGAAGTTGGATAGTGCCCCAGTACTGAGACTACCAGAAGAAGGGGCAGCGTATGAGGTGTTTTGTAATGCTTCATGGAAAGGCCTCATATGTGTATTGATGCAGTGACAATGGGTGATCTCTTATTGGTCTAGGCAGCTACTCCCTCATGAGCGTATTTATGCCACCCACGACCTGGAGTATGCAGCAGTCGTTTTTTCTCTAAAGTTATGGCGGCGTTACTTCATCGGAGAACGCTTGGTGGTATTCACAGATCACAAAATCTTGAGGTATATCTTCTCCCAGTGGGACCTAAACTTGCGACAAAGAAGGTGGATGGAGTTCCTCCATGATTACGACTTCAAGATTTCCTACACTTCAGGGAAAGGGAATGTAGTAGCCAATGCCTTGAGCAGGAGATCACAGAAGGATGTGGTCCGAGAGTCGGCAGATGCCTAGAAGGAAATGGAGGAGTTGGATTCCTTGCACATGGATTCAAGGATGGATAGCGGTAGAGGTTTCCTGTATCAGATGACAGTGTAGTATTCTATGTTTCAGCAGGTGGAGGAGTCTCATAGGTGGGTCCCAGAGTGCAAAGTGATTCTTGACCGAGTTGACCAAAGCAATGCTTCGGGAGGATGGGCGGAGGATGGTTAGAACTGGATTCTTTTCCGGGGAAAGCTATTTGTTCCAAAGGCGATGCACGTCAAGGTTCTTAGTGAGTTCCACAACTCACCCCTAGCGGTACACCCCAGAGTTTCCAAGATGTACCAGGGTCTGAAGAGATAGTACTGGTGGCCCGAAGTAAAGCGAGCAGTGGTAGAGTTTGTGGCAAATGCCTAGTGTGTCAGTAGGTGAAGGCTGAACACTGTGTTCCAGGAGTCCTACTACAGTCTCTGGATGTCCCCGAGTGGAAGTGAGAGGACATCTCGATGGATTTTTTCATGGGACTACCCAAGGTTCAAGGGGGGTACGATTCCATCTAGGTAGTAGTGGACCAGTTGAAGAAATCGGCTCACTTTATGGCGATTAAGGAGTCGAGTGCTGTGGATTCTTTAGCACGATGGTACGTGGATGAGTTGGTGCTATTGCAAGGAGTTTCAAGGTACATAGTCTTGGATAGGGATGCACGGTTTACCTCATGAGTCTGGAGAAGATTACAGCATTCTTTTGGCACCCAACTACGTCTTAGCACTGTTTTCCATCCCCAGAAAGCTGGACAGACTGAGCGCACCATCCAGACCTTAGAGGATATGCTGCGGGCATGTGTTTTGGACTCAGAAGGATCATGGGTGCGACACTTTCCTCTTGTGGAGTTCACCTACAACAATAGCTATCACTCTACCATTGGTATGGCCCCATTTGAAGCCTTGTATGGGAGGCCATTCCGCTCACCTGTGTGTTGGACCGAAGTTGGTGAGGCAGGCATCCTTGGCCTGGAGGTGGTGCAGGGCACGACAGAGAAGGTTCAGCTTATACGGGAAAGGATGAAGGCGTCCCAGGACTAACATAAGTCGTCTGATGATACCGGGAGAAGGCCCTTGGAGTTCGAGGATGGAGACCACGTGTTCTTGAAGGTATCCCCTGAGTGTGGACAACGGAGGATTGGGAAGGGGAGTAAGCTCTCCCCTAAGCTCATCAGACCATTTGAGGTGTTGGGATGAGTTGGTGAGGTGGCGTATCAGCTGGCGTTTCCTCCTCAGTTAGAGAATGTTCACAACGTCTTTCATGTCTCCCAGCTTCATCGATATCTACACGACGTCTCCCACGTCATGGATTGGGGAGAGTTAGAAGTTGAAGACGATGCGACCTTCGTAGAACGACCAATAAATATCGAGGATAGTAAAGAGAAAGTGCTTCATGGACGAACCATCCCCTTAGTTCGTGTGTTGTGGAGGCATGGTGGCCTCGAGGAGAGCACTTTGGAGTGGGAGGCCCAGTTACGCGTTCAGTACCCAGAGCAGTTTTGGCCTCCTTGTGGTTTGTTCTGAGTTTTGTTGAAGATGATTTACCTTGTGCTTTAATATATATGAAATACTTATTTTTCTTGGATGATATGTTCCCTATCCTTTGTGTATGTGTGTGTGTCTGAATGTGTGATGATGGGAGAACTTGACTGCTAATTATGACGCATTAATTTGGATGCGACTAGCCCCGTGCGGGCGAGTTAGTGCCGCCCAAAGCAGATAATATCCTGACATGTAAGAAGGGACTCCCTGACTCATGAGTTGGAAAATGTGATCCTTGAGCTTTTTGTGGATATTTGGGGGGTGGAAACCCTTGGGGAGTATTCTGGCATGTAGTGGTGCGGGGTTTCTGTTCTAGATTTCGAAAAACTCAGGGGGTTTCCCTTGAGGAGTATCTTTAGAGGGTAGTTGTTTGGACCCCTCTTTTCTCCTTGGTTGTTCTTATATTCTCGGGGATGAGAATATTTTGAGGAGTATCTGATGTAATGGCCCGGGGTTTTGGGTTCTATTACTTGGCGAAAATATGATGTTCAGGTGTTCTGGATGGTTTGGAAGGCCATACCAGCTTCTCGGCTACCGGTAGCTCTCACAAACCTCCAGTAGCACCCTTTTTGTGCGAATTTGTTTTTAAACCGTGTTTTGACCCCCTTTAACATTTTTTTAAAGACCATTAATTATAATTAATTAAATTATTAGTGATTACCCTCAATCATGTGTTTTAGTTATGCCATTAAACACGTTTCCATAAACGCCTCTAGGGCATAAAGATTAGGTTTTAACTGTCCTGAAGGGCGGGGACCCATTAATGATGAGTGGGTGTCCCAGCCGCGTGGTCAACCCACGACCCTGCTCCTTACGTGGTTTCGAGTTTTTCTCTCCGTGTCATAACTGCCCCTTAATGTTGTATCTCAGTATTTATAACCTAAATTATTTTCTTCTCCCTGGGTTCATTTTTCGATCACCCTATGCTCAGAGTACCCTCCCTTCCCGATGAATGTTACCCTGTTGCGAAGTTTTCCTTGACCACGATCCGAGGAGTTCATGCTTCTCCTCCTATTTTTCCAGTTTCCACCTGAGGACGTAACGTCGTTCCTTGATCATCCATGTAGGGAATCTTCCTTTGTCTCTCTTTTCTATGTATCATGCGGGGTGGGTAAGATACTTCTTCTGTAGAATTTTATGAACCAAACTTTAATGAATATAATAAACGTATTTTAAAGAATTAAGGGGAGGGTTGTGATCGATGTTGCTGCTCTGTTTTATCCTCTTTCATGATTAATGATTTCTGATTTGTACGGTCTTATGCCTACTAAAAATCATGCTCGTTGGTGTTCTTTCTCTGTCCACTAATAAAAATTTACCTATGTGATGTTTAAATGGCTTGTGTTTTGGTTATGACCCTTTTTCTGTGAAAAGTAAATTGGTTAATTAAGTATATTCAGCTAAATAAATTGGGAGCACCAGGATCATATCCTTTTTATAATAACCCCAGTTTAAGCCTAGTAGAATTGAAATCATGGAGTGTGTTAAATATTTTAAATCTGAATTTCCTTTTGTGTCTGCCTGGTGTTGGTAGAATTTGGTTTGGTTGTTTCCTCCACGGGCCGAGTATGGGTGACCTTGTGGTTTTCTTGGATGGGGGCTTGGATTTCCGGGTGATGTGGGTGAGTATGGGATCCTATGTTTATATCATGAATTGGGGTGGGATCCTCTGTTATTGAGAAACCGTTTTCTTTTGAATCTTGGGGACATGGGGCTGTATCTTGGGGTCTTATTTGGTTCTAGTACTTCGAGGGATCTCACTTATCCCTTTGTTTTTGTGACTTTACAGGAGAACCGGGTGTGAATGTTTAAGTTGATGTTTGACTGTACTCTTTCCTTGGCTTGTGCTTATGCTTTCTAGTTGCCTAAGTAGGTGCAGAAACTTATTTAAACATTATTACTGAACATGAAAGCAAGGATTGGACAAATGGGGATTTGGGTTGATGTGAGTTGTGACTTAGCATGGGTGATGTTCTCTTATCTTATGATAGAATAGTAAAGATAGTGTTCCTTAATCTCCCTGAAGAAAAACCTAGATTGGGTGAGTGCTTGTTACTTATACATATACTTGTAGTTTTGTGTTTCTTATTCGCGGCCCACCCAAGTTGATCACTTAGTTCCAAACACCCCCATTTCATGGGGGAGGGTGTTTTTTCCAACACTAATATTAGTGGATGGTTATTAGCTACTTTCTGGTCCCTTTCCCAGATAGCCCAAGTATCTTCAGGCAGGTTGTGATGGCCTGAAGACCATTGTTAGTCCAAGAATCTTTGGGAAGTGTAGTGTGGTGTTGGCCCAGGTGTGTGAGGGAAGGTGGTTTCTGAAGTATCTTCGGGATGAGGCCCATGTGTTTTTGGGCGTGGCAGTGGTTGTTCTGGCCTAGGTGTTTGTAGGCATGGTTACGTGTGACAGTTGTGGCCCAGGAGTCTGCGAGCGGGTTAGCGGTTGTGGACTAGGTGTTTGTAGGCGGGATGTGTAGTTGAGGCCCAGGTGTGTGTGGGCGGGGTATGGCAGTGGGACTGCAGTGAGAATGAAGGGATTGGTCTGATGTGTAGGATGTCTTCAATAACAAGTGGGAATGTGGCACGGGATACCCAAACATCCATGTGATATTACTATACATTACTTGACTTGCATTATTTGGGGAGTCTGCTTTGGTGAGGCTTGGGTGGTTAGTTTCCTTGCTAGGTGCATGGTTTTCTCTTTTTCCATGGGGAATTAGCATGCCTTCCCACTTGTGCACAAGATTCTTTGGTTTCCCCTACTGAGTATACTTGTATGCACACCCTACGTATATATAACTGTTTTCAGGTTTCTAGGAGGACTTCGGGGATCATGCTGGACCGTACTAGCTCAGACCTTGTGGTGGATCATCATAGTTGTTGTTGTTCTTTCTTTTGGTATTTTCTCTTTTTTGTCTCCTTATACATTGTTGTTTTTACTTTTGTAACATGCATTGGGAATGGTTCTTGGATATACTTTTACTTTCAGTTTGGTGTTGTGGGATTTACTATCTTATCTCCTAATCCTGTTAAAAGAATAAGGGTAATGCCTTCCATTTAGTGTGTGATTCTATACCCTTGGTGTTGGTCGCCACTCCCGGACCTATTGAATGTGGGTCTTGGGGGTTATTATATCTCGTTCAACTTAAAGAAGGAAGAGCCTGGAAATCTGCTAACCTTTCCCTCCTTTTGGTGAAGGCGGGTCATGACAATTTTGAATGATAATTATTTCCTTAAAATAATTATTATGTAATTTATATCATCTATACTCATTTAATTTATCCTTTACACCTTCCACGTAAAGCATTACTAATTGACATATCACATGGCTTCACACGGAGAAAGTCTGTTGTAAACCCGAGGGACATTTTCATATCCCATATGAAATAAAAACAAAAAAGGAATATAATACATATAGAATATAGACGTATAATTATGTTATAAATATCATATATATAATTATTATCTATCAATTTTCCCAATCGAGAGATATGGTAATGGAAAAAAATGACATCGGTTCGCAAGGTGGTAGTGCACTATAAAACCGAATGATGATTTCATAACCCATTGAAAGGAAGTAGGTATGGTTTTTTCATGAACATAACATTAAAAAATATAATTATATGAAATACACTGATGTTCTTATATGATTATGTTTTAAAATTAATTTTAGGAGGTGGAGCAAGAAATAAGATAATGGTGTTTGTGTAAGAACAATACCTCTTCATCATGTATCATCCTTTGGTTTTCACGAAAAAAAATTCTAGGATTCATTTATTTAAAAAATTGGGATTATAGGATAAGGGGATGTAATTTGGGAATTAATGTGGGAAGTTCTTCTTCAAACTAAAAGGGGTTGAAGGTGTGATGTAGAGAAGATAGGGGGGCTGGACTTTTGTTGGCGAGGTGAGTTCTACACATGTAATGTTTGAAATGAAAAAGTTGTAACCACGTTTCACAAAATAAAATAAGGTAAAAATGGGTTATTCATGAAAATTTAAGAATATTAAGTCCCAATATGTCAATAAAATAGGCATTAAAAATGTTTTAGATCATTTAAACTAGCATCTTTTATGTTTAACTCCTAATAAATTAGTATTTACTGTAATTGTGTAAATAAGTTTTACTATTTGTACTATTAATTATTGTAAAAAAATAAGATTTAGTTATTATATAATAAAAATTATCTGATTACAGGTATTAAATTCTGTTTTCTAAATTACATTTAGATAAGTGGAAAGTTTTAATTTAAAATCAATCCCACGTACGTGATGGGAATGCAAGTATTCAAAGGAAAAATGTTCAGATGTTTTAAAAGTTTCTATATCAAAATTAAATATGAAAATGATTAAAATTTTCTAAATGGGATTAGTAGATAAATAATAAGAATAATATATCTTAAAACCATTTTTTAAATATAATTTTTCATTTGAAATAATTATAATTAAAATTAATTTTAAAATTAAGATGCAATGTCTTTAACTATTCATTGAAAAATTATACATTTCAAAAAAATCATAAAAATTCACCCTTGGATAAATTTGACATGGAGAATTAAGAAATTGAGTTAATATTTTAAAATAATTTCTTTATTATTGTCAAAAAATATAATTATAAATGATGTACACTATGTATTACTAATCAATCTTTGTGAAAAAATTAGTTTTTTCAAAAAAAAATTCTTTCCCTTCAAATTATTGTTAATTTATTTTTAATAATTTTATAACTGTTGAATTAATTTTATACATGTATAAAAATAATTTTTTTAAAAATTTATATATTCCAACTCATACTCTCCAAATTAATGGTTGGGTTATAATTATAATTTATAAATAATAATATTTAATAGATTAACACATTTCTTTATAAAGCCTATTTTGCATTCATTACATGCTATTGAAGAGATAGAATTTATTTAAAAAGAAATATTTCTTAAATTCTCGGGGTGTTATGTTTTATTTTATGCTTGTTGTTTCAGGTAATTCACATAATAGAATATGATGTTCATATTATTAAACCACAGGGCATTATAAGGGTAGTGGTTTGGATTAGTATTAATGGGGTCCTTCAATAGATGATTCTGAGGGTCATATTCACATTTTTTATTTTTTAATAATTTAGAATGCACATTTTTACATGGAAAGTGGTTGGTATGTAAAAACAATAGTGGCTCACATTTCCCTAATTTATCAATATTTGAATTTAGTTGTTTATAATCTATACATCATCCTTAACTTTATATATATTAATTTTTTTATTCTTTACCTATATAAATCACTATTCATTATAAAAAATTATTTTTTAACTAAAAAATGGAAAATTATTAGTCACATATTTTTTATTCCTTAAATACAAATGTAATGCCAAATGTAATAAAATAACAATAATATAATAAATATATCATTAATATGAAAATAAAAAATAAAAATAGAAAACAATTATTTGAATAATAATATATTTAATATATATAATGTAATAATATTTTGATTTATGTTCAATATATTTTATGTAAATATTATACATTTTAAAAATATGATTTCCAATACATTATTCATTTATAAAAAAATATTTCAATTTCTATTTTAATAACATAAAAATCTCATTTCTATATGTATAAACTATGTAACCACTGACTATATAACTAGTAATGTTATTTATAATTATCAAATAACTATCATATTTCCCTTATACATCCTTATATACACTCTTATAAACATATCTAAAAATAATTTACAATAATTTTAAAAAAAAATTACCATCATATATATATATATATTTTAATTTTCTATTCTTCTATATTCATAATCTATTATATGTTCATCATAAAAGAACATAAGTATGAAATATTAATTTTTTATTGTATTTCCAATTGATTTTGGATTTATTTCACTATTTAATTTTCATAATGTTTTTTACAATTCCATTATGATAATGTATTAATGTTTATATTGTGTTCTATTAACCTTTCTTAAAATATTTTTTCATTTTTTTCATTATAGTATTCCATTGTGTTTAAAGAATATTAATGCAATAGAAATACTTGTTGTTACATTTTATGTATTGAAATATGACCCATACATGTAGGATATCATTAGAAATAAAGGATATAATGAACCTCAAATTATTTTTCTATTGATTAGGGTAATATACCATACATTTTAACACCATGTGGAAAAGAAATTATATGAGTTAAAAAGGGTTCACAAGAGAAGGAGGATGTAAAATACAGATTAATTTCCTCTAACCATGGCCATGTGTCCTATTTTATTGGTTATGAGTGAGGGACCACTAAAAAAATTATAAATCCATCTCAAGGGACATTTTAAAAAACCTAACATTAGTTTAATATATAACATTCCCTTCATTGATTTCAGTTAGTGAATGTGCTCTATAGTAGTTTGTCTTTGGTATGATTTTTTGAACTTATTATATTATTTTCATTCTTGAATGTATTTTCATAAATATTATCATTAATATCAAAGGTAATAAAAATTTTCCATAATCGGGAAATCATGTGTGAATCCTCATCATAAATTCACTAAATAGATTATTTTAAGTAATGCAATATTGTACAAGGCATGTAATCCCCATATATTGAGATTTTCCTTCTTCTCCTATTAAATTTATGGTTATTAAACATTATCTAGTTAGGCATAAATTACTATTTTTATTGTGGGTAGTATAGAAACAATTATAATGATGAAAATTATCTCAAAAAATATGAAATATGCAGTCTCCATTGTTGGTGTGTGTACAATAGTATGATAATCCCAAAATAAATCGAGGAGATTGTTTGTAAATTTCATTTTACAATTTTCCACCATTTTTATGGATATTTTATTGGTTATTTTTCAATTCTAATTACCTCCTTTTAATATCAACATTGTAGAGATAATAATTATTAAATTATGTTTTATACATTCAAAATGTCATTATAATAACTTTTTAATGGAAATATATTC
This sequence comes from Viscum album, assembly GCA_963277665.1. Taxonomy (NCBI): domain Eukaryota; kingdom Viridiplantae; phylum Streptophyta; class Magnoliopsida; order Santalales; family Viscaceae; genus Viscum; species Viscum album. The sequence continues at coordinate 1,865,448,028 of OY728159.1, forward strand.
TATTTTACATGATAAAAATAATATGAAACTATGAATCAATTTTTTTAAGATATTTTTTATAATGATTATAACTTGACCTTCATTAAGGGAACCACCACAACCCATTTGTAATAGAGTTTAATGGTTGTATGGATGTATATAAATTTTAAAACAATAACAATCTTTTATGATATAAAGATCTCTATACAATATATAGAAAAAAAGAATTCCTACATAATAATATTACAAAAATCAAGTGGTTGTTAAAAATGGGTATAATATTTCATGAAATAATGTTTATAAATTTAGTTTATTCATATATCATTTAATCCATTATGTTCCCACGACTTTTTACTAGGATGAATTGCTTATCAATCAATTAATGTGAACCACATATGTCTACATAGACCTCCTCCATTTTTGTGATGCTCATTAGTAATTGAATTCATTTACCTAGGGCTCCATAAAAATATTAATTATAGATGAACTATAATAAATTCAATAAATTAAATATGATAACGATTAATGCACATCTCTTAATATTTCTCTCTTATTTGGATAATTTTATAAATCCCCTAAATGCAAGACACATCCAATTTCATCTTTTCACGCATTTCTAATCGCATTTTTTCAAATTTTTTTGTTTGTTACAAGACATTCAAGGATGGAGGGTGATTGTTGGGGAAAATGGCTTAACATTGAAGGTTGTTTTTTTAATTAATGTATACTTGGTATAAATGTTTCAAATCATTTCGAGGAATCTCCATGGATTTTGAAATATTCAAATGTGGTTTTGGTTTTCCATATAGAATATTAACTTTGAATGGAAAACAAATAACATTGAAATCATTAAGAGGTCAAGAAAACTGAATCTATTACTGGGATGATTCCATGAACTAGATTTGAACATTAAAATTTTGTAATCCATTAATATCATTCACATCATGAATTGGATGATTGTAGTTATATTTATTCTTAGTTATGCCTTTTCATCGTATCTTCAAAATCATGTAATAGACTTTGGGAAATGGTTTTACATCAAGATAGGTTTAGGTCTAGAAGTTTTAACCAAATCAAACTTATAACTTTATTATCATTAAATTCACAAGATTCTATCTTGAATCCTAAGAGTTCATTGTGATAATATTGTGATCCTCTGCTCCTTTTGGATCATTCTATTTTGTGATTGGTCTTTATGGTAAATTTTATGCATCTCTCTGGGTAAGTGATAAATTTGTTTCTTCATAATCACTGGTAAGAACGATATCATTTAACAACAATTTCATATATTCTGATATGGTGGTTTTTTATTCTTTATACATTTTAGATCTAATTTTTTTATCTTATTGGGGGGGGGGGAATTCCTTTGTTAGATATTGTGCGGAACGTGTGTTTTCTATGAGGTATTTATTACATAACCTCTATTCCAACCTTATCTATTAAGGAATATGATTCTAAGGTTTGAGAATTAAATGATGGTCCAACTTTTGTGGGTTATTGTTTCGTATGGTTATTGTGAATCAAGTTATTGGTGTGTGAGACTTGTGTTTGAGGAAAGTGGTTCCATCTATGGAATGTTTTGGATGAACCATGATAAATCAAAAAACATTTTTTTTATAATTAAAATGTCATGATATATAGATTGATTTATGATTATTATTTTGGTAAAAGAGAAATGGATTTATTCTAAACATTGTGAAATGAGATTATGAAATGTCACATTAGTAGGGTTTTTAGGATGTGATTTTTTAAGATGTATCACTTGGGAAGACTTGGGTACTTGGATTGTGTTGTAATATGACTCATCCATTAACATCATCATGGATTTCACTCATAGCGTGGTCTTATGCTCATTAATCATGATGTTCAAGGGACATGCTAGACACTATTGAATGGTCGACATTACAACTTCCTCCTATCATCTATTGATTTGATGAATATGTCTAGCGACATGATGTGCTTGATTTTCTATGTATGGGTACGATTGTTGAAGCTATTATGACCATAAGTTATCCTTGGAATTATGTTTAAAATGATTTTGAGCTATAATTCTCAACTTTGATTACAAGCATAGATATATGTGATATTTTTTAAGAATGTTTTATATATTTTTTTTAAATTATATGAAAAGGGGAATGGTTACCATGATTTTGAAATATATTTTTTTAACTCATAATCAATCATTGTTTTCATTAATGTTGAGCATGTTGGGACTGTTATTAAAAGGATATTTATGGGAAGCCTATGAGGGATAATACTGATCTGGTTAAATCACACCATAAGAAAACCCTTCAGGGGTTCATAAACCTTATTATAAATCTCAATGTATGGAAAGGAAAAGGTATGAACTTTTGTAGAACTGTTTTTGTCAACTATGTTGGGTAGTTAGTGGTTAGACAGTGGGATTTTGTTTGTATATCACATAGAGTTGTAATTTATCATTATTGGTTCTATCCATTGTGCTTGGACTCATACCATAGAGTTTGTTTATATATTTTTTATTGTAATTACTTATGTGTTTCATTTTCTGTATGGAACTTATTTTCGTTTTTTCTCTTTTGATATTTTATCCTTATTTGTATATATATTCCATGTTTCCTCCATTAGTTTGGGATAAATAATTGTCTCTAGTTGTTATTAATGCATGGGTGATAGTCATTATTCCATGATAATCAAGAACACTCTTAGTATATGTGATGGGTCAGATTGGGTGATAGTTTGGATGGGAATCCAGGCCAGTTAGTTATATTTTGGTATCATGGTATGTTTTGTGCTCAGTTTCAGAAAGATTCTAGACTTGAGATACAACTATCCAGACATGAGGGGTAAGTTATGATGTGTGTATGTGCAACTATTTTCTTAATTAGAATCATGTTATAGTTGGTTTTTATGATTGTTGTCTCATTTTTTGAGTTCTTAACCACTATATCAGTTTTTTATTATATTATTTTTGGTCTGAACTGAGATTTTCCAACCCTGTTCCCATTTCATCATTTTTTGGTGTGCAATGTTATGCCTCGATATGTATTTTACATGGTCTATAATAGGTTTCAATGTATTATTCTCAAGGAAATATTCCTTTAGATTTTGTTCCAATATAGACTATCATGAGAGTAGTTCACACTATGGACTAAAATATACCCAATGTCCAAAAAACAGTTGTTAGGGGTTCATTGAAGAGATTTATGAAAAAATTATTGATCATGAATATTATTATATGAGAATCCAGTATCCTCCAATGGTACGAATGAACCTAGAAAGGTGGAGGATCGGCTGGACAAGATCAATTAGATCATTGATATATTATATAAAACAAAGCATGCCAAGGTGAAGTGTGATGTGTTCAGACTCAAGGGTCCGAACAAGAAATGGTGGGATACTATGGTATTTGAAGTTAAATATGTGGTCTTGGACTGTAAGGATTTCAATAATATCTTATAGAGTCACTTATGATGGAAAATTATATAGAGTTCCTCTCTTTATAGAAGGGAGAAAATTTTATTTTGGTGTACACCAATAAGCTAATAGTTATAATAGGTTTTTTCCAATAGGTAGAAAAGGATGGCCAACTAAAGGATTATAATTACCTACAGGGTTAGTGTTAGGATATCCAATCATAAGTATTTATGACGAAGCTTTCTAGTTATTCATATAATGTAGTATAATATATAATATAAGATATGGATAAAGAAAGAATGGTTTTACATTTTTCCTCTTCAGTTCCACCTTATGGAATCATACAAAATGAGTAGAGAAGGAAGATGAAGTGTCTTGAGCATCGTAGTGGTGGTGAGGGTGGTTTTTAGCAATGAGAATCCTTTAAACAATAAACTATATCTAGATGAGTGCTCCTAGATTTCTATCAATGTGGTCATTTTGGACACACCTAGGTTTCTTGTCCTACATCTGAAAAGTTGTGTAATGGTTTTGGCCGCCACGACTATTTGTATAGATTATGTTATGAAATTTCTATGCATCATTATGGTCTAGGTTCATCAAATAAAAAGGATATTGTGATAAATTAATATGACTCAATGAATACAAGAGTCCATCAATTGGTTGTATGAGTAAAGCAACATCACACAGTGGATTAGTTTCTAATGGAGGTTAATATGCGATCAATGATAGTGAGAGGTACCATGTTTACTTCATTTTCTGTTGGGGATGCATTATTTGATATTTGTTCCTCACATATGATTTTTTATGCCTATTTTTTTATATGAATTAAAATATGATAGTTATCGTGTCCTTTTTTTATCATGTTAGTGAAACCTCTTGGAAAGATGATAGAGAATGTTTTTTGGGGTCCTTCTTGTTGGATTTAAAGAAGTGATGTAAAGTTAGTCGATGATTCTATCATTATTGATCTGATTTTTTTTGATATCATCATTATGATGGATTTTAATACATATCACTATTCTTAGACTTATTTTTATAATTTTCTTGTTTTGTTCTTTACTACATTTTGGATATCTCATGTGTTTGATAACGAGTGGGATCTATGTTCTATCCATGCATGACCATCCCATTTAGTGCGCTGGCGTTTTTTCCTATAATATTAGTTAAAAAAACTGAAATTTCTTGTGACCTGATTTTACCTCTATTTTTATTTCATTTATGATGTTTTCCTAGAAAAATTCTCTAATATTCATCGAGAGTGGGATGTAGAGTTCATGTATGATCGAGTTATAGATATGCATCATGTTTTGATAATCTCTTATAATATGTCACTAGTGTAGCTGACATATCTCAATTTTTTAGTTCGATGATCTTATGGGGAAAGGATTCATTCACCCTAGTATTTCACCATGGGTAACCCCAGGGATATTTTCCAAGAAGGTATATGGTTCACTCAGTTGTACATGAACTCTCGAAAGTTGAATAATGTGTTAGATGAGAAAAACCTTTCTTTTCCTCGACATGGATGCTTTTTTACTAAAATAAAGGTAATGTTGATTTTTGAAGATTGATCTTCTTTAGGGTTGCCACCAAATCATATTTTGGGGGCCAATATACCAATGATGACATTCAAGATCAGTTATTTCCATTATGAAAATCTTGGGATGCCTTTTGGTTTAGATTACACTCATACAGTTTGTATGGAATTGATGATCTATATGTTTCCCATGTGTCATGAATACTTTTTGATTTTTTTCATGGACAATATTATTGATTAATTTGAGATCCAAGTGTTAGAATGACCCCCATTTGAGTTTGGTTATTGAAATCCTAAGGAGTCACTATTTTTAAGAATATATTTCTAAATGATATTTTTCTATCTATGAAGTGAAATATTTTGTGAACATGATATTTGAGTGTTTTATATATATTGACCATGAGAAGGTAAACTTTGTATTGTCAATATATGATCCATGAAATTTGTTGATATTATTAGAATCTTTTTAAATACTAGATACTATCAAAGGATTCATAATTATTTATCAATGTTGGAATCACGATTGAATGACCATACAAAAAAATGGGTGAAATTTATGTGAGATTTAATATTATTGTTATTTTTGATGAGTTAATGTGGGTTCTGATATCAGATATTATTTTAATAGTACTTGAGACATGTAAGGTGTATGTGGTAAACCGTGATGTTTATGGTGTTTTTTGGGTTGCGTAATTATGGAGGATAATCATATTGTGACTTATAGCTCTCATCGCTTGTGACCACATGAAAAGATTTACCCCACTTTTGATTTAGTTATTGTCATAGTTATCACTGAGCTCAAATATTGGTAGTCTTATCTTTATGGGGAGTGGTTCATATTCATTTTTTGGTTATAAGATTCTAGGATATATATTTTCTCAAAAAATAGAATCTCATAAATAGATGGTGTGTGTAATTCCATTATGTGTTAGATTTTAAAATCACCAACACTAAAGGGAAGGGGAATGTCATTGTAAAAGCTCTTAGAAGAAAAGTACAATAAGAGGATATGATGGAATTAAAGGAGGAGGGGAACATTATGACACACTTTTATCAATTTTAGATGGATTCTTAAGTGGATGTTTTAGACATCGTTCTGACTAGTGTTCAGTTTTAATCATCTATCCTTGAGTCTATTTTGTTGGTTCATCATTTAGATGATGAGTTCATAGAAAATTATGAAGAAATTTTTATGGGGAGACCTTTTCTAGTTATTCTCTCCCTTTACATGTCATTTTCTATTTTTTAGATCAGGGTTTCATCCTGGCATCTGTGTAGAGATCAATGTTTTGACTATCATTGATATTTGGGGATCAATTATTTAGTAACTACAAAGATGTTTTATATAATGAGATGATGATTATAGTGTATGGGTATAAAGCGTGAAATTAAAGATTAGGCGTCCCAATATTAAAAGTTACACAAGATGAATGAAGATCATCTAGAAACCTATTTTCTCTCTTGTGTCCATTTTAAAATTGGACGAGGTGTCCATTTTATTTGTTGATGGATTACCACAGAATCCTTGAGTAATGAATTCAATCTGTGTGGTGATTGATCAATTGAATTATTTAGTATATTTTATTCTGGTCGAGAACACTTCAAAACTTGAAGAACATAGGTAATATTTATACATTTGATATTATGTGATCATCTAGGGTTCCTTATGAAATTATTTTTGCATAGGGTTATTATGTAGCCTCATGGTTCTAGAAGAGTCTCTAGGAGGTGATGTGAAATCAGGTCAGGTTGGGTAAAACATATCCTAACAAACATACAATTAGATAGGGCATGTTATTCATATCATATAGGATATTATTTGTGCATGAATTATGGATTTTGGTATATTGAGTGATATCCATAAAGGACTGGTTTAGTTTCCCTATAACAACTGTTATCAACCATTGATCGGATTGGATCCCTTCATGGGTTTTTTTGTTCTCCCATGAAGGTCACCTATTTATGGTTTACAAGTGGGCGAGGCATCTCTTATGGGGATATCTCTCATTAAGGAGACGTTATCAAGGGATAGAGATATAAATTGAAATATGATTATAGATTAAAGGAAATAAACACATAAGGCTCATCTATGTTATCCTTTTGTGATTTCCATTGGTAATAGGGTTTTTTTAATATCTCTCATTAGTCAAGTCACCATAAACTTGGAAAATAGTCAAAGTGGGATTCAAGATTTGTTAGACCATTTGAGGTAACTAATGAGATTGGGAATGTTGAATATAATTTGGAATTTACAATTTATTTTAATGTTATTCATGATGTTTTCCATATATCTCGGCATAAGAAAGAAAATCCATTTCCCTACCATGTTTTGAGTAAGATGTTGACTAAGATAGATATATACTTTCATATTTTTGATATTCTAGTAGAGATTGTTGAATCTCATGTGAAAATATTTCTTGGGCAGTCTATGTCATTAGTTAGAGTGTTATGGGGCTATGAATTAGATACTCCCTATATAAGGACCCAACCGTAAAGATTACATAATCTTGTTATTTGAACATGATTTGAATTATTTTCATTCCTGAAGACCTTTTTGGCTTAGAGGTTTACCATGTTAGGACATAACTTATACATATCAACCTGTAGTCATATAATTTTGGTACCATTAAATGAGTATAAATTTATTCTAAAACATTGAATTTTTATCACAACACAACAACATTATTTCATTGAAAAATCAAGGATTAATTATTTCTATTACATATTATTAAAACATGTAAATTATATATAAAACATTGGATAAGAATAAAATGCTCAGCAAGGGATATAAAAACAAGGAAATTAACCAGTAGTCTGTGAATACTTAAAAACATAAGAAGTAATTTTAACAATGACATTCTTATCATCCATAAATAATTAATTTTGTGAAACATGATATTTCAATTAAACATTAAAGAACATATATAAATACATAAATTATTACTAGGGAATTAATTACTTATATTTTAATATTTTCAGCTACCTTATGATTTGTAACCCTCACAGGTACCTCACAACGTAACCCTCATGGCTACCTTATTTTGTAACAATCGTAGTTATAATTGGAGTAACCATACGACCAACATGAAACATACACTTAACCAATAAATTAGAGAGAGATATATTTCCCACCCTTTATCATAAAAAATGACTATGAAACATACCATAATCACAAAACATGAATAATTACAAAAAAACTAGTTTTTTGAATTTCGTAAAATAGAATTTTACGAAGATTTTAAAAGGAATGTCCCCAAAAAATATAATATAATTGATGTGAAAAATTAATTAAATGAAAGTAATATGTGCATAATCTATAAATAAACATAATAAAATATAATAAAAATAAAATATAATCACAAAAATAATTTTAGTACTATAAATTTGATGAAGTAAAAAAATTACTCCAATGAATGGAAATTGGGTTATGAATTCCCTTACCTTTGGGTTTTCATAATTAAAATGTTCTCAAACCTCCTGTATGACTATAGAAATATTGTTATAAATATTTCAAAAAAACATATTCGTGATTATAACTCCTTATACGATCATTTTATAAAACCATTAAACCCATTTTTTAATACTATTTTTTAATTTACATTGTTTCGGGTGCGTGAATCTCATGATTTCCATGGTCAGTTCGTAATGGATATTCTTATCAAAAGGAGAAGAAACATTATATATGGAACAAAATAGAGTTAACATTTTTCATAATATAAAATGATTCCAATAATCAATTTTTTATATGGTATGATGATGAACCATTAGAGACATCATTAGTGATATCCGTTTATATCATTTGATGGTTCATCGATAATCATGAACGTTTTTCATCATATAACATTAATATTATGCATATAAGTTAATTAAATAACATAATATATGTGTTAAAATACATATTAAAAATATTTTTATACATTAAAATGGTTTTATAAGAAGATTTTAATGATGTAATGTTAATTCTTGACACATCATCCAGGATTCCTGTAAATCGACATATCACGAACGATGTTTGTTTTTTTAGAATTAGAGGAATGTAAGAAGAATAATGATGGTTAATGTTTCCATAAACATGATAAACATCTATCATATATGTAATAATAGGGATTTCATGCCTCATGGATAATGGTACTGGAAGAGTGTGTATGAAAATAAAATAATTGAATAGAAAACACAATAAAATGAAAGAGGATATTTACCTCTTGATCACTTCTCATTGAGATCCTCCTTAAGGCCTTTAGTTTTGGAAATTTGGTGAGACCATCAGGTCATTGATTTGGGTAAGATCCTTGGGAAGTGGATAGGGTAGAATATAATATTTTTTGAAATTTTGAGAGGTGTGATAGGAAGAGATGGGTGATGGTGGAATTTACAGTGAAAGTGACGGGGGGGGGGGGGTTATAAATTTCAATGGAAACCTAATTAGTGAAATTTAAAAAAAAAATTGGGATAGAAAATTGTTTTTTCCAATTTATTGGACACTTTGGTAACATTGTACTATATTTTAATCATCAATAGTTTTTGAGTATAATTACATCATTATTAAATCATTATCATGTCATTAAACACCTGAAATCATAAAATTGTATTTTTTCTATTCATTGAAAATTCAACTTTCATAAAAATCCCAAAAAAAATAAATAACCATTTTTTAATGTGTAGAATTCAAATATAAAAAAATTTAGAAAATAATTATATAAACAAGATTAGTTTAATTTTTAAATAAAATCATAATTTATTACAAAAATAACAATTTTAAAACTGTAAATCATTTTATTTCAACTTGAAAAACTAATCAATATTTCATTATCATATTACCTAAAGAATAGAAAATAATAATATGATTTATAATTCATAAGGATTATATGAAAATTTAATTACTTTTCATAAGAGTTTTTTACAATTCACTAAAAAACAATCTTGTTCTATCAGACTCCAAACATCATTGATCACAACCATAGAAGTCCATTTTTAGAAATTCAAGTCATAGAAGAGAAAAAATTATGTTTAATGGTATGTTTATAACTACTTATATAAAAAAGCTTCATTATTTAAAGACTTATTATTTCATGAATATAAATTTATTTTTAAATCCTTAGGGTGTTACATTATCCCCACAGTATACAAATTGTGTCCCCATAATTTAATTTAATTATTAAACATGTTAGGGTAACATTCAATAATTGCACTTTTAAATTCCCATGTGGCTTCTTCAACCATGTGGTTTATCCAAAAAAACATTTACATGGTGGATTAACTTATTCTGTAACATGTGTTCTCTTTAGTCAAGAATATGAATAGGTTTCCCTTAATAAGAAAGATTCTTTTGTAGCTGAACTACTTCTCGGCTCAAAATGTGAGATGAATCTAGGAAACACTTTATTCAACACTGAAATATTAAAAACATTGTGTATGTAAGAAAAAATCTATGTCAAATCCAATCGGTAAAAAACTGGCCCATATTTCTCCATAATTAAATATGGTCTAATGAACTGTGGACACAACGCTCCTTTCTTAATAAAATGCGTAACACTATTCTATGAGGAGATTATAATAAAAACATAATCACCTAATGAAATGAAAAGTCTTTCATAATATTATTTTCATAAAGTTTCTACATTCCTTGAGCTTGCTTCATGTGTTACAGGATCATATTCACAATCTCATTCACATCCTCTATTAATTATTGTCTAACAACATCGTTTTCCTAACATCATCCCCAAATGATGGAGTTCGACATGGATTCCCATATAATTTCTCAAAAGGATCCATCTGTATACTAGAATGAAATTTTTTATTATAGGAAAACTCAATAAACTAATGATATTGATCCCAACATCCGTGGTAGTCCATTGAACAAGATCAAATAATATCATCCAAAGTCTTAGTAATCCATTCTAATTTCACATCTGATTGAGAATGAAAATCCTTACTAAATTTAATTATATTCCAAATGACTTATAAAAGCCTTTCCAAATGTCATTAGTGAACCTAGGATCATGGCCAGATACAATAGAAATTTTAAATCTATGTAACTAGACAATCTCTTTGAGGTACAATCCAGAAATCTGATCCAAAGACATAATATTTGAAATATTAAGTAAATGAGTAGATTTAGTTAGTCAATCTACAATAACCTAGATTTATTTGCAAAATTGAGAAGTATTTGGTTTTCCCACAAAAAATTCCATGTATATATTTTCTCATTTCCACTCCAGCACTCATAAATTATGAAGCAACCCCTTCAGTAACTGTTTCTCTGCTTTAACTCAGTGACAAGTCAAACATTTCATGGTAAAATTTGCAATATCTCTCTTCCTTCCATCCCACAAAATATAATCATGAAGGTCTCTGTACATCTTTGTGCTACTAGGATGAACTAAAAATGGAGAAATATGAGCTTCACACAATAATTCTTTATTCAATTGATAATAAAATGCGAACAAAATATTTTTCCAAATCACGATACACAATATTTATCAACATTATATTCTAGTAACATACCCACTTTAACCATTTATAAATTTTTCTATAGCTTTATATCCACCTTCTTCACTGTCTAAATTCTCTATAACAAAGATAAATACACTGAAACGTAAAACAAAACAGAAGAATTTCCTACACCAATAACTTCTAAGAAAAAATTAATCAAATAATTAATCGAAGGGTCTTGTTCTAGTGGTAACAAATTTAGTGATTCCTGAGGTTTCAACTCAAGGTATCTTCCACATTGTTTGCTTTTATAGTATAATAATTGATCATGAAATCATAATTTTTTATCAATTAAATACATCTTTTCTTCTAAATGTTTAAATTATTTTGAGTTAATATATATTTTAAAATTTTGATGCTAGTATATATTTCACATTTCGGTCCGTATAAATGATGCCTCTAATTTTATAAATATAAGACCACAACTTCTAATTCCAAATAATGTGTGAGATGATTTAAATCTTGAGGTTTTAGATGTCTTGAAGAATAATAAATTTACTAATCATTCTATATCAAGAACACAACTAATTCCATATACATAAGAATCATTATAGAGTACAAACTCGCTATTTTCAAAATTTCGGATCATAACTGGAGAATTAACCAATCTTCATTTCAATTCCTTAAAACAATCATCACATTCTTTTTTCAAGAATAATTTAACTCCTTTTAAAGTTAACATAATTAGTGTACTAGATAACAATGTAAATGTTTTAAAAAGATGCTGATAATAGACTACCAGACAAAGAAAAAAATGAAACTCAGTTTTATTTGGAGACCTTGTCCATTCTTCAAAAATTTATTTTTAGCAGGATCAATCATTATTTCTCCTCTAGAAAAAATGTGACCAAAGAATAAAATTTATGGAATCCAAAATTCACACTTTCGGAATTTTTCATATAGTTTTTTTTCTTTTAAATTTTTCAAAACAAACCATATATTTCTTCATTTATCTTATTTACATCATGAATATACCATAATGCCATCAATAAAAACAACAACCAACATATCCATGAAATCAATAAATATTATATTCATAAGATCCATGAATATATAATGTTCATTAGTTAACCCAAATAACAAAAAAAATTCACAATTCCCATATCTAGATCGAAAAGATGTTTTTGGAATTTCATCCCCCTTTATCTTCAAATGATGGTACCTGAACCTCATGTCAATCTTGGAAAAATACTGAGCTCCCTAGAGCTGATCAAACAAGTAATTGATGTGAGGAAATGACAATTATTCTTAATAGTAATGTTATTCAAATATCTATAATTAATGCAATGTATCATGGAACCATTATTATTGTTTTTTAAAAATAGGAGCTCCACATTGTGATGTGATAGGACGAATGAAGCCTTTATCAAGCAACTCCTGTAACTGATTTTTCAATTCAAGAAGTTTAATTTGATACATTCGATAAGGGGGAATTGAAATTAGATAAGCATTAAGAACTATGTCAGTTATTAATTTAAATGCCTGATCAAGTATAACAAAGGTAACTCAAAAAAAATATCATGGAATTCATTTACCACTAGAACATAATTAATCTAAACAGTTCCCTTATTTTCAACAATGCGAACAAGATAACTCTCATATCCTTCTCTAAAAACTTTCTCAGAATCCAAATATTTTACCAATTGTGTGGGTTCATTCTTATATTCAAAGTGAAATTCTTAAGGAAAAACAACTTATTTATCTCTACAATAAATCAAAGAATGAAAAACAGAAGTCAATCCATACCTAGAATGACATAAAAATCTAATATGCAGAAAACAACATGGTCTTCATGTAATTTCATTCCACAGATAATAATAAGAATACATTTAAAATGAATTTATGCTATAACATTTCCCCCGGGTGTTTTAAAAATATGTCCTAGTCTCATTTATTGTGGTGATATTTCCAATTTACTAGAAAATTTCTCAAATATAACCGTATGGGTCGACACCCTATCAAACAAGACATTAGAAAAATCTGAGTAAAATAAAAATTTACAAGATACCACTTCATTTAATGCACTGAAAACAACTGACATAGTTACAAAGGATCTTTCTACACCGTTCTTCTTATTGTCTGGAATATTTTTATCACTCATATCATTCTTTGGGAAAACATTTTCATAATGACCTATCTCACCACATTTAAAACACTTCATAGTTGTTTTTATCAAAATTGATCGTTAGATCATTTTCATTACAATATCGGGCCATATGTCAAATAATACTATATATAAGACACTTCCTAATTTTAGTAAGGCATTCCTCTGGGTTCTTTTAACCACATTTATCACAAATTGGAAATTGAACATTCATACCATAATATTTATTTGATTGATTCTTATCCATCGCTTTCCTTAAGGTCCTATTCTTATCTTGTTTCACAAAGTACTCGTTATTATCCGTGAACTCCATATCTACCATCTCATCACATCTTACATGTTTCTCGTATAACATTATAATTTTATGTGGGCCAATGACCATCGGTATCTGGGCATGAATCCTGAGTAAAAGTGATCAATTTTTCTATCAAGATCCTAAATAAGATATAGAGTGTACCTTGATAACCAGGTGATGTTTTCTTTATACCTGGCCCCTAAATCTTCCACATCTTTCCCCAATTAATTTAATTTATTCTCTGTCCTATGTTGAACAACCTTAGGAAAATATTTTTCTAGAAAAAGTCTTAAATTCATCACACTATAAGGCTTGAATATCCTCTATATCAATGATATTTTTGACCATTGACCACCACTGGTCAACTTAACCTTCAAAACGATAAGTGAAAAGACTAAAAATTTTATTATATGAACATCCCATTCCATCGAATATTTTTTTGAATGCTATAATCCATCCTTCATCCACTATTGTTTAGAAGCTCCACTAAAAGAAGGAGGGTGTTTCCTCATAAAATGTTACAATATCATCATGTTTCTTTGTGGTAGTTCTGGTTGATATTTTATAAGGATACCACCACAATTTATTGCCTACATCGGCTAATCCATTACTATCACAAACTATTCAGTTCCAATTACCACCATTCCCGTTTGTGGATTCGGAATGATATCTTCCTCTCAGTTTCTTCTAAGTTCAGTTTCACTATTTATTATGCAGAAAACAAATTTGTACAGACATATATTATGTAAGAACCTTATTTTACACTTAGGTATGGATCCATTGATTTTTGTCCTGAATCTTTACTTTAGACCTAATATGGACTCCTATTTAGTTAGCAAAGGTTCTGAGGGTTTCTATGGCTTGTTCAAACCCTGAAACCCATATTTATGGGAAAAACTAGCTTGCCGTATAGTTTATAGTATACCGTGACATAATTACACATAATTTGACTAACCATACAGATGGTGTTATTTCGGATAGATCCATATTTCATGGTTAGCTCACGGTAATTTATCCTAATCATGGGGGCACCAATTTTTTTCAGGTACACTTTCACAGATTGAACATGATTTTACAAACAATGCTAATAAATTATTCGGGAAGAAATGTCTCACACAGTTTTCCCATGGTTTCACAAACTTTGAGAACAAACCTTGTGTAGGCTAATTTTATGAGTAAATTTCTAGTTTTTTTCTTAATAATCTATTAAGACTCCTCCTTCCTCCTATTACAAAAACCAATAGGATTAATCCATTTTCTCTCAATTTGGTGCTTTTTAAAGGACAAAGCTAGGGATCGAGATAACTTTTTTTTCCAGTATCCAATCAAGATTTATTTTGTCACGTGGGATTCAGAATGATCTACTCCGATTCAAGAAAAATCAGTGGCTTATATCAGAGGAGGAGAGTCTTACAACCATAAGGTGGGTAGTCAATAACTTATCCCTAAATTTATTTGATTTTGGAATGTTTGTTTGGGGCCCACTGATTCCATTGGAATCTATTTAATAAATTTAGATTCCATGGTTATACTAGTTAGAATCGTATGGTTATTCTATTTCCAAATATGTGATTAGTTATAAGCATTTACAACCAAAACTCAATCTTCCCCATGTCAAATTTTATACCATATTGTGTTTTTAGTGTTTTGAGACATTTGAACCACTATTCAGGTGTTCCTTTGCTTGACCTTACTAATGGTGAGTATTATTATAATATATTTCTTGTTAATAATGAGAATTTCATAATGGAATGTACCATGTATTCTCACCACTTGACCCCGTAAGGTAAGTGCATTAAACTGATTGTTAAACGTGAAATATGGAATGAAAAGTATACCATGTATAAAACGTCACCTTATCAAAAGATATTGAATAAAGGTCACATGTTTGTACAACCCATTTCTATATTGATGGAAGGTAGAATACTAAACATCAATAATTGAATTTTCCTTAATGGTTTATAAAGACTTTTATTAAACTGTTTCAATGCTACATGGCCTATAAAAACTAGTGGAACACAAGGCTTGATCCTATTAAATGTTTACATTATTGAAATACCAAATAGTAATGGAATGACTCGAGATCGTCGTGGATTGGGAGAGGATAATACCTTGGGTCTAAGTAACCCAATTATAATTCAAGGATGATGTTTTCTTGGGTTGATACCTTCCAAGGCTCTAGTTCAGGTCTATTCCTTAGATTCCTGGTATACTAACATATGGTTTATTACATTATTACATGTTACCTTAGATACACTCCTAGGATATATCATTTACTAGTAGGTTCCATGGTTGAATCCCATAGGGAACTATCTTTGCATAACCCCATTTTACCTTGGTCGATCACCTTGGACTCGGTAGGCGCCTTATTGTTGATTTCCTTAAGTTACTCTCCCTGGATTACACTCTTACACCTTAGCTATATATTGATACTATGGAGTTAGTGTTCCATGAGATTTATGTAACCTTGGTTATTACACTGGAACTCCATCACCAGATATCTTTTTTAGGATTCCTTATTATGTTTTGAGACATTCACAACATATACTATCACGAGATGATGTTACTATGGGATATTACTCATGTGAATTATTAACATTAAATGTTAATTACTTAGTTAATGTATGGGTAAGAATTTTAGACACCGACTGAAGGATAAAAAAGGTACATGGGTATTTATTTATATTTATCTATTTTTGTTACTTTATATATAAATGACTACAAACTATTATATTCCATTACACATTCTATATTTTATAGAAACCATTTGTCGTGGACCACTATGATTTATCTCACACCCTCCCCGGTCACTGTTTGGTAGCCAAAGTAGATTATATAGAAGCAAGTTTTGACAAAGGGAAGTATACACCTTCAAACACTTGATTGCTTGCTATTTAGGATGGAGCTTAATAGTAGATGAGTGAGTAGGATATCAGGACTCATGGAGTAGTATTTGATTTCTTTTACATTCGAGAACGGTTATGCATATTTTCTTGTATCCATGTTTTCTATTTTTCTACTAACATGAAATTACAGCATCATTGTTTCATTTGATAAAATTATTATTATTCCTATTTACCAATTGCATCAGTTTTCTTTTGTTGTTTTTTTATACTGATTCTGCTATTTATGTATATTGAATCCAATGTTTATTATTCTTTATATTCCCTCCATTGTGGTACACTCTACTAATGAGGGAATAGTCTCCCCACAGGCACACCCAAGGCCCTCGCTGCTTGTCAGCAGCCTCTGTCATTTGGGGAGATACGCATGAGGCCATGGGCCCCCCCAGATCAGGGAACCCATTCAGTAGCATCTAGGTCTACGACATCACAAAGTGGTATCAGAGGTGGTTTATTTTCATTCCATGATATTTATAGACAATTTATTGGAGAATAGAAATTCTTGGGAAATGGTGATAAATAGCTCTTAGGTGTCACGAAACCTTGTCAGGGTAAAACCCCAGTTACCTAAATTAAAATTTTTATACTTATTTCTCCTATTACAATTGATATTATATCACCATTATGTGATGCACATGTTGTGTGGTGTTTTTTTTATTTATCCGTATAAGAATTTACATCATCCTTGGACTGATGATGCAAGGGAAAGGAGAATTGTTACATGCATAATTATAGGCACCTAGAATTCACATTTCATTCTTATTATCTTTCCATATATGTGAATTTTACTATTTTATACTTCCTGGTATGCCTATGATTTTTGAGTGATGTTGTGATCATTTACATGTACTTGTATTACTTTGGCCTTTATTGAGGGATTTCTTGTCTCAATTCATGATATTTCTAGGCCCTCATGGGTTTTGATGAGTAATTTACCTTGTTAAGCCAATATGATATATATATATATATGGGTTCCATTTTGGGTGATAGGTGTATGGGAATTGATTCTTTGGAAATCACTATCCATTATAATGTGAATCCTGAAATCTAAAATGAATTGGTTGAAAATCCAAATACATCCCAGTCATGTCAATGAATGGTAAAAGAGTGAACCTGGGAATTAACTATAAAATAACATGAATCATAGACGTGATCACATACCAATACTTGGCCGTCTGTGTGGGTTGTTTGGGTATAATTCCTTGGGTAGTGAGTTTTCATACATTTAGTTTCCACTAGTGATGCCAACTTATGCTCCAATTCTTGTGTTAAGGTGTGCTATTAGAATTTGTAGACTAATGCATCCATGACGTCTTTATGTCATTATACAAGAGAGTGGTGATGAAAATGATTCAGACAAAGTGGGCCCTGAGCCTCTGGTCATACCTCCAAGAGTTCCACTTGAGACAATACCTGTTGTACTTGATCTGAGCATCGATTCCCATGCCCGAGATATTTTCCTACGTCTGATTCAGTAAATGCAATGTTCTCCATGGGTTGCACCTACAATGGATGATCTGACCCGCGAATTCCAATAGCAGCATCCTCCAACTTTTTTGGGGGATGTCAGACCTTAGGATGTTGAGTCTTTCCTAGAGGCCATGTTGTCTTTCTTGGAGCTTATGGAACCATATATAGAGTAGAGAGTAAATATTTATACATACCTTCTTCGGGATTTGGCCAAGCATTGGTGGGATGTGGTTACCCATGTCGTTCGTCATTAGGTCATGTTATGGGGTGACATCCAAACAATATTCTATTAACAATTCATTCCATGGGCACTAAGAACTGATAGATCCATATAGTTAATTCATATCGATCAGGGTTCTATGTCAATTATGGAATATTCATCATGGTTCACTGATTTATAGTGCTTTTAAGAACGTCTGGCCAGTGTTGAGATTTCGCGTGCTAGATGTTTTCTAGATGGGATCCAGTATGCCATCTGAACGTAGGTGAATGTCTTTCGACTTCATTACTTTTCTAAAATAGTTGATTAGTCCCTTATCGTTGAGTGTAACTTGAGGGATGACATGATTACCATTTTTAATGGATTAGTGCCATGTCATGCCATTAGTTCTTCCAGAGGAAGGAAACATTCCATTTCAGTTTCACATCCGGAAAATAGTAGCCAGAGTATCCAGTTTGAAAGCTCTGTGGTTTTTCATCAGTGTGGAAGACCAGAGAATAAGATTCCCCAATTTGACATAGAACCTATGGGGTATTGGTCTTGTGGTCATATGGGTCATCTTCAACATTTTTGTAGTACATATTCACCATATTCAAGTGTAAAAGTAATATTATCCACTACACGTACATGAGAGAATTATTTTGTGCCACCTTAGGCGGGTAGTTGGAATAGCACCAGCAGGTCTGGACAAGGAGGAGGTCGTGTCCATTGTAGTCTGACCCCTGATTAACAACATTTCCAGTAGAGAAATCATGATATTTGTAGTACATATGTTGCATTAGGTCCTGGATCAGGCCAGTTCCATGCTTTACATATGATACCTGAGGTTATTGTTATAGGACCATCTAAAGTACGAGGTACTATTCTAGTAGCCTCCACTATTGTCTCTTCTTTGTTTGATACAGGTGCTTCAAACTCTTTCATTTCTGTATCTATAATGGAAATTCATGGACAAGAGATACCGTATCATTATGGTGAAACAACCATCGATACACCATTTTGGAAATTTGTGGAGGGAATACACCAATGCCACGACTGTCACCCAGAGGTTGGATGTTACCCTTCCCTGTGGAATATCATTGATCTCAAGATGACAGACATTAATGTAATTATTAGGATGGACTGGTTAGTCCACTGTCATTCCATTTTAGACTACTATTTCCATAGGGTTTATTTTACATCACACAAAGGTAGTAGTTATCTTTTTAATGTGAGTGGGATGTCCAGGCTGGGAAATCTGGACCAAAGCATAATGGGCTATGTGAAGTGACCACCTAGATTTTACGTCTTTTCATGATGTATTAGGGTTTTAATTAAACTTATTTCCCTATAGTAGTAGATCATTTATGATAAGTATTTTATGATGACTTTTCTAGCTTACCTCTTAAGAGAGAGAGGTGGAGTTTACGATGGAGCTTGATATAGGTGCAGCTCCATTGTCCATTTCTCGATATATTATGGCACCTACTGACCTTCCGAAGCTCACGTTACAGATAGTGGAACTAGAGGAAATATGATTTATATGGACCAGTACATCCTCTTGGAGTTCAACCATGAATTTTTCTAGGAAGGCAGATGGAAATATTCGTTTACGCGTAGATTACAGAAACTAGACCAACATACGTTCAAGAACATGTATCCACTTCCTCGAATAGAAGATCTCTTTCATCATCTTCTGGGTGGAAAGGGTTTCTCTATGATCGCCCTGAGATTGGGTAATCATCAAGTGAGAGTCATACCATAAAAAATACTTTGGATATCTTTCCATAATAGTTTTGGTCAATATGAGTATCTTGTTATGACATTAGGTCCTACAAACATGCCTATCGATTTCACGGCCTTGATGAATAGGGGTTTTCACCCCTATTTGGATTGTTTTGTTGTGGTTTTTGTGGATGAAATATTGGCTTATTATTTCACTTGTAACGACCATTCCAAACATATTGATATCATTTTGATTACACTAATAAAACATCACCTTTATTCCAAGCTTGCTAAATGTGACTTCTAGATCGACAACATCCACTTCATGGGTCTTATTATCATAAAATCAGGGGTATCTATTGAACCTAAAAGGGTAGTGCTGTATTTTCTTAGGAGAAGCCAAAGAACAATCTTGAAATTATGATTTTCTTTAGGCTCATTGGATAGTACATGAGTTCTATTCAAAACATATCACATGTTTCTTCACCTCTTATTGGACTTACAATGATGTGTGTTAAGGTCTTGGGGTTAGAAGCGTGTGAGAAGGATTTAAATAATTGAAAGGGAGTCTTGTCTTGACAGTGATTCTAATTATTCCAGATCAAATTAATGGTTATATAATCTATTGTGTTGCATCAGGAATTGTTCTAGGAGTAGTGTTGATGCCGGTAGACAATTTTTTTTCATATTGATCTCAATAGTTGAGGCCTCATGAGAGAAATTACACAATGCACGACCTCTAGCTAGCAGCAGTTATCCATCCCTTACATTTCAGGAGAAATTATTAGTAGGGTGAAAGCTTTGTGAGTATAAAAATCATGAAATACTGATTTATTACATTCCCCAACATTACATGAACATTAGACAATGAATATGGGTCAAATATTTACAATCATTTTATTTTTATATTTTCCTATATGCTTGGAAATAAAAAATGTGGTCACCGGTGCACTATGTCATAAAACTCAAACTTGATATGTACATGAAGCCAATGATGAATGGAATCTAATGTCCTTATTTAATGAACATCATCTAGAGTTTCATTATAGTTATGTGTAGTCATACCTCTTTGCCTTAACAGTTACCTCTTCCCTCCTTGATAAGGTGAAGAGTTGGCAGTTTTATCATCCTGAAGGTTTGATTCACTATGAGGGTATATCAGGAGATAACCCACCTCCAGGTTGGTCTATGGACAGATAGGACATCTTGAGTCTACTTGGATGTATCTGGTTTTCTACTGATTTAATAGAGGATTTGATGAAAGAGTCACATGCTTCTCATTGGGATGTTCATCCAATATTCTCAAAGACATATCAAGATATGTGACACCATTCATAGCGTCTTGGAATGAAACATTATATTATAGGCTTCATTATTAGGTGTTCCACCTATCAAAATTTTAAGGCGGAGCATCAAAGACCTGTAGACTTGTTATAGCTTCTTCTAATCCCATAATGGTAATGTGAAGGTATTGAAATGTATTTCATTGCCGGCTTACCTAGTCCACTGAGCAGTAGAGATTCTATCTGAGTAGTTGTTGAATGACTACTGAAATAAACCCCCTTAATTTGTATATGGGATATTTTCGTAGTTGATTATTTGGAAATATTGTATGTTCGAGAGATCATATGATAGCACAAGGTTCTGTGTACTATCATTTCAGATAGGGATGCTCATTTCACATCACGGTTCTGGAAAGGCTTGCAGAAAAATGTGGGTAATCAAGTTCATCTAATAACAACTTTTCAACCTCATACTGATGGAAAATTGGAACGGACAATACATATTATATAGGATATTATTTGAGCATATGTATTTGATTTCAGTGGTTCTTGGTAGAGGCATATCCCACGGGTCATGTTGGCTTATAATAATAGTTTTCGAGTAACGATTCAGCTGGATCCTTTTGAGGCCTTATATGGTAGTTTGTTCCATTTACCATTGTGCTGGAAAGTGGTAGGTGAGGCAGCCCTACTAGGTCCTCATCTTGTTTAGGAGACTTTATAATAGGTTCAACCGATCCTGAAGCATATGACTACTGCTCAGTCTAGATATAAATCTTAGGTCGATCGCTGTCAACGACCACTTGAGTTCAAGGTTGGGGATCATGTTTTTATTAGTGTATTTACTAGGCTTGGGAATAGACGGTTATGTATGTAGGGAAAGTTGTCGCCTCATTATGTTGGGCCATTTGAAATGCTATAGTGAGTTAGGCTTGTAGCATAGAAGTTACTTCTACCTCAAAGGTATTATGTTATGAATGACACTATTCATGTCTCACATATTTTTTAATATCATGATGATTGGTATCATAATTTTTTATCCTATGGAAGTTGAGTTATATGTCGATTCTACCTTTTCAGAATATCCATTAGGCATCATCGACCAAATCACGTAGGCACATCCATGAAAGTACGTCCCTCCTATATGTGTGTTATGGTAGCATGGATGAGAACATGACGAGACATGGGAGAGGGAAGATGATGTATGTGATCAATGGCTATAGTTATTCTCAGATATTTTTTCTTTACCCTTGGAAGGAGAACTTGGGGGAAAGATCATTTAAAGGGGAAAGACTATAATAACCCTATATTTTAACACAGGTATGGATCCTTTAATTTTCAGTCTCAATATTTACTCTGTACCTAATAAGGAAGCCTTTTGAGTTAGTAAAGGTTCTGAGGGTGTCTGTGGCTTCTTCGGAGCCCAGAACCCATCTTTTTGGGGAAACTCGTCTAGGTGCATGGTTTAGAGTAAATAGTGGGGGAATTATATACAGTTTTTTTAACCGTTCTGATGGTGTTTTTTTAGATAGATACATCTCGCACGGTTGGTGCATGATCATGGAGCCTAACCCTATGGACACCCCTTTTTCCCAAGTACCATGCATGGTTTGCGCATGCTTTGAAAAACCCTGTGAATGCTAATTTTTTAGGTAAATTTTTATTTTTTCCATTAATGATCTATTAATCCCCCTCCTTTATCCTAATATGATAACATGTCGGATTAATCCATTTTTCTCTCATTTTGGGCTTTTTGAAGGCCAAAGCTACAGATAAATATATATTATTTATTCAACATCCGATCGATCTTCCGTTCAACACATTGGATGTGCAACGATATACTCTGATCTGAGGAAATTTAAAGGCCAATACTAGAGTAGGAGATTCATGAAACATATGGTTGGTGGTCTACAACTTATCTATAATGTTCATTGACATTGGAATGTTCTTGTGGGGCTTACCGATTTCATTAGAAGTCATTTCCTAAATATATTTTTCATGATTGTACTTGTTATAATCGTATGGTTATGATCATTCCAAATACAAGATTTTTTGTTAGCGGTCACAACCACAACTCAATCTGCCTCATGCCCAAGGTTATACCATATTTGTGTTTTTTTGTGATCTGGCATGTTTGATCCACCGTTCAGGTGTTCCTTTTCTTAAACATCTTAATGGCGATACTTCCTATAATAAATGGATTGTTATTAATGAGAATTGAATAATGTCATGTACCATGTATGATCAACAACTAACCAGACTATGGTAGGTTCTATTAAATCATTGTTAAATGAGAAATGTGGAATAAAAAGTATACTATGTATATAATGTGGCCTTATCAAAAGATATTGAAAAACATATACATGTGTGTAGAAAAACATTCCATATTGATGTAATGAAGTGGAGTTAACTTCAATAATTGAATATTACTTAATGGCTAATAAAGACATGATTAAATGGTTGTCATGCTACTTGGACTATCCAAACTATTGGAAGAAAATGAATTAACCTAATGAATAATTACATGATTACAATATCAAATTATAATTGACAGACTCGAGCTTGCCATAGATTCTGAGAGGAATATAACTTGGGTCTCAAAAACAAAATTTTGATTCGAGGATGGGGTTTTCATAGGTTGATACCAGCCTAGATTCTGATTATTGTCTATTCCTTGGATTCCTGGTATACTACTGTAGGGTCCATTACATTATTACATGATACCTCAGATAAACTCCAGGGATCTTGAATTGACTAGTAGGTTCCATGGTTAAATCACATATGGACATATCATTGCATTACCCCATTTTACCTTCGTTGATCACCATGGACCCAATAAGCACCTTATTGTCGAATACCTTGGATTACACTCTTGCCACTAAGTTAGACATAGATACTACTGAGCGAGCATTCTGTGAGATTTATGTTACCTTGTTTATTAAACTAGAACTCCCTCATCATATATCTTTGTCACATTTCATTGTTTCAACTTGGGACTTTCAGTATCTATACAATCACAATATTATGTCAATGCGGGCTTTCCTTACATTACTTATTAACATTAAAAGGAAAATACTTATTTAATTAACTAGTAACATGTTCAGACACCAGCCAAGGGATGAAGTTGGTACTTTGGTATTTAGATATATTTTACTATTTTCTTTACTTTATATATAGATTCATACACACTAATATATTCCATAACACATCCCAGATGTTACAAAAAACTGTTGATGGTGGCCCACTAAGATTTATCTCACACCCTATCTGAGTGACGTTTGGTACCCAGAGTATATTATAATTGAGCTTGATAGCAGATGACCATGTTGGATTTCAAGATTCATAGGGTAGTATTTTTTGTCTTTTACTTTGTAGAACTATTATTCCTATTGTTTGGTATCCATGTTTTCCATTTTTTTAACTGACCTGACATTATATCATAATTTTTCCAGTTCATATAGTTATTATTATTCTCGTATATCTATTGCGTCAATTTTCTTACACTTCTTATTTATATTTCTTCGATTATTTAATTATGGTGCTTCATCTATTTACTATTTATTATATTCCTTCTATTGTGCAACACTCTGATAACGAGGGAATAGTCTTCCCGTGGGAACACCCAAGGTCATCACTACTATTCGGCAGCCTCTGGCATTTGGGGATATGCACATGAGTCCATGTAGCCCAATGGGCTTGGGGCACCCCTCTAGTGGCATCTGGGTCCAGAACGTCACATCTTAGATGAAGAAATTTGGTAATATTTAAATGATATAACATTTCTACATAAACATAAGGTAAAGATGATATATTTTAGTATATTAACATAATAATAAATCATATATTTATCTAAACTATGCTCTGATACCAACTATAAGAACACGACCATAAACATTACATAGTCTAGCTATTTCAACTAGATTTCACTTCTTTTAATTATCAAAAATAATTTCAGTTTATAGTTTTATAATGTTAGGATATAACTTATATATATCAACCCACAGTCATACAATGGGGTTAGGATTGAATCAATATCCATTTCTTCTAAAAAATATATTTTTTAATACAAAACAACAACATTATTTCCATGAAAAATTTGTACATCCATACATTTCTAACATATCCTTATATCCTGTGAATAACATTTAAAATCATGGGAAGTGCATAAAAATATTTGTAAGGGATTTAAAAAGAATGAATGAAATCATTGGTCCATGAATACTTAAAAACATAAGAAATGATTTTTTGAAATAAAGACTTCTCACCCATATATTGTTAATTTTGTTCAACCTGATATTTCCATAAAACATTTAAGAACATATATAAAACCATAAAGCTACAATAGGGAATTATTTTCTTATAATATAACCCTATTGACTAGCTTATTATTTGTAACCCCCATTACTACCTTACAATGTAACCCTCACTGATACCTTATTATGTAACCATTATAGTTACACTTGTAGTAACCATATGGCCATCCTTCAACTTACACAACTCATTTATTTTATGTATGATATATAATTAACCTTTAAAATTTTATATAATAAATCCCATTATATTCATGATATATATAGTTTTATTAAATGTTATTATATGTTGGGACATACTATTCAATATATAACTAAACTAGTATGGTATTTTCATTCATATTTTACATATGTGATACACATGCTAGACTCACCACCTATTTATTTTCAATGGTGTGTATACATCCCATTAATTTAATTTTATAAAGCTTAAAATTCATTTTTTTAATTTACATATCAATTTTATGATCTATAATTCATCAAACTTATGTTTAAAATTAACCAATTTGATATGTGTTTTATGTTACAATCACATCATTTAAAATGATTTTTTTTATTTTGATTACAACTATAAAATACTACGATCTATATGTCAATAAACTCATGAACCTAATTATCCTTTGGTAATGTCATTATAATAAATTTTTCTTCATATTCATATCTTTATTTTTTAATTTTTCAAAAATAATGTTCTAAATAATGATCTTTTGGATCAAAAATTTGAACTATTTCAAAGAAATGTTTTCTATAATTATGTTCAAAAAATTATTTAACCTCGACCGAATTAAATATTTGTTCAAATGAATATTTATGTGGAAATTCATTTTAAGGGGGGTAGAATGTAACACCTAGATATTTTATAAAACAATTTTTTCAAATTAGTTTAATATTTTTAATATTTACCATCAGACACAATAATAATTTTATTTTTAGTTACATGAATCACTTATTTTTTCATTAATTACATGCATAACTATTATTATCTTGCATTACATGAAACTATAACTTCAGGTGAAAAATGAAATATTATTAAAATATTATTTTTAAATATGAATGTTAACACATATTTGTTTCAACTTCGAGTAAGAATAAGATAAGAATTTTTTTATAAATATATGGTTAACACATGCATATAAAATAAAATATTAGATGACTAATTAATTAAAAATTAAAATAAGAACTATTTTAAAATAGAGGAAATATTTTTTCTGAAAAAAAAACTATTTTAATGAAAAAAATTGTTTTAAATCAATAATATGATCCAATAACATTTCATAAATTATTTTAATTTAATTTATATATATTGAATTTAACCATATTTTTAACATTAATCTGATGTGTTTTCTAGATAATAGATAAGAATAACTCTGATTTTAGACTTAAAAATTGAATTTTTCAGAAGAAACGTTTTTCCACCGTATGCAAAATTATTTATAAAAATAAATTTTGATACTCTTATAAAATAACGTTTTAAAAATAAATTCCACTCTTCAAATAATCATGTTAAAATTATTTCTTGGATAAATTTATATAATTTTTTTCAAATATGTTTTTTTGAAAACTAGTTAAAATACTAAATTTTAATTGAAAACTACATTTTAATTTTAATTAATTGAAAAAAAATTATATTATAAATTTTTTATAAGATAAATTTGGTTAATTATATATATATATAGAAATTAATAAAATTTCGGTCAATTTAATATTTAAATTGGATATAAAATCTTTGTAAATGTTCGAACACATTCTCTTTGAAAAACAGCTTTCTCATTTGTCTGTGAGATTAATTTTAAATAAAATTTTCCAATTAATTTAATTTAATTTAGAAAATATTGATTCAAAATATTCTATAATAACAATTTATATCATCATATAATTAGAACATAATTTTTTACAAATTTTCACAGTGAAAACGTAAAAATTAATTACCTTGGTTAAGGTAAAAATGAATTTAATTATGGTTAAACCAAAATAATAAGGGTTAAAATAAACTTCTAACATTTTAAAAATCTATTTTATTCCCATATTACAACATTTAAACATATAATACTTGAAAATAATCTATTTTTAACTCTTTTTTCCTGCTAAAAATGTAGGTACACTTTTGCCTTTTAAAAAATTAATAATCTGCCACTCACCTTACTTAATGAAGACCACCCCCACTCTTCTATTATTCACTCTATGAAAAACCATATGTTTCACCCAATGTATACCTATATTTCCTAAAATATTCCATCCACTTATTTTAGAATCCTTACATTGGGCATAAATACAACCTCAGATCAATTTTGGTTCAAACCAATGGAGGTTACCTGAATAAGATAAAACATTCTCTAATGATGGTTTTTATATTATTTCTTCCTCTAAATCCGTAAATTATTATTAAAAATAAAGATATAATAAAAAAATTATAACATATAAAATAATTTGTTTTTATTTTAATGCAATGACCTAAATACATCTCCATTTACAGGAAATGGGATATAAAATCATCATTCGAGTGTACGGTGGTTTATCACCTCGTGAACAGATGTTATTTTTTTCCATTACCACATATCAAGGTTGGGTATGATGATGGATATGAGGTGTATATATATATATATTAACATAATTATATATATTGATTCCTTGTATCATATCTAATTTTGTACATTCTATTCTACATGGGATTTGATAATGTTGTTCGGGTGTATGGTGGGATACCTCCTCGCAATGTAAAGTGGTTTATTTTCAATAATGCCTCTCATGAAAGATAATAAGGTTAGAGAAAATAAATATATATTATATACATGAAATAATTAAAATATTAATGAGATATTAATCATTATAAGGATAGGGTATGTGAATGTGGGATATTAATGACATACTTATAATTGCACATGAATTAATGTTATTTTAAAATAATAATGATATTAGTGACATATTTATCATTACACTTGAAAGGGAAAATGATAATGTTTTACAATGAATTTACATCCAACTTCAATATATAATTAACTAAAATGATATAAATAGGATAAATATATATATAAATGAACTAATGTTATTTTAAAAATAATAACATTTAGATTAATATTTTAATGAAATTGAAGTTCTAAATATAAATTCTTTATTTGTTACTATTCCTAAAAATAAAATTCTAAAAAATCTCAAAATATCACCATGAGAATAATTTTACAAGATTATTTATAAATATTATAATTTTTTAATCTAAATTTTATTGTTTTTTTAAATAAGTTTGAAAAAGGTGGGAAAACTATTTTTTTAGAAAAACACATTTTTTGCATACAATTGGAATTATTTTAATATATAGTCTAGAAAACACATAAGATGAATGTTAAAATTTTTATTTATTATATAATATATATATTTCATTAAAATAATTTTCCAATTTATTATTAATTATTTGAGGAAAAACATGGTTGTTTACATAATAATATTTTTCCCAAAAAAACATTTTCTTTACATTAGAATACTTATTATTTTCATTTTTAATGAATTAGAAACCAAATAATTCATCTTTTATACTTGTGTAAACCATTTTTTCATAATTTAGATAATCTTATTTATACCCTCCATCTCAAAGGCTTAGTGATATATTTCATATTAAATAATAATATTTTACTAATATGTCACTTTTTATTTAAACTATATGTTGCATGTAATGTAAGATAAGATTGATAATGTGTGTAATGACAACCAAAACTAGTGTTTTATATAATTCATGATAATATTAGTGTTTTTTGTGATGTAAAAAATCATTAAAATTTCCTTAATTAGAAAAAAGTAAAAAAATCTCAAGATGATACCATCTATATTTATATCACATGATACCATGTCCTCACATAATGAGAATGTTTTGGATACTTGTTCCCTTTTAAATAATGTATTATGTACATCAAATAAATGACTGTTATTACTATTAATATTCAGTTCATCACTACAGATCCTATAACATCCACTATGCTCCATTTCTAAACAATCACATACACTATACTTGATAAAAAATCATGAAACATAATATATTATCCCAAAACAATTGAAATAGTAAAAATTAATTGAATGTTGATGCATTGATTATATCACTATAATAAGAATGTATTATATGGGAATATCATTATTTCTAATTCTATCATAATAGTTTGTAAATAAAAATT
Organism: Viscum album; assembly: GCA_963277665.1. NCBI lineage: Eukaryota > Viridiplantae > Streptophyta > Magnoliopsida > Santalales > Viscaceae > Viscum > Viscum album. The sequence goes on from OY728159.1 coordinate 1,865,477,881, forward strand.
GATTTATCCTAATCATATCCCCTGAGAGTGAAAGAATATGTGCACAGTAAGGCTTGTTATCAAGCACTAGGTGACGTTCGAGTCATGACCAATGAGACCTTTTTAGAGTTATTACCCCATGGTATATATGTTATAGGACCACATCCACTGTTAGTATCCAATAATAGATGTATTTATAGGATAGTCACAAAATCTCTTCCATTCCATTAGATTATAAGGTTTTTCTATACTTACCCTATAAGTCTATCACAGTGTTACGTTATCTAATATATAATTTAACTAATCTAGTTCCAAATTTTTTCTACTAAACATCATCAGATACAAACTATAATGACATGAACCCCAGTATCCCATATAGGGTTTTTTCTTTATTATATTGGCATATGATATAATGAATATTATCGTGAAAGACCAAATAGTTTAATAGTTTTGGTAAACTATATACTTATTTCAAATTAATATTACAATTGAGAGCAACAATATACAGAATTTTTTTTCCTTTAGAATTTAATTATTTCTCATAGTGTATCCCTGCATATCAAACACAAAACACTTCTTGATATCGTGGAAAAATGAAACATAAGAATGGGGTGAGCTCAGATGCTTAGAAAGGGTAATAATGTCATAGAATATATGAATAAATAATGAATAATAATTATGAGAATGTAAATTAGTAAAACACATTCGATTTAATGGATAATTTTTTTATACTAGAGAAAGATTAAATTGAGATCAAATAATGTAATATAAATAATCATATGATGTTGAAACAATAACCATGGATATTGTGTATAATTGAATAATCGCATGGATTATTAATACCTAAATTCCTAATTAATTAATACATAATGTTAGACATATAATCTATACTATGAAGGCCTTTTACCATGACATCAAAATTAATGGATATGGCCTCAGCCGAAACACCATCTAATTTGTCTTATTATACCTTCCATTACATCGAGGGGCTATAGAGCGTCTCTCCCATATTATAATAATTCCAATGGGTTCTCATATAAAAGGGGAGAAACATAATATACCTAAATAATCATAATGAAAATATAAAATAAATTTTTAATACATACCCCAATCAATAAACATAATCACTAACCATATAGAGTAAAATGGTGAATTATAATAAAATTTTATATCCCTTTTCAAACTGATCATAAAACATCATTAGAAATAATTAATATAGAAATAATAAAATATATACATATTGTATCAAAATAAGAATCTATTATTTATGACATTGATGAATATAAATATCATGAAAATACCCTTAAAAACATTTTTGAGAAAAAATATTATTTCATATTTGAAATCTCCTTTGAACAAATAGTCCACAAAACATTTCAAAATATATTTTCATTAAAAATAAAATTTTAAAACATGGAAAATAATAATTAAATCATTTATTTCTCTTTATGGGGGAAATTCCACTCATCCAATTTAGGTTGAAACATGAATTATTTTCACATTTTTAGAAAAAACAAAATTTATTTTCTTTAAAACAACATTAAAATTCCATATAAAATATTTTAAAAGATAAAAATTGGAAAAAATGTCTTCAAAAAATTATTTTCAAATGATTAAAGACATTTTTTAAATTTTTTTTTTAAAACATGGGTTTGTTGATAGATGATTTTTGACTGAAGGGAGAAGTAAATTTATATTTTATTAAAAACACTTTCTCAATAATATTAAGTACAAAATAGTGGATAAAATGACACAATTTGTTAAAAAATTATTGAATAACCATATTTTAAGAGAAAATATTTTTTAAGATATAATTATATAATAAATCCTCTATGGTATATGTAAACATAAATAGTTATAAATAATGATGATATTGTGAAATAAACCCTTTCCACATTGGTAACTTCAAAATCATAGTAATCATAAAATAAATGACATCAAATGACAATTTAAATTCCATGAAGATAATTATATTAATGATATTACATATAAATGGGGTTTTATATATACCATAAAAAGTAAATATGTTGTGAATATGACGTATTTATCACATAAATAAAAGCGTATGAGAAACAATTATCTCCGGCACGATTTCCATCAAACCCACTTGTACCTGGTGTATAATGGTGTTAATAATGTTATAAATTTATACTAGAATCATGATAATATTTATTATATTATATAATGTCCTCTTATATTATTTTACCACCCATTTATTAATAATATTTCATTACTTTCATGGTTTTGAGTGTTAATTACCGTGTTTTTTCAGAAACCTTTTTATCATGACTGTTCGGATTTCTGTGTATATGATATATATGAATATACATAAATATCATATATATAATTATATTAATGTTTTAAATAGAATATTTACTCACTAGATAATTTTTTAACCATTTTTGAAACTTATTCATACAAAACGAATCACGTCACTTCTTGGAGACGATAGGTTGTACGTACCCATAAGCAACGATACCATTCACTCAATCAGTGAAAGTGTAAGAAATTCGATGGTATAATAATTTTAAAAAATAAATATAACCTTATATATATCCAAAATAATATTTAATTTATTTATTATTACATTCCATGTAATGTGTATGTGAAAACAAGTGATATCACTTAGTGAGACAATTGTCATCCACACACACAAGCGACGTTATTATATTTGAAATAGAATGGAACATAAAATATTTATCTGTGATGTTCAAAATAAATATGTATGATAATATCATTAATAATATATATATATATATATATATATATATATATATGTCAAATTAATCATTTGATCCATCCTTGATAGGTTGTGACTCAAAACAAGCTACATCGGTTCCTAAGGTGGTAGTCCACCATACACATGATCTATGATTTCATATCCCATTTGATGGAAGAGGAGATGAATATAGCCAATGAAAACAAACTAAAAACATATAATTATATGAAATTTTTTGAGGTTAATATATCATCAGGGTTTAATAATAATTACAGGAGTATTAGGATGAAATACAATTAAATGATCAGTTAGGGATGTTACATATTCATCAGACATCTTATTATAGTTTGAACAATAATCCTTCACATGTTGAATTTAAAATGAAAATAATAATTCAATTATGAGAAGAGGTAATTAAGGATGTTATTTGGGAAGTTATTTTCTAATTCAATGGTTTTTGTATGTGTGATGTGGAGATGATATGTTGTGGCGTTTTTTATGTGGGGTGAGTGGTACAACTGTAATTTATAAGAAAAAAGGCGAACACATTTTTTTTAGATTTTATAGGGCTCCAAAATTGGATAATAATAAAATTATAATATATTTTGATGAAATCTGTCCATAAAATGGGTTATTGGATAGGTTTTGTGTCATTGTTTACTCTTTTCTTTTAAGATTAACCCATAGGTAAACCCATTTTTACTTTAACCATGGTAAATATTTATTTTGTGTTTTAACTATTCCTGATGGAAAAAAATAATGTCGACTATATTAGATAGTATAAATTATCTCGATTCAAAAAATGGATTCTAGTTTTGTAAATTTCATTTATAGATGATACCAAAAATAATTTAAAATTAATCCCATTTAGGTGATGAGATTGTGTCTTTTTAAAGAAAAAATGATAAAATGTTTAAAATGATTTTTTAATAAAACATCAACCTGAAATTGATTAAAAAAACCAAAAAATGAATAAAATATATTTAATTGGACTAAATTTTTTCTTAAAACCATAGTAAAATAAATTTTATTATTTAAAAGCAATTAAAATAAATTATAGTTCTTAATAAAAACCAATATTTTTCACAATTCACTAAAAAATATAACCTTCCAAAAAAATTCAAAACATCACTAAAAAATAATCTTGATATATAGATTAAAAAAATGATGTATATTTTATCAAATAAATTTTACAAAAAGTTGTAAAAAATAATTTTATATTATTTGATCAAAGAACGACTAGGCTTCCTTTAAGAAAAAATATTGTTTTTTGGAAACAACTTATTTTTCATTGAAATAATTTTATTTTATTTAATTTAAAATATAAAAATTGATTTTTTTTTAAATTTTTTAAACCATTTACGTCTCATAATATTGTTAATACTACTCATACCCTCCACATTAATGACTGTTATGATTTTTATGTTTAAATAATAATATTTTAGTACAATATATTTTAATGTTTCAACCCTGTGTTGCATGCATCACAAGTTATTGAAGAAAAAAAAGTTATCACAATGTCATTGGGTTTTTTTATTTAATTCTATGCACGATTTTTATTGTTATATACACTATTTAATATGATAATCTTATTTTAAAATCTCAAAGTGTAACAATTTCTGGGGTTCTCCATGGCTTTATAAAGATTGAGAGGTGGTTTTGGTTTTTCATATAGAATCTAGACTATGAACTACCTACTAAACACTTTCACATCTGGAATAAGTTACATTATGTGAATCTATTTCTAGGATTATTCTAAGAACTTGTTCAGAACATGAAAATTTTATATGCCATAAAACTGGTTTGTTTCCTGAAAACGTCATTCAGAGTTATTTTTAATCCAAGAGACGCCTTTTTCTAAGTATATTTTAAGTATTTCAATTCACATCATTAATTTTTTTTCTCATCATAAATAGTTTGGGGATAGTGGTTTTAACCACACTACTTGTAATATTTTATTATCATTCAACAAGTACACATATCTCTCAAAATCTAGGAGCTCTCAAAGTTGATTTTGTAGACTATCATTACGTTAAAATTGTTTCGAGTTACAATTTATATTCAATGGTTGATGTATTTAATTTATAATAATATGTTATATTAATGACTCTTAATGGTATTTGGTTGAAACTACATAATTTCCCAACATTTTCATATTAATTAACCTTATGTTGATATTCTTCTTGATCATTTCTAGATATCTAATGTTATCTTCTTCTAGGAGAGGTTCTATTAATTTTTTTTGGTGATGTGGGTATGATTTCACTATAATATCCATGGAATAACCTCTATTTTAGAATTATTTGTTTTGAAATATGATTCATGCTTCAAAAATTAGATTTTGGCCACCATTTGTTGTTTCTGGTTCCTTGTGCTGGTTCGATCTTTTTGCAGGCATGTGTGATGTGAGTTAGAGGTCGGTGTCACCATATCTTTATTGTATTGTAAAAACCACGATGACAATTGTTTATAAATTGATTTATAAAAAAAATATCATGATTTATTGAATGGATTATGTGTGTGTGTGTGTGAAAATGTGTTTTTTTGTGAAAAGATGCTTTTACCCCTTTTTTTCGTTTAGGTAAAATGATTTTTTTCCAAATATTATGACATGGGTTTAGGAAATTAATTTAATGTAATGTTATTATTAAATTATTAGGAAAATATATCACATATGAATACGTAGGAACATTGTTTAATGTTTTAGTAAGAGATCTTTTCTATTGATACCATTTGTGTGGGGGGTCACACAATGGGCGACCCTATAACACGTGTACCTTTTGATCTTAGGAAATGTTAGAAATTGTTGAGAGGTTTGCATTATAGGCATTTTCTATTCTCTCTAGATACAATTTATATGTATAGAGTTTTTATGTGTGTAATTTTATATGTCCTATATTGAGTTGTCAACATATTCCAACCTATAATCGTTAATGGAATGACGTAATCGATTATTTTAAGTTATACTTATTGGATATTATTAGATAGTTTGATATATGTTATATTATTTGGTACTTTTTTACCTCGATTATTTAAACTAAAAAAAATTAGAATGCTTTCCATGACATTTATATTAAATTCTATATCTTTTTATCATGATTTTTTTAGATAAATTTCTGCCTGATATGATTGTTTTACAAATATTTCTTATTATTTACTTGGGTTGGTTCCAATGAAACCTATTAGCTATCACCATGTGTAACCCTTCGGAGGTGTGTAACTAGGTTACGTGTTTTGACACAGTGAAATGAATGGAAGTAAAGTGAGGTGGTCTGGTTTTTGTCATCTAATTTTGGTAGTTAGTGGTGATATAATGTGATTTTTTTCCTATTAAGACAAATTGTAACTATTTCTCATTATTGGTTTTCACATTTTTTGGACTCGTACCTTAGATTATGTTTAATATCATTTGGGTTCTATTTCCTATAAAACCCTGCTTTTTATTACACACTTAAACATGATTTATTACATAAAACCATCACTTGATACAACATAAAAGATCAAGAGTTAAAGTGTTTGGGGGATTAGGAACATTACTTAATGACTTAAAACATGAAAAAAAACATCTTTATTAAAAACATCCTTTCCAGACCACTACATTCTATCTTACTTAGCATTGCATGGCATAACATGAGGACATTCATAAAAAATAGTGATCTATAAAGCCTTGTAAAAGAGAAAACAAGGAATAACATGAAGAATACAATATATTTAAGAAATAGGCATATCAATGGATCCTAAACAAAACATGAACATAAATTCAAGATATAACATGATCATCATAACATTGAAATGATGCAACAACACTTAACATGGTATTATCATGATCCAAGGATCCTTGAACACAGAAAATGAGTAATCCCCCATTGTACTTCAATTATAATTAGTATACCCTCATTTAACTTGATGTATCATGATACTAATCTTTACCCAATGCATTGGAGCACTACCAGGGAGCACCCTTCTTAATCATATCATTTCATGCATAAGTGTGCCACATGGATCATAAAACATGGAATCATTCAACATCATCATTTATTCTACGATAATGGAATATGGAATACATAAATGAAACTATATAATAAATATATAAATGTGAATAAAGTTGAAAACCCTTGGTAGAGAAATGGACATGGTATTCAATACACAATGACATTGGCTTAGAATGTCGTGGTGCAATTTCGGTTGCACAACAACGTGACATAAGTATTCATAAAAATAGTTGGTGAGAGATAAATTGATGTCTCATAATATCTACATGAAATAGACCGAAAGAGGTTCATATTGATACATGTCCCTACAAATGTAAGGGAATTTAGATTCATAATACAATATAATTACTTGAAAATAAATTAGAAGAGAGAAAATCCTTTCAGAATTTCGGTATGGTAACAGGTGTACATGGGAGGAATTAATGAGAGGTAAAGGGGTCTATATTCATTAATACATAAGGAGTGAAGTATAGGGGAGGATAGAAATCATACCCAAACACTTTTAATTGAAAATAAAAGAGAATAACAACATAATAAAATTTGAACAAAAATGGGATATGAAGAAATCCCTTACTTGGATGTGTGATCCCAAAGGGTAGGGAGAGGATCAAGAAAGGATTCTTTGGAGATTAGGGCCCCTTGGGAGGATTAATGAGAGGGGAGGGAAGTGTTTGATTGATCTCCAAAGGCTTTGAGTGAAGCGTAAGTGAAAGCTTGGGTGGGTTTATATAGTAAAGGAGAGGGAATTCTTAATTATGTAGATTTTGGACACCACACTTTAAACTAATCAAAACCACAAACAAACCCATAGATTTTTACCACAGTTTTAACTGAAGAGAATTGTAAAAAATTAATTTTTATGGAAAATGTCCTTACTTATTAACATATTAGGCTATCTTATGTGAAGATGAGTCACACTCTCAAGGAAATAAATTTTAAAAGATAAAAATTTTTATAAGTCTTGGAGGGTCCACTAAGGCTTTCTAAAATAAATCAAACAAAACTAAAATCACATTATTTTAATGAAAAATCATATATTGTCCGAAAAAAATGTTTATAGTATTTTATTACATCACTATTGGGACATTATTATTTCATAAAACACATTATTTAATTAAACATTATTTAATTTTTACCCAAAAATTCGACTCTCTCAAAAAATTATGAAACATTCACCATTTGATAATTTTGACATCCTGATTCCCAAAATATTATTGATTTTATCTAAATAAAATTCTAAATATGTGAATTTTTAATTTTAATATAAAAACCTACATTTATACAAAATTCATGGATTTTGACAAAAATGGATTTCAAACCTTAATAAAATTCTCAATTTTAATCATAAAAATTATTAGATAATTTATATTTGATAAAAATTAATTTAGTAACATTATTTTATTAAAAAATTATTTAATTAAAAAATCTATTAATTCATCAAAAAATATTTCTTAACTAAATAATAACTAAAAATACTATTTTCATTTTAAATAGTATTTATAGAGTAACAATAATAAAATGATTGTATAATCATTATTCTATGCACATAATAATAGTGTTATGATCATGTTACATAACCCCTTATAACATCTTCAAATGATTGAAGGGAAAGGTGTGCAGTGGTGATAAACTCTTGGGGTGTATTGGAGAACATCGCTTGGGTGGTAATCTCTATCAACTTCAATTTCTCCCATAAGTGGTTTCGTTTGAGCTTAACGTGTTGAAGCCTTTCTTGGGCTTGTCCAAGAGAGAATCCCAATGATGCCACCTTCTTTTCTGAGCTCAGAAAAATGGACTTCGTATAGAGATATTCTACTCAATGACGCTATCACTTCCTTTGTCTCAGTAAATTGTATTTGTTAAATCCCTAAATTTATACTAATCATGTGATCATGGTTTAACAACTATATTAGAAATGGTCACAATTATTAATGGAATTTTAAAACCCAAAAACATAATACCAAGGAAGGTCATAAGTTTTATATATCCTTAATATGAAATTTAACTAAATCAAGAGAAATTTTCATTAATTAATGTTTGGTTCATTACAATCTTCCCCCGTGATGAAATTTCTCCAACGAAATTTTTTTCCCAGATTAAAACAGATGCAGGTTACTCTACCTCATCACTTCCACTTATTCCCACAATGTTTCTTCAAACTTGTTGTTTCTCCACAACACTTTCATGAGGGGAATTTTCTAATTTCATAAAAAAAATTCCCATGATCTAAGATCTTCACTGGATTCTCTTCATAAGGGAGGAAATTCTCAATTGTTACCACATCTGTATTGAGTACATGTGATGGGTTAGGTATGTACTTATTAAAATGTGATACAAGGAATACATCATGTACATGAGATAAGTTCAGTGGGAGTTCAAGTCGATAGGAAACTGCACTAATACGATTAAAATGGCCTATTTACCTTGTACTAAGCTTTCTATTCTTACCAAATCTCATAAACCTCTTCCATTTAGATATGTAGAGGAATACCATGTGTCCGACATCAATCTCTAGGTCTCGTTGATGATTATCAACATCGCTCTTTGGTCGACTCTGAGAAACTATAATGTTCTACTGTATGGTCTTAACCTTCTCCAATATTTATTCAACCATTTATGGACCATGGAGTTTTCGATCCCTAACATCATCTCAACATGCTGGTGTTCTACACCACTTCCCATACAGGGCTTCATAAGAAGACATTATGATTGAGTGCAAATTTTTGTTGTAAGATAACTCAAATAGAGGAATATGTTAATTCCATCATCATTTGATGTCAATTGATCACGCTTTCAACATATCCTCATGTGTTTGGATAGTCTACTCAGATTATCAATCAGTTTGAGGATGATAATCCATATTGATGTTCAACTCAGTATTTAGATCATTGTGGAGACACTTCCATAACATATAAGTGAATCATGGATCTCGATCAGATATAATCGATAGTGGTACTCCATGCATCATTACAACATCTCATATGTATATCCTTACTAGTTGATGCAATTTGAAGTCCTCCTGAATTGAAATGAAGTGTGTAGTCTTTGTAAGACAATACACAAAACCTCAGATAGCATTGTTTCCTTTGGATGTCTTCGGATGTCCAGTGAAAAATTCCATGGTGATGTTCTCACATTCCTATGCTAGTATGGGTAATGGTTGTATGATCCCATGAGACTTATTCATCTCGGCCTTCACAAGCTGACATACTTGGCAATTTGATGTATACTCAATAATATCATTCATCCTATTAACCCACCAATAAATCTCTTGGAGATCTCTATATATCTTTTCATTTTCTGGGTGAATGGATTAATTTGTACTATTTTCATCATCCAAAAGATCATTCTTTAACTCCAGATTTGAGGGAACACAATGTATTGACCCAAATCTCACAATTCCTTCTTCATTGACATTGAACTCTGAGGATTTCACTTTTCAGATAGATTAAACCTTCTTTTGAATTTCTACATCATCCTTTTGAGTATAATTTAATCATTCCCAAAGAGACGGTTGAGAAATAATTTGTAAAAGGATTGATGACGTTCCCTTATTTATGATTCCCATGTCCATCTTCATAAAATATAAGAATATAGGATTATTTTCAATTCTCATCAATGATAGAATCATTGGGTCTTTTATACTTAGAGCATCTTCCACCTTCTTCACGCTCCTAGGGTGGTAATGGATTGAGCAGTCATAGTCTTTGATCGTCTCTAACCATCTTTTTTGGTGCATGTTCAAATATTTCTATGTGAATATATACTTGAAGTTTTTTTTGTCTGTATATATTTCACATGACTCCTAAAAAAGGTAATATCTCAAATTTTTTAAAGAAAAGATCATTGTAGCCATATCCAGGTCAGTAATTGGACAATTTATCTTATGAAACATTAATTTCCTTGAAGCATAGGAAAGGAATTTGTCATTTTTCATTAACACATAGCCCAGGACCTTCATAAAAGCATCACTGAATACCAAAAAAAATTCTCCACTTGTGGGTAGTGTGGGCACATGCACAATGATAAGTCTCCTTTTCAACTCTTTGAAGTTCTCTTCACATTAATCACTCCAAGAAAAATTTACTCCCATCTGAGTAAGTTTGGTAAGATGGATGGACAATCATGATTTTTTTCTCACAAATCAGTGATAATATCCAGCTAACCTGCGGAAGATACAGATATCTGTTACCGGTGTTAGCCTCGACCATCCTGCAACCGCAGCTCTATTCGAGGGATCCACAAATATCCCATTGCTTGAAATTATATGACCCAAGAATTTGGCCTCCTTCAACCAAAACTCACACTTTTTGTACATTTCATATAGCTTCTGCCTTCACAAGGCCTTTAGTATATTTCTTAGATAATCCCCATGATCCACCTTGGTTTTAGAGTATATTAGAATATCTTCAATAAATACTACCACAAATTTGTAGAGTTAATGTTTAAAGACTCTATTAATAATTTCCCTGAAGATTGTTGGATAATTAGTTTGTTTGAAAGGAATTAATATGAATTCATAGTGCCCGTACCTTGTATGAAAAGAAATTTTGGGGATATCCTCCTTCTTCACCAATACTTGGTAATATCCCGACCACAAATCCACTTTTGAGAAGTATTGTGATCCACATAGCTAATCAAAAAAGTCATCAATTCGGGGAAGAGGATAAATTTTCTTTATCGTGATTTTTTTTGAGCACACAATAATTAATGAAAAGGCACATTGACCCATAATTTTTCCCAACCAAGAGGACTGGTGAACGCAATGGGGAAGTGCTTGGGCATATAAACCCTTTATCCAAATTATCCTATTGTTGTTTCTTCAGATCCTCAAGCTATACAACATCCATTCTATAAAGAGTCATGTATATTGGTTGCACCCTAGTTATAAGATCAATTGAGAGATCAACATATTTTATAGGAGGAATACTGGACAATTCCTCAGGAAACACTTCAGCGAACTCCCTTATAATAGGAATGTATTCAAGGATTGTTGCTTCCTAAGACTCAATCATCTGATCTACATATGCGTGCTAATAGGGCAGCAATATCTACACTTGATATTATGATTCTATGGATGATTCATCCTTCTCCTTGCACTTGTACAGAATCGGGGGTCGATTCTCCATAGAGGGAGCGATTTCCCTCTCATGACAATTTATGTTGGATCTATATAAGGAAATCCAATACATTCCATGAATTGCATAAAATTCCACTAGAGGAAGTATGAAAAGGTTATCTGGGAAGTTCATTCAATAATTTTTGATCGGGGTGGAGTTATATTCATGGGTTTGTTTCCCTCAGAATCCAGGGATGACCGCCTTGATAGGAGGTTCAAACAATCTGATCGGTTTCTAACGGGTTTTTTTATAGAACTGAAAACATCCAATGATTCCACATCTATTTGGACCTACTTTCCAAAGGTAGGTGCTCATTAGTTTGTGGACAGATGAGGCTTAGGAATTTGAATTGGTCGAGAGGATGGTAGGTCGGACTCATCAAACATTTTTGAGGGGAATTATTGTCTATTCCGGGACTCTCTTTATAGATCTAAGTTATGTTCGTGAATCCTTATTACATTACCATGTATAAAATGAGCATTCCATCAGATCTGACAATCAATGATTAAATATGTAGGAAATTTAGAGATTCTTTTATATGTATTTGAGGTTCTTCATTGATAGAGAATCATCTGTATTTATTAGAGATTCTGGGTCAATGGTACCCTTTGACACCTTTATATAGAAGTCTCTTGGTCATTATGATGACCATGCTGGTTTTAAAGCCTCTCAGTGGGGCACTTGAGGTTTATTGTCATTTAGAAGGACATGGATTATTTTAGAGTTGGGATCGAACCCGTAGACGGGCTACCTACGTATCCTTTGTTTAGAAAAGTAATCAGAAGTTCGAGTAAGGGAGTATGATGTTTATGATTGATGGCTCAAAGAAGGATGTCACAATTACTTTTACACTCTAAACTCACGTGAGTCATGCTCGGTGTGAGAAACAAGAGGTATTGGTAAAAATTAGACAATTGTGCCATGAAAGATGCAATCATAATAAATAATGTGGGGGTTTATGTTTGTATGACTGCCCAGGTAAATGAAGGTTAGGATTTACTTTAGGGAAGAAATCCAGGAATAGGGTCCATAAAGAAATATGTGCTTCATGGAGATTTTGAATACTCTAACTTGGGTCTTACTCCTGAAAAGGAGTCCCAAATTAGGAGAAGACTTATGATTGGGTTTTACTCCTGAAAAGGAATCCCAGATCAAAGGTAAATTAGGACTGTTTAAGAGAAATTAAGACTGGGGCTTACTCCTGAAAAGGAGGCCCAGTTTAAAAGATTTTAAAAATTAAGGGACATGGGGTTTACTCTTGAAGAGGATGCCTATATCTGTGACTGGGGCTTACTCCTGAAAAGGAGGCCCAAGTCAAGGATTATGACTGGGGATTATTCCTGAAAAGGAGGCCTAGGTTAAGGTAATTAAGTTTTGGGGATTACTCTTGAGGAGGATTCCCAAATTAGGGGACTGGGGCTTACTCCTAAAGAGGATACCCAGATTTGGGAACTTTAAGAATTGGGGATTACTCATAAGGAGGATTCCCAAGTTATGAATTAGGACTGGGACTTACTCCTGAGGAGGATGCCCAAGATAAGAATTATGGTTGGGACTTACTTCTGAAAAGGAGGCCCATATTTGAGACTGGGGCTTACTCCTAAAAAGGAATCCCATGTTAGGGGATCTGGGGCTTACTCCTGAAGAGGATTCCCAAATTAGAGGACATATGACTGGGTATTATTCTTGAAAAGGAGACCCAGGTTAAGTATTCTCTCATCATAAAGGATGAGGTTGAATGAATGAAATCTCAATCTTTAGTGACATAAATATGTGTAAATCACTAGGTTTTGAGAGATATTCCACAGAATTCATTTCCGATAAGGAAGTAAAATCAATAAATAATTCCATAAATGGCTTTGAAGATTGTATTGAAGACTGAATCTTGAATAAGAAAGGTGGAATGGCTTAAGAGGGGTGAAATGGGCATGAAGGGCACCCAAAAAGGCAAGGGCGCGCAAGTCCTGGCAGGAGCGTAGGTACTGCGTGGGCACGCTAGTCCTGGTTGCGCAGGTATGCCTATGTGACACATGGGGTACTTGGCCGGCGGTTAACTAGTAGGGTAATACTTGAGCAACTCTTGATTAAATCCTTTAGAATCCTCTTGAGGTTCTTCCAGAATATGGGAGCACAAGTTCTATTGAAGGAGAAAGGCGTCGCACAAGTGTGGCCTTTTCCCTTAAGGGCTAGCCACTCAGGCACGCAAGTGTTGATGAGTTTCAACACTTAGGCCTTCCTCCACCTCTTTAGATCTTCCGTTCTAGGTAACAAATTACATTAGAAGTGCTTCAGAAGCTTTGAGAAGAGACTAGGGCGCCGGGAGCTCAAATATGAGTTTCTGGAAAAAAATCCTCCTCAAATGGGGGGCCCACAGGGACTATTTATAGGCAGGAGATGACCTCGGGCGGTTATTACGTAGGTCGCGCAGGTCACTTGCGCGACCACTAGATGGCGCGCAAGTGGACATGCGCGATAGTGATAGAGCATGCGCGGCACATGTGCTTTTGATCCCTTGTTCATTCCTTTGTCGATTTTTGATATTTTCTTCAAAGGATGAAATCAATTTGTGCTAATTCATTTCCCTTTACATTCTTTTGGACTCTGTGACGAAAAAGGAGCATCAACAAAAGTCCCCCCTCAGAGTTGGATCCGAAATAAATGATGATGTGACTCTGAGGAAAAAGGAGACATCCAACGGAAAGGTGGCGCACAAGTATTGATGGCGCAGAGGGCGGCGCACAAGTGCGCATCGCGTAGGGCCTGGAACGCATGGGTACGGCGCATAGGGTTATGGCCACATTTATAAATAGAGGGCCTCACTTCCGTACAAAGCATCTGGATTTCCAGATTTCAAACCTTCGAGCTCTCGCCGCGCAGTTTACTTTAGCCGCACAGATTGATCTGCTTTTCGATGTTTCTTTGCTTTCGCACTACTGTATAGGTATTTTTACTTGCGCAGTTTTATACTTGCACGTCAAAAACTAGCGTGACACACGAACACTTGCGTTCCATAATGCCTTTTCCATTTTCTCGAATTCTTTCACAAATTTTATGAAAAATAAACCCATTTAGTTTATTCAACTTTTGTGCAGATTCAATGGCTCCAAAGGAATTGGAACAGCTGATGAACTGGATAGCAAGCGGATTGATGACATGATGAACATCATTTCCCATGATTACTATGATATATGCGACAACACTTTCCCAGATTTGGCTATGTACTTGAAGAAATATCATCTTAATTTCCCACAGAGCATCTATCTGCCTCTATATGGTCATGGTCATTTGCAAGGAGTCAATGTTCAAGATGAAAATAACTATATGCCTGAAATGCAGCTGCACTGTTACTCCTCTTTTTCAGTTATGTTGTCCATTAAGAGGAACAACAATGGTGTGAAATTTCAAATTCTTCCTCCATGTCATTTCCTTGCAGATATGAAAATGGCAAACCCATGGGCTGAATTTTTTTTGCTGGCGATTGGTGGAGAGAAGACAAACAAGGAATTAGAGAAAGTTCTGAGAAGAGTACTCTCTCCAAATGGCTCTTTACTTCCAATGCTCTATTCTCAAATCCATGTATCCATCTTCCATGTCTGTTGGATAGAAACAGAGTCACTATTTGATCTGCAGAAAATTTTCTCAAACCGAACTCAAGAACATCCTTTTAAAATTGTTCTAAGAAGAGCTGGTATCACTGCATCTCTTATTGTATCCAGTTGAATGAATGAATTCCAGGTGGTTTCTGATGAATCTCGGGATTCCATAAATTAAATGAAGAGTTATGTTGAAAGCCTCTTGTAATTCTTGAAAAATAGAAGAGACTCTAGTCTATGGATGTCCTTCTATCTCCTATGTATCAATAAAAAACACTTTCGTCTTCAATCATTTGTACCTGCATTCTCTTTTTCTACATGCTTTAGATTTTACCTAAGCCAATGGGCCTAGTAAGCATAGTTTGATTTTTACTAGGATTAATGTAAATAACCCTACAAAAATCAAACCTTTTAATTGCTCAATGTTACCTAAATCATACAAAATGTATGTTTAGTGAGCTAGAAACTTGACTTTTATTTAGAGTTCCCTTGTCTTTTGTGGGTAGTTTAAAGTCATGCACTTCGGACATAAAAAAAGGCTAATGTTTAAGGATGAAATAGCTTTGACCGAAATGGATTAGAATTGACTCAATTCCTTGAAAATTCATATGAAAACATATTACCATACTCAAGTATGAGGGAAAATATGAAAGCTATGACTAAAGAATATTTGAATCTGAGGAATGATATTAAAAAGAGCTAAATGGAATTAGAAGAAGTAGTTTCCAAGAATGAAGTTACCATTATTTAACAAACCCGTTAGGGGGTTGAATTATGCAGGGCCACCTAAGGGTATTGACTGCATAGTTAAAGAAAATAGTATCTTTTGGCTAACAAGTATGTTATGTAGACTATTTATGCAAGGCCACCTATGGGAACGTGCTGCATATTCAAGAAAAAGAACTCTCAAAAATTTACCTTCCTAGTGCTAAAAGCTAGTGAAAGTTTATGGAGATTCAAATCTTCCAAAGTATAGAGTTTTCTATATAGAATGAGGTACTTGAATATGGAGAAGATATTTCCAAACAAGATTATCGAAGAACTAGATGAGTATCACTCCTACGATGTTTTGACCCAAATTTAGGGAAGGATAATATAAACCATAGACTTGAATACTTTCAGATCGGGAAAAAGGATATGGGACATATATGTTAAGTATGGCTATATTGGCGGATCCCTACATACTGTCGTTTAAGACAAATAAGGACAAAAGAGACATTATTCCCATGAATGAAGTTACCACTATCCGGAAAACCCATTATGGGGTTGAATTATGGAGGCCACCTAAGGGCATTGGCTGTATAGTCAAATAATAGTATCTTTTGGAAAACAAGTCTGTTATGTAGACTATTTATGCAAGGCCGCCTATGGGAATGTGCTACATAGTCAGAAAAAATAACTCTCAGAAGATTGAAATTCTTTGTGACTAGAAGTCATAAAAAGGGTTATGAGGATCTGAAAATACTTAAGGTTAGTATTATGACACATAAAGATGGGTATTGTTCAATGTATATAGAGATACATAGATCAATGCTAACCATAATCATGTTGTGGCTGGGTCCGGAATTGAAATGTTGGACTTCACTATGTATCCCATAAGGATGAGAATCAAGCCATATGTAGTTCTTAATCTATAGTTTAACGTTGTGTGGGACAAAAGGATTAGAGATCTAAGTTTAGGGTCATAGATCATTGACCATTGTAAGAAATACACAATGTGTGTTTTCATGGAGACTTTTCAGCCAAGGGACTGAAAATGGAATTTGGGGTCAGGCCCAAAGACTTGGGGCTGGATTCGAGGGACACTCGAATGTTCCTACGTATCCCATAAGGATGGGAGTCAAGCCTACATAGTTCTAGAAATACCCTATGTACAAATTTGGTTCGTACAAGTGATGGGTGAAATGGGACTTTAGTCCAATGATGGTTTAACCCAAGATAAAAGGTTCTGGCATTTCCATGTATGCACCTAGTCTTTAAAATGAAACATGATTGAAAAATCAATGAAAATAATGGTTCCCTCTTAGGTGGGGGTATCACAGAAATTTGTAGTTTATTGTCATACTGGACAAAAGTGTTGTATAGTTTAATGTCATATAACAAGGACGAATGTTAACCAATGTAAAGATATTGATTCTAAGGGCGGTTTCACAAATTAACATCATTTGAGATAGAGATGAACTGACGTGAAGAGATTGGTTTTGGTCTTGAACCTTGGGAGGTTTCCTACATACCCAGCCTAGAAGGCAAGGATCAAAGTCTGTGTAGTTCTATTAAAGAATGAATTAATGATCAAGTTGTTCTTGGGGATAATGACCTAAAAAATCATGTTAGGACTTACACATGGTTAGCGGCCCAGAGAGAGTGTTATGGTTGAGGTTTTCTCTAAGCTCACGTGAGTCATACTCAGTGTGAGAAACAAGAGGTAACAACAACCTTAACGATGCATAGTTTAAGTTCATGTAGGACATATAAAGGGACTATGTAGTTTAAAGTCATGCAGTTAGGACTATTGGTGCTGCACAGTTTAGTTTCATGTAGTATGGAAAAAATAAGATATAATGTCATGTAAGATGTATCATGGACTTTCTGTATAGTTTAGCGTCATGTAGTGAGGATGATGGGGACAATAGAGTTTAACGTCATGTTGGACAAAAGGGGGACTATGAAGTTTAATGTCATGTAGGGAGGACAAAAGAGTACACCATTTTAACGTCATGTTGGATTCATTGGGTATTTTTTTCCCATAGTTTAACGTCATGTTGGACGAAAGTGCGAATAGTTTAAGGTCATACATGACTTTTGATTATTATGTAGTTTAACGTCTTTCCGGACGTAAGGGAATTTTATACCGTTTAGCGTCATGTAGTTAGGACGTCACATTTTAATGTCTTTCTAGACGTAAGGGACTTACAAATAGTTTAGGGTCATATGAATGGACCGTTGAGGATGCAGTTTAAGGTCATACATGACCTAGTTGTAGTTTAAGGTTATATTGGACCAATTAGGGAACTTTTTCACAGTTTAACGTCATGTGGGAAGAAAGTAAAAATAGTTTAAGTTCATATGTATGGACCGTTTCTGTATAGTTTAACATCATATAGCAAGGAAGAAAAATGTACTTTGCATTTTATACAAAATACTTCTTCAAAAATCTAGCATTGGTTGGAGTAGTGATGAGTTCTCCATCCATTGAGATTAATGAATAAGCTCCATTGGAGTAGACCCTATGTATTGAATAAGGTCCTTCCCATTTTGGTTCAAGCATGGGAGGATTCTTTCCTAGTATCATTGGAGTTCAAGAACTAATACCAATTCTCCCTAAGTGAATGAACGAAGATGAACTTTTTTGTTAAAAGCTCGTGCTATTCGATTCTGATATACTTCCATGTGGTGCAAAGTGCACAATCTTTTCTCATCTAACCATTCCAATTCATTCAATATCTTTTGAGATTGTTCATCTATAGATGATTGATCACAAATGGAAACTCTGAGCGAGGGTAGTTGAACTTCAATGGTCAAGACGGCTTCCGTTCCATATACCAATGAATATGAAGTTGACCGAGTTGCAGTGCGAGTGGTAGTTCGATAAGCCCATAAAGCATGAAAGAGTTTATCAATCCATGACCTCTTATCTTTATATACCATCTTTTCTAGTATATTGGAAAGATTCTTTTTAAAGGATTCTATATGGCCATTGGCCGCTGCATGATACCGAGATGAATGGTTGGATTTGATGTTGTATTCTTGATACAAATTCTTCATCTCGAATGAATAGAAATTGGTGCCATTGTCTGTCAGTATGGTATGAGAGACACCAAATCTAGTAATGATGTTAGACTTTATGAAGCTTACAACGCATTTAGAATTGACTTCCTTGAGAGGTATTTCCTCTGCCCATTTGGAAAAGAGGTCAGTAGCAGTAAGAATGTACTTAAACTGCTTGGCTGAAGCCGAACGGTAAGGTCCCACCACATCCATTCCTCATGTGGCAAATGGCCATGAGTATTTAGTTGTATGAAGAAACTCTAGAGGTTGATGAATGAAGTTGGAATGTACTTGGCATGAATGACACTTCTTTGTGAAATTGACACAATCTCGTATCATTGAAGGCCAAAAGTATCCAAGCCTTCGAATATGATCAGACAGTCTATGTCCAGACTGGTGGGCACCAAAGACTCCTGCATGCACTTCTTTCATGACAGCCATTGTCTCTTCACCATCAATGCATCTGAAGTGAAATCCATCAAAACCACGATTTTAGAGAATTTTCTCTAGGTGATCTGGGCTATCATAAAGAGTAAAATTAACAACACGTCGTCGGATTTGTTCCTTTTCAGCTCTATTAGGTGGAAGTGTTCCATTTTGAAGGTATTCCCTGATAGGTGACATCCATCATGTAGTATGACCATACGGTTCAGGAATGGGACAAATTTCATTAATTTTCTCTATTCTGATCTGAACATAAGGTGAAATTGCATGACGGTGGGAAATACTGATGGTTGTCTCGTCCTGATTTGGATCTTCCAGAGCTGTGGCTATATTATCCAATGCATCAGCTTGAGCATTTTGTGATCTTGGGACATAAGAAAATTTCGGTTCCAAAGGTAATTCTTCCATTAATTCTCTGACGTAATAATATAAAGGGATTAGTTCTCCTTTTCTGATGGAATAATCCCCATTGACTTGTTTGATTACCAGGTCTGAATCACCTTTCACCTTTAAGTGAGTCACTTATGATTGAAGTGAAAATTCCAAACCTACGATGAGAGCATGGGATTCTGCTTCATTATTGCTACCAACTTCCAACAATAAGAAGGAATAAGGTAACACTACCTTTTCTGGAGAAATGAGCACAATTCCTAAGCCAACTTTGTTGAATTTAGGATTTTCCATTTTCCTCCATGTTGGACTTCTGGAAGCACCATCAAAATACATTTCCCATGCCTGAGGACTTTCTTGAATAGAGAAGACTTCCTCATCAGGGAGTTCAATATCGGAAGATGTGTCTTCCACTGAAGGTTGTTCAGCTAGAAAATCAGCCAGAGCTTGGCCCTTTATCGCCTTTTGAGACACATACTGAATGTCGAATTGCTGAAAAATAACTTCCCACCTTTCCAGACGTCCTGTAAGCATTGGACGACTTAGGATAAATTTGAGTGGGTTATTGCGAGATACCAATTGGACCTCGTGATGTTGTAGCTAGTGTCTCAACTTCTGAACTAAAAAGATTAATGCCAGGCAGCACTTCTCAATACTTGAATACTGGGTTTCTGCTTCAAGCATGGTTCGACTGAGATAGTAGAGGCTTCTTTCATTCCCAACATCATTCTTTTGAGTAAGGAATGCACCCAATGATCGCTCTAGAGCTGTCACGTAGAGGATAAGTGGTCTTCCTTCAATAGGTGGCATGAGTACCAGTGGACTCAAGAGGTATTTCTTGAGAATATCGAATGCTTCTTGACATTCGTCAGTCCACTGATAAGTGACTCCCTTCTTAATCAATTTGTTGAAGGGTAAACTTTTTCGAGCGAAATTGGCGATGAAACGCCGAATATAGGCTAAGTTTCCTTGACGTCCTCTTAATTATTTCAAATTTTGAGGAGGTGACATATCAAGGATTGACTTGGTCTTCTCAGGATCGACTTCAATACCATGATGGCATACAACAAAGCCAAGAAATTTTCCTGAGGTTACCCCAAAAGCACATTTTAAGGGGTTCATCTTCAAATTATGTTGTTGAAGCTTGCAGAATATGACTTCCAAATCATCCAAGTGATTAAAACATTGTTTGGATTTAACTACCAAATTGTTTACATATCATTCAACAAACTTCCCTATGAAGAGTTTTAAGATACGATGCATGGCACGCTGATAAGTTGCACCTGCATTCTTTAAGCCAAAGGGAATTACCCGGTAGCAAAACACACCCTGAGGGGCTCTAAAGGCTGTAGATTCCTCATCTTTTGGGGCCATTTGGATCTGATTATATCCGGAATATCCATCCATGAAGTAAATTACTTCATAGCTAGCTGTTGCATCAATTAGAAGTTCTGTAATCGGAACTGGGAAATCATCCTTAGGATAATGCCGATTAAGATCTCTAAAATCGATGCAAACTCTACTTTTTCCATTCTTTTTCTTTACAGGGACAATATTAGCCAACCATTTGGGATATTAAAATTCTCTGACGAAGTTATCTTTGGTAAGATTATCCACTTTAGCTTCAATTTGGGAAGCATAATGTGGGTGTGTTCTTATCGCTGCTTGTTTAAATCCTCGATGTTCTTCAGGTAAACCCAAATGATGAGTAGCAACATCAGGATCAAGACCGGGCATTTCTGTATAGTTCTAGGAAAATATATCTCTATTTTTATTTAGAAAATAAATATACATCTCTTGCTCTTCAAGAGTCATGTCCGCACTGATTAAAGTGGTGCGTGGATCTCCTTTTGTACCCAGATTTATTTCTCTAAGTTCATCCACAATAGTAGAGAAACCCTCTTCAAATGCTAGAGGAGCATCTCTGAGATCTTCCTCTTCTTCTTCTTCATGTGTTATTTCTTCCGTTTCTACTTGCATAGTAGATGATAAAGTATAATTCTCATGATCCAAAGAGATGTCAAAATTTGCATATTTTGAAGAAGAAGCTTTCATTTCCGACCTGATTGATGATGAAGGGTCTTCTTTGGGTAATAAAGAGGAGATGATGGATTGAGAATCGACATCATTGTTCACCTCCGACGTTGCTAAAACTTCTTCTATCCTAATTGGAGAAGCATAGATTTGTTGGATTTCAGCAGATGAAATGAAGACGTCGCCATTTGTGCTTTCATCACCACTTGGTAGATTACCAATTTCTCCCATGTTGTTTGGCTCGATTGTCGTAATTGACATTATGGATCTTTCCATAAGAGTATTTTTATTTGGGTATATCTTGTCAATTTGACTGATAGGAAACACATAATCTGTACTCACATGTGTAAATGGATTTACTGGAATTTTTTCCAAACCATATTGAGTATTATCTTTGGTAATCTCCTTTGTTATTGATTTCCCCCTTTGCTTCATGTGATAGAATTCCGCCTCAATGTATTGAGACTCACATGTCTTGAATGGGGCCTTATCACCATACAATGTCCCAACTTGACCATCAAAACAATATTTGAGACATTGATGGTATGATGAAGGGATAGTCGCATGTTGATGTAGCCATGGTCTTCCAAGCAAGATGTTGAAGGCTGAGTCTTGATCAACAACCATGAAATCTGAATTGGATACAAGATCTCCAAACTGAGTTCTGAGTGTAACTTCACCTAGTGGTTCTTGTTCATTTTTATCATATCCCTGTATCATAATGGTGGAAGGAGATAAATCAGATTTCGTGAGGCCCAATCGATGAAGTGTACGAATGGGCATGACGTTGACTCCTGAACCATTGTAAATGAAATCCCTTTGAACATCCACGCCATTGACCTTTCCAGAAAAGTACAATGATCTAATATGTCCATGCACAACATCATATTCATCTTCATCAGTAAAAGATATTATTTCATGGCATTATGTAGGATTATTCTCTATGTGATAGACTTCAGCTGCAGCAATTTTAGTTTCAAACTCTTGAGGATTTGACAATGCCTCGATGAGTGCTTCCTGAAAATATTTTGACAGATTCAGAGCATCAAGAATTGATAACTTGGCTGGTACTTGGGCCAAGTATTTCAATATATCATACTTTTTATCCATAGGTATGTGTTTCCCAATAGTAATATATGGTTTAGCAGGTACCTCGGAAGCAGATGCTTTGGATGTTTATGCATCTTGTATTGGGAAAGGAGATGGCAATATTCCTGGTTTTGGAAGATTATACCGATTAGATCCCTTTACTTGCTAAGAGGAAGAAGGTGGAACCTTCAACCTGTCTTCCAAAATAACTGTGCCAAGACTGAATTTGCTATTTCTAGAAGAACTTGCTTGTTCTTGGTGAGCTCGCTGAAGGGCTCTACAACGAGTTTCTACTGCGTACATAGTTCTAGCAGGGGTAGAATTGGAATAGTGTCTTCTGAAATATTTAAATCTTCCCCTGTATCCTAAGCCCCTGAAACTTCCTCTGATTCCTCTGTTTGATACAAAGAATTCAAGCTCATTTAAATCGAAACTGCGACTGGCATATGGATCTGTTAATTGAATCATATTAACATAACCAATGATTAACTCTTCGTCTGATGAAGACTCTGCCTGATTAGCCTGTTTAGGCTGTGCCGTTTGGTGGGGCGGTGCCCATGGCTTTGAAGTAGATGGCATGAAGTCCGCCAAAGTCAAAGACAACTTAGGCTTTGACACATACTCATCTTCTTCTAATTCTTTTTCTTTTATTGAATCATGATGTTTCTTTGGGGACTTTCCCTCTGACGAAGAGGGTTTTGCCACAACATTTATAGAAGAAGACACAATTTGTTTCTTTAATTGTGTTCGCAAAATAGCATGAGTTCGATTGATTGTCTTTCTGACCATCCTATCATCATACTTCTGTGCATTTTTGCTTTTGATTTCTTGTCATTCACCTTCCTCCTCTGGAACTATAGCAGTGACACATGCTACCTGGGCTAAGGAGCCTTTCAATGTGACTTGTCCAGAGTCGACCATCTTTTTCAGGAGGTATTTTAAGACAAAACACTCCTGGATGGGATGCCCCAATATTTGATGAAAAGGGAAATAATTGGGACGGTCTTCATCTCCTTTCGTGTTTAGCCTCTTGGGCATTGGCAACAGAACCAAATTGTTTTCCAGAGCCTAAATGAAATAACCAGGAACTTCTTCATTTCAGAAAGAGTATGTTTTGCTCTTCATATCCTCAAATTGTTTTCGCCTTTGATCTTTTTGATCGTCTGTATGAAAAGACCTTTGTTGTTGGCGCTCAAAAGGTGCAGCCCTTCGAGAAGATGAAGGTTTTGAGGTAGAAATAGGTACATGTTCTTGTTTAAGCAAAACTATAACAGTTTCTGCTTTACCCATTCTCCTTCATGGATCTGATGGAATTACATGAGATTTTTCCTTAGCCTGTATAAGGGAATCTTCAATCTACTGAGCGATTGAAGTAAGGTCTCAAAACCCTCCTGTGTATTTCACAGGGATTAACGGCGTGCGTAATTCGTCACGCAGATTTTCCACATAGTTTGGAAAAAATTATTCTTGAGGGAGTGCTAAACTATCAAGGAATATGTTAATCCCTTCCATCGAGAAATGAAATCAGAAAACCTTTCATTCTACCTTTTCTTACAGTTTGTAAGATCGAAAACTATTGCCTCTGGCAATGTTGAGCTGAACTGATGGAGGAATTTTGGGCGAAGATCCTCCCATCTGGTAATTAACCAGGATTTCAAGCTTGTATACAAAACAAAAGATGGTCCTTCCAAGGTTCACAGGAAGCATCTGAGTTTCACTACTTCTTTCTACTCCAGAGTTCCCATCATAGGATCGCAACAAGACACGTAATGCATCAAATGATGTTCAGGATCACCTGATCCATTGAAAATAATGAATACAGGGTTCCCAAAACTGGTTAGAGGATAAATTGAATCTACCCATTTAGGGTAAAATTTCTTTTCTGGTTGAACTTGCACATGCTTCCCTTAAATAGTTTCTACCCAAGCTGTTAATGACTCAATAGTAGTTATTAAATTTTGAGAAACATCAGATTGAACTGGGACTTGGGTAGGTGCAATGACTGGAGCTTGGACAGATGTGGCGATTGGTGCTGCAACTTATGGTAGTACTTCCAACTGTTGTTGCACTTGACCCGTATGATTAGACCTATGAGGGTGTACTGATAGAGGAGGATATTCTTTATCCATCTCGGTAGATGCAAAAAATTCCTTTGGGTGACTGACTCCAACATGCTTAAGAAGAAGACTAATTTAAAGTAGTTCTGCATTCAACCTTCTTAATTCCATCATTTATTCCTCCTATTGTGCAAACCTCTGCTTTAGTGAGAGCGATTGACCTTATCCGGAGGAAGGATATGTAACCTGGTTCTTTCCCTTCCCTTTGTTGGATCTATTTCGGAGAGGGGGAAGTGGGTTAATCAAAGGATTACCTTGTTTTTGAGTAATCCTTTGACTTCGTGTACGCACACCTTCATCATTTGTGTCGGTGCGTACATCTTCTTGAGTAGGAACCTCTTCATATGAGTCCCCTGAGTGAGCCTCATCCGGTGGATCAGGAACAACGGTGTTGATGACATTGATTGATGCATAACTCATCGCATCCATTCTATCAGCATTTATGTGATATTGTCTTCTTCCATGTCTTGGATGAGACATTGCCTTTTTTTGATTCTATCCCTCAGGAACTTCTTGACGAACCGTAATATGGAGGGAATATCCTGATAATTTGGATCTTCGTTCCTCTTGAGGTTTCCTCCCCAATCGAGAAAAGAACGACTTTATCTGAGGAGGGGATTGTTGATTTCAAAAAGTCCCCAGTCCAGTGGACTGGGGCTGTTCCTGCTGTTCTCGCTCAACTCCCCGAATCCTTTTTGTTGATTCCGAGGGTTGGTTTAAAAGAGACCACAGTCTGGCGAGCTGGGGTGGTTCGTGATATATTATGTCTGAGACTTTCTTGAAAGTCCTCCTGATCTTGCGAACCTTAGTATGGAAATTCGCTAAATTCATTATCCTGTATCCGCTTTTATCACTCAGTTCAAAAGACCATTGGATGATTTCTGACACTTCTGTCACTTGGTGACGTGCTTGCTCCAAACGAGAGGCCTGTTCAATATTCTTGTTTGCTTGATGAAAGAGTAATTCGACAACTTGTTCTCTGTATTCTTGATTTTGAGAGGAACTAGTTGAAGCCAATTCTTGGGAATGCTTTTGATTACAAACAAATCCCATTGACTGTGGTCGACCATGGGCAATAACATTGCATGATACCATTTTTAGCGGGCTTTGCTAACTGGAGAGCACCGTGAAATGCCGTTCTCCATGAACACCCCATTCTCTGACACGAACACTAGATGTGGCATTGGAAATTAACTGACGCAATCTTCTTAGTGCGCCAAGGCATGAACGTTGAAGGGCTCTCTGCTGTTTTCAGCCTTCGGATATCAAGATACTGATAGAGATTCCAAATCAATATGATGTTGTATCCCTTCTATTATCTTAATATGGTTTTCATATTCATCATAAGATAATACTTTCTTTTTCAATTGACAAAGAGTTTTCCATATGTTGAGACAAATATCATGAATTTCATCTTCCGTCAACATTTCTAGAATATTATACTGAGAGTCAGCCAGAGGCCAAAACATGACTGGCACTTCACCTTTCGCCAGTTGTTTTCTCATGTTCAGAGTTTCCTCTTTATCATTTGATAAATATTCTTCTACCTGATTTGACTAGATTTGGTGTTTCCTAGATGCTTCATTAGATTCAACAGGATTGGTAGAGAAATCATTGATCAAACTAGAAGATGCATGACTTAGGGGTGGTTCAGAGAATGACCTACACCCTGGGTTATCTTCCTATTGAGAAATTATTTCACCTGCTAGTGATGAAGCTTTAGACATTACTGGTTTCTCATTTGAAAGTGCCTCAAGATAAGAGGGATTTCTCGGCACTACATTGTCCTTTGGAGCATTTTCCGGGCAATGTGCATTACTACTGCCGAGAGGACTTTCGCAGCGAAATTCATCATCACGGGGAGGACCACCATAATGGGTTACAAAAAAAGATGATATTTCTTGCTCTTTGGTCTTATGACCACACAGAGGGTTCCTATGGCTCTCATTTGAAGATGATACTTCGAGATCGACTGAATTGTCATGAAGAAAGCCTTCATGAGGAAGTGTCTATTGAGGACCTTCGGAATTAATGTTCCCACTATTGGGAAATGAGGGAGTATAATCTTGAATTTCAACAGATAATTGTTTTAGGGCTTCAAGAACTCTAGCATCGAGAAAGGCCTTGTTACAGATTGACTCTTGATCTCTTGACTGTGTTGGGTGGGTCTTTTTCTTAGACGCCTTCTTACTCGCCTTGGAAACCACTTGTTGATGAAAGTGGATGCTCTGAGCAGGTGTATATGACTGTTCAGGAAAGATGGCCAGGTTAGGCTGACGATCTCAAATCAAATGAGGTGTATGTGCCTGACTTGGTTGTCTGTATGCTATGGGGGAGTATGCCCCACAACCCTCTTGGACTAGAACAGATGTGTGTGTCTTTTCCAGAGTGAATTGTTGATGTATCATTTCACTGGTAGGGATATATTTATGTGTCTTTCCCTGATATGCTACTGAAGTTGTTATAATATCCTGGAAGGCATCTAGAATATGAATAGGGATTTGCTTCTGCTCTTTCACCATTGATGGAATATGCTTGGTGACTTCAGCTACTGTAACGGGAATATACGTCCATTCCAGGCTTGGAGCAGGTGTATGTTTCTGCTCGTGTCCTCTTTTTCATGTCAGTGAATCCTGACAGTACTCAAGTGTGGGGGAATAAATTTGAGTCTGCCTCCTATTTTTTGTCGGGGCTTTCCGACTAACTTCTCTTAATGCTACCAAGCGAGACTGTTGGTAGGATTGGTTAATACTAGCAGGTGTATGTGCCTGCTGATTGCACTTTTCCAAACATGGTTGACGAGATCCATCATATGTAGTCAGACGAGCCTGCTGACTAGCTGATGATGTATAAACAGGTGTATGTTCCTACCTATAGTACTCCGCTGGAATTGCCTGGCGGGATTGGAGTGATGCTGCCAGACGAGTCTGCTAGACAACGGAATTAAAATGGGTAGGTGTGTGTGCCTGCTCGTTGCTTTCCACCAAGTCTGGTTGGTGGACATCTCTGGAGATGGTAGAGATGAGAACCTGCTCACTGTTGACCGGATTCTGCCTCTGGTGGTTCGTCTTGCTTTCTCAGGTTCGAGGAACCTGAGCCAAACACTTGGAGTCAGTACCCTCATCATGTTGAGGGCGCACTGTGGCACGAGTCTGGCGGCGATTATTGGTGGGAGCCCTCAGAAAGGACTCCTGTCTTTTTGAATTAAGGTCCTGAGGGACCTGCTCATTCACCTCCCCAGAATAAGGGGAGAGAATGGTGATTGTGTTCCGGGGATAACGACCCGAAACGGTTGGAGACGGTAGTCAGCACCACATGCTTCTTGATCACTGGTCATCATTGTCTGGACGACCGATGTGAGTTGTTTACTTGGAGGGCTTGTCGGGCAGCCTCCAGAGTTGGGATGGTACCGTGTTGATGGTACTCCTTAACCAGTGCGTTTGATACACAGCGTTGAAGACACTGAGTAGGTGATATCATCCTAAAAGTGGACGACGATCAAGCAGGAGTAACAGCAGTGGCATTTGCAGCAGCAGTATTCACAGGTGTGAACTTGAGAGCAGCCATTCTAGAAATGCAGAAGATCTTGGGAAAAGATTGCATGTTTGATATAACAGATGTAATAATGATAAATTCATCCACTACATCATTTGGATGAGCACATATGTCAATGATTGTTTTTTCCCTCTCGTTGAGTTTTAAATAGGGGCCTAAAAAATAGGTAAAACCCCATTTTAACTTGGTTAAGGATTCACGCCGGGTTCACCATTTTTGTTTCCCTCGGAATCTGGGGATGACCGCCTTGATGGGAGGTTCAAACATTCCCATCAGTTTCTAAGGGGTTTGTTCGTAGAACTGGAAACATCCCATGATTCCACATCCATTCAGACCTACTTTCCAATGGTAGGTGCTCATTAGTTTGTGGACTGGTGGGGCTTAGAAATTTGCATTGGTCGAGAGGATGGGAGGTCGGACTCATCACTCCTTTTTGAGGGGAATTATTGACTACTCCGAGACTCTCTTTATAGATCTATGTTATGTTCGTGAATCCTTATTACATTACCAAGTATAAAATGAGCTTTCCTTCAGATTTGACAATCAATGATTAAATATG
This sequence comes from Viscum album, assembly GCA_963277665.1. Classification (NCBI taxonomy): domain Eukaryota; kingdom Viridiplantae; phylum Streptophyta; class Magnoliopsida; order Santalales; family Viscaceae; genus Viscum; species Viscum album. The sequence goes on from OY728159.1 coordinate 1,865,507,240, forward strand.
AAGGAAATTTAGAGAATCTTTTATATGTTTTCGAGGTTCGTCATTGATAGAGTATCATCTTTATTTATTAGAGATTCTTTGTCAATGGTACCCTTTGACACATTTATATAGAAGTATCTTGGTCATTATGATGACCATGCTAGTTTTAAAGCCACTCAGTGGGGCACTTGAGGTTTATTGTCATTTAGAAGGACATGGATTATTTAAGAGTTGGGATCGAACCCGTAGACGGGCTACCTACGTATCCTTTGTTTAGAAAAGGAATCAGAACCAACGTAGTTCGATTAAGGGTGTATGATGTTTTTATTGATGGCTCAAAGAAGGATGTCACAATTACTTTTACACTCTAAGCTCACGTGAGTCATGCTCGGTGTGAGAAACAATAGGTATTGGTAAAAATTAGACAATTCTGCCATGAAAGATGCAATCATAATAAATAATGTGGGTCTTATGTATGTAAGACTACCCAGATAAATGAAGGTTAGGATTTACTTTAGGGAGGAAATCCAGGAACAAGGTCCATAAATGTATATGTGCTTCATGGTGAATACTCTAACTTGAGGCTTACTCCTGAAAAGGAGGCCCAAATTAGGAGAAGACTTATGATTGAGTTTTACTCCTAAAAAGGAATCCTAGATCAAAGGTAAATTAAGACTGGTTAAGAGAAATTAATGCTGGGGCTTACTCCTGAAAAGGAGGCCCATGTTAAGAGATTTGAAAAATTAAGGGACTTGGGGTTTACTCTTGAAGAGGATTACCATATTTGAGACTGGGGATTACTCCCGAAAAGGAGGCACATGTCAAGGATTATGATTGGGGCTTTTTACTAAAAAGGAGGCCCAGGTTAAGGGAATTAAGGTTTGGGGATTACACCTGAGGAGGATGCCCAAATTAGGGGACTGGGGCTTACTCCTAAAGAGGATTCCCAGATTTGGGAACATTAAGAACTGGGGATTACTCCTAAGGAGGATGCCCAAGTTAAGAATTATGACTGCGACTTACTATTGAGGAGGATGACCAAGTTAAGAATTATGACTGGGACATACTTCTGAAAAGGAGGCCCATATTTGAGACTGGGGCTTACTCCTGAAAAGGAAGCCCATGTTAGGGGATCTGGGGCTTACTCCTAAAGAGGATGCCCAAATTAGAGGACTTGTGACTGGGGATTATTCCTGAAAAGGAGACCCGGGTTAAGGATTCTCTAATCTTAACGGATGAGGATGAATGAATGAAATATCGATCTTTAGTGACATAAAGATGTGCAAATCACTAGGTTTTGAGAGATATTCCACAGAATTCCTTTCAGATAAGGAAGTCAAATCAAGAAATCAGGCCATAAATGGCTTTGAAGAGTGTCTTGAAGACTAATTATTGAATAGGAAAGGTGGAATGGCTTACGAGGGGTGAAATGGGAAAGAAGGGCACCCAAAAAGGAATGGGCGCGCAAGTCCTAGCAGGCACGCAGGTACTGCGTGTGCGCGCAAGTCCTGGTCGCTCAGGTATGCCTGCGCGACACATGGTGTACTTGCGCGACGGTTAACCAGCAGGGTAATACTTGAGCGACTCTTGATTAAAGCCTTCAGAATCCTCTTTTGGTTCTTCCAGAAGAGGGGAGCGCAAGTTTTATTGAAGGAGCAAGGTGTCACGCAAGTGTGGCCTTTTCCCTTAAGGTCTGGCCACTCAGGCGTGCAAGTGTTGAGGAGTTTCAACACTTAGTCCTTCCTCCCCCTCTTTAGATCTTCTATTCTAGGAAATAAATTACCTTAGAAGTGCTTCGGAAGCTTTGAGAAGAGACTAGGGCGTCAGGAGCTCAAATCTGAGTTTCTGAAAAAAAAATCCTCCTCAAATGGGGGGGGGCCCACAGGGTCTATTTATAGGCAGGATAAGACCCTGGGTGGTTATTACTTAGGTTGCGCAAGTCACTTGCGTGACCAATAGACGGCGTAGAAGTGGACTTGTGCGACAGTGATAGAACTTGCGTGGCACATGTGCTTTTGATCCCTTGTTCATGCCTTTGTCGATTTTTGATATTTTCTTCAAATGATGAAATCAATTTTGGCTAATTCATTTCCCTTTAAATTCCTTTGGACTCTGTGAAGAAAAAGGAGCGTCAACAGGGTTTTAATGATTTCCCCATTTTCCAAACTGACCATCCTATTTACTTCCATGATTTGTGGTGGTGTTGGGATTTTTATAGTAAATTTTCTAGATACAAAATAATGCATAGAACCAGAGTGAAAAATTATGTTCTCTATTCTTGAATGAATAATTAGTTAACTGTCACCACATCATTTTCATGGTTCACCATGGAGGTAGTGATGGAAAAATCCCACCCTTTCTACCTTGGAGCTTGTTGGGTGTCTCCAAAAACCCTTCTCATAGTGAAATGATTTTATTGGTGCCCTAGTTCATTGCTGTTAAAGGAATTAACGACACGTTGAGTATCAAATGGTTTTTTTCGCTCATCTATTGGAGCTACAAGTTTTGATGTCGTAAGAAAATGGATAGGTTCCCTTCTCTTACACATATAAATAATTTCCTCGTCCCCTTTAAGAACTTTATGGGGTGATTCTTTCCACATCTATGGAAAGTGGGGTGCTTTATTTTCATAGCAAAATTGGATTTATCCATCAGACAGCCAGAGTAGAAATCCACCTTATAATTTTATCCACCTAATACCATTGAGATTTTCTAATCTCCATTTTGACATTGAGGGCACATCAGACAATTTCTTCATAGCTCTCAAAGTCATGGATCACTAGAGATTTCGATAGTCTAGGTTTCATTAAACTAAATAAGTTGTCATCCTTTCATTCAGGGGTAATGACCAAGCCAAAGGCATGTCATGCAATCCTTGCGTTGTATGCATGGTATGCTTTGACAGATTCATCCCTGTTTTTTGTTGAGCGCATGGGAGTCCCTTTCCATCTTAAGTTAGAGGGTGAAAGGAAAATATTTTTCAAAAACTTTTTCCAAAAATCCTTAAATTCCAATGCCTATATCTCTTCTTCATGCTTCGTATTTTTTATCAATGTCCACAATTCATTGGCTTCACCCTCTATACGATAATCATCCAGAAGAATCATCTCATGTTTGTAACATTGAAGGATGGAGAATGTTGTTTAAATGGAGATGATCAATCGTTCGGGAATTGAGGGATCAGATGATCCATTAAAATTAGGATTTCTTTTTCTCGTGAAGGTCTCAATTGTAACTTGTTCTTTTTTAGGGGGGTTGAGCGTTCCTCTTGATCAATTTTTCTATTCAAATCATGAGTTAACTAAGAGAGTATAGTGACAAAATTCATGATTCCCACTCCCATTGGATTTTTCATCTCATTGGAATAGTCATCACATTGATCCTCACATTGATTGTTATCCCGAGTCCTCCAATTACCATCCATTGGCTGGAATTAAAGGAATGTTAGGGGTAACAAATAAAGGGTAATCCAAGGACAAAAATTGAAAACTTATGAATTACTATTATTTATTTAACATATTATTTTATAGGCCTCAATCTATGTTATCCATGAATTACATCCCAACATATATTCTTAGGGGATTTTTTTTATTTCCCTAATAATTGTCCATACAGAGCTTGTGAATTTACCAAACCATTTCCCTTCGGTGTTTTGTAACCAAGAGTGAATCAAGGTCTATTTTTTTGTACTAGGATACCCCTGGTCAAGCCCAAAACACTTTGTCTGTGTTTTCACTAGGTGGTACATCTATGCTAGAGCCGCCTCTATCTTCTCATATCCAGACATAAATGTATTATATTGATAAAAAAATTACTCAATACTCAAAAAACCTTATGTATGTTTTTATTATACTCACTCATATCCCTAAGGCTTTCACTAGGGTTTTATAATACTAATCGCAAAAAATAACTAAAAAAATCATCTAATACCAACTATAACAACCCTATTTTTTATTACACACTTTAACAAGATTTATTACATAAAACCGTAACTTGATATGACATAGATGATCAATAGGTATAGTGTCTTTCGGGCTTAAGAACATTACATAACAACTTAAAACATGAAATAAAATATCTTTATTGAAAACTTCATTTATATGACCGCTACATTCCCATGTACATAGCATTACATTGGATAACCTGAGAGCATGCATAAGAAAAGGGTGAGCTATAAAGCCAAATAATGGATTAAACAAAGCATAAAATGATGAATAAAATAAATATTGGGAAATAGTCATATCAATGGAGAATAAAAGAAACAGGAACATAAATCATGACGTATAATGATTATCATAACATGAAATATAGAAAGAACACATAAAATGGGATAAGCATGATCCAATGCTCATTGCACTTGGAGCATGAGTAAAACCTCATTGCACTTGAATTATCATGTGAAAAACCTCATTTTACTTGAAATTTAATGATACAAATCTTTACCTAATGTATTAGAGTTCTATCTGGGTACACCCTTCTTATTCATTTCATTTCAGGCATAAGTGTGCCACATGGATCATATAACATGGAATCATTAAAAAAATTCATTTTTTGCACGATAAAGGAATGTGGAATACATAAATGACACTCTATAATAAATTAGTAAAGGTGACTAAAGGTGAATTAACTTGAATGATAAATGGGAATGGTATTCACTACACAATAACTTTGGCTTTTCAAGTTGCAGTGCAATTTTTGAAGTATAACTGCATGACATGGGAATTCATAAAAATGGTTGATGAGAGAGAAATTGATTTATCATAATTTTTTAATGAAATGGAAATTATTGGGGTTATATATATACATTTCCCAACAAATGTAATGGAATTTAGATTCATAATACAGTAGAATTACTATAATATAAATGAAGAGAGAGAAATTCATTATGGAATTTCGGCACGGTAATGGGTGTACAAGAGAGGCATTAATGAGAGAGAAAGGGGTATATCGTCATTAAAAAAAGGACAGAATTATGTTGGAGGTTTTAAATCATATCCCAGAATTTTTAATTGAAAATTAAAGGGAATGACAATATAAATAAATTTGGACAAAAATGGGAAAGAATGAAATCTTTTACATGGAAGTGTGATCCAAAAATTATGGGAGAGGCTTAAAAGAGGCTCTTTGGGAGACTAGGGTGCCCTGTGAGGATTATAGAGGGATGTGGTTAGAGTTTGATTGATCTCCAAATTCTACAAGTGAAGAGAATATGGGAGATTGGGTGGTTTTATATAGGAAAGGAGAGGGAATTCATTATTATTATGGTTTTGGCCACAACATGTTAGACTTATCAAAACCACAATCCAACCCATGTATTTGCCCTAAGATTTTTCCAAGGGGAGTGGAAAAAAATATTTTATAATTACAATGGTCGAACATATTAAATTATTAGGCTTTCTTATGTGGAGGTGAGACAGACTCTCAAGGAAATCAATTTAAAAATCTAAAATATTTTATAAGTTTTGGTGGTTCCACTAAAGAATTGTAAAATAAATCAAATAATCCTAAAGTCAAATAATTTTAATGATAAAAAATATATTGTCTGATCATAACGTTTATTGTATTTTATTATTGGACAATTATGATGTCATAAAACATATTATATATTTAAACGATATTTAATTTTAACCCATAAATTTACCTATCTTAGAAAATTATTAAAAATTCATAGTTGGATAATTTTGACATCTTGATTAAAAAATTAATATTCATTTTATATAACTAATTTTCAAAAAAAGTGAATTTTTTTCTTTTAAATTAAAAAAAATATTTATCCAAAATTCATGGGTTTTGACAAAAAAACAGATTTCAAAACCTTAATAAAAATCATAATTGTATTCATAAAAATTATATGATCATTTAAATGTACTAAAAAGTAATTTAGAAATATTATTTTATTAAATTATTATTTAATTATAAAAATCCATTAATTTATCCAAATATATTTCTTAATTTAATATTAAATAAAAATATTATTTTCACTTTATAAATTATTTACGAAGTAACAATAATAAAATGAATGTATATTCATTATTCTATATATATAATAATTGTTCTATGTTCTTGTTACACAACCCCTTATAACATTAGTATAAGACTAAAGGGTATGGTGTACAATGGTGACAGACTCTTGGTGTGGCCCGGATGACATCGCTTAGGTGGTAATCTCTATCAACTTCCTATTCTCCCATTTCTGGTTTCGTTCGAGTTTAACATGATGATGGTTGGCTTGGGTTTGGTAAAGAGAGAATCAAAATGACTCCACCTCCTTTCTGAGCTTCGAAAAAAGGGCTTCGAATGGAGAAATCCTACTGGATGAGGCCATCACTTCCTTTGTCTATGTATATTAGATTTGTTAAAGCCCTATATTTATACTAATCATGTGATCACTGTTTAACGGATATATTAGTAACGGTCACAATTCATAATGGTATTTTAAAATAAAAAAACATAAAACCAAGGATTTGAATATATTTTACGTATCCATAATGATAAATTTAATTAAATCAAGAGGAATTTTCATTAATTAATGTTTGGGTCGTTAGATTTCATATGTTCCCTCCTTTTTTCAATAGAATATATTTTCTTGGTTTTCTTATAAAATGTTTTTTCCTAATTTTGTTTATATAACATTTAATCTAAATTAGTTTGGGATAATTTTTCCTTTGGATGTTATTTATACTTAAATGATATATACAACATGTGAGTATTATTGAAACTATTTATGAATGTGACAGGTCAGGCATGGTGCTGGTTTGGTTGGGTATCCAGGTTAGTTCATTCTAACTATGATTTTACATTATTGGGAATATACATATTGTTATATGGCGAAAAAGTAGTGATAGTGATTCTATTTGAATACAGGGTTTATTTATTTCATCTATTTACACCATTATTTATCAGATAAATTCGATACCACCATTGAATATGTGACTCGTAAATTTTTATTTTCTGATCATTGTTATTCATGGTGGCCTATAAATTAGCTACTGTAAGGGTATGGGAATTATATATCCCTAGAGAATATGATATATATATGTCTATAATAATTTTTTTTATTATCACCAAAGTATATTTAGGTAGGGTAATCTTGTTTTTCCTCCCAAATAAAACATTCTCTATGTTTTACTTGATCAAAAATCTCAATTCACCATTAACATTTATATTGGTGTTCAATATTTGATGGAAATATGTAGACCATTGATTAATTCAGGCTGTTATATATCAGATTTTTAAACCATCCATGAATATGAATAACTATTCAAGGAATACAATTATAGTTAAAGGTATATGATCTGCATGATTACCCTATCGAGTTAGGGTCCTCAAACTGTTTAATAATTAGTTTCATGGTTGTCCAATAAAAGTGAATTTACCATATAAAAGAGGATTTAGTGAAAACATAATCTTATTTATCTTGTAATTTGTTTTCTATAGAGAATTACTATATAGTAGGATGGGTATATATGAAATATTATTTTCTAAACCTTTTGTTTCCATCTAAAAGATGAACATAAAGTTATATTGTAAAATTATTATGGCACATCTCTTAAAACAATAATTTAAAATCATTAATAACTGGATACATTTTCAGGGGTCAATGATAGAGGCCAAATAGTATTTATGATTATGTATGTTGTGTCACTACTTTTATCCATCAATTATAAAGGGAAATAAAATTACCCATTATGATTTTTTAACTACTCTCATCATCCATCACTATTAGGATCATGTGATATGGGATCTTCTCCTAGACCATAATCTCTTATTCGAAATAGGATAAACAGTGGACCGCCTCAGAGCATCCATTTAGTGAAGTAGGGTTTTCCATAAAAAAGTAGAATGTAAACTATAGGGTATAAAAGGAATTGTTTTAATGCTTCAAAATTTCTTTGGAAATATTATTCCCACCACAATGTTAGGAAATTATTTAATTTTTTTATAGAAATATTGTTACTATATATATTTTTATTTTAGAAAATATTAAATTTAAATCTATCAATATTCAATTATTAATGATTATTTTGATGCTTGATTTAAGTGATTATTTTTATATTTTCAATAGGACTGTATAATTATTTATTATTTAATGTATAATAATTTCTAACCATTCTTTTATGATTAAGATAAATAATTAAATTCTCATAAATAGAAACACGTATAGAATTTATATCAGTATATAATAAAAAACATGATATTTAATAAAGAGAAGTTCATTTCTAGATTTTGTATTATGAGAAAGACCAGACCTATTTCACAAACATAAAGATTTACATATTTCAATAAAATATTTCATTTATAAATAATACTATATTTCCATAAAATTAGTGTTAGAGGCCATATTTTCATAAATCCCTAAAGTGTATTTGAGATATTCATATTCTTTTATGAGGATGTAGAATCTAGTCATACAATGAGGTTACATTGTAATTACTCATTTAATAAACACCAATTGTGGAAATTTAATTTTTTTTATAATGTATTTTTTTAAATGAATGTTTTATTATTTATTCTTACTCATACAGATCCATTAATATATTAATCATCATTTTATAATTATTGATTAAGACAATGGATTTTAAAAATAATCCTAAAGACCATCATTTTAGAAAAATAATATGTGGTTTAGGGATCATTATCCACTAACCCTTCTCTATCTTCCATGTCACATGCATACTATAATGGTAAAATACCATCAAATTGAGTCAATGTTAGTCTAAATGTGTTAGAAAATACCTTAATCCCTCATATATATCATTCACCATCTCTCTTATCTATCTTTATTTCCCTCTTTAAGATAGAGAAACAATCTCCCACATAATATATAATGTTATAAAATAGGTATCCTAAGCCATGGGGTGAAGATATAATTAACATTGAATATGAATTCATGACATAGAATAATTACCAGATAAGGGGAACATTAAAGAAGTTGAGCATCAATAATAGAGACTTATGATGTAATGAAGTATCATGGATATATAGTGATGTATTGCTCAAATTATGTTGTTGTAGTGAATGCATTAATGAAATTAGAATATTTCATAAATACTAATTTTAGTTTCTTGATATGAAGGAAAAAATAAAAAAAATTGTTGTGGTTTAGTTAAGGAATCCTGATTTACTACTACCAGTATACAATCTATATATCATTATGTTCATCCATGACACTTTTTGATTATACATTGTCAATACATATCCACTATCACCTCAATGTAATAATCTGGTTTTTGTAATTACTTTTAGATATATGTTTTTATAGAATTCTTAGGATAAAATATTGTTAGACAAAGTAATCATTATATTTACGTTTTTGGGCCATATTTTTTTAATGTTCTTATTTCTCTTGATTTACCACCAGAAATATCAATCCTTATTTAATTAACAAATAACTATTAATTTTATGTCCTTAGTTTCACTCATAGAGGGTACATATATTTTTTATCTAGATAATATCCCACAATAGGTTCAGAAATACCCTCAAATGGAGTGTTTTAGGGCCTATAACTATTTATTAATTTTTATTCTATAATGTTTGAGTTTTAGGGCGTCTGTGTGTGATGATTGTTTTTCCTTCAAGAATGGAACGTTTAATTTTTTTGTTGAACCCTTTGTTGTAGTCCTCTTATGGATTATTCATAGAAACTATGCCTTTGGGTGGGTCATTTTTTACTTGGAGATTAACCAGTTGGTGAATGGAATTGGATTCTAGAAAAAATGAAGAAAAGTTTTTAAATATATAATTTGTATTAAATACATGATATTTATTGTCTTTCGAAAAAAATTGATAACCTATAACTGAGTTTTCCCAAAAAAGAAAGCCTAATCATTACATGGTGTGTAAATAATTTACACATTATTAAAATTTCATAGATATGTTTCGAACGAGAAGAATTTTTTTAATTTTTCTAAACCCTCATCTAGTTCTTTATCAGTTATAAAAAATATCTATCCTCCTATTTGAGCTGAATTTAAGCCTAAAAAAATGGTTTGAATCCATATATTCATCCAGAATCTATCTCAACATTTAATTTTTTTTCATTAGATTCTTCTTGATATGTGATACACTATGTAGGCTCAATTCATCTTTTTTATTTCTATCATAGAAAATATTTTAGTACAGAATCATATTCCCTATTTTCATGGTGTTTGTCTATTTTTTCATTAAATTTGGAGAAAAAATTCATATAATTGATGAGACATCTGTTATAGATTTAATGTATGTATCCTAGTGTCTATCCATCAAAATAATGATTCATTAACCTATGTGTTATGTCCTTTACGATGGTTTCATCATGTGTTTCCCCTAAAATGAGTCTATATTATATTATTATCCATATTCCAAAACCTAATGACTCTTTTAGATCCTAGAAAATGTTGGATTCCATCACCCTCAATGTGAGCTAAAACTTTGGGGGTTCCCATTACATTACTATTTTAATTTCATTGTTAAACAACCAAAACTAAATTGGTGTGTTTTTCATGAATTCTAAAATGTGATATCATAATTGATAATGTATAATTATACTAAAGTATCATGGATATTATAGTTATCAGACTACTAGGAAATAAATGGAAGGTGAGTGGTACGACCACATCGTGTATTAAATAGAACAATAGTAACACCCCTGTTAAATATCATTTCTAATGAACTATGAATTTTCAATTTTATCTTCCTAAAAATAACAACTTATTTTATATGTTCATGGAGACCGTTTTTAGTGTTATGATATATAGGCATGAAAAACCTTTATATTGTTATGATATATGTGTATGGCATACCTATACGGTGATGCATGGGTGTGATGTCCCTCACATATGTGACATTTTTACATGGTAACCCTTATAGATTATGAAAAATATGTATCAATACCCTAATGTACTGTAAATATTTATATTGGAGAGCCTTACATATTATGATACATGTGCATGGAGATTGTACAGATATTAAACCTGATAATGATGACCCAAATGATAAGATACATAATCATGATGTACCTATAGTTATGATACATGGGAATGACATCCCTACTATTATGAGACTGAAAATGACACCATTATACCCTTGAGTGACTCATGCTACTACCTATGGATTCCTGAGTTATGTATCATGAACATACTACTAGTTGTATCCACATATATATAGATATACACATCATTATGTACATAAACCAAATAAATGTATCCATATGTTTACTTGTTTATAGATCATTCAATATCGCCCGAAGTAGGTAGTGTCACGAATCAACATGGGTCGACCATGAAACACTCACTCGAGCTAGTTTGCGACATGGCCCGAAGGGCGTTTTCGATCCCCATGGGCTGACAACCAGTGTCAGGCATTAAAATGTAATTGTTGGGAATGATTTGGCCCATAAAAGATAAATAAATAAGAATAAGAAAAACAATAAAACTAAATGCTAATAGCAGGAGAAGAAGAAAATAAAATAGCTCAACATACCTCTATGTGACCATATAGGTCACCACCCAACAAAAGGCTAACCATGATCCAATAATGGGAAACTCATCCAAGAGAACCTAAGCAAAAGGTATCCTATAACTGAAAAGGTAAAATAAGAGTGATCATTGAAATGCTAAGTAGGGTTGTGAAGATAAACCACAGAATCCAACTACTCCTTTCCTGAAAAAATCCATTAACACAAGTTTGAAATATAATTTTAAAAGTAGTTTTATCATATTTTAATAAAAAAATCATTTACCGATTTTAAAAACCCAACGTACACCATGTTTCATTTCTTAAAAAAATCAATTTTGAAAGCAGAACCCAAACAAGGAAAACAAGGTAGTGAAAAAAGAAATAGGTGATAATATATGATGACAAAACAAGTATAGATGATTGTAAACATGAAAAGAAAAGAAAAACAATGGGTGAACCTAGACACACCTTGGGGACCCCTAGACATACTCGGTTTTAGAACCACCTTCTGTCATATGGTGAAGCTCCTAATTTTGTATCCAACTAGATGCCCTAAATAGACCAATCCAGTGGCAAAGCCTGCATGGCCTAACAAAAAATCTTTGGGTACTAACCTGTCTAATCGGGGTTGGTCAGCAACCCTCACTCGAACATCTAGAAGACACCCAAGAATGCATGGTGGTTATAACGATACTGTCTAAGTAGGAGGCCCTCTTAAACATGACTCATATCATCATACTTTCATACCCTAAACAGAGACACTCCATACTATAACCAATAAAGGATATCCCCCCTATAGAGGTGACCCAAAAAATACATATACACCATATACTCAAAGGTTCCTATGGGGTCGTCATGTGATAAAATCATTAAAACCATTTGATACCTTTTTGACAATATTAATGTTTTAAAATGGGCATACTGTAATAAAAACATCATCATTTAAAATAATCAACAAAACATTACACTAAAGATAAAAGTGCAAAAAGGGTCGTCACATCACATCCGTGTCAAAATAATTTTTCAAATAACATTTAAAACTCCGACCAGACACACAAAACTTCCAAACACAAACTAATAAAAATGTTAACACAACTCCACCCATTAGTTGGAAGAGACAAACGAGTCGTTAAGTCCAAAGTCCCCAAAATCATTACTCAAACTTCACATTTGAATTGAAAGTTCTAAATGGGCCTTTGTGTTGACATGTCTAAATTAATTTACCCAAAACATCTTACAAATACTGATTATATATTTATGAATCCAAACAAGCATGGTTAGTTCCGATCTCACACCAAATCATGTTTCAAGGGAAAATGAACAAAACTTAAGGAATACATATAAAACCATTTTTAAGAGCCAGAAAAAAGGCCCAACCTGATCTAGAAGGAATGAACCATTTAAGAAAACCAAAAATTTTACAGAAATTTTAATATAAAAAACAACCTTTATTTGATGACACGTCCATGTTTGAACATAGTGCACCCATGGATGTGAAAAAATCTACTGGAACACCAAACATACAAAGAGACACTCAGATGTTATTTCCAAAAAACCCTAATTTACTCTAAACCATAATAGGAAAAACATTTTTTTTAATCACTTCATAAAAAAACCAAATAGTTTATAAATGATTTTATAAACAAGCCAAATAGTTTATAAAAAATCAATGAAAAATATAACCAATTTATAATTACTTTTATAATAAAACAAATAAATTTTATAAAAATAATAAAAAATTATAATCAACTTTTAAAATGGACCAAACAATTTAGTGGAATCCCTTAATCCCACTTTGAAGAACATCGTCATTTAAACTAAACTTCATAGGTATCTTAACTTGGGAAATTTACACAATCCCTAAGAAAACTCATTTTTAGTAAATTCTAACAAGACAAAAACACAAATCACATAAAACCATAGATATAATAGGGGTGAAGTTAACCTTTATGAAGCAATTGAAAAAATGAAAGTTCCAATAAGTCATTTCGGGAAGGAAATATTGGGAATGCCTACCTCAATAATGAGCGACCACAACACCACATCAGTGGAAAGAAGAATAACCCCCTGCAAACCAAACGTATACATAAAATGAGGAGAAAAACACAAAAAAAAACCATTGAGTTCCATTAGGTTATGGTCAGGATGAAGGAAAACCCTTTTAATCCATGGAAAATAAAATAACAGAGGATTTGTCAGCCAAGGTGGATTTGTCAGAGGGAATCCACAGTCAGGGAAACAATTTCCGAAAAGGATGGGAGAGGATGGTTCCAGAGCAGGGCGGAGCGGCCTCTAGGTTAAGGGATTTAGCTGGACATAGGATTATAAAGGTGAAGGGGTGGATTGAGAGATGTGTGGAAGGGTTAAGGGGTAGCTGGCAGGAGGTGTGGCAGTCGGCTAGAGAAGATGGCTGAGCGAGGCCGACACTGGGGTGCGAGGCGAGGGTGATAGGGACCTACTAGGGGTGTGAGGCCGAGGCGTGTGTTGGATTCTACGTGTGAGAAGGGTTCCAGTGGAAAGGTGAGGTTGGAGGGGTTCGAGTAGTACGAAGAAAGGGCGTGTGGTTGGGTGTGCGGATGGCGCAACTGAGGAAAATAAGAGGGAAGGAAGCAAGGGCAGAGGGAGACATGGAAGAGGGTGAGAGAGAAGGTGCTGAGCGCAAGGAGAGCTGTTGGGTGAGTTGAGGGAGGGAGCGAAACATGGGGAGAGTTCTAGAGGCTTATGGGATAAGGAGGGAAAACGACAGAGGGATAGTGAGTGGGGGGTCGTTGCTTGTGTTGGGCGAGGTTTGCTGGTGGATGGAGCATGAGAGGGTGAGGTGGCAGGAGAAAAAGGTGAGGCCCAAGGTAAGGTCCTATAAGGGGATGTGAGAGGCAGAGGGATGGGGCGAGGGACTTGGTGTGACAGACGGTTGTCATGGTGCTAAGGAAGGGTGGAGGGAAAGGGGAAATGACTTGGGGAGTGATATGAGTGAGAGTGAGGCAGCCGATGGTAGCGCGGTGGAGCGGCATACACAGGGTGAGGGGAAGCGCCACACACTTCGGTAAAGATGGGCGATTAGGGTTACATAGTTTTTTTCAATCATTTTATTTTAATGATAATAGTAATAATAATACCATAAATAATAATAAAAATAATAATGATAATAATGATGATATTTATAATAGAAAAACAAAAATAATAACAATAAAAGAAATAATAAAAAATAACACCTCAATAATAATAATATTATTAATTAAAAAAATAATATTATTATTATTACCCATCGAAAATTTCACTCACATTATTTAAATAAATCGTTACTTATATTAATCATTAGACATTTGCGCGACACCAGGGCTGACCGCGTGGCTACCGCCCACTGTGTGATGACCGCACTGTGGTCTGAAACCCAGTATAATTATTAAAAAACATATATTTTAAATAGGGACCCAATTCAGACCTTGGTACGAGGACCCAGATCCATGAAATAATCATATAAAAATTAATTAAAAAGTCGTGGTATGAAAATTCTCCCCACCACACACAATTTCTTCCCCTACAAATTCAACCAGCTAAACAATTGAAAGAACATAAATCCATGCCCAATTGAAACCGAAGGAATCCACAACACAAGAGAGCTGGAGAACACGAGAGGGTTCATACCAAAACAATAACTCTACTAGCATAGAAATTTAACACTAAAAAAAACCACCCTATGAACAGGGGCCGACGCAGAAACTCCCAACCGATCCAAACAATGTTTTACATAATCTTAAAACAACACCGCCATTGAAACGTGGAACTCTCAACCCAGACAAAAAACCTTGAATACTAGATAAAAAACTCTGAGAAGAACCTAACCCAAACAATGAATCTGAGCATTACTACATATATCAATTCTGCCACTGACACCTACATCTCTAAATGAACACAGACAAACTGAGATTAACCCATACAAAGGACAAAGACCTTTTTAAGAGAAACACACAATTCAGAAAACCAAAATCAGAAAAATGAAACTGTTTGGATTATTATTGAACATGTCCATCATAACTCCAATACTAAACAATGAACTTTCAATGACGTAAAAACATTAATAGAAGAAAAAAACAATGAAAATATTTTAAATGTTCCACTTCCAACACGGAACACAAAACCCGATTTCAGGCTTCACACCACCGACAACTCTTGAATGTGTTCAAGATTCACCCTAGGACCCATGGCTAGGGATCTAATGGATGAAGCATCTCCTGCCTCATAGTCAGACACTAGAATCCTCTGGTGAGAACATTTTTTCAGGTGATGCTTCGTGAAAAACATCTCCAAGTTACCATGTCAGTTGCAATGATGATATGTGTTTGGAGGGATGCGACATAACAACTTCACATGTCATAACTGGCCACACTTGTTGAACACCACTAAATGATTAGATGAACTGGAACCCATAACCATTATAGATGACTCTTTAGAAATAGGTTCCTTTTTCACACCATGCTTGCCAGATGGGGAACCTTTGCAAGCAAACAGATACGCTGGATTTCCAACCATCTCTGCTTCAGAGACCAACTCAGATAAAAATACCTCATCCACCAGCTTTTCAAAATGATAGTCCCTAGAAGGGAAGACTCTCTCCTTGATATCTAGATGAAGAATCTCAATTAAGAGAGAAGTCTTCATCATACCCTACGATGGTGTCTCTTGAAAAATTTACTCAAGTTCCATGAAGTGGTCAAAATATTCTTTCAATATATATTGTCCTTACTGAATAAGCATGGCCTCTTCCTTTTTTTTGTCTTTACCCTTTCAGGTATAAACCTGTTAAAAAACCAAAAAAATAAAAATAAAAAACAAAAATTTCTTTTTCATTTTAAATTTCAAAACTGCCTTATTTCGATGCCACTTTCTAAATACCAAATCCACTTTTAAAACCAAATTCAATTTAAAATAATCATTTCCCATTTCTAAAATCACTTTGAAAAAACAAGGTCAAGACATTAATTCCATGTACACACCTTATTAATCCCATGAACAGTTGCACACGTCTTCACCTTCTTTCTCCCATATGCACAAACATGCACTTCTCATGCATTCCCTCAGATGTAAAAATGTTCATAATGACTATCCAAGGTTTCACCCAAACCATTTATCTACCAAGTCCAAGTAAGCACTTGATTTTAAGACCAAGAACTCTCAATTTTAAAACCCATTTCACGAATTTATATCAATTTAAAAGAAAACATTCTTCTTTAAAAATCCGTTTTTTTATTTTTAAAAGATCACTCACACCAACCAGAACCAAGATGACACTCAACTTTCATCAACCTAATGGAGTGAGGGACTAGTAGTCAGGATTAACCTAGAAACATTGTAGTGGGACTTTCCCCATGTAAGCATCAACAACTAAGAGGAACATAAACCAGGTATTCATACCCCACATTGTTCACTACTCCATGTGAAATCATGATGTAACATTAGCATGCCTCTGTTGTCATCTCTCAATCCAAAAAAAACTAGAATGAGACAAGGAGTCAAGTTCTAGACTACCCCTTGCGACTTGATGTTCAGAACGAGTGGGGATTCATAAATTCCTTCCCATACTAACCTATCAAGTCCTAAAAATCCTAATATCCATATACCGGAAACCCAAAATAACAAGGGATCCTTTGATACCATTTATTCACGAAACAACCCAGGTGGACCCTAAACTAGTCACCTGAGCCGTTATGCGACATTACCTGAAGGGCATTGCCTACCGCACATGCGGGAAACAAGTGTAGTGCATCAAAATTTAATCACTAGGAATTATTTGAACCATAAAAGAAAAATAAATTAATAAGAATAAACATTAAAAAAACTAAATCCTAGTAGCGGAAAAATAAGTAAATAGAATAGCTCAATATACCTCAATGTGACCCTCAAGGTCACCACCCAACCAATGGCTAGCCTTGCTCAAATAATGATAAACTCAATGATGAAAACCTGAGAAAAGGGGAACCAATAACTAAAAAGATAAAATAGGTTTGAGCATTAAAATTCTCAACAGGGATTCCAAGATAAACCACAGACTCCAACGTCTCCTTTCTTGAAACAATCCATTAACACAAGTTTGATATAAAATTATAAAAGTAGGAATTCCATATTTTAATAGAACAAAATCATTTACCCATATTAAAAACCCAACGTACACCACGTGTCATTTCTAAAACAAAATAAAAATTTGAAAACAAAGGCAAACAATGAAAACAAGGTAGTGCTAAAAGAAATAGGTGACAATATAAGCTGTAAAAACAAGTACAACTGAAATTAAACATGAAAATAAAAGGCAAACGCTGGGTGATCCTAAACATACTTAGAAGTCTCCCGAATGTACTCGGTCTCAGAACCAGCTACCAGATAACGATGAAGTTTCAATGTTTTTAACCAACTGGATGACCTAAACTAACCAATCTAGTGGAAAATCCTGCCTTGACTAATAATAAATTTAGGGTGTAACAACCTTCTAATTGGGGTTGGTCAGTAATCGTCACTCGATCATATAAAAGATGGCCAGGAACCCATATTGGTTTTAATAATATTGTGTAAGTAGGATTCCCTCAAACATGTGACTCATCTCACCACACTTTCCAACCCCAAACATGAACACTCCATTTGATTACCCATAAGGGATATCCCCCCTTTAGAGGTGCGACAAAAATATATATACACAATATCATTTAAGGTTCCTATCTGGCCGTCATGCCATGAAATCATGAAAACTATTTGATACCATTTTTAAAATATTAATGTTTTTTGTCACGACCCATCCTCAGGGTCCGTGCCGTGACTACCCCAAGCCCACCTTCTATAGGCCAAGGGCTGGAGACAAGCACCAAAGGCGTAAATCCTGATAAAAGGGAAGAAATTTCCTTTATATAAGGGAACAAAAACAACAAAGTATGCAAGATGAAGGAAACACAATGTAAACTGAGTACAAAAGTAAGTGCTGGAAAGTAAATGGGCCAGTATACAAACCCAACTAAAAGTACAGTACAACTATGAAAAGAAAGTACAATAGCTGAAAAGTAAACCAGTAACCACCATGTCATCCTCTATAAACCCCACCTGAAGGGTGGGTACAGATGGTCTCCTCTGTTCATCGAATCCATCCGTCCGCACTATGTATGTACACCTGATAGTCCACCTCTGGGTACTGTCCCGCTCCACAAGCCTCAACCACGATCATCGCTGTCCGTCGTCTGCAACCAACACAACGTAGTGCGGGTGTAGCCCGTGCTGGGGCTAGTATACAATACTCAGTAGGGACCCTGAGACCCCCGAAGGTCTCCTAGAATCCACAAAGGATAAACCACAAAGGAAAGATACAAACACGAAGTATCAACCAACACTACTTAGGTATATGCCCATAAATATACCTAAGTCATAAATTCCAATTCTGCTCCAACTCACGAGCCCAAGTACAACCCAGTCCTCATAGTAAAGCATAACCCAATCCACACAGGAATGTAAGACAATAATATCGAACATAATGATTGAAATTAAAGACTCAGCTCACACAGGTACACTACTCACGAAGAGGGGTGAAGATGATAGATGTAGCCTCTGAATCATCTGCCCTGCTGAACCCACATAGGATCCAAGTAAGAAGTCATCGTTACCGAACCCATGTAGGATCCTAGTACAGTAACCATCGCTACCGAACCCACATAGGATCCAAGTACAGTCATCCTCTCTGTCGAACCCACGTAGGATCCATGTACAGTCGTCCTCGCTGACGAACCCACATAGGATCCAAGTACAGTCGTCATCGTCGTCGCAGTCGCAGCGAGCTCTAGGGTTCCCACACACAGCATATTAGATTCCGGAAGGGTCCACACCACGAGACAAGAGGGTCGATACATCAACTGTCTCTAAGTCCAATGTTGATGTATCACAAATTTCTGTCTCATCAATAGGAACTCAACGCCACAGATGGCGCGTCAATCAGATGCCCGGTCTGAGAGATATTGGCTTTTCCGTCCAAGGGGCCCAGTTGGTTTTTAAGTTAAAACCAACCTGAATGTACGCCAAATGTTTCCAAACCTCATTTGGGGTAAGCCAAAAGTACCGACTCACTAATTGGAGTCCAACGTAATTGACAACACGTCAATCAGACATCCGGTCTATAAGCTATGAGTGTTTCTGCTCCGTGGGCCCGGTTGGTTTCGAGTTCAAACCAACCCGCCCGTACACAAAATTTGCCGAAAGATTGAGTGTAATATACCAAAACGGCCATCTTGACCCAAGGATCCCAACGCAATAGAAAGTGTGTCGATCAGAGGTCTGTAACCCAAGATATGGGAGTTTGAACGAACCTGGTCTGAAACTAGGGGGTTTGGGCGCAGTCCGACCTGGCCCGATACCCCTGGGGTCACCCTGAAACCGGTCGACCCGACCCAGGTCCGGGTCTGGCCCGGTTGGCGTGGCCCGGCCCGGCAAGGCCCGTGGTGGGGCGTGACATGTGGCCCAGCTCGGAAGCCATCCGCGGCTCGGCTCACGGCCGAGTGGGGTACGAAGGGGGGCGCAGCCTTCTTGTCTCCGAAATGGCAGACCCTATGGGGTCCGCCCAATGTGATGGTCGGGGGTTTTAGCCCCTCAGTTTTTCTGGAAAATGGCCAGCCATTATGGCCACCCGGCCGAGCCCAATCGACCCTTCTGAAGACCGCCGTGGCCTTAGGTTGTGCCTCCTGTTCGACCGGCGTGACGCGACGGTGCCACGCCCCTCCGCCGCAGCCTTCCCTTGGCTGCGGCCTCCTTTGGCCTCACCGGCGCGGCGCGAAGGTGCCGTGCACCACCACCGCGGCCCGCTCTGGCCGCGGTCCTCTTTGTTCCTACGCGGTGCAATGGCACCATGCCGCCTTCGCCGCAATGTGAAACAAAGATTAACAAGATAAGGGGAGGAGTAATCGGCCGCGTTTTTGCGGTCCGATCTCCTCCACATATGTCGATATCAAAAGGACAAGGTATACGGGATTCTCAACGATAAAACAAACACAATTTCAATTCATTAAAATTATACTTATACCCTACCTCGATAAACAATGACGTTTGTTGGCGACATGGAAGATGGCGTCGCGGGGTGAGGTTTTGAAGATGGAATTGGCCTGTGTCGAAGGAGGGAACAACATATCCCACTAGCTACGAAGAGAGGAAGGAATGGCACGTCGTCTCTCTTTCTGGTGATGGGGTTCTTCATCGAAGGGTGACGTTCTTCACGGAAGGAACTAGAGATCTCTCCCCCATTTTTAACACAATAATCTAACCCCCAAAATAAAATAAGTCTCATCTTATTTTATTAATTCATGACATGCATTTAAATTTTAACATTCAAACACATAACTATCTTAATTGATTAAGTGCGTTGGCATGATTGAATGTGGGGAAGGTGGGGAGAGGAGAAGTCACCCACTTAATTACAAGGGGGTTTAACAAGTTTAAAGGGGGAGAGTTAAGGGGTTATGGAATGTGAATGGTGGGGGCTCGTGTGAGCCCCACCTCACAAATATACTAACCTGAGTAGTTATAAACTTATCGGTCCCACCCCAACTTCCCCATGTAGATTAAAACCACTTAAGAAAAAGAAATTATATTGTAACACAATTTTATTTTACTCTTCATTTAATCCGCTTTTTTTACAACTCCTCCCAAGCAAACACACCTTCAGTAACGGTCCTCTTAAGCAAATACTGGTTCTATGGTTCCATCAGTGCCCTCATATTTCAATTCCGATCACCATTTCAAAAGATTGAAAAACCCGCTCGTTCATTCACTGAACATACCTGAGAAAAAAATTGGAAATTGATTCCGGTCACACCGGGCCTCGGAATTAGGTGCCGTCAGAAACTGTATACTCGTAAAATCCAAAAGAATTTATGAAAAAAATTTCCTTGAAATTTACAGGTCATTACATTCATAAATGAGAATATAGTAATCAAAACACTATCATTTCAAAGAATCAACACAAAAATTACACTAAAGTTGAAAGGGCTAAACGGGCCATCATGTCACATCCATATCATTTTTATAAATACATTTAAAACTCAGACCAAACACACAAAACATCCAAACACAATACTTTTTAAAATTTAATACAACTCCACCCGTGAGTTAGAAGATCCAAACGAGCCATTAATTCCAAAGCCTCCAAAATCATTACTCAAACATCATCTATGAATTCAATGTTCTAAACAGGCCTTTGAGTCGACATGCCTAAATTCATTTACCCAAAACATTTTCCCAATACTGCTTTTAAATTTATAAAGTTAAATGAGCTTGGTTTCATCCAAACTCACAAAAAATCATGTTTTAATGAAAAATGGCCAAACCTTAAGGAATACATTTAAAACCATTTTTATGATCCACACAAAATACCCAACAAAATATAGAAGGCATAAACCATTTATAAAAACCAAACATTCAAAGAATTGTCTATTTAAAAAACCACCTTCATTTGATGACACATCCATGTGTGCACCCAGTGCACCCATAGATGTTCCAACATCTACGAGAACCCCAAACATCCAAAGAGGCCCTCATATGTTATTTCCACAAAATGAAAATTGCCTCTAAAACATAACAGACCAAAAAAGTTTGGAAATCATTTCACAAACAAACCATACAATTTAGAAATAATTTTATAAGCAAGACATCTAGTTTATGAAAAAAATATTTGAAGAATCCAACTAATTTAAAAAAACATTTATATACCATCCAAGTAATTTTATAAACATAATAAGCCAAATAAAAAACATTATAATCAGATTAAAAAATTTTGTGGAATCCCCCAATCACAATTTGAAGAACAACAACATTTAAAATAATCATTCAAGGTATCTTAGCAGGGGAAATTTACACAATCCACTAGGAATTATTTTTTAGTAAATTATAAAATGGAAAAAACACTAATCACATCAAACCATAGATATAAAAGAGGATCAATTAACCTTAAGGAAGTAATTAAAAACATGCAATTTCCAATGAATCATTTCAGAAGGAATGATTGGAAATGCCTTCCTCAATGGCGAGGGATCTCGACACCGCATTAGAATAAAGAATAATAACCCCTGTTGACTAAACGTACACCTAAAACAATAAGATCAATGGGTAAAAACCAAAGTGTTCCATTAGGATTTGGTCAGGTTGAAGGAAACCCCTTAAAAACAAGGGGAAAAATACCGAAGGAGTTTTTGGCCATGGTAGATTCATCGGAGGTAAACAGTGGTGTAGGAAATGATTTATAGAAAGGAGGGGAGGGGAGGGGCAGTGGAGTAGGGTGGAGTAGCCGATAGGGAATGGGAGTCAGATGGATGAAGGTGAAGAAGGGAAAAGGGGCATCTGGATGACGGTGAGGAAAGTTAAAGGATTAGATGGCCGAAAGTACGATGGTCGGTTGGAGCATTTGGGTGGGGGAGGCCGACACTAGGGTGTGAGGCAAGGGTGACGAGGACATTCTATGGGTGTGAGGTCGGGTGTGCGCAGGAGGATTGTTGTTTGGAGGGAGTTAGAGGCATTTAATGTTCAGTGGTGTTTGAGGAGGATAAAGTAAGGGCATGAGGCTGGGTGTGAGGAGGGTATGGCTCGATCAAGGAGGAGGGGAAGGAAGTGGGGCGAAGGGATAGAGAGTAGAGGGGGACAGACTAGGTACTATGCATAGGGAGAGATGTTGCACGATTTGAGGGAGGGAGGGACCAGGGGGAAAGCACCAGACGGCGATGAGACTAGGAGGGCGGACGACTGAGGTCCAGTGATCGGGTTCCAGCACTAGGGATAGGTGAGTTTTTCTAGTGGCTGGAGATGAGAGGGAGAGGTGAAAGGAGGCGAAGATGAGGCTAGGGGTGAGGAACTACAAAGGGATGAGAGATAAGGAGGGATGGGTTGAGGTCATAGGAACGGCAGAGGCTTGTAGCGATGTTGGGGAAGGGTGGAGGCTGAGGGGCGAAGACTTGGGGAGAGAGTTGGGCCAGCGTGAGGTTTCATGCTAGAGCATGGTGGTGTGGCATCTGCATGGTGAGGGGAAGTGTCGCACATAGGGGTAAAGTTGGGGGGTGACATTAGTTAGGTTACATAGTTTTCATCTCTCATTTTATAATAATAATAATAATAATAATACCACAAATAATAATAATAATAATAATAATAATAATAATAAAGATAATAATGATAAAGGTTGTAATTATAAAAATAAAAAAAACTAAATAATATAAATAATAAAAATAAAATTAATAAAAATAATAACAACTCATTAATGATAATTTTATTAATTATATAATAATAATATTATTATTACATTTTTAACATTTAACACATTTTATTCAAATAGATCACTATTTATTTTAATTGTTTGACGTTTTCCCGACACCCAGGATGAATATGTGGCTACAACGCACTACGCGGTGACCGCGCAGGGGTCTAAAACCGAGTAAAATTTTTAAACGTAAAAAATTATAAACTGGGACATAGCTCAAACCTTAACCCGAGGATCTGGAGCCAAAAAATAATGAAATAAAAATTCGGTGTGTGACATGTAGTGTCTACCTAGTGTCCTTTAAAACATTATTTGGTGCCTTTAATGTTATTATTAATGAATAAATTTGTATTTTCACACTACATGTATCATATATACTAAATAGATATTTATAAACACTATTGGTGGTGTTATATTTTGTTTATCTAATACCATATCCAGACCGATGATGGCATCCTTGAAGATTATGTGGATGTTAGCAGGGATAGGGAAAGAACCTTGTTGTTGATATTTTCTTGATTATATCATAGAAGATGTGTAGAACAAGACTGATCTGTGGCTTGTGATTCTATTGGAGAGATTCATTTTGGTCATTTTTCTTTTGATACCTGTATTTATTTGATCCTACATACATTTTTTTCTATTCATTTTTTATTAGATACATGATATTGCATCACTCTATATAAAATGATAGATATTTATTTTTATGACTATTTAGTTTATCTAGATTATTTTCCTTATGTTTTTAGTCTTTATTTATGATTATTCTATATATTAATTTATCCATTATATCACTATTGTCATACATTGACATATGAGGGTACAGTCTCCCCTATATATTTTCACCGATCCTTACTTCTAGTCAGTAGCCTCACGCATAAGAGGAGGGAATGTTGAGGTAAATTGACCATTGGTTTGTTTAATATTATCATGTGATTTGGGTCGGGACATCCAAATTTGGTATCAAAGCATTCTTTTATTTTTCCATAATAGTTGAGGAATACTATATAGTAGACTAGGTCGAGTTGGAATTTGTTAATGAGCATGTGATTGGGAGTAGCTACCCCAAGTATGGGGGGAAATCCAAATTTTATGCGATGGGATATCATTTTCTAGTTTGTTCCTGTTATAGTTGATTTGATTTCACCATTGGGTGATTAAATTGTGGTTTTATGTTCCTCAAGATTATCAATTTTTACCCTTGTACAATGTAGTGGAAGTATTTCTTCAGGTATGATCATAAGAAGTTCGAGATTTATATGTTATACATATTTAATGCCATGTTAATATTACAATGTTCATTTACCATAGAAGGTTTTGGTTCTATTATTGAAATGTCAATGAATTTTACTTATAATTCATGTAGGGAATTTATATGTGAGTGGATGTAATCAAATATATTCCACACTCAAATTTATATTTTGTATGGACTCTTATAATATGGACATGTTGATGTATATAATTTAAACATTTTAAGAGAATTTATATTTAAATTAGAATGAATTCAAATGAAATTTAACCATAAAATTAAATGGTTATCGTTTAATAGGGTTCATAATTTAAATTTTAATGGTGTTTCCTCTATAAATTCCAATGGAAAATCTGTATACCAATACCTTGGACATTTAACACATAACTTAACCCAAAAACTATCTTTAATAGTGGATAGTAAGTAATGTCTCTTATTTTCTATAAGATTCATCCCAGAATCCAGACCTAGATTTATGATCTAGAAGATGAGTGTGACTTATTTATAGTATGTAATATACCCAACCTATGTGTGTATTTAGGATGTTATCATTAACAAGACCAGTTGAATGTGTGTTTTTAGAATTTTTTGATATATGTTATCATGAATTCCTTTTGTCACACGCCATGAGGGTGGTAATTAATTTTCTAAAGTGGTGGTGGGACCCATCCCACCAATGGTACCTCTATTAGTGACACATGTGGAACCGTCTATAATCCTCCTTATGGGTGATCATGGATATTATTCATGTGAGTTTTTTGTCTTATAAAAACTATAAAAGGAGATCCGGACATTCCCCATCTATGGGAGAGTTGATGATGGAGTTTTAGTAGGATCATACACCAATGTTTTCATTGTATGGTGGCCCCCAAGCTACAGAGTTATGGATTGAGATATTCATATCTCTTTTCAATCCCTTTGAGACTCCTCTTAATAAGAGAGTGAGGCTCATTTTATGAAAGATTTGTGGATCCTCAAAAATATAGTGGGATGTTTTTTAAATGAATATGTAAGTCTTAGTAAGTGATTTAGTGGGATTTAAAATATATATTCTATAACTATATCTTCCATGAGACCTTAGGGATGATCATTCCATGGACTTTATAAAACTGAAGCAACGTTATTTTAATATTATGGAATACTTAGCTCACTTTATAGTGCTCCAGTCCATTGCGCCTATATATACTATTGATGATCTATTGAAAGTGATACGATGTGAGGATGGACTTAGGTAACCAATTCAATCTTAGGTGAGAATTTTTTAGTTGACAAGCATTTTTTCTATAGGTATCTGGTCTCCCATGATTGATTGAAGCCTGAAGGATAAATCCAGTGTGGGCTAGGATGGTTCAGAATTGGTGTAGGGAACCAGTTTGGCTACTAGAGTGACCTAAAACATTATGACTAATTACAGAAGAATCATAGAAAAATGACACCCACTGACAGTTATGTGGGTTTCTAGAAATGTGGGAACCCATGGTATAAAAACACCTAGTATCCTAGAGACCTTGTTGGGTGCCTAGGATGCTGCATTTTGGGGAATCATTAGTGTTTTTGAATGACCTTATGATATGTTCTTAGTGGGAGAGGATACTTATCAGCTGCTACATCTAGACTAGGGTTAATAAAACCTCCCAAGTTATGTAGATGGATTAAAACTATCTATATAGGTATTATAGGGGGCCATGAACTTGGTATTTTGGAATCATATACACAATAGAAGTAGATCATTCCTACTTTTGGTAGTAAGATTGTAGTACAATATTGTGGATTAGGCTGGATTTATTTATTGAATCATATACTAGAAGAGTGGGCTTCTATTCCATATAATGTTCAAGGTATTATTCTAGTAGCCCTATTGTTGTGTATTCCTTATTTGATATGGGTTCTTCACATTCCATTATCTTTGTTCCTATTGTGGAAATTACCAGTCTTGATATATAGTACTTATGTGGGAGAAGTACCATTGACACCCCTTTCGGTATACATTCAGTGAGTGTACACTGGTGAATAGAATACCCCTTGAGTTAGGAATAAAATTTTTCATATGGGAACTCTAATTCATTTAGATTATGAGATTTGATATCATTCATAATATGGATTGGTAGTCCATATATTTCCGAAGTGTATTTATGTCACTAAAGTGTGTTTTTCACCTCAGAAGAGGGTGGTACTTATATTCACAAGGGCGAGAGGGATTCAAGGTATTTATAGAAAGACCAGAGAGTCATGAGATATGTGGAATGGCCAACAAAATTTTGACCCTTTATATGGATTATCAATAGTTACATCAGGCTAGTATATCTCCCATAGTAGATCATTTTAGAGATTTATTCCCTAAAAACTAATCTGGATGACCTCTTGAGAGATATTTAGAATTCAAAATCGATCAATTTCATGGAGTATAAATTGTATCCATTATTCCTTATGGAATATCCACTATTGAGTTGTATGATATAATGAGGCATCTATGGGACTTATAAGTTATGGTTTTTATATGTCCAAGTTGTTATCCTTGGGGTTCACCTACCCCTATTCCCCAAAAAGGAGGATGGAACCCTCTGGTGTTGTGTAGATCATGGGATGCTGAATTTGATTATAGTGGAGAACTGGTATCCCTTACCTCAAATTGATTATCTCTTCTACTAGCTCCAAGGATCTT
Source organism: Viscum album (assembly GCA_963277665.1). Lineage (NCBI taxonomy): Eukaryota > Viridiplantae > Streptophyta > Magnoliopsida > Santalales > Viscaceae > Viscum > Viscum album. The sequence goes on from OY728159.1 coordinate 1,865,534,829, forward strand.
TAGCATTCTAAATGATCAATTAGAGGCTATTCTATATCCGGTTAGATGATATTATAACTGAAATACCTCATATATTATTTCATATAAGGTATGTTATTTACGACTATCTAGTTATGCCTTTTTCTCTCATGAATGTTTCAGTCGTTTTTATGGCTTTGGTGAATTGAGTTTTCAACCAATTTTAGGATTCATTCACGGTGGTCTTCATAGATGGAATCATTGTTTATTCTCATACTAGAAGTATACATGACAAAAATATTAATAACTTTTTGAAACATTGGGAGAGAACCAGATGCATTCTATGCTTAAAAAATGCCTCTTTTGGATCGACAATCTTCCTTTATTAGGCCATATTATCCCAGAGGTAGGAGTATCAGTTGAACTAGAGAAGCATAGTGATGTAGTTAACTCGAAGCATCCCCAGAACATGTTTGAAATATAGTGTATCATGATATTAAATAGTTATTATAATAATTTCATAGAGGACTTCTCATACCATAAGTAACCTATGAATTGTTTGAATAAGAAAGTAGTGAATTTTCTATGGCCAGAATTGTGTGAGATAGCCTTTTCAGAGAATTATAAAAGGATTACATCAGAATTGATATTGATTCTTCTAAAGACTATAAAGGGTTATATAATATTCATTAATTCATCCCACATCATGATGAGGGTATTCATGATGTTGGAGGATTGAGTCATTCTGTACAGGTCTCACTAGTTGAGGCCTCAAAAGGGTAATTATACATCATACAATCTCTATCTTTTAGCAATCATTCATGCCTTATGTTTTTTAGATGCATTATCTAATAGGTCATCACTTTAAAGAATTTATAGAAAAATAGATCCTCCAGTATATATTCAAGAAGCATGAGGTAAGTATTAGACAATGAATATGGCGAGAATACATAAATTATTTTGGCATTGGGATTTTCTATAAACCTGAGAAGGGTAATACAACAACTTATGTGATGAGCCAGTAAACTCAGGAACAATCCATTCGGGAATCTAGTGATGAATTGATGTTTTTGACCCTTTTATTAAAATGTATATATAGAATTATGAGATATATGAGAGGACGTTTTTGAATCCTTTGATATAACCTATTCAATCCGTGATTGGGAGAAGAGAAGTATGTTCTCATAATTAGAATTGTTAGTCCTATGATAGATTATTTCTGTTGGGGAACCACCTATAGGTTGGCCTTTTGATGGGGATGACATACTATACATAGAAGGAAATATATGAGATCCTATAGACATGATAGAGAAGATTAGTTGAGATTCCCATGATTCTTAGTGTGTATTTCATCTACGTATCCCCAATATGTATTTTGAAATGCATCACCTATATTGGTGGCCTGTGTTGAATCATCAGATAGCAGGTTTTATCACATGATGTTCCCATTTTTAATAGGTTGTGGTGGAAAATTTATTGCCATGTGTGTTTTTACAACTATTTACTTTCCTATAATGTAAATTGGTTGATGTCACGATGGATTTTTTGACTATTTTACAAAGGATTCCTTGAGGTAGACACAGAGTTTTGGTTGTCATGGATAGAATGACAAAGGAATGACATTTACATTTTATATAGGATTCATTCTCAGTTTCTATGAATGGAAATCTAAATTTCCATGAGAATATATTGATAAATTTGGTCTGTAATACTAATATTTTAGATAGTTACAATTGTTTCACAATGAGATTCAATAAGGTTTTATAGATTTTACTGGGTATATAGGTACTTTGATCTCAACTTCTTGGACTTGGACAAATGGTTATTCAGAATGGAATATACCTGAGTTCATAGAAATTTTATGAGCATAAATAATTGGATTTAATAGTTCATTGGAGAATCATATCCCTCTATTTTTTCTTTCCTACAATAATATATTTCATGAAATAATTTAGATCTCTCTATATGAAGATTTATATGGTGGACCATTCTATTTAACCATGTGCAAGTTAATTGTAAGAGAGGCAGTGCTACTAGGTCCTTATCTCATGATAGAGACATAAGATTTGGTGAATTTACCTGGGAATCATATTTACACTTCTCATCCTAGATAGAAATTGTATTTTGATCCCCATCAATGGCCTATGATGTTTGAGGATATGGATCATGTTTTCTTATTTGCATCATCAATACTTGGGAAATGACAAATATAAAGTAAATGGAAGTTGCAAAATATTGTTGTTAGAGCTTTTGGGATCATGGATACACTTGGGATAGTAGCTTATAAGTTATTATTACCTCATATGTACTATTCTATGCATAACGACTTCCATGATTAACAGCTTCACCATTATCATTACAACAAATCCCATGCTTTTGATCCTAAGGATATTCAGTTGGATTTAAATGATTATTTTTAGGATTATCCCATGTGACTGATTGACTATAGTTTGAATGATCTATAAGGAAATTTATTCACTTTATAATGTGATCAATGGTAGCATGACCATGTACAATGTGAAAATTGGGAGTGGTAGGCTGACATACGTACATAGTGGCCAATATTGTTCTTAGATAGCATCTTCCTACCCTATAGAGGGAAACTCAAGGGTAAGTTATTTTATGGATAGAATTCTATAAGATCTTAGAATGTTGTTTAGGTATGGATCCTTTTAATTTTTGGTTGAACACTTTTTTGTAGTAATCTTATGGCATAATCTCAAAAAACACTCCTTAGGGAGGGTATTTTTGACTTTTAAGGAAAAAGAGGAAGCATATGGAGCATAAATTCAATAAAAACACATCGTATTTATCTAAATACATGGTTTTCATTAAATATATGTTGTGTATTGGTATGTATTAGAAAGTTCATGATTTTTAATAGAATTTTCCTATTAGGGAAAGCTCAATTATTATATACAAATTAAATAATTTTAATTCTATAAAAATTTTAAAGATATTTTTTAATGGGGTAGAGACTTTTTGTTTTTCCTCACCCCTCACTTATTTCATTCTCTATCATAAAGATCCTCTCCTCAAAATTGAGCCACATAGAAACCTAAAAATAATATTTGAATCCATACTTCTAATAGGACTCTGATTAACCTTTTGATTGTCACATTGGATTCCTTTCGGTATGTGATCCATTCCTTTGGATTTATTCACCATTTTACATTATATCAGTGATGAATTTTTCAATAGAATATTATACACTATTTTTAGGTAATTAATCTATTTTTCTATTTTATACTAATCTAGAACAAACCAAAATCTTATTATGGAAGAGGTATCTTCTATAGAATCAATGTAGGTGGACTTATAATTATCCCTCAATATAGTGATTCTTTATACTATGCATCTTGGGCCACATATAGTTTTCACCATATGTTTCCTCTAAAATATATATTCCATAAATTGGATTCTTTATTTTAGAACCATATGACACTATTAGATCCCAAAAGTAAGTGGATTTCATCAACCTCAAAGTGTTCCACCCCTTTGGTTGTTCTATTTGTTTGAGAATTTGAATTTCATGGTTATATAAAACGTACCATCTGTGTGTTTGATTTTACTTTTAAAAGGTGATATCATAATTGATAACGGATAATTATAGTGGTGTAGAATGGTTATTAGACATATCAGACTATTTTGGATTTTATGGATAGTTATTTTATGACTATGTCACATGTTAAATAGAAAATTGTATACTCCCTTGTTAAAGTGGAATGATAATGAATTATGGTGTATCAATTGGCCCCACATAATCCTTGACTTCTTATTGATGGTGTGATACAAATGGATGGAAAACCATTATAATATATTGATATATATGAATGGATACCATTTATATTATTATGATACATTGGCATGGAATTATCGAGTCAATAAGGTGTCATTATGAAATTTCCATTCCTCTATGTTTTGAAAATCAAAAACACTATATCTCAAGGAAGAATTTATTTCCTCTTTTTTTATATGGAAATTATCTCCTTACCCAGATTTTCTTTAATAAGGAAAATTTTCCTTCCCCCAGGAATATTTATCATTACATGTTTTTCATATTTCATATTTTAGTTTCTCTAGATCTACCTATTTTTATTCCTAAGTGAAAAATTCTGTTTCACATCTAAAACCTCAGAATTCTATAAATTCTTCGAAATAGAGTATTCTGTTTTCAGGATCCGAATTCAGACCCTAAATTCCTCTGAATTCATATTCCAATTTCTTTGAAATTCAGGTTCTGAATTCTATGAAATTTAGGGCCTAAATTCTTTGAAATTCAGCTTATGAAATCTCTAAAATTCATGTTATGAATTCCATGAAATTCAGAATCTGAATTCTCTGAAATTCATTTTATGAATTATTAGAATCCAGACTCCGAATTCTATAGAATTTAGACTCTAAATTCCTCTAAATTCAGTCTCCAAATTCCATAGAATTAAAAATCTAAATTCTTAAGAATTCAAACTTTGAATTCTTCAGAATTCAGACTCTGAATTCCTTAAAATTCAGACTTCGAATTCCTTTGAATTCAGACTCCAAATTTCGTAGAATTCTGACTCCAAATTCCTCAGAATACAATTTCTTAGAATTCAGACTCCGATGTCTAGAGAATTGTGATTCCAAATTCCATGGAAAATATAATTTGAATATCCATGTAATATAGACTCCAAATTTTTTTCTTCTAAGACTCCGAATATTATATTTTATCATACTTCAAAAAAAATATTTGGTCGAGCTACCATATTTTACTTACCCATGTTATATTTATAATATTATTTCATGCATTCTGTTTCTAACTAACCGTTGTTTTAGTGACACATGTACATGTACCTCTAAAATTCAAGGAATAATATGAAATTTGGAGGAGGGATTCGACCGTTGGAGATGTGACTATAAATAGGAGCTCATTTGAATGAACCAAAAATACAGTTCTACAACTCTAGAGATTACAAGCCACTGAAGTGATTTCTTGAGAGAGAGACTCTCATGCTATGTACATACTAGGCATCATGTTCCGATTTCTTCGTGAGACTCTGATTGTTGTTGTGTAAAATTTAGGGCTTCTGGGGATAAGAAGACAGAGGTGCCGAATACATTAAAATTTGATGACTTCCTTAATAAAGAATACATAGGTTTCGAACACCTTGATGTTCAAGGGCATGTAGGTATAGCAAGACGATCTCCTATGTTCTTATCGAGGGCTTACCCTAGTGTGGGTAAGAAAGAAATTCTTGAAAGAATAAATCACGGGACCTTTATCCAAGGTTTCTGGATACCCTACTCTTTGGGTTAAATGATTTTATACTTGTTATGTTTCTTTATGCTGCATTTTTATTATTTAGGAATGTAAAACTAACTTATACATTCATATACTTGTATACTCTCATTATTAATATTATAGACGCTTTAAGGTAGAATATTTGTCCTTGTAAACTTCTCTTTTGTTTCATTTATGAAATCATAATTCCATAATCTAGCATGTTTGTAGAACTAAGGGGTCTAGTAAATTTACCTTGTTTAACATTATTAAACAATAAAATGTTTTATATAAACATTAAAAGTTCCCAAGTAATTTATAAAGGATACAATTCACCCACTCTTGTATATTGAGCATCTACATCCTATTTCAATCCTAAAATTGGTATCAGAGGAGGTCTCTGATATAATTATATTCACATATATGTTTTCTTTCTCAAGTTTCCTTTGTTATATTTTTTCCTTGTGTATGATTTTTATCCTTTTTTACAAACATTTATTACTAAAAATATTTTATGGAATGATTTTTTAGATGGTAGGAATGAATGTTGGTTCGATTGACAATCTTAATCCTACTAGACCACCAAGATTTGATGGTAATGATTATAAATATTAGAGAGATCGCATGATTACTTTTTTCATTAACACTGGAGTGGAAAACATTGTAATTATTACTGGAGATTACAATATTCATGATAATAATGTCATAACTTTTACTAATCAAGAAAAGTTAGAATATTAACGAAACTACAAGGTATGCAATACTTTGTTGTATTCCATGACAAGGAATATATATAGATAGATTTGTTTATGTGAATTTTTAAATTATATTTGGAATAAATTATAGGTTACTCATTTTAGAACATACAAAGTTATCAAAACTAAAAGAGCTATGATTATTACAGAATATCATGGATTTTTATTTCTTTATGGAGAACTAGTGTGCACGGTAAAACAGAGGATTATGACCATTGTTAATTTTTTACAATCTATGGGTGAAAAGGGTTTAGATGATGAGACACTTGTGGAAATTATTATAGATATCATGACTAATGGGTAGGAGTCAAAGAGAACATCTATTGATGAGAATAAAAAAGTCTCATAGATTACACTTGATGAGATTTTTGGAAATCTTATTCAACATGAGACAAGAATGAAAAGAGTTGCTAATATAAATAAAAGGATGAATGTAAATGGAAGTGTTGCTTTTAAAACTACTTAAAATCATATGAAATCCAGGACACTTGACATAGTTACATGATCCAAATCTAAGATGACTATTATTCAATCTGAATCAAGTGGTAGTGAATCTTTAGAAAACGAGATATCCGATATTTCTCTAAGGATGAACATGATTTTTGGATAGAAGAACATTAAATCTAGATACAAGAAGAAGTAAAGAAAGGAAAAGAAAGCCTGATAAGTCACTTGCTATGAATGAAAAAGAGTAAGGCATATAAGGACAAATTGTCCTATGCTTAAGAGAAAAGACAGAAAGGGAAAAAACCCTTTAGAGGTATGATAAGATGTTTACTTTACTTGACATCTATTCATTCATATTTAATTTTCTCAGTATCTTTATGTGGAAGATATCAATCCCATCCTAAGGAATATCATTTAATGGTAGTTAAAAATATTTCTCAATACTTAAATAAAACCATAGATTTAGGACTCTTTTATACTTTTAGAAATGATTTTGTTTTAAAAAGATTTTCAGATGATGTCTTTGGTGGATGTAGAATGGATAAGAAAAGTACATCCAGAACATGTCATTTCATAGAATATTCATTGGTTTCTTGGTCATGCAAAAAAGAAACACTCAGTATAACTTTCCACTACTGAAGCTGAATATGTAGCAGCTGTAAGTTTTTGTGCTCAAGTGTCTTAGATGCAACACACACTCATATACTTTGGTATGAGTTTTACCAACAAACAATTTTGTGTGATAATAATAGTTCCATTGCCTTAAGAAAAAACCCTACACATCACTCTCATGAAAAACACATAGATTTTAATACATTAAATAGAATTTTGGAATGATAACAATAAGTTAATCTTCTTTATTAACTTCTTATTGAAACCTATCTCTTTAAAGTAACAAACTATTTTTCATATTGGGGGGGGGGGGAAATTTTCTTATTAGGTAAATATTTCGTAGCCAAAATTTTCATTATTAAATTTATTTTTGTAATCCAAATATTTTGTAATATAAATTTTTTTTCGTTATCTAATAATATTTGAAATTAACTTTTTCGTAATCTAATGTTCATCAAGATGAATTTTCCTTATTAAGAATAATCTTCCTAGAAATCCAAGATGTATGTTTTATTTATTAAAATTTCATATCTTCTTTTACATGATGTATTTTTTATTTTGTTTTCAAAATTTTCGAATTTACTTTTTCATAAATCTAAATATTTTTTTAAAAAACTTCAAAAGATCATAATCTTTCAAAATCCTTCTTCGTCTATCATCTCAATTGTCATATATTCTCAAGAAGTTTTCAAATGTTGGATCAATCAGGGAAGTTGAAACATCATTTCTATTTCCAATAAAAAGGACCCCCCTATGGTTGTCCCACATCGAATCACAAACTCTTTGGTGCTGAAGATCTACCCATCCTACAAAATACCATTCCAAATTGCTCAAGACTTCCTTAGTTACGAATGTCTAAAAAAGTCACTCAAAAATAAATGTCAACCGTATAGGAAATCACTAAATGGAATATTTATCGTGAAAGGTTCGTAGAACCAGACTTCTTTTATAGGCCTGATTCTATCATCTAAATGAACATCAAGTAAAATAGCTGGGATAATATATCTGTATCTAAACTCAAGGCATATGATCCATTGATTCCGGAGTACCAAGTAGAGTTTTATGAATCTGTATATTTTTTGAATCAATGAGGAAAAGAGAAATTTTCTTTCAAGAGTTATGGTAAGACTTACTCTCTTTCGTATTCTAAGGCAGCTAGTTTGATATGAATACCTATGAAGGAGAAGATATATTTTGTCACATATGTTACCTGATGTTGAAGGAAGCATTGATAAGGAGAAGGCCATATACTGCCTTGGTTTAGTTGGAGTCAAGAATCTGAATATTATTTATCTTTTATCAAATTTCGGGATTCTTGAACTTTCGGTTCAAGGCTTTATCATTCTGAAAAAAGGAGATAAAGATACTCTGTAGAAAAGTGATATATATTTTTTGATTTCTTAGTGAACCTCAGCATGCTGAATCTATTTAAGTATATTATCATTATGATTGAGAATATAAATAATGGAATTCTAAAGTCTCAGATTATCATGTATCAGACAATTCAATCAAATATCATTGTTTCTTGTTTAGAATCAATGAAAATTTCATTCAAATCTATGTCAAGAAATTTCATCGTAATATTGCAATGTGATGACACTTTAAAAATAATGAGAATTGTATTTTTTGGTGAATATAGAGAGTTTTATGATTTATCAGATAAAGAAGTTGAAGTTATATCAAAGAAAACTATTGTAGATGAAACCTCCAAGAAAGGTGGAAGGATGATGGTACTTGAAAGAAATTCAAGAGATAGAAAATGTTTTTGTTGCCATTGAATTTCAATCTGCACCACCAAAGTCAAAGAAGTAAAAATCGTATCCTGATAAGGTAGTTCAAAAATGGAGAGAGGATAAGAAAAAAAATAATGGGAGCCTAAGTTTGGTGTGGACCCTGCTAGGGAAAAAACATTAATGGAAAAGGATACTGAAGAGCTTGAGAAGAAAAAAAAAGAGAAGAAGAAAAATAAGAAGATGTCTGAGGTTGAGATAGTAAAATCTCTTCTTAAGGATTCTGAGAATGAATCTGAGAAAATTCTAGTACCAGAATCCTTTTCAGTAGAATTAATCCTAGAGTCTATAGGAATATAGTTTCTGATTCTAGAGTGAGATCCAGAAGAATAAATAATGTAACAAAAATATGTTTAATAAGAATAAGATGAGAGTTGTGATACATAATATATGATAAATAAATTAGAATATTATCATGATAAGGAGAGTCCTTCTGAGAAGTTATCAATCTAAAATTATAAAGATGAGTCTTCAAAACATTATACCCCAAGAAAATATTATTATGGCAAGGAAGAAGTAAATAAATTGTTTGATGAAGAAAGTAGCAATCATGATTTTATACATCCAATAGGTGTTGAGGCAGGAGATGAGAAAGAAGAAGTTGATGACGATAAGATTGATCAGCTATCAGATAGTGAACATGAATAACCTAAACAAGAATAAATCATTTCAATAACATATAAGGGAAAGTAGGTGATGGTTGATACTCCTACAAAGTATTTGGTCAGTAAGAAAGATGTCGGTGCTTCGTCAAAGAGGAAATCTGATGTGCTTGAAAAGGAATCCTCATCAATAAAGAATTCAAATTATGAATCAACTTCTCTTGTCTGTGATATTGTTGTTCGGTCATTGAAGTAGCTGGTACATACTATTCCATTATTTACAAGTATAGATTCAATATTCCAAATGCTTCAGCATTCCTCAAATCAGAAAACACATTCAGTATCCATGGTGATGGATAAGTGTGTCAATCCTGAGGCCAATTTCGAAACATTTTTCATTACCTATGAATCCCATAAAAGATATTGCAATAAGATGACTAGTTGGTCAAGGAAAAATGTTGAAGAGATGGGAATTATCGATGAGTTTCATGATAATGTCAACGATTCTTTTGAAACTGAAGATTCTACGTTCAAAGATCTCACCAAGTCTTTTGAAGAAAATATATCCCTTGAAGAAACTACTTGGAAAAAATAACTGAAAGATCTGAATGAGAAATTATATTCAGTCACTCAGAGTTGGAAGTGGGAAAGGGATCCTAGAATATAACTTGAGGAAAAACATGCAAAAAAAGTTGAATCCTTGAAGGCTCAAGATGATATGCTTAAGGCTCAGAAAAAATAATTAAGCCTTAGAAAAGAAAAGTGAAGATCAAGAACAGCTACACAAGCGTAAGGAAGATGACCACAGAGAACTCAATATGCTCAAGACTATTGGAAAGAATTTAATGCTGAATTAAGAAGGGAGATAATTTCATTCAAATTAGATCTTTTGTTGTATTTTCCTGTTGTACAAATTCTTTCAATCATAGTGAAATTTTCATTTCACTTCATATATTTGGTTGTTTAGTAGTAATATTTCTTGTACCAAATTTTCATTTCCATTCCCTTCATTAATTATTTAAAATCATGAAGGGGGATAAAGGAATGATAAAAAAGAATACTAATTAAAGAAAAAATTTCCATAAGTAAGTGAGTGTTCATCTAAGGGAATCTTTTTACCATGAATATTTATGTATTCAAGAAAATGTAAAATCTCATTTCGGAAATCAAGAATATGATACTTGGGGATTTCAAAGACTATGGGGGAGTTAGTCATATTCATTATAATCCCTATGTAAAGTGAGATATTTTTTATTTTTATGTTCATAAAAATTTGAAATTATTATATTATTTTTAGAAAGAATGTTTGTGCTTTCCAAAAAGTAAGGGAATTTTGAGTCAATATTGTTTCCTTATGAATTTTCTATTCCTATTTATTTTGAAAATCACAAAAACTCTATCTCAAGGAGAATTTTATTTTCCCTATTTTTTAATAATCAATTTTTCTTCTTACCCATATTTTCCTTAATAAGTAAAATATTCCTTATCTATGGAAAATGTATCCTTACCTATTTTTCATTGTTCATATTTTTGTTTCTCAAAATATAACTATTTTTATTCCTAAGTGAAAATTTTGGTTTCACATCTAATACATCAGAATTATATAAATATTTAGATATATAGTATTCTGTTTTCATGATCAGAATCCAGATGCCAAATTCCTTAGAATTCAGATTCTGAATTCTCTGAAATTCAGGTTCCGAATTCTTAGAAATTCAGAATCCGAATTCTCTGAAATTCAGTTTCTGAATTTCATAAAATTCTGGTACAGAATTATGTAAAATTCAGAATTCGAATTCTATTACATTCAGTTTCCAAATTCTCTAAATTCAAAGTCCAAATTGTTTAGAATTCGGACTCCAAATTCCTCTGAATTCCTTAGATTTCAGACTCTAAATTCCATAGAATTAAGTCTCTGATTTCCTCTAAATTTAGACTCCAAATTCCCTAGAATTATGACTCTAAATTCCATAAAATTCAGACTCTGAGTTCCACAGAATTTAGAATCATAATTCTATAGAATTTAGAATTAAGATTCATTAGAATTCAGACTCCGATGTTTACATAATTTCAATTCTCAATTCCTTGGAAAATAGAATCCGAATATCCATGTAATATAGACTACGAATGTTTTCCTCTTAGACTCCGAACTTTATTTTTCCATTGACTATATAAAATATATTTGATAGTGCAACCATATTATACTTACCCATGTTATAGTTATAAATCTATTTCATTTATTCTATTTCTAACTAACCGTTGTTTTAGTGATACATGTACAGGTCCCTCCGAAATTCAAGGAATAATATGACTTTTGAAAGAGGGAGCCGACCATTAGAGATGTGCCTATAAATATAATCTCATTTGAATGAGATAGAAATATTTTTCTACAACCCTAGAGATTTCATGCTGCTAAAGTGATTTCTAGAGGGATATAATCTTATTCTTTGTGCTTAATAAACATCTTGTTCATAATGCTTCGTGCGTCTCTGATTGTTGTTGTGTACAATCGAGGGATTCTGGGGATAGGAAGATAGAAGTGTCGACTACAATGAAGTTCAAGGGCTTACAGGTATAACAAGACGGGCTTTGATATTCTTATTGGGGGATTAACCTAGTGTGGGTAAGATAGACTTTCTTTAACGTATCTATCTAGGTACTATAATCCGAGTTTGTTGGATGCCCTACTCTTTGGGTTTAAAGATTCTATACTTGTTACTTGAATTGTTTCCAGTTTGTTTTCTGATGTATTGTGATTATAAAGAAATGTATAACTATATTATACATTTTTATACTTGTATACTCTTATTAGTAAGATTCTATATGGTTTAAGGTAGAATCTTTGTCCTTGTAAAATTCTGTTAAGTTTCATTTTTGGAACCATATTTCTTGAATCTAGCATGTTTTTAGAATAATGAGGTCTTGTGAATTTACACTTTCTAACTATTTTAAACAATAGAATTTTTTATATCAACATTAAAAGTTCAAAATTAATTTTTAATGGATAGAATTCACCCCCTCCCCTCTTCTATATTAATCATCTACATCATATTTCGATCCTACAATAATCCTTATATTGTGATACCTTGGAATGTCATCCCTTACATCTATGTCACTTGGGCATGGGGTCCCCTATAGATTATGAGGAATGTAAATAGTACCATAAATAATTGTGATAATTGATCTAGGATACTATAATGACTTATGGTACATTAGAATAGAGACCCTTTTGATATGATATATGGGCATGGATACCCTGCTGATATGATTCACAATCATGAAGTCTCTACTAGTATGATACTCTGGATTAGCATCCCTATATTTATGAGATAGGGTATGTTGTCCCTTTATACTTTAGAGACTCATAATCCTATACACGGAGGCCAACATTACACCTATAGTACATACTAGAACCAGCACCCACATATATTACTTTAAACATCACTACATATATAGAAAATATTTATTTATAAGTATTGTTAATTGTTCAGAGAACATCTAGCATGATCTCATGTAGCTAGTTTCATCTTGGATTCCTTAAATAAAAAGATACAAGCACTTCAAATTTATTATTACTATTAATATTTATAACTACACATATAATATGAATTGAATGGAAATTTATAGACACTATTGGTGGTATACTTCTATGTTTGTATCAAACCCTATCTAGGTTGTCGATGGTACCTAGGTAGATTATGTGGATTCAGGTTGGGAAAGGGGAAAACACCTCATTTTTTATGCTTTAGGGATTATATCATTGGAGTGTAGAAAAAAAATAATGAGTTATGGCTCATGATCCAATTAGAGATAGTGATTTTTTATGATTTTTGTTTTGAAGCGTGTGTGTAATTGACACTGCTAAAATGTTTGTATGTTATATTTTTATTTGAGACATAACATTAAATAATTCTATATAATGTGATTAATATTTATATAATTAACTAATTTTATTTTCTAGATAATTATCATTATACCATTATCCTATAGTTAAGCTTCATACATTAATTTAATTATTCATTATATCACCACTATGCTACTATGATATAAGAGGGTATAATATCCCCTACGTATTGTCATAGACCCTTGCTGCTTGTCAGTAGAATTTAGAATATTGGGAAGCGCACTAGAGTTTATCTATCCACTAGTTCTACTTCTATTATCAAGGCAGTTGGGTCGGGACATCTATGTTCGGGTGCTTGTAATGAAATATAATTATGGTTTTCCTAAAATATAATTATACAATGGGGTAATGAATAGTGGTGTGGTATAGTAGTTCTTAATTTGAAGTGGAATTCATTCATCATTAGTTCCTTTTTAATGTAAAGTATATCTCTCTATAATATATGATGGTGATGTTTCTACTAAAAAGGATCAAACATCTCTGTAGTATTTTTTTGTTTGAATGGGGAGGTTTATATTTATACGTAAATAATATATAATTACTCTATTTAGGAATATCCTATTATGTTGAAGATTTTTGGTCCACCCATCTATTACCATGTTAGTGGGATGTTTTTGATACCTAAGTATATATATATATATATATATATATATATTAAAAGTACCTACGGGGGTAAAACATTCCTCTCTCATGGAGCTATATGATATTATTTTTATAGTTACATAAATGGTTATCAATATTAATAAATTTCATTATATTAATCTATCCCCCTCATATACATGAATAGTTAGAGAGACCCATGGGTGGCATCCCAATGTCTCTCTAACATTTCATTAACAGCTTATAAAATCAATAAAAAAATAATGAAGCTACCAAATTAACTACCCCTCCTATGGGTTATAGCATGAATAAGACTTTACCTTAAGGATTAAAGTAGAGTACATGCATATTAGAATATTATCCCACTTGGTCCCATTATATAAGTATATGTATCTCTTTGATTTGACTAAGACTCTCACTCTAGGGTACAGTTATAAAAATACACACATTACATAGTAGAATCTATACCATTTGATACGACTCATGATAAAATTAAAATAATTTAAAATTTATAATACATATCACAAATATATCATAGAATCCTCAACAACCATTAATTTTATTTTCATTTTGGACTCCAAACAAATGAAACAAATTTTACAACACTTATGAACATTTTTCACTAATCAAACACATAAAATGACTTTCAATACATCTCATGTGGTGTACTGATCATCATATCCTACGGAATTGAAACATAAAAACGGTTTGAGGTAAAAAACATCTTATGAGAACAAATTATAAATATCTCATCAATTTTTTTAACATAATGATATGATAATACATTATCATTGGACATATATCTTATTAAAAAGATCATGAAAAGTATAGAAGTCCACCAGGAATTATAAATTCCATATAATCTCAAATGTTCAAATATATAGAATTTTATAAGTGTGCATAATATAGAGATAATAACTAGGATCCATGACGTAAAGAAATCCAATATTACATAGAAACATGGTAATAATAATTAGTATCATAAATCATAACATTCTATTCAAATCCCTTGGATATTTTGAGAAATAAATCTTTGTGAGCATAACTAATAGAAAATACACTTACACATAGTATCAATGAGCATAAAAATAAACAAATAAACTCATATATTGTATTTTTTTAATATATAACCAAAATTACACACACACAAAACCTCTAAGATCATATATAATTACATATAATCTCATGAAAAATCATGGTAATCTCTTTTAACTATAACACACATTTATTATCACAATACAATCAAATCATTAAATATTGAATTAAAAGTTAATATAGGACCCCTCATCACATAATGAGAGTCTATAAAAAAATTTAATTTTTTTTATAATATCATGAAGAGATAATTAAATGAAAATGGTTGTCACAATATTTCAAAATGGAGTCATATAGAATTACATCCTGAGATAGGTCTCACGATAATAGAAATTCAATCACAAAAACATAGTATTTAATAATGGAATTTAGTGGTTGATTCATGAATAATCACACTAAATAAGATATAATTTCTAGAGATAAATAAGATAATGGAAGTGAAATCATGGGATTAGTTTTTAAAAAATATATAATAAAATTATATTAAAGAGAATAAGTTCTGAATAAAATCAAAAAAACAATATTCATGAATGCTACAAGTTTTTTAAACACCTTTATATTAAATAAAAAAATACATCACAAAAAATAAAATATTTTTTTAAAGAAAAAATTAAAATTATGTTATAAAATATATGGTCACAAAAGAAAAATCCTATTTTAATATTTTAATATAACAATATTTGAATTCAATATTTTAAAAAGTATAATAAAGTATTGTTTTGAAAATATGTAAAGGGAAAAATGAAAATCTCACAAAATAATAAATATTTAGGATTCAACATTAGAGTGGAAGTCATTTTTAGAATGGAGTAATTTGGACATAAAATGGTATGAGATGTTTAATTGGATGAAAATTATTTTTAACAATGGAACATTTTTTTACAAAACTAATTCATAATTGTAGTATTTTTTTTGGAAAATGGAATTTCTTAAAATTAGAGGTGATAAAATATGTACATTTAATTACATATAATGAATCAATCATAGAATAATATATATAAATAATTAATATTATCACCCCATGAAATGGAATTGAATTTATAAAATTTTATACAACTTTAGAATCCCTTGATTAAAAATCCAATGAATGATATGACAATATATATATTTTTAGATCAAATAAATTTATTAAAGTGGGATAAAATAATATGTAATTATGTATTCACACAAAACAATATATATGTCTTGGAGAATATAGAATACATATCAAATAATAAAAAATTAGATGAGAAAACACTTACAAATATTATTAAACATAATTCAAAACATAAATAAATTTGAAATATGATATTAAACATTTAGAAAGAGGAATAAATAAATAATAAGGAAATAAATTTTCAACATGGTAGTAGAAATAACATTTAAGAAAAATGATCCGCACAATACAAAAAATGTCTCAATGATGGAAGTTTGAAATGTCACCCATAGGTTAAATATTGACTTCCATGAGTGCAACTTTACTCCCTATATAATAAGAATATACCATTTATATAATAAATTTTATACCTCTATTCAAATATGTTTTCTTATAATCTCTTCAATTATAATAAATTATTATAATTTTTTAGTTGTTATTGATTATTAACAGATTTTGATGATTTGGATTACATCATGATTCAATCGAGATGTTAATGACTATTTTAATTCATTACTATAATATTCATAACACCAATATTATACAGGAGACTAGAAATGATTATTTTTAATGATTTAAATTTTTTCCCAATTCCAGGGGTATGTAAATCAATATTCATAAAAAGTGAATTAGTAAGTATCTTGTTGTGATAAATTTTGTCAAAAAACAGTGGCCATGTGATAACATGTTAAAAAATATATAACTCCTACAAGAATAGAAAAAATTATATACCTAATAACATGATGATTTCCCATTAATTAATTTTTTAGAACTGTCAATGTAGGCTGGTGACTGAAAAAATATAAATGGGGATAGTATTAATAATGATCTCAATGATGAAATTTTATTTTTCAATATAAATAGTGAATGGTGGTATTTTTTGTCATTTTATAACCACAATCACGTTTTAAATAACATATATATTCATTTAGTACCATTTTATGACAATACACTAAGGATAGTTATATAAAAGAAAAATATTGATCCACAGAGGTGTTATTCTATACATTAGAATTAATAAAAAATCTATTTTTAATGTTAGAAATGTAAAATTATAGTTCTATGAACAAAAAACTATCATTTTAATAGAGTAATAATATGTTATTTTTTATTTTATAATTGTAAAAATATATATAGTGGAGAATTATATAGAATAAAAATGGGTATGATGTAACTGTTACTCATGTTGAGAGTTTGAACCTTCTCTTTGAGAACCTCCTAAAAATTGGATGTATTGGTATATTCCATCGATATAGGGGATAACAAACATATGAGGTGGATATATGGGAAGTATAAAATGTTATATATATAAGATGAATTCTCTATCCACAATGTTTATAAGAGGGATAGATGAAATTTAATTTTATAAGTGAGGATAGTGGAATTTTTGTAACAATATAATAGGACAAGAAATTATTAAAGAAATGTGGATCCAAAAATGGAATATAATGGGAATGGTAGGATTATGCATAATTAATCCTCTAAAAAACACTATTTCAAAAAATATTTTTTATTATCGGACATTAATTTTTAGTATTTACTCCTTAACATAGTTTACATTTTCCAAAATATTTTTTTCTACCCTAATGACCATATTTTTCTGACCAAAATATAATTATCCATGATATATAAATTTGATATTCTCATTACAAATATGATATACATTTAATAATATAAAAATTATATAGGTGAAAAAAAATATTTCATATAATTTTTTTAACACCTAAATATTTTTTAAAATTATTACCAAGGTTCCAAAATAGTTGTAATTGGACAATTGAATTTAAAATAAACTGATTATTTTACTTTGTTAATTGTTAAAATAACAATTGATAAATATTTTTTTATAAAATTTTAAATAATTATTATATCATAATTATGTAATATGTGTAATGGTATTTAGTAAAAATGTTATTTTCCACTATTAAAAAAATTGAAAAAATTATTTATAAATAATTTTGTGAAAAAAAATTACGTTGAATCTAAAAATGATGTTAATTTTTTGGAAACAAAATTATATATTTTTGGAATTTAACATTTTAGTAGAATATAAAATAAATTGAAGAACTATTTTAATTTTAATGTACCTTTTTTAATAATTAATAATCTAATTAGTATTTCCTATTAACTTTATATTCAATTGGACTAAAAATATGATTGAAATAAAAAATATTTTATATTATCTTTAATTAATGTAATTTATATTTTCTGAACATAAAAACACATGAACCTAAAAAGAAAATTATTAGTAAAAACATTTGTATACAATAAATGTTCTTTTATGTAATTTAACTACAATATAAAATTTTATGAGTTAATTGTTATCGAAAAATATTTTTCATCCTTCATTATAAATATATTTATAATTTAAGTTGATTATTTTTTTAGCCACCAATTCAATGGATATAATATTAATGAAATATTTACCTTTATAAAATGAGTCACAGAAATGATTGGATTACTGTTGCATGAAAAACATATTTTTTATTATTGTATTTAATCAATGAATAAATATAATAACATATTATGAAATTACAATATACCTCCTTTAATAAATTGCTTTATAAATTTTTAAAATAATTTTCTGTAATGATAAAAATTAAAGAATTCATAAGAATGAAAAGAAATATTTTCACTTTGGATATCAATAATAGAATCACATATACTAGAAAATTTATTATATTGATAATAATATCTAGTTATAGATAATTTAATAACCACAAAACATTATAAAAAATATGATTCCATAGTTGGTTAAAAGTGGTTCGAGGGACATTGTATTTAAAGGAAAATGTCAAAGAATTATTTATATGATATTATTTAAAAAGAAAATTGAAAAACCAAAATCATTTTGATATTGTCTAATAATAATGAATTAAAGGATAATATGAATGAGAAAAATAATTCGTGATAGGACTTCTCCAATGAAACCATTATTCCGACATATTATTCTTTTAGTAATACTATGGTTGAACTGTATTGAAAAATAACTCATTTAGTTTATCCTCAAATGTACATGACCATATTTCAATTAGGTATTAGGACCTAACTAGTTATAAATTAAATTATAAAATACAATTTAAATATATCACAATGGTATACTAATATAATATTAGTTAATAATAAATATACCCTAGTATTTTTATCCCAGAGGGTTAGTTAGTCCACTTTTTTATGTACTAGTAATGATCATGTTAATACCCAAACATCCATTTTCGGGATGTTACCCCTAAGTGATTCTTTTCTAGATCAAATATTTTATTTTATCCATATATGGATATTATTTATTATAAATCAGACACATAATACTTTAACAATGTTTTATAATTTTTATGATATTTTCGGGTTATCCATACTATTATAAATAGTTTTATCTTCTCCGAGTTACCAAAAATAACTAATATATTTCATAAAAATAAATAATAGATTTATTTATAAAAAAAGAGGTTACATAGACATGTGATCTTGTATTTTGTTCTAGAAACACAACCATTACATATGGGATTCAATACCAATTGAGATGAACAAAGTGGGACCTGCATTTATTTCACATTAATATGACATCTCAAAATAATATCACACAATCACAATAATATTTAGAAATATTTTCATGGTAGAAAAGTTAATAAAAAATATTTTATATCAAGTTTTACCAATTTTAATTTATCACGTAGTACTATATTCATTTCTATACATATTTTAGTTTACACTCATCATCATAACTTATAGAATTGAATCATAAGAAAATGGTGAACTAAAAATATAAGTAATGGAAAAATATATCGATATTTAATTAATGGTTATATCATAATCATATAAGAAATAACGAACATGGGTGAAATATCTTGTTAATAAGAATTTAAACTATAGAAATTTCATATAATTCATGATTAATGGACATATAAACTAAAATGTCAAATTATATTACATAGGGTATGTGACTTGAATATAGATGGAATAATCATGAGTTATTGGGGTATAATAATATCATATAATAAAACTATATGATAACATGAATAATAATAATAAATAATAACATTCTTTAAGTACCATTATGATGTTTAATTTTAAAAAAATTTCATTTTTATGACACAGTTTTGTAAAGGAATGAATTTTGTAAAAAATTTGGAATGATGTTTCTGAATGTTTTTTTTATTTTTTTCTATTGAATTTTATAGATTAATTTAATATTTTTACATAATTTTTTTTATGATTATTCATTATAAAGATATATGATTATAATATATACAAAAAAATATCCTCACACCATGGAAACACTCATGATATATGTTATATTCAATGGGAAGATGATTGTTTTCTAGAAACAATATTAAGAATGAATATTTCTAGATGTAGATTTCTATACATATTTTTCAATAGATAAATTTTGGAATTAATATTTTTAATTAATATTGATATTTTTCTGCTAAAAACAAATATGATCAACTGAATATGTTCTTGAAGTTCAGTGTGGTATTGTTTTTACCAAATATAGTTAGCTAGACAAATGAAAGGAGAAGGGAATACATTATCATTTGATTTTTATGTGGATATATATACCAAAATATTTCTAGAAATATTTTTTTATTTTCTGGAAAAAATTTATGGGTTTGGTGATGTTATATATAGATAATTATTGGAATTTCTATAGTTTTGTTTTATGTAAAAAAAGGCAGAAAAATTAAATGGGATAATATGTTTAATGTTTGAGAATAATGATAAAAGATAATGTTTATACAAGATAATGAAGGTTACTGGAGAGAGAAGTATCACAAGACTATTTTTTTAATAACTTGAAATAACATTATAAACCATCTTTATTGGGCCATGCATAGCAAACCAAAGAAGATGTGGTCACATGATAAGATGTTTGTAAATTGTTCAAATGGAAATATTTTATTACATGATGAATGAAGCTTCATGTTTTATTGTTAGGAAGTGCATTGATAATGTAAGGCTAATGGATCAATTCCATCAAACAATGATCCATATGACAAAAAATAATTGGGTGAACACTTTAAATAAGTAATATTTAATTTTAATTCAAAAAATACCTAGCTAATAACATCAGATAGAGTCAGTCAGACATATAAGTTATTATAGATATAATAAAAGTGAGAGTTCCAAAATGGTTATGAAAAAAATCAACTAGATATAGATTAAAAAATCATTAGATAACATTGTAATTTCCCCAAGAATAATAATACAATTTTGTTCATTCATTTGGTTTGATAAATTCAATGATATTTATGTACAAATGAGGTCCTTTATATTGGATGTTATGTATGTTTGAAGATGTTTTGAATCACTAGAGTCCTCATGATAGTTCATGGATATTTTATAATACCTCAGTATGGTGAAGAATCTTTTAGGAAATTTATATTGATTGGGAAAATGATATTTTCTTCCCACATTTTCAATTTTTATAGCACCTATATAAATTTGTGTAATATAAAGATGTATTTATAACAATTCCCCAATTAAAAGAGATGAAGTTATATAATTTTTTAGGCCTGAGTATCCAACCAAGTTCAATTTCTCATTGTTGAAATTTATGAAACCTATATTTTGTTCACAACATCATATAGTGTTTCTGAGAAAAGTTCAAGATGAAACAATTTTTTAAATATTATAGAATTCATTTTATGAAATGTTTAATAGTTTCAGTGAGTAACACTAGATATTGATTCACCAAATTGAGGAAAACTATATCCACCGAATTTTAATTGAATAGAATAAGATCCCACCATCTTGTAATTATAGGAAAAATGAAATCACAAAGTGTATTTAAGTTTAACCTTTTGGGAGACGAATTTAAAATGTTTCAAAAAAATTTGTCTTTTTTTTAAATAATTAATTTTTAAATTAATAGAGTCAATATATTCATATATATTATGTGATTAAAGGATTCAAAGAGTATTTCATGGAAATATAATTTAATTTTATATTATCTTGAATTCAATAGAATGCTGGGAGTCTCCATGGAAATGATATAGTTTCTCACACTAAGTTCAAATCTTTTAAATCACTTTTTAATTGTTTTATTTATAATAATTTCATGCTAGTGTTTTTTTATAAAAAAATTTAATGAGAAAAATTTAACAGGTTTCATGGGTTAATTTCATAGAGTGTAAAATTGTAAAATGTTACCAATTATTAAATCCCAGCTTCTTAGTGGTTCAAAAATTCATAAAGAACATAGATTTTTATCACAGGGATGGTTACCTTTGTTATATTCATGTCATGGAATATATTGAATCTATACATGGGAGTGGTATTCAATCATTTAATTGAAAAAAATTTATTGGTAGAAAAATTTAAGGATCCCTATGTTTAATCACAGGGATCAGAGTTTATTGATTTATCAACAATTTAGTTTCCACATATTGATAAAAATTCTCCCATGAAATATTCAAACAAAATAAACACAAAAGATGATGAAAAATTATAGAAATTATACTCTTATGTTCTAATCATAAAATGTTTTCATGAATGTGATGGGTTATAAAATAACTAAGGATATTTGGTATAAACTCCCAAATTTTTACAAGGTAATGAACTAAGTTAAGAAGGGAAATAAAAAATCTTCTTTAGAACGGTTGGAGATATTATAAGGTAATTAATTATATAGTAGATGAGTACATTAAGTGATTTAATGAAGATTTTTGTAGTATCTAAGGGTTTATATATTTCATGGAGGATTTATCTATTATTAAGAATGTGTTTAGAAACTCCCATCCCAAGTTTTATTCTAATGTCTCTGACTTAAAATATAATGATGATTTACCTCTTAATGAATTACTTTTCATTATTATCTCTTATGATATTTGGATATTTCCATTATTTAAAAATAAACTCAGGGATGAAATTGGTTTAAGGTTATGTGGAAGATGAAAATAAAAGATGTTGATTATAAGAGTATTGATAACAATAATTTACAATATAGGGACGTTGATGAAATGAATGAGAAGATAATATATCTTATCTTTAAACATTTCCAAATAAAATTGGTAATGTATTAAGTAAAAAACAAGTTTAATTTTTTTAAGGAGGGGTAATTGTTAATATTTTTATGAATTGACCCTAAAAGAATGGTTATGTATATAATTATAATAATAGAAAAATACTAGATTATAAAAGGGTAAACTTATTCTATGAAATATTCAAAATATAGTAGTTTTAAGAAAAATTTCACACTAAATAAATTGTGTTTTTTGAAGAAAGATTGATAAATATGAATCTTTTGAAAAAAAATATTAAGATGAAAATATAGAAAATTTCAAAATGTTATTAAGAAATATTGAAAAAAATAATATTCCACAAATAATTAAGAATATGTAGGAGAATAAACATATAGAGAATACTCTCTGAGATTATAACTAGATGCATTTATTTTGGAAACCACAAATTTCAAGAAAGATCTCAAAATGTTCAAGATGAAATGTGGAAATAATAATGAAATAAATATTTCTTAAAATATTAAAATGAGTATATTCAAATATTCATAAACAAAAAAATGAGTGTTTATAAGCAATTAATGATCATAGAATATCTTGGTTTAATATTACTTAGTAGGATTATAAGGATTTTAAAAATGTATTGAAATATATTCATTTTGAAATCACCTTATGAAAGATGAAATAAAATTTCAACAATTATTCTGAAATAAAGACTGGATTAGATCATTCCTAAGAGAAAAATAATTCCAAAATTAGTTGAAATATTGACACATTAAATATAAATTTTCATCTTGTTTTACAAAGTATTTAGGTGTTTGGAAATATTTTAGGAAAACATTTTTTTAAGAAGGATGTGAAAAATACTTCATATAAAAAAATTCAAATCAAGCATTGTTTGAAATGTTATCCATGATAAAAAGAAAATAAAAAAGTGGTTTAAGACAATACATTTTAGTATTGAGTGTTCGTTATTGACCCAATTCTAAAAAAATAAAGAAAGAATATTATATTTTTAATAGTTATATTTTTTCATTCATGAAAAGTGATATAAAAATATATAAAAATGTTTTGTAATATGAAGGGAATTAATTACTTTTAGAAATGATCATTCTTAAAAAAAGGAATATGTAATGTTGAGATTGAATCTTAGAAACTGATATATAACTATTTTCAATATATTTATGGTATCATGAATAATTTATAATGTATTATCCAACATTTTGATAATATTTTGTAAATAATCATTCTGAATTAGTGTTGTATCATTAGAAGTGTGAACGATGGAGAAGTTCTTACAAAAGGATAATGAACTAGAAAATTGTTTTTTGGATTGTAGAACATAGTAACTCATATTTATCATGTTCTAAGAAAGAAAAAATTTGTTCCATGAAAGACATGGTAGTATTGGATAATAATATATCCGATGATTTTCAATAGAAATTTTTGAAATTAACATTATATAACTACATTGGAATGATGATTTTATTTGTCAATCTTTTTAGAAATGAATGAATATTAGAAAACAGCTTTTTATGGCTGAAATTTAATCATATATAAATCATGATTTTATTTAAAAAAAATTTATGGGCTAAAGAGAGATAAATTAATATATTAGTATTTTTATATTATCAAAATTTATATGATTTCACTCATATGTAAAATATTATGTTTATGAGACATAAATTATAGGCCATAGAAATTATCCGATTTTTCATAAGTTATGTTTAAATAGAAATTGGTGTTTATATAATGAAGATAATAATCAATAATGTAAAAGAATACCTATTCCATGTTATCAAATAACATTGGAAGAAACTATAAATCAAATAGTATTAGGGTTATCCATACACTCCTCAACAAAATGGTGTGTTAAAAATGAAAAATTCATGTTTAGTGGAATTGGGAAGAGGCATCCTAATAGAATATATGCATTCAAAATTTCAATAGAGATAATCTATTTTTACATCTGTATATGTAAAAAATAGATGTCTTTTTTGGATACAATCCAATTGTATTTCCATTAAAATTATAAACAATAATAGGCCTTTAGTGAAATATTTTTTCTGGTTTTTGGAAGCCCTTTATTTTGAAGAATAAGAAATTGAGAACCTGGAATATTTGATAAAAATTATAACGAATCAATTTTTATTGGATATTCATGAAATATAATAAGATTTAAATCTGGGGACATAATTTTTAAATAATGTTTTGGATTTGTGTCATTTGAATGTTACAAAAAATTAAAATTCAATAAAAAAATATTTCAAACATGATGTGGAAGATTAATTGAAGACATATAAGGATTATAAAAAAATAAGTTAAATTTATTCCAACATAGGTACATAATGATTTATAAGAATGGGTTATGAGGAAAGAGTGACTAAAATAAAATTCCTTAAAATTCATACTTTACCAAAACGACATGAATCTAAAAACACATTTGGAATTGAGAATGATCCAGGTAAGACTATATGAGAGTAGAGATTAGAATATCAAACATCACGTACCCCATAGGTTAATCTGGAATTAATTTAGTAGGAACAAGATTATAAATTTTTTTTGAATCTATAAATTAATAATTATATTAGATTTTCTAGAATGAAACCTTTAGAAAATTCCCAAAAATAGTTCGAATGAATATTATTTTTCATAAATGGGATTCTAGAAACAAGCAGACTGACATGGAGAAATTTCATGAATCAAAGACTATATTTTTTGAATATTATACTCATAGTTGGAAGAGTTACATTTTTAAGATTAAATTTTCCCTATTGTGAGAATTGAAAAAAATAGAAATGTGCATAGTTTCTTTATCACATTAATGATACAAATATTATCAAATGGATGTTTATTCTATTTTTTTCAATGGAGAGATTTATGATTAAGTTTATATTAAGAAAACATACGGGTTTACACTTGAAAAATATTTAACCAATGTGTCCACATTAACATAATCAGTATACTAAATAAAAAAATAATCCACATTCCTAGTAGTCAAATCTAGATAGCCTACTATAAAGGATAATATTTTCAATATGAAAATTTTGGAAAAAATAATATATATAAATAAGGTTTACTTATGTACCAAAATTTTGATTGTTTATGA
Source organism: Viscum album (assembly GCA_963277665.1). Classification (NCBI taxonomy): domain Eukaryota; kingdom Viridiplantae; phylum Streptophyta; class Magnoliopsida; order Santalales; family Viscaceae; genus Viscum; species Viscum album. The sequence goes on from OY728159.1 coordinate 1,865,561,052, forward strand.
TGATTCCATAGTTTTAGATGAGGATAAAGATAACGTGGAAAAATATTTTTCTAATGAAATAAATGAAAACATTGAAATAAAAATACTGAGAAAATCAACATTTTTCTACGATTACATGTTTAAAAGAACAAATGGTATGTCATTATATCACAAAAAAAGTATTATAAAGAGGTATTATAAAATTCTAGAACTGATGAGTCCAAATAATTGTATACTCCTATTTATATTAGCATGAAAGTGAGTAAATATAAAGCTGGGATAACAGTAAATTATAAGGATTTCCAAAATTTAGTAGGATTATTTCTATATATCATATCTTGAAATCTATACATTTTTATGCTATTAATTTATGCTCCTGATATCAATGGGATACTAAGTAATCTTACAAGTTTGGTGGAAAAATAAATATCGGATATTTTATAGGAACATATTTTGTAACACCCCGACCCTAGTTGCCCAGAGTCGTTGCATTATTACATAACATTGGCATGATCACAAGAAAGATCAAATCTCGAAAGACCGATTGGTTTAGTAGCCTTGGAAACACTAGATATATTCATAAGTTTTTCATTATATCATAAAATGAAAAACTACTACAACAACATAATGTTTCCACAGTCCACACTATAATCCCCTCATAATATCCCTGCATGTCATTCATAACTTACATCTTCACATCCTGGGAAAAATAAAACATAGAAAAGGGGTGAGCTCAAATGCCCAGTAAGGATAACAATATAGCGGAACATTCAAAAATAAGCATAAACATTTAAGGCAATGAATTACTAAAACAAAAGCCTTTTAAACTTGAACTTCAACATAGTATGGCAAAAGTAAAATGAAATAATGTCATTTACTTGTTCACATGGATATTCTACTAATCGAATAATCACATGCAAAATCAATAACCACTTTCATAATTTTGGAATGCATAATGCTAAACTTTAATTACTTTTCAAGGCATCATCCCAAGACCTTGGGGCTAACTGTAACCGGAACCCAACCCGGAGTGCCTCTAATAACCAGACACCAACCCAGAGTGCCTCTAATAACCGGACACCAACCCGGAGTGCCTCTAATAACTGGACACCAACCCGGAGGGCTTACTTTTACCAGTCACTAACCTGGAGGGCTTACTTTTACCAGTCCCCAACCTGGAGGGCTTACTTTTTCCAGTCCCCAACCTGGAGGGCTTACTTTAACCAGTCCCCAACCTGGAACATACTTGTCCAACACATTCATATGAAGTAAAGATTGAAATATAACATAAACATTCTTATTGGAACTAGCATACGAAATGTCAATACTTTCACCATAAACTATGAATGGTATAAAAATAGCACATCCACAGTCAAACATATCACAAAACCTTCAAAACAATATAGAAGTTTTGTATCATAATAAATCAACTTCAAATAATCTTAAAACCCATCAAAGGATGTTGACATAGATGAAATCAAAATTCTTTTTAAAGAAATATATCCTTTTATTTTGAAATCATTTAAGATCCATATAAAATCAAACATTTTCTTTGAAAATAATCTTATAAGCTTTTAAGGGAAGCTTTGACGATTTTATAACGGCGGAAAATAACCGCACCCGCCGTATAAGTTAAAAAAAACATTCTTATCTTAATTCTGTCGAAAAGGTTAAAAAGCACCTTGTTTGGAAAACGACGGAAAGATTCCATTATAAACCTCTTATAAAAAGTCAAACAAGGGTATAAATGACTTTAACCCATATTCTTTTAAATATTAAAAATGTTTTGAAATACATTTTGAAGAAACATGGATGTGGATGATAACGAGATCCCAGTAGATTATTACGTATAAACAACCTCAGATAATGAAGAGATTGTGAAATAACCCTTACCAGTTTGGTAACATATGAAACATACAACCCATGAAAGAGGTATCATACAATGAATATGTAAGTACACATAAATTAGAGTGTATTACACAAAGAATATAATTATGGGCAGTACATACACCACACAAAAGGTAATGGTGGCAATATGGCATGAATCTCATGAGAATAAGGAGTGAGATGAAAACCCCTTACCACGTTAATCAACTGAGTCTTATGGCCAAAAGTTAATAACCACCAAATGATTTACAGAATAACATGAATATAAATAGAATCATGATAATATATATCAAATGGCAGTACACAATACACCACTTTCAATAATTTAGTGGCGAACAATGGAAATCTCACGGAATTGAAAGTGAGATAAGAAAATCCCTTACCTTGTACTTTTCCTTGGTTGGGGTAGGTTAACCTCCTGTATAATGGTGAAATAATTGTTATTAAATTATACAAGAATCATATATATTAATATGATATCATATATGATCTTTTAATATTGATTTGATAATAATATCTTAGTATTATCGTTGTTTCGGGTGTTAACTTACTTGTTTTCTTTTGTATGTTTTGTTACGTAAGACATGTTTGTAAAGGATAGGTTGTATATTATTCAAATCCAGAATGGTATCAAGTCATTAAACATCATTTTTAAATCATCAAATGATAATTATACTTGAATGGATACGATGGAGGATGAATCTCATCGCGTTCGTGGAGACGGTAGTCCGTACGTACGCATGAACGTAACTTCCATTTAATTTTTATTTTAAAAGAATTGAATCCAAATGATACTTAGGTATATTACTATTACAGTATAATATAATATTTTATATATGTTACTTTAGTTTCATTAACACCATCCTTTATACGTTCCATGTGTGGTATGAACGAGTCATATCATTTTAAGGGGGCGGTAGTCCGCACTTCCTCAAATGAAATTATCGTATGTATATACAACATGAAACGAATAATGGTATGAAATAAAATGGAATTACAGAAGCTTATATATAAAATATATATCATTAATATCATATTTAATTACAGTGCCATCATAATGGCCACCATGAGAGGCGGTAAGATGTATTTGAACAATCATCGTTTCGTGAGGCGTTAGTTTGCCATCCACAGAAACATTATGTTCATCATCCATTAGATGGAGTTGTGTGTATGTGTAGTTTGAATACATCTTATAACAACATCCTAGTATATTGAGGATACTGGTGTTGTTACAAAAGAAAGGAAATAAAAAGAGTTTGGGGGTTGGAGAAGCAAAATAAATGAAAATAATTTAAGAGAAATCGTTACCTTTAATTTAGGTAACTCACTTTGGTTGGAACCAAAGGACTTCTTGAAATGCTTTCTGCCTAAGGGGAATCTTCAAGTAGGAGGATAGGGATGTGGGGAGCTTAGTTGGGCAGAGTTTGGACGAGCCAAGTGGCTTGAGAGGTGTGAGGAATGAGTAGAAGTGGTCTCCTTTTATAAGGGAGAGGAGGGGCTCTTTAGGAAAGAGTGAAAGTATTACTTTATAATATAATTATATTCGGTTTATAATGGTCCAAAAATCATTGAGGTCGAAGATAAGATGACTCATATTCTAACTAACATCAACCAATAAGAATTGGACAGGTTTTAGATAATATTTTAATCATTATAATCTTATTTATTTAAATGATTTATTAATGAGGTAAACATTGCATCACTATTGTGTCATTAATAATTTAACTTATTTGATGTCTAAAAATTATAAATAAAATATCATTATGTAGGAAATCTTTTTAGCTTTCTAATGAATATTTATAATCGAAAATACAACATGTATAACCCTATGTAAAAATTGTTCTTCTAAACGATGTAAGCTTATGCCATTTTTATTTTTATTTTAACTTTATTAATATAAAGTGTCCCTACCACATACAAGTGGCTCCAAGGGGTCCCCAAATTGACCCAAGGATGCTCATGGTCGGGTATGTGTCCACCAATAAGGTTTGGACACGTTTTAGGGTAATTTTGTATTATTATAATATTATTTTTTAACCCTTATTTACCGGATTTACCCTTAACCATGGTAAATAAAATATTTACCACAGTAATTATTCAAAATGTCTAAAAATAAAAGTTATATATTTACACAATTTGGACATCCTGATTCCAAATATGGAATCCATTTTTCTAAATTCAAAACACAGAAGTGGCAGAAATTAATTTAAAATTAATTCCCGCTGTCAAAACAAAAAGCGTGTTTTTAAGAGATAATAACTATCAAAAGATTGACACTTATTTATGTTCGGTTTAATTGTAAAATTATGTCCAATGACCCACATTATATTAAATGGTAAAAATATATTCTAAATATACTTTAAAACTACTAAAATTCATAATTTATCACTATTAATTATTTTGATTAAAAAAGTTGTTTTTAATTAAAATTTAGTAATTTTCACTATTCATCAAAATATGAAAGTTATCCGAAAAGTACCAAAATTTCACCTTAGGCTAAATTCGATATTCCGAATCCAAAAATGAAGTCCATTTTAAAATATAAAATATATATAATTTCAAAATTTAGGTATTACTATTCATAACGGCTAGTTTGATTGGTTGTGGGGTGTGTTAAAACTCAAGGTTGCGTACAACACACGCTACTATTTTATTCAAAGGAAAGCGTACCGTAGAAGCTTGGGATGTTTCATTTTAAATTTTTTTTGATGTCCCAATTTATTCAGATAGTTTAAAATATTTTATTTAAAAAGGTTTCACTATTAAGGTTGATAAAAGTGCAATACTGAAAATGAATCTGTTCTTGCATTATGACTAAGAAACTCATAATAGGGATTCTAAAATTATAAGGATTATATAAAGTTCAAAATGTTGTTAATACTATTAATGACCTCTTTTAATGGCTTTTTTTTGTACGTCATGGTGTGATTGAACCCGGTGTTGCGTGTAGTGCAAGTTATTGAATTATTTTTAAGAAATAACACACTATGAAATCCTGGGGTGTTACATTCTCCCCTCCTTCAATAAATTGCGTCCTCGCAATTTGAAATTTTTCTTCGAAAATAAATGGTTGAAAATAGAAAATATCTTTGTGGGAAAACCCACATCGGAAATTAGGTTACTAAAATTTAGTCTTAATATGAGGAAAAGAGAAATGAAAGAGTCACCACCAAATTATGATCTCGATTAGGAGAACATTGGTGGCAATTAGAGACATATAATTGGAGGAAAAACGTAAATATTTATAGGTAGTGATTGAGATCATCAATCAAAAACAAGTGTATAATTGAGGTCCTTAAATTCATCAATCTATGATGATTTGAAATACCATCGGTTCAACAAAACATAGGGTATTAGGATAACACATTTTTGATGTTTCAAAATATCTTAGTTGAAATCCCACATCGAAAAATGAATTAATGAGGCCTCTATTTAAAATAAAGAGTCGAACATATGAAAATTACCGAAAATAACACATACTAGGGTTCCATGTAGGAAAATATGGATATAGAAGAAAAATCTAACCATCAATTATCTGATGGAGAGTGGTAGAGAACATGGCTATGAAAAGGCCAACAATCCCAAAGCCATTATTTAGTGATGATTTAAGGTATCATCTAGGAAAACATTTTTGTTATAAGTTTCTTTTCTTAATGTTGAGGAATTTATTTATGAGATTGGCTAAGATCATAAGGAGATATACTTACTTTATAATTAGTGTTTTATCCATTAATAAATTTCTACCACAAACTCATCTTTCACTCTAAAAGATAATAGAATGTAAAAAAAATTCTATTTACACTATTCGTATAGGGTTCCAAAATAAACGAATTTATAATTCATCTACATGATCTTTTAATAAAAACTACATTATTTAATCTAGGACATCTCATGGGCCAGTGGTAGGTGATACACCCTTGTCACCCTTCGGTTGCGGGTTAAAGTCTCACAGCCTTGCCGGACGCGACGGGTTGCCGCCCGACCTCCGGGTTGTCCTTTTATGGCAATCCAAAATAATCCAAACTAGAACTATCCAAAATACTTCTGTCCAAACTCACAGTCTAACATTTATAAGGAAGGTAAACATAATATAGATCATTTTTACCCCGTAATAGCATATGAATTCCTTCATCATGTATTACCATATTCCTTATTGATTACATTCATGCTCCCTTATTCCATATAGAATGCTGGATATACTTCATTAATCCAAAAATGTTTTAAACCCCAACAATGATGGAATATACAAATCATTAATCAGTTCCAGGGTAGTCAAGAATATCCAATATAATTTATTCAAAACAATCACATATTATTCCAAAATCACTACCTCTGTATCAGAACTATATTATGATTTATCATTCTCTCAACCATATATTTTCCAAAAATTTATCCTGCTATTGAGTCACTTTTCTTTGTTCCACACAATCTCAAGTCCTTAATGAAATAGTACTGCAGTACAATCCTTATATACTCCATGATTATTGTAACAAGTACATTGTTGATACAACACTCAATTGACATAATCAACATAAGACCACTAATCATTCCTCTTCATCTGTGGTAGTATCATAACTTGATTATTATCCAATAACATCATTTGTGGCATAGTCTGATGACTGGGACATAGGTTCGCGTAGTGTCCAAACTCCTTGCAAATGAAGCATTGTACATTTAAAACCATTTTCTTACCCTTGCAGTCACGTACTTTGTGCCCTTTTCCTCCACACTTATAACAAACTCCCATTCCTTTCAGGCAAGTTCCAGGGTGTTTCTTTTCACAGTTACCACATATGGGAAAATTCTTCTTTTCCCCTTTTCCCTTTATCCATCTTTCTCTCTTCCATCCTTTTCATCTCTTGATTCCCTTCAAAGCCATAAGACTCAGTAAACTCTTTACTTATCTTATCAACACATCATATTATTTTTTCATATGATGATAATACATGGGAGACTATTTCTCTTATAAATTCTAGCTTAAGACCATGAAAGATATGATCCTTCCTTCTCTTTGAATCATGTGTATTTCTGGAGTTCTCATTCCTTCTACTGGGCGCCATTTCTAAACAATGGCATAAACTAGATCAGTTTATGAATCAAAATACATAATCCCATACTTATAAAACACTTAACATAAATTGAACTATTTATGGATATAATCCATAATCATAAAAATGTTTTCTTTGAGGAAGTATATACTCATAAACCCTTCATAATGATTTTTAAAGAAAATGAGAGTTATCCTAAGCATATCCCCCGGGAGTGTCGTAACCAAGAGTGCAGCAAGGCCCGCTGTCGTGCACCAGTTCCCGTTCGAGTCTAGCTCAAAGCGGTGTTTTCGGGTTTTACCCCTAGGTACATCTGTGCCAGAGCCGCCTCTACCTGCTCGTATCCAGACAGGGATGTATTGCTCAGAAAACTCACAAAATCTATACAATACCAAAATTCTAGGAAGTTTTTCTATACTAATCCTCAAAGTTCATCTTAGGTCTACGTGCTCTAATCAGAGTTTATCTAAATCTAGCTTCCAAGGTTTGTACTAAACTTCCTTTGATACCAACTGTAACGCCCCAACCCCAGTTGCCCAGATTCGTTGCATTATTACATAACATTGGCATGATCACAAGAAAGATAAAATCTCGAAAGACCGATTGGTTTAGTAGCCTTGGAAACACTAGATATATTCATAAGTTTTAAATTATATCATAAAATGAAAAACTACTACAACAACATAATGTTTCCACAGTCCACACTATAATCCCCTCATAATATCCCTGCAGGTCATTCATAACTTACATCTTCACATCCTGGGAAAAATAAAATATAGAAAAGGGGTGAGCTCAAATGCCCAGTAAGGATAACAATATAGCGGAACATTCAAAAATAAGAATAAACATTTAAGGCAATGAATTACTAAAACAAAAGCCTTTTAAACTTGAACTTCAACATAGTATGGCAAAAGTAAAATGAAATAATGCCATTTACTTGTTCACATGGATATTCTACTAATCGAATAATCACATGCAAAATCAATAACCACTTTCATAATGTTGGAATGCATAATGCTAAACTTTAATTACTTTTCAAGGCCTCATCCCAAGACCTTGGGGCTAACTGTAACCGGAACCCAACCTGGAGTGCCTCTAATAACCGGACACCAACCCGGAGTGCCTCTAATAACCGGACACCAACCCGGAGTGCCTCTAATAACCGGACACCAACCCGGAGGGCTTACTTTTACCAGTCCCTAACCTGGAGGGCTTACATTTACCAGTCCCCAACCTGGAGGGCTTACTTTTACCAGTCCCCAACCTGGAGGGCTTACTTTAACCAGTCCCCAACCTGGAACATACTTGTCCAACACATTCATATGAAGTAAAGATTGAAATATAACATAAACATTCTTATTGGAACTAGCATACGAAATGTCAATACTTTCACCATAAACTATGAATGGTATAAAAATAGCACATCCACAGTCAAACATATCACAAAACCTTCAAAACAATATATAAGTTTTGTATCATAATAAATCAACTTCAAATAATCTTAAAACCCATCAAAGGATGTTGACATAGATGAAATCAAAATTCTTTTTAAAGAAATATCTCCTTTTATTTTGAAATCATTTAAGATCCATATAGAATCAAACATTTTCTTTGAAAATAATCTTATAAGCTTTTAATGGAAGCTTTGACGATTTTCTAACGGCGGAAAATAACCACACCCGCCGTATAAGTTAAAAAAACATTCTTATCTTAATTCTGTCGAAAAGGTTAAAAAGCACCTTGTTTGGAAAACGACGGAAAGATTCCCTTATAAACCTCTTATAAAAAGTCAAACAAGGGTATAAATGACTTTAAACCATATTCTTTTAAATATTAAAATTTTTTTGAAATACATTTTGAAGAAACATGGATGTGGATGATAATGAGATCCTAGTAGATTATTACGTATAAACAACCTCAGATAATGAAGAGATTGTTAAATAACCCTTACCAGTTTGGTAACATATGAAACATACAACCCATGAAAGAGGTATCATACAATGAATATGTAAGTACACATAAATTAGAGTGTATTACACAAAGAATATAATTATGGGCAGTACATACACCACACAAAAGGTAATGGTGGCAATATGGCATGAATCTCATGAGAATAAGGAGTGAGATGAAAACCCCTTACCACGTTAATCAACTGAGTCGTATGGCCAAAAGTTATTAACCACCAAATTATTTACAGAATAACATGAATATAAATAGAATCATGATAATATATATCAAATGGCAGTACACAATACACCACTTTCAATAATTTAGTGGCGAACAATGGAAATCTCACGGAATTGAAAGTGAGATAAGAAAATCCCTTACCTTGTACTTTTCCTTGGTTGGGGTAGGTTAACCTCCTGTATAATGGTGAAATAATTGTTATTAAATTATACAAGAATCATATATATTAATATGATATCATATATTATCTTTTAATATTGATTTGATAATAATATCTTAGTATTATCGTTGTTTCGGGTGTTAACTTACTTGTTTTCTTTTGTATGTTTTGTTACGTAAGACATGTTTGTAAAGGATAGGTTGTATATTATTCAAATCCAGAATGGTATCAAGTCCTTAAACATCATTTTTAAATCATCAAATGATAATTATACTTGAATGGATACGATGGAGGATGAATCTCATCGCGTTCGTGGAGACGGTAGTCCGTACGTACGCACGAACGCAACTTCCAATTAATTTTTATTTTAAAAGAATTGAATCCAAATGATACATAGGTATATTACTATTACAGTATAATATAATATTTTATATATGTTACTTTAGTTTCATTAACACTATCCTTTATACGTTCCATGTGTGGTATGAACGAGTCATATCATTTTAAGGGGGCGGTAGTCCGCACTTCCTCAAATGAAATTATCGTATGTATATACAACATGAAACGAATAATGGTATGAAATAAAATGGAATTACAGAAGCTTATATATAAAATATATATCATTAATATCATATTTAATTACAGTGCCATCATAATGGCCACCATGAGAGGCGGTAAGATGTATTTGAACAATCATCGTTTCGTGAGGCGTTAGTTTTCCATCCACAGAAACATTATGTTCATCATCCATTAGATGGAGTTGTGTGTATGTGTAGTTTGAATACTTCTTATAACAACATCATAGTATATTGAGGATACTGGTGTTGTTACAAAAGAAAGGAAATAAAAAGAGTTTGGGGGTTGGAGAAGCAAAATAAATGAAAATAATTTAAGAGAAATCGTTACCTTTAATTTAGGTAACTCACTTTGGTTGGAACCAAAGGACTTATTGAAATTCTTTCTGCCTAAGGGGAAGCTTCAAGTAGGAGGAGAGGGATGTGGGGAGCTTAGTTGGGAATATTTTGGACGAGCCAAGTGGCTTGAGAGGTGTGAGGAATGAGTAGAAGTGGTCTCCTTTTATAAGAGAGAGGAGGGGCTCTTTAGGAAAGAGTGAAAGTATTACTTTATAATATAATTATATTCGGTTTATAATGGTCCAAAAATCATTTAGGTCGAAGATAAGATGACTCATATTCTAACTAAAATCAACCAATAAGAATTGGACAGGTTTTAGATAATATTGTAATCATTATAATCTTATTTATTTAAATGATTTATTAATGAGGTAAACATTGCATCACTATTGTGTCATTAATAATATAACTTATTTGATGTCTAAAAATTATAAATAAAATATCATCATGTAGGAAATCTTTTTATATTTCTAATGAATATTTATAATCGAAAATCCAACATGTATAACCCTATTTAAAAATTGTTCTTCTAAAAGATGTAAGCTTATGCCATTTTTATTTTTATTTTAACTTTATTAATATAAAGTGTCCCTATCACATACAAGTGGCTCCATGGGGTCCCCAAATTGACCCAAGGATGCTCATGGTCGGGTATGTGTCCACCAATAATGTTATAACACGTTTTAGGGTAATTTTGTATTATTATAATATTATTTTTTAACCCTTATTTACCGGATTTACCCTTAACCATGGTAAATAAAATATTTACCACAGTAATTATTCAAAATGACTAAAAATAAAAGTTACCTATTTACACAATTTGGACATCCTGATTCCAAATATGGAATCCATTTTTCTAAATTCAAAACACAGAAGTGGCAGAAATTAATTTAAAATTAATTCCCGCTGTCAAAACAAAATGCGTGTTTTTAAGAGATAATAACTATCAAAAGATTGACACTTGTTTATGTTCGGTTTAATTGTAAAATTATGTCCAATGACCAACATTATATTAAATGGTAAAAATATATTCTAAATATACTTTAAAACTACTAAAATTCATAATTTATCACTATTAATTATTTTGATTAAAAAAGTTGTTTTTAATTAAAATTTAGTAATTTTCACTATTCATCAAAATATGAAAGTTATCCGAAAAGTACCAAAATTTCACCTTAGGCTAAATTCGATATTCCGAATCCAAAAATGAAGTCCATTTTAAAATATAAAATATATATAATTTCAAAATTTAGGTATTACTATTCATAACGGCTTGTTTGATTGGTTGTGGCGTGTGTTAAAACTCAAGGTTGCGTACAACACACGCTACTATTTTATTCAAAGGAAAGCGTACCGTAGAAGCTTGGGATGTTTCATTTAAAATTTTTTTTGATGTCCCAATTTATTCAGATAGTTTAAAATATTTTATTTAAAAAGGTTTCACTATTAAAGTTGATAAAAGTGCAATACTGAAAATGAATCTGTTCTTGCATTATGACTAAGAAACTCATAATAGGGATTCTAAAATTATAAGGATTATATAAAGTTCAAAATGGTGTTAATACTATTAATGACCTCTTTTAATGGCTTTTTTTTTGTACGTCATGGTGTGATTGAACTCGGTGTTGCGTGTAGTGCAAGTTATTGAATTATTTTTAAGAAATAACACACTATGAAATCCTGGGGTGTTACATATTTTTATTGATTATTATATAAAATATTTTGTTATATGAAATTTATTTTATAAAATTATCCTAATTGTGATATGGATAAAAATGATATTAAATCAACATTTGGATGAACTTTTTTATATGAAAATGATTTTTGAGTAATTTTAGTATGAAATAGAGATTATTTTCTGTAATAAAAGTGGATATAATGCAGGTTTCCCCCACAAATAGTTATTCACAAATGATTTTATTGAATGATTAGTTGGAATATTTTAAGGTGAAGGTTTATAAAAAAATAATATTCCTTGTGATAATAATAGTTTACTTGATCCTTCCAAAAATAATATGAAAAAGTCAAGACCATAGAATATCAATATTAACTATCATTTCAATATGGTTACAGTTTTAGTGGTGTTGTTAAGAATGAATAAATTTTTTAAAAATATCAAATTACTGATGTTATCAATAATGATAGATCAAAATAAAGGCTTGTTAAATTTAGGATAAAAGAACATATTTAGCCTCAACCAAATACATTATAATGTTCCTAAGTTGAACCCTCCACTATTCATTTTATAATTTCTAAAAACATGGAGAATAAATATAACTTTTTCAACAAATAGAAAGAGAAATCATTTTTCTTAAATGATGTATATTATTTACAACTCCAATAGAAATAATTTTAGAGTTATAGTTTTCATATAATGTATAATGTTAAATGGTGAGAGAAAACAGAGTTCATAAAATTTAGGTCGAGTCTATCATATCATAAAAAAAAATTCATCCCATATATGGTTGTAATTCATTAAAACAATTCACTTTATCAACTAGAATGTTTTAAGAAGTTATCCTTCAGAAATGAAATGTTTTAGTAAAAGTTAAGAAAAAGAGAAAAATTACAAACATGAGTTGTGAAATTTTTTAATTCATAATAAAGAGAGATAATTATAGTAATGTTTTTAAAAAATAAACTGGGGGATAATTAATATCATTTGATTTGATTTAAAAAATAATTATATTGATTGATTACTCATTTTTATAAGGATAATGTTTCTGTAAAACAGGTGAGAATGACTTTATTGATTTTCTTGAGAATTTTTAATGACGATTTTTGTGTAGGTTAGGGAATTTTATAAACTTTTCTTAGTGACATAATTATAATTTTATAAGATTATAATCTATTCTTAGAAAGTAATATCACCTTGAAAACTAAATGACATATTTTTTCAATGAAATAGAGATATAATGTTTTCTAGGAATTGAGTTCTAGATTAATTTTCCTGAATATAAAGTTCCATACAAATTTCTACCAATGATTTTTTTTCAGATAGGTACATCTAATGATTTATGAAATTATTCTAATGAAAAAATGTGAAAAAATAAATAATTTTCCCAAGAGGATAGTGGTGTAGATTTTTAAATGGATGTGATTATCTAGAGAGACAAATATGAATGGTGATTTAACTATAAATGATGACCATAGAGGGATATAGACAAAAATATTTCTAGATTATGTTTTGAATTATCCACTATATTTAAATGATAGGTTATAGGTTTAGATAGTGAATTGTAAGAATTTTCTGATGTTGATTTTTGATAATATTGAAATAGTATAAAAATGATATGTTGTAATAAGTATAATGTTTGATAAGGATAATAAATGGTGATATTGGTTTTACAAAATGAATCCCACAAGACATATAAGTTTCATATGATTGAATTTATTTAGAGATATAAATGATTAGCCTACCATATTCAGTGGGTCAAGTGAAATTAAAAAAGGTATATGGAGTCACCAATAATATTTTTTATAAAACATCCAAATGAAAAGTTTTTTTTATATGATGAATGATGATTGATGTTATAAATTACTATAGTACACTATTTATTTAATTCATATGGTTTTATTTCATCAGAAAAGGATCCATTAAAAAGTTAATAATTAGATAAACTTTTCAAAGATGTTTTTTTATTTATAAAGAATAAAATCAAAAATTAATTCAGAATAGTAATTTGGATGCTGATTATTGGGAATACAGAATCATACGGAGTCTTCTTAAAATGATCTAAAAAAAATTCCACCATTGGTGTTTACAAAATATTTTAATTGCTCTGTAAATCCACAATAAGGAAAATACAATTTGGATCTTTCAATTTCAATTTATCTGGATAATATATAAATGTCTGAATGAGTTACTTAAAATATGAATTTGTTTTAGGTTTTGGTCTCAAAATGCCCAACGGTTCCGTATCCGATGGCGCGTGGACCTGCTTTCCAAAGGCAGGCGTTCGCCAGATGGTCTGACTAGCGACTCTTAAGAACTCACATTGGTCGAGTGGATGGGAAGTTGGTCTCATCGCACCCTTTGGGGGGGATTATTTCCTATTTCAGGACTCTCTTATAGATTTAAGACGTATTCATATGTTCATGAATATTTGGTTTATACCCAAACATAATATCCACAGATTTAACCCTTGTGGGAAATTGTCAACTGGACACAAGGTTTTGGAATCATTTATGACCAAGGTTTACCATCCCTCGTTGGATTAATAACCCTGAGGAGTTAGAAATCATTAAGGAGAAACTAGGATTGGCGCGGTGAACCGATGTGAGGACAGTCGGATCAACTGGTTATTGGGCTTGAACCTCATGGAGGCTTCCTACATACACTGCCTAGGGGATAGGGATCAAAGTCCACGTAGATCGAATCGGGGTGTCAGAGAACCGATGTGAAGGTGGACCCTAGGGTCGGATTGTGATTGGTCTTGAACCTCCGAAAGGCTTCCTACGTAACCTGCATAGGGGACAAGGATCAAAGTCCATGTAGTTTGAATGGCTTGGGACTTATGCTTTGAGGCATCCCAGAATGACGGATTATGGCTTACACTCTGAGGAGGCCCAGGGCAATGCACCGGGGATTACACTCTGAGGAGTCCCATAAGAGGATTTCATGGTCGATTCTTACTCTAAGCCCACGTGAGTCATGCTCAGTGTGAGAAACAAGAGGCAGAAGGGACCATAGGATCACGTCGCGAAAGGTGCATCTGTGGGAAGTGGAGTGGGGATTATGCTTGAGGGCGGCCCATGAAATCGGGGCTTACTCCAATATGGATGCCCATTTGGATTTACTCATGTTTGGCCATGAGGGAATCCCAACCCATTGGTGGGTTGGGGAATATAATGGGGTCCAACGCCTATGAGAAAGTGTACAAGCGGGATAATTCCAAGGGCATTGGAATCAATCCAAACAAAGGGAGATAAAAAGTGTGAATTACATGCCCAACATTTGAAACACAATGAGGGTGGAATGGTGATGGAGGAGAACTGTTGACCATGATCGAAACATAGAATTCATATCATGTTATCCTGAAATGGGGACGAACAAATGAGGGTCGACTGCTGACCGTGTTCGAAACACAGGACATATCTCGAAGTGTTGTCCAATGTCTTCCGGGGCATTGGCCCAGGACAGTAGGTGAGTCGATGTGGCTTGGGACCAGGTTTTTAGGGGGTCCCTTTAGACATGGAAGAGTATGAAGATCCGAATAAAGGACACACAAAGCATTAGGTGGAGTGATTGAATGTTTGAATGGATTCCAGCGCTCTTGAAATTACGCCACTATAAACATAGAATAAGGCATCTCTTGAATGGAGAAAGAGACATCAAATTATTGAATGATAGGGAATGCAACTGTTTATAGTCATGTAGAGAGGACTGTTTTCATATATTTTAACATCATATGGATAGGATGAGGGCCATACAGTTTAATGTGATGAGGTCAGGATGATGGCCATACAGTTTAATGTCATGTGGTCAGGACGAGGGCTATACAGTTTAATGTTATATGGTCAGGATGATGGCCATACATTTTAAAGTCATGTGGTCAGGATGACTAGGTAGGGGATACCTTGCAATGGTTGGTGTGGGACTTATGCAATGGCGGCCCATTCTAGATGAACGTAGAAAAATGAGCTAGGAAATCAGGGTATAGGAGAGTCATGAGGAGTAGCTCGACTCATGGAATGTATAGAACAGATTTTGGGGCGGTACAAGGGTGCAATGTAATATATTGTTGACCCGGCCCAAAAAGTTCATGGTGTGACTCTATTTTTCATGGGGTTTAGTGACGGTAACAAAGGGACCGGTCTGGAGGGTCGAGACCGCAGCCCCCGTGGTATGGACCGGCAAGTGCATGGGGTTTTCCACATGGGGCGGGCCGCGTAGGAGCTGGCCGCGAGTGACTGGATGCGGCGGAGCTGGCCGCATAGGAGACGACCACAGAGGGGCTTTCCACGATGGGTGTCCATGGAAGAGATGGCTGCGGCGGAGCAGGCCGCAAAGGAGGCTATCCGCGAAGGGTGCTGTCTACGAAGGATGTTGTCCGTGAAGGAGGCTATCCACAAAGGATCTAGCCGCGAGGGAACAAGCCGCGAAGGACTAGGTTGTGAAGGAGGCTTTCTGCGAAGGAGGTTTTCCGCGATGGAGTTTGCGCCCGTCCTACTTCGCGCCTATGGAGAGGTTTCCGCCACCATTTCGTGAATGACACTGGTCCACAGAGGAGATGGCCATCCGCTAAGGAGATGACTATACGCGAAGGATGTGGTCGTATGTGGTTCGCGGTTTGGTTTCTCCTCTATGCAGAAAAGTGCATCCGCGAACGACATGGAGTCCACGGATGGTCGCGGAACATTACAGCTGGGACCGATTTCTCCAGCATCTCCCCACAGGTTTTCACCTATCCTTCATCTCTTTCTATTTTTTGGTGCCCCTCGGTGAATATTTAGAGTCACGATGGGGAAGTATTGATGGTCCCATGGCATGTTCTGCGGAATCCCATGAATGAATCCCCACCTGTGGATGACATGGTCAACCGGGAGCTTTGGAACTAAGATTCTTGGGATTGCTCCGTGGTTGTGCACCAACCCACATCTATTCCTTGAACGACAGTGGTTCGTGGCCGTATAGGCGCTCCTCCTCCATTTCGCGAATGATGGTGCGTGCGGTAGGGACCGGTTGGTGCGCTTCGTGGGAATGGACCGGCCTGGCGTGCATTCTTTTCCACACCCACGGAGGATCTCCACCTCCATCTCGCGAATGAGGCTGGTCTGCGGAGGGGAGCAGTTCACTGAACCAGCCATGTAACACTTGTGTTGGTTGGAAAACCGGTTATTCCTTTTCCAATTTTTAGTATTTTCCTCATCCCTTTGCCCAATTTATTGAAGGTAATTGGGTAAAAATCATCTTTCGAATGAAGGGGATTATTATCTTCATTTGCGGATTTTTTCAGGACCCTATTGAAGTTAAAGAATTTTAATTTTTTTTGGAATCAATGGAGTCTCCTTGAAAGTTTAATGTTAATCTATAATTAATTATAATTCTTGATAACCATTTTAGAATTATTAGTGAGGTGGAAAATGAAACTGATATCCAATTTTATCTATTTTTAGAGAACATGTATGATAGGTTACAATTTAAAACACTATTTAAAATTTTTCATACATTTAAGAAGATTAGATGATGATTGTTTTTTTGTCAATGTGTGTTTCCAATTGATTTCAAATTTTTCATGAATAAATATTTTTGTAAAGATTTCCCTCAGATCATCAGATATTGTTTTTCTATTCAATAAAACCCAATAAAGTGTATCATATAAAGTTTCATAGAAGTGTTTGATGTATAGTTATTTTTTTAATTAGATAGTTAATGTTTTATGAAAAATATTCTCTCAATAAGGAACACTAGATAGAGTATCACTAGACAATAGAATAGTTCACGAGATAGAAGTTAATAAATGGAGGAAATTAGATGGAATATTCTATATAAACCTTTTTGGAGATTATTTTAAAAATATTTATTTTTTTTGGGATTAGTTTTATTTGAACTTTTTTTACATTCAATGGGGTTAGTAAAATCATAAATATTAGGGGAGAGAAAGTTTCTAATAGGTGGTGGCTAAAATGTTACTTCACTTTTTCTGTTATAATTAGTTCTATTGATGGATGAGGGTAACTATAGAAAGGAAATAGGTTCTCACACTAAGTTCTAATGTTCTAAATATTTCATACCTTATTTACATTATTATAATTAAATGATTATGGGTATTTTATAAAATTTGATAAGGATAAAAATGTAACAAGTTTCAAGGGTTAATTTCATAGAGTTATAAAAAATAACATCTCACCATATATTAAACCCCACCCTCTCCCCAAGTTGTTCCATATATCATAATTTACATCAATTATAAACTTATTAATTGAAAATTATGGCAACATGCACACACATTATAATACTATGTAAACATAAATACATTTAAACACAATATATATGAGCATAGGTAACAAACAATTGTCTCTATGATCATATTTGAATGAAACATTCATTCACATATAGTCATTATGATAATATAAAATAGAAAATCCACTCACCCACAATCATTGTGAGAAAAGATGATATAAAATAAATTCAAGCATATAGTCTTTATCTCACAAGATACAAATCATTAAACAAATCATTTGAGGGTTATATACGACCCCACATATTTCATAATGAATAAACAAAAACACTTCAATTAAAAAACAATCTTATCATTAAGATCCCATAGAATAAAATTGGGTTTCGTAACATTTTAAAATGTTGTCGCATTTAACATCCATAATTGATAGATCGGTTGACACCAATAACTCAATCACCCAAAAAGAATAATTACCAAGGAAATTAAGAGGATTATTGATGAACCATTAATCAAGAGGGTATAGATAATTTATATATAAACAAATAAATTGAAGTGAAACCATTTAAATAGTTTTTTAAAAATATTCTTTATATTTATCTTAATGAGGAAAAATTAAAAATTACATAAAACCCCCATTTTCAAGAAGTTAACATGAAAAAATATGTTTTTAAATTATTTATTAATAATATCAAATAATAGATACTTAAAAATTAAATATTTGTTTTATATAGGATATTTCGAGTGAGATCTTAATTTTATGATCAAGGAGCCATTTGGGGGAGAAAATGGAAAATGAAGAGAAACTATCATTAATGATGGTTGAAATGATTCTTAATAACATTATAATTATTTAAATAATTAAATTCATAAAATTATAATTCACATGTGATACAATTTAAATTATGAAGAAACAAATTTGAAAATTTAATATAACACTATTATAGAATAGAAACAATCAATTATAGATGAATGTTTTTATATAATAAAAAATACCACACAATAAAAGGTAACTGGGTTTATAAAATCCCTAACAATATTTATATTTATTTTATTGAATACCAGTGAAATATGTAACATGAAATTTATGTATAGAATATTTAATTTAATGATAGTAGTATAAAAAATATATAGGTAATAATATACAACCCATAATATAAAACAAGAGAACAACATTGAATATGTCATAAGGATAAAAAATGATAAAACAAAAAACATAAGGATATCATAATTTTTTTAAATCATATTAACATAGAAATAATTAAATGTAAATGAAACAACCATAAAAATGGATTAATTTTATATCACATCAATGTGGTATCATTTACACTATATAAACCAATAAAAGTTTGTATTACATAAAATTATTAAGGAAGGAAACTTGAGAGAAATCCCTTATGTTAACTCTAATCATCCAAAAAATGAACTGTAATATAAATAATATATTAATTTTAATAACATAACGAAAATCCTAATTCGTATCTGTTACTATGTAATCGATTCAGTTATAATTTTTTCTTTATTTTTATTAATTCTTTATTTACTATCATCAGATGTTAATGATTTTGATTTTGTTTCAAAGGATTTAAAATGTCAATGTGGATTCAAATTCACCGATCCGAAGATGAAATTTTGAATATATTATATAGTAAAAAATTAATTTC
This sequence comes from Viscum album, assembly GCA_963277665.1. NCBI lineage: Eukaryota > Viridiplantae > Streptophyta > Magnoliopsida > Santalales > Viscaceae > Viscum > Viscum album. The sequence goes on from OY728159.1 coordinate 1,865,580,792, forward strand.
TTTATAATGATATATAATTCCTTACTTCTATTCTATAATATTTTTAATATTGATTTAGGAAGATAGAATCCATGATGATTTTTTTCATTAATTTATAACAAAAAAAATATTTTATGGTAATGGAATAATAAATATTAATAAAAAAATATGTAAAAAAATTATAAAACTATCTATAAAATAATATAAAATTTATTCCGAAATTATATTTTTTGATCCATTCACATATGGTGGTGATAAAAAAAGTTGTATATTGTTCCATTGAGGTGTTAGTCCCCAAGTAAAAATGGATATTGTTTTCATTTTATATATAAAATGTGAATAGTATAGATTGATTTATGATTTATTAATAGTAAACATGTCATAAATTATATATTTAATAATTAAATAATAGTTTATATCCATCCATGTATGTTAGTTAAAAATGTTATATTATACTTCATAGTTGTGATATTCTTCATGAACACATGAATAACATTCACATATATATACATATGGGGGTATGGTATAAAATAGTTATAAAATTAACAAAATTTTATTTAAATATCGTAAAATGATAAATTTAAATATATTATTATTAGAAAAAAATATCTTTTTAGTGGAAATATATTAACAAAAAGTAACAATAGGTAAAAAGTACTAACGTTGATAGTTCGAACATTCTATTGGAGTACATCATGTAAATAGAGGTTTTAGGGATATTCCACAATTAAAACGTATTCTAAATGTAGTATATTTTAATTGGGGATGTTAAAAGATTAGTTGATTAATAGGAATTACAATTTTAGATTCTTTTTAAATGTTGTTCAAAAAAATTCATTTTATAAGTCCGTAGAATAAATTTTCAACAATAAATTAAAAGGGAAATTCTGTATTCTGAAAAAGTGTCTCGAAAAGAGGGCAGTAAAAGTGATGGGATTATTATAGTCCTAGACTCATTTAAATAAATTATTTGAATACTATTTTATTGTGAATTTAGTATTTTTCTCGTTAGTTTTATCTTTTTACCATATTTTAATTTTACTTAGTTAAATATTTTTTACTATTGGTAACATATATTTATGAATAAAAATAACATTAAAATTAACAAACAATTTCCGAAATTTAATTAATAATATTTTAACAATTTCATAATATTAAATTTTTTATTTTGATAAAAAATAATACTAAAATAATATGTGCCTTACAAATAAAAAACGATTTCAAAAAAATATTACCAAGGATGAAAAATTTTAATCATAATTTTTAAAAATAAATAGTATATCTACTATTTATGTGTAATTTAATTATTTATTTTTTTGGAATATGTTTTCATAGAATATTAGTTCATTATGATATCCTAATTATTTCCTAAAAGTAACAGTATTTTTTAAAACTGTATTGTGAACTAGTAACATAAAAAATGAATCTTTTCAGAACTAATCCAAAAATCTATTCCACCAATATTACTATTACGACAACTAAAAAAAGATCTATTTTTCAAATTAAAAATTTAATAGTTTTTAATTTTCCATTAAAATGAAATTAGAAATATAATGAATAATTTTTTACATGAATGTGACATTATATATATAAAACTCATATTCATATATATTTATAATTTCATATTAATTTATATTTAATATATTATTCAAAAAATATATATTTTACCATAATTATAAAATTATATTTTTATTTTCATTTTCCAATAAAAATACTTCCAAAATGATAATTTTTCATAAATTAAAGGGTTAGGGTAAAATGGTTCTATCGTTAACAAATTCTAATTAAAATCTAATAAATCATTTAGATTAAAAAAATTACCTATTTATTTTTATTTCCACATAGATCTCAAAATATGATTTATTTTACTTCTCAGTATATATTTGTTAAAATTTTATGAAATTATCATTTCAATCTGTTATATTTTTCTAATGTGACATTAGTTAAATTCATGAGGACTATAAATACTATCCATATTTTCCCCCATTTTGTAAATAAGATCATTGGTGGAATCATAAATATTTATACCAATGACTAGAAAATTGTTTGATGCTAATTATTTTAAATAAAATCCAAAGACTATTTATATTTTATTATATCAAGGGATTGATTGCTTGATATCATAATAAAATGTGAATAAAAATATTAGTGAGATAATAATAAGGGAAATATATAATCTTGGGGTATATTAGATAATGTTTTTTAATATACATTGGTCCTTTTGATATAAAAATATTAATGTGGATCATCTCCCATGGGATTAATCTAATCAAAAAGTTCATTTTTTTACCTTAGGAGTCCCTTATACCCCCTTAAGTTTTCCCGTTTCTACAAAAAAATGCATAAAAATGATGAATATCATAAACATAAATAGGACTCATTAAAAAAGAAAAATGAGTGGAATATTAGATAAGTCATTCAATAAATTTCATAATTCTTAATAAGGATCATAATAACGGTAATTTGACTTTGCATGATGGATAATTCCTTATTAAGGTACTAACTTATGAAATTTAAAAAATAGATCTATGACATCATTATAGATGGGATGAAATTTTCTTTGTCTCTTATAATTATATGCATCAGATCAAATCATAGATACATATCAAAGAAGAATAGGTTACGAGGGGAAATATTTTCCATTGTGTATTAATTATGGTGAGAATATTGAAACTCATTTTAATTCATTTCATAAAGAGATAATGTATCATAGAAATTTAAAACTCCATCTAAAGGAAGTAATTGTTTCTATTAATGTTGAGACATAGGGTACTGAGGTTGTGGATTTCATTCTTAGACTATATATGTGGAAAATATGATACGTAAAAAATATATGACCCACTTTTCTTGTCATAAAAAATTCAAATATACCTTATAACTAATTGGTTGAGAAAATAAAAATCTAAGATTCTCCCACGATAAAATTGAAATAAAGAAATATTTTATTAATAAGAATGTGGATAGTCCTTTGAATCATTATATATTTCTAATGTACATCAATATTTTACCATGGGATATTATTAAAAAGGACCCAATAAATATAATCTATTAGTTAATTATGGTAGGTTGACATCCAATATTATCTTTTCCCAATAATATTCTACTAAATAAAAAACTCACTCATCTTTATTCTTCTCAGCAATTATTAAGGATTATGACATATATTTTTTCATTTCATATTATTTCTAAAATTCACTGTAAAAATGTTTCACTATAGAAACCCATGATTTTGGAGATGAAAAATGGTTTATTATGGGGAGATAAATTAAGTAATCCATGCTTGTCTTCAATGAAATGGGGTTTAACAAAATGAAGATGTTATCATATCAGAATATTATCCAGAATGTCGCTATCCAGAACTGATAATACATTATCATTTAGAGATTCAATCTAAGAGTTTTGATATATTTTTTATTAAATATATTGGTGTTTGAACTTATTTATCTCTTCTTTTATGTTAGTTAGTTCTTCATATCATTAATGAGTAAATAATCTTATGTCTTCATGTATATACGAATTTTAAGATAATTATACCACTTATGTAAAAAATTATTTATTTTAAAAAATAATGAAATCAGAAAATATCTGAATAAAAAATATATATAGGTTTAGTGGGTCACATTGGTGGGAAATTAAAAAAAATTGATATTTATATGCACTTATTTATCTTTTTATACTATTATTTTCCTTATGTTTGCATAAGGGGATCTTAATGTATTCAATTTGTTTCAAAGACTACATGAATATTAGAGTGGTCAGAAGGATGTCATAGATAAATGCTTACAATAAGTCTAATCTAGAAAAAATAATAAGGAATGAAAATTATATATAACTGTGTTGGAGTAGTAAAAAATTCAATTCATTTCCTATATCTAACTTCCCTATTGACAAATATATCAATTTTTGTCATGTATTTGCAATGCATTGTTATGAAACTCACAAGCCACATAAATAATACTCATCAATTGGTTCATGTATTATTTCCACATTAATATAAAATAATACATCATTATTCCTATGGAATTCATAAATGTGATTGAATGAAATTTTGAGAACAACCATTGGGATTGTTAAATGGAAAATAAATTCCATTGGTTTAGCTGGAGGAGGATTAGAATATCCTTTGTCACCAAGGGAATGCATAACCATAGAGTTGATTAAGTAATGAAAGTATTTATTCTATACTATCATAGTTTTATTAGGACGGTCACTCAATGTGGTAATTATATTATAAATATAGATATAATTATATTAATGATGCTCCTAACAGTGATTTATCCTTAAATTCTATGATCTTTAAAAATATAATGGTAGAATTTATAATTCATAGAATAAAATAGAAACATTTCCAATACAGAAAACACTACATATATCAAGATAAGAGGATATAAATATCTGTATTTTATAAAATTTGGTTGATACAAAATATTTTAATCAAAATTGAAATGATTATTCTTTTTACGATTAATAAAATTCCTGACCTGAACTTTTTTAGTTATAATAAAGAAATATTTTTCACTAATAAGGATGAATATACTTTTTTTTCATGACCTAACAATAATTGTCATAAGAGATAATAATCATGTGGTGTCTCTTTTATCCTACACTTATAACATACAACATGAGTATATATATCTTAGACGGATAAATACAAATGTTGATTACATACATAGTTTGTAGTATCTATAAAAACTTTGTTACTACAGATATGTTTTTCTTGAAATGATGATCCTATATCTAAACCAGGATAGAATACTATATATAGGTAATATTTATTTAATGTTGACAATATTATTTTTTATTTATTGGGTGTCACAAATCACAAATTTATTTCCTTCCACTATAGATATACATGCCCACAACTAGTTCTCGACACATATTATTTATATCTAGTTATTTAAAACTATCATGAACTCTTTTATAGGATTATTGATATATATTAATGATTTTTTGGGGCCCCATTTTAATTTTTATACTGACGATTTTTTTTGAATCATGGAACTCAACGAAATTATGGTAAGAAAAATTACCACATATTCCTTTATATCTAGAAAATAAAAGACAATCATGAATCTAAGGTCTCATATTACATTATTATAATCCAACAATAAAATTTCATTCATGTATATTTTTACCATCTTGTATCCCTATGGGTTTTTTGGATTAATTTTACACACATGAATATTAGTATTAAGCATAACACAAATTGATCATATATATATTAATATGAGTAGAAGAAGGATGGTTGGAGGAAACCATGGGTATGTATTTTTGAATTTTTCTTGAAATATATATTTTTTTGACACTCCCCAAAAGAATCATTGACATTATAAAACCCTTTATATCTAAAGGGAAATTAATTTACCTATGACTATATTGACCTCTAATCAGATCTCATTATCACGATCATGGAGGAGTCCTCTTTGTGACAACTGATTTATAATTATAGTAAATAAATGATATATTTTAATAAAACTATAATATAACACATATTTTAATATTTATAGGAAACAATTATATTTTTAATGTATGGATAATGATATTGAACATACTTGGTCAAATTAATTCATGATAAAAATTTCAAAAGATTTATAATGAAATAAGACATTACACATACTTGAAAAATTTATATTTAAATATTCTAACTATTATTTATAATAATATTTTACAATATTCATAACTACCAAATTATTGACTATAAAATTTATAAAAAAAATATATCTACATTTAAAGGTAAAGAGATAATTTTTAGAAAAGTGTTTTTTTAACAAACTATTTTTATATGAAAAGGAATAATGCCTAAAAATTTTAATAAAGTAAACTTATATTTAATGCTGACTGATTTAAATGAATAATATAAAATACATATCTAAATATTTTAATATGAATTCATAAAAGTTTTTTATATGTCATGTAGTTAATATAATACAATATTATGATTGAAAAATTCATTTCATGGAAAACCATTTTTCAACACAATTTTCTATTTTATTTTTTAAATTATATTATAAAATTATGTTATTTTTTTTGATAATTTTTATTTATTATATGGAATTAAGATAATTTATATTATGAGAAATGGTAAATATTTTTTTCATGATGAATAAAAATAATTGTAAAAACTAATTACGGTAGTTTAGGTTAAAACATGATTTCATTGAGGTTAATCAAAAACCAGTCTTATTTCAAATGATGTTAACACTTTTTTAGACAACATTTTATTATTTTACTTAAAAATTATCTATTTTACTGTATAATATTATTCATTTAGATCCATATTTCCAAGAATGTGACAAGTGATTTTTGAAAAAAAAAATTAAGATTTATAACTATTCTACTCACCACAATTATAATGGGAAACCTCCTCCCCTAAATTATTAACAGTCATTATGGTTTTTTTCTCGAACAAACCATGAGAAAATACATCCCCAATACTCTTATACACATTTTAGATATTCTTCTCCCCCAAAAATATTATCCTTTGTGTCCCTAATAAAAGATCCAAAGGCGGTTCTTATAAGTGAAGGTAATTTTTCTATAACAAACTTTTTATTATTTAATTATTATTTTACAACATTTAATTATGTATTAATAATTAAAATATATCGAAACTAATATATACAATATATCAAGATGTTATTATTTTTATTTCATAATATTTATCCATATCCTTATCAATCAAATTTGAAATTGGTGTAACTTGTTTTCCATCATCGACTAAAATGGATAGTCATAATGATGGAAACAATGAATATCTATGATATATATGAATTAATATTGATATTTTAATATTAAAATATCATACACTTACATAACCATTCACCCATTAAGGAAAGGATATTGTTTTCCATGCTTACAAATTTTATACCATCTCTATGAAGTGATGCAATTTATTTTACACATCCAAATTTCTTGAATGATTCTAAAAATTAATATAATGAGAAAATAACATATTTCTAACAACAATATAATTATGTATACTATGGTAATATATCCTATACCCATGATCCTTAACATCCATGACAAAACATGCATGAGAAAAAAATGAAGTTAACACCCGCAATAATAGAAATAATGAAATATTACTAATGAAGGGGTGATAAGATGATACAATGGGATCATATATGTTATTATAAATATGAAAATGGTTTTGGGATAAATTTATAACAGGACTAAAAAAATTATATTAGAATATAAAGAATGATAAATTAAAGGGAATCATGAGTTAATGGATTATATCTTACATAATTTTCGGATTTATTATTTTTTTATTGAAGGAATCATATCATTTATTCTTAATAAGATTAAATAATTTTATTATCTTATTGATATTAAAGTATTTTCAATATTTTATTTAAAATTTTCCTCAGTTTTTACTTGAATCAAGAAAATAAATTATTAAAATAAAAATAAATTTTAGTTCTCCTTTAATTAGGTATACCTTTCTTCCATATCCATATTTTTCAAATATATATATATATATATAAGTATTTTTTATTTTTAAAATTATTTCTTAATAAAATTTTATTGTATAAGTTACATTTTAATTTATATGACACTAATATTTCTAATGTTTTCTGAAATTATTATTTTCAAAATTATTTAAAAATAGTATAAAGTAACTTTTTTAACGTATACAATGTTAACAACATTCTCGTCAACCATAACTGTTTAATGAAATTTTAATTCATATACCTGTTCTAAATTATTTTAAAATTTTAAATATTTAATTATCTATTATTTTAATATTTTATTTCCACTTGAATTATTCATGTAAATGAATGATGTTATTTTGAAACATATATTTTTAAAGATACGATGGTCATTTTTTACCCATGATTTTGATCATAACTCCTATTAGAACATTAAATTTGTATTTATTATTGGAAATTGAATTTATATTAAGTATTCATACCCTCTATATAATGGATATTACGCCTTCATAAACCAGAATCCATTTTTACATGTAGTTCTTTAATGTAAAAGTTATTTGACAGGCAAAAGAAAACATTGAAAATATGTATTGTTCCCTAAATAAGGATATTTATTGATAATGTATATTAATTATTAGTTGAATTGATTATTTAATATATAATTAGTGAATTTGACATGGATTTATTGGTGGAGTGTGCTTATAGATAACCATTGTATATATCGATATCTCTAATGAGAAAAATCGATATGCTTTCATTAACTGAGTTTTTTGTTGATACCTACCCATTAGTTGGAACTGATTTAGGGAAATGTATCGATGATATTTATATCCTGATTTATGACATTATTATGTCAAATACTATGACTTTACTTAATTAATAATTCATTTATTATTATCAATGAAATTATTTACTAGGAATTATCTAAGGATAGAATTTCTTCTCATGTTGTTGATTAAATTGATGTGTTTTCAGTTATTTTCCATTCCATATTGTTCATTTCATATCTACTGATGATATGTTATTTTAAATATAACCATACTGAGAATTTTATCTCATCATTATTTGGATTAATTTCCCCATAATTAAAAGATGAATTAGTTGAATGATTTTCAATGATGCTGAGTATTTCTTGTTATATTTTTTATTTTATTCCCAATGTAAAATGTGTATCATATATGTATCTAGTTAAGAAAAACTAATAAATTGATCAGTAATTTTAGATATAAATGTTGTATATATTTTATGGTAATAATGTGATAATTGGATTTGGGTTACTGGAGTCATGTTTTTTATAATTTGTGTCAAATCTTATTTAGTAGAAACCATGGAAACTGAATTTACAGAAATATAATATATTTAACAAAACACTATTATAAAATTTATGGATATGGAATGGTTTAAAATAACATCTTAAATTTTTTATAAGATATATATTATGTGGGTTTTACTATCAATGAATTCATATTTGGATTCTATAATTGGATATGGTTCGGGAACATTTTATCCAATGCGAAATTAATTTTAAATTGGTATATTGGGATTTGACGTCATCATCACCTAGTTTTTGAAAATAGAACATAATACACACTTCATTTTAAACAGTCATTGGATATGGTTTGGTTAATTGAAATCATATTTACAAGTCATTATGAAGGATTTTAAAATATTTTAAGGATTTAATAATATTGCCAAAGAAACTATGTTAGAGATTCCATAATTAACAATGCATAAAATTTTAATTTATTTTATGTGTTAAATAAGATTTTAATTTTATATATTTTGAATAAAATTATTAAATTTAAAATCTAATATAATTTATTTTTTTTCGAAATGGGTTTTTGAAGAAATAATAGTATGAAAACTTGTTTTCAATCAATTAATTTATCTACTATGTAACCCAATAAAATTGGTGTTAGAACTAAGTAGATCATGTCTATATTATGGAATATGATCTTGGTTATTCATGATAATATTTCTATAATAAAGAAGCCTATTTTTTCTAAAATTTAATTTTATAATTTTACTTTTTCTAATGCAACATATTCCACCATCATTTAGTGGTACTACTAATATAGTGGTGGATATTCAATGAATGATGTACCTTAAATATTTATTTTAGGAATTGGATATGATGAAAAGGAAAAGGTTATAATATCAGTATATTATCCGAAGGGAAATTTTGATCAATGGTGGTGGTTGATCTAGAATACTAGGGAGGTGAGAAGTAGAACACTTCGAATGGAGAGATTTTAAAGAATCATTCTTCATCAGATACGTCCAATGTGAGTAAAGGATTGAAATGAATAGAATGTTCTTAGATTTATACTAAATTGAACATGAATGTATAACAAAGTATGAGGATCAAATTATAAGACTATCCAAGTATTCTATGTAATACATATGCAATTTTAAATAACATATTGACTATATCTTTGAATGAATTAAGTCAAGTCCAAAAAGGCCATTAATTTCTCAATGTTCTTAATCATATGATTAAATAGTTTTAAAAATCACCAAATTAGAGAATTAATTTTTTATATCATATATATTAAATGGGAATTAATATATTAAGAGTTTATCTAAGTACCAATAAAAATGGAACACATATAAAAATAAGATGAAAATAAACTAATTTTCATCATGTAAAAATTATAGAAAGATTCATCATAGAAAATGATTGAATAGAATGTGATATTTTTAAAGGTTTAGTTATAAGGGTTATATGACTCATAAAATCAAGGTGAATATATTGAATACTACTATCACCTTCTTTAATTATAATTAATTTGGGCATTATTTATGTTAACATCCCAAGTATCAGTGGAACATACCCGAAAATAATCCAAGGGGATAATAACAAGATTATTTTATCATTACAACTAATGTTGATGTTTCCAAATATTTGGTGGAAAATAGTTTAATGATATTTTAAAATATAGATAACTTTTTATTTGATTTTACATCTTCACACTCTTTTATATCTTTCATAATTTTGAAAAAAATTAGATATTTCTCTAGTTCATTATAAAGGTATTTTTTGTCCGCCCTCATAGTGGAAATATCATCTTTACAGGGATATGTCAAGAAGTTACCAATATAAAACAAAATTATGCTTTATTTGACGACTTTATTATCATTAATATGGTTTATATTAATTAAATTTGTGGAATGTACTAAAGTTTTAAGTACCATTAAAATTATTAAATCAATGATAATTAAATTACAATTCATGATGAATATATGAAATTCCATATCATTAAAGTGGAGAATTCAGCATCTAGGTCTTGTATAGATCCATATATAATAGCTAATCAGAATTATATTATTGGGGATGAAGAGAAAACCCAATAGAGGGATGTAAAATGTAATAATAAAATTGAGGATTTACCTATTATACTTGAATACACTGAAGTATTTTCTATAGAAATACCTAGAAATCCATTAGAGAATATTGTTGACTTTTCGATTGATATTACCCCTAATTCAAGACCAATATCAAATAACCCATAAAAATTGGTCATTGTGGAATTAGTGGAGTCAAAGAAACTTCTTGTTGATTTGTGTGATAAGAGACTTATTTTCTATAGTATTTCACCTTGGGGGGTCGATGTTCGTTTTCCTTAAAAATTAAGATAGATAAATGTGGTTATGCATTGGTTATAGGGAAATACATTCTATTATCATAAAAAAAATTATCCTATTATTCACATTAATGAATTACTGAATGAAATTCATAGAGCTAATCATTATTCAAATTTTGACCTTTACTCTGGGTATGATCAATTACAAGTAAAGAAGGAAGTTATTAAAAATAAGTAATTTGAAGAAGGTATGGACATTAAAATTTTATAGTAAGTCCATTTGGAATAACTAATACACCCTATGATTTTATTAAAATAATAAAGATATTTTCAAGGAATATCTTTATAATTTCAGTTTTTTATTCTTTGACTTTTTCTTGGTTCATTTTAAAATCAACTCTGTCCATGAGAATCTCTTATATATAATTCATGATACTATTAAAGGAAAATAATTATATGGGTAGTTTAGAAATAATGAGTTATATTTATAGGATGTTTTTTTATTTTATATATTGTTTCCATCTATGGAATATTAGTTGATCTTTTGAATATAAATTCAATCAATGAATATCCTGAACTAAAAAAACTAATTCATATAGTTTCATTGATTTTTTAGGTTAATATAATTTATTTTTTAAATATTTTTTCTAATTGGATGACCCACTTGTAAACCATATCCATAATGTATCTATGTTCACATACTAAAAAAGAAGCAGAATAATTGTATGAATAATTTTATAGGATAATTTTCAATAATATTATTTCAATCATACCACTAAAAATGATTGGTTTATGATTTATATGATGATGCATCAAAGAAAGGATTTTATAGTTTCATTATTTGAAAAAAAAAACGATCTTTCCTATGAATCAAGGTAGTTAAGTACTAAAGAGTATAACTATCCAACACATGATCCTCAGTTCGTAGATTTGATCATTTTTATAAATATTTGTTAATTATCTAGATTTTTATGGATGTGATATATAAACACACCATAAGACAAAAAATAATATTTTTTTCCTAAAAATAGGTTAATATGAGAAAAAGGAGAACACTTGATCTACTCATGGATTATTATTTCCAAAAAAACTACCACATAGGGATGGTATATATGGTAGAATTTTTATTTATCAGGAAAGATCATGGAGTTCATATCAAAATAATGATTAAACATGGCCCAATTTTCATGGATCAAGTAAATATGAATATGGAATTTATTAATGAAATAGAGAAAACACCCCCATTTAAAATTATTGTGAAACCAAGTTTTTTAGAAAATAAAAAAATTTCTCAATCAGATGATGAGAATTGTAAAAAAAATTAATGTTGTGAACCATGTGAAATTGAATGAATTTTTGTGTGAATATGTTTTATTTATGATAACATTAGAAAATATTCATATTTACATTCTATATGAATACATATACCTCTTTGGATAATTGTAGTAATGATTTTTAATTATTTTTTAAGACATCATGGTTCACCCCTTTCAATTTTGTCTCATTAGGATAGTCATTATGTATCTAAATTAAAGAAGATTCCCTATAAGTTCTTTTAAACCATGCATAATTTAAGCACTTATAACCACCATCAAACTGATGGAAAACCTAAAAGACTATTAAAACAATAGAAAACATGTTGAGGATGTGATCACATTACATTCAGGGTATGTTGGATCTTTATTTACCTTTGGGAGTGTTTTACCATATTTATAGTTTCCATTATGGTATTTTAATTTTTTTTGTATAAAGAATTATTTGGAAACAAATGTCGTACTTCAATTTGTTGGGAAGAAATTGATGAATGGAATGAATTAGTCCTTGAACCTATTGAAGAGAAGAAAAATGTAATTACTATTCATAATCATATTATTTAATCTCAATGAAGGAAAAAAAGTTATGATGATAATAGGAAGACTGATTTAGAATTTCAATGGGATGACCATTTTTTATTGAAATTATTTAAATGGTAGTGTGTTATAAGGATTAGTAAGAAATGAAAATTCATCCCCAGGTACATTATACTATTTTAAATTATAGAAATAATATAAGTGGTGGATTATTGATTGTAAATTTTACCAAACCCTCTAATGTACCTGATGTACTCAAGATGTCATTATTAAGGAAGTATAAGATAGACCTAATGCAAGTTCTCAGAATTGATGAAATATAACTACAACCAGATATATATTACTGTGAAGAGAACATCTAAATTAATTATAGAAGAGAAAAAGTGTAGATAAATAAGAACACATGAAATTTAATGGTACATTGGATATATCATAAAATGGAGGTAGAATCATTGGAATAGAATTATTTTATGTTTAAGAGTCACCCTCATTTTTTAAAAGGAAATATTCAGGAAAATTTTGAGTATGAAATTTTTGTATGAGGGAAAAGTGGAATTGCCAAGATTTTATTATAGTATGTGAAAATTATATTTTTATAAAACTAGTATAAAATAAATTTTTTAAAATTTCAAGGTAAAAATAGTAATTTAATTGGACTAATATTGAATTTGATCTTAGTTGGTAAAAATATTCCTAAAATGAATATTTAAATTTTTCCCGTAGAAGTATTATTTTAGAAATAATTAATAATACATAATTTACTAATTTGAAATTTTATTTAAAATAATAAATTAGAATATGTATAATTTACTATTTAATTACTATAAATTTTATATAAATAATGAAAATATCATTTGGGGCTAAAAGAGTTATATTTCATATAATGTTTTTGTTCAGAAAAATATTCCTGTTTAAAATGAATTAATATATGTAAATTTTAATTAATTAAAATAATAATTAGTTATGAAAGATTTAAATTGAAATTATTGATTACATATATAAATATATTTATTTTAATCTCTCTAATGATAATGACTGGTCATATCATTTACATAGGTTCATCTTGTTCTTGAAAAAATCATTTAATCAAAAATCATTTTCGACATAGATTATTAATTATTTCTAAATTAAAATGAGAATATTAAATTATTTGAATTTAAAAATATCAATATAATATCTATAATTATACTTATTAATATTATCTAATAGGTTTACTTTTTTTATCATAATGAATAGTAAAAAATAAAAAAATCTAATTATCGCAATTTGGATTAAAATGAGTCTACATGAAAACTCTTATATAAATACATTATTCAAAATGACCTGAATATTTCATAAAAATATTGTGGATGTTTTTATACCTTATATATTTCCCATTATAATACGGTCTATTTTAGAGCCATATTTACATTAAAGTGATATGAATTTATTGAAAAAAATTAAAAAAGTACAACTATGCCGCTCATCTCAGTTATAAAAGGCCACTTCCAACCCTCACTTATTCACATATATGAGTCCACTTATATCAACAATAACCTTACAATGAATTACTCTAAAATATATATATAATATTTAGAGGTACTGATGTTCCGAAAAGACTGTCCCTATGGTCTTAATAAGAGACATAATGGATGTTCCTCCAAGAAAAAGTAATTATTTTTACCAATATATTCCTATATAATTCCTCTTTTACCATTTTAAAATATGTATTATAAATTAAATAATAATAATAATAATAAATTCTCTATATATTTTTTACAATGGAATAAAATATATCCATCTCCTACTCCATCAAATGAGAAACAAAATCATCTCTCGTGTGTACCACGAAGAATGTAGTTACAAATAGATTTAATATTTTTTTCTTCAGTAACACACATGGATAGTTAGAATGATATAAATAATGTATTTATACGATTATTATGACATAATTTTGATTCTATAAAATTATAATATGGTACAATTTCTTACCCTTTCACCCCTTATTGAAATTATGTCATCTATTATGTGTTCATATAACCTATTGTCTCCACAAAGCAATATGATTCCTTTACTATGTCATAATTTCTAAAATGATTCTCAAAATTTATATAATGTGTAAAAATGATATGTATAAAAATAATATAAATTTTTTTAAGATAGAACTATGTCCTATACACAAGGAAAAAACATCCATGACATATGTTCATGAAAAAATGATATTGTTAACACCATAAATAATGGTTATAATGATATATTCTAATTGAATTGAAGATAAAGTGTTAAATATAGATTTTATATGATATTATATATAATAATATGTTTTTATTATATATTTAAAACATGTTTAAAACCCTTATATAAGATGTTAAAAAAATTAAACTTAAAGGATGTTGGAGTTAATGAATTTCATCTTAATTACTATTACATTAAGACTTATTTTTTAATATGAACCTATTCAATGTTATGTGGTGCATTTATTTTCCATTTGAAATTTCAAAAATTAATACTTATAAATTAATTATGATTAATATTTCAATACATGTTTATAATTTAAAGGGGATTCCATTAAAATGTTATCAAATGGGTAAAAATTTATATTAAAATATCACTTTCTTTAGGGATTTCTTATCTTTTCATGGATTGAATATCATAATTTATACGTATAAAGGTATAATAATTTTATTACCATTATGATTTTTTTGGATTTTCCATATTTTTTAAAAAATATCATCTCTTTGCCACTTGAATCAATAAAATAATTGTTTGAAAGAAAAGCTCACAGTATTTCCCTTTTAATTAGGTATATTTTTCTTCAGTATATATATTTTAAAAAATGGTTCTACAAATGTTTAATTATTTTATTAAATTATTTATTATGGAAATTTTATGTTATCCTTTACTATTAAATGAATTAAATGAATATTTCTAATCCTCTTAAAAGTGGAATCTTTTGAATTTCACTATAAATAGTTAATGGAATGTTTTTAAAATTTATAGTGTGGTAATATACTTCCCCATTACAAGAACTATTTTTTGACTTTTATATTAATATACCTGTTCTCAATTTTATTTAATAATAACATATTTAATTTTATATTATTTTAATATTTCACTTCATTTTTCATTATTTTTCCAAAGTACATGAGAATTTTTAAAAATCTATATATATGTCGAAATAATGGTAATCTCATATTCATAAATAATTTTTTGTTATAATATATTGCATAAAAAAAAATTATTATTATCATTAGACATTGGGGTTACATTTTTCTTCTAAATTCACTATATCATGGATATGATTATTTCCAAAATAATATACAATTTTTAAATATGGATCATTATTTTGAATTTCAATTTATTTTCTGGGGAAATACTTAATAAATATATATTATTTACTAACACTAACAATTACATTTTATTATTTTATAATGATAACTTTTAAAAGTTATGTGAGAACATAAAAAAAAGACACCATCCTAAAATCTCACCAACCTTCTACACCTGTAACATAACAAATTATCTATACACCAATACCACAAAACATAAAACAACCTATGAGATCAAGGAACCATTAAAATCGTGTTTTATTCAATTATAAGATTAATCCATATATAATTTCTTATGAAGGTCATGTAAATTTGTTTCAAGATCATCGTTGATATGAACTTAGATGAAATAATCCTCCTTATACCATTTTCTAATAATATTTTCCACATATATATTCATTTCATTTAATACCCTTTTCAAAATATGTCTTCTCTTTTTGAAACACATAAACTACACTTCATTAGTGACAACTTGAAAGAAATATTTAATATTCATTAATACATCCTTCTAGGAGTCCCTAATTTGTAATGCATCTTTCGTATTTTCATTTTCATAGTGTATAGTGAGTTCTTATATATTTACATTATTTGTTGACTCACTATTACTTTACTTGAGTATTTTATTTTTATTAAAACTTCTATTCATTTTTAGGAATAATTGGAGAATTCTTTCCTCCATTTGGTTAGAATACAACTCCTAGAATGATGATTTCCTTTTTTCGATTTCTTCTTTCACGTGATGTGAAGATATCTACTATGTCTTCCCTCTTCATTATATTCTAAAAAGTATCCCACTATATTTTAATTTTAATCCTCTTTATAGGTTCCATTATCCTATTTGGAAAAAATCATCTATGCGGAAGCTCTTTTCTCATGTTCCTACGCATCAATTGAAATCCCTTCAAAATGGTTACCAAGTATAATTGTGACTGGGATCCTTATTTTACTTGACATATTCAATATATTCATACCAAACTAATTTTTAGTTGATATGACCCACATTAAAATCTCTTAGTTAGTGAAGATTTATATGCCACCAAAACCTATAACCTAGAGCATTACCTGATGAGTATGATCACATACACGTCCACATACTTTTCACGAGAGGAATAATTTGTTTCAATACTATTGGGGATTGAGGGAAAACCATTTTCACCCCCTCTCCTCCTCAAAATAAACCATGGATTTATTTTTGTAATTAATTTCACCAAGGTTGTTTCATAAATATTCGTAGATATCTATAATCTATGGCACTAGATTCATAGTTCTTTCCTATTTCTGCAAGGCATCATAATTACCCATCTCGTCAGTTCCTGAAAGGTCCACCTTGAGGTCACTAAAAGTGTCTTATCCCATAACCATTTTATATTTCACCTCATGTATATTAAAAATCCCATGACTATAAGATGAATTTATATGACCTACCTAATATTAGGATGAAAAATTGTAATTTCATGTTTTATAAACTTCAACATATTTTTAATGAAATTATTTTCCAACTATTCTCCACACTAATGCCAATGGTGTCATAGATACATCATTATCTATGAAAATACATATAAAAATATGATTAATAACTATATTAGTTATACTATAAGAACAAAATTATTTACCAACCATATTTCATAGCTTGTGAATAAAAGAGGGGTCTTGGAAGGGGAGATGAAGTTTGGAGAGTCCAACTGAAATCTCTGTTGTTTATGTATCAAATTTAATGTGGAATTCATATGTCCACTGATGTAGATAAAAATTACACTCATTATATTTGAGAGGAGATGTGGACTATGATATTACTAAATCTTCTATCGATGAAAATCGAATAATGATGTGCCATATTTCATGAATCCCCACATTCACATGTTCATGTAATCCACATGAACTAAAAAAGAATCTATCAAAGGAATTTATTGAAGGATTTTGATGTCAAAATTGGGCCACTAGGATGAGGCATAGAATACCTAATGTTTATATGAACTTTAAGAGTGGTTTTAAAAGTTGGGGCAAAAATTTTGATAGATTTCGGACATTTAGACATACTAATATCATTGGAAACCTCATGATAAAATCTGGATTCATGAATGGGAGAAATTAGTGAATTTGTGTCTTTTAGGAGGAAGAGGTATGAGAACACACCCCCATCAGGGGGTTTCTTAGCCATCGATGCTTAAGGAATCACTGAGATAATTATTTATAAGTGGATGGTTCTCCACTGATAATGAGGGAAATTATGTCATAAACTATATTCATGAAACAATGTTAATATTTTTTATTAGGAATATTTTTAATGAATTACATTGGTTATTCAATATTTAAGGAATTAAATGGAATTTCATTGATATTTGGTTAACAGATGTAGATATACCCCCCTCATCCATTGTGGGGATAATGAGATAAATAAATAAGATAATATTATAGGGTTTGGGTGTATACCTACACATGAAATAAACATTATTGGGGTAAGGAATTTATTTTATAAATTCCATGATGTCATAAGAAAATATTTCCAATATTAATAATTTCCTTCACATATATTTCAGTTAATATCCCCATGATATAATATCATAGATATTATACATGAATTTCTTTTTATCAAGTTATAGATTAAATGACATGTTATTTAAGGTATTTTCCATTCCAAATTTATTATTCCTCATATACTAGTGATATATTAAATTCATATGTATCCTTACTAAGAATTTGATCTCACCATTATTTTTTCCCTTCCCTATGATATAAATTTGAATAATTTTATCATTTTCAAGATTGTTGGTCATTTTATTTTGTTATGGTTTAATTTTAGATCCCAATGTAAAATGGGTATCGTGTTTGTATACTTTTCCCAAAAACAACTAATATAATCTATACTTTAGGATTATAAATTATATATATATATATATATTCCAATTTTAGTTAGTGAATGAAGGCTCTAGGTAACTGGAGTTAGGGTTGTTAAATCCTTCACTCATTATAATTTTGTTTAGGTCATTTAGAATAAAAATATATACTTAGATAGTCACAACAGGGTTTATCATATGGTCCATTAAGGAAAAATTATAGAAAAATAAATATCATCAATTGATATTTGTGGGGAAATGTTCTGGAATATATCCCTCCACTACCTTTTATAAATGAAATCTTAGTGTTACATTTTTACTTCACACACATTATACCATTTTAGTATTATTTTCTCACCTTCAGTTTATTTTGAAAGTTATTCTATTATTTAACAATAAAATGTTAATTTTGGGAGAGAAAATACCCTATTTTTTCCACAAACATTATACTATTTGGGGGGGTTAAATGAACATGCATCTTCTATATAGTTGGATAATTTGGTGGATTGATCCAATTAGTAAAAATACACTAAATCATCCTTGAATATGAATATATGACTAACACCAAAATTTTCATGTGGCCTAATTCATCATATTGGATATGGTCTTAGGAGGGTCTTTCAATTTATCCTAACCCTAATCAGAAACACATAAGTTATCATCCACTTCAAATCAAATTGGCTTTAATTTGACGTGGGGTTGTGTGGCCCTTGGTTGAGTCTTCCTTAACAATACCCCACCACTTATTAGGTAGTGTATGGTATCACATTCCCATAACCTCATATCACTCATGTGATGACAAGTTATATGGTGTTGTTTTGTCCCCCATTTCAATTTTCTTTGTGTCCCAAACTAGGGGGCCACCATGTCACTCGATATGAATGTTTTTGAGGAATTTTGATAATTTTTATTTCTATATACAAGATAGAATTTTTTGGTAGTGAATTGTAATAATTAATTTATGTACAATGTCATAGTATGATCTTCATTTTAAGTATTGGAAATTTTTATGAAGTTATGGAAACATTTATTAATTTTTCTCAATTATTTCAATGACTATTCTTGAGAGAGACTGTCAACAAAAATAATGAGTTTGATAAACAATTTGAGGCATGTGAATGATTGATCGTGATTAAAAAATAAAACTTTGTGGTGTTTAGTACTTACTCAAGGAATTGGGGTATAAATTAAATTAGAATGAAGAAATACATATTATTTTAATATTTATTTGAATATAAATAACGAAAAGCATGGGATGATGATTTTATATTCTAAATAATTAGTTTATTTTATATTAAATAGTGTAAAAAATGGTGGAAATTATCAATAAAGTATAGGTAATGTAAAAAACTCACTTTTTTAAATATGGATTTCTATAGAAAATATAAAATCATATAAAAAAGAGTGTAGAATATATCCATAATATTTCTAAGAGGTTATGAAAATTGTAAATTCCCAACAAGACTATAAAAAATATTCCTTTTGAGTGATTGTTATTTTAATTTCACAGTTCAATATTATTTAAAACTCAAGATAAATAAAATGTTTTTAGAAAGATAAATATTTTTTTTCTCCCATTCACTCGTAATTACCTATATATTATATGGAATCATTATAATTGAATTTATTTACATCAAAAAATTATTTATTTATTTATTATTTTTTATATTGAAAAAATTTGCTTGAAAAAAACTATAAAAATTTGATATTCAATTTTAAAACTTTCTTTTGTGTAAGTTCATTGACAATAGATACAATAGAGGATGGGGGTGTACATTTAATATTTTTATAATTCATGTCTCAATATAATAAAATCATTTAAGGTGAAAATTTAATTTTTAGCAACATGCATTATTTTTAATTGAAATTATTTTAAGAGTGATAAAATATGAATATTTAGATATTTTTTCATAATATTTCATGAAAATAAACTATTTTATTTGTCTACATGTTTGAAAATATTTAAAATGATGTATATAGCTATGATAAATATTCAAGGAATGGTTTATGCTTCATGATACACATATTTTATGTATGTGAGAGGTTATTATAGTTTTTTTGATCCAATTTTTTCAATCATTATTAGTGTGGAATTTTATTTTAAATGATCATATAAAATGATCAAATTTGAAAATATTTTTAGGATTTATATTGAAATTTTATATATCATTAATTGTAATACATTCTTTTGGTTCATTTAGAATAAAATTAATAATAATATAAATATAAAATCAATGTAAGAAATAATATTTCCAAAACAAGTGTTCACTATGGTCTAATATCATGTGGCAAAAGGGAATCTTCACTGACAATAATATTATTATAAATGTTTATGGAGTATAATTTGTTAAAAAACATAAGGGGATGAGTTTATTATTTATTATCAGTATATTATCAATGATGAGGAAAATTACACAATGTGTAAAGGAATATTGTTGTGTATACAAATATAAGGACCACTATGAAAGGACCATTCATATATAAAATAGGGATACCATAATTATAGAATTCACTCTAAGACTAAATCACTGAGTTGGGGATATCATAAATGATGACTATACCTCATATAATAATAATTTAACAAGACCCCTTAGTGTTGATATTTAGCAATTAAATAGGAGAAAGTCAATGAACCAAATCTAAAAAACATCAATAACAATGAAATTGAGAAAATATGATTTTACAATACAAATTACACATAGAATATGAGTATAATTCTCAACTATTGTATAACACCAAATAAATTGTCACAGATATCATTTTGATGGTCATATTTTGGAATCTAGAACACCCTGAAATGTATCCTTAAATATTGAGATTATCTTTTATAGAATAATACCAAATAAGAAAAGAACCATTCAAATACTACAATCACCAGAATATATCACCATGCCATGGAAACTAGAATAATGGAACTAATCAATGAGATATTCTTTGGGTTGATTAAAATATAGTCCCTAAGGATAGAGAAGATTATGTATTCTATATCTCATCATATGTAATGATGTTCATATATCTCTATATATAGGTGATAGAAATATATGAATTTTTATTCTAGGTGGACACCTCTATATTATGATTTATTTTTCATTGGTTGAAAAAATAGAGTATCCAACTACTCTATAAATCTATACTTGGAAGTAATCACACCATCCCAATAGAATTTACCCCCTTAAATACTCCCTTTCCTATTATGTCAATTATTTAGGTAATATTTCATGTTTAAATATAATGATCTAGATTTGGTGATGTATCGATGATCTCACTCTTTAAAAAATGGATGATTTTGGGAAATTCCATGTGATATTAATTATTTATATTTTTTATGATGTTATGATGATCCTTTTTTCATTTGGAATTAAATTTCTTAGGTTTTTTAATAAGGAATAAATAGAGGGTTCCCCAGAAAAAGTCATAATTAAAAACCCTATTCAAAAATAATAATTAATTAAGAATGATCAAGATGGATATGAAAGTGACCTTGAAGGATGCATAATAGTAAGGAGTGAGAATAAGTTATGAAAAAAATTTAAACCACTTATTTAACTTATTTTTTCTTAACATACATTTCTGAAAATGAATCACAGGCAGTAACTTCCATGATAATCCTTCAATAAATAAAAAAGATATATTCATAATTTTACCTCAATATTTTTCTTTTTTCAACGTGATTTAATAAGTTATTGTACCTAAATTATTAACAAATACCTTCATAATGGGAGTTCTAATGGAAGGTGTAATGAGTATTCATGACACATCTTTTTATGTCCTTTGAAATTTTAATGATCGATAAGATGATAAAATTATTTCATGATAATTACATGTTTATTAGATTAATAATACTTGTAAATGAGATTAATAAACATTTTCATTTCGTTATATTCTCTTAGATTATATTATAAAATCCTTAAAAATTTAGAATATGTGTTTTAATAGTTAGTATTTATCTATTATAGTCAATTGGGAATGTTTTTAGAAAGAATAAAGTCAAACCTTGTATTATTGATATAGCCAACTAGAGAAGCATCTAGAACTTTATATACAATATTAATTTTGGATTTCCTATTTACAAATCAATTCAATATATATATATGGGTTATTTATGAATCCATTAATCAATATATAACATTATTATGGTAAATAATGAATATTATCAATGATAAAGAAGGTAGGGACATCCATAGAACAATACATTCCTTGGAAGGTTGTAAAAAGACGGGATGAAGTTGATGTATATAAATTCAAAATAATAGTGTCTTGTAAAATAATTGATAATAATTATGAAATAGGATCCCCTTGATAGTGAGATTGTAATATTTTTAATAAACCTAAATTCCACCTAATTAATGTGATTGAGAACTTTTGTTTTGAAAAGTAGTTAAATTAAAAATTATAAAACTACCTAGAAGAATAATAATAACATGTGATCATAAAAATCAATTTCCATTATAAACAGTCAAAATAATTAACCTTCTTTCCCATTATTATATTTTTGAAACTTTTTAACGTTTTTAGAGTCATGGATCATTTATTGAGATAATGAAGTGGAACCAAACACATACACAAAGACACACCCATATATATTACTGATATATTCTTGTTCCTATTCAGAAAAAAATTAAGGAGTGGCATGTGACAATCACTATTTATTTTAGAAGAAAACTATTATCTTAGAATTTACATATACTTAGGTAAATAATAGTTTATAAATTTAGGATGATTTTAATTTAGTATGAGGAAAAAAAATTCCAAAACATTTCTCAAGATTTTTGACAACCATTGAAATATAATGAAACATCCATCAAGATATTTGTCTTTATTATATCATATAAAACAAATAATAAAACACCAACAAATTCATCAATGCCTAGATAACTATTTTAATTGAAATTTATGTAATTATAAATAATTTCTCAATTAATTTGGGCTATAATTAGTGTACTGTGTAATTTTTTAAAAAATATTCATTATTTTCAACTCTCAGATATCCCAATAGAGTAAATAATTATACCCATTATAATATTAGGGGAATGGTAAATACATAGAGGCCATATTCATTGGTTTTGGTAGTTCCATAAATATAATATAGAAGGAGGATGTGAATTTTTATCATCGTCTACTCCATTATGAATGAATGTGTATAAGAATGGTGTATATCATCAACTATGAGACACCATATCCAAGATCAATCCCCAAAATTTATTTACAACTCATGATATATTCAATAAATATCCCTTTATTTATCTATAGTAGAAAAAAACTAATCCTCTTATGATATTTTTAGATTACTATATAAAATATTGACTTTTTTCATCAAATAATTGTTGTTGGGGTGAGAATTAAATAAACTTTTCACCCCTTGCTACATGAAAACTAAATGGAACATAAGATTCAAATAGAAAATTCCCCATTATTGATTCCTTCTATATATTTCCCATAAATTATAAGAAAATATCTTCATGAATCCACCAGTTTGAAATATTCAACTAAGTGGAGATTCTATAAGATAATTTCAAAAATAATTAGTAATTCATTTTTAATCATTAATCTACATACCTGAATAATTATATTTCACCATTATATATTGTTTCTAATATTTTTGTATACTTTTAGTAAATAATTTATTTATATATTTTAAAATTTATTCTGTATTATGTCAATTCCATTCCAAATTTATACAATTTAAATGAATTTATTTTATTGGCGGTAAAAGATAATGAAATTCTAAAATTATAATCCATGTAGATATAAGATTTAAATGACTGAATTAGTTTATCAATTAGTTTTAAACAAAAAATTAAATATAATTTTATGTTAATCGATCATAGACATACAATCAACCTGTAGTTTGGCTTCTACGATAGAGAAAACATGATTATTTGAATGGTATATAAATTATTTATTTTTAAATATATGATAATTCCAAATTATTTTATCTCTACTAGAAAATATATAATGATATACATGATTAAACACAAATCATGTATCTTGAAATAGAAATTTTCCAGTACTATATTTGATTACATTATATTTTTATAAATTTCATGAGGGAATTTAGATGAAATATCATTGGTTACAATGTTCCATATAATGAATAATATATTACATAATACTTTAGATGATATGGTTGAAATGGGGAAGAATGATGTGGAGTCTCATCCATTGATGAAAAAATATTTCCACATAGAACCCATGATAAAAATGGTTTTATAAATACATATTTATCCAAATCATTTTAACCATTAATAACAAACAATTGAGGAATTTACTGAAGGAAGATGAAAGAAAAAATTGGGATCTGAATTTAAGATATAATGAAAAATAAAGATTCCCTTAACTATGTTCACTGGTCACCAAAATCATTATATGAAATATTAATTTGATCTATACTATATTTAATGGATGTTCAAGAAAATACTTATTTTGAGAGAATAATAATACAATATAAGAAATCCAAAAACATTAATGAATATTAAGGATAGGTACATGAGCTGGGGATGAATCATAATCATGGCCAATATTATATTTCCTATGTGTGAGATAGTACTGGATAAAATTATAAATAGTTAGGTAGATCTATCATGGAGTCCTCATGAGATAACATAGTCTTTTTTCTCCTATTTTCATAATTTTATTATAGAATGGTGTTGTTTTATTAGGATAATTATTATTTAAAATATGGGAATACATTTTTATTTTATTTAGTTTTTATTTAAATTATGTTATAAATTTTAGTCATGCTTTTTCATCCTAATCTTAATGCATTCCTTATGTTTAGTGGATGGTTTTTTTGTGTGTGTATGGCATAACTGAAGTAGAAGATCACAAAACCATCGAAGAATATATATATATTTCCACTCATTAGTTATCTTTTTAGTGTGGGATAAGAATAAAATATGAACATACACTAAATAGTATTGGTAGAACAGTATTTTCCAATTTTATTTTAGTATTGAATAGTGATAAATAGCACATGTGTGATTGGGAACCACACACCTTTTTTCTTGAAAAAAAATAAATTAACAAATAAGGACAGAAATGGAATCATGAAAACACCAGAAGGAGAAATATATGGTTTCTTTTGTGAAGAGTTAAGGAACCTTGTTATGATATTTGAATTCATTTTAATGGTTTGTGGTTAGCATGGAAGAGTGTGTATATGAATGAAAAAGTTGTTTCTCAACTCCATCTCATGAATAGTAATCCATCATATGTACGTTTTATTTATTTCAATTTACATAGTACAAGTTATCCAATCAATGTTGAAATGATCCCCTTATAGTCCTAATTAGGTAATGTAAAATTCATCTTTCTTATAAATCAATGCCATTCCAAAATATACTTTCTGATATTTTTTAGATTTTTTTATATAAACTAACCAATAACACATACTTCCCAACATATCCATTTGAAAATAATAACATTGAATTCATTAATATCTATGATTATGTTACCATGTACACATACAAGGAAGTTCGAATTTAATTATAAACATATCCATAAAATTAATTACATCATAAAAAAATAACATAACAATAAAACTATACTTTAAATCCATTTTTATGTTATTATTTTTATAAATAATATCATTATTTACTCCATGATTCATTATGAATTTATACGACCATTGATATCAATCCATGAAATATTTTTATATATATTATAGTATTCATTAAATCATTAAACCATATTCTAATAATAATTAATGGGAAAAATATGGTCATTTAATATTGAATTACTCTACATTTAGTCTATTTTGATATTCTAATTTTTAATACATTAGGAATAAAAAAAACCATTTACACTATAAATATATTAAAAATTATATAGACATGAATAATTATACATGTTAGTGTAATTTATAATCATTGAACCCTCAATATTAAATTACACTATTCAATGGATTTTTTATTTCCTCAAATATTTTATTTTCATCAATGTTGTTATAGAATAGTTCATTCTAATAAAAGTTTATTTTTTATCTATATTACAAGTTTTGATATTTTAATAATTAAAATTCCATCCACTTCCACATTGATATCATTATCTAATCCTTTTTAATGGTTTCATTTTAAAAATTATAAATCTCAAAAAATCATAATTAGGAAGTACGAATTATTTAAATATTATTATATGTATATAAAGGTGAATATATATTTCTAAATATTTTTTATGTATCAATAATAATATTTTTTATTATATTGAATAATTAAACCTCAATCATCATCAATATTATATATAGTCATATTTGAAACATTACATTTTTTTCTCACTTCATGGAGTGATTTATTCATAATTATCAAAATCAATGATTTCATAAATTAATTTAGGTTCGACTTATTTTTTCTCTATCACAATGTAATCTTGTACTCATAAACATTATAAATTAAATTTATTAAAGAATATATTGTTTTTAATATTTGAAAATTCAAAAAAATCATTCATCACCCCTACAGACTAACATTACTCAGACATTTTCGTTTTTCAATACAATGAAATTACTATAATACATTATAAGGTATATAAATATAGAAATCCACTAATGAAACATATAATATTGAAAATTCCCAATATAGAAATTAAATAAGAAATGATTATTGAGGTTATTTTTTCAGTACTACATGATGTGGCTCTATTTTTACATAGTTTTGCCACATCTTTTTACTTAATTTTAAATGATTTAATAAATTATTTAATCATTTTATACTAAATATTTGTTATTTTGAAATTTTATAGTTAAATTTTTTAATTATTCAATTTTTATAATTAATTATTTATTTTTCATCATCAACGTAACAATTTTAATCTTACATTACTTTTTAATTTAATTATGTCTTATTTAGTTTTGTTAATTTATGTCTGCCCGACTATTTAATAAACTGAATTTTTTAAATAATTATTTTATCATTTTAATTCTATTTAATTCACTTAGACTTTATTTTAGTATTTTTTCAATTATTTTAGTTACATTAGAATATTTTAGCAATGTTAATTAATGTGTTTAGTCATCCTAATAATTGTTTAAGTAAATAATATGTGTTTTTAATTAAATAAAATAGTTCGCTTTTAATTTTTTGTGTTTAGATAATTATTTAATTAAATAAATAAGAGTATTTAAACATTAATTATATTATTTTATGTATTCGGTTTGATTATTTATTTGTTTTCTATTGGTTTTAGTCTACCGATGAGGTAGACAAGAGCTTGCGGTTACTTATTTAGTTCACTGATACTAATCTTTACTATTCACTGCTACTTTGTAATAAATTTATTTAGTTATATTAATTTTAGTCTTTAATTAATTTATTTTAAAAATTATCTGGTTTATAAATTTATTGTTGTTAATTAATAATTTTAATGTTTTAAAGGATAATAAATATCATGTTTTAATAAATGGTATTTAACGTCTTTTTAATTAAATATTTTCATTCATATTTTTAGTTTACTTAAGTTTTTATTTTATGTTTAATTTATGTGTTTTTTTAACGTCACCGTTAACTATTTATTTTAGTGTAACGGTGACTCTATTATTTTTATACCGGTAACCCTACTCCCAGCACCTCACTGTTATGTCATTGTTCCTCTTTTCTTAGTTTATTTCTCTAACAGTGATCATTTATTGTATCTGTGACCCTTTTATTTATGTTGCGCAATAGTGACTATTTTGATTTTTAATAGTGAATATCTTAGCCAGAGCTCCTTTTTGATTTTATTCTAATGGTGACCTCAGCTTTTATTCTATCGGTATCTTTAATATGTATCCCTAACAGTTTATTTCTACCAGTGACCTTTTTTTTTCATCTGTGAGCTTTGATTTTATTTTGCTAATAGTGACCACTTCACTAATGTGTTGCTGCTCCTTTTTATTTTCCTCCGTCAGTAGCTACCTCACTGATATCATCTTTTTCTCACATTTAACTCTACCTCAATGCTAGCTACTACCTTACCTCACTGTTACTTGATTCTCACTGTTTTACTCTCCCTCACCGTTACAGCTTTGTTTTCCCACCTTACCGTTACAGCCTTTCCTCACTGATATACAACAGTCACTACAACATCAGTAGACTTCACAATTCTTCAACCTCACAGATATACATTCTATTCCCTCACCTTTGTCAATTTATTCTCGCTTTTTCTCCTTCTTTCACACTATTCTTCCCCTGCACCTCATCGTTCCACCTCTCCAACTCACCCTCGTTTTCCCCTTCACCTCATAGATAGCCTTCCTCTTCTTTCACCCTTGCCTTCCACTGTGTTCCCCGCAGTCCACTGAGATCCAAAGTCGCTCCGCTTGAAGAGGTAAAGGCGTTCCACAATGGGAGCTGAACCAGAGGGGATCTACGCATCAATTTGAAGCGACTACTGCAATACTTTTTGGAGCCACCACACCCTTGTTGCGCAGTATTAGAACTAGAGTTGTTGTCTGTTGTGGAGCTTAAGTGAGCTGTGCCTCCATGGATAGAGGGAGGAGACCAATTCCCTACAGTGTTGTTGTGAGGAGGTATACCACAACCCTTACTGCACCAGAGCCGAGCCCGACGTCACTATTGCAGGAGGTGTCTTGCTGCTAGAGGTGTCCACTATGAAGAACCGAGTCAAGGAGTTCTCCACATTGCTGGAAGGGAACTGTCCACAGTTGGAGCTGAATCTGGTGCCACAATCGAGTTGATGAGTCCATTTGAGGGAGGGTCAACCCACTATCTACAGTTGCTGGATGACGCTGAAGGAGGAGCCGAGCCGCTGTTGTGTGAAGAGGAGGCCGCCAAAGATGATGCCCTCCCCCTATGCACCGAACTAGTGGGAGGAAGAAGAGAAGTTATTAAAAATATTAAAATTAAATAATAAAAGTCATAATAAAAGTAATGTAAGGAAAAAAGAAGAAAAAAAGAAAACATAAAGTAAAGCTTACTTTAATTAAGTCAAATGAGTATAATAGAATTTATAAAAGTTAAAAATTTAAAACAATTATAATATAAATACATTGATAAGTTATCAATTATAATATAAAACTAAATTAATAATTATTGTAATAATAAATTAATACACTATTAACAGTATAAATATATAATTAATAATAATTTTAAATAAACAATAAAATATATTATTAATTTAATGAAATATTTGAATCTTATATATTAATTCAAGTTAGTAAGTTAAAATTAATTAATAAATAAATTAGTCTAGCAATTTAATTTCTTAATTAGTAATAATAAAATTATTAATACAATCTAAATTATTAAATTTATAATTACTTATTTACTTATTATGTTAAATTTTGATTATTTAGTTAAATTTGATGAACTTAAAAATTATTATTTAGTATTTATTTTTATTAATTTAATAAACTCAATATAGTTTGATAAAAATATTATATAAATATAATAATTTTCATTTACAATATCTATTAAATAACATAAGTTAACTTTTAACGAGTAATATAACACTTACCTTTAAAAAAATAAACATTTTTTATTCTTTCTGTTAGCATTTATTTATTTTTCTTACCTAACTTTGCAGGTTCATTCAAGAGAAAAGTGTACGTCCAAGTGCATGTAACTAACTCTGCACAAGTTAGTTACGAGGGAAAAACTAGTGTGATGTGCCCGTCACGAAAAAAATGCAAATTTTGTAGTATGTCTGTGAAGAACTTTTGTAGTCGATTAACAAGGTCTGGTGACATGGATTAGAATATGGTGGTTTCAAAAGTAGGGAAAGCAGCATATTTTGAGGCTCATTCATTCCACGAACTTACATTGGAGAGAAGACTCTGAGGAGAAGTATTAAGGTCAAGCTGAAGGCTAAGGAGCCCGAAGGCAGAGCAGTACTTGGGGAATTTTTCCTTCCCCTATCTTTAATTCGTGTACTCTGATTTCAGATGTTTTCAATTCTAGATTTTATTATGATCATAGGATGAGTTGTTTAACTCGTGAATTTTATAATTCGTTGGTTTATTCTTAAAAATCCTTCACTTATTTCTTTTCTGACATTAGAATTGATCGGAGAGATCAATTTTAATGATCATGTAAGTTGTTCACACCATACATCTCTGTAAAAAATTCATAGTTTCATGTTTAATCAGCGATATTGAACTTGATCATCATCTTGTTGAAGAATTAAAGTCTTGAACTGTGGAAATTTATGGCAATTTTATTTTCAAATAGTTTTCCTTTTCTAACTGTTATCAGTTTGACTAATTTTGGAGTGGTGAACTCCTAAAGTCAGTCTTCTATGCGTTGAGTTTCCTGGCGAGGGAGACTTTTCACCATTATTTCTTGAGGTGTGATTCATTAAAGTTTATTGGAGAAGATATATTTTTAACCAACATATTTAGAATTCCTAAGTGTTATTTCTAGATCATTGTTCTTTGTCCCGCTGCTTTATATTAGTATATTGTATTTCTCTAGTTTATCCTACTTAGTTTAAATTTTTGATTCATCATAGAGAGTCTTTTTTCCTTATCCTATTTCAATTTCATCAATAAAAAAAATAAAAAAAGTAAGAAGATGTTTTCTCCACTGCTAAAAACATTGGGGGTTTAAAATTAAAAAACATTAGAAATCACTCATCTTCCTTCTCTGTGGATCGACCCTACACTACTATACTAGTGTAAGAGTAATAAATGTAATTTTGAGGGACGGGACGACCTCCGACCCCATCAAAATTTTGCGCCATTACCAGGGAAGGAATGCAATGAGAATATAAGGTTTAATAAAAGACATAAAAACAAACATAAAAATCATATAAAAAATCTACAAAAAATAATCAAAAAAACTGTGAACTAGAGCCTACTACTTAAGTGGCCCATTAAAATTCTGCCTCAACTATGAAACTCTCTGTGTTTAATCTGAAATTTTCTTTAATAAAATGAACATTATGAATGCTCGTACTACTACACTAGACCTTACTGTGTTTGTTGTGGTGATTGTTGACAGACTTCTTTGCAGTGTGTCTATAACCATCCACAACAAAATTTTTACACTGATGAAAATAAAATATATGAGTTTAGTCCTAACACCCTAGATAAAATTGACCTAATTGAGTCTAAAATGGATTCTATTATGGAAATAATTAACAATTGGTTTGATAAAACCCATTAAATTCAACTTAGATATTCTCAAGAGTGATATTAAAGACTGAAAAGATTAGAAAACATGCACTTGGAATTACAAAAAAGGGTTAAAGAACAAGTATAATTTGATGAAAAAGAAAAAGAAAATGTTTTTAAAAGATTTGAAAATCATGTGGAAGCAGAAAGTGATAGTGTAATTGGTCAAGAAACCATTTACTTTGAAGAATATGAATATATTGAACAAAATATGGAAATAACCAACTCATTAAACAAGAAACACATTGATAAAGACCCTAGAATGATCCTTAATGTTGTTGAGTTGAACAATTTTGAAGATGAATTAAAACAGATTGAAAACGAATGTCCATTTCTCTTCATAATTCCTACATTGGATAAAAATCACTATTTTAGAAATGTTGAGAATGAAGTCACTCAGGTTTATGTCAAACATCAAACTGAAAACTTGAATGTTAAAAACACTTCACCCAATTTTTGTGACTTTGTGCACAATGAGTCTGAACTGGATATTGGGTATAATATGGATGAGAACATTAATCTAGATAACATGGAATCTGAAATCGTTGAACTTGAACTGAACAATTATCTTCCATGTTTCGAAACTCCAAACCCATCTTTTTCTGAAATGATGTTGGATGATTTAGAGGATGAGGGAATGATTTTTGAAGAAAGTTTAAATGATGAGATTTCATCTCCATATTCTCTGATTTATTTTTTGATTGAAACTGAGTGTATTATACTAGAAAGTAGTGTTGATATACATGGGAGTAAATTTTTAAATTTGATCAATCATGAACATGAATTTATTAAATATCAATTTAAAATTACTCCCCCTGATTTGAACTTCTTGGAAAAAACTACAGACCATGTTTTAGAAAATGATCCTTTTGAACTTGAACATGAAAGATTTGTTAAACACACACAAGATGATGGATTCATAATTGAATTGATAGAAGTAGTAGATGATCAATGTGAGTTAACAGATGATGTTTTTTTGGAAGAGATTTACTACATTGTTAAACCATAATCCTTTGGTGATAAAATAAATTCTCTTCCTTTCCTATCACTTCCATCCTCACCTGTGAAGGGTGCTGAGCCTTTTCATGATACTGATATTAGTCCAGAGGTAGAATCAGTCTTGAGTTCCATTGTTTATAACCATGTTCAGCACTCTATTTAATCTCCTCTTGAACCTACTATTCAGTATTCACCCATTTTCACCCTTGATTGTGAATCTCTTTATGTTGAGGTTAATAGAGATAAATCAGAGGTCAATGATACACCCTTTGAAGCACCTATATCTATGTTATCCCTTTATGAGTATTCAAATCATGAAATTCCTGAACTTATTCTGGAAGTGGAAAGAACTATACCTACTATTTTTAAAGGGTTCTACTTGGGGGCTATTTCAGGCTGTGAGAATTCAGTTATTGATGTGTTGAGTCTTGCTGCCCACAAATCTAATCTTTCTGTTAAAAACATTTGGTCCAAACACATGTTTTGTTTCCTATTAAGGAAACCACAACCACCTAGTGACTATGGTTAGTTGCTGGGTGAGTCTGACTGGGGAATTTAAACCTAGCACTGCATGGGAGGCAACCCACTGTTTTTCTATTATTTTCAATAAAACAAAATTGTAATTAAATAAAGTCTCACTGAAGACTTTAAAATCAGTGCTTCTTGGGAGTCAACCAATGCTCCTTTATTTTCCTTTTTGAACTATTTTGTGCAGAATAATGTGAAAATTTGTTTCCTACTGTCTGTTATGTCTATGCTAGATTTTTGTTCATGGTTTTCATGTTTTGTGTTTTAAGGATGTTGGTTCTTTAGTCAATGAAGGAGTGGAATTTCCATGATCATTTTTAGACATGATCTTAGTCAGGGAAGTATTTCAACTTTATGTTTTCATTTTGGCTCATGTTTTTGTTATTAAAAATTATGTTTCATGTTTTTATACTGAAATAGAAATATTATTCTTTTAGTAATAAAATTATTCCCATATTGGAATAAAATTATGTTGTATGTGAGTGTGTTAAAAAAAATCTCAGCATGTACTTCACTGCTGGAAATTGAATTCCATTGTCATTAAGATCTACTCAATGCTTGAAACTAAGTGTGGGAGGGTACATACAGCTTGTCTTTTGAATCTACATTGGGTTGTTTTTTTAGCTTAAACATTGTCTTCTGTGTTGATTACCCAATTGAATTAATTTTGATAAACTTTCTTTAACCCCAATTCATAGTGTACTTACACTTCATATTTACTTTTGAACTGAATTGAAAATCTGTGTCTCTGAACATAGATGTTAATGCATGTACTTGCTAATGAACCTGCTGGAATTTATTTATTATGGAAAAAATATTTTTGAACTTCATTGAGACCCTTTATTCATGTCATATATCTACTTAATTTAAAATCTGTTTTGAACCTTAATTTTTTAATTGTTCTTCTCCACTTTTGAAAGTCAACATTGGGGACAAATTTGGGTTTTATGTGTGGGGGAGGGGGTTAATTCCTGACTATTCTTAACTATACTTTAATGAGAGCTCATCAATTCCAACTACAAATTCAAACTTTTTGTTTAAAAATGGATAATGTTTTTCAAAAATTTTGAAAAATTTTAAGCTTTACATTGTACTCAATTGGGTCTTTCCATAGGATAATTTCCTTATTGGTAGTTAAGAATAGCTTTGAGTCTGGAATTAATGAGTTTGGATGATTCCTGAGTGATCTTGCTTAGTGATTTGATGGAAATTTGGATTAGGACCTACTTCTGTAAGTGATTTGGGTACCCATTTTAATGGAGTTATGATCATAAACCCTGGAACCGGAAGATTGATTATAATTAAAGTCCTCATTAATCTTTTAATTAATAAAAATTTATTGATTTAATGAGCCAATGTAAATGAATTATATATAAATATTTTGAAACTGCAATAATTTGGGCATCTGGGATCCCACGGTGACTCTCCGAGACCCTAGATGCTGGGTTCTTTTCGGTTTACTCTATAGCCCTCTGTACACTTGTAATAAGTGCATTGCACAGTGCTTATCACAATGATACATGGCTTGATAAAAATAAAAAAAGTGTCTAGGGCCAAAAATGAGCTCATTAAGGTGAGGGGAATAATGAACTCCAAATGAAGAAGGGATCAATTGGTTTATATGAGAGTCATTTATGTTGTACCATTAAGGTGATTCACAAAAATATTTTTATTTTTGGCCCTTAATATTAAGTCAAAGTACAAATTTCCTTTGTAGAGATCTTAATTCCATTGATTTTTTTATCTCCTGTCATTCATGGAGTTAGAAACTGAGATTGGATTGAAGTGAGTTACTAAGTTGTATCACATATGAGGCATGACATTTTCTTTGATGGATGGTCTTTGTTTTCTTAATTACCCTTGATTATTTTTTTACAAGATATATTCATATGATTAATTCATTTTCATAAAGCCTGCAGTTATGTTTTGTCCTCAGATTTTGAATGTTGGACATGTTACAATTTGATCTTAATCATTAATACATTTTACAGTTTTTGAAAGATAATAAAATATGAAATTGTTTGAGAAAAAAATGCCCTAGTGTGGGAGAATTTGATGTGGCTCTATTTTTACATAGTTTTGCCACATATTTTTAATTAATTTTTAATGATTTAATTAATTATTTAATAATTTTATACTAAATATTTTTTATTTTGTAATTTTATAGTTACCTTTGTTAATTAATCAATTTTATAATTAATTATGTATTTTTCATCATCAAAATAATAATATTAATCTTACATTACTTTTCTAATTTAATTATGTCTTATTTAGTTTGTTTTATTTATATCTGCCCGAATTTTCAATAAAATTGCTTTTTTTGAAATAATTATTTAATCATTGTAATTCAATTAAATTAACTTAGACTTTATTTTAATATTTTATCTATTATTTTAGTTACATTAGAATAGGTTAGAAATGTTAATTAATGTTTTTAGTCGTCCTGTTAATTGTTTAAGTAAATAATATGTGTTTTTAATTAAATAAAATAGTTCACTTTTAATTTTATTTGTTCAAATAATTATTTAATTAAGTAATTTAGAGTATATGAACATTAATTATATTATTTTATGTATGCAGCTTGATTATTTATATATTTTCTATTGGTTTTAGTCTACCGGTGAGGTAGACAAGAGCTTGCAGTGACTTATTTAGGTCACTGATACTAATCATTACTATTCGCTACTACTTTGTAATAAATATATTTATTTATCTTAATTTTATTATTTTATTAATTTAGTTTAAAAATTATTCGGTTTATAAATTTAGTGTTGTAAATTAATAATTTTAATTTTTTAAAGGTTAATAAATATCATGTTTTAAATAATTTTATTTAGCATCTTTTTAATTAATTATTTTCAATCATTTTCTTAGTTTACTTATGTTTTTATTGTCTGTTTAATTTATGTGTTTTTTAAGGTCACCGTTAACTATTTATTTTAGTGTAACGATGACTCTTTTCTTTTTGTACCGGTAACCCTGCTCCCTGCACCTAACTGTTATGACGTTGTTCTTATTTTCTTAGTTTATTTCTCTAACAGTGATCATTTATTGTATCTGTGGCCCTTTTATTTATGTTGTGAAACAGTGACTATTTTGATTTTTAACAGTTACTACCTTAGCCACAACTCCTTTTTTATTTTATTTTAACGGTTACCACTGCACTTATTCTATCGGTAGCTTCAATATGTATCCCAAACATTGGCATCCTACCGGTGACCTTTTTTCTCATTTGGGAGCTTTGATATTATTTTTCTAACATTGACCACTTCACTGATGTGCTGCTGCTCCTTTTTATTTTCCACCATCAGTAGCTACCTCACTGATATCCTCTTTTTATCACTGTTAACTCTACCTCACCGATAGCTTCTACCTTAAATCACTGTTACATTATCATCACTGTTTTACTCTCCCTCACCATTACAGATTGGTTTCCCCACCTCACCATTACAACCTTTCCTCACTGATAGATAACAGTCACTACCACACTGGTAGACCTCATAATTCCTCAACCTCATCGATATACATTCTATTCCCTCACCGTTGTCAATTTATTCTCACTTTTTCCCCTTATTTCACACTCCTCTTCCCCTGAACCTCACCATTCCACCTCTCTAACTCACCCTCGTTTCCCCTTTCACCTCACCGATAGCCTTCCACTTCTTTCACCCATGCCTTCCACAGAGTTCCCCACAGTCCGCTGAGATCTGAAGTCGCACTGATTGAAGAGGGAAAGCCGTACCACCATGGGAGCTGAACCAAAGGAGATCTCCACATCAATTTGAAGCCACTGCTGCACTATTTTTTGGATCCACCGCACCCCTGTTGCGCAACATTTGAACTAGAGTTTCTTTCCACTGTGGAGACAAAGTGAGCTACTCCGCCATTGATGGAGGGAGGAGACCGATGCGCTACTGCACTACTATGAGGAGGTCTACCAGAACCCTTGTTGTTCTAGATCCGTGCCCGACGTTGCTATTGCAGGAGGTGTGTTGCTCCTAAAGGTGTCCACTATGAAGAACCGAGTCGAGGAGGCCACTGCACTGCTGGAAGGGTGCTGTCCACCGCTGGAGCTGAAGCCGGCGCCACACTCGAGTTCAGGAGTCCATCTGAGAGAGGGTCGACCCGCTATCCGCGGATGTTGGATGCCGCTACAGGAGGAGCCTAGCCGCTGCTGTGTGAAGAGGAGGCCACCAAAGATGAAGCTCCCCATGTGCGCCAAACATGGAGGAAGAAAAGAAGATATTAAAAAAATTAAAATTAAATAATAAAATAATAATGAAAGTAAAGTAAAGCATAAAGAAGAAAAAAAAGTAATGATAAAGTAAAGATAACTTTAATTATGTCAAATTAGTATAATATAATTTATAAAAGTTAAAAATTTAAAACAATTATAATATAAATACATAGATAAGTTATCAACTAAAATATAAAACTAAATTAATAATTATTGTTTATAATAAATTAATACACTATTAATGATATATATGTATAATTAATAATAATTTTAAATAAAAATAAAATATACTTATTAATTTAAAAATATTTAAAAATTAATTATTAAATCCTAAATTAAAAAAAGATAATTAATTAATCTAACAAAATAATTTCTTAAATAGTAATACTAAAATCATTACTACAATCTAAATTATTAAATTTGTAATTACTTATTTACTTATGTCCACACATTTTAATGATTTAGTTAAATTTGATAAACTAAAGAAATTAGTATTTAGTGTTTATATTTATTAATTTAATTAAATCAATAGTGTTGGATATATTTAGAATAATTTTATGTTAAATTAAATAAAAATATTCAATTAAGCTATTTATCAATTTACTTAAGTTAACTTGTAACGATTAATATAACACTTAAATTTAAAAAATAACCATTTTTTATTCTTTGCATTCGCTTTTAATTATTTTTTTCTTTTCTAACATTTCAGGTTCATTCCTAAGTCGAAGACATGTCCAGGTTCATGCAACTAACTCAATAGAATATAGTTATGTGAGAAATTCTAGCACGGCATGCTTGTCGCGAAAAAATGCACATTTTGAAGTGTGTGGGTGAAGAACTTGTGAAGTCAAGGGAAGATGTTATAGTGAAATGCAGCTTATGAAAGTAGGGTACTTAAAGCAGACAAGCAGGAGAATTTTGGAGGGGACGCTCATTCGGATTCCACACCACACCATCTTTGAGAGTGAAGACTCCCAAGAGCAGCACTGGAGATGAGAAAGGGACCGAGGATCCCGAGAGTAGAGCAGTATTTGGGTACCCATTTTAATAGAGTTATGATCATAACCCTTGGAACTAGAAGATTTATTATGATTTAGGGGCCACATTCATCTTTTAATTATTAAAAATTAATTTCTTTAATGAGCCAATGTAAATGAATTTTATATAAATCTTTTGAAAATGGAGTAATTTGGGCATTTGGGATCCCACGGTGAGTCCTTGAGACCCTAGATGCTGGGTTCATTTCTGTTTACTCTATATCCCTATGCACACTTTGAATAAGTGCATTGCAAAGTTCTTAGCTCAATGATACATGGCTTGGGATAAATAAATAAATTGTCTAGGGTTAAAAATGAGCTCATTAAGGTGAGGGGAATGATGAATGCCATATGAATATGGGATCAATTGGTTTATATGAGATTCATTTAGGTTGTATCATTGAGGTGATTCACAGAAATATTTTTATTTCTAGGCTTTACGATTAAGTCAAAGTACAAAGTTACTTGGCTAAGATCTTAATTCTGTTGATTTTTTTATCTCATATTATTCTTGGACTTAGAACCAGAGATTGGATTGAAGTGAGTCACTAAGTTGTATCACATATAAGGAATGAAATTATCTTTGATGGATGGTCTTTGTGTTATTAAATACCCTTGAGTATTTTGTTACAGGAAATATTCATATGATTAATTCATTTTCTTAAAGCCTGCTGTTATGTTTTGCCCTCTGATTTTGAATGTTGGACATGTTACAGTTTGATCTTAATCATTAATACATTTTACTATTTTTCAATGATAATAAAACATGATATTTTTTGATGAAAAACAATTCTTATGTGTGGGTGAATTTGTTGTGGCTCTATTTGTACATAGTTTTCCCACATCTTTTTACTTAATTTTTAATGATTTAATTAATTATTTAATCATTTTATACTAAATATTTGTTATTTTTTAATTTTATGGTTAACATTGTTAATTAATCAATTTTTATAAATAATTATGTATTTTTAGTCGTCAAAATAATAATTTTAATCTTACTCTACTTTTCAAATTTAATTATGTCTTCTTTAGTTTGGTTAATTTAAGTCTGCCCAACTTTTTAATAAACTGAATTTTTTTTAAAACAATTATTTAATCGTTGTAATTCTATTTAATTAAATTAGACATTATTTTATTATTTTATATATTATTTTATTTACATTAGAATAGGTTATCAATGTTAATTAATGTGTTTAGTCATCCTGGTAATTGTTTAAATAAAAAATATGTGTTTTTAAATAAATAAAATAGTTCGCTTTTAATTTTATGTGTTCAAATAATTATTTAATTAAATAATTAAGAGTTTATAAACCTTAATTATAAAATTTTATGTATGCAGTTTGATTATTTATTTGTTTTATATTGGTTTTAGTCTACTGGTAAGGTAGACAAGATCTTGCGGTGACTTATTTAGGTCACCGATACTAATCTTTACTATTCGCTGCTAGTTTGTAATAAATTTATTTAGTTATCTTAATTTTAGTCTTTTATTATTTTAGTTTAAAAATTATTCGGCTTATAAATTTCGTGTTGTTAATTAATAATTTTATGTTTTAAAGGTTAATAAATATCATGTTTTAATTAATGGTATTTAGCATCTTTTTAATTAATTATTTTCTTTCATTTTTTTAGTTTACATAAGTTTTTATTTTATTGTTTATTTATTTGTTTTTTTATGGTAACTATTAAATATTTATTTTAGTATAAAAGTGACTATTTTCTTTTTGTACCGATAACCCGGCTCCCTACACCTCAATATTATTCCGATGTTCCTCTGTTCTTAGTTTATTTCTCTAACTGTGATCATTTATTGTATCGATGACCCTTTAATTTATGTTGCACAAGAGTGACAATTTTGATTTTTAACAGTGACTACTTTAGCCAAAACTCATTTTTGATTTTATTCTAACATGTGACCTCTGATTTTATTCTACCGGTAGCTTTAATATTTATACCGAACAGTGGATTTCTTCCAGTGATCTTTTTTCTCATCTGTGAGCTTTTATTTTATTTTTCTAACATTGACCACTTCACTAATGTGATACTGCTCCTTTTTATTTTCCTCCATCAGTAGCTACCTCACCGATATCCTCTTTTTCTCACTGTTAACTACACCTCACTTATAGTGGCTGCCTTACCTCCCTGTTACATGATTCTCACCGTTTATCTCTCCCTAACCATTACAGCCTTGTTTCACCACCTCACCATTACAACCTTTCTTCACTGATAGACAGTAGTCACAACCACACCCGTAGACCTCACAATTCCTCAACCTCACCGATATAAATTTTATTCCCTCACCATTTTCAATTTCTTCTCACTTTTGCCCCTTCTTTCATGCTACTCTGCCCCTGTACCTCACCATTCCACCTCTCCAACTCACCCTCATTTTCCCTTTCACCTCATCAATAGCCTTCCTCTTCTTTCACCCTTCCCATCCACTGTGTTCCTCGCAGTCCGCTGAGATCCGATGTCGCGCTGATTGAAGAGGGAAAGTCGTGCCACCATGGGTGCTGAACCAGAGGAGATCTCCACATCAATTTGAATCCACTACTGCACTACTTTTTGGAGCCACCACACCCTTGTTGG
Source organism: Viscum album (assembly GCA_963277665.1). Classification (NCBI taxonomy): domain Eukaryota; kingdom Viridiplantae; phylum Streptophyta; class Magnoliopsida; order Santalales; family Viscaceae; genus Viscum; species Viscum album. The sequence goes on from OY728159.1 coordinate 1,865,622,275, forward strand.
GTAGAATTCGAACGAGAGTTGGTGTCCACTATGGAGCTGAAGTGAGCTGCGCCTCTATAAATGGTGGGAGGAGACTGATGCCCTGCTGCGATGTTGTCAGGATGTCTACCACAGCCCTTGTTGCACCAGAGCCAAGCCCAACATCACTGTTGTAGGAGGTGTGTTGCTGCTGGAGGTGTCCACTGTGAAGAACCAAGTCGAGGAGGCCATCGCACTGCTGGCAGGGCGCTGTCTGCCACTGGAGCTGAAGGCTACGCCACACTCGAGTTGAGGAGTCCATCTGAGGGAGGGTCGACCCAATTCCGCGGTTACTAGATGCCACTAGAGGAGGAGTCGAGCCGTAGCTGTGTGAAGAAGAGGCCTCCAAAGATGAATCCCTCCCCCTGTGCGCCGAAATTGGGGGATGAAGAAGAGAAGCTATAAAAAAATTAAAATTAAATAATAAAAGAAATAATAAAAGTAATGTAAAACAAAAAGAAGAAAAAAAAGTAATGATAATGTAAAGCTAACTTTAATTAAGTAAAATTAGTATAATAGAATTTATAAAAATTAAAAATTTAAATAAATTATAATATAAATACATAGATAAATTATCAATTAAAATATAAAACTAGATTAATTATTATTTTCAATAATAAATTAATACACTATTAAAGTATTAACATATAATTAATAATATTATTAAATAAACAATAAAATATAATTATTAATTTAAAGAAATATTTAAATCTTATGTATTAATTTATGTTATTAAGTTAAAATTAATTATTCAATGAATTTTTCTATCAATTTAATTTCTCAATTAGTAATAATAAAATTATTAATACAATCTAAATTATTAAATTTATAATTACTTATTTACTTATTTTGTTAAATTTTAATGATTTAGTTAAATTTTATTAAATTAAAATTTATTATTTATTATTTATTTTTATTAATTTAATTAAATAAATTATGTTTTATAAAAATTTTAAATAAAAATAATAATTATCAATTAAGATATCTATTAATTAACTTAAGTTAACTTCTAACGAGTAATATAACACTTAACTTTAAAAAATAATCATTTTTTATTCTTTTCATTTGAATTTATTTATTTTTCTTATCTTACTTTGCAGGTTCATTCAAAAGCAAGTTTACATCCAAGTGCATGTAACTAACTCACCAGAAGTTAGTTACGAGGGTAAAACTAGCGCGATGTTCCCGTCGCGAAAAACGCACATTTTGCAGTGCATCTATGAAGAAATTTTGAAGTCGGTGAACAAGGTCTGGTGACATGTAGTAGAATACAGTGGATAAAAAAGCTGGGAAAGCAGCATATTTTGAGGCTCATTCATTCCACAAACATACATTGGAGAGCAGACTCCAACGAGCAGTATTAGAGTCAAGATGGAGACTAAGGAGCCAGAAGGCAGAGGAGTACTTGGGGAGTTTTTCATTCCCCTATCTTTAATTCCTGTAATCTTCTTTCAGATGTTTTCAACAATCCATTTTTTTATGATCATATGATGAATTTTTTAACTCAGGAATTTTATACTTTGTTGGTTTATTCTTAAAAATCATTCACTTAATTATTTTATGACATTATAATTGATTGGCAAGATCAATTTTAATTATCATGTAAGTTGGTCTCACCTTACATTTCTATAAAAAAAATTCATAGTTTCTATTTTAATTCATGACATTGAACTTTATCATCATATTATTGAAGTATTAAAGTCTTAAACTATGGAAATTTATGGCGAGTTTATTTTCCAATAGTTTTCCTTTTCTAATTGTCAACTGTTTGACTAATTTTGGAGTGGCGAACTCCTAAAGTCAGTCTTCTGTGTGTTGAGTATCCTGGTGAGGGAGACTTTTCACCTTTATTTCTTGAGCTGTGATTCAATAAAGTGTAGTGGAGAAGATATTTTTTTAACCAGCATGTGTATAATTCTTAAGTGTTATTTCTAGATCATTGTTCCTTGTCTTGCTGCTTTATATTAGTATACTGTATTTCTCTAGTTTATCATACATAGTTTAAATTTTAGTTTCTTCGTAGAGAATCTTGGTTCCTCATCCAGTTTCCATTTCATCAATAAAAATATATATATAAAAAGTATGAAGATGTTTTCCCCACTGCTGACAACAGTGGGGGTTTAAAATTCAAAAACCTTAGAAATCACACATCTTCCTTCTCTGTGTATCAACCCTGCACTGTTATACTAGTGTAGGAGTAATAAATCTAATTTTGAGGAATTTTATGACCTCCATCCCCATCACTACATGACTGGAAAACATATAATATTTCTTCAACTTAATCGAAATCAGTTTTCATTATTATTAATTATATTGTTAATCATCTTTGAAATCGATTTTATTGAAGAGATATCATTGTATAATAATTGTTTAATATCCCATAAACTGAACCATACTGATGTACATTCAAAATTGATAATTATATGTCATTACATGACATGAAAAAAAATAATTATATGTCTGCCCAAATTTATAATGAACTGTTAAGAGATCATTATTAAATAAAGAAACTTTATTTTATTGGTGTGATCATAATTATTTCTTACATTATATAGTCAATAATAATGTTAAAATAATATATAATTTCATCCATAGAATTTTGAGTGATTATCCAAAAAATAAATGTGTGTTAGACCAAGAATACTTTTTATTTTATTTTATTTTGGATTATTGGTATACCATGAGATTTTTTGTCCTCATAAACTAAAACATATATTATCAGAATATTATTTCAATATATGTATTTTAAATGAATAATTATATATTCCCATATATTTTATTGATGGTTATATCAAATGGTAATTATTATCTTATTCAAATATAATTTCATTATTCATTCGAAATAAATGAATGTCATATTTTTATTGAAAATAACCCCTGACTAGATTTTCCTTAGATAAAAACAATAAAACATCAGATGTTGATCCACAAAATGTTTAAATGTAGTAGACCATCCACAAACGCAATCTCAAAATGTTCAAATCCCCTGACTGATTATTCCAGACTTAGTAATTATCATACCTCACCTGAGGATTGAAATCCAAATCAGACACCATATATGAAACATTAAAAAATAAAATCAATGAAATAAAATCACAATTTACAAATGAAAATAAATCTATAAATAAAAAATAGATAAATGGGATTCAAATGAGTATCTTTTCACACAATTAACATTTTAGTGTTCTTTGTATTAACCATATTTATAAGATTACCCAAAAACATGAAAATTTATAGTAGGATTTTATTACAGAGGATTATTACTCCATAATAATCACCATTAACAGTATGAAATATTTATGTGGTTGATAAATTTTGTTGATTGTATTGGAACCATGGTCTTCTATGCATGTTTTGGAGTATGGTTTGTGTTTGTGGTCAATCCTCAATGGAAGTTCAGAATGTGTACCCGCAATGTGATCATACAGTTCAAGCAGATAACAGTATTGAAAATAAGGCAAAGGAAAGAGGGTCACGCAAGTATTGGTTTGGCCGCGCAAGTGACTTGTGCGCCGTGAAAAGACTTGTGCATCGGTACCATAGAGGATTGGAATGTTTCGTGTCGTTTGACCATCGTGTTTTGATCAACAAAATATGGAAAAGTAAATAGGGGCTCCCAAGATTGGAAGTTGGTCGTACAAGTGTCTAGAAGGACAGAAGGGTTGCACGCCGAGACTTTCACACCATGGGAAGACTTGTGTGCCGCCGCGTAAGGTATCTGAATGCCTATAAATATAGGACCACCCCTCCTCATTCGGAACGAACTTGGGACTTGAAGAAATTTATAGCTCCCATCGCACAGGTGTTGAAGTCGCACAAGTGTTGGTGGGTCGCACAAGGTGGAGCAGCGCGACAGTTGTTTACTGCCCGTTCAGTAGTCGCGCAAGTGATTTGGCGATACTTGCGCTCCATAATTGAAGATGCATGATAGTTTTCTATCAGGTTTCAAAATCGATTTGTGTTGAAAATAAGTTGAGTCGCGCAAGTTTTATTTCGAAGAAGGTTGAGTCGCGCATGTTTTGGAGGAGGACTTGAACGCCAGTTATAACTTGCGCGTCGTCCTTAAAAGTTGCACGCCGTCTTGGTGTTGTGCACTAGGTGATTGTTGAGGCTTGATGATTGTCTTGATGCTGCATGAAAGTTGAAGATCAGTTAATGAGAGATAGTGGGACTTCAACAAAGCATCTACATATAACATAGGATGCTTTCATTAAGCAATGATTAAGAGACCTTCACGTCTAAAAACTGAGTGGAACTTCACTTAAGGGGAGTGAACCAGGGGGAGTCAACAGGAGTGACCCGAGGGAAGCAGTGAGCTATCCCTGAACCTTTGTAAAGGCAATGAGCCTGGGATAGAGTGACTGTGCCAGAACCTTTGTAATACACAAGTATTAAAGATTAGTGGACTTAGGTACGACCGACAACTTGTCGGTGTATGCTCCTTGGATGTAGCCCTTAGTGGTGAACCAAGTAAAAAGTGTTGTGTCTTCTCTGTACATGTGAATGTTTTCTTTCTGATCATATTCATATTATAGGTTCAACAAGTTCCTCCCAACATGGGAACAATATCCATGACATTAAAAGAAAAGTTTGTCACCCTGATTCACCCCTCCCCTCTCAGGGTGTCCCGGGGTCCTTCAGATTGGTCATTAATTAATTTTATAAACAATTCTAGAAAGTTTTCTAAGTTAAACCACCATATTAACATTATTAAACAGCCTATATATGGAATCCCACTAACGGACACATTTGTTTTTGTTGCCCCAAAATGGTTTCATTGATAAACCTCTAAAAACACAATTCTAGAGATTTGAATAATCATTCAAAAAAACTCCATGATATAACTAGTTTTTCATATCTTGTGTTGGTCTTGATCCACCTAAGAGATATTAAACCACTTATTCAAGTTCTTTGAGCTTTGAACCTTCCATTTAATGTCATTCACTAAATGAAATTTTGGTGACATGATTTCTTATAAACTAAAATATAACATCACATCTTAAAACCCATCAAAATGAAAGCGAAATTTATTAAATCAATGAAAACTATCAAGTAATCTGGAATATCTTTTTTACTTACATTTTATATTTTTTGATAAAAAAATGTATTTATCTTTTCTATTTATGTTCACTAAATACCTAAAATTGGAAGAATTAACTTTATAAATTATTGAAATAATGTATTTGTAAACATTCCTGAAAGAATTTTTCATACAAAAAACTTTTCATGAACAAGAACACTCTCAAATAGAATGTTCTTGAGGAATTGTTATATCATGTTGATGTGCTTTAACATATAATGAAAAATTATTTTTTATGTTAAGTCGACAAAACTTTTGAAATCATAGAAGATAATTCCTTATCCATAAATTTAACCTAATTACTCATTAAATCAATACCAGAATAACTCAATTTCTCTTTTTGTTACAAAAATATATTCATCATCAATTGTATATAACATAATGATCTTATATAGTATTGATATCACATCAATTGATGGTGCTCCATTAGGAAACATAATTCAATTAATACTACTTTGGTTATCAGAATCACTATTAATGTATAAATCCATAATAACTTGTAATATTCTTTCTCTATAAAAAAATGAAATATATTTCATTCTATTTAGGTAATGTAATATCCACTTAACATCTTCTTAGTGTTCATATCTAGTATTGTAATTAAATGTACATACAACTTCCACAACAAACACAATGTACATCCCTGTAAAAATCATTGTATACTTTAACAATCAAAACATATATTCATATGAAACATTTTACAAGTACTAAAGGTAATTATAGATTTATGTATCTTTTTTAATGGATAATATAATGTTTCTATAAAGGGATGATGAGATAAAATTATATATATTCATAAAAAAACCTTTCTATTACCTTTCAGCTATAATCGCTTTGGTATAACACCAATATTCTGGCCATCATGTACCTCTAAATCCATATCCCAAATATTTAAATAGATTACCCATGATTATTAATTTTGATTCATACATATATCATATTATAATATTTTAAAATCCAATCATCATTTATTCCACCTAGAAACTTGTGTATGATATACAATAAAAATACGATTGATATCAAATCATTTCATGTCTTTCAGTAGATTTGATAATATGTTTTTCACCAATAAAAACCTTCTTAGAAAAATAAATTTTTTAATCTTTGGATTCAACTAATATTGTTTTTTTAATTTATATATATATCTTCAAATTACATATCATTTCCTAGTTCCAACCTTTTATTGAACTTGTACGTAATTTCATTTAGATTTATTCCTTCAACTCACATTGGTGAAAGTTTATATTAATATCAAAATGTTTAACATAAATATCTTTTAATTACAATATCCATAACATCACTTTGATATTTTAAGTTTTTAACTACAAATAAGGATATGTCAATTAAATAAATTACTTTTGTCTGTTGATATCTGTTTTCCACCAGCCACACATCAAGAAAATTAATACAAACAACCACCTATTTAAAATAATAAATTCATTTATTCTCAACTACCATTTTATATTATAGTAAACAAGTAAGATACTATGTTTTGAGGATATTAAATTTTGAAAATTAATCATCTGTTTTTATATCCATTTTCTAGTGTGATTTTGAGATTACTCATAATATAGGAATTAAGGTTTCCTTACATCCCATAAAAATAAAATGTTTATATTAACTTGAATTCTAGAAAAAAGTTATTGAATTATAGTAAATATCTATAATTTAATTAGATACACTATGTATTTTGGTTCATCATAACACTCTAGATACCTATTATAGTGTTCACCTCTAGAGATTTATCTTCTCTAGAACATTATAATATATCTATAATGGGTCACACTAGTGGTATAATTATTTATTCAACATTATTTTATTTGTTCCCCACATGTTTCAGTATTCTGGTGTTATTATATTGAGTAACCTAGACTTCAATTGTTTTTTATTCAAAATTCATCAACATTATGTTTAAATCATTCCGAATAGACTTCTCAAAACTGAAAAATATCATCATCTCAATGATATTATCCAATGTTCCCCTAATCATACCCAATGGGAAAAAAATTATTTTTAATTGAGCATGTCACAATCCTCTCAAACAATATAATCATACACCGTGGATTCAATTATTATTATGTAAAATTTCCAATTGTTTATTATACAATAACATCATCATAATATCGTTCACATCTACCATTGATGGCAATTATTTCACCAGATTCAAAACTATATTGAGTGATTATGCATAATTCACTATAGGAATTCCTTAGTTAGGCCTCATTCTTTATGACTTCTCAGTCACAATTAGATTTATACTTTCTTCTATGATATAATGGTTTGGTGTCTTCTAAACTATTAATGATGTGACATTTATTTTATATTTTTCTTCAATTTCATTTAATTATTTTTTATAATTTTATTAGTGGAATTTTATTTAAACGGAAAATAATTTTAGTTTAGTATTCTTTTTTAGAAATATTTATTTTATTATTTTTGTCAAATTCTATGTTTTCATGTTAAAAAATAATAAATATTTTAATTACTTATATATCTATTTACTTTATTTGTAAAATTTTATATGAATAGTAGTTTTTTTCAATTTTAATGACGAATTTATTAATTATAGTTATTTTTTATATTTTTTAAAATATATAAATTTAATATAATTTGAAGTATTTTGTTTTTTTATTTTAATATATTTTAATTTTAATAGACAAATTGAAAATTTAAATAGTATTTATATTTTAGATAAAGAAATTTATTTTATTTTATTTTAAATTTTTATTAACATTTGAAATATAACATATAATTTTTGTATGAGATAATTAATTTTTTTTATTTTAATAATTTTTAGGTATTTATATTTAATACTTTTAATAATTATAATTTTTGAGTTTTAATTTATATGTTTATATTTTGCTGCATCTTCCAAATATTAGTGAATATGGATTTCCCCACATAGCTAAATGGATATGTAATATAATATGAAAGAATAAATATAGAAATTTTTTTTTGGTGTTTATGTATCTAATTATCAAGTAACTTTCACCAAGCCAAATATGAAGAAATAGATTCACATACCCAAATGGAAGTAGAACTCACATTGTAGATTTTCCAAATGCAAAATTCAAAATGGAATTCATGTATACAAAGTAGATTTAGAAAACTCCATGTAGCCAATTTTAGTCAAAGCTCACATAGCTAAAACTAGGAAATGAGAATATAACGTACCCAATTTATCCCAATTTCATTCTATAACATGACCTAAACAAATAAATCAGTATCCCAGTCGAGATAAATGAAGAAAAAAAAATAAGGAAAAAGGATGTGAGTCTTACCCAAAATGAGATCCCACTGAGTATGAATAAGATTCTTTTAGGGGAGTTCAATCTATGTTTCTTCTGAACCTGGAGGATCAAAATTTAGTTGAGAAACTAAACTAAGAAAATGTTTTGACAAATAAAAACTAGACCTAATGATAAAATCAAATTATCTAATATCACATGGCTATAAACCGAATTTTAGAAAAGGTCATGATGATATTTTTCTATGTGATCTAACATATACCTGATCAAACTAACCATTTATTGAGGATCAATCATGTTCATTTCTACTTATAGTGAGGACACTGAACCACAATTGATGGGAGGTGATGAGTGGATTTTTAAATCTTATTGGCTGTCAAAGATAATAAATATCCATCATTGAAGAAATACTAGTAAATCGATAATCAAACAACTTTGATCAAAGATCATTTTATGATGAAGATGTTTGACTTATAAGAATCACCTCATCTTATCTATTATACACTATTTTCAATGTAGATTTGATCAATAGATTTAATTTTCGTAAAGCATGGATGAATATTGATTCCATTCAGTGTAGAGTATGATGATTATTTTTATTTGAAAATTTTTCTATTATAGTCTTGAATTCATTGATGATTAAAGGTAATCATCACACTTGGACTCATCAACTATAAACATGGAAGAGGGTGAAAACCTTTTTCTCAAGATAATTCTTGGTAAAATGGTGTCTTGGACGTTAGTCCATGTTTTATGTATAATAATTAGAGTTTTTCTTTGTTTTTCATAGTTTAAAAGATCAATCTTATGCTTCAAAACATGAGATAATGTAGGATGAGGAGAATATTTTATTGAATAATAATCATTCCCATAAGATTAGTCCATGAAATTGAATATAATTTATTCTAATACGAAGTGGTTGACTATATAATTAATTTACATAGGTAGAGAATTACTATGTAGTTTTTATTTTAAATAATGTTGAAAATTAAAACAAAATCATATAATAGTTTAACTTTTTGGGGGGTGTCTGTTTTATTGGGTGTGATGGTGAAAAAATTCATAAGGGAGAAATTGTTGTTAGTTATAATGGAATTCTAAATTTAGAGATCAGAGGAGGTGTATAATGTTATTTATTGTAATGAATATAAAAAAGGGAATACTATTAAAAAAGGGGATGATGATAAAAATTTTAGTAATGATAAGGAAAAATGGAAAATCATAGAGATACAATGAAAATGGACCAAGGATATTCTCATGGAGAATAAGAGAAGGAGCATAAATACTAGTAAACATAGAAGATTATTGAATGAAATAAAGTAATCCCTATCAAGAGTAAAGATAAATTTTTTCTTCTTCATTTTTTTTCTCTATATCAAAACTATATTTTCGAATATTTCATTTAAATTATATATAAAGTTGGAAAATTAATTTTTTATGTGGTTAAACAATATATATAGACATATATTATATTTTTCATGAAAATTAGTTCCTCGTTAAAAAAATAATCTCTTAGATAAAACATTTAGATGAATGTAATGATTTATTTAGGGGGGTAGTTATAAATATCAAGAGAGATTATGACAGATAAAACTGATCAATTTCATGTTGGTACATTTATATATTATATTTCTCAGCACACACCATTTAACACCTTTTTATTTTCACCCTTCATAATATTTATCCAATGTCTATAGCCTTTTCATAGGTAGGGTTAACTCTAAAAATACTACATTTCACAAATATTTCACAAATACAACAAAAAATCCTCAATCAATTTCTTTCATGATAATATGTAGTTTCAAAAATTTTAAAATACCATATAATATCTCACACTCCTTCTAATTGGATTGACTGTGATTTTTGGTAACAAGTAGTAAGTACGTCCAGGAAAATATTAATTTGATCAGTATATCAATGATTGTAGTGCATTAATAATCTCATTACATCCCATTTGACAAAAATAGAGTCTGGATGTTGTATTTGGTAAACTAACTAGTATTTTTTGTATAAAGGATTCTTAAAAAACCTTTAATGTGTCATTCTATCAAATTATTTTATCTAATAAAAAATTGGAATTCAATTAAATTATAATTTAAAATGTTTTTATACATAATTTACTTAGAGAATAAAAAATTAATGTATTAATATAGAGATAACATATGACGTATTGAATATGTGTAGGTCACCAAATATTAGATTAAAACTAGTATAACTTCAAATATTAAGGATCCAATCCATTTATGTTGAAATACCCCATTCTTAATTTTCCAATAACATATTTTTAACACATTCGAGTTTCCATGATGGTAATATTTGACATTACATTTTCTATTAGAACATTTATATCATTCTCTCTAAGATGAGAAACTAGCAGATTTTGTACACTAAGATTTTCTAAAGTTATTCATCTTGAAAATACTATTTATCTTATTTTTTACCATATAGGGAGTTCTATATTTTTCTCCTCAAGAAAAAAATGTGATATTTTGAGAACATTTCATACCCCGTTGAGAAAGGTAGTTTATAATATATTCTCATCATGTTTTACACTATTAACATTATATCAACTAGAAATATTTCATGCATTAATGAGGTTAAATAATCCTATATTCCTCATATGGATGTTGGCTTATCCTTTCCAAAAACATTTGGTATTAAACATTGAATATATCTAATTTTATACTCTTATAAGATATATTGTTAACATAATCTATGATAATAAGGTAAATGATATGATTCCTTAAATTTAATCACCCACTATTTAACCAGTGTACCGAAAGTGAGCAAGAAACTATTTATACATTCCATTGATCTAATAATATTATAAGTAATAGAAAACGATTCTTTTTATGCTATTCTATTTTAATGTCCTTAATTTTTTCATGATAAAATTATTTCTACACGTACTATAATAAGAAAAAAAGAACCACCAATAATTCTTCATATTCTTAGACAAATATTATTTTTTTATGAATTCATAAGAAAATTATTCTATAATGGTGACTATCATCATAGATATGTGTTGAGAATATTGTACATTAAAATTAGACATTCCTCCACTACAGATCAAAAATCAGGATCCAATATCAAATATCCTAAAATAGAAAATAATATTTTCTATATGAATTATTTAATATAACTGCAATTGTATCCCTTATATTAAGAAAATAATATATTATAATTAATCGTAATAAATTATCTATGAATATTACCTTCACTAATTCAAGTAACTCATAGATAATGTTAAACTCATTAACATGATCTTATATTGTTCTTCCTTTTCAATATCCAATAATGAATAATCACATCATTATGAAAACATTATTCACCATCACAGTATCATCATGAAAATTTTTCGAGAGACATTATAAATTCTTATTTAGGTTTATTCTCCTAAATATTGAAATAAAAATTTTGTGCCAATGAAATCCACATCAATGAAACAAGATTCTTTTCCAACCACACCGATTCATCCTTCTATATATTGTAAATTTGGGAGAAAATCGATAATAATGTTCCCAGTTAATCTGATGTGTTTCCATTTTCATTTTTAAAAGGAAAAAAAATAAATACCACTAAATTTAACTATCTTGATATTACCTTAATCAGATTCTATATCAAATATTTTTAGTAATGTCCTTCTAAAAGATAACAACCATGAATGATAGGTATAATGATAAACATTTCCTCCCTCTAGTTTGTGTTTAATAAAAACCACAGGACTTGATAAAACTTATTGGGAGGAGCTCCCAACCATTCATTCATATTATTAAACCACTATAACACCTCACATAGAACCACAAAAAATTCACACTAAATATAGTCATTTAAAAATACTTCTTCCAAAAGTTCACCTCTGTTGACTGAGTGTGCTAGTAGTAGGATCTATTTTAACATAACCCACTACATGAATCTAGAATCACACATATCTCCAGAATCTAACAAAAGAAATTAATTCAAATAAATTAAATAAAATTGAGGATCATAAAGAGTGAAATAACACATTTGTATTATTATTATTCATTAAAATTTTCAATATTCATGGATGAAACATTGAATCATTCATTATATTAATTGAATGTACAATAGTATATAAACTAATGAAAAAACTCCATTAATATATCATTATATTTTATTATAGCTATAAAATATTTTACATAAATATTATTCAATATTAAATTTTCTACTGAATTTGATCCATCCCCACTATCTATTTAGGTAACATCAAATAATCCATGCAACAAATCTATCCCAAATTAATTTATGAACCTCAAAATATAATTTCATTTCTAATCACCAATAAATTGATAAACCTAAAAACATTATTTGGTATACCATCATGTTACCTCATTATTCGTAGTTATCCAAACACTCTAGAACATTATGTGATACTAATTGAATCAAATATAATCTAATTGTCATGCATTTACAAAGAGATATTGAATTTTTGATGTTTATTCACTATGTTAAGAACCTTATACTAATAATCTTCTAATAAATGATTTCGTAATACTAACCATCCAATAAACAAAAACCTAGAATTACATCAAAATAATATTCTTTACAGAAATGATAATTATTTATCTCTATTAAATTTTCTTATATTGAAATATATTTAACATTCTATTTGAAAACATATATATTTATGGGTAAATTGATTTCATGTCCATAAGACTAAACATAATGACTATAAAAAATTATTAATAACTTCATCGACTAAATTATCATTTTTTTATTTAATATAAATTAAAATAACATTAAACATCATGGAAGAAATTATATTCTCCTCATATTTATTATTGAGTTGTAGAACACAAACCATACAGTTAATTATGTAATGGAAAAACAATTACTATATTAAAATTTCTTATAAATATTTTTTTTTTGTTATATTACTAAATATTGTATTGTTTAAAAATGTCACTATTTAATAAAAAATACTCACCATATAACTATAATTTTTTAAATTACATAGAGAAAAAATATATCACACAAAATATTTTTTTCAATTGGATGATAAAAAATAACCCAATAGGTTTTCAATGTATATAGGGTCGTTGTCACATTAAAAATACACATATGTGAATAACAATATAAACCAAAAACAAAAAAAATTATATTTATGAATATTATTTTTATAAATTATTTATTTAACCATGAGAGAATATTATAAAAACTCTTCATTTTTGAAATTATTTGTATTTATGGAATATATAAACCACATATGACTGTTAAAATGGTAATATAATCATTTAAATTTAAATGTGATGATTGAAACAGTAATTCAATCATTGGATTTGTAACATATCCAATGGAATAGTATAATATATTACAAATATTATTTATTATTTATAAAAAAATTCAATTTAAACATATTATTTCGATAATATAAATAAATATTTTCCAAATCATAAAAATAACATATACATGTATATTATTTTTACGGTGAATATAAGTTTTTTTTTAAAAAATTAAAATTTATTTTAATAGTTGAAGGAAAAAATGATTTTTTTAAATTTAATATGATAAAATTTATTTAACTCTATGAATCAAAAAATTATAATTTTTATAATAATTAATTTTTATAATTTTTAAAAAATCCTGATTTTCAATAGAATTGGAAAAAATATAATATTTCCATTCCAACATGTTTTATGAAATACTTCTAGTGTAATTTTAACCTATATATTATTTAATTTTTTATAAACAAATGATATATTTAATAAGATAAGTAATGAATTTATCAAAAATAATATGATTTTTCTAAAATAAAAATAAATTTAAAATATTTATAAAATATATATTATAATTATAATATTTTTTCTTTTTAAAATTATCATGTGTTGAGGAAAATAAATACAACACTTTAGAGTCCAAAATACTTAAAAACAATTAAATTTAATCAAATATAATTCATAATGTAAATGGAAACCAATATATAAATTTTCTAATTTCAAATAAAAGGTTTTTAATTATTTTAATAAATTATATTAATCTCGCCCATAAAAAATACAACCTTTATCCCCCAATGTAAATACACATCCAAAATCCTTATAATTCCCATATACTTACTGAATTCCATCTATCTAAGACTCCATAGTTTACTAAATAAGTTATATTTTTACCTAAACTAAATCCAATGTTAAGTATAAAAAAGGATGGATTATTACTATATGATAATATATAAGCCCATTTTGATTCTTGTATAATTGTTAAAAACATTCTATATTGTATTTTCTTACTTGGAATCATTGGTTCCAAGGTTGTAAAAATTAATCACAAATATGTGAATGGATTTTTTTCCAAATTAAATGAAAAAGTGAAAATTAATTTTATCCGAGGTCTATATGGACAAATGAAGGGCCAAAGGAATTTGGTTTATAAATATTGTGACAATTCCATGGCACAAGGCATGGTGTAATGATGTTTCCCATCATGAGAAATACAAGAAATTGTTAAGTGGGTGTGGGGATTATTACGAATGAACCAACCACATCCATTCCCATAGCATCAGACATATTGAGGAGGATAATTCCCAACATAGGAAATTAAAAAATTGACAAAACTTATTGTTTGGACCAAGGTATAATTCCAGTGAACATGAGTAAAATATTCATATAAAATATGGTCATGGGAAATGCTATGGTTTAAAGAATTCCTTATACTGTAGACTGAAAGATCATATGGGAAAATAAAGGATTATGCATACTTTATAAGTGGATATAATGGAATTGGGGTATCCCTATAAAATAAATTAAATATCATTACAGTGGTGGTGGAGTTCATCGGTTGTTTTGTTCGACTAGTGGAGGCCGATGGGAAAAGGGACAACATCATCTTTCCATGTTGAAGTTCTCAGAATTCAGTAGAAAAAACAAGAAAAAATTTCCATCATAATATGGTGAAGAGAATATCGACAGGTGACACACATTTTCTTGGAGAAATTATTATAGATATTCATAAACAATTCTTGAATACTTCCATAATCATGTGTTCTTATTTTTTGACTATGATTTCAGCCTGATGAGAAAAATGTTGAAGTGTTACACAAATTTAATTAAAAGAAGATTTAATTTTATACTAAAAATTGATGTGGTGGACAATTTTATTTTAATATTTACTGAATATAGAGATCATGGATTAATTATGAGATGGATTTATTGTAATTTTAAATGGCCCAATAATTAAATGAAAATTATAATTTCATTACATTGAGATATCTTTTATTATTACAAGAGATATGCTAATGCAGAATGGAAAAAATGTGATAGAATTTATCAATACACAGGGATAGTTTTATCCATATGATCTATTTATATAAGAATGAGAATAATAAGAACAAGGTTTTTTGGTGAGGGGTTGAATGTTTTATAGACACAATTGATGAATTTTCTAAAGGAAGAGAATAATCTACTAGATATGATATCACATAAAATATATAAATAGAAGTGATTGGTTTTAAATTAAATACGATTTTATTGGTGAATCTTATATAATAAAAGATGTGGATAAAGGGACCCCAGTTTCCAAATAATATATATGAATACTAACATAGAGTACTGATAAATGGTATTGGATTGTGGTAGTGGTCCAACAACAACAGAGTTCCAAATTTATAGGATTGGGCCTTGTATGAGAGTTATTTGACGAAAACAATTTAATATAGCGTAATTTTGAAATAAGTAAACTAGTATTAATTGAACAAATTTTTAGCCTGAATAGAGGATTTTTTTCTGGGATACGTCATCATAGAATGGTCATTGGAGTTTCTTAGTATGGGCGAACTAAGTAATTTATTTTTGTCCTATGTTCTATCATCATTCACACAAGAATTATGTGAAGAAGTTATAATTAATATATGGTAATTTGAGTTGTAATATTTATTAGGTAATTGGATCATGTTAATAAAAATTAAAAAATGTGTACTTATATGGTTATTATGTCAAGATCAACATAAGACAATGAAATATTTATTTTAAAGTGTTTAAATATCATTTGATATGGATAAACTAATTCAACTTCACCCCCTATCATGGTATCCCTCACATTAATCCAATATTAATAACTATCATCTTTCAATCCGACTAATGTTGAAAAAAAGAAAAACATCCAAAACATGTAAATTTTATTTTATGTAAGGAATGGTCAGTTTATAGCCTACTAAGACAATACCAATTCATTATGTATCAATAAATACGTTTATTATTATCATATATTATATATTCATAATTATTATAATGATACTATATTCTAATTAGAAACTTTTTATATGTTATGAATATAACCACCCTTTATCTCAATGGAAATTTCATGTCAATGGATAATTATATGAATTTGAAGAATTATTAACTATTTACTTATCAACACATTCATTGATGTTTTGTGTAACTTATATATAATTTATAAATATTTTATTAGTTTTATTTTTTATGTCTCTTGAGGTAATTTTAGTATTGAATAAATTACAATAAATTTAATCCATTAAATAAAAAAATTACATTTTGTTGAATGATTTCATAAGCCATTTTATCATTGTAAAAAAAATTATAGTTATTATAATTAATAAAGATTAATATAAGTGATTTTTATAGTATTCATGATTAATGTTTTAATAAAAATATGTTTATTAATATATATAAATATATATATATATATAAACATAGTGAAAAAAATCATTAGCTACATGAAGGGGAATCTTGAACATGAAATGTTATTTATAGTTTATTAGATCTTCAAAAAATTAGTCCGTATATTATCTTAAAAACAAATTCTAAATGAATTTTAATATTATTATTTATTTTTTATTTTATGGAAATTTCTGTTTTTACATCATTGGAATTAATTCTTATATAACTCAATTGATTTTATATAATGACATTAATCCTCAATATTATCATTGTTTTATTCAATTTCTTATTCCCCTAATGACATATGGTCATTCATACCTCTATTTAATGTTACAATGATTCTTTCAATTCCAAATTTGTAATACATTTGGTTTATTGATTGTTAAATTAAATATAATATCATTATGAGACTCATTCATTATTCATGGGTTAGTATGCTTTTCATTATATATAACCATCTTCCATTAATTTGGCATATATGATTAAGAGAATATTATAATGTTATAGGTTTGTCATGAATTTTATAACATTTTAATGAATTATGAAATGTGATATATCATAATATTTTTTTAAGTGTGAACATGATTTTATCTTTCTTCACATGATTTAGTTGATTTTTTACACATAAAATGTGTAATTTCAATGTTTGATATTTTGGAATTTTATTTATGGGTAAAAAGTAGTTAGGTTTATTGAAAATTTTATGATGTTTTAATTTAATTAATAATTCATGATTACATTATATGATTTATATATTATAGTGATTATAATTATACTATTAATCTATGAAGATTATTTTAATCACCCATGAATTCATATTAAATAATGTCTCAATTCATCAATTGTTATTTCTCCCGACACTAGGCTTTTTAGATCACAAATTCATTTATGTATATCCCCCGTGTGATTATATGAAGTGTTTCTAATGAAATTAGGATAAATATTCCACATTATTTAAATTTATTTTTAATATTTTATATGAATTTATGCTTTATGAAAATTATTTTCTATATAAACTAAACATATAATTAGTTATTTGTATTATTTTTATATATTTTTAAAAAACTATGTAATATTTATATATGAATGGTGCTAATATCTATAACTAGTATCAAAGAAATGTTTTTCAATTTGATAATATGGATATTATAATAAAATTATTTACATACATATGGAAATCATAAGTTATGATTTCAGAATCGATTTACATACATGAATAAATTGTTTGTTCATGATTTATAAAAATAAGTTGTCTGCTATTATTTTGAATTTTAGAAACATGTTAGAAACAATCAGAACTAATACCAATAATAACATGATGTAAAATTATATGATTTTATAAAATATTATATTAATTCAATGGGATATACATTTTAGAAACTCATAGTAATACTTAACCACTAGTCCAGGTTTATAAATGTTAACATATAATATGTGGAATTTTCATTTTCATCAAAGTGATAGAAAAAGGCCATTGAATCCTTCTGGAAATAGTGACTAGAAATATTTTGTGGATCATCAAATAATTTTATTTTTTTCATATTTATTAATCATATTGGGAATAATATTTCACATTAATTATTATTAAAAAATTAAGAATGTTACCCTAGGATGGTACTATAAAGAAGAAAAGTTTGGCCCATGGTAGACTTTGATCAAGAATAAATAGTTGAAATAAATTTTTTAAGAAGTATAGGTGGATGAATTAAAGAAAATGTCTCATCAAATTAATTTCCCTTTAACTATTTCTAAAAATATGAAGTGATTATTTTAATGGCATATATAAATGTGGAATGAATATGTGTCAATATAAAAGTTAATTTATATATGAATATAATAGTAAGCCAAAGATTTTATCATCAATAAAAATTGTGTGAAATATAGATTGATTTTTTTATAACAGAATTTAGTAAAAATGTATTTATTTGAGATTTTTTTAAAAAATAGGATTTATTTTATTAAGCTCTATATATTTTGTTGATCATTTTAGTTTAGTATTAAAAACATTAAGATAATAATGAATGGATGAATTTTAAATATATAGGATCATAAAGTAAAGGAGGGAAAAAACAAAAAAAGACTATATTAAAATGATATGGAATTAAAAACTCTAAGAATTTCTAATAAATGAATAAAATAATACTCAATAGAGGAAATGAAGGTAACCAAGCTCATGAATTTTAAAGGAACATGGGGAATCCATCCAACATGGCTGATTAAAGGAAAAAAAATATCATTTACCCCAAATGGTCCCATTTTTACATTATAAGGATCATTGGAACTATGAAATATACTACACCAAAACAAGGTTCAAGGTTAATAATTAATATTAATAACTACATAATACATGGGATACATGGAATTCTTATACCAGTGTCATCACTATGTTAGAAAAATAAAAATATAGGTAGAATGATATCATAATTATTCTATACCAAATGGTGAACAATTTATTTGATTTAATTTATATACATTTAATGGTATCCATTATTTTTATCAAAACTATGATATCAACTCCATGAGGCATTGATGTAGAGGTTTTTTTTGAAAACCCATAATGTTGCATTTTTTCTATCTACCCGTTATACTATTCCCCAGTAAGCATCTATAGTGAGATCCTTCATTTGAATATCATAAATCAACCTACTAGTTAATTTTACACTAATATAAGGATATATATTATATCAATATATAGATTAAAAATTAAAAAAATTAAAAATCAATCTTAATCCAAATAAAATACCACACTATGATCT
Source organism: Viscum album (assembly GCA_963277665.1). Lineage (NCBI taxonomy): Eukaryota > Viridiplantae > Streptophyta > Magnoliopsida > Santalales > Viscaceae > Viscum > Viscum album. The sequence goes on from OY728159.1 coordinate 1,865,642,007, forward strand.
GATAAAAATTTAACGAAATTATAAATCTCCTTCAAGAAATTTGTCAGTGTTATTGATTTTGATTCCTAATGAAGTATCATGCCATACATATTTTTTTGAGACAAATTAAATTAACAAAATTAAATAATTTTCCAATAAAAAAGAACATACTAATGAATTTCTTATTGAATTTACTACAATTAACAATGATTTTGAGGTATAGTTATCAAAAGATGTTATATATGTTTTCAAACCTATATCAATTTTCCCATATTAGAATGTCTATATAGAACTAGAGATAAAAAATAATGTATAGAGGATTTGGTAAATGTAATTTATTTTACCATGTGAATCACCTTGGGTTAACATATTCTTGTTTTCACGAATATGTATCGGTATATACAAATTTGAGTTCGTTAACAATTGATCAATACAATCACCAAAAGGTATAATTTTCCAAAACATTGATTTGGAGAATTGTTTAGCCAACATCAATATGATAATAAATTCTTAAATATTTTTAATATTCTAGATTTCAGTATTCAATGTTAAAAATAAAATATATTCAATTGAAAGACTATAAAAATGATGTAGACACAATAAGTTCATAGTGACTCCATTTAGACACATAAATGGCCAATCAATCATAATGTATTTTAATAGTATAGTTTTTATATTTTATTTTAATTATTATTTTATTGTTTGAATTTATGAAATTAACTTACAATCCATGTGTTCAAAATAAAATTAGATATTATATATGTTTTTATAATGACATTAAAGTAAGGTAAGAGTTACGTTATTTTCATTATGGTCTCCTTTTGGATGAAATAAGTCATATTTTTGGTCATTTGAAAATAAAACCAAAAACCATAATCCAATCAATAAAAAAATATACATTAAAATGTAAAAACCCAATAAGATTCAATGAAGTTTTTTGTTTTCATCGATTAAGTAAAAACTAAAAATTATTTTTAATAAATCCCAGACAATAATATTCCCCAGTAACTAAATTAAAATGAATGGGATTGATGTATTTATTGATGAGATAATGTTATAAAATCATTAAAATAATTAATAAGGTACTGGGATCTCAAATTCTTCTCTAAATCCTAAAAATCATATAAGGGTTTGTGATGGAAAAAAAATTTCAATGAAAATTAATGTTTGGAAACTTGTAATGTTATAATGTGTTAGCCTATTATAGAGGCCCGAAACTTGACTTACATGGAAATTACATTACTTTAGAGGAATACTTAATACAAAACAAAAAACAAACACTCAAGGACCGTAATATTTTACTATCTTTAGAAACATGGAACATAATCTTCTAATCTTGGTGAAATATCTTCATCATCTCCTATAAAGATCTTCCCCTTTTGTTTTCATACCTAAAACCTTTCTTTATATCCTGGGGAAAAGAGAACATATAAAGGGTGATCTCAAATGCTCAGTAAGGGTAATAATGGAGAAAATAAGACAAACCATATACATTTGAACATAAAAATATGAACATAATGTTTAAACATCAAAATCTTGAGCAATGAAATAAAACATGGCATTATATAACTCATAGATCATAATGGAACATAAATCATGATAAAATATCATGGGAATAAAACATTTAATTGTGTTAAACCATTAATCACATGATATGATTTCCATAATAGCCAAGGTATTGCTGCCAGGACCATCTTAGTGGACAAAGTCCCTTACAGAATCGAGTTCACTCCTTGTTCCAGACCTATATCACTGAACTAGATTAACATGTCGTTCCAGACATATCTATCTCATGAGATATAAATCATTACCCAATGTATTAGAGGGATATATAGTTCCCACCCATCTTGTAATGAAATCATTCTTACTTATACCAGAAAATAAACATACATCATTCATAATAACCCAACAAATAAAATTTGTTTCACAAACCTCATCCCATCAAAACATAATCAATATAATAAAATGGATATCATTTCATCATAAGAAAATTGAAACCATGTAAATCATAAATACATTATACTTGAAACATACACATATGAAATAATTTCATTTTAGATGGAAAATAGTTTTGACAAAACACTTGAAATGAATTCTTGAGGAAAATATCCTTTCTTCTTCAAAATCATTTTCTTTTCACGAAATTCCACAAAATTTTAAAATAAATTGATTTTATTGAAAATAACCATGAAATAATGTATAGTAATCATCAATAAAATAAGGGTTTATGAAACCGAAAAAATGTTTTCATGCCGTATAAGTTAAAAAACACATTATCCTCGTAATTTTAATGGAAAAGTCAAAAAGTTCCTCGAATGGTAAAAAAAAGAAAGATTCCTACCATAACACAAAGTAAAATTCAAAGAGGGGTAAACATTACATTAAAAATACAGTTAAAAAGATTAAAAAATTTATGAAAAACATTTTATGGGCATGGATGATAAATATAACCCTAGTAAATACTTACATATAAGCAATCTTGGATAAAAACGAGATTGCAAAATTATCCCTTAACTTATGTCCAATTTCATCCGTATGTGTATGAGACTCCTATATAGTGGGTTTAAAAATATTATTAACTTTAAAAATAACCATAATAATATTTATGATATCATATATGATTCACTTACGCCTTTAAATTATTCGTTCATTTTTCAATTCCATGTTAAAGTAGCGTTTTGGGTAAAATCGTTTCATTTATTGTCTGTGTTTTAAATTCTAATTATTAATATGATTACATAGATCATGATTACTTAATTAAAGAATTTAAAAAATGATTTATATATAATATATATTCATAATATATATATATATAATAGATCAATAAATGAAAAAAAGACATTGTTCAAGGAGACGGAAGGGCCTACGTACGCATGAACGCTGTTTTTTGTTTCCTAATTGAATTGAATGGAATTAAGAAGATCAAATAAATATATATATATACATAACTCCAGTATCATTTTTTTCATATATTTCATGGTTACCAATTATATATACTTTATAATCATTCTTGAATTGTTAACATGGAAAATGAATCTCATCGCGTCGTGGTGACGGTAATCCATACTTACGCACAACGGATGATATCGTTACCATATTTATTGAATGGAAATGAAGTGGATTAAATAATATCATAAAATATGTATGACTTTAGAATAATCATATATAGTTATTCTTTACACCATTATACCCATCCATGTAAGGTGGTGGTGGAAAAAATGATTACACCACGGTGTGGAGACGGTATTCCGTATGTACGCATGTGCGGTGATTTCTTTTTCCGTTGGGCGGATAGAAGGTGAAATAGGGTTATTTCATATTTATAATAACATATCATTATATAAGTAATACTGATGTTATTAATTTATAATGAAAAAACAAAATAAGAGGATGTAGAAGAAGAAAGAAACTTGAAATAGTTGTTAGAGGATATTACCTCTTCCTCGAAACGCCTCTTTGAAACCTCATCTTAGGGCACTAAAACATATCTTTGAAGAATACCATAACCTCTATTATTTTTCTAGGGATGTTTAAAAGTAAAATTGATAGGGTTTGGACAAGCATGAAAGCTCACAATTGTGTAAAGAGAAGAGGGAGGAGGTTCCCTTTTATAAGGGAGGAGAGGGGTACTTTAAGAAAAACTAAAAATATTATTTTATAATAAAGTCATATAAGGTTTATAATGGCTTAAAAGTAACTTATTTAAAATATAAAGTGGTTATGGGTAGAAATAATCTAACCAATATGTTTTATGAATGTTTAGGTTAATAATTTAACCTTATCATTTAGTTTTAACTCTATGTTAAATAAATTAACTTTTACCGTGTCTTCTTGTTTTGTTACAGTATATGGTTAATAAACTTACTATAACAATAAAAAAGAACCCCAAGTGGTTAATTATTAATATATATAACCTTATATAAGTCATTTTTCGGAACTTCATATTTTTAGGAATATAATAACAATTACTAATATAATATTTTTTTAAAAAACTATTTTATGTCAATTTTGACACTATATGATAATTGATTTTTGTGAAAATAATAACAACAGGATTAGTTCTAAAACATTTAATTTAATAAATAATAACATGTCATATTAACCTATAAAATTAGTGGAATTCAAAAAAAAGTCTAAAATGACATTTATTTGGGTATTTATAACATCAATTATGATAATATTTAATTAATAAGGTTATCACTACATCATCATTGTGTCATAAATAAATTAAATTATTTAATGTCTAAAAATTATAAATAAAATACCATTATGTAGGAAATCTTTTTATCTTTTTAATAAATATTTATAGTCAAATTTATCTTATGTATAACCCTATATTAAAGAAAATTAGTTATTAAACCTTGATTTTATCTATTTTAACTCTTCATTAAATAAAATAATAATAAGTGTCCTAATCTAATCCAAGTGGACCAAAAGGGTAATATTATATTCCTAAGGTTGTTTTTGGTCGATGTACACTTATCCAATAGAATTAATACATGTTTTAGGGTAATAATAATATCATTTTTAAGCATAATTACCCTATTTACTTTTAACCGTGGTAAATAAAAGTATAATGTTAATATTCACCAGAAATTATTTTTATCTTATTGAACCACATTTAACTTTTTGATATTAATAGTGTCTCTCGGATTTTTGAAATTCCACACACAGAAATGGTAAAATTAATTTTTATGTAAATTTTCCAATTCTCCTATGAGGTGGGTAAAAGACGGTGAAAAGTTCTATAAAATTTTTATATATCTAAAATTGTTATAAAATGAATCAAATGAATTGCATTGAACATATATAGGTATTATGTATCAATTTTTACAGAAAATAAATTTAAATAAAATAAATAATTATTTAAATAAAAAGTCTCTTTTTTAAATAGTAACCCATTGTTTTCACTATTCATCAAAAATTGAATGATTTCCAGAAAATAACAAAAATTCACCATAGGATAATTTCGATATTGTGAATCCCAAAATGAAGTACATTATGAAAGATAAGATTTATAAAATTTCAAAAAGTGGGTATCACTATTCATATCGTCTAGTTCATAATAATATTATAATAATATCTTGTTTAGTGAAACTCGGTATGGCGTACTACACACACTATCGAGGAAGGTATTGATTGCATGTAATGTGAGCCATGTCAGGGATACGTGTATTGAAAGCTCTGATTGGTGTTGCGTATAACAAAATCAAAACATATTTCATTTATACATTAAAAAAATCTATACTTAAGGTTGCGTAGAATAATATCCAAAAAACAAACATGAAATTGTGTGTAACCCGAGCCATGAATAGTGTTCTGCATACTGCAAGCTAATACGGTGTTGTGTGTAGCACAAGATAATTTGGGTGTAGCGTACAACACAAGACATCAATGAAATTAAAAATAATAATTCTCATAAATTCTCAGGGTTTTACATTCTACCCCCTTTCAAATTAATTTCGCCCTCGAAATTTGTCGGGGTTTTAAATGGATTTCTACTTGAAAGTTTCATTCATAGAAACCCACATCGTAAAAAGGAATACTAAAACTTAATTTTAAAAAACTAATGTATAAAACGTAACGATTATCCAAATTAACTCATCACCGGGTTTCTACATAGAAGAACATAGGTGAAAATATGGATATGGAAGAGAAATATAATCATCATGTTCTGATGGAGAGTGGTAGAGAACATGGATATGAAAAAGACAACAATCACAAAGCCATAAATTTGTGATGATCTAAGGTACCATATAATTAATCGGATATGAGGACACTAGGACAACATTTTTGGTTTTCAAGATCATTTCCCCAAAGCTGAAGAATTTATGAATTAAAATAAATACTTACTTGATTTTATAACAATTTCACTATTGTTTATGCCTTGAACAATTTCAACTTCACCTGTTAAAGAAATGAAGTTGAATTTGTCTTCCGTGAAGTGTTAGCAGATCATGTGATAGAATGATGGGTCATTCCATCTGTCTCAAACAAAAGGTTAGCAAAAGTTATCAAATATATATAAGTCCATATATGGTGAGGTTAATCATATATGATTCCAAAAATGGACTTATACTTATCTATCATACATCATAACAAAATTAAACTAGTTTCTACTAACCAAGGTCTTCCTGTAGGCCAGTGGTAGGAAATAAAGGCTTGTCGCACTTCGGTAGTGGGTTTGATTACCGCAACCTTGTCTGACGCGACGGGTTATCGCCCATTCTACAGGTTGTCTTTTTTCTAAAACTATACTATTATAACATTACAGAAATAATATTGAAATGAAATTTTGAGCCTTAAACAATACTATCTGATATTCGACATAATCCTTTCCAATATTTAGACTTATCCAAAATACATCTATCCAATCTCACAGAATAAAGAAAATGATTACTAGAAAGGTCACATAACAAGAACGTGAATACCATCATTTATCCCCCATATATCATAAGATATGTGTAAAAACCCGAGATTTTATGGGAATTATTCCTTTTAATTTATTTTATGTCTTGTGTTTTATGGTACCCCAAGATTATCTTGCGCTATACGCAACACTGTATTAGCTTGCAATATTTGCAACACTAATCTTGGATCGTGTTACACACAATTTCAAATTTGTTTGATAATAGTTATTCTACCCAACATTGAGTGTATATATATATAGTCAATATATTAATGAAATATGGTTGGATTTTGTTATACGCAACAACAAAGGAGTCGTGCACTACACGCAACCCGGACTTGGCTTGCATTACACGCAATCACGACCTTCCTTGATAGCGTGTGTTGTACACAATACCGGGTTTCACTAAAAAACGATATATTTTTATAATATTATTATGAACTAGCTATTATGAATAGTAATAACTAAATTTTTAATTTTATAACATTATTATTAAACTTACACATTTTCTAGAACATGGTATAAGAACAGAATAATTTTTTTGGGTAAAATAAGTATTTTTCAAAAAATGCAGTTTTTCCACCTTTTGATGGCGCACCAACTTTAAATCTAATTTTTTACATGTTTATAAGTTCAATTTTACAAAATAAAATTCTTCTTTGAAATCAGGATATTTTAATTTAATTTGGATAAATTTTTCATATTATTCTGAAAACATTCATATTTTAATGAATAATAAAAACACGCTATATTTTAATTAAAAACAACATTTTCAACGTAATAATTTATTTGGTTAAATTATAATATTGAATGATTTTAAAGTATAAATAGAATATATATTTACCATTTAATATAATATATATCATTATCATTTATTTTACATTGAATTAATAGATAAAATCATATAAATCTTTTGCAATGTTTTAACATTTAAAAATCGTTTTCCTAATAGTGAGATTAATTTAAAATTAATTTCTAAAACTTCCGTGTTTTGAATTTTGAAAATTGAATTCTATATTTGTAATCAGTAGGTCCAAATTATGTTAATATGCTACTTTTAATTTTTGGGAACTATGAATAGTAACTACGATAATTTTTATTTACTTCAGTTATAGATAAATTGGGTAATTAAGGGTAAACCTAAGATTATAAAATAACCCATAGACATGGAAAAATTATATTGTATGACTAAAAGTCGACCCATATCACCTAAGGGTCGTATTAGATTCATTTTTTGGACTTTTGAACATGAAAATAATTTAATTATTATTGAAACTAAAGAAAGTGACAACATGTCACTCTCTTATATCATAGAAGTATAATAATTTTAATTTAGTGATAAACTTCATGAAACTTCGAACATGAATATTCTACAGAAATCTAACAAAATTTTATATATCATGAAATTTTATTTAAAATTTTCAGGGATTAAATAATTTTCATTAATGGTGACACAATAGTGATGCAGAAATTGTTTATTTATTGAAAAATCAATAATGTAGTTTTTATTAAAAAAACAATACCTATCAAAAGGACCAAAAACTTTATGAAAAATTATTGGTCGAGTATATATATACCCTAATCATCCAAGTGTATATTGTTGGACCATTTGGATCCTTATAAAGCCGATTATGACATTTATATTATATTATTTTAAATGATTTTAAAGATGTCACCTTCATAATTTAATAAATATAACAATTTTAATGTTCTAATTTTAAGATGATAAATTCAAGTAAGAATATTATTATGAAATTTATTATATTTATCTTCATCATAGGATTTTATTTTAAATTTTTATGCAAAAAATAAGAATATTAAAAAATTATACAAAAATGTTGTAGTAATTATTTTATTAAGAGATATACCAAATAAAAGGTTTTAAAAATATTGAAATTAATATTATATAAACTATTTAATGTGATCCACTAATTTTATAGATAAATATGACATGTTATGAATCTATTAAATCTTTTATTTCAAACATATCTTCGGTGAGGATTTTATTTAAATTCAAATAAATGAATAGTTTCAAAATTGACACTATTGTTATTTTATAAAAATATCATAATATAAAATTGATTAAAAATTAAAAAATATTTAAAAATTATAAATAAAAAATTATATGGTCCAAAATGTCATAAATTATCCATTTATGGAAAATTCACAACAAATAAGTAATTATTTATAACAATTTAAAATTTAGAATCTTATTACCACAAATAAAATTAAATATATAAAATAAGGATAAAGAAAGTTGATAATGTTTAAAATAAATTCAAAACATGTCTAAATTTTGTTGTATGATTAGATTAAAACCTTATCGCATATAATCTTAGTATTTGGGTCATTTTGGAGGTTTTTAATTGGGGTTGGAATTTATTATAAATTAATATTTCTTATAATTCCAAAGGTGCCCCTCTCCTCCCTTATAAAAGGGCACCTCCTCCCTCTCCTCCTCACACAATTTTGAGCCTTGAATCTCGGCCAACCTCTCCCAATTTCACTTCCCCACTTCCCTAGAAACCTTATATAGGTACTTGTCTTCTCAAAATACACACTCTAGTGCTTTAAGAGGAAGTTTAATGGAGGCACATCCAGAAATATATAATACCTTCTACCGATTCATTCAAGTTTCATTCTTCTTATACTTCTTCTTATTTAGTGGTTTCATTATGAATTAATGACATAATTATCCCTAATATACTGATATGTTATTATAAATATTAAACAACCTCATTTCACCTTCTATCCATCCTACGGAAAATGAAATCACTATGCGTGTGTACGTACCGAATACCGTCTCCACACCGTGGTGTAATCTGTTTTTCACCACCACTTTACTTGGATGGGTATAAGGGTGTAAAGAATAACAATATATTATTATTATAAAATAATACTTATTCTAAGATATTATATCATTCACTCCAATTCCATTCAATAAATATGGGAACGATATCGTCGCTCATGTGTACGTACGAATTAGCATCTCCACGACGCGATGAGATTCATTTTCCATGTTAACAATTCAAGAATAATTATAAAGTATATATAATAAGTAATCATGAAATATATTACATAATAATGATACTAGATTTATGTATATATATATATGTATGTCATTTACTTAATTCCATTCAATTCAATAATGAAACGAAAACAGCGTTCAAGCGTACGTACGACCTACCGTCTCCATGAACGGTTTATTTCATTCCATTTATCGATCTGTTAAATATATGTATATTCTGAATATATATTATATATAAATCATGTTCTATATTCTGTAATTAAGTAATCATAATCTATATAATCATATGAATAATTAAAAGTCAAAACACGGACGACAAATGAAACGATTATACACAAAACGTTCTTTAACATGGAATTTACAAAAGAACAAGTAATATAAAGTCATAAGTGAACCATATATGATATCATAAAAATGAAGATGACTCCTTAATAAGTCAATGAAATTATTTAAATCATTATAGTGGAGGTTTGGATACGTACGAAGCATATCAGACCTAAGGTAAGGGATAATGTTGCAATCTCAATTATTTTCTATCTGAGATTACTTATACGCAAGTATTTACTGGGGTTATATTTATCATCCATGTACAAGTTTTATAAAAAAAATTATGTATGTTTAAATTCCTTCTTAGCCATTTTTTACATTTACTACATGGTATGTAGGGAATCTTTTTTTTGTTTACCATACGAGGTACTTTTTGTCTTTTCTGGGAAAAGTACGAGAAGAATGTTTTTTTAACTTATACGACATGAATGGGTTTTTACGGTTTTATAACTCCTAATTTTCATGAAGCTTACTCTACAAGAATTCATTAATTTTTTCAAAAAAATACATTTCTTTTAAAATTGAATCGCATTTTGTGAAAAGAAAATGATTTTCAAGAAGAAAGGATATTTTCCTCAAGAATTCATTTCAAGTGCTTTATCAAAACCATTTTCCATCTAAGATGACATTATTTCATATGTGTATGTTTCAAGTATATTGTCTCTACGATTTACATGATTTAACTTATCTTATGATGAAATGATATCCATTTGTTTTATATGGATTATGTTTTGATGTAATGATGTTTATGAAACCCATTTTATTCATTGGGTTATTATGAATAATGTATGTTTATTTTGTGGCACACGAAATAATGATTTCATTATGAGATGGGTGGAACCTATTTCTACCTCCAATGAATTGGGTAAAGATTTATATCTCATGAGATAGACATGGCTGAAACGGAAAATAAATCTGGTTCAGTAATATAGGGGTGGAACGGCAAGTAAACCCGGTTCAGTAAGGGACTTTGTCCACTAAGATTGTCTTGGCAGCAATGCCTTGGCTACTATGGAAATCATATCATGTGCTTAATGTTTTTACACAATTAAAAGTTTTATTTCCAAGCTATTTTATCATGATTGATATTCCATTATGATCTATGCCTTGCGTACTACCATGTTTTATGTCACTGCTCAAGATTTCAATGTTTAAACATTATGTTCATGTTTTTATGTACAAATCAATATGGTTTGTTTTATTTTCTCCATGCTTACCCTTACTGAGAATTTAAGCTCACCCTTTATATTTTTTCTTTTCCCCAGGATATAAAGAACCTTTTTAGGAAAGGAAACAAAAGGGGAAGATCTTTATGGGAGATATTGAAGATCTTTCACCATGATTAGAAGATTATATTCCATGTTTCCAAAGACACTAAACTATTACGGTCCTTGTGTGTCTGTTTTTTGTTATGTATTAAGTATTCTACAAAAGTAATGTAATGTCCATGTAGGTCATGCTTTGGGTCTCAATAGTTTGTATTAGAGGAAAGTTTTAGTCAACCTTTGGAAACTAGGATGTGAGAACTTTAGTGAGATCCCTAGAGATATTTCTAAGGTATTTCTAGGGATGTCCCTACGGTTATGTATAAGTATAGGTTCTAGTCCTAGAATTATGGTAACGATATTAGAATTATGCGTATTATATTAGATATGGAAGGTAATCCCCCTTTATTATGTTGTTTTCCCTATCGTGATGTTTTCATCACGCTATTCTTTTTGGGTTTTAGACGATGGATGGAACCCGAAGGAACCGTGTTGATCAATGTAATGGACGATGCAATGATTTTCCTCCTAAACAAACCAATGTTATGGGAGATGAAGTGTACAATATTATTTCTATACTTACACAAGATATGAATCATTCTGGACTTCTAAATGAGCTGAGAACGGAGCAACATTCTGTTGAATCCTTCATGAGGCAGCGTCCACCTTCATTCAGAAGGTCTTCTGATCCATTAGTGGTTGAACAATGGATCAATACCACTGAAAAGATATTTTCAGTTCTACAATGTAGTGAGCATGAAAAAGTCATCTTAGTAGTATATCGTTTGGAAGGTGATGCTGATCAATGGTGGAATCTTATAAAGAATATGAGGCAAAAAGAAGAAATTGATTCCATGGAATGGGAAGAGTTCAAGAACATATTTTTCAATAAGTACTTCCCTTTTATTCTTAGAACAATTATGGAGAAGGAGTTTATTGAACTTAAGAAAAAGGATGATGAATCTATTGGTATATACGAGGCGAATTTTACAAGGCTTTAAAGGTATGAATATGGATTTATAATTCAATCTGAAAGTAATGTTGATCGATTCTTTAGTGGATTAAAACCATGTCTTCGAAGGGCATTAGCCATAAGAGAATTCAGTAGCTATGAAGAAATTTTGCGTTGTGCTATCAAGGTAGAACTAGAAATTGGTGTTACATATCCATCTCATGTTTTTGACAAGAAACAAAAAATGGAGTTCAAGGAAAAATCTCAGAACAATGGTGAAAAGAAGATGAATATTACTTTATGCTCAAAGTGTGGAAATAAGTGTGGTGGAGATTATCTAAAAGGTACTGTAAAATGTTTAAAGTGTGTAGAAGAAGGTCATCGAGCAGTAGAGTGTCGATGTAATGGAAAAGGGTTGTTAATGATATGAATAAAGAAAAGACTATAGAGAACGAACCACCAACACTTCAATGTTTCAAGTGCAAGGAAATGGGGCATTATTCTAATCGATGCCCTAATCCATGGGTTAATGATGATCAACATGAGCAACAACATAAGGCCAAGGATAAAGGTAAGTCACATGCGATCACTATTGGCAATGTTGAGTATGACAATGACGTAGTGGAATAATTTTGTGTTTATGTAAGGAGATTCCAAAATAATGTTGTGGAATCTAATTTATAGTACTGTGGAATACTGTAATATCTATATATTGGTTTATTTTGGTTTTCAATAATTATATGGTATCAATAACCATGAAAAGTGATTCAAATAATTTGGGAAGCAGATGATATGAGCATAATAAAGGGATAAGGAGAAAATAAGTTGTTTGATAGTCTTCAGGAGCTCATGATTGATATATAGACTAAGTGATATCATGGTTTGAGTATATAGAATTTTTGGGATTTTGGTATGTCGAAAGATTTATCTTTTTACAGCACTCATGTTTTCACTAAGGTTCTATGGTAATTCATGTTTCAAAAGAATACATGATTAAGGTATTCACATGTTTGGAATGTGACCAACAAGATATATCTTATAATATATGGGGGATAAATGATGGTATTCACATTCTTGTTAGATGACATTTCTAGTAATCGTTTTCTTTATACTATGAGATTGGACATATGTATAAGCCTAAAGATTGGAATTGATTATGATGGACATATGATAGTATTGTTTAAGGATAGAAATTTTTTCGAAATTATCTCTGGAATGGTATAATACTATAGTTTTAGAAAAAGGAAAACCTACAGGATGGGTGACAACTCGTCGTGTCGGACAAGGTTTCGGGAATCGAACCAACAACCGAAGTGCGACATGCCTTTATTGCCTACCACTGGCCTACATGAATTCCCTGGTTAGTAGAAACTTGTTTTATTAAGAAGTACGATAGATTAAGTATATGTCCATTTTTGGAATCATATATGATTAACCTCACCATATATGGACTTATTTATATTTGATAAATTTTTCTAACCCTTTGTTTGAGACATATGGAATTACCCATCATTCTATCAAATGATCTGCTAACACTTCACGAATGACAAATTCAATTTCTTTTCTTTAAGAGATAAAGTGGAAATTGTTCAATGCACTAACAATGGTGAGATTATACCGAAATAATTTAAGTATTTCTTCTATTTCAAATTTTTCAACTTTAGGAAAATGATCTTGAAAACCAAAAATGTTTTCCTAGTGCCCTTATATCTGATTAATCCGATGGTACCTTAGATCATCACAAATTTATGGATTTTTGATTGTTGGCCTTTTCATAGCCATGTTCTCTACCACTTTCCATCAGATCATGATGGTTATATTTTTCTTCCATATCCATATTTTCACATATGTTCTCCTATGCGGAAACCCAATGATTAGTTAATTTCGGTAACCGTTACATTTCATAATTTAGTTTTTAAAGTTTAATTTTGTTATTCCTTTTTACGATGTGGGTTTCTATGAATGAATCTTTCAAGTAGTAAACCATTTATAACCCGGATGAATTTTGAAGGCGAAATTCATTTTTAGGGCGGTAGAAAGTAACAACATGAGGTTTTATGAGAAGTATTCTTTTTAATTTATTTGATGTCTCGTGTTGTGTGATACACCAAGATTATCTTTCACTATACGCAACATCGTATTAGCTTGCAGTATATGCAACACTAATCATGGATCGTGTTACACACAATTTCAAGTTTGTTTGCTAGTAGTTATTCTACGCAACATTGAGTATATATATAGATATTCAATGTATTAATGAAATATGGTTGTATTTTTTAATACGCAACGACAAAAAAGTCGTTCACTACACGCAACCCTGACTTTGCTTACATTACACGCAATCGCGACCTTCCGCGATAGCATGTGTTGTACGCAATACCGGATTTCACGAAACAACGATATATTATTATAATATTTTTATGAACTAGCCGTTATGAATAGTATTAACTAAATTCTGAATTTTATGACATTATTATTCATCTTACACATTTTCAAGAACATGTTATAAGAATAAAATAAATTTTTCGGTTAAAATAAGTATTTTTCTAAAAAAAATACAGTTTTTCACCTTTTGAGGGTGCACCCACTTTAAATCTAGTTTTTGACATGTTTATAACTTCAATTTGACAAAATAAAATTCTTCTTTGGTTTCAAGATATTAAAATTTACTTTGGATAAAATTTTCATATTATTCTAATAACTTTCATATTTTAATGAATAGTAAAAACACGCTATATTTTAATTAAAAACAACCTTTTTCATCGTAATAATTTATATGGTTAAATTATAATATTGAATGATTTTAAAGTATAAATAAAATATATTTTTACCATTCAATATAATTTATGTCATTATCATTTATTTTACAATGAATTCCTAGGTAAAATCATTTCAATCTTTTGCAATGTTTTAACTTTTAAAACTCGTTTTCTTAATAGCGGGATTAATTTTAAATTAATTACTGAAACTTATGTGTTTTGAATTTTGAAAATTGGATTCCATATTTGGAATCAGTAATTCAAAATTATGTTAATAGGATACTTTTTATTTTTGGGCACTATGAATAGTTACTACGGTAATTTTTATTTACATCAGTTAAAGATAAATCGTGTAATTAAGGGTAAACCTGAGATTATAAAATTACCCTAACACATGAGAAAATTATATTGGATGACTGAAAGGAGACCCATATCACCTAAGGGTTGGATTAGATTCATTTTATAGACTTTTGACTATGAAAATAATTTAATTATTATTAAAACCAAAGAATGTGACAACATGTCACTCTCTTAAATCTTATAAGTATAATAATTTTAATTTAGTGATAAACATCATGAAACTTAGAACATGAATAGTCTCCAGAAGGAAAAACAATTATCAACATCATGAGAATTTATTTAAAATTTTTAGGGATCAAATAATTTTCATTAATGGTGACACAATAGTGATGCATAATTTGTTTATTTAGTGAAAAATGAATAATATAGTTTTTATTTAAATAAAAATACTTATCAAAAGGTCCGGAAACATGACCAAACATTATTGGTCGAGTATATCTATACCCTAAGAATCCATGGGTATATTTTTGGACTATTTAGAGCCTTATAAAACCGATTATGACATTTATATTATTTTATTTTAAATGATGTCAAAGATGTCACCTTCATAATTTAATAAATATAACAATTTAAATGTTGTGATTTTAAGATGATAAATTCATTTAATAATATTATTATGAAAGGTATTATTTTTATCTTCATAATAGGATTTTATTTTAAATTTTTATGAAACAAATAAGTATATTAAGTAATTATACAAAAATGTTGTAGAAATTATTTTATTAAGAGATATACCAAATAAAAGGTTTTTAAAAATATTGAAATAAATATTATATGAACTATTTAATGTGATCCAATAATTTTATTGATATATATTACATGTTATGAATCTATTAAAGCTTTTTTTCAATCATATCTTCTGTGAGTATTTTATTTAAATTCAAAAAAATGAATAGTGTCAAAATTGATACTATTGTTATTTTATAAACATAACATAATATAAAATTGTTTAAAAATTAAAAAAATATTTAAAAATTATAAATAAAAATTTATATGATCCAAAATGTCATAAATTATCTAGTTATGGACAATTAACAACACATAAGTAATTATGTTAACAAATTAAAATTTAGAATCCCATTACCACAAATAAAATTAAATAGATTAAATAAGGATAAATCAAGTTGATAATGTTTAAAATAAATTCAAAACATGTCTAAATGTTATTGGTTGATTCTATTACAAACCTATCTCTTATAAGATTCAAATTTGTGTCATTTTGGAGGTTTTTAAGTGGGGTTGGAATTTATAATAAATTAATATTTCTTATAATTCCAAAGGTCCCCTCTCCTCCCTTATAAAAGGGAACCTCCTCCCTCTCCTCCTCACACAATTTCGAGCCTTGAGGGTCAGCCATACTCTGCCCATTTCACTTCCCCAATTCCCTAGAAACCTTATATATGAACTGGTCTTCTCAAAAGACCAAATCTAGTTCCCTAAGAGAGAGTTTAAAGGAGGCACTTTGAGAAGGAGGTAATACCTTCTACCGATTCATTCAAGTTTCTTTCTTCTTATACTTCCTCTTACTTAGTGGTTTCATTATGAAGTAATAACATAATTATCCTGCATATACTAATATGTTATTATATATATGAAACAACCTCATTTCACCTTCTATCCATCCTACGGAAAATGAAATCACCGCGCGTGCGTAGGTACGGAATACCGTCTCCACGCCGTGGTGTAATCTGTTTTTCCACCACCACTTTACATGGATGGGTATAATTGTGTAAATAATAACTATATATTATTATTATTAAATCATACTTATTATATGATATTATATCATTCACTCCAATTCCATTCAATTAATATGAGAATGATATCATCACTTGTGCATACGTACGGATTACCGTCTCCACGACGTGATGAGATTCGGTTTCCATGTTAACAATTGAATAATGATTATAAAGTCTATATATATAATGAGTAATAATGAAATATATGACCTAATAATTCTACTGTATTTATGTATATATATATGTATATGTATTTCATCTACTTAATTCCATTCAATTCAATAAGGAAATGAAAACAGCGTTCAAGAGTACGTACGACCTACTGTCTCCATGAATGGTGTATTTCTTTCCATTTATCGATCTATTATATATATGTATATTCTAAAAATATATTAAATATAAATCATGTTCTGTATTCTGGAATTAAGTAATCCTGATCTATGAAATCATATGAAAAATTACAATTCAAAACACAGACGACAAATGAAACGATTTTACCCAAAACGCTCTTTAACATTGAATTTACAAAAGAACGGGTAATATAAAGTCATAAGTGAACCATATATGATATAATAAAAATTAATATGATTCTGTAATAAGTCAATGACATTATTTAAACCATTATACAGGAGGCTCAGATACATACGAAAAATATCGGACCTAAGGTAAGGGATAATGTTGCAATCCAAATTTTTTTATATCCGAGATTTCTTATACTTAAGTATTTACTGGGGTTATATTTATCATCCATGTCCAAGTTTTATAAAAAAAATTCATGTATGTTTAAATTCCTTTTTACCCATTTTTTACTTTTATTACATGGTATGTAAGGAATCTTTTTTTTTACCGTACGAGGTACTTTTTGACTTTTCCGGAAAAAGTACGAGAAGAATTTTTTTAACTTATACGGCATGAAAATTTTTTACGGTTTCATAACCCATTATTTTCATGAAGCTTACTCTACAATTTTTCAGGACTATTTAAAAAAAATACTGTCTTTTAAAAATGTATGGAATTTTGTGAAAAGAATATGATTTTCAAGAAGAAAGGATATTTTCTACAAGAATTCATTTCAAGTGCTTTATCAAAACCATTTTCCACATAAGATGAAATTATTTCATATCTGTATGTTTCAAGTATAATGTATCTATGATTTACATGATCTCACTTCTCTTATGATGAAATGATATCCATTTGTTTTATATGGATTATGTTATGATGGAATGATGTTTATGAACCCCATTTTATTCATTGGATTATTATGAACGATTTATGTTTATTTTGTGGCACACGAAATATGGATTTAATTATGAGATTGGTGGGACATATATCTCCCTCCAATGCATTAGGTATAGATTTATATCTCATGAGATAGACATGGCTGAAACAACAAGTAAATCTGGTTCAGTAATACAGGGCTGGAATGACAAGTAAACCCGGTTCCATAAGGGACTGTGTCCACTAACATGGTCTTGGAAGCAATTTCCTGGATACTATGGAAATAATATACAGTGATTAATGTTTTTCCACAATTACATGTTTTATTTCCAAGCTATTTTATCATTATTGATATTCCATTATGATCTTTGCCTTACGTGCTGCACTGTTTTATGTCCCTGCTCAAGATTTCGATGTTTAAAAATTATGTTCTTGTTTTTATGTTCAAATGTATATGGTTTGTTTTATTTTCTCCATGCTTACCCTTACTAAGAATTTGATCTCACCCTTTATATTTTTTCTTTTCTGTAGGATATAAAGAAAGGTTTTAGGTACGGAAAAAATGGGAAGATCTTTATGGGAGATATCGACGATCTCTCACTACTATTTGAAGATTATATTCCAAGTTTCCAAAGACACTAAACTATTACGGTCCTTGTGTGTCTGTTTTTGTTATGTGTTAAGTATTTTGCAAAAGTAATTTAATGTATATGTACGTCACGATTTGGGTCTCTACAATATGTCTTGATGGTCACATTCCAATCATCTGAATACTTTAATCTTGTATTCTTTTGAAACATGAATTACCATAGAACCTTAGTGAAAACATGAATGCTGTCAAAAGTTAACTCTTTCCACATACCAAAATCCCAAAATTTCGATATAATCAAACCATGATATAACTTTTTCCTTATATTAGTCATGAGCAGATGAATACTATTAACCATTTCATTTTCTCTTTATCCCTTCATTATGCGCATATCATATGCTTTCCAAAAATATCGGAATAACCTTTCATGGTTACCAGTACCATTCAACATATACTTTCAAATACATTAAGAAAAACTATAGTGTAACCAACCTTAGATTATTCTTTATTCCATCGTACCATTAAATTACCTATACAACATAACTCTTAATAAACAGACAATCATTCCACTATCTTATTAAACCACTAAATGAGATTCATCATTTCTTTCATATATCGTTTGTAGTCTCTTCATCATCATACACATAAATACTAATCATATAATCATGATGATTCTCTTCAAGATACTTTCCCTTAGGGAATTGGTTTGCATAATGCCCATACATTCCACATTTAAAACATTTAATTATTATTGATGTTGTAGCAATAACATTATCCTTCTCCATGGTGTTAACAAAACCTTTTCCATTGCACTTACTGGATTTGTGTCCTTCATTTCCACACCCAAAGCATATTACAGTTCCTTTTAAACATTCTCCTCGATGCCTCTTCCCACATGAGTTACATGAGGGAAATGGAACTCTCTTTCCTCTCTAATCATCATGAAACTCCATCTTTATCTTATTAGCTGAGTTGGGAAACTAACCAAAGATTATATTGTTGATCATATAATGAGATTTTTGATTAGGCATAACAACTATATGTGGACTTCCAAATCCAATTTCATTTGGTTTCTTATGAAGAATATCATTCCATTGTCCATCATATCATCCATTATTGTGAATCATCCTGTTTCCATCCATTTTCTAAAACCCAAAAAGAATAGTGTGAGAGCCAAAATTCTAATCAAGGGGGAGTAACTTTAATATCTAACATCTTATGTTAAATTCGAAGATCATTTCCATAATTCTAGGACTATAACATATACTTATACTTAACCATAGGGACATCCCTATACATACATTAGAAATATCTCTAGGGATCTCACATATGTTTTCGCATCCTAGTTTCCAAAGGTTAACTAAACCATTTATCTGATACCAACTGTAGAGGCCCAAAACTTGATGTACATGGAAATTACAATAATTTAGTGGAATAATTAATACATAACAAAAACAGACACTCAAGGACCGTAATAGTTTAGTGTCTTTGGAAACATGGAATATAATCTTCTAATCTTGGTGAAAGATCTTCAACATCTCCCAAAAAGATATTACCCTTTTGTTTTCTTACACAAAAACTTTCTTTATATCCTGGGAAAAATAAATCATATAAAGGGTGAGATCAAATTCTCATTAAGGGTTATAATGGAGAAAATAAGACAAACCATATGCATTTGAACTTAAAAAAATGAACATAATGTTTAAACATAAAAATCTTGA
This sequence comes from Viscum album, assembly GCA_963277665.1. Classification (NCBI taxonomy): domain Eukaryota; kingdom Viridiplantae; phylum Streptophyta; class Magnoliopsida; order Santalales; family Viscaceae; genus Viscum; species Viscum album. The sequence continues at coordinate 1,865,662,353 of OY728159.1, forward strand.
GCAATGAAAAAAACATGGCAGTACATAAGGAATAAAACATAATGGAACATCAATCATGATAAAATAACATGGGAATAAAACATTTAATTTTAGAAAACCATTAATCACATGATATGATTTCCATAGTAGTGAAGGAATTGTTTCCAATACTATCTTAGTGGCCAAAGTCCCTTACTGAATGGAGTTCACTCCACGTTCTAGTCCTATATCACTGAACTGGATTAACGTTCCATTCCATCCATGTCTATCTCATGAGATATAAATATTTACCCTATTCATTGAAGGGAGATATAGGTCCCACCCATCTCATAATGAAATCATTCTTACTTGTGCCACAAAATAAACATACATTATTCATAATAACCTAACAAATAAAATGGGTTTCATAAACATCATCAAATCGTAACATAATCAATATAAAATATGGATACCATTTCATCATAAGAAAAGTGATACCATGTAAATCATAGAGACATTATACTTGAAAAATAGTCATATGAAATAATGTCATCTTAGATGGAAAATAATTTTGATAAAACACTTGAAATGAATTCTTGAGGAAAATATCCTTTCTTCTTCAAAATCGTTTTCTTTTCACAAAATGCCACAAAATTTTAAAAGAATATGATTTTATTTAAAATAACCATGAAATCATGTAGAGTAAGCCTCAAGAAAATAAGGATTTATACAACCGTAAAAATCTGTTCATGCCATATAAATTAAGAAAAACATTCTCCATGTACTTTTAATGGAAAAGTCAAAAATTTCTTCGTATGGTAATCAAAAGAATGATTCATACCTTAAGTCAAAGTAAAAGGAAAAGAGGGGTAAACATGACATTAAAAATACATGAAAAAATATTAAACAATTTATGAAAAACATTTTATGGGCATGGATGAATAATATAACCCCAGTAAATACTTACATATAAGCACTATCAGATAAAAATGAGTTCGCAAAATTATCCCTTACCTTCTCTACAATTTCTTCCATATGTGTCTGAGACTCTTGTATAGTGGATTTAAACATATTATTAACTTTTAAAATAACCATAATAATATTTATTATATAATATATTATTCACTTACGACTTTAATTATACTTTCATTTGTCAATTCAATGTTAAAGAAGCGTTTTGGGTAAAATCATTTCATTTATCATCTGTGTTTTGACTTCTAATTATTAATATGATTACTTAGATCATGATTACTTAATTATAGAATATAAAACATGATTTATATATAATATATATTCTGAATATATATATATATTATAGATCAATAGATGGAAAAAATAAACTATTCATGGAGATGGTAGGTCGTACGTACGCATGAACGCTGTTTTTCGTTTCCTTATTGAATTGAATGGAATTAAGTAGATGACATAAATATATATGTAAATAAATCCAGTAGCATTATTATGTCATATATTTCATGATTACCTATTATATATACATTATAATCATTCTTGAATTGTTAACATGGAAAATGAATCTCATCGCGTTGTTGAGACGGTAATCAGTACGTACGCACGAGCGATGATATCGTTCCCATATTTATTGAATGGAATTTGAGTGGATGATTTAATATATTATTATAATTATAATGTTATAATAATAATATATATTTATTCTTGACACCATTATACCCATCTATGTAAGGTGGTGGTGGAAATGCTTATTACACCACGGCGTGGAGACGGTATTCCGTACGTACGCACGCGTAGTGATTTCATTTTCTGTAGGACGGATAGAAGGTGAAATAGGGTTGTTTCATAATTATAATAACCCATAAGCATATAATTAATATTGATGTTATTACTTTATAATGAAAAAACTAAATAAGAGTAAGTATAAGAAGAACGAAACTTGAAAGAGTCGGTAGAAGAGATTACCTCTTCCTCGACACACCTCTTAGAAACCTCCTCTTAGGGCACTAAAATTTGTCTTTGAAGAAGACCAGAACCTCTATTATGTTTCTAGGGATTCTTATAAGGTAAATTTCCTGGGTTTGGCCGAGCCTGAAGGCTCAAAATAGTGTAAAGAGAAGAATGAGGAGGTGCCCTTTTATAAGGGAGGAGAGGGGTACTTTAAGAAAAACAAAAAATATTATTTTATAATAAAGTCATATAAGGTTTATAATGGCTACAAAGTGGCTTATATCAAATATAAAGTGAGGATGGGTCGAAATCATCTCAACCAATAGGTTTTAGAAATGTTTAGGTCAATAATTTAACCTTATCATTTAGTTTTAACTCTATGTTAAATAAATTAACTTTTACTGTGTCTTCTTGTTTTCTTACATTATATGGTTAATAAACATACTATAACAATCCAAACGAACCCAAAGTGGTTCATTATTAATATATATAACCTTATCTAATTCATTTTCTGAACTTTAGATTTTTAGGAATAAAATAACAATTAATAATATAATATTTGTTTTAAAAACTATTTTATGTCAATTTTGACACACTTTGGTAATTGATTTTTGTGAAAGTCATAAAAACATGATTAGATCCAAAAAAGTTAATTTAATCAATAATAACATGTCATATTAACCTAGAAAATTAGTTGAATTCATAAAAAGTCTAAAATTACATTTATTTGGGTATTTATAACATCAATAATGTTAATATTTAATTAATAAGGTAATTACTGCATCATCGTTGTGTCATAAATAAATTGAATTATTTAATGTCTAAAAATATTAAATAAAATACCATTATGTACAAAATATTATTATCTTTCTAATAAATATTTATAGTTGAATTTATCTTATGTATAACCCTATATTAAAAATGATTTTGTTAATAAACATTGATTTTAACAATTTCAACTCATCTTTAAATAAAATAATAATAAGTGTCCTAATCTATTCCAAGTGGACCTAAAGGGTAATATTTTGTTCCTAAGGACGTTTTTCTCCGAATTCCACTTATCCAATAGAATTAGGACATGTGTTAGGGTAATAATAATATCATTTTTACCCTCAATTACCCTATTTACTTTTAACCATGGCAAATAAAAGTAAAAAGTTACTATTCACCAAAAATTATTTTTATCTTATTGAACCAAATTTTACTCCTTGATGTTAACCATGTCTCTCAGATTTTAGAAATTCCACTCATAGAAGCGGTAAAATTAATTTTTATGTAAATTTTCAAATTCTCCTAAGAGGTGGGTAAAAGACGGTGAAAAGTTCTATAAAATTTTTATATATCTAAAATTATTATAAAAGGACTCAAATGAATCATATTGAACTTATATAGGTATTACGTATCAATTTTGACCTAAAATAAATTTAAATAAAATAAATAATTATTTAAATAAAAAGTCAGTTTTTTAAATAGTAACCCAGTGTTTTCACTATTCGTCAAAAATTGAACATTTTCAGAAAATTACCTAAAATTCACCCTAGGATAATTTCGATATTCCAAATCCCAAAATGAAGTCCATTTTGAAAGATAAAATTTATAAAATTTCAAAAAGTGGGTATTACTATTCATAATGGCTAGTTCATAATAATATTATAATAATATCTCATTTAGTGAAACTCGGAATAGTGTACTACACACGCTATCGAGGTAGGTCATGATTGCGTGTAATGCGAGCCAAGTCAGGGCTGTGTTTAGTGAAATATTCATTTGGTGTTGTGTATAACATAATCAAAACTTATTTCATTTATACATTAAAAAAATTCTATACTTAATGTTGCGTAGAATAATATCCACAAAACGAACTTGAAATTGTGTGTAACATGACACATGAATAGTGTTCCATATACTACAAGCTAATATGGTGTTGCGTATAGCACAAGATAATTTTGGTGTAGCATACAACACAAGACATCAATGAAATTAAAAATAATATTTCTCATAAATTCTCGGGGTGTTACACCTATGCCTTATAGAAATTTAATATGAAAGTGTATACTTACCCAATAACGTTCAATAGATAATAGCTTTGATCAATGAATGAAATATTTTGAAGAACTAATACTATATATAGAAGATTGTAATATATATTAATCACTCGATGTTAATGTATATATCCAATTAGAAAGATGTAAACATTCATCAGTGAATATGGTTTGATTCAATAAAATACAATGACTAATAAGTACACTAATATTGTTGATAGGTGAATAAGGTGGTTGATTATTTGAACATGTATTAATATATTACCATATCCATGACATGGATTTTTTGAAAGGCACTTTTTAGTGGATATGAAAATGATAGTTTTGGAACTCTTGATGGCATACTAGAAATTATACTTTTCATAGATTATTTTGAAACCATGAATATGAATGATATCAAGGGTTACAAAGGGATTAATTAGTCCTTCACATGATGTCAACTAAAAAGTAGTTGGATGATTCATAAATTCACCATTGACAGAGATAGAGTTATTACATTTGGGAATAGATTTATCAAATCATCATCACTTGAGATAATATGGATATACGCGATGATGGAAATGTATCAATATTATTTAACATCCCAAAATAAACAATGATATACATGTATCATTGAAAGACCATCAAGTGGGAAAATATATAGAAGCCGACCTATTGTCACAAATAAAATTGTGTGGTTTCATTTTCAATACCTAAATCATTATGGGTTATTTTATTTATAATGAATATGAATTTTTTTAATGTATTATAGTTCACTTCTACAATTGTGATCCAATTCATATTTTGATGGTTTTCAATATCACAAGGATATGTTTTATGACTTAGAACAAGGCCTGAGTTGTGTTACAAGTGATTCAATGTTTGTGAATGTGGTCTTAAAGTGGCCCCTTTTTTCATGTTTCCAAAATATGTATAACATTTCTCTTTGACCTATAGGGTTCTTCCCATTATTTTAAATAGTAATGATATTACGGAATAGAATCTATAGTCATATTCCATGTGTGTGATAGGTTTTGTCTCAGAGGCACTAAACTCTCTTGTGTAATGTGAATCATGTCAAAACCCATAGTGAACATGTCTTCATTGTTATTTGGAAAAGAATAGACCCTCCTCTCAGGGTTATCAAGTGACAACCAGCATGTGTAAAATCATGATGGTTTTTAGGTATTATGTCTTCCCATATGAATCATGTGGTTAGATTGTGACCATATATGGATGTTGAGTTACCTTGAAAAGAAAGGGTTAACTATTACATTATCATGTTGTGACATTCCCATTACCTGTATTATAAATATAGGGGCAGGAAAATATTTTCTTAAATGATTTTATCTATTATTTTCCTTTTTTCAAATTTCTAAATTAGAGTTATTTTTTTAGGTTTATATTACTGACACTAATGAAGCATGTATTAATTGGGTAGAAAATATTGTACAATTGTGTGTTATGGGTAGAGAACAACCCATGAAGAAAAACACAAACCATATTTTTCGATTTCAATTGAGGTATGCTGGAAAAATAGTTTTCAATATATTTCCACAAATTTTATGGATGTGGTGATTGAATGATTGATGATTTTTAGGTATTATTCTAACAAATAGGTTGGGGAATAACATAGACCTTGTGTGTTTAGTTGATCATAATTTCAGAATGTAGTCTGTTCTTGGAGTTTTTTATGTGATTATTATTATTTAAATTAATTTTAATTGTTATTTCTGATTGTGTATAATTATTTATTTCTTTTTAAGGAATGAATAAGAATCTTGCGAGATTATTAAATCTTGTAAAGGAATAACCAATGATTTTTAAGGGTGAGTTATGAATTACTTTTTATGAGTTATTTTCACTTCGAATATCTACTAGTGTTTTATGCATGTTTTTATATTCACGAGATATGTGATATATCGAATAATTTATATCACGAAAAAATTAAATAAATGTTTTAACAGAATATGGTACTAAGTAATGATTAAATGTTCATGATGGATCCTTGAATACTAGTTGATGTTTCAAATATTTATGGTTTATTTATTGATTACAAATTCATGTTTTTTGGAACATGGAAACTACAGATTTATCAATGAGATAAAATGAATGAACATAATAGAATATGAAAAATGATGGCTCTGATCGTCCTATGTTTGACCTAGAACTCGTGACATGTCATGGAAAATCAAATTTCCATGAAATAATGTATCAAAATGGTGATGATACCAATAAGGATATGATAGGGTAGAGACAGTTCAATTGGGATATATATGATACATTAATAACCTCACGTCTACATGGATATGTGTCTAGAAAGGTCACTAGTGAGTGGTATTAGGCTATGTGACGTTTCAATATAGAATCAATTTGTATTTTTTATTACTAATTAGGTTATAGTATTGTGAGAATATTAATTGGTTAATGGTTTTGATGGAAATATTAATAGTGTGACTCTAACAACTTTTTTCACTTTCATGTCTAAGTTACCAGGTATATGGGGGTTTTTAGAGTTTTTCATGTTATAATTGAGTTATTTATTCATGTGTGATGTCTTTATTTTTGATTTTTTGGCTTTTACCCCACAAATAAATTTATTAATAGTATTATATATATATATATATATAAATTATTCATGTCATATAGGATTCACATGAAATTTATATTCTTGTATTAGTTTTACGTAAGAGTGGAAAAATAATCATGTTTATAAAATGTCAACCATAAGTTATGTGGTTCTTCCTTATATAAAATTTTGGTGGAATTATACTAAACTAAACCAAAGTATACCATTATAATGATATATCATGTGGATCCCACCATAGGATATTTTAAGATGATGGAAATACCATCCCAAAGAATTATAGTTGTATGCCGATCCTTGATGGGTTGGTACATTCAATTGACACCATAAATATCAAAAACATGTTAGTGATAGTGATTCCAATTCTATTACAAATATTGGAGACAATAACACAAATGATGTATTACTATATAAATTACCTATCATCATTCAAAATAATCTAGCTATATTTCTACGGATTCCATCAATATGAATCAACAAAGGGAAACATCATTACACATAAAGGGATATGAAATTATCCTCATGGGTTTAGTCTGGTATGCCAATGTCTAGTGATGATGGGTTCATTATTGTGTGTTGTTGATTTGTAATAATGTGATCCACATGTATATGTATGAAATTTAAAATGGATTCTTTGTAATTCATGTAACCTATGAATATATTTTATAGAAGTATTTATTATTCAGGTTATTTGAGGCTTATGAATCAAATGATTTTTAGGCTATATGGGAGTACCTAGTGGTGTTGGTATGACATATGTAATATTACGGTGTCGAGCATTATGTCTAAATATAGTATTAAATTGTATTATTATTAACAATATGATGATATATACAATGGTAACTCAAGAGAGGTGTTATTTTGGAGTTATGAGTCCCTTCAATGATGGGAAACATTGGTGGGTATTTTTTGGTGATGGTTTATATGTAGTGTTATCCGATTTTTTATATAGGAAGAGAGATTCCTCTTCTGTAAGGGATATTCATATCCGTGAGAGGGATAACAAATGGAAATTGAAATTCTGTAGTTTTTGAAATGAAATTACCATGGAGGTTTTTGGAATCATATTTATATATTGAGGTCAATATTAACTTGTTTCATTGACTTCTTGATTTAAGGTGTGGTTCATGAAAAGACAGTGGATAATTTTCATAGATTACATGATCTCTGATGAGTTTTTAAGGGTTGACATCTCATGTTTATAAACATCTCCAAGGGTGTAAAACTATAATTTTATTGGACATGGAAGGATTGAGATGTCATTGAATTGTTAAAGAATCATTGGGGATAGTTAAATTATATGATATTGGTATGAAATCAGATTATGGAACAATTTATTAATATATTATCCTTGTTTTTAAGGAGTGATACTTATGAGATCATGAGTTTGGATTTACGATTGGGTAGTATAGGAGAAACACCAATTTTTATTTGATTAAAATGAGATGGATAGTGTCTTATAACCTCTAAGGGGTGTTATTGGTGTATCTATCTACCTTAGATAAATATTTGGGGTTTAATAATATATTTTGGGTAAGGAATCACTGAAAAAAACAATGTTTTTCATAGTATATGTATTGATTTTAGGATTTCGATTGGTGATAGGCCATGTATTGGAAAAGAAAGGATAGAATTGATATAAAACTCAAAACCATTTAATATAGGAATTTCATTAAATATAAAATATATATCCCCAATAGTATATAGTGGGAAAATATTAATAGGGTGAAATGGTCGATAAGAGTATTTATCATCATAGTAAGTAACTTGATTTATGTGATTGCACCGAGAGGAGAACAATATGTGTGATTCATATACCTATAAATAAGTATTATCATGAAATGGTGTAAGGTATTTCATATAGTTGTATGAAAACCCTTGGATAATAGAAGTTTTGACCCTCATTCTGGGTGTAATATTGAAGGATGTTGACGAAAATGATAAAAATGATCTGAGAATGGATAAATAGTTCATTTTTTTGCTGCCCATATATGTATGGTAAGGATATACCAATCCATTAATTTTGGAAATGGATGTGATTTCTATTGTGGTAGAATGGTTATGAGTATTACCCTTTGGTGGGATGCATAAAATCTATCATGGATATATTACCATTGTGTTGGTAGTGTTGAAGATATGGCGAGAAAAGTCAGTTTATAACAATTTTAGGACTAAGATTCCCCTATTTCGTGACATATGATGTGATTAGTATCAACATTGGAAACATTATATGTGATTTTTAATTGGTTTTAAATGGATTCCATGTGTTAGTATTGATCATGGGAGAGATTTTATTATATTTGAGATTGATAATGATATATGGTTAGTTCATGACTCTCATTGGAGTTCTAAAAAAGTTTTGGTTGATCAGGTATTCCAAAGTAGAATTACCTTGCATTTTGTGTTCAGATAGCAGTGCAGTGAAATAGGTGATATTGGTATTCCATTTGGAAATATGGTATCATGATAAAGATATTAGACAATACATCAATGGACATGGAAGACCATTTTTAATAGAGGTAAACATGAAGAGATCTAACTAGTGTTTTTCTATGAAATTGATTCTTTCGAGGAAAAACTACATTGACCAAGTCAAAAAACTATAGGATGTGTGATTTAGTTTGATATTCCTACTGTATTTTCCCCCATTACCTGAAAATTATACTAATCTAGTACTTATAGTGTTATGAACAATAATCAAGGGTTTTAAATAATTAAAAATCCTCCAATATCTGAGTATAGATGGGAATTAGTGATAAAATTTGTCGAATTGACACTAGTGATAGACAAATATAACAGGACTTGTGGAATCTTGAATAAAGGGTTAAAAGATGCCTAATGGAGGTGTGTTTGAAATATTGGTTTAGAACATCATGGGTTAGTTGAGGACTGATGACTTTGGTAGATATTTATGTGTGTATAGATGACTACAGACACATCTTAAGGACAATAAGAGATATTGTTGTGTTATTGTAAATAAAAACATCCTTATGGGATTTAAAATGTATATATTTTTAATGTTTTATCATGAATCATTGTATTATTCTAGAACCAACCTTAAAATCATATTTTTTATGTTTATGGTTGATCGAATATATGTTTTTTTATAAGATCTTGGTTTAATATTTAATTACCAAAAAAATAAAATTTCATTCCCTTAATTAAATACCATGTGATAATATTTACATTCATGTAACATTAAACTAAAATGAAAACCCATTTCCCCATAAACATATTATATAATTTTACTATAATAGCATGATATTTTATGATATACATCAATTAAAATATATTTAATTTTATTGATAGTTTGTGATACACCAAACAGCAATTTCAAATGAATCAATATATACTTATAAAATACTATTATTATTTAATGAGGATGTTTTTTATAGAAATTGGATTGGTGGTAATGAATTGGATAACTTAAATAATTAATTTTGTTCATTTATTTAAGTATAAAATTATTTCATTGGTTTTCAATTGATTAGAAAGTAGAAAAACCCTGTAATGGAAAAAGTGATGTGTTTCTCTAAAACAATATTTAAGCATGTTATGTGTCTTTATCATAATAAATTAAAATTTTCACTATTTTTTAATTATATCAATGAAACTTATATATCACAAATTCAATCAAAAATTTTACTATCAACTAATTTTTTTCTAGTCATGTGATAATAATAATTCCACATTTATTATGATTAACAAATTTTCCTAAAAATGGTTTCTGTTGTGTTTTTAGTATATATTTGAAAATGAATTATCACCACTTATAGAAATAGTTTCTGGAAAAATAAATCTATTATTTATCAAAAATAGATTCAAATTATGTAAATAACACCCTTTTATCCTTGTCCATTATGAATAGTAACATGGGTAAAACATTTCTCCTCAGTACGTGCAAAATTTATAAGGCTAGGTATAAAATTCATGATATTTAATTAAAATTTATAAAAAAGTGAACTAAATTTAATGGATGAGTGTATTTAATTCATTTACATTAATTTCATGATTAAATGTTGTTTATGTGACATTGTTTTGTTATGAACATTATATTAATTTCAGGAAATAATAAATCTCAAATGTCTATCTCTTGTTATTAATATATCTAATATTTTTTATGAGGATAATAAGTGGATTTGTTCATTTAATAATTTTTATTTTAAATAGGGAATAATTTTTTTACCATCATAATTAATTTTTAATTTTCATTGAATTAATAATTACATAAAATGATAATGGAATGTGTACATATTTTTTATTCATCTAATACAAAACTATAATAGATGATTTTAAAAATATAAAAAGTATTAAAATATTTATGAATAATGGTGTAACTCATAATTTGTATATTAAAATATCATATGAGGTATTTTTAAAAGTTTTATATTTAAAATAATTTTCATTCAAGTTTTTTTCAATTTGAAATTAAATTAATTGTTCAAAAAATCAATTAACGTTATTTTGTAATATATAATATTGTATTAAATGATTAAAAATACATGAAAATATTAAATTAATCCAAGTTATTCAATTATTGATTAAATAATATTTTATTAATCATTTGTGTAGCAATTCTATTTTATTGTAAAATTACTGAACCGTAAATGGTAAAATAAGTTGATAGTCTGAAATTTTTTTATATTTTTATGAGGGGTTAAATCAAGGATATAAGGGTTAATATGTAATCTAAACATCTTAATATTTTATTTTATGAGTGTATTTATAATAATTATCCTCATATAAAGAAGTATATAAATTTTTAGAATATTTTCTATGAAACTAATTCATATTAATTCCAAACATTATCTTAATCTAAGAGTTCCCCTCTCCTCACTTATAAAATATAACCTCTTATCCTTCATTATTCACAATGATTGAGAACTATAAATCTATAAAACCCTTAAATAATTCCTTTAAAATTTCATTTACCCAAATTTAGTGTGTCTTTTCTTACGAATATTCCATCATTTCCATTATTATGGTCTATACTAAGTAATATTTTTAATTAAGAAGTATAGATCTTGACCAATAATTATTAGTTTTATTTATTCTTTTACCACTTATATATATATATGGTATCCATTATAATTTAATCAAATTATTTTATTCAATATGTATAATTTTTATTATTATGAATGTATAACCATTATATACCTTCTTTAAATTAATTGGAAATTGATAAATTTGCTAGTTCATATATGTTGACTATAACCTCATCAAAGCGATGTGGTTCGTTGTACATTTCCAATTTACATTGATATTAATAATAATAGATTTAATTAATATATAATAAATAAAATATATAATAATTATCCTTTAAAAGGATAATTATGTTTTACTATTAATACATTTCTTTCGTCAAAAAGTTAAAATAGTGTTCGCATACACACAACATATCATCTCCATGAATAGTGTAATTCATTTTTTTCAGTGCCATTTAAAGATGGATATAGATAAAAATATAAAAAAAAATATATTATTTTAATATAATGTTTAAAATTACGGATATTATGGAACCATGATCAATTTATTGAACAAGAACTACCTTACCAAAATTACTATAAAAACTGAAATAATTACCACTAGGAAATGATGATTTATTATGAAATTATTAATAAATGGGTATTTAAATGATATAAGAAGATGAGATATAATATTTTAAGTATCTAATTAAATATTTTTTATACTTATAATAAATTAATATTTATTATTCATGAGGTTATAATTATTTTGATTAAAGTCCAACATATAGGGTAAGATTTATTTAAAAATATCATTTTTTATCTAGATTATTTGTTATTACAATTCCAATGATTTTATTTTATTCATTATTAATCCATAATACCATTAAATTTATTATCTACTAGTTATTTATGTATGATACATGTTTTTCGTTTATTTTACTCTCTTTAATAACTCATTATTACAAAACAAATTTTTGAGTATAAAATAACATTATTTTTCTCTCTAGTAGAAATTCATTTTTCATCCAAGTTCATGTTCTGTAAAAATATTTTATAGAATTATTCAATATTTTTATAGGATTGTAGAAAAAAATTACCCATGATTGAATTTAAAATAATTTTTTAGATGGAATATGTTTACCATTTTATGAATGAGGTACTTTGGAATTTTAAAACAAATGTGAAAGGAATAATTGTTTTTACAAACACAAAATGAAACAAATTTTCAACTATACTAACCACTCAATTAATAAAATATTTATTTATAGTCTTTCAATTTTATTTTTAAAAAATATATTTTCCTTGCTATTTTTTAAACTATTATATTTTAAATAACCTATATCAATGTGAAAATGGTATTTTCATCCTGATATTTTCCAACTGATCTTTTAAAGGATTTAGTATATACTTTGACTTCTATTGATGTTACTTATTATTTTCTAGGGATATGATACAATGAAACAATACAATATCATTATTTTGATATCTTATGGTTATTATTATTTAAGGACCATCTACGAAAGAAGTTTCTTTCCCATGTGTTAATTATGTTTTGGAACTCACTACATTTCTATGGGAAATGCTATGATGAAAAATTTATGAAACACATATCCTTTCATTGGTTATGTTATGTTGACAATTTTAGGACCCTATAGAACCCATATTTATTATTTTCATTTTTTGGGTGCTCCCGTAATTATATATCCCTCTAATTCATTTGATAAATATTGATATCTATTTTGATAATATGGACTTGAATGGGGTGAACCCAGTTTAGTAAGAGAGTTTCTCCAAAATAATAGTCTATAGATTAAAACATGAATAAGGGTAAAATGTTTAGGGGAGTAAATCTAGTTCACTTTGATAATCATGGATATAATCCTTGACCACTATGAAAATGATTATATATGCTTAAAGTGCTGGATCTTATCAATGATTTCACAAACCTCCAGATTTCGACATCCGAGTTCACAAAAACCTCCACACTCTAAAATCTCAAATTGGTTTCTAGATTTAAACCAAGGTGACCATCGGTTGATGACTTTGATATATTTTTCTTTAATTTATGGGTTCTTCAAGAGAGGGAGACATTGGGCCTTCTAGATAACCATTACATTATGGTTCGATTAGCGTCAGAGGAGAACCTCGTCAACTCCTAGTTGATTGCTCCTTGTAGCATCAATAGACTTCGATTTTCCTATTCCGGTGGTCGTTTGAGTTTCACAGGAAGTGAAATTATCCTTCCTCTACAGTTTTGGTATGTTTTCATAACCTTCCTCTACTGTTTCTAAATCCCTCAGTTATAATAATGCATGGAAATCTCATTGGGATATTTTTATGTTTAGATAGTCGCATAGAGCTGGCCTTCCACACGATCAATCTTCAGGTTTCCATAGAAATGGGTGTGTTTATAACCCCTTTTTATTATTTTTGGATAACAGTTGGGGAAGAGTATAGCTGAAATCTGTGAATGATTTATGATAATTGGACAGACTTCTGTGTGACGTCCTGGTTCAAGAAGCCGCCTAGAGGCTCCCCATACCCGGTTGGTCACATGGCCTCAAACTCATTTCACCTAACGCTAGATGTTGGCGAATAGTAGTGAAGGACATGGGTGCGAAACTGGGAAACCAGTTCCCTCATTAATAGAGTAACGCAATGGAAGAAAAACTAAAAACAATTACAGAAGCAGTAATAATGGAATACAACAGTAAATAGCAGAAGACTAAAAGTAATAAGAAGTTGGATCACGTATATAATCATGCATTATAAATATGTCTAGGAAAGCATCCAAGCACATCAAAATACTGAAATACAGTACTAAAACAGAGTACAAACGAAAATAGTAAACAACTCCTCAGCATCGCAAGCCTCATCTTGGTCCCATTCATTCCAGCTCCCAAAGCTGTCTTGTACCTAAAGTTGAAAGGCTCTTTCCCTTATCTACACCTGCAACAATATATTCTATTTGGGCCCAAAAGAATGGCCCAAACAGGGTGTGTAACTAAATCCTAGTAGGAAACCACCAAGAGATCTATGCCTAACAGTCAGTGAATATATATGACAGGAAATAAATAAAAGAAGTAGTAAACAATGAAGTACTCAAAAAAACATTCCTATAGTTTCAAAGCATTCAAATTCCACATATCAAGTAAGAATATGATAACAAATAGGTAACCCACGGGTATGTACTCACAACCAATGACCTCTAGTCCTACCTATAATAATCAAGAAACCCTCTATGAAGCGCACACAGCCAAATACCTATGGTTCTAGAAAAACAATATAGACAGCCCTCATAGAAGTTCTCACAGTCTATCCTATCTAGTTCAGCTTTAGTATAGACTCTCTGAGGAAGCACTCACCATCAATTCCCCCCTATAGTCTCATATCGGTAACTAAAAGGAACTCTGGGGAATCACATACATCTCATTCCCCCTATGGCCCCCGTCGAGGAACTATAGAAACTCTAAGGAAGCACATACATCAGTTCCCCCTATGGTGTTGCATCGTAATAACAAACATACACTCTAGAGAATCTCTGACATCCATTCTCCCTATAGCCTACTACACCAGGTTCTCACGGCCCTATATAAGTCAAACAAGCATTGAAATGCAAATAGACCCAAGTAAACCTCCTTAACTAATTGTTAAACTAGTATACATCATAACAACAAGATAAATAATAACTAATCGATCCTAACAATACTAGGCATGGAAAGTAAACATCATCCTAATACGAAAATCTACACCAAACGGTCAAAACAATAAAACATGGTCAAAACATCCATAACATAGAAATGTAAACCCTATTCACATCAAATAACCTCTATCCAATCAACCAAGGCATTGAAGAAAACAAAATAGGGCTATGACTATAGACCCACAATACCTCATTCAAGGGTATTGGGCACGTTTTCACTTATAACTCAATGACTAACTACGGAAAGGTACAAACAACCTACCTTGCTATTGTAGGATTGTTATACGTGAACCACAAGCCTTGAATCACCCTAGTATGCCATAGATATACCAAAACGTCCAAAACATTGAACCCATGATATCTCACTAGAGAGAAGGAATCAGAAGAATGTGTTCAAGATGAAGAAGGAACTCACCGATGTGATTCCAACGCAATCGACGGAGTTCGATTTGGAGAACGAATGCTCGATCGGGGGCTCGACAATGATATTCACCATAAAGATGCTCTCGGAAGAACTAGGTTGATTACAGATCTGTTATGTCCATCAGACACGACCCCAATATGTTTAATGAAAAAAATAAAGTACACGACATCTAATTTTGAAGTACACAACATGTACTCGCCTTATTCGGCCCCCACATAAGGTGGTATCTAGGTCACCACTCACGGCTGTGTGCTCAGTCATAACACGACTGTGAGCTCGGCTCTGACACAACTAGAACATAGCATAATGTGGAAAAATAGTACACTACGTGTACATATAAGTATAGGACGTATACTTCAAATTTTTTAAAAAAATCTTCATTTCCTCAAAAACACAAAAAAATACCTAAAAATAAGAACTGTGTTCTTAAAAACATCCCCCCTTAAAGATATTATTCCCGAAATTTCCCTTGAGAGATGTTATAGAAGAAGAAACCTCAAATAGCTTCGGCCACCGCGATCATAGATCATCCTCCCTCACACAAGTCTTTTTCTGTAGTCACTCGTGCTGTCATAGCACTTATACCAGAAGAATAGAACGGACACAGAAAACCTTTACACATCGATCAAAAATCCAAATTGGATGCTCCTCTAATGAGGCATCCACCTCTAATTCAATCTCCTCGAGTTGAAAAACATGAGATGATTCTGAGAAGTAATGTTGAAGTTGAGAAATGTGGAAGAAATCCTATATTTCTTGGTACATCTGAGGTAACTGCAACTAATTAGAAACCAGTCCAACTCTCTCCAACACCTCAAATGGACCAACATACTTGGAGAAAGCATACCCCACCTCCTAATCCACCAGTTCCCCAACCTCGGTGTGACATGCAAGAAAACCTATTCTCCGACATCAAATACTAGAGGTTGTCTCCAACAATCAGCATATGACTTTTTGAGACTGTGTAATAGCCATCCACTTCTAATTCAACTCAATCTGTTCTGTGGTCTCCTGGACAAGACGATGTCCCTTTATAGAAATCTCTCCAACCTCCAGCCAGCATAAGGGTGATCAGCATGACCTACCATACAAATCCTCATAAGGTAAAATCTGAATAGTTTCCTGAAAGCTATTAATTTAGGAAAAATCCACAAGAGGTATGTGATTCTTCTAAGAACCTCTGAAACCATGGATGCATGCTCGAAGAATGTCATCAAGCACATGAATTATATGCTCAGATTGGTCGTCTATCTGAGGATGGTAAGATGTACTCAGATATTCCTGTATACCCAAGGACTTCTGTAATCCCTGCTAGACCCATGAAGTAAAATGATCATTCTTGTATGATAAAATGGAGTATGGGACCCCAGGTAAATGTATAATCTCTTGGATGTATAGTCTTCCCAGCTCAACAACACTGAAGTTCTCCAAGATCAGCAGGATGTGATAAGCCTTTGTGTGTCTATCAATTATAACCCACAGTGCATCGTTCCCTCGAGGAGACCATGGTAAACTCATCATGATGTCCATCTTGAAATCATTCCATTTCCACTCAGGAATTGGTAACTACTGCAAAATACCTACTAGTCTTTGATGATCCACCTTCACCTGCTGATAGGTGGAACATCTAATGACAAACCCAGCAACCTCTCTTCTCATACATGGACACCAAAACTGATGGTGTAGATCATGATACATCTTCGTGATTCCAGGATATACTACCCAAACTATGGAATGAATGTCCCGCATCAAGTCCTCATGTATGTCAGCTATAACCCACACGCATCCATGAAAACATGCGATCTCATCCTCTACTATTGTCTATCCAAGAATATGGTCCCCTCTTGACACACTTTCCTGGAGGAAAAGGCCTTATGAATATGAGAGCTGTCTCATTCGCACTCAGTCAATAAGAGTTGAGGTAACAACTACATAAGAAAGAAACATCTTCACCTTTCTATCATGCACCTTCAAATGTATCTCAGAGAACAGATCCATATGTTACCACTCACTGCTAGCCTCCTTAACTACTTGTACATGAGTCCTCCTTCTCAAAGCATTAGCCACTGCATTTCCCTTCTCAAGAAAGATAGAAATCTCAAATTCACAAGATTGAAGGTACTCAACCCACCTTCACATTCTCAAATTCAGATCACATTGAGTAAAGATATACTTGAGACTTTTGTTGTTGGTGAAAACCACAAAATTCTCTCCTAGAATATAATGTCTCCAACATCGTAAAGCATGAACCACAAGAGCCAACTCGAGATCATGAATCAGTTAATTCCTCTCATGTGGCTTCAACTATCGGGAACTGTACACAACGACCCCTTCTACCAGCATAAGAACTGCTCCTAGCCCGATACCTGAAGCATTACAGTGAATAATGTAGGTATTTCCTGGATTTGGAAATACTAGTATCGGTGTTGAGGTCAGCCTCCCTTTCAGCTCTTGAAATGCTGACTCACAAGAATCTAGCCACAAGTATTTCACACCCTTATTAGTCAAGCCCGTCAGTGGCACTACAATGCGTGAAATGTCCTGTATAAAATTTCTGTAGTAACCAGCTATCCCTAGAAATTTTTGTACCTCAATGAAAATTTTCACCTACTCCTAGAAAAATACTTCTCTCACTTTATCTGGGTCTACCGATACTCCTACCTCTGAGATAACATGACCCATGGAGTAAATTTGGTCCATCAAAAAGTGGCATTTTAGGAGATTAACATATGAATGATGCTCTCTCAGTGTACTCAAAATGATCTCAAGATGTGTGGCATGGTCGTGTCGAGTGTGAGAGTACACCAAGATATCGTCCAAAATGACTACCACGAAAGAATCCAAGTATGGATGGAACACTCAGTTCATCTATGCCCTAAAAACTGCAAGTGCATTTGTGAGACCGAACAACATAACCACATACTCGTATAGAACATACCTACTCTGAAATGCGGTAAGAGGTACATCTGATGGTATAACACGCAAATGTTAGTAACCAGATCTCAATTCAATCATTGAGAACACTCGGGCTCCTCAAAGTTGATCAAAGATATCATGAATCCTCAACAAGGGTATCAGTTCTTGACCGTCAACTGGTTCAACTTCGGATAATCTACACAAAGTCTGAGGGTACAGTCTACCTTCTTTGAAAAAAGGACTAACAATACCTAAGGAGATTTATTAGGTCGGATGAAACCCTTTTACTAAAACTCCTACAACTTCTTCTTGAGATCCTGTAACTCAGGTGTATCCATTCAATAGGGATCTATGGAAACTGGTGCTACTCCTGAAAAAAGATAAATAGAAAAGTACACCTCTCTCTCTGGAGTCAAACCTAAAAATTCCATGGAAATATGTCCCTGAAATGATCCACCACTGGAGGAAATTCCATCTGTGAATTCCCTGGTCATCCTGATATAGTCTAGCAATATGGGCTATAACTCCTCCCAAACCATGATGCTTGGGTCCTGCTCTGCTCATATGGACATCCCTTTCACCCTTAAAATGAAACGATCTGCCTTCTCGTGATGTGAAACTCACCCTACAATGATAACATTCGACAATATCATGAAAGGGAACTAACCAATCCATTTTGAGAATGAAATTATGTCATGTCATCTCTGAGACATAGAGGTCCCGAAAGAAGTGACACCCACCAACCTCAAGATGGAACTCCTTGCACTACTGTACACTAGTAGTTCTATCCCCCAACAGAGTTTCTAATGTCATGATATCAGTTGAATAAAAGATACTGAGCTCAAGGCTCTCCATAACAGCAACTGATATAAAGCTATGGGAATCCCCTATATCGGAAAGAGTTGAAACTAAAACTGAGGCAACTAGGATTGTACCTTGAAATCTAGAGGGTCTGGGATCCTGCTCCTACTTTGTATGATCCACTATAAATGTCTGACCTACATCGCGGCCCTAGGACCCTGCCTGACCCCCTGAGCTAATCAACCCTATTTTCACTTAAATTATGGCGACTGGATACGACGACCACAACCTCCTCCACAGTTTGAACGACAAGTAGAACTCCAGTTCCCTAACTGAGGAGTAACTGGTGGTGCTGCCCCTGAACGTAGAGTCATAGATGAACCCCTATCACCAGATGGTTTTGATAAGATATGACAAAAATGCTGATGATGACCCATTATTCCGCAAGATCGGCATTCAACTGAGTCTCTCAGGCAGTGCAGCCTCGTATTCCCGCTATTCCCACACTTGTATCACACCACCTGGCTACTAGAATAACTGTCTCTCCACCTTGGATCACAATGATAAGACTCCCTATGCTACTTTCCACTATCAGTAAGAGGGATACTAACACGAGATGGAAAACTTCCCTGACTCACAACTCCATAATACATCAAATTGCACTCCGTTATCTTTTCCAGGTTGACTATAGAAGTGATGAAAGTCAACCTGAATATGTTCACCTACAATTGGATGTCATGCCTTAGACCATACTAAAACATCCTTGCTAGGAATAACTCATCACCTCCTAGAATAATAATGAAGCACTACAGCTTAGTATAGCGAGAAGAATACTCCATAAATGATTGAGTAACCTGCTCCAAACTCATGAACTCTCAGGATAAATCGACACTCAAGGATTCCAAATTGAAGTAATGGTAGAATGAATTCTAGAATACACCCCAGGTTATAACTTATTGGCACCCTGCCTATGAGATCACATCCCACCATCTCTTGGAGGAGTCCTGAACCATGTACATAGAGATATTTACCCCCCTCTCTGGATGCGTGTTCAGATGCTCGAAGATGGAAAGCATGGATTACTACCATGAATCTTCATCCTGATGTCCTTCCCCCCCCCCCCGTTAAAGTGGGAGGTTGCTACTACTGAAAGACCCACATCAACTCTTCCATATAAGGGGAAATATGAGGTACTTCTCAAAAGGTCTACAACTACTACATAAATCCCTCTTGGATATGTGCATCAGCACCGATGTCTGGAATGACAGCTGGTGCCACGACTAGAAAAACTGGAGGATGAGCTGGAAGTCCTTGATTATCCATGTCCGATGTCTGATCAATACCCTGTAACTGGCATACAATCGGATGAATATCTGGTGGCATGACTCGGCAAGGTCAACCAAACACCTTAGATCATGATTAACAAGGACTAAAAAATAGATGAGTAAGGTGGGAACAGGGTAAAGAAAGAAATCTATTTTCCAAAACATGGATACCCAACATGTATATTTAACTACACGGCATGTTCCCTTAATCCATTCACATGGACGTGTACATCTGCCAAAATAGGTCATGTAACACCCCATACAAGGCATTTTGTCCTAACACATGGTGTGTACTTGAATCCACTTACCCTGTCCTATTTCTTCTACATGGTTAATCCACACAGCTCTCCTAGAACGATACTAGATGGCGTGTTAGTTCCAAAAATGAAATATACTAGACGAACATCACCAACACATGTTGTTAGTCACACGGTCGGTTACACGGCTCACTCTACATGGCGTGTTTGTGCTAGACACTACATGTACAAGAAAGGATTCATCGACCCGTGTTGTTTGCTACATGGACGGATACCTATTCTGCACTATAAGACATGTTCAAACATGACAAGACGTGTATAACTTAAGAATTCTTCCATCCATGTCATTAGTCACACAGGTGGACAAAAGGTCTACACAATGTGGCGTGTACAACCGGTACAGGGCATGTTCTCCCAAAGAGTTTTCAACCCCGTGTCTCTTCCCACATAGTTAGTGACATAGTTAGAGACTACGCAGCATGTACATACAGTACATGTCTTGTACTCATGAAAAATAGTTCCTTCCCGAACAGAAGGACACATGGGATGTATTCATCACTATACGCAGTGTATTCTAGGTTTTTCCAGATAGTTAGCCTCTGAAACTACTCCAGAAGCCCAAAAAACACTGAAACAAATGTAAAAGTTCCAAATTCCAATCTGTGAGGGCCCATACTTCCCGCGAATCAACTATTGATGTCATATACATGTCATATACAATGAAAACAATGCAATGCTCCACCAAATTCTGATCCATGAGGTCCCATAACACCACAATAATCGATGTTTGGCATTCATTCAAACAATACCTTTCACAAATTAATACCCTATCAAATAGAAGGTATTCTCATCAAAGAATCTATCACAGTAGCTTGCGTATCTATCATAGCACCTAGCAGAACAACGTGAAATCACTAATGCACCCTAAATGGCATGGAAAGAATGCATGACATGTGATATCTAACAAGTGAATATATGATTCATGATATGGAATAACCTCATCTCACTAGGTTGCAATAGAAATATAACCTCAATAACATAAACAAAAACGGCACAAAACCTGTGAATCACCCAATGGTGAAATCGAATCAACTATAAAATTTCAAAACCAGAAAATAAATTTTAATAAACGAGGTAAATTGTCTTTTCCCTATACATGGGTTAGCAACTACCACACACATCTTATTACCAAGTACCTATTCCATCATATCCCTGACTATATGATTCAAATAGTAAGTCAAGAAGAAAAGAATCCTTTGATACTGCTTTGTAACTTCTTGGTTCCGGAAGCCACCCAGAGGTTCCCCGTACCCAGTTTGTCACATGGCCTCCAGAGCATTTCCCTTAATTCCAGAGGCAGCCGACTAGCTGTGAGGGCCTTGGGTATGATAGTGGGGAAATTCTACCCTCATTGGTTGAGTAACACAATTGAAGAAAAACTGATTACAACAGTGAAAGCAGAATTAATGGCATACAACATTAAATAGTAGAAGACTAAAAGTAAGAAGCAGCTAGAGCACATATATAACGATGTATAATACATATGTCTTGGAAAGCATCCAAACACATCATAATGCTGAAATACAGTACTAAACCAATGTATGAAATAAAACAGTAATCAACTTTTCATCATCAGAAGCCTCATCTTGGTCCCATTCTCTTTAGATTCCAAATCAGTCATGTACCTGAAGTATAAGGGAACTTTCCCTTATATATACCTACAACAATATAATCTATTTTGGCCCAAATTCATGGCCCAAAAGGGTGTGAAACTAAATCCTAGTTGGAAACCACCAACATGTTTGTTCTTAACAGTCAGTAAATAAATATGGCAGGCAATAAACAAAAGAATCAGTAAACTAGGAAATAATCAAGAGTAAACATTCCTACATCTTCAATGCATTCAAATACCATATATCAAGTATGTATATAATCACAAATAGGTAACCCTTTGGTAAGTACTCACATCCTATCCCTCTAGTCCTACCTAGAAAACCCAAGCAACCCTCTGGGAAGCACACACAGCCTAACCACTCTGGTTCTTGAAAAACAACACAGGAAACCCTCTAGGCAGTACACACAGTATAACCTTTTTGGTTCAGCCTTAGTATAGACTCTCTGAAGAAGCACTCACCATAAATTCCCCCTATAGTCTCATATTGATAACTAAAAGGTGATCTACGGAAGCACTTACATCTCATTATCCCTTTTCCCCACGTCGAGGAACTACATACACTCCGAGGAAGCACTTACAAGAATTCCCCATGTGCTATTGCATTATAACAATAAACAGACACTATGGAGAAGCCCTTATGTCCATTCCCTCTATGGTCTACAAAAATAGGTTCTCATGGCCCTATTTAAGTGAAACGAGCATAGAAATGTAAAGGAATCCAAGTAAACCTCAATAACTACTTGGCTAACAAGTCTAAAACATAACCACAAGACCCATAATAACCACTCCATCCTAACAATACTAGGCATGGAAAGTAAATAGTAGCCTAATATGAAAATCTAGACCAAACGGTCAAAATAAGAAAACATTGGGAAAACCTCAGTCTCATAACAAAGTAAACCCTATTCACAAAAAATAACTTCTATCCAATTAACCAACGCATAGTTGGAAATAAAATAGGGCTAAATCTCTAAACATAAAATACACCCATTGAGGGGAATTGGGAACTTTTGCACATATAACTGAAAGACTAACTACACAAAGGCACAAACCACCTACCTCAGTGTTGTAAGATAGTTATATGTGAACCTGAAGCCTTGAGTCGCCCTAGAATTCCGAAGATCTACAAAAATGTAAAAAATGATCAACCCACGATATCTCACATAGGATAAGAAATCAGAATAAGGTTTTAAAAATTAAGAGATAACTCACTGATGTGATTCTAACGCAACCGATTAAGTTCGATTCTAAGAACAGATGCTCGACCGGGGCCTCAGTGAGGATCTAAGCCATACGGACGCTCTTAGATGAACTAGTTTGAGAAGATATGTGTTTTTTCTGTCAGATATGACACCAGTATGTTTAATAAAAAACACAGTACACGACGTGTAATTTTAAAGTACACTTCGTGTACTCACTTTATTCATCCCCCACACAAGGCATTCTAAAGGTCACCACACATGGTTGTGTGATCGGCTATTACACGACCAACACATGGCTACATGTGGAAAAAGAGTACATGGTGTGTACTTCAAAAATTTCCAAAAACTTCTATTTTTTTCAAAATAAAAAGAAAAAAAGAATACCTAAAATGAAGATTCCGGTTCTTACATTCTATTCTAACTGCATGTGGATGGGGTCACACCTAGGATGTTTGTCATCGGGGGCCTGAAACACTGGTGGGAAGGGGAATCAATAAGTATTTTTGTTCTATAAAATAGTGTCCAGGTCACTCGAGGGTGCCTTATCATTGGGGACCTCATGTTATACCGAGGATGGAAGATAGCGGCATTGGTGAGACCTCAGAGGTATGTGAGGAGGTTGTCTTGGAACAGATGGAAACAAGTAGGGAGGTTAGTGGTCGGGGACCTCAATCATTGTAGTTAGTGGAGGAGTAACCACCCGACAGTGTGGATGCAGATGTGGCGATCGTTCCTGGTGCAGATATGGGGAAGAAGTTCCTGTTGCCTCAGGTAAACCCAATGGTGTTTGAGGTGCTTTTCAGGCTATGGTAAGATATTGTTGGTCCTTCAAAGCGTGGTGTGTGGGAAGGTGATGGAGTGGTCCATTAGGAGGTTGATCGAGTGAAAAAAACATATGAATGGGGGTAAAGAGGGTATGAAAGTGATGATGGATGGGGAGAATGTAATTTTGGATGCTTTATTTTCTATGGTGTTAGGTTCTGGTAGTGGTGGATTGTGTAAGGGGAAGTAGGGGTCTGTTATAAAGGTGGCCATCCCAATCATAGTTGCGAGAGAAAGGGGTCTGGATTATTTGATTCAGACCCCAATAAACATGATTAATAGGTTTGAAGACATTGTAGAGGTTGTTTTGGGATCTTTTCCAACAAACATTAGATGAATAAGGGTTCTGCAGAAAAGGCACTGAATGGAGGTGATACTGGTGACTTTTTGGATAAAGCCTTATGCATGAAGAGAAACCCTACTTTGAGGAGGAGGAAGGGGAGGATGGACTATTCCTCTTTACCTCCTCCTTTGGAGACCCAAATTTCCTTAAAATACAATGATAAGAAGATATTCATAGGGAACATGATCTGTTAGGGACTGTGGGACCAGGGTGATCTACCCTGGGATTTTATTTTATGTTCTGAAGATGAAGTGATTGAGAAGGTCTTGTTGTTCAATGCAACTGGGGAGGAGTCAACTAAAATTATGGGGAGGGTTCTATGAGTGACTCTTAATGAGGATCGATACTCATGTATTGAAAAACAAGTCCAAATTATAGTACGGGTCTTTAATAAAGTGTTTATTAGCATTGAAGAGTATAAATAGTCTTGGGATCCACTAAATTATGAATTTGAAAAGAGGATGATAGAGGTATCTGCCCCCCCCCCACCCAATGTTTCCTCTCTATCCAGTAAATTGTTTATGGAAGTGGATTCTAGGAATCTCATGTTACTTTTTAAAGACTCTGAATAAGTTGGTGGTATGTGTTTGATCAGTTTTCTATTTCATTTTGATGAGATGTTTGTGATATTTAACCAATGCTCTACTTGGATCCGCTTCAGATGGAGTTCAAAGTATGATGTATTCATCAAATAATTCATCAGGGATTTGGATGCTAAGAGGGTATGGATTTTCCATCGGTTCTGTGCCCGTGAATTTCAGCATGAGACTACAAGCTGAAGGGTCATTCATTGGTGAGGGTTTTCATCATGGTACAATGGATCAAGAAGAGATGATCTTATAGTTTTTTCAGGGATACTTTCTATTATGGTTGGATTTCATTTTTTGATGAACATAGTTGTTTCTAACATTTCCATTAAATGTGATTTGATAATAAAAAAGTTAATTTTCTATTATTTGATTCTTTTATGATTAATAACCTATGAAATTACAATATTAATGTCATGAATCATGATTATTATCTATAATACGATGTTTGTGTGTTTCAAATTTTATGCTCATATTTTTATATATGTATACTAATTTTATGTTTAAGTGACATTATCACTTCCTTTTTTAACCTTTCTGAGTATTATAGATCACCATTTCTATTCACACCTTTACCTAGGTTATGAATAACTGTTTTAAGAAAGATACGTATAAGAATTATTTTAGTTAGGAAAAAGGTATTAGTAGATGATATAAATCATTTAAACTGGTTTTTTATCTATGGATGTTTCTAATGATTATAAACCATTTCTATTTTGGAATGTTTCATAATGTAACATATTGAATAATCATCAAAAAAATGTGATATAAATTTAAAAATATTATTGGTCTCTATGTTGGTATCATAGTAGGATATAGTTTCATTTGGAGACTTGGAAGAAAAATATTTAGTGTGAACACCAAGGATAATTCTTTGTAAATGATCATTCCATTAGTTATGATAGTGAAATGAGTTTTTTCCTATAAAAACTACATAAATGGATACTGCAAGTGGATATGGTTTTAGAATAGATGAATATATAGGTAATGACTATAAGAAAATTGGTTATTTATATCTCTTCCATCATTTTGGTGCATTGATAATATTCAATTAATGTGAACTTGGTTTGAAACTATTGGGAGATATACTTGGGTAAATAAAAATATAATTTATAAACCATTGTAAAGTATTTTAATGGATAATTTAACTGAATTAAATATGTTAAACCAAAGAATTCATAGTATGAAAAGAAGGTTCCATGATTTTTACATAATATAAATAATTTTTCAGGATTATGTGGCTCCCCACTAGGATTATTATTAATCATGCTATGCTATTTGGTTTCTTTCAATGGGATTAACCTGAAGGAAGCTTATTAATAATTAATATGATAAAAATAAAATGTTTTCACTCATAATAAAAATTTCTTTATTGGATTTGGAATGAAAAAACATGTTTATATACTTATGCAACATGCTCATGCTATGAATCATTTTAGGCATGAAAGTGAAAAACAGAGGGAATAGTGTCATGTTGATTACATCATGAGGAAACATGCACCTTTACATAGTGGTTCTTCTCATCCTCTAGTTTATAATAAAAGGATTCGTTCCACTAAAAATATTTTTCCCATTATCTAGTTTTCCTAACATGATAATTTTATTTTATATTTTCATAAATTTAAGGACAATCAGATCAATATTGGACCCTTATTAAGGACAAGAGCGAACAAGATGATGCTGAATCCCTGGAATGTGATGTGTTTATGAGATTTTTCTAAATAATTATATTCCTTATATTCCTTATAAAAAATGTGAGATGGTACTCCTGGAGTTATATAATAAGGATGAGGAATTTGTTATTTCATATGTGAATGTTTTAATAGAATTGCGAGAAATGATTTTTTTGGTTATCATCTTACTTTAATGTATGGTCTATCAATTATATAGTGAATTAAAAACTTGTATGTGAATGGTGATATCTATAAAAGACTTTATTAGATGTGAATAATTATTTTTAAAATTATATTAAGGTGGTGATGGTGATATAATTTACCCATCAATCTAATTGATTCGATAAGAAAAAAAGTTGGAATTCAAAGGAAATTAGAAAATCCATTGATAAAATAAGATGAACATTCCATTATTCTTGAACTGTGTAACGAAACATGGAGGGAATTTTTTTATGGGGATAGATTGATGTTTTAAGTTTCAAGAAAAAGTTCATTTGGTAATTCAATTCTAATGTAATTGGGTGAAGAAGTTAGATAATGATGGAGAAAAAGAACCACATAATACACCACCCCAACTCTTGTGTTTAAAATATGTGTTGTATGGAAATTTTGATAACTAGTGATCAAATCGAAAGGTTAGTGATGATGGTTGAATTTTATATCCTCTTAATACCTAATTCAAGGGGAAATATAATGTGATTAATACTACATGGGTGTATAATGAAGTGGTAAAAGGAACCATTACCATCCACAATAAAACTATTAATATCTTGATGTATTCTAGTTCCATTTAATATTTTATCACTCATAAAATTTATAAGGGTGTAACAATAGCAAATAAATTATTATATGTTGAATTTTTAGTGAAAAATTTAATTTTATAATGATCACATCTCAATTACATGATTCATCTCTTTTCGATGTTTATATGAATGTGATTCCTACAACATTTATTATTCCCCCTCTAGTTTAATTTGATATTATCATAGAAATGGACTAGATTCCATGTAATAATGTCCACATTAATTTTTTAGAAATATAAATTATGATTAACATTAAAAAATAATCAATGACCATCAATCATTGTGGTGGTAAATACAAATATCTAAAAAAAATAAAATCCATTATATGTGTCTAGATTAATACTCAAATGTTGTTTTGATAATAAAATAGTAACATAAAATATGTGCGTATTTCATGGGAGATTACCGTTGTCCTTTTGGAAGAGTTTCATATCATTCTACTAAATAGTGATGTATATTTTTCAATATAACTCATACATGGTGCTCATCCTATTTCTATGTTCCAAAATATAATGGTCCCAATTGAGTTTCATGAATTAAAGATGCAACTCTAGGAGAATGTTGAAAAGGTATTTAATCGACAATACGATTCACCATGTGGTTCACCTAATAATTTTGTTAAAAGAAAATACAGATTATTGTAACTTTATATTGATTATCAAGAGTTGAACGAGAGCAAAATCATCTTCCACGTATTTATTACTTATTTAGTCAACTACATTTTAACACCCTGAGTTTTTTGAATTAATATTTTTTTTGAAAAAATTCAATTTCCTAAATATCATTCATTTAACCCAACACCAATATGATATTTTAGTAAATGTAACTAATGGTTAGCTTAAGTTACACATGATACTGATTTTTAACCAAACTCATATATGGTATGAATATAGAAATTTAATATCAATGTTTATATCCTAGTCACTAAAATTAGCAATATGAATATTAAAAAATAATTTTTATATGAATTATAGTTCGTCTATATAAAAGAAGCATATTTATTACAAACTATATAACATTCTGCTAGCCCTTTATTTTTTCAAAAATAATATTTTCAGGAAAAATGCATTTTTTATTAAATAAATTAAAAATATTAATTTACCACAATATTATAAAATTTAGTAGATAAAATAAAAACACTTTTTTAAATAATCTTGCCAATATTTTTTAGGGTAATTTTTTTGGTTTTTTCTGAAAATGTTCCTTTTGTGATGAATAGTAAAACATAATGTATTTTTATTGAAAACTACCTTTTGGTTTAAATTATTAATAAGTTTTAAATTATACGTATAAATTTTTATTATAGTAAAATAATTAATTTATATATCTATCAATTCAATTTATGTTATTTTAATCAATTTAATATTGAATTTTGATATAAAATCTTTTGGATATTTTAAATCATTTCTCATAAATAACCTTGTTTCTCATTACATATGCATAATTCATTTAAATTTAAACTTTGATAGTTTTGTTAATGGAATTGAGAAATGTTCATTCAATATTTTGAATTATTATAATTTATATTATCTAAAAGTTTAAATTATGTTTTGACCAGAATGAATAGGGAGAATAATTCAATTTAATTATCATGGTAAATTTAAAAATGGGTTTATCCAGAGGTTAATCTAAAAGGATATGGGTTAAAATAACCCAAAACATTTAAAACACCCATTGTATTTACATATTATATCATATAACTTCTATAATATAGAATTTTCTATTTTGGAACCATTTTTTGTGATAAAAATGTAGTTACGCCTTTTTCATTTAAAAAAATTATAACTGTTCCACTAAACTCACTTATAAAAGGTCGCATGTTCTCTTATATACTGGACACCTTCATACCATCCTTGTCCAAAAAAAACTAACCCAAATTAATTTAAAAATTCCTCCCTCTCATCCTACAAACGTTTTTTCATATAATATAAACCTAAGAAGGGTTTTGGTTGAAACCTATGAAGGATGCCTGGAGAAAATGCTACATTAATAATTGACACTTTTTTTATTCATCCATATTGTTCAATTAATATTATAACATGATTATATAATTAATAATACATCCATAGTTGTTTTAATGGAAACACTACAATCGATTGTGTACATTATACACCCCATTGAGGTTAAACAAATAACAAAACATTTTTATTTAAATATTACCATTATAACCAAAATGTTAGATTATTGGGAATGAACAGTATTAACACAATTATTACAATATTGTTTACACATAGTTATAAGATTAATTATTTGGTGACCAATTAATTTTAAATGAATTTTAAACCATTTTTAAAATTAATGGAATTTTTTTCTCAAAAACTATTTATTTGTTCATATGTTTCTTATACCACTTAATAAAAAAATAATTCAAGATGGATTATATTAATGATATATTTATATATTATTAAATATAATTTTTATATTTATTTATATGTTTTTTAAGACATGATATCAGGATATATCCAATTTTATGAATAAAAGAAGCATTTTTCAAAAAAGGAAGTTTTGCATCCTTTTAATGACACACTTGTTTTAAATATAGTTTTTGACATTTTTATAAAGTATTTTTTGAATAATAATATTCTTATATGATATATGAATATCAAAACTTTCTTTGTTCTTATTTATGTTATTTTTCTAATTAGAATCATTTTTTGATGAATAGTGAAAAAATATTTCATTTATAATTGAAAACATCTTTTTCTTATAAATAAATTATATTGTTAAATTATTTATTTGTGTGATTTTAAACTATTGTTAGACCATTTTTTTATTATTTAATATAATTTATTTCAATATAATTAATTTCACATTGAAATTGTAAATAAAAACATTGTGAACATTTGAATATTTATTACTTTAAAAACATGTTCTCTCATTCTGTTAAAGTTATTAATTTTGATTAATCCTTGAAATTTATGATTTTTGAAATTTGAAAAACTGACTCCATATTTGGAATTATAAGTTCAAAATTTATTAAAATAGTTCCCTTTTTTAAAATTATACATAGTAACTTTGGTGATATTTTTCATTACAACAATGAAGGGAAAATATTGGAATTAGATTTAAAAATAATATTATGAAAATTAAAAAATTTCCCTAACAAATGTTCTAATTTATTAATTTGAGTTTTTTGACTAAAATTATCCTTGTTCTATTATTATAACATTTCAAAGCCACTTGGGTGAGTGTCTGACATTTATAATATTATATTAAAAGAAAAGTAAATTTGTCACACCCTTGTTTTTAATAAGTAAAATATTTCTATGATGGGGTAATATAAGGGATACGTTTGACCATACATAGTTTTTAAAAAGATAAAATTTTTAAATACATCATGGTAATTTATCTATATTTATTACGAAATATATTTATAAATTAATGTCTAATATAATAATGATGCATAAATAGTTAAATTAAACAAAATATCAAATAAATGATATTAAAAATAATAAAATAAATATAATTTGAGGTGACTAAATTCAGACATGAATTTATGAGATTAATTTTATATGCTATAATTTTTTATAATTATTGGTTTTAATTTATTTGTCTTTTATGATATTTTTAAAAAATCATGCAATATATAGTCTCATAATTGACATTATAAATATTTAAAAATAAATAATATTTTATTAAAAGATTAAAAATTTATAAAATTCTAAAATTCTTTCATATGATTTGTATAAGACCTAAAATGACATCAATGACACATTTAGTGATCATTTATCATTTTATAGTAATTTTATTGACCCTCAATGTGTAAATTACATGATATCTTAGTAAGAGTAGAATGGTAAGATAAGGGTTAAGACAAAAATTTAAGGATTAATAAAAACATATATACTTTTAATTATATGATTAGTATTTGACCAAAATTATTTTATATCTAAAATAAATACCTTTGGACACATTTGTATTATAAACTTTATTTATATTAATTTAATTGTTTGAAAATGTTTAATAGTGGCCATCACCTCTCCTATAAAAGGGAACCCCTTGTTATTTATTATTCACACCTCAAAACCAATATTTTTTTGTCTAGATATGGATACATAACTCCCTATAATCCCTCCCCATATTTTTGATCTATTATATTAGTAGTAACACTCAACTTAAAGGTTATAAGGTGTTAATCAAAGAAGGTTCTCTGAAGAAAAGGTATCATTTTTAATTAATTTTTTTTGTTTTATTTCATCTTCCACTTAAATAAAATCTTCTTAATCCATGATAAGATAAGAAATATGGTATCCTAAATATAATTATATGTTAATATGTTAATATAATCATCTAAAGTCATCTCCACTTCCATAATATGGAAATAGATTGGTGGAATTAATCTATTTATATGATATAAATGAAATATATTTCTATAAAAGTCTGGGTCATGATTCCACCTAACTATGCTCCAGGCCGGTTGGCCACATGACATCAAGATCATCTCCCCAAACGTCACATGATGTTGACTTGAATCGATGGAATACATGTGATAGCGGGGAGAGTATGCACTCCTTGGAAGATTTAAACACATCAGATACAATATAAAATCATTAATGGAAGTTGTAATACCGTTAAACATGATTAATTAGTAGAATAATGATTATACAGGTGAGCAGAAGTCATATCAAACAAAAAATGAATCATGTCACATGTTTCGATTAAAATAGAGAGACATACCACAAGACTATCAAATAGAGTACAATATCCAAAATGATAGAAATAGAACAAAAGTATCCCAGCAGTATCGCAAGCCTAGGATTGGTCCCACACTATCCTTCTCTTAAATAACATATCATGTACCTAAAAGAGTATGCTTGTACTTATCAACACCTACAATCATATAATCTATTTGATCATAAATCATGACCCAAATAGGGTCTCATAATAAATATATATAGGAAACCACCCTTGGTCTATTCCAATATATCAGTGAGTATATATAACTAGAAGTGTAAAATAGTGAAATCATTAATCTTCAAAATACTCAAAAGTAAACTGTCCTAAATGATCCAGTTTCCATTTACATTCCATTTACATTTATTTATAAATTCAATTAGATTTATTCTATATGTCTCAAGAATCTGAAGAAGCCAGGTGATCCCCCATATAGTAGTAAACACCAGAGATGCCTCATAAAGAAATCTAGGCATGTATAGGTAATGACTGAAATCAATCTTGTTTTTTTCCTTTGTAGCCACTTAAAAAACCATTCAGTATACAAATAACCTCAATCTTGTCCTTGACATTCCTAATATAGAATTACAAGGTCACTCTAGGTGAAAATCCACCAACACCCAATGAACTCATACCTGGCGGACCTCATAGAGGAAAAATATGGTATCACTCTAGGTGTGGTATAGCATATATCACTGATCCCAACCATAGCTATCCAATAGGGATCTCATGTATCATCGATAACATATTACCCCCTTCTTGAGTGCATCCATGGTTTCCTATAAGGATCCATGATTCACTCTTCATTTACAGAGCCTCTATGATCCCATCCATGACCTTCATGATTCACCAATGTAATATCCTTTAATTAATAAACCCATGAAGCTAATATAAGGAATTATATAGAATTGAAGGATCAATCAAGGATCCATGGTAAAATAAACATATAATCATATCCATGGAATTCCATAAAAATCTCTAATTCACCCAATGCTACATTGCATTAAACCATAACAGTTTCATTGAACAGTTTCATTAAACATGATAGGATCAAAACCATAAGCATTTGAAATAATACCACTAATGCATGTATCAATCTAATATTAACCTCAAGTATTGGAATATCATTACTCACATGTAAAAAACTCATATGATATAGACTATTTGAAAAATAAACCATTACATGTGTTTAACATTAATTAACTCAAGTGGGGATGTTCTTAGTTGTAAATGAACTGTACAATACTACTTTATCAAATATAGTTATATCATAGGTCACATGGGGAACACATCTATCCAAAATCCTGTCGAAATAGAGTACCATATAAAAAATAAAAAAATCCATTATATGACCAATACCATTTTATTATCCCAAAAAATCAATTGGACGCATACCACATAATTTTCATATGCCGAATAGCCATAATCTGGTCAAACAGGCATGAACACATGGTGTGGTGGTAATTTCATTTATACAACCTAATTATTGCATTGAAACACCAGATTAAATAATGAATCGGTTGTTGGATACAACATGCATTATTTAAGAATCATGGAGACACACCAGACATGGGAATGTGACTCTCTGACATATATAAATAGCTTGAAAATTAAAAAAAGGCACAAGTCCACCTAAATTATGCTCATGATAGATAGATTATCCAGTATCAATCTTAAATTTAACCTAGATAGGGCGAAATATGATGAACAAACAACGAACATTATTTTCAGGCATATGAGCCTAAATCTGAATAGTACAAGCGATAATTAGAAGAATTAAATATGGCTAAATAGGAATCAAGGCATTGATATTAAAGATCTATAGAGACAAATGATGGTCGAAATGGAAAACGGGTGGAGAATTGATCAGAAATTTGAGAATAGGCTTCACAAGGGGAACTCCCACTAGCTCCAATACTATGCGGAGAAAGAGGAAAAAAATTTAATGATAAAAAAAATTTGAGGGAAAATTATAATTTTACCAAAAATATCTTGGTTGAATATTATCTTAACATAGATTTTCTACCATGTGGAAACTATTCACAGGTCATTAGATGTCTAGGGCACATCACATAGTTACCCTCAACATTTTGAATAACTTTTTTGTAATTGTTTGGGTGCCTCTATAATGTTTTCTAAAACTACAGACATGTATGCACAGTCATGCATCCCAATCCACACAGTTTTCACAAACCTTTCAGCCTCTTCTTATCACCCAAAACATGGGGTCCGTGATCCATACTATCACCAAACACCCCATAGAACAATATCATGCAAACATGCATCCATATAAGGCCATCATCATGCAATTGATTAATGAATGGATGAAAAAAATGATTCATACCTCAAATAAAAATAGTGTTCTTACCAAATTCCCTCTACAATGCAATTCGTGCCTGAATTTACCTTCACAAGGTGGTGTAGATGTATCTATGAACAAATCTAGAAACTAAAATAAATTATCATACTCCCTCTCCAAAGTCTCTTCCTGCACTCAGTTATGCTTCCATAATACCCATACCAAATGAACAAACCAGCCCTAAAGAAATTTCATGCTATGATCCATAGTTCATATAAGATGCTACAAAAAGGATAAATCTTCCTGTATCTATTCCTCCATTGGATGATAGTCATGATAAGGGTATAATGGTAACACCACAAATAAGAAACATGAAATATGTAATTCTTATCTCAGTACCTCTGAGAAACCTACAACCGATAGGAAATCGGATCGACCCTCTCCAAAATCTCAAATGGTCCCATGTATCTCAGTGAATTCTTACCATGTCATCTAATCCACTTTTGTCCCAGCCCAGGTGCAAAATGACGAAACACAAAATCCCCAACCTCAAACTCCAGAGGTGGTTTGCGGTGATCGATATAAGATTTATGAAGAGACTACACAGTAGCAATCCATTTTCAAATCAACTAAACCTTTTCAGTAGTCTATTGGACAAGATGAGTTCCCAAAAAAGATACCCCTCTTACCTCTAGCCAACAAAGGGTTGAAGGAAATGTCCTACCAAATATAGATTCAAGTGGAACCATCTTAATTACTGCATGAAATTTAATATTATAGGAAACCCACCATAGGGTTATCTGTTTCTCCAATGAACCCCTGAAATCCATGACAAATATCGGAAGCATGTCCTCAATAACCATAATCATGTGCTTTGACTTACCATCTATTTGAGGGTGGAAACCCGTGAATGGAAGAACCTATGTACCAAGATCCATCTATATCTTATTATAGAAATAAGAAGTAAACCAGGCTTCCCTATCTTAAATGATCAAATGTAGAACCTCGTGAAAATGTATGATCTCTAGGATTTATAGCTTTCCAATCTCATCAAAACTGAATGTTTCTTTGATCAGGATGAAATGTGAAACCTTTGTGATCCTATCAACGATATCCCAAACATCATTTTTGCCTCAATTCACCCTTATTAAACTCATCACAACATGGTATCATTCCATTTCCACTCAAGAATGGGTAACTATTATAGAATCCCAACTAGTTGTTGGTGTTCTTTCTTCACCTACTAACAACTAGAACACCTCAAGAAAAAACTATTTGCATCTATTTTCATAGATGGACACAAATATTAATGATGTAAATCCTGATATATCATACTGACACCACAACACACTTCCCATATAGAGGCATGACAACCCTATGTTAAATGATCGTGCATGTTTGTAGAAACCCATATACAACCATGTAAATAGAGAACCTCGTCTTTAGATTTGGTCCAACCAGGAGGATGGTCCTCACCTTCCACATTCTCTTGTAGAAAATGGAATTATGAATACTATAGTTGTCTCATCCTCACTTGGTCTACTAGGGTAGAGGTAATATCTAAATATGCAAGAAACTTTTGTCCCTAATTTTCAGGAACCTCCGAATGAAGCTTAGATAATAACAAAATAATCATCCACTCTCTTCTAGAATAAAAAACATCCTACAACTGTGCCCTCCAACTGAAAGCATCTTCCACCGCATTTCCCCACCATGGCATGTAGGAATGCTCAATGTCAAAATAATGAATGTATTCAATCCACCTCTGTTGTCTCAAATATATATCACACTATGTAACTATATAATTGTTGTTTAATTGGTTCATGAACTCCAAAAAATGGCTTCCTAGTATGTAATTTAACCAATAGTTTAATGAATGATCAACCAGAGCCAACACGAGATCGTGTGTTGGGTAATTCCTATCATGTATCATCAACTGTAGAGGCCTATACACAATGAATCGATCCCACTTTATAAGAACTACTCTTACCCCAATACATGAAGCATCGTTGTACAAAATTAAATTAATTTATGGCTCTAGAAGAATCATTATCGGGGATGAAGTCAATCTTCCTTTCATCTCTTGATGGATTTTCTCACAAGAATATGTCCATATATACTTCACACCCTTTTTAGTCATTCCCTTCAGTGGTTTTGCTAAACATGATAAGTCAAATACGATCCTCCTGTAGTAATTAGAAACCCCTAATATACTCTGTAACTCAAAGATATTCTCAGGATGCTCCTAAGAAACAACTTATCTCACCTTCTTTGGGTCCACTGATACTCTAGTCTCTAAGATGATGTGACCCAAGAAGTGAGTCTAAACCATTTATAAATGGAACATTGTGAGATTAGCATATAACTAATGATCACTTAGTGTAATCAATATGATCTCTATATGCTTTGCATGGTCAAGTCAATTATGAGAATAAACCAAGGTATCATCCACAAAAATCTTGAGGAATGATTCATGATATAAGTGGAAGACATGGTTCATCCCCACCATGAAAACTGGTGGCATGTTCGTGAGACCAAACGAAATAAAAAGATACTCATAAAAACCATACCATCTTCTAAAGACTGTGTGGGGGTATACATGATGATCTTACATGAACCTGATTTTAATATGTTATGAAATAGATGATAACAGAAGAAATGTTTTGACAACTCATATCACTGTGGGGAGGCACTAGATGACACTTCATATTTCCTGTTGAGACTGTACCTAATTTATGTGGTTAACCATCCTAGCTCGCACCTATAAATTCACTCAGACCATGTTATGTGATCAGCACATGATTTACTATAGAAGATACAAAAGTAAATCAGAATACATTTACCTAATACCATAATTCATATCTAATTCCATCCTTAAACGTCCTAGACTTTGATAAATCGTCACCCATCAGGATAAGTTCGAATCAAATGATCTTAGTAAAACATGCCGAATAGTCCATTACTAACAATGTGCCACTCTACAGATACATAATATCTTATTCCTTTTCATCCCTCAGTATTTATGGATAGTATTTTTCATTAAATATTGTATATAAGTCCACCCAATCCATTTCTTGATGACTCTCCCTCAGATTAGTAACATCCCACCATCTATTAGCGGAATTACAGAACATATAAATCACGAGATTTAACCTCCTCCCAAGAAGAATATCTGGGTGCTCTAATGTAAAAAACATGGCCTCTAAACCTCACTATACATCCAATGGTCTTCCATCCCCTGAAAACATTGGGGTATGTGGCTTCTATAACACACTTTTCGTCTATTCTATAGATGTGGCGGGTTGTGGTTCTCCCTAAATGGTTTGACTGAACCTCTTAAATCCTTAACGAAACTAGGAATAATCACCTATTTATGTTATAATAGTTAGTACCACAACTAGAATAAATATAGTATCCACTGGTAGTCTATGGCCTTCCACAACCAGAGTATGATCATCACCAACCTCTTGACATATAGTTGGAGTCCTTCATGGGGGAATGACACTACAAGGTCAAGAACACACATTATTGTTATATCAAAATAATGTTCAACTCAAAAGCATAGAAAACACAAGATATGTAAAAAACATTTATCGAAGAAGAAAACCCTTTGCCTACCCAATGGGTTAGGTCAAGGCATAATACAATTATATCCACTATAGAGAGCCCACTACTAAGGTTAGGAATGGTCATGTTCTCAATCAGAAACAAATTTTGTTCACTTCTTTTCATATTAATTCCATGTTTTAGGCTGATTCCACATTCAAAATAAGAATTGGCACTCATTTTAATCTTATCTTATTACCTTTTCTAAGGTTGATCAATGGTATTCTGAATTCCAACATGGGTGGGGGCATAATCACCATGAATCAAAACTTGGCATCCCTGAATAGAACAAATTATCACAGTTCAACATCAAGATGAATCATGTTCCACCAAATTTTGATATAATAGGTCTCATACACATAAGGGACAAAATCTTAGCATCAATCCAATTTGAACAATAAAACATTTCAATACACATATCAAAACATTCGGAATATCAGTCACAGTACCTATCACAATAGTATAAATCATTAATGCAATTAAATGGCATGATATGAATGCATGGCATGTGATTTCTAATAGGTTCCTATGTGGTGCATGAGATGGAATACCATCATCTCATCGTCTATCAACACAATCTAACCCAAAATATAATAAATAATAATAGCACAATGTAAATTTGTAACCCAATAGTGAAAACAAATCAACTATAATAAATCAATATCCGATATTCACAATTCAATTTGAGGCAATTTGGATTTTTCCTATACATGGGGTAGCTACTCCAAAAAAAATTATTAATAAAAACACATTCATTACTATCATAATCTTTCAGCACCAAACAGAAAAAAACCTCTAATTCTACTTTGTAATGTCCCAGGTCTAGATTCCACCTAATAGTGCTATGAGCCCAGTTGTCCACATGGCCTCTAGCACATCTCCCAAAATTCAAGAGGCTACCAACAAGAAGTGAGGGCCTTGTTGTGACATTAGGGATACTATTCCCTCATTATAAGAGTTTATCATAGTGGATTCAATAAAAAACCATTACAGTAAGTAGTAATACCACACACAACAGGATTAAACCATGGAAGAATGATATCATAAATAAGAAGAAGTAATGTCTAACACAAAATGATTCATGTAATTTATTTCAAAAAAACATCCAAACAAATCATAGGGATATCATATATAGTACAGAATCCAAAAATGTAAAAAAATAAATATAGTATCCCAACTACATGGTCATGACCCATCCTAGAGGGGGCCATGGAGTGACTACCCCAAGCCTACCTCCCTTAAGCCTAGGGATGTCGACTAGAACCAAGTAGGCATATCCCCCAAATGGGAGGTATTTTCCATAGTACCAATATATATGAACACATATCAATTAAAGAGTTGTGAAACTGAAAACACTAAGTAAAAAAACTGGCTTACCACTAAGACCCCAATATAGAGTATGAAAATAAAAAATTGAATGTAAATGGGACTAGAGTACAAGCCCAACTATATCGAAAAATAAAAAGGTACAAGTTCCTCGAACCACTACATAGAAAAACTACCTAATGGGTAGGTATAGAATATAAATATAAAGCCATATAATCATATCCCATCTATCGAGTCTCTCTATGCATCACCTGGCCCCGATCCAATAAGGGCTTGATCAAAGCCGTGAACGTCGGCGCAAGACATGACACGTGTGGGTAATGACCATGTAGGGGTGAGTAAAACATTACTCAAGAAGACACCTCATTACATGATGTAAAAAACCAAAAATAAATCACTATGATGATACAGTTAGCTCGATGTAGGTATATGTCTACAGAACATACAACAAGAACATCTAAGTATGTTCATAAAGGATTCAAAGACTCATGGTCTCATCTATTGTCAGCTACATGGTTCATCTCGTATCATTCTATATATAGAAGATCACATTTTTAAAGCTATCTAATAGTATGTACATAGAACATGTCTACTTGAAGTATCCCATATAATGCATGGTCTCGATAAGTCATGTAGTTTACATGAGACATCCAGTCTCGCTAAGACACAAAGTATCGATAGAACATATAGTGTCGATAAGTCCTACAACAAAAAAGTGATTTAGTAACCAACTCACAACCCAACATCAACTACTTAAAACATCCCAAAGCAAGCTCATTCCGGTTGAACCAACTCCACAATCATTGATGTCAGTGAAGACTCTTACAAAGAGGTCAAACTAATTTGGGCCCCGCCCAAACAGAAAATAATGGTCAAGGTTGTTGTATATTGAAAGGGGATCCTTCCCAAAGGATATCTACCACATAATATGTATTACCCCACATCATTGGGGTTTCTTATCAAATAATAATGAAATCCCCTATGATCCGGCTCATAACGTAGGGGATTCTCTACCGAGAATACTGTGAACCCAATTGTTACGACCGAATGGATGGAGGATTAATGCCCTCCACTTAGAGGTCACGTTAATTACAAAGAAAAATCCATCAAGGGTGATATAAGATATCTCAAGTACCAAGGAGTAATGCCAAAACACTATCTAGTGCATGGCCTCTAGATGGGATTGTTGTCTAGTGATGTGGACGCAATGCCATAGTGAACCATCGATGAAAGTACAAACAGAAACTCGACACCAACATTGGTCCATAATAAAGACTCACCATGACATCTAAAAAGGGTCGCCTCATCATATGGGTACCAACACCATTAATTGAACGTTTAAAATAATTACCATTTGAATGATATTGTCAATTTAGAAAAATGGTCTGGTCCAGGTCTGAACTAATCTAGTATTGTTGACGTGGACTGGTGAGACCGACCTGACCCGGTTTAGCCGAACTGACCAGAACTAACCCGAAACAGCACGACCAGTTGAGTCACTGGAGTGACATGGTTTTTCAGACCATGCTTTCATGATCGAAAGTGCCCTACTCTTGCACATGGCCCAGCTGTGTGTACTACCCAGTCAGCGCGACCTCTGCATTCCGCAGACAATAGGCTATAGATATCCCCATATCGCTTTCTTAGTGGTCATAGTCGTCATGGGGTTCAGGCCACTGCCAGTACATCCCAGTCACGGACACAAAATCCTACCAATCATATTCTATTCCCATGGATCCCACAACTGCGGGACCTCCACTATCACGGTCTCTCTGGACTACACCCCATCACAACCTATGGCTGCCCTGCTGACATCCTCGCACGATCACCACCTATGGCCTCTGTCTCGGTAGGCCGTCTCCCTAACTCTTTTACACTCAGACCACATCTTGTTGCCTCCATGATTCTCCCTACCGACCGCCGTTTTTTGATCCGTCATGAACGACCTCCCTTTCTTGTGGTGCCACCTAAATCATCCATTTTAGGTGGAGTGTGGCATGGCACCACCCCTAGTGGGGCATCTAGTGATGGATAAATAATGAAGGTGATGAATAAATGATTTCTACCATGAATCAACCTGATAAAAATCCCAAAAATGGGATAATCCCAACCCACAATATAGATGGCCAGTGGATTAATCTGTTCGATTATTTAACCATGTATGTCATAGGGATAAATATTAGGGAATGAAATAAAACAAATATGACACCCTACTAGGAGATTGGATCAATCGGTGAAGAACATTAATCATCATCGGGGATCCGTCTATGAGTGATCTTGATCCATCATCCTGTCCTCATTCCTCATTCTCCAATGCGTGTTTCTAGAAAAATATTTTCTTATACAGAGTGTCCATGTAATTTCTCTAGGATGGATAATCTAATCTCTAATAATTTCCAATATGTTCAATGAATAAAAGTTGTTTTATCATCTTCATGATGACATGTTATAGAATCACTACATTTTTTAATTTATGAATGAAAATGGGATTCCTGCTCATGGAATCACAAAATTGAATAAAAAATTCAATAAGAAATAAAATTTACTTTTTATGTTTATATTATTATCCATTAAAAAATCCAAAAATTAATATTCATGGTCGACCCGTGCCAGTTGATGTTAAGCATCACCTTATGAAAACACCCCCTTAAGAAATCAATGGTGGTCTCAAGTTTCTTATCCATGTTTCAATTTATGAGTTATTTTTATTTCAAAACTAAAATTTTTTTATTTAATTATTTAATTTTAGGTTATTTCATTTTCAAGGTTTTACACAGAAGACCCACGCCGACTAATGTTAAGTCGTTCCTAGGGTAAATCCACTACTATGAGATCATTGGTTCCCTACTATTATTGATTCATGAACTATTTTAAGAGTTATATCAATTTTTTCAAAACAATCATGTGCACGTCCTATTAAAAACAAAAAAAATTGAAAATGTCATTCTGGGTATCTGGGTCCATGGAATCACATGTCATCTCAGTTATTGCTCTTGGGATTTTCTTAAATATTTTCTCAAATTTAAGATGGTAAAATCTAAGTCATTACATCCTCCCCAACATGGGTCTTTTTGTCCCTGAAATCCAAAATAATGTATACTCAAAATTAATAGGGTACTGAGCATGAATCTGAGTTTCCCACTATCATGTGCTCTCCAAGTGATTCTCATGTTGCCACCAGATGCATACCAAAGGATCAGAGATCCCATGAAGGATCCACACCTGATAATCCTCAATATCCATTGGGTATTCCACAAAGGTCTCCCCATATTCATTGTCCATATTTCCCTAATCGATGATATTTGAAGGAACATACATGGACCTCCCCAGTTTATGATGTGTGATGAATCTTGGAGATAAATTCCACCTTATTGAAATATCTGCAATCCTTATTTTGGTGAGGCACGAAGTATCATGTGTTCTCCTTTAACTCTTGAGGCATTTTTATCCTGTCAGAATTTGATTTCTATCGACTCTATGTAGTCCTCATAAGCTCCTGGATGTTATGAACCATCTCGATGCTTACCCATTCAAGCATTTGAACCATGAGTAATGACTCTCCAGGGTCTACCTAGTACAGTGGTGACCTGCATTTTCGCTCGTACAAGTCATTGAATGGTTCCACACCAATGGTGAAGTGGTTA
Source organism: Viscum album (assembly GCA_963277665.1). NCBI lineage: Eukaryota > Viridiplantae > Streptophyta > Magnoliopsida > Santalales > Viscaceae > Viscum > Viscum album. The sequence continues at coordinate 1,865,705,886 of OY728159.1, forward strand.
TAGTTGTTATAGGAAACCACCAATAGATGTAGGTGGTACTGCCAACTGTGTCCAGTGTCTACGATGCAAAAATGTATCATGTCCTCTAGAGCTTGGGTGGCTCTTAACATTTTCCCATCTGTCTGGGGATGAAATTCCACACTACAGATATCCTTTTTGAATTGTGATATAGAAAATTACCTATAGTCTATGGTTGTTACCCCACCAATATTACAATGATTCATAGAGGCACAATTCAGTAATACTGACAGTGAGACATCACATGTTCATATTTCCACAAGGAATACCCCTTATAGATATTCGAATGGCTGGGAGAACATTGTTCTTTTCAAAAGATTCAAATTAGTACCAATGACATTGTAGGAGGAAGTGATGAGGGAGTTCCATACAGTCCTTTTAGTGGTATTTCTATGTGTGTCAAAGAGATATCAATAAATCTTATATCAGATCTAGTGGATGGGGATAAAGAAGGTAGTCTTGGAGTTTGTTTGTTGTTGTCATGAGAAAAAACATATTTATCAGGGAACCTCAAAACATGAAGTATGAGACCAAAAAAAGAAACATCACTAAGATAATATAGTCAGTTCAAAGATGTTATATTTCTATAACACATATAACAAGAACATCGATGTATCCTTTTAAAAGAGTTCATGACTCAAGGTGTCATCCACTTCTTGCTACATAGTTCCACTCATAGCATGCTCGTTATGGGAGATCCCACTCCTTGATATATTTGATAGTAATCATGTAGAATAAGTATACCAAAAGTATCCAAGAGAACACATGTCCTTAGTAAGTCAGGTTGTTCCCTAGAGACATCTATTGTTGTTAATACATAGAGTGTTAGTAACACACGTATTGTTGATAAGTCATGGAACACCCAAGTCAAGTAGTGATAGAGTCATAGCCAAAAATCAATAATGTGAATCACCCTAAAGCACGATCTTTCAAAGAGAACCCACTCCTCAAGCCTTGAAATCATCAAGGACTCTTACAAAGAGGTCCCAATAATTTGGAAACTACCCAAAAAAACAATGTTCATGGTCATGATATACAGAGAGGGGATCCTTTTCATAGGATAAAAACAACCCAATTTGTATTACCTTGCAACATAAGAGATTCTTATAAAAGAGTAACAACAACCCTCCAAAATGTATCTTGAAAAGAAGGGAATTCTCCACTGAGAATACTGAGAACCATATCGTTACAACCCACCCGATAGAGAATTGACACCTAGCAATTTGAGTTCACGTCAATTCCCACAAAACTCCATCATGGGTGATAGAGGATTGTTTCAGTACCAAGCAGGGATGCCAAAACACTATCTGTAACATGGCATTTAGGGGGGATTAATGTCATGTGATGTGGATGCAATGGCGCACTGAAAACTTGAGGAAAGAACCAAGGAAATCTTTTCACCATCATTGGTCTATACTAAAGACTCACCAAACAATCTCCAAAGTACCAAATCATCATTACTGTATGATGTCCAAAAAAAGTACACCAAACGGACTTCCTATTCGAAAGATATGGTAAATTTAGTAAAAAGGATTAGGATCGGGTTTTACCAAAGCAATTCTGGCCGACCCGACACAACCCCATCGACCTGGGCTGACTTGAACAATCCTTGCACGATGGCCCAACATGATGGGACACTTGACCACTTGAACTTCCCCTGTTTTCTAGCGAACCATTATGAATGGGCCTCCCCTTCTCCCACACACAACCCTAAAGCATTGGCAGTCACCATGTTTCGCATATGGAATTCCCCTTCTCCCCTCGGGTCAACTTCCCTGGGGCCTCTGTAGCTTCACAGTCACTACTCACAGCTCCATCTACCATGGGACCTCCTCCGGTGTGGTCCTTCTAAAGAGTTCCCCATCGGTCTCACTATATCGACACATGCATCATTTGACATTGTAGACCATCTTGCTACTACTGTCCCACGCAGATCGCGGGTCTCCACCGCCACCGGCCACACATCTAGTGGTCGTCCTTCCGTGTCTTCCTGGCTCGACCAACCTGATGGGTTGGTGCCACCTCTACCACTAGACACACTGCTGTTAGCCTCACCCAGTTAAACTCCTTTAGAAATACTAGGAGTGTCCGCCTTTAGTCCCTGCCTCACACTACTGCCACCTTACGCTGTCACGATTTGGTACCGACGTCTCAGATTGTCAAACACATGGAACAAGGAAGAAGGTGAATGATACACACACATGAATGCCCAAAATGGACAGATCTTTCCCCTTTTCATGTTAGCCTTGATCCATCAATGTTAGCTGAAGAACGATGGGGAAGATAAAATATTTTCTATAATGAATGAACAGGATAACCATTCCAGAAATGGAATAATCCCAACATGAGATACACATGATCCATAGATTAATACATCCATTAATTAAACCACTTTCATCATTGGGATTAAGAATGGGGATGTAAATAAAAAAACTCCCACCCTATATAGAGTTTGAATGGATCGATGAACAATATTCATCATCATCGGTGATCCACCAGAAACGGATCTCAATCTTTCATCTCTTCCTTGTTTATTGACCAGTAATGAGAGGTTTCACTAATGATTTTCTTCTCCATAGCATTTAAATAATATCTCCATGATTGTGAATCAAATCATATATCCTGGAGAAGTTGTTAAATGAAGGAAAAAATGTCTCAGAATCACTTTGTCGCTGTGTTGCAACATTTCCATGTTGTTTCATTTATGAAAGAAAATGGGCCACCCCATATTGGCATCACAGAGGAACCATGTTTCTATGAAACGTCAAAAAGAAATAAAATAATATTTTTAAGTTTATTTTATTATCTGTTAAAACATCCAAAAATTAATATTGACGGCCGAACCATGCCTGTTGATGTTAAGAGTCACCTAAGGAATGAAATCCTTATTAATTAAATGGTGGTATCAGATTTTTAACTTAATTGCTATTTTTTAGTTATTAGGATTTCCATATAAAATAGTTTTTATTTAATTATTTGATTTACAGATATACCATTTTTAGGGTTTTCCATTGAAGACTAGCATGAACTAATGTTAAGTCAGGCCTTGGGTAAATTCACTGCCTTGAGCTGAATGGTTCCCTTATATTTATAATACGAGAACTCATTTGAGATTTATTTTAAATTTTAATAATATTCCACCAAGAGAGATATTATGAACTTAATATTTTTCAATCAATCGTTCTAGGCACCCCCTGGCCTTGGAATTTCCCACCATATCAGTGACTGGTCTTATAATTTTCCCAAATAATTTATAAAAATAAAATCGATAAAATCATATTCATTACATGCATCTAAATCCTATGATTAGTCCCACACTCTCATGATCCTAAATAGCATATCATGTACCTGAAGGTGGGATCTTTCCCTTATCCACACCTGTAATCATAAAATCTATTTAGGCCCAAAGAATTACCAAAATATGGTGTATGACTAAATCCTAGTAAGAAACCATCCTTGTTCTATGACAATCTATTATTGAGTATACATAACAGCCAGCGTGATATACTGAACACAGTAAGCAAGAAAATACTCAAAAGTAAAAAGTCCTACAAGAACTAGTTTCCATTTACATTTCATTTATATTTATTTATCAATACAATTACATTACTGTATAAGTCTCAAAATCCAGCAAATACATAATGATCCCTGGTATACTAGTAAGCACCAAAGATGCCTCAAAAGGCCTTCTAAGAAAGAATATGGAATGGAAAGAATCAAACTTGTGCTTTGTCTTGGAAGACGTGTCAATAACCATTCAGTATCTAAATGACATTGATCCCAACCATGACATTCCTAAAGTAGAATTCAAGGGTCACTTTAGGTGAAAATCAAGAAACACCCTATGAGACTATCCCTTGAAAACATCAAAAATGGAAAATCTTGTATCACTCTGGGTGAGATAAAACCTATGTGAGCCTACCCATGGAATTCATGGTGCACACATGACTTATCCTTTAATTAATATACCCATTGACCATGTCCAAGGAATTCTAGAAAATCTAAGGTTCAGCCAAGGGACCTATGTAAAATAATTACATAATCCAATATATGGAATTCCATTAATATTTATGATTCACCCATGTTATTTACCATTAAACCATAACAATATCAATGAATAATTTCATTACATTTTCTAGGACCAAAACCATAAGAATTTAACATCGCATCACTAAGGGTGTCTCGATCTAAGACCAACATCAAAGCTTGGACTATAATTACTCACACGGGAACAAGTCATATAACATGAAACACATGAAAAATAAACTATTACGTAGAATAAACATTAATAAACTCTTGTGGGAATATTCATAGTTTGAAATAAACTTTTCAATCATTCTTCATCAAGTATAGTCATAACATGGGTCAAAGGAAAAACTCATCTCTCATGCACTGTAGCCTAATAGAATACCATATAACTACATAGAACAGAAATATAGATGCAAATATCCTTTAATTCTTCCAAAAAGGGATTCAAGGCATAACACATAGGTATCCCATCCCACACAACCATGAAGTGGTCAAAAATAGGAAATCACCCAATGGGTGGGCCTACTTGAAATTATACAACCTAATACTTGCTTTAGAAGACGTGATAAACTACATAAATGATGATAGGAAATATAATGAATTATTTGTAAATCAAATCAACACCCCAAAATTTTTCATGCAGCACTCTGAAATATATAAACAGTTTCAAAATCATCAAGAGGAACGAGACCACATAATATATGATTGTTCTAGAAATCTCATCTTGTATCATGCTCTGATTCTCCCTAGTTTTGGATAAATATTAAAAAAGGACTAAGAATGGAATATTAGGGGATACAAGCCTAAATCAAAATAGCACAATTGAAAAGTATAATAATCATATATGCATAAAATAAATTTTTGAATTACTATTGAGGATCCATGGAGATGAAAAATGGTCGAAACAGACAACAGACAGAGAATGGATCTTAAATGGTGGAATATGCTTCACATGGAGCTCTCCCATGGTTTCCCTTAATATGAAATGAAGTGGGAGAATAACTATAATGATAAAAACCATTAGAGGAAGAAATAGTAAATATTCCCAAAATATCTTGGATGCATGGTTTTTTTGCATGGTTTTCCTAATAGTGTGGATACCATTATCATCTCACTAGAATTCTAGGGCACATTGTATGGTTACCTCGCACGGTTTGACTAACCATGTTATAACCATGTGGAAGTCATTAAAACGCCTCTTTAATGTCTTTTAAAACTACAGACATGTATTCATGGTCATGCGCCCCAATACGTATGGTTTTTACGAATCATGTGACCACCTCTTATCACCTAAAACATGGGTTTCGTGATTGGACCATTCTTCAACACCCCAGAGACCTCTATGACCCAAATAAGAATCCACATTATGCCATATTCAAGATATTAAACAAGGAGCAGACAGAAAACTCATGATTCATACCTCAATGAAGAATTAGTTTCTTACATTTTTACTATGAAAATATTATATATCATTTTTTCATAACATTCTATGCATATGAAAAATATAACATTTTTGGGGGTACGTTTCAACTATCCCCTCCATGAAGTGATGGGAATCATTTTCACCACCAAATAACATAGATGATATATATATATATATATATAAGTATATATAAATGTTTAATATGATATTAATGACATTATGATAATTTTTTAAAGATAAAATAATACGTAACTTTCTACAATTATCATTGATAAATGAAAATGTTACTCATGCGTATGTACAACATAATGTATTTATGATTATAACATAGCTCATTCTTCATAACAATACGTAATGGTTTAATTTAAAATTATAATTTATATATAATAATTATGACCATGTCATGAATATTATTCTTTAGATGATGGAATTTTGACCACATTGACAATGGAAATCCAACCAAATTCATTTTGGACTCAAGTACCAAATATCATTAAAATGTCAGACATGATCATAAATAATTAACAAACTATTATAAAATATTAGGAAGCGATATATAAGGAATAGAAAACATAAAACTAGTTTAAATCATGTGAATTATTATCCTATGTTTATAATTATAGAATATAAAATATTTTACGTGATGACTCAGACTAATGGAAATGGACACCATCTCAATCTATTTTTATTGAGAAATATCTTGATGTTATGGATTTTATTATTTTATAAGGTGTATATAAAACAACTTTGAAATGTTATATCCTGAAATTTATATATTATAATGATATTTTATATATTTTTAGTGTTACTATTTAATAATTTTTATGATTAAAATATATCAATGTGGCATAAGACACTTTTATATGAAAATTCATTTTAAATAAATAACGATTTAATTAAAAATTATTTTCCTTCATGAAAAATATTCTTGATATTATTTTAGATGTTAATTTATATGGGGTTAAATGTATTATAATGTACTTTTTCTATTTTTTATTTACTTTAGAGTTTTTCCAAAAGGAAACTTTTTATGTTTTCTATATGGAACATTTGAATTTATTTATAAGCATTAAAATGAATGTTATTTTTAATATAGATGATGAAAAAAATCTCTTCCACCCTGAAAATCTTTTTCTGTTTGGATTCCTCTACAATTATTCATTACTGAAAAATAAATATTAACCATTTTCCCATTTTTGGTTTTTTTTTTGAAATGGGTTTTGGTAAAGGACATTATTTTTAAATAAATTTTATATTTAATCTTTTAACTATTTAAAAAAAGTCTAAATGGAATATTTTTTACCCTATAAATCATGAATGAAATTTGTCACTTTTATGTTTATTTAATGTTTTCATTCTTTATTTAAAATTTTTCTATTTTCTTTTCATTAAATTTTTTTATTTATGAGTACAACCAATTGTAAAAAGGAAATGTAATTTCAATGTGGAAAAATTATTTTTCCGTTTTGAATTTTCTTGTGTTATGATTATGTTATGGTTCTTCGGAATAGTTTCCGTGTACATGTGGTTATATGATAAAGTGATGTCGGGTGAGCCTATGATAACTCTCCAATGTACTGGGTAATTAGATGGAGTTAACTAGTTCAATTTCTCCTATGTTTTTAAGGGAATATATTTTGGTGGGTGTTCCATTTGTAACCATAAAGGTTACTGCAAATGTAGCCATGATATATATAGTAAATTTAAGAGCGATATAGAATTAATGACATTAGTTACCTTTATGATTTATTTTTCTGGTATATTTTTATAGGAATCTTATACTTTCATGGGATAAGATAAATAGTTTTGATTTATGGTTGATAAGTATAAATTTGTGAAAATGGTTTCATAAGTTTAAAGATTTAATTGTCTAACAGTTTCTTTATTTTTCCCCATTATTGGGTTTTTTGTTCTCATACTATGTTTTAAAAAAAATAGGGTATAGGGATGTGTAAGAGAAAATAGGATTTCAATATGAAGGTTATGATAATTTTAATGCAAAATAGAATTGTGTTTTATTTTAAAAGTTTTATATTTTTAAAGAAATGAATACTTTTTTAGTTGTATCCACTTCATAAAAATGTTAAATGTTATGTATGAATTATGAAATAATCCAATAAAACAATAAAATTTACAAGATAGTGAATTTGAAAGAAAGAAAATTCTCGACACTTACTCAATATTTTATAATGCTTTAGGTCATATCCTTATAATTGGTAGGAAATGATGGACTAGAAAACATTGAAAATTAAGATGTTTTCATAATAGTTAGAGATATATTCTCGAGTTTATAATTTTCAATGTGATCATAAGTTTAATATCTTAGAAAACCTTATATGAATTTATGTTATGAAATTTTACGGTGCTTATTTTTATTTTTAGAGATATTTATTTTTGAGAAATTTTATTTACCACTTATCTTGATGGGAAATGAAAGGTATGAGATAACCTTTGTAGTTAAAAATGATAGGGTTATTTTAAGGATTTAATCATCTTTATAGTATGTTATAAAAATTATATAGTTTTAGAAAATGGTAAAACTCACAAGATGGGTGAAACATTATCTCATCTGACAAGTCCATGAGTTTCAAACCCACAACTAAAGGGCGACATGGGTGTATTGCCAACCACAATCCTACATGAAGTCCTGATTTTTATGAATTATTCATTTTAGTTAGACATTTTTATGAATGAATAATAATTTGAATTGTGGAAAATATATTTTACTGAATGGATAACCATGGATTATGAAATGATTTGGTAATTAAGTGGTTAATGGTGTTTAGGAATATGCTCACTATTTTGGGAAACCAATATGATCAATGTAAACATAAATGAAACATATTGATAAAAAAGTTCTTAATTATCATTAAACCCATAATATGATTCTTACATACTATTTTATAAAAGAGTATATTTATTTATCTTTTTCAACGTCAATAAAATTAATTTTCAAACATTAATAAATTTAATTTTATAAAAAAATTCAATTATGAAATAAAAATTCAAAATTACCTTAGGGTAATTTTTTGGGATTTTTCTAAAAAGTATAATATTTTGATGGATGGCGAAGAACACTAAAATCTAATTGAAAACATAATTTTTGATTAAATTATAAAGAAAGATAAATAATTTTTTAAATTTTTTTTTAAAGTATAATTAGTAAAAATATATATATATTAATCTAATTTATGTCATTATAATCAATTTAATTATTAATATCTATATAAAAACCTTTTAGACTTTTGACTATTTTCTCATTGAAACCTTGATTTCACATCACGTCTGTGGCGTTTGATATAAACTAAAATTTACTAGTTTTGGGAATAAAATTTTAAAAAATAAATACCATATATTTTTTTAGAAACTTTTATATTATCTAACATGTTCATATTTGTTTTCCCACCCAAATGAATATTGAAAACAATAAAAATAAATTACAACAGTTAAGGTAAAAATGTGTTTAATGAAGGGATAAAAAAATGGAATGGTTAAAAATACACCTAAAATGTAAAAACCCAATTAGATATCCATATTTATATTTATAAGTTATATCCTTGATAAAGTCCAATTCTGGATCCTTGTTTCAGAAATAAATGTTTTGTACACCTAATTTATTTTCAGAAATTTACAAGTGTGCCTTTTACATCACTTATAAAAGTCCACCATCTCTCTTCTATTATTCAGTCATTAAAAACCTTTTAATTAATCCATTACCTGGCCAAAAATATTACAAAATTACTTATTTTTATCCTATAAGAATTATGTTGGTCAAAAATATAACTTCGGAATGATTTTGTGGAAAAACAAAGGAGAAAATATGAAGAATATGTAACACTCATTAAAAATTGTTCTTGTTTTATTTTTCCCTCCACCAAAAGTAATCCCTATTATAAAATAAATATATAATAATATCAGTATATTCTATACATATTTATTTTTCTCTAATATTTTAATGACCTACACCCATCCCAAATTTAATCAAATGTCTTTCGAAATTATTGTTCGTATATACGCCAACCCACTTCCTCTCTAACTGATGTCTTCCTCTTTTCTATTACCACCTCTCATAGTTGGTTACAATGACGGATTAAATGTTTATATCTGGTATAGAAGAAGTTATGATACTTTTTGAATCATTATATCACATATTTGTTCACATATTAAATTTTTGGGGAATATGATTGTAACACCCATAGATTTTATGAGAATCATTCTTTTTAATTTATTTGATGTCTTTTGTTGTATGATTCACCAAGATTAGCTTATTCTATATGAAACACCATATTATATTGTAGTATATGAAACACTATTCTTGGCTTGTGATGTACACAATTTCCATTTCTTTCTATTTAAATTCATTTTACACAACACCATGTGTAGATTTTGATCAATGTATAAATGAACTATATTTTCAGTATGTTATATGCAACACCAAAAGAATATTTCCCTACACGCAACCCTAACTTTCCTTGTATTCCATGCAATAGCTACCTTCCTCGATAGCTTGCATTGTACGCAATACCGAGTTTCACTAAACAACGATATGTTATTAAAATATTATATAAATCAGCCGTTATGAATAGTAGTACCCACATTTTAAAATTTTATAAATATTATCTTCTAAATTGATCTTCATTTTTGGATTCAGAATATTGAAATTAGCTTAGGGTGAATTTTTGGTATTTTTATGAAAACATTCAAATTTTGATGAATAGTGAAAAACACTAAGTTATAGTTTAGAACCAAAATTTTATTTAGATAATTATTTATTTTAATTAACTTTATTTTAGATAAAAATAGATAAACAATACCTATATAAGTTCAATGTATTTTAATGGATTCATTTTATAATAATTTAGATATATAAAAATTTTATTGAACTTTTTACCGTCTTTTACCCACCACCTAAGAGCATTTGAAAATGTACATAAAACTTAATTTTACCACTTCTGTGAGTTTAATTTCGAAAATAAGAGATACACAGTTAATATCAAGGAGTAAAATTTGGTTCAATAAGATAAAATTAATTTTTGTGGAATAATAACTTTTTACTTTTTTTTGCCACTGTTAAAAGTAAATAGGGTAATTAAGGGTAAAAATGATATTATTATTACCCTAACACAAGTCCTAATTCTATTGGATAAGTGTAATTAGACCAAAAACAACCTTAGGAATAAAATATTACCCTTCAGGTCCACCTGGATTAGATTAGGACATTTATAATTATTTTATTTAAAGAATAGTTAAAATAGTTAAAATCAAAGTTTAATAACTTAAAACATTTTTAATATAGGGTTATACATAAGATAAATTCGACTATAAATATTAATTATAAAGAAAAAATAATTTCCTACATAATGGTATTTTATTTATATTTTTTCAAAATTAAATAAATTAATTTATTAATGACACAGTGGTGATGCAGTAATTACCTTGTTAATGAAATATTAACATAATTGATATTATAAATACACAAATAAATGTAATTTGAGACATTTAATAAATTCTAATACTATTATAGGTTAATATAACATATTAGGGTTGGTTAGATGAAAAAAATTTTGATTTTATAATGCTTTTATGAATTTAGAAAAAACAAAATACCAAATAGTGTCAAAATTGACATAAAAGAGTTTTTAAAACAAATAATATATTATTAATTGGTATTCTATTTCTAAAAAGTTAAGGTTCGGCCAAAAGACTTATGTAATAATAGGCGTATCTTTAATGAACCAACTGGGGTTATATTGATAGTTTATAGTATGTTTATTATCCATATAGTGTAAGAATACAAGAAGAAACGGTAAAAGTTAAATTATTTAACTAAGAGGTAAATCTAAATGACAATGTTAAAATGGTAAACTAAACTTGTCTAAAACCTATTTTTTTAGATTATTTCGACTCATACCCACCGTATACTTTAAATAAGTCACTTTGGAGCCATTATAAACCTAATATGAATTTATTATAAAATAATATTTTATGTTTTTCCTAAGGTTCCCATCTCCTCCCTTATACAAGGGAACCTCCTTCCTCTCCACTTTACACAATTTTGAGCATTCATGCTCAGAAAAACCATAAAAATTTCTCTTCTAAACCTCTCTAGTTATATAATAGAGGTTCTAGTATTCCCATAAAATCAATTGTATTTCCCTAAGAAGAAGTTTAAAAGAGGCACGTCGAAGAAGAGGTAATCTCTTCTACCGATTCTTCCATGTTTCTTTCTTCTTCTACTTCCTATTATTTAGTTGTTTCATTATAAAGTAATAAAATGAGTATTAAATATATAATGATATGTTATTATAAATATTAAACATCCCTATTTTACCTTCTATCCGTCCTATGAAAAAAAAAATCATCACACGTGCGTACGTACGGAATTCAGTCTCCACGTCGTGGTGTAATATGTTTTTCTACCACAACCATACTTGGATGGGTATAATGGTGTAAAAAATAAATATATATTATTATTATAAAATTATAAATGTTCTGAGATATTATATCATCCACTCCAATTCCATTCAATAATTATGGGAATAATATCATCGCTCATGCGTATGCACGGATTACCGTCTCTACAACGCGATGAGATTCATTCTCCATGTTAACCATTCAAGAATTATTATAAAGTATATATATAATGAATAATAATGAAATATATGAAATAATAGAGCTAATTTATTAATGTATATATATATGTGTGTGTGTGTGTGTTATATCTAATTACTTCCATTAATGTCAATAATGAAAGGAAAACTACGTCCATGCATACGTATGGCCTACCCTCTCCATGAACGGTGTATTTCATTTCACTTATCTATATATTGTATATATATATAATAAATATATATGATATATAAGTAATGATTTAAAATCTGGAAGTAAGTGAATCCTGATATAAGTAATAATAATTTCAAGAACAAGAAGTCCAAACACGTAAGATAAATGAAACGATTTTACCGAAAACACCACTTTAACATGGAAATGGAAAATGAATGGTTAATATAAAGTCATATGTGAATCATATATGATATCATAAATATTATTATTATTCTGTTACAAGATAATAAAATGTTTAAACCCACTATATAGGATTCATGGACACATACGAAGATATTGGACCTAAGGTAACTGATAATTTTCCAATCTCATTTTTATCCAAGATTGCTTGTACGTAAGTATTTAATGGGGTTATATTTTTCATCCATGTCCATAAAAATAGTTTTTGATAAGTTTTTTAATATTATCCAATGTATTTTTAAAGTCATGTTTACCCCTTTTTGACTTTTACTTTGTGTTATCGAAGGAATCATTCTTTTTTTTACCATACGAGGTACTTTTTGACTTTTCCATTAAAAGTAAAAGGAGAATGTTTTTTTAACTTATACAACATGAACAGGTTTTTATGGTTTCATAACGCCTTATTTTTATGAAGCTTACTCTACAATATTTTATATTTATTTTCAAAAAAATCATTTTCTTTTAAAATTTCAAGTCATTTTGTGAAAAGAAGATGATTTTGAAGAAGAAAGGATATTTTCCTCAAGAATTCATTTAAGTTTTTTATTAAAAACATTTTCCATCTAAGATGAAATTATTTCATATGTGTATGTTTCAAGTATAATATCTCTATGATTTACAAGGTATCACTTTTCTTATGATGAAATTTTATCCATTCGTTCTATATGGATTATGTTATGATTGGATGATGTCTATGAAACCCATTTTATTCTTTGGGGTATGATGAATGATTTATGTTTATATTGTGGCACAAGTAAGAATGATTTCATTATGAGATGGGAGGGACCTATATCTCCCTCCAATTCATTGGGTAAAGATTTATATCTCATGAGATAGACATGGTTGGAAAGGCAAGTAAAATATGGTTCAGTAATACAGGGATGCAACGAGAAGTAAACCCGATTCAGTAATGGACATTGTCAACTATGATGGTCTTGGCAGAAATTATTTAACTAATATGGAAATCCTATCAAGTTCTTGATGGTTTTCGACAATTAGATGTTTTATTTCCATGATATTTTATCATTATTCATATTCCATTATGATCTATGCATTATGTACTCCCATGATTCATTTCATTGCTCAAGATTTGGATGTTTTATGTTCATGTTTTTACATTAAAATGTTTACGGATTGTTTATATGTTCTCAATGTTTACCCATACTGAGCATTTTAGATCAACCTTTTTATGTTTTGTTTTCCCCAGGATATAAAGAAAGGTTTTAGGTAAGAAAACAAAAGGAGAATATCTTTATGGGAGATGTTGAAGATCTTTCAACATGATTAGAAGTTTATGTTCCATGTTTCAAAAGACACTAAACTATTACGGTCATTGGATGTCAGTTTTTGTTATGTATTATGTATTCCGCAAAAGTAATGTAATGTCCATATACGTCCTGCTTTGGGTCTCTACAATTGGTATCAGAGGAAAGGTTTAGATAACCTTTGGAAACTGGGATGCGAAAGCTTTAGTGGGATCCCTAGAAATATTTCTAAGGTATGCCTAGGGATGTCCCTAAGGTTATGTATAAGTATATGTTATATTCCTAGAATTATGGTAATGATCATAGAATTAAACCTAAGATGTTAGAGATTTATAGTACTCCCCCTTGATTATTTTGTGTTTCTATTATGTGTGTTTCCCCTCATACTATTATTTTTGGGTTTTAAGAAATGGAAGGAAACCGGGGGATTCATGTTAATGGTGAATATGATGGGCAATGGAATGATATTCTTCATGAGAAACCAAATGAAATGGGATTTGGATTTCCAAACATATTTATTATTCCTAATCAGCAATCTCATAATATGATCAATAATATAAACTATGGTAAGTTTCTTGACTCAACTAATAATAGAAATATGGGGTTTCAGGATGATCATAGAGGATAGAAAGTTCAATTTTTATGATGTAAATCATGTGGTAAGATTCATTAGGGAGAATATTTCAAAGGAACTGAAAGATGCTTTGGGTGTGGAAAGGAAGGACACAAAGCTAATAATTGCAATGGAACATGTTCAGTAAACACCATGGACAAGGATATTGGTATTGCTAAGACATCAACAATGGTTAAATGTTTGAAATGTGGAATGTACAGGAATTATGAAAACCAATTCCCTAAGGGAAAATTTCATGAGGAGAATCAGTATGGCCGTATGGGTAGTATTTATGTTGATGATGATGAAGAGACTAAAAATGATATATGAGTGTTGAAGCTTTGTCAATGGTTTAAGAAGGTAGTTAAATGACTGTATGTTTATCAATAGTTATGTTTTATAGGTAATTTAATGGTACTATGGAATAAAGAAACATATAAGGATTGTTACACTATTGTTTTTCATAAAGTATTTCAAAGTATATGTTGAAGGATACAGGTAACCATGAAAGTTTATTCAGATATTTTTGGAAAGAAGATAATATGCGCATAATGATGGGATAAAGAGATAATGAAATGTTTGAGAGTATTAATGAGATAATGACTGATATAAGGACATAGTGATATCATGGTTTCAGTATATAAAAATTTGGGGATTTTTGTATGTGGAAAGAGTATATGTTTGACAGCATTCATGTTTTCACTAGGGTTCTATGGTAATTCATATTTCAAAATAATTCATGATTAACGTATTCACATGTTTGGAATGTGACCAACAAGATATATCTTATGATATATGGTTGATAAAATATGGTATTCACATTCTTTTTATCTGACCTTTAAAGTAATAATTTTCTTTATACTATGAGCTTGGACCGAAGTATTGTAGAGAAGCCTAAATATTGAAATGAATTATGTTATACATAAGATATTATTTTTTAATGATAGAACTTTTTTTGATATTATTATAGGAATGTTATAATAATGTTGTTTTAGAAAATTGGACAACCAACAGGATGGGTGAAAACCCATCGCGTCGGACAGGGTTGCGGGAATCGAACCCACAACCGAAGTGCGACAGGCTGTTATCACCTTCCACTGTCCTACAAGAAGTCCCTTGTTAGTAGAAACTATTTTTATTTTATGAAGAGGTATGATAGATGATGTATAAGTCAATTTTAGGAACCATATACGATTAATCTCACCATATATGGGCTTATGTATATAGCTTTTTCTAACATTATGTTTTAGACAGATGGAATGACCTATCATTTTATCATATGATCTCCTAACACTTTACGGAGGACAAATTCAACTTCATTTATTTAAGAGATGAAGTGTAAATTATTCAAGGCACAAAAAATAGTGAGATTTTACCAAAATCAAGTAAGTATTTCTTTTAATTCAATAATTCATCAAAATTAGGGAAATGATCTTGAAAACCAAAAATGTTGTCCAAGTGCCCTCATATATGATGAATCAGATGGTACCTTAGATCATCACAAATTTATGACTTTGTGATTGTTGGCTTTTTCATAACCATGTTCTCTACCACTCCTCATCCAAACATGATGGTCAGATTTCTCTTCCATATCCATATTTTCACCTATATTTTCCTATGTGGAAACCCAATGATGATTTACTTTGGGTATCCATTATGTTTCTAACATTCCTTTTTAAAATGATCTTTTAGTATTGTTTTTTATGATGGGGGTTTCTATGAAAGAAACATTCAAGTAGAAAACCATTTATAACACCGACACATTTCGAGGGTGAAATTCATTTTAAGGGGGTAGAATGTAACTCTCCGAGATTTTATGAGAATTCTTCTTTTTAATTTAATTGATTTCTTTTGTTTTATGCTTCACCAAAATTATCTTCCATAATATGCACCACCGTATTAGCTTTTAGTATACACAATAGTATTCATGGCTTGTGATGCACAAAATTTCAAGTTCTTTCAAATAAAATTCATTTTACACAACACCAAGTATAGATTTTGATCAATGTATAACTGAACTGTATTTTGAGTATGTTATATGAAACACAAAAGGAATATTTACCTATATGAAACCCTGAAATTCCTTTTATTACACGCCAGAGTGACCTTCCTCGATAGGTTGCGTTGTACGCAATACCGAGTTTCACTAGACAATGATATGTTATTAAAATATTATATAAACTAGTCGTTTTGAATATTAATACCCATTTTTTGAAATTTTATAAATTTTATCTTTCAAAATGGAATTAATTTTTGGATTCAAAAAATCAAAATTATATTAGGGTGAATTTTAGGTATTTTTTTGAAAACATTCAATTTTTTATGAATGGTCAAAAAAGAATGAGTTATTGTTTAAAACTGAAATTTTATTTAAATAATTATTTATTTTGTTTAAATTTATTTTAGGTAAAAATAGATACATAATACCTATATAAGTTCAATTTAATTCATTGGAGTCATTTTATAATAATTTAGATATATAAGAATTTTATTGAACTTTTTACCGTCTTTTACCCACGTCCTAGGAGCATTTGCAAATTTACATAAAACTTAATTTTACTGCTTCTAAGGGTTTAATTTTGAAAATCCAAGAGACACAATTAAAATAAATGAGAAAAATGTGGTTTAATAAGATAAATGTAATTTTTGGTGAATAGTAACTTTTTACTTCTATTACCACGATTAAAAGTAAATATGGTAATTAAGGGCAAAAATGATATTATTATTACCCTAACACATGTCCTAATTCTACTGGATAAGATTAATTTGACCAAAATAACCTTAGGAAAAAATTATTACCCTATAGGTCCTCTTGGATTAGATTATGACATTTATTATTAATTTATTTAAAGAAGAGTTAAAATAGTTAAAATCAAAGTTTAATAATTAAAAACATTTTTAATATAGGATTATATATAAGATAAATTCGACTATAAATATTCATTATAAAGATAATATAATTTCCTACATAATGTTATTTTATTTTATATTTTTTAGACCTTAAATAATTTAATTTATTTATGACACAATGATTGTGAAGTAATTACCATATTAATGAAATATTAAGAATAATTGATATTATAAATTCTAAAATAAATGTAATTTGAGACTTTTTATAAATTAAACTAATATTATATGTTAATATAACATATTAGGGTTGGATAGATGAAATTTTTTTGAAGTAATAATGCTTTTATAAATTTAGAAAAAACAAAATACCAAATAGTGTCAAAATTGCCAAAAAAGAGTTTTTAAAACCAATATTATATTATTAACTTATATTTTATTTCTAAAAATATATAGTTCAGCCAAAAGACTTATATAATAATATTTTTTCATTAATGAACCAATTAAAGTTATATTGTATGTTTATAGAATATGTATTAACAATATAGTGTAAGAATACAAGAAGATACGGTAAAAGATAAATTATTTAACTAAGAGTTAAATCTATATGATATGGTTAAAATGGTAACTTAAACTTGTATAAAACATATTTGTTTAAAGGGTTTAGACCCATACCCAGCCTATCCTTGTAATAAGTAACTTTGGAGCGATTATAAACTGAATATGAATTTATTATGAAATATTATTTTATGTTTTTTCTAATGTTCCCCTCTCTTCCCTTATAAAAGGGCACCTCCTCCCTCTCCTATTTACACAATTTTAAGCCTTAAAGCTCATCCAACCCATTCCAATTTCTCTTTTAAACGTCTATAGTTATATCATAGAGGTTATGGTCTTCTCAAAAGACCTTCTCTAGTTCCCCAGGAAGACGTTTAAAAGAGGCACGTCGAAGAAGAGGTAATCTCTTCTATCAATTCATTCAAGTTTCTTTCTTCTTATACTTCCTCTTCTTGAGTTGTTTCATTATAAAGTAATAACATCATTATTAATTATATACTGATATGTTATTATAAATATGAAACAACCCTATTTCACATTCTATCCATCATATGAAAAAAATCACCGCGTGTGCGTACGTACGAAATACCATCTCCACGCCGGGGTGTAATATGTATTTCTACCACCACCTTAATTGGATGGGTATAATGGTGTAAAAAATAACTATATAATATTATTATAACATGATACATGTTATGAGATATTATATCATCCAATCCAATTCCATTTTATAATTATGGGAACAATATCATCGCTCGTGCATACGCACAGATTACCGTCTCCACGATGCAATGAGATTCATTCTCCATGATAACCATTCAAGAATTATTATAAAGTATATATAATGAATACTAATGAAATATATGAAATAATAAATCTACTTTATTTATTTATTTATATATTTCATCTACTTACTTTCATTCAAGTTAATAAGGAAAGGAAAACAACGTTCATGTGTACGTACGACCTACCGTCTCCATGAACGATGTATTTAATTTCATTTATCTATCAATTATATATATATATATATACTGAATATATATGATATAAAAATCATGATTTACATTCTGTAAGTAAGTAAATCATGATATAATTAATAATAATATCAAGAACAACAAGTCCAAACACGTACGATAAATGAAACGATTTTACCCAAAACACCGCTTTAACATGGAATTGACAAATGAATGGTTAATATAAAGTCATAAGTGAATCATATATGATATAATTAATATTTTTATGATTTTGTTACATGATAATAATATGTTTAAACCCACTATACATGAGTCATAGACACATACGAAAGAAATTGGACATAAGGTCAGGGATAAATTTTCAATCTCATTTTTATCCGAGATTGCTTATACATAAGTATTTAATGGGGTTATATTTTTCATCCATGTCCAAAAAAAATGTTTTTCATAAAGTGTTTAATATTCTATCATGTATTTTTAAAGCCATTCATCCCATTTTTTGACTTTTACTTTGTGTTATTGAAGGAATCTTTCTTTTTTTACCATATGAGGTACTTTTTGACTTTTTCGATAAAAGTACGAGGATAATGTTTTTTAACTTATACAGAATGAATAAATTATTATGGTTTCATAAATCCTTATTTTAATGAAGATTAATATACAATATTTCATGACTATTTTCAAAAAAATATTTTTATTTCAAAATTTCATGGAATTTTGTGAAAAGAAAATGATTTTTAAGAAGAAAGGATATTTTCCTCAAGAATTAATTTCAAGTGTTTAATCAAAACCATTTTTCATCTAAGATGACATTATTTCATATCTGTATATTTCATGTATAATATTACTATGATTTACATGGTATCAATTTTCTTATGATAAAATTATATCCATTTGTTTTATATGAATTATGTTATGCTGGGATGATGTTTATGAAACCCATTTTTTGGGTTATGATGAATGATTTATGTTTATGTGGTGGTACACATAAGAATTATTTCATTATGAGATGGGTGGGACATATATCTCCCTCCAATGCTTTGGGTAAATATTTATATCTCATGAGATATACATGGCTGAAATGACAAGTAAAATATGGTTCACTAATACAGGGCTGGAATGGAAAGTAAACTAGTTTCAATAATAGAATTTGTCCACTATGATGGTCTTGGAAGCAATGCTTTGACTACTATGGAAATCATATCAAGTGATTAATGGTTTTCCACAATTACATGTTTTATTTCCATTCTATATTATCATTATTGATGATCCATTATGATCTATACCTTATGTACTGCCAAGATTCATGTCATTTCTCAAGATTTTAATGTTTTATGTTCATGTTTTTACATTCAAATGTTTATGGATTGTTTATATTTTCTCAATGATTAACCTTAATGATAATTTGAGCTCACCCTTTTTATGTTTTCTTTCCCCCAGGATATAATGAAATGTTTTAGGTAGGAAAAAAAGGGAAGATCTTTATGGGAGATGTGGAAGATCTTTCAACATGATTAGAAGTTTATGTTCCATGTTTCCAAAGACACTAAACTATTACTGTCCTTGGATGTTAGTTTTTGTTATGTATTAAGTATTCCACAAATGTAATTTAATGTCCATGTACATCATGATTTGGGTCTCTACAATGATAGCGTCTCTCCCATGTGTGACATGCTACCACCACGCAAATCGACGTGATCCTTTCACGATTTACATATAAGATAATATGAATGGGTTTAATTAAAATATGTGATATAGTTGACATAAAAAAATTTATTTGATTGTAATATATTGTTTACTTTTCTTTCTTTAAATCAAACAATAAAATTTATACATCTCCCATGTGTATATACAGGCTAAAATCTCCATGAATTGTGTATTTCACTCTATATCAATAAATTTTATGGATTATGATAAAAAAATATATAATGAATAAATATAATATTTATATGATGGATAAAATTCTATATCTGATTAAATATTTATTAATTTAAGAGGTCAAAAAATTAAAAATCAAAACATATATGAATATAATGGTTATTACCATAAACATAACATTAACATGGAAATGTTAATAAATGTGTGATAAAAGGTTATTAGAATTCTATATATGGTATTATATATATAATAATTATTAAATAATAGATGTATAATACTATTATATTTATTTTATATTATGTTTTAATGTGTATAATGGAATTCAAAAATTAAGGTAAGATATTATTTTCTCAATTTAACTACTTTGAGAAGTATGTTATGTTATACACTTATATTTATTCAGGAGGTGTATATAGAATCCCATTTAGATATAATATCATTAATTTATTTATTGGGATAATTTAGCATTATGTTTTTGATAATAATATATTATGATTAATATCTCAAACAACAGAAAACTATTATTATTCTATGGTTATTCTTAATATTTTAAATTAATAGTAACATTTTTGCACTGTTTGTTTCATAGAATAATTTACATAATGTTTTTAAGAAAATTAGAATTTATTTCTCTCTTAGGTCATAAACATGCTTTTTTACAAAATCATTCCTTCAGAAAATGCTTTAAAAAAATTTGATTTATATTATCCTATTATTTGTAAAATTAATTTTACCCATATTTAAATTTTTATATTTTTTTAAATGAATCTTCTTGTAATTCTCCAAAAAATTCCCATTAGTCTTTTATTAAAAATGTGTAAGGAATAATTGTTTTGACACATAAAACATAAAAATCAATTCTGTCATATTAAACATTAATTTTACTGAAAAAATATTTTTTTCAATGTTATTTAAATAAAAAATATTTTCATAATGTTTTATATTTTAAAACAATTTTTTACAGGGAAACTAATATATTCCATATGAAAATTTTTAAAGTATTCTTCAAAATAATATTCCATATAAGATGAAATCCATTAATGGTAACTATTAATTATTTAAGATGTGGTCCAAGGATACAATTCATCATCTTTTTCTTAATTTTCTATTCATAAGATTTATTGATTTCTATTAATCCCACTTCTCTTCCATAGGTTATACCATGATAAAATTCCTACAGACAACATTTTTCCATGGATTCTTCTATTAATTAATAATAAAATAATTATGAAAAATATAACATTATATTAATTATAATATTATGAAATGTTTATAAAATCCATTTAATTATGAGGTATATATCATGAATAATGTTTTATGATATTGTGGAACACATAAATATGGATTTAATTATGGGAATGGTGGGACCTCTATCTCCATCCAATGAATTGGGTATGGATTTAAATATCATGAGATATACAGAATCAGAATAGGGATTAAACTCAATTTATAAAGGTAATTTTCCAGTTTTGATGGACCTTGTAGTTAGTGATGACTACTATGATGATTTGGTGAGTGAAAACATTCAACTGTTATATCATTGGAAGTGATCCTTCATAACTATAGAAAATACTTTATATGCTTATGTGTTTTCCACAATTTTATGTCTTATGCCAATTTTATGCTCTCCTGAATCATATATTTTTATTACCTTATGATTCATTTCGTATGAACATCCAATATTTATTTCATGACTTTATATAATGATATTTAATATGAAAGTCACTATATTCAAATGTTATTCTCATTTTGTTATACAGTTATGTATATGTTATGATAACATATCTACCACATTTACATTTACTTTGAATCTGAGCCCACCCATTCGAATAATTCCTTTACCCAAATTATCAATAAATATATTACGTATGATATTTCTAATAAGGATGGTATCTATCATTCTCTACAACTAGACCTATTTTTCATCAAAAAATAATCTTGTTGAGGGTAACATCCTAAACAAACACCACTCAGTTTGACTCAATGCTACCCAGACAATTTGGGTTTTCATTGGTGGTTGATTCTAGTTAAATTTTACTATATCTAGGATTTTAATATCATAAGTGTGGTCTTTTTATTGGGTTTTCAATGTTCTGGTCTTACATTCTATTTTTTTCCTCTTCATTTGTGGTTCCCCCATTGGTGGCTTCAAGAGAAGGGTTCGTTTTTCATGGTTTCTATCGGAGCTCACTGTCAATATTGTATCAACTTCTTTCTCCACTATGGCTATAGGGTTCAAACACTCTTCTCCTTTTTAAACTCATATGGTGGTTTCTATGTATTATTTGGATGTGTAGTTATATGGGTTGATGGAGTTATATGAAATGACTTTTGTGATCGCTTCAGCTCAGTCCACGGGTCCCTGATTGGCTTGTTCTTTAGTTTTTCGATGAAGCTTTTCGACTGGGTTGTTCAAGTTTAAGATGCAGGTTTTTGTTTCATGATTTATTTAGTAAATTATGTTAAGTGTTTTCCCTCATTATTTTTTGGTCTGGTTCATTGGTATCTGTAGTGTTCATTATGGATTTTCATATTTTTGGTGTGGTCGGTCGCCGGCGTGCTGATGTCGAGGATGTGAGGACGAAGATGGTGTATTTTGATGGGAATGACGACATGGTGGACATTTATTTGAAATTCAATTAATAGATGAATGATGTGACTTTTGACTCATAATATGCATCCTCAGGTGTTCTTGGATTGAGGATGATTTTTCAGAATTTGAATATGTTTTTGGGTTGATTTGTGTGTTGCGGGATTAATTTTTGAATTTGGATTTCCGCTGAATTTTTTTGGTTGTTGAATCTTACTATTTTGGTGTAATTCAAATGTGGAATGTTTGGTTCCAAATTTACCTCAATGTGGATTTATGAAAATATAAAAAAATTGTTTTAATTGATGTTTCAGAATACACTAAACTCATATAGTTCACAAGAGTGTGTTTGTGTAATGTAATGAATATATTAAAAAGTGATGTAATATATATATATATATATATATTATAAGGTTGGGTAACTATATACATGTATCTCAATTAATTTCCAAGATTCACCTTCATTTTTGATATCATAAATATAGGGTTATTAATGATGATTTACCCAAGAAAACATTTAATAAAATACATGTATATATGAACATTTAGTGAAGCTATTTGGAATTTCTAATTCCCCCACATGGTTTATGGATTAATTTCATATTGTCTTTAGAGATTAACATGACAAGACTATAGTATTATTTAAATATTATATTCTTATAGATTCAATGATAAATAAATATCACGAATATTAGTTAAGGATTGATGCAAAGAACCTAATGAAGGAGTTGTATGAAAAATTCCCCAATGGTGAATTTTATCTTAAAAAGATTCATTTTATATAAATAATTTAATGTTAGGGTATATCAGTGGATCCTTGATAAAATAAATCAATTTTCATTTGACCAAACCATCTATGGTGACTGAGATCTATAGTTTTCTAGGTTTGGATATATACTATTGACACATTGAATAGAATTTATCGAGGCTATATAATCGAGTAACTAAGTTATCTCCTAAGGGTTCCAAGATACAATGAACTATTTAATGATAGGAATATTTTTGAGGAAGAGATGGGATGGTTAGTCAGTGCTTCTATGGTTACACTTCCTTATAGAAGATATGGTTTTTTGATATTTAGGGATGCATTAAAAATGGGACTATCATGTATCCTCAGGTAGAATGATATGGCATTATCTCATACCAAACTATAATTTGTGGTTCATGATAAAAATCACCTTCCTCATGATTTGGAGTTATCTATGGTAATTCGTTCATTAAATATTTGAAGGTATTTTCTTTAAGGAGAATGGTATGATATATATATATATATATATATATATCATAATAGTATAAGTTATATATTTATGTAAAAATAGTAGAATATGTGACATGGATTATGGTTGGAGTTAATTAATTATTATTACGTAACAATAAATTATCATATAAGGATATCCTATTTGTGGGTGATTATTTATGTGGAAAGCATCTTGATAGCATATTTAAGATTAGGACAAAAAATACCCTTTTTATATATTTAAATGATATATATAGAAACATTGAAGCATGGGGGAAAATATTATCTTTCTCAAATTAGTGTTTTATTATTTATTTATGGGATGATTTAGGAGGCACATAAGGATGACGTTGAACTAAAGAAGAAGGTAAAAAATGTTAATGAGTTTAACCTTGATTATGATGGAATGATCATTATTCGGAAACCTATATGTTCCCCATCAACACCAAAAATTAACGATTTACTGGATGATGTTCATATATCAAAAGAGCTTATTCATATTTTAAGTACATATATGTATTTATACTTGAAAGAGTATTTGTGGTGGTGAAAATTTAGAAGATACATTTTAAATTATATATCATAGTGCTTGTTTTTTCTATAATGTTAAGGAAAAGAGACTGATCTCTAATGGAATGTTTCATCCATTAACTATGCAAGAATTGAAATGTAGAAACATCACTATGGATATATTTATGGGAAACCCAAAGCATCTAAAATCCATATTTATATTTTTTTTTGATGTAGATAAACATCTAGAGATAGAACATTTCATTGTTATCAGATACAATTTTCTCACTTGATCATATTTTTATATTATAATATAATAAATTAGTTGGGATTCATGGAGTACCATATTCTATTATATCTAACTAAGATCAAAGATTTACCTAGATTTTATGGTGATATCTATAGCAGGATATGGATATAGAGGAGAGTTTTAGTACTTCTTATAAAGACCCAAACATTCATTAATGTAAATTCCTCTTGATCTATTTAAAAGTCTTATTGTGGTAATATATAACGTGAACTTCATTGGTTTTATGTTTCTGGATTTTAAAAAACCGTTTTTAATTGTGACCATTGCTAATATAGTCGTTGAACAGTGATCACATGATTAGTGTAAATATAGGGATGTAACAAATCCAATTTACCGAGACAAAGGAAGAGATGGCCTCATCCAGTAGACATACCCCGTAGGAAGCCCATTTGTCAGAGTTTGGAAAGAAGGTGGCATCATTGGTCTTCGCACTTGACAATGACAAATTCGGGCTCGAACACGTTTAGCATGACCGAAACTGACTACGAGACAAGAGGAAGTTAGTAGATATTACCACCTAAGTGATGTTATCCCAGCCACCCCAAGAGTCTGTCACCATCAAACACCTTACCCTTCGGTCTTATAAGGGTGTTATAAGGGGTTATGTAAAAATACTCTAGAACTATGACTATATACATTTTTTTGTATAAATAATGTGAATTATATTATTATTGATACTTTGTAAACAAATTTTAAACCACCAATAGTATTTTTATTTAATAATCAACTAAGAAATATATTTTTATGAATTAATAGATTTTTAAATTCATTAATATTTTAATAAAATATCATTATTAATAAATTACTTTTTATTAATTATAAATGAAGATAAAATTTAGGAATGAAATTATAATTTTTCTTGAGGTTTAAAAGCTATTTTTGTTAAAACGCATAAATTTTCATTAAATGTCAGGTTTTATTTTGAATGTATAAAAGATATTATTTATAAAAGTTTTTAGATAAAATGAATATTATTTTTGAAATCAGGATGTCTAAATTATCCTACAGTGAATTTTTCATAATTTTATGAGACAGTCAAATTTTGGGGTAAAAATTAAATACACTTTAAATATATAATGTATTTTATGACATCATAATGACCCAATAGTGTTGTAATAAAATAATATAAACATTATGTTCGGCCGATATATGTTTTATCATTAAAATAATGTGATTTTAGATTTGTTTGGTTTATTTTAAAATGCTTTAGGGGACCCTCCATGACATATAAAACATTTTGAACTTTTAAATTCTTTTCCTTGGGAGTGTGACTCACCTACACATAAGAAAACCTATTATTTTAAGAATTTCGGCCATTATCCACATAAAATATTGTTTTTAAATCCCCTTTTTTAAAACCCATGGGCAAAAACCATGTGTTGGTTTGTGGTTTTGATTAGTTTAATGTGAGGTGTCCCAAACCTAAATAATAAAGAATTCCATCTCTTTTCCTATATAAAACCACCCAAGCTCCAACTTCATCTTCACTAAATGACTTTGGAGTTTGACCAACCTTGAACTCCTCTCCCTTTAATCCTTCAATGGTGCCCCAATCTCCCAAGAATCCACTATCAAGCCTCTCCCATGCCTTTGGGATCACACTTCCAAGTAACAGATTTCTTCCTTTCTCATTTTGTCCAATTTTCTTTAAGTTTATATTCTCTTTTTTCAATTAAAAATGTGGGGGTATGATTTTTCACCTTCCCATACAACCCTTTTTATGTTTGGATCATGGGAGACCCCTTTATCTCACAGTAATTCCTTCCACGTACACCCGTTACCATGCTGAAATTCTGTGAGGGATTTCTCTCTCCTCTATTAAATCCAAATAATTCTTTTGTATTATGAATCTAAATTCTATTAATTATTTTGGGACATGTATCTATATGACCCCCTTACATTGAATTTTATGTAAATATGATGAGACACCTTTTTCTCTCTCATCAACATTTTTCCTGAATCCTTATGTCATGTCGTTATGCTGCCGAAATTGAACTGTATTTTTTCCAAGCCAAGATCATTGTGTATTGAATACCATACCCATGTATCTATTAAGGTTATTCCGCATTATGCACATATACATATTTAATTGTACTTTTATGTATTTATTCCACATTACTTAATTGTGTAATTACTTATAATGTTGATTTATTCCATGTTATACGATCCATGTGGCATACTTATGTATGAAATGAAAAGTTTAAGAAGGGTGTGCCCTGATAGTGCTCCAATACATTGGGTAAAGTATAGTATCATGATACTTAATATGAAATGGGTGTTTACTCTTGATAATTCAGGTGCAATTAGGTATTACTTCTGATTTGTGTGCAACAAGTTTTTACTCATCCTGCATGTGCAATGATCCTTGGATCATGCTAATTCCATGTTAAGTGTTGTTGTCACATTTCCATGTTATGATTATCATTCTTTATCATGCCTTTATGTTCATGTTTCTCTTGTGCTCCATTGATACGCCCATTTTATAACATGTATTATATTCCTCGTGGTATTCCATGTTTATTCCCCTACTGGGATTTATATATCACCATTTTCTTTTGAATGTCCTCCGGTTATCCCATGCAATGTTAAGTATGAGGGAATGTTGTGGTCATGTAAAGGTTGTTTTCCATAAGAGGTTACGTTATATAATTTTAGTTGTTATATAATTTTCTTAAGCCCCAAATACACTAGACCACTCGATCTTCCATGTTGTATCACGTGAATGTCTTATGTAATA
Organism: Viscum album; assembly: GCA_963277665.1. NCBI lineage: Eukaryota > Viridiplantae > Streptophyta > Magnoliopsida > Santalales > Viscaceae > Viscum > Viscum album. Next base: position 1,865,733,898 of record OY728159.1, read on the forward strand.
ATCATTTTTAAGTTATTAATAAAGAGTAGGGTTGTTATAGTTGGTATCAGAGGATTGGTTTTGTTATATTTGGGATTAGAATTAGAAAACCCTAGTGAATCCTTAGAGACAAGAATAAGTATAATAAAAAAATCCCTAATTATTTTTGAGTATTGAGTATGTGGTTTATCATGAAAATACATACCTATCTAGATACGAGCAGGTAGAGGTAGCTCTGGCCCAGATGTATCCTAGGGGTAAAACCCCAAAACACCGCTTTGAGCTTGAATTAAATGGGAACTGGTGCATGAAAACGGTCCTTGAGGTGCTATTGGTTACAACACTCCCGAGGTATATGCTTTGGTAAATTCACTAGCTTAGTATGAACCCTTATTATGGGAATTAAAAAAAATTCCCCTAAGAATATATGTTAGAAAGTTGATCATGAATATCATAGATTGAAGCCTATGGATTCATAAGTTATTGAAATAAAAGTTATTTTTAAGTCATCAGTTTTTTCCTTGTATTATCCTTTATGTGTTATCCCAAACATTCCTTTTATTCCATCCAATGGCCTGTAATAGGAGGACTCAGGCTAACAAACGATGTGAAGATAAATGTGATGACTATGCAAATGAGATGCCCAATCTGATGGGAGCAGGAATCATGAACATTGTCACGCTACTCTCTCAGTTAAATCATGATTTGAATAGAAACATGGGTCAAAAGAATTATTAAACCCCCCTAATAATGAACATGTTCTTATCGAGAGATTAATAAGACAAAGGCCTCATTCTTTTAATGGATCGTATGATCCATCAATCGTTGAGAAATTGATGAAATCTATTGAAAATATCTTCTCCATTATTCAATTTTATGAATAGGAGAACGTTGTCTTGGCTGATTATATTATGGAAGGTGTTGTAGATCAGTGGTGGACATTGATCTAAAATACAAAGCCTGACGGGAAGATCAATGCGTTGGAATGAAAGGATTTCCAGAAGATGTTTTCCAATAAATATTTTCAGTGCACCCTCTGGCTTATGATGGAAATGGACTTCCTTTACCTCATAAAAAATACGATGAATCTGTTGGATCGTATGAGGAAAAAATCACATATCTTGTATGATACACCTTCGACTTTGCCGTTCCCCCTGGATGCAATGTTGACCGCTTCTTTGGTGGGTTGAAACCTATCCTACCTAAAATGCTGGCGATCCGTGACTTCAACAGCTATGAGGAAATAGTCTGATGTGCCCTCAAGGTAGAAATTGAGATTAGATAATCTCAGGGGTATCATGGGGATAATAATAATAATGTGGACTTCAGTGCTGGCAGTCTGATGGATAAATCTAACAATTCTAAGAAGTTACAGCACCCCACATCCCGAAGGTGTATAAAGAAGCACTCTGAGAATTGCCTGAAGGGGACGAGGAAATGATTTAGTTGTGGAAGAGAAGGAAACCTAACTTTTAACTACTAGAAAGAAAAACTCGTGGCTCTAACATAGTAAAGGTATGCTCCGTTTGAACCCCAATGTGTTGTTCATTGATACAACAACAAATAACCAGGGCATCTTGTGAATTAGTTCCCTAAGAAAAGGATTTTCAGAGGCAACCAACAAACTCCAAGGTATCAAGGGAGATATTTTTCCATCACTGCTGCTGAAGTTAACTCCAAAAAAGTAGTGGTGACAGATACGCTAGTTATTAATTCTATAATAGTGAACATACTTTTTGATTCAGGTTCTACACATTCTTTTTTATCGCAATAGTTAAGTTGAACAATCCCAACACCACCATAAATCATGGAAGTAAAGATGTCGGTGAGTACGAAAAATGGGTCAATCATTGCATCCCATGAATATAACTCCTCCCCTGTCATAATATGTGGATTGAATTTCTGGAGGAACCTCATCATACTCCCTCTGGTGGAATTTGATGTAATTCCTAGCATGGATTGAATTTCCTTATATAGAGAAAACATAAATTGCTGTGACAGAAAAATAACTCTTCATGTGGAGAATCGACCCCCGATTCTATACAAGTTCAAGGAGGAAGCTGTATCTTCTTTAGCTCCACAATCTCAAGAATGGATATTACTACCCTATGATCACACGTATCTTGCTCAGATGATTGAGTCTAAGGAGGAAACCAACTTTGAATTCATGCCTATTGTGAGGGAATTCACTAAAGTGTTTCTCAAGGAATTGCCCAGTCTTCATCCTAGAAGAGATGTTGAATTCTCAATTGATCTTAAAATTGGGACATTGCCAATATCTAAGACTCTATATATAATGGTTGTTGTTGAGCATGAGGAGATGAAGAGACAACTCCAGTAGAATCTGGATAAAGGGTTTATACACACTTGTGCTTCACCATGGGGTGCACAAGTCATCTTCGTCAAGAATAAATATGGGTATATGCGCATTGGCATTGATTATCATGATCATAAATAAATCACGATAAAGAACAAGTATCATCTCCCATGAATTGATGAATTGTTTGATCAGATACGTGGATCACAATACTTCTTTAATATGGATTTTCGGTTAGGATATTATCATGCAAGGGTGATGAAGGATGATATCCCCATGACTTCTTTTCATATAAGATACAGGAACTATGAGTTCATAGTGACACCTTTATGACTCAATTATGATCCTGAAATATTCATGGAATTGATGAATAGAGTCTTTATGGATTACCTTGAAAAATCTGTGGTTTTCTTTATAGATGATATTCTGATATACTTCAATATGAAGGAGGATCATTAGGAGCATCAATGAATTGTACTAAAGACCATGCAGAAGGAGAATCTCTATGAAAAGTATAGAAACTGTGAGTTCTAGTTGAAGGAGGCATCACTCTAGGGTCATATCATCAAAGGCATTGGGATACTTGTGGATCCCTCCAAAACAGATAAAAATCAAGGGATGGTTGAGGCCAACATTGGTAACGGATATCCATAGCTTCTTAGGGTTAAATGGATATTATCTACAATTTCTGAGAAATTTATCATGATTGCCCAATCCTCTTACCAAGCTAACTCGGAAGGGAGTAATGTTTTCTTGGAGTTATGAATGCGAAAAAAAGATTTAAGGAGCTAAAAAGGAGGCTTATCACTGTGCTCGAGCTCACATTACCCACAAGAGGAGAACTTTTTGTGGTATTCAGGGATGATTTGATGACGGGAATGGGCAGTGTGTTGAAGAAAAAGGACAAAGTAATTGCATATCCTTCAAGGAAATTGAAATCTCATAGGAAGAATTATCCAACACATGATTTAGAGTTAGCTGAATTGATCATCACTTTAAAAATTTGGCAGCATTATCTCTTTTGGGAGATGTGTGAAATATATACGGACCTCAAAATCCCCAAGTATATATTCACACAGAAAGAGTTCAGCATGTGCCAATGAAGATGGTTAGAGTTGATCCAAGACTATTACTGCTCAATCCATTACCACCTTGGGAAAGAAAATAGGGTGGAATATGCTCTACATAGAAAGGACCCAGTAATTCTATCATTGATGAGAATCGAGAAGGACCAAATCTTCTTATACTTGATGAATATGGACATGGGAATCATAAATAAGGGAACATAATCAATATTTTCAAAAATTATTACTCAGCCGTATCTTTTTGAAAAGATAAAGGATTCTTAAAATAATGATGTGGGAATTGAAATAAAAGTAGAAGCTTTCAGAAAATGAAAATCCTTGAAGTTCAATGTTAATTAAGAAGGAATTGTGAGATTTGGGAAAAGACTACGTGTTCCATCAAGTCCGGAGCAGAAGAAAGAACATTTGGACAATGCGAATAGTTCAAATTTCTCTATTCACCTAGGAATCAGAAAGATATATCAAGATCTCTGAGAGCATTATTGGAGAGATAATATGAACAAGGAGATCTATGAGTATACATCAAAGTGCCACTTGCGTTCGCAAATGAAGGCAGAGAGGCCTAAGTGTAAGGAGATGATGCAAACATTTCCCATATCATCATGGAAATGGAAGAATATCACCATGGACATTGTCACTAGACATCCGAAGACATCCAAAGGCAACAATGCAATCTGGGATGCTTTGGATCATCACACAAAGTCTACACACTTCATTGCGATTCGGGAAGAATTCTAATTAGATCAAATGACATATATATATATATCATGGAAGTGGTAAAGATTCATGGAGTACCTCTATCTATTGTATCAGATCGAGATCCATGATTCGCCTCTTTGTTTTGGAAGAGTCTTCAAAATGCACTGGATACTGAACTGAACATCAGTATGGCCTAATTACCTTAAACTAGTGGCCAATTTGAGTGAACTATTCAGACACTGGAGGATATGTTAAGATAATGTTCTATGGACATCAAAGGAGGGTGGGACCAACATCTTCCACTGGTTGAATTCTCCAACAATAATAGTTTCCACTCGAGCATCTGAATGACACATTTTTAATCCCTATATGGGAAGATGTGAAAAACACCGACATGTTGGGTTGAAGTCAGTGAGTGTATGTTTATAGGACCAGAAATGGTTGAAGAAATGGTGGATAAAGTGAAATCCATTAAGCAACATATCAAGGTAGCCTAGAGTCAACAGAAGAGTTATGCAGATAACCGTCAACAATAACTTGAGTTTAAAGTTGGTGACATGGTATTTTTACACATATCTCCATGGAAGAATGTAATGAGGTTTGGAAGAAAATGAATGTTAAGTCCTAGGTACATCAACCCCTTCCATATTATTAATCATGTTAGAACTGTGGCTTATCGACTTGCACTTCCACCTACTATTGCCAAATTACATGATTTCTTTCATGTGTTCCTCTTAAAAAAGTACATACTAGAACCTTCACATTTACTCTCTTCATAGGTAGTACAGTTAGAGGATTATCATTCTTATGAGGAGCAACCAGTGAAGGTCTTAGATTGTAGTGAAAAAGTTCTACAAAATAATAAAATGCCCCTCGTCAAAGTGTTGTAGAGAAACCACAATTTTGAAGAAGCAACATGGTAATTGGAGGACATGATAAAGTAGAGTTACCTCCATATGTTTTAGTTTTGGAAAATGAAATTTCGAGGGAAATATTTCTTAACAGGGGAAGATTTTAATGACCCAAACTTTCATTAATGGAAATTATTCTTGATCAAATTAAATTTTTTATAATGGTTATAGAAAATGTTAACATCATTGGTTTTACATTTCTAGATTTTAAAATACTATGATGAATTGTGAAAATGGATAATATATCTTTTGAACAATGATCACATGATTAGTATTAATATAGGACAATAACAAATCCAATTTACTCAGACAAAGGAAGTGATGGCCTCATCCATTAGGCTTTCCCCGTACGAAGCCCATTTGTCATAGCTTGGAAAGGAGGTGGTGTCATTGGGCTTTGATCTTGATCAAACCTTATCTATGCTTTAATACTTTAAGCTTGAGAGGAACCGACTACGGGAGAAGTGGAAGTTAATAGAGATTACCACCCCCAAGAGTCTATTATCATCACACACCTTACCCTTCAGTCTTATGCATGTCTTATAAGGGATTATGTAACAAGACCCTTGCACTATGGAATTATACATTATTTTTTATAAAGAATGTGAATTATTTTATTACTGTTACATTGTAAATAGTATTTAAAGCACAAATAGTATTTTCAGTTAATATTCAACTAAGAAGTCTATTTTGATGAATTAATGGAATTTTAAATTAAAAAATATTTTTTAAAAATAGTATTATTAAATTATTTTTTATTAAATATAATTGATCATATAATTTTATGAATGCAATTGTAATTTTTATTAAGGTTTGAAAGCTATTTTTGTTAAAACCCATGAATTTTCGGTAAATGTTGAGTTTAATATTAAAAGTAAAAAATTCAAATATTTATAAAATTATATACATAAAATTAATATTATTTTTTAATCAGGTTTTTGAATTTATCCAATGGTTAATTTTTCATATTTTTCTGAGGTAGTCGAATTTTGGGGTAAAAATTAAATACCCTTTTAATATATAAGGTGTTTGATGAAATCATAATGACCCAACAGTGATGTAATAAAATACTTTAAACATTTTGATCGGCCAATAAATGTTTTATAATTATAATAATGTGATTTTATATTTGTTTTATTTATTTTATAAGGCTTTACTTGACACTCCAAGACTTATAAAACCTTTTGTCTTTTTAAATTATTTTCATTGAGAGTGTGACTCACCTCCACATAAGCAACCCTATTATTTTAAAAATTTAGGCCATTATCCTTATGAAATATTGTATTACAATCCCATTTTGAGAAAACCATGGACAAAAACCATGGGCTGGTTTGTGGTTTTGATTAGTTATACGTGAGGTGTCCCAAACCTAAATAATACATAATTCCCTCTCCTTTCCTATATAAACACATACAAGCTCCTACTTCCTCTTCACTCAAAGACATTGGAGTTGAACCAACCCCTTCCCTCCTCTTCTCTAGAATTCTCCCATGGTTCCCCAAGCTCCCAAGAAGCCTCTCTCAAGCCTCTCCTTATCCTTTGGGATAACACTTCCTACTAAAAGATGTATTCCATTCACATTTTGTCCAATTTTCTTTATGTTTTTATTCCCTTTACTTTTCAATTAAAAATATTGGGGTATGATTTATAACCTTCCCCATACATCCCTATTTATGTTGGGATAATGAGAGACCTCTTTCTCTCTCATTAATGCCTCCCAAGAACACCTATTACCATGCTGAAATTCAGTGAGGGATTTCTCTCTCCTCTTTTACATCCGAGTAATTATTTTGTATTATGCATCTAAATTCCATTAAATTTTTGGGAAAATGTATCTATATGACCCAATTAAGTTTCATTTAATATACATATGATGAGACATAATTTTGTCTCTCATCAACCGTTTTAATGAATCATTATGTCACGTCGTTATGCTGCCGAAATTGCACTGCGTTTTTCCAAGCCAAGATCATTGTGTAGTGAATACAATACCCATGTCTCTATCAAGAATATTCACCTTTATGCACATATACATATTTAATGTTACATTAATGTATTTGATCCACATTACTTAATCATGGGATAACTTATGATGTTGATTGATTCCATGTTATATGATCCATGTGGCACACTTATGCATGAAATGAAATGTTTAAGAAGGGTGTTCCCTGATAGCGCTCCAAAGCATTGGGTAAATTATAGTACCATGATACGTCATGTGTGATGGGTTTTTACTCATTATAATTCATTTTCAACAAGTTTTTACTCATTCTTCATGTGAAATTTGGGTTTACTCATACTCTATGTGCAATGAGCCTTGGCTCATGGAAATTCTAGGTTAAGTGTTGTTTCCAAATTTCAATGTTATGATTATCATGCTTTATCATTCCTTTATGTTCATGTTTCTCTTGTGATCCATTGATATTCCTATTGTATAACATGTTTTGAATTCCTCATTTTATTCCATTTTTATTCCCTTACTGGGATTTATAGCTCACCGTTTTCTTATACATGTCCTCAGGTAATCCCATACAATGCTAAGTATTAGGGAATGTAGTGCTAATGTAAAGGATGTTTCCAAAAATATGTTGCATTCTATGTTTTATGTTTTCATGTAATTTTCCTAAGCCTCAAAGACATTATACCTCTCGATCTTCCATGTTTTATCAAGTGAAGGTTTTATGTAATAAATCATGATTAAGTTTGTAATAAAGAGGAGGGTTTTTATTCTTATTATCATCATCAAATAGACATTCATTCTTAGGGAAACCACAAAACAATATAGTATATTTAGAGATCTTATTACATGTATTAGAATGGCGTTTTGGATGAATACCTTTATCGAGTAATGTATTTTTACATTATTAGATTTCACTAAACAATTTAGATATATCCTTATGATTACCTCTATGTTTTAATCTATATAACTCCAATGTACTATTATGTAATTATAAAAACATATATTTTGACATATGAAATATTATAAATTTGTAAATAATGTGAGATCTATTCAAAGTAACATAATGGTAGCTCAAAGTAGATATATAAATTATGTTGATAATCGTTAGTGAGATATGAAATTTGATGTCTCTAAAAAATATTCCTATAAATTTTTTTATGTAATAAGGTTATATTATATATAAATAATGGAGTTTTGGGCCATGGTATATTGGAGACATCATGATTCTTGTTCATGTAATATTGGTATCTTATCACATGGTGCTTCCACCAATCCTCTCTCAAAGCTATGATGTGTTCCATGTATCTTTTTTCTAGGAAGTACCTAACATATCCTTCACATGTATTGAACTCAAATGTATTACTTCAAGATAATGATCTATATTAAAAAGAAAAGTAGGTAACATTATTGGGTTATAGATGTAAATTTACTTGTAATAAGGCTTCTCATATAGTTATTTTTCAATGGAGGAATGAAATATTTATAGAAGCTACAAGCGAACCGGAGGATGTGATGAAAAATATAAATCCTCATTTTTTGTTTTGGAGTGTTCAAGTTTTTAGGGAATTATACATTTTAAGTTATTTTTAGTATAAAATAATTATATTTTAATATATATTTTGTATAGAACCAAAGCTTGACTTACATGGAAATTACATTACTTTTTGCGGAATACATAATACATAACAAAAACAAACACACAATGACCGTAATAGTTTTGTGTCTTTGGAAACTCGGAACAAAATCTTCTAATCATGGTGAATGATATTCATCATCTCCCATAAAGATCTTTCCATTTTGTTCTTACCTAAACCTTTCTTTATTTCCTCAGTAAAATAAAACATAGAATGGGAGAGCTCAAATGATCAATAAGGGTAAACATAGAGAACATAAAACAATTCATAAACATTTGAATGCAAAAACATGAACATAAAATCTAAACATAGAAATCATGAGCAAAGACATAAATCTTGGAAGTATGTAAGGAATATATCAAAATGGGACATCAATCTTGATAAAATATCTTGAAAATAAAACTTTTAATTGTGGAAAAACATTAAGAAAATTATATTATTTCCATAGTATCCAAGACATTGCTTCCAAGACCATCTTAGTGGACAAAGTCCCTTTCTGAATAAAGTTCACTCCTCATTTCAGTCCTGTAACACTGAACCAGATTAACTTACCATTCTAGCCATTTCTATCTCATGAGATATAAATCTTTAAACAATGAATTGTAGGGATATATAGGTCCAACCCATCTCATAATGAAATCATTCTTACTTGTGCCACAACATGAACATAAATCATTCATCATTACCCAAAGTATAAAATGGGTTTCATAAACATCATCCCATTATAAGATAATCCATACAAAAAAATGGATATCATTTCATCATAATAAAAGTTAATCTATTTAAATCATAGATAAATTATACTTGAAACATACACATATGAAATGATGTCATCATAGATGGAAAATGGTTTTGATAAAACACTTGAAATGAATTCTTGAGGAAAATATCCCTTCTTTTTGAAAATCATTTTCTTTTAACAAAATGCAATGCAATTTTAATAGAAAAATATTTTGTTGAAAATAGTTATTAAATCTTGTAGAGTAAGATTCATGAGAATAAGGTGTTATAAAACCGTAAAAATCCATTCATGCTGTATAATTTAAAAAAACATTCTCCTCGTACTTTTGTCGGAAAAGTCAAAAAGTACCACATATGGTAAAAAAAGAAAGATTCCTTCCATAACAAAAAGTAAAAGAAAAATATGGGTAAAAAGGACATTAAAAATACATGAAAACATTTTTAGAAAACATGGACATGGATGATAACAATAACCCCAGTAAATACTTATGAATGAAAATCTCGAATACAAATGAGATTGGAATAGTTATCCCTTACCTTATGTCCAATTTCTTCTATATGTGTCCAAGAATCTTGAAGAGTGGGTTTAAAAAAATTATCAATTTGTAACAGAACCATAATAGTATTTATGATATCATATATTATTCACTTACGACTTTATATTATCCTTTCATTTGTCAATTCCTTGTTAAAGTAGCATTTTAGGTAAAATCGTTTCATTTATCATCTGTGTTTTGACTTGTAACTAATATTATGATTACAAAGATCATGATTACATAATTACAGAATATAAAACATGATTTATATATAATATATATTCAAAATATACATATATATAATAGATTGATAAATGTAATGAGATACACCATTCCTGGAGATGGTAGGTCGTACATACACCTGAACTCTATTTTTTGTTTGCTTATTGAATTGAATGGATTTAAGTAGATTAATTACATATATATATATATATATACATAAATCCATTATAATAATTATTTCATATATATCATTATTACTTATTATATATACTTTATAATCATTCTTGAATTATTAACATGGAAAATGAATCTCATCGCGTCGTGGAGACGGTAATCCGTACGTACGCAAGAGTGATGATATCGTTACCATATTTATTGAATGGAATTTTGGTGGATGATATAATATATTAGAATCATTATGATGTTATAATAATCATATATATTTATTCTTTACACCATTATACCCATCCATGAAAGGTGGTGGTGGAAAAATAGACTACACCACGGCATAGATACGGTATTTCGTACATACCCATGAGCGGTGATTTCTTTTTCCATAGGATGGATAGAAGGTGAAATGAGGTTGTTTCATATTTATAATAACATATCAGTATATTATTTATACTGATGTTATAACTTAATAATGAAACAACTAAATAAGAATTAGTTGAAAAAGAAAGAAAACATGAAAGAATCGGTAGAAGAGATTTCCTCTTCCTCAATGCACCTCCTTTAAACTTCTTATTAGGGCACTAGAGTTGGACTTCTGAGAAGAACAGAAACTCTATGATATAACTAGAGAGGTTGGGAGGAGAAATTGGCAGGGTTTGGCCAAGAATCAAGTCTCAAAAGGGTGTTAAGAGAAGAGGGAAGGGGTGCCCTTTTTATAAGGGAGGAGAGGGGTACCTTAAGGGAACTTAAAATATTATTTTATATTAAAGTAATATTCAGTTTTTAATAGCTCCAAATTTATTTATTTCTAAAATAAGGTGGGTATGGGTTGAAATCCTCTCAACAAATAGATTTTAGAAATGTTTAGGTTATTTTTTTATCCTTATTATTTAGATTTATCTCTAAGTTAAATAATTTAACTTTTACCGTGTGTTTTTGTTTTCTTACAATATATGGTTAATAAACTTACTATAACAAGACAAAAGAACCCCAATTGGTTCATTATTAATATATATATATATACTTATCTAAGTTATTTGGAATAACCTTAGATTTTTAGGAATAAAATAACAATTAATAATATAATATTTGTTGTAAAAACTATTAAATGTCAACTTTGACACAATTTGGTAAATGATTTTTTTTGAAAATAATAACAGCATCATTAGTTCTAAAAAAGTTAATTAAATCAATAATAAAATGACATATTAACCTAGAAAATTATTGGAATTTATAAAAAGTCAAAAATTCCATTTATTTGGGTATTTATAACATCAATTATGTTAATATTTCATTAATAAGGTAATTACTGCATCATCATTGTGTCCTAAATAAATTAAAATATTTAAAGTCTAAAAATTATAAAGAAAATACCATTATGTAGGAAATACGTTTATCCTTCTAAGGAATATTTATAGTTGAATATATCTTATGTATAACCCTATATTAAAAATGTTTTAGTTATTAAATTTTGATTTTAACTATTTTAATTCTTCTTTAAATAAAATAATAAAAAATGTCCTAATCTAATCCAAGTGGACCTATAGGGTAATATTTTATTTGTAAGGTTTTTTTTGGTTGAATTAAACTTATCCAATAGAATTATAACATGTGTTAGGGCAATAATAATATCATTTTTACCCTTAATTACCCAATTTACTTTTAACTGAGGTAAATAAAAGTAAAAAGTTACTATTCACCAAAAATTATTTTTCTCTTATTGAACCACATTTTACTCCTTGATATTAACCATGTCTCTCGGATTTGCGAAATTCCACTCACAGAAGCAGTAAAATTATGTTTTATGTAGATTTTCAAATTCTCCTAGGAAGTGGGTAAAAGACGGTGAAAAGTTCAATAAAATTTTTATTTATCTAAAGTATTATAAAATGACTCCAATGAAATACATTGAACATATATAGGTATTATGTATCAACATTTACCTAAAATAAATTTAAATAAAATAAATAATTATTTAAATAAATAGTCGGTTTTTCAATAGTATCCGAGTGTTTTCACTATTCATCAAAAACTGAATGTTTTTAGAAAAATACCAAAAATTCACCCTAGGAAAATTTCGATATTCCGAATCCAAAAATGAAGTCCTTTTTGAAAGATAAAATTTATAAGTTTTCAAAAAGTGTGTATTACTATTCATAACGGCTAGTTTATATAATATATCTTTGTTTAGTGAACCCTATTATTGCGTACGACACATGCTATCGAGGAAGGTCGTGATTGCATGTAATGCAAGACAAGTCAGGGATGAATATAGTGCAAGCGTCCTTTGGTGCTATGTAAATCTTAATCAAAACATATTTCTTTTATACATTAAACAAAATCAATACTTAATGTTGCGTAAAATAATTTCCACAAAACGAACTTGAAATTGTGTGTAACAAGAGACAAGAATAGTGTTGCATATATTGAAAGCTAATACGGTGTTGCGTATAGTGCAACCTAATTTTGGTGTAGCTTATAACAGAAGACATCAATGAAATTAAAAAGAATAATTCTCATAAAATCTCAGGTTGTTACATTCTACCCCCGTTAAAATGAATTTCTCCCTCGAAATTCGTCCGGTTTATAAATGGTTTACTACTTGAAAGTTTATTTCATAGAAACCCACATCGTAAAAAGGAATACCAAAACTAAACTTTAAAAACTAAATTATGAAACATAACGGTTACCCAAATTAACTAATCACTGGGTTTCCACATAGGAGAATATAGGTGAAAATATGGATATGGAAGAAACATCTAACCATAATGTTTCGAATGAGAGTGGTAGAGAACATGGCTATAAAAAAGCCAACAATCACAAAGCCATAAATTTGTGATGATCTATGGTACCATATGATTCATCAGATATAAGTGCACTATGATAACATTTTTGGTTTTCAAGATAATTTTCCTAAAGTTGAAAATTTTGAAATAGAAGAAATAATTACTTTATTTTGGTATAATATCACCATTGTTCGTGCCTTGAACTATTTCCACTTCATCTCTTAAAGAAATGATGTTGAATTTGTCATTCGTGAAGTGTTAGCAGATCACGTGATAGAATGATTTGTCATTCCATGTGTCTAAAAAAAGGTTTGCAAATGTTATCAAATATACATAAGTCTATCTATGGTGAGGTTAATCGTATATTATTCCAAAAATGGACTTATACTTCATCTATCGTACTGCTTAATAAAACTAGTTCTACTAACCAGGGACTTCTTGTAGGCTAGTGGTAGGAAATAACGTCTTGTCGCACTTCAGTTGTGTGTTTGATTCCCACAGCCTTGTCCGACGCGACAGGTTGTCGCCTATCCTGCAGGTTGTCCCTTTTTCTAAAACTACATTATAATAACATTCCTTCAATAAAATAGAAAAAATTTCTATACATAAACAATACTATCTTATTTCTATCATAATTCATCCTAATCTTTAGGGTTATCCAAAATACTTCTGTCCAAGCTCATAGTATAAAGAAAAAAATTACTAGAAATGTCATCTACCGAGCATGTGAATACAATCATTTATCCCACATATATCATATGATTTATCTTGTTGGTCACATTCCAAACATGTGAATACCTTAATGATGTATTCTCTTGAACCATAGTGAAAACATGAATGTTGTCACAAGGTAACTCTTTCCATACACTAAAATCCCAAAAATTCTATATACTCAAACCATGATATCACTTTTTCCTTATATTAGTCATGAGCTCATTAATACTATCAAGAATTTCATTATCTCCTTATCCCTTCTTTATGTGCATATTAGGTGCTTTCCAAAAATATTTGAATAACCTTTCATGGTTACAGGTACCATTCAATATATACTTTCAAAACTCAATTAAAGGAAACAGTGTAACAATCATTAGATTTTTCTTTATTCCATAGTACCATACATTATTCTTGATAAACATACAATCAATACACTACCTTCTAAAACCACAAACTGAGCATCATCATTTCATCCATCTCATATATCAGTTATAGTCTCTTCCTCATCATACACATAAAGACTACCCATATGACAATGATGATTCTCTTTATGATATTTTCCCTTAGGGAATTGGTTTCTATAATGCAATGACATTCCACATTTAAAACACTTAACCGTTGTTGATGTCTTAGGAATGCCATTATCCTTGTCCATGGTGTTAATTGAACCTTTTTCTTTACAATTACTTTCTTTGTGTCCTTCTTTTCCACACCCAAATCATCTTCGAGTTCCTTTGAAACATTCTCCCTGATGCCTCTTCCCACATGATTTACATGAGGGAAATTGAACTTCCTTTCCCCTATGATCATCATGAAACTCCATCTTTCTCTTATTAGCTGAGTCGAGAAACTTACCAAAGTTGAGATTATTGATCATATTATAAGATTGTTGATTAGGAATAATAATGATATGTGGACTTCCAGAGCCAATTTCATTTGGTTTCTCATGAAGAATATCATTCCATTTTCCATCATATCCTCCAATATCGTGAATCTTCTTGTTTCCAGCCATTTTCTAATACCCAAAAAAATAGTGTGGGAGGCCAAAATCATAATAAAGTGGGAGTAACTTCAATATCGAACTAATTAGGTTTAATTATAATATCGTTACTGTAATTTTGGGACTATAACCTATACTTATACTTAACCTTAGGGACATCCCTAGACATACCTTAGAAATATCTCTAGGGATCTCACTAAAGTATTCGGATCCTAGTTTCCAAATGTTGACTAAACCATTCCTCTAATACCAACTATAGAGACCCAAAGCTTGATGTATATTGAAATTACATTAATTTTTGTGGAATACTTAATACATAACAAAAACAATAACACAAGGACCATAATAGTTTATTGTTCTTGAAAACTCGGAATAAAATCTTCTAATCGTGGTGAAACATATTAAACATCTCCCATAAAGAACTTATATTTTTCTTCTTACCTAAAACCTTTTTTTATATCCTAAGGAAAAGTAAAAATAAAAATGGTGAGCTCAAATGCTCAATAAGGGTAATCATAGAGAACCTAAAACAATCTATAAACATTTGAATGCAAAAACTTGAACATAAAATCTAAACATCAAAATATTGAGCAAAGACATAAATTTTGGAAGTACGTAAGGCATATATCATAATGGAACATCAATCCTGATAAAATAGCTTGAAAATAATACTTTTAATTGTGGAAAAACATTAAGCACGTGATATGATTTCCATAGTAGCCAAGGCATCACTACCAAGACCATCTTAGTGGACAATGTCCCTTTCTGAATCGAGTTCACTCATCATTTCAGTTCTGTAACACTGAACCGGATTTACTTACCGTTACAGCCATGTCTATCTCATGAGATATTAATCTTTACCTAATTAATTTTAGGGAGATATAGGTCCCACCCATCTCAAAATGAAATCATTATTACTTGTACCACAACATGAATATAAATCAATCATCATTACCCAAAGTATAAAATGGGACTCATAAACATCATCCCATCATAACATAATCCACACAAAAAAATGGACATCATTTCATAATAAGAAAAGGGAATCCATGTAAATCATAGAGAAATTATAATTGAAACATAGACATATAAAATAATGTCATCTTAGATGGAAAATGGTTTTGATAAAACACTTGAAATGAATTCTTGAGTAAAATATCCTTTCTTTTTCAAAATCATTTTATCTGCACAAAATGAAATTGAATTTTAATAGAAAAATATTTTTTTGAAAATAGTCATTAAATATTTTAGTGTAAACTTCATGAGAATAAGGTTTTATAAAACCGTAAAAATCCATTCATTCCGTATAAGTTAAAAATATATTCTCCTCGTACTTTTGTCGGAAAAGTCAAAAAATACCACATATGGTAAAAAAAAGAAATATTCCTTCCATAACACAAAGTAAAAGTAAAAATGGGTAAAACGGACATTAAACACACAAGAAAACATTTTTAGAAAACATGGACATGGATGATAACAATAACCCCAGTAAATACTTACGAATGACAATCTCAAATAAGAACGAGATTAGAATAGTTATCCCTTACCTTATGTCCAATTTCTTCTGTATGTGTCCGAGACTACTATATAGTGGGTTTAAACATATCATTAACTTGTAACAGAACCATAATAATATTTATGATATCATATATGATTCACTTATGACTTTATATTATCCGTTCATTTTTCAATTCCATGTTAAAGCAGTGCTTTAGGTAAAATAGTTTCATTTATCGTCTGTGTTTTGACTTGTAATTATTAATATGATTAATTAGATCATGATTACTTTATTGAAAAATATAAAACATGATTTATAAATAACATATATTCAGAATATACATATATATAATATATTGATAAATGGAAATAAATACACCATTTATGGAGATGGTAGGCCGTACGTACGCAAGAATACTGTTTTTTGTTTCCTTATTGAATTGAATGGAATTAAGTAGATGACATACATATATATATACATAAATCTAGTAGCATAAGTATGTCATATATTTCATGATTACTTATTATATATACATTATAATCATTCTTGAATTGTTAACATTGAAAATGAATCTCATCGCGTCGTGGAGACGGTAATCCATACGTACGCACAAGCGATGATATCATTCCCATATTTTTGAATGGATTTTAGTGGATAATATAATATATTAGAATCCGTATGATGTTATAATAATCATATATATTTATTATTTACACCATTATACCCATCCATGTAAGTTGGTGGTGGAAAAACATATTACACCACGGCGTGGAGACGGTATTCTGTACATACGCACGCGTGGTGATTTTGTTTTCCGTAGGATGGATAGAAGGTGAAATGGGGTTGTTTAATAAATATATAATAAAATATAAGTATATTAGTGATACTGATGTTATTACGTTATAATGAAACAACTAAATAAGAATAAATTGAAGAAGAAAGAAAACTTGAAAGAATCGGTAGAAGTGATTACCTCTTCCTCGGCGCACCTCCTTTAAACTTCTTGTTAGGTCGCTATAGTTGGTCTTTTGAGAATTCCAGAACCTCTATGATATAACTGGAGATGTTGGGAAGAGTAATTGGTAGGTGTTGGCCGAGCTTCAAGGCTCAAAATGGTGTGAAGAGAACAGGGAAGGGGTGCCCTTTTTATAAGGGAGGAGAGGGGCACCTTAGGGAAACTTAAAATATTATTTTATAATAAAGTCATATTAGGTTTTTAATAGATAAAAATTGATTTATTTCGAAGATAAGGTAGGATTGGGTCGAAATACTCTCAGCCAATAGATTTTATACAAGTTTAGGTTACTATTTTATCCTTATCATTTAGATTTAACTCTAAGTTAAATAATACATCCTTCACCATGTCTTTTTGTTTTCATACACTATATGGTTATTAAACATACTATAACAAGGAAAACGAACCAAAAGTGCTTCATTATTAATATATATATCCTTATCAAAGTCATTTGGACTAACCCTAGATTTTAGGAATAAAATAACAATTAATAATATAATATTTTTTAAAAAAAATATTTTATGTCAATTTTGACACTATTTGGTACATGATTTTTTTGAAAATCATAACAGCATGATTAGTTAGAAAAAAGTTAATTAAATTAATAATAAATTGTCATATTAACCTATAAAATTATTCGAATTCATAAAAATTATAAAATTCCATTTATTTGGGTATTTAAAACATCAATTCTATTAATATTTCATTAATAAGGTAATTACTGCATCATCATTGTGTCATAAATAAATTAAATTATATATTGTCTAAAATTTTTAAATAAACTACCATTATGTAGGAAATATTTTTATCTTTCTAATTAATATTTATAGTCGAATTTATCTTATGTACATCCCTATATTAAAAATTATTTAGTTATTAAACATTGATTTTGACTATTTTTATTCTTCTTTAAATAAAATAATAATAAATGTTCTAATCTAATCCAAGTGGATATAAAGGGTAATATTTTATTCCTAATGTTTTTTGGTCGAATTACACGTATCCAATAGAATTAGGACATGTGTTAGGGTAATAATAATATCATTTTTACCCTTAATTACCCTATATACTTTTAACCGTGGTAAATAAAAGTAAAAAGTAACTATTCAGAAAAAATTATTTTTATCTTATTTAACCACATTTTACTCCTTGATATTAACCGTGTCTCTCGGATTTTTTAAATTCCACTCACAGAAGTGGTAACATTATGTTTTATGTAAATTTTCAAATTCTCCAAGGAGTTGGGTAAAAGAAGGTGAAAAGTTCAATAAAATTTTTATATATCTAAAATTATTATAAAATGACTCCAATGAATTACATTGAAATTATATAGGAATTATGTATCAATTTTTATCTAAAATAAATTTAAATAAAATAAATAATTATTTAAATAAAAAGTTAGTTTTAAATAGTAACTCAGTGTTTTCAGTATTCATCAAAAATTGAATGTTTTCAGAAAAATATCAAAAATTAACCCTAGGCTAATTTCGATATTCCGAATCTAAAAATGAAGTCCATTTTGAAAGTAAAAAATTGATAAAATTTCAAAAAGTGGGTATTACTATTCATAACGGCTAGTTTATTTAATATATCATTGTTTAGTGAAACCCGTTATTGCGTACTACATATGCTATCGAGAAAGGTCGTGATTATGTGTAATGCAAGACAAGTTAGGGCTACATGTAGTGCAAGCTCCCTTTAGTGCTGCATACAAAATAATCAAAACATATTTCATTTATACATTAAACACAATCTATACTTAATTTTGCGTAAAATAATTTCCTCAAAACGAACATGAAATTGTGTGTAATAAGAGCCAAGAATAGTGTTGCTTATACTGCAAGCTAATATGGTGTTGTGTATAGTGCAAGCTAATTTTGGTGTAGCGTACAACACAATAAATCAATGAAATTAAAAATAATAATTATCATAAAATATCGGTTTGTTACATATTTCTTTTCAAATAAATTTATTTCATTAATAGCATGCTATACACACAATACCATTTTTTAATGAATCATGTTTTTTCTAGTGAAATATGATTAATTAATGAGACATTTAGCATCGGGATATTGAATTGGGTGTTATAAATCTGAATAAAAAAATAATGAAACATGTTCATTTCTCACATGTATAAATTTAATTTATTTTTTATCAATTGATTACAAACGAAAATACAAATCATTTGAAAGTAAAATAGTTGTTTTTCATAAAAACTATTTTATTCAAGTAATACGATTTTATCTAAATAAATTACAATGATCACTATTGGTGATATATTATTAAGAAATTTATATCTCAAATATTCAATAAAATATTTTAACATTTATTTAATTTTTTCTTGGCATTTGATGTGATTAAATCAAATTGTTTAATCAAAGATAAATTTTTTTAAAAAATTATTACATCATTATTAGCAGAACTTTTTTATATTTTATTTATTACACTTATAATAATTGAATATTTAAATTTTTAACCCATAATTTAAATTACTATAGTAATTTTTTTAAATACGACTCTTTATTTTTTGTTCATTTTGAATTTTAATATTGGTAAAAAAAAGTCACCTTGGCAAGGATAAAATGAGTATAATATCATTAATAAGTTTGGGAAAAGATTTAATGTTTCCCTAACTCATTTCTTTATTTTATTAAATGAGTCAATTCAATATATTAACATTCATTTCTATTATATATTTCATGTTGGTATCATTTTTCTTTGATTATGACTATTATATTGATTTTTTAAATTAATAAATTCAAAAGTCCACTCTGTTGACATTAATATCAAATATATTTTTTAAAAGGTATAAAAAGAGGATAAAATATATTAAAAATTATTATTTTAAATTTGAATTAATTATTTTTTCCACAAATTTATTTTCAATTTTTAGTGATTGAATAATTACATTAAAATATCACTTAATGAAAAAATCATATTAATTCGAATAAACGAAATATATATTATATGATTTTATAAATATTAAATGTAATATAATTTGGGTGAATTATTATATAAAAATAAATTTTCAATAAATATGTCATACTGAATATGTGTAGAGTGTTTTATATCTGAGTTAATTTTCTTTCTAGTTTTTTTAAAAAAATAAATAAATAGTTCCAAAAAGCTTATTGATGTCATTTTATATTAGTAAATATATTATTAAATTATTTTAAATTTATTAAAATAATATATTTATCTAATGATATTTTGAATAACATATAAATAACATTTCATTTATGGATGAATTTTTCTATTGAAAATTATTATCCCTTTATAAATAAAAAAACATTGAGTTTGGGGTAATTGTAGAAAGGGTTAATGGGGGTTTAAACATTTAGATAATGGTGATAAAATAAAATAAAATTGGGAAAATTATATTATATTATAATATTTATAATGATGATAATATTATCTTTAAACTATATCAATATTAATACATTTTCCAAAGAAATGGAATTTATATTATATTATTACTTTAAATATTTTCATGTGTTCCCTCCCGTCACATATAAAATGACACCTCTTGGCCTACGTTATTCATAATGTATGAGAGTAATATATTTGAAAATCCATACCATAATAACATAATAGCTTCGTCAACCACATTCTTGTTCTTATT
The DNA here is from genome assembly GCA_963277665.1 of Viscum album. Classification (NCBI taxonomy): domain Eukaryota; kingdom Viridiplantae; phylum Streptophyta; class Magnoliopsida; order Santalales; family Viscaceae; genus Viscum; species Viscum album. Next base: position 1,865,754,788 of record OY728159.1, read on the forward strand.
TTCATGTCAAAATACTATCAATCAAATTATTAAGGAATATTCTACAAAAAGGTTTCATAATAGTGTGTTATAACCCTAATTGGGAGTTTTCCATTTTATTTCAAGTAACACCACCTCCAATTCAATTTTTTCGAGTAAAATATAATAAATTATGTATATTGAATACAATTAATATTCATTACCTTTATGGAATAACCATTATCCAAAATTTTCTCATCTATTGGAAAATAATAACACTGCTTGAGTGTGTGTGTGGACTTCCACCACCGTGAAAAGATGGTATTTGTTATTAACGTCTAATTTAAATAGATGGTAACATGGTTATATTTTTTTAAAATATACATGATAATTATATGATATAAAAATTATCTTGGAATGGTTAATTATTATTTAATTTTATTTCATTGCTTTATAAATGTGAAAACATTATCCAGGCATACCTATGGTCTATCGTCTTTATAAATAATGTAATTAGATTTTCTATATCAAATATATTTTTTATTATGGTAAATAAATTTATAATTGAATTAAATTATTTTCAAATCATGGTTAAAATTCAAGATATTATTAATAAATAACCAAATTAAATGGACCATAATTACTGAGCAAAAATACTCATGGAAGATAAACCAGTTAACAACCAGAAACCGTGATTTTAATTATGAGTTATTAATAAATTCATGTTGACTTGTTAAAATTGGATTATATATATTTTTATAACTATCTATATTAATATGTAACTATAGTATAAAAAATTTAAATTTATTATATAGGTAGATAGGGAACTTTTGAGGCAAATCAAACCCAAGGTATGAAATTCAATTTACAGTCTCATTGTTGTTAAATATTTTTTATACAATTATGTTTACAATGAAGAAATTTAATGAATTATATTCCAAGGATATAGTCAGTCATTTTACCAACGGTATTTTATCAGTGTCCCAAATTGAAATTACCCACTTTAAAAATTAGTATAGTGAATGTGTGGGGTCGATCCACATAGAACATGGTAAGTGCATAAATTAAATTGAGTTTAGAATTAATTCAGTATGTTATGCTGAATTTTGGGTGGATTTTCTGGTTTTGGATTATTGAAGCTATTTTGTTTACTTGAAATTATGATAACAATTTAAGAGAAAACAATAAGTAAATTTTTGATGTATATAGCAGGAAAAAGAGCGTATTGGGGTATGGTGATTATGGAGATTTAATGCTGATTTTTTATATGCTTGTGTTGTTCATGATAATTGGACATTATAGATCTTATTAATGACAAGATTATCATGGTTCGGTTGATTTTGTCATTGAATCGAAGAAATTTGACTCCTTGGTCTTGTAGTCAATGTTTCACAAATCTCACTATTAGTTTATTACATTTTTTTAATCGATGAATCCTTTTAATGGTCATTAAAGAACTCACCAACATTCTTCTTTTAGATCCCTGAGAATTCTATCCTTTGTCCGGTTCAGAATTCTCAGTAGTAGTTAAAAATGGTTTAAGAAGAATAAGAGGAATTTAAAAGAACAAACACAACCATATAAATCAATCCAACATAAAAAATCTCTTCATCATCCACAACCCCAACTCAAGAGGTGTTTAGTAACACATATAGGACATAATGTAAATAACACCTTCGATACTTGATGTGATCATCGAATAAGCTACGTGGAGAGGTGTCAGAAGGTGGAATAGTGGAATAGCAGAACAACGGGTGCTTGGGAATATGGCAGTAGAAATTCCCCTCTCTTCAAGTGTTTTGAATATCCTTGGTTTGAAGGAAAAAGTTTCTATTTATAGAAAACATAAGTACATGGAATGTATAAAGGTACGCGCCAAATAGTCTTGTAAACTCACTTTTGCCATCGGTTTTCTATGGTGGGTGGCCACCCACGCTGTCTTTGACTCACACGGCATTGGAGGCCGGTTGGTGGCAATTACATGGCATGTCACGCTGCCACACACGGAGTGTAGTCCCTAACAAGCACCACCAACCGCATCTAGAAATTGGTACACGTTGTGTATTAATAACCCACACAGCGTGTAGTCTCTGGCTGGTGACTTGGGCATGTACTACCCCTTTTGATCTATGTCGCCGTATGAATTTACACGATGTGTATAAAAGTACACGTCATTTAGTTGGAAAATATTCACAAGCTTCTCTCAATTTGTGTGTTTTGGAAGAAATCTCTTGAAAATAAATAGAATCTCCAAAATCAAAGAATATGTTCATGAAACATCAAATATTTGGTAAAAACATGTTTTTATTTTCAATAATATATATGAAAATTTATACACAAATCGGGTGCATCAAACCCCCCCCCCCACACTTAGTCGTTTTCTTGCCCTCATGAAAAATCTCAACATCTAATTAAAAGAGTCTATACTTTTAAAAAGAATTCATTCAATTAATCAAAATTATAAATGATATAGTTACTGAGGGAAATTCGAAAATTCACAAAAAAATTAAATTCATATGATATTTTAATCATGACTCATATATAATTCAATTAACTACTTACCTCCTCTTTTAACACATGTTTCAACCTTTCAAATATAAGAAAGCCACTTCATGACATACATCACAAAAAATATGCTCAACCCTCATCATTTTTTTAAAAAGGTTGTCCTCAATCAAATATATATACACTCTATCTATAGGTTTTCAAGAATTCTAGTTCTCCACTTTAGAAAATTTGTTTTACAAAAATAATGGGGACTTTTAAAATAGGATCAGATGTTTCTGTGGCTAAATGTTGTTAGGTAAAGATGTGAAAAATAACTCTGAGGATTGAAAAAGGAGGATAAATTCATAAATAACAATGCATGATATTCAAAATTAAACTCAATGTAAAAACATCCTCAACCAGCTTAATCAAATGATATCATTACCACCATCTCCATTAGTTGAGTAGGAGTCACAAACCAACAAGTGTGTGTAAGGCCCCTTTGTTTCTACCATTTTTTTAGAGAACAAACGGAACCTCTTTGAATTTCCCAAGAAGCGGTTTGGAACTTTTTTTACCTCAAATGATCTAGAGGCACTCACCCATACTTCATTTCTTGACAATTCATGAATTTATACCATGTGATGCCAATCCCTTCTTTTGAGATCAAATAAATAATCATGCAAAATCATAAAAGAATTAGGGTATGCAGGGAAATAGGATTGTAATATGGATTCCTATAAAATCTATTCATGATATCTATGGGATTTATAAAGATATGATATAGGGTAGGATCAAGATAAAGGGGTTAACAATATTATGCCTCAATCATTTTAATGTAATTCAAAAATTCTATATGTTTCGAAAAGAAAACTACAAAATTCTAGTAGTTATGTATAATCTAATAATTTCTCAAGAAAGAGGGTATTTAGAAAGACTATGACAAAGGGGTTTAGAATACCTATCAGGAGTGTTAAAAATAAATAGAGACAATCAGGTCATGTCTTGAAAAATAATTGATTAGACTAATCGATGTAAATATCCAAGGATTACAAGTTTGTAATTTAAATTATATCAGAAATAATTTTAAAACAATTATAAATCAAAATAAGCATGAAACCCTAAAAAAGTTCCTACTGATAACATTAAAATTTTAAAAATATGATTTACCAAAATTTCTTCACATTTGAAAATATATAATATAATAATGACGTCTCCTATAATAGTTCAGGGGAAAAGACTAAGGTGAAATAGAGAGAGACTCCCCCACACTTAATACCACACAAGGTCCACCAAGTGCAATACCAAGGTAAATGGAGGTCAACGGGAAAATAAATGGGGAAAAGATGAGGAAAATTAGTTGAAGAAGTAAACGCAAAGAGATAGACAACAGAAAAAGGAAAAATACTCCCCTCGCGAAAAATGATGCCCAAGTAGGTCCATGACACCCGTGACTATCGATAAAAAAGAAAACTACAAACATGCACAATATCACAGCACAGAAAAAGGACAAAGGAGATATATAATACAAATAGAAAGGTCACTATTATGGAGTAGCCTCAGGGGATGGCACGTCCGATACAGGTGGGTCAGCAGCAGCGACCGTAGTAGGGGAAGAACTAGGGGCCTCCGCCTGTGGGAAGCTCACTTCCGTAGGAACTTCCGGAACTGGGAGCTTGACAAGAGGCGATGGACCAACACCTATAGTGAAAATTAGAATTGAGTCCATGGCCTAGGAAGCATCAGCAGGCGGGACATGAGAAGCTAGAGGTGCGGTGGAGGAAGCAGTCGTCACAGGTACGGGAAGCTGAAGATGCTGTAGGATCAGCTCTATCATCTGCTCAAGATGGACCTGGCACTGAAGGATAACTATATGCTGTTACTCCATGCAAGTCAGGTGAAGGGTGATCTCGGCTAGGCGGAGGGTGAGGGTGGGTCAGCCGAGGGTGTGGAGGGGGAATGAGCAAGGGAAGGGCCATGAGGGGGAATGGAAGAGGAAGAAGGAACATGGGAGGAGGTATGAAGGGGCGGGGAAGGAGGTGAAGGGGCATCTGCGAGGGATGGAGGTTCGGTAGTAGGTGGGGGCTGGGCATGGGAAATAATGAAGGTTCCCACTACTTCCGGAGTAATCCCATGAAAATAAGCATGAGAATGTCCATTCATTGAGGGGTACCCAGGTGATCATGTGGAAGAGAAGGCTCAAAGATGCTATGGGGGGTGGCAAGGCGAGTGGCATTAAAGTTGTCGTTCAGGTTTCCCTGACGGCCTGTGAACATGGCATGGAAATACCAGGATGCAAGGTGAGGAAGGTCTGGCTAGGCCTGTGTGAGAACACAAGTAAGGAGCTCCATGACATGGGCAGTCACGAACCCCATATCCTCATGATGGGGAAAATGAATGGCACTAAAGCATCAGTGAGTGAATCGGATAAGAGGGTCGAGGATGAGGGTGCTCTTCTGGGAGGTAGGGACGTAGGGGTGGTCAGGTCCGGAAATATCCCGCCATGTAGCAATGAGGGTCGGGTGCTCAGGGCGGAGCAAGGTGGAGACTCTAGTTGGGGTGACTGGATGGGTGTGGGACCCACACCCTCAGCCAATGTCAGGTAGGGAAAGTGAAAAATGGCGGCCGCCTAACCGAAATCTAACTACCAGGATGATATCGCTTGGTGTCTCCTGATACTCAGGTCCATCGAACTCGAACGATGCAGAAAAATCCGAAAATAAATCTTTATAGATAGGAGTTCTGAACTGAAAGATATCCAGTAACGATGTGTGGCTGAAGAGCTCCCTGAACTCCTCCTAGATGCCCACCTACAGAGGCACGTCAGGGACTAGAAAATGACTTCTCAAGGGGATCGGGCGGCGAGAGAAACTCCGGACTCTGTCGTGCGCCAAGTCGGTAGTTGGGAATACCATGCACAGATAGGGGATACCTACATGAGCCTATCTAGGTGGTGCTATAGCATGGGCTGACTCTGGGGGTGGATCAGTTAGAGTAGGTGAAGGCTCAGTGGAGGAAGCGGTCGATGTGGGGCCAGCTACTGATGAAGATGGAGTAGGGAGGGCGGCAACTGATATAGTAGAAATGGTGGTGATAAGCTCCGTGCTGGAAGGTGGAGGTACAACTGTGCTAGGTCCAGCCTCTACTAGGGCTGTGGGTGGTGGAAGAATGTCTAATGGAGGGAGCTCGTCGACCTGAGCCTCTGGGCCTGGTTGCGTCGGAGGTTGGAGTCGAATCCGCCGAAAAATGGGCCTCTCACCCTCAGTGGAGGAGGCCAACCGCTTCCCATAGGAAGGATCGCAATCTGCCATAACCTGAATAATAAAGAAACATAAAACAAAATAAAACAAAAGGAAAAGTAAAGAAGAAGAAGAAAAAGAGAAAAAAAAGAAAAATAAAAGTACATGGCCTGTAATTCCAGAGTATACGGTGGGTAGTGGTAGTGGGAAGCAACCCATGTATTTGGGAAAGACACGCCAAGTGGGTGAGTCATTGGCTAGTGAAGGCTACCCGGTGTTTATGTAGCTTACACACCGTTTATAAGCATAGGAGGTCATGGCAGTGTGGGAAATACAAATGGGTTGGGCCAAATAATAAACTACACGGCGTTTACTGAACATACACGTCGTGTAGGGGAACATGGGTTCTGTGGACGTGCAAAAGGAAATACATGGGCATGACATTGAATCGTACATGGTGTGTACTGAACATAAACACCATGTAGATTCAAATTTTCATGTTTCTAGTGTGTGGCTGTGTACAAGAGTACACGACGTGTGTTCTTCATGGTTACCCATGTACTGTCGGAAGTCGAATGGTCGAGAAATCGAAAAACCCCCTAAACTCTACAAAAACTAGGAAATAAAGAGGGAAGAACGGTGTACCTGATGCAATGAGTGAAATGAGGAAGACATCGCGCCTTAAAATGAGGTAAAATGGTCGATTTGGAAGTGGGGGGACGTTCGGCTTCCGTAGGAAGAAAACGGAGAGGGGGGCGGCGCGACACTGATAGTGGTCGTGTAGGGTGTCTGGCTTTTATAGCCGGACTACATGATGTGTACTTAATCATACACTCCGTGTACGTTTTTTTAAATTTAATATATATATATATAATTATTATATTAAACTTTATAATAATTATTATTAACAATTAAAAAATAAAATAAATAAATAAATAATAGATATAAATAGATATTTACATATTTTATTACAAATAAAAATATACACAACATGTATCAGAAAATACATTCCGTGTGTATTAAAATTGGAAAAATAGAAGTACACTCTTTGGTCCGGTGCTTGGGGCGAGGTTCGAACTGGAGATCGGCCGCTTCGAACGGAAGCCCTCAACCATTGGAGAAAATATTGTACTGTTTTCCCTATTTATTATTTATATACAATTTAATCTATACATCCTATATACACGGAATGAAGAAAATGCACAATGTGTGTTTTTTAATTATAAAATAAGGGGATGAAGCAGAGAGATTATCCAAGTTCAACTCGGGTATTTTGGATCCAGGGATGAGACTTTTCCAATATGCCAACTTCATATGTAGAAATTTATATTATAAGAAAACGTTTTAAAATTAGTAAGGAAAATTTTTTCACACATGACGTATATCGAAAGACACACAGTGTGGTTTTATTAAAAGGTTAAATGATGGAAATGGGGCGGTTTCCAAGATTCAAACCCGGGTCTTTTGGAACTGGGTTACGATAGTGGCCAACCGATACATCCCCACCATGGGTTTTCTTATAAGAATATATATATATATATATATATATTACTAAACATGTCGTGTAGAAAATGGAGGAACCCCATGCTAAAGTTGGGTCAGGAGGATTCGAACCGGTAACGGCTCGGATAAAGTCCAGTGACTTTACTATCGACACCGGCATCATCCCTAGTTATTTATTAGTTATTCTATAGATTTCTACTATTAATATTATAATTTAAAAAGATAAGTACATGCCATGTAGATAAGTGGGACACAGAGTGTAACCTCTTGGATGCCTCTCAGGAAGCGCCTTTGTTTTAGGTTATTGGCTCGACCGACTCACCTTTTCTTTCCTGAGAGGGGTGGTGGAGATTGTCCTAATATGAGCCACCCGAGCCTTTTAGCAATTTCAGGTTTTCTAGCTCTTAAATAACGACACTGTCTGGAGTGATAAAGTTCTTATAAATAAAGGAACATACCAGTCCATCCACCAAGTGATCGTCCACCGTAGTTATCACCGAATAGTCCTCCAGATCGGGCAATGACGCCTGGTTGATAGCCTTGAAGAAATTGTTGGAGACTCTTTCGTCCCCTACCCAAAAAATAAATTCCCCCTGGTGCACATCAATCAAGACATTCCATGTGGCCAGAAATGGTCTCCCCAATATAATAGGTTCCTCCTGATCCTCCTCCATGTCTAGGATAATAAAATCTATTAGGAGGATCAATCATCCCACCTTCATGAGCACATCCTCTAGTAGCCCTTTTGGATATTTAATGGATCTGTAAGTAAGTTGAAGGGTGACTCAGGTAGACTTCAGATCGTGGAGTCCGAGCTTTTGGAAAACTCTGAATGACATGAGGTTGACACTGGCTCCTAAGTCGCAAGGATCTCTTCCAAATTCACAGTGTCCAATTTTACAAGGATTCGTAAAGCAATCTAGATCCTGGTGTTTCAGAGGAATGGAATTTTGTACGACTACGGAGCACTACTCTTTCTATGCTATGGTTCCCAAATCCCCCATCCTCCTCTTATTCTAGAGGATTTCCTTCATGAATTTTTTATATGTGGGCATTTGATTCAGAGCCTCTTCAAATGGGATGTTGATGTGTAGCTTTTTGAATACCTCCATGAATTTTACAAACTGGTGATCTAGCATCCATTTCTTCATTCTCTCCGAAAAAGGAAATACAGGCTTGAATGGTTTGACTACCTCATTAGAATTGCCTAGTTGAGCATCCGGTGATGGATTTTCTGATGAAGAGGGGTCTGAAACTGTAGATTTTTGTCAACAGGGAGTATAGGTGTAGTTGACTGTGCTGGTTTCTTCTGGTGAAGATTCTTTCCACTTCATAGTGTTATGGAATGGGCCTCCTCCCTCGGGTTCTTCTCGGTGTTTCCTGGTAGTGTACCAGGTTTCCTCCCTGAGAGTTGGTTTGCTAATTGGTTGATTTGGTTCTCGATGCCTCGAATAGTAGCCTCCTGGTTCTGAAAAATGGTCTCCGCAGTTGATATGAATTTCTTCAGAAGATCCTCTAATCTTGAGGTATTCTCTTGCTGAGGTGGATGTGCAGCTAGTGGAGGTGGTTGCTGCCTTGGCTGCTGTAGGCGAGGGTTTTGATACCCTTGTTGTTGGTATGATCCCTGCTGATTCTGTTGTTTCCTTGGGTATGGGTTTTGATATTGTAGCCGACTGTAGTCGGGTGATCGCTGGGGCGGAGGATTCTACTGCTATTGGCCCTAGCCTCTATTCTGGTTTTCGTTCCATGTCGGGTTATGGTATTGTTGATACTGGTTCGACCATCGGTTTTGAGCAACATAGCTCACTTCTCTTGTCGAAGGGTCTACTGAATGTCCTAGGCATTCTCCCAGGATGTGGATGTTACCACAGTCACCACATGCTGGATGGTTCGTCGCGTGGACTTGAGATGCGCCCTTGAGATTCAGTGCGTTGACCTTTTTGTATACTACATCCAATTGGAAAAAAAGCATGGTATTAGCACCAATACTATGTATACCTTATTTTATGGTACCCCGCTTGGAATTCCATTGCAAGCTGTTGGAAGACATATCTTCCAGCATTTCAAAAATTTCTTTGGGGGATTTTCGCATTACCTTACTTCCAACAGCTGCATCCACCATGAACTTTATATTCATTGTTAGTCCTCCTTATAAGGTTTGGACTTCCATCCAGAGTGGAAGTTTGTTGTGTGGGTATTTACGTAACAACTCCTTGAAATGTTCCAAGGATTCGAAAAACAACTCTGAGTCGTGCTGCTGAATGTTTTGGATCTCATTCCGTAGGCTTACCATCTTTAAAGGTAAAAAATATTTGGATAGAAATGACTGGGCTAGCTCCTCCCAGGTGAGGATGGATCTTTATGGAAACCCTTTGATCCAGTCTTTCGCCTTTTCCCAGATAGAGAATGGGAACAAGCAAAGATGTATGGAATCTTCAGACATTCTATGGAAACGGAATGTATCACAGATCACTTGAAAGTTGGAGAGATGGGCATTTAGGTCTTCACTAGGCAGGCCGCCGAACTGAATGGTGTTGTGGATCAAATGCATGATAGCAGGCTTGATCTCAAAGTGTTAGGACTGTACTGAAGGATTAACGATGCCCGTATCAGATCTATGGATCAATGGAAGGTCGTACTCCATAAGAGTACGTCGTGGAGGTGGCTGCTGAGGAGCGTAGAACGACCCTTGACCTTGGTTGAAGTATGACATCCGTTTCAGTTGGAATTTTTGGATTTGTTTCATATGGTATTCTGGAGCCTGTGGAGATTGTTGGTTCTGGTTGTCATCCGGACCTAACTGCTATCCAGCTCCTTGGGCTACAGCTGGATGACCTTCCTCGTTTCGCGTCAGTGGTGTGGTTAGATTGTGTTCGGCCATTAGTACTCATTGGAACTTCAAAAACGTCTGTTTGATCTTCAGATCTGTTGGGAAAAACCCTGATGACTCACCGGTCTTGAAATGTGTGAGGTGGATTCTCATACACCTATGTTCAATTACAAAAACAAAACAAACTACCAGGAATAAATGAGGAAAGTAAAAGATAAATTGAATTGGTATTAGGAATGAATTTTTTGGGAATTATTTAATTTTTATTTTCACTTAATTAAATACTAAAGAAACTAAATTTTAGCACTTAAACCGTCAGTTCCCTGACAATGGCGCCAAAATTTGGTCGGTCATTTTACCAAAGTTATGTTATCGGTGTCCCAAATTGAAATTACCCACTATTAAACTTAGTATAGTGCAAGTGCGGGGTTGATCCATAGGGAACATGGTCAGTGCGTGAATTAAATTGAGTTTAGAATTAATTCAATGAGTTATGGTGAATTTATAGTGGATTTTCTTATGTGGGATTATTGAATTTGTTCTGTTTACTTGAAATTAAGATTAACAATTTAAGAGAAAACAGCATGTGAATTTTTGATGTATTTATCCGAAAAAATAGCGTGTTGGGGCTACGGTGATCATGGAGATTTAATGCTGATTTCTTATATGGTTGTGTTGTTCATGATAATTCAACATTCTGGATCTTATTAATGACAAGATTCCCTTGGTCCATCTGATTTTGTCTTGGAATCGATGAAATTTGACTCCTTGGTCCGATATTCAGTGTTTCACAAATCTCACTTTTAGTTTAGTCTATTTTTGAATCGATGAATCCTTTCAATGGTTATGAAATGATTCACCGTCATTCTTCTTTTAGACCCTTGAGAATTCAGTCCTTGGTCTGGTTCAGAATTCCCAGTAGTAGCTAATAATGGTTGAAGAAGAATAATAATAATTTAAAAGAACAAACACAACCATATAAATCAATCCAACATACAAAAGCTCTTCAGCATCCACATCCCAAACACAAGGTGTGTTTAGTTACACATATAGGACATAATGGAAATAACACCATCGATACCTGATGTGATCATTGAATATTCTACGAGGAGAGGTGTCAGAAGGTGGAATAGTGGAATAGCGGAACAAAGGGTGATCAGGAATATGGCTGCATAAATTCCACTCTCTTTAAGTGTTCTGGATCACCATAGTCTGAAGGCCAATGATTCTATTTATAGAAAACTTAAGTACACGACGTGTATAAAAGTACACACCGTGTAGTCTTTTCAACTCACTTTTTCGTAGTTTTCCTTCGGTAGGTGGCCAGCCATGTCATCTTTGACTCACACAACGTTGGAGGCCGGTTAGTGGCAATTACACGATGTGTAGTACCACCACACACGTCGTGTAGTCCCTAGAAAGCGCCAAAAACCGCATCTAGAAGCTGGTACATAGCAAGTATTAGTAATCCACATGGCGTGTAGCCTCTGGCTGGTGACTTGGGCGTGTACTCCCCCTTTTGATCTGTGTCCCCATATGAATGTACATGGCGTGTATAAAAGTACACATCATGTAGTTGGAAAATTATCACAATCTTCTCTCGATTTTTGTGTTTTGGTAGAAATATCTTGAAAATAAACAGAATCTCCAAAATCAAATAATATGTTCATGAAACAACAAATATTTAGTGAAAACATGTTTTTATTTTAAATAATATATATGAAAATATATAAACAAATCGGGTGCATCTGGATACAAAAACATTTATTATCCACTTGTTTATTTGGAGAAAAAAATACATAAATTACATTATTATTTCATTAAGAGCTCCCGATATCAATAATCTTATTTTTAAGAAATGTAATCATTATTTCTCTATTCATTCAAAATATTTTTTCATTTATGTTAATGTTTACTAAAAAAAATTTGATAAACGTTTTAATTTTATAATATCATTATTTAAATTAATTTATACACATGGATTAAATTTTAAAATGTTTTTTAAAATATTCACCCTATATTTTCAGAATGAGGTACTTTTGGATTTTAACCAAAAAAATAAATGAATCATTATTATTATATAGAAAACTTGAATGTAATTATACCCACCATGAATTATAACTTATTTAAATATTAATCTACATGTCTCCATGTTTATTTTCAAAAAAAACATTTTCCAATAATTCTTGAAAAAAATGCAATTTTAAATAAGCTATTTCAAAGTGAAAATGATATTTTCCTCAAGAAATTTTTCTGTTATATTTTATAATAAATTACTTATGTAGTGAAATAATTTGATGTTAAATACAAATGACTAGGGATGTGATTTAATGAAACCACACATTTTATTATTTGGATGTATTATGATGTTGACTATTTAAGGATTATTCTATGAAACAAATTTCATTACCATGGTTTAATTTAGTAATGAAACATATTTTATTTCCACATGTAATGGATGGATGAAATGAAAAAATGTTTCTTAAATAATTTACAATTCCATTGGTTATGATATGATGATTTTTAATTATCTTATAATAGGCATATATATTATTTTATTATGTGTTGGGTTGGTTTCGAATTATTTTTTAATCCAATGCATTGGTTAAGGATGGATATCACATTAGATAATAAATACTACAATGGGAAGTAAACCCAATTTAATAAGGTAATATGTCTACATTGAGATTATTAAGAGTGATTGTCCTCTATGGATTAGTTGGTTTGTGTTGAAAACCCAATCCACTATGATTTCCATTGATGTGACCCTTTACTAATAAACAAATCATTTTCTATGTATATCTGTATGAAAAAAACATATTTCTTAGGCCAGAGTTATTCTTTCATGGCTCTTTTAATTTATTCCTATATCATTCATGTATTGTTAATTTTCAAGATAGGTTCTATGACAAAATATTATTTTATGTGAAACATTAAATAAAACATTTATTCTCATGTTTTCATACCGGTATACTCCTATCAAGTTTATGTGATCATTGATATCTCCCATGTTTAACCTTAGTAGGGATAAAAACTCACCTTTTACTATATATTAATTCACTAGGTTATAAAAAATGGTTTTAAATATGATATTTATATGAATTGTTCTAGTTTTGAAAGTCTTATTGGTAGATTATGTAGTTCACTTATGAACCTATTTTTTAATTATCTATGCATACAAAGATACTAAACCATTACTATAATGGAATAGATCGTAATGTTATGTAATGAATAACCATCAAATGAGATGTGATATCTATTAATGGAAACAATTGTTCATTATAATTATTATTATATAATAGCTATAAAATTTTAAAGTACCACTAGATGTAAACATGTTATAAAAACAACATAAAATGGTACAATAAAATAAATGAGATTTTATAATTATAAGTTATATATTTCTCAACATAGTTTCTATGTGTTATCTAAAAAAATGTTAATCATAACATTTTCCATCTTTACATATTTAAAGATTAATTTTTTTAATATTTTTAATCAAAATGATCATATTTGTAAACCATTCAATTTAGTTTTTAAAAATTAAATTTCTATTCCAATTTTAACATCAGATAATGTCTTGAAATAATTATTTTTCAAAGAATGGAACTGAAGTAAATAATGCGAAAATTTCTTAAAGATAAATTGATCTATTTTAAATTAATTTTCTTCTAATATTTTAACATTATTTAAAAATGATTTTATAATCATATAATTTTTAATCTATTCAAAATAAGATTAGGAAATTATATTGACTAAAACGGTATTTATCATAAAACATTTTTTCAAACATGTTATATTTTTCTAATTAATAAGATAATTTTATTTTAATTAATAATTGAATATAATTATGTAGAGTTAAAATTTATATTTATCACATAAAATTTAGGAAGGATAATTAATATTATAATTTTATTGATTAATTATTTACCATAGATATACTTTAATGATGATTAATAAATGTTAAAAATTATAATATAATACAGCTCTAATTTTAATATTTAAATTCCAAAAAATAACTTCTAGAATAAAATTTTTCGCTTATAATTTCATAACGACGTGTATTGAAATAATATTTTTTCCAATCTTAGTGAAATATCTAGAAATTCAATTCTATGGACTTGGACAGTATTCATTTCCAATGACTTTCTCATCTTTTTCACCTATAAAAGTATCTCACGTCCACCATTTTAAATGATCACATGTAGTTAGAAATTATCATGAAAGGATTCTAATAATATATATTCAAAATACCCTACATAGGATTGTAATACCATATCCAAAAAAACGTTCTTCAATATATTTATTTCCAAATGATATATAGAGAGTATATTTGAATTTCTAGTCTATGTATTATTTATCCTTTTATATCCAATAATTATCATTTTCATCCAACATCCACTAATCCATTCTCTAAAAATGAATAAAATGAATTCAGAATAATTAATATTTCAAAATTTTGTTGTATTGATTATATATCCATTATCTATCACCCTTACAATCAATAAAAAAAGAAATAAATACCCATGTTGGTGTACCGACTACCAACTTCATGAAAAACATGTTTAATTTATATCACCACATATTCAATTATAGTTAAATACTTACATCTTGTTAATAAATATTTTATTTATTTCAGGATTTATACTCTACAAATATAAATTATGAATTCTATTTTTCATATTTTTAATAAATGATCAATGTAGAACAAATATCTAAAAACAAATATACAATAAAAAAGTGATTTATTTAAAATTGGAAGGTGATTTTTAATTTAAAATATTATTATAAAAATTCCCAGTTATGATTCATATCTATAGTAAAAAAATTAATATTTTTGTCATAAATTTTAGATATAGATATTATATTATAAAAATAACTTATACAGTAATACTGACACAAATATATATATATATATATGGGTATTATTTTGTGTGTCGATTTAATAACCAGCACGAAAATGAAAAAAATTTATACCAAGTATGGAATTGAAAAAATTATATTATATATTATTTATTAAATAATTACATTTTTTTCTAGTTTAGGATTATATAAATTAAACTAATTAATTAACATACAATATTTTAATTGTTAATAATAACCGAAAAATGTTTCATGTTAATTTTATCTACATGAACTGAAAAAATATCATTGAATGAAAAAATAACATTATATATGATCATAAATCGTCCATTAAAGTACATTATTAAATATTCTAAGGATAAAAATGTGGAGAATAATAAATAACATCACCGTTGTTATGAAAGTGGACTTAAATAATCATGACTTCCCACACCTGGTAATAAAAATAGATTATATAAAACAATTATATTCATAGAAAATAATCATATATAAAGTTTTTAAGATTAGTTTTAATATAAATTAAGTTCTTAAATATGGTATTATAACATTAATATTTTTACATGAGGTTAGAGGACATTCTACTAAGCGAAATTAAAGGTAATATGTTTAATTATTTCAATCCTTTATCGTGATTGATAATCACTGGACATAAATTATAATATTTCAAGATTGAATTATCCTTACCAATGAAGATGTTATGTTCAATATCCATCATATTTTATATAAAAATAAACTATCACACTGATCTTTTCTTCCATTCTAAATCTATTTTCTTGTATAAAATTGAAATTTTGTTAAGAATAATTATCATCTCCTTTAGTATAATTTGTCACCTTATCCATATTTTAATTTGAACCAATGTAATCCCCTACCAACTAGAAATACAAATTATTTTGATATATAATGATACTTACATTCCAATTAGTCATTTTTAAAATAATTATTCTTTTATCAATTTAATGATTTAGGTTTTAATTCAAGGTGTCTTAAAATATCAAAAGGGATCTCATTAAGGTGATTTTATGTTCTTAACTTATACATTACTATTTAAACTATAATTGTTTTTATTAATTTTAATTTATTATAAAATTTTTGATGAAATTATTTAATATGATTTATCTTTATCTTGAAAATTTTGGCTTTTTAAACACACTTGAAATCATTAATTTTTAGGATTTTATTAAGAAATACATTTTAAAAAACTTAATTTTTTGTGATTTCTATTCCTTTTCATAGGATTCTTCTCCAATTCTAAAAAGGATCCTAAACCACCATATATATTCTCCTTATAAATATGCCATTTGAGTGATTATTTTTTTGGTATATAATGAGTCTAGTTTATTATGTGGGGTCATTTAAAATATATAGGAAACCCATTTTCTTCCTAGGTGTTATTTATGATAAAATAATTAATTTATTTTTTATGTTTAACACATATATATGGATGATAATGTTTGGATTCATAGATCAACCTCAAATTCATTAGATATGGTTTTATGTATAATAATTTTACTATGGGAATCAATTAAGGAATTCTCACACCACAATGGGAATAAGATATGGAAAAAGAAATAAATATTTTATAGGAATCATATGTCGATACTTTCTACACGATGATATTCGTACACATGGATTTTTTTCGTGACATTATTTTCCTGTGATATTACTTTTTTCCATGAAATGAACAATAATTAAGTTATTATTTGATTTAGTGATACTATTATTTCTTACGATAGGATTTAATATTTCTTTTGATTTTCATTAGATGGTTTTATGCAATTTGTATTACTAGGCATGGGACTAATGGTTCCCTTCCATGATCTATTATGATAAATGGGTTTTTATGATTTTCTATTATGATACATTTATCATATTGTCTTATATTTATCCTTACACATTTTTTTCCATTTTTTTGGTCTATTGGTGTAACCACCCACATAATTATAAAATAATTTATTTTAAATCTATAATTAAATTGTTAAATTAATTGTAAATGTATAATGAAGTATTTGGTATTTAGTGAAATAATGAAAAATATAATAATGGATGAGTAACCTCACCTATTAAAGTGTAAATAATATTTATATATCTTATAAGTGAAAATATAATATATGTATATCCTGAAATAAGTAAATAATTGTTTTGAAAACAGAAAAAATGTGTCGGTATTTTTTTTATAAAACATAAATTTTTATTTTAAATTTTATAATAAATATTATAATTTAAAATAAAAATTATTTAAAAAAATAAATTGTTAATAAATTAATATTTTTTTCCTATGATTAAATATATATTTATAAGAGAACATAACTTATTTTTAAAATATTCATAAAACAATTTCAAGTAAAAAAATGATTTCAATTAAATATAAAATTTCTTAGGTTTAGAAATTTATTTTCTAAAATGGTGTAAAATTTTGGAGTTATATAAGTCCAAAAATGGTAGGGGTGATTTTTTATATTTTTTCTAAAATAGTTGAATTTTTTTCTGAATATTAAAATACGATAATTTCAGAATTTAACAAATACATGAATTATTGAATCATAATTGATGTATGGATGATGTTATTCCTTAATCACGAACTATCCTTTGTTAGTTTAATATATTTTTGTTAAAATCATAAAACATATGTATTCTTATGCCAAAATAATAACTAATGAATAAAATAATAAAAAAACATCCCTCTCTTAAAAATACAACCCCTAACCAACTCTTCTCCTCACACATCAAAGCCTTGTAGCTTGTTTAATTTCTACCCAATTCCCTTCTCAACCCTCTTACACATATCTAAGACCTTATGGTCTAAAAAATCCATATACTAGTGTCATAAGGTGGTTCTAATGAAGGATAACTAAGGAGGTAAAATCCGCTTTCATTTTATATTATTTTCATGTCAATTTAATTTCATTTACTATTATCTACTCACCTCACCTCATCCAATTGACATGATAACTCCATTATCTTAAATATACTTAAATTTTTTATTGTAATATCCATCATCAACCCTCTCTTCAACTCATCTAATTATAAAAAATGAAAACATCATATGTGATGTGTCAATTTACAGTCATCATGGATGATGTGTTTTCAGTTTCCTTTACCACAATCAGTACTGGACATAAAACCATTATTATATCTAAATCGGATTTTATTATTAATATTATATGTTATATAATGTTCTGGAACCAATAAATAAATTGATGTTGAATAGGGTGATATAGTATAAATCAAATATTTGGAAACATATTAAAACAATTTCATTCCACATATGATGTTTTTCTTCTGTTCGACAAGAAAATCCATAGTGAACCAACTATGTAAACTATAAAATTGATGCCACCAAAATAATGAATGAAAAATTTATGAATAAATGGGTGAAAAGAATGTATAATATGATCATGTATGGAATTTTAAATATGAATATTGTTCTCTAATATATTTATAACAATCATTAAACCATGATACATGATGTTTGAATATGTTTTATGTAAGATGATATAGAGGTAATGGACATTTTTTAAAAATCCTCTTTTAAACCTATATTTCAAAATTTTCAAAATGAATGTTTTTATGAAGAATGTATTCTTATTTTATGATTATGTTAGGTTTTTTGGGAATTATTTATGAATCATTTTTGGACCTATATCTCCCTCAAATGATTTTGATGTGTTTATTTAGGGATTTGACCGTAATGGTTATTTTATGTGTAAATAAAATTGTTACACCTTAAGGTAGCCTCGAGGGTTACATCATAAGGTAGCACTAAGGGATACATTATAATGTATCTGTGAGGGTTACAAATCATATGGTTTTATGAGGGTTAAAATATAATGTAATTAATTACCCATGTTACTCCTATTGTTTTATTTATGTTTTCTTTTCTTTATAGAAATCTTTAATTTTCACAAAGTAACTATACGAAACATTATATGTTAGGAGTATGTATTTATTAAAATTATTTCATATGTTTATAATAATTACTATAATAACGGTATCATACTCTTTTATGCCCCTTATTGATTTTTTTGTTCACCCCATATTAAATAAAATTATATTTTTTATGGATGGGTAAAGGAAATGAAGGATTCATGTTTAAACTCTAAATATTTTATCATATAAATAAGCATGTGAAATTTAAAAATAATAAAATTGTAAAAAAAAGATATTGTTTTAGTAGTTTTCACTTTGTATTCTTCTGGGGTTTCCTGTTTTATTTAAGGAATAATTATCTAAAACTCTAAACAAAAAGGATATTGGGGAATTTAGTATTGAAATTTCTATTTGAATTTACATGATTTGGAAATTTTTAAGGTTGAGTTCAAATAGTTGGTATTAGAGCACAATTTAGATAACATTAGGGTTTTGGATGACGTAAATAAAAAACATAAATTATTTTTACGTTTTGGTTAAGTTGAAATGAAATATAATTTATTTATTACCATGTTGTATCATATAAAATATGTTTATTTATAATTATTTTCTTATGAAGAAACTGGGAAGCTGATGTCGGAAGGCACTGAGAGGATTAAATATTTTTGAATCTATAACCTAGAATAGTGGTAATATGAACCCAGATGTTTGTGATAGTAATGGATCATTTTATATAGGCTATAAATGGAAGATACGTCCTTGTAATATATTAGATAGGGATTCCACAAAGGAACATGATGATAGTGTTAGGTTTTATGAGGCAACAACCTCTTAAAAATTGTGTATCTTTTGACACAGTGGTGCATAAAGTGTTTATTAACGCCCATTTAAAATATATTCAATCATTTTTTGTGTTTAGATAATCAAAAGGTTAATCCTTTTAATTATCTTTGGGAATTTGATGCTGACCAGTAGTCAGCAATTATCAAAAATATCAAGGATATCGGGAAGATTCATTCCTAGGAAAGGGATGTGTATATGAATATATTCCTTGAAAAATATCTTCCTTTGGTGTTTCAACATAGGATGGAAAATTAATTCCTATAATTGCAAGAAAGGAGGAAGATTCAGTAGCATTATATAAAGCTAACTTCCCTCGATTGGTAAAGAACACTCAAACTCTTATTCATGATCATTGTAGTAAAATAAATAGTTTTTACTCTGGATTGATTCCAAGATATCAAATGGAATTGGCCTCATATGAATTAAAATGATATGATATACTTTTTTGATGTGTTCATAGGGTAAAAATGGATTTATATGATTATCATGTGTACTGTTAAAAAATGGAAGAAAAGATCGAGAAGGAATGAAATGGGTAAGAATAAATCAAATAAATCTAAAGGTAAGAACATTTAGTTTACAATTTGTGGGTAGTGTAGTTAAAAGAACTAGGGGGAATGCATTACCAAATATGGGATGCGTTTCTGATATGGTATGATTAGCAAAATGGCAGAATTTTTAAATTAAAATTATCATATATTTAATTATGATAATAAAATTATAATGTGTTTCAAATGTTGTGAGAAGGGTAATTAGGACAATATATTCCCAAGTAATTATCTGAATGATGGGAAGCAACCAGACATTAAGTATAACCATGCTATGAAATCCTTTGTGACAACTTTAGCATATGTTGGGCCATCAAATGAAATGGTATCAGGTACTTTGTTTGGTTACACATATTTTTCTAACGTCTTACCTATTATGGGGTCTACACATTCATTTATTTAAGAGAAACGTTCTAGTATATTGGAAATTTCACCTCAATAAATGAATTCATAACTTTTGGTAAAAACTCAATGGGGAAATATTAAGGAAAAATGAATTATAAGAATTTTCGTGCAATTTTCTATGGAAATACATTACATACAATCCTTGTTAATTTTACCTTATTAAATATTGATGTAATTTAGGGTATTTAATGACTTTAATATTATCATGATAACATTTATTATAGAGATAAAGTAGTATTTATAAAAAAAATATTCTTTTATTATACAAGAATTTACCCAAACCATTAGTAACTTATCAAGAATATGGGAAACCAATTTTTGATGGAAATAAAAGTTATCATTCTCGTATTTTAGAAAATAAGTTAACTATTCATATTAATGTTGTTAAATTTGTAAATGAATACTTGAATTTTTTTATAGATGAGTTACCCAGTGTTATACCTAACAGGAAAATTAAATTAAATATGGAATAAGTTATTGATGCTAACCCAATTTCAAAACTCTATTATCGAATGGTTCTAGTAGAACTTGTGTAATTAAAAAGAGTTGTTTTAGGAGTTTCCTGATAAAGGTTTCTTCCACTTTATCACATCACAGGTTGGGGTGATCCAATTATGTTTGTTAAAAATAAACATGGTTCTATGAGGGTTTTCATTTATTATAGATCATTGAATAATATTACTATAAATAATGTGTTTACATTCCCTTATATAGATGACTTATTTGATCACCTAGACAGAGGAAAGTTTTTTTCATGATCGACATGAGACTGAGGTACCGCTAGCTTAATTTTAAAGAGGAAAACATTCTAAAAATATAATTCTATACTAGATATGGGATTTATGAGTTTGTTGTTTTGACCTTTGGTTTAATAAATTAACTTATTGTATTTATGTTGCTTATGAAATATTATTTTTGAATATTTGGATACATTTATTTGTTGTTTTTATGGATGTTATTTTGAATATTTTAAAATTTAATGAAGTTCATGAAAAACACTTATGGATTGTCCTGTAAAATATCAAATAAAAGAATTTATATGGAAAATTTAGAAATTTTTATTTTTGACTATAACAGATTTATTTTCATGCGAACATTGTAAATAATGATGTAATAATAGATGATCCCTCTAAAAAAAGTGGTTGATGAATTTCCAAGACCTTAATACATTACATAGATTATTATAATTCGTGTATTAGCATGCCATTACCAACAGTTTTATAAACATTTTATACAATTATATATCCAACTAACTATGTTAACATGAAATCGGTAGAAATTTATTTGGATAGTATAATGTGAGTTATATTTTTAGAAACTAAAGTGATGAATGGTGAATGCTCCATTTTCAGACATTATTTCCAAAAATGGTGATTTTTTCATCAATATTGATGCTTCATCAAAGTTAATTGGTTTTGTTTCTAATGAATAATGCATAAGTAATTGGTTATGCTTCGAGATGACTAAATCATCATGAGTTAAATTATCACACACATGATTTGAAATTTGATGTTTTGGTATTAATTTTAGAAATCGGAGGAATCCTTTATATGGATATGAACATAAAATATATATTGAACATAAAAGTTTAAATTATATATTTTCTAAGAAGTAATTAATCATGAGGTAGTTAAGATTGATGGAAATTATAAATTATTTGGTTTTCATGACCAATTACCATCCTAAAAAAGAGACAAAAGTGGCAGATTCATTGACTCAAAAAATTATTTATCATTAACCATTCTAACTTTGGAATAGTAACTCTTTATTAACGATTTGATGAATTTTCTCTTGGAAGTTGTCAGTGTATGAAATTCTTCTATTTTGTTTTAGGAGTTATTGTAGTTTTCTCTCTCATATCGAATTAAGCAATCATAGAATGAAGATTGTGAGTTACATGAAAAGTTATAATTTTTTATGAAAGATTAATTTCTATAATTTGATGTTAGTGAAGGTTAAGTCCTTAAATATGGAAAGTGATTATGAGGCCTTAGTATTATCGACTGAAAAAGGAACTATCAAGTGAAGTTCATTGATCTTTGTTTTTATATTATAATAACAACACTAAGATGTACAAATACCATAGAGAGTATTACATGTTGGATGAAAGGAATATATATTTATTATTTTATAACGAAATATTTGAATTTTCTATATATTAAATAAGATTAAAGAATAACAAATGGGATGCAGCAGTCTTTTCTATTACCATAGTAGAAATGGGAAAATATATTCATGGACATTATAGTAGAACAAAAAATGACTTCTTGAGGAAACAATTCAATTTGTATTATAGTTGATAGGATAACTAAGTAATCACATTCTCTAACTATTCGAGTTACTATGTATTTTGATTAGATTTATCCATTGTACTTAATAATATTTTAAGTTTATATGGATTTCCCCTCTCCATTATATTTTACTGAGATATGGGGTTCACTTATAACTTTTAGAAAGGCCTTCAGAAGTAATTGGGAAATGATATAAATTTCATCAAACCCTTTCATCCTCAATCTTATGTATAGTCATATCATTCTATTATGACATTAGAGTACATTATTATATATTGTTCAATGGTTTACCAAATATGTTTAAATAAAAATAATTATTTAGATGGGGTTTCCTGTAATAATAATATTTATATTAGTATATAGACGACACCTATTGAGAAATTATATAGGAATCTGTGTCGTACTCACACATTTTGTGATGATGTCTTAGAGAGCTATTTTATGGGATCAAAATTAGTAGAGGAAATAGATATGAATGGGAAGATAATCATGCCACACATGAGGATAGCATAGAGCAGATAGAAAAGTATTCAGATAACACAATGAAAGGCATTTCTTTTGGGGATGGTGATAATGTTTTCCACAAAATATCTCTATGGTAGAGTGTTATTCACTTTCATTATTAATGTAAAACTAAATACAATGTTCATTGGACCTTTTGAAATCCTGAAGAATGATGGATCAGTTTCCCAAAAAGTAGCTTTTCCTCAAAGTCTATCCCGGGTAAATAATACTTTTCATGTTTTGAGGATAAGATATTGTGTACCAAATACATCTCATATTTTGATACCAAAATTAGTTCAACTAGAATATGACATTTCATATGAGTAAAATAATGTTCATATTCATGATCATATAGAGAAAGTATTAAGGAATAAGGCAATTTATAATATTAAGGTTTTTTAGAGAACCCGCATTATTGAAGAAGTAACATGTGAATATAAAACATATATGATGGAGAGGTTTCCTCACTAGTTTAATATGTGAATAAAAATTGAGATGAAGAAATTTCTAGAAGGGTGGGGAGATAATGTAACATCCTAGGTACTGATAAAATAATTTTTTCAGTATATAATTAAATTGTTAAATTCATTATAAATGTTTAATGAAATATGTGTTATTTATATAAATTAAAGAACCTATAATAATGAAATTTTAACCATATCAATGAAACTATAAATAAAATCTATGTATCTTATATGTGAAAATATGATATATTTATATCATGGAATAAGTAAATAAATTTTTTAAAAATGATAAATTAGGTGTTGGTATTTTTTTGTGGTGCGTAACTTTTTTATATAAAATTTTGTAATAATAATATTTATTTTAATGAAAATTAATTTATGTAATATTTATTCATAAATTAATATTTTTTTCTTATAATTATCATATAATTTTATAAGACCTTAGTTAATTTTTCAAAGGGTCATAAAAGTAGTAATAATTTTAAAATCGAATTTTTTCAAATAAAGAATGATTTTAATTCAAAAATAAATAAGTTATATTTAAAAAAATATTTTCTAAATGGGATTTCATTCGTGAATTGTAATGTTGATAAATGTTTGGGGTCAATTTTTTGTATTTTTTCAATAATAAGGAATTCTTAGTGAATAGTGAAATTTTTTAATTTACAGTATTTAACTAATACATGAATTATTGAGTCATAGATGATGTATGTCTATTTTGAGCATGTAATATCAACATTTAGTTCATTATTTCAAAATATTTAGTGATAAATCTACATCTATTCATAGTCTGGAGCCAAAATAATAAACTAATGAATAAAATAATCCAATAACATTGCTCTGATCCACTATAAATACCACACCTCACCACCTATTCTCCACACACTTCAATGATTTTTAGATTCATTAATTTGTCGAATATTACTTTCAAAGGCTTCTTCCCAATGTATAAGAACTTCGGGTCTCACCATAAGGCCAAAACCATGTTCATTAAGTAGGTTCTCAAGGAGGATAATTAAATATGTAAAATCATATTTCATTAGATATTATTTTATTTTTAAATTCATTTCATTTCTTTTATTATTATATCTTCAACTCACCAAATACAAGTGACATTATAACTCGAGTATCTTAAATATAATTTAATTTTTTATTGTTAATAGAATATCTATCATCAAACGTCTCATATTCTCCTCTTGTTCTAAAAAATGAAAATATTATCTGTGTTGTGTAGATTTACTGTATTCATAGAACATTTGATTTCATATTCCATTACATCATTAAATATAGTAATAAAACCATTATTATTATAAAATGTTATATTATTATTGATATTATGAGTTACACAATGTTCTAGAAGCAATATATATACATGACATTGAATAAAATTTTATTACTTTGTGATAGTCGTAAAAACCGCTAAAATAAATTAAATAATTTTCACTAATTTTTTATCTAATGAATCATCCTCGTATTAGAATATAAAATGATATATGGAATAATTTAAATTTATGTAAAAAATTCTATAAAATATAATTTCACTCTATAGTTTTTTTACAATCTATAAGAATGTCCAAAATGAACCAACCATGTAATCCAAGAAATAAGTAAACCAAAAAACAATAAAAATAACAAAATATTATTAATAAATGTATAGACATATTTTATAAGATGATATTATAAGTAATTATAAATATTAATATGGTTATTTAGTATATTAATAGTGCTCTTAAAACCCTTATACAGTATATTTAGACACATTTGAAGTGAGGTGACCTGAGGTAAGGGGATTTTCTTTTAAAAATTATTTTTTCAAATATCTATTTTTACAAAATTCAAAAGGCATGTTTTTGTTAGACATGAATTATTATTTTATGATTAATTTCTTGTTCATGCTAATTTTTTATGATGAATGGTGGGACCTATATTTTCTACCAATGTATTGGGTATGATTGGATTATAATTTGACTGTAATGGTTATTCCATGTGTAACTTCGATGGTTACGCCATATGGTATCCATGAAGGATGCATTATAAGGTAGCCAAGAGGGTTTTATTGTATGTTAAACTTCTTCTCTAATAATCATATGTAAGATTCAATGGATAAAATATTATTTAATTAATTTCCCATGATACTTATATGATTTTATTTATATTTTCTTGGTTTTATGTAAATTTATTGTTTTCACAAAGTATCTATATGATATATTAGGTGTTCTGAGTATGTCTTTATGAAATTGATTTCATATTTTTATAAGTATTCATGGTATAATGGTTCAATTCTATTTTAATTACCTTAATATGATTTTTCATTTCATTCCATTTTTTAAAATCATTTTCAATGGGTTTATATATGGGTAATGGAATGGGATGATTATAGAATAAATTCTTGAGGTTTTTCCATGGAAAAAAGCATCTTTTATTTTAAAAGATTAAATTTTCTAAAAATGTACATTGGTTTAGTAGTGTCCAATTTGTATCATTATGGGTTTTCAAGTTTTATATAAGACCTAATTATCTAAAACTCTAGACTAGAAAGATCTTTTTCAATGTAATGATGTGAAATATATTTTAATTTCCATGACTAATTAATAATTATTTCTAGGTCCTTATAGTTGGTTATTGATTAGATTTCCCCACTATGTATTAAATCTCAAATATTTATTATGTCTCCATTACCTAGGATATGAAGATTATTATATAAAATTTAGAGTCATGAAAGAGGAATATTGGAGAAAGGTTGTTATAAATGTAAAAAATTATTTTAAAATATATCATTTTATATATTTACTCTCCAATACAACAATCCTTTCAATCAATAGTTTATGACACTACTTGTGAAATTTATACATTTAACCATGTAATATATGTAATATTTTCCTTGTGAATATTTGTTCACTATATTTTGTATCATAAGAAGGGTTTTTTAATTTTGTAGATTAGTTTATCATTAGTGAGAATACTAAGATTTTTTTTTAAAATCAGATCACTTCATGATTTTTTGGTAATGTAAAGATTGTGTTAGTTTTACATGTAATAATATCATTATATAGATACTAAAATGTGACTAACTATGTGGTATAGATGTATCAATGGTTAATCTCCCTGAAAAAGTCTGTTGGGCATTAACCTAGTCTTCAAATAGTTGTGGGATGAGTGCTCTTAAGACTACCGACCTGATCAAATCTGTTGATGTATATGATTTGGTCAATTCGTATTCTCTATATGGATAATTATTATGGATTAAAATATTTTTATGTAAGAAAAAATAATTACAAAATTACCATGTATAACCAATATTTAATACTATTGGTTCTTAATGTAGTGTATTCACATTATTTTCTAATTTTCTATTCGGAGATCATAGTTTACCATTTTTAAATTTATTATCCGATATCCCTAAACATTATGTTATTTATTATAATAGCTATTCCAATGATAAATCATGATAATAATTATTTTTATAGAAAATTTTTAGTTGTATCAAATGTAATACCAAATTACATTGGTTATAATATAAAAACTCAGATAAATTCCAACCCATCTGTTTCAAGTTAAAAAATATAACAAAAATTACATTATGATCCCAAATAAACCTTGGAAAAAACATCTTTATATTATTGGTTACATGAATTAATGTCTAACCTACTTCAATGGGTCTTTTAATCCACATATTATTTATCAATGAATCAATGTGATGGAAAATATATTTTCATTTTTCAAATTCCTAGTGTATGATGTGGTCACTTTGGATGCTTATCATCAAGAAAGTTTGGTTGACTAACGATGGACATTCACTAAGTATATGAGGGGAAGTAATGAAATTTACTTTATATAATTCTACTAGCTAAATAATATATTCTTCATCATAAAATTTCTTGGAGATCATTATATTAATATGAAGATGGACACCCTATAGAGGAAACAAATTATTGATGATTCTTTTTGATTGTATGAAGAAAACATTACACAAAAGATGATTTAGACCTTTTTATAAATATCAAAACTCAAATGAAATATTTATTATTTATATAGAGTCATTAAAAATAGTTTCAAAGGTAAATATCATTATAAATATTTAGAATATATAAAGGTATTATCTGATGCGAGTTAATGGCCGTGATGGAAATTGGGGACTTCTATTATCTCAGTGATAAGAAAATGAAGTTGGATTATTATTAAATATATTATGAAAATCCCTATGGTCTAAAAAATGTCCATTTACCTAAAATTCACCAATAATAGAGGATAAAACATTATAATTCTCATAAAGGGAAAATAGAGTGTTTTATGAGTGGTCGAGTAGGCCATATTTCTCATAACATTTGATGTAAATCTAAGAGGCATTATAACACACCAATGGGGAAGATGGTTACACCCAATGTTCCCCCCAAACTTCAATAATTCAATGGAAATTGGTTTTATCACTATGTAAATCAATTCCCACGATTGAGAGCTATTAAATGAAATAGTCCTCAAAACCCCATAAAACAAATGATGAATTAATAGATTATTTTATCACTACTATTGATGTGGAACATAATAATGAACTTTTTCATGGTACCCTCATTCTATACTCGAGACCTAAAAATTCTCTAACTGATTATGATTCATCATATTCATTTATATTTAACATGTTTGGAATGAATATTGTTTAACCTCATCACGACATGGAAAATGTACTTTCTTTGAAAAACCATAGAGTTTTAATGATATAATAATTTATATATATCTCTTATCTAAGTAACATCTATGAGATAATATTTCTTGAAAATTGAGTTATATTTCCCATGGTTAAAATTGATGTAATTTTGGTCTTGGATTTGATATCTCTATTTATTAAACATATCAATTTTAATGATTAGGATATCTCATTTAATAACCCCAATTAACCTATGATAAACAATATATGAAACAATGTTTATGATATCCATTTAGAAACAAATTGTATACTATGTTTTATGAAACCCAATAAAGAGAGGATCATATCTTCAACGATTGAGGATGAAGTGAAAATTGATGATTTGAATATTGATGGTAGTATAAAAATTTATTTACAGATGATCCATCTAGCATTCCTCTAGAATGAGATGTTCATTTTTCAACTAATACCATACCATTGTTTATGAATATCTCATACAGTCCTTATATAATGATCCTTATTGATGTAATGTATGAGCCTTTTCCTAAGGCACATTCCATTTAATTCTACGATAACTTCAACTAAATTGACCAAATAAAAAAGCCTTAATAGTTTAAGGAGATATTGGTTGTGTCTGGGGATTGTTCAGAGCCTGAAGTCTAGAAATGGGGAAAAAATAATTTTCTACATAGTTTGTGGAATCAATTTAGCCTAGCCCAGATAGTTTCCCTAAACTGTGCATTTTCAGATAGTGGGAACATTGGGAATGCACAGTTGGTCTATAACTATGAGACCCAATGCGCAATGTCGTGTGACACAAGATGCATGGTCATGTGACCTATCTGTAGTACTTTGACAGTGGGATTCACACTATTTGTACACGGTTGGTCAAACCATGCGGCTTACCACACGATGTTCCCCTTAGTAGTAGAGAACATGGTTGGTGCATGGTTTGGACAACAATGTGGTCAAAAAATGTATACTATTAAATAAGAATTAATTGACTATTTTACCCTCCTTTAATTATTTAACATAATTCTTTCTCCCTCCCCTCTCATTTAGAGTGGATCTCCTACTCCTCCTTTGCATGATCTCTCCTTCTTCATGAGATACGAATCTTGATTTCTCCTTACTTCGTCACCTAAATCACTGTCCATCAGAATAATCATAACTGTAATGGTATTCACATAGATCTTATATAATCTTTTTCAAGGATCCTCCTCAATCAATTATTCTATTTTTTTGTAACATAATTTGTCAAATTTTCTTTTAATTTGATTTTTATTTCAATTTCTTCTAACCTAGCTTGAATTTCAGGTCAAAAAATAGATGAGGAAATCAATACGAGGCTAAGGTAGGTTGATCAAGCCTTTTTTCGTTATGTTGGATTCAATAAAAGGGGTTGTGTTTTTGTGAATTGGAGACTTCCAGTTTTGTTTGAAATCTGAAATTTTAGTTTAATTTTTAGCTTTACAAGACATTTGAGACATGTGTTATTGGAGAATCAGCCCCTTAGGTTGATCGCCTTAAAATATTTCATCCTTTGGGTGTTCTTAACATTTATCAATAATTTCCTTTATTCCAAAAATTTCTAACACCACCTTATAGTTTGGTTTGATTTTAATAAATGCTATAATTTGTTAATTTCTTGATTTTAGTGATGATCCTTATGTTAAACACTCTACCGATTCCCTTAAATAGAGTGGTTAAATTAAATGATTTGGAAAAGTACATAATACATTATGCCTTATGACTTAACTTGTTTTCCATTATTCTTTATCCCTTAGGTTAACCATTCATATTGTAATTCCTTAACCATTACGACTACTAAAATAAAAAGTTGTAAACCAATGAAAGGGGGATTATGGATTAATATGAAACATGAATGATCTATGACTTCTTAGTTCTTTCACTATAGTGGAAAGGGTGAAATGTGGATATCCAAATTAAGGACCCCATGGATGGAATCATGTTTCATGGATAGATTTTTGTAACTGTTATTATGAAAAATGGGATTGATATTAGTTATTCTTGATATGGGTTGGCAATGCGTGATTTGTTTTTACCTTTAGGCGAGTCAGATCATTTCCCTATGGAAGACCCATTGGATGGGCTCTAAGGAAATATTAGTTGTACTGTGCAATATGAGAGACTCATTTAAATAAATGTGATACTAGTTATGGACATGGAGGACTATTATACTGGACTTTTGTCACACCATGTCAGGAGTGATACATGGGACTTCATATTTGGGTCACCCTGGTGGACTCATTGGCATTGGTCTTTTACTAAACCCTTTGAGTGATAAGAAGAATGTCTCTGTGGATTAAAATAAATGAACTCAAGGTTCCTTGACATACATGATAATGGGATTTTTATAATGATTTCAAAAGTAAATAAGTGTGTTCAGAGGGGAAATGGTAAATTTGATTATAAAACATAGGGAGGTGTCCTCAAAACCTATTCACAAGCTAGGTCCATCTATTCTTGGTCATTATATCCTACTCACTTTACTATTTTATTATCTATCAATTCAAACACACTATCTTAGGACGAATTAGGTAGATTGGATAGGTCTCCATGTGGAACCCATCCCAATGTGTTTTTTTAATTTTTTTATTAAATCTAAAGAATTAAATAACACTGCTTATTATATATTTTATGAAATAGAAAATCCAATACAATGGGTGCCGACCTTGTGAGATTATATCTCACACCCTTCTTAGGAAGCATTTGGTACTCGGGTATAGTTTATTTTAGTAAGTGTAAACAAAGGGAAGTGGATTGTTTCCATTTCTCGATTGATTTTCTTTACTATGAAATATTTGTGAGCAAAGGACCGAACTTATGCTTGAGGTGCTAATCATAAATTTTTTTACACTTTATTTTATATTTTTCATTATTTTGTATATTATTTTATCCCCTTCTGATTGAATGTCCAATTTTTATTATAATAATCATAAAATACATGTATTGTTTATAATTATTCACTTTTTCTTACTGCATGTCTCTCTCGAATGATTAATTATTCTCTTTCTGGTTCTATTTACTAGTTATGTGTGGATCTAATAATATTATTATATATATTATACTGTAATATACTCTGATCAATTAGGTCATAGTCTCCTCACAGACACATCCTAGTTCCTCTCTTCAAGTCGGAAAACATCTAATATCTGGGGAGAGACAATTTTGTTCTTGTGGCCAACCTTCTCGAGGAACTAGTGAGTGCCATCCAAGGTGGGATGCTACAATGTGGTATCACAGCTATAACTTCCTTTTGTCTTAAAGTTTGAATTTATACTGTAGACTAGAAAATTGGAATTTTGTAGAGATATTTTTCATATGAGTAGCTACCGCATGTAAAGGGGAAAATAAAATTTCTTTGGTTGGGTAAATGATATTATTTATTTTTCTTGTTATCATTTTCTAATATTTCACAGTTGGGTGACTCACATGGTTTGTGTTGTTATTAATGTTGATGTAATTGGATTGGGTTTTTTAGATCTATCCAGATGAAATGATGGAATAATAGAAACATTAATCATACTTGTCATAATATAATTTTACATTCCATACATTATTCCATTTCATATCTACTTTGTACATGATTTTCCAATTTTTCATGTGACTTCTATTTTTATCATGGATTTTAAGCCCTATAGTGTGATATAATTCTCTAAGATGGAATAATTGGTTCTATTTCCAATAATTCCACATTAATCAGTTTTATTTGTGTATTACAACAATATCTAATCCAATAAAAATAAAACTCATGGCTTGTTACACATTTTTTCTAGTGTAAAGGTCCAAAAACAATTACAAGATGAATCGATTAAATTTACATTGGGTATGGGCCCTTATGAGTTGGAATAGGTAAGGAAATTAACTATATAATTATTATAATAACAAATAAAATATGAATAAATGCTACATTAAAAGGGTCTACCCTTAAAAAATGAAATGTTTCCATTTTATGTTGAATACAAGACCTTATCCTGACCTAACCATAGTACTGGCCTGCCTATAGGCAGTCTCTTCTATACATTTTCCATAACTTGTTTTCTACCTAGACCTATCACCATGAGCATGAAGAGAAATGTGTTTTTTTAGTAGCTTATCTTTGTTCCTATCCTTTATTACCACTTTATATATCTATTTTAATTCCTTTCTTAGGAATGTACTTGGATTTTTTAGAGGTATGCCACTGTTATGTCCTCGTGTTATATCCTAGGAAAGCAGTGATGAACATACTCTAAAGGTGGTGGGCCCTGTAATAATAATAATACCTCCTCTAATATCAATCAAGGCACCTCTTCTGGATCATCCATTGGGTTTCTATTCCCAATTCAATGATATATTCCTTTGTTTCATGAAATCTGTTCAGGGTGCACCTAAACCTCTTCCTTATATGACACAGTTGGTCTGTGAGTTGCTGCAGTAGTATCCGACCATAGTCTCAAGGGATGGAATGCATGAGGATGATGAGTCCTGGTTGGAGGCTATGATATTAATCATTTATCATATCCATATGCGTAGAGATTGGAGGATCAAGATTTTGACAAATATGTAGCGGGATTCCACCATTCAATAATGGTATTTTCTTACATAAGATAGTCGACACTAGGGAACAGTCTAGGTGGAATTCAACTTAACCTTCATCAGCTACCTATTCCCTCAAAATATGAGAAAAAAATGTTTGGGAATTCATAAAACTTTTGAATGGTTTAATTTTAATGATATAATATTGAAATAGCATCACTAAAATGTATCTTTTTTCATCAACTATAATCAATGATGAGGTGAATACTACATGTTGATTTGTGGATGGAGTTGAATTATCCTTTATGTCAAATGTCAATGTTTTTCAGATGACCACCATTTATAAGATAGTGAACCAAGGCCTTATCACAGAGAAGAACTTGGCGGAATCAGGTGATGTGAAACAGGGCAGTTGAGCTTATAAGAAGAGCAGTGGTCTCTCAAGTAGGATGATGTGATTCTTTGAGGGTACACGAAGGGGTGGTACCTAAAAGGTGGCATGCACAAATATACGTGTTCCATGTTATCACTATAGTTGGACACACCAAAAAAATCCATAGTGTACACAAACCTAATAGAGTGTCAGGATGTTGCCATGATGGGCCACCTATGGTGACTATTCAGGTGTTGTCTCATGTTCTAAGTGATTGAGTTTCTCTACCAACACCATCTTTAGGTGTTGGATTAGTGACTTATCATTTGGTAGGATTATTTGGTTCTAAAATCCATTGAGGTAAAGTATGTTTTCATTGAAAGGTATTCAAGATTCATAGATCTATTAGTACTACAGTGGACCTGCTCATGCTACTCAGGCACCATATGAGGGATGCAATTTAGGACTTGTGTATTTTGTGAAGCCTGTGCTAGTGGAATAGAATCTAAGGACATCTACAGTTAGAGGCATTATTCTGATATCATATACTATAGTATCAGGTTTATTTGATATAGGTTCATCTCACTCTGTTTTATCTGCTGCATCTAAATGAATCTTGGGTATAGTGATAGAATTATCTTATGGTGTTATAACCCTCTATAAGTCATTAGAATTTTGAGAATAGATAATATGTTAGTTAAAGGAGTCAATTAGAGATCGTTGGGGTTGTTTTCTGTGATATTTCTTCATCCTTGAGATGAATAGATTCGATATAATTATCAATATAGAATGTCTTGTTCCTTTTACTGTACTGGTGAATTGTTATAATTTTAGTGTCTTGTTTTCATCACATATGGAAAATAACTATATCTATAAGACAGAATGAGATTTCTAGGCCATTAGATCTTGACTCAAGAGTACTGTGCTTGGTGGAGTAACATTCCAAATGGCATGTCACTTTATGATCGATAATGGAATACCACTCATTGAATTCCCCCGTTTTTGGATTGTTTTAGGGAATTATTCCCAAATGATTTCTCCATCTAACCTCTTGAGAGAGATATATAATTCTTCATAGAGTTGTTCCATTTGTGGCACCGATGTATATTCTTATATATAGGATTTAACCTACAGAGATCCAGTAAATCAAAAAGTAGTTTGAATTCATATTGGATAGAGGTTTCATATAACCCAAGACATGTATGTGGAATTCACCTATGTTGTTCTCCAAGAAGGAAGATGCTACCTGTATATTGTGCATGGATTAACAGTGACTAAACCAACATATGGTGACAAATAGGAATCCACTTCCTTAATAAATGACCACTTCCACTAGCTCCCAGGAGAAACTATTTTTCTCAAAGATCGATTTAGGGTTGGGCTACTATCAGGATCATGTAGGGAAATCATTCATACCCTATATAGTATTACAGAGTGGGTACTGATTGTATGAGTACTTGGTTATTTCATTCGATCTAACGAATATGTCTATAATCTAAATTTCATTGATGAATCATTTCTCCACCCATATCCCAATTTTTTTTTTCTCCATTAATTACATCTTAGTACACTATCATAATATACACAACCATGTCAATCATATTGAGATCATGCTGAGTACACTGAGAGAACACCACCTATTTGAGAATATCGGTAAATTAAACTTTTAGATCATAAGGGTTCACATATTCTGTAAAATCACATCACTATATGGAATTGTAGTTGACCAAGAGAATGTCAACTCTACATCTTCATGGGAGAATCCAACAAATGTATATGACATACACAGCTTCTTAAGGCTATCTAGTTACTATCGGGTGATTCATCTAAGGATTTTCATGAATGGAATTTCCATTTAAAGGATTAACTAGAAAGATTATGAACTTCAACTCTACTGAAGATTGCGAAAAATATTTAATTGAGTTAATGGTATGACTAACCTCAAGGCCCATTCTAATTTTGTCTGAGATGGGAAGAATACTTACAGTCTATTGAAATGCTTCATGAGTTAATATAGGTGTAGTTCTAATGCAACGTGATTGTATTGTAGCATATGGATCTCATTAGCTAAGACCACATGACCAAAACTATCATATGCCTAACCTCGATCTAGTAGTCATGGTTTAAAATCCACGAAATTGGAGTAATTATTTATTAGGTGAGTGATTCTTCATTTACATGAATTATAAAAGTATCAAATGAATCTCTACTTGGTGAGACATGATTCTAAGTTAGAAATGCTCAGTGGAATACCTACAGTCTTTCAAAATTGATCTTACATACATGCCTAGAGAGGGTGATTCCTTATCTAATGCATTGTAACAGAAAACACAAATTCAATCCATCAAAGAGGATTATAGTGAGTGGAATATGATGGATCTGTTCTTTAAGTTGCACCTGGAGGATCTAGAACATCACCTAAAATTGAGTCTTGTAGCTCCTACAGTTATATCCTCTATTTTGTTGTTATTTGGGATGATGAGAGTATCCTATTCTGATGACATTGTTTTTGTGTATAGTGTTATAGGGGATAACTCACCTCTTGATTGGGTTACCAGTGGAATTGAGACCATACTCTTATGTTGATGTGTATGGGTTCCTTCTAATATATGGGAAGAACTGAGGAGGGAATCAAATGCCTCTGAGTGGGAGGTTCATCATGGGATCACAATTTTATACAGAAATATATAACATCAATATTAGTAACCATGCATGAAAAGGAAGATAGTAAGTTTCATTAGTCGGTTCTCCACTTATCAATAGGTGAAGGAAGAGAACCAATTACTTTCTAGAATTCTACTGCCATTCTCCATTCTTATGTAGAAATGGAATGATGTTATGATAGATTGTGCAGAATACCAACTAATATCTCTTTAATGAAGTGATCCAGTATGGGTGATTATCAACTGGCTGACCAAGGTCACACACATTCTATCAATCTGGGAGACCTTCTCTATTGATGAACTATTGAGGATGTACATTAAAGAGATAGTGTTACTTCATGGTTTACACCATTCAATTCTATCAGTTTAGTTTTTCTGCCTCAAATGATTGTTTGTGAAAGGGTATGAAATTTAACTTGGTTTATTGGGGATATAGAGTACTTCATATCACCCTCAGACTAACGGATAGTCTGATCAGATCATTACACTGTTTGAGGGTATGCTACAGGCATGTATCCCAGATTTTGGAGGTTTATAAGACAAATATATTAAGTTTTTTATTTTTCAAATAGAAATTGTTTCCTAGAAATTAGTTATATGGATCGATTACATGCCCTCAATTTTAGGCCATTTCGTTCATGTGTATGCTGTCTTGAGG
This sequence comes from Viscum album, assembly GCA_963277665.1. NCBI lineage: Eukaryota > Viridiplantae > Streptophyta > Magnoliopsida > Santalales > Viscaceae > Viscum > Viscum album. Next base: position 1,865,791,471 of record OY728159.1, read on the forward strand.
CATGAGAGACATCATTACTGGGTCCTTATCTTGTTCTAGAGACTTTATAGGATGTCCAGATGATTTCAAAAAGCAGGGATAAATCTCAGTGTAGGATGATGTCACATATTAATCATTACCTCAGACATTCGTAGATTGATGAGGGTCAACTGTATTTCTCATTTTTATCTCCTAGATTGGGTCAAAAAATAATCTATTGACTGGGAAATATATCATCTTAGTTAGACGAGCCATTTGAGATAGTGGATAGAGTTGTTGATAGCATATCAATTGTTGTTATATTATAGTTATCATTTCATGTATGAGTTTTTTCATGTATCTTTGATTCAACTATATCATCCTAATTCATCTCATTCATTTCACCTAATGAATATTGAGTTAGTGTTTTATGAATGATTCAAGGAGAAAATGATGTGTATCATTGATCGTATCATGAAACCTCTCTGATTATGGTCAGGTCTTATGGTCTAGGTTCTATAGTAAAGAAGATGAATAATGGTTGAGACCTAGGAGTGGGAAGTGGATGTACATGTGTAGTGTATTTAATTCTTCTCAGATGGTGTCCTACCACACTTCGGTAGGGAAACTCGATGATGATTTTTCAGAAGGGGGGAGGTTGTATGTAAATTTTTTTACCTATGGTATAGACCATTTTATTTTCATTTAAAATAATTTAAAATTCCTTAATTATTAATTATATAATGTTATGGAGATATAAAGTGTATATGGGACTAATGAAAATATAGATGCCCTGAAATGGGAATAAAATGCTGGCCCACATGGTTATTGAATACTGAGTAGACCAACATGTACATTTTCCCTAAACCAGAAACTTACAGGAATTAGGAAACTAGGGGTCGTATAATATTTATGCAACCATGTGTACTAATTAACATTGTGTTGTGTCCCATATATTGTTATTGGACAATGTTTTTCACATGTTTTTTTCATGGTTAGTCAAACTATTCCCTAACATACTCGATATTCCCCTTAGTATCAGATAAATGCACACACACTTGAGACATGGTTTGTCAAACCATGAGGCCAAACCACACATCCCTTTAAATGAATCTGAATTGTATATTTTGCCCTAATGTAATGATTTGAAATAATTCATTCTTCCCCCTCTACATTCTAGTGGATCTCGTAATCCCCCCATGCACGAGCTCTCCTCCTTTAGAAGTTAGGGATCATTATTTCTCCTCCATTTTTTGAATGAATCACTTGTTTTCAAATGCATAAGATATATAATGGTAATCTCTTTAATCCTCTATAATGTATTTCATATTTTTCATCCATGATTCGTGATATGTTTTCTAAATCTCATTTTTCCCATTTTTTGGGAATTTGATAATTTTTTCTATTTCTTCCAAAATAGTTCGAATTAAATATCGACATTGGAAAAGGGAATATTTATGTGGCTAATTTATGGGGTTCATGTATTTTCATATAATTTTTTTGTTCCAAAAAATATTTATTGTTTTTATGAGATGGACCCTTCTAGTTTCAATCCAAAATATGTCAATTTAATTTAAATGATAGCTTCTCAATCTGTTTTTAACTCGGTTTAGTGAATAATAAACCCATTTGGTTGATCTACTTGAGATATTACATAATTTTGGTGTTCTACCATTTTTATACATAATTTTTATTGATTCAAATTAGTCTGACACCCCCTTTAGGAGTGTTGTCATTTTAAAAATATATTGAGTTGCTAATTTTTTAATTTAGGTGTTGAGACATATATTAATATCTCTACCTATGCCTCTATATTGAGTGATTAAATTAAATGAGTTGGCTTTGTAATCAATACCTTATTCTATGTAAATTAAATAGTTTATCATTGATCATTATCAAAGAAGTGAAGCATTTATTTGGTAATTAGTTAATCATTACAACTACTAAAATATTATTGATTGAAATATTGAAATATCCATTCCTTTATAACATGATACATGAATGATCGACGATTGTCTAATTATTTCACAATTGTTTTGAGGGCGAAACGAGGGGTTACAACTTAAGGACCTTATGGAAGGACTCTTGTTGATTAGTTTTATTTTGGTAATTCTTTTTAATAACATCAAAGGTTATATCAACTATTATTGATATGGGATCATCATGTATTATCTATTTTCAACTTCATATGAGTGAAAATAGTTACCTTGGGAAGACCCATGGGATGGGATCGATGACACTATTTTTTGTATCATGTAATGATAGATACTCGGGCCCCTACGTGAAACACTACATATGGTCTAAGTGGTATTTAGTGTTGAATTTTATCACACCATGAAATGAGTTCTACATGGGATTCCATATTCCGGTCACCCTGACGAAGTCCTTGGAATTGGTCTTTAACCAAGCCTTTTGAGTGATACTTGGAAAGTCACCTTGGATTTTGAAAGAATGGATCATGTTTTTCCAATAGATTTAATAAAGGGGTAATTATAATTATTTTAAATGAAAATAAATGTTTTCAAATGATAAATGGTCAATTGGTTTATAAAATGTAGGGATGTATCCTCCAGGTCCTATCAAAATCTTGGAGACCATTTAACATATAACACCTTACCCTATTCAGTTTAATATCCCAGGATCTATCAGTTTAGACACACTAGATTGGTATGAAGATAGTAGATTAGATGGGTCTTTATGTGGAACCTACTATAGTTTTGTTATTTATTTTTTCCATATTGTATCTTAATTATTAGGTCACACGTATAATTTTATATTATATGAAATGGAAGGGTTTAGTCACCAATGATCCCTTTTTACTGAGATTGTATCTCACACCATTCATGTGAACCATTTTATACGCAAGTAGACTTTATGGATATATGTTTAGAAAAAGGGAAGCATCCATCTTCCAATTCTTGATTGATTTCCTTCAATAGGACGGAGTTGGGAGTAGAGTACGAAGCCAATGCTCGATGTTCTTGTAATAGTATCTTTACCCTTCTTTTTATTTTGTTCAAAATGTTTTATATTATTATATCCTATACCTCTAGCATGTTCATTTTTTTATATAATAATCATTAGATACATGTATTTTTTGTTATTATTCATCTTCTCTTTAATGCTTACCAATATAGAATAGTTTCTTATCATGTTTGTGATGTTGTATATTAGTTATGTCTGAACTTTTTTCTTATTATATACCAAATGATACACTCCACTTAGATCTATGAGGGAAAATTATTCCCACTAACACTCCATAGGCCCATGTTTCTAGTCAATAGCTTCAGGCATTTAGGGAGGTGAACATGAGAACTTTTAGCTAACCCACATGGAGTATCATTGAGTACAATCTAGGGAGAGATGTTATAATTGAGTTATAATAATTAAATATGCAATATTAATTGAATTATGATAATGGATTTTCACAACTACGTGTATCTCTTTATGGTGGACCAATTGTTTTTTATAATATTAATAATAGATTAATTTCTCTCTAGATTGACAAACATGAACATAAGAATATGATTTCCATGAAATAATATCATTTAATCTATATTTTATGTTTTTTCGATAAACTAAATTATGCACAATATTATTTTCATGGTTTATCTTAGATCACGATATCATAAATATTTGGTAAGAAGAGATGATACACCCAAAACATATTTCTATAGAAAGTTTTAATAGAATGAATTAATGGTGATTCCACTTGGTCTTTCAAAATATCAATAAATATTAATGTATATGATAAATAAGGTTCCCCGAGATTGAATTTTTATATATTTTTATTATTATTTATAATTAAATATATAATATATACAATGTGAAAAATAGAATGTGGAGAGAATTCGATAATTTTGATAAGGAACTTATGAATGGAGAAACTATATTAGAAGTATTGGAAGTGTGTATTTTGGATGAATAATGTGTCCATCACAGAGCCTCTTATAACCAGAATGGGTATATCCATGGACATATAATAAATTCAATTAGACAATTAATTAAGACAACTAATATGATAGGTATAAGTTGTTTTTATAAATTATCTGGATACTAGTGCATTTTTTTTAGAAATTTCACATGATCATTCAATCCATGAACATGCTTTACGTAGAAGAATGTAATTTTCCACTATAAAATGTAATGTCTGGATAGATTCAGTATCAGTAATAAAAGATTGGTTACTACACCCACACATACACTACGTTATAATGGATAACAGTTTATGGTATACAGTAGTGATTCACTAAAATTCTAGGGATGTGTACATATGCAAGAAAAAATCAATTTAATTTTCATCATCTGAAGTAAGGAACCCTCTTAATAAAAACACAATAAATGATCTGGATCTAGTAGAAATAGTCTTAATGTTGATAATTTGGCCGAATTATCTCTATAGCGAGATGTGTCGCATTAATACAAATAAAAATATCATAATGATTAATTCCAAAAAAAATTGATGAATATTCACCCATGGGGATGGTTGGTGTTGATAAAATATTATTACATATCAATAAATTACCACCCTATAGAGAAATACAATGTGGATAATCATATGGTTAGGATGAAATATTCTATATTATCAATGATGAAGATTTAAAAACACATAATACTCATACATTTGCAATGGTTGAAAATTTAAATCATAATGGAGGTTGAGAAATATTATTTCCCTAAAAATATTTCATGATAATTAATTAATATGAACCTTATAAAAGACTAGATATATCATATTAAACATCATAAAAAGGAAGGTAATATTTTTATGTTCATCCTTGATAAATAGAGATATATAATGTTTGTTACATGGACTTATTCCTCATAAAAATGACTGCTGATGAGGGATATTTTGGATGATGCTCATAGATTATCCTAACCTATTTATCTAAGAAGCATAATGATATATAGTGGTCCAAAAAAAATTCGGATAACATAGTGAAAAAAATCAAATAATACACATATTGAGGATTGGTATGATAGAATGTTATGGATAAATGAAATATATAAGGGTTTTTTCTAACCAGTATCCATAGAATTGAAAAAATGGAAAAAATTCCATTAATGTTTTTTGGGAATCTTGAGGATATCAAACTGCTATAATTCAATTTGGTTCAAACTGGATATCATTAAATGGTTAGTTTAACTATTTTTATTAAATAATATTCCTTCGATGAATATCAAAGATGAAAATATGAAATGTGGTAAGACTACATAAGGTTCCATACTCTATTGAGTCGAATCAGTATCTATGAATTAAATCATTGATATATAGATCCATTGAGAATGAATTGTTGAGAGTGTTGTGTTTCATCACATATTTTTAACCCTTGATAGATAGATAGTATAAGTGGATAATCTAAACTGTTGTGTATATGATAAGACCTTATTCTATGTAATTCAAATAATGTTGGGATGAACACTTCCCCTTGATTGAGTTATCGTAAAAAACAATTTCAATTTTTGTATTCATATGGAACCATATGAGGTTCTGTGTGGGATGATATATTGGCCTCCAACATGCTAGGATGAGGTTAAAGAGAGTATTTTAATCGGTCCAATACTTGTTAATGAAGTTTTGGAGAAAGATAAAACAATTTTTTAGTATATTAAGGATTTAATAATTTAATAAAATTTAAATGATGATAATTTTACCAAAAATATATAGTTTGTATTTAGAGATGAGGTGTTCTAAAGGATATATTTTTAGATGTAGGTTGTGTGGTTTTTAATGATAGAGAAGTTGAGCCCTGTAAACATCAGTCCCATTGAGATCCTTGATTGTGTCTTGGAAGTATATTATCTCATAAGACATCCTGTTAACATCTAACTAATATATTATGTGTTTTATGTATTTGTTTTGATGAAGTACCATATCTATCAAATACACTAATCTTAAAAGATATTCAATTGAAAAATTATAGTTCATATATTGAAAATCTTATTTAAACACAGATTGAATAGACAAGTCCCTGAGGAATAAAACCACCCATCTATTTTATATTATGTTGTGAAATAATAAATTTGAGGAAATTACATTGGAACCTGAGGATGTGATGATATCAAAAACCAAAAATTTATTCCCTTTATATAATAAACTTTTTGTAGAAATTATTTTTATGGGGGGTAGAATATAATAGCCCATTATTTTATTTATATACTTAATTATATTCCATAAGAGTAGCTAGTCATTCACACAAAACTGAGATAAAATGATTATAAACTATTAAATTAATAATATTAATAAATATAAAAATTATATTATATTATCTAAATTAGTGGGTTTTACTAAAAGTAAAAATATTATAAAAAATATATAGAAGTGCATAATAAAACAAATTTCATTTTATCGTAGATGATATATATTCATATAAAATGTTTTTCTATTTTATACATGATTATATAATAATGATATTTTAACACTTAAAAAGAAATTGATTCATTTACTAATATTTTCATATTTTTTATCAGGAATATAAAATTATGTGATGTGGTTAATATAATTTTTTGGTTGAAAATTATATATCCAAATAAAATATAAGTTGACATAATAAAATTATAATTTTTAGAATCATGAAAATTTTTAAAAAATTATAAATTTTCATAAAGTAATTTGATCTATATTAAATTATTACTATTATATGATATTTAAACAAATATACTCATGTATTAATTATATGATAATTTATAATCAAGGAAAAATAACATTAAGAGCACATAATGAGTAAAATAAATTGATCTTAAAAACCATTCATCAAAGTGTAATTTTTTTAATTAAAATTATAATTCCAACATACATAAAAAAATTAATCAGATTAAATAGATTCCAAGTTTAGAGTTATCACATCGATAATTTTTATGAAGGTTTATATTATATTTTTACACATTTAATAATTTTCATAGAGTATTTTTAATTAAGATGAGTATGATTTAAAAAAGAAAAAATAATATGGCTCCGAATTTAAAAAATCAATTTAACACATAGACTATATAGAATTATTTTTTTGGAATGTCATTTATACTTTATTCGCCTAAATTTACCCACCTAAATCACCTAAATTTAATGAAACTTAATTACTACCCCTTACCCAACATTATTTTCTAGATATTGTTTCCTCTTTTTAATATATATAGTGATCTAACTTCCATCATTTGCAAGAAAAAAATCAAGTGAAAAATTATGATGAAAATAAAACAATATAATTTTGTTGGATCCACTATACAGATTTTGAATCCCCTAGTGTGAAGAAGATTCATTATTTCAATCATTTCACTATGAAACATTAAGGTAAGATCTAAATATTCCATGTATGTATAACTTTCCCTTTTTAATGAGTTATTTTCCATTCTCTTCCACCCTCTAATGTACCATATTAATAAATGTGTATAATGACATAAAAATAATTTAAATACTTATGTTTTATTATATTCATGAAAAAAATCTTATCCCTTCCCCACCCATTCAATCCAAAAAGAAAAATTCCAGTGTTGTGTTTGTGTGTACATCCACAACTATGATTGAAATTAATTATTTTTCATCACTATGTTTCAATAACTCTTTATGAAATTGTTTTACTATATTGATATCTTATTTATGTAGTGAATTTTATATTGTAACTATAAATTATAAATTTTATAATTAATATATGTAAAAATTGTAAATTGTAAAACTAACCACCTAAAAACAATATACCATTTGAAAAATAAATTATTTTATAAGTGAAAACATATTTTTCATTTTCCTAATTCAAAAAATTACAATTAAATTAATCAGCATTATATCATCTTAATAATTTCACTATAATTTTTTGGAGATGTTTTATCAAATGAATCTCTTATACATCCATACTACCATAAATATAGATTCATAGTCATGAAAGGTATGGTTATAACCAATATTTGAAATAAAAATAAATTTCTATGATGTAATGAATTGGTAAAATAATTAATTATATTGATTAATAATTAATTGTATTTATATAATGGAAATATAAAAATAAACTCCTTAATTAAAATACAAAAAATCAATTGTTAAAAATCTCTGAGATGTGTTTCTCTTCAATTTCATCTACCTCAATCGAAAATAAAAAACACATAAAATGATATTGTAATGAAATAAATGATCTTAAAATTTTATTTATATTTCCCAATATTTTAATAAAATGATTATTTTTGGGAGATGAATTAATTAGATCGTTCTGATTATGATACAAGTCACTAATTGTCATGATTACTCACACTCGATATAGAAAATAGATAATAACTGACTATTATATACTTATATGAATTTTTAGAAATGAAATATTTTAAATGGTAATGAATATGAATTCATAAATGATATAGATTATCAAGATAGTCATGTTTTTATAGGAGGTTAGGGTATATTTGACTATGTGGGAATAACGGTTAGGGGTTTTGTTCACTCCAATTTTCAATTTATTAATAATAACTCAACATTAATTTTATTATTTCAAGATTTAATTATCCTAAAATATTATTGTGTTATGTTATATTTAAATATTATATTCCAATGAATTCATGTTTTAAAATGAAATTTTATCATTGGATTAATATTCTCCTTCATAAAAAAATAAATTTTAGTTTATAATAATTCTCATCCCTTTAAATGTATTTATTCCATTTCTAAGTTTTTACATTCAACTAATAAACTCCATTGGATATTGGAAACTCAATTTATTTACAATGATCCTCATATAACCATTTATTCAATTAAAATAAAAGGTTCCATTAACAATTTAACATTGTGGGTTTTCAGTGAATAATTTTTTTAAAATTTTAAAATATTTTCCTTACCATAATATTATGGTTATCTATTATACATTACAATTTGGAAGAAAATATATATTTGTTTTAAAGGTCTCAATTTATGAAATGTTTAGGTAATTTTATATGGTAATTTCCTATCATATTCTAATAATATATATTTTAATAGTAACATAAAAATTAAAAAAAATTATGGCCTTATTAAGTATCTATTTTTTATAATTATTCTTTTTTGTAATTTATATTCAGTTTTCAAAGTAATTTTCCCCAATGTAGTTACTATTAAAAAATAATCATATTTTTTTATCTTTTTAATAACTCATTTTTGGAGATCATTTTTTAGTATCAAATTATCATGTTCGTTATGTGATACTGTAGAGAAAAATTATGAAACCCATTTTATTATTAATGGTATTTTTGATAAGATGACTGATTTTTTGTATAGATCACTTATATTTCAAGTATGATGAGTAGGGATCTAACGTCCTGTCATTTTATGATATATTTATTTTCAAATAAATTCATCTTTATTAATTGGATGTGATTTACGCAACATCATGTTTAAATTAACTGTGATATGATAGAGAATTATTAATATTTAATGAAATTGTAACCACATAGTCATTATAATTGAAGGAATGAATTATTATTACTAAACTATGAAAATGTTTGTTAAAAAGGCATAAAATTAATTAATTAGTTATCAATTGAATTAATTTGATTGAAAACATCATTTTTAATTAAAGGAATTGTTTTTTGAAATTTTTATTATGCATGCAATGTGTTTTGATCGTAACAAAATATATTTATCCTAATTAGAGATTTTTTATATGGAACATATATCGTTTATTTAATCATTTATTTTAACATTCAACTATTATTTTCTTAGGATGAGATAAGAATTAATCTAGTTGTTTTCCTAAAAAATTAGTTCATTATATAGTTTTCCATGAGTTTTCTGAACTTCTTTTAATATAAATTTGTTCCATTTATAGAAATTTAATCCTAACAGATGTATCACTTTATTTTGAATTAGTATATTAAAATTTAGTTAATAATAAATTTTTTATTTTAAGTCATTATGAATTGTAACCGTGGTAAAACTGAATAACAGTTGTATAGGTATATTAGTTAAAATAGGGCAAAATGAATTGGATAAGGATTCAAAATATCTATAACGCGTTTATTCATCTTATTGGATTAGTGGAGTTATTCCATGACCATACAGTCCTAGAATATATATCCATTTTGTGGAAGTTTTCAATGATTACCACCCCTATATTAATTTTTGAAATGAATAAATATAATATATTAGTCTCTTGACATTAATATATTTAATATTATTACTCAAATATGATAAGATTATATGCTGGGTTATAAATTTTTACATGAAAAATGAATTAATTTTTTCTATCAGGATAATTTATATTGAAATTTTTATTACTGAATAATTACTATAAATCCTTAATTAAATTTGACATAGTAAATATTCATTGAATATAAAAATAATATAAATGATTTAAGAAAAATTAAAAGTAAATCAAATTGGATGAATAATTATGTTCCATTAGTATTTTATATAAATATAAAATATTAGAATTTTTTAATGGTATATATTCTATATATTTTTTTAAATATTTTTTCATTGTAAAATAAATGTAATTGTTCCAAGAAGGCATTACTATTATTTTAGAATAAATAACTTTTTTTAAAATTCTTTTAAATTCATAAATATGTTATCCTCATAAACAAAAATTGGTTATGGTTTTAAATATTAACAATTTACCATAAATAGAACACATGACTTTTTTTTCAAAATATACATGAATCTCAAACTAGAAAAAAACATTCATTTTGGAGGAATTGTCAAATGGTTAATAAGGGGGTAAAAATAATTTGATAAGGAGGAAAATATCAACTATAATTTTGAAAATATTATTTTATGAGGATATTTAGAATAATACTCATCATATCTTTGAATTATTTCACTTTATATCAATTTTTAAATGAACATTATTTTATTTTTATTTAATACTTCAAGTAATTAAAATAGTGTCCTCCACTCACTTTAAAAGGGAATATAATATTTTCATATATTAAAAATGTTGGATCCATATATCTCATACTATCCCTTAAATAAAAAATTCCTAGAATCCCTTACCATATCCAAGAGTTTCTAGTCAATTCAAAATATCATCCTATCAATGATTTAGTTGTTAATTAAAAATGGTTTGTCAATTAAATGGTATAACACTTCACCAAAAAAATTCAATAATATTTATTATTATAACTCTATTAAAAAAACTAAATATATTTTAAAATAAATAATTAATTATCTTAAATTTAAATTTTTTTATAATTTTTTAAAAATTATTATACACCCTCATTCTATTGTTGGGAAAACAATAATATCTACAATTCTTGTGAGTGAAAAACCACATCCCAAGTTAAAAATTATTTATTATTCATGTTTGATTCAATTTATGTTAATTATGATATATTTAAAGAATATATAAGATATATATGTTATAATAACTATATTTTAATGTTTAATTATAATTTAACATTATTTATTATATTTTTTAAAATGTAAAAACAATATTCATACGTACGACCTACCATCACCAGGAATGGAGTAAATAATTTTTATATATCTAATAATTTTTTATGATTATATATATATTTAGTATATATTATATGAATAGATTTAATAAAATTATATAGATACTGAAACCCGGATCGTTGAAAAAGGACTAAATCTACTGATCCAAAATGGTCATGAAAAACAGAACAGTTAACACATGAAAATGAATATTTCAAAATAGAATTACAAATAAATGGGAATTGAAAGGTTATAATTGAAACATATATGAATTTATAAGTATTTAAATTGATATTATATAGATCAATTTTTAATTTTAATTTTTTATATAGTAAGTTATAACCCTTATGAATCAAATCATTCATGATCTAATGGATTTATGTAACAATAACATTGGTTTTGTGATAGTTTTTTATTACATTTAAAATGATGAAATTTTGTTACTTATATCTCAATAATCAAATGTTTTTTCTTACCAATTTTTTAGTAGTAGTGAATAATGTTTTTTCCATTCATTTTTATATCTTTCAATAATCAAGATATCATAAGAATATTTTCATGAAAAAATTACTTCATATCTATCTTCACTGGAAATACTTTTTATTTAATGTTTATATTTTATAAAAATGTTGTCATATTTTTTTTTTGTTATAACTTTATTTTATAAAATAATTTCTACCCATGATCTACATTTTATTAAATGGTTTAAATGGAATCATATTGTTAATTCTGGAATAATGTAATTTTGAATTTTTTACCAATGTGTGAAAGGAATATTGGTTTATACATACATAACTTAAATAGAATTTAATTATATCCTAAACTCTCAATTTATAAATTATTACATAATTTTATTTAATAATTATATTTAAATTAAATGTTTTCCATTAATATTTGGAAAGTTATATGTTTTTAAATATATTATTTGAAAGTGGAAAGGTTATTTTCCTCAAGAAATGTTTCAAGTGATATATTAATGGTATTCTATTCTATAATGACATACATTAAGGATGCATATGATATAATAGGGTTAAGTTCCAATGATACATCCCAATATCATTTTTTTGATGGATAATATAGATTACTATTTATGGATTATATAGTGAAACCCATTTCTTTCCCATGGATTAATTATGTAATGAAATTTGTTTGATCTACTTTGGTTTTTATTTTATTATATTATGAAATATTTATGAAACCTATTTCATTTTTATTTCATAGGACATGAGATGTTTTTTTGATATTATTCCATAGATATTTATAATTAATATTATGTGATGTGTGGGCCTATAATTATATATCCATCCAAATGCATTGGGTAAAATTTGATATCGTTTGATGCAATTCGGACTGTAATAGGAATTGAACCAAATATTGTAAGGGTGATAATTTAGTATGATAATATTGAGATTAAACCTTGAATATGGTTTTGATAAATAATATATTGAAACCAATCAACATTAGTAGTCTTGGTATAGAGAATCAACTACTATAGAAATTATTACAATACGTATGTGTGTTCAAAAACATATGTTGTATACCAATGTTATCTACTCATGATTCATTTTTCTAGACTCCCTTATGATATATGTTTCATTAAATACCCTCATATATAAAATAAAACATTATTATGATAAATTATATATAGGGTATGATTTTCAACTTTTATTCTTATCTTATAATACCCTTTCATTCATGTTATATTTATGTAATCAATGATGCATCTCTTGTATAGTCCATATACTCATCAAATATCACACTTTATATTATACCCCTTCACCTATTTATGATGAATAGTTTTCTATGTTATAATTTTATGATGGGTGATAGATATGAATAACTTATTGGGTGATAAAGTTGTTAACTTATGACGAAATAGTTTATGTTTCCATGTTTCCACAGGTAGTAAACATTTATTGTAATTTCACAGATTGTGAGTAATATAACGAATTATAATCTTATAATATGTAATATATATGCTGAAAAATAATTTTTCTATATAATTTTTTTTATAAAATGATTTAATTACTTTTGGAAACTAAAAAGAGAAATCATTTGTGAGAACATCTAATATAATTCTATAAATATAAATAAATCCATGTTTATAATAAAAAAAACTATGTGGTTTACCGAGAAAAATATTCTTTAGAGACACTAAAAATGAATAGGGGGTTTAAAAAAGATTTGTGTAGGTGAAATAACTAGGAAAAGGTTGGACTAGTATATCTCACTGACTAATTTAGTTCATGGTGAGTGGGCCCTTACAGTGGTCCTAGTTTTACACTCTCATGGTATATTGTTTGGAACAACCTCAAATTTAAAAAATAATAATATTTAATTTGATATTTTATATTACACAAAATACTGAGTTATCTTTAATCATTTGAAACAATTAGTTTAGCTTACATAAAATGCAATAATGATTTTATTTTGTGTCACACAAAAGACCATGTTTTACTGTACAACAATATTCTTTCAGTATTATTATTTGTTATTATTTTTATCACATATCCATTTGAATGGATGGAATGAATAGGATCAAATAAATTAGAGAAATATATATATTCAAATTTGTATTACCTAACTATTTTATTTTTAAAAAAAGACGAATTTAAAATAAAATAAAATTCTTTCTAAAAAACATTATTTTTTTTCTACAAGATAGTTTAATCATCCATTACTCACATAATTCAAAATTAAATTCCACCAGATTTTTAAAATTTATATGAAAAAATAAAAATTATTTTTTAAGAGTAATATTAATATTTTCATAGGATGATATTGTCTTATTTTTTTGAGATGTTTCCATTTTTAATGAATAGTTAAAAATATTGAATTTTAATTGAAAACTGCATTTCCATTTAAATAATTTATAATGTAATATTGTATTTTTAATTTTTTTTAAGTAAATTTATATCAAATATAAATCTATAAATCCCATTTTAGTCATTTTAACCATTTTTAAATTTAATTTAGATATAATTCTTTTTAAAATTTTGATCACTTTCACATTAAAAACACACTTTATCATCGTGTCTTTGAGATTAATTCTAAATTATATTCAGCCACATATTTGAGTATAATTAGTCCAAATTCATTAAATATTTCTAACAAAAATAATTTTTTATCTAATAAGTTAAAATTAATTTTTGACTATAACAATTATTGAAAACATTATAAATAATTACTTTGATTAAAGAAACAATTGAGTTTAGATAGTGGTTAAACATAGAATATATAGTGTAAAATGACATAAATATTTGTAAAACACCGATTTTCATGACATATATCCTCCATTTTAATAGTGGGATTTAATTTATGATTATTTGGGACAATTTTCCTTGATATTGAATCATATAATATGTTAAGAAAAGTAAAATACAAAAAATGAACCATCCATGATTTTAATATATATAATTCTTTGGAATTGGAGAAAAACAACATACATTTTGATATATAAGTTATTTTTATGTATAAAATATTTTTAGTTATCATAATAATTTTTTTTTAATTTGTATATATGATATAATCACTTAAAATGATTAAACAATGCCCAACTAGTAATTATTCTATTAACAATAAAAAAATATAAATTATACTAAAACCCATAAATGTGAAGTAGATTGAATGAATTATTTTTTAAAAATAATTTTTAGATGAATATATCATGTTACAGAGTTGTAAACATAGTATATTCAAATTAAATAATTTTATTTAGTTTATCAAAATAAAAATTAAATGAATAATTTTGAAATTCAAATTAATTCTATTTTATGATAAATAATATTCTTATTAATTGATATAGTACTACTATAAATTATATTTGGTAACATAATTTTAAATATTAATAAATATAATATAAGTTCCGTTAATGTAAAAATAATTTATTATAATAACATCATATACCATTAAATAAAATAAACTCGGTTGGCTTAGTTACAGTTTAAGCGTTGTTTTTTCACGTTATGTGTGCTTATATTGTAATTACATTAAATAAAACAATGAAATAATATTTAATATAGTAAATATAATACATATAATCATTTTATATGAATTACATTTTTATTATCATTTTATTATTGACTTAAAGGTAAAATTACTTAGGTGAGAGAACTAGTTTCCATAATAAAAATACCAAAATGGTAAAATAAGGATACATAGGAACTAAGGAATTTTTTTTAAAAAAAATGTTCTATTGTGTGTTAAAGGTTTGTATCAATCATATAATACTTAAAAAAATTAATTATCAATATTATATCCACTTGTGATATGGGAGACCCCCAAAACTGAATACTTTGGAATATTTTCTATAATGTCACTCCTCGACAACTATAAAAGGGAACTCACTCACCTCACTTATAAACACCACCCAGGCCATTTTCCTCATAAATACCCTACAAAAATATCAGCCATCATCCTAGAACCATAATACGTCGAATAAATTCCACTTATTAAGGTTTTATTGGAAACTTTATGAGGATACATGAAGAATATGTAATGTTCTTCTAAAAGCAGTTTTTTATTTTTCCTATCCAACAAATTAAATTCCTAATATAACATGATAATTTAATAACATCATTAAATATAATATACTTATATATTTTTATGGTAGGGTTATGACCTAAAACATTAAACACATCCATTAAATCAGTTTCCAAGTCATCGTTCGCATGTGTGGTGTACTACCACCTCGAGAACCGATGTTGTTCCTTTTTCAATAACCACCATTAATGGTCGAGAAAATTGATGGATTTATAGTTTTTATAAAATTTATTTGATATTTTTTATTTTATTATTATTTTTTAATTTTCTAATCACACATACCTTTATGCTTTCATTTTTTTGGTAATAGGATATCATCGCTCGTTTGTACGTTGGATTACTGCCTCGCAAAGCGATGTGATTCGTTCATCCTTTATATGGAAAATATTAAGGATGTGTTCAATCAAAATATATGATATATATACAAATAAAAATATAAATTAATGATAATATATATATACGATTTACATTTCTTTCATTTATTGTGATAAGATAATTGAAACCACGCCCATGCATATATACGACCAACCATCTATATAAACGTTGTATTTCATTTACTATCAAAAAAATTTATGGATTACTATAAAACAAATCTATAAAAAATATGTGAAATTTATATCCATTTTTCAATTTTTAATATTAATAAATAATGATCCATATAAGAGGAAAAAAATTACTAGTCAATGATTTCACAAAAAATAAAATCAGTTATTACACGAAATAGATAAAATAATGGGAAATTATTATCAAATAGATGATAAAATGTTATAAATGAATCATATTTAATATTATTAATATTATTATGGTTTTGGAATAATTGTATATCATGATTAAAATTTTTATAAAGGAGTTCAAATAGCATTAAAAATCATAAGGTAAGGGATTTTGTCCTAATTTCTTTTATTTGAGGCATATTTTAATGTTAGGAACCTAATTTTTTTGGTGTATAACTACCGATATGGCATTTAATATTATAAAAACAAAATTATTTATGATATTTTAAGTGTAAATTATAATTTTTTCAGTTATGGATATTTGATTTAAATATTACAACGTGGTAAATAATTACATAAATGAGTTTTGTTTGCATGGGTTATATTACATTCTCAATGTTGTTAACATTCTATGATTATTTTTACATTAAATTTCTCTAATATTATGCTGTGTTTTTGAATGTTTTAGGTTGATTTATATTTAATACACATAATCGATTAATTTATTATTCTCATATCAAGCCTACGATTATTTGAAGGGTTTATATCGCAATCTCATTATAATCGAGATTGTTTATTCTAGAATTTTATTTTTTTTAAATTATATAATAATTCTCTGATAACCCCATTTTATTTTATTATCCTTTTTTTATTGTTAATAATTTTATTTTATATTTCTATTTTCAACTCATTATTACTTAAAAAAATTAGGATTTTTTTAAATAAAAACTGACTTTATTTCTATCTTTTGACAGAAATCATCTTTCTTCGAAACTGAAGTTTTCTAAAACATTTGGAAAAATATTTTTAACCATTTAAAAATGATTTATCAAATGAATTTTCATCCTTATTTACTCTTTAAAAATATTCTAATCAATCTAGTTTTATATTCCAAAAAATGCATTGTTGTCTTTTACCCAAAATTTAAAAGAAATCTTCTTATCATTTCCTAAAAAATGATCCCTCATAAACATTTTATAGTGAAATGGGAATAACCTTTTTTACTTCTTTGAAATGATATAAATTACCCACCATCATGGAGATAGTTTATTTTAATCTTACATTCAATTTTTAGGATGCCCTTTTTAAAGAAAATGATTTAAAAAATTGATTTTCATAGAAAAGGATTAAAATTTTTTTTTTCAGAATGAAAAGGATATTTTAAACAATAATGTTATTAAAAATATTTGTCAATAATTTATACTCATAATTTAATAAAATCCTTTATTCTTACTCAAATGGATATATATATTGAATTAATATCATACTTAAATAATGTTCAATACATATATTTTCTATTAATGACCATTTTGTATGATTTAAATAATTTTATGAAATATGAATAATTATTTATATAAGTATAATTGGATTTTGGTAAAAATTAAATATAATATCATTGATAAATTTGTAGTCTCAATGGATGAAATTAGTTGGATAAAACCCTTTAATTTGTAACCATGTGTGTGATAAACTATATTATAAATTATTTAAACATTAGTATGTTTTAACCCAGATTGTGAAACATCTAGTCAGAAAAGGTATCATGTACCAGGGAAACATGGCTCCCAATAATTAGTTTTTCCCTTGATTCAAAATCTTATTATTATTATTATTATCAATGAGGCATTAAATAAAAAAAATGGATGCATTTACTTTTCAATTATTGATTAAATTGAAAGTGTTCTCAGTTATTTTCCTTTAATAATTATTATTCATTATTTTGTTTCTTAAATGGAATGTTTTTTAGTTATTTACCATTATATATGTATTATTCCTTATCATGTTATTTAAATAGAATATGTTCTTAGTTATTTACCATTCCATATTGATTATGTTTCAACTAATTATTTAATGGAATGTGTTTTAATTATTTACCTTTATATGTTGATTCTTATTATTCATTAATGATAGCTTCAACTATACATAACCTTTAATAATCATTTGAGCTCGCCATTATTTTGTTTTTTCTCATGTTTCCCTAAAGAATACTTTATTTTATATGAATTGATTTTCTATAGAGAATGTAACAACCCAGGGTTTATAAATGGTATTTTTCCCTTGAAATAAATGAGTGTTGTAATATACTAAATATTATTATCAGGATTAGGAAAGCCAAAAAATATTATTCCATTAAAAAAAATATTTTATTAATTAAAAATGAATCAAATTTAAATTACAGAAAGGAAAATTAGAAAAAAAAATTATAAAATTGAAAAGATTAAATGAGAAAATATTGATCACCCGAATCCACCAGAATCATTTTCCCTACTGACAATATAAGAGAAAATAATGAAAATGTAAGTAAACCAATAATCATTATAAAAAATGGAAATATAAATCCTTGAAAGGAATTGATTTGAATAATTAATGAAGAAATGTTGAGGTATTTATATGTGGTAATGCGATATTGGAATAGTAATGAGCTGTTTGAATAGTAATATAACTACTGGGAATAGTTACCTGACTATTGTGAATAGAAAACTAACATTTGAATTATTGTTTTCCTTCAAAATAATAAATTGAAATTTAAATAGAATATACCATGATTATTTTGTTTAATTAAAAATATTATAATTTTGAAAAATAAATATCATTATTATAAACTCAAACAAAATATAAGCATATATTTTATAAACTGTATTTTAAATTATTTCATAAAACACATAATTTTAAATTATAAAATTAAAATTACATGTTTTTAAATTTTTTATATAAAATGGAAATAACTTTTGAAATCATAATGTTAAAATTTTTTATGTATAATTTTTGAAAAATTTTCTAATGTACATTAGTTTTCATGTGAATATTAAAAAAACATATTTTTTAACATAACTATGGTGTCTCAAATTACATTACTCATAATTTAAATATTAAATAATAAATTAAAGAACATGGGGTTAGGACATGATATATTTCAATTCCTAAATGAGTAATTAAAATAAAATAAACTTAATTTCCAAACATAAAAACGTATATTCTAATCGTGTAGTCAAAAGTGATTCCTTAAAAAACAATTTTTCATTTCATCAACCTTTATTTTTAATAAACTAGTAAAATAGAATTATATGTTGTATTTAAAGACTTAAAATGATTATATAATTTTAATATATGATTTATATTTCTAAAAATAAACTATAACATATTTTATCTCAAATATAATATTATATTAAATATTTTATTCTTAAAATACTATCCTTCTCATATATAACTAACTCTTATACATTCCCTTGAATAACAACTCAATCCTAACATTAGAAATAATATACTCTGATAAAATATTTCATATTAATGCCTTTATAATCCTTAGGTATGTTTTGAGTTAATCCAACTCCAAACATAAAAATATTTATAGTGTCATAAAAGAGAAATGACACCAATGATTAACTATGTTTTAAAAAACACTAATTTTTTTATTATATATTCTCCTTAAATTTCTTTTTTAATGAAAAAATTCTCAATAAAACTATATAAGATTTATTATAATGAAATTTATAATTATATTAATGATTTTAAACTACTTTAATTGTCATAATTGTGATATAGATAAATTTCAAACTTCCCTTTCCTTCTCTCCCAATTATATCTCGTAAAAGGTCAGGCAATCACCAACAAGGACATTTCTATGTGAACACATATAACCATTATAAGTTATGGATATTATAAATTATATATACATATGAACCTATAATTGGATTTATTATATGTTTTTTTAATGAATTATACTAATGGATACATTATATTGATAAAAGTAGTGATATTGATGGAAAAATGTGAAATTTTTATGTGTGACATGATATAAAAATGATTATACTATAACAATAAAAATTAATAAATATAATAGAAGAAATATATTTGATAACTACTTGTAAAATTTTTAAAATTTTATATATATCAATATTTTAATAAAACAATATTTATTATTCCAGAGGCACAAAATCGACAAAATATAGTTGTAAAAAGGTAAGGGGATTCTCACACCCAAATACCATTCTTTAGGTCTTCTATAATTTATATAAACTTCAGTATGTATATTCTTTTAATGTTCCTTAAATATAATTTCAATAATATTACCAATAATTTTTGAGATTTACGTGTTTCCACCTTGAAATTCTAGCAAAAAATAATGATTTTCCATAAATACATTTCTCTCTTAAACTAATCAACGAATCCTCGTTTGTTGTCTCTTATCCAAAGAAAAATGATCATTTATTCCAATTTATGATCTCCCTTTTATATTTTGGTAACCAAAATTTTTATTCATTATATTATTCTTTATGAAATTATTTTTAAACTCATTCCATTCAATTGGTTTTCCCTAGATTATGACTATCATATATTTGATATGGAATGTATGATAATGTAAATATTACAATGTGACAGGTGGGAACAGAATTATATATCCCTCTAATGCATTGGGTAATTTGATGTATCTCAAATTACATTGTGTCATATGTGTGAAAATGATGATATGTAATTTTCACAATAACTAGGTTATTATTAGACACATATGATATCCATAGACATGATGTTATATTTATTTACAGCTTTGAGTTGTACTTGACAACACTGACATGATGTTTCAATTTTATGAATTGACACATTCTAAGAAATTAACACATATTTCTTCAAGGATATTGATTTTGGTATAATGATTATATTATGTTGATGATTATTATTCTCACCCATTTCATGTGGATTAATGTTACTTATTCATCCCCTTACAGAGATTTTACCTCACCCCATTTGTTGATTTATATCCTTAGGTGATTACGTATACTAATGAAAACATCATGGACCTTAAGAAGAAAAAGAATATGAAATTAAATGTTTTTTGTATTATTATGTAAAAGTTATGCATGAGCCTAATTTTCCAAAGACACAAAACATGTTGTTCTTTGATTTGTATCACTGTTATGTATCTATTTTAAAAATGAATCTTTAGTCTTGTAATGAAAAGTAGGGTTGATATTGTTGGTATTATAGAACAGTTTAGTTAATCACAGAATTAAAATTATAAAAAAAATATAATATCATATATATAAGTTTATGTTTAGGTAAAGAATACAAGTATATTCTTTTTAGAAAAAGATAATTATATGGATCCTATAAGATATTTCATTAGTGTTAATTTTAAAAAATAACATATTATTGGACATTATCCTTTTTATAAAATGTTGAGAACATGGGGAATCCAATCCAAAAACCCATGTGAGGGACTAAGCAATGATTTTCCAAAGGAAATACAAAATTTTATTAGAGTTTAAATTAAAAAAACCATGGAAATGCTTAACCAATTATCTTATGATATGAATAATAACCTAAACCATGTAAATTATAACCATCACCAAAGAATGATCTAGTATCAATTAATTCCTTTATGTAGAAACACCCAACTACTTTAAGTGAAACTTATGATCCACTATTAATGGAACATTAGGTTAACTCAATAGATACTATATTTTCTATGACCCATTATTCTGAGAATGAGAAGGTGACTCTAGTTGTTTATCATTTGGATGGAGATTCCAACCAATGATTAGTATTGATAAAGAATAACAAAAACTATAACGAACCATAATTTTCATACATAGATATTACATTTAAATAGAAGAATATACATTACACAAATTAAAAAAACCATGATATAACCATATTGGTTTATTGTCTTTGGAAATTGAGAAACATAAACAACTAATTAATAAAATATATACACCATCTTCTGTTTATTCCTTCAAAACTAGAACCCTTTTAACACATCATAATTAATAACTCTTTTCATTTCATATGAAAATAAACATAAAAGAAGGTGATTTTAGATGTTTATCAAGTGTAAACCTGTGATATTTTAATCATATACTTATCATAAGATATAATATTGTAGGAAAAAATAATTGAATATTAAATCTTTCATACCAATGATCATAATATCATGTCATGGGATAAGTCATTGAATTTCATAAAGAACATACATCATGATATCAAAACAAAATAAATAGAATTGTGGAAAATGAATAATTATAGAAAAATAGTTATATATCAATCAAGGACCAGTTACAAGACTATCATAGTGGAAAAAGTATTCTTCTGAACCAATTTTACTCTTTATTCTATCCTTGTGTTATGGTATTGGGTTTACTTCCCCTTCCAACCCTAATTTACATATCCAATATCATTTCCTATTCCATAAATATTTATCTCATGACATATAAATATTTATGAAATGAATTAGAAAGAGATAAATGTCCCACCAATCACATAATGAAAACTATACATACTTGTTACTATAGAACATAAATCATTCATCATATCAAAAACCATTAAAATAAATGTGATTCATAAACATCATTCAATCATAAGATAACACATGGAAAGCAATGGGTATCCTATCTATCAATCCATAAAAAACTAAACCAACCATCAGAAAAATATGGATTTAATTTTTGATAGATACCCCCATTAAAACCTATGTACATTTGAGATATCATTTGAAAATTATTCTTAATGAAAATATCCATTATTCTATGAAAATTATTTCTTTTCATAAAATGTCATCCAAATTTAAAAGGAAAAATTTTCATTGAAGATAAACTTATAATGTTGTAAGTTAATCATTAAGTCATAAATGAATTAGGAAAGTGTAAAAATCCTATCATACCATATATGTTAAAAAACATTCTTCTTGTACTTTTTTCTAGAGAAGTAAAAAAGTACCCTGTTATGAAAACAACAAAATGATTCCTTTCAAACTGTTTAGTAAATATTTCAACATGGATCGAATTGAAATTATTCACTATATAAGAATAGTAAAAATAATTTGGAAAACACATGAAAGAAACATGGACATGGAAGATAAATATTCCACAATACTTACTTACTTATAAAAAACCTCAAATAAAAACGAGATTATGATATTAACCCTTACCTTAGGTCTAATTTCCATCATACATATAAAAAACTATTGTATTATTGATTAAGGAATTATATTTAATTATTATAGAAATATTTTAATATTTATTATCATATATATTATCATATATTCACCTATTTTTTAACAATATATAATTACTACACTTCTTTCAGGTGTTAACTGATTCATTTTTCTATGCATGTGTTCTTGTATAAGTCCCAATTCATGTTCATATGATATAGTTTTACCATTTTCCAAATTAATACTAAATTATTATATATAATATTTATTAATTATATAAATTTTTATAGTCATTATTTATTAGTTAATATGAAAAATGAATCACATCGCATCGTGGAGATGACTGGCCGTACATACGTATGAGTAATGGTATCATACACTTAATGATAACAATGCAAAGAAATGGTTGGAATATATTTATTTTTTTCAAAATCAATATAATTTCATAATTATATTGTATATAATTTTTTTTTCTATAATTAGAACCCTCAAAATTAAGTAGTGATGAAAACATATTACACCACGACGTTGAGATGGTAAGTCGTACGTATGCATGCATTATAAATTAATTATTTTTAATATGATGGATAAAAGGTGTAATGTAAGGACCCGACCTTAAACCTTACTTAATCCTGAATTAAATTGAATAATTCACATTGAGGATCTTTTCAGGTTTAGAGTTTTAGAGAATTAGGACATAACTATTACATCTCAAATATTACAAAGTAGACACATCTCCTCAGTTTCCATTTTTTCCACAAAATAAAAACTCTTGAACAAAAGTGTCATGTCTAGTTCCTTGTTTTAGATAGCCTGACATTTCCTTGATCCCATCCTTGACCCTATTCAACTTTATGTCCTGTGAAAAACATTTCAAAAACATGGTATGAGCATAAAAAGCTCAGTAAGGGTTATAAAAAATAGAAATAAAACATCAGTCCATGTATACATAAGAATCAATGAAATAATACTTTACTCCTAAAACATAATTACTTGAACATATCTCATGAAATCATAAGATTTACAAATAACTCATAGAAATCATAAGACATAAAGGTAACATGAGTCATTCATAACATTCTGACATAGGGAGTAACCCTCATGGTTATGTTTGGAATACCCATCACAGTATATTCCCTAAATCTATTCGGAGAAACCATAGCATTAAACCCCTTCACGTTACCCAATGCATTGGAGAGCTATATCGGGCTCACACGCCCTTAGTTTAACACGGAACCACCCTTCTTCATAAAAAATTCCCAAGAAACATAACATAATCATAACACATAACTTAATCACAAAGTAAAGATAACATTCCCACATTTCAATAACAATATAACATTTTAAGATATTGAAATAATGAATCCATTCTAAAAACCATTTTCAAAACCATTTAAAACATTAAATAAAGATATTTTTGAATCAAAGTGTCCCATAACACTTTGAAGCTTTTAAAATTTTAAACCATTAATATCCATATAAATAAATCCTTAAAACCATTTTTAAAACATGGATATTAATGAGAAATATTTATAATAATAAATCATTAAAACATTTAAAATGATATTTTAGTTAATGGGTTTTTAAAAAAGTGAGTGACACTTGAATACAATAATTGAGGAATAACATTTAATCAGAACTTTATAATATCATGAGAATAAAGGGATTCATGATATTATATTCCAAAGGACATTATATACACTATATAAGAGTGAATTGGGGCATAAAAACAATGAAGTCTCAATAGAAATGTAAAATGAGATGAAATCCCCTATAAAGAAGGTATCCTTAAATTAAGAATAAATCAATATCATAATTATGTGTGAAAAGTATAAATACACCCAATATAATTGTATATTAAGTGTAAAACAACCATAGGTCATTCACACATATTAATAGGGTGACATATTCAATAACTACAAGTTGAACCCAAATAAATCGAAATTGAGTTAAGAAGTTCCCTTGGTAAAATTCGACAGCCTAACGATGTCACATTAAAATTCATAAAATTTGTTGACGAGATAGAAAATGGTATCTTATCACTTGTACATAAAATTTACATTAACAAGGATATAGAAGAATATATTCCAACATAAAAATATGTAAATTAAATGACATAAAAAATTAGTCTTTTAAAAAGAGGAGTGTGAATGGTTCCCTTACTGATTTCGGAAACTTTTAAAACGTACACCCCATGAAAGAAGGGTCATATAATGAAAATGTAAATACCAATAAATTATATTATATTATAAAAGTAGTAAAATAATGGTCAGTACATATACCACACAAAAGGAAATAGTGGCCAATGTAGCATGAATCTCCTAGGAATAAAAAGTGAGATGAAAATCCCCTTATTAAATTCGGCAGCCTAACGACGCCACATAAAACATCGAAAAATGTATTGACGAGATCAAATAGGGTCTCTCATAATATGAACATAAAAATTACAGAATTAAGAATATAAAAAAACATACCCAAACATAACAAATACGAGCTTAAAATAAATGACATAAAAGAGAGTACTTAAAAAGAAAGAGAGAGGGAGGATCCCTTATCTCAAGTCTGACATGTCTAGTTCGTTTATTTATATTCCTGAATAATAAACTTCTTCCAACTTATAATTTATTAATGACCTCTTTTAAAGTTTATTATTCAATTCATATCACATATTATAATGTTATAATAATTAGTTAATTATGTGAGTTCATATCAAATGTTTTTGTCGATGTTTGGTACATGAGTAAAAAATGAAATTGTTTGAAAAGAATTTTCCATGTAGTTATTAGTACATCATCTCCAGAATATTATTAATTATTTAAATATCATATAGATCCAGTAAATACTAATTTTATACTATTCCATAACATTTTGAGTTAAAAATAAATGAAATGCACCGTTCCTGGAGACGGTAGGCCGTACGTATGCAGGAACGCTATTTTCATTTCATTGTCATATTAATGGAATTAAAATTAATTGAGATAGATATATATTATAATTATAGTATAATATATATGATATATAGGTCACATAAGTTCATTAATTTCATTATTTATACATTCCATGTATTTCATGAACGAGTCGCATCACTTGAGTGTGCGGTAGTCCACACTTCCTCATATGAAATTATCGCATTTGCACAACATGAAGAGAATAAAGGTATGTTTTAAATATAAAATACAGAAACATATAGAAAACATAAATATCATATATATCATATATAAAATATATTGGCATCATAATTTCCACCTTTAAAGGTTTTAAAAGAATATTGAACAATCATCGTTTCGTGAGGCAGTAATTCACCATCCACCGAAACAATATGTTTTTTAACCATTAGATGGATGTGTGTGTAAGTGTAGCTCGAATCCATCTTATAAAAATATCTTATTATATTGAATATACTTTTTTTGTGACAAAAGAATGGAATAAAAATAGTTTAGGGGGTTGGAGAAGCAAAATATAACAAAAAAACATAAGAGAAGACATTACCTTTAAATTGGGGAACTCCCTTTGGTTTGAACCAAAAGGGTTTATTGAAGATCATTCTGCCTAAGATAAGGCTTCAATGATGAATATATGGATGTGGAGAGATGAAATGGGTTGTTTTTGTCCGAGCCAAAGGCTTTAGAGGTGTGGGTCAAGAGGTATAGGTGGGGGCCTTTTATAAGAGGGAGGAGGGGCACTCATGGAAAGTCAAGAAATGTTACTTTATTTTAAAATGAGTTTCATATTTTAAAGGTCCCACATTGATATATTTAGATTATAAGGTGATAAGGGTTCGAACTATACTCATATAATAATTTTTTTACAAGTGTATATCTTTGAGTTTAAATTATCATTCCATTTTTATTTAAATCGTTCATTAATGAGGTAGTCGCTACATCATCATCGTGTCATTGATAAATTAATTTATTTAATGTCTAAAAATTAGAAAAAAATACTATAATGTAGGAAATATTTTTATCTTTCCAATTAATAATTATAGTCTAATATATCATTTACACAGACAAAAGTAAAATTGTTTTACTTCGGTGATACATACTTTTGTTATATTTTCCTTTCTTTAAAAATAAAATGATAAAGTGTCACTATCACAAAAAAAAGATTCCATGGGGTTCCAAAGTCTGTAAAAACGCATCGGATGGTCGGCCATGACACAAAACGTAGCATTATGACACATTTTGGTGTCATTTTTTATTATTATGTTATTATTTTATTATCCTTAACTACCCGATTAATAATAAATCACGATAATTAAAGATAATTACCATCGTTACTATTCATAATGCCCAAAAACAAAAGAGTATTAATTAAATAATTTGGATCTTCTTATTCCAAATATGGAATCAATTTTACCAAATTCCAAACACAGAAATTTCAATAATTAATTTAAAAATATTTCTCGTTGTCAAAACAAATAGATGGTTTTTTGAAGCAATTTCTATGAAAAGCTTGGCACTTGTTTACGTCCATTTTCAAAGTGAAATTATTTCTAATGACCACCATTGAATTAAATGGTAAAAATATATTCTAATTAAAATTTAAAAAAAATTAAAAAGATAATCTAACCATATATTTAAATTAGATGAAAAAGCATTTTTGATGTAAAATGCAATATTTTTTAACTATTTATTAAAAAAATGAACAATGTCAGAAACATACCAAAAATTAACCAAAGTAAATTCCAATGTCCCAATAATAATGAATAATTTTATTTTGAAAAATAGAGCTTATAAAATTATCAAAAGTTAGATTTAAAAAAGGTTTGCCATCAAAAGGTGGTAAAACATTCTTTTAAAAATATTAGAGTATTTATTCTTAAAATTGGATTCATTTGGATTTTAAGCCTCTATCATTTATTGGATAAATGTAAAAATATTTAACCGACATATGAAATAATTTTGTAGTTATTTATTTTCATTCTTTCCATTACAACAGCTAGAAATTAACTATTATTATATTATTATATTATTAGTGCGCAACGTAAGATTTCAAAGAAACTCGTTGTTGCGTATTGGGTGCGCCATTGAGCATAGAATTCCGTTTAAAGTAATATTAAAATTTTATTCACAAATATTGATAAACATTAGAATGTAAAATTATTTATTTACTTGGGATGTTACATCCTTCCCCCCTTTTGAGAATTGCGTCCTCAAAATTTTAAAATCGGGCTTGGAAACTTCATTGAAAGTCCCACATCAGAAGAAGAGTCAGTAAAACTATCACTTTAAAAGAAAGGGAGAAAAGTAAAAAGGTCACCCGAGTTGACCCATACTAGGATTCCAAGTAGTAAAATATGGATATGGAGGAGAAAAAAGGGTCATGTTCTGATGGAGAGTGATAGTAAACATGTCTAGGAGAAAGTTAACAATAAGAAAATCACAAACTTGTGATGGGTTAAACGGTATTCGATTCCCCAGTAGGAAAAGTTAACAGACAAAATTTATGTTTTAAGTTACTTTTCATTGAGGAATTTATTTTTGAGCTTAACTAAATCATAATGAAACATACTTACTTTTCATGTATACCTTCAACTTTTACTAGATTCCTTACTCAAACTCATACATTCTCCAAAAGATGAGTATTTAGGAAGACTTGTTCGCATTAAGAGTATTATAATAAACTTCTTGAGAATCACCTAATGCACAAAAAAGAACTATATATTTCCCATGTCTTTGAACCTTAACCAAAACCAAAACAAAAAGTTTAGTACAAGATCATATAATACCCAAAAAGGATATTATTTTTTTTACAAAAAGAAAAACTACTCCTAATCTCCAAAATCTGTCAAACAAATCCCAATGTTCAAATAAGACCATTAAATAAACATCTATCCATAAAAATCATCAATTTAAATGAAAATAATATTGAAACCCAAATCTTTGAAGGATTTAATCCCATAGTCTCCTATGATGAATCTTAACATTTTTCTCTAAAATAACATCAGTTACTCTTAAAGTCTAATACTGAAAAGTAATTAACCTAATCACATATCCTCCATGATAGGCTAATAATTTTAATAGATAACCCCAAATCGACTTACTCGTAATTCATAAAATCATCTAACTAAAAATAATCATTCAAAATAACCAGGGACTTCACGCAGTCCAGTGGTAGGTGATAAATATCAGTTGTACTTTGGTTGTGGGTTCGATTCTCACAGCTTCGTCTGACGCGATGGGTTGTCACACGGTCTGTGTGTTGTCCTTTTTCCAAAACTATATAATTCTTAAAACATTCCCCAAAAGAGATAAAATCTTCAACAATAACCATAACATATTTTAACCACAAAGGTTATCTAATAACTTCCATTTTGCAACCCAAAATATATTAACAAAAAATTGCCTCAAATTCAAGGATCATATAAACCCAAATGGTTATTTATAACTATATCCACAAAATAAAAGAAAATTATTCCTTGAATAAAATTTTCATATATCAAACATCAGGGTTACATATAGTATAAAAAGACTTCTAATGTAACCCCATCATCAAAAGAGACTTAATATATTTAATAATTTCACCATCCTAAAATCAACCATAACTCTTGAATCTCTTATATGTTGACTTAATACTCATCCAATATTCATCATGATCCATTAACCATTCCATTTCAACTTATTCTGAAATACTTATTTCTTGCAAACAAAATCATGAATCATATCCTATGATTCAAATAATAGGAAAACATAAGTTAAGAAATAATCTATACCTTTCATTGGTCATTGTCAGTTTCTTCAACCTCAATCGGAATGGAATTAGGTATTGGTAAATGAATATTTGTACGATCTTGGTGACTCCATCCCCGAAACTTCTTCGTAGGACATGTGTTTTCATAATGACCATACACACCACATTTAGTACATTCAATTTATCCTTTAGAAAGTACTTCTTTCCCTTTCCTAGAGTCAACTAGATACTTCCTTTTTCCATGGAAGGTTCTCGCTTTATGACCTTCATTTCCACATCTATATCATCTTTATATCCCTTTGAAACATTTTCCTATGTGTTTATTTCCACATCATTGACACGTAGGTTTTCGAACATACGTACCTTTATGATTATTACCTGAACATCCATAGGGATTTGTTTCTCGCATATATGATGCCTTATAAAAATCACTAAGGTTCACGTGGTCAATCATGAATCCAGATAGTTTGTTGAGGATAACCACAAGAGTTATCATTGTAGATCCCATATCATTTAGTTGTTCTTTCATAAAACCATCACATCTTTCTTCAAATACACTGTTACTTTAGTGCCTGCTAGATCCATCCATTTACTAAAACCAAAAGGGTCAGTGTGAGTATATCAGTAAAATCATCATATAATAAAGAGGAAGATAAACACCAAGATATTCTTATCCAAGTTATCTCAAACTCATTCTAACTTTCAAAACAAAACAATGGATCCATCTAATATATGAACCATTGTTTTTATACCAAACTTTTTACTTTTGCTTACATAACACTCTAACCTCTAAAGTTATATAAACCGACCTTTGATACCAACTACAAGGACCCGACCTTAATCCTTACTTAATATTGAATTAAATTGAATAATTCACATTGAGGATCTTTTCAGGTTTAGAGTTTTAGAGAATTAGGACATAAGTATTACATCTCGATGATTACAAAGTAGACACATCTACTCAGTTTCATTTTTTCCACAAAATAAAAAATCTTGAACAAAAGATTCATGTCTAGTTCCTTGTTTTAGACAGCCTGACATTTCCTTTATCCCAACCTTGACACTATTCAACTTTATGTCCTGTGAAAAAACATTTCAAAAATGTGGGATGAGCATAAAAAGCTCAGTAAGGGTTATAACAATATGGAAAGAAAACATCAGTACATGTATACATAATAATCAATTAAATCATACATTACTCATAAAACATAAGTATATTAACATACCTCATGAAATCATATGATTTATGAATAACTCATAGAAATCATAAGACATAAAGGTAATTTGAGGCATTAATTACATTATTACGTATGGAGTAACCCTCATGGTTACGTTTGGATTATCCATCACAGTATATTCCCTAAATCTCTTTGGAGAAACCTTAGCGTTTAACCCCTTCAAGTTACCCAATGCATTGGAGAGCTATATCGGGCTAACCTGTCCTTAGTTTATCATGAAACCACCTGTCTTCATAAACAATGCCCAAGAACCATAACATAATCATAGAACATAAATTAAGCATAAATTAATGATAAAATTCCCACATTTCAATAACAATATAACATTTTTAGATATTGAAATAATGAATCCATTCTAAAAACCATTTTCAAAACCATTTAAAACATTAAATAAAGAGATTTTTGAATCAAAGTGTCCCATACCACTTTGAAGAATTTAACATTTTAATCCATTAATATCCATATAAATAAATCTTTAAAACCATTTTGAAATCATGGGTATTAGTGAGATATATTTATAAGAATAAATCATTAAAACATTTAAAACAATATTTTAGTTAAATGGTTTTTAAAAAAGTGAGTGACACTTGAATACAATAATTGAGGAATAACATTTAATCAGAACTTTATAATATCATGAGAATAAAGGGATTCATGATATAATATTCCAAAGGACATTATATACACCATATAAGAGTGAATGGGTGCATAAAAACAATGAAGTCTCAATAGAAATGTAAAATGAGATTAAATCCATTATAAAAAAGGTATCCTTAAATTAAGGATAAATCAATCTCATAATTATGTGTGAAAAGTATAAATACACCCAATATAATTGTATATTATGTTTAAAACAACCATAGGTCATTCACACATGTTCATAGGGTGAAATATTCAATAACTACAAGTTGAACCCAATGAAATCGAAATTGGGTTAAGAACTTCCCTTGGTAAAATTCGACAGCCTAACGACGCCACTTTGAAATTCAAAAAATTAGTTTATGAGAGAGAAAATGGTATATCATCACTTAGACATAAAATTTACATCAATAATGATATATAATAACATATCCCAACATAAAAATATGTAAATTAAATGATATAACAAAATAATTCTTTTAAAAAGAGGAGTGTGAAATGTTCCCTTACCGATTTGGGAAACTTTCGAAATGTACACCCCATGAAATAAGGGTCATACAATGAAGATGTAAATACCCATAAATTAGATTATATTATACAAATAGTAATATACTGGGCAGTACATACACCACACAAAAGGAAATAGTGTCCAATGTAGCATGAATCTCACAGGAATAAAAAGTGAGATGAAAATCACCTTATGAAAATTCGGCAGCCTAACGACGCCACATAAAACTTCCAAAATTGTATTGATGAGATCAAATAGGGTCTATCATAATATGAAAATAAAAATTACAGAATTAGTAATATAAAATAATATCCCTAAACATAAGAAAGTTGAGCATAAAATAAATGACATAAAAGAGAGTACTTAAAAAGAAAGAGAAAGGTAGGATCCCTTACCTCAAGTCCGAGTTGTCTTGTTCGTTTCATTATATTCCTGAATAATAAAAAAATTTCAATTTATAATTTCTTAAGGACCACATTTAATTTTTATTATTCGATTAATATCACATATTATAATGTTATAATAATAAGTTAATTATGTGAGTTCATATCAAATGTTTTTTTCGATGTTTGGTACATGAGTCAAAAATGAACTTGTTTGAAGACAATCATCCATGTAGTTATAGGTACATCATCTCCAAAATAGTATTAATGATTTAAATATCATATATATCCAGTAAATATTCATTTTATACTATTCCATAACATTTGGAGTTAAATATAAATAAAATGCACCGTTCATGGAGATGGTAGGTCGTACGTACGAACGAACGCTACTTTCATTTCTTTTTCATATTAATGGAATTAAAAATAATTGAGATATATATATATTATAATTAAAGTATAATATATATGTTATATAGGTCACATAAGTTCATTAATTTCATTCTTGATACATTCCATGTATTGCATGAACGGGTCACATCACTTGAGGGGGTGGTAGTCCACACTTCCTCATATGAAATTATCGCATTTTCACAACATGCAAAGAATATAGGTATGTTTTAAATATAAAATACAGAAGCATATAGAAAACATAAATACCATATATATCATATATAAAATATAGTGACATCATAATGTCCACCTTTAAAGGTGTTAAAGTAATATTGAAAAATCATCGTTTCGTGAGGCAGTAATTCGCCATGCACAGAAATAGTTTGTTCTTTAACCATTTTTCAGATGTGTGTGTAAGTGTAGCTCCAATAATTATTATACAAACAACCTAGTATATTAATTATACTGGTTTTGTTACAAAATAATGGAATAAAAAGAGTTTAGGGGGTTGTAGAAGCATAATAAAACAAAAAAACATAAGAGAAGACATTACCATTAAATCGGTTAACTCCTTTTGGTTTGAACCAAAAGGGTTTATTGAAGAGATTTCTGCCTAAGTTAAGGAATAAATGATGAATAGAAGGATGGGGATAGATGAAATGGTCAGTGTTTGACCTATTCAAAGCCTTGATAGGTGTGGGTAAGGAGGTAGAGGTGGGGCCTTTTATAAGAGGGAGGAGGGGCACTCATAGAAAGTCAAGAAATGTTACTTTATTTTAAAATGAGTTTCAGATTTTAAAGGTCCCACATTGATATATTTAGAGGATAAGGTGATAAGGGTTCGAAATATACTCACCAAAATAGGTTTTTTAAAAGTTTAATTCTTAGATTGTACATTATCTTTTCATTTTTATTTAAATCGATCGTTAATGAGGTAATCGATGCCTCATCCTGGTGTCATAAATAAATTAATTTATTCAACGTTTGAAAATTATAAAAACAATACTATGATGTAGGAAATATTTTTAGCTTTAAAATTAATATTTATATTCTAATATATCATTCACACTGACAAAACTAAAATTGTTTTACTTGGGTGATACATACTTTTGTTATATTTTCATTTCTTTAAAAATAAAATGATAAAGTGTCACTATCACAAAAAAGTGATTCCATGGGGTCCCAAAGTTTGGCACAAAGAATCTCATCGTCTTCCATGACACAAAACGTAGCATTAGGACACATTTTTATGTCATTTGTTATTATTATGATATTATTTTTTTATCCTTAACCACCTGATTACTAATTAATCACGTTAATTAAAGATAATTACCATAATTACTATTCATATTGTCCAAAAACAAGAGTCTTAATTACATAATTTGGACCTTATGATTCCAAATATTGACTCCATTTTACCAAATTCCAAACCCAAAAATTTCAATAATTAATTTAAAAATATTTCCCGCTGTCAAAACAAATAGCGGGTTCTTTTGAAGCAGTATCTATGAAAAGATTGGCACTTTTTTATGTCCATTTTCAAATTGAAATTAATTTTTATTACCACCATTTAATTAAATGGTAAAAATTTAGTCTAATTAAAATTTACAACCAATTAAAAATATAATCTAGCCATATATTTAAATTAGATGAAAAATAAGTTTTGATGTAAAATGCAGTATTTTTTTCACTATTCATTAAAAAATGAACAATGTTAGAAACATACCAAAAATCTAACCAATGTAAATTCCAATGTCCCAATAATAAATAATGAGTTTATTTTGAAAAATAGATCTTATAAAATTGTCAAAAGTTAGATATAAAAAAGTTTCTCATCAAAAGGTGGTAAAACAATCTTTTAAAAATATTATTGTATTTATTCTTAAAATTGGATTCATTTGTATTTTAAGCCTCTAACATTTATTGAATAAATGTAACAATATTTAACCACATATGTAATAATTTTGTAGTTATTTCTATTCATTTCTTCCATTACAATGGCTAGGCTTTAACTATTATAATATTATTATATTATTAGTGCGCAGCGTAAGATTTGAAAGAAACTCGTTGTTGCATATTGGGTATTCCATCGAGCATAGCATTCCCTTTAAAGTAATATTAACATTTTATTCACAAATATTGATAAACATTATAATGTAATATTATTTATTTACCTGGGATGTTACATCCTTCCCCCCTTTTGGGAATTGTGTCCTCACAATTTCAAAATTCGGCTTGGAAACTTCATTGAAAGTCCCACATCGGAAGAAGAGTCAGTAAAACTATCACTTTAAAAGAAAGGGAGAAAAGTAAAAAGGTCACCTGAGTTAAACCATACTAGGATTCCATGTAAAAAAATATGGATATGGAGGAGAAAACCAAGGGTCATGTTCTGATGGAGAGTGATAGTAAACATGTCTAGGATAATGTTTACCATATGAAAATAACAAACTTGTGATGGGTTAAACGGTATTGTATTCCTCAGTAGGAAAAGTTAACAAACAACATTTTTGTTTTAAGTTACTTTTCATTGAGGAATTTATTCTTGAGCTTAACTAAATAATAATGAAACATAGTTACTTTTCATGTAGAATTTCAAATTTTACTAGATTCCTTACTCAAACTCATAATTTCTCCAAAAGACGAGTATTTAGGAAGACTTGTTCGCATTAAGAGTATTATAATCATCTTCTTGAGAATCACATAATCCACAAAAGAGAACTATATATTTCCCATGTCTTTAGACCTTAACCAAAACCAAACCAAAAAGTATAGTACGAGATCAGATAATACCCAAAAAGGATATTATGTTTTTTTACAAAAAGAAAAACTACTCCTAATTTCCAAAATTTGTCAAACAAAACCCAAAGTTCAACAAAGACCATTCAATAAACATCTATCCATAAAATTTATTAATGTAAACCAAAATGATATTAAAACCCAAATATCTGAAGGATTTAATCACATTCTCCTAAGATAAATCGTAACATTTTTCTCTAAAATAACATCAGTTACTCTTAAAGTCTCATACTGAAAAGTAATTAACCTAATCACATATCCTTCATTATAGGCTAATAATTTCGATAGATAACCCCAAATAAACTTACTCTTAATTCATAAAATCATTTAACTAAAAAGAATCATTCAAACTAACCAGGGACTTCACGTAGTCCAGTGGTAGGTGATAAATACCAGTTGCACTTTGGTTGTGGGTTTGATTTCTCAGCTTCGTCCGATGCGATGGGTTATCACACGGTCTGTGTGTTGTCCTTTTTACAAAACTATATAATTCTTCAAACATTCCCCAAAAAGAGATAAAATCTTTAGAAATAACCATAACATATTTTAACCAAAAAGTTTATCGAATAACTTCGATTTTGCAACCCAAAATGTATTAACCAAAAATTTCCTCAAATTCAAGGATCATATAAACCCAAATGGTTCATTATAAATATATCCACAAAAGAAAGGATAATTATTCCTTGAATAAAATTTTCATATATCAAACATCAGGGTTAAATATACTATAAAAATTCTTCTAATGTAACCCCATCATCAAAAGAGACTTAATATATTTAAGAATTTCACCATCCTAAAGTCTACCAGAACTCTTGAATCCCTTATATGTTGACTTCTTACTCATTCAACATTCTTCATGATCCATTAACCATTCCTTTTCACCTTATTCTAAAATACTTCTTTCTTAAAAACAAAATCATGAATCATATCCTAAGATTCCAATAATAGGAAAACATATGTTAAGAAATAATCCTTACCATTTATTGGTCATTGTCAGTTTCTTCATCCTCAATCGAAATGGAATTAGGTATTGGTAAATGAATATTTTTACGATCTCTGTGACCCCATTCCCGAAACATCTTCATAGTACATGTTTTTGCATAATGACCATGCACACCACATTTAAAACATTCAATTGACCCTTCAGAAAGGCCTTATTTCCATTTCCTATAGTCAAATAGATGCTTCCTTTTTCCATGTTAGTTTCCGGCATTATGACCTTCATTTCCACATCTATAACATCTTTCTGTCCCTTTGAAACATTTTCCTATGTGTTTCTTTCCACATCTTTGAAACATAGGTTTTTGAACATACTTACCTTTATGATTATTACCTGAACTTCCGTAGGGATTTGTTTCTCGCATATATAATGCCTTACAAATATCACTAAGGTTTAGGTGGTCAATCATGACTCTAGATAATTGGTTGAGGATAACCACAAGAGTTCTCATTGTAGCTCCCATGTCAGTTAGTTTTTCTTTTATAAAACCGTCAAAGTTTCCTTTAAATCCACTATTACATTGGTAACTGCTAGATCCATCCATTTACCAAAACCAAAAAGGTCAGTGTGAGTATATCAGTAAAATCATCAAATAATAAAGAGGAAGATAAACACCAAGATATACTTATCCAAGTTATCTCAAACTCATTCTAACTTTCAAAAAAACAATGACTCCATCTAATAACTAACCATTGTGGTTATACACAACTTGTTACTTTTTCTTAAACAACACTCTAACTTCTAAAGATATCTAAACCGACCTTTGATACCAACTATAAGGACCCGGCCTTAAACATTACTTAATCCTGAATTAAATTGAATAATTCACATTGAGGATCTTTTCATGTTTAGAGTTTTAGAGAATTAGGACATAAATAATAAATCTCAAATATTACAAAGTAGACACATCTACTGAGTTTCCATTTATTCCACAAAATAAAAACTCTTGAAAAAAAGAGTCATGTCTAGTTCCATGTTCTAGACAGCCTCACATTTCCTTGATCCCATCCTTGACCCTATTCAACTCTATTTCCTGTGAAAAACATTTCAAACACATGGGATGAGCATAAAAATCTCAGTAAGGGTTATAACAATACGGAAAGAAAATATCAGTCCATGTATACATAATAATAAATGAAATCATACTTTACATATAAAACATAAGTATATTAACATACTTCATGAAATCATAAGATTTATGAATAACTCATAGAAATCATAAGACATAAAGGTAACTTGAGGCATTCATAACATTATTAGGTAGGGAGTAACCCTCATGGTTACGTTTGGAATACCCATCATAGTATATTCCCTAAATATCTTCAGATAAACCTTATAATTTAACCCCTTCACGTTACCCAATGCATTGGAGAGCTATATCGGGCTCACCCGCCCTTAGTTTATCACGGAACCACCCGTCTTCATAAATAATGCCCAAGAACCATAACATAATCATAGAACATACCATAATCATAAAGTAAAGATAAAATTCCTACTTTCTAATGACAATATAACATTTTAAGATATTGAAATAATGAATCCATTCTAAAAACCATTTAAAACATTAAATGAAGTTATTTTTGAATCAAAGTGTCACATACCACTTTTAAGCTTTTAAAATTATAAAACATTAATATCTATATAAATAAATCTTTAAAACCATTTTGAAAACATGGATTTTAATGAGAAATACTTATAAGAATAAATCATTAAAACATTTAAAATGATATTTTAGTTAAAGGGTTTTTAACAAAGTGAGTGACACTTGAATATAATAATTGAGGAATAACATTTAATCAGAACTTTATAATATCATGAGAATAAATGGATTCATGATATAATATTCCAAAGGACATTATATACACCATATAAGAGTTAATTGGTTCATAACAACAATGAAGTCTCAATAAAAATGTAAAATGAGATGAAATCCATTATAAAAAAGGTATCCTTAAATTAAGGATAAATCAATCTCACAATTATGTGTGACAAGTATAAATACACCCAATTTAAGTTTTTATTAAGTGTAAAACAACCATAGGTCATTCACACATATTAATTGGGTGACATATTCAATAACTACAAGTTGAACCCAAATAAATCGAAATTCGGTTAAGAAGTTCCCTTGGTAAAATTCGAGAGCCTAACGGCGTCACTTTGAAATTCATAAAATTAGTTGATGAGATAGAAAATGTTATCTCATAACTTGGACATAAAATTTACATCAATAAGGATATATAAGAACATATCCCAACATAAAAATATGTAAATTAAAATACATAACAAATTAAGTCTTTTAAAAAGAGGAGTGTGAAAGGTTCCCTCACTGATTTGGGAAACTTTTGAAATGTACACCCCATGAAAGAAGGTTCATACAATGAAGATGTAAATACCCATAAATTAGAGTATATTATACAAATAGTAAAATAATGGGCCGTACATACACCACAAAAAAGGAAATAGTGGCCAATGTAGCATGAATCTCACGGGAATAAAAAGTGAGATGAAAATCCCCTTATGAAAATTCACCAGCCTAACGACACCACATAAAACATCAAAAAATGAATTTATGAGACCAAATAGGGTCTATCATAATATGAACATAGAAGGTACTGAATTAGGAATATAAAATAACATCCTCAAACATAATAAATATGATCTTAAAATAAATGACATAAAAGAGAGTCCTTAAAAAGAAAGAGAGAGGTAGGATCCCTTACCTCAAGTCCGACTTGTCTTGTTCGTTTCTTTATATTCCTGAATAATAAAAAAATTTCAATTTATAATTTCTTAAGAACCTACATTAATGTTTATTATTCAATTCATATCACATATTATAATGTTATAATAATTAGTTAATTATGTGAGTTCATATCAAATGTTTTTGTCGATGTTTGGTACATGAGTCAAAAATGAACTTGTTTGAAAAGAACCGTCCATGTAGTTATAATTACCTCATCTCCAAAATAGTGTTAATGATTTACATATCATATATATCCAGTACATATTAATTTTACACTATTCCATAAAATTTGGAGTAAAATGAAATGAAATGCACCGTTCATGGAGACGGTAGGCTGTACATACGCATGGACGCTACTTTCATTTCTTTGACATATTAATGAAATTAAAATTAATTGAGAGATATATATATATAATTCACCTATAATATATATGTTATATAGGTCACATAAGTTCATTAATTTCATCCCTTATACATTTCATGTATTGCATGAACGAGTCACATCATTTTAGGGGGCAGTAGTCCACACTTCCTCATATGAAATTATCGCATTTTCCCAAAATGCAATGAATAAAGGTATTTTTTAAATATAGAATAAAGAAGCATATAGAAAACATAAATATCATATATATCATATATAAAATCTAGTGAAACCATAATGGAAACCTTTATAGGTGTTAAAAGAATATTGAACAATCGTTGTTTCGTGAGGCAGTAATTCGTCATCCACAGAAACAGTATGTTCTTTAACCATTAGACGGATGTGTGTGTAGGTGTAGCTCGAATAATTCTTAGAACAAAATCCTAGTATATTGAAGATACTGTTGTTGTTATAAAATAAAGTAATAAAAAGAGTTTAGGGTGTTGGACAAGCAGAACAAAACAAAAAAAACATAAGAGAAGACATTACCTTTAAATATGGTAACTCCCATTGGTTTGAACCAAAAGGGTTTCTTGAAGAGATTTCTGCCTAAGGTGAGGCTTCAATGATGAAGATAGATATGTGGAGAGATGAAATGGATAGGGTTTGGCCGATCCAAAGTCTTTATAGGTGTCGGTAAGGAGGTAGAGGTGGGGGATTTTTATAAGAGGGAGGAGGGGCACTCATGGAAAGTCAAGAAATGTTACTTTATTTTAAAATGATTTTCGGATTTTAAAGGCCCCAAATTGATATATTTTTAGGGTAAGGTGATAAGGGTTCGAATGATACTCATAAAATATGTTTTTTCCAAGTGTAAGTCTTATATTTTACATTATAGTTTCACTTTTATTTAAATCGTTCATTAATGAGGTAATCACTGCATCATCATGGTGTCCTAAAAAAATTAATTTATTTAATGTCTAAAAATTATAAAAAAATAATATGA
Organism: Viscum album; assembly: GCA_963277665.1. Classification (NCBI taxonomy): domain Eukaryota; kingdom Viridiplantae; phylum Streptophyta; class Magnoliopsida; order Santalales; family Viscaceae; genus Viscum; species Viscum album. The sequence continues at coordinate 1,865,832,758 of OY728159.1, forward strand.
TGTAGGAAATAGTTTTATATTTCCAATTAATATTTATAGTCTAAGAGATCATTTACACATAAAAAACTAAAATATTTTTACTTGGGTGATACATAGATTTGTTATATTTTCCTTTCTTTAAAAATAAAATGATAAAGTGTCACTATCACACAAAAGTGATTCCATGGGGTCCCAAAGTTTGGAAGAAGGCATCCCATTGTCTTACATGAAACAAATAGTAGCATTAGGACACATTTTTGGGTCATTTGTGATTATTATGATTTTATTTTATTATCCTCAACTACCCGATTACTAATTAATCACGATAATTAAAGCTAATTGCCATCGTTACTATTCATAAAGTCCAAAAACAAAAGAGTATTAATTACATAATTTGGAACTCCTGATTCAAAATATGGTATCAATTTTACCAAATTCCAAACTCATAAATTGCAATAATTAATTTAAAAATATTTCTCGTTCTCAAAACAAATAGCGGGTTTTTTTGAAGTAATATCTATGAAAAGTTTGGCACTTTTTTATGTCCATTTTCAAAGTGAAATTAATTATAATGACCGGCATTGAATTAAATGGTAAAAATATATTTTAATTATACTTTAAAACCAATTAAAAAGATAATCTATTCATATATTTAAATTTGATGAAAAATCAGTTTGGATGTAAAATGCAATATTTTTTTCACTATTCATTAAAAAAATGAACAATGTCAGAATCATTCAAAAAATTTAACCAAAGTAAATTTCAATGTCCCAATCATAAAGAATATGTTTATTTTGAAAAATAGAGCTTATAAAATTGAAAAAATTTATATTTAAAAAAGGTTCTCCATCAAAAGGTGGTAAAACAATCTTTTAAAAATATTAGAGTATTTATTCTTAAAATTGGATTCATTTGGATTTTAAGCCTCTAACATTTATTGGATAAATGTAAAAATATTTAACCAACATATGTAATCATTTTTTAGTTATTTGTGTTCATTACCTCCATTACAACATCAAGGCGTTAAATATTATTATATTATTATATTATTAGTGCACAAGGTAAAATTTCAAAGAAACTCGTTGTTGCGTATTGGGTACGCCATTGAGCATAGAATTCCCTTCAAAGTAATATTAACATTCTATTCAAAAATATTCATAAAAATTAGAATGTAATATTATTTATTTACCTGGGATTTTACATGTAATATGGATTTTCCATGATCCTAATAAAATATAATCATATATTTTATACCGGTGTTATTACTTCTTTATGAAAAAAACACATGAAGAAGATGTCGAAAAATAATTTATTGCTGAAGTGTCTCTAAAGAAGATTACATCATCAATGGTTAACTTCCATTAGATCATATCTTAGGGAAACTAGAGTTGCTATATTGAGAATAATAGAAAATCTATAATTTTAATAGGGATGTTTATAAGGTTAATTTTTAATGTTTTCTTGATCTTTAAGGTTCAATCGGATGTGAATAATGGATGGAGGGGGTGCCCTTTTATAATTGAGGCGAGGAGAAATTTTTGGAAACTAGAAAATATAAATTTATAATAAATTCAATCTCTATAAAAATAAATCCAACAAATATTTTATTCTAAGATAACATGATATATGGATGTGATGTCCTCAACTAATATATTTTATTCAATATTTGGTATTATTTTAAACCATTTCATTTTGATTAACACTATGTTAACCTAAATTTATTTTATTATGGTAAGAAAATTTTAGATATTAAAAGGTTATAATATTTTATTTATGTGATTTAAATTAAATCATAAATGAAAATTTTATAACATTTTTAATTATATAATATTTTCTATGTATTTTCAAAAAAAATTATGATTTTAAATAATTTAATAAAATATTATTTCCATAAAATGTCATTTGTGTAAAATTTGAAACTATTAATTATTTAGACTTTTAAAAATATCAAGATAATAAGTTTAATTCTATAAAAAATTATTATATCCCTAAAAGATCTAGATTTTTATAAAATTAATTTATAATAATAACATTTAAAATTATATTAATTTAAATATTTTTAATAATATTTATTTGTAACTTCCATTAATAAAATATTTACTGCAAAATTGTTGTGTAATTATTGAATATACTTATTTTTTTACTAAAAATTTAAAATAAAATACCATAAAAGAGTGAAATATTCAATATTTAAATATAATATTTATAGTCAAATATATACTTTATTTATCCCTATAAAAAAAAATTTATATTACTTATGTTATATGTGAGATATATTCAAATCTTTATTAGAAATAGTTTTATAAATTCCATAATCTCATATATGCAAACCAAAAATTCAAAAATAAATCAATATCATGAAAATATGTCTATTAATTTTAAAAAATATGTTCGTATTCATTCATAACATAATGTTTTCTCTAAGTATAAGAATAAGGGATATTGAGGAAAAAGAAAATTACATTTTATGTCTTTCATTAATTTAAATATTATATAAGTCATTTTCATGGAAAAGTGTCTATTATAGACTCCATTTAAATCGTTATGTGTTAAGGGTAATTTTTATTCATAAAATAATATTTTGGAATATGTTTGGGTAATTTTATAGTCTTTATAATTTTATTTTTAGTGTAAATTACAAAACTTTTCCTTTATAGTGATAACAAGATTTAACAAGGATACTATTCAGATTGGCCAAAAATAAAAGGGGCCAATTTTCCAGATTTGTAATTATAAATATAAAGTTTTTTCCTATTTTTTAAAATTCAAAACATTGAATTTTCATAATATAAGTTAATATTGAACTGGTAAAATTCCATAAAAATGTTTTACAAAAAATTCTTTTTAAAACATAAAACGTTTTTATAATAAATTCATTTTTAAAATACTTTTCAAAAACCATAATTTGAGTATTTTAAATAAAAATTAACTAATTAACATTTAAAACTAGTCCAAAACATAATTTTACCGTGTAAATACATTGAAAGAAAAAAATACAGTATTAATAAAAAATTATATTTTCAGAATTCCTTTAATGGTTTTAGATGAAATAATTTAAAGATAATTATGACATGATTAATTAAAAAATAAAATAGTTTTTTCAAATAAATTTTCTATAACTAATTAAAATAAAAAAATTATAAAATCGTTTTTAAAGAATACCGATTTTTTGAAGAATAATGATATTTTACAAAATTGTAATTTTTTATTTTTATAAGAACATTATATATTATTATTAAGTTATATATATTTTATGAATTATTTAATCATAATTCTTCCCATGAACTTAAATACTAGTTTATAATGGTCATTATATACTAATAGTGTCTCATGGTTCTTCTAAACTAACGGTCGGATGCAACATAAGCCATTGAAGAATTAGAATTATTTAAATAGAAATATTTTCTAAAATATCATGGTGTTCCATTCTACCCCCTTAAAATAACTTGTTCCATCACAATTCATCATTTGGAGAAAAAATGATTTGGATTACTCTACCACATAACTCCCTCATGTTCCCACATAGCTTCCTCTAATTGGTGGTTCGGTTATAAAACATTAACCAAGAAAGTAGTCTTGTTTTGTATATCATTCTCTATGTATTTTAAAATCTTTATCAGTTGTTCTTCCTAAGAAATATCATACTCTAGTAGTATAAATTATGAGTTCAATACATGTTAATGATAAGGTATATACTTTCTTAACAAATAAACTTGGAAGACATCATTTACTTGAGACATATTGTGTGGAAACAAAAATTTATTTTCACCCTTTCAAACACGATCTATAATATCCAAAGGATCGATATAACTAGGTTCAAGTTTTACCTTATTAAGAAATATCATCACCCAATTCGATGGATATATTTTTAAAAATACATTATCAATATCTTTAAACTCTATCTATCATTTTTAATTTTCAGCATAATAGTTTTGTTGACTCTATTCTACTCGTATATGTTATTGAATTGATTTAACCTTCTCTACCATTAGTCAAATGGATCAGGTATCAATATATTTATTTCCCCAAATATCATCCCATTATGTTTTAGTTTTACACTTCTTACTCTATAGGGATTTATAAGGTTCCATCTATATACTAGACTGAAAAATATTATTCTAATAAAATCAACCAATGGTGGGTTTTGATCTCAACCACATTTTAAATCCATGTGGAAAACTCTCAACATGTCTTATATAGTTTTTATTTTCCTCTCAGGATAACCATCTATCATAGGATTATATGCAGTGATGAAACCTAACTCTTTATCTAGGTCTTTCTTCATACTTCTCCAAAACATCATGGTAAACCTCATGTATGGATCATATATGATTTAAAGTGCTACTCCATGAGATCTCACCCCTTCCATAACATTTATTCTTGAAATATGATCAAGGTATAATTATTATCTGATATTAATGAAGTGTGGAGAATTTTTTATGAGATCATCTATAGCCTATATAGTATTATGGCCTTTAAATGTTTTGGGATGTCAAATGAAAAATTCTATGGTGATCATTTCCATTTCTTCTCTGGTATGGGAAATAGATGTAACATACCTTTTTATTTTTTCTATTAACATTAACTTGTATGAAACACAAGAACCAAGAAACATATTTTTCAGTATCATTCTTCATGTCATCCAATCAGAAATACTCTTTATGATCTCAATACATATTGGTGTTTCAAGGATGAAATGATAATGATGAACAATGAGCCTCTTCCAATAGCTCCATTAAATATGATACAGGATGGATAAAACCATATTACTCAATCACATTCAATGATAAATTAATGAACATTTCTCACCTTCTATTTCATCTTTACATCTTCCTTATGCACCTTCCTAATCTTCACTTGTTTGGATGGATAAACATTCATTGAGTCAGATAAGATTCCATTCCTTCCTATAAAATTTCTAAATCTATAAATATTAGATCTTTTTTATCCTCATCATAGATAGGATATCTTCGTATTTTCAAATCAAACCATATTCCACATTGTTTGTTTTTTCTGGTTAGTAATATATTGAGTAGTCTTAATCATTATTCAACTCCAACAATATCTTTTGTCACATATTCAACTCAATTTAACAGAAAATATTCTTTAATCATTTATTATCATATATATATCACAATATTCTCTATAAGGATAAGTCCCACATATTATTAATGTAATGATTACCTCAGCTAATTCCAAATCATGAGTTGGGTAATTTTTCTAATGGATATAATGTTTTAGTGAGGCATAATCTTTCATTATATATTTTTTTATTATAAAAAAAATCACCCACTTCTTGGGTTCATCACTGTAGATCATAACCCATTATTTGTTATAGGGTATTGTGAGAATTGGTTCACTGTTCAACATTTTTAGATCTTGGAAATTCTATTCACATTCTTTAATCCATGTGAAATTAACTCATTTCAGAGTCAAATTGGTGAGTGTATTAGATAATCATGAGAAATATTTCACTAAACATAGATAATATCTTTCAAATACAATAAAACATCGGATCATAGTAAATGTTATTGGTCTAGGAAAAAAATTAAAAATTGATGTCTTTGATGGATCTGCAGATATCCCCTCTCATGAAATTATGTGACCCAAAATTGGCACTTTATATAACCAAAATTAACACTTGATAAATTTTTCATAATTATTATCTTTCCAAAGTTCATCAGTACAATACTCTAGTGATCTTAATGTTCTTCCTTTATCTTTGAGTATATAAGAATATCGTCAATAAATATAGCCACAAACATATCAAGATAGACTCTAAGAAAACTATTCACTAAATCCATTAGATAGGGGGAATTAGTTTAGCCAAAAGACATCACAATAAATTAATATTGTTTATACCTTTTACAAAATATATTCTTGGGTATTTCTTCCTTATTGACCATTATTTGAAGATATCCAAAATGAATTTCAATCTCATAAAAGAATTTTTCTTTGTGTAGTTAGTAAAAAATGCCACCAATAAGGGGGAGATGATATTTTTTCTTCCTAGAAATTTTATTATATTATATATAATCAATGTAGATATTCATTGATCCATATTTCTTCTAAAAACTAAAATATTATCCCCCCAATATGATTCACTACTTTGTATGAATACCTTTTCAAGATTATCTGGGACTTTCTTCTTCAATTCATGCAATACAATTGGTGACATTATATAAAGAATCTTTGAAATATGCATAGCACTGGACATGAGTTCTATTTAAAAATAAAATTCATGATTGGATGGAAAAAATAGAAATCTATCTAGAAATACATCAATAATATACCATATAATATGTGTATCCTTAATTGTGAGTTTCTCCCCAACCATCTATGATAAATTTCCATCCTTTATAGAGATTAAAAATCCACAAGATGAAATTAATTTTCACTTGAAGTTCAAATTAAACCTTGAATAAAAATATGATCATAGATTCATATGTAATATTAAATTCAACTTCACTTCTTTGTAAATTTATATGATATCTATATAGATAAGTCTGGTCTATTATAATAATCACATATAATTCATCAAATAGATGGATCACAAGATTTATAGGAAGAACTTTACCCTAATGTTCAACCATATAAGAACTATTAACTTGTAATACCACCATTGTTCCATTAGAAGTATTCATAGATAAAAAAATATATTTATTGACGAAATATATAGATACCCGTAGCAAATTGTTTTGAAATAAAAGAGTGATTGGATAAGTAATTAAAAAAGATAAAGAACTTTATAGTGGATGATAAATATACCATTCAATACATCATTGTTGTACTCCACATCTCTAGTTTTTAACTCATGTGATTTTACTTTTTCTTTTCCCTTAAGAGGTAGCTAAGGTTGATCATCATCAGTGATCCTTGGATTATAGCACTGATTAGAATAATGCCCATTTTACTTGCATTTGAAACATTGAGATGTGTGAGGTCCATTATGTACATCCTTATCTATATTTTCTCAAGTATACATATTCTTTCCATCACATTGATATTCAATTTCTTAATGACATTCTTTCCATAATTAGAAAACGTACTAGTTCCCTTAAGACAATTTCTTCCATGATTATTTCCACATAATGAGCATAAAAGAATGTTAATTTTCTTCTCACTATGGTTTTTTAATTTTATTTTTTATTCCATTTTTTCTCTTATTATAAATCCCATAAGATTTTTGGAAGAATACAATCAATATATCAACTTTTAGAGAACATATAACTATTTACTATAAGCTACTAAAGACTATTATGTTTAATGCCTATTGTACGCATGGTTTTATGTTAATGAAAAATATATCAATCATATTTTTTGTAGAATGATAAATCATGATTCATACTTTATAAGACTTGTAATAATTTATTCATAGGTACCAATATATTCTTTATCAATTTTCTTAAGCTGAAGGAAATCCTCTATTTTTATTCAATGAATAAGAGACATGTACTTATTAAAAAATATGTTTTTGATATCATCTCATTCCATAGTGTCTATTTCACCTTATATTTCCATATTATTGATACAAATCAACAATTGATCTACATAATCTTACAGATGATAGGATTTTAAAATAACATTCATATGTTATGAAAAATGGAGAACCAAAAATATAATCCCAATTTTACTTATCCATTCTTCAACATTTTTTATACCAAAATAACCACTGAGATTATGTGGACATAGCCTCATGAAAGACTCTATATAATTTTGTTCCCTTTTTTCTCATTTGGAATTCATTCATGATTCATATCTTAAAAAAGTTGTATGATCATACCAATAATATTTTTCATTCCGTGTCCCTTTAAATTCATTTTCTTAGGAGTATAATCTTTTCATTGTTCATAGAATTAGTAAATTATGATGTTCATTCAGGTTCCATCCATTCACTAAAACCAAAAATCATTGTGTGAGAAAAACTAATCATATTTGAAAAATGAAAAAATCAAAGGAAATTACTTATAAAATTTCAATTCAAGGCACATTACATTTTTTCGTAGGTTATTAAGGATTGTTACCAAAACACTAGGATTTTATCCTATATATATAATTATTCTTAATATTTTTTCTAAGTATTTCTCATCCTAGTTCCCAGAGGTAAACACAAAATTTTTTGATACTATCATTAATGGACCATAGTTTTCATTCAGAGATATTATATCTAAATTGAATAATTTTCATTATAGAATATTAAAAATCCACACTGGAACCATATAAGTTTAGTGTCTTTAGAAAATGGGAAACCTGACTTTTTTTCCAAAAATCATCTATATCATCTCCATCTGGATCAATCATAACTAGAACTCCATTTTACACATATTACGTACTAACAATCTTAATATCCTAGGAAAAGAAAAAAAGTCTGAGTTCAGATGCTCAATATGGGTAGAAAAGGGATATATCAGTCATATCATAAGAGTAAGACATAATAACATAAGAAAAACAGTTAGAAACAATATCCTACATATAAAATATAATATTATCTTATCCTAGGAAAAATCATTGAAGTTTATAAAGAACATAATTCAGGTTATCATAACATAAGACATGTAAATAAAGAAAACACATATGCATAGAAAATAACTTTAACATTAGACTAGTCTCAATTAGAAGACTATCATAGTGGAATAATTCTTGTATTGAATGGGGTTCACTCCCCATTCTATCCATGTGTTACAGAACTTGATTTAATTCTTCTTAAATCCCCATATTACTGAGCCAAGTTCATTTCTCATTCCCTCCCTATTTATATAATTATATATAAATCATTACAAAATTAATTGGAGGGAGATATAGGTCTCACATGTCAAATAATGAAAACAATACATTTGTGTTCTACAAGAACATTAAACATTAAAAATATCCAAACCCATGAAATGAACTCTGTTTCTTAAAAATTATTCTATTGTTACATAATAAATTAGTATAAAAGGGTTTCATAAATATCATTAAATCATAAAAATATACCTCTTATAGGTATTATAGGGATAACATTATTGAAAAAATCACCATTGAAATATAAATACATTTGAGATATCACTTGAAAATAATTCTTGAGAATAATATCTTTTCTTCTTTGAAAAAAATTTCTTTTCTAAAAAATGAAAAAAATGAAAGAAGAAGAATTTTTGTTTGATAATAATATTTTAAAAATATAATGGAATCTTCACAAAATTATGGTGTCCTGATAGTGTAATAAAAAAATTCATGTTGTATATGTTAAAAATACAATCCTCTCATGCTTTTGCTAAAAAAGATAAAAAGTACATCTTAGGAAAATGAAAAAAGATTCCTCTCAAAACATTTAGTAAAGATTTAAACATGGGTCAAAATGTATTTAAATTTATTAGAAGAATATGAAAAATATTTATGAATTTTTTTGAGAACCATGTACATGGAAGATAAATATTCCCCAATAGTTACTTATGTATAAATATTCTGAATAGTAATGAAATTGTGAAATTAACCCTTCTCTTATGTCAGATTTCCATCAACTATATAAAGAACTCCTATATAGTGGATATATAGTAATATTAACATATTATAGAACCATATTCATATTTATAATATTATATATTATCATATTATTACCTGTTTGTTACTAATATTAAATTATTACAATTCTTTCAGGTATTAACTACTTCATTTTCCTATGCATGTTTTATTTTATAAGTCCCAATTATTATGCATAGGATATATATATATATATATATATTTAAATTTATGGTATTAACATAATATATATCATATTTATTAATTATATACATTTATATCATCATTATATAATGGTGAATTTGTAAAATAAATCATATTATGTAATGGAGATGGCAAGCCATACATATGATTGAGTGATGTTATGATTCCCATAATGATAATATTGTTGAGTCAAAAGTTATCTTTTGATTTATATATTTTGTTTTGAAAATCAAAAATTTATTTTTAATCATATCGTACTGACTCTATTAATCGTATCGTACTGACTCTGTTAATCGTATCGTACTGACTCTGTCAATCGTATCGTACTGACTCTGTCAATCGTATCGTACTGACTCTGTCAATCTTATTGTACTGACTCTTTCAATCGTATCGTACTGACTCTGTCAATCGTATCATACTAACCTTGTCAAATGTATCATACTGAATTTTCTATTCATACTTTCATTACCTGTTTTGGTACTTAGTCAAAAACACTTGTTTCATATGAATTGTACGATTGCTTATCATCGACATATATCTTGTTTTAACCAATATGATGTCGTTGAGTTAGTTACAAACTAATCAAAATGATGTCGTGCTTTCTGTTTCAATATGACCGTTATGATGCCAGGTGTCCAAGTCCCTCCAAGTTTTTCGGAGAAATATGACCGTTGGAGGAGATGTGACCGTTGAAACCCGAGGCCTATAAATAGGAGGTCATTTGAAGCTGAGAAACGACGATGAGTGACTTTTTGGAACAACTGTGATACTCTACTTCTATAAAGTTCTAGAGAGAGACACTTTGACTTCTCTCATCTACTTTGTGTGACCGATCATCGTATCAAGGGATTTCAAGTGATTGAAAGACAGAGGTGTCGATTACCTACAAAATCAAGGGCTGCCAGGAATAGGCAGACGGACCGATTATCGTATCGAGGGATATCGGGGATAGTCAGATAGACATTCCGATCATCGTATCGAGGGCTGCCAGGGATAGGCAGACAGACAGACCGATCATCGTATCGAGGGCTCACCATGGTGTTGGTAAGACAGACCTTTTATCCTAGGTGAAAGGATAAACCTTCTCTTTGGGTTAAAATAATTGTAATTCTTTTACATTTCTACTGCTAATTTTATTAGAAAGTAAAATTGTTTTTGTTTCCTTTTCTATCTCTTATACATTTTTAATTGTTTCAATTACATCCATTCTATTACATATTGTATTGATTGATTCTATACACTTTAAGGTAGAATCATTCGTCTTTATATTACTCTGATTATTGTGTTCATATTGAATACAATCGTTTAACATTTCATTAGTATTACATTACATCATACCTTTTATATTCAATACAATTGTGGGTGTTTGTATTCATATTAGTTTAAGATCATTTAAACTAATCTCTTAAGTGTTAAAACTCAAAGGTTTTTTTAAACCTACAATTCACCCACCTCTTGTATTGTTTCATCTAATAGACATACATATCTATATATTTGATCCAACAATTGGTATCAGAGGAGGTTTTCCAATGATTTTTATTTCTTGTTCTATTTTTACTGACTACACTAACGTGTGGAGTGGAAAAGATTTTTATTAGATGACATGAATGAATATTGGGTCAATAGGAAATATGAATCCTTCTAGACCACCTATCTTTGATGGAAATGATTATTAGTACTGGAGAGATCATATAAATACTTTTGTGATCAACACTGGCGTAGAATATTTTATTATGCTTACTGAAGGTTATATAATTCCTGACAAAGAATTCAGTACTTTTACTAATCTAGAGAAGAAATAATATCAACCGAATTACAAGGTATGAAATACTTTATTATGCTCTATGACCAGGAATATATACAGTCATATATCTTCATGTGAAAAAGCCAACTGTATTTCGAAGAAATTGGAAGTCACTCACTTTGTAACATCCATGGTTATAGAAACAAGAAGAGAAATGCTTCGAGCAGAGTATCATGGCTTTGTTTTTCCTTATGGAGAGCCAGTATGTAAAGTGCAACAGAGGATTATGAAAATTGTCAATAGCTTACAATATATGGGAGAAAAAGGTCTTGATGATGAAGCTCTAGTTGATAAGATTATAGATATAATGCCAAATGAATGGGAGTCAGAAAGGACAGCTATTGATGAAAATAGAAAAGTTTCCCAGATTTCTCTAGATGAACTCTTTGGAAATCTTCTACAGCACGAGACAAGAATGAAGAGAGATGCTGATTTAAACAAGAAGAAGAATGGGAACGGAAGTGTATCCTTTGCATCTAAGGCTAAAACACCTGAAAGGATTACAAGATCCAAAGACAAGAAAGTTATATCTGATTCAAGTGATTGTGATCTTTCTGATAATGAGTTAGCCAATCTTGCTCAAAGGATGAACATGATTATGGGAAAGAAAGACTTCCAATATAGATTCAAAAAGAAATATAGGAATGATAAGAAAGATTAAGACATTACATGTTATGAATGTAAGAAAGAAGGACATATAAGGCCTGATTATCTTTTACATAAGAGGTAAGACAGAAAGGAGAAACACTCTCAAAGAAACAAGAAAAGGTTTTATAAGACAAAGAATGTATTGAAGGAAAATGATACATGGAGTGCAAGCGGAATTGATTCTTCAGATGATTCTTCAGAATATGAGTCCTCGGGATAGAGGAATATCGGACTTATATCCAGATTACCAATTGAAGATAATTGTCTCATGGCTAAGGTACACAATGATGAAGTTATTACAAATGTCTCCTTGAATGCAAATTATACTGATAATAGATATTATGAATCTTCAAATGATGAATATTCATCATCAGAAGATGATACATTACCTTCTTTTTAAGAAGTATCTAGATTTGATAAATTACTTGAAAATGAAAATTCTAAACTCAAGAAGAAACTTAAGAAAGAAAATTCTAGATTTTCAATCTTGGATAAATAAGTATGATATCTTTCTAAAGATCATGATGTGAAAACATCTGATTTTGAAAGTATTTTAAAAACCCTTGAGAAAGTCAAATCTGATAAGGATAAACTTTCTAAGGATCATGAAAATGTAATTTCAAAGAAAAATATTTTGGAGCCTAACTCTAGTTCAAATTCAAATGTTTTGGAAAATAATAATTTGGTTTTAAAACTAAAGTCAGAAATTTTTTCCTTGAAAAACTGTTTTTCAAACTTTACTCATGGGAAGGAAAACTTTTACAAGAAGTATTCTCAAATTAGACCTTTGAGAAATCGTTCTGGTCTTGGTTATACTTATTCCAAACCTATTTTTAGTAATAACTATTTTGTTCCACAAAAAACATCTTTTTGTTCTAAGTGAAAATGTGGTGGACACTGGAGAAGAGATTGTTCTCTTAATAGAACTCAATCTTTAATATTTCATAAATCTCATTTTGCAAAACAAATGTGGATTCCTAAAATTCAATTATCTAACCCTTCTGGTTTCAAACAAGTTTGGATTCCGAAAAACTAATTGTTTCATTTTCAGGAAAATGAGAAGTGTACCAATAAGAATATTTGGTACATGGATAGTGGTTGTTCTCGACACATGACTGGAAACAAAGATCTCTTTGAAAAGGTTATCAAAACAAAAGGTGGAAACGTTACCTTTAGAGATAATGCTCAAGGAAAGATTGTTGGTATAGGAAATATTGTTTTTCTTGGAAAAGTTCTTATTTCAAATGTTTTGTTTGTTAAAGGTCTTAGGCACAACCTCATAAGCATAAGTCAACTATGTGATGAAGGTTACCTTGTGAATTTTAGAAATGATAAGTGTCTAGTTTACAATTCCAAGGATGATTTCATTCTATCTTCCCATAGGCAAGAGAATGTTTACACTATTAACTTAGATGACCTTAGGAGCTAAAACTTACCCTTCTTAAGTTAAATAGAAAACCAATCATGGATATGGCATAGAAGACTAGGACACTGTAATCTGAGAAACCTTAGTAAACTCTCAAAGAAAATACTTGTGAAGGGGCTACCGGACCTTAGATATGATTCTTCAAAAGTCTGTAATCCTTGTCAATTTGGAAAGCAACATAAAACTAGCTTTAAATCAATTAATGAAGTTTCAACTTCTAATGCATTACAGTTAGTGCATATGGATCTTTTTGGTCCCACACAAACTGGAAGCATTGGAGGCAAATACTATGTATTTGTTTTAGTTGATGACTTTACTAGATTTAAATGGGTCTACTTTCTCACAAAGAAATATAAAGCCTTTTCCTATTTCAAAACTTTTAGAGCCCAAGTTAAAAATAAGAAAAACCTACCGTTGATAATTATTCATAGTGATCATGGTGGTGAATTTCAAAATTCGGTTTTTGATACTTTTTGTAGTAATAAAGGTATTACTCACAATTTCTCAGCTCCAAGAACTCCTCACCAAAATGGTGTTGTATAAAGAAGAAATTGTATTCTTCAGAAAATGACTCAAAACATGTTGAGGGAATACTCAATTGCTAAGCACTTCTGGGATGAAGTTGTTAGTACTGCCTGCTATACTATAAATCATGTTTTAACTAGACCATTTCTTAATAAAACCCCTTATGAGTTATGGACTGGCCAAAAACCTAAAGATTCATACTTCAATTTTTTTGGATGGAAAGTATTCATTCTAAATACAAAAGATAATCTACACAAATTTGCACTAAAATCTGATAAAGGGATCTTTCTAGGCTATTCTACAACCTCTAAGGATTATAGAGTTTTCAATAAAAACACTTGTACTATTGAGGAAATAGTACATGTAAAATTCGATGAAACTGATCCTTTTGTTTTCAACCAACCCAATCCTACATCCTCGGATGTGTTTTCTAAAAACTTTTATCAACTGTTATTAGAAGATCACTCTGATGAGGAAAATGTTCAAGAAAGTATTCTTGAAACATTTACCATGGAATATTTTCTACAATATGTTGATGAACAGGTTTTACATAACCCAAATCAATTGTTTCTTAGGAATCATCCCAGTGATGACATCATTGGTGATGTAAATCAACCTGTAAGGACCAGAAATTCCATATTAAATGAAGTAGAACATCTTTCTTTTCTTCCCCAATTTGAACCTAAAAGCCCAAGTGAGGCCTTAGGTGATGATGATTGGATCAAAGAAATGCAAAATGAACTAAATGAAATTGAGAGGAATCATGTCTGGACTTTAGTTGATAGACCTAAAGAAACAACTGTGATTGGTGTAAAATGGGTTTTCAGAAACAAATGTGATGAAAATGGAATCATTATAAGAAATAAAGAAAGACTTGTTGCTAAAGGCTATAATCAACAAGAGGGAATAGACTATGAAGAAACATACGCTCCTGTAGCTAGACTTGAATCAATTCACATTCTATTAGCCTTTGTAGCATACTTTAATTTAAAACTATTTCAAATGGATGTAAAATGTGCTTTTCTAAATGGTTTTGTTCAAGAAGAATTTTTTTCGAACAACCTCATGGTTTTCAAGACCCGAAACATCCTGATCATGTTTTCAAACATACCAAGGCTCTATATGGTCTTAAACAAGCCCCTAGATCATGGTATGATAGACTTACAGGATTTCATTCACAAAATAATTATACAAAAGGTACAGCAGATCCAACCCTTGTTATAAAAATGGAAAACAAAAATGTTTTGATTGTTCAAATCTATGTTGATGACATCATATTTCGATCAACTCAGAAACCTGTAACTGATTCTTTTGCAAATTTAATGAAATCTGAGTTTGAAATGAGTATGATAGGTGAGTTATCATTCTTTTCAGGTTTTCAAATTTCTCAAAAGCCAGAAGGAACATATATATCTCAACATAAGTATATAAAATATTTAATCAAAAAGTATGGATATGACAAAACTAAAAGTATTAGCACTCCAATTGGTACCTCAAATACACTTGATCTTGATGAAACTGGGAAACCAGTAGATCAAACAATCTTTAGAGGTATGATAGTAATTTTTCTATACTTGACAGCTAGTCGACCCGACTTAATGTTTTCTGTATGCTTATGTGAAAGATACCAATCTAATCCAAAAGAGTCTCATTTAAAATCCCTAAAGAGAATCTTTCGGTATTTAAAAGGCACTATGGATTTAGGTCTTTTTTACTCTTCTAGGAATGATTTTGTTTTAAAAAGTTTTTCAGATGCTGACTTTGGTGGTTGTAGAATGGATAGAAAAAGTACATCTGGAACATGTCATTTCTTAGGAGATTCCTTTTTTTCTTGGTCCTCCAAGAAACAACACTCAGTAGCACTATCCACTGCTGAAGCTGAATATGTAGCAGTTGGAAGTTGTTGTGATCAAGTATTGTGGATTCAACACACACTCACTGACTATGGATTGAGTTTCTCCAAAACTCAAATTATTTGTGATAATACTAGTGCCATATCTCTTAGTAAGAACCCAACACACCACTCTCGTTCAAAACACATAGATGTTAGGCATCACTTTCTTATGGATCACACACAAAAAGGAGATATTATTCTACAATTTATCGGAACGCAAGAACAACTTGCTGAAATTTTTAAAAAACCTTTATCTTCCGATAGGTTTGAGTTTATAAAACAGAATCTTGGAATGATTACATTAAAATAATCATTCATATCTACTTCATGTTTTACAATTCTCCTAACATTAAATAACTCCCGTTGAAAGGGGGAGGACATTTCTTACTATGTTTTTTTCTTACTATGTTTCTTTTTATCTTATGATCTTTAATTATTTACTCGCTTGGTTTGTGTTTTTATTTTTCTGTTTATCGTATTGACAGTTTTATCGTAATATATACTTATTTGTTTATCATATTGATAGTTTTATTGTATGATTTTCTTTTCCATCATACTGACCGATGATGGGAATGATTTTATTTTCCATAGTACTAACTGATGATGGTAATGATTTTCTTTTCCATTGTACTGACCGATGATGGTAATGATTTTCTTTTCCATCATACTGACCAATTATGGTAATGATTTTCTTTTCCATCGTACTGACCGATGATGGTAATGATTTTCTTTTCCATCATACTAACCGATGATGGTAATGATTTTCTTTTCCATCGTACTGACCGATGATGGTAACAAGATTTTTTTCCATCGGCTTGTCAGTTAATGGTAATGAGATTGTTTTCCATCATCTTTTCAGTTCTTGGTAACAAGATTGTTTTCCATCGGCTTGTCAGTTCGTGGTAACAAGATTGTTTTCCATCGTCTTGTCAGTTCATGGTAACGAGATTGTTCTCCATCGGCTAGTCAGTTAATGGTAACGACTTTGTTTTCCATCGGTATGACGATTGATAGTTTTCTTTTATTTCGTATGATTGTGTATTCCTTTTATCTCTACTAAAACCAAAAATTACATTACGTTCTCCGGCAGGTACTTTCCATTTTTTTAATCCTAACCATTGATCTATTTTCCTCTAATCTTGACTGTAAAAGATCAACGGTCACCCCTATATCGCCTATAAATATCCCCCCCCCCCTCCCCAAACCCACATTGGTTTTTCGGGTTTTGAGGCGAAGCTCTGATCCACTGGTTTTAAATCATCGTACGATCTTTCATCAGCAGCACATTTATGTCTCAGTCCTCTGCTAACACTCCTGCCGAAATGTCTTCAAAGACTTTTACAGAGAAAGGTTAGTTTCTCATGACTTTTTTGATTCGTATGATTCCACAATGAGAAGAATCATTATGTTTCAAGGATGGGAGCATTTATGTGTTGAAAGACCTGTTTCTCAAGATCCGGTTCTCTTTGATGAAGTCAGTCAGTTCTATAAAACTGTATCTTTCGACAAATACATGACTATCAATTTTGTTGTGCACAATAGAAAGTTGTCTATGTCTATGAAACAGGAAGCTCATTTTCTGAATGTCCCAATAGAAGGGGATTCCTTATATACATCTCATAAACTACCAGAGGAAGTTGGTACGTTTAATAGAGAAAGTGCTGAAAAGTCTTTGTTTGTTATAAATGAAGAGAAGAGAAAAGTGACTCATCCTTCTTCGGACAATCGGTTTGTGACTTTATGGATGCAAGGTTTTCTTATCCCAAGGAAAGGGGATAGAGAAACTCTGAAAGTTTCTGATATTTTTATGCTTGACTATCTTGTAAATATGAGAAAAGTAAATCTAAAGGGGTTTGTTTTTGAAACCATTAAGAATGTCAAGACAAGAGGGATTAAGTCCCAAATGATTATGTATCCAGACATCCTTACAAAGTTTATTCTTGAGAGCATGAAGTTTTGCAACATTCCTTTGAAAGTAAAGCCGATAGATCTGAAGCCATCTTTGATTAGTAAGAGTACTTTGAAAAAGCTGAATGTTTGTTTCGATCCAAATTCAAAACTTTTTATAATAGATGTAGAAGCTGAATTGGCTCAAAATCAATCAGCAGCTATGCCATCCAAAGTCATTCCTTCTCGTGTTGTTCCTCAGAAGTTTGATCCTCAAACTAGCTCAAAGCCAAAGAATAATCCTAAGTACAGTAAGGAAGTTGTAGCCAAGTGGACAAAGGATAAGGAACAAAGAAAGGAAGGTGATCCAATGTTTGGACTTGATCGAGCCGAAGCCTTTGCTGAGAGATTAAGGGTTGAGGATACCCTTCAGGATGAAAAGAAGAAGAAGGTTCTTTTGAAAATAAAAGGACAGGAATTTGATGTCTCTAAATTCTTGAAAGTATTTGAGGAAGCTAGTGCTCAACTTACCATAGAAGTGCATCAAGATCCTATCGTACAGAGCCTTCCAGAGAAAGAAAACGGAAAACAAATGATGGAAGAGATAGAAGAAGTGGAAGAGGATGAAGGAGATTTTCATTTAGAATTCCTTCACAGTTCGAAGAAGAGTAGGGAGGAATCGGTTCAAAAGCTGAGTGAAGGTGTTCAACAAACCCCTCATTCCTATCAAGCAGCATTTGAAACTTTTGAAACTCCGGATAAAACACCCCCTCATGTAAAAAATGTGCTCAATCTTCTCATACTGAAAAATTTATTGTCATTAGTGACAAAGTAGAATAAGAAAGAATAGAGAAAGAAAGGGAAAAATGAAAATAGTCAGTTGTTGACTCAAGCTGATCAAATGAATTGCCTTCGTACGATGAGGATACTGATTCAGAACATACAATCTCTCTCAAAAAGAGTGATTATATTGTTCATCTTTTACGAAGAGTTGAAAAGACTATTCCTTACTTTCCTAGGATGGAAGAGAAAATTTATTTCATTACTGAAAATCAGAAAAATAATTTTGGTTCTGTAAGAGAGTTGAGAAAGAAAGTCTTTTCAGTTGAAGCCGATTTTAATGTCCTTTTTGAAACCTCTGCTGCTCATAAGAAATCTTGCAACAGGATGACCAAGTGGTCATATTAGACAGAAAGCTCGGTGAATGACCATGAGATAGCAATTGAAGATATAAGGAGGTTTTCAAATGATCTTGCTATTTCCTTTAAGAAGCTTGACAAAGAAACTGCTGAAAGGATGAATCAGATAACTCATGGAGCCGATATTCCTTCAGTGAAAGACTTGAAAGAGAGAATTCATGTTTTTCAATCTGAATTCTCGAAGGTTTCATCTTTCAAGGATGAAATGGTTTTGTTGAAGAAGCAAAATTATGTGTTATCCAAAGATAAAAAGAATCTGCAAGACATAATTGATACTCTTGAAGAAGTAATCAGAGTCCAGGAGGAGACTATCAAGAATCAAGATCAGATTTTTGTGGACCAACAAGAGCTTCTCAGAACTCAGGGTGAATCATTTTCTGAAGACAATAAAGAAATCAAGAAGATGAAATCTTTTCTTCATGATCTCATAAAGAAGGAAAAGGAAAGAGAAAACAAATGGCTGTTGTATTTGTTTTCCTTTGGAACCTGTCTGTGTTTTGTAATAACTTTTATGATTCTTTTCTTTTGTCCTGCAATTATTTTCTCTAACCTTTTCAGGCAATGCAAAGTAACCCCATTCTTTTTTTAAACCACAATGGGGGAGAATGTTTTATAAAGGGGGAGAATGTTTTATAAAGGGAGATTGGTTTAATCAAATACTTTGAAACCAATGAAAATCTATGAATACAATCCTTGGGAAAGTGTACACCTAAGGGGGAGTTAGTTGTATTCAAATTCATATTCAGAAGAGTTTCCAATAACTCAGGGGGAGATAAGTATTTCTTGTTATATTTACTTGGTGTGTTGTGATTTAAAAAAAGGAGGAGATTGTTGAGTCAAAAGTTATATTTTGACTTCTATATTTTGTTTTGGAAATCACAAATGTCTTTTTAATCATATCGTACTGACTCTGTTAATCGTATCGTACTGACTCTGTGAATCATATCGTACTGACTCTATCACTCATATCGTACTGACTCTGTCAATCGTATCGTACTGACTCTGTCAATCGTATCGTACTGACTCTATCAATCGTATCGTACTGACTCTGTCAATCGTATCGTACTGACTCTGTCAATCGTATCGTACTGACTATGTCAATCGTATCATACTGACTCTATCAAATGTATCGTACTGACTCTTTTATTCATACTTTCATTACTTGTTTTGGTACTTAGTCCAAAACACTTGTTTCTTATGAATTGTACTATTTCTTATCATCGACGTATATCTTTTTTCAACCAATACGATGTCGTTGAGTTAGTTACAAACTAATCAAAACGTTGTCGTGCTTTCTATTTCAATATGACCATTATGATGCCATGTGTCCAAGTCCCTCCGCTTTTTTCGGAGAAATATAATCGTTGGAGGAGATGTGACCGTTGGAACCCGAGGCCTATAAATAGGAGGTCATTTGAAGCTAAGAAACGACAACGAGCGCCTTTTTGGAACAACTGTGATACTCTACATCTATCAAGATCTACAGAGAGACACTGTGACTTCTCTCATCTGCTTTGTGCGACCGATCATCATATCGAGGGCTTTCAAGTGATTGAATGACAGAGGTTCCGATTACCTACAAAATCGAGGGCTGCCAGGAATAGGCAGATGGACAGACCAATCATCATATCGAGGGCTGCCAGGGATAGGCAGATAGACGTTCTGATCATCGTATCGAGGGCTACCAGGGATAGGCAGACAGACAGACCGATCATCGTATCGAGGGCTCACCAAGGTTTTGGTGAGAAATACCGTTTATCCTAGGTGAAAGGATAACCCTTTTCTTTGGGTTAAAATAATTGGAATTCTTTTACATTTCCGCTTCTAATTGTATTAGAAAGGGAATTGTTTTTGTTTCCTTTTCTATCTCTTATACATTTGTAATTGTTTCAATTACATCCATTCTATTACATATTGTATTGATTGATTCTATAATCTTTAAGGTAGAATCATTCATCTTTGTATTACTGTGATTATTGTGTTCATATTGAATAAAATCGTTTTACATTTCATTAATATTACATTACACCATACCTTTTATATTCATTACAATTGTGGGTGTTTGTATTCGTATTAGTTTAAGATCATTTAAACTAATCTATTAAGTGCTAAAACTCAAAGGTTTTTTTAAACCAACAATTCACCCCCCTCTTGTATTGTTTCATCTAATATACATATATATCTATATATTCGATCCAACAAATATAGTAATGAAGTGGATGGTATATGCTTTTTCTAGTAAAAATATAAATTTATAATTATCATATAAATATGTATATTATTTCCATATATTATACCCTTCTAAATAAAGTGGATATTAAAATCATATTATACCATGACGTGGAGACGATAAGTCATACATACAGACATGTGGTACTTCAATTTTATTCATCAGATTGATAAAAAGTGAAATATAGTTCTTCAATAATCATAATAAAATCTAATAATATTTTTTATACTATTTTTATTAATTTATAATGTAAAAGACACATGAATAGTTAGTGGAAGAATAAATAATCGTGGAAGGGTCGCTAAGATGATTATGTATTTTTTGGATAAGGTCCTTTAGATATTATCCTAGGGACACTAGGGTTGGAATTTTTACTATAATAGAACCTCTAGAATGTTTTGGGTGAAGTCGATAAGGTAAATTTTAAGGTTATGATGATGAATTAAGGCACAATGGGATGTGAAGATCTGAGGGAGTATGTGTCCATTTCTAACTAACGTGAGGGGAATTTTTATATATTATAAAAATATTATTTTGGAATAAATTAAATATCAGTCCGAATACATCCCAAGTGAAATTTATACGAATAAAATATGATATAAGGTTGTAATATCTTCAATAAATATATTTTAGACATGTTTGGGTATTATTTTAAAATATATAATAATTATTAACCCTTAGCATACCAAATTTAAAATTTACTATTGTAACAAATTTTTCTATTTTTAAAGGTTATAAGTTTATCTTATGTGATATTAATTAAATCATAAAAGAAACATTTGTAAAATTTTCAACCATATAATAACTTTTTCGATTTCATAAATATTTTTCAAAATTTTAAAATAATTTAATAAAATATTTTTACAATAAAATGTCATTAGGGTTAATTTTGAAACTATACATTATTTCAACATTAAAAAATATCAAGATAAAAACTAAACTTCTACAAATGTTTCTTTAAATCCCAAAAAGAACAATCGTGGTAATAAAATTCATTTATAAAAATAAGTTTCTCAAATATTATTTATTTTAATATTTTATGAAAAGATTATTTGATATTCCCATTAACAAAATAATTACTAAAATACTGATGTGTAAATATTTAATATAATTATTTTATTAATAAAATTTAAATTTAAATTAAAATAAGTAATATAATTCTTTATATTTTTAAAAATAATATTTCCAGTCAAATATATCATTTATGTAACCTTATATAAAAATGATATTTTATTTAAAAAATTAGTGTGACATCTCTAAATCGTTATTAAATAATATTTTATAAATACCATAATATCATCTAAGTGACCCAAAAAGTAAATAATATATTCATATTATGAAAATGTGTTGGTTTATATTAATATATAGAGCTATATTCTTTCATATCATAACTTTTTTCCTATGTCTCCACAAAAGGGATATTAAGGATAATGAAATTGACATTTTGTGCCAATATTTGATATAAGTATTATATATGTAATTTTAATCTCAATATGTAAATTAAATGACTTATTTTCTATAAATAAATGTTTAGGGATTATTTTATTTATACCATAAAATATTGGAATGTTTTAGGGTTAGTTTATTGTATTTAAAATATTATATTTAACCTCTATTTCAAAATATACTTTTTATCGTGGTAAAAAAATTTACCAACACCACATTTCATAACGACCCAAAATAAAAGGGACCGAATTAATAAATTTGAACCTTATGAATCTAAATTTAGAATCCTTTTTTAAAATTAAAAAAATAGATGTTTATTCATTATATTTAAAATAATATTGTTAAAATGACAAGAAAAATATTTTTAAAACAATCTATTTTAAAACAAAAAATGTTTTTATAATAACAAAATTTATATATTCAATTCCAAAAACAATAATTGGAGTATTTTAAATCAGAATAAACTAATACAAATTTAAAAACATTCCCAAATATAATTTGAACTTATAAACACTTCAAAACAAATATAAGGACCCAACATTAAACATTACATAATCTCGAGTTAAATCAAGAGTTCACATTGTTGTTCTTC
Source organism: Viscum album (assembly GCA_963277665.1). Lineage (NCBI taxonomy): Eukaryota > Viridiplantae > Streptophyta > Magnoliopsida > Santalales > Viscaceae > Viscum > Viscum album. The sequence goes on from OY728159.1 coordinate 1,865,856,090, forward strand.
TTAGGTTAGAGTTATAGAGAATTAGTCCATCTCTATTACATTACATCTCAAAAAATTTCAAAGTATGAACTTCTAATCAATTTTCAATTTTTCATAAATAAAAAATCATAAAGATAAACTTTTCGGGTTCAATATTTTATAGAGCTTGACTTTTCCTTGATCCCATCTTTGATCCTATTCATCTTTATGTATTGTGGACAACATTTAAAAACTTTTGACGAGAATAAAAATATCAGTAAGGGTTAGAAAATAAGAAAAGAAAACATTATCTCGTCAATAAATAAAAATCAATAAAACTATACTTTTCAATCATAAAATACCTAATGAAATCATAAGATTTATGAATAACAAAGAGAAGTCATAAATCATGAAGGTAAATTTTGGCATACATAACATACATACACTGTATCTATCAGAGCTAGGGAGTTATGTTGGAAAACCCATCACAGTATATTCCCTGGATCACTTAAGAGAAACATTAATGTTTACATTTGTCACGTTACCCAATGCATTTGAGATCTATCCTGGGCTCACCCACCCTAGTTTTATCATGGAACTACCCATATACGTAAAAAAATTCCAATAACCATAACACAAGAATGGATAAGTGATAACATTTCCACATTCCAATCACAATATATCAATTCAAGATATTTAAAGAAACCATACTTTAAAAAACTATTTTCAAAACCATTTAAAAAATTTTATAAAGAGACTTTTGGAATCAAAGTGTCCAATGAAACTTTGAAAATTTTAATGGAATTAACATTTTAAAACATTAATATCCATATAAATAAATCCTAAAAACCATTTTTAAAACATGTACATTAATTCAAAAGATTTAAGAGAATAAATCTTTAAATCATTTTAAATAATATTTTAATTAAAGAGTTTTTAACAAAATGAGAGACACTTGAATAAAAACAATTGAGGAATAACATCAATAAAAGATTATAATATCATGAGGATAAATATATTTTTGATATAATATGTCAAATGGTAGTATATGCACCATATATAATTGAATTGGTGCATAACAACAATAAAGTCTTAGTGGAATGTAAATGGAGACGAAATCCCTTATAAAAACAGTATCCATAGATTAAAGATAAATCAATTACATAATAACATGTGAAAAATATAAATACACTCAATATAATTTGATATTCAGTGTTAAACGATCAGAGTTAATTACCACATATTAATGTCACAACATAATCAACAAGTAAAAGTTTAACCCAAAGAATTGAACTTGTGTTAAAAAATTCAGGTACAAAAATTTGACAGACTGATAGTTTCACTTTAAAATATAGAAAAAATATTTGGTGATTGAGAAAAGGGTATCTCATCACTTGGATATAAAATTTTCAGCAATAAGAAGATATATGAACATATCCCAACATTAAAAGATTTAAAATAAATGACATAACAAAAAAAGTCTTCTAAAAAGAGGAGGGTGAATGGTTCCCTTACCGATTTGGTAACATATGAAACATACAATCCATAAAAGAAGGATCATAAAATGAAGATGTAAATACCCATAAATTAATGTATATTACACAAAGAATGATTTCATGGTCATTAAATTCACCACACAAATTTAAATAGTGGAAAATATAGAATGAATCTCACATGAATAAAAAGTGAGAGGAAAACCACTTACTGCGAATCAATTAATCGATTCGTATGACCAAAAAATAATACCCACCAAATTATTCATATAATAACATGAATATAAAGATAATAATTATAATATATATCAAACGGAAATACAAAATACACCACATTCAAGAAATAAGCGGCGAACAATGGAAATCTAACAGAATTAATAGTGAGATAAGAAACCTCTTATCTTGGGTCCGAAATGACCCATTTGTTCTATAATATCATGAAAAATATGATAAAGTTAATTTATACTTTCTTGATAACCTTTTTCATTTTTTTATTCCTTTTATATTACTTATTTCCATGTTATATACATTATGCAATCAATTATGTTAATAATGGTCATTTTGTCGATATTTGGAACTTGAGTCAAAAAATGAACATCATATAATTAAAAGATATTCATGTCATCAAAATTCCATTTTATATAGAATTATATTCATGATACAGATAACATATATATTATATATATCATGTATATTTTTGTATTTATAATATTACATAACATTTGGAGATAAGAAATGAAATGCACCCTTCATGAAGACGGTAAGTCATATGTATGCATTAACACTACGTTCAATTCTATTTCAGATGATATATATATGTTACATAATTTCATTTACTCCATATTTTATACATTCCATGTATGGAATGAATGAGTCATATTACCTTAAGGGGTGGTAGTCCTCACTTCCTCAAATGAAATTATCATATTTACACACATTGGAAAGAATAAAGGTATGTATGTAAATAAAAATTATAGAAGGATAATGAAAAAATAAACATAATATATATCATATATATATATATATAAATTTACATCATAATGGCCACCATGATAGGTGGTAGGAGAAGATTGAATGATCATCATTTCGTGAGGAAGTTGTTCATCATCCACATAAACAGTATGTTTTTTACCAATTTGATGATGGTGTGTTTAAGTGTAGTTAGAATCCTTCTCATAAAAACAACCTAGTATTTTGACAATAATTTTTTTTATAAAATAAAGGAATAAAATGAGTTTATTGGGTTAGAGAAGTAAAATAAAAAAACATAAGAGAAGACGTTACCTTTAAATCGGGTATCTCCCTTTGGATTGACCCAAATGGTTTACTTGAATTTCCTTATGCCTAGTGTAAGGATTATCGGGGGGTAGGGATATAGGGAGCTTAATTGGGACTATATTGGATGAGCCAAGGTTCTTGAGAAGTGTGAGGAATGGGATTGAAGTGGGGGTTGTTTATAAGGGGGGAGGGGATCTTTAAGAAAGCTTGAAAATATGATTTTAATATATAATGATTTTCCATTTCAAAAGTCTCCAAAACTCATTCAATTTTATGATAAGATGAATCATGTTATAAATAAAATCATAAAATATGAATTGGTCTGGTTTTGGATATTATTTTATTCTTTGTAATCTAATTTATTTAAATCATTCATTAATGAGGTAAACACTGCATCATTATTGCGTCATAAATAACTTTATTTATTAGATGTAAAAAAATTATAAAAAACTACCATGATGTAGGAAATATTTTTATAATTCCAATTAGTATTTATAATTTAAGTGATAAATTATATAACCCTATGTAAAAATTTATCTACTGTATGTCATATGTTTATGTCATTTTGTCTTTACTTTAAATTAATTAATATAAAGTGTCATTGTCACTCTGATGTGGCTCCGGGAGGTCCCAAAATTGACCCAAGGATTCCCATGGTCGGAAATGTATTAAAAAATAGGATTATAACACATTTTAGGGTAATTTTATATTATCATAATAATATTTTTTTACCCTTATTTACCAGATTTACCCTTTAACCATGGTAAATAATTTTTTCTACTAAAGTAAATGTCTATAATGTCTAAAAATAAAAGATACCTTTTTACACAACTTGTACCTCTTGATTACAAATATGGAATCTATTTTTTGAAATTAAAAACACATAAGTGGCAGAAATTATTTTAAAATTATTTCCCGCTATCAAAACAAAAAGTCTATTTTTAAGAAATAATAACTTTCAAAAGATTGACACAAGTTTATGTCCAATTTCAAAGTGAAATTACTTACAATTACCAACATAGGATTAAATAGTAAAAATATAATCTTATTAAAATTTAAAACCATTTATAAGGATAATTTTCCCATATAAATAAATTATATTAAAAGGTAGTTTGAATTAAAATACAGTATTTTTCACTATTCATGAAAAATATAAACATTATTAGAAAAATACCAAAATGTCATCCAAAGTAAATTTTTATGACCCAATTATAAATAAGAATAATATTGTGTCAAATAGAACATATAAAAGTAAAAAAATATATTTAAAAAGGGTTCTCCATGAAAAGGTTTTCAAACGACCTTTTAAATAATATTTGAGTATTTATGCTTAAAATTAGATTCATTCTTATTTTTAGCCTCTAAATTTTCTGGATAAATGTAAAAACCATTAAGAAACATATATATCATATTTTAGTTAGTTCTATTCTTTACTACCAATACAATATCTAGGCATTAACTTCCATCTAAAATAATAATATTATTTTTATTATTTTTTTATATAACTCAACATTTTAAGACTTCAGATAAACACATTATTGTGTGTCGAGTATGACATATAACATAGAATTCACTTTAAAAGTAAAATTGATATTTAATTCACAAATATTAATAAGGAGAATGTTATCCCCCAGGAAATCACAGTCCTGTGATGGGTTAAATATTTTTTGATTCCCCAGTAGGAAAAGTTAACAGACAACATGTTTGCATTATGTTACTTTTCATAAAGTTGAGGATTTTATTCATGAGATTAACTAAAAACATAAGTAAACATATATACTTGTCATGAATACTTTCATACTTTACTAAATTTCTTCCACAAACTCATCTTTTCTCCAAATGATGAGTATTCAAACTGACGTGGTCACATTAAAATCACTTCAATCAACTTCTATAGTATCACCTAATCTATAAAAGATGAACTCTATATGTCCCTTGTATTTAGACATTAACCAAAACAAAAATGATTATTATGAGATCATATAATCCAAAAAAGGATAATCCTTTATAAAAAGAAATACAACTCTTAATCTCCAAAATTCAACAAACAGTTCCCAAAATTCAACAATGATTATTTAATATACAATTGTCCATAAAATTCTCCAAAATAATCCAAACTATGATTTATTCCCAAATCTCAGAAGGACATAATCACATAGTATTCCACAGTAAATCTTAACATTTATCTCCAAAAACATCGACTACTCATAAAGTCTCATACTGAAGTGTGATTAACCTAAACACATATTCTCTATGATATATTAATCATTTCCTTAAATAATCTAAAACTCTAATAAGTCGTCAATAAAAACATAGATTTACCCACAACAAAATTACACAATTACGCCTCAATTGAAATCCCGATGTATTTTATTTTCTATAGGCATATAGTGTTTCCCCAACACGGACAACATCTTCCAAAATAACCTTCATCACATAATCACCAAATAATTTTCCTATATTAAGGATATCCATTTGAAAAAACATATGTTCCTAAAAAACAAATTCTTGATCCATAAAATCATTTAACTAAAAACAGTAATTCATACTGAATAGGGACATCACATAGGTTAGTGGTACATGATTCCCCCTTGTCTCTCTTCGGTTGTGGGTTTTATTCCTGTGGCCTTTCCAGATGAAACATGTTTTCACTCATCTTACATATTGCTATTTTTATAAAACTCCAAAATTACCTTAACATGGTTTAACCTCAATGGTTTTATTATACCATTAAATTTCATCCCAATACAGTAATACCTCAACATCTAAATTCATGAAGCCTTATATATAGTGTCATTTTTTCTTATTCCACATCCATATGATAAAATAAAACTATTCCAAGTAGAAAGAACAACATACCTTCATCATGGCGTCCATATGGTCTCATCGTCTTCTTTTTCACATAGGTATAAGGTCTATGAATTACAACAATGTTTTATTGATCCTTCAAAATCATTTTCTTCATTCATCCAAATACACCTTGTACAACTTCAGTCACATGGGTGTTTGAAGAAAAGTAGTTTCCGAAAATTATCATGAATGTAATATGATTTCAAAACATATGAAAAAACATGATTTTTATAGAACAACAGGAGAGAATTTGTGTTGAAACATTCAATTAATGGTCCTTTTAAAATAACATAAGTATGCATTGAGAGACTATATTATAAAAGAAAATATAAATAGTTTGCGCAATGGTCTCCTTCTTCAGTACATTTTTGAAAATCATAATATGCTTCAAAATTATGAGATAATGTAAAATATTTGAAAATTCCATAATAATATTTACCTTTATTGAAAATTTGTGAATATGGTGAATGTATGATTTCATTAAATATAACAAATTATACATGATGATATCAAGGTTTAGTGGAGGTGTTTCATATCTCAAACATCTTCATGCAAGTGAGTTGTATGCATTAAAATGCTTCACAGTTATCTGAACATGACTTTGCAAAAATTATTGCAAGCATGAAATCAGGAATAGATAGGAATGTTTCTTGAGATCCTCCTTTTATTTGTAACCAACTTTTATTGATCTGAAAATTTTATAAAACAAGGATTTAACTCAAATAACATAAATAGGGATTAACCACGTGTTTAAATAAACTCATAATCCCTAATGTTATCTAAATCGACCATTGATACAAACTATAAGGACTCGACCTTAAACATTACATATTCTTGAGTTCAATCACGAATTCATATTGAGGATCCTTTCAGGTTTAGAGTTTTTTATAATTAGGCCATAACTATTACATTACATCGTAAAAATTTGAAAAGTAGACAATTCTACTCAGTTTCCATTTTTTTCATAAATAAAATCTCTTAAAAAGAAACATGTATTGTTTTATGTTGTAGACAGTATGACTTTTCCATGATCCGATCCACGACCCTATTCATCTTTATGTGATGTGGAAAACTTTTAAAAAACAATGGATGGGCATAAAAATCTCAGTAGGGTTATAAAATAAGGAAAGAAAACATTATCCCATAAATAAATACAAATCAATGAATCCAGATATTTCAATCATAACATACCTCATGAAATGATATGATTTATGAATAACATATTGAATTCAAAAATCATAAAGGTAACTTTTGTAATACATTGAATAAATACATTGTATCTATCATAGCTACATAGGGAGTTACATTGTAATACCCATCACGGTATATTACTTAAATCTCTTAGGATAAACATTAACGTTTACCTCCGTCACGTTACCCAATGCATTGGAGATATATATCGAGCTCACCTGCCCTAGGTTTATCAGGGAACCACCCATATATGTAAACAATTCCCAATAAACAAAACATAATCATAACACATAACACAATTATAAAGGAGAGATAACATTTCAACATTCTAATCACAATATATAAATTCAAAATATTGAAATAAACAATGTTGTATCAAAAAAATTTCAAAACCATTTAAGACTTTTCATAAAGTGATTTTTTGAATAAAAGTGTCCCATACCACTTTGAAACTTTTAATTGAATTAAAATTTTAAACCATTAATTTCCATATAAATAGATCCTAAAAATCCTTTTTAAAAAATGTACTCTAATGAGAATGATTTAGAAGAATAAATCATTAAATCATTTAAAATGATATTTTAGTTAAATAGTTTTAAACAAAATAAGAGAAGATTTAATAGGAAAAATTTATGAATATCATCAATCAAAGATTATAATATCATTAGGATAGAAAGATTCATGATATAATATGATAAAGGGTAGTATATACACCATATAAAATTGAATTTGTGCATAACGACAATGAAGTCTCATTGGATTGTAAATTGAGATGAAATCCCTTAATAAATACGTATCCTTAGATTAAGGATAAATCATTTACCTAATAAACTATAAAAAATATAAATACAGTCAATATTATTTGATATTCAGTGTAAAACAATCCGAGGTCATTTTGACATATTCATATAACAACACAATCCACAAGTATAATTTTAACCCAAAGAATTTAAAATGGGTTAAAATATTCCTTTACAGAAATTCGACAGCTTAACAACGTCACATTAAAATTCAGACAAATATTTGATGATAGAGAAAAGGTTATATCATCACTTGGACATAAAATTTTCAGCAATAAGGATATATAGAAACATAGTCCAACATAAGAAGAAGTAATTTAAAATACATAACAAAAGAAGACTTTTAAAAATATGAGGGTGAAAGGTTTCTTACTGATTTGTTAACATACAAAACATATACTCCATAAAAGAAGGATAATACAATAAATATATAAATACCCAAACATTAAATTATATAAAACAGTGAATTATATTGTGGGAGGTACATAAACCACACAAAAGGAAATATTGGAAAATATATCATGAATAACACGGGAATAAAAAGTGAGATGAAAACCCCTTACCGCATAGCAATCAATCGAATTGTATGCCAAAAAAGTAATGACCACCAAATGATTCATAGAATACTATGAATATGAAGAGAATAATAATAAAATATATCAACTAGTAATACACAATACACCACATTCAATAAATAAGTGGTGAACAATGGAAATACCACAGAATTAAAAGTGTGATAAGAAACCCCTAACCTCGTGTCCGACTTGACCCTTTCATACTTTATTCTCCTAAATAATATTCTAAACTTATTTTATACATTCACATAAACAATTTTCAACTTTATATTTCCTTTATATCACTTATTACCATGTTATAAACATTATGCAATCATTTATGTTAATAATGGTTGTTTTATCGATATTTGGTACTTGAGTCAAAAATGAACTTATAATTACAAGTTGTTCATGTGGTCAAAATTACATTATCATGAAAATCATATTCATGATATGGATATCATATATATCATATATATAAAGTATAAGTATGTATTTTTAATTTTACACAACATTTAGTGATAAGAAATGAAATGTACCGTTCATGGAGATGGTAAGTCGTACGTACGCTTGAACGCTACTTTCATTTCTATTTCATGTTTAATGAAATGAAACAATTATGATATATAATTATATTATAATTCCAGTATAATTTCATATGATATATATATGTTAAATAATTTAACTAAATCTATACGTTAAATGTACTATGTATGTCATGAAGAATCATATCACCTTGAGGGGCGGTAGTCCACACTTCCTAAAATGAAATTATCGTATTTACAGATATTGGTATGCATAAAGGTAAGGTTGTAAATAAAAAATTACATAAGCCTAGAAAAAACATAAACATAATATATATCATATATAAATATAGTTCCATCATAATGGCCACCATGAGAGGTGGTAAGGGAAGATTGAACATTCTTCGCTTCGTGAGGTAGTAGTTCATCATCCAAAGAAACAATATGTTATTTATCTATTAGATAGAGGTTTGTGCTATTGTTTTTAGAATAATTCTCATAAAAACAACCTAGTATATTTAGGATACAGGTGTAGTTATAAAATAATTAAATAAAAATTGTTTGTGGGGTTGGATAAGAAAAATAAAATTAAAAAAATTAAGATAGGATATTACAATTAAATCGGTTATCTCCCTTTGGTTTGAACAAATAGGTTTACTTTAATTTGTTTATGCCTAAGGTAAGACTTATAGGAGGAGGAGAGAGATATAGGGAGCTTAATTGGGAAGTGTTTTGATGAGCCATGGGTCTTGAGAAGTGTGAGGGATGAGTTATAAGTGAGGGCTTTTTATAAGGGGGAGGAGGGTCTCTTTATGAATGATTGAAAATATTATTTTATTATATAATGATTTTCAGTTTCTAGAGGTCCAAAACTTATTAAATTTGAATATATTATTACTTGTGTTCGATATTAAATCATCCATTTTTAATTGGATTGGGTTTGGATATTATTTTAATCTTTATAATCTTATTTATTTAAATCATTCATTAATGAGCTTAACACTACATAATTATTCTCTCATAAATAATTATATTTATTTAATGTCTAAAAATAATAAAAAAATACCATGATATAGGAAATATTTTAATATTTCCAATGAATATTTATTTTCGAAGACAAAAATTATATAACCCTATTTAAAAATTTAATTAATAAAAGTTATATGATTATGTCATTTTTGTCATAACTTTAAATTAATTAATATAATGTGTCATTATTACTCCCAAGTGGCTCCAAGGGGTCCCAAAATCTTCCCAAGGATGCCCGTGGATGGAAATGTATTAACCAATATTATTATAACACATTATAAGGTAATTTTATATTATTATAATAATATTTTATGCCCATAATTACCAGATTTACCCTTTAACCATGGTAAATAAATATTTCACTAAAGAATATATTCATAATTTCAAAAAATAAAAGTTACCTATTTACAGAATTTGGACCCCCATATTCCAATTATGGAATCCATTTTTCTAAATTCATATTATAGATGTGGCATAATTTAGTTTAAAATTATTTCTCACAGTTAAAACCAAACACGTGTTTTTATGAAAAAAAATAACTATCAAATGATTGACACTATTTTATGACCAATTTCAAAGTGAAATTACAAATAATGAAAAAAATAGGATTAAATGGTAAAAATATAATCTAATTAAACTTTAAAACCATATTTGAAGATAATATAACCATATAAATAAATTATATTAAAAGGTAGTTTGAATTAAAATACAGTATCTTTCACTATTCCTAAAAAATTTAACATTATCAAAAAAACAACTAAATATATTCGAAATTAAATTTTTATATCCTGATTACAAAGAAGAATAATATTTTGTCAAATAGAACATATAAAAGTGAAAAAATATATTTAAAAAGGGTTCTTCATCAAAATCCTATAAAAAACCTTTAAAAGAATAGTAAATTACTAATGCTTATAATCAGAATCATTCTTATTTTAAGCCTCTAAAATTTATTGGATAAATGTAAAAATAGTTAATAAACATATATAATCATATTTTAGTTAGTTATGTTCATTCCCACAAATGAAATGGTTAGGCGTTAACTACCATTTAATATAATAACATAATAATCTTATTTTTTAGTATAACTCAATGTTGTAAGACTTCAGAGAAACCCATAGTTGTGTGTCAAGTATTCCATCTAACATAGCATCCCCTTAAAATAAAAATTAATATTTAATTCATAAATATTAATAAATATTAGAATTTCATATTATTTATTTACCTGTGATGTTACATCCTTCCACCCTTTTGGGAATTTCATCCCCACAATTAAAAAATTGTTCTCAGAAACTTCATTATAAGTCCCACATTAGAAAAAGAGTCACTAAAAATAACAATTTAAAAAAATAAAGGAAGATAATTACAAAGGTTACCCAGAACAATAGAAACTTGTAATCCATGAAGAAATGGATATGGAGGAGAAAGAAAACCATTATTTTCTAATGGAGAGTTATAGAAAACCTGATTAGGATAAAATTAACCAACAAAAAATAAAAAACTTGTGATAGGTTAAAAGTATTTGATTCTCCAGTAAGAAAAGTTAATAGACAAAATTTTTTTATTAAATTATTTTTCAAAAATTTGTGGAATTTATTTATGATATTAAATAAAAACATAAGGAAACATACATACTGGTCATGTAGACTTTCATACTTTACTAATTTTATACCACAAACTCATGTTTTCCCCAAAGCATGAGTATTCAAACTGACTTGGTCACATTAAAAGTGCTAGAATCGACTTCTAGAGTATCACATAATACAAAAAAGATGACCTATTTATTTCCCCAATATTTAGGCATCAACCAAAACCTAAATGGTTAGTATGAGATCAGATAATTCCAAAAAGGATACTCCTTTATAAAAATAAATCCAACTCTTAATCTCCAAAATTCAACAAACTGTACCCAAAATTCAACCAAGACTATACAATATTCAATTGTCCTTAAAATTATTAAAAATAATTTAAACTAATATGGAAACCCAAAACTCATAAGGATTTAATCACATAGTTTTCCACATTAAATCTTAACATTTATCTCCAAAAACATCAACAACTCTTAAAGTATCATACTGAAGTGTTATTAACCTAAACACATATTCTCGATGATAGATTAATCATTTCTTTAAATAACCCAAAACTGTTATAAGTCCTCAATAAAAACATAAATTCCTTTAATATAAAATTCATATATTACTCCTCAATTGAAATCCCAAAGTATTCTATTTTCCACAGGCATATTGTTTTCCCCCAAAATAGAGAACATCTTCTAAAATAATATTTATCACCTAATAAAAAAATTATTTTCCAATAATAAGGATATATATTTGACCAAACATATGATAACAAATAAAATTATACTTGATCAATAAAATAATTTATCTAAAAAGAATAAGTCATACTAACCAGGGACATCAAGTAGGCTAGTGGTAGGCGATGTATCCTTATTTCCCTTTGGTTGTTGGTTCGATTCCTGCGGCCTTTCTAGACGTGACAGGTTGTCACCCATCTTACAGGTTGTCCTTTTTATAAAACTCAATAATAACCCTAACATCTTTTAAGCTCAAATGTTATATTATACCTTTCATTTTCATCCCAATACATTAATATCTCAATATCTAAATTCACGAATCCTTATATATATTGTCCTTTTTTCTAATTCCACCTTCATATGATAAAATAAAACTATTCCTAATAGAAAGAACATAATCCCTTTTTCAGGGTGTCCATATGGTTTAATCATCATCTTGTTCACGTAATTATAAGGTCCATTCATTACAAAAATTATTTAGAGATCCTCTATAATCATTTGTTTCCTTCATCCAAATACTCCTTCTAAAACATGGGTTATATGTGTGTTTGCAGATATTTTTTTTTGAAAATAATAATGTATGGTATATAATTTCAAAACATCTGACAAAACATGTTTTTTATAAAGTAATCAGACCGAATTTGAGTTGAAACAATCAATTAATGGTTCTTTTAAAATACCATCAGTATGTGATTGGAGACTATATTGTAAAATCAAATATAAATAGGTTTCTCAATGGTCTCATTATTTAGCACCTTTTTCAAAATCATAATATGCATTAAAATCTTGAGATAAAGTAAAATATTTTAAAATTCCTTGATAATATTTACGTTTATTGAAAATATAAGAATATTGAGAAAATTGGATTAGATTAAATGAAACCCGTGATCCATGAGGATATCGAGGTATAGTGTTAGTGTTTTATATCTCAAATAACTTCTTACCATTGAGTTGTATGCTAAAAAAAGTTTCACAATCATCTGAACATGACTTTGATAAAATTATTGCAGGCATATCATCAGGAAGACATAGGAATGTTGTTTGATATCCTCCTCCTTCTATTTGTAACTGTCTTTACTAGATCTGAAAAAGTTATTAAACAAATATTTAATTTAAATAATAGACATAGGGACTAACATTGTGTTTAACTAAAACTTTTAATCCCTAACATTGTCTAAACCGAACTTTGAAACCAACTATAAGGACCCGACCATTAACATTACTTAATCTTGAGTTAGATCAAGAATTTTCATTGAGGATATTTTCAAGTTTAGAGTTTTAGAAAATTGGGCCATAACTATTACATTACATCTCAAAAAATTACAAAGTTGACACTCTTACTCAGATTCCATTTTTTATAATGAAAAAATCTTTAAAAAAACATGTCAAGTTCCATGTTTTGGACAACATGACTTTTCCATGATCTCATCCTTGACCCTATTCATCATTATTTCTTGTGGAAAACATTTCAAAATCATGGGATTAACATAAAAAACTCAGTAAGGGTTGTAAAATAAGGAAATAAAACATTATCCCAGCAATAAATACAAATCAATGAAACCATACATTTCAATCATAACACAACTCATAAAATCGTAAGATGTATTAAAAACAAACAAAAGTCAAATATCATAAAGGTAACTTGTGGTGTGCATAACATACTAACATTGTAGATATTACAACAACATAAGGAGTAAAATTGGAATACTAATCATATTATATTCCTTAAATCTCTTAGGGGAAACAATAATGTTTACCTCCGTCATGTAACCCAATGCATTAGAGAGCTATCTCAAGCTCACCCACCCTAGGTTTATCATGGAACCACTTATATAATTAAAAAATATTGTATAAAAATAACATAATCATAACACATAACAAATGTATAATGTAAAGATATCATTTCAGCATTACAATAACAATATATCAATTCAATCTATTAAAATTAACAATGTTTTATGAACCCATTTTCAAAACCATTTAAAACTTTTAATAAATAGATTATTGGAATGAAGGTGTACCATACCACTATGAAACATTTGAAGGAATTAAAATTTTAGAACATTAATTTCCACATAAATAAATCCGAAAAACCATTTTTAAAATCTGTACATTAATGAGAATGACATTGAAGAATAAATCTTTAAATCTTTTAAAACGATATTTTAGTTAATTAGTTTTATACAAAATGAGAGACGCTTGAATAAAAAAAATTCAGGAATAACATCAATAAAAGCATATAATATCAAGAGGATAGATAGATTAATTATATAATACTTCAAAGGGAAATATATACAATATATAAAAGTGAATTTTACATAACAACAATGAAGTTTTAATGGAATGTAAATTGAGAAGAATTCCCTTATAAAAACTATATCTTTTGATTAAGGATAAATCAATTACATAATAACGTGTGACAAATTTAAATGCAATCAATATGATTTGATATTTAGTGTAAAACAATCAGAGGTCATTCACACATATTCATATCACAACATATTCAACAAGTGGAATATTAACCCAACTAATTGAAATTGGGTTAAAAAGTCCCGTTACAGAAATTTGACAACCAAACGACATCACATTAAAATTCAGAAAAAGATCCAATGAGAGGTAAAATGGTATATAATCACTTGAACATAAAATTTTCATCAATAAGGATATATACGAACATATCCCAACATATGAATATGTAAATTAAAAGTCATAAAAAAAATCAGTCTTTTAAAAAGAGGAGGGTGAATGGTTCCCTTACGATTTGGTAACATACAAAACATACACACATTGAAAGAAGGATAATACAATGTATATGTAAATATCCATAAATTAAAGAATATTACACAAATAATATTGTCATGGGCAGTACATAAACCACACACAAAAAATGTGTCAAATATAACATGAATCTCATGGGAATAAAAAGTGAGATGAAAACCCCTTACGGCTTAACAATCAATCGAGTCATATGAACAAAAATTAATAACCACAAAATTATTCACAAAATACTATGAATATAAATATAATAATGATAATATATATAAAATGGCCATACACAATACACCATATTCATGAAATAAGTGGAAAACAATGGAAATCTCAGAGAATTAAAAGTGTGATAAGAATCCCCTTACCTCATGTCCGGCATGACCAGTTCATTCTTTAATCTCCTAAATAATATTTTAAAGTTAATTTATACATGAATAAGAAAATTTTCAAGTTCATTATTCCTTTTATATTATTTATTACCATGTTATAAACATTATGAAATCATTTAAGTTAATAATGGTCATTTTGTCGATATTTGTTACTTGAGTCAAAAATGCACTTCTTATAATTATAAGTTGTTCATGTGGTCCAAATTTTGTTATCCCTAGATTGAAATTAATTATTTAGATATCACATATATAATATATATAAAATATATTTATGTATTTTTAATATTACATAACATATGGAGATAAGAAATGAAATGCACCATTCATGGAGACGGTAAGCCATACGTACGCATTAACACTACTTTCAATTCTATTTCATATTTTATGAAATGAAAAAATAAATATACATAGGTAAATTATAATTATATTATAATATCATATGATATATATATATGTTACACAATTTCATTAACTCCTACTTTATACATTCCATGTATTTCATGAATGAATCATATTACCTTGAGGGGGAAGTAGTCTGCACTTCCTCAATTGAAATTATCTTATTTACACATATGAGAATGCATAAAAGAATGACTGTAAATAAAAATTATAGAAGAAAATAAATAAACTAAAAATAATATATATTATATATAAATACCGTGCCATCATAAAGGACACCATGAGAGGTGGTAGGAGAATATTGAACATTCATTGTTTCATGAAGCAGTAGTTCATCATCCATTGAAATAGTATGTTCATTACCCATTAGATGGAAGTGTGTGTAAGTGTATTTCGAATATTTCTCATAAAAACAACCTAGTATATTTAATATAATGTTTTTATTATAAAATATTGGAATAAAAATAGTTTATGGGGTTGGAGAAGTAAAATAAAACAAAAGAACTTAAGAGAGGATGTTACCTTTAAATTGGGTATCTCCCTTTGGTTTGAACCAAAAGGCTTACTTGAAATGATTTCTAACTAGGGGAAGGCATCTAGGAGTAGCAGGGGGATGTAGGTAGCATAATTAGTGATATTTTGGAAGATCCAAGGTTCTTGAGAAGTGTGAATAATGGGTTAGAAGTGAGGTCTTTTCATAAGTGGGAGGAGGGGATATTTAGGAAATCTTGAAAAAAAAATTATTATATAATTATTTTCGGTTCTTAAAGGTCATAAATTATTAAGGTAAAATATAAGATTACTCAATTTTGAAATAAAATCACACAATAATAATTAGATAGGTTTTGCATATTTTTTAAATCATTATAATCTTATTTAATTTAATCATTCATTAATGAGGTAAACACTGCATCATTATGAAGTCATATATAATTTTATTTATATGATGTATAAAAATTATAAAACAAATACCATGATGTAGAAAATATTTCTATCTTTATAATGATTATTTATAGTCTAAGATATAACTTATATAACCCTATGTAAAAATTGATTTACTAAAAGATATATTTTTATGTCATTATTGTATTTAATTTAAATTAATTAATATAAAGTGTCATTATCACTACCAAGTGGCTCCATGGGGTCCCAAAATAGTACCAATGATGCCAATGGTAATAAATTTATTAACCAGTAGGATTATGATACATTTTAGGGTAATTTTATATTATTATAATAATATTTTGTTACACTTATTTTCCAGATTTACCCTTTAACAGGGTAAATAAAGTTTTTACTAAAGTAAATATTCATAATGTCGAAAAATAAGAGTTATATATTATTACAATTTTTACCTCCTGATTCTAAATATGGGATTCATTTTTCCAAATTCAAAACATAGAAGTGGATGAAATTAATTTAAAATTATTTCCCACTGTTAAAACAAAAAAGCATGTTTTTAAGAAATAATAACTATCAAAAGATGGACACTAGTTTATGTTCAATTTTTTCAAATAATTATTTAAATTTTCATAAAACCACTTTTAGTGCAAGATTGGGAACACGGACATCAAAAAATCATACATAATTTCAGTAGGAAAATTATAAATTCAAAATCAACTGAAATTCCAAATCCAAGTTACTGGAGGATCACATCAACGAAAGCACTAAAAATCCCTTCAGAAGCCAGAGCATCCCTGAATAGAGGTGAGTCTCGTTATGTCCATACATAATCTTCATCATCACAAATCCATCACCATAAACTCATCACTGACATTTAATTCACCACTGACCACCACCGCAAGCACGAAAACCTCTTAATGTCATCTTCATCACCATCACTGGCCGTCAAGAAGTCACACCGCCATTGGAAAAAAAACTGACAATATCCACCAGAACCAGGAACGAATAATACCAAAAACTAGAGACATAAAAACGCTTCACTAATGACATTAAACACTAAATAAATAAATTGTTGAACAATAAAAAAACTGCATTTTTGTTGTTGTTGCCACCACAGAAAGTCTCCATCTACAAAGAGAACCATACGCAAAGAGAAAGAGAACCAGAACCATCTTCGAAGGAGAACTCTGACTCAGAACTCAAAGAGAACGCCATAGGCCAGAAAAACTCACATCCAAAAAAAAATTTGTTACCACTTCCCCAAATACGACAATGATATGAACGGCGGAACTGGAGGTTAGAGCAAGGATTTTTGGGGTAGAGGGCTCCGAAGAATGGAATCATGTTGGCTGAATCCCATGAAACGAACAGAGCCAAGGAAACCCTAAAGGGAACCTACCAAAAACACCATCAAAATAGAGAAAAAAACAATGGAAAAGTAGAAAAGGAAAACAATCCACACACTGAGCCTATGTGAGAATGCAACACCAAAGTCTGGGAAAAGACGCCAACGAGAGATTGAATCTAGGAGAAACCCTAACTAAAGCCATCACCGAAGTGTTAAATCAAACACATCAAGGACAATAATATTAAATCCAATGACCATAATTAGATTAAATGGTAAAAAAATAATCTAATTACACTTTAAAATCATTTATAAATACAATTTAACCATATAAATTTATTAGATTTAAAGGCAGTTTGAATTAAAATAAAAAATTCTTCACTATTCATAAAAAATGAACTTTATCATAAAATGCCAAAATTCCATAAAAAGTGAATTTTGATATCCCAACTATAAATAAGAACAATATTTTGTCAAGTAAAACATAAAAAAGTTACAAAAACAAGATTTAAAAAGAGTTCTCCACCAAAAGTCGGTAAAATGGCCTTTTAAAAAACATTAGACTATTTTTACTGAAAATCATATTCTTTCTTATTTTAAGCCTCTAAAATTTATTGGATAATTGTAAAAACATTTAATGAAAATATAAAATAATATTTTAGTTAGTTATTTTAATTATCTCCAATACAATGGCTAGGCTTTAACTACTATTTAAAATAATAATATTATATTATTATTTTTCAGTATAACTCAATGTTGTAAGACTTCGAAGAAACCCATAATTGTTTTTTAGGTAGGCCATCTAATATAGAATCTGTTTTAAAGTAAAATTAATATTGAATTCAAAAATATTAATAAATTTTAAACTTTCATATTCTATATTTACCTGGGATGTTACAATAAAAATAATATTTTCAACAAAAAAATTAATAATTTCAATATTAATTAAATGTGTTTATAAGAAATAATTTTAATAAAATTTTGACATTATGAATTTAAAAGCTAAATTAATTTGGTAAAATAAATATTCTATAACTTATAAAAATAAAAAATAAAAAAAATCATTTGTAATGAAAATATATTTTTTCTACAATAATGTGATTTTAAAAAACATTGTGATATTTTTTTTAAAAGTTATTATATTTCATTAATAAGTTATATTTATTTCTTGAAATATTTATTCATATTTATTCCTATAAAATTAATGACTAGTTTATAATGGTCATTGTGTACTAATAGAGTCTCACGGTTCATTTAAAGTCATAGTTGCATGCAATTCATGCTATTAAGGAATTAAAATTACATAAAGGGAAATATTTATTAAAATATCATGGTGTTAAAAAAAATAGAGGATTAAATGGGAGAAATATAGTGGGAAGACATTGAAAATAAAATTCTTAATAACAATTCCTCTAAAACTCTTTTAAAAAATTTAGATCATAAAATCATAGAGTCAAATCATAAGGAGGATGATTCTGTCACGGCTTATTAGGAAAACATCACAGGGCTTTCCAGATACGCATAAGGTTTTGTTAGCAGAAATGATATAAAAATAGATATATTGCTTTGTGGTTTAAAACCATAATTTATAAAGGCTCTAGGTGTATGATATTTTTTATTTTTTGCTGAAGTGGTTTTATTTTATCTCAAAGTAGAGAATGATTTTGGAGAAAGCCACCATGGTCTTGGAGATAAAAAAGAATATTGTAGTTTCAATCTTGTGGGTCAAATGAAAATGAAGAAAGAAAGATACAATTAAATACATTTAGAAATTTGGGAATAATAATCTTTTAAATCATATCTAATGGATGGAGAGGGGCTTCCAGTGTGGGAGAGAAGTCCATTAATATCATGAATGTCAAAGAGATATGATGAATCTCAGAAACATAATAGTGTTAGGGAAGGAATATCATAATTCACCACCAATTTTTCAATGCATTAATTATAGAGATAAAGTAACTATGTATGCTAGTTCCATAAACCAAATTTATTTGGGGGTAATCAGCCTTAGTAACCCCCAAAACCAACCGAAAAATGGAAATCGTATTATATCACTACTACTAAAGTCAATCATGAAAAGGAATTCGTAAATGATACACTACCTAATCACTTAACAATGTAATGAATTTTATTTGATTTGGGTTCTATGCATTACTTTACATACTAAATATTTTATATAATTGTTGAATTTAATCCCTGATACCTTAATGTATAGATATCTATAAATACACTAAATAGTGTAGTCATTGAAACCTATTTTTTCATAATTTTCTAGTAAGAATATTTGAGAAGATACCTATAGTGAATATCCTCATTATCCCCTTGGTAGAATTCGATGATATTCTTGGAATGGATTAGGTCTCAATATATAGATCACACATCAACATTTGAGAAAATGAAATCTCTTTTCACATTCTAAACCATCCCACACTCCTCTACAAATTCAAGGAAGACCATGAATCTCCTTTGGAAAATCTATAAATGGTGTTAGTGTTGATATCCTGTGGAGAAACATACCTTTCCAAAATCGATGATTCAATGGAAGATTTCAATATAGAGAAAATTAACTTTTTTAGGGAATACGATGATGTATTTATTGATGATTTACAATGAAATCCAAAAAATCATGAGGTAGAGTTATAAAAGGAGATAATACCCATAGCTACTACTATCAAAAAATTCCTATAAAGGTTGTCCCTAATAATACTAGATGATTGAAGGAATTAGCTTCATTAGAATTTGGTAAAATGGTTCATATTCTTTTGTTTATCACATTACTGTAGGTCGGTAATCATTGTAAAGAAAATCGATGGATCAATGTGGATGTGTATTGATTACCGATTGCTAAAAAAGATCCCTATAAAGAAAATTATCCCCTTCTAAAGATTGATGAATTGATTGATCAACTATGAGAAGATGAGTACTTCTAAAAGGTAAATCTACTTTCTGAACATCATTAACTAATTTTTAAGGAGTAATATATTTAGTTGATGTCATTCTGTACAGGGTATGGGAAGTTTGATTTCTTATAAATTCCAATAAGAGTTACTAATTCACCTATAGTCTTTATTGATTTTATAAATAGGGAATTTAGAGACTACCTTTAAATAAATTTGTAGTTTTTGTCAATTATATTTTCAATACTCCCAGAGAAAGGAGGATCATGAAGATAATATAAGGATTTTTATAATGACATTAAGGAAATAGAAAATATATTTTATTTTTAACAAGTGTATCTTCTGGATAAAACGAATTGAATTCTTGGACCATGAGATCGCAAGTGTGTTACTTTTTGTGCGCCCTTAAAGAAACATGTAATTGAGGAATGGCCTAGACTGACTATTGCACCAAAATCTATAATTTTCATGGCATAGTTGTGTACTATGAATGTTTATTTAGAAATTAAATCAGATTTTATATCCCTATAAATTATTTAACATGGAATGTTGTTAAGTACGACTAGACATAATAATGTGATAAATGATTTAAGGTGATAAATATATGTCCAAGCATTGTGCATGTACTCACACTAATAAAAATTGGAGAACGTTTTGTGATATAAATTAATGTTTAAAAGAAAGTATTTGGTTGTATACTCATGTATAATTATAATGTGATTTCTTATGCCACATGAATGTTGATTATCCATTTGTAGAACTACCTGGTGTAAGATATAGATTTAGAATCTATGCTCTTCACTGTAAATATTTGGTGGAAATACCTATATAGAAAAGGTGTGATATATTTAATGATCATAATCATCTATAGTTTATATTCACATATAAGGAGTTAAACATGCATAAAATAGAATGGTGATAATTATTCAATGAATCTGAATTCAATATTCTCTTGTATCTAGTGAATGATAATAAGGAAGCTAATTCACTTAACAGAAAAGAACATGCTACTATAACCATGATGTTGAGAAAGACCCTATCTTTTTGGATATTCAAACTATGGATTTGTAAATCCTAATATAATGGAATATATCCTACCTTTCCAAAAAAAATTACTAATTATCGATAGAAGAGAATATCAAGGAGGCATAAAGGCATGATATAGTTCAATAGAATAAGTCTAAATTAGTAAAATAATGTAAGCTATATTTATTCCATATCGATGATGTTGGTGTGACTAAATTCATTATGATTATTTTTTATCCTTCATCTTTTGGGATAAAGAATGACTGGTTGGATAACACACATATCTCACTATTCTATATCCATTATGTAAGTATAAATATGTAGAATGATTTTTTAGAAAACATCAATAGGGAAAACATGAAGAAAGAGATTGAAAGTTATATCTCATGGAGTTTGTTATATCAATATTTCAAAGAATAGTCACATATGTCTAAATAGATGGTGAAACCATTTCCTATACCCATATGTAAATGGGATAATGTCACTATATACTTTGTAACCGGTCAACCAAAAACATTAAATGAAATAATAAAATATCGGTTGTGGTAGATCATGTCACAAATACATCCCTTTTTCTCACCATTAAAGAAGTTCTATTACTTGAGAAAAATTCAAAGATATATGATATGAAAGTTGTGAGGATCCATGGGGTTCTACATTCAATAATCTTTGATTTGGATCCAAGGATCCCTTATGAAATATGGAGGACTGTTAAACATGATTTGAGTAAAAAATTGAAATTTAACCAGACCAATAACCCACAAGCTGAGGGAAAATATGAATTGACTATTTAGATACATTAGGACATCTTAATATCATACTAAATGGAATCTAAAAGAGGATGCTATCCGCATCTCCCACTGGTTTAATTCCTATAAAGTAATAGCTTCCACTATCATATTCAAATTTCTCTATACGAAGCTCTATATGGGAAGTGATGTATAACTCAAAATTTTCAAGATGATGTTGGGGAACAAAAGATACTTTCACATGATCACGTGTTAGAGGTGGAAGAAAATATTAAATTTATTGAAAAATATATATAAAATTTAATTAGATTCAGAAAAAGTGATTTGTTAAAAAAAATGGGACCTGTAGTTCAATGTTGTAGAAAGAAATTCCATTCAAATATCACCGTTGAAGATAGTCATGTGGGTTGGAAAGAATGGGAAACTTAACATAAGGTACATTGGCCACATTAATTTACTTGATCACATAAGAGTAGTGACCTATTGACATTCACATCCACCATTTATGGCTCATATTCATGGAATGTTCCACATTTCACTCATGATGATGTACATACCAGGTACCTCACATGTACCAAATCCTATTATAGTAAAATTGGACAATGAATGCTCATACGAATAGAAACTAGTGATGATCTTGGATTATAGATAAAAATATAAATGCAACAAGAAAACTCACATGTTTTACGTGTTATGGAGGAATCTTAACAAGGAAATGGAAATATGGGAACTATATAAAATAATGAAGTAGATGTAACCACATATATTATAAACTAAGAATACAATTTACAATTTCATAGACGAAATTTAAAAAGGGGGTAGACTGTAAAATCATCATGTTTAAAAATTTTATTTTTCCCTTGAAATAAATTATTCTTATAGTATACTATATAGATTTCTACACTAAAAGAAACCGAAAAAAATTAATTTTATTAATCTACCTTTTTACATTAATAAATAATAAAATTGATTAAAATTCCAAACATTTCAATTGAAAAATAATATGGAAGCTAAAATGGAAAAATATATATTTCCATATTTGAATTGAATAATTTTCCTCACTGCCTCCACAATAAAAAATAAATAAAATGATAATAAACCAATCGAAATTACAGAAAATGGAAGTATATAAACATGAGATTAAGTGAGTGGAATAATGAAAAATGAAAATCAGAGGTATTTATAGGATATAATGTGAAAATTGTAATGTTAATATGACCATTAGAATGGCATAAATCCATTGTATTTGTAATATGATCATAGTAGTAGATACATAACCATTGGGAATATTAACCTAACCCTTATAAATCACAACCTAGCATTAGAATAGCAATTTAACCTCAAAATAAGAAATTGTGATATAAATAACATTTATCATGCTTAATTTATTTAAATATAAATACTAAAATTAAAAAAATAAATATATCTTGATTAAAAAACTCAAAGAAAATATATTCAAATTTTTTGTCGAATATATTTTAATATATTTTATAAAATTCGTAATTTTAGTAATAAAAATAAAAATAAACTATTTTAGAAATTAATTTTAATAAAATATATATAATTTTTTAAACAATAATGATGAAATTTTCCTTGGTTTCTTTTTGTCAAATTTTTTAAATACATTATTTTTTTGGGTGAATAATAACATTAATGTTTTTCACGTAACCGGTGTATCCGAAATTTCATTTTTCTGATGTAATAATTACATAATCCACTAAATAAAATGATGTTCATCCATGATATAATTAATTTCAGAATTGTTTCACTAAAATAAAATAAAAATAAATTTCCAAACCAAAAAAATAGGATTCCAAAACCTAATGTCTAAAGTGATTCCTAAAAATAAAAAATTCTCATTCTTTCCTCATTCCTTTTTATTAAACAATGAATTTTGAATTATAAAGTGCACTTATTGTCTTATATCAATTATGTTTTATATATATATATATATATATATAATTTATATATTCAAAAAATCACTATTAAATATTTTACCTATGATATAGTATTTTATTCAATACTTTATTATGAAAATATACCTTTCCTTATGTATAAATAACCCCTCACTCCCTATATAGAAAACCACTCATACCACTCTATCCCAATACTATCCTATGAAAAAATAAATCCCTATAAGACCAATAGAATCCTTATGGATGTTCTAAATTAATCTATCTCTAAACATCAAGGGAGTTATACTATCGTAAAAAAAATCTTCACTGAGGATAAAGTATATTTCGAACATGTCTTCTTTTTATTTTTATTATTTTTTTCACTACCCCTTTCAAACCCCAAACACAAAATATTAACTATAAATTATATTTAAATTATCTTAACTATGTTAACTTATTCTTTGTATCATGTTTTTTTATATATATAAATTTCAAACACCCATTTTCTCACTCTCTCGATAATGTCCCATCAATGGCCAGTTAACCACCATTAGAGACATTTCCATGTAAAATCATATAACCATTATAATGGATGGATATTATAAATTATATATAATATATAATAATATAAATATAATTACTAAAAAACAATATTTTTTTGTACTAAAGTATAAATTAAATTGAAAAAAGTTGTGAAATTGTAGAAAAATTAATTTTTTTAGTAATACAGGATATCAAAATGACTATAGTAATAAAAAGAAAATTAGGAAATATAATCAAATGAATATAATTTATAAATATTTATAAATATTGAAATAATTATCTTCTAGAAAAATGCTTTAATATATCTAATTTTATTTTATAAGAGGATAAAAATAATGAAATAAAGAAGGATTAAATATACTTGGAATCTCTAACACAAGTCCCTTTCTTTGGGTTATCCATATTTAACATTAACATCAATATTTTTATTCCATTAATTTTACTTAAATAAAATTTATTTAATCATGCCTTTTCATTCAAGGATATTCATGTTTCCACTTTTATTTTTGGGCCAATACAGTGTTTTCTGATAAAAAACATTTATTCAAAATAATTATTTGACACCTCATGTGATGTTTCTAATTCAATGAAAAATGAAAACATATTCCAATGTTTGATCTCTCTTTTCATTAGGCAACCCAAAAAAATTCATGGATTGATTCTTTATAAAATCTGTGTGAATCCCATTCAATTACAAAAGCTATTTCATGATTATGAGTGTTATACTTTCTATGTGGCATGCATGATAATTTAATATTATGACATGATGGGAGGGCCTGGATTTATATATTCATCCATGGAATTACGTAATGTGATGTATATCATGATATATTGTGTAATATGGGTGAAAATGATGCTATATTTTTTTATATGTATAATGTTTTGATTATGAATGTTTGTTATGAGTGAACAAGATGCTGGAATTGTTTGCAATTATGTATTGTTTTTAACAACATTGACATGTGGTTTAATTTTAACACATTGTCACATTCCCTAACATTATCATGTGTTTCATTCTATATATTTATATTGACCATATTCTTGTGATATGATAATGAATATTATTCCCACAACCTCCATTATTAAATTATTTGTTTTATTATATTTATGGGCATCAGGTAGTTCGGGTTGAAGTCAGACATAAAAATTTGATTTATTGTTTAAAAAAATGAATGTTTTGGTCTTAATAGCGTTGACAACACTGCAGTCAAAGCTACACGGGCTGGCCTGATTCATCACGCGGCCTCGTCCGCTTCACCGAACAGCCTGCCCAATATTCAAGGCAGATAAATAAAATTAATTATTAGTGATGAAATAAAAATTACGACTGATAATATAAAAATAAAATCAAATATGAAGAGTGTGATAAAATTTAATGAATTTTTTTCATGATAATAATATTGAATTTTATGACTGATAATATTATTATTATTATTTGAGGATATTATAAATTATTACTGAGTATTATTATTAATATTAAATTTAATTTTGATACTTTTGTTATAATGTTTATCATTGTTACTCTTTTTTTAGTTTATTATTTTTATTATCATTACTATTATTATTATTAGTATTATTATTATCATGTTATAATTTATGTTTTTAGGGGTTTTTTTCTAAGGATTAATCTCCCCCCTTCTACTTGGTTGCGACACCCCCCCCCCCCAAACACATTTGAACCCCTACTCTTTGGCCAGCCGGTAGACCACCCGCCTTCCATCCAAACGGCCTTTCCCTGCTCGCACTATCACCCCATCCCCCTAGTCAGGCCACTCGTGTCGTCACCCTGACCTCCAAGCCATCTCGCAGCGGCAACATTTTTCCACCTCTCACCAGACCTATCACACACTTTCTCGACCGGTGTGACCCTCTTTCATGCATGATTCCCCTCTCTCAAACTACTCTTCTCTTTTCCCTAGTGTTTTGGTTATTTTTTGGGTTTTAGGTTTTTAGTCGGAAGGGTGTCTGATTAAGTGTTAATTCATGATGTTTTTTGTTAGATTTTTTGATTTAAGGTCCAATTTGGGCACCTCGTGGTGCGACTAGGGTGAAATTGAATAATTCAAACAACTTTTAAAAATTATTAACCTGAGGCATGTGGTTTCATGATTTAACATCTCTATTATTAAATTAATAGGTTTGTATAAATTTATAAATGTGTTCTTTGTTTTGATTGTTTGGTGGGTTGAGTGTTTTTTAAGTGGGTTGAGTTTTTGTTTATTGGAATTGTATTTTTAATGAATGAAGGTTTTATGATTTGATTTTTCTTTGATGCAATGTTTCCAAAAAAATGGGATTTGTGAATTGTTTGGATGGTACGAACATTGTTTTTAGGTGTATTTGAGTTTTTTTATGTTTAAATGTGAATTTTAAAATGATTTAAATTATGGAATGCTTGCTTTAGAAAGATTTTAACGTACGATTGGTTTTATAGACAGGTTTGGCCATTGTTTTGGACGGTCTTAATTGTGTGTCTTCTTCAGTTATAAAATGGGAATTTGAGAAAGAATACAAGTGGTTGTAAATGTATTTGGGGTGAGTTTTCTCTAATTACTTTGTTCTCTTTAGTTTTATTTGGAGCCTTTGTTAGTTATTTGATTCCCTTTCATCATTGAAGGGTGTTTAGTTCATCGCGGTGTGGGTTTTCATAACCAGGAACAAAGTCATGTATGTATATCCATGAGTAAGCATGTATATATGTATATACTCTTTTCATATATTCTTTAATGGCATGAGGAATATGTACTTGGGTCAAAGGGAATATATATAAATATATATATATATATATATATATATATATATGTGAATATCTATTTTCATATACGTAAAGCGGTATCAAGTTTCCATCGTCATGAGCTTCATGACTTGAGGTAGGTCCCCCACTGCACTTTCCATTATATTTAGAATTTTTTAATTTATTTTTATTTAATAATTTTAATAGAAATAGTAAATAATAATAGATAATTATTTTTATAATAAATTTTATTTGAGAAAGATAGTAGTTTTCTCTTGTGCTTTAATTATCTGAAAATATTTTCATTCAAATATGCATAATTAATGTAGATAAAATGTTTGATTGAACTTTGTAAGTATATTGTGTTTCTTTTAAAGAGTGGTATGGGTTAAAAATGTGTTTGTGTTTCTAAAATAGTTTTTTGAAATAGGGTTTTAAATGGGTTTTGGATTGAATGTAGTGTATATTTATTTCTTTGGAAGTGATTTCGCGTGTGTTGGTTATTCTAGAAATAGGTTGGTGTTGAGTGGTTGGTTAAGGTCCGTTTAGCACTTTAATGAAATAAATTATTTTGGAAACTCTCTCTGGGGTGGCTCAGGGTTATCCTTCTATATACATAGATAATGTAAGTTATTGTGTGTGGTGTTCGTGCATTTTTATTTTTTACATGATTGACATTGTTGACTCACCCCTCATTTCCATTGGTTCTCAACATGGGAACCTAGCAAAATAAGTGATTTTTGTGTGAATTATTGTTGTATTATATTAGATTACACACTGGTTAGTGGCCCTTAGTATGGACTTTTATCTGCTAGGGAATTGGGCCCCTCGGTTTGGCCAGGTTGGGAATCACTGAGTGTTTGGGCATTATGATGTCACCATGAGTAGACATTCCTTCATGATGAGTCACATGTATAGTATGTTCTGAATTTTTCATAAGCTCTTAGGATTAAAAAATGTTTTCTTTAGATCTTATTTGTATGTGGGGGATGATTGAGGGTCCTATTTTGGTTGTTGGTCCCCTTTTTTGACGTTCCTATTTCTCTAATTGTGTGTTGTGTAAGGGTTTCCACTTGACTAACAAGTAAATTTTTAGAATTTAAATTTTCTTCAAATTTTTTTAAAAAAATTATTTCACCTTTTCCCTCTAAACATTAATAATGTTTTCAAATTTAAAAGGGAAATGGATAGTTACTTGTTTTAGAAAATAATTTGTTTGTGGAAACTCATATTTTATATAATTTAGTTCAATCCTGGAATTATTAAATTCTTTATTTTCATGTAATGATTTGGGAATAGTTTTTTGGGCATGTCTACTATGTTTTAATACTCGTGCCTAGAGTGTTTCCTTGTTTTTAGTTTCTCTTGCTGGTTCAAACTTTGGTTTGGATCACCTTGGGAGACCTTTGGTTTGGGTGTTGAAGTTTGACTCTAAGGTTCACATGGATTTTTGGTCGTGGTCAGTTAAGTATGTGTTATTTGTTATTAATTCTATTTCGTGTCATTTATTTATTTTTTAATTGTTCTATTTTATTTTTTCTTCTTAGTTTTTTTATTTTGAAAAAACATTCCCATTTTGTTCTCTATTGATTCACTAACACTTGTCTCCTTCCCGGGAGGATCGGGAATGCCTCTCGGGCCTTTCCATGGATTGGCTCGGGTGACCGATATGGGGTCGAATAGGGTTGGTTTGTGAAAAAATTGGTATCATAGGATATTTTATATCTTGGTTCAGGCTACATGAGGATAGATTCATAGTAGATTGATGTTAAGGGTGTCAGAACTTGGCGTTCTAGCTACGAGAAAGGTTTATATCTAACACACCTCATGGCAGGAATCAAGTTACCAGAGTAAGTTGAGGTTTGTCTGAGTCGTTGGTCTTTGTGGTTAATCATGTTTAGGGGAAATCAAAAGAAAGTAGAATTAATGGTCCATGTGTTCTCACAGGGTCTGGCAAGCCATGTGGGGTCGAGGACGCCGTCCTAAAATACTCTATGTGGTGGTGTCGTGATTGGCATATGGCCGACAATAATATGTCCCAGTAACCCACTAGCACTAGTCTCCTCTTGAATCATTCCACGTCTCTTTATTTTGGATTCATGGAAATATTGTTTTTAAGTATAAAATAATTTGGTCGTGGAAAATGTTTTGAAATGAAGTGATTTAAATAGAAAATGATGTGTATGTTTTGAAAAGTGTGTGTTTAATGTTTGTTATTGAAAAATGGAAAAGTTCTAGTTTTGATCCATGTTGTTCTCACAGGAAACCACATGCATGGGTATATGTGGAAGGAGAAATGGTTAATGGTATGGGAGGATGAGTGCCAAGATTGACATGAGGTGGGGTTTTGTGTGGCACGAGAACATTCATGTGTGCGACCCATGGGACACCATTTGTGTTTGTGCAACCCACCAGCTGCGTTCATTTTCAAAAAAATTGGTTCAATGAAAATTTGATTGTTTTAATAACTGTTTATTAAGCGGTGTGGCCTTGTATATTGGAAGTATTTGATGTGAGGTGCTTCAATCCAAGAATTAGTTTTGATAGATTCGTGTCTTTAGTTTGAATTCATGTTTATATGTTTGTGAGAAAGATTTTTTCAGTGGATTCTTTTGAAACGTTCCTTGGAAATCCCTTGTAGTGGTCCCCCCTACACATATAGTGTTATCATTTGGTTTTTCATGGCCATTTTAATAGTTTTAATTGGTCCATGGTTTTATTTATTGACTATTTCACACCCCCAATAAAGCATTAACATGAAATTGATGTGCGTCCACGGGCAATTCGACATTGGTCATCCCTCTAGTTGATTGAAGGTCTCTATTATTGAATTCTAATATTGAACCCATATATCTTTATAATCAAAAGGATACTCATTCATCATTATGGTGAGTTGAGAGGCATTGAATGAAACTTGGGTTTCCTTTAGTAATTTGATAGTCAAGGGTGAATTTTGACATTGTTATGTTCAATTTATTTTGGGAAACGGTGAAGGAGATTCTAGTGGGAAAGGGTGAAGGTGGTTTGGAGTTATCTATGATGAACAATATCTTTAATGGCTTGTAGTGTTTTCATCAGCCTCAAGGTTCATTTTTGGTGACATCTTATAGTGTGAGTTCTCATGGATAAGAGATGGCTGATTTTGTAGAATCCTGGAGGAATCCCTATTTTAATATGAGTTTGTCCTCTCACTGAGTTCTATTTTGTTTTGTTCAAATTGGAATGTTTATTGTGAATGTTTCATTTTTAATTTTCTTTTTGAAGGAGAAGAGTTGAATCATGTGCATCATCTAAACCCCTATTTTGGTGGATGTACCGCATGGGGGTAGTTGGATGTCATTGTGTGTTTTTTTGTTGGTGTTGTCTTGGTTGTGGTTTTCTTATGCGTTACACCAAAAGGAGAAGCTCTATTTAGGAGTTTTAATTACTGACTATGAGGTGGGATGTGCATCAAACATTAGGTCTCTAGCCATTGGCCTCGAAGTGAATCTAGTGTGTGGTCAGAAACCCATGAGTGTTTGGGACCCTGACTTTATTTATGTCATTTTTATTGAAGATGAAGGTAGTTTAAATTGATTTTTGTGGTTGTTCCATTGCGAAAAACCCAATTGGGTGCATGACATTTCATGTGGCTATAAGGTGTGCCCATCTCATCACCTTAATGTCTTGGGAATTGCGTACCAACATATCTAATTTATTTTCGCGGTCCTTATAGGGTCTATTGGGTAAATCGGTCTCAAATATTTATAGTGCTCGTCTAGGGATGTGGAGATGTTGTATTTTCTTGGGTCATGATTTTTGACACCCAGTAGTTGGGGCGCACCATCCCCACTACTTGTGGTGTGGTTTTTGGTCACCGTTGAGAATGTTTCAATGTTTGAAAGTTCTAATTGTGGGGAGACCCGCTATGGGTATCACACAAATGTATTTGGAATGAATCAGCATCATCCCTTTTTCAAAATAGTGGGGAGTCCACCTGGGCCTCCCAGTCTCAATTTTCCAATCTCGTCTCAGGCGTCAGTAAGTTTCTAATGATGGGGATCCCCTTTAGGCTTTCCCATATTGGATTTTTTACTATGTTCCTAGAGATGACATGGTGTTAGGTGATCTGAGTGTTCCTTGGATGTGTTTGGTCTTGTTATTTTTCTCCCAATCAAACTATGTGGTTCTCGTTCAATAGTGATCAAGATGTTTCACTTTGTGAAGTTGGTTTCTGTGAGTGTGAGAGTTTATTTCCTTGATCAATCAACATTAGGTGTTATAGCTATTTGGGGTGGGTTACACATAGCGGAACGTCTTTTGTGGGTTTCATGAGGTGGTTAGTTAAGTCAGTTACTCTATGCATGGTTTGTTTTCTTCTTTTCACTTTTTGATTGTGGGGATCCTCCTTGAACCTTAATTGGGTGTGATTTTCTACTTTTGGGTTCAATCTTATTTAGGGATTCCTAAAGACAGAAAGCGCTATAGTGGGGAGAATTATCACACCTTCCATTTTTAAATTATTTTTTTTTAAATTTTCGGGTGTCGGTTTATTTGGGTTGAATCCCAACATAAAATTTTAGATCTCTTATTCAAAAAAATTCATGTTTTTTCCTTGAAAGTGTTCAACGCACTATAGTCGATGTTGTGCGGCTTTGCCTGAGTCACCGCATTTCCTCACCCACTTCACCACATAGCCTACTCAATGTTCAAGGATGATAAATAAAAAGAATTATTAGTGAGTAAATAAAATATAAGTGTGATAAAATAAAAATAAAATAAAATAAGAAGAGGTTGATAAAATTTAAGGTATTATTTTAATGATAATAATATTTAATTGTTTTACTAATAGTAATAATATTATTATTTTTTTGATATTATTAAATAATATGTATTTCTATGATTATTACTAATATTAGTGATGATAGTTATGTTATGTTATTTATTATTATTACTCTTCTTTTTTATTGTTGTTGTTATTATTATTGTTATGTTTTATTTTATCAATTAGTTTTATTGGTTTCTGGCTAGGGCTTATTCTCCCATCCTTCTTCCAGCTTATGGCACACCCCCTCCCCCATAAAAGTTGTTCGCCCTTGCTCCTAGGCCAGCCACCTAGCCAACCTCCTCCCTTATGGCTGACCTTCCCTTGCTCGCACTGTCACCCCCCCTGACCTAGCTGGTCGCGTCGTCAACCCGACCTCCTCCCCCCCCAGGTAGGTCGCTCGCATCATCGCCATACCAACCATCTATCTCATTCTAGTGTCGTATGTCTTCCTCAAACTAGACCCATCACACCCCTACAAGACTGGCGTGACCCTCTTCCACAGATGATTCCCCTCCCAATAAGCTACACTTCTCCTTTCTCATGTGTTTTATTTCTTGTTTGGTGGGTTTTAGGTATTCATCAAAAATATTATCTAATTTTATTTTTAAATCATGTCATTTTTGGACCGATTGTTTGATTTAGGGTCCAATTTGGGACCCTCGTGGTGGAACTACGGTGTGATTGAAGAATTCAAAAAATTTTGGGTATTTCTTTAGTCGAGGTTGGTGGTTTTGTTCATTAATATCTCTAGATAAATTTAATAGGTTTGTTTTTTTTAAATGTTTTCTTTGTTTTTCTTTCTTGCGAGTTGAGTGTTTTAGAATAGGTATGAGTTTTGTTTTATTGGAATTGTATTTTTAATGAAGGAATGTTCTATGTTTTGATTGTGCTTTGATTCAATGTTTCTAAAAAATTGGGTTTTGGAATTGTTTGGATATTGAGAAGATTGTTTTCAGGGAAATTTTTGTTGAGAATCTTTAAATGAGAATTTTAAATTGTTTTAAAATATATTAAGCTTATTTAAAAATATTTTAATTTATGATTGATTTTCTGAAGGGGTTTGGCCATTATTTTGGACTGTCTCAATTGTGTGTTTTCTTATGTTATAAAAAGTGAATTTGAGACACTGTACAAGTGGTGGTAAATGTATTTGGGGTGAGGTTTATGTTATTTCATTGATCATTTTTTTTTTATTTAAAGCATTTGGTTGTTATTAGACTCCCTTAAATAGTTGTAGGGTGTTTTGTTCATTGTGGTGTGGGTATTGGTCAACAGCGACAAAGAACTATATTTATATACATGGGTAAACATGTATATATGTATATTATCTTTGTGCATATTCCCTCATGGAATGAGGGATATGTACTTGGGTTAAAGGGTATATATATATACATATATAATGTATATTCATATAGATGAAGCAGTGTCGGGTTTCCATCATCATGCTCTTCATGCCTTATGGTCGGTCCCCCACTACAACTTCCATTATATTTGGAATTTATAAATTTCTTGTTATTTAATTAATTTTCACAAAATGGTAAATAATATTAGATAATTAGTTTTAGAATTAATGTTCTCTATGAATGATAGTAGTTTTTTCCTGAGCTTCAATTAACTGAAAATGTTTTCTTTCAAATGTGCATAAATAGAGTTGATAAAATGCCCAGTTGGCCTCTATAAGTAAATTTTGTTTCTTTTAAAATGTTTCTTTGGGTTGAAATTTTTTTGGGTTTCTGAAATGAATTTTTGGAATTGGTTTTCAAATATTTATGGGATTGGTAGCCGTGTTTCTTTGATTAATTTGAAATGATTTGGAGTGTGTTCGTTCTTCTAGAAACAAGATATCGCCGAATGGTAGGTTAAGGCCCATTTAAAACTTTAATGAGATAAATTATTTTGAACACTCTCTTTGGGGTGACTCAGGGGAGATCATGATATGTAAATGGATTGTGTAAGTTGTTTTGTGTGGTGTTAATTCATTTTTATTGGTTACATGATTGAATTTATTGACTCACCACTCTTTTCATTTGGTATTCTACATAGGAACTTGGTATAGTAAGTGATTTTTCTTGGAACAATTGATGCACTAGTTCAGATTACGCACTGGTTAGTGCTACTTACTACAAAATGGTCTCCATTAGTGGATTGTTCCCCTTGATTATTTCAGGTAGAGAAACACTAAGAATTTGGGTGTCATGACGTTATCGAGAGTAGGCATGCCTTCAGGATGAGTCACATGTAATGTATGTTTAGGATTGTTCACAAGATCCTTGGTATGACCCTATTTCATTAGTGGTTATTTGTATGTGGCAGGCAATTGATGGGCCTAGTTTTGTTTTTGGTCCCCATTTTATACTTTCCCATTTTCCTTATTATGTGTTGTGTATTGTGTATGGTTTTCATCTTGACTAACAATTAAATTTTTATATATTAAATTGTTCAAAAAAAGGTTTTAAATGTAATTCAGTTTTTCCATTCAATCATCAAACATGTTTTTAAATTAGATTGGGAAATTGGATGTCACATGTTTTATAAATGAATGTGTGTGTGGAAACCAATATTTTATATAATTTAGTTCAAACAGGGAATTTGTAAATTCTTTATTTAAAGGTAGTGCTTTGGGGAAATTTTTATGGGCACACCTACTGAGTTTTAATACTCATGCCTGTTGCGTTTTCTTATTTTTTGCTTCTCCTAAAGGTTCTGGTTCAAGTTTGGATCTCCATGGGAAATGTAAGGTTTGGGTGTTGGAGAGTGACTCTCAGGGTCACATAGAGTTTTGTTCGTGGTCATGTTTGTATTTGTTGTTTGTCATTCTTTCTCAATCGTTTCGTTTATTTACATTGTGTTGTTCACTTTTTTTATGATACATAGTTTTTTATAGGGAAAAAAACTTCCCATTTTGTTCTTTTTTGATTCCCTGGTTATTGTTTCATTCCCTTGAGGATCAGAAACACATCTCGGTCCTTGCCGCAGATCGGACGGGGTAACCGGTCTGGGGTCGACCCGGGTTAGTTCATGAGAATTATTCTCACCCTTCATAGAATCATTAATGTTCATTATTGAAGATCATACTAGGATTATGGATCTCAACATTCATTGATGTGTAGACTCATTTGATTACTTGTAAAAAAGATAAAGAGAGTACCATTAAGAAGAGGGATAATCTATAATTAAATAATGTTTATTTTTTATAAAGTAAAATTTATTTATGATACTACATTTACCAAGACAGTTAAACTTTATATCATGGAGTTATATCTGTATTATATTTTTATGTTAAAAATTATGTAATAGGAATGTAATGAAAATATGGGTCACTATAGTGAAAAATGATATTCTTGTAAACAAATAATTTTTTAATTTTGTTATTAAAATATATCATGGGAATCATATATGAACCTTGTTTATCAAGAGTACTAAAATTATCAATCCTTCTAGATGTGTTTCTTAGTATCTTAGGGTAATGTACTAGTAGCATGCATTGTCTCTGAGATTTTTCTGTCACGGTCACTATAGTTGGTATCAAAAGAAGGTTAATAGCAACATTAGAAACATGATTTTGGGAAACATCGATTAGTGAAAATAACTATAGGACATACTTTATGTATTATTATAGATAGAAATCCTAAAATTTTGGTCAGATAGAGGTTATGTGGTGATATTCTACCAAGATTAAGGATATTTTCATAGAACTTTATAGCAATATAACTAATTGATTTAGTATATGTTTCATTGGAAAAGTTATTTTAGGAATAATTTCATTAAATTTTATAAAAACATTTTTGACGTTATTGATAACCTTTCGGGTTGATGTGATTATTTGAGACCTTGTGATAAGATTCAAATATGATTTTAATATTTCTTAAAAAATAATAATAAATAAAATGTGTTTAAAAAATTAGTAAAAGGTTATTTAATGATTAACATTATTTCAAGGATGTCTATCATATTTTATGGAACATTATAATAATTATATTAATATTTTTTCTGGAAAACTAAAACATACATGTAGAGTAAAAACTCATCATTTCCTGAAATGAAATGGAGATTGATCCCATGATCGAATGAAGATAAGCATTTTGCCCCTACCACAGGCCTAAATGATGGCCTGGTAAATATTTCACCATTTTTCGGAAAAATATTTGAGAAATAAATAATAATGATGAACCAGTGGTGTTACTTTTGGGGATTACTTATTAATTTATTTTATTGGATAAATTATTATAATCAAATTTGGTTTGGAAAATATTTAAATATAGACAAGAATTTTTTATACTATTTATAGATCTTATGATCAATTAAAATTTATTTTTAGTGATCCAATAGTAATAAAATTAATGAAATCAATCACTCTCTGTGAATATTTATGAATTTACACTATGTCCATATCTTACAATGTGGGTTTTTCAATGATTGTATTTTCTAATATCAATCCCTAGAGTACCATGACCATTTTTAAATTGTGATAATGAAATTTATTTATGATGGGGAGGGTGTAACACCCTAGAAATTATAAAATAATATATTTTTATTCCATATTGTATGTTACACATGTTATTGAGTTATATTTCACTACACACAACTTTACGATTTTATTTTTTTACCCATAGTAGTTATTTTATCTTTCATTACACACAATACCTTCTTTTACCGAACAACATTATACTTTTAATATTATTATTTATATGTTGATATCATATATCCATTATAATAGAGGGAATGAATAGGATTAAATAATTTATTTTCATATATAGTTTTCATGTTATTATTATTTATCAAATTATTATAAACAAAAAAATAATCATAAAAAAATGTTTTATGAAATACATTATTTTTTCTAAAACACTGTTTAATATTTCTTGGAGTTCTAAATTTAAAATTTATTTATACCTATTTTTGACAATTTATATGTAAATTTTAAATTAATTTTTATAATTTTAATATCAAAATCATCCTAGGGTTACTTTTTGGTATTTTTTCTGAGTTTTATTTTATGATAAATAGTGAAAGATACTGAATTTTAATTGAATGCTTGTTTTTATAAATAATTTATAATGGTACATTATATATTTTATTAGTTTAATAAAAAAATCAATTATATATCTATTATTACAATTTTGTTCATTGAAATCCTTTAAATATTGACTTTATATATAAAAAAATTGTATACATTGAATCATTTTCACTAAAAAACATGTTTTCTCATCATGTCTGTGAGACTAATTTTAAATTAAATTCTAACACTTTTATTAGTAAAATTTTGAAAAATATATTCTGTGTTATATATTATAATAATTTATATTAACTAATAAGATCACCATAATTTTTAAACATAGTGATTAGTTAAAAGAATTTAAAGTAATTACAAAGATTAAGTTAAAAATGAATTTATGTAGTGGTTAAACATAGAATATAAGATTTAAAATTATCTACTCATTTTCCAAACACTCATTTCTTATCTATATTTCAACCCTTCTAACAATAGTCTCTAATATTATTACTTTTGGGAAAAAATTTTATATAAATGACGAATAACAAATGTTATTAAATGAATAGGAAAAAAGACATATACCTTCCTTGAATTTAATATATATAAACAATTTGACTAATGGAAAAAACCGTATAGGGTAGGTTATAAATATTATTTTCAAAAATAATTTTCATTATAAAATTTATTTATAATTAATTTTTATACAATAAATAATAATATAAAGTGATTATAGAACTCCAACATGGTAATTATATAGTTAAAAATAAAATAAAATAAAAGATATTAAAAATAGTGAACATGAAGTTAATTGAAATAATTGTTGTCTTATAAACAATTTATAGATTAATATACCATTTTATACATATTTTAACATAATATATTCGAATTTCATCATTGTATTGATATTTTTCTAATTAAAATTATATAAATAGTGTTAAAATTTATATTAATGATATTTTATAAAAATTAATAATATACAAATTGATTCAAAATTACCAAAAAAAAAAATTTATTAAAATTGAATTTTTAATATTAAAAATTATCATATATTTTCCATTAATGTATATTTTTTAATATTATAATGATCATATTTACTAGTAAATAGTAATAAACTCATTTGGCGTTGTTAGGGTTTAAGAGGTGTTTTTACACATTACATTCTCTTATATTAAGATTAATTTACAACAAAAAAGTATTTAACTTTTAAAAATTAGATATTATATTTATAATAATTGGTCAAAATGCATCTAGTAATTTTTATTTTATTTTATTCTTAAATGATAAATACCATAGGGTAGAAATCTAGTAACCGTAATCAAAATACTAAAAAGTTAAAAGATAGAAACATTAGAGTTAAGAAAAAATATATTTAAACGATGAGTAATATTTTCGGTTGGAGGTGTTTCTAAACCATATTATACTTCCATTCAATTATGTTTCAATTATATAGTCATATAGTGTAAGGGAGACCTCCCAATGGTGAACAAACTTGACTATTTTAAAAAATATCCCTCCTCCTCAACTATAAAAAAGGCAACCCACTCACATCGCTTTTTCAAAACTATAAAGCCATTTTTATCATCTAATACCTACCAAAAGACCTTCCCAATATACCACCCATCATATGGAATCATTTTTTTTTTAAATAATTTCAACCAATTAATGTTTTAGTGTAAACATAATTAGGATGACTGAAGAAGTCTTAATGTTCTTCTGAAATATTTTTAAATTTATTTCCTTACACACATAATTCATTTAATATTATAAAATGATTTGGTGATAAAATAATTGTCTTTTATATAATTTTTTTCATTTTTATGACCTATAACTTCATACACTTTTATTAAAATGGTTTAACAATTCCTCATTCGTGTGTACGGAAGACTACCTCTATACAAACTGGTGTTGTTCAATTTTACATAACCATCATTCATGTTTGGGATTAATGGTGTATTTATAGTTAATATATATTATATATTACATTTGTGATATTATTATTAATATTGAAATAATATATCATGCATAACTTCATTCATCACACTTTTGGGAAAATGATATATCTGTCTTGTGTACGGAGGACTACCGCCTCTCAAAGTGATTTCATTCATTCATGAATTACATGGAATTTATTTATGATGGTATTTATAAAAATATATGATATATATTACATAAAAATTATACTTTAATGATATTATATATTTATTACATTTATTTTTTGTAATACAATAAGATGATTGAAAAAATGTTCATTCATACATATAAACTACCGTCTCCAAGAACAATGTATTTCATTTCTTATCCCCAAATTTGGGGATTAATATAAAAACGTATATACTATATATGTGTGATATTTATATCATGGTTTACATTTTTTGGGTTCATTAAATCAGGATTGAATTAAGATAAACAAAAAATTATATTTCAAATCATTATCAAAAAACAATGCAGTTGTTACCCAAAACAACGAAAATAATGAAGAGTTATTAACAAATGGATGATAATATATCATAAAAGGATCATATTTAATATTATGAATATTATTATGGTTATATTTTAATTTAATAAAAAATTTAAATTTATTATACATGATTTTAAAGAGTATTCAACAAAAAGGAATCATAATGTAAGGATTTTCACCTTAATTTCATTTCATTAAGGAATTTTTTAATGTTAATCATAAAGTTTTACTTATTTCATGTTTATAAAACACCTTAATATATAATATGGTCATCTTATTTTATGATTCAATTTTAATTATTTCATCTAAGGAGCTCCTGAATTGGATTTTACGAAGTGGTAAAAATTTTGAGAAATCAATATCATTTCATTTTGTTATATAACATCCTTGTTATCGTTAATATTGTAAGATTATTTTTATAATAAATATGGATTATATTATGTTCTTTTTAAACTTTTTTTATGTGTATTTATATATAATACACATAACTATTTCAATGGTTTACTCACACTTCAATGTTATGATCATTTGAATTGTTTATTTCACAATATCATTCTGATCGAGACTCTTTATTCTTGAATTTCAATTTAATGAAATTATTTGACAATTGTATAATAAAATAATACAATTTTATTATTATTTGTCTATTCCTGATATTTTCAAGTAATATAATATATTTCCCACTCTTTGGTACATAATTTTATTTCTAAATGGGTATAAGAAAACATCATTTCACTCTTCAATTGTAAATGTTTTCTTCCAAAACAATGTTTTTTAGAAATGTTTTAGACCATAAAAAAATTATCAATATAATTTTCACTCATTTATATTATTTGATTCAAATTCAAAGGAATCCAATTTTTTCAAAATAATTCCCATATTTCGTTCAACAAAAAAGTAAAAAACAATTCACGTCATTTTCTGAAAAAGGAACATTCATAACCTTTTACTATCAAAATGAAATGTTATTTTTTACTATTGTGAAATTTAATGAGTTACCCCCATCATGTACATCCCTGATTTGATGCTTTATTTTCATGTTTAGTAGGATCTTTTTGAAGGTGTTTTATTTAAAATTAATTTTCATGGAAAATGATTTTCAGACTGATTTTTAAAATGAAAAATATATTTACATCAAGAATGGTTTTATTATATTTTTATTGTATTTATATACATAAATGATAAAAATTTGTTATTATTGATCAAATGGGTATACAGATTCAATTTATACCATCTCTATTTTTTATGGATATTTTATGTTCGTTTTGAGAAAGGAATGTATTGACATTCACATCACTAATTCCTTTCTATTATAATTAACATTACATATAATTGTTTACTTTTTTACGGAAATTAAATTTCCTCAAAATTTCAATATTATTTATCATATATATTTTTATTTATAAACCTATATATGATTTTTACATGCGGTTTTTTAATTTGATTGTTATTTGATTGCCTAGAGAAATATTTTTAAAACTAAATCATTTACTCAATGTGGATATTTAATGATAAGGAACATTTTTATGAATTAAATAGATTATTCATATATATATAATGATTTAAAAATGTTTCAAATGGGTTGGGTATGGTTAAAATAATCCCAAAGATAAATCAGTAGTCTGTTTGGACAAAATCAATTTGAAACAAACCCTTTGAGTTTATAACCATAATTGTTCTAAAATGTCCTAATAAATTAAGAGTAGTTTGTTTTAAACCATATTGTGAATATTATTTATGGTAAAGTTGTTATGTAACTCTGAAACATAGTGTCCAATAATTAATAATTTCCTTCATTTAGAATTCAGTTATTATTATCCAAGATATTTTCAATATGAAAATATATATATATGCATTTCAAAACCAGTTATTGATTAAATGGAATATGTTTTAATATATTTACATTTTAATATTTATTATTATTTGACTAGTTAATTAAAAGGAATGTGTTTTTAGTTATTTACATTTCCAATTTGATTATTTAGTATCTAGTTATTTAAATGGAATGAGTGCCCAATTATTTCCCTTTCCATATTGATTATGCATTACGCAATTATTTAATGTCTTGTGGGAGTAGTTATTTACCATTCAATGTTCTTTTTTATTATTTACTCATGATATCTTTTATTTTACTTCACCCTTACATAAAATTTCAGTACACCCTTATTTGTTTCCCTTTCATTATGATTCTATGACGAATATTATGATTGATATAAAAGGTTATTATATAAGAGATAATGATATTCTCAGAAAATAATTATATTGTAACATTGGTATTTAAATATAGTATTAGAATCATTTATGTATCCAGATAACAAAGAATAATAAAATGACAATTCCTTCAAGATGTGTTTCTTGTATCTTATAACATTTTAATAATATCAGGAACCACCTTGAGGCTTATGGGGTCATGGTCGCTATATTATTTTCATAATTCACATTTTTTAATAAAATAATATAATTTTATTAATTATATAATTGAAATTAATGAACTAGGATAAACCTAACATATCCTATATTGAAAAGAAGTTTTCTTTTTTAACATATAATATAAATTATTTTTCATGAATATATTTTTTCACACATTGATTATTATTTCTCACACTACGGACTTTGGCTTCAGTCAATACATAAAACCAGAATGAACAATGTTAATGATGCAATTGAAATAAAATGTAATGATTTTAATCCTAAGTAACAAGATATTATGAGATATTAAACTAAAAATATTTTTTCTATGCAGACATAACATTTTTAAGAAGTGAATCATATTGAGCATCCAAGTAAAAAATAGAGGTTCAAAATTATGTTGAGTCCTTCATGAGGAAACAATCACATTATTTTAGAGGTTCTACTTATCTACTAGTTATAGATAAATATATCAAGGACTATAAAAATATATTTTCACTATTTAGAGTTTGAAACATGAAAAAAAAATTATCTCATTATTATTTGGAATGGAAAATATATCAATGGTTCATGTTTATAAAAAACACATAGTAATTGTGATAATTGACTCAGTCGTGTAAGATGTTTTTAAGAGATTACAATTCAATTATTTCATACCTCACATTCTTCATTGGAAAAAAGTTTTGGAAATCCTTGATATAGAGGGGAATGATGATCTATATTTTTGTTTCTATGAGTAATATTTTAAAATATATGTGTGGTACAGTTTGACTATTATCATACAACATAGAACTATGATAGATTGAATCTTCAGTGAATTAAACCAGTGTATTAAATGTGAATAATCCATAAAATACTTCATTATATTTGATTAAATTATTCACTATGCTCAACATGGAAAATGAGACTATAGTAACACAAAAATTTCCTGTTTTTCATAAGAAAAAGATACAAAATTCAATCGAAATTCTAAAAACCCTGGATAAAAATAGACAATATTTCCATTATATTCAGAGTGAGTATAAAATCATTGAAAAAAATTCTATAAGGAACATTTAAATGTTCTAAGTATATAATGAATGGTTATTGAACATTTGAAAGAATATTTAATAAGAAAAAAATATATTACATAATTTTGGATAAAATAACACTAGAATCCACCATCCATACTCTAGTGCTTAAAATTCAATGTGAAAATTCATTATGCTAACCAATTGTAAAATAAAAAGGATACTGATGATGATGTATTTCAGAAACCATTTATTCCTAGTGATTAATGGAAATCTAATGTAATCCCTATACCTGATATGAATAATGAATTGGTGAATGGTACAATTACCGACTACTCTAAAAATGAATGTATCCTATTAGATTATGTATTTAACCAATCTATTATA
The DNA here is from genome assembly GCA_963277665.1 of Viscum album. Lineage (NCBI taxonomy): Eukaryota > Viridiplantae > Streptophyta > Magnoliopsida > Santalales > Viscaceae > Viscum > Viscum album. The sequence continues at coordinate 1,865,899,794 of OY728159.1, forward strand.
TCTGTATGATTATCTATGTCTATTTAAATAGAAATAATATTATTAGTGGATGAATTATTAGTGAAAAACACTAGTGGTAAGATGATCACATCTCAGGCCTATAGTTCTGCTTTGATTTAATTTTATAGGAATGTGCTTACTAAAAATATCATTTTTTCCTATGCTTGAATTTTATGTTTTCAGAGGAATGGATTGGAATTATTTCATAAAGACGAAATCAATTTATATAGATGTAAATTCAAATTGGATATTCCAAAACCAACATATGATCATCTATTATTTTATCTGTAAATATGAACATCTATTAGAAATAAACACTATTATATGGGTTACAATTCGAATTTAATTTTTTTTTACTTCATATGGCTAAAGGAAAATAAACAAAATCTAATATATTCATATATTATAGTACTTTGTTGAGGTCTTTATATAAGAGTCGTATTGTCTTATATTAGACTGTGTAGCTTCTTTTTTCATAACAAATGCACCAAGTGTTACGCATATATCAAAGACTCTGTATCGGATGGCCCAGACTGGTCACATGAATTGGAGAACAAATTATAGGAGAATCAATAAATGAGACTTATTTGTCTATTTGTTCCATGATAGTAAAAACTAATACATATTACTATAAATATTGTTTGATAAATGATAATAATTATTTATTATTAGATATTTAATAGTATCATAATCAATAATAGATATATTCTACCCTCTGTCAATGAATTATTCTTTAAGGACCTTGCCTTAAACATTACATAATCTTGAATTAAATGAATAATTCACATTGAGGATATTTTCAGGTTTAGAGTTTTAGAGAATTAGGCCATAACTATTACATAAGAACTTGAATATTACAAGTAGACACTACTACTCAGTATCTATTTTTTTCATAAAATAAAAACTCTTAAAAAGAAACTTGTCTAGTTCCATGTTTTAGATAGCATGACTTTTCCTTGATCCCATCTATGACCATATTCATCTTTAAGTCCTGTGGAAAACATTTCAAAAAAACATGGTATGAGCATAAAAATCTTAGTAAGGGTTATAAAATAAAGAAAGGAAACATTAACCCATCAATAAATACAAATCAATGAAACCAATACTTTTCATTCGTAATATACCTTACGAAATCATAAGATTTATGAATAACACACAGAAATCAAAAATCATAAAGGTAACTTATGGAATTCATAACATACCTACATTGTAGCTATCACAGCTACATAGGGAGTCATATTTGTAATACCCATCACAGTATATTCCCTAAATCTCTTAGGATAAACATTCACGTTTACCTCTGTCACGTTACCCAATGCATTGGAGAGCTATCTCAGGCTCACCCAGTCTAGGTTTATCATGGAACCACTCGTATACGTAAACAATGCCCAATAACCATAACATAACACATAAAACAATCATAAAGGAAAGATAACATTTCCACATTCCAATCACAATATATCATATCAAGATATTGAAATAAACAATGCTTTATCAAACCATTTTCGTAACCATTTAAAACATTTAATAAATAGATTTTTGAATCAAAGTGTCCCATACCACATTCAAGATTTTAATGAAATTAAAATTTTAAAACATTAATGTCCATATAAATAAATCCCAAAACCATTTTGAAAACATGGACATTGATGATAAATATTTAGAAAAATAAATCTTTAAAACATTTAAAATGATATTTTTGTTAAAGAGTTTTTAACAAAATGAGAGTCGCTTGAATACAAATAATTGAGGAATAAAATTAAATCATAACTTTATAATATAGCGAGAATAAAATGATTCATGATATAATTTGTCAAAGGACAGTATATACACTATATAAGAGTGAATCAGTGCATAAAAATAATGAAGTCTCAATGGAATGTAAATTGAGATGCAATCCCTCATAAAGATGGTATCCTTAGATTAAGGATAAATCGATGACATAATTTATGTGTGACAAATATTAATACACCCAATATAAGAGGATATTAAGTGTAAAACAATCAGAGTTAATTCACATATATTTATTGCACGACATAATCAACAAGTAGAAGTTTAACTCAAAGAAATGAAATTGGGTTAAGAAGTCTTTTTACAAAAATTCGACAGCCTAACGGCATCACTTTAAAATTCAGAAAATGATTTTATGAGATAAAAAGGGTATCTCATCACATTGAAATAAAATTTTCATCAATAAGGATATATAAGAACATATCCCAACATAAGAAGATGTAAATTAAAAGACATAACAAAAAAAGTTTTTTTAAATAGAGGATGGTGAAAGGTTCCCTTAATGATTTGGTAACTTACAAAACATACGCCACATGAAAGAAGTATCATACAATGAACATGTATATACTCATAAATGAAAGTATATTACACAAAGAGTATAATAATGGGCAGTACATACACCACACAAAAGAAAGTAGTGGAAAATATAGCATGAATCTCATGGGGATAAAAAGTTAGATGAAAACCCCTTACCACGTCGTAATCAATCGAGTCATATGACCTAAAGTTAACAACCAACAAATGAATCACAGAATACCATGAATATAATGAGAATCATTATAATATACATAAAAAGGAAGTACACAATACACCACATGCAATAAATAAGTGGTGAACAATGGAAATCTCACAAAATTAAAAGTGAGATAAGAAATCCCTACAAAAATTTGACAGCCTAACGACGCCAATTAAAAATTCTTAAAATGAATTAATGAGAGTAATATGGGGTCACTAATCATATGAAAATAAAAATTAAATTATGGTTAATATAAAAGAATATCCTCCAACATAATAACATGGAGCATAAAATAAATGACATAAAAGAGAGTACTTGAAAAGAAAGAGAGAGGTCAGATCCCTTATATCATGTCCGACTTGACTCGATCGTTCTTTAATCTCCTGAATAATAAACTAAAGATAATTTCTACTTGCTTAAGAACCTTTTTCAAGTTTATTATTCATTTTATATCACTCATTACCATGTTATAAACATTATGAAATCATTTATGTTAATAACGTTCATTTTGTCTATATTTGGTACTTCAGTAAAAATGAACAACTTATATTTGCAAGTTGTTCATGTGGTCAAAGTTTCATTATATCCAGAATGATATTCATGATTTGGATATCATATATATCATATATATATGGTATACACATGTATTTATAATAGTACATAACATTTAGAGGTATGAAATGAAATGCACCATTCATGGAGACGGTAAGTCGTACGTACGCATGAACGCTACTTTGATTTCTATTTATTATTTTAATGGAAATAAAACATAATGATAAATAGTTATATTATAATTCCAGTATATTATAAAATATAATATCATTAACACTATCCTTTATACATCCCACATATGGAATTAACGAGTCACGTCACTTTAAGGGGGGGGGGGTAGTCTGCACTTCCTCAAATGAGATTGTCGTATTTATCCACTATGGAAACCATAAAGTCATGATATAATTGGAAATTACAGAAGAATAATGAAATAATAAACATAATATATATCATATATAAATATATTTCCATCATAATGTCCACCATGAGAGGTGGTAAGATGTAATTGAACAATCATTGTTTCATGAGGCGTTAGTTTTCCTTCCACAGAAACATTATGTTCTTCATCCATTAGATGGAGGTGTGTGTAAGTGTAGTTTTAATCCTTCTTAAAAAAACATCCTAGTATATTTTGGATACTGGTTTTCTTACAAAAGAAAAAATAAAAAGATTTTATGGGTTGGAGAATTAAAATAAAAGAAAACAATTTAAGAGAATTTGTTACCTTTAATTTGGGTAACTCCCTTTGGTTTGAACCAAAGGACTTCTTGTAGTGCCTTCTGCCTAAGGTAAGGCTTCTAATAGGAGGAGAGGGATTTTGAGAGCTTAATTGGGAAGATTTTGGACAAGACAAATGGATTGATAGGTGTGAGGAATTGGTTAGAGGTGGTCTCTTTTTATAAGGGGGAGGAGAGCTCTTTAGGAAAGTGTGAAACTATTATTTTATTATATGATGATATTCGGTTTCTAATGGTCCAAAAATAATTATATTGTAAGATAAGATGACTCATGGTAGAAATAAAATCATCCAATCATAATTGTACATGTTTTGGATAATATTTTAATCATTATAATCTTATTTATTTAAATCATTTATTAATGAGGAAAATAGTGCATCATTATTGTGACTTTAATAATTTAATATATTAGATGTATAAAAATTATAGAACAAATACAATAATGTAGGAAATATTTTTATCTTTCCAATTAATATTTATAGACAAAAAGATAATTTATATAACCCCTTTTTAAAATTAATTTACTGAATGATATTTGCTTTTGTCATATTTTCCTTTACTTTAAGTTAATCAATCTAAATTGTCATTATCACTCCCATGTGGATCAAAAGGGTCCCAAAATCAACCCAAAGATTCCCACGGTCGTTAATTACTCATCAAATAAGTTTTGGAAAAGTGTTAAGGTAATTTTGAATTATTATAATATTCTTTTAACCTTGAATTACTATATTTACCTTTAACTGTGGTAAATAAAAGTCAAAAGTTACTATTCACCAAAAATTATTTTCATCAACCACATTTTACTTTTTGATAACAGAAATGTATGTTGAATTTTTGAAATTCAATTCACAGAAGTGGTAAAATTTCAATTAAATGAAAAAGTCAGTTTTTTTAAATACCACTATGTGGTTTCACTATTCATCAAAAATTGAAGTTTTTTGAGAAAAATACCAAAAATTCAGCCAAATCTATTTTCGATATTCTGAAATCAAAAATAATTTCCATTTTTCCAAATTAAAAAAATAAAATTGTCATTAATTAAATTAAAAACTAATTCCCGTTGTTGAAACAAATAGCGTGTTTTTAAGAAACAATAACTATCAAAAGATGGACAGTTGATTAAGTCCAATTTCAAAGTGAAATTGCATACAATGACCAAAATTGGATTAAATGGTAAAAATATATTCTAATTACACTTTAAAACCAAATAAAAACATAAAAAAATATATAAATAATTTTGATTAAAAGTCACTTTTTAATTAAAATACAATATTTTTCACTATTCTTTAAAAAAAATAACTTTATCGAAAAAATTCCAAAAAATTACAAAAAGTAAATTTTGATGTCCCCGTTCTAAACAAGTATTTTATTTGGTCATATAGGATATATTAAAGTAACCATAACTATATTTATAGTGGGTTCTCCATTAAAAGGTAATAAATCGACATTTTAATGCAAAATATGCTTAAAATTAGATTCATTCACTTTTTAATCCTATAACATTTTTGTAGATAATGTAAATACTTTTAAAAATAATGTATAAACATATTGTAGGTAGTTTTGTTCATTCCCAGCAATACAATGTCTAGGAGTTAACTACCATTTAAAATAATAATATTATATTATTAGTACGCCACATAAGTTTTCAAAGAAACATGGTGTAGTGCATCGGGTAAGATATCGAACATAGAATCCCCATTAAAGTAAAATTAATATTTCATTCACAAATATTAATCAATATGAAATATGTATTATTCTTTATTTACTTGGGATGTTACATCCTTCCCCCCTTTTTTGGAATTGCATCCTCGTAATTTAAAATAAATGGGCTCGGAAACTTCACTGAAATTCCCACATCAGAAAAAGGGTCAGTAAAACTATCACATTAAAAGAAATAAAGAGAATCACAAAGGTCATCCAAGATAATACATACGAGGATTCCATGTAGGAAAACATGGATATGTAAGAGAAAACAAAGGGTCATGTTCTGGTGGAGAGTGATAGGAAACATGATTAGGAGAAAGTTAACCATAAGAAAATCACAAACTCATGATCTGTGTAAATGGTCTTTGATTACCCAGTTAGAAAGGTAAACGAACAACATTTTTGTTTTACATTCCATTTCATAATTTTGAGGAATTAATCTTCTACATAGAATAAAAACATAAGTAAATATACTTACCTTCAAGTAGAGTTTCATCTTGTAATAAGTTTCTACCAACACTAATCATTTCTCTAAACTATGAGCATTCAAAAATACTTGGTCACATTAAAATCACAATAATCATATTCTAGAGAATCACATAATCCAAAAAAGGAGAACTATCTATTTTCCTTGTCTTTAGACATCAACAAAAAAAATTGTTAGTGAAAGATCAGATAATACACAAAAAGGATAATATTTTACAAGAAGAAAAACTATTCTAAATCTACAAAATTTGTCTAAAAATCCCAAATTTCAACAAATAACATTCAATAAACAATTTTCCCTAAAATTATTCAAAAGTAATCCAAACTGTGATTGTAACCCAAATCTCACAAGGATTTAATTACATCGACTTCTAAGATACATCTTAACATTTATCTTCAAGTAACACCAGTTACTCATAAAATCTAATATTGAAATGCAATTAACCTAATCACATATTCTCCATGATAGGTTAATCATTTTCCTAAATAAATAAAATCTCCATGTGTCCATGATAAAAACATAGATTCTTCCAAACTAAATTTTCACCCATTATTCCACAATTTAAATCCCAAGGTATTCTATCTTCCTTAGGCATATAGTGTCTCCTCAAGAGAGAGAACGTCTTCCAAAACAACCTTTATCACTTAATCACTAAATCATTTTTTATACAATGTATATCCATTTGATAAAACATAAGTTCCAAAATAACTTATTCTTATTCTATAAAATCATTTTACTAAAATAATAAGTCATACTAACCAGGGACTTCAAGTAGGCTAGTGGTAGGCGATGTGCCCTTGTCTCCCTTTGGTTGAGGGTTCGATTCCTGTAGCCTTACCAAATTTGATGAGTTGTCACTGATCCTATAGGTTGTCCTTTTTATAAAACTCAAAGATAACCCTAACATGATTTAACCTCAATGGTTTCCTTATACTTATCATTTTCATCCAAATTCATTATGATTTCAAAATCTTAGTTCATGAAGTCTTATTTCACCACCATATGATAAAATAAAACAACCCCCAAAATGAAGAACAATATACCTTGATCATGGTGTCTATTTGGTATCATCGTCATCTTGTTCACGTAGGTAGAAGGTCCAAGCATTGCAACAATGATTTAGAGATAATTCAAAATCATTTGCTTCCTCCATCCAAATACACCTTTTACAACATGGGTCATATGGGTGTTCACAAAAAAACAATTTTGGAAAATAATCATGTATGACACATATTTTCAAAACATCTGATAAAAATTGATTTCTATAAAACAGTCGAACAGAATTTGAGTTGAAACTTTCAATTAACGGTCCTTTTAAAACACCATAAGTATGTGTTGAGAGACTATATTTTAAAACCAAATATAAATAGGTTGCACAAGCGTCTCCTCCTTCAGCACCTTTTTTTAAAATCATAATATGCTTCAAAATCTTTTGATAAGGTAAAATATTTGAAAATTCCTTGATAATATTTACCTTTAGTGAAAATATGAGAATATTGTGAAAACATGATTTTTCTAAATACAACCCATGATCCACGATGATAACGAGGTATAGTGGAGGTGTTTGATATCTCAAAAAACTTCTTTCAAGTGAGTTGTATGCTTGAAAATGTTTCACAATAATACAAACATGAATTTTCAATAATTATTGCAAGAATGTCATCAGGAAGAGATATAAATGTAATTTGAGATCATCCTCCTTCCATTTGGAACTGACTTTCCCTGATCTAAAGATGTTATAAAACAAGGATTTAACTGAAATAATAGACAAAGGAACTAACCATGTGTCTAATGAAAACTCCTAATCCCTATAGTTGTCTAAACTGACCTCTGATACCAACTATAAGGACCCAGCCTTAAACATTACATAATTTTGAATTAAATGAATAATTCACATTGAGGATCTTTTCAGGTTTAGAGTTCTAGAGAATTAGGCCATAACTATTACATAAGAACTTGAATATTACAAGTATACACAACTACTCAGTAACTATTTTTTTTATAAAATAAAAACTCTTAAAAAGAAATATGTCTAGTTCCATGTTTTAGATAGCATGACTTTTCCTTGATCTCATCTATGACCCTATTCATATTTAAGTCCTGTGGAAAATATTTCCAAAAAAATTGGGATGAGAATAAAAAATTAGTAAGGGTTATAAAATAATGAAAGGAAACATTAACCCATCAATAAATACAAATCAATGAAACCAATACTTTTCATTCATAACATACCTTACGAAATCATAAGATTTATGAATAACACACAGAAATCATAAATCATAAAGGTAGCTTATGTAATTCATAACATACTTACATTGTAGCTATCACAGCTACATAGGGAGTCACATTTGGAATACCCATCACAGTATATTCCATAAATATCTTAGGATAACCATTCACGTTTACCTCCGTCATGTTACCCAATGCATTGGAGAGCTATCTCAGGCTCACCCACCCTAGGTTTATCACAGAACCACCCGTATACGTAAACAATGCCCAATAACCATAACATAACACATAGAACAAGCATAAATGAAGGATAACATTTTCACATTTCAATTAAAATATATCATATCAAGATATTGAAATAAACAATGCTTTATCAATCCATTTTCATAACCATTTAAAACATTTAATAAATAGATTTTTGAATCAAAGTGTCCCATACCACTTTCAAGATTTTAATGAAATTAACACTTTAAAACATTAATGTCCATATAAATTTATCCCAAAACCATTTTGAAAACACAGACATTGATGATAAATATTAAGAAGAATAAATATTTAAAACAATTAAAACATTATTTTAGTTAAAGAGTTTTTAAAAAAATGAAAGATACTTGAATACAAATAATTGAGGAATAAAATTAAATCAAAACATTACAATATCATGAGAATAAAAGGATTCATTATATAATTTTTCAAAGGACAGTATATACACCATATAAGAGGGAATTGGTGAATAAAAATAATTAAGCCTCAATGGAATGTAAATTGAGACACAATCCCTTATAAAGACGGTATCATTAGATTAAGGATAAATCAATGACATAATTTATGTGTGACAAATATAAATACACCTAATATAAGTTGATATTAAGTGTAAAATAATCAGAGGTAATTCACACATATTTATAGCATGACATAATCAAAAAGTAGAAGTTTAACCCAAATAATTGAAATTGGGTTAAGAAGTCCCTTTACAAAAATTTGAGAGCCTAACGGCATCACTTTAAAATTCAGAAAATGAGTTTATGAGATAAAAAGGTTATCTCATCACATGGAAATAAAATTTACATCAATAATGATATAGAAGAAAATATCCCAACATAATAAGATATAAATTAAAATACATAACAAAAATAAGTCTTTTTAAAAAGAGGAGGGTGAAAGGTTCCCTTAACGATTAGGTAACTTACAAAACATATGCCACATGAAAGAAGGATCATACAATGAATATGTATATACTCATAAATGAATTTATATTACAAAAAGAGTATAATAATGGAAAGTACATACACCAATCAGAATAAAGTAGTGGAAAATATAGCATGAATCTCATGGGGACAAAAATTGAGATGAGAACCCCTTACCACGTTGTAATCAATCAAGTAGTATGACCCAAAGTTAATAACCAACAAATGAATCACAGAATACCATGAATATAATTATAATCATGATAATGTACATCAAAATTCAGTAAACAATACACCACATACAATAAATAAGTGGCAAACAATGGAAATCTCACAGAATTAAAAGTGAGATAAGAAATCCCTTACAAAAATTTGGCAGCCTAACAGCACTACTTAAAAACTCTTAAAATGATTTTATGAGAGTAAGAGGGGGTCTCTAATAATAGGAAAAAATTACAGTATTGTGAATATAAAATAAAATCCTCCAACATAAGACCTTGGAGCATAAAATAAATGACATAAAAGAGAGTACTTGAAAAGAAAGAGAGAGGTCAGATCCATTACCTCCTGTCCGAATTGACTCGATCGTTCTTTAATCTCATGAATAATAAAATAATTTAATTTATACTTTATTAAGAACATTTTTCAATTTTATTATTCATTTTATCACTTATTACCATGTTATAAGAATTATGCAATCATTTAAGTTAATAACGATCATTTTGTCGATATTTGGTACTTGAGTAAAAATGAACAACTTATATTTAGAAGTTGTCCATGTGGTCAAAGTTTCATTATATCGAGAATGATATTCATGATTTGGATATCATATATATCATATATATATCTAGTATATACATTTTTTTATAATAGTACATAACATTTAGAGGTATGAAATGAAATGCACTGTTCATAGAGATGGTAAGCCGTACATACGCCTGAACGCTACTTTCATTTCTATTTATTATTTTAATGGAAATAAAACATAACGATACATAGGTATATTATAATTCCACTATAATATCATATATAATATCATTAACACTTTCCTTTATACATCCCACATAAGGCATTAACGAGTCACATAACTTTAAGGGGGCGGTAGTCCGCACTTCCTCAAATGAGATTATCGTATTTACCCAATATGGAAACCATAAATGCTTGATATAATTTGGAAGTACAGAAGAATAATTAAATCATAAAAATAATATATATCATATATAAATACAGTTCCATCATAATTTCCACCATGAGAGTTGGTAATATGTAATTGAACAATCATCATTTCGTGAGGCGCTAGTTTTCCATCCACAGAAACAATTGTTCTTCATCCATTAGATGTAGGTGTGTGTAAGTGTAGTTATAATCCATCTTATAATAGAATCCCAGTATATTGAATATACTGGTGTTGTTACAAAAGAAAAAATAAATATATTTTACGAGTTGGAGATGTAAAATAAAAGAAAAAAATTTAAGAGAATCTGTTAACTTTAATTTGGGTAACTCCCTTTGGTTTGAAACAAAGGACTTCTTGAAGTGACTTATGCCTATGGTATGACTTCTAACAGGAGGAAAGGGATGTTGAGAGATTAATTGGGAAGAGTATGGACGATCCAAATGGCTTTCGAGGAGTGAGGAATTGGATAGAAGTGGTCTCTTTTTATAAGGGGGAGGATGAGCTCTTTAGGAAAGTGTGAAACTATTATTTTATTATATAATTATATTCGGTTTTTAATGGTCTCAAAATCATTATAGGAAAATATAAGATGACTCATGGTCAAAAGGAAATCATCCAATCCTTATTGGACATGTTTTTGATAATATTTTAATCATTATAATATTATTTATTTAAATCATTTATTAATGAGGTAAATAATGCATCATTATTGTGTCATTAATAATTTAATTTTTTAGATTTATAAAAATTATAAAAAAATACAATCATGTAGGAAATCTTTTTAGAATCCCAACGAATATTTATAGACAAAATGATAATTTATATAACCCCTTATAAAAATTAATTTATTAATATATATTTTCTTTTGTCATTTTTTCCTTTACTTTAAGTTAATTAATCTAAATTGTCATTATCACTCCCATGTGAATCAAAGGGGTACCATAATCTACCCAAATATTCCCATGGTCATTAATGACTGAACTAATAATTTTTGGACAAGTGTTAAGGTAATTTTGAATTATTATAATATTCTTTTAACCTTGAATTATCCTATTTACCTTTAGTCGTGGTAAATAATAGTCAAAAGTTACTATTCACCAATAATTATTTTCATCTTAATAAACCACATTTTACTTCTTGATAACAACCATGTATGTTGTATTTTTGAAATTCAATTCAGAGAAGTGGTAAAATTTCATTTAAATGAAAAATTCAGTTTTTTAGCTACCACTATGTGGTTTCACTATTCCTCAAAAATTGATGTTTTTCAGTAAAATACCAAAAATTCAGCCAAAGATATATTCAATATTCTGAATTAAAAAATGATTTCCATTTTTCAAAATTATAAACATTAAATTGGAATTAATTAAATAAAAAATTAATTCCCATTGTTAAATCAAATAGCTTGTTTTTAAGAAACAATAACTATCAAAAGACGGACAGTTGATTAAGTCCAATTTCAAAGTGAAATTGCTTCTAATGACCAACATTGGATTAAATGGTAAAAATATATTATAATTACAATTTAAAACCAAATAAAATGATAAAATAACAATATAAATAAATTAGATTAAAAGACACTTTTGAATTAAAATACAATATTTATCACTATTCATTTAAAAAATGAACTTTATCAGAAAAATTCCAAAAGTTTACACAAAGTAAATTTTGATGTCCCCATTCTATAGAAGGATTTTATTTGGTCATATAGAATGTGTTAAAGTAACCAAAACTAGATTTAAATAGGGTTCTCCATTAAAAGGTGATAAATTGACCATTTAATGAAAATTATGCTTAAAATTAGATTCATTCACATTTTAAGCCTCTAAATTTTTATTAGATAATGTAAATACATTTAAAAATCATGTATAATCATATTGTAGGTAGTTTTGTTCATTACCACACATCCAATGTCTAGGAGTTAACTACCATTTAAAAAAATAATATTATATTATTAGTATGCCACGTATGTTTTCAAAGAAACATGTTGTTACGTATCGGGTACGCTATCGAACATAGAAACCCATTTAAAGTAAAATTAATATTTAATTCAGAAATATTAATAAATATGAAATATGTATTATTCTTTATTTACTTGGGATGTTACATATTCGATCAATTAGATGAAGATCAATAATTTTCAATGACTGAACATCATTCTAGGTATCATAAATCAAGTACAAAAAATGAAGATATACCCTAAAAATGTTTCTATACAAGGTATGGACACTATGAATTTAATGAGATCCCATTTTCGGAAACTATATTCTGTCTATATATAGGGATTTAATTTATAAATTCGTTATATGTTACAATGTTCATTATTCATTAGAACATATTGGAGATATTCTAATATATCCAAAGAAAAAGTAAGAACTTTAATGTATCATTATGATTTTATTTAAGACCCCATGGAAGGGGATGTATTACGAAAAATTAAAAAAAATGTAAATGTTGAATTAAAAAAGATTAATTTTTGGGTCATATAATATCTAGAGATGGTATATTAGTTGATTTCACAAAGATATAAGTTGTTAAATGTAGTCTTAGACAAAACATATTGATAGTCATCCATAGTTATATTAGTTTAGTTAGAAATTATTAAATATTTTTTTATATTATATCATCGTAATATAATCTAATAACCACGATAATTTAGAAGGAATCCATGTTAATTTGGGTTGTTGAATGTGAGGAAACCTTCATGTAACTAAGGAGATGTTTAGTTCGAATTGTTTTTCTCACAATACCCAATAGTTGATAAGGCTTTGTTATCTTATGTGATTCATCAAGGAAGTGGCTTGGATGAATCATCATGTGGAATAATTTAGGAAATGCATATACCTCATGAAAATTTTAGGGCCATGATAATGATTTGCCAACTTATGATTTTATGATAGTTGTGGTAAAAATTATATTAATGATATGGAGTCATTATCTTTATTTTCATGATCCAATCCAAGATTTCATCAAAACTAGTTCCCAACCTGGTCTGTGGCATGGCCTGAGGGGAATTCTTGTTCCCCACGGGTAGGAAACAAGTTCCCAAGTACCAAAATGCAACTTGCGAGTGATTTCTCCCAATAACATAAACAAAACAACCAACAATAGTTTTAAATAAACAAAAAAGGAAATGAACAACCGAACATGGCATAAAAACATTCCATATTTAATTCTTACAACATAAAAAACCCCCCCAAAATACTACAGCAATATGGGGACTAAAATTCCATCCCAATCGTCCATGTAACAAGATGAGGAAATTCTTCTCACCACCACTATCAAAATCCACAAGATAATACCACTAGAAATCCCAACTGCCATCACCAAACACCCTATCATTACTTGAGTCAACATAAACAAGTCTATATACACTCAATGGTGTATGTTGGGTGTGGGAAAAATCCTAGTATGTTACCACATAGATAAAATAAATATACTCCATGATATAAAAATTAAAGGCAATCTGACATGATCTTTTATATAAAGAAAACATTGAAAGATTTCAAGGGAAATATTTTTAAGGAAAAACAATTTCAAAGGGAACCATTTAAAAAGAACTGTCCCTTCTTGAAAATTTATTAAAATAAACATTATTTAAAACAATATACTCTAAAGGTCCACCATATTCCTAAGGATCATACCATATTACATATGTCTCAATTGATCTCCATGGAAAAATCCCTAGGGTCATTCCAACATGGGTGGGACACTAGATGCTCATACCTCAGTGAATCATGGCCTAAAAACACAACCAACAACATTTTTATGCATGAGCTACTTAGAGGGGACACCCCATGGGGCTAGTATTCTCTAATCATTAATGTAGTTTAGTTATTATTGTAACTATCAATACTTCTAGATGAATTAAGGATAAAACACTTCAAAAATTTCCATTGTACTATAAATAGTCATACCACCTAGATAATTGGGATTCATATGTGCTCAATTATGTCACACATGTCACATAACAGATCATTTCTACACCACTCATGCAAAAAAATGAGATATAAAAAATATACCCCCACTTGTACAACCAAAAACCTTATTGATACCAAATTAAAATCAAAACTATTTCAAAACATGATTCACACCACTTAAAAAGAATGATAGAAAGTTTCATAATAAAGAAAACATCTCCAAAATACACCAAAAAGGGGATTAAATTAAAAAATAACTATTCCTTTTAGAAAAACTGTTTATAATCCAAATTCACATAAAATTCATTTAAAAAAACGATTTTTTCCCTCAAATGCAAAGTTTATAAAAAAACATTCAATGCATGAAATACAATGTCACGCAAGAAAAAGACATAGAAATTGACCATTTCTTTATTATTCCACCTTTCAATACACCATCACCTTGATTCTTTTCAAAAACAAAATTCAAGGACCATATATAATCTTTAGAACATGAATAAACAATAAAAAATAATATTATATTTATAAAACAATGTTTAATCAAGGAACCACCTAACTATTGAGAAGAAAATTATAGAAAATGATTAAAAACCTCATCTTCTCAACCACTAAACCCTAGCAAGACAAGATCCGACTAAGAATTAAAAGATTGAACCGTATTAAAAAATAAAAAACCCTAAAATGAATGACTTGCTTGATGGAATCCCGAACCCCAAATGAGAAGAGGGAAGATACTAACAATAATGAGAAATCAAGGGATGGATGGACTTACATAGAGTTCCATTAAAGAATCTGAGCCAAACCCACCAATAAAGGGGAAATATTAGGGAGACAGGAACGGGGGAGGATGAACCTGGGGTGGATGTGTCTGAGGGAGGAATAAAAAATTATTTTAGGGGTTAAACATATGAGAGAGATAATAAGGGAAAACAAAAATTAATAACTTAGACAGACCACATGGTTTGTCTGCATTGTTTTTCAAACCAGGTAGTGACAATGCGACTGTCTCTACTAATTAAGGCACCTAAATCTGGGTTAGTACACAGAGTTTGACATACCAAGAAGAAGTTGTGTGTTCGTTTATGGAAGATACCCTAACCTACCATACACTTTTTGGGCCAGGGCGCTTGACCATGCGGTAGGTTCTGTCTCACACAGACACAAACTGCATGGTTACCCGGGCAGGGTGCATGATTACCACTAACAGTGCACCAACGATTCACCATGTTTCCACCTATTTTCATGATTTTTCTTGAAAATTAAAGTGGGAACCCATGGAGTATCACTAGACCATGAATAAACTAAGAGAATAACTCAAATATTAAATCCTATCACACCCTCTTCATGATAAAGTAATTGAGAACCCGACCTAAAACGAAACAAAGGTCAATTCAAAAACTCTTGTGTGACAATTGTCCCCACCATAACACATTAAACACCAAGAAATCCATCACATGGATTGATTTTAAATCTAGAACTGAAACTCTTACTCAGATCAAGGATATTCTTAAAAATGGAAAAACATGAATACGAAAATTACACTACAAGCTGGATAAGTGGTTTATAGGTTGAACTCGGGAGACCAAAATGGACCCCTAGAATGTTCCATTGACCTCCAAAAGTTAAAAAAATTATATTTTATCGATCAATGGAATAGAACTCTCATAATTTGAAATCCAACTTCATAATCTAAATCACACCCACACAATACTAAATGATACTTTGGTCGCTTACCACAGGAAAACAGTCCCAAACCATTTCTCAGTGAACCCCTTCATAGAATTATTCCAAAAATATATATAAACATTCCAATCGCACCACATTCTCAATAGGGGGACATGATATAAGATATATAAAAATTAGACAATCCACTAAACATAGAACACTAGACACTCAACAGAATTATCAACACAGGGAGGGTCAAACGGACTCCCCACTATAACGAATTGTCTAACAATGACTTACTCAAAAGGAAACTAGGAAATTACCATAAAGGGCCTTTACACCATAAAAACTAACTATCCTACCCACACAACAAAAAACGACACAAGAAACATGACATGGGCCGACTTGGGGACTTACCTCACTACCCAAAATAGACTGACGTAGGAAATCCATCACAAACCAAACCCCCACCATAAGGTTTCTGACTAGAGAAACTCTAAACCAAATTATGAATAATCCACAACTCTAGTTATCCCATGGAATTCTAACCTCATTAGGTGAGAACAACAAAAAAATGAGATCGATTTAAAAGGATTTCAATACAATTTCAACCACATTGAGTTCCATACCAAACAGGGTACTAAAAAATATGTTCAACAATGAAACAAAACAATTACTCCTTATTAAAATGGAGGAAAGCTTCCACCCACGTAGTTCAAAATAAATGAATAGGGTTTCTATGTCCTTTTCCACAAAACATATCCATATAGAACGAAACAGATACAGAGGAGGCCTATACTATCTAAATAATCAACACTAAGGATGGATGTTGGACATATATTCCCTCCCCATTGGGGGTTCCTAACTATGCATCAGGCAACCATTTCGTGATTTGGACCGCACCAACAGACACAACACACCCCAAGAACACTTACTCTAACACGAATCATTCACTAATACGTGGACTTGAGAAATGCATGTTCATTATCCCTTTATACGTAGAATGAAGATCATCCAAAGGAAATGCCCACAAAAGACAGTTCCAACTGAAATAGAGAAATTAATAATTCCCAAAACTAAGTAACACTTCTATTAAAACAGAAGTTCTTAAAAGGTTCCACAACATCCAAATATACATTTAAAATAGAACATGACAATTCAAGACTTCACCAAATATGACCATTTCCACCTAATAGACCTCTCACAAAAATTAACTCTGAACCAACTCCCAAGAATCATTAGATTTCTACGATCGGCCATAATATCCTCTTAAGACCATATTTTCCACACTTTTGTCCTAAAATGATCCCTTATTTCGACGAAACTGAGGAAATATAATTGACCTTTTAAGACAGCAGACATCCCCAAAAACCTAGACCACTTTCTTCTCTCCTCATTAGAATCCTCACTCCACTTCACGGCAGGACCTTCAAGCATGAATTTGTCAAACAACACTTTCAATGACTCGGGAAATCAAGAAACTAAGGTTCCTCTAAATTGATTTTTTACATATACTCTTCCACTTAGAGTAGATCTAATTACCAAACCAGTGGTAGATTAAATTTTTGAAACCCAAGAATAATGTTCTTACTTTTCACAACTAGATGGTCTGCCAATGGGGAGTCACACATGGCCGCACATCGAACACGCATCAGTTCTTTATGGGTGTGCAGACTAGGCAAAAAAATAAATCAAGGATCGAAAGAAATATTTCAATTGTCCAGAACATACAAAAATCACTAAACATAATCAGGGAACCACCCCAAGGGCTTCCCATCCCATAAACAAGAACACACAGACCATTATCCCAAAACCAACTCACTTACATGAACTCAAATATAAAAAACTATTCGACCAAAAAGAAATTCCCATTCTCAAAATTCCCCATGATGAACATTCCCAAACAATAAAAATACACATCATGCCATCACAAGATATCAAATAATCACATTTTTCTTTAAAACATTAATAAAAAAAATTGTATGGGTGGGTTTTACATTCACCAATGTTACCTCATGGGCTTCACACATGCATGTACATGATCCACCTGGGGAACTCATCCACATTCCTCACATAAACCATGCACGTGGTTAGCCATAAGAATACCAAAGGTCAAAACAAAACATTTCCAATTTAAAAAATTCATTTAACACTTACTTCCATATAAAATATCATGAATCTTATTTTCATAAACCTCTATACATAAAACATAAACCAATTTGTAATCCCATAAAACTCGTACGTAAAAAAACCAACCATTAAAATAAAAAATTTCTTAAACTACATGCATAAAACCTAGAACATTTAATATTATTTCGAAACATTTTCAACAACACAATAGATACACATAGTCCATAACCATTTAAATAAATACTCATGTATTCTCATTTAAATGAGTTTCTAAAACCCATTTTAAAATTATTTTCCATTTTCTAATCACAGTATTTTGATAAACCATAAGTGTTGACTATAAAACTCCAATCTCATTGAAATAATTATCATTTTACAAAAATATTATTTCATGAAAATAAACTTCCATAAAGTTAGATTTAAAATATTCTAGTAATTCATTTCCACCTTTCCAAAACAAAACCATTTACACCTTAGTATCTAGTTTTTCACAATTCCCAAGCGGTGGTTTTCAAAATTATTTTCAAAAAAAAAGAGACACAATACACTCCTAAAATGGAAAAATAGTGTCAGTGGGTGAATCTAGAATATTGTTTTCATCCATACACTGGTCACACCATTATCACAGAGAGTGTTCAATAACTATTTACCACGATCTACATGAATTTTGAGGCCCTGCGAGCTCATGGATGCCCTTGTCCCAAGACTAATTTCTTTTCCCAAACATCAATGAACTACAAGAACCAAATGACTAAAACAAAACAAGAATTCTCATGGAAACTTGGGTCATATCTCAAGGTTTTTCAGTGAGGAACCTTACTCATAACTAGAAAATAATGTCCTAATAATCACAGATCTAGTTTAAAAAGACTCTTTTCCAAGGAACATGACCCAAAAGAGAGTAACCTTCTCTGATACCATTTTTTATTGAACTGAGCAGGGATGTAATTTCAACCTGTGCCAACCAAGGCTATGGAATGACCTGAAGGGTTTTCTCGATCCCCACATGTGGGAATAAAGTAATTGAGTATCAAAAATATATATTGGGGATGATTTCACTAAACTACACAAACATAAAAACCAACAATAATTAAAAATAAACCAAAACTAGAAATAAATAACCAAACATAGCATAGAAATATTTATGATTTAATCCATAAAACATAGAACAAAACCCCCCAAAAATACTACAATAATAAGGGGACTAAAACTCCATCCCAAACCTCCAGGTAATGAAAGTAGAAATTCCCTCAAGACACCACCACCAATATCCAAAATATAAAAACACTAGAAACCCCAATCGATAAAACCAAACACACTTCCCTTACATGAGTCAACAAAACAAGTCTATAGTTACCTATTCTTTTATATAGTGTGTGCGCCAATGCCCAGTATGATACCACTAATATAAAAATTATATTCCATAAGTAAACATTAAAAAGAAATTCAACATGGTCGTTTATATAAAAGAAATCTTTGTAACTTTTAATGAATTTTTTTATGAAAAACCACTTTCACATGAAACCATATAAGGATAACCATCCCTTCATGAATATTTTATTAAAACAAAATTGATTTAAAAAAAATATAATCAAGGTCCGAAAAATTATAACGGATGGTACCATATCACATATGTCTCAAGTGACCACCATGGGTAAATCTATAGGGCCAATCTAGCTCGACTGGGACACTATAACACCATACCACAATGAAAAATGGATACAAAACCATGACTAGCAATGTTATCATGCAAGAAATAATAGGAGGGGACACCCCATAGGACAAGTGGTCTCCAAAAAAACATCATTTTGTACTTAGTATTGTAAGCGTCAGTCCTTCTAGACAGATTCAGGATGAACTACTTACAAAACGTCCAATTTAATCAAATTAGTCCGCACACCAAGATTTCTAGGATTAACTTATGCCCAATTATGTTCCAAATTTCACATAACAATTCATTTCCACATGAATCAAGAAAAAAATGTGATACTCAAAATATACTACCACTTGTGAAACCATAAATCTCAATAAAACAAAACACACATCCATACTATTTCGAAATGTGAATCTCATTGATGGAATGACTTAATAAAAAAAGTCTCATTATTTATATAACATTTACAAAATCCTCAACAACCATTTACACATAAAAAATCAATTATTTTTAGAAATATTATTTTAAATCCAAATGGACCTAAAATCAATTTCAAAAAGGTGTTTTTCATCATCTACACATTTTATCAAACACTTTAGAGATTGAAATAAAATGGAATACAAGAAGCCCACATGGACATAGAGATTTTTTTTATAAATTAATTTTTTAGTACTCCAACACATTGATTATTTTAAAAAAAACATTTCACACCACATATATATTACATATAAGATAAAAAATAAACAGAAGATGCATTTTTAATTTATTAAAAAAAATTAAGTATGGAACCACCTACCTATAGAGAATAAACATCCAAGACATGATGTGAAACCTCATTCACACCACCATGAAACCCTAGTGAGGAAAGATCCGACCATGAAAATCATGATAAAACCCTATTAATAGGAAAAAACCCCAAAACAAACTTTCTAAATGCTAGAAAATTGAACCCCAAAGTATAAGAAATAAAACCCTTCAATGAAGGGGAAATTAAGGGAAGGAATGACTTACATGGAGTTATCAGAAAGAATATGAGACAAAACCACCAATAAATGAGAGATCTGAGTGATCCATAGTAGGGGGAGGATGTAGTAAGGGAATAATAGGCAAGGGGAGGAAGAAAAATGGGGTTTAGGGGTTATAATCCAGGAGAGAGAATAATGGGGGTAATAAAAATTAAATACTTGGATAGAGCCCATGGTTATTCTGCAAAGTTTGATATACCTTAAAGAATCCATGCAATTGTTTCTCTATGATATCCTGACTTAACACATGATTTTTGGGCCTATGTGCATGGTCATGCAGAGGCCATGTGGTAGGTTATCTTTAACTCAAACA
The DNA here is from genome assembly GCA_963277665.1 of Viscum album. Taxonomy (NCBI): domain Eukaryota; kingdom Viridiplantae; phylum Streptophyta; class Magnoliopsida; order Santalales; family Viscaceae; genus Viscum; species Viscum album. The sequence goes on from OY728159.1 coordinate 1,865,921,101, forward strand.
CCTACTGCACAGTTACCTAGGTAATATGTATGGTTACCACTAACTGTGCGCCAAACGGGTAACATGTTCTGTCCACACATTTGCACACTTTTTTCATTAAATTTCATGGGGGAACCAATGAAATAGCACTAGAAAAAATAATAACCTAAGTGAATAAATCATAAATTCAATCATGTTACACCCCATTCTTGAGAAAATAACTGATAACCTCACCCAGACTGGAAAAAATATATATAAAAATCTTAGTGTTCCATTTATGGAGAAATATGTCATATTTTTTCCAATCAAAAATTAAAATGGTTTTATTGACTCAAAAACCATTTATTATGTTCCAATGAATATTTTTGGTGTTTATTAATGATTATAAATGCCAAATAAATTGAAAACATGGTAAAATTAAAATGATGAATTGTCTTTTGAGTTGAAAGGATCAATCTATATTATCAATGATGAGGGAAAAAGGATCCACTATTTATAGATTTTCAAGGGATGTATCAATAAATAATAAAGGATGGGGATAAATATTATATTTCATAAATGAGTGTTCAATCATCTATTCATGTGATGATTAAATATTCACCTAATAAAGATGTGAAACTATTGAAGATGGATGGAAATGTTCATGATTTCAACCTAGATTGAGATTGAATGATAAGTGTATGAAAAAATATATGTTACCCATCATTGCCAGTCTTGATGAAAATGTTGTTGGTTGAACCAAATTTTTTAGCATTCACTATTCTCTCTAGATGTATGAAGACGTATATAGATCTGAAGAAGTATTTATGGTGGGAAAGAATGCATTGAGATATTGTAGGGTATGTATATATGTTATTTATTTAGAATCATTTTAGGTAAGAGAGACAAATGTAAAATAGATTTTCACAACCATTACATATACCATAATTGAACTGGGAAAATATCACCATGGAATTTTTTATCTGACACCCCAAAACACTTAATGATAATAATGCTACTTAGTTATAATCAAAAGCCTTACAAAGTCAAAATAATTCATTACTATCAAATAAGATTTATCTATTAGCCATATTTCTAGGATATATATCAATGAAGTGGCAAGGATTAATGGATTACCACATTCTATTATAACTGATCTGGATATGTGGATTTCATTTATGTTCTATTTATTTCTTCACCAAGCTCTAGATATAGTGTTTAGTTTTAGTACTACTGTTCATCCTTAGACATATGATAACTTTTTTAGAAGAATTCAAACCCTATACGATATGTTCAGATATTATTTAATATATTTAAATGATTGTTTGGATCAACACATTCCTTTAATTGAGTTTTAATACAATAATTTTTTTCACACATGCCTTTATATGTCTCTTAATGAACCCCACTTTGATAGGAAGTACAAAACTTTTATGTTATGGGATAAATCTGTAGAAATAATTCTATTAGAAGCTAAGTTATCCGAAGAAATTAAATAAAAAAAATTATCCATTAAAATTCATATAAGGTAATCTTATATTTGATATAATATTTGGGATGACAATTACTAGTCTGATTTATGATTCTATGGTGTTTATATTTTATTTTTTTGAATTTATGCAAGGAATAATGTTTTTAGATTCAATAATTAAGGAATGTTGGGCCCTTGTTATATTATCCCCTAAGGGTATCATGACCAATTATAGATGGTATATTATCACTAGGTCTCTTTAAAATACCTCGCTTAAGTGCATGATTTGTTTCATGTAATAATATTAATGAATTACCAACCTAATACATTACATATACTAGATTCAAATGTTGAATTGATAGGGAATTATCCTTCCCAATAAGAAAAAATTTGATAAATATTCGAATGTGGATAATGATTTTTGGAACAAGTCTACCCACCTAGTTAAAATTATCTGGAGGAGTTATAAATTTGAACAAGATACATGAGAATTAGAGCATTTGATAAAATAATGATACCCTCATTTTATAATATTAGAGTTAAAACAAATCAATGGGAAATTGAATTTTATTTATAAATAATGTAACACCAAAATATTTTATGATATATATCTATTCAAATAAATTTAACTTATTTTATCAGTTGTGGTACCTAAAACTCTGTGTTAAAATGTAGTTTGATATAATAGTGATACATAATTATTATTTTAGAATATATTTATAACCTAGTTATAGGATTGGAGAATTTTAATATGATTAAAACATTATGAGAAAATTGTTTTACATATGACTTGGATGAAATTATAGGTTATCATTTTATTATAATTGAAAATACATAAAATTTTATGGTAAGAGGGTTGTTTTTTTCTATAAAATATATTTTATATATGTAATTTTTTTTATTTTAATAAATTAATAAATGACTCTTTATGAATTATTTAGTGGATATTTAAATATTATATATTTAATTTAAATAATTTAACATTCAGAAAAATTTTTTAGCATGATTTAAGAAATAATCAAATGTTATTATTAAAAGTTATTATTTATAAAAAAACAAATAGATGTCAGATCATAAAAAATGGATCCCGTATTTAAAATTAGGAGATTCCAATTTGGTTAATATTTCGCATTTATTTTTCATTTTAAATATAAACCTCAGTAATACATTTTAACATAATAAGGTTAAAATAGTTCATATAAGGTTAAATCATAGGGATATGTCTTTGAAAATGTCCTATAACAATCCTTTATCCGATTGTAAGATTAGATTTCTACCATGTGAATCCTTATGTAGAATATATGGCCACAAAGTTTCATTTTTCATTGATTATTTGACTTATATTAATTTATGAAACAAATAAATACTAAATGTGACACTCATGACTTTAATATAAATTACTATTATGTTTAAGGATAAAAATAAGAGAATTTAGTTTGTACAATTTTAATCAAAATTGGATTTAGTTTTTTTCATGATATTTTTTTTAAATTTTTAGTTATTAAATAATTAACTGAAATGATTACTTAGTACTAACATAATATTAATTCATTCACAAAACTTAATTATGTTAATTTAAAAAATAGATATATTTAACATAATAGGGATGTTTGAATGATTTAAACTCGAATACATTTTCTGTCAAGTGGTATTCAAAGTAAATTTAAATAAATACTTCCAAAATGTAAATTAATTCTATTTTCTAAAAAAAATAACTTTTTAAAATGATTTAATAATGTTGAAAATATTTTATTGGGACATTTTAATGAGATATGGTGTAAAATATCATCAATGGTCAATTTATGAGGAAGTTATCTTTTTATAGAATCATTCTTGACCCTCAAATAGGTTGATGGGGGATTAAAACATGGAGATATGAGTGGGAACAAAACATAAACATGTTAATATTATAATGTATGAGAGGATTAAAAATACCCCACATAATATATATTATTTATAAAAAAAATTACATTTTTAAATGAATATTATAATATATTAATTCAATACACTAATAAATTCAAAGAATTATCCCCCCATCACTTATAAAATGGGACAGACTATATTTCATTATCCTTGGAGATTGAGATTTATTTCATGGCAAATATAAAAAAACTTTTTAAATACTATTAACATAAATTTGGGATTTTGAACTTCAAAAATTCATTACATTCAAGACTAAAGGTGTAATTTAAATATGTTTCTCAATGAATGTATATTACTCATTACTGAGAGTTTTCAATTTTAGTTATTCATTATCATACTATAAATACATATTTTACATTATAATATATTGAATTCATTATCTCAAATATATTTAATTGTTAAAATTTTATTAAAATAACTATTGACCACCTTATTCTCACCTATTTGAATGCAAAATTGTGTATCATGAATGTGTGTGGACTACCACATAAGCAAAGAGATGTGGTTCATTTTTTCATTTTTAATTTACATAGATATAAATAAATTTATATTTAAAAAATAAAATATATATATGATATAAAAAAATTTCTAATAAGGATAAAGTATTATATTCCTTTCTTTCACTCCATTCATTGAAACGTGGAAATAGAGTTCATGTGTACGTACATTGTACTATCTCCATGAAGGGTGTATTTTATTTTTATATCTTTATAATTTATTTATGACTCAACATATATGTATAATAAATATATATTATATTTATATTATTATTTAAATTTCGTATATGATGTAAGCATTATCAGAGTACAAGGACTTGGACTACTAACTGAAATTGTCATGTAAAATGAAATTTTTTACACTTGGAACTAACAATTTTATTAAGAAATTATTTATATAATGGTGTTCAAATTTTATAAGGGGTTTATATATGATATCATATTTATGTAAATTACTTTAATATATAATTATATAAATCTTAAATTTATTATAAGGGTGGTAATAGCACTTCAAAATTAAGTTAGACTTCCGGAACTAGATTTAAGTTACCATCTCATTGTTTAACATGATTGTTTATTATTACACTTCCAATTATGAAATTTTATGAAATATATATCAAGAATTATATGAAATTAATTTCACACAGTTTAATTATATTAATAACATTTTCTATTATCATTTTCTTATCTTTAATAACTAAGGATTCAGAGAAATGTTTTTTAATATAAACTATATTTATTTCACTTTTAAATCAAATATACTTTTTATTCCATGTTATCATTAAAGAAACAATAGTGTTTTACAATTCCACTGACTGTATGAATCAATTTTAATACATGATATAATTTTCTTAAAACATAAAATGAATATTTCTTTATTTTTCTTATCTTTCCTTTTCATGGATTAAAAAATAATTAATGTTTTATGATATTATTTGTTATATTTATGTTTTTAATTATGTTATGGGTGGGACTATAATTATATATCCTTACAATGTATTGGATAAACATGTGTATATCATTATGTAATAAGAACTGGAAGAATGGTGGACATGGTTTATTATGGGACATTGTCAACGATGTGATACATGAGAGTAAGTATTTATTTGATGGTTTTGGGAGTGATCATAATCCAATATTAATTTCATGGAACGGAAACATGAATAATATGTAAATTATATTTTTTTTCATGTCTACACCACAAACTTATATTTTATGCCAATGTTATACTATCAAGGATCATGATTTTTGATTATTATAAGATACATGCCTTACAAACTAAAATGAGTTGTATAATAACCCCTGATTATGATCTATAATGTGCAGGATACTATTTAAAAATTTATTTATAAAGAAATCATACAATTTCATTCATGTCATTTTTAAGAGATCATATGATCTCCCTTGTATACTATTGTTGATAATCAAAGATCATATTTTATTATATTTCCTTTTCCCATGTTATAAAAAATGTATTAAATTATGAAATGACTAAGAATAGTGAAATTTATAGATAACTAATTCATATATAATGTAGTTAACTTATAATCCATTTTCAATGTTTCTATGTTACAAAATATACAAAAATAATTATATCTCTTCCTTCCATCGTAATTTTATTAATTGTACAATTATATAATAAGATTTCATATCTATGTATATTTATTTTTATCAATATAGTCCTCCATATATACCTAAAATTCAAGAAATAAAATTTTATATCTCATGACATAAATATAATAATCGAGTATGTTTACTTATAAGAGTGTCAAAATCATGTAGGGCTATCTACTCCAACATGTTTTTGAAATCAGGTCGGTATGCCATCTCTACTATGATATTATTTCATATGATTATGTTCTTTTACTTTTTTCGACACATGTTATGAATTATCTCTATTCTATTTTTTAATGTTTATTATACTACATAATATAATTATATTAAACATTATTATTTTATGAATTTATGTTTTTTGTGTTTTCATTATATTATACTAATATATGTTTGGTATACTCCCTATATGGTATTCTGCATGAGTTCCAAGATAAATAATCATAATTATTTATTTATTATTCTCACTTATGATAATTGATCATATTACCAATTTTTTCCTTTAATCATGTTTTCCTTCATGTATATTATCTAATGGTTAGGACTGGTAGATATGTTTCACATACTTGGTATTTGATCTCACTAATTTATTGTGATTATATTCTAAAGGTTAGGAATATTATTCTATCATACAAGACATCGAAAATTAGGTCTATAGAATCACATTTATGTATTAATTTCAATAAGTGGTTTATGATAAATTGTTTATGTAGATAATATCTAAGTAAATAAATATTTTGGTATTTAAGATATCAGACACTTTGTGAGTTTTATTTATTTAACAAGTTAAAAAATAAAACGTTTCAAAATGTTTATTTTTGGCTTCAATATAATATGTGTTTTGGGGGTCATGTTAGATACATAAAAGGGTCAAGGTAACCCATGTTGATGGTTTTTTGTTTTGGAATCCCATCGCTCCATGATATAATATCATAGTTTAATCGTGGATAGATTTATTAAAGAACCAAGTCAGAGTGAGAGAGTTCATCTCTTGGATCAATTGGCATCCCCTAAGAAAATATCATCACTAAAAAACTATAGGATTCATGAAACAATAGTTATTGGCAGTGTGTTTTCCTACTTCCTAGGGTAGTTTCACTATATTCCCACTCAAATCACACCAATATAGTGTCTATGTATATGGGTGGCCCATTTTCCTAGAGAGATCACCTTGAAAACTCAGAGGGGTAAAACATAACCAATATAGAGTAGGTGGAACAAATATATAAACCTATTTTCACACAAAGTCCTAATCCTATTAATTTTTTAAAATACTTTAATAAAAGTAATTTTAAGGCTACTCCTCGTGGGATTTTGTGAACAACCACTTGAGGAGATCTATTTATTGTTTATCCCCATCTTCTTTCACCTTGTGAAACCCTTTTAGACATATGTTTATAGTAGTGAATTTATTTCATTCCTCTTTTTTCCATTTCTTTCATTATTCCCCTTTTATAGTAATTACTCTAATGGAATTTTGGACAGTTTTTTACCTCTAATTAAATTGGATCATGGTGTAATTGATATATAATTATGTGGATTTTGTTGATAATGTATAAAGGAAATCATGAAATGATAAACGAATGTCAAATTTTACTCATTCAATTTTATTATGACATTACAATAATTTATGTTTTTAAAATTAAGTTTCATATAATTTTAGATTGATATTGTGATTTATGTAAGGGATTTTCTACATAATGGTGTTGATGATGAACATTTATGTTCAATGAAAATTGCTTATTGATTCAATTCAGAGAGATCAACCAATGATATTTTAGGTGAATGTTAATATTTAATTATTCAACCTATATATTTTTGTAACATATAATTTACTATTTAGATGTTACCTGTTGAAAAAGGTGTGAATATAATGATCATACACTCCCTGATCTAGTTAATAAAAAATAAGCTTTTAATTTATTGATTTCAAAAAAATAAATATGAAACAATTGGAACCATAAAAATTATATAGCATTAGGAAGAAATATTTTATCACTTATATACCCAAGGAAATTTTATCTTCATTGATTTAGAGAATTAATAAAAACTCTATCATAGGAATACCAATTTCACTACGTGAAAATTTCTCCCACTGTACTCATCTTTTCTTTTTTCCATATTTATTATTCATCATTATTCCTACTCACCATTAAATCCTTAAAAAATCTAAACATTAGGATAATCAAATAAATATCCTTCATAGATATACAAAAAAAATAAACCCGTTAAAACTTTTCAAAACCATGATATATTAAAAGTGGGTTGTCCTTTAATATAATTATCAATAAGAACTAATAATCACCCACAAACAAATTAAATCATCTTTACTTCCCAAATATTATCATAATAATCCTTATAAAAAAACATAGATGAAAAAACATAACCATTATTATTTCATAGAAAACAAGAGTACCCTTAAATAACATTTTCTTAAAATAACTCCTTTTACACTAAAGTGGTGTAATAATTCCTTTAAAATAAAAGATCATGATTTTTCCATTCGAATTAAAATTATTTTTTAAAAAAAATATTAATCAAAAAATAAAATTTCATATAAGTTACTTGGTTAATCATTTCTATATCAGTCTTTAAAATGGAATATCTAACCTGGTGAATTGGAATAATCTCTCTAGATGGACAAAACTAGTGTAACAACCCGAATTCGGAGCCCCTCCACTAGTGCCCCATGCCTGGTTCACCACATGATCTCAAGCGCATTTACCCAAATTCTAGAGGCGGTCGACTAGCAGCGAGGGCCTTGGAGAGTTATTGAGGGAAACTATGGCCTCATTTGGTAAGGTATACAAGGTAAGGAAAACAACAGTCAATAGCGGAAGAAGTAACAACATACATAACTGGAACCATAAAGCGGAAGAATAAATATATAGCAATGATGATAATAATGCAGTAGGTACAGTATCTAAGGAAAACATCAAACACAACATCGGGCTGAAATACAACTGAACACAAAGTACTAAAGAAACAGCAACCTAGTAGCATCGGAAGCCTAAGCTTGGTCCCTTGCTCTCCAGCTCCAAGAAATCCAGAACAGGAAGTCGAAGGGCAGTTGCCCTTATCTGTACCTGCAACAATAAAGTCTACTTGGGCCCAAAATCATGGCCCAAATAGTGTGTGAGATACAATCCCAGTAGTCAATAAACCAAATATTTGTGCCTAACTGTCAATGGATACAAGGCAAGTAAATGTGTAGGAAATAGTAAACAGAAAATCACATAACAACTACAATCCACAGTTCTAGCATATAAAGTACACAAGTAAACAACCAACAATAAGAAGAAAAAAAGGTAACCCTCTAGGTAGCTCTCACAACATATCCTCTATGGTTCAACCTACAAGTACTAGCAACCCTTTAGGAGGAACACACAGTCTCACCCCTCTAGTTCAGCTAAGAGTAGACTTTCTAAGGATGTACTCACCGTCAATTCCCCCTATAGTCTCATATTGTGCTAAAGGCTCTTTGGGGAAGCACTCAATGTATCATTCCCCCAGTGGCACCCATCGAGGAACTACAGACTCTCCGAGGAAGCAATCATCATCAATTCCCCCTGTTGTCTCACATCGTATTAAAAGACACTTTGGAGAATCCCTTGCGTCTATTCTTCCTATGGTCTACTACACTAGGTTCTCACAGTCTTCTGTGAAATTAATATGCTCAGCGCGCGTATATTGCCCAAGTAAACCTCAAGAACTACTTGGGTATCATTCTAAGGCATATCAGCATAATAGTATAATAGTTCCACTATCCTATAACTAGGGATGACAACTGGAAAAAATGACTAATAAGAAAAAATGCAAGTAAGGGTACAGGAACACAGTATAAATTATCCAAATTTACAATCAATCACCTCAACTTAAGAAATCAAGAAAAGAAACCAAACAATAGGGAAAAATAGGAAACACACAATACTCCGTTCAAGGGTATTGGTGGAAATTTCACATGATATTCAATGACTTCCTATAAAAAGGCACAAACCACCTACCTCGATCCAAGGAGATCGATAAACATGAACAAAGACGACAAATTATCCTTAGAATGTCATAGATATGAGAAAACATCTAAAACAAATAAACCATGATAACTTGTGAAGGAGGAGGAAAAGTAAAACAAGGATAAATCAGAAGGAATAACTCACCGCTGCGATTCCAATGCAATCGACCGTGCTCGAATCGGAGAAGAGACGGAGAGGCGGGGGCTCGTTGATGATTCAGGGTTCCTCGGTGCTCTCGGACGAACAGGAACTAGAAAAAGATGTTTATGTGCATCAGTCGTGACCTATGTCTGTTTAATGAAAAAAAGAAAGTACACCGTGTGTACTAGGTCTTTTCGTACTCCGCCAAAAACGGCCTCCATGTCACCCCTACCCACCGTGTGTGTGGCCAGGACCTGGCCAACACACGGCTTCGAGTGGGAAAAGAGTACACGGCGTGTACTCAGAATGTACACGGCGTGTACTCAGAAAGTACACGGAGTGTACTCAAAAAGTACACAGAATGTACTTCAAAATTTTCCAGAAACTCCATTTTTTCTTAAAAAAACTCTAGAAAAAGGAAAACATGCCTGAATGAAGATCCGGGTTCATACAAACTTCACCCCTTATATAAATTCATCCCTGAATTTCCCTAATGAGGCAGATAAGGAGAAACCCTGAACAGCTCTGGCCATTGTGATCGTACATCGACCTCCCCCTCCCAAGTCTCATCATGTACTCTCCAATGCTTCCATAGCACCCGTACAAGAGGGACAGACCTCCCATGGAGAACCTTCGTAATGCGATCGAAAATCCAGATGGGATGCTCCTCAAATGATGCATCTTCTTCCTACTCAACCTACTCAGGCTGAAAGACACGAGAGAGGTCCGAAAAGTAACGTCAGAGATGAGAAACTTGGAAGACTTCATACATGGTCCAGTACCTCTGGGATAACTGCAACCGATAGGCGACCGGCCCAACTCTCCCCAAAACCACAAACGGCCCGATGTACCGCGGTGAAATCTTACCCTGCCTCTGAATCCTCTTGTGTCCCATCCTCGGTGAAACACGCAGGAAAACCTGATTCCTGACCTTGAACTCTAGAGGTCGTCTCTGTAGATTAACATAAGACTTCTTCCGAGAATGTGTTTCAGCCATCCTCTTCCAAATCAACTCTATCTACTCTGAAGTCTCCTGAACAAGATGAGGTCCCAGCAAAGCTGCCTCTCCTGCCTCCAGCCAGCATAAGGGTGATCAGCATGGCCTACCGTACAAATCCTCGTAATGTTCCATCTGAATGGTCTCCTGGAAACTTTTGTTGTAGGTGAACTCCACCATAGGGATATGCTTCTCCCAAGAACCACCAATGTCTAGGATACAAGCTCGAAGCATATCCTCAAGTACCTGGATCGTGTGCTCGGACTGGCCATCAGTCTGGGGATGGTATGTTGTACTAAAAAGTACTTGTGTACCCAAGGCCTTCTGAAGTCCTTGACCGAACTGAGAGGTAAAGTGCACATCTCAGTCTGAAACAATAGAGTGTGGAACTCCATGTAGACGAACGTTATCTCTGATGTAAAGTCATCCCAGATCATCGACACTGAAGGTCTCCTTGATCAGCAAGAAGTGAGCAACCTTCGTGAGCCTGTCAACAACAACCCAAACAACATCGTTCCCCCAAGGCGACCTCGGCAACCCTGTGACGAAGTCCATCACATCATCATTCCACTTCCACTCCGGAATGGGTAACTATTGTAAAATTCCTGCTGGTCGCTGATTCTTCGCCTTCACCTACTGACAAGTAGAACATCTCATGACGCAACTAACAACATCTCTCTTCATACCTGGCTACAAGTACTAGTGAAGAAGATCCCGATAAATATTAGTGAAGCCAGGATGAACTTCCCAAGCTGAGGAATTGAAATCCCGCATTAGCTACTCGAGTGTGTCTGATGGCACCCATACGCGTCCTTGGAAATGCAAGATCTCATCCTCACCCACTTTACATCCAAGAAGAGGGTCCTATCTTGACACACTCTCCTACAGGACTAAGCCTTCTAAGTCTAATAGTTTCCTCATCCGTACCCGATCAAGTAGTGTAGTGGTAACAACTACAGTAGACAGGAAAGTCTGTCCCTATCTGTCGTACACCTCCAGATGCATCTCAGAGAATAGATCCATAAGCTTCCACTCACTACTAGCCTCCTGAACTGCCCGAATCTGAGTTTTCCTGCTCAACGCATCTTCCATTGGGTTTCCCTTTCCTGGAATATAGGCAAGCTCCAATTCAAAAGACTAAAGATACTCGACCCACCTGTGTTGCCTCAGATTCAGATCCCACTGAGTGAAGATATACTTGAGACTCTTGTGGTCAGTGAAGACCACAAAGTGCTCTCCCAAAATATAGTGTCTCTAATAGGGTATGGCATGAACTACAGCCGCCAACTCCAGATCTTGTGTCAGGTAGTTTCTTTCATGTGGCCTCAACTACCGAGACCCGTACGCGATGACTCCATCTCCTTGCATAAGCACAGCTCCTACCCCGATACCTGAAGCATCACAACAAATGGTGTAGCTCTTTCCTGGATCTGGAAAGATAAGTATCGGTGCCGATGTCAACCTTCCCTTCATCTCCTGAAAGGCTGACTCACAAGAATCTGACCATAAGAACTTTACCCCCTTCTTGGGAAGACCTGTCAAAGGTGCTGCTAGGCATAAAAAGTCCTGAATGAAGCGTGTGTAGTATCCAACCATCCCTAGGAAACTCCATACCTCAAAAACGTTCTTCGGATCCTCCCAGGAGACTACAACTCTCTCTTTCTCTGGGTCCATAGATACTCCTGCCTCTAAGATTATGTGACCCAAGAAGTGAATTTCTTCCTTCCAATAGTGCCACTTCGAGAGTTTAGCATAGAGCTGATGCTCTCTCAGTGTACTCGAAACGATCTCAAGATGTGTGGCATGGTCATGTCGAGTGTGAGAGTACACCAAGATTTCGTCCACTAAGACCATGATGAAGGAGTCCAAGTAAGGATGGAACACTCGGTTCATCAAAGCCTTCAAAAATACAGGCACATTCATGAGACTGAATGGAATGACTGTATAATCGTAGAGACCATACCTTCTCTTGAAGGATGTTAGAGGTATATCTGATGGTCTAACACGCAATTGATGAAAACCGGACCTCAAATCGATCTTCGAGAACACCCGGGCTCCTCGAAGCTGATCAAAGAGGTCATCGATCCATGGCAAGGGATACCAGTTCTTAACCGTCAACTGGTTCAACTTCCGATAATCCACACAAAGACGAAGGGTATCGTCTGCCTTTTTTGCAAACAGGATAGAATAACCCCAAGGAGAAGTACTGGGTTGGATGAAACCCTTCGTCTGTAACTCCTCCAACTGGTTCTTGAGCTCCTGAAACTCAGGTGTATCTATCCTATAAGGAGGAATGGACACCAGTGCCGCTCCTAGCATGAGCACAATCAAGAAGTCAACCTCACGCTCTAGAGGCAAACCTGAAAATTCCTCTGGAAAGACGTCCCTAAAACGATCCACCACTGGAGGAAAGTCCAACTGCTATGTCCCCTAATCATCCAGATAAAGTCTAGAAATCTGGGTCGTCACCCTTCTTATCCCATGATGCTCGATTCCTGCTCGACTCGCCTAAACATCCCATTCGCCTCTATAATGAAAATATTCAACCTCTGGTGAAATGAAACTCACCCTGCAATGATAACAATTGACGAATTCCTGGAAGGGAACCAACCAGTCCATCCCGAGAATGACCTCATAGCCTTTCATCTCTAGGACGTAGAGATATCATAAGAAATGATACCCTGCAACCTCTAGAGGGAACTATCTACACTGATGTACACTAGATTTCCTCACCTCCAAAGGGGTGTTTACTTTCAATGAGTTGGCAGAAGAAAAGATGCAGAGCCCAAGGATCTCCACGAAAGAAACAGAGATAAAGCTATGCATAGAACCAGTATCGAAAAGAGCTGAAGATTAAACTGAGGCTACTAAAATTGTACCTTGAACTGTAGATGCGTCGTGATCCTGCTCTGGATAGGTCTTCTCCATGGAGAAAGACTGGCCTGCAGCGCGGCCCTTCACCCCCAGCTGACCACTCTGAGCTGATCCCACTTGCTGGTGCTACGGGACTATTGGCTGACTGCCACGTCCTCAACCTTCAACTCAGCCCAAATGGCTGGAAGAACTCCAGTTCCCCGACTGGTGAGAAACTGGTGGTGCTGCTCCTAAACGAGAAGTCATGGAAGAACCCCAGTCACCAGCTGCTGGTGAGAAAACCCAGAAGAAACGCTGAAGGTGACCCATCTTACCCTAAGATCGGCACTCCAGGGGGTCTCTCTAGCACTGCGGCCTTGTGTGCCCTGACCGGCCACACTGGTAGCATACAACATGGCTTCCTGACGATGCATCTCGCTTCTCGGATCACCAGGCGTAGACTCCCTACAGCGCTTCTTGCTATCATCTAAAGGAAAACCATCTCTGTAAATAGAACTTCCCTGGCTCGCAGCTCTGGAGTCTCTCATATTGCGGTCTGAAATCAGTGCCTGATTGACGATGGAAGTGATGGAAGTCAACTAGAAGATATTAACCTGTGAGCGGATCTCCCTCCTGAGACCATCCTCGATCTTCTTTGCTAAGAACACCCCACTCCCATCCCTGAGTGGTGTGAAACGCACGAGCTCGTTGAAACGAGAGGAATACTCCATCACAGAAAGAGTACCCTGCTCTAAGATCATGATCTCCCAGGCTTGTTCGGCCCTCAGGGTCTCCAGGTAGAAGTAGTCATAAAAGACGCGCTGAAACTCCTCCCAAGACATAACCCGCTGATGAACCACCTGTGAGATCACATCCCACCACCTCTTGGTGGAGTCTCGGAGCATGTAGGTAGCGAGCTTGACCCGCCTCTCTGGAGGTGTCTCCAGATGCTCGATGATAGTCAGTATGGATTCCAGCCATGACTCTGTAGCCTGTGGTCCTCCTTCCCCTGAGAAAGTGGGAGGATGCTGCTGCTGAAAAACCCACGTCAAGTCTTCCATAGTCGAGGCAGGAGGCGGTGCTCTCTGAAAGGTCTGCCACATCCTCATAAAACCTTCCCTGAACTATGCATCAGTGCCTGCAATTGGTATGAATTCCAGTGCCAAGGCTGGCCCGACTGGAGGATCAGTAGGAAGTCCCTGATCAGCCATATCTGGTATCTGATCACTGCCTGATGACAGACATACAACCGGAAGACATCTCGGAGGCATAGCTCTGAAAGATCAAAAGCACGCCTTAGATCAGAAAAACAAGGACAGAGAACACAAGAGTGAAAAATGGGAACATGGAAAGGAAAATACACAAGGTTACAAAACATGACTACATGGCATGTATAAAAACTACACAGTGTGTCTTCTTAAGCCACTAAAATGGGCGTGTAACCCTACCCCACAGGTCATGTAACACCTCAAACTACACGGCGTGTACTTGAAAATTATTCCCCTGACCGAGTCTCTTTACACGGATAAACCACACGGTCCGACTTAACCCAAGACTACATGGCGTGTTCTGAACAAACACGGCGTGTACTAGCCAAGGCTTCGGTATCCAGTGTTGTTAAAAACACGACCTTCTACACGGATGAACCTTACACGGAGTGTACTTGACAAGGCTTCGGTGGCCCGTGTTGTTAAACACACAACCATCTACATGGATGAACCTTACACAGTGTGTTCCGAACAAACACAGTGTGTATAGGTGAAGGTGACACCATCCTGTGTTGTTCGTCACATGGTCAGGTACCTAAACAAGACTACACGGCGTGTTCCAAAAACACAAGGCGTGTCTAAGTGAAGGTAATGTTGACCCGTGTTGTTCGTAACACGGCCGGGTACTTGGATAGGACTACACAGCGTGTTCCTTTATAACATGACGTGTTCTACTCGAGCTTCCCTAACCCGTGTTGTTAGTGACACGGTCGGGTACATGGATCTGAACTACACGGCATGTACCTACCGTACACAATGTGTTCTGGAAGTTCTTTCTACAACAGCGTGTCCCTAATCACACGGTCAGTGACATGGTCTAAAAACTACACGGCGTGTAGTCAAAAAGTACACGCCATTTATTGTGGGTTTTTCTAGGCAGTAGCTCAGAAACTGTATAGAAGCGCAGGAAATACAGAAAACAAGGCAAGGAGGTGCCAACTTCTGATTCGTGAGGGCCCATAACACCTCAAGAATCAAAATTTGGCGTTCATTTAAGAAAAGTACAAAACAAAGAATCCTCTAACAAGGCAGCATAGATTCTACCAAGCATCTATCACAACAGCATGCATAATCTACACAAAGTCTATCACAACAGCATGCAATCACTAATGCACCCTATATAGCATGGAAAGAATGCATGGCATGTGATTTCTACAAGTGCCTATATGATGCATGTGATGGCATACCCTCATCTCATCGGGTTGCGATAGAAATAGAACCACAATCGTCAAGGAAATAACAACACAAGAATGTTAATCACTCTAGGTGAAATCATATCAACCGTAAAATCTCAAAACCAGAAAACTGCAATTAACGAGGTAGTATGGATTTTCCCTGTACACGGGTTAGCTACTCCCGAGAATAGATTAATGCCAAGTACCGAATCCATCATATCCCTGTCTAAAGTCTCAAAAAATTAAAGCAAGAGAAAATAATCCCTATGATACCACTTTGTAACGACCCTAATCTGGAGCCCCTCCACGGGTGCCCCGTGCCCAGTTTTCCACATAACCTAAAGCGCATTTCCCCAAACGCTAGAGGCTTCCGACTAGTAGCAAGGGCCTTGGTAAGTTATTGGGGAAACTGTTCCCTCATTTGGTAAGGTATACAAGGTAAGGAAAACAACAATCAATAGTGGAAGCAATAACAACATACATAACTGGAACCATATAGCAGAAGAATAAATATGTAGCAATGATGATAATGATGCAGAAGGTACAGTATCTAAGGAAAAAAGAAAACACAACATCATGTTGAAATACAACTGAACACAAAGTACTAAAGCAACAAAAACCCAGCAGCATCGCAAGACTATGCTTGGTCCCTTGCTCTCCAGCTCCAAGCAATCAAACACCGGACGTCGAAGGGCGCTTGACCATGCCTATACCTGCAACAACAAAGTTTGCTTGGGTCTAAAACATGTCCGAAACAGGGTGTGAGATAAAATCCCAGTAGGAAATCTCCCAAAGATTTGTGCCTAACAATCAATGAATACAAGGAAATTAAAAGTGAAAGAAATAGTAAAAACAAAAGCACATAATAGCTACAATCCACAGTTCTAGAATATAAAGTACACAAGTAAACAACCAACAACAAGATGGAAAATAGGTAAACCTCTGGATATCTCTCATACCTAACCCCAATGGTTCAACCTACAAGTAATAGTAACCCTCTAGGAGGCACACACAGTCTCACCCCTCTGGTTCAGCTAAGAGTAGACTTTCTGAGGAAGCACTCACCATCAATTTCCCATATAGTCCCGTATCGTGCTAAAGGCTCTCTGGGGAAGCACTCAATGTCTCATTCCCCCTGTGGCCCGCGTCGAGTAACTACAGACTCTCTGAGGAAGCACTCATCATAAATTCCCCATGTGGTCTCGCATTGTATTAAAAGACACTCTGGAGAAGCCCTTACGTCTATTCTTCCTATGGTCTACTACACTAAAGTCTCACAGTCATGTGTGAAATTAACATGCTCAGCATGCGTATATCGCCCAAGTAAACCTCAAGAATAACTTGGCTATCATTCTAAGGCACAGCAGCATTACAATATAAGAGTTCCACTATCCTACAAATAGGCATGGAAACTGGCCAAATGCCTAATAAGAAAAACATGCAAGGCAAGGCACATTAACACAATATAAATTATCAAAATTTACAATAAATCACCTATAATTAAGAAATCAAGAAAAGCAGGAAAACAACAGGGAAAAACATGAAACACGCAATACCCTGTTCAAGGGTATTGGTGGAAATTGAACATAATATTCAATTTCTTCCTACAGAAAGGCATAAACCACCTACCTCGATCCTAGGAGATCGATATATGTGAACAGTGATGACAGATTCTCTTTAGAACATCGTTGATCTAAGAAAACATCTGAAACACATAAACCACGATAACTTGACAAGGAAGAGGAAAAGGAAAACAAGGCTCGTGAGGAAGGAAGAAATCACCATTGTGATTTTAATGCAATCGACCGTGCTCGAATCGGAGAACGGATAGAGAGGCGGGGGCTCGTCAAAGATTCGCGGATCCTCGGCGCTCTCGGACGAACGGGACCTAGGAAAAGACGTTTCTGTGCGTCAGGCGCAACCCGAGTCCCATTAATGAAAAAAATAAAGTACACAACATGTACTTTTAGAGTACACGGCTTGTACGAGGTCTTTCCATACTCCGCCAAAAACGGACTTCACGTCACCCCTACACACCGTGTGTGTGGCCCAGACACGACCAACAAACGACTTTGAGCTGGAAAAAAGTACACGACGTGTACTCAGAATGTTTACGGCGTGTACATGAAAATTTTATAGAAACTCCATATTTCCTAAAAAACTCTAGAAAAAGGAAAACATACCTAAATGAAGATCTGGGTTCTTACAACTAGTTAACTCCGTCACATTACCTAATTAAATAGAGATATAGTTTAGGCTAACACATCATTAGTTTATAAGGTAGCCACTAACCCATAGTTTTTAATATTACCACCCATCATCATAAATAATTCCTATGAACCATAACAAAATCATAAAACATAAAAACATTCATTTCCAAAAAAAATTGTCTTTCTATCTATATAAAAAAACTATTACAAATATCGAAATATAATTTCTATATAAATCACTTATAGAAAATTATATGAAAAATAGGAAAGCATGTTTTTCTTGGTAGAAACATGAAATCATGTGATAGAATCAAAACATCAAATAATTTTTGTGGAGTTAATGACAACATTTTATATCATGTATCTTAAAATAAAATATTCATTTTTCTTTCATTGTAAAAATATTACCAGTGAAATTAGTAAAATAATTCATTTTGAAAATTTTTGAAAGAAATTAAAAAGTGACATAAATTGTACTTTATTTTCATTGTTTTTAATTGTATGAATATAGAAATAAAGGAAAATTATTTAAAAAATAATTAATCAAAACAAATAAAAAGATGTTTTTATATCTAAATGTCACTTACCTATAGTCTGACTCATAAGATAATTTCCTTATCATCATAAATAACAAA
The DNA here is from genome assembly GCA_963277665.1 of Viscum album. Classification (NCBI taxonomy): domain Eukaryota; kingdom Viridiplantae; phylum Streptophyta; class Magnoliopsida; order Santalales; family Viscaceae; genus Viscum; species Viscum album. Next base: position 1,865,939,853 of record OY728159.1, read on the forward strand.
TTTATGCCACATATTAAATTTCTTATGAACCCTTTTTATTTTTACTATCCCTTTTATTTTATTTATTACTTTGTTATATATAATTATGTAATTATGTTTGTGTTGGATGTTCTGATAGTATATGGGTCATTAGTTCAAAATGACTTTGGTGTGTTTACTATGGTAAAACAATTCATTATTCCATAACCACTAAAATAATAATAATCAAATAATAATAATTCATGTGCATTAATTAGACTATTGAAACAAACAGTGACTAATTATTATGAAAAATGAAATATGTTACAATCATGGAGATGGTAGGTCGTATGTATGCATGTGTAATGTTTCCATTTTTTAGAGAACATGATGGAAATATAGTAAGTATAATTTTATCATTACATAATTTTTAGTATATCATACATATAAATTTTTTTCATTAAACATAATTTTAAATAGTATATTTTTTAATCTATCATGAAAAACGAATCACACTACTTCGTGGAGTTGGTAATCTACAGGTACACATGAACAACATTGTCATTTATTAAGGGTTTTAGGTTTGGGAAATTATATGAAATAAATCTTTAAATAATGATAAATAATTCACTAAAATAATATATATATATATACACACATTAAATACATCATCAAACCCATATCTTAGAGGCTGTGATGGAAAATGCATTACATCAGTTCATGAGTCGGTAGTCTTTTGTGGAAAAGAACGATAGTTTTGTTTCCCCATTAATAGAATAGGGGATTGATATAGGTAGTGAAATTAACATAATATCATCATATTACTATATTGAATATACTTATATAATGCTTTATAATAATTTTAGGGAGGTATATGCGGAAATGAAATGAAGAATCATGGTTAATAATTATACATATTATTTGAGAGAACCTTATTTGATTCGTACCAAATACTTCCAAAGATGGAATTAGGATCAAAATATAACAACTATATCATGGGGAGGATTTTTTCAAATTTAATTGGTTATGTATTATATATATAATAGTTTACAAATAGTGTTGGTAAGAGAGGATATGATGTTTCATTTTAAAATTGAGTGAGGGGTGTAGGTTTCTGGAACAACAGAAGTGTGCGATTGGTGGTTCCCTACATTGATTTCTGTCAAGATTGTTTATAAATTTGTGATCAATGTGATTTTCAATCACCATGATCAATTTAATTTAATAAATGATAGATAAAATTAATCTTCTATGAACTTGAGAGAGGGGATCATAAAATATTATTTATAATAAATTTAACTAAATAATAATTACCGTAGAAGAATTTTTTCTTCATTGATGAATCATTGATAGATATTCCATGAACCATTGTTTCATTTTAGAAACCAAGTATGTATTCATCGTGTGGGGATACACATGTGTTCCATGAATCTGTAGGCATTGATGAATGAGTCTCCGAGTACCAACATGATAGATCCTCATGCTTGCATCATCCCCCTATGATGGCCTCGATAAATATGTTCAAAGTGTTCTCCTTGATCCTGGGGAGGATGATCGCTCTTCATTCATGGGAGTGTTCTTGGACAAGGGAGCCCTCTATTCTTATGAGGATTCTCTAAACATACTGTCCAAAAAAAATTGGAAAATGACAAAAAACATAATTTGGAAGTTGTATTTCTAGGGTTAATATAAAATAATTGAACAAGTTCCCTTATAATATATTTAATCCTAGAAAAAAACCAAACTAAAATAATAACAGTAATATTATTATCTCTTGACATGTTATGAACGTGAAAATTATAATTTAATATTAGTCAATTAAATAATAATAAATATTATCATTTCTCATCGAATTTAAACTCGGTCGTCCCTTCCTCTCCAATATTTATTGGGCCTTGGATAATGTCTATTTATTTATTAAATAAATATCACTTCAATTTTATAATTAATTAATTAATTTTATATTCCCAAAATAAAAAATAAATATTAATTAAATATTATGTTAATGATATATTCTCTATAATAACAAGTGATTGGATAAATGTGATGAAGCATACATGAATAATTATTAATCCACAATAGAAATAATATATATTCATCTTCTTAAATAACGAATGATAATATCATATTTAACTGAGATAATGGAAACACTTAGTGTGTGATCATCTATGCCTCTATCTCAATGGAATTAGGCAATGTATCATAAACTCCATGTATAACATCTAGGAACATGCCAAGACACCAATATAGAAAGAAGTTAATTATGAAATTAAATGTCACCACGTTAGATTGATTACCATGAAATGTATTCCCTTCATCCCACTATCTCTAATTGAGAAGGGGTCATGCCAGTTCCATCAACTTATATGCTCTATATCTTTTTCATTGTCTTTATATAAATGGAACATGTCCAATAGAACACCATGTCCATAGATGTTTTTAGACTATATCATTTCTATCAATGGGCCTGAGTCATCAACTTCCAATAATGAATATAAGGGATAAATCCTTTATCGCATTATTCATTAATGAAATATTACACATGAAATACCCAATATATCCTACTTCACTATGAACATCTATCATTGTTGTTTTCATCAGTATATCAAATTGGGTGACTCATAAAACTCATTAATAATAATACTAATTTATAGAAACCAATACACACACATGTATATAGTAACATCTAATGACACGTTGAAATGTGGATTTCTAATTGGCAAGTCTCATTCTTATATTTTACATACTAGATATTACCAAGGGAGTGCATAATGAGATGGTTACTCAATATCATATTTATCTCCACCCCTACTATTATTTATCATTTGGGTCTCTCAAATAATAGCATCCATCTATAGAATAAATATTCAAGTATATTGTCATAGCACTTTCAGATTCTATTCATAGCTGGGAACTCCTCTGACCTTTACGTGCGAAAATTACTCATAAGACATTATAACATACTATGTTACATAGAAGAACAATCATATTTGATAAACAATTTATTAATATTAAAAATAATGAATAAAATTTTATCATAATGTATAAAAAATATGATTCTACGGAACTAAATCTAACAGACTCACACTTTCACTATATCCAACTTCTAACAACCTTCAGTCTGCTAGATCTCACATGTTATTCATGATTCTGTTGAGATATTCATTTTTTTATGGGGTCTACCACATTCACTTCCATCGACACACTTCTTACGAAAAAATAACCCCTCCGATAGAAATCCAACAAGAGGTTATACATATAATGTATGTGCTTTGTATGTTGATGTGACCTTGGATAATTAAAAATATCCACCGTTGTAGTATTAAAAATGTGATAGGGTCTATAATTCTAGGTATCACATCAAGATCTTTGAAAAATTTCCAAATCCATGTGGCTTCTTTGGAAACATTATAAGCTTATTTATTGGTGGACTCCACTATATAACCATAAACAAATCACTACTTTTAACTCATCCAACTCACAGCTCCTCTGTTGCGACAAGAAAAAAATATCCAGATTGCAACTTCAGATCATTTTGATCTTTCTAAAAACTAGAATTCATATAACCAATGATTACCAGCTCCTTGTATCATCTATACACTAAGAACATATCCTTATTTTTTCTCACATACTTAAGGATAGTCTTAACTCTAGTTCAATGTTGTTCTCTTGTATCTTCATGATATATGCCTACCATGATCAATGAATAAGAAACATCAAGTCTAGTAAATAACATGGAATAAATGATTTATCCTATCACTAAAAAGAATCATATTTTACTCATTCTCTCTCTCTCTCTCTTAGTGTGTTTGAGGATACATGTTATTGTATGATATAAACCATGTGACACTAGAAAAAATACCCTATTAGAGTTTTCCATACAAAATATCTTTAGTTTCTAATCAATATATATATGTTGACATAATACACATATCCTCATTTAACTTATCATGAATGATCTAGATACCTTGAATGTAAGGTTATTATATTATGACATTCCTGGAGAAAAAATTGTAAAACCAATCCTAAAAAGATTGTAAGACTAGTATGTCATTTCTATTATGTAATATGTCATCAACATATACTACTAGGATAAATACTGTATTCCAATTAATCCTTTTTTAAACACATGAATCACATTCTCTCTTAATAAATTCAAATTATTTTATTGAATCATAAATCAAATATTCTATGACCGCGATGCTTGCTTCCATCCATAAATGGATTTCTGTAACTTGAAAATATTTATGTAATCACCTAAAGTCATAGACCCATCAGGTTGTGTCATAATGATATGTTCCTGAAGGTTCTAATTAAGGATTACAGTCTTTATATCCATAAACCAAATCACAAAGTCATGGTAAGCTGTTATAGAAAGTAATATTCTGATGTATTTAAACATGGAAACCATTGAACAAGTTTCATCATAATCATTTAATTGAAAATGTTTACAACCATTATCAGCTGGAATTTCGTTGTAGGTTCTTACCATACCTTCCATGTATATTTTCCTCTTAAATACTCATATGAGTCTAATAGGTTCTATATCAACTAGCACATTGAACAAAACCCAAATATGGTTTTTATACATGGAATCTAACCTAGAATTCACAGATTATATTCAAATTTATGCTTTTGAGCTCTTTACTACCACCTTATAGGATATAAGATCATCATAGTCAACCAAAAATGAGTCACCATCCTTAGTGACTAGAAAACAATATATCTCTAGTTATCTTTCCTCTCTTATGCTCCTAGGAATCACCTGTGTTTCATGAACTACATATTCCATGAGTACTTATGGAATATGTTCATTTACCAAATCTTATATATCTTAAGCATAAACTTCATTGATGTTAATATTTCCACCACTCATTTTTTAAGATGTTCTCACTATCATGAAAGACGACTTGTTTGGCAACAATCACTTTCTTATCTAAGGGTAAGTATATGTAGTAACCATTTTTTTTGGTATACCCTAGAAAGATATAATGTGTGCCCTCATGTTCCCAGTGTTTTCCAGATAAGGCCTTAAAAAATGCCTCACAACACCATACATGTGTATGAGACAAAATGGGTTTTTTTTCACTCTATAACTCAAAGGGAATTACATTTTCTTCTTTTTTGTACTTTTGATAATGTGTATGCTACAATTTTTAATGTATATCCCTAAAAAGATAACGTAATATCATCCTGACTCATCATAAACCTTACCATTTCCAACATCTTATAGTTCCTTCTTTCACTAACACCATTCCACCATGGTGTATAAGGTGCAGTGAGTTGAGATATAATCCCAAACTCTTATAGAATGTAGATGAACTATTGGTTATGATATTATCCACATCAATCTGATTGAAGAATATTTATCTTTTTACCATGTCGATTCTCTACTTAATTTTTGAATTCCTTGAATTTTATAAAGTACACAAACATATACCACATTAAATAGATATGATGATTTCTACAAAAATCATTAGTAAATATTATGATATAAGAATATACACCAATAGGTTCTACTAGAAATGGTCCACACACATCATTTTGTACCATTCATAGAAGCTCTATGGCCCTATAAACCTATCCACCAACTGGAAGATTTTTCATTTCTTTGTAAACAATAATTACATCTATCATGTGGTTTTATCTTAGATGAGTCTAAATAACCATCTTGACAGAGCTTTATCAAACACTTCTCGTTTACACAGCCATGATGGTTATTCCAAAGATGGGTGTTATATGAATCGTATGAACATGATTCATTATCTATTACTAACACTTCCTTTTTGTAATTTAATACATAAATAATGTTATTTAAATTCTATTTACCATAACATATGGTTTTCATAAAAATGAAATAACCTTTATTTCTAAATTTTATAATAAACATATTGCTTTTAAAACATGACACAATAATTTTGATCTTCATAATTGTAGGTAAATAATAACAATATCTGCAAACCAAAACCATTTTCATTGGAAATGAAAGGTTATAGTAACTGATGACAAGAGAAGTCGGCATCACAACATTGTCTACTAGTATATCAACCTCTCTTCAAGAAATCATCTAGAATCTAAATTCTTCCGGCATTTTGGTACATATGTGAGCACCCCAAGCTATATTTAATAGCCAATGTGTAGAAATATAAAGATCTCACTCGATAATGATTGAACATTTATATTCTTTTAGATCTTGGGTACAATTCCTCTCCCTTTAGTCAAGTTTTCCATATGAAAAACATATTACATTATTTTCCTTTTCTGTCCTTGTTATCTTCTTCTTATTGTAAGTTTGGTGCTCGAGAGATTTAGAATTTTAAAAGTCATGGCCCACATATCCTTGGTCTTCAATTTATTTTTCACTGTATGGACTATTGGATTTTCGCACCCCATTTCCTTATGTACATGGAGAATAAATTATATATGTTTCAATAGAATCTTATAATTATTTCTCGTATCATAATTCATGATAAATCTAGGAATGATCTTGGGGTATGATGAAACTATGAGATCTGTACGCAACTCACCATGGAATTTAATTTCTAAGATGTAAAGGAATTTAATGTCGTTGATAATCCTAAATACATGAGGCCTAGCTAGTTTATAATCTATATGTTTGGTTGTGAACAAAGCATTGGAGATCTCATACCTTGCCTTTCCTTCTCTAGGTAAAGATCATGAAGGTGAGATATCATGTTATAAGCATCCATAATTTCATGTCACTTAAAAAGCATATTGGAGAAGGATAATAAAATTAAGCATTGAGAATATGTAGCATCATTAATATGTTTCTCATTGAGAGATAGATCTTAATCACTTGCCTCATTGTTATGTGCAACTGTTAAAGGTTCATCCAATGCATAAAATTTCATTTCATGGTGAAGGATGACCCATAAGCTCATTTTCCAGTCCTAGAAATTTGGTCCAGTGATAATGTTTTCCTTCTCATGTATGGATCTCAATGATATCATCGATGTAATTTTATTGATTTTTTTTCTTTCTGCAAAATATGATAAGAAGAATTTTAGTAATTTATTGGATAAAATTTAGACAATAATATAAATTATATTTATTAGTCTCCCACTATTTTATCAAAACCTAATATAACGCACCATTGTATTCGAATATCCTATATCATGGACATTCTAGAAGCGAGGATCCATATTCTCCTTCTCATTACCCAATATTTAATGGGTCAAGAAACTTGAATGGTATTATGTAGGAATTCTAAAAGAATAATGCATTAAATCACAATTCCTTGATTTGTTGAGTGGACTCCCTAATCCTAAAATAATTAATTTAAATTTCCTCAACCTTTTTCATCCTAGTTACACCATTTCATACTTTGGTAGTAATCCCTTGATGTGAAACAAGTTAATTGAACCCAAATCATCATGTTTGGATTCCTTGATAATTGAAATCACAACTACTTTGGTTGGTCAAGCACATTGATCTATGGTATGATTCTAACCAAACTAGTTGAAGGCTATACTATCTTAATATTATATAGTTTTATTTTATCCTTTTTTGTATAAATTTACAATTATTATGATTATCACAAGATAGTTAATATTAAGTAGGATTACATATGTGATTAACAATGTCTTATAAAATATTTATGCATAACCCAATTTATTTTAGTTCCCTCTTGTATACTTGTAGATTCATTAATTATGTTATTGTGATAATACATCCATAATGAAATAACCATTCAACTGATTTATAAAAAATAAAGGGTATGATAATGAGGTTATACTAATGATTATTTTATCTAGTAGTAGATAAACTAACCATTAACCATGGGAGAAACACTATGAACTAATTTTGTTTCATGTTTATAGTTTTCCGCCTATCCACCTTTGTATATCCTTGGATTGGATTCCCCTTGCCTCTAAACCTGAACTACATCCACTAGCTTTTGACCTTCATCCATTACATATGTCTTTTACTCACACATAGGTTAGGGGAAAGGTGGTTTTACATAAAATAAATCATGGGAACGCACGACCCACATAATAATGAGGAGATAAAGAATGAATGAAAATAATTTAATTTAATAATAAATTAAATGAAACCAATCACATAAAAAAAGGTCTGGTAAAGCTCATGATCATCCATAATCATGAAATAAATTACTCATTTAATAAGACTAACATTAAATTATTTAATCATTAATTCAGATAAATAATTCTATAATCAATTAATTATTATCATTAATTAATCAATCCTTTTATCATAATTCATATTTAAATTTCCTTGGGACTTTCATCAATTATAAATTTAAGAAATTTAAATAAATTCATTGAAAATTAACGTTGTATATAACTTTTATATTGGAGGTAACATAGTGAATACTCACCCGATTCTACCAAAAATGTATTATACTCTTATATTGTTTCTCTCCTATGAAATATGGAATAGAAGAATTATCACATACTTTCAAAACATGTACTTCACTAATTATTAAACGAAATACCTGATTTTTTGATCATGTGTTACGATTAAATGCACATAGAGTAACAATTTGTAATATGACTCATACATGATATATAGATCTAATCATTACATGGATAATAATTAAACATTTAAATATTTAGGTATATTAAAACTTATCACAGGGTGTTTAATATATTTATAACTACAATTAAGTACATTTCTCATGGTTTAAAATGATAAATAAAAAAATTTTAAATATGTATAACTTGGTGTAAGTAAATGGTGTGTAGATCTGATCTACATGTCATATACACGTCTTACGATCTATCTAAGACACATTCCTAGGGACTAAACATGTAATCAGTGCCTTGTAAAAATTGAATTACATAGTGTGTCCAATGGGCCTAACACTATGTTGACTCCATGTTACACGGTCACAAGTTAGATAGGTCGTGTATTGAATAGATAGCTTGTTATTGACGAAAGGGACTACACACCATGCACATAGCCTACACAGCATGTACTCCCCCTGACCATGTGCCAGTATATCCTGGTCAACATTAAGTTTAAGAATTAACTACATCACATGTTCTAAATTCACACGTGTTGAATAACTTCAGAATTAACTCCTTGTATATTGAACAAAAACACACAGCGTGTAACTTTGGCTAGTCAGTAGGAATTATTTTGTTATCCAGGAAGAATCCATGAAAACTCTAGATGAATTCCTTGATTTTATTTTAATCAATAGATAAAACGTCACGATTAGATTTATGAGAAATGAATGAGGATTAATTAAATATTGAAATTCATATTAAAAGAATGATTAAACATGAATTGAAAATATAAATTACAATTGTGTAAATCAATAAAAAATTAAAAAAAATTAGAAATATTTATGTAACCTCTCTGATACCATATGTAGGTTATGGGCGGAGTGGAAGCAAGTGATGGGAGGATCTCAACATTGATTTTCTCATAATATATGATCAATAAATGATCTATAAGATATTTAATCTTTAAGATGAATGTAATTAAATTAATGATAGAAACAATTAATCACACTAGAACCAGAGATATGGGACCATCACATATTATTTACAATAAATTTATTAAAATAAGAGTTACCTTAATGGAATTCATTCTTCAGGGTTGAATGAGTGATAGATATATTGTGCATCATCATTGCATTATAGAAACCAACTATAGATTTTCTTTAGCAGTGATCCACATGTGTTCTATCAATCTCTAAATTTCTCCGAATGAGTCTACTAGTGATAGAATAGAAGATCATTATGATTTTATCATTGTCTATTGATTGCATCAAGAAATGATTCCAAATAATTATCGTTGATCTGTTGGAGGATGATTCCTCTCCATTCATGGTAGATTTCTTATAAAAGGGAGAATTCCTAACCTGAGAGGACCCTCCATATCTATTGTGCACAACAAAATCATCTAATATGTAAATAATATAGTTTGTTTTATGTATTTATACATTAAAAATAAAATAACTTCACAAGTTCCCTTCTTATTTATTTAATCCCAAAAAAACCCATGTCAAATTCTAATAGTAATATTATTATTTCTCCACCTGAAATGAACTTGGTAATTTTAATTGAATATTATTAAATTTAATAATATTCAATAGTATCATTTCTCACCAAACAATTAAAATCGGTTTGTCATTCCTCCATAATATTTTCCAAGCCTTTAATAATGTATATTTATTTATTATATAAATACCACAACATTATTCACTAAAAAATAAATAAATATTATATTATCATAGTAGTAAATATATATTTATTATTTATTCTAGTCACATTATATTATCTCGAATAAGTAGTGATGGAATAATTGTGATCAAACATACAATAACAATTATTAAACCAAGTACAATAATAATATATAATTATATTGTTGAATAATAATAAAATAATATATTATTTAACTGAGATTATGGGAACACTTAGTGTTTGACTGTCTTTACCCCTTTCTCATTAGCATTAGGTGAAGCAACCTATAGTCCAAGGGTAGAGTCTCGAAACATGCTGAGGTACCTATAGAGAAAGAAGTTAATGTCTCAATGACCTGTCGCCTCATAAAAATGCATACTGTGTAATATAATCACTTTCTTACAATATCTCTAATCAAGCACATTTCATGCCAGTGCCATCAACCTATATGCTCGATATCACTTTTGTTGACATTTCAAAAATATAACATTCTTATTATAACACCATGGACATTTATTTATTTTTGATATATCATTTCCATCAAAGGGCCTGAAATATTAACTTCCATTAGTTAAAATAAGGGATAAATACATTGTCACATTATTTATTAATACTATATTATTCAGGATGCACTAAAAAATCTAACTTAACCACATACATCTATCATCATGGTTTTCATCAATACAACTTAATGAGATACACATAAAACTCATCTAATGACACATAAAATTTATGATTTCTTACTAGAGGGTCTCATTTTCATAACATCCATATTACATATTACCAAGGGAATACACTATGAGAAGGTGCCTCAATGTCCTATGACTCTCCACCCCTAATACCTTGTATCATTTTTGTCCCTCTAATGATATTGTCTAGATATGGAACATATATTCAAGAATAGTGTTGTAAGACTTCTAAGTTCTCATCATAGCAGGGATTTACTATATCCTTTTATAGAAATAATTACACTAAGAACATTATCACATACTATGTTACACATAAGAACAATAATGATTTGATAAATAGTTTATTAATATTTAAAACTATTAATAAAAGTTTACCATAATGTACAAAGAAGTTGGTTCTAGGGAACCAAATACAATAAGGGGCACTATAGGAATGTAATACAGTACAAAATTAATAAAAAATAATTTTATTATTCATTATGAAAAAAGTAAAAATAAATGTAATATGGGATTCAGTTGATTTTAAATCCTCTCATATAATAAAATTTTGGAATGTTTAGGTACTTTTTTCACTATTACAATTTATTCCACCCCCCCCCCCCCTAATTAATCATTTTCACTATTAATATGGTTGAAATGGTTTGTTCCCATTAAGGGTTATGAAATTTAAAAAATGTGATCATATGACCCATAAATTGGAGATAGATGTTATTTTAAAATATAACTAATTCTTCTGGTAATTATATAATTTTAATAAATTTTTAATCATTTTATAAAATATTTCTTATTATAAAATATAATTTAAGTAATTTTTGTAAATATATGAAATATTATAACATAGTATGTTCATAAAATTTGTAAAATGGTTCTAAAAAGAAATTTAATTGGATATACGAATAATATTTTCTCAATATAATTTCCCAATAATATTTTTATAGGTTAAGATATAATTTTAAATCTTATAATTTAGAATAACTCATCTTTTAATCACTATTATCCTTAACAAGGATAACAACATTTTAAATAATAAAGAGTTTTAAATTCACTACTAAGGTAACAATTGGAATCCGAATTGGGAATGGATGAAATTATAAAAAATGTTTTGTCATATGTGCCCCTAGGGAAAATTTATCTAAATAATTAAATAAATATTATTTATCATAAAATAATATTATATAATTTTAATATATATTCACAGTATTTGATGCTGATAAAAACAAAATGCAATGAAATTTAAATATAATCTATTTAAAACAAAATAATACATTTTTAGTAACTATAATATTCATTAGAATCCATTTTTCATCCATAGAATATTGTTTTTTTATGATCGATTGTAGTACCTAAAATTTGGGGGTTGATTCCTCCCCACTGGTCTACATTTCTCATCTCTATCACCTACCACTGCTATCGAATTACTATTCTAGTGATGTGGTCCCTGGAAGCTTGTCTTCTTTTATGTGAGCCTGGTCTGGCGATTCAGCCTCTTGCGGCCCCTCTAACATGTCCCGATGTCAAGAACCCCCAAAAAAACCTATTGAATTTATCAAGATAGTCATATCTAGTTTTCATAGTGATGGTTCTACCTATGCTTATCGATTTGTGTTTGTAATGAGTTTTTCTTTGATTCTATTCCATGTGGTTCTCAAATATAGGAACCTCCAGCCTTTGGTTGTTTGTATTTTTTTGCAGCATCCCCAAACCCTGTTTCAGCAACTAACACCTAGTAATTTTATCCAAAATAATTATATTTTTATGGTAGTAATTTATGAACCCATGGTTCATTTTAACTCTTTCAAGAGTATTAATTTTATATTTATGGTATCTGACTTTATTAATGTTAATCATCACTCTTCTGGGGTTGAAACCAATTGTATTTTTGTGTCATTACATAATATATTATATTTTTTGGAATAAAATATAAGTGGAAAATATTATAATCTATAATTATGGATTATTATAGATGAATTAAACTTGTACAATGAAAATACGTAATATTTTATAATTTTTTTGAAGTCACAGCCCAATAGTTTCATCCTAAATTAACATGTTTTTCATTTATTATGGTAATAAAAATTTACTATGCTCATTATTTCTAATTAACAAAAGTAAAAGTTTCTATATTACAAAAAATTTCCATTTGAATAAAATATTGAATTATATTTTTAATATTTAGTTTCTATAAATTGAATAAAATATTTTTTGATAAAAAATCAATAAACAATGAAAAATATTTCAAATCTGAAAAATAAACTTATAAAAAAATAATACATATTATTGATTTAAATATCATTATTTTTATTATATATATCTACATAATAATTGTGTTACCTTGAGATCAATTTAATATAGTAATTGTACATTTAAATTAACTTATTTAATCACATTAAATGATAGTTCTAAAAAATTATTATTGTTCGTTATTCATTAAAAATCAATGTATTTTGAAACACCAAAAAATTATCCTTAAGATAAATTTGGCATGATAAATTTAAAACTTTTACCAATTTTTAAATTTTATTTTTAAATTATCTATAAATTAATTATTTTATTCTCTAACAAAAACCAAAAAAATAATTTTTGTTAGATTATTTTTTAATAATAAAATGAAATTATTAACAAATGAGTTCTTATTTACTAATAATTTACCCATAAATTTTGATTGACTGTGATCATAAATTTATATTTCATGAAGTGGTAAGAACAATTCACACTCACTAATTCCACTTCGAGGTTACAATGGTCATAAAATAATAATATTTCATGGTTCATTTAAACATGGTATTGCTTTTTGAATACACTATTGAACATATTGTTGTTTTAAAATTATGGGATATTACATTCTTAGTATTTTAATTTATTGTTTTCACATTATTTTTACTTGGACTCTAAAATCAAGTGTTTGACATTGGATAACTCCTTTGTAAAAAGCCCACAACATAAAAAATGATTGATAATACTTCAATTTGAAATTAGGGATAGAGAAATGCACAGTTAATATGGAAGACCACTTAAATAGGTTTTAAAAAAGGATGATATTTTAAATTGAAGTGAAAATTTGGATAGAGAGTATAATATTGATAAAAATATAATTATGGAAAGTCATTGATCATAATAATGTGACTATCGATGATAATGTTAATGACCAAAAAACCATATAACATAAAGATGTGAAAAAGATAATCAATTCAATAGAAATGAAGTTAATATGATAAATTTTATTTCAGTATCATATTACTATATTTAATTTATTTATAATAATGAATAAAAACACAAAATGATGTAGGTAATTTGTTTTCATCCTTTGTTTTTTTGTTTCATCCGGTTTCAACATTTATCTCATCTATTAATCAAAATGATTTGAATTTAATATGAAACATTCATTCATAAAGCACTAAATTCAATGTATAATAGATAAAATAATCAAATAAATTATAATAAGTGACTACTCGGTTCATTTTTCATTAAAAATTTTAAAATTGGTAGAGAATGTTATGATAATTCCAAAAATATATAAACCTTATTAAGAAGAAAGAAAATATTAAACACAGAAGACTACAAAATATCACCGAAAGTTGAGCATGGCTCATTCCTAAAAAATCCATAAATTATATATAATATAACTAAAAAATAGAAAACCCATAACCCAAAAAGACTTGATCACAAATTCCTCTATGATTATATTGATATTTATCTTCAGTCTACATTTTTAACCCATAAATTCATATTACCAAAATTTATATACCCTAATCATATTATATCAAAATAGTATTATAATTTCATTAAATAACATGATTCCCCATGAAATCCTAAATATATCATAAATATAATTCAAAAATTAATCCAAAAAAAAATAAGATTTCATTCAAAAGTATTCTATTTATATTAATCATATTTCATTCCAAAATAGTCACCTTATTCAAAAATAAAAATAGTAACATAGTTTTCAAATAAAATTCCAATCCAATGATTATCTATGAGGTAAATCATATATTCACAACATGTAATAACCTTTTTTCTTGATTAGCCCTTATTTCCCAATCATTAGAGATATATCAACCCTAATTATTTTTGAGACTATATAACATATTTATATAAAATATAAAATCATTATTTCTCAAAAACATTATCTGTAGAATTAAAATTATACCCAAGAGTGGTATTACTAAAAATTCATCTCAAAATAATCATAATCATCTTAACCTCCCACCACCTAAAACAACAAATGGGTGTCTATTCTTTTAGACTTATGATCATGCATAATCATATAAAATCATTATGGTATCCATTACTATTTAAATAATGTTTAATGAAAACATCCAAGTCTCTAATGTTATTCAATCCACACTATGTTTCCAACCATGAAAATCTCAAACCCTCACTACCATATCTACTATTGTAAAAAAAATTACATTTATGACTTCGATAGAGATAAATGGGTAAAAATTTCAACCATCCAAAACAAACCATATGAAAAGAAAAAAAAATAATCACATACATAACCAAGAACCTTTTTTTGTTAGAGTTATAAAGAAATAACAAATGGAATTTAATTATAATATACATGTTTTATGTTTGAATAATTCCCAACATATGAAAATTTTATTTTTTCCAGATTTAGTCTACATCATTTTCTTTATTCATTCTCCCTTAATGTTAAAACGTTTTATAATGTGGGATGAGAACAAAAAACGCAGTAAGGGATATATAAAAAGAATGAATAAATATATTATTCCTTTTAAAATATAATAAATGAAAAAAAGTTTTTTCCATTAACATAATAAACATAGAAATCTAATAATAAATTAATTACACATGATATTAGATTTAGATCAGAAAAATATTCATAAAAAACATTATGTGAAATCATATACGGAAAATAATGATCATAATGATTTATTAGAATGCCTGAGAACCCAAGTGAAGATTTCTCTTAAAAAAATTCATTACCCTAAATAGGAATAATCATTAGTTTAAAAAACTATTTATTTGTTTTACTTTTAAAATAAAATGAATATAAGGGTATTCCATTTTAGAAAGTATACAATTAATGTCGAAAACTTGGGTTATCCTTACATACCCATCTTACATGTGGAATAAAATGTCATGTAAATTCTAATAATCACATAGGATAAACCTTACTATGTAACTCCCTCCCTTTATCTAATTCCCTAGATAGATATATCAGGACCCTTCATCATTTATTTTTAATGGAACCACATATACATATTTAATAACAAACCACCTAACAGCATAAAAAATTCCCATGAAGTATGACATAATTGTAACCCATTAAACCATTCATTTCCTATAAAATATTCATTCCACAAAAATGAAAAGCATATTTCAATATAAAAATATCCATTATTTTTTAAAATACATAGAACATTGGGAATGTGGTTATAATCACTGAATAAAAAACAAAATCCAATAAAAAAAATCCAAACATCATATAATAATGACGTTGGTGGTAAAAACCATTGAAATAAAGTAAAAAGTGAAATCAAATATAATTTAAAATTATTTAATTTAAATATTAATAAATCATCATAATAATTATAAAAATATTCATAGTGAATGAAATATTTTAGAAAAAAAATCATTTAAAATATTTAAAATAATATTTTTAAATTATCCCTTACGACGATTCCAACTACTCACATGTGTCTCTTATCATATGAAATAATAAACTTATGTTAATTATATAATTGATTAAGTCAATTTTTAAAGTTTAGTAATGATTTTATTTTTTTCTATTACCATGTTATATATAATTACTTAATCATTTATGTTATCATCATATGTTTTGAGGATATTCCGGAAAAATGTTCAAAATGAAATTAGAAAGTTATATAAATTCAAAAAGTTCATAATATCAGAATATCTGTTACAATAATAGTTATTTAATTTTAATTTTTATATAGTAATTATAGTTTTAAATACATTCATGGATAATTTTTATGGAAAATGAATTATATTACAACCATTTTGATGGAAGGTTGTGTGTACTAATAGGAAACCTTTCCATTTTTTAAATACATGATGTAAATAAGTTAATATTAACTTTTTCCTTTTAAAATGATGAATATATAGTGAATATAATATTATTAAATTAAACATACTTATATATAGTACCCATGTGATACATTTATGAATAATGAATCACATCACTTCGTGGAGGTTGTAATCCACATATATGCATGAAAAAAATATCATTTTTTTAATTGATAAAATGGTAAGAATATAGAAGATATATTATCATTATTTAATGATTAATATTTAATGAATATCATATATATATATACTCATTAAACACTTTTATATAGCCATCTTTGATAGATAATGATAGAAAATGAATTACAATGGATTACAAAGCGGTGGTCCACCATACACACAAAGAGCGGTTTATGTCCCCCGTTCATAGAAGAGGATCTACATATTATTTTTAAAATTATCATAATACTATCTAATTAAAAAGAAAATAATTATGATATTATTTCCTCATTATTGATAGATATTTTAATGAGTTATAAAATTAAATAAAACATAAATGATATTATAAGAACTATAAATTTCTTTTAGAAAACCCCATTAATATTATAACTAAATATTTCTTTTGATGTTTTCAGTATCATTATAGGCCATATAGATCTTGGGTAGGAATGTTATAAATGTATTATTTCAGAGTTTGGTATATTTATAGTGATAAAATGTTGTTGGAATAGAGTATATGAGGTTACATCTTATAAGTGAGGAGATGGATGCTCATTAAATTTATTAATGTATCTAACTAATATAAATTAGTTTTCATGTTCATGTGGTACTATACATATATAAGTGGAATATAGGATGATAGTTAGTAGAAATACAGTCATTCAATTAAATTTGGACATGTTTAAGGGATTTTGTTTACCCTTATCTTTCTCTAATCCCCCATTTAACCCATTTGAAAATTATAGTGATTCCAAGATTTTTTTTAAACATTATGGGTTGTAGAAGTAACTATAAAAATAAAAACACACAATAAATGGAATGTGGTTGAACTTTTTAAC
Organism: Viscum album; assembly: GCA_963277665.1. Taxonomy (NCBI): domain Eukaryota; kingdom Viridiplantae; phylum Streptophyta; class Magnoliopsida; order Santalales; family Viscaceae; genus Viscum; species Viscum album. The sequence continues at coordinate 1,865,957,727 of OY728159.1, forward strand.
AAAATATCATTCAATTGGTTAATTATATTATTTATGTAAATTTTAAATCAATTAACATAATATTATTAATTATAAAATATAATTAATGTATTTTTCAAATATGTGAAAAAATATAATGTTATGTGTCTAACATATGTAAAATGGCCCCAAATGACAATTAATTGAATATAATGGGGATATGGTTTTAATTTTAAACATTAAAATTTGGATTATCCCCTTAGTTGATTGTTTTAAACTTTATACAGATGTAATAACGTTTTCAAAGGTAAAGGAATATAAATATATATTTATAATAAAAAATCCCATATATGTATATGTTATAAAATTTTATGCCATTAAATATTTTACATGATCTCTTGAATGATTAAATACAATTTAGAAAATATTTTTCAAAATAAATTTAACCTAAAATAAAAATAAACACATTTTCAGAATAATTCACATAATTTGACTTTGAAAACGATATGGAGTCAATAAAATTCAATAAAACACTATTTTACCACAAATAAAATATTATTTTTAACAAAACAATTCATTTGATATCATAAGTCTTTCTGGAAATATTACTTTTTTTATTTTTAAAACAATTTACCTTCTTTTTTCTATGCTTGGAGAAGAACTCTATAATTATTGTATAAGAATATAATGTAATTATACCATTACTAATATTTTTTATAAATACTCAATTATAGTAAACAATTTATCATAAAAATAAACATTTTTAACAAAACCAAATTATATTTTTCCATTTTATAAAATATTATTAGCATTAGAAACAATACAATTATATTATTTGACTTTATATTTATTCCAAATAATTTATAGTTCATAATCAAATATAAATTGAAAAGGTTAATATATGTATTTTTTGTATTATTATAGATGAAATATACTTTTCGATTGATACTAAGTCTTGATTATGTGCGAATTTTATGCATTATCATATTAGTTTTTTCCCTAATTAACAAATTTTACCTTTACTATGGTAATAAATATATATCATAGTTAATTATAACAATAGAAAAAATTAAAAAGAGAAATATTGGAAAATTATGGACTTAATAAATCCTAATACGGATTAAATTATAAAATATTTAATTTTTATAATTTTTATAAATTAATTTCATAAATAAAAAGAACATGAAAAAAGAACCATTTTTTTAGAAAAATCCAATTTTAAGAAAAAAAGGAATTTAAAAAAAATCATGCGTATTATAGATTGAATTTTTTATTATATTAAGAATAACTAAATAATACTTATGTAAATTTAGGATAAATTTAAAATTGTAATCATAGTTTAAAATTATTATTTCCTAATGAAAATAAATAACAGTTTTATAAAAAATATATATTGTCCATTATTCACTTAAATTCATCTTTTTTAAAAAAAAATAACAAAAACTCAACATAAAATATTTTTTAAAATATGAATTTAAACTTAATATCATTTTATTAACTAAAACTTCATAAATTTATTTAAATTAATTTTTTTATTAGATTAAAAATAAATAAAAAATGTTTTTGAAGAAAAACATATTTTCAATGATTTAAATTAAATTTCTAAAAAATGAGTGCATATATTTAATAATTTTAAGAAAGATTTATTTATAAAATAATACCTTTATATGTATTTCATAATGTGGTTACAACTATTCATACACACTATTTTAATAGCTATGTTACAATGCTCATAAAGTAATAACATTTCATTACTCCTTAAAGATCAATGTTCTATGTCGTATATTTTATCGAACATAGTGTTATTTTAATATAGTATAACATTAAAACATGATCTTAGAAGACAATTAATTCTTTGATGGGAAATTATGATGATGTGTATAACTAATATTGGAATAAATCTATATAAGGATGGTAGTCCCTGAATGTCAACCTATGGGTTATATATGTTTTCATATGAATTTGAAATTTTCTATATCACATTAAGTTGATCGGTATTTACTAATATTAATTCGGTTTTAATAGGAATATACTGGTCTTATAATATAATTTCCAAGGACTATAATGAACCCTTGAATAGTATAATATTACTTAGTGGGTAATTGGTGTGGGATGGAACAAAAAATGTGACATGTGACACCCCTACATTATAGTCATGTAAATAATTTAAAATGAATGAAAACTACATAACAGTAAAATGGTATTTTTCTAGCCACTGTGGTTTCTATATAGGGATCCATAGATGTTATAAAAAATAGATTCTCCCAAAGAATGCTTCCCTAAGGGGTGGGGAAATTGATTAGGATGTGGGAGGGTATGTGCACGTACTTGAGGATGGTTATGTGATCTGAATAGGATAAGTTAGTTTCCTATGGCTATGAGGGTAGGAATGAAAGGATTATTCCTAATGGAGATGTGTTATATTGTTTTATATATTACACATGACAATGGACACAACTCTTGATGTTTTATTAGACATGTGGATAATTCCAATAGATGGATGGGTCCTTTGAGAGTAGATGTTATTTGATGAAAATGGATTCCTCTAGATGATGATACTATGATATCTAATATGGAATATGTGAGAATACTATATGTGACAGTCATGGATGATATTCAATATACATCCCAAGACCCACACTCCTCGATCCTTGGATAAAACCTAAAACATTACATTCCTAGATTTGATTCTATTATTTATGACTAAATTTTTTCATCTAATACTTACAACATCCAAAGGAAAATTTGTATAACTATAATTCTATAAAAATCCATGGGTTTTGTGTTTTAGAGTTGTATAAAAAACTCCTATATAAACAATTTACATCAACTTTGATTAAAAACAATTGGTTCATAAAGTAAAACATCATCTCCTGTTATAACTAGCATTTATTATTTCACAATAAAAAGTAAAATTCATCCTTATGATATCCATAATAGTCATAAATTATTCAACACTATTCATTAAAATGTGAAAAAAAGGAAACACAATAAAGTCGATCTCGTATGCTCAGAAAGGGTAAATATAAAAATTAAAAATTAAATTTTAATCAATTAGCATAAGAATATATAATGTTATTATGAAGTAATCAACATACATGAGCTAATAAAAAAATCATATCCACCAATACTTGGATCATCAAATATGAAGACATGGGAAAGTATAGAATCATTAAAATCATTAATTAAAAGCTATGTGATATTAATGTAGCTCATTTTAAACATTATAATATCATAGTTGTCAAAAATAAAACATGCATATAAATGGGATATCGTTTTCACTTCACTCTTATATTCACTCATATAAATGGAATAAAAATACAATTAACATCAATAACCATTGCATTGGATGTCTATCATAGATTCATCCTTTTTTGGTTTATAACATAACCACCCATCATTGGATTATCATTGAACCAACTGTCATGGTTTTATAATGGAACCACATGTCAATAGTTTATCAAGTAACCACCTATAAAATGTTCATGTGCCAATACAAAATTTCACACATAAAAAGAATGAATTTAATCATAAAACCATAAGAACAACCATTTCCCTTTTATAACCAAATAAACCCATATAAAACAATTTGTTCAAATACAATCTCTTTGAAACATGATTAACCCATAGAAAATAAATTGGTTCAATAAAAATTACCTAGAAACATGATTAACCCTTGGAAAATAAATATGTTACATAAAAATATATTTGAAACATGATTAATTAAGGGAAATGAAATTGGTTTGATATTAATCTATTTTAAACATGATTAACCAATTGAAAAGAAATAAGATCAATAACCATATATTTGAATCAAGAGTGGCCAATAAAAAATAAATGGGTAAAAAAATAACTAGAACATGATTGAATCATCGATAAAAAATAGGCTCCAAAAATATACAATTGAAATGGATAATAATAGGGTTCCATAACAATCTCTTCAAAAAATGGTTATCCCTTGAAAAAGAAAGGGATTTGATAAAAATATCTTTAAAAATATTAATCAATCTATAAAACAGTGATGATGGTATCGATTAAAAATATCCTCAATGAAATATAAATAAAATAAGGTTTTTGACCATAATGAAGGAAAATATAATTCAAATAATATTAAACACATTATTGAGGAAACCAATCTTTAACCATTCCAATGTTTCTCATACCACATTGAAATATTTGAATAAAAATCCAAATGAATGGAATGAAAGTAAATGAAATTTAGAATATAATGTGAATGAATATATTCATAATATATAAAATCAATGGAGAGGTATATACACCTCATAAAATAGAATATGTCTAAAATATAACCATAAGGACCCAGCCTTAAAACATTATATAATCTTGAATTAAATGAATAATTCACATTGAGGATATTTTTTGGTTTAGAGTTTTATAGAGTTAGTACATAACTATTACATTTCAAAATATTACAAAGTAGACACTTCTACCCAGTATCCATATTTTTACAAAACAATAATTCTTGAAAAAAAAGTCATGTCTAGTTCCATGTTTAAGACAACATGAATTTTCTTTGAACCCATCCTTGACCCTATTACACATTATGTCCTATGAAAAACATTTCAAAAACATGGGATGAGCATAAAAAGACCAGTAAGGGATACACAAATAAGTAAAACTATTAGTTTTTCAAAACAACAAGTATACCATGAATACTTTAACATAAGTAATACTTTTCACCTTTCTGAAGTAGTAAATAATCTTCACTGAATAAAAGATCATTACTTACCCTTTTGTAACAAAAAGATTACCATAAAACCCATATAAACAACACATAACATATAAAGGTAACTTGGGACATAAAAATACTTAAATGGAATAACCATACGGTCGACCTCCACACATATCACTTAATGGAATAGCCATACGACCGATTTCCATACCAAATGCATTAGTGGTTATAATGTATCCACCCATCCGGGTATTCACGGCACCACCTGTCATATGGTTTGTCACATAACCACCCATCAAATGTCCAAGTACCATCAAACCACACAAAATAATTAAAATATAAACATTTCACTAATAAAATTTCACTTTCAATCACAAGAAGTAATTTCAAGATATTGAAATAATCAATCCATTTTCAAAAACCATTTAAAAAAAGATTTTTTAATCAAAGTGTCCCATTCGACTTTGAAGATTTTAATAGAATTATTATTTTAAAACATTAGTTTACATATAAATAAATACTCAAAAACATTTTTAAAACATGGACATTAAGGATAACGATATATAATAATAAAATTTTAAAACATTTAAAAATGATATTTTTTTTAATGGTTTTTTAACAAAATGGGAGACTGTTGAATACAAATAATTGCAGAATAACATTTAATCAGAACTTTATAATATCATGATAATAAAGGGACTCATTATATAATATGTCAAAGGACAGTATATACACCATATAAGAGTTAATTGTTCCATAACAACAATGAAGTCTCAATGAAAATGTAAATTGAGATGAAATCCATTATAAAGATGGTATCCTTAAATTAAGGATACATAAATCTCATAATTATGTGTGAAAAATATAATTACACCCAATATAAGTTTATATTATGTGTAAAATAATCATAGGTCATTCACACATAATCATAGGGTGACATATTCAATAACTACAAGTTGAACTCAAAGAAATCAAAATTGGGTTAAGACGTTCCCTTGTAAAAATTCGACAGCCAAACGACGTCAATTAAAATTTAAGAAAATGAGTTGATGAGACAAAAATGGTATCTTATCACTTGGAAATAAATTTTACATAAATATGGATATAGAAGAACATATCCCGACATAATAAGATGAAAATTATTTGACATAACAAAAAAAAGTCTTTTAAAAGGAGGATGGTTGAATGTTCCCTTACAGATTGGGTAACTTAAAAAACATATGACACATGAAAGAAGGATCATAAAATGAATATGTAAATACACATAAATTAAATTATCTTAGACAATTAATACAATAATGGTCAGTAAATACACCACACAAAAAGAAGTAGTGGAAAATATAGCATGAATCTCACGGGGATAAAAAGTGAGATGAAAACCCCTTACCACGTTGTAATCAATCGAGTCGTATGACCCAAAGTTGATAACCACAAAATGAATCATATAATACCGTGAATATTATGATAATCATTATAATATATATCAAAAGTTAGTACACAATACACCACATTCAATAAATATGTGGCGAACAATGGAAATCTCATGGAATTAAAAGTGAGATAAGAAATCTCTTACAAAAATTCAACAGCCTAACGACGCAACTTAAAAATTCGTAAAATGAATTTATGAGAGTAATAGGGGGTATCTAATAATATGAAACTAAAAATTACAGTATGTTGAATATAATATAACATCCTCCAAAATAAGAACATGTAGCATAAAAGAAATGACATAAAAGAGTGTACTTGAAAAGAAAGAGAGAGGTCGGATCTCTTACATCGTGTCCGACTTGACTCGATCATTCTTTAATCTCCTGAATAATAAACTAAAGTTAATTTCTACTTGATTAAGAAAATTTTTAAAGTTTATTATTCATTTTATATAACTTATTTCCATGTTATAAATATTATGTAATCATTTAAGTTAATAACATCCATTTTGTCGATATTTGGTACTGGAGTAAAAAATGGACTTCTTATAATCACATGTTGTTCATGTGGTCAATGGTTCATTATATCCAGAAATATATTCACTATTTTGATATCATATATATCAGATATATCTAGTATATACATGTATTTATAATAGTACATAACATTTAGAGGTAAGAAATGAAATGCACCATTCAGGGAGACGGTAAGCCGTACGTACGCATGAACGCTACTTTCATTTCTATTTCTTATTTTAATGGAGATAAAACATAATGACAAATAGGTATATTATAATTCAAGTATAATATCATATATAATATCATTAACTCCATCATTTATACATCCCACATAAGGCATTAACAAATCAAATCACTTTAAGGGGGCGATAGTCCGCACTTCCTCAAATGAGATTATCGTATTACCCACTATGGAAACCGAAAAGGTGTTCTATAAATGGAAAATACATAATCATAAAGAAAACCTAAAAATAATATATATCATATATAAATACAGTCCCATCATAATGGACAACATGAGAGGCGGTTGGAGATATTTGAACAATCATCGTTTCGTGAGAAGTTAGTTTGCCGTCCACAGAAACATTATGATCTTAATCCATTAGATAAAGGTGTGTGTAATTGTAGCTCTAATAATTCTCATAAAAAATCCTAGTATATTTAGGATACTGATGTTTTTATAAATTAAAGGAACAAAAAGAGTTTAGGAGTTGGAGACGTAAAATAAAAGAAAACAATTTAAGACAAATGGTTACCTTTAATTTGCGTAACTTCCTTTGGTTTGAACCAAAAATACTTATTGAAGTGCCTTATGCCAAATGTAAGGATTCTAGGTGGAGGAGAGGGATGTATGGAGAATTATTGAGTAGAGTTTGGACGATACAAATGGCTTTAGAGGTGTGAGGAATTGGTTAGAAGTGGTCTCCTTTTATAAGGGGGAGGAGGGGCTCTTTAGGAAAGTGTAAAACTATTATTTTATTATATAATTATATTCGGTTTCTAATGGTCCAAAAATCATTAAAGATTAAGATAATATGACTCATGGTCCAAATAAAATCATCCAATCATAATTTGACATGTTTTGGATATTATTTTAATCATTATAATCTTATTTATTTAAATGATTTATTAATGAGGTAAATACTACATCATTATTATGTCATAACTAATTTAATTTATTTGTTCTCAAAAAATTATAAAAAAATACCATAATGTAGGAATTATTTTAATATTTCCAATTAATATTTATTTTTGAAAATATGAGTTATATAACACCATATAAAATTTAATTACTAAAAGATTTTTGTTAATGTCAATTTTGTTTTCACATTAAATTAATTAATCTAAATTGTCATTATCACACCCAAGTGGCTCAATTAGGTCCCAAAATCGACCCAAAGACTCACATCGTCGTTAATGACTCAACCAATAAGGGTTGGGAAAGTTTTAGGGTAATTTTGAATTATTATAATATTCCTTTTACCTTGAATTCACCTATTACCTTTAACCGTAGTAAATAAAAGTCAAAAGTTACTATTCACCAAAAATTATTTTCATCTTAATGAACCAAATTTTACTTATTCATAACAACCATGTATGTCTAATTTTGGAAATTTAATTCACAGAAGTGGTAAAATTTCATTTAAATGAAAAAGTCAGTTTTTTTAACTACTAATAAGTGGTTTCACTATTCATCAAAAATTAATGATTTTCAGAAAAATACAAAAAATTAAGCCTAATATATATTTGATATTCTGAATTCAATAAATGATGTCTATTTTTCCAAATTCAAAACATATAAGTGGAATTAATGAATTTTAAAATTAATTCCCATTATCAAAACAAATAGTATGTTTTAAGAAACAATAACTATCAAAAGATTGATACTTGTTTATGTCCAATTTCAAAGTGAAATTAATTAAAATGACAAAAATTAGATTAAATGGTAAAAATATATTCTAATTAAGCCTTAAAACAAATTAAAAAGGCAATCTAACCATATAAATAAATTATATTAAAACACAGTTTTGAATTAAAATACAATATTTTTCACTATTCATTAGAAAATGAACAATATCAGAAAAATTCCCAAAATTTACACAAAGTAACTTTTGATATCCCCATTATAAAGAAAGATTTTATTTTGTAAAATAGAATGTATTAAAGTAAACAAAATTATATTTATTGATGGTTTTCCATTAAAAGGCGGTAAATCGGACTTTTAATGTAAATTATGCTTAAAATTAGATTCATTGACATTTTATGCCTCTAAAATTTATTGGATAAATGTAAATACTTTTACCAAACATTTATAATCATATTATAGTTAGTTTTATTCATTCCCTCTAATACAACAGCTAGGAGTTAACTACCAATTAAAAAAATAATATTATATTATTAGTGTGCAACGTAAGATTTCAAAGAAACTCGTTGTTGCGTATCTGGTACGCTATCGAACATAGCAACCCATTTAAAGTATAATTAATATTTAATTCAAAAATATTAATAAATATGAAAATATCGTATTCTTCATTTATCCAGGATGTTATAATAACGAACGTCTCAAAGAAGGAAAATTGTGACAAAAATCCATTACCACTTTATATCTTTGAAACTTTAAACCACATAAAAGAGATATAATTAAATAGATATTTAAATCCATGTTAATTGTAGTATAATAATAATAAAATACATTCATTGGATATATATACACAACAGAATAAAAATATACGGTGAATTTGGAATAAGTCCTTTAGAAATAAATTTGATACTAGAAACCCCTCTATAAATATGGTAACATCTAATTTAGAAACAAGAAAAGTAATAATAGACAAATGAAACATTAAAATACCATGAATAAAAAATAATTCATAATATAATATTCCAATCTTGGTATTATATACACCAAATATATTATTAAAGTGGTGAAAATGACATTAATCTAACATATGTAAAAAAAATTAGGTGGAAATCCATTACAAAGATCTTATCATTAGAGAGATAATAAATCAATAAAATAATTATGTGAGAAAAATGTAAATTCAAAAATAAAATTGGAAATATATTATAAATTATTCATATGTAATTTCACACATATTATTCTAATGAAATAACCAATGACATAGATGTATAACCAAATGAATGAAAATTGGGATAAAAAATCCCAAATCTTGTGTCTGATTTTTCATGACTTTCCATTATTTTTCTAAAAAATAAACATATGTTAAATAATTAATTAATTGTTAAAATTATTAATGTTTTTAATACATTTATTTCACATAAAAAAATATAATATACAATTACTTGATCAGTAATATTTAAGCTGTATGTTTTGATCATATTCATTTTATATTGCAGAATTGGAATTGATAGGTCAACTATAGTCAATGAGGACATTATTTAAACATCTCTAGAATAATAAACATGAAATAATTATTAAATTATTATATAAATTATATTTTTATAATCATACATGTATTATTGTTATTTGAAATAAACCAACATTACCATCACAAATACAATAGGTCGTCCATAAACATAAGTAATGTTTCCTTTTTTCAATTACAGTTATGAAAAGAAAGAAAGTAATGTTAATAATTATATAATTTCTATTATATAATTAATACAATATTATTTAAATATATATACGTATATATAAATAATTATTATTATGTGATGGTGATAAAAGAATAATCACATCGCTTTGAGGAGGCGGTAGTCCACACATCCACGACCGATGTTATCACTTTTCTAGTGTGTGAAATAGATGTAATTAAATGATATTGTATATTTACATATAGATAATTATATAATAAATAGAATAAATATATAATTTATATAATATATTTTTATTTAAATCATCTTTAATACATTACATTTATAGTGTGAACGTATCACGTCACTTTGAGGAGGTTGTAGTCCACACATCTAAAAATGATGTTATCACATTCTAAAAAATATAAAGCATCAATTAATATTTTATATAATAATTTACGAAGTATTATTGAATTATAAATATCATATATTTGTATATAATATAAAAACAATTCAATCACAATTACCAAAAATAAGTTGTGGTAATGGAAAAAATGAATGAAAATGTTTTGTGAAGTGGTAGTTCACCGTAAACATGAACTGTAATTTCATTGCGTATTTGATGCATTTTTGTGTATGTGTTGGTAGAAAACATATCATAAAAAAATACAAAAATATTTAGTATAAATATTTTATTATATAAGAATATAATAAGAATAATTTAATTGGTTGATAAATAAATAAAATGAAAGTGCTTGTTGACGAATGTTACCACTTCTACTTGTAACACCTTTTTGTTTTCACCAAAGGACATCCTTCATTATCATACAGACAAAAGTTTTGATTCTAAGAAGATATTAATTATTTTGGGATATTTGTTCTAGGTTTTTTAAGATCCAATGGTATTGATAGGGTGAATAATTGGGGAGGGTTCATTTCCTTCTAATAGTGGAGGGGGAGTGACATTCTTGTAAAAATGAAAAAATAAACAATATTGGGTGGTATGACTTAAATAATGTTCCTCAAATAGTTATAAAACTTCTATAAATGATGTTATATTTTCAATAAATATATATAACATTGGTTATTATATATGGTTTTAGTTCATATGGAATCTTAAATTTAATGATTAACCACTATGTACACTCATTTTTAGCTTAATTATTGTAATTAATTTCAATTACATTCACTAATATTTTCATAAAAAACTATGTTTAAGTTAAAATAAATTATATATACTTATTATTACAAATATGGAATCCATTTTTCAAAATTATAATAATAGATTTTGGAAAAATTAAAAATTTTAAATTATTCTTGAAGATGTGACGAGACATTGGGTTTTAATGAGAAAAGTTTAAATGTTTGAAATGTTTTTATATAAAATTTCTATGTGAAATTGACTGAAATAACCCAAATTTATTTAAATGATATAATATTTATCTACATATACTATATAATTAATTTAATATATAATTTTTTATTATAAATTAATTTGGTGAAAATATGTTTTCAATTATATTTTGGGGTCATCCACTTTTCATCAAAAAATGAATGTTCCCAGAAAAACTCCAAAAATCGACCCAACATGAATTTTGATATCCTAAATTCAAAAATTATATTTATATTATCATGTTAAAATTATAAAACAATCAAAATTTAGTTTTAAAATAGGTCTTCCATTAAATGACGACAAAACTACCTTTAAAAAATATACATCTTTTACGGTTATAATTATTTTTATTTTTATATTAAGACTATCTTACATATTGTATGAATTTAAAAACATTTTATTAAATATATAAAATATAAATATATTTAATATATTTAAAAAATATTGATTACTTTTCATTTTTATGATTTAATGAAATTATGGGTATAAAAATAGTTTTTCATAAAAACTCGTCCTTTTTATTCAATTTCTCCTTATTTTCATTTATAATTTATTAGTTATCGATGAATTATCTATAAAAAAATGTTTCAACTATATATTTACAATTTGAATCACATCATTCTAATTTGTACGTGATAACTATAATATTAAATTTTAAAATTATATTGTTATTCTGTAAAAATCAGTCTTGTGTGTAATACATGTCATTGAAAAGACTTAGAATTTAATTAAATTAATGATATAAATAGTTTTTCATATAATCCTAAAAAATATCCTTTAATTTAGTGGAATATATCATGAAATTGAAATTAATTTTATGGAAAATATTTCATGAAATATCAAGAGGTCACATCCTACCACATTAAAATGATTTCACCCTTTAAATTCATATATGTTATGAATGGATTTCCATTTTTAGAATTAATTTATTAAAAACAAATCATAAAAAGGGTCAGTAATAATTTTACTTAAGAATGAAAATTGGGAAAATTAATGGTCATCAGAAGTTATGCGTAACTATTATTCAATATAGGGATTAAATTGTGGAAGAGCGTAAATATTTATAGAGAGTGATTGGGGTTCTTGATCAGAGATAAGTGAATGATCAGTGGAATGATAAGGGCCTAAAAAAATATATGATGATAAAAATTAGAATCGATTCATTACAATTTTGGGTACTAAGATAAAATTATATTTTCACGATCCTTTTCTAAAAGTTAAAGGATTTTCTTACCATCTAGACCTATCGAAAAAATGAAATAAATATACTTATATAATGATTGTAATTTAATCATTTATTAAATATAACCCAAAATATCATATTTTATGCAATGTTTATGTTTTCAAGATGAATTTTTAATTCCCAATACCCAAAAATAATCCTCCTAGATACCAAAAAACAAAAAAAATGGATAGCCAATCTATTCCACCTATCTATAGAAATTAAAAAAATATATAAATGGTTAGCACAAAAAACGACAATTATAAAAATTAGAAAATATTCATATGATTCAATAATATTTAAATGTAATACAAAAATTGGAAACAAAATTATTCTATTAATATATGTCCTTAAAATACATCAATATTTCCCTCACTGTGTCTAAAACATAATGATTATAATTATTTGATTATATATTTATCCATGATAAATTAACCAATATTCCTCAAATTCCATAGGATTCCAAAGTAAGCTTATTTAATAAATGACAAAAGGTCATACTAACAAATACATCTTGTAGTTTTGTAGTTGGATGAAAACCCTTATCGTAAATTACTCATGTGTTAAAGCCCTATATCCTATCCCGATGTGATAGGTTATCACTAATAATATAGGTTGTCCCACTTTTTTATTTAATCCTAAAAAATAATTCATCCAAAGAAACAAATCAGTTTTATACATGGGGTTAAAAATACTCCATCCAAAATAAAAATTCCTCCAAAAATGTCATTCAACAATTTAATATCTCATCATATAAAACCTCAATGTGGTGCCTAATAATTTGAACATATGATCATCTCTAATCTTATAGACCAAAGATAGTAACCATAAATCTTAAGATAACCTCAAATATAAACTTACTGATATTCAAAGTTATCTAAACATAACATTTATGCTAACTATAACATCCCAAGACTCACAATCCATAATCCAATGCTGAAATCAATAAATTTAAATTCCTGGATTTCATGCCAATAATTGTGACGGAAATTTTTAATATAGAACTTAAAAAATAAAATGGAAAACGTAGATCACATATAATATAGAAAAATGTTACATTTAGAGGTTTATAGAATTATTAAAAACTCATAAAAAATAATTCACATCAATATGGACTCAGAAACAACTATTTCATAATGATGGATATTATCTCCCATAATAACCATATTTTTTTATTTCATATTAGGTCATCAAGATCATCATGTTGAGATACTTTATAGATAAAAAATTGTTCTATATAATTCTTTAAAATATCTTTAAAGGAAACATAAGAAGTTTGAGCTCAGATTCTCATTAACGGTAAATGTAATAATTATCAATTAAATTTCATCAATGATTATATGAGTGAATATAAGTATAATGAAATAATCAATGTGAATGGGTAAATAATAATTAAATTATCCACATCAATACCTGGATCAACAAATATGAAAGCATGGAAATTTTATGATTCGTTATAATCAATAATAAAAAGCCATGTTATATCAATATCGATCATTAGAATCATTATAAACTCATAACTAGCATAAAGATAATATGTAATCTCCTGAGAAATAATTTTCACATAACTTGTACATTCACTACTTCAAATTGAATAAACATATGCTTGACTTCTGTAACTAATGCATTTTTGGGATATCAAAGACCCACCTATCATTGGATTATCATGTAAGATCTCGTCATTAGATTATCATGAAGGCACATGACATTGGTTTATCATAGAACCACCCATCATTGGTTTATCACCTAACCACCCATCAAATATCTATATTCTAATACAAAATGTTAACTCATAAAATCATTCAATTCATCGAAATATCATAAGAAAAACTATTACACATTATATAAACTGATCAAAGAATATAAAATAAATGGGTTCAATAACAATTTATTCAAAACATAATTAACCCATTGAAAATAAATGGGTTTAATAACAGTCTATTTGAAACATGATTAACACGTGAAAAAAATGGGTTCAATAACAGTTTATTTGAAATATGATTAACCCATGGAACAAAAATTGGTTCAATAAAAATCACACAAAACCATTTTATTAACCCATGTAAATGAAAAGGGATCCCCAATAATCTATTTGATGCATTATTAACCCCTTGAAATGAAAGTGGTTCCAAAATTATATTTTTAGAACATGATTAAAAAATGGAATAGAAAAAGGTTCAATAACAATCTTTTTGAACTAGATTAACCCATGGAAATGAAATAGGTTCCAAAATAATCTCATTCATACATGATTAACCCTTCTAAAATAAATGTGTTCTCAAGAAATCTATTCCAAATTTGTTTGGATCATAGAAAATAATTGGATTTTATAAAATGTCATTGATAGAAAATTAATAAATTCCAAAAATAATGTGGATAGAACAATTAAAAATACCCCCATATTATGAAATCTGACAAAAATGGTTTATTATGTTGATTAATATAAATAACATTAAAATATTCTAAAAATATTCTTGAGAAAAATAGTCTTTAAACACCCCAAAGTGTCCCATTAAAAATTAAATCATTTTAATCACAATCCCCATGAATGGAATTTTATTAAATTAAGCATATAATATCATGAGAATAGATATATTCATGATATAACCTATCAAAAGAGATGTATATACACCTCATAAAATTAAATAGGTGTATAACATAACAAACGTCTCGAAGAATGAAATTTGTAACAGAAAACCATTATCGCTTTGGTAACATTGAAACTATAAACCCCATTAAAGATAGATTATTAGATGGAGGGGTAAATCCCTATAAAATATATTATAATAATCATAAAATAAATTCATGTGAAGAATTATAGAAAACACACAACTGAAATAAGTAGAGAATATTTCATAAGTCTCTCAGAAATAAATATAAAACTACAAATCCCTTTAAAATTGTGGTGACATCTGAATCAGAATCCCCAAAAGTAATATTAATGAAAAAAGATTTAAATACCATGAATATAAAATATTTTAGGATATAATATATCAATATGGTCATTATTTACACCACAAATAATAATTAAGTTGTGAATATTACAATTATCTCACACATGTAAAAGTGAGATGAAGATCCCATATGAATATCATATCATTGGAGTGAGAATATATCAGTGAAATATTTTCTTTAGAAAAATTTAAATCCAAACAATATAACAAGGATAAAATTATAAAAAACTAATTGTTCATTTCACATATATTCTTTTAATAACATAACTAATGATAGTGAAATTTATCCCAATGAATGCAATTTTAGTTAAAAGATCACAAAACTTGTGTCTATTTGTCATGAATATCTTCTATATTCATGAATAATAAACTTCTTTTAATTATTTACATAGTTAATATCTTTTTAAATGTTTATTTTTACATTTATTTTTCTTATAAAAAATTTATATACATTTACTTAATAAATATTTTTTAATTTATATGTTTTGACAATATTTTGCTCATGTGTCAAAACTGGATTTGATAGGTTGACTAAGGTCAACGAATAAATTATTTATACAACTAAAGAATAATAAATATGACCTCATTATCAAATTTTGACATTAATTTTACATTTAAATTCATACAAGAAAATTATTTTGAGAAATGAACCAATTTTATGATCATTGGGATGGTAAGTTGTACATACGCTTGAGTAACGTTCCAATTTTTCAATAATAATTATGAAAATAAGGGAATTAATGTTTATCATTAAATAATGACCATTATATCACAAATACCATATTATTAAATTTTATAAACTTATATATATCATTATTGTGATGTGGAGATGAAAACTGAAAAATCACAACACTTTGAGGGAATGATAGTCCACACATCCATGAACTATGTTATCATGTTTCTATTTGTTAAATGAAAAGAATAAAATGATATATTATATTTATATATATATAATTATTTTATTAATATCATAAATATTTTATTTATATCATATATTTTTATTAAAACCCATACTTTATACATTTCATGTAATGTTTCAATGTATCACATAACATTGGGGAGGAGGTAATCCACACATCCACAAATGATGTTATCGTATTCCTATAAAATAGAAATCCATAATTTATGTGTTATATATTAATTATAGAATACTAAATAAATTATCAATATCATATATATCATAAAAAATATTATTTCTATCACAAGATTTTATTATAATGGGTGGTAAAAAAAATGAACCACATCGTCCCTGAGGTGGTAGTTCACCGTACACACAAATGGTTATTCCGTTTCCCATATGATTGAAGTGTTAGAGGGTGTAGGTTTAAAAATTGACATTACAACATATAAATATATTTATTATACAAATTTTATTATATAATAATGTACTAATAACTTTTTATGATGTGGGAAAAAATATAAAATGAAAGGTTTTGTTGATGAATGTTACCTCCTCTTCGGGTAACTCATTTTGATTTACACCTAATGAAATAATTGGTTTTATAAATGAAATAATTAAGGACTATATTATGAGATTTTTTATAATTTTATATTAGTTTCTTATATTTAGGAGGATACAAATAAATTCGTAGGTGTGAAAAAGTCAGGAGGGTTGAGTTTATTTATATAGTGGAGGGTGTGACATTCTTGTAAATATAAAATTTAAACACTATTGGGAGGTCTTTATTAAATAATTTTCTAATAATAGTGATTAAACGTTTATAAATGATGTTATATGGTCGAATAATTTCCATAAAATTGGTTTTGTAAATGATTCTAGGTCATTTGGCCCCTTATGATCAAAGTCTAACCACTAAGTAAACTCCTTTTTACCTTAATCACAGAAATTAATTTTATTATTTTCGCAAATGTTTTTTTTCAAACACTAATTTGACAATAAAATATATTAACATTTAATATTATTCCAAATATTTAATTAATATTTTAAAATTCTATTCACATAAGTGGTATAAATTAATTTAAAATTAATCCTAGAGACAGGATGAGATAGCAGGTTTCTCAAGAGAAAAGTTCAAAAGATTGAAATTTATTTTTATCAAATTACAATGGAAAATTGATTATAATGAACTAAATTGGTTTAAATGATATAAATTTTATCTAATTATACATTAAAAATTTTAAAAAATATAATTTTACCCTATAAATTATTTAAAAAAAATAAGTTTCCAATTAAATTTCAGTGACATTCATTGTTTATCAAAATATTAAAGTTCTCATAAAATTACCAAATATTGACCCAAAGTAAAATTTGATATTATGATGTCAAAAAATGAATTTATTTTGTCATATTAAAATAATAAATGATCAAAATTTAGTATTAAAACATGTCTTCCATTAAAAGGTGGGAAAATTATCTTTTAGAAATACACAACTTCTTATTATCAAAATTGGATTTTTTTTATCTTAATCATATAATTTTTTTAATTTTAAATAAATATTATTTAATGTATAAAATAAAACATTCATTAATATTTTTCAATAAATTATATTGGTTTAATTTATTAATTTAAAATACCATTTTGGTCATAATTTTTTTTCACAAGAACACTTACTTAATATTCAGTTGGTATTTATTTTCCTTTATTATTAATTGGTAACCAATTTATTAATTTTATCATCTAGTTTCAACTATATATTTTTAATTTAGTTATTCTTGTCGATCCAATCCATTATGATGATTATGTGATAAATATGATATTAAATAACATTTTTATACTATTGTTCTATAAACCTCAGTATTGGATGTTACACACATTATTGAAGAGACTTGATGTTTAGTGAAACCCAAGATAAACATATGGATTCATATAATTCATGATAAGCTATCCATTTCATGTAGCAAACCCTATCAAAGAATTTAAAATTATTTTAAAAATATATTTCTTAAAATCTTGGATGTTATATTTATTTTCCATGAACATCGATTCTAGGGTACCTTTTACATTTTACATTGAGATGATCCCACATTTTATGTAATGAAATCTAATGTTATATTAGTTTTTTATTTTGAAATTGCACTTGATTCTAGGATTTGACAGAGCCTATGGGATAAGAGAACATAAGAAGTTATTTTATATAGAATTGGGTTAAGGAGTAGAGACTGGGATATATCTGAGATACCATTAGGGATGCCCAAACTAGTAAAATAAGGATTTTTATGGATTATACATGTCATTATTGTGAAACCGGGATGAGATTTTGGGAATTATTCGTCAAGGATTGATGGATGAAGAATCATTCTTCAAGGAATATGATAATCCCCAAGTGATATTTTTAGGTTGTCTACTTCAGAGGCCAACAAATGTTACATGTTTTGTGATTGAGTGAGTTTCCTAACTGTGTGTAGATTATGTGAGGCATGATTTAACAATTGGGTTATGAATTCCTAATTTTATATACATTTCCATGTGGGGAGTGGGTATTCCCTTTATTTTCTTGATAATATTTCTTTTTTTTTCATTTGTGTGTGTTCCCACACATTCTAAAGGGTATTACATAGTTTTTCTAACAATGATGTGTGTATTCATGTAGGTCCCAAAAAATGTTACTTGTGTTTATGTAGTGTGGAGAATTTCCCCAGAGTATATGGTGAAGAGATATATTGTTCCTGAGATGACATATAATAGACATTTTATATTTTATGTTATTATTATAATTTAATAATTACATCACAAATATAATCTAAGAACCCCATAATCCAAATATCTCATGTAATTGGATACTAGGTATATAACAATATTTTTATAAATTATTTATTTCATATCTCTAACTGAAACCTCTTTATATAACATCTTCAGGAAAATAATCATTGATATATTTAGATATAAAATATAATCTAAAATAAGGGGTGATATCAAATTATAATCAAGTGAAACTTGTTAAAGAGTCATAATTAAATATATCAAAAAAATTGAAAATTCATGTGCATGGTAGAAATATCTAATGAAAAGAACCATGTAATCATATAAGATAATTATACGTATTAATTTAAAATCGTAGATCCTGGCATGAAATAACATGATAATAAAATTACAATGATAGAAGCATTAAACAGTTACAATGGATTTGAATTAGGTAAAAATAATAATAACCTTGTAATCACATTAAATTAATGTGTCATAACATTTAAATTTTACCATGGAATATAATATCAAACATTGTGAGAAAAAAATTTATTTCCTAGTCTTGATTTGTACATAATCTAAAATATAACCATGAGTTATTATGTGTACAAACCCAATCATTCAAACATATTATGATGTAATCTAACCAAATCATACCCATAAATTAATATAATGGTTTTATGGGACATAAATAATTAACCTAATCATTTTAGGGATATATTAGACCCCACCCATAAGATAATGATATATTATACATATAATTTCCCCAATAAATCAATCATTTTTTATCAAGAAGCATTAAGGACAAGAAAAATGATTTTTATGAATCATCACATATAATTACTCCATGGGTATATAATTTGATAAAAATATTCAATCTCCAAAAATATTTATATCTAAATATAACAGAGATTATAAACACAGAATTTAATCTATATGAGATAAAACAAAGTAGACAGAGGTGAACCTAAAAGAAATGGAATAAAAATGATATAAAAATAATTACCAATAAGGACAGTGGGATACATTTTAATAAATAAATTTTAAATGAATATACACAAATGATAAAATAAAATTCATTAAAAATTATCTAATTATTTTTATAGTGGAAGTTTAAAATGTTCGAATAAGAATGAAAATAGTGATTTTATGATAGACACGACGTTTTAAAGAAAAAACAACATTGAATAATGAGTTATAAGATTAAACATTTCATAAAATGATAAAAATATATAAAAATGTTAATATATCATATATATATACATGTATTTTAATAAATATATATGGTATTAAGAATATGGACATGGAGATAAAATATCACATAGAAAAAATTAGAATTATTTTTTATAATGTAATATAATTTTGAAGAAGGAATTCATCAAATGATATGATTATGATCTCAAAATATTAATTTTATATAGTGGGAGACCAAATAAAAACTAGAGTAAATAACTAAATTTGATTATATTTGAATGAGAGAGTTTTATTTAGATGTAGTGGTTTTGTTCTCTAAATGATAAGTGAATTGACTAAACCAATATTTTATGAATTTTATAACATCTTCATCAAAATCTCATGTATGATAAAATACTAAATTGAACCATTAATGTAATTAATAATGGTATAATTTTGATATATTATTTTATAAATGTATTATATTCATTAATTCTATGAAAATAAGTGAATAATACAACGTATTTCTAAAAAAGTGTTTTCTGAGACAGTGAACATATATTGGATTCCCTCTTAATTAGGAATTCTCTATCCTCCATTAAAATAATGATATGTTTCTTAAATAATATATTAAAAAAACATTTCCTTGTATATTTCATTTTTTAAAACCATTTATTACCATATTTGATTCATTCATTATATAGTCTTTTCTATTATTGGTCATTTAGGGATATGCAAAAAATTTCTCCAAAACATGTTCATTATGTAGGCCATAGTCAAATAAGATATAAAAAATATTTACCAGAACTGAAATTATATAGATATATTTTCTTTATAAATTTAGAAAAATTATATTTATATATATTAATATAGTTTAAAAATAGATTTTAATTATGAAAATTGTTTTGGTATTACCTTTTTGAGGTGGTAATAATTATAATGTCCATTTATTGTAATATTGATTATTAAAATTAATATTTTATTTTTCAAAAAAAATTAATAATTTATTAAATATATTATATATTCATCTAATATATCTTTTTCCATCGATGTGAGTATCTCATAAAAAATATAATACGTCGTCCATGGGGATTTAACTCCACATATAAAAAAAGTGATGTATTATTTTTAAAATGAATTACATGATGTTATATTATAGTTACTGCAACAATATGATATCATTTATATATATATATGATAATAATGAAATTATATTTGTATTTTTATAAAAAAAATTGAGTTATAAGAAGGTGATTTAAATGATTAAAATTAAAGAGTGGTGGGAATCCTTACATTACTCCTTGGGGTAACTCCTTTGAAAATTGAATAAAGCAATTAATGGTTTTAATATTGATTATATAGAAACTGATAGGATGAAAATATATTTTTTGGGTTGTATTTGTGTTTATTGTTTCTTGCTAAGATTTGTATAGTGTAAGAGTAATTGGGGGTGGTTAAGGGGTCCATTTATAAGTGAGAGGGTGACATTTTTTGTAATAATTCATTTTTATTTTAATAATGGATGTTATTTAAAAATTTATTATGGGTATAATATAGAAAATAATAGATGTGGGATAATATTTGGATGATCAATACCCAAACCATACTTGTTTAGATATTGATATATGATATTATGAGTTTTTTACACATATTTTCAACCATTTTAAGCATGTTTTACTTTTATTATGGTAATTAATTTTCTTTACCTAAGAAAATTATTTTAATTCCAAAAAATAAAATTGATATAAATTTTTATTCAGGTTTTAATCCTAAATTTAAGTATATTATATAAAAATAATTTAATTAATATGATAAGTTTAAAATTAAAATGAAAAAATAATATATATATATATATATATATCTGTGTGTGTGTGTGTGAGTTTTTACAGAGAAATGACCTTTAAAAAATATGTGATCATAATATTTTATCATATAGATTACTAATTTAAACGTGTGTTAATTTATTTTCTATTTCATAGACAATATTATTATGATAATAATTGAAATTTTATCAAGTTTCATTTTTATGAAATAAATAAAGAGTATATAGAAAAATAGAATCATTCAAAAAAATAGGTCTTCCCAGAATTTAATGATTTTATTCCAAATTGATTTCCTATTTTCAAAAGTTATAAGAATTATATAAATATGTGTGTTTTAAAATAACCCATCACTATTTAATTTAAGTCACTATAATATTATAAAATTATTGTTATATAGAAACACCTAAATATTTAATACATTAATTGAAACATGTTTATATAATCCCAACATAAACATAAAAACCCATCAATATATTAAAATAAGATATAAGGGTAAAATTAGAAATAGTTACTATTCTATGTAGAAATACAGCTTGAGTATACTTCAAAATCATTTATATGATCTAAATATTCTATCGTAAATGATTTTTTCTAGTCCCAACCTGTTGAAGTATGAAGTGTGCATGGTATATCAAAAAGTATAATGAATTAACAAACTTTATAATCATATAAAAACGTGCCTCATATAAATGAATTATACAACTTCATTATATTACCTCTCATATATTTCATAACAGTGTTCCATCAAATTTAACTTTTTTATTAAATGGATATTATATAATTGTTAAATTAAATAATTTTATTTTTATAAAATGTATTAATTATTATTTCTTTTAATTGTAGAGTGTAAAATAATATATTCAATAGAAAAAATATTCTTATATAAAATCAATATAAAATTAATGGGATGTTACATTTTTCTAAAATTTAATTGATTTTATCCTTGAAATATTAATTCTCGTACGTAATTAATGCATGTTACATTTTATTAATATCAAATTTTGGTTTTTACATGGATTCCATAGACATGTGATATCTTAATGGAACATTTACAAGGTGGGTAGTCTAATGTAATATAACATTTTCACTTTGGTCTAGGAAATTTATTAGTTCTTCCACAATAAAATATTGTATTCCTATTTCATAAATTTATATTTCAATACATGTGATCAATCTATAGTGTGATTATTCAACAGTGACACAAATTACACATCATGTACCTAAGAGATGTTTGGTGAAAGTGATATGATTTAATCCACTACCTCAAAAAAATAAAGAATCACGAAATGGGCGATGTATCTAGGTATTAACATTCCCTTCATTCCAAATGTAATTTCCCAATCCCAATGAGATATTCTAATAAATATTCTATCACCAACATTGATTTTAATATATTATTGGTCATTATCAGTATATCTATTTTTTAATGATCAACAAATTTTATAAAATGTTGATTGATTTGATCATTCTTCATCATTTCAAAGAAAAGATTAGGACCCATGATTAACCTTTCTCTGAAATCATCATAGAAAGTCAGAGTTATTAATATCATTTATATATAGATTTATATGGATCCAATTGGATTCAATTATGGAAGCAATTATAAAATGATAACTAAACTGTAGGAATATATGGATCACATAATCCTATTAATTTCATTTAGAGACATCCTAAAATATCATCTACAATTTGAATGGTCTATTTAGATTGAAGATAATTTTATGAATAATTAATTGTAATAAATATAATATATTTATCGAATTATTATCAATGAGTCATCAATATTTTTTAATATAATATTTCAATCATGATCATATATAGTTCATTGTATTACTCTATGATGAATTATCACATACATTGTGTATGAATTATAAAATTGATCTACTGATATGTCCTCGCACAAAAAAAGAGTGTTTTAACAATATAAATATATCTAATACTAAAATGAAAGAATTATTTCCTTCATAATTATTTGTAAGAATATCATAATAATCTATGGAGATGTTTACCAATTTTATATGTGGTTAAAGACAATAGTTTTGTTATATCATTTCATATCAATAATGTTGACTTAATATACTGATACACCATTCATGCATACCCCTCCATATTCTTTTTCCTATTTCCCCAATATAAATTTATATTAAGATATTTATACATATTTATTTTTCATTGATGAATATATAGTAATGAGAAATGTGATTTCTGAAACAACACCATCTACATTTTTGGTATTGAATGATCTTATATTCATTTCAAGAATTTTAAAATTTCAAAAAACCCCAATGTAAAACACTAGAATACTTCCCACCATATTTTTTTTCTCCATATATTTTCTTTATGCCTTTTTGATTATGAAATTGATGTATATTTGATAAATTAATGGGAAAGGATATATTTAATCCCTTCACTTATGATGCTCATATCTATACATAGAATATCAAGAATTATTGTTCACCTATAAATACTCATCAAGGATATGGTTGTATGATCATTTCTATATAAATCATCTAAAATGTTGTTTTCCATCCCAATATGGTGATGTATTAAGAAATTAAAATCATTAATTAACATTGAACAACCCATTTGTACCATGTTCAACTCTTTTTCAGAATAGATTTTAATCTCTTGTGATCGGTATATATAACTTGATTTTCCCAAAATATATAATTAGGCCAAAAACCAATTAAAATAATATCTACCACTAACATCATATCATTCATTAGAAAATTTTTCCCATGGGACATAAATTGAAATTATGCATGAGAAATTACCAATCCATTTTTCATCAAGAAAAATCCTCATCTTCATTTAAATAATTAATCTATATGAAAACCCCTTCTCTCGTATATTATAATGTCATTAAAGGTATAATGAACAAATTTTTATTCGATTTTTTGAATAATTTATCACATTATTATATTGATAGTAATTATACTCCATTCCAAATTTTATTGATAAATTATTTGATAATCATGATAAATTTAACAAAAATACATTCATAACATCTAAATAATCTGTTAGAACCACGAATTTCTATCATAGTGGTTTTTCTGTAAATTATTAATAACAATAGTATTCAAAGGATCCATATTAATACCCTCTCTAGTGATTAAATAACATATGAATGATATATTTCATATCCAATATACACACTTGACAAACATACTAAATGGAATCAACTTTTATAAGTTCCATTGAAAGATCCTCAAATGTTATTCTTGTTCTCCATTTCCCAATGAATATATTAGAATGTGATAAATAAATACTACCATGAAATTTTCAACCTATTATTGAATGAATCGATTCAACATTTCAATAATGATTTTAGTGGTATTTTTTATATGAACAGAATCCAAAAGAAATATTATTTTTCATACCTTGTTCTGAAATATTTCATTGATATATCATCTAAAGTCATCCTTAATTGTTGGAATATATATTATAGATCCATATTTATGAATTCATGATCCCACAATTTTTATCAAATAAATCATCAATATTGGGTATTTTTATTTTTCATGATCATTTTTTTAATGTTTCTGATGATCAATTATTTGGTTTGTTAATCCATAATTATTCATGAAAAAGTTTTCTTATTTCCCCCATGGAAAGTCACACGGGCGTATAAATCCATTATCATGATTTTCATATATTATTATATTTATTTATGTATATTTAACATGGTTTTTCTAACAATTTTATTATTATTATCATCTAAAAAATGAGTTCAATTGAAAACTAATCCTCACAATCATGGGGAGTAATAGACTATTCCATAATAAATTCATAAAAATTATCATGTATAATTAATATAATATCATTGTTTAAATAATCCCCAATTATTTGAGTCCATGTTTATTAGTTGGATGATAATTCTTTTATGGGATAACCACCATGAAAATTAAAAAATAAAGGCAACCTAAAATGGGAAGGCTAAGGGATACATTAACAAAAATATTCTAAAAAACATGTGTTATGGAGACAAAGAAGATAATTTTCATAGTGGGGGGTAAAAATATACAAATGTAGACAAAATATATCCCTCATTGTTAACATCATGTTAGGTGTGTTAGAATATTACACCTACGGTGTAGGTTGATGATGTTGGGAAGTGACTAGTAGGAAGATTGAATATCATTTATGTAATTGATAATAAATTAATAATCAAACCTTCCCACATTGTGGGTGATATCACAATTTTGAAAAATCGAGAGACCACCACACAATTAAATGGATACTGTGAGGAGGGAGTTATCATGGACATAGAATGTTTTGAAAACTAAAACCATAGAGAAAATATGTTCTATGATAATATATCTTACTATCAAAATTCCATTGGAATATGAGACATTATTATATTCGTTCAATCAAGAGGTTGGATGAGTTCATGATATATTGTGTCCATGGTCGGTTTTAATGGTCATAATGGGACAATTAAAACCATAAATCTATTTTATCTTATGGAATAATTAATCTTATGTAGATAAAAAAATTAACTTAATGAAATGATTTCTCCTGCTATAGAGTAGAACACATATCTCTAAATATAATTTAATTTCTAGATTCCATGATTAAAAGTAAGATAACTTATTTCGTAACCCTATAACAATTATTGAGGTTTTAATTTGAGTGGGAACCTGAAAACATGAAAAGATGGTAAGGATATTGGTGTAAAATGATGTAGTGATGCCAATAGACCCTCTTAGGATATTCTATACAATGACAACTGGTTATCCAAGGAGGAATAAACATTCGTAATTTTCTTGATAGTATCCTGTATAATATTATCATTTGGAAGTAAATATAATCCCTTAAACATTGCCTATTATTTACAAATATTTGGTGAATGAAATACTATTTGAATATCAAAAATGATCATGAAAATGATATATGATTCATAGTAATAAAATACTTATTATTGTTTGCGATTAGATGTCTGTAAGAAGATTGTGGTAATCCCACTCACACAAGAATCTTGAAAATGTAGTAGTGAAACAACATCAATTAAATTTTACTACTTGTACAATGTTGTAAAGGATAGATTAATTTTTCGAAGACATAACATAGTCAATGAGAAAATATACAGTCATGGATGGATTAAAACCTATGTAAACAGTTGGAAATGATTGGAAAATTGGCTTCTCCCTCCATGTTTATCATTATAGAAGTTTATATCACCACTCATAATCCTCGAACAAGAATATTAAAGGATCAAGTGAAGAGGTCCTTTTAGAATCCACTATAGTATAGGTGAATATATTTTGAAGTAATTAATAACCTATAGAAAAAAAGTATTTTCCACTCATGTAGAAAACCCATAAGTGTTCCATGTGATGTTATCCCATTTATATGTGGCATGTATGGGGTGTGTGGACACTCCAATAAATGTAATACTAGTCCCTACTTCAACAATGCTTCTATACATCTACATGATAACATCCTAAATTTGATTTCATTATATGTAGGAGTCCTATTGAATTGAATTAATTTCATTCTCAACATGACAGAGGTCACCTTTTGTAACTCATATGGAAGAAACATTGTTCATTGGAAGAGAGGTAAGAACTGAATTCATGAGCACGATACTCCTTCCGAAAGAGAGAACACTCCTCTTCTATAGTAAATTTATTATATGATAAATATTGTAAATTTTACTAGTAAAAACACTTAAATATGAAATTTTTTATCCCTGTTAGTCAATGGGGAATGGTCCTTTAAAATTCCCAGATATATCAACTCTGATAGTAGCTTATCCAAAAGTGTATTTGTCCAAATTATTCAAATAACCTTTAAGGGGGATAAAAAATTTTCTTCTTCAATTTTCATTCTTAACAAGTCTTTTAAACCTTTTACCAAGCTTCATATTTCATTTAATATATATAATATATTATTATAAAATAACAACAGTAATATCCAATGATAGATATAACAAACTATGTAGTGTATTATTAAGTGAGAGGAAACGGCATTATCAAGGTTCCTACAAAGTGTGAATTGAGATAGTATAAATAAAGAGGGTGACATAGGATCTCCCCAATATGGTACTATTAAATATATAGAGAAATCAGATTTACTTTCATATAAATAAAAATAATATAATGTAGAGGAAAAAATATGGAACAAATGATCACATAAACACTCTAAAAACCCTATATTATGAATACTTTTGACAACGAAGCTCGACTAATCATTATCATATTATTTTTCCACGGGATCCTTCACTATGAAAAAAAATCTGATTACCTTTATATATATATTAGGGATTGATTTTTGTGAGGGTAATTAAAACATGTATATACATCTTTTTCAAAAACCTATGATGTTCCATTAACATTGTCTACAGAAGGATATTAGGGATCTTGCCATTGGTTATCTTATAAATAAAATTTAACAACATGGTTCATTGACATATGGGTTCAAGCTATGAAATTTCATCATATGTTTCACTTGGTGGTATGAGAAGAGTGTATTTGGAATCAGTTGATTTGGTATTAGTGTATTTGGCATCAGTGGAATTGTATTAGTGGATCATATCAAGTGAACACTTGAGATGTTTTTAAGTATAACTCATATCAGGTCTTTCTGTATGATTTCTCACACAACCATAAGAAAATAATAAGGGAAACCATCCAACTCTATAGTGTATTATGTATTTTTTATAGGGTGAAATATATAACAATACATAAATTTCCATAAATAGAATAATAACCCCAATATCCTTCCTAACACGCAACACCGATCCATATACGAATTGATATATATTGTAATAAATTTATTAAATAAATATAATAGTTTCTACCTCACTGTTAAACTGAAGGTTATGAATATTGTTAATTACATTAATTAAATTATGTATAAATATATATTTTTCAGAATTGATACAAATGTATTGATGAATACTTATAAGATAAACACTCAATTTTTAGTTCTTCCATTTTATGTTTCTAAAAGATATTTTCATTAAAAAAATTATATTGTATTATATGTTTCGAAATTAAATTTTTGATCATTCAATTTTATATGTTATATTTTTTAAAAATAAATTCATATTTCAAATCAATATGTCAATATTAACTAACTGGAAAATTTTGGGTTTATTCTGAAATGATTTATTTTTTTTCGAAGAGTAGAAACTACTACTTTATCAAATAAAATTATTTATTTTCATTATGAATTGTATCATTAGTAAATAATTTTCTTCTAAATAAGGGTAAATTGGGATACCATGGTTAAAACTATGAGACAAGGCCTCAAAATCCACCTAAAACAAAAAATTATTTCAATAAATGGGATCTATTATACAATATACATTCTAGATTCTAATATATGTTATTTTGGTGTCATTTAACCAGATAATTATATTTATTTTATTTTATTTAATGAATAAACCATATTTCGGTATCTAGAATATATTTTCGTTTAAAATTTCACTTAGAGATAAGAATATTTTATTACTGAGTATAAATACTTCTTTTGAATGTGTATAATTTATTTCTACGGTGGTAAATTATTTGTCATTTTTAGTAAATTTATAATTACATTAAATGCTCACAAGATGATAACACTGTTCTTGTGAAAGTAATAGAAAAATAAAATTAAATGATTGTAAAACCCGAAAATGTAATATTTTTTCTGGATGAGTTATAGTTTAAATGTGTCTTATAGTTAATAATAATTTTTTATTTTTTATATATTTTATAATCAAATAAATTTTTCATATTTATGTCATTAAATTCATATTAAAATAATAGTTTCAAATTAGATATTAATGAATTTTCATGTAAACTAACATTATATTATATTATTTTACAAACATAAAAATAAATAAAAAGAACATGTAAGATGATATATTTTTGATAATTTCACCCAATGGGAATTTAAGAGCCAATTTTTGACATATATTTAATATTTTAACCCTTTAGGATTGAAAAAAAGTGGAATTGCATTTAATATTGAAAATGGTTAACAAATGGTTACAAATAATAGATAAGGGTTAAAGTTAACATAAAATAAATATTAAACCCCATTGTATTATTTTATTTAAACATAAACATATTACCATTGAATATGACACAATTTGGGGCCATTTTCAGAAGAATGTTACATATTAATAATTTAAAACATTGAATGCCCATGGGGTGTTAGAAGAGTGGTACCTGCTGGTATTACCCCTCGCTCTCCATGAGAAATGGCCCAGGCTCGACTCCCGCCAGACTCGGAGACTACGCATATTATGCACATGGCGATTCAAATCCATTTTCCTATCCGGGGAACATGCGGTGCTCGCTGGGCATGGCGGGGCCCCCTAGTTGTAGGTGAACATTACCCTACACACATTTTCCCAGTCTAAATAGGTCTTTTCTTTAAATAATAAATTGAGGCTTCGGCCCATCCTTTTATAAAAATAATTTAAATCATTGAAAATGTACATGTGTGACACTCAACTCAGTTATAAATGTGTGCCTCCTCCTCTTACTTTTTAATGCCTCTCAATCCATATAGATCAATAAATTACTAAAATATATGGGTTCCACTCACCTCTATTATTAGGTTAAAGACATAATATTTATCCATCTCATTCTTCATCAAACAAGAAAAAACCATCAGTTGAGTTTACGATGTACTACGACCTTACAATTTCATGTAATTGTTTCCCATAATTTCATCACATGGTAATTCATAATGATGTTAAAAATGAATAGATATGAAAACTAGTAAATAATATTTATTAATTATAATTTTTATACACTAAAATTTAGTATCCTTTAGCCAATTAATGAAATGATAATTCCACTTATGTGTAGGCATGACTTACCATCTCCAATAAGCGATGCAATTCAATTTCCATGACCATCATTCATAAATTATTTTTAAAATGATTCTAATATATAAATATAGTATTTAAAACATTAATATTATTTAATATGTAATGAAACTATATCATATTGAAAAGAATTAGAATATCTTTGAAATATATATATATATATATGTGAAAACCAACTTTTTAACACCAGAAAAATGATAATAATAGACCATTAATGATTAACATGTGTTAATATTTCATAATTGGATAATAAACATAATTATAAATATTAATATGGTTCGAGTAAAAATTAATTACATGTTTAAAAACATTATAGATAATAATAAATCATGTTCATCAAAATGGAAGTGTGAGGTAAGGAGATTCTTTATAAAATTTAATTTCATTATGTTATATAACTTCTCTATTAAGAATGTTATCAAATAATATGTGTGATATTTTCTTATGATTTATTAAAATTTTATTTCCCATTGATTTCTTTGGATTTAAATATTTTTACCTCTAATCACATCATCAATTAATTACCACATCATGGTCCTGATATTGTTAAAGGATGAAGTCTCAAATTTCCACTCAATTGTTAAATATTCTGTGTTATGAACCAATTTATTTTTAATTGGTTTTTATATTTAGTATTTTAAATATTAATCATGACTATATATTGATTTCTGATAATTTATGTTTCAATTAATTTATAAACATTCAACGAGTTACAATTTTAATTGATTCTAAATGGTTGTGAATTTATATTAAAGTATTAATTTTCTAGGATTTGATATTTTTTTATTGAAGGTGTATTATAATATATAATTATTGATGTTAACCTATTTTATTATCCATTACATATTTAAAGAGTTTCTTTATTCTATTCATACTTTTCCACATTTTTAAACTATATTTAGAGAAAATATATTTTAAAATAAAAGACAATATTATTTCTCCTTTTGATGGGGTATATTTTTTATCTGTTTCCATATTTTTAAAAAATAATTTACTAAAGAAATTTGTATTTCCATAAATAATTTTTTTTCGAACTTTTATGTTCTAAATTTATTTTTTTGAAGATTTAAAAAATTATTTATAATATTTTTCAAATTGTTTATCTTAAAAATTCATTAATAAAAAGCCAAAAGGTATGGTTCATTTTAACTTAAACAGGGTTAACATATTTTCCCATTATCATAATAATTTTATGTTATTTTGAAACATCTATAATAATTAATTTGATATAAAAAATAAAAATAATTAGTGAATGTTTATTTAAATGATTCGATTCCATTTTTATTATTTCTCTAAATGATATGATTTTAATAAAAAGATTATATTTATGGTTAATTGACATTCATCTCTATCCTTTTTTAATTTTTTAGTTATTATAATTTTTTAGAAACATTTTATTTCATTGGATGATTTTTTATGGTAAATAAAATATCTTTTATTTATAAAAATATTTATATCATGTACATGATTATGTTCTAAACAATATATCATCTGTCACATTTCGTCTTAGATAACACTAAACAGGTTCATCGAGTTTCTTCTAGATAAGGACTCATGCATAGATCATGATATAACAGAGACATGAAACTATCCATGAAGGCCATAGTTTTTTATTTGATAACAATATTACCCTGTATCAGTGAATGAAACCACAAGAAACAATAATACATAATCCCTAGAAATAAATAATCATAGGTAAAAAGTAGTAAATGAAATAAGGATGTAATAATAAATAAAATAAAGTAATGTCATGAATGACCAAATAATATATACGAAACTAAAAACACATTTTTTTATAAAACATTTAGGATTAAAAAATGAATTATAAATAATATTACATTGATCTACTACTTACTATGACCTGAACAACATACTTGGTCTCTAAGAGACTGTAGAGTTTTTCTATACCTATCATATAAATCTAGTTGAGTGGATCTTTTTGATCATTCAACCTTAAGGATCTGAATTACCAATAATATATGTTTTACCAACATGAAAGTAGACATAACTTCTCTACACTAACTGAGGTTCGCATACAGGAGGTGAGAAATAAATCATAATGTGACACCGTAAATAGTGTAGCTATAATCTTATATCATATGTGCATTCTCATGAAATATTCCCATCCATGCTAAGTCACATCAAAAAAATAAAATGAAAAATATAATGAATAAAAAAATCAACATTATCTCCTTGTGATTGATCTCAATTATCAATAAGTCATATGAAAAGGCATTGATCTATACATAATACAACTCAAGTCGTGTATAATTATTTTCATTCTTGTGACCATAATCCTAATAAACAATACATATTTTTTCCAGCACCATAATTTTCTATGATAAATCCATTTCACCATTGTTGATACATTTCATAGCCATGGGTTCACCCATAATCACCTATAATCACTATAATGAATAATTCGAGGAAATTTTGGAAGGTTTTCATACCCTGTTTTTTATGTCTTTGTTTTGATATAGTTCATTGAAAATATTAATACATTAATTGGGTTTTGGTGAGATTAATTTTGAGTTTTGAATATAAATCTTTGTCTAATCATCCATATTTGGGTTCCCTATTTCTTATTTGGTTGTTTTTGTAGAAAGGGTGGTAACTTCATGATTTGGTCCAAACCGTGAAACCATTTCCAGATTTGAAAACAAATATTTGATACTATTGTAACTCAATTTATTTTCACCATTTTTCACCCATTACACATCCCACTTGTCTTGACATGAAATACTAAAACGAAAATTTCCTTTTGGACTTTTTAAGAATTCATAAGCCTGGTGAATTTGTGTTATTTATTCATGTATTGGGTCAGCTTGGGGGGCCATTTACAGTTTTAAAATAATAATTTGGTTATTTTATATCATATTATTTTTTAATAATTTTCAGTGATTCCACATCACGCACTATATAGATAACCCTAGGCACACCACCATGTTATTTTTAACCTATTTTTATCTCATCTTAGAAGTAGATTAGTGAAAAACATCACAATGTTTCATAAATCATCCATATTTTCCAAATGTTATTTGTCACATTATTAAATAATTATTTCATTTCTATTTTTCCCAAAAATATTCTTCCCCTAGTTTTTTCAGACCTAATGATTATCTCCAAGGAGTTTCAAGTAATTCCCTCCCCTTTATGTGTGTCAATCAAATGGAAGACGATGAGTTTTCTAGTTTCTAAGCTGATATTCCTTCTCCTTTCTCTTCCATATTCTTCCTCCATTAATTATTTAGGGGTTCTCTATTCTTCCCTTATCATTATGAACTGAGGGTTATATTATCCCATTATTTGTTAGGGGTTTCTTGTTTTTTTGGGGCTAGTGGTCATAGTTTTAGTGTTTTTAAACCCCCAGATATTGATATCGTTTGTGCGTTTCAATTCCACTAAGGATTCAAGGTAAGATATCACATACACATGCCATTATATTTTAAGTTTAATCATAATATTTCTTTTCACGCTGTGTATATATTTTTATTATTGATTTTCATCCTTTGGATAATTTTCTTGGTGTGAAAAATGGTTGTTTAAGCTGTGTTTTGTGAAAAGTAATGTTGTTTTGTTATAAAATATAATACCAAGTGTTTTTTAAAAAGTTTTGTCATATTTCACTCTTAGTTAGTGATTTTGAGA
Source organism: Viscum album (assembly GCA_963277665.1). NCBI lineage: Eukaryota > Viridiplantae > Streptophyta > Magnoliopsida > Santalales > Viscaceae > Viscum > Viscum album. The sequence continues at coordinate 1,865,992,545 of OY728159.1, forward strand.
AATGTTTTTGGGTAGTTTGAACATGTTTTAGTATATTTAATAAATTTATGTCATGAATATGGTATTTTATCTCTTTTTATGTGCTTAAAATAAGTTGTTTTAATAAAAAGTAAATGCCATATGTTCGGTAAATTACCCGATTGGATTTTATGTGCAAAGAGTGATTTAAAATGATTTTTTTGGATTTAAAATGGTAGAATGAAAATTTTTATTTTAGGGTCCTTTTATGGATTTCCAATGTATTTTTGGTTTTATAAACAAATGGGTTTTTGGTGGTAAGCATGGTTTGGCCCGAGTTGCTGGAAAATGGACCATTGTGAATCCTTATAAAAATATTCATGCATTGGATTTTAACCTGAATGTTTTAAGGGATTTTGGAAATTGGGTTTTGTTTGTAAATTCTGTGTATACATCTATTTATTAAATGTGAAATTTGTACCTATGTAAAACGATATATTTGAGAAATGCTTTAAGGACAGTTTGGAAACTTTTTGAAAAATAGAGATATTGTTTATTATGAAAATGCCATGTTGATGTTTCTCATGCCATGAATTTATATATATAATGTATGGGTTTTAAATACTAAATAATCATTAAGATACATCATTATAATGCCTCAGGTTGGAATCTTTATGTTCATTTTTGTTAATGGCATGAGACTGGTCCTTGGAGCGACTTTAGGTGATGTCTACTGTGAATTATTATTATTTATATGTTGTGATTGGATGATCATATGGAATCGGTTGGATCACGTCCATTAGATACTTGAGACATGGGAACCTATCATATTGAGAGAATATTCAAGGAATGATTACTTCACAGGTAGGTTATTGTACTGACTAGTGTCCCACAGTAGGTGGATATATTGTGTTTATTACTATGGGAATTTCCCTAGATCTGCGTGAGAAGTGATTTTGGAGCATATTGAGAGTTTGGATTTCATAGTTTATGAAATTTGAATGGATATGAGTTCTCATGTATTGGTGACTTCGAAATTATATTGATCTACTAGGTTCACCCATTTCTATTTGTCATTCAGTAGCTTGTAGTGATGAATATGATGCTTGAATGTACAATTACATTTCACTTATAGTGTGATTACTATCATGGATTCTTGTGTATTTTGTTTCTTGGAATGTGGTGGGATTTTTTTGATATGTATTATGAAAATTATTTTCATATTAATGTGTTTTATCCACTTTTATAAATTGGAAAATGTAAACCTCACAGTCCCCTTGTAAATGCTTTTGAAAAAATTATTGAATGAATCTTGTTTTCAAAATTAATAAGTAAAATGGGATGTACATTGTTTTGAGTAATTATTTAGGAAAAAATAATTTTATATGTTTCAGTTCAATAATGAAATTGATGTTTCTTTTATTTTAATGAATGTGAATTCACAATCGATTATCATGCCAGCCAACTGAGTATTAATACTCATGCCTATAGTTCTTTTTGTTTTTATCCCTTGTGAAGGATTCATATTGAGTTAGATATCCTTGAGAGACATTTTATCATTGTGTTGGAACCTAACTATCAGGGTCACATGGAGTTAGTTGGTGATCAATTCATGTTGGATTAGTTGTATTGTTAAGTTGTACATCAAGTTTTGTTGTATTCGCGATGATTGGTTATGTTTTTATAAATGCATATTGAGCTATCCTTTTCCATCCATTTTTTGTTTTAATTTTGAAATTTTGACTAAATAGTTCCCTTTTCTATTCTAATTATTCCTTCAGTACATGTCTCCATCCTAGGAGGATCGTGAACTCTTATCGGGATTTGTCATGGAGCGGCCTAGGTGACCGGTTCATGGTCGACTTGGAGTAGTTCGTGACAAAATGGTATTAAAGGAGGTCGGCTCTTAACATACCATTCTTTTTAGAGATCCCTTTTTTATTTGGGTGGTTTCATGTTAGCTGGGGGAGTATTATAGGAACTTTAGGGGAAGGTTTAATAAGAGAATGAAAAACTCCTTCTCATTTCAATCCTCAGGTGTCCATAAGAAGTCCAGTTTTATTAGTTTCTTTGGTTCTTTTGGATTGTTTGGTGATTGGGATACAACAAAAGGGGTTTGACTAATGGCATCTATAATCTCGTAGGGCCTGGAATTCAATTCCAATCTAGGCCATGTTCATATGAAGTCTCTCTGTGTTGTTGGTTTGTTTGACATATGTCTGCCAACCATATGGTCAAGTCACCCAATGACACTAGTTCCATTTTCTGGGTCTCTTAGACTTTTCTTTAATTAAAAATTTTGTTTTTTAAATCCTTGTGTGATAATTATGTAAGTTTTATTCCAATATTTAACTTGATAAATTTTTTGGATGTTGTGTTTTGTTAAAAAAAATAATGGGTATAAAGAAGAAAGGATTTAATGGGATCGAATTTACATAATCTAAACTTATGGTTTCTTGAAATGAAATGTTTGGAAAGTATCCATTAATTTAATGTGATTGTGAACATTTTTTTAAATTGGGTGTTTTGGGAAATTAAAATGTGTTCTAATCTTATGAATTGCATTTTGAAATTTTATTTGGAGAAGGTAGTGTTTTTCGGGAAAGGGGTTTTAGCCTTGGTGGTTTTCGGATTATGAAATGTGACCTTGCTGAATTTTTTAAAATGGGAAAGGGATATTTAGAATAGAATGGGTGTTTTTGGATGTTATATTAAAATGAATGGATGGATTTTTTTAATCAAATGGTTATTTTTGATTTGTTTTTTTTTTGGTGAGATATAAAAATGATTTTTGATTTGGTGGTTAATATGACATTGGAAGGTACGTGATTTTTTTGAGTGATGATTGTTTTATATTATCCTTTTGTGTCTTCATGCGTGCTCACATACATGGATTTATGAATATATGGATTAATGGATAGTATGGAATGGTGTTTGGTTACCCATGGTTGCACAAAAATAGGAATATGGGTGAGACTTGATGAAACACCATTGGTGAATGGGAAAATTCACCACATTGGATTGTTTTTCAAAAGTGTTTAAGATGATAAAATAGGGTGTTTATAATAAAATGATGTTTATGTGGTTGGTTTTTCCTATACCATAGACTTTTTGTTTATTCGATATAATTCATTGTGATATAGATGTCATACTCTTGGTTTATTTTGAGATGGGATCTTTTTGGGGGATCGGGTTTGAAGCAATGTTTATTGGGATTCTAAGGACATGTTGGATGTTGTGATGTAGCCACAGATGGTTCTATATTGGAAATACATTTAGTTGATCAAACTATGGATTCATTTCAAACATTAAATCTGTAACGCTTCGACCCCAGAAGCCCAGATTCAGTGCATATTTCGTATCATTGGCCTAATCACAAAAGATCAAGTCTCGAAAGACTGGTTAGTTTAGTAGCCTTGGAAGTACTAGATACATTCATAAGGTTTACATTAAATCATAAAATAGAAAACTACAACAACATTGTTTCCATAGACAACACTGAGTTCGCATAGGATATCCCTATTGGTCAGTCATAATATACATCTTCTCATCTTGGGAAAAATAAAACATAGAAAGGGGAGATCTTAGATGCTCAGTAAGAATAACTATATAGCTGAAACTTTCATAAATAAGAATAAACATTTAAGTCAATGTATATGACTGAAACAAAATCCTTTTAAACATGAACTTCAGTATAATATGGAAAATATAAAATAAAGATAATGCCATTTACTTAATCACATGGATATTTTAATAGTCGAATAATCATATGCAATATCAAAATCCACTTTCATAATGATGGAATACATAATGACAAACTTTCGTAGCCACAACATCAAGGCCTTGTGCCAAGACTACAAATAATAATATTTCAAGGCCTTGTTCCAAGACACTAGTTTGTCTCATGTGACCTACCGATGCATCGAAGAGCTATAGTGGGCTCCACCTGTCACTTACTATGTCCAATGCATTCCTCATATGAAAAGGTTTAAACATAACATAAACATTCGTATTAAAACTGACATATGAAATGTCAATACTTTATCCATAAATCATGATTGTTATGAAATAACACATCCATAGTCAAACATATCACAAAGCATTCAATACAATATGGAAGTTTTTTTATCATAATAAATCAACTTCAAACAAACTTAAAATCAATCAAAGGATGTTGACATAGATGAAATCAAAACTATTTGAGAGATATATCTCTCTTTTGAAATCATTTAAAAGTCACATAATTATAAAAGAAAACATTTACTTTGAAAATATTATTATAAGCTTATAATTTAATCTTTGACAAGTTTTATAATGGTAGAAAATAGCCACACCCACCATATAAGTTAAAAAAAGACATTCTTACCTTAATTTTGTTGAAAAGGTTAAAAAGGACCTTGTTTGAAAAACGACGGAAGGATTCCTTTATAAACATCTTATAAAAATTCAAACAAGGGTATAAATGACTTTACCCCATAGTCTATAAAATAGTAAGAATGTTTTGGAAAACATTTTTAAGAAATATGGATGTGGATGATAAAGAGGTCCTATTAGATAATTATGTATAAACAACCTTCGATAATGAAGAGATTGTGAAATAAACCCTTACCTTGTACTTTTCCTTGATAGAGGGTAGAATAATCTCCTGTATAATAGTTAAATCATTGTTATTAAATTATACCAGAATCATATACATAAATATGATATCATATATGATCTTCTAATATTTCATTGTTATTAATATTTTCGTATTATCGTCATTTCGGGTGTTCACTTACTCATTTTCTTTTAAATGTTTTGTTATATATGTCGTGTTTTTTATGGATAATTTGTATATAATTTATATCCAGAATGATATAAAGTCTTTAAACATTATTTTTAATCATCAAATGAAAATTATTCTTGAATGGATACGATGGGGAATGAATCTCATCGCGTTTGTGGAGATGGTAATCTGTACGTATGCACGAGCAACAATATCATTGTTTTGATATTAAAATATTATATAATTGGAAGGTATATAACATATAAAAAATCATTATAATGTTATATTAATTATTTACATCAATTATACATCATTATTATACCCATACAAATAATAATGTATTGAATAACAACTACACCACGACGTGGAGACGGTAAGCCGTACGTACGCATGTATGGTGACATGTCATTCAAAGGATGGATGGAATAATTAATATGGTTGTAACATATTTATAATAATATCACAGTATATAGAATATACTGGAGTTATTATTTTAGAATGGAAACAATGAATAAAGGGTAAGTGGAAGAAGAAAAGAACTTAAAAGAGGTGATGAAATATTTACCTCTTCTTTGGCTTCTTCCTTTTGATTTGATCAAAATGGCTCGATAAGTTGGCTTTCTAACTAAAGGAAGGCATCTAGGATAAAGGGAGAAAAGTTGAGAGGATATTTGGGTAGGGGTTGTCCAAGTCAAAAGGCTTTGAAGGTGTGAATTTGAGAGAACAGGAAGTGCCCTTTTATAAGAGGGGCGAGGAGAACCTTAAGAAAAACATAAAATATTATTTTATAATAAAATAATATTCGGTTCATAATGTCTAAAAAGTGACTTATTTCGAGGATACGGTGTGTATCGGTCGAAAGCTTTTCAACCAACCGATTTTATACTGTTTTAGGTCACCATATTAACCTTATCATTTATATTTAACTCTTAGTTAAATATTTTGACATTTACCCTGTCTCTTTGTATTTTAATATTATATTTTTAATAAACATACTATAATAAGTCGAGAGAACCCCAAGTGGTTCATTATTAATATATATAACTTTATATAAGTAATTTCATAGAACCATATATTTTTTGTAATAGAATATCAATTAATAATATAATATTTGTTTTAAAAACTCTTTTATGCCAATTTTGACACTACTTTGTATTTTGTTTTTTTTAATTCATAACTGCATTAATACTTTAAAAAAATTTAATCAACCCTAACATGTCATAGTAACTTATAAAATTATAGGAATTCATTAAAAGTCTAAAATTAAATTTAATTGGGTATTTAAAATATCAATTATTTTGATATTTCATTAATAAGGTAATTACTGCATCACCATTGTGTCATATATAAATTAAATTATTTAATTCCTAAAAATTATTAATAAAATACCATTATTTAGGAAATAATTTTATATTTCTAATGAATATTTATAATAGAATTTATCTTATGTATAAACCTATATTAAAAATGTTTTAGTTATTAAACTTTGATTTTAACTCTTTTATCTCTTATTTAAATAACATAATAATAAATGTCCTAATATAATCTAAGTGGACCAAATAGGTTAATATTTTATTCCTATGGTTTTTTCTGGTCTAATTATACTTATCCAGTAGAATTAGGACATGTGTTTGGGTAATATTAATATCATTTTTACCTTTAATTACCTTATTTACTTTTAACTCTGGTAAATAAAATTAAAAAATTACTAATCACCAAAAATTATTTTCATCTTATTGAAGCAAATTTTAAATACTGATATCAACCGTGTCTCTCATATTTTTGAAATTCAACTCATAGAAGCAGTAAAATTCTGTTTTATGTGAATTTGCAAATGGTCCTAGAAGGTGGGTAAAAGACAGTAAAAAATTAAATAAATTTTTTATATATCTAAATTTAATATAAACCGACTCTAATGAATTAAATTGAACATATATAAGTATTATGTATCTATTTTGACCTAAAATAAATTTAAATAAAATAAATAATTATTTAAAAAAATTTGTTTTAAACTATAACGTAGTATAGTCCACTATTCATCAAAAATTGAATGTTTTTTGAAAAATACCAAAAATTCACCCTAAGCTAATTTTGATATTCCGAATCCAAAAATGAAGTCCATTTTAAAATATTAACAATATAAAATTTTAAAAAGTCGATACTACTATTCATAATGGCTAGTTTGATTGGTTGTGGTGTGTTAAAACTCGAAGTTGCATACAATGCAAGCTATTGCATTATTCAAAGAGAAGTGTTATGTGGAAGATTGAGGTGTTACATTCTACCCTCCTTCAAATAATTTCATCCTCAAAATTTATAGAATATTACTGCATAAAAAGACTCTGGTTGTTCTTCATCATAAGTTCCTCGGGTTCCCAGGTTTCCTCTTCCATCTTATGGTTTCTCCATAGAATATTTACCCGACGATTCATCTGGTATCTCAAAACTTGTTCTCCTGTATCAAGAACCTTGAAAGTATATTCGCAATAAGACAGATCGGGTTCCAGTTCTAATTCCTCATAGTTAATTACATGCGTTGGGTCAGTCATGTATTTTCTCAACAGTGATACGTGGAATATATCATGAACTTTGGAGAGACTTGTCGGAATTGCCAAATGGTAAGCTACAACTCCAATGCTTTCTAGAATTTCAAAAGGTCTTATTTACATGGGTCTCAATTTACCCTTCTCCCTGAAACGTATAACACCCCTCCATGGAGATAACTTCAAGAAAACTTGATCTCCTGCCTAAAATTCCAAATCCTTCCTTCGGTTATCGACATATATCTTTTGCCTACTTTGAGCTGCTTTGATGTGGATTTGGATTACCTTTACCTTTTCCATTTTTTCCTCAACAAGTTCTGGGCCTAAGAGTTTTCTTTCGCCAACATCATCCCAACAGGTTGGCGTGTGACATCTCTTTCCATATAACACATCATATGGTGCCATCTGAATACTTGAATGGAAGCTATTGTTATAGGAAAATTCTACTAGAGGTAAATATTGATCCCACATACCTATAATGTCAACTGAGAATGATATCAACATGACTTATAAGGTTTTAAAATTATATTCTGATTGTCCATCATTTTGTGGTGGTAGGATGTGCTCAAACGAAGTTCAGTATCCAGGGCTTTCTGAATACTTTTCTAGAATTATGATGTAAAACAGGGATCACGATCAGAAATAATCGATTGGGGTACTCCATAAAGTGTCACAACTTCATTATCATATAGTCTTGCTAGACGTTCAAGTGGTAAATCATCTCTTATAGCAGGAAAATGTGATGACTTGGTAAGATGATCAAAAATTATCTATATTGCATCATTCCTTCTATGATTTTTTGGTAGTCCCATTAAAAAGTCCATCGTGATATTATCCCATTTACACTTAGGTTTGGGAAGAGGTTTCAAGACTCCTCCAGGTTGTTTCCTTCTATCATTCACTTGTTGAAAAACCATACATCTTGACACAAAATCAGAAATCTCCATCTTCATGTTGTCCCACCAAAAATGTTCCTTCAAATCTCTATACATCATAGTTCTACCAAGGTGTATAGAGAAATTGGAACTATGAGCATCATCCAACAATTCCCTTTTTATATCAGGTATGTAGGGAACACAAAGCCTCTTCCCAAATTTCAAAATTCTATCCTCATACACAAAGTCACTCAATCTCCCATCATTCAAAGATTTAATCTTATTTTGAAACTCTTCATCATCAGTCTGAGAGCTCTTTATCCTTTCTAGTAAGGATGGTTTGGAGTCTATTAGAAAAAGTATCGATGTTTTACCATCCATGGTAATTCCCATATCCATCATCACTAGATCAATGAAAATAGGATCCATTTCCACTCTCATATTGTTCAAAACTCTATCATCATTTCTGCTCAAAGCATCTTCCACCTTATTTTCCTTCCCCGGGAGGTATTGTATGGTGAATTCGTAATCCTTGAGTAGTTCAATCCATCTCCTTTTCCTAATGATGAGTTCTTTCTGTGAGAAAATATACTTCAAACTCTTTTGATCGGTATATATCTCACATTTTTTACCATAGAGATAAAGTCTCCATATCTTCAAAGGAATGATTACAGCTGTTACCTCAAGATCATGAGTAGGATAGATTTTTCTCATGAATTTTTAGCTGTTGTGATTCATAGCCAATAAACCTATCATTCTGCATAAGGACACAACCATGTCCATTCTTTGAAGAATCACTATAAATAAAAAACCCATCATTCCCTGATGGTGGAGTCAATATACGAGCATTGACTAATATTCTCTTTAGTTATTCAAAACGTTATTCACACTCTTTCATCCAAAAAAATTTAACCCCTTTACGTGTGATCTTGGTTAATGGGTTAGCCAATTAGGCAAAATTCTGGACAAAATGTCGATAATAACCTACTAAACCAATAAAACTACATAGCTCAGTTATAATTTTCAGTGCTGGAAATTCATATATTCCCATGGTCATAGAAAGATCAATAGAGATTACATCCTTAGAGACAATATGGAAAAGAAAATAAATCTCCTGATGCCATAATTCACACTTGCTAATCTTCACATATAATTCATGTCTTCTAAGAGTCTTTAGAATAATGCGCAAGTGATTTTAATGATCTTTGTAGCTTTTGGAGTATACCAAGATGTCATCAATAAATAATAGTACAAATTCATCAAGATATTCCTTGAAAACCATATTCATTAGATCCAAGAAGACATAGGGTGAATTATTCAATCCAAAAGGAATTACTGTAAACTCGTAATGCTCGTACTTGGTTTGAAATGCAGTTTTTGAATGTCTTCCTTCTTCACACACAATTGATGGTATCTATATTGAAGGTCAATCATTGAAATGTATTGAGCACCATGAACATGGAAAAATAAATCATCAACGTGAGGTAGGATATACTTGTTCTTTATTGTTATAGCATTGATATCCCAATAGTCAATGCACAACCTCGTAGATTAATCTTTCTTCATAACAAAAAGTACATGGGCTCCCCATGGAGAAACACTAGGGAGAATAAATTCCTTATTACTCAATTCCTCTAGTTTTTTTGTTTAGTTCCACTAATTCTATAGTGGTCATTCTGTAAGGGGTCTTTGATATGGCCTTAAACCAGGAATTAAATCAATGGAAAATTCAATTTCTCATTCTAGAGGATATCCGGGTAAATTCTGTAGAGACACATAAAAATATTCTTTCACAATAGGTATATCCTCTATTTGAACATTTTTTCCTCACCCATAGTTATTTAATTCTCTTCCTCCCTAATAATTGAATTTAGTTGAGCTGATGGGGGTGGATCTAGATAAGAATTAGTTTGTGACGATTCTTCTCTAAAGATAAGGTGTTCATTAACATTATCATCAAAAATAGTAACCTCCTTCTTCTTACAATAAATTTTTGCATCATGGTCCGAAATCCAGTCCATACTAAGGATTATATCAAATTGAATGATGGGTATGATAATGAGATCAGCAGATAAAGAACATTTATATACCCTAATGGGGACTGATTCACAAAACTTTTTTTCAATGACACTTCCCTTAGGAGTTTTGACTGAAAACTCCCTTATTAAATTAAATTGGAAATATCTAATTTTCATAGAAAACTAGGAAGATATGAAACAATTCCATGATCCAGAATAAAATAAATCATTTTCTAATCTTGAGGAACCCATTAAATTACCTGCCACTACGTCTTTTGAAGATTCAAACACAGTAGTAGTGATAACATAAGCTTTTTCTTGATCCCTTGGCCTTTTTTGAGGTAAGTTCCCCTGAAATGTCGTAAATTCATTCACATAATGCCCACTTTCTCTACAATTGTAGAATTCAATATCGACAGACTCTTTCTACCCCTTACAATCATGAGCATGGTGGCCTTTTTCACCACACTTGTAACAGACTCTCATTCTCTTCAAGCATGTACTAGGGTGTTTTTTCCCACATTTATTGTAGGATAGATATTCAAATTTTACCTTCTAAACCTTATTCCCATTTCCATAGTGTTCAGCAGATATCTTCTTCTCTTCTTTTTCTTTAAAGTTGTAAGACATAAGGAATTATTTTTCTCTCTTGATAGCACATGAGACAATATCTTCATACGAGGAGAAGGATTGTGAGACTAATGATCGACAGATAAATGGTTTAAAACCATCAAAGAAATGACCAGTCTTACTTCTTGAGTTACGTATATAATCTACAACATGCCTTGCTAACCGTGTTATGTTATCTTCCTACTTTGCAACATTCTCATCTTCCTTTTGCCTCAGACTCAGAAATTGTCTTTCCATATCCGCTCGATGGTCATGAGGAAAGTATCTTTCTATGAAAATTTATGTAAACTCCATACATTCCATATTTGATACTCCATCATCTTCCTTTGTGTTTTTAATCAATGACCACGATTGATTAGCATCTCCAGTGAAGTGGTAAACTGCCATGACATATTTTTCCCTTTCCCTACTGCCTAATGCATGGAATATTTTCTCTAAGGAATTTATCCATTTCTAAACTACTAGTGTATTTTTACCCCCATTTAATATTTTTGGTAGTTTCCTCATTATGTGATCTAACATTGATCCTCCACGCAGCGGATTCGGGTGCTCCATATGGGTAAGCTATTATTCATAAACTGAGTGATTTGTCCCAGTATGGTGACAAGATGATCATCACTAGTTGTATCACCAGTTCCACTATAATTATCATGAGTATGAGAGAAATACCTACATGGATTACATGCATTTATACTGTTTCCATTCCTTCTACTAGGTTCCATTTCTAAACAATGGCATAAGCTAGATTAGTTTATGAATTGAAATACATAATTCCAAACTTGAAAAACACTTAACATAAATTGAACAGTTTATGGATATAATCCATTATCATAAAAATTTATTCCTTGAGGGAGTATATACTCATAAACCCTTCATAATGGTTTGTAAAAAAATGAGAATTATCCTAAGAATATACCCCAGTAGTGTCGTAACCAAGAGTGCATCAAGGCCCGTTGTTGTGCACCAGTTCTCGTTCAAGTCTAGCTCAAAGTGATGTTTTTTAGTTTTACCCCTAGGTACATCTATGCTACAGCTGCCTTTACATTCTAATATCCAGACAGGGATGTATTGCTCGGAAATCTAAAAAAATCTCTACATTACCAAAATTCTAGGAAGTTCTTCTATACTAATCCTCAAATTTTATCTTATGGTTATGTGCTTTAATCAGAGTTTATCTAAACCTAGCTTCTATGGTTTGTACTAAACATCCTCTGATACTAACTATAATGCCCCAACCCTAGAAGCCCAGAGTCTGTGCATTACTATGTATCATTGGCATGATCACAAAAGATCAATTCTCGAAATACCTATTAGTTTAGTATCCTTGGAAGTACTAGATACATTCATAAGGTTTACATTAAAAAAAACTACAACATCATTGTTTCCATAGACAACACTAAGATCCAATAGGCTATCCCTGTGGGTAAGTCATAATATACTTCTCCACATCCTGGGAAAAATAATACATAGAAAGGGGTGATCTAAGATGCTTAGTAAGGATAACTATATAGTGGAAACATTCATAAATAAGCATAAACATTTAAGGAAATGTATATGAATGAAACAAAAGACATTTAAACTATAACTTCAGCATAATATGTCAAATATAAAATAAATTTAATTCCATTTACTTACCCACATTGATATTCTACTAGTCGAATAGTCACATGAAATATCAATATCCACTTTTATAATGATGGAATGCATAATTTCAGACTTTCATAACCACATAGTCAAGGCCTTGTTCCAATACTACAAATAAGAGTTTGTCAAGTCCTTGTGTTAAGACACTAGTTTTTCTCATGAGACCTACCAATGCATCAAGGAGCTATAGCGGGCTCCACCAGTCACTTACTATTTCCATTTCATTTATCATATGAAAAGGTTTAAACATAACATAATCATTCATATTAAAACTGGCTTATGAAATATCAATACTTTATCCATAATCCATGAATTATATGAAATAACACATCCACAGTCAAACATATCACAAAACATTCAATACAATATGGATGTTTTTTTATCATAATAAATTAACATCAAACAAACTTAAAATCCATCAAAGGATGTTGACATAGATGACATCAATACTATTTGAGAGATATATCTCTTTTTTGAAATAATTTAAAAGTCACATAATTATAAAATAAATAATTTACTTTGAAAATATTATTATAAGCATGTAAGGGAAGCTTCAATGATTTTATAATGGCAGAAAATATCCACACCCACCATATAAGATAAAAAAACATTCTTAACTTAATTTTGTCGAAAAGGATTAAACGGACCTTGTTTGGAAAACGATTGAATGATTCCATAATAACCATCATATAAAAAGTCAAACAATGGTATAGACTAATTAAACCCATACTCTATAAAATAGTGATAATGTTTTGAAATACATTTTTAAGAGACATGGATGTGGATGATAAAGAGGCCCCAATAGATAATTATGTACAAACAACCTCAGATAATGAATAGATTGTGAAATAAACCCTTACATTGGACTTTTCATTGATCAAGGGTAGTTTAAACTCTTTTATAATAGTTAAATAATTATTATCAAATTATACATGAATCATAGACATAAATATGATATCATATATGATCATCTAATATTGCTTTGTTAATAATATTTTATTATTATCGTCATTTCGGGTGTTCACTTACTCGTTTTATTTTATATATTTTTTTACATAAGCCATGTTTGTTTTAGATAGGTTGTATATTATTAATATCCATAATTATATCAAGTCACTAAATATTATTTTTAATCATCAAATGAAAATTATTCTTGAATGGATACGATGAGGAATGAATCTCATCGCGTTCGTGGAGACGGTAATCTGTACATACGCATGAGCGACAATATCATTTTTTTGATATTAAAATTTTATATAATTGGATGTCATATCATATATACAGAATAATTTTCATGTAATATTTATTATTTACATCAATTATACATCATTATTATACCGATCCATATAATAATGTATTGTATAACAACTTCACCATGACTTGGATACGGTAAGTCGTACGTACAAACGTATGGTGATGTGTAATTTAAAGGATGGATAGAATAATGAATATGGTTGTAACATATTTATAATAACATTACAATATATATAAGATAATGGAGTTATTATTTTAGAAATGAAACAATAAAGAAAGAGGAAGTGGAAGAAGAAAATAACATGAAAGAGGTGATGAAATATTTACCTCTTCTTCAGGTTCTTCCTTTTGATTTGATCAAAAGTGTAGAGCCCCAAACATGATGTACATAGACATTACATTAATTTTTTGGAATACCTAATATAAAACAAAAACAGACACAAAAGGATCGTAATAGTTTAGTGTCTTTGGAAACTTGGAATATAATCTTCTAATCTGGGTGAAAGATCTTCAACATCTCCCATAGAGATCATCACTTTTTTTCTTACCTAAAACCATTATTTATATCCTGGGGAAAAGAAAACATATAAAGGGTGAGATAAAATTTTCAGTATGGGTAAGCATGGAGAAAATAAAACAAACCATATACATTTGAACTTCAAAACATGAACATAATGTTTACACATCAAAATCTTGAGTTCTGGGATAAATCTTGGCAGTACGTAAGGAATGGGTCATAAAGGAATATCAATCATGATAAAATAGCATGAGAATAAAACATTTAATTATGGAAAACCATTAATCACATGATATGATTTCCATAGTATACAAGCCATTTTAGCCAAGATCATCTTAGTGGAGAAAGTTCCTTTCTGAATCGAGTTCACTACTCGTTCTAGTGTTGTATCACTGAATCAGATAAACTTACTATTCCAGCCATATCTATCTCATGAAATATTAATCATTAACCAATTCATTGTAGGGAGATATAGGTCCCACCCATCTCATAATTAAATCATTCTTACGTGTTCCAAAACATAAACATAAATCATTCATCATAACTCAAATAATAAAATGGGTTTCATAAACATCATCCCATCAAAACATAATCCATATAAAACAAATGGATATCATTTAATCATAAAAAAATTAAAACATGTAAATCATATAGACATTATACTTGAAACATAATCATACTAAATAATTTCAACTTAGATGGAAAATAGTTTTGACAAAACACTTGAAATGAATTCTTAAGGAAAATATCCTTTCTTCTTTAAAATCATTTTCTTTTCAAAAAATTCCATTAAATTTTAAAAGGAAAACAATTATTGAAAATAACCATGAAATATTGTAAAGTAAACTTCATGAAAATAAGTCATTATGAAACTGTAAAAATCCATTCATGCTGTATAAGTTAAAAAAACATTCTTCTCGTACTTTTGCTGGAAAAGTAAAAAAGTACATCGTATGGTAAACAAAAGAAAGATTCCATACATACCATGTAGTAAAAGTCAAAAATGGGTAAAAAGGACTTTAAACATACACAAAAACCATTTTTAGAAAATAGGGACATGGATGATAAATATAACCCCAGTAAATACTTACGAATAAACAATCTTGGATAAAAACGAGATTGGAAAAGTTATCACTTACCTTAGGTCCTATATGCTTTGTACGTATCTGAACCTCCTGTATAATGATTTAAATAATGTCATTGACTTATTACAAAATCATATTCATTGTTATGATATCATATATGGTTCACTTATGACCTTATATTACCCGTTCTTTTGTAAATTCCATGTTAAAGCAGCCATGTCTATCTCATGAGATATAAATATTTACCCAATGCATCGGAGAGAAATATAGGTCCCACCCATCTCATAATGAAATAATTATTACGTGTGCCACAACATAAACATAAATCATTCATTATAACCCAATGAATAAAATGGGTTACATAAACATTATCCCATCATAACATAATCCATATAAAACAAATGGATATCATTTCATCACAAAAAAGTGAAACCATGTAAATCATAGAGACATTATACTTGAAACATAATCATACTAAATAATGGCATCTTAGATGGAAAATAGTTTTGACAAAACACTTGATATGAATTATTGAGGAATATATCCTTTGTTCTTCAAAATCATTTTCTTTTCAAAAAATATCATTAAATTTTAAAATAAAAGCATTTTATTGAAAATAAACATTAAATCTTTTTGATTAAATATCATGAAAAAAAGGCATTATGAAATTGTAAAAATTTGTTCATGCTGTATAAGTTATAAAAAACATTCTTCTTGTACTTTTGTCCGAAAAGTCAAAAAAGTACATCATAAGGTAAACAAAAGATATTTTTTTACATACCATGTAGTAAAATTCAAAAATAGTTTAAAAGGACTTTAAACATACATGAATCGATTTTTAGAAAACATGGACATAGATGATAAATATAACCCTAGTAAATACTTACGAATAAACAATCTCGGATAAAAATGAGATTGGAAATGTTATCCCTTACTTTAGGTCTAATATGCTTCATACATATCCAAACCTCATATATAATGATTTAAATAATGTCATTAACTTATTAAAGAATCATATTCATTGTTATGATATCATATATGGTTCACTTATGACCTTATATTACCTGTTCTTTTGTAAATTCCATGTTAAAGCAGTGTTTTGGGTAAAATCGTTTCATTTATCATACGTGTTTTGATTTGATGTTCTTGATATTATTACTCATATCCTGATTTACTTAATTCCATTATGTAAAACATGATTTATATATAATATATATTTTCTGTATATAAATATATATGATAGATCGATAAATGGAATGAAATGCACTGTTCATGGAGACGGTAGGTCGTACGTATGCATGAACGCTATTTTCGTTTCCTTATTGAATTGAATGAAATTAAGTAAATGAAACATATATGTACATAAATCCAGTATCATTATTATGTAATATATTTCATGATTATTTATTATTTATATACTTTGTAATCATACTTGAATGGTTAATCATGGAAAATGATTCTCATCGCGTTCGTGGAGATGGTAGTCTGTACTTACGCACGAGCGATGATAACGTTCCCATAATTATTGAATATAATTGTAGTGAATGATATAATATCTCATAATCAGTATGATTTTATAATTACCATATTTAGTTATTAGTTACACTATTATACCCATCCATGTAAGGTGGTGATGGAAAACTAATTACACCAAAGCGTGGAGACGGTATTCCGTACGTACGAACGCGCGGTGATTTCATTTTCCATAGGATGGATAGAAGGTGAAATACGGTTGTTTCATATTTATAATAACATATCAGTATATGAGTGATACTGATGTTATTACTTTATAATTATACCACTAAATAATAGGATGTTTAAGAAGAAATAAACATGAATGAATCGGTAGAAGAGATTACCTCTTCTTCGACGCGCCTCTTTTAAGCTTCCTCTTAAGCCACTAGAGTTTGTCTTTTGAGGAGACAAGAACCTCTATAATGTTTCTAGGTAAGTTTATAAGGGAAATGGTCTGGGTTTGGCCGAGCATGAAGGCTCAAAATTGTGTGAATAGAAGAGGTAGGATGTGCCCTTTTATAAGGGAGGAGAGGAGCACTTTAGGAAAAACTTAACATATTATTTTATAATAAAGTCATATTTAGTTTATAATGGCTCCAATGTGACTGATTTCGATAATAAAGTGGTTATGGGTCTAAATTAATTCAACTAATAGGTTTTAGACAAGTTTAGGTTACTATTTTAACCTTATCAGTTAGATTTAACTCTAAGTCAAATAATTTAACTTGTACTGTGTCTTCTTGTTTTCTTACACTATATGGTTAATAAATTCACTATAACAAGCCAAAAGAACCCCAAGTGGTTTATTATTAATATATATAACATTATATAATTCATTTTTCTGAACCTTGGATTTTTAGGAATGGAATAAAAATTAATAATATATTATTTGTTTTAAAAACTATTTTATGTCAATTTTGACACTATTTGGTAATTTATTTTTGTGAAACTCATAGAAGCATGATTAGTTCAAAAAAATTTAATTAAAGAAATAATAACATGTCATGTTAACCTATAAAATTAGTGTAATTCATAAAAAGTATCATATTACATTTATTTGGTATTTATAACATAAATTATGTTAATATTTCATTAATAAGGTAATTACTGCATCATCATTGTGTCATAAAATAATTAACTTATTTAATGTCTAGAAATTAAAAATAAAATACCATTATGTAGGAAATATTTATATATTTATAATTAATATTTATAGTCGAAATTATCTTATGTATAACCCTAAATTAAAAATGTTTTAGTTATTAAACCTTGATTTTAACTCTTTTAACTCTTCTTTAAATAAAATAAAAAATAAGTGTCCTAATCTAATTCAAGTGGACCTAAAGGGTAGTATTTTATCCCAATGGTTATTTTGGGTCGAATTACACTTATCCAATAGAATTAATACATCTATTAGGGTAATAATAATATCATTTTTACCCTTACATACCCTATTTACTTTTAACTGTGGTAAAAAAAGTAAAAAGTTACTATTCACCAAAAATTATTTTTATCTTATTGAACCACATATTACTCCTTGATATTAACCATGTCTCTCAGATTTTAGAAATTCAACTCACAGAAGCTGTTAAATTAAGTTTTATGTACAATTGCAAATGCCCCTAGGAGGTGGGTAAAAGACGGTGAAAAGTCCAATACAATTTTTATATATCTAAAATTATTATAAAATGACTCCAATGAATTACATTGAACTTATATAAGTATTATGTATCAATTTTGACCTAAAATAAATTTAAATAAAATAAATTATTATTTAAATAAAATTTTGGTTTTAACCCATAACTCAGTGTTATCATTATTCATCAAAAATTGAAAGTTTTCATAAAAATACCAATCTTTCACCCTATTAGAATTTCGATATTCCGAATCCAAAAATGAAGTCCATATTGAAAGATAAAATTTATAAAATTTCAAAAAGTGGGTATTACTATTCATAAGGGCTAGTTTATAATAATATTATAATAATATCTTGTTAAGTGAAATTCGGTATTGCGTACAACACACGCTATCGAGGAAGGTTGCTCTGGCGTGTAACACAAGCCTAGAATAGTGTTTGCGTATACTGAAAGCTAATACGGTGTTGTGTATAGCACAAGATAATCATGGTGTAGCATACAACAAAAGGAATTAAAGTAATTCAAAATAATATTTTTCATAATATCTTAGGGTGTTACACTCTACCCCCCTTAAAATTAATTTCCCCCTCAAAATTTGTCGGGGTTATAAGTGTTTTACTACTTAAAAGTTTCATTCATTGAAACCCACATCATAAAAAGGAATACTAAAAACAAAATTTTAAAAAGGGAAATTAGAATCATAACAGTCACCCAAAGTAACTCATCACTGTGTTTCCACATAGGACAACATAACTGAAAACATGGATACGGAAAGGAAATCTAACCATCATGTTTTGATGGAGAGTGGTAGAGAACATGGCTATGAAAAATCCATCAATCACAAAGTAATAAATTTGTGATGATTTAAGGTACCGTCTAATTCATCGGGTATGAGGGTACTAGGACAACGTTTTTAGTTCTCAAGATATTTTCCCTGATGTTGAAGAATTGTTGAATTTAAAGAAATACTTACATGATTTTGGTAAAATCTCACCATTGTTCATGGCTTGAACAATTTCCACTTCATCTTTTAAAGAAATGAAGTTGAATTTTTCATTTGTGAAGTGTTTGCAGATCATGCGATAGAATGACAGGTCATTCCAACAGTTTCTATCGCAAAAAGTTTAGCACAATTTATTAAATATACATAAGTCTATCTATGCTGAGATTAATCATATATGGTTGCTAAAATTGACTTATACTTCCTCTATCATAGCTCTTAATAAAATTAAACTAGTTTCTACTAACCAGGTACTTCTTGTAGGTCAGTGGTAGGTGATAAAGGCCTATCACACTTTGGTTGTGGGTTTGATTCTCGCATCCTTCTCCGACGCGACAGGTTGTCTCTCGTCCTATGGTTTTCCCTTTTTCTAAATCTATACTATTATAATGTAACAAAAAGTTCTAGCCTTAAACAATACTATCTGATGTCTAACTTAATCTATTAAAATATTTAGGTTTATCCAAAATACTTCTTTCCAATCACACATTATAAATAAAATGATTACTAGAAAGGTCATCTATGAAGAATTGAATACATTCATTTATCTCCCGTATATCATAAGATATATATATCTTGTTGGTCACATTACAAACATGTGAATTCCTTAATCATGTATTCTCTTGAAATATTAGTTACCAATGAACCTTAGTGAAAACATGAATGTTATCAAAATTTAACTCTTTCCACATACCAAAATCCCAAAATTCTGTATACTCAAACCATGATATCTCTTTTTCCTTGTACCAGTCATGAGCTCATGAATACTATCAAACATATTATTTTCTCTTTATCCATTCATTATGCACATATCAACTATTTTATAAAAATATTTCAATCACTTTTCATGGTTACCGGTACCGTACAATTATTGAAAACAAATTCGTAGATATTACAAAATTCAACGATACTATAAATGAGATTCCATGATACTATTTTGAAATCCTATTACATAAACCCTTAATCATTCCACAACATCATTTTCATACTCTACATCACAAATAGTGATCACATGTGACTTCCCTTTATCCTTCTCCTTAATAGGTTGCTAACGTCAATCATCATTAACCCTTGGACTAGGTCATTGATTAGCAGAATGCCCCATTTCTATGCATTTTAAGCATTGAAGTGTTGTTGGAGAATTCTCAATAGTCCTTTCTCTATTCACTTCATTAGAATCCTTTTCCCCATTACTTCGGCACTCAGTTTCTCGATGAAATTATTTTCCACACTTGATACGTTTTCTAGTACCTTTTAGAAAATCTCCACCATGATTCTTTCCACACTTTCAGCATAAAGAAACATTAAACTTATTTTCACCACTGTTCTGAGATTTTTCCTTGAACTCCATCTTTAATTTCCTGTAAAAACCATGAGATGGATATGTAACACCAACATCCATTTCTACCTTGATAGCACAACGCACAATTTATTCATAGCTACTGAAATCTATTATAGCTAATGCCCTTCGAATACTTGATTTTAAGCCACTAAAGAATCAATCAACTTTTCTTTCAGGTTGAATGATAAATCCAAATTCATACCTTGAAAGCCTTGTAAAATTTGCCTATTATATACCAACAGATTCATCATCCTTTTTCTTAAGCTTAAGGAACTCCTTTTCCATCTTTTTTGGAAGAATACGTGGAAAGTACTTATTGAAAAACAAGTTCTTGAACTCGTCCCATTCCATGGATGAAATTTCATCTTGGGGCCTTGTATTCTTAATTAGAGTCAACCACTGGTCTGCTTCACATTGTGAATGGTAAACAGCTAATATGAAATTTTCATATTCTGAACAATGAAGTATGGAAAATATCTTTTCAATAGTATTAATCCATTTTTCAGCAACAAGTGGATCAGAAGACCCATTGAAAGAAGGTGGACATTGCCTCATGAAGGACCCAATAGAATATTGTTCACTTCTCTGCTCATTTGGAATCAAAGATTGATTCATAGAATGTGTAAGTATAGAAATAATATTTTTCACTCCATCTCCATAACATTGGTTTGTTCAAGAGGACAATCATTGTGTTGTCCATTACATTGATCAACACAGTTCCTTCGGGTTCTAGCCATCATCTAAAACCGAAAAAGAATATTGTGAGAGGAAAAAATCATAATCAAGGGGCGTAACATCAATATCTAACATCATAGGTTTAATTATAATATCGTTACTAGAATTCTGGGACTATAACCTATACTTATACTTAACCTCAGGGACATCTCGTGACATACCTTAGAAATATCTCTAGGGATCTCACTAAAGTTTTCACATCCTAGTTTCCAAAGGTCAACTAAACCACCAATTGATACCAACTGTAGAGTCCCAAACCTGATGTACATAGACATTACATTACTTTTTCAGAATACCTAATACATAACAAAAACAGAAACCAAAGGACCGTAATAGTTTAGTGTCTTTGGAAACTCAGAATATAATCTTCAAATCTTGGTGAATGATCTTCAACATCTCCCATAAAGATCTTCCCTTTTTTTACCTAAAATATTTCTTTATATCCTGGGGAAAAGAAAACATATAAAGGGTGAGATAAAATTCTCAGTAAAGTTAAGCATTGAGAAAATAAAACAAACCATATACATTTGAACTTCAAAACATGAACATAAAGTTTACACATCAAAATATTGAGTTGTGAAATAAATCTTAGAAATATGTAAGGCATAAGTCATAAAGGAACATCAATAATGATAAAATTGCATGGGAATAAAACATTTAATTGTGGAAAACCATTAATAAAATGATATAATTTCCATAGTAGCCAAGGCATTGCTGCCAAGACCATCTTAGTAGACAAAGTCCCTTTCTGAATCGAGTTCACTCCTCATTCTAGTCCTGTATCACTGAACTGGATTAACTTACCATTCCATCCATGTCTATCTCATGAGATATAAATCATTACCCAATGAATTGGAGAGAAATATAGGTCCCACCCTTCTCATAATGAAATCATTCTTACGTGTTCCACAACATAAACATAAATCATTCATTATAACCCAATGAATAAAATGTGTTACATAAACATTATCCCATCATAACATAATCTATATAAAACAAATGGATATCATTTCATCATAAAAAAAGTGAAACCATGTAAATCAAAGAGAAATTATACTCGAAACATAATCATTCTAAATAATTTCATCTTAGATGGAAAATATTTTTGACAAAACACTTGAAATTAATTGTTGAGGAAAATATCCATTCTTCTTAGAAATAATTTTATTTTCACAAAATGTCATTAAATTTTAAAATAAATTTATTTTACTGAAAATAAACATGAAATCTTGTTGAGTAAACATCGTGAAAATAAGGCGTTATGAAACCATAAAAATCCATTCAGGCTGTATAAGTTATAAAAAACATTCTTCTCGTACTTTTTCCTTAAAAGTCAAAACAGTACATGGTAAGGTAATCAAAAGAAATATTTTTTACATACCATGTAGTAAAAGTAAAAAATTCTTAAAAAGGACTTTAAACATGAATGAAACCATTTTTATAAAATAGGTACATTGATGATAAATATAACCCTATTAAATACTTAGGAATAAACAATCTCAGATATAAATGAGATTGGAAAAGTTATCTCTTACCTTAGGTCTGATATGCTTCATACGTATCCGAACCTCCTATATAATGATTTAGATAATGTGATTGACTTATTACAGAATCATATTCATTGTTATGATATCATATATGGTTAACTTATGATCTTATATTACTCGTTCTTTTGTAAATTCCATGTTAAAGAAGCGTTTTGGGTAAAATCGTTCCATTTATCGTACGTGCTTTGATTTGTTGTTCTTGATATTATTACTCATATCCTGATTTACATAATTCCAGAATGTAAAACATGATTTATATATAATATATATTCTGTATATAAATATATATGATAGATCGATAAATGGAATGAAATACACCATTCATGGAGACGGTAGGTCGTACGTACGCATGAATGCTGTTTTCGTTTCCTTATTGAATTGAATGGAATTAAGTAAATTAAACATATCTGTACATAAATACATTATCATTATTATGTAATATCTTCATGATTATTTATTATGTATATACTTTGTAATCATACTTGAATTGTTAATCATGGAAAATGAATCTCATCGCGTTCGTTGAGACGGTAGTCCGTACGTACGCACGAGCGATGATATCATTACCATAATTATTAAATAGAATTGGAGTGAATGATATATATCTCAGAATTAGTATGATGTTATAATAAACATATATAGTTATTATTTACACCATTTTAACCATCCAGGTAAGGTGGTGGTGTAAAACTAATTACACCACGACGTGGAGACGGTATTATGTACGCACGCACGCGCGGTGATTTCATTTTCTGTAGGATGGATAGAAGGTGAAATAGGGTTGTTTCATATTTATAAAAACATATAAGTATATGAGTGATACTGATGTTATTACTTTATAGTGAAACAACTAAATAAGAGTAAGTTGAATAAGAAATAAACTTGAAAGAATCGGTAGAAGAGATTACCTCTTCTTTAATGAACTTATTTTAAGCTTCCTCTTAAGGAACTAGAGTTGGTTTTTTGAGGAGACCAGAACCTGTATAATGTTTCTAGGAAAGTTGAGAAGGTAAAAGGGTAGGGTTTTTCTGAGCATGAAGGCTCTAAATTGTGTGAATAGAAAATGGAGTAGGTTCCCTTTTATAAGGGAGGAGAGGGGCAATTTAGGAAAAATGTAAAATATTATTTTATAATAAAGTCATATTCGGTTAATAATGGCTCCAAAGTGACTTATTTCGAAGAAAAAGTGAGTATGGGTCAAAATCCGTTCAACCAATAGGTTTTAGATAGGTTTAGGTTACTATTATAACCTTATCATTTAGATTTAACTCTAAGTTAAATAATTTAACTTTTACCGTGTCTTCTTGTTTTCTTACACTATATGGTTAATAAATTTACTATAACAAGCCAAAAGAATCCCAAGTGGTTAATTATTAAAATATATAACCTTATCTAAGTCATTTGGCTCGACCTTATATTTTTAAGAATATAATTACAATTAATAATATAATATTTGTTTTAAAAAGTATTTTATCTCAATTTTGACACTATTTGGTAATTGATTTTTGTGAAACTCATTACTACATGATTAGTTAAAACAATGTAAATTAAATCAATACCAACATGTCATATTAAACTATAAAATTAGTGTAATTCATAAAAAGTCTCAAATTACATTTATTTGGGTATTTATAACATCAATTATGTTAATATTTCATTAATAAGGTAATTACTGCATCATCATTCTGTCATAAATAAATTAAATTATTTAGTTTCTAAAAATTATAAATAAAATACCATTATGTATGAAATCGTTTTATCTTTCTAATTAATATTTATAGTCAAATTTATATTATGTATAACCCTATATTAAAAAGGTTTTAGTTATTAAACTTTGATTTTAACTCGTTTAACTCTTCTTTAAATAAAATAATAATAAGTGTCCTAATCTAATCCATGTGGACCTAAAGGGTAACATTTTATTCTTAAGGTTTTTTTTGGTCAAATTACACTTATCCAATAGAATTAGGACATGTGTTAGGGTAATAATAATATCATTTTTACCCTTAATTACCCAATTTACTTTTAACCGTGGTAAAAAAAGTAAAAAGTTAATGTTCACCAAATATTATTTTTATCTTATTAAGCCACATTTTTCTCCTTCATAATAACCATGTCTCTCATATTTTCAAAATTCAACTCACAGAAGCAGTAAAATTATGTTTTATGTACAATTGAAATTGCTCCTAGGTGGTGGGTAAAAGATGGTGAAAAGTTCAATATAATTTTTATATATCTAAAATTATTATAAAATGACTGCAATTAATTACATTGAACTTATATAAGTATTATGTATATATTTTTACCTAAAATAAATTTAAATAAAATAAATGATTATTTAATTAAAAAGTCGGTTTTAACCAATAACTTAGTGTTTTTACTATTCATCAAAAATTTAATGTTTTCATAAAAATACCAAAATTTTACCCTAGGATAATTTTGATATTACAAATCCAAAAACTAATTACATTTTAAAAGTTAAAATTTATAAGATTTAAATAAGTGGGCATTACTATTCATAACAGTTAGTTCATAATAATTTTATAATAATATCTCATTTAGTGAAACTCGGTATTGTGTACAACACACGCTATCGAGCAAGGTTGATATGGCATGTAACACAAGCCCAGAATAGTGTTTGTGTATAATGTAATCTAATACAGTGTTGCATATAGCGCAGCCTAATATTGGTGTAGCGTACAACACAAGACATCAAGGTAATTAAAAATAATATTTCTCATAAAATCTCGGGGTGATACAAAAAGGGATCCTTAAGTTGGATTTCTGACTAAAGGAAGGCCTCTAGGATGAAGGAAAGATAGTTGAGAGGATATTTGGGTAGGGGTTGGCCCAGAAAAAAGGCTTTGAAGGTGTGAATTTGAGATAAGGGGAATTTCCCTTTTATAAGAGGGGTGAGGGGAACCTTAGGAAAAACATAAAATATTATTTTATAATAAATTCATATTCAGTTTATACTATCTCAAAAGTGGCTTATTTCAAGGCTACGGTGGGTATGGGTCTAAATCATTTCAACCAATAGATTTTGGACAGGTTTAGGTCACCATATTAACCTTATCATTTATATTTAACTCTTAGTTAATTTTTTTGACATTTACCATGTCTCATTGTATTTTTATATTATATGGTTAATAAACATACTCTAACAAGCCAAGATAACCCCAAGTGGTTAATTATTAACATATATAACATTATCTAAGTCATCTGACCAAGCCATAGATTTTTTGGAATAGAATATAAATTAATAATATAATATTTGATTTAAAAACACTTTTATGTCAATTTAGACACTAGTTGGTATTTTGTTTTTGGTAAATTCATAGAAGCATTATTCTATCAAAAAAATCTTTTAATCAACCCTAACATGTCATAGTAACCTCTAAAATTATTTTAGTTCATTAAAAGTCTCAAAATAAATTTATTTGTGTATATAAAATATCAATTATTTTAATATTTCATTAATAAGGTAATTACTCCATCACCATTGTGTCATAAATAAATTAAATTATTCACTTTCTAAATATTATAAATAAAATACAATTATGTAGGAAATATTTTTATCTTTCTAATAAATATTTATAAACGAATTTATCTTATGTATAACCTTATATGAAAAATGTTTTAGTTATTAAACCTTGATTTTAACTATTTTAACTCCTCTTTAAATAAAATAATAATAAATGTCCTAATCTAATCCAAGTGGACCAAAGAGGTTAATATATTATTCCTAAGGTTTTTTTGGTCTAATTTTACTTATCCAATAGGATTAGGACATGTGTTAGGGTAATATTAATTTCATTTTTACCTTTAATTACCCTATTTACTTTTAACTGTGGGTGGAAAAAAGTAAAAAAGTTACTATTCATCATAAATTATTTTCATTTCATTGAACCACATTTTACTTACTAATATCAACTGTGTATCTAGGATTTTTGAAATTCAGCACACAAAAGCGGTGAAATTTTGTTTTATGTAAATTTGCAAATGCTCCTAGGAGGGAGGTAAAAGACGGTAAAAAAATCAATAAATTTTTTTAATATCTAAAATTATTATAAACTAACTCTAATGAATTACATTGAACTTATATAAGTATTATGTATCTATTTTTAACTAAAATAAATTTAAATAAAATAAATAATTATTTAAATAAAAAATCAGTTTTAAACTATAACTTAGTGTTTTTCATTATTCAGCAAAAAATGAATGTTTTTAGAAAAATACCAAAAATTTATTCTAAGATAATTTTGTTATTCCATATCCAAAAATGAAGTCCATTTTGAAATATGAAATTTATAAATTTTCAAAAAGTGGGTATTACTATTCATAACATCTAGTCTGATTGGTTTTGGTGGGTTAGAACTCGAAATTGCATACAATGCAAGCTATTGAATTATTCAAAGAGAAGAGTACCATGGAAGATTTGGGTGTTACAAAATGCACCTCTTAGGATTATACCCCACATCCTTTACTGTAATAGAGAGATTTTTGGGATTGAATTAAAATGTTACCATTTTTTATAATTCTTATGTATATAGTAGTTGTTTTTGGAGATGTTGATGTGTTTCACCATATTCCATGTCCATTATACTCCTTGTTCAAAGTGAGAGAGAACGGTGTTATTTATCTTTGAGTTACTATTTATATGAAAGTTTTTTGTTGAGAATGTGAGTTTTTTGGGGTGTGGTGATCTGTAGCTCCTGGTTGCGGCGTAGATAATGCTTTAAACATCAAGGCTTCAGCAATAGGCCTTAGGGATAATCTTTTCATGTAGTCAAGAAATCACCAGAGGTGCGGGGTACTTGACTATGCTACTAACTTCACCATTGTGGTGTGTTAGTCTCTATTAATTTATTTTTTTTATCATCACAATGATTTTTTTTCTTTTATTTGCAAAGATCATGGTTCACAAATCTCTCATGAAGTGTCAATAGATATGCCTTCTGGGATGTGGGTTTCTGATCAGTGTCCCTATGTGGACCACCAATGTGAATCATGTTCTATCTTGGTTTTACCTTTTCATAGGTGGAGGGTGTTAGTTGGTTCCTCTATTTATTTTTTGGTTTCAATGGCCCAACTATTGGGTCCCCTTCCCTCCCTATCCGGAGTTGTGGGGGTTTTGATCTGTGCGAAATTTTTGGCCCAGTTCTTGTAGTATTTGATTGGGAGTGGGATGTTTAAATTTTTATGTTGTAAAAATATTATATTTGTTTGGTAGGTTGTTTTGGGAGTTATTTGGTGTACTTTTTCAAGTGAGTCTAAATTCATGTAAATTTGGAATTCTGGTTTGTTCATTTCTAGTTGGTTTAAAATTAAGGGGAGACCCAGCACATGTATCATTGATTTTCATCCTCAGAACTTTTCTAGTGAAAGTTGTTTTATAATGGTGGGGAGTCCATTTTTGAATCCCCTAGGATATTTTGTTTTCATGACATATCTTTGGATTGGGTTGACAGTTGGGTTAATTAGAAGAAGGTCCAACAATATTGTTCTTGTCTTGGTTGTGGAGGGGTGGCTTGATCTTTTTGTCAATTCTTAGGAAGTGGTTGTGAGTTGGTGTTTATTTTGAGATAGAGGCCTATGTTACATTGATGATGGATGATATTTTCTTTTCTCGAGAGGATGGAATGTGTTGATAAGTTCCCCTTATATTTTGATCATTCACCTGGAAAGTGTTATGTATTTTCGGGAGCGGAAAGATTTAATGGTGCGGAGAATTGTCACACCAGATTTTTCATGTCTTTGTTTTGATCTGGTTCGCTAGAAATCATGATACATTTCTTGGATTTTGGGTGAGATTAATTTTTTTGTGTTACATATATGTCTAATCATCCACCCTTGGGTTCCCCATTGATTTTTTGGGAGTTTTTGTAGATAGGGTGGTCACTTCATGATTTGGGGAAAACCGTGAGCCCATTTCCATATTTAAAAACAAATTTTAATTATTTTATAAATCCATTGATTTTCAACATTTTTCCTCATTACACCATCCACATGGACTCACTTGACATATTCAAACCACAATATCCTTTTGGAATCCATCAGAATTCATATGAAAGGTGAATTTGAGTTATTTATTTGAGTATTGGGCCTGCCCGTGGGAGCATTTCTAGTTTTAAAAAACATTATTCTATATCCTTTCATTTTCCTGATAATTTTAGGTTGATATACATCCCACAAGAGCCAAAGAAACCTAGGCGCACCCCAATGTTCCATTATTCCTCTTTTTAGCTCAACATAGTCATGGATTAGGGAAAAACGTCTCATTGTTTCTCAAATCATCAATATTTTTCAATGGAAATTTGTTTCACTAATAAATCATTATTTCATTACTATTTTCACAAAAAAATAATATTCTCTTGTTTCTTACAAACCTATGGTTCCTATCAAAGGTTTTTTAAGCCATTCCCACTCTTCTATGTGTGTAGAGCTAAGGGAAGAGGAAGAGTTTTCTAGTTTCTATTGTGAGATTCCTTCTCCTTTCTGTTCCCTCTTCCTCCTTCTTCCATTATTTCTTAGTTATATCTTCTCCCATGGTAATGATATTCCTATATTTCAATTATCCCATTATTTTTGATAGAGGATTGTTTTTTAGGGCTGTTGTTCATAGTTTTAGGGTTTATAAACCCTCAGATGGTGATATCGAGTGTGCGTTTCCATTCTTCCATGATTTGAGGTAGGAAATCCCTTGTAAATTAGTTTATAATTTATGATTCATAATTTTATCACTATTAACATCAGATATATTTGTTTATTATTGTTTTTCAGCATTTGGATATTTTTTTGGTGTCTAAAATGGTTTTTAATCCTTGTAATGTGAAAAGTACAGTTGTATTGTTATAAAAGGGTACACCAAGTGTTTGATTAAATTTTGTGTTATCATTCACACCATTTTTCTGATGTTTAGAACCTGGTTTTAAGTATTTTCAATTTTTTTCAGTATCTTGAATAAATTTAAGTTATCCAAACTATATTTTATCCCTTTTGAAGTGCTTGAAATAAGTAGTTTCGATAAAAAGTGCATGGTATGTGTTCGCTAAATTTCCCGATTGACTTTATTGTGCCTAATGAAATTTAAAATGATTTAATTGGATTTATAAATACATTGGAAGAATGAAAATGGTATTTCGGGGTCCTTTTATGGATTTCCAAATTAGTTTTGGTTTTTTAATCAAATGGGTTTGTTTGTGGTAAGCATGTTTTGGCCAGAGTTGCCAAAAATCGCCCGTTTAGAATCCTTATAAAAATGTTCATGAATTTCATGTATAACGTGAATATTTTAAGTGAATTATTAATGTTTTTTGTTGCTGTAAATTATTTTTTTAAACCTCTATATTAGATATTAAATTTTTTACCTTTGGTAAATGATAGTTTTGAGAAACGCTTTAAGTCCCATTTGGCCACGTTGTAAAAAATAGTGAAATTGATTATTAAGAAAACCTCTGGTGTATGTTTCTCATTATATGATTGTATATATATAATGGATGGAATTTTCTTGTTGATCAATCCTTGTGATACATTACTATATTTACTTACATTGGAATCTTTATGTTCTTTTTCATTAATGGCATGAGAAAGGTCACTGGAGTGACTCAATGTGATGTCGATTGGGAATTATTATTATATATATGTTGTGATCAGATGCTCAGATTGCATCGGTTGGATCACCCCATTAGATAATTGAGACCTGAGAACTAGGAATATTGAGAGAATACTCAAATAATTATTACGGCATTGGTAGGTTATGGTACTCACCGGTGGATCATTGTAGGTGGATATATTGGGTTTATTTTTATGGGATTTCCCCTCCGCCTCCCTAAGAAAGTATTCCCAAGAGTATTGAGAATTTTTATTTCATCATGTGTGACATGTCAAAGGGGATTATGTCTCATGTATTGGTGTCTTCTGGATTATTCATTATATCCAAGGTTCGCCCATGTCTATTTGTATTTTAGTTGCTTGTAGTTATGAATATGATGCTTGTATGTACATTTACATAGCCCTTGTTTTGTGATTACTATTGTGCATTCTTGTGTATTGTCTTTCATGGAATGTGGTGGGATTGTTTTGAAAAGAATTTTGATAATGGTTTTCAAATGGAATTTATTTATCCGCTTGTACAAATCATATAATTTAAACCTCACACTCCCCATGAAAATTCTATTATAACTCTAGTTGAACAAATATAGTTTTTGAAATGAATAAGGGAAATAGGACGTACATTGTTTTGAGTAATAATGTATAAAAACATAATTTTAAATATATTTTTTCAAAGTTGAAATTTATTTTTCTTTTATTTTAAAAATTTGCATTGGTAAAATATTATTGGGCTATCTTACCGATTTTTAATACTCACGCCTATAGTTCTATTCGTTCTTAACCCTTGTGCAGGTTTTCGCTTCAGCTCGATCACCTTGAGCGACGTTTGATCATTTTTTTGGAGTGTGACCAGTGGGGTCACATGGAGTTAGTTAGTCATCATGTTTGGTTTGTTTAGTTGTATCATAAATCTTTATTTCATTTTTATGGTATTCATGATGATTGGTTCAGTTTTTATAAATACATATTGCGCTTTCCTTTTCATTCTGCTATTTGTTTTATTATTTATATTTTGGTGAAATTGTTTCTGTCTCTACTCTAATGATGTCCTTAGTTCTTATCTTTGTCATGGGAGGATGGGGATCTCCTCTTGGTACTTGTCAAGAAGCGGCCTGGGTTACCATTTTAGGGTTGACCTGGACTGGTTCATGATAGAAGTCCTAAAATATGGATCTAATATGGATTCCATAACATTCAAGTCCTGTAAATCTTGTTTGGTTTCTAAATTCAAGGTCCCAGTCAATAAGAAATAATGACATTGAAACTCAAATAATCTCTAAGGGCATTACCATATGAGATATTTAAGGAATTATCTCAATTTCTATGTTCACGCTCACAATCCATTCAATAAGAGTCTAAATACCCAACACTGAGACAGGTCTAGAGAGTATAGTAATGGTATGCCCTTTCAAACATAGGTATCATCCTATGCATTTTTCGATGAGAGTGGAATAAATCATTCAAAGTATCTCAAATAAATTATGAGGATTTAAATATCCAAACTCGCGGTCATGAATGGCTCGTAAGTAATATATTATGATTCATATTTGAGAATCTCAATAAAATGGTTTTCTAAATATAATGATCAAAGGAAGTACGTCTAGGAATCCCAATAATGTAATAGTAAATCTTGTAGGATCAATTGCTATATACATGGATGTATATTTGGGTATCAAAATATACAATATCAAATAAAATCCTCATAATCGGGGCCATACGAAGTACCATTAGGAATACACAATAACAAATCACCTCATGTTATGCTCATTGGACAAAATATGAGATGTGCATCTAACACTCATAGTTTCATCATGATTGAAAATAATAAAGTATAAATAAAGAGTGGGGTCACTGAATTCCAAAACCACCAATAATACAATATCCTATATATCATAAAAGTTTTTTATGGATTCAATGTGACACTCGTTACCATATCTACACAAACTTATTAGAAACCAGCTCAGTTTTTATAAAACACAACGGCACCCATAGGGTCCCCTAAATCAGTCATTGGAGTGGCATCCCACTTGGGATCATAGTGATCCACAGATAATCAAACAAAACCATATTGGTATCCCTAATGTAATAATGTATGAAAATGAAACCCTTAGGGGATCCTCTAAATTATTAAGGAAGAAGAGACATCCAATTAAGTATCATTAGGAAGTGTAAAAGTATGTATCAGAATCCCACTCAGGATCTATGGAAAGAGTAGGTGGAGGAATTCTAAATGGGATCCATGGTCACACACTAATATCTAATGACCCATGGACTCACATTCTAAATGACGAAGATACTGTAAATTGTTCTAAGGGGATGGCTCATAGCCCATCCTAGAAAAATGTACATATCAATGTCAGTATTAGAGCCCTACCAAACATCCTCATCTTGTCAATTATTAGTCACACTAACTAGGTAATATTTCATGATACATCGGATTGGGTAATTAGTAGACCCTTTTCAAGTCCACTAACCATTCATAAAACCCTCAATTGGGTCTCTCCCCATGTCTCAACATCAAGAGAAAAATAAAATCAATTATTGGAGGAATCTCATCTTCATTAATTCAATTTCACTAAAAATCATTAAAGGCCTAAAACCACAACATGGGTTACCCCATGATTATATGTTGGGAAAAATAATACAAATGGGCCAATCATGCATCCCAATATGGCTCTAGGGTGTTGAAATATGAAAACTCAAAATATGGTAGAAAAGGACAAGTACAAGACATTTATACACAATTACTCTGCATGTACTTCCAAATCCCCTTGAGGACATGTACTCCATGAAAACAAATCATGTATTGTTCAGGTATATGTTCTGTGAAACATGTTAATGGTTTGTATTCTAAAAGGTGTACCTATACGGGTACCTCGCATGGCTTGACTATGTATTTTGTGCACTGTGATATACTTACCCATGGAATCTAACCAACAAAGTGTTTGGATGTGTATTCAAAATGAACAAGTACCCATTCATGGGATTTTTTTCTATTTAATTTTGTACATGATTCAGTACGACTACATGGAATGTACCCCATGTACATGGCATGCTGTAATGAAATCATCATTTTCCCATATACTCGACTACATGGTTGGGTACCACTACCTAGAATGCATACCAACTCCAAAACATGTACCTCAGAAATATGACTTCCCTGATTGATAAGAACCAAATGTGTGTGTTTCATAACTACACATCAAGTGAACTATATTTCCAAAAAAAAATAGAACCCCTACGATTGTATTGAAATAACCATTTCTCTCCAAAATCTATAGATTGACCTACTAGTTGTACATAGAAGTGATAAAATGTATTTAAAACTAAAAAGTAGTAAATTAAATGATATTTATAGAAAAAATTTGAAAAATATGATACCTATGGTAAGAATCTTCTAAAACATTGACATATTCACATTCCTTTATTGTTTCATGGTGCTCTGACTTCACCCGAGCATTGTGATGATATAACTCTTATTTTACCTCTCAATATATATTTATAAATCTCTCTTTAATTTCATGGTTTTATGAATGGAAAAATAGTAGGGTTCATATGAGAGGTCCTATGGGAGGATAATAAATAAAAAATTAGGTTAAAAAGAAGGAAATAAATAAAAATTATAATGGATCTCAGGCCCGACCCTGATGTCACTCATATGATCATTCCATGTATAGAAAACCACTCTATTAAAAACTCAACAGCAGAAGATAAATATCACTATGATTCTCCATTCATAATATATATATGAATGAACATAAGATTATAAATTAATAATTAATTAATTATTATTATTATTAATTATTCAATTAAATTTATAACTGCTCAATGTTATAACAAACTCCCATCATATGGTAAATTACCTAAATCTTGTATCAATTTAGTGGCCATATAAATTATACAAGTTTATATTAAATAATGGAATGACCATTTTACCCCAACAAATAATCTAAAAGAAAAAATTCATGTTTCAGATCAATTTCACATTCCTGAAAAATAGGTCTTCATAACCTTCCATGATAACTCTTATCATCCAATAGAAGTCTTGATAGTGTTACCAAATCTATTGTATCATCCCAAGAATCTTCACAACTATGGTATCATGAAAATCTATAAATTAGCCCTACAACATCCATTACTCTTCACATAAGGAATATGTTTAACATGAACTAATTCAATACTCCCCCCAAAATGAAGAATATTTATTTTTTCCCTGCAAATGAGATCATGCTCAAAGTCCCATATTTGATTCATCACCAAATGTGATGACTGAAACCTCCAAAACAGCTCATATCAGAGTGTAATCCTATAATGTCAAGAATCATGTATTCCTAAATTAATATAATGGTTTCAATAAAAATGTATAATTTCATAACAAAACAAGGATCTACATAGAATAGGCTCTAATGGTGCACTCATTACCATATGGATTTTATATTATTAATCCTTTAGTAAAACTCCCAATGAGGTCATTGGATAGACTAGAAAATATATTTAAATAGATCTTTGTATAGATGACACTCTGTAAGAATACATGTGATGATGTCAAGATATAGGATACCATCACTAAAAATGGACAATACTAAGATTCCATTGATATTCATGCATCCATATTCCAATACATGCTCACACAAAATAAGATATATCTACCATTAAACAAATTTGGACACCATGTCTCTTGAAAATTCATGTCTAGGCCTAACCATGGGTTAACCACAACATGGAATTAGAATTATTTCTATGATATCCTTCATCACAGGGCATATCTATTATTCTTACTAAATGCATTAGGTCTCTATATGTGCAATAATTTATTTAAATCCATATTTCCACATATTAAACACATACACTCATCGATTAATTATTATATTATACCACACACAACTAAGGTGTAACATTATCACATGACTCTCTCTCTTACATGTATTTCATTATAATTCCACTTGACCATGATAAATAACACATTAGTATAATCATTCATGAATATCCACTGGAAATCATTATAAAAATTACTCACATTACCCATCCCATTATTTATTCCTAGATCAATCATCACATAACATTTGTTTAGGAAATTATTATTTCTAAATGTTAAATTTTTGGACAATTGGGATTGAAAACTGAATAGTCATTCCCATGAAAGCTAGTTTCAATATCTATGATCCCTTGGTGGTTATTCATAAACTAAATACTACACCATGCTTGTATAATCAAATTTAATCACCTCTCAGGCATTGGTATCTACACGAGCATACCACCAAGCTCACTACCTAAGAATGTATCGAAAACCCCAATCATACCCTTCTCACATGTTTCCCTTAATCAAACTAAACATTGACCAACAATTTTACGAGTCAAAAATAAGTGAAACGAGGTCTCTAACCATTCCCTACTAATCAAACCTCAAAATAGGGTAACTAGGCTCCCACACCTAGACCATAGGTCAATACACTCACCATGGTCACATATCATGGCATTTTATCCACACATGAGTCTTAACACAAGGTACTTATAGGTCATTTCAACCTTATCTAATAGATGTAAAGAAAACATAGACCTAATTGGTTCAAAAATATAAATACATGTATAATTATTGTGGTTTCAATTTTAATTTATAGTGTAAGAACAATTTCATGTTTGAATTAGAACCCATTTAATTTTAACACATTGAATCACCTTTGATGCATCGGTTTACCAAGACCTCATCCTCCCAAAGAATTGATATAGAGGAATTTCCTTGAGATTATCATGATATAAATATTGAAAGGATAATGAACTAAAACACATTGGGAAATCTGAATAATTTAATACACCCCAAGGCCCTCATTCACTTCAGACATTAAGGTACCAACCCTTATCTCACTAGAGGTTCTAACTAGATAACCATCAATGATGGTCAGTTATGAAAAATATGGTAGCAAGTCAGATGGGAAGACACCATGTAGGTTGTTGTGAATGTTTTTAAAAATATATTAAAATAATAACCCCATAATGGTTTTAAAAAAGTTAATAAACTTCCATACCAACTAACTTGGGTTATTGTACCTCCTATGCACGAGGAATGGTTCATTAGCCTCACTGTTGAACTTAATTATATATATCCACATGACCTTAAATATTAAATAAATATATAAAAATGTTCACCTAATTGAGTTGATTTCCACTAAGAACCTATATGGGAATACTTCTATTAGTTTTTTCTTGAAACATTTAATAGTTTTTTTCTCTCATTAATAATATCACACACTAACAGGATTATGACATATGGACCATGTGTACCTAATAGAGTGCACGAAATACATCTTAAATTTTCCATATAAGAGTTAAAATCAATAACCATCCTATCACCAACTCACTAATTTTAATTAATCCATAGTAAATAATAAAATACACATCAACATGTTTGTCACTAAAGTGAGCATCATATACCCACAGAGTGGAATGTGATGGTTATACGAAAAGAAAAATTGAAAAATGATAGGGCTCTAGTGGAGGCATGTTAGGCATGTTATATTTAGAGGGAAATAATATTTTTTTCCCATAAAATAATATTGTATTAACATAAATAATATTTTTAATACAGACACATATTATATAATACACTTATAATGTTATTTCATAATCATCCAAAATTTATAATAGATAATGTGATGATTTGAAATAGAGAATTATATTTCCTTTTCCTAGAAATTAAGATGATCTCTATAAAGGGATTACCAATATATAAACAATATCACATTGAATTATATCATGGTAATATGAACTGGATTTTTTTGAAGTATTTTCACACAAATCATAAATTGATAACTGTTTTATACCATGGATTCAACCAAAACTAGAATGTTATTTCATAAAAAAATCAATATTAATATATTATGGTGATAAATAATCATATTTAGAAAATGTTCATGATAATATTGAATGAAAAAAATATATTATATTCCATGATCTATATTGGGGAATTAGATTACATTTGAACATTCCCTTATCAATGTTTTCTTCACTATTAGAGATTTCATGGGTTTTGTTTGTCCCTAAGATAGAGGAATTTATATTAGTAATTACCAAAAAAAATATTTTCAATCCTTGATGTGCGTGTAATAAATTATTTTGGGTCTTGTTCTTATCCAATGTGTTTGTTAACATGTAAAATGTTTTCAAAAGTTGTGTTCTTGATTACCGTGTTTTCATGGTGCAACCAATTTTTGTAATCCAATGAGACATTATTTTTTGTTCTTCTTCCAATATTTGTTAAATATTTATTATTGAACAGAAATTCATCCATTTATGTTGTCATTCATGTTTTTATAAAATATGATTTTTCATTAATTTTCTCCATCCCCATGGGAATAATGTGATTATCCTATTTCAAATTCCAATAAATTGGAAATTAAATAATATCATTATAGAAACTGATTTAAGTTATATCTAATTTCATTTTATGGCTCAGTTTTTGTACCACTAAGGAAAATATTTATAATGATTTCAATGTCAATAATAAAACTAGATGTTTTCCTTATAAGTCACATTAAGTTAGATTCATAAGTAACAATGGATTCATCCT
This sequence comes from Viscum album, assembly GCA_963277665.1. Lineage (NCBI taxonomy): Eukaryota > Viridiplantae > Streptophyta > Magnoliopsida > Santalales > Viscaceae > Viscum > Viscum album. Next base: position 1,866,030,788 of record OY728159.1, read on the forward strand.
CTCTATTGAGATATAATAATTTTATATCCATTATCCTAAATGAAATTCATGGAAATAATTTAGTTAGAAACTTTTTCATTAAATATTCTAATTCAAAAAAAGTAATCTTTATCCTATTCAATTGTATTCATAATTTTGGTCCACCATTATTCATATTCACCCTTTAAATGATACATTGTTAAGATTAACCAATAAAGGTCCAACTAGTAGTGAATTAAAAATATCAACTCTGGATAATTGATCCCATATGGAACAATTACTAAATTTGAAGACCCAAAAAAAGAGGTTAGATATTGTCCCATAAAGGAACCAATAAAATATTTCTCCTTACCTATTGGATTTGTAAGGTCAAAATTTATCCCATTATAGTTCATTTTATGAGATAACATGGGGTTCATTTCTCGGAGAATTTTCACTACAAGTCTCATTCCACATGGAATTTCATCAGTACAAACACCATGCTATCATTCAAAAACATTGTTAAAATTATTTCACAAATTGAGATACATTTAATTGGAAATAAATAAAGTCGGATTAATGAATATTAAATTAAATTATCATATAAATAATAAAACAAATACCTACAAAGGAGTGGAATATAGACCATAACTTGTGAATTTCTTCAGTTTTAATCAAGGTTATTCTTGGTCTATGTCTTACAAGGTTCTCTAACTATACCATCAACGTGTATTGGAATAAATTATATTGGTTTATAAAGGTAATTTAAATCATAAATACCACATCACGTGGGAGTTTCAAAATAGAAGTGCAGTTATTCCAAATTATGCAGCACTGGGTGAAGATCATGTTAATATACGCATAATATTATCATGGCTACTACCACTTGGTGAATGTGAACAAGATAAAATATCAATATATATATATATATATTGTTGAAATGGGTTCTATTTCATGGAAATATCTCAATCAAAATCATGAAAAAATTATTTAGATGGGGTTCATATATCTATAAAAATCCTTATATTTTTACAATTTAATTTAATTCCTATTATCAAAAAATATTTGTACACAACATTGTTTTAAACTAAGACAAAATATATAACGACCAAGGTATTTAGCTAAAAATAAATTTTTTTTTCAATTAATATTTATGAATAAGATGTTAATTTTACATTTAACGAGATTCTTTTTCTGATAGCGTACTCCACATGTAATAACGGGTTTCTCTGAAATCTTACGTTTCACACAACATTGAGTTATACCGAAAAATAAATCAATATTATTATTATTATATTAAATAGTAGTTAACAACTGGCCATTATAATGGATAGATTTATTATTATCAACTAAATTTTTAAATATTGTTTTCACATGATTAAATAATGATTCATATGTTACCATGTTTATGAGAAATAGAAATAAAAACCAATTGAATATAAAGAATGTGTTTTTATGAAAACCATTTTAAAAGAGGAAAAATTGTGTTTATAAAATCATATCACTCTTTATATATTTTTATTTAATGAAAAAATAGATGTTATATATTAAGTTTAATATTTTTAATTCATTTTATTTTTTTCAATATATGATATAAGAACAAATTCAATTTTCCAGTTAAAAGAAGTATTTTTCTAAAAATGCAGTTTTACTACAACTTGATGGTGAACCCTTTTTAAATATAGATTTTTTCCATTTTATTTTTTTATTTGACAAAATAAACTTCTTTTATAGAAGTGGGACATCAAAATTTTCTAATTTAATTTTTTGGAAATTATCTAATAAAGTTCATTTTTTAATGAATAATGAAAAAATTATACATTTTAATTCACAAATACTTTTTCATCAAATATATATATATATATATATATATTATCATTTTCATTGGTTTTAATGTTTAATTGGAATTTTTTTCATTTATTAAAATTTTGATCATTGGATGTAATTTCACTTTTAAATTCTATGTAAACACATTTCACTCTTTTGATAGTTATTACTTCTTAAAACCCCGCTTTCTGGTTTGGGAAAAAGGAATTAATTTTAAATTTATTTATACCAATTATGTGTTTTGAATTTATAAAAATGGATTCTATGATTAGAAATAAATTGTCTAAATTGTTTAAATATGTACCTTTTATTTTTGAACATTATAAATAGTAGCGGTAGTAATTAATTATTTTACCAGGGTTAAAAGATAAATCTGGTAAGGACTGGTAAAAAATAATTTTATAATAATAATAAAATACAATAAAACATGTCCTAATTCTATTGGATGTGATATATCCGACCATGTACATCTTTGGGACTATTTTATTTCTATGTGTATCCACGTGGAAGTGGTAATGACAAGTTATAATAATTAATTTAAAATAAAGAAAAATATAACATAAACATGAATATTTTACTAAATAAATTTTTATGTGGGGTAATATAAATGATCTCTTCAATTGTAAATATTAATTAGAAAGATAAAATTATTTCCTACTTCATTATGTTTTATTGATATATTTTATAAATTAATTAAATAAATTTAATTATGAGACAATGAGGACATAGTGATTTCTTTATTAATAAAGGATTCAAATAGTTGATATTATAAATATTAAAATAACTTCTATTATATTTTTTTGATGTCATTCACAAATTATCTAGATGAATATGACATACTATATTTGTGTTAATGATGTTTTTTTGAAGGAATCAAGTTTTTATGGATTTTCTATAAAATAGATGTTATGAATAGTGTAAAAATAGACGTAATTCATATTTTAAAATATAAAATAGTTTATTAAATGATATTAAATTTTTAAAAATAAAATATTTATCCAAATTGTTTTCTTAAGTGTAAAAGTTTGTTAATCACTCTTTTATTGGATGTTTGTCATTTTTTGGTAACTATTTCGGTTCACAAATTGTTAAATTCTTGATAAAATGGTAAGAGTAAAAAATGGTTAAATAAAATAGATAAGGATTAAAAAATATCAAAACCCTATCTAACTCTTACTGGATGATTTTATTTCAACTTATATTAATATTTTATTCTAACTATATAAATTTTTATTCATTTGTTTTCAAAATATAATTTTTAATAAATTAATATTTCTTGACTTTCTTAAACTTCCCCTCCTCCCTCTTATAAAAAGACACCAACTCTACCCACTTCCTCACACATCTCAAGCCCTTTGGCTTTTCCATAATTTAATAAAATAATCTCAAAAAATAAATATTTTTCTCTTAGAATACATTCATTGGGAATAAAGAACTTTATGAAAGCCTTGTGTCTCAAATTCAAAAATAGATACCCGATTTAGAGGTAACATATTCTCTCAAGTTCATTTCCTTTATTTTCCTTCTCCATCTCTATTCATTTATTATTCATTGATTACATAAAAAACTAGAAGCCTAAATATAATATTATTTTTTATGATAATTATTCAAATTACACTTATACACACCTCCATTTAATTGATACAAACACACTCTTTCTATGTATGGTGAACTATTGCCTCACAAAATGATGATTGTTCAACCATCCCCTACCACATCTCATAGTGGAAATTATAATGAAACTATAACTATATATGATATATATTATATTTAAATTTTACCTATTCTTCTATAATTTTTATTTAAAACATAACACTATGCATTCCCTGATGTGAAAATATGATAATTTCATTTGAGGAAGTGTGGACTATCGCCCCTCAAAGTGATCTGACACATTTATGCTATACATGGAACGTATAAATGATGGTTTTATTAAATCTATGATACATACATGATATAAATTTAATTCTGGTATTTTAATATATATTTATATCATTTTAATTTTATTCTTTTAATATGATGATGAAATGAAAGTAGTGGTCATGCATACGTACGATCTACCATCTCCATGAACCGAGCATTTCTTTTCTTTTCTCCAAATATTATGTAATACTATAAATATATATATACAGGATATATATGATATTTAAATCATTAATATCATTTTGAAGATTATTTAATTTTGAATACAAGTACAATTTATATCAAAGCAAGATCATTTTCGACTCTAGAATCGAATATCAACAAAATAACTAATATTAACATAAATAATTATGTAATTTTTATATAATGGTAATAAGTGATAAAAATGAATAATAAACTTGAAAATAGTTCAGAATATAGTATAAATTCACTTATATTTATTATTCAGTAATATAATTAAATAACAAGAAAATTCAGACTTAAGGTAATGGACTTTGTCTCAGTATCCTTTCATTGAGACATATTTTGATAATATACACCTCCTTATTTTGTACGGTGTTAATATAACTATTTGACTTTAAATTTCATTCAACGTAAATATTTTTTCTATGAATCTTTTTCACAAAATTAAAAATGGAATATTTTTAACATATTTAGTGAGAACAACTTCTTTACCGCTGTAATCATGATTTGATATTGGGCTTCCTCTGTAAGGCTTAATGATTTTTAATGAAAATAAATACCCTATTACCTCTTTTGGAGTTTCGGTATTGAAAATGGTTTTTGAAATGTATTGAGTATTTCAAAATCATGAAATTATTATTTTTGATTGCAAATGAAATGTTATCAGTGAAATGTTAATATTTACAATATTTTATGTGTTGTTATTATATAATAGTACATGGAAACTTTATGGGTGGTTACATGATAAATTGAAGATCAGTGGTTATGTGATAAGCCAAATGAGGGGTGGTCCATGAGAATCCAAAGAAGAGGTAACATTATAAGCTTCATTGCATTGGGTAAGGAAGTCGGTCGTATGGCTATTCCATTTTGTGATATATATGGAAGTCGATAGCATGGTTATTCCAATTAAGTATTTTAATATCCCAAGTTACTTTTATTTGTTATATGTTTCTTTTCTATAGGATATATGGAAATATTTTGTCCAAAAATGGTTAATCAATGAGACTATATTAAGTGATGTATTTTTAATGCTTATAAAAGGTGAAAAGTATTACTTTATAATAAAGTATTCATGGTATTATTGTTATCCCATGACTAACAATTTTACTTCATTAGAAATCCCTTACTGATATTTTTATTCTCATCCTATGTTTTGAAATGTTTTTCACGTGGAAAAAAGAATAATAAAGTCACATATTGGATCATAGAAAACTTATGCTGTTAAAACAAGAAACAATGTCATATTTCAAGTGTTTTTGTTTTGATGAAAAAAAAGGATACTGAGTAAAAGTGTCTACTTGTAATATTAAAGATGTTATGTATATGTTGTGACCTAATTCTATAAATATCTAATCTTGAAAAGTTCCTCATCGTGAATTGTAGTCAAATTATTGGCATATCTCAAGATTAAGTAATTTAGAAGGATGGGGACTTATAGTCGGTATTAGAGGTCGGTTTAGATTACATTGTAGGTTAGGATGTTATATAAGCATAAGTGACATGTTTTATATAACCATAATGGTTAGTATATTGGAAATATTCCTAGTTATTTTATATAAATTGAATTAGTTTAAAATTACATGAATAATTATATCTTTGTTTTTACCCTCCCAAAAAGATAGTATATGATGATTTTACTGATATAATCACACTACCCTTTTTAGTTTTAGTAAATGGATGTATTTAGAAGGAACCAATATAATAATGGATGTGAAGGAAATTTGGGTGGTTTTCCAAATAAGAGACCAAATGAAATGGGATAAATAATGATAACTCTTGTGCTTATTCTTAAACAACTATCTAGATTCATGATTGAAAACTTGAACTTTGGGGACTTTTCTAAGGTATCATATATGAGGGAAAAGAATCGCTATGGATGTTCAGGTAATAATTATAATGTTATGTATATTCAAAAACATATGTTTCAAGTTTGTGGAAATAAACACCAAGGAAAATGTTTCGACGTGGGAGAAGATTTTATAAATGTGGTAATAAATGTCATAAAACAATAACATACCATGGAAAAACGAAATGTCCAGTTGGATTTAGGATAAGTAAATAATAAATTTATGAGGAATCAATTGACTATTTTAAATGTGGTGAGCATGACCATTACAAAAATAGATGTCCTAATAAGACGGTTCGTGAATGTGATCAGCAGGATTGTACAAATATATGTTTACCAATACATAATTCCATTCTAATTGAAGATGTAGAAACTAAAAATGACCTAGGAAAGGTATGGATTATTTCACATCTCATCTGATGAAATTATTGAAATATTAGGACATTTTGCTTTATTTTTTGTAGTAATGAAGTATAAAGGAATAATATAAAAACGTAGATAAATGACATAAATAATGTTCGTTGATTAAGATGTCTACATTTTAGGATTTTAAGAGGTATTTTTAAATATATTAATTATGGTATTACTTTTTAAGACTTATTTTATTTATAACCCTTAATTTTGTTTTATAAAAAATTAATCGAGGAAGAATTATCTTTTCTTTGGTGGATATAGTTATAAAGAACCATTAGGGTTTATATTATCCTTGAATATGAGTAAATTAAGTGTTATTATGTTTGGGGAATTTTATACTAATTATATAGTTTTAGTAAATGGAAAACTCATAGGAAGGGTGACAACCTTTCATATCCGGAAAGACTGTGGGAATCAAACCAAAAATTCAAGGGAGACAATGGTGAATCGCCTACCACTAGCTTATATGATTCCTCTTGTTAGTATGTCTTATTCTATTTAGTTTAACTAATTTTATGGATAAACCAAAAGTTGATTTTTGGAACTTGTGATTTATCAAATAAATATACATTGTATAGGAAAATTCTTTTGGTCATTATGTGATCAATGTTATTTTGGAAGACGTTCTATCTTTTTGGAACACTAAATTCTTAAGGAAAATAGTATAATAAAGGATTTCATTTGTGGAGTAATGGTTTAAATATTATTTTAGAAGAATATATTATTTTATTGTGGACATATAGATATTTGGGTTATTTATGGAAAGGATTAACCTATCATAGAGAATATATGATTTGGTTAATTGTGTTTAAGTATGATACTTTAATTTTAGTCAATTTTTTTGAAGATAAATGTTATAATTTATCATGGAAGACTTAGTGATCAAATAAATCTGAATTTTTGGGTTTCAAAAATTGTTTGGATTACTTTGAATAATTTTAGGGACTTATTTTGTTGAATTTTCCATGTAGAACTTTGGTATAAATGTTTATTTTTTATATTAAAAGTTTCCCTTCTCCTTATAAAGGATTTTTATTTTTGGGGGATTATCTAATATTGTACTAACCATTTTTTTTCTATTAATTTCTAAAGACAGGTAAAATATATAGCTTATCATTTCTATATTATGATATTCTCAAGAAGTTTAATCTTGCAATTCATGTCTGACCAAGTCATCTTGAATATTCATCATTTGTAGACAATAAGAGTTTTTGGTAGATAATTTTTTAAAGGATGAAACATTACTTGATAATTAAGTATATTTACTTACATTCATAGTCAATATCATAAATAAATTCCTCAACAATATGATAAGGGTATTAAAATAAAAATATTATCAATTTAATTTTCCTACTGGGAAATAATTGATCATTTAACCTATCAGAGGTTTTTGGTTTTTTGGTACTTAACATTATCTTGATCATGTTTACTATCACTCTCCATCAGAAAATAATGGTTAGTTTCCCTTCCATATCCATGACTTCTTATATGAAATCTTATTATGTTTAATATTGGGTGACCATTGTACTTCTCTTTATTTATTTTAAAGTGATAGATTTATTGAGTCCTTTTCCAATGTGGAATTTTAAAGGATGTTCCCAAGACCAATTTTAAAATTGTGAGGAAACAATATCCAAATTGGTGGAATGATGTAATGACCAAGGTATTTATTTAATAATACATTTTTATTTATTTTAATATTAATTAAGAAGATGTTAATTTTACATTAAAGGTGTTTGTTTTTCCGATAGCATACTTGACATGCAACAATAGGTTTATCTGAAATCTTACATTTCTCACAACATTGAGTAATATGGAAAAAAATACAATAATATTATTATTATTTAAAATGTTAGTTAGCCGTTAGAATGGTGGAAACCAATTGTATCAACTAAATTTTGAAATATAATTTAAACATGTTTAAATAATGATTAATTGGTTACTAAATTTATTCGAAATGGAAATAAAAGAAAATTGAATATAAGTTATGTTTTTTTATGAAAACCTATTTAAAAACGAATAATTGTGTTTATTAAATAATATCACACTTTATGAAATTTTATTTTATAAAAAACGTATGTTATATATTTAATATAATTTTTTCAATTCATTTTACATATTTTCTAGATATAATATAAGAACAAATTCAATTTTTTAGATAAAAGAAGTATTTTAAAAAAATGCATATTTACATTCATTTGATGGAGAACCCTTTATACATCTTTTATTGTCACATTTATGTATTCTATTTGGAAAAATAATCTTATTTTATATAATAGAAGCATAAAAATTTAATTTGGTTAAATTTTTGATAATTTTATGATAATGTTCAATTTTTAATGAATATTAAAAAATAGTGCATTTTAATTCAAAACTACTTTTTAATCTAATTTATTTATAAACACAGGTCAATCTTTTTATAGTTATTACATCTTAAAACCCAATTTTCTAGTTTTGACAATGGGAATTAATTTTAAATTAATTTCTACCAATTCTGTGTGTTGGTTTTGGAAAACTGGATTCCATATTTGGAATCAGGGCTCCAAATTGTTTCAATAGGTACCTTTTAATTTTGAAAATTATAAATATTAACTTGAGTAATTATTTTATTTACCGTTGTTAAATAGTAAATCTGTTAATAAGGGTAAAAAATAATATTATAATAATATTAAACTACCCTAACATGTGTACTAATATTATTTTATGAGATATAATCAACTATATAATTCCTTGGGTCGATTTTAGAACCACATGGATCCACTTGGGAGTGATAATGACATGTTATAATAAATAATTTATCGTAAGGGGAAATATAACATAAAAACATATCTCTTAATAAAAAAATTTATGGGGTTATATAATTAATATCATCAACTATAAGGAATAATTAGAAATATAATTATATTTCCTATATCGTGATATTTTATTTATAATTTTTAGACATTATATAATTAAATTTAATAATGACACAATGATTGCTTCATTAATAACACTTTCAAATAAATTATATTATAAATATCAAAATAATAGTAATATGAATATTTTGATTCCATCCATGAATTTTTTAGATTAATATGACTATTTATATTTTCGTTAATTATTTTTTTAAATGTAATCAAGTTGTTATGCATTTTTTAAAAATTTGTGATATGAGTAGTATCAAAATTGTCATAATTGATATTTTACAATATAAAATAGTTTATTAAATGATATTAAATTCATAAAAATGTAATATTAAATAAAATTATTTTACTAAGTATAAAATTTTATTAATTACTCTTTCATTGTACATTTTTCAGGTTTTGGTAACTATTTTGGTTCTCAAAGTGTTAAATTCCTGAAAAAATGGCAAGAGTAAATAATGGTTATATAAAAATATAAGGATTAAAAAAATATCCAAATCCTACCTAATTCTTGTTGGATGATTTTATTTCGATGTATATTAATCTTATATTCTAACTAACTAAATTTTGACTAAATTTTAAACAAAATATAAATTATAATAAATTAATATTTCTATACTTTCCAAAAGTTCTCATCCCCCCTCTTATAAATATCCTCCACCTCTAACCTTTTTATCACACCTCTCAAGCCCCTTGAAATGTTCAAATTCATCTAAAATAATCTCCCAACATCCCTCTTTTCCTCCACGAATTATTACCTTAGGAATAAGGAAATTCAAAAAAGCCTTTTGGCTCAAATCAAAAAAATAGTTACCTGATTTAGAAGCAACATCTTCTCTCAAGTTCATTTCCTTTATTTTCATTATCTACTCCCTATGATCCTCTTATTCATTAATTACATAAAAAAAAGTATCATAAACATATTTATGATTTTTTAAGATAGGTATTTGAACTACACTTACACACACCTCCATCTAGTGGATATGAACATTCTGTTTCTGTGTACGGTGATCTACTGCCTCACGAAACGATGATTGTTCAATATTCCCCTACCACTTCCAATGGTGTCCATTTTCATGGAACAATAATTATATATGGTATATATTATATTTATATTATCCATATTCTTCAGTAATATTTATTTAAAACATAATATTAGGCTTTCCTTGATGTTTAAATTTGATTATTTTATTTGAGGAAGTGTGGAATACCGCCCCCTCTAAGTGATATGATTCAGTCATGCTATACATACAATTTATAAAGGATGGTTTTATTAAATATATGGTACATAAATGACATAATGATAATAATAGTACTATAATATACATTTATATCATTTGAATATTAATCTTTTAATATGACAATAAATGTAGTGTCCATAGGACATACCACCTACCGTTTCCATGAATGGTGAATTTCATTTCTTATATCAAAATATAATGGACTATTATAAATACATATTTACTGAATACATATGATATTTATCTCGGGAATATTATTTTTTAGATAATTCACTTTTGACAACATGTACAATTTATATCAAACCATGTTCATTTTCAACTCATATACCGAATATCGACAAAATGACTGATATTAACATAAATAATTTTTAATTTTATTAATGTGGAAATAAGTGATATAAAAATGAATAATAAACATAAAATAGGTTCTAAAGTAATAAATTATTAACCTATGTTTATTATTAAAGAATATAATGAACGACCGAGACAGGTCGAAATCAATGTAAGAGGCATTGTATCAATATCCTTTCATTGAGGCATATTTTGATAATATACACCTCCTTTTTTACATTGTTTAATAAACCTCCATTAATTTTAATTTAATTCAAAGGTAACATTTTTTCTACAAATTTTATTACTAAATGACAAAAGGAATTTTTTAACATATGCGGAAACATTGAATTCTCTATGGCCATAATCATTATTTGATATTTGGCTTCATGAATAAGCCTTAATGTTTTTTAAACAAAAAAAGAAATCTTGTATTTACTTTTTGGTTATTTTTGTATTGAAAATGGTTTTTTAAATGGATTGAGTATTTCAATATCCTGAAATTTTTTCTTTTTATTTTAAATGAAATACTATTATTTAAAAGTTGATATTATCAATATTTTATGTGTTATGATTATATGATGGTAATTGGACATTTTATGGGTGGTTACGTGATAAATTAATGACAGAGGGTTATGTGATAAACCAAATGGCGGTGGTTCTATGATATACCAAGGATGGGTTTTTACATTATAACCTTCAATGCATTGCATATAGAAGTCGGCCGTATGGCTATCACATTTAGTGATTTTTAGGGAATTTGACAATCTGATTATTTTATTTAAGTATTTTTATATCAAAAGTTACCTTTATATATTATATGTTTCATTCCATGGAATTTATGTTAATAATTTGGTTATAAAATTGTATGAAATGAGTTTATATTCAGTGAAGTATATTTACTACTTCTTAAAGATGAAAAGTATTAATTTATGATAATGTATTTCTGGTTCTCATGTTATACCAAGACTAATAGTTTTCTTTCATTGTGTATCCCTTAAATAGATTTTTATTGTAGTCCCTTGTTTTGAATTTTTTTTCATATGACATAAAAAATAATAGATTCAAGGATGGGTTAAAGGAAAATTTATGCAATTAAAACCTTAAATGATGTCATAATTCATTTTAAAGAGATTTGGTTTTATGAAAAAAAATAGACAGTGCGTAGAAATGTCTATTTGTAATATTCAAGATGTTATTTATAATTTATGACATAATTCTAAAAGTCTCTAAAACTGAAAAGATTCACACTGTGAATTAAAGTCAAATTGGGGGATTATCTTAAGATTAAGTAATTTTTAATGTTAGGGGAATTATAACACCAGTTAATAATTCTTATATTTTCACCATTATAATAATATAGAAAAAAATAACATAGATAATTTAGTAGTCTATAAAATTTTAATTTTGACATTAGATAATTTCATTATAAATATTTTTATCACACATTTTCTCTTCAACATATCAAAACTTCGTTATAAGATAACCCATTATTTTAAACCAAATACTTCACATATTTCCCTATAAATTATAATAAAAATAAGTAGCACAATAAAATTATCAATAGGGGATACTTATCAGTGATTTATAAAAGGTTATATTATAATAATTAGTGAAAACATGAATATATGAGGAATAAATGGTAAAATATACCATTAATTCCTAATAGATAAGCATTGTAAATGATATTACATCATATATAATTTCCTTAAATTAAATGAGCATTAATGAAACCCCATGGAAGCATAATATATTTTACAGGGAATTTAACCATTTGAAAATAATGATATCCATTGAAATATATCACTTGAATGTGGAATAACATAGGAATATGACATGACCATTGGTAAAAATACATTATGACTAAACACAATGATGACCATGTGTTATTTCATGAAAAATAACAATTATACCAACATAATAAGATTCTAAATCAAATATCACTAATAAAGTTTGATGTGAAACAAAATCATTTCTGTACATTATCATCATTATCCAATGAGACATTGAACATTAACCAATGAGTTATAGGTCTTCATAGGACCCCACATATCACATAATGATATAAAACACATATATCACCAAAATTAAATCAATTATTTATCTTTTAATGAATAAAAATTGAAACTAAATAGGACTCAAATGGGATCACATAAAACGACATCATGAGTAAATCAAATAATATCAAAAATAGATATCATAAAATTATTTCATCGTAAATATACATTGAGGATAAACTAAAAATTTAATCCATATGATATAGAATACTATAGATCTATAGGAATGTTGAAGGGATGTAAAAATTGATTTCTTTAGAAATCAATTTTATAGTTATCCAAAAATTTATTTTTTGTTTTTAAATTGTAAATTATTATCTAGAAAGTGAAATGATGACTTTTTAAAACATCCAAATTGAATGAATACCCAAAAATTACCATTAAAAATAATTATATAGTATATAATTAATTTTGTATATGAGACTAAAAATGTACAAATATAAAAGTAAATTATTAAATAGTGATATTTATATTTATTTTAAATAAAGACCCACAATAGAAAAAGAGTTAAAAGACATCCATTTTATAAAATGGAAAACTCGTATATAAATTTTTAAAATGATTGTATATTCTTAGATTTAGTGAAACATATATGGTAGTGATATTATGTAAATGGAGTATCAATATCTATTTAAATTAATAAGAATTATAAGTTACATATTAGTAATTTTATGAAGGTGTAATCCATTAAATAAAATTATAATGATACGAAGAAGTAAAAATATAACACTCAATAAATTTTTTAAAAATATTTTTTTTCATTTAAATTTAATCCTTTTTATATTTTTCATTACAAGAAATACCTTGTTTATCTTTAATTACATGTAAAATTGAGTTTATCATGTATCACACGCAACACTGGTTGTATCTTTCATTACACACAACACTAAGTATAACAAACAATGACATAATATTAAAATACTATTATTTAATTTGATAGTTATCACCAAGATAATAGAATGGATAGTATGGATATGATTAAATAAATTATAAAAATAATATTTTGACACATGTATATAAAATTAATTTTTTGGGGACCAATTAATTGAAAATTAAAATAAAAACTATTCAAAAAAATGAATTCATTCCTTGAATAATAGTTTTTTAGGAAAAAAAATGAATTTTAAATCACTAATTAAACAAAACAATTTTTGTGAGTGATTATAATGAAATTTATATATTATATACTCAATAAACTCATTAGCATTCATGTTATTAATGTTGTATAATATATATAAGAATAAATCTAATTTTATGATTAAAGACATTAATTTTCTAAAAAGTAGTTTTATTGACTTTTGATGAATATATTTTAAAAAATAATTATGAAACTTTTAGAAAATTAATTAAAAAATTTGAACTTAATTTTTGAAATTACCATATCAAAATTATCTTAGTAGAAATTTTTTATAATTTTCACAAAAAATTAATTTTTTGATGATCATTGATAAATATTTAATTTTAATTTATAAAATCTATTTAGTTTAAATTTTAAATAATGTTAATTTATATTTTAGATAGATATGAAATTAAATTATTTTAATTAAATTCCCATTAATCCAATTTTTTCAATTTTAATCAATTTTATTTTGAAAATGGATTTAAAAACATATGAAACATCTGTTCATTTCCTCTTTGAAAACTTGTTTTCTCACCACCTCTATGGGATTAATGAAAAATCAAAATTTTCTAGTTATGAGAATTATATTTGGAAAAATGGATTCCATATTTATAATAATAATAACATATATTATCTAATAAGTTAAACTTTATTTTTTATGAGAATGAATAGCGGAAATAGTAAAAACTAATTAATGGAGTTATGCAAAAAATGTGTTTACCAATATGTTAATCTAAAAAGATAAGGGTTAAAATGACCTAAAAATATCTAAATTATATTTTATGGCCATAATTAGATCATATAATTACTAATAATTAATAATAATCTCTTTTTTGTATTTAAGTAAGAGATAACCATTGTTAAATTTTTTTATTTTAAAAAATTACAAGTATGCCACTCCCCTCAATTATAAAAGGGCATGCACTAACCTCTCCTATTCACACCATAAAACCATTTTTCAATAAATATCTTACCAAATAACTTCCCAACTATCCTATTATAATACTATAATACTTGGGTTTTTAATAAAATCATCCGAGGAAATCTATTGGTGCAATCCTAAGGGGGCTACAAGGAAAATAGACAACGTTTTTCAATGATATTTTTTTAACATCTTCCTCCACCACATTAAATTATTATTAAACCATTTTAATTTATTATATATGGAAACATTACAAATGTGTACGTTTGACCTACCCTCTCTAGGATCTTTTTATACTTCATTTCTCAAAAAATATTTCATAATTGGTATTAATAGTATAATTAATGTATAAATATGAAGAAAAAAAATCAGTATTATTTTAATTTTGATGAAGCAAACAAGATACAATTATTATTACCAATATTAAAAAAATCAAAACATATATGAAATACATAATAGTTATTACCTAAAATGAAACTTTAACATGTATTTATTAATAAAAGGGTAATAAAATGAAATTAGTATATAATATATGGTATAATATATATAATTTTGGTTCTATAATATATATATATCATAGTTATATTTATTTTTCGTTATGATCAAACAAGTATTAAGTAATATGAGACTTATGGTATGTTATTTCTATCTCACTTATATTTTTTAGTGAGACAAATTCTATATTCACCACCTATTCATTTAATGTGATTTATATGCTAAAAATTAATGAATCCAATGGTAGTTATAAGTAAAATTATTTTAATTTATAAATAAATTTTTTGACATCTATTTCATGGGGTTTACGGTTCAAAATAAACTTAATTGGTAAGGGAATTTTGACTAAATTATTATTCATATAAACATGTGATTATGTTAGGAACCAATCATCTTGTATCATGTGTACATAAAACCCCTTTAAAAAGTAATACCAATAATTAATTTATTATCATGGTATTTTATGTTTCATTTTATGTGATAATGTAATGGGTCCTATGACTAAATGTTACTAATGTGGAAACAGTTTTGTGATAAAATCTCACAGTTTATCATTATTGTCTATGATTATTCTTACAACAGTGAAATACTACAATATATATCTCAATAAAGTCATTAATTTTTTCTTCTATGGTTATTTCATTAGAATAAAAAATTTCATTTAATTTTCCTCTATTTATGAACTCATTAGTTAAAAATAATTTTTTAGGAAAAAACTTATTTATTTCCCCCTTCGACCGAAAACCCTATTATATACAAAAACCAGGTTTTCAAAAAAAAATTAACATTAATCCAACGATTTTTAAATAATTTTTTACCTATGGTTGAATTATTAAAACATGTATTGAAAGGAATATTCATGTTGTAATCCAAACAATTACCATTTTTTATTACCAGGAAGTGAAAGGAATATTTATTTTAATTTGTATAGAATAAAGATTATTTTAAAAATAATTTAAAATTTCTTTATTTGATGTTTCCTTGTTAAATTTTCATGGTTATTTTTAATAGATTAAATTTTAGAAATGAATTATTTTGGGAAAAATGTCTTCAAAGTGGAATTTCTATTTTCCAAAAGAAATATTCGAAATTATTGTTAAATATAACATTATAATTTTTCAAATTTACTTCTAATGAATATAATTTCAAAAATCTATTGTGTTTAAAATCTTTATTTTCAATGAACAAATCTCATCCGTAAGAAATATTCCATGTGATTTATCATTCAAAATCATCTTCCATCCAAAATGAAATCATTTGATATAACATATTATTTACTGGGGATATAAACTAAAGATACGATTAATAAAATTTATAGTAATGGTTTATAATGGAATTTGTTTTATGAAACCAATTTCTCCAGGAAGGGTTATACTACGAAAATATTCTTATAAAATTCATTAATTTTTCTATGGGTTTTGTTATTATGAAATAATAAAATTATTATGAAACCCATTTCCGTTTGTTGGGTTATATGATGATGAAATATTTAATAAATTTAAGGACATAGCAATAACATTTTTATATTCTAGTGAATTTTGATAATAATTTATTTTCTTTATCCAAAAATATCTTTTATGTTTACAGATTTATTGAATCAAGACAACTCTTACAATGTAAACCCATTTATTATAATTGGATTCCTACACTCGATTTCCATTTTTACATCTTAGGGAACCATTTAAAAAAAATCTCTTCATGTAAAATATTCACAATTTTGACATTTTTCTCATCATTCACATTATTCTACCTTAAATCCTCTGAAAATATTAAAATATGGGATGAGAATAAAATCTTAGTAAGGAATATAAAATAAATAAAAACATTTGTCTAATGAAAAAACTGATAACCTAGGAAATATTTACCTTTATATCAAAGGTAATTTGGATATTTAAATAAAAATTTTCCCCAGAATACACATAAACATTTATCTCAAATAAAATCCTCATAACCCATAAAATGAAAAATAAATCCCTTTTGGAATCTTAGATCCACACATTTATGAAACCTTTTCAAAACTATTTTTATATTAAGTAACCATATCTTCGACATCAAATATAATAACTACAAAATGTTATCGAGAGATTTAATGGGTATGACCTTTACTATAATCTATATTGGGATTACTCGTGAAATACAATGTGGATCAACACTTGGTAAAAGCTATATCGGTCTTACCCATTTCTCATAACATGAAATGAGAGTAAACCATTCTTATAAGATGTATTAAGCTCACCCCTTTCTCATATAATGATAATATACCATTTCAAGAATAAAAATATTAGATATAAAACCATTTGAAAATTATGTCAATACCATAGGAAAAAATTGTATAAAAATTACATTTTCCATTAAAACCTTTTTTTCAATAACAAAACACCATTTTCAATGAAGAGCCTCTTTCTATACTAAAACACCAAAAAAATAAAGAGGAATTTTCATCTAATGAAACATTAATTAGTTCAGTGAAATATTAAAAAATATTGGTCACTCCATGTAAAAATTTATTGTCAGCGTCTATGTTAAGAATAGAACATTTCTTTTTGTAGTTTTTCAGAACATTATGTATAAAACATGTCAAAATATTACTTTTTGAAAAACATTGAATTAAATTTAAGATAGATGTAAAAAAATTCTTTTATATAAAAAAATATGTTAAATAATATCATGAATATTGACATGGAGTAATATATTTTAAATTTTAATATTAAAATATTTAAAAATAAAATTTTAAATTAATGTATCTTATACATCTTTAAAAACATATGAATCATAAAAAAATTGTACAATAAAATTTAAAAAAACCAATAATATAATGATAAAAGTTGAAATTAATTATATAAAATTTAAAAGGGCGTGTATATACTGAATATAAAATAATAAAGGTGCATAAAATCATGAAATTCATTACTTTGGGAGAGATTTAGAAGAATCCCTTGTAAATATCATGTCATTGATGTGGAAAATAATAAAATGAATATAATATGTGAATATTTTATAAACAGACATAAAAAATTAAATAAAAATTATTATATTCAAAATTCATTTGACACATAATATTCTCACAACATAATCATGAATTAGAAGTATAACCCAAAGAATGGAAATTTGGTTAAAAAATACATTACCACGCTTTAGAAATTCATAAAAAGTATTAAAAATATCTTGTATAATGATTTAAATAATGTTATTATTTTATTATATAACTATATTAATACTAATAAAGCTATATTCTAGGATTTAATAACATCTTATGTCCCATTCATTATTAATATTTCATTATTTTGATGATTTCAGGTACATTTATTTCATGGTTTCAGGATCTTGTTATTAATCACTTTAACATAGACAATGGTTTTGTTTCATTGAATGAGTGGATGTAATAAAAAAGATGCATATAATATATTGCATTAGAAAAAAAATCCATTATATACAAGAATATTTTTTTCTTCATGCATTTATGGATGAAGGACGTGAGCATAATGTATAAAAAGAAAATTGATTAAAAGAGGTGTTTTGAGAAAAATACAACTTAAATATCACCACATTGAGAGACACTTGAGGACATTGGATTTTTTCTTTTAGTGTTAAAAGGAGAACATTGTTCTATGGAAACAACTGAGGTGAGTTTGTGTAGATATTTTAAGAGTTAAAATAATTATGGGTCTAAACGGTATGGTGAGGGGTGGTATTTATACATGAAGGGAGGTGGGTTAAGTGATTAAAATATGGATTAATTTATATTTAAATCCAACAAAATTGAGGTGGAAATGATTTAAAAGAAATATATTTTTAATTAATGTTTTGGAAGATTTGTGTGTTGTATTAATATCTCATCTGAACATTAAATATTTTAATTTATAGGTATAATAATTATTTACCTTTTAACTTAATCACATAACACTATTTTACTCATACTGCGATAAATAATATTTTTCCTTGATAAATGTTTTATACATAAAAATGAAACTAGCCTAAAAACCTAACTTTAACCTTCCTATGCGAAATATATAATCTATTCAACCTAATTCAGTTCACAAGGATGAAAAAAATAGTTATAAAAAAATAGGAGAGACAAAATAAAAAAGTGGGTTTGTAAAGTGAAACCATCCAATGTTTAAAATGTTTTTATATAAAATTTTAGTAAGAATTATATTTAATTTAATAAAATTGTTTTTTTAGGTATAATTGAACTAATTATACATGATAAAATTTTAAAATATAATTTAACATTAAATTAAATTAGATTAAAAATCAGTTTTCAAATAAAATGTAGTATTTTTCACTATTAATAAAAAAGGAAATATATCTAAAAAAATTAACCCTAAAGTGATATTGATAATACACATTAAAAAATGACTTTTATTTTTTATATAAAATTCATAAAATTTTCTCATTTTATTTTTAATGTATGTGTTCCATCAAATTGTGAAAATATTTCATTTATAAAATTTATTCTTTTAATGATTAAAATGTGATTTACTCTTATCTTAAACCTATAAAACATATTGGATGAATTTAAAAACATTTTTATGACTATATAACATATATATTTCATTAATATATTTTACTAATAGTGATTAATTAAATTTATTATGATAAAATTTTATTATTTGTATGAAATAATTTTTTTATAAACACACATCCATTATATTTTATTGGTTTTTAGCATTATTTCTAATTAAATGATAAAAAATGTATTCATTTTATAATAATGTGTAATATTTATTTTCATAATATAGTTAATCTAATTTATTCCCATCATTCCTATGACTAAGTAATAAATATAACATTTAAATAATAATGTTTCGGTGTTTTTGTTAATCTTGATGTGACATATCATGCATGATATTGAGCATAGAATTTCATTTTAAAATAATTGGGTGTCAAATTCTCCCCCACATTAATAAATTCCATCCTCTCAATTTATAATCATGATCATGAAATAGGGTTTTGAATTTTCATATTACTTCTTCTTGAAATCCTACATTAGAATAATGGCTAATAAAACATCCATGTAAAAATAGTGAAAATAATGTAAGAAGTTCACATGAAATACAACATGCAAAGATTCCATGTAGAGAAAATTTGACATGGATGATACAAATAACTATAAAGTTATGATGTAGAGTTAGAGAGAACATTGTTATGAGAAATATAAATATTATAATACCATAAATATGTGATGGGTTAAATTAACATTGATTTTTTATTAACACTAATTAAACAGATAACGTTTTTTCATTAAAAATAATTTTCCTAGAATTGAAGAATTCAATTAACTCCCAGAATAAGAACCTAAGGGAACATACTTACATGAAAATTACAGTTTCATCATGTAAAAATTTCCACCACAATCTACTCTATTCTCTAATTAATGAGTATTCAAGATGGATTTTTGTACTCAATGCATTAGAAACAACTCCTCAGGATTTCAAAATCCATAAAAGTATAAATTTATATTCCTCTGATATTTAGAAATCAACCAAAACCATAATTATTTGTAAAATATTCAATATTCTAATAATAAATAACCTTTATATGAATAAAAACTATTTCAATATCAAAAATTTAATAGTAATACCAAAAGTTCAACATAGATCATTCAAAAAATTGATTTCCAAATAATTCCTCAAAATATTCCAAACTAAAATTGAAACCCAAACATCAAAATAATTTTATCACATATTCCTTCCTAATAAAATTAATATTTTTCTTTAAATAACATAAATTACTATTGAAATATTATACCATAATGTAATTTCCCAAATTACCTTCAATATATAATTAATATTTCAATAAATAACATGAATAATCATAAATCATATGAAATTTTAAAAGATAACTCATCCTTTAATTTCAAAAAAAAATCCCATAGTATTCTTTTTACCTTTATGATATATATTTCCAAAATTTTGAACTTCCTCTGAATTATCATTGATCACCTAATCTCTAAATAAATTCCCAATATTTTGGAAATCATTATGATAAAAATATGTTTCCAAAATTAACTTAACCTTTATTTGTTATCTATTTTAATGAAAAAATAATTTCAAATTAACTCATCCATCACATAGACCATTAGTAGGCAATGCAACTTGTCACCCTTTGATTATGGGTTCGATCCCCACATCCTTACAAGAAGTTATGGGTTATCACACATCATGTGGGTACTTTTTTTTAACTATATAACTATAATATTTATAAATTATAGTAATGTTAGAAACAAATTCATAATAACCATTATAAATATTAACCTCAATGGTTATGTCATTCCTTTCATTTTTCATCCCAAAATGTATGAAACCAAAATAAATTAAATAAATTATCCATAAAATAATAACCCTTTTGGTTATAGAGGATCTTTACTGTACACTCAAATAACATCCAAACCATTAAAATTATCTAAAACATACTCTAAAACCAATTTTAAGGACCTGATCTTAAATAATACATATTCTTGTGAAATTTTACTAATATTCATTTTCATTCATTCCAAATTATCTTTCCAATTTATAATTTTTTAGAATTAGTAAAACACATACAATGTAAATACAAAAAATAAAAGCGTACTCCTATACTAAGTATTCATTATTTCAACCAATGGGAACCCTTTAAAAATAAAATGATTTCTCTTCTTGTTAAATCATCATGGTTTTCCAATTTTTCTCTGTTCTACCTTGAATCCTATGAAAAACATTTTAAAACTTTTTATGATCACAAAATCTAAATATGGGATATAAAGTAGGGGGAAAATTATTCTAGGGGAAAAATGAAATCAAATTTAATATTTAACTTTTTTTGTAAAGGCCAGTTCGATGTTGAAATAAATCATTTTCTCAGGAATACACACACAAATTTAGGTCAAATAAAATCATTAACACCCCTAGAAATAAAAAATAAATTCCCTTTGAGAAACATAGATAATTAAATTCGTAAAACCCTTTAAAATAACATAAATCGAATAACCATATGTTATACTTCAAATAAAATCACTAAATAATGTAAAAGTGAGCTATAATAGAGATCACCCTTCGTAGAAGGTATATCGGGAACACTTGATTCTCATGAGATATAATCGGGGTAAAACAAGAGTATATGTTTTATAAGTCATATGTTTCTCATATAATTCTAATGTACCTTTTCAAATATAATAAAAATTAATCATAAAATCCTTTGAAAAAATAAATTCAATAAAAAATACCAAATAATATTAGTAATGGAACATTCCTTTTATTGTTTCTCAAAACGTTCCATATAAAACACGTAAAAAGTTTTCTTTTTGAAAAAAAAAGAATTAAATTTAAAATAGAATTAAAAAATAATTTATAGTAATTTGATATAAAAAATATATAATATAATATCAATAATACTTACATGGAAGAGATATTTTGAAATTAAATCTTTAAAAATTTAAAAAGATATTTTAAATCAAAGTTTTTTGTACCAATTTGAAAACATTTGAATCATAAAAATAATTAATGGTTATCATTAAAAACACATTAAATATAAATATAATATATAAAATTAATGATATATAAATTCAAAGGGTGTTTATATACACCATATAAAATAAAAATGTGTATAACATCAATACATTCCTTAAAAAAATGAGATTGAGATGAAGTCCCTTATAAATATAATATCATCAAAGTTAAAAAAAAATTAAATTAATAGACTATGTGTATCTATTTTAAAGAAACATAAATCATGTGTAAATACATAATAATATAATAAAATTTTCTTTCACTAATATTATTATCATGATATAATCATGAAGTAGAAGTTTAACCAAACAAATAAGAGTTAGGTTAAGAGATATCCTACCTCACGTAAGACTTTCATAAAAAGTGTTCATACCTCCATTATAATGGTTCAAATAATTTTTTCATTTAATTATATAACTATATAAATATTTATAATACATTATATTATTATTTTATGACATATTATGCTTTATTTTATAATAATATTTCATTATATTAATTATTTCAGGTGCATTTGTTTCACTGTTTCAAGACAGGTTCATTAGTGTTTAATATAGGAAGTTCTTATAAAATCATATTACAACTATTTATGTGTAATGGAATTTTATTATTGAAATTTAATAATTATTAATGTTCTTATATATTATTTTTATTTCATATATGAGGATTATTCATTAGATAAAACATTAATGATAAATTTTTCGTTTATTTTTGTAGTTTTTCTAATCACTAGAAAATAATTGCATTATAAATAATATTATGTGTATATATTAGTTACATAACATAAAGTAGGTTATAATTCAAATATTAAAATATTATTTAACTATAATAATTTTTTATGACCATCCATGATGGCTGAATGATAACACTATTATTTATTCTATAACACATGATTATTATCATTAATATATATGGTATGAAATTGAAATTTTATGCTCATGTTATCATTATATTATTCTCATTTTATGATAATATATCTCACATGTTTACCCTTATCACACATGTGAGATCACCCTTTAGTTTTCTTACTTCCCCCAATTTATGAATAAATGTTTAAATTTGTAGTAATAATGTTTATGATCTCTATGAGAGACATAGAATATCATTCATTAATTAAGAAGAGTGTTTTTTAAGTTTCAAAAATCACTACACTATTATAGTACATTGGTGTGTGTTTGTGTAATGTAATAAATATTCAACTAAAATGATGTAATACGCATGTATTAGAATCGGGGCTCCTTATAGTTGGTATTAGAGGAATAGTTTAGATAATCATGTGAAACTAGGATGAGATAGAATTATTGAGGTCCCTAGGAATATTATTATGGATATCTCTCAAGATGTATTTAAGGATAAGTCTAAGGATGAGAAAAATTGTATGAAAATGTCCTAGAATGTTAGTAAAGGATATATCAAGTGGTTTTAAATAAATTAACTCCTTACTGGGATACTACAGGTTTATATGGATCTATAGAAGAGGTACATAGGGGTAATTACTAAAAACGTAACATTGAGAAGGATATGATTATCACATGGTGGGTAACAAAGGGCCTTTCTTTAAACATGGGTTGTCTCTCCTATTTGAAATGATTTGGAAATTCACAAACTCTTTAGGAACCACCTTAAGGGATTTAAATTGTTGATGACTACAAATAAATTAGGATGAAACAATTTTTTAATATATTAAAAATATTATGTCCTGATTTACAAATCCTATAAGTGATTATTTCCTAGTTATGTGGTTTTAAAATATGAATAGAGTTTCTCACAGTATAATTTTTAGTCTTAGTTAATTGAAGGAACCTTATGGAACTTGGTTAACATTGAATGCTAAAGATATTTTTATAATGAAAACCCAAATGGGGTGATGACTGGAGTGATGTGTATTGTAATTATTCTTAATGATTTATCACATAACAAGATTGACAATGTGAACCTTAACAAACTCTTTGACTAACCAAATAATAGAATGATATAGTTCCTTGACAGTTCAAGTAGTCTGTACCTTGAAGGAAAGTAGATTCAATTTTATATATGTCAATAATGTAGATATAATTACTTGAGGGAATGTATTAGATAGAAAATAAGACATTTGGTGTGTTGAAAATATTGACATAAAGAAAGTAATTTTAATGTATAATGACAATTTTTGTTAACACAATAGATGATGAAAATATTCTTTCTATGGTATCATCGACTATTGAATGCTTTAATTGTGTATTGTTTTAGAATTATTTAAATTTATGTTCTAATGTTAACTCTCACGAGGAGACTCAATAATTTTGTATGATTAAATGTTTAACAATTAGCATTTAAAACACTACGAATGACATATGAAACAAAAGAGGTAGTATGGAATAAGATGATGATTCCTAGTTAATGTCTCAAGGATACAGTTGAATGATTGATGTGTTTGTGTATGATAATTTATTAATTATGCTATATTAATCATGAAATATGTAAGTATTTTTCTGTTTAATTTTTTCAAAATCTGTTTTGAAAAAATATGTAAAATGGTATTGATGACCTAGAAAATAGATATAAGGGAAGTGTTTTTTATGAATAAAACATAACTAAGTGCATATACAGCTTAATATGTTCATGATGTTGAGAAAATAGTGTTTAGAGTGGATAGAGATATTATTGATATGGATAAATTCAATAGGATAGAACTGATTATATTATAACTTGTTAATGAATTGTTGAAAAATTAGTTTATTTTTTCATTTATAGAGTTTATAACATTTTTGGACTTAAGAAATATCTCCAATAATCTATGTTTTATATAACTAAGAATTAATAATGTTTGTATTCAATTGGGTTCTCCTATAATATAGATTATTAACATGTCTCAAGAAAATACATGATATAGGTATTCACATGTTCGGTACGTGGCTCTTAAGATCAATATCATATTGTTTTGGTGATTAATGA
Source organism: Viscum album (assembly GCA_963277665.1). Lineage (NCBI taxonomy): Eukaryota > Viridiplantae > Streptophyta > Magnoliopsida > Santalales > Viscaceae > Viscum > Viscum album. The sequence goes on from OY728159.1 coordinate 1,866,056,431, forward strand.
TATGTTTCTTTTCTATATTTAGTGAACTTAGTTATTATTTTCCAAATGTTAATATATCTTTTAGGTTAAAATTTTAACCATTTATGGAATGGATTATGTTGACATTGGATGAGGTTTTAAAGATTAATTTATTATATAACTATATGATGATTTATGTATATTGTATAACCTATTGTAAACTCTTTTTAATCAAACATAGGTGGAGTGAAATATAATCCTATTATGGGTCGTGTTATCCGTTAGTTCTTCAGGATTAAAAAAATAACCTTTAATTTTTGGTGTAAGATACGAAGTGGAAATTTATCAATGTCTAACCAAAGGATAAAATGGTTCTTAAGATACAAACAAAATTATAGCCCTAGGTATATAGGTGACTTTTAAATTATTTTTCATATCGTGATAGAAGCCTATCAATTAAAAATTCTACTAAACCTATCTTAGGTTCAAGATTTTTTTCCATATATCTCAAAGGCGGATGTAAATAACTGAATCATCCCATATACTAAACTCTGATGCAGTACTAATGGAGCATGATATTACTTATGATGAATAACTAGTAGGGATCCTGGGTCAATGAAAGATTTATAAAATAATAACACCCACTTGGTAAATGTATTATAAATAAACCACTTGATTGATTATATTTTATAGGAACCTAAAGATGAAATGTGGAATATGTATCCTCATACTATGGACCAAATTTGACAAATGTTGAGGGTGAAATTCATTTAAAGGGGGTAGAATGTCACACCGAAATATTTTGTGAAATGTTTTTTTCAAATAAATTTAATCTTTTCAATATTTTTCATTATAAGAAATATTTATTTTATCATTAATTACATGAAGCACTAATTTTAGCATTCATTACACACACAAATTTGTGTATATTGAGTTATATGCAACACAGAGTTAAAACGAAATGTGACATACTATTAAATTATTATTATTCTATTTGATAGTAATCACATAGACATTGGAAATGATGGTTTGAATAGTGTTAAATATATTATAAATATATATGGTTCTCAAATTTATATAGAATTAAATATATTGTGACAAAATAATTAAAATTAAAAATATAAACCATTTCAAAATAAATGAAATATTTTTCATAAAAAATATTTTCATGAAAAAAGACCTTTTTAACTCAATAAATTAAAAAAAATTATTTATTGACAAATTTTAGGAAATTTATATATTATATATTCAATAAAATAATTAAAATTTATCTTATTTTTTTATACAAGAGATAAGAATAAATTAAATTCTACAAATAAAAGTGTATTTTCCTAAAAATAGTTCTATCACTATTTTTTCCCACTAATTTCAAATTTAATTTTTGAAACATTAAGAAATTTAATTTTTAAAAAATAATCATTTTTCAAATAATAATGTTAAAATTATATAAGGCTTAACTGTTTGTAATTTTTAAAAAAGATTAATGTTTTATTAATATTTAAACATATCAAATTTTAATTAAAAATTTTTGTTTCTTTTATAATATTTACAATGTTAAATTTTATTTTAAATTATTTTTAAGTTAAAATTAGTTAAATTATATATATATATATATATATATTAATCCAATTTGGTTCTTAGTAATCAATTTCATAATGAAATCACAGATAGAAATAATGTAAATATCTGATCACTTTATCTTGGAGAACTCATTTTCTCTTCCTGAGTTCCTTTTTGAGGTTGAAATATAAATCCTACATGTGACCAAAACAGTTTCCCAACTCTTTTATAATTTCATTATTTCCAATTCTTGTAAAAAAATTTAAAAAATTTTCCCAACACTTTCAACTATAAAAGGAACTCACATTCATCCATTTCAAGCCACACCCATAGTTCAAAATTAAAATTAAACAAATCCAATGATATAATTATATATCCCCTATACACATCTGTATTCGTTGTTCATAAATAATTTCATCAATTAACGCATTTACAAATTATTCTTCAAGAGAAGTTTTAATTTATAACTGTAAATATTAATTAACCTTTTACTTTCTTTCATTATCCACCAACATATGAAATAATTCATAGCATAAGTATATAATTATATAAGTATAAATACCTAAATAAAATATTTTAATATTAATTTTATAAAAATTATTTATTCCCTATCCATTAAGTCAAAAAATGGAAATGTTTCTTATATGTGTGTGAGGAATACCACCTCCACGAACACCATAAACCTTTATTTATCACAATATGTTGTGTATGGCTCTGGAAATGGGAAATGGAATATATATTTTATTTATTTTCAGTAATTATATTATTGATATATAAATTATGCTGTCCATATATAAATTTTTTAATATATGATAAAATTTTAAGATACATAACAGTAGTAGCATATATATAAGTTCATTATAATTTGGTTATAGTGATATTATTAAAATTTAATCTCTTTCATAACTATACTCACACAACGATTATAGTGTGTTCTAGTTGGGTTTGTTTTACCACCAATATAAAAATTCTAAAAATTTATTTCGTGGATGGATATGGAAATTTAATATTTGGTATTAATAATAAATTAATAATTTTGGGGGGGTTCTATATTAGTAATATAAGAATTTAACACCTTAATTATGAAAACATAATTCTTCTTTTATAAATTACCAAAACGTTTTAACCATTTAAATCATCATATTGGATAATAAATAAAATACATCTGAACTAATATTATAAAAGAATACATATTTATAAAAAATCTATTCAAATTTCATGTATGATTTAGATTTTATGAACCTTGGAAGTAAGAAGAGGAATGAAACAGTATTATTAAAATAGTTGAAAAATATCAACTCTACTCCAAACCAATATTGAAAATAAATAAAAACTACATAATATAAATATATTTAATAACTATAAATGATGAACATAAAATTTTAATTAAATAAATTATTTTGATGAAGTGTTGATTAATATTGGTATGATTGTTATAAATAAGGGTAGAGTGTGCTCAAATTTGAGGTAATTTATGGTCAGGATTCCATCACCTCAAATTTCAATTCATAAGGTCATAGTCATTCATATTTTATTATACAAATAAGTCTTTAATTAATCTTCCAATTCACCTTTTTTAGGTTGTAATACATTTTTCTATATTGCTAAATTAAATCTCATCATCAATAACCACATATTTAAATAAAATTTTCCCAAAATATATATATATATATATTTATAATGAATAACAAACATTCATACCAATGAATCTTATATTCCATGTCTTAATTTTTTAATATAAAATATATTTTATTTAACGAAATCCTTTTATGTTTAATCTTTTATACTCTAAAAATTATTATTTAGATATTTCGTAAAATATAATTTCATCAACATTATATTAATCTGTATTTTTAAATGGATTAAAAAGCGTAATAAAGAAAATTTATTTTCATTATTTACCGCTCCATATTTGTTATGATGATTTTTTTTTTTTTTGAAATATATTTATTAGTAACACTTTATGATAAATATTATAATATATTTCAGTTTTTATTTTCCAATATTTTTTGTGAATGTACTTTTCTATTTTTTTTTTTATATATATTTAAAAGTATTTTTGTAAAAATTTTAAAGTTACTTATACTGTTAATATATAGTATTCTCTGATGAAATTATATTTTGATCGGCCTATATATTTTATTATGGCAATATTTCATTAGTAAAATGAGATTTTATTTATCAAGTGATTTTATAAGTTCAATTTATGTAATTTATTTGAAAATTTTATGAAACCCATTCTTCTTCCATGGGAACATTAATATTTTTTTAGGACTGATTTTATGTTTCACCCTTAAGTAAGATTGATGAAGTGTGGTGTTGAATACCCTCTTTTCCTGGTATACATCTCCTAATTTTTTTAAAACATATAACTTCCAAATTTATATTTATTAAGCCTTGGTGGGAATGTCTGTAATTGAGATTGCTACTTTTGGGTATAAATAAGAATAGAGGATGTTTATTTGGTGAGGAAGATGTTTATAGATACCAAAAAATTATTCATTAATTTCCTTATTTATGATGAAATTTCATTAGGACAACTACATAATATCATTAAATGTTTTATGTTCATCGGGTCAATCCATAAATCACAGCTTTATCCCATAAACATTATTTGTGATGTAATATAATTTTTTATTTAGTTTGTATTCCAGGAAATAATTATTTATCGTATATGTAAATTAAGGGATTCATGATGTAATTATATACTCCTGACATATTTTAATCCCTCCACTATCCATTGTCGAGGGTTATGATAATGTGTTCTTCCATTTTGTTCTTAAATGTTAATCCTTCTAGTGGTGCATATATGAATTACTCTCTGAACTATGAGCTCATTCAGTTATATTTTTGTGATTCATATCATGAATTTTTGTTTTTTCTTGATATCCTTGATTTCAATAACGGAGGAACCCAACCTAACCATGACTCTGTAGTTATTTTGAATTATACTCAAATTTTGAGTTTGGTGGCCTAGAATAACTCTATAATAATATGTATCTAATATCTATTTTTCCAATAAGTGTGATCAAATAATCACTCCTTTAACTTTACCTATATAAATTAATGAATCATAATTTAATGTGTTTCACATGTATATGTCTACCAACATACACCATATTATCCTTCATTATTGAGAATGATATTTTGTCCTCTAATTGGAAGATCTTACCCATGAATCTATAGTAAACATACATTCATGGAAACTTGAATTCTTCATATATTGTAATTCATGGTAATTTTATCCTTTCTTCTTTTGATAGAATATATATTTCATAACGTATGAGGTGTTAACAAAAGTGAATAAATTCCTTATAATTTAATTAATGTATATTTTCTCGAAATTGGAAGAATGTGTGAATTAGGAGATATTGTATTTGTGTTTTTCTTATCAATTATATTGTTGACATGAAGACTATGTTATTTATTAAAGCCTCATTAGATGTGGTACTAGTGATTAATATTGATGCAAGAAAATCCACCACTTGATGTGAGATGAAATTCACCCATGAGACAAGCACATGAGAAGACATAATATATTTCTACATGGGAATTCACATGGATCCTTATATATTATGTGATTATCCGATATTCCCCCCTTAGAGATGTACACCATAGAAAGACATAAGATTCTCTAGGGTAGGAATTTTTATGGAACCCAGTGAGTTACTCGATACACATTACTAACTAATAATCTTGGATCTAGAGTTTTAGATAGAGTATATGGTGACCTTTACTAACATATGATTATATAAATCTTGACCGAGATTCTAACTTAGAGGATAATAATGTTTGACTGACCACATGTTTCATCATAGAGTTTGAGTACTAACAAGTTTATTTCATGTTATTTATTAATTTATTAAATTAAAATTCCTATTAATATCTTTATATCATGAACTATATATTCAATATGGGTTTTTTAGACACTACAGGTGTTAACCTACTGTATTTTACTCACACCAAATTTAATTCACCGATTTTTACCCAAGTACATTTCATGGATATATGAGTGGGAAAGTGAAATGGTCCATATTGTTGATTGTTTCATGCTAGAAATTTCGGTGATTGGAGACAAGTGAAAAATGGGGATATGGAACTTGAATTTTGGTCTCTTTTATCTTTTTGTATTTGAGTTTTATTCGAACAAAATTGTTAATTCTATTTTGTTACATTCATCCTTTAAATACATTATTCTATATTTATTTTTATTGGTGTGATTGTTTTTTTTTCTACATGAGTTATTTATTTGAATATTTATATTGTTTCAACAACACTATTTTTATCTACTTTGTTAGAACAACTAGATTATAAATGGTAGAATTTCCTACTAAATTATTTATAGCCTCATGACTAGTCGATAGCCTCTAACATGAGTGTAGGGAAGCGGGAGGTCATGTCACCAACCTCGAATAGTCACATGAGGTAGTATCATATTGGGTATGTCACAATGTTTTATTATAGGATTAGGTTTCCTTATTATGTTTCATTATTATTTTGGAATAGCATAAAAGAGAATATTACATGTAAGGGATTGGAAATAATATCAACCAATAGATTTAGAAAACTTGGTGCAAGTTAATATCATATTTCCAAGGGATGGGGTTATTGTTCATATTGTTCACTTATCTCTATTTTTATGTTATTTCATATTTGTTGATTCATATTTCATGTGATTTTAATATTTTATAAGAATTTTTCCATAGGCCAACATGACGTGAGAAGAGAATGCATGCCCCATGATAAGTATGTATGAATATATTTTTACATGCATTGTTTATTCTTGGGACACATATATTGCATGTGAAATATTTTCCCCTATGAACCATGAAATGGAAAACCATGATATGACTGTTAAAAAATATAATTTTATTGTAGTTCACTTATTAGACTAAGTGCATTGGAACTGTAAGCCTATGTTTCTTTATTTATGTCACCTATTGGTGTTGAATTTTTTGTGTAACCTATATTATATGGGTTTTGTTAAACCATTTAGATAAAATATATATTTATCATCTTCATATTGATAATTATAAGAGTTTCTATCAGCACACTCCTACAAATGTTGAGTTGTGACATCTTTTTGATCTTGGGAATCATGTTGACAATCATCTTCATGAAAGATTCATGAGGGTCAAGAGATCCACGAAAAGGAATAATATTTCCCTCACACCATCAATTTTTTAGATAAAAAGAGGGGTATATATATTGTATCCCCCTAAATTTACTAAGAAGGTAGGCCCTTAGAAAACAGTATTTATTCTCAAATTACTCTAGATGACCTTTATAAATATTATGACATATGTGGATAAGTGAATGACGATTGAAATATACATGTTTTTAGGACATACAAAGCATTGCAGGATATTTTGGAGAAATAAAAGTAGTACAAAATGATATCCTAGAAGGTCTTCGAGGTGAATATCATGAGCCAAATTTATCTATATATGTTGAGGGATAAGTGGGACTCTGAGTTAATTAACGTAATATTTTATGGAATTTTAATTATGGATTCTTTTGGAGGCTTCACTTACCTATAGTTTTTTTGCATCATCATTGGAATCTAATGAGTTTTCCAATGTGTAATGTCACTATGATTGGATTTTTTTATGAGATATGGTTGATGTGTAATTTTTTTCTCTTGAGCATCATTATGTGCATGATGAACTAGACTGTCATCACATATTGAAAAATAGGAGATAAATAATATCATAGAAAATATATTTTAGTAAATATATTTAGGGAATTTTATTCTGGAAGTAGTGTGTTCCTCTATTTATGTTATCGCTAGGGTAATAGGGGTCATTGTGTCCTAGGGAGTGGGAATCCAACAAAGAATCATGGCCTGTTAGATTGTATTTTTTTTAGAATTGTAGAATAAAAATGGAATCAATATCCTTACCCAACTTACTAATACTGTGATTGTTGTAAGTTAGTCCAAATTAATAATTTTTTAGGTTTAAAATACATCATAATAGTGGAAGTGGATTATATCAGACCCCTCATTTAGAGAGGGACTCAGCTACACATTAGAAGACATTTAGCAGTAATTATACTAGGTGAACTGGCCAAGGTAGGGTAAGAGGTACCGTAGTATAAGAGAAATTGTACATTGAAGAGGGAGTAGATCAAGGGAGTTATACTGGATACCAATTTTGAGAGCTAAGTTAGCAACATTATATATATTCTACTCCATGTAGTTTGGATTTAGGACCTTTTACCATAGGAGGTATGATTATTATACCATCTACACGTGCTTGTATTTTGTACCATACTAGAGTATATCATTCCATTTTATCTTATTAATTTTAAAATTTCTTAGTATTGGTTATGGAGATATTGGATGGTGTTATGACCATTGACACACAATTGGGAGTGTAGTTAGAGGATATTGACCCTTTTAAGTCGTGGCATTATAAAATTGGTTGCAATTACTTTCATTGGGACGTTTTATACTTGAAATATATGAATATAATTTTAATATTTTTTATTGATTGGATAGTTCTATTCCAGTATCATGTGATATTTCATTGGATTAGTGCTTACATTCTATATATAGAAGGGGCCAACTATACTCACTAGGGTTAGTGGTAATTCGAGCTATTTGTGTATTAATTGTTCATTGATGATAATATTTTCTCATTACACAGATAGAAATGATATTTCTCAATGATGGTGGACTATAATATGACAATTTTTTCTAGTGGTGAATAATTTTCAGGGTGTGTTTTTTGAAGTGTTCTCCAGCTTACCACTCAAGTGGGAGATAGATTTCATAATCAAGTTAATACTATAAGTAAATCCAATTTCTACCCCATATTACATATTGTATCCTAAGGATCTTCTTGAGTTTGATATTTAGGTGAAATATCTAAAATATAAATTATTTATATGACCTAGTACTTCTCTATGTGGTTTTCCAATTATTTTCACTAAGAATGATGATAGTACATTGTGCATATTTGTGGATTATTAGATACCAAACAAGATGACTATCAATAAAGGGTATCCACTTCTTTTCATCGATGATATCTTCAATAAGATGATAGTTTCTAGGATAGTATTCATTACGTACTTGAGTGAATGGTACAAATAGTGGAGTGTGAGACACTATGACATGCCCCCAAACTGATTTTAGGATAATTTATATATTGTATGAGTTCATGATGATGTATTTGGTTTTAAAAAATGCATTGTATGTATTAATGGATTGGATAAATTGGATCCATGATCCATTCCAATAATAGTTTCTATTGGATTTTTTTCATGATCTATTTTACTCCCTATCTTCAAACAATCACTATCAATAACTTTGTGTCAACTTTAGAACACTGATAAAGAATCACCTTTAAACCAAGCTATCAGAATGATGTTTCCAGATTAAAAAATTTCACTTCTTTGATTATGATATCTCAAAGGTAGGATGTTTAGTAAAACCATAGAAGGTTTCAAACATTTAAGATTGATATTTACCCAATAATGTCTTTTATATTCATTGATTTATGGTTTTATCATGGTAAAATTGGTATTACATCAATGAATTCTCTCATTTGGAAGAACCAATGTCTAGGATGACCATAAATGTTGTGTAGTTTGTTTGGTTACAATATTATAAGATGGATTTATAAGATATGAGGTAGAGGATGTCCTCATCACCAATCCTCTCCTCACATGTGTCGGGTAAGTAATATACTAGATACCATGATAGATCTAGAGTTAGACTTAGAGTAGTTTTGATGTAGAAGGATCAAGTGTATTCATGTGGCTTTAGATGGTTGAGACCACTTGATAGGAATTACACTATCAAGGATATAGAGTTATCCATGGTGGTATACACATTGAGATGATGGAGACTCTATCTGTTGGGTGAGAGGATTTTGGAATACACAGACTATAAGAGTATCCTGTAGATATTTTCTTAGTGACACAAGAACCAATAATAAAGGAGTTGGGTCATGTATATATTTTCATTATACATTGATATAGATTACACTCGAGGAAAATGGAAACATCTATTTTAATTAAATGAGATGAAATATATAGAAAGAGTCAATATACGAGTCATGTGATGAGTGGACAACACTATTTTTAGATATAAATCATGATTTTTATGAGTCCCATAGTTGTGTAGTTGTAGATTAGAAATCTGATAAAGCAGTTCTTTGGAACAAGATCAATATGGATATTTTATTTTATTTTGAGGGATTAGCTTTAAAGAAAACATTATATTGTGTGGAGAAAACATCAAGAAGGATACATAGATGTAGTGATGTTATTATTATAGGAGTAGGATGAGGTTGAGTAGTTGGTATTTGAAATGCTTAAAAAAATTTAGTGAACACTTCCACTTGAGCTTCTAGCCTTGTGGTCTCATCCATTTGGTGGATTCCACACCCTGGTGGCCCATGATTATTCTTCTAAATATTGGATTTATGAAAGACTTCATCAACAATGGATCCTCCAGTTTCCAGAGTTTTTAACATGATACCTCGATCAGTTGATGCATCAAAAACATTTTGTACCTATGGATCGAGTCCTTAATAGAATGTTTGGAATTGTATCCACATATCCAGTCCATGATGTGGAAACTTCCTCATTAATTATTTAAATATATCCAAAACATCAAAAACATACTCTCCATAAATTTGGTTGAAATTTTGAATGTCCATCTGGTGCTTCCATGTCTGGATGGGTGGGAAGTACTTGTCCAGAAATTCATTGGCCAGTTCGTCCCATGTCATAATATTCTCAGGAGGATGAATCTATAGCCATTATGTCTCTCTATCTCATAAAGATAATGGGATTACGTATAGTCTTAATGTATCAAACGAAAGTCCCTTGTTGTGAAAGGTATCGCAGACCTCCAGGATGTTGGAAATATGTTCATGTGGATCTCTGCTCTAAAGACCACTAAATTTCCCCATGTTCAGGATCATATGAATGAGTAAATGTTTTTTCTAAAAAATTTTGTCTTGGATATGGGGACAAAAAATAAAATGTGTCTCTCCATGGATTGATGGAAACCCTTACTCCAAGATCCTTTTCTCCTAGTTTATTATTGGGAGCTCTCTATGAATGACTTGAATGTTGGGGTTTTGTGAGGGTGGCCCTGCATGGTAAAATTGCTCAGCCATTACTGATAGGTGAAGAGAAGATAGATTCATTTCGATATCGGGGTTTAAGGCCAAAATAGATTGTGCTTTAATATTCCTTGAAAAATTAAAAGAACCTTAGTACATTCATGGGGTGAATGAAAAAAATGAAAAGACACAAGGGGGTCTAAAAAGAAAGGAAAGGGGGTGAGGGAAAGGTAATCTTAGATCTATACTAGAGTCCTCATCATGAAGAAACATCATTTCCTCCCTGGAAACGATGATATAATTTAATCAGCCACCCTAAATTCATTGCTAATTTCTTAGTGCATGAGTAAAATTTGAAATTTATATGTTTCATAATCATTACTAACTACTAGTGTGTAGTATAGTAGAAGTCTAGGTCGATCTCACGAGAAGGGGGTTATTCCTGTGATGAAAAGGATTCTCGTCCTGAATCCATTGTAGGAGTCCTTTCTTGCTTGACTAATGTTTGGGTGTGGTATAAATAATTTTAGGTTTGAAATCAACTGACTAAATAGGGGTCAGGATTATGTCCGAGTATCTAGATACAGGTGAGCCTAGTTCTAAAATTGGAATGGTCCTAAGTTCATAGTCTACGAATCAAGAGGTATTTGATATTCAGCATTGGTCTATTCTTCTATATCCACCTAGGATTTATCTAATTTATGGTAAGGAAGCTAGATATAGTCCAAGATTCATTATGTTCATTTTCTATTGAAATAAGTTCCCTATGGTAATAGTCATAGTCATAGTTTACCTTAATTAGGATAGGGTTGTTTTCTTGACTGTTAGATGTTCCCAGTACAGTCACACAAATGGGGTTTGACTATTGGTTTATATCCTAATTACTAGTATATTTAGGATTTGAAAGTTTATAACTTCATATCTAATTAAGCATGTGGAGACATTGATTCTTGAACCATACCCCTGATGTGTTTAGCTACTCATGATGGTAATTGAAGAGATAAAAGGGATAATGGAAATCGTAATAACAATGCTAATGGAATTGAACAAGTAATGATATGAAATGGACATGGAAAATACATTAAATAAAATCATACTTGAAAGGAATGAAATGGAAATGAAATGACAAAGGAATTGAAGGCATTGAAAAAAATTGAATCCACTACTCTTTGATTGAAAATGTAAGGATATTACAAAGAACTAAAGTGTTTTAAAAAAGAAAAGAGAAGGGAATTCTACGAGAGTCTAAACGGGAGAGAGATCTGATCCAAGAATCTTCCAATTTTCTTCTAAACTAATCCTTATATAGGCAGAAATGGTAGAGATGTGTACTTAATCATCACGTTGTGAACCCTTAATCAGTGTTATTTCGACCAGGATCTCCAGCATGGCATGATAATATTTCATGGATTAAATAATTTTGACCATGGACACATCATTTATAGGTGTTTTACAACATGTACCCCCGAGCTAGATATCGTTTTCATTGAATTCTTGCGGCTTTCTCCACATCAGGATTGACTAGTGTCACAATGTTCTGGAGGAACCCATGATGTGAACAAACAAATTTTTCAGTAATTGGGGTTCGTCACGAAAAAAATTTCATGTCTTGATTCAGACTATGATTATCAATAACACGATGTGAACTTGGTCATCATGATGTGAACTTGTCTATTTCTATAGGTTTTCTTCCGTTCTTTCTCGGAATCTTGTGAAGTTTTGTTTCCTAAAAATTGGACATCTCGCACATGCATTATCTAGTAAATGAATGAAAAATGATGGAAAAGTGACAAAAAAATATATAACAATTATTCTTATCATATAAACTATATTATATATTTACATATACTTATATATGTCATTAATTTTATTTTTTGAATAAAATTAGTTCGCCAAGCTTCGTGAAGGCGATAATCCACACATACATGACTGATGTTATCATCTTTCTATTGTAAAAAAATTTAATGATATATTTTAATTTAAGTATGAAAAATATGTAATTAATATAATAATTATTTGATTTACATCACATATAATTATTAAATTCATCCTTATTACCATCTAGGTAAATTGTTAGTGATAAAACAAATCACATCGATTCATGAGGTTGTAGTCCACTGTACAAATGAACGAAGTTATCAAATACCATATTGAATGAAATGTAAAAAAATATTTATATATTATAAATAATACAAAGGTATAAATATTTTTACATATCATATATATACTTTTTATACATCATCATACCCAACCATGGATGGTGGTGATGGATGAACGAATGACATCGGTTTACGAGGTGGTTGTCAAATATAGAGATGAATGTTGATTTCAAAACACAATTGATGGAAGTGGATATGGTTTTATGAAATTAAAATATATAAAAACATCCTAATATGTTTAAGATAATTTGGTTAATATATCATCATATTTTATTAATAATATATTGTGGTAGAGAATGAAATAAAATAATGATGATGGACGAAGAACATTACTTCTTCTTCTGGTATCCCCTTAGGTTTGTACAAAATATTTCCCAGGTTAGATAAATTAAAAATATAATGGTTCTAGAATGAGTTTATGAAATTTCGTATGTTATTTGATAAGTTATCAGATAATCTAAATAGGTTTTAATGTGTGTATAAGAGAGAAGAGTAGGTGTCCTTTTATAACTGTGGGAGAGGACAGACTAGGTATTTTAGAAAATAATTGAGTGTTTCTACATTTTACATCTATAAAAAGATTTAAAAAATCAACTATTAATGAACCTTATAGGTTAAGTGGTATAAATATATCCATAAAATATTTTTCATACAATATCATATCTTATTTTTACCCTTATATTTTTTGTTTAATCCCCGGTAAACCCATTTTTACCTTAACTATGGTAATTTATTATTTCTACATTCAATATTCATTTGGATAAAAATTTATATTCAATATATTATATATTAAAAATTATTATGATTATAAATATGTAATTTATTTTTACAAATTCATATCACATAATTGGAAAATTTTAATTTAAAATTAACCATGCATGCTTGATGAGAAAGCGGATTTTTGAAGATAAAATTTTCAAAAGTTTACAATGTTTTTATATCCAATTTAATTATGTTATTAAAGAAATTTTTATTTCTAAATTGGTTCCAAACCCTGATTCCCCTATTTCAAGGGAGAAAATATTGTTTTTCTTGAATAAAGCCTTTATCCTTATTTCTCATTATACCTTCTTTTATCTAGTGCATGAAAGTGGTTTTCTCTGCTATTGAGATCAAATCTCCCTCAACCTAGGAATGAAGATAACTCCCACATCCAGATTCCATGTCAGGATCTATTGAATGCATTAGATTCTTCTAAGTAGGATATCAATATCTATTTCCTTTAAATTATGTGTATTTCTAGGACCTTTTCCATATTTAGGTGTAATATATTTTTATTTATTTTAAGGTTGTTGGACCATTTCAATGTTTTCATCCAGCTTATTTGAAATCCAAGACTAATTTTGATTGAGGAGTCATCTGCGACCTTGAGGTAGGTGGTATATTCAGTTTCCCACTTGAGTTTGCATATTCTATAGATATTTTTTTGTTCTACATATAATCTTTTTCTGAGTATTTCTTTTAATTGAGTTTTTTATATCATATTTGACATTGTAACTAGATACACTACCATTAATCCTTAATTAGATTTTTATAGGGTGTTCACTTCTTTTATGAAAACCCCTTTGGTGTTCCATGTTGAATTTCCCCTTGCGGTTAAATTTTTTTATGCTTGGTTATCCAACTATGTGTTCAACTTATTTCTAAAATGCAATTTCCCATACTTATATGAATGTTTAATTGGACTTAAGAAACATATTTAGTTCTTAGACCATATATAATAGAAATTTCCTATGTAAAAAATTACTATATTGTCTATGGAACATTTCTAAGTGACCCCTTGATATCTATTAATTAAATCCTTAGTTTTAAGTGATTTAAGTGGATTGATTGAATAAAATGGTTTATACATGATGTTTTATTATACATAAATTAAGGGAATTAATTAAATTAAATATTTTATAAAGGGTGGTTAGGCCATGCTTATTGACTTTGATTTATAAAATTATTAAATGAACAGTGATTCCTTGATTATGATTGAACATGGATATTAACACACATGAGAGGTAATGACTAATCCCATATATGATAAATATATTTATAGGTTGATTTTTTTTAGTATGATTGTAAGAGTTCAGTTGAGAATAAAAGTATCATGATCCCTTTCATTAGATTTGGGCATGATGTCTCACACCACTAACAATTTAATGATGTTTGGATTGACGTACCATGTTCCATTGTTCGTGTGATGACCTGATGGCACACTCACTATTTCAATTGAAAATAATGACGTCTTACACCCAATATTATATACAGTTCATGTACCCTATTTCCTAATCTTATAGTCTTGTTATATGGGTTATTGATGTTTGAGTTATGTCACATTCCATCGAACACATAGTATTCATGGTATGTGGTCACTAACATCCATGCGTACATGGTTCAAGTAGGTGGATGTGATATATATATATATATATAGTAACTGATTCGATATCTTTTCTGGAAATGAGCCAAAATAGGTAGATCCTCCTTATGTCCTTTAGGAACCTAAACAGGCTGTTATTTATTTATCCAGTTTTGTTAATTAACTATTTATTCATGCAAACTGTTTAGTTATTAGAAGGTATTGGATTCATTCTTTACACTATTAGTGTTTCCCAAATTATATTTTCTATCACACACTACTTAGGATGACATTGGTCCATGAGAAGGTTATTTTTCTACTGGTATTGAAAAGGGAATGGTCCATGTTACATGTTTCTGATCAATTTTACTTATAGATTGATAATATGATTAGAGGCTTGAGCATTACCCTATGATTCTAATGTATTACACTTTTACTCTTTGTATATTTTTAAAATGTATTTCCCCTATTCCCTTTTATTATATCAATATTCCATGTTTCCATGTATACAATACTATCTAGTTGATTTTAATATATTATTTTGTTTCCTGTTACTTATTATTCTGATGCTTGTTTGTTTATTCTTCTTGTTTATATTATGCTTCCTTTATTTCTTGATTATATTTTTTTCTTTTTTCACTATTATAAGAGGTTATATTCTCCCCACCATACCACCTTTAAACCCTTGCTGGTAATTGACAACCTCTATGGTATGGGGAGGCACACTTGAGTCCATATGACCCACCAGAACTGGGTAATGGTTTTGTGGAACCCGGGTCAAGACATCTCAAAGTGGTATCAGAGAATTTGTTTTTTTTTCATTTTTATTACTATTTTTGAATTAGATAGAAGACTAAAAGTTAAATGTATTTTTAATTGACCATTTATTAGATGTAGCTAACCCATGTATAGGGGAAAGCCAAATTATTTGAAATATGTAATTGAATTTATTGTTTTTTCCATTCATAGTTGATATTAAATCATCATTTTGTGACACACATGTCTTATGATGTCATTTTAATTGGTATTATTTAAATGATAATTTATTTTTCATATGCCCTCTAAAATGAAAGAGTTCTATTTCATGCATCATTATAGGCACAATAGGACTAATATTCAATACAATTTTCCATGTAACATTTATTTTTAGGATTCATTTTTATATTGAAAATTGCTTATACCTTGGATATGTGTGGAATTATTTAGAATATTTGTATGGGTATTGGAAAACATAATTGACCCATAATTATATTACATTAACCTAACAATTTTTCTTGATTTGGTTGAAGAAAACACCATAAGATGTCAATTAAGGCATGTTTATCCATAAGTCATTAGTCATATAGGATAGAACTTGTTATGGTATGGGTTAAGTGGATCCCATATTTTGATTCAAAAGGAGTATGAGCCCTCATGTATTTAAAATTTTAATCTACCTAATTCAACCATTTAAAAGTAGATTAAATAATCTAATTAATATAAATATAATATTAATGTGACTTTATAAATTTAAATTATCAATCTTATGAATATAAAATATAGACTTAGACCTGAACCAGGCCTGGGTATTTGGTAGTGGGGTATATCTTCTGTTCTTATGGACATTATGGTATTATATACCACCTAGACTTGGCTTTATGAGTAGGCAGAGTGGCGTGATAATATCAATAAGAATAATTAATACCTATCCTAGTAATCAATCTACAATCATATCAATTTATAAAATATATTATGAGGAATTTGTTAGGAATTGTAGCATTATGCCACCAATAAATCCTCTGGTCATAATCCATAAAGGCGGTGACGACCATGAACCTGAGGTGGAGGGCCTTGAGCCACTAGTGATTGCCCATTTAGTTCTACATGTGGAACATATTTCTATTCTTTATATTGGAACTGGAGACTAGTTGTGATATGGTTTTCTTCATATTCTCTAGAATATGAAATGTATTGTTTGAACTACCCCGAGTATGGAAGAGTTGACTTAGGAAATTCAGCAACAACATCCTACCACCTTTTCAAGGGATGTTGGACCTCATGTTGTAGATTCTTGGATCAATGATATTCATCCGGTTTTCAACAATCTGGTGATACCTCTAGAGAATAAGGATAAACTAGCTTCATATATGACACATGATTCTTTCATGATGTAGTGGGATGTTGTCACCTAGGCAGATTGGCACTGTGATTTGATCTATGTATATTTATATAATACATTCTATAACTATTTATTTCTAAATACTATGAAGGATGACTGGGATTAATATTTCATGAATCTACTATAAGGATGTCTGTTTGTTATTGAATACTATACTTTTTTCATATAGATACACATGTGTTCTTCTACACTAGTAAGTGATGATATCATGACAGCCATGCGATTCGAGTATGGGTTGATTTATTCCATCCACTCACAGATAAAGTTATCTAGGTTAACCATAATTTACATAATCTTCATCAATAACCATATTACATAGAGAAATTTGGGGGATGGAAATGGTGTGAATCATTGTGTATTTACACCTGGATTTGTTAGTTTTTCTCCTTCTGGGAGAAAGAGATATCGGGTGGATACTGATGGAGGAGGTAGAATTAAATCTATTTATAAATACACCTCTCTAATATTTCACTAGTGCGTGAATTTATGAATTATTTAACTATATTGATTACACGATCAAGTTACGTGTAGAGGTTGTGGCATGGTGGGGCATATCTAGTTCTTTTATATGACTTCCCCTTCAGCTCCTGGAGAGCATGGATCTACACTTACTACGTGATTAGGAGTGGGGATAGTAGGACCATGAGAGGAAGGTAGTTGTATTACCACAATCCAATCAGCCTAAGGTAGTGGTCAAGGTAGAGGATGGTAGGCTTATGATTCTCAATACCAGAAGAGAGGGATTTTCAAGGAAGTTAGATTGTGGTTCGGGGCTACAGTAGAGGCCAGTTACACATATTATATCCTATATAAGAGGAGTATGATTTCATACCTTCTATAGTTAGAGGTAGTATTCCATTAACCTCATATTTAGTGTTTTCTTTGTTTGACACATGCATGTCTCAGTCATTTATATGTGATAATAATATTGTAACTCTTGGCCATGGGATCAAACACCTTCATGGAATTATGAAGTTGGATACCCCATTAGGTATCCAATCAAAGGGTGTTCAACATTGTAAGTATTCATCCATTTAGATAGGTACATATATCTTAATAAGGAATATTTTTTTCTACAACTATATGGGATTTAATGTAGTCATTGGGATGGACCGGTTAGTTCCCTATCAACCCCATAATGAATGGTATCATTAAAGGGGGATGATTACAACACCAGAGGGATGTAGGCATGTGAATAAGGGAGAATCATATATTCAGGCTACATGATCAGGACTTGAGAATTAGAGGTTGGGTAATGTGAAAGCTATGGTCACCCACATTTTTCTAGTTGACTTTGGGTTACAAGCCATTGGGTTTCCTCACGTATTGGATCATTTGAAGGAAATATCTCTTGAGGAATTCTTTATTATACCTTTGATGAGAGAGGAAAAAATGACCATTGAGATAGTGCAAGGATAAGTACCAGTGACTATTCCTCTATAAATAATGGATCCTAAGGATATTTTGTAGGTCAAAAAAAAATTTGAAGGATCTAAAAGCGAATTCAATTATACACACCATCTCATCTCTTAGGTGTTCACTAGTCATTTTTTACATAATGGGGGATGATACCCTTACTATATGTGTTGATTACAATTGATTAAATCATCCAATTATAAAGAATCAGCATCTACCACCTAGAATAGAATAAGTCTTCGATGAGATTCTAGGTGAGAGAGAGTTATAAAATTTAGAATTGATTTCTGGATATCATCATGTGCATATTAGGAACTCGTACATACCAAAAATTTCTTTCTAGATAAGGTATGGTATTTATTTGTGATAATTTATGTTAGTCAGTATCACAAATGCACTTGTAGTCTTTATAGTTCTTATGAATAGGGTTTTCGACCCATATCTTGATTAATTCATGGTAGAAATTATTAACTATATCTTAGTGAATTCAAACTCTAGGAACAACCATTCCAACCATATTGTGATCCAGATGAATACACAGAGAGATCATTAGCCCTATTCTATGTTTAGTAAATACCACTTTTATATTAAAAAAGTAAAATTTGGGTAACATCATCTCAGAGTAAGTATTTTCAATATACTGATAGAATTTAGGAGACATAGTATATTGAGAGTATCTTATGAATTAATTTTAAAACTGACGTTTGTGGGGGCCAGATGGATATTAAAGATATTTCATCTAGGATTTCTTCTATATTGTTACTTCTATTATTATTTATTTAAGGTGTCGGACAATTTCTCAGTTACCCCGCATAACTTATAAAAATATTAATAATGAAGAAAATGACAATTATTTCATTATTAATAATGATAACACTCTTAATAATAATAGTAGTAGTAGTAATAATTGAAATAATAATAATAATATCTCTACTGAAATAATAATAATAATAAAGGTATAATAATAATAAGAACATTAATAATCATACCTATAATAATATAAATCATAAGAATACCCAATTCACTTTAAGATTAATAATCAAATCATTAACAGCACTAAAATTTTTAAATAACACAATAAATTACAAAAGTATATCATTTTTTATTTTTCAAAGATAGGTGGATCGTACTGATACCTAGGCGATGCCACGCTGGGTTTCTAAACTGTGGTCCGCCTGTGTGTCAAATGAAGTTAACTAAAAAACATGCACTTTTTTTTGATAAAACTCAAAATTTTCATACGGATCTCAACACGAACCCCAATAAAATTTTTAATAACCAAAGGTAATAATAAAATTAATTAATTAGATAGGTTGGGGTGTGAAAATTCTCCCCACCATAACACTTTCCGCTCTCGGAAATCCACAACAAGATCAAGACCCAAAGGTAAAACTTCTTATGTGTCAGCCCCCACCAAAAGTTTAAGCGCCTCCAATTGATCGTTCCAAACAGACACCAGAATCCCATAACACACAAACAATCCATAAAACATGATCACCATAACCACTACCAAATAGAATCCAGGTCATGCATTTAAACCAACGAACAAACAAACTTAAATCACCTCTGATACTTATCCCTGTAATCTTTTTCGTACAGAACTATTGAGTGTACTCCAATCCTGACGTTTACTCAATGGTATTAACATAGGATTATGTGGTTCCACATGAGACCACATTCCACCAAGCGATACATGAAAGAAAAACATATCTGATACTAGCACGGGGAGGCCCGAACGGACTCCCCACCATAAGAATCAGGCTAACACTAAATTACTTCTGGTGTAAATTTGTGAGAAGCAATATGGGTCTCTACACCATAAGATCTGACGAGATTAACCTAGCATGAAAAAATTCCACACGGACCAGAAACCCCACCACAATGGCAGGGTAGGGAAGGGCCCAACCAATCAAACATCAAAACTATCGTCACTGTTACCTCAATGACATCACACCCTCAGATGAACACAAACCATGCCACACCAAAAACCAGGAATAAACCAATACCCTTCTTCGCCGTTAGGGTTCTCCTGACTATGCACCAACTTCACTTTGGGGCCTATGTCTGGAGCACTGATGATTGAAGAATCTCATGCCTCGCAGTCTGGCTTCATAAATTACACAGGAATCAGAATTTTACCAAACACACTTATATTCAAAGTAATGTATTCAAGTAGGTTCAACAACAACCATTCTTACAACTGAAAGAAAAGAAACACTAAAAAAGACTAAAAAGGACAATTATTGCATCCAAGAAACACTACAAAGAGAAAAATTCAAACTAATCTCCAAACATCACCCTACTCTTAATAACATGTTGAGGTGACCTTCGAAGAGCTAGGTCTAGCTTCAACGTGCTTCATGGAAACACCACAGAAAAATCACTGCATGTGACCCAGACGTCCACAGGTGTGGTAGGGTCTTAGATCACTTGGGAACGTAGGCCTATTGTGACCCTTCCTACCACACTAGTGATAGATCATGGCATTACGCTCCAAAGGTATTGATTTTAGGTCTGATGGCCTCTTAATTCCTCTAGTAGACCCACCACCATCAGGGTGATTCCCATTATTTCCCTCATCATCCTCTACACGGTTTCCCAAGGTCGGGGGAGGATTCACCATATCACGTCCTCCTGATAACTCATCTATGGCTAGAGAGGCTTTCCCCACAACATCTGAGATAGTGATTAAGTTGAGCTCTACCACATTTGACCACAGTTCAGGTCAGTGTCCAAAATCAGATTGTCGATATTTCCAGGGATCATTTGGAACAATCAATTGGTCATATGAAACTAGGTCTAAGAAGAGTTGATGGAATTCTAATCCTGATTCAATGCCTTGCTAAACACAACACAACACTTTCATCTTCCACATTTTCATCAAATCAATGAAATATCATTGGATGAATGAAGGCTTGAAGAATTACCATGTGAGATCTTCTTGAGGATTATTCTGAGACACGGATTTTCACTATTTCTGAGTGGAAATGGGATGATGTTTCGATGGATTTCATGACTTTTCAACCCTGATCACCCCATGGGAATGATATAGTTGGGGTTATCATTAATAATTTGAAGAATGAAAAATATTTATTACCTATGTGAGTGACCTTCTCAGTAGACAATCAAGGAAGTTTATTGATGAAGAAGGTTATAAATCTTTATTGAGCTCCATGTTCTTTCATTTCAAATAGAGACTCTCATTTTACATCACAGTTCAAGTAGAGGTTACAGAAGGATTGGTTACACAAGTGATTATGGGTATTACCTATCACCCATAGACCGATGGGAAGCTAGAGCATACTATTTATGTGATATAAGGCATGATACATTCATGTGTCTTTGATTTTGGGGGTTCCGGGGATAAAAATATTCCCCTCATTGAGTTCACTTATTATAACAACTTTCATCCTACAATTGAGATGGATACTTATGAAGCCTTATATGGAAGGTCTTTTCTATTCACTTATGTTCTTGCTAAGGGTATGGGTGGTAGATATGATTGGACGAAGTCTTTTTTAAGAGACTACTGGGAAGGTCTATATGATCAGAAAGTGCATGATGATAGCTCAATAAAGAGAGAAGTTGTATTCCAATAGATGCTAAAGACCTATTGAGTTTGATGTCAGGTACCAGTTTTTGTTATGAGTCTAACCCAATATGGGTCACAGAAATATTCAAGGGTGAGGTAATCTATCACAAAGGTTCATTAGACCCTTCAATGTTTAGAAACGAATAGTTCTAGTGTCTTAGTGGTTAAAGCTTTCTCAAAGACACTGGTCTATTCATGATTTCTTTTACATATCTCACCTTATCTGATAACATCCAGACCCATCACCTAAACTCAATCTAGATGCAGTTTAATTGGATATAGATGCTTCATCTTAGGAGTTCCCATTTCATATTATGAAATGTAGAAATAAGACACATCAAGGAAGGTCAATACATTTGGTACGAGTGCTATGGAGGAACTTCTGGGTACAAGATAGGAACTGGGAAGATGAAACTAAAATTAGAGCTCAGTCGATAGATCTCTTCACTAATGATACCTCCTTTCACAGAGAAACAATATTTTTAAAGTGTTTATTTAAAGATGGTTGGTTGTAATGAATCATTTTTTATAACGGTATGAATACTTTTTTATTCAATTTATAACCTTGGTTTAATCTGATAATGCATACAATGGCTTAAGGACTATCCCAAGAGTGTCTGGGGATAATTTGAATCTTATAGATCTGGAAATATAGAAAACATAATTGGGTTTCACGGTTAGTATAAAATGTGCTTCCCATACCACATGGTTTCTCCAAAAGTGTGGGGTGAAACATAAGTGATGCAAGAGCCACACAGATTATTAGAAACTAGAAGAAACTAGGATCATGACCATGGGAGAAAGAACTAGATTTTAATAGAGTATATTCACACTATTTGAGAACTATTTAGAAGAGGATGCAACTAAACCCACCATGAAAATATCATAAGCAATGGTTGTAGCACGGTTTGTTCAGAATTTGGCTAAAAAATGTTTCCAAACCATGTTCCCCCTATTTGAAGGGTGAAATGTATTTTTACCTTAATGAAACCATTAACCCTATTTATACTTCTCTCTTTTTTTCTCTAGTGGATGAAATTGTTTTTATCTCTCATTGAGCTCAATTCTCCCTTAATATAGGCATTAAGATAACTCTGATGTTCAGACTCCAAATCAAAATCTGTCAAAAGTATCAGATCCTTCGCAATTTGATCTCTTTGTTTATTACCTTTGATCTATGTTTATTTCTATATACATTGGATTATTTACCTGCAAGATATTTTGTGAAATTTTTTGGACATGGAACCATTTCTTAGGTTTTATCCATCCAACTCCAAATATGATGCCAATATCAAGTGTGGTAACATATATGGCCTTGAGGCAGCTGGTGTCTTCATTTCCCCCCTATGTTTTGATGTTCTATAGATATGACTTGGAGTTTCACATAATAAACTTCCAAGAGTTTACTTTAATTGATTTATTCATATGAAACTGATCAATGAACATTGATACACTCTGTCACAAACCATGCCAGGTCAACCTTGAACCGATCACCCAGGTCGGTCCGTGACATGGCCCGAGTGGTTTTCCCGATCCTCTCGGGATGGAGAATAGTGCCAGGGCATCAAAGAGAGAAAGGGGGAATGATTTTTCCTAATAAAAATAAATGAAGCAGCGTAAATAAAATAGAACAGCACAATGTAAATAAAATACACGAATGAAAGAATGACCAAGAACAACCAACTAACCTGACCACGACAAAACCCCTCCCGACTACGTGAGTTTCTCACTAATCCACAAACAACTCTTGCCCATGGCGAGCAAGCTCAAGTCGAACCTGCAACCGAAACTAAAAACAAGGAAATACTTTAGGCGTGAGTATTAGATCTCAGTAGGTGTTCCCAACAAACTAATCCCAATGCACTACCTTTAAATAAATAATTTACTAATTTTAGGTTTGAACTAAATTATATATAATATTAGTTTCCACCCAAAATTTCATTTCTAAAACAAGTAACAATCCATTTTCCTTTTTCATTCAAAAACAAGTTTAATGTTTTCAAGGAACAGGTGCATTGTATTTTAAAACATTTTTGCAAACAATTTAGAAATCCAAATTTTAGTTTGTTATTCAAAAAGAAAACCACACACAACACACAACACACACTGAGGGCAATGGAAAAAGTGGCACATAGGTGCTAGCAACAAAACTAGACCTCTCAATCATCTGCCACATATAAACAAAAACTAAAGGAAACATGGGTCGAACCTAGGAGCTCATGAACAATCCAGAATGTACCATACATGTGACTCATCCTGAAGGCATTCCAACTCTTGATGACATCATAACACCCTAATGCTCAGTGTTTCCCTATATGGCCTAAACGAGGGGCCCAATCCCCTAGAAGAGTATAATTTGTACTAAGGGACACTAGCTAGTGCGTAATCTTAACTAGTGCATCAATCGTTCTCAAAAATCTCACTCATTATGCCAGGTTTCCATGTGATCATGCATAAAAAAGGAATGGGTGAGTCAACAATGTCAATCAAGTAGCACAAACATCACACACAACTAATGCAGTCAATGTACACCAAATATCACCCCTAAGTCACCCTAAAGAGAGTTTTTCCAAAATAAATTATTTTATTAAAGTACCAAATGGGAATTCACCAATCTCAAAGAAAATCATCATTTCTCTTGAGAACCAAAACACATGTTCACTCCTAAAAAAATAATTTATCAATAAACCAAAACTCCATTTGAAATTCTGTAAATTATGTTTAAAGGACAAATGAGAATTCTTTCACTACTGGGTGTCAGTTCATTAAGAAAATATTTCAAGTGTCGTGTATCAAATAAATGCCTTTTTTACACCAAATAATCAATTAAAAATTAATTATATTAAATTATTTCCCATTTATTAAAATTAATAAAATATCAAAAATTCAATAAATTCTAAATTTAATGGTGAGTGTAGTGGGGGACATACCTCAACTAGCAGCTCGGTTATGACGACACGGCTCATCTCACACTTGCGCACAAGTACTCACAACTTGCTGACAACCACAATATCACAGAAAGACCTCGCCAACGCACTGCAACAAACGAAAAACATCTAGAATACATAAACACGAACCTAAAACAACCCAAACGAACAACCAACACAAAATAACCACCTCGACATGTTTACAAAACACAACTCGCACCATGAACCCTATTTACTAATGCCCTTTAAAACCCAAAAAGTGTTTAAAAAAATGACACAATGCCAAAATAACTCACTAAATATTTTAAAGATCCAACATACCTATTTAAGAAAACACCTATAGTGTGCAACCTAACAAAAGAGCATGACATAATGAGATCAACATTTACAAATATGTGCGCCTAAACACATTTCCAAAACCAGGATCTCAGCACCCATATTATTAAATAAATCATTTAAAAATTTATAAACAATTTTAAAAAGTTTATCGTTGCTTTGAACAAAAGAAACCTACTCAAGCATCATTTAATAAATTATAAAAACTTTCAACTACGAGCAAGGGCCAGTGGGAATAATTAGAACATTGCATGTAAAACTCGTCAAATTCAGTTCACATAAACAGGGTGAAAAATATAAAATGAAAATAAATTATTTTAAAAGCTCAATTTACACCAACCAATTAATTATATCATATACTGAACTAATAAATTAAGATTTAAGCACTTGAAAAACAAAAGAAAATAGTAGTTTAGTGAAAATGTAAATTTAAAGGTGATGTGAAAAGGGTTCATAACTCAACTCCAATGCAAAATGAAAACACACGCTTGGAACCGGGGAAAAGAACCATGTGCACCTCAAATACACTCACAGGAATCACAAAGAGGGGTGCATCGGAGTGTTTCTAGGGTGTAGGGGTTCGTCGCGGCCTATTCAAAAGGAATCGGGGAATCCAGACAAGAGATAAGGAGGCAGGACAGCTAGAGGGGTGTTAGAGAGGTGTTAGGGTTTCTACTAGAAGATTGGAAGGTGATTCAACATCGGGGGTTCCACCGATGTAAGGCAGGAGGTCGGCTGGTGCATGTCCGGTGTGGTGATCACCTTTAAGAGGTTAGTGCCAGATGGGTGATGGAGACAGAGCTGGGAAGGGGAGTCGAGGTCAGTCGAACTGATGGAAGGGAAGTGCACTGTTGGTAATTGGTAGAAGGTGCGGATGGTGGATCTAGTATAATGGAAGGGGAGATGGGGTCTCTGGTATTGTCCGGATAAAATAGGGCATCGTGCCGACGAGAGGGAGGAGGTAGGGGCCTACGTGCAGCGTCCTGCTAGATTAGTTTTGAGAGGTCGGGTCGATGGCCTATTGAATATTGATGGAGAGTGGCTGAATTAGATGAGGCTGGATGGGGTGAGCACAGAGGGCTATAGTGAGGCAGCTTTTGGGGACACTGTGAAGGTGGTGCAGCATAGGGAGAAGTAGATTTACTGGATGCTGCAACGAGAGGAGAAGGAGGGTGAGATCCGCGGCACTAGAGGGAGCGAGAAGGGAGGAAAGGTGGTAGCTGAAATAAGGGTTATAACATATATTGTTATTTTTTTAATTAAAAACATAAAATATATTAATAAGAATTATTATAATAATAAATAAATTTTTAATAAATTACATATAATTTTTTATTTAACCTAAAATATTAATTATAGTAAACATCCTAAAAATAATAATGATAATACCATTGATAATAACTATTTTAAAATTTTTGGTAACGTTATTAACCAATGCTCATAAATAATTATACCATTTTTAGGAATAATTACAATAATTATAACCATAACAAATTTAATAAAAAATATTATTATTTGTAAATGTAAAAAAATTTCTTAACATAATTTAGTTTTCAATTAAACCTCTTCTTATTTATTTAAGGTGTCATACAATTTCCCAGTAACCCCGCATGACTTATAAAAATATTAATAATGAAGAAAATGACAATTATTTTATTCTTAATAATGAAAAAACTCTTAATAATAATAATAATGGTAGTAGTAATAATAGAAATAATATTAATAATAAAACCTTGATTAAAATAATAATAATAATAAAGGTTTATTAATAATAATACTAATAAAAACATTAATAATCATACCTATAAAAATATAAATCTTAAGAATACCCGGTTCACTTTAGTATTAATAATCAAATCATTAACAACACTAAAATTTTTAAATAACACAATAAATTACAAAAGTATATCATTTTTATTTTTCAAAGATAGGTGGATCATGAAAATACCTGGGCGAATCCGCATGGGGTTTCTAATGTGTGGTCTGCCTTTGTGTCGAATGACATTAACTCAAAAACATGCACTTTTTTGACAAAACGCTAAATTTTCATTCAGAACTCAACACGAACCAAAACAAAAAAAATTAATAACTAAATGAAATAACAAAATAAATTAATTAGATAGGTCAGGGTGTGACACACTCCCATTTATTTTTACTTAGAAATTTGTAGAATGTTCAACATTTTTATGGACACCCCTTGGGTGTTCCAAGTTGAATATCCCCTAATGGTTAAATGTGTGTAACCCTGGTTCACATCCTAAGATTTCATATTATTTATAAAATCAGATTTTTCCTGTTATATGAATGTTTAATGGTATCAAAGGACCCTTTAATGTGTTGGCCCATCTATACATGGAATTGATTCTATAGTAAATTTACCTATTGACCATGGAACCATTGTAAATGACCCCTTAGTCTCTATTAATCAAAATATCATGTTTCAATGATTTAAATGGATTGATCAAATAAGATGATTTTTAATTGATATTTTTATTATAATAAAATTAACCAAATGAATAAAATGAATGGTTTATAGATCATGGTGATTCCTGAACTATTACTCATTCTTTTTAAAATGATAATATAAACTTTGATGCTTTAGTTTTGATTGATGTTGACTTTTGAGACACATGAGAGGTAATAATACATGCCATATGTCCAAAATATATATATTCTTGGATATGGATGTGGTAAGTTGGTAATGTATTAGTAGATCCTAAAATTATCATGCTCCATTTCATTATGTGTTGAGCATGACGTGTCACACCACTGACAATGTTAGCATGTTGGAGTTAAAGTTCCATGTTCCCTTGTTCATGTTTTGACAATATCACAATATCGCCATCTTGAGCGACGATCATGAAGTCTCACAATCACAATGAGATGGGGGGAATGTACCATGTTTTCTGAGATTATAGGACCATTAAACTGGTTATAGATGTAGTAGTTAGGCCTCCATACAAAAATCACGTAGTATTCTGTGTATAAAGACATTTATGTCTCCACAAACATGATTCATATATGTGGACGCAATATGTAACTATATATATATATATAATATTACTATAAATATAATTACTGATTAGAAATCTATTTTGGTCTTGAGACTAAGTATAGAGAGCCTCCATGTGTTATTTAGAAACCTGAGCAAGATGTTTTTTATTTATTCAGTTAGGATAATTAATTATTTATACATGCACGCTATTTATCTATGATCGTAGCTTAGATCACTTATAAATAGTGTTACTTGTGGACCTATAATATTTTATCGTAGACCCTACATAATCTACCTTTAGAACCAGTGAAATTTAATTTTCTTTAGGTATTGATATCATAAAGGTTCCAATTATAGGT
This sequence comes from Viscum album, assembly GCA_963277665.1. Lineage (NCBI taxonomy): Eukaryota > Viridiplantae > Streptophyta > Magnoliopsida > Santalales > Viscaceae > Viscum > Viscum album. The sequence goes on from OY728159.1 coordinate 1,866,085,315, forward strand.
TTTTCATATATTTTAATTCTAGATGGATCATAGAATGAGAGGGAAAAGAATTATAACGAGATGCTAGTAGAGAATCTTTTTATCCTTCATTATTATTTTTAAAAATTAATATCATTTATTATACACTTTTATATTAATATTCCATGCATTTTTATAGTGTATTTTTGATATATTACTCTATTAATTTGTTATTTATTCTTGGGCTACATGTTTATTTATTCTATCTATTTATATTGTACTTCCACTATTGTCTGATTATATTTGTATCCGATGTGCCACTCTTATAAGATGGTATATTCTCTCCACCATGACACCTTTACGCAATCACTGCTATTCTTCACCCTCTGGCATATGGTGAGGTACGACCGATTCCATGTGACCCATCGGCTTTGGGCATTTTTTTGTAGACCTCGGGCCAGGATATTACAATTTTTTTTAAATAATTTTATTTGAAAAAAACCACTGATACATATAAAGTAATATTTAAAAATCATTTATATAATTTCTTATTGAAAATATCATTTCCAACCATATATTTTTTTAAAACCATAAAACATTTTAAATTTATTTATCTTTGAAAGAACAATTAAATTTCTAGAATATTAGTAAAAAATACTTTCCTTAAAATGATCCATGTAAAAATTAAATGGAATCTTCAATGAAATTTTGATCATTATGGATGTTAATTTTGTACATTATATAAATGATGAAAAGAAAATTATTTTTCGCTATAAAAAGGGTATAAAGATTTCTTGATTGTGTAATTATAATAATATTCCTTTCACAATTTTGGTAAAATCCAAGAGTGCATTGTTTGGAAAACTACCTGAAGATTCCTTTTTAAAAAATTTGTAAGAATATCAAGCATGGATAAAAATGAATTTTTTAAATATCATGGGGGGTAATAAAACATTTTTGAAAACCAGTTTAGATGAAAATTGTTTTGATATAAAATTTATTTCCAACTACTCTGAGAAATAATGTTGGATTTATTTAAATGCATTTTCTAAGTTATTTACTATTCAAAAGAGTGTGAAAATGGTACTATTACTTGTAAATAACATTTAAAAATAATGGATAAGAAAATTCATGTCGTTATTGAGTTATTGATAATAAGATATCATCATTGGAAGCCAAATTGTAAATAATCCCAATAAACAATGAGATTATAACATACGAATCATTCAACATTGGAAATTTTGAATTAATATTATAATGAAATAATATATGTAAATGGAAAAAATAATATGATGAGGATAAATAAATTCATGATATTAAATTTCAATTTTTTTATATACACATCATTAAATTATATAAGTACATCACATATCATATATCTCAAATAAAGAAAATTGTGACAAAACCCACTTACTGTTTTAGTAACTTTTTAACTATAAAACCAATTAAATAAGGATCGTAAAATGTTTATTAAAATAATAATTATAATGAAATAAATTCATGTTAAATGTATACATCACATAAAACTAATATTCTATAAATATGTAAATACGATAAAATAAAATAAATATGAGATAGAAATCCCTTACCTCATGCTTCCTGTTGTAAGAATATACTTAAAAATATTTTATAATGGGTTTAACAATGTTATTAACTTATAAAAGAACTATATTAATATTTATAATATCATATATTTTACTTTTATAACATATTATCAACATTTCATTAATTACCATTCATTATTTTCATCAATTCGATTGTTAATTGCCTTGTTTTCTCATGCATGCTTTCTTATGAAAGTCTCAGTTCTTGTCCCTATAATATAGTGATATAAACCCCATAATAATAATGAAGAAATAATTTTCAAATTTATATATAATGATTACTTTTATAACCAATCGTGAAATATTTTTTTCAAAAATTAAGATTCCTACAATCATTGAGATAGTAGGTTGTATGTACAGGTAGTAACTTTCCATTTTTTCAATGAGCATTATAGAAAGGAGGTATGTAATATTTTATCATTAAATATTTATAATAACACCATATATAAAAAATTATTTCATAAAATATACTTATATATATCATCCATTAGTTTTGGTGATAAAAAGTGTATCACATCGCTTTGTGAAAGAGGTATTTAACATGCACAGAAATGATATTATTGTATTTTTATTTTAAAAAACAAAATTATATTTTATATTTTAATAATAAAATATATTTCATTAATATAATAATTATAACATTTATATCACATATAATCATTATAATAATCCTTATTACCTTCCATATAAAGCATTAGTGAGAAAACGAATCCCATCCCTTCGAGAGGAAGTAGTTCACCGTACACTTGAATAATGTTATAGTATCCCCAAAAAAACAAAAATTAAAAAATGAATATTATATATTAAATAAATATGTATAAATATCAGATAAATATAATATATTTACCTTATATTATTCATCATACCCAACCATGAAAGGTGTTAATAGAAGAACGAATAACATCAGTTTGTGAGGCAGTAGTCCACTGTACACAAGAATGATGATTTTAAAACAAATTTTATGTATGTGGGGATAGTTGTGGGTCTTGATATTATTATTAAAATATCCCATTATATGTTATATAGTGAATTTATTATATCATAGTGGTTCAAAAATAAATTAAGGAGGTGTGGAAAGAAATAAAACAAAGAAAATCATTTAATAGCATTACATTACCCTCACGTATACTCCATATGTTTTCAGTAAATCCTTAATTAGATAGATTAATGTAGAAATTAAGAAATATAAGATGATTTTAGGTATTTTTATAATTTATTTGGGTGGTTATTGGTTGATCCAAATAGTTTTTAATTAATGAATAAGAGTGGAGAGGTGTTGGACATTTACAAGATGGGAATATGACACACTTATTATTTTTGAAATGAATTCAGTTCTAAAACATTTTACATATGTAAAGAAATAGTCCAAAATGTTCCCCTATCTAGACTTAGAGGTGGAATGGTCTCAGTAGTACAAAAATATCGTTTTTAGACAAGTTTACATGTAATTTTTACCCTTAAATTTTTTACTTTGGCCCCTCATAAACACATTTTTACCTTAAATGTGGTCATTAAAGTTTAGTACATTTAGTACTAATTTAATAAAAATGAAGATATATTTTATTATAAATTATTATTATTCCAAATATATTTTCAATTTTTTTCTATTCCATTCAAATAAATGGTAATATTAAATATAAAATTATTCCCACAAACGTGATTAGAACGTATTTTTTTAAAGGGAAAATGAACAAAAGTGTACAATGGTTTTATATCCAGTTTTGATATAAAATTAGGTATAGTGACCTAAATTGGATTAATATATATATATATAATATAATTATTTTTTCTTAAATAAATATAAATATATAATTAAACTTTATAATTATTTTAAATGAAAAGGAAATTTTCAATTAAAATTCATAACTTTTCATTATTCATCAAAAAATTAATCTTTTAAGAACATTCAAAGAAATTAACCATAATATAATTCAAAAATTATGATTTCAAATAAAATAATATTATTATTTATATTAAATTTTCTAAAATTGAAAAAAAATTAAAATAAAACCCACAGACATGATGAAAAATAGGGGTTTTGATATGTTTATTTTTCAAGTAAAAGATACTTTTTGTTAACTATATATCGAATAATAATCATTGTATTAATATCAATTTAAATTTATTGATAAATAATATATATATTTAAATTAGTACATTCTTTTTTCAGTATTATTTTTTATATTTAAAATGGACATGCATTATGCACATTAAAATAGTTTCTAGAAAAAACCACATTTTTAAACCCAAAAATAAAATCATATTAAAATCCAATATAATTTATATTTAAAAGAAGATAAGTAGATTAAATGTAAATAAATAATAACTTATTTAATTTAAAACATAATTGTTCATTTAAATTAATTAATTGATTGAAATTATATGATTGTTTTATAAAATCATTATTTTCCAATATTCATGGAAAAATCAATATATTTCACATTGTCCCAAATTTCACCCAAAGTAAATTATGATAATTTGAATCCAAATAATGAAGTTATTTTTATAAAATAATTTATATATAACATCAAAAAAATTATTAAAATATATTTTAGGAAAAGAAATAAAAATCATTTTTTACCAAAACATATTTTGAAGAATAAAATCAATTTACTAAAAATTGTTTGATATTTTTCATAAAAAATCAATAATTAACACTGACTATGACATGTATATAAATACATATCATAAATTATTTAACTTTATTGATATAATCTAATTTAATATATATAGTTGATAAATGTTATATATATCAAGGGTGTTCTAATTGTAGTGTTGCGTGTTGAATATGTTGTCGAACATAAAAATATTGAGATTGAATGTGCTACAAGATATTAAAGGGATTAAATTAATTTAAAAAAATATCATAAATTAATAGGGTATTATATTCACTTCTAAGATTAGTGTTTTTCTTCTGTTATGCTGTCAAACATAATTTTATTATTTTAAAACTTGGGGTGTTACACAAATGGATTGGAATGTTTGAATAAGTGAAGGGAGGAAGCGACATTTTATATATGGGTAATGAGAACCCTCTTTGAAATTACAAGGATATTTGAAAAAATAATCCAATGTGATAAATTACTTAATTTTAAAAACCATTAAAATAACCATAGGATCAATTTTTCGATATTATAAGGAATAAATAAGGTAATCCAAAATAGAATTTGACAAGTTTGTAGGTCATTTTAACTGTTATCTTTTTATATTAATCCCTAGTAAACCTATTATTACCTTAACCGTGATAAATAGTTTTTTCTATTTTCACTATAAATTTTGGTAAAAAATACTATTAAACATATGTTAGAAAATATTTTATGTTGATTCCAAATATTTAATCAATTTTTTCAAATTCAATTAATGAATTTTCAAGAACTCAATTGATAATTAATCCCACATATGCAATGTAAAAAATGGTTTTGCAATGAGAAATTTATCATTATTATCATATGATTTGTTAACAAAAATCAATATAAAGTTGATTCTAATTACCTAATTTGATGTTATTATAATTCTATTTACCTATTTTTACTCTAAAAAAATATTAAAACTTATTTAACTTTGTAAATAATTTAATAAAAAATGCATTTTTCTTTAATAGTCAATATTTTGAAATATTAATCAAAATATGAAATATCATAGAAATACCGCAAAAACTCACACCAAGAAAATTTTCATATGATTATCTTAAAAATTATATTTATTTTATAAAATAAATATTCAAAAAGTGGAAAAATTAATTTTATCATGAGTGACCAATAAGAGATGAAACCTTTTACTTTAAAAATATAGTTTTTAAAAAAACAATTATTTAACATTGAAATGATTCATATTTTATTTATAATAAATTTATATCATTTTAATATTTATTATACATGTTTAGATAATATATGTTCATAATTTAGTGAGTACTATTCATACTTTCCATTTTAAAGGCTTGGTTAAATTGTTCATATTTAAATAATAATATTTTTACAAAGTATCATGTTTGGTTCAAACCACGTTTTTGGTATGTCTAACGATATTTAAGGGATTTACTATATTGAAATATAAATATATCATAAATTCCTATGGTAATGTATGTTTATATAATTTTGGTATTGTGTGTCATACTCTCTATTGAACAGGATTTTCCTATATAAAATCACAATGTGTTAAAGTCCACCCTCCTTAAATAATTTGTATTTTCAAAATTTAATCTTCATCTTGATAATTAGGGGTATGAAATTTGGAAATAGTTTTTTTGGGGACTCAAATTATCCAAATGTTTAACGAAAAGTCATCATCAAAAGAGAGAAATGGAAGTAAAAAGGTTATCGAGAATATCATACAATAAGGTCTTCGTATAGAAGAACACTATGGATAAATGAAAAGATATATATTGGATAGAAATATAATTCCAAAGGATTAATGGAGTGTGATATAAATCATTTCTCACAAATAAAAGCGATGATCCGTAGATGGTTAACAACTAAATAATAATAATGTTATGATGAGTTAAGAAACTATTTCATTTATCAGAATTGAAATTACTAGGATAATATTGTTATTTAAGGATGTTTTTCCTATATGTATGGAATTGTATTACCATATAGACTGAAAAAATAATAAAATATAGTGATATGATATCTTTTTATTGGAATAATTCCATTCTTTGGATGTCATTCGATCAATTCCAACTATAGATCTTACTTGTAGAAATGAATATCTAATGTAAATTTTCATGCTTTAAGTAATAAAATTAACAACTAATATATCATTATCTCAATAATATAAGGACAATCCATTTCTTATATCTCTAGATATTTTCAAGAACAAATAATTTAGAAAAAATTATCAAATAATTCCCGAAATTCAACTCAACCAATTCTATAAATACGAAACCAAATAAATCGTCCAATATTTTTTGGTCCAAATTCAAATTCCAATATTTTATGATGAATGGTCAATGAATCATCAATTTATTACTCATAAAATGTAAAGTTGATTTTAATGTAGCATTATAAATATTTTTATCACTTTATCACCTTAAAACAATAATAATTAAAACATGATTTGAATATATAATAAAATGTTAGGTTATTTATATTCTATAAATCAATTCTTGTAGTAAACTCCATCAAAGATGGACTAAACCCAAAAATCTCAAACTAATTTAATTTCCACAAACAAAATTGCACAAAAATATTATTTTTATCTTATAATAAAGATAATATTAAGGGTATCCTCCTTCAATAATATTTTTAAAGAGGTTGAACTTGTCATAGAATCACATTTCTAGGTAATCTGTTCTATTCAATATATTTTGTCAAATACTTTATGAAATAGTACTATAGTATATTCCATATACATTTCATGATTCTTATAACCATAATATAATTGATTAAAAAATAATATTACATAATTCATTAATTAAAAAAATCAGGTCAATAATTCCACTTTTTTGTGGTAATACAATAAGCATAACCATGATCCTAAATATTATATTTACGTATATTCAATTAACACTTTGAGAATTATTTTTCAATGTTCTCTATATACTTATAGTTTAAGCATTGATCATTATAAATTTAAATCATGAAATTTCAATTATGATCATGGTGGCCATTATCTATAAGCTTGTAGAAAACTCTCATTCCCTTCAAGAAAGTACAAGTGTGTTTCTTTCTGAAATTATCACATATGAGAATACCTTTCATACCCTTCTTCCCATTGTCCATTTTTTCTCATAAATCATCTTCTTTTATTTCATAGCTTAAAATCCGCAATAATTATAGGATTATTTTTCTATATTAAGAGCATTTAATGTCATTTACACATATAAGGAGAATCCTTGGTAAACCAGTTTCCATCAAAATATTAGCTTAATTTCATCAATGAATCAATAACTCTTACTCTTTAAATTTTGTGCATTGACATGGTTACCATTATATCAATCACGAAAAATTTTCAAATGATTTAATAAATAATATAAGATCATTAAATTATGAAACAAAATTTATAATTCCATAAATAGAGAAATTGTTAATGTAAATCGAAATATTTATGACAATCTAATCACAAAACACTAAACATGGTTTCTTTAGAGATATATTTATTTTCAAATACACTATAATAGTTCATTAATATAATGTGAAATATATAATGATTATCCCCTTGAGTGAAAAAACATGTGAGAAGTTAATATTGTTTTCATGCACTAGATGACCACTGGGTCAAGGCCAATGCGCCCTTTCTAGAGTTATTTCCCCTAGGAATACATGTACTAAAACCACACAAACATGTAGTATCGAAAAAAAAGATTCATTTATATGGAAAAATAATTTATTCCTTATAAAAATATTATGATGTTCTTATATAATTATCCACAACTTTTATCAGGGGATTATGTTCCCTCATATTTGTTTTCCTAAATTTTGATGTCGAGGTCACTAATAAACTTCTTCTGATACCAATTGTAATAAACCTGACTCCAATAACAAAATATTGGTGTCTATATTATTACATTGGAAAAATATTTGAGGTATCACATCCCAAACGAATGAATATTTTATTAGTGTTGGTAAATTAGATATATATATATATATAATTCATATTACAATTTAAACCTAGAATTTATAAAAACATTTCTTTGTAAATACCATTATTCCCCATAAAATATCACAACATATAAGTAACAAAAAACATCAAAGTATCCTATAAAAAATAAAACATAACATTGGTGTGCGGTAATATGATCAGTATGGGTATGATTATTGTTGAATCTATCATGTATAAATAATAAAAATCAATACGGTAATGTGAATAACTGAAACACATACCATTTAATCAATAAACTAAGCATAATATAGAATAATTAAAATATGATCAAACAAATCCATATAAATAAGTTAATAAAAATGAAAATTATATATTGACATTATAATTAATAAAATAATAAAATGAAAATAAATATCATCATAATGAGGAAATTCAAAATATTAGACATCTAAACTTATCAAAACCATCCCCAAGACAGTATAAATCATTTTGTATAAACCAATATAATTTAGCCAAATTATTTGTCTCATTATAACTGTTGATTGATTGAGGTCCTATCTATAAATATGTCCCAAATGTAACATACAATTTCCAATTATTTACTCATATCAAATGGGTGAACCTTAATCAACATAAAAATTTGTATTAAAAAAATATACTAATTTTTCATAATTAATGTGATCAAATAAGCATTATCATAAATCATCATGATTATGATGGTGAATGGTAATGAAAATATACATCCTAAATCAAAATTATCATGAACCATTCATAGAATGGATTAGTATTATCTCAATATAGAATATCCCCATTGGTTCATAATTTTAATAATGGTTCAGTGTCATTGATGAATAGAAAAAAAATAAAGATGTCACTAGAATCATTTTTGATGAAAATAACATTTTCAACATGAAAATTAACTATTAAGACAAAAATTTCATAAAAAATTGAAAATACCATTATTTAACAATATCCATTGAATAATAGTAAAAATCCTAATATATTGAGTGGTCATTACAATGTAAAAATCCATTCATTCCATAACCATTAAAATAATGATTTCATTCACATTTTTAATAAAATTAAAAAGTTATTTGTTATGTGAAATACATGACGATTCATTAAAATAAATAAAATAATAATAATTGGTAAAAATTCATTTGAAAATATAGTTGGGTCCTTTTTAAAACATTTTTTAAAACATTATTCAAAAACAAAGATTTTGATGAAAATTGATTTTTGACCAAAGATAAAATAAAGTCGAATTTTATAAAAAAAATCAAAAATTTTAAATACCAAACTGAATAAAAATAGTATTATTACATGTAATATCTTCTGAATAACTATTTTAAAATATATTATATTGATATTAGTATATATAGATATCAAATAATTCCTCTATGTAAAACTAAAACAAAAAAATCCTGAATAATGATGAGATTGTGAAATAAACCATTAACAAATTGGTAACTTCTGGATCATATGACCCAAGAAAAAAATAACTAAAAATGAAACATTAAATCCCATTAATATAAATATATTATTTATATACAATAAAAATGGAATTATATATACTGAAAAAAGTAAATAATTATTGTGTATGGCATAAGTCTCACGGAAGTAAATGTGAGACGAGAAACCCTTACCTTGGGGTTGAATTACTTAATACTTATATGAAACTCCCCTATAATTGTTTTAATCATATTAATAATCTATACCAAAACCATAATAATATTTAATATCTCATATATATGATCGTCTTATAACATTTCACCACAAGTTTGCCAATAATATTTCATTATTTTCGTTGTTAAGGGTGTTAATTTCCATGTATTGTCATCCATGTTTTGTCATGAACTCTCTAATTCTTGTACATAAGTAAAAAAATAAATCATATTCATAATTATAATAATTTTATAAAAGTCATATTTAATCATTATATACATTATTATAACCATTCATGGTTGTTTGTTAAGGAAAATGAGCTGCATCGCATCATGGAGATGGTAGGTTGTATGTACACTTGACTAAAAATATCATTCCCTCAATGGGTGAGAGGGTATGGGAGTGTTTGAATAATTTTTATTAATTTATATTGTATCATATATATCACATATATTCATTAAATTTATTCCAATTACCATCCATGTAATGATTAATTCAATTACGAATCAAATTCCATCACGAGGTGGTAGTCCAGTTTACACACGAATGACAATATATTATTTTAAATGGAATCAATATTAGGAAGGTGAATTTGATATTATAAATAAATAAGTATAATAGTTTTATAAATATAAAATAAATATTATCAATTAATCCTTACATTCAGACTAAAATGGTAGTGATGTAAAACTAACTACATTAGTTCGCGAGGCGATAGTCTTCCATACACACAATCGATGATTTCATTTACTATTTGATGGAGGAGGAGTTGATAAATATTATTCCATTAATATAGTATCATCTTATTATATTAGAGATAATTTTTTAATTATATTTAATGTTTGAATTCAAAATTTAATATGAAAAAATAATAAATAAAATGAATGATCTTTGGTAAAACAACTAAATTCTCTATGAGAAACCTCCTTTGGGTGTCCTCTTAAAGAATAAGGGGTTAGTCTTTGGGGAGGAACATAAGATATAAAATATTTTTATATATGTTGAGGAGGTATTTTGGAAGGTATTTTTGAACCAATGTATTTTTATGTGTGCATAAGTTAATGTAGGGAGTTCCCTTTTATAAGTGGTGAAAAAGAACCCGCTTGGAATTTATATGGATATTTCATAAAAGAATCAAAAAATAAAATTGTAATTAAAATGAAAAAAATCATCCACATAACTATAGTTATTATTATATATTGTATAGTTTGTATTTTAAAAAAAATTAAAAGTTGTTAGTAAGATTGGACATTATCATATTAGGTTAAACCCTATATAAACCCCTTTTTACATTCACCTAGGTAATTATTTTTGATTATTTTCACTATTTATTTTATAAAAATATTATGTATTGGGTATTATATAATTTAAAAAATGTTGAGTACACATATTTAATTCATTATTACTAATTAAATTCATATAATTAGATGAATTTAATTCAAAATTATACATTCATGAATGATGAAAAACTTGTTTCCAAATAAACATTTACCAAATGTACATAATGTTTTAATATTGAAATTCAATATTAAATTTATTCCACTAAAATCAGTTTGGTTTTTTATAATTTTATTTAAGTAATTTTACTTTAAAACCTACATAAAATATAATTTCACATTGTAAATAACCTTAATATAAATGATGTTTTTTCTAAAAGTATATATTTTTTACAATTCATCAAAAAATGAAACTTCTCAGTGAATTATAAAAAAGTTACACTAATATAGTTTTTATTATCTAAATTAAATATTAAAATTAATTTTATAAATTAAATATTATAAAATTTAAAAAAATTAATTTTATCATATGTGAGAAAAAAGTGTCTAAACTATTTTCTTTGAAAAGTATAGTTTTTCAGAAAAACACATTTTTACTTTCAAATTATTTTTAATTAATTTATAACTAATTGATATACATTTATTTTATTTAATAAAAAATTTAACCATATAATTTCATAATTACTTATTTTTTTTGTATACCCACCATTTTCACAACTAGTTTAATATTGTCATATTTGAAAATAATATCTTAATAGAGTATAATGTTTCAATAAAAACCAGTGTTGAGTTCATCAAAATATTTTTATGTGATTGGATATATTTAAAATTAAATATATCTTAATTGATCATGGTGTTATACTTTCTTTTAAGATTATTCTTTTGTTTTGAACTCACTATCGAACAAGATTATCCTATTTTAAAATCATAGGGTGTTACAAGAAGTCTTTATGGTGATATGTTTAATTTTTTAGTAAAAAAATATCGAGCATCATAGGCCTATTGGGTGATTGAAGCATCTACCCATTATGAAATGGAATTGGGATGATGAAACCATAGAATTCGTGATGGGATTTATGGAGAAATACACTTTTAATACATATATACTACATATTTTTAAATGAATATTAAATACATTACTCAAAAACATGTCTAAAGATAATAATATTTGAGAGACATTAGAGACTTGGAAAAAAATCATCTAATTTGGTGAAATATCTTTAGTATCTCTCATAAAGATATTCCCATTAAGTAATCTTCATAAAAAAGACCTACTTAAACAATTTATTCATAGGATTGGGAATGGTAACATAATAATGGGTGAGTTCTAATGCCTTTTAGGGTTATCAAAGGATGTACAGAAGCATAATATAAACATAAGTGCACGATAATATGAGAGTAACATTTTAAAATAATTCTTTTCATATCTGAGATCATAATATCGAGTCATGGAATAAGGTTTTACATGTCAAAATAAATGAATCATATGAAAATAAGAGAACAAGATCCATGAGAAGATAAAATTGGAAAAATATATACAAATTTGGAATAAAAATTGGCCTATAAAATCATTTCCATTGTATTCAAGGCTTTCTTCCAAGCCCCAAAACATGATAATATTTAATGTTCAATCCCAAGACCATAATAACCCAAAAATTCCCTTACTGATCATGGTTCACTCTATATTATTATATTTTCTATCTCATAAATCATAAATAATTAACCAATTCATTGGAGGAAGATATTGGCCCAAACTATCACATAATAAAAATCATTTATATGTATTCCAGAAGATCGAAAAATATTAATCATATCATAACTCGTGGAATGAAATGGGTTGGAAAAATAATTAATAATATCATAACCTATAAAAAGATATAAGCTTAATAATAATTTCATCATTTCATCATAGAACAAACTACATGAAAAGGAATGGGTTTGAAAATAATTTATCATATAACAAATACTGGATATGAATCAAGTCTTATAAACATCATATCATCATAATTCATTCTGAGAAAGAAAAATAGTGTCATCCATAGACAATATCCCAATAAAATCATTAATTATATCATTTTATGTAATATTATATATATAAAAACTTATAATGATAAATCACTTGGATCATTTCTTAAGGAATAATACTTTTCATTGAAAATCTTTTTTGTAACTACAAGTGCATAATATTTTTTGAAAATACTTTTCTTTGGAAATAAACTTTAAAAATAATAAAGGAAGACTTATATATCATTTAAAAACATATCTTGAGGAAAATAACATTTACACTTCTAAACATAATCTTTTCAAAACATAAAACATTTTTAAAATATTTTTCATATAAAATAACCAGGAAAAAAAGGAAGTTTTGAAAATAATTGAAAACATTTATGTAGTAAAATAACCTTTTAAAATAAAAAACCTATCAAAATATAAAAAATATTAAAAAAAATATTCAAAAGTATCTTGAAAACATATAAATTAAAAATTACAGAAAATAATGTGCATGGCATAGTGAAATTTCGTTCATGTCGTACACATTAAAATAAAGACTCCATTCACATAATCGGTAAAAATAAATCGAACCTTTTTTTGAAAACAAAATTTATATACCTTTAAAAAAATTTGATAAATTAATATGGGGTTAAAATTTCATTTAATAAGACATTTTAGGTATGATAAAAACCTTTTTCGAATCATTTTTTAAATCATGGTTTTGGATAAAAAGGGGGTTTCAACTGAGAATATTGTTTTAATTAAAACATTACTTTTTTAATTAATCGGCACTTAAAAAGAGTAAACTGAATAAATAACAATTATTATATTTAATTAATCATATTATAAGAAAATTAATGGGTTTCTTGAGAGATATATTGTATTATACCATGATTAGAAGCACTATCATAAACAATCTCGGTAAACAATTTGATTGTAACATAAAACCCTTACCACATTGTTAACATTGAATCATAATTACCATGAGAGAATAAAATTAAATGAAAAATATAATATAATACAATTAATTTAATTCATGACAGAACATGTTAATGGTTATGTATATACACCACACAAAAGAATCTCTGGGTGAATTGTTTTATGTCACATAGAAATAAAACAGAGATGAGAAATCCCTTACCGTAAGTATCGAATTAATTCATACCCATTCAAATCACATGTATGATAATTATATGTTTATTATACATCTACAAAATAATAGTAATTATATATATAATAAAATATATTATATACTTATATAATTTTATTCCCATTATAATATCAAATACAATTTAATTTCATGTTTCAAGTAATAATCACATTGTTTTTTATATGTTTTTTTTTATTTCTAGACATCTTAATTGGATCATGGTTCAATAATATTCTAAATAATAATAAAGAAATATTTATCATAATTAAACATATATTATACTTCTTTTACTAATGATGAATGATTATTTTGAGACATAAAGTTCATTTTGATCGTGGAAACGGTTGGAATTTGTATGCATGAGTAACATTTATTTTTTCCAACAATCTTTATGGAAGGTAGTTAAGTAATATCTTATCATAAAATAATTATAATAATAACAAAAATCACTTATTATTTTTGAAAATATAATTATACATGTCATCAATTTTGTGTTGTGATGAAAAGTGTAACATCCCAAGTAAGTAATGAATAATAGATATAGTTATCTATGTCTATTTATGAATTAGATAGTGTTTTAGAGGCTTAAAATGAGAATAAATCCAACCTTAAGCATGAAATACTCTAATATTTTTAAAAGATTGTTTTACTGCCTTTTGATGGAGAACCATTTTTAAATCTATATTTTGACAATTTTATAAGGTATATTTGTCAAAATAAACTTATTCTTTATTATTGGGACATTGAAATTTACTTTGGATAAATTTCTGGTATTTTTCTGATAATGCTCATTTTTTTAATGAATAGTGAAAAATGTTGTAATTTAATTCAAAACCTCTTTTTAATATAATTTATTTATATGATTATATTATCTTTTGAATTGTTTTTAAAGTGAAATTAGAATATATTTTTACCATTTAAACCAATATTGGTCGTTGGAATTAATTTCATCTTGAAATTGGACTTAAACTAGTGTCAATCTTTTGATACTTATTGTTTCATAAAAACACGCTATTTGCTCTGACAGCGGGAAATAATTATTAAATTAATTAATGTAACTTATATGTTTTGAATTTTGTAAAATAGACATCATTTTTGAATTCGGAATATCAAATATAGCTTAGAGTAAAGATTTGGTATTTTTCTGAAAAACTTCAATTTTTGATGAATAGTGAAACCACTAAGTGGTACTTAAAAACTGATTTTTCGTTTAAATGAAATTTTACCACCTCTATGTTTTTAATTTCAAAAATTTGACATACATGGTTGTCACTAAGAAGTAAAATGTGGTTCAATGGGATTAAAATAATTTTTGGTGAATAGTAACTTTTATGCTTTTAATGGCGATTATAGGTAATTAGTGGAATTTAAGGAAAAAATGATATTATAATAAAATGAAAATACGTAGACACATGTCCTACCCTTATTGGATGTGTCATGTCCGACCAAGACAATCCATCGGTCAACTTGGGGACCCCATGGAGCCATTTTGGAAGGAAAATGGCATTAATATCTTTTTATTTAATGTTAAAGTAAAAATGACACAAACATGTATTGTTTTATTAAAACAATTTTTACATGGGTTTATACAAGTCATATTTTTGACTATAAATAGTCATTGGAAAGCTAAAACGATTTACTACATCATATTATTTGTTTTATAATTTTTAGATATTAAATAAATTAAATTATTTATGACACCATGATGATGCAGCGATGACCTCATTATTTAACGATTTAAATAAAATGAAAAGATAATGTAAAATATAATACCAACACATGTCAAAAACCTATTATATGGGTTTATTTAGAAATATCAGTACCTTATCCTAGAAATATATAATTTTGGGACCTTTTAAATCCGAAAATAATTTTATAATAAAGTAACCTTTTATAACTTTCCAAGAGTGCCCCTCCTCTCCTCTTATAAAAGGCCCCCACCTCTACCACCTTACCCACAATTCCAAAGCATTTGGCTCGGCCAAACCCTTCCCATTTTGTCTCTCAACATCCCTATATTACTCCTTGAAGCCTCACTTTGGGCATAAGTCTTCCCAAAGAATCTTTTGAGCTCAAATCAAAAAGAGTTACCTGTTTTAAAGGTAGTATTTTCTCTTGTGTTCTTATGTTTTATTTTCCTTCTCCAACCCTCTAAACTCTTTTTATTCATTTATTTTGTAACAACACCAGTATCCTCAATATACTAGGATGTTGTTATAATAATTATTCGATCTACACTTACACACACCTACATCTAATGGTTAAAGAACATACTGTTTCTATGGATGGCGAATTTCTGCCTCACGAAACGATGATTGTTCAATATTCTTCTAACACCTTCAAAGGTGGCCATTAAGATGTCACTACATTTATATATGATATATAATATGTTTATGTTTTACTTAAGCTTATTTATTTTTCATTTATTTCAAACCTTTATGGTTTCCATTATGGGTAAACGTGATATCTTCATTTTAGGAAGTGCGAACTACCGCCCCCTCAAAGTGATTTGATTCGTTAATACCATATGTGGTACGTATAAAGGATAGAATGAATGATATTATATATGATAAAATACTGGAATTATAATAATATTATGTATCATTATGTTTTAATTCCACTAAATATGAAATATAAATGGAAGTAGCGTTCATGCGTACGTACAGCTTATCGTCTCCATGAACGGTGCATTTCATTTCTTTCCTCTAAATGTTATGTAATATTATAAATGCATGTATAAAATGAAAATATATGATTTATGTTACATCTAAATGATTAATATAATTCTGTAATTAAAATATACATTTCTCTCATTTAGTTTTAATTCCATTAATATGACATAGAAATGAAAGTAGTGTTCATGCGTACGTACGGATTATCGTCTCCATGAACGGTGCATTTCATTTATTACCTCTAAATGTTATGTAATATTGTAAATGCATATATATACTGGATATATATGATATATATGATATATACATCATGAGTATAACTCTGGATATAATGGATACATGAACAAATTGTAATTTTAAAGAGCATATTTTCTACTCAAGTACCAATGATCGTTAAAATGACCGTTATTAACTTAAATAATTACATAATGTTCATGACATGGTAATAAGTGATATAAAAGGAATAATGAACTTGAAAAAGGTTCTTAAGAAAGTATAAATTAACTCAAGTTTATTATTCAGGACTTTAAAGAATGATTGAGTCATGTCGGACCCGAGGTATGGGACTTCGTCTCAATCTCCTTTCATTGAGGCATATTATGTTTTATACACAACTTTATTTTATACGGTGTATAAACCCCTTTGACTTTTACATTTATCCAAAAGGAACCTTCTATATACGAATCATTTTACTAAACAAAAAAAGGGAATGTTTTTGTCGTACATATGCGGCGACAATGACTTATCTGCCGCCGTGACCATTATTTGAGTTTCGGCTTCCTCTACAAGCCATACCTTTTTTTAAAATAAAAATAAATACCATGTTTTTCTTGTCTTTTATTTTGGTATTGAAAATGGTTTTCATAATGTTTTTATATCAATGTGTTGTATTTATATCTTGTGATTGAAAAGTGGAAATGTTATGTTTCCTTTATGCATGTTTTATGTGATATGATTATGTTATGGTTCTTGGGAATTATTATGAAGACGGGTGGTTCCGTGGTAAACTAAGGGTGGGTGAGACCGATATAGCTCTCCAATGCATTGGGTAACATGAAGGGGTTAAACATTGAGGTTTCTCCGAAGAGATTTAGGGAATATACTGTGATGGGTATTCCAAACGTAACCAAGAGGGTTACTCTCTACGTAAGAATGTTATGAATGCCTCAAGTTACCTTTATGTCTTATGATTTATGAAGTGCACTTTGTTTCATTTGTTGTCAATGAGGCATGATGTTGTCTTAGAATGAATGGATGTCAAGATGTGTCAAGATGTGAATTCCAAAGGTTGTGATGGTGTTGGTGAGGAACGGAGAATGGTCATGGTACTAAGAGGCATGCCACTTAGGAGATTCACTAAGTGGCATAGGATATGTGGTTGAAACATTCTCTAGTGATATCAGACGATTGTAGAACTGATCTTAATGTTTCAATACTTGTATCAAGATGATACTAAGTGACAACACTTGAAGAATGAATGATGATGGAGCATCATTATATCTGACGATTGTTGAGCTGATCTTAAAGTTCCAAGAACTTGTATCAACTGGATACAATGTCACAACAATGATTGAAGACCATGCATTGTATTAACAATGCATGAGGAGATGAAGTGAACCATCCATAAGTTCTAAGTGGATGAAGTGGTTTTAATGAAGTCCATGCACTAACTCTTAGTGCATGTGAATTGAAAAAGATCCAATTGATCTCTGATTAGATCAACGAAGAACATTGAAGAAGTTATGTGATTCAGGAGTTCGGTTGATGAAGATCCTTGAGAATTCTCTCCTAAGTAGAAAATGAGATGATGAAGAAGAATTATAAATTGAGGAGTTGTTTCTAATCAAGAAGATTAATGTTTTAATTCTCAAGAAGAAGATGAAGGAGAAGAATGGATTGAAGGGCATGTGGCATATGGCCTATACTCATAGGAGAACTTTGTATTTGACAAAGTTCCACATTCTATTCCTTTGCCAAAAAATTGGCCAGCCAAGGCACCTTGAGGGTTCAACCCCAAGGCATGGGCGCTAAGGCATCACGCCCATGGGGGAACCCGTGGGGCGAGCCAGGGCGGCAGGGCGCACCCAAGACACCGCAATGTGGGCGCCAGGGGCACGCCCGGAGGAGCGCAGTGTGCATGGTGGGCGCTAGAGCGTGCCCGCAGGAGGCGTGAGTGGGCGCAGAGCGCGCCCGCAGGGAGAACACGGTGCGGGGCGGCACCGTGGAGGGAGAAGTGCAACTGAAGGGAAGTCGGCAGCGCTTGGGTGATAAACCGCGGAAAAACAGCGCGTCGTTTCGATGTGGGACGCGCAATTTTTCCGCGGAGCAAATCGTGGCCATCCATCTGATCTCGCGGATGATCTACGCCGCACATCTCATCGCGCTGCTCCCATTCTGATCGCAGCCGTTCAAAGAGATGATCTGACGGCTCCGAGGCATCTCCTTCCTCGAGCACAGCCGCTGCCACCCGCGAGATCCGTTCGAACCAGAGGCATCCCGACAACAGTTTTCGAGTTCCCGGCCACCATTTCCAAAGCCGAAGGCTCCATTGAGCTCGTCTTGACCTACCGAACACGATCATGCAAGAAAATAGGCATGCATGCAATGTTTGGGAGATTTCGAACAAGGCCGAGGCAAAACGAAGTTGCCGAGGCTTCGGTGTGTTCGTGATTTGACTGGATTGGAAGAACAGAGGCCAAGCATGCGTATGCATGCTCTTTTACGTGAAGGAAACAGAAGAAGAAGGAATCCCGCGGAGAACAGAAAAGAAAAACGTGATTTGTGGCTTGTGTTCAAAGATTTTTAAAGAACCGAAAATCTCGGTGATTTGAGATTTATCCCGCGGAAGATTGGGCATTCCTTTGCCTATAAAAATGAGGCCTAGCCCTCGAGGAGAGTTTACTGATGAACCAGTAAGAAGTCACGTGAGTGTGCCTCGGTGCCTCGCGAAGTATTATCCGTGCAACTCAATTGCGCGACGAAGCCCCGCGCACGCTTGCGCGAGTGAGGCAGCCCGCGGTGTTGTGCTTTACACCCGTGGCTTGCGCGCCCATGGTTTCCATACCCTGCGCGACAGAAGCCCCCACGGCTGAGACGCCTTGCACCCGAGGAGGTTCCACTTGCGCGGCCAAGTGATCCTTTTTCCTTGGACTTGCGCGGTTGAAGACAGTGAGGCTGCACCACCTTGCGCGCCTTAAAGAACAAGTGGAGAATAACCCGAGGGCCTTAGTGCTTATGTGCTAAACAAGAAGACCCGAGCCTCAAGAATTTGTGTGTGTGCATAAGTGGAGAAGGACATATTCGGGTGTGTGTGCAAGAAGGGAAGGAAAGGTCGTAGCCTTGTGCAACCAAAGGACACCCGAGGCCTTAGTGCATTTGTGTGTGCATTCTTGAAGAGTGAAGACCACCACACTTTGTGTGTGTGTGCATTTGAAAAGAAGGCCGAGGATAGCTTGGGTGTGTGCAAAAATAGTGGAGGCCAAATACACACTCATTGTGTGTGTGCAAAGCAAAGAACAAAGTTGTTTGTGCAAAACAACAAAGTGAAGTGGCCGAACCTATGTGTGTGCTCTAAGTGGAATAGACACACTCAGAAGAAGAAGAAGACTCACACAAAGTATAACACACATTTAAGTGTGTAAACACATTGAACAAAAGTGTGAAGTTCAAGTGAGAAGGTGTGTGCTTGAAGTGATTACACCCTTTGTGGGTTTATTGCACCAAGAAGAAAGAAAGGGGAGTTCATGCTTACATGCATGCACGTGCGCACGTGAACAAAGCTAAATCTGCTTGTGTGCATTTGAGTTGACCAAGACCATAGGATCTTGAAGAATTTGAGAAGGCCATGCAGTCAGTGCATGAGGATGCAGAGATGCCATGCACTTAGTGCATGAAGTTGATGTGAACTGAGACTGGACCAGACTGAAGTTAAAGATATCAGTTGTCTGAGTATTCAGTAGTTGAAGAGAGAGTCCAGGTCATCCTTAGAAGAAGGAGATAAATCCTGAGCAAGACGAGAAGACCTGTTCACCACAAGTGATCAGAAGAAGAGCAAGGCCAGAAGCCTTTATCCCAGGCTGCTGAAGATACTTGAAGAATCTTAAATTGAATAAGAGCTACTCGTGCGACTCGAGGAGCCAAGAGAAGACCCTGTGGGACTCAGGGAGAAGAAGTCTTCAGTGGGATTCTGGAGCAGGCCAGTGGGACTCTGGTAACACTGTGGGACGCAGTATAAAGACCCTCCTGTGGGACTCAGGAGAGATACAGTGGGACTCTGTATCGACCATTGTAATTCTAACAAGTTATAATGGAGAAACCATGTTGGGGCGTATAACCAACATGGCAAGGATGTATGCCTTTGGTGCCGAACCTTGTAAATCCTTGTGTCCAGTGCCTTTACATTTACTGCGTCATTCGTGGAAAGGAGAGAGATACAAGAAGAGTGGATAGAGGCTTTAACCATCCATAGAGGTTTAATTGATTAAGAATCAATTAGTAAAAAGTTTTAAGGGATCACTGATTCACCCCCTCCCACTCTCAGTGATTCACACTGATCTGGGCACTTCAATTTATATGATTTATTCATGATTTGATGAGGTATGTTAAAGTGCTTATGTTTTATGGGTAAAGTATGATTTCATTATTATATATATATGTATTCATGTTTCCTTTCCATATTTTTATATCCCTTACTAAGCTTTTTATGCTCATCCCAAGTTTTTAAATGTTTTTCACAGGTCAAGGGAAAGGTACATGATGTGATGATAGTGTCAATGAAGTGTCAAGAAAGAATCCATGTTTTATTTTAAATAGGTTTCCGTGATGGGAAAAACGAATACTATCTTTTATGTAACCACTTTGTTTAAATGTGGAATGTAATTAAATTGTTATGATCTAATTCTATAAAAATCTAAACCTGAAAAGATCCTCAATGTGTAATCTTATAATAACTCAATATTAAGTAAGGTTTAAGGCTAGGGCCTTATAGTTGGTATCAGAGAGAGGTTTAGAAAACTTTAGGAGTTAAAAAATTGTTAAATTATAAATTAATTTATGGTATGATTGAAATGATATAGCATTTGAAGATTATCATGTTGCTTCTCCTAAGATATTTCTGTGTTAAGAATGGTTTTTCATAGAGGAAACAGGATGGATTTTCTGGGAAGGAGTACGGAGGGAAATTACCTTTCAAATTAGTGTCCTGAGATGGTCAGAATCAGAACTAAACAGTTTGTTGCAGTGATGGCTCAGTTGACTCAGGTGAAAAATGTTGGTTCTGTTTATTGATGATATTTTGGTGTTTTCTAAAAGTAAATAGGAGAATGAAAGTCATTTAAGGTTTATTTTTCAAACCTTAAAAGAAAAAAAATTGTATGGAAAATTCAGAAAGTGTGAGTTTTGGGTGTAACAAATTTCTTTCCTTGGTCATATTGTTTCTAAAAATGGGATAATTATTGATCCTACAAAAACAAAGGTTGTTGAATAATGGAGAAGACCCACAAATGTAACTCAGATTCGTAGCTTCCTTGGTTTGGCAGGATATTATCGAAGGTTTATTATAAATTTTTCACGGTTATCTAGTCCAATTACTAAGATAACTTAGAAGGGTGTTAAGTTTATCTGGAAAAAAGAATGTGATGATTGTTTTCAGGAACTGAAAAGAAGATTGGTGAATGCTCCAGTTTTGGAACTACCTTCCATGAATAGGGAGTTTGTTATCTACAATAATGCTTCATTGAAAGGACTTAGTTGAGTATTAATGCAGAATGATCAGGTAATTGCTTATGCTTCACGACAGTTGAAAACTCATGAGGTAAATTACCCTACAAATTATTTGGAATTAGCTGCTATTGTTTTCGCTTTAAAAATTTGGAGGCATCATTTGTATGGAGTAAAGTGTGAAATATATACCGATCACAAAAGTTTAAAGTATATATTCACTCAGAAAGAATTGAACATGAGAAAGAGGAGATGGCTAGAATTAATCAAGGATTATGATTGTACAATTCACAACCATCTGGGGAAAGAAAATAAAGTGGCTGATGCTTTCAGTCAAAAAAGTATGCTTCATTAACGATGTTCCGTTTGGAACATGATCCTTTGGTTAAGGATTTGATGAACTTCGGCATATAAGTTTTTGGTGTAGGATGTTCTTCTGTTTTTTTCAGGTATCAGTGAAATCTTCTCTATCAGACAGAATTATGCAAGCACAAAATCAAGAGATCGAGTTGTAGAAAAAGGTAGAGTTGGTTCAGAAGGGTAAGTTGCCTGAATTCAATATTGATAATGATTTTGTTTTGAGACTTGGGAAGAGATTGTGTGTGCCATGTGATTTAAATTTGAAGAGAGATTTGTTATGTGAAGCTCATAGTTCTCTGTTTTCAGTCCATCCTGGCAGTACTAAGATGTATTGAGATCTTTGAGAGTATTACGGGTGGGATGGAATGAAAAGGGATATTGATGATTTTACTGTGAATTTTTTGAATTGTCAATAGGTTAAAGCAGAGAGGCAGTTACCGAAAGGGATGCTTTAGCCTTTACCAGTTCCATAGTGGAAATGGGAGGATATATCCATGGACTTCGTTGTGGGATTACCGAAGACACCTCGAGGTAATAATGCAATCTGGGTTATTGTTGATCGCTTGACTAAATCTGGTCATTTCCTTGCCATACGAGATACTTTTTCCCTAGATCAACTTTCCCGTTTGTATCTTAAAGAGATAGTCAGGTTACATGTAGTTCCTCACTCCATTGTATCTGACTGTGATCAAAGGTTCACTTCTAACTTTTGGAAAGGCCTTCAAAAGTTTTTGGGTACTGAATTAAATTTTAGTACAGCTTTTCATCCTCAATCAGATGGGCAGTCAGAACAAAAAATTCAGACTTTGGAGGATATGCTACGTGATTGTTCAATGGATTATCAGGAAAGTTGGGACCAACATCTTTCTTTGGTTGAGTTTTCATATAATAACAGTTTTCATTCTAGTATACAGATGGCATCATTTGAGGCATTATATGGGAAGCGGTGTCGAACTCTAGCTTTTTGGGATGAAGTAGGTGAAAGGAAGCTGATGGGACCAGAATTGGTAGAAGAGATGGCAGAAAAAGTTCAGTTGATTCAGAAACACATGAGAACAGCTCAGAGCAGACAGAAAAGTTATGCGGATAACCGGAGGAACAATCTATCTTTCGAGGTAAGTGAACATGTTTTTTTCAAGGTTTCTCCATGGAAAAGTATGATGTGATTTGATAAGAAAGGAAATCTGAGTCCATGGTTCATTGGACCATATGAAATTCTAGAGAATTTTGGATCAATTTATTACCGAGTGTCTTTACCTCCGAGTTTATCTCAGGTACACAATGTTTTTCATGTTTTGATGTTGAGAAAGTATATGGCAGATCCATCTCATGTTTTGAGTCCAGAGGTAGTTCAGCTGGAAGTGAACCTATCTTATGAGGAACAACCGGTACATATTCTTGACCATAGAGAGCAAGTGTTATAGAATAAGGTGATTAATCAGGTAAAGGTTTTGAAGAAAAACCACATGATTGATGAGGAAACATGGGAATCTGAAAATGCAATGAGGGCTAAATACCCCCACATATTCTATAAGTAAATAAATTGCGGGGGATGCAATTTTCTAAGGGGGGAAAGGATGTAACATCCCAAGTAAGTAATGAATAATAGATATAGTTATCTATGTCTATTTATGAATTAGATAGTGTTTTAGAGGCTTAAAATGAGAATAAATCCAACCTTAAGCATGAAATACTCTAATATTTTTAAAAGATTGTTTTACCGCCATTTGATGGAGAACCATTTTTAAATCTATCTTTTGACAATTTTATAAGCTATAATTGTCAAAATAAACTTATTCATTATGATTGGGACATTGAAATTTACTTTTGATAAATTTCTGGTATTTTTCTGATGATGTTCATTTTCTTAATGAATAGTGAAAAATGTTGTATTTTAATTCAAAACCTCTATTTAATCTAATTTATTTATATGATTAGATTATCTTTTGAATTGGTTTTAAAGTGAAATTAGAATATATTTTTACCATTTAATCCAATAGTGGTCGTTGAATTAATTTCATCTTTAAATTGGACTTAAACTAGTGTCAATCTTTTGATACTTATTGTTTCATAAAAACACGCTATTTTCTCTGACAGCGGGAATTAATTATTAAATTAATTAATGTAACTTATATTTTTTGAATTTTGTAAAATAGATATCATTTTTGAATTCAGAATATCAAATATATCTTAGGGTGAATTTTTGGTATTTTTCTGAAAAACTTCAATTTTTGATGAATAGTGAAACCACTAAGTAGTACTTAAAAAACTGAATTTTTGTTTAAATGAAATTTTACCACCTCTGTGTTTTGAATTTCAAAAATCCGACATACATGGTTTTCATTAAGAAGTAAAATGTGGTTTAATGGGATTAAAATAATTTTTTGGTGAATAGTAACTTTTAAGTTTTTAATCGCGATTAGAGGTAATTAATGCAATTTAAGGAAAAAATGATATTATAATAAAATTAAAATACCTAGACACATGTCCTACCCTTATTGGATGTGTCATTTTCGACCGAGAAAATTCATGGGTTAACTTGGGGACCCCATGGAGCCACTTTGGAAGGAAAATAACATTAATATCTTTTTATTTAATGTTAAAGTAAAAATGACACAAACATGTATTGTTTTATTAAAAAAAAATTTACATAGGTTTATACAAGTCAGATATTTGACTATAAATAGTCATTGGAAAGATAAAAATATTTCCTACATTATAGTATTTTTTTTATAATTTTTAGATATTAAATAAATTAAATTATTTATGACACCATGATGATGCAGCGATGACCTCATTATTTAACGATTTAAATAAAATGAAAAGATAATGTAAAATATAATACCTACACATGTAAAAAACCGATTGGATGGGTGGATTTATAACTCTTAGAACCTTATCCTAGAAATATATAATTTTGGGACCTTTTAAATCCGAAAAGAATTTTATAATAAATTAACCTTTTATAACTTTCTAAAAGTTCCCCTCCTCTCCTCTTATAAAAGGCCCCCACCTCTACCACCTTACCCACACTTCCAAAGCCTTTGGCTTGGCCAACCCCTGCCCATTTTGTCTCTCCACATCCCTCTCTTACTCCTTGAAGCCTCACTTTGGGTAGAAGTCCTCCCAAGGAAGCCTTTGATCTCAAATCAAAAAGAGGTACCTGTTTTAAAGGTGGTGTTTTCTCTTGTGTTCTTATGTTTTATTTTGCTTCTCCAACCCTCTAAACTCTTTTTATTCATTTATTTTGTAACAACACCAGTATCCTCAATATACTATTATGTTTTTATAATAATTATTCGAGCTACACTTACACACACCTACATCTAATGGTTAAATAACATACTGTTTCTGTGGATGGCGAATTTCTGCCTCACAAAACGATGATTGTTCAATAGTCTTCTAACACCTTCAAAGGTGGCCATTAAGATGTCACTAAATTTATATGTGATATATAATATGTTTATTTTTTACTTAATCTTCTGTATTTTTCATTTATGGAATACCTTTATGGTTTCCATTATGGGTAAACGCGATATCTTCATTTTAGGAAGTGCGGACTACCACCCCCTCAAAGTGATTTGATTCGTTAATACCATATGTGGTGTGTATAAAGGATAGATTGAATGATATTATATATGATAAAATACTATAATTATAATACTATTATGTATCATTATGTTTTAATTCAATTAAATATTATATATAAATGGAAGTAGCGTTCATGCGTACGTACGGCTTACCGTCTCCATGAACGGTGCATTTCATTTCTTACCTCTAAATGTTATGTAATATTATAAATGCAGGTATATAATGGATATATATGATTTATGTTACATATAAATGATGAATATAATTCTGGAATTAAAATATACATATCTATCATTTAGTTTTAATTCCATTAATATGACATAGAAATGAAAGTAGCGTTCATGCGTGCGTACGGCTTACCATCTCCATGAACGGTGCATTTCATTTCTTACCTCTAAATTTTATGTAATATTGTAAATGAATATATATATTGGATATATATGATATATATGATATATAAATCATGAGTATAACTCTGGATATAATGGATACATGAACAACTTGTAATTATAAAGAGCATATTTTTTACTCAAGTACCAATGATCGTTAAAACGATCGTTATTAACTTAAATAAATACATAGTGTTCATGAAATGGTAATAAGTGATATAAAAGGAATAATGAACTTGAAAAAGGTTCTTAAGGAAGTGTAAATTAACTCAAGTTTATTATTCATGACTTTAAAGAACGATCGAGTCAAGTCGGACCCGAGGTATGGGACTTCGTCTCAATCTTCTTTCATTGAGGCATATTATGTTTTATACACAACTTTCTTTTATACGGTGTATAAACCCCTTTGAATTTTATGTTTATCCAAAATGAATCTTTTTTATACGAATCATTTTACTAAATGACAAAAGGGAATGTTTTTGTCGTACGTATACGGCGACAACGACTTCTCCGTCACCGTGACCATTATTTGAGTTTCATCTTCCTCTACAAGCCATACCTTTTTTTAAAAGAAAAATAAATACCATGTTTTACTTTTCTTTTATTTTGCTATTGAAAATGGTTTTCATAATGTTTTTATATCAATGTGTTGTATTGATATCTTGTGATTGAAAAGTGGAAATGTTATGTTTCCTTTATGCATGTTTTATGTGATACGATTATGTTATGGTTCTTGGGAATTATTATGAAGACGGGTGGTTCCGTGATAAACTAAGGGCGGGTGAGCCCGATGTAGCTCTCCAATGCATTGGGTAACACGAAGGGGTTAAATGTTGGGGTTTATCCGATGAGATTTAGGGAATATACTGTGATGGGTATTCCAAACGTAACCAAGAGGGTTACTCTCTACGTAAGAATGTTATGAATACCTAAATTTACCTTTATGTCTTATGATTTACATGATTTATTCATGATTTTATGAGGTATGTTAAAGTGATTATGTTTTATGGGTAAAGTATGATTTCATTCTTATGTATATATGTATTCATGTTTCCTTTCCATATTTTTATATCCCTTACTAAACTTTTTATGTTCATCCCAGGTTTTTGAAATGTTTTTCACAAGTCAAGGGAAAGGTACATGTTGTGATTATAGTGTCAATGAAGTTTCAAGAAAGAATCCATGTTTTATTTTAAATAGGTTTCTGTGATGGGAAAAATGAATACTATCTTTTATGTAACCACTTTGTTTAAATGTGGAATGTAATTAATGTTTTATGATCTAATTCTCTAAAACTCTAAACCTGAAAAGATCCTCAATGTGTAATCTTTTAATAACTCCAGATTAAGTAAGGTTTAAGGCTGGGGCCTTATAAAAAGAGTCACATTACATCATGAAGGTGGTAGTCCAAACTTACATGAACAATACTATCTCTTTTTATTGAGTGGAAATGTAAAAAATAAACTATATGTTATCATTTAATAATGATAAATATGTCCCTAATATACTAATTTTATCAATTTTATCACATATATTTATTAAATGTATCCTTATTATCATTCATATAAATCATTAGGGAAAATGAATGACATCATTTCATGAGGCGGCGATCTGCCGTACATATTAGAGATGTTGTCGTATCACATATAGAATGGAAATAGGAATAGTAATATATAGAATATAATTATTAAATATGTTTAATTATGTTATAAATATCATAAATATATTTTATATCCATCACCATACCCATGCTGGATAGGTTGTAATGGAAAAAACGAATGACATTGGTTCGCGAGGAGGTAGTCCTCCATGCACACAAATGATGATTACATAACAAATTTGATGGAATAAGGGATAATTTTATGTAATGAAATTAACATAACAATATCTAAGAAAATTTTATATTCTAAGGTTATTTTATAATCATGTTTTAAAAAGTATTTAAGGATGTGAAGGATGGAATAAAACAAAATCTCACATTGAAGAACATCACCTCTTTTTCGAGTAACCACCTTATATTTTCACCTAAATCCATCCTAGGTCGAATTTATGAAAAAAAAATATGGATTCAAGTATTTGGTATGAAATTTGATAAGTGGTTTAATGAGTGATATTTTGAAACTAATGTCTTTTAATCTTAGAAGAAGAGAAGAGATGTGTGGTATTTTATAATTGAGGATGAGTAGCATTTTTGTAAATACCCAAAGTTTTAAAATAATGAGGGGATCAGTCTCACCTAATGTGGATATAAAATTTATTTATAATGGATTTTGGGAATTATATAGTCTATAAAAACTTTCAAACATAGAAAACACATGTTTTAAACATTCCATTCCACAACATTCATGTTTTACTCACTTTTACCATTTTAACATTGACTTGAGCAACTAGTTTTTTTACCAAGGTAATTTAATAGATAATAATATAAAAAAAGTAATATATTAGATGAATTATACCTAAATATTTTATATATTAAAAATAATTTATTAAATAAAAACACAATTTTTCTGGTATGTTAATTTTAACACAAGCTCTTGTAACTCGTAAAACACCATTTTAACATTATTTGGGGTAATTAATTTTTAATTTTTTTTAAATTAATATGGTATAAAATTAATTTTAACATATTAGATACTATCAATTATAATAATTCAAAATATGGAATCAATTTTTCTAATGTCCATTAATATTATTTTAAAATTTTAATTCAACTTTATAATTAATTTAAATAAAGTTACTTTGCAAAAAAATATTTATTTATAATATTCATCAAATAATTAGTCATTTTAAAAATTCTAATCAAATAATCCAAAGATAATTTTTACATGATTATTTCCAAAAATGAATTTTGTTTTATCAAATTAATTATGTTATGTTTTTGGAAATTAATTTCGTTTTTTTTCCCATAAAAAATAATTGTTTTTTGACAAAATAATATTTCTGAAACATATAAACACTATGAAAAAAATTATTTATTTTTTCATCAATGTATTTTAATTATTTAAAACCATTTAGACATGATTTAAAAGTGTTTTATTAATTTCCATATCACCATGTTTAATGAATGCGTAATAACAATCAAATTTGAATTATTTAAATAATATATCACAAATTTGTCAAAACATAGTGTTCTGCATAAAGCAATCCTACTAAGTGATGCATGTAATTATATATTAACATGTTGATGAATAAAAAAAATATCTTATTATTTAAATTAATTTCAAAAAAAATATTTCATATAATTTTGGGATGTTAAATTCTACCACCTTTAAAACAAATTTCTCACTTGAAATTTGTGTCGATAATCAAATGTTTACCATCTAAAAAATCCTTCATAATAAACCCATATCATAAAATTAATTAACAAAACATACCTCAATAATTTAATGTTGTGAACATAAAGGTTACCTAATGTAACTCAAAACTGGGTTTCCACATAGAAGAACATTGGTGGGAAGTGAAGATATTTTAATTTAAGAAAAATAAAAATAACTATAGAGAGTGATAGAGACCACTGATCACACGAATGGTGGTGATCTACAGACGGTCAATGACCACAAAACCATGAACCAAATAGGTTTGAAAATTTTCATTGATATAATAAAAAATAATTATAATAGCAAACCATTTTATTTCATGATCATTTTTACTAAATTTGAATAATTTTAACTGCAAGACATACTTACATGATTTAATTCCATTTCATAATCACAATCACATATTTTGGTTGTGCCTTGATCAATTTACACTTCATCTCTTTCTACAAAAAATAAAGTTGATTTATTTGTTCCTGAAGATCTAACAGATTATAAAATACCTAAATATATTGATAAGTTACCATTACTATATATAGTTCTCATAATAATGGTTATCGCAAGTTATAAAATATAAATATATATTCATATGATCGAGTAATATGTTAATATATTAATGATTTTACAAAGATCAACTTATATTATTTCATAAAGTGTTGGCCTTATGTCCCTTACAAGATAATAAAATTAAAAACCTTATAACCAATTTTAGAAAACTTCTACAATTTACATATCATAAATTCCCAAAACAATACAAATCATCACTCAATTTTTACATAAAAACATGTCAGTACTTTCATCCAATATTTTCATGGAATCTGCTAATAACCTAAATTAACATAAAACCTTATCAGAAACATAAATTTTCAATATTCCTTATACAGAACCATATATTATTGAATATATTACATAAATTAAATATTTTTTAAACCCCATCAATAATAATATAAATAAATTTGTCAACAAATCATTAATTAGTTCCAAGGAAACATGTACTATACAATTTACATTATCCATATCAATCATTTATTTATCCCAACATCGTTATCTCTTCATCAGGAACATATTAATGGTCACTATTCCCTTAATCATGTTCCTTCAAGGAATATCACCTTACCATTAAATCAATTTTGTAGGTCATCAACACCATTCAAATTATTAATGAAAAAGAAAAATAACAACTAATACTATAAAATACTTATATGTTTCATAATTTCTTAATTACAATACATAAACACTTTAATCATTCATATTAATTATTAAAACATTAACTTGGCTTCTTAATATTATTTCTTAATACCACTTTCTTAATCTATTTCATTCATAGTCTCTTCAATATAAACAAAAAAACCATTTCTTGTACAATATTACTAATTATGTTAACCATATCTCGTTGAGGAAATAGAATTTCCTAGTTCCCATACTTTACAAAAAATTAACATTAAAATAATAAGAATGCCTTAGGGAGACTATTAATATCATAAATTTAAATAAACAAACATTCCATTTATATTTATGGTTACTTGTTTTGTATCCATCATTTCCACACACAAAATATATTCTTGTCCCTCTAAGACATTAACCTATTCACTAGTTTCTAAAATATCAACATATAGATTGGTTAATATTCTTTTCATTATGGTATCCACCACATGAAATCTAAAAATGAATCTCTTCATTATTGAGTTTGAGAGTTGGCTAAAGTTTATGTTGTTTATCATATATTGTGATAACTGATTATGAATAATAACAACATTATTTATTCTAGTATTAATCCCATTTGGTTTCTTGTTATAAAATTTCCCATTATATTAAATGTGAACAAATATTATTCTGGTTTCTAACCATAACGTAAAAAAACATAGTGTGAGTAAAAATTTCCATAGTAGGAAATCACATAGTCGAAACAAACACTTATATGACGTATAATTCATGGTACCTTAATTTTTAATATATGAAATATTTTCATAACCTAGTTCATTCAAATTCATCATCTATTTATTTCATTATTGGTGGTTTATAAATAGTTTTTTAATTTTGAAAGCATCTCTCTAATAAAGGTCAAACCAGGTTTGCCTCAAGGCACTTTGTTGTTCATGGGGGTGATGATCGAGTACATCTCAATGGGACCATTTTAGAATTAGTACCCTTAGTTAACATTGTTTAGATTGATACCCACTTGTAGTATCCATCCAGGGAAGTAATTTATTTGAAACAACATGCTATATAATTTACAAAAATTCTACGGAATTTTTGTAAGCTTCAACTCATCCTTAGAATTATCCTAATAGATACCCAAAAACATATCCTTTGATATACCCCTTGGGTTATATGTAATGTTTTATCATTCTAGTTTCCAAAGGTTAACTAAACCATTCCACTGATACCAACTTCAGTGACTCGGGATTTTTGGACATAGATTTTATATCTTTTTTGATATATTTAATACGTTACAAAAAAAACTCCCGAGGAACATTATAGTTTTTTTGGAAACTACCACACAATAATATAATTTATTTTAATGTCTTCAATGTCTCACGTAATTATATTCCCATTAATTGATCTTCATTGAAAAACCTTACTTAAATCCTTCATTCATAAACTGAATAAAGGAAAAATAAGAAAGAGTTGTCTTAGATTCTTAGTTTGGGTAAAAAGAGAGATTCATAATCATAATATGAATATAAGGGTATAAGAACATGATCATGAGAATTGGAAAAACATTCATTTCAATTTAAGGATCGTAATATTGATTCATGTCATAAAAAGTGTATGTTCATTTTACATGAATCAAAATGAAATCAATGAACATGAGACATCATATAAAATCATTATCATAAGACATTAAATTTTGTGATACACCTAATAATATAATGTCATTTACAATGTAATGAAGGCCCACTACCAAGTATATCATAGTGGAATGGGTTGACTTTGTATACCACTATTGTATTAAAGGTTCACCCTTAATCCAATCATACTAGAAAAAGTACATTACTAAACTAGGTTAACTCCCCATTCCATTAATGTCTATAACATGACATATAAATCATAAAAAAATTCATTGGAGGTATTTATTTGTCCCTCCCACATCATAATGATAATTACCAATATTTTTGAAAAAATATGATAGAATATTAATCATATCATAACCAATTAAATGAAATGTGTTTCATAAACATCCCATTATATCATAACAATTAGAAAATATATCGGTTTCATAATCCTAATATCATTTTATCACAACATATCCCATGAAAAAATAAGTAGCTTTCAAAAGATTTGTATCATGGTATAACCTGTGGAAGAGAAAAATAATTCTTGAAAATCTTGTCATCATAAACCATTAAGAGAATAAAAAATAATGGTATAAATTGTTCATATGATAGTAAAATAATAAATTATAAAAAGGGATGTCATCTATGATGTAGGATGATTCTAAAATGTAACTAAATTTCAAATTTTCATGATGAAGATAAATTTTCATTTAAAATAACTTTTTAAAACTAAATATTAATAAAACATCTCGAAAATACATTCATTTTAAAATAAGGATGAAAGTATATGAAGGATGATTGAAGTGATATTTATAACATTTCATGAGAAAAATAGACTTTTTACTTTGAAACCCATTTTTATGTCATAAAATTCAGGAAAAAATACACTTCTTTCAATGTAGATGTTAAAAACTACAAATAATGATTTGAAAATAAATTAAGACATTTTTTGAAAAAAAATAACCATTTTAGTTTGAAAAAAATAGATTATCAAACATTAAACATCCTGAAATTAAATTTCATTGAAATAACATTTATAACTGATAAAGGAATCATTGAAGAAAATTATGGTCTTGATAGTGGGAAATTCTGATCATATTGTACATGTTAAAACTGGGATTCCTTTCGAATTTAAAATTAAATAAACATTTTTATGATTTAGATAATGATATGAATATTCCTTTAAATGTTGTTAAAAAGGATAAAATGGCTAAAATTTACAATAATATTTCAATTAAATAATATAAAAAACATTTTGTAAATCATTTTTATAAAACATGGTTTTGGATGAAAAAGGGATTTAATAGAATAACAATTTTTCATAAAATAATTATTTTAAATTGATTAATAAATAAATAAAGGAAAATAATGATAATTCTTGTATTATAATGAAATTTCCATAGGATAATAAATTTAATGTTTTTATTTAGAGAATCATTATTAATTTTATAATTAGAATCATAATCGTTAATAATCCTGATAATTGATGTGATTGTATCATAAAACTCTTACCCCCCTGGTAACTTTGAATCATAATCCCCATGAAATAATAATGTCAAATAAAACATATAGTACTATAAAAATAATTTGAATCACAATATTTCATTTCAATGGGGAATTATATAAACCACACAAAATAAACAAGTTGTGACTTTATATTTGTCTCCTTGAAATAAATGGGAAACTAGAAACCCCTTATAATAAGTGTGGACATCCTTAATACACATTAGAACCTCATCTGTATTAAATATAAGTATATTATAAATATATTAAATAATTATAATATATATATAATACTATATATTATTTAATTTATTTATTTAATTAACAATTTATTAACAATTTCATGTTACTCTCACGATCCGGGTAAGAATGAATTTTTTTCATATATGTTTTGATTTGTTATTTTAAGTACTATTTCTTCAATTATGTCTCTATCATGTAAATAAAAATAATAAATAATAAGTTATTATATTTATAGATATATTATAATTTTTATAACAATAATGAACTATGGTTTTGAGAAATGAAGTTTGTTACAATCATAGATACGGTAAGTTGAACATACGTATGAGTGACCGTTCCATTTCGTAATGATCATTATATACAGAAATAAAGTAATATATTATCTTTAAATAATAATAATAATAACATAAACACCATATTATTACATTATATATATTTATACATATCATACGTGTCATTTGGTTGTGAAAAGAGAGTCACATCACTTCATGAATGAGTTAGTCCACACTTACATGAATGACGTTATCATCTTTCAGTGAGTGAAAATGTAAGAAATAAAATGATATATTCTTCATTAATAGTGAAAACATATTTCATTAATATCATAATTTTTTCATTTATAACATATATATTCATTAACATTATCCTTATTTACATCTATATAAAGTGTTTTTCAAAATGAATCACATTGATTCGTGACGCGGTAGTCCACGATACAAATGATAGATGTTACCATATACCAAAAATAATGGAAATTAAAAAGATATATATATTATAATTAATAAATAGGTATATTTATGTTATAAATATTATTTATATAATATATATCCATCATCATACAAAACTCTGATAGATGGTGATGTAAATACAGATGACATCTGTTCGCGAGGTAGTACGCCACCATAAACACAAATGATAATTTCTTAACAAATTTTAGGAATTTTGGGATGGTCAGAGTTTATTAAAATTACATAAAAACCTATATATATATGGAATATATTTAGAATTTATGTCATCATGTTTTAATAAAAATTTAAGGAGGTGGAGGTTGAAATAAAATAAAACCCTCATTCAAGAACATGACCTCTTATTCATGTATCCTATTAAGGTTGTCCCCAAAACCCATACTAGGATAGATTTATTTATAAAAATTAAGCAACATGGATGAGAGGAGGGAATGTTTTTAGTGTTTTTTCTATGTTTTTATGAAATAATAGGGTTTGAATGTGTGAATAAGATAAGGGAGAGGGTAGCCTTCTATAATTGATGAGTGGTATTTTTTGTAAATACCCAAATGTATTCATTCATGGGAGGACACTCTCAGAAAATGTGGATACATAACTCATAAATAATATATGGGAGGTATGATTTGGTGGATCTAAACCACCAACATAAAAAACACATATTTTAATCATTTAATTCCTTATCATTTATGTTTTACTCACCTTTACCATTTTAACATTCACCATGTTAACTAGTTATTTTAACCTATGTCATTTATCCTTTAAAAATACAATAAAAATTAAATTATTACATACTTTTTTAATAATGATTATAAATATGAAATAAAATATATTAAATAAAAATCACATCCATGTTTAATAATAATTTTAATATGAGTGAGTCTAATGTGAAAAACAATGTTTTGATAATAATCTTGGTAATTATTTTTTAATTATTTTCACTAATCATTATATTAAAAAATTATGTTGATATTATTAGATAGTATAAATTTGTTTTATTCAAAAAAATTAATCTGTTATACAAAATTCCCATTATTTAATTATAAAATTTAAATTTAAATTTAATCCAATGAACTCGATGAGAAATCATGTTTTTAAAGGGAAAGTGTTCAATATATTATAATTTTTTTATATCAATATTTAATATGAAATTTATTACAATGAGGTAAATTGTGTAAATATATATTTAATTTTACTATTTTTTTTGTAAAAAGTAATTTAAAAAATATATAATTTTAATATTAATTAAAAATGAAATCATCCTTAAAAAAATACAGTATTTTTTACTCTTCATAATGAAGTTAAACTTTTCATAAAATTCTCAAAAGTTCACTCTAATATAAAATTGAAATAAAAATTAAAAAATGATGTTTATTTTATAAATTAATTCTCTAAATGTGTCAAAAATTAATTTTAGTTTTTCATAAAAATAAATAGAAATCATTTTTTTGAGAAAATATAATTTTTTCAAAATATAACGTCCTTATAAAAATATTATGTACTTTTTTATCAATATTTTTTTATATAAAACCATTTTTAATAATTTTTAAAAAATTAGATTTTATTATTCTTATCTATTTGTTTAATGTCATAGATTTGATGGTCGCATTTGAATAATTTTAACAATATATCATTCTTTTGTTAAATCTTATCATCATGTGTAACGTAAGATTACCCAATGTTTCAGGTGATTCAAGATTAATATGGTGTTAAATATAAATATATTTTATAAATAGTAAAAGAAGTTAAAAATAGATTTCATAAAATATTTGGATGTTATAGGATTACCTAGGAAACTCCTCAAGAATGATGTAATCTGGGTGATCATTGTTCAACTTTGAAAGTATCTCACTTATTTCCTCTCAAAGAGACATTTCCCATTATTGATCTATGTAGTCCCTATGTGAGAGATATTATTTTTATTACAAGGTGTTATGATGTATTTTTTTTATTTATTTAGATCCTTGTTTCATGTCTCGTGAACACCCCAAGATTTCATAGTATGTTGTCTCATTAAAGTAGTTCAATAGCTTCCGCTACACGCAACACCGAGTTCTAACACACCACAAATTACCAAACTAGTAGTTCAAAATGATGTTATGAATAACAATAACTGAATTTTAAATATGATATACTATATATTATTTTATAATAAATTAATATTTTAATCTTTTCATAAAGTGACCCTCACCCCCTTATAAAAGGGAACTTCCCCTTATGTTAATTTAACATCTTTAAATACATTTGGCTCGGCCTACCCCTACCCAAATACCATATCAACTATCCTCCCTTCAACCTAGGGGTATTACATTGTTAAAAAAGACAACCTAATGATCCCTTTTGATCAACTCAAAAGAAAACATCTGAAGAAGAGGTAACAATTTCACCACCCTCTTTCTAGTTCTTTTCTTCTTCCAGTTTCACTTTTTTGTTGTTTCCATACAGAAATAATAACTCCAGTACCTTATATATACTGTGATGTTATTATAAATATTTTACAACCATATTCATTATTCTATCTATCCTATAATGACAATGTCACCAAATGTGCGTATATACAGCTTACCGTCTCCACGTCGTGGTGTTGTTTGTTATTCAAACACTTAAATATTTAGATGGGTATAATAATGAGTATAAATGATGTAAATAATAAATTTTACATGTTAATGAATCTTTATATATGATATAAAATCCAATTACATATGATTTCACAATCAATATAATGATATTGTTTCTCATGCGTACGTACAGATTACTGTCTCCACGATGCGATGAGATTAATTTACACGTTCAACATTCAACGATGATTATAAAAACATATAATATTAATAAGTATGTAATATATGAAATAATAATGAAATTATGTATATATATATATATATGTTTGTGTGTGTGTGTCTGTATATATGTAAACTAATGTAAATAATAAATTTTACATGTTAATGAATCTTTATATATGATATACAATCCAATTACAAATGATTTCACAATCAATATAATGATATTGTTTCTCATGCGTACATATGGATTATTATCTCCATGACGCGATGAGATTAATTTACACGTTCAACATTCAACGATGACTATAAAAACATATAATATTAATAAGTATGTAATATATGAAATAATAATTCAATTATGTATATATATATATGTTTTTGTGCGTGTGTGTCTATATATACTTACATATATCTCATTCACTTACTTCTGTTCAATATGATATGAAAACGGAAACAATGCTTATGCATATGTACGGCCTATCGTATCCATAAACGGTGCCTCCCACTTCATATATCTATATATTATAAGTATTTTTTTTCTAAATATATATGATATATAAATCAATGTTTATATTCTTGAAGTATTTAAATCATGATCTAAATGATATGATCAAGAATAACAAGTTTAAAATGTATGATAAAGAAAGCATTTATTACCTAAAATGTTAATTTAACATGGAAATAATTATTTAATGGGTAGTATAAAGTCATAAATGAGTTATGTATTATATAATAAATATAAATATGGTTCTAGGATAATTTAATAACATACTATGGTCATTATAGAGGAGGTTAAATGTAATCTTGACCAAAGGAAAGTGCAAGGTAAGAGTTAATTTTATAGTCTCTTCATTATCTGAGATTGTTTTTACATGAGAATCTTCTGGGACCTCTTTATCATCCAAATATATGTATCATAAAAATATTTTCAAAAGGAATATTTTAAGGTTTTATAGCTGGGACTCTTTAACTAGATCATCATTTTGAATGGTTTAAATATTTATTCTTCTAAATATTTCTCATTAATGTCCATGTTTTCAAAATAGTTTTTAAAGATTTATTTATATGGACATGAATGTTTTTAAAATTTTAAT
This sequence comes from Viscum album, assembly GCA_963277665.1. Classification (NCBI taxonomy): domain Eukaryota; kingdom Viridiplantae; phylum Streptophyta; class Magnoliopsida; order Santalales; family Viscaceae; genus Viscum; species Viscum album. Next base: position 1,866,124,685 of record OY728159.1, read on the forward strand.
TCCTTTCAGTAGATTCAAAGTGGTATGGGACACATTGATTTAAAAATGTCTTTAAATGTATTCCTTTCTAAATTGTGTGACTTTTAAATGTTTTTATGAAAATGGGTCTTTCCCTCTAGGAGTTTTACACATCATTTTTATCTATGTCAACATCCATTGATCGATTTTAAACATGATTGATGTGATTTATTTTAATACAAATATTCAATATTGTATTGAAGGTTTTGTGACATGTTTGACTTTGGAAGGGTTTTTTATACTATTCATGGTTTATGTATAAAGTATTTACATTTCATATGTTAGTTTTAATACAAATGTTAATGTTATGTTTAATCCTTTTTATATGATGAATGTATTGGACTTAGTAAGTGATGGGTAGAGCCTTCTATAGCTCCTCAGTGTATCGGTATGTCTCTTGAGACAAACTAGTGTCTTGGCACAATGCCTTGACTATATGGTTATGATTTCTGAAATTATGCATTCCAACATTGTGAAATTGTATATTGATATTACATGAGATTCTTCCTATAGTATAATATCCATGTGAAATTGTAAATTGAATTATTTGATTTATCTCTGCCATATTATGATGATGTTTAAGTTTAAATGGATTTTTTTTAGTATTATACATTTCCTTAAATATTTATATTTATTTATGAAAGTTTCTGCTTTATTGTTATCCATACTGAACATCTGATCTCACCCCTTTCTATGTATTATTTTTCCCAGGATTCCAGGAAGTGTACTATGATTGATAAGCAGGGTTAATCTATGGGATTAATGGTGTTATAAAAGGACCATTTATGTTGTGTTTTATTTAGTAATGTGTAATGTAACGTTCATGTGTTCAATTTATTTTCCATTACTATGTAACTGATCGGTCTTTCAGGACTAGATTCCTTGTAATCATGCCAATGTATTAAAATAATGCACCGACTCTGGGATTTTGGGGTCGGGGCATTACAGTTGGTATCAAATGAAGTTTAGAAAAAACCTTGTAAATCGATTTAGATAAATTCTGATAAGTGAACATTACCCTAAGATGGAATTTGATTATTTTTATATAAGAACATCATATAATTTTTCTAATGTAGATATTTTGTGTAATTTCCAAGAAATATATCAATGTCTGGATAAGAGCAAGTAGAGGCGGTTTTGGCACAGATGTACCTAGGATGGAAAACTCTAACAAAGAGTATCATGCTTTCCCTGGGGTATCCTCATACATGACAACATGCCTTGCTGTAGTATTGGTTATGAAACTCCCAGGGGATATGCTTAAGATAATTCACATTTTCATTACAATCCATTATGAAGCATTTAGGAGTAAAAATTCCTCAAAGAAAACATTTTATGATTATATATTATATGCATAGTCTTTTCAATTTACGTTAGTTATTTTACATGTTTGGAATTATGTATTGTGATTCATAAACTAACCTTGTGTATGTCATTGTTTATAAATGGTGTCTAGTAGAATGAATGATAATTCCAGCAAAACGCATGATCAAAATATTAATAAGGATCATATCTTTCATGGTATTACGTGATCATTTAAATGGGAAATAGTCTCCCACATATTCTCATCATATAAATAAATATTATCATGTGTTAATAAGATAAGTAAATAATTCTATGAGTCCTATGTCTTTTAAGGGAAGAAAGATAAGAAAAGGGAAGAAGAGATAAAGGTCAATAAATAGAAGAGGGGAAAGAAGGATTTTTTCATATGTGATAACTGTGAAAAAATAACCTTGGTAAATTCAGGAAGGGAATGGGGGTTTGTTATATGTGTAGAGAAAAAGGACATCAAGTATGTGATTTCAAGGGTAAGAAAAATATTTCAATTGTACAATGATTCATCTGCAAGGAGTTGGGATACTACATGAAGTAATGTCCAAATCATCAGAGTGTACACCAAATGTTGCTTTGGGATAATAATCAAGTTATGATACTATCGAAGATGAAGTTGGATGATTAGATTTCATATTTTTTTCATAAAGTATTATGTCATTTGAATATTGTATTATTGATTTACATGTTATAATAATTATAGAGTATAAATGTATTGAAATGAGGAACTATTTCATTAACGACTTGAGATTGTGTAGAACCATGAAAAGTGGCTCAATAGTAGGTTAATTTTTTAAAAAAAAATATTTGGTTGAAGGAAAGATAAACCATATTATGGTTCTGATATTTAGTTAGTGATTTTGGAATAATATATGATTTATTAGGATAAATTATATTGTATATTATTGACTACCTTGAAACTAATTAATGATTTATATATTCCATCATTGTTCCAGTTTACAACATTTTTGGATAAAAGGAGTATATCCAGTATTCTCTAATAAATAAGGGAGAATGAATGTAATCAATAAAGTTTTATGGTAATTCAGGGTGTTACAATGTTTTAAAATAATACATGATGAAGTTTTTCACATGTTATTACACGTAAAAAAGGATCTTCATAAGGTTTACCTTCTATAAAATTTTGGATAGTGAGTTTGGACAGAAGTCTTTTGAAAAATTATAAAGGCTGGAATCATTTATGTTTGACATTGGTTACTATTGTTAAGGTTAAATAATTTCTTGAGATTATTTTTGTATTGTCATAAAAAGGAAAACCTAGAGGTCGAGTGACAACCTGTCGCGTCCGGTAAGGCCGCAAGACATGAACCCGCAACTGAAGGGTGACAAGGGTGTGTCAACTACCACTGGCCCATGTGATGTCCTGGATTGTAAAATTTAGTTTTTTAAAAGCCTTTTAGATGAATTATAAATTCATTTTTTGTAACCCTATACAATTAGGATAAATAGAATATTTTTAATTTCTATTATCTTTTAGAGTGAAAGATGAGTTTGTGGTAGAAATTAGTTAAAGGATGGAACTCTACTTGTCAAGTATATTTTTCTCTCTTATTTTATGAATAAATTAAATCCTAAAAATTAGGTAAGGGATCTTATAACCAAAATTTTGTTATCTGAATACCTTATGTTTTGTTGAACCGATGTTATTTTAAATCATCATAGATTTATGGCTTTGAGGACCTCAATTTTACACTTGTTTGGGATTGATGACCTCAATCACTCCCTTTAATATTTACGTTTTTTCCTCCAATTATGTTTCTATAATTTCCACCAATGTTATTCTTATCTTGATCATAATTTGATGGTGAATTTTTCATTTTCATTTCCCTCTTACTATGAATAAATTTTATTAACCCAATTTCAGATGAGACATTTTCACAAAGGTAATTTTATATTTTTAACCTTTTATTTTTGAAGAACAATATCAAATTGTAAGGATGATGTTTATTCAAGTAGGTTATAATGTTACACCCCAAGATTTCATAATACATTATCACATTAATGTAGTTCAATAGCTTGTGCTACACACAACACCGAATTCTAACGCAACACAACTAACCAAACTGGCCGTTCAAAAAGCGGTTATGAGTAGTATTAACTTTATTTTGAATCGTATATACTCTATATAATTTTATCATCCATATTATGTGTTTCTTAGACATAATATATGAACAAATCCATTTTTTCAGATAAAAGAAGTATTTTTCAAAAAATGTAATTTTACCGCCTTTTAATGGAGAACCCTTTTTAAAACCAATATTTGACACTTTTATATATTGAATTTATTTAAATTAAATTATTTTTTAGAAGAGGGACATAAAAATTTAGTATGGATATTTTTTTTGTTCTTTTCTGAAAACTTTTATATTTTGATGAATAGTGAAAAACTAAATTTTAATTAAAATCAACTTTTTTAATCGAAATAATTTATCATGTTATATTATACATTTGAATTGTTTTTATGTATCATTAGATTATATTTTTTTTATTTAATATAATTGAGGTCATTTTATGTAATTTTACATTTAAATTGGATATAAACAAGTGTCAATCTTTTGATAGTTATTATTTCTTAAAAACACGCTTTTTGTTTTGACAACAAGAATTAATTTTAAATTAATTTCTGCCACTTTTATGTTTTCAGTTCAAAAAAATGGATTTCATATTTGGAATTAGGAGGTCCAAATTTTGTAAATAGTTATCTTTTATTTTTAGGCATTAAGAATAATTATTTTGGTAAATATTTTATTTACCATGGATAAGTGGTAAATCCGGTAAATAATGGTAAAGAAATAATAATAAATAAATATTAAATTACCCTAACACATGTTCTAACCCTATTTTATAATACATGTCCGACCACTGGAATCCTTGGGTAGATTTTAGGACCACAAGTAGGCACTTGAGAGTGATAATGACATTTTATATTAATTAATCTAATGTAAAGACAAAAATAAAAAAAAGCATGTAGCATTTATTAAAACATTTTAATATGGGGTTAGATAACTGATATCTACTACTATAAATATTAATTTTAAATCTAAAAATATTTCCTATATGATAATATTTTATTAATAATTTTTAGAACTAAAATAAATATATTTATTTATGAAATAATAATGATGGAGTATTTTCCTTATTAATATAAGAATCAAATAAATGATTTTGTAAATATTAAAATAAATATTATTCGAAAGTTTTGATGCCATACATGAATTTTCTAGGAAAATATGACATGTTTTTATTGATTAAATTTATATTATTAGAAGTAATCAAGTTTTGATGACTTTCTAAAAAACAAAATACTAAATAGTGCCTAAATTGACAGAAATTAGTTTTTAAAACAAATACAATATTATTGGTTGATATAATATTCCAAAAATATGAATTTAAAACAAAGAGAATATATAACATTATATATGTCATTAATTAACCACTTGAGTTTATCTAAGATGTTTAGAGCATGTTTATTAACCATATAGTGTAAGAACACCAGAAGACACGGTAAAAGTAAAACTATTTTACTAAGAGTTAAATCTAAAAGATAAAGTTAAAATAGTAACCTAAACATGAATAAAACCTATTGGGTGAGAAGATTTCAACCCATAACCAAATAATTCTCTAAATAAATTCATTGGGAGATATTATAAATCGAATATGATAGTATAATATATTAATCTTTTAATCTTTTCCTAAAGTGACCATCACCCCTTATAAAAGGGCACTTCCCATTCTCTTAATTTCAAATAGCAAATACAATTTTCATGGCAAAACCTTGCCCAAATATCTTCTCAACTATCCTCCCTTAATCCTAGAGTCCTTAAATTGATCATAAATCCAACTTAAGGATCCCTTTTGATCAAATCAAAAAAAACACCCGAATAAGAGGTAATAATTTCACCACCCTCTTTCAAGTTATTTGCTTCTTCCACTTCTTATTTAATTGTTGTTTCCATACTATAATAATTACTCATGTACCTTCTATATAATTTTATTTTATTTTAAATATGGTAGAACCATATTAATTATTCTATCCATCCTATAATGATAATGTCACCATATGTGCGTACGTACGGATTACTGTCTCCACGTCGTGGTATAGTTTGTTATTCAAAAGTTTCATTATTTGGATGAGTGTAATAACTGGTAGAACTAATGTAAATAATAAATATAAAATTTTAATTATTATGTATATATTATATACCATCCAATTATATATTATTTCTCCATCAATATAATGATATTTCTACTCGTGCGTATGTACGGATTACCATCTCCACGATGCAATAAGATTCATTTCCAAATTCTCCATTCAACAAAGATTATAAAAATATATATTATTAATTAGTATGTAATATATGAAATAATAATGCTACTTTAGATATATATATATATGTATAATTACATATATCTTATTCACTTACATCCATTCAATATGACATGAAAACGGAAACAACGTTTATGCGTACGTATGGCCTACCATCTCCATAAACGGTGCCTCCCACTTCATATATCTATATATTATAAATATTTATATTCTATGTTTATATGATATATAAATCAAATTTTATATTCTTTAATTATTTAAATCATTATCTAAATGATATGATCAAGAATAACAAGTTAAAACACGTACGATAAAGAAAGCGATTATTACCCAAAATGTTCATTTACCATAGAAATCATTATTAAATGGGTAGTATAAAGTCATAATTGAGTCATGTATGATATAATATATATGAATATGGTTCTGGTATAATTTCATAACAAAATATGGTCATTATACAGGAGTTTAGACGTACCATCGACCAAAGGAAAGTGCAAGGTAAGGGTTAATTCTACCATATCTTCATTATCTGAGGTTGTTTTTACGTGAGTATCTAATGGGACCTCTTTTTCATCCACATAAGTGTGTCATAAAAAAAATTCAAAAGGAATATTTTAAGGTTGTATGGATGATACTCTTTAACTAGATAATCATTTTAAATGGTTCAAATATTTATTCTTCAAAATCATTCTCATTAATGTCCGTGTTTTTAATATGGGTTTTAAGAATTAATTTATATGGACATGAATGTTTTTAAAATATTAATTCCATTAAAAAATTTCAAAGTTGTATGGGAAATTTTGATTCAAAAATTTCTTTAAATTTCTTCCTTTCTAAATTGTGTGACTTTTAAATGTTTTTATAAAAAAGGGATATTTCTCTCAATGAGTTTTACAAATCATTTTCATCTATGTCAACATCCTTTGATGGATTTTAAACATGTTTGATGGTGATTTATTATGATACAAATATTCCATATTGTATTGAAGGTTTTCTGACTTGTTTTACTATGGATGTGTTATTTTTATTCCATTCATGGTTTATGGATAAAGTATGGACATTTCATATGCTCGTTTTAATACGAATGTTTATGTCATGTTTAAGTCTTTTCATATAAGGAATGTACTGTAATTTTTATGTGATGGGTGGAGCCCGCTATAGCTTCTCGGTGCATCGGTAGGTCTTATGAGACAAACTATTCTTTTGGCACAAGGCCTTGACAAAATCTTATTTGTAGTCTTGGCACAAGGCCTTGACTATGTCATTATGAAGTCAGGCATTATGCATTCTAACATTGTAAATGAGGATATTTATATTACATGTGATTACTCAACTAGTAGAATAACCATGTGAATAAGTAAATTGAATTATTTGATTTATCTTTGCCATATTATGCTGATGTTTATGTATAAAATGCTTTTGTTTTAATCTTATACATTTCCATAAATTTTTATGTTTATTTATGAATATTTATACTATATTGATATCCTTACTGAGCATCTGAGCTCGCCCCTTTCTATGTTTTATATTTCCTAGGATTCCAAGAAGTGTATTATGATTGATAAGTAGGGTTATACTATGGGATTAATGGAATTCTCTAAGGATCATTTATGTTGTGATTTATTTTCTAATGTGTAATGTAACGATCATTTATGTAATATATTTTCCAACACTCCAAAATTGATCGGTCTTTCGGGACTTGATTCCTTGTAATCATGCCAATGTATTAAAATAATGCACCGACTCGGGGATTCTGGGGTCAGGGAGTTACATCTTGGTTCTATAAGGGCCTTGAAAAGGCTATAATATTCCTAGTTTCCCTATGTACAACCTATTATCCACATACATATGACCTATCTAAAATGAAGATCCGAAGTTTTTAGAATAAATTTGGAACATGTGATTTATATTTCATTTGTACATGGGAGAATCATATCGTTCTGATGGATTTCACATGTAATAGAACAATTATGGTATTGATTGAAATATCTAGTTTTTAGAATTTTTATAGAAGTATATTCTTCTCTACTATTTTCTCATTAGTGATACATGATTTAGTGATTCATAGACCTTTTATCTTGAATGAGATGTATGTACTAGTTTAATTGATCATAAAGTAGTTGGTCACCACATAGATCCAGCATAAATCCTTCACTAAAAATCATTTATTTCCTCTAGAATTTGAGGTTTTCTATCATGTTTCCATCCTATTGTATCCTAGGTTTGAGAAATGACTTATCATAGGGAAATGGAAATAGACACCCCATGTTATTTTGGAAATTAAATATATTGGGATGTTTTCTCCTGTTAGTGTACCATTTTATCCTTCTATAATTCCATATAACAATTTATGTTGTGTTTAATGTGTTACAACATCGATGGTTTCTTATATAACATTCAGATGCGATACAAATCGATGATGTATAGATGGATGTTGATTTTTCATTTTTTGTGCATCTGGTTCATATTGTGGACTATGTTGAGAGCAATCTGTAGTGGGAGACCATATCACTAGTCCGATTATAGTTGTAGCATGGGTGTGTTTAATAGTATTATTATGAGAGGGATTCTCATATATATACACAATTTCCATACTTGTTTTTTGATAGGCCATAGTGATTACTGGAGGAAATTGTGTATGAGTTTTCATATGGTTGGGAGCTTGTAACATCCCTTATTTTCTAGATATGTCTCCCCTTATGTTTTTTTAAACATTCTAGGGACCACTTTTCATTTTTTTTAAGAATTATATAGTGATTCTATAAAGTATTTGAGCTGGATTTAGGTAACATTAGGGATAGTAAATCTAATGTAGGAAAAGGGGGATTTTTATCGTTGAAAAATGAATTTAGAGTAAAGTTTCATTATTTTTTCGGTAAATTCATCATATAAAACCTGTAAAACCTATAAAAACATTATGTTGATTAGGGAAGGAAATAAATTGAAAGTTTTCCCATAACAATTATAAATAAAATAATATAATTTTTTATTCTATTTTTATTCAAGGAGATTCATTTTTTTGTGTATATATAAATCATGATATTCACAACATAAGTTCATAATTTTTGTTATTATTTTTCCATTCCTTGAATATTTTAAAATACTCCAGTGTCCTGAGTTATGGGTTCTCAAAACACAGTAATCCCTCATCTTTCTATCACCCTCTCAAATTATAAATCATTTAGTGGATATGTACTTGGATTCCTATACAATACATGATATTTTCCAATTGAATCATCATGTTATTGATACAAAGTTGAATATTTTTCTTTTTTTCATCTATTAGAATAATATAGGACTCAATCATTACTATGGGCATGGAGTTTTTTCATATTCTTTTATAATTTTTCAGGGGTGGTGTAAAATAATTCCATTATCACCTGTATCTCCTCTCTAGTATTTTTATTATGTGTGACCCTACTAGAACTCCATGCATGAAACATAACTAAATGAATAAATGATTGTTTAATGGTCTTCTCATCCTTATACTTACCGTTATATCTAATCAGGTCCTTTGGAATATAGATTGGGAATTTTGAATCCAATGAGAAGAGTCTATCCTTGAACCTGTAAGAAATCAAGAGACTTGGAAACATGATATTATTGTAGCATGTAATTAATAGAAAATGGTAACCATACATGTTTTTGATAGTGTTGATCCATATTAAAATTAGAGGGTATAAAAGTGTGAATAAATGAATTGTTATATAATAAACTGATATTATATAAAATGCAAAATAATATGTTAATTTTTTTATATTTTATATTTTGGATACTTTTCATTGATATTGCTAACATGATGCCATTGAACAATATTACTTCATCATAAGACTGTGCAACAATGATTTTTCCATACAATAGAGAATCTACCACTAAATATGAGATTATATTCACCTCTTGTGATGTGAACATGAGAATAAATATAAGACCATTCCATTGGAATTAACATTTATACATTGTTGTGATAAAATAAAAAGTGATTCTAACCATAGTGATGTAATCCTTAGGAAGACATAATAGGTTCCAATATGGTAATTTTCAAGGAGCCCATTATGTTACATAATGCATGATGCTTGTTATTTTTCTAGGATTAGAAGTATAATTTAGTGGGTAGGGTTATTTATCCTAACAAAGGAGGATTGAAATCCTAATATTGATAACAACATTGAGTGAATGTAGGCTTCACTAACCCATGGGGTCATCCAGAAGCACAAGGGTCAATATGTTTATTTATTATGTAGTTTTAATTTATTAAATTAGTACACGTTTTTATTGATTTATTTCATGAACTATATATCTAGGTATTATTTCATAGATACCATGGGTGTCTTCTTACTGATTTTCACACACATAGTGTTTATGCCACAGTTTTGTACCTTGGAAGATTTCATTGATGTAGTTTTGGACAAGGAAATGGGTCCTTATTGTTGATTGTTGTGATCTGGATGAGTTGGATTATGGAGATAGGAAGAACATGGGGATCTAGACATGGGATTATATAGTCATAATATTTCATGATTTTTCTATTATTTCTAAAAATTTCAATATTTTATTGAGTTATATTCCACCTATTTTTCTAGGATTAAACATTTATTTAGATTGATCACATTATTCCTTATTTATCATGGGTTTTATTTTTTATTATTTATATTGTTTCCTATAATATATTTTTCATTATGTTGTTATAGAAATACAATTCCATGTTTTATAGTCCCCCTAATATATTTTTTACACCATATATACTAGTGAACAACCTCTAGAGTATGGGAAAACATGTCTATGTTCATGTAACTAACCTGAAACTTTCACATGAGGGAGTATAGTGTAGAGGAAGTTATAGGGGGACTTATACAATGAACCACAAAAATTTTTTATATTTATATTACATGATATATTTAGGTTTGGAAATAATTATTTTTATTATTTTTGATTATCCATAATTAGTTTTCTCATAATTTTAAGTAAGGAAATAATGAGTTCAATCATATAGAAGTGGGAATAATGAGTTTTCTCACAATTGATTCCATTTTCTTGTGGTTGTGACACATTCCTATTTTTTTATCATGTCATACGTAATTTCTTAGTTGTAACCCATTTCATTATATACATTAGTTTCATGTTATGCCTAATTTTTTTAATTTATTCCACCCTCGTTGGTCATGCTTATATGATTTTTGAAAATTGAGATATATTTTGAACCATGAAATTCATCTTATGATTCCTTTATAGTTTTTTATAATATTATGTCTCTAAATAATGTTTTTTATATATTTGGTCTTACATTTAGTTAATGAAATATATATCCCCTTTCATATTTCCTCCTTCATGTTAATGATCTGTACATTATTGTATGATTCCATTATAGTGTAAATGATTATACCCCTTTATTATATTGGCATCCCCTAGACAATTAAGAATATTATACCATTTAATATGTATAGATAGGTTTTATTTAAGATTAATTATGGATAAATTTGTACAATCATTTTAAAATAAGTTTGTTATACATCAAATCACTAGGACACTAAACCTTTCAGTCCCCGGGTTCTAAAACTTCTTGTTCTATTTACTATCAATGTCAGGAAATTAACTTTTTTTAATTATGTTTTCATTTAGATTGGGTCACTCTGGTTGGTATTAGATTTGGTTTTAGTTCTTTTGGAGACTTTTTAGACAAAATTAGTGAAAACATAAGGAGTAAGTATAAGGGGTAAGTCTAAGTAAAAGATTAGATCCTGTAATTTTGGTAATATATAGATTGTGTTGTTATCAGATAAATAAAACCATGATAATAATTGTAAATATAGAGGAAAGATCTGGAATGGATTTACTTAGTTTTATTCACCTATAATGGGGAATACTAGGTATTGACTCAATCATAAATTGGTATATAAAAAATAGGCCAAACTACACACCTGGGTTGACACTCCTAGTGAATTATCCTTTTTTTATTATCTTTTTATGAACCATTATGATGAATTTTATATATGATTATTTGATTTAGATAACTAACAATGGATAATAAATATATAAACCAAGAGATTCATAGGAAAAAATATAATCATCATTTATAAAATAATCCTTTTATGATTATAGTTTCCATATATGTATATTCATTAATTTATTTATACTGATCCCTAAATATCCAATAGTAAACGTAATTGATGGAACCCAAGATATTATTTTTACATTTGGTGTGATGGAAAATGTGGAAATTGTTCCAACATGTAACCTGATGTAATTGGGTTGGGATGTAAATACTTGTGGGAATTATCCCCAAAATATGTCAAACTATGTGTAATAACAAAAACATTATTATGAAACAAAATGAAAAAAACAGGTAATAGATCACTATCAACTCATTCAATGGGTATGATCCATCATATTTTAGTAGGTTTTCTAATCCAATGTTTTACTTGTAGTGGATCAATATAATTGAAATCATATTTCCCATTATAATGTTATTTGCATACAATATGGGTTTTCTAGAAATTAATTGTTTTCAATGAGAGGGGAAACAATAGTGGGATATCATTAATAATATCACATAAAAGGAAGAAGTAGACTCTATATAATGGAAAATTTTAATAACATATTTTTTAAAAAAATATTTTTCACATACTCTTCACAGGAAAATAGAGAAGTAATTTTTTAATTTTATGGAATGTTAGGGTGAATATATTGGGACATATAATGGTAATTTCACAAGATGGACAAGGTAATCCTTTGGAATCATTTATGATATTGAAGCTAAAATTGGTCACTTATTTATAGGATTAAATTTTACTCTTTCAATGGGATTATACATAAGAGAAATTGATAACTACGATGAGATTTTTTCTTGTGCACATAATGTAGATTTTAAAAAAAGAACCTATGATTTTTCATGGGAAAATAAATGAAATGATGATTATTATGGATTATTTGAAGAAAACATACATGGTGGGAATATAGTATTATATAAAACATATAATAAATGTGGGAAGAATCATCCATCTAATTTATTTAGTGTATTATGGATGTATTTTATATGTTTTAAACCTAGACACCAAGATCCTATCTTCCAAAGAGGTTTTAATATATTTATTAATAAAAATGTACAAGAAGGTCCTTATAACAAACTAGTTGCACAAAAATGCTTCAAATATGAGTTTTCTGGAAATTAACTAAACAAATTCACTAAACCTAGTAAAAATAAATATAATATTGCATGAAAACATATTTAAGACTGAAATAAAGGAGGCCATATATAGACTCCAGTACTAAAGAGGATCAAAATAATGATGTAATGAATGGTAAATATATCCATTACTCAAGATCTGAATATAATTTTTTTAATATCTTTATTGTTTTTATTTTATAATGTACATGTGGATCAAAATGTTGATCCACCCCCCCCCCTCCCCAAATATTTGAAAATCATTTATATGTGAAAAATCATGGAGACATTATGAGTGAATCCAAGACATTTAACAATTTTACAATCAAAATATATTGGAATACAATATCTATGATTTATTTTTAAACTCACTTAGTATATTTCATTGTAATATTAGGCACTTATTATTTCTCTCTTAATAGTGCACATATCAATTATCAAGAAAGATAAATCCCTTTACATGTCCCAAATCATCATGTTTCTACTTATCAAAACATGGATAAAAACGAAATCTATATGGTAGAAAGTTTTATAATATAGGTTATGATAACCAAAGAAAAAAAATAACCCAGACTCAAGATAGATTAGTAGAAGACAAAACTGATATTTTACCAATTTTATAATAATATGAAAATATATTTTTGGATGAAAAACATGGTATTCCAACATATTGTGTGGTTGATATTTCAATTGAACTTTTATAAGGATCCAATCCTATTTCAACGCGTCTATATAGAATTTATACCACTATAAAGGATTAATTAACAATGAAACTATAAGATAATATGGAAAAAAATTTATATTCCAAAGTGATTCATCGTGGGATGCACCAGTCCAATTTATCCAAAATATGTATAGATCAATGCGAATTTATGTTGGATGTCTTTATTATTATAAAATAAAAAACAAGAACAAGTAATCTATATAGCATATTTAATATATGTTCCATCAACACCATGTAGCCTGATACATATCAAAAATTTACATTAAATCCTAATAATGTTAGTTATGGTTTAAAATGGAGTATATTTCAAAGGAAACATTCGATACAATTTTTAGAAACTTTGAATTTTGAGATATTAAATTTGGATAAATGAATTACACCACAATATTCATCGATTTTAATAATTGATATTTTAGAGACTAATTTAATCAATTTATCATTGTCTTAATAAATAAAATTATTATTTATTCAAAGTGAAAGTAATGGAATAAACATAATTTAAGGATTCTGTTAATGGTCCTGAAATATTATGAAGTATATCCCAAATTTAGAATGTGTGAATTATATCTGTCGAAATTATTAATTATTGGTCATGTAATTACATATAATAAAATATCATCATATACATAAAAATAATTGTTATCATGAAATGGATCTGACTAACCATTGTATGTGATATCCACAATTTTGTTTTGGATATTTTTACAATGATATGGGAATTCTTTATTTTTTAAATTAAATGGATTTATTTCGAGACTTCAAAATTGAAAACACCTGCTTCCAAGTCCTGGAGAGCGCGGAATGAAATTTTGAACTTTTTTTATTGTTAATTCCGTAAATGGGAAGAAATGATTTTATAACATTTGAACAGGTTCTTAGATTGAATATCTGAGAGCACCATTGAATTTTCTGCTTTGGGATTCTCCTAGGGGAAGATTAACATTGTTCGGAAAAATTTGGACGGAAAAGTGATTTTTTTCAAACATTCTGGAAGAAAAATAAAAAAATAACTAAAGAAGTTATTTTTCTTTTTCAACTGTTGAGTGGCGTTGGAAGATGGGCAATTTCAACACCCCGTGGGGGAGGTGAGCAACTAGCTTAGGCTGCTCAGTTGCACAACGGATGGCCAGTTGAGCCGTACATTTTGGATGGAAGTGTGGAAGCCCATTATCACTGCCAACTGGGAGAAGAGGCCCACACTACAGGCGAGGTTTTCCAGGCAGGTTGGAACCACCAGTTTGGCCGGACCCGCCGACTGGGACAGACCTGCATGCTGGGCTAGACTCGCCATCTAGGCTAGTTCGGCCAACATAGTCGGACCCGCCATCCAGGCCGAACCACTACCAAACCCGGACTTGACCTGTCTGTTTGCTAATTTTGATGTGTCTCCTAAACTGGTTGCCTATTTATGGAACCGTCTATGGAGTTTTAACCCATAGGAAGAGATGGTCCTTTTGAGATACTTCACTTGGGTTTTGGAGAATGTTAGAGTATGGTCGATTTGGATCAGACTCGAATCCAACAGGGCCCTCGGTACTAAAATACCTATAATGTACAGATAGGGAATCTGATTGGAATTACTTCTATTGCATTGTAACCCATATGATATTGAGATCCTTAGTATTACTTCTCCATGGGACTTCGTGGCAGTTGAAATACGTCTACTGGCCTGAGGTGCCCAATCTACAAAAATCAAGTGCACCAAGAGTTGTAATCTTATGGACGTTTGTCAAGTTAAGGGTGACCCATTGTGGAATGACATCAGAGCGACCATGTGTGGTTTAATGACATACGAATATATGTGTATCAGTAGTAGCGCGACCCAACAAGGAACAGACATAGAGTGTCCCATCATGGATCAGCGACTAGCGACCCTTTGTGGATCGACAACTTACGACCCTGTGTGGATCGACAAACTTCAACCCTCTGTGGATCGACGACTTACGACCCTGTGTGAATCAACAGTATCGTGACCTAGTGAGGACCATCCATAGAGTGGACCATCGTGTATCAGTGACTTGTGACCCTATATAGAACGACAAATTAAGACCCTGTGTGGATTGGAGACTTACAACACCTTGTGGATCAGCTATATAACGACTTCTTCTTGGTTTAGTAGTGGATATTCTCAACAGAATAAGATGATTTTTCTTTACAACTAATTGTAATTATTTCTATTCATTATGTTATATACTGGGTGTGAGTTGTCTTTTTGTTTTTCATTGTGATTGAGATAATTCTTTGAGGTTTTTCTTTTGTGAAATTATGGGATACATTCGGGGGTCTCTAGGTCCCTAATAGACATTGTTATACTCACCCCTACATGGGCTTCACCCACACTTTGTTGTGTCTTATGAAGATGGTGGATATAGTTTCCCCAGTTTTGGGAGCTAGGACTAGACGGTGCATGGTGGTGACCGTTTGAGGTGAAGAGCTACATCGACGAACTATACCTACCCTTCATGTAGGATGCTTGATGGACGACCTTAGGAGCTATTTTTACCATTTTGGTGTACTTTCTTTTAGTTGGGTTTGTATAATGGTCCATTCTACTTCAATTAAAACTTTTTACATCCATCAGTTATATTTCATGGGTTTCTCTTATTGTGTACATGGTCTGTGTGTTTGTAGGTTTAAAGACAATGCATTATTATTTTTAGGGATACGCATATTTGGTGTTAATTGCCAACCCCTGGCCTATGGAAGGCTGGCTTGGGGTAGTCACGACATGGGACCTGGGTGATAGGTCGTGACCAAGTGGTATCAGAGGAGTCAGTTCTAATGAAGAACGATGATTATGATCTTTTTAATGGGGAAATAGTGTGAAGTGTTTTGAGTACGTTTTTTTCTTCTGGGAGTCCAGTGTTGGTGTGGCAGCTGACATATCCATACACTAGGACCCTGAATTCCGATTTCTAACTTGTTACACTAATACACTATTTTTTTGTGTTTTTGAAATGTTTTTTTATTTTTACAAATTTTATTTAGATCACTATATATAAATTATTGACTGTGGCGCACCTATTTCTTTATAGAATATTTCCGCATAGACAGCCATCCAGGATTCTAGTGACTGATCATTATGACGGCCCACCGAGTGAAGAGGCTTCAGTACAAGGCCCTCTTATAATGATGGTACCTTCAGGTGGTGTACTAGTATCACCACTACCCATAGGGTAGCAGTTTCCACCATCCCCACTAGTAGATAGTGCACAGTGACTTAGCGCACTACATGAGTTATAGAAGTAGTGGCCATCGATATTTCGAAGAAAGATGGATCTAAAGGAAGCTGAGGACTACGTGGAGGCTGTGGAAAGAGTTTTTTGCCTAGTTGGGACACCAGCAGGACATATGGTAATCATAGTTATTAGAATCTTCCAGGAAACAATAGGGAGATGGTGGAATCTAACGCTCTAGTTGCATGATGAGGCGACCCTCACCTAGTTGGACTTCAATAGCCTCTTCAAGGATGAGTTCATTCTAGTGACTCTACGCTATGTGTATATTCTGGAGCTCCTACACCTACATTTGGGAAGCCTGACTATAGCGCAGTACTCAGAAAGATTCACTGACCTCTCCCAATACTCCACTGATATGGTATGGGACATTTTCCTCTAGGACTGGACCATACATCAGGGTCTCTGATGGGATATTAGAGCATCAATGATATCGCTTAACATACCTCCAGAGGATAGAGTGCTAGAGAGAGCACTTATGGTTGAGTTTTTCCTCGTTAAGTAGGAAACGACAGCGAGAGCCACCACCGAAAAACAAGTAGTCAAGTCATTTGCATCAGGTAGTAGGTGGATGATAGAGTGGCCTAAGAAGGCCAGACCTTCTGGTGGATGACCCCAGGATGTAGGGTCAGAGGTGAGGTGTTCATGGGATAGGGGAGGTTAGTAGAGGAGCATATTGTGTTAATCGTCTGGCGGGAAGAGTCACATGTCTTGTGACTATAACAACCACCACACTGACTATCATTAAATGGTCAAGGTAACGCTTCAAGTGGGGTGGTCTTAAGGGAATAAGATATGGTGTAGGAGCTGGTCGTTGAGCAGGTGGTGGGCGGCGATTTGATGTTCTACTACGACCTCCTCTAGGAAGTCCACCCGGACCTCAGGGAGTAGGTGGACAAGGACAATCTTAGCTTCAGTAAAATGAGGCAGGCGACCACGACACTCTATAAATGATTCGAGGTAAGATATGTGTCTACTTCACCCTAGCGTTAGTTTTTGTACACACATATTCCTATCACTCTTTTATTTCCACAGCTCTTGGTTAGATATTGAAGATTCTGATGGAGTTGTTGGCTCGATCCTTATGTTTAGAGACTCCTACAGGAGTGGATTCGACAATTATGCACTATTTCCGGCAGTGTGATCGTACCCTATAAGGTAGAGCTTTGGGAGGTATATCCTGGTAGAAGCATTGATGACTTAGGACGTCATCTCTGGTATAGACTAGTTATCCATGGTCCATGCTCAGATTGACTATTTAAGGTGAAATGTGTGGTGTGACCATGAGGATGGGACAAGGTTTTCCATCACTGGTGATAAGGGATCCTTTGAATATCAAGATGGACATTCTCATTGGAGGGTGAAACCAATCACTCATCAGTTGGCTAGACTTACCCTCAGAGCAGTTGACGACAGGAGTCTGAGCTGTCCTATTGTAGTGTACCAGTATGTTGATTTATTTCCTAAGCATGTTCAGGGACAACCTTCTCGCAGAGAGGTAGACTTCTACATCTACCTGTACATCAGGATGACACTGATATCTACATCATCATATCATATTCCTCCCTCGGAGCTTCATGAGTTGAGGTTACAACTGGAAAACATATAGGGGAAGGGATTTATAAGGCCCGTTGTTTATCCATGGTTCACCCCGATTTTGTTCACTAAGATGGCAGACAATAGTTTGAGCATTTTCATGGACTATTAGCTCTTGAACGAGGTGATGGTGAAGAACAAGTATCTACTCTTGAGGATTGATGATCTCTTAGATAAGTTGAAGCGTGTTCGGTTGGTTTTGATGACAGACCTCAGATCAGGATATCATTAGCTCAAGGTACGAGATGAGGATCTACCAATGACAACCTTTAGGTGACGGTATGGCCAAAATGAGTTCATGGTGATGCCTTTCGATGTTACAAACTCCCCAAAAGTGTTCATGAGACTCATGAACATGATCTTCTAGCCTTACCTTGATTTCTTTGTGGTGGACGTCATTGACGACATCATGGTGTACTCGGTGTCGGAGGAGGAGCACACCACTCATCTGCCGATAGTTCTGGATACACTCTAAGAGATCCATCTTTATGTTATGCTCCCAAAGAGCTAGTTATGGATACATGAGTTCCACTTTTTCTTACACATTATCTCATAATATGGAGTTTAATTGGACCCATTAAAGATAGAGGCAATGATTTTTTGGGAGCCCCCTAGAAGCATGAATGAGTTAAGGAGCTTCCTGCGGTCGATTGGATACTTCCAAATATTTTTACCTGACTTTTCAAGAGTATAAGTACCCTTTTCATCTTTGAAAAAGAATGGTAAGCCATTTTTGTGGATAGAGATATGCCAACAGAGTTTCCAAGAGCTTAGACGGTGACTGGAGAGTGCCCCCATATTGAGGATACCAGAAGTGGTCATTGGGTATGTAGTCTACTCTGATGCGTTAGGGGACGGACTAGGATGTTTCTTGATGCATGATCAAGTTTTGATCGCCTACATCTCATGACAGTTAAGACAGCATGACCAAAACTATGCTACCCATGACCTGGAATTTTCAGTAGTGGTCTTTTTCTTGAATATGTGGTGACACTACATGATGGGTGAACGGTTTACTATATTCTATGATCACAATAGTCTATGGTATATCTTCTCATAGAAGGAATTAATCCTGTTTTAGTTTTTATGGTTGGATTTCCTCCCGGACTATGACTTTGAGATAGTCTACACTCATAGTAAGGGGAATGTGGTGGCATCGGAACTCAGCAGGAGGTCTGTATTAAAGTTGATGAGTGAGGCAATAGAGCAGATAGCCTCGTTGAAGTAACATTTTGTGGATAGTGATGGGCCAGCTTACCTATAGTCTATGACAATCACTCCCCCACTCATTTAGCGAGTCAGGGAGTCATAGCTTTGTGATGATGACTATGAGACCTAACATGTTAAGATATCATCAGGACATGCTCCAAATGGATTTTTTCAAGGTGGGGAGCATGTTATCCTTTTCAGAGGATGAACCATAGTACTATTAACCCTACGAGAGGATGTATTGATGGTGTTACACACATCCCATTTTGAGGTATATCCTAGAATTACAAAGATGTAACAATACCTTCAATGTTAGTACTGGTGGCTAGGGATGAAGAAAGGTGGGTAGTGTTCATTTCATGATACCTCTCTTGTCAACATGTGTAGGTAGATCCCTAGGTTTTAACATGATTTACTCAGCCACTTGAGGTACAAGAGTGGAAATGGGATGCTATCTTTATGGAGATTGTGATGGGGTTACCACTTACATCCAGGGGAAACAATTCCATCTGGGTGATCGTTGCCCAACTCACCAAGTCAGCCAACTGCCTACACGTCCTAGATTAGGGGTCAGTAAATGTATTGGGACATCTCTATGTACATGAGATAGTATGGATTCATGGGGTGACATAGATGATTGTTTCATACCATGATTCTCGTTTTACATCTAGGTTGTGGAAGTTATTGAAAGAGGCGTTCAGGACTTGTCAATGTTTGAGCATGACCTTTCATCCTCAGAAAGATAGTCAAATGAAGTAGAACATACAGACGCTTGATGAAATTCTTTGTTCATGAGTCCATGATATTGGTCGTAGTTTGTAGGATCACTTTCCCTTGTTGGAGTTTTCATACAACAACAGTTATCACTCCACCATCAGCATGGCACTATTTGAGGCCTTGTACGTGTGACCTTACAGATTAACTCTATACAGGATAGACCTAGGGGAATATGAACTCATTGTTCTAGAGTTGGTATAGGCTACCACTGGTAAGGTTCAGCTCATCCAGATGCATATGAAGACATCACAGATCATGCAGAAGTCTTATACTGATAGGAGATGGAGACCCTTGGATTTTGAGGTGGGCGGTCATGTTTTCCTTCATATCTCGCCTCAATGATGATTTCATAGATTTGGATGGGGTGGAAATCTATATCTGAGGATCATTATAACTTTTCATATTCTCAGTAGAGTTGGAGTTGTGGAATACCACCTAGTTCTTCCCCCCACAGATGCACCTACTACATAATGTTTTTCACATGTTGATGTTGAGGAGATACATCCATGGTCCACTGCACATCATCGAATTGGGTGAGAAAGATATTGAAGATGGGGTGACTTTTTCAGATTTAGTTGTGGATATATAGGATCATTAAGAGTGGGTTCTTCTTGGAGATTCGATACCTATGGTTCCAGTTTGGTGGTAGCACAAGAACCTCTAGGAGAGAACATGGGAGCAGGAGGCTCTGATTCATGCTTAGTACCCAAGTTAGTTTTCTTAGCCTTTATTGTGGCTTTCTAGGATGAAAATCCATAAGGTGGGGAGTATGTAAAGACTCAAAAATTCCTTATTTTTTTAAATATTATTTAATTATTTCAAGATTATAAAAAATTGATGGCAGGTGATTCCAAGGCACATGGATCCCATAACTGAATATTGAACTTTTTTAAGGTACGTTCAGTAAACACGCGGATAAGATTTTATAACTTTTGAAATGGTTCTCAGATTTATATTTCGAGAGCACCATTGAATTTGTAGTTCCAGATTCAAGTAGGTGATGCTTAACTTCGTTCAGAAAAACTCAGTTGAAAAAGTTATTTTTTTAATACTTTTGGGGAAAATAACTAAAGACGTTATTTTATTCTTTTTGCAACCGTTGACTGGCGGTTGAAGACGTGGTGCACCAGAACCATGTGGAGGAGGTGATTGGCTCACTTGGTCCATCAGCTGGACATCAAATGACCATCTCAGTAAGTTATTTCAGAAGGGAGGGTGGGGCCTCACTCATGCCACCAGTTATGAGAACCAGCCCGCACTGTGGGCCGCATTTTCCAGGAGGGCCGAAGCTGCAGGTAGGCAGTGATGGACCCGTGAGCTAGGCCTGACCCACCAGCTAGGAAGAACCAATGAGCTGGTCTGGGTCCACCGGTTGGTCTGGGTCTTCTAACAATGCTAAACCTGCCAGTCGGTTCGGACCCCTACAGGACCCGGACCCGACCGATTCGTTTCGCTAATTTGGGCGTACCTCGTGAACCAGAAACTTGTTTGACGAAGTGTCTACAGAGATGGAACCCTTAGGAAAATACATTTCTTTTTTAGATTATCCACTTGGGTTTGGTAGAAATTTGGTGTATGGTCAGGTTGGATTGGACTAAAATCCAACCGGGTCCTTGGTATTAAAATGCCTATATCTTACAGACCAGGCCTTCGATTGACGTGTCGTCTGTTGCATTGGAACCCTTATGACATGGTGGGATTTTGGTTACTTCTTCTTGGGACTTCACAGTTGTTGAAATAAGGCCAGTTTCTTGAGGAGTATAATCTATGGAACTCAAGCACACTATGTGTGGGAATCCTATGGTTGGTTGTGAAATGAAGGGAGACCCATTGTGGAACGACATCAGAGCGACACTATGTGGATCGATGACTTATGACCCTATGTGGATCCGCCGTAGCGTGACCCAAATGGGAATATCCTTAGAGCGTCCCTTCATGGATCAGTGACTTACGACCTTGTGTGGATCAACAACTTACGACCCGGGGTGGATCGGTGACTTATGTCTCTTTTTGATTAGCTATAGAACGTCTTCTTCATGGTTCTAAATTGGAACATACCAACATAATAAGATTATTTAGCTTTATTACTAATCATAATTAGTCATGTTCTTTATTTTATATACCTGGTATGAGATATCTTTTACTTGTGCTTTGTGGTTGAGATCATGATTTTTGGTATTTCCTTTGTGGAATTTTGGGAGACCTTCAGGGGTCTCAGGGTCTCTACAGGGTATTGTTATACTCACCCCTACATGGGCTTCGCTGACACATTTTTGTGTCTTCTACAAACGACAGACAACTTTGATCGAGTTTTGGGAGCCAAGACTAGATGGTGCACGGAGATATGTTGACGTGGAGAGCTGGAATGATGAGTTGTACCTACCCATTATGTAGGATCCTTGGAAGACAACCTCATGAGCTATTTTTTCTTTTTTTGTTGTACTTTCTTTTAGTTGGGTTTTCATACTAGCCCATTTTTTTCAGTTTACACTTTTTACTTTCAACAGTTATACGTCGTGGTTTTCTCATGTTGTGTAATTGATCTGTGTGTTTACAAGTTTAAAGGAAATGTCTTCCCATATTTAGGGATACACCTTTCTGGTGTTATTCACCAACCCTAGGCCTATGGATGGTGGTATTAGGGTAGTCATGGCACGAGCCCCAGAGGACGGTTCATGACAACTTGGATTTTATAGAATTCATGTGACAAATATCTAATTTCTATTAACATTACTATACATGTTGTGATTAAATGGAGTAATTTTCTTGGGAATATATTAATGTGGGGTGATTTTTAGTGAACTAAAAAATGTCGCTCAATACTCCATTACATGCATTAAGATAAATTGGTTAAGGGTTTCTAATATAAAATGTTTTTTTAAAAATGGATTTGGTTTTTCCTCTATAAAAATTGAAATCTAATATCTTTTTCCACATAAAAAGTAATGAATAATTAACCAAATTACATAATGCATGATTTGGAGTTGGCGAAATTGATATTTTCA
Source organism: Viscum album (assembly GCA_963277665.1). Taxonomy (NCBI): domain Eukaryota; kingdom Viridiplantae; phylum Streptophyta; class Magnoliopsida; order Santalales; family Viscaceae; genus Viscum; species Viscum album. The sequence goes on from OY728159.1 coordinate 1,866,148,092, forward strand.
TTAAATATTAGGATGTATTAATTATATGGATGAAAGTGTGATATATTAACTAGTCACATGAAATTGAAATTTATATTCATATAAAATAATCTTAATATTAGACAATGGAGATGGTTGGAATTGATAAAATATTTTGAATTCTCAATACATTATCACATAAGGATGGAAAATAAGGTGGATCATATTCTATGTAAGAAATTGAATTCTACTTTATCCACGATGAGGATTGAGAATTACACAATACTCATATACATTTGGATGATGATTCCTAAGGTATTTTGAGATGGAGAGATTTCATATCATTCACAAATTAATTATTAACAATCGAGTCACATAAAGATCAAATAATAATATAGTGAATATGTTGATCTATATACATCTTCTTGAATATTATACATTTCAACATTGATAATGATATAGATATCTTGTTTGGAACCCACATATTTGTTCCTTGAAAAATATACTTTAATAATAATACTTTTGATTATTCACATATATAATCGATTTATATTCACCATAGAAGTTAAAATATATATAGAGATACAAATTTAAGTTAGTTATGGGACAACATGAAGAAGTAAATATCTTAATATGAATCTGGATGCTTAATATTCTAGAATTTTAAGGATGAATGAAAATAACATTATTGTATGTAGTAACTATTTCCCAAACTAGTATTACTTTGAGAAAACATTACCATTAATTTCATTAATGGACTCTAAATGAAATATAAATGGAATAATTTGATTTGGGGTGTAGTCGATCCTCATACCAAGTTAGCACATTTTATTTATATTAATAAATATTTCTCTCTTGACCAACTCAACATGATATAAACAAGAAAAGTGTTATGGTTTAATGAGTAACATTATCAATAATATCGAATTGGTATGTGTGGTTTATATAATTTTTATAGATATTTATATAGATAGTATTAGAGACAGTTTTATGGTATGGAATTTTATATTTTCCTCAAATATATAGTATTTCAGCGAGGGCCATTAAAACTCATGAGATTTATTTCATGTATTATTTAATGGATTCCCAAGGATATTGGGATCTAAACCACTACTTGGTAATGTTACCATATAACAATAGCTTCTATGTTCATACTCAAATGGAATCATATGAGGGTCATTATGGTATGAGATATAACAAGAAAGTCTGTTGGTATAATATTGGAGAGAGGAAGATGATAGGTCATAATCATTTTTATGAAATTATAAATGAGGAATAAATAATTCCACAACATATGAATGGATCCCAAAATTAAAAAAAAAATTGTTGAGGATAATTTTTTTGGGGTCTACAGTTTGAATTTGGTGATGAGGTGTTCATTGGAATATATCTATAGAAGTGGGTTATGAGATTTGGGATGAATAGGAAGCTGGTCCTAACATACATTAGTCCCTTTTAGATTATTAACCAAGTCTAGTTAAATCATATCACCTATAAATAACTCCACATATATATCAATTGAATGATGTGTTCCAAAAAAACATTTTTGAGGAAGTAAATAAAATATACTTCACTTGTACTAATCTTAAAATATATACAATGATCACATGATGTTTTAGATGGGGAATAATAGCTAGATATCATGGATCAATGAGACAAGGTTCTAAGAACATGACAACATATATAGTAAATATTATGTGATTTAATCACAAGTTTAAAGGGGTTACACACTTATATAGGGATGTTATCAGAAACAATTTCCCAAAATTCAATTTCATCGTCATAATAAAATTTCATGGAAAAAATCATTCTTATGGGGAAGAATATAACAACCCATGATTTATGTAATAACATTTCTTTAGTTAAATACAGTTTGTATATCTTACCAAGAATATTATAAATAATGTAAATAAAAAATGTTTTACTATTAAAAAATCCGGAATAGTATTTTTTTATTATATCCTTTATATTTTTAGGTATCAATAGAGAAAACACACTCTATTAAAAGAATATAAAATGGAATAAAAAATTTTCATTTTTAGTTTGAAAGAAACATTCTTCCGAAAATTATTTTATTATATTTTCTAAAATTTAAAAATTAATTCATATAATTTGATTTGATTATTTTTACTTATAATTTATTAAATTAGGTAATGAGGTAAATTTAAATTGTAGGCCTAAAACTATGTCAGAAAGATAAATATTAGTTAGTGCAGTAAAATAATCATTTTATAATGAAAATTAATTTTCTAAATATTGATTATTCATATAGATTAATTGGACATATTATAAGTTATAACAAGAAAATATAATATTTAAAAATATATAGAAATATATTAGACAAATTCATTTTATTATCATGATAAATATTGGTTAGAACATTTAATGATTAAAATAAAATTCTTGACAAAAAAAATTTTCAACTAAAAATAAGTTCTCATTTTATTGATAATTTTTTCATATTTTGAAATTCAATATGAATAATTGGATGCCATATTTAGATATAATAATTCAAAATTTGGTAAGAAGGGTCATCTTATTTTTTTAATGATGAAATATTAACCATGATTTATATTCAATCATAATTAATATGACTTTGAGTGGGTAGTCAAATATGGCTTAAATTGTAATAAATCAATTAGACTCATAGACCTTATAGAATACCATTAATAGTTTTTAAATTCATTCCTACATGATTCACTAACATTTACCCACCTTACTCACTAAATTTCATGTAATTTCATCTAACCACATCCCTAACATTATTTTACATAGATTTATCCCTCGTTTTCGACTATAATAAGTCCACACATATGCCTATTTCATGCCACACCTATAATTAAAAATTAAAATGAAACTGTATCCATTTCACTTTTTATATATCCCCCTTACAAATTTGGAAGTGTTTTTACTCATCGTGGTGCCTTAATCCCTTTATTTATAAAAGACACATCAATAATAGATCCATATTCTCAATTTATTTATTACATAACCATTCACTTCCATTATTTATTCCCCATCAACCATACGCATTTTAACCATATGTATATAATGACATCATTATGAATTATTTTTTGAAATTGTTATTTAATTTTTTCTTTTACCAATCTCATTTAACAACCATTCAATATAAAATATTAAAAAAAATTCCACATGAGCATATACATTCTACTTCTGCCAGAAATGAAACTATTAATTTTATATCTCCACAATTTGATGATTGATCTGGAAATAAGTTTAATTAATAGATAAGTTATATATTTCCATATTTATAGTCAATAAAAATAAAATATGTATTCTATAAGTTATTCTTTAAATAAAAAATCAATGTAAACCTAACCTCCAAATACCAAAATACCAATAGTAAAAGCAATTTATTTATATGGGGGAAAAGTGCATTAATTTAACTTTTTCTTATAAATGTTCCCATTTATTATTTATAAATGTAATAACATTAAAATAATGTCACTCCAATTTTTTGATAGGGATATCATATCCATAGAATATATTATACAACCATACCCAAACATAGAATATGTAATGTTCTTATTTTTTTGGTATAACCACCTACAAGAACAATGCTTTAATGTTATCTCAAGGATCAAATTAATAAAATAATATTATATATTAGTAAGTTAAAAAATTACTGATTGGTAATAAATATATTTCACTCATTAATTAAGAAAAAACCATTTTTTACTTGTAAATTACAAAAACAATCTCAACATCGACTTCATTATCATATATGATAACAAAAATACCCACGACGTGAAATTAAAAAAATAATAAATAATTATAATACATAAATCAAATTAACATGTATTATTTATGAATAATAATGTTTGGGAGAATAATGAAGAAAAGTGATTTTATTACATAAATAGTTCAATATTACAATATTACTCTAACCCGATGTTGAAAGTATATAATTATAACAGACTTACATTTATGGGATATTTCTAAATGATGTATATATAATAATATATACATGAATATCCTTCATAAATATGTTACAAATATAGTTATGGAATTTATATGTCTATTTATATTATGATCAACTATTAAGAAACTCCGGTCCATGGTTTCATCGAATCATCTTTTCATTCATATGGTTTTATAAATTATTAAATGAATATATATTTTACATTGTAACTACTCTTTACACTGCCATTTATATGTTGTATTTCCTCATTTCCTCTAGGTAAATTACATTTCACCATCAACAACCACTTAATTTTTAAATCATTTTCCAAAATTAATATATAAGGTTGGGATGAATATCACTCATTCCTACAATAGAGTGTTCATTTCTATGATATTGTTTTTTATATTGAATTTTACATTAATAAAATACTTTGATTTATTATATTATATTTTTATTATTTTCCTTTATATATTTAAAGATATTAATTTCTTCCAACATTTATTTGATGTGGTTTTTTAAATTTTCTAAAAATTATCATAATTGAATTAATTTTCATTATATAGAACTACAGATTTTATAGCTTGGTTTTTTTAATTTCAATTATTTTTATTTTGGTAATTTTAATAATAAATTTTTTTGACCATATTCTATTTTACTTAACAAAAAATTTCGTTGAAATTAATTTTCACATTATATATTATAACAGAATATATATGATTTTGGGGAAACTTTTGTGATCTCTATTTTATATTTTATTAATTATTCATATCTCATTAAGTAATTTTTTCGTCTCCATATATTTTTTATTATGATATGATCTATTCTAGAAAATGATATTTTTCATATCTTATTATTTTTTACGTTCATGTTTAGAGATTATTTTGAGTGTTCAGGAAACACAATATTATTTTTGGGTTGTTTAAGATATGATTATGTTTTATTTTAGATGGAATAGATATCTAAGGATGATTTTGGGTTCATATTATAACTCCCTCCAATTAAATAGTTTATTTATATATATCTAGAGATTTTTAGTCTTAGAGACTATGAATGTTTCCAAATATGAATGTGAAAAATGTGTTTTCCCATAGTTTCATGAATGTTAATGTTTATTATATTAACATATGTGTGGGAAGAATGAGTTTTAATACTAATCATTTCATATGTATAGAGTGGTGAAAATTTTCCATGTTTCTTATAATTTTTTTTAATATTTACATGATTTATTTCATTTTCATGTTATCTTTTTTTCATGTTTTAGCTATTTAAAAAAATCTACACTCTTATATCATGATCACCTATTTTATGATGATTGATATGCATATTATTCCATAACATAAATTTGATGATTCCTTATTAATATTTTTATGATATTATGTTTATATATCATGTATTATTATTATCTTATATCGTCATAATATTATTTAATATGATAATTATTCTCTATATCATGTTCTCATTTCTAACACATTATAATATGTTTTTATATATTGATCATCTGAGATCACTTGTATCATATATTTATAACCTTGATGTTATGTGTAACGACCCAACCCACCATGGACTGGATGGCCAATTAAAGACCAGACCGCTACAACCCCATTCTCACCTTAATATTCTAGGGGATAAAGACTAGTGAAGAGAAAGAATAACTAAAATGGGAGTCCTTTAGCCTAAAGTATTAGTACGCACACACCCAACCATCTAAATAAATAAAGTTAAGAGTAATAATAATAAAATATTGTTACATCTAGAGTAAAAAACCATACATGTAATAACTTCTATGCAATAAAAATGTGTGACAAGTGTAGACCAAAATTAAAAGGAAAAAATATACCCCCAACTAGAAAAGATGTCAAAACATGACAAAAAATCGATGTGAAGGAATGTTAAGGGATATTATCTCCTATTCTTAAATCTCTGATCATTGTACATGCTGAATTGCACAAATATATCCATAATATCCATCTATTCCATCATCACACTTTTATTAATCTTCATAATACATGACATATGTGGTCAAATCCCATGTTGATGTGAGAATATACATACCCAGTAGAACTCCTTGAAAACTGAAGAATTTTTAATAGAAAAAAGGATATAGGCAGTTATATTTGTTAATGTAAAGAGATAAATGTAACTCAATAACAATTATATATTTTTATATAATAATACTAAAGGATATAGAAATGATATATCCATCCCATAGACTAGCCCAACATGTTGAATATGCATGCAGCTCCAAAGGTCCAACATTGATTCTAAACATCATGTGTCTCTATATAAATATGTCATGAGGATTTCTCGAACCTCTCCACTAATAAAAAATGGAGTGTAATATCCAAAATATAATGGACCACTAACCCAGAACAGTAGGATTTTTCCACTCATTAAGAAGAGGAATAGTATTAATGTAGGGGTGTTATGTCTCAATGTATTTTTACAAAATATTGGCGACTTGTTCCCTAATGTGATAGGGTACTACCTTCCACTTCGTTAGAGGACCCACACCATGGTATAATAGGGTAGTACCACATCTACTTATAATACTAAGTATGGAGGACCCATTTCCTATTGTGAAAGGGGATTATCATTTCCACGGATATGAGACCTGCACACTCAATAGAGGAGTACCACCTCCATATTATTATAATAAGAATAGATGACCCACCCCCTAGTGTGGTGGGGGAGTACAATCTCCATGAATAGAGGAATTGTTCCTTGGTCTAAAAGGGGAGTAACACCTCCCTCTACACAGTGAGTTTGGAGGAATTTTTCCATGGTGATATCGGGGGAGCACCATCTCTAAGGATAGAGGAACTTCAACTTTGTGAAATTGGGGAGTACTATCTCTATGGATATATGAGTCCCATCCTAAATAGTGGAGTACTGCCTCTTATTATATAAATAGTATGGCGGATCCAAAGCCTTGGAAAATAGGGCAGAACCATCTCCATGGACAAAGGATATGTACCCTCATATGATATGGGATTACCACATTTTCCTAACCAAATACTATTGAGTACATGCACCCTGGAGTGAAAAGTGATCACTGTATCTATCTCAAAACCTTGATGACCATTCATGATCACTATCATCGTCGAGAATTGGCTCAAGAAGCATCACTTTAAAAATATATCACATCATATATCAATATCCACCATGAAATATATCATCGAATTATATATGGAATGGAACTATGGATAGGCTACTCACGGTCCAAAATCCAAGTCTAAACAAAGGGGATACAAGAGAATAAATATGTAGAGGGATGTACATGGTGACTTTGAGGCTCAACGCAGCATTTGACCCTACATCGTCACATGGTATTTTCAAAGATGAACGCTTATTTGTGTCCATGACATTGTACACGAAGTGTATACGGACTACATGGTGTGTCTTGGCCCCTAGGGGCCAACTCGTCCACTACTAGTTCTTCCCATGTTCCTTGGTCTATATCTGTTTACCTAACCCTACACCAAGACGTGTCCTAGATAATGTACCTAGCCATGTTCAGGACTGTGTGGTAGGTATGAGCCTGTTTTTTAAGACATGGTTGTGCCCTTATAATTATGATGTAAATTTCCCGCAACCAACCCTGATCCGCATGAAACATGGGTTTCCCACATAGTTTGTGATACTAATCTTTACCTGGAAACCCTAGTCCGCATAAACAGGGTACTACCTGACTTGTGTTTATCCCAATACATGTTTTGTAATAGTTATTTTTGAAAACAAGTTACATACATCATGTGGATTCTAGATATGTATCTGAACATATATTTTCCACCTTTGGAATAACCCGAAATAGTGGTAATCGGATCCCTCTATGGATTTCAACCCATTGTTGTCCTGAAATCTAAATATCATGATTTTCTTGAGGATCAAAATTCCTTCTTCATCTATAGCACTCATGTCACCACATATAATCTCTTTAGATCAGGATTTAGGATGTAATACCCACTATCCATCTCGATATATTTTCTCATCACTTATCCGGTCATTTTTTCCAAATCCTATGTTAATATAAGTGTTTGATCATGCTAAGACATTACCAAAAATGTCAAATAGTGTCCCTGTAGGACAACGATGGAGAATTTGAAGAACATGTGGGGGGAAGGCACAATAAAAAACCTCCATCAATCATTGTCCAAGAATTCTTGTCCAAAGTTCATATATTATCAATATTCAGGGTAAGAAACCTAGAATAACAAAAAAATTATTAAAAAATTTAGATTTATCAATGGGTTCATACGATGTGCAAAAAATATCCAATAAAAGATAATCAGATCGAAATCATTCTTTTAAAATTTAATCAAGATGATGTAAAATACAATTGATGAGACCTGAATTGATTATAGATTGATTATTAGTGAATAATGTGTTCACCAGTGATGGGGATGATATAATGCATTCACTATCTATCAATCCACCATGATCTATTCACTAACCATTCATCGTCCACTTCCAATTCACAAACGAAGAATGCTATGTGCCTCCACTCACATCTCCAAGGGTTATTTGGTTAACCATGGATAATATCAATAATAAGATATTTATAGATTAAAATAGGGTTTGGGAATTAAATTAATTAATTAATAAACATAAATAACTGATAAATAGCTACCTCAACTGAACGTCTGGTGATGACTAACTTCAGGTCATAGCTAGGATAAATCTTATTTTCTTGGTTAAACTGTGATATATGATTTCCGACATATGACCCCATTTAGGATATATTATTTAATTTCTATGAAACTATTAATGTGTGATATAAGTATCTTTAATATTATTTTAAAATTAATTCTGTTCTCACCATGCCATAGAATCACATGTTGTCTTCTCTCTGGGATCCAAATAATATTCCTTATTATATTTCAAAGTCTTAAAAGGAATAAATAGTCTCTACATGGTTCCGTTCTTTGAAAAAGTACTCCCTGAAATAAATACATAAGAAAATTGGGGATTTAATGATCCTACATCTATCTCTCAAACTCATAGGATAAATCTCACATGTTCTCATACAAACACATCACTTGAATAAAGGGAATGGTCCATCCACATAGGTTCTTCTACTAAAAACCCTTAATCTCTAAATGGTACTCTGCAATGGTGTTTCTATCCTTGATTTCAAGCTTACCCTAGTCCATAAAATTCATAGGATCATGCACATTGCATTTATTTTATGATGCAATGAAGATGTTATGAACTGGCTCCAACTATGGGGTATATCTAGGTGGTTAGTAACCACCTCGACAATTTTTAGTATCTAAAATTATTTAATAAACCACAATGATAACTTTCCTTCCCAGCAGAATCATCACAACCTATATGATTTGGATTCTCTCAGGAAAACTTTGTATCCCTTATCCAATGTTCAATGATGTTAATCTACATAAGATTCCATCCAAATCATGGTTGCCCTCATCTTCTCCTAGATCACCTAGACCTTTTTCATTATTTACTACATCATCTCTGTTATAACAAGATATGCCTCAATAATCTCGGTCCACCATAAGGTTCACCTAAAGGAACTCCTATACAGAGCCTCAAAATGATTCATCACTATTTTATGGTGATTGATATTAATATATGAAAACTCTTCCAAAGTTAAATGATCATACCAAATATATATAATTTTTGACACAAAATCCCTAAACATATACTCCAACACCTAGATAGTATACTCATCCTTCCCATCCAGTAGTGGTTAAGTGAGTTAATTGTCCACAAATGGTTCCATAATGCATCTTATGTAATTAGCACAACTATGACATGAACCGCACATCATGGGTAGAGACAATCATCGAGGAAACCACATGAATCCATATGATCTCCCACATGTACAACTTCCCCAAAATCTCCACCTAACTCTATTTTCTTATAGAAAGTAAGTTCATCGACATGTTATGTTAGTCAACCATCATCCTAATAGAATCATGGCCCTTAAATATTTGTTGAATACCTATAAAAAATTCAATTGATATGTTGTTGTATTTACATTTTATCAACATGATATGGTACAACAAAACATTCAAAAACATGGTGCTCGTTCTTCACCTTTTGACATGTGAGACACCGAGTGATGAAATTTTAAACTCTCTTCCTCATTCCATTCAACAAAAATTACCACTGAATATTCCTATAAATATTCCTTTCATGATGATGAAAATAAAAAGGTTACATGTAAAACACCTACAATAACTCCTCTCAAAACATGATTAGAACCCCCATCTATCTCTAGAAAAGGTTGATCCGATTCACTCTTTTAGAGAATCCATCAGGTGAATATCATGAAGATATCAGGTCCTGTAGGACCTCATAGTTAATGTATCCTAACTGATCCCCCCTCATATGCTAAATAAGTATAGGATTCAACACCACCAAATGATGATAATATTCACCCATATCCTATACCCGACATATCTTCAAAGAATATTACTTCTCAAATTCCTCCTCCACCAAGTGAGAATGGGACTTACTATTGATGGATTATTCCACAAAATTTCCCACCCTAAGAGTATCTACATTCTCATATTCATTTTCAAATATGAAATACAGATAGAGCCTCTATTTCAAGTTCATATATCTCTACATAATTACACACATAGTACTCTAATGGTCTAAGTAAACAACAAATATTCCACTAAGAAGATAATTCATCCTCATCCTTAGAGCGAAGACTAATGATTGCAACTCTATGTAATAAGTAACAAACTTCTACACCTGGGTATTCAACTGGATAAACCCACATGAGAAGACTTTCTTCCTAATGATGAACACTTATTTGGGCCTTTCTCTATAGACATCACAAAACACCAATTAATCTACACCCTCCTCCGGTAGTCTCAAAATTGGAACTGTAGTCTACCTTAGTTTCAAATACTTAAAAGATCTCTATAACTTCTTAGTCCAAGTAAAAAATTACCATTCTATATATTGGAATTCAGAGGGGTAGAAAAAATCAGTATGTCTACAATGAACCTCCTATTGTACCCTTCCAAGAAAATAAAACTACTCACCTCTTACAAACACTTGGGTGTCTCCCATTAAAGCACAACATCAATATTAACTTGTTACAAAACTAATTAATGATCAGAAATGATTGAACTTATAAAGGGAACTAGGTAGATCCATTGTTGTAACTTTTAGATTCTATTATAAATATGTTTCTCCCAAAGTAAGTCTAGGACCATCCTCATGTGCTTTGTGTACTCCTACTCAGATGAAAAGTAGTTGAGTTTGTCATCAATGAAGACAATAAAAATCTGTCCATGTATGGTTGGAAGATATCTTTCATTATATCTTTAAACAAAATAGGGGAATTGGTCAAATTGAAAAGAATCACAAGGAACTCATATTTCTTGTAGCTATATTAGAATTCACGCCCTAGAATCTCATCGTCTAAAACACTCAACTTGTGGTACCCAGAGCTTCGATAATTCATTGAGAACCATATCAAACATAAAAAGTGATCAAAGGGGTTATTAATCATTTAAAAGTTGGTACTTTAACTTTATTATATCCTGGTATAGAATAATTAATCAAAAAAATCCAAAAAAAATTAAATTCTATTTTCATGATCAAAATTGGAGCCGCTTTGGGGGACACATTGTGTCTGATAAAACCCTTCTCTAAAAGGTCCTAAAAATAACCCTCATCTCCTAAAGCTCGTTAGGGGCTAGAAATTATTCTATAAAAGATATTAATGTTGTCTTGGGATTTATATTGATGAAAAAATCCATCTATCACCTCAGATGTAGTCCTGGAACATCCTCAGGGAAGACATGCATATAATCCTACATGAATGAATAATACCATATAACAGAATATATCTTTGATCCAAGGTATAAAATATAAAACCAATGGATTTTGGGTTTCATATTTCTTCTCATTGGATCATCACATTCCTCCATGAGATCTATATGACCCTAAAAGGGTAATCTAATCCCTTCGATCAAAAGTCATCTAACTCATTTGTGGTGACAGTATATCTAGAATCAGATTGTTGAAAACTAGTAGGTACCCAAAATTACATAATATTTTCTTATCATTAATACCATGTGTTCCCATGAGAATCACTCTCCACCTAGAGATAGCTCACACTCTCAAAAAAATAAGTGATATAAAAAGTATTCTCTATAAATACCTTAAACCAATGTTTCTGGGAAAAAGTCTCATCTAAAATATCAATCATTCACACATGGATTAAAGAGATGAAACCATGACTTGCACCTATGTATAATAGTACTAAATAAAGATTATAATAATTTCATATCATCCCTTCAATAATCTCCAGATATATCAGTTCATAATCCTCCAATTCATGAAGCAATACACGACCCCAACCACCATCTCTCTAAGAATGATTTGTGCTAGTTAATAGTGGTGGTAGAGGAATTATCCCATTAGGTTGTCCACCATCATAATATCCTCATCCATGATCCCCACCTATTCCTCTACCAGCTCCATATCAATGGGGACCTCCTTGGCCTCTCTTGAGACAACCCCGATCCTGATTCTTACACTACAGTTTTTGTCCCTCTGCTATCTGCACGAATTCCTAATAATTTCAGGTAGAGAAATCATGTGAAATGTGACATCACCAATAAAATTCATAGTATCACCCCTATCAGTACTTACATAGTCATTAATGATTTACTAAGTTGCTAGAACATGTTCATTTGTTCAATCATGGGTTTGTATTCTATTTCTCAAATCCTTTCATCATCCATACATTGAAGAAGACTCAACCCTACGATGACTACTAATGGAATCATCTTCATTAAATCCCTTAAATAGTAATATCACTTTCACAAGAAACAACTCTAACACTCTAGCTTATGTGGGAATGAACATGGGGACCACACTGGAAAATATATATCTGTGGAGACCTTGTCCAAACTTATAAACCCTAAAGTAACCATCCTGAATCATGTCAAAGGAGTAACATTTATGGTTAGTGAAGCTCACATCATACTCAACAATTTTCATCCCTCCCTACCCCATCTCCAAAAGCTATGAAATCAAAAATGAGAAATATAAAGAGTGGGTAGATCATCTCATGAAAGAGATAATGAAAGTCTCACTATAAGGGTTATTGACACATCATGCTTCTTCATTAATAGTATACAATAGATCTCGATGTACAATGTAAATGACTAGAAGCCAGTGCACCCATATTATTATTCTATTTCCATAAAATTCTGAAAACATGTATCACCAACTTACACCCATCCTCCACTACCTAGGGATATGTTTACCCATGGATCCTCAATGGACTCTAGAGATAGAACTGATGGAGTGCCTTAAGCCTACTCTCATCCATATCTTACTTTGAGGGTATGATCTGCTACTCGAATTGAGGGGGTACTAGTTCCTTACCACCTAAAGGAAAGATCTATTATGTGGGACCTTGAACAGAGGTTTCATCACTCATCAAATCTTCTTTATGATCTAGAATCAATAACCTAGATGGATATCATTATGAAAGGATAGTAATAGTAATCAAGATAGACCATGTTCAGGTGAGAATATATTTATGGTTAGATGAAACTATAAGGATAGTAAGATGAATCAATCCTATATGATGAATTTACCAATATTCCCTATAACCAATGTCTTACAATGCCAATTTAAGAAGGTAGTCAGAGACCGAGTTGATGGATATTTCACCCACTACATTAAAAATAGATTCTCTAGCATGAAGTCCACATTTGATACACATTTTTTTGTTTCCAAAAATTTTTATCCAAACCTCATGAGGGAGAAAACTCTATACACCATCCAAAGACTGAGTCACCATTAATACAACTCTGTAATGACCTGACCCACCGAGGCCCTCCAGGACAGTAGACAACAAGGCCATCATATTTCTATGATTTCTTCTATTATCCAAATGAAAAAAACAATCAATAATATGGAATTACTAAAATAGGATTCAATTATATAAAGTACCTATATCCACTCAACCAACCATCTCTATACAGAATTAAAGATAAATAATAATAAAATACAGTAACATCAAGAGTAAAATACATGAAAGTGACAACATATAAGGAATAAAAAATATTGAAAATGTGTAAATCAAAATTTAATGAGAAATATACAATCCCAACTAGATAATATTATCCAACATAACAACAATTGGAAATGAAAGAATATTGAGAGTTCCCATATCTTGATCTTCAATCCCTGACCATCGTACATAGTCAAGTGCACCCATTTATCCCTAAATTCATCCAATACGACCATTCAAATTTCTATAGTTTTAATAAGATACTCCAAATTTTGGAAAATTCCATGATGGGGTTAGTATATACATACTGGGTAGGATGCCGAGAAAACTAAAGAGGGAATAGTAAAAGATACAACAGATGTTTTCAACTAAACCCAAATAAAGAGCGAAATGAAATGCAAAAATAATGATATATGATTATAGAATAAACACATTTTAGAGAGAAAGGGGATATCCATCTCACTACTCATCCAACGAGTTTTAATATTTCATTAGCTCCATAGGCCTAACCTTGATGCCTGGATTTTAACTTGTCTTTACAATGAAGCTAAGTGGATGGATCCCACCTCACCACCGCCACACATCATGATAGAGTTAATATTTAAAAGATAATGTAAATATACACAACATGAAGATTCAACTTAGTAGACAGATGAACTGTGCCCATGTTTGGGGTATCGTCTCTATAAATATGCCAAAAATTATTTAGTACCCTAGCTCTAGTGTGATATGGGAGTACCATCCCCATATTTATATGATCTACACCCTAGAACAACATGGGATACCATGTTGTCCTAGAATAAAAAGTTCATAGGACCAGCGGCCTAGTGAAATGGGGGACTACCAACTCCATGGATTGAGGAATCATACCATCGATATGGGAGTATAACCTCATTAACATTACAATGAGTATCAATGAAACAAGACTTGGTGCAACAATGTAGTATTGTATTCTTGGTTTTGGGACTCCTGACTTTGTGCAACAGAGGAGTATAGTCTCTATCTGCATAATGTGTATGGATGACCCATGTTTTTATTTGACAAGGTGGTGCTATCTTCATGGATAGAGGACCGGCTCCCTGATGTGATATGGGAGTATCATATCCCTAAATTGAAAAAACTCACCTATAATAGGGGTGTACCACCTATACTCAAATAAATAATATGGGGGAACTAGACCTTGGTGACATTGGGGAGTATCATCTCCACTAGTAGAGTAATCATACCCTTAGAGAAGTATCACCTCCAACATAGTAAATATTATAGAGGGCTCAAACTCTAGAGATATAAGAGAGTACCATCTCCACCTTAATACTATTATGGTGATACTCAATCACTATAATTATCTTGTATGGACTGATAAATAGTCATTCCTAGAATACCACACATCATATCTTAAAATCCCCAATAAAGGTTACTATAATATTCTAAATGGAGGAACACTTAGGATATACTACTCATAGTCCAAAATCCATGTCCAAATTAAGGAGATATTAGAGAATAAATATGTAGAGTGATGTAAATAGTGATTATAAAGGTCCACATAACGTGTGACCACACATCATCACATGATCATATCTCTAATGAAAATGGATAAGTGTCAATGGAATTGTTTATGTTGTGTACGGGGACTAGACAATGTGTCTCAGCCACCCATGGCCTATTCATGGGCCATTTTTAACATCCCAGACCCAAATACCATTTGAATAGTTCCCCAAACCCAGTTTTCTATGTGGCCTCAAGCGCATCACCAAAAATAAAAACTTTCATCGACTAGTAGAGAAGGTCTAGGATGTGTATATGGGGATAATTTTCCCGCTTATCAAAGTGTGACACAGTTATAGAAATCAAACAACAATATCAGAAGTCGTATATCAATCAGAAAATAGATAAAAGTCAAAGAGACAAAAAAAATAAGAAGACACTAACTAGTAACAAACCATTTCATAAATAAGAAAATAATATATAACAACTCAATAAAATGACATCATATTAAAATAAGGATGATACATTTCATGTATCTAAAAAAACAAAATCAGTATATATAAAATAGTAAAACAAATGTAACAAAATACCAAAAAACTACACGAGTTAGCATCATGAGCCTCAACCCAATATTATACTCCCATTATCTTAAGCAGCATTCAAAAAACAATATCAGGGTGTTTCCCTTACAATACATGCAGCCATGAAATCCTCTCTGGTACCAAAGGCATCCTGTGTAGGGTGGGAGATAAAATCCATGTATTCCACAAATAATGGTTTCTAATTCCATCCATTCCTTAAATATATATTAGCAACCATGTGTAAGTTGTAATAGAATATAAAAAGGATTTTTTTATGAAAAAAACCAAAAAAGGTCTGGTTACAAATTGGAACACATCATTTTACACCTACTTCGGCCTATTCTGGAATGTCTGTAAATAAATAATAAGTCCTACCTCATTTAATAAATAGGTCTCTAGGCCTGGACTGTAGCCCAACATCCCCCATAACGTTATATGATCCAGACTAACCTAACCCTAAAAACAATAAGGTATAATACTTTGACCAAATCCATGATTATTCTTTATCTTGGTAGATGCATCATATAAATAATTTAATTAATTATTCATTTGAGAACATTATCCCATCCTTGGCGTTCCATATTTGGAATTCATGTATCACTCCAAATGTAACATAAACAAAAAACCCAACTAGATCATACATGGAGATCCTCTTTAGAACCCAGGCATCACTCTAGTTGTGGTATAACATCATTTCCAATTGAGAATTTCCTTAGCGTTCAAGTATGGGATCCCACATCTCACACCTAGGGTATATATAATTATCCCTTTGAGTCTATCCATGGTAGTCAAAAAAGTGTCCAATTATCAATTAGACATATGAAATTCAGCCCATGAGTCCTTCATTGGATGTCCACTAGGTACTCCTAGTGTTGCATTTTCATAACTATGGTAATAGACAAATAATTCTTCTCATTGCATTCTTATATGAACCCATGTCTCACATAAGACATATAACTACATTTAATAAATGTCATTTAATAATATCAAGGATCATCTCCATGATAATTTCTATTAAACCTCACCTCAAATGGAAGATCATGTCGTGTGATAAGCCTATATGACTTAGTGTCTTAATTATCTCATGTGGGAAATTTCAATAGAGAAAGAAACTCATTATTAAACAAGAAATTACAAAGTAAAATACTAGGTACATGGTCTTCCATTAACTTTTATTAATCAATTAAAATTATAATTACAACTTACAATTGAAAATACCATATTAAGGGGTAAATGGAAAACAAAAAATTTGATTAATATACATTCCACCCATGGTGGTCTAATTAATTAAACAACATACCCAAAAAGTGTCATTAATTTGTTTTCATTAAAAATTAATCATTATTTAGAGGGTCTTTTTAGTTATATAGGTTATACATATATATTTTAATCAAGGAATAAATTAAATTTCTTGGACATCACATAGAATATACAGTGCACAGAATAAGAACATATATATATATATATATATATATAACACCCTGAAATTAATGGGAAAGCATGATAACAAATGCCATTAGTCCGTAGTAGAGTGTTCGTCCAGTATCAACTCATGATTTGACTCATATTAATATGAATACTAAATCTGAATGAACAATATAAAAAATAGAATATTAGATTGCATGTAAATAATTCATTTGATCCAATATTTAACTCGGAGTGGAACAAAATTAATTGATCACTCATCAGTGTGTATATAATGAGACTGAAGACTCTTGATTCCAAACATGGATGGAGAAATGAGATCAAATCCTAGAATTTGGATTTCAAAAAATCTTCCAATATGATGTGTTTTCATACAAAGGAGATTGAAAAAAAATTGTTAAATTTATTTTTTAAGGAAAAATATTTTATTTTACCCCAAAAATATGTGTTTCATGTTTGGTCATTTGGTTGTTCAAACCATGCACCAATTACTATAAGGAGGGTAACCTCACACGATTAGTGTGCATGTATTATTGACAGTGTATAACCCCTTCTTATATCGACTATAAAAAACAACATATGAGATTGAAAAAGCATGATCCTCTATCCCCACTATTTGAAAAACTATATGATCCACTCCTTCCCTCTATATGGAATTCACATAGTAAGTAGACTATACGACCTTCCCTACATTATTTATAATAAAAATGTGGCCTACCTTATTTGTAAAAAATAATGGTTCTAGGATCCAAAAGTTCTCTATACACCCCTGAAACTAACAAAATCTCAACAGTTATTAACATTAAACTATAAAAACATATTAAAACTGAAATTAAAGAGATATTTTCCTTATAGGAAAAACTGGGTTCTTACAAATGTCCCCCCTAAAAGAAATTCATATATGAAGCTTCCTTACAAGGATGGTGAGGCATAATCTTTGATCAAATCCTTCCATTGTTTTTAAACACTAGTCTCCCACTCACAGGTCTCACCTTCTACTCATAAAATCTTACATATCACCCATACTAAATGAAAACCTGACCTTGGAGAACCATCATTCTGTGATCCACAATTCAAATAGGAATATCCTCAAAGGATGCATCTACCTAAAACTAATTCTACTTAGGATTAAAAGAATGAGACGGTTCAGAATGATAATGGTGTAGCTAAGATACATGGGACAGGTCATGTGTGGCCCAATACCTCTGAGGTAACTATAAATGATATTCCATATTCCCAAATCTCCCCAGAATCTCAAACTAGCTGACATATCATAATGAATGATTACCCTATCTCCTTATCCATATGTGTCCCAACCTCATGAGATATGTAAAAATTATCGATCTACAAAAGATAACTCTTGAGTTTTTCTTCGTACATTAGCGTAATATTTCTCTCTAAAATTTTCATTATCAATCCACTTCTGAATCAACATAACTGGCTCTGTAGTCTCTTATATGAAGCAAGATCCAAGTATAGTTGTCTCTCCTACCTCTATCCAACACAGTGGTGATCATATTTTTCTACCATAAAATGCTTTATAAATCACCATCTCTATATTATTTTGAAATATGTATTTTTTATTATTTAACTAGTTTTTTGTGCCACTCCCAAAAGTCACCAAAATCATGGACGCATACTCGTATAATTTAATCATACACCTATATCATGTGTTCTAATGGACCATCGGTATGAGGGTGGTATGTTTTTATTAGAATCACCTGTGTACCCAAAGCCCATTGCAACCCATTCCAAAACCATGAAGTGAACATGGTGCACCTATCTTAATTTAGAGTATGAGGGACCCCAAGAAAGAATACTATTTCATAGATATACAATCGTTCAAACTCATTTATTAAAAAGGTATCATCATAGGTTAAAAATGAGAATCTTTTCTGAGACTATCAATAATTACCCAAATGGAATCATTATCTCATGGTGACCTCGGTAATCCTGTCAAAAATTCTATCACAATTTCATCCCATTTTCATATATGAATGGGAAGGTGTTGTAAAAGTCTAGTTGTTCATTGGTGTTCCATCATCATATGCTGACAAGTGGAACACCTCATGAAAAAACATGTTGCATCTCTGTTCATACTCGACCGATATTATTGGTGATTTAAATACTCCCATGCAGCCTCAACCAATGAGACCTATACACCATGACTCTCTCCCCATGAATCATTGTTACTTTATGACCAATACTGGTCCATCATAGTAAAATGTGTATCTATATCCTTGTTCTATAAAAATAATTATTGGTGATGAAGTAAATCTCCCTTTCCACTCCAAAAAGGATATATCATTGGAATCTAACCATATAAACTTAACTCCCTTATTAGATAATCCCATAATAGGTTCTTTTAAGTGTGATAGGTTTTTTATAAGGGGACTATAATAACCAGATAATCCCAAGAAACCTTTTATCTCAAAGGTGTTCTTGGGATACTCCAAATAACTATATCCCTTAGCTTCTCTAGGTTAACTGATACTCCTGTATATGAGATAATGTGATCGAGGAAATGAATTGGATTTATCAAAAAGAGGAACATTGTGAGATTATAATACAACTGATTCTCTATCAGTGTATTCAATATGATATCATGTTTTTTGGAATTCTCATGTCATGTGTGAGAATAAACCAAAATGTAATCCATGAATACGAAGACAAATGAATCCAGATAAGGATAGTAACCTTGGTTCGTCACCAACCTAAAAACTATTTCCGCCTTCAAGAGACTAAAAAACATGACCAGATACTCATATAGACCATACCAACAATAAAACATTGTGTGAGGTATGCCTGACAATCTAACACACACCTAATTATAACCTCATCTAAAATCAATATTTGAGAACACCCAAGATCCTCAGTGCTAGTTTAAGAGATCACCTATCATTGGAATACGATATTTGTTCTTAACCAATATTTGGTTCAATTTTCAATAATTCACACATAACCTAAGAGTCTCATAAAACCTTTTTTTTACAAAATAGAATGTTTATTCCCACAATGATGTACTAATTCAGATAATATCCCTTTTTTTATGTTTCCTAGTTTCCTATTGATATCCTACATCTCCATAGTATCCATCCTATAAGGAGTAATGGATTCTAGTTATGATTCTAGCTCATACCTAATAAATAACTCTACCTTTCCCTCTATACATAGTCCTAAAAATTATTCTAAGAAAACATCCATGAAATGATAAAATAATAGAGGGAAATCTACCTGATGTATTCTCTGGTCATCCTTATATAAACATGTAATCCAGACTATCATCCTTCCTAGCCCACAATACTTAGGTGCCATTCAACTAGCCTGGAAATCTCAGTCACTCTTTTTGATGAACTCTCCAACCTCTAGTGATGTGAATTTCACCCTTTAGTGATAGTAATCAATGAAATCATTAATTTTATCTATCCATCCATTCCCAAAAACGATTTTATAACCTTTAATCTTGATTAAAAATAGGTCCCATAAGCCGTGACACCCTCCAAAATCAAGGAGGAACTCTACTCACTCATGTATGTTTATTATATAAAATCCCACTCCAGTATCAAGTGTCATAAATCCATCAAAACACTAAAGGATGAGCCTATGTATTTCCAAAATAGGCACATATATAAATAATTGTCAAGAGCCTATATAGAAAATACACAATTCAAAAGTAAATGATACTATAATTGTTACTTTCACATTATAATTCTTGGTATTTTACTCACAATGTTTTGATAGATTTGCATATATCTAGCTTTATCCAATGACATATGATATAGCCTTGCTAAACTGAGATGATCCTCTCTACTATCACTACAAATCTATGGTGTGACTGCCACAACCATGACCATGGACTTATCCTAATTGGTTGGCTATACTCCAACTCTCTTCCTGAAGAAAGGATTATGACACTAATCCTTCATGTGGATTCAGTGAAAACCCTCTATCACTGGATAATAAATGAAAGGTTCAGAAAAATTATTTTATATGGCCCATCATCTAGCAGTATTGGCACTCGAATGATTATCTTGTGCACTGAGGTTTCATATGTCCCATTAAACCACACGGGTGGAACCTCATGTAGGTACTTTTGTACATTCTCTAGATACTAATATCACTACATGAAAGCTCTAGATGTTTTAACCTTTTACTAACTGATGTAGTAATAGATCTAGGTTTTGAACCACCCTATATCAAACCCCAATCCTCACATGGGTTATGATCTATAATAAGAACATGAATCACTATTCCAAAAATGTTTTTCAATAGAAATACATTTAACAGTGATCATTTTTCATAATTCAGACCATCCTCTAATTCACTAGCATTAGATAACTTGTCACCCATCATAATTTCTGCCAAGTGGTAGAGTTTAGTAAAATGGTCTAAATAATCCATATTTGATAACACACCCTACTCTAATTATATAAATTATTGGTATTTCTGATAACTCAGCATATCTAAATAAAATTAATCATATAAAGGTGTTTGAAAATCCTGTAAAGACATATATGGATGATGATTTATCTAAGTAAGTAAATTTGACCATCTCTTATTAGAATCAAACAAATATAATTAGTGATATTTAGACTCCTCTTGGAAGGTGACATGAGAAGCTCGAAGATAGATAACATGGCCTCTATCAATGACTTTGGGCATGTGGTCTACCATACTGACAAATCATGGTTGGGTGAAACTACTGGAACTAATGTTTCAACTATACCATAGAGAGAGAAGGTCTTCATGCTCTCTGAAAAGTCTGCATGAAGTGGAAGAAACCATCAAGGAACTATGCCTCAACACCTGTGTCTAGTAGAATTTTCTTTGTAGCTAGAAAAAAATGAGGATCCATTGGTAGACCATAGACCACCACCTTCATAGCATGGTCATCACCACCTAGAAGGCCTAATACTATATTTCATTGTGAGGGAATGTATTTTTGATTCCTAATTCCTACCTCTGATAGGAATGACATTAATGTTATTAGCTAAAATTGTATGACAGGTGAAAAACATCCCATAACCAGGCCTTACCAAAAATATTTCATAAAAATCCATGACTATAAAAATAAATATTCATAAACATCATTAGAGATAGTTATTGCTACCCACTCAAATGTCGGGTCTAGGTCAAGTTTTTTGTTTTTTAATTTCAATTTACTTTTGATTCACATTTATTTCCTAGTTAACATTCATATTCCATTAAATTTTCATTTTAAAATGGTATAACTAAATAGTTCACCACTACCAATTCATAAGGTCCCATACTCCTCAGGAACTAAAATATGGCATCCCCCAAGTCCACCAGATAAAATGTTCCAGTCCATGTGATTCTTGGTCCATAGATCAATGTACCACAATTGGATGCTAAAGGTGTCTGTTGTAGCCCTATCAAGAAAAAACTACTTAAGTTATAGAAGGAACTCTAAGTACTAACCATGTTTTAAAATTCCCTTCCACAAAATTTCATTCACAACATCATGTATATCTATCATGGAAGCTATAAAAACATCATGAAAACACGTAATAATTCCAAAAATGGAATGGAATATTTTATAGAATGTAATTTATATAATCTTACTAAAATTATGCATGAGATGGAATACCCTCATATAATCAGGTTGAAACAAAATGGAACCCTAGATGTTCATCACCCAAAAATGGATTCAAATCAATTGTAATTGAAAATGTCCACAAAATATCAATTTTCATTTGAGGAAATTTGTATTCATACAGTATGTGGGTAATTTACTCCCCATAATTTCTCATTACCAAACTCCAATCCATTCTTATCATTATTCTATTATCATGAAACCTTAAATATAGAAAAGTAATCCTCTTAGACCACATTGTAATGTCCAAGATTTAAATACAATAGAACAGTGCCTGATCAAGATTTTCCACTTGGAATCAAGTGAAACTCCCCAAACAATAAAGGATTCCAACTATAAGTAAGGGCCTATGATATGTATGTGGGGAGACTATTATCTCTTATTAGAGTGTAACATAACAGTACCAATCAAACACCAATAGAAAAATTTGTACATAGATTAGAAAATATTAAAACTTCCAGGAGAATAAAACAACTTCATGGGGGAAATAATATAGTAATATATTAACTCATGTAGCTAATATCATATAAAAAATGATAATGACACTTTTTATGTTCCTAAAAATAATCCAAAACAATTATACATATCAAAATACAATACATGTAACACAATACCAAAATACTATCCTAGCAAGTATCAGGAGACTCATCCCGATCATGTGATCCACTACTCCTATGAAGCAATCAAAAATCTATAGTAGGGATCATTCCACTATAAATATGTATAGTCATGAAATCATATCATGTACCAATGAAGCTAGAGTAGGGTGTGAGATAAAATCATCGTAGGAAACCACCAACAGTGTCTAATTCCATATTTTCAATGAATATAAAATAGTAATAGTGTATATGAAGTAATCGAATAGGTAAAAGAAGTGATGTATGTAAACAAACCATAAAGGTATGAGTTCACATAGAAAATCGTCCTATAATACCTACTTCGGGCTTACCCAGACATCTATTTAATAAACACTCTATCTTGACTCATTTAATAAATAATTCCAATGACCTAGTGTGTATCCTAGTGTACCATATAACATCATATGATCAAGAGTTTCCTAATAAGGCTATTAATTATGTATAATACTCTAAAAATATAAAATCTTGTTCTTTGTCTGGCTAGTGAACAAATATAATTCATTCCATAAATCATTAAATTAGGAAACTAAGCCCATCCTTGGAATTCTTTATTTTGAATTCAACTATCGCTCCGGGCATAGAACAAACCAAACCCCCCAAAATCAGTCCATGTATATCCTCATCAGATTCCATGTATCACTTTTGGGGTGGTCTAACAAAATGTCCTTTTGATTATATCCATATAAGTCCACTAAGAAATCCCAAGTCTCAGTCCTTATGTATATTGAATAGGTCCTCTTACCCTTCCTTCATTGTCCATAAGGAGTCCAATCATCACTCAGGTGTATGATAGTCATCCCCTTGAATCTGTCATTGGCAGTCTACTAGGGAGTCCATGTGTCACTCAATCGCAAGTAAGGTAGTATCCAAATGACTATATCCTTGTTGTTCTTATATAAACCCATGTGTCACCAAAGTCATATAAAAACATTCAAACAATATCATTATATTATCTCAAGTTACATCGCCATGTTCATTTCAATTAAAACTCACCTCAAATGGTGGCTCAAAGAAATTCATAAGCTTAGAGGAATTAGTTTCTTAATTATTTCTCATGGGAAATATCAATATGGGGTTAAATTCACGATTAAACAAGAAATTGTGGGACAAAATCCTATATACATGGTCATCTATTCACTTTCCTTAGTCAATTAATATTACAATTAAAAATCCCATGTAAAGGGTTAAATAGAACAATTAAAAGGAGATTCATCCAAATTCTTTCCATAGTGGTCCAATTTATTTAACATGACATCAAATTGGTGATATTAATTTGAGTACCATGAACTTTAATCATTATTCAATTGGTATCATTAATAAATAGGTCATAATTATCCATTTTAAACATGAAATAAATTCCATTTCAAGGGCATAACTCTGAAACTCAGATGTGCATAACAACGATATATATATAAACCCACTGACATTATGGGGAAGCTTGAGACAACCTACTATAGTTCTATAATAGAGTGATCATCCAGTATCATCTCTTGAATCGACATAAATCCTGAGATAAACGAAGAAAGTGTGAAAATCATAAAAATAGGGTATACTAGCTTGCTCCAAAATAAATTTTTCATTCTGAAGTTAAAAAATGAATGTAACAAAAGCAGTTGTGTTCCCAATAGTGAAGATATAATAAGATGTATGGCTCTCAATTCTGATATAGATTAGATAAACGAGACATAATACTAGAATTTTCCATTCAATGAGTCTCACAGGATGATGGTTCTACTAACAGAGGAGAGTGAAAATTTATTTTATGTTGAATATATTTTAAGGGAAAATAATTAGTTTTACCCCAAACATATGGGTTGAAGGTTTGGAAACATACATGACCAAACATTTCACCAATTTTTCACCATTAACTATAAGGAAGGGAACCTCACATGGTTAGTGTGCATTGTTTACCTATCCATGTGCAAACCACACCTATATCCACTATCAAAAACTAATTAGGACATCGTATACCCAAGAACCTCTATCATTGTGATTTGAAAAACTATGTGTGATCATACTTCCCTCTACACAGGTCTCCCATGATAACTAATAACTATGAGTCTTATACCACATGGTTGATACTGACCCTGAGGCCTACCTTATTTTCCCAAAATCATGGTTCTGGACTTCAAATAGGCCATGAACACCCTAGAAGCCCTCATAACCTCAATGGGTTTTGACATTAGGCCATAAAAAATAATAAAAATAAAATTAAAGATATATTTACCTCATAAGAATAACTAGGTTCATACAATATTGGCCGTGTTTGTGGCCTTCAGGTCATTTCTGGGTACCTGTCTATGTACTTGGATGGGTCCCAATCTAGCTATCTTTCTTACTGAGTTAAATCTTGTTTATTAGGGTCATTTATATGTTTATGGATGTCTTTGTGACTACATAATAACTAATTACACACTAGGAATCTAGTACTAGGTCACACAACATGTAGGGTCCCACAAGGCATAAGATACATATCTTCACACAGAAACTATAGCTATTGTAGATAGTGTACCACACATCATGTGTTCCTCCCAATAAAAAGTTTGTGGTAAATATTTTCTCATAAAGTTAGAGGTGTTCTATGTCTCATCCAAGAAGAATGGTTGTTAAGTTTTTCTCTACTTGATAACTCAAAAAAGGTGGTAATCCCCTCCATAGATCGATTTTGTCCCTAAATTGGTTGGAAGTTATAATTTGGTGTTTCCCTCAATGTTAGAAAGGCCCTCATAACTCATATAGCCTCATGTCTCTGTCGGTCACAACTTTAGACCCATGATCCATGATGTTATATCCACAATCCATCTTGGTCTATTAATAAATGACTGATCTAGTCATTTTCCACACATCCACCACAAATCTGGGGACTAATTGTACTTGAACCCACCCAAAAATATCAAAAGGGGTCATATATCCTTATAGGGATGAATGATAAAAGTGGGTTGGGGAAAGTAAAAGAACAAAGGTTCCCCAATCATTTTCCAAATGTTACTGGATAGAGATTACATATTGGTGATACTTAGGGTGATTTTCATTCCATAACCAAGAATAAATTAAATTAAAAATAAAATTAATAAATGATCTCATGTGAAGGGTGTACAATAAAAAAAGAGATAAGAATATCAAATTCATTAATTTACAATTTTATCAATAGGAAAGATACCATAGTTGATGTGTCCAACCTATATTATAAATTGATCATTGTTGAATAACAAATTCTCTGGTGATAGGGAAGATCCTCTACATTCACTATCTATCAATTCACCTTAATCCATTCATCCATAATTCAGCATCTGATTTCTATTCTCTAACAAATAACACTCTGAATCTCCACTCAAAGCTCCCACAGTTATGCATCTATCTATTTATAATTTACATTATATGATATTTATAGTTCGAAATATGCTTTTTTCATTAAATTAAGTAAATTAATTAATTAATTAATTAATCTGCATAACATAACTTCTTACGGTTATCTCGTTCAAATGTCCAGTGCTGACCAATATTAGGAAATGGCTTCGGTATATCGTTTATTCCAAATTAATCATTGGTCCCATATTTATGATCTGATACTCAATTTAAGAGATATTTCATTATTTCCTGAAAATTACGAAAGTGTGATATAGCTTTATTTAATATTTTTTAAAAATTATTTTATGTCTTTCCGGGCCTCAGAATAATGTGTTGTCTTAGTACCTCACATCGAAAATATTTCTTAATATATATCTAATTAATATAAAGAAAAAAACTAAACTTTTCACATTATCAATATGTTACATTTCTATATAATAGTCTAACTATGTTTGAATAAGGATTATTTTTTATGATTTTTAGTATAACTTGTTTACGTAGATAAAATAAATGGAACTAATCATTTAGATCCATGGGTTATGTGACCATTTTTTAGATATATTATCAAAATCATGAATTTTTTTAAATGTTTATATTTAATTACTTTATTATAACTTGGTGGTTCTGATGATGAATCAATGATATTTATAGGCCTGTCTTGTATTCCATTTATGGTTATTTGACATTATACAAGACATTCAACACTGGTCAATGAACATATTATCATTAACCAGAGTCACCATTGAAACAAATGGTTGACAATGACAGCTTATTAGACATTAAATGGAATATTTATTATTATTATCATTTCATATTTACAAAAAAACATATATTATTTTTATATTATTGACACCATTGGTTCGGGGTCTATTGAGTTTTACTAACACCTTATTCATGTAACTCTAGAATATTGGTACCTTAGAAGACCACATTATTGTAGAGAAAATTAGTAAAGATATCTATCATTGTAATATTAGACAAGATAAACTCAATAAGTATTTCCATTAAAAAATCGAATAATATTTTTACATAATTTCTATATTCAAAACATTACATCTCACAAATAATTGACAATCCAACGAATAAAATATTTAGTGTATTTTAGGATTAGTTTTAGGGGAAACATATATTACACCACTAGTGATTATTTTAAAGTAATTACAAAACATAAGATACCTTCTATACATACCATATGTTAATTTTATCTTCATAACCTATGGGATTGAAGATTAAGAATGGGTGATCTTAGATGCACAATGAGTTTAATCCTAAGAAATAAAAATAATAGATCATAATTGCGCATCAGATGAGAATATGGGTAAAATCAAGATACATAAGATTATTATTCCCAAAAAATCATATGTCAATATTAATGAGTTATGGAATAATCATTGGTATAACCATAAAATAAATTCAAATTTGTTTTGAAACATTAGAAAATAAACATGATCCATGATATCATAACATAGTCATAAAAATATGAATGAGTTTAGTATAAACATATGCATAACATAATACAACGTTTTGGATATAGAATCAATACAATAATTCCAATGATTTCAATTATGAGAATAGAATAACCCTAATTATACCCACACACAACTTTTTATTAATTTATAGGATTCAAGTTTACACACAAACATCTATGTGAGCATAGAAAAACAATAATTATTCCCACATAGAACCTTATGATAAAAGATAAATAGTCACTACAGTAATGTAAAACATGTGGGAGTACCTAAACCAAAATTATACTCACACACAAAATCATTATCATAGGATATACAAAGAAATTCATTATAGTGGGATATATGAACCTAACTATAATCATACATATATTTGTATTCCACATAAAATGAATTCATTCATCTTATCAAAAATTACCCATGATAATAAAATTGGTTCTAAAACAATCCCAGATGGTATCATATAAATAAACATGTACATTTGATACCAAATAAATTATCCCCCGATTGATTTTTTTTTATAATATCACATATTTTTTGATTTTTGTTCCATTAATAAATTGTATATGAATCCTTTAAAAATAAAATATAAATTACAAAAAAATTGAAATGATTTCTTAATGTAATCTTAAAAAAGACATGATTTTTTAGTTCCATTACAATTACATTTTAAAAAGATAGTGAGAAAAACCTCAAAAAACTTTATTTCAAAAACAAAATCAAATAAATAATCCTTGTTAAGAAATGAAACACATAAAAAATGTGAATTATAATAAATGAAAATAAGATAATGGTGAGGAAATTACTTTTAAAAATTTTAAAAGGACCATATTGAGAACCCACTCCATTGAAAGGATAACCAAACATTTATGTCAAAATGAATAAAATAATTAAAAGTATCTTATTCAAATAATTAATTATTGTTTCTCCTTGGTAAAGGAGTAAATTTGTATAATGCTAAACAATTTATATGAAATAAAATTCCATTAAAATAAATTTGATTTATTCTAAGGAAATGTATTTTCTCGAAACAATAGAATCATAAATGAATAATATCTTACTGTGAATCATAATTTCACCCAATAATATAGATCAAATTTAAATAAAATTTTATATCATCATATTCTATAATAGTTCATTCTTAAAATATATTAGTCTAAGATGACTAATTCTGATTCTTAGAGAGTACTTGAGACCTAAAAACCTATTACAATTCGAGGATCATTTTACTCATAACCTAATGAAAGCGAGTGGAAATTAAATTAAAAATGCATTAGATTAAATAATATTTATTTCACAACATAAGATCCCAATTAGGTAAAATATAAACCCCTTTAATAAAATTATGTATATAATACAAAACATACTTCAAAGAGAATAATTTGAGAAAAAACAATCCTTACAGCACTTGTAATTTTTTAAATCAAAGTGCCATGAGATAGTTAAATTGTTATAGAACAATGATTTTTATGAAATATAAAATAATAAATACACACCAGGTGTTAAATTTTCTTTAAATATAAATTTCTAAATAAATATTGATGTACAATAACAAATTTTCCTCTTGTGGTGAATGTTTGGATATAAAATGCATTCCATGTGATATTCCATACTCCAAAATACCCTTTGCTATTATATAATGAACTTAAATATCATAATTAATTATATAAGAACCAAAATATAAATATTTATAACATTTCGAAATATTTTCTAATAACAATATATTCTAAATATATTAACTAATTTTAGTTTATATTCCTTATAAAGGGATATAACTTTTGGTTGTTTGATTCATACAAAATTTATTAAGAAAGGATCAATTATGAAAAAGTTGATTCATGTTAGTAACTCTAATATAATTAATTATAAAATATTAATTGATTTAAAATGAATATTTATTTCCCATTCTAATTGGGGTTAATACATGAATATGTCTTCTAAAATTGAAATCCCAATAAAGTAGTTTTTAACGTGCTTAATAATCTAAAGATCATATCTTAAAACATAACAAAAATATTAACAAATAATTTGTAGAATAATTTAAAATTCATATATATATATATATATATATATTAAATTTAATTAAAATTATATTAAATAATTTTATCATTTATTAATAAATATTTTTAACGTCATTTATATAAAAAGTTAAATCAAACCAAAGGGTAATGTGTTATAATTATATTACGGGTATGAGGATGAATTGATATAATGAAAATGTTTCATATATAGAGAATAATAAAAATTTCATAATAATAATATATCTTACTTAAATTTATAATAATAACAATTAATTATGGATGGTACTAAATAATTAATTCTTCCATTCATGGAGGAGGTAGTTCATACAAATACACGATTAACGATCCCATTTTAGAATGAATGGGTGGAATTATTATATATGAAAAGTGAATATTTGAAGAAAAAAAATGGTGAAATATAATACATATTTATTCATTAAATATATAATTTATAAAATCCTTAATAGGTGGTGATGATTAATGATCTAAGCCACATTGTTTATGTGGTTGTCTGCTTCTAAAGACGACTGATGTTTTGGTCTCTCTTAGTAGATGGGTTGTACTGACTAATTATGGTTAAATTTATATTATGAGATTTTCATGTAATATTGTTTTACATTTTGTTATATTCAATACAATTAATAAGAATAATGAATTATTATAGTATATTTCAATAGTAAGTTAAATTAGTACTCAGGATGGAAGCCTGAGTTTTCTCTAGGAAAACACTAAAGAAATAATGGCCATAAGAAAACTAAAGGTGATACAAATCTTTTAGAAATCTGGTGGGTTCTATGGGGATACGTTTTGAAGAGTTTCAAGGATATAATCAATGGGATGGTGATTGTTTAACTATTAGAGTTGTTACCTTTATATATTTAAATAGATGGGTGGTTCTAGAAATAACTCTTACATTTCATTAATTTAATGTTACTATTAAGGGGAAAATGTATACAAAATAGATACAATTGGAGGGAAAATTGGGGTGATTTTAATTATCACCACACACCCATTTTGGAAGAGATGATCATTTTTTTAGATTTTATTTTACCATTTTAACTATTACCATATTTTACTGTTAACATGGTAAATATTTTTTAAATAATTAATTAAAATTAATGGATAAAATTACTAATGTAAAATTTTCCTAATTATAACCATATGATTTAAAATTTACAAATTATTTTTTCAAATTAAATTCATTGACGTTTGATGATTTATATTTTAAATTAACACACATAATCGAGTAAAATTTATTTTAATGAAAATTGTGTATTTGTGTATAAAATATGAATGGGGATAAAAAAAAATTAATCATTATAATTTTTATAACATTAATATATCTAGAATAATTAAAATCAATGATATTTATAATTTTAATTATGGAAAACATAAATTTTACAAAAACTATTTAACTTAATGAAGAAAACCCAAAAAGAATTTTTTCGTTTGAAAAAAATTTACTTAAGATCTATAATGTTAGGAATTATTTTTATAAGTTTAACTAATATTTTAAAATTTATAATTTTATCCATAAAAAATATATTAATAATATAAAAATATTATATATTTATGTCATTTATATCATAAAATAAATCATAAAAATTTCAGTTTTCTAAAAAAATTATAAATTTTAACTATTCACATAAAAATTTAATAACACGAAAAATTCCAAAAAAACCATTATAATATAATATTTCAACAATAAATCAATTTTTTTCAATTTTCATATTTATATTCTGAAATTTGTTGTTTGAAATTTTAATTTAAAATTTATATATTTAAAAAAATTGGAAAAACCTTATCTATATTATCGATTATTTAACCAATTTTCTATAAAACTGTACCATTGTTAAACATTTAATAATAGAAAAAAAATATCATACATAAAAAAATTGAAAATTATTTTATTAGTATCTTAACTAGAAAATATGAGTTACTATTTAAAATGAACATGAGTTTCTTGTAATCCTTTATATATATATATATATATATCATGTTTCCCTTATGGATTTTTATACCTACTAATTTAACATAAGTGTTAAAATGATCTATTTTTATGGGTTTCATTGATGTATGTAAAAAAACAATTTATATAATGTTAATTTAAAAGAAAACATATTCTAAAATATTAGGGTTTTACACCACCCCCCCCCCCCCGAAATAAATTGCATCCTTAAAATTTTAAATTCCAATTAATAAAGCAATATTTAAGGACTCCATAATGTTAGAGATGACTCAAGATTTTATTTCTAAAGAGTTATTAACAATAGTAACTTGGTTGTGTCTTAGAAACTCTACTAATTATTTACAATAAACCTATCAAAATATAGTTTTTCATTCAATCCATTCTTGTTAAATACTCATAATGATTGTGATTGAGCCCTATATATAGGAATCAGTTTCGTTAAAGAGTTAATCATTAGAATTTCACAAATATGTGATCATACATGGATTTTTTATATGAAATATGATCTACATATTCCTTTACTATGGATTATATATGATATTTTTAGTCCATAACATAAAATATTGATAGAAGAAAATATAACATGATATGTCAGATTCATATTCCTAGAAACATATATTAGGAGAGTATTATGGACTCTTGTTTTTAGTATCATGCATATATGACTTTTTATTGATAACTCTATAACTCACCATTAATATTTTATAGATATTAATATGTAGGTTTTCCCAGAACAGGAACCTTGAATTCAATTAGATCAAATATGGAATGTTTTTACCACAAAATAATGGTTGATAAAAGATACTAGTCAATATTATCAACACTCTAATGGAATAAAGAACCTGAAAAAAATAGTTACAAATTACATGAATAAAAATATAAACAACCTAAAGTAAACTTGAACATCAATTATAAAAATGTATCAAAATCCCCTATGAAACAAGTGGATAAAATATCCATCAGTCCTAATCACCATTCCAGGGTCCCAATGATAAATAACAGCCACTACCTCTAAGTGTAACTATCACATTTCTCATACATGGAATAAGGTAATCTATAAAAAAACTAGAGGAAACGATATTTTATGGGATATAAATCCCATTAGGGTCTCACCAAATATTCCATAATCAATTCCCTTATAATTAAACCAATTTTATTTTCATTTTAAAATCAAATAAGACATGATATATCAATCACATAATTTAAACTAAAACAATATTCCACATCAAAAGAGATGGAAGATATATCAAAACTAGATTAAATTCATATTAAATATAAAAAACCGATTTAATGAATTTCACGTCAATTAAAATGTTCAATAATTAATCACATGAGTATTCAAGTCAATAAATCATAGAACCGTATACAGAATCCCCTACATACGTTATTAAGGTAAAAGAATCCTCACACATCTCAATAAAAATCTCAACTCAAGATTGGTTTTCACACTCAGATCAATCTATAACAAAATCAAGGAACCCTCATGGTCTATATACTCCCCCAAAGGGGAACCCTCTCAAGATTTCATCACACAATATTTTAGATATAATTTTCATCATCAATATATTTCTAGGATATCATAGTCATAGCATGATTTTTCTTTTTAACACTAACAACCAAGGATAACATATTTCTCAAGACATTATTCATTAAAACCAAGGAAAATTAAATATTTGATATAAATTAAAATTACTATTACTATGTTTTAGTTTTCAACATAGATTTATCATTTAAAAAATTAAATTATTCTTTTCATCAATTCATTCCATTTCAAATAATTATTCAATTAATGAAATTTTTCTAAAATTTAATAATCAAATCAATTTATCACAACAATTTCAAATTTAGGACCTCATTTTCCTGAAATCATCCCAATATTTAATTTCATCAAAATTATGGATTTAGTAACAATTTTGATGTCATTTATAATCACACATAAAACAATTTCACATTATTGATTTTAGATAAATTAGAAAATAATAATATCAATTAAATCATGATATTTAATATTTCAATCATATAAAGAATTATTATCGAACCACCTACCTTTATATCAAGATATCATAACACACTATGCCTAGATCATTGAAATCCAATAGATAACATATTGAAGATAGATCATGTAATGCAACATTGAATCAACATTTATCAAAATAAATATTAGATTAATCAATAACATGATGATCTATCACACGATAAGGAAAATTGAAAGTAATGACTTAAGAAATCACAAGATGGGAGGTCAACTTAATGGATATGTGTTTGATCTTCCATGGAAATATAGATTCTCAAAGAGAAGAGGTCAGAGATCCCAGAAATACATGAAAAATTATTTAGGTCTAAATGGGGGTGTTGGGAATCATAATTAGAGGTCATGGAATTTATAATTAAATTATTTAATGTTTGAAAATCTATAGAACTAGTTTTCTAGAGTGGTATCACATTTAATATTAACTATTTTCTCAAATTTTTCACCCTAACTAGTCTTCAATTTGGAGTCAACTATTTGGAAACATGGATAAAATAACAATGTTCTAGCCATGAATTTTTCATAGTCCCTGGGGTTCATGATTTGGAGGGGTGGTTGCATGTTTTGGACATGACTTGCACCCCCATCTAGTAGATTTCAACAGGAAACACTATTTTAAGAGAAAAACCAAATTGTTTTCCCTAAATTTTCACTAATAGTGAAAAAATCAATTTGCATCCAATATTCTAAAAAAAATCACCAGAAACACCTTGAGATAAGACCAGACAAATAGGGATGAAAACAAATGTCATGGAATACCTAGAAAGGGTAATAATATTTTAAAACCACCCCACCATAAAGACTTTCTATCCTAGGAATCCTTTCAAGGAGACCCTATATCAAAAATATGAGGCAATTGTTCACTCATAAATTTCACATTCTCCCATGCCTAATATTAATCGTAACCATTTTTCCAAATCACATATAAAAAATTAGTTATCCTCTAATTTAGTGGCATTCTCACAAAATCCACTATCTAAACTATATGTTCATTTATTGATAAATAGTTCTCAAAAAAATTTCCTCCCTACTCAATACATATGATGGTTTAAGAATATACTTCTGATTCTATGATACATGGAACAGTAATTTTATCAAAATCAGATGTGGTGGACGTGAAAAATTGTAAGACACTTTACCCATATTCTCAAAAAACTCAAAAGGTTCGACAAACCATGGTAGAAGCATCCCTTGTCTCTCAAGCCTTCGATGACCCAAACAGTTTGGAACTCCCAAAAAACATGGTCACCTATTGAAAAATTCAATGGTATTCTACAATGGTCATCATTAGATTTATTCCATATATTTTCCATCATCATTATTTGATGAATCAACTGAATATTCATAATCATATCTAGGACCAAGATCCTTCCAACCAATTAACATTTACCAACATCTGACAAAAACAATGGATATATACATGGAAAACATAAATGGACTCATAAAGAGCCATTATGATAGTAGAATGGTGATTTTCGTTGTCAGAAAACTCAACCAGTCCCAAATGGACATCCCAAGATCCACCAAATTCATCAACATAATCAATAAGCCTTTCCTAAAAAGGTTTCATATATCCCTATAATTTTTTCATCATTAGATGATATTTCATACTTAAGATCACCTCAGGTACCATTTCATCATAAAAAACTCACCAAAAGTGAGATGTGATCATGTGATCTCTATCAGAGACTATTGCACATATAACACCATTAAATCTGAAAATATCTTACACATATATAAATCTCAAATCCTAAACATTTTTTTAACAAATTGGTAATAAGTGAACCCTCTGGTGAGTCAATTTATCATAACCCTGATCAAATTTTTTTTCTGATGGCTTTGTGGAAACAAAAACACAATGTCCATAGATATCGTATCCCACTTCCATGTTTACACTGGAAGAGGCTGAAGTAAACCCGGAAGTTTGTGGAGCTTAAAATTTCCCTATTGAAAGGTATAATAATGATAATCATAGTCTATGATATATTCTCTCATACCTAGCCATGAAAATCATGTCCAAATGTTATAAAACATCTTCACAGTTCCAAGGTACACCACCCTATGGGAATTATGTAAATCCATTATTAGGACAGTCATAATTTTTAAATTTATAACAATGTGTTTCCAAAAAAATTTGATTACCTTATAATCTAATTTCCAATCACTAATGATATAACTACCATAAAGACATTCCATAATTATTTGGAATTAAACATTACAATAATTCCTCAATATAATCATATTGAGAAGAGTGGAGGTCAACTGAACACATTCCAAGAAAATATGAAAATCTTCCTCACCAACTCGCAGATGTAATTGGGAAAAAGTTATATCATGTTTCATTCTTCTATTTATTATTTAATTTAATAGTTTGGAGGTTTCCTACATAAATCATCATCAATGAAATTCTTTTTTCTTAGGGTGTCGACAATGTCCAAATAAAAATATTATAAGTAATCTACCGAAATTATTTTTAGAGGATTAAATATTGTTGGGAAAATATATGACCAAAAAATTTGTGGTTCAAATACATGTTAATCATTTTTTCTAAAAAGTTAATACAACCAAAACTTAAGATCATTCATCACAGCTATGAGTTAAAGATAATGGGTTTGATAATTCTTCTTGTGTAGAATAATATTTATTAACCCGTAGGCTACCATGTGATCACCATGCAAAGAAATATAGCCCAAAATCAAAATTGATGCATCACAGAAGACCACATAGCCCAGCCCAGCCTATTGAATATTCAACACCATCACAGATTTCAGCAGACATTATAGCTCAAAAAATAACTCTGAAATTTTACATCTCAAATGAACATCACTCCCATATGATTGAGAGAAGTGATCTGAGAAACTTTTTTGAGAAATATTGGAAAACATATTGAAATACCTCACCAATCTTAAGAATATATTTATTTTCAAAAAAACATCAATTATCATATTTAAAAATTCATTTTAAATGATTTTAATAATGTCTTTGATTTCTCAATATTTCATGAACTTCTGTCAAATTACACACATGACCCTATAATGTTTTTTAGTATACCAAAGTATCTTAAAAAAATACCACCTCAATATATTCATTGAATAATAAATTTATCAAATCCATAAATATTGTAGGATAATTTTTTAAGCCAAAGTACAAAAGAATATATTCAATGAGATCATACCTGCTTCTAAAGGAAGTATTTTGAATGTCAGTTCTTTTATTCTCAAATGATGATTACTTGATCAATTTTGAATCATTAATAACCTATTTTACCCTTTCAAATAGTCAAATATATTATCTATCTTTGGTAAGATATACTTGTTCTTTACCACAAATCAATTGAGTTCTCAGTAATCGAAAAAATTAGAAGATTTCTTCCATCTTTCTTCACAAAGAGAACTGGTGTTGTAAAATCTCGATCTGGGTGTCGCAAGTCAGTACACTAATCTAGTTCACTACACAACCTTATGTTCACCTCCCCATATTCTAGAGTCAGACAACCAACAAAGAGAGTCTAATATTAAATATTTAGGTATTATACCCTCTTTATAAGATAAGAGTAATAGTGGAAATAAATAATCAACCACCAAATGATATAACAAACAACCATAATAGTACCATAATCAACATAAACTCATATCACATGATAAACCTAAATATGCTAAATATATCAAAACTAAAATATTTCATTCCATATATGTTTCAATTTTCTATATGAAACCCCAAATTAAATACACACTAACATCTCACATGTGGGTCCTAACATCATTTCTGGTTCCCTCATCCATAATCCCTCCCAATTTAGAAATCTAACATAGGGATATTTCCTAAATCATTTCCTAAAACCATAAAGTTTATTCAGTAGCTAATCAGGTTTCCCTATTTGGGTGTGAGTAGAAATTAGTAGGTGCCCACCAATGGAAACTAAAACAATAACAATTCTATAATATTTTAATATCTTATTATAAATAGTGATATATGATAAAATAAATAAATAAATTTCAAAAATCGTAATTCTGTAATTAAAAAAATAAATCTTTGTGTTAATGATGAAATTAAAACCACGAATACCTTTTTTATCCCATGATAGATTATAAACCATATATCATATATAATCACAATTCATTATATCTAGTATATTATCAATCATTTAATTCCAATTTCATATCAATGATACTTGTAATAATAGTCCAATTCCAATTTCATAAGCCTACAATGTCATTTTAGCACCCAGTGACTATTTATAGAATCAGTCCCAATGTCACACCTCATATGAATCTAGAGTATCTATCCATGTCCCATATATTCATATTCGAAATCGTGCATTTGTGAACAGAATAACATGTCCAGACCCTCATGGATTTTTTGGAGAACTAGTTATTGTTGGAAAACCCATTTACCAATCAATACCATATACCATATTCATCTATATTAAGCATCATTAACCTTCTTACCAAACATTCTGATCAAGGTGATACATTTGAGTTTTCAAACTTATATTGTTCATAAAATTAATCACATGGAATAATATGAACAACTCACCATTAAATAGTTTATCAACATTTAGTCAAATAAACCATTAACCCTTGAAGTTTAAGACGGACATAACTTAATTCTCTAGATTAAAACTTTTATAATCAAAGTAATTAACCATTTTCAAGATCCCATTAATTGAAATGTTTCATAATCCCATGAACTCGTTGATTAATAAAATTCTAGAATGCAATTTTCAAACATGGAAATTTCAATCTCACAAATTCATATATAGAATTATAGTCAAGACTATGAAAATTGGATATTAGACCACCTACCACAAGATTTTTTAAGGACATTCTCCATATGAAAAAATCCCAATTTGAATCCAAATAACCTAGATCACAATGACACAAAAGATCAACATCCCAAAACATAATATCAATATCCAATGGAACATACCCATAAAAACCATTATCCAAACCAATGACAATAGGAAAGAAATCATTCCACTACATCAAGAATGAAAGAAGGGAGAGAGATGAAACCACATGATAAGATATTACATAGCATAAGAGGTGTAGATATATTTATGAGATCTTAAATTTATCAAGAATAGAGTTTGATGATCCTTCGAATTAATCTAGGTTATCTTGAAAATGAAGAAATTTTTTTGGCAAATCCACAAGGAATCGGGGTTAATACTGGGGTGTTTCAGAATTTTAAAATAATTTTTCTGGGAAATTAATCCCACACACACGATTTCATATGTAGGGTGCATATTTTTCCAAACTATGCACCTTAAAAGTGCTCTACTTATTGAGGGTGCATGGTTTCTACTAAGGGGGTTCACTGTTTGATAAAATATGGACCAATTGTGAAACTCCCCTCTGTCATGGATTTTATGGTTTACTAAGGGTAGGTGCATGAATTTGGAAAACCATGTGCCAATCATGAAACTCACACACTTCTTACAATATTATCATTCTTCACATGAAATATCTCTAAAGTAAAAACCAACCATGTTATTCTCAAAACAATGGTAAAATCATACATGATAAAAAACATGAGAAATATCCAAAAAGGTTTGGATCAAACAATGTACTCACTATATAATATCTTATCCTTGAGATATACATCCCATAATCTCTAAGATCCCAAGGTAATAAGTTTGTAGAACTGATCCCTCATATCTACATCTATGTCCCATGTTTCCACCAAAACATATCCATGTAATCAAACTATCAGCATAGTATTTCCCCAAAACAGATTATACATATGATATAAAAGATGTATTAGATTTTCCTCATATGAAACATCATTCTCAAGATCAACATAATCCATATCCATTACATAAGAAGGTTGGAGATGATACTGCCCATGTTCTGACACCTGAAAAACATCATTGATTTTACAATACCAATATAGATGAGACAATTGGTATTCCACCAACTCGATTCTCTCAAAAACCTAAAAGGCTCTGAAAAGTTTGTGTTCCATAAATATATTTCTTTTAATACTACAGTGACCCAATCTATTAGACACCCAAAGGAACAAAAGAACACCCACTGTAAACTCATGGGGTCATGTACATCTATCAGCATATGACTAATTTCTACTATTAGATGTAAACATTTGTTCTCAAATCAGTTTAACCTTCTTCTATTTATCATGCCCAAGACATAATCACAATAGCTCTAACTCACGTAACCCAATTTTTAATTGAGGTGATCTACTTGTCCTACTATAAATATCCTTATATTATTCCACCTAAATAGTTTTCTGATCACTTTTTTGATAGATGAACTCAATAAATGGAATGTGATTCTCCCAAGACTTGCAAAATTTAAAAATACATTCTCATAACATTCCCTCCAAAACCTATACAGTAAATTATTGTTACCCATCCATTTGTGGGTTGAAATTCATACTTAGTAATATCTATTTACCAAGAACCTTGTGTAATCCTTTCTATAATAACCGAGTTAAAAAAGTGTCGTGGTCTGAAAATATGCTTCATAGAACCCCCCGATGATAGACTATATCCCAAATAAACAATTACACTATATTATCCACTGATAAAGTCTTCCAAATATCAAATAAATGTTCTACTTTAATCATTCAATCCACAACAATCGAAATTGCATCATTCATCTAAGGTATCCTAAGAAATCATACCAAAACAATTTATTGTCACATTTTCCCGCATCCATTGTGGAAAGGAAAATGGATGTAGTAACCCACTAGATCTCTAATGCTTGACCTTAACCGATTGAAAGGTGTATAATTGTGTCACAATCCCTAAAAGGACCTTTTTCATGCCAACAACTAATATCACTAACATAGGTCAAGTTAAATTTTGTAAAACTTAGATGGACCACCCACTTTGAGGAATTTATAATTCACACATCATATTATCTTGAATAAATAGAGGTATAATAATTGAATATCTTACATAGATTATATAATCCTCATCAATATTCCAGTTTTAATGAGGCTCCACATATTCATGTCATTTTGTAAATGGAAAGCACTTTGAATCCTCAAACTTCCTCACCCAGATCCAACTCAAAAGTGTGGATTTCACTAACACTGGGAAGAGGTTAATCTTCTCATAAGACTCCCAAACCACAACATGCACCACTTATATTAATGTTTTCATCTTCAAATAATAGAATAACTATTGAAATAATTGATTTTTATATTTCCTTCCCAATGAATAAAAAACACCATCTCATTTCCTAGTTATATATACTAGCTCAAAATAAAATGATTTTATATACTAAACACATATCCCCTATAAGATATTAAAATCTCATTGTGAAAATATATTCATTAATCACTTTTGATCAGTATAGAAAGAAAACTTTTCACTAAAAATATAATGTAGGAAACAC
The DNA here is from genome assembly GCA_963277665.1 of Viscum album. Taxonomy (NCBI): domain Eukaryota; kingdom Viridiplantae; phylum Streptophyta; class Magnoliopsida; order Santalales; family Viscaceae; genus Viscum; species Viscum album. The sequence goes on from OY728159.1 coordinate 1,866,189,933, forward strand.
TTCAATGTAGAAGCTACTGAAGATAACTTGAGGTTATGCATGTTGTAATTTCATTAATGTGGACTCAATTTACATGAATCATGTTCCACCACTCAATCCCCATACATCAAAATTATTCCATGACTTATTCTAGAAGAACCCAAAAACACTATATAATCCTCACTCTACTCAAGTAGGATTAAAATTGGAGTAGTAGTCAAGCTCTTACTCAACTCTATGAAATTATTCTCACATGCCCCAGACCCTTCAAGATTTATTCACCTCTTGTTCAAGTAATAAAGTGGAACATCCAAGTGGTAAGTGTTATGAAGGAACCTCTAACTGTATCTTGAAAACCCCAAAAATCATTAGATATCAAAACCATTCATTGGATTCTCCCAAGAAATAAATTCTTGTACCTTATCTGGTTCCACTATCACACATTCTTCGAAGATGATGTGACCCATGAAATATACCTAGTCATTCCATAATATTTACATAGATATCATGGCCAATAGTTAATGCTCTCTCATTATACTCATGATTATGTAAAGACAGTGGGCATTATCATCATTGATCTTGGTGTACAAAAAGAGATCATCCACAAAAACAATAGAAAACCGATCCACATATGGGTAAAAGACTCACTTCATCACATCTAAAAAAACATCTGGATTGTTCTTCAGTCAAAACAGCATCACAATTAACTCAAAAAGGTCATACCGACTTCTAAAATAAGTCTATGGTACAATAGAAGGTATAACTCTCAACTGATGATACCCTAGTCATAATTTGATCTTCGATAACACACAAACTCCTACCAACTAGTTAAATAGATCATCAATATGTGGAGGAGTATATTTTTTCTTCATTGTCATCTAGCTAATCATCCGGTAATCAACACATAATCCCAATGTTCAGTCATCATTATTATAAAAAAAGACTAGAGAACCCCAAGGTGACATACTCCTATGTATAATACCCTTATCCATCTTATCTTTCAGTTGAGTCTTGATCTCTTTAATATATAGTGGGTCTTTCATATAAGGTGGAATATTTATTATCTCATATCTAGGGTTAATTTCAATCATAAACATCACATCTCTCTTAGGTGTATGACCAATGAATTCCATAGGAAACACATACAAGATGTAGTTCACTACTAGTTGAATGAAATCATTATTCAAACCTCTGCCATCCAGCAAAAGACCTGAAACCTAGGAAGTGATCTCTCACAGTTGATGATGTATTGGCCCTATATGGCCAACCTAGGTATCCCACTCTTCAGGATGAACATAAGTATCACCCTCATGATATGTAAAGGTAACTACCCTATGGTAACAAACAATGTGGTATCAGTACCCTATCAACCAGTCTATTACCTATATCATTTTAATTCATGACATATAAACTATGTAAAGATCCCATACAAAACGGTATTCTCTAACAGTGAGAGAAAACCACTTTCATAAAGAAAATATAACTCGATTGTAGTCCCAATGTTTTATCTATCATCATCACCCCACTAAATGACTCCACATTTCTGCTCAACATGTTAACAATTTCTGTAGATATAAATTAACGGGAGGAACCTCTATAAAATATTGAACTACAATGTGTAGAATTTATAATAATTGTACCTCTAACTATCAATGATCCAACCTCTCTATTCACAAGTGTAGGATGAATTGCATAAAAATGTATTTCCCCTCATCATGGTTCTACAATCTGATTCCCCAAAACTCCACCACTCTACTGATATGGATGCTCTTACACTGAAGTACCACATACATAACCTTGACATCCATAGCTATTAGAGCTCTAACTTTAAGAATTATATGGTGTACACGATAACCTTCTATTACATTGATTATTTCTATCTCCTCTTTAATTAACAAATCATCATGGGTTCTAGTGGAATCCTTGTAGATTTCCAATACTGATGCATGATATGAACTCTACCGATGGTCAGGGGAACTATATATGAATTTAGCCAAGCCTATAGAACATGGAAAATATCACTTGAGTCATGTCCTAAGTAAACTAATCCTTCCTCATGGTCGCTCTTCATTATATCTCTTGGGTTGGTGTTTTCAAAGTGACCCTTCCTACTCATGTAAGATGTGCCTCCTTACCATCTAGTATAATCCATAGATCCACCACTAGAATCCTCCTTCAGGTTTCTCTTGGATATGGGTGTTGATTTACAATATATGAAAACATTTTCAAACTAAATATATCTAATAGGGATTTAATCACACATTAAATCCCATCCTAAATTTTTTTAACTATCATAGAATCCTATTTTACCATAATTGGAACAATGTTACAAAAATAAATAATGTAACCATCATGGACATACTCCACTAATTCAACCACAAAAACATAGAATCCCCCTTCTGCATGAGTATGTTAGGGAAAAAGTGCTCCAATAACTTATCTTGAATGTCCTTCCATACTAATTTCATTGAATGACCATCTTGATTCTGGATATCCCATCAATGATTCACTTGACCACATATCATGTAAAAATCTTGTTTTACTCTCTTTTCAATAGAATTATTTAGGTGGTTAGAGACCATCTAGATAGACTTAATCCAGAACTAAACTACCACATGTCCCCCCTCACTAGTGAATGTTATAGGGTTCTACTACTGGAACTCTTGAGTCAAGTCATAGATAATCCTCACAACCCTCTCTATGTATCTTTCCATAAAATTCCTAATGTTAGAAATTTTCTCGTGGAACTACTCTCTACCCTACTCATAGGAAATGACTAGATCCTTGGGTGACACTATTGGAGACACATACACTTCCATATCCTCATGTCATGATATCAATAAGTTTGACTATAGAAGAATATATCTACAATTTTTAACACATGTATTAAGAAACATAACAAAAAATTATCACATTTTAAACAAGTGTGATTCACATAAATCCATAAAAAATAATCCCTGGAATCCCACCACATGGCCAAATCCAAGGCACTATCACTTCCCTCAACCATCCCTCATCTATGTCAGGTCTATCAAATGGAAAAAAAATTCACAACACAAGTTTCTCATAAGTACCTGATTTTATCCAATTCATTTACGACATTTAGCATCATTTAAAATTATCATTTTAATATTAGGAACCATTTAATATAAATTACATAAGAAATAAAATTATTTTAGTTTTAAACAATTCATTACAAATCCTATTTTTTTGTGTGCCTAAAATAATGCATGCCGCATAACAAAACGGAGTTCCTAGAATGATTCATGTATACTCAAATCACATGAAATAAAAATACATTAATAAAATATTAAAAAAATTGATACCAAAAAACATGTGTATGACTTGGGGTGAAATAAAAATAAGCTTTGGAAACAACATTAGTAATAATAATCCCACCCATGTTACATGGTTATTCCCTTGTCAATGGGTTTTCTACTTCCTTGACTGAGGTCATGAACATCGATTGACTCATCCTTGTCTCCTATATACCCTTACAAATATTAAGACAACTGAAGAGAAAAGAAAACCAACCTTTGATAAAAAATTCTAACGTTACGACCTAGGAGCCACATGATGGTGCCCCCATCTATTTTTTGATGTGACCTCGGAAATTACTTCTATTATTCCAGAGGTTGTCGACTAGTATTGAAAGTCTAATATATAACCTGGGGATGCTATAAATTCTTTATAAAAGTATCAAAATAGAATAACTAAAAAACACCTAAATGATATAACAAATAATCATAATAATTCCAAATTCAATACATACAAGTATCTCATGATAAAATAAAATAGGGAAACAATATCCAAAATAAAGTAGAAGATATGTCATGCCATATATTTTCCATGTGTCAATATTTAGAACCCAAAATTAATAAATTTTGAAAATATCTAAGAGGATACCAACATCATGTTTTGTTCCCTCATTCACGCTCTATTCCAACTCATCCATCAAACATATGTATTTCCACCTTATCATGTCCTGCAAAAAATAAGTATATTCAGGCACTGATCAGGCATCCCAAGAAGGGTGTGAGTAAAACTCAGTAGGCCACCACAACTGGTGTCAAAATATATATCTAGTCTGTAATAGTGCTCGTAGTTTTATACATAATAAAGTAAAATAAAACAAGTAAATTTATTTCAAAATTTTATATAATTTAATTAACCCCAAAATTTTGTGGAATCATTATGACACCCAGACTATCAATACATTTTTGGATTATGCCAAAGTCTTAAATATATAGTATAGTGAATCATAGTTCATTGTATAATGGAATTTTATCAATCAGTTTATTAAAATTTCTAATAAAGTAAACTTATAACCATAGTCTAATGATAGACTATTGGTCCTAGAATATCTTGTCTAAAACACCTTGAGTATTTGGAGAATCATTTTTTATCTCACACCTCTTGTGTATTTGGAGCATTGGTCCATGTCCCAAAAATTTATATTCAGAAGTATGCATTTGGGACTAGAATTTATTGACTATCACCATTTGGGTATTTGGAACACCATTCCCTATCCAAAAACCCATTTTTCAATCAATCACACATATATCACATATATCATATTCATCAAGGTAAATCATCATTAATATTATTACCAAACATTCTCATCACGGTGCACCATTTTAATTTATCAAATAGTGTAACACTCCATGATTTCATCGAATGTTATATCATTAAATTATGTCAATAGATTATACTGCACGCAACACCGACTTGGCTTGCGTTACATGCAAGATAGTGTTTCTACGAAACAACACATTAGTATTATAATTATTTAAATAATATATTTATTTATCAATTAAATATTGGGATATGAATAGTAAAAAATAATTTATTATTTCTATTTATAATGTTTTCACATAAATAAAAAATATTTATAGTGAAATGTTTATGTTTTGTAAAAATGGTTATATATTTAGAAAAACTATTTTCTTTAAAGAACTAATTTTTATGTCCTTTTGTGAAAAAATTATAAAATTAATATTATAAACACAAAAAATTTGAATTTGGTAAAATATAATTCGTTTTTGGATTCAGAATATCAAAATTATCTTAGGGTCAATTTTTTGTATTTTTCTGAAAACGTTCAATTTTTGATAAATAGTAAAAAATACTACATATTACATAAAAAATGACTTTTTATTTAAATAATAATAGTTATTATTTATATTTATTTTAATGTCAAAATAGATACATAATACCTATATTATTCCAATTTAATTCCATTGTGTCATTTTATAATAAGATTATATATATATATATATATAATTTTATTATTCTTTTTAACATATTTTACTCACCTTCTAGGCACATTTGAAAATTTGAATAAAATGGAAGTCTACGGCTTCTATAAATTGAATTTCAAAAATCTGAGACACATGGTTGACAACAATAAGTAAAATTTGGTTCAACTGGATGAAAATAATTTTTGGTGAATAATAACTTTTTGACTTTTATTTACCACATTTAAAAGTAAATAGGGTAATTAACCATAAAAATGATATTATAGTAACCCTAAGACATGTCCTAATTCTATTGGATAAGTTTATTTCGACCAAAATAAACTTTTGTAATTAAATATGATTCTTTTTTATCCACTTTGATTATATTGGGACATTTACTATAATTTTATTTAACGAAGAGTTAAAAGTGTTCAATTAAAATATTAATAACATAACAATTTTTAATATAGGGTTATACATAAGATAAATTTGTCTATAAAATTAATTAAAAATATAATAAGATTTCATACTTCATTTTAATTTATTAATAATTTGTATACATTAAATAATTAAATTTATTTATGACATAGTGATGATGTAGTAATTACTTTATTAATGAAAAATTAAAATAATTGATATTATAAATATCCAAAAAAATTGAAAATTGAGTCTTTTAATGGATTACACAAATTTTCTAGGTTATTATGACATGATAGGATTGATTAAATGTATTTTTTATAAGTAATCATGTATTTTTGACTTTCAAAACAACCAAATACGAAATAGTGTCAAAATTGACATAAATGTGTTTTTAAAACAAATACTATATTATTAAAGGATATAATATTCCTAAAAAATATGAGGTATAGAAAAAAGACATATATATTGATAGATATGTTATTACTTAACCACTTTAGGTTTTTTATTAATTTTCTAGTATGTTTATTAACCATTTAATATAAAAATATAAGACATTGTAAAAGATAAAGTATTTTACTATGAGTTAAATATAAAGGATATAGTTAATATGGTGACATAAACTTGTCTAAAACCTACTGGTAGAGGGGATTTTTACCCCAATACACCTTATCTTTAAAATAAATCTATTTTGAGCCATTATAAACCTAAAATGAGTCTATAACAAAATAATATTTCGAGATTTTCCTAAAGTGACCCTCACCTCTCTAATAAAAGGGTACTTCCCCTTGTTTCAAAATCACACCTCCAAAGCCATTTGGCTCTTCCTAACCCTACTAAGATATCTTATGAACAACCCTCAATTCATATTATATTCTTTACATTGATCAAAAATCCAACCTAAGGATCCCTTTTCATCAAATCAAAAATGAAGCACCCGAAGAAGAGGTAATAATTTCATCACATCATTCAAAGTTCTTTTCTTCTTACAATTCCTCTTTGTTTTTTGTTTCCATACAAAAATAATAAGTCTAGTAACTTCTACATACTATTATTTAATTATAAATATTGTACAAATATATTCATTATTCAATCCATTCTATGAATGACAAAGTCACCATACGTGCGTACGTACGGCTTACCGTCTCCACTTCAGGGTGTAGTTTATTATTCCACACTTTTTCATTTGTATGGGTATAATAAAGAGTAAAACTGATGTAAATAATAAATATAACATGTTAATATTCTTGTATAAGTAATTTATCTACCAATTACTTACTATTTCACTATTAATAGAATGATATTGTCGCTCGTGCGTGCGTACAGAATACCATCTCCACGAACGTGATGACAATAATTCTCCATCATAAACATTCAATAATAATATTCTTTTTATGATTTAAAATATTGTTTAAGAATATAATATCATTCTGGATATGTATCAAAAAAATCATATCCATAACAAACATGACTTACATAACAAAACATATAAATAAAAATGAATCTGTTAACACCACAAACAATGATACTACTAAAATATTCTTAACAAAGAAATATTATAAGATCATATATGATATCATATTTATGTATGTGGATTTTGTATAATTTAATAACTATGGTTTAACTATTATATAATAGTTTAACATACCCTCTAATAAAGAAAAGTAAAAGGTAAGGGTTAATTTTACAATCACTTTATTATCAAAGGTTGTTTATACGCAAGAATCTACTTGGAATTATTTATCATCATCATCCATGTTTCTTAAAAATATATTTCAAAACATTTTTAAAATATCCATGAATATGGGTTAAGGTAATTTATAACTATGTTTTAATTTTTATAATTTTTTTTGAAAGAAATATTTTCGTTGTTTTCTAAACATGGTACTTTAGGACCATTTTGAAAAATTAAGGTAATATTGTTTTTGTAACTTATACAGAAAGTGAGGATATTTTTTGACGTTACAACACCGTCGATGCTTCCCTTACAATCTTATAAGAATATTTTCAAAATAAATATTTTCTTTTATGGTTATGTTACTTTTAAATGATTTCAAATATAAATATATATTCCAGTCAAATACTTTTCTTTTCATCTATATCAACTTTCTTTGATGGAATTTACACTTTTTTAAAGTTGATTTATTTTGATATAATATTCTATATTGAATTAAAGTTTTTGTGATATGTTTTTTTGGTGATGTGTTATCTTTATACCATTAATGTTTATGTTTAATTTATTAAAAAAAATTATGCTAGTTTTAATACAAATTTCTATGATATGCTTCAACCTTTTCATATGAGGAATGAATTGGACTTAGTATGTTACGGGAGGAGCTCAATATAGCACCTTGATGAATCAGTAGGTATCATGAGACAAATTAGTGTCTTTGAACAAGGCCTTGAAAAATATTATTTGTAGTCTTGGAACTAGGCTTGACAATGTGGTTATGATATCCGACATTATGAATTTCATCATAAGGAAATTAGCTATTGATATTACATGTGATTATTTGACTAGTAGGATATAAATATTAATAATTAAATCAAATTATTTTATTTTTGTTTGAAATATTATGCTGATGTTTATGTTTAAAAGTCTTTTGTTTTAGTCTTATACATTTCCTTAAATGTTTATTTTTATTTATGATTGTTTTCTCTAACTTTGTTATCCTTATTAAGCATCTGATATCACCTCATTATTATGTTTTCTTTTTCCCAGGATGTGAAAAATATATTATGATTAACCTGCATGCATATTCCAAAGGATATGAGTGTATTAAAATGGGACGCAATGTTGTTTTGTTTTTTTTCATGATGTAATGTAAAACTTATGTATGTATCAAGTACATATAAGGATACTAAACTAATCATTCTTTCAAGACTTTATCTCTTGTGATCATGCCAATGTTATGTAATAATGCACCGACTTTGGGTAACTAGTTTCAGAGCGTTATAATTGATATAATATAAATTTTAGTAAAAAACGGGGACACTAGATTTAGATAATATCTGATTAGAGAACATTAACCTAAGATACACATTGAGTATTAGTATATAAGAAATTTCTAGAATTTTTGTAATGTTGATATTTTGTAAATTTTCCCAGAAAATACATCCCAATATGGATTCAAAAATGTAGAGGTGGCTCTGGAAAATATGTAATTAAGAGTCAATAATCTAACAAGGTGTTTCATTCCTTACTCGGGGTATCCTGGTACATGACAATGGGCATTACTATGCTCTTGGTATTAACACTCCTAGGGGATATGCTTAGGATAATTAAAATTTTCTTTAAAACCCATTTTAAAGGATATATCAGTGAATACATCCTCAAAAAAAATTTTATGATTATGGATTATAGGCATAAACATTTCAAATTACATAAGGTATTTTACAAGATTGGAATTATGTGTTTTTATTCGTAAACTAACCTAGATTATTCCATTGTTTATAAATGGTGCCCAGTAGAAAGAATGATAACTCTAGTAATATGCATGATCCAAAGAGTAAGAAGGATCATACCATTCATGGTCTTAAGCCAAAATTTAGAAGGAAAATAGTGTCCCACATATTTTCAATATATGAATAAATAGTATCATGTGTTAATAAGATAATTAAATAATTCTATGTGTCCTATGGATTTGAAAGTAAGCGAGAGAAGAAAAGGATGGTGTAGAGAAAGATGGATAAAGGGAAGAAGGGAATGAATGATTTTACCATATGTGTTAACTGTGGAAAGAATCACCTAGGTAAATGTTTAAAGGGAATGAGATATTGTTATATGATTACAGGAAAAGGAAACCAAGTATGTGATTTCAAGGGTAAGAAAATGGTTTCAAATGTAAAATGATTCATCTGCAAGGAGTTGGGACACTACGCAAATCAATGTTGAAATCATCAGAGTATACCAAAAATGATGCTATTGGATAATAATAAAATTATTATACTACCAAATATAAAGAGGATTAATTAGTGTTCTTATATTTTTATTAATTTATTTTTTCATTTGAGTATTGTATCAATGATTTATTGGTTATATTAATTAAGTAAATAAATAAGGTTAGTATTGTAATACTATTTCATTGAGGATTTGAGATTAAATGGTTCTAAGAAAAGTGACTCAATAACAAGTTAAACTTTTTTTGGAAAATACATGGTTGAAGGAAAGATAATCCTTAATATGGTCTAGATACTGAGGTAGGGATTTTGGAAAAAGAGATGGTTGATTTGGATAAATTATATTGGATATTCTAAAATACCTTGGAACTGATTGATGGATTGTTTATTCCATCATTTTTGGAGTATTCTGAAATTTGGGATATATGAAATATATCTAGTATTCTATATGGAATAAGGGAGAATGAATATAATCAATAAGGTTTAATGGTAATTCAAGGTGTTACCATGTTTTAATAAAATAAACTATGAAGGTACTCACATGTTTTTATATGGTGAAAATAGATTTTCATTATGTTATGTTAACCTTCCTAATAAATTTTTGGACTATCAGTTAGGACAGAGTTATTTTGGATAAGTCTAATGGTATGAATGAATTATGATGGAAATTGGATATTATGGTGTATGGATAAAACATTTATTAAGATCATTTATTGATTTTTTATAAAAAAAAATTACAACCCAAAGGTCGGGAAAAAACTGTTTCTTCCAGCAAGGTCACGAGACTTGAACCTGCAACCGATGGGTGACAAGGGTGCATCACCTGCCACTGGCCTATGTGTTGTCCTGGTTTTTATAATGTAATTTTTTAAAATGATCTGATAGATGAATTATAAATTCATTTTTTTGAAAACATATATGAGATGGATAAATAGAATATTTTTTTCTTTTATTATATTTTGGAGTGAATGATGAGTTTGTGGTAGAAATTTGTTAAAGGGTGGAACTTTACTTGTCAAGTATTTTTTTTCTTATTATATAAAGAAATTATTTCTTAAACACTATTCAAATGATCTTAAAACCAAAAATGTTTAATCCTAATACCTTATGTTTTGTTGAACCAATGATATTTTAAGTCATCATAGATTTATGGCTTTGATTCCATCAATTTTCTATTAATTGTTCACTTGTTAGTGATTGATGACATCAATAAATCCCTACAAATATTTACATTTTCATCCAATTATGTGTCTTAAATTTCCACCAATGTTCACCAATTAAAAATCTTAATTTGGTGGTGACTTTTTCATTTCCCTTTCCATCTTATTAAGACTTACTTTTATTGACCATATTTACGATGTGAGTTTTCCATAAAATTATTTTCTATTTTTAACCTTTTATTTTTGAAGAACAATTTCAAATTGGGAGGGTGTAAATTATTGAAGGAGGGGAGAATGTAAGACCCCATGATTTAATAGTAATTTATATCTTTAAATTAATTCAATAGCTTATACTGCACACTACACTGACTTGGCTTGCATTATACACAAGATTGAGTTTCTACGAAACAACACATTATTATTATAATTATTTAAATGATATATCTATTTATCAATTAAATATTTTGATATGAATAGTAAAAAATAAATTTTTGTTGTTATTTATTATTTTTTCAAATAAATAAAACATATTTATAAAAAAATGTATATATTTTGTTAAAATAGTTATATATTTAGAGAAACTATTTTCTTAAAAGAATTACTTTTTATGTCCTTTTGTAAAAAATAATAAAATTAATATTAGACCCTCATAAATAATGACTTTGGTAAAATATAATTTCTTTTTGGATTTAGAATATCAATATTATCCTAGGGTGAATTTTTGGTATTTTTTTGAAAACTTTCAATTTTTTGATTAATAGTGAAAAATACTGCATAATACATAAAAAAATACTTTTTATTTAAATAATTATTATTATTATTATTTATATTTATTTTAAAGTAAAAATAGATACATAATACCTATATTATTAAAATTTAATTCATTTGATTCATTTTATAATAAAATTGGATATATAAAATTTTATTGAACTTTTCAACATCTTTTAGCCACCTTCTAGGCACATTTGAAAAATTGAATAAAACATAATTTTAAAACTACATTGAATTGAATTAAAAAAATACAAGAGACAAGTTTGATATCATTATGTGAAATATGGTTTAATAGGATAAAATTTTGTTTGGTGAATAGTAACTTTTGAATTTTCTTTACCACAGTTAAAAGTAAATAGAGTAATTAAAGGTAAAAAAATATATTATAATTATCCTAACACATGTCCTAATTATATTGGATAAATGAATTTAGTCCAAAATAAACCATGGGAATAAAATTTTATTATCTTTGATCCACTTTGATTAGATTATGAGATTTATTATTATTTTATTTAAAAGAGAGTTAAAAGTGTTATATTCAAATGTTAATATCTAAACCATTTTTAATATAGGGTTATACATAAAATAAATTCACTTATAAATATTCATGATAATGATAATAATATTTCCTACATCATGGTATTTTATTTATAATTTTTAAACATTAAATACTTAAATTTATATATTATGCAATAATGATGCAATAATGACATCATTAATGAAAGAATAAAATAATTGAAATTATAAATATACAAATAAATGTAAATTGAGTCTTTTGATGCATTAAACTAATTTTATAGGTTACTATGACAGTTTTTTATTTATTTAATGTATTTTTTTATAAGTAATCCTGATTTTTTGACTTTCACAAAAACCAAATAATAAATAGTGTCAAAATTGAAATAAATGAGTTTTTAAAACAAATACTATATTATTAAGTGATATAATATTTCATAAATATCTAAGAATCTTAAAAAAGACATATATAATGATATATATGTCATTAATGAACCACTTATGTTCTCTTTTCATTTTATTGTATGTTTATTAACCATGTAATATAAAAATACAAGAAGACATTGTAAAAGTTAAACTATTTAACTAAGAGTTAAATAAAAAAGATATGGCTAATATAGTGATCTAAACTTTTCTAAAACATATTGGTTGAGAGTATTTCGACCCCCCCCCCACATTATCATATAATTAAGTCAATTTGGTGCCATTATAAATAGAAAAATATTTTATAATAAAATAATATTTCAAGCTTTTCCTAAAGTGACCATCACCTCTCTTTTGAAACGGTACTTCCCCTTCTCTCAAAATCACCCTTTCAAAGCCATTTGGGTCGGCCAAACCCTACTCAAATATATTTCCAACTACCTCCATATCAACCTAGAGTCCTTTTTTTTATCACAAATCCAACCAAAGGAGACCGTTTGATCAAATCAAAAAGGAAGTACCTGAAGAAGATGTAATAATTGCATCACCTATTTTAAAGTTCTTTTCTTATTCCTCTTCCTATTTATTTGTTATTTCCATAAAAAATATCTTTAGTACCTTATAAATTATGTGAAGTCATTATAAATAATGTACAACCGTATTCATTTTTCTATCCATCCTAGAATGACAAAGTCACCATACATTGGTATGTACAGCTTAACGTCTCAATGTTGTGGTGTAGTTTGTTATTAAACACTTATATATTTGTATGGGTATAATAGTGATTATAATTGATGTAAATAATAATTATAACTTATTAATTATTCTGTATATGTAATATAAAATCTAATTGCGTACTATTTAACCCTCAATATAATGATATTTTCTCTCATGCGTTTGTACGGATTACCATCTCCACGAACACGATGAGATTCATTCCCCATCGTAACCATTCAAGAATAATTTTCATTTTATGATTTAAAATAATGTTTAAGAACTTAATATCATTCTGGATATGAATAAAATACATCCTATATTTAACAAAAATTACATCGATAAAAAAACATATAAAGGTAAATGAATTAGTTAACACACGAAACAATGATACATCGAAAATATTATTAACAAATAAATATTAGAAGATCATATATGATATCATATATATGTATGTGGTTCGTGTATAATTTAATGAAAATGATTTAAATATTATACAGTAGGTTAACATATCATCGACTATATAAAATTACAATGTAAGGGGTAATTTTAAAATCTATTTATTATCTGAGGTGGTATATAGGTAAGCATCCACTAGGAATTATTTATCATCCTCATCTGTGTTTCTTAAAAATGTTTTCCAAAACATTTTTACTATTTACAAGAATATGGTTTAAATTCATTTTTACCATTTTTACTTTTCATAAAAAATATTGAAATAAATCTTTCCATCATTTTTCAAACAAGGAACTTTATGACCTTTTTTGACAAATTAAGGTATGAATTTTTTAAGTTATACGGCGGGTGAATCTATTTTTTCAATTATAAAACCTTAGAAGATTCCCTTAAAAGCTTATTAGAATATTTTCGAAATAATTGTTTTCTTTTATAATTATGTGACTTTTAAATGATTTCAAAATAGAAAGAGATATTTCTCTCAAATAGTTTGTATTTCATCTATTTCAACATCCTATGATAGATTTTATACTTTTTTGAATTTGATTTATTATGATATTATCTACCACATTTTATTGAAGGTTTTGTGATATTTTTTACAGTGGATGTGTTATTTTTATAGAATTAATGGTTTATTGTTAATGTATTATTATTTCATTTGTTATTTTTAATATGAATGCTTATAATATGTTTCAGCCTTTTTATATGAGGAATTCATTGGACATAGTAAGTGATGGATGGAGACCACTATATATCCTCGTTGCATCGGTAGGTCTCATGAGACAAACAAGTGTCTTGGAACAGGTCCTTGAAAAAATATTATTTGTATTCTGGGAACAGGGCCTTCACAATGTGGTTATAATGTCTGGCATAATGCATTTCATCAATATTAAATTAGATATTGATATTACATGTGAGTATTCGACTAGTAGAATATCCATGTGAATAAGTAAATGGAATTATTTGATTTAGCTTTTCCATAATATGCAAATGTTTAAGTTTAAAAGGATTTAGTTTTTGTCTTATAGATTGCCTTAAATTTTTATGTTTATTTATGATAGTTTCATATATATTGTTATCCTTAATGAGTATATGAGCTCACCCCTTTCTTAGGTTTTCTTTTTCCTATTATGTGAAGAAGTATATTATGATTAATCTACAGGGATAGGCCAAAGTCTATGACTATGTTCAGTGGAGACACAATATTTTTTTTCATGATGTAATGTAAAACTTTTGTATGTATATAGTACATCAAAGGATACTAAACTAATCGGTATTTCAAGACATGATCTCTTGTGATCATTCCAATGTTATGTAACAATTCACCGAATTTGGGTAACTAGGGTCAGGGCATTACAAAAAACATAGTTTTTCACTTTAATCACAAGTAATAATATGAAAAATTCACCATTAAAAAATTTGTCAACATTTTATCATATAAACCACTAAACCTAGAATGTTAATCCAACCATCCATTAATTCCAATGATTAACATATTTATAATCACATTAATAAACTAATTTCACAATCATATTAATTGAAAATTTTCATAATCCCATAAATTGATTGATTAATTAAATTTGGAAATTCAATTTCCCGACATGGAAATTACAATTTCAGTCATAAATAAACTAAATTATATTCATTGTTATGGGATCATTAAATTATACAACCTACCACAACTTTTTTATGGGAGTTATCATAATGGAGAAATCCAAAATGAAGAATAAAAACCTAGATCACAATTAGAGGGAAGATCTAGAACCCAAAACCAAAGATAAATATCCAATTGAACATAACCATCCAAACCTAGGTATAAAAAAATTGTGGAATAAATGAACCATTTTAATTCATAAATATAGTTATGAATGATATGAAGCCACACTAGAATAGATTTTGGAATATAATAGGTGCAGATCCGTCAATTTGATATTAAATTCATTAAGAAAAAAGTACATCGATCCTCGGAATCTATCTAATTGCTCTAGAAAATACGGAAACAATTTAGTGCTGAACCAGGTTTAATTGAGGATAATTATAGGGGGTGGTAATTTTAAACTGATTTCTCAGGGAAATTAATTCCACACATAACGTTTCCAAGGCATGGGAACAAGATTTTCAAAACTGTGTTCCTTAAAATTGAACCTCTTTTGAGGGGTGCATAGTTTCTACTACAAGGGTGAATATTATAAAAAATAATTCTTCAAACCATGAAACTCACCTCTATCTGGGATTTCATGGTTTTTTGTGGTAGGCATATTGTTTGGGAAACTGTGCGCCAACCGTGTACTGCCCAATATTATTCTAAAATTCTTTTGTTTCACCAAAAACATCCCAAAAGTAAAACCCAACCATGTTATCCTCAAAAAATGGTAAAAGATTACCTAAAAATGAACATGATGCATCTCTATAATTGTCATGATCCAATATGTTCCACCCATGGACACACACATGGGTGTATGAATCTTTTCTCTAATAGATAATCTAACTATGTTGTCAACATTTTCAACTTTGTTGGTGCCATGTGTTATGAAGGAATTGATTTTGGTTGAGTACCATGTATAAAAAAATTTCTACATCTCTTACATGTGTAAAACTATATAAATAAAATTGAAACACATTGGGAAACTCCATGAAAATTATAGGGATATTGTTACATAATTATTCTCACTCCAATATAAAATAAAATACTGATATTACACTATACAACTCACTAAAATAATTTCTATCTATACATAAAATAGGGACCCATTCAATTTGAAAAAAAAATTCATACCCCATCAAGATTAGTAAAAAATTTCTGCTAAAGGTAATAATAAATTATGGTGTTACGAGCGATTAACCAATACATCCAAAAAAAGAAATCATGATGTTCCATGACCATAAATAGAAAACCTTGGTAAGTTCAATATACTATAAATAGAAAACATAAACAGGACATCAAATACACTACTCGATTTTATTTCAATGGACATATGAAAATCCATTTCATAAGAAAAAATATCAATAAAGAGATTTATCAAGTTCACAATACGAGTGGATATAAATGAAAAAGATACATTGCTATTAATTAAATTAGTGAATAATGATTAATATATAGTGATGGAACCTTTAACAATCATTGGACATGTATAACATTCATGTAAATATTCTTCCACTACATCAATAACCTTGATTCTTGATTATTGTGGATGGAAGCCATTATATCTTGATGAGTCTGATTGCACCATAGTACATTTTGAAGATGCTGAGCCAATGTCACTCTACAGGGTAGAAAAGAAGTGGTAGTACATCTATAGATGGCCTGAGTGACCACATAAACATCATATCTCTAGAATCTAAGTATTAACATATCTCAAACTCTCTACACTGCAACATTGAATGAAAGACAATGGTTATATAACCAATACTACCAAATTTCTAGAAGATTCCTGCAAATCTAGAACTCCCATGAGAATAATCACACGTATTATTTCCTTTATTTAAATTCTTAGAAATACCGATGGTATAAAAAGGAACCCACATTCCCTTGTATTACTATCCATTTCCAGATCAACCATTAACACCTCATCTCACACATCAGATTAAGAATCCATCTTTGGCATGAAACACTAAGATCAATCAGTTGTCAGATCTAATACTAGTCACAAGCCTTCATGCATTTATTTTCTAATTAGACACTACCTTAAAAGAAAAATGAAAATTTTAACAAATATTTTTTCATATTGAGTCATTGTCTTTTCACCTTAATAGAGGTTGACAAACTCCATGAATTTTTATTGGACTATACATTTTTTGCTATAACTGGTTGACTAAAATAACACAATATAATTTCTATTCCAAACCACTATGCTTTATCATTGTCACCATTGAATATAACCATCAAATTCTAGACCCTCAAGATTATATACAGTATATTTGACCTTAAAAAATTCTAGAATTTAAAATAAAGAAAACAAAAGCTCATCCTCTCATAAAAATCCTCATACTCTTTAGGAGCATTCAAACCTTGGAATTTTTTTCTTCTTAGTGAATGAATTCATGAGAAAATTCATGATATTTGTCCCTTTTAGTTTCCACTCCCAAAGTCTGAATAATTAAATGTGTAGGTAATTTATTATATCATGGATGTCCTACACCATGATCTCAAAATTATTTTAGTCCACTAAAAGATTTTATTACTCTTGTTCACCATCAGTTTCCTCTTGGGGATAATTAACACATCTTCACAATGGAATGATTCTACATAAAATCAAATAAAATCCTTGAATACATAAAAAATAATATACATTTCATGGTTATATAGATCAAGGATTTAGAAATATCAATTTCATCAAACACATAAAAAATATTGGTATATCAACAACCGTAATAAAATCTAGTTAAAAGGATTTAATTAGATCAACAAATTAATCAAATTGAAATTTCACAAACTCGTATAGTGAATTATGTCTCATTATGATGATAGATAGAAAGAAACTAACTCAAAAATACCACCTAATTCTCATAAAGATATCGTAAACTACAAACTAAAATCATGGAAATATGTTTAACCTACACTTTTGATACCTCAATGTTAAAAACCATCCCAGATACCATGGTACTCTGATACCCAAGTTGGCTCTATCATTGAACAATTATGTTCACGATCCCCAATGGTTGGTGATTAGTACCGTGTATCATTAAAGATCAATTATGGAATGGTTTTTCCACAAAAATAGTGGATGATAAATGAAAAATGTCATGAATTTCAACACTCTAATAAGATAATGTACTAGAAAGAAACATGAAAAATAGTACTTGAACATAAATATAATAACACAAAGGAAACAATAATATCATCTTGATAATTTTCATAAAAGATCGTGTGATGTAAGAGGAAAATAGTTCCACTGGTCATCATTAATAATCCATAATCCCAAGGATCAAAAACATACACCACTTACAAGTGGCACTTTCTATTTTCTAAAACCTATAATAAAAAATATAAAAATTCCCAAAGGTACATATAGGGTTTGATCTATTAATCATAGTAGAGTATCACAAAGTGTTCTATAATCGATTTCAAAAATGTTGAAACAATTAAACTTTCAATTAAAAAATAAACAATATAGGATATATCATTCACATATTTAAATAAAAAACATTTTGTTAACATATGAATAGAATAAATATGTATTCAAATAATAATAAATGGATATTTTATATAAAACACATATATAATGAAGTTTGTATGAAAAAAAGAGTTAAATAATCAATGAAATGTTTACTCAATTCAATATAATATAACATAACATAAACAAATAATATGGTATGTATGTTTGGGTACTATGATCCTCATACATCTCAATGATGATATTGGATCAATATAGGTGTGCACACTCAAATCGATCAACACTCTAATTAGGAAAACCTGACGGGCCTTCTACGCCCAAAAAAAGACCCTCCCGGTCTTCATACCATATTTATTTAGATATATTAATAATTTTCAATACATTAATAGGGATTCAAGTTTCTAGTAAGATTTTCCAAATACTACAAACTAATTTTTATATCCTTTTCTTTATCCAATCATTCTATCAAAAAATGGATAACAAAATATTTCAAATAAATTCAAATCTTAATTTCCCAATTTCTGTTTTCAATATTACATTTTCATATTAAATATAAATCAAAGGATTTCATCAATTAATTCTATATCAAATTATATTTTACTTTAATCCATTTTTTCATGGTTAAAAATCAAATCAATTTGTCAAAAAAGATTCAAAAGCAATCCATAATTTTCCCAAAAATACAACCTTATTTTATTGAAATTAAACGTGCAGAAATATTTTTGAAAATTTTATCATGATTTTAAAATTTATTTAGTAAATTTATTTTATGTTGAACATTCATTAATATTTCTTAATGTAAATGATGATATTAAATGGAATGAATTTATTGAAAAATATTTCATGGATTTGAAAATAGAAGTGAATGTTGAAAAATAATTCTAGGAATTTTAAATGTGAATTGATTTTATGTATTTGATGTCCCCATGATTTATTGATTGATATATTTAATAAGATGTTTTCTTAAAAATTTATTGGTTACTTGGACAAGAATTCTTGGACCTTGAATCAAAAGTAATGCATTAATAATGAAAAATATAACAAAATAATTCTAGCTTGAACACCCAAGAGGGTACCCTTTGGGGGTGTAGATGGAAAATGAAGGTTCCATAATTGGGGTGTAGATCAACTTGAGTTTGTGCACCTATAACGATCCAAGATAATTATTAAGATGTGTTAGGACCCTATTACCATAACTATCATATTATGGGGATTATGTAAATTTTCTGATGATTTGTTGACATGGATCTAAATTTCATTCATTATTGAACTTTCTTTCTATGCCATTTACTTTATATAATTATATTATATAAAATTTTTATTTAAACAATTTATGGTATATATACTATATCCTTTTATGTGAATTAATTTTTTTGTTTATAATATGTGAATAATATACCATTCCTTGTTTAATTTTTATATTAAACGAAATATTGGTTTAATTGTTATGTAATTTATTATGGAACACTTGGAGAGTCCATACTATGATTTAAGGCTCACACATTACATTTTCCTTCTAATGTTCATAAATTTTCTTATACAATGTATAAGAAAAAGGAAAGCTTCAATTGGAGGTAGTGGATTTTCTTGTCATAAGGAATTTGAAATGATGATAGTGATTTGTGGAGTTGTTCTCTACTTGTTAAATGAGAGATTTTAAGAATTTTTTCTAGTTGATATTATTGATTCTATTGGGTTTTTTATATTTCAGTTTGAGTACCCTTTTTTACCTTTTATAGTAATCTCTTTTTTTGGAGTGTTGATCATATTGAACTGTATCTTTTAACTTCCACTATTTTGTGAAAAAAAATCATTCCCCAATTGATCTAGTATGATTATTGGTTTTATTTACAAATTTTTAGTGATTGGGAATTCTCTTCAGTCCATGTCAGATCTATATTGGGTATCAGAGTAAAAGGGTATAAGGACTGGTTCTTGAGATGGTAAGACATGAACCAAATCAGATGCATGAAATTTTTAGTTGATGAAGAGTAAAACTATCATTCTTCATTCTCACATCCATCCTCAGTAGTTTTGATTAAATAATATTTACCTAATTACTTTTGATGAGTATTTTGGAGGTATTTGTTATACATATTATACTTTGGGTCAGGTCACTAATTTTTATAATGAACAATCTCTTAGAATTCTAATCATTTGAAATTCTTCTACTCTATTTCATTGGTTTTATAATTCATCTCTACTAAAAAATAATGATATCCATGGAAATTAATTCCATACATAAAATATTATCTTATTTATTTTGGAATTTTTATTGTAACATCGCAGATTTTCTATATATTATATTTAGATATTATATAAATTTATTTCAGGACCAGGTCCTGAGATGGCATGTGACTCTGAGACCTGATGTTCCTTGGATAAATTATTGAAAGATATTAAACTTTTTAATATCACGCATCCACAGTTTTCATAAAAATGTGGAACAACTCTTAAATTATTTCTCGTATCAGAAATATGAGTTTACCGTTGATATCATAATGGAGGCTTTACCCGATGCACTAATTGAGAGTAGTCAACATGGTCCATCTGTAGAGAAAGTCACGCAGAATGTAACCATAAATAAAATAATTTAATAATGAAAATATTTTGACACAATTGCATTATTTTAATTAAAAAATTATCAAAAAATTTTGTTTAGCATCATAACCCTACAATTTTTTTGGAGGCATGGAGAAAAAACCTATGGAGAAACTATTGAAGAATAACGATGGATCGATCGAACGATGCATCTAGGATTTGAAAAAACATACTAATTATGAAAAAGATTATTTTTCCTTCAATAGTGATCTAACCAAATCAATGTATGGTGTGTTTTTTTGAGTTGTTTTTATTGTTCATTAATTCTACAATAAATGTGGACCAACCAAAAAATAGGTTATCCTGCGGATTGATCATTCTTGAAGGATGAAATATTATTTTCGGTATTATTGGAAGATTGATATTTATTCCTCTTCGTTTATCATTCTAATAGAAATAGATTGAGGTTAAATGAAAAAATGTTGTGGTTAATCCATCAGGGTTTCTCATTGTGCTTTTCCCCTCGGTTTTTCACATTCTTTTCCAATGGATCCCTATGGACACAGATCGACCTTGCGTAGTGGCTATGAATGCCATCAAACACTAGTATTAGAGGAAAATCATCAACAGATGCCGAATCAGTGTAGATAGGTACTTGAGGATCCCATATCTATGACCATATTTAATTACAAGATTTAGTGGAGGTTTTAAGGATCACAGAAAAGGAGGAGGAGGAGGAAGCAGACAGCACAGGCAGCATCGCACGGCGGCGCGGTGTGATTGGAAAAGCAACATGGACTCAATGAAGACTATAAAAGAGCCAATGGGTCTAGTGAAAGTAGACTCTAGGGGAAACTGTGTGTGTCGTGGTTGACGTCTATGTTTTCTGAGGCTACAGAACCATAGTGGATGCGGTAGGTTGCATGGGACATCAGATTCAATCTAGGATGCAGCCAAGTGGGCCTCATGGGATGCATATAAGTGGGATGCATGTTGTGGCCTATATTCAAGAGGACTGGGCCGAGTTCCCTAGGTCAGGTGGGCTAGGAAGAGTGGTCTCGGGCTGGGTGGGCCAGTTCAGACTTGGTCCTTCCCCAGGCCAAACCTAGGGTTACCATAATAGAATTTGTTCCACGGTCGTCCATGAGCTGCATAAGTTCTATTTTCTATGAGTGTAGAGGTCATGCGTCCACATCCACGAATGGTTGACCATATCGGTCAACCACCATGGATAGTCAGCCACAGTAATTGGACCTAATGCTATTGTTGGCCAATGTTAGCCAATCCATGGGGTGGTCAACCACCACGGTCAGTGGACAGACCATATGGTTATCTATAGGCCCTATGACCCGCTTTAAAACTTCAAATAATCATAACTTCTAAAATAAGAATCTATTTGATGGTTTATATACGTTTTTGAGACCCTAAAAATGAGATGACCCTTTTGATACAAGTGTTGAGATTTTTGTTTGTACCAGTATAGGTTTATAGATTTCACTTGGTCGTTTCTATGAGGGTTATGTATGTCATTACATCCACATCATTGAATTCTAATCCCCTCTAGAGTTCAAGTCCCAGATAGAGTATGGTATCCCTCCTAGGAATGGAGTGCATTCCTATATCTCCCAAAGTAGTTTTTTGTAGAATTGGTGTATCTACCGAGAGTAGGGTGTTGGTCCTTTATCTAGCGGGCTGCATCAGTAGGGTTATTTGTATTCCCCAGTTTGTCTAGGCAGGATCCTATATGTTGTGGGTTGATCTAGATTAGGTATGTGGTATTCCCCAGTGTGTCTAGGCAGCATCCCCATTCTTTGTATCATAGTATTCCTTGAAAAATGAACTCTCTTTGGGTGTGTACTGAATGAACAAGACCTCTTCATGAGTGTCTCTGATGATATCATTTCTTGAAAATTGATTTCTCCCATAACTATTATGCTTCGAGAAAAATCATGTGGATGGTAAATTTTTTCATCTTATCTCTATAATTTCTATCTTAGATTAAGTATATCTGGATGTTCTTGATATATTTTTTGTAGAAAAATACATGTGTACTGATTACTGTTCCTTCCTTTGTGGTATTTATTTGTGTAATTCATTTTTGGTTTTGGTGTGCCTATAGAGTATTGTTATACTCATACCAATATGAGCTTTCCCCAAACATGTCCTATATTTTTCAGATGATCGACCTTTCGACAGAGTCATTGGCAGACTCGGACATGGAGGTTCTTTGTGAGCCCCGATTACCAGGGTGTGTTCCAGTGGGTTTTCAAACAGCAGTCCCAATACCTTCTTTCTCAATGGTTGGACTTGTAGTTACAGACACTTTTTGGTGGGATTATATTGGGCCTTGTTTAGTTTCTAGTATTTTCATTTTTGTACTATGTTTGTATGATATTATTGTTTTTATGCATTGTATACTTAGTGTTTTTACATTTTACTATTTTTTCCTAGATATGTGTGCATTCGTATAGATACATTAGGCTATTGCCTCCCATTTTTCGGATATGCCTACTCAGTGCTGGTCACTAGAATGTGGCCTATTGGAGGTAGGATTGGAGTTTTAATTGACCGAGCTCCATTGGGATGGGTCGTGACATAGTGGTATTAGATCAGTCCATTTCTACTTTAACACTAGGAGTATATGAGATTGGGTTGGGGAAATAGTGTTAACTATTTCAATATGGAAATTCAGGCCAAGGATTCTAGTGTTGGTTCAATGGTAGACATATCCATACACAAGGACTATGAGCACCATCTATTTGACTCGAATCATGAAAAAACTGGTTGTAGGGAAAAAAATAGTAGTTGCATCATATAGAAATGATTGTGTTTTCTAGGACATTCTTGATTTATCTCCCAATATATACTCTATTGACTGTAGTGCATCTTGTTTTATTTCAGGATGTCTCAACATAGACAACCATTTGGAATTATACTACATGTTCATGATGATGATTTTACTACTAATGAGGCATCGGTATAGGAAAATGTACAAGAGATAGAGTCCATAGGTGGTTTACCAACTATAACACCACCCATCGAGCAGAAGCCACTACCAGTACTATCAGTTTAGGATGCACGAAGGATGTGTGTGTTGCGTGATTTTCATGGGTAGTAACCTCCCAAGTGGTAGAGTGAACTAGACACCCGAATGGATGAGTATTGGATAGAGGTAGTCCCCCATGTTTTCCACCATATAAGGATGCCTGATGATCAGATGAAAGTCCTTTCTATGAGTCTTCGTTAGGGCTCTATGGGGCGTTGGAGGAGTTTACTGACTCAGACACTTGACAAGACAAATATATCATGGAATGACTTTGAGCATCTATTTAGAGAGGAGTCTTATCCGAACATGTTATGATCAGTGTGCATATAATATATTCTTCATTTTATATAGTGGTATTTAGACCATAGAAGACAAGTCAAAAATGATTATGGAACATTCACGCTATTACATGGATATGGTATGTGACCAGTTAATCAGGGCGCAGACCTTTGACGAGGGATTACACTTAGACATTACAGATTTAGTGGTACCCTTTAACATTTCTCCATATACAATGGCAACTAACTAAAACCTACTAGTATAGAGATTTATATATGAGAATACACAGGTATTTAGAGCTAGGAGAGAGCATCATGTAGTTGAGACCTCAGTAACAGGTGGTATACAATGGTTGTAGGGATCATAGTTGCATAAGCACCACATGAGGTGATCACATGAATCAAGGTTAGTAGTGAAGGGGCCCATGGGAGGATGAAATCATCCAGGGGACATATAGTGTTACTCATGTGGAAATCAGGGACATCAGGAATGAGATTGAATAACAAGTTGTATAGCTAATCGGGAGACGGTTGAGGGACCTGTGAGGTAGAGGTAGAGACAAGAGCGGGGTGGTCTGTCGTGCAACAAATGTTGCAAAGGAGTAATCCAGGTAGTAGGTTGTGGTTAGTGGTTTGACCTATTAACCCCACCACCCATAGGTGGTCCACATCAAGATAAGGGTGTTGGTTGACATGTATGAGGCTAGTTTCATGCAATGAAAACTTATGACCCTAAGGCTCAAGGGATGATATTAAGTATGACCTATCTCTTTTACACCATATCTATAGATTATATATAAACATGTTTTTTTCATTTCTGTTTTCCATGAATCTTGTTCATGTCTCAATGATTTTCGTTGATCTATTAACTCAACCATTACACTTGGAGACTCTTATTGGAGGAGATTCAATTATCAAACACTAGTTCTGACAGTGTGATCAGACTCTTGGAGGTGATAGTTTTGGTTCGGATATATTGGTAGTGGCGTTGAGCCCATACGATGTCATTCTTTGTATGGTGTGGCTATCCATAGTTGTTTCTCAGATTTACTAATTTAGTCACAGAGTTTAGTGTGTCCACAGTCATGTAACCATGTTTTCTTTTGTATGTTAAAATGAAACATAGGTAGTGTGAGATGGGATCATGCATAGGAGGGTGTATCCAATCACTCATCAGATGGATAGCCTTTCCATCTATGTAGTAGAGTTATGATTCCTCGGTTTCCTACAGTTTTTGAGGAGTATAAGGTTATCTTCCCAAATGTTTTATTAGGTTTACCTTCTTACAAAGAGATAGACATTTTCATTGATCTATTCCATGGAAAAACACCAATATCTACACATGCATACTATATGGATCATGTAGATCTTTGTGATCTGAGAGAACAGTTAGAGGACTTATTGAGGAAGGGATTTGTGAGACCCAATGGTTCACTATGAGCAGCCCCAGTTTTGTTTGCAAAGAAAAAATGTGAGACCTTGATGTTATGAATGGATTAAAATTTCTTGAACCAGGTGACTGTGAAGCGTATGTATCCACTAACGAGGATCGATGTCCGTTTCAAACTTTTTAAAGGGGTGTAGTGGTTCTCGAAGATTTACCTCAGATATGGATATCACAAGCTATGAGTATGAGATGAGGATATACTAAATAAAACCTTCAAATAACATTATAGAAACTATGGGTACTTGGTGATGTAACTTTCCATGAAAAAACACCATAGAATTGTTCATGGGACTCATGAACAGGATGTTCCAGCCTTACATTGATCTGTTTATTGTGGTCTTAATTGATGAAATAATAGTGTATTCGATATCCAAGGTGGAGCATTCAAGACACTTGAGGATGGTTATTGAAACACTCTGAGTGAACTAGATTTACAGGAAGCTCTTTAAGAGTCATTTCTGGATTCGAGTGTTCCATTTTATGAGACATGTCATTATAGAGGCTTGAGATGTAGTGGATCGAGAAAAAAGATTGAGGTAGTTCTTGTTTGGAAGCCACCCAAGAGTGTTACCGAGGTGAAAACATTCCATGGATTGTAAGGGTACAATCATTGGGTTGTATCAAAATTCTCTAGGGTGGCAGTATTCTTGAAATTGTTGACATTAAAGGAGAAAACTTTTGTATTGATGAAAAACATCAAGGATATTTTTTAGTAGTTGAGGCAGCTATTAATGAGTGCTTCCTTATTGAGATTTCCATATGAGGGTTTCGAGTACATAAAGTTATGTGATGCATTATGTACTGGGCATTTTTTCATACTGATGAAGATGGAAGTAGTGATAGAATATGGTTCCCATCAGTTGAGACCACATGAGAAGAACTACATGACCCATGATCTTTAGTTCGCAGTAGTAGTCTTCGTAATGATGATGTTGTGACACTACCTGATAGGCAAGTGGTTTTTCATATACTCTAATCATAGGAGTCTCAGGTATATCTTGTATCAGAAGGATCTGAAATTGAGATAGAGGTGATGGATAGATTTCCTCTAGGGCTACAAATTAATGATTTTCTATACTCCCAATAAGGGTAACATGGTGGCAGATTTTCTCAACATGAGATTCAGTTCATAGTTGTATCATAATGTGTCACACCAGTTATCCAAGTTGAAGTTATCCTTTATGGATGGAAATAGGGAATCTTACCTCAAATAAATGGTTGTCACTCCTCCACTCTTACAACGAGTTAGGGAGGCACATCATTGGGATACAAACAACAAGACCTTATGTGATCATATTCTACAAAGCATGTTCTAAATGGATATTCAAATGGTGGGGAGAATATTGTTATTTCCAAAGGATGTATAGTAGTACTAGTGGAATTGTGGGATGAGGATCAGAGGTAATTTCATACATCCCCTATGGCAGTACATCCTGGTGTGAAAAATATATTCCCTGACCTCCAATGTTAGTTTTGGTCATGAGGAAAGAATAAGGGAGTTGTAGATTTTGTCTCTCAATGCCTTACTTTTTAGCAAGTAATGTTTGAGCACCTGGTTCCAACGGGTTTGGCTCAAACCCCAAAGGATCCAGAGTGGATGTGGGATGTGAAACTAATGAAATTAGTGATGGGTTTTCCATGTACGTCCCAGGGACATGATTCTATATGGGGATCATTGACTGATTAACAAAGTTATTCCACTTCCAAACAATCTCAGAGAATAGTTCAGTAAAGAGATTATGACTCCTCTACGTCAAGGAGATAGTTTTACTCCATCAAGTCCCATCGATGATAGTTTCAGATCCCGATGATCTCTTACATCCCAATTGTAGACATATTTGAAGAATGAAATTGGGACTCAGTTACGCTTGAGCACATCATTCCACCCATAAGAAGACAACTAGATTGAGAGGACTATTCCACTTCTGGAGAACATGTTGTGAGCCTATATGTTAAACATTGGTTGGAGATAGGAGGATAACATAACATTTCTAAAATTTCCATACAACAACTGCTACCATTCTACTGATGGTATGACACCATTCTAGGCCTTGTATGGATGACCCTATTGGTCACCCCTTTTCGGGACTGACCTTGGAGAGTCAGTACACATGGGCCAGAAGTTGGTGAAAACTACTGCAGTGAAGGTGCCGATCATCCAAGAGCAGATGAATACTCTATCGATCCATCATAAGACTTATGATAACATGAAATTGAGGCCATTGGATTTTGGAGAATTAGAACATGTTTTCTTTCGAGTTTCACATAGATGGGGAATACAGTGATATTTTTAGGGTGACAAGTTATCTCTGAGGTCCATCACCTCTTTCCATATACTACAAAGATTTGGTTAGGTGGAGTACCAATTAGATCAACCAATGAAATTATAGAGGGTACATGATGTCTTCCATGTGTTGCAGCTGATGAGTTATGTTCATGAACTATCACAGATCATCAACTATGGTTAGATGGACATCAATGATAGAGTGACTTTTGATGAGTACTAGTAGATATCGATGATATGAATCAGAGGTTCCATTGTGGGAGAACTATTACTTTATGTGTTTATGGTGGAATCTCAGGAATATACAGGGGTGCACATGGGTGTAGGAGACTCATATTCATTCACTAAACCCTCATCTATTTGATTATCCCTTGTTTCAGCTTTCAGGGGTGTAAAACCCAAAGGTGGATAGAATGTAACATCTCATATTTTCCATGTATTATTTTTAGATATTATAAGGATTTATTATGAGATTGGTCACTAAGATGATGTAGGATTCTAAGTCATGGGATTCCCTAAACAAATTATTGAAAAATATTATGTTTTTTAATAAGATGTGTGTCTGGTTTTCCTAAAATAGTGGAATTTCACATAAACATATTTCAATATTAGAATTCTGAGGGCACCGTTGAGATCAAGAATAGTGATTTACACTTGGCATGACTTAACTATTTTAGGAATTGGTGATATGTTGAAAAATTCATAGAGGTTGAAAGGTGATTTCATGGGTGCTCTCAAATGATATTTAGTTTGGGGTTATTTAGGTGTAGTAGGGGGATGACCTAGGTCATCTCTCAAGAGGCAGTAATTAAAACAACTTAATAAA
Source organism: Viscum album (assembly GCA_963277665.1). Classification (NCBI taxonomy): domain Eukaryota; kingdom Viridiplantae; phylum Streptophyta; class Magnoliopsida; order Santalales; family Viscaceae; genus Viscum; species Viscum album. The sequence continues at coordinate 1,866,219,042 of OY728159.1, forward strand.
GGTACAATAAAAATAAAATAAAATAATAAAAAACACCACATAAAAATGATTCTATGGGGTTTGTTTGATATTTATAAAATAATACGAATATGAATTATTCAAGATGAAAATTTCAATTTTTTCATTTTTGTTTTAGAAATGAAATTTGATTAACAAAGAACAATGCGAAGATGTTTTTGAGAAAACTATTTTTAGAATATGTAATTGATCTACCTCTACCTATTAAATAATTTATTAATAATTATCAATTAAATTAATATTCAATTATTTATGATCACATAATTTTTGAAATCATGAATCCTACGAGAATCAACTTTACCACAAAGATGAAGTGAATTTAACCCTAGGAAAAATTCGGAACAGGAAATTACAGCACCCAACATTGATTGATGATATAAGGGTATCTTATGGTCAGTGGTAAATTAATTCACATTTCCTCTTTGGAAATCAGAATATATTGATTTTAGATATTATATTTGAAAAATACTAATTGATCCTCTATGGTTTTATATTACCGATTAAGGTTGTGATCTCCCAATTCACACAATTTCTGACCTCGTCTATTTTGTGTTAATTGTTCAATTGCATGATTAGTTTCAATTATATTAAAATCTCAATTAACATATAATATTATGTGAATTATAATATATCATTGATTCAAAATAAATGAATAAAGAAGGATATAGGTTCATCGATTACTAAAAACAACTCTTCTATAGGCGGTGTAGTCATCGTAGAAATGTTATGAAAGTGGAAAGGTTTAGAGTGGGTATAACCCAATATTGTTTATAATCATGATTCCAACCTAAATATGTAAATTATTAAGACAAAAAGAGAATAATACAGAAGATTCGTTGATGAAAAAAATCAAATTTCAATCATTAAAATAATGAAACACAAAGGGGAGGTGAGAGAGGGGAGACTTCTTGGAAGAGATCTATGTATAAGGACTTAATTATTCCAAGAGGACTTAAATGCTTCCAAGATCCAATCATTCATAAAAAAACATCCAAAATCCTCTCCCAACTATCCCAAATACTGAAAACACCAATTTATTGAGTGGTGGGGAGAACAAGTTCAATGTGGTTTCAAGTGTGAATGGAGAATCTCGACCAAATATTTTAATCCGACTTTCCCCACCCGTTTGACCACAAAAACGTGTGAATCAGATGTTCTTATAGAAGGATGATTTTTTTGAAAATTAATCCTTGAGATTCTTTCAAAATTGGGGCCTAATCCAAACACAGATGATGATTTCATGGCCCAAATACAGCACCAATGCCCAATCTAGAGATTCTAGCCCAAATTTCACTTCATTGACCATTTTCACAAACCAAATTCTTGATTTAACTCAAATGTCCTGAATAAAAGTTGTACCAAATTAAGTCAACAAAAAACTTACAATGTATGAAGTAAAAAATTATTTTTTTATCAAATCTCCCACAGTTAACCTTTTTCACACCTAGGGAAAACCTAATATCAAGTATTCGAGAAAATTGTGGAAAGATATACATATTCAAATTTCCCAATCCACGGTGAAAATATAGGAAAAGCAAAATCCCATAAAAAGTCTATGTCAATAAATTTTAAATTCATTGTTTGGTAAATTGTGTCAAAACAAAATCTAGTATGATTCATAACATTAATCACATTGAAACAAGTCATGGTTCTACCATGCCACTAATTCTCCACATGTGTGTGTTTCAACCATTCCAAGCTCATAAATCTACCATTTATTCTATATATTCATTTCAAGTAAAACAATTCCTCTTACCTAGTTTAATTCAGAGAAACTATTTTACATTCCTTTAAAATTTAATTTCATGACCCAATCACTTAAGCATTCATGAAAGTAAATCCTTAAGCTCCAGACATAGATATCCTCAAATTTTTTACATTTCATCACTCCCCTCATTTATTTAATTATTTATTTATTTATGTTCCACTTGGAAAAATTCTTACACTCAACTCTCAACCTATGTTTGATCACCTAACAACTCTAATTTTAATAGTTATAACAAGATAAAAGGTTGATGAAGAGTGGTTATTGACCTATCCAAGACACAACCCAATTTTGTAGAGTGTAAAACTATTAGATAATAGGTACACATGTATAGGTCAATTTGGGATAGTAATGAATCAAATCAGAATAAAAATAGATGTATGGATCAACCAATGATTTTTTTTACCTAACTTGACTATACCTTCAATTGAGTAGGAAAAATTTCACATGTCATGTTTGAGTGAAACTTTATGTGGAGAAATAAATGACTCAATTTACCATGAAAAAATATCACAAATAATGATGTAAGAATTTAAAAGGTGTTATAATGACATAACCATTCATATCATCGACAACATCAATTTTTATAAAAATAAACCCTTAATGATGAAATATTACTCATCCATATAATTATGAATATGAATTTTGAAAACATATATTTTATAAATGTTCTACATGATAATGTTATATGATATTTTTTAATGATTTTTTGGTTTTTTTTTTTGGTTTTTTAAAAAATTTAACCAAAAACAAAATAGAAAATAAACACAAAACACAAAAATGAAAATCATAAATATCTACACCAAAATGTGGTCCCCTCCCCAACACTTAAAGTGTTTCATTATTCTCAATTTTAACCTTTGAGATGATATATGCACATGAAATGTATAATTTTAAATAGGAAAAAGAATATAAAACTTAAAGGGATAAAAATAGACTAATATGTCCAGGTGATGATGGGGTCATGTAGTGTGATAAAATCCACTACATCAGTAGGAAGTCCCTCAATTTATTTCATAAAAATTTTCCTATTGACTGTGAATCACCATCCCATGTCCTCTTGTGCTCTCTTCACTACGCCATTATAAAAAACATTAGATACAATATAAGGACCTAACCATTTGGAAGACAACATACCTGGCATCATCTCCAGTTGGGAATTATAGGGAAGGACTTTCTCTCATACATGAAACTCTATTTTAATGATCTTTTTGTCATGAGATGATTTTTTTCTTTCCTTGTAGAGCCTTGAGTTCTCATATGAAGACAATTGAATCTCCTCACTCTCTTGAATTTGTATCTTACTTTAGATTCTATCTTGGGAAAAATCCATGTTACATTTCTTTATATCCTAATATGCTTGTTGCTCGACTTCCACTAGGAGATGACATGATTTCCCAAAAATAATTAGAAATGGGGATATACCAATGGGTGTATTGTATGTTGTTTTATAATATCATAGTGCATCATTCAAGTTCTTTCTCCAATCTTTCCAATTCGGCTATACGATTTTTTCCAAAATTTGATTCAACTCCCGATTAGAAACCTTATCCTGGCCATTTTTTTGGGGGTGGTATGGTGTTGATGTTTTGTGTCTCACCCCATGCATTTGAAGGATGGAAGATAAATTCCAATTTCAAAACTGTGTCCCCTAATTACCAATGATATCCTTTGTAACTCCAAACCTACAAAACATTTATGCCTTCACAAAATCCACAATAGCATGGGAATCATCAGTCCGGGTGGCCTTGGCCTCCACCAATTTTCTCAAATAATAAAAAACAACCAAAACGTACAAGAAACCATATGAACATGGAAAATACCCCATAATATCAATTCCCCAAACATCATAAATATCACAAAATAATTCGGGTTGCTGGGGCATCTCGTGTTTCCTAGAAATGTTTCCAGTGTGTTGAAAATGAGTTTATGACTTAAAAAAACATAAGATTCATAGAATAAGCTAGGAAAATATAATCTAGAGTATAATACTTTCCTAGCTTTTTGTTGGGGTCCAATGTATCCTCAACATGAAAGTGTATGGAATAAAATTAGAATAGACTCAAACTTAGGATCAGGAACACACCTCCTAATAACGTGTTCATTACATAAGTTCCAGAGTTAGGGGACATCCCACATATAAAACCTAGAATCACTCTTTAATGTTTAGTATTGATTTTTCTTTAAATATGTAGGAATTTATAAGGCCCCGAGGTTTTTAACTAAATCAGTATAGCAAGGATGTGTAACTAAGAGTGCATAAAGATGCTCATCGGGGAATGTGTCTTGAAGTGTTACCTAGTGCAAGGTGCCAACCTATGGTGTGTATGTTATCCTACTCATGTTGTCAGCTGCCATGTTTTCTGACCCCTTATTTTCCTTTATCTCGGTATATAATTCTTGATGGAGTAGAATCTATCGGATAAATCTTTGTTTTTCATATAGCGTCATTGAGAGGTTCTTCATAGCTGAAAGGTCAGAAAAAACAACTACCTTAGAGCCCAATAAATATGAACTGAATTTATCAAAAGAAAATATGAAATCAAGAAACTCATTTTTTGTGGTTGTGTAGTTTGATTAGGCTGAATCCAATGTCCTCGATGCGTAGGCAATTACATGTTAACGTCCCTCCATCCTCTGAGATAAGACGTCTCTAACAAAAATGGTGGACGTTTCACACTTTAGATCAAATGAAAGGTCCTACTATGGGGGTTTTATGATCATTGGAGTGGTTAGATGCTTTTAAATCTCATTAATGGATGTCCTAAAAGAATCATCAGACACAAAATCAGAATCTTTTTGAAGTAATCACGACATAGGAAGAGAAAGCTTACTGAAATATTTGATTAAGTGAATATATAAACCTACATTACATAGGAATTATCTATCATCATGTACATATGAAGTATAGGGTAAGGATGAAACAATATCTACCTTATATTTATCTACTTCTATCCCATGTTTTGACACTACATACCCTAAGACAATTTCATTCTCTAACATAAAATAACACTTTTCAAAGTTCAAGACCAGATTACTCTCAATAAAATGATTCAAAACATTTACCATACAAGATATATAATCCTAAAATGAAGACCCATACACTGTAAAATCATCCATAAATACCTCCTTGCAGGTCTAAATGAAATCTAAAAAAATACTCACCAGGCATCTCTGGAAGTTACCTGGGGCATTGCAAAGTCCAAATGGAATCCTACGGTAGGGAAATGTGCTAAATGGAAAAGTGAATGTTGCCTTCTCTATATCTTCTAGAGTTATAAGAACATGAAAATATCCATAAAATCCATCCATGAAACAATAGTGGGTTTTCCCATCTAGTCTCTCAAGCATATGATCAATAAATGGGAGGGGAAATGGTCCTTGTGAGTGGACTGATTTAGTTTCCTATAATCAATACACACATGCCAACTATTTTGTACCATCATTGGAGCTTACTCATATTTATCATTTTTAATAACAGTAACACCACTTTTCTTAGAAATAACCTGAATAGGACTCACCCACTGGGAATCTAAAAATGGAATGATTATACCTTCCTCGAGTAAATTTTGAACCCCTTTTTTAAAAACCTTCAAATATGTTGGATTCGATATCCTTTGTGGATGACTAACCTGTTTAACCCAACCCCCCAAATGAATATTATGCATGTAAATAGAGGTGATAAGACCTGATATGTCATCTGATGTTAACCCGGTTTCCCTGATGTTCTCCCAAAAATATTTAAATGTTTTTCTTCATCATCAAAATGGAGATTATTGGAAATTATAACAGATAACCAGTCACCACATTACAAGTATGAGTAATCTATATTTCGTGGAAAGGGATTGATTTCTAATAAAGGGGTTTATTCATGGATAGAGATATTGAAGGAACTGAAATATGTGCACAAATAACATCAGTATCAGAATAAACATCATCAAAATTAGAGAATAATTCATCAAATTCATCATCATATGTCACAACCATTTCATAATCAGACTGAACATGAGGAAAAAAATATGAATCCATTTCAAAATAAAATCTAAGAGAGTATTGTCCATTCTAAATAGATGTTGAAGTACTCTTAGACATCAAACTAGAACCATTGATCATAATCTCTTTAATCATAGGAAAATAAAATTCCATGGGGTTTTTATTTGGTGGTTCAAAATGAGAGATAACAAATGCAGAATGGTTCTCTCAGGGGTACCTCATGGAGTCCATAACCATAAATATGACAACTTCATATCTATAATCCACAAAATTTGTACTATTATGGAAATTAATGATCGTTTTAGCTGTTTTGAAAAAGGTCCTACATAGGATAATGGGATCACGTGAACTTACATGATCACCCTCCATTTAAAGAATTAAGAAATATACTAGAAAGATCATTTCTCTTAACTGAACAAGTACATCATCAAGGAATCCCGCTATATATATCATATATCTATTCACCAATTGCACCACTAATATTGTCGGTTTCAACACACTAACCTTTAAAGAAGAGAATATAGAGTGAGGCATCACATTTATGGAAGCTCCTAAATCACAAAGGCCATATGAAAAGTGTAACTCCCTTATGGTTCATGGTATGGTAAATTTCCCAGGATCCTTACACTTTATTGGAATTGTTATAGTAGGTGTAATGAGTGTTGAAACATTCCTTCCAAGACTTATCCTCTCATTTCCCTTGATCCCTCTTCAATTGGTAAAAAGTTGTTTTAAAAATAGACAGAACTTTGTATTTGTTTAATGTCTTCATGTAAAGGGATGTTGATCTCTACAAACTTGAATGTATCCAAAATATATTTTTGAATCCCCTCTTCATCAATATTCTTGGATTGTACAACACTGTTTTGAAAGAGAATGAGTTTATGAGGATCATCTTCAATCTTTTTCTTACGTTTATCTTTCTCCTTGGGTTTCTCATCAGTTGGTATGGAATGAGGCTTCTCTAGAGTTGCAGTGAATTTCTGTGAAATCGTAGGTACAGATATATCAATAATTTTCTTCCCACTTCTCAATGTGATGGAAATGACATTCCTCTTGTTATTTGGAGTATGTTTGGAAGGAAGATTTCTGGAGTTCTTACTTACTAGTTCAAGGAGCGCAGTGGAAATTTGGTACATTTGTGTCATCAATTCCCTCAGATTTGAACCTTGACACTTGAACTCATTCTGTTGATTATGGTCTATTTGTTTCAAAAGATCATCAACATTAGAATCTATCTTTGTTTGAGAAGCCCCATGTTGTTGGATTGGTGATGCTTCAGATTCAAATCTCCTTTGGGGTAGTTGGAAACCCTATTGGTAAGACAGAGGTTGCTGGAAGTTTTATTGAAAAGGGGGAATTTGTTGTTTTACAGATCCATACATCATGTCTAATTGATCATTCCACCATTGGTTTTATGTTAGTGAGAATGAATAAAAATTCTTTTGGGGATGTGGATTTTTTTGTTTCTACTGATATGTTCTCCTAGAAAATACCGCTACACAATCTTCTGTTTCATGTAGTTGGGGGAAATAGTCAGTTGGGTGGCTTGCCATTGTGAAAATTCCACATGTCATTTAAAGAGGGGGTTGGGATGTATTTTCAGAAAAATAAATTTGAATCACCATAGTGTTCAATTATTATAACATTATATCAATTAAATGACTCTCAATATAAGGAATTACCTGATGTATGCCTCTAACATTTGGAGTACCTCAATCACCAAATTGTTTGGAGTTTTGTGACATCTTGTAAATAGATGCACGTGTAGATACTGGTGTCATATCCACAAATGATTATCTATCTGCGGTATCAACCATACTCCTCTCTATAGGTTTTTGTTCTTCATTAAACTATTGGATGTGGAATTTCTCACTGACTTGGTGATGCTGACAGCTTGCGCACAACTTTTTGAATCACTCTCAGTACTCATACATTGAATCTCATTGTGCATTTTTTATCCTAGAGATATCTTTTCAAATGTATTTGGTCCTTGGTTATGGAAGAAATCTCTACAGGAAAAGGCATTTCAAATCGTTCCAACATGTTACATAATCAGGTTTTAAATAATCACTACAACAAAACCGCCGTTTAGCGGCGGTTGACGGTTTATAAGAAACCGCCGCCAAACAATTTTTTTTTTAACCGGCCCCGACCCTTCCCCCACCCCGACTTCATTCTCACCCGCGCTCCCCCGGCCCCCCGCTTTCCCTGCGACCTCGGCCCCCCGCGACACCGGCGACGCCGGCGACCCCGCAACCCCGGTGACCCTGCTTCCCCGGCGACCCCGCGACCTCGGCGACCCCGGCCCCCCGCGACCCCGGCGACCCCGCGACCCCGGCGACCCGGTTTCCCCAGCGACCTATACAAACCCTAGGGTTTGATTTCTAATTTTTTACTTGTTTTGATATTAGTTTTTTTTATTATTGTTTCTTGAAGTGACATCAAGGTTGTGCTAGATTTCCCTCCCTCAACATGTGATTTTTGATCTCATTGATCTTACAGATGAATCATACCAATGTGTATTTACTGTTCCAGCTTCATAATCCTTTAAAATTAATGATTAGCTGATGGTGATGACAAGTATGGTGAATTAGGATGTGTGGGGCTCATCTATGTGGGTTAAGAATATAACAATTATACTCAACTTCCTTATTTAGTTGATTAGGAATTGTACCATTTTTATAGATGAAAAGTATTGGACATAGTGTTGGATGTAGTGGTGGGTTTAGATGTCTTACCATGTCTCGTGTTTTGGAAACTAAATATATTTCATTTTAATTTTTTAAATTACATATTTATTTTCATGATTAGTAAAATGATTATAAAAAATGAATACTATGCCTTCCCATATTTATGATAAATTTCATTTATTATAGCGCCTTTTATATCATAATAAGTATGATTTCAAAAAGATTAATTTAAATATACCTTGAACTTGGATTGTAATTGTAGTTATGAGATTATAAATTTTTTTTGGATGTAGTTTATTCATGTTAGTTGTTATTGGTTTCACGTAATGAATTCTCACTTGAGTAAAGTCTCCAAATGTAGAGTGATTTTTGGCCGAACCACAAAATTTCTTGGAGGCTTATTCCTTGGATACAAAAGTGAATGGGTTGGTTGTCTATTATACTAGGATTACTCATGTGGAGTTTTTCAAAGTCATATAAATTTTACCTTTTCATGAAGCATTCATGTCCAATATGAATATTGTGAATTTGGATATGTATGAAAAAACATGGCTTTCATTTTTGTGCTAGTCAAAAATACTTATGGGTTGTTTAAAGAGTTACAAATTATTCTGGGGTCTGGCTTCTAAGACATTTTATTTGATTTTTATAATATTGAGATACTCATTCATACATATTCGAATCTGGCTCTTGAGATAATTGATTATGACAATTTGGAATAACATACCATGTGATTGGATGCTCATGGATGATTATGCTCTCTTGAGTGATTGGGATTATTATGATATTCATGATCTGTCACATGGACATAGTGTTGGACATGGCAATCCACATCATTGATTGGAAATCATGGTTGATTACTCTCTCCTAAGGGATGTGGTCAATTACCCTCTCCTTGATCAATTACATGATTGAGTTGGTGGACATGGTGAAAATCACCATTGATGTGACATATACTCAACAGATAATTATGCTCTACTTGAGTGATTCTAAGGATACTCTTTAGTGTTGGGTGGATGAAACATTACTATATATCCTAGATGTACTTCTTGATGATGTGGATATTGATCGTTATTATGAATAGATTCTGAGCATGTACTTGTGTTTGGATAGAATTAATTTTATATATCACAATAGGGATAGCCCATTAGTGTTCATCTATGTTCCAATATAAGGATAGGCTATGGATCATGGCCTAGGTCTTAGACCTAAGACAATATTCGCTTAATAGGATTTTCCATTAATATACATCATCCAAAAATATAGTTATTGGGGGAGAGTATAGGGGAAGATAGTTCTAAGACGTGTATTCCCCTATAGTGATATGGCTTGCTCAAACATATTTATGGCATTGAATGGACATGGTTTTGTCAATAAGGATTATAGACTTGAGTATTCACTAATTATGAATGGTTTTATTGGTATGAAATCTAGCTGAACACCCTTTTCTAAGGACATCCACATAATAATGATTACAGACCCAAGAATAGGCTCCTATTGTTTCATGACATTTTTCACCTAAATCATATATATACATGTTTATGTGTATACATATACATTTATCAGAATATATATATTTTCCCACATATAAATATAAATATATATTTATAATTCCACAGTAGCTCACTGAATAGGATCACGAATCCAGGGGTTGATTGTGGTTTCACTTTATTTATTTTATTTATTCATTTCTAGTTTTGTCTCAGCTAGACTGATCACATTCCTTGACCATACATTATATGAGTTTTTATTTTATCTTAATTCTAGAAGTTATTACTAGTATTACTGAAATTTTAATGAGTTTATCATATATACATAAACTATATATTAATGGATATGTGTTGGACTGTATTGGCAGTTCCCTATTGAGTATTGTAATCGCAACCTGTTTGGGAATCAATTTCACTATGTTACTCGAGAAGAAGTTTGCTTGATTGAAAGACCAAGATAAGGTGCTGACCTAGAGTAATTGAATGGATGGCTCAGATATGTATGTGGAGACCGTATAGGTTATATTCCATAGATATATTAGTGTAGATTTTTATTTCATTTCATTTTCCTTTATGTACTCCAACTTATATGTTCGTCCATGTGGATGACTGGTGTTATATGTATGACATGGTTGTTCATGCTTTTAAATATTTTCATTTTTTATTGTATCATGTTCTATTTCAATTTTTACTACTTCTGTACTCGGTTTATTACATCTATGGATGATCTCCTTTCATTTCATCATTAGATACTCTAATATAAGGGTATAATATCCCCAATGTATCACATTTACACCCTCGCGTCTAGTCGTCAACGTATGGAGTACAGGGAAGCACACATATGGCCTTATGGATAATTGGCTCGAGGGACCTATTTAGTGTCACCCAACATGGGATGTTACAGTCATAAAATCTAATTCGAAAAAATTAAATTATCTAAATAATACTATTATGCATATTTAATTTTGATATCATTCAAAATGGTGGTGCTAAATCTCAAATGAAATAACTCAAATAAAATATTTTCTAATTATAAATTCACAATATAAAATTAGTAAAATAGAAATGATATTAAATAATTTTAAATAATCTTAATTTGGATTTGATAAAATTGAATCTATAACTAGGAAGTGGTTCAGTAAAAATTTATGACAATTGATTGTCAATGCAAAAAAAATCAAAAAATATATCACCTTCTTCTGCATGATATATTAATAAATTATGTGTTAAATATATGTGTTTCATCCTATAATGGTTTATCAATCTTTTTTGAAATGTTTATTGAAATTTTGTGTCTCATATGATTTAAACCTGATTAAAATTGAATCCAAAATTAGTTAGGGTGTGTTTCATTCATAACACCTATGCATAGAAACATATGGCTATAATAAATTCAACTTTAGTATTAGATAGTTATATAATGTGTTTTCCATTACTATATCATGAGACTAAGGATTTAGCAAGAATTTTACTGGTTCCTGACATTATCTTTCTATCCAGTCTACACCGAACAAAATATGTATCCAAATATAAATTTTAATTAAAATTAGAGGGTTTTGAAAAAATTAGATAAAGGAAAATAGTTCATTTTAAATATCTCAAAATATTTTTAGCATAATTTAAATGAGATTCTATTGGATTAGATTTAAATATTTCACAAATAAATAATGAAAATATAAAGTACAAATTATTTATAATAGATTTATTCGATATGAGAGTTTTATATGAAGACTCTATAGAGAACTTAGGTTGGGGTTATTCCAAATTAACAATGTGTTTTGGTTTTCATGGTAAAGTAGCTACCACGTTGTTAGCACACTGTTTCTCTTTACCAAAGAAACTTCCCCTATCCCAAACACTAAGGGTTCATATCTAACTCAGGGGATCATCTTTATTATATTATGTTTCTGTAATCTTATACTATCGTATATATGAATCTCTTTCTCTATTTAGTAGTAAATATGTGTTTTAATTTTTCTTATTATTGTGTAGGTACATTGTGATATACATGGATAAAAGTTGGATCACATTACCGAGGAACACACCTCAGTATGTTAAGGGTTTGAATGAGTTTTTAGATTTGGCAATTTCTAATCGATCCGTTGAAGGGAGAATAAAATGTCCATGTCCTAAATGTAAATTTAGAACATGGTTGAAGAGAGATGAGGTTTATGAACATTTAATACTGAAGAAATTCCCTGATCAATATTTGTGTTGGATTTGGCATGGAGAATCGAACGTTACATAAAGATTGAGCATCGATGTTAATCCGCAGAATGAGGTCCCAAGTTCGTCGACAATGGAAAATGAAATGAAAAACCTAATAAATGATGCACTCGGCACTGCAAGGCACCACTATCAGCATCAAAACATATCAGAACAACCAGAAGAGGGTGCTACAAATTGCAACGTGACAAGTGATGTTTTTGATACTGCAACATAGACAGATCAAGATTGTCACATATCATTGGATCCTCCTCTTGATTCTATGGATCCAAATGTAAGAGAAAACTTCACTGAGGAAAATGCGTTTCATGATTTAGTTGACGATGGAAATCAAGAGTTGTATTGTGGGTGTTTGAAATATTCAAAACTTTCATTTCTGCTGAATTTTTATCACATCAAATGTCTATGTGGAATTACAAATAAGGCAATGTCCATGATATTGGAATTGATACGTGATGCATTTCCTGAAGCAAAAATCCCAGAATCTTTTTATGATATGAGAAAAGTTGTTAACAAGCTTGGTCTGAATTATACAAAAATACATGTGTGTCCCAATGATTGTATGCTTTATTTGGGAGAGGATTCAAGTAGACAAAATTGCAAGAAATGTTATTCTTCTAGATGGCAGACAAAGAGTGATGTTGGAAGTCTGAATGAACATAATTTCATGGAGAAGAAGAAGAAAAGGAGCACACCTGCAAAGGTTTTGCGTTACTTTCCTTTGAAGCCTCGATTGCAAAGATTATTCATGTCATCGAAAACCGCCAAACACATGAAGTGGCATTCTGTAGATAATAACAATGATGGGTTAATGAGACATCCACGAGATTCTCAATCGTGGAAAACATTTGATTCATTACATCTCGATTTCTCAGTTGATCCTAGGAATGTTCGATTGGGATTGGCTGCCGATGGATTCAACCCATTTGGGACTTTGAGTACCAATTATAGCATTTGGCCAGTTGTTTTGATCCCTTATAATTTTCCTCTGTGGATGTGTATGAAACAAACATCTATATGAAATGGACATGACATTCAATACATAAGTATTAAATTCCCTTTTTTTATTTCAGTATCTTTCAAGACAAAATGCATCAAACCGGGCAAAGCAAGTCATCCCGCACACTGTGGGATCAAAAAGTTTTTCTAGAAGCCGAACGACATTGGTAATCTTTTAATTAGTTTAAATATTTATAAGACAATATTATCTGTTTAATATATTGAATTGTTGATTTATATTTGTTTAATGCAGTCACAGAGTTTAGGGCATGAAGCATCCAGGACTGAACTGTGGTTGGATGTTCATAAGAAATCAGATGGAAGTTTTGTTAACGAGTCTGCTAAAGAAGTTGGGGTATGAAGTCAATGTTTTATCATAATAACTTATTATCAGTTTTTACTATGTTAATATATTTTGATATTTGATTTATAGGTAAAAATTAAAGAGCTATGGGATGCCAATCCTACGCAGTCATACTCGGTCTCCCAGAATGACCCGATTGCTCAGGTCCTTGGGAAGGAGCATGCTGGGAGAGTGCGCGGGATGGGTTTGGGACCCGTACCATCTGAGATTTTTAGCAGGACATCGGGGATAGCAGCTGCATCTACTCCTGACTTTAGTCAGCCCATACCCGGAGATGATAAGAGAGAGATTGTTTCTTTAAAAAGCACAGTTCACCAGCAGGGGGATCAGATATCTGCATTGCAGAAAGAGTTGATTGAAATACGTCAGTAGCTGAGGAGATATGCCCCTGGTGGTAGTGCATTGACTGGTGGTATGCAGGTAAATCACAAAAAATCAAAATCATTTAGTTTTCTAACTTTCATTGGTTTAAATTTTTAATATAAATATGAAATCGTATTTAATTTTCAATATAATGTTCTTACAAGTGACACCACAAAGTGGAGATGAAGGTGGAGAGGGTGATGATGCATCATCAGACCCTGAGTAGTTGTATTGTTGATTTGTAATATGAAAACAGTTGGTTTGTATATGTAACATTTGTAGCACATAGTTGCCACCACACATTTTCATGTCCTAAAATTTCCTTGATTTCTCGTTTTCCTTTTATGCATTTTATTGATTTCTGATGTTTCTTTTTATGTATTGATTTCTTGAGTGTGATATACATCATTTAGGAATAAATTGTTTGATTAGCCTACTATAAAAGGAACTCTTGACCGAATAATCAAGTTAGATTTTAAGGGCTTGAACCTCATGATATCCCAAGCTTCTTATACCCCATACATAATTATGTATTTTGGACAAGCATGTGGGAATGAATTTTGGATTTATTTCTATCTTTAGTGTATGGAGTTTCTTTGGGATTTATCATCTTATCACCCGATCTTGTTCTATAAAAAGGTTAATGCCTTCCATATAAATTTTGTGTGTATTGTATTCATAATTAATAATTCAATTCTGTATGTATTAAATTCAGAATTTAATTATGAATTTTGTATTGCACCGGGTAATTTCCTTATGAATTATGAATTTAATTCTAAATTCATTTATGTATGTATTTAATTACCTTCTGAATTATGTGTTATACTTGTAGGTATTGAATTCTGAATTCAATTATGAATTCTGTATGTATTTACTTGTAGGTATGACTTATGTGTTATACTTGTAGGTATGTATTCAATTATGAATTTTTAATTCAGTTATGAAATATGTATGTATTTACTTACAGGTATGAATTATTTGTTATAATACTTGTAGGTATGTATTTTGTATGTATTATGAATTTAGTTATGTATTTAATTCATATGTATTCTGTATGTATTCTATAGTTGCTGGTATGCATTTTGTATGTATTCTAGTTACAAGAATGGAGTCTCTAGTTGCAAGTTTGTATTAAATTATATTTGTATTATGTATGTATAGAGTCTCTAGTTGCAGGTATGTATGGAGTCTCTAGTTATACGTATGTGTTCTATATGTATTTAATTTTGTATGTATTTACTTGTAGGTATGTATTTAATTATGTATGTATTCATCAAAAAAACCACTTGCTGGACAATAATAAGAAACCTGATGTGGGTTTTTCTTTCTAAACTATAGTTTCTCCTGTAGGGACCCTTATTCCCTCTACTATAATGTGCTTTTTGGGTTGGAGAGGTGATAAAATCTTTATCATTGGCTACTTTATTTCCCCGTACACATTGGTTGGCCTGAATTAGAAAGCATGGTGGTCTTCTAAGTCCGTGTATTTCCAAATACAAACTGTTTGGCCTTTGATTCTATCATAAAATCCTATCATGCTTACATTTCATGGCCTATATATATCACACTACTTGTGTGTATCACTTATGTACATCATAGTTCATGACCAACTGAATTAGAACGCATGGTATATTACTTTTATTGAGTCTCTAGTTCAATGATCTTGGACTTAAATTCAATAGAGGGAGGAATATGGTATCTGTTTATTCATCAAAATCCACACATTGTCTAGGTAGGATACTGATTGTTGTGTGTTTTTTATTACAGGTGGGATATTTTGTGTGGGCAGTGGAGTGTTGTGTGTGTTTGATTATAGGTGGGATGTGTGGGTAGTGGAGTGTTGTGGAATGGGGAGATGGGGATGCTGCACTGGAGTGGGGGATGTTGCAGAGGAGTGTGGAGTGGTGGGATGTTGCAGTGGAGTGGGGAATACTGGGGGGATATAGCGTGGGCAGTGTGTATGATGCAGTATGAAGGATACATTGTGGGAAGTGTGTATGCTCCAGTTTGGGCAGTGTGTATGCTGTAGGTTGGGCAGTGTGTATGCTACAGGTTGGGCAGTTTGTATGCTGCACGTTGGGCAGTGTGTATGCTGCAGGTTGGGCAGGGTGGGCAGTGTGTATGCTAAAGCATGAAGGATACAACATATGAAGTGTTCTTATTACTCAACCATGAGACCATAACTCATTCAATCTCAACACAATTCTCTTCAATTTAGATTCCTTCACTTAGTCAGATGCACCACCATTTCTTAGGCATGTGAACCAGTCACAATATTTCCTAGGATATCCAATATTCCCATATCATGGAAATGTGCATGGTGGATTTGGGAAAAATAAATTTGGGTGTCCCAGATCCCTATACTGAATACACTATAGTGATCCTCTTCCATTAGAATCCTAAGATGACACCTCAAACAATTTCCTATGGAGGTGCTTATACTTTATCTTATAACTGCTAAATGATGTATTCCCTCAACAAGAACGAGGAAGTAAAGAAATCCCCTTCCATGTTCATGTAAAATCTATATTTTTCAAAGACATCATACTAAAAACAAATATATAGGTGGGAAAAATCAGAAGACTGGTCCATGATCACATCATTAGTCATAGCTTCATCACAAATATTCATGCCTTAAGCCTTATATTAATCATATGATTTGACATATACTTACCAGCTCAGTAAATGTTGATTCATATTCAACCACTAACAATTTTTCCTACTAAATATCTAAGAGATCTCAAGATCTCTTAGTTAAGCTCATATAGGAAGTTTTCGTCATTGAAGATCAGCTGGAATCACTTTTAATAATGTTTTCATCCTTCCATTCCATTTTTTAGACCATGGGAGGGACCTACATGGAACCCATCCATCATAAGATAGGACCATGTCAACTTCTAATTGATCTTTCATTATGTAGTTCTCCCTATCATAGATCATGGCTCAAAATGGCTGATACCAAGGCATGGCACATCCCATTATCGAAATATTCCATCCCAACATATTTTAGGGATCCTTATCATGAACTCAGTGTGGTTATCTATTAACCACATCCATTCACTTCCTAAAACACCGGTCGAACCCCATCTAGGTTATCTTTCTCGATAATTCTAGGATTCAACTAATAAATCACTAATAACTAAGCGATCATAATGCCTTTGATTCCCAAGGAATCCCTTGATCATCCAAGAACAATCAATGAAGAATGTACCCACCTTATAGTGATTTTCCAAGGTCGGACTATACATTATAATTTACACTATGATTTTGTACTCTATACATCAACACATAACCAACTCAACCACATTCTGGTCACATTGAAACCACCCCGAACATAACACCCATACTCAGACTCCACCTGATAGCATATCCAAATTTGTATATGACCTTTATTGAAGAATCCAGAAGTAACTAGTTTAATTTATCAACTGGAATTAGAATGAAAAAAAGACATTCTAATGATCATTATTATGCTTCTATTCTGTATTAATGTGAGGGTCGCATTATCAAAAACTGATATCACATTCCCCAAGATAGGATTCTCTTATCACAATACCAAACCAATCTACCATTTGAATACTAGGTTTATTTCTTAAAATAGCCAATGGTACAATCCCCACAATATGGGTAACCTTATACTGATCTTTGAGCACTAACTCAATAGGTTTGATCATGAGAAAACATGAGTCGCTCCTTCTGAACAGTTCTTGTTTCATCCTCGGAATCACTTTCCTAAATTTATAGATCGACAATATGCAAATGAAAAATAAAGTTTTTAAAAACTTTCCTCTCCATAGGGAACTAATTTTATTTCATCTCAAGGTATAAATCATAAACCAAATTTCACTATATATAGTAGGCACACACCCCCTTAAGAATTTTTTATCAAGTAAATATTTTGAATTTAATAATGGAGAGGATGGGCCTTTATAAATTGGGATTAGAAACCCATATAATCAAACCATTACATATAAAGTTGTTATATTCTAAAATAAAAGGTAAAAACCTGGGTGCAGCTACATTAATGAAATTTTAAAATTATAGAGGAAAATACCTTTATAACATGGGAATGGTAATTTATCTTATTAAAATATGATGAATATATACATTGAATTATTAGAATAAAATTTCATGGAATTTTTTTTATTTAATAAATTCAAACCATTGCTTATGGATATCGGTTAATTAAAATTCCAATTAAAACCTAAAGGGGGTATTCCTCTCTATATTCGGATAGAAATTTTATTTAACAAAGCCCAATTGTGAGAAATTTATGTATAAATAAGATGGGTAAAAAGAATTTATAAGATAAACTGTATAAATTATGAAAGGATATCATCTAAATAAAAAAATCTTGAAAGGAATTTTGATATTACTTTCCTATGATACCTTATAGAGTTAGCTAAATAAAGTACCAATTAAAGTATTCTTTTTTTAACTAAAACATGAAATTTTTTAATACTTATTCTTTGAAATTTCCACAAAATAATCAAATTTGAACTAATGTAATGGATTAAATGAAACCATAATATTATGTTTTTATTTTTCAACCTCAAGTAATACTAGTTTAATTCCCTCCCTAGGTTTAGCATTGGATGGGAACAAAAAAAATTCACATCAGTCTATATTGAACATTCTAATTTATAGTAATATTTAAGGTTAGGTCAGTAATCCAAGTGACCATTTTAGAATGACCTATTCATAGATTCAATGTATTATACCTTATTAAGAAGGGGTTGTCCTGGAGTAGGTAGAGCCCTCAGAATTAAAAACTTGATAAATGATTATGAGGTATTTCATATCTAAGGTGTTGCTTATATCATGGTTTTACTATATCAGACTATCTATGATGAAACAACACCCCTAGGTTGATGAGTCATTATTCGGTAATGTTTCCCATATATGGGATTTGGTTTTCACATAATTCTCTTTTTTAGTGGGGTATACATGCCTAGGGCATCATCAGCTGCCTAGTTGGTCATGTGACCCTTCTTCTTCTGTAATTACAGGTGAATCAGGAGGTCTTTAGCTACGTCAAAAGTCATATGGAATAATAAAAATTGGGGATAAATCATTTGTATGGACCATAAAATACTGGGATTCATAGGTCTAATTTACCTATGGATAACATCGGATGATGCGTCATTTTTCTAGTGAAATATGAAGGATGTACGCATTTATACATGTGACACCCATCGAGTTGTTGGAATAGTGTAGTAAACTGTATGAGTTTTGTGGAAATCATTAAATACATATTTTATCATTCTACATTCATCAGTCATATTTAATGTGGATAGACTAGTTATTATATAAAAAATTAGTATTCCTAGTGCTGGGGATGATGTTACCAAAGGATCCGGTTTTTGAACACTACTGATCAGTTTAGATTTTTCTTATATATATGATACTAATGACGTGCATGAGAACATATTGGGAGAGAATCATGTCTACCACAAGGTAAATTATAATATATTGATCTTTTTGGTGGCTTGTTTTACTCTTTGTTCAGTAGGCACTTGGTAAGAATGTGTTGGTCACATCTGTAACTAGTGTTTTGTTATGGATGAAGCATATTTCTTGGGATGAGATCCCATTCTCATTAAATGGTGATTAGGAAACTCCTAAGGTGGGTAGCATCACATAAAACATATAGTAGCATATCCTTATAATTATGGAGAATGTGACCTTAAATGACAGATTTCAAATGGTCAAAATGGTACCTAAAATCCAATGAATTTTTAAAAGTGAGATTTCTAGTTTCTATTGTGATGGATAGTTTTAAAACATGATTCTGATCTTGAACTGATATTGGTTGATATATTCTTTATTGGGAGGAATAAGTGAACTTATAGTTTGATGGGGCGGTAATGAATATGTATTTTATAGTTTGCTATATTCTGTTGTATGTGTTTTTGGTTTGGTTTTCAGGCTCGGGGGCAGCAGAATCAGGGATTTTTTTTTCTAGGCAAATTTTTAGCGGCGGTTAAAACCACCACTAAATGAAAGTTGGCGGATATTTAGCGGTGGTTTAAACCTCCGCTAAACGTCTAAAACCGCCGCTTAAGTCAAAATACAATATACGTTTAGCGGCGGTTATAACCGCCACTAAATAGCCACATCGTGGCAGCCTCATATCGCAGCGGTTCTTCTGGATTTAGCGGCGGTTTTACGGTGGTGGATTTGAATTTATTCGCGGCGGTTATAACCGCCGCTAAAACCGCCGCAAAATGAGGCAGCTACGACGCTTCCCTAAAATCACCGCTAAACGAACATAACCGCCGTTAAAAGTTTGCCGACGCCGTATTAGGCGGCGGTTTCTGAAAACCACTGCCACACCGTTTAGCGGCGGTTATAACCACCGCTATATGCCTAATCTGCTGTAGTGAATACATTCAATCTATTACAGCTCCATCAAGTGAGAATGTGAATACTCTTAGTTTGATTTGATCTTAAGAATAATTTCTTAGTCTTAAGGTTGAGAAAACCACATTAAATTTTTATAAATGTTTTTTCGGATCCTCACCAGATAATCCATGAAATTATGGAAGAAGGTGAGTTAACCAATATTATAGTTCAATATCTGATTCTATATTTGGGTATGTAATACAATTTGGTTGATAATAAATATATGGTGAATACAATTCTCAAATAGTTCTATTAATTTCATTTCCATTATTTTCAACCATTATTTCTTGTTTTTTGATTGATATATAAGTGTTTCCGTTTTCAATATTCATGGATTGTAGGGAATTCTCTAGATTGTTGAATATTGAAACTTCTTATAGACCAAGAATGTCTAATTCATGCCCTAAGGCTGCGTTCAATCTCAAGGTCATGATATAAAAGATCAATGAGATTAATTTGTGTCATTAATAAAATAAAAATAGAAAGAATAAAAGTGGACCATAATAAAAAAAATGAGAAGTTTAAGATGATGGTCCAAAAAGAGAGGAAGAATGAAACAAAAGAAGAAGAAAAATTCAAATTTGGTAAAGAAAGAAGAGAAGAAGACAAAAAATGAAAAATAAAAGAAATACCTTTAAGTAGTTGAAATAATTTATTGCTTCCCCATAAACTATGCCTACTTGAGTAGAACTATTGTGAGTTATCTCAAAGGATATTTAGTTTTGGGTTATTTTGGTGCACTAGGGTGGCTGACCAAGGTCGTCTCTCAAGAGGCAGTAATTAAAATAATCTTTATAAGGGTACTTGGAAAATGAAATAAAATAATAAAAAAAACCACTTAAAATGTATGGGAGGGGGTTTGTTAGATATTTATAAAATAAAAAGAAGATGTATTCTAGAAGAAAAATTCTATTTTTTAGTTTTTGTTTTTGAAAGGAATGTTGATTAACAAATCACAATGAGAAATGTTTTTTTAGATAACTATTTTTAGAAAGGGTATTCGATCTAACTATACATATTTATTCATTTATTAATCATTATTATTTATATTAATTTCTACTGAATTATGATCCCTTAATTTGTTAAATCCTAAACCATATTATAATTAACTTTACCACAAAGGTGATGTGAATTTAACCCTAGACTAACTTTGAAACATGAAATCGCAGCACCCTGCTTTGATTGATGTTCTAAGGTTAGATTATGGTCAGTGGTAAATTAAGGAACATTTAATATTTATAAATTATAATTAATTGAGTTTAGGGATTATATTTTAACACTACCATTTGATCCCTATGGTTTTGTATTGCCGATTATTGTTGCACACTCACAATTCACACAATCCCTGACCTCACTTGTTTTCTGTTAATTGCTCAATTGATTTCATAGTTTCAATTTAATTAAAAAATAAATTAATAAATCATTTTATGTGAATTATAGTATATCATTTTTTTAAAATAAATTAATGTAGAAGGATATAGATCGATCGATTACTAAAAAAACTACATTTCAATGGGCGGTGTAGTCATTGTAGAAACGTTATGAAAGTGCAATGGTTTAGAAAGGGTATCACCCAATATTGTTTCTTCTCTTGATTACAGACCAAATAAGTAAAATATGATAATAAAAAAGGAAATAATACAAAAGTTTATTTGAAGAAAATTCAAAATTACAAGAATGAAAACAATAAATAACATAGTGGAGGTTGGAGAGGAGAGGCTTCTTGGAGGAGATCTATGCATATAGCCTTACTTTATTCAAGAGGATTGAAATGATTACAGGATCCAAAAAATCGGGCACATCATTCCAAAACCTCAACCAACCATCCCAAAAAGTGAAAACACCAATTTATAGAGTGGTGGAGAGGGTAGGTTCAAAGTGGTTTCAAATGTAAATGAGGAATCTCAGCCAAATATTTTTATCCAACTTGCACCACCCATTTGACCACCAAAACGCATGAATCAGCTGTCCATATAAAATTATTATTTGTAAGAAAATGATTCCTAAAGATTCTCTCAAAATGTGGGCCTAATACAGGAACTAATAAAGTTATTATTTCCCAAATTCATGAATCAATGTCCAATCTGGCGAGTTCGGACCAACTTTGACATCATGGCCCATTTGCATCAATCAAATGCACAATTTAACTCAAATGTCCTGATTAAAAGTTGTAGATATTACATCATAAACACATTTAAAATATATTAAGTTCAAATAAAACATATCAAAATATTTATGTTCAAAATTCTACAGTAAAGATTAAAGGGTAAAAGTGTAATATTCAAAAATATTTCAAATGAATGATCTAATCCCAAATATTTTATAAATAAACATACTTAACACAATGTGTAGATATTTTGTCATTTATTATCAATAAAACATTCGACAGTATTGTGTTCTATCAGAGAACATAACCATAAATAAAATAATTTAATGAAAAAATTATTTTTGATGCAGCAACATTGTTTTTATTATTTCACTATAAGAAATTATGGGTTCGAATCATAACCTCAGAATTTTTTTAGAGGAATGAAGAAAGTTGCTCTAGAGAAACCATTGGTGGATAGAGAATGATCTATCGAATGATGCACCTTAGATTCAATGAACCTTTCCAAATATGACAATGAAACTTTTTTTCATTGTCATCAATCAAACAGAATTGAGGTAGGGCATGTTATTTTTACTTTTTCCTCATTCATTAATTCTATGATGAACGTGGAAAAAAAATAGACTAGTCTGAGGATCAATTGTTATTGTGGTATAGGATATTTTTTGTGATATTATGAGAATATTTATCTTTATTCCTCTTACTTAATCATTATTAGGGAAATGGATTAAGTCCAACATGAACAAATGTATAGGTTCATTCCTCAGCGTATCTAATTTTGATTTTGTTCCTCCATTCTTCGTGATCTTTACCGTTGGATCCTCATGGTCATGGATCGACCATGCTGGGTGGATCCGAATGCGGTTAGACCCTCAGATTGGAGGAAAATTGACAACAGAGGACAGATCAATGTAGATCATGACCCGAGAAACCTAAATCTATCTTCGTTTTTTAATTTAAGGCATTGGAGGAGGATTTTTGGCTCACGGAAGAGGAAACGGTAGTGGCCAACATAGGTGGTGGTGCAGGGTGACAGTGTGACCGGTGTATGTGGCCGGTTTCACTAGCGGTGGTGTCGTATGGATGAGGAAGCGGCCACCTGGGAGCCGGTGGATCCAGGGAATGTGGACTGTGGAAGAGTCCATATGGTCAGAGCCTATAGAACCACAGTGGATGCAGAACCATAGTGGACGTGAGAGGTCTCATGGGACGTGGACTAGCGGCTTGTGTGTGGCATCATAGGAGGCCTAAGCACATGTGGGATGGTCGAAGTAGGCATTTCCATGTGGCTTAGTCCTGGAGTTCTGGGTCTGAACCGGGTCTCACCTAGGCCAGACTCAGGGTGATTGGGGTGGAACCACACCATGGTTAATTGTGGCGGTCGACCCGAAGCTGCAATAGCTCTATCTACCACAGGCACTGTGGTTTTGTGGCCACATCCATAGAAAGTCAACTTCCATCATTATTGGTTTACAACGACCGATCAACATGGCATTCCACTACCATGGTTGAAGGACCAACCATATGTTTGGTCCACGGGCTTAGTAACACCCTTTAAAACATCAAACGATTATAACTTCTAAACAGGTTGTCCAATCGACGAGTCTTTTGTGGCATTGAGACCCTAGAATTGAGAATATCTATTTTAGACAAGTGGTTATTTTTTATTTGTACTAGTAAAATATTATAAATTTCCCTTGGTATGTTCCTAAAGTGTTCAGCATGGCCATATGTATGCATCATTGGATTATAATCCCTTATAGAGGCTGAGTACCATATAGAGTTTGGTATCCCTCTGTGGGAATGGAGGGCGATCCTCAATCACCCCTGGTGGTGTTTTATAGAATCAACAGAACCACCGAGAAAAAGGCATTGGTCCTCCATCTTGCGGGTCACAATGGTATGGTTTGTTGTATTTCCCATTGTGTCTCAGAAAGATCCTTTAAGTTGCCGGTTGAACCATATTAGTTTTGTGGTATTACCCAGTGTGTCTCGGAAGGATTGCATCTTTTTTTATTATAGTCTTCCTTATCCAATGAATTATATTTGTTATGGGACCAAATGAGCTAGACCTCTTTGTGAGTGTCTCTGATGATATCCTAGATCAAAGAGCGATTTATCCCCAAAATAGCATGCTTTGAGTAGAATTGTATTGCTGGTAATTAGTTTTGTCTTACCTATAGACATTTTGTCCGCGATTGAGTATAGGTGGATGTTCTTGTTATATGTGATGTAGAAATATACCTGTGTGGAGATGACTGCATTTTATATTATGGTATTTCATTGTGGTATTCCTTTGTAGTTTTGGGGTGTCCTACTATATATTGTTGGACTCATCCACTCCCATGCTTTTCTAGTATATGTCGTGTCTTGGGTAAATGATCACCCATTTCATAGATTCCTAGGAAAACCAGGACCTAGCGGTGATTTGTGAGATCAGACATATCATGGTGTATTCTTGCAGCTTTTCAGACATTAGTCCAAGTACCTCTTTTCATACATGTTGGAATTGTGGTTACAAATACTTTTATGTGGGATTTTATTTGGATCAGTTTACTTCGCATTACTTTCAGTGTTATACTTTGGTTGTGGGATATATTGGTTCATATGAATTTTTTACTTAGTGTTTTTACATTTCATCATTTGTGTCTTGGTGATGTGTGTGTTTGTGTATTGGTAATTTAGGCGAATGCATCCCATTTGTGGGATATGCCTAATTGGTTCTAGTCACCATCCCCTGACTTATTGGGGGTGCACTTGGGGTTGTCATAGCCCGGGCCACATGGGGATGGGTCATGGCATTTCTAGTTTTTTCCGTAATCATTATTGTACATGTAGGTTAGTTAGTATTCCTTAATATATATATATATTATTTCATCTATATTTTCTCTAAACTTTGTCACACTCTGACTCTTTTAAAATTATGTTATTTTACTATTTTCTGGCCCGGTAAATTTTTTGGATAGGGTTTGGGTTGGAGCGGATTTAAATTTTTGAGATCTTATTTAAAAATGTGTGTTTTGGCCTTGACTGCATCCAGTGCCCCATGGTCTAAGCATGGCCTTGCCTGGGTTGCTGCGCAGCCTCGCTCGCTTCACCACAAAACCTGCCCTATGCTCAAGGCATTTAAATAAAATGAATTATTAATGAAAAAATAAAAAAAATTATAGTTATAAAATAAAAATAAAATAAAAGAAGAAGAGTTTTAAAAAAATTAAAGAATTATTTTATTGTTAATAATAATAATATTTTTTGATAATATGATTATCATTAATTGTGTTATGAATATATAATTTATTAAGTTGTTACTAATATTGTGTTAATAATTATTATCAATAATATTAGGTTATGTTATTACAATTTTTATTATTATAAAATTATTAATTTCATTAATTTTGTTATTAGTATTTCCATATATTATAATGGTTAAATTAATTAACAAGCGACACAAAATAAAAAAAATGTAAAAAAAATTGTCTTAATAATGATAATAATGTTATTATTATTTCATAATATTATTCTTATTATTAGTTTGATTAATTTTTATTAATATGTTATTATTTTATTATTATTATTATTTTAGTTTTATTATTAATATTAGTTTCTTCTGTTTTAGTTTTATTTTATTGGTTAATTTATTATTTTCTTTAGTTTTTTTTTGGGTATGGTTTCCCTCCCATTCGCGCCACAGTCCCCCCTTACCCCCTGGTGGTAATCACGACTCTCCCCTCCCCTGGGAATACAATTGCGCTGCACCCATGGAAAACCGCCAGCCTCCTCTTCAGTTGGCATCACTATCTCTTGCGCATGCCATTCGCAACCTCCCTCCTTTCCATCCTTTGACCACCTACTGCACCGCCCGTGCCTCTTCGTCGGGCACACCATCGTCACACCCTTCTCCCTCTTGTGCACACCAAGCCCAGCGCGACCGCCCCCCCCCCCCCCCCCCCGGCTGGCGTTAACCACTCCAACACATTTTCCCCTCTCTCATTCCCTGCACGCGGGTTCGCTCCGGGGAAACCCCCTACTTTGTTGAAGGGGTTTTTTCTTAAATTTCATGGTGTTGGTTTATGTTTTATGATGTGTTGTGGTTGTCCTGGTTGAAACATGTTTTTTAGGGTTTGTTCGCTGTGCGGTTACGATGCGGAAGAAGTTTTTCACTGCTTTAAAAAGGAATCTCCATGATAGGTAGTGGTTCCATGTCAAAATAATTATTTGATGAATTAATTTGAAATCATAATTTGTTTAGAATATTATTTAATTAAATTTTGTAGTGCCAAGTTGGTTTTCATTATAGTTTTATTTGTATTTAAATTGTTTAGCATCATGTTTATGTTTCATTTATGTTTTCTATTGAAAACACATATCTAGTTCATTGTTAGAAATTTTTAAATTGTGCAATTGGCTTATTAATTTGTGAAAGTGGTGAAAAATATATTTTTGACAAGACATCGTGTATCTTTGGTCATAGAAGAAGGTTTTGTGTGGGTTTAGTGGGTAACGCCAAGTGATTCCTTTTAAATTATTTTATAATCTTTTTTTTTCATATTAAATTATGTGTTTTAAGAAAATGTGTTTTACATATGGTGTAATTTTTACCATTACACTAATTTTGTGGTGCAAGTCACACATTAAAATTGTATTTGAGTGTTTTTGATGTTGGAATTCATTTGAATTTGTAAATGGTTACTTTAGAGTGTGAAAATCCATGTGAAACTCTTTTACTATTGCTTTATAATTTTTTTAAATGGTTTATTAAATGATGAAAATGGTGTGAGACTTGTTTGAAAGATGTTTTAGTGCGTTTCTTATGTCAAAATGACGTTTATGTGTGTAAGTGGTGGTTTGTTCAATTATAAGCATCATTTTAAATTGTGAAGATGGTTTAATTGAGTACGTAACCTATGCAGATTTCATTTTAAAAAGCATTTTGGTGTATGTATGGTTTTAAAATGGGTTTGACTGTGAAAATGGTGATTCTATGTGTGTGAGTACTATGTTAGGCATTTTTGCACAAGTGTGACATGTGACATGAACATGAAACTAGTTTCAACCCAAAACGGGAAGTCCGGGTAGCGAGTTTGGTGGACTAGACTAGTGTGCAAGTGATATGGGGGTGGATTTGGCCTTTTTCACTTACCAGGATTAACGACTACAACACTAACTAATCATATGAATGACAGAGGTCTGTGGTTTCTAAGCAACATTTTTCTGAGGGTCGTGGTTTCTAATCCATGTTTTTTAGGGTCGTGGTTTCTAAACTAGGATTCACTAAGACCCGAAGATCTTGAGACCCAAGCTATCTAACACCCACAACGCATCTCCCATATTTATGCTCATTGGTTACTTTACACTCATCGGTGTGACACATTGGTTATTTTAAAAAGTAAGTGTGTGTGTGTGTGTTTTAATTAAAGTTGTTCCATTTGAAATTGTTTTCTTGAATCACATTTTCTAGAAAACAGTCAAGCATTTACTTCTTTGCTTAAATTAAAACTGCCAAATTATTTTTCATTAAATAATTATACGTGGAACCTTTGTATTGACTGACATCCTACTGGCCTCTGGGATCACTCCCTACATACAACATTGGGGTGTATATAGATCTTGTTACTTGTGTATTCCATGTTGTGGCATCGTTCTCGACGATGGTGGTTTGGGTTGTTGATGATCTTCTCCTATAGGTTGGTGTTTTTATATTGTGGATGTGCCGCCTGTCATGTTTCATGGAGGTTTGATGGTCTTCTCGTGCAGGTTGGTGTTTCTATATTTTTGATGTCGCACCCCTCTTGTTTCTTGGAGGTTTGAGTTTGAGTTTTGGTTTCTATTTTTGTTCTTATTTTTCAGATGTTGGTTCATGTTCTGAAACATTAAATTTGATTTTAGTTTAAGGGATTGTTTGGTTGTCAGTTTTTTATTTTAGATTATCTAACTGGTTGTTTATTTGTGTATAGAATTTTGGGTAAATCATTCCCTCAGACTATGTTTGATACTCGGGCACTTGTGCCAGCCTATGAGGATTGGGAACGCCCATCGGGCCATGTCACGGACCAAGTCGGGCATCAAGTCAGATGGTGACCATGCCTTGTTCGTTAAAAAATGGTACCAAAGGAGTTTGTTCCCTTATGCTGGGTTCTTTTGGGATATATTCTAGGTAGAAAAATGTTAAGTGTGTTGGAACTCAACGTTCTAGCTCCAAGTAGGTTCCCTAGCAAGTACACCTCGTGGTGGAACTCGACATACCTGGATAAGTTGAAATTTTCCTTAGTTGTTGGTCCTTCTAGTTAATCTTGTCTAGGGGAAATGAAAAAGGTCATGGGGTCAGTGGTCCTAGTGAGCTTTCAGGGTTTGGGAAGCTATGTGGAGCTGGGGATGCTGTCCAAGAATACTCTATGTGGAGCTTTCATGATTTACGTATGGATGCCAACCATATGTCTCAATCACTCACTAACACAAGTCTACACTTGCATCATTCCTCTTCTCTTTGTTTTGGATTTGTGAAAATCTAGTTTTCTAAGTGAAAATGATTTGGTCTTGGAAAATTATTTGAAATGAACTGCTTTAAAAAATTATGTGTAATGGTTAGTGTGGGTTAAATATTTTGGTTTTAAAAAATGGAAGTGTCTGTTTTTGATCCTTGGTGCTCTCATGGGAAACCACATGCACGTGTATATAAGTAAAGAGAAATGGTTAATGGCATGAGCAGATGAGTGACTGTATAGGCATGTGGTGGTTGTCTATGTGGCATGGGAACATGCATGTGTGAGGCACATGAGACACAATTGGTGTTTGTTCAACCCACTAGCTTCGTTTATTTTCAAAAATAATTGTTAAGGGGAAAAAATTGGTATATAACTAACAGGTGATTGTGTGGTGTGTCCTTGTATTTTGGAAATGTTGGATTTGTGGTGCTTCATGCTGAGAATCCTATTGACAGATTTGTGCCTTTTGTTTTAATTCTTATTTGTATGTTGGTGTGCAAGTGTGTGGTTAATGGTTTCTTTTGAATTGTTCTTCAGGAAGCCATGGATCTAATTCCCCCAGAACGTTTAGTGTTTTCTTATGATATGTCTTGGACATTAGACCAGTTTGATTAGGTCCATGGTTCTCTTTCATGACTATTTTATTCCCCCAAAAATCATTGACATGTGATAGAAGTGTGGCCATGACTAATTTTCCATTGGTCGGCCCTCCAGTGGATTAAAGTAAAGACTCTCCCTTTTTTACTGATACTGCTAAGTCTATCCATTTCTCTGTTTCAGTAAAGTGGATCCTCTCATAGCAGGATGATAGATGCGAGAGTAGTTGAAGTGAGTTTTGGCCTCTTTGAATTATCTAAGTCATTGGGTATGATGTTTGACACCATTGCGTATGAAGGTCCCCATGGAAATGGTGAAAGGAATTCCAGAGGGGAAGGATAAAGGCATTTCAGAGTTATCAATGTTGAACAGTGCCATGAAGGGGTTTGTAGTACTTTCATTTTTCCGCAAGGGTCATTTTTTGTCACGTCTTGCAGTGTGAGTTCTCTTTGAAGAGAAAGTGTGGATTTTATAGGATCGTTACAGAATCCCAGTTTTCATAGGAATGTGTCCTCTTGGGGTGTTATAATTTTTCCGTTAAAAGAGAGTGTTTGTTGTGCATCCATCCTTATTAAGTTTCATGGTTAAGGTGAAGAGTTGATGAATGAGAATCATCTAAACCTCTATTCTGGTGGATGTGCTGTGAGGGAGTAGTTGTTTGTCGTGGAGTGTTGTATTTGTTGGTGTAGTCTCGGTTGCAGTGTGGTTGCATGTGAAACCAAAAGGAGAATCCCTGTTCGGGAGTCTTCCATGTGTGACTGTGAGGTAGGAGATTCTTCAAACATTAGGGCTCTAAACATAGGCCTCGAAGTGAAGCTGGTGCATGGTCAGGAACCTCGAGATTGAATGGGACTGTTTCTGAGACTTTTGTTGGGGCACGTGAAACATTATTTTTTAGAGGATGATGATATGATGATTTTTTCCCCACATTACCACATTCCAAAGGCGAGTGGCATCCATCTCCTGTTATGGTACGTTTTATCCTTGATTGAAATGGTATGCTGGGATGTTGGTTCCTCCTTCTGTGGATTCCTCCTCGGAACTCGTTACCTATTCCGGGCCTCCCTTATTGACTTAAGACGTTGTTCGTTAAACTCTTTCAAGGGAAATATCTTCATGGATTCCAGTTAATTATGTATCTTCTGTCGGGAAATTACATGGGGTCTGGTCAGGGAAAAAACCTTCATTCGGGGGACTAGTCATGTTGGACATCACTGGCGCATATGGACTCTAGAACATTGGCGCGTCTGGATTTATTCCCCTTATGATAGGTCTTCTCAAGGGCACAAAATCCCGATGCATCCCACGTCAAATGTGGGGAATTATTTTCCATAGGCATGTCTCTGAGGTTTTCCTCAACTTCCCATGTTTAACACAGGGTATGTCGTAAGTTTAACATCTAGCGGAGATGGATCGAACTGATTAGAATACTGAAGGGAGTGGATCAGATGGGTAAAATCCCTAGAGGGAACACTGATGTTGGGACTAATTCATGGTTAATTTCTCGGCTTCTGCTATGATAAGAGAAGAGGTGAATTAGAATGATATAACAAGAATGTGGCATCTCGAGTATGAATCAGGATGGATGATGGAGAGATGAATGAAGTGGTGGGGGAATGAGACAGAACTGTCGTGAATGTGATGGTAGCATTGGGATTGAACCTTAAAGAGACTTCCTATGTATCCCTGTAGTAGGGAATCAATGTCCACAGAGTTCAGTGGGGTGATGGGACACCTAAGGAGGCAATCCATATAAATTATAAATGGAGGAAGTGGAACCTCTGGGTTGGGTCATGACCTTCTCGAAACACATAGTCTTTAGGGGAAGACCTCGATGAGATAAGGATGATGGGATTGAACCTCAGGAAGGTGTCCTATGTACCTTTCCTTGTAAAGGATCAAAGTCCACGTAGTTTGGGATGTGGGTATAGAATCAAAGTGTACGCAGAGGACATCTGCCCGATGATATACTAGGGCTTACGCATGGTTAATAGCTCTGGTTGTTATGACGCCGCTGGGATAGACCGGAGATGCAGGTCCCAACTAAAATGGATGACAATGAATTACCGTTGGGTTGGGGTTGACAATGGCTTACCACTGGTTGGGGATCACAACGCATTACTGCGGAATATGGGACAGTTTAGTATCTTGTGGGACAAAAGGGGCATATAGTTTAATGTCATGCAGGATGGGGGTGGATCGACATGGAGAGGTCAGGACCAATGGGTGTTTGGAATGATCCTCATGGAGGCATCCTATATACCTTGCCTTGGAAAGGGTCAAAGTCCACATAGTTCGGGAGGCTTGGTGAACTGTTGTGAAGTGGTCGGTACGATTAGTTGTTGGTCTTGAACCTCAGGGAGGATTCCTACATACCTTGCCTTGGAAAGGATCAATTTCCACGTAGTTCGGGATGGTGTGGGGCTTACATGCTATGGAATCCCAAAGATAATTTCATGGTAGATGGTTACTCTAATCCCACGCGAGTCATGCTTGGTGTGAGAAACAAGAGGCAACAATGAACTGACGATCAAGTCACGAAATGTGCATCCATGGGATGTGGAGTGGGGATTACACATGGTTAGTGGCCCAAAAAAGAAATAGGGGCTTATGCGTGGTTCCTAGACAAAAGATGAAATAGGGGATTGCACGTGGATAGCGGCCCAGGGAGATGAATATTCTGAGTTACTCTAGGATAGAGGCCTGAGTGCCGACAAAGTACAGTGGGATAAGGATTTGGAACAGAAGAGAGTAGGGTTCCGGTGCCCATCCCCCCACTCTGGTCTTTTTCTTGTAAGACGATATGAGGAAAAGGGATGTTGCCTCTGGCAAGAAAGTCTAGGCACTTACACCAAGATGGTTTCCGTTTCCCTGCGGATAGATTCCACCCCAACAAATAGAATCTCATTCCATGTGAGGAATATTTCACTCTCGTGGAGACCAATGGGCATAGAGAATGTTCGATATGGGGCACCTTGCATGTGATTCATAAAGAGGGGTGTCTTTTTAACGTCATGTGCTGAGGATGATGGTGCTTGGTAGTTTAACTCCCTACATCTCGGATGAGGTGGGTTCACTCCGCACCCCTAGGACATACATAACTAATACCCACCCTCCCTTCGGGAAGAGAAGGCATCAAAAACGTCGTGGTGTGGTGTTGTCTTGGAGTGATCTAATGAGGGGCCCACATTAGCATGTCTATACAAAAAAGCAATAGAAATTATCTAGGCTATGTGAAGAAGCATAAGGCTAAGAAACACAATGGGAAGCACTACCCAAGGGACATTGAAATCACTTTGTGCAAACCTAGAGGGTCACACGGGAAGAGGAGTTGCAGAGCAAAGGGGTTCACAGGTAGATTATTTGTGAATCTCTGGTGCTCTATATAGTAAAGGGGCATTGAGAAGGGGTATGCTTCATGACGTGGTGTGACATAGCCTAGGCGTTGGGAATAGATGAATATGAAAGGTGCTTCTCATAGTGGAAATCCATTTGTGGAGTAGTGCTTCGCAAAGCAAGGGTGCCCTGTGAAGCATAGAATTACATAGAAATGTGCTTCACGAAGCACAGTGACCCTGCCTTAGCAATTGGGTTACAAGTTTATGGAGGGTCCTTTGTGAATCATTATATCTCCATGAAGACCTGAGTCCACATGGTGATCCCCTTCCATTGTGGAGGTCTGTGGGCTCCATGAAGGGCATCCCTCCTTGAATAGGGGTTGAATTCAAGAAAAATGAAAGGAACTTCATGATCCTAAATTATCTTTTAGAGCTCATGGTTAGCATAGAAAATTTTTCTTAATGATTTGAGAGATAAGAAGGAGAAATGTTGGGGGATATATCCTTTGGTCTTGAGGGGACCTCAGTATTTATAGGAAAGAGGAACCGCGAAGTAGAGTTTACTGGGCCTCAAGACACATGGCACATTGTTGTAACCTTAGAGCCTCTCACCTCCTTGCTCCGTGAAAACTTTGAAAACATCAATTCGGCTTGTGGAGCCTCCAGCCTCCTTGCTCCGTGGTGACTTCGCAAAGGGGGAGCTTCATTCTGGTCATTGTGTTGTGGGGATCCAAAAGAGAGCATCGCGAGGAAACCTTAAGGGATTTACACTTTATTCTCCTCTTCCCAAAATTTTCCTCTATAACCCCCCCCCCTCCGACATGGATTTGATGGGAAAATGAGGGTCAATGTTTGAGGGTCAATTGCCAAAATTATTTGGTCAATCCCGAAGAAGACTCATGAAGGAGGATCATGAGGAAGAGAGGTGAACCACGGGATGAGCGCGCTACGATTATCACCATGGTAAGACCCACCGTGAAGTGTAAGGGATCATCCCCTATAAATAAGGGAGGCTGACCTATATTTTTTCCTTTATCACATCTGAATTTTGGCACTTAGTGATCTCGATTCGTGAAGCTATGTGAAATCCATGATTTATCTTTATGAATCGAGCTTCCTGCTTCACAGCACACAGCGAGTCTTTGGCTCCACAGCGTTGTGCTCTACGTCTTGTGCCTAAAGATCGGGGCAAGGCTCTGCGATTTATTTGCTAGGATTGAGCTCCACAAACAAGCTTCATGGATATGATTCACGAAGCTTCGTCACGAACCAAAACCTATAGGGCCCAAATTTCCAAAAAAATGAATAGCTCACTATGAGACTGCAAAGGGGTCTGCACAGAAACTACCTAAAGGGAGTAAATTGTGGATATCTTGGGTATAGGGGAGTTTGTGTGAAGCCATTCTGGCCACAATTCACTGGTAGAGCTACTGTCAATGATTTAGAAGGACTATCCACTATGCAGGAGGATGCCTCTATATGGATTTAGCCTGAGGGATGACGTCCTCATCCCTAAAGCTAGTAGGGATGATCCAACTTATTGGTTCAGGAGCACATCATGCCAATGCCAATGGTTTAGGGTGGCTGAAGGCCATGCCCAGGAGGACTTCACGCATGTCATCCTTGATTGTCTATATAATCATGTGAACGATGTTGATGGGAAGGAGCGGTAGCCAGATACATATCCCCCGTTGTACCATACCATTCTGAAGGTAACCTTGGAGAACCCAGAGAAGGGGTGGTCCGATGAGTGAGATCTACACTAGGGGGTAATTTCAAAGATGACTAGGCCTGAGAATACTCTGTAGGTGCCTCATGCGAAGATTTTGAGGCACAGTTGTGGAGAGTGGCCCTGTATGAGGTGTCTTGGGCCTCACAATTCCAATTCTATTAGCCAATGCAGCTGATGCTGGCGTTTCTGAGTAGATGGTCGTTGAGGACCAATACCTTCCATTTGCACCATGGATAGGTCAGCCTCAGCCTATGGGACCTTCATCAAATATTGGGTGTTCCAATTTTGGGCACAATGTATGATGAATTCCTCCTTGTTATGGGTGTGTGGTAGGATCCAGAGCAGAATCCACCACTGGCAATGGCATTGATGAACCTAGTTCCAGGAGAGGACAAGCAGTCAGTAAGGGATGTCCACTTCAAACGGTGGTTTGATCTTTTGTTAAACATCCTAGAAAATAGGGAATTCCCTATGACGCCTTGGACTTGCTTGAAGGGGGCTCAACGAGGCAAGGAGCACTCATACTGACAGCTCCTGGAGGATATCCAATAGAAGATATCGGGATTCATCATCAGTACTGAGCCGCGGTGGGTATTAAGGATTGTTTCATTCATTGCGGTGCTCATTTGTGGATGCATACCGCCGATGAGAGACACAAAAATGGGCATGTGGCCAAGAATTTTTATCCTGGCGTCCATGCCGGCGACAGAAGGACATGTCAAACTCGGGATCTCGATTCTTGCCAAGCTAAACAAGATGATTTGGCATACCAGTGAGGGGAAGAATCCAAATAGAATATGCAATCCATTCCACCTCTTGTATGGGTGGATTGTGGAGCATGTCAAGGGTGTCTATGAATATCCAAACCCCATTTCTCTTCCAGGATCAAACTTCCTCCCATCCATTCTGAATGTTTTTGGGAGCTTTCGGGCCAAGCTGACCATGCAGGTGATACTGAACCGGGTCTAAAAGGCAGATGAGTTATATTTTTTGCAATTCTCATTGCCAACAGGTGTGTTCACTGATGACGGTTGGGGAATAGAAGAGCATCGATCCTATTTCCAAGCCTTTCTAGGTGGAGTCCTCGTGGCACAGGTAGACCACGAGTCCCTCTGTGAGCCATAAACCCCGCACTAGTTTGCGAAGCAATTTCGGTGTTTGTTGTGATTTACCCTGATGGTCTACTTGGGGATGCACTATGAGGGTCACCAATGTGTAATGAGGTAGATGTGGTTCATGTTCACACAGGAAGACAGGAAGATGCAAAGTGAGCTACCTCTTCCCACAACCATATTTGGATTGGTGAAGGAGTAAGCTAAGAGCTCAGTGGCGGCCTACCCTGGGGAGATTCTAGAGTAGCCAACTGTTTGGTCCAGTGATGGAGTGCCTCCCCGACCTTGAGGTCGTGGCTGGAATGTGGGGAGAAAATATCTTGGAAAAGGGGCTATAATGGTGGCGAGGTCCACACCGATCGAAGGGGGGTAGTAGCGAATCCAGTGGCGGCAATGGACCTAGCAGTCCTAGAAGAGTAGAGTCATCCAAAGGGGAGGCCACCAAGGGTATTCTGCAGGATATCCACCCGGGCTCTAGGGAAGCAGTTTTTTCATATTGACATGTTAGAGAACATTGTCTTCCCAGATGACTGGACATCTGGGTTGTCAACCAGAAATACATCAACTTGTCCGAGATGTGGAATGACCTGAACCATATCGAGATGGATTTTATGGGAATATGCCCTGTCAGGGCTGGCATTGTAGTATCCCAAGCGGAGGAAGAGCAATACCTGGCTGAGTTGGAGGACTTCGTGAACTCCCGAGGTGCCTTGCATCCAATTAAGGATTGGGTAAAATTATTGCTGGATCAAACAACCCCTCTATAATTATTGGTTTTGTAATTGAGGGAGAAATTCCCTCTGCTGGAAGAATTAGACAAATCCTCCTAAGGGAGAGGAGGCAAGTAGAGGGATTACTCGAGAGGATGGTGAAGTTAGTGATTCGGACCCTAAACATGAAGTTTTTGCAGGGTCTCTTGAGGTAAAACCCTAATCCCTTTTCTCGGTGTCCACTTCCAGGTTAATTTGAACTCCTCACTAATATTTGAACTATGCAGGAGGGCCACATATACAGAAGCCATTCTCACCCCTCAATAGATGTAGCTACAGGGACTTCGAGATCTAATCATGTGGCTATAGAGATTACAACGTCTAGTGGGGCCAGGACACCCTAAGTGGTTCTTTCAGAGTTTTCAAACATCCTAAAAATATACAGAGGGCTGTGCCTTGGGGGCCCAATGGCAACAACCCATGATCTAAATCGACTATTTGATCAATGTAAGTTTCCATTACATAACATATGACTTCCACCCATTGATCAGGTTAACTAACATATGTGAACTTTTTTGTATGTAACGATCTTCAAATGGTGTGGGCTGCCTTGTCAAGGTTGGTCGGAGTTCCTGGCGGTGCATTTCCCTGGGGAATATTGGTGGTTATGGAAGCAGAAACCAAAACCGACCAACCTGCGGTGCTCCTGATCACTGGTTGGATCATTAGTAGGATAGATCCTGAGATCATTGAGGTGGGATCTGATGATGAAGATTGATCAGACAGTACGTGTCCTTCCATACCTAAACAGACACCAGATGCATACCCTGCTGATGAGTTTTTGGGGGCGTTCCCTGAGTATGATCCCATCGACCTCGCAGATCAAGACGATACAACCTTTGATGA
Source organism: Viscum album (assembly GCA_963277665.1). Lineage (NCBI taxonomy): Eukaryota > Viridiplantae > Streptophyta > Magnoliopsida > Santalales > Viscaceae > Viscum > Viscum album. The sequence goes on from OY728159.1 coordinate 1,866,256,342, forward strand.
TGAGGATAGAGAAATCACATTTCACCCATCATGGAAGATGATTAAGCACTTTATTGATGACACTCTTCAAGAAAAATGGATAGACTAGGTAGGGAGTCTTCAATCCTGGCTACGTGAGCTGTGTGCTGGGGGAGTGGACGCCCAACATCCCCACATGCTCATCTGAGATCTCATGGAGAAGATGATTTGGGAATAATATTGAGGCCTATGTGTGGGTTAGCAATGGAGAAAAGTGGTGAACATCAAGAAGCTCGAAGAGGTTGAAAATGAGATTCAGCTGCTGCACGTCTAAGAAGATGAGCATTCTATTTTTTCTCACTGCACAATCAGATCTCATATTGCGGTTGAAGGCCTTGCTGGAAGAGGTAAAAGAAAATATGTAACAAGCCACCACGAAGATGGCTATTGTCCAGAGTGATGAGGAGTGGGATTAGATTGCGGATGACGAGTTTCACCCCATTGCTTCCGAGGAGTAACAGGAACTGAAAAGGTGAAAATAGATCATGGACGCCACAAGCCAGAGGGTGGAGGAGCTGCAACACATTTTTGACTGGGTCAACCCATCCATGGGAGGGGTCGATCCTCAAGTTATGTGATGTATGTATATTTCAAACACACTTTCATGCTTTGATTATTTATTCTTGATGCATACATGAGTCTTGTTATTCATTTTTGGTCTATTTCATTTATGTTACATTCATGGAACTTCCAGCAATCTGTCCCTAAGTTCACGTGGGTCGGGCCTGATGTGAGAAAAAAAGTATGATCACCTTGTTATTCCATCAGAATATAAGAGTGAAAACTAAGCTTCAGGCATCCAAAGTTTGAACAACCATATCTGATATCCCGAAAGAAGGAGGGAGGCTTGACTAGAGAATGATATTTTCAAATTAGTCGAATTTCAATTTTCCCGACGTTCGTTAGTGCACGAGCGGGGTTACACTAGGGGCGTTAGAATCAATTTGAACAAAAGAGGGTGGAATTTGTGAATTACAATACATGAGATTCAGATCATTGTAGGGATGTCATGAAAATGAAGGATAACTTTTGATCGTGTTCGAAACACAATATCCTTATTGTGTTTGCATGAAATGGGAATAAAAAATGTGGGCCAACCACTGACCATATTCGAAACATGGGGCCTGACTCAAAATGTTATCCATTAGTCTTCTGGAACATTAGCCCAGGAAAGTAGGAAAGCCACAGGATGAGCATCCATACCATTAGGAGGCTCCTTTAGACGTGAACAAATAAAAGGTTCTTAAAAAAGGAACGTGAAGCATGAAGGGTGGAGTGATGGGTTTTTCGAATGGTTTCCAGAACTCTTGAAATTACGCCACTATAGTGGAAACACGTTAGGTGGGTGAATTTGTATATTCAGGGATCAAAATTAATTCTGAACTGGACCTCTCTAACAAGGACCTGGAATGCTATGTAGTTTTATTTCGTACTAATAAGGATGATAGATACGTAGTTTTAACATTGTACAGTGAGAAATAAGAGGTAGAAAATAACTGAATATCATGTCACAAAAGGTGAATCCGTGGGAAGTAGTGTGGGGATTACATGCAGTTAGTGGACCAAATAGGAAACAAGGGAATACGCATCATTTGCATCCCAAAGAGGAACCAAGGTCTTATGTGTGGTTAGTGGCCTAGGGAGATGAAGATTGCGACTTAATCCAAAATGTACGCCCAATTTCCATCAATTCCTAGAGGGATAGGGATTTGGAATGGAATAGAGGAGGGTTCTAGTGCCCATACCACCTTATCTGGTCTTTGTCCAGGAAGATGATAGGAGGATCAGGGATGCTGCTTCCCAAAAGAAAAGCTAGGGGCTTACACCAAGGTTGTTTCCCTTTCCCTGCAGACAGTCGTCACACTTGCAAAGATTATCTCATTCCATGTGAGGACGATTTTACTCACGTGGAGACCAGTGGGTGATGAAAATGTCTGAGATGGGGATCCCCATGTATGATGCATGGGGCGAGGTCATTGTTTAACGTCATGTGCTAAAGATGATGGCGCTTGGCATTTTAATTTCTCGCAGCTCGGATGAGGCGGGTCCACTCTACATCCCTATAACTTACATAACTAATTCCCACCTGTGCTTGGGGAAGAGAAGGCATCAACAACGTCGTGGTGTGGGGTGTTAGGGAATAATCCAATGAGGGGCTCATGTTAGCACGGTTATGCAAAGAATAAATTGCTATTAACATGACTATGCGAAGAAGAAAAAGGCTAAGAAATGCAATGGGAAGCACCACCCAAGGGACATTGATATCACTTCATGCAAACATGGAGGGTCGCACGGGAAGATGAGTTGTGGAGAAATGGGGTTGACAGGTAAAAGCATCGTGAAGCTCTGGAGCTCCATATAGTGGAGGGGCTTCGTGAAGGGGTATGCTTTGAGAAGTGAAGTGTCCTAGCCTAGGGGTAAGGCATTGGTGCATATGGAAGGTTCTTTACAATGTAGAAAGTCATTCGCGGAGTAGTGCTTCACAAACCAAGGGTGCCCTGTGAAGCGTATCACTGTGAAGCAATGTGCTTCACAATGAATAGTGACTTTGCCTTAGCATGTGGGTTGCATTTCCATGGAGGGTCCTTCACGAAGCATTAGTGATCCACAAAGACCCGAGTCCCCTTGGGGATACCCTTTCTTTGTACAGGCCCGTGGGCTCCGCGAAGGGAATCCCTCTTTGAAGAGAGGTTGAATTCAAGAAAAATGAAAGGCACTTTGCGAATCTATAATACCTTGAAGATACCATGGTCTAAAGAGAAATATTTTCATCTCTATTTGAGATCTATTAAAGAGAAAGGTAATAGGATTTGTCCTTTGGGATCGAGGGGAGACCAGTATTTATAGGCAAGTGGCTATGCGAGGTAGAACTTGCTGGGAATGAAGATGCGCGAAACATTGTCGTAACTGCGGAACCTCCCACCTCCTTTTTCCATGGAGGTTTCTCAATCTTCAATCCATCTTGTGGAGCCTCCCACCTCCTTGCTTTATAGTAGATATGAAAACGTTAATCTGGCTCACAAATCCTCCCGCCTCCTTGCTCTATGGTGGCTTCAAAAATGTCAATCTAGCTCTCAAAGCCTCCCGCCTCCCGTCTCCACAGCAGCTTCGTAGATTTCAATAAAGCTTGTGGAGCCTCCCTCCTCCTTGCGTCGTGGTGGCTTCATATAGGGGGAGCTTCATGCTGCCATCGGATCTATGGGGCTCCACGGGCGAGCACCTCAAGGCTTCTCCATGGGATTTTCGCTTTATTCTCTTATTACCAAATTTTGGCGCCAACAAATGCCCCCCTACGACATAGAGCCGAGAGGAAAACGAGGGTCGAAGTCTGAGGGTGAATCACCAAAATTCCTTGCTCAATCACAAAGATGACTCGCGAAGGAGGCTAATGAGGTGGAGAGGTGACGTTCCGGCTGAGCGCAACATGAAGTTTGACATGGTCGGATACACCGCGAAGCACTAGGGTTCATTGCCTATTAATAGGGGAGTCTGACATCTCTTTTGTGGTTTATCACCTCCCCATTTTGGCACTTAGTTCCCTCTATTCACAATACTCAGCGTACTTCGTTATTGCTATCCCCGAATCAAGTTTCCTACTTCAAGGCGCACAGTGAGTCATTGGCTACGTGGTAGTGCACTATGAGGCTTGCGTCTGAAGGTCGGGGTAGGTCTCCCACGATTACTTTCCTGGGATCGAGCTCCATGAATGAGCTTCACAGACGGTCTTCGTCAAGGTTCTTCACGAACCAGAACCTAAAGGGCCCAAATTTCTAAAAACTGAATGGCTCAATAGGAGGCTGCCAGGGGGACCTCGCAGATGCTTCCAAGAGGGGGAATTGGTGGATAGCTCAGGTATAAGGGAGTTCATACAAATCCATTTTGACCATAATTCACTGGTATAGCTGTTTTCAAAGAGTTATAAAGTCTATCCACTATGCAAGATGATGCCTATGTATGGCTATGGCCTAAGGGATGACATCATCATCCCTAAAGTGAGCAAGGATGAGCCATCTTATTGGTTCTGGAACACATCATGCCAACACCAATGGTTTAGGGCTGCTGACGGCCATTCCCGGGATGTCTTCACGCCTATCATTGCTGACATTCTATACAATTGTGTGAAAAATGTTGATGGGAAGGAGCTGCAGCCAGAGACATCTCCCCTGTGGTACCATACCATTCTGAAGGAATCCTTGGGGAACTCGGAGAAGGGGTGGTCAAACATATGGGATCAATTCCATGGTATAAAATTCACAGATGACTGGAATAGGCCTACTAGGTATGTGCCTCGTGCAACGATTTTGGGGAAGAGATGAAGAGAGTGGTCCAGTATGAGGTGGCTTGGGCCTCCTAATTCTATATCTATCATCCAAAGTGTATGATTCTAGAGTTACTGAGTAGATAGTCATAGAGGACCAATAAGTTTCATTTACACCATGGAGAGATCTACAACAGTCTATAGGACCTGCATTAAATCTAAGGGGTTCTAATAATGGGAGCGATGTATGGCGAATTACTCCTTTTTCTGGGTGTGTGGGAGGATCCAGAGAAGATGCCACTACTGGTGATGGAGTCGATGAAACTAATGTGGGGAGAGGACAAGAAGTTGGTGATAGACATCCACTTAAAACTATGGTTCAAGTAGTTCTTGAACATCCTATAAAATAGGCAGTTCAATGTGAGGCCTCAAACATGCCTAAAGGGGGATCAATGCGGCAAGGAGCACTCATACTGGAGGCTCTTGTAGGATTTCCCATGAATGATATGGGGATTCAACATTATTACCGAGCAGCTACAGGTAGTTAGGTTGGTAGCATTTATTGTGACACTCATTTGAAATTGGATCTTGCTAGTGACAGATCCGAACATGGGCCTGCATCCAAGCACATTTATCATGGAATCCATGCTAGTGACATGAGGATGAGTCAAAATCGGGATCGTGATGCTTTCCATGCTGTAGAAGATGTTATGGCATATCAGCAAGGGGACGAATCCACAGAGAATATGTGGGCCATTACACCTCCTGTATGGGTGGATAATAGTGCATGTCATGGAGATCTATGAATATCTGAACCACATCTCCCCTCCAGGATTGAACTTCCACTCATCCATCCTGAATGTTGTGGGAGATTTTGGCCAAGATTAATGTGCAGGCAGTACTAAACATGGTCGAGAAGGTAGACGATTTAAATTTCCACCCGTCCCCATTACCAATAGGTATGTCCCCATGTGAGTCGTACACCCCACACTGGATTGCAAGGAAATTTTAGTGTATACAGTGGTTGACCCCGCGGGTCTACTTGGGGGGTGTGCCATGAGGATATCCCATGTGTAATGAGGAATACGTGGCTCATGTTCACATGGGAAGAAGGGAAGATGTGGAATGAGCTACCTTCGTCCACGACCATCTTCAGACTGGTGAAGGAGTACGCCAAAATTTGGGAGGCATCCTTCCCTAGGGAGATGCTAGAGTAGCCCACCGTTCAAGCCACCGATGGGGTGCCTCCCCCACCTTGATCCTGGGGCCATTAGGCAGTGAGGACATCTCATGGTGGTAGGGTTGTAGTGGCGGTGAGGCCCACACAGGTCGAGGGGGTAGAAGATCCAGCGATAGCAGTGGACCTGGAAATCCCAGAGGAGAAAAGTCATCTGGAGGGGAGGCCACCAAGGGTATTCTACAGGATATCCACTAGGGATCTAGGGAAGCGGCTATTCCATATTGATATTCTAGAGAACACTATCTTTCTATAATATTGGGACATCTGTGATGTCAACCAGAAATTACTCAACCCATCTGAGATGTGGAATCACCTGAACCATCTTAGGATGGATTTTCTAAGAATAGGCCCTGTCAGGGCTGGCTTTGCAGTAACCCAGGTGGAGGTGGAGCAATATATGGCTGAGATGGAGGACTTCATGCACTCCCGAGGTACCCTACATCCGATGACAGATCATGTAAAATTATTGCTGGATCAAAAATCACATCCAAAATAATCAGCTGTGAAATTGAGGGAGCACTTCCCTCTGTTGGAAGAATCAGATGAATCCTCCTGGGGGGAGTAGGCCGGCAGAGGGAGTCCTTTAGAGGATGGAGAATTAGGAAATTCATACCCAAAACATAAGAAGTTTTCAGAGGCTCTCGAGGTGAAACCCTAATCCCTTTCCTTGGGGTCTGCTTCCATGTTACTTTGGACTCCTCACAAATAGTTGAACTGTGTAGAATGGCCTCATACTCAAAACCCATTCTTTCCCCTCAATAGATGTAGTCGCGGGGCCTTCGGGATCTGCGCTTGTGGCTATGATGATTATCGCATCCAGTGGGGCCAGGACACTCGAAGTGGTTCTTCTGGAGTTTCCATACTTCCCTATAATATATAGAGGGCCATGCCTCAGGGTACCAATGGCAACATCCCTGGAGTGAGACTGACTATTCGATCTCTGTAATTATCCATTACAGAACTTATGATTTCCACCGATTGATTAGGTTAACTAACTTCCATGGACATTATTTTATGCATAGGTCTTGAAATGGTGTGGGCTACCTTAGCATGGTTGGTCGGAGTTTCTGACGGTTCCATTCCCTGGGGAATGCTGGGGGTCATGGAAGTGGGCGCCAAACTAACCAAGCGGCGGTTCACCCCATCACTGGTGTCACATTAGTAGTTCAAATCCTGAGATCATTGAGGTGGGATCCCATGATGATGATCAATCAGACAACACGGGTCATGCCATACCTGATCATACACCAGATGAAGACCCTGCTGATGAGTTCTTGGGGGCGTTCTCCACATTTCAGCCCACCAACCCTATATATTGGGATGCGACGACATCTAATGAGGGGGATAGAAAAATTTCTCATTTCATGTCATGGAAGCTGATTAACCCCTCTATTGATGACACTACTCATGATAAATTGATAGACTAGATGGGGAGGCTTCGGTCCGGGCTACATGAACTCTGCGCTGGGGGAGTGGATGCCCATCGTCCCCACATGCTCGTCTGAGATCTCAGAGAGGAGAAGATCCGAGAATATGACCGCGACCATGGTTTGGGTTGGTAGTGGAGAAAATCGGTGAATATCAAGAGGCTCTAGGGGGATAAAAATGAGATTCAGCAGATGCATGTACGGGAATAGAAGCATTCCACTTTCCTCACCGCACAATCAAGGATCATGTAATGGCTGAAGACCCAACTGGAAGAGGCCAAAGAGAAGACGAAGCAACCCACCATGGAGATGACTATCTTTCAGAGTGATGAGTAGTAGGCCCGGATTGCAGCCAATGAGCTGCACCCCATTGCGGGAGAGGAGAAGCGGGATCTAAACAGGTGATAACTAATCATGGATACCACATGCCAGAGGGTGGTGGAGCTGCAACACTTTTTGACGTGGTCAACCTATCCATGGGAGGGGTCAATCATCGAGTATTGTGATACATGTAACATTCGAATGCACTTTTATGCTTTGATTTTTTATTCTAGATGCATGCATGAGTTCTATTACTTGTTTTTGGTCTATTTTATTTCTGTTACATTTATGGAACATTGAGTGATCAGTCCCTAAGCTCATGAGGGTTGGGCTAGATTTGAGAAACAAGGGATGAACACCTTATTATTCCATTAAAATATAAGAGTGAAAACCATGATTCAGGCATACAGGGTTTGAACAACAATTCTAGATATCACGAAAGAAAGAGGGAGGCCTAACTGGAGAACAAAGGTCTCGGGTCAATCGAATTTCCATTTTTCCAACATGCTCTAGTGCACGAGCAGGGTAACGCCAATGGAGTTAGAATCAATCTAAAAAAAGGGGGTTTGAAATTGTGAATCACGATACCCATGATTTGTAATATTATAGTGATGGCGTGATAATAAAGGATAACTGCTGACCGTGTTCGAAACATAGTATCTTTTTTGAGTAAGCTGGAAATGGGAATAAAAAATGTGGGAAACCACTAACCATATTTGAAACACAGGACCTGACTCAAAATGTCATCCATTAGTCTTCCATAACGTTATCCCAAGACAGTAGGCGAGCCATAGGCCAAGCATTCATATCGTTTGGGGGTTCCATTAGAAGTGAAATAGGATGAGGGTCCAAATAAAGGGCTTCTGAAGCATGAAGGGTGGAGTGATGGGTTGTTCGAATGGAGTCTAACACTCTTGAAATTACACCACTGTGGTGGAAACACATTAGGTGGGTGCATCAGTCAGATTAGGGATCAAACTTAAAACTGAATATGTACTCTCTAGCAAGGACCTAGAATACTCTGTAGTTTTACGTCATACTAATAAGGAAGATTGGAACATAGGTTAAACGTTGTATGGTGAGGACAATGTACATAGTTTAAAGGTCATACTATCGGAACCAGGGTCGGGCCTGAGGGACCAGAAGGTTTAATAACCCTAGGTCTTCTCCCAAGGATAAATTCATTGGCATCACTATGTATCCCATGAAGATGAGAATCAAGCCAAACATAGTTCTTGAATCACATCATGGTCAGAGACCAATGATGGTAGAGAGTATCCTCTCTAGTGAGGATATCGACGCAGCCCATGATTAACATGGGTCATCATGAACTTGTTCAGGGTAGATCTATAGTTTATAGTCATCCTACTAGGACATGGATACCTATAAAGGAAATGTGTGGTGTGTTACATACCCCAACATGAATGAAGACATAACACCATACCACAATGTGATCCCCATGAATCTTTTTAGGTTGAGGGACCAAAAGTTAAAGTTAGGATTGGCCTGAAGAAAAATGTGTAGTTGTTCCTACGCACCCCATGATGATGAGGATCAATCCACACAGAGTTCATGGGATATAATGGTAAGGTACCAATTCCATGGATAATATGGTCGTGCGGGTCTGTCCCTCGCACCAAAAGAAGCGGCATTTGATAGATCTTGGTTTTCTTTTAGGGTAGATGTGTGTAATTTTTTTTGTGAAGTGATAAACCTAAGATAGAAAATCATGGTATCTTTATAGAAATCAAGAGGCATTTAGGCACTAAAAAATGATATGGTGGGTGACCAATACCCAACATGATATCCCCTCTAGTGAGGACATCATGATGGAATGCCGTTTTTCGTCATGCGGCCAGGACGATAATGTCACATCTTAGGGTCGTGTGATAGGACCAACTAGTGAATTTTAATGTCATGAAATAAAGAAACAATAGATTAAATTCATGTGGGAAAATATTGGGAATTCACATGATGTGATAAAGAATCCCTGACGTGAACGAGGATGAGATCAACATCACACCATGCACAATTCTGAGGAAGAAGCCTCAGGCCAAGGGGCTAGAAAAAGCCAAAAAATATGTGTCTGGACCTATAAAAGAAATGTTCAGGTGTTCCTACATATCCCATGATGATGGTAATCAATCCATACGTAGTTATGAGAGTGTAGTTTAATGTAATACATGACATATAATGAGATATTACTTTAAATTCTTAGAGCTCAGACCATTGTGAAGCGAAACTCTTCCAAGAAAGCGCATACCACTATCTGATCCCTAAACCGACATGAGTCAATCTCAGTATGGGAATCAAGGGAGTAGTAGGTCTTTTCAACAAATGGGATATGCGTGAATGGGATGTCGGTGTGGATCCTCGAATGTGGCTTACTAAGGCTTTGTCCTCCTAATGTGCAAATGCACACTAAGAGATAGTACCATGAGTTTCAAAATTCCACTTTGACATGATGGGGTGGAGAATGGTGTAAATCATGCAAGTAACATTGATGGCTTGATATGGTTGGCATGACGATGGAGGATAACTATTGACCATTTTGAAAACACATCATCTATATCGTGTGACCTGAAATGTGAACGATAAATGAGCATAAATCACTAACCATATTTGTAACGTGGGACTTGTATCAAATTTTTTTCAAAACCCTTGAGGAAGTTGGCCCATAGCGGTATGAGATCCCTTATGCTCTACATTCATTCCATTTTGCGGTCACATTGGATGTGAAAGATAATGAATGCTTAAATGAAGGGGAACACAAATCCTGAAAAATGGGTGAAGGCATGTCCAGGTAGAATCCAACAGTCCATATTCTGAACCAGAGTACTCTTGGACACATTGGAGAATCACTAAAGAGGGTTTAGGGACGCAACATTAAAGAAGACAACTTGAAAATATGAGTGTTTGGAAATAGAGAAAAGGACGCTCATGAGAGAGAGAGAGGTACGTGGAACGGTGTTACAAACCCTACGTGATTGGGGACACATGCCCATACCACACCACACACCCTACCATCTGTAGGACTAAGGAAAAGTGACCAGAATGATAAGGAGGATTCTAAGGGATGGGACTGGACCTGAATACTAGATGTTCGGGTGGTCCTACATAACCTATATGGAAGGGAATCAATCCACCTGTAGTTCTAGAGAAGGATGTTGTGCAGTTTAATGACATGCAGTAAGGAAAAAAATAGGGGAAATGTACCCCAATGAAAGATGTGTATGGCACAATGAGTAGCCTATGGTGATGAGGGAATAATCTCCTACCACATCATACGATCCTGAATGAACACTTGGTCCAAGGGGATGAAGATGTTGAGGGACCTGAAACGGGATGTCTGAATCAATTCATAGTTTAAGGTCTTATGGTATTGATGATGATGCTCTAAATTTAAGTTCATAGGGCTTAGATCGTAGATGCGTAGTTTAATGTCATATGCATGGAAAAACTAGGTTGAGGGGGAAAATCATAGTTACTATGGAAAACCATGAAACGAAAACAATGATAAAGGATAACTGTTGAACATGTTTGCAAAACAGTATCCATATATATGTGACTGGAGGTCGGGGGGAAACAATTGAGAGTTGACCATTGATTGCATTAGCAACAAAGGAATTGTATAAATTTGTCGCTTTACATCCTTGAGGAAGTTGGTCCGAAATGTAGGACAGCCCTAGTTCCAAGAATCTACGTTGTTCGGGGGTCCTTTTGGATGGAAAAGATGATAGAAACCTAAGTGATGGGGAACACGATGATTGGCGGGGCCTATGCTCACAGAAACGACGATAAATGAAGAAGGGATGCCTCTAGGGGATATGTGTGGCATGGAAAAATAGCCCGACGTAAATGAGTACGGGAGTCCATACCACACCGCCCAATCCTAGATGATAATATTGGTTAGGGGGTCGAAAGGGTCAAGGGACCTGAGGCTAGGAGTCCCGTCTAATTGTAGCCATATGATCCCTCATGCAGGTATTGCCTTACCACAGATCCTAAACCCATGTGAGAAATTCTCAGTGTAGTAAAAAAGGAGTAGGACCTAGCTATCCCCAATATATAGGGGTATGACAGGTGGACTCACACTCTTGCTCGAGGAAGATTGAAGTTTGAAGAGACGACGAGGCAGAATGAACCTCTACACTAAATTTTTGGGACATATGGGGGTGGTGAAAAAAACATATGATTTCTATTGACAAGATTTGAAACACAACATCCATATCATGTGACCTGAAATGGGGAAAACAAATGATCATCGAACGCTGACAATATTTGAAATGCAGGACTTGTATCAACTTGTTGTTTGAAACCCTTGAGGACGTTGGCCGGTAATGGAAAGAGAGCCCTTGGGTCGAGCATCCATTCCATTTGGGGGTCTATTCATATGTGAAAGATAATGGTGTCCCATGTATAGGGAGTGTGTGAAGCATAAATATGCCCATGTAATTTAACGTCAAATAGACTGGTAAAAGAAGTGGAGATCTCCAGGGAAGGGGACATATGGTGCGGTCATGATGGAAGAAGAGCATGAGTTGGCACCACACCATGTTCTTCGACTTGAAGGGAGATTTTGATGTTTTGGAAGGTCCAATAGACTAATTTTCTAGGTATTTCAACTTATACTATGAGAATGGAAATCAAGCCATACATAGTTCTTGAAGGCCATGCAATTTAAAGTTGTGCGGTGAGGACGAGGGAGAATTAGAAGAACGAGGAATGGGAACATGGTGAGATTATCATAATACTGACATGAGTGGGGCCAAGGAATCCTAAATGACACCATGTGGGATCCTACAAGATAACTATACCTAGGGGGATAGTCAAAGAGGAAACTAGGGATAGACTCAAGATGAAGCGTCCGAGTTTTCCTACGTATCCCATGAGGATGAGAATCATTTAATAAGTAGTTCTTGCATTTTAATATCTTGAAGGATGACACATATTGTAATGTCATGTGGGACAGAACTATTGATGGCCATGTGGGACCATATACAGTTTAATATCCTTTTGGAAGATATAGAGTTTAATGTCATGCAGGATTTGAAAATGCATTTGTAGCTCGCAGTTTAATGTCATGCAGGACAAGTGATGAATAGTTTTACATCCTTTAGTTCAGACAAACCACACATTTCAACATCTTGTGGTATGGACAGAATAGTTTAAGGTCATGTAGGACTCGATAGTTTAATGTCATGTAGGACTGGACAGTTTAACATCATATAGGACCGAACAGTTTAAGGTCATTTAGGACTTTAATGCAGTTTAGGGTCATTGACTGCGTTTTTATGACATGTCTAATGGTTTTTTATTTGAAGATAAATTTATAGTCTATGGAAGAACCTATGTCGTCTCTCAAGGAGCGTTGATAGTTTTAGAGAATGTATTTTTAATAAGAAGTACTAAAAGACAGGGTTGTTTTGAAAACAGATTTTATTAAATTACTTACTTAAAGAGTAAAATATTTGATAAATAAAGGTTGTGAATTAATAATTATGAAAGAAGAAGATCATTTCATGTTCACTACACATATTGGATTGGTCATTGTTCTGAAAATTTAACATGGTTTTGTTTAATTCTTTGGTTAAAGGTTGTCAAGATCTTGAATCCCCTCTTGCCTCTTCAAATGATGGTTAAAGAACCACCCCTTGACACAATAATTGCGCTTCCATGATTTTGTTATAAATAATAGAATTAATGGTCTACAAAAAAATAATTAAATGTTATGTATGTGTGAGATAAATAGGATTATTGAATTTTCCAATCAGAACAACCCAAGATTCCCACTTGAAATCTCAACCCAACCGGTGTTGAAATAAAAAGTGTTCCACTTAATTATATCAAATGAAATGTAAACAGGGGAGAAGCATGTCAAGATACAAAATAATTGAAATATTGAACACAAAAATTATACAAAACCTATATATGAACATGTTCTGGAACTCCATCCCATGTTTTTGTAGCTCCCTTGAAATAATCGTCCACCGTTTAGCTCGCCATCGAGAGGAGAAGTAGGCTCAGGTGGAACCATTTCTTCATCATTGATCACCCTATGAGGATAGGGGAATCCAAAACATCTAATATGATAAATATAATCCTATAAAACTCCAAACTGGCAGAGCTTGTCTCCTCATTTGACCTCTCCATATAAGGTACCCATGGTCCTCTTTTAGAGAAAAAAATGGGAAGTGGTTTTGGGCACACAGATTGTTTAAAAGCACTAGTCACATTGTTTTCTGCCTACACAAAGTATTCAATTGTATTTGACAAAACTAAAATGCTATTTCCACACATCTTGGATATCTCCACAGAATGTTTGGATTTTTTTGGACATGTACAACCATAGATATATATTGAAAACAACACACAACTTTTGACTTCATGCAGATTTGGTGGCCCGGACAGATCACTTTGTTTGGGCCCCTTAATTGCCGAATTGGGCTTGGTTGTTTTCATAAGAGTTGTAGAAAAATGAATTTTGGACCATACCAAAAATATCAGCCCATTTGGACGCACAAGAGTTTCATAATCTACCCAATATTGGGAAGGTATTCATGGAACCCATGCAGTTTTGGCCCATTTTCCTTTTGGATCATCTATGGGGCATCCAAATCATCTTCTCATGTAATGGAATCACCAAAACAAGTAACATTGACACTTTAAATAGTTATAAAAACAAAAAAATTATTCAAACATGGAATCAAATTTTTTATTTTTTTATAATTTTCTATATAAAACATGTTTATCATAGTGGTGTAGGGGTAAAAATAAAACAGTGAATCACAGTGTTTTCACACCCCCACACATAAACATTTGCACTAATTGGAAAAGTGACATATAAAAAAAATGATTCTTGTATATATTCCCAACATCATGAAGATTTAACATTTGAGGAAATTTTAATTCCTTAAATTAATGTGATCAATGCACGAACCACACTAAGGAGTTCTTCCTATTGAAAATGAAAAAACATGTCTCTTAAACCATATCACAATGAAATTCAAAGGGATTCAAGACACAAATTTGAGCAAGGAATTCAAAAGTTAACCATTCCACTAACTCTACATGTGTGTGAGTGAAAACCATTCCTTGCTTTTACTTCTACATTCTATCCAATTAATATAGGTTATTTTAAAATTATTAACCATTAAATGAATTTTAACCAAACCTTCCCTACATCCTTTGCAATCATATTTCAAGACCCACTCACTTGAGAATTTCCAGAAGTCAAAACACAAGCTCCTGACCTAGATATCCCCATTTTTTGTACATTTCACCACTGCCCTCATTTATTATTTTTAATTTTCAAAAGAATCATTTGTAATAAATCTCACACTCATCTCTCAACCCCTAATTGATCTACTCACAGAACTAATTACAGTAGTTATAATAATATCAATGGTTGAGGAGGAGTGGTTTTGGACCTACCCAAGACACAACCAATTTTTTTTAAGTCCATACAATAGTCGGATATTAGGTACACACACATAGGTCAATCTGGTACAGTAATGAAATAGATCAGATAAGGAACGAACGTATGTAAAATATCATTTAAAGCTGAAATTTTTTAACCTAACATATATTTACCATATATTAAGTAAAGAATACTCAAACTTCGTGGTTTGGTGCAAAAATGTGTGGAGATATTAGTGACACAGTTTTTTTAAAAACTAATCACACAAGGGGCATCAATCATCTCAAATTTTTCAAAGAGATACAACCATTTATATCATTGACAGAAAACCAATTCACTAAAATTCACTACCTGATTTTAAATTCATACAAACATTCAATCCAAAACAGAGATAGGGTTTTTTTAAAATGTTAAATTTACATTGGAAAAAAATTCAATATGCATTTTTACTATGTTCCATTATTTGGTGACCATAAGGGTGGGAGAAAGTAAAAATACCCTAAAGAAGGAGAATAGGAGAAGAATGAAGAAAGGCAATGAAAACCATAATGATCCTAGAATGATGGGTAAAATTAAAAATACCATAAAGAATGCAAAAAACATAAGAAATAATAAATATGATGAAAATACTAATGAACTCAAAAAAATGGGGAAAAGTGAAAATACCATAAATAAGGAGAAAAAGAGAATAAAGAAAAAAGAAGATGAAAATTACTATCTATCATAGGAATGTACCCATCTCCCCACACATAGAATGTGCAGTGTCCTCCCTGTAATAATTGAGGAGATGATAAGGAAGGGTAAAACCTAGTGTGTTTCACTGGTATATTGCTTCTTAAACATGGAGTTCCTCCATCGGGAACCCCAGAAGGGCTTTGTGGAAGTGCTTCAACCGCATCCAATTGGCTGTGAAGGTTTTCTTGGTTTCTTCATTCTGAACCTAAACATCACCAAATGGAGATACATTAATAACAGTGTATGGGATAAACCAGTGTGAACGAAGCTTACCTGGATGCAAATTCAGCCTTGATTTATAAAGGAAGACCTTCTTCCCAATTTGGAACTTACAATGATGTATAAGACGGTCGTGGGCAGCCTTGGTTCTCTCCTTATAAATCATGGAGTTTTCATATGCATCTATTCTCATTTCTTCTAACTCATGAATCTGCAACATCCTTTGAGAACCTGCACCATAAATATTGGAATTGCAATGTTTGATGGCCCATTAGGCTCAATTCTCAATCTCAATAGGTAGGTGAAAACTCTTTCCAAAAACATGATGATATGGTGAAATTCCAATGGGAGTTTTGAAAGCAGTACATTAGTCCCATAATGAGTCATCAAGTTGAAGACTCCAATCTTTTCTATTGGGTTGAATAATTTTTTCAAGAATCTATTTTACTTGTCTATTTGACACCTTATCTTGACCATTGGTCTGTGGGTGATATGCAGTAGACACTCTATGACCGACCCCATAACGATTCAAAATTTATAGCATTGTTCGGTTGTAGAAATGAGAACCCTGGTCACTGATGATAAACCTAGGGATGCCAAACCTACATAATATTTGGTTTCTCAAAAATTATATCACTACTTTAGAATAATCAGTCCTTGTAGCTCGTTCCTCTACCCATTTTGACACGTAATCAACTACCAGAATATTGTACAAGTTCCAAATGAATTTGGAAATGGGCCCATAAATTCAATTCACCAAATATCAAAAATGTCATGAAAGAGAAATAGTTGTTGTGGTGTTTTATTTCTTTTAGATACATTCTCTATTTTATTACAACGAGGAAAATATTTGAAAAAGTCATGGCCATCCCAAAAAAGTGTTGGCCAAAAGAGGCCACAATCAAGGACCTTGTGAGAAGTCCTCTGGGAACCAAAGTTGCCACTACAAGAAAGAGTTTGACAAAATCTAAGGACAAACTGAGACATGCTATCAGGAACACTACGCCGAAGGGCTTGATCGCTACAAGTGCTCTAGAGGCAGGGTCCATCCCTTATGTACTAACGAGACTCATGTTTTAGACGAATGGCTTGGTTCTTTTTGAAATCAGTAGGAATAAAAGATGCTTCAAAATAATTTACAATTTCAGCATACCAAGGAATAACATCTACCACTCGGTAAAATTAATCATTGGGAAACATATAATTTATAGGAATACAGGGGGATGAGTCAATGTCTGAGGATAGTGGAATCCTATTGATATGGTTAACCACTACATTCTCTTCTCCTTTTTTATATATCATTTCTAGATTTAATTCTTGAAGGATGAGTATCCAGCGAATGAGACGTGGCATGGATTTCAGTTTCTTAAGAAGATACTCAAGGGTTGTATGGTCTGAGAACAAAATTAATTTGGACACCAAAAGGTATGACCTAAATTTTTTCGAGGAAAATACTATTGAAAGGAATTATTTTTCCATTTTTGTATATTTTTATTTGGTAGTGTCCAAGGTATTTGAGGCATAGACAATAACATGTGGAGCTTGATTGACCCGTTGTGACAAGACTGCCCCCACTACATAGTTAGACGCATCACGCATGAGCTAAAACGGTAAATCCCATCGAGGTGGTTGGATTACCTATGATAACGTGAGACTCCATTTTAACTTATTAAAATCTTCCTCACATTCTTTATCAAAAAAATTATTTTTCTTTTTGGATTAATTGGGAGAGGGGAGTGTAATTTTACTAAAGTCATGAATGAAATAACGGTAAAATACAGCATGACCTAGAAAATACCGCACATCCCATACATTTATAAAGAATGTTAAGGAAGAAATGAAATCCACTTTTGATTTATCAACTTAGATACCATCCCTAGAAATGAAATTCCACAAAACTATACCTTATTTCACTATGAAATTTAATTTATCACAATTTAATATGAGATTATTTTTTAATAAAATGACGTATAACTGAAGCTAGACAACTCAAACATTCATTAAAAGAGTATCCATAAACAGTAAAATCATCTTTGAATACTTCCATGTAATTCTCCGGGTAATCTGAAAAAATACTATCCATGAATCATTAGAAATTACTTGGAGCATTGCACTGACCAAATGAAATCATTCTATAGGAAAATGTGCCAAAGGGTCAAGTGATGTCTTTTCTTAATCCTCAGGGTAAATATGGATCTAAAAGTGTTCAGAATACCCATGAAGGAAATAGTAGTGGGACTTACCCTCTATCCTATCTAGAATTTGGTCAATGAATGGGAAAGGAAAATGTTCTAACCTAGTGTGTCAGTTTAGTCTGTGATAGTCCACACAGACATGCCAACTATTCTTTACATGAGTTGGAACCAATTCATTGTTTTCATTTTTGATTACTATAAGGCCGGTTGTTTTTTGGAAACTACTTTAACAGGACTGACCCATTAGTTTTCAGTGATGGGGTAAATCATTCCAGCAGCCAATAATTTTATTACCTCCTTTTTTCACAACTTCTAGGAGGTTTGGGTTTAGTCGAAGTTGTTCCTGCCTCACTGGTTGAGCCTCATCATTTAACAATATACGATGTCTACAAATTTATGGGCTAATACCAGGAATGTCAGAAACTATCCAACCCAAAGCTTGTTCATACTCCCTCAAAAGTAAAAGCTGTTGCAATTCATGCTCAGGAGGGAGTGAACTAGCAATGATGACCGGTAACTTGTTTCCATTATAAATATATGAATATTTTAAATCATGAGGTAGTTTTTTCATTTTTAATTCAGCTGGATTTTAGATTGATGGGAGTGTGTGTGAATGTGAGAGGTCACTGATCACATCTAACTATTCTATGGTTTCATCCTCATATAAGGAATGAGCTTTGACAAGCTTAGAAGTATCATCAATGATCATTGGATCCTCGGTGTTCAAGAAATTATAAATTAATAAACATGAATGACACTTTTCTAGACCACTACAATAATCAATGCATGATTCATTACCTATATCTTCAATCGATGATGAAAACTCAGAAAGGGGATCGGGGGAAAAATGTTTTTTTAGGGGAAAGAAGTATGTCAATTAAATTAGCAGAGAGGGAGAAATGTTCTTCTAAGGGGTGATTGATGAAATCAAGGATGTTGAAGTGGAAAATGTCACTACCAAACTCCATAGACAATGTACCATTATGGACATTAATTATTGTCTTGTTAGTTTTCAAGAAGGGCCTCCCCAATATAATCGGGGCATGTCCATTATTCATATCATCCTCCATTTTAAGCACATAAAAGTTAGCAAAAAAAATTAAATTTCGAACCATCACAAAAACATCCTATAACACACCAAAGGGGTGTGTGGTACTCTGGTTGGATAGTTGAACAACAATTCCAGTGGGCTTCAATTCTCCAACCTGCAATGTAGAGTAAATGGAGTGAGGCATCACATTTATAGAGGCTCTTAAATCAAGTGTAGCATTAGAAGAAGAACACTCCCCTATGGTGCATGAAATTGAGAATATTCTAGGCTCACTGCACATGGTGGGAAGTGATGGCTCTATCAATGATGAAACATTCCACCGTAAGAAAAATTTCTCATACCCTTGAAGTTGACTCTGGTGTGTACACATCTCCTTTAGAAACATGGGGTACCATGGAATTTTCTTCACACCATCAATTAATGGGATGTTAACCCACACTTTCTTGAAAATTACCAATATTTCATTATCAAGGTTAGTTTCATTTTTTTTCTTGTATGAGTATCCCTTTGAGGATATGGAATAGGAATGGTTGGGATAGGTGACTCATCAATATACACACTCTTTAACTTGGATGGGCTTCTATTAGGACAAGATTATTCAACATTTGGAACATTTTTAAGGGTTGGGATGGAGGTTTCCTCATGAGGGGATGAATCTAATAGAGGAATCATTTTACTTTCTAGTTATTTTCCACTTCTAATGGTGATGAAACTAACATTTAATTTATCACTAGGGTTAACTGCTGGTTGAGAGGGAAGTTTACATGACCCATGACTTTGAATTTCACCCACTGAGTTAGCTAGTTAGCCTAATTGGGTTTTGAGGTCTTGTATGGCTGCCTGAGTGGTTTGTTGGAATTTGATATTGTTGGCAACCATTTGTCTCAGCACATCTTCCAAAATTGGCTCAGGTTTTATAGGGGTTTGTTGGAAAGACTGTTGGGGTGGTTGAGGATTTCTGGGTGGTGGCGGTGGTGGATAACTACACTTCCCCAATTGGTTCCATTTTTTTTGAGGTTGGTTTCAATACTCCATTGCCTATAGGCTTAGTTCTCCTTCCACTCAGGGTTGGATGGATAGTAAGGTTCTTGCCTAAAGGGTTGGATATAGGGGTGACCAAAAAATATTACCTCACAACTCTCAGATGTTTCCCTCAATTGAGCACATTAGACTGAGTAATGGGTTTCAGAAGAACATATACCACAATGGATGGGAGGAGGATATTGGGATTTCCCTTGGGAAATAGAATGTTGTAGAATAAGGGCACTTACCTCTTCAAACTTTGTGTCCACCCACTTCTCTAATTCATTACTTTGTACCCCATGAACACCTCGAATTTGTACATTAGGCCTTGAACATTTTGTGTGTGTGTTTTTCACCATGTTCTCAATCAGGGATCTTACAGCAATTGGGTTCTTGTCAACTACTGCACCACATGCACCCGCATCGATTAGATTTCGATCAATAGGGATTAATCCATCATGAAAATATTCAATTAAAAGTTCATCACTTATTTGGTGGTGTGGGAAACATGAACATGACCTTATAAAACGTTCCTAATATTCATGTATTGTTTCCCCTTGAGATTGTCTTATCCCACAAATTTCTTTCCTTATTCTTTCGGTTCGAGGGGCTGGAAAATATTTTTCATGGAAAAGGCGTTTCATGTCCGCCCAGCCTCTTATTGGGGAATTAACATAATATAACCAATATTTTGTTGTATCTTCTAAAGAAAAGGTGAATTCTCTATGCTTTACTTGTTCCTCATCCAAATTTGAAGGCTTTAATGTAGAAAACATAGTATGAAATTATTTTAAATGCTTGTGTAGATCCTCTCTAAGAAGTCCATAGAATCTTGGTAATAGATGAATGAAACCAGATTTTAGTTCAAAATTGGTTGACTCACCTTGTAATTGAATATAGGTTGGATAGATATCAACATCAGGTGAGTTTAGTTATTTTAGTGTTTGATTATTTTCATCCATGTTATTCACATTAATTTCAGTTTAATGTGGGATTTCAAAGAAGAAGAAGAATGATCAAGACGAGTGTTGATGTTTTGTGCATCCTCCATCACAAGTTCCTCTTGTGTCTCTCAGGGTCACTAATGTAGGATACTATCTAGTTCAGGTTTGAAAGGTTGTAAGTCTCCCGGAGTATAACGTGTCATACACAGAACCGACATAATAAATAAATTACAACACAAAAATAAATTTAAAGGTATAAGATAAAACAAAAAAACATTAACAAGATTTACAAATTTTTTATTTATCAAAAGCATGCACTAAAAACAAATCCCTCCCGTGCAATGACACCATAATTTTACCGCATTGTCGTGACATGCCAAATTGGTTATAATTTGGAGATAAATTAATAGTCTAGGGAAGAACCTAGGTCCTCTCACAAGGAGTTTAGATCATTTTATAGAATGTATTTTTAATAAGAAGTACTATAAGAGGGGGTAGTTTTGAAAATAGATTTATGTAAATTACTTAATTAAAGAGTTAAATAGTTGATAAAAAAGGTGGGGTATTAATAGTTATGAGAGAATAAGAACATTTCACATTCACTACAAATCTTGGATTGGTCACTGTTCGGAAAATATAACATTGTTTTGTTTAATTCTTTGGTTGAAAGTTGTCAAGATCTTCACTCCCCTCTCGCCTCTTTAAATGATACTTAAAGAACCACACCTTGAAACAAAAATCATGTTGACAATTTTTTGTTATCAATAATAGAATAAATGTTCCACCAAATCAAAGATAAATCTTATCTATTTGTGAGATAAATAGGATTATTGGGTTGTCCAATCGAAACAACCCAAGATTCCCACTTGAAATCTCAACCCAATCAGCGTTGAAATAAAAAGTGTTCCACATAATTATATCAAATGAAATGTAATTAGGGGAGAATCATGTAAAGATACTAAATAATTGAAATATTCAACAAAAAAATTATAAAAAACCAGTAGAAGAACATGTGCTGGAACTACCTCCCAAGTTTGTGTGGCTCCCTCTAAATGATCACCCACCGATTAGCTCGCCATCGAGAGGAGGAGGAGGCTTGAGTGGAACTCCTTCTTCATCAATGATCCCCATTTGAGGATAGACCCCCCTAGAACTTATATTATTATAAAGATACTCCTCTATGAAGAAAAAACTTGTTTCTTGGTTCGAACTCTCCAAATGAGGTACCCATGGTGATCTTTTATAACAAAAATGGGAAGTGGTTTTGGGAACACATATTGTGTAAAACCATTTGTCACGTTGTTTTTGGACTCCAGACAGTATTAAATCACTTTTGAAAAAACTAGAAACCTGTTTCCCAACATCTTGGCTATATCCACCAAATTATTGGCTTCTTTTGGACACATACAAACCAATATATGGACAACACACAACACACAACTTTTGACACCATGCAGATTCTGTGGCCTGGACACATCACTTCGGTTGGGCATTTTAATTTCTGTATGGGGATTGGTTGTCATAATAGGAGTTTTATAGAATTGAATTTTAGATTAGAAAATAAAATAATAGCCCATTTGGATTCACAGAGTTTTTATAATCAACCCAACAGTGGAAAGGTGTTCATGGAACCCATGTAGTTTTGGCCCATTTACATTCTAGATCATCTCTGGGGCCTCCAAATGACCTCCTCGTGCAATTAAATCCTGAAAACAAAAAAAATTAATCCTTACAATAGTTATAAATACAAAAAAAAAAATGATTTAGTAATGGGATGAAATTTGTTATTATTTTTATAATTTTCAATATAAAACATGTTTAGCATAGTGGTGTAAGGGTGAAAATGAAACAGTAAATCACGGTGCAATCAATCGTGTAGGATCGTAATGCAGTTTAGGGTGGTGCAAGACCAAACAATTAATGTTAATGAGGGACCATAAAAATCAGGAAAAATATTTCTTGAATAAATTTGGACTGGTGGGAGGAGTTATATGCTCACCATCCATGGTAAATAGATATTATGCACCATTGAAGTAAACCTTGGGAATGATGTAAGGTCCATCCAATTTGGGCTCCAACATGGGTGGTTTCCACCCATGTATCATTGGTGATCTTCGGCCCAAAACCATGTAACATTGCAAGAAACAGTGAAGGAAAACTTTATTTTTGAAAGATCTAGTTATTTGGTTCTGAATCCTTTCTAGATTGTGCAGTGCACGAAGCCTGTTCTCGTCGAGTGCTTCCAATTCATCCAGATAGACTTCAGCAACTTTATCAGGTGCTTGATGACCATAGAAATTTGTGCGTGATGAAGGCAGATGAATCTCGATGGGAAGGACAACCTCCATTCTATACTCCATGGAATATGGGGTCACCTGGGTGGAATTATGAGTCATCCTCCGATAAGCCCAGAGGGAGTTGGGGAGCTTTTACGGCCAACTCTTCTTGTTCTGACCAACCATTTTTTGCAAAATTTTTGAGATGGATTTTTTGAACGTCTTGATATATCCATTTTCTTGTGTATGATATAAAGATGTATTTTTAGAATGGATTTTTTACTTAGCGTAATATTTCTTCAACTTTTCTACAAAGATGTTCGTGCCGTTACTGGTGAGGAGGACGTGAGGGAATCCAAATTGGTAGATGATGTTGGAGCTCACAAAGTCAACGATAGAACATGACTTTACCTACTTGAGCGGAAATGCTTCTACCCACTTGGAAAAGAAATATGTGGTGGTCAGGATGAACCAGAACTAGAGAGACGTCGCCGGTGGATATGGTCCCACGGTACCGAGTCCCAATACCGCACAGGGAAAGGAGTACTTGGTAGTGAGGAGAGGCTCCGGAGGCTGATGCACAAAGTTTTGGCATTAATTTGGCACACATGGAATCTCTTGGTGAACTCGATGTAGTCATGGATCATGGAAGGCCAAAAATACCCTTGTCTCCATATCGGGTGACATAGTTTCGGCCTGCTCTGATGAGCCCCGTTGGAGCTGACATGAACCTCCTACATGGCTTGAGAAATCTCAACTCCTTGGATGCAGCACATGATAATCCCATCAAACCCACGCTTTTAGAGGATCTACTCACAACCAAGACCATCCTGAAGGGTAAACTATAATGTGAGGCATCAGATTCACTCACACTCGGCCCAATCCATTGATAGATTACCATTTTAGAGATATTCAACAAAAGAGGTTCTCTAGTTGCGAATCACCTCAATCACCACATCCAGGGGACCTGGAGGTCCCGACGTAGAGGCGTCGGTGGTAAGGTAGCTTACCTACATATTTTCATCGTCATATGGAGTGATAGGAGAAATTGTAACACCCTAACCCTAGTTACCTAGAATTGGTTCATTATTAAATAACATTGGCAAGATACAAGGAATCACGTGCCGAAATACTAATCTGTTTAGTAGCCTTAGAAGTAATAGATACATACATAATTTTTACATTACATCATGAAATAAACAACAACAACATTGTGTCCCCTTTGAAAACTCTTATATCCTTTAGCCTATTCCAACAGGTTAATCGTAATATACTTTTTTTTACCCTAGAAAAAATGAAACCTAAAAAATGTGTGAGCTCAGACGCTCAGTAAGGATAACAATATAGCATAAACTGTCATAAATAATAATAATCATTTAAGGCAATGTATAAGACTGGAACACAAGCTTTTTAATCTTAAACTTCAACATAATATTGCAAAGATAAATCAAATAATTCCATTTACTTATTCACATGGATATTCTACTAGTTGAATAATCATATGTAATATCAATATAAAATTTCATAATTATAGAATACATAATGCTAGACTTCATAACCACATAGTCAAGGCCTGTGCCAAGACTAAAAATAAGATTTTGTCAAGGCCTTATGCCAAGACCCTAGTTTTTCTGATGAGAACTACCGATGCATCAAGAAGCTATAGTGGGATCCACCCAAAAATTACTAAGTCCAATGCATTCCTCATATTAAATGGTTTAAAAATAACATAATATTTCGTATTAAAACTAGCATACAAAATGTCAATACTTTATCCATAAACCACAAATGGTATAAAAATAACACAGCCACAATCAAACATATCACAAAACTACCAATACTGTATGAAATATTTGTATCATAATAAATCAACCTCAATCAAGAATAATATCCCATAAAAGATGTTGACATAGTTGAAAATGACCAGTAAAAATCTTTGAGTGAAATATCTCGTTTTCATGAAAACAGTTAAAAGTCTCACTATTTATCAAAAAGCTGTTTAAAATAGATTTTTGAATCAAAGTGTCCCATACCACTTTGAAACTTTTATAAATAATTCCAATTTTAAAATGTTAATGTCCAAATAAATAAAACCATAAAACCATTTTAATATATGGACATTAATGAAAATGATTTAGATGAATACATTTTTAAAACCTTTAAAAGGATATTTTAGTTAGAGTTGTTAACCAAATGAGAGACGATTGAATACTAATAATTGAGGTAATAAGAACTTTATAATATAATGAGAATAAAGGGATTCATGATATACTATGTCAAAGTACATTATATACACCAAAGAAAAGTGAATTGGAACATAACAACAAGAAGTCTCAATGGAATAAAAGTTAAGATGAATTTCATTATAAAGACCATATCCATAGGTTAAGGATAAATCAATGACATATTTATGTGTGACAAACATAAATACACTAAATATGATTGTATATTTATTATAAATCAATCAGAGGACTTTCACACATAATCTTGTAAAAACAACACCAATGACTTGGATGTTTAACTCCGTGAATAGAAATTGAGTTAAAATTACACTTATCAAGTTTATATTGATGAATTGAGAATTTATCAATGGAGTGATTATGTGTATAAAATTTATATACACACAAATGAGAGGTTAAATTAATACATAATTAAATAAATAGTGATATGACACATAATTTTGGAGTAAAGTAGTCAATGAAGTTTGCGTAAAATCGAATGTGTGGAAATTGAAATTTGAAATTCCCTTACCATTTTGGTAAATTTTGAATCATACACCACATGAAAGAAGTATCATCCAATGATGATTTAAATACCAATAAATTAATTTATATTACACAAAAAATAAAATCATGAGTAGTAAATACACAACACCAAAGGTAATAGTGGCAAATATAGCATGAATCTCACGAGAATAAAAGTGAGATGAAAACCCCTTACCTTGTACTTTTACTTAGTATAGAATAGGTTAAAACCTTTTATAATGGTGAAATCATTATTATTAAATTATAAAATAACCAAATACATAAATATGATATTGTATATGATCTTATACTATTGCATTGTTAATGATATTTCAGTAGTATCATTATTTTGGTTGTTAACTGATTCATTTTCCTTTATATGTTTTGTTACATAAGTCATGTTTGTTATATATAAGATGTATTTTATTCATATAAATAATTATACTAATCTCTTAAAAACTATTTTTAATCATAGAATGAAAATTATACTTGAATGATTATGATGGGGAATGAATCTCATCACATTCGTGGAGACGGTAAGCCGTACGTGTGCACGAGCGACAATATCATTATATTGGTGGTGAAATAATATGTAATTGGATGGTATATCATATATATAGAATCATAAAAATGTTATCTTAATTATTTACATCTTTTATACTAATTATTATACCCATCCAAATAATGAAATGTTTCAATAAAAAACTACACCATGACGTGGAGACGGTAAGTCGTATGTAAGCACGTATGGTGAATTGTCATTTATAGGATGGATAGAATAATGAATATGGTTGTACCATATTTATAATATCATAATAGTTTGTAGAAGGTACTATATTTATTATTTTGGTATGAAAAAAAAGAAAGAGGATTTCACAGAAGAAGAGAACTTGAAAAAAGGTGGTGAAATTATTACATCTTCTTTGGGTGTTTATATTGAGTTGATTAAATGGGAACCTTAGGTTGGTTATATGATCATAGTAATGACTCTAGGTTTATGTGAGGAAGTTGGGATGATATTTGGGTGGGGGTTGTCCGAGCCAAATGACTTTTGTGGTGTGATTTTAAGACAAAGGGAAGTGCCCTTTTATAAGAGGTGTGAGAGGAACTTTAGGAAAATCTTGAAATATTATTTTATGATAAAATAATTTTCTTTTTAAAATGGATCCAAAATGACTTATATCAATTATAAGGTGGTTATGGTTTGAAAAAATCTCAAAAAATAGGATTTAGATATGTTTAGGTCACCATATTAACCTTATCTTTTAGATTTAACTCTTAGTTAAATAGTTTGACATTTACCATGTCTCTTAGTATTTTTCTATTATATGGTTAATAAACACACTATAACAAGACAAAAAAACACCAAGTTATTCATTATTAAAATATATAACCTTATATAAGTCCTTTGTCTGATCCTCATAATTTTAGGAATATTATATCAATTAATAATATAGTATTTGTTTTAAAAACACAATAATGTCAATTTTGACACTATTTAGTTTATGATTTTTTTTGAAATCCCAAAAAACATTATAACTTTGAATAAAATATATTTAATCAAATGTAAAATTATATATTAACCTATAAAATTAGTTTAATTAATCATAAGTCTCAATTAACATTTATTTGGATATTTATAATATTAATTATTTTAATATTTCATTAATAAGGTAATTACTAAATCATCATTGTGTCATAAATAAATTAAATTATAAAATGTCTAAAAATTATAAATAAAATAATACTATGTAGGAAATATTTTTATCTTTCTAATGAATATTTATAGTCATATCTACCTTTTGTGTAACCCTATATTAAAAATGGTTAATTTATTAAACTTCAAATTTAACACTTTTGAACTTTTCTTTAAATAAAATACTAATAAATGTCCTAATCTAATCCAAGTGGACCAAATAGGATCATATTTTATTCTTAAGGTTTTTTTTCTAATTAAACTTATCAAAAATAATTATAACATGTGTTAGGGTAATTATAATATCATTTTCCCCCATAATAACCTAATTTACATGTAATGGTGGTAAATAAAAGTCAAAAGTTACTATTCAAAAAAATTATTTTCATCTAATTGAACAAAATTTTACTTACTGATATTAACCTTGTCTTTCTGGTTTTTGAAATTCAACTCATAGAAGTGGTAAAATTAAGTTTTATGAAAATTTTCAAATACTATTAGATGGTGGGTAAAACACGGTATAAAGCTCAATAAAATTTTATATATCTATAATTATTATAAAATGACTCAAATGAATTACATTGAACATATATAGGTATTTTTTATATATTTTTACTTTAATTAAATTTAAATAAAACAAATAATTATTTAAATAAAAAGTTATTTTTAAACAATAATGCATTGTTTTTCAATATTCATAACTAATTGAGAATTTTCAGAAAAATACTAGAAATTATCCCTAAGATAGATTTGATATTATTAATTCAAAAATAAGTTCTATATTTCCAAATAAATATCCTAGAAGTTTCATTAATTACTTTAAAATTAATTCATGTTGTCAAAACAAAAAAGCATTTTTTAAAAAGTAAAAAGTATCAAAATATTGACACGTGTTAATGTCAAATTTAAATGTGAAATTACTTATAATGACCTAAATTGTATTAAATAATAAAAATATAATCTAATTATACTTCCAAACCAATCAAATTAATAATTTAACAATATAAAATACTTCGATTAAAAAAGTTGATTTCAATTAAAATTTAGTATTTTCCAGTATTCATCAAAATATGAAAGTTATCAGAAAAGTAACAAAAATGTATCCAAAATAAATTTTTATATCCCAATTCTAAATAAAAATTTAATTTAATTAAACTGAATATATAAAATTATAAAATATTCGTTTTAAAAAGGGTTTTTTATTAAAAGGTGTTAAAATTTCATTTTTTGAAATATACTTATTTTATATGAAAAAAATGAATTTGTTAATATATTATGTCTAAGAAACAAATAATATAGATTCTAAAATTATATGGAATATATAAAATTCAAAATTCAGTTAATACTATTCATAACGGATTTTTGAACGGCCAGTTTGGTAAGTCGTGGTGCGATCGAACTCGGTGTTGCATGTAGTGAATGTTATTGAATTAGTTTAAAGAAAATAACTTACTATGAAATCTTGGAGTGTTACATTCTTCTCCCTTTTTGAAATTGCATCCTAGAAATTTTAAAATTGTGCTTGGGAACTTCATTGAATATCCCACATCAGAAAAAGAGTCAATAAAACTATCACTTTAAAAGAGAGAAAGAGAAGTATAAAGATCACCCGAGATAACCCATTCTAGGATTCCATGTAGGAAAACATGGATATGTAAGATAAACTAAGTGTCATGTTTCGATGGAGAGTGATAGAAAACATGATCAGGATAATGTTAAAAACATGAAAACAACAAACTTGTAATGGGATAAATAGTGATTAGTTTCCCAGTAGTAAAAGTAAACGAACAACTTTTTTTGTTTTAAGATCCATTAAATAATTTGGTGGAATTTATTTATGATATTTACTAAGAACATAAAAATATATACATACTTTTTCAATAGAGTTTTATCCTTTAATAAATTTATACCACTAACTATTTTTTTTCAAATGATGAGTATTCAAGATGACTTGGTTATACCTGAAGCGCTAGAATCAACTTCTAGAGAATCACATAATCCCAAAAGGATAAAATATATATTTACATTGTATTTAGAGACTAACCAAAACCAAAATTGTTAGTACAAGACCATATGATCCACAAAAAGGATAATCCATTAGAGAAAGAAATACTCATCTTATTTTCTAAAATTAAACCAATAATACCCAAAGTTCAATAAATACCATTCAATAAACAATTGCCTTTAAAATTCTTCAATATTATCTAAACTAATATTGAAACCAAAAACATAGAAGAATTTGATTACGCAGTCTTCCACGTAAAATTGTATCTCCAAATAACATTGACCACTCTTAAAGTCACATACATAAAAGTAATTAACCTAATCACATATTTTATATGATAGGTTAATCATTTACATAAATAACCCAATTTGATATAAATACACAATAAAAATTTAGATAATAATACACCAATACTCCTCAAATGAAATCCCATAGTATTATATTTTCTATAGGCATATAGTGTTCCCAACAAAGTGAACATCTTCAAAATAACATTTATAACATAATCAACAAATAATTTTTCTATACTAAGGATATCCATTTGATAAGACATAAGATCCCAAATCAAATTATTATTGATAAATAAAATCATTTAACTAAAAATAATTAGTCACAATAACATGGGACATCATGTATTTATGTGGTAGGCGATAAATCCCAATCACACTCTGGTTGTTGGTTTGATTCCCACATCTTTTTCTGATGCGACGGGTTGTCACACGATTTTCATTTTGACCCTTTTCAAAAACTACATTTTATAACATTCCCAAAATGAGATAAATTCCTCAAAATAACCATAACATAATTTCACAAAAAATGTTATCTCATACCTCACATTTTCATCCCAAATTTTAATAACTTGTAATTGCCTCAAATTCAAGGATCACATAAACCCAAATAGATATTTATTACTATATCAACAATAAAAAATATATTTATTCCTAAAATAGCATTTTCACAGAACAAACTATAGGGTTACACATATAAGAGAAAAGTCATCCAAAGTAATCCCATCAACAAAGAGCACTAATACTTTTATACATTTCACCACCCATTTATTTCCATATAGGTTCTTCCTTGACTAAGAGGTTATCCTATAGAATAGGGCATTCACTGGGGTAAATCCCTAGGTCCCATACATTTACGACAAATGACTTTAAATGGATTATTGGGATCATTTTTATTTTCCTCCATAGTACTCTTCATTTTTACTAGGAAATTATATACTTTGTGTCATTCTTTCCTACACATAAATCATTTATTTGTTCCGTTGAGATGCTTTCCTAGGTGTCTCCTTCCACATTTCCTGCATGATGGAAATTGTTCTTTTCTTTTCTCCATGGTCTCCACTACTGGAGCTCTTATCATTCATTGCCTTTAACTTCTTTGTGAGTCCTAGAGATGGTTAATATATATATTATTGATCATATATTTGGAAAATAGATTTGGCATGAACACGATATCTTTTACACAAACCAACATTCCACTTCTTTGCTCATTTCCATCATCGTCCCTACCATGTACCTCATGTCCAATGTTACTATGACTTCCTTCGAATCCATCCATTGACAAACATAATAAAGCATAGTGTGAGCTATAAAATCATTTAGAGAATACCATAGCACCTTATTTTCAATATAAAAATACTTATAATTAACCAAGGTTATTTATTCTCATCTAATATAGGAATCCTTCAAATCCATTTTTAATTAAAATGTGAATTATCCTAAGCATATCCCTGGGAGTGTCGTAACCAAGAGTGTAGAAAGGCCCATTGTTGTGTACTAGGATTCCCCGGGTCAAGTCCAAAACTCATTGTGGGAGTTTTCACTTCTAGGAACATCAGTTCCAAAGCCGCCTCTAGTTGCTCGTATCCAGACAGGGATGTATTTCTTGGAAAACCGACATCAAATTTGCATTACCAAAATTTTGGAATATTCTTCTATACTAATCTTCAATTTCTATCTTATGTTAGTGTTTCCTAATCAGAGTTTTTTCTAAATTTAGCTTCCCTGGTTTGTACAAAACATCCTCTAATACCAACTGTAATGCCCCGACTTTAGTTACCCAGAATCGATGCATTATTACATAAAATTGGCAAGATATAAGGAATCATGTCTCGAAAGACCAATCAGTTTAGTAGCATTGTAAGTACTAGATACATACATAAGTTTTATATTACATCATGAAATAAAAAAATAACATTGTGTCCCCTTTGAAAACTCTTATATCCCATAGCCTATTCCTACATGTTAATCGCAATATATATATCTTTGCATTTTGGGAATAATAAAGCATTAGAAAGGGGGGATCTCAAATGCTCAGTAAGTATAAAAATATAGCAGAAACTGTCATAAATAAGTATAAGAATTTAAGGAAATGTATAAGACAATTACACAAGCCTTTTAAACTTAAACATCAAGCATAATATGGAAAAGATAAATCAAATAATTTCATTTACTTATTCACATTGATATTCTACTAGTCTAATAATCACATGTAATATCAATAGAAAATTTCATAATGATGGAATGCATAATTTCATACTTCATAACCACATAGTCAAGGCCTTGTTCCAAGACAACAAATAAGATTTTGTCAAGGCCTTGTGCTAAGACATAGTTTGTCTCATGAGACCTACCGATACATCGAGGAGCTATAGCTGGCTCCACCCATCACTTACTAAGTCTAATTAATTCCTAATATGAAAAGTTTTAAACATAACATAAACATTCGTATTAAAACTAGCATACACAATTTCAATACTTTATCCATAAACTAGGAATGGTATAAAAATAACACATCCACAGTCAAACATATCACAAAAATTTCAATACAGTATGAAAGATTTGTATCTTAATAAATCATCCTCAATCAAGAATAACACCCTGCAAAGGATTTTGAAATAGTTGATAATGATTAGTAAAGATCATTTAGATAAATATCCCTCTTTCATGAAAACATTTAACAGTCTCACTATTTATCAAGAAGCAGTTTATAATAGATTTTTGAATCAAAGTTTCCAATACCAATTTGAAAATTTTAAAAGTATTTTAAATTTTAAAACAATAATGTCCATATAAATAAAACCTTAAAACCATTCTTAAAACATAAACATTAATGAGATAGATTTAGATGAATAAATTTTTAAAACATTTAAAATGATATTTTAGTTAGAATTCATAACCAAATGAGAGACGCTTGAATAAAAATAATTGAGGTAATGAAAAATTTTCCATATCCTAAGAATAAACAGATTCATGATATACTATGTCTAAGTACATTATATACACCAAATAAAAGTGAATTGGCACATAATAACAAATAAGTATCAATGGAATGTAAGTTGAGATGAATTCTATTATAAAGACTGCATCCTTAAGATAAGGATAAATAAATGACATAATTATGTGTAAAAAATATAAATACACTCAATATGACTGGATATTTAGTGTAAATCAATAATAATACATTCACACATATTCTTGTAAAAACAACACCAATGAATTGGATGTTTAACGCAATGAAGAGAAATTGAGTGAAAACTACTCTTATCAAGTTTATATCGATGACTTGAGAATTTATCAATGGAGTGATTATTTGTAACAAAAGCATATCCACACAAAGGGGAGTGGAAGTTACTAAATAGGTAAATAAATATTGATTTCACACGTAATCTTGGAGTAAGGTAATCAATGATGTTTGCGTAAAACCAAATGAGTGGAAATTGAAATTTTAAATTCCCTTACCAATTTGGTAACTTACGAAACATACACCCCATGAAAGAAGGATCATCCAATGATGATATAAATACCCATAAATTAATTTATATTTTGAAAATAATAAAATCATGAGCAGTATATATACCACCCAAAAGGTAATAGTGGAAAATATATCATGAATCTCATGGGAATAAAAGTGAGATGAAAACCCCTTACCTTGTAACTTTCCATAGTATAGGATAGTTTAACCTCAGGAATAATGGTGAAATAATTTTTATTAAATTATAAATGAACAAAATACATAAATAAGATATCATATATGATTTTATAATATATCTTTGTTAATGATATTTCAATAGTATCATTGTTTTGGTTGTTAACTGATTTGTTTTCATTTATAAGTTTTGTTATGTAAGACTTGTATGTTATGAACATTATGTATTTGATTCGTATCCAAAATGATATTAAGTTCATAAAAATTATTTTTAACCATAAAATTAATATTATTATTGAATTATTATGATGGGGAATGAATCTCATCATGTTCATGGAAATGGTAATCCATACGTACGCACAAGCGAAAATATCATTATATTGATGGTGAAATCATATGTAATTGGATGGTATATCATATATACATAATCATCAACATGTTATATTTTTTATTTATATATTTCATACTTATTATTATACCCGTCCAAATAATGAAGTGTTTGAATAAGAAACTACAGTACGATGTAGAGATGGTAAGCTGTACGCACGCACGTAAGGTGGAATTGTAATTTATAGGATGGATAGAATAAAGAATATTGGTGAACCATATTTATAATAATATAAAACTATTTATAAGGTATTGGATTTATTATTTTGGTATATAAACAAAAAAGAAACAGGAAGTGGATAAAGAAAAGAACTTGAAAGATGGTGGTGAAATTATTTCCACTTCTTTGGGTGTTTTCTTTTTGAGTTGATAAAAACGGCTCTGTAGGTTGGCTTTCTGATCAAATTAAGGACTCTAGGATGATGTGATGGAAGTTGGGAGGATATTTGGGTAGGGTTTGGCAGAAAAAAATGGCTTTGGAGGTGCGGTTTTGAGAGAAGGGGAAGTGCCCTTTTATAAGAGGGGTGAGGAGGACTTTAGGAAAAGTTTGAAATATTATTTTATAATAAAATCATTTTCAGTTTCTAATTCTTATAAAATGATTTATTTAGAGGCTATGGTGGGTATGGGTTTAAAACCTTGTAACCAATAGATTTTATACAGGTTTAGTATACCATATTAACATTATCTGTTAGATTTAACTTTTAGTTAAATAGTTTGACATTTACAATGTCTCTTTGTATTTTTATATTATATGGTTAATAAGCTTACTATAATAAGGGAAAAAATCCCAAGTGGTTAATTATTATTATATATAACCTTATCTATGTCCTTTTTCTGAACCTTATATTTTTATTAATATTATATGAATTAATAATATAGTACTTGTTTTAAAAACACAATTATGTCAATTTTGAAACTATTTAGTATTTTATTTTTTTGAGAACCATAAAAAATTTATCACTTTGAATAAAATTTATTTAATAAACCAAAACATGTCATATTATACTAGAAAATTTTTGTGATTCTTTATAAGTCTCAATTAACATTTATTTGGATATTTATAATAGCAATTATTTTAATAGTTCGTGAATAAGGTAATTACTGCATTATCATTGTATCACAAATAATTAAATTATTTAATGTATAAAAATTAAATAAAAAATACTATCATGTAGGAAATATTTATATATTTCTAATTAATATTTATAATCTAATTTATCTTATGTGTATTCTAGTATTAATAATGGTTTATTTATTAAACATTGAATTTATCACTTTTAACTCTTCTTTAAATAAAATAATAATAAATGTCCTAATCTAATCCATGTAGACCAAAGAGAATCATATTTTATTCCTAAGGTTGTTTTTCGTCTTATTACACTTATCCAATATAATTAAGAAATGTGTTAGGGTAATTATAATATCATTTTTACCCTTAATTAACCTATTTACTTTTAACTGTGGAAATAAAAGTCAAAAGTTACTATTCAATGGAAATTATTTTATTCTTATTGAACCACATTTTACTTTTTGATTTTAACCATGTCTCTCTTATTTTTGAAATTTAACTCACGGAAGTGGTAAAATTAAATTTTATGAAAATTTTCAAATGCTCCTAGAAGGTGGGTAAAAGACGGTAAAAATTTCAATAAAATTATATAAATATATACTTATTATAAAATGACTCCAATGAATTAAATTGAAAATATATAGGTATTATGTATCTATTTTGACTTAAAATAAATTTAAATAAAATAAATTATTATTTAAATTAAAAGTCACTTTTAAACAATAACGCACTGTTTTTCACTATTCATCAAAAAATGAATGTTTTTTGAAAAAATACCAAAAATTCACCCTAAGAAAATTCTGATATTCCGAATTCAAAAATGAATTCTATTTTACCTAATTAAAAACACAGATTTTTCATTAATTAATCTAAAATTAATTTCTGTTGTCAAAACCAAAATGCGGTTTTTTAAAAAGTAAAAACTATCAAAAGATTGACATGTGTTTATTTCAAATTTAAATGTGAAATTACAGATAATGACCTACATATTATTAAATTATAAAAATATAGTATAATTATACTTCTAAACCATTAAAATGAATAATTTAACACTACAAATTATTTCGATTAAAAAAGTTGTTTTCAATTAAAATTTAGTATTTTTCAGTATTCATCAAAATATGAATGTTATCAGAAAAGTAACAAAAATTTATCCAAACTAAATTTTTGTGTCCCGATTATAATGAAAAATTTAATTTAATTAAAATTAATATATAAAAGTATCAAATATTGGTTTTCAAAAGGGTTTTCCATTAAGAGGTGGTAAAATTACATTTTTTAAAATACTTCTTTTATCTGAAAAATGAATTTTTTCTTATATTTTGTATAAGAAACACATAATATGGATTCTAAAAATATATGGAATATATAAAATTAAAAATTTAGTTAATATTATTCCTAACCACTTTTTGAACGACTAGTTTGGTAAGTCGTGGTGCGCTCAAACTCGGTGTTGCATGTAGCTGAAGCTATTGAATTAATTTAAAAAAAATAACATACTATGAAATCATGAGGTGTTATAACAATATCTATCTGGTGTTCCATGTGGTTAATCAGATCATCTTGTTTGGGATCTGAAAGTGTTGCAGCTAAGATGGCATAGCTATTAGCTCAATCGTTCTGGGATCGAGGGATGTGAGTAACTTCTTGTTATGATGGGAACTGGGCCCTCAGCTGGAGAGTGTGTTCCAACAATGATATAAGCTCTAGAATTCTGAGGACATAGTCACCATTCAAATACCAGTTGACTAGTTCGGAGTCCCCTTTCACATGAAAGTGGGGAAAGTCAATCTCAAGGGCCAGCTCGATGCTATTAATGAGAGCTGGATACTCCACCTCATTGTTGGTGCTACCTTCTAACAACATGAATGAATATGGAAGAATGGCTTGTGTTGGGGTAATGAAGACAATACCCAGACCTACTCTATTGAGCCAGGGTCATTGAGCCTTCTACCTGTGGGGCTTCAGGAAGCCCCATCAAAGTATATTTTCCAGCACGGGATGACTTGGTCTACTGAGAGGATTGCCTCATCAGAAAAATCAAGGACCAGGGACTTGTCTGTGGGAGCTCGATGAGCGGAAAGGAGGTCCCACAATGCTTTTCACTTGATAGCCTTCCGAGGAACAAACCTTTTGTAAAACATGTGGAGGATTTCTGCCCACCGAGATAGATGACATGTCAACATGGGCCTATTCAAGATGTACATCCGTGGATATATCTAGGACACTAGATGTACCTCGTGGTGCTGCAAGTAATTTTACAATTTCTATACTGTGAATACTAGTGCGAGGCATCTATTATCGATTGGGAATTATCTTCTCTATATATCGAGGAGAATGTGACAAAGGTAAAAGTGATTGTTCTTAGTTCCCTCGTTATTCTTCTAGGATAGAAGGGTGCCGAGGAATCATTCCAGGGCAGTCACATAAAGGACCAGCGGATTTTCAAAAATGGGTGGCATTATAACTAAGGGTTGGAGTAGGTACTGCTTGATTTCCTCAAAGGTTGTCTGACATTCTTCATCCCACTGGTTGACAGTGCCTTTCTTCATGAGCCGAGTAGCGGGCTTACACTTTCTAGACAAATTCGCAATGAATTTGTGTATGTAAGACAAGTAGCCTTGGAAACCTTGATGCTTCTAGAGGTTGAATGGGGGGGGGGGGAAATCTGGCTAATGGACTTGATCTTCTTCAGGTCTATCTTGATGCCACTGTATCTAACAAACTAAGCTGAGAAACATTCTAGAGGTGACCCTAAAGTTGAACATCAATAGATTCATATTTAGATGATGAGAACGGAGGAAGTTGAACACTTTCTCAAGGTCTTTGAGATGGTCCTAACATTGGTGAGATTTTTTCACCATATCATCCACATATTATTCCCCTAATGTCACAAGGATCGACTTAAATATACACTACATAGCCCATTGGAAGGTAGAACCTGTATTGTTTAAACTGAAGGGAATGACTCGGTAAAAGAAAGTTCCTTGTGGTGCCCTAAAGGTCGTAGACTTCTCGTCCTCATGAGCCATTCAGATCTTGTTATACCTGTAGTACCCGTCCATGATGGAGAAGGATTGGAACCCAGCAGTGGCATCAATCAAACATTCTGTCAGAGGAAGGGGAAAATCATCCTTCAGGCAATGGTGGTTAAGATCTTGGAAGTAGATTCGAACTCTGATCTGTCCGTTCTTCTTCCTGACTATCACAATTTTGGCTATCCATTTGGGGTACGGGACCTCCTTAACAAAATTATCTTTTATGAGTTTATAAACTTTGGCATCGACCATAACATGGTGAGAAGGGTGCATCTTTCTGGGAGGCTACTTAAACCAATGGTGATTTGCTAGTAGGCCAAAGCGGTGGACGACTACCTAAGGATATAGTCATGGAATCTAACCATAAATCTTGGCAAATGAATCACAATGTTGCTTCTGTAAGTCCACATACTGTGGTTTCTCTTCGAAAGACATAGTTTCACCGATGAATGTGGGCTTCAGATCCACCTCGCTATTGAGGTTCACCTGTACCAGTTCATTGAATGTGGTGGATACACCCTCTTCAAAGGTGGGTGGATAATCATCTAAATCCTTTTCTTCACTTATAGAGGAGGGACCCTCAGTTGGAGGAGTATCCTCTGATTTGACAGATCCTGATATGAGGCTGGTACCAGCCTGAGCAGCAGTGGACACTAAATCGAGGGGCTCCTGTGCTACTGAATCCATAGCGATGGAGGCTGTTGATCTGATCCCATCTTGTATTTGGCCCAAGGGTCCGTGCTTGATGATATCAAAGCAATAGTGGTGGTTTGGATTGAGGTAGTTAATCTCTGCCCTGTGATACAAGAATTTATGACGTATTGTTGTTCCCATGGGACGAACATCCTCATACCGTATGGGAGTATGAGGATCGGGGATAACATGAACCTGATTTGTGTAGGAGTATGAGGTGATCTTCCAGCATCTCTTAGACATTGGAATGTGTTCTCCACAAATTCCAGAAATAATGAAGTATTATCCCATGTTTGGTGTTGTAGCCATAAATCAGTGGATTGGAAAGATGTAGGCATCATCCAGATCTGTCCATGGGTCGGTCGCAGCCATAGCATGCTCAACCTCATTAGCCTGCATCTGCTTGTCTTTTCTCTTGTAAGAGTCTACATCCAGATAGAATGCTTCACTAGAGGAAAAGGTAGATGCATCACCTAGAAGCACACCCACTCATCCATTTATAGATTACTCGAGGAATTGGTTATACGATGAAGGGACCGCCACATGCAGGTGGAGCCATGGACTGCCCATCAACGCATTGTAGGTGGTGTCCTGGAAAACAACCATGAACTCGGTGCTAGAAACTAGGCCACTGAACATGGTCATCAAGCACATCATGCCTACCGGTGTCTGTTATGTCCTGTCAAAACATTGGATTTTTATGTTAGAGGGACTTAGATCATCCTTAGACAATCCCAATTTTCGTAGTGTCTGAGTCAGGATTAGGATGATCCTAGAGGATGTGTCAACAATACGGCGACAAAACTCTACACCATTGAACTAGACTGTGATGTAAAGTGGATGAATGTGCCCTTGTATGGTAGATCCATCATCATCTATAGAAAACAAGATGATGTCTTAGCACATAGAATGATTGACCGTCTCAGCCTGAACGACTTCTGCAGCTGTTATCTCTGTCTCAAATTGGAGGGGGTTTCTTAAAGCCTCGATAAGGGCCTCACACTTATCTACTGATATGAGAAAGGGATCAAGGATAGAGATACTTTCTAGAGTTTTAGGAAGAAGTTTAAGGACATCATTCTTCTGTTACAGGCGTGAGGTCCTATCTACATGTGGTTTATCTTTGACAGGAGGCATGGAGGGCCCTATTGACTAGGTCGACAACAGACTGGTGCTGAGAATATCCCATTTTTCACTTGTCAAAGCTTGTGGAGTGACCACCGAATGAGGTCCAGATGACTGAGATTGGTCCATAGAAGAGCGTGGCTGATCACGATGTGGTTGAGCTGGCTCTGCCTGATCAAGAAACATAAAAAACGACAATAGAGCAACTGATGACACCAAATGAGAATGTTGTGAGTGCTGAGCCCTACACTGGGCCTGCTATCTAGTTTTGGTAGAATGAACATCATGAATGAGAGTAATGAATCAGGCACTCCAACAACCCATATTACCATGACTCCATCGATGCTAGAAATGGTTGGAGACGTTGGCAGGATCCTCATGGCGCTCCTCATCATCTGGAATCTTGTAGGGGTTTACCATCTCAATGGTTTTAACAGAGGCATACCCTTGACCGTCACACAAAGAGTAATCAAATACTAGAAGGATTTTTTAAGGAATCACCATCTCTGTGGGCATGAAGTTGCAGATAATACGGGATGATGATGGCATTGGTGAGGGACTTTTTTCCCTTATGCTATCGATTATTGCTCTTATGGGAAGAGGACGGCTGAGTTATTGACACAAAAGTACTAGCGGTGGATGGCACATCATCTCTTGAAGGTTTAGATCGATTCAGGCATGCACGGATAATACCATCAGCATTGGAGACTATCTTACGAGTGATCAAATCGTCATACTTCTGGGACCCGTGTTTAGAAACTCGATGCTTCTGGGACCTGTGTCTAGAAAGCCAGTCTTTAAACACATAACACTTTTTAAGGGTGTGCCCTAGGATCCAGTGATGAGGGCATAAATTTAGGCAATCTGTGAGGTTTGCCTCTTCTGGAATCCTTAATTTAGAAAAATGTACAATCCCCTGTTCCACAACACTTCAGAAATAACTGGGGACATGTACCTCATTGAACGAGTAGGTCCATTTCCTCTAGTCCAGAAAGGGGGGCCTGGGAGCCTGGACCTAACGAGGGGCTGGAGGAGCCTCTTGAGGTTGTGAAACTTGGTTGTATCTCTTGGGTTGTGGCGGCGCGTTTCCCCTGGGCACATACCGATTCCGAGGTGGGTGTTGCGGGTCCGGAGACTATGCCTGAGGTGAAGGGCCCCAACGAGGCTATTTTGATGGCTCCACCAGTAATAATTCTAGTTGTCTAATAGAGTCTATTTGGGCCACCATGGTGGGATTAGCCCTAGAGGGCCTTCTCGTGGGGATTGTAGGAGGAAACAAATGTGTCTGGTTGGCCTATTTCTAGGATTCTTCAAGGTGCTAGGCCTTATTTGAGAAGTCTCAGAATCCCTTGGGGAAGTTCTGGGTGATCAGAGAGGGGACCAATTCTGTCTTAAAATTTCCTACGCATATCGTAATTGGTTTCTCCCGAGTCAGTGGCATGTCAATGGAGTATGTGAGCCCTTTCTACTAGGAAAAAAATTCTACAATGTGCTCATCAAGCCTCTGATTTCCCTTGAAGAGGATGAAAATGATCATCTTCCGAGTGGTGGAACTGAATTGGGGAAAAAATACCTATGAATATCTTCCAAACCTGCTACTGAACCGATGTGTAGCTGGTTGTACTAGACAAACGTAGGCCCTTCCAATGTCTTTAAAAAACATCGGAGTTTGGATACCTCCTACTACGCTGGGGTTCCCAACATGGGTCCACACCTTGAAATGAAATGGGCCACATGATGCATCGGGTCACCCATCCCATTAAAGGTAGAGAAGGTGGAGTTTTCAAAACCCGGGGGTGCATTCATATAAACCACCCTCACTGGATATGGATTTTCATCAAGAGGGATTTCCACATGTTGTGTTTCCAATGCCTCGAGGATGGTAATGAGCACCTCCTTGGGATTATCTGGCATGTAATTCCTGTCATGATGGGGATCCCGGACCACCAGTGCATTGGTAGGTTCTTAAACGCAATAAGTTGGCCCAACGACTCATGGAGCGGCTGGAGGAATGACTTGCGGAGCAGATGGGGAATCCTAAGATGGGTCCTGAGGATTGTCACTCCACTCGGGTGGATTGGGTGACACATAATGTACCCTCTTTTTGTAATATTCAGCCTTAACCCTGTTTGTGTTGGAAGGATGGTCCGGATCACCTAGAGGCAATTCGCCAGAGGGATGTTGTATCTTCCTTTGCTGCCATGGTCGAGGATCACCATAGTCCAGTCATCGCTCAAAAGCACATTCAGAAAGGATGTCTTTGACCATATTCTTGTGTTTGGTGAGTTGCTAACGCAATGCAGCCTTTTCGGGATCGTCTTTCGCCTTATGAACTGAGCCAGATGGGTCGGAGGGTTTGACAGCTCCGAGGTTATCTTTACCCTTGTAGGGATTTCGGCTGAGGACTAACACCTCGGTGGGCATAGGAATACCCAGTTGATTCCTCTGTTGACGGGTAATAATTCCCAACGGATCAAGTAGGTGTGAAACTCTCTCATAGGGTAGGTTATCTCCAAGATTCTCTACCTCGTTCTCACCCCCTGGCAGGTCGTCCATGTTAATCGTGACCCTACCTATATACATATCCTCTATGTCACTTGGAAAATTAGGATGGTAGTAGATGGAACATAAGTGGAGGGCCGCGTAATGCCCCCAATAACAGATTTTCAAATGGGGAGAATCCACCTTGATTATATTGTAGATAAATTTAAATCTTTGGATGAATCATTGATGGAGGGTCCTTTGGTGAATTGGTGACTAAGGTCGCTGGGCCACGAGGAGTGTGATCAAATCAACCAAATGAAATTTTTGGATGATGTCTTCGAAGTGCGCCTGACTCTTGGGGTAGGCCTCTCATTGATGAAGAAGATGGAAATGAGTCTCCCAGAGGGTCTGGAGAATGAATCCAACCCCCTCCTGGGTGAGTGCTTCTTGTGCCCTAAAATTTGGCGCAACAAGTTGCCAAAACATCTCTCGAAAATTGTGTGCTGTGATAATATCCCACAAGGTCGTTGGTCCAGATTTAGGCTCAGGCCCATCATTGCCCCAATAATCAATCATAGATGGCTGGGGAGCTGATAGCCATACTGATGCTAACCGTTGAGATGGAAGGCTGTCCATGGGAGAATATGGGGAGAGAGAAGACAAACCGCCGCATCTTGGGCTATCCCTGAAGAGTGCAATGACTTGGCCACCACATCACTGTAATACATGCTGAAAACCACTGTTTTTGGTATAGGGAATATGGATACTGGCGATGGCCCACACTGTAGCTCGTCCGCAATTGGTCCCCAAAATAGCTCTCTGTGATCTCTAATCAAGGTAGAGAGTGCATCTGGTGATGTTGGTTGCGATGGCATGACCAGAACCTGTGGAGTTTCCAAATTTTCATCCTCCTGGATATACCTACGGAGGGAGGTGATAATCCGATTGACCTCACATTATGGAAGTATGAGGCTGATGCACCTTATTCCTACCCCAGCCCTTGACACAGTGGATCTAGGGGAGGGTTCTATCATTGAGCCGTATTCTGCCTCAGGCTTTGAGAAGCATACTGTTTTAATCTCGGTCAGAATCTTCTCAGTATTCTTCTTATGGTGGAGACGACCATCCCACCTGCCCCGGGATAGTTCTTAGGGATAGGTTAGATTTCCAGTACAAGGAGGACCTTCATCCATAATGTTTCTAGGGTGGAGTGGACCTCCTCCTGAGTGAGATATGGTGCTAGGAGAAACTGAAAAAATGTTTAAGGGAACATGGGGAGGACCTCTGTGTCCACTAACTGATGTGCAAAGGGAATCTCTGAGGGAAGTGCTGGAGTGGGTAGGACCTTTTCCGAAACTGGTAGACACATGGGTAGGACCTCAATGATTATTTCCCTTTATAGTGTCAGTGTGAGG
This sequence comes from Viscum album, assembly GCA_963277665.1. NCBI lineage: Eukaryota > Viridiplantae > Streptophyta > Magnoliopsida > Santalales > Viscaceae > Viscum > Viscum album. The sequence continues at coordinate 1,866,300,064 of OY728159.1, forward strand.
AGGGCACTCATACTGGAAAAGTTGAACACAGGTAGGAGCTTCGTGTTGGGTGCCAATTAAGTGAGGCTAACCTTCACTTCTATGATTTCTGATGTGATGAGGACCTTCACCGGACACTATAAGGACATAGGGGAGGAACCTATGTTTGAGATTGATCGTATGTGTGATATCACCATGCTCGCAGCCTGTGGTAGGAGGAATTACCCCATACCCATTGTTATGAGTGCCAAAGAGGCTTATGTACTATGTGTTAATGTCATGGGGAGGAACCTCATTCAGATTGAAGGTGGAATAGGGCAGACCTCCACGCCGAGCTTCGAAGCGGGGAGGAAATGCATTCTCTATGGTGGCGGTATGGGTAGGACATACTTACAGGGTTTCATTTACATGAGTTAGTCTGCGGAGGGTGCTCCCTACACTGAAAATAAGGAGTGTCGACCCAGCCTGTCTGTGGGGTGGTTAGGGCCTCGATCTGAGTCATGGATATGAGTTTCCATGCCCAGCATAGACAAGGGGCTGATGATATATGTCGAAGACTATACGATCCAAGGTAGTTTCCAGCATTGACGCCCCTTGGTGGGCGTACTCCATGGCCAGTGCCTGATGTAGGCATCAGGTCAACCAGACTGGGGCCAATAGAGCAGGAGCATAGCTCACCTGCTTATCGATCAGTGGGGCTGGGTGGTGATGCTGGTGCGGCCTGGTGGGGAACCTCCTCAGGATCCCCTGAAACAGATCACAGTCAGGCTGGCCCTGACATCCCCAACCTCATTAGTGTATGAGAGGGAGTCATTGAAGTGTTCCAGAGAGAGGATTATGAAATGTTTGTACGTCCGAGTGGGGAGAAGTGGATCCTTTTGTGGCCCTTGGGGGTGGTGGTGTTGATGAGGCGCAAACGCCTCTAAATCATGATGAGCCATATCCTGAGTCGAGATAGTCCAATCCTCCTAATATCTATGGACAAGGTGGTTTATCACCATTTTATGAACGAATTCAGAAGGGGATATGGGGTGTGGGAACCCAATAGTTGTGGTTGTGGAAGCTGTCACAAAAGCGGTGGAGCCACACATGATTATTGTGTTAGCACTAACCCTTCCCCTACGCCGGTGGAAGGGTGGTGATCGGTTTCCTATTGCAAAAGATTGGGTCCTATAAAGAAATTAGATTAAACCATTAGTGATGGAAAAAAGGACATAGACTTCCAATGCCCCAGACTCATTCCTTCTTCCATGGATGGTAAGAAGGATCCACACTGACAACAGTCTAGATCACGATGTTCAATATTTTAAATTCCCTGACTCCGGGTGAGTTTCATTCCATGACCGATATTTATATGGCGGTACTAGGCACTGGATAACTAGATCCTGTGTCATGCTAATCCACTAATGTATCGAATGATACTAATCTCAACTTTGTAGAGAATAACTTCACATTGAGTTTAGCATTATTGTTTTTGAGGCTTTCACCAGGGTGCACACATCCATATTTTTTGGAGGACAAAGGCACATAGACTGTTGCACCGCATTCTCGATTTCCAAAGGCAAGTGGAATCTGACACCTATTCGGGGATGTTTTCTCCTTGATTGAAATGGGATGATGCAATGTCAGTTCATCCTTCCGTGGATTCCTCCTCAGAACTCATTACCTAGTCTGGGTCTCCCTTATATACATGAGACGTTGTTCGTGAAACTCTTCCCAGTTCCATATCTTCGTGGACTCTAGTTAATTATACTGCTTCTGTCAGGTCATTCCAAGGGTCCCAATTAGGTTAGCAACCTTTGGTTAGAAGAGTAGTCACGTTGGACATCACAAGCATGTCTGGACGCTGGAACACTGGAAATTATATATTTCTTCCCCTTATGATAGGGAATCTTGAGAGAGTGGATGCCAGAGGAATACCACTTCAAATGTGGGGAATTATATGCCATAGGCATGTCTCTGAGGTTTTCCTCAAATTCCCATGTTTAACACAAGGTATGGCAAGAGTTTAAAATCTATCAGAGACAGATCGAACTGATCAAAACACTGACATGAGTGGATCAGATGGGTGCAATCCCTAGGGGAACACTGATGCTGGGACTAACATGTGGTTAATTGCATGAGTGCTGCTAAGTGCAGTGAAGAGGTGAATTTGCATGACCTCATTGGGATGTGGTGGCCCAGGTAAGAATCAGGATAAATGATGGAGATTTGAACGAAGTTGTTGGGGAATTAGAGGGAAACGTTGTGAAGGAGACAATATCATTTTTCTTGACCCTCGAAGAAACTTCCTATGTTCCATGTGATAGGGAATCAAATTCCACGTAGTTCAGCGTGGTGATGGGACACCTGATGAGGCAGTCCGTATGGATGAGACCCAGAAGAAGTAGAACCTCTGGGTTGGGGAATATCCTTCAAAAAACACATAGGCTTGTGGGAAATACGAGGATGTAATATGGGTGGTGTGCATGAACCTCAAGGAGGTCTCATACGTACCATACCTTGGCAACGATCAAAGTCCACATAGTTCGGGGACAAGGGTATAGAATCGGTGTGTATGCATAGGACAGTGACCTGATGATATACTGGGGATTACGTATGGTTAGTAGCATGGGATGGTCTGATTCTGTTGTGATGGACTAGAGATGTAGGTCCCAACAAAAAAGGACAATAACAGTTTACCGTTGGGTTGGGGTTGAAAACGGCTTACTGCTATAATGGGGTTCATAATGGCATACCACTGAATAGGGGATAGTTTAGTGCCATGCGGGACAAAAGGGGAATACAGTTTAACGTCATGCAGGATAGGGGCAGACCAATGTGGAGTGGTCGAGACCAATGTGTGTTGGGCATGAACCTCAGGGAGGCTTCCTACATGTGTTTCCTCAGAAGGATCAAAGTCTACATAGTTCGGGAGGATTGGTGAACTGACATGAAGTGAACAGGACAGATAGGTGTTGGGAATTAACCTTAGGGAGGCTTCCAACGTACCTTTCCTTGAAAAGGAACAAAGTTCATGTATTTTGGGATGGTGTGGGGATTACATGCTAAAGAGGTCAAAAGGGGATGTCATGGTCGATGCTTACTCTAAGCCCATGTGATTCATGCTCGGTGTGAGAAACAAGATGTAGCAAAGACCTGATGATGACATCATCAATGGTGCTTCCAAGGGAAGTGGAGTGGGGATTACACGTGGTTATTGGCCCAAAATAGAAATAAGGTCTTATGCGTGGTTCCCAGCCCAAAGAGGAAACATGGGATTACGCGTGGTTAATGGCCTAGGGAGATGAAGATTGGGACTCACTAGAGGATGGAGGCCTAAGTGGAGACAAAGCCCAGTAGAAGAGGGATTTGGCATGGAAAAGAATAGGTTTCTTATGCCTAACATCCCTATCTGGTCTTTATACAAGAAGAAGAAAAGAGGATCTAGGATGAGGATGATGGCGCTTTGTAGAGAATGATGGCGCTTTGTAGTTTAACGTCATGTAGCTTGGATGAGGTGGGTTCACTATACACTCCTAGGACATACATAATTGATAACCAACTGCACTTGGGGAAGGGAAGGCATCAGCAATGCCATGGTGAGGGGGCATTTTGGAGTGATCCAATGAGGGTCCCACATTATCATGGCTATGCGAGGAAGCAATATCCATTTGCGTGCCTATGCGAAGAAGCATATGGCTAAGCAACACAATGGGAATACTGCCCAAGGGATGTTGAAATCACTTTGTGAAAACCCATAGGATCGCATGGGAAGAGGAGTTGTGGAAAAAATGGGTTCATAGGTAGACGCCTCGTTAATATCTAATGCTTCATATAGTGGAGGGGCTTCGCAAAGTGGTATTCATAGTTTAGTGAAGTGGCCTATCCTATGCGTAAGACATAGGTGCATATAGAAGGTGCATGGCGATGTGGAAAAGCATTCGTGGAGTAGTGCTTCGCAAAGCAAGGGTGCCCTATAAAGCGCAGCATTGCGATATAATGTGCCTCATGAAGAATAGTGAATCTACCTTAGCATGTGGGTTAACTGTGCATGGAGGGTCCCTCACGAAGAATTATTGCTCCACAAAGACCCACGTCCCCTTGGGGATCCCCTTCCTTCGCAGAGGCCCATTAGATCCATGAAGGGAATCCCTCTTTGAAGAGGGTTTGAATTCATGTAATGGGAAAGGCACTACATGATGCTAAATTAAACTGATGAGCTCATAGTTCTCATAGAAAAATTTGCTTCACAATTTGAGATCTAAGAAGGTGAATGGTTGGAGGATCTCTCCTTTGGGATCGAAGGGAGGCTGGTATTTATAGGCAATAGGAGTAGTGAAGCAACACTTGTTGGGAATGAAGATACACGACTCTTTATCATAACCATGGATCCTCCCACCACCTTTCTTTGCGATGGCTTCACAAACGTCAATCTGGATCGTGGAGCCTCCCATCTCCTTTCTCCATGGTGGCTTCGCAAACATCAATATGACCTGTGGATCCTCCCACCTCTTTGCTCTGTGGTGGCTTCATAGAAGGTGAGATTTGCATCGGCCATAGTGTTGTGGGGATCTATGGGATATAATCACAAGTCAGCCCCATGGTTTTCATTCTTCCTTCTCCTCTTCCCAAATATTGGCTCCAAAAATGACCCTAACCATGTTTTTGTCATCAGTGTTGGAGTTAAAGCTTGTTTAAATCGTTTCCTATTTTTGTTTCATTTTGAATGACCCATCTGGGTGTGTGAGGTATTCCGTTTCTATTAGGAGGCGTATTCACATCGTACCATAATGTCCCTGTGGATGCACCCCAACAGATGTAATCTATTTTATTAGTCTTTATGAGGTCTATTGGCTAGATCAGTCTCCTTTTTGAATAGTGATCATCTAGGGATGTGAAGATGCTATTCTATCTTCGGATGTGGTTTTGACACCTCGGTAGTTGGGCCTGACCATCCCCGCCCCATGTGGTGGGGTGTTTGGTAACTGTCATTAATATTTTTAAAGTTCTGTTATCTCACGTCAATTCTAATGGTGGAGAGATCCCCAGCGGGTCTCACTCAAATGTTTCTGTAATGAAACAGGTTGGACCTTTTTTATAATGGCGGGGAGTCCCTCTAGGGCTCCCTATGTCAGTTTTCCAATCACTTCCTAGGCGTTCGTATGTTTATAATGGCGTGGATCCCCTTCATGCTTTCCCATGATGGCCTTTTGGTTCTGTTTCTAGAGATAAACTGGTGGTACGTTTTCAGAGTGTTCCTTCGACGTGCATGGTTTTGTTTATTCATTCTAGTTAAATGACATGTTTTTCGTTCATGGGTTATTGAGGTGTCTTGGTATGGAAATTTGGTTTCTTTGGGTGTGATAGTTCCTTTCCTTGATCAATCTACTTGAGGTATTCTAACTCTTTGGGGAAGGAAACACATAGTGGGAAAATCTTTTTTTCGGGTTTGTTGAGGTTTCAGTGTAAGCCCCTTTCTCTTAGAACATTGTTTTCCTCTTTCCACATTCTTTTCACAAGGAACCACTTTGGACCTCAAAGGGATATCATTTTCCTCTATGGGGTTCAGTCTCGTTTTGGCATTCTGAGGGCGGAAAGAATTATGGTGGGGAGAATTTTTTCACTCTGACTCTTTCAAATTTAATTTCTTTTATTATTTTACAGCCTTGTAAATTTTTCTCCAAGGTTTGAGTTGGAGCCAATTTAAAATTTAAAGTTCTTATTTAAAAATACATTTTTTTGGCCTTGATTGCGTCCAGCGCACCATGGTTGATGCTGCGTGGCCTCACCTAGGTCTTCACATGGCCTAACCTGCTTTACCACACAACCTGCCCTATGTTCAAGGTAGTCAAATAAAATGAATTATTAATTAATAAATTAAACAATTAGGGGTAATAAAATAAAAATAAATAAAATAATAAGAGTTTAATAAAAATTTTAGGATTTATTTTTATGTTAATAATGATAATATTGTTTGATAATAATAATAATATTATTAGTGTTAAGAATATAAAAATTATTAAGTGGTTACTAATATTTTGATAATAATTTTGATCATTAATATTATGTTATGTTATAAACATTTTTATTATTATAAAACTATTAATACAATTAATGGTTTTATTAGTATTTCTATAAATTATAATTTATAAGTTAATTATCAAGGGAACAGAAAATAGAAAAAAAATAAGTAAAATAAAATTGTCTTAATAATGATAATAATGTTATTATTATTTGAAAATTTTATTCTAATTATTAGTTATATTAATTTTATTAAGATATTATTATTATTATTCTTTTTTTTCATATTATTATTATTATTATTATATTAGTTTTTTTACTTTTAGTTTAATTTAATTTTTTCATTTCTTATTTTTTGGGTTTGTTTTCAGTAGGGTTTCCCTCTCATTCGCGTCGCAATCCCCTTTACCCTCTGGTGGTAATCGTGGCACACTGATTCACTTGGAATCTTGTCGCACCACACTAATGGAAAGTCATCGGCCTCCTCTTCAGCCAGCGTCTCCCTCACCTGTCCATGGCATCTATGGTCTCCCTCCTCCCTATTGTCATCGAGCATGTATTGTGACACCTCTACCTCTTCCCCAGATACACCGTTGTAAAACCCTTCTCCCTCTTGTGCGCACCAAGCCCTGCGCGACCCCACCCCTCTACCTCTTTGGTCGACACGAACAACTCCAGCACATTCCCACTCTCGGCGCAACACTATTCTGACATGTTTTTTTGCTGGAGGGTTTTCAGCCTATATTCCTCTTCTATGTCAGTGTGTTTCTGACCAACCACTTACCTCCTCTGGTGACTACAGCCCCGACCGACGTCCCTCTCTCATTCAGTGCACACGGGTAACCTCTGGGTAAAACCCCTCCATTATTGTAGGGTTTTTTTCTTAAATATAATGATGTCTATATAATTTTTATGATGTGTGGTGGTTGTCATCCGTGATTTTTTTTAGGGTTTGTTCGTGGTGCGGTTACGATGAATATGAGGTTTTACACCACTTTTTGAAGGAATCTCCATGTGAGGTAGGTGGTTCAGATCTAAATTATTATTTTATGAATTAATATTCAAGCATACTATGTTAATCATATTATTTAATTAATTGTTGTAGTGAAAAGTTGGTTTTCATTGAAGTTTTATTTGTATTTAAATTGTTTAGTGGCATGTTTATGTAACATGTGTGTTTTCTGTTGAGAACAAATATCTAGTTAGTTGGAAGTAATTTTTAAATTGTAAAGTTTTCTTATTTATTTGTTAAAGTGGTGAAAACTATAATTTTGATATGACATCATGTGTGTTTTGTTGTAAAAGAAGGTTTTGTGTGGGTTAAGTGGGTAACTCCAAGTGATTTATTTTAAATTTTTTTATAAGATTTTATTTTTGTCTTGTTAAATTTTTATTTTATGAAAATGTGTTTTAAATATGGTGTAAGGTTTTCTATCAAACTAATTGTGTGGTATAAGTCACACATTAACATTACATTTGAGTGTGTGTGATGTTGGAATGCGTTTGAATTTGTAAATGGTTACTTTAATGTCTGCAAAGACATGTGATACTCTATTACTATTGGTTTATAATTTTATAAATTGTTTATTAAATTATGAAAATGGTCTGAAATGTGTTTGAAAAATGTTTTAATCTGCAACTTATGTAAAAATGGTGTTTATGTGTGTATGTGGGGTTTTTTAATTATAAGGGTCTTTTTAAATTGTTACGATGGTTTAATTGCGTGTGTAACCTATGCAGATTATGTTTTGAAAAGATTTTTGTTGTGCATATGGTTTTAAAGAAGGGGTTGATTGTGAAAATGGTGATTATGTGGGTGTAAGTACCCTATTTGGATTTTATGCATAAGTGTGAAGTGTGAAGTGTGACATGAACTTGAAACTTGTTTGACCACAAAAAGGGAATCCTGCGTAGTTAGGAGGGTGGACTAGACTAGTGGGATAATGATCTCAAGTTGGCTTTGGCCTAGTTTCACTTAGTAGGATTGATGACTGCAACACTAAAAAAACATATGAAAGACTTAGTGTTGTGGATTCTAAGCCATGTTTTGCTGAGGTTCTTGGTTTCTATGTCCGGGTTTCATGATGGTCACAGTTTCTAAGCCACGCTTCACTGAGACACGATGATCTAAAGACCCAAGCTAGAAAACACTAATGAGGCCTCTCCCATATTGGTTCTCAATGGTTACTTTATGCTCATTGGTGTGACACATTGGTTACTTTAAAAAGTAAGTGTGTGTGTGTGTGTTTTAATTTAGTTTTTTTTCTTTTGAAACATTTTTCTTTATTCTTGTTTTCATTAAAACAATTAAAACATCCACTTCTTTGGTTTAATTAAAATTTCAAATCTATTTGTCATTTAATAATTATATGTGGAACCTTTTTATTGGGTGATGTCCTACTGGGATCTTGGATCACACCCTACATACAACTTTGGGGTGTATGCAGATCTTGTTCCTTGTGTATTCCAGGTTTTTTCATCATGCTCACTGATGGGGGTTCCGGTTGTTGATGGCCATCTCATGTTAGTTGGTGTTTGTAGCTTGTGGATGTCACTCCTCTCTTGTTTCATAGTAGTTTGATGGTCTTCTCATGTAGGTTTCCGTTTGTAGAATGTCAATGTCGCACCTCCCTTGTTTCTTAGAGGTTTGAGTAAGTACTTTGGTTTATTTTGTTGTCATTATTTTTCAGATGTTGGTTCAAGTTGTGAACCTTTAAATTTGATTTTAGTTTAAGGTAATGTTTGGTTTTCAGTTTTCTATTTTTTATCTCTCCGGTTGGTTGTTTGTGTTTACTATTTCAGGTAAATCGTTCCCTCAGACTATTTTTGGTACATGAGAACTTGTACTAGCCTGTGGGGATCGAGAATGTCCCTTGGTCCATGTCACAGACTGGGTCGAGCGCCGAATCAGATGGCGACCCAGTCTAGTTCATGAAAAACTCCATCATCATGTTTTTATCTATGGAGTCCCCAATATCCATTCCATGTTAATTTGGCATTAAACAACCTATTCGTATATATTAATATATTTTATAGAATATTAAATTAAAAGGAATTTTTTAAGCCACAAATATACCATTCGATCTTACACTTATGTTCGTCTATAAAATTAGATTTGTTCCTTCAATTTCTCTTCATTATTACTTATAAAGTACTTACTGATTCCTCAAATATATGTTTTAGAATAATTAATTTTGTCTTAATTTTCTTATGATGGTTTTGTGTAAAATATTTATAGAGTAATTAAATTTTTAATTCATCTCATTCCATATATTTAACTTCATCCACCTTTTTCGAAATCTTAATAAGAGTGAATCACTTGAAAACCTCACCTTCGTGATGATAAACTACTAAAATGACAATTTTAGGATTTGAAAATTGGAGAATTTAATATATCATTTTTATAAGGTCCCAGCCTTAAACATTACTTAATATTGAGTTATTACAAGATTACACATTGAGTATCTTTTTAGGTTTAGAGTTTTAGAGAATTAGATCATAAATCATGAATTACATTCCACATTTAAACAAAGTGGTTACATAAAAGATAGTATTAATTTTTCCCATAAATGGAAACATATTTAAAATAAAAGATGGATTCCTTCTTGAAACATCCTTAACACTATCATCACATCATGTTCCTTTCCCTTGACCTGTGAAGAACATTTCAAAAACATAGGTTGAGCATAAAAAGCTTAGTAAGGGATATAAAAATACGGAAAGAAAACATTATTACATGTATACATAAGAATCAATGAAATCATACTTTACTCATAAAACATAATCACATTATCATACCTCATGAAAACATAATATTTATGTATAAATCATAGAAATCATAAGATATGAAGGTAACATGAGGCATTCATAACATTCTGACGTAGGGAGTAACCCTCATGGTTACGTTTGGAATACCCATCACAGTATATTCCCTAAATCTTTTCAGAGAAACCTTAACGTTTAACTCCTTCGCATTACCCAATGAATTGGAGAGCTATATCGGGCTCACCCGCACTTAGTTTATCACGGAACCACCCGTCTTCATAACAATGCCCAAGAACCATAACATAATCGTATCACATAAAATATGCATAAAGGAAACATAACATTTCCACATTTCAATCACAAGATATCAATAAAACACATTGATATAATATAAACATTATGAAAACCAATTTCACTACCAAAATCAAATAAAAGTAAAACATGGTGTTTATTTTTCATTTAAAAAAGGTATGGCTTATAGAGAAAGACGAAACTCAAATAATGGTCACGACGGCAGAGAAGTCGTTGTGGCCGTTTACGTACGAAAAAAACATTCCCTTTTGTCATTTAGTAAAATGATTCGTATAAAAAATATTACTTTTGAATAAACGTAAAATTCAAAGGTTTTTATACACCGTATAAAATAAAGTTGTGTATAAAACAAATATGCCTCAATGAAAGGAGATTGAGACAAAATCCCATACCTCGTGTCTGACTTGACTCGATCGTTCTTTAATCTCATGAATAATAAACTTGAGTTAATTTATACTTGATTAAGAACCTTTTTTCATGTTCATTATTCCTTTTATATCACTTTTTATCATGCTATGAACACTATGTAATTATTTATGTTAATAATAGTCGTTTTAACGATCATTGGTACTTGAGTCAAAACTAAACTCTTTATAATTACAAGTTGTTCATGTGGTAAAATACCAATTATATCCATAATTATATTCATGATGTAGATATCATATATATCATATATATCTATTATATACATTCATTTATAATATTACATAACATTTAGAGGTAAGAAATGAAATGCACCGTTCATGGAGACGGTAAGCCGTACATACGCATGAATGCTACTTTCACTTATATTTCGTAATTTATGGAATGGAATCATAATGATATAAAGGTATATTATAATTACAGTGTAATATCATATATAATATCATTAACTCAATCCTTTATACGTCCCACATATGGCATTAATGAAACAAATCACTTTGAGGGGGCGGTAGTCCGCACTTCCTAAAATGAAGATATCACATTTACCCATATTGGAAACCATAAAGGTATGACATAAATGAAAAATAATGAAGCTTAAGGAAAACATAAACATATTATATATCATATATAAATATAGTGACATCTTAATGGCCACCTTTGAAGCTGTTAGGAGGATATTGAACAATAATCGTTTCGTGAGGCAGAAATTCGCTATCCACAAAAAAAATATGTTCTTTAATGATTAGATGTTGGTGTGTGTAAGTGTAGCTCAAATAATTATTATAACAACATCCTAGTATATTTAACATAATGGTGTTGTTACAAAATAAATTAATAAAAATAGTTTAGTGGGTTTGAGAAGAAAAATAAAACAAAAGAACATTAGAGAAGTCTTTACCATTAAATCGGGTAACTCCTCTTGGTTTGTACCAAAAGGATTTCTTAGAGAGATTTATGCCTAAGGTAAGGCTTATAGGATAAAGATAGGTATGTGGAGAGATAAAATGAGTAGATCTTGTCCAAGCCAAAGGCTTTAGAGGTGTGGGTAAGGAGGTAGAGGTGAGGGCCTTTTATAAGAGGAAAGGAGGGACACTCTTCGAATGCCAAGAAATGTTATGTTATTTATAAAGGGTTTCGGATTTAAAAGTTTCCACATTGATATATTTAGAGGATAAGGTGATAAGGGTTCTAAATATACTCATATAATAGGTCATTGACAAGTTTAAGTATTAGATTTCACATTATCTTTTCATTTTATTTAAATCGTTAATAATGAGGTAATCACTGCATCATAATGATGTCATAAATAATTTAATTTATTTAATGTCTAAAAATTATAAAAAAATACTATGATGTAGGAAATATTTTTAGATTTACAATGACTATTTATATTCCAAGATATCATTTATGTAGACAAAATTAATTTTTTTTACTCGGGTGATCCATTCTATAGTGATATTCTCATTTCTTTAAAAATAAAATGATAAAGTGTCACTTTCACCCAAAAGTTATTCCATGGGCTCCCAAAGTTTGGGAAAAGGAATACCATGGTCGACCATGACACAAAAATTATAATTAGGACACATATTGGGGTCATTTGTTATTATTATGATATTATTTTATTATCCTTAACTACCTGATTACTAATTAATCAAGATAATTAAAGATAATTACCGTCATTACTATTCATAATGTCCAAAAAACAAGAGTCTTAATTACATAAGTTGTACCTTATAATTCCAAATATGGAACCCATTTTAACAAATTCCAAACATAGAAATTGCAATAATTAATTTAAAAATAATTCTCGTTGTCAAAACAAATAGCGGGTTTTTTGAAACAATATCTATGAAAAGTTTGGCACTTGTTTATGCCCAATTCAAAAGTGAAATTAATTATAATGACCACCATTGTATTAAATGGTAAATATCTATTCTAATTAAACATTAATACTAATTAAAAATACAATCTAACCATATACTTAAATTAGATGAAAAAGCAGTTTTGATGTAAAATGCAGTATTTTTCACTATTCATTAAAAAATGAACATTGTCAGAAAAATACCAAAAAATTATCCAATGTAAATTTCAATGTCCCAATAATAAATAATAAGTTTATTTTGACAAATAGAGATTATATAATTGTAAAAAGTTTTATTTAAAAATGGTTTTCCATCAAAAGGCAGTAAAACAATCTTTTAAAAATATTAATGTATTCCATGCTTAATATTGGATTTATTATCATTTTATGCCTCTAAAACACTATATAATTCATAAATAGATATAGATAAGAATATATATTATTCATTAATTACTTGGGATGTTACATCCTCCCCCATTTAGAAAATTGTGTCACCGCAATTTATTTACTTATCGAATAAGGTGGGGTATTTATCCTTCATTGCATTTTCAGATTCCCATGATGCCTCTTCAATCATGTGGTTTTTACACAAAACCTTTACATGATAAATCACCTTATTCTGAAATACTTTCTCCATGTGGAAATGAATCAGGACTGGTTGTTCCTCATAATATAGGTTCTCTTCCAGCTGAACTACCTCTGGACTCCAAACATGAGATGGATTTCGCATGTACTTCCTTAATATTGAAACATTAAAAACATTGTGTACCTGAGATAAAATCAGAGGTAAAGCCACTCGGTATGAAACTGATCCAACTCTCTCCAGAATTTCATATGGTCCAATGAACCTTGGACTCATCTTTCCTTTCTTACCAAATCGCATCACACTTTTCCATGGTGATACTTTGAGAAAAACATGATCACCTACCTCAAAAGAGAGATCCTTCCTCCTGTTGTCTGCATAACTCTTCTGCCTAATCTAAGCTATTATCATGTGTTTCTGTATCAGCTGAAATTTTTCTACCAACTCTTCTACCAATTCTGGTCCCATCAACTTCCTTTCACCTACTTCATCCCAAAAAGATGGAGTTCGACACTGCTTCCCATATAATGCCTCAAATGGTGCCATCTGTATACTTGAATGAAAACTGTTATTAGAAGAAAACTCAACCAAAGAAAGATGTTGGTACCAAATTCCCTGATAATCCATCGAACAAGCACGTAACATATCCTCCAAAGTATGAATTGTTCATTCTGATTTCCAATCTGATTGAGGATGAAAAGCTGTACTAAAATTTAATTCAGTACCCAAAGACTTCTGAAGGCCTTTCCAAAAGTTAGAAGTGAACCTGGGGTCACGGTCAGTTACAATGGAAAGAGGAACTCCATGTAACCTGACTATCTCTTTAAGATACAAACGAGAAAGTTGATCTAGGGAAAAAGTATCACATATAGCAAGGAAATGAGCAGATTTCTTCAAGTGATCAACAATAACCCAGATTGCATTATTACCTCGAGGTGTCTTCAGAAATCCAACAACAAAGTACATGGATATATTCTCCCTTTTTCACTCTGGAAATGGTAAAGGATGAAGCATCCCTTTCGGTAACTGCTGCTCTGCTTTAACCTGTTGACAAGTCAAACACTTCATAGTAAAATCAGCAATATTTCTTTTCATTCTGTCCCACCAGTAATACTCCCGAAGATCTCTATACATCTTAGTACTGCCTGGATGAACTGAAAATGGAGATCTATGAGCTTCACATAACAAATAAATCTTCAAATATGAATCACATGGAACACACAATCTCTTCCCAAATCTCAAAACACAATCATTATCAATGTTGAATTCAGGCAACTTACCTTTCTGAACCAGCTCTACCCTTTTCTGCAACTCACTGTTTGCTTCTATGCTTGCTTAATTCTGTCTGATAGAGAAGATTTCACTGATACATGAAACAAAACAGAAGAACATCCTACACCAACTACTTCTATGCTAAATTTCATCAAATCCTCAACCAAAGGATCACGTTTCAAACACAACATTGTTAATGAAGCATTACTTTTTTAACTCAAAGCATCAACCACTTTATTTTCTTTTCCCGGATAGTAATGAATTGTATAATCATAATCCTTGATTAATTCTAGCCATCTCCTCTGTCTCATGTTCAATTCTTTCTGAGTGAATATATACTTTAAACTTTTGTGATCAGTATATATTTCACACTTTACACCATACAAATGATGCCTCCAAATTTTCAAAGCAAAAACAACAGCAGCTAATTCCAAATCATGTGTAGGGTAATTTACCACATGCATTTTCAACTGATGTGAAGCATAAGCAATTACCTGATCATTCCGAATTAGGATGCAACCAAGTCCTTTCCATGAAGCATCACTGTAGATAAAAAAATCCACATTCCTGGAAGGTAGTGCCAAAACTGGAGCATTCACCAATCTTATTTTCAACTCCTGAAAAAAATCATCACATTCTTTTGTCCAGATAAACTTAACACCCTTCCGAGTTAGCATAGTCATTGGACTAGATAACTGTGATTTTTTTAACAAACCTTCAGTAATATCCTACCAAACCAAGAAAATTACGAATCACAGTTACATTTGTGGGTCTTTCCCATTCTTCAACAACCTTTGTTTTTTCAGGATCAACAGTTATCCTATATTTAGAAACAATGTGACCCAGGAATGAAATTTGTTGCAACAAAAACTCACACTTTCTGAATTTCCCATTCAATTTATTTTCTTTTAAGGTTTTAAAAATAACCCTTAAATGACTTTCATGCTCCTCTTTACTTTAAGAAAACACCAAAATATCATGAATGAAAACAACTACAAACTTATCCAAGAACTCATGGAAAATTCTATTCATAAGGTCCATGAATATAGAAGGTGCATTGGTTAGCCCAAAAGGCATAACTACAAATTCATAATGGCCATATCTTGTACGAAACACGATCTTCAGAATATCTGCTTCCTTTACCATCAACTGATGGTACTCTGATCTCAGGTCAATCTTTGAAAAATACTGAGCTCCCTAGAGCTGATCAAACAAATCATCGATAAGAGGTAAAGGATATTTGTTCTTAATAGTGATGTTATTCAAGGCTCTATAATCAATGAAAAGTCTCATTGAACCATCTTTCTTATTAACAAATAAAACAGGAGGACCCCATGGTGATGTGCTCGGTTGAATGAAACCTTTCTCTAATAAATCTTGCAATTTCTCCTTCAACTCTAAAAGTTCAATTTGAACCATTCGATAAGTGGGTTTTGATATTGGATTAGCATCAAGAACTAAGTCAACAGTAAATTCAACATCCCGATCCAGTATTATTCTAGGAAACTCATCAAGAAAAACATCAGGATACTCATTTACCACTGGCACATCATTAATCTGAACAGTTCCTTTGTTTTCAACAATATGTGCATGGTAACATTCATTTCCATCTTCTAAAAGTTTCCCACCCTCTTGATATGTTATCAGCAGTAAGGGTTCATTCTTTTACACAAACTGAAAGACTTTCTAAAAAGAAACTTATTTAGATCTACAGTCAATCTAAGCATGGTAAACAGAGAGCCAATCCATACCCAGGATAACACCAAACTCTACTAGTGGTAAAAAAATAAGGTTTGCAAGTAGGTTCTTTCCACAGATAAGGATAGAGAGATTGTTATAAATTTATATTCCCTCAACATTTCCCCAAGGTGTTTTTACCAAAAGTTCAGGTGTCATTTCTTGAGATGGTATTCCCAATTTACTAGAAAAGTTTTCAGAGATGAAAGAATGTGTAGAACCCGAATCAAACAACACATTAACATAATCTGAGAAAACAATCAAAGTACCTGATACCACTTCCTTTAATGGCCCAACATCTACTGAAGTAGTTGCAAATGATTTCACCACCCCTTTCTGCTTGTATTCTAACTGCTTTGCATCACTCGAGCTCTTTATAGGACACTTGTTTACATAGTGACCCATCTCATTACACTTGAAACATTTCACTAACTGTAAATAAAATTTGGTCTTACCATCACCTTGATCTTTTTCAGTGCAATCACGATCATTATGTCCCATCTTACCACATCGGTATCACTTTCCAGAATTCAAAAGACATCCCCCATTATGACTTTTACCACATTTATCACAAATTAGAAACTTAGTTTTCTTACCATCTGACCTTTTTGAAGAATTCCTCCCTTTCTCCTGCCACCTCGGTGTCTTCTTCTGTTGGTTTTTATAGAACACTTGATCCTCGACAAACTACATTTCCACCTTCTCAACACATTGAACAAGCTTTTCAAAACTTTTGAACTCACGAGAATCCAATGAACTTTTATATTTTGGCTTTAATCCTGAGTAAAAATGATTGATTTTACTATCAATGTCTCGGATAAAATTTGGAGCATACCTTGCCAATCGAGTGAACCTTTCTTCATAAGCAGCCACTGAGTCTTCCTCTTGCCTCAATTCCAAGAATTTTTTTTCCATCCTAAGTCAAACAACCTTAGGAAAATATTTCTCAAGAAACATACCTTTGAATTCATCCCAGTCGAGAGCATCAATCTCATCAGTGTCCCTGATATTTTTAACCATCGACCACCACTGATCTTTTCACCCTCCAAACGGTAAATTCCAAGACTAACCTTTTGATTGTCTGAACACCCCATGACATTGAAAATCCTCTCAAGTGAATTATTCCACCCTTCAACTAGCACAGGGTCAGATGATCCTCTGAATGATGGGGGATGTTTCCTCATGAAATGTTCCACCACTGACATGTTCCTCTGTGGTTGATCTGGCTAATCTCGTGCATGGATAACACCACTATTTATCGCTTGAGTCAACTGCGCCATTACTGCAACAAACTGTTCAGTTCCAATTATGACCATCTCAGGATGCTGATTCGGAAGGTCATTTCCTTCTGTATGCCTTTGTATCACTGCTTCCTTGTTTCCTCTACGGAAAACCATTATGAACAAACATGTCTTAGATGAAGCAACATGGTAATATTCAAATGCTATATCATTTCAATTTGACCATAAAAAAATATTTTTGGATAATCATTTAATAGAATTATAACTCCTAAAGTTATCTAAACTGACCTCTGATACCAACTATAAGGCCACAACCTTAAAAATTACTTAATCTTGAGTTATTACAAGATTACATATTGAGGATCTTTTCAGGTTTAAAGTTTTAGAGAATTAGATCATAAATCATACATTACATTACACATTTAAACAAATTGGTTACATAAAAGATAGTATTCATTTTCCCCATCAACGGAAACATATTTAAAATAAAACATGGATTCTTTATTGACACGTCCTTGACACTATCATCACATCATGTACCTTTCCCTTGACCTGTGAAAAACATTTCAAAAACATGGGATGAGCATAAAAAGCCCAGTAAGGGATATAAAAATACAGAAAGGAACCATTAGTACATGTATACATAAGAATCAATGAAATCATACTTTACTCATAACACATAAGCACGTTAACATAACTCATGAAATCATAATATTTATGAATAACTCATCAAAATAATAAGATATGAAGGTAACTTGAGGCATTCATAACATTCTTACATAGGTAGTAACCCTCATGGTTACGTTTGGAATACCCATCACAGTATATTCCAAAAATCTCTTCAGAGAAACCTCAACATTTAACTCCTTCGCGTTACCTAATGTATTGAAGAGCTATATCGGGCTCACCCGCCCTTAGTTTATCACAGAACCACCCGTCTTCATAACAATGCCCAAGAACCATATGATAATCGTATCACATAAAACATTCATAAAGGAAACATAACATTTCCACATTTCAATAACAAGATATCAATACAAAACATTGATATAATAAAAAAACTATGAAAACCATTTTTGATACCAAAATAAAAGAAAAGTAAAACATGTTATTTAGTTTTCATTAAAAAAATGTATGGCTTGTAGAGGAAGCCGAAACTCAAATAATGGTCACAGCGGCGGAGAAGTCGTTGTCGCTGCATACGTATGACAAAAACATTCCCGTTTGTTATTTAGTAAAATGATTCGTATAAAAAATATTCCTTTTAAATAAACATAAAAGTCAAAGGGTTTTATACACCGTATAAGATAACATTTTCTATAAAAATAAATATGCCTCAATGAAAGGAGATTGAGATGAAGTCCCATACCTCATGTCTGACTTGACTCGATCGTTTTTTAATCTCCTTAATAATAAACTTGAGTTAATTTCTAATTTCATAAGAACCTTTTTCAAGTTCATTATTCCTTTTATGTCACTTGTTACCATGTTATGAACACTAAGTAATTATTTATGTTAATAATGGTCGTTTTAACGATCATTGGTACTTGAGTCAAAAATAAACTCTTTATAATTACAAGTTGTTCATGTGGTAAAATATCAATTATATCCAGAATTATATTCATGATGTAGATATCATATATATCATATATATCTAATATATATATGAATATATAATATTACATAACATTTAGAGGTAAGAAATGAAATGCACCGTTCATGGAGACGGTAAGCCGTATCTACGCATGAACGCTACTTTCACATCTATTTCGTATTTTATGGAATGGAATCATAATGATATAAAGGTATATTATAATTCCAGTATAATATCATATATAATATCATTAAATCCATCCTTTATACGTCCCACATATGGAATTAACGAATCAAATCACTTTGAGGGGGCGATAGTCCACACTTCCTAAAATGAAGATATCGCGTTTACCCATAATGGAAACCATTAAGGTATGCCATAAATGAAAAATACAGAATATTAAGGAAAACATAAACATAATATATACCATATATAAATTTAGTGACATCTTAATGGCGACCTTTGAAGGTGTTACAAGGATATTGAACAATCATCATTTTGTGAGGTAGAAATTCGCCATCCACGGAAATAATATGTTCTCTAACCATTAGTTGTAGGTGTGTGTAAGTGTAGCTCAAATACTTCTTATAAAAACATCCTAGTATATTGAATATACTGGTGTTGTTACAAAAGAAATGAATAAAAATATTTTAGGGGGTTGGAGGAGAAAAATAAAACAAAAGAACATTACAGAAGTCTTTACCTTTAAATCGGGTAACTCCTCTTGGTTTTTACCAAAAGGGTTTCGTGGAGAGCTTTCTGCCTAAGGTAAGGCTTATAGGATGAAGATAGGGATGTGGAGAGATAAAATGATCCGAGCTTGTCTAAGCCAAAGGCTTGAGAGGTGTGGGTAATGAGGTATATTTGGGGGCCTTTTATAAGAGGAAATGAGGGGCACTCTTGGAAACCCAAGAAATGTTACTTTATTTTAAAAAGAGTTTCTGATTTAAAAAGTCCCACATTGATATATTTCGAGTAAAAGGTGATAAAGGTTAGAAATATACTCATCCAATAGGTCTTTGAAAAGTATGTATTAGATTTTACAGTATCTTTTCATTTTATTTAAATCGTTAATTAATGAGGTAATCGCTGCATCATCATGATGTCATAAATAATTTAATTTATTTAATGTCTAAAAATTATAAAAAAATAATATGATGTAGAAAATATTTTTATATTTCCAATGACTATTTATAGTTCAATATATCATTTATGTAGACAAAATTAAAAATGTTTTAATCAGGTGATCCATTCTGTAGTGATATTCTTCTTTCTTTAAAAATAAAATGATAAAGTGTCACTTTCACCCAAAAGTGATTCCATGAGGTCCCAAAGTTTGGTACAAGGAATCCCATTTTCTACCATGACACAACCAGTAGCATTAGGACAAATTTTGGGGTCATTTTTTATTATTATGATATTATTTTTTATCTTTAACTACCCGATTACTAATTAATCAAGATAATTAAAGATAATTACCATTGTTACTATTCATAATGTCAAAAAACAAAAGAGTCTTAATTACATAATTTGGACCTTCTAATTCAAAATATGGACTACATTTTACCAAATTCCAAACATAGAAATTTCAATAATTAATTTAAATATAATTCCCGTTGTCAAAACAAATAGCGGGTTATTTTGAAACTATATCTACGAAAAGTTTTGCACTTGTTCATGCCCAATTACAATGTGAAATTAATTATAATTACCACCACTGGATTAAATGGTAAAAATATATTCTAATTAAACTTTAAGACAAATTAAAAAGACAATCTATCCATATAATTAAATTAGATGAAAAAGCAGTTTTGTTGTCAAATGCCGTATTTTTCACTATTCATTAAAAAAATGAACATTGTTAGAAAAATGC
This sequence comes from Viscum album, assembly GCA_963277665.1. NCBI lineage: Eukaryota > Viridiplantae > Streptophyta > Magnoliopsida > Santalales > Viscaceae > Viscum > Viscum album. Next base: position 1,866,320,707 of record OY728159.1, read on the forward strand.
CAAAAAATTATCGAAAGTAAATTTCAATGACCCAATAATAAATAATAAGTTTATTTTGACAAATAGAGCTTATAAAATTGTCAAAAGTTTTATTTAAAAATGGTTTTCCATCAAAAAGCAGTAAAACAATCTTTTAAAAATATTAGTGTATTCCATGCTTAAGATTAGATTTATTCTCATTTTAAGCCTCTAAAACACTCTCTAATTCATAAATAGACATAGATAAGAATATCTATTATTCATTACTTACTTGGGATGTTTCAATTTTCATCACATTGAACCATTTCTCAATAATAAGTTGATTATATTTTAATGACCCATGATTGACATACATGAACATTATATTTCTTTTGTGGAAAACATAAAACATTACACAAATATTTTTTAAAAGACCATATTATATTAGAATCATTGGAAACTATAATTAAATTCTGATATCTTGGTGAATAATCTTCAAAATCTCCCATAACAAACATCCCCAATATTTTTCCCTCCTAAAACCATTTTTTATATCCCGGGGAAAAGAAAACATAAAAAGAGGGAGCTAAAATTCTCATTAAGGGTAAACATAAAGAACAAAAAAAAAACATACACATAAGAGTTTAAAAACAAGTTCATAAATTTTGAATATAAAAAATATGATTCTTGAAATAAGTCTTCGAAATTGGTAATGCATAAATCATAATTGATCACAATCCATGATAAAATAACTTCAAAAAAAACATGGAAGTGTGGAAAACAAATAAGGACATAATATGTTTTCCATAGTAGGAAAGGAATTTCTTCCAACACCATCATAGTGGAAAAGTACATTAATGACTGTATTAACTCGTAGTTCCATCCATGTATTACTGAATTGGGATTACTTGTCATTCCTACCCGATATTACTGAACTTGATTTTCTTGTCATTCTAGCCCAGTATTAATGAACAAGATTTACATATTACAATCATGTCTATTCCATGAGATATAAATCATTACCCAATGCATTAATGGGAGATATTGGTCCCACCCATATCATAATGAAATACTCCTTACATGTTCCACAATAAAATAATTATCATCATAGCCTAACCCATGAAATAAAATGGGTTTCTTAAACTTCTTTCCATCGTAATATATATAAAATAAATGGATTTTATAAAAATATTTCCATAATAATAACAATCAAATAAAAGTAAAAATTGGGATAGAAACATAACCCAATTTCATATTTAATGGAAAAGAATTTTCATAAACACTTGAACATAATTTTTGAAGAAAATATGATTTCTTTTTCCAAAAATGATTTTTTCTCAAAATACCATGTTATTTTAAAAGAAAATAATTTAGTTGAAAATAAACATGTAATCATATTGAGTAATATTCATGGTAATCTGGTTTCACGAAACCATAAAAATCCATTCATGCTATGTAAGGTAAAAACATTCTCCTAGTACTTTTGTAAAAAAAGAAAAAAGTACCTCAAATAATATTAAATAATTAGGAAACATGGATGTGGATATTAAATATATACCCCAATAAATATGTACGTATAAAAAATCATGGATAAAAATTATATTTCAAAAATTATCCCTCACCTTAGGTTTGATTTTATCTATATGTGTCTAATAATCCCGTTTAATTATCAATACCATGCTAAAGTAACGTTTTGGGTAACAATAATTTTATTTATCATATATTTTTTGACTTTTTATTCTTGATATTATTACATTGATCTTTATTTAATTACATATTTAATGTAAAACATGATTTATATATAATTAATATTAAGTATATAAATATATATAATAAATAGAAAATTGAAATGGAATACACCATTCATGGAGACCGTAGGTCGTTCGTACGCATGAATGCTATTTCGGTTTTTGTATTGAATTTAATGGATGAACGTAAATGAAATATATATATAAATAAATACATTATAATTATTTTTTCATATATTAAATATGAATTATAATCATTTTTTAATGGTTATTGTGGAGAATTAATTCCATCACGTCGTGAAGACGTTAAGCCGTACGTACGCACGAGCGATGATATCATTTCCTTGATGGTTAAATGGTATAAAATGGATAGTATATGAATATTAAATAAATAATATAATGTTATTTTTATTATTTATTTCATTTATAATTATCATTATACCCGTCAAAATAAACTATAAATGAAAAACAGTTTACACCACGACGTGGAGATGGTAAGTCGTACATACAAACACATAGTGATATTGTAATTCGTAGGATGGATAAAATGAGGTTTAAGGTTGTACAATAATTATAATAAATATCATAAGGTATAATATAATGTATTTATTACATTATTATGGAAAATATATAATAATAAGATGTAGAAGAAGAAAATAATTTTGAAATAGGTGATAAAACAATTACCTTTTTTCCGAGTATCTCTTTTTGATTTGCACAAAAAGTTACCAAGGATGGATTTTTTCTCACGATGTAGCATGTATGAAGAATATAGGGATGTTTGGAGCTTATTTTCATAGAATATGGATGATACAAGGGGCTTGAATGGTTTGAGTATTTGGGTAGATATACTGGACATTTATAAGAGGGAGGAGGGTCAATTTAAGAAAGTATTGAAATATTATTTTATTATAAATTGATTCTCAAAGTATAATACATAAAAAATGACATATTTTCATGATAATATGATGATGGTTTGAAATCCTCTCATACAATAGTTTTTATAGAAGTTTAGGTCCCAAAATTAACATTAACTTTTATCTTTAACCGTTAGTTAAAAACATTAACTCTTATCATATCTTCTTGAATTTTCATAATATATGGTTACTATAGTTACTATAAAATTCCAATAAAACCTAAAGTGTATCATTAATGAAATTTTTAACATTATATAAATCAGCTGGAATAATAATATATATTTATAACTATTATATTCTTTAATAAAACAATATTTATTTTAAAAACTCATTAATGTAAATTTTGACACTTCAGAAATTTATTTTTTTCTAAGTCTTAATAACAAGATTGTTGTAAGACAAATAAATTAAATCATACCTAACATTTCAATGTCATCCAAAAAATTCTAGGATAGAATCAAAATGTTCAAATTAAATTTATTTTAATATTAATAATATGATTTATTTTAATATTTCATTAATAAGGTAATCAATGCATCATCATTGTGTCATAAATAAATAAATAAATTTCATTTATAAAATATAAAAATAAAATACCATGATGTATATAATATTTTTAACTTTAAAATTAATATTTATAGTTGAAGATATAATTTATATAATTGAAAATAATATTTCTTTAGTAAAATGATACATGTTTACATTATATTTACCTTTACATTAAATTAATTATTATAACATGTCATTTTCACACAAAATATGTTCTAAAATGCCTAATATTTGGCCTAAGGGTTGTTATGGTCGCCGGGTAATCATCTAATAATATTAGAATACGTGTTAGGATAGTTTTATAATATTTTAGTTTTATTTTTACCCTTATTTACATGATTTACCCTTTAACCATGGTAAATAAACATAATTACTGAAGTTATCATTGATAAAGTCCAAAAATAAAAGGTACATATTTTCATAATATGGAAATTATTATTCTAAATATGGATTCCATTTTTATAAATTCAAAACACATAATTGGCATAAATTGAATTAAAATAAATTCTCATTATAAAAACTATAAAGCGGGTTTTTAAGAAGTAAAAAACAATCTAATGATTGACATGTGTTTTTGTCCTATTTAAATTTTAAATTTCATAAAATGGACAAAATTTGTTAAAATAATATAAGAAATAATCCAACTACACTTTAAAAATAATTACAATGATAATATAACTATATAAATATATTAGATGAATAGTATGTTTTGAATTAATATGCTATATTTTTTACTATTCCTAAAAATTTGAATTTTTTTCAGAAAAATACCAAAAATCATCCAAAGTAAATATTTATTTCTTAATAACAAATAAGAAGTTTATTTTCTCAAATAGAATATATAAAAGTGTTAAAACCAATATTTTAAATTTCTGTTCCATCAAAAGGTGGTAGAATTGTATTTTTTTTGAAAAATACTTCTTTTATTAGAAAAAATTGAATTTGTTCTTATATAATATATAGAAAACATATAATATGAATTTAAAACATTACATTGAATATATTACATATATATTACACTAATAAAATTCATAAATAATGATTTTATTATTTAATAGACTCACTTATTTTCATTTAAATAGATTTTTTAGAAAGAAGTTAATACTATTTGTACCTATCATTATAATGAATAGGCTATAATATTTAGTTATCACTTATAATCGGTCATATGTGAAATTAATTATATAAAAATAAAATAAAATTGAATGTATCACAAACCAAGAATAGTGTTGCGTATACTGCACGCTTATACAGTGTTGCGTATAGCGCAAGCTAGTCATGGCGTAGCGTACAACACAAAAAATCAATGAAATTAAAAGAATATATCTCATAAAATTTATAGTTGTTACATTATAACCCCTTAAAATTAATTTCACCCTTGATAGTTTTTGGGGTTTTAGAAGGTTAACTATATGAATGTTTCTTTCATCGAAACCCACATCGAATAATAAAATACTAAAACATCATTTTAAAAAATAAAGTTAGAAACTTAATGGTTACCCAAAGTAACTAATCACTAGGTTTCCACATAAGAGAACATATGTGGGAGGTGAAAACATGGATATCAAAGAAAAATAAAACTATCATGTTCAGATGGATAATGATAGAGAACATGTTTTGGAGAAAGTTAAAAATAAAAAATCTTTAAATATATGATGATTTAAGGTACCATTTGATTCATCAGAAATAAGGTACTAAGATAACATTTTTGGTTTTCAAGATCATTTTTCTAAGATATATATGGTTGGTCACATTCCATTAATGATAACACCTTAATCATGGATTAATATGAGTCATGGTAACAACCTAAATTATCCAATATCTTTATTGAGGACATGCATTTTTCCTTATTCCAAAACTTTTGGATATATTCCTTAAGTCCAAGAAAGTTTTATACTTAATCCATTGTAGTATATCCCTATTTTTAATAAAACCATAATTAGATCTCATGAAACTATCATTATCCAACTTACATATTCAAATTCAACATATCTTTAGCTGAGTATCATTATCATACATAAGGGACATATTAAGGGTTATCTTCCCCTTAATCATGTGTTCTCCAAGTATATAACCTTACCTTAAATCAAAATTCACTATCCTTAGAACTATTAAAAATATCCTTTATAATCCTTAATTAAAACTTTTACATACATACATATATATATATATATATCATGATTAATATAGCATACTTTTTGAATTTTGAAACATATACACCTCTATCAACCAGCATTATTCTTAAACCATTACTCCAGATCCATCATCTATGTATGTACTAAAATATAAATCACGTCGTAAGGTTTTAAACCTCAAGCTTCTAAGTTTTATTGTAAATAATACTAGAAGAATATCACATAACTTACACATGTCATTTTAAATCTCTTTATTCTTAGTAATGTGACCAATACTCATACCATAATTATGATTATCTTCATGATATTTCCACTAAGCAAATAAATCTTCATAATTCCCATAATTTTCACATCTGAAGCATTCAATGGTTAAAAATGTTCTATGAAGTTCATTATATTTACTATTAATAGAAAAAAATTGGGAGAAATACATATCATAAATTAAAAACACATAATTAAGGTAAATTACTTATAATATTTCAATTGATGATATCTTAGGTTTAGTCCTAGGATATTCATGATTATAAAAAAACATAGTATTGTAACCTATAATTGACTTATCCTTAGGAAATCAGTAGGAATACCATAGAAATATCACGAGTGATATCACTTAATTTTTTGCATCATAGTTTCCAAAGGTTGACTAAACATTCACTCTGATACCAACTCTAATGGTCTGGAATTATTTCAGCAGACTATAATTGATACCTATCCGAGTTCTCTATGGGTGACTACACCCCATGAGGGGGACACACCACCATACCCAGTGGCATCCATTTCATCATGAATCCATTGGTTGTAGATCCATACATCGTCCAACATTCACACATGATAGTACCCATGGAACAGATTCAGTCCCACATCCTTTTCTCTAACACCAAATCTAACAACCCAACCTTGACATACATGGGCATTAAATTTCACTTTCAGAATACATAATACATTTAAAAAATATACACCCAATTATTTTTTAGTTTAGTGTATTTGGAAACTCAAAACACATTCTTCCAGCTTGGTATAAGATCTTCAATATCTCCCATAATGATCATCCACATTAGTTTTCCTACCTAAAAAATTTATTTATGTCATAGGGGAAAGAAAACATAAAACAGATGAAATCAATTGCTCAGTAATGGTAAACATAAATAACATTAAACAAAACATAAACATAAGAATGTAAAAACATGAAAATAAATTTTGAATGTCAAAATCATGAGTCTTGAAATAAGTCTTGGCAGTTTTAAGGAATAAATCATAAATAAAAATGAACCACGGTAAAATAAATTTGAAATAAAACATGGAATTGAGGAAAAAAATAAGCATGCAATATGATATCTATTGTATCCAAGGAATTTCTTCCAAGACCATCATAGTAGGAAAATTCCATTACTGAACTGGGATTACATATCATTATAGCCATGTATTACTGAACCAGATTTAGATGTCATTCTAGCCCAATATTACTAAACCTGATTTACTTGTCGTTCCATCCCTGTGTTACTGAATCAAATTTAATTTTTGTTCCATTCATGTATATCTCATGATATATAATTCATTACCCAATGCATTGGAGGGATATATAGGTCCAACCCATATCATAATGAAATCATTTTTATAGGATCCAAAAATACATAAATTTCATCATAGATAATCCATGAAATAAAATGGGTTTCTTAAATATCAATACATCATAATCCATATAAAATAAATGGATTAAGAAAAGGACTTCCATAATAAAAAAAAATCAAATAAAAGTAATAATTGGTATATAAAAAGTACCCAATTTTATCTTATATGGAAAATAATTTTGATTAAACATTTGAAATTAATTCTAGTGAAAAAATATCCTTTCTTTTCTAAAAATGTTTGGTTTTCTAAAAATTCAACATAATTATAAAAGAAAATAATTTATTTGAAAATTAAAAAGAATGCATGTAGAGGAGTCTTCAGGTAAATAAAGTGTCATGTATCCTAAAAAATCCATTCATTTTGTATATGTTAAAAAACATTCTCCACATACTTTTGCTGGAAAAGTAAAAAAGTACCTAAAATTTAATAACTCTAAAAGATTACTTTCATAATGTTTAATAAAAATTCACCAAAGGGTAAAATTAGCATTAAAATTGAAGAAAAATAGATGTAATATTACATAATTAAGAAACATGGATGTGGATGATAAATATATCTTATTAAATACTTATATTTAAACAATCTCAGATAAAAATGAGATTGTGAAATTATCCCTTACCATAGGATTGAATTCTTTCATATGTGTTTGAAACTTCTATTTAGTGGGTTTAAACAAATTACTAACTTATAGAAGATATATTTTCACAATATATTGTTAATAGTTAATGTAAAATGTATCAAAAATGGACAAAATTTGAGCATAAATGTTTTGGGTTTGATATTTTACCCATCCACTCTTTTTTGAAGAATCATATAGTTTTTAAGTCGTTTTCCATTTAGGTGTTTTACTTTTTTCCTTATTTACTTTTACTTTGGTACAAATTTTTTAATACTATTAATTAATATTATTGAAAAATTTATGAATTGAAAATTAATATAATGCAATTTAACTACGTAATAAAATCCACCAAGAGCCTATAAAATTAATTTTGATCTTTACATAATGTGAATAAATATATTCCATAAAATATAAAAAGGTGATACAAAAACAAATAAACAATTTCTGTCAAATTTTTATATCCTCATTGTAATCATTTCCAAAAAAATTACTCTAAGAAATAACAATATTAGTAGACAAAATATAGAAACATTATTGGTATTTTCATTAAAAAAGAGGACAAACTTGAGGGATAATTACTCAAACAATTAATAATGAAAATAAGAGGTATTTATTGGATGATGAAACACTATATGATTATTAGTAATATAACCATTTGAATATAAACATTAATAGTGTGATATTAATCAAGATATTAGATATGTATCATAACCATTGTAATTATAAAATGAAATGTCAATAACATTTACTATGAATAATATAAATAAATATAAATATTACACTTAAAAAATAGAATATATTTAGGGTCGTATAAAAAGAGAAATATGAATAACATGTCAATTACCTAATAAATAATTATTATATTAACCAGATATTGAAAATATTAATCACCTATAAATAATTTTTTTACAGTATTAATATACACAATTTTTTTTATGTTACACTCTTTTACAATATCCTCTTAATAAATATTTTTGAGTCAATTTGGATGATTTAGATTCTTCATGCATCATGACCAATATTTAGGGATATTTAAATTATATTTATTTGTTACTTTTATAATGATACTATTTAATTTTTTTAAATTATTTAGAATGTGTATTTATTACCTTGATTTTCTTCTTCTGACATCTTTCCATAATGATTTTTTAACCACCAAAACAGATTTACTCAATTAATTATCAATCAACACATTCATTGTTAGTTATCATACTTTATGTATAATGTGTCAATTTTTTATATTATTTATTTTTATGATTATTTATATTATATAACTAATTAATAAATATATATTAATAAAAACTATAACAATAAAATAATATGGGAAATTATAGATAAACAAGCCACTAACTATTTCATATTTAATAGAAAAATAAAATTACGATAATAATTAAAAAATAAATGGTATAAAATATTGTATTCATTTATTCATTAACATAAGATTAACATGATCGAAGGGTTATCAAGATGAAAAAATAGGATATATCTTAAGGGTATACATTATTCCCTAAAAAATGATGAAAATGCATGAGGAGTAAATTTGATGAATCAAAATGAGACATGAGGTTGGAGGACTCTCAAAACTGAAACTTTTCATTGGAATTCTCCATCCCACCATTAAATATTCCTTATGGTTATCATGAAATCTATTTTAAATTATATTTATTTTTCATTTAATATTTTTTCTAGGGATATAAATGTTATTATATATATTTAATCAACTGTTAGGTAACATTATAGATTATGGATGAAGAATTCATTTTTAATCCTCTCATTACTTCTTCTCATACCATTCTAAATTCCCCCTAGGAACTATGATCATTAATGTGAACTTTTGACATCCGAAATTATTTTATCCTAATTTATTTTAGTAACCTATATTATTATTAATTATCATATTCCTTATGATATCATTACACGACACATTTCCTTCTCTTGGGTATATTTCATATTTAGTAATGAATTTTAATTTTTTTAGGGAATTAATTATTGATAAAAACTTATAATATAATGGGTGTGACTATAATTTTATAATCAAGTATTGTATTTTGTGATGTGATATATTGAAATATATTAGTTTTCATGAACATGATATTACTTTTTCATCACATGATCTTGTTTTTTATACACATTTGATGTGTGAACATGATTGAAGCTTTATTGCCAACTTATTTATGGGAATGATCATATTTGTTTTTAATTGAATAATATTATGACATTTTATTATTATTCCTATTCCAAATTCCATGTCTCATCAAAATATATTCATACCCTTATGATTATAACCTTGTTCTTATGATATTATAATTATTTTTCTCACCCATGTATTAGTATTGATTCATTTACATGTCCCCTTTATTTTCCTCCCCTTATTGGGATTTTTGATCACTATTTTTTATGTGTGTTTTGGGTCAATAAAAATATTAAGATGACTATGAAAATGACTAGGAGGAATATGTTAATATATATAAATAAATAATTAATGAATTTTATATATTATTAATCTCTGAAATTAATTCAAAAAATACACCTATAGTAGTGATTTTAGAGTTTTATTGTTAAATATATTTTTCTTAAAATTGATGTTATAATCATTTAAGAAATATCTAGGTCACGGAAATTTAAAATATTATTAATATTTCTATTTTTAAACATGTTTTATCTAAATCAAATATCACATATTCATACATTGATTCAATTTTTTGGCTTTAAAAAGATCAATGAAAACTTCCTTCTCAAAACCTATCTTCCTATCATAAAAAAATATCTCCCACTCATTGATTTTCAAGTAAAATTTCTTTCTTCTATATATTCGAATTATTGATCTTATTATATAAATTATCTATTAATTTTGGTTTTTAATTTTTTTTAATCAATAAATCATCATTTTTTAAAACATATTATTGTTCAATGTAATTATTTTATTCAATATGGGTGAGAAATATAAATATAATTATGTTCATGACATGAATAATAAAAATAGCAATTCGAGAAAACACGGATTGACTTATAAAATATACATGGATGTGTATAATTTTCATTTTTAATTGTTAAACTTTTAATATGTAACATACATTCCTATAAATTATAATATTTCTATAAAAACCAATTACTTAATGTGTTCCATAGTGTTTATTGCTCTCTTGATCCATATCTTCTTATGTATCACCCAAATTAATAATTCATTTTAGAGTAGTTATATATTTTTTCAATCCTTGATTTTCACCATATCCTAATTTTTTGTGAATATAAAAGGATATAATTTTATTATTTTTACTCATTAATAATCATTAAGAACTCTAATTTAAATTTATTATCTTTATCGTTTAAAAAAATTAAAATGGTCAATAGGTTTCTAGACATATTATGTGGTCTTAAATATATTTGTTTTTAAATACAATTCATAATATTTCTAAAACATAAACTTCATTAAAAAAATTATTTGTAAACATTCATTAAATGTCATACTCATATCGATAATGGTTTCTGATTTATTTTTAATAATATATATCATCTAATTTTTTTGATATCTCTAAATTCTTATATTTAATATTTTCAATCATAGCATTAAATTATTCCTTTTTTTATGTTATGTTTGTGTATATAACATGTATTTAGGAAAATATATGTATCCATTAAAGAGCCATTATATCTAAAAACAATATTTAGTTTTATCCAATTTTTAAACATTAATTTTTAAAAAAATCCTCTAACATTTAATTCATCCTCAATAATAGATTTATTTATTATTGGTTAATCTATTTGAACGACCAAAAAATCTACATCCACCAAAATTACTTAATTTTTTTTCATAATATTTTGATTCATCTATTTAATAACATGATAATAGATAAATTTTTACTCCATTAATAAAATCGTCTTATGTCATTTTTTACCGTAGATATATCTTATGATTTTTTTAATTTTAAATTCAAAATAACTATAATTACCATCATGAAACATCTTTATTTCTTTGAGTTTATATACTATTCCAAATTAAAATTATTATGTTGAATCCTTTACATGATATTTATTTTTCTTATTTAGGATATTAAGAGTGAAAATTCATTACCATTTTATCTTTATAGTATTTTAATTTATTTTTTATAAGAATATTTTTTTATATAGATGAACGATAACTCAATTATTATCTCAATCAAAATATTATTATTATCATTAAATATTATCATATATATAGTAATAATATTTTAAATATCATATAAGGATACCATATTTGGATCTCATTCCTCGATTAAGAAGAAATTTAAATTTAGGTTAAGAGTTAATGTTCTCAAAATAATTTTCATAATGTTCAATTCTACAAAATATTTAATATTTAATGATTTATTCACCATAATATAATTAATCCTATTAAATCATATATTTTTTGATTATATTAATTTTATCCCAAAATTTCTATACCAATTTCTTATAGGATAGTTTATTTCATAACTAAATATTCACTAACCTACTTTGATGTTTAGTAGAATCTAAAAAAATAACTATATGACTTTATGGGGAATGACCTTCATGTATTACAATTTAAATATTTCCCTCATAATTTAATTTATTTCATTGTAATAATTATTAAATACCTAGATTTTTTTCATGAATTCTCTGTTACACCGCAAGATTCCACGGTATGCTTCTCTTTGAATAATACAATAGCTTGCGGTGTATGCAACTTAGAGTTCTAACACACCACGACCAACCAAACTTGTCATAATGAATAGTAATACCCACTTTTTTAAATCATATAAAATTTATTTATCAAAATATACTTAATTTTTGGATTCGGATTATTAAAATTATCTTATAGTGAATTTTTTTACATTTTTCTGAAAACGTTCATTTTTTGATGAATAGTGAAAAACACTACGTTATTGTTTAAAACCAACTTTTTTATTTAAATAATTATTTATTTTATTTAAAATTTATAAGTCAAAATAGAAACATAATACATATATTAGTTCAATTTAATTCATTGAAATCATTTTATAATTAATTAAGATGTATAAAATGTTTCTGAATTTTTTAACGCCTTTTACCCACCGTCAAGCCACATTTGAAAATTTACAAAAAAAATTATTTTACTACTTCTATGAATTGAATTTAAAATATCCGTGAGACGTGGTTGACATCAGAATGTAAAATTTGGTTCAATAAAATGAAAATATTTTTTTTGGGAATAGTAACTTTTGAATTTTATTTACCATGATTATAAGTAAAAAAGTAATTAATGGTAAAAATGATAATGTAATTACTCTAACACATGTCTTAATTCTATTGTATAATATTATTTCAATCAAAATAAATCTTAGGAGTGAAATATGATCCTTTCGGTTCACATTTATTAGATTAGGTCATTTATTATTATTTAATTTAAAGAATAGTTAAAAGTGTTAAATTCAATGTTTAAAAACTAAAACATTTTTAATATTGGGTTATACATAAGATAAATTTGAGTATAAATATTCACTATAAATATAAAATGGTTTTCTACATAATGGTATTTTATTTATAATATTTTGATATTAAATAATTAAAATTATCTTTGACACAATGATAAAGTAGTAATTACCTTATTATCAAATAATAAAAATAATTGATATTATAAATATTAATATAATTGTAAATTGAGAATTTTTATGTATTCCACGAATTTTATAGGTTAATATGACATGTTAGGATTGAATAAATGAATTTTCTTCAAAGTGATAATGTTATTATGACTTTCACAAAAACAAATACTAAATAGTGTCAAAATTAACACAAATGAGTTTTTAAAACAAATACTATATTATTAATTAATATAATAATTATAAAAATATAATTTTCATCCAAAGAACATATATAATGATATATATATCAATAATGAACCACTTGGGGTTCTCTTAACTTTTTATAGTATGTTTATTAACCATTAATTATAATAATTCATGAATACATGGTAAACGTAAAACTATTTAACTAAGAGTTAAATCTAAAATATAAGGTTAATATGATAACCTATACCTTTATAAAACCTACTAGATGAGAGGTTTTCAACCCATCCCCACCATATCCTCTAACTAAATCATTTTTAGACATTATAAAAATAATAATATTGAATAATAAAAAAATATTTTATGAATTTCCTAAAGTGACCCTCACCTTTCTCATAAAAAGTACTTCCCCTTCTCTTAATGTCACACATTCAAATCAATTTGGTTATGTGAAACCCTACTCAAATATCCAACCTATTACCATCACTACAACCTATAGGCCTTTCATTGTTCAGAATCCAACCTATGAAGCCCTTTTGGTCAAATTAAATGGAAGCACCCAAAGAAGAGGTAATAATTTCATCACCTCTTTCAATGTTCTCTTCTTTTTCCATTTCTTATTTTAATTTTGTTACCAATAAAAAATGATAAATATAGTACCTTTTACATACTGTGATGTTATTAAAAATACGTTACTTTTATATTCATTATTCTATTCATCTTATGAATGACAATGTCATCATACGTTAGTACGTAAAAATTACTGTCTCCACACCGTGGTGTAGTTTTTTATTCAAAACATCATTATTTGGATGGATATAATAATGAGTATAATTGAAGTAAATAATAAATATAACACATAAATGATTTCTTATATGTGATATACCATCCAATTACATATTATTTCACTATCAATATAATGGGATTGTCGCTCGTGCGTTAGTACGGCTTACCATCTCCACGTACCCGATGAGATTCATTCCCCATCGCAACCATTCAAGAATAATTTTAATTTTATGATTAAAAATAATGTCTAAAAAACATAATATGACTCTAGATATGAATAAAATACATCCTATCCATGACAAACATTACATGCGTAACAAAACATATAAATGAAAATGAATCATCTAACACCTGAAACTATGATACTACTGAAATATAATTAACAAAGCAATACTAGAAGACAATATATGGAATCATATTAATGTATGTGGTTTTTGTATAATTTAATAACAATTATTTAACTATAATACAGGAGGTTAACATACCCTCGACCAAGGAAAAGTACAAGGTAATCATTAAATCTACAATTTCTTCATTATCCAAGGTTGTTTATACGTGAGTATCTACTGAGACCTCTTTATCATCCACATCCGTGTTTCTAATAAATGTATTCCAAAACATTTTTAATATTTCCTAGTCGATGGGTTAAAGAAATTTATACCCCTGTTTTTCTTTTTATAGAATGATTAGAAAGGAATCTTTCTTTTATTTTCCAAACAAGTCCATTTATGACCATGTTTTCAAAATTAAGGAATGAATGTTTTTTTACTTATACGGTGGGTGCGGCTATTTTCTGCAATTATAAAGTCTTAGAAGCTTCTCTTAAAAGTATATAAGTTTATTTTTAAAATAAATAATTTCTTTTATAATTATGAGACTTTTAAATGATTTCAAAATAGAAATAGATATTTCTCTCAAATAGTTTCGATTTCATCCATGTCAGGATCCTTTGATTGATTATACACTTGTTTGAAGTTGATTTTTTATAATACAATCTTTTATATTATATTGATTGAGTTATAATATGTTAGACTTTGGATGTAATATTTTTACACCATTCTTGGTTTATGGTTAAATTATTAACATTTCTTATGCTTGTTTAAATATAAATGTTTATGTCATGTTTCACCCTTTTCATATGAGGAATGCATTGGACTTAGTATGTGACTAGTGGGGCCCACAATAGCTTCTCGATGCATCGGTATGTCTCATGAGAAAAATTATTTTCTTTGAATAATGCCTTGAAAAAATCTTATTTGTAGTCTTCGCATGTGTCCTTGAGTATGTGGTTATGATATCCGACATTATGCATTCCATTATTATGAAATTGGCTATTGATATTACATGTCATTATTCAACTAGTAGAATATCCATGTGAATAGGAAAATAGAATTATTTGATTTATATTTGCCATATTATGATGATTTTTTTGTTTAAAAGGCTTGGGTTTTATTCTTATACGTTTCCTTAAATGTTTATGCTTATTTATGAAAGTTTCCACTATATTGATTTCCTTACTGAGCACCTGAGCTCACCCCTTTCTATGTTTTATTTTCTTGGGATGTGAAGAATTATCTTATGACTGACCTATTGGGATAGTCTAGGGGAAATTAATGTGTTAATATAAGACACAAGGTTGGTGTTTTCATTTCATAATGTAATGTAAAAATTATACCTGTATCTAGTACTTCTAAGGCTACTAAATTTATCGGTCTTCCGGGATTTGACCACTTGTGATCATACCAATGTTATGTAATAATGAAATGACTCTGTGTAACAAGGGTTGGGGTGTTAGAGTTGGTATCATATAAAGTTTAGTAAAAACGATGAAAGCTAGATTAAAAAACTCGGATTATAAAAAATTACCCTATGATAGGCGTTGAAGATTAGTATAAAAGAACATCCTAGAATTTTGGTAATATATAGATTTTGTGTATTTTACAAGAAATACATCCATTTCTGGATACGATCAGGTAGAGGAAGCTGTATCACAGATGTACCTAGGTGTGAAAACTCCAACAATGAGTTTTGGGCATGACCCGTTGTATCCTGGTACACGACAACAAGTCTTGATGCACTCTTGGTTATGACACTCCTGGGGTATATGATTAGTATAGTTCACATTTTTAATAAAAATTATGAAGGATTTTGTACTAAATAATTCCTCAAAGAAAATATTTTTATGATTAATGATTATATGTATAAAATTTTCAATTTTTGTTAGGTATTTTACTAGTTTGAAATTATTTATTACGATTCATAAACTAATCTAGTGTATGCAATTACTTAAAAATGGAACCGAGTTGAAGGAATGGAAACCATATCAACACACGAAATACATGTAGGCATTTCCTTCCTACTCAAGATAATTATAGTGGAGCTTGGGATGAAACTGGTGCTGAACAACTTATTACCATACTGAGACAACTCACTGAGGTTATGAATAATAACCTTACTCGTATGGAGCACCCTGATCCACAACGTAGAGAATCAATGTTAGACCCCTTTATGAGTCAAAAACCACCAAAATTCAATGGTACTAAAAATCAATATGTATCTGAGCAATGGATAAGTTCCTTAGTGAAAATATTTATGGCTTTGGGGATTAGTGAATGGGAAAAAGTTGTCATGGTAATTTATCACCTCATGGGAGATACAGATCAATGGTGGCCATTAATTCAAAACACAAAGGAGGATAAAGAAGTAAAAAATATATAATGGAGGTATTTTAAAGAACATTACTTAGAAAAATAATTTCTTCGTGACCATCGAGCGAATATGGAAAGACAATTTCTGAGTCTGAGGCAAAAGGGGGATGCGAATGTCGCAAAGTATAAGGAAAACTTTACGAGGATAGCAAGACATGAAATTTATTATATATTTAACCCAAGTAGTAATATTTATTGATTTTATGATGGGTTACAACCATTATTTCATAAATAATTAGTCTCACAATCCTTCTCATCAAATGAAGATATTTTCTCATGTACTATCAAAATAGAAAAGGAAATCTCTAAGTCTTACGACTTTAAAGAAAAACGATAGAATATGGGATCTACTAAAAACTCTAGAAATGGAAATAAGGGGATGATGGGAGAATTTTCATTTCTATCCTATAGTAAATATGGGAAGAAACTCCCTGGTACTTGGCTGAAGGGAATGGGAGTATGTTACAAGTGTGGTGAAAAAGGACACCAAGCTCGTGATTTCAAGGGAAAGAAAGAAGCAGTCAATGTGGAATTCTAAAATTGTAGATAAATAGAGAATTATGTAAATGAATACAATAATATACAAAGAAACTTACCTCATAAAAGGCCATGGGAGAAAGGCTAATATTATGCGATCACTACTACTAAGGTTAAAGCCCTGAATGATGTGGTGGCAGGTAATTCCATGGTTTTCTAAAATTTATCCAATGCATTATTTGGTTCTGGATCATCACTTTATTTAATATCTTCCTAGTTTGCTATTAAAATTAGATATTTCTAATTTGATTTCACAAGGAAGTTGTCATTCAAAACTACTAAGGGAAATATCACTAAAAAAATGTTTTGTGAATCAGTTTCCATTAGGGAATGTAAATGTTCTTTATCTACTGATCTCATCATCATACCCATGATTGAATTTGATATAATTTTTTGTATGGATTGAATTTCAGACCTTGATTCAAAAATTAATTATAAGAAGAAGGAGGTTACAATTTTCGATGATGATAATAAGTACCTTATCTTTAGAGAAGAAACATCACCATCTAATTATTATCTAGAACCACCACCAATAGCTATACTAAATTCAATTATTGGTGAAGTAGATAATGAAATAACTATGAGTGAGAAAAAATAATGTTCAAATAGTGGATGTACCTATTATGGAAGAATATGTTGATGTGTTTCCAGATGATTTACTTAGACATCCTCCATAATGGGAAATTTAGTTTTCCATTGATATAATTCTTGGTCAAGCCCCATATCAAAGACCCCTTATAGAATGGGCACTATGGAATTAGTGGAACAAAATAAACAACTAGAGTAATTTTGTAATAAATGATTTATTGGCCCTTGTGTTTCTCCATGGGGAGCCCCTGTTATTTTTTTTAAGAAGAAAGATTGATATATAAGGTTGTGCATTGACTACAGAGAGATGAATTCTATAACAATAAATAACAAGTATCTCATACCCTTTATTAATGATTTATTTTATAAACTTCATGGAGCTAAATATTTTAAAATATTTACCTTCAATCTAGATATCAAAAATTGTGTTTGAAGAAGGAATACATTTCGAAAATGGAATTTCAAACCTGGTACGAACATTAAGAGTTTACAGTAATACCTTTTGGACTGAATAATTAACTCTTTGTCTTCATGGATCGAATGAGTAGTGTTTTCAAGGAATATCTTGATGACTTTGTAGTTTTATTTATTTATGATATCTTGGTTTACTATAAAAGCTATGAAGATTATGAAAATCACTTGCGCACTATTTTGAAAACCCCAAGAAGAAATGAATTATATGGGATGTTTAGAAAGTCAGAATTATGGATTTAAAAAAATTATTTTCTTGGACATATTGTCTCTAAGGAAAGAATCTTTGTTGATCCTTCAAAACCAAGGAAATCCAAGAATGGATAGAATTGATGAGTATAACTGAGGTATGCAATTTTATTGGTTTAGCAGGTTATTATTGATGTTTTGTCCAGAATGTTTCCCAATTGGCTAACCCATTAACCAAGATCACACGTAAAGGGGTTAAACATGTTTGGAAAAAAGTGTGTGAAGAATGTATTTATGAACTGAAGAGAAGATTAGTCAATGTTACTATCATGACTCTACCATTGGTAATGATGTGTTTGTTATTTATAGTGATTTCTCAATGAAAGGACTAGGTTGCGTTCTTATGAAGAATGATAGATTTCTTTTCTATAAATCATGACAGCTAAAAATTAATGAAGAAAACTATACCACTCAATATCTTGAGTTACCATATGTAATCATTACATTGAAGATATAGAGACACTTTCTCTATGGTGAAAAAATGTGAGATATATACTGATCACATGAGTTTGAAATATATTTTATCATAGAAAGAACCCTATATGAGGAAAATACTATGGATTTAACTACTCAAATATTATTATTTCACTATCACTACTACCCAGGGAAGGCAGATATGGTAGAAGATTCTTTGAGAAGAAAGGATCATGGTGTTTTGAACAAAATGAGAGTTTAAAGGGATCTTATGTTCATGGATCCAGTAAAGATGGATATGGGAATAATCATGGATAATGAAACATCAATACTTTTTCAAATGGTCTCAAACCCATCTTCACTAGAAAGGAGAAAAAGTTCGTAGACTAATGATGAGGAGTTTCAAAAGAAAATTAATGTTGTGAATGATCAGAGATTGATCGACTTCGTATATGTAGATGGGATTTTGAAAGTTGGGAAGAAATTTGGGTTCCTGACATACTAGATCTAAAAAGGGAATTGTTGGATGATGCTCATAGCTCCAATTTCTCTATATACCCTAGTATCACTATGATGTATGGATATTTGAAGGAACATTTTGGATATGACAACATGAAGAGGGAGATTGTTGTTTAGGTGTCACGATGTATGGTTTGTCAATAGGTTAAGGCTAGAAGACAACATCTGGGAGGATTCATCCAATGTCTTCCCATACCTGAGAGGAAATTGGATGATATTAGGAAGGAATTTTTCATGGGGACACCAAAGACTCTTAGAGGGAATGATGCAATGTGGGTCATTATTGATCGTCTTGACAAGTCAGAACATTTTATTGCTATAAGATAAGATTTACCACTTGAATGTTTATCAAGAATATTTATTAATGAAGTTGTAACATTTCATGGAGTACCCTTATAAATTGTTTATGATCGTGATCCCCATTTTACCTCAAGATTCAAGAAAAATCTTCAGAAGGCCCTAGATACTGAACTTCATTTGAGCACTGTCTACCATCCTCAAAATGATGGAAAATTATAACAGACTATTCAAACCTTAGAATACATGTTGATATCTTGCCCACTTTAATTTCAATGTTTGTGGGATTAGTATTTACCTCTGGTATAATTTTCTTATAACAATAGCTTCCATCCAAGTATTCAGATGGCACCATATGAAGTTTTATATAGAAATAGATTTCATACACCAACATTTTGGGATGATGTTGGTGAAAGAAAACTCGTAGGCCCAGAACTTGTTGAGGAAATAATTGAAAGTTAATGATTATCCAAACCCATATCAAAGTAGCTCAAAGTAGGAAAAAGTGCTATAACAATAACCAATGGAAGGATTTGGAATTCGAAGTAGGAGATTATGTTTTCATGAAGGTATCTCCATGGAAGGGTGTTGTACGAATCGACAAGAAGGGTAAATTAAGTCCTAGGTACATTAGATATTTCGAAATTCTAGAATGAATTAAAGTTGTAGATTACTGTTTTGCAATGAATCCATGTCTCCCCCAAGTTCATGATGTGTTCCATGTATCACTGTTGAGAAAATACATGTCTGGCCCAATGCATGTTCTCATATATGAAGAAATATAATTGGAACCCGATCTTCCTTATTGCGAAGAGCATGTCAGGATTCTTGATACTAGTGAACAAGTGTTGATAAACTTTACTACTCATCTAGTAAAAGTTCAATGAAGAAACCATAGGATATAAGACGAAAATTAGGAACCTGAGAAACTTATGATGAAGAACCACCTATATCTTTTTATGTAGTTATATTCTAGAAATTTCACGGATGAAATTATTTTAAGGAAGGAAGAATGTAACACCCCAAGATTCCATGGTATGCTTCTCTTTGAATAATACAATAGCTTGCGTTCTACACAACTTCGAGTTTAACACACCATGAACAACCAAACTAGCCATTAAGAATAGTAATACCCACCTTTTGAAATTTTATAAATTATATTTATCAAATTAGACATCATTTTTGGATTTGAAATATCAAAATTAGTTTAGGGTGAATTTTTGGTATTTTTTCTAATTTTTTTTATTTTTGATGAATAGTGAAGCCGATGCGTTATTATTTAAAACCTACATTTTATTTAAATAAATAATTAATTTTTTAATATATTTTAATTCAAAATAGATACAAAAAACCTATATTAGTTAAATTTAATTCATTAATGTCATTTAATAAAAAATTAGATGTATAAAATTATATTGAATTTTTAACGCCTTTTACCCACCTTCTAGGCACATTTGAAAATTTGCATAAAATATAATTTTACCGCTTCTGTTAATTGAATTTCTAAAATTTGAGAGACACGATTGACATCAACAATTAAAATCTGGTTCAATAGGATGAAAATAAATTTTTGTGAATAAAAACTTTTGAATTTTATTTACCACAGTAAAAAGTAAATAGGGTAATTTAAGGTAAAAATGATATTATAATTACCCTAAAACATGTCCACATTCTATTGGTTATTTTTATTTCAACCAAAATAAACATCAGTAATAAAATATGATCCTTTTTGTCCACTTGGATTATATTAGGCCATTTCTTATTATTTTATTTAAAGAAGTGTTATAAGTTTTAAATTCAATGTTTAATAGCTGAACCATTTTTAATATAGGGTTATACATAATATAAATTCAAAAATAAATATTAAATATAAATATAAAAATATTTCCTAAATAACGGTATTTTATTTATTATTTTTAGACATTATATAAATAAATTTATTTATGATAGAATGACGATTAAGTAATTACCTTATTATTGAAAGATTAAAATAATTGATATTATAAATAATAATATAATTGTAAATTGATACTTTTGATGTATTCCACAAAATTTATAGGTTAATAGGACATTTTAGGATTGATTAATGTTTTTTTAAGTGATAAAGTTATTATGACTTTCCCAAAACCCAAATACTAAATACTGTCAAAATTAACATAAATGAGTTTTTTTAAAAAATAATATATTATTAATTTATATAATATTCCAAAAAATCTATGGTTCGCCAAAGTACATAGATAAGGTTAGATATATCAAAAATGAACAACTTGGGGTTCTCTTGTCTTTTTGTAGTATGTTTATTAACCATTTATAATAATAATACTAGAATACATGGTAAAAGTTAAACTATTTAACTATGAAGTAAATCTAAATGATAAGGTTAATATGGAGACCCAAACCTGTCTTAAACCTACAGGTTTAGAGTTTTGTGACCCGTCCCCACCTTATCCTTTAAATAAATACTTTTGGAGCAATTATAAATAGAATATGATTTTATAATAATATAATATATTAATCTCTTCCTAAAGTGACCCTCACCTCTCTTATAAAAGGGTACTTCCCCTTCTCTTAATTTCACACATCCAAATCTATTTAGCTCGGCCAAACCCTACTCAAATATCATAAAAACTACCCTCACTTAATCTTGAATGCCTTACATTGATTTGAAGACAACCTAAGGAGCCCTTTCGATCAAATCAAAATGAAGGACCCAAAGAAGAGGTAATAATTTGTAACGTCCCGGTTCCGGAAGCCACCCAGAGGCGCCCCATACACGGTTGGTCACATGGACTCAATTGCATTTCCCCAAATTCCAGAGGGTGCCGACTAGAAGCGGGGGCCTTGGTTGTGATAGTGGAGAAACTATTCCCTCATTGGCAGAGTACACAACAGAAGAAGAATAAAAATACAATAGCAGAAGCAGTAAATAACCAACAATAATAAAAGCGGAAGACTAAATCAACAAACTGGAGCAAATATTCATATATGGAATGATACAAAATACAACTCTAGAAAAACATCCAAACAAGTCAGAATACTAAAACACCACAGCAACAAAGAAAATATAAAAGAAAAGTAAACATCTCTTCAGCATCGCGAGCCAAATCTCGGTCCCTTTCTCTTCTGCTCGAAGCAATAAAGTTCCAAAAGTCGAAGGGCCATTGCCCTAGTCTACACCTGAAACAAAATAGTTGATTGGGACCAAATACATGGCCCAAATAGGGTGTGAGATAAAATCCCAGTAGTAAACCACCTGAAGCTCTGTGCCTTACCGTCAGTGAGTATATGGAAGGTAAAAGCACACTAAGCAGTAAACAGTAACAACAAAGCAGTAGGCAGTAAACAGTAAGCAGTAAAACAGGGTGATACATAGCAGCAATCAATCCACAACCGAACAACATAACAAAAATCTAATAGATGGAAACCCTCTGGGAATTACTCGTAGCCATCCCCTCTCGTCCTATCCAAGAAGTACCACAACCCTCTGGTCAGTGCACTCAGCCTAACCCCTCTGACTTGGTCGTACAAATTTATGGGACTCATTGGGAAGCTCACTCGGTCAATTCCCCTTATAGTCTAGGGTAGTCAGGGAATCTCTTGAGGAAGATCATGCAGTCTTACCCTCTTAGCCCCAAGGTCTAGAGACTCTCTGAGGAATCTATCACGATCAATTCCTCCTATAGCCTCAGGTATACCACAGACTCTCTGAGGAATCTCACCCGGTCAATTCCCCCTCTAGCCTGGGAATATTCTTAACGAGATTCAAACAAGGTAATACTCTCTGAGTAAGCTCACTTGGTCTACCCTCCTGTAGTCTATAAATCCAAGACTCTCTAGGAGCTCACTCGGTATATCCCCTCTGTAGTCTGTAATATCTAAGAATCTATGGGAATCTCACTTGGTCTATCCCTTATAGTCCATTGCACCAGGTTCCCTTAGCCCCGTGCCATTCAGTGCATAATAATCATATAAGGAAAAAGTAAATCTATAGAGCTACTTGTCTAACAAGAGTACTCCTATAGTTCTACTTAGCTAAATAGTCTATAAGGCAACAAACATGTCATGAGTTTCACTTCAACTTATAACCACAAGGCATGGAAACAGGTATAGCATCCAAAGGCAACTGAGGCCCAAAGGTCGTAAACAGAACAATGCAAGGGAAAATACCTCCAAGAACAACAAATTATCCTCTAACATGGTCAATTTACCTCTACAAAAGCATACAAGTAAGGAAGGAAAACAACAAGGGAAAAAAGGTGAACACACAATACCCCGTTCATAGGTATTGGTGGAATTTGCACATAAAACTCAAATACTATGAACGGTAAGGCACAAACCACCTACCTCGATACTAGGATATCTATATACTTAAACCACGACGGCTAATTACCCCTAGAACGTCGTAGATCTGAGAAAATTCACAAAACGTTCAACCTTATATATCTTGAAGAAGAGGAAGAATTGGAAAACAAGGCTCAAGTAGAAAGAAGAACTCACCGCTGCGCTTCCAATGCAATCGACCGTGCTAAAATCGGGGAATGGATAGAGAGGCGGGAGCTTGAGGAAGATCTGTCTGTACGAGTCACTCCCAGACTAACCAGACCTAGAAGAAGGTGAAAATGGCGATTAGGCGTGACCCCTGTCCGTTTAGTGAAAAAAAGAAAATTACATGACATGTATTTTTAAAGTACACGGCGTGTAGTGGGTTTTTCCGTACTCTGCCAAAATCGGCCTCCACGTCACCCCTACACACCATGTGTGTGGCCCGGGCACGGCCAGCACATGGCATTGAGGCGGAGAGGAGTACACGCGGTGTACTCAGAAAGTACATGGCGTGTACTTCAAAATTTTCTAGAAACTCCAGTTTTCTTAAAAACTCCAGAAAAAGGAAAAGCATACCTGAAATGAAGATATGAGTTCTTACAAACTTCCCCCCTTAAAGAAATTCATCCCCGAATTTCCTTAGATAGACATAGAAGAACGATCCCCAAACATTTCTGGCCACTGTGATTGAACCTCCGCCTCCCTCTCCCAAGTCTCGTCCTGTACTCGCCTGTGCTGCCATAACACTCATACCCGAGGAACAGAACGACCTTGTAGAACCTTCATAATGCGATCGACAATCCATATAGGATTCTAGTCAAATGATGCATCCGCTTCGACCTCAACCTCCTCGGGATGAAAGACATGAGATGAGTCTGAAAAGTAACGTTGGAGCTGAGAGACGTGGAAGATGTAGTGCATGGCCTGGTACCTCTGAGGTAGCTGCAACCGATAGGCAACCAACCCAACTCTCTCCAAAACCTCAAACGGCCCAACATACTACGATGAAAGATTACCCTATCTCTGATTCCTCTTATGTCCCAACCTCGGTGCGACACGCAGGTAAACCTGATCCCCGACCTCGAACTCCGAAGGTCGTCTCTGCTGATCAGCATAAGACTTCTCCTGAGACTGTGCTGTAGCCATTCTCTTCTGAATCAACTCTATCTTCACTGAGGTTTCCTGAACAAGACGAGGTCCTAGAAAAGCTGCCTCTCCTGTCTCTAGCCAGCATAAGGGTGACCGGCATGGCATACCATATAGATCCTCGTTTAGTTATATCTGAATGGTCACCTGAAAACTGTTGTTGTAGGAGAAATCAAAAAGAGGTATATGCTTTTCCCAAGAACCACAGAAGTCTAAAATGCAAGCTCAGAGCATATCCTCAAGCACCTGGATCGTGCGCTCAGACTGACCATCAGTTTGGGGATGTTATACTGTACTCAAAAGTACCTGTGTACCCAAAGCCTTCTGAAGTCCCTGCCAGAATTGAGAGGTAAAGCGCACATTCCTATCTGAAATAACGGAGTGTGGTACACCATGTAGACGTACAATCTCTCGGATGTACAGTCATCCCAGATCATCAACACTAAAAGTCTCCTTGATTGGAAAGAATTGTGCTACCTTCGTAATTCTATCAATGACGACCCAAACATCATCACTTCCCCGAGGTGACCTCGGTAACCCGGTCACGAAGTCCATCACGACATCATTCCACTTCCACTCTAGAATGGGTAACTACTGTAAAAGCCTTGCTGGTTGCTGATGCTCTGCTTTCACCTGCTGGCAAGTAGAACATCTCATGACAAAACTAGCCACATCTCTCTTCATACATGGCCACCAGTACTGGCGATGAAGATCCCGATACATCTTGGTGATGCCAGGATTAACTGCCCAAACTGAGGAATGAAAATACCTCATCAGCTTCTCGCATATGTTGAGCAATGTATTGTTTTCAAACAATTCAAAATCATGTTTTTTAAAGGGGGAGATTATTTTAAATAATACTCTGTCTCTTTATGATGATTTTGATGCTCACAAATACCCTTAATTATTTACTAATTATTTCGTTGAGTATTTTGCAGGAATTTATTTTATTTATTTATTTCATATAACGAGATTTCATACTTCATTTATTCCGAGATCAATTTTAGCGCGTTCTGGAATCACTGTAGCGCGAGATCAATTTTAGCGCGTTCTGGAATCACTGTAGCGCGAGATCAGTTTTAGCGCGTACTGGAATCACTGTTCATACCCTACGTTGATGAATGTAACGTATGGATGAAAAGTTTACTTTTTATGTTAAAAGAAACGTATGGTTAGGGAACCTTACGTTATTTTGAAACGTATGGTTAATGAACCTTACGTTGTTGAAAAGTATGGAAGAAGAACATTACGTTTGGAAGGAACCTTACGTTTTTGTTGTTGGACAAGTATGGAAGAGAAACCGTACGTTAGTTTTCAGTGTTGAGTTTGTTTCTCAAAAGTATGGATCATCAACCTTACTTTTATAATCAACCGTACGTTCTTTGGAGAGTTGAAGAAAGACAAAGTATGGATGATCAACCCTACGTTTGAATGTTGAAGAGAAAGTATGTACGTTCTGAACCTTACGTTCTGAACCTTACGTTTGTGAACCCTACGTTTGGAGCCACGTCATCAACTCTACGTTTGGCGTCGGGATATTTTTGACAGACGATATTTCCTTTTGCATTGGTCAAACAGGCGGATTATTAAGCGGATTTCGAGCCGATTCTTAAGTACGACTTTGACTGAATCAAAGATGATTTTCAACGGATTAATGATTGATTTAAACGGAGCTTTTTATGCCGATTCTTCAGGGGAGTTACAACGGCTCTGTTATTTCATTTTTTTTTAATATCGCGAATCTAAAGGAGATTTTCATGGATCTATTTATGCGGAAGATTTTTCTCAGATTTGAATATATATGTTCTATCTTGGAAACTTCGGATATATATATATACACAGGAAAGTGTATGAAATATATAGATTTATCTTTTAACGAGCAAGAAACAGAGACTGTGTGAAGGCGTTCTTTTCTGGTGATCGAGAAGAAGTGTAAAACCTTTTTTACCGAAGGAAGATCTTGATAGCAGATTCACGTGTTCTACATCGACTATCTGTTGTGAATCTACTGCTGCTGAAGTTGTGAAGTTTCTTGAAATATCTATTGCAACTGGATCGACTCAGAACTGTTTTGATTACAGATCTTTATTTTCTGAAGACGACGATCTATCTACTGTCAATTGCATTCTGTTGCAATTGTGAAGAACAACTGGAGAAGTGTTTTCTTTATCGAAACCCTTTTTATTTTTGAGTGATCAGCTTCTCGTTCTAAGCTGTGTGAGTTCGTGTTTGAACCAGGAAGGCTGTGTTTGCCTGAAACTTGTAAAGGTGTCAACTGCCTGTACTCAGTTGTGAACAGGTCTGTGGAAACGAGGACCAGATAGTGAAAATCGCCAAGCTCGTGGATTTGAGCGTTGGTGGAGTGGACTAGGGGCCTTCTGTTCCCCGAACCACTATACATCCGTGTGTTCATGCTTTTACTTTTTCTGTTGCATATTTAATCGTGCTAAAGCATAGTGGACAGAATTTTTCTAAATTGAAGAGATTGTAATAATTTTGAAAAGACACAATTCACCCCCCCTCTTGTGTGTAATCCGTAGATTCAGATCCAACAATTGGTATCAGAGGAGGAGCTTCTTATTTTTAAAGTCCTGTCAAGCTAGAAGTATTTAAAGATTATACATAGTGTATCATGGCAGATACGAGAGAGGGAATGTCAATGGTCAGAGCAGCTTACTTTAATGGAGATAATTATGGCTACTGGAAATCACATATGATTATTTATCTGAAAAATCTTGGTTACAAAGTCTATTCAAAGATTCTGACTCCCTATGAAATTCCTAAAAATTCCGATACATGGAGTGCTGCTACAGAGGCTGAGTATGACATGAATTCAAAAGCTATGAATGCAATCATCTGTGGTCTAGGACCGGATGAATTTAACAGAGTATCTCAATGCCCGACTGTATATGAAATGTGGAAAACAATAGCTATTGCTTATGAAGGAACAGATAATATAAGACAGATGAGATATGCAACTGCTAAATTAAAATTCGATACTTTCAGAATGATTGAAGGAGAGAGCATCACTCAGATGAATGGAAGATTGACAGAAATTGTCAATAATATAACAGCTCTAGGAGAACCAATCAAGCAGGCTGATCAAGCGTTAAAAGTACTGAGAGTACTTCCTACTCGATGGAATGGAATCTCTGCAGCAATCAGACAATCAACTTATGTTAAAGATCTAACTATGAGAGAGCTGATTGGTACATTGATGATGTACGAGGCTGAAATGCAAGATGAGGTAAATGAGCATAAAGTCTACATAAAAAGGGAAAATACTGCTTTAAAAGTGACTTCTCAACAAAAGGATAGAAAGATGAAGAACAGAGAAGTAAGTGCTAAATCAGAAAGCTCTGATTCTTCAAATTCGGATGAAGAACTGGCTCAGCTAGCCAGAAAATTCAGAAAGTTCTACAGTAAGAAGAAAGACTTCAAGAAATCCTTCAAGAAGGATAGCAAGGAAGTGAGATGTTATGAATGCAAAAAGATGGGACATATCAGACCGGATTGCCCAAAATTGAAAGATGCAAAGAAGAAGAAATTCTTCAAAATAGATGATTATGAGCAGAAAGACAAGAAAGCTATGAAAGCTACTTGGAGTGTTTCTGAAGACTCAAGTAATTCTTCTGAATCAAGCTCAGAGAAGGAGGAAGCCAATTTAAAAGCAAATATGTGTTTCATGGCTGAAACTGATGAGGTACACTCATACTACTCCTCTGACTCAAATAATGAATCAAACTTTGAAACAAGCTTCTCAAATAAAAAACTTGCAGCTTACTGCAATATGCTTGAAGAAAGGTATGACTCATTATTTAAAAAATATAAATCTATAAAGAACTTGCATAAAGCTATTTCAGATGAGAGAAATACTTTGCTAAAACAACATAAGGAATTAATTGACAAATACAACTCTGCTGACTCAAATAAAATTAATTTTGAGTCAAAAATAAAAACTCTACAGGATGAAGTAGAATCTTATAAAAAGGCTGCATTAGTTTTTACAAAAGGAGAAAACGCCTTAAATGAGATACTTGGAAAAACTTTAATTAAAAAGGAAAGGTTTGGAATTGGAAGTAAAGGAGAAAAACCTAAGTTATACAAAAATTATTTTGTTCCTAGCACTAAACAGGTTATTTGTAACTTCTGTGGAACAAAAGGTCATATAGATAAAAACTGTTTTCTAAGACAACCTCAAATATGTGGAATTAAGAAAGCTTATATTTCCAATGATCTATATGATTCAATCAATTTTAATAAAACAAAGCAAATATGGATACCCAGATCACTGCTTGCTAACACTCCTGGACCCAACAAAATATGGGTACCAAAGCAATTTGTTTGAATGTCTTTGCAGGTAGCAGGTCACCAAAGAAAGAAAGAAATATGGTATATGGACAGTGGCTGCTCAAGACACATGAGTGGAACTTCAGCTAATTTCTCTTCTCTTACTCGAAAGGAAGGAGGACTTGTCACCTTTGGTGACAATGCCAAAGGAAAGATTATTGGTATTGGAACAGTTGGAGATCCAGAGACAGTCTCAATCAACAAAGTACTTTATGTACAAGGGTTAAAACACAATCTGATAAGTATCTCTCAATTCTGTGATGATGGATACACTGTTGATTTTACTAACAATAGTTGTACTGTTTCTAAAGATAAACTGTTTAAGTTTAGAGCACCCAGAACTGATAATGTTTATACTTTGGATTTGTATTCCTTGTGTAAACAACAAGTAAACTGCTTAACTGCTAATATAAGTGAATCCTGGATCTGGCATAGAAGACTTGGTCATTGCAATATATATGCTTTACATAAATTATCTAAGAAACATCTAGTTTCTGATTTTCCTAGTCTCAAATTTGAAAATGACAGATTCTGTGATGCATGTCAGCTTGGCAAGCAACACAAATCATCATTCAAATCTGTTAATAAAGTTGCTACAACTAAACCTCTAAAACTTATCCATATGGATTTGTTTGGACCTTCAAGAGCAGCAAGTTTAGCTGGTAAATTATATGTTTATGTATTAGTTGATGATTATTCTAGATTTACTTGGATTTTATTTTTGAAATTTAAAAGTGAAGCTTTTAGTTTATTTGAAGGTTTTTGTAAATCTATTCAAAATGAAAAAGGTTTTAATATAATCTCATTGAGAAGTGATCATGGTGGAGAATTTGAGAACCAGGAATTTAATTCCTTTTGCTCAAACATGGGTATTAAACACACCTTCTCTGCTCCAAGAACACCTCAACAGAATGGGATTGTAGAAAGAAGAAATAGAACTATTCAAGAAATGGCTAGAACTATGTTAAATGAATATAGCCTACCTATATATTTCTGGGAAGAAGCTGTTAATACAGCTTGTTATATAATGAATAGAATTTTAATAAGACCTATTTTGAAAAAGACACCCTATGAACTATGGAATAACAGAAAACCTAAAGTAAATTACTTTAAAGTTTTTGGATGCAAGGTTTAAAATCTTATTCTGTTTTCGAATTCTGCTTAATTTCTGTTTCCCGCTATAAGTAATTTTATTTTGTTTTAAATAAAATTAATGATTAGTGATTACACGGGAATCAAGGCTGTCAGAACCGTTTCACCTTCTAAACTGCTTCAACCTTTTTCGGAAACCCTTTCGAAAACCTAAAACCGCACATCTGCTCCAAAACCCTTTTCTGAATCTTCAAACCCTAAACTTACGAACCTTCAGAAATCGTTGTTGGAATGGCAAAGACTAAGCGTCCAGATGAAGCCGAGAGCAGTGCTGCAAAGAAACCTAAGGTAGTTAGTCGGAAAATACTGCAAGGTAAAGTCATAGATTTAGAGTGGCTGTTTGAAACTAATTTACTGTTGAAGCAAGCGTTGTCGTTTCAAAGCCTTGAGCAAGCTTTTAATAGTGAAAATTCTGAGTTTCTATATGAGGTAGAAATGAGACATTTCTTTAGAACTGTTCAGTTTATCCTTGGAGATACAGAGGATAGTTTATTGGCTCAAATAGAGGATAAGGACTTTTCAATATCATCTGTAGAGATAAGTCAAATTCTTAACTGCCCTCATGAAGGAGTTTTTCATTTCGATTTACGGAATATTGGAGATTCTGTACATAAGTCTGAAGACATTATGTCTTTTATGTTTGGAACCAGAGTGATAAAGAAGATGTTTATTAAGGATTTGGAGCCCGATTAGAAAATTTTGGTAAAATTTGTTCAGACTGGTTTAGCACCAAGAATGGCTGAGATGGAGAAAATCCTATACCCTGACATGTACATAATGTATCTTCTGATGTGTGATATTAAGTTTAATTTTCCTCGGTTTATGATAAGATATCTGAGTTACTGCTGTCAGAGTGAAGCAAGAATGACCTTTTTCCCTTATGGAAGGTTCATTTCTTTGTTTTTGTTTAAAAGAGGAATGATCAGATTGGTAGATGCTGGGGTGAAATGTCACCACAGTAATGTTTTTAATGCTGGAACTTTGAGGAAAGTAGGATACTTCTGGAGCACAATTAAAGGAAAACTCTTACCTGTTGGAGCTGAGGAAAACTCGGAGAGTGCTCAGGCTCAACCGGCTAAGTTCAAGGAGGGACAAGCAGAATCAAGAGTTAGTACAGTGGCAAGGAGAATTCGTTTTGAGATGGAGGAAGTTGAGGAAGAGAGAAGTCAAGAAGGACTTCAATCTAGAAGGAAGAGGTCAATTGATGAAGAAATTATCTCTCCTTCCTTGAAATCCTCTGAACCATTATTTTCTTATTCATTTGTGAGAGAAGTTGTTGTGGAGCAGACTGCACCGATAGAGGAACCAGTAGCTCAAACAGAAACTCAAAATGAACCTCAATCTGCTGCTGTGGCTGTTGAAAAAGTAATTCAACAAGAACAACTTATGGAGGCAGTGCCTGGTGAAGAAGTGGCCCGACCTCAAGATTTACATGAAAATATTGTTCTTGACCAATCAGTAGAAGTCAGAGAGACTACTGTTCGTGATGAACATACTTCTGAAGCTAATACAGAGGTACTTCAGGAAGATTTTTCAGTGGAAGAGTTTCAGGCTTCAAAAGATAGTTCAGTGGATCAACCTTGTCAGGACAAGGACAAAGAACAGTCAGATGCAGATTCCTTACCACTTGCCCTGCTTCATCAACCTAATTCTGGACATGAGAATCGAGCACAGGGTGCCCCTGATTCGAGAAAAGAAGAAGTTGTTGAGTTGTACAAGAGTATCTCTCAGTTAGAATCTGAGAATGTTAGTCTCAGAAATTCTCTGAACTTAGAGCAGTTGAAGTTTCAGAAGCTGAAAGAATGTACTGTTTCAAGACAGGAAGTAGATTTGTTTAAGACTGATATGCTGCATGCTGTTGATCAGTTAAAATCAGAGATGGTAAAGAAAGATGATTTGTCTGAGTTGAAGATTTACATGGAGAATAAATTTGAGTCTGTTGCAAACAGTGATGTGAGTGGATCAGGCTATTCACCTGATTTGATTCGGAAATTTCAAGCAATTACTGCAGCAATGAGCAATATGAGTGACAGATTACACGATCTTCAGTGTAATAGTGCCCCTTTGTCAGTTTTTCTAGATAATCAGAGATTTTTAGTGGATCAGTTGACATCTGGAGAGCAACCGATTAGGATTCTTTTGAATCAGTTATCAGAAAAACTGGCTCTTTTTGTTGAAAAAGAAGAAATAATGCATGAGTTTTTCAGAGTTAATTTGATTGAATATATTCATATGACTCAAGAGAACAGAGATCTTATCATCAAGTTAGGAGATGGGATGATGAAGAGGCTCAGAGAACAGTTTACAGAGATAAAGACCGCGATTCAAAGGAGATAGACACCTTTTTCCCTGTCTTATCTATGAACCTTGATTCCTCTGTATATCACAATCGTTTATATATAACAGCTTGTGAATGAAAATTCTTTTCTTACTTCTTTTTTGTTTTGTTGTTCATTGATTTATGATTGAGTTAGCCAGTATAACAAATTCACTTATTCATACACAGTTAATTATAGCATTTACTTATAGTTCAGTGCAATATTGAATGTGTTCAAATCCGTAATTTTTCATTCTTTTTGATATCACAAAAGGGGGGAGAATTTGGATAAACACAACATTTAAATTCATTTGTTTCCTATGAAGAAATTTGGATATATGGGAGAATTTGGATATATACGACATTTATCTTTTATCTATTTTTAGCTGAAAATTTATTTTTATGGGGGAGAAATTTTATTATAGTTAAATATTGTTTTAATCCTTTCAAAATTCTAAAATTTTATAAAACTAATTTTTCAATAAAGATTGCAATTAAATTAGTTCTATTATTTTATGGGTTTTGTGATCATCAAAAAGGGGGAGATTGTTGAGCAATGTATTGTTTTCAAACAATTCAAAATAATGTTTTTTAAAGGGGGAGATTATTTTAAATAATACTCTGTCTCTTTATGATGATTTTGATGCTCACAAATACCCTTAATTATTTACTAATTATTTCGTTGAGTATTTTTCAGGAATTTATTTTATTTATTTATTTCATATAACGAGATTTCATACTTCATTTATTCCGAGATCAATTTTAGCGCATTCTGGAATCACTGTAGCGCGAGATCAATTTTAGCGCATTCTGGAATCACTGTAGCGCGAGATCAGTTTTAGCGCGTACTGGAATCCCTGTTCATACCCTACGTTGATGAACGTAACGTATGGATGAAAAGTTTACTTTTTATGTTAAAAGAAACGTATGGTTAAGGAACCTTACGTTATTTTGAAACGTATGGTTAATGAACCTTACGTTGTTGAAAAGTATGGAAGAAGAACATTACGTTTGGAAGGAACCTTACGTTTTTTTTGTTGGACAAGTATGGAAGAGAAACCGTACATTAGTTTTCAGTGTTGAGTTTGTTTCTCAAAAGTATGGATCATCAACCTTACTTTTATAATCAACCGTACGTTCTTTGGAGAGTTGAAGTAAGACAAAGTAGGGATGATCAACCCTACGTTTGAATGCTGAAGAGAATGTATGTACGTTCTGAACCTTACGTTCTGAACCTTACGTTTGTGAACCCTACGTTTGGAGCCACGTCATCAACCCTACGTTTGGCGTCAGGATATTTTTGACAGACGATATTTCCTTTTGCATTGGTCAAACAGGCGGATTATTAAGCAGATTTCGAGCCGATTCTTAAGTACGACTTTGACAGAATCAAAGACGATTTTCAACGGATTAATGATTGATTTAAACGGAGCTTTTTATGCCGATTCTTCAGGGGAGTTACAACGGCTCTGTTATTTCATTTTTTTTAATATCGCGAATCTAAAGGAGATTTTCATGGATCTATTTATGCGGAAGATTTTTCTCAGATTTGAATATATATGTTCTATCTTGGAAACTTCGGATATATATATATACACAGGAAAGTGTATGAAATATATAGATTGATCTTTTAACGAGCAAGAAACAGAGACTGTGTGAAGGCGTTCTTTTCTGGTGATCGAGAATAAGTGTAAAACCTTTTTTACCGAAGGAAGATCTTGATAGCAGATTCACGTGTTCTACATC
Source organism: Viscum album (assembly GCA_963277665.1). NCBI lineage: Eukaryota > Viridiplantae > Streptophyta > Magnoliopsida > Santalales > Viscaceae > Viscum > Viscum album. The sequence continues at coordinate 1,866,355,630 of OY728159.1, forward strand.
GACTATCTGTTGTGAATCTACTGCTGCTGAAGTTGTGAAGTTTCTTGAAATATCTATTGCAACTGGATCGACTCAGAACTGTTTTGATTACAGATCTTTATTTTCTGAAGACGACGATCTATCTACTGTCAATTGCATTCTGTTGCAATTGTGAAGAACAACTGGAGAAGTGTTTTCTTTATCGAAACCCTTTTTATTTTTGAGTGATCAGCTTCTCGTTCTAAGCTGTGTGAGTTCGTGTTTGAACCAGGAAGGCTGTGTTTTCCTGAAACTTGTAAAGGTGTCAACTGCCTGTACTCAGTTGTGAACAGGTCTGTGGAAACGAGGACCAGATAGTGAAAATCGCCAAGCTCGTGGATTTGAGCATTGGTGGAGTGGACTAGGGGCCTTCTGTTCCCCGAACCACTATACATCCGTGTGTTCATGCTTTTACTTTTTCCGTTGCATATTTAATCGTGCTAAAGCATAATGGACAGAATTTGTCTAAATTGAAGAGATTGTAATAATTTTGAAAAGACACAATTCACCCCCCCCTCTTGTGTGTAATCCGTAGATTCAGATCCAACAGCATATGTCTGCTGGCACCCATACGCGTACCTGGAAACACAAGATCTCATCCTCACCCACTTTCCAACCAGGAAGAGTGCCCCTCCTGACACACTCTCCTATAGGACTAAGGCCTCTGAATCTGATAGCTACCTCATTCATACCCGATCAATAAGTGAAGAGGTAACAACCACAAATGATAGGATAGTCTGTCCCTTCCTATTGTGCAACTCCAGATGCATCTTAGAGAACAGAGCCACAAGCTGCCACTTACTATTGGCCTCCTGAACTGCCTGAATCTGGGTTCGTCTGCTCAATGCATATGCCACTGCATTTCCCTTTCCCGGCATAGAGGTGAGCTCAAAGTCAAAGGACTGAAGATACTCGACCCACCTGTGTTGTCTCAGATTCAGATCACGCTGAGTGAAGATATACTTGAGACTCTTGTGGTCGGTGAAAACCAGAAAGTGATCTCCTAAAAGATAGTGTCTCTAACAGCATAAGGCATGAACAACTACTGCCAACTCCAGATCGTGCGTAGGGTAATTACTCTCTTGTGGCCTCAACTGCCGAGACCCGTACCCCATGACTCCATCTCCCTGCATGAGCATAGCTCCCAGCCCAATACCTGAAGAATCACAGTAAACAGTGTAGCCCTTTCCCGGCTCTGGAAAGACTAGTATTGGATCTAACATCAACCTCCCTTTCAGCTCCTGAAAGGCTGACTCACCAGAATATGACCATAAAAACTTCACCCCCTTCTTGGTTAGACCTGTCAACAATGCTTCTAGGCATGAGAAGTCCTGAATGAAGCATCTGTAGTATCTGGCCATCCCTAGGAAACTCCACACCTCAAAGACGTTCTTCGGCTGCTCCCAGGAAACTACAGCTCTCTCTTTCTCTGGGTCCACTGACACTCCTGTCTCCGAGATAACATGAACCAGGAAGTGAATCTGATCTATCCAAAAGTGGAACTTCGAGAGTTTAGCATACAGCTGATGATCTCTCATTGTACTCAGAACGATCTCAAGATGTGTGGCATGGTCTTGTCGAGTGTGAGAGTACACCAAGATATTGTCCACGAAGACCACACCAAAAGATTCCAAGTACAAATGGAACACTCGGTTCATCAGTGCCATGAAAACTGCAGGCACGTTTATATGACCAAACGGCATGACTGTATAATCATAAAGACCATACCTGGTCCTGAAAGTTGTCCGAGGTATATCTGATGGTCTAACACGCAACTGATGATAACCGGACCTCAATTCGATCTTCGAGAACACTCAGGCTCCTTGAAGCTGATAAAAGAGGTCATCGATTCTCGGCAAGGGATATCAGTTCTTTACCGTAAACTGGTTCAGCTTCTGATAATCCACAAAAATCTGAAGGGTACTATATGCCTTCTTCGCAAATAGGGCAGGCGAACCCCAAGGAGAGGTACTGGGTCGGATGAAACCCTTTGCCTGCAACTCCTCCAACTGCTTCTTGAGCTCCTGAAACTCAGGTGTAGCCATCCTATAAGGAGGAATGGACACCGGTGCCACTCCTGGCACAAGCTCAATTGAGAAGTCTACCTCACCCTCTGGAGGTAAACCTGAAAAGTCTTCTGGAAAGACATCCCTGAAGCGATCCACCACTGGAAGAAAGTCAAACTGTGAAGTCCCCTGGTCATCCAGATATAGACTGGAAATATGGGCTGTAACTTCCCCTAGCCCATGATGCTCTGGTCTAGCTCTACCCGCCTGGACATCCCACTAGCCTATATGTAGGAAAGATCTGCCCTCTAGTGACATGAAACTCACCCTGCGACGATAGCAATCGACGATTTCCTAGAAAGGAATTAACCAGTCCATCCCGAGAATGAAGTCATAGCCCGTCATATCTAGGACATAGAGGTACCATAATAAATGACACCCCGCAACCTTGAGAGGGAACTCTCTACATTGACGTACGATAGATTTCCTCATTCTCAATGGCGTTTCAACAGTCAACAAGTCATCAGACAAAAAGATACAGAGCCTAAGGCTCTCCAAGATAGAAACAAAGATAAATCTATGGGAAGCACCAGTATTGAAAAGGGATGAAGATAAAATTGAGGCTACTAAAATCATACCACGAACTGTAGAAGGGCCAGGATCCTACTCCTGATAGGTCTGCTCCATGGCGAAATACTGGCCTGCACCACGGCCCTACGCCCCTGGCTGACCGCTCTGAGGTGATCCACTCTACTGTCGCTGATGACCTGGTGACTGACCACCACGGTCGCGACCTCCACCAAGGCCTGAACGGCCAGAAGAACTCTAGTTCCCTGACTTGTGGGACACTGGTGAAGCATCTCCAAAATGAGGGGTCATAGATGAACCCCTACCACCAGATGAAGGTGACTAGATGTGACAGAAATGCTGAAGACGACCCATCTTGCCACAAGACCGTCACTCCATCGGATCCCTCTGGAACTGAGGCCTAGTATGACCTCTTCTACCGCGCTGGTAGTATACAACCTGGCTGCCAGAAGACACATCCCGTGAACCTAGATCTCCTCGAGAAGAATCTCTACGATGCTTCCTACAGTCCGTAGGAGGAACACCAGCTCTGGATACCGAGACGACCAAGCTCACTGCTCCAGAATCTCTCAGATTGCTCTAAGTGATCAAAACCTGGTTGACAATGGAGGATATTGAAGTCAACTGGAAGCTATTCACTTGGGATCGGATCTCCTGCCTGAGACCATCCTCGAACTTCCTAGCAAGGAACAACTCATCACCTGCTGGGATCGGTGTGAAACGCTGCAGCTCAATGAAGCGAGATGAGTACTCCATAACAGAGAAAGTACCCTACTGCAGACTCATAAACTCCTGGGCTCGATCGGCCCTTAGGGTCTCCAGATAGATGTAGTCATAGAAGGTACGTTGAAACTCGTCCCAAGACATATCCTGCTGACGACCTGACCGTGAGATCACCTCCCACCACCTCTTGGCAGTGTCCCGGAGCATATAAGTTTCCAGCGTTACCCTTTTCTCTGGAGGGATCTCTAGGTGCTCTAAGATGGTCAGTGTGGCCTCTATCCATGATTTTGTAGCCTGAGGTCCTCCATACCATGAAAAAGTAGGAGGATGCTGCTGTTGGAAAACCCGCGTCAACTCATCCATCAACGGGGTAGGAGGCGGCGCTCCCGGGAAGGTCTGCATCATCCTCAAGAAGTCCTCCCTGAACTACGCATCAGCGTCTGCAACTGGTATGACAGCCGGTGCCAAGGATGGCTCGACTGGAGTATTGGAAGGAAGTCCCTGATTAGCAATATATGGCATCTGATCACTACCTGACGATAGACGCACAACCAGAGGACGTCTTGGAGGCATAGCTCTGAAAGATCAAAAGTATACCTTAGATCAGAAAAACAAATACATAGAACACAAGAGTACAAAATAGGAACATGGGAAGAAAAACACACAAGTTTACAACACATGACTACGTGACGTGTATAAAAACTACACTACGTGTCTACTTAATCCATTAACATGGGCGTGTACCCCTACCCTACAGGTTGTGTAACTCCTCAAACTACATGGCCTGTTGACCCAACACACAACGTGTACTTGAAAACTATTCCCCTGCCCGAGTCTCCTTACACGGCTAACTCACACGGTTCAAACTAACCTCAGACTACACGACGTGTTCCCTAGGGACACGACGTGAACTAGACACTGACTCGGTGGCCCGTGTTGTTAGTTACATGGCCGTCTACATGGCTGGCCCTTACACGGCGTGTTCCTAATGAACATGGAATGTATAAAAAAAGGTGACACCGTCCCGTGTTGTTCGTGACACGACCGGGTACCTGGGTAAGACTACACGACGTGTTCCAAAAGCAACATGGCGTGCCTAAGAGAAGGTCACACCGACTCGTGTTGTTCGTGACACGATCGGGTACCTAGATAGAACTACATGACGTGTTGCTCTACAACATGACGTGTTCTACTCGAGATTCCCTGACCCGTGTTGTTAGTGATGCAGCCGAGTACAAGGCTCTACACTACACAGCGTGTATATACCGTACACGGTGTGATCTTGACTTTATTTTCACAACACCGTGTTCCTGCACACATAGTCAGTAAAATGGCCTAAAAACTACACAGCGTGTAACCAGAAAGTACACGCCATGTATTCTGGGTTTTTCTGGGCAGTAGCTCAGAAACTACACAGAAGCCCAGAAAAACAGAAAAAAAATCAAAGAGGTGCCAAATTCTGATCCGTGAGACCCCACACTCCCCGTGAATCAAAGCTTGGCATCCCCTACAGTCATGTACAAGAGGAAACATGATCATGATCTGCCAATTTACGATTCAAGAGGGCCCATAAAACCTCATGAATCTAAATTTGGCGTTTATTTAAACAAATTACAATAAAAACAATTCTCTAACAAGCAGCATAGATTCTATCAACCATCTATCACAACGAAATGAATAATCTACACAACGTCTATCACAACAACATGCAATCGTTAATGCACCCTAAATGGCATGGCATGTGATTTCTACAAGTGCCTATATGATGCATGAGATGGCATACCCTCATCTCATTGGGTTGCAACAGAAATAGAACCGTAATATCAAAACAATGACAGTACAAAGCATATGAATCACTCTAGGTGAAATCGTATCAATCGAAAAAATCTCAAAACTAGAAAACTGCAATAAACGAGGTAGTATGGCTTTTCCCTGTACATGGATTAGCTACTCCCTGGCACAACTTATTACCAAGTACAGAATCTATCCTATCCCAGGATAAAGTCTCCAAAGAGTAATGAAAGAGAAAATAATTCCTATGATATCACTTTGTAACGTCCCAGTTCCGGAAGCCACCCAGAGGCGCCCCGTACCAGGTTGGTCACATGGCCTCAAGTGCATTTCCCTAAATGCCAGAGGCTGACGACTAACAGTGAGGGCCTTGGTTGTGATAGTGGGGAAACTCTGCCCTCATTGGAAGAGTACACAGTGGAAGAAGAATAAACATACAATAGTGGAAGCAGAAAATAAACAACAATAATAACAGCAGAAGACTAAATCAACAAACTGGAACAAATATGCATATATGGAATGATGAAAAATTAAACTCTAGGAAAATAGCCAAACGAGACACAATGCTGAAACCCCATAGTACCAAAGAAAATACAAAATAAAAGTAAACAACTCCTCAGCATCACGAGCCAAATCTCGGTCCCATGCTCTCCTGCTCTAAGTAACCAAGTTCCAGAAGTCGAAGGGCGCTTGCCCTTGTCTACACCTGCAACAACATAGTCTTCTTGGGCCCAAAAACATGGCCCAATCAGGGTGTGAGATAAAATACCAATAGGAAACCACCTGAAGATATATGCCTAACAGTCAGTGAGTAAATGGCAGGTAATAGCACACTAAGCAGTAAACAGTAAGCAGTAAAATAGGATGATACATAGCAAAAATCAATCCACAACTGAACAACAGAACAAACATCTAAAAGCTGGAAACCCTCTGGGAAGTACTCACAACCATTCCCTATGGTCCTATCCAAGAAGTAACACAACCCTATGGGTAGTGAACTCAACATAACCCCTCTGGCTTGGTCGTACGAATTTATGAGACTCTCTAGGGAAGCTCACTTGGTCAATTCCCCTTATAGTCTTGAGTAGTCAGGGACTCTCTTGAGGAAGATCACACAATATATCCCTCTTATCCCCAAGGTCTAGAGACTCTTTGAAGAATCTATCATGGTCAATTACTCCTATAGGCTCAGGTATACCACAGGCCCTTTGAGGAAGCTCACTCGGTCAATTCCCCCTCTAGCGTGGGGAGGTTCTTAAAGAGATTCAAACAAGGTAAGAATATATGAGGAAGCTCACTTGGTCTACCCTCCTGTAGTCTATAAATCCAAGACTCTCTGGGAGCTCACTCGGTCCATCCCCTCTGTAGTCTGTAATATCTAAGACTCTCTGGGATGCTCACTCAGTCTATCCCTTATATTCTATAGCACCAGGTTCCCTCAGCCCTGTGACAGTCAGTGCATAATAATGCTATAAGGACAAAGTACACCTATAGAGCTACTTGTCTAACCATAGTACTCCTATAGTGCTACATAGCTAAATAGTCTACAAGGCAACAATCATGTCATGAGTTTCACTTCAACTTATAACCACAAGGCATGGAAACAGGTATAACATCCAAAGGAAAATGAGACCCAAAGGTCATAAACAGAACAAATCAAGGGAAAATACCTCCAAGCACAACAATTATCCTCTAACAAGGTCAATTTACCTCTACACAAGCATAAAAGCAAGGTATGAAAACAACAAGGACCAAAAGGTGAACACGCAATACCCCGTTCACGGGTATTGGTGGAATTGGAACATAAAACTCAATGACTTTGAACGGTAAGGCACAAACCACCTACCTCGATCCTAGGAGATCGATATACTTGAACCATGACGGATAATCCCCCCTATAACGTCGTATATCTAAGAAAATGCACAAAACGATCAACCTTAGATATCTAGAGGAAGAGGAGGAATTGGAAACAAGGCTCAAGAAGAAAGAATAACACACCGCTGCGCTTCCAACACAATCGATCGTGTTCGAATTGGAGAACGGATGTAGAGGCGGTATCTCGGGGAAGATCCAGCCGTACAGGTCGTTCTCGGATGAACCAGACCTAGAAGAAGGTGAATATGGCGATTAGGTGCGACCCTGGTCTGTTTTGTGAAAAAAATAGAAAATTACACAACGTGTATTTTTAAAGTACACGGCGTGTATTTTTAAAGTACACGGCGTGTAGTGGGTTTTTCCGTACTCCGCCAAAATATGCCTCCGCGTCACCCCTATACACCGTTTGTGTGGCCCGGGCACGACCATCACATGGCATCGTTCCAGAGAGGAGTATACGACGTGTACTCAGAAAGTACACAGAGTGTACTTTGAAAATTTCCAAAAACACCATTTTTCTTAAAAACTCCAGAAGAAGGAAAAACGTACCTGAAACGAAGATCCGGGTTCTTACATAATTTAATCACCTCTTTAAAAGTTCTTTTCTTCTTCCACTTCCTCTTTCTTTTTTGTTTCCATAAAAAATAATAAATCTAATACCTTCAATATACTGTGATGATATTATAAATATTTTACAACCATATTCATTATTATATCAATCTTATGAATGACAAAGACATCATACGTGCGTACGTACGACTTACCGTCTCCACATCGTGGTGTAGTTTTTTATTCAAAAAATAATTAATTAGATGGGTATAATGATGAGTATAATTGATGTAAATAATAAATACAACATATTAATGATACTTTATATACGTTATTCCATCCATTTACATATTATTTCACCATAAATAGAATGGAATTGTCACTCGTGCATCCGTACGGTTTACAGTCTCCCTGAACGCGATGAGATTCATTCCCCATCATAACTATTTAAGAATAATTTTCATTTTTTGATGAAAAATAATGATTTAAGAAAATAATATCATTATGTATATGAATCAAATACATCATATCCATAACAAACATGACTTTCGTAACAAAACATAGAACGGAAAACAAATCAGGTAACAACTGAAACAATAATACTTCTGAAATATTATTAACTAAGTATTATTAGAAGATCAGATGTGTTGTGATATTTATGAATGTGGTTTATGTATAATTTAATAACAAATATTTAGCTATTATATAGTAGGTTAACATACCCTCAACCAAGTAAATCTACAAGGAAAGGGTTAGTTCTACAATGTCTTCATTATCAAAGGTTGTTTATACGTGAGTATCTACTGGGACCTCTTAATCATACACATTTGTGTTTCATAAAAATGAATTTAAAACATTTTTACTATTTCCTATTTAATGGGTTAAATTAATCTATATCCTTTTATGACTTTTTATAAAATGTTTATGAAAGAATATTTCCTTCTTTTTCCAAACAAGGTATTTTACAACCTTTTCGACAAAATTAAAGAAATATCATTTTTCACTTATATGGTGAGTGTGGATATTTTATACCATTATAACATCTTCAAATATTCCTTTACCCGCTTATAAAATTATTTTCCAAAAAATACTTTCTTTTATAATTATGTACCTTTTAAATGATTTCAAAATGGAAAGATATATTTCTATAAAATATTTTTGATTTCATCCATGTGAACATCCTTTGATGGATTTTACACTTGTTTGAGTTGATTTATTATAACACAATATTATATATTGTATTGAATGAGTTGCGATATGTTTTATTGTGGATGTGACATTTTTATACCATTCATGGTTTATGGTTAAAGTATTGACATTTCGTATGATAGTTTTAATAAAAAATTTTATGTTATATTTTACCCTTTTCATGTGAGGAATGCATTGAACTTAGAAATACTGAGTGGATCCAGATATATGTCCTTGATGCATTGGTAGGTCAAAAGAGAACAAACAGTGTCTTGGAACAAGGCCTTGAAAAAATCTTATTTTTAATCTTGTAACGAGGCATTGACTCTGTGGTTATGATGTACGAAATTATGAATTCCATCATTATAAAATTGGCTATTGATATTACATGTGATTATTCGACTATTAGAATATCTATGTGAACAAGTAAATGGAATTATTTGATTTATATATGCCATATTATTCTGAATTTTATGTTTAAAATTCTTGTGTTTTAGTCTTATATATTGCCTTAAATGTTTATTCTTATTTATGAATGTTTCCTCTATATTGTTAAACTTATTGAGCACCTGAGATCACCCCTTTCTATGTTTTATTTTTCCCAAGTTTCGAAAATTATATTATGAATGACCTGTAGGGAGAGTCTAAGAGATATGTATGTGTTAAAATGAGACAAAATGTTGTTTTTTTCATTTTATAATGTAATGTAAAACTTATGTTTGTATCTATAACTTAGAAGGATACTAAACTGATTGGTCTCTCGGGATTTGATCTCTTGTGATCATGCAAATGTTATATAATAATGCACAAATATTGAACAATTAGGTCCAGGGAGTTGCATTCTCCTACTTCAATTTCGATGACATGTCCATTCAATAAATAACTATGTGTATCAATACTATGAAATTAAAATTAGTATATTACTTGAATTGTAAATTGTGGAAGAATATATTTTTCCATAATGATAAATAGATTATTGAGATGAAAAAAATTATTTTTTACATTAGTATACTTGATATAACATATTTTAAAAAATAAAACCTAGTCTCAATACCCAATTGTACAACGTGTTTAGATATTACATACAAAATTATATTATCGTAAAACAAATAACACATATCTTTTATAAATATCCTCACATATGATTCCATTTTAAATTAAACAATATATTTTATTTTTTCCTTTTAAAATGGGAATGATAAGAAAATGTTTAGCATAAAATTTTTACATATGAAAAAAATAAACTAAGGATACTTGGAGGGATTATTATTAAAAAAGATTCATGTGAGGAACATGATGATAAGATAAACAACATGAGTTATAGAATATGATCATCGAAGCATAATTATAACACCTGTATTTTATAGAATATAACTATAAACAATATTATCATGAAATGATAACATATAAAAGTTATAATAATGTTAAATAATAAGTCTATAATCTTGATTCTTAATGAAAAAATTGAATATGGGGCACATAAAAGCATATAAAAATAAATCATATGTAATGTATCTATATCGTGATTGTAAAAACATTGTGGATTACACACCACAACTCATATCTCTTAATATATTCAATTCGTAATCACTATCAAAAACCTATTATAATCTCATGTGTTGTAAAAAAATTATACATTACATAATACCGAAAAATAATTTTTCACATTACATTCATTTTTTGACATATTTATAATTTTTTTACTTTATGAAAATAATCTAACATAATTTAAAATAAAACCAGGAATAGAAAATGTAAATAAAAACATTTATATAAATTTTTTATTCATAATCACATGTGAATCAATTATAAATTATATTAGATTAAATTCAAACTCAAATTCCTAGAAGAAAAATATCCTTATTGTCTTTAATGGGTGTTTCTTTCCTAATTTTAATGAAAAATTCATTTATGTTTGATAATTTATATAGAATAAATGAAATTCAAATTGGAATCCTGAAATTAGATCTCTTTTAAATTTGATATTTTTTTAAATATATTATATATGTCAACATCAAGGAAAAATTCTAAAGGTGAAAAAAAATTTAAATCCTTATTTTCACTATACAACATATCAATGATGGACCATTGAAATGAAATGAAACAAATTTATAATAAATTATGAAATAAAAGTATGAAATGTTTTGGATGGTAAAATTAATTCTTTATAAACATTATTTAAAAATATTAAAGCAATACCCATTAATTTAATTTATTTAAAATTTTCTTATATAATAGATTAAATGTTATATGTGGGTTGTGATTAAGGAACCTCATAATTTACATTAAAATATAAAATCTATATTTTCATTAATAAAGAATTTGTATATGAAATTGAAATGCACAAAATAGATAATGGAGTTTTTCCCTATAAGAATTTTATGCTTTTTGGGTAAGAAACTATTTGTATGGGGGATAGGATAAGAAAAAAATTGTATTAGATAATAAAATTAAATTAAATTGAATATATTCACTATGGAAGAATATACAAAATATAAAACAATATAGTCAATGTAGAAATCATGTAACTCAGTCATAGATTATTTATAATATAAACATTGTACCATTGGTTTCCAATTTCTCATGCACTATCTACCCCATTATATATTTAAATTTTTTATGTTATTTAACTATATAATAACCATAAACCAATTTATTCTACCAAATATCAATAATTTATATGTTTATAAATTATTTAATAATTATTCATAAAATATATTAATTATCACATGAAAATTATTTCATTTTTATGATATATTTGGAAAATTTTACTATATTGTAACTCAATGTTCAACACTTTATAATAATATTCAAGGTAATAAAAACAAATGTAATAATTTTTTCTTATGTCGATAATGAAATATAAAATATGGATAGATATGTATGGAATATTTTTTCATTTTTATTAGTTTTTATTAAATAAATGAAAATTAGTTATTTTATTAATGAGTATATTTTCATAAATTACCATTATATAATTAAAAATAAAATAATATTTCACCATTAATTCAATATATTTCTGTAATTGTTTTCATTTTTATCTTTGAGAAACAAATATAATTATTCATATAGGTTGTAATTTGGGCCAAACAAGAACTTTCAATAATTAATTAATGAGGAAGAATATAATTTATTTTTATCAAAATATAAATATTATAAAAATATAATTATTTTAAAAATTGTTTATTATATTGTAAGATATTTTGAAATACTGTTGAAAATTAGAAAATAAATTAAAAGGGAATAGAAAATTATTATTTACAATGTATAACTGATATTTGAATCTAAGAGATATTTATTTTAATAGGACCCAATGTTGCTTCACAATACCTTAAGCTTCCAAAAATGGGAGGAAATTTTTAATAGAAGATGGATAAATATTGGTTGTGATACTATAAAATATCAGTGGTTCATAATGGGTGGAGCATGAACCTAATAATTGATGTAAATGAGTTAAATTTTTATAAATACCCTTTTTATAATGTATAAATAATGTTTATCAATAATAAAAGTGAATTAAAAATAGATAAAGGATTATCATATGTCATTAATTCCATCATTCCAACATTAATATGATAGTTCAAAAATATATTTTACAACATTACCCAATATTTTTCAACTGACACCATTTTACTCAATATTTTCATAATTTAATTTTTTCTTCAATAAATATTCTGTTATATAAACGAATATTGGTATTATTACATATTTTTTAAATTTTTAGTCAATAGTTTTAGTACATTTTATAATTTTTAACAAAAAACTAATAAAAATTTCCTTTTTAAATAAAAAATTTAATATTTATAAAATATATTATTTATAAACAATATAAATTTAAACATAATATGTTTTCATTATTGTTATTCATAAATTAGTAGTCATTTAATTAAATAAATTTATATTTATAAAAAATAAATTAAAATAAAAAAATAATACAAATGAAATTGATTTAATTAATAAAATAAAAATATATATATTTTTAGAATACATTCTATATTTTGGAAAAGACCTGTAATAATTTTAATTTTTTCCCAAATTATTTATTCTATATTAATTGCATTTAAAATATCAACATATGTGACACATTTTAATTATATTAATATTAACCTTCCAATTGTATATATGTATTGTCAATGGATAAATATACAACAACCAAAATATGATTCACCATATATCTAACAATCACATTAACTATATTTGTTACATTATAATTTATTATATACCTCATCAAACTCATTTATCATAATCCTAATAATAATGTTTCTATGATATTTTTAATGTATTATATTCTATCAAAAATTAAACACGAATGTATGATCTATGTTGGAGACCATAATGAAGAATTAATAAACGTTGAAGTATTTTTGTTTACATTTGGTTATATTCTTACTATTGTTGGAAATTATTGTTCCATGTTGTTTTTTTGCAATGTTATTGCTAATTTCGTTTTTTAATATAATAACATAGTTAAATGAGTAATTATTTATGTTTAATTCATATATATTGTGGTAAATTTTATTCAAAATTTAAAATTTCATAATACTATATCATGATTTGTTATAATATTCCACTATTAATAATTTCTATACCATTAATATTTTATTAAATTGATGAGAATATATGGGGGATCTGATATCTCATTGCTTATTATGGTTTATATGAAACTTCCTCAAACTTATGATTTCTCAATAGAACATTAAATAAGTCAGTACTCTTTTTTTACTACATTATTAATTTGATCCCAGATCCCCACTAATTTTTCCTCATAAGTCATATCTTGATTTAGTTTTTTGTCTTAGATATTAATATATGTTGTTAATTTTATATGAAGTTAAAATTAATTCATGGAAACCATCAAGAACTTAAAATGTGTTTAGTGAAATCACTATATGATTAGCTACACTCTTGGATTAATAATTAATATTTAAATGGATTATTTGTCTTCTGTTAAACATCTCAATATTACTATGTCACATAACCATCTTCCAAGATGATATTTTATGGAATAATTCCTCTCTAACATCTTACTCAAGATCTATTTCATGATTATAAATAATTATCTCTTGTTAAACACATACCACATTAACTTATTATTTAATGGTTTAAATATTTTCTATCAATTATTTAAAATGAACTAGTACTATAACCATTCAAACTTTATCATAATCACACCACCCTTTGAAATTTCTCAAGATTATCAAAACAAGCATTGATATGTATGATGGTAATTTTAGATTATTGATTTCATTAATGATGATAGAAAAAGATAAAATTATGTATAATGTTTAATTCAGGTTGATGAAATCTAATTAATTTATATTAGATCATGATTTATTGTTAATATAAAATATAAATTAGTACTTCATATATCTATACCATTTAATTCATGTATAACAAGGAAGGTTTATTAGGAGACAAACCTACTAAAACCACAATGATATTATATATTATTCTTTGTCAATTAACACCATCATAAAATGTATTTTTACAATTTATGTTATTCTAGAGGCCTATGTCATGATCCATTATAATTTTATCCCATTTAGATATATTTATTTGAAATGCATACAAAATCCCCTTGGAAATTTATCTTTTTTCATAATCAAGATGGTAGACCAATAATCGATATTTATAAGTGCCAATGTTCCCCTTCAAGTTATCCCACATAATATACTATTATGTATCATTATATGTATTTTTAATTACAATATTAGTTTTTAAGGAGCATACTTCTTCTTTATCAAAAACCTCCTTCTACTTTTTACGAATTAATGAGATATATATCCTAATGTCAAATCCTATGAATCCCAAATTTTCAACAACAAACCATGGAATGTTATTCACTCTCCATTATCTATCCATATTATTATTTTGTGTGCCAATAAACATGATATTTATTCTTCCTTGAGAAATTATTGAGGAAAGGTAAGAATTAATCATTCCCATTATGATATAATTTTTTTTCATCTCATATTTAAGATGATTGTGACTATTTTCTTCCATATTAGAGATAAGGTAGAATTATTGTTTCTACTAAGACCATTTTCCAATATGTTATTATTTTTTCTTATATAAATTTTTTAGGAATCAGAATTCCAGATCATATTTACTCATCCCATTTAGATTATATTAATCTCCTTCTATTTCAGTTTTTATTTTATTTTTATTTTATTTTATATATATCATAATTACGATCCATGAGATAGTGTCTCCAATTATTTCATAAAATTATTACCATTATCATATCTATGCCCTGATATATAAATTATTATCAATGTAATTTTATTAAAACGGGGCGTATCCTATCAACCTCTAATTTTTTGATTTATTAAAACAAAATCCCTTTTTTATATAAAAAATATATTAATATATATACCAAAAACCCCTATCATCTTTTTTTACATTTATAATATATTGATCAAGAGACATCATAATAATTTTATATAATCCATACATTTATTATTTTATCCAAATAAACATTACTCTATTTAATGTTATCATTCTTAATGGATTTTAAAATATCTATAAAATTACTATAAAGAGTTGATAATATCATTCCAATTCAAGAAAATAGATTATATCTATTATTTTATTTATTAAGAGTTTTTCATAAATCACATGTGAATTTTATTTATATATAAACATAACATCCAATTTTATAACATCCCATAATAATGATATATTCTATAAAAAATACACCCTCTATAATTATTTTTGTATTAAATATATCGATTTTATGTTTTCGGCACAACCATTAAATTTTCCATATTTTCTTACAAATTATTTTCATATATGAGAGTGTTACATATAAATAATACTATAAATTTATTTTAGAAATATCTAAATTATTAATTTATCAAAAACATGAAATTATTAATTGAGTTTATATTATCATATGATATTAATATGATGTCATTATTCATATTTTTTTATTGAAGGTTGTGAAAGGTATATCATTCTACTTTACCTTTAGTTTGTAATATATAGATTATAAATCTATATTTGATAAGTGTTGATACATCTAAAGATTATCAACCACATCATCAATATACGGCATTGATACTTCTCCTTGATCTTGAAAATGGTATTCTCATGGTAATCAATGCAATTATTCATTGATCAAACCTTATTAATATATAAAAGAAAAATATTCCATATTCCAAAGTATATGGGAATACAATACATTGGACATATTCTCCTATAATTTCTTGTTCAATTCATCAAATATAATTGTTTTCATTCAATATGAACTCTTTCATATAGGTATAAAACCATGAATAAGAAAACAAAAAACAAAACCTCCTAATATATGGGAATATCATGAAACATGTCCTTAAAGATATCAGTAATTTCCAATGAAATGAACCTTTAATCACTTATCATATTATTCAACAAATATATTACAAAATATCAATCATTGTGTTCAATGAAGACCCATATCAAGGAATTAGTTGTAAAAGGAATTCATTTTTCACACATGAATTTATATATGATAATTAATATATTTGAGATAAACAATAGATATACATATCCTTAAAATTGATATGACCTCTTTGTATAGAGAGATGGTAAATTTATTTTATCACATTAAATTATTAAAATGGATAAATAAATAAATTTAATGTATTTAACTTCTAAAATCATCAATTTGAGAATATTCAAATACTCATAACACAATCATCACACAATATGGGTTTTCACTAATAAATAAATATCCAAAATTTATGATTTTGAATTAATAATCATGTAAAAATTGGAATTTATAATTTCATTTGTAGAATAACAATGAAAAATGGACAATATATTTCATGATTTTATAATAATTTTACAACTACTAACATCATTTTACAATTCAAAATCTCGTATAGATATTTCAGAAGCCTTGAAAACCATGTATTTATATGTTCCTAAAATTTATTTTCCATATTAAGAAATGTATTTTTATAATGTATTAGATAATTACCAAACTATTTATTTTAAAAATTGAAATATTTATATCGATTTATGTGTAAATTATACTCTAAATTGTTTCGAAATATCCTCATTGTAAATAATTATCATTTGAGTTTTTGGCGAACACCTTTAAGAATATGAAAAAACAAATTTTTTTTTTTATAATTCATTGTGTGATTTATATCATATTATTGGAATGTATATTTTTTAATAATCATTTTCCTTTGA
Organism: Viscum album; assembly: GCA_963277665.1. Taxonomy (NCBI): domain Eukaryota; kingdom Viridiplantae; phylum Streptophyta; class Magnoliopsida; order Santalales; family Viscaceae; genus Viscum; species Viscum album. Next base: position 1,866,372,549 of record OY728159.1, read on the forward strand.
GTTTTATAAATAAAATATCCATGAAACAAAATTTTCCTCTATATTCTCCATAATATTTGATTTTATTTTTAATATACCATTTTTATCTCCACCAAAAATATAAATTAATTTATCTCTTAATTGTTATTTATTTATTAATTCACTATTAATTTATCAGGACATTATTTTCAGACACTAAAAACCCATGAAAATTTCTGTTATAACAAAGAATAGAATTGGAGATATGTTATCAATGTATCAAGACTGTTTCATTATATAAACCATATGAATTGTCATATTTTTTATTTATCTACAAGGATATAAGTATATTTTTATATAAAGATAATAAGGAAAATATTTTATGATTTTTTATTAATAATTATCATTACATATATTAAATTTCCTTGCATGTCCATGCATTATTGATTAGTTTCCCAATTCATCCTTTTTACCTTAAAAATTTATATCCAAAAATTTTTATTTAATGATTAATATATTGATGAAAAACAACTTTGTAACGCCCATTTTTAGATGCCACTAAACTGGTTACCAAAACCAATGAACAACATTTTCTAATTCTCAGGTCACTATTTTCCAGAGGGTGCCGACTAATAGGGAGGATCAATAGCTATATAGATGATACACTATGCCTTATTTTGTTTAGTCTAAAACATAGATGTAGATAAGTTAAGCTTTATATAACATCAAAAAATAGATAAATTAACTATAGAAGGTAAATTAAAAAAACCCTTCCCATGGAATACCATAATAATGCTTCACCCAACAAGAATTCCATCCCATCAAAATCAACAAGCACAACTAGTAAAAATGTAAAAAAATGTCCAAGACCAAATGATATCATAACAAATGGATGTATGTAGCTTTATTAGGGCTCCCATATACGAATATCCAACCTATTCATACAATCAATAATCACATAGGTCCTCTTCCCAAACATTTTACCTTTGAAAATATAGAATCATTTTAGGTACATAAGGGATATAGAGGCATGTGAATGGTTTAAGTATAACTTAGTAAGAAACCATTAATGGTGTAAAATAAAAATATATTCTATGATTAAAAATAAACTGATCCCAATAGATAAATTAAATCCCACTAATAATAATATAATAAATTATCTAAAACCATGTCAACCATGAGGTCATGAAAAGATAAATCAAGCGAACAATACCTATTTTTCTATCAAATATATCTCTAAATATTTAGGAAGTTTTCCTACTCGTTATTATTTTAGATCACACTACCAAGGTGAACATAATCAATTGAATTTAGATTAATCCATTTGTATCATATGGGTATTTCCTCCTCACAATTCCAAAGTAAAACCATCTATAAAATTTTTACACCTAGTGACACCATTGATATTATTAATAATTTTTTGATCTGTATAAATGCCTCTCTTTTGAGGGATCCCATACCAATAATAATCTAAATGAATCATGGAAGACCACAAAGTGGTATTATATAAGGGATACCTTAAGTAATTCATGATCTTAATTCTTGGAATTTGATAAATGCATATATCCTGAAAATAGAAGTGGGATATTCCCCTTGGAATTTGTCATAATGAATAAATTTAGATTCCATTGGTTTTATGATGAAATTAAATATCATGGGAATTCAAAAAATCTATGTACTTATCTAATCCTAACATTCACATGAGTAACCATGTGGAATTCATGGCCCAAAAGTATAATTCCATTCCAATAAGCTTCATAAGGAATATATGGATTTATTTAAGGAATTCTAATTCTCACAACCAATTCCATTAAAATCAACCACATCCTTACGGATAAATTATTTATTAGAAAATTTAACATCTTAAAGCCAAAATTACTCATTTTGGTTCATTTTACTTATAGAATTTTTTAACACATTAATATAACCATTCAATTAATATAAATTATCTAAATTGAATAATGATTTATAAGGACATATGAACTATTGAATCTACTGAGTCATGCTTAGAAACTCTCATTGAAAAATAAGCTATTAAAATGTTAAAGGAAATAAAAAAATATCAAATTTATTTACCCATTTCCAAATAATAAAAAAATTAAAATAAAATAATAATTTTTTTGTATGTTTACCCTAAGATGTTTAGTTTTTGTAAACCCAAAGTGGTTTACAATGAATTAATCAGAAATTATCATTTTAATCCAACTATTATTTAAAGAGACAAATAATCTAGTCGTACTAAATAAAACAATAAAAAATATGATGATAAAAAATTTATGTAAGAGAACAAGATCTCTATCCTTGTCGTTGGTGTGACCCACTCATCCTATATCAACCTTCAAACCATACACAAAAGAAAGAAATTAGAGAACCTGAAAAAATCCCTGAAAATAGGGAATAACCCACAAAAATAGCATGAGAACACATCAAAATGAATGAAGGAAAGGATGTTAGTTATATCATAGAATCACCTCTATACTTTCAATAGATCTGAAGGAAGATAATTTATCAAAAAACCAAATAATATTTATTATGGCCACGGACAGGGAAATATCTTCCTCGAAATTCATTGAAAAAAATTTAATACTGTACATTTTTGTGTGAATATGGATGAATGGTAAAGGGAATAAAATATAATTTATCAAACATTACTAGAAATTTAACTAGGCCCCAACAACTATTCAGTGACCAATTAGATATCTGGAAATCCCAGGAAGAACCTCGCACCCCATGGAAGGCCATTGGCTGGTCGATGGCATTTTATCCCCAACGATACATAACTCAGTCAACTCATAAAATTTTTCATCTTATCCTACATCATATGTGCCACCTTGGATGATAACCATAGGATTATCTTTGACAACATCGATATGTCTAGTGACCTTGATTAATGTGTGTTCACAGGTTCTATAGATAGATCTTTTTTTATTTAATAATTTCTTAAAATTCAGTATGTTTTACCTCCTTTGGACCACTAGGGTGAAATATTATGTTGAATGGAGCTACCCTAGAAGTTTCTATTCCTAGTTTGGAAAGTGTGGGACAATTCATTTCCATCTAATGATAATATTCAGTGGAAAGGGATTAGTCATGCTTCCAGAAGTCAGTTTTGCAAGGAGGTGCGATCTGAATCCACAAACAATATATTTTTTAACATTTAATGGGAAATGTCAATATTGAGGTCATTTTGACAGTTCACCAAATGGTTTGAAAAATTTATTCATCCAAGACATTCCTACAATAGTGTTTTCTTGCTGTCGACAGACCCAATGCTGAGAAAAATTCTATGAAATTAATATTCACTATGGGTTTTTGGATTCTATGGTTTCCTAAAAATTAAATAAGGTTCTATACTTAATCGATATCCACTATGGGTATCCTACTCAAAAATGAAAACATAAATCAATATTTTTACAGGTTGTGTTGGGGCTCGGTAATACACCTTTTTTCATACCTATAATTCCTCTAAACTCCTCCCTCAACAACAACACTACATCTCAGGTAAAATAGATCAGGTGGGAGCCTCCATCCTCAATAAAAAAATTAATCACATATGGTTCTTATTTCTTGGGATCTATGTGTGGTGGAGGAGTTATCATAGACTCCAAAGAGTCATTTTTTGTTTCCTTATGTTCCTTCATAGAGAGTGGTGATTCCCTCCAAGAGAAATCCCATGCCATGATCACAAGGCTACTTATTTGTAACACCAAAATTTTTCATAGTGTGTTATTTTATTTAAAGTAATTCAATAGCTTGTGCTATACGCAACGCCGAGTTCTAGTACACCACGACTTACCAAAATATCCATTCATAAAACGGTTATGAAAAGTATTAAATTAATTTCTAATTTTATATAATCCATATAATTTTAACATCTATATTATGTGTTTCTTAGACATAATATAAGAACAAATTTATTTTTTCGATAAAAGAAGAATTTAACAAAAAAGCAATTTTACCGCCTTTTAATGGATAATATTTTTTAATCCAATATTTGACACTTTTATATATTTAATTTTACAAAATAAACATCTTATTTAGAATCAAGACATAAAAATTAAATTTTTATTATTTTTTCGGTGATTTTCTGATAACTTTCATATTTTGATGAATAGTAAAAAATACTAAATTTTAATTGAAATTTTTTTTTCTAATAAAAATAATTTAGAGTGTTAAATTAGACATTTGAATGGTTTTGAAATGTAATTTTATTATATTTTTAACATTTAATCCAATGTTGGCCATTGGATGTAATTTTACAAATAAATGGGACATAAAAACATATCAATCTATTGATAGTTCTTAATCCAAAAAAACACGCTTTCTGGTTTTGACAGAGGGAATATTTTTTTAAATTAATTAATACAACTTTTATGATTTTAATTTGGTAAAATAGACATCATTTTTTTTTGAATTTTTAATATCAAAATTACCTTTGGGTGAATTTTTGGTATTTTTCTAAAAACATTCAATTTTTGATGAATAATGAAAAACATTGCATTATTGTTTAAAACCTAATTTTTATTTTAATAATTATTTATTTTATTTAAATTTATTTTAAGTTGAAATAGATACATAATACCAATATATTTTATATGTAATTCATTGGAGTCATATAATAATAAAATTAGATGTATAAAATTTTATTGAACATTTTAATGACTTTTACCCACCTTCAAAGCACATTTTCAAATTTGCATAAAATGTAATTTTACAGCTTTTGTGAATTGAATTTCAAAAATCCAAGAGAGATAATTGAAATCATTATGTAAAATTTGGTTCAACGGGATGAAAATAGTTTTTTGGTAAATAGTATCGTTTCAATTTTATTTACCACGGTTGAAATTAAATAGGGTAATTAAAGGTAAACAATGTTATTATAATTACACTAACACATGTCCCAATTCTATTTTAAAAGTGTATTTATACCTAAATCAACCTTATTAATAAAATATGACAATTTGATCCACTTGGATTAGATTAATACATTTATTATTAATTTATTTAATGAAGAGTAGAAGGTGTTAAACTCAATGTTTAATAACTAAACCATTTTTAATATAGTGTTTTACATAAGATAAATTCCACTATAAATATTATATAGAAATTTAAAAATATTTCCTAAATACCATTATTTTATTTATAAAATTTAGACATTAAATAATTAACTTTATTTATGACACAATGATGATGCAGTAAATATCTTATTAATGAAATATTATAATAATTGATATTATAAATATCCAATATATTTAAATTGAGACTTTTGATGCATTAAACTAATTTTATAGGTTAATATGACATGTTATTATTGATTTAATATATTTGGTTCGAAGTAATCATGTTTTTTTGACTTTCACAAAAACCAAATACTAATTATTGTCAAAATAGACATAAATGGATTTTTAATACAAATACTATATTATTAAATGTTATTATATCCCTAGAAATATAAGGTTTAGAGACCCAATATTGACGTACATATAAATTTAATTTCTTTCACGGTATACTTAATACATAAGAAAAACCAACACTCAAGGATCGTAATATTTTAGTGTCTTTGGAAACTTGGAACAAAATCTTCTAATCGTTGTGAAGGATCTTCAACATCTCCCATAAAAATCTTCCCCTTTTGTTTTATTACCTAAAACTTTTCTTTATATCCTATGGAAAAGAAAACATATAAATGGTGAGATCAAATGCTCAGTAATTGTAAGCATGGATAGAGTAAAACAAACCATATACATTTGAACTTAAAAACATGAACTAATGTTTAAACATCAAAATCTTGAGCAATGACATAAAACATGGCAATAAATAAGGAATAGATCATAATCGAACATCAATCATGATAAAATAGAATGGGAATAAAAAATGTAATTGTGTCAAACTACTAATCTCATGATATTATTTCCATAGTATCCAAGGCATTGCTGCCAATACCATATTAGTGGACAAAGTCCCTTTCTGAATCGAGTTCACTCCTCATTCCAGTCCTATATCACTGAACCAGATTAACTTATCGTTCTAGCCATGTCTATCTCATGAGATATAAATATTTACCCAATGCATTGGAGGGACATATAGGTCCCACCCATCTCATATTTAAATCATTCTTACATGTTCCACAACACAATCATAAATCATCCATCATAACCCAAAGAAAAAAATGGGTTTCATAAACATCATACCATCATCACATAATCCATATAAAACAAATGGATATCATTTAATCATATGAAAATTGAATCCATGTTAATCATATAATCATTATACAAGAAACATAATCATACTAAATAATTTCATCTTAGATGGATAATAGTTTTGACAAAACACTTGAAATGAATTCATGAGGAAAATATCCTTTCTTATTTAAAATCAATTTCTTATCACAAAATGCCATTAAATTTTAAAATAAATGGATTTTGTGTAAAATAATCATGAAATCTTGTAGAGTATTCTTTTAAAAAATTTGGGATTATGAAACCGTAAAAATCGGTTCATGCCTTATAAGTTAAAAAAACATTCTTCTCATACTTTTGCTGGAAAAGTCAAAAAGTACCTCGTAGGGTAATCAAAAGAAAGATTTGTTACATACTATGTAGTAAAAGTAAAAAAAAGGGTAAAAAGAGACATTACAAATACATGAAACCATTTTTAGAAAATAAGTACATGGATGATAAATATAACCCTAGTAAATACTTACGAATAAACAATCTTCGGTAAAAACGAGATTGGAAAAGTTATCCCTTACCTTATGTCCAATTTCTTCTGTATGTGCCCGCGACTCCTGTATAATGATTTAGATAATTTCATTGACTTATTACAGAAACATATTCATTATTATGATATCATATATGGTTCACTTCTGACTTTATATTACCCATTCTTTTGTAAGTTCCAAGTTAAAGCAGCATTTTGGGTAAAATCGTTTTATTTATCATACGTGTTTGGAATTGTTGTTCTTGATATTATTATTACTTATATATTGATTTACTTACTTTCAGAATTTAAATCATGATTTATGTATCATATATATATAGTCAGTATATATATATATATAATTGATATATAAATGAAATGTAATGCACCGTTCATGGAGACGGTAAGCCGTACGTACTCATGAATGTTGTTTTCCATTAATTATTGAATTTAATGGAAGTAATAAGATGAAATATATATATACATAAATCCAGTAGCTTTATAATGTCATATATTTCATTAATATTCATTATATATACTTTATAATCATTCTTGAATGGTTAACATGGAGAATGAATCTCATCGCGTCGTGGAGACGGTAATCCGTACGTATGCACGAGCAATTATATCGTTCCCATAATTATTGAATTGAATTGGAGTGAATGATATAATATCACAAAATCAGTATTATGTTATAAAAATTATATGTAGTTTTTATTTACACCATTATACCCATCCAAGTAAGGTGGTGGTGGAAAAACTGGTTACACCATGGTGTGGAGATGGTATTCCGTACGTACGCACGCGTGGTGATTTCATTTTCCGTAGGATGGATAGATTGTGAAATAGGATCATTCCATATTTATAATAACATATCAGTATATGAGTGATACTGATGTTATTACATCATAATGAAACAACTAAATAATAGGTAGTAGAATAAGAAATAAATTTGAAACAATCGGTAACGGACATTACCTCTTCTTTCAAGTACCTCTTGTTAACCTCCTCTTAGGGCACAAAAGATGGTCTTTGAAGATGACCAGTAACTCTAGGATGATTTTAGGTAAGTGAAGAAGATAAATTTTTATGGTTTTTCCGATCTTGAAGGCTCAAAGTGGTGTGAGGAGGAGAGGGAGGAGGTTCTCTTTTATAAGGGAGGAGTGGGGCACCTTAGGAAAAACTTAAAATATTATTATATTATAAAGTCATATTCAGTTTTTAATAGCTCCAAATTGATTTATATCGAAGATAAGGAGGGTATGGGTAGAAATAATCTCAACCAATATATTTTAGACATGTTTAGGTTACTATTTTAACCTTATCATTTAGATTTAACTTTAAGTTAAATAATTTTACTTTTACCGTGTCTTCTTGTTTTCTTACAATATATGGTTAATAAACATACTTTAACAAGCCAAAAAAACCCCAATTTGTTCATTATTAATATATATAATATTATCTAAGTCATTTGGCCGAATCTTATATTTTTAGGAATAGAATAACAATTAATAATATAATATATTTTTTTAAAACTATTTTATGTCAATTTTGACACTATTTGGTACTTGATTTTTGTGAAAATCATAACAACATGATTAGTTGGAAACATGTATTATTAACCTATAAAATTAGTTTAATTCATAAAAAGTCTCAAATTACATTTATTTGGGTATTTATAACATCAATTATGTTAGTATTTCATTAATAAGGTAATTACTGCATCATCATTGTGTCATCAATAAATTATATTATTTAATGTGTAAAAATTATAAATAAAATACCTTTATGAAGGAAATAAATTTATATTTCTATTGAATATTTATAGTCAAATTTATCTTATTTATAAACCTATATTAAAAATGTTTTAGTTATTAAACTTTGATTTTAACCATTTTAACTCTTCATTAAATAAAATAATAATAAATGTCATAATCTAATCCAAGTGGACCTAAATGATAATATTATATTACTAAGGTTGTTTTTGGTCGAATTATACTTATCCAATAGAATTAGAACATGTGTTAGGGTAATAATAATATCATTTTTACCCTTAATTACCCTATCTACTTTTAACCGTGGTAAATAAATGTAAAAAGTGACTATTCACCAAAAATTATTTTTATCTTATTAAACCACATTTTACTCCTTGATATTAACCATGTCTCTTGGATTTTCAAAATTCCACTCATATAAGTGTTAAAATTATGTTTTATGTAAATTTTTAAACTCTCCTAGGAGGTGGGTAAAAGTCGGTGAAAAGTTCAATGAAATTTTTATATATCTAAAATTATTATAAAATGACTACAATGAATTACATTGAACTTATATAGGTATTATGTATCAATTTTGAACTAAAATAAATTTAAATAAAATAAATAATTATTTAATGAAAAAGTCGGTTTTTAAATAGTAACCTAGTTTTTTCACTATTCATCAAAAATTGAATGTTTTCAGAAAAATACCAAAAATTAACCCTAGGCTAATTTCGATATTCTGAATCCAAAAATGAAGTCCATTTTGAAAGATAAAATTTATAAAATTTCAAAATGTGGGTAAAACTATTCATAACAGCTAGTTTATATAACATATCGTTGTTTAGTGAAACTCGGTATTACATACAACACACGCTATCGTGGAAGGTCGTGATTGCGTGTAATGCAAGACAAGTGAGAGATGCGGGTAGTGCAAGCTCCTTTTGGTGTGGCATTCAACACAAGACATCAATGAAATTAAAAATAATAATTCTCATAAAATATCGGATTGTTACATTCTACCCCCTTAAAATGAATTTCGCCCTCAAAATTCGCTAGGGTTATAAATCTTTTACTACATGAAATTTTTGTTCGTAGAAACCCACATCGTAAAAGGAATACTAAAACTTAATTTTTACAAAGTAAATTACAAAATGTAACGGTTACCTAGATTAACTCATCACTTGGTTTCCACATAGGAGAACATAGGTGGAAATATGGATATGGAAGAAAAATCTTACCATCAAGTTCTGATGGAGAGTGGTAGAGGACATGGCTATTAAAAAGCCAACAATAAAAAATCCATAAATTTGTGATGATTTAAGGTACCATCTAATTCATCGGATATAAGGACACTAGGACAACATTTTTTATTTTCAAGATCATTCCCCTAATGTTGAAGAATTTGAATTAGAAGAAATACTTACTTTATTTCAGTAAAATCTCACCGTTGTTCATGCCTTGAACAGTTTCCACTCCATCTCTTAATGGAATGAAGTTGAATTTGTCATTCTTAAAGTGTTAGAAGATCATGTGATTGAATGATGGGTCATTCCATCTGTCTAAAACAAAAGGTTAGAAAAATTTATTATATATACATAAGTCCATCTATGGTGAGGTTAATCGTATATGATTCCAAAAAATAGACTTATACTTCATATATCATACTGCTTAATATAATAAAACTGGTTTCTTCTAACCAGGGACTTCCTGTAGCCCAATGGTAGGTGATAAAGGCATGTCGCACTTCAGTTGTGGGTTCGATTCCCACAGCCTTGTCCGATGTGACGGGTTTTCTCCCTTCCTGCAGGTTTTCCTTTTTCTAAAACTACATTATTATAACATCCCATCAATAATATTGAAAAAATTTCTATCCTTAAACAATACTAAATTATGTCCAACATAATCCATTCCAATCTTTAGGCTTATCTAAAATACTTCTGTCCGATTACTAGAAATTTCAACTACCGAGCACATGAATTCCTTCATTTGTCCCCCCATATATCATAAGATATATCTTGTTTTTGGTCACATTCCAAAAATGTGAATAACTTAATCATGTATTCTCTTGAAAAATTAATACCCATTGAAACTTAGTGAAAACATTAATGTAGATAAAAGTTTACACTTTCCACATACCAAAATCCCAAAAATTCCATATACTCAAACCATGATATCACTTGTCCTTATATTAGTTATGACCTCATGAGTACTATCAAACATATTATTTTCTCTTTATCCCTTCATTATGCACATATCATCTACTTTCCAAAAATATTTCAATTACTTTGCATGGTTACCAATTCCATATTCTTATGGAAAACCACAATGGACCAATACATAGATATTTGAATATACCATAAAAGTACCTCATCAACATTATTTGTGAATACCAATACATAAACACTTCAATCCATCCTCTTCAATGATTCTCATGGAATAAGTCCTTCCTTGATTTAGAAGTAACCTCTTAGGTCAGGGCATTGAGTTGGGTAATGCCCATGTTGTCCACAAATAATACATTGAACTCTATAACAGTCTGTCAATCTATGACCCATTTCTCCACAAAGATAACATCTTCCCCTCCACTTTAGGTATTCCTCAAGATTCTTCTTCCCTTCTTTAGATATCTAAATCTTCTTTTCTCTATGCTCCTCACCATGCGAACATGCATAAAATTTCATCTTCCTCTTATTTGATGACTTAGGAATACCACCAAAGTTCACCTTCTTAATCATATATCTTGATGACTCATTAGGCATGATCACAATATCTTTCTCTCTAGGAATTACATAATTTTTTTGATCACAGTCACCAATTTTTCTATCGGAATCAACATTAACTAAATTCCTTCTCGTTCACTCCTTTGACTAAAACCAGAAACCATAGTGTAAGAAATAGTTAAAATAACGAGGAACCACATAATCATTAAAAGTCACTTATAGGATGTATAAATTATCACACATTCGTTAATCCATGACACCTTAGGTTCACCCTAGGTTATTTATGATCATCAACATAACTCTATAACTATAACCTAAAGTAATAATAAACCATAGGGACATCCCTAGACATTCCTTAGAAATATCTATAGGGATCTCACTAATGTTTTCGCATCTTAGTTTCCAAAAGTTGACTAAATCTTTCTTCTGATACCAACTATAGAGATCCAAGCTTGACTTACATAGACATTTCATTGCTTTCGTGGAATACTTAATATATAACAAAAACCAACACTCAAGGATCGTAATAGTTTAGTGTCTTTGGAAACATGGAACAAAATCTTCTAATCGCTGTAAAAGATATTCAACATCTTCCATAAAGATCTTCCCCTTTTGTTTTCTTACCTAAAACTTTTCTTTATATCCTGGGGAAAATAAAACATATAAAGGGTGAGATCAAATTCTCATTAAGGGTAAGCATGTATAGAATAAAACAAACCATAAACATTTGAACTTAAAAACATGAATTTACTGTTTAAACATTAAATTATTGAGCAATGACATAAAACTCATTGAGTAAATAAGGAATAGATCATAATGGAACATCAATCACGATAAAATAGAATGGGAATAAAACATGTAATTGTGGAAAACTATTAAGTACATGATATGATTTCCATAGTAGCCAAGGCATTGCTTCAAAGACCATCTTAGTGGACAAAGTCCCTTTCTGAATCGACTTCACTCCTCGTTCCAGTCCTGTATCACTGAACCAAATTAACTTACCGTTCTAGCCATGTCTATCTCATGAGATATAAATATTTTCCAAAATAATTTGAGGTATGTATAGGTCCCACCCATCTCATATTGAAATCATTCTTACGTGTGCCACAAAACAATCATAAATCATTCATCATAAACCAAAGAATAAAATGGGTTTCATAAACATAATCCCATCATCACATAATCCATATAAAACAAATGGATATCATTTAAAAATAAGAAAAGTGAAACCATGTAAATCATAGAGACATTATACTAGAAACATAATCATACTAAATAATTTCATCTTAGATGGATAGTACTTTTTACAAAACACTTGAAATGAATTCTTGAGGAAAATATCCTTTCTTCTTTAAAATCAATTTCTTATCACAAAATTCCATTAAATTTTAAAAGAAATGCATTTCTTGTAAAATAATCATGAAATCTTGTAGATTAAGATTCCTGAAAATTTGGCATTATGAAACCGTAAAAATCCGTTCATGCCGTATAAGTTAAAAAAACATTGTTCTCGTACTTTTGCCGAAAAAGTCAAAAAGTACCTCGTATGGTAATGAAAAGAAAGATTCCTTAAATTATATGTAGTAAAAGTAAAAAAAATGGGTAAAAAGATACTTTAAACATATATGAATCCATTTTTATAATATATGGACATAAATGATAAATATAACCCCAGTAAATACTTACAAATAAACAATCTCGGATAAAAACGAGATTGGAAAAGTTATCCCTTAACTTATGTCCAATTTCTTCTGTATGTGTCTGAGAATCCTCTATAACGATTTAAATAATGTTATTGACTTATTATAGAAACATATTCATTGTTATGATATCATATATGGTTCACTTATGACTTTATATTACCCATTCTTTTGTAAGTTCCAAGTTAAAGCAGCGTTTTGGGTAAAATCGTTTTATTTATCGAACATGTTTGGACTTGGTGTTCTTGATATTATTATTAATTATATCCTGATTTACTTAATTACAGAATGTAAATCATGATTTATATATCATATATATATTCATTATATATATATATAATAGATATATAAATGAAAGGAAATACACCGTTCATGGAGACGGTAGGTCGTACGTACACATGAACGTTGTTTTCCTTTCCTTATTGACTTTAATGGAAGTAAGTAGATGACATATATATATACATAAATCCAGTCACTTTATCATGTCATATATTTCATTAATATTCATTATATATAGTCTATAATCATTCTTGAATGGTTAACAAGGAGAATGAATCTCATCGCGTTGTGGAGATGGTAATCCGTACGTACGCACGAGCGATGATATCGTTCCTATAATTATTGAATTGAATTGGAGTGGATGATATAATATAATATAATAAGTATGATGTTATAAAAATTATATATAGTTATTATTTACACCATTATACCCATCCAAGTAAGGTGGTGGCGGAAAAACTGGTTACACCACGGCGTGGAGACGGTATTCCGTACGTACGCTCGCACGGTTATTTAATTTTCCGTAGGATGGATATAAAGTGAAATAGGGTTGTTTCATATTTATAATAACATATCAGTATATGAGTGATACTGATGTTATTACTTCATAATGAAACAACTAAAGAATAGTTGGTAGAAGAAGAAATAAATTTGAAACAATCGTTAACGGACATTACCTCTTCTTTGAAGCACCTCTTCTAAACCTCCTCATAGGGCACTAAGGATGGTCTTTGAAGAATACCAGGACCTCTATTATGTTTCTAGAGAAGTGGATAAGAGAAATTGGTAGTGTAATTCCGAGCTTTAAGTCTCAAAGTGGTGTGAGGAGGAGAGGGAGGAGGGGCCCTTTTATAAGGGAGGAGAGGGGCACCTTACGAAAAACTTAAAATATTATTTTATTATAAAGTCATATTCGGTTTTTGATAGCTCTAAATTGATTTATTTAAAATATAAGGTAGGTATGGGTCTAAATACTCTCAACCAATAGATTTTAGAAAAGTTTAGGTTACTATTTTAACCTTATCATTTAGATTTAACTTTAAGTTAAATAATTTTACTTTTACCACGTCTTCTTGTTTTCTTACACTATATTGTTAATAAACTTACTATAACAAGAAAAAATAATCCCAAGTGGTTCATTATTAATATATATAACCTTATCTAAGTCATTTGGAAGAATAATAGATTTTTAGGAATATAATAACAATTAATAATATAATATTTGTTTTAAAACTATTTTATGTCAATTTTGACACTATTTGGTACTTGATTTTTTTTGAAAATTATAACAGCATTATTAGTTCTAAAAAATCTACTTAAATAAGTACTAACATTTCATATTAACCTATAAAATTAGTTTAAATCATAAAAAGTCTAAAATTACATTTATTTGGGTATTTATAACATCAATTACGTTAATATTTCATTAATAAGGTAATTATTGCATCATCATTGTTTCATAAATAAATTAAATTATTTATTGTCTAAAAATTATAAATAAAATACCATTATGTAGGAAATATTTTTATATTTTTATTTAATATTTATAATCGAACTTATCTTATGTATAACCTTATATTAAAAATGTTTTAGTTATTAAACATTGATTTTAACCATTTTAACTCTTCAATATATAAAATAATAATAAATGTACTAATCTAATCCAAGTGGACCTAAATGATAATATTATATTCCTAAGTTTGTTTTTGGTCGAATTATACTTATCCAATAGAATTAGAACATGTGTTAGGGTAATAATAATATCATTTCTACCCTTAATTACCCTATTTACTTTTAACTGTGGTAAATAAAAGTAAAAAGTTACTATTCAGCAAAAATTATTTTTATCTTATTGAACCACATTTTAATCCTTGATATTAACCATGTCTCTCAGATTTTTTAAATTCCACTCACAGAAGCAGTAAAATTATGTTTTATGTAAATTTTCAAATTCTCTTAGGAGGTGGGTAAAAGACGGTGAAAATTTTAGTAAAATTTTTATATATCTATAATTATTATAAAATGACTCCAATGAATTACATTGAACTTATATAGGTATTATGTATCAATTTTTACCTAAAATAAATTTAAATAAAATAAATAATTCTTTAAATAAAAAGTCAGTTTTTAAATAGTAACCTAGTGTTTTCACTATTCATCAAAAGTTGAAAGTTTTCGAAAAATACAAAAAATTCACCCCAGGCTAATTTCGATATTCCTAATCCAAAAATGAAGTCCATTTCAAAAGAAAAAATTTATAAAATTTCAAAATGTGGGTATTACTATTCATAACGGCTAGTTTATATAACATATCGTTGTTTAGTGAAATACGGTATTGCGTACAACACACGCTATCGTGGAGGGTCGCGATTGCGTGTAATGAAAGACAAGTCAGGGATGGATGTAGTGCAAGCTCTTTTTGGTGTGGCGTACAACTCAAGACATCAATGAAATTAAAAAAAATACTTCTCATAAAATCTCGGGTTGTTACATAAGGATTTTCCAAAAGACTCATATAATGATATATATCTCATTAATGAACCACTTGGGGTTCACTTGGTTTTTTTAGTATGTTTACAAACCATTTAATATAATAATACAAGAATACTTGGAAAAAATTAAACTATTTAACTAAGAGTTACATCTAAACAATAAGGTTAATACGGTGGCCTAAACAAGTCTAGAATAAATTTGTTGTGAGTATTTTGACCCATCCCCACCTTATCCTCGAAATAAATCCTTTCAAAGCCATTAGAAACAAAAAATTATTGTATAATAAAAAAAATTTCTCAAGTATTTCCTATAGTGACCCTCACCTATCTTATAAAAGGGTACTTCCCCTTCTCTCAAAATCACACATCCATAGCCATTTGTCTCTGCCAAACACTGATAAAATATCTTCTCAACTACCTTCAATTCAATCTGGACACCTTAATTTGATATGAAATTCAACCTAAGAAGACCACTTGATCAAATCAAAAGGAATCACCTGGAGAAGAGGTAATTATTTCATCACCTCTTTCAAAGTTCTTTTCATCTTCCACTTCCTATTTCTTTGTTATTTCCATACCAGAATAATCAATCTAGTACCTTATACATAATTTTATGTTATTAAAAAAATGGTAAAACCATGTTCATTATTCTATCCATTTTATGAATGAAAAAGTCACCATACATGCATATGTATGGCTTACCGTCTCTACATCGTGGTGTAGTTTGTTATCGAACACTTCATTATTTAGATAGATATAATAATTAGTATAATTGGTGTAAATAAAAAAATAACATGTTAATGCTTCTTTATATATGATATTCCATCCAATTTCATACGATTTCACCATCAATAGAATGATATTGTTGCTCATGCGTATGTACATATTACTGTCTCCATGAACACGATGAGATTCATGATTCATTATAACCATTCAAGCATAATTTTCATTTTATGAATTAAAATAATGTTTATGAACTTAATATCTTTATATATATGAATCAAATAAATTTTATCCATAACAAACATTACTTATGTGACCCAACATATAATGGAAAATGAATCAGTTAACACCTAAAATAATGATACTACTAAAATATCATTAACAAAGAAATATTAGAAAATCATATATGATATCATATTTATTTATGTGGTTATTGTATATTTTAATAACAATTATTTTCCATTATACAGAAGTTTAACCTACAATCTACTAATTGAAAATTACAAGGTAAGGGGATTTCATCTCACTTTTTTTCCTGTGAGAATCATGCTATATTTCCACTATTTCATTTTATGTGGTGTATGTACTGTCCATGATTTTATTATTTGTGTAAAATAATTTAATTTATGGGTATTTACATCTTCATTGAATGATCCTTCTTCCATGGTCTGTATGTTTCTTAAGTTACCATATTGTTAAGGGAATTTTTTATTTTGATTTCTACTTTTTGGGTATTACACAATCTTCGTTGATTATTTTACTCCATGATTATGTGTGAAATCACTATATATTTATTTGTTTATTAATTTAAAATCCCTTTTGTGTGGATATAATTTTGATACACATAATCACTAAATTGATAAATTCTCAAGATATCAATATGAACTTGATAAGAGTAATATAAAATCTTTTTTCATTCATTGAGTTAAACATCCATGTCATTGGTGTTGTTTTTACAAGAATATGTGTAAATTTACTCTAATTTTTTTAAACTGAATTTCCAAATAAATTGAGTGTATTTATATTTTTCACACATAATTATGTTATTTATTTATCCTTTACCTAAGAATACAGTCTTTATAAGTGATTTCATATCAATTTACATTCTATTGAGGCTTCTTTTTTGTTATGCGCCAATTCACTGTTTTATGGTGTATATACAGTACTTTGACATAGTATATCATGAATCCCTTTATTCTCATGATATTATAATGTTTTTATTACCTCAATTATTTTTTTATTCTAGAGTCTCTCATTTGGTTAGGAACTCTAATTAATATGTCATTTTAAATGTTTTAAAGATTTAATCTTCTAAACCTTTCTCATTAATGACCTTGTTTTAATAAATCTTTTTAAAGATTCATTTATATGGATATGAATGTTCTAAAATTAAAATTCCTTGTATAAGTTTCAAACTGGTATGGGAATCTTTGATTCAAAAATCATTTTTAAATGACTTCTTGATACATATTCAGGCTTTAAAATGTTTTCAAGAAAAAGGGGATATTTCTCTCAAATAGTTTTATTGATTATATTCATCTTTTTCAATATCCTTAATTATTCTTGATTGAGTTTGATTTATTATAATACAATATTCTACATTGTATTGAATGTTTTGTGGTATGTTTGACTCTGGATGTGTTATTTTTATACCATTCATGATTTATGGTTAAATTATTAACATTTCATATCCTAGTTTTAATATGAATGTTTATGTTATATTTCAAACTTATTATATGAGGAATGAATTGGACTTAGTATGTGACAGGTGGATCCCACTATAGCTCTTTGATGCATAGGTAGGTATCAAGAGACAAACTATTGTCTTGGAACAAGGCCATGACAAAATATTATGTCTAGTCTTGGAATGAGGCCTTGACTATGTGGTTATGATGTCTAAAATTATGCATTTGATCATTCAGAAATTAGCGGTTGATATTACATGTGATTATTTGACTAGTAGAATATACATTTAAATATGTAAATGGAAATATTTTATTTATCACTGCCATAATATTCTGATGATTATGTATAAAAGTATTGTATTTTAGTCTTATAAATTGCCTCAAATGATTAGGCTCATTTATGATACTCTCCAAAATATTGTTATCCTTACTGACCATCTAAGCTCACCCCTTTTTATATTTTTTTTCCAGGATGAGAAGAAGTTTATTATGATTAACCTATAGGAATAGGCTAAGGGATACGAGTGTGTTCAAAGGGGACTCAATGTTGTTGTATTTTCATTTCATTATATAATGTAAAACTCATATATGTATATAGTAAATCCAAGTCTACTAAACTAATCATTATTTCGAGACATGATTTCTTGTGATCATGCCAATGTTATGTAATAATGAATCAACTGTGGGTAACTAGGGTTAGGAATTACAGTTTCTACTAGAGGAATATTAGTACAAAACTTAGAAGCAATATTTAGAAAAACTCTGATTTAAAAGCACTACCCTAAGATATATTTTGAGGATTAGTATAGAAGAACGCCCAAAAATTTTGGTCATTTAAATATTATATCGGTTTTTAAAAGAATACATCCATGTCTGGATACGAGCTGGTAGAGGCGGTTCTAGAACAGATGTACCTAGGGGTAAAACCCAAAAACACTATCTTGAAAAAGACTCTAACGGGAACTGGTGCACAACAACATGCCTCACTGCACTCTTGGTTACTACACTCTCAAGGGACATACTTAGGATAATTCACATTTTTTTACAAACTGATTTGATTGATTTATATATAAGATGAGAATAAATAAAGTTGGATAATCCATAGGTGTTCTATGTTGAAAATAAGGTGTCATTATATTCTATAAATGATTTTATGACTATTGTCACTCACACTATGCTTTCTGGTTTTAGTTAATGGCTGGATTACAAGGAATCCATATTAAAAATGAACATGATGTACAAGAGGAGCAAGATGGTGGATATGAGAAACTAAATGGAATGTTGATATGCATAAATAATATCGTGGAGAATAAAAAGGTTGATAATGATAAGATCTCCAGCAGTGTAGACCGTGGAGAAAAGAAATATCAATTTCCATCATACCGGAAATGTAGAAGAAGACATCTATGAAAGTGTCTCAATGGAACAAATAAATGATTTAGGTGTGGTAAAGAAGGTAATAATGTAAATAATTTCTAAGGGAAAATGAAGAGTATTATGGAAGAAAATAAAAATGATCCTAAGAATCCATCCACAGTCATTTTCTGTAAATTTAGGGGACATAGGAATTACCTGAGTAAAATCCATATTCTATAGGATAACCACTTGGTCAATGAAGAACCTATGTGGAAATACATGGATGGGGAAATGTTTAAATGTATTAATGATTTTTGTTGATGGGATTACATTGGATGACTTTTCTCTTTTATGTGTAACCCTGTAGTTTGTTATGTGAAAACACTATTTGAGTAAGAAATATCTTTTCATTTGTGGATATAGTTATAAATATCCATTTGGGTTAATATGATCCTCAAATTTTAGGTAATTTCTAGTTATTAATTTTTGGGAAGAAAATGTGAGTTATGAGATAATATTTGTAGTTAAATTATGTTATGGTCATTTTGAGGAATTTATCTCATTTAGGGAATGTTATAAAATATACTTTTTGAAAAAGGAGAACACACAAACTGTGTGACAACTCATCACGCTGGACAAAGATACGAGAATCAAACCCAGAAGCAATGTGCGATTGGGATTTATCACATACCACTAGACTAATTGAAGTCCCTGGTTAGTGTGACTAATTATTTTTAGTTAAATAATTTTATTGATCAATAATATATTGATTTGGGATCTTCTGTTTTATCAAATGAATATCCTTAGTATAGAAAAATGATTTGGTGATTAAGTGATAAATGTTATTTTGTAAGATGTTTGCTATTTTGGGAACACTATATGCCAAAAGAAAATAGAATACCATGAGTTTTCATTTGAGGAGTAATGGTGGATTATTTTTATTTTGGAAGAATATTTTTTTTAGGGATTTGGGCTATTAATGGAAATTATTAATTTATTATAGATTATATGTTATACGGTTAATTACACTTCTGTATGAGACATTAATAGTAATTAATGTTATTTGAAGATAAATTTTATGATTTAAAATGAAATACGATGTTATTAAATCTTTCTGAGTTTTGGGTTTCAATTGTAGTTTGGATTATATTGAAGGATTTTAAGGACAATTGTTTATAGAAATGTCTTTATTTTACATTGGGAATTGTTTGTTTAATTTTGGAAATTATGATTAGTATTTATTTCTATAAAGGATTATCCATTTCATAGATCATTGGATCTTTTAATAACCATTTTATTCGGTTAATCTCTAAAGACAAGGGAAATATATAGTTAATCCTTTGTGGATTATGTGATTCTCTAGATGTTGATTCTAGCGCTTCAGGTGTGACTATGTCATCTTAATTACTCATCATTAAGAGAAAAGATGAGTTAGTGGAAGAAATTTATTAAAGGATGAAATTATACTTAAAAATTAAGTATATCTCTTTATTTTCTTATTCAATCTCATAAATAAATTCCTCATCATTATAAAATGGATCTTAAAACAAAAAATATTGTTCGTTTACTTTTCCTACTAGAAAACTAATGACCGTTTAACCCATGACATATTTGTGTTTTTATTGTTGTTAACTTTCTCTTCATCACGATTTCTATCACTCTTCATTAGAACATGACACTTTTTTTATCTTCCATATCCTTGTTTACCTATACGGAATCCCAGTATGGGTTATCTTGGGTGGCCTTTGTACATCTCTTTCTTTCCTTTAAAGTGATAGTTTTATTGAATCTATTTCCAATTTGGGAAATTGAATTATGTTCCCAAGACCAATTTTAAATTTCCCAGACACAATTTACAAAATGGGAGAAGAATGTATCACCCCATGATTTTATAGTAAGTTATTTTCTTTAAGGTAATTCAATAGCTTGTGCTACATGCAATACTGAGTTTGAGCGCACCACGACTTACCAAACTAGCCATTCAAAAAACGGTTATGAACAGAATTAACTGCATATTGATTTTTATATACTCCATATAATTTTAACATCCATATTATGTGTTTCTTAGGCATAATATAAGAACAAATTCTATTTTTCAAATAAAATACGTATTTTTCAAAAAAATGCAATTTTACCACCTTTTAATGGAGAACCTTTTTTAAATAAAATATTTAAAAATTATAAATTCAATTTTACAAAATAAACTTCTTCTTTCAAAAAGGGACATAAAAATTTGGTTTGGATAAATTTTTGGTGCTTTTCGGATAAAATTCATATTTTGATGAATAATGAAAAATACTAAATTTTAATTAAAAACAAATTTCTTAATCCAAATTATTTATAGTGTTAAATTATACATTTGAATAATTTTTAAGTATAATTAGATTATATTTTTATCATTTAATAAAATTATGGTTATTAAAATTAATTTTACCTTTCAATTGGACATAAACACATTTCAATCTTTTAATAATTTTTACTCCTCAAAAACTCGCTTTCTGGTTTTGAAAAAGAGAATATTTTTCTATATTAACTAATATAACTTCAATGTTTTTAATTTGGTAAAATATATATCCTTTAATAATTTGGAATATCAAAATTTTCTTTGGGTAAAATTTTGGTATTTTTCTGAAAACATTCAATTTTTGATTAATAGTGAAAAACATTATGTTATTGTTTAAAACCTACTTTTTATTTAAATAATTATTTATTTTATTTATATTATTTTAAGTAAAAATAGATACATAATACCAATATAATATCAATATAATTTATTGGGGTCATTTTATAATAAAAATAGATGTATAAAATTTTATTGAACTTTTTGACGTCTTTTAGCCACCTTCTAGACACATTTTTAAATTTTCATAAATTTCAATTTTAACACTTCTATGAATTGAATTTCAAAAATCTGAGAGACATGGTTGACATCAGTAAGAAAAATGTGGTTCAATATGAGGAAATTAATTTTTTTTTGTGAATAGTAACTTCTCAATTTTATTTACCACAGTTAAAACTAAATAGGGCAAATAAAGGTAAAATAATAGTATAATTACCCTAACACATCTCTTAATTCTATTTTCTATATGTATTTTGACCAAAATCGGCCTTATTAATAAAATATGATCATTTTTATCCACTTCGATTAGATTGGGACATTTATTATTTTTTTTTCAAGAAGAGTTAAAAGTGTTAAATTCAATGTTTAATAACAAAACCATTTTTAATATATGGTCATACATAAGATAAATTTGAAAATATATATAATTTAGAATGATAAAAATATTTCCTACATAATGGTAATTGATTTATTATTTTTATACATTAAATATTTAAATTTATTTACGACACAATAATGATGCATTATTTAACTTATTAATGAATGATTAAAAAAATTGATATTATAAATATCCAATTAAAGGTAAATTGATCCTTTTAAAGCATTATTATAATTTTCTAGGTTGATATGAAATGTTAGGATTGATTTAATTTTTCTGGTTCAAAGTTATAAAGTTTTATTGAACTTCACCGAAACCAAATACTAAACAGTGACAAAATTGACATAAATGAATATTTATAATAAATACATTATTATTAAATGTTATAATATTATTAAAAATATATGGGCTAGACAAAGGAATTACATAATTATATAAATTTAATTAATTAACCACTTTGGGTTCTCATGGAATTTTATAGTATGTCTATTTACCATTTATTATAATAATACATGAATACAAGGTTAAAATTAAACTATTTAACAAAGAATTATATCTAAACAATAAGGTTAATATGGTGAAATAAAACTCTCTATAACCTATTGGGGGAGTGGTTTTTGACCCAGCCTCACCATATCATCAAAATAAATATTTATTGAGCCATTAGAAATTGAAAATTATTGTGTAATAAAATAATATTTCAAGCTTTTCATAAAGTGACCCTCACCTCTCTTATAAAAGGGTACTTCCCCTTCTCTCAAAATCACTCCTCCCATGACATTTGGTTCGGAAATCCCCTACTCAAATATCTTACCAACAATCTTCATGTCAACCTATATGCCTTATTTTGATAAAAAAACCAACCTATGGAGCCCTTTTGATCAAATCAAAAGTAAGCACCCGAAGAAGAAGTAATTATTTTATCACCTCTTTCAAAGTGCTTTTCTTCATCCACTTCCTCTTTAATTTATATTTACACAAAAAAATAATAACACCAATACCTTCTACATACTTTGATGTTATTATAAATATGTTACAATCATATTTATTATTCTATTCATCCTATTAAGGAAAAAGTCACCATAGGTGCATACGTACGGATTACCGTCTCCACGTAGTGGTGTAGTTCTTTGTCCAACACATAATTATTTAGATGGGTATAATAATGATTATAATTGATGTAAATAATATAAATAACATGTTAATGATTATTTATATATGATATATCATCTAATTACATATGATTTCATCATCAATAGAATGATATTATCGCTCCTGCATACGTACATATTACCGTCTCCACCAACACGATGAGATTTATTTCCCATCACAACCATTCAAGAATAACTTTCATTTTATGAATAAAAATAATTTTTAAGAACATAATATCATTTTTTATTTTATTCAAATACATCATATTTTTCATAAACATTACTTATGTGACAAAACATATAATGGAAAACGAATCAGTTAGCAACCAAAACAATGATACTACTGAAATATCATTAACAAAAAATATTAGAAGACCATATATCATATCATATTTATGTATATGGTTCTTTTATAATTTAATTACAATGATTTCACCATTATAAAAGAGGATAAAATACCATCTACTAAGGAAAATAACAAGGTAAAGGGTTTTCATCTCACTTTTTTATTCCTGCGAGATTCATGCTGTATTTCCACTACTTCCTTTTGTGTTGTGTATGTACTATCCATGATTTTATTATTTTTGTAATATACACTAATTTATGTGTATATACATATTAATTTTTGGATACTTATTTCATGGGATTTATATTTCATAAGTTACCAAATCGGTAAGGGAATTTTTGATTTCGATTTACACTCATTGGGTTTTACAAAAACTTCATTGATTATTTTACTGCAATATTATCTGTGAAATAACTATTTATTTATTTATGTATTAATTTAAACTCCGTTTTATGTGTATATTCATTGATACACATAATCAATCCATTGATAAATTATCAAGAAATCCATATGAACTTGATAAGAGTAATTTTAACTCAATTTTCCATCATTGAGTTAAACATCCAAGTCATTAGTGTTGTTTGTACAATAATATGTGTGAGTGTACTATGATTTATTTAAAATTAATATCCAATAAAATTGAGTGTATTTATATTTTTATCACATAATTTTTTCATTTATTTATCCTTAATATAAGGATATAATCTTTAAAAGGGATTTTGTCTCAATTTACATTCCATTGAAATTTCTCTGTTGTTAGGCGCCAATTATATTTTATATAGGGCATATAATATACTATGACATAGTAAATAATGAATCCCTTTATTATCATGATATTATAATGTTTTTATTACCTCAATTATTTATATTCAAGCATCTCTCATTTGGTTAGTAACTCTAATTAAAATATTATTTTAAATGTTTTAAAGATTTATTCATCTAAATCATTTTCATTAATATACATGATTTAAAAAATGGTTATGAAAGATTTATTTGTATGTATATAAATGTTTTAAAATTTAAATTATTTTTATAAGTTTCAAAGTGTTATGGGACACTTTGATTCAAAAATCTCTTTTAAATGTCTTCTTGATAAACAGTGATACTGTTAAATGCTTTTATAAAAAAGGGGATATTTTTCTCAAATAGTTTTACTGATTATTTTCATCTATGTCAATATCTTTCGTTATTAATCATTGTTTTTGATTTATTATAATACATTATTCCATATTGTATTGAAGGTTTTGTGGTATGTTTGATTGTGGATGTGTTATTTTTATACCATTCATGGTTTTGGTTAAAGTATTAAAATTCAGTATGCTAGTTATAACAAGAATGTTTATGTTATTTTTTCAACCTTTTCATATGAGGAATGCATTTGACTTGGTAAGTGATAGGTAGAGCCCTCTATAGCTAATCTTTTCATTGGTAGGCCTCAAGAGACAAACTACTATCTTTTCCCAAGGTCTTGACAAAATCATATTTGTCATCTTGGCACGAGGCCTTCACTATGTGGTTATGTTGTCTGGCATTATGCATTCCATCATTATGAAATTATCTATTAATATTACATGTGATTATTAGAATAGTATAATATCCTTGTGAATAAGTAAATGGAATTATTTGATTTATCATTTCTATAATATACTAATGTTTATGTTTAAAAGGCTTGTGTTTTAGTCTTATACATTGCCTTAAATGTTTGTGCTTATTTATGATAGTCTCCACTGTATTGTTATCATTACTCATCATCTGATTTCATCCCATTCTATATTTTATTTTTCCTAGGATGCGAAGTAGTATGTTAAGATTAACCCACAGGAATAGGCAATGGGATATGAGTGTGTTCAAAGGGAAATCAATGTTGTAGTTTTCCCATTTAATGATGTAATGTAAAACTTATGTATGTATCTAGTACGTACAATGCTACTAAAGTAATCGGTATTTTGAAACTTGATCCCTTGTGATCATTCCAATGTTATGTTATAATGGATTAACTCTAGGTAATGAGGGTCAGGGCATTACATTTGGTATCAGAGGAAGTTTATTACAAACCATGGAAGCTAGATTTAGAAAAACTCTAATTAGAAAAAACTGCCATAAGATAGAATTTGATGATTAGTATTAAAGAAAATCAAAAATTTTATAATGTAAATATTATGTGTGTTTTCCTAGAAATACATCCCTATCTAGATACGAGAAGGTAGAGGCGGCACTGGAAAAGATGCACCTATTGGTTAAACATGAAAACACTTCTTTGAGCTAGACTCGAACGGGAACTGGTGCACGAAAACTGGCCTTACTAGCCTCTTGGTTACAAAACTCACAAGGGATATTCTTAAGATTTTTGACATTTTCATTACTAACTGATTTGATGGATTTTAATATAAGATGGGAATAAATAACCTTAGTTAATCCTAAGGTGTTTTAGATCAAAAATAAGGTTTCATGATATTCTCTAAATGATTTTATGAATATTGTTACTAACACTATGCATTATGGTTTTAGTTAATGGCTAGATTCTAAGGAATTCATAGTAACAGTGAACATGATGTATAAGGTGGGAACAATGGTGGAGATGAGAAACTAAATAGAATGTTGATAGGCGTAAAAGATATTGTCTTTATGCAAAATACAGTTTTCAAAAATATGAGAAAAAATATACACATTAACCAAATCCCCAACACAACAAAGAAGAGAAAGGCAGAGAATGATAAGAGCTCCAACAGTTCAGACCATGAAAAAATGAAAGCTTAATTTCCATCATGCTAGAAATGTGGAGGGAGACACCCAGGAAAGCATCTCAATGGAACAAAGAAATTATTTATGTGTGGGAAATGAAAAATATAAATTAAATAAATTACAAGGTAAAATGAAGAGTACTATAGAATAAAATAAAAATGATCCTAATAATCCATTTATAGTCATTTCACAAAAATTTAGGGGACTTAGGAATTACTCGAGCCATTGTCATATCCTATAACATAACAACTAGGTCATGGACAAACCTATATGGAAATAAATGGATGGAGAAATGTTTATAATTATTAATGCTCTATGTTGATGGGATTATGTTGGAAGACGTTTCTCTTGTATGTGTAACCATGTAATTTGTTATGTGAAAATGCTATTTGAGGAAGAAATATATTTTCTTTTGTGGATATAGTATTGAAGGTACATTTGGGCTTATATGATCTATTAATTTGAGGCAATTACAGGTTATCAATTTTTGGGATAAAAATTTGAGGTATGAGAAAAAATTTGTGGTTAAATTATGTTATAGTTAATTGATGAATTTATATAATTTTGGAAATGTTATAAAATAAAGTTTTTGAAAAAGGATAACACACAGATTGTGTGAGAACCCGGTGCGTCGGACAAAGATGCAGGAATCAAACCCACAACTAAAGTGCGATTGCGATTTATTGCCTAACAGTGGACTACGTGAAGTCCCTGGTTAGTTTGACTAATTATTTTTAGTTAAAAAAATTAATTCATCAAGAATAAGTTGATTTCTGATCTTATGTTTTATCAAATAAATATCCTTAGAATAGGAAAATGATTTTGTGATTAAGTGATAAATGTTATTTTGAACGAGTTTTTCTCTGTTGGGAACACTATATGCCTAAATAAAATAGAATTATATGGGATTTAATTTGAAGAGTAATGTTAGATTATTTTTATTTTAGAAGAATCTATTTTTTTATAGAGATTCGTGTTATTAATATAAATAACTAACTAATCATAGAGAATATGTCATTTGGTTAATTACACTTTTTATGAGACTTTAAGAGTAGTTGATGTTATTTCAAGATAAATTTTAAGAGTTACTATAAAACACTATTTGATTAAATTATTTTTAGTTTTGGGTTTCAATCATAGTTTGGATTATATTGAATAATTTTAAGGACAATTGTTTATTTAATAGTCTTTATTGAACATTGGAGTTTTTTTTAATTTTGGAAATTAAGATTAGTATTTATTTCTATTAAAATTATCCATTTTGAGGATCATTTGATCATGTAATAACCATTTGGTTTTGGTTAATCTCTAAAGACAAGGGAAATATATAGTCCATCCTCTGTGTATTATGTGATTCACGGGATATTGATTCTAGTGCTTCAGGTGTGACCGAGTCATCTTTAATACTCATCGTTTGGAGAAAAGACAAGTTAGTGGTAGAAATTTGTTAAAATATGAAACTATACTTAAAAACTAAGTATATCTATTTATGATCTTATTAAATCTCATAAATAAACTCTTTATCTTTATCAATGGGAACTTAAAACAAAAAAAAATTTACGTTGACTTCTCCTACTAGGAAACTGATGATTGTTTAGCCCATCTTAAGTTTGTGATTTTCTTGTTATTAAATTTCCCTGTTCATGTTTTCAATCATTGTCCATCAGAAAGTAAAACCTAGTGTATCTTACAAATAACTTTTTTCCTACATGGAATTATAGTATGGGTTATATTGAGTGATTTTTTTACTTATCTTTATTTCTTTTAAAGTGATAGTTTTATTGAAACTTTTCCAATGCTGGACATTCAATGATGTAACCAAGCCCAATTTTAAAATTTTGAGGACTTAATTTCCAAAAGGTGGAAGAATGTAACACCCAAAGATTTCATAGTATGTAATTTTCTTTAAAGTAATTCAATATCTTGTGATACACACAACATCGAGTTCGAGCGCACCACGACTTACCAAACTAACCATTCAAAAAATAGGTATGAATAATATTAAGGGAATTTTGAATTTTATATACTCTATATACTTTTATCATCCATATTATGTGTTTATTAGACATAATATAAGAACAAATTCAATTTTTTTTGATAAAAGAATTATTTTCAAAAAATTGAAATTTTACAAACTTTTAATGGAGACCCTTCTTTAAATACAATATATGATACTTTTATATATTCAATTTGACAAAATAAACTTCTTCTATAGAATAAGGACATAAAAAATTAGTTGGGATAAATTTTCGATGCTTTTCTGATAACTTTAATATTTTGATGAGTAGTTAAAAATACAAAATTTTAATTGAAAACAATTTTTTTAATCAAAATAATTTAGATTTTTAAATTATAAATTTGAATGTTTTTGAAGTATAATTAGATTATATTTTTATCTTTAATCCAATGTTGGTTATTGGAAGTAATTTTTCATTTAAATTGGACATAAACATCAATCAATCTATTGGTAGTTTTTACTTCTTAACAAACCGCTTTCAAGTTTTGACAATGGGAATATTTTTTAAAATTAATTAATTCAACTTCTATGTTTCTAATTTAGTAATATAGACATAATTTTTAAATTTGGAATACCAAAATTATATTTGTGTGTTTTTTTATTTTTCTAAAAAATTTCAAATTTTGATGAATAGTGAAAAACTATGCGTTATTGTTTAAAAACTACTTTCTATTTAAGAAATTATTATTTTTATTTGATTTTTTTAAGTAAAAATATATACATAATTCCAATATACATTCAATTTAATTAATTGGAGTCATTTTATAATAAAAATATATGTATAACATTTTATAGAACTTTTCATTCTCTTTTACCCACATTCTAGGCACATTTGCAAATTTGTATAAAGCATAATTTTACCACTTTTATGAATTGAATTTCGAAAATTTGAGAGACATGGTGGACATAAGTAAGTAAAATTTGGTTTAGTGGGGTTAAAATAATTATTTTTGAATAGTAACGTTTCAATTTTTTTTACCATAGTTAAAAGTATATAGGGTAATTAAAGGTAAACATGATTTTATAATTTCCATAAAACATGTCCTAATTATATTGGATAATTTTATTGCAACAAAAATAAACCTTAGGAATAAAATATAATCTTTTTGGTCCACATAACTTAGATTATGACATTTATTATTAATTTATTTAAATAAGAGTTGAAAGTGTTAAATTCAATGTTTAATAACTAAACCATTTTTAATATATGTTTATAAATAAGATAAATTAGACTATAAATTTTTATTAGTAAGATAAAAATATTTCCTACATAACTGTATTTTATTTTTAATTTTTATACATTAAATAATTAAATTTATTTATGACACAATGATGATGCAATAATTACCTTATTAATGAATTATTAAATTAGTTGATATTATAAATATCCAAATAAATGTAAATTGAGACTTTTGATGCATTAAAATAATTTTTTAGATTAATATGATATGTTAGGATTGATTTAACTTATCTGGTTTGAATTAATCAAGTTTTCTTGACTTTCACAAAAACCAAATACTAAATAGTTTCAAAATTGACCTAAATGAATTTTTAATACAAACACTATATTATAATATGTTATAATATTTCTAAAAATATATGGTTCTGAAAAAGGACTAATATAATGATATATATGGCATTAATGAACCACTTTGGATTATCTTGCTTTTTATAGTATGTTTATTAACAATTTATTATAATAATACAAGAATACATGGTCAAAATTAAACTATTTAACTAAGAGTTAAATCTAAACAATAAGGTTAATATGGTGACCTAAACCAGTCTAAAACCAATTGGTTGAGATTTTTTCGTCCCAGACCCACCATATCCTAGAAATAGATTCTTTTGGGGCCATTATAAACTGAAAATTATTGTATAGTAAAATAATATTTCAAGGTTTTCTGAAAGTGACCCTCACCTCTCTTATAAAAGGGTACATCCCCTTCTCTCATAATCACACCTACAAATCCATATGGTTCATCCAAAACCTACTCAAATATCCTCCCAACTAACATTAATTCAACCTAGAATCTTTAATTTTATCAGAAATCTATCCTAAGGAGTCCTTTTGATCAAATCAAAAGGAAGCACCTGAAGAAGAGGTAATTATTTCATCACCTCTTTCAAATTTCTTTTCTTCTTACACATACTCTTTCTTTATTATTTCTATACATGAACAATAAATCTAGTACCTTATACATACTAGGATGTTATTATAAATATGGTACAACCATATTCATTATTTTATCTATCCTATTAATGACAAAGTCACCACACGTGTGTACATACGGCTTACCGTCTCCACACCATGGTGTAGATTTTTATCCAACACATAATTATTTGGATGGGTATAATAATATGTATAGTTAATGTAAAGAATAAAATTAAAATATTTATGATTATTTATATATGATATACCATCCAATTAAAAATGATTTTACCATCAATAGAATGATATTTTCACTCGTGTCTACGTACAGATTACCATCTCCATGAACGTGATGAGATTATTTTTCCATCATAACCATTCAAGAATAATTTTCATTTTATGAATAAAAATAATGTTTAAGAACTTAATATAATTTTTTATATGAATCAAATACATCCTCTCTATAACAAACATGACTTACATAACAAAACATATAAATGAAAATGAATCAGTTAACACCCAAAATAAGGATACTACTAAAATATCATTAACAAAGAAATATTAGAAGATCATATATGATATCATATTTATGTATATTTTTCTTGTATAATTTTATAAAAATTATTTCACCCTCATATAGTAGTTTAACATACCCTCTACTACAAAAAATTACAAGGTAAGAGGTTTTCATCTCACTTTTTTATTCCCATGAGATTCATGATATATTTCCATTATTTCCTTTTGTGTGGTGTATGTACTGTCCATGATTGTATTATTTGTGTAATATACTTTAATTTATGGGTATTTAAATATTCATTTAATGATCCTTATTTTACGGGGTGTATGTTTCATAAGATACCAAATCGGTAAGGGAATTTCAGATTTCAATTTCCACTCATTGGGTTTTATGCAAACTTAATTGATTATTTTACTCCAAGATTCTTTGTGAAGTCCTTATTAATTTATTTATATAGTAATTTACACTTCCCTTTGTGTGGATATAATTTTGATACACATAATAACTTCATTTATAAATTCTTGATTCGTCGATATAAATTTGATAAGAGAAATATTAACTCAATTTTCATTAATTGAGTTAAACAACCATGTCATTGGTGTTGTTTTTACAAGATGTGTGTGAATGTAATCTGATTGATTTACACTGAATATCCAATAATATTGAGTGTATATATATTTTTCACACATAATTAAATCCTTGAATTATCTTTATCCTAAGGATACAATCATTATAAGGGATTTCGTCTCAATTTACATACCATTGAGATTTATTTGTTGTTATATGCTAATTCACTTTTACATGGCTCGTATAATCTACCTTAAAAAAGTATATCATGAATCCCTTTATTCACATGATATTATAATGTTTTTATTATCTCAATTATTTGTATTCAATCATCTCTAATCTGGTTAGGAATTTTATCTAAAATATAATTTTAAATGTTTTAAATATTTATTCTTCTAAATATTTTTCATTAATGTTCATGTTTTAAAAATGGATTTTAAGGATTTATTTATATGGATATCAGTGTTTTAAAATAAAAAATATTTTTTAAAGTTTCAATGTGCTATGGGACACCTTGATTCAAAAATATATTTTAAACAACTTCTTGGTAAATAGTTAAAATTTTAAATGTTTTTAAGAAAAAGTGGATATTTCTCTCAAATATTTTTACTGATTATTTTCATCTATTTCAAAATACATCTTTATTCTTGATTGAGTTTGATTTATTATAATAATATCTTCCATATTATGTTTATGGTTTTGTTGTTTGTTTGAATTTGGATATGTTTTTTATAACATTCACGGTTTATGATTAAAGTATTAACATTTCGTATGATAGTTTTAATAAAAATATTTAAATTATGTTTAAAATTTTTCATATGATGATTGAATTAGACTTAGTAAGTGACATGTGGAGCCCTATATATATCATTGACGCATCGGTAGGTCTCATGAGATAAACTAATGTCTTGGAACGAGGCCCTGACCAAATCTTATTTTAGTCTTGGCATGAGGCCTTAACTATGTGGTTATGATGTCTGACATTATGAATTCCATCATTATGAAATTAGCTATTGATATTACATGTGATTATTCAACTAATATAATATCCATGTGAATAAATAAATGGCATTATTTGATTTATCTTCGCCATAATATGATGAAGTTTATGTTTAAAAGTATTTTTTAGTCTTATACATTGCCTTAAATTATTATGATTATTTATGATAGTCTCTACTAAATATTTATCCGTACTAAGCATCTAAGGTCACCCCATTCTATGTTTTATTTTTCCCATTATGCGAAGAAGTATATTACTATTAAACCGCATAAATAAGATAAGGGATATGAGTGTATTCAAAGGGGACACAATGGTGTTGTTTTTTTCACTTAATGATGTAATGTAAAACTTATGTATGTATCTAGTAGTTCCAAGGATACAAAAATAATCAGTCTTTCGAGACATGATCTCTTATGATCATGCCATTGTTATGTAATAATTCACCAACTTTGGGTAACTAGGGTTGGGGTGTTACATTATTATTATTCATAGTAAAATTACTACAAGGGAGATTAATGTTAACTCATTAGTATTATATAATGAAATATCAGGTAAATTCCTTATTCATTGGTCTATTGAATATCCCATCACAGGATGTGACCAACTCATGAATAATCTCATGAACATTCTTCATACATAGAATAAGAGAAATTTTGTTGTTTTCTTTCTAGCTTATAAAGGATCCCAGAATGACCAGTTTCATATGATTTCTATTCTTGTATCTTCACCCTATTAGGTTACACACGTTTTTTTGACATGATTCTCTTGGGATACATTATTTTAGACCACCTTAATTGTACCCTTGAAGGCTCTCCAACTTCATTCCTTTTAATAAATTAAAATTATTTGTTAGTGTTGGTGGAATATTATACAAATCCCCTTGACCATATAAAATATTTTTCAATTTAAAAAAAGGAATAATTTAGGGGTAAAAAATCTCATAAACCGAAACTAATTACCAATAGAAAATCTTACCCCTCCACCAAATGAAAATTTAAAAAATCTTTTAATACTAAAAAACCCAGGCAGAAAGAATGTTTAATAGTCTACCAACCATAAAAATATTCATCCCATATTAATCCACCTCTAAGATACAACTATAATCTAATATTAGTTATTTCACAATACATTATTTACTACCATACCAAAACAGCATCATATATTATCATAGTATAAATAACGATCATCTCATGAAACATGATGCCTATCATGAACTCAGACGAAACATGAAATCCCACTACTTGTGAAATCCTAAGAACATTTGATTCAATAAAATCACACCTCAAATGTTGATATCACTAGCCCCCACCATTGCACCCTCTCCCAAACCACATCCAAAATAATATTATCCATTTCAAGATTGAATACTTCTCCATGACTCACTACAACACTGAAATCAGAATGCCACCTAAATAAAACTAACGACACATAAACCTGGTAACCAAAACGCCATGCCTACTAATATATACACTCATTATAAACACTTCACTATCATCCAAAAATATTACTTAGATAATAGAACCTCCCAAATCCACCAAAATGAAAACATATTACTCTAGAACCCATGTGTTCTACTAAAACTGATCCCTCACCTGTTGGGTTCATCAATATGTTATATTTCCATTTATTGAAATATTATTGAAATAAGAACAACATTATTAACTAGTGCATTCTATTATCCACACTATTGGTAATACTTATTACCAATTTATGGTCATAAAAATGGACGGTACCTACCACTATTCAAGAACTATCGTTCTTGTGCTTTACTCATGGTACATGATTAAGTACCCAACACCATCCATTGTTCTTATTTTATATATATATAGAAGTCACACATGTCCTATTTACATGACAAGAAAAAAAAATTGAAACTCAACATAGGTAGGTCATCACAATATTTTACTATTTAGTACCCATCCTTCAGATAAGAAAGTGGTCATAATTGAGTACGAATCCTCATTCTTGATATCAGACCAGACGGATGAGTTTCACTCTCCCCCATTAATATGGTAAAAAGACTATTTTATTACTGAAAATATAATATAGTCCAAATTGAAAAAAACTCATGTATATTCATTAATTGACTATCCTAAATGTTTTATTTTACCTATCGATCCATAACCCAAGAAACTAATCATGATTCCATTTATAGTAGATACATTCTATGACTATCATTAAAATATAACTTTAGTGTGACATTTATATTCATCTAAACTCTATAGTTGTTTCAAAAAACAACTACACTCATTAGCATGATCCAATATCAGAATTGATTCCCTGTTGATCAATGTGACCCTAAAATTTTCTATAGAATGCCAAAAGACAATGTAAATGTTCAATTTTCATTAGAAAACCCATTTTATTTTCCATTTTTAATCACACAGGGATAAAACTAATTCCGATTCACCACGATAATGGCTAGTCTCACCACATAGATGACACATTAACATATATTTTGAAACATATTCTATTTAGTTAACACTATCAACCTTGGAGTGTCCTTATCCTCACACAATGTAAAAGACTCATAATATCCCCATCCAAATTTCATATCTATCACCGAACACAATGATCATACATGGATTTTTCTCTCAAACCCAACCACTAATAAAATCTATTTGTCACTTATTGTGACTGTATTCAAAGTAAATCATCCGAAATGTCCACTAAAATCTTGTTTATGGAAAGGGTAACCCCAAAAAATAATATTTGATTCCCTCCCTACCACCATAAATTATTAACACATCCCAAAGAAGCAAATCAACATGAAAAACTTAATCATACTCATTATAGTTCCATCAAACGCTGCTCAAATGAAACATCTACCAGGGATTCCACTATTAGGAGTAATGACTTTAGAATGTTACTACGTGTATTGATACTTAATGGCATCAAAAAAATTGAAAAAGAAACATCTTAACTCAATTATAAATCCCTAACCATCCATGACCAAATACATCACAAATTCCCTAGTCACCTCATATTAATTGTTATTATCAAATAGAATCTATTACAGTTCCAAAACTATACATCATATAGTTGTGAACCCATTCCAACCATAATATTGTTTTCATAAAATCACTCATGCTCCTCCATGGAGCCAATTATTTACAGAAGAATCATACAATAAAAATTTAACAAAATAATCTAAAAAACATGACGCTTATCCAATGTGAACCTATTAACCATGTGGAATAAAATAATCACTCACTCTAAATCCATGTAGTCACATCATCTCAATTGAATAATTCCCCTTAAGGAGGAATATGTAATTGTAATTATTTTTTTAAACCCATGGTTCTTTTCTCCCATATTATCCATTTTCAACCGTTTAGTCAAATACCCATGTGTCTTAAAATTATTTGACCCATTCATACATATTTTTTAAGCATATAAAAAACACGAATAATAGGTTAAACCACCTCATTATACACCCACACATATCACTACATTCTAACTTAGTAAGATAATGACTCCAGATCTAGGTTCACTAGGTCCTCCCATTAATCCTTAAAACCATAAAACACTAAGACAAAGAAAATCACACACCATAATGATGTGGTACACATTTGATCTCTTTATTTCAAACTAATTGATAAATAGGGTAAGAAAAATAACATAATTCTACATCACATGTTATTTATATGTACCATCATGAAATCGAGGGAACAAACTACTAATCTATGTAATTATCATTTTTTCATCAGTTAGGAAATCCCATTATATCTCCAATTTATTTTTTTTCCTAGGTTTTTTTAAAAATATTATATTCACATTTTATAATAGAAAGCACTTTATAAGTTACTTACTAACATTTTATATAACCATATACATCATATAACATGTCAAGGTGTCATAAGACATATATATTTTGGTCTCTATTTTTTTAATTTTTCTTTAAATTTTCAATATCTAAAATAATTGTTTCATTAAATTAAGGTTTATTTAAAAGTCATAAATGAAGGAACGGATTAATTATTTATTAGAATCACATTTAAATAATTCCAATATAAACCGAAAATTAAAATTCTACAAACCATAATTACCAAGGAATCAAATTTTATATCTTTTCATTACTAATTAATATTACATGTTTTGACAATTCTTGTCTTAAAATGATTTCAAAAACTTAGTTTAGTTAGATATGAATCCATTCATATGTTATAGAGAAATAAAATTTATTAATTTCTTAATAGACCCCTATTCATCTAGATAAGTCAAATTAGAACCATTTTGTATATGTCTATAATTTAAAAGTTGTTACCTCCAAGATACGGAAAATTTGAAATAAACCATTAATATATATGTTAGAAACACCATATAAATGACTACATGAGTTAAAAACAACCAACCCCTCTTAAATATTCAATTTTTTGGGAAGATATAAATGACATGAATATATAATCCACATTGTGTAATGAAAATAATATAATATATGAATTCAATGAAACTATCAATAACATGAAACATATCTATAATATATGAATAATAAATGCCTAGTATGAGGAATAAATATATACAAGACATCTTGATGAGTAAAAATACCCTGAATCAATAGAATCACACACATGAAAACTAATTGAGTTTTAAATCAATCTTAAATGAAATTAGAAACTAAGAAAAAATTACAATCCTAAGGAAATTAGATTTTTCCTATATTTGGGTTTTCAAATCCCAATTGTGGTCTCATTACAAATACTCAAAAATGTCACACTAAATGGGTTAGCAAGCATAAATAGTTAAAAAATAAAGGGTACTCCTAATATAACATTGTGTAAATACCCAAAAATGATTCCACTAAAATAATTCACCATTATAGTTCCTTATATGTTCTTTGGAAATCCTCCCTATACACAGTAACATTCCAAGTAGTTGTGAGGGGATATGGGTTGTAATGTGGGATGACAATACCAACAGTACTAGAGTGTGAAATATAGATGTAAATAATGAAAATGTCATATAGCATTAAAAACATGTTAAATCATTGGAAATAGAAAATTAAAAAAATTATGAAATCTCATTGTGATGATATACATCTTATTAAATGAAGTATACAATAATTAATTAATACATTTATCACACCATTAATCAAAGGGTATAATACCATAAGATGTAATCAAACCATGATGTCTTGAGCTCTAGTCCAACACCCATCTCCCAAGGTCCATCTTATCCACATAATCAAGCCTCCACTTATTATATAACATATATCTCATGAGCATCTACATGGGTACCAAAGTACCATGGTGGTCATAGTACAGTGTGAATATAATGCTACTGGCCACCACTAATTGTTTCTAGTGATAATCCAATATATTAGGGTAAATCATAAAGTCATAAATACAAAAATTATATTTTTATATTAATAATATATATATAACTAGATCAAATTCTATCCTTGGGTATCAAGGGGATATCCTAGAGAAATAATACCTTTTCCATCCATTTCCAGTATCTAAAAATAAGGTTACCATATCAAGTCTCAATTAAATTATATGGATAAATTCTATGTAAATATTATCGTGTGTCCCAAGAGGATTCTTTGTGTCTTATTGTGAAAATCCATACCAATAATTCCCATGATAAAATATCTCTATAATCTTGTCCTAAAAGACAAATATTGAAATTTAGATGCATGGGTCCATTAGTATCTATGCATCACACTCAAGGAACACTTCACCAATATTAATCAAGCCTAATTTTGGGATCTAATCCTTCAAAAATAAATAATATATTCTATAATGAATCAATAAAATTAACACATTATATTAAATAAATTCATAAATTAACCTAATCCAAGGGAGTGACACCTCATATATTTCATAGTATAAAATCTATTCATAATTTACTAGTTCTCTTGAGGAATTCCATATAATGTTACTATATTAAATCTATTTAATTTTATTATACAATTTTTACCATCAGTCACCTTATTGAATCCAATTCTCATCCAGGGAATTATATTCCATAAGATTTCATAAAGAATCCTTGGATATTTCAATGGAATTATAATTCAAACATAAAATTTCAATAATATAAACCAATTAATTACATAAAAATTAAAATTA
Organism: Viscum album; assembly: GCA_963277665.1. Lineage (NCBI taxonomy): Eukaryota > Viridiplantae > Streptophyta > Magnoliopsida > Santalales > Viscaceae > Viscum > Viscum album. The sequence continues at coordinate 1,866,411,705 of OY728159.1, forward strand.
AAACAACTCCACATCACCTTCCAAGGTCCCAAACATTGGTTCATGTAATATATATATATATATATATATAATTTTTACACATTTAGCTGTGATTCTTATAAAATTTTAATTCCTAAATTCAGTAAATATTTTCAAGTGTATATGCGTAATACATTTATAAAGATCTTAAAAAAAACCATAATTCAAAAATAATCCATTATAATACCAATGTAAATCAAAAAATATCCCATATATTTACCCATTTCCAAGGTATACACAAACTTCACTATTTTTACAGTTTTCTTGAAGATATACTTTAGCCTGACATGTTTTCCTAAACAGTAATGCAGTTTCTTATGTATCATAGTGAAACTAAAAATCTATTTCAATTATTAGGTTATCTTATCAATAATTTAGTGTTACCACACCCCCCAACATACAATATAATTAAATGATATTATGGGAAATGAATGAGACCACATACCATAGCCTCCAAAAGAACCTCTTTCCTGAAATCGTCCTTTGATTTGAATTAAAATGTCTGATGTTATTTTTCTTGAAAAATTCATTGATAATGATAACTAACAAATATAAAATGTGTTAAAATATTTGATAGTGATGAAAAAAATTAAATTAAGGAAGATGAATCTTAGAATGACCTCTAGAATTCCAACAGAGTCTATTGGAGTAGAAATGAATAAGAAATATAAGATATATTCAACGGATATTGATAGGGAATGAAATCTTCGATACAATCACAAATTTCACAAATATGTACTATTTTGATGTTAAAAATGAAGAGTAAAAGTTTTTAAATGAATATTTATAACACTATTAAAAAAATAGAAGACAACCAGGATACAACAGTTTGAATGTGGGCCTCACTTTCAAATCAGTGGACTACTAAAGTGAAATTCCAGGGCTCACTAGCTAGCTGGTGATCCTAGGCCAACCATTAACCCCCTAACTGGTCATTGGATAATAGGTGGCACTATATCCCCTAGGGTTCTTTCCAGTATCGACTCCCAAGCTTTATGAAAATACCTCAATCCTATTAGATTCCTAGAGAACTTCAAATCATGTATAAACATCTTATATTGAGGGGTTACAATAATTATAATTGGAATATTAATGTCTCTATATAATATATCCCATCAATTTCATGAAAAAATAATGTATTCTTCAAAAACTGAACACTCATGTGGACATAGAGTTTTATAATCTTTATAATTTTCCATATTAATTCATTACTCAATATGTATCCAATCAAAAAACCTATAAAAATATGGTGGTTATTGAAGAATATCCGACTCAATAGTGATATTATTATTTTTATTTGAGAGTTTGACATGGTTAATGATATTTTTACAACCAAATATTCATTCTATTAAGTGAGATAGAATTATCTACAAAAAATATTTAAATATGTTTTTTATTGAAATATTCATCACGTAATCTGACACATTCATTTTTCAAAATTTCATACTAACAATTAAAACTATCTTGAACCATAATAGATTTTTTATTTAATAACAAATAGTATTTTATAAATATATCATAAGAAAAAGGATGAAAAATTAATACTTTGTTTCCATATAATATGAAACACTACGCTTGACCTATTATAATTTTTCTTTTCAAAAAATATATTGTCTTTGTTCTAGATATGTTTTATTATAATTTTTTATCTTATTAATTATAAAATAATTCAATAAATAACTAAATGCCACTTTGAAAAAAAGAAATGGGATGGTCCCAGGATAGAATATATATATTATATAGTATTTTATGACATTTAATAAAAAACATTATCATAAAAAATAATCCAATAAAAAATATTATAGTGTTATTTTGGATTAGTTACGTAGTTATTTTAATTTATGGAACAACATACATATATTCCATAAATATTCGAGACACTTTATTACAATCATTTTTATACTTTCAATTCCACATCACTAACTCAAGAATTCAAAAAAATGTGGGCATAAAATATTAACGGGGCATTGGATCAATAACTCATAGAAGAATTTTCTATAGAAAATAAAAACACAAGTATTATGAACATAAGAGATATGGAATATTTATGCAATAAGATGAAAAAATAATAATCATAATAATCATATATCATGGAATATAACTATAAAAAGGTGATTGTGAATATATTCCATTTTGTATTGAATAAGAAAGTAAGATATTTTTATTGAAATAATGAGTCGTCATGATATAAAATAATAATCCATCATGTGAATATGCCTTTAAATAATAACATATTTAAATTATTTGTTCTTTTACTATCACAAATAATTGTATTGGGTATCACCATATGTATTAAATAACAAACTGGATACGAAGTATATACCCATGTTTGATAATAATCATTGAGATGTAATGTTTTACTTAATATAATACATGATATATTATTTTGGGACCTTACATCATAAAATGTTAAATCCATAAAAATGTTAGTGACATAAAAACTATCATATAACCATTTAAATCAATACCCGATCAACACATAGAAATAAAAAGGTCTACATAACACATACTTCTGGTATCAAATGATATGTTTTTGAAATTTATACTACCCAAAACCAAACTTCAATAACCTAGAGGAAAAAATTTTCAGGATAATTTAAAGGCTGAATCATCAAGAATATGAGTGATAAAAATAAAAGACAATTTATCAAAAATATTATTAATGTAAAAATTTATCATATATCATAAAAGAGATTTATTAAACCTGAATGAAATTATTATCAAAATAGTGACATAATGGAATTTCAGTTATATATTAAAAATTTTAAAAAAGGAACTTATAAACATAATTTATGAAAAATACATCATAGAAATGGAACATTTAAAATAAATGGGAATAAATAATATGAATAATCATATGAAAATTTGAAATTAGAGTATACGTAAAATAGGTATATTTTTCAATAAATTTTTAATAGTACTGTATAACTTATATATGTGAAAATGATTTGAAAAGTTTATTATTCAATAAACATAAAACAATATTAGTGGTTCATGATAAATCAATATATAACAATTGAAATAATTACAATTAAAATTTTTGTAATAAATTTTCTCAATATGAATAAAAATTACCCAATAAAGTAAGGGGGTTTCCCCTTTCAATTAATTATTTCATACTATAATAATTAATCCCAAAGGTAATTAATATAATGTAGTTTAAATTCCATAGAAAATATAGGAAAATACATAATGAGGCAATCCATGTTGTTGATTATACCGAACATAGAATAAAATAGTTAATAAAAAATGATTGACATTCTAGAAAAAGAGGCTGGGTTAAAAATATTCCACATTATGTTGGATCCTATATTCTTGAACACTCTTTGTATACTGATATAATCAATATAGGTTAATTTATTATCAATATGTGAAACATATTAATGTTTTTAAAAAATAATATTCTTTATTATTGTATTGTATTACTTATTGATTATTCAATCATAGTGAAATTTAATCATTTGTTGTCAGTTAGACCTTTTATTCTGACACATTCATTGATATTGTAGTTATGATCATCACATAATTATATTGAGTTCCCAATTCATATAATATTCAACTTATTATATCAATATATATATAATAGTTTCAAAAGTTTCTTTTCTATTCCATAAATCGTATGAACTGGTTTGAAAAAAAAAATTCTGATTTTTTTATTTAGGATTGGTTAATCAACAAAATGTGTTATTTATTTATTAATAAATTTTAAATATTACCATTAAAATATATATAATCAAATTAAATTCATAATTACCACCATATATTATATATAATTATTTCTTACATATTAATACTTGATGAAAATTTTATAGAATCGTGCATGAAAGTGGTCAAACTAAGTCAAAAATGAACATGATATATTTTATAAATGATAATTTATAAGATGTGATTTTATTAATATATAAATAATATAGAATATTATTGGTATTATATTGAATATATTATTTTTTATATCCCTCATTTTCATCTATTATTTAATAAAATGTAATGAATATTTTATTTAACATGATGTTTTTATTTTAGTAGTGTCTGGAGTACATGTTGAAAATAAGATAAAATTAAATCTTGAGAATTTATTTATATTCTGAAATATATGAAGATCTAGAAAAATTATAGTTCATTGAAAAGATCTTTTACATATGGTACAATCACTATTTTGATGATGGTTGATACATTATAAGATAAAGATTTATACTGAGTTCATCAAAAGATAATATGGAAGATTAAAATGTTTTACAATGGAACATAATTTTTTTAGAATATTAACTTTTTTATTTTTATGTAGAAATATATAAATAGTGTCCAAGACCCTATGTTTTTGTGGAATTTTTTGATACATGCATTATGAGAACATCAATATATTTTAAAGACTATAATAATATGTTTATTATTTCTTATCCATTTTTATATTCATTAGACTGATTTTCATATATCATACATTGGTGTGGTGTTCCATTATAAATAAATTTGGTTTTTATTTTCTATTCAATTTTTTTATCAGTGTGATCGAAGGGTTCACTAATGGTTAAATGTATCTTTCTAATTATTATGATCTTGAAATTTTTGTGCGTGGAAGTAGGTTTTTGTCGATCATCATTGATTGATGGAATCATGAAAGGAAGAAATAGTTGTTTCTTTTAGTTGAGATTAAGGAATTCTTGATATGTAAGGTAGATATAACTTCATATTACTATATATTTAAATGTTTTGGGGGACAAAATGATTGAGTATCAACAAATGGGATTATAATCAAAGATTTTCTGGTGATTAGAATAGGGATACCAAGATCGGTATTATCATCCTCATATCATATAAGAGACCATAAAAATACTTTAGTTGATTAGATGTTATTGGTAATAATATCATTCCTTGTATTATAATTGAGTCACTAATTTGTGAATTGACTTAATCTTTATTTTGATAAATTTTATTTTTAATGTGTTATTTATTTTGGTATAAGTTAATAAATTTTGATATATTTAACTTAAATTTGGTTTATATTCTATTAAATTTATTTTTAGGTTGATAAATATATAATTATGAAAATTGTTTAATAATTTTTGTGAATAAAACATTATAGTTGTTTTTAAACATCAATTCACTAACCAAATTTTGTTTATCTTCCATAATATTTAAAGGATAAATTTTTTTATGAAGTCCTAACAATACATGAATTTGAGGTTTTTTTAGATTTTCATCTAATAAAAACATTTAGTATCAAATAAAGTGTATTTTTTTGATGTAATATGTTCATAATAATAGTATTTCTATTAGTCAATAAAAATGTACTTAATTTCATTGTAGAAACATTATGGTGTATAAATGATATTATTTACTTTTAAAAAAGTATGTGTTTTTCATGTTGAATGTTTTGATAATCACAATCTAAACAGGCCACTTAATGTTTATGGAAATTAAAGACTATAAAAATTACTTAATGGAGAACTATCTTATTAATAGAAGTATTAAAATTTTTATAATCCTCATAAGGTGTCATAAGATTATAGATAATGGATTAAATGATTTTACTCAAGATAAAATAAATGTGATTCAGATTAATTTTCATTTGGGATAACATTGTGATTCGGAATTAAATAAAGCATATATAGTCTCATTTCTTTTTACAGCACTGTGTTCGGTATCATAAAATATTACGAACATACCCAAATAATAATACCATATTTTTTTGATACTAAAAATGTAATTCTTCATGATTATTATCAAATAATTTAACTTATAAATGTTGAATTTATTTCATGTTGTATTTTAGGATTTTATAAATTCTAAATGTTTTATAATCTCTTAACAAAAAATATTTTTTGCATTATTAATTTTTTTAGATGAGTACAAACATATTAGAAAATGAATGTGGATACAAAATCTATGTAATTGATCATAAGAACATATTATGTTACATATGTTTGATGATAGTATTGAAACTCTCTATTTTTATGAGTGTTGATTAAACATTGACGATGAGAAGAATAAAAATAATAAATGTCTTGATTTTAAGTCAACATTATGATATTTTAATACTATAGAAATTATTTCCCATAATAATGTGTCTAGGATATTATATATGTATAATTAATATAATATATATTTTTGGATTTAATTTGGTGTAATTGAAAATACGTCATGTAGAATGCTCATAAAGAATAATACTAATGGAAATATTAAGGGGATTGGAATTATATGGATGATATGCCTGAAAGGATTGAAACATTAGAGATGATATGTTATTAATTTAGAAGAATGAGACATATATGAACAAAGTTTCATAGAATGAAAAAAATAGCAGCAATGATAATTGTAAGAGGAGAGACGTGAAATATTAAAATGAAACTAAATAAATACATATTTCTTATGAGGATCCCTAATCTTCTCATAGTAGTATTGATTTATAATGTGTCTAATGTGGATTTTTTAGTGTTTATAGTAATTTTCCTCAAATGATATTATTATGTTATGGAAAACTCATATACTGACCCCTTAGATATATGTTCCAATATCATAACATTATATTATTATTGGATAAATAATATTAATTCAATTATAAATTTGGAGTACAACAAACATATGAAGAGTTTAAAATATATGTTTTAAAATATGAATATATGTATCAAAATATTTATTAAATAAATAAAAATGTTAATCTTGAAAAATATTAGAGAAAAAATGAACTTTCTATGACATAAATAGTTTGGGATAATATGAATAATATAAATACAAAAATCTATTAAGATTTTGAAAATTTAAAAATTATTATATGAAATTATAATTCATGGAAGAAGGAAATGATATTTTTATTATGGAAGTTTATAGCAAGGTGTCTTAATCAAATTCATTTTTATCTATAGAACATATTAATGTGATCAATAAGGTAATGTAAAATATAAAATTCCAGAATACATTTTTTGTAAAAATTTACAAAGGGAATAATTTTTTTAAAACAATTATTAATAAAATTAGACCAAATAGAAAATCATTCAGATGTTGAATAGAATCCATTTTAAATTCGATGACTTACCAATTGAATTATTTTATACCAAGATAAAATCACTTTTATATGGAATTATTAATGGGTGGACACCTAATAAAGGATTTCTCAATGAATTGATTTATATATCTCATTATAAAAATAGATTATTTATTGAAGGGACTTGTTATTGTTCAATATAAAATAAAAATTTGGGTGTATAAGGTTAATTTTTATAATTTCTGTATACAAACTATAATATATCATCGATGGACCTAAATTAAAATAATTTTTGTAACCGTGTGTTGGTAGATGAATTATTATATCTAGTACCTTGTAAAAATTATTTTTATATTAATCAAAACATACACATTGTATTATTTTTAATTAAATATATGTTGAAAATTTTATAATTTATTCTATATAAATAACCATAAATCCAATTATTATTTGTGATTTTTTTATTTTTGTAGATAATATTTCATGATAATATTTTTTACAATTCCACATATATCCTAAATATTTATGAATTATAATTTTGGATTCCTCTTATATGGAAGAAAACTAGGTCCATTAATTAGAATATAGTCTCTAGAAAATTATATAATACTTTAATAAACCTATGGATTTTCAAAAGAAAAATAATTTTATACTATCTTCATAATTTCATACATTAGTATTATGGGTATTTTTAACGTCTACCAGAGATAATTATTATATAAATTAATAAAATATATATTTTGATGATTCTATTTGAATATAGATAGAATTGTTTTATTATTGTAATGATTTATTATTGTTGACAAATTAATGTATCTTTAATGAATTAATTGAACAAATATGGTACCATTATTCAATGTTTATTTTTATAAAATTTATTAATCCTATAGTTTGTAAAAAAAATTTGCTTATAAAATCAATCTAATTATCTATATTTTATATTGTTATTTTAATTGAATTGTAATAATTAAAATCATACATTTATATATTAGATGTTAATAAATTTTAAATCTCAAATCACTATCTAATGGAACATGATTGTTATTAAAATCCTAACTTTTATTATATTGATATAGAATTATATTATATTTCATTTTTTTGATTAATGAATATATGGATGTGATTTAATTTTCCAATGCATGAATATTTTAATTTTTTAAGAATATTTTATATATGAATGATTTTAATAATCCAAAAGGAATGAAATTTGTTTGTTTATTATCTAAAGAAAACATCTGGAAACATTAAGGGCTAAAGTTACTCAACGATATGCATTTCTAGAGACGGAGTTTTTTTATGTGTATTGAAATATATTATTATTACCCATGTTCTTTTCTTTTTATTATTATTTATGAAATTCAAATAGATGTATATTTATTTGTGAAAATCTGTATAATCATTATATCTCATAATGTGAATGAAATAATTGAATATAATAATTTTTAATTAATTAATGGGTATATTTACTTTACATTGGTATAATAATTTTTTTTAGAAAATGGTAAAAATTATACCTAAAAGAACATAGAGATTCTATAAAAAAATTCATTAAATTTTAATATAACATATTAATATTTTTTTATGTCATATGTTTTTCAATAATAGGAATATATTTAAGTCCATGATTGTTTTTGAACCATTATTTTGGAAATCATAATACAAATAATGGAAAAATGTAACATGATAATTTTCATTTTTTGGGTGCCCATGATGAAGCAAGGGTTATATTAAATCATGATGATATATGTAATGTTTTTTTATATGAATATATATAAAACTATGAATTTATAGTAATGTTATTTTACCATGTGGATGATATTTGTAATGGTGTTGTTTGAAAACACCATTTTTTGAGGATCTACAATTTTTTTCTCAAAAGATGATCAATAACAGCATTATGTCATTGAAATTGAACACATTGTTTATGAAATTGTAAATTTTATTTTTTATATGTGTATTCAAAAAATAGATATCGATACACTGTAGTTGAAAAAATTTCATTATTACTATATTTTTGAGAGTAAGGTGACCCCATAAAAACATTAAAAAATATTACATCAATTTTTTTTCAGAATTCAATAGATATTAAAATTAGACATACCCAACAACCATCAATTACTAGTTTCTTTGGATACTACATACATAATCATTTCATTTCATTATGGATCACTGATATTTCCCACAATTCACTTAACACATAGTACACAAATTAGATATACCCAGCTTAAAATATTTATTTAGAATACTTGGAAAGAAATATAAAAAAGTTAACTCATATAAATAGAAAGTCTAATCCTAGGATATATCATTAAATGATAATATTAAATTACTTAATGAGAATAATTGTTTGATAAATTTATCTAGAGATTTGAAAATCATAACTATAAATTCACATATTATAATCATTTTACAAGGCATTGTTATTTCGTAAGAGAGAAACCATAGAAGAATCAACTATATTTATTTAGGATATCATATCACATTCATAAAAAACTTGACATAGAGAGTGTCTTAATTGTTTTTTATAATTATAAAAAAATGAATCTTTTGTGAAGGATTCCACTAATATATTGATAACATTTTAGTCTTGGGAGATAACAACTTGTGTACCCACTTAGGACATCATGAACATCATGTATACCATCATTTGGTCACGGTAAATATCTCATATACACATTTAGACGAAAAAAATTTAATTATTATGAAATTAATTATAGGTATAAAATTAAACACCTATTAAAAAATAATAATCCATTCAGATTAATAATATAAGATCACAAAAAACATTTATAATTTCAACATAACTTATCCTATATAAAAAAACGAGTTTTATAAATATTTCACCCTAATAATAAAAATGAATAATATGTTATAATAGATATGGTATCATTGGAAAATATCATAAATGAAGTATAAGAAAAATAAATTTATTTTTTCATTGATGAAAATGAGATAAAAATTCCTTGAATCTTTCCATGAGGAAAATGCACTCTCCATTATAAAATAACATATTTAAAACCAAAATATTTCATGAATATGAGAATAATAATATTATGTTAATAGAACCACAAAATAATGATATTGAATATTAGAGAAAAATAATATTTATGATCATGGGAAAATTAATTTGTGTTGTAAGCATAAAAAAAATATTCCATTCACAAATATTTAGAAAATTTTATAGTTCAGAAAATGAAGTGAATATACCTTTGAAACTATTTCATATAAAGTAAAATATTGTTAAAAATAGAATCAATATGCTATTATGGAATATTAATTTTATTAATAAAATCATATTAATGAAAATATGAACATGGATGAAAATTTTATATGTTTGAATATATAAAAATCGTTATGTTTTCATAAAAACATTCTCAAAAAATTTAGAGAATACATTTTTTGGAAATAAAATTAAAAAAATTAATTACTAGAAATAAATATAGGACAAAAAAATAGTTATTAATTTTTATAGAGATATCATAAAATTTATTCATCATAAATAATATCATAAAAACTATGTGAAAAGTGAAATTATAAGACAATGTCCTTACATCATTGATAACTTTTGAATCATAGCCCTAATTAAATAAATAAAATCAATTGAAAATATTAAAATTTTGAATATAAATATATTCATTATATAAAATATAAGTGTTTATTTATATAAACCATATGAATTTAACATTTTTTTGAATATGGGAATGTTATTATAGAAATAAAAGTGTGGCAAGAAACCCTTACATTAATTCTATCTTACATCATAAGAACTCTATAGTACTATTTATGAAATTTAAATTTATTATACATTTATAAAAAAACATTTTCAAACTTATAATACCATACATTGTTTAATTATAACAATATTTCACCCATTAATTTACAATTATTCATCTTCATCGTCATTTTAGATGTCAAATACTTGGTAATTTATATTTGTTTCAGAGTGGTACATAAGGTATATGCAAAATATTTATGGTTCCAGAGAATCCTAATAATGTCATATAATCATATATAGTCATTATATATACGTTTATATCAATTAATATAAGGGTAAATTGATAAATGAAATGCATCACTTCAAATAGATAATAGTTCATACGTACACTTTATTGATGTTCCCACATATCATTGGATGGAAAAAAAGAATGGTTAGTGATAATTCACCATTATAGAATAATTTTTATATCAAAAATATCATGAATAATAAATACATATATCCTTATAATATAATATGTAAAATATAAATGAAAAATATATCACATTTCATTGTAGAGGTGAGAGTATACAAATATGCATGAGTGAATTATCATTTTCCAACAAATGGAAAGGTATGTATAAAGAATTGATAATTTAATTATTGAATAAAAATTATGTACTAAATATTATACATAAACATTAAATCATTCATAATAAATATCTATGAATGATTATTATTGAAAAATAAACCGTATATCTATATGGTGGTGGCACTACACACATATGTGCAAGCAATAATTTCATTTCTTATTTGATGGAAATGAGTTGGAAAATGGTTTCCGTATTAAAATGATGAAAATATAAAAAAAATATACTCTATTAATTATTTTAGGAAGGATAAAGTATATTTATAAGATGTATAAGACTAAATAAACATTGAATCACTCAGGTAAAAGACTACCCACTCTTTGAGAGACCTCCTATTTATTACAGCTTAAGTCTACTTAATATAGTATAAGGGTATGAAAAGTAAGTGAAGATAGATTAAATGGAAGATAATACATTTTTTGTAAGTATTTTATGATATAATAGGATTAAATTGTCTGATTTACCATGTCACGACCCTTCCTCCGGAGCCCATGTCATGAAAAACACAAGCCCGCCTCCCAAAGGCTAGGGGATGGAGACTAGGGCTGAAGGCATCAACCAACAAGTGGGAGGAATTTTTCTTGTGAAACTATATGCAAACACATACCCAACCAAGTCCCACACACATTAAAGAAAACAAGTATCACTAAAAAAAATTGAGTACATGTACAACTAATATAAGTGGGCTTGAATAAAAATGCACAAAAGAAATGAAAACAACGAGATACAAAAAGGAAACTCTGATTGCCATCTGTAGAAAACCCCAACTAATTGTGAGAGAAGTGTAACTGCTGGAATCCAAAGAAGAACGTCCTGTCCACCCAATCATACTGGGCCCCTCTTGGTACTAGGCCACCAAGTCCACCATCGGAGAATCTGTCAGTCCCATCTCCATGAGCACCTCTCGGTCCTGGTCCACCAAATTCTTTGTCAAAACGTCGATCGTCTTCACCAAACACAACATGTGCGAGTGAAGCCCATGTAATGGAGAGTTGAAAAATACTCAGTAGGGACCCCAAAAATCGGATATACCACACAATAATGCCCAAAGTAAAGAACGAAGCACGAGAGAGCTCACACCATGTATACATTTAGGGTAGTGAGAGAATATTTATCAGTCATATCATTGAAAAATCGAATGCTGGAGAACTCCTCCTCTATTGAGTATATTGGGCCTACCAAGTAATATATAACAGCTTACCACTAACCTTTAACTACTTAGTTTTTCCTCCCAATCATGTATTGTGGGCGTAAAAAGTTACACAAAAGTGCTTCCTACATATCATGTCCAACTGAGGTACTCCTCCAAGTCATATACCACGGGCCTGTAAAGTAACATAGAAGTTCTTACTATAGTGGGCCTACAAATACACACATATGTGCTTCCCACTGAGCTATAGTTGAGTCACATAGAGTAGATAGTCAGCAGTCTTTAGGTCTGAGCCAACCGAAGGGTTCTGTATATTATGCGCCCTGGAGAACGACAGCTCAAGCAATTCGTCACATATCAAATTCCATTAAAGCACCCTCCAGACATGAAAAAAGAACTAACTCATCGAGAGGGTACCAATGCTGTACATGTATCATAAATTGTATGACCAGTTTGCATGTTATTAGAATTTTATTAAATAGGGGATGGTTGTGTTTGGGTCATGACAGACCCAGTCGGACCGACCCGACTAGCCTGACCCAGGGGTTCGGCATACCCCAGTTTAGTTCTGAATGACTCGCCCTGACCTAGTTTGGGTCTAGGAAGGTCCATTCTGGCCTAGACAGTGGGCCACGCCTAGTGGGCTTCATTGGTCCGGAACCAGTTTAGCTGAGTGTCCAGCCCACCGCGTCACCCGGTGACCCAGTCTCTTCCGGCTCGGACCAAAGGGCACGAATCTGTCCTATTGGTGGGGGTCCAGCTCTCTAGGCACCATTCTGGTCTGCCAGTGTGGGTTTGGCCCACTGGGTGGTGGGTTCGGCCTACTAGGCCGTGGGTCCGACACACCAACATGGGTTCAGCCAACTGACACGGGTCTGGCCAACAGGGCGTGTGACTCACCCACTAGGTGTGGGACCAGCCCAACCTACAGGCTGGGGGCTTCGTCCACAAACCCGATGAACAGCTACACAAGCGTCCAATGGCACGCTCCTAGGACGCGGAAGCCTACCGCATCCCCTCCCTACTGGCCCCACGGATGTGGGGCCTTCCTCCTAGGGAAGTCAAGCGACTACAATTGCCATCTCATCTAAGTGACCCATACACGGGCCACCCCTCCATGAGGCACCTACTTGGAACCATGTTACGCTGCTGTTGACACGACCTCTGGTCATCACGAGCCACTAACAGGAATGCCACTGTCCTCTGCCTGCAGTATCCGCCGCCGCAGCTGTTGGCGCGCCAACAGTTTCTTCAGTAAGCCACTGAAGTGGCTCTAGTGTCTAGTTTTTATTCTGTCATCACCCACAATCTATGAGTAATGTTCTCTTTACCATGAACATCTTTAACCTGGCTTTCCATAGATTCAGATGTTTCACGACAATGAACAAATGTGATGGATGGGATCAAGACTTATTCATGTCAGCCTGCGCCATCCGCTTTAGAAGATTATAATCATGGGAGGTCTGAGGATTTTAGTCAAATCAATAAATGATAATTTCAACCCCAGTTGAGGAAAATCCCCAAAAAATGTTATCCTCCCCCATAAACACACGATATGTAGATAAACATGTTCATGGTTTAATCCACATTTTTAAATTCTTGAATAATAATGGAGAATATCTTTCTCACATAAAACCCCTGCATATTTGACGTTTGTTGCCGCAACATTATGTCTTCTAGGTTTCAATCCTTCGATGTCGTTTGTCACTTCCGGCTCCATTCTTTTTGGTTCGTCAAAATTTTTTTATGTTAATCAGGGTTTTTAGTTTTTCTTTGGAGATAAATTTCATCTACGGTTCATCAATTAATCTTCATAGTTTAATTCCACCACTCTCCAACATGTTCATTTAATAAAAAAATTTACTATGTAACATTTCTGTTATGCAAGGACGTTGCATAGTTATGCTTTTTCCTTCATGAAATGGCATAGATGTTATTCTTGAAAAAAGATCCATTTTAAGGATTCCTTAATTTCGCCTCTTTTTCACCTCATCCCCGCACCACCATGTCGTTTTCCACCACTCAATGTTGCGAAAGAAAAATAAAATAACTTTGTAATGTTATTTTATTATTTTTATGAAAAGTCCAAAAAATTAACTTTTCTATATGACCCTTGATGGTTGAAGTTATGTACTTTGTAAGGGAATCAAAAAAATTTTATTTCAAAGTTTCCCTTGTAATTTTGATCCGAGCACTAGTTCAAATGTTAGAAAAACCCACTCAAATGTTTACCTATGTGAACTAAAAAAAGTTCAAAATTCTGTTCCGGCCTCATCAGGCCTCAGAATCACTTGACGTCAAAGAGTGTGGTCTTAAAATAATTCCATATAATTAAAAAAAATAATTACATTTAACTTTCAAGACATTAAAATATCCCCAAAATAGGTATTTACATCCCCAAATCCAAAAAAAAACAAATCAAATAGATGGGGGTACTGAGCATGAATTTGAGCCTCCTGGTCCTGTGTTCTCTCCTAGAGATTCTCGTGCTGCCACCGAACCCGTACCAGAGGATTCAACCACCTACATAGAACCCACTTCTGTGTATCCTCTATCTCTACCATGAAATTCACAAACTTCCTCCCATCATCAATATTCTGATCACCCAAGTTGATGACGTGTGATGGATCGTGCACATATCTCCTCATCTGTGACATGTGGAAACTATCATGCACTTGGTGCATCTATGGGGGAAGATCTTGGTGGTACTCCACCTATCCAGCAATACATAGGATATTAAAAGGTTTGATGAACCTCAGAGATAGATTGTCTTAATGCGAAAATATCCATAATCCTCATCAGGGTGATACCTGAAGGAATACTTAATCTCCCACCTCAAACTCCACGGGTGTCCGTCTCCTATAAACAAAAGACATCAGCCTGCTATGTGCATTCCTAATCCACTCCTAGATGATATGAACTTCTTCGAAGTAGCCTGTAACAACTCTGGACCCATGAGTGTCGAATCCCCTAGGTATTTCTAGTATTGGGGTGATCTGTAAGGCCACCCATATGAGGCCTCAAACGGTTCCATGCCAATGGTAGAGTGATTACTATTTTTGTATGGAAACTCCAACAGCAGAAGGTTATAATCCCAAATATGATAAAAATATAGGATGAAAAAAGTATCATGACCTCTATGGTTTTATGGTCTTCTTAGTCTAACCATCGGCCTGGGGATGAAAACATTTACTCAAGTGAAGCTGCATCCTGAACACCTCTTGTAATCCCCTCCCCAGACGTGATATAGAGTGAGAATCATGATATGACATGATCTTCGAAGGCACCCAATGAAGCTATACAATCTCCTTAACATAGAGGCGCCCCATGACCTCTAACGTCCCCTAGCCCCGAATGGGTAGGAAGTGTGCCAACTTGGTGAGTCAGTCAATTATCACCCTGATAGATTTGTGGCCCCTAGATATACATGATAACCCTATCACAATTTCCATCAGAATACCATTTCATATCCACTATGGTACCTCTAGAGGTTGGGTCAAAACAGCTAGAACATGAGGCTCTACCTTCACTTGCTGACAAGTGACACATCATGAAATGAACTCGGCCACCATTTTCTTCATCCTCGACTACCAGTACTGACGTCGGAGGTCCTGGTACATATTCACAACTCCAGGATGTACCTCGAAGGGGGATGTAGGGAACTCCCTCAACACCTACTCCTGCAACATCATAGGCACTACGGTGCACTCTATGAAAATGATGAAGTGCTCCCCAGCTATCGAAAATCCATCAAGTGCTCCTCCTGAGGATAACTGAGCATGTTGTGCCTTGTAGTCAAACTCTACAAATTGTGCCTCCCTGACTCGCTGTTAGAGTAGCAGAGTAACATCATCAACTAATGGTAAGCATTTCCACCATCTACCAGGAATTATATTTGCATTGTGTCCAATTGTTCTGTCACCTCACTCCGTAGTTGCAAACTAGTCCTCCTACCGAGCATGTCTTCCACCACATTTCCCTTTCCAGGAGAATAAATATTCTCAATGAAATAGTTATAGAAGAACTCCATCCATTGACCCTATATTAGGTTTAGGTCCTTGTTGGGAAAATATACTTGATATTATTTGGGTCGTAGTAAATCATAATCCATTCTCTCATCAAGTAGTGCCACCACTTCATCATGGAAAAACCACTACTGCTAACTCTAGTTCATGGGTCGCGTAGTTCTGCTCATGATGCCTCTAATGGCATAAGCAGTAGGCTATCACTTCTCGTTACTATATAATGAAACCAACCAATCCTGTCCTTGATGATTTGTAGTAAACTACATACCCAACACCATCCTTTTGTAGTCTAAATATGATGGGACTAGTCAGTCTCTACCTCATCTCTTGGAAAATCTACTGACATGTCTCCATCCACATAAAGGGATTCCATTTCTGCGTCAAAGATATCAAGAGTGATTCTACTCTAGAAATGTTGGGAACAATCCTATACTAGTAACTAGCCAACCCCAAGAATATCTAAACCTCAGTCACCCTCTTGGGACATCCCAAGATAGAATCGCCTCTATTTTCGCTGAATCTACTGCAACCCCAGCCTCCGAGATGATGTGTCCCAGAAATTGGACATCTCGTATACAAAACTGACACTGTGAGAGATTACCATATATCTATTTCTCTCAAAGTATATCTAGGACTATCTTCAGGTGTGTAGTGTAATCCTCCTATGACGTCGAGAACCCCACGATGTCATCAATGAATACAACAACAAACCGGTCAAGTAAAGGCTAGACGATCCTATTCATGAGTCCCATGAATAATGCTTGGGAGTTGGTCATGACAAAAAACAACACCAGGAACTCATAGTGGTCATACCATCACCTGAAGTCTATCTTCAGTACATCCTCATCTTGTACCTAAAGCTGGTGATAGCCTGATCTGAGGTCTGTCTTTTAGAACCATCTCTCCCCCTTCAGCTGGTTGAAGATATCATCGATTCTCAGAAGTGGATACTTTTTCTTCGTGGTTATCTAGTTCAGGCATAGAAATCCCTTGAAAAATTGGAAACTCTCATATTCCTTCATATAAAAAAGCACCGAGGCTTCCCATGGAGAAACATAGGGCCTTACGAACCCCTTCTCTTGCAAGTCCTCCTATTGTACCCTCAGCTTAAAAAGCTCTACAAGAGCCATCCAATACATCAATGTGGATATTAGTGTCGTACTAGGGTACATGTTGGTTCATAAGTCTACCTACCTATGAGGAGGTTTTCCTAGAGAATCCTTATGAAAAACTTCATCATTCTCATCAACCTCTATATGAAATCTTGGATTCCTCACATCTACTATACTGAGGGCGAGGCTAGCCAACTAGGGAGTGGTCAGTTTCACCCTCCTTTGAGAATGTTCATGCTATGCTCCGTGGGTTTTCTTCTCAACAGTGAAGAAAAACCTTTTCCTATCTCCATGGACACACCACACTGTATGACTAAAATATTCAATCTGAGAATGGACTGTGGATAACAATTCTACACCCAATATGAAGTCATAAGGCCTCGACGCCACTACTAGGAGATCCCAAACAAATTTCTCGCCTTCTAGAGTAATCTCACACTGTTTCCACTAGTGTGTAATAATCGAATTCCCTCCCGTTAAATTCTATAACCATAAGGATAGAGCCAAAGACTCCACCAGAATCTCTGAGATCTGAATGAGATCCATGGAAAGGAAGGAGTTACTAGTACCTATGTCTATGAAAACTACAACTAGGGTGGAGAAGAAACTGATTGTACCTCAGATCATCCTTGGAGCGCTGTGGTCAAAAACCTCCACTACCTGAAGATCTGCTCGCCCCTATCTACAAGGTCTCTAAGGTCGGGGTGGACCACCTAGGGGTGGTGTAGGTGACACCTCAAACTGTCTCCCACCAACTATTGCTTGTCTTACTCTCCTACCACATATGTCGCCCTGTGGACCTCCTCACTCGAACTGTTGCCTCTACCTCGACGGCCCCTCATCCCTTTACTGGGCATTTATACGGATGTTCGGTTAGTCACGTGACATGTTTCCCTGTATGATGCACGATAACAAAATCATGGTTCCTGGATGAGTCCCTCTGGTTTGTGAGCCCTGCATGCCGACCCTGAGTCTTTGGGTTCCCCTATGAAAGACCAGGGCCGCTTGGCCCCTCACATCTGCTGTCTGCTTCATATTGAAGACTCCAACATCTGGGGTCTGTTCGTAGCTCTACATTTAGGATCCTACACCTCCAAGAAGCTCTCTACCAGAAGGGATCACTATACACCCCAGTCTGAGTAGGGATGCTAAGAGACAATACTGACGCCTTGATATCCTGTACGATACCCTTCTGAAAGGCTCGATCCATGACAAAAGTGTCTCACACCATATTTTTCAAGTAGCGAGAATTATTAGTGATCCTCACTGAGTAATTAGACCCCATCATGCTGCCCTTATATTGGTGAAGCAGCTCCTAAATGTGCATAGAGCATAAAGTCACGGGAAAAAACTCCTCCAAAAAAAATCCACTCGAGGTCTGTCCAGGTGAGGGTCACCTCATCGTGCGTCCAGGTGGTCAAGCTCCACCATTTCTCTACCAAGCCTTGTAGAAGGCTCGCGGTCAATATTTCCATCTATTCAGGTAGTGTCCTCACTATGCAGATGACACACTTCACTGCCTCTATCCAGTCCTCAACAACCTGAGAATCTGTCCCTCCCCTAAACCTGGGAGGTCAGTGTCTCTGAAACTCGTGTAGGGCACTGAGTTTGTGTAGGTCCTCTACCAGAATTACCTATAGTAGATGTTGACAATATGGATTTGGTAGAACTTGGGCACCACCCTATGGGGCCATCTCTAGAACTGGTCATAGAATGGATGCCTCGTCGCTAGGTGGGTTATCCTCATACCCTTGTATCAGGATCCAGGCTAGTCATCCACGTAGAGGCATCTAAAAATAGATCAAGATGGGCCACGATCAAAACATTATACCTGGTGAGATGAATCTTATTTAAAGAAACATATGGAGACACATATGCAACCAATGTTTTCATGTATTGAGACGAAAATTAGAATTCATGGTCCTCATGTATGGATACATTGTCCACCACACCAACACTAGACTCCCCAAATATGAATGTTGGACTCACAACACATACCATTGTTGCCCCAAAACAAAAAAGTGGACTCTAGGTCTTTTTGGAAGGATCGACCACCCTTTGATACAACTTTTTCACAACCCATCCCCCATGGCCAGTTCCGTGACTACCCCATGCCCATCCTCTGAAGGCCAGGTGCTGGCGACTAGCACCAAAGGCATCAAACTCCATGTTGGAGGAAGTTACTTGAGTACATGTACCCAGACACACACCCATACAAGTACCACAAACTAAAAAGGGAATAAGTATCACTAAAACAAAGATGAGTATTAATACAACTAATATACGTGATCCAGAATAAAAACCCAACAAAAGAACTGAAAACAAGGTATAAAAAGGACACTCTTATGGCCATACATAGAAAACCCCACCTGGTCGTGAGAGTAGTTTAGCTACTGGAAGATGAAATATAATGTCCTATCCACCCAGTACTAATGGGTCTCGTAGGGTCCTAGGATACCAATTCCACCATCACAACATCCATCTATCCTGTATCCCTAAGCACCACTATGCCCTTGTCCACTAAAGTCTATGTCGAAACGTCGATTGTCTGCACCAGACACAACATGTGTGGTCGATGCCCATGCAAGGGCGAGTAAAAAAATACTCCATAGGGATCCCAAAACAAAAAGGAATGACAACACACCAATATTCGAAGTAATCCACGAAACACGAGACATCTCAAATAAGTGATACATTTAGGGTAGTGATAGAAGAAACATCATTCACATCATTGAACACTTAGGCTGCAGGAAAAATCTTCCTCTATAGAGTAAAATGGGCCTACCAAGTCACACATAAGTTTTTAACAGTAACCATTGACTTATTAGGTACACCTCTTCCTAATGTACCTTGCGCCTACAAAGTCACACCGAAGTGCTTCCCACTAATCAAGGCCAACTGAGGTACTCCTTCTCACCACATATCATTGGCCTGAAAATTCACACAGAAGTTATTCCCACCATGGGACTACAAAGTCACATAGATGTGCTTCCCATTGGGCCACAGTCTAGTCACAAAAAGTCTAAATTCGTCAATCTTCAGTTCTCAACCAACCGAAGGGTTCCGTACGTAGCATGCTCAGGGGAACCGCTTCTGTAACCATTCATTGCATCTCAACATCCATGAAATATTATTAAGGGATTTCAAATATATCCTCCTTGTCGAGAAGGGCCCCAATTCAACAAATGGACCATCAAATTAGATGCCCAATTTTCATGTTATTAGAATCTTAGTAAATAGGGGTTGGTTGCGTCTAGGTCCGGTCCGACCCGATTAGACCGACTTGAAAAAACCGGCTTGGGGGTCCCACATACACCGGTTTAGTTATAACTGACTTTAACTGAACCAATTTGGGTCTGGTTTGGTCTAGTCTAGCCTAACTAGTGGGAAAATCATAATGGTCTTCGTTGTGCCCAGCCCGGTTTGGTCGAGGGTCAAGCACGCCAGGTCGCCCGGTGACTCGATCTCGCCCGGCCTGGCCGGAACGGTGCAGGTATAAACTTTCAGTGTGGGAATGACCTGTTAGGAATGGTTCTGGCCTACTGGAATTGGTTCAGCCCACCGGGCCTCGAGTCCGTCATGTTAGGCGTGGAACCAGCCCGTTGGGTGAGGGATCAGCTCGGGCCGTTAGATGGTGGCGCGGCCCGCTAGCTAGGGATGTGTCCAACCATCATGAAGACCGGACACACGGGTGTGTAGTGGTGCTTGCTCAGGACATGACATCCTGCTATATCCCCTCCCAACTTTCCCCACAGATGTGGGGCCTTTATCCAGTCGTGTTCAAATGACCACGACTACCAGCTCGTCGAGGTGGCATAGATCTGGGCCACCCCTCTACACGGTGCCTGCCTAGCATCACCTCACCTTGATGTTGTCGTGGAAAGCTAGTTGCAACCCCCTTCCACCGTGGCATGCTGACGGGCGTGCTGCCACTCTAGGACACCTCCGAAGGTTCCTTCAGAGGTCTGCTAGAGTTTTTCTGGTGATACATTTTATAAAATATCAACACCCACAGTCTCTGGGGAACATTCTCTTTACCAAAAAGGCATCACACCCAAATTTATGTAGATTCAGTTGCCTGTCCACAAAGAACACACTCTTTGGAGGGGATCTAGGATTTTTCAAGTTGGCCCACGCCCTCTGGGTTAGATGCTTATAAACATGGATGTTATGTGTATTTCAGTACAATCAACAAATGATAATTTCATCCATGGTTAAAGAAAAATATTTACCTCCAGCATAAACACATGATTTCGAATTAGCATGTTCCTTGGATGATCATTCTGTTTCATTTCTAGAATAAGATTGGGGAAGCACATTCAAAATTTAAACCCCTAACTCTTTGATGTATGTTTCTACAGCGTTATGTCCTCGACGTTTCAAGACGTTGACGTCATTCATCACTTCCAGCTCCATTCTTCAAGGTGCATCAAAGATGTTTGATGTTCATCAGATTTTTTCATTATTCATTGGAGAGTAATTTTTTAGAAGGATCCTCAAAGAATCCTCACAATTTAATTCCCCCACACTCCAACATGCTCATTTAATAAATAGAAACACACTTTAATGTTTATGTTATGTTGCGACATTGGGATCGTTACACTATTTCAGTTATGAAACAGCGTAACAGTTATGATTGGACAATGATCCATTAAGGGGATTCCTTAATTGTGCCTCATCACTGCATCCTCTTTGCACAAAAATGTCAATGTATTCCACTCAATGGTGAAAAAAATAAAATAACATTATATCATTATTTTATTATTTTTCTCAAATATCCCAAAAATTAAATTTCCCTTCCTACCATAGTTGGTCGAAGTTATGTCCTTTCTAGGAGAATCCTAGTATTTGGAAATCAATGGATCCCTCATAATTTTCAATCTGGGCATCAGTTAAAAAGTTAAAAAAAACATCTCTCACATTAACTTAATTGAGTTAAAAAAAATCAAAATTCGATTTTGGGATCATCGTGCCTCAGAATCACGTGACATCAAAGCATGTGGTCTCTGAAAAATTCTATATAACTTAACAAAATTACACAAAATTTTTGATACATTACATCCTGGACCATGTTATCCCATAGTTAACCAACCCTGGTTGGCCACATGTCCTCAAAAACTCCTCCCCATACGCCAATGGCAACAGATTGTAGTGAGGGACATGGGTGGGTCTGAAAGAGACTATTCACTCATCCCACATTAGATAATAGTAGTAAAATATAGATAATAAAAATGTATAATAAGAAAAAATAACCTATCACAATGGGATTAAATCATCTAGACATAATTAACCGATGAATAAACATAATGTACCAGACATATAAAAACTATGGATGATGTCCAAATAGTATAAAAAACATGAAGTAAGAAAAAATCAATACATTATATACAATAAAAATTGAATAAAAAAAATATAAACTCTATAATCATACCAATATTTCACTCAGTATCCTTATCCCATACATTATCTTATCAAAATAATCAATCATCAAAATCTAGACCCTTGACATTAACTCAAACAAAAACCTTGAAGTATGTCCAAGTACTAATTAGTGGCCCAAACAGGGTGTGATTAAAAAATAGTTTCCCATCAACAATGGTGTCTATATCTTGTATAATTTTGGAGTATCAATATATAATGTCTGAGGGAAAATAACAACCAGTAGAACAATAAAATGATATAATACCAAGCTGGGATTGGGTTCCACCATATAAGACGAGATGACCATAGCTTACATAACCTTTGATGTATATATCTGAATATGTAACCTATAATAAGATAAGGACCAGGAATATGATAAGTGTTACCATGTAATTATAATATTGATTGAGGAACCATGATGAAACGAAGGAATCCTTGAACTAAGAAGGACAACTAGTTCATAGTGAATATCCATGGATCCTAGCTAATGGGTATAATTGTTATCCAAGGGGTACACACTTGGTATTCCACTAATTTTAAATTTATAATCATGTTCTAGGAGCATTTAAAAGAAGAATCATATACAACGAATGAATAGATCCCAAGGTGATAATCCCTAGCATCCCATATAGGAATACACTATGATTATTCCAAGGAGATAATGCATATAATACAAATTTCTAGGTTAATATTTCATGAATCATCATTACTACATTGATTATTTCATATACTAATAAGAAAAATACATAATTCCGTGTTGGTTTACCCCTTGAAAAAGAATACGAATGAAATGGTGTGGTGTAATCATTCCCTTGGGACAAAAATGACATCTCACATGAAACCACTCCTTTAATAGGAATATGCTCCATCATCATTTGGAACCATTTATAAATACTCTTACACCATGTTTTAATTTATGCATATTTTCCTTTATATTTAATTCCTAAATTCTCTTCTCATTTATAATTGAATAATTATAGAATATGAGAATTTACATATCAATAATGATGTACAATACTAAGAAGGTGTCAATTGAAAGTTACTATACATACTATATAACATATAATCATTTATTATAACATAGTAAAATTCATTTTTAAATGTAAAATAAATTTATATAATCGGGGTAAAAGGAACATGTATATATGGACTCACCCAAAGTGTTGATCCTTGGTGAGGGTCCAACCTCCAATAAGGACAATCGGTATAATAAGAGATCTAGGTCATATTCTACAAAACAATCTATCAAATTAATGAATTACAATGAAACTCATGGAGATTATAGTGTGCTGTGAAAAAACAAATTATAAACAAGCAATACATTGAGGGAAATGGTATCGACCACTTACATTATCTCAGTAGTACATTCCTCATTTATTTTCATCTATTAATTTTATTTTAAACATGATAAATCAATGAAGTATGATTATTCCTTGAAAATAGGTGTAGTTAAAGTTCCAAAAAATGGACTTCACAGGGGATATATAAATGAGGGAAATTAGGGAGATGAATGAAGAGCTTATAAGAGTGGATCTGACACTACTGACAATAGAAAACCCACAGTTTTCATAATGAACCTTAAAAAAATCCTAAATAGAGAGGGAATGGAGGTCCCCAAAGGGTTGGACTACTAGAAAAAAATAGAAAAGAGAAGAATATTTTAATTTAATATGATCCTAAGGAAAAATGAAATTTAACAATTTATTTAAAGGGGTGCATGGTTTTGCCACATGGTTTGCCCAAGCTATGCACCAAATGTGCACCTATATAGGTTATGTGGCACTATGATTGAGGTATAGGCCCATAGTTTGAAAAAACAATGCACATAATGTATTCCCTTATAAAGGACCTTGACAACACCCAACATAGTTTTCCAAAATCATGAAGCCTTAAGTGTGCCGTTTAAACAAAACCATGCAACCAGTCTATTTTTTCCAAATTCTAATGCTCTAGGATCCAAAAAAGCAATGAAATCTGCAAAAATAATAATAATATTATATTCATAACATTTTGATATATTATATAAATGGTATGAATAGAAATTTAAAGGATATATGCCTCCTGAGAAATGTTTGGATGTTTTCAAACTCCCCTCCTCGAAAAAACTCATCACTGTGTTTTCCTTTAGAGTGTTGTAACACATCATTTGGAAAAAGTTTCAAACACTATGCACATACATTATCCTCTCTCTCCTATTATTTTCATATAAAGTTTCATATTTCCATAAAACATGTACTAGAAAAACTAACCTACCTCATAGAGCCTTTGTTTTCGAAAAAAATATTTGAATATTATCTCCCTAAAGGATGCATCAACCTCCAACTCAATATACATATGCTGAAAGGAAAGAGTTAATATGTAATAATAGAGACGAATATAAGACATATGGAATAAGTTGTGGATATATTATTACCTCATAGGTAACTGAAACTAATAGCCTACAAGCCTCACTCCTTGGAAATAAAAAATGGTTTGACATAACAAGGAGATGGATTTAGTTTTTTCATATTTCAACTATGCCCAAGCCAAGGTGATACTCATAAGAATGAATAATCACTGACCAAGAAATAATTATGTCGCCTATGGGGGATTTTATACTACTCCTATACAGAATAATCAATTTCTATTTAAATGATGATAAGCTAAACATGCTATGATATCTCCCAAATGATATGAGGTCCCAGTAGAACTGCCTCTCCCACCTATAATCAACATAGGGGTGAAAGACATTCATAATCATATGAGTCCTCATAAGGATACCTTTATATAGTTTCATGGAAAATTATATGGTTGGTGAACTCTTCAATAGGGTTTTATTTATCCCAAGAACCATAAAATGAATGACACGTTCAAGTATCTTGTCTTCCAACACCTATATCATACAATAAGACTACCCATTATCCTTTGGGTGATATGATATACTCAGAAGTACTTGTGAACCTAGATCCTCCTATAAACCCTTAAAAAGATGCAACAAAAAGTGAGAATATTTTTCTAATATGATAATTTGAGGTTTTCCAAGGATGATTATAATATAATATATGTAATGTCTACCTAGTTCATCTATTAAGATGGTCTCCTTGATGAAAAAACAAGATAAAACATGATAAAATTTTCAATGATTAACCATAAAAAATTATTACCACAACATGATCCTATAAATCCCATCAAAATATCTATGGTGATACAATTCCATTTTTTTAGGAATGTTAAGATGTTGTAAAAGTATTACAGGCCAATAGTGCTCTACCATCACATAATAATAGGTAGAAAACATGTAGTAAAAACTTAAATACCTTGCCACAAATATAGGAATTCTATGTCATGGTACATCTTGGAGTGACTTGGGTGTACTGGCCAAGCTGAGGCAAGACACTCTCACATCAACTCCCCAGGAATATCTCATGGAACCCAAATAATCCCATGAATGTTCTGAATATCATCCTCATTGATAATCCAACCCAAAGATGGCTCCCCACGTGAGAATCCCTCCCAGTATACTAATATATTGAGATTAGAATGTTTTAACACCATTACCCTCTCCATATGAGAAAATTCCACTTTAAAGGATCCTAAAATATGTTTCCTATGATATTCTTGAACCTCTAGATGCATCTCTAAAAATAGGGCCCTCAACTTCCACTCACTATTGGCTTCATGAATTGGTTCCGTATGAGTCTTCAAAATCAGGGAGTCTACCACCAAATTTCCATTCATGGGAATATGAGAGATTTGATAGGTAAAAGACTATTGGTATTCAACCCATATTTACAACTTGAGATTTATTTCAAGATTTGTAAATATTTATTTGAGGATTTCAGGGTCATTATACACCCCAATCCAATATCTGAGAGAATAATTCCTCTAAAAACGTTAGGGGTGTACTAAAAATTCTACATTGAAGTCATTTTTCAGGTAATTCCAGTCATGAGGCCTTAGGTGATGAGACTAGTATTCTAAGAATTGATATTCTTTCATCATTCAATCTCTTATCCCAATACGTGATGCATAATAATAAAGTATATAGATTCTTTCCATCTTTGTATGAATTAGGATCAGTGATGAATTCAGTTATCACATCAACTCTTGAAAGGCCCTGTCACTGGATTTAGACAATAAAAATTTAAACTCTTATTATTCAAACACATATCCAAGAATTATAAGTTAGGAATAAAATAGATGTTATATCCTGATAACCCAATGAAACTTCATATTTAAAGAACATTCTTGGGCTATGCTATGGAGAATACAACTCTAACCATATCTAAATCAATATATACTCTTACCTCTAAGATGGAGTGTCCTAGGAAATAAGCCTTCTCAATCAAACAGTTGAATTTGGTGATCTCATAAAACAAATAGTTCTCCATTTTTGTAAAGAAAATTATATCATGATGTTGGGAATGTTAATGATTAGTATGGGGCTGTACCAAGATGATATCAAAAAATTCCACGAAAAATGAATCCAACATGTAAGGAAACCCCAATTCACTATATCCATGATAATGGTGTGAGAAATCATAAAACTAAATAACATTAAAAAATAAAAATAAAGGACACAACTACTTTAAAATACTATATAGGGTATGTATGAAGGATTAACTCATTGGTGATGGTAGCCAGTCCCCAAATATAACATGGATAAACCCCTCTCTCCTCGATACTAGATATAGTGGTTTTCCATATGAGTAAGTGGATACCAATTCTTAATCATATGTTTGTTAAACCGATTTTAATCCATGAAAAGCCTAAGGGTGCCTTCTTCCTTATTAGTGAAATGGATAGGTAATCCAAATGGATAATTACTAGGTCATATATATAAGAACCCGCAATTTATCAATGGAATATCCTTTCTTATAATTATTTCATATAGTATAAATAACATAAAAGCATATAAAGACCACAATACAAACTTTATAAATATGTAATGAATGAAATAAAAGTATTTTTAGAAAGTAAGGAACCTATAACAATGGGATAGTAACCTAAACTTTGGAAAAGTAACATGACCCCTAAGAATAGAAATTCTTTGAATAAAATATTATAATCAACTTTCAATGTAAAAAATTAAATTTTTGTATCTTATTAATGAAAATATAACATATTTATATCAATTAATTTGTAAATAAATATTTAAAAAATTATAAATTAAGTATTGGTATTTTTATAATTCTTAAATATTTCTTTAAAATTTATAATTAATATATTGATTTAAAATTAAATTTATTTTCATAATATACATTAAAAATTACTAATTTTTTTCCTTATGATTATAAGATAATTTTATAATACCTTAGTTGATTTTGAATGTTTCAAAAAATCATTTATATTTTAAATATTGGTATTTATCGCATAAATGATGGTTTTAATTATAAATTTAATTTATCATTTTTAGAAAATTATTTTCATAAAATTGAATTAATTTTTTAATTATACACATTAATATATGGTCAGGGTGAATTTTTCATATTTTTTCTAAAATAATTGTATTTTTTGTGAATTGTAAACTATCATAATTTGTGATAAAATCAAAATACATGACTTATTGATTAATAGATGATTTATGGATGATTTAATCCCAATATCTAAAACATTAATTAATTATTTTTATATACGTAGTGAAAATTCTAAAACAATTCATAGTCATAGAAAAAATATTAAACTCGTGAATAAAATAATAGGAAAACACCCCTCTCCTCCAATATAAATACTGCCTCTCACAACCTCTTTTCCTCACACCTTACATTAAATGATCTTGGACGAAATCAATCCCAAATATCTTCCCAAGCCATTCCCCCATGCCTAGGATCCCATGGTCTTATAACAATTCCAAAACCTTTTCTCTAAGGATGTTCTCAATCAGGAGAAATTGAAGTGGTAAAATCCTGTTTCTTTTTCATTTTAATTTCTGTTAATTTATTTGTGTTTTATTTTTCTATCAAAACCTCATCTATCCAGATTTTCATGATAACGCCAATATCATTTATATATTGGATTAATATAATGTAAATGGATTATCAATCATCAAACTCTTTTATCTCTATCTTTTATTATAAAATGAAATCATCGCCCGTGATGTGTCAATTTACCGACATCATGGATGATGAGATTTCATTTTCCATTAATTCCTTAAAGGATGTTTATAAAACCACTATAATGGTTTTTAAATAATGTAAATGCTTTTTAATCATCATTTTTTAACTAAATTATAGACAAAATAATAAATAAGGCTACAAAACTAGTTTGTGTTGTTTGAAAACTGTTAAAAATCTAAATGATTCTCACTAACCTTTTATCTAATGATTAATACCCATACCATTTAACCCAGTGATATATATATAGCAATTTAAACATTTTTCCATTCATTATTAATATATACATACAATTTTGAATAATTACTTTGATTCAACATATACATCCATACTCATATTTATGTGAATCGATCATAAAACAATGAAAATGAACACTCCCTAACAGTGTAATTAAACTCTATAACTCATGAAAATTATCTTAAATTAACTTAATAAAACAATAATGAATAAAATTCATGCATAAAAGGTTCTTTATTTGTAAAATAATTTATTTTATTTTATTATGTATAATATTAATGTGAAAAAAGAATCCATACATAAGGTAAGGGGACATTCAAACCCAACTCTCATCCTTTCTGTTTTCACTCATTCACTATATCATCAGTGTCAATGTTTCATTTATATTCATTAGAAATAATTTCTTTTTTCCTTCCATTTTATTTTACGGATATACATGTTTTTAATCTGATTTTATGTAAATGGAAAATATATTCAAAAAATAACTCTTCTTTCTAAAAAATGGTACTTTTACTTCTCATGAGATTGTTTCATCGTCTCTCAATTTTTATGATTCTTATACAAATTATATTCATCCCACATTATTTTGGGATGCCAAAAATATTTTTCCAGAATTTATTCATTATTAAAATTAAACACATTTCTTTCCATGGGTTATATTATGTCCAAGATTGATATATGTTCTATGTGGCTTGCATGATAATGTAAATGTTATGACGTGATTGGTATGCCTATAATTATATAGAGAATGTAAATTATGTGGAAGGTGCACTCATAATTATATAGCACTCCAATGCACTATTTAATGGGATGTATCTCATGATATAAAGAGAAATATGAGTGAATATGATACTATCATTGTTTAAAACTATATGTGGTAGTTGTCTAATAAGATATGATGATTCATTTTTATGCATTTACACATTCCAAGACACTATCTATTACTTCATCACATGATTATGGTATTGATCCCATTATTATGTTATGTTGATATCTATTATACTCTCCCCAGTTTATGTTGATCAATCTTCTTTCAGTCCTCTTACTAGGATTTTAGATCACCCCATTATTTTCTATATGTATCTATGTGATTACATGTACTAAGAAGAACACAAGGACCACTAATAAGTTAGAGAAGAAAGAATTAAGTAAATGGTTGTGTTTTATTTTGAAAATGTTATATATGGTCCTAATTTACTCAAGATTCTAAACCATTGGATCCTAGTTTTAATGATTTTATATATTTATCATTAAAATTATTTAATAATCATTTTTAAAAATGTAGGACCTCTATAATATAAAACTATTACCTTCTTTGTCCTCTTGAAACCCCTTGACCTCCTACAACTTAATAATATCAATCCCATAAGGAGTAATTGATATAGGTTTTTCTCATCATACTAGTTCAATATAACACTATACCCCCTCTCAAGAGGTAGTCTAGAAAATTTATCAGAGAATACATCACTAAATTGGTCTGCTATTGGCGGGAAATTAGGCTAAATTATTCATTGATCATACATATAAAACAAGAAATATAAGTTATCACTCCCCCTTCCCTTAAATTATATATTCTAGTTGTACTCACCTTGACATATTTTTCACCCCCGTGAATATATATACATCCCTTTTTCTGATTGAAAGACACCCTTTGGTTATAATAATAACCTTGTGTAACAGCCCAAGATTTTATAAAAAAATATATTCTTTTTAATTTTATTAAAGTCTTGTGTTGTACGCTACACCAAAAGGAGCTTGCACAACACGCATCCTTGACTTGCCTTGCATTACACGCAATCGCGACCTTCCTCGATAGCGTGTGTAATACGCAATACCGAGTTTCACTAAACAACGATATTCTATTAAAATATTATTAAAAATAGTCGTTATGAATAGTAATAACCACTTTTTGAAATTCTGTAAATCTTATTTTTCAAAATGAACTTCATTTTTGGATTCGGAGTATCGAATTTAGCCTAAGGAGAAATTTTGGTACATTTCGGATAACTTTCATATTCTGATGAATAGTGAAAATTACTAAATTATAATTAAAAAACAACTTTTTTAATCGAAATAATTAATAGTGATAAATTATTAATTGGAGTAGTTTTAAAGTATATTTAGAATATATTTTTACAATTTAATACAATGTTGGTCATTGGATGTAATTGCACATTTAAACCAGACATAAACAAATGTCAATCTTTTGATAGATATTGTTTCTTAAAAACACGCTATTTGTTTTAACAGCGGGATTTAATTATAAAATTAATTAATGCAAATTCTATGATATGAATTTGGTAAAATAGACTTCATTTTTGAATTCGGAATATGAAATATATCTTAGGATGAAATTTTGGCATTGTTCTGAAAAACATCAATTTTTGATGAATAGTGAAACTACTAAGTGGTAGTTAAAAAAATTAATTTCTTCATAAATCTTAATTTTACCGATTCTGTGAATGGAATTTCAAAAATCCGAGAGACACGGTTGATGTCAGTAAGTAAAATGTGGTTCAATGAGATGAAAATAATTTTTGGTGAATAGTAACTTTTTACTTTTTTTTACCACGGTTAATAGTAAATAGGGTAACTAAGGGTAAATATGATATTACTATTATCCTAACACATGTCCTAATTCTATTGGATAAGTGTAATTCGACCAAAAAAAACCTTATGAATATAATATGACCATTTAGGTCCACTTGGATTAGATTATGACATTTAATATTATATTATTTAATGAATAGTTAAAATAGTTAAAATAAAGGTTTATTTACTAAAACATTTTTAATATAGGGTTGTACATAAGATAAATTCGATTGTAAATATTCATTAGAAAGCTAAAAAGATTTCCTACATAATGATATTTTATTTATAATTTTTAGACTTTAAATAAATTAATGTATTTATGACACAACGATGATGCAGTAATTACCCTTTTAAGAAAATATTAACATAATTGATGTTATAAATGCTCAAAAGAATGTAATTTGAGATTTTTTATGAATTCCACTAATTTTCTAGGTTACTATGAAATATTAGTGTTGATTTAATAAACTTTGTTCGAACATATAATTCTGTTATGACTTTTACAAAAATCATATATCAAATAGTGTCAAAATTGACACAAAATAGTTTTTAAATCAAATATTATATTATTAATTGTTATTTTATTCCTAAAAATCTAAGGTTCGGCCAAATGACTTAGATAAGGATATATGTATTAATAATAAACAATTTGGGGTTCGTTTGGCATGTTATAGTAAGTGTATTAACCATATAGTGAAAGAAAACAAAAAGACACGGTAAAAGTTAAATTATTTAACTTAGAGTTAAATCTAATTGATAAGGTTAAAATAATACCCTAAACTTGTATAAATCTTATTGGTTGATAGGATTTCGACCCATACCCACTTTAGCTTCGAAATAAGACCATTTGGAACCATTATAAACCGATTTTGACATTAATATAAAATAATATTTTGAGATATTCCTAAGGTGCCCCTCTCCTCCCTTATAAAAGGACATCTCCTCCCCCTCCTCCTAACACCAATTTGAGCACTCAAGCTCGGCCAACCCCTGACATTTTCTCCTCTCCACTTCCCTAGAATAATCCTAGAAGTCCTGGTCTTCTCCAAAGAACAATCTTAGTTCCTTAAGTGGAGGATTCAAAGAGGTGTTCCAAAGAAGAGGTAATATCCATTACCGATCTTTTCAATTTCTTTCTTCTTCAACTTATTCTTCTTTAGTTGTTTCATGATAAAGTAATAACATCAGTATTACTTACATACTGATATGTTATTATAAATATGAAACAACCCTAATTCACCTTCTATCCATCCTACGGAAAAATGAAATCATCGCGCGTGCGTACGTACGGAATACCGTCTCCACGCCGTGGTGTAATCTATTTTTCCACCATCACCTTACAAGGATGGGTATAATGGTGTAATGAGTAACTATATATGATTATTATGAAGTAATATTGATACTGAAATAATATATATATATACTCCAATACAATTCCACGATCATAGGAACGATATCATCACTCGTGCGTACGTACGGAATACCGTCTCCACGATGTGATGCGACTCGTTCTACATTTTCTTCATTTCATAATGATTCTATAAATGAATTGAATGAATGAATATGGTATATACTACACTAATACCATTCTGTAAATGAATTATCTATAACCTAAAGATAAGAATAAGAATTTATTCAACAAAACACGCATAAGAACAAAAAGTTATAAAGACCCGAGTAACAAGTAACAATGAAATATTACTAACAAGAAGCTAATAATATGACCATATATGATATCATATCAATATGTATGATTCTGGAATAAGTCAATAACATTATTTAAACCATTATACAGGAGCTTCGGACACGAACAAAGCAAATCGGACCTAAGGTAAGGGAAATATCACAATCTCATTTTTATCCGAGATTGTTTATTCGTAAGTATTTACTGGGGTGTATTTTATCATCCACATCCATGTTTACTCAATATGTAATATTATTTCCATCCACCTAAAATTGTTTAAATCCATTTTTACCCTTCGGTGAGTTTTTAGTAATACGTATGAAAGGAATCTTTTTTCGTTTTTCTTACAAGGTACTTTTTGACTTTTCCGACAAAAGTACGAAGAATGTTTTTTTAACTTATACGGCCTGAATGGATTTTTAAAACATTATTTCCAAGAAACTTCCTTTACAAGTTTTCAAGTTTATTTTTAATCAACTTCTTTTATTTTAAATTCGTATGACATGTTATGAAAGGAAAAATGTTTTTGAAGAAGAAAGTATATTTTCCTCAAGAATGGAGTTCAAGTATTTTATCAAAATTATTTTCCATCTAAGATAATAAAAGGGTTCTATTTTTATCCCTATTATTACATTGGTTTGATTATGTTGTGATGGAAATATTTTTATGAATTCCTTTATCTTATATGAATTGATTTATGATGTCATGTTGTTTAAGAATCCCATTTTTATTACATGGGTTATGCAATGATGTATGATTTATGATTTTGTGGCACACATAAGAATGGTATCATTATGAGATGGGTGGGACCTATATCTCACTCCAATGCATTGGGTAAAGATTTTATATCTCATGAGATAGACATGGCTGAAATGGTAGGTTATACCGGTTCAGTGAAACAGGACTGAAACGAGGGTTACTCGATTCAGAAAGGGACTTTGTCCACTAAGATAGTCTTGGCAATTAGTCTTGACTAACAAGAAATGATTCTCTATGATTATGTGTGTATGCCACAAAGTTTCATGTTTTAAGTTATGATTATTGGGATTACTTTTTCACTGCCATGATTTATCCCATGATTATGAAATTATGCTCTCTTTTGCAGGTTATGATTTCCAAAATGTTATGTTCTTATGAATATGATGTGATTGATATTTATTTTGTTTACCCTTACTGAGCATTTGAGCTCACCCTTTTATGTTTTCTTTTCCCCAGGATATAAATAAAGGTTTTAGGAAAAAAATAGGAAGATCTTTATGGGAGATTTTGAAGATCTTTCACCACGATTAGAAGATTATAGTCCGAGTTTCCAAAGACACTAAACTATTACGGTCCTTGTGTGTGTGTTTTTGTAATGTACTAAGTATTCCGCAAAAGTAATGTAATGTCAATGTACGTCAAGATACGGGTCTCTACAGTTGGTATCAGATGAAAGGTTTAGTCAACCTTTGGAGACTAGGATGCGAAAACGTTAGTAAGATCCCTAGAGATATTTCTAAGGTATGTCTAGGGATGTCTCTAAGGTTAAGTATACGTATAGGTTATAGTCCTAGAATTGCGCTAACGATCTTCGAATTTAACCTAAGATGTTAGATATTGAGGGTACTACCCCTTTATTATGTTGTTTTCCCTAGCATGATTTTTGCCTCTCATACTATTCTTTTGGGGTTTTAGACGATGGATGGAACCCGAAGGAACCGTGTTAATGCGGAATGTGATGGGCAATGCAATGATTGTCCCTCGGAGCAACCAAACAATATGGGAGCCGGAATGAAAAATCTTGTAGCCATGCTCACACAACTTTCTCAAGCTATGAATCATGCAGGACTTCCAAACGAGAAAAGGAAGGAGCAACATTCTGTTGAATCCTTCATGAGGCAGCGTCCACCTTCTTTCAGTGGGTCTACTGATCCATTAGTTGCTGAACAATGGATTAGTACTACTGAAAAGATATTTTTAGTTCTTCAATGTTCTGAACATGATAAAGTCATCTTAGCAGTATATCGTTTGGAAGGTGAAGCTGATCAATGGTGGAATCTTATTAAGAATACGAGGCAAAGAGATGAAATTGATTCCATGGAATGGGATGAGTTCAAGAACTTGTTTTTCAGTAAGTACTTCCCTCGTATTCTTCGAACGAAGATGGAGAAGGAGTTTCTTGAACTAAAGCAAAAGGATGATGAATCTGTTGGTATATACGAAGCGAATTTTACAAGACTTGCAAGGTATGCATGTCGCATTATCATCCAACCTGAAAGTAAAATTGATCGATTTTTCAGTGGCTTAAAACCAAGTCTTCGAAGGGCATTAGCTATAAGAGACTTCAGTAGCTAAGAAGAAATTGTGCGTTGTGCTACCAAGGTAGAAATGGAAGTTGGTGTTACATATCCATCTCATGGTTTTGACAAGAAACAAAAGATGGAATTCAAGGAGAAATCTCAGAATAATGGTGAAAAAAAGATGAATGTTTCCTTATGCACAAAGTGTGGAAAGAAGCATGGTGGAGATTGTCTTAAAGGGACTAGAAAATGTTTTAAGTGTGGAAAAGAAGGTCATCGAGCAGCTGAGTGTCGAAGTAATGGAAAAAGGGATTCTAATGAAGTGAATAAAGCAAACACTGCAGAGAACACACAACCAACACTTCAATGCTTCAAGTGCAAGGAGATGGGACATTATGCCAATAAATTCCCTAATCCAAGGGTTAGTGATGATCGACATGAGTAACCGCTTAAGGCAAAGGACAAAGGGAAGTCACATGCGATCACTATTGGCAATGTTGAATATGACAACGATGTGGTGGAATGATTAAGTTTTTATGTAATGGGATTCCAAAATAATGTTGTATCATGGAATATTGGAATATTTATGTATTGGTCTAATGTGGTATTCAAAGTGATTGAGATATTATGCGCATAATGAAGGGAAAACGAGAAAATGAAATGTTTAACAGTATTCATGAGCTCATGATTGATATAAGGACTAAGTGATATCATGGTTTGAGTATATAGAATTTTGAGGATTTTGGTATGTGGAAAGTGTTAACTTTTAACTGCATTCAAGTTTTCACTAAGGTTCAATGGGTATTCAAGAGAGTACAAGATTAAGGCCTTTGAATGTTTGGAATGTGTCCAACAAGATATATCTTATGATATATGGGGATCAACGATGGTATTAAATCTCTGGTAATCGTTTTCACTATGTTATGAGAATGGACTGCAGTATTATGGATAGGACTAAAGATTGGAATGGATTATGTTGGACATAAGTTAGTATTGTTTAAGGATAGAAGTTTTTTCGATATTATTTATGGGATGTTATAGTAATATAGTTTTAGAAAAAGGACAACCTGTAGGACGGACGACAACCGATCGCTTCGGACAAGGCTGTGGGAATTGAACCCACAACCGAAGTGCGACTGGCCTTTATCGCCTACCACTGGCCTACAGGAAGTCCCTGTTTAGTATAAACTAGTTTTATTATATTAAGAAGTATGATATATGAAGTATAAGTCCATTTTAGGAACCATATATGATTAATCTCACTATAGATTGACTTATGCATATAAGTTTTGCTAACCTTTTGTTTGAGACAGATGGAATGACCCGTCATTCTATCACATGATCTGCTAACACTTCATGAATAACAAATTCAACTTCATTTATTTAAGAGATGAAGTGGAAATTGTTCAAGGCACGAACAACAGTGAGATTGTACCAAAATAAAGTAAGTATTTATTCTAATTCAAATTTTCAACTTTAGGGGAAATGATCTTGAAAACCAAAAATGTTGTCCTAGTGATCTTATACCTGATGAATCGGATGGTACCTTAGATCGTCACAAATTTATGGATTTTGGATTATTGGCTTTTCCATAGCCCTGTTCTCTACCACTCTCCATCAGAACATGATGGTTAGATTTCTCTTCCATATCCATATTTTCACCTATGTGGAAACCCAATGATTAGTTTATTTGGGTAACCGTTATGTTTCATACTTTTGTTTTTAAAGATTGGTTTTGATATTCCTTTTTACGATGTGGGTTTCTATTAAAGAAACTTTCGAATAGTAAACCATTTATAACCCCGACGAATTTCGAGGGCGAAATTCATTTTAAGGGGGGTAGAATGTAACAGCCCAAGATTTTATAAAAAAATATATTCTTTTTAATTTTATTAAAGTCTTCTGTTGTACGCTACACCAAAAGGAGCTTTCACAACACGCATCCTTGACTTGCCTTGCATTACACGCAATCGCGACCTTCCTCGATAGCGTGTGTAATACGCAATACCGAGTTTCACTAAACAACGATATTCTATTAAAATATTATTAAAAATAGTCGTTATGAATAGTAATAACCACTTTTTGAAATTCTGTAAATCTTATTTTTCAAAATGAACTTTATTTTTGGATTCGGAGTATCGAATTTAGCCTAAGGAGAAATTTTGGTACATTTCGGATAACTTTCATATTCTGATGAATAGTGAAAATTACTAAATTATAATTAAAAAATAACTTTTTTAATCGAAATAATTAATAGTGATAAATTATTAATTGGAGTAGTTTTAAAGTATATTTAGAAAATATTTTTACAATTTAATACAATGTTGGTCATTGGATGTAATTGCACATTTAAACCAGACATAAACAAATGTCAATCTTTTGATAGATATTGTTTCTTAAAAACATGCTATTTGTTTTAACAGCGGGATTTAATTATAAAATTAATTAATGCAAATTCTATGATATGAATTTGGTAAAATAGACTTCATTTTTGAATTCGGAATATGAAATATAGCTTAGGATGAAATTTTGGCATTGTTCTGAAAAACATCAATTTTTGATGAATAGTGAAACTACTAAGTGGTAGTTAAAAAAATTAATTTCTTCATAAATCTTAATTTTACCGCTTCTATGAATGGAATTTCAAAAATCCGAGAGACACGGTTGATGTCAGTAAGTAAAATGTGGTTCAATGAGATGAAAATAATTTTTTGTGAATAGTAACTTTTTACTTTTTTTTACCACGGTTAATAGTAAATAGGGTAACTAAGGGTAAATATGATATTACTATTACCCTAACACATGTACTAATTCTATTGGATAAGTGTAATTCGACCAAAAACAACCTTATGAATATAATATGACCATTTAGGTCCACTTGGATTAGATTATGACATTTAATATTATATTATTTAATGAATAGTTAAAATAGTTAAAATCAAAGTTTATTTACTAAAACATTTTTAATATAGGGTTGTACATAAGATAAATTAGATTGTAAATATTAATTATAAAGCTAAAAAGATTTACTACATAATGATATTTTATTTATAATTTTTAGACTTTAAATAAATTAATGTATTTATGACACAACGATGATGCAGTAATTACCCTTTTAAGGAAATATTAACATAATTGATGTTATAAATGCTCAAAAGAATGTAATTTTAGATTTTTTATGAATTCCACTAATTTTCTAAGTTACTATGAAATATTATTGTTCATTTAATCAACTTGGTTCGAACATATAATTCTGTTATGACTTTCACAAAAATCATATATCAAATAGTGTCAAAATTGACACAAAATAGTTTTTAAATCAAATATTATATTATTAATTGTTATTTTATTCCTAAAAATCTAAGGTTCGGCCAAATGACTTAGATAAGGATATATGTATTAATAATAAACAATTTGGGGTTCGTTTGGCATGTTATAGTAAGTGTATTAACCATATAGTGAAAGAAAACAAAAAGACACGGTAAAAGTTAAATTATTTAACTTAGAGTTAAATCTAATTGATAAGGTTAAAATAATACCCTAAACTTGTATAAATCTTATTGGTTGATAGGATTTAGACCCATCCCCACTTTAGCTTCGAAATAAGACCATTTGGAACCATTATAAACCGATTTTGACATTAATATAAAATAATATTTTGAGATATTCCTAAGGTGCCCCTCTCCTCCCTTATAAAAGGACACCTCCTCCCCCTCCTCCTCACACCAATTTGAGCACTCAAGCTCGGCCAACCCCTGCCATTTTCTCCTCTCCACTTACCTAGAATAATCCTAGAGGTCCTGGTATTCTCCAAAGACCAATCTTAGTTCCTTAAGTGGAGGATTCAAAGAGGTGTTCCAAAGAAGAGGTAATATCCATTACCGATCTTTTCAATTTCTTTCTTCTTCAACTTCTTCTTCTTTAGTTGTTTCATGATAAAGTAATAACATCAGTATTACTTACATACTGATATGTTATTATAAATATGAAACAACCCTAATTCACCTTCTATCCATCCTACGGAAAAATGAAATCACCGCGCGTGCGTACGTACGGAATACCGTCTCCACGCCGTGGTGTAATCTATTTTTCCACCATCACCTTACAAGGATGGGTATAATGGTGTAATGAGTAACTATATATGATTATTATGAAGTAATATTGATACTAAAATAATATATATATATACTCCAATGCAATTCCACAATCATAGGAACGATATCATCACTCGTGCGTACGTACGGAATACCGTCTCCACGATGTGATGCGACTCGTTCTACATTTTCTTCATTTCATAATGATTATATAAATGAATTGAATGAATGAATATGGTATATACTACACTAATACCATTCTGTAAATGAATTATCTATAACCTAAAGATAAGAATAAGAATTTATTCGACAAAACACGCATAAGAACAAAAAGTTATAAAGACCCGAGTAACAAGTAACAATGAAATATTACTAACAAGAAGCTAATAATATGACCATATATGATATCATATCAATATGTATGATTCTGGAATAAGTCAATAACATTATTTAAACAATTATACAGGAGCTTCGGACACGAACAAAGCAAATCGGACCTAAGGTAAGGGAAATATCACAATCTCATTTTTATCCGAGATTGTTTATTCGTAAGTATTTACTGGGGTGTATTTTATCATCCACATCCATGTTTACTCAATATGTAATATTATTTCCATCCACCTAAAATTGTTTAAATCCATTTTTACCCTTCAGTGAGTTTTTAGTAATACGTATGAAAGGAATC
Organism: Viscum album; assembly: GCA_963277665.1. Taxonomy (NCBI): domain Eukaryota; kingdom Viridiplantae; phylum Streptophyta; class Magnoliopsida; order Santalales; family Viscaceae; genus Viscum; species Viscum album. Next base: position 1,866,452,417 of record OY728159.1, read on the forward strand.
TTTTGTCGTTTTTCTTACGAGGTACTTTTTGACTTTTCCGACAAAAGTACGGAGAATGTTTTTTTTAACTTATACGGCCTGAATGGATTTTTAAAACATTATTTCCAAGAAACTTCCTTTACAAGTTTTGAAGTTTATTTTTAATCAACTTCTTTTATTTTAAATTCGTATGAAATGTTATGAAAGGAAAAATGTTTTTGAAGAAGAAAGGATATTTTCCTCAATAATGGAGTTCAAGTATTTTATCAAAATTATTTTCCATCTAAGATAATAAAAGGGTTTTGTTTTTATCCCTATTATTACATTGGTTTGATTATGTTGTGATGGAAATATTTTTATGAATTCCTTTATCTTATATGAATTGTTTTATGATGTCATGTTGTTTAAGAATCCCATTTTTATTACATGGGTTATGCAATGATGTATGATTTATGATTTTGTGGCACACATAAGAATGGTATCATTATGAGATGGGTGGGACCTATATCTCCCTCCAATGCATTGGGTAAAGATTTTATATCTCATGAGATAGACATGGCTGAAATGGTAGGTTATACCGGTTCAGTGAAACAGGACTGAAACGAGGGTTACTCGATTCAGAAAGGGACTTTGTCCACTAAGATAGTCTTGGCAATTAGTCTTGACTAACAAGAAATGATTCTCTATGATTATGTGTGTATGCCACAAAGTTTCATGTTTTAAGTTATGATTATTGGGATTACTTTTTCACTGCCATGATTTATCCCATGATTATGAAATTATGCTCTCTTTTGCAGGTTATGATTTCCAAAATGTTATGTTCTTATGAATATGATGTGATTGATATTTATTTTGTTTACCCTTACTGAGCATTTGAGCTCACCCTTTTATGTTTTCTTTTCCCCAGGATATAAAGAAAGGTTTTAGGAAAAAAAAGGAAGAACTTTATGGGAGATTTTGAAGATCTTTCACCACGATTAGAAGATTATAGTCCGAGTTTCCAAAGACACTAAACTATTACGGTCCTTTTGTGTGTGTTTTTGTAATGTACTAAGTATTCCGCAAAAGTAATGTAATGTCAATGTACGTCAAGATACGGGTCTCTACACCTTGATCATGATAGGTAACCAACTACTCTGTCTTAAGAAAGATTCCAATGCCTGTTATCTCGAGGAAAAATAGGTCCAATATGAAACGATAACTGCCAACCACACGGGGTAACTATATACATTATCATAAACACTCTTACCATACACACAACAAATTATCAATAGCTATCACCCCACTAAAATATTAAATCTCAAGACCAATACTTTTTAATATAGTCGTGGAAACAAAATAATTTGAAGTACCTGTGTCAAAGTTTCATATACTAAAGTTGATGCTTCCTAGATTTTACCACATAATTTAGAAAATATCTCACCAATATTATCTTGTATAGGTTATAATTCATATATCTATCCAAATATAGATCCCTAAGGATAAACCACACTACCCAGAGAAAGTACACTCTGCTATCACAATATATCCAATGTCAAACCTCCTAAACCAAATCTACCACCTCGACCGGTACAACTGGTGGTACTCAAAATCACCACCTAATGTTATGTACCTAATATTAATTTATAATATGTTGTTAGAATGGATCCTATCAATTTGAGAGTTGACGGTATATATTGGAATATTCTCTGAAGATGTACGATTCATTCCCAGGATTGGTACTAAACTGGGTCTCTATCACACTGGGGCATTACATGACCCTTTCTACCACATTGACAGAATATAAAATAACTACCTATGATAATACCATGGCTATGACTTCTGTATCTAGAACAATCCAAATGATTATTTGTACCGATAGATAATCTTCCATTGCCTGGTACTGAACAACCATTCCATGTACCCTCAACTTCCTTCAAGATGTGATTGGTAATAAGGTCCTGGTTCACTATCTCTCTAATAATATATAGTTGAAATTTATTTACCTAATATATAATTCCATACACGATTCCATCCTCAAAACACACATCTTTGGATAACATTTCATCGATAAAATTGGGCACAAATAGATGTTGTTATTTGAAACCGGATGAATAGTCCATAATGCACATAACACCCTTCTTAAGGTGTAGGAACATGAATTCTCGATTCGATATCGATTTATTAGGGATAAATTAATCACATAATTGGGATTGGTAATATCCCCAAACTATTCCATGATGTAGAACAACTAAATTAAGCACATCCCCCCAATTTTTGGCAGATCCCCAAATCTTATAACAGGTGATCTACCCCATATTTCTTGGGTCATCTCCAGATTCTCAAGAATATATAATATGGCCTCTATATATGATTATTTATACTAGGGGTACCCCTTATAATAATGTATGTTGGTGATGCTTTCTATAATTCCATTTAAACTCTAACATATCATGTTCGAGTCAAGGTTCTCCCTCTATAAAACAAATTAAGCGTATAAAACCTTTATGAGACTATGTGTTAGTGAGTATTCATGGAACAACAAGAGGAAAATTGGAGGTACCTTAGGTGGAACTACTATAAGGTTGGGTCCCATCACCTTAGGAGAATAATCATCGCCACCCACATTGCATTTGACCTGAGGCCATCATAGAGACCTATGTCTAAAACATCATGGAACATTACACAAAACCCTATAAAAAGTTAAAGGATTTTCTCATAATTAATTATATGAATAAGGGTTATATTACAAAAACACAATATCAAAATTAACCAAGATCTATGATCCAGTTTTAGTTAGGTTCCATGTTTTAGTCATGGTTATTCTGGTATATGAAGTTTCAATTCAATGTTATTGAGTAACAAATACTTTGTGTGGTAATTGGTGACCCCATTTAATAAAAACCAACTCCATTAGAATTTTAAAACTCAACCATTCATATGTGAATCAATTATATATATATCATGTTATATTGAGATAAATCTATCGTTCAAGAGTTATAATGTCCTAAGGTTTAAAATTTACAAATGGTAATACATTTAACTGTAACCAAGATTTAAAATATTCAATTATATAGATCAACATTCCATATTTATTTATGCACACACAATCATTAAATATTAATTGGAATCCATATATTTGTAACCACAAAAAATTTCCGACCACAAGACCAATGATCTAACAATCAAAATAACTATAATTTTATAATTAATCTGACACCATCATTCTATATGGAAAAATTCATTTATGTTTATACAAACACATTAATTAATCCTTTTAGCTATTCCCCATGACAAATGTTATCATAATCTAAAATATAACTATAAAAAACATGGAAATTGATACATGAAATGTTCAAAATAATTAAACATGGAATGCCATAAAGAATGAAATATTAATCCTTTAAGGTATATATTGATTCATGTTACAAAACCTCTTTTCCATACTGATCTATGGGTAAAGAAAAAATTCAAAATTTTAAAAACAACAAAAACTGTGTGTGTCACACAATGGCGAAATCAATGAAATGATAATAGGAATAATCGAGAACATAAAATCCTATCTTAGAAAATCATGATATTCATTATATATTAGAAAACAACTATATATATAAAATTCATTACTAAGTTCCATCATGTTCAATACTATTTTCTATCCATTAAAATATAATAATCCAGAAATTAAATCCTAGGTTCCACTTTCTAATTTCACAGACTATGTTAACTAATAAGTAACTGAACCTTGTTGGATACAAGGAATGAACAACACCTCCCCATAAACCATAGGCACACAACTATCAGTTAGGTATTCAGGTGGGATAGTGGGGATATGATTCACTCATGTCATTGTGGAGAAAAACGGTAAAAGTAGATAACAAAACTACATAAGAAAAAATAATAATATGAGAAAATTAATTTAAAAAATATAGGCATAATAAAATGATGACTAACCACAATTCCCAGGTCATTTAAAATTTTTTGTGTGATGTCATTATTCTATATAAAATATAGAAGTGAGAAACCATCAATAAATTCCATAAAATAATATAGATAAATACCAACAAGATAAAATCATAACACATAACAAGATTATTCTCGATCCCCTTCTCCAATACATAATTTGTTCACACGAATCAAATAAGAAAATATAAACTCCATCCCTTCTTCTGACATGCATCCATGATGTATTTCTAAGTACCAATAAGAATCCCAGAGAGTGTGAGAAAAACTCTGTAGGGACACATTATTGGTTTTTATAACATGTCTAGTATAGGTAAAATTTTTACTAGTAGAATATTACAATGATGTTATAAGCATGTCATATTTGGGTTCCTAATGGGAATCCCAAAAGACCAAACATACTTTATCTTAAGTTGGATGTCTCTAAATAGGTAACTAATATAAGGTTAGAACACTATAATATTATAAGAATAACCCTTTAATATTAATAATGATGGAAGTCCCAATGTGCAACTGGGGCATCCATGACAATAGAATTTCATCTCGATCACATTGTATAACCATATAGTCAAGAAAAATTGTTGAAATGTAATAAAATGGGTGAACACTTAGCCTTACACTGATGTAAAATATCTCACTTATTCCTTAAATTATTTCCAAATTAACACGTGGGCTATGAATGATTTGATCCATTTGTGATGGTCCAAGGAATTAGGTGTCTGAAAACATCAAGATAAATCTAAAAAGATATTTCACAGAATTATAATTTTTTGATAGAAATCGAATGAATCATCATTATTATGTTGAAACATTCATGAACTAATAATACAATTATCTAATTCAATGGTGTGTATATTTCTTGGAAACCATCTCAATGAACCATATTGGTCTCCTATGAGTTCTTAAGGAATTACCTTCAGAATTCAACTATAGATCAAGTATGAGAACTCCATTAATTAGAAATAGGACTATCATTATTCAGAACCATTTATAAATAATAACATGATGTGTATTAATTCATGATTATTTACCATTTTATTCAATTTATGAATCCTCTTTTCATTTATAAATGATAAATTTTGATATCGAAAATCTTAGATTTTAATTATTCTATAAAAAACAATAAAGGTCCAAGTGAAACATATTATCCTTACAATATCTAAATATTCATTTATTATAATGTTATAAATATCATTTTTAGTAGAAAATTGAACATATGTAATGTGTGTAAAAGACTCATATATATAAGGACTCACATAAGGGGATGATACTTTGTGATTTTACAACCTCCAACAAGGTCAACAGGTATCATAATAGGTCTATGTTATAATCCCAAAAAATAATCCAAAATATTAATTAGATTCAAAGAAACAAACAATGATTCTGGTTTCTATAAAAATGAGAGCAATTATAAACAAATGATAATTTGATGTGACCTGTATAAAATAACTTCCCTCTCTTTTTTTACTCTCATTATATTTTTTCATCCTTTAATTTGGGTGGAAATTGTACAAATAGATTAAAGAGAATTTTTTTGAAATAATAGTGAATATAAGCTCTCCAGAAAATAGAATTATCATGTTCTAGATAAGAGATGGAAATAAAAAATTGGAATATTGAGATTATTGATGTTCACCCAACATAATCAATAGAATAACAATCGTAGATTGAAAAAAAAATTGTGATCAAAGCCCACATGGAGATGGAATGCAGCTCCCATGGTGTGTGGTTCAATGTGAAATAAATAACAGATCATATCATTTTAGTTTAATATAAATATGGGGGAAATTACTTTTCTCCCTTAATTTAAAGTGGATCATAGTTTTGCACCGTGGTTTTCCAAAAATGTGTGCCTATATAGTTTTTGTGGCCCTAAGTTCTATTTGTAGGAATATAGTTTTTCAATACCATTCATATCCCATGAAAGCTTCTAAAATCCCTCTATATATCCCCATATTATTTAACCAATTCATTTATACTCAATTACAAGGATTAAAAACCGCATGACCCACCTATTTTCTCCAAATTTTAGGGTTCTAGGCTCCAAACAAGCCCTAAACACTCTCAAATCACTTCTCATTCTATTTAGAACATTCACATAGATCAAAATAAACATTTTACCTAAAATTAAAATATCTATAAATCCTGATAAAATTGTAAATATTACAAGTTATTTAATATTGTAGGATAAGAGTATTCATTTTATATGGGATGGCTGGAACACACATGATGATACATAATGATTTAAGTAATAAAAGATAAATTTCATATACATATAAACCAAATGGAAAATTAATTGAATATAAATTAAGACACAATATAAATATATCATTTCAATAAGATTTATAAAATATGAAGGGGAATTTTTATTCTCATAACTTTATTTATCCCCCATGGTAAACTTGGTGTAACACTATTTTTGGTTATATATTTACTCAATTTAATCATAATAATGAAAACAATTAATGGGGAGTTATACAAATTTTTGACTTTTTATTTAATATATATAATAAATATAACCAAAAAAATTTATACTATTGATGGAAATTATCTTTAAAATAAACAATAAAAAATAATAAAAAAATATTTTTTAGGAAAATGGATTTACAAGCAATAAATTATGTTTACATTAATGGATTTTATAGTAAAAAACAATATATGATTGTTAAAATAGATGACTCAAAAAATAATATTTACATTTCATTGACATTGTTAATAAATAGTGTTTGATTTAAATTATTATGATAAAAATTCATTGATAACATATACAGTTTTTTGAAAAATATTTTTTTTACCACAGAATGATTTTCTATTCATTAATAACCCATAGAAATATAATATATGAATGATTATTAATACATTAAATTTCATTAAAATCAATTTTAAATATATGTTATTATATTTATTTATATAAATTCATAACAGCTATAGAAATACATTTCTCCCAAAAAATAGTTCATTTAATTATGAAAAGTTTTTATTAAAAATTAAGGATTATTTCATGGGTATTGATAAATATATTTGACTTAAAGATTATATTTATATATTTATCTAGTAAAATTACTTATCCTATTCATACCCATCATATAAAAACAATATTTCTAAGGTTATAATATATAGTGGTTTATTTATATTCATGGGTTTTTATAATGAATGATATTGAATACATCAATTTTGTTTCGAAGGAATAAAAATAGAATTTCATGGTGTAACATTATAATACAAATAAAAATAGTTTCACCCTTGAAATGTTATCACATCAATGAAAAAATGGGGATACATTCATTTCATTAAATCCTTAGGTTCCTAGGTTTCTTCCTTCAATTTATGATTCTCCTAAATAAATTTAACAAGATATGTATTCTTGTTTATAGGTCATTATCCATATGATCAAATATTTCGATCAGTTTTTATTCATATAAATGATATATATCCAATTGTAAAACCAATGATTTTAGTATAGGTGAATTATCATAAATTTAATTCCTTAAAATTGGTACATGAAACAGATTGTGAAAGGGAGATAAATTTTGGGTAAGTCCCATATAACAAGATAAAAACCCTAGTCGATCAATAATTTTTATGGGGAAAATAAACATTAGTCTCATATTTTATTTAATTTTGAATTTAATTTTTTTCATTGATAAATTAGTTATAATTCATTTTCACAAACTAAAAAATCCTAATATATATGATGAATTATATCATAACTCTTCTATTGAATCTAAAATTATTGGTTGTGTTGATGGTCTGCTCTATCCATATCTTTCATTTCTGATGCTAGCATATGTACAAATAGTTTTTGATCTCTAACTTCATCTTAGCATGTAATAGTTTTGAATAATGTTTTATAGAGGTATTCATAAAGATCCATATTACGTCTCAAGTCAAAAATTTTATTAGATGAGAATTAAAAAATAGTATTGTGTTTATCCCAACATCCTTTGAAATCCAGAAAACAATATCTTTCTTATCCACCCTAGATTGAATGGTTCTCTAAAACAAAACATATATCTGTAGATGATAGTAGGTATATAAACATAAATATATATAAATTTTATACTGAATACGTTTCTATAACATTGATTAATTCCTGATTTCTCAATTAGATACTATAAAATATTGTAATCCATGAAACATTACTATTTCCCTTATGTATATCATGAAAATATGTTAAAGTGTGAAATAATGATTGATTATATTGAAAGGTACTGGCCTTATTATGTGATGGACTATAAGAAAACAAACATTATTCCCATCAAATGTCATGGGGTGTTGAATAATGAAATTGATAATGACTTTTCTAATTTCCAAATAGTTATGGGTAATGAATGAGACATTCAATTTGACCTATATAGATCATCATTTACATTATTGGTACACTAAGCACTCAGATAAAAACTCCCCAATAACACTTTTCATTATATACCCCCCAAAATTTCTCCTTATGAAATTTATAAATCTATTTACTTCCATGATTAATAAAGATTGATGACCAATGGGAATCATCAAACAACTCCTTCTGCACTTCTACTTTAACCTGGACACATACTATGTTCCTAAATATTATAATTACAACAATATCATGGTTTCACTTTTGAACGTTTCATACTATCATTTTATACAATAAATATTCCATTTTCTCCTCTTTAAAATTCCCATTTATAGATGAAAGAACATTTATATGAGAAAAATAATCTTTACCCCATTACATAAAAAAGAAATGGTATTCTGATTTAAAATAAAAAAATATTGGATCATCTAAGATCCTAATCATATATAATCTAAAATTATCCTTTTGACTAAGTGCATTTTCAACCTTGTTCACCTTCCAATGATTGTCATGTATTGATCATTTATAATCTTTAATCAATACAACTATCTCTTTTTTGGAATATTTATCTCTTTCTAGGAGAATATATAATTTCATTGTTTATGATCAGTATATATGACACACATTGGTCTATAAATATAATTCTACAATATTGTTAATATTAAAATTACCACTTCTACATCTATCTCCTACAACTGATTATTGTTATCTTGATACTTAATTAATAAAAGGGACAATATCTCACAATCACATATATACAATAACACATACGACTATATTATTAGATGAGTAAGTATATATAAAAAATTATGTTCCATTTTTTTCTAGTGTGAGTATAGGTTAAATAATAATCCAAAATTTCATCTTCTTGAATTTTTTTTGAACATTCATATATATAAAGGAACTAGAATCCCATCCATGGTCAAATAGTGATTCTAAAGGAGATATGTGGGAAATAATTTACACAATTTCAACAATATCCATCCAACTAATGAAAAATAAAGGACCTATTTACAATTTATGGTCTATTAAAATATTCAATATCTATTATCTTAAAATATCTTCTCAAATACCTCAAAATATGATCATGTGTTCAAATAATGATACTTTCTATAACTAGTATTAATATGTACTAAATTTGGTATGTATTATCTTATTACATGGGGACATAAATATAATAATAATTATATATGATTTCTATTAAATTATCTAGTTGTATAAAAGTGTAATGCTATGAGGTTTTGGGAAATAGTTTTTTCAAAAATATTTAATCTTTTTAGAAAAAATTCATTACTTGAAACACTAAGTTTAAATGAAATGTGACTTAATATTAAAATATTTTTAATTAAAATTGTATTTTTCTCTTAAATTTTCAAATGGTGGTTTTGAAACTGTATAACTAAATTATTAAAATATATTTTTTACTCATGTATTTAAATTTAATTCTTCTTTTACCAATTACCTAAAATGAATATAAAAATATATAGAAATAAAGGACAGTTTTTATAAAAAAAATATTTTAATATTTTAAATTAAAAAAACCACTTATGGTTAATTATTTTAATTAAATCTATATAGTATATATTCAATCAAATATTGAAAATTTATCTTCTATGTTTTCTAGATAATAAATAATAATAAATATGACTATATTCTTAAAACTCGTATTTTTCTAAAAAACTGTTTTCCATTTTTACCAATATATTTAAAAATAATTATTGATACTTTTAGAAAAAATTATTTGAAAAAATTATTATCATTTCTGAAATCATAATTTCAATATTATATTATGGGTAAGTTATGATTTTTTTTGATAAATTATATTTTTATGAAATATTGAAAAATGATGAATTTTAATTGAAAACTGCCTTTTCATTTAAATAATTTATATGTATAATTATATTTTAAAATATTTTAAAATTAAAATAATATCAATTATATTAATATTAACATAATTTAATTATTTTAAATCATATTTATAATTAATTTTGAAATAAAATCCATATAAACATTTGATCATTTTCTCTTTGAGAACCCGCTTTCTCATCGCACCTGTGGGATTAATTTTAAATTAAATTTCCCCACCCATGTGATTGGAATTTAAAAAAATGGATTAAATATTATGAATAATAATAATTTATATTATCTAATAAGGTATACATAATTTTTTACTATAATTAATAGTAAAAAAATAAAAATTAATTATTATGGTGAAGGTAAAATGGGATTACCTGGGGTTAATCTAAAATGAAAGGCATTAAAATTACCAAAAATATTGTCTAAATTATATTATATATAAATATTTAATACATATAATGTATATGTCTTGGTAATAATCTATTATTTACCCTTTTTATGTGAAAAATGTTTTATGCCTTTTTCATTTAAAACATAAAAAATGTGCCACTCACCTCACCTATAAAGGTCACACCCTTTCCTCTCCTCTTCACAACTTAAGAACCATTTTAATCCATTAACATACAAAATAACTTCTTAAACTATATAAACTTCTTTTTAATTCCTTATTTTTTCCATAAATAAAACCTAGAATGAATTGTGTTGCAATCCTAAGGAGGTTACATGAAGAAAATATAATGTTCTTCAATAAACGTTTTCATTATATTCATTCCTCCACCACCATATATTATAATTAAATCATGTTGATATAAAAAACTAATTCTATTAAATATACTTATATTCTATTATTTTATGGTAATTACCAACATCCATCTCCACTTCCATTAAATGGTTTTGAAATCATAATTTTCATGTATAGTAGACTACAACATTGTGAACAGATATCATTCATTTTTTCCATTACCACCTCTCATGATTGGGTATGATGATGGATCTAAAGTGTATATATATATCATATTTATAAAATAATTATACATATAGATTAAATATATCATATATAACTTGTTTCCTTTCCAATTCGTATGGGATGTGATAACATTTCTCATGTGTACAGCAGACCCCCACCTCACGAACTGATATGATTCATTTTTCACTAATGCCTTACATGGAAGATAATTAGAAAATTTTAATTGAATATATGTGATATAAATGACATAATTATGATACTAAATACATAATTTTTAATTATTAAAAGAGAATATATTAGTTAATTTCTTACCTTTTAACTAACTCAAAGATGATAATGTTATTCATGTATGTGTGGACTACTTCCTTAAAAAGGTGATGTGACTCTCAATTTTTATTACCAGATGAAAGGGATGATATGTATAAGTTTATATAATAAAATAATATGTTATATAATATATATTTATTAGTCTATATGTATTATATAATACATAAATCCTTCCCATAATGATCATTGAAAAATATAAACGTTACTCATGCGTACATAGGGTCTACCATCTTTATGATCATAACATACCGAATTTCTCAAATACAACTTCCATGATTGCTCGTAAAATTATAATTGATTTAAAAATATGATTATTAACCCATGATTATTATTTTTCAGATGATTTTATCATTTTCAATGTAATAGTATCTGAAACAAAAAATCAAAACATATATGAAAAACGAAGCGTTTATTACCCGAAACATGATTTTAAAATGAAATTTTTAATAAAAGGACAATACATTTTCATTATTAAATAATATATGGAATAATATATATATGTATATGGTCCTAAAATATATGTATAAAAAACATATGTTTACTATAATATTGGTTATAATGTTTATGATGGAGGTTGAGTCTTATGATAAGGGATATGTATCTCAATTTTCACTTCTATGAGAAACATGCCATATTTAGCACCGATTTATTTTATGTGGGAGTCATAATGCCCATGAATTTATTTTATGATTATTCTTCAAGAAAGTATTTTAATTTTCATGTCCAACTAAGAATCTCTCATTCTATATGATTATGGTTAGAAATTTTCCAAATCATTGATGGAATTTTCCCTCATTTTTCTTCTTTGAGACATATGTTATGTAATGAAACTATATTTTTATGAGGTTTATATACATCATGTTTGACATGTAATGCCATAAAATTATTTTTTATCATAATATTTGAAATTTTATTTAATTTTTATTATAGAACCATTTTATGCATTTGTTTTTTCATATAACATGGACTATTTGTATAAATTAACTGATAAAATTGTACAACAGATGAATTATTTAATGTTTTCTGGAAGGATGCATAGGTTGATTAAAAATGAAAAAACCAATGTGAATATAGTAAGATAAAAATACATCATGCCACACATAAATTTGGTGTGGTTTGTAAGTGGATTATTCAAGTAATATTAAATATGATGTACAGTCGAGGACATTCCAATACCTAATACCATGTCTTAAGAATAAAGAACCATGTTTATTTGGGGAAAAATATTAAGAAAGTATAATTACAAGTCATGTAAGTCATTCAAATCATGTAAAATGTACAAATTCATGATTTAAAATCATCTTTAAACTATTCATGTAATTCTATATCCCTATACATTAGACATCATGAGTCCTGATTTCACGGTGTAAATTATTTTTGAATTTAGAGGAATTTCCCATCACATTACATGTTGTCTATCTGTTACACAATGTGAAAATGGATAACGGACTACAAACAACCATATTTAATGCTATTACTAGGGAAAAACTCTTTTAATATCATGATACTCCCCATTATGACATTATGACCCTTTTATGATGTCTCGATGGATTTTTATACCTATAAATAAGTGGCTCTTGGGTTTAATAAGGATCAATTGTAGAGGGATGATCTGGGTGACGTCCAAAAGAATATATATTTCAATCATTTTATTTTCATTTATATTATTTATTTTGGGATTTATTCCCTATAGTGAGCCTTCCCAATCCATATAGTGTTAGATACCTTTCGTTATCTAGAAATGGAATGGATTTACAAACTACTATGTTTGAGATTCTTCATTTAGTGGAATAAAACCTTTTCTCCATCTTCTCCTAACAAGTTTCAATTGTTAATTATGTTTTTAATTTTTTATTCTTCATTGATAAGATTATATTATTTTTATTTAAATTACCTTGGTCAATGATCTATATATACTTGAAAATAATTCCTATCTATTTTATATATAACATATTAGGGTTGGGTAGTAAGTGTTCAATGATTTCCAACACATTTGAGGAATTGTGATACAGACAATTATTAATTACGGAAAATAAATTCACAATTTAGTATGACCTTAAATTCGCAATATGTCTTGTTATAATTATAAAAATATAGCAATGAAGGTATACCTACTTATCCTTGATTATTAATGATTTAACCATTACCAACTGGTCAGTTGGGAGAGATAAGTCAATAGAGGAATCAATCTCTTACCACCCAAAAGATGTAAAATTAGAAAAAATTTGAAATAAGGATAGAATGAAATTAGGTATAGGAAAAACAAATATGATCCCACATTATATCATCTGATTTATATTAAATCAATTAAAAATAAATTCAATCATTATTTTTGTAGACCAATCAAAGATTAATTTCATAAAAATTAATCAATGTGACATAATTTTTGTTGTGCACTCTGATTTTAAAGAATACATAGGGTTTAGTTATATATATATTTCACATAATTCATTTAAAATTTAATTATACACATCCTAAAATATATTTTCATCATTTATTCCTTCATAGATCTTACAATTAAAATTTACCGAAATGGTAAATATTTTATATTACAATATCATCATTTTTTGGGATTGTTTATGATTATATTTATGATGATGAAATATTATGACATGTTTCTCAAAAAAAACTCATTATGTTTCTTCTTATATGGTTATTCATGAAATTTTTATGTAATAGTACCATTTTCCTACTCTTTGGTAATTAAAATATGTGAGATAATATTTTTATATAAAATCAACTTTATTTCTATGTTTATTTGAAAACATTTTTTATTCCCGAAACATCTATTGTACAAATGTTTTCAATTGTGTTTTGAAAATTCATAAAATGATTAATTATATAATTAATTAACAATTTTTTAATTTTTAAATAATATAATATTAATATTCATGTCATTTTCCAGACAATAACTATATTTATTCTACCGAAAATGTGAAAGAATTATTGTTTTAACTTGTATAACATGAATTGAATTTTCAGTCAATATGAACATTATTTTCATTGAGTATAACATAATAATCAATTTTTGAAATTTTAAAATAAAATTATTTTAAAATTATTTTATGAATTTAATGTTTTTAAAAGTGATTTTTAAGAAAATGTTATTTTCATCCTAAAATGTTTAAATTTATCTTTTATATTTATCTTCAATATATGATGATATCCTTTTATATATTTTTTTTTTCATGTTTTATGAACCAAATATACCATTATTATTAATACTCTAAATATTTTATGATTAAAAGATTTATATGAAACTGGTTTCACTTTCATTGGTTATACCATGATAAAATTATTATGAAACCCACTTCATTTTTCGGGGGTTTTACTATGATGAAATTATAAAAAAATTATGAGGCCTATAAAATTTTCATCTTTTATGATATGATGAATTGATGAATCTATTATGGAACCTATATATTTTAAACATATAATGATATTATTAATTGTTTATAAAAACAAATTATTTTTTTTGGTTATGATATAATAAATTTTTTATAATCATTTGGATGAAATCTGAATTATTTTTATTATGTGTGGGTGGGACCTTTATATCCCTACAATGTATTAGGAAAATATGTATAACTGATGAGTAAATATGTTATTTTTATGTCATATTACACCTAGAAAAAATTATTCATGAACTTGATTAAATTTTTACAATATTTTCAATGAAATTGAATACATGTTCAAAATGTTATGCATGAATAGATTATATCTTCACAATTTTTTGTATGGACTTATCTTTTCATGTCTATTATGTTATGTGTGTACCGAGTTGAATGTCCGTATTTTTATGATAGTCCCATATTTCACGACTTAAACAAAATTAGTCAACATATCTCAATTTATACATGTTCATAATGTTATAAGCTCACGCGCATTCAAAAAAGCTATGTCTTATAACAATGTTATGCTCTCATAGCTCTTATTCTATTATTATATTACGATTATTCTCTTATGAAAATTCAATTTTTATTCCATAACTTAATATTATGACCATTGATATGAAAGGTATGGGTTTCAAATGTTATTCTCATGTTCTCATACCACTCTATTTATATAATGATTATGTATCTGTCGAGTTTACCCTAATTGTGCATCTAAGATCACCCTTTCTTTTGTATCTTTCCATATTATATAAAGATAGGTTTTAATTAGAGTATTATTGTGATGTTTAATAAATGGGATGATCACTAATTTTGTAAATTTTTAGAACATTCAAAATATTTAGACGATTTCATACCTAGTCTCCAAAGACAAAAAACAATAATTATCCTTAACCAGGTGTTGGATTAATGTATTGAATATTTATATAATAATATTAAATATCTATGTATGATAATCCTAGGTTGTTATAGTTTGTATCATAATAAAAGGTTTAGTAAACCATTAAAAACAACGATGATAAATCATTAATGACATCCCTATGTATATTTATTAGGATATTTATAAGGATGTCTCCAAGGATAACTCTAAGGATAATTATAAGTATTGTAAAATATCCTAGAATTTTGGAAATGTATAAAGTTATTGGTTTCCAAGAAATTTCATCCTTGTGTGGATACTACAAGGGGATGTCGATTTAGCTCATAGGTATATGGGGGTAATACCTCTAGAAATTTCATATTGAGGTGGACCTGATTGTCACATGGTTCCTGAAAATGATATTTAATGCACACCTAGTTTGAAACACCCAAGGGATATGTTTTTAAATTTACAAACTATTTATTATCCATAATGAATAATTTAAATATATTATTACTAAAAATGAACTTGGATAAAACTAAGGTTTCATAGATTAAAAATAATGATTCATTATTTATACCCCTAAATGTGTTCTATCATGATTATGTGGTTACCCACTAAAATTATTATTTCTTATACAATTATTTATTTTTTTATTCATTTGATGGAACCTAAAGGAATCGGGTTAATTATGAATGAAAATAAGAATATAATTACAATGCTCATGAGTAAATAAATGTTATTGGAGAAAAAATGGTGAATTTCATTTCTTTTCTCACAAAACATTCTCAAGCTATGACTAATGATGAAATTCTAATAGATAAAAGGAGGGAAAAATATTCTATTGAATTCATCATGTGGCAATACCCATCATCTTTTAGTGGTTTCAAAAAGCCTATTATTTATGAAAAACAAATAAGCACCATGGAGAAGATATTTTCCATTCAATAGTGTTTAGAGCATGGAAATGTTATTTTGACTCTCTACTATTTGGGTGGTGAGGCATATCCATGGTGGGATCTTACTAATAATATGAGGCAATGAAAAGAAACTGACTTCATAAAGTGGGATAAGATTAAAATATTATTTTTCAGCAATTATTTTCCTCGTATTCTTTATTGAAAAAAGATAATTAATTACTCAAGCTTAAGCAAGAGGATGATATAACTTTATGTTCATAGAAAGTAAACTTTACATGATATTCAAGGATCTATTAGAGTATTATAACTTATTATAAAAGTTATGTTGATCGATTATTCAGTGGATTGAATCAAAATCATTAGAGGGAATTAGACATAAGGGGATTTGGATGATATGAATTAATCATTAGTTGTTCACTAAAAGTATAAATGGAATTTATAAACACTCTTGGTTTTAGTTATAAGAAAAGGAATATGGGTTCCAATGGGAATTATAATGATATTTCATGTGAACAGATGACAAATTTTCAAACTCATAATATCAAAAATGTTGGGAAGGATCACTTTAGTGAGTTCATCAAAGGAACAATATTGTGATTAAAGTGTGTAAATCCATGTTATCGAGAAAAATAATATATATGTAGTGTAAATAGTACAATCAATGAAATGAATAGAGAGTGTTCTCAATAGAATTAAACACCCACACTCTATTGTTTTATGTGAAAGGAATTTGGGCATTATGATTATCAATCCTTCAATATAAGGGATAATGTCGATGATAATACACAAAAACCTATGAAGACAACAGAAAATGTTAAATCTTACACAACCATAATGTATGAAATAAAAAATGATAACTAGGGAACACTTATACTACCCTATATTATAAATTTCATGTTTTATTTTGTGTAAATGGGACCAATAAAAATTTTATGGTTTATACTTTAGTTAAATTTCAGGAAAATTATCACCCATAACATTAATTATGGAATAATTAAGCCATATTTTATTTTCTATTAATACAAGGATGAACACAATATTCTAATGATTTTTTTTGTATAAGATAAGATTTTATATAAGGATTAAATGGTCAAATAACATTTGTAAGTGTATATATATACATGTAATATTAACTTAAGAGTTGTGGATAACATCAAGATTTTATGAGTTCATGGTTTATCATAAGTTCAAAGTCATTGAAACACTTTTTTGAGGTTTTAAATTATTTGATTTTATCAAGATTAATGATTTTAAAGATTTATACCTAGAAGAAGAAACTTTTGGTTTATATATGATTTAGTTAAAATAATATTTAAGGGGGAATGCCTTTACTCTTTTTTGGAAACATGATTAATGGTACTGGTATCCTTTAGGGTTTATCATATCTTTGATGTTAAGGTAATTATGGGTTGTATTTGATCACCTCAAAATGATAGCTCACTTCATTAATATCAAAGATTATTTTTTCAGTCTATATTATTTCCATAATATACATAAAATAAGTTGTAGGGTTGTATGTGATACCACATTAAATTATATCTATTCAATATTTGAATTTTAGCATGTGTTTTGTCAAAGTCTTCATCATGTTGTTGATATAAAGTTGTATTTCAACACTGAATATCATCATCAAAAAAATGGTAAATATGATAGAATAATTCAAACTATAAATGATATTATATGATATTAGTTTACAGATTTAAAATTTCATTGTGACAAAACCCTTCCGCATTTAGAGTTTTCTTTCATACATAGATTTAACTCAAGTATTGAGTTGGCTTCTTATGAAGTCCATTAAGTAACGAAGTGTATAACTCCAATGTTATGAATTAAATATTTATAAAAATAGATATTGGGACTTGATTAAGATGATGATATAGGATATAATGATAGATACATTCTACAACATGAAAGTATATCTCAAATTTGATAGAATATTTATTCTCAAAATCATCAATGTGATCTAAAATTTGATGTTGGTCAGAATATATTTATGTGAATTTCTCCATAGAAGAAATAAGGGAATACTAATACCTATTTATATCGGCACATTTGAATAAAAAAATTATATTGGGATAATGGATTATCATTTGGTGAATTTACTAAGCTTATACCATGTTCATGATGTGTTCCATTTATCTATCCCGATGAATTATATATTGGATCCATCACATGTACTGATCTCACATGTCATACCATTAGAGAATGATATTTCTTATGGGGAACAACTGGTGGAGTGTCTGGATCAAATAAGGTAGGTTCTATGAAACATAACCACCTACATGGTCAATGTTTTGTGTAAAACCCACTAACATAAGTGTTTAATTTGGGAACATGATAATGTAATGAGGCCCAAGAATGCACTGTTGTTGGTACCAAGGTGAACAATTTTGAGGGAGAAATTCATTTTAAGTGTGGTTGGATATAACACCTCAAGTCTTAATGAAATATATATATATATATATATATATTTAAATAACTTTATTATTTTTTATATTTTTCATTACATGAAACAATGAGTTTATCTTCTGATTCTAGAAACACTAATTTTATCTCACATTGCATGCAATAGTCAGTTTAAATGCAATGTGACTTACTATTAAAATAATATTGTTAAAAATGACAATCATCCCATAACCATTAAAATTGTGGGTATGTATATGATTGACTAAATAATAAAAAATTATGGCATGGAAATTTATATAAAATTTATTATTTAGTAATCAATTAATTGAAAAGGAAATAAAACTATTTTAAGATAAAAGAAATGTTTTCTGATAAATTATTTTTTATTATTAAATAAAAATAAAAATTTGGTGAATTATCTTAATTAAATATATATATTATATATTATATAAACTATTTATCAATAATCATATGTGTTTTCTAGAATATAGATGATAATTAATACAATTTTATGCTTAAAAAAATATTAATGTAAAAATAGTTTTTCACATTTTCGTGCACTTATATTAAAACTAAATTTTGAAACTTTTATAATTTTTTTTAGAAATTAAGTTTATTTTTAAAATAAAAATTTCAATATAATATTTGGGAGATGTTTCTTGAATTTTCTTAATATAATATGTTTTTTAAGAAGTGTTAAAAATACTGAATTTCAATTGAAAATGAAATATTCACGCAAATTATTCAAAATGTAAAATTATATTTAAAATTGGTTTTAAAATAAACATAGTTATATAATATATATAATTACACAATATACGTCATTTTATCTATTTTGATATTTAATTTTGATATAAAACCAAGAAATCATTTGAGCATTTTCTCTTTGAAAACTCGTTTCTCTTCATATATACAAGATTAATTTTTAATTAAAATTGGTCACTTTTATTAATGTAATATATAAAAATTGATAATATATTTAAATTCATAATAATTCATATTTTATAACAAGTTAAACTGTATTTTGTACCATAATTAATTGTAAAAATACTAAAAATAAATTTACAGTGGTTAATGAAAAAATAGGTTTACTAGGTGTTAAACTGAAAATAATAATGGGTAAAATGACACAAAACATGTCTAAGATATATTTTACAGACATATATAGACCTTATAATATCTAATAATATATAATAATTTATTTTGACCATTTTTTGAGAAAAACATGGGTACACCTTCTAATTTTTAAAAATTATATGTGTGCCACTCACCTCCCTTATAAAACCCCACCCACTCACCACTCCCCCTCAAACCTTATCGCCCTATTTTTTTAGAAAATAACTGGTGAAATAACCTCCCAAATTCCATATTATCATTTTATATGATTTTTTTAAATAGATTCAACCTATTAAAGATTTTTATGAAATCCTAAGGAAGTTACTCAAAGAAGAGGTAATGTTCTTCAAAAAGCATCTTTATTTTATTTCTACCACCAAATCCTTAAATTATTATTAAAAAATTATGAAATAATAACCTAATTATATTAAATATAACAATAATTTTTTCTATCCAGGTAATTAACTACAACCATCTCCACATCCATTAAATGGTTTATGAAATCAACATTTGTGTGTACAATATATACTACCTCACAAACCAAATCCATTCTTATTTCCATTAAAACATATCATGGTACATTATGATGATGGATAATATATATATATATATATATGATATTTATAACATAATTATACCTCTTGAGTAAAAATATCATATATACCTTTTTTACCTTCATTTTTGTAGGGGATTCAATAACGTCACTCATTTATACAACTGACTACTACCACATGAAATGTTGTGAATCGGGTTTTAAAAACAATTTACATGGAAGATAACAATGAAAAATTTAATGAATATATGTGTTATAAATGATATAATTATGATTAAAATGACATGTATATAATTTTTAAAGGATAATATATCATTTCTATTCTATCTATTTCACTCACTGAAAGATAATAACGTTGTTCTTGTATGTATGGACTACCACCTTCACGAAGCAATTTGGATATCCCTTTTCATAACCACACTACATGTATGATATGTATAAGTAAATTTAATGAAATAATAATTTATTTAAGATATTATTATCATTATAAATCTTTAAAATATTACTGAAGTTCTTTCTATTGTGATTGATGATAACTGGAAATGGTACTAATGAATATGTATGTTCTACCATCTCTATGATAGTAACATAATTCATTTCTCAAAAACATAATTCATGAATGATAATAAAATTATAATTGATGTATAAATTTCATAATTATTTCATGATTATTATTCTAGTGTATATGGAACCATGATCAAATTAAGAGAGATTAAAATAATAAATCAATACATATATGAAAAACAAAGTGCATATTAACTAAAATGTGATTTTAATAAAGAACTTATATTAGATGGGTAATTATTAGTTATAGGTAAATCATACATTGAATAATAAATATAATTATGATTCTAAAAGAGATTTATAATAAAATAATATTTTTTTATAACAAAGGTTTTAATTTTTATGAAGGATGTCCAAACTCTAGATATATTATTTACATCTTACAATTTTAATTCCACGAGACACATGTAATATTAACCACCTATTTAATTAATGTAGTGCATATAATTTCCATGAATTTATTTTATTGATATTATACTAAAAATTATTGAGATGTAAAAAAAAATTTTAATACCTCTCTTCCAAAAGGATTATGGTTTAGGAATTATCAACCTAGTAATAGATTTTTGTCTCCAATTTCATTTATTGAGACATATGTTATGTTATTCATGTGTATTATTATATGAGTCGTATATATAACCCCATTGATATGTAATATCATGAATTTATTTATGCTCATTAGATTTTATATTTAATTTACTATTATTCAATCATGTAGATTATAATTTAATGTTATTAAAGTGGTAATGATTTTATATTACAATCTCATAATATGTTTCATTTTTTTAGGATTATATTTCCAATGATCAAATGTAATAATATATTTCTAAATAAACTCATTAATTTTATCATAATATTTTTATTCAAAATAATTATAAGTAATAATATAATTTTTCCAATCACTTTTAAATAATATAATTGGGAAAATGTTTTTAATAAAAGACATCTTTATTTCTCCCTTTAGTTGAAAACCTTTTTTTCTCCCAAAAACATGTCTTTAAAAAATTTTCAAAAATGGTTTTAACTTTACTAACATGAGTTATTAAAGATATTTTAACCTATGATTTAATTTTAACTACATTTTTTAAAGTAATATTCATTTTATTTTCCAAAAAAATCTATTTTTACTTTTTCCATAAAATTTTAAGGAATATTCATTTTAATGTATATGTCATGAAAATAATTTTCCACCTACATGAACATCATTTTATATGAATATTAATTTATAAATTTTCATGTTTACTTTCAAATAAAATGATTTGAAATGTTTTAAGAATTTTTAGATTTAAAAAGTGATCGCCAAAAAAAATTTGTCTTCCTCAAGAAATGTTCCATGTTATATATAAAAATAATTCTACATATGAGAATAAATCTTTGGATGTAACCTTCTATTATCATGTTATATAACTTATTAATTCCAATATTATTCATTCTCAAAATTTTTATAACTCTACGATGTTTATGAAACATGATTCTCTTCTATAGGTTATACTATGATAATATTTATATGAAACCCAATTCATTCTCGATGAGTTATACTATGCTAAATTCATGAAATGATTATGAAACCCATATAGTTTTTATAGGTTTTTCAATGATTAAATTATAAAAGGATTTTGAAACTTTTTTCTTTTTCACACGTTATTATATGATCAATTTTTTTTGAAACACATTTCATTTCATGGATTATGATATGATTAATGTATCATGATATTATGGAACAAATATGTATGATTTTCATTATTTTATGGGTGGGAGATATATATCCCTCAAATTAATAGGGAAAATATAGATAACTCAAGGGAAAATATGTAATCCATTAACCTTATTACATGTTCATAATGTTATATTTAAACTTGAGTACTGGTTCAAAATGTTATGGGTGACCTTGATTACATGATCACAACATTTTCAGTGAACTTGATTACGTGTTCACAATGTTATTCTTGAACCTTATTACATCATCATAGTGTTATTAATGGACCTATTGTTCAGGTCTATAATGTTATTCATAGACTTGGGTACCCATAAATAGTTTATTTGAGGACCTGATTTCATGTCTTTAACTTAATGACTGATCAATAATTTATTTATAAATTTTCACAATGTTTTAAGCTAATCTATGTGCCAGAAATCTATTTCTTATTCAAATTTTATGATCTTTTAGATCACATTCTTTGATTCCCATATGATTCATGTCTTAGAAATTTCTAATAATTATTCCATGACTCAATATTATGATATTTGATATGAACGGTATGGATTTCAAATGTTACTCTCACGTTCACATATAAATATGTTCTTTTTATTCTTATGTATCTCTCTTGTTTTCAGTTACTAAGCATCTAAAATCAACATTTATTATGTTGAATTTTCTTGGGTTATGAATAAAGGTTTTAATTTGGGTATGTTTTTTATGAGTAAAAAAATGGATGATTATTATGGGTGATGATGAATATCTTCACAAAATTATATGTTCTTTTACCTAGTCTGCAATGATACTAAAATATGACCATCCTCAATCATGTGTTATATTAATTTATTAAATATTCAACTAAAAAGATGTAATAGTTATGTATATGAATACTTTGTTACTATAATAATCCTATAGTCAATAATAAAAATGAAAAATTGATCAACCTAATATATAAATAATATATTCATTAACCCTATGGAAATAGTGTGCTAATTAGTAAGTCCAATCACAATCACCCCAAATTAATAGTGTCCATAGACTTTATTAATGGTTGTATTTGGTATGTCATTATTTTTGAAACTTAACTGATTATTTCCAAAAATGACGACCAATCATTGAGATGTACTGAGATCTATGAAATTGATCAATATGATCATCAATATGTAGTACATAATATTTATTATTGATTTTGATTTTGTTGAGATCAAATTAATTAATATTTCGCCACATTGATCTATATTTCTTCTTGAAAAAATGTATAGATGCACCCCAAAGGGATGAGATAGTCTAAATCAATCCATTATCTAGGTTTTTCTAATTTTTATTCTTTAATTCATACAACATATTTAGGGTAATTATTTATAGAGACTTTAAAATTGGAAAATGAAAAGGTTATGATTTTTATTAAAAACAAAGCTACATGATTTTATGGAAGTCATAGAATGTATTCAAGAATGATATCAAAAAACAAGTGTACAATAATTATATCCTTGATTTTTTGTTTATTGCATACCATTATTGACAAATTGAGTTTAAAAATATGATTCATTCCCTGTAAAATGAAACTAATTTCAGTTATAAGTTCATATTCATCCCCACATTAAAAAATTATAACTATATCACTCATAATAATAGATAATAATTCATTACTATATAAATTTATTTATAATATATTTAGAGAGATCTAATACAATCTCAAAATAACATCAAATATCACTAAATTTTTAATAATACTATTTTGTTAGGGACAATACTTACAAACAATAATACAAAATCATTAACTCTAGTGTGGAGGCTAGATATGACTTAACCGTCCTGATCCACTCTAAAGACTAGCATAACAGAGGACCATAAAGGGTAATGGTGTTATCCCTTTGATTAGTGAATCAACACATTTAATTGCCATGTTACCCACACAAAAGACATTTAACTATAAATAGTTTCATAGGACGTAATTTATTTCCCATATTTGATGTATTAAATTTTACTTAGAAATTAGTTTCATTGGACCATTTTTCCCTGAAAAAAAACTTCTGAATACCTTGGAAAATTTCATTAGATGTATCTTTTCACGTTGTTGACATGTAGGAATATGAATCATCTTTAAAAAAAATTATTTATATATTAAAATCCAATAAATATAAATTTATCCCTTACTGGGTGTGTTAGGAAACTCACCCATGATGAGATTGGGAATTATATATTGAAATTTATGAATGGATGAAATTAGAAACATTCAAATTATAACTCCAATTTTATTTTTTATCTACTGAGGAAAATCATTTCATTTCTTGTCACATTAAACATTAACATGATTCCTTATATTAAGAAAATTTTCATTATAACAAAATTAATGTGTGGGTAACAATACCTATTTAAATATATGATATAATTAATAAAAATGATTAATAGTATGTCAAAAATAATTTCATAATATTTGAAATCTGTGAAACCATAGGTTTATCATATGTCCATTAAGGTTATTTCCTATTCAATCTCTAAAAAATAATTCATAAAGAAAATATTAATTAACACATGAATATCACATGGGACTAACTATCCATGATTATAGTCTTAAGAACATGCGTTTATCATGGGTGATGATCCACCTCATTACACTTTGTAACCCCTAGGTTCATATGTAGGCCATCCATATTCAGTTTCCAATAAGAAAATAGAAAGGTATATTATAATAAAACAACACTCCATTATTTAATATATCATAGGCTATTCCCCAATACATATATTTATCCTAATGGTCTTCACTGATGTTTCTCAAACCTCATAATAAAACAAATACTAAACTTCCCACTGATAAAACCTATAGTTTCCCTAGATTTACATATATAAATATAAAATAATTTTAAATGAAAATTCGATACATATCAAAATTAAATATTATTGATGATAATAATAGTTTATTATCTATAGATACTAGATACATTATAATCTTATTTAATTAGTGTTATTCAAAATCCCCCACAAAGTTTATCTAATGTGTTACAATCCCTAAACATATCATACATAAAAAACATTCTTCATTACATAAGGAAAGGAATCCTATGAAATGGTGATCATGGATTATTAGTATTAGTAAAAATTAGAGATAAATGGTAGTGAACATATTTATGCATAACATGAGTATAATGGGATAAGAATATGAGGTTATAATTTTAAAATAATAACAACAATTTCATAGATCATAATACTTGATTAAGGTTATTTCAATTTATCAAACCAGGATCAATGAGGAATAAAATTTCTTGTCCGAGAGATTATATGATAAGAATAATAAAATTACATATAGAGTGGCATTAAAAGTGTGGCATAATCGTAATAATAGAAATCATACGTAAAGGATACCCCAATACCTTCATCCTATTTTAGGCATGGTCGGACCACTAGTGTACCTACATTGGGACTTGGATACCCTCCCAGGTACCATTTTAGGATTTTTTAATATCTCATGTAACCGTTGAGCTCATAAAATCGTAATACTTACCAAATATTTTAATTTGATATAATGGAACAACCAATCATAAAATCATAATTTATCAATATGTATTTGATAATACCATAAAAATATGTATCATTTAACATAATGTAACCCATGAAAAAAATGTTTTCACTAATAATTCATTATCATAATCATAAAAAAATAAATTAAGGAATAAATAAGGTATCATTGGAACAAATACCTAGTGAAGAATAAGTAACATCAATATATGTTATCATATATGAAAAAAATGAAAAGATCACAAATTTTTTTTAAGAAGATAAAATTTTTATTCTGAAACATAAAACAATATTAAAAAATATTATGGTGAAAAATTATTTCAAAATAACTATACAATATTTTAATGTTTGTTTAAAGGAAAATAATATTTTTATAGAAGGAATATCTGATCATACAGTAAACATTAAAGAAAACATTTCCTTAATAAATATTGTAAAAAGTACCACATTTTGAAAATGGAAAAAATTTTCCTTTTATTTATTTATATTGAAATTATAAAATTTTTAAAAATTAAATTTATCTATAATTATATAATATTTTAAAAAATTTCAAGAACATTTAAATGAAAATATAAACATGGGATAAATGGTTGTCCGACCGAATAAATAAAAAAAAATTATAAAAACATTCTTTATTATCTTTTGAGTATATATAGTGATGAAAATGGAATAAAAACATGTGATATATTTATATTAGAAATTTTAATAAAATTAAATAAAATTTTTTCTTCAAATATCATAAAATTTATCATCATAAATTAAATCATAAATTGTTCTGGTTAAAATTGACATTGTAAAATATAACATTTATCAATTTGGTATTTTTCAATTTATAAACCCCAACAAATAATAAAACAAATAATATGGTGAATATCATTAATCAAAGGACATTAATGAAATAAAAAATGAATTGGGAAGTATATAATCCATCTAAAAGATATAAGGTTTGAATATGCTTTATGTCTTAGAAAAACAAAAGCGAGATGATAACCCCTTACCTTAATGATGACTTTCTTCGTAATCCCTCTAACATACTATATAAAAAATATATATTTTTTTACTTCTATATGAGAATAATAATAATTCTTATATTTCCATATAAGGTATAATTATAACATATTATCACCCATTTATAAATAATATTTCATTATATCCAAAGTTTCTTATGATATCTGCTCCATATTTTATAGAAAATTCTTTTTATAACTTAGGGTCCCCTATCATTTATCTTGGTTACATAATGTATAATATAATAATATTTCAATTTTTATTATATTTTATAATTATATTAAATTTTACAAATAATCATATAAAATCATGATGGAAAGTTATTTACATCACTTTGTTAAGAATATGGTCTGTACATACACATGGGTGATGTTTCTATTTTTTGATCGATGGAATGAAATGATAGTGAATAATAATTCACCATTATAGAAAAAAAAATATCTAAAAAAAAATATATATTAATTAAATATATCGTTATTACAATCCATTAAAATAAAAAATGAAACAAAAATCATATCGCTCTTTGAAGGTTGTTGTCCACACGTATGAACGAATGACATTATAATTTCCAAAAAAAGTGTTGGTATAGAAGTAGATAATATATAATATTTATATAAGTGTAAATATTTTATAAATATAATATATATAAATATATAAATATTAAATACATCATAATAAAAACCCATTAATTTTGTTTATTGAAATATGTATAATATTTATATGCGGAGGAGTGGTCCACATGTATTTTCAAGTAATAATTTAATTTCCCATTTGATGTAAATGAGGTGTAAAATGGTTGTTCCATAATAATAATTATAACATCATAGTATATTGATGATACTATATTAAATATTTTATTATAGATATAAATTATATAGGGGATTTATGATTAAAAATAAATATTTAATGTTTCGGGTAAAAAGATTTAATATACATAGAGAGACCTAATTTTTCTAACAACTAAATCCTTATAAAGACAATATTATGGAAAAATAAATATCATATGGTAGATAAGAATTCATCTAGGAGTGTTTTTATAAGGTCTTGGATGATATATAAGTCCCCAATTGTGGGAAAAATGTTGGATAAAAGGATCCCTTTTATATGTGGGAGGAATGACCCTGTAAATGCCTAAAAATTATCATAATAAAACATCAAATATTTAGTGATGAATATTAATTAAATAAAATATCGATTCCTAAAAGGTTTATTTAAATCTACTACCTTTTGAAACTAACACACAGAAACAAATAGTTTATAGATTAAATACATAATCTACCACTGGTTTCTTCATATATTTAACCCATCAAATACATGTCATTCAAATAAATTTCATCATAACTTGGGGAAAGTAAACATAGTAAATGGTGAGATTATATTATCAGTATGTTTGAGAAAGATTGATATCAGGGATCATAAATGAATATCATGAGCATAAGGTTATGGTAACCTAATAATAACATTTGAAAATTATACACCGCATATCATAGATTATAAACTTGAGTCACAACATATATCTTGGAAGTTCATATCACATGAATCATAAATGAATAATATAAAATATTCTATGAGTACATGAAATTAGAATAAGACATAGATTTATTCGATACACATAACCAAAGAAAATAATTTCTGTAGTAGTCAAGGATCATTACCAAGAATATCACATTAGAATTTGTTCACTCACTAATCCATCATTCTAGTCGTGATTAAATACTAAGACAATCATTGTTGAAAAATTTCCTTACCAAACATGGTTCATTCACCATTCTAATAATGTTAATATCATGAGATACAAATATTTACCCAATGAATTCAAGGGTGATATAGGTACCACTAGTGTATGTTTTTAATTTAACAACCCATCCTTTTATATAATTTAACCAACATCCATGGAATATAATGGAACCACCAATAACATAATTAAAATAATGCGTATGTGTCACAAAATATCATAAAAAATTCATCATATCATAAGCTTCAAATAATAACTATCATTTAAAAATATTTTATCATAAAGAAACCACTGGAAAAGAAATGGTTTTCACAGACATTCCATCATTTCATCATATCATAAGCTATATAAAAGCGACGAGTTTAATAAAAATAATTTCATCATAATTATAAACAATCTAGGAAAATTATAAGGATGTTATAATAGGACCATGTCCCTAGTAAAGCTAATGTATCATCAAAGGATTTCATTATATATGAAAATGATTATGAAATATCCATTAGAACATTTCGTGTGGATTATATCATTTCAAATTTTAAATCAATTATCTATAATTTAAAAACCAAAAATAAAAAAAAATTAATGAAAATATTTTCTATTAAAATAAACTTTTAAAACTATAAAAGAATAATTAAAATATTTTTTTGGTCATAATGGTAGAATATAATATTAGTGTTATACATTCTAAAACAAATATTATTTTCAAATTTTTGATAAAATTCAAAAATACATCATATAAAAAATAATAATAATATTACATTAAATCTTTTTGAAAAATTTAAGACATAGTAAAAGAAATTAAATAAAAAAAATTTATATAATAGTATAAACATTATTTAAAACAATTTTTTAGAACATGTCCATTTAAGAAAAATGAGTTTCAACCGAGGAGTGGAATAATCATTTTTTCATAAAATCGTTATTTTGAAATCGTCAATACATAGAGAGAAAAATGAATATAAAATTTTAAATGACTATAAATAACCATAGGATGATTAATTTAATTTTTTTTATTGATATATAGATCATAATATTTATTCATTAGAATCATAATCACAAGAAATCCTTATAAACAATGAGACTGTATCATAAAACTCATACCACAATGGTAACTATTGAATCACATTACCCATGAAAGAAATATAATGTTTTGGACATGAATACCACATAATGTTCTTGAGTATAATAATAAAATTTATTCATGAGTTGAATAAACATCACATAAAATAATCAAGTGGTGAATGAGACATGTGTCCCGCTGAAACAAAAAACGAGACCAAACATTCTTACCACATTGAAAACATATGAATTGTAAGAAAAATTAAGGAATAAAATAAAATTAAATATCCTATATAATTTAAATAATTATATACATGATATAATATGTTATAGGTTCAATATATACAGTACAAAATTAAACTAATGGGGAATATGACAAAATTATCCCAGAAAAAAGATTCTAGAAATCACAGACCAGACAATTTAACTTTTTTATACATGATAAAACTTCATGTATAATAAATATATGTTTATTAGGAATGTATTATATAACCATAATGATATATTTAATTACATATATTACTTTTATAGGACCCATTTTTCCTATGTACTAAAAATTTCTATTTGAAATCTTGTTTTGGGTAATAACTACATCGATTTTTTATGTATGTTTTGGTTTGGTGTTTTCATTCATTTACTTGGATCATGATTACTTAATATCAAGAATATTGAAAATTTTATTAATATATTATATATTCATTATATATTTATTTATATTAATGGATAAATATTATAGAAATAAAATGAGTTGCATTGTTCACAGTGGCACTAGTTCATATAAGTACACATAAATTGTGTTTCCATTTTCTTGACGAATGAAAAGAAAGAAGGGTAAATATTAATTAACCATTACATAATTATTATTAATCATATATATCATATATATTCATTAAATATTACCTCATTAACATTCATGTTTAAATAAAATAAAAAATGTGTCATATCATTTCAAGGATGTGGTAGTCCACATGTATGAATGAGGAACGTTGTTGTTTTCCTAATAATTGAAAGGAATGAAGGTCAATTTTTAAATATAATTGATGAAGTATTATTCTATAATGAATTTCATATAAATATGTAAAATTATTCATTATATCTACCTTTGATGTGTGGTGATTGATATCTAATTACATCAGTTCATGGGGAGGAGGTCTAGCGTACACATGTTCAGTGGTTTCATTTCGCATTTGATGGAAGAGGAGATGAATATATGTTATTAAATAGAGTTATAACTTTTCATTATATGGTAGATACTATTTTTATTACATTTTAATTATTAATACATAAATTAATGAGGTAATTTAAGGAATAAAAATAAATAACACTGTGAATATAATTACCTTCACTTTAAAAATCCTCTTTTGGATATCTTATTAAAGACCATAGCGTAAGAATATTGTGAATACTTTAAACTCTATAACATTTATAAGGTTTTTGGTTAAATATTTTTAATTTTTTCTGTTTTTTAAAATGGCATATTACGTTTTAATATATAAGGGTCAGAGGTTCCCTTTAATAAATGATAAAGAGAGGTGTATTCTTAAATACCCAAAACTACTCAATAAAGGGAAGTTAGGGTAAATAAATGTACCAATAAAATTATTAAATAATGGAGTGTATTGAATATATGTTTGATATAAACATCCAAAAATAGAAATAATAACATGTTATAAATATAGAATTCATTAACCATTAAGGTTACATACTTTTACCATTCCAGTTTTCACCATTGTAACTAGTTTTCATTTTTTAACTATGTAATTTACCTTAAAATACTAAAAATAAATGAGAATTATTAGATAATATGGAAAAAAAATCATAAATATTAAATCCTATTTTATCCAAAAAAATTCTATGATTGTGAAGAATTAATTTTAACACAGGCGCATGCAATTTAAAAACGTAGTTTTAACCTTAACAACAGTAATTATTTTTTACTAATTTTAAAATTCATTATGACTCAAAATTAAATTTACCATACTAAATTATATTTACTTTTATAATTATGATTAAGGGATAAATTTTTACCAAATTCATTTCACATAATATTATGAATTTAATTAGAAATTAAACCACTAAATGTGATGGAAAAACAGTTTTCCAATGAATTTTTTAGCATGTTTAAAAATATATTATATCAAAGTAAAAGATAAAACTGATTAAAAAATTCCACAATTTTATTAATAATAATATAATTTAACTAATATTATTTTAAAAAAAAATTAAAATAGGTGGAAATTTGTAAATTAAGAAAATAAAAAGTCAGTTTTCAGTAAAAGTCAATATTTTTCTTTATTCATTTAAAAATTTATATTTTCAGATAATTATGAAAAATTAAATCGATGATGATTTAGAAATATGGATTTAAAATGTGAATTAAATTTATTTTATTATATTTTTATAAAATTTTTAAATAAATTTTAAAATTAGTGTGAAAAATCCAATGAAACCTCTTTTAGGAAATAAAATATCGTTTTTAGTTATAAAAATACATTTATTCTTATCGGATTCCTAGAAAAATTTTAGATGAAACATAAAAAGGTTATTGAATATATAATATAAAAATTTCATTAAAATAGTTATCCAATAATGATAAATTTAATTTATTTAGATAAAAACACTCTGTGCATATAAAAACTATTTTTCAAAAACATATTACATTTACTTTCAAATGATTTTTTTCTAATCAACTGATAAAAAGTGAATTTATTTTAAAAATATATATACTATATATTTTTAATAATTTAGTTATTAATACTCATACCCAACAATCCATTGGCTATGAGATATATTTCATATTAAATAATAATATCTTAATATTATAACATGACTTGTTGGAACTCATTTATGTGTGTAACATAAGATATTGATAAAATATATTTATTTGGAAAAAAATATACAATAAAATATCGGTGTGTTAAATTCATACCCCCGAAAATTAATTACATCATATAAATTTGAAGTTGATTCTGATAATAAATGATTTCTTTTTGAAAAGAAATGTGTTTAAATCCTTTATTATAGAAAGGTTTATTAAAAAATCCACCTAAAATAGGGAAAGAAAACATTTATGTTCATATGGAATAATACAAAACTACAATTCAAAATACGATAAAATTATTTGTAATTGAAACTACTGCAATGGAATCAAATTAAGGTCTTCAGATCATTGATCACAATAAATTTAATGATCATTGAAATGTTAACAACTGAAAAATATATCAACCAATGAGGCGAGAAAATGATATAAATTCATCAGAAATGAAGGTAATAAGGTTATATATTTTTCATGATCCTTTTTCTAATGTTTTTAATTTTTCACAAGAAAATATCCATACTTTATTTCTAACCATTTCTTAATAATATTCTCATTCATTTTTTTTCTTTGATCAATTTCCACATTATGTCTTACTCGGAGAAACAAAGTTGAATTTTATTAAATCCAATTTCACTAAAATTATAATAAAACAGATCAAAATATACAATAAAGAATGATATTTCATTCCTTATATCTCTCGATAATATCAAAACCCAAATATTCAGCTCAAGTTATCTAATATTGATAAATCATAATATAATGAAATAGTAAATTATTCTATAAAACCTTGTTTGAAGATCATCTTATACCAATCCATAAATGTTTAATCATTATACACTTCCAAAAATAAATAATTTATAAACAATATCACTAATTTTTTTAAATATACATATCATTAATCATCCAAATATTATAAAGTACCTCTTAATAATTACATACCAAAAACAGGAATACCTTGGTCATATATTCTGTTAAAACAAGGTAATAAAAATAAATATCATAAAACCTTGATAAAACTATAAATTATTCATTTTTAAATAAAAAATCATAAATTATTAAATATATTCCTTAAGTACAAAAAATATGTATACTCCATCAATGATAATATAAACCCCTACTTAGACAAATAATTGAATGATTATAAGGCCATCAATACTATATAATTTACTTTATTCAAATCAATCACAATTTTATCCCAACTAAATACTGTTATCTCATATTAACAAACATATTTAGGTTTTTATTTTCCTTAATTATGCATTCTTTAAAAAAATAACCTTTAAATTAAACCTCATTTTATGGTCATCATATCCATTCGACATTTTCTTGAAAATCCTTAATGAAAAATTTCTACAAAACTATTATTATATATTTCATGATTTTTATAACATAATTATTGAGATCCAACAAACAAAAAAAATAAATCATTCCAAAAAATTATTAAACCATTAACTAGGATTCATCATCGTATCTCTTAATAACTTTTTACTTTCATACATCATTTATATCCACTTAATCCTCAAAACAATGCCATTAATAATACAACCTTGTTGATCGCCTTCTTGAGATTTTACCCAAGGAAATCAATTAACAAAATTTTTATACCCTTCACATATAATACATTCAGCCATATTTGATTACTTAGGGAAACCATTATTTTAATTCATTTTGTTAAATTAACATCTATTTTTTCTCAGAAATTAATTTCTCTATTCCCTTTTTATAAACACACAAAATGACATCTCATTCATTTTATACATTACCTTGAGTAATTTTTCCCACATTAATGATATATAAATAACTATATATTACTTCCTACATGGTCTCTAAACAATAAAATTTCAGGGAACACTGTCATTATATTCACAGATGAGTTTGAGAGTTCATTATGGTGTAAGTTATTAATCAAATATCATGATAACTGGTTATGCCTAAATAAAATATCCTTCACTCTAGTCATGTTTTTATTTTTTTCCAATCCATAAACTATTTAACACATTCAATGTTAAAAAATATCCATCTAGTTCCCATAATTGACTAAATAAAAAAATTCATAGTTTGATAAAAATTATTCATATTGTATAACCAAATAATCATGAAAAATTATTAATAGGATGTCTAAATCGTAACATATTATTTTTTGTCTATATGAACATCAGTTTAACAAAGGTTATTTGTTGTTATCATATATTAGAATCATTTATAATGGTTCATAAAGAGTTCATGAAATTTGAAAACATATCCCCCATGAGTTTCAAACCAAATATGTATAAATGTCCATTTTCATGCTCTATGTGGTGACTATGGAAAATCCCGATACACCATTCTTAGAGTTATTATATATATATAATTGTGACAGATCCACATATGCATGTTATATAGAAATGGGGAAATAATATCATCGAAACCACTCTCTGTATCCTTATCTAATATTTTAATATATTTTTTTATACTATGACTTATCCTCATGGTTATTACTATAGTTTTATTATCATAGTTTCCAATGGTTTACTAAAACATTTATTAATGATAACTGAAAAAAATAAGAACATCTTATAAAATGATATCAAATCATAAAATATTAATATTAATTTAGTACAACAACAAACCACACACTAATGTGTTAGCTATACAACCTTTAGAATCATGGACACAAAAATTGCTAGTTTATAGGTGAACTACCAAATCTCTAAGTATGTTGTTCATAACTAGAACCCTTCTTAGAAATATCATATGAAATACATTATTCATAACCTAGGGAAATAATTCATATTAAAGGGTGATATTTGATGCCCAATAATGGTAAGAATGAGAGATATCAATGTTTATATAATCATAACATAATCATAAGGGTATGAGATCATGGGGATAATATCTTTAAAACATAAAATGTATATCAAAGGTAAAAAAACGATTAATGTCATAAATATTGGTAGTTTGTATGACATGAATAAAACATCAATCAAAGTACATAATCCATGAAAAAATGAAATTAGAATTAGAAAT
This sequence comes from Viscum album, assembly GCA_963277665.1. Taxonomy (NCBI): domain Eukaryota; kingdom Viridiplantae; phylum Streptophyta; class Magnoliopsida; order Santalales; family Viscaceae; genus Viscum; species Viscum album. The sequence continues at coordinate 1,866,488,467 of OY728159.1, forward strand.
ATATTTTTGGAATACACACAAGTATAAGAAGTTATTTCTATTTTAGAAGGGTATCATTGAAAATTCTTTCATAGTGGAATGGGTTTATTCCCTGAACCATCAGAGTACTTGAGGTTCACTCCCATGACTATAATAGAGGAAAAATACCCTACCTAAAATGGGTTCACTTCTTATTCCAATATTTTTTATCTTTGGAGATATAAAAAATTTACCAAATGCATTGTATGGAGATATACATCTCACCCATCCTGGTTAATATCATAACTATCCATCCATGGTATAAACATAACCCCCATCTCTGGTTATAACATAAACACCTTCACTTGTTATAACATAACCAATGTCGGTGGTTTATAATGAAACCAACCATATAATATTGAGATTCATATATATTTTTGTGAAAATATGTTATAACATTAATCATATAATTACACACTAAAATGAAATGGTCTAATTAAACATTTCATCACAATAAAAACCATTGAATATAAATGGGTTTTATAATCATTCAAGCATAACCCATGGAAAATTAATGGATTAATTATCCTCTAATCATCATATATATAACCATAAAAATAATTAATATGGATTCAATAATTTCAATATATCCCTAGTAAATATTAGGTAACATAAAAGTAAGTCATCTTGGATGGGAAATTTTTTTAAGAAGATTACTTGGAACAACTCTTGAGGAAAATATATGTTTCATTATGAAATCAGTTATCTAAAAGTAAAATTTGTTCTTTAAAACTACTGAAAAAAATTATGTGAAAATAAATTTGGAAATATTTAATTTAATCATTAATCCATTTTGAGGTCATTATGGAATAAAATATCATTCATGTCACACACATTAAAACGAATATTCCTTTCAAAATTTCTGAAAATTCAAAAGTAAATATTTTTTATAATGATATGTATATTTCATTAAAACCAATTTAAAAAAAATTAAACATGATTTGAAATTTTAAAAAAAATCAATAATTGGATTATATAAAAAAAATTCATTAAAACATTTTTAGAATACATGGGAATAAATGAAATTTTTTTTAGGGAAGAGAGAAATAATCTATATTTTACATAGAAATATATAATGATATCTTGAGCACTTAAAGAGATTAAAATAAAGAAAAATAATTTAATTTACTATAAGAACAATAGAATAATAAAATTAATGTTTTTATTGATAAATATATAATAATAAATGATCATTTTAAGTATAATATTAATCAATAATGATAAATAGTGATATTGTATCCTAATGCACTTACCATATTGCAAACAATTAAATCATAATCTGAATTAAATAAATAAAACTATAATGATGTGTATATACCATTATTTTAATGATAATAAATATAAATTAAATTCATGTGCAATATATAATCTATAAAAATAATTCGTTAATATGGAATGTGTCTCACAGAATGAAATGTGAGAAAAAACTCTCTAAACACATTGGAAACATTAGAATCTTATAACCCATTAATGAAAAAAATTGGTTGAAAATTTATATATAATTAAGATTAGGATATTAATAATACAGAATTTCAAATGTGAAGTATACACACAAGAGAAAATATATGAGTGGTGAAAATAGAATATGTCTCCGATAAATAAAAGAAAGACTAGAAATAACATTCCTCAAATATCTAATTTCACTGTAGACGTTTTGACCTCATATAAATTAAATATATATTTATTATTCATATATTTCCAAACCATACTAATTTATATCATACCATTTATGATTTACTTATGATTTTTTAACTATTTATTAATACATCATTGTTTAAATCATGTTTCGGGTAAAAACTGCTTTGTTTTTTGATTTGGAATTTTTGGTCATTTTATATTGATAATGGTTCTATAAAATCAATAATATTAACAGTAATATAAAAATAAAACAAAACAAATTATATATGTTATTATATTAATCCGTAATAGTTAGAGAGAAAATGAATTACATCATTTATGGACATGGTAGTTCGTACATACTCAAGATCGTTGTAACAACTTTCTCGACGGATAGAATCGAACAAATTTTTATATCAATTCAACATTGTAGAATCATTTTTATATCATATATATAATATTAATTCATTAAATATTACTTAATTACCATCCACTTTAATATTCAATGAAAATAGTGTCATATGTCTTTGTATTGGAGTTTGTCCACAATTATACAAGAGTGACGTTTTACTTTTCTAAAATATTGTAAATTATGAAGGTAGATTTGATATTATAATTTCAAAAGTATTATTATGTCATAAATATTACACACACATATATATATATTGTGTTTTGGTGTGTTAAATCTTCCTACATATTCAACCAGGAGAGGTGGTGATGGGAAATGAATAAATTATTTTGCGAGGTGGCAGTCTATCATACACATGATAAATAGTTTCAATTCATGACTGATAGAAGAGGATATTGAAATATTTTATTCAATTAATATAGTAAAATATCATTATTTTCAATATATTGGTGTTATTTTATTTGATATATGAAGACATGAATTAATGTAGTAAGACATGAATTAATGTGGTATGAATCATTAATTGAGTATGAGTGACATTTTTTGTAAATACCTTAAACTATGTAACATGGAAAGCATCACTAAATCTAGTTTTCTTTGAAAATTTAAAATAATAGAATTTTATGGTATATATGGTGCATCTATACCTCAACCACAATGAAAACACAAGTTCTAATAATATTTTTTCTTGATCCTCTATGTTGACATTAACAATTATTTTCACTGTGGTAACTTGTTTATTTATTTATTTTCATATGTACTTTTTCCTTTAATAGTAATGGAAAATGATAATTATTATTTATTTTCATCCAATTCTTAAAAAAATGAAATAAAAATTTTTAATAAAAAATTATTATGTTTTTGAAAAATAAATTTCAATGTAGACACATGTAATGTGAGAAACGCCATTTCAACCTTAACCGTGGTAATTTATTTTTTTATTTTTACTATTCATTATGACAAAGAATTAAATTGGACTCATTTTATAATATAAATTATTATAATTCCTAATATGTAATTCATTTAAAAATTTATTTTAACAAAATTGGTATAATTTAATTTAAAATAGAATATATATAAGTGAAGAGAAAACATTTTTAGAAAGAAACATTTTTATAAGTACCAAAAGTTTTTATATAAAATTTTAATATAAATTTGATTCCAACAAACTAAATTTTATTTATAATAAATAAATTGAACAAATTTTAATTGTAATATTTTTAATTGATATGAAACATTGTAAAATATTTAATCAAAAAGGTAATTTTCATTAAAAATCAGTAGTTTCACTATTCATAGAAAAAAATAAAAAATTAAGTAAATTTTTAAAAAATCACTAAAATATAATGTTGATTTTTTGATTTAAAATTTTAATATAAAATTATCAAATATAATTCCTAAAATTGAACAAATAAATTTTAAAATAACTATGGAAAATATGATGAAACTGATTTTTAGAAATAATACAATTTATGCCTACAAATGAACTTTTCTCTTCCCTCATTCCGTGAAATAAATTATATAAATGGTAAAATATTTTCTCTAAAAAAATATATAACATTACTAAATCAATTCACTAATAGTAATCAATTTCATTTATTAAGATTAAAATACAGTGTATGAAAATGTAGTTTTTTGGAATTGTTTTACTATCAAATGATTTATTATTTTTATTTATAATTAATTTACAGAAAATGGATTTATTTTGTACAATTTTACACAATATAATTTTATTAATTTAGTTTTTTCTATTAATAATTGTCAATACAATGTCATGGTGATAACAAAGATATCAAATAATTATATTTTAACAGAATATCGTAGTTTCATTCAACTTAGTAATGCGTGCCAAAGAATAAATAAAATAATAATTTAAAAAACATATATTTAAAGAAATATCTTAGTGTTACAGAAATATAAAAAATTAAATAACAAAAATTAAAAAATGTAAGGTATCTTTTATGTGAATGTGGAAAATTTTTTAAATAATTCTAATTAAAGATAATATAAGGTTGAAGGAAAATTTATGTGGTATTTCTACCATTATAACTTAGTTTTACCCCCAATAGACTAATTATGTCCCTAATCATGACAAAATATTCGGTGTTTTTACTTTTCTTTATAGAAAATAATAATCATTTTTTCATTAATATCTTTATATAGTTTGGTTCAAAATATGATATATATTTTATCATATAGGATATTTTTTAGTGGAAAAATTCCAATTTATAAAAAACATTCAAATATAATGGAACCCATTTTTTAGAAAATTTCATTTTAATTAAAAAATTGTGTTTAATTTCATTCCATTCATAGTAAAATCTATTACATGAAATTGAAAATATTTTATTGAATTTTTATTTTATAAATTTCATTAACATCATTATTCAATTGAAATATATTTTATTTGGAAATATATAAACACATTAACAACATTAAAATTGTTTTCCAAAAATAAATCATTTTACCATAAAATGGTTTTACCTTCATTAATAACCATTAGATATTTAATGTATGAATGATTATTCATAAATTATATTTAATTAAAATAACTTTTTTCTAGTGATAAATATATTTTTCAATATAAATTAATAACAATAATAATAATATGATTCTATAGAAAAGTTGGTCATCTTGTTTTGAAGTGATTTTATTAAAATTTAAGGATTACTTCATAATAATTAATCTATAAATTTAAAATCATGAAAATATTTATATATATAATCAAGAACATGGTTAATCGTATTCATATCTATCAATCAAACTGCTTGGAAATATATTCCATGATATAAATTGGCTCATCTAGACTCGATATTGTTTATAATGAAATCTACCAAATACAAGAAATTTATTTCTAAAGGAATACATATAAATTCTCTAGGTGTTAATTATTGATCAATTATTTTGATGTTTGAAATAACTTAATTCCTAAAGCACATTAATTTTTATATTATTTAATGGGATTAATTCAGAGAATCTTGGGGCGTGTTGTTTCATTTTCAATGGTTTGTTTTTTTCAATTGTATTCAGTGTACCTGATCAGTGTGATCAAGGGAATCCTTGAGTAAGAAAATACCTTTTATGATTATTTTTATCATGAGTAACTATTCAATCAAACATGAAAAATTGTGGCTATTTTAGTATCATTGGATTCAAGAAGGGAAGATTGAGTTGTGTCTTTATTTTGAGATCATGAGATATCAGGTATAAATGATTTTTATACCTTCTTATAAGGGAAAAAATTAGGGTTTATTTGGATAGGAATAATAAATAATGACAAATATGACTACGATAAAATAACTTTTATTTAATAAAATTTATATAGTAGGATCACTATTGACACCACTAAACCTTTTATATACACTTTTATGTGATAATAAACATGTGAAAAGTGATAAGATAATCTTAATGAATAATGAAATATGATAATTTTGTTGGGGGAATGCACATTGTTTAGGAAATTGAAGATTTTTTTGTTATTACTATAATTTTTATTATGTTTTGTTTACAAATAATAGTAATGATAATAATAAAATAAAATAAAATGTCATTTTCCATTTACTAGAAATACTTTACTAGTACACAATGGAGAAATGGAGTCATACGTCGTCTTCTACAACCTTGTGGTACTGAAGTTATAGATTTCTTATCATTCCTGAAATGGATATCTCAAACCATAATAACCTTAATAATACAATCTCTATTTCAGAAAAACTTCCCATTCTAAACATCTATATGAAATTTCATCATAAAAATACCCCATTTTTGATATTATGTGGTGGGAAGATAATAACCAACCTAATATATTATTATGTGAGGAATAGTGAAACCATGTTGTCATTCACATGTTTCACTAGCTTTATTGCATAAAAGAATCATGTTTTCTAGTGAGGAACTAATTTTTTTGTATGAAATATAATATAGTGTGATGAAATCCATTAATGAAAATAACCCAAGTATAATAAAATTCATATCGGGTGATTACATGAGGCCTCTATATAGATATGTTATGCCATAAATATGGTCCATGGATGAGGATTATAGAATTACATATATAGTCCATAATGATAAACCTATATGGACCGACTATATATGAGCATAAAAAATTTGTATCAAAGAAATACCATGCATGTGGAAGCTCTATAGTGAAATAATGAAGAACCATATATTTATTGTGGAGATATAAAATGTGTGATATGAAAGAATCCACAAACACCAAACATAAGAATGTGAAAAAATGGAGCATGTGAATAATCGTATAGTTTGATATGATTGGAGGATAATACCCAGATTTTCATATAGTATAACCTTCCACAATCCCTTTTCATGAATTTTATGAGGCCATGATGTTAGTACACATGAAGTCTTGACACCATATTATTTTCACCACATGAATAAGGAAGGAACACAAATGCCACTAAATGATGAAACACGGTCGCTAAATGTATCTAGATTTAGCCTATAAATATTTTGAGAATTTTGATAGTTTCAGTCCTTTTAAGATATCACATTACATAGAATAATCCTCAGATCAATGGTTGAGTAATTTAGTGTGATGAACGACAAAACTTATTTTTCAAACATTCTACCTTTTTCGGATGTGAATAGGTATTGTGATACTTCATCTATGAATACTGATGTTAGATCAATATATCAATGTATATTCTCTTCAAAGGATCATATCTATCATTTTATATGAAAAAAGATCATTATGAGTCGACATAAGTGTTACAAGAAGAATCTCACAAGACGGTCCGTAGAATTGTGTAATCATTCATATGAAGAGATGATACATCGAATAAGCTATCTGGCTAAGGGATGAGGCACACAATAACCTATAGTTAAGGTCGGTGATACCATGAGTTCATTGTGATTTTGTAAAGATTAAACTATCATCTTTTGTGTTGTTCAATTTCATTTGATCTCGGAAGCGAGCACATATCACTATCCTTCCTTCACAAGGAAAGAGTTTTAATTACCACAAACCCTTTTATGTGAGAAATTATGAATAAAAATTCTATTTATAAATTTTATTGATATTTGATGAGTTTATTTTAATTATCATTAAATTCATGCATGAATAATACTAAATACTGAATACACCATATTAATACGAAGAATGTAAAGGGATCAATAATGAAATTTTCATGTTTCCAAGATAAGCTACATGCTGTATTTCATACCATAATGTTAATAGAATATATATTACACACATTGGTATCATTGGGATTAAAGGTTATGTTTTCAAAAATCTACATTACATAATTCCATTTACACTATTTCATAATGATTTTAACATCAAGTGATTTCCTCATAGGAACACTCTTCTACGCAATACCAACAAGAGGCTTGGGTTTTATTTGATGACTTGTAATGTGAATCCTAGGACCCTTGGTCATGGGTATCATTTGATCAGGAAAATACTTTCTCATGAATTATTCATTTGAACTAGTGTGTCAAAATATTTATACTCTTTAGATAGTCACTCATGATCATTATACTCTTATCTACTCAGGTGGGAAGTGAGACATGACATGAGAATCCCATCAGCCTTTCTAGTAATCATGAAACATTATCCACTTGATTCTTTGAGAGTACAACCAAAGGGGTTTTCCATTAAAAGGGTTTCTAGTCAGTTCCTCATGCATAAAATGTCACACAACACCCACTCTAAAAATAATTTAATCAATTCCATGATAATCAAGTATTATAAAGGCTCGATTAATATGATCAGATTCACTTGACAATGCGATAACTTTGGGGGAATGCTAAACAGTCACCAAAGAGAATCCCATAATCATTGTTTTTAATGTTTCACCCTCTTAAGTCATCTGATTTTTCTCCATGACAATTAGGACATGTGACTTGACAAAGTAGATTGGATTTTCATGATAATGCTCAGATGCCATCGTGAGATCCCGCATTGATCACCTAATGAACCATAAACAATTAGAGAAATAATAAATGCAATTTAATACATGAAATCATGAGATACAACATTGATCACATGACATTCCATGGAGAATCAGAGTAATCCTTGTGAAAATTATTCTGCACCATCACATGATCCATTATCAATCAAGTGACACCTCGATAGAAAATCTATGGGTAAATGTCAAAAACCTTGTAAATACTAACAAAAATTTGAAACATGATGTATCCTCATGTGATACAATGATATGTTATTTATATTATGAAAGGGGTAATGTTTCTTATTTTATATTCTATTTGATCATATGAAGGACCAATGACATGCCTACATAATCCTACGAAGGGCCTCAGACCATCAAGATATTTCTCACAAGGGGATAAAGACATGTCTCTCCCAATCACATGAAATTATATTCTATAGGAATCTTGATCTCAAGAACACCCCCTAAAATTTCATGCTAATGTTCTAAAATCACTTTGAAATAACAATTTAATAATGTGAAATCTCATTTTAAATCCACAATTTTGATAAACATTTAAATGATGGAATGATATCAAGATCACTATTTATTATGCAACAGAAGTATGACCTCATGGATAACCCATGTCTGATTCATGTGAAAAATATGGTTCTATACTGACTCAATCTAATATCTATGATATATATGATGATAAAGGTAGTATAGAACTAGGTTAGTGAGGCCTATAAGTTTCTTTCACTAAACACAAAAATAAACACACATGGGAGAACATATGTGATAGTTGACTTCATAGAGTGGAAATCCATTAAATCACAAGGGTATTGAACTAGGTAAACCTATGTAATGAATTATGGGTTACTAGAAATGAATATACACTTCATGTGATCACCATATTGATCATGAGAAGTAATTATAGTGTTTTGGATAGATTTTATGAAGGATTTTACACATGTTAACTTGGTTTGGTGAAACATAAAAAAATTAATACTTGAAAAATATTGAGGCATATATGAAATAATGTAAAGAAAATAATAAAGACTGATTTGATGATGGATACACATATTTTCATATTAAGGCATCATTAACATTCTGTGACCTATCCATGTCCTGAGACAACACCCAGTCATGTCATCCAATCCATGTGAAGTCATCCAAACATGTAATACATATCATGTGGAGGCCCTCCAACATGTCGTTTCTAATCACATGACACCATTGGACATGTTTGAGTTGATAATAAAACAACCCTCTAATGTTTCATCCATAATCACATGAAATTATTCAAGGTGTCTACATCGATCATGTTAAGGACCCAGCAAAAATTTAGGTACATCAAATGGAAGACCTCTGACATGACTACTTCAATCATGTGAATGACCATGGATATGTTAGTATTCTCATGAAGCATCCCTGGGACAAGTCATTAGGATCACATGCCAGAATCCCCAAGTCATGTACATATATCCTCATATATTCTAGGAGGACAACTAGTAAATTCTCTATGGACATACCCGACATGTCAAGAAATTCTGAAAGAAACCTTTGGACACAATAACCATTTCTATTAGACACACTTAAACATAACATAGATTCAACTTAGATGACTATAATTCCTATCAAAACATGATTCTTAGGATGCCTTCATGAGGCCCGAGCTCCAATTGGAAATTCAAAAATGTGTAATTCCATACATATTTTGGACACTCTATCAAATGGCACCCAAACACTTTTGCGGGTTTCTCATTCTTCCTCATCCATCAGGGGACTGAGAAATAAAATGAACTATGAGGACTCTGATTTTTACTATTAGAGGGATATGTAGGATTCCTTTCTAAGGAACAGACTCAATATCAAACTCCACAATTGGGCCACCCTAGTTCACAAGTGACATATCTATATATGGCGAGTCTTACCACATACAATCCGTTTTTTATCAAAATGAACATTATTAACATGGGATTGAGGATTTTCAATGATCATATCCCAAGAATCATAAATTTTCCCCCAGCTCGGGAAACCTCATTGTGTAATCCTCATTTAGTTTCATCATACGACTACCCTAATACAAGGAAATCCTTCTTAGGGAAAGTCGCAAAGTCATTCCCATATTGGTAAACCCCACAGGAAACCCATGAAGAAAATTAATTATCTATCACCTTCCTTCATCGGTTTGATTGTATATCGAACTATGATGAATCTTGTTCTTTTTTTCAGTATGATACATAAGAAGTCTTCCTAAGGTGAATGATCCATACCAGGTGCCGAAGTACCATCATCTACGTACTTTGTCATAATGTTGAACTAAATGAGTTTGACTTAAATTAAAAACATTGGTTTTTAGTCTTTTTATATATAGTATACATAGGAAAACTCAAAAGGTTCAATCATATCCTTGAAACACCAATAGCTTACCAATATATTAGTAAAATCCATAGTGCTAGGAATATGGATTCAAAATATAAGAAGACACACATTTCTAAGAAATAAAAGAAAATGTATGAAGAATATCAGATTCATAGAGATGGTTTCATAAATAAAAACACCTTTACACATAATAGGAATCAACAGATGATTATTTTATTAGTGTAACCAATCCCATTTTTGAATTTTCAATAGATTCATGAAAAAATAAAAAATCTAAAAGAGTGTCCTAGAATAGGTTATTATTCGCCCCCCCCCCCCTTCGAGAGTGTGATAAACCTAACCACCCATCCTATTGACCAATGTGACCTCTAAAGGTTCATTGGGTTTGAAATCCTAAATGACCTCCTTTCTTTGGAAATAAGGTTTATACCTTCTTATCGAAGTGGGAAGCACTGGGAGTTTCTATGAAATTAAAAAATGGTATATCTGATGTGAATTATTGAGAAACCATACATGAACTCCTATATAATCAATTATTACTGACCATATCTCTCTATATAAAGAAAAATATTTAAAATCATCTAATTAAAGAATAAATTAATCATTATAGGAATCAAGGATCATTTATCTTAATCATGGGGAACCAAACCACATATTTTTATGGGAAAAATGGTGAACCAGACCCGAATATATGAAATAAAAAATTGACCAGCTAACCATGTGTCAGTCTATTTTTTTCATCTCATAAAAAAACAAAAATTGTACAACCAACATGATATCATTCAATAATTAATAATTATTGGGCTCTAAATGAAATAATTCCATTCTCATTGTGAAAATTATACATGATAAAATGGTCTAACTAGGAATAGGAAAAGACAATTGTGTTACCTGTGCATATATGATTGATCATCTTTCACAGTTAAGATGATTCATTGGAAGGAGACCTTGTTCCTTGTTGTATTTGTTACTATATAAATTTCTCTTATAGACATCCTTATCCTTGATCATGTCATCATCAATAGAATTTATTAGAACATAATATATATGAGTTTCCTCTCTGGGTCATAAAAAAACCCCAACCATAGGATGCCTTTAGCTTCAGTTGAAAAAATGATGGTTTAGGAACACCGCTCAAATGGTATGATCCCATCCCTCGAGGCTATATATAGGGGTCTCTAGAACCTGAAGTTGGAAGGTCCCTTTGTTCAAGGAAAGATGTAATGAAACCATGGGATGCCGACAACACCATCAATCACTTAAAATATTTATCCTTGGAGTAAGGAAATCACCACCTTCCATTTCTAAAGATGTTGAGTCAAGGAGTCGACTATGGATCTATCATAGTTTATGGCCTTACTATAAGGGCTCTTCTCAACCGTTGTCCCTGGATTTATCTTGCCGATTCCCCTAAGTTTCTTATAGAGTGGACCTACTAACAAAATTCCCCCTGGAAACTCATGCATAGGTATTATGGAGGACTTTCCATGTTTGGAACTATATTGATAAATAAAGTTGGGCTTATATCCACACTTCCACTAATAAAACCCAATGGAATATTTCTATGGTATAAAGTGAGAAGGATCATATCCCTGCTTACTCATATATGGTTTTCATGTATATTCCATTAGCAATCATGGGGTATGAACAAATCCTCTCACCCATGAATGAATATCATCGTCATATTTTGATGAAAATGGTGGAAGGAAGGTGGTTATATCCCCTTTTCAATTGAATACATATTCTAGTATATATTAGAGTCCAAGAATGTGAAGGCCTGTATTCATATAAAAAAATTATTAAAATATCACTACATTCATGAAAAATTAGAAGTTCTTGGTAGGTATATTCCAGCACTGGTATTGATACAACGATAAGAACATTTTCCAATATCAACAACTAGAGAAGAATATCACCACGACTAATATGAATCAGTGGATACTCTATAGAAAACAAAATTTATTTCATATATACTAGAGAATTATCTACATATTCTGTTAAAGGATGAGGCACAATACTATGGTTATATCTTAATTCTGAATTGGGATCACCAATTTTGTTTACCACATGCCTTAGTAAAGGTTCATATTACTATAAAAAATGACAGATGGTATACACCAATGAAATAGGACCGAAATAATATCTAAGGTTTGACCGGGGATCCCCAACCCAATTTGAAACATGTACCATGGAAGGCATAATTTCGTATCAAAAAAGCCTAGTGGAATGCACCAAATGAATATGAATGGGTCCATATCCATGTTTTGACTAGTGATCACTATTTCAGTTTGTCATATGCCTCAGTATAAGAACACATTCATATAGAAAATTTAGAGCATCATATTCCAATAGAATAGGATTGGGATAATATACACAATCCAACTGAGTTTTGTCAAAGCCATATGGAAATCACCTTCGACTAGGCTCATATCTTTTTGAATTAAGATACTCAATATATTGAAAAATATTTACAGAATCCAAGATCATATCTATAATTACTCTGATTAAAAACTACACCATACAATTTTATAGACTATACAGAAGAAGGATCATATCCCTTCTATTGTTTTAGTAGAAATTTAGTATATTCTGAAGGGGAATGAATATATAAAATTGAATCATATCCCCACTTCATACATGATAGATTGTTATATTATAGAAACAACCTACAATAAGGATTTTATTACAACTAATAATATAGAAGTTCACCATCATTTTCCAGTAGCGTATTTATAGAAAGATCATATTCCTACAATACCAGATAGTTATAAATGTAATTTGGGGACCTTCATGAAGTTGGATCATATTCCTGCTCAATAAAAAACGCATGACAGAATATTCTGGCCATGATGTAGAATGATTATAATATCCTTGATCTACACAATACTAGTTTCCTTGAGGTTGTTTAAAGAATATCTGCAACACCTGAGGTAATGATTACATTTATAATAATTAAAAAATTTATCATTACCTTGATATTCCTTCTTATTGTGGTGCATAGATGGATCTTAAGGAGTCTACTCTTGACATGTTTCATGGACAACCTCCCCATGGTGATATCTCCCCTGGAAAAGTAAATCCTCTCATTTCTCATATACGTTTACATGGATAAATTATAATAAATTCAAAAAAAAATTCATATATATGTTCTCAAAACACCATGGTTAATTGTATATAGTTCCCCAACAACAATCACCAACACTTCACCACGGTTAGTAGAAAACCCCCAGAAGAAACCTATGTTGTATAACCAGGTGTATAAATATAATGAATAAGTTTTAGACATGGATATATGGATATATTTATCCAAAAAAATATCTTTAAAGGTGTTTTGGACCATCTTCATGATCATATATGAGATCCTAGTTGATCTAGTGAAGTATTTTGTACATTAACTACGAAAGAACATGTCATAATTATCAGTAGTTAAAGGGTGGAAACCATTATTATCCAGGATATGAGGGTAACCTCAAACCACACACATACTCTATTATCAAATGTAACTTTCCTCTATCCTTACATAATGAGACCTAAGACTAGAAATGAAAAGTTAAAATATACAGCACAATTGTATCCATTGCACCACAACTTTTTAGAAATTTATTATCCAGGCCACGCCTGATATTTGTGTATGTTCATGGGGGTTATATAGAGTGTTTCACTTTGCCACATCCTTGGACGGTTAGAACATAGAAGATATAAAATCCTGTAATTTTATGTCCATATGAGAAATTAGTGAATTAGGTATTTCATTGGCTAGTGGGTCAATACACTGAGACTACAACTAATAAAGTTGAAAATATAAAATGAACAGAGGTATCAGACATCTAATATATTTCTATGCTAGACCCCTAAAAATTGAAACTAATTTCTGACACAGATTCTAATGTTGATGATTTCGCCACAGATTTCTGAAAAAATGTATCCCATCATTTGTATCCATTTTAATTGGCTTATAAATGAGAACAATTATTCTAAATATAATGGATATTATTATAATACATTATATAATTCATCTAGGAGGTATCCCAACCCATAGAACTTGAGGAATTATTACCACTACCTCCACCCCTCATGTCATAAAACCCAGTTTGGATCATGGGAATATCAATGGAGATGAAAACCAAACCCATCCCGTAATAATATGATAATTTTTTCTCAATCATCATCACCGGGTTCATGACACCCCAATAGGGCCTGGGGAAATCATCATGAGTTCTAGATAAACACTAGCCTCTATAGATATGTGAATTTATATCTCAATTTTTATCTCTAGAAACATAATATCCTTGATGAGAATCATCAAATCATCAACAATGGGTCATAAAGTGATAATATAGTCACTAAATCTCTCTCACCCCATTGGGTAGGGTACATTTTCATTATTATTATAACTATTAAAGGAATCAATATTTCTCTATGGTGGGAGGTAATTATTGATAGTAGGTATGCCATTTGTTCCACCCATTGTAGGACAACCCATTTCTTTTGTGGAAAATTTTTTAAATCACGACCTGAAACTCCCTTAAGGTCACTATTCACATACCAATGACAAAAGGACATACCATGTAAGAAATAATAACTAGTAAGGTTTGTAATCCAAAAGTGAAAAATATTTCAAGGAGTCGGAGAAATGATCACGATTTAACCCTCAAATGGGTAGTAAGTAGTGAAGACTCTACATACAATATAAAGAGTAATGTGATGAATACTATTTCCTGATACACCTTAGTAAATTTCATCACCACCAACATAGTATATGATGTAGAAAAAGACAGAAACATATAGTGATACAATTCAGACACCATTTCTCAAGAGATGGGAAATCTAGGTGAAAAAAATGTGACTACACATACATAATATCAGAGATGGAGATTGAACTTAGAACCTATGAATAAAAATATTCCACCTCTATAGAGAAAAACAAACATGTATAAATGGAATGGTGTGTAAACATCCCACTCACCACTAAGAGAAGATGATATTTCCTCAATTTAGGAAGGACTAGAATGGTATGAGAATGAGATAAAAAATCACAGAAAACATGATGTAGAGCAACTCAGGTGGAATATTACAATTCGTAATCATCTTGAGACTAAGTATTACATCCCCCTCACTCATGTTAGGATATATCAAATCCACCAGTAAGATAAGAATCTAAACATCACACGGGCTCTGGATTTAGGCATTTAGTCTACATAAAAGGCGACACTGAAGATGATTACAAAATTACTCCATTGTGGAAGAAACCTTCCCCCAATAATGATGATCATTCAATCCTCAAATGAATAAACAATCATTGAGATATAATAATGGGTCCACCTCATCAAGACTCAGGCACTCTTTATTGACTATATGTGGTCCATACATTAGTACCACTATAACTCTGATATGTCATTGAATATACATATGCCCAAATGGAATCCAGGGGGGAGTGGTGTGCACTCATGTAGCCCAAGAAGAATTCATATCCTAAATCGATGGTTGACACATTTACCCTTCCCAATTTAGAAATCATATCTTCTCAACCTTTTATGTTGTGGGAATTCCATAAAAACATCTCAGAAACTTCATGTTTCGATGTGGCCTGAAGATTGTCCAATGAGATTAGCAGGAGGTGACCAAACTAAGATGTATTTTATAGATTTTGATATGGCCTGTCTTTTTTGGAATAATATCCTTCTTTCAATATTAATTATCATATTGTAATACCTTCTTCCTAAATTTTATTATTAGTTAAACTCTACATTAATAAAAATAATAATATATAAACCTGAAAAACTGTAAAAAAATGAAAAATTTATAGGCTTTCACAATACACCAGTAGCTAAAAATTTTATCCTAATCATATAGCATCCCTCTCTTGTCAGAATAATATTTGTAACTCTATTTTGGTATTATTCATGATGATCTAAAAGCACATTTGATCCATATGAGGTATCCAAGAGGATTCCATGAGCTTGTAGATACAGTAAAATGCCTGGGGGACGCCATTCAGCAGACCTAATCTAAATATCCTTCTATGCACATAAAATAGGTAAAATGGGTTGGTAAGGTGGAGACTATAATTTTTACCCTCAAACTAGTATCATTTCCCATTCATTCTATAACACCCTTCCTTTTTATTACATCACTTTCATAACATTGTACAAAATAGAGGATCTTTTAATGTTTAGATTCCTAGAAAAAATGTATATAATACATGAAAAAATAAAATATTATTCTATTTCACATAAAATGATTAATGATGGTTAATCAAAATTAAATTTATTGAATCTCATAACCCAAAGACATGCATTAAATAAGGGGAGAGCATAAGGCCCAATAAGGGAAAGTAAGAGAAATAAATTACATGGGATCTCGATCATTATCAATAAAAAGTTGAACAGTATCATAAAGGCATGAGAAATAAAAATTTCATAATAATGTGAACATGAATCATAACATTGATATGTGGTTACAAAATTTAAATGATACATTCATAAACATATCCCCAAGGATATTCAGTGACTTCTCATAAAAATTACCATGGTTATTCAAGAAGGTATCGTAAAACATGTCATCTCTAGAGAATAAATTCTATAAACAATGAATTAGAGGAATACTAGGGTGAACCCATAATATTTATTAATTTATATTATCCTCATATATCTTAAAAATAGAAATTCAAAAATAACCCATGGAGAATTAAAGAAACAGATTTCAAATTAAAAGAGAGGAATTTTTTAAAAAACGTTCTTAAAGAGAAGATCTTTAGGTCATTATTAACTAATGAAAAGGGAAGGTGGGTTTCATGTATGTTAATACCTCATAAAAACATATATGTATTAAATTTTTGTGAATAACCTGATAATATAACAATGTGTGGGTATTTACAATAGAAAATAAGAAAATTTCCTAATGAAAGAGAGAATGTATGAGAAGAAAATTTAGCAGCATAACGGGTATGCAACATGGTTTTAGAAAACATTAAAAATATTGGTTACAATGGTATCCAATTAAAAAAATATTAATATATAAAAGTTATAGAATAAAATATTTAGAATAAAAGAGAATGGTAATTTGATGGACATAACACATAAAAAGATAACTTGAATGGAAATGAGATGTTAATATTTCCCTTACCTTGAAGAGTAACTCCTAACACTTGATGATTGGGACCTTTGGTGGATTGAGGAATCCTTTGGATGACTCTTAGAGAGGTAAAACTACCAAATCATCATGGAGTACGATTTGAGAATGAAACATAATGTTGAAATGGATGGGTATTCATAGAAGAAGTGAGTAATTTTTTGTTGATTTTTTTGGACACGTCAGTAGTTGTATTTGAAAAACTGTAGGCTTCACCATGGTATTTTCCCATGGAATTCGCTACCTAGGACACCTTATATGTTATTATAATCTACATGAGTTTTGAAACATTTTATATAACTTCTTACATCATTATGGTGTCATTAAACATACCAAAAACTCAAAACTATATTTTTAATATTCACCAAAAACCAAATATTTTAGAAAATTATAATATATTCACACTAACCTAATTTTTATGTGATGATTTCAGAAAATATTTTTATTTTATTAAATAAATTATCTAGTTATGATAAATTTAATTTTTCAATATAAAATTATTTATTTTTAGAAAAATAATAGAGAATAGAAAATACATAGGAATATTTCTAACACTTGAAAAAATTAGTTTATCATTTAAATTTAATTATGAGTGTTTTAATCATAATATTTCATTAAAATAAAAATTATTAATAGTACCATAGTTTATTATAATAATTATACCTTTTCTGAAATGTTCAATTTTAGACTGACAAATTAATTTATCAAATTCATCATATTTTTAAGAAAAACTAAACTCAGAATGGAATTGATGGAAGAAAAATTTTATTTATAAATAGTGATTATACAATAAGTAACTAAGGCCTTGACACATAACACCTTATAACACCTGCATAAAACCTTAGGTTGAGGTGTGAAATGGTGATAGATTATTGGAGCATCTTAGATAATATCGCATGAGTTGTAATTTAAACAAACTTGAACTTCTCCTATAGGCCATTTTGTTCAATATTAACATGTTGAAGATCATTACGGGTTTGGTCAAGATAGAAGACCTAATGATTCACCCTCCATCCCAAGCTCCAAAAAATGGGCTTTATATGACACGAATCTATTAGATGAGGCCATCGACTCTCTTTTCTTCATTAATTTTACTTTTCCAATTCTACTTATTAATAATAATTGTAATGCCAAAATAATTATGTAATAGTATAGTTTTCAATAGTTATATTGATCAATGATCATAATTGACCACTAGTAATATAATTGTCTATACCCAATGGTTACATTTTAAATTATACACACTCATTAAAAATGAGATATATTAATGTTGGGTACAAAATAATATAACACAACTTTTTATGAATCAAATATTATTCAAATAGTTTGGGTCGTCACATTCTCCCCCCTTAATAAATTTCATCACCAAAATTTCGTCTTAGTCCCTTAGTTGGGAAAAGTTGTGAGTAATTCTGTCTCATTATATCATTTGGTTCCCACGCGGCATCTTCATACTTTTTATTCCTCCACAACACTTTATTTAGCTGGGAAGTATTGTCATGTAGAACCTTGTCTCTACTATCCAAGATATCCACCAGATTCTCCTCATAAGATATGTAATATTCCAGATACACAACATCAGGATTCCGTAAAAGCGAAGGTTCAGGTATTCACATCTTCAATAGAGACACATGGAATACATCATGAAATTTATCTAGGTTTGGTTGAAGTGTAAGATGATAGGCCACTACTCCTATGAAATCATGGATTTCATAGGGGACAATGTACATAGATTTAGGCATCCTTCTCTTCCCAAACCACATGACTCTCTTCCATGGTGAAATTTTATTGAAGATTTTGAAACCAACATCAAACGCTAAGTCCCTTCAACCTTTTTCAACAAATCTCTTCTACCAACTCTGAGAAGCATTTATGTATTACAGGATGGCATGAAACTTTTCTACCATCTCTTACACAAGATCATACCCAAGAATATTTCGATCAACATCTTCATCCTAAACATGTAAGAGTTCTACATCGCTTCCCATATAGAGCTTCATAGGGTTCCATTTGAATACTAGAGTGGAATCTGTTGTTGTTGGAGAACTAAACTAATGGGAGATTTTGATCTCATCCACCATTAAATTCCATCGACTAGGTTCTCAACATTTCCTCGAGTGTCTGAACTCTCCTTTTAGATTATCCATCAATTTTGAGGGGATAGGTCATACTGAAATTCAATTTGTTACTCTGAGAATGTTTAATTCTTCTACATAATTGGTATGAGAACCTTGGATCATGATAAAAATGATAGAAAGTGGCACTCCATACATCCTTACCCTTTCCTTTACATATATCATGGTGAGTTGGCCAAGAGAGAAATATTCCTAAATAGAGGTAAAATTGGTATTCTTGGTGAGATGTCCACTATAACCCATGTCACATTGTTTACCTCATATGTTCCAAATAGACCAATGAAATAGTTCATAGTTATATTTTTCCACTTCTATTCCATAATGGGTTTTTTTATAATACCCTATTAATAATTTTTCACACTACCTCCAATTTTTGACACACATGGAACATTTTAGTGTCGATGGAAATCTCATTTTTCATGTTATCCCACCAATAATGATCAGAAGGTCCCAATACATTTTTTTTGATCCCAGATTTTATATATCATGTAGATATTTGAGCTTCATCCATCAACACACTCTTTATTTATAGAATATATGAAATAGATAAACTTATACAAAATTTTAATATAACTTATTGATTAATATTGAACTTGGGATACATCCCAACATTCCCAATATCTAACATATTTTTAAAAAAAGTATCATCTACTTGGGATTTATTGATAATATATAGAGATTATGTCTGAGAAATCATTTGTAAAAGGGTTTTTGATTTCCCTTACATAAAAATCTCCAAGACTAGTTTTACTTGGGCTTTCATCAAATGATCTCCTTGAATCCTCATCATTTTCAGCACAATGGGTTATTTCCAACTTAATGCATCATCTATTTTGTTTTCTCATCCAGGATGGTAGTGAATTGAACAATCAAGGCCTTTTAGAAGTTCCAACCATCTCAAATTTCTCATGTTCAATTCATTTTTCATGAAAATATACATCAAACATTGATGGCCAGCTTATATATCACATTTCACCCCATAAAGATAGTGCATCTATATCTTAATAGAAAAAAACTACAACCAACTTCTGGTAATGAATATGACAATTATACTCATTAGACTTCAACTATTGAGATTTATAAGAAATCACCTTTTCATTTTAATGAGGACTCACCCAATCCCATTCTGAGATCCACTACCAAAAATAATAAATCCTTATCTGATCAAGGGAAGATTTTAAATAGGTGCAGTAACTAATCCCTTCTCCATTTCTTGGAAACATTCGTTATAATCCTTTGACTAGGTGAACATGACCCCATTTCAAGTTAAATTGGTTAGTGGATTAGGACGTAAGGATTTTTTTTTCACAAACCTCCCGTAATATCCGGGTAATACAGGGAAACTACAAATCACAGTTACTATTTTTTAATGAGACCACTCATCCACAACCATTGACTTGGAAGGATCAACTAAGATTCTTTCATTGGTTACATTGATCCCCAAGAAAGAAAATTACTGTAAAAAAATTCACTTTTTCAAAAATTTCCAAATTTCCTATAATTCCTCATAGTTTAAATATAATGATCATATAATCCTCATGCTCTTCATGAATTTTAGAATATATAATAATATTAGAAATAAAAACTATTTCAATGTGGTGAAGGTATTCCTTAATGACTCTATTTATGAAATCGGTAAGAATAACAGGAGCATTAGTAAAGATGGAGGGCATACCAACAAACTCATAATGCCCATATCATGATTGGAATAAATAATTTGGAATATTTTATTTCTCCACCCTCAATTAATGATTACCAGTTCGATGATCAATCATGGATAAGAATTGAGCCCCTGAAGCTGGTCAAATAAATCATCAATTTTTGGAAGAGGATTATTGTTCTTCAAAGTGATCTCGTTTTGTTATTAATAATCAATTCATAATATAATTTACCCATCCTTCTATTTCAAAAAGAGAACAAATTCTTCCTAATGATACACCCTTGGATAGATAAACCTCTTCTCCAAAATATCTTGGAGTAGTTTCTTTAATTCCAATTTCTTCACATTTTCATTCTATACCGGTTCTTTGATATCATTTGGATCTAGTAATGAGTTCAATAGAGATTTATACTTCTCTTTTTTGGGGAGGTCCTGGTAACTCCTTAGTGATTACATCAATTTATTCTTGAATGATGGGCACCTTATCAATTCTTATACTTTAATTTACTTCTTCATCTTCATTGATCGTCTCTATAAAGAAGGTTATAGGTGGTGCTTTTAGACAAATCACAGTTTGAGATATCAATCCATTGAAAACAATGATAGGTTTTCCAATTTCGATTATTGATATTTCCTTTTATTGTTATTGATCTTTGAATTATACAATGTGATATTGTTCATACCTAGTATAATGTTGAATTCCAACATGAAAATGACTACTAGATTTGTGATGATATTGTTCTCTCCAAAGTGAATACTTGAGTTTATATACACTATTATTACATGGATAATCCCTCTAGGATACCAAACTAATAGTTCCACTTTTATAAGTTCTATGATTGATTCTATATTATATGTGAACATAGATGAAATAAAGGAATGAGTTAAACTAGAATCAAACAAATTACATTCCATCATTATGAGAACAATAAGAGTACCTACCACCACATCATTTAGAGATTCAACATTAGCTTTCATGGTAGGAAAAGCATGAACATTCTCCCATAGCCTATGATAAGGTTGATGGTGATTCCCTTCCATTATCATCAAATTTGGACTATGATTGGAAAATTTCCTATGTTGTTCACAAATGAATCATTAGAATTCATGTAGGAAACTAAAAATCTTCCCTTTTTCCTTAGTGTTGAGAAATTTAGGCTTCACCTCACAATGATAGTTATGAGGAATATAGACTTCTCTTCCACACTTTTAACATTTCTCACCCTGAGTAAGCAGTTATCTAAATGCTTCTTCCCACATTTGTAGCATGTGGAATGATACACATTATTTCCTCCTCTTACTTGAAAAAAGATCATCCCCTGATTTGGCTCTAAATATATCTTTTTTCTTTTAGTCTACGAGATTAATGAAAATCTCTAAACTCTATTTAAACATTCATGTCACACCTCATGATATCCTCATAGTTTTCATAGTCTCGGTTGGATAGTTCATTAGGTCGATGGGGTCTTATTCCACCTAAGAGTCTATAAACATTCCCATTTGGATCCCAGAAAAAGTAAAAGGTGTAACAGGAATTTCATGTGATGTTCAACTCATAGGTTCCCATATATTCATTTTCTTTCTAATTCAGTACCTAGAATTCATTCTCTATTTTTGTTCACATCCAACAGAAGAAATACTTTTTCAAAATGGTTCCCCTAAACTCTTCCCACTCTATTAAACAAATATCCCCTCTTGGATTCATGTTTTTAACCAATATCCACCACTGATCAACCTCTCCCTCTAACCGGTACACATCTACAGTGACTTTATCTTAACTCAAACAATGGGGTGAAGAAAAGATATTTTATATATATATTATACACTATATAGGAATAAATTGGTTGATAGATCCACCAAATGAAGGTGTCCATGGATGAATAAAGGAATCAAAGGAAAGTTGTTCCAATCAAGGTTTGATATATTATCTCAGCTACATTCATGGTATTGTTCATAACTCGAGTTATTTGATTCATCATTCTCATGATGTTATCCATTTAGGATTCCATCATAAGGTCATCAACACTTGGTCTGTTGTGATAACAATTTATGTAGTTTGTCCTATTTCCTAGAACGTTCTAATAGAACAAAACCTTAGTGGAAAAAATGTTTCATTTAATTATTTTAAAATTATATAAGAGTTTCATGTCTTAAAGCATCATTCAAAAATATTGTATTTTTTTTACAATAATTAGATTTTATATAAATACGTAATAATAGTACATAAAAATGAATTTGATTAACCAAACACATCCCCTACTAGAGTAAAAGAAAGAGTGAATCATGGGTTTTTTGTCATTTATGAGGTTACTCCGAGTTAGGCCCAATTCACCTTGTTGGAGATATTACCCCTTGGTACGTATTTTCTAAATACACGTCCACTTATTCATATCTAGATAGAGATTTCATTTCATAGTAACCATGAACTTAATATTTCACAAAAATACCATGATGTTTTTAATATATTTATAATATTCTATAGGTTTATTCCTAAATATTTACACTCCTAATTTCGAAAAATTACTAAACATTTTTTTGATACCAATAATAAGATCCTACCTTTTTCTATATAACATTCACTATATAGTATAAAAAGGATATTTTAATGAGTAGTTTAATTGATAAAAGGTATATAATACATGTAAACATATAAAATTATTCTATTCCACTTTAGAGGCTTATTAATGGTTTTTACTTTGTACATTTATTTAATCTCTTAACCTGGGTACAAATATCAATGGAATGGGTGAGAATATGATCTAGTAAGGGAAAGAAAGTGAAATAGTTTACATATGATCATGACAATTATCCATAAAAATAGGAATAATTGCATAAATTCATGATAAAGTTGAATATAATAATGATTAGATCATGAATCATAACATGGATATGTGCATACAATATTTAAATGAGACATTCATAAACATATCACCAAATTTTTTCACCGAGGTTTCATAAAAATTACCAAATTTATTCACCAATGTATGATAAAAAATATCATCTGTAGAGATGAAATGTTATTCCCAATTCATTGGAGAGATATTAGGGATCTCTCTTAAGGTTTATTAATTAACGTTAGACACAAATATCATAATAAAATAATTAATAAATAACATGTGGATAATAAAATAAAGTAGTTTAATATTTTTCGTGTGGTGTTTTTTAAACAAATGTGCTTTAATAAAATATCTTTATGTGGTTATTAACCCATGAAAATTGAATATGGGTTTAACATATGATAATATTAGAAAAAAATATAACATTTTTTAGTCTAGGTGGATACCCCTTGAAAAAAATGAGGTCTGGGTATTCAAAAAACAATAAATAAATTTCATGAGAAAAGAGATAATTTTTGAGAAGAAAATCCGTGAGCATAACAAATATGAGACATGTTTATAGAAAACATTTAAAATAGAAGAGAAAAGGGACTTACATTAAAAAATACTCTTTATACATCAAATGTATGTAATAAATGTTATATAATAATATATTATTTGAATTTTTAGGACATATTGCATAAAAATAGAACATGAAATGAAAAGAGAAGATGAGATTTCCCTAACCATAAAGTGTAACTCCTAAAAATAATTTATTGGGACCTTGGGGGATTGAAGAAACCTTTGGAGTTAAAACTATTATATCATTAGTTAGGATTAATTAGGAATGAAATATAATTGATTAATGGGTGGGTATTTAATGAAAAATTGAGGTATTTTTTAATTGAGTCATATGGATACCTCGATACTGGTAATTTCAAGACCATGGTCTTGCCCACGATATTTTCCCATTGTATAGGACAACTGGTAAAAAAAATATTTTGTTATAATCCACCATATTTGAATAGAATTTTATATTGCGTATTTCATCATTATGATTTTATTAAAAATTCAGAAAAATCATAACTATATTTTTACTATTTAACAAAAAACAAAATATTCTAGAAAATCCTCATTAATTCACCCAAACTTAATTTCAAATTGAATATTTGAAAAATGTTTTTTATTTTATCAATATAATTATATAAATATGATAAATTTCATTTTTAAATATAAAAAACCATATTTATTAAAAATAATAGCGGATAGAAAATTCATAGTAAAATTCAAAAAAAAATGTGTGACACTTGAAAAAATAAAATTAATATATTATATAAATTAAATTTAAATAATACTATTTTAATCATACTGTTTCATTAAAATAAAATCTATTAATAATACCTTATCTTATTATAAAAATTATATATTTCTTGAAAATTAAAATTTTAGATCGAGAAATAAATTTATCAAATTCGTCATATTTTTAAGAAAAACTAAACACAAATCAGAAATGATGGAATAAAAATTTTATTTATAAAAAGATATTATACAATAAGTGACTAATTCCTTGACACAGAACCCCTTATAACACTATTATATGACATAAGGGTGAGTTGTGTGATAGTGATAGATTTGTGGGTTTGGTCAGAAATGATAACTTAGTGATGATATTTCCTTCCCTAGCTCCAACCAATGGGATTTGTACCACACAACACTATTGGATGTGTCTATTTACTCTCCATTCTAGATTAATTTTCCTTTTAAATTTATACTTATAAATAATAATTTTAATGTAAAAATAATTATATAATATTATAGTTTCTAATGGTCATATTAACTAATGATCATTATTAACCAATGGTCATGTAACGATAAAACCTCGATGGTCAAATTTCATGCTATACTCACTTTATTATTAAAGATTAATATTTATGTTGAGTACAAAATAATATAACACATATTTTTAGTAAATAATTATTTTTCAAAATGTTCAAGCCATTACAGAATCACCCAGGTAGGGCCCAAATTGTTTGGTGCTTCCCATTGATTGGTAGAAGCCACAAAACACCCTCAAATGGAAGAATAAAATAGATCAACCTTTCCCATGAATTGAAGAATAGATGAATAATGAGTACTAATTATAAATTGAGAAGGTCCCTAGCTATTTATTTGTTTCTATATAAATTAATAAACTCTTGCAATTAAGGATTGTGAATCCTAAGTAGGTTAACTTCACTGGTCATCCTGACTATTTACCTTTTCATTGGATGTTGGTCCACATCATCCAAAATAAATTGGTCATTAAAGAGATCATCCAAAGCACGGATGACTCTAGACATTTGATACTAGATAAATCGTTGACATTTGTGACCTATTAAACCATAACTCCATCAGTTGAATATAGTGACTTTCTTGATGTTTTGGATGTCGTGGATAGAGTTTCTATAACTAGATTACTCAAAATATAGTTGGATAATCTCATTCCACCTTGAGATAATAGTTTCAAAATCCAAAAAAATTCCTTATAACTAGGTATGTTTCAATTAATACACCCCAATTGGAGGTATATATAATCATTAAAAACCGTAAAATAAAAAAGTTAAAGAGTAATATCCAGCACCTGCACAAGCTCTGACTCATGTATACTTCATTTCCTTAACATATAAGGAATAGAAACTTCCACAAAAAACCAAAACCACATCAGATAATCACATCATTTATCTTGTTATTGAAAAAGTTAAATTAACTTATCCCTTCTCTAATTATCAATATGACTTTATGTTTAACTCACATATATCTTATAAAGGAGATGGAGGCTAATGATGCGTAAACTGATGTTCTTGGGGATGGAGCTGGCATGGTCGAACCCAATATTTTAGTCACATCCCCACATGAATCCATATATGTATCCCTGAACAAAGGTTGATAACTCCATCAATCCCAATATAAGTCTATAGATATGTCATATTTCTCTGGTGGTTGTTCAAGACCATTCTTTTTACATGATCTATGGGAACATGTGTGACTGTCTAATCAGCTTATACAATGTGGATTTCTGGTGCGACCTTCACAACTTTCAGTAACTCCTTTGACCTATAATCAAGCACCATTGTCATCCACATTAATCTCCACAACTTTATATCACCATAATTACGGGAAAACCCACCTTTATATGTGTAAACCTATAGCACTAAAGTATAAACTAATGAAATTACTAGTTGTTTTCCCTACCAAACTCTCAATATTTTATACTCTCTAACATTCTAAATAACTCATGGGGTCAGTCATTGAGTCTCTCTAGATCCCATAAAATTTTGAAACATATATCATCAAAAATATGGTTTTTTATAGACCATACCATCTGAATTCCATGTCACCATGTCGTTCAATGAATGAGATCGAAAAGAAGTTATCTAGGGACATATCAGACCCTATAATTTTTTATAAAATAAGAAAATGTCTATATATGAAGGTATATTATTGAAAATGGTTCTAAGATCATCCTAATACAAATTAAGACCCCCACACATTTGGTAAACAGAGATGTGGATTTATCCTTTATAAATATAACCATTCAAGGGAGTGATAATAGAAGGAAAAGGCCTAATGGGAAGATCAATATCATGGCTCAATTTATGGATATCACATATAAATCTATGTTTAATGTTATGTAGTATGATGCATCATATAATTTCATTCTTATAATACCATGACTTTATATTAATGTGGAGGTACTTTCAATAATTCATCAATGCTTCAAAAACCCCAATGATGGGAAGGTTGAAATACTACATGTGGTAGGTGCACACATTGATTATTTTGAAGCTATATATGATGTGTAAGGTTTATATATGAATGATGGAAAACAACCATAGGTGGATGATGACATGCATGTTGTATCCACAAATGGATTGGAGACTACCCATTGGAATCCTACGATTGTTTCTAATAGAAATTACGTTCTACCCATAAAATTGATTGAGGTAGTACATTTAATCCCAATAAGTTTTTGTGATATGAAAACTTCATTATAATATGTCCATGTGATAGAATTTGCATCTGCTAAAGTGGATTCATTGAAATGGGGTCAAGATAATTCTAAATTGGGAATTGATAATTATCTTTCATAATTATCAAATATTGACAATGGACCCAAGAAATTCACTACCGCTTAGGATGCCTGGGATCCTACCCTCAGTTGAAGCATTTATGAAAACAAGAATTCTTATATTATCTCTAAAATGGAATTAAAAATATGGGAGGATACTTTCTCTACCCATGACATATCTTACCTATATTGTGATAGATATTCCCTCATATTACCAACCATGAATAAAAATGTCTCCATAAACTCAAAGATGGAATAAGAAGATGAGAGCCTTCAGAACACTCCTCCTCTATTCAAGGAAGGTGTCCCCACCACAATCAATGAGCATAAGAATGTTAATCTAGAAATATAAGAAGAAAACACATTTTATTGGTTAGTCCCAGCATGACAATCAAGAGGTATGACATGAATATTACATTTATATGGAATCATTAATATGTTCTCTCTTGGAATTATATAGAGATTCCCAGGATAAACAAAATGTGGCTAAACACTGCCTAGGTTTTCCTAATTACCATCATGGTTTCAAGAACGAATCCTAGAGAATGAACCCCACACACTATTCAAATGTAGAATCATAATTCGACAAATTAATCACATATACGTTTTTTCGAGAAGTATAGTATCCAAAATAGCTTTCCAACATGGTCCCCTTGAAAAAATTTAACAGGAAGATCATGTTATTCATCAATTTTAGAGACCATAATTGACAATACCTGATGAACTCTTTCTTAGTGCCGATCGTAGAACCTTTTTTCGTTGAAACTACTTATATCCAAGAAATTTTTGTCAAGGATGGGTATTCATAATATAATTAGTTAAATATGGACTATGAAAACGAAGAAGAAACTACCTTTAGATCACATCAGGGGATAGTTTTCTATATGTACATCCTCTTTGTATTAAAAAACACTTACACTATATACCAACATTCCATGCATCAAATCGTTAATTCATTTAGGTATGAATAGAAGACTTTTTTTCGATGGTCGGGTAGTCAAATATCTAGAGTGATATAACCACCTTATAGATATTCAAACAATCTAGAATAAGTTAGAGTAGCACAATTTTAAGATCAATCTTTAGAATTGCACTTTCATAGTAACATCGTTGAAATTTTATGGATTTATTTTATGACACTATAGCATTGATGTTGTCCCAAAAAAACTTGTGCAATCCTAGTAATGTAACATCCTCAGAATCATAGATCTATGTAGACTACAAGGGAACGTTAATTACATTTTTTATTTTATAGAAAAACATGGGCGGGAATCTTTACCTTTAACCAAGCTAATGAATAAAGGAGTTTTTTACCGATGGGACGAGTACTTAAATGAGTCCATTGAGTATCTAAATTAGTACATACAATACCCACATTCATAACTGTATTGGTAGAAGGAATGTTTTTTATCTTATATTTGGACTCCATGGAATGATCGCAAGGTGCTATACAGCCTTTAGAAAAATGTTGCAGGGAAGGAAAAACAGTTATCTTAGTCAAATGATGCAATATTCTGAGCCGCCATATTCTGATATCAAGAAGAATTGTCTCACACACATATTTTTTGACCAAAATATGATAAATTACTTATAGCAAAATGATATCCTCATGTTATCCCATATTGACCCAATCATGTACATCTATAGAAACCCTAAATTTTCTGGCTGTTCAGCCTAATGTGATGTTATTCTACAACAACTTGACATCTAGTTAGTGTCATCTAATGTAGTTAAAGGCTAGGCCAGAAGTGATTTTTTTGAAACATCCTTCCCTATAAAGCACACCAGTAGACACTGATCTTCCAGACTAATGGGTTTTCAATACCATGACACACCCAATAATAGATTGTTAATTTTGATAGTGCATCCTGATGAAATATTGTGAAGTTGATATAAACCCCAAAGCTCAATACAGTATTTTTAGGGATCTTATTTTTTCCCAAACAATGTAATTTTTTTCTACACCTTCTCCTTACCCAAATGATTCACTGATATTGAGTTTGAATACTATACCCCCATTACAGGCTTGGAAATAGATCTGAAGTTGCATATATCCTACCTAAATATCAAGGGTTATTCAGAGTTGGTGATTAAAAATATAATGGCATGTATGCCATCAAGAAGCATGAATCGGAAACTCTCTTTGGTTATGTAATATTATTAATGGTATAGTTATCCTTTTAACAAACATTGCATTATGTACATTGAGATAAAATAACTGTGCTAATGAATTGGATAATACAGGAAAATTCATGGCCAACCCGGACTATGATTTTTCACATAACACACAAAAGGATTATCTCATCAGTCATTGTTTGTGACATGAATAAGATCAGTTAGTTAAACACTTATCAGAATAAGGATGAACCTATATCCACCCCTGGATGTATTGATCCTATTATCAATTATCTCTAAAATGGGACCCTCATATTAGATCAAGTAGAAATGGAAAATATTCAATATTTTTAAATTAATTTTAACCTTTAGGAATTTCCAAATGAGAAAAAAATCCATCTTAAACTGAGGATTGAATGGAATAATCCTCAGATACATAGATGAAGAAGTGACCCCCCCCCATTATGGATGAAGAGAATGTAGGCTCCTATAATACACATCAATTTTGGACCAGACTCTCTAATCAAATTAGGAGACTCATTTACTACTGGGTACAATGATAAATTCATGTGAAAAATTCACCATGAAATTTCATGCACACAAAATTAATGAATACGTCGTCCATCAAACCCTGTAGTTTCTATATACAACAAAATATTCTTGGAAATTTTCCATATGGGGAATAGATGTTGTGGGGACATATCTCTGATCCATATCTATATTGTTTATGAACATACTAATTGCTACTGGAAAATTTTACAAATGGGTAGGGGGAACACCCCTAATGGATGTAGGGATAAAGAATATGATTAAATATTTAAAAGCCAATATCATCACCATCAATAGAGTCCCACACCTAATATTTATGGAAAACAAAACCAACTTCTATTCTAGTAAATTGATGAAATTGTTCTAGGAATACAATATCACATAAAAATATTTATAATACCATCTTAAAGTAGAATATAGAAAAACAGTGTCCTTTAATAAGACTATCAAATTTATTCCATATAATGGTTGAAAATGATAATAATTCGAGGAAATAAATGTTTTTTCATGCTTTATAGTCTAACCATACCACCACATACACTGCCACACAAGATACTTTATATTTGTTTTTGTATGGAACCAGTGTTGTCTTTTCTAATGGATTAAATTTTACCTCTATATGTATAGATATTGTTGGATAGAAATTAGATGATGATAAATCATAATATGGTCTATATGAGTTGGAATGTCTTAATGAAAAAACGTTTCATACACTTCATATCATTGAGTTTCATTAGAATCAGGTCAGGGGAGTTATCAATAAAAATTTTCTTATCCATTAATTAATTAAAGGAGAAATAGTATTGTCTCTTATATTTCCAATGAAACTAGTAAAGAAACATTTAAATATGGAAAAAATTGGGATGGAACTGGCATCAAACATAAGGTATATTCCAATGAAGCTTACTCATTGGTCTAAATGGATGCATAATGCATTATGCTTTCCACTAATGAAAGTTTTCTAAAAAATAATTTCTAAAGATATAACTAAGTACCCTAAGTATAGAAATAAATATATTAAACTGCATAAAATCCTCTTTCCAGGAAACATAACTGTTTGGTATCTTAATTCTTGGAAGTAGGACTTGAAACTGCCTGAAATCATAAGTATTGGAAACCAGACTCCAAAATACACATCATCGTATGTTTTAGAGAAATGTCTCTAAAATGCATATTTTATTTCATCTTCAACTCATTATGTTAAACTACATAGAATATGTCTTTACCATATCATTTTAAAATGCACCCAAAATTTTAATTTTCAAATGGTTCACTACACATGATCCAGATCTATGTGAAAGAAAAATGAATAAATGTCATCATTGTTTGTGAGTCATATCCACATACGGAATAAATCCAATCAAGAACTAAATGTGTATTTTTTTCTACCATCTCATGATAAATAGTGAATCTCTGGTCCTAATTATTAGGGCCAACTACAAAATAAATGGAAAAAAATTCTCTCCTCTACAAATGGGTTAGACATGCGTAAAGATTTTTTCATTCCAGAACTACATGTGTCTTGATTTCTTCAATCACATAATATATAGTGATTCCTAGATCTCAAATCATGATTCAATCCCAAACATAACTAGAACAAAATTATCCCCTCTACATATGGGTCCGACCTGCTTGGAGAACCTTCTATTCAAGAACTATGTGTTGCATGATTCCACCAATCACATGATACATAGTGATTCCCATATCTCAATTCCTAAGTCCAACCACAACATAGATAGATGATATTTTATCTTTGTGTATGTGTCAAAGTTGCATGGAATGTTTTTCATTTTAGAAATATGTTTTCTTGATTCCTTATATCTGAGGATATGTACTGATGCCCAAATCTCAAATCCTCGGTCTAGCCATAACATAAATGAAAAATATTCACCACACTCTATGTGGGTTAGAAACTCATAGATAGTATTCTATTTATGAACTATATCTGGATTGATTAATGAAATCACAGTATACATAGTGATTCCCCAATAGAAAATATTGGGTAATTATGAAAAATAAATAAAAAACATACCACCTATGTTTATGGGTTAAACATGTATGGAGAATTTTCTATTAATGAACTGGTTGTGTCTTGATTATTTCCATTACCGGATACGTAGTGGTGCCCAAAACACAAATACTATTTCATAAGTAACATAAATGAATAAATTTCCCCCTATGCAAATGTGTCAGACCTATATTGTTATTTTTCTTTTAAAGAACAATTCATTCCATGATTCCATTTATATAAGGATATATAGAGATTCCTAAATCTCAAATATTAGGTCCAGTTACATTAAAAATGGAAAAACATTCTTCCCTCTATATGTGGGACATACCTCCATTGAGTGTTTTACATTCAAGAACTACGTTTGCCTTGATTTATACCCTCACATGATTTATAGTGATTCATAGACCTCAAATCATGCATCCATCCACAACATAATTGAGAAAAATCCACCCTATGCATTTGGGTCTTACCAGTGTTGTGTGTTTTCTTTTAAATAAAAATGCCTTCCTTGATTCCTTCTATCATAGGATTTTTAGTGATGATCGAATGTCAAATCCTTGATCTAGCCGAGACAAAAACTGAAAAAATTCATCCTCTATGTATGGTTCAGAACTGTGTGAATATTTTTTTTCATTCAAGAACTACATGTGTATTGATTACTTACATCAGAAGATATGTAGTGACACCCAGATCTCATGTTTTTGGTCCAACCACAACATAAATAGAGATAAGTACCCACACTATGTATGGGTTAGATTTTTCTGAATAGTATTATTTTTCAGAACTACATATGACTTAATTAATTCTATCATGGTATACATATTGATTACCAAATCAAAAATCCTAGGTCAATCTGTAACATAAATTGAAAAAGATCCATTTCTGTGTATGGTATATACCTGCATATAAATTGTTTTATTCAAGAACTATATGTTGAATGATTTTATCTATCACATGATATATACTTTCACCTAGACCTAAAATCTTGGGTCCATCGATAAGAGGTATAAAAAAATGCACCCATTCATGTATATGGGTTAAACCATTATAGGGAACCATATTATAACTTTGTAATTTTTTATTCCTACAATCATTAAACATGTAGTGATACCTCAATCGTCCATTATAGTTATATACATGAGTTATCATCACTCCCAATCTTGTCCATTCATGATATTTATGTTTGTGTAGTAGTTATTTTTCATATTAAATTGTGAAAATCACCTCGTATTCCTCATTACGTACTCTAATGTGGATTAATGAACTACTCAGTTATCTCCATTTTTCTTATGATGATCATAGATTATGTGATATTATGGAACCAAAAATTCTACTTATAATAGAACTATTGAAAAATTGCTTTGATAGGGAACCATGTCCTAGTCACATAATATTAATATTCATGACTACATCCGAGTCCAATGACATTAAACTACGTGACAAGAGGTATCCACATTGAATCGATCTTCCACTATAATGATTGTGTACTCAATAATAATAGTTTTTATCCCTTCACCTTTTTATGTGTTCAATACAAACTTGAATTGAATATATGGTACTCTTACAATTATTGAATCATATTCTCTATATGAACCAAATTCATATATTTGAAAATTATTTGATAGAAACAAATTCCTTGAGTTTATGTTTTCTCCTCGAAACCCATGGACCTTGGGATCACTTTCTGAGTGTCCTTACTTGGAGAACACTGATATCTAGGGCTGGAAATTTAAGGGGCCTACTAGGATTCACTAGATAACTAAAAACTGTAAAATAGCTTACTCCCAGAAGACGATTAGTCCCAGAGGAGAGGTAACAATTAAATATAGGGATTATTTTCCTGACCACATGGAATAAGTAAATCCACAATTATTATTTCTTAACAAGTACTCATTGGTTTCTACTGCATGATAACTATGATATTCATGGAATAGGATTTAGAGACCCTTAATTTTCATGTAATTGTTTTTAAATATATTGGAATTTTATGAGTCTGCGAAATCAGACAGCGTGCGATTCCAAGGCACGGATTGCCCGGAATGATCCGTCGAAGTTTTGTCAATCCTAAGTTAATGAAGGCAAGTAGTTTTCCTGAAAAAGTTGAATAACTATTAAATGGTTACTTGGATCAGAAATCTGAGTGCACGGTTGTGCTTAGAATGGCGGGTTTAACCTAGCCGCGACTTAAGATTAATCAGTGCAAGCCTCCTATGAGAAAGCAGAAAAATGGAATAATCATAAATAAAATAATTAAATAAATTATTTTACTTTTAAAAAGATTATAACTCATAAACAGTAACTCTGATTAAAAATCTGAGACCACCGCGGAACTTTTGATTGTAATATTTCTTTATGAAAATAATTTCTTTAGCCGGTGTGGGCCACTAGAGAAAGTTAGTTTTTGGCCACAAATAAGATAATTAAGTGACAATTATTTTATTGTAAAATTAATAACTTCTAAATGGTAACTCGGGTTGAAAATATGGATGTACTGTTGGGTTCATTAGGGTATCTTCTACCTAGACAGATCCTAACCTCATCCGGCATAGGTAGAGGGTGACTAATAATAATTTTCCAAACTTTTTTTGGGTACGTTAAGTAAACGTGCGAGCAGATTTTTGTAAATTTTGAACCGGTGCTCAAAATTGAAATCTGAGGGCACCATTGAACTCGTAGTGCTGGTGTTCTCTTAAAAATACTTTCACCTCGATGGCAGTTGGATGAGGGTGAAAGTTAGTTTTTGGGTTTTTTTGTGTGGAAATAATAAAATAAAATAAGCTCATGAATTATTTTGTTTTATCTATTATAACCACCCATATGCAAGTTAGAAGTGGGGACCACCACATCTTGACATCCCATGAGAGGTTATTGGGGTGGGGACCACCACACCTTAACCACCCTTGAGTTATGGTGGTGGGGACCACCCGAGGTTTATTCCTCATAATGGGGGGGAGAGGCAACCTCTCTACTCCTTCAATTAATTTAATATGTCAATGTAAAATTAAATGATATCAATTATTTTTATGTATCATCATAAAGTTCAATCCTATCAATTGTCTTAATGCAGGCTATGTGGGGAAAGCCTCTTGGAATCCTCTCAATAATTAAGTCAATGCACCTCTTAAACTGCACCAACACAATCTAATTGGCTTGACCCCCTTTTTATATTTATGTAACCGCGTCGTTGTAATATAGAAAGGTTCCTAATAAATGAAACGTCATAAATTCCACAATCGTTACATACCTCCCCCCTCCTATATATAGGGAGATTGGGAGAAGGATTTGGGACGGCTTCACCAAGCGACAAAGCACTAGTAAAGTGATGCGGCGCCCAACACGTGGAGGATTACGCTATACAATGAAGAACGCTTCCTCCACGAAGAACGTCGGTGAGGAATGACTTCAACTTTCTCCTCGGAAGCACCTTCTGGAGGAAACCGATGTGGGATATCTTCAGTGACTTACCTTCCCTCCTCATCGTCGTCAATGAGAAAGGTAGGGGCTTAATTTCATTTAAGTTTCATGTTCTTCCTTTCTTTCAAAAATGAAGAACGAGGATGTTTTCCTTTTTGTGGGAGGATTTTTGTGATCTTTCTTATAAACCATTTTCTGTCACCCTAAACAGGGAGGGTGTGGGCCAAACTAACATGGCTCGTCTCCCTCCATTGATTCTCTTTTGTGATGTTCTTCGGAATGGCGACGAAACAATGTGGCAATGAAGTCGATAGGCAATGACCGCACTACTTGCGGTCTCTGCAACCCGGGCCACCCTCGCGACACTTCGGATGAACCGGCTCTGCCGCCCCGGCCGAACAACACCTCCCAATGGCCCAAGCCTTCGGCCTGCCAACCGCCCGTCAGCCTCCCGGCTACCCGACCGCCCGTCGGCCTCCTGGAACCCAGCCGCATGCCATCCTCCTGGCTGCCCACCGGCCCGCCGGCCACCCGGCTCTAGGCTGTCATTGGGCTCCCGTGCGCCCGTCTAAACCGCGCCGGCCCACGCCACCCGACTCTAGGGCCGAGCAGCCCAAACTGCGCCCTCACGACGCTCCAGGCCGAACCGGTCTTGGCCTCCAGGACTGAACCGCACCAACCGCGCCCCCGTGGCACT
This sequence comes from Viscum album, assembly GCA_963277665.1. Classification (NCBI taxonomy): domain Eukaryota; kingdom Viridiplantae; phylum Streptophyta; class Magnoliopsida; order Santalales; family Viscaceae; genus Viscum; species Viscum album. Next base: position 1,866,525,423 of record OY728159.1, read on the forward strand.
CCAGTACAAACCGGATCTCCGCCTTCACGTTGAGTATTCTATATAGTGCCCTCAGAGCCGAACCACCCTCACGACGACCAACGACTGGTCCATGCCCTCGCGACCAGTCCACGCTCCCACAACCTACTAGGCTAGGCCCAGTGGGCCGGAAAAAATCTAATAGGTTGACCCACCTAACGGGCCTGACCCAGCCCAACGGGTCAGGTCAGGTCAACCCAGACCGGGTTGGCCCAGACGAGATCGGGCTGGGTCGGTCCGACCGGGTGGGACTGGACCCGAGCCCACTACCGAACCTTTACTTCTTTTACCCATATCTTTGGCACTCGACGTCTGTTTGGCTGACCATCAGCGGCACTGGTAATCATTGATTGTGGCGGTACCTTATAGTATACCCCACTGGAGTTTGGGTTATAGTTGAGATACGGTCAGGTTGGATCGTGAACGAATCCAACCAGGCCCCGGGACTAAAAGACCAATAACTCACTGACCGGGCGTCCGATTAACACACCGTCTATTGCGTTGGGACCTCTATGACATGTAGGACCTTTAATATTATCATGTGTGGGTTCGATATCTCTGACTAATATTCCTGGATCCTATGTGTGTTCGACATCTCTGACTACTATTCCTATATCATGTGTGGGTTCGACAACTCTGACTACTGTTCCTGGATCCTATGTGGGTTTGAAACCTCTTACTACTATTCCTAGATCCTAGGTGGGTTCAACAGCTCTGCCTACTGTTCCTGGATCCTACATGGATTCGACAGCTCTAACTACTGTTTCTGGATCTTGTGTGGGTTCGACAGCTCTGACTACTATTCCTAGATCTTATGTGGGTTTGATAACTCATATTTATGTACCAGGATCCTATGTCGGTTCGACAGATAGATGATTCAGTGGATACATCTAATCATCCCTATCACTCTACATATGTTTTATACAAATGTGAGATGAGTCAGTACTTTTTTTTCCACATGATTGAGATGGATCAATTTATAACATAGGTATATGTATGGGCATATACCTAAGTAAGGTTATCTGTTGATTTCATACTTAATTGTTTATCCTTGTTGGATTTTATGGGACCTTGAGGGTCTCTAGGTTCCTACTAAGTATCATTATACTCACCACTGCACGGTCTATTCCCATACCTTATTGTGTTGGATGCAGACGACAGATAATACTGATTGAGGCTGAGAGTACCAGGACTGTACGGTACCTGGAGGTGGACCTTATGATGAGTCGGTACACGGAGGATACTGAAAGATGTGGAGTGATGAGGAGTTGATCTGTACCTACCCTTCAGGTCAGAACATTGTAGTATGACCCAACGATAGTTTTTCTTTTCATTAGTTGTACTTGTACCTTTCAGTTTCTTGTACTTTACAGTTGGGCTTGTATTTCCACCCCATTTTACTTTCATCACCCTTTTTTTTATACAGTTTTACTTTGTGTTTTTTATCGAGCTGTGTGCTCTGTTGTTTTTTTTTAAATTTATAAAGGAAATGAATTCCTAGTTTTAGGGAATTATGTCTTTGGCTCTAGTCTCCAACTCCTGGCCTATGGAAGATGGGCTTGACGTAGTCACAACATGGGCCCCAGAGGACGAGTCATGACAAACGGGTATCAAAGGTGTCAGTTCTACCTTAGAACATGGGACTCTGATATTTTCTATAAATCAATAGTGTTAAGTGAAGTGAGTTTGTTTTTGAGTTCAAGGAGTCCAGTGTTGGTGCAGCGGCTGATGTATCCATACACCAGGACCCTGACTTCTGATTTCTGACTCGGTGCACAAAAACATTGATTGTGTGTGTTTTTTCATTATGATTTCTTAAGTTATCTCACTAGGTATAATATTTTATCCATGTCACATCTATTTATTTTAGGATCCCTCCACGTAGACAGCCAGTTAGAGTTCCGAGAGTTGTACGCACTGACATCCCATTGAGCGACGAGGCTCCGGTGTAGGGCCCTCTTACTATGTTAGCACATTCGGGTGGTGTACTAGCAGCACCACCACCCATTGGGCACCAGATACCAGCAACCACACTATCGTACATTGCATGAACACTGAGCATGTTTCATGAGTTCCAGCAGCAGAGGCCTCTGACATTTTGAGGAGAGATAGATTCCCACGCAGCTGAGGGCTGGCTAGAGGTGATTTCTAGAGTTTCCCATCTTCGTGAGACAACAGTAGAGCAGATGGTTATCTCAGCTACAAGTATTTTTCAGTGAGTGACCACGAGGATGGTCCGCTTAGTGATGATGCATCGATATGTGGACCATTTCCTGAGATAGTACCTTTGGGTAGTGTTCCAGCTATAACACTACCCGTTGGTCGGCAGTTACAACCGGCGGTACCAGTAGAGGACACATGTAGGCTTAGTGACTTAAACGTGTTTCAACATCAGATACCCCTCAAGTTCCGAGAAGATCCCAACTTAGAGGTGGTTAGGGACTGGCTCGAGGAGGTGGCTAAGAGTTCTCTAGAACTTCTACAGATCTGCCAGGGCGACATGTCGGTAGCTGAGTATTCATCGAGGCGTTCTGATCTTTCATGGTACTCGATGAATACGATATGATCAGTTCTTTAGGGATTGAACATCCGAGAGAGGTGTGTTTAAAGGACATCCAAGCCAACACTATTCCTCTATGCATTCCTATATATATTAGGGTTCTAGAGAAAACCTTTGTGGTTGAATGTTCTTTGGATGAGCAAATACAGCCAGTGAATGTTAGCAGTGGGAAAGTAGGAAACTGGCACCAGTCTCAGAGACTTGGGCATGTAAAATGTTTCAGGAAGAAAAAGTGTTGATGACATATGAGTTTGTAGGGCAGCAGATGTGGAAGCAGCACTAGGAGAGCTGCATGATGTGGTGTACTTTTTGACATGTTACAACCACCTCCTTTTTTGTGGACCCCTCCAGTCTCAGGGAGATGGAGGACAGTGGAAGAGAGTAGTTACATGCGGTTAAGGAATGAAACCCAAGAGCTATAGGAATAATTTTAGGTACGGTCTATATCTAATACTAGCTTTCGTATCAATAGGCAGAGTTACCAATCATTCCTTCCTTCCCTGAATCTTATCCAAGATATAGAGTTTCTGGTTAAATGTTTTACTCGACCCTCACATCTATAGATACCATTGGGAGGATACTCGATAATCACACTTACGTCGATAGTGTGATATGACCCTTAAGGTGAGAGTTTTAGTTGGAACCTCTTGGTGGTAGCGTCGAGGCCTTACAACGTTAGTTTGGCTTTGGACTTGACATCGACAGATCACACTCAGATTAAATGTACTAGAAAAATAGGTTATGATTTATCTACAGTGTTGGTATAGGGTTTTCTTTGGTCAATGAAAAAGGAATCCGAGGAAGCACAGTATAAACTAAAGTATATAAGGGTGCAGCAAATCACTCGTTAGTCGGCCAACCTCACCTTCGTGGTAACAGAAGTTGACTTGGAGAAAGTCTGTACTTCTGGGAAGGGAAAAATGGTAGTAGATGCACTCAGCAGGAGGTCTGGCCTGCATCTACTGAGTGAGGTGACAGAGCAGCTGGCTACTTTACAGATATCCTTTTTGGATGGAGATGGAGCATCTTTCCTTCAGTCTCTTATAGTCACTCCCCCACTTCTTCAGTGATTCAAGGAGGCACAACATGGGGATGCTGACTGCGAGACACGACATGCTCAGATATTCATAGGGCATGCACCTGAAGGATTTTCTGAAGGTGGGGAGCACGTCATCTTCTTTAGAGGATGTAATATGGTACCAGTTTCACTTCAGGAGAAAGTGTTTAAGAAGTTCCACACATCCCCTCTAGTGGTACATCCATGAGTGGCAAAGATGTAATAGGATCTCCAACTACAACACTGGTGGCCATGAAAGATGAAATCAGTAGCAGAGTTTGTTTCTCGGTGCCTCACTTGACAGCAAGTGAAGGAAGAGCATCACGTACCAGCAGGCTTGGTTCATCCTTTGGAGGTCCCATAATGGAAGTGGAATGGGATATCCATGGACGTCGTGACATGACTTCCACGTACATACGTATTACATGACTCGATTTGGGTGATCGTAGACCGACTCACCAAGTCGGCCCACATCCTACCGATTAGAGAGCATGGTTCTATAGAGGGATTCAGACCTCTCTATGTGTAGGTGATTCTGCAGCTACGTGGAGTACATTCGATGATTGTCTCCGATCATGATTCATTTTTTACTTTCCGGCTATGGAAGGGGTTGAAGGATGATTTTGGGACGCAACATTGTTTGAGCACCGCCTTCCATTCTCAGACGGATGGTCAGACTAAGTGGAACATTCAGACTCTTGAGGAAATGCGGAGTGCTTGTGTCCTCGACTTTAGTCACAGTTGAGGGGATCAACTACCCTTGGTTGAGTTTTCATACAACAATAGATATCACTCCACCAAAGGGATTTCTCCTTTCGAGGCATTGTACATGCAACCTTGCAGATAACCTTTGTGATGGACTGACCCAGGGAAGTTAGCACTAGTGGGACCAGAGATGGTACATGCTTGCATGGAGAAGGTGAAGATCATCCAGGAGCGGATGAAGACTGCGCATAGCAGGGAGAAGACGTACGGTGATAGGAGAAGGAGACCTCTGGATTTTGAGGATGGTGACCACGTCTTTCTACGGGTCTCACCTCGACGAGGTCTACATATATTTGGCCGAGGCGGAAAGTTATCTTCGAGATTCATTGGACCTTTTCATGTCCTTAGCAGAGTTGGCGATGTGGCTTATCGCTTAGCTCTTCTACCTCAGTTGAACCGAGTTCATGTCGTCTTCCAGTTATCCCAGCTGAGTAGATATGTGCACGACACTTCTCACGTCATTGACCGTGTAGAGATGGACGTCGACGATGGGGAGACTTTTATGGAGGTTCCAGTAGAGATTGAGGATCGACAGGAGTGGGTCCTTTGTGGACATTCGATACCTCTGGTGTGTGTTCATTGGCAGCATGAGAACCTCTAGGAAAGAACATGGGAGTGGGAGGCTCAGTTGTGTGCATAGTACCCCATTTGATTCCTTTGTTTGAGTTGTGGCTTACGGGGACGTAGAGCCCTAAGGTGGAGATAATGTAATGACCTGGAATTTCCTTATAATTTTGTTTAAATATATCGTAATTTTATTATTCCAAGAAATCATGAAAGCACGTGATTCCGAGGCTCATAGTTTGATGAATGGTCCGTATAAGTTCTATTGAGTTTAAGATAACGTGCATAAGCAGTTTTCCTGAACAAGTGGAATAAATATTAAACGGTTACTCAAATCAAACATTTGAGGTCACCTTTGAACTCATTATGGTGGGATTACCCTAGGCGCGACTTAAGATTAGTCGGCGCGGGCCTCCTGTGAGAAAATCCAAAAATTGCATAATCGTAAATAACATAATAAAATAAATTATTTTATTTTTCAAATGCTTATAACTCACAGATGGAAACTCAGATTAAAAATCTGAGACCACCGGTGAACGTGTGAGGGTATTCTTTATTTAATTAGATACTAACAATGGCCGACAAATGCCACTAGAGAAAGTTAGTTTTTGGCCGCAAATAAAATAATTAAGTGACAATTATTTTATATTAAAATTCATAACTTCTAGACGGTAACTCAGATTGAAAATCTAAGAGAACCATTGGGTTCTTTGGGGCGTGTTTCACCTAGGAAAAGCCGAACCTTGACCGGCGTAGTTCGAGGGTATCTGATAATAATTTTCGGAACTTTTTTCTGGTACGTTTAGTAAACGTGTGAGGGGCGTTTTGTAAATTTTGAACTGATGCTCGAAATTGAAATGTGAGGGAACAATTGAACCCACAATGCCAGTATTCTCTTGAGAAAACTTTCAACTCTCTGATAGTTGGTCAAGGGTGAAATTTAGTTTTTTGGGTTTCTCCTGGAAATAATAAAATAAAATAAGATCATGTTTTATTTTATTTTTTCTATTATAACCACCTATGTGGAAGTTAGAGGTGGGGAACACAACATCTTAATCTCCCATAAGAGGTTATGGGGGTGAGGACCACCACGCCTTAACCTCCCATGAGTTATGGAAGTGGGGACCACCTGAAGTTTATCCCTCATAATGGGGGGAGAGGAAACCTCTCACCTCCCTCAATTAATTTTATGTGTCAATGTAAAATTAAATTCTATCAATTAATTTTATGCATCAAAATAAAATTAAACCATATAAATTTCCTTAAGGTAGGATATGTGGGGAAAGCCTCTTTGAATCCTCTCAATAATTAAGCCAAATCACCTCATAAATTGCGCCAATTCTATTCAATTGGCTTGACCACCTTTTTAAATTTAAGTAACCACATCGTTGGAATTCATGAAGGTTCCTAATAAATGAACCATCATAAATTCCATGATCGTTACATACCTCCCACCTATCCTATATATAGGGATCTTGGGAGGAAGAGTTGGGACGGATTCACCAAGCGATGAAGCGCTGGTAAAGTGATGTGACTCCCAAAACATGGAGGATTACACTCTCCAATGAAGAACGCTTCATTCATAAAGATTGTCAGTGAGGAATGTCTTCGACTTCTTCCTCAGAAGCACCTTGTGGAGGCAACCGATGTGGGAAATCTTCAGCGACTAACCTTCCCTCCTCATCGTTGTCAATGATCAAGGTAGGGGTTTAATTTCATTTATGTGCCATGTTCTTCCTTTCTTTCAAAAACAAAGAATGAGGATGTTTTCCTTTTTGCGGGTGGATTGTTGTGCTCATTCTTATGAACCATTTTCTATCACACCAAATGCGAGGGGTGTGGGCCAAACTAACATGGCCCATCTACCTCCAAATGCGAGGGGTGTGGGAGACAAAAAGATGAGGCGATGAAGGCGATAGGCAATGATCACGCTACCCGCGGTCTCCGCACCCCACGCCACCCTCACGATGCTTCAGCAGGACCGGCTCCGCCGCCCTGGCCGAACCGCACCGCCCGATGACCCGAGCCACCGAACTCATGGCCACCTGTTGACCTCCCAGTGGTCTGACCCCTCAACAGCCTCCTACCACCCGGCCGCCCGCTGTCCTCCCGGCTCCTGGCTGCCACCGGCCTCCCGTGCATCTAGCCGAACTGCGTTGGCCCGGGCTGAGTCGCCCGAACCACACCCTCGCAACCCTCTGAACTGAACCGGCCTTGGAATCCCAGGCTGAGCTGCCCGAACCACACCCCCTCAGCACTCTGGACTGATTCGGCTCCATGCCTCTAGCCCGAGCTACCTACGCAGCGCCCTCCGAGCCAAACCGCCCTCGCCCCGACCCACAGCTGGTCCGCGCCCTTGCGACCGGTCCACACTCCAGCATCCTGTTTGGTTGGGCCCAATGGTCCATGCCAAATCTATCAGGCTGACCCACCTAACAGACCGAGAAATACCCAATAGGCTAAGTCGGGTCGACCCAGACGGGTCGGCCTAGACCGGGTGGGGTCGAGTCGGTTCGACCCAGTGGGACCGGACCCGGGCCCACTACCGACCCTTTAATTTTTTGTCCATATCTTTGGCACCAGATGTACATTGGATGAACCTTCAGTGGTGCTGGTAATCATGGAGCCTGGAGGTCCCTTAGAGTATACCCCACTAAAGTTTGGGGTATTGTTGAGATACGGCCAGGTTGGATCGTGCACGAATCCGACCGAGCCCCCGGGGCAAAAAGGCTAATAACTCACTGAATGAGCATCTGATTGATGTGTCATCTATTGAGTTGAGACCTCTTTGATGTGGAAGACATTTTAGATGATTTTATGTGGGTTAGACAGCTCTGACTACTATTCTTGGATCCTCTGTGGGTTCGACAGGTCTGACTACTATTCCATGATCCGGTGAGGGTTCGACAGCTCTGACTACCGTTCCTAGATCCTACATGGGTTCGACAGCTCTGGATACTGTTCTTGGATCCTATGGGGGTTTGATAGCTCTAACTAATGTTCATTAATCCTACGTGGGTTCGACAACTCTGAAAAAAGTTCCTGGATCCTGTGTGGGTTCGACAGCTCTGACTACTATTCCTAGATCCTACATGGGTTCGACTGCCCTGATTTTTGTACCATGATCCTACGTGGCATCGACAAAGTAGATAATTCAGTGGATACATCTAATCATCCCTATAACTCTACATAAGTTGTATAATTTTGTGAGCTAAGTCAGTACATCTTTTTTCCTCATGATTGAGATGGATCACATGTTAACTTAGGTATATGTATGGGCATATAACAATGTAAGTTTATCTATTGATTTCATACTTTTTGGTTTGTGCTTGTTGGATTTTGTGAGACCTTGTGGGTCTCAGAGTCCCTACTGAGTATCATTATACTCACCCCTACATGGTCTATTACCACACCTTGTTGTGTTGGATGCAGATGACAGACAACGCTGATTGAGGATGAGAGTACAAGGACTGGACGGTACTCGGAGGTGGAACTTTTGATGAGTCAGTACACGGAGGAGGCTGACAGACGTGGAGTGCTGAGGAGGCTATCTGTACCTACCCTTCAGGTAGAAACCTTAGAGGAAGACCTAGTGACAATTTTTCTTTTCTTCAGTTGTACTTGTACCTTTCTGTTTCTTGTACTTTATAGTTGGTCTTGTATTTTTGGTCCCCTTTACTTTCAGCACTCTTTTTTTATACAGTTTTGGTTAGTGTTTCGTATCCCGCTGTGTGCTCTGTTGTGTTTGTTTACATTTCATAAAGGCAATGCCTTCACAGTTTTATGGAATTACGCCTTTGGTGCTAGTCGCCAGCCCCTGGCCTATGGATGGAAGGCTTGGGGTAGTCACAGCACGGGACTTGTGGGACGGGCCATGACATATGATTTAAACATTACATAATAAAAATATTCAAGAAAATTTTTACACTCTCAATGATACAAATATATACATCCTAACCACTGTTAAATAAATATTAGGACAACGTGTTCTTGTCCACTTCCATCTAGGGTGTGCATTTTTTTAAATACATATTTTCTTTGAGTTAGTTATTCCTCTCGATGACACGTCCTACTCAATTTATTTAAAATTCATTACAACATCATAGTCACATTATAATAATATACATGACATATGGTCCATCATTCAAGACCTAAAATTACCTAGAGTTAGCCACCCTATCTATGAATTTGTAGTCAAGATGAATTGTTGACATTTTGCTTGTAATGAATTATTGAAATTCCCTTCCCCTACATATGATCTCAATATATGTAGAGTACCCCTTAGTCAACCATAGTTTGAGACTCACTAAAGGAAGAAGATATAATTTCCCTCTCCCATGCAAGCATGTCAGATCTATGTAGAGGGATATCTTTAAAGGTACTGATTATGGAATGATTGATTCCCTTAAAATATGCATTTATAGACCAAGGTAATCCCAAAAATTAAAATTTCATACACCTTAGTTCAAAAAGGGACAAGTCATTGAGTCTCTCTCTATATTTGTTTTAATCAATTCTATATACATATTTTTTTCACTTGAGAGAAATATATGAAATAATAGATAAATCATATGTATACTCATGAATAAACCTATTTGAGGATAAATAGTGTTTCCCACATATTAATTAACCTATCCAATGAAAAGTGTCCCCAATTATAACTTTCATTATTTCACATTAGTTCAAACACCCTTAGCACATGATGCTAAAACTACCCGGAATATGATATTATCACAAGATGTTAAATTTCATGTCAAATAAATCCACACTATATGAAATAAAAGTTTAAATAGCATTATCCATCATCACTCCAAATCAAAGGACCATAATAACCTAAACCTATTCAACCAATGTTTGGGGTGTTTTCAACGTCATTCTAGGTACCACAATCTGTAAGACACATTTTAGGACCTAAGTTACTTGAATTACTAAAAACCATCCATGTACCTTAGAAAAGGACACCCAACATTAAGGTACCATGTGTTTAACAATAAATTTATACCATTTTTTCAACATATGATCTCTCATTCATCAAACAAATGTATCATTTCCTTAAAAAGGGATTATGATTCTTATGAGCCCTGACATCATCGCAGTGGAGCTCATCACTATATATTGATTCTTCATCATTCATGGCATGGTTTTATTATACCGTTACTCAATATTTGAAAACCATGAACCATTAATTATAAAAGATAACCTATCTCCCAAAAGAATATTGGAGTGATATTGACCCAGGGAACCCTAATTGGGATATTATGTAACACTCCCCTAATACCTATTCAACAAGAATTCTGACCTTAAACTGTATGTACTTTGTTCAATGTTTAGTGACCATAAATTTTTTCCTTTGATGGTCTAAATTGAATGACTCTAAACAACTAGTGAAAGAGAGATAAAACTAGTCAGTTTGAAAGATTTCAATGGTCATTCTATGCCAAATTCAAGTGTCCATATGCGGAACTTTTCATCTATAGAGTTTAATAAAATGTTAAAAACTAACTAGAAAAAGAATAAATATCAGTGGGGAATATTTTTGGAACTATTAAAATCCAGTATACACTCACTAGACCCCCTATACTTCAAAAAAGTCAAAGTAAATATTTATCACACATCCCTACCATGATTATGTGTTTTCTAAAAAGTGACACAACTTTTAGGGTTGTCAAACCCTTCTTTGATATTACATTTTCCATAAACCACCTTCATGTCTTAAAATTCTGAGCTAATACTAGCCAATTACGTGAGTTTATATTCTTATTTTAGAACCTCATGGACCTTGGGAAAACCTTCTCTAGGTTATTCCCTATATAAAATTCGTAACATGAAATGTATAATATGAAAGTACCCTCTAAGAAGAATTGATAAATTAAACCCCCTCTAAAGAAATTTTTCTTAGAGGTTGATTGGTCTGATAGGTGTGCCCCTTAAATCCAATGTAATTATCTCGATTTCATGAAAGATGGTCTTATGAAATTATCAATGGTTTACTTATAACCATTGATTTCCACATCTATTTAGGTCATATATTATTAGACCTTGATTTACAATCCCCATAACTAGAATATTCAAGAAGACTCAACATCCTAGACAATACATCATCATGTAATTTACCCATTATTAATTCAAAAATTTGATATTCCATTCCAAAACCATTTTATGTCCCACAACACATGACTAGAACCCACATATTATAGGGTTTTATCTTCCTTACCAGGAATTAAACAACCCCAGGGTTTTGGAACCCTTCTAGGATAACACCTTTCACCATACCTCACATCATTGCCTAGACATTTGAGTCTTTACAAATCTTTTATGGACCATGGAAAATAGTTGGTAAACCTCTTATTGACCATTTGAGTATGCCTTATAATCTCATGTATAAGGGCCTATAACCCACTAACTAGAGGTGTATCATCCTTGTAGTGATGGAACTCATATCCTCATGAGCCCTAGAAACACTATAGTAGAACTCGACACTATAAGATGTTTTCAGTCATCCCCAACATGTTTTCCCCAATCTATATTAATTACTTAAATATTTTGGGTTATGATTTACACCACCCATATTACAACTATCCTAGTGGACTTGGAATACCAAATATTTCATCGTACATAAAACCAAATCTCAGGGAGGATACAGGGTTTCATGACCTACCATGGACATTCATCCTCAATGTTTTTTATAAGAACATAGTGTGGGAGAACCCTTCAAGAACACCCATTCTTAAGGATATTATTTAAGAATACTGGGTATTAGTACCATTCATGAATGCTCATTATTCATAATCCCATAAAAAATGAATGTTTCTGAACCCCTATATGAATACACATCATTCACAACTAGTAATATAAGATATGATCTAAATGAACCTAAACTATAGTAATATATGGTTTTAGCTAATAGTCCTCAAACTATAGTAGTAAATGGTTTGAGGCAAATTACCTTATACTATAAAAATAGATCGTTCGATCAAAAAGTCTATAAACTACAATAATAAATGGTCTAATATGAAAGGCCATGACATAATATAACAAATACTCTAGGGTTGACTTTCTTAAGCTACAAAAATAAATGGTCCAATATAGAAGAACATAAACTACAAAAAACAAATTATTGGAGCTAAAACACTATAAACTATATTAATAGATGGACTAATCTAAAAGACCATAAATTAATATAATAAATGGTCTGAGATAGAAGACCAAAAATTAAAGCATCAAATGGTCCAAGATAGTAGACCCTAAACACTATCACCATAATGGTCCAGATTATAAGACCTTAAAATATCTAATTGATATAGACACAATGAACACCATGTTGAAAAAAAGGAAATCCTAGGAAAACATTTTGTCTCCACCCACTGGAAATGCACTTTCTGTGATCAATAAAATTTTTATAACTCACAAAAAGAAAAATGTTTAAAACATGTCTAGTTCAAAACTCATAAAATGGATTCCTGATTAAAAGTTAATCCCATTCCCACTATTCATTCCCCATACAAATCATAATAATTTTTTTGGTAAATATAAAAATATGATAAAAATATTTTATGGATCATGATTAGTCTATATAAAACACAATTCTATGCTCTCTAAGCCCTCTTATTTAGGTACAAATTAGATTATTTTCTCTTTATGAGCCACACTAAGGAAGAATTCATCACTATTAATATATATGGAAAAATTTCCTATTTTTATCATATAATAAGAATCCTTTCATTATGAATGATTACAAATATAAGGGGGGAATATTTTGACACTACTAAAAGTATTCCAAACACTTTTTCGTGAAGGGAAACATGTGACAAGTGATTGGATAATCGTAAAACATAACGCCATATGATAATGACATTTGGGGGATGTAAATTGTTTAACCATGTGAAGGAGTTTTGTTTTGGTTATTAATCTTATGTATGAAAAAATAATAATATTATTATTATTTACAATAATATAAACAAAGTGGAATTGTTCATTTACTTCAAATAGTTTCATATTATGTGATGGGTGAATGAATTCACAGAGTGTCTTCTTCAACGATTTGTTACCATGGTTTCAACTCACCTATCACTCTCGAAATGGATATCAAACAACACCCAACCCCATATTAGATGAATTCGTTTACAGTATAAATCCCCATGCCAAGACTAAAATATGAAATTTCCACATAGAGATATCCAAGGATTGATATTTTAACATGGGAAGAGAATAAAAACCACATATATTATTACAAGTGGAATTATTTAACCATGTTATTTTGAACAAAATGCATGATATTTCTCACATCACAACGCCTATTTCATATAGGGAAATATCATTGTGGTAGGATATATCACGTAGCATGCTGGAAGACCGTAATGAATATCACATGGGAATGAGGATATAATGATTGAGGGATTACATGAAGTATTCATGTAGACACATGATGTCATGAATAGGGTCATTGGATAATTATTTGAGTAAAATATTAAGGTTTACAATGATAAAAGAAGATGTTTCAACCATGTATGGTCATACATGATGTGGAGCAGGGAAACATAGTTCCCATAGAGGCTTCGTAATTAAAAAACAAAGCTGCTTGTATAGGTTGTGCATATATGAAGTCTTTCACATTAAGGGTTCTATGTAAACCCCCATGAGAATATACAAGAAACATAGTATATCGATAATAATATAGTTCGACATACTGATATGTTGGTATATAGATACACATATAGTACATGATTCTATAATATTTTTTCATGGATGTGATGAGTCTATGAGGATGGGAGACATGGAGTATTGATACCCAGATATTTTCATCACATGAAGAAGGCAGTCACATGAATTCCATGGAAAGATGATACGTGGTGGATAAATTTCACCGAAATAAACTTTTAAATATCTTAAAATTGTGAGATTTTCGGTTCATTAAAGTTATATCTCAATGAAGAAGAATACTAAAATTGATGTTTGAGTTTGTAGGTGGGATGAATGGTGGAAGATAATTTTTTGAATTTCTAGTTTTCTCATAAATGAAGTGGTGGCATGATGCATCATCTCTAAATACTTAAGGGAGATCCAGATACCATGAATTAATCCATTTCGTATAAGATAGCACTCATTTTCTATTCAAAAAATTTACTCAAGACTGCATAAGTGTTATGTGAATAATATTATGCAGATAATATTATGGTAAAATCCAATGTATCACATAATCACTCATTTAAAAAGATGGCTCACTGTGTAAGCTATCGGGAAAATGGATGAGGAACCGAGTAACCAATATTAATGGAATGAGATACTATGAGGGATTCAAGATCTCATAAAGATAAATCTAAGTTATTTCATTCATATATATAAACCATAATGCATAAACAAAATGGGGTACATATCAAAGCCAGGTATTCTCAAAAAGAAGAATGATTAACATATACATTGTTATATGGGAGATTGTGAATAAAAATTTTATGTCTGATTATGATCATGCTTATAAAGATTTTATTTCATTCTCCATGAATGTTGGGCATGACTAACACTAAAATAAATTCACAATATCGATCTAAAGGAAGTCCATTCCGCACACATGCAGTATTAATGTTTTTATGATATGCTTCATTTTTTACATGATACCATCATGTTAGGATAATTTATATTTCCTTTATTGGTGTTTTGGGAATTAGGGGTGATGTTTACAAGAAACTACAACACCTGACACCCTTTATGTGATCCCATAAATTGTTTAACATAATGTGATTCCCTCATGGGAACCAATGGTTTTGAAACTCCTTCATGTGCCTTGGGATTCATGTGATGACTTACAACATGAATCCTTGAACATTTGTTCATGTGTCTCAATTGATCATGTGAACCCAGTCTCATGAATTATTTATAAAAACTAGGGAGATGGTATCTAAATATTATTCAAACATGCACCCATGATCATGTGGCTCGCCTCCAGTCACATGGGAAATCATCCTTGACATGTGTACAACATAGGCCATAACACACATCATAAAACCATGTTTATGTGATGCTCTGAGGAATATATAATAAGTATTCCCATGAAAACAACTTATTGTCATCTATTAAAAAATCAAAGGTTATGTTACACTATATTGTGAAAACATGAAATCGATTCCCTATAAATTGGGTCTTACAAATGACTTATGTCATTAGTATGATCATCTCTGCTTGATCATGTGATTCCATGGGGAATAAACAATTGAAATCACTAAAAAAAGGATTCAATCATTTCTTTCAATGTGGTTCCCTATTATGTCATGTGATTGGTCTCCAAGAATATATAGACACATGACTCATCAAATTATATCATATTTCCATGAAAATTCTTCTAATCCATCATGACATCCAATATTAGTCACTAGACACATCGTATAAAAGTAAATTTAATTTCTATGAAAATGATTTCTTGCTGATATAAGATCTAGAAATGGTAATGTGACATTCCAAAGACATGTGGAGTGACCATCCATGATAATTCTCACACACCATCGTGATATCCAATATCAATCATGATATTCCTTGATAAGTAATAAATAGGAAGATTATAAAAATCTTGTAAAATAAATAGCATACACTGAAAAATGTGGTACCCTCATAGAAGAAAAAGTTATGATTTTTTTCATGAAAATGGGCTTATGTTCTAGATGTGACCATCTCACTGATCATGCAAAGTTGAATTGACATTCTAGTGTGATCTCACGAAGGGTCTCTAATATTCCATTTTGGAAAAGACACACACTCTAGTATCCTAGATCTGGTTTCTTATACCATTTCATAGACCTGAAATACAAATAATTGTATCCTAAAGGACCAAATTGGGTTATTATTATTGGTAAACTAGATACATTCATGATTATTACGTTACATTTGGAATAAATATTATAATATAATTTTTTCCAATAATATGTTTATTCCATCCAGTATATCCCTGCATATCAGTCATAGTAATCTTCATCAAATCCTGAGGAATAGAATCAAAACAAGGTTGAGATAAAAGGATCATTATGGGTTAAATAAAATGTAGGAAAGAAATGATTCAACAACAATCATCATTATGGAACAATAAATAACTGAAAAATATTCTATTTAATCAATTCACTATAAATGAAATACATCCATAGACTTTTTATAGTGAATATCTTATGTATAAAAATAATAACTAAAATTTTAATGTAAGAAATGAAAAATTATTAGATGTCATGTATTTGGAACATGAAAGAATATTGTCAATACATTTATAAATACTATATAATATACATGTAGAAACTTGTTTAATGCTATCAAATTTTGATTAATCATACGAGACTACCAATCCATCAAGGTGAAATCAATAATCAACCTCCACCAATTTCATGAAATCCAAATAATTCATCATATATTGAATTCTCTATATAATTAATAAAAAAAATTCTTATCAAAAAAATATATACTAAATAAAATATATGGATTTATCTAATTTTCAAACATTAATTAAATAAATATCAAAGTAAACACCGTATGAAAAAATGGAATATTTTTTAGGAAATAATAAAATGAATAAATTTTATGTATAAACTATAAATATACTTAAAATAAGTGTAAATATTACATAATACAAAAAAATAATTTCACAAATAATCTTATCATGTCATTACCACTGAAGTAGAAGTTTAACCCATTGAATGGAAATATAGTTAAGAAATTTGTAACCATTTTTTTACTAGTCAAATAATATCCCCATAAAATTATTACATTTTAAAGAAATTAAATACTAATATAATAAATAGATTCATGATATGATATATAAAAGGGGTATTAATCCCCACAAAATAAATAAGTTGTGAAGAAGTCATATGTCACAAAAATAAATGTTAGATGAGAATCCCTCAACAAGATCATTCCATTAAAATAACATGAATTAACCTCTTATATAGTGTTTTAAATATTGTTATTAATTAATCCCAGAACCGTATTTATTTTTATTATATCATATATGATCTCCTAATTTCATTTCATCACCCCTTGTTAATAATATTTTTTTAGTAACCTTGTTTCGGGTGTTAGCTGCAACATTTTATTATGCATGTTTTATCCTGTAAGTCTCGGTTATTGTGCATAAAATATAGTTATGTTATCTATATTATTATATTATGATAATAGTTATCATATTTATTCATTATATAAATTTTTATAATCATTATTTAATAGTGAATATTGAAAATTAATCGCATCATGTCATGGAGATTGTAGGTCGTATATACGCATGAGCTACAATATCATTCCCTTAATGGTGAAAAAGTGAGAAAGTTGATGGTGTATTAATTTTTTTAGAATCAATATCATTTCATAATTATAATATATATCTATAATTTTCATTATTATATATCCATGTAAAGTGGTTATTAAAAACTAATTACATGATGGCGTGGAGTTGGTAAGTCGTACACAAACACATGTGTTGTGCATTCATGTTATGATCGACCCTAGTTACCCAGAATCAATGCATTATTACATAAAATTGGAATGATACAAGGAATCATCTCTGAAAGACTGATTAGTTTAGTATCCTTAAAATTACTAGATACATAAATAAGTATTACATTATATCATGAAATAAAAAAAACATTGTGTCCCCTTCTAAAACACTTATATGCCTTAGCCTATTTTTGAATTTTAAACGTAATATAATTATTTGCATTCGGGAAAAAATAAAACATAAGAAAGGGGTGATCTCAGATGCTCCGTAAGGATAACAATATAGCAGAAACTATCATTTATAAGAATAAATATTTAAGACTATGTATAAGACTAGGACACAAGCCTTTAATTCTTAAACTTCATCATAATATGGAAAAGATAAATCAAATAATCTTATTTACTTATTTACATGGATATTTCACTAGTAGAATAATCACATGTAATATCAATATCCAGTTTCATAATGATGGAATACATAATGTCATACTTTATAACCACATAGTCAAGGCCTTGTTCCATGACTACAAATAAGATTTTGTCAAGGCCTTGTGCCAAGATACTAGTTTGTCTAATGAGACCCACCGATGCCTCGAGGAGATATAGCGGGCTCCACCCGTCACTTACTAATTCCAATTCATTCCTCATATGAAAATCTTTAAACATAATATAAACATTCTTATTAAAACTAGCATTCGAAATGTCAATACTTTATCTGTAAACCATGGATGGTATAAATATAACACATCCGTAGTGAAAAATATAAAAAAACCATCAATACAGTATGAAATATTTGTATCATAATAAATCAACCTCGATCAAGAATAATATCCTGTAAATGATGTTGACATAGTTGAAAATGATTAGTAAAAATCATGGAGAGAAATATCCTTTTTTTCTAAAAACATTTAAAAGTATCACTATTTATCAAGAAGCTGTTTAAAATAGATTTTTGAATCAAGGTTTCCCATTCCACATTGAAACTTTTAAAAGGAATTTCAAATTTAAAACATTAACTTTTATATAAATAAAACATTAAATGCATTTTTAATACATAGACATTAATGATAAATATTTAGATGAATATATTTTTAAAACATTTAAAATGATATTTTTTTAGAGTTCCTAACCAAATGAGTGAAAAATGAATACAAATAATTGATGTAATCAAAAATTTATAATATCAAAAGAATAAATGCATTCATGATATACAATGTCAAGGTACATTATATACACCAAATAAATTTGAATTGACGCATAACATCAAAAAAGTATCAATGGATTGTAAGTTGAGATGAATTAATTTATAAAGAATGTATATTTAGGTTAAGGATTTATCAATAACATAATTATGTGTTACAAATAAAAAAAACTCAACATGATTGGATATTCAGTGTAACTAAATCAGCTGACATTCATGTTGGAGTTAGTGGCCTAGAACCAACTAATTTTTACTTTATTCATTAATAAAAGCCTTATCACATCTTGATTGTTATTAAGTGTGACAATGCATGTGATAATTTCCTAAGGATAGTTGTTGCATTAAAGGGTCATAACGGATCCCTGCTATTATTAGAACCCGGAAGTGACATAACATCATCCTTGAATGTATGATCTATGGCCAGATGATATTATTTGAGGGACACAAATAATACAGGCCATTAGGGGCGAGGACTCATAAAACTTTAAGGCACCATCTCATGGTGTGCGCCCCTAGTAATATCCAGGAGGATATTATGAGAACAAGACCCGCCAGTAGGAAATACACATTTCATAGTGTCATTGGATATTCCTATCTAAGGACGTGTGTATTGATCCTTAGACTTTATGATTATTATTAATGGGTATTACAACTCGCGCACTTAGATGTATTGACGAAAACTGTGACGACACACTGTTCACAGTGAGGTAGGGTACGTTGGGTGTGTCATGAGTAATACATCATTGATATATAATGCGAGAAAGGATTTTCCCCTTCCGTTCCATAACAGAAGTAGATATCTCGGGCCCTTTGATGGAATTGATATAGCCTAAATAAATCCATGGCCATGGTAAGTTATGGGCGGGTTCAATTCCGAAAATTCAAAGAAAGAATAATCGAGCACATGGGTTAATGGCACTAGTATTCAACCCACTTGATTAGATATATCGAGGAAAAGGGAGTATATTACACGGTAAGTGTTCTTATGAGGTGACACATCATTGCGGCGTTAACTTCTTTATCTATGGGTGCCTTGGCATGTTTCTAGACGCTAACCTTGGACTTTAGGCAGGCTCTGCCTAATGCCACTGAGAAAGGGGCCTAGAGGGTCACACACTAAGTGTTTCCATGTATCTTAGTTAAATATTAATTTAACAAGTTAAATATATATTATTCTTGACTGTCGTTTAATAATTATTTAAGAATTCCTGAATGCATTTATTCCGACACTAGTTATTCGAGAGAATATATTGTGGGCGAAATAATGCATTTATTAGCGAGTAATGTAGTTACATTTATTTAAGAAATAAATATACATTACTCAAGGACTAATAAATGTGGTGGAGGAAATAAAGCAAAGTGGAAAATAAAAGTACACACCATTTATATTAAATATACACGCCATGTAGTTTTATGGAAAACAAGTATACGCCACGAATTAATGATTATACGCCATGTAGTTTTTCCAGTTGATATTTTTAGGATATAATATTTTTTATAAAATGATATTTATTATATTCAGCGTGGGAGCATGTCAAGGAATTAATAATTTGTCATGGGGGTTTTCAATAAGAGTTAATGAAATAAATAAAATGCGTAACACGTTTATGTATTGTCATAACTCTATAACCTCAAACCCGATTATAAATATCCTCAGAACCCCACCACTTTTCCATAAGAGAATCGTTGTGCACAAAAATAATGAATAATTCTTTCAAGCCCGAATGAATTCCTTCCTCCAACAACACTCTAAAGACCGAGAGATCAAGGCGATCGAATCTGGACATCACAAGCGAAGGTTCTTCCGCAGTAGCACCCAGAGATCCCTTCGGCGACGTTCGGAGATACGTGACACACATGTGGATCACCACTAGAGGAATCCTACACTTGGATTCTATGATGCAACGACGGATCACCGAATCATGACTGGACACATCAACGAAGAAATAATTCCACCAAGGCAATTCTTGTTAATTAATTGAATTAATTATAACCAACATATGATGATCCTATCTCTGTGGTTCTAGGATTCCCTCTTATGTTTTCATTCTTAGTTCCATTCTGAAGATTCGACGTTTTTTATCGTCATAGATCTCAGATTGAACATTGTTTAAACTTTTTAATTAAAGTTGGGAAAACCCACCAAAATGCTTCCGATGCGCCCAGAACCTACAAGTGGTATCATAGTGGTCATATCATTGATTATAATTAATTAGTTTTTCGTTGATGTTTTACACATTTAATAATTTAGTTGTTTTAATTCAAGTATAATCGTTCTGGAAATATGAATCTTGAGATTTGTTCCACCTCCATCATTTATCATTCACCTCACATAAACTAACTTTTTCTTTTAATTTTGATTAAAATAAAATAGAGGAACTCATCCGGAGGAGCCAAATGTTTTTGACCATACAACACTAGAATACACGGTGTGTATTCAGAAGTACACATCGGGTAGTATAGATTCATGCATCAGACTGATCCACCAAATTAGGCCGTGTATTGGAACCTATCTAAGTCATTAATGACACCATGTGTTGAATAGGATAAGGTGGCACACTGTTTCTGGATTACACGTCGTGTGGTCTATTGAACACGATGTGTAGTCCCTTTGGGTTAGGGTTGGACCGTGTACCTCGTACACGGCTTTCCCTGCTGGAAACCGTGTAACACGGAAACTACACAGTGTGTGTCCCACTGAACACGTTGTGTACTCCAAAAATTTCCGAAGTACATAAACACACCATGTCCCTGGGCGTGTACTTTGAATTGACGGTGAACAAAAGCACACGCTGTGTAGTCGGAACTACACGTTTTGTACTCATTCAAATTGCGCAATGAACGAGAATTCACTGGGTTGCCTCTAGGGTACAAGTTACGTACAATGATAATTTTAAATGAATTTATTTATTTAAAATTATTATGGATGAGAATCTCAAGGAAATTCAGAAAAGGGTTTAAGATAAAAGGATTGATAAATTAAAGATAATTAATTAATTTGAGCATGATTTATCTTAAATAAGAACGATTAATGAATTGGATTATAGTTTTATTTTTGGGTACATATCGTTGCATGTATGGATGATCATGAGCTATACCGAGACCTTTGTATGTGAATGGTTTCTTTTAATTTATTTATTTAAATTAAATTTTTTGCCCTGTGAACCATCTCCTCATTAATATGTAGGGCCAGCGTGCCCAAGGGTTCTTTTAGGTAAAAACCCCTTTTTACCCCTCACCTGCATGTGAGATAAATGCATATGTAATAGATGGAGCTCTCAAGCTAGTGGAGGCAGCTCAAGTCAAGAGCCAAGGTGAACCCAATCCAAGGAGATACAAAGGTGGACAGGTGGAAAGTTATAAACAAGAACCCACTAGGTTCAAGGTGTTTCTATCCTAGGTCTTGGGTTAGTTTATCAACCGCGAGATAAACTAACCAATAGAACAAGCTCATGATCAAACCGTTTATTTTATTTATGTCAGTTTCATGGTTTATTCATTATTGGTCTGTTGTCACGATCACACAATTAATGAATTAAACAAGCATGCAAGATGGAACTAAAATAAAACCGCATTATGCGTAAATATTATCTTAGACATGGTTAATCACTTATGTATGTCCCAATTAATATTAAAAAGAATGTAATCAAAGATTAAAAAATGGAAATTTACAAATAAGGATAAAATCCCTCAAAGAAATATTAATTCGGAATAGCCTTCCATAATCTTGGTTAGAATCGAACCATAGTTCAAAGAGCTTGACCAACCCTAGTTGGGGTGCTTTCGATTATCGGGGATTTATAATTCAAGGTTTTGGGTTGACATAACTTGGTTCTAATCAAGGGTTGACTACTGCAACAGGACTTGGTGTGTCCAAGAGGAAAAGGTTGAGGAAATCCAAAATAAAAGGATTTCAGGGTTGGGGAATCCACTCAGCAGATCAAGGAGCTGTGAGTTAAATGCAGTTGGCATTCAAAATGCCTAACTAAAAGCCCTTCAAGTTGCTTGACCAACCCTAGTTGGGGTAATGCGAAGGGAAATATGGATCCTTGCCACTTGAATATTCAGGAAACAAAATATTCCGAAGTCAATGGTGAGGGTTATTGGATTTCGATAAAATAGTGGGAGACTAATAAGTATTAATTTTTTTTTCAGTTTTGTAATAAAGTACTAAACCTTTTCCCATCTTAATTTTTAGAAACAAAAAGAAAATGACTTGAAACATATCATTGCGAACCATAATCAAGAAAGAAAACCTTCTCACCGACACAAATTTCCAAGAGTATGAGAGGCGTTTACTCGTCATCCTTCGCCACGAAACGAAATTTTATGTACTGGAAGAGCCTATTCCACTTGCACCTGGGAAAGAGGCCAATGATGAGGAATTATATCTCTATATGAAACACATGGATGATTCCACAGATGTCCACTGTCTCATGCTATCGGCCATGTCCAATGAGCTCTTGAAGCAACATGAAAACATGGACACATATAGCATGATGTCTCACCTTAAGGATCTCTACCAAGATAAGGAGAGACAAGAGAGGTATGAGATCTCCAAAGCTTTTTTACAACTAATATTGGAGAGTTTGCGCCGGTTGGGCCTCATATAGTCAAGCGTATTTTCTACATTGAATTCCTTGACATCATAGGGATTAAATTCCTGGATTATTTGCGTACAGATCTCATCCTATCATCACTGCCGAAGAACTTCTCTAGCTTTATTGTCAATTATAACATGAGCGGTAATGAGAAGAGTCTATTGGAGCTTTTGAACTTGATTCTCCAGGTAGACAAGGACATGGGGCGTGACAATCCCACAGTCTGTATGGTGAACAAGAAAATAAAGGACAAGGCAAAGGGGCCAAAGACTTATAAACGGTCTGAAGCCCCTAAGCAACGTCCCTCCAAGAAGGAAAAGATCCAGAGGCAAGGCAAGGAACGGGACGCTGTGTGTTTTTCATGTGGCAAGTAGGGCCACTGGAAGAGGAACTGCACCCAGAAGCGTGGGGACTCTAAAGGTGTGTTCGTTATCGAATGTAATCTTTCTATTTCTACACATTGGGTATTACATATAGCTTGTGGGGATCACATATGTATTCAAATATAGGAACCAATTAGATTTAGAAAGACTTCCAAAGGAGAGGTGGATATTCGAGCTGCTAATGACACAAGGATGGATGCGTTGGCTATTTGAGATTTCCACCTCTCACTACCGACTGGGATGATTTTGGTTTTACATAACTATTATTATGTGTCTAGTGTAACCAAGAACATAATTTCTGTATCTTGTTTGGATATGGATGGATTTGTTTTTAAATTTGGAAATAAGGGTTGTCTTATTTATAAGAACAATGTATGTCATGGTATGGCACATTTAAATAATGTTTTTTGTGTATTAAATTATGAAAACAAAGTGTTGGCAATCGATAACGAAACAAACTCACATGACTCATACATCACCCAGTTGTGGCATCACCATCTCAGTCATGTGAACGAGAAGTGCTTGACAAAGCTCTGCCAAGATGGCTATTTAGAGTCACTAATCTAAAACCATTTGATAGATGTCATGATTGTTTACAAGGAAAAATGACCAAGACGCCTTTTGGTGGATAGGGTGAAAGGGACAAAAAGCTTCTAGGATTGGTACACATGGATGTGTGTGGACCATTTCTTGTAGAAGCTAGAGATGGATATTATTACTTCATTACTTTTACTGATGATTTGAGTAGATATGGATATGTCTACTTAATGAGGTATATGTTAGAGGCCTTAGATAAATTTAAGGAATTCAAGAATGAAGTAGAGAATCAGCTTGGTAAGAAGATAAAGAAGCTTTGATTGGATCGAGGTGGAGAATATCTAAACCAAGAGTTCATCGATCTTCTACGGATGTCTGCGATTCTATCTCAGATCACTCCTCCTTATACACCACAATGGAACGGTTCTATTGAAAGGAAGAATTGCACCCTGTTGGACTTGGTGAGGTTGATGATGAGTCATGCAGATCTTCCATTATCCTTTTGGTTTTATGCATTATAAACTGCAGCATACACATTAAACCGAGTACCAACTAAGGTGGAAAATAGAACTCCCTCCGAGTTATATAATGGAAAGAAACCCATTTTGTCTCACACACGTGTATGGGGATGCGAGGCATTTGTTAAGGCCTCCTCCAGCAACAAACTGGCACCCCGGGGCACGAGGTGTATCTTTATAGGATATCCCAATGAAATAAATGGATATTAACTATATAACCCTTCAAACAAGAAAGTTATTGTCCCCAGACAATCCGTCTTTCTTGAGAGGGAGAACATCCTCATAAAGGATTGTGGGATCAAGATTAAATTCGATGAAGTTGATTCTCAAGATACATAGGATTTGGTAAAGGAACAAGTTCCACATGTCCCTGTGGAAGAGGTTATAGAAACAAAAGTACTACGTAAAATATCAAGAGAGGTAAGGGAACCAGAGAGATTTGGATTCCTAGTCACCGGGGATTGCGAATCATTATTGTTGGACAATGATGAACCTCTCTCCTACAAGGAGGAAGTAGAATGATTAGAAGATGCAATATGGCTAGAAGCAATGAATTCTGATATGGATTCCATGTATCAAAACCAAGTCTAGGTTCTAGTAGATGAGCCAGTTGATGTAAAACATGTTGGATGAAAATGGGTATTCAAGAGAAATCCGGACATGGAAGGTCATTCTATCACCTATAAAGCAAGGCTAGTGGCTGAAGGGTTCACACAATGTCAAGGAATTGACTATGATGAAACCTTCTCAACATTTTCCATGTTTAAATCCATAATAATCATACATACCATAACAGCTTACCATGACTATGAGATTTGGAAAATGGATGTGAAAACAGCATTCCTTAAAGGGAACCATAAAAAAGATGTCTATATGACACAACCAGAAAGGTTTGTGACACCAGGTGAAGCCAAATGGGTTTACAAGTTGCAGAAATCCATTTATGGATTGAAGCAAGCATCCAGTTCATGTAACATTCGATTTGATGAATCCATAATGGAATTTGATTTCATTAAGAACTAATTTGTGCAATGTGTTTATAAGAGGGTTAATGGTAATGTGATCTTTATCCTAGTAGCATATGATGACGACATATTACTTATTGTAAATGATGTACTAGTATTACAGTCAGTTAAGGACTGTTTGAACAAGTGTTTCTCCATGAAGGACTTAGGAGAAGCAGCCTACATTTTAGGGATCAAGATAATTCGTGATAGATCCAAGAGGTTGTTTGGACTATGTCAGGGTACATACATTGACCAGATACAAAAGAGATTTATTATAGAACAATCCAAGAAGGTATTAGTTCTAGTGTCCCATGGCCTACATCTTTCTAAGAAAATGTGCCCTCAGACACAAAGAGAGAAATATAGAATGAGTAAGATACCATATGCTTCGGCTATAGGATCCATCATGTATGCCTTGTTTTGTGCTAGGCTTGATGTTTCCTATCCACTGAGAATGGTAGGCAGAAATCAAGAAGATCCAGGAGAACAACATTGGACTGCTATTAAGACTATCCTTAAGTATCTAAGAAGAACTAAGGATATATTACTAGTGTATTGATTAGATGAGGAGCTTGTCATTAGAGGGTATGCTGATGCTGGTTTTCAGAAAGATCAGGACGATCTGATGTCGCAATCTGGATATGTTTTCTATCTCAATGGAGGAGATGTGAGCTGGAAGAGTTCATAGAAGCCAGTTTTCACTGATTCTACAATGGAGTTGGAATATATAGTAGCTTCTGATGTAGCCAAAGAAGCCGTATGGATTTGGAACATTGTCCAGGAGCATGATGTGGTGCCTAGTAGTAAAGATACCATTACATTGTGTTGTGATACTACTTCAGCAGTGGCTCTTGAAAAAGAACCAAGGTCACACCAACAGACAAAGAAAATACTCTAAAAGTGTCACCTCTTGAGGAATTTATATCAAAGTGGTGAACGTTGTAGTGAGAAGAGTGTCCACGGAAGAGAATGTGGTGGACCCCATGAATAAAGGCCTATCTCAGCAGAAGCATGAATATCATGTGAGAGCTAGTGGGTTAAAGGTTGTTAGCAGTTGGATCATGTCCAAGTGGGAGTCTGTTGGAGTTGGTGGCCTAGAACCAACTACTTTGTACTTTATTCATTAATAAAAGCCTTATAACATCTTGATTGTTCTTATGCATGACAATGCATGTGATAATGTCCTAAGGATAGCTGTTGCATTAAAGGGTCAAAGCGGATCCCTGCTATGATGAGGACCCGGAAGTGCAATAACACTATCCTTGAATATATGTTCTATGGATGGATGATTTTATTTGAGGGACACAAATAATACAGGCCATTAGGGGTGAGGAATCATAAAACTTTGAGGCACCATCTCATGGTGTGCGCCCTTGGTAATATCTAGGAGGATATTATGAGAATAAGACCCGCCAGTAGGAAATGCACATTTTATAGTGTCATTGGATGTTCCTATATGCGGACGTTTGTATTGATCCTTAGACATCAAGATTATTATTAATGAGTATTACAACTCGCGAACCTAGATGTATTGATGAAAAATGTGATGACACATTGTACGCAACGAGGTTGGATATGTTAGGTGCATCATGAGTAATACTTCATTGATAGATAATGCGAGAAAGGATTTGTCCCTTACATTCCACAATGGAAGTAGATATCTCATGCCCTTTTATGGAATTGATAAATCCTAAATAAATCAATGGCCATGGTAAGGTATGGGCTGGTTCAATTCTGGAATGTCAAAGAAAAAATAATTGAGCACATGGGTTGATGGAACTAGCATGAAACCTGCTTGATTAGAGATATCGAGGAAAAGGGATTATATTAAATAGTAAGCATTCGTATGAGGTGACACATCATTGCAGCATTAAATTCATTCTTTATGGGTTCCTTGGCGTGTTTCTAGATGCTAACCTTGGACTTTAGGCAGGCTCCGCCTAATGCCCCTGAGAAAGGGGCCTAGAGGGTCACACAGTAAGTGTGTCTATGTATCTCAATTAAATATTAATTTAACAAGATAAATACATATTATTCTCGACTATGGTTTAATATGTATTTAAGAATTCATGATTTCATTTATTTCGATACTAGTTATTCAAGACAATATATTGTGTGTTATTAGTGAGAAATTCAGTTAC
This sequence comes from Viscum album, assembly GCA_963277665.1. Taxonomy (NCBI): domain Eukaryota; kingdom Viridiplantae; phylum Streptophyta; class Magnoliopsida; order Santalales; family Viscaceae; genus Viscum; species Viscum album. The sequence goes on from OY728159.1 coordinate 1,866,553,234, forward strand.
ATTTATTTAAGAAATAAATAGTCATTACTCAAGGACTAATAAATGTGGTGGAAGAAATAAAGGAAAGTGGAAAATAAAAGTACACTCCATGTATATTAAATATACATGCCGTGTAGTTTTATGGAAAACAAGTATACACTGTGTATTAATGATTACACGCCATGTAGTTTTTCTAGTTGGGATTTTGAGGATTTAATATTGTTTTATTAGATGATATTTATTATAATCAGCATGGGCGCATGTCAAGGAATTAATAATTCTACATGGGTGTTTTCAATAAGAGTTAATGAAATAAATAAAACACATATCACGTTTATTTATTGTCATAACTCTATAACCTCAAACCCGATTATAAATATCCTAACAACCCCAACACTTTTCCACAAGAGAATCGTTGTGCACAACAATTCTAAAGAATTATTTCAAGCCCGAAAGAACTCCTTCCTCCAAGAACACTCTCAAGACCGAGAGATAAAAGTGATCAAAGGCAGACATTACAAGAAAGGGTTCTTCTATGCTAGCACCCTAAGATCCCTTCAGCAACATCCAGAGATATGCAGAACATGTGTGGATCACTGATAGAGGAATCCTACACTTGGATTCTATGACGCATCCACGAATCACAAAATCATGACTGGACAGATCAATGAAGAATGAATTCCACCAAGGTAATTCTTGTGAATTAAGTAAATTAATTATAACCAACTTATGATGATTCTATATTTTTGGTTCCAGGATTCCCTCTTAAGTTTTTCATTCTTCATTCCATTCTGAAGATTCGACGTTTTATATCGTGACGGATCTCGGATTGAATGTTGTTTAAGCATTGAAATTAAAGTTGGGAAAACCCACCAATGCACTTCCTCTATGACCAGAACCTACAATTCTCACATATTCTTGTAAAAACAACACCAATGACATAGATTTTTAACTCAATGAATCAAAATTGAGTTAAAATTACTCTTATCATGTTTATGTCGATGATGTGAGAATTTAACTATGGAGTGATTATGTGTATAAAAAGTATATCCACAGAAATGGGAGTGTAAATTTTTACATAAGTAAATAAATAGTGATTTCACACATAATCTTCGAGTAAAGTAATCAATGAATTTTTCTTAAAACTGAATGAGTGGAAATTGAAATTTTAAATTCCCTTACTGATTTGGTAACTTACAAAACATACACCCCATAAAATAAGGATTATCCAATGATGATGTATATACACATAAATTAAGTTATATTACACAATCAATAGAATCATGGGCAGTACATACATTTCTTTTTAAAAGGCAATGCTTCTTTTATAAAAAGAAAGAGAAGAAGAAAACAAAGAAAGAGTCTGGGAAAGAAACAGGGAAACCCCAATAAAAGAAAGACTATTTTCTAACCTTGTTCAGCAGACACTCAGTTATATTTCGTTATTCTTCTCTAAAAGTATCAAGCTCTGATCCTCTACATCTTCTTCCCCAGCCTTTAGATCTCCCTTTGCAAGAACTTTCCCTTATTGCATGTTCTTGAAGACTTTTATACAGTGTCTCTGCATTAGTACTATCAGAACCCGAGCTATCCCCTGTTTCTTCCTCATTAGAAAGAGCATTTTTTTGTCACTGATGTCATCATTTATTTTGCAGTAGTCTTCTCAACTACCATTATGGAAGCACATGGAGGCGATGTCTTCTTGTAGGGAACATGTTTAAATCCTTCAGGATCTACAACTGGCTTTGCAGAAGAGTGAAAATCCTTAGAGATGACTGGAGAGTCATACTCTAATGTTTGTTTACCTTTTCGATTCATAGAGGGAACCAATTTTTCTTGAATAAGTTATTGATCAACCGCAATTTGTTCTTCTTCTTATCTTGATTGTTCTTTTCCTTCGCTTGGAGTATCAACATGATGGAAACTTTTTTTCCTTACCAATCTCAACCCAGGACTTCTTCTAAGCACATACCTTGGGTGAGCCTGGGTGATCACCCATTTCATCAACCGTAGATGCCTCTTCATGAATGGAAACTTGTTCCACTTTCTCATCAAGAATAGAAACTGTGCCCAGATCATCCATATTTTTACCCAGTTCTTTGTTATCCTCATGCAACAACTGTGGTTCATCTTTCAGGGCATTTGTAGACTTATTTTTCATGATACAATTACTGACAATATTACCACACAAATCACAAAAGCTGCAAACTAAATATCGTTGGAAAGAAGATGAGTCATGAACAATAATATTGCAGTCCTTACAGAATTTAGGAATTTTCTCATAAACGATCTTCATCTCAATAACTTCATCCTCAGTTTATATCATCACCTTATCAACAAGATTCGAACCCAACTCAATCTCAACCATAAACCGAGCAAAGTGTCCAAAACGGGAAACTTATGTTTCCTTATTAATTTTTATTGGAATACCAATTGACAAGGCAATATCATACAATATTTTTCAGTTCCAGAGTATCTAGTTTAAACCATAAACTCTAACCCAACATTGAGAAGTAGTGTTACCAACCACCAAGGGATTGAACTTTTTGTCATATTCACACAGATGAACAATTCCATGTTTGAGGGAAATGGATCCAAAGCTCCATTCTCGAACTTTTAGTTCATCTGTTGGGAAAAGCATATGAAAATATCCTCAACCAAGAGAGACAAAATTCCATGATGAGAACCCCCAAATCGATGAAATATTTTCCTTCAGATCCTCAATTTTCAAGGGTAGTGAACCTTTTGGAAGAAACAAGTGAGCAATAATAGGGAACTCATCCATTTTAAGCCACTCAGAGACCACAATGGGATCCTCTTTGATATGCATTGTATTCCCTTTTCATCAAATTGAGGAATCAATCCCGCCTTTGATATTAGCAAAGGAACAAGCGCCACTGCTTTTCGGATGGATTGCTGCAGGAAAATCAGGAACTGTAATAGGGTTAGCTTCTCCATCAGGAAAAGATCCATCAAGTGCTATGGAAATAGGAAAATCTATCATGGAATCCTTGACAGCATCCTCAAAGGTGGCATCGCGTTTGAGACCACCCACTTCATTCACTCCCACTAGGGTAGAGATCCCACCGCCAATTGCAACCATAGAACAACCATTGTGACTAACTAGAGACAATCACGCGTCACAAGTCTCAACCACAACAGGCCCCAAAAAACGCAAGAGATAAGCTTGATCTGCCAAAAACGACCACAAAATGACCTAAAAACCCTCCAGAGATGAGATCACCCCTCCATTCACAACCTCAATAGGTTCAACCTTCGCCAGAGATGATATCGCACCTACAGCCAGAGAAAAGCTTGTACCTTCAGTCACAGCCGCAGTAGATCCCGCCTCTACCGAAGACGAGCTCGCTCCACCAGAAAAAGGTGCGCAACCCTTGAGGAATGTTCTTCCACCTCCAACAAGACTGGTATTCACGTTCCCTGTACACAGATCACCGCACACTCCACTCGCTGGAGTATCTTTGTAACAATCGAACCTACCATGATGGAGTAGATCCGCAACTGAATCCATCCTCACAAAAACCCTAATCTCCGAATAGTAGAGAGAGGGAGATATTTATCTCTCATTCCACCTCCCTCTAGGCAGTATATACAGAACACATAAGGTAATAGTGGAAAATATAGCATGAATCTCATGGGAATAAAAGTGAGATGAAAACACTTTACCATGTTGTAATCAATTGCGTCATATGACCAAAATTGAGTAAACACAAAATGAATCACAAAATTTCATGAATATAAATTTAATAATGATAATATATATCAAATGGTAGTACACAATACACCACATGAAATAACTTAGTGGCGAACAATTGAAATCTCATGGAATTAAAAGTTAGATAAGAAACCCCTTACCTTGTACATTTCTTCAGTATAGGGTAGTTTAACCTCCTGTATAATGGTGAAATCATTGTTATTAAATTATAAAAGAACCAAATACAAAAATATTATATCATATATGATCTTATAATATTTCATTTTTAATGATATTTTAGTAGTATCATTGTTTTGGTTGTTAACTGATTCCTTTTCCTTTATATGTTTTGTTATGTAAGTCATGTTTGGTATGTATAGGTTGTATTTTATTGATTTCCATAATTATATTAAGTTCTTATACATTATTTTTAATTATAAAATTTAAATTATTCTTGATTGACTATGATGAGGAAAGAATCTCACCGCATTCGTGGAGACGGTAAGTCGTACGTACGCACGAGCGACAATATTATTATATCGATGATGAAATCGTACGTAATTATATGGTATACCGTATATAAAGAATAATGTAAATGTTATATTTTTTATTTACATCAGTTATACTCATTATTATACCCATCCAGATAATGAAGTGTTTTAATAACAAACTACACCACGACATAGAGACGGTACGCCGTACGTACGCACGTCTGGTGACTTTGTCATTTATAGGATGGATCGAATAACGAATATTGTTGTACCATATTTATAATTACATAAAAGTATTTATAAGGTACTGGATTTATTATTTTGGTATGGAAGCAAAAATGAAAGAGGAATTGGAAAAATAAAAGAACTTGAAAGAGAGTGATAAAATTATTACCTCTTCTTTGAGTGTTTCCTTTGGAGTTGATCTAAAGGGCTCCTTAGGTTGGGTTTATGATTAATTTATGGACTCTAGTTTGTTTTTGGGGATGTTGGTAGGATATTTGGGTAGAGTCTGGATGAGAAAAATGGCTTTGGATGTGTGATATTGAGATAAGGGGAAGTTCTATTTTATAAGAGGGGTGAGGGGCACTTTAGGAAAAGCTTGAAATATTATTTTATAATACAATCATTTCCAGTTTTTGATGCCTCCAAAATGATTTCTTTCGAGGTTATGGTGGGTATGGGTCGAAAATATCTTATCCAATAGGTTTTTGACAAGTTTATTTCACTATATTAACCTTATCTTTTAGATTTAACTCTTACTTAAATAGTTTGACATTTACCATGTATCTTAGTATTTTTATATTATGTGGTTAATAAAAATACTATAACAATCCAAAAAAACCCCAAGTGGTTCATTATTAATATATGTAACCTCATATAAGTCATTTTTCCGAAATCTAGAGTTTTAGGAATATTATATCAATAAATAATATAGTATTTATTTTAAAAACTCAATTATGTCGATTTTGACTCTATTTAGTATTTGATTTTTTTGAAAGTCATAAAAACTTTATCACTTTGAAAAAAATTCATTTAATCAACCCTGAAATGTCATATTATCTTATAAAATTATTGGAATTCATCGTAAGTCTCAATTTAAATTTATTTGGATATTTATAATATCAATTATTTTAAAATTTAAATAATAAAAAAATTATTGCATCATCATTATGTCATAAATAAATTAAATAATTTAAAGTCTAAAAATTATAAATTAAATACCATTATGTAGGAAATATTTTTATATTTTTAATGAATATTTCTAGTTGAATCTATATTATGTGTAACCCTATATTAAAAATGGTTTAGTTTTTTAAAATTTGAATTTAACACTTTTCACATTTCTTTAAATAAAATAATAATAAATGTCCTAGTCAAATCCAAGTAGACCAAAGGGGAACATATTTTATTCCTATGGTTATTTTGTTGAATTAAACTTATCCAATAGAATTAGGACATGTGTTAGGATAATTATAATATCATTTTTACCCAAAATAACACTATTTACTTTTAATAGTGGTAAATATAAGTCAAAAGTTTCTATTCAACAAAATATTATTTTCATCTAATTGAAAAATAATTTAATAACTGATGTTAACCATGTCTCTCAGAGTTTGGAAATTTAAAGCACAGAAGTGGTAAAATTATGTTTTATGAATTTTTCAAATGCTCCTAGAAGGTGGGTAAAAGGCGATAAAAAGTTAAATAAACTTTTATATATCTAAACTTATTATAAAACGACTATAATGAATTATATTGAACAAATATAGGTTTTATGTATATATTTTTAAATAAAATAAATTTAAATATAATAAATAATTATATAAATAAAAAGTTAGTTTTATACAATAACACAGTGTTTTTCACTAGTCTTCAGAAAATGAATGTTTTCCGAAAAATACCAAAAATTAACCCTAAGATAATTTTGAAATTCTAAATTCAAAAATGAATTTTATTTTAAAAAATAAAAAACTCAAAAGTTTCATTACTTAAATTATAATTAATTACTATTTTCAAAACCAAAAAGCATGTTTTTATATGTAAAAACTATCAAAAGATTGATATGTGTTTATGTCAAATTTAAATGTGAAGTTACTTATAATGACATAAATTTTATTATATGATAAAAATATAATTTAATTATACTTCAAAACCATTAAAATTCACAATTTAACACTATTAATTATTTCGTTTAAAAAAGTTGTTTTAAATTAAAATTTCTTATTTTTCAGTATTAAGCCAAATATATATAAATTATCAAAAACATAACAAAAAAATTTAAAAAATAATGTTTTATGTCCCGATTCTAAAGAAGAATTTAATTTCATTAAATTAAAGTATATAAAAGTGTCAAATAATGGGTTTAAAAAGGTTTTTCCATTAAAATGTGATAAAATTTAATTTTTTAAAAATACATCCTTTATCAAAAAAAATAAATGTTTTATTATATTATGTCTAAAAAACACAAAATATGGATCCTAAAATTACATAGAATATATAAAATTCAAAATTCTGATAATACTATTAATAACCACTTTTCGAATGGCTAGTTTGGGAAGTCGTTGTGCACTCAAACTCGGTGTTTCGTGTAGCTCAAGCTATTGAATTACATTAATGAAAATAACATACTATGAAATCTTGGGGTGTTACATTATTCAACCCCTTTATAAATTTCATCCTCTAAATTTTAAAATTTGTCTTGGGAAATTCATTTAAAGTCCTAAATTAGAAAAAGTGTCAATAAAACTATCATTTTAAAATAAAGAGAGAGAAGTACAAAGGTCACCTGAGATAACCCATACTAGAATTCCATGTAGGAAAACATGGATATACAAGACAAACAAAGTGTCAAGTTCTGATGGAGAGTGATAGAAAACGTGATCAGGAGAAAATTAACAACAAGAAAACCACAATCATGTGATAGGATAAACGATCACTAGTTTCCGAGTAGAACAAGTCAACGGACAATGTTTTTTGTTTTAAGTTCCATTTCATAAATTTTAGGAATTTATTTATGAGATTTAATGAGAACATAAATATATACACATACTTTTTAAGTTGAGTTTCATCCTTTATTGAATTTCTATCACTAAATCATTATTTGTTTTTCTAGCAATGAGTATTCAAGATGACTTGGTCACACCTGAAGTGCTAAAATCAACTTCAGGATAATTAAATAATACAAAAAGGATAAACTATATATTTACCTTGTATTTAGAGATTAATCAAAACCAAAATTGTTAGTACAAGATCAGATAATCCCCAAAAAGAATAATCCATTAGAGAAAGAAATATTAATCTTAATTTCTAAAATTAAACAAACATTACCAAAAGTTCAAAGAATACCATTGAATAAAAAATTGACTTTAAAATCCTTCAATATAATCCTAAATAATATAGAAACCCAAAACTTAGAAGAATTTTACTATGCAGTCTTCCACGTTAAATTTAATCTCCAAATAACATCGACTACTCTCAAAATCCCATATGTAAAAGTAATTAACCTAATCACATATTATTTATGATAGTTTAATCATTTCCATAAAAAACCCAAATCACTATAAATACAAAACAAAAACATAGATAAAAGTCCACAGTTACTCCTCAAATAAAATCCCATAGTATACTATTTTCTTTAGGCATAAAGTGTTCCCAAAAGAGAAAATGTCTTCTAAAATAACATTCATCAATTAATCCACAAATAATTTTCCTATACTAAGGATATCAATTTGATAAGACCAAATATCCCAAATAAACATATTAGTGATCAATAAAATCATTTAACTAAAAAGAATTAGTCACACTAATGAGGGACTTCATGTAGTCTAGTGGAAGGAGATAAATCCAAATCGCACTTTGGTTGTGGGTACGATTCCCACAGCTTTGTTTGATGAGACTAGTTTTTACATAGTCTGCGTGTTATCCTTTCTCAAAAACTACATTTTATGACATTCCCAAAATGGGATAAATTATTAAAAATAACCAGAACATAATTTCACCACAAATATTATATCACACCTCACATTTTCATCCCAAAATTTAATAACTTGTAATTTCCTCAAATTCAAAGATCATATAAAACCAAATGGTTATTTATAACTATATAAACAATAGAAAAGATAATTCTTTCTAAAATAGCATTTTCCCAAAAAAAAAACTATAGGGTTACACATACAAGAGAAAATTATTCCAAAGTAATCCCATCCAGAAAGAGCACTAATACATTTAAACATATCACCATCCATTTGTTTCCACATAGGTTCTTCTTTGACCAAGAGGTTATCCTATAGAATAGGGAATTCACTTGGGTAATGCCCATGTCCCTTACATTTACAGCAAATGACTGTAAATGGATACATGGGATCATTTTTATTTTCTTCCACAGTACTCTTCATTTTTTATCGACAATTATTTACTTCATGTTCTTATTTCCCACACAAAAATGATTTATTTGTTCTATTGAGACACTTCCCTAGGTGTCTCTTTCCATATTTCTAGCATGATGGAAATTGAGCATTATTTTCTCCATGGTCTCTATTACTGGAGCTCTTATAATTCACCGCCTTTCTCTTCATTTTTGAATTTGGGAGTTGGTTAATATATATGTTATTGATCATATTTTTGGAAAACTGATTTGACATGAACACGATATCTTTTACACCTATCAACATTTCATTTCGTTACACGTTTCCACCATCGTACCCACCTTGTACATCATGTTCAATGTTTCTTTCATTTCCTTGGAAGCAAACCATTGACTAACACAAGAAAGAATAGTGTGAGTCATAAAATCATGTAGATAATATAATAACACCTTATTTTCAGTCTAAAACACCTTATAATTAACCAAAGTTAGTTATTTTCCTTTTATATTAAAATCCTACAAATTAGTTTGCAATGAAAATTTGAATGATCCTAAGCATATGCTCTGGGAGTTTTGTAACCAAGAGTGCAGCAAGGCCCGTTGTCGTGTACCAGGATACCCTGGGTTATGCCTGAAATACCTTTTCGGAGTTATCACTCTTAGGTAAATCTATTCCAGAGCCGCCTCTACCTTCTCGTATCCATACATAGATGTATTGATTAGAAAACCCACATAATATTTATATTACCAAAATTTGTAGATGTTCTTCAATACTAATCCTTAATGTATATCTTAGGGTAGTGTTTCTTAATCAGAGTTTTTCTAAATCTAGCTTCCATGGTTTGTACTAAACTTTCCGTGTTACCAAATGTAACACCCCGACCCTAGTTACCCCAAATTGGTGAACTTTTACATACTATTGGCATGATACAAGGAATCATGTCCTGAAAGACTGATCAGTCTAGTATCCTTGGAAGTAATAGATACATTCATAAGTTTTACTTTACATCAATAAAAAACAACAACATTGTGTACCCTTTGAAAACAATTATATCCCTTAGCCTATTCCTGCAAGTTAATCATAATATACTTCTTTGAATCCTGGGAAAAATAAAACATAAGAAAGTGGTGATCTCAGATGCTTTGTAAGGATAAAAATATAGCGAAAACTATTATAAATAATAATAAACATTTAAGAGAATTTATAAGTCTAGAACAAAAACCTTTTAAACTTAAACATCAGCATAATATGGAAAAGATAAATCAAATAATTCCATTTAATTATTCACATAGATATTCTACTAGTTGAATAATCACATGTAATATCAATAGCCAATTTCATAATAATGGACTGCATAATGCCTGAATTCAAAACCACATAGTCTTGGCCGTGTGCCAAGACTACAAATAAGATTTTGGCAAGGCCTTATGCCAAGACACATGTTTTTCTCATGAGACCTACCGATGCATCGAGGTGCTATAGCGGGCTCCACCCATCACTTACTATGTTCAATGAATTCCCCATATGAAATTTTTTAAACATAACATAAACATTTGTATTAAATCTAGCATACGAAATGTCAATACTTTATCCAAACACCATGAATGGTAAAAAAATAGCACATCCACAGTCAAACATATCACAAAACCTTAAATATAGTATGATATATTTTTATCATTTTAAATCAACTGCGATCAATAATAATATCCCGTAAAGGATGTTGACCAAGTTCATAATTATTAATAAAAATCCTTGAGAGAAATATCCATTTTTCATGAAAACATTTAAAGGTCTCACTATTTATCAAGAATTCCTTTAAAATATATTTTTTAATAAAATTTTCCCATATAACTTTGAAACTTTTAAAATAAATTTCTATTTTAAAACATTATTATCTATATAAATAAATCCTTAATACCATTTTTAAAACATGGACATTAATGAGAAATATTTAGATGAATAAATTTTTAAAATATTTAAAATAATATTTTATTTAGAGTTCGCAACCAAATGAGAGATGCTTGAATAAAAATAATTGAGGTAATAAAAACATTATAATATAATGAGAATAAAGGTATTCATGATATATTATGTAAAAGTACATTATATACCCCAAATAAATGTGAATTGGCGTATAACACCGAGGAAGTCTTACTGGAATGTAAGTTGAGATGAATTCCTTTAAAAAGACTATATCCATAGTTTAAGGACAAATAAATGAAATAATTATGTTTGAAAAATATAAATACAGTCAATATGATTGGATATTCAGTGTAAATAAATCAAGGGAAATTCACACATATTCTTTTAAAAACAACACCATTGACTTGGATGCTTAACTCAATAAATAGAATTTGAGTTCAAATTACTCTCATCAAGTTTATATATATGACTTGAGAATTTATAAATGGGGTGATTATGTGTATAAATAGTATATCAACCCAAAGGGGATTTTAAATTACTACATAAGTAAATTAAAAGTGATTTCACACATAATCTTGGAGTAAAGTAATCAATGACGTCTGCGTAAAACCGAATGAGTGGAAAATGAAATATGAACTTCCTTTACCAATTTGGTAACTTAATAAATATACAACCCAATAAATAATGATCATACAATTATGATATAAATACCTGTAAATTAATTTATATTATGAAAACAATATAGTCATGGGAAGTACATATACCATATAAAAGGTAATAGTGGAATATATAGCATGAATCTCACGGGAATAAAAGTGAGATGAAAAACCCTTGACACATTGTAATCAATTGAGTCATACAAAAAAAATTTAATAACCACCAAATGAATCATAGAATAACATGAATATAAATATAATCATGATAATATATATCAAATGGCAGTACACAATACAACACATGCAATAAATAAGTGGCGAACAATTGATATCTCACAGAATTAAATGTGAGATAAGAAACCAAATACCTTTTAATTATCCTTAGTATTGGATAGGTTAACCTCATGTATAATGGTGAAATAATTGTTATTAAATTATTCAAGAACCAAATACATAAATATTATATCATATATGATTTTCTAATATTGCTTTGTTAATGATATTTTAGTGGTATCATTGTTTTGGTCGTTAACTGATTCATTTTCCTTTATATGTTTTGTTACGTAAGTCCTATTTTTTATATATAAAATGTATTTGATTCATATGAAGAATTATATTATGTTCATAAACATTATTATTAATCATAAAATTAAAATTATTCTTGAATTATTACGATGAGGAATGAATCTCATCGTCTTCATGGAGATGGTAAGTCGTACGTACGCACGAGCGACAATATCATTATATTGATGGAGAAATCATATGTAATTGGATGTTATATCATATATACATAATCCTTAACATGTTATATTCATTATTTAAATCATTTATACTTATTATTATACCTATCCAAATAATGAAGTGTTTGAATAACAAACTACACCACAGCGTGTAGACGGTAGGTCATACGTACGCACATTTGGCGACTTTGTCATTTATAAGATGCATAGAATAACGAATACTGTTGTATCATATTTATAATAACACCAATTTATGTATAAGGAACTGGATTTATTATTTTGGTATAGAAAAAAAAGAATGTGGAAGAGGAAGAAAAAAATAACATGAAAGAGGGTGGTGAAATTATTACCTCTTCTTTGGGTGTTTCCTTTTGAGTTGATCAAAAGGGCTCCTTAGATAGGATTTATGATCAAATTAAGGACTCTAGGATGATTTGATAGAATTTGGGAGGATATTAGGGCTGGTTTTGGCTAAGCCAAATGGATTTGGAAATGTTATTTTTAGAGAAGGAAAGTGCCCTTTTATAAAAGGGGTTATTGAGTCAATAAGGTTTTCCTTATGACTTTTCCATTCCTTCTTGTTTTGAAAATCACAAACACCTTATCTTTAAGGAAAATCGCTTTTGTAAGGAAAAATGCTTTTATAAGGAAAAATGCTTTCTTAAGGAAAAACGCTTTTATAAGAAAAATTTATCCTTATCATATTTTCATTAATATTTTTCTTAAGTATGAAATTCGGATTCACTTTCTCGGAATCATAAAAACTTTGATATAAAAGTATTCTGTTTTTAGGATTCGGTTCTGGACAAGAACTATAAGGAAGTTTCATTCCGAATTCCGGATATGAATTCTGACCTAGTTCTATTCCAGATTCAGGATACGAATTCTGAAGAAGAATTCTCATTACGAATTCTAATGAAGAAATCCCATTCCGAATTCTCATTACGAATTCTGAAGAAGAATTCTCATTACGAATTCCAATGAAGAATTCTCATTACGAATTCTAATGAAGAAATCTCATTCCGAATTCTCATTACGAATTCTGATAAAGAATTCTCATTACGAATTCTGATGACGATTTCTCATTACGAATTCTGATGATGAAATCTCATTACGAATTCTGATGATGAAATCTCATTACGAATTCTGATGATGAATTCTCATTACTAATTCTGATGATGAATTCTCATTACGAATTCTAATGACGAATTCTCATTACGATTTCTGATGACGAATTCCTATTCCGAATTCCTATTCCGAATTCTCATTCCGAATTCACCTATTAAACAGAATCTGATTATCATTGTTTTATACACTCTGAATTCATTCACTCCGAACTCTCACTCCGAAATTTCTATTCCGAACCTTTTTGTTAGAGTTTAAAACGATGTCGTACATTCTGTTATACTTACCTTGTTATAAAACGATGTCGTCCATTTTGTTTTAAACTAACCGTTGTCTAAGTGACACGTGTACTGGTCCCTCCGAACTTTAAGGAAAATGTGACCGTTGGAGAAGGAGCCGACCTTACCTATAAATAGGAGCTCATTTGAAAAAGCTCAGAACGGATGGATGAACAATTTGGACTTTGTGCATACATGCTGTTGAAGTGATTTCTAGAGAGAGAGTCTCTTATAAACTCTCAAAGCTTCGTGCGACTCCGAATGTTGGTGATTACATTCGAGGGCTTCCGGGGATAGGAAGACAGAGGTGCCGACTACCTTAAAGATCGAGGGCTTTCTTGCTGAGAAAGACAGAGGTTGCCGACTACCTTAAAGATCGAGGACTTCCTTGCTGAGGAAGACAGAGGTTGCCAACTACCTTGAAGTTGAGGGCTTGCGGGGATAGCAAGACAGAGACTCCGATCTTCGTATCGAGGGCTTACCCTGGTGTGGGTAAGACAGACTTGCTTGAAAGTATAAATCAAGGGACCTTTATCCAAGGTTGTTGGATACCCTTCTCTTTGGGATAAAAGACTATTATCTTGTTACTAGTAGTTTCACTACTTGTCTTTATTCTGCTGCAATTTGTATCTTAAGGAAAGTATAACTTTCTTATACTTCCTTACTTACTCTGATTAGTTTAGATTCTATACGCTTTAAGGTATAATCTTATATTGTAACTTTTGTTAAGTTTCAATTTCCGGAACCATATTTCCGGAACCTACTTTTGGAATCTCTTTCCAAGTTTAGTTCGGTGTTAGAGGTGTTGTGAATCAACTTAGTTTAACTTTGTTAAACTTAGTCCTTTCCTTTTCTTAAGAAAACTCTAGTTATTCATAACTAACTTTAAAGGTTCCAAAGGAATTTTTAAAGTATACAATTCACCCCCCTCTTGTATATTGAGCATCTCATATTATATTTCGATCCTACAATTGGTATCAGAGGTTGGAAACCTCTTACTCTATACCATTCTTACATTTGGTATCAGAGCCAAGGTTACTGAAATACTTGTACTCACATACAAGTTTTTCTTGCTCACTTTTTTATTCCGAACTTTGTCATTCCGGATTATCCATTTCGAACTTTTCCCATTCCGAACTTTTTGTTTACGAACTTTTGCTACTAACAAGTGTGTTTCCAAGTTGTTTTTTTTGGTATGGCAGGAATGAACGTTGGTTCAATTGACAATCTGAATCCTACAAGACCACCTATCTTTGATGGTAATGATTATGAATACTGGAGAGATCGTATGAAGACTTTTGTTATCAATACTGGAGTAGATAACTTTGTCATGCTTACTGGTGACTATAAAATTCCTGACAAGGAAGTCAGAACCTTTACTAACCAGGAAAAGCAAGAATATCAACTCAACTATAAGGTACGCAATACTTTATTATGTTCAATGACTAGAAATATATATAGCCAAATTTCTTCTTGTGAAGCAGCTAACTGTATATGGAAGAAGTTAGAGGTTACACACTTTGGGACTTCTAAGGTGATTGAGACTAGAAGAGCTATGCTTAGAGCTGAATATCATGGCTTCAGTTTTCCTTATGGAGAACCTATCTGTAAAGTTCAACAAAGATTTATGACTATCGTCAACAGTCTACAATCTATGGGAGAGAAAGGTTTAGATGATGAAGTTCTTGTGGACAAGATTATTGACATTATGCCCAATGAGTGGGAATCCAAGAGAACAGCTATAGATGAGAACAGGAAGGTCACTCAAATTACTCTTGATGAATTATTTGGAACTCTTCTACAACATGAGACTAGAATGAAGAGAGATTCTGACAACATCAAGAAGAAGAATGGAAGTGGTACTGTTGCTTTTACTACAACTTCTAATCATATGAAAGCTAAGACTCCTGAGAGAGTAACCAGATCCAAATCGAAGAAAGTCATCTTCCAATCCGAATCTAGTGAAAGTGAAGTTTCAGAAAATGAATTAGCCAATCTTGCTCGAAGGATGAACAAGATAGCTGGACAGAGAAACTTTCAATCCAAGTATAAGAAGAAGGATAGGAAAGATAAGAAAGATGGAGAAGTTACTTGTTATGAATGTAAAAGAGCTGGACATATTAGACCAGATTGCCCTATGCTCAGAAAGAAAGAAAGGAAGGAAAGGCATTCAGACAAGAACAGGAAGAAGTATTACAAATCCAAAGCTAAGAAAGTTTTGAAAGCTAATGACACCTGGAGTGCCAGTGGTGGTGACTCTTCAGATGAATCTTCTGATTATGAATCTTCAGGACAGAAGAATCTTGGTCTTATAGCCAGATTACCCATTGAAAATCATTGTCTTATGGCTAAGGAAAATAAAGAAAGTTCCAGCAACAATATTTGGTACATGGATAGTGGATGTTCCCGGCATATGACTGGTAACAAAAGCTTTTTTGAAAAGATTATCAAAACGAAAGGAGGAAAGGTAACTTTCGGAGACAATGCTAAGGGAGAGATTGTTGGTATTGGTAATATTGTTCTTTTAGGTAAAACTTTGATTTCAAATGTTCTTTTTGTTAAAGGTCTTAAGCACAACCTCATTAGCATAAGTCAGTTATGTGATGAAGGTTACCTTGTGAATTTTAGGAATGATAAATGCTTAGTTCACAATTCCAAGGAAGAATTTATTCTCTCTGCCAATAGGCAAGAGAATGTTTACACCTTAAACTTAGAAGACCTAAGAAGCCAAGATTTACCTTGCCTAAGTGCAATGGAAGACCACTCTTGGTTATGGCATAGAAGATTAGGACACTGTAATCTTAGGAACCTATGTAAACTCTCTAAGAAGAAACTTGTTAAGGATCTACCGGAGCTTAGATTTGATTCTTCTAAAGTTTGTGATCCTTGTCAATATGGAAAGCAACATAAATCTAGTTTTAAGTCAATCAGTGAAGTCTCAAAAACCGATGCATTACAGTTGGTGCATATGGATCTTTTTGGTCCAACACAAACTGGAAGCATTGGAGGCAAATACTATGTGTTTGTTCTAGTTGATGATTACACTAGATTTACTTGGGTCTATTTTCTAGCAAGGAAATCTGAAGCTTTTTCGTTTTTCAAAAGTTTTAGAGCTCAAGTTAAAAATGAGAAAAACCTTCCATTGAAAACTATTCATAGTGATCATGGAGGAGAATTTCAAAATTCAGATTTTGAAACTTTTTGTAGTAAGAAAGGTATTACTCACAACTTTTCAGCACCTAGAACTCCTCAACAGAATGGTGTAGTTGAAAGAAGAAATAGAATTCTTCAAGAGATAACTAGAACCATGTTGAGTGAATATTCTATTGCTAGACATTTCTGGGCTGAAGCTGTAAGTACTGCTTGTTATACTATAAATCGAGTTTTGATTAGACCTTTTCTTAATAAAACTCCTTATGAGTTATGGAATGGTAGAAAACCAAGACTTTCCTACTTCAAGGTTTTTGGTTGCAAAGTATTCATTTTGAATACTAAAGATAACTTACATAAATTCGCACCAAAATCTGATGAAGGAATTTTCTTAGGTTATTCCACAACCTCTAAGGCTTATAGAGTTTTTAATAAAAATACTTGTACTATTGAGGAAACAGTACATGTAAAATTTGATGAATCAGATCCTTTTGTTTTTAAAACTTCCCAACCTACATCTTCGGATGTGTTTTCAAAAACTGATTATCAACCGTTGATAGAAGAACCTTCTGATAAGGAAATTGTTCTAGAAGATAATTCTGAAACATTTACCCCAGAAGACTTTCTACCTTATGTTGATGAACAAGTTTTACAAAACCCAAATCAGGTGTTTCTTAAGAATCATCCCAGTGATAGTATCATTGGTGATGTAAATCAACCTGTAAGGACTAGAAGTTCCTTAAGAAATGAAGTAGAACATCTAGCATTTCTTTCCCAATTAGAGCCTAAAAGCACTGATGAAGCTTTAGATGATGATGATTGGATCAAAGCAATGCAAGATGAACTAAATGAATTCGAAAGGAATAAAGTCTGGACCTTGGTTGAGAGACCTAAGGAAACTTCTGTTATTGGAGTAAAATGGGTTTTCAGGAATAAATGTGATGAGAATGGAGTCATTGTTAGAAATAAAGCTAGACTTGTTTCTAAAGGCTATAATCAGCAAGAAGGAATAGACTATGAAGAAACCTATGCTCCAGTAGCTAGACTTGAATCTATCCGTATTCTACTTGCCTTTGCAGCATTCTTTAATTTCAAACTATTTCAAATGGATGTGAAATGTGCTTTTCTTAACGGTTATGTTCAAGAGGAAGTTTTTGTTGAACAACCTCCTGGCTTTGAAGATACAAAACATCCTGATCATGTTTTTAGACTTACCAAAGCTTTGTATGGCCTTAAACAAGCCCCACGAGCATGGTATGATAGACTTACTGGATTTTTGCTTCAAAATAACTATGTTAAGGGAAATGCAGATCCAACCCTTTTTATAAAGAAAGATAAGAAAAATGTTTTGATTGTTCAAATTTATGTTGATGACATTATATTTGGTTCAACTCAGCAATCTTTGACTGACTCTTTTGCTAGTCTAATGAAATCTGAGTTTGAAATGAGTATGATGGGTGAGTTAACATTTTTCCTTGGTTTTCAAATTTCTCAAAAACCAGAAGGAACCTACATATCCCAACATAAGTATATTAAAGATCTTCTTAAAAAGTATGGTTATGACAACACTAAGAGTATAAGTACTCCCATTGGTACCTCAAACTCTTTAGATCTTGATGAAGCTGGGAAACCAGTAGATCAAACATCTTTTAGAGGTATGATTGGAAGTTTACTTTACTTAACAGCTAGTCGACCAGACTTAATGTTTTCTGTATGCTTATGTGCAAGATATCAATCCAATCCTAAGGAATCTCACTTAAAGGCACTAAAAAGAATTTTTCGCTACCTTAAGGGAACCATGGATCTAGGATTATTTTATACTTATGGAAATGATTTTGTTCTAAAAAGCTTTTCTGATGCTGACTTTGGTGGATGTAGAATGGATAGGAAAAGTACATCCGGAACTTGTCATTTCTTAGGAGATTCATTAGTTTCTTGGTCATGCAAGAAGCAACATTCTGTTGCACTCTCCACTGCTGAAGCTGAATATGTAGCAGCTGGAAGTTGTTGTGCACAAGTGTTGTGGATGCAACACACACTCACAGACTATGGCTTGAGTTTTACTAAAACTCAAATTTTGTGTGATAACACAAGTGCCATTGCCCTAAGTAAAAACCCTGCACATCACTCTCGTGCAAAACACATAGATATTAGGCATCACTTTCTTAGGGATCACACACTTAAAGGAGACATTATTCTTCAGTTTATCGGAACGCAAGATCAACTTGCTGATATTTTCACAAAATCTTTACCTTCTGATAGATTTGAATATATTAAACAGAAGTTAGGAATGATAACCGTAAGGTAATCTTCCCCAATTAACTTTCTGTTGAAAAATCTCCTTACAGTAATAAACTCCTTTTCATAGGGGGAGTACATTTGTTTGATTATTTAACAAAGTTTTTCAAATTTTGTTTTCAAACTTTTCGGAACGAAAAATATCCGGAATGGAATTTCCGGAACAACAATTTACCAGAAAGGATATTTTCGCACAGAATACTTCTGGAATGGAAGTATTCGTATTGAAAATTTCCGGAATGGAAAACTTTCGTACTGGTATTTTCATAACGGAACTTTCGTACTGAGTCTTTCGTATTGACTTTTCGTGTTTATTTTTTTTGTATTAAATCTTTCGTATTGACTTTTTCGTATTTATTTTTTCGTTTATTTTTTCGTATTAAAGTTTTCGTACTTAGTTTTTCGTATTGAATTTTTCGTAGTCGTCTTTATATTACCCATTACGAATAACTTTCCTAAGCTAATCCGAAAGGTATGATTTCCTTACTGAAGTTTTCGTAATCATATTTTACTTGCTAGCAATTTCTTATAGTTTGTTTTTGGTTTTTGGATTTCTTAATTCTTTATTTTAATAAAACCTCAAAAAGATCGGATTCAAGCTTTCAACCGTTAGATCTGATCTCAGATCATTCTAAACCGTCAGATCAACCGAGGAAGTTGAACCGTCATCCCAATGCCTATATAAAGGGGATCCTATTTTCTCGTCCCACATCGATTTAAAGCTTTTGCGTGCTGAAGCTCTGACTCTCTGATTTAAGGCCGTTCCGAACTATAGTTTTCCAGTTCCGAACTTCAGTCTTCTCAGTTCCGAACTTCTCAGAGATTTCAGATCCGAATGTCTGCAGAGTTAGCTTCTCAAGAGATGTCTTCAACCAAGCCCATTTCTCAGTGGTTAGTCTACAGAGAGCGGTTAGTTCATCCGAATTTCTTCAGCAACTATGATTCTATCATTTCGAAGAATATCAAGCTGAATGGCTGGGAGGATGTTGCAATATCAAAAACCGGCAACCAAGATGAAGTCTACTCTGACTTGCTTGTCGAGTTTTATGAGACAGTTGCTTTCTTCGTGGAAGATAATAGAGAGAAGTTTTCCTTCAAATCGTATGGCAAGACATATAAGCTATCTTACACCAAGGCTGCAAGCTTGGTAGGGCTGAGTTATGAAGGGGAAGCTGAGTTTATCTCGCACGTTCTGCCAGACTCCTTGGGTAGTTTCAACAAGGAGAAAGCCTTAGAAATTCTTGGACTGGATGATGATAAGGCTCCGAAAATTGCAACCCTATCTACAAACTTCCGGATTCTGGAGTTATGGGTGCAAGGGATTATCGTACCAAGAAAAGGAGACAAGGACAGCTTGAAGAAGAGTGAGATATACATCTTGGATTTTCTGATAAATCTAAGAAAGTTCAACCTGATGAAGCATATTCTTCTCAACATTGATAATTTGAAGAAGGGGAATCTGAGAGCTCAGATAGTGATGTACCCGGCAATTTTGTCGAAGCTGATAGTTCGGTGCCTAGAATCCTTCAAGGTTGCTTGTAGTTCTAAGCCGAAAGTTTGCAAGATCATGTTGCTCAGTGATGCAACTCTTAAAAGGATGAATATAGCTTTTAACAAGGAGTCAGGGAAATTCATTGATCTACCGCCTCAAGCAGAAGTGACTCCGAAAGTGGCTGATCCGGAATCATCAAAGCCGGTAAGGAAGAGGAAACAGAAAGAAGTGGTAAGTGAAGCTGAGGAACCCAAGTCTAAGGAAGTCCATTCCGCACCTCCTAAGCCTAAGAAGAAGAAGACATATACTGATGAGGTTGCAGCGAAGTGGAGAGCTGACAAAGAGAAGAGGAAGGAAGGAGATCCGCAGTTCGGATTGGATCCTGCAGAGGCTAAGGCTCTGAAAGAAAAGGCTGCTGATGAGCTTGAGAAGCAAGCTAAGGAAAAGAAGCTGAAGAAGAAGTTGTCAGAAGCTGAGGCTGTGCAAGCTTTGTTGAAGTTTAATGAAATGGTTTCAGCAACCATTCCCGTTCCGAGATCTTTTTCTCTGGAATCTCTACCTGAGACTCCAGGAAGAAATCTTGTAACTCCGGAAGAGGCTGTTCCTACTGAGGAAGTAGAGCAAGTGGAAGAGGTTGAAGAAGCGGCTGAAGGAAGTGGTGAGACAGGAGATGTGCTCAAACAAGTAGATGAATATAAGGGAACTCCTTCTGAACACCTTTCGCTCCGAACATCTGAAGCTCAATCTTCAAAGCTTCCTACTCCTGCAATGGAAGAAGAAAAGGGAGAAGAAGAAGTTACTTGTCAAGAACATATTTTACTTGATGCTGCTCAGATGGGAAATGTGGAAGCCAATGTTCAAGAAGTTGCTGATGAGGAAGATAAAATAGTTCAAGTCTCTGATAGTGAGAACAGATCTCCGGAACAGGTTTCAATTCCGGAAAAACAAAAGGGAAAGCAAATTCTTGCTGATACCCCGAGTTCAGGAAAAAGTTTGAGGAAGGAAGCTGGTAGCTCTTCTAAGAGGAAGTTGGAGCTTATTGAGGAAGAAAATTCTCCTAGCAAGATTTCTGATTCGGAGTCATCATCGTTGGGGCACGATTTTGTTGTACAATCCTTGAAGAAGTTGGTGGGAACAATTCCGACCTTCTCCAGTATTGACTCTCGGTGCCAGATGCTCCAACATACAATGAATCAGAAAACCGACTCCGTATCCATGGTTATGGATAAATGTGTTGAGATAGAAGCCCAGTTCAAAAATTTCTTTATTGGTTACGAAGCACATAAAAGATCGTGCAAAAGGATGACTAGCTGGTCAAAGAAGAATGTGGAAGAGATGAGGTTGCTGGATGAGTTTCAGGAGAATGTTAAGGATGCATTTCAAACCGAGGACAAGAAGTTTCATGAGATGTCTGCATCATTCGATGAGAAATTGACAGAGGAAAAGAATATTCGGAGTCAGGAAGTAAGAGATCTGAATGGAAAGCTCAACTCTGTTAATCAAAGTTGGAAATTTGAAAGGGATCATCGGATCAATTTTCTAGAAAGGATAAAGTCTCAGGAAGAGAAAATGGAAGCTCAGGAAGAAAAGTTAAAGGCTCAGGAAGAAATCATTCAAGCTCAGTCAGCAAGAATAGTTGCCTTAGAAAAGCAAGCAGAGGAAGATCATAAGGATCTCAAGAAGATCAAGACAATTCTCAAGGGGCTCATGTCGAAGGAGAAAGATCCGAAATGACCAATCCGATCATTTTGTTGTAATCTGTTTTTGTTGCTGACATTTCAAATATAATGAAAATTGTGCTTGTTGTTTCTATTGCTGTCGTTACTAATCTTTTCAGGTACTTTGTTATTTTTTTTCCATTCCCTCCAATTCTTTTTGAAAATCACAAAGGGGGAGAAGGAAAAGATCCTTAAGAAAAAGAGGAAATCTAATAAGTGTTTATCAAAGGGGGAGAAAGAAAAATACCCAAAGAGATAGAACTCTAATAAGAGTTTGTTTAAGGGGGAGTTTTTCTTAAAGAAACATCACTCCGGAAATATGAATACGATCCTTAGAGACTCAAAGCCTAAGGGGGAGTTAGTCGTATTCATCTATATTCTTAAACCAAGGGAGATAAGCTTTAATATGTTTCTTTCTTCTTAGAATAGCTTTTTCGTAAGGATGTTTGTGCTTTCCAAAAAGGGGGAGATTGTTGAGTCAATAAGGTTTTCCTTATGACTTTTCCATTCCTTCTTGTTTTGAAAATCACAAACACCTTATCTTTAAGGAAAATCGCTTTTGTAAGGAAAAATGCTTTTATAAGGAAAAATGCTTTCTTAAGGAAAAACGCTTTTATAAGAAAAATTTATCTTTATCATATTTTCATTAATATTTTTCTTAAGTATGAAATTCGGATTCACTTTCTCGGAATCATAAAAACTTTGATATAAAAGTATTCTGTTTTTAGGATTCGGTTCTGGACAAGAACTATAAGGAAGTTTCATTCCGAATTCCGGATATGAATTCTGACCTAGTTCTATTCCAGATTCAGGATACGAATTCTGAAGAAGAATTCTCATTACGAATTCTAATGAAGAAATCCCATTCCGAATTCTCATTACGAATTCTGAAGAAGAATTCTCATTACGAATTCCAATGAAGAATTCTCATTACGAATTCTAATGAAGAAATCTCATTCCGAATTCTCATTACGAATTCTGATAAAGAATTCTCATTACGAATTCTGATGACGATTTCTCATTACGAATTCTGATGATGAAATCTCATTACGAATTCTGATGATGAAATCTCATTACGAATTCTGATGATGAATTCTCATTACTAATTCTGATGATGAATTCTCATTACGAATTCTAATGACGAATTCTCATTACGATTTCTGATGACGAATTCCTATTCCGAATTCCTATTCCGAATTCTCATTCCGAATTCACCTATTAAACAGAATCTGATTATCATTGTTTTATACACTCTGAATTCATTCACTCCGAACTCTCACTCCGAAATTTCTATTCCGAACCTTTTTGTTAGAGTTTAAAACGATGTCGTACATTCTGTTATACTTACCTTGTTATAAAACGATGTCTTCCATTTTGTTTTAAACTAACCGTTGTCTAAGTGACACGTGTACAGGTCCCTCCGAACTTTAAGGAAAATATGACCGTTGGAGAAGGAGCCGACCTTACCTATAAATAGGAGCTCATTTGAAAAAGCTCAGAACGGATGGATGAACAATTTGGACTTTGTGCATACATGCTGTTGAAGTGATTTCTAGAGAGAGAGTCTCTTATAAACTCTCAAAGCTTCGTGCGACTCCGAATGTTGGTGATTACATTCGAGGGCTTCCGGGGATAGGAAGACAGAGGTGCCGACTACCTTAAAGATCGAGGGCTTTCTTGCTGAGAAAGACAGAGGTTGCCGACTACCTTAAAGATCGAGGACTTCCTTGCTGAGGAAGACAGAGGTTGCCAACTACCTTGAAGTTGAGGGCTTGCGGGGATAGCAAGACAGAGACTCCGATCTTCGTATCGAGGGCTTACCCTGGTGTGGGTAAGACAGACTTGCTTGAAAGTATAAATCAAGGGACCTTTATCCAAGGTTGTTGGATACCCTTCTCTTTGGGATAAAAGACTATTATCTTGTTACTAGTAGTTTCACTACTTGTCTTTATTCCGCTGCAATTTGTATCTTAAGGAAAGTATAACTTTCTTATACTTCCTTACTTACTCTGATTAGTTTAGATTCTATACGCTTTAAGGTATAATCTTATATTGTAACTTTTGTTAAGTTTCAATTTCCGGAACCATATTTCCGGAACCTACTTTTGGAATCTCTTTCCAAGTTTAGTTCGGTGTTAGAGGTGTTGTGAATCAACTTAGTTTAACTTTGTTAAACTTAGTCCTTTCCTTTTCTTAAGGAAACTCTAGTTATTCATAACTAACTTTAAAGGTTCCAAAGGAATTTTTAAAGTATACAATTCACCCCCCCTCTTGTATATTGAGCATCTCATATTATATTTCGATCCTACAGGGGTTAGGGACAATTTAGGAAAAGATTGAATTATTATTTCATAATAAAATAATTTTCGGTTTCTAAAGGCTAAAAAATGATTTATTTAGAGTATAATTACGGGATGGGTATACATACACACAAAAAATAGGTTTTAGATATATTTATAGAACCATATTAACATTATCTTTCAGATATAACTCTTTGTTAAATAGTTTGACATTTACTATGCCTCTTTGTATTTTTATATTATATGGTTAATAAACTTACTATAACATGTCAAACAAACCCCCAAGTTGTTCATTGTAATTATATATAACTTTATCTATGTCCTTTGGACAAAATTTAGATTTTTAGGAATATTATATCAATTAATAATATAGTATTTGATTTAAAAACTCAATTTTGTCAATTTTGACACTATTTAGTATTTTTTAAAGCCATAAAAGCTTTATCACTTCAAATAAAATTTATTTAATCAACCATAACATGTCATATTAACCTAAAAAATTAGTTTAATTCATCATAAGTATCAATTTTAATTTATTTGGATATTTATAATATCAATTATTTTAATATTTCATTAATAAGGTAATTATTACATCATCATTGTGTCATAATTAAATTAAAATATTTAATGTCTAAAAAATATAAATAAAATACCATTATTTATAAAATATTTTTAGCGTTCTAATGAATACTTATAGCTTAATTTATCTTATGTTTAACCCTATATTAAAAATATTTTAGTTATTAAACATTGAATTTAACACTTTTAACCATTCTTAAATTAAAATAATAATAAATTTCTTAATATAATCCAATTGGGCCGAAGAAGATAATATTTTATTCCTAAGGTTTTTTTGGTCGAATTACACTTATACAATAGAATTATGACATGTTAATGATATTTATAATATCATTTTTACCCATAATTAACCTATTTACTTTTTACTATGGAAATTAAAAGTCAAAAATAACTATTCACCAAAAATTATTTTCATACAATTAAACCACATTTTACTTACTGATTTTAACCATTCCTCTATTATTTTTTAAATTCAACTCACATAAGTGGAAAAATTATTCTTTATGCAAATTTTCAAATTCCTCTAGAATGTGGGTAAAAGACGGTAAAAAGTTCAGTAAAATTTTATACATCTAAACTTATTATAAAACGACTCCAATGTATTAAATTGAACATATATAGGTATTATGTATCTATTTTTACTTAAAATAAATTTAAATAAAATAAATAATTATTTAAATAAAATGTTTGTTTTAAAGAACAATGCAGTCCTTTTCACTATTCATCAAAAATTGAATGTTTTCAGAAAAATACCAAAAATTCACCCTTATCTAATTTTAATATTCTTAATTAAAAAATTAATTCCATTTTAAAAAATTAAAATCATATAATTTGAATTAATTAATTTAAAATTAATTCTTATTTTGAAGACCAAAAAGCGGGTTTTTTAAAAGTAAAAACTATCAAAATAATGACAAGTGTTTATGTCAAATTTAAATGTGAAATTGCATATAATGACCTACATTGTATTAAATGATAAAAATATAATCTAATAATAATTTTAAAACATTCAAATTATTAATTTAACGCAATAAATTATTTTTTTAAAAATGTTGTTTTCAATTAAAATTTAGTATTTTTCGGTATTTAATCAAAAAATGAAAGTAATCAGAAAAGTACCAAAAATTTATCCAAAATAAATTTTTATTTCTCTATTCTAAATTAGATTTTAATATCATTAAATTTAATATATAAAAGTATCAAATATTGGTTTTAAAAAAGGGTTTCTATTAAAAGGTGGTAAAATAACATTTTTTGAAAAATACTTCTATTTTCTGAAAAAAATGAATTTGCTCTTATATTATGTCTAAGAAACACATAATTATGATTATAAAATTATATGTAATTTATAAAATTAAAAAATTAGTTAATAATATTCATAACCACTTTTTAAATGGCTATTTTGGTAAGTCGTGGTGTGCTCGAACTCGGATTTGCATGTAGCGTAAGCTATTGAATTACAATAAAGAAAATGACATACTATGAAATCATGGGGTGTTGAAATTAATTCTTCATAGGATAGATAAAAGGTAAAACATGGTTGTCTCATAATAATAATATCATAGAAACAAATATATAATATTATATTTATTAATTTTTATTTCAAACAACAGATAAAGGGGAATTAGAAGTTGAAATAAACATGAATGCTTTGGTAAAGATGATTTCCTCTTCTTCGGTGGTTTTCCTTTATATCTCCTCTTAAAGGATATCGTGTTGGCCTTTTGGAATGACTAGAACCTCTAGTACATAACTGAGGATGTGTATAATAGAAATGTATAGGTTTTTGGTTCATTTATAAGGCTTTATGTGGTGTGAAAGGGTGAAGGAATATGTTACCTTTAATAATTGAGATGATGGGTACTTTTGGAAACTCTATCATTATTAAATTGATATAAATAATTTTTCAATTAATAATGGTTCCGAAGTGATTTATTTATTATATAAGATGCATATGAGTCAAAATTATAAAATCCCATAATTTTTTGATATGTTTAGGTCAGATTACCCTTATCTTTTGGTTTTAACTCTTATTTTACTAATTTTACTCTTACTCTGAAAACATTGATTTTTACTCTTTTCTGGTTAATATATTTACTATAAAATTTACAAATACCCATAAATAGACCATTTATAAAATTTAAAACTATAAATAAATCATTTGGACAAAAATAATATTTTTATAAATTTTATATCATTTATTAAAATATTATTATTTTTAAATATCATTAATGTCAATTTTGAAACTATTCATTACTTTGATTTTCAAAAATATAAATACCACAAAATATCTTTGAACCAAATATTTTGTTAAATCCCAAAAAAATGAAAAAATATTGAAATTTTTTAGATGACATTCATTATCTCAAATTATATTTATTTTAATATTTTTCATATCATATATTTGAAATTTATATTAATAAAATAATTTTTGAATCACTATTGTGAATGAATTTTATGTAATTATTTCATCAAAAAAAATTAACAATAAATTAATATGATAAATATTATTCCATTATATTTAAAAATAATATTTATAGTCCACGATAAATTCTGAATAACCAAATATTAAAATTGATATATTTATGTAAAATAAGAGTTTGTCGTATTTTTCTTTTTTTATATAAAATTTTATAAATTACATACTCTTATCCTAGTGGATTTAAAAGGATATAATTTAGATACTTGGTTGATTATGGTTTAATATAACTCATTCAATAAACTTTTAGAAAGTTATACGGTCATTTTATAGTCCTTACCATTTTATTTTCCCCTTAGTTACCTGATTTACAATTTATCTGGTAAAAAATATTACTAAAGTTACTATTTATATTGTCCAAAAGTAAAATGTAACAATTTACTAAAATTGTAACTTTTGAATCAAAATATGGTATCTGTTTTTTTAAATTCAAAACATAGAAGCTTTAGACATTAATTTTAAATTAATCTCATAAAATGCAAGTAATGCTTTTTATTGAAAAATTCAATTTTAAGAACAAAAATGTACTAAGAGAAAAATAAGTTAATGGGATGATTAAAATGACTGGGATTATATTATTTATAAATTATTATTTATTAATATCCATTGATACAAAATTGAAATCCTAAATATACTTTAATATAATGTAATTTTCAGTTCTATAATGATTGATATTTCCCCTATTCATTGGAAAATAAATCTTCTATAAAAATTACCAAAAAATTCACCCAATGATATGTATAAGATTATTATTTAAAAATTGAATTTTATTTTCTCAAATAGAATTTATAAAATTTAAACTTTTTTCTTTTAAAACAAGTTCACTATTAAGAGGAATAAAAAATACCATTAGAAAAATATGTTTTTTCTAATAAAGTTGGATTGGTTCTTATATTATGTCTATCAAATATATTTTATGATTGTAGAAACATTTGATTTAAATATATAATATTTAGATTTCATTGATATCATTCACTAATAATAATTAATTACTATATTAATAATGAGTTTTATAATTATATATTTCATAATGTGGTTAATATTATTCATTATCGCTTATTTAACGACTTTGTTACAATGACCACATAGTAATATTTCATTGTTCATTTATGATGGGTGTTTCATGAAATATAATATATTTAAGGGAATAAATTTAAAAAGTGTCATATCCTAAAATATTTGGGTGTTACATTTTATCCTCCTTCAATAATTTATGTCCTCACAATTTAAAATTGCACATCAAAAATCAATGGTTGATAATTGAAAATTGTATTTTGGGAACCCCAAATCTTAAATAGGGTTAAAAATCTTATTAATGAGGTAGATAGGAAAATTTGAATGTCAGCAAAGAATTATTCTTTTGAAAATAATAATGTTTGTGGTATGAGAAAACATAGACATAGAAGAGAAATAAAACTATCATGTTTTGATGGTGCATGATAGAGAACATGATCAGTAAAATGTTAACCATCACAAAACCTTAAGTTTTTGATCAACTAAAATACTATCTATATATCAGTAATAAAATTAAATTGTTATAATTTTTTTTCCAAAACCCTTTTCCTATATTTTATTGATTATTTTACTGTCCAAATAAGAGCTTAATGAAATAAACTTACTTGATTTAATTAAATTCCATCAGTATAATATCATCCTTTAGTTATTGTTGGATCTTTCATAACTTCATCAAATATGACAAATATTGATATTCACAATTAATTATTCATTCCAAAAGAACTATAATGATTTATAAAGTATAAAATTAATTCATTCATCAGTTAAATTTTTTTCTAAAAACAAAAAGTTAAAAATAGTATCTAATAAATCATAATTTCACCTTAATTAATAATATCTAATCTTCATCTTATTCCATTCAAACCTTAATATTCAACCAAAATAATTCTTTTTAAAAAAATATAGAATTAATGTCACTAAATTTAAAATGTCAACTTAACATTAGATTATCCATTCAAATTTTGCTCTTATAGTCACATCCCAAATATACGAATACCATAATCACCTTTAAACCTTAATAAAAATGAGTATTCGTCAAGAAGTAATATCTCAGGTAGTATAATATATTCCTTAAATCAAAAGAAAATATAACATAAACCATCAAATCACTAACTAGTTTCAAGGTAACTAATACAATCCCATAAATGTATCTTTATTATAAAACCCACATTGAGAATATATTAATGTTATCCTCCCTCAATAATGTATTCCAAAAATTTCTAAATTCCACAGAATTTCTTTTCTTAGTTACCGATACCATTAAACATATGGTCTGAAATCCTTAAAAAGAAGTACGGAAGAATTATACTTATATATATCATGATTCTTATAAACATATCATCAATGATATAATATTTCTCGAATCTAAATACACAATCATATTAATCATTCAAATTTATCTTTAATCCATTGTCTATAGTTCATTATCTTATTATTTAAAAATTACTTCCTTTAATTTGTCGTTTGTAGTTTCTTCATCATCATAAGTATAACCATTACTTGTATAACTTTTATATTTTTCTTTTATATTTTTCCCCATAGTACATAGGTTTTCATAATTCCCATACTGTATAAATTTAAAACATTCAACCATCGATAATACCATATAAAGACCTTTCTTCCCAACTTTTCAATTTCCTCTAAAAATGATTTTTTATATTATTATTTTCAATAAAAAAACATATTCCCATTCATCTAAGACATTAACTTGGGTGTTTCTTATCATATTATTGATTTAAATAAAACTAAATATGGATTCCTCCATGATATATAATACCTGGTCTCTTATAAATCTCTATCCTTATCTTACTTGGTGAGTTTAGGAGTTGGTTAATGTATATATTGTTAATCTTATATTCTGATAACTATTTAGGAATAATAAAAATATCGATTACTCTAGTAATAATACCATTTTTTCACTCATCAATACATTTTCTATCATATTAAAAGTTAAAAAATTTTATTCTATTTCCATCTATTGACTAATACCAAAAAACATTATGTGAGAAACACAAATCATAGTGGAAAATAACATAGTCAGGAAGAATCATTATTAATATGTATAAATCAAAAAATCTTCTCAATGTAAGAATACATAGGTTTAACCAATTATATCAAGGGTTCTTAAAAAATTAGTATATTATTCTATAATTGGACTTATCCTCAAATTCAGTCATAGGGTCATGTTTCATAATATTTCTTTAAATATAGTTCCCTCTGTTTCTACTAAACTTTCACTAACACCAATTTTAAAGACCCCAAATCTAGTATCCCAAATCTGGTACCTGATACCATTAAATTATCATAAGATAAAATTAATTGAAACCCAGAGGACTGATATGTTTTTTAGTCTTCATAAATAAGATATATACATCAGTCTTATAATACATTTGGAATAAAAATTATAACATAATTTTTTTTCAAGAATAATTTTATTAAATCTAGAATATTAATTTATATTTTTCGAATAAAACATAATTGAATCACGGGGAATCAAAAAAATAATGTTCAGCTCAAATAATGAATATGTGATCTATATAATACAAGTAATAATTAATCATTGAGCATAATCAATCTGGAAAGGTAAATAACTAAAAACCCATTTCATTTAATCAATAAACTGATAATGAAATGCATCCATATATTTTTTTTATAGTTAAAATACTACAGATAATAATGATAAATAAATTAAAAATGTAAAATTGTTAAATTTTTGGGCGTCATGTATCTAGAACATGAACCACTGCCATCAAGACCTTTCACATATAATTTAATCATTATGTAAAAACTCATTTAATGTTAACTTAAATAATTTATCCCATGAGACTATTGATTCATATATGGTCTATCTATAACTGGACCCCACCCATGTATCCATGAAAAAATAATACCTCATATATTGAATAATAAATTTAATTAATTAATAATGTTATCTATCATAAAATATTAGTACTGAATAAAAGATATATATTTATTAAAAATTCCAAAATTAATCAAAAAACATTCGATATAAACACTATATGAAAAAATGGTATATGGTTTTCGAAATAATAAAATTAATCAATTATATTTATAAATTGTGAATCCACATAAAAATTGTTTAAATAAATAATAACTCAATAAAAATCCATTTAACACGTAATCTTATCATGATATCTTCAATGAAGTAGAAGTTTAACACAAGGAATGGAAATTGAGTTA
The DNA here is from genome assembly GCA_963277665.1 of Viscum album. Taxonomy (NCBI): domain Eukaryota; kingdom Viridiplantae; phylum Streptophyta; class Magnoliopsida; order Santalales; family Viscaceae; genus Viscum; species Viscum album. Next base: position 1,866,584,739 of record OY728159.1, read on the forward strand.
TGAAATCCATTATCACTTTATAATATGTTGAAAAGTATTCCCCAGAAGTTAATGAAATTAAAAAATATAAAAATACCATGAAAATAAACATATTAATAATATTAGACATTAATGTTGAATTACAGAAGACAAATTAAATAGGATGTGTTTAAGATATATCTCATTGAAATAAAAGTGATACGAGAAACCCTTACCTTAAACATTTATTTAAGTGAAAATGTATTAAACTCTTATATAATGATTTAATGAATCTTATTAATTATAAAAATAAACACATTAATATTTATTATATCATATATTATCATCTTATTTCATTTTATCACCATTTTTTTAACAATATTTCGTTACTACCCTTGTTTTGGGTGTTAACAGCTTCATTTTTCTATACATGTTTCTTCATGTATGCCCTGGTTCTTATGAATAGAATATTTTTATTTAATATTAATAATTATATGAAGGCAATATATGTCATATTTATTCATTATATTAGTTTATATTATCATTTTTAGTGTTGAACAAGAAACATTAAATGCATCGCATCGTATAGACTGTAGGTCGTATGTACGCACGCACGACAAAATCATTCCCATAGTGGTGAAAAGGTATAGAAGTGGATGGTATATTAATATTTATATAATAAATATCATGTAATAATTATCATATATATCTATTATTTCAACCATTATACACATCCAAGTAAATTGGTTATGGAAATCAAATCAGACTATAGCATGTAGACGGTAAGGAGTATGTACACACATGCGTCGATTTTGTTATTCATAGAATGAATAACAGGTGGAATATGGTTTTACATATTCATAATAACAACTAAAAATATATATTATATTTATTTTATTATTTTATAATGGAAACAACATGTGAAGATGAAGTAGAAGAAGAAATAAACTTGACAGAATCGATAAAGATGATTACCTCTTCTTTAGAAGACCTCCTTTAGATCACTTCTTACAGCATCTCGTGCGGTTATTTTGAAAGGGCCAAAACCTATAATACTTAATTAATGATTTATATGATTTAAATGGGTCAGATTTTAGGGATATATAAGGATAAAATTGGTGTGAATAAGTTAATTAATATGTTCTCTTTTATAATTGAGGTGAGAGGTACATTGGGAATCTCTCTAAATATTAAATTAATATAAATTAATTTTCATTTACAAATGGATAAAATTGATTTATTTAATTTATAATATTATTACGGATCAAATCTACTAATAAAATAATTTTTATAAATGTTTAGTTCACATTATTTCCCTTATCTTTTGGTTGTAACTCTTATTTAATTCCATTGACTCTTACTATTAGAACATAGATTTTTTCTCTTAGAGAGTTAATATAATAACTATAAAATGTAACACCACCCTAAAATGGATCAGTTATAAAATTTTAATGCTGATCTTAATCTTTTTTTTTAATTTTAGTTTTTTAGTAATTTTATATCATTTAATAAAATATTATTTATTTTTAAATATCATTAATTTCAATTTTATACTATTCATTACTTTTTCTTATAAAAATATCAATACGACAATATTTATTCAAAAAATATTATATTAATACATCCCTAAAAATTTAATGTATTTTATTAAATTAATGAAATTAATTATTTTACATTATAATTTTTTTCAGAATTTTCATAGCATTTTGTTCATATTTCTATTAATAAAATACTTACTTCATCACTATTTTCAAAGAATTTAAGGTAGTTATTTGTTTACTAAAAAATAAAAAAATATTAATATAATTACATTATATTTTAAAATAATATTAATTTTTGAAGATAACATCTAAATAACCCTATATTAAAAATGATATATTTATTTAAAAAAAGTGTATAACATCTTTGACTTTTCATTAAACAAAATATTATAAATTGTATAATCTTATCCAAGTGGCTTCAAAAGGATATAATTTTGATCCATGGATTCTTATGGTTGATGATAACTCGTCCAATAATATTTGGATAAGTGTTAGGTTCATTTTTTGGTCATTGTCAATTTATTTTTACCCTTAATTATTTTATTTACCATTTACCGTGTCAATAAAAAGTAAAAAAGTTATTATTAATATTGAACAAAAATAAGAGGTTAATATTTACTAAATTTTTAACTTTTAATAAAAAAAATTCATCCATTTTTCAAAATTCAAAACACATTAGTATCCAAATTTAATTTAAAATTAATCCCTCATAACACAAGAAAATTACAGTTTTATTAAAAAATATATTTTAATTAGAAAACTGTAATTATACCCAAATAATGTACATGTTTGATTAAATTCAAATGTATTAGATTATTTATAACTAAATAGTAGTTAATTTATATTGAGTTAAATTTACAATCATATAGTTTCTTTAATATAATGACATTGACAGTTTTATAATGATCTGTATTTTTTACTATTCACGAGAAAATCAATATTTTTAGAATGAAAGTAACTCTAAGATAATTTTGATCTTTATATTTCAGAAATTATTTTTATTTTTTAAAAAACATATATATTGTTTCCGAAGTTATTTTCAAAATAAGTGTTCCATTAAAAGGTGGTAAAACTACATTTTGAAAAATATAGGTATTTATGCATAAAATATGATTTGTTTTTATCTAATGGAAATAAACTCTATTGGGTGAATTTGGAAAAAAGGGAAAAATATATCGTAAATAAATTTTATTCATATAATTCTATAATATTAATTAATTACTATTTCATTAAGTGGTTAAATTTTTTCATTCTCCCCAATTTAACAGGTTGGTTATAACGATCATATAATTATATTTCGTTATTTGTTTAAGTGGGTTATTGTGTGAAAAGTATGATATTTAAGTAATTAAATTTAAAAATATAAATTCCATAAAATTATTTCGTGTTACAATTTTGATTTAGAAAGGGCCCCAATCAAGTCTACCTTGACCTCATGAAAGTCTCTTCAACAGGTGTGTTAATCTCAGGAAGAATCCCTGACATGTCAACCAGATATTGTGAATGATCTTTTACATGTTAATGTGAATATGATAAATCCCTTCAGAAATAAATGGGTTCAATAAATGTTCCAATGATGTAGTGATTTCAGGGTTTCTTTTTATTATGAGATCAAAGGATGGCGACATGGATAACAAGTGGAATTTTTATGCGAAGCATGTGATACTCCACCAACTCATGCCCATATCTGTGATATACACACCATGAAATTTGGTTTAGAACTAGATAATTGAGTATTATAAATTCTACTCCCCCAGAAAAATAATATACACACAAGAGAGCTTAGAAGAGATATAGGACTTCTCAAAGTGGAAATCCACTCAATTAATACTGTCTTCCACTAGGTAAAAATGGGGAATGACATCCAGATTATATGAAATTTTTATATTATCTATATTATCAAACTAATTATCACAAAAAAAAAAATCCAGTGTGTACCATAATATGCAAACGTGTTTTTGCAAGTTCACTTGGTCACACAAAACCCCAACAAGCCCACAATTTCCAAACATTTAGCAATATATGAAATAATGGCTAAAAATTTAGACTCCTTGTGGGATGATGGGTATGAGGATTTTAATGAAAACATTTCATCGGGTTCTCATGTCCTATCCAAATAATGTTATAGTTCCGGGGTATGTCAATAATGTCAAACAATGCCTTCCATACATATCATCAAGATCACATGGCATCAATATGGCGTGTCATCCTTGTCTATATGACACCCTTGTATTTTTTTTGTAAAGACACAGAAATTTCAAGGAAATTTTTTTCTTAATTTCTTTGGGATTTTACAAGAACACGGTTTTTTATGGCACCTGATTCCGAGGCCCGGTGTGCCCAGAATCAATTTCTGAAGTTTGGCTCGGGTACGTTCAGTGAACGAACGAGCCGGTTTTTCTATCTTTTTAACTGGTGCTCAGAATTGAAATATGAGGGCACCGATGAACTCGCAGTGCCAGCATTTGCTTAAGAGGAAATTTACCATAGGTATGTTTGCATGGGACAAGAAGTTAAATTTTGGGGTTTAAGGAAGAAATAAATAAAATTGTGAACAATTTTATTTTTGATATTCAAGGAAGTTAAATCTACCATGGGAAGTTGTTGGTGGGGTCCACAACCACCCAACTTCCCATGTGTGAATATGTGGGAGGTGGGGCCCACACCCACATAACCTCCCATTGGAGAGTTTAGTGTGGTGGGGCCCACACGAGACCATAAACCCTTGAACTTCTTATAACTCCCTTAAAATCCCTTGCACTTAATGTGCGAAATCCTCATTAATCTCTTCCTCCTTTAAGTTTGTATAACTTTTCACCTTTTCCTTTCACTATTAATTCTTCCCAACATGCCTTAATTAATGAGATGAGCCTCTTCATTTAATTAATTATGTGCTCTGGTTTGAATTTTAAAATCTTTGAGGTGTGAATAAAAATAATATCATGGGATATTATTTTGGAGCTTTTGGTGTGTGAGAAAACCTTAAAAACGTTCTGGAGTTTTTGGGAGAACTTTGGTGGGAATAAGTAGAGAACTTCCTTCCGACGAAGAACTCCTCCAACGGAGAACGCGAAGACACCGAAGACGTGCCTTCTCTTCTTCTTCCTCCACGTCAAGGGAGGAGTCACCACCACAGGGAACATCGCCATCGACGACGGCTCTTCCTCTGATGACAACGGAATCGGCACTGATCTTCCGCGACGATCGATCATCACGACACTTACCTCTTTTCGCGGCTCGATGACATGTGACATCTTTTCGAAGTAGGGGGTTTGGTTTAATTTAATTTATGTAGATTATATCCTCGTCCTTGGATTATTTTGTTGATAGTTGTTTGAGCCACCTGTTATCGTAATAATGGGAGGAGGTCGGACCGCACGAACACGATCGACCCTCCTCCCCCTTTTGTTGGTTGTACTCGTTGCGGTACGAGCAAAGGCGGCATGGTGAAATGGCACCGCGCAGAGACAATGAAGAACAGGCGAAGAAGCGCCGCGCCGTCGCGCCGCGCTGTCGCGGCGATTCGAAGGCTCCGCGGATTGTTTAATTGACGGCGGATCGGGGGACGTTGACGGAACGGGCCGTAGAGGCGGTTTGATGATTCCGCAGCAAAGTTCGAGACCTGGGGTGAACGCCGGCATAGACGGAATTGAAAACGGACCACCAGAGCAACTCCGGTGGCTGGCTGCCCGAAGGCGGCGGCGTTCCGGTGCGCCGCCGGGAGGACCGTCGCGGCTGAAGCCGCGGCGACAGGTGACTGGTCCCGCGGCCGCGCGGGACCGCGGGGGATGCGGCATCGGGCCACGTCCACTGTCCGTAAGAGCGGCCCCACACGTGGGGTCCGCGGTTACTCAAACAGGGGGGCAACACGCCCCCCCTGTTCTACTCAGCTCCGCCAGCCGAGCTGGCCACGTGGGCCGACCGGGCCCGCCAGGACGCTGGGCCACCCAGGCCGGGCCGGGCCAGGCTATGCCCGCGTGGGGCGGACCCGGACCCGGGTCGGGTAGACCCGGTTTGGGCCGCCCAGGGGGGTCTCGGGCCGGGTCGGACCGGGCCCGAACCCCCTATTTTCGGACTATTTTCAATCATTTGCCAATAACCTAGGCTAGGGACCTCTGGTCGATGCACCGTTAGTTGTGATGTGATCCTTGGATCGAGATGATCGTTTAGGTATATTACACTCAGGGTTTTATAGAACTTTGGGTATGGCCGGGTTGGTTCGATCACGAAACTAACCGGGCCCTCGGAACGGAAACACTTATATCTCGAGCTCCTGACGTCTGATTGACGTGCCATCGACCTTGTCGGATTCCTGTTGATGAGACAGAACTTTTGGCATACTTCTCATGAGATTTTGACGTAGTTGGAGTATGGATGGGTTGGATTGTACCCGAAATCCAACCGGGCCCCTCGAATAGAAAAAATGATAACTTTTAGACCGGACGTCCGTTTGACGAACCGTCAGCGGCGTTGGTGATAACATTAAGAAACGGTCCCTATGAGTATACCCTATAAGAGTTCGAGGTATAGTTGAGATACGGCCGGGTTGGTTCGCACACAAAACCAACCGGGCCCCTGGGATAAAAAGGCTAATAACTCACAGACCGAGCATCTGATTGACGTGTCGTCGGTTGCGTTGATACCCCTATGACGAGGCGTTCCTTTGAGATACTTCTTTGTGGAACTTTGTGATACTAGGAGTATCGACCAGTAGCTCGTGGAGTGGACCCTCCCGGAGACGAGCGTACGGAATACAGAGACCGTGTAGCCGGCTGAGACCTGACGATTGCTTGACCGACTCGACTTGGAGTGAGTCGACTAGCTGAGTGGACGGAGCACAACTTTGATTGGGTGCATACCCATGGCGGACGGAGCACTACTGATTTTGGGTGCAGACTCACCGTACTCGTCCGGAGAGTACCTCTGCAGGCTATTAGGGGGGATTCACTACTATGTTTGGGTGGCAGAACCTTGCGAGAAGCACTACTGTGTTTGGGTGGCTGACCCGCGGTACTCGACAGGAGGAGTACCTCAGAAGTCTTACGATAGTGAGCAGTACCTCGGAGTCGTGATAGGATCACTGTACTCTCCAGAGATGGGGCTCTTCAACAGTTACGGTTTCGATAATGAAAATCCTAGTTTGAGCTGAGTCTATGACCTCCGTGTTTACCTAATGATTGAGATGGGTCACTTGATAACTTAGGTATATGTATGGGCATATACCTAGGTATTGTTTATCCATTGATTTCATAACCTTTCTATTTCCTCATGATTGAGTTGGGATGCTTGATAACTTAGGTATAAGTATGGGCTTATACCTAAGTAAGGGTTATCTGTTGATATCCTTCTTTGTGGTTATCCTTGTTGGTTTTAGTGAGACCTTGATGGTCTCGGGGTCCCTACTGAGTATCGTATACTCACCCCTGCATGGGCTATGCCCGCAACTCGTTGTGTTGGTTACAGACGATAGGCAGCGCTGATAGAGGCCGAGTGTTCGAGGACTGGACGGTACCTGGAGGTGGACCACACGACGAGTCAGTACCCGGAGGTGGACCTCTAGACAAGTCAATATCCGGAGGTGGACTTCATGACGAGACGAACATCGGAGGATATTGACGGCAGAGAGCGTTGTGGAGGCTATTTGAACCTACCCTTCATGTAGGATCCGTGGTGGACGATTCAGGAGCTGCGCTATCTGTACCTACCCTTCGGGTAGGATCCGAGGAGGACGACCCAGGAGATGCTTCCTTTCTTCCAGCTGTTTGTCTTTTCCTGTTGTACTTCGTTCAGTTGTAGTTGTACTTTCAGTTGGGTTTGTATTCTCTCCCACTTACTTTTCAGCACTTTCTTTTGTACTCAGTGTATTACTTCCTCTTGTACTATGTGATGTTTTATTTACTTTTATAAAGGCAATGCATTCCGAGTTATCGGATTTATGCCTTTGGTGCTAGTCACTAGCCCCTGGCCTATGGAAGGCTGTCTTGGGGTAGTCATGGCACGGGCCCCAAGGACGGGTCGTGACATTTTCTATGTCGATCATGTGAAATACCTAGGATGTGTCATACCTTATCATAAAACACCATGGATGTGTAATGAACCCAAACCATGTAGCCCTTAACTTATTCCTTTCTTTATTGCACTATCGTAAGAGAAAATAAATTAGATCCCAAATGACTGAATATTTTTGATTTTCAATAAACAAGATACATGCCTGAAACCCATTTTATATTGGTAATAAAAAATAAAACATAATGCATAAAAATTTATAATAAGCTAGAGCCTTTAAAACTAATTCCAAAAAATCATATTCATAACTTGGGTAAATAAAACAAAATAACGGTAATCTCAAATGGTTAGTGAGGGTTAAATATAGAAGAAACAATAATGAAACAGTGATCATAATCAATATAGAAATGTAAACAAATAAACACATATTCATTGTAATCAATAAATTGTGATTGAAAATTAATCCATAAATATTTTTATATTGAAAATATTTCGGATAATAATAAAAAAAATATGAATAGAAGAAATGATTATTAATTTATACGCCATGATCTCACAAATCATCTTACCTCTATTATCAAGAACATTATAGGAATGTTTAATAATTGTGGGTAAGAAAATATTTATTTTGGGCAACATTTTCATCTCACTAGACTACCAATTCATGGAAGGTATATTTATAAATGGGTCCCACCTATGTTTATATGTCCAAAGCATTCATTATTTATTGAATAATGGATTAAATCACAGTGTCACATACCACTTTGAAAACTTTTAATCATAATACCCCTAAATGAATATCATTAAAATTTTAAATAACATGAGAATAAATAAATTCATGATATATTATTTCAAAGGGGTCAATTTATACACCTCATAAATGAATGTGGGTGTATAACATCCAAATATGCTAAAAGGAGATTAAAATTAAGTCCCTTGCAAATATCAATTCATTAATCAAGAAGATATATTATTAGTATTAAATATAAATCCACACAAAACATGTGGAAATAAAATATGATATAATAAAATGTAATTTCCCAAATATCCTAATATTGACATAATTAATGAAATAGAAGTTTAACCCAATGAATGAAAATTGAGTTGAGAAATCCCTTACCAATTGAAATCAGTCGAATTATATGCCACATTAAAGTAATAATTATCAAATGAAAAATTTAATACCATTAACATATTATATTCCTGATATTAAATATAAAATAAAATTATACATACACTACACTCATGTAATAAGTGGTATGTAAGATATATATCTCACACAAGTAAAAGTGAGAAAAAAAATCCTTACCTCACGCTTCCCTTTAGTGTGTAGTTATTTAAAATCATATATAATGGTTTAATTAATATTATTAACTCGTTATAAAACTATATTAATATTTATAATACCATATGTGGTGATTTTTTAACATCTTATGACCCATTCTGTAATAAGAATTCATTATTTTCATGGTTTCTAGTGCATTCGCTTCATGGTTTCATGATCGAGTCATTAGTGTAAAATTGTGGATGTTCATATAAAATGGGATTACTACTCTAGAAGTGTAATAGAATAGTATTAATTAAATTACATAAGTATTAATGGTCTAATTTATTATTTTTATTTGTTATATGATGATAATTTAGTTTATAAAATGTTCATGATATATCTTTAGTTTATTTTCGCATTTTTTCCAAACATAATGAACACGTTTAGTTTTATTTAATATTAAGAGTATATATTAGTTAAAGAACATAATTTAGTATATGAGAAAATTACTTCAAAATTAGTTTTTCAAAAAAATAGTTTTTTGACCATCCATGTAGGCAGTAATGTAAAATGAACAAAAACATTGTTCACGATGGATACTAACCAGCATAAGATGAACAATAGTTTAGTTTACTTGAATAAGAGAAGGTAATAAATGGAATGGATATAAGGTATTTAATTATAAACATAAAATGAATGTTTTTTCATGATTATATTATTATTATGTCATTATGTATGAAGTAGGTTAGGAGAAAGTAGAGGAATAATATAAATTAATAGAGGTATTTTGTGGAAATTACCACTTGAATATCACCTCCTTGGGTGACCATTAAAGACCATGGATTTAAGACTTTTTGTGAGACGGTAATCACTTTAATGTGGTTATATATAGTATGATTGTTTTTTAAAGAGTTTAGTATATTAATGGCTTGTGATTATTAATGGGAAGGTGAGCGATGGTATTTATACTTGAGAAGATGTGGGCTATGTGATTAAATAATGAATATTTATTAATTAAGGCCAAATACATTGAGGTTACGTTAATTTTAACGAATTATATTGTTAATAAATGTTTTGGTGATTTTTTAGGGTCTATAAATACCCAATAACCCCATTAAAATTTCTAATTATTAGGTATTTTAATCCATTACTGTTTTAACCATAACATGTTTCATTTTTTACATATACCATGGTAAAAAAATATTTTTACCATAGTAAATTTTTAATGCATAAAAATGGAATTGACCTTAAACCCTAATTTTTAACATTTGATTATAATTATAGAATCCATATAACCAAATCCAATTCACAAAATTGTAAAATATGATAAAAAAATAATCCCATAGACACAATGAAAAGGCGGGTTTTAAAAGTCAAAAGTCTAAAATTTTGATTTTTTTTATATTCAATTTCAATGTAAAATTGGTAATAATAACCTAAATAGTTTTTATTGATGTATAATTGAACTAATTATAATTTTAATGCAACTTAATCCTTAATTTAACTATTATAAAAATTAAATGAAAATGTATTTCTAAATTAAAATTCATCATTTTTCACTTTTCATCAAAAAATAAAACACCTCTAAAAAATTTCAAAATTTTGTTATAAGATAATTTTGATATTATTATTTCAAAATTGATCTTATATTTTTTCAAATAAAACATAAAAAAGTCTCATAATTTATATTTAAAATAGGTACACAATCACAAAGTAAAAAAATAGTATTTTATAATAATATAGATTGTTATGATTAAAACTAGATTAATTATTATATAAAAACTATAAGACATTTTTGGAGAATTTTAAAAAAAATGATTGAATATATAACATATAAATTTCAATAATATATTTCACAAATATTTATTAATTGTAATTATTAATATAAAATTCTAATGTGGAAATAGAAAATGATTTTTAACACATCGTTTATATAAAATTGGTTAATATTTTGATTTATAATTAAATTGTATCCAATTATAAAATTTTATAAACATGTGTAATCAATATTTTAATAACTCTTCTAATCTCATTCATTACCAGAATTCTAACGGTTAGGTGTTAACTATCACAATTTAAAAATATTATATTATAGTTTTTTTGGGCTCGGTATTTTGTGTAACGTAAACTGTCAAAGAAATTATTTTTTAAAAAAAGTGACATACCATAAAATCATGGGTTGATACAGGATGATTATGAATCATTCGTATGAATCCCCACTATAAAATTTAGATTAATCCCATATCATTCCTCTGACATGTCTTCTTCAGTCACATGGACCACCATGAACATGTCAGCCTTGTCATGAGGCAACCCCATTCAAGTTAACCGAATCATGTGGAAGAAACCCATGCTCAAGTTCAAGAATCCTTATAATTGTTATGGATGCAACCAGTACATGAATAGAAGACATCCCAAAAATTTTAAGCATGTTTGGAAGAAACCCCAAGGCCGTAAAACCTTTTCTGGTTGACACAGTCAGACATACACCATATTAATCAAACACGAACTCTAATGCATATCCAAACATAAAAGGTAATCTACATTTGTAACTCATGAGATATATTTAGGAACCCCCCATAGTGTATGTATTTCCATATTTCAAACACTCTAACTCATGGGACCCAAAATGATTCATGGTTTTATCATTATTCATTATCCATTAGTGGGTAGAGAAGCTAATTGAACAATGACGACTCTGATTTCTTCAATAAGTAGGATACCTAAAATGTCATTCTATGGAATGTGGACCATATAAAATTCCCTAGTAGGATCTCCCTAGTTCATATGTTATGTATCCATATCTGGAAAGACCTATCACTTGTTATTAATTACATATTACATTAATCATAAATCATATGGGCATAGATATTTATAGTGATCATATCATTAGAATCATAAATTTTCCCATTCGGGGAAAGCATAGTGTGTAATCCCAATTAAATATACTGACATGACTACACAAAAATAATGTTACCCAACTTGGGGTATGTCCTAATGGTATTACATTATTGTAAACTCTATAGAAATAATCCTCATTATAATTAATTTTCAATCATCTCCCACCAATGGGTTGAGGGTAGATCAGACTACGATGGATCTGATTCTTGTTATAAGTTGGATATGTATAACACCATCCTAATGATCAATCTCCACAAATGGTGCCTTTTTGACCTTATATATCTCCATTTATCATGATGTTAAACTATATTAATTTTAATTAAAAGTAAAATGTGGGTTTTGATTATACTTACACAAAGGATACATAGGACACCTCACAGTAGTTTAATCCTATCCTTGAAGCACCAATCAACATTCTGGATGGAATTAAACTCCAATGTTCCAAGTTATATAACTTCATAATATAAAAATATAAATATAGATATGAAATAAATTGAAATAGATGAATAAGCATGGATGTATATTGATGGTATCATTAATAGAACTTTATTTATATATAAAAGGATTCGACAACCTATCATTTTATTAGGGAAACTAATCCTCAATAAGGATTTTTAATATATTCAGGAACATATCTTCAATATATAATAGTATCATAATAGAAAATATTTCCCCCAAAAGGATGTTATGAGAATTAACTCCATCCTTTTGACCAATGGTATTTCTTAAGAGTCATTTGGATTGAAACCCCAAATAACTTCTTTCCCATCAAAAGTATGTTTATTCTATGTTATAGATGTGGGAACCATTACAAGTTTCAATGACAGATGAAAATGGTAAATCTTAGGTGAATTATTGTGTAACCATACAATAACACCCTGGTCAATCCTCAGAGTCCATATCACAATAAAGGAAACAAAAATATTGAACATAATGTAAAATTATATAATGAAAAAAATAACTTAATCATTTAGGCATTAAGAATCATGTCACCTGAATAAGGGGAATCAAACCACATATTTTCAAGGGAACAATCATATTTTTTATCCTCCTATTGTATTGGATAAAAATTAAGACTTCCATTAACTGAAATTTCTTAGTAACAATATCATCATCATCATTATCATGTTTATTTAATTATTCAAAACTAAACAAAAGAAAGTCGAGCCTATAGGGGCCGGATGAAGTGGAGGCCAAGGGAATCCCCTTTAACTAAGTTCACCCCCTCAGGTTTTAGTGAGTATACATCATGAATGTAAATTGGATCTAGACTAGGGATGTTGATGGATTCTAGGTAGTGTGCCACAAAGTTCCGCTCATGCCATGAGTGTGACACATTGATGTTGTTGTTGATAATTCCTCTGCACTTCCTTGTATTGTATATGATAGACTAGGGAGCTTGGAAAAGGCCTTAAAAATCATCATGGACTATATTAGAATCAGTTTCCACCTATTCAATGGAAATTTTCTTCTTAATAAACAAACTTATACCCTAGTAAAATGATTTTTCCTCGGCCTAAAGAGAGGATCTTTGGCCTAGCTGAACGGAGAATGCCAAATAATCTGAGCCATGAGAGACACAGACATCCCCACCTCCACGAATCACCCCAGTGCTATAAAACCCATCTATATTGAGTTTGAGGCCCCTTAAGGGGGGATTCCATCTTACCCATTGGTATTGAGTATTGTAGGTATATAATTGAGGAGGGGAGGAAATCCCTTGAAGGCACCCAAGAGAGGGGGCTTCCCGCCAATGGTTAGAGAACCTTGCCATGTCAAGAAAGAGATATTTAGTTCTAATGACAATGAATCTTCCAAAAAAGATGATCCCTTCTTGCTTCACCTTATTCCTGGCTTTCCAAATTCACCAACATCCTACATGTAGGATCATGGTACGTGATAGCTTCTTTGGACCCCTGTCACTCACGCCAAGGTACCAACAATCCATGAAGTTGAGTTCTTCTATGTTATGATTCTGAATAGACGTAAACTCCCTAATGGCACCCCAGGATGGAGATGCTCAGTCGCCCCTACAAAATAAATTGTTTGCACTATCCTCTTTTCTATTTCTACAGCATGAACTACTTGACACCATTGGAATCTCGCACTGCTGGATGATTTCGTCAGATAGTATTTCTTTGGTTCTAATCCTCCATGAAAGGAAATTGTTCTTTGAAAGGATGGATTTGTTCCACAGGGTGTCATTCTAGTGTTTTTTCAGTATTTTAACTATGACTAAAATAATAGCGATTCATATTTCCAATGTACGGTGATGGATATTGAATACAAAATTATAAGGGTGTATTATTACCTATTAAGAAAACATTTATTTTAACCCTTGGAAGTTGTCATTTTTAGTTGACCACAAGGTTTGATATTTAAAATAGGAGATTATAAACATGAACATGGATATATAAAATTATAATAATGTTTGATATTGGAGTAGTTTAATAATGGAATTAATTTTGAAGTCTGGGATATTAAATGAAAATTTTATAAAATAATTATCAAATAAAAGATATATTTAAATATTTAATTCATTTTTTCATTTTCATATTTTGATATTAACATGAAATTGAGAAATATTTATCATATTTTTTTTGATTAGAAATTAAATTTTTTTCTACATACATATGAATTAGAATACCATAAATATGTGGGAGACATCACATAAAATAATAATTATAACATTATTACATTATTATAACACAATATATATAATGTATTAGAACACAATTCCATTCAACTAAATATGTACCCCTAATTTCAATAAGAATTAAACTATGATAATAGTTTTAAAGTAATGAAATTTTATTATAAGATAATATCTATGAATTATCGCACATGCAAACAATATTATAAAAAAATATAAATACGATTCGTATTCTGTTTATAAAATTTTGAGGAAAAAATAAGTGAATGAAATGTGTATGAGGTAAAAATTATTTATATGAACTATAATAATTATAAGATCATTAGAATATGAACTAACAAATAGGATAATAATTAGTCATTATAATATAAATTATTCATTAGATATCATAAACCATCTAATAATCGTGTTTTTGTAAATAAAACATTTATAGGGAAATATTAAAATATTTTATAATTATTTATAAAATAATATTATTCAATGGATATATAAGCATAAATTTGTAATAAATTATTAAAAATGTAATTATTAAAAATTATATAATTTATATCTGTATTTAAATATAATAATTTACATAGTTTTATATTTTTTAAAAAATTGATCATCATTTTATGGATTTTCTCATTGAAATTATCCTCGGGTGACTTTATACTATTTTTTAATGAGTAAAAAATTAAGGGAAACATAAAAATATAATTTTTCCATATATAATAGATTTTACATCGTGATAATTATATGTAAATTACTAAATTATGATACCCCCAAAATTATAAATAAATGATATTGTATTTGATAGTGTATACGATAAGAAACACCGAGCGTAAATGACGAAAAAGGTTATTATTTAAATTAGATTATTATAACATAGTATTTGGATTGGACTAAATTAATTGGGTAAATTTATTTATTATATATATATTCCATATTAAATGAATATTCATTTATTAATTTGCAATAAATAATCATTAATTTTTTTAATGTCATTCTATGCTTCAATGTATATTTTATTCATAAAATGGTTTTATTTTTGATTTAATATATGGAAATTATAATTAATTAATACCACTTTTAGAAATAATATTTCATAGAAATAATATAATTTTTTATTTAAAAAAGTAAACAACATTTGAGGGTGATTTTTTTGGATTTTTTTGGAAATAGTGATTTTTTATTGAATAGTTTCAAATACCACATATTGTAAAAAAAAATTGTTTCAAAAAATTGTGTAATGTTAGAACCCTTTTATATATTAAATTATACTTAAATGTAATATAAATGTTATTTAGTTATATTTTAAAATATTTATTTCATTTTAATCATCTTTATACCTTTTTATTTGTATAATTTTACTTTTAGTCTTGAAAACTAATGTTTTTGATAATTGTTTTTTTGTGCATAATGTTCCACCATTTTAAGAAATTAAATTGACATATAATAATTAAATGTTTATATGATATATATATTATATGTCTGAATGTATGATTCTAAATCCATATATTTATGATTAATAGTAAAATAGTTAATATAAGATCATCTTATGCATGAAAAATGAATTTCATGAAAAATCAAATTTCAACATGTGTTTCTGGTTTATTTTGAAATTAAATTAAACAACTTATTTGAATTATATTTCATAAAATATATTTCATAGATATAACCACAAAAATTATTATTAAATAATGTGTTTAACAAAAATTTTGTCGTAGTTATTGATAAAGACATTAAAATTTATTTAACACGTTGAAGGTTAAAATGGGAAATTTTTCATTAAACGCACTTGTGATAAAATTAATTTTCCACACATATAAGTTTTTTATTTTAGAAATTGTATTTCATATTAAAAATAAGTGGGTACAAATTATCTTACAAGTGTCATTTTTTTGTTCCTACTAGAAAAATTACCTACGTTAAAAAAATAATTACCATGGTGAAAAATAAAATATTTAAAGTAAGTTAACTTTTGGGGATAAGGAATAAAATGTATAAAATATATTTATTTTTTGGGTGTAGGTTTGGATCAAACATAAAAACCATAAATCAATAATTTTTAAATTTTTGGACCACATGAGGTGATATTTTCATCCCATTATTGAATAATTTTTGGTATTTAAAATAATATCCCTCTCATTAATTATGAAAGGGTGCCCCCTCTCCCGTCATTTAAAAAGTCCTTTATAGACACTTACCATCTGAAAAACGTAGAAAAAATCTCCCATAAATCTTTATCAACATTATAATTCTATTTTTCATCCCAAAAGACCAACCATAGGGTCCCTAAAAAGATATATAATAAAAGTTTTTTCTAATAGAATATTATTTTCATCATTAATCTCCATTTTAACTAATCTTCTTGCACCAAAAATTATTTATTAAATAAAATTTGTATATATCATTTACATAGATGTTATTATGTTTATTTAAATAAAATTATACATCTCTATATCCATAAAATCTAAATCAAATACATATCTAATTTTAGGGTAAACTACCTCCTAACCCACTAAGGTAATTTATTTTCCACCACTAAATCATATGGAGACAATGACGTCGTCATTCGTCTATACGTATGACATGCCATCTCCACAAAGCGATGTGATTAACGTTCCTTGTCCAATTTTTCAGAATTGTTCTAAAAATATACCTGAAAGAAAAATATTTTATTTATAATAATAGTATCATTTTATATATGATGTGATTATATCATATGCACAAGAACTGTAACTTAGACGATGAAACATGCATGTGGAAACAACGTTTTTAACACCCAAACAATGGTAATAATGATATATTATTAAAAAAATGATATAATAATATCATATGTTATATTATAAAAATTAATATTATCTAATTAAAAATTAATAACATGTATAAATCCATTATATAGAAAGAAAATCAAGTTCAACTAAATGGATACTTTATGTAAGAAATTTTGTCTAAATTTTCCATCATTAAGGTATATTTTAATGTTATAAACCTATCTTATTTTAGATGGTTTATATAATACCAATTTTATATATAATTTACTGAATAATTTATAATTAATGGTAATTTGAGGTTTAATATGAATTATTCCATCCAAAAAAATGTGACATGTATGTTACCAAGTGGTATGAAATTTCTTAAATGAATTTATTTTTAAAAGTATATATTATATGTTCATTGTCATTGATATTATAATATTATGAGTGTTATGTTTTATTATGTTTTATATTTTATTTAAAAAATTATATGGATTCACATTTTATAAAATAATAAATTCACTAATAAATTTTTACATGAATAATTTGATTATTGTGATGGATTTCATCTCAATTTCCATTCTATTAAGACATATTTGAAATTATGAACCAATTTATTTATATATGATATATCTAATTCACCATAGATTTTTTATATAAGGAATATATTTATATTCATGGTAATTAATCTTTAATTTGAATTTATTTCTTTCATGGAGCTATGATTTAAAAATTTCTAAAGTGGGCGAGGTTTAGGATTCAATGTCATTTTAATATGGATTTTTCATTCCTAAATTTCCATTGAAAGTAATTGTTTGATAATTGTTTACTAAAAACATTCTATATTTGTATCCAAGGGTTATTTATTAAATTTCATTTTAATAAGACCATTTTCCTCTCATTGGTACATATAATTATTGATAATGTTTTTAAGAAAATCAAAAATTAGTTCTCCCTTTGGTGAAAAATCATTTTTTCCAAATTCATGTTTTCTAAAAATGATATCAAGAGTGTTTTAAAAATTCTACCATGGTTTTTTAAAATTATTTTTTACCAATTATTTTGTTTTTTAAAATGATTTTTTTATTATTTTCAAAATAAGGATATTTTTTAATTTTCCTACAGGCAATTTAATGAAACAATTATTTTAACATACTAGGAGTGAACTAATCTTTCACACCATAATGAAAATGCATTAAATTGAGTATTCCTTTACATTTTCAAATAGTTCATTTCAAAGAATTTTTTTTCATAATATTCTATAAGTATCAATTTTTAAAATGTTGTTTTCATAGTGATATATGTATTTTCATCAATAATGTTTTTAATGACGTTTTTAGGGTATTTCTACTCATCAACAACAACACGCGTTTTTTAAATAATAATATATTGATATGATGTAATGATACCATAATTATTATTCATCTATATTTTTATTATCACATTGCCTAAAAAATTTATTAGCATTCCCGTTATTGATTAATTTTTTTGTTAATATTTTTCTATTAAATCATTCACTTTCTTGTGATCGTTGGACATTAAATTTCACTTAAATATCCATATTAATTATTATTTATATTCTTATTTCATAAAATGTATATCATTTATACAAGAGGATATTTACTATGAATGTTATTTGATTAAGTATGGAATTATTTATAATATTTACTCTATTACTAAATAAAATATTTCTTTGACAGGGAATATTGTTCAGGAAATAAATTTATTAATCAATATGTAAAGAATTAATTTGACATTAACTAAAGGATGGGGTTAGAAATTATATATCCCCTTTATGCATCAATATATTTATGAGGAAAATCCAAAAGCTAGAAATAAATGGAATTTTACCCCATATTTTTAAACATTCTTGGCTAATGGTCTTGATGGTATATATATGATGATGTATTATACTGTGGAATATAATATTATACATTTACTTAATTGATAAGTAAGTCATTATTATCCAGGATATTATTGAATTTATATTATCCCTGGAATCAATTTGTGATATAGTTATGGATAAAATGGCATGAGTTTTCAGTTATTTACATTTCAATATTAATTATGCTTCATATAATAATAAAATTTAGGTTATTGAGTATATTACATATGTGATGAATTATTTATCATTACATATTTATTATTAAATTTTTATTCATGATATAATCTTTTGTACTTAAACCTTACTATGAATACGAGATCACGGTTATTGTTTTCATTCTCTAAGATATAAAGATTGAATCATTAAATTCATTCAAGGGTGAATAATTTTCTCATTTACTATGTTTGATTTCATGTTTTCATGAGTAATGTGAGACTCAAGTATGAATATATTTTATGAAGAATAATAAATTATTCCATCCTTTAGTATACAATCTCTTGAATATAATTTAAATGTAATAATGTAACCAATGACTATGGGCTAATAGTGTAGAGATCATTATAGTTGGTATCAGAGGATGTTTAGTAGAATCATTGGTAACTATATTTTGGAAAACATATATTTGGAAACATAAACCTATAATATACTTTGATAATATGAAAAATTATATAATAATATCCTAAATATATTTTTAAGGTAGATATTCTATGGTTTTTCCTAGAATTAAATCCATGTCTAGATACTAAAATTGGACATGGTTCTTGCATAGTTGTACCTAGGGATAATAACCTCGAAAAGAGTGTACTGGGCTTTGAATCATTCATCACATGGTGCATAACCTTGATCCTTAATATTAACCTAGTTTAAAACTCCATAGAGATATAATTAGTATATTTATAATTTTATTTATAATCTAATATGATGAATTTGAAAATAATAATATCCCAAAAGACTATGAATTTATGTTTCTTGAGAGGATAGTCTAAGATGTTTAGTTACCATAATGGCTTAATAAGTCTAATGTTGATTAAAAATTTAAAGACACAAATACCCCTTCTATGATTTAATAGAATAGATATACCATAGATATATTTATTTAGTTATAATAGATGTTTTATTATAATATTACCATTAGTTTTAACTTAAATTATTATTTGTGATTAATGGATTTAAATTTATTGGGTGTTATGTTAAATGGTGTACAATAACCATTATAGTGAAAAATTTATTTAAAATTTAGAATATTGAGGTTAATTGGGATGTAAGGATTTTTATTTATGGATTAATTTATGATGAACATTTACTAATTTTTTTGAATTAAAAGGTATCATTTATTCCAATGAGGGTTTATACAATTATTTATTATCAAAACATATGGTAAATATTTATATTTTCGTTACAATTTAAAGATATTATAAATAAATAATTGATCATATCATATATTAAAATTTATTTTTATTACTTAACGCATAAACATTTATAATGGATATTATTTACATGAAGTTTGAAATGAATTGGAAATTGATTGTGGTTAATCCAAAGGATGAGAATGTTCTTATGAGAATATATTATCCTATTATCTTATGATGTTCTATATTTTAATATTTAAATAATACCTAATATCTAGGAAAAATATCTTTAAAGAAAAATATTTTCCTATTGACCTCATATCTAATGAATCAATGGTATTTTAACTCATCATAGATTTCAGTAGTTTAGAATTTAACTTTATCTTAATCAATCACTTTCTTCTAGTCAATGACATCTATCACCCTCCATAATTATTTAAATTTTTCTTCCACTTGAATATTTTAAATTCCAAACAATATTCTACTACAAGGAAATCAAGTTATGTGTTTTTCTATTTAACTTAATTTCCCTCTTTGAATATGATGTTTTGTTAAACCTTTCAATGATGTGGGTTTTCTAGTAAAGAAATTTAAAATATCAATCCCTTCATTTCTGAGTCCATGTTCAAATTTTGAATATAAAATTTATCAAATTTTGGATGAATGTACCACCAAAATTCTTTAAAAATAGAATATTGTGCATGATATTATTCATAAGATGAAACATAGAGTATAAAAAACCTAAAAATATATTATTTAAATATAACCGTAAGAACATTTCTATTTAATTTGAAGTTATGAATATAAATAACTAAATTTTTTAATATTTAGATTCATTGGTCTTAATAAATATATGTCTATAGATAAATTATTATAAAATAGTCACTCGATTTTTTTGTTAAATTCATTTTATAGTTAGAAATAAATTTTCATTAAAATATTATTTATATAGAATTTTATGATTAGGAATTATAATTAATTTTTATGGGTTTTATAAATTTTAAATTTTAAAATGATTATAATTTTTTAAATAAACATATAAAAATTTATTTATAGTAAAATATTGTGTTTTTTTAAAATATTTATTTTTCATTGATTAGTAAAAACCCTATTTTGGTAAACTATCATTTATTTTCAATAAATTAAGTAATTTAAATTCCCCATTAGAAATTCAATTTTATTTCATATTAAAAAATACTATTAAATTATTATATTTAAAATTATTAATTAATTTTTAATCATATTTATAGCCGATTTCGGTATAAGTTTATTTTTATTCTTGAAAAAAACTTATTTATGAATTTTTAAGCGCATAATGTTACTCTATTTTAATTAGTTAAAATAACCATTAATAAGGTATGATTTATTTTAATGTTAAAGACAATATATCTAAATATATTAATAAAAATCCTTCCCATTATGATTACTTTTCAAATAATTAATATAGAATCATCCTATTCTTGAAAAAATTATTTCATGAAAATTTTTATTTCAACACATTTTGTAGGTTTATTTTTAAGTTAATTTCAACCAATTTTGTGTGTTAAATTTCTTAAAATGGTTTCCATATTTTTAGCTAGAAAAATAACAATATATAATAAGATAAAATTAATTTTTTCCATAATGATTCATAAAAAAATAATGTAACACCCCAAAATCTTACGATATGTCTCATTTAAAATTTAACAGCTTCGATAGTTTATGTTTCTGGTAACACCAGTTTTAAAAATATAATATACTATTAAATTTGACCGATGAAATAGTAATGTGAATATTATGAATAGTATCATGAAAAATAGAATTGTAAAATCACCAATAAAATCATAAATAAAATTTATGTACCTTATGAATTAAAATAAAATTTATTTATATCATGGAATAGATAATTAATTTTTTTTTAAAATTATAAATTAAGTATTAGTATTTTTTGAAACATAAATTTTTAATAAAAAATTAATAATTACTATAATCATATAAAATAAAATTATTTTAAACAAAATATAATCATAAAATAATATTTTGTGTCTTATAATTATAAGATAATTTAATGAGATATAAATTAATTATTGAAAGTGTAATTAAATCATTTATAAAATTAATATTTTTATTTTTCAGGTAAATGAGAAATTTCATTTAAAAATTAAATTTCTAATATTTCAATTTTTTTTTTCCTCAAATGGATATTATTTTTTATTTCTACACGTAAAAAAAATTTATGCTGAACTTTTTGGTTTTTTCTAAAATGGTTGATTTTTTTGTAAAATATGAATTACGACAATTTATGCTATTTAACAAATAGATGAATTATTTACTCCTAGATGGTGATTGGTTGATGTAATACCATAATATATAACTAACCATAATTATGTTAATATATTTATTGATAAGGTTCAAACTATTGATAGTCTTGAGCCAAAATAATAATCTAATGAAGAAAATAATCAATAAACACCCCTCTCCTCCTCTATAAATACCATCTCTTCTTCTCACACATACATAGCCTTGAAACATGTAAATTTTCTACCCAATACCTCTACCAAACCTCTACCCCACATTATTTTTCTTCTGGTCTCACACAAAAATAAATTTCAAATTTCTTTAAGGATGTTCTCAAGTAGAGGAATTCAAGATGTAAAATATTACTTCCTTCTTTTAATTTTCCTTCATTTTCTGTTATTTTTTATCCATTACATACCTCATTTGTCCAAACATGAATTATAAATCCTATATGATACATATATATAATTTTATTATGTTAATAATATATCCACCATAAATTATCTTATCTTCCCCTTTTCTTCAAAAAAATGAAAATGTCGTATGTGATGTGTTGTTTCACCGCCTTCGTGGATAATGATTTTTCATTTTCTAATATATCTTCTAATTATAGTCATAAAACCATTATTATTGTTAAATAATACTTTATTATACATATTATAAGTCATAAAATGTTCTGAAACCAATATATATATATATATACATAGTATTAATTAATAAAACAAAACTACTCTGTGATGATTGAAAAATGCCAAAATAATCTAAACGGGTTTCATTAACATTTTATCTAATTAATCATCATAATATATGGAAACAAAATAATATATATTTACATTAAATATTATATATATTCATTAATAAAATATAATTTCAATTCTATATAACTATTTCAATTTTACAATATCTTCTATACTTGTATTCAATCGAACCAATCATGAAAGCCAGGGAAAAGAACACCCCTAAAAGACAAAATTGAATCAAATAACTCATAAAAGAACTATAAATGAAGTTAATAAAATTATAATATATAAAATACATATTTAATATGTTATTAATTAAATTATTAATGAATCTAATTTCATTATCCATGACATTACTTTTAAGTGAAAAACACTTTAGGTCATAAGGTATTGTTTTCTTCCTGAACCTCCATTTTTCCTCTAGGGTGTGTTTTCTATGTCTTTACCCCAATGTATTTCATAATTATTCTTAGGTACAACACATAAATTTTGTGTTTATCTTCCAAAGACATGTAACTTTCTCAATTATTCTTTATTTTATGGGAAAGAGATGTTTTATAAGGTTTTTTTAATTCTCCATGATAAGAAAGCCGAACTAAAGGATACTTCCCAATTTAATACCCATTTCTAGTACACGTTATAATATGTTTTAATAACCCAATATTTTTTGAAAATAAATTTATTTATCATGAAAAAACAATCTTATTTAATTTTCAATTTTATGAAAATAGTTGTTCTTTTTCTTCTTTGTAGACTCATTTATATTTTCCCTTAAACTACATTAAAGTTGCTCATTTTTAATGTTTCTTAGACACACATTTTACATGTATTCAATTTTGTTGAAAAATTTCAATATGTATATTATTTAAATATTCCTAAAATTTAATTTAATATTATATGATTTTAATTTTACAAATTTTGACAATATTATTTTTATGATAAATACAAATAATATTCTGGAAGAACTATTCTTTCCAAAGTAATAGGGTATTTCTATCAAGAATTTATCAATGATTTAATTATATTATTTTTATAGATGTAAATACCCTCTAATTAATATTTTAATTAATTATTATTTATCCATTATGTTACCACCTATCATATTTTATTGACTGTTTTATGATTATCTTGACTAGGGTTGTGTTGTCTTGATATCATTCTCTATATTACCATATATAGTTTACAAATTAGGGATATTATTTACCTTCCATGTTATGGTTTCATTATGATTGTATTCATTGATTATGTTTCACCCCATTTAAATGAGTAATTAATTTGACTTTGTATGTGATGGGATGGGCCCAATATATCCTCTCGATGAATCGGTAGGTCTCATGAGACAAATTATACTAGGTTTTAACCATTTATATATGGTTGCATGGCCAAATCCTTGATGATATGTTTATGATTTTCGGTATTATCCATTGACTCATTAAAATATTAGTTAATGATAATAGATGTGATTATTCAACTATTATAATATTCTTGGTTAAGTTTTATTCTCATTTTATTATTTATATGGAATTATTTATTCATCTTTTTTTGACATATTATGTTAAAATTTTTATTTTAATGACATGTGTTATTAGATAATCACCATGACTTATTATCACTATTTATATCTTCTACTATATTTTTTAACCTTAATAAGCCTTTGATATCACACTATTATTTGGTTTTATTTATTTTCATGATTCCAAGATGTATGTAATGATTGACTTTTAGGGATAAGATAATAAAATAGGAGTGTTTTCAATGGAGTATCTATGTTGTATTTTTTTTATGTTTTAATGAAAAATATATTTTTGTATCTTGTTTTCAAAATATAAAAAACTATTTGGTCCATTGGGAAGAAATAAATTTTTGATTGTACCAATGTAATAAATTAATTCACTAGATATGGGATAATAGGGTCAGGGTCTTTACTAATAAAATTTATTTAATGTGATGAATCTTTAAATTGGGATTTGTGTGTTACTTGTGCTTGTAATAAAATTAATTTTACAAAAAAAATAGGATTATAATTTTATAAATGATATTTCCTATTATGAATTAGTGTTTCCAAATTATATAATAATTTTCATTTTATTTTTGTCATAATTGATAAATTAATTACGTCAAAAAATTACCACGTTGAAAAATTAAATAGTAAATTTATGTGAGCATATAAGAAAAGGAATAACATGTTAAAAACATGTTTATTTTATAAAAGTTATGGTGTGGATCGACATTAACATCCAACCAATCCATTATTTATAAATTTTGGAGGAATAAGGGGTTATAATGGCCTACCATAATGGAATAGTTTTGGGTATTTACAAAAATATCACTCCTCAATTATAAAACAGAACTCCCTCCCCTCATTTATTTACACCTCTATAGACACTTATCTTAACATAACAAATCAAAAATATCTCCCCATCATCCTTATTGGCTTTATAAATCTACCGGTTTTCTCATAAGACCAACAACATTTTACTTAATAAGATATCTAAAATTGGTTCATCTAAGCAGTGACAATTTTCTTCATTAAGATCCTTCTTTTTACTAATTATTTTTCCACATGTAATTATCATTTAAAAATTCTAGTTTAATATCACTATAATATACCATATAGTATGATGTAACAATATTTATTTTATAATAATTATCCATCTTATTGGAAACAAAGTGATCACTCATGTGTATGGTGGACTACTACCCCACGAACTTATGTAAATTGATTTCTATCACCAAATCACATGGAAAAAAAATTTATAGAAATAATTAATATATTTGATATTTATCATAAGATATAAATTTTTAAATTTTTAAATATCATGAACTTGCTCACTCTTACACCCCATATGGGAAAGATATCAACGCTCACTCATGTGTATGACACACTTCTCCAAGAAGTGATTGGATTCATTATCATTATCCAGATTTCTTAAATTGTTATCTAAATGTGTCCAATTAATTAATATTACATATATAATAGTAATATAATTTTATATATGTCATAACAATATCATATTCACATGAACATGAACATTTTTGAGGAGTCATGCATGATAGAAAAAATAAGTAAAACCCATAAATAATGGTAATATTGAAATATTATTGACAAATGGGTGATAAGATGTTTTATGAAGAATATATATGATAATAAAAATATGAATATGGTTCTTTTATAGATTAATAAATTTAGTAAAACCATTATAAATAGGTTAAATTTTGTTCGACATAAGGGAAACAAGAGGTAGGTGATTTTGTCACAATTTCCCTTTATTGAAGCAAACACATGAGCCTCAGACCGATTGGTTAGGAATCAACAATTGCATCTAAGTGAGCCGAGATTAAATATGGGTGGAGACATATTTTCGTGTTCTTTAGAAATATTGTAGCAGTAATGTAGCGTGTACTATAGAAGGAACTATTCGGTACTGTAGCAGCCAGAACAATTCATTAATCTAGGCCAATGGGCCACCGGTTTAGTCATCTAGTCCTAAAAGGCTTTCATCCCACCAAATTTCTTTCGGTTTAGTTTTCTCTCAAGGAATTATGGTCAAATTAAGGCCTTAGGGCTGTCCTAAGGCCTTCGGGACACATAATGATGTAGATGTTCCAGGAAGACTATAAGGGACAAGGATTTAGATGAGGATTCAGGGTAGGTTCATTCACAAGAGGAGTGATTACCAGACTTGGATGAATGAGAGGGTATGACATTGACACCGATATCAGGCCAGTGCAGCTTTTCATAAGATAGCTAGAAAACTAGCCCTACAAAGGTGGTGTTCTGATATCTTGACATAGGCTACGGAGGAGTAGTTCCAAGTTGTCTGGTCTGGTTTATTCCATCAAATACCTACGGGTCATGTCATTATCTCTAAGCCTTCGGGCCTTTTAAGGGTTCCAACATAACCCTTGAAAGGGAAATTATCAAAAATAATAAAAATTTTAAGGACATCAGACCATTCAACTTGCCCTTTATCGAGGCATATTGTAATGTTATGAACATATCTTCTTTTATATAGTGTATATACTTCCCCTATTATATGTAATATATTTAATAATTCATAGATAATGGTATATTATTTTTCAATATTAATTATTTTTTCTATGGGGTTTTGAATCGAATGTTACGAAGTTGTACAGAATTTATTAAGTCAATTTCATTTCATTGGGTTATACTTGTTAATTATTTTCCATGATATTCAATAATTTTGTGTTTAATGTATTTTAAATATTGTATTTTTTATTTCCAATTTTATTATTTGGATTTAAATTTGATACACATAATAAATTAAATTTATAATACTCACTTTGCTGTTAAGTTCATTGTATTGGATTTTATCTTAATTTCCAGTCTATTGATACATATTTGATATGATGCTCCTATTTATTTTTATAATGTTTATCTATATCCCCATTGATAATTTATATCATGAATCTATTTATATTTATTCTATTTATGATTCATTTGATTTTAATTCTTTTATGTGTGTTATGATTCAATAATTACCCAAGCGGTAAGGGTTTAGGTTTCAATCTGGTTTTAACCGGGGTTGTTCAGGTGTGAATTTCCATTGAAGGAAATTATTTCATCATTTTATAATAATCCTAATTATTTTTATTTTCCTCTTCAATTCATCAAATATTCAAATAATTGAACCATTTTTATATCTTGTTCTTTAAATGATTGAGAAAACGTTTTTAAAAATATATGACTTTAATTCACTATTCAGTCAAAATTGTTTTCTACAGATATTTGATTTCTAAAATAGTTTTTAAGAATATATTTAATATTATATTTTTTATAATTAATGAAAATTTTCTCATGATTTAATTTTTACAATAAGAAATTAATTCATATATTCTTTTAATTTTCCAAAAAGGTACGTTTTGACATTTCATAAGAAAATGTGAATTAAATATTTTTTTAACTTACTCGAAATAAATGAAACATTCTCAATGTCATTTCTACTAATTAAACTAAAGATTATATTACATATTTTCAATTTTTTCATCATATAAAATGTTTACAATAATATTATTGGATTATCTATTTTTTAAATATTATTTTCAAAGTGATAAATCTATTTTTTTCATGAAATGTTTAACGATATTTATATTTTATTTCTATTCATAAAAAAATATACCTTTATATTCCTTATAATACTCCTGTGATATTTTTTAAAAATTACATCCTTATTATTTATATGTTTTTTTATCATAAATTTTACCAATGAAGTATTCAAATTCACTTTCCTGATTAATTATTTTAGTCATTTCTTTTCTCTGAAAACATTCACTTTCTAGTGATCATTAGAAATTATATTTTAATTAAATATTAATATTAATTACTATTTACATTTTTATTTATTAAACCATATATCATTTTAACATATTTTTCTTTACTGTAATAGTAATTTGATTAAATTGGGAATTGTTTATAATCTGTATTCATTACTCAATATAGATAAAAATTGATAAGGTATATTGTTTATAAATTAAATATACCATTTTATATATGAGGAATGTCTTGAATATACAGTGATCATTGGGGCCCATAATTATATATCCTTTAAATAAATCGATAGGTCTCATGAGATAAATCAGTAAACTAGCATTCAATAGGTGTTTAGCTATAGTTTTAAACAATTTTGGTGAAAGGTCTTGAAATTATAAATATAATGATGTCTCATATCATGAATTCCAATATTAATCATTTCATTCATAAAGGATTCAATTATAATTATCCTTGATATTATTACATTTACATTATCCATATATTCCTTTTTTACTCATGTTATTGATTTTGTGGAATGTTCATTAAGTTATTTACCATTCCATACTGATTATTCCTTTTCTAATCATGATATAAATGTTACTGATTAAATAGAATTTGTTTTTAGTAATATACCTTACTATATTGATTATTCTTTATTTGTTCATGATATCTCCTGTTGTACATAACCGGTACTAAGCATGTGAAATCACCCTTATTTTCTACCATCCCAATTATATAAAGGTTCAACCTTTGAATGGGTCCAAGGATATAGAATATTTACATACACATGGTTGTATTTCATTTTTTAAAATGTGATGTGAGACTAAAGTATGTATCTATATTATGATGACAACTAAAATTTTCAACCATTTAGGATTTTATTTCTTGTATCTTATGTCGATGTCATAATGTAACCACCGACTCCATACTGCTAGAGTTGGGTTATTTTCATCAATAATTTATAAAAAAAATTAATGACATAAAATTTGATAAATTATTAAAACCGATCATTTAAAATTAATTAATATATTTCTCAAAATAATAAATAAATTTATAATGACTATATTATTTTTAATTATAAAAAAAATAATGGAATATATACATTGAATTAAATATAAATTTTCTTATTATATGGTTATTAAATTTTATAAATTTAAATTATATATATATTATAAAATATAACATTGTTTTATATTATTCATGTTAGATTTTTCTTCATATTCTTTATAAAAACAACAAATTAAAAAGTATGCTATCCAAGAAACACTATTCACAAAACTTATTAGTGATCCCCTCTTCAAAATAATTATCTTCTAATCCAAAATGGTTGACCACTATAAATATTTGAAAAAATAACACCCAAAACCATTTGATACATGTTTTCAAATAAATATTCTAATAAAAAACTATTCATAATTTCCTTATGGAATAGTCTTGAGGAATTGTGTTATATAGAAATGTAAGTCTTATAATATAAGGAATTTCAATTTTCTTCATTTTTATTCACTTATCTACACATCTATATATTTAAAAAATGATATTTTATGAATCAATAAAAAATATATTACTAGATTAATATGAAATTAAATATCATATAATTAAAAAACCATTTTTCTTATTGTTTATAACATTCTTCCCATCATAGATATTTTTAGCGGCTTATAGGTATGAAGTTATGAAAGATATTTTATATCATTGCATGGATTTTTTTAATAAAATAAAATAAAATATATATAAAATTATTAATATTTTAAAATTTAAATTTTCATTATATTGATGGTGTTAATAAAGAAATCTCTAATATTTTAATAAAGTAAAATTAGCTTAAAGATTTGGTTCATAATTTGAATCCATAAAAAAAATATTCACCACTGAACATTTATAAAAATAGAATGATATGAAAATACATATATTCACACACCTAGTGCTTATGAAACTAAGGGAGAAATAAATTATTCCATGATCATTACATTAATTTTTTATTCATCATATATACTAGAATATGGAAAATAATTGAAAAAAAGTACATAAATGTTATAAATTAAAAATAAAAATAAGAAATAAACTATAATATATTCTATAAACAATAATGTGGTTCAATAATTTATAATTAACATACAAATATAAACTATTTTTATGTTATAATTGCATCGAGTAATGTTAGGACTTGAGGTATGTTAATTTTTGTCTTACTCTCATCTTTTTTATACATGTTCAAACTTAACTATGAATCCACTATATGAATTTTTCAATGAGATTAACTTATATAATATTCATTTTATTTTTATATACTCAATTCATCTTCTTATATTCTCTCACTTTGATTTATTCTTATATAAATTGTTATTCTATTTATAAGGTTACACCTTCCACCATCTCACTGTATTTCTATTTATGTGTCAGTCCCTATAATTTATAATAACATAATATGGGTTATGAATCAAGGGATGTTGATATTTTTTAAATATGAGATCCCTGATGATAATTTAGCACCATTAATAGAAACATAAGTATATTTCACAATTGATATGATGTGATTAAAAAAATGCATTGGCATATAAGAAATTGGTGTTAAAAATAAAAAAAATATGCTAAACGTAAGAGTGTAAGGACGATATTTTTTTCATTTAGGACTTTTGGAATATTCTTTGGATTATTGTTTTAGCCATGAACTAAGAGGACACGTAATACAGAGGCTTGGTGAGCCAGAAAATAATTTCATTTAAAAATATTTTATATATTTTATATCACATGCATGTAGTTTTCCTGAAAAGTGTAACCACTCTAAAATAGAGTCTCATGATTGAAATAAGAGCCTAATATTGAATCTAAAGTATGGTGTTCACCATACGTTTGACATAATGTTTGTGGGCACGTGAATTTTAGATGATAATGTCATTGCCTGGTGTGTTTAATTGAAAGAAACTCTTTGGGTGTTTAATTTTTTTATTAAATGACCTAATTTAAATATTCTATATATACCATATTATGATATATTTTTAAGGTTAATCCATATAACAATTTCTTAATCTATGAAGGGGATACCATTTTCATTAGTGGATCGAGATTTATTGAATATCGGTTATCGAATCGAGGTTAATAGTGAAATTAATGATCAGCATAGCGGGATCATCATCTTCATAGCCAGCAGATGTCTCGTTCACAAGATTATGTGTATCGAAATAAAATATTCTTTCAATTTATTAGTTATCTATGACATGTTTCTCACCACAGTTTCCCCACTAAGAAATAATTGGTCAAGAAAATTTGGCCAATGATGATTATCACCATTTTTAATTGCTTATTTTATCCTCCTAGGTTCTTTTTATTCTTCATCGTTAGACTATAGGGTAATGATTGGATATTTTTGGGGTGTGTTCGGGTGTGATAGAACACCCATATTTTTTGCGGTAACACTAATGACATGCAGGTCGATGATATGTTGATGGTCTGATAAATTACTAGGATAATTTTTTTGAAAAGGATCAAATCAGTACTATAGGTGTGGGTTCTTGATCTATGGTTTTCCACAACTGGATCATTGAACCCTATTTTCTGGGTTGGCATGTGGTGATGACTTATGGTGTTATAAGATCATTTCTCAGTGGAGGCCATGTGTGGGGTCTCATTGTGGACACTTCTTGGTGTGGATGTGATGGTGGTCGGACATGGATTTTCAACAATGTGTTCATACATGTTCAACATGCTGGATTCTATAGTTAATTTTAATAGTAATAATGAAATTTAAAAAAATGTGTGTTAGGGGTAAGTAAAATTAAATGAATTAAATTAAATTAATAAATAAATATCATTATAATATTTTAATGAAAAAAAATAATTTTTAATATTATTATGGAATAAAAAAAATTTAAATATGATTTAAATAAATTAATATTTTTTTTGTTTAATAAAAAAATGAAGACTTGAGAAGGGAATCATGCATCCACCATGATAGTGTAGATCTTAGTCAGCATGAATAAGAGTGATGAGGGAGGTTGGATGACTCTATTAATTATATGATATAATATAATAATGATAATATTTTTATTATAATAATAATTGTATTAGTTTTATAATAATAAATGAAAAAAGTGTGAGGCCCCTTGGAGAGGTACTAGTGTGCACCATGTAAAGCATGACACACATCCTTTAGAAATGAAGTTTTAAAATAATAATAGTATAAAAAATTATTATTATTTTTATTTTTTGTCAATACCATAAGCCGACCATAACTCCTTCATATGGTGTCAGATTGATGCACCGTCAGCAGCATCATGACCCTTAAATTCGGACAATAATTTTAAGATCAGTGCTAGATATTTAATTTTGGCTTGTGATGTAGGTCCATGAAACATCCAACATTATTATTATTGTAGTTGTGGAATCATTTATCTATTGTAACTCCCTAATATGAAATGAAATTATAGAACTCTATGTGACCTTGATACCCTGATATTAAGGTGGTAATTTTGAGACCAATATTGGTTATTAAATTTGTACTCGTGGATAGAGAACATGAAACATCATTCCAGCATGATGCAGTGAAATGTGATTTATCACCGGGGGTTATATTAAGGTAAGTGAATAGCCTATCTCAAGGGTTTTTATGCAAAATGCAATTATATTTTCTATTTTTCCATTCATGTCCATTTTTGAGGACATATCTATGGTTTGATGTTTTAACCCTTCAGACTAATGATGATCCTCATGCATTCTTTAGTATTTTGGCTGAGACACATCAGGTAGTACCCATAAATTCCATATAGTACTACATGGCTAGCATTATATGTGTTTTAGTGACTCATATATGAAGAATAGTGGGCCCCCATATCATGCATACCCCTTACACATCGTTAATTCTTTAAAATCTTCTATATCTTGTATCTTCTTTATGTTGAATCAGATTTTGGCCCACGAGTAGCGTATCCCAAATTTGTATCCATGTAGAACACTATGGAAGCCTTTATAGTGGATTTTGAGTTTCTATGTTAGATTTTACAATAATGATGGTTATTAATGAAATTCAAGATGATGGATTTGATCGACCAGAATCATCACAGTGTTAAGATAGATATGGTACTCCGATGTCATATCAGCATGTGGGTCCTGTATCAATAAAGATTATACTCTATTGTCAGTTATATGTGTGGGTCCTCCATATTCTTTTTTGATATAGAGATCATACACCTCTCTTATATAATCACTCGGATCCTCTATCCATTGAGATGGTACCCCCTATCACCTCGGATTTCAGGTCCTCTTTACTCATTGTGCAGATAGAGACTATAATCTACTATGAAACTAGGGTGTATGTATTCTACCCATGGAGATGGTACTCCTCTATCACATCAGGATGTGGTTCCTCCTTAGTAGTTTTTTAGATAGATAAAATATTACCCTATGGGACCAAGGAGAGGGTTTTCTATCTACCAAGTGGAACCCCTTATCAGATTGGGTGTAGGTTCTAATGACACTAGAGTGGTACCCTCCTACTGGGAAAGGCTTGTTCCTAAACTATTAGAGTGGCACCCAGTAGCCAATATAGCCATTGGAATTCTATAGATTATGACTGGAACACCCATGCTGGGTGGGTAATGGGTTCTAAATGACCAGAGTGGAACCCTTCTACTATGTATGGCATGGTTCATCGACCACTATAGTGGAACCCTCCATATAGGCTAGGCATTGGTCCTCTATATATTCTGAGTAACACCCTTTTACTATACCAAGTAATTTTCCCTCTAACTAATTAATGTTCCCCCTCAAGTGTGGAGAACAGTGTAAAGGTATGGACCTCCAACCAGTTACTTATTTGGACTATTGTGCGACATGTTAGGCATTATTGATGGAATTCTGGAACTATTTCCACTCCTTGTCTTGGCTGGGCCGGGATATAGGGTTCCCATTTCTCTCTCCTTTTGGTTTCTTTAGTTGGATCATATATATATATATATATATATATCCATGTGGCCAGATCTAGTTACTCTCTTTATATGGGTGGAAGAGACATGGTGTGTAGTCCACCTACACTCTATATTTAGCTCTTTGTGGTTGGGGGAGGTTACTCTATTTCTTTTGGTTTTATTTTTTCCTATTTATTTTTTATTTTACTTCTATCATGTCTCTTATTTCTTTCCCCCTTAGATTTTAGTGCATATTACTATTTATGTATACACTCACCTTTTCTTGGGATTTTCTAACACATTTCATGTCTCTTACAGATGATGGATGAGTTGATGATGATTATATGGGATCATTGGGATATCTGATTTATATTACCATGTATGGTCGTTGGAGATTGTATATTGAAAGATAGTATCTCTCATCTATTTTACGATTCCATATTTTTAAGATTGGTACATATTTATAGTTTGGAATGTATTTTTTCTTCTTTAATCTTTAGTTTATACTCTGTTATTCTTGTATTCCCTAGAAGTTATCACATACATGTATTTTACTCTAGATGTTACATTATTTTATTATTATTCCTCTTCACTTCTCCATCTATATGGTTGGTTGTGTGTGTACAGGTTCATATCTAAAGGCATAACATACTAGTTATGTCTTCTAGAGATTTTCTCCCACACCTGGCCTATGGAGGTGAGCTTGGGGTTGTTGCATCTCAAGCTCCATGGGGTCAGGTCATGAAATATTGCTATCAAAGGTGGATCATTCGTTAGGATGGTGTTTGGAGTAGTCCCCTTATGAGTATTTGGTTGGGGTATTGGGTAAGAGCCGTAATGTGTTCCAAGTTCAGATCTCATGCAAGGGAACCTAGTGTTGTTGTGGATTCCCTTGTATCTATTCACCAAGACCATGAATTCCTTCTTGTAACTTATCATGTTGAGACATAGGTCACAAGTATCCACAAAATATGCATCATATAAGATCAATTATTTTGATTTTCCTTCTTGAGTAGTCTCCCCATTGTATATATATTCTCATTTTATTGTGGTCACATCTTTATAACTTTTGAGATTCCACTAAAATCATAGAAAAAATTGCTATAGATTTTTTGTTCATGGCGATGATCAGATGAGATATGAGGCTTTAATTTATTGTTCTTCATGTGGGATCTTTCCTTCAAGAGGGAAGGTATCAACACCCCCACTATTCTAGTAGTATAATATAACAAAATAGTAGACTGAAGATACATTGAGGCCTAGAACATCTTGTGAGATCCATTACAAGTGACAACTGAGGTTCCATGATGATCCAAATCCCTATGTAGTGTATGAATGTCTTGAGTTGATGATCTTAGTTCCTAAAATTGTGCATATCCTTACTGATAGAATGATAGTTATCACAAATATAGCTTCTCATAAAGAAGATGTTGGATCTGTTTTTAATAGTATATGATTCCCAGGTGATGAGTGTAAACTTTAGGATCCAGAGATAGATATTTCCCATGTTTTGTGTTGATCCAGACTCACTTCTCACGTGGTTAAGTTCACAACTGATCTTGGGGTTTGTATATCCCGATCAAATGAAACCACCTTTTTATTATGGTCTTCTTCGTGAGACTTCTCCATAGTGAATTGGAGAATCAATAGAGCTTTTTGTTGGTTATGTTTTATGTAGCTTCATATAAGAATGATAGAGGGACTTGTCCCCCACCAAGTCACATTCTTGATACATTCTCTAAAACCAAGTGGGAGAGTATGTGTCATCCCAATATATCTTTTATCAACATGTGGTGGATGAGTTCCCTTAAATATTTTATATGGGGTAGGTTAGTGTTATGAGGTGTCATATAAGGACCTGGTTGAGGATAGTAGGTACACAAGGGAAAGCATGATCTTTCGAAAAAAGTGGATTTTTTTCGGGAGTCTTGAGTGTGGTTTGTGGTTCTAACTATGTCTCGTTTTCTCTAGATATTTTTTTATCAATGATTAAAAATAAACATTTTTCTGTACATATTCCATTATCAATGCATAGTGATACTGGATGAGTCACTCTTTTTCTCAACCCTTGTATCATAGGATCCTTTTTAAAGTATCATTAATCATACGTTTATATTGATGGGGCTACCTTCCTATGTTAATATAGAGAGAGATTCACAAAAATACTTTCCTTAGTGATAATGACACCCTATGAATTTTTTTCTTGGTATGGACTAGAAATTTATCATCTATTCTTGGATGAATTCTACTGCAGATTATGGTAGTGATTTTGTGTTTTGGGGTGGAGTTTACCTATTTGGTGAGGAATGATCCTTAGATGAATAATGATGGTCTCATTCCTTTGAGGTTACAGAAGATCAATAGTTATATAGTATTACCCAGAGAGTAGTGGACGTTGTGAGATCTCATATCCCCCAAATATAGGTGGGGTATGATGATGTGTTGGGTTTTCATCCACACTATGATATGAAACTCTATATATATGTCAAACAGGTATAAACTTATGTTTTCCCTGGCACATAATATAACTCAATTGGGATTCGAGAGATATTAGTGTTCTTAGAGGGTCTACAAATGTATGGCTTTGTAAGACCAAATGTTTTCACCTCATAACCCCATAGTTGTTCTCTTGATAGGAATAAAAGATCATGAGATCAGGTGTGTATTTGTATCACCTATGCTAGGTTACTATCCACAATGAGTATCCAAACCCAAGAATCAATGACCTCATTGCCTAGTAGTTGGAGGAGAAGTGGATCTCAAAGTTTAACCTACAAATTGATTATCACTACCTACAGGTTTTAATGGTGGATGTACTGAGAATGGATTCCTAGATTCATTTTGGTTTCATTATGTTCTTAATGATTACCAAGGGTGTGCTAAACATCATATTGGTGTTCACAAGACATATGAACCACAACCTTAACCGTATTTGGATCAGTTTGTGGATGTTATTTGTGATTATACCCATGTGTCCTCAGTGTCAGGGTGTTAGCATGCATGACACAGGAGGATTGTATATACCTTCTCTGGGAGTTCTGGTTCTATGAAATCTACCATGGATATAGTTATATATATATATATGAGGGTCCACTTATTAGGATATGTCTTCTTACACATAGTAGTGGTAGTAGACCCTATAAGGGTTGAGGAAATGTTTTATTGAGCACCACCCTTGGTGAGGTTGTGGAAAAAATGCTTACAATGAGGTTTTCCATCTATTTTTATCGAGTGAGGTGATAGAGCATTTGACCACCTTATAGTTATATGAGTTCCTAGGTTTCCTCAACATGATGAATCTATGATGTTGTGTTCATGACATTTTGTACGATACCAACCTTGGTATGTTAGAATGCGAGAGTGTTGTTTCCTTTTTCAAGGATCTTGTGGCATTGAGAACCATCCTATTAATATATTCTATGGGAAAGTGTTTTTTAGTGCATATTTTTTGGTAGAAAAATAAACCATTGGGGGTCTAGTGGGACTGGGATAGCCATATGCAAGCTCAGTATCCCCACCTATTTCCTTAGTTTGTTCTTATTAGGTAAGAAAATATTTGAAGAAGGGAAAATCAATAGACTCCCATTTTGTTGTGTAATAATTTGGAATATTCCAAAGAATACTTTCAAATCTAGGTGTTGATATGGGAGATAATTCTTGAGGCCCGGTGAGCATGAAATTAAATTTATCAAATTATTAAAAATATTTTATATCGTGCGCCAATAATTTTATTGAAAAAGTGGAATAACTCCAAATTGGATTCTCATATTGGAAATCAAATACCATTATTGAATATGATGTGTGGGGTTTACCCTATACATAACCTAATGTTCCTAGTTATGATACATTATAATGAGGCATCCATTGGTGGGTAAGTTTGATTAAAATAAATGAATAGTTTGTTTATTTTTTTATTAAATGGACTAATTTAAATCCTCTATAAATACCATGTTATGAATGATTATCAATGGTAATCTGAAAAACCCTTTCAATATATAAGGGGAGGAGGATATCATCCTTCATTAGCGGTTCATGGTCAGAAATAGACCGATGACCGGATTGATGATAATCATGAGACGAACAATGAGCATAGAGGAAACATCATCTTAATTTCTAGAGGATGTGTTATTCACTAATGGTAAATCTATTAAAGAGGTAGGACCCATAATATTTGGTTTCTACCATTATAATTAAAATATTTAACATGATAAAATCTATTTTCATTTATCTATATTTAAATGAATCTTTACATGAGAAAGTGTGTTGAAATAAATTATTATGTCAATTTATTTCATTTTTATTCCATGTTTCTCAACCTGGTTTTCCCCTATAAAATCATTGGTCAAGAACTCTTGTGAAATGATGTTTATCACCCTTTCTTATTAGTTTTTTTCTACTACATTGTTCTTCACGCTATTTATCTATTGACCATAAGATCATGGTTTGACATTTTCAGGGCATGTTTGAGTGCAATCAAACCCACAGATTCATTATGGTAGAATGAATGACACATGAATCGATGTTTTACAAAAATATTGATAAAGGATTGTGGTGGTGTTTTTTGAATGTATGGGATCATTACCCTGGGTGTGGGTTTTTGATCAGAGTTGGTTCAAGATCAGATCATTTATTAATATTTTTCTAATCAGGGAATGGTGTTGATATGAATTGTGATGGTATAGGTTCCTACTAATGACCGTGCATGGGGTCTCATGGTGGATGATGCTTAGCATAGATGTAATAGTGGAAGTACATGGATTTACAAAGATGTGGCTGGATGTGTTCAATGTAGTGAGTGTTGTTATTATTTTTAATAATTATATTATCATTTAAAAAACGTGTTTTAAGGGAATTAAAATGGATTTAATTTAATAGAGGAAGAAATATAATTTGATGTTTTTAAAAGAATAAAAAAATATTCCTTTTGATGTAATAAATATTGATCGAATTTGGTTTAAGGAAATTAAGATGGTTTATTATTTAATAAAAAAGTTGAAGAGTTTAGGAGGGGTGCATGAATTTATTGTAACAAAGGGGTGTTGGAACCTAGGGAATAAGAGTGGTGTGTAAGGTTTAACAACTCTCTTAATTATATAATATAATAATATATTATTATTATTATTTTATTAATATTATAAAAAGAAATGAAACTATGGTGAGGCTCTATGGAGAGGACCTAGGATGTAGTAAGGAGAGCATGACTCCCCCATTTTAGAAATGTGGTTTTAAAAAATTATTAATATAAAATAATATTTTTTTTCAAAACCTTAATCCAATTGTAAATCTATAGTAAACTGTCAGATTGATGAACTGTCAGTGGCATCATGATCCTATAATTAATATAGTCATTTTAAGATCAATGTTTGATATTTAATTTGGGATTGTAGTTTAGGTCCAAAATCTCCAAATATTAATGTTATAATTGTTTTGGAATCCTACATCTATCCTAAATTCTTCATACGACATTGGATTTGTAAACCGTATATAGAATTGGGACCATGAGGTTAATGAAAATGTTTTGGAACCAATATTGGGTATTTAATTTTGACTCATGGATTAGAACCACAAAATGTCAATCAAGTATGATTTGGTGAATTTTTTTCTCACCAGGTGCCTAATTGATGTAGGTAAATATCCTATCTTGAGTATTTTTTCACAGGGATCATAATGGTTTGATCTGTTTTCCCATTCAATCCATTTATGATGACATATTAGTGGTTTTAAATTTTATCCCATCACACTGATGATGAGGCTCTTGTTTGATAGGATTTTCTATGAAACACATTGTGTAATACCCTTCCACACCTTGAATTACTACATGGAATGGAACTTGTGTTCTGAAGAGAAAACAATCAGGGAGAGGATTTGGGACCCACACCATTCATACTCTTTACACACAGTATACTCCTTAAAAAGCTTCAACCTCACAAATATTCTTCATTTTTCTCGGATTTTTTCCCATTAGTAGTTTGAGTAGGTTTTTTTCATGTACAGTATGACAGTATCCTTCATAATAGGTTTTGAGATATTATATGAGATGTTCCAAGCATGATTCTTATTTAGGTGATGCACAAAAATGACAGTGGTTGAGTAGAAGTATCATTTTGTTCAGATAGATATGGTACTCCACTATCATATCAGAATAAATGTCCTTTATATCCCCTATTGAGTAAGAGATGGTACTATGCTATCATATCAGCATGGAGTTCCTCTACCCTTTGAGACATTACTCCCCTATCACATAATGTTATTGTTTATCCATTATTTTTGTGTTGATAGTGATGGTACTCTCTTATGGTACTAGGGCATGCGTCTCATAATGATCATTATCTTCAGTGGAAGCAGTGTGTGTGTCCTCCATACGCATTGTGTAGATAGATATGGAACTCCATGTTACACTAGTGTGTGTGTCCAATATCTAGGCAGTGGTACCCACTATTGGATAGTGTTTGGATCCTCATGACACTATATTTTCATCCTCATGCCGGGAAGGGCATGGTTCCTCAACAACTAGAGTGGAACCCTCCAGCCAGGATGGGAACGAGTTTTCTACAACATTAATGTGGCACCCTCTTGTTGGGTGGTGAATGGGTCCTCGATGACTAAAGTGCCACCGTCCAACTAGACATGGCATGGGTCATTTCCACTAATTTGTCACCCACTAGTTAGGATGGGAATGGTTTCTCTATAGATTCTGAGAATCACACTGTTGTTTTACTTGGTAAAGGATCCTATACATAGATATTGTTCCACCTTGACTTTTTGGAATACTTGAGGGGTGTGGGAATCTACCCTATTACATATTTGGATAGTCGTGTGAGATGTTGGTAATCACTGATAGACTTATTGAAATGATGGCACTCATTGTCTTGGATTTCCTGTGAGATGGTGATCCCTTTTTTCTCTTGTTGGGTTTATTTGGTTTAAGGATTTATATATCTGAATCAATTTTTTTGATCTTGGTGTTCTGTTGATATGGGTGGAAGAGACATGGAGTATAGTCCCCCTACACAAAATTTTGAGTTATTGGTTGTTAGATGAGGTTACTCTCATTCTACGGGTTTATTAGTTTCATGTTTATTGTCAATTATTCATCAATTGTGTCTCATATTTCTTTCCACATCATCATCATTTACGGTGTCCTACTGGGTATTTATATAATAACCTATGCATCATATTTTCTTGTGTGTGTCATGTCTTATGAAGATGATAGAAAATTCGATAGTTATTAGACATGATCTTAGGGATACCTGGGGAATTGGACCACATATGGTTCTCAGAGAATAGATATTTACATTTGTGATCCATTTGTAGTTTCATTTTTGTAGTTTTTTTAGGTTGGTACATTTTTCTATTTTTCTCTGCATTTTATCATCATTAATTTTATTTTTATTTAGTCAAATTCGTGTATCCTCTTGAGGTTATTACATGAATGTATTTTACTATAGATATTACTATATTTTAATATTATTTCTATTCACTTCTCCATAGAGAAGGATGGGTGTGTGTTTAAAGGTACTTAGGAACATTCCTCCCATATTAGTTATGTATTTCAGCAATTTTCACCAGATCTGGACTATAAATGTTTACATGGGTTAGTTTCAACTAAAGCCCTACTGGTTAAGGTTATGAAATAGATAATGAACCTAGAAAGCATTGATAAAATGAATCACAAAGAACACTATTTACTAGTAATAATTCAGAGTGAACCCAATGACACTCTAAGATAACCACACTCATAATTTAGAACATCACACTCCACTCATACACTCAAAAATATCACTACATCCAAGTATTTTCTTTTCTTGATAAAACAAAATTACACCAAAGTGGTGAATCAATTCTACACTACAATGTTCCACTAATGAATCCCACAAAACAATAGTGGGAATCCCTCATAGATATCCTTCATATAAATTTCCATGAATTTATAAATTAACCATGTTTTGAATTTCATTATATTATAATACATCTTTTCATGATATTAATTCATGTTTTTGAATATGAATTATATATCTCATCACATTTTAGAACTACAATATTTAATTTAGAAAGGGCCATTAATACACAAATGATAAAATGGTAAAATTAATCCCAATTACTTATTCATAATTTAGTGAACACCTCCCATTTAATTCCAATAAATTACTCCTAAATGAAAGGAAATATAAATCTATAGGTTTAATTACTCATCACTTTTTTTGTGTGAGATTTATCAATATAGAGTAACAAACAGTTCCATTTGAATCAATAAACTTGAGCTGTAATACTTACATATCCTGAAAATTTTTAGTGCATCATATAATATTTCCTCT
This sequence comes from Viscum album, assembly GCA_963277665.1. Classification (NCBI taxonomy): domain Eukaryota; kingdom Viridiplantae; phylum Streptophyta; class Magnoliopsida; order Santalales; family Viscaceae; genus Viscum; species Viscum album. The sequence continues at coordinate 1,866,627,544 of OY728159.1, forward strand.
CCAAACACCATGGAATGATCACAAAAAACATGTTATCAAAAAAAAAAATTATGGGATCCTCATTGGTTAACATACCATGGTCATTCTTATCCATTCATGGTGTGGTCATCTATAGTCTAAAAAATAAAAAAATTGATATTGATTCGTTATGGTTAATTATTTCACTACAGAATGGACACCCTATAATATGGTAAAGCCATTTAAATCCACATAATCCTCTCTGTAGTCATTGTTATTTTGATCAAAATGAAACTGTTTCATCAATATAAAATAGAAATTTAAAAACCCCCTCACAATTTTTTCATCGTTTAGAGAAATGATCATTATGTAAGTATAGAATAACATTAAATATTGTACCCTTCACAAAATAAATGAATCATATTAATTACATAAAAAATCAAATGAAGATATTTTTATTCTTATATTCTTATAAAATGCCTCTTATTCATTTCATCTTATAATAAATGATCATTATATTTTTTTTTCTATCTCAAAATATGGATCTTTTGATCAACGCAGTTGAATATTATAGACACATGTGTTCTACATGAATACATATATTATTTATGTACAAGTTACTCATACATATATTTTGAAAACTCAAGAAAATTTATATTTCCCTCGAAACCACTTACCTAAACAAACAAGAGGTTTCAAGTTGTGGATTCTATCTTATAGATGGAATTGTGGTAACTCTTCTAGTAATCATTTAAATCAATTTCTAGTTTCTCTAAATAACTTATAGTACTTCAGAAAATCATTTTTATTTATTAATATACTTTACATAAAAAATACCAATTATACAACCAAGGTATTTTTTAGACATTCTCCCCATTTTATTTCTTGACAAACCCAACAATGTTAAAATTCTAATGGCCTAGAAATTCTAGTTTTGATATTCATGATTTATGAAATTCTTTATGTTTTATTAGTTAGTAATTTATTTTGTGATGTCTAATAAATATTCAAAATGGTTTTTCATAGTTTTACTGACTTAAATGGTGGCTCATGTCTTGAGTATGGTTTATAAAAACAGTTTAGTTCTCCCAAAGGTACTATGTGTATTTTTAGTGAAGGATAGTTTATTGTTCCTTGATAGCTCAAAGTTAGTCAACAATAATAAATTAATTATAAAAACCTATATCCCCTGATAGAGGAAAACATATTGTTGGGGAAGCATCTACCAGTCTATGTGGCCATATCATGCGATTTTCGTGAATATTTTCTGAGCCTCACATGTTTGGAAACCAATTTGTTAAAGTATAGAATCAAAATATTAATGGAAATTTATTAAATAAAAAAATTATTTTCCCCCAACCTCAACTAAAACCATAATTCATTTTCATATGCCTATGATTATTAAACCATGGGTCTCTAATGTCTTTTTGTAATGAGTCCACTCTCTCAAAACTCTAATTGTAGTATATCTAGAGGATTTTTATCATTATATTTTAATTTTATGGATTTTTCTTCCTCTATTAAACATGTTTTTTTGTCGATCTATAGCCCTATGGAAGGAAAGATGTATTCATGTTGTCATGAATAATTCATGGAATTTAATTTCTATTTAATAACTGATTATCAATTTATCAAATTATAGGACGTTGGATATTGAGATTTTCAATTTTATAATGATCAATTATAGACCATATTAAAGTAGTGGTTCATATTTAGTATCCATAGACATATTCAAGACCTTACCATGTTTTTCTTAATAGTTCTAGTTTCTCACAAAATCATGTGATGAATAGAATATAGTTCTAGGATTAGTTAGTGTGTTGGATTGATCTATGTTAAAATTTATAGTCGTCGTCATTGTTAATCTAGATGTAGGAAATCGTTACCCATTGTTTGAAATTATATATTAATTGTATTTTGTGATATGGTTATAAGTATATCCCAACTAATAGTTTCTTGATATTATTCACATGTATATGTGTCTGTTAAAACTATGAGACCCTCACATGATATGGTTCATATGTGAGTGTGAGTGTGGTCTGTGGGACCCCTACATGCTGAGATATGTTTGTGGGTTCATGTGTAACCATGTGAAACATTATTTATATGAAATAAATATATTTTCTTATTTGTGTATTATGTCTAGAATCATGTATACTTTTATTTTGATTTGTTCATCATAGAATTTTGGTCTAACATGAATAGTTAAACCCTTATATCACAATTTCCATTGTTATAAAGGAAATTTTGTTATTTAATTTCATAAACTAACCCAATTCATCCCAGATTTGGACACATAAACCAATTTTTGATAAGGGAAAATGTGTGTTCCTATTATCAGTGGGCTACAAAAATTTCTTGGGCATTATGAAATCACCACATAGGAACAATTTATCCTAATAAATAATTATGAAATTTAATAGTAAAAATTTAATAAAACACTAAATAACCCATTCATATATCTTATAACGACACTAGAGAAAATATATATAGAAAAAAAACTAAATATAAATATTTTAAAGGAACAAATATAATGGAGAACCATAAACCTCCCTCCACACTATGGTCACCCTTTTCTACAAGGAGTTGATTCCAACCAAGTTTTTATGCTCAACAACCAAATAATATCTACACCTCCAATAGTATAAGGTAGTAAAATCCAATGAGTACAATTAAATTAATGAAAATAAAATTAAACAAATAATAAAAATATATTTATATGTATATTCAAGTCCCCATCTATCCAAAATAACCACATCACCCACTTACAAAAATAGATAACCTTTTAACTACAACTGAGAAATGAAAGAGATATCTGCATGAGCACTAGAACACTCAGTAGGGATTCCAAAAGACAAACCATGACCTATGATAAAAAATTTAATGATAGAAACATTGACTACTAGTATGATAATATATATATATATAAATACTAAATAAGGATATCATTTCCTTTCAAAAAATTAGAACGCCGATAAATAAAAAAAACTCATTTCCATTTTTATTTTTTAAAATAGTTTTCATAGTATAATAGATTTTATAATAAACCATTTATAATAAGAAACAAGTTCTAATACTATAGATATAGATTTAAAACAAAAAAGGGGATATTACTTTCCTCAAAGTTTCATATGAAATAGGAATGTAGTGTGTACGTAAGACGTGTTTCATGGTAGCTTAAGAGCTAGTTGAGACCATCTAACAAAGAGATATCAAATACTCATAATCAATCTCCTCTGGTACAAGATTACAACTATTTAATGACACAAAAACTTTATCTCTCCCCCACTTGTTCAATCAACGGGAAATCTCCCAATTTGAATAATTCAATCTCCAGGACACTAGTTAATGCATAATACTATATTAGTGTAGCTTGTGTTCTAATAGAAAAAAATAACTACACAACAATCCCCATGACATGAAAAATGATTTTTATTTTACTAAGATTTAATATACATATATTTTATAAAATTATCATTATAGAAACCATTCATTGTACCACCTCTAAACTCACTCTTTAAGGGAACCAATTTTTTCATTTCAATAATAAATAAAAATTAATTAAGACTATTTAGCAGGATTACACCTTACATTACCTACATTCAATTCCTAACCCAATTCCATAACAAAGAGGTTTACTTAAGAAGGATTTTCATTTTCAGAAGAATATAACAAAGTGAAAATTGGGCCTCATTTCTTTAAAATAATCGTTGGTCACTTGGTAAATGATTTTCAATCCAAATATTTCCATGTTCCATGTAACACTTTTAACTTATATGAAAATGGATCTCAATATATATATATATATAACCTTTTTCCAAATTCACATATTCACACAACCTTGTGTGATTATGTAAAAAATAGTTATATATATATATCCATATTCATACATGTGTATAAGTATTATTTATAAGTGAAGAGGAATTAAAAACCACATTAAAATATTTTGGAAATCAATCATTCTTTTATTCCTTGGTCAGAAACTGGTCATAAGAATATAACATACTGATTATTCTTAATTTACTTAATGTTAACCATTTCGAAATCCAATCGAGAACCTATGATTCCAAAAATTTGAAATGATATTGATCACATGATTTAGAAATGTAAATTCGAGGTTAAAATATCGTTAATTTTTCAAAAACAGTAAATAGACTCATTATAATTACAAAAATCATTTTTTATAATATATATACATTATAATATAATGAAAATACCTAATAATGAACATTTAATTATATTTAAAAATTTAAAGAATCGAAAATAGGGTAACCAAAGTCAAAACATGTCACCTTCATCGATGGTTGCTCAAATATTCCTCAATATGGTTTAAGGAACTCATGAAAATAGTAAAGGGAATCAATTATAATTAAATCAATAACTAAATTAATGTTTAATAAGATTAATGGTGGTAACCCTACCTAAATATGTTGGATAAAATACCTCCTTTTAAAAGAATGGAATGAATATGAAATTGGAATGAGATATGACGAGATTCTATTGACTGGGGAAGACTGAGGAACATGGATGAGGTTAATATTGTATAGGGAATTTTACATAAGAAAAAAGAGGGTAGGTTTGGGAATTACCTAAGGAGAATTGACATAGGAGAAAAAGAAACAAATAACAACTTATTTGTTTAAGGTCCAGGTATCACACATGATTTTGACACATGTTCCCCCAAAATATTACAAAAAACATGCACTAGATACTAGTATTCTAGGGGAATATTAAATGCGTATTGTGAAATTTTTAGGAAAAAATACAACATATATATATTTCAACTCTGTCAAGTGACAAACACACTAAGAGAGACAACACCTTCTTTCTTCTAATCATGTGTCAACTCTAATCTTATGTCAAATATTTATAAAAAAAATTAAAATTTGACCTAGTTTATCAATAAATTAAAAAACAAGGGTAAATATGATTATATAATTAAAAAAAATTAATAAATTTGGTTTTACTTATGAGAATTATCCCCACCATAACATTTTCTACCCCGAGAACGCCATTCTATGAAACAGTTGATTCAAAAGAAATGAGGTCCAACACACACACACACTAAGAACATGATATGAAAAAACATGAATATACTCTAAAATTAAATATAATGATTGATTAAATTATTTGTGATGTGGGAATGTAAAATATATAAATTAAAAATTTCTCACAGCTTAAAAAACTACGAAGGATCGCTAACATGAATGGTACTTTAAATAAGGGTAATAATCACTTCTATAACGAACAACATAAACACCCATAAAACACATAGAAAAAAGTGACAAAATATAAAATATAATTGGAGAAACATTGCAAATACCATCAATAGATTCATACATTGGGTGAGGGATATTTTAAAAGAAATCAAAATGTGGGTCCCCAAGCATATGATACTTCTCAACATAGAAATAGAGAAAGATATAGAAGAACAATGGAAATGAAAAAACAGACAAAATATGGTGGTCACCTGACCATAATAGGATTCCACTAAAATAACGGATCTAAAAAAACCCCACTCTCTATGAAAATGTAAATATTAAGGTCAATATAATAAAAAAATAACCCAATAGGAGAGAACGTTCATGTAATAGATATGGAAATGGATGGACATTTTTCATGAAATAAGAAAATACATAAAACCCATAATAAGAAACTATATATAAAAACTAGAGACAATACACTATATCAAATAAGAAAAACTCAGATAAACCATTGAGAGAAATAAATACACGCGTACAATTACCTAAAATTATACATGATCGAAGAAGAGTAACTAATTATAGATTTACAAAAGTTGTTGAACGTGGGTTAACCTCAGACATAGAATATGAAACACTGAAACCCAAATGAATGCATCATAAAAAAAATAAAACCGTCTTGGGTAGAACCTATGCTAGAGGTAATACCTATCGCAATTATCAATGAGAATTCTCGAGGCTTCCACTCATAATAAGATCACATGGTATGCATAATATCCTATTAATCCACCAACATAAAATTGACCACTATGACAAGAGACCACTGAGAGAAACACATCTCTATGAAAATCATCATATCAATGATGGAATACAAGTATAAACCCAAAAGTGTATGTTAACATAGAGTAACTAGAAAACCAATATTGAAAAGTATTAGGTTCAATAAAGTCATGTCTTCAAACTAGCTAACCCTCACTAGTCTAGAGAGAGATTTCATAAAAACCATGGGTGGATGACATATTAGAGGGGAACACTCACCCCCTTTCATCCAACCCATTATAAGAGGCTAAAGAAAAGAAATAACGACCCTAGGCACAAAATACAACTTTATATATTAAAACACATAAATGAAACCACCATAATTTCCAATAAATAATATAAAATTTAACAGTAATTTTTAAAACAAGAGTACCTAATTTTTTGAATCGTATGAATGTTATAAATATTTTTATTTGAAATGCATTATAATTCTAAAAATGGTAATCCACTTCCACTTTTTAAAACTAAATATCAGTCTAAAATCCTGACATTGAAATCAATTAAAAAATTCTATAAATCCTTTATCAAAATTTATATCAAAATAAAAAACATTCACATAATTATAGAATATATCATAAACCTTTTTTTTAATTTTAAAAAATGGAATTTACCCTTAAAACCATTTTTACTCGTGAAACCATGTTTACATTTCAAAACACACACATACATTCATAATGGAACCAAAACATTATTAAAACTCAATTGTATTAATTTTAAAGAAAATTCTACATCATTTAATATTATATTATTATTTTTTTAATGAAATTAATTAACCAAAAATCATAAAATTGAGTTTTCCTTTTGGTTAATAAATTTAAACCCATTTATATCCTTTTAATACCAAAAAATAAAAAATTTATAATATTTTTTTTTATTAAACTGGATCTTTTCCAAAGACAATGAAAATCAAAATAATCAAGTCAAAATAATACAAAACAATTACCAATGTATTATTTAATAAGGGGATAAGTTTTAATCTCCAGCTCAACTACATGTCTTGGTGGACCACGTATCAATAACACAAATATCACTAGGATTCATATAAAAAAAATGTACTCAGTTTCTGTATAGATTTCATAGCCCGGTGAGCCCACCAGGTACCAACAATTCCCTCCCGTTTTTCATCCCAAATTAACCAAAAGTTTAAACATCCCATAAAAAAGTGTCAATGCATGAAATCCCACTATAACTCAAGTATCTGGGGGAGTAAGAGCTCATAAAATCATCCCCGCACCTATCTTAATATTTTCTACAATCCCAATATCTCTCCAACTGGAAATCCTAAAATAATTGTGGTTACTCTAATACCATTTTTTCAAAATCAACCAAAGAACCCCCTTTTTAAAAACCTAAACTAATTTGAGATAAGTTCTGAATTGATTTCTCAATCTAAATAAGATAAAATAAGTTCTTGGGAAGTAATAAATGACTCTATGTTAACAATTTCACATAGTAAATAATAAATAAAATTAATGTGGAAATTAAATAAAATCATATTGGACCTGAAAGTATATTGAATATCCACAAAAGAGAAAAATAAATTAAAACAAAAACATAATATAAATATAAGAAATAATTAAATAGAAATGAGAAAAAACCACCCTCACTACTCCAATATCCATCTCCTCGAAGGTAAATACTCCCACCAAACTTGTATCCTATGCTACTAGAATATCTCATCGCCTTTGAAAATAGAATATACTAAAAGGGTATGTGTATAATATGTTAAAACAAACTAAATAAAAACTAACTATATATATAACAACATGGGACTATACATGTCACCATCCAACAAAAATATCCACTATGCCACATGGGTAGGAATTGATAACAAGTACCTATAACTAAAAAATTATTGAGATATAGCTGTGAGAATATAGATAATCATATGTTATTCCAAAATATAAACAATTTAATATTCCTTACCTTATAATAGAAAGCCATTTCATTCTATTTTTAAAATATATATATTTAAAATAAGGTTTTCATTTTATTTCAATGCATATAGAACATTGGTAATTTAAAAAACTCATTTCTCTTTTTGTTTTTCAAAACAGATTTCAATGAATGAGAAATTTTCTAATAAAAAACATAAAAATAAAAATCCAGTAATCATGATTTTAGGAAAAAAAATAATATTGAAAATTAATTTTATAAAAGTACCAAAAAACCAAGGAATATACAGCTTATGTTAAATAGGTTGTAAGGGAATTTATGAGGTAGTGGAAACGGTCTATGATAGAGCTATAACATACCCATAATCAGTCACCTCTAGTTTATATACCATCTTTAACACTACCGAATAATCTGGGATCACCCTAACTGGTTCAACTGAAGGGAATGTCCTACAAGAAAATAAAATTCTATCTCAAGTCCACTAGTCAGGATGCAATACCAACCTTAGCAGTATATGTACATGAATCTCCATACTAACTACCCAAGGATTCCATGGACAAAAAAATGAAGTTTAGTTTTAATAATCTGTCATATACATACATGTAATACTATTTCACTAAAATAAACACTCTCATTCTCACCCCTAAACACCCTTTTTAAGAACATCCCCTTTTTTCCATTCCACAATAAAATACAACACACAAGATTATTTATAGGGTTTCTTTCATACATTCTATGAATTCAACACCCGTAATAATTACACAATGGAGGGGATGACTTAAGAGGGGGTTTCATTTTAAAAGGAATACCTCAACATTTCAAATGGTCTCATTATGTTAAAAGCATTGTTCATTTGAAAAATCATTTAGAATCCAAATTCATTCATGTTCCACATCACCATTTTTCAATTATACAAAAATGAACCCTAATATATACATAAATACCATATTTTAATAATGTAATTTTTCACAAAAACATATTTCAATATGTAAAAATATAGTATATATATATATATATATATATACATGTATATGTGTATATGTGTATATGTGTTTATGTGTATAAGTAATATTTATATGTGGTGGAGAATCAAAAACCACCTTGAATCCGTTTTAAAATTAAACATGAATTTTTGCCTTGTGTGGAATCTAGTTGGAAGATAAAAGAATACTTTATATTGTCTATTAAAATGATATAATTCATTTTTAAAACAAATTAGACACCTAATATTTTTTAATTTTCAAACAATCTTGAGCATGTGATTTAGTTATAGAATAAGAAGGTATAAACATAATGAATCTTTAAAAAATGAATGAATATCATACCAATCACCAATTATATTTTATATAATCTATAATTCATAATATAAAAAATTTAATAAAATAATTATGAATTCATAATTTTCAATTAAAGGAACCAATATTGAGTAACATACAAAAAACATGTATGTTCAACAACTGTAGCTGAAATATACCTAAAAATGATCAAAAAACTCTAGAAAAAAATGAGGAAAGTAAAGGTCACAAAATACATAAGAAAATTTGTGATAAATATGAATAACATATAACAACATATCTAAATATTTTTGATAAATAATATCCTTGGAGAACCATGGAATGAACTGGCATTAATTGTAGCTCCAGAGCCCTAGCCACCAACAACAAACAAAAAAACATAAAAATGTGTTAGTTTTAGAATGCGTCAAGATAACTATAAGGTAGAAAAATACACAAGGTAAATATAGGAGGAAGAGATAAGAGTATGAGGAATTATCACTAGATGATAACACATACCAAATCATATAGAGAGACAGCTAGATTTTATATCCATAGAAGGAGGGAGGCACTTTTCTAGAGTTCTACCCGGATTAGTTCAACAAAATCAAAAAAGTGATTGACGTGTGGGGATTGAAAAAAATATTAAATATTGTTTTTAAAAGTAAAAATGTTTAAAAAATAAAATAAACCAAAATTTATATTTTTAGGGACATGAAACCACATATTGTTTGGCCACACAGTCATCCAAAACATGCACTGACCATGCCCTATGCTATAAATTCTATAGTATAACACATGGGAATGGAAAATTGTATAAAAAAATATGATTTGGCCTTATGTTTTGGATATACCATGTTACAATAATAATCATATTCTACACATGATTTCTATTAATCACACGCCTATAGTGTTCTTATACAAGAAAATTGAATTTTAACCCAGTTCATCTTGAAATTAAAAAGACATGCCAAAGATTATTAAATAATAAAATATAATTAAAAAAATTAATGTATTGGTGTGAAATTTCACATTATAAATGAATTGTAGAATGTGTAATACTACATAGATTTATATTTTATTGACATGTGTATGATATGGAATTCCCCAATGTAGATTTTAGATTTGAATAAGGAAGTGTAGCTTTCCCTAGACCATTGAATTTTGATGACATGTAGAAAACATGAATTTAACATTATAGTGTGGGTGGAGTTTTTCAATAAAGATGATATATTGAAATTAGATAGTGGGATGATTTTTTCGAGTTGATTTTTTGATGTTTTGAAAAGTTCAATTGTTCAAATTATTACTTCTTACCATACTTTTGGATTGGTTTCAAATTTGGTAGAGTTGGGGTTTTTGGTATCCCTGTTAGCAAATTGTGACATGGTACTTGATTTTTTTATTTACACATTTATATTTTTATTATGAAATAAACTATTATATAATGGTATAATTATGATAATGATGTATAAGTGGATCTTACATAGTTTACAGAAGTCCCCTGGATGGGAATATCGATACACCTATAGATTTTATAGTCAGGTATCTAGCTAAGGGAAAGGGACGTATGGTTGGGATATGAGTTGGCTGGGGTTGGATGATGGATTCAATACCAATATAGACACCAAATTATTTTATAGTGTTTTAGTTTATATTAATTAGTTATTGTACATTAATTAAGTCATAACATTTTGTGTCTTTTGTATTATTTGTTTTGAATTGTATTCCATTTTATTATAGCTTAATGATTTTACATGATGAAATTATGGCACTTTTTCTATTACATATTATAATCCTTTTTAAGTGATACTATTACTATAGTAATAGTCTTCTAACAACAACTTTCTCACCCTTGTCACTAGTTATAATCCTCTAGCATAAATGAGATGTTCATGTGGTCATGAGACGCAACAACTAAACCATGTTACTCATTTAGAAAATTACAATGTGCTATAAAAGGATAATTCATTTCATTTTTATTGATTTAGTTTGAGGAAATGTAAAATGAATATAGAATATGTTGAACAAAAATAGGGGAGTCATGGATGTTCATGTCCAAATATAATGTAATGAGCCATTGAGTTATAGTTAAAGGATTTATATTGTAATTATGGTGTTTCAGTTTCATTTTTATCCTGAGTAATAATATTGATGGCATTGGTTATGTGATTTGGGTGATTTCTTGAATTATGAATGGAAATATATGTCAAAATATCAGGAATTTAATTACCATTTATATACAGTAATTCAACTAGTTAAAATTCATTAATCATCAACAATGTGTTCATTTATATTGTATTACGGCTAACATTTAAAATTAAATAAACTTACCATGAAATGTTTTGTTGTATGTATATTACTATGGGTAACATGGAGGTGTTGATGACATGGGATAGGCCCCAAGTAGTGTTAAGGTGTGTTTTCCTTATAACGGAGGGTAGCCTCCCATTGTAGGACTTCATATAGATTTCCATTGTGTGTGCCTATAATCTACATGATTTATTTCTATAATTGATATTTTATATATTTTTCTAAGTGTTTTAGGTTGTAATTTTAAATAATATTATCTTGACACCGTATTATAGGACAACCTAGGGACATGGGTTTGGATGATCCTATATGTGGGGTACCTCTTGTAGTTCTTCTACTCAGCTAGCAAGATGTAGATTTGAATGTTGTAATAGTAACTCCATTGGTTCTGGGGGTGGTACCAGTTTTGTTTGGATTCTTTAAAATACTATATATTCAAGGTTTAGGATCTTATAGGATGATGGAAGATTATTCCTCAGACTTATCACATCACTATCCTCAATCCTTCTATTCAGGTATATTAAACCATTATTTCAACCCACAATAATGTTTTTTGAGTTAATATTTTTTTGGGTGAAGTCTTGGGTAACATATAGATGGTTTTTTGAGTTTTAGAGTCATTTATTTTGTTTCACTATTTGAGCATGAGTTTATTTAAAACATAGTTTCATTTTAGAAAACCATTAATTATTCTAGAGAGGGCCAATGTGTAAAGACCCTGAAATTTTGAGGAATTTTTTTAAAAAATGATTTGAAATTTTACGAGTTTGTGGCTTTTGAAGGCTCTTGATTCCGAGGCCTGGTGCGCCCAAAATCAATTTTCGATGTTTAGCTCGGGTAAGCTCAGTGAACGAACGAGCGGGTTTTTCTAAATTTTGAACCAGTGCTCGGAATTAAAATCTGAGGGAACCGATGAACTCCCAGCTCCGGTATTTGCTTAAGGGGAAACTTACCGTAATTTTGTTCGCAAAGGAGGAGAAGATAATTTTTTGGAGGTTTATTTAAGAAGTAAATAAAAATTTTCGGAACAATTTTTATTTCATGAGGAGGTTTTTCCCTCCCATGAGTAGTTAAGGGTGGGGCCCACAACCACTTAACTACCCAAGTGTGGATGTTAAGGAAGTGGGGCCCACACGATCCCCACCAATTAATTTCTACCAAACTCATTAGTAAACCCCCCATTAATTTTAGAAAACCCCCATTTAACTACCAATGCATTTAATAATGGGGAACTTTCTCCCTCCCTTCATTAATTAATTGATATCACGTTTTATTTAATGTTCTGAGTTAATTTGGGAGAGTTTTTTTTGCATGATTAATAGAATAATTGGAGGAAGCTATTATTTAATTAATGGGGGAGATCTTCATTTTGCGATGAAGAACGCCGGACTCTGACGAAGAACGATGAAGACGAAGAAGAACAACGAAGAACACTGGTTCCTCGGAGATCGACGACGCGCCACCCTTCCTCTTCTCCGCCACAAGAAAGGAGACACCACTTTCTCCTCGGCGCACTCCGACGATGCCTACGATCCTCTTCCCCAAGACGCCATCTACCGCGACGCCGACGATCACATTCCTTGTTGAGTTAGGGGTTTTTGTATAATTTTCTTCTTTTGATTTTTATACCCTCGGCATGGCGTGCTTTTTGTTTGGTGCAGACTAACGCGGTGGGCGCGGACTAACGAATAAGTCTGAACCCACCACTACTTTTTTCATGTTATGCGGAATAATTGGCAAGGACTAAGAGGAACCAAATTGTCATTTGGAGGCTGTCGCAGTAATGTACGGGTCCCGAGGCGACCGCAGGCGCATACATTAGCAGAATCGGACCACCAGAATGACTCTGGTGGCCCGCGGAAATTTCTGGTGGCACCGGCGGCCGGCACCGGCCAGCCGCTCGGAGGCAGCGGCGCCCTGGCATTCCGTCGGCAGGAGCCCGCCGCGGCTAAAGCCGCGGCAGTGGGTGCCGGATCCCGCAGCTGCGCGGGATCCGGGGGAGACGCGACATCGGTCGCTGGATCTGCGAAAAAAGGGGGGACCGCATCCCCCCTGGTCGGCCCGCTGGCTGAGGCAGTTCCCCCCCCTGGCCGGGTCGGGGTAGTTCGCATGGACCGGGCCGGGCCGCGCCCTACCGGACCGGACCCGGGTCGGGTCGCCCTAGGGGGGTTGGGCCGGGTCGGGCCGGGCCCAGACCCCCACTTCAGACCATTTTCGGTCTTTTTTTCATAACATGATCTACAGACCTCAAATAGATTCACCGTTAGTTGCGTGGGAATCCTTGAATCGAGACGGTCGTTTTGGTATATTACACACGATGTTTTGGCAATGTTTGGGTATGGCCAGGTCGGTTTGAACTCAAAACCAACCGATCCGTTGGAGCCAAAACGCTTATAACAAAAGGACCAGACATCTGATTTACATGTCTTCAATTGCGTTGAGATCATTTTGTTGAGACAGTCCTTTTGGATTACTCTGCTTGAGTTTTGGATGCAGCTGGAGTATAGTTGGGTTGGTTTTATCTTAAAAACCAACTGGGCTCCTCGGACAGAAAAGCCAATAACTCGTAGACTGAGCGTCCGATTGACGCACCGTCTATCGCGTTGGGTTTATTTTGAAGAGACAGAACTATGAGATACATCAACTCTGGAATTCGTGACATTTGATGTATTTAATGTATCTCTTTCTTGAGGATCAGACCCTCCTATAATCGAGCATGCTGTGTGCGGGAACCCTAGAGCTGGTTGCGACTACGATGATGACGACTCCACTTGGATCCACCGTGGGTTTGGCAGCGAGGATGAATGTACTTGGATCCTCTGTGGGTTTGTCAGCGATGAATACCACACTGGAATCCTCCATGGGTTCGATGGCGATGACTACTGTTCTTGTATCCTATGTGGGTCCGGCAGTATTGACCTATGTACCTGTATCTTGTGTGGGTCCGGCAGAGTAGCTGGTCTTGTATCCTTTGTGGGTCTGACAGTTTAGCTGGTCATGTATCCTATGTGGTTCTGACATCATAGATGAATTATTGGATACATCTAATCATCTCAATCACCTTACTAAGTGTATATCTCTGTGAGCTGAGTCTTGATTTCTAATCATAATCATTGATGTGGTTGACTTCCTTTCCTATGTGGATTGGGTTGTGCTTTCCTGTGTGGACTGGGTTGTGATTTCCTCTGTGGACTAGGTTGTGCTTGGGCTCGGGAACTGGAATCAAACTGTAACTGATGACTTAGGTATATGTATGGGCATATACCTAAGTAGTGTTGTTGATAATTCGTGACTATATCTTTCCCTTGTGGTTTATCCTTCATGGATTCTAAGAGACCTTCGGGGGTCTCGGGGTCCCAAATGAGTATCGTATACTCACCTCTACACGGGTTATGCCTTCACTACGTCGTGTTGGATGTAGACGACGGACATCACTGATCTAGGTGGAGGCTTGGGGAGCTAGATGGTACCCGGAGGTGGACCACTTGGCGGGGGCATACACGGAACAGACGACCAGACCTGAGGAGTTGAGGAGACTATCTGTACCAACCCTTCAGGTGGGATTTCTAGAGGAAGACTCGGTGTTGTTGTTTTACATACTTTGGTTGTACTTTCCTTTCAGTTTTACCGTAGTTTCCATTGGGGTTGTGTACTGGACCATTTACTTTTTTAGCACTAACATTGTACCCAGTTTTACTTAGTTATTACTTCACTTTTGTACTCTGTTGGGATTTTGTTTACTTTATAAAAAGGAAATGCCTTCACATTTTATCAGGATTTACGCCTTTGGTACTAGTCGCCAGCCGTTGGCATATGGAAGGCGGGCTTGAGGTAGTCATGGCATGGGCCCCGAGGACGAGTCATGACAAATTGGTATCAGAGTATTTGGTTCTACCGGAGAACTCAGGACTCTGATAATTTCTTCTCTGTGAAGCAATAATGTTTAGAGTAATGCGTGTGGTTATCATTCCATGGATTCTAGTGTTTGTGCGGTGGTCAATGTATCTATACACCAGGACCCTGACTTCTGAGTTCTGACTCAGTGCACGAAAACATTGATTGCAGATGTGTTTAAAAAGATTTCTTTGTGATTACTTTGGGTCAGCTCACCAAGTATACTGTATTAACCATGGCTCACCTGTTTCTTTTCAGGATGGTCCCATGATGACATCCAGCTAGGGTTCTGAGCCTTGTGTGAGATGGCATCCCACCGAGCGACGAGGCCTCTATGTGGGGTCCCATTACAGTGGAGGCACTGGCGGTACCCATACACGCCGAGCCACCGATGCTACCAGCCCCAGTGGCGGAGAGTGCACAACTCCTGAGCACATCACACGAGTTTCAGAGATAGAGGCTTCCCAGGCTTCACGGAGAGACAGATCCTCAGCAGACCTCATGGTGATCCTTGCCATGAGTCTCATGCACGTAGCAGTAGATAGATGGTGGAGCCTAATGCTTCAGGTGCACGATGAGGCATTTATACTTTGGATGGACTTCAAGAGCCTCTTCCACTCAGAGTTTGTTCCAGCCACCCTCAGTGCGGTGCACATATAGGAGTTACTACAGCTGCAGCATGTCAGTAGACCATTACTCGGTGAGATTTACAGACCTCTTGCGCTACTCCACGGACATGGTACGTGACCCATTCTTCCGGGACAGGACCATTGAGCAGGGGATGAGGAATGAGATCAGAGCATTGATGATTCCACTCAGCATCCCGACGCAGGTGAGGGTGATGGAGCGAGCCATATTAGTGGAGATATTCCTCGCTGAGCAGCCATCAGCCGCGAGACCCACCGCAGGACGGCATAGAGAGGAGTCTTCTGCAGCCGGCAGTCAACAGATGACACAGGGGTCCAAGCTGACCAGGCGGATAGGTGGGAGACCTCATGATTCAGGTTCAGGTGTGCGGGGCACACGGCGCAGAGCCAGCATTACGAGGAGCAGACAATGCTATGCATGCGGCAGGAAAGGGAACATGGCTCATGAATGCCCGACCCACCATGAAGACGAGTAGAAGACAGTGGAGGGACCTCGCAGGCAAAGGTAGAGGTTCAACCGTGGCGATCTGTAGGGAGAAGGCTGACGAGGTAGAGGAGCTGGCCAAGCAGCGGGTGGTGGATGACGCTTTGAGGATCTACCACCACCACCCCCATGAGGTCCACCCTGACCATAGGGAGCTGTCGGGCAGAGGCAGGCTCAGCTCCAGGCAGTGGAGGCTTATGACCACGACACACCCGAGATGATTCGAGCTACTATCTTTGTCTACTCTACCATTAATGAAGTTCTTATAGACACAGGTGCAAGTCATTCTTTTATTGCTGCTACCCTTGTTCGGAGCTTGGAGATTCTGACAGAGCCGTTGGCTCGATCCTTGTGGCTTGAGAATCTTAAGGGAGTAGACTCGATGATTACGCACTGGTTCCAGTAGTGTGAGCTTACTCTAGGAGGTGAGATCTTCGGTTGGGATCTTCTTGTAGCAGCGTCGAGGCCTTACGACGTCATCTTGGTTATGGACTGGTTATCAATAGTCCATGCTCATATTGACTATATTAGGTGCAAGGTGTGGTGTGTCCGCACGGATGGGACCAGGTTCACCTTCACCAGCATGAAGGGAACCTTTACAGCACAGGATGGACTTACTAAGAGGATAGGGCAGCCGATCAAACATCAGTTGGCTAGTCTCATCCTCGGAACAGTTTACATGCGAAGTCCAAGATTTCCTATTATGGTGGATCAGTATATGGATGTTTTTATTGACGATGTTCCAGGACTTCTTCCTCGTAGGGATGTATATTTCTATATAGAACTATACCCTAGGACATCACCAATATCTACTCCAGCATATCGGATGGCTCCCATCGAGCTGTGTGAGCTGCGGGTATAACTGGAGGACTTATAAGAGAAAGGTTTCATCCGACCCAGTGTTTCACCCTGGGCTTATCCGGTCCTATTCGCCAAGAAGGCGGATGGGGGATTTTGACTATGTGTCGATTACCGTCGCCTGAACCAGGTGACCGTGAGAAACAAGTATCCAATTTTTAGGATTGATGACCTCTTCAATCGGCTCAAGGGAGCATGTTGGTTCTCGAAGATAGACCTCAGGTCAGGCTATCATCAGCTCCGAGTTCGGGATGAGGATGTGCAGAAGATGGCCATCAGGTGTCGGTATGGCCACTATGAGTTCTTGGTCATTACCATCGGTGTGGCCAATTCTCCAACTGTGTTCATGAGTCTCATGAACATGATCTTCCAGCCCTACCTTGATCGGTTTGTCGTAGTCTTCATTGACGACATACTTATTTACTCGACTACCGAGGAGGAGCACTCCTACCACTTACGGGTTGTACTGGATACACTTCGAGAGAACCAGCTTTATGGTAAGCTCTCAAAGTGCCAGTTTTGGCTTCAGGAGGTTCTCTTCTTGGGGCATGTCATCACTGAGGCGGGAGTTACAGTGGATCCAATGAAGGACGAGGCAGTACTTGCTTGGGAGACACCCAGGAGCGTGACATAGGTGAGGAGTTTCCTAGGTTTGGCTGGGTACTATCGGAGATTTTTTCCATACTTATCCAGAGTTACAGCACTGCTTACAACCTTGAGGAAGATGGGGAAACCCTTTGTGTGGTCAGACAGATGTCAGCAGAGGTTCCAGGAGCTAAGGCAGAGAATGACCAGTGCACCCATCTTGATGCTACCGGAGGAGGGCGTAGGGTACGTAGTTTACTGTGACACATCTAGGACTGGACTCGAGGGTTTACTGATGCATGAGTGAGAAGTGATCACTTATAGCTCACGACGGTTGAGGTAGCATGAGCAGAACTATGATACCCATGACCTGGAGTTAGAAACAATTGTTTTTACCCTAAAGATGTGGTGGTACTATCTCATGGGAGAGCACTTTAAAGTATACTCTGACCACCAGAGTCTCATGTACATTTTCAAGTAGAAGGACCTGAACCTGATACAGTGGCGAGGGATCGAGTTCCTCCAGGATTATGACTTTGAGATTGTCTATACTCCTTGGAAGGGGAACGTTATGGATGATGCTCTCAGCAGGAGATCAGGCATTCAGCTACTTGAAGAGGCGAAATAGCAGTTAGCCTCTTTTCCGATATCCTTCATGGATAGAGATGGGGAAACCTATCAATAGTCCCTCACAGTCACTCCTCCACTACTTCAGCGGGTCAGAGAGGCACAACAAGGAGACGTCGAATGTGAGGCGCGATGTGCTCAAATATCCTCTTGGCTAGCACCCGATGGATTTTATGAAGGTGAGGAGCATGTCATCCTCTTCCGAGGATGTACTATGGTACCAGTTGCACTACAGGAGGAGGTTCTGAGGGAGTTCCACACTTCCCCTCTAGCGGTTCATCCTGGGGTAGCAAAGATGTACCAGGACCTCAGACGACAGTACTGGTGGCTGGGTATGAAGAAGGTTGTGGTAGAGTTCATTTCTCGATGCCTCATTTTTCAGCAAGTGAAGGCAGTACACTAGGTAGCTGCAGGCTTGGTACATCCCTTAGAGGTCCCGTAGTAGAAGTGGGATAGTATATCCATGGATTTCGTGATGGGGATTCCACATACTTCCAGAGGACACGACATCATCTGGGTGATCGTAGACTGACTCACAAAGTCGGCCCACTTCCTACCGATCAGAGAGAAGGTCTCAGTAGAGATCTTGGGATGCCTCTACATTCAGAAGATCATACGGATTCATAGTGTGACATCGTCTATCGTCATCAATCGAGACGCTCACTTTACTTCCAAACTTTAGAAGGGGTTTTATGAGGCTTTTGGGACGTAGCTACGCCTGAGCACTGCCTTTCACCCTCATATGGATGGAAAGACGGAGAAGACCATTCAAACACTTGAGGACATGCTCCATACATGTGTCCTTGACTTTGGTCGTAGCTGGGAGGATCACCTACCCTTGGTGGAGTTTGCGTACAACAACAGCTACCACTCCACCATCGGGATGGAACCTTAAGAGGCACTGTAAGGCCAAACATGCAGATCACCTCTGTGTTGGACGAACCCTGGGGAGTCAGCACTCATATGAACAGAGGGGGTTCAGACTAGGATAGAGAAGGTACAAGTCATCCAGGAGCGGATTAGGACTACACAGAGCAGAAAGAAGTCTTATGCTGGTAAGAGGTAGAGGCCACTGGAGTTCGAGGATGGTGACCACGTTTTCTTATAGGTCTCACCTCGGCGTGGGTTACAGAGATTTGGCTGGGGTGGCTAGTTATCTCCGTGCTCCATCAGGCCTTTTTAGTTCCTCATCAGGGTAGGTGAGGTGGCCTACCGCATGGCCCTTCCACCTTAGTTGCACAGGGTGCACGACGTCTTTCACGTATCTCAGCTGAGGAGGTACATGCATGACCCGGTGCATATCATCGACCACGAGGAGCTGGACATCAATGACGGGGTGACTTTTGCAGAGGTCCCGATTGAGATTGAGGATCGACAAGAGAAGGTCCTTAGTGGATGGTCAATACCTCTGGTGTGCATTCATTGGAATCACAAAACCTCTAGGAGAGCACATGGGAGTGGGAGTCTCAGATGCATGCTCAGTACCCTCATTTGTTCTCATAGTTTGTGTTGTATCTTTACGGGGACGCAAAGCCCTAAGGTGGGAGTAATGTAATGACCCGAAAATTTTAAGGATTTTTTTTTAAATGATTGGTAATTTTACGAGTCTGTGGCTTCTGACGGACCTTGATTCCAAGGCCCGGTGTGCCCGGAATCAATTTTCGAAGTTTAGCTCAGCTACGTTCAGTGAACGAACGAGTGGGTTTTTCTAACTTTTGAACCGGTTCTTGGAATTAAAATCTTAGGGCACCAATGAAATCGCATCGTTAGTATTTGTTTAAGGGGACACTTACCATAGTTGCGTTCACAAAGGAGGAGAAGATAAATTTTTGGAGGTTCATTTAAGAAGTAAATAATAATTGTCAGAACAATTTTTATTTCATGAGGAGATTTTTCCCTCCCATGGGTAGTTAATGGTGGGGCCAATGACCACTTAACTACCCAAGTGTGGATGTTAGGGATGTGGGGACCACATAGGCCCCACCATTTAATTTCCACTAAACTCATTAGTAAACCGACCATTAATTTTGGAAAACCCCCATTTAACTACCAACACGTTTAATAATGGGGAACCTTCTCCCTCCCTTCTTTAATTAATTGACATCACATTTTATTTAATGTGGTGAGTTAATTAGGGAGAGTTTCTTTGCATGATTAATATAATAATAGGAGGAACCTATTATTTTATTAAGGGGGGAGAGCTTCGTTGTGCGACGAAGAACGCCGACCTCCGACGAAGAACGACGAAGAACGCAGATTCCTCGTAGATCGACGACGCGCCACCCTTCCTCTTCTTCAAGACAAGAAAAGAGATGTTGCTTCCTCTATGGCGCACTCCGACGACACCTACGATCCTCTTCCCTATGACACCATCTACCGCGACGCCGACGATCCACTTCCTTGTTGAGGTGGGGTTTTTTTATAAGTTTCTTCTTGTGATTTTAATACCCTTGGCATGGCGTGCTTTTTGTTTTGTGCGGACTAACATAGTGGGCGAAGACTAACAAACAAGTTTGAACCCACCTCTACTTCGTTCTTGTTATGTGGAATAATTGGTAATGACGAAGCAGAACCGAATTGGCATTTAGAGGCTGTCACAATAATGTACGGGTCCCAAGATGACCGCAGGCGCAGACAGGAGCAGAATCGGACCACCAGAATGACTCCGGTGGCCCGTAGAAATTTCCAACGGCGTAGGCCGCCGGCGCGCCGCCTGCAGAAGCCCGCCGCGGCTAAAGCCTCTGCGGCAGGGGCCGGATCCCGCGGCCATGTGTGATCTGGGGGAAATGCGGCGACGGTCGCCGCATTCGCGGAATAAAGGGGGGACCGCATCCCCCCTGGCCGGCCCGCGTGCCGAGCTAGCGCACCCCCCGACCAGGTCGGGGTGGGCTGCGTGGACCGGGTCGGACTCGGACCCGGGTTGGGTTGACCTGGTTCAAGTCGACCCACGGGGGGTTGGGCCGGGTTGGGCTGGGCCCAGACCCCCCACTTCGGACCATTTTCGGTCTTTTTCCCATAACTTGAGCAACAGACCTTCGATCGATGCACCATTAGTTGCATATGAATCCTTGGATTGAGACGGGTGTTTCAGTATATTACAGTTGAGGTTTCGGAAAAGTTTGTGTATGGGTGGGTTGGTTCAAACTCAAAACCAACTGGGCCCTTGGAGCGGAAACCATTATAACTTAAGGATCGGATGCCCGATTGACATTCCATCAATTGCGTTGGGATCCTTTTGTTGAGACGGTACTTTTGGCTTACTCCACATGAGTTTTGGACGCAGCTGGAGTATGGTCGGGTTGGTTTTAGCTTATAAACCAACCGTGCCCCTGGGACAGAAAAGCCAATAACTCACATACCGGGCGTTCGATTGACGCACCGTCCATCGTGTTGGGTTTCTTTTGAAGAGACGGAACATTGGGATACATAAACTCTGGAATTCGTGACAGTTGATTTATCGACTCTCTCTCTCTCTTGATCGAGGTGCGGACCCTCCCAGAATCGAGCATACATTGTGTAGGAACCCTAGAGATGGCTGCGACTGTGATGATGACGACTGCACTTGGATCCTCCGTGAGTTCGGCAGAGAGGAAGACTGTACATGTATCTTCTTTGGGTTCGGAAGCGACGAAGACCACACTGGAATCCTTCGTGGGTTCGACAGCGATGACTACTGTTCTTGAATCCAATGTGGGTCTTGTAGTATTGACCTCTATACTTGTATCCTGTGTGGGTCTGGCAGAGTAGTTGGTCTTGTATCCTTTGTGGGTCTGACATCTTAGCTGGTCTTGTATCCTATGTGGGTCCAACAACTTAGATGAATCAGTGGCAACATCTTATCATCTCTATCGCCTTACGAAGTGTATACCTGTGTGAGATGAGTCTTGAATTCCAATCATAATCATTGATATGGTTAACTTTCTTTCCTATCTAGATTGGTTTGTGCTTTCCTATGTGGACTGGGTTGTGCTTTCCTATGTGGACTGGGTTGTGCTTGGGCTCGGGAGCTGGAGCCGAACTATAACTGATGACTTAGGTATATGTATGGGCATATACCTATGTAGTTTTGTTGATACTTCGTGACCGTATATTTCCCTTGTGGTTTATCCTTCTTGGATTCTGGGAGACCTTCGGGGGTCTCAGGGTCCCTACTTAGTATCGTATAATCACCCCTGCACGGGCTATTCCCACACTACATTGTGTTGGATGTAGACGATAGATAGCAATGATCAAGGTGGAGGCTTGTGGAGCTGGATGGTACCCAGAGTTGGACCAATTAGTGGGGCGTACACGGAGCGAAAGACGAGACCCGAGGAGCCGAGGAGACTATCTGTACCCACCCTCCAGGTGGGATTTCCGGAGGACGACTCAGTGTTACTGTTTTACTTACTACTATTGTACTTTCCTTTCAGTTGTACTGTACTTTCAGTTGGGTGTGTATACTGACCCATTTACTTTTTCAGAACTTACCTTGTACCCAGTTTTACTCAGTGCTTACTTCACTTTCATACTCTGTTGTGCTTTTGTTTACTTTATAAAAAGGCAATGTCTTCCCCTTTTTATTGGGATTTATGCCTTTGGTGCTAGTCGCCAGCCCCTGGCCTATGGAAGGCGGGATTGGGGTAGCCACGGCATGGGCCCTGAGGACGGGTCGTGACACGATGGATAGGTCATGGTCAGTTAATAGTTAGAGATAAAAAATTTATATAATACATGAACCCACTAAATGTGAGAAATAGGTAAAATAATATTTGGTGCATAGTTTATAAAAATGTGTGGCCAAACCATGCCAAAATCATGAAGAGACTGTAATAATTGTACAGTAATAACAATTTAGAAAATCATGTTATAAAATCATTCCCAGGAATTTAATTAATTTAAAAGTTCTTATTTTAACCTAAAACATATCTTCAAACCTTCATTTATACTTTTATTCCAAGGTTTGTTGAAAATAACATCTTCAATGGATGTTCATAGGGAATTATCATCCTGTAAACTTCAATTTCATTTGATGAAGACATTGGCTCATGGGAATTCATTGTATGAGGTAATTATACCTATATTATTCACATTTCATCTAGATATTATTGAATTATTATGTTGAAACATTTCTTTCCAATCTGAGAGACACTTTCTATATGTGTGTTGGGAAAATTTTATATTTGAGAGATAGTGTGACTTTATGGAGTACCTGGGTTCTTAGTATTTGTTTGGGATACTTTTTTCACAGCATATTTTAGGATAGAATTTTTTTAAGGAGATGGAGGCTCACTTGAAGATGAGTATAGCATATCATTTTTTGAAAAAAAATGTATATTAGGGTGGATGCTAAATATGTTGGAAGATATTATTCATGCATGTGTCAAGAATTTTAGGTGGCTATGAGATGAAAACATAGACATGGGAATGCTTTCAAAAAATATCTTCCAGTCTTTGATTCAGATTAAATTGTTCGAGGAACATTATTGGCATAAATGTAATTCATTGATGTGTTGGTTTGAGGATGTTTATGCAGTTGTTTTGGAGCCATGTAATGTTTAGGACTCCTCTGATCAACTCTAGTTGATTCAAAAGTTATTTGTGAACCCTTAATGTAGGAAATACTCATATACTAACTAAATGTGATGAATTTTTGAGTGAAATAAAGTATATTATGTTTTATTAGGATTTTCCCCTTGATTAGGGAATCAATGTTTAGGTAAAATAATAATTTTGTATCCTTGAATTATAGGACTATTATAGATCATCAAGTGTATTTAAAAAATCACACATAGATTAGAATATCATCCATGGTATTGAGGAATCCAAAATTTGTTCCATGTGTCTTAGCTTTGGATGTACGATTCCAATCTAACACATGTGATCGATAGTGAGTATATTAAGTTGCAATGAATTTAATCAGTCATGGAACATTTAATCCAAATTTAAACTGAAGTGGGAATGTTTGGATGGGGATGATTGAACCACTTATATGAGTTTTATGGAAGCAATGTCGTATCTTATAGGAGACTTGGGAGAGGGAATATGATGTATGAGATCATAAAATGATTTTTTTGAGTTAGAAATACAGAAAAATTTCACGAGGTCCATATTTCCTTAGATGGGATGAATCTAATGGCATGGAAATTTTAGGAATTTTACACCTTTCTTGCAGCCGAACATTTTTTTTCTAATTTTGTTTTGCATTCATTGGGTAATGTATTAGGAAAAATATGGTTTGTTTTGGAGGTATTGATAGTTTTTATGGGGGTTCATAGTTTGATCATGGTTTAAGAAGTCCATTTTGTCCCCCCTAGGAAAAAGTGCTACTTGTTAGAGAGGGACATTAGATGCAGCATAGTTTGAACATTGTTGGAGATAACCTTGGAACATTCCTCAAGAAACCATATGACTCATAATAGATGAAAATTTATAGTTGAGGAATTATATATCAAACCATTTTGGAACCATTATGACATAGTAAACCTATCATGATTGGAATGTGATTTAGTAAAGCATGTGAGTAATCAAGGTTAGAAATTTAAATTAATTTAAAAAAATGCTATTTTAACCTAAAACCTCTCTTAACCCCATCATTCATATTAGAAATCCTAGAGAACTCAATCTTAGGGACTCAAGTGGTCATCTATAGTGACTCATATCCCATGGAATGAAAATTATGGTGGATCCCAAGACATGGTGTCATGGAAACTCATTATTACTCATTGTTCTTCCTTTGTATTTTTTATTTCTTTTCGATCACCTGTCCTATTTATGTATTTAATCATAGATCTAGTCTATCATTTATAGATCTATTAATTATATTATAATTAAATATTATATTTATGATATATTTATGGATAGGTGGATGAATGTAGAGAATTTTAATATTCCCTTGATTATTTATTACAGAGCGGTGGTTCACTTTGGGGAAGACTAGTAAACTTTAATCCACTATCATTTTTTCATCTAGGATTTCATTGTATAAACAACATGTGACTAATTAAGTATTTTACTTGGAATTTTTAGCATCCAATCTTGATCTGGGTGACAATTATTTTCATTTGGAATCAATATTATTTAGGTAGGATGTATTTACCATTTGATATACTATATATATTATTTTTATGTTATGAAATGATTGTGTCTGTATCCTATGAGAGAACTTATTAATTGGATTCACATATATGATTATGTCTAAACCCAAATTGAATGTTCCTAGTTAAGATATTTTTATCACTAGAGGGGGAGGGTGAATCAATGAAACTTTTTTATTTTATGTTTCCTTGCAATTGAATCAAACTTCACCACCTTTTAAGGATTTATATTCCCTACTGAAAACATATAAAACACATATCCATTGAAACACTATTTTTTACAAGGTTCACTATTCAATAAAAATAGCTACCTCCTTTGTATTGTTTAGATAGAATAAAACACCACAAAATCAACTAGAAAATAATCCTTGGATTAGAATGAGTATGGCATACCTGTTCACTCATGTAACACTATACAAACAATCCAATTGTGTGTATGCACCCACTCAACACAAATAGGGAAACACAAAGTTTGTGTAGAAATGTATATTACCAGTAATTATATTGAATTTCCAAAAATGTATTAGTTTTGAAACAATTATTCATTTTCTTACCCGGAAGATGTTAAAAACATGAAGGAATTTTAATATAGAATTCAAATCTGATGCCTGTATCCAACCTCTCTACTCTTATTTTATAGATCTAATTTCCAACTCAGATCTTCCCACTCTGATCTTAAAATCTGATTTCGTACTAAAATAGGTGTATATCTATCAGAATAAGATCTAGAAAATTTAGAAAATGTTCTTTCACAGTCTAGAAATCCCAATACAGAATCCCTGATTCGATTAATTTATCCTAATACGATGATAAGATGAAAATAATGACAAGAAGAATCTAATAAATAGATGAATACAATGATCAGATAAATACAACATTGTTAATTTTATAGTTTCCTTTCACATAAATATCTTGAAACATCTACAAAAAAAATACAATATGTAAAACTTCTTTCTCTCCCAAGAAATTCAGAGTTCTCTCTATTTAGTGAACGACACATTCGTGTCAGAGAAAGTGAAAAGTACATTTTCCTTTTATAGGTGACCAATGAATGATTTTTGTGGGAATCCAAAAATCATTCTCACTTAATAATATTATACCAAATATTGATTTTAGTTAAATTTAGTTTGAATATCATTCTCAAATATTATTTATCTTCCTCGAATCTTATATTAAAATCATCTCTTCCATTGACTTTCTATTCCATGGCCAGTCTAGATCCGATTTTTGAATCAAATTTGGTTAATCTAGTGTCTTAGTATGATTCAATCTCTTCCATTGACTTTCTATAATAAATATTATTCTTAATTTCCTTTTCTTATTTATCAGTTCAAATATTTATTTGAATGTTTTTTGGATTCAGATAGTTTAAAAACTGTTTTCAATTCAAGGTATTTTAGACTTTTTAATTCTAATGTTTGTTGTTTATGGCCACATACATTACTTTCCTAAAATTTATTATTTCAAAAACAATTAGAAATTTCTTATTACCCATTAAAGGTAACATTTGTTGAACCTTCATTGTTTTATAATTTAAAGAACATTCACCAAATTCAGTGAATGGTTTTTGTAAACTTGTATTTCTCAATTCGACTTTTGGGATTTTTTAATTTGACAAGTTCCAACTCTTGATCTTTTCCTTTCAACTTAACCTCCATATTCTTATAATGATTATTTTATTTTTAAAAATTATTTCTTCAATTCAGCAATCTCTTTCAGCAACCTTACTTTCTAATCTTAAAAACACTCTTGATTTCTTGTGGAGGAACATTCATCTTCCAACTTTGTGTTTTTATTTTCATGCCTTCTGATCTTTCTTATACATTCATTCAATTCTTCTTTCAAATGATGTTCATGTTGAGTTTCTTCTTTTTCAGAACTATTGCATCTGAATTTTTCATCATTAACTATTGCAATAATAGTTTTTTGAATACCATAAAAAATAATGTTTTTAGACTCAACGTGGCTATCTTTTTCATCTTCACCATTAGACTATAAACTAAATTTCGATTTGAAAATTTTTATTTTTTTCCCTATAGCATTTAATATTCATTTATCTCCCTATTTTTTCACAGTCTTATTAGATTTATTTATTCTTCATCACTATCTTCTTCTTTCTTTCTTCGAGTAATGTTATCCACAAAGTGACCAACACCACTACATTCAAAATATTTCAAGGGAAGTTTCCCTTTGTATTTGTATGTACCAATACTAACATTTTTATAAAATAATGACAAAATATTGTCAAAATTTCTACATACCTCATCTTAAAAATAGGATTCACCAACTTTATGTTCAATATGAATCAACTTTGAAATTTATTTTTATTTATCCTTGAATAAAATTTCCCTATCAACTTTTTTTCATTTCATAGATTTCTCCATTTCCATTTCAAAAGTGAATAGAGTGTTATGTAAATCATTAAGATATAATGTTTTAGGATCTCTATGTTCTAGTAAAGAAACTTTTACATCAAACATATTAGGAAGGATTACCAATATAGTTTCAACAATTTTAGAATCATAATTCTATTCTTGAATTCATCTAATAGTACTCACATTGTCATTTACCCTTGTAAATAAGTCCCCAATAGATTCATGCCCTCCTATTTTTAAATATTCATAATTTAGGCTCCAGATTTGTAACTTTTTCATCATCACTTTTGTATTGACTTTGTATATGTTTTTCAATTTATCTCATATACGTTTGGAAAAGGAAACTCCTTTCACATGTAGAAAATTAACTTTCAGATAGTGATGTTTATATAACATTCTTGGCTCTTCCATCATTTTCTAGATTCTTCATGTCAATAGATATTAGAGGAAATTTATCATTAATGGGATGAAACAAAACTATTGCAACTTCAAGAACAACATATTAAAAAGAAATAAGATAGGGAAACATTCTATCTTTCTATATATGATATTTATTTCCATTGAAAACTAAAATATCTTTATTGTTCACCCAATTCAAATTCTCCATCACTAATGAATAAGAAAAGGGTACCTGTTCAATAATACCAGTTAATGGTTCCCAGTCAGGATGATTGTATCACAGAGAGGGGTGGTGGAGAATCATTAATAATTTTTCTTTTTACCCCTTATAATTGAAACAATATTCACATCCTATTAATGATTTCAATTACTTACTAAAAACAAATCAAACATACATACACATGAACACAAGTATTTACAAGGATCACTATTCTATAGGAATATCTATTTCCTTGGTATAGTTTGGAAATAATTGAATTCAACAAAATCAACTAGAAAAAAATACTTGTATCTAAAAAATCCAATAGTGAATGTGCACCCTCTTAACATAAATAGGGTAGTACCATGTTTGTGTAATTCCACACGTTACATGTGCTAATATTCAATTTACAAAAAAAATTATTCCTTTTGAAACAATTCTTCAATTACTAACCTGAATATAGTAAGAACTTTAGGGACTTTTAATATAGAATTTAGATCTGATTTGACATTCTGATCGCCCTACTCAGACATCACAGATCCAATTTATGACTCTGATCAACAAATCTGATTTTCCAATATGATAGATGTATATCTATTAGAATAAAATCAATAAAATTTATATAAAATCCTTACACAATTCATAAATACCAATATGGGAATCTCTGATATGATTAATTTATCATGATATAATGATTATCTGAATACGATGACAAAAAGAATCCGATAGACAGCTAAATATGATGATCATCAAGATACAACATTGTGATCTTGTCTCTCAACGTTTCAATTCTATCTATTAAATCTTATTGATAAAAATACAATAAAAAACTACTTTCACTCCCTTAAAATTCGGAGCTTCTCCCTCTTCAGTGAACATTAAATCTATGTCATCGAAAGTGAAATGTACATTTTCCTTTTATAGGTGACCCATGGATGGTATTGGTATGAATTTTGAAGTCTTTATTGCTTTTAAAATACCACTATATCATGAATTAACTTATATTTTGGATGAATGTTGACATATCTAACCCTTCTAAACTCTAATCGATATCTTTAATTTCTTATTAACTTCATATCTTTTTCTTACATTCCTTTCAATCGTTAGTATGGATCTGATTTCTGAATCTAATTTTCTCATTTCGATTTAGATTTCTAATTATACTTCTCCATTCATATTTCTGAATACAATTATTAAGATGAAATAAATCTTATGCTTCATTACCCCCTTCAAGAAACAAGACATCTTTTAGAATTTCTTTCTTCCCCGTAACAGCACATTCATCACATTTCATTATCTCTTCTCTTAACCCCCCATGAAATTATCATTTCTTTTTATTGACACACATGATTGATAAACCAATGAATCCAATCCTTTTTAAATGGTTAACTATATTTTTGATTATACTATGAAATTATTCTTTAAATTGGGCATTCCATTATTTTCTTTTCTTTTCCTTCATTGGATCTAAGATAATTATTTCTCAGAATATGATGGTATTCTGAGTTCAATCAGCTAATTAATTTTTATTTGAATATGATTCCACATGGAGGATTCTTTGTCTTTTATCTTTAACATCATTTTCAAAAATTATATCATGTATCAGGAATTCATTGCTGACATTGAATTCATTGAGGATTAGCTTTAGAATCATTAGACTTTTCACAGAATGTATTTTAACATAATTTTCTTTTATAGACACTCTTCTTTCCTTCTCATCCTGAATCTGATTATCTATAATACAATTTCCCTAAATTGAAATATTATGAATAAGTTCCTCCGCACCCTTCATTATTCTAATAAATCTGAATACAATCAGAAACACCCTTATTTCCTTCCATCTAGATTGGATCAATCTAAATATGATTAGTATCATCTCTTTCTCTTATTATTTCATCCATAATGCTTGAATCATCACATTCACAACTGAAATTTGATTTATGAGAACTCTAAGATCATAAAAGCAACATCACATTAGATTTATCCTAGCCATCAATACTCTGATTAGGTAGACTCTAATTCATCATCAAAAGAATTCATAGTGAATATGATGAATATTTAGTTCCAACAAGATTCATTCTTAATATGATGAATCCTTTCATACCGGATTCAGTGTGGATCTGATCAGTTATTCCAGCCATCTTCTCCTAAATATGATGGACGTTCTTAGGAATTGTGAGTTAGATTCTCGAAATATGATGGTCAGTCCAGATTTCACTAACAACAATGTGAAGAAATTATCTCTTTCTTGTTAAACATGATTGGAAACAAAATACAATACATCAATACAATCACCTTCTTCATCATCATGGTATTAAAACTAAGAACCTTGCTTTATATAATTCTTATATGGGTGTTTGTAGCCTTTGGGACCCTTAAATAATGAGTTATGAATTGGATGCTTCTTTATACTTGAGTCCCATTATAAATATGAATATATTATTATTTTTGAATATTTATTAACTGTATTTTGATACATGTATGGTTCCTTTGTTACTATTTTCATGGTACTTTGTTGTTCAAAGTTGATTAATTGAACACGTATAGGGGGAGTGTCGTCATTGTAATTTTGAAGATTTGAATTTACCTTCGCGATGACGTGTAGAAAGTGTAATTCCATAATGCTATATATATTGGGTTAACATGCATGATATTTATATTTCCCCATAATTTGATATTGTGTCAAAATGAGGCAGTGTGGATTTCCTCAGAGATAAGAATTGGGTCAACATATAGACATCCTGACGTTCCCTTTATTTTCAGATTGAAATTGTTCCCTAAATGTTGAATATGATCATTAAATAGTTTTTTGGGAATTTTAATAAAACATTTTACATTTTTTAATGATCTAAGTCTTAAAATAAAAAATTATAATCACCATTTATGTTTTTTTCGTATGAAAATCAAGCTATGGTTTATTGAAGTTTGGTTAGTATATGGTGACTTTTTATATGATTTTTTACATTTAAATTTACATTAATGTTATCGAATAAAATATTATATAAGGATTCAATTAAGATAAATATGAAATAAGGTGGTATTATTGGATTTATAATCACACCCCACATATGTATCTTGATGTTGTTTAGATTTCTTGGTGAGGGATACAACTAAGAGAAAGTTCTCTATAATTGGGAGTAGAGTTTGTGTAGGATAGATAATAGATTAAATGCTCTTATAAACATGGTATTATTACAATGGAGTTTTATCTTATTTACATTGGTTACTATACATTGGTTGAATTAGAAAATTGGGATACTTTTTGTTTTTTTTAATGTAATGTATACAATTTTATTAAAGCTTCATAAGTTGACACTATATTTTTGTTGGATTTTTATTAAAACATAATGTAATTATAGTGCATGAATATTGATAAAAGTGGTATACATTACCCAGTTCACTATTAATAAACTCAGTATTAGTCGTCATCCTCTAACGTAGAGTAGAAACACATGAGTTCACGTGGTGCACTAGAAAACCCTGGTGATCCAATCCGGGCATTAAAAAATTGAATATTCATCATATCCTTATCTAGGAACTATAAATATTTATTACCTCATTGTATTAATAATATCACTATTAGATATTGAAATGGTGATTCGTTAATCTCCATCTCTAATATAATAAGAAAAAATAGCAACTTTAGTGTAAGTAGTTAAATAAAAATTTTATTATAGAAACAACTAAATTTTTTTCCATTAACTCAAATACATACTTGGGAAACTATTACCCATATATAAGAATCATAAAAATGTCAACCTTTCTATATAACCAAAATAAATAAATAAAACCCCATTCTATTACTCTAATCGTGGAGAAATTATCTCATATTTCTTCTGAACATCCTTTCCCACATTGTTAATAAACCCAATGAAAGTGTGTATAAATGATGGAAAAAGAGTGTTATAAATAAAAACTATTAATGAAATTGGCTCTTAGAAAATTTCTAGAAATATAAAATATCATGGGAAAGTGTGTATTTTAATCACAAAAAAATGTAGTCAAATAGAGATGTTGAAATATGAAGCCTACATACACTTATCATTCTCAGATTTGGATATTTTCACCATCCCAATTTCAAAAAATTTATCTATCTTAACACATAAACCACTAATAACAATAATTTTTCAAAATTATCAATCATGAATTGATAATTTATCTTAATTTTTATTTTCTATGAATGACATATAATATTTATTATAAGATTAATTCGACTATAGTTATCACATTTCATTATAATAAGAGATTTCGTATCAACTCCAAAATCATAAACCTATTTTGTCATTCATAGTAGAATAGTAAAAACTAATGTATCTAGTATATATTAAAAAATATGTGGTGTTATATGAGATAATGTTTTTTATATGATGGAATATAAAATCATCCAAGAAAGAAAGAACACCCTAACATTGACTTGTGATCATCTATTGTACTTGCCTAACCCAAATCCGTATGTCCAAAAAATTTATAATGTGGAGTTCTATAATAATTCCTTATGAAATGAAAAATAAAAATAATATATAAAAGATTACTTTTTAAATTCCTTCATTTGAAATTATTTAGAAAAAATTTGATATCTTTTTTCTTCATATGATGAAAACAGAATATCAACTTTTACTGATGTTAAGTACTTTTTGGCTTATATTTAATTTCCTAAATTCTATTACATGAGCCACCTTATCATCTTCAATTTTTAGAAAATTCTTTTGGGTAGATGATAATGTTTTTATTTTCATGGATTCCTCCATTCTAAATCATTTGATAACATTATAAGAATATTTTTTAAAAAAATAAATGTCTCATCCATTAAATTATTTACATCTAAATCGGGGGAAATTTCAACTCCCATGTAATGGAAATTTCAAACTAGAACCAATTTTTTCCACATTTATCTTGAATTGTGAAAGATATATTCCTATAAGGATTATTTTTTCATATTAACAAAGAGACAGAACCTATAATAATTCTTGTTCTTAATATCGACATTTTGGTCAATTCTAACTAATTAGAAACTAAGCTTCATCATGTAATAATCAAGGATTGAATACCTATATCATGGATCATATATTAATATGAAAAAAGTGATATTCAAATGGAACACAATACAGTTGTCTTCAAATATTGTAAATCTAATTTTCTACTCAATTTGGAGTTCCTACTCAAGTATTATATTGGGGAATTATAGTTTGATATCCATTTTGTACTTCATAAATCCTATTTACATGTGCAAAACTATGAAAAATTTGATTTTTTAAAAATAAATAATTGGTGAAAATGTCTCTTCAAAAAAAATTCATTGAATTTTATAATAGCACCTTATCAGTGGACCTTTGTTTCTACAATTCAAATTTCTATCATAATTGAGTATGTTATGTAACACCTTATTCATTCTAATGAATTTTTTATCTTCTAACCTTAGGAAAATTTTGGTTGTCTCGTTGTTGTAAATTTTATATTACACTTAATGATTCACATTGGTACAATATTAATCATTAGAAATACATTCAACATACACTGAAACTACTTTATTTAATAATGATGTTGGTTGTAGAGTCTTCAATCTCTGTGTTTGAACAATAGCTCTCTCATCTCTGATAATAATTTATTTATTGATTTCAAGAATTATACTTTCATTATATTATATTTGATTATCATTTTATGATTTCCACCTATGTGGTGTTTTCTTAAATATTTTCTATATGAACATATTCTACCTATAGTATACCCAGCGTAGAACTACCATTACATAAGATTTTATCTCTGTTTTGATGTGAACATTTCTCTCAGGATTTCATTTTTCTCACATTCTCAACTATTAAATAATCTCCCTTTAAAATAATTCCAATCCCATTGTTGTTAATTTGGAATTTATTCCTTATAGATAAATAAAAAAGAATATTACTCCCTCCACTCATGCATCAAATGGTAAATTTTTCTCTATATTTAAAATATTTCAATTACATCTAAGATTTCAATAGTAATTAAATTTTATATTCTTTTGGAACTGAATCCCATTGGGTGAGTTCACATAATTAATTATTAAGATTTTTTAATTAGATATATAAACTAATGTATGCATTGTTTCCTTAAAATATTATCTATTATATCCTTTTATATGGTAATTTTTCATTCCATATAATTAGCAATATATTTACTACCCTAAAAAATATTGGTTTTTCAAGTATTATTCATTATTATGATATGGTTAGTTTTTATTTGATTATTGGTATATCTCCCAACTATATTGTTTCTAAATTTTATACCATTATATGTAACAAACTTAAATTTTAGTAGGATATTTCCTTGAATAAATATTATATTAATAGCATGTTTTAATTATAAATCCAAACAAAAATGAAACCATGATATTTTAAAATTAAATTTAACCATTATATTATATTGGTTAAATTATTTAGTATAAATTAAATTATCCATGATATGAAATATATGAAGAAAATGTATTAAAATGGAATAAGGAAATAGAAGATAACCTTATAAAGATCTTTTTTTTCTAAGAATGTAATGGTTATAGAAAAAGTAATGGGTGACTAATAAATATTATCTAGTGGTCATAGTAGACATAAGTAAATAAATAATGAATGTTTTATGTTTCTAGAACAATATCAGTAACATTTTATGTTGCTAATAAAATGCCACCTTTTTTGAAAAAAAAAATCACCAAAACTAGTTCATAGCCAATTCAATATTCACAAATAATAACTATGTTTATCAAAACAATTAAAAACTATTACACAATTTAATGAAAAATATTTGCATATCTCAAATAATATGAGAATGGTGAAATATTTGTAAGGGAATGAGGATCATCATCATAAATATGACATGTGCACGAAGACATCAAACCTTCTAACACCCAAGAGTAAAAGTATGTCATAATTAATTAATTAATTATCAATTAATGATTATATCTGATGTTTAAAATAGGTTATATATATCAATAATTTTATAATATTTGTGAGTAAGAATTATTTTTTATATAGGGTATTTGATCAATTAAGTTGATGTTTGGAATTATGATATGTAGTTCTCTCTATCAAATAGAATTTATTAAGATGTATTTTTCATACTCTACACTATGATTTAATTAATATGGTGTGATTATATAAAAATGAATTTATTAGTCCATATTAATTTATGTCATTTGGTTTCAGGTTCAATGTCAAGTTCTCTCTTTAAATGGATTTTGATTCAAAAGATACAAATGTTATAATGGTTTTCTGTTAACTCAACTCCCTTCATTGAGTTGTAATAGTTCTTCATTATATTATTTCATAAATAATTGAAATATTGTTTCAAATTTTTTTATTTCTTACGACATTCTATTTATCTCAATAAGAATATTCAATTTTAATTAAAATCCATTAA
The DNA here is from genome assembly GCA_963277665.1 of Viscum album. Taxonomy (NCBI): domain Eukaryota; kingdom Viridiplantae; phylum Streptophyta; class Magnoliopsida; order Santalales; family Viscaceae; genus Viscum; species Viscum album. Next base: position 1,866,663,535 of record OY728159.1, read on the forward strand.
TATTGAAGTTCCATAAGATCGAATAAAAATGATAACGTGGGTTGAATAAGTTGTATACTAATTAATAGTTGTAAAAAATATATAAATGTTACCCCTTCAACATATTAAATATCATTACCTTGTAATATTTTAGTAAATAATCATGCATGAAAAAGTATGGATGAAGTTATAGAACATTATTTTTATAAGGTTCATCCTTAGCGTGACAACCTACATCATTTCCACAGCAACTCTTATAAGTATATGGAAATTTATTATTATGAATAAGTTAATACAAATTTTAACACTCATGTAATACACCTTGTATCTATTAATATAAAGGGTTAAAATGAATCCAATCAATTTAAAATGTTTTCATAAAAAAAAATTTATCGACCAAAAAATAATAGTTTTTTTTCAAACATCTCCACAAATGAGCTGTCTAGAATCCATAGTATGATGTGGTTGGGTGCAATCATCTCAGTTCAGTAAGGCTGGGTGAGATAGACTCATTCCTAGGAATTTAGTCCCACGGACTCAATACTATGAAACCATACTCAATATTCGTTACTCATACTCTTCTCAAATTCCCAGTTTGATATTCCTAGGTCCAGTTAAAAGAAATTTCATATTACTAACCTTATAATAAGGTCTCATTATGGAATGATAAAATTAAAACAAATTCCACAATTCTCTAAATTTTTATCTCACATTAATGGTTGAAAAGTATGAATGTAATTAGTATCTATTTTTAATAATCCCATAATATAAAATGTGTAAACTTAAACCCCTTTCCCACCTATCAAAATTAAAAAACTCCAAGAACTACGCATATTTGAATTTCATGTTTGACCACTTCAACTCTTCACAATTCCTCTGGAATATTCTTGATCCTTCTCCATAATCAATATATTTGGAATTCATAATTTTATTTAGTATTATGGAATATCCTTATCTCATTATAATGGATTTTTCACATCTCATTATGATGGAACTTTATCATACCAATATGATAGAACTTTCTCATCTCATTAAGACAGAACTTCTATAGAGACCCAAAGGATGACTTACATGGAAATTACATTACTTTTTCAGAATACTTAATACATAACAAAAATAGACACACAAGTACCATAATAGTTTAGTGTCTTTGGAAACTTGGAACATAATCTTCTAATCTTGGTGAAAGATCTTCAACATCTCCCATAAAGATCTTCCATTTTTTTTATTACCTAAAACCTTTATTTATATCCTGGGGAAAATATAACATATAAAGAGTGAGCTCAAATGATCAGTAAGGGTATGTATGGAGAAAATAAAACAAACCATATACATTTGAACTTAAAAACATGAACATAATATTTAAACATCAAATTCTTAATAACTTGTTTTGGGTTATTTGAAGTTTGAATTTGAATTTGATGTTTTGATGTGGTGATGTGGAAGTGAAGAAGTCATGTAATGGGTACCGACAACCCTTAAACCGGTCTCATGGGAACTGGATACCCTCAAACCGGCCATTAGGAAATTAAAAAACTATTTTTAGCATATATGATTCAATTAGGTATTTATATTACCCTTTCATTTGTCAATTTCATGTTAAAGCAACGTTTTGGGTAATATTCGTTTCATTTATCGTACGCATTTAGACTTGTTGTTCTTGATTTAATTATTAGTTATATCATTATTTACTTACTTCCAGAATGTAAAAAATGATTTATATATCATATATATTCAGTATATAGATATATATAATAGATATATATATGAAAAGAAACACATCATTCCTAGAGACGGTAGGTCGTACTTACGCATTTACGCTGTTTTCATTTCCTTATTGAATTGAATGGATGTAAGTAGATGATATATATATATATATATATATATATATATCCAGTAGCATTATTATGTCATATATTTCATTACTATATAATCATTCTTGAATGGTCAATCATAGAGAATGAATCTCATCGTGTCGTGGAGACGGTAGTCCGTACGTACGCACGAGAAATGATATCATTCCCATATTTATTAAATGGAATTGGGGTGGATAATATAATATCTAAAAATCAGTATGATGTTATAATAATCATATATAGTAATTATTTACACCATTATACCCATCCTAGTAAGGTGGTGGTGGAAAAACATATTACACCACGGCGTGGAGACTGTATTCCGTACATACGCACGCGTGATGATTTCGTTTTCCCTAGAATGGATAAAAGGTGATATAGGGTTGTTTCATATTTATAATAAAATATCAGTATATGAGTGATACTGATGATATTAATTCAAAATTAAACAACTAAACAAGAATAAGTAGAAGAAGAAATAAATTTTAAATAACCGGTAATGGATTTTACCTCTTCTTCGACACGCCTCTTTGAAAAATCCTCTTAGGGCACTAAAATTATTCTTTGAAGAAGACCAGGACCTCTAGTATGTTTATATAGAAGTTGAGAAGATAAATGGGCAGGGTTTGTCTGATCTTGAAGGCTCAAAATGGTGTTAGAAGGAGAGGAAGGAGGTGCCCTTTTATAAAGGAGGAGAGGGGCACCATTAGAATTATAAGAAATATTAATTTATGATAAATTGAAACCCCACATATAAACTTCCAAAATGACTCCAATATGAAGATTAGTTGTTATAGGGTTGTAATATCATAAAAAAATAAAATTTAGACATGTTTTGAATTTATTATAAAAATTATCAACTTGATTTATGTTTATATAATCTATTTAATTTTATCTGTGGTAATAACATTATAATTTTTAAATTGTTACAAATAATTAATTATGTGTTGTGAATTTTCCATAATTGGATAATTTATTAAATTTTAGACCATATAAATTTCAATTTATAATTTTTAAATATTTTTGTGATTTTTAAACAATTTTATATTATGTTATTTTTATAAAATAACAATAGTGTCAATTTTGACACTATTCATTTTTTTAATATAAATAAAATATATACAGAATATATGTTCGAACTAAAAGATTTAATGGATTTATAACATGTCATTTATATCTATAAAATTAGTGGAGAACATTAAATAGTTCATATAATATTTATTTTAATATTTTTAAATCCTTTTATTTGGTATATCTCTTAATAAAATAATTACTACAACATTTTTGTATAATTATTTAATATACTTATTAGTTGCATAAAAATTTAAAATAAAATCCTATGATGAACATAAATATGATACCTTTTATAATAATATTATTTCTTGAATTTAGAATCTTAAAATAAAAACATTTAAATTGTTATATTTATTAAATTATGAAGGTGACATCTTTGCCATCATTTAAAATAAAATAATATAAATTTCATAATCGGTTTTATAAGGCTCCTAATGGTCCAAAAAGATAAATTTGGATGATTAGGGTATACATATACTCGACCAATAATGTTTGGTCAAGTTTCTGGTCCTTTTGATAGGTATTGTTTTTTTAATAAAAACAAAATTATTTATTTTTCACTAAATAAACAGTTTCTCCATCACTATTGTGTCACCATTAATGACAATTATATAATCCCTAAAAATTATAAATAAATTTTCATGATGTAGATAATTTTTTTATCTTTCTGGATACTATTCATGTTCAATGTTTCATGATATTTATCACTAAATTAATATTATTATACTTATAAGATTTAAGAGAGTGACATGTTGTCACTTTCTTTACTTTTAATAATAATTAAGTTATTTTCATGGTCAAAAGTCCATAAAATGAATCTAATCTGACCCTTAGGTGATATGGGTATACTTTTAGTCATCAAATATAATTTTCTCATGTTTTAGGGTAATTTTATAATCTTAGGTTTACCCTTAATTACCTGATTTATCTTTAACTGAGGCAAATAAAACTTACCGTAGTTACTATTCATAGTTCCCGAAAATAAAAAGTAGCTTACTAACATAATTTAGACCTAATGATTCAAAATATGGAATCCATATTTTCAAATTCAAATCACAGAAGTTTTAGAAATTAATTTAAAATTAATCTCGCTGTTAAGAAAACGCGTTTTAAAAGTTAAAACATTGTAAAAGATTGAAATTATTTTACTTATGAGTTCAATGTAAAATTAATGCTAAGGACATAGATTATATTAAATGGTAAAAATATATTCTATTATATACTTTAAAACCATTCAATATTTTAATTTAACCATATAAATTATTATGATGAAAAAGTTGTTTTTAATTAAAATATAGCTCGTTTTTACGATTCATTAGAAGAATATGAAAAATTCATCCAAAGTAAATTTTTATATCCTGATTCTGAAGAAGAATTTTATTTTGTCAAATTGAACTTCTAAACATGTAAAATACTATATTTATAGTGGTTGCGCCATCAAAAGGCGGCAAAACTGCATTTTTTGAAAAATACTTATTTTTTCCAAAACATTTATTTTGTTCACATACCGTGTTCTAGAAAATGTGTAAGATGAAATAATAATGTTATAACATTCAATATTTAGTTAATACTATTCATAAAAGCTAGTTCATAATAATATTGTAACCACATATTGTTTTTTAGTGAAACCCGGTATTGCGTACAACACACGCTATCGAGGAAGGTCACGATTGCATGTAATGCAAGGCAAGTCAGGGTAGTGTGTAGTGCAAGACTCCTTTGTTGTTGTGTATAACAAAATCCAACCATATTTCATTTATACATTGAATATATATATATACACTCAATGTTTCATAGAATAAATATTATCAAATGAACTTGAAATTGTGTGTAACACAATCCAAGAATAGTGTTGCGTATACTGCAAGCTAATACGGTGTTGCGTATAACGCAATATAATCTTGGTGTACCATACAATAGAAGATATGAATGAAATTAAAAAGAATATATCTCATAAAATCTCGGGGTGTTACATTCTACCCCCCCTTAAAATGAATTTCTCCCTCGAAATTCTCCGGGGTTATAAATGGTTTACTATTTGTAAGTTTCATTAATAGAAACCCACATCGTAAAGGGGAATACCAAAACATACCATTAAAAACTAATGTATGAAACGTAACGGTTACCCAAATTAACTCATTACTGGGTTTCCACATAGGATAATATAGGTGAAAATATGGATATGGAAGATAAATCTAACTATCACATTCTGATGGAGAGTGATAGAGAAAATGGATTTGAAAAATCCAACAATCACAAAGCCATAAATTTGTGATGATCTAAGGTATCATCTGATTCATCAGATATAAGAGCACTATGACAACATTTTTGGTTTTCAATATTATTTCCCTAAAGTTGAAAATTTTGAAATAGAAGAAATAATTACTTGATTTTGGTACAATTTCATTGTTGTTTGTGCCTTGAAAAATTTCCACTTCATCTCTTAAATAAATGAAATTGAATTTGTCTTCCGTGAAGTGTGAGCAGATCATGTGATAGAATGATAGGTCATTCCATCTGTCTCAAACATTCGGTTAGAAAACGTTATATACATACTTCCATCTATGGTGATAATAATCATATATGGTTCATAAAATGGACTTATACTTCATCTATCATACCTCCTAATAAGATAAAACCAGTTTCTACTAACCAGGGACTTCCTGTAGGCTACTGTTAGGTGATAAAGGCCAGTCGCACTTCAGTTGTGGGTTAGATTCCTACATCCTCATCCGAGGCGACGGGTTTTCGCCCATTCTACGGGTTGTCATTTTTTTAAAACTATACTATTATAACAAAACAAAAAGTTCTAGCCTTTAACAATACTATCTGATGTCAAAATTAATCGATTTCAATCGTTAGGTTTTTCCAAAATGCTTTTTTCCAATCTCATAGTATAAATAAAATGATTACTAGAATGGTCATATAACAAGCACATGAATACAATCATTTATCCCTTATATATCATAAGATATATCTTTTTGGTCACATTCCAAACATGTGAATACCTTAATCATGTATTCTCTTGAAAAATTAATACTCATTGAACCTTAGTGAAAACATGAATGCTGTCAAAAGTTAAATCTTTCCACATACCAAAAATCCCAAAAATCATATATACTCAAACCATGATATCACTTTGTCCTTATATCAATCATGAGCTCATGAATACTACCAAACATATTATTTTCTTCTTATCCCTTCATTATGTGCATATCAGATACTTTCCAAAAATAATTCAAACACTTTTCATGGTTACTTGTACCATATAATTATTGAAAACCATAATTAACTAATACATAGATATTCCAATATTTCTTTAAAGTACCTCAACAATATTATTCTTGAATAACAATACATAAACACATAAATCCATCCTATTCAATTATTGTCATGGAATACATCCTTCCTTGATTTAGAAGTAACCTCTTATGTCTGGGCATTGAGTTCAATAATGACCGTGTTCTCCACAAATAAGACATTGAACTCCATGACAGTCTGTCACTCTGTGACCCTTTTCCCCAGACAGATAACATCTTCCCCTCTATTTGAGGTATTCTTCAAGGTTCTCCTTCCCTTCTTTAGAAATCTCAATCTTCCTTTCTCTATGCTCCTCACCATGCAAACATGTATAAAATTTCATCTTCCTCTTATTTGATGACTTAGGAATACAACTAATGATCACCTTGTTAATCATATATCGAGATGACGGATTCGGCATAATCACAATATCTTTCTATCTATACGTTATACAATTTCATTGACCATATTCACCAATTTTCCCATTGGAATCAATGTTAACTGAATTCCTTCCCGGTCCCTCCATTGACTAAGACCAAAAATCATAGTGTAAGAAATAGTTAAAATAATGAGTAACCACATAATCATAAAGTGTCACTTATGGGATGTCTAACTTATCATACATTCTTTAATCCATGACACCCTAGGTTCACCCTAAGTTATTCATGATCATCAAAATAATTCTTGGTCTGTAACCTATAGTTATACTAAACCTTAGGGACATCCCTAGACATTCCTTAGAAATATCTCTAGGGATCTCACTAAAGTTTTCACATCCTAGTTTCCAAAGGTTGACTAAACCTTTCCTCTGATACCAACTGTAGGGACCCAATTCTTGACATACGTGGACATTAAATTACTTTTGCAGAATACTTAATACATAACAAAAACAGACACATAAGGACCGTAATAGTTTAGTGTCTTTTGAAACATGGAACATAATCATATAATCTTGGTGAAAGACCTTCAATATCACCCATAAATATCTTCCCTTTTTTTATTACCTAAAACCTTTATTTATATCATGGGGAAAATAAAACAAATCAAGGGTGAGATCAAATGATCAGTAAGGGTAAGTATGGAGAAAATAAAACAAATCATATACATTTGATCATCAAAACATGAACATAATATTTAAACATCAAACTCTTGAGCAATGAAATAAAAAATGGAAATACATAAGGCATAGATCATAATGGAACATAAATCATGATAAAATTTCATGGGAATAAAACATGTAATTGTGGAAACCATTAATCCCATGTTATGATTTCCATAGTATCCAAGGAATTGTTTCTAAGACCATCTTAGTGGACAAAGTCCCTTACTGAACTGGGTTTACTTGTCGTTCCCGCCCTGTATTACTAAACTGGATTTACATTCCATTCCATCCATGTCTATCTCATGAGATATAAATCTTTACCCAATTCATTGGAGAGAGATATAGGTCCCACCCATCTCATAATGAAATCATTCTTACTTGCGCCACAACATAAACATAAATCATAAATCATAACCCAAAGAATAAAATAGGTTTCATAAACAACATCCCATCATAACATAATCCATATAAAACAAATGGATATCATTTCATCATAAGAAATGTGAAACCATGTAAATCATAGAGACATTATACTTGAAACATACACATATGAAAAAATGTAATCTTAGATGGAAAATGGTTTTTGTAAAACACATGAAATGAATTCTTGATGAAAATATCCTTTCTTCCTCAAAATCATTTTATTTTCACAAAATTCCATGAAATTTAAAAAAAAGGATTTTGTTGAAAATAATCATGAAATCATGTATAGGAAGCTTTATTTAAATAAGGCGTCATGAAACCGTAAAAATTTGTTCATGCCATATAAGTTAAAAAAACATTCCTCTCATACTTTTGATGGAAATGTAAAAAAAGTGCCTCGTATGGTAAACAAAAGAAAGATTCCTTACATACCATGTAGTAAAGTAAAAAAATTTGTAAAAAGTACTTTAAACATAAAAGAAACCATTTTTATAAAACTGGTACATGGATGATAAATATAACCCCAGTAAATACTTACGAATAAACAATCTCGGATAAAAACGAGATTGGAAAAGTTATCCCTTACCTTAGGTCTGATATGCTTTGTACGTATCCAAACCTCCTGTATAATGATTTATATAATTTCAAAAACTTATTTCAGATTCATATTCATTCTTATGATATCATATATGATTCAATTATGTCTTTATATTACTCATTCATTTGTCAATTTCATGTTAAACAAAATTTTGGGTAATATTCGTTTCATTTTATCGTACGCATTTAGACTTGTTGTTCTTGAAATTATTATTACTTATATCAGTATTTACATACATCCAGAATGTAAAAAATTCTTTATATATCATATATATTCAGTATATAGATATATATAATAGATAGATAAATTAAATGAAACACACAGTTCATGGAGACGGTAGGTCGTACATACGCATGAACGTTGTTTTCATTTTCTTATTGAATTGAATAGATGTAAGTAGATGAAATACATACATATATATATATATCCAGTATCAATGTTATGTCATATATTTCATTACTATATAATAATTCTTGAATAGTCAATCATAGAGAATAAATCTCACCGCGTCGTGGAGACGGTTGTCCGTACGTACGCATGAGCGATGATATCATTCCCATATTTATTGAATGGAATTGGGGTGGATAATATAATATCTCAGAATTAGTATGATGTTATAATAATCATATATAGTTATTATTTACACCATTATACCCATACTAGTAAGGTGGTGGTGGAAAAACATATTACACCACGGCATGGATATGGTATTCCGTACGTACGCACACGCAGTGATTTCGTTTTCCATAGAATGGATAGAATGTGAAATAGGTTTGTTTCATATTCATAATAACATATAAGTATATTAGTGATACTAATGTTATTAATTAATAATGAAACAACTAAAGAAGAATAAGTAGAAGAAGAAATAAATTTGAAAGAATAGGTAACAGATATTACCTCTTCTTCGACACGCCTCTTTAAAACATCCTCTTAGGGCAATAAAATTGGTCTTTGAAGAAGACCAGGACCTCTAGTATGTTTATAGATAAGTTGAGAAGGGAAATGGGCAGGGGATGGCCAATAATTAATGCTCAAATGGCGTGAGAAGGAGAGGGAGGAGGTTCTCTTTTATAAGGGAGGAGAGGGGCACCATTGGAATTATAAGAAATATTAATTTATAATAAATTCAAACCCCACATATAAACATCCAAAATGAATGAAATCCAAATATTAGATGATATAGGGTTGTAATATCTTCGAACAATAAAATTTATACATGTTTTGAATTTATTTTAAACATTATAAACTTGATTTATCCTTATTTAATCTATTTAATTTTATTTGAGGAAATAAAATTATAATTTGTAAATTGTTAAAAATAATTAATTATGTGTTGTGAATTATCCATAATTGGATACTTTATTACATTTTAGACCATATAAATTTCAATTTATAATTTTTAAATATTTTTGTGATTTTTAAACAATTTTATATTATGTTATTTTTATAGAATAACAATAGTGTCAATTTTGACACTATTCATTTATTTGAATATAAATAAAATATATATAGAATATATGTTCGAAATAAAAGATTAAATAATTCATAACATGTAATATTTATCTATAAAATTAGTGGAGCTTATTAAATAGTTCATATAATATTTATTTTAATATTTTTAAAACATTTTGTTTGGTATATCTATTAATAAAATAATTACTACAACATTTTTTTATAATTATTTAATATACTTATTTGTTTCATAAAAATTTCAAATAAAATCCTATGATGAAGATAAATATAATACCTTTTATAATAATATTCTTAATTGAATTTATCATCTTAAATTCACAACATTTAAATTGTTATATTTCTTAAATTATGAAGGTGACATCTTTGACATCATTTAAAATAAAATAATATAAATGTAATTATTGGTTTTTTAAGGCTCAAAATGGTCCAAAGATAGACCATTGTATGCTTAGGGTATAGATATACTCGACCAATAATGTATGGTCATGTTTCTGGTCCATTTGATAGGTATTTTTATTTTAATAAAAACTCTATTATTGATTTTTCACTAAATAAACAATTTCTACATCACTATTGTGTCACCATTAATGACACTTTTTTAATCCCTAAAAATTCCAAATAAATTATCATAATGTAGATAATTTTTTTAGCTTTCTTAATACTATTCAGGTTCGATGTTTCATGAATTTTATCACTAAATTAAAATTTTTATACTTATAAGATTTAAGAGAGTGACATGTTGTCTCTTTCTTTGGTTTTAGTAATAATTAAATTATTTTCTTGGTAAAAAGTCTATAAAATGAATTTAATATGACCCTTAGGTGATATGGGTTGACTTTTAGTCATCCAATATAATTTTTTCATGTGTTAGGGTAATTTTATAATCTTAGAATTACCTTTAATTACCCGATTTATCTTTAAGTGAAGTAAATAAAAATTACCGTAGTTGCTATTCAGAGTGTCCAAAAATAAAATGTATCTTATTAACATAATTTGGACCTAATAATTCCAAATATTGAATCTATTTTTTCAAATTCAAATCCCATAAGTATCAGAAATTAATTTAAAATTAATCCATCTGTTATGAAAATGAGTTTTAAATGTTAAAACATTGCAAAAGATTGAAATTATTTTACTTATGAATTCAATGTAAAATCAATGATAATGACAAAGATTATATTTAATGGTAAAAATATATTCTATTTATAATTTAACCCCACTTAATATTATAATTTAATCATATAAATTATTACGATGAAAAAAATTGGTTTTAATTAAAATAGTGTGTTTTTACTATTCATTAGAATAATACGAAAAATTTATCCAAAGTAAATTTTTATATCCTGATTCCGAAGAAGAATTTTATTTTTTCAAATTGAAATTATAAAAATTTCAAAAACTAGATTTAATGTTGGTGCGCCATCAAAAGGAGGAAAAACTGTATTTTTTTAAAAAATCTTATTTTTCCCCAAAAATTTATTTTGTTCACATACCATGTTCTAGAAAATGTGTAAGATGAAATAATAATGTTATAACATTAAAAATTTAGTTAATAATATTCATAACTACTAGTTCATAATAATATTTTAATCATATATCGTTGTTTAGTGAAACCCGGTATTGCGTACAACACATGTTATCGAGGAAGGTTGTGATTGCATGTAATGCAAGGAAAGTCAGGGTTGCGTGTAGTGAAAGACTCCTTTGTTGTTACGTATAATAGAATCCAACCATATTTCATTTATACATTGAATATATATATATATATATATATATATATATAAACTCAATGTTTCATAGAATAACTAATATCAAACGAACTCGAAATTGTGTGTAACACAATTAAAGAATAGTGTTGCGTATACTACAAGCTAATATGTTATTGCGTATAGCGCCAGATAATCGTGGTGTAGCGTACAACAGAAGATATGAAAGAGTTTAAAAAGAATATATCTCATAAAATCTAGGGGTGTTACAACTTCCACAACTCATTACGTTGGATGTTCCTTGTACCATTGTAATGGTACATCATCACCTCAATCTCAATTAAATTTCCTCACCATAGTTAGTCTCATTAACATTTCTTATTAGATTTAGTTTGATTAAATGTTCTTCTTAGATTCTGTCTGATTGAATTTCTTCTATAGAGTCATTCTGATAGACTTTCCTCCTCAGATTTAGTCTGATGGAAGGTTTTCAACCCTAATCTGACAGAATCTTTATAATAATGGAATTCTTATTACAATGTAAACTACAATATTATAATTTGAAATTATTTAAACCACATCATCTAAAACTCATTAAAACTTCTGAAAATGTTTATTATTAGTACTTATAGATCTGATGTACACATTTTCTTGATTCTTGGAATGCATAAAATCTTTACGATTCCTCTATTTCTTCAAAATATATTATCGCATGAGTTTTTAGGATTTATGGGAACTTTAATATCATAAAATAATCATCAGACTTAGATAAGAAATTATTATTTATTCCCTTTCTCCCAGAACCTCATTTCATTCTATCCAATACTCAATCAGATTGGCAGCACCTATTCTCTTCTGTTTCATCATATGGTTTCCATCATAATTTTTTCTTAAATATTATGATATTTGAGAAATTAAAACTAGAAAAGATTCATCTTACATTAGGTTAATAAGTGTATGATCTTTCTAACTCATGACATCATTTTATTCATCCAACATATTCAAAAAGAATATCTAACAACCAAGGTGTCTGATGAATCTTTATCATCATACTGATGAATCTAATACAAATGAGGCATCTGATCTAAAATAATTTATTTTTAATAACTTCTTTGACCGGTTCTTCTACATCAGATACTCTACATCCAGTTCTTCTTAGTTTTATCCTATACATCTTTGAAGAAAAAAATATCTCAAAAATAATTCTTTTCTCACATCTGTGTTTACATTGGAACATTCAATTTATTCAATTTTCTTTTTCAAAACAATTATTTTATAAAATATTAGTTGTCAATAAATAAGAAAATACATTGATAAAACAAAAAAGGACAAATGTTCTTCAGTCTCCCCCTTGGAATTTTTTTCACAACTTTTCTTGAAATATTCTACAAAAACTTTTTGTAAACAACTCATGTTTTTTATCATTAACCAAAACATAATATTTCTTAAAAGAGAGTGTTTTGACACCAAACTACTGGATAAAGTAATGTTTCTTAAATAATTTCATCCCTTTGTGATAAGAAAATTTTTCATCCATGTTTAAATAAACTCTCCCTAAATTTCATTTTTTTTTTGAATTTTAATTTACTATCACCCATTGTAGTTATCTCTCCCATAATCTGATAACCAAATATTTAGATTCATTAAATAAAAATAAGTTAAAATGATTTACCATGAACAATGTTGTTACGTTATATACCACATTATCAAAATTATTTAAAGAATAGTGGTGGAATTACCTATTAGTTTTAAGAATTCATTAAAGAAGGATGAATGTGAAGTTGGAACCTCAATTCCACAAAAATATCTTATAGTATAGAATTTGTGATGATATGAACAATTTGATACATTACTAAATATATCCTCCAAAACATCCCAATATTTAACAATTACTTTTATAATTTAAATCATTATATCAATATGTTTTGTTCTTTCATGTTGAGAAAAATTTTAGAATGATCAATTACACTCTTATTATTATAAAGAATCTTGAATGGTTTAGAAACATCCACATTCAAATTTTTTAATAAAATATAATCCACAATATTTGAGTACATGTTTGAGTATCTGCAACATATTTTTATTTTGATGTGAAAAAAGTTACTGAATTTTTTTTCTTACTATATCAAATCACAGAATATTATCCCCAGAAAAATGTTCATTCACAAGTTTAGTAGATATCATTATAATTTCTAGCAAAATCATCATCATTACAGAAATGAAATTTTATTCCAAAAAATCTTTTCTATAAAATACCATATAATTTTTTTTGAAATATATCATAATTCACATTTTTATAACATATGATATTATTTCAAATTAAATTGATAAGTGCCACAAATATTTACAGAATAAACAATATGAAGTCATGCTGTTGTGAGATAAAGAAAACATTCAGTAAACATTTGTAATTATTTTTTAATCACACTTTTTTTGGATTTATCTTTACTCAACATTCTCATTACTGAAATGAGAGTATAATCATATTTGGTTTCTTTCATTCCAAAATTATTTAAAAATTCCTTGTAATACTTTTCTTGAGATAAGAAAATGCAATTTTCTTTATTTTAAATGAGTTGACCATGGTAAGAATTTATTTATAAAAACATTGAAATTTCTAAATTATTCTTCATTTCCTCGTTAAATTATTTACAAAAAAATCATCATTGCAAGAAAAAATATACCACCCACATACACAATGACAAATTATGTTATGGAGTTAACTTATTTCATGTATAGGTTACAATAAATCTTCCCTTTAGAAAAATTCAACATTCTCAAACAACTAACAAGTTTTGAATTCCAGTCACATTGAGATTGTTTCAACACATATAAGGATTTATTAAATATAAAAACCTTGTTTTTATCATTATCAAGTATTGAAGGGCAAGGTTTTTCATTGTAAACTTCTTCTCAATATCTTATTTTGTTAAAAAATACTTCACATCCTTCTTATAATGTTTATAATTTCGATGTGTATCAAATGAATGAAACATTTTTATAGTATATAATATTACACCTGGAAAAAATGTTTCTTCAAAATCTACACCATCCACCCATGAATAGTGTTTAAAAACAAGTATTGTTTTGTTTCTCGAAACTTCTCTATGTTTATTAAATTTTTAACACATTTTGTTCTGATAAAATTGTTACCATTTTTATGTGATAAAAATTCTCATATTTCAATTTTATCAATATGATAAAAATATTCATTCATATAATACATGAATTGTTTATGTTGGAATGTTTCTAAAACTGATTCTAGATTAACTTTTGCTTTAATTGATATCTGAGTTTTTTAATTCAATATTATTCTAGTCCCAAGAAGATCTATCTATTTCTCAATGACATTTTTAAAGTCAATATGATTTTATAAAGTAGAAAATTCCAATCTTATCTATTCCAGATTCCATTTCTTCATCACAAAATTCTTCATAATCATTATAAGTCTATTTTTCTCATCTCATATTCATTATAATCCTTCATTTTATCCTTCTCAACATTATCAAAAACTTATCTTAGATTTTCAATAACATTCACATCATATTATTCTACCAATTGTTTTAAATATTTGTTCTATTTTTTCAATTGTGGGTTTTCATTAGATCCATCTCGATATTCTCCATCATTATCCTTAGGAAAATTCATTGAAAATTTCTTAATTCCCCCATACACAAAACATTTTAGAATAATTTTACCTATATACTTTCTTATTCCTATCTAATAAATAATTGAGATAAGAGACA
Source organism: Viscum album (assembly GCA_963277665.1). Classification (NCBI taxonomy): domain Eukaryota; kingdom Viridiplantae; phylum Streptophyta; class Magnoliopsida; order Santalales; family Viscaceae; genus Viscum; species Viscum album. Next base: position 1,866,678,795 of record OY728159.1, read on the forward strand.
TGATTTTATCATTAAACTCATCATCATATTTATCATTTAATCATAAGGATCAACAAGTTAAAATTTTGATTTTTCAAATTTATTGTAGCATCAAAATCTATTTTATCATTTATTTTATTTTTGAAAATTGGAGATTTTTTCATTTCATAAGAAACAATAATGTTATGCAATTTATCCAGAGATAAATAATATTTATCTTCTAAAGAATAAATTTTAGAATCAAACCTATATGAAAGTTTTCTCATAAGTTTCTTCAATATTCTTGAATCTCATAGAACTTTTATAAATCCTATATGTTTCAAAGAATTTCATTTACCTTGGTGAAGTAATCATCAATAGATTCTTCTTCTATAGTTATTATATCTTCAAAATTACTTCTCTATATTTTTTTCTTTTCTATTTCACTTTAGTATTCCCTTCAAAAATACTATTTTTCTTGTCCCACATACTATTTGATGTTTTGAGACCCATCAACATCATATAAACATTTTCTGATAGAGACATAAGGATTTAATTTTTACCATTTACATTATATTCAATATTTATTATGTATATAATCTTTATTGGATAATATTTATTAATAGGTGAAAACTAAATGTATTATCATTAAAAACATCCAAGCCAGGAGATAAGATATGAAATCAATATATTTCTCCATCCATGAAAATTTTTTCTATAAAACATAGGAATTCCTTTATTGTTTTAAAAATACATAGTATCCATGATAAGGATTGATAAGTGGATATTTTTCTCTAAATCCAATTGATTTTAAAAAGGATCTAATAACAACTATTAAGGGAGGGTGAATCACTTGTATAATTTTCAAAAGATTCAACACTTTTAGAAATATAACTTCTATAACCTATTAAATTTCATTACCATATCATCTTTTAGTAAATACATATGAATGAAAAGGTATAATAGCATGTAAATTAAATGATGTTTTCAAGTTTCAGTCTCATTGTGAAAACCTATATCCCTTCAATACACACTTACATGGGTCTATAGAAATTCACTATTATGAATAAGTGAATACAATTTTTTCCAACATCTGTAAGACTCCTTCTGTCTCCCGATAAGAATGATTATAAAAAACCCTTTCTATTTAAAAAGTTTTCTTACAAAAAAATCATACAAAAAATGAATAAAGACTTGTTTCAAACATCCCCAAAAATAATATATCATGAATCCACAGTATGATTTGGTTGGGCCTCATTCTCTCTATTCGATGAGTCTGGGTGCGATGGACTCATTCGGCTGAATTTAGTCCAATAGACTCAGTATGATGAACCCAATCTCAACAATCATTACTGAAACTGTTATCAAATTATCAGTATGATCTTTCTCTTCCCAGTAAATTTAACTTTCAAATGTTTGTCCTTCTAATGAGGTTATAGTATAAAATGATAACATTTACAAAAATTATGCAACACTTCACCTTTTCCACTCACATGAATGGTTTTAAAGTATAAATTTTTTGTGAATATATTTATAGGCATACTATTATTTTAGAGGTGGGAAACTGATATTTTTCCCACATACTGAAATTCAATAACTATTCCATTTTGTTTTAATTTCAGGTTTCACCAGTTAAACTCTTCACAAATCTTATTGAATCTTCTTGATTTTTCTTCATAATTAGTCTTATTATAATTACAAACATTTTATAAAAAATATGAAACTTCATTATCTCGTTATTATAGAACTTCCTAATATATTTAAGATGGAACTTGCTTAGCTAGTTAAAATGGAACTTCCTCAACTCATTTTGATGGAACTTCCTATGCTCATTACGATGGAACCTCCTTGGGTCATTCCAAATTTGATTCTTCATCAAATTTAGTTTGATTGAATTTCATTCTTAGAGACAGTCAAATTGATTTTCTTTATAAATGTTTGTCTGATTGAATTTCATTATAAGATTTAGTCTGATTGACATTCTATTGAGTAAGTCTGATATAACTTCCTCGGCTTCAATCCTATGGAATCCTAATAATGGTGTAATTCTTATTATAATGAAAACTCCACTTTGATACTTTGAAATTGTTCAAACCTCATCAGATCTAACTCATTTAGACTTGTGATCACTTTTGTTCCTAGTATATCTGGATCCAATTCACACTTTTTCTTGATTCTTGGAAGTAATACAGTCATTACGATTCCTCCATTTCATCAAAATATGTTACCATCATATTTTTTATGATTTATGAGAACATCAAAATTAGAAAAGAATCATTGGACTTACATAATAAAGTATTATAGCATTCCTTACCTCTATCACATCCATTATTTCCAACAAAAAAATAATATGATTGTCAGAACCCATTCTCCCACTTGTCATAATAAGACATTCATCACAAGTGTTACATAAAACCTAGGATATTTGGGAATTACAAACCAGCAACACATCATCAAACATTTCTTTGGAATTTTATAAAATTTCTTAATCCTAAAATCACTATCTTCAATCAACCTATCTAGAGACATTCTAAATTTCTAATAACCACAGTGTTTGATGAATCTTGAACTTCATGCCAATGAAATTGAGACCGATGGAGCGTCTGATAAACAACTACATATTCTAGATAACTTTTATGCCCAATGTTTCTTGGTCAGACACTCTATGTTTGGTGATGCTCAGTCTAGTCCTCTTCATCCAAAAAATTAAAATTCTAAAATTCAATACTTTTCTCCACCCTTTTGTTTAGGTTTTAACATTTAATAAATTTTATATTTAAAAAAAAATTTACAAAACATTTTTATTAAAAAAAATAAAACATTATTAAAACAACATAAAAAAGGGTCCTAAAAGTTGACAATTTTTCTGTTAAAAAGTAATATCATTATTGAGAATAATATTTATCCCCTTTAAGTATTATTTCAACTCCTTCTCCATATGTTTCTTTCCATAAAAATGATCTCTTCTATATTTAAAAACCCAGTTATTTTTCATTTCATGTGACATTCAAATTTTCAAATTTTTCAAGAGGAATCTTTGTTATAAAATTATAAATTCTAGGTTTTGATAATGATATTTTAAATGGTTTATTTCCATAGTCATTTGGTATATTCTCCCCTCAACATTTCCTTGATATATCATTTTTGTATTTTCAAGGAACTATTATTTAAGATACTTTTTAATGAACAAAAGTTTTCAAATTCATTTACAACACCTTTTAATATTTGTTTAAAGGTGTCCTATAAAATATTATTTTATTAAAATGTGACAATAGTTTTTCAAGAACTAATATATGTTTTCTCTTATATTTTCTTTTTTATCTCATGATTTTTTTTTCATGGAAATTTAATTATACAAATTAAACTCTCAAATACTCTTATTCATTTTTTGGGATTAAACTTATACAAATATATTACATCCATTATATTTATTGGCCAATAAAGATTTATTGTTTTAAATAAAAACATTTAACCATGAAAACTCTATATTTCCAATTTCCTAGGTTGAGGTGTGTTCACAAAGATTACATATATAAATTTATAGGGTAAATAATGAATTGTGTTTTATACCCTCTATCTATATTGTGTAAATACGATATACTTAATTAATTGGTATACACAGATAATCCAATTTAGTTATTTTTCATAATCAATTAATTTATATTTATTTTTTATATTTTTATATATAATTATAATTTTTCCTTATATAATTAAATATAAAATGTATATAATACCCAATTTCTTTCCATGGGTTTTTAATGATATGATAATGATTGACTTATTATTTAAAACATTTGCATGAATGATGAAGGGGGTGCCTTATATCTCTATCAAATTCATTTTTTATATTTGGTATCTCATAAGATAGTAAAGTGCGGGAATAATGAGTTTGTTCAAAATGTAATTAGAAAATATGAGTTTTTCACATTTTAATCTATGTACAAAATGACTTTGTCCCCAAAAATCAGGGTAATAATGTTTTTTCCCAGATGTATTAATTTGTTTAATATTATGAAACCATTCTATGTTGAAGTTATTTTCAAGATATATAAAATTAAAAGAATACTATTCTTTAATAAGACATTAAATAGTTTTTTTATTATCCCATGATTGGTGATTTTTTTGTTATGAAATTCTTGGTTATTAGTTTTTTGATACTTTGATATATAAAAATTCTATGATTTGTTCTTATGTTATGACATGTTGTATTCCAGGATTTCTGATCTATGCTTTACTGAGTATGACCCTCTCACTGCTACAAAACTGGTGTTTAACTGTGTTGGTATTTAACAGCACTAGAAACAAACACAGATAAATGACATATTTATCATCACAAATAAATTTAACCATTTATCAGTGCTTTATTTTTTACACTGATAAGGGGTACCGTTTATTAGTTCATTTTTTTAGTGCCGATAAAGGGTACCTTCATCAGCGCCATATATTTAGTGCTCATAAAGGAATCCATTATAAGTTCTTTTTTGTCATTGGAAAAGGTTTGATGAAATAAAATTAAATAATTAAATAAGAAATAATATTATAAAAAATAATATTAAAAATATTATTAATTAAATAATTATTGAAAAAAGTGAATAAATTGAGTATACTATATATAAATTATAAATAATAATAAAAAGAATGTATTAAATATGTGTATATAAAAAATGAAAATTAAATAAACTAGAATTAAAAAATAAGTAATTTGAGAAAAATATTAAACATTTTATTAATTAGATGATTATTGATAATGTTAATAAATTGTATATATTAAATTTATTTATATAATAACATATATAAATATGATATATATATTAAAAAATATTAGTTATCTTTACATTAAATAGTCATATATTTAGTGAATAATGGTTTATAATTAAAAATTTATATGAATTAAAAATACTGAATAATTGCATAGTGTAATTGACATATAATTGAATTTCCTTTGATTTTTCAATTTAGCATAGATCAAATTTGTTTCATATTGATTTCAAATATATGTAATTTATGTATTTTTATATATTATTCATAGACACATATCTTATCCATTTTATCAATATTATTAATGAGTAGTTATTTTTAATTTTTTCAATTTCAATCATTTTTAACATGCTTTCACTTAAAATTAGATATTCATTAATGATGTTGGAAAAATATTTGTAAAAAAATTTATAAATAAAATTAAAAAAATAAATATATTTAAAAATATACGTACAATATTTATAAAACTAAATATTTATATTTATAAATAATTAAATATTTTTTAAAAGTATTTATATATTTATATATATTTAAATAATTATTAAATTGATAATAAATTTACATAAATAATGAATATATTTACTATATTTATATTTATGTATATTTATAATATAATTATAATTATATAAAAAAAGTATAATTATATAAATAACATTTTTTAAAAATGATTATATAATTACAAATGAATAATTATATATTTAAATAATTATAAAATTATAATCAATATATTTAAATAATGAATTTATTTACTATATCTATATTTATATTTATTTATTAAATATGAATATATATATATATTGAAGACATTTATTAATAATTTTAAATATAAATCTATTATTAGAGCTAAAGTGATAAGCACTCATAAAAGAAATCATTATCAACTCTTTTTTTGCGCTCATAAAGACATATCATTGTCACCTCTAAAAAAGAGTAGATAAATGTTCATTTTATCAGTTATAAAACAATAAGTGCTAATAAATGGACTCTTTATCTACGATTTTTTAAAAGTGCTGATAAAATTTCCCGAATATTATTAAAAAAAGTAACATATTGTAAACCTATCATGATATCTGAATCTTTCCATGGAATCCACCAATTTTCAAAACTCATCCTCGGTGAATTGAAACTCAAATAACAAAAAACCACTCAAATCACACAAACCCACTACCTCGAGTTACTTGTATATCTCCAGACATCTGGTGTTCAGTTTCAGTTAAGTTTTATGAATAAAACATTGAGATGTGGATCCAAGGGTCTCAGATTTTCTTTAATAAAGTGAGGTAGGCCTGCGTTTTCTTTCTTAGGCTCTGATTCTCAAAATGAATTTGTCGTTTTGAGATCTGAATATGAGGGTATTTTATTATCCTTTTTATGTTTTAATTTTCATTATGTATTTCTGCTTTAGTTATTTTATACTATTGTTATTTTGTTTATGATATGTTTTTTTCTTGATTACTATTTTGGATATCCTATTTTGAAATTTTTTTTAATTTTTTTTGAATCAATTTTCTTCACTATATCCATCTATAACCCATATTTCTCCACAAGTTCAATTTTGTTGCTATTTGAAAATCTTAGTGAATCACGTATGGTCCGCAGATAATGAAATTAAATAAAAATTTGTTCTACTATATAAAAAGTAGATGTTTTGGATTTAAAAACATTACAAGAATCACTAAATTGATTTAACAAATCTATTCCCATACTAATGATGGTGTGAAGCAACAACACAAGCTGATTTTATGAAACTCATTTAAGGGAAGATATTTATTTAAATTTTATTATAATACTTTTTTGTAATGGTTTTCCCATAAAGATTCATTGACTCAAAATTCTGTTCTTTTATTTTATGAGAAATCGTATTAAGGGTGACACCATATTTATTTATTTTCATGGATCTCTATTTTCAAAATTAGTATTGGGTTTTATTTATTTTACTATGTTGTTATATTCTGTTGTAAAGGTTATAATTATTGATCAGAATTGTGTTGTTTTATTACTTTATACCAACTTCTTTATGGACCTCCCTAAAATCACAGGGATGGGTCAATGCATATTAGATGGCCTACCTAGAATTCTTAGGTTGATATATCATTTGTTCCAAAAAATAGAATGGATGTTATCACATTCTATATACTATAAGTTATTTTTAGGTAATCCTCATTTTATGTCTACTTGGACATTTTTTGTCAATATATATATATAATTAACATTAATATAATTTATACATTAATAACCTTTAAAATATTATAAACTCATGTTACATTCAAAATAATGAAAATTAGGTAATTATATATATATATTTAAAATAAATAAACATTCCGAAATTTAAATAATTATATTTTATACACAATTACCCAGAATGAAAATTATTTAAAATTAATATAATTGGAAAACTATTATTATTATTATTATTTTAGTATCATAAGAAAAAATTGTATTATATATATATATAGAATATTATATTAAATATTTAATGAAATTTAAATATGATAAATAATATACATACATATATATAATTATATTAAAATAATGTTACTAATATAAAACATATATATAAATAAATAATATTTAGGTATATTCCCTTTTTATATCTGTGTATTGAATTGGGAGTGACCTATATTTGATAGATTTTGATGGTGGAAGGCGTGAACAATGTTCAGGTTTATTGGATATAAATGTTAGTGTGAATGAAGTACACTCCTCCATCAACATATTTTTTCAATCATATAAAACCGTATAGTTTTTTAATAAAATAAAACCAATTAGAAACCATGTTTTATAAAAAATACATTATAAAAAATACCAAACAAATTATTTTATAAAAGTTTTATTCAGATCCATGTAGACAAATTTGTAGATAAAAATGAAATTAATTCATCATTAACAACGCGTCCACGTCAAATCAAATAAATTATTTTTAGTAACATACATGTGTCAGCTGAAATTACACTGTAGAAACCAAAATACTCCCAGGTTCCACATCAGAGTGGTTCCAAATTTTGATTCTTCCATATCCACCCTCTATTTATTTCACACTACTCATTCCATCATTCCTCTGGTTGTGTAGAGATTTCTTCTAGAAGGAGTTAGGTTCAATGGAGGCTTCGAGTTAATAACTAGTTCGATTGGTGAAATTCCCACAAATGAGATTCATTTTCCCTTTTAGAGAACACAATTAATTATAATTGTCACCCTCGTCATCTTCATCTCTGAAATTGTTATTATTGTATTTTGTTTCCTTGAGATTCATCCCGAATCTATTTTATTTTTCTGTACCTATCTAAGAATTATTCATACCCTGGATGAGTACTGTTTAGAGTATTTGAGGCAACATAGGTGCATGTATACAAGAGATGGAGGATGTGTATGAAACAAAAAATTACAGTGATAAATGTTCGGGAAATGACCTGATGGGGAAGACTGTTGTCTATAACTTTTTCCTTTGAAATAATTCAACAGATAACACCAACCATAGTGGAAAAATTCTCCCCCTCATCCTCCCTCGATGATTGATTGTTTGGTGAGATCTATTTTTGTTTTTTTATTATCATTCATACTTTACCATCAACATATACCTCAGGTCAAAAATGTTTGCATAGTGAAATCATTATCTACATAATTAATTTATTATTTCATATTTATGTTTAATTTATTTCTTTTCATTTTTAATCATAAAATAATTGTTTTCTTGTACAATTGAATTCTTTTTTTAGCTTGTAACTGAGATAATGAATTTTTTTTTCAAAAATGCATACAGTCTTTAAAATAAGGTGAATTCATACTACATAATTAATTAGTTTTTCAATCATTATATGTATTATTTTTAAGATAATTTATTATCATTTTTATCAAACACTTATTTAATTTTTTTAAATATCTTTTGGGAATTCATATTTTTCTTTTGACTATCAACTATAAGACATAAAAGAGATAGAATGATTATTTTTTCTAATGTTTCCATGCTTTCTATTTTCATTGAAAGTTTTTATCTAACTACAAACACTACATATATATTTGATATTATTATTTGATAATCCTTTCCCAGTGTTTAAGGAATCTAATCATTTGACTTTCAAAAATGAGAAATGTTTTTAGGTAAAAATATTAATTCAATACAAATTGTCGGATGCTCGACATATAAAGATCAAAGAAGTGTGTTAACATTTCTAGTTACGATTGTTTTGTGACTTTTGGACAGGTAAGAATCAGTCACACCTCAATCCAACACACGGGGTGATTGGTATGACTCTAAGTGACTGTTTTTACTTAAAATTGACATTGATTTTATTAAAAAGTACATGTGGCTTACTAAAAACTAAGAAAAAATATTCTGATTGTATTGATACATTTGGGAAATGATCCATATGGAATTTGAGATATGTAAGAATCATCTTCACCTCAATTTTAGAAATGGTGTGACCATTACGACTCAATGCCTCTATTATCATTTTAAAATTGATTGTCAGTTCAAAAAAATGTATCTCACAAAAAACAATGCAACCACACTCATATTTGTTTGATAATTTAGTACATCAATTTATAATTCATTTTTGACGTGTAGGAATCAGCCTCATGTTAAACTAATAAATGATGTGATCGGCATAGGTGAAAGTGCATGTTTTTTTGTTTAAAATGATATTTTTGTATAAAAACAAGTAACATAATCAATATTGAGAAAAAATTAGGATTGTTTTTATACATGAGTAAAATTATGAATAAATCATTTTAGATTTGTAGGAATCAACCATACCTCAATCTAGTGCATGGTGTGACTGGTATGACTCAAAGTACATCTTTTAATTAAAAAATGACATCAAATTTAATAGAAAGGACACCTAACCTACAAAACCCATATAATATGCTTTAAATGTTTTTTGATAAATTATGGAAATGATCCCTAAGTAATTTTTTATTTATAGGAATTATCCATAGCTCAATCTGACACTTGGTGTGGCCGGTGTGACTCCATGTGTCTGTTATCTGTTTCAAATCAATAGTTTAGTTCAAAAATTATCACTCGCTAAAAAACCAAGAGAACAAGATGTCATTTTTTGATAATTTTGGAAATTGATTCTAATGTAATTTTTAACGTGTATGAATTAGGGTCATTTTATGATGATACGTGATATGATTGGTATGAGTCAGAGAGAAAGTTTCTAGTCTAAAATTCCATTTTAGTAAAAAAGACAACTGACGTACTCAAAACCAAGAAAACAAATTTGGAAGGTTTTTATACATTATTAAAATAATCCATCAGTGATTTGGGATGGTTAAGAATTATTCTCAAATAAATCTAATGCATCATGTGAACAATATGAATGAAATTGCATCTTTTTATTTAAATTTGAAATTTTTTTTTGTAAAAATGTCAACTCACCTAATCGAAACGGAGAAAATTAATTCAGATTTTTTTGATACTTTGGTAAAACTATCCATATATTATTTTTGACATGTAGGAATAGATCTCACTTAAATTAAATACATGATGTGTCTAATATGACTCAATGTGTCTGTTTTCTGTTTAAAATCAACATTTTAGTTCAAAAAGTGTCACCCATAGAAAACTGAGCATACACGCTGAAATTTAATATATAATTTAGGAAAATGATTCTTATGTAATTTGTGAAGTATAAGATTTTTTATTCATAAAACTGACAGAATATATGATTGATATGACTCAATGTGTGTGTTTCCAATTTAAAAAGAGTTTTTTTAAGAGAAGCGACATACTCAAAACTGAATAACCACATTTGGATTGTTTTGATATTTTTGGATAATGATCTGTAAATCATTTAAGCTATTTCCAAATTAGTTGAACCTCAATCTCATGCATGGTGTGATGAGTATGAATCAATGTGACTTTTTTCAATATATAAGTAGAATTTTTGTTTAAAACGCACATCACATCACCAAAAACAGAAAAAATGAACCTAGATTGTTTTCTATTCATTAATATTTTATATTCATACATTATTTTTCTAATTTTGGGGTGTTTTTGGTGTTGTGGTTTACATTTACTATACACTACACTATTGGTACAGTGCACTATAGTAGCACACTAAAGTATGCACCTTTATCCATACTGATAAAAGAGACCTTTATTAGTGCTGGAGAAAGTGTGGATAAAGGATTATTTTATCAGCACTTATAGAAGCACTAATAAAGGGCTCAAGATTTTAATCACTCCCCAATAGTCAATGCTTCTCTAGTGCAGATAAAGGTGATACTTATCACTATTAAAGTCCTATTTTGTAGTAGTGTATCATGTATCTTGATTATACATATATTCCCATATAATTCATACTTATGATATTTGATTGATATATTCTATAATTAATCTTATTGAAAACATAATCTCAAACTATTTTTATGTTTCCATTTCCAATGGTCATGTTTGAAAATTAATTCAAATGATTTGAATACAATAGTTTCTTCTCATGATAATTATGGGACATTTTAGATAAATTTTATGGATTATGTACTTAATTATTTTTTTGGAAGAATTATAATTTGTTGAAAAATATGTGTATATTGTAAGACATTATTTTTTTATTAATTATCTAAAAGTAAAAAACATAAAAGATAATGATAATGTATTGTAATTAATTATTTATTTTAATTAATGTAATAGGAAGATTCTACAAAATTTGTGTTGTTATAGATTGTATTAGATAATGTTTTAGACAACGTCAGATGATAGGATGTTTGTTATAGATATTTTAATGGTTTATAACTTAAGGATGCTTGTAATATCAAATATATGGATAACCATATCGGTAAGTTTAGGTAATGTTTAAATTTCTATAAATAATGGAATTATAACATTACTAAAACTCTTATGAATTAGAATCAAGGATATGTTTATGTATAAAATGTCATTCTAACATTTTTTAAATGTTTATATTGTTTGATTATATTATAAATTTCATCCCAAACTAGATACTAGTATGTGGATAGAGTTCTGGAATATATTCATCAAGTGATAATCACTTTTAAAAAATAAGGTTGAGTTTAAATTCTACCATCACTTTGATGTACTATGAATGTGACTATTAATTCACACATTTCTAGACTATCTCTTGGCATATTCATTGGATAATCACATTTTCTTTTAGAGGAATTAAAAAGGTTTAATTAGGGTATGTAATTAGTTTATGTAATATGATAAACCCAAGAATAAAAAACCTAGATTAAATGAAGGGTGATTTATGTTTAACTTATAGCTATTTTAATTACATTTACGAGTAAAACTTTTACTGATAAATTTTTTAATATTATTATAATACAATATTTCTATTATGGTGATACTTTCTCATCAGTCTTGATTTATTCATTATGGTTTTAGTAATTTTTGAAACACAATGGAATAGAGTTAACAATGTAAGTCATAAACAATACATAGATCATCCTTATGCGAAACCTAATGGGGTGTGATTTGGATGAATTTTTTTTGACTATTTGAAATCATCTATAATAAATTATGATTAATAATATGAACATTGTTTATTTTTCAAATATACTAAACTAGAAAATAATGCAGTATTGTAAAAGATTGGGTGATGAAGATGATTATGGAAAGAAGATTCAATTTCATTCAGGTCTAAATTTTGTAATGAATTACCCCATGGAAGGAAAAAGAGGAACCATAATATGATTTATGTGTGGAAAAGGATGTCATATATTTAATAATTATTGAATAAATGTGACTAAATTAGTGGAAATAGTGAATGGAAATTGAATTCATCTAGAGGTACCAATAATAGTTAAATTTAATAAATTTATGGAACTTGTGCAATATTCAGGTAAATTTCCTAATAAAAAGGATAACAAGGATGATAAGAACAATTAACATAAATCAAACTAGAATTCCTATGAAACCAAAAGTATAGAAATTGATTCCAAAAATGATACAAAATGAGATAAATTGTTCACCCACTCAACTAATATTACTATTTTATTCATATCTTATTCAACCTACTAATTTATATATAAGTATATAAATTTACCTTCCCAATGACTACATGCTGAATTACTAATAAAAAATATTTTTGGTATTATTATTTTCTATCATGTATATAAATCCTCTTTAATATATGTTTATATTATTTTACTTCCTATAAAATCATATTATCAATCCTTTAGTAAAATTTAAAATTGTATTATGTAGCGATTATCAATATTGATATAGTCACCATGACAATTTCCAAGATTGAAAAATATAATAACAAAAATAAAAACTTGTATAGATAAAAAATATGACTATAAACACACTATAAAAAAGTCTCTCTTGTTATATTGGGATATTTATCACAAATTGTTAAAAATAATTATCATTAAATATATTCTTATTTTGATGGAATATATGATTTCCATAGTAAAAAAATGGATAATGAGGATGATATATTATTTAAAAATAAAATCTAGAGTCATGTATCCCAAATGGAAACTATTTATTAAATCATTTTTCATGAATGATTATAATTGTGGGGACATAATTTATTTAAGGGTCGGTAATGTAATAAATCAAAATTTCACAGTGTATTTTCCACAATGGAATATTATTTTAATAATATATTATATTGATAAAACAGAACTAAAATGAAACATTATATATTAAAATAAAAATTAACCATTATAATATTGTTTTAAAATTAGTAGGTATAAATATAAGTATCTATTTTATAAACTCTATGAAAAAAGTTGATGAAATGGAAATAAAAAAGTCGAATTCACCCTTTTAAAAATCATATATCTAACCATGGAAATGAGGTTGAATCAAAATATGTTTTACAAGATTATTTCCAGGAAAAACTCAAATAATTATGATATTAGAAAATACATATATGAGTGAATTTAATGCTTCTGGAAATATATAGAATATCCATGATGATGGAATCACACCCCTTGAATTCCACAATAACTTACCATATACATAGCTATTATTAATAAATCACAAGGGATTATTTAAGCGAAAAATATTATGATATAAATATGTATTTATTAGTGTAATATGTTATTTATCTTATTTATTTTATACATTTTAAATTTTCTAATTTAGTGAAAAAGAATATTTGTTTACTAATGTAGTGACAAAATTTACATAATCATTTTACTCTAAAAAATTTATTCATCACAAGAAATGCTTTTTATACCCATTATTTTGAGAAATTAAATATACCATGGAAAATATATATTATTTATATGAAAAAATTTACAAACAGTATCATAATAAGTGATTCATAGGAGACACGAATTATAATAGTTAATATATTAAAAAGTTTCTTTCATAAAAATTTATTTTCATTGTATTTTTATTTGAAATGTTTATTATAAAATTTTAGATCATTAATTCAAAAAGTATAAGTTAAATTCTGGCAGTATGATAAAAACAATATCTTAGGGTACTTTTTTCACATTTTTATAAAAATTGGTATTTATAAGTGAATTGTGAAAAATCTAGATTTTAAAATTAACCTAACATTGATTAAATTATTAGTATATAAGTATGACATCGAAATTTCTAAAAAACATTATAGAAAAAATTATTATTTATTAATAAAAAATTTATGTTTAAATATATTTATTTTAAAACAACACATTTTTAAAATTTTAGAATATAAGTTACACTATCGACTAGAAATTTATTAATACATTATAAATTTATTTTTTTCAAATAAATATTTATATATCTTTATAAATTAATTCCAATAAATGTATTTAAAAATTGTAATTACAATATATATATATATATATTAATAATAATACTTTTATTTTTAAATAAAATAAATAAATTAATTATGTAAAAACAAGTTATTGATGGAAAAACCAAAAAGTTAGGAAAGGTAAACAAAATGGATAAAAATGTAAACATGTTAAAAAAGAGAAAAATTATTTTTTTGGTGAATCTAAATAACCTTATCCCTTCTTTATTATTTTTATTTTAGGTTCTTATTAAAATATAAAATTGGATAACAGTTTATATTATGATGAAAAATTATAAAATGTTCGTCTGAAAGACATAAAAAAGGGGCCTTGCAGAACCCCTCAATGTCTATACCAAACATTTTTTTTACACTTGATCCAATACCATTTTATTATACCCTAAAATACACATGAAAATACGTAATGTTATACAAAAGATATATTTTTCTAGGTCCTCCCTTTCAATGGAATCATATTTTATTTAGGTCAACGTTCTCAATATTTGTATGAATAATTCCAACAAATATTTCTCAAATTCATTTCCAGAACTATTTTTCTCTTACTATATAAAGATTTTAGTAGTGATTGTATATTAATTTTTTTTATGATATGTAACAAATCATTAACTTTATTTCCCATATTACTTTAAGAATAAAAGAGACATCCTTCATGTGTTTGTTCAGATTATCAACTCCATGAAGTGATGTCTTTTGGTTTTTACCTCCGCCTCTATTTGTTTATTATAATGATATAATTGATTAGTAAATGTTACATATATTATATAATTGTTATTATTATGAGAAAAATTATGATCCAAACTGGTTATCTGACATTCTTTTAGAAATGAAAAACATTAATTATGAGTATGTATTGACTACCACCTCTACAATGTAACATATCTCATTTTTCATTTAGTTTGTTTTGATTATTAAATTCAATAAAAAGGTTATACATCACCATAAAATCCATAAATAAAAAAATATTCTATAAAAAATATTTTTTTTTCTAAATAAAACAAGATTCATAACAATATTAAACATGTATAATGGTGTGAACTTACTTGGTTTTCTTTAACAACATACATGAATAATGATATATATAATCCTATTTTATGAATAAGAAAACATAGTTATTGTTAATATTATAAATCATTGAGTAAATAATTTTTTTATAATTATGGAAAGGCAACATAAACATTTTAACTTTTTATTTAACGGTCACATTTTTTATTGATAAAAATAACCATCAACTATTTCGTCGCCAATTTTATTTTCAGAAAACATATACTTCATTAACATAAAATAAAAAAAACTTAATTCAAAAAATAATTAAGAAAAAATCTCCAGGTCATAAATAATCATTTATTGATGAACTTTTAGTAATGGATGGTGGATAAACCTCAGAATTATAAGTTGGGCCTCTAACAATAAGAATTTATAACACATGATGGTAAAATTAATTTATAATTGATTAATATATTGATAATAAATTATTTAAAATGAATATTATAAAATATTATATATATATATATGTAAATTTATGAAGTGGAATGTTAAGAATTTTATTTTTTATATTGCATATTCATGTGATTAAGTGAACGTCGGAAATTATTTTAAGAGTTTCTTTATCTAAAATTTAATTTCTAGAGAAATATTTGTTTTTATGCCCGATGATATCATTAATATAGTGTTATTTATACATAATAAATTTATTTTAAATATTTAAATAATTAATATCGTTTTAAGCTCTTTATAATGTTCTATCATTATGTAGATTTTAATTTTTTAGATACCATTGTTGTAAACTATTTTTGCTAATTAAAATCTATACATTTTGTTATAAATATTCCTCATGAAGCTAATCCTTCCAAGGATTTTTTATTCAACCCTAATTAATTAGTAATGATTGATATCTCATAATACAATAAAGTGTGAACATCATAAGTATTTCCACATAGGATTGGACACAATGAGTTTTTTCAAATTTTGAAATTTATAAATAATGAGTTTGTTCAAATAGGTTGGATTATAATAATGTTTCTCATATTAATTCATATTATAATGACTATGACACCAATATTTATTTTATTTATTTTTAGTATATATTGTATTCCATGTTTATGCCTCTTTTATGAGATATTATACACATTTATGGAACATGACCATGATTCTGGATTATTATTTATGATTTTTTGAATGTTTATTATAGTTGTGACTTTTTATGTGTAGAAATTCAATGATATGTTCTTATCATATATTGATCCTTATTCCATGGTTTATGATCTATGATTATTTTGTATAAATCTCTTATATATCCCAATTAGACCCATATTTATTTAATATATCAATTTTTTATCATTGATTATTATTAGTTATGATAACAAATACTGATCAACTAAGCTCACCACATGTTTATGTTTCTGCTTCTATAGGTTATGAAAAAAATACATACATATTATGTGTCTAGGAGGGTATCTTGGGTTTTAAAATTTGGATAATGTTGAGGACATTTTATGGATTAATTAGTTTTTTATATAGTGGTAAATGTTCCCACTAGTTGAAATTATATTTTTTTTAGTTAATTATTTTTCCTGATTTACTAAAACATTAATCTTATGATATAATGGGAATCAATTTCAATATATAATTTTCAATAAGACATATAATTATGAGACAAAAACATATGTGGGATATCTTATTATTAGTTAGAAACCACTATATTATCAGTTTTAGAATCCTCACTATAAAAAATTGTTTACATTTAATGCACCATGTCAATTTAGATTTTTAATATATAACCATCATCAACACTATTCTATGGTGACCATCAATAATAAACATATTACCATTTTTATTACATGTAATTTGGAAATATAATCGGACTCAAATAAGAATTTTCCAACATAGAAAATATTATTTTCATTCTTTATATCAATTTTTAGCATTTAAAAATGATTTCCACTTTTTTAGATTTACCACGCATTTGAATGAGATCACAATAAATATTAGAAATACCATCAGCTCCCTCATTCATCACTAATCCACCTAATATATTTTCTTTTATAAAAATTATATCATAACATACTTTTATTATTAAATACTTCTTAGTAAACTTTATCACATTCCCCAAATTACTGAATTGATATAAACTTCATTGATTGTTATCATGCCATTAAAACTCTAAAAAATACATAAAATTATTTTTTTGCAAATATTTTGTATTTTCATGATCCCATGAACATTAAATATTAATAAATTCCTAATCAAATAAAATATTCCTTGTAACCCCCAAAGATTTTATAGTATGCATATTCGTAAAGAAATTCAATTTCTTAGATAGGATATGTTGCACATAACACTGAACATTAAAACATGTGATTTAGTATGAAAAACTATTATTTTAACAGAATCAATTAAGATAAATAATGGGAATACTATTAACTAAATTATGAAAATGTAGTTTACACATTTTTATATAAGGAATTCCTTTGAAATGAAATATAAACCCATTAAAAAATATTTTTATGCCCACAATGATATTTTATCACAATAAATTAAATTAATGACTATTAGTGAGAGATATTAATGAAATATTTATGTTATATATTCAAAACAATTTAATCGATACACTAATTTTTCTAGAAATAAGACAATAATACAACTAATTTTAATTATAAAATATTATATTTCTCTAAAAGTAGTTTTCTTTCCTTTTGTTGCCTTTCTTATTTTATATCTAGTTTTTAGAAATTTTATATGTTATATTTGTGAAATAAAATTCTTATTTTAAATAATAAAATAAAATTTTAGTATGCATGCATTTTATTATTTTTCTAATAACGTTCATGTTTTGATTAATAGTTTAAAAATATTTCATTTTAATTGAAAATATATTATTCATCTAGATAAATTATTGTGTAAAGTTATATTTTAAATTGTTTTTGAAGTATAATTAAATTTATTTTTTATCTGTAAATCTAATGCATGTCATTATAATACATTTAACCTTTAATTTGGATATAAAATCATTTTAATTCCTTTAATATTTTTACTTTATAACCCTTTTTTATTCCGTAAACGTGATAAATTTTAAATTAATTTTATCCAATTATATTTCTTGAATTATGAAAAAATTATTCCATATTTGGTGTCAAACTTTATGAATTTTGTAAATAGATATCTTTTATTTTTATTAAAATTTTAATGGTAACTTTATTTTTTTTAATTTCCACGGTTGAGGTTAAATATGGTAATTAAGGATAAAAATAAAATTTTAAGTATTAATAAATTAACCTAAATTTTATCATTATTTTACTTTATGAGTTATTTTTGACCTAAATAATTTTTGGGTTGATTTTATGGCCTCTTGTATCCACTTGGATGACTTTATTACTTTTATATTATTTTATTCTAAGGAAATGCAAATATGTCAAACACATGTTTTTAATAAGTGTTACATTATATATATAAATTTTTTAGAAGATAACTTTGACTATAAATATTCATGTTAAATATAAAATATATATATTTATCATGAAATTTAATTTTAGATTTTTATGGAATAAGTAATTTAATAAAAGGCGTTCCTAATGAAGATGATGTAATTGTTTAATTAATGGACAAATCAAATAATTGTAACTAAAAATATTAAAATAAATATAATTTGATATAGCTAAAGTCATAAAATAATATTATATACGACCGATAAATATTATCAATGTATTTTTTTAGGTTATCATATTGTTATGACATTTTTAATAATTCAACTAAGGAATATTGTTAAAATTATCACTAATGATATTTTTGAATAAATAATATTTTATTAAATGATATAAAATTTAAAAAATCAAAAATTATTCTAAATTTTTGGGTTAAAGATAAAATTTCATCCTTGACTCATTTATGTAACATTTTTCATTTCATAGCTATATATTAACCTTCAAAGAATAAAAACACATGTCATCATGGTAAGAATTAAAGGGTTTATATAAGGGTTAAAACCAAAACATAAGGATAATAATGAGACATAAACTTTTCTAAAATTAATGTTTTTGACATTATTTAGATCATATTCGTCTATGATTCAAAATAAATTTATTTTTATTTGTTTTAAAGAGGAAATTAATATATATAATTTAATATTTTGATTGTTTTCGAAAGATTCCCTCACCTCAATTCTGAAATGGAACCTCTTTCCTCACTTATTCACACCACTTGAATCCTTTTATCTTCACTAAACACTATCCATTTATCCTACCAAAATCCTTATACATGTTTTTTTGGTTCTGGTCTTCCAAAAAGACTAAATCTGGATCCCTTGATAAGTGATACAACGAAAGCCCCCTGAAGAAGAGGTCATTGTTTTACCAACTCATTCAAGTTAATTTCTTATTATATATTATATTAATCTATTATTTCCATAATAAAGTAATAATTACAATATCATATATATTCTTAGATATTATTATGATTATGGTACATCCAAATACTATGATTTAACTATCCTATAATAAATGAAAACACTGTCTGTGCGTATATACGACTTAAAGTCTCCCCTTCATGGTTTATTCTATTTTCCTCACTAAATTACTTGGATGGGTATAATGGTGGAAATAATGGATATATTTGATAATTATGACATTATATTGACTATAGAAAAATTAATATAACATCCACTTCATTAATCTTTCAACATTAAGGGAATGATTTTTTCCCTCCTGCGTACATACATCCAACCATCTTCATGACGTGATGTGATTCATTTTACTTGATAACCATTCAATAATGATTTTTAAAAATGTATACAATTGTAAATAATATATATATATATATATATATGTTGGTGTGTGTGTGTGTGTCACGACCTCTCCTAGTGGGGCCCGCACCGTGACTCCCCATGCCCGCCTCCAATAGGCCAGGGGATAGTGACTAACCCCGAGTAGGCATATTACTAATCATGGAAGGCATTGCCTAAGTACCTGTACACATGCAATCATCTCCAAGACCACAAATTCTGAAATGTAAAAACACTAAGGAACAAAAATTCAGGAATACAACTAAACCCAACCAACAGAGTATGATATAAAGTAAAGTACTAAAAGTAAATAGAGAATGAATACAAGCCCACCAAAACAAAAGTCTCAAAGATGAAAAGTCCAACCTGTAAACACAAAAGGTACTAGGACTGCCGATCATAGCTGTAGGAAAACCTTGGCCTTTAGGGAAATCATAATTCTTGGTCATGTCCTGGTCTTCCCTGGACTCTGTCAAAAGGTAGCTCATCTGCACAAGACACGACACGTGCAGGCAAAGCCCGTGCATGGGTGAGTATAACAATACTCAGTAGAGGACCCCGAAAACCACAAAGCAGTACACAAAGTAAAATTACAATCATCTATTCATAGTATATGTCTACAGAACATATTGAAAAAACCAGATATACTCAAAACCCAAACCCGTGGTCTAGAGAAAAGTCACACAACCACATACCCTTAGATAGGGGTTCAGTTTGAAGATTCCACGAAGTAATCGTTCCAGGAGAACACACTCCATGAGTCTTATAGCTCTGATAATGTCCATCTGAGAATTACTATTCATCAGGAAGTGTCACGAGAGGTAGTTACACTTTTACGGGAGACACACTCATGAGTGAGAAGGTTATGGAAGATATATTCACTCATTTGTGGATACACACTCTTGAGTGGGAAAGATCATGATACACAGATGAGGATCACTGCTAGGTCCATGGAAGATACTGCGACTCATCTAGAATTCACTAGCTAGGTAGAGGATCGACGCCCAGTGGAGTTGGTCATGTCGATGTTGGACTCTACCTAGGGTCAAGAATGGATATAAGATCTTGAACTGGGCCTCTCGGATAGATTCCTGACTCTATCACAGAAAGTCCTGTAGAAGGGATCATACTCCTGAAAAAGGAAATAATGCCTGACCATCAGGGGAATGAGATGAAGTGGCATTAACCCAAACGAAAGATTTCCAAGATGTGGTGAACAAGAGTACCATGCCATTTCCCAAGAAGTACATGGCATGCAGAAAAGTTAAACGTCGTGTTGTCTGACCCCGGGTATTGCCCATGTACAACGGACCATGTCATAAGGCAGATCATGTAGAAAAACTGAGTACACAGTGTGTAGTATGGTGTAAACGCCATGTCTGGGTGACTAGGGTTGGCTTCGTGTACACTAGCCATGTGCCTGTACACGGTCATCATCTCGTGTACTCTAACCCGTGTAATCGGTACATGGGGTGGCCTGCGTTACTGGCCTTACCTGTATATGTGATGGAGTACATGGTAGTGTACTCCATCATGTGTCTGTGTACCCGTTGGATACACACAGAGTTCCACGTAGCCGCCTCTGCCATGCTGTACACGTCGTGTCGCCTGAAGTCGTGTAGTCCAACCTGTGTCTGTGTACTTCCAAAAATACACGCTAATCTTTGGGGAAAGTCTAACATGATGTGTGACCAGGGTCACATGCCATGTGATTCCTGTCTGGCCTTCGAAACCCTTGCCTCCACCGCCAGTACTACACGGCCTGTTCTTCGGAAGTACACGCTACGTATTCTAGAAATTTCAAGAAAGACATACCTCTTCTGTAGCGCCTTATGAGCTTCCTCGTTCATCGATCCGGTTGTCCAATCACTATGAAACTCTAGTGTTTTAGTTCCCCTGACACCACAAAGCCACTTACGGTGTTTTTGGACCTCCGATCGGCTCTAAAAAATGATTTGATCTTCCCGCATGAAGAACGCATGAAGAACGGACCTTGCTAATCCGGTCCGATTCGTCATCCTCTATCATCGTCGCACCTCTGCAAGGTCGTTGGGGAGCTTATTCTTCAATTTGGGATCTTTGCGTCATAGAACAGATGTGTAATGATCCGTTGTTCGTCACCATGTGTAGAACGTGAAGAATACATGAGAGGAAAGAGGGAAAGAAAAATCCAATAAAACAACATGAGGAACGAGCCTCCACTGCCGTTCGTCATGGAATTAATCCAATCTCATTAGTAGGATTAAATGGAGAAGAATCAAAAAACAAAAATAACATGGATCAATTCCCCAAATCATCCCGATAAAACCTCTCACAAGAACAAACGAATCCGTGGATCAACATATTCGTGGTTGATCCCTGTTCGTCATTTGAAATAAAAAATGGGGAGAAGAATTCATATACCAATCCCTACCTTTAAGGAAGGATTTATCATTGATGAAAGGTTCGTGTTTTCATCATCGTCGAGAACCTTCAACATCGTTGGTACTGCGATTCGCTGCTTCAATCTGTCGCCATTCGTCACTGAGAATTTACTCTAACGCTCTGGGGAATCTCCAGTGATTTTTCTCAATTGTCACCAATGAGAAAAAACAATTATCCTAAATAAAAAAGGGAAAGGTATTTGACATCCCATCATGCTGCGACAGTAGAGACCCAAAGCATGACCTACATGGACATTACATTACATTTTCAGAATACTTAATACATAACAAGAACTGACATCCAAGGACGGTAATAGTTTAGTGTCTTTAAGAAACATGGAGCATAAACTTCTAATCATGTTGAAATATCTTTAACATCTCCCCTAAAGATCTTACCCTTTTGTTTTCTTACCTAAAACATTTCTTTATATCCTGGGGAAAATAAAATATAAAAAGGGTGAGATCAAATTCGTAGTAAGGGTAAACATTGGGAACATATAAACAATCCATAAACATTTGAATGTAAAAAAATGAACATAAAACATCAAAATATTGAGCAATGACATGAATATTGGCAGTACATAAGGCATAGATCATAATGGAACATCAATAATGATAAAATAGCATAGAAATAAAACATGTAATTGTGGAAAACCATCAATCACTTGATATTATTTCCATAGTAGTAAAAGAACTGCTTCCAAGACCATCATCATGGACAAATTCCATTACTAAATCGGGTTTACTTGCCGTTCCAGCCCAGTATTACTGAATCGGATTTTCCACATCGTTCCAACCATGTCTATATCATGAGATATAAATCTTTACCCAATTCATTGGAGGGAGATATAGGTCCCACAAATCTAATAATGAGATCATTATTACTTGTTCCACAACATAATCATAAATCATTCATCATACCCCAAAGAATAAAACGGGTTTCATAAACCTCATCCCATCATAACACAATCCATATAAACCAAATGGATATCATTTCATCATAAGAAAAGTGATACCATGTAAATCATAGAGATATTATACTTGAAACATACCCATATGAAATAATGTCATCTTAGATGGAAAATGGTTTTGATAAAACACTTGAAATGAATTCTTGAGGAAAATATCCTTTCTTCATCAAAATAATTTTCTTTTCACATAATTCCATGCAATTTTAAAAGAAAGGTATTTTTTTGAAAATAGTCATTAAATATTTTAGAGTAACCTTCATGAAAATAAGGCGTTATGAAACCATAAAAATATGTTCATGTCGTATAAGTTAAAAAGACATTTTCCTCATACTTTTACCGAAAAAGTCAAAAAGTACCTCGTATGGTAAACAAAAGAATGATTCCTTCCATAACACAAAGTAAAAGTCAAAAAGGGGTAAAAATGACTTTAAAAATACATGGGATAATATTAAACACTTTATTAAAAACATTTTTTATGGACATGGATGAAAAATATAACCCCAGTAAATACTTACGTATAAGCAATCTCGGATAAAAATGAGATTGAAAAATTATCACTTACCATATGTACAATTTCTTCTATATGTGTCTTTGACTACTATATAGTGGGTTAAAATATATTATTATCTTGTACCAGAATAATAATAATATTTATGATATCATATATGATTCACTTATGACTTTATATTAACTGTTCATTTGTTAATTCCATGTTAAAGCTGTGTTTTTGGTAAAATCGTTTCATTTATCGTACATGTTTGGACTTGTTGTTATTGATATTATTATTACTTATATAATGATTTAATTTATTCCAGAATGTAAATAATGATTTATATATCATATATATTCAGTATATATATATATATAATATATTGATAAATGAAATAAAATACACCGTTCATGGAGACTGTAGGTCGTACGTACACATGAACGTTGTTTTCCTTTCCTTATTGACCTGAATGGAAGTAAGTATATGAAATACATATATATACATAAATATAGTATCATTATTATGTCATATATTTCATTATTATTCATTATATATACATCATAATCATTCTTGAATGGTTAACATAGAGAACGAATCTCATCGAGTCATGGAAACAGTAATCCGTGCGTACGCACGAGTGATGAAATCGTTCCCATAATTATTGAATGGAATAGGATTGGATTATATAATATCTCAGAACATGTATCGTGTTATAATAATAATATTTAGTTATTTTTTACACCATTATACCAATCCAAGTAAGGTGGTGGTAGAAAAACATATTACACCATAGCGTGGAGACAGTATTCTATACGTACGCACGCGTGGTGATTTGGTTTTTTCGAAGGATGGATAGAAGGTGAAATAGGGTTATTTAATATTTATAATAAAATCAAAGTATATAATTAATAATGATGTTATTACTTTATAATTAAACAACTAAATAAGAGGAAGTTGAAGAAGAAAGAAACTTGAAAGAATCGGTAGAATAGATTACCTCTTCTTCGACGTGCCTCTTTTAAACATCCTCTTAGGGAACTAGAGTTGGTCTTTTGAGAATAACAGAACCTCTATGATATAAATAGAAAGGTTGAGTAGAGAAATTGGCAGGGTTTGGATGAGCTTTAAGGATCAAAATTGTGTAAAGAGGAGAGGGAGGAAGGGCCCTTTTATAAGGGAGGAGAGGGGCACCTATAGAAAAACTTAAAATATATTTTTATAATAAATTTATATTCAGTTTATAATGGATCCAAAGTGACTTATTTCGAGGATAGGGTGGGGATGGGTTGAAATACTCTCAACCAATAGGTTTTAGACACGTTTAGGTTACCATTTTAACCTTATCATTTTGATTTAACTCTTAGTTAAATAATTTAACTTTTACCGTGTATTATTGTATTCTTACACTATATGGTTAATAAACATACTATAAACTTACAATATAACCCCAATTGGTTCTATAATGATAAAACTATTATTATATAAGTCTTTTTTCAGAACCTTAGATTTTTAGAAATAGAATATCAATTAATAATATAATATTAATTTTAAAAACTCTTTTTATGTCAATTTTGACACTATTTTGTATTTTGTTTTTTCTAAATTTATACCAGCATTATTACTTATAAAAAAAATCATCTAACCATCCCTAATATTTTATATTAACCTATAATATTATTTTAATTTATAAAAATCTCAAATTAAATTTATTTTGGTATTTATAATATCAATTATGTTAATATTTCATTAATAAGGTAATTACTGCATCATCGTTGTGTCAAAAATAAATTAAATTATTTAATGTCTAAAAAATATAGATAAAATAAAATTATGTATAAAATTCATTTATATTTCTAATAAATATTTATAGTGCAATTTATCTTATGAATAACCCTATATTAAAAATATTTTTAGTTATTAAACTTTGATTTTAACTATTTTAACTCTTCTTTAAATAAAATAATAATAAATGTCCTAATCTAATCCATGTGGACCTAAATGGTAATATTTTATTCCTAAGTTTGTTTTTGGTAAAATTACACTTATCCAATAGAATTAGGATATGAGTTAGGGTAATAATAATATCATTTTTACCCTTAATTACACAATTTACTTTTAACCGTGGTAAATAAAAGTAAAAGATATTATTCACCAAAAATCATTTTTATCTTATTGAACCACATTTTACCCCTTGATATTAACCACGTCTCTCAGATTTTTTATATTCAACTCACAGAAGTGGTAAAATTAAGTCTTGTGTAAATTTTCACATGCTCCTAGGAGGTGGGTAGAAGACGGTAAAAATTTCAATAAAATTTTTATATATCTAAGTTATTATAAAATGACTCAAATGAATTACATTGAACTTGAATAGGTATTATATATATATTTTTACCTAAAATAAATTTAAATAAAATAAATAATTATTTAAATAAAAAATCGGTTTTAAACTATAACTCAGTGTTTTTCACTATTCATCAAAAATTGAAAGTTTTCAGAAAAATACCAAAAATTCAACATCAGATAATTTTCATATTCTGAATCCAAAAATGAAGTCCATTTTGAATGAAAAACTTTATAAAATTTCAAAAAGTGGGTATTACTATTCATAACAACTAGTTTATATAATATCTTAATAACATATTGTTGTTTAGTGAAACTCGGTATTGCGTACAATGCAAGTTATCGAGGAAGGTCTCTCTTGCGTGTAATGCGAGGAATTTCATGGTTGTGTGTAGGGAATTCTATATTTTGTGTTTCATATAACATACTCAAAATATAGTTCTGTTATACATTGATCAAAATCTATACTTGGTGTTGTGTAAAATTAATTTTATTCGAAAGAACTTGAAATTTTGTGCATCACAATCCAAGAATAGTGTTGTGTATACTACAAGCTAATACGGTGTTGCGTATAGTGAAAGCTAATAATGGTGAAGCGTACAACAAAAGACATCAAAGAAATTAAAAAGAATAATTCTCACAAAATCTCAGGGTGTTATATTCTACCCCCCTTAAAATGAATTTCGCCCTCGAAATTCATCGGGGTTATAAATGATTTTCTACTTGAAAGTTTTTTTCATAGAAACCCACATCGTAAAAAGGAATTATAAAACATAATTTTAAAAAGGAACATTAGAAAAATAATGGATACCCAAAGTAACTCATCACTATGTTTCCACATAGGAGAATATATGTGAAAATATGGATATGGAAGAGAAATCTAACAATCAAGTTTGGATGAAGAGTGGTAGAGAACATGGATATGAAAAATCCAACAATCACAAATCCATTTATTTTTTATGATCTCAGGTACCATCTAATTAATCATATATGAGGGCACTAGGACAACATTTTTGGTTTTCAAGATCATTTCCCTAATGTTGAAGAATTTTTGAATTAAAAGAAATACTTGCTTGATTTTGGTACAATCTCACTTTTGTTTGTGCCTTGAACAAATTCCACTTCATCTATTAATGAAATTAAGTTGAATTTGTCTTTTTTGAAGTGTTAGTAGATCATGCGATAGAATTATAAGTCATTCTATCTGTCTCAAACATAAGGTTAGAAAAATTTATACACATAAGTCCATCTATGGTGAGATTAATCATATATGGTTCCTAAAATAGACTTATACTTCATATATCATACCTCTTAATAAAATAAAACTAGTTTATACTATCTAGGGACTTCCTGTAGGCCAGTGGTAGGCGATAAAGGCCTGTCGCACTTCAGTTGTGGGTTCAATTCCCAGAACCATGCCCAAAACAACGGGTGGTCGCCCATCCTACAGGTTGTCCCACATTCTAAAACTACATTATTATAACATTCCTACAATAATATCGAAAAAAATTTATATCCTGAAACAATACTATCTTATTTAAAACATAATTCATTCCAATATTTAGGGTTATCCAAAATACTTCAGTCTAAGCTCATAGTATAAAGAAAACTATTTCTTGAAAGGTCACATAATAAGAACGTGAATACCATCATTTATCCCCCATATATCATAATATATATCTTGTTGGTCATATACAAAACATGTGGATACCTTAATCATGTATTCTTTTGAAACATGAATTACCATAGAACCTTAGTGAAAACATGAATGTTGTCAAAATTTAACTCTTTCCACATACAAAAATCCCAAAAATTTTATATACTCAAACCATGATATCACATTGTCCTTATAACAGTCATGAGCTCATTAATACTATCAAACATTTCATTATCTCTTTATCCCTTAATTATGCGCTTATCATCTTATTTCCAAAATTAATTGAATAATATTTCTTTTTTACCGACACAATTCAACATATACTTTCAAATACTTTAGGAAAAACAATAGTGTAACAATCCTTAGATGTTTATTTATTCCATATTACCATTAAATTACCTATACAACATAACTCTTGATAAACATACAATCATTCCACTACCTACTTAAAACGTTGACCAATCTTCAACACTCATATATAATTTGTAGTCTCTTCATCATCATCAACATAAATACTACCCATATGACCATGCTGATTCTCTTCATGAAATTTTCCCTTAGAGAATAGGTTTACATAATTCCCGTACATTCCACATTTAAAACATTTAACCATTGTTGATGCCTTATAAATACCATTATCCATGTCTGTGGTGTTAAATGAACCTTTTCCTTTGCAATTAACGGATCTGTGTCCTTATTTTCCACACCCAAAGCATCTTCCAGTTCCTTTGAAACATTCTCCCTGATGCCTCTTACCACATGATTTTCATGATGGAAATTGAACTTTCTTTCCTCTATGATCATCATGAAATACCATCTTTCTTTTATTAGCTGATTCAGAAAACATACCAAAGTTAATATTATTGATCATATTATGAGATTGCTGATTAGGAATAATAAATATGTTTATACATACAAATTCTATTGCATTTGGTTTCTCATGAAGAATATCATTCCATTTTCCATCATATTCTCCATTAACATGAATCCCCTGGTTTCCTGCCATTTCTTAAAACCCAAAAAGAATCGTATGAGAGGAAAAACTCGTACTAGAAAAACAACATAATCAAGGGGGAGTACATTCAATATCTAACATTTTAGGATTAATTATATTATCGTTACCATAATTCTAGGACCATAGCCTATACTTATACTTAACCTTAGGGGAATCCCAAGACATACCTTAGAAATATCTCTAGTGATCTCTCTAAAGTTTTCACATCCTAATTTCCAAAGGATAACTAAACCTTTCATCTGATACCAATTGTAGAGACCCAAAGATTGACGTACATGTACACTACATTACTTTTGCGGAATACTTAACACATAACAAAAACTGACATCCAAGGACCGTAATAGTTTAGTGTCTTTGGAAACTTAGAACATAAACTTCTAATCATGTTGAAAGATCTTCAACATCTCCCATAAAGGTCTTCCCCCTTTTTTTCTTACCTAAAACCTTTATTTATATCCTGGGGAAAAGGAAACATAAAAAGGGTGAGATCAAATGCTTAGTAAGGGTAAACATTGAGAACATATAAAAAATCCATAAACATTTGAATGTAAAAACATGAACCTAAAACATCAAAATCTTGAGCAATGACATGAATCTTGGAAGTACATAAGGCATAGATGAAAATGGAACATCAATAATGATAAAATGGCATGGAAATAAAACATTTAATTATGTAAAACTGTCAATCACTTGATATGATTTCCATAATAGTCAAAGCATTAATGCCAAGACCATCATAGTGGACGAAGTCCATTACTTAATCGAGTTTACTTGTCGTTCTAGCCCTGTATTACTGAACTGGATTTTAATTTCCATTACAGTCATGTCTATTTCATGAGATATAAATCTTTACCCATTGTATTATTGGAAGATATAGTTTCCACCCATCTAATAATGAAATAATTCTTATGTGTGCCACAACATAAACCTAAATCATTCATCATAACCCAAAGAATAAAATGGGTTTCATAAACATAATCCCATCATAACATAATCCATATAAAACAAATGGATATCATTTCATCATAAGAAATGTGATACCATGTAAACCATAGAGATATTATACTTGAAACATACACATATGAAATAATTTCATCTTAGATCGAAAATGGTTTTGATAAAACACTTGAAATGAATTCTTGAAAAAAATATCCTTCTTCTTCAAAATCATTTTATTTTCACAAAATGCCATGAAATTTTAAAAGAAAATTACTTTTTTGAAAATAGTCATGAAATAATCTAGATAAATCTTCATGAAAATAAGGCGTTATGAAACCATAAAAATATTTTCATGCTTTATAAGTTAAAAAACATTCTCTTTATACTTTTTCACAAAAAGTCAAAAAGTACCTCATATGGTATAAAAAAGCAAGATTCCTTCCATAACAAAAATTAAAAATAAAAAATGGTTAAAAATGACTTTAAAAATAAATGGGAGAATATTAAACACTTTATGAAAAAATTTATGGACATGGATGAAAAATATAACCCTAGTAAATAATTACGTATAAGCAATCTCAGATAAAAATTAGATTGAAAAATTATCCCTTACCTTATTTCAATTTTCTTCTGTATGTGTATGTGACTCCAGTATAGTGGGTTTAAACATATTATTATCTTGTAAAATATTCATAATAATATTTATGATAACATATATTATTCACTTATGACTTTATATTAACCGTTCATTTGTCAGTTCCATGTTAAAGCATTGTTTTGGGTAAAATCGTTTCATTTATCATACGTGTTTGGACTTGTTGTTCTTGATATTATAATTAATTATATCATTAATTACATACTTATATAATGTAAATAATTATTTATATATAATATATATTCAGTATATATATATATATAATATATAGATAAATGAAATGAAACATACCGTTCATGGAGACGGTAGGCCGTATGTACGCATGAACGTTGTTTTTCTCTCCTTATTGACTTGAATGGAAGTAAGTAGATGACATATATATATACATAAATCCAGTAGATTTATTTTTTCATATATTTCATTATTATTAATTATATATACTTTATAACCATTCTTGAATGGTTAACATGGAGAATGAATCTCATCGCGTCGTGGAGACGGTTATCCATGCGTACGCACGAGCGATGATATTATTACTATAATTATTGAATGTAATTGGAGTGGATGATATAATATCTCAGAACATGTATCATGTTATAATAATCATATATAGTTATTTTTTACACCATTATACCCATTCAAGTAAGGTGGTGGTAGAAAAACATATTACACCACTGTGTGGAGACGGTATTCCGTATGTACGCACACACTGTGATTTTGTTTTTAGTAGGATGGATAGAAGGTTAAATAGGGTTGTTTCATATTTATAATAATAAATCAGTATATAATTAATACTTATTTTATTACTTTATAATGAAACAACTAAATAAGAGGATGTAGAAGAAGAAAGTACTTGAAAGAATCGGTAGAAGATATTACCTCTTCTTCGACGTGCCTCTTTTAAACTTCCTCTTAGGGAACTAGAGTTGGTCTTTTGAGAAGAACAGAACCTCTATGATATGACTAGAGAGGTTGAGAAGATAAATTGGTAGGGTTTGGAGAAGCTTGAATGCTCAAAATCGTGTAAAGAGAGGGAGGAGGTGCCCTTTTATAAGGGAGGAGAGGGCACCTTAGAAAAAACTGAAAATATTATTTTATAATAAATTCATTTTCGGTTAATAATGGTTCCAAAGTGACTTATTTTGAGTATAGGGTGGGGATGGGTCTAAATACTCTAAACCAATAGGTTTTAGACAATTTTAGGTTACCATTTTAACCTTATCATTTAGATTTAACTCTTAGTTAAATAATTTAACTCTTACTGTGTCATCTTGTATTCATACACTATATGGTAAATAAACATACTATAAATTTACAATATAACCCCAATTGGATCATTAATGATACACCTATTACTATATAAGTATTTTTTAAGAACCTTAGTTTTTTAGAAATAGAATATAAATTAATAATATAAAATTTATTTTAAAAACTCTTTTATGTCAATTTTGATAGTATTTGGTATTTTGTTTTTTTTGAAATTCATAAAAGCCTTATTACTTCGAAAAAAATTCATCTAAACAATCCTAATATGTTATATTAACCTATAATATTAGTGTAACATATTAAAAGTCTCAAATTTAATTTATTTGGGTATTTATAATATCAATTATGTTAATATTTCATTAATAAGGTAATTACTGCATTTTCATCGTGTCATAAATAAAGTAAATTATTTAATGTATAAAAAATATAAATAAAATACAATTATGTATGAAATAATTTTATTTTTCTAATGAATATTTATAGTCAAACATATCTTATGTATAACCCTATATAAAAAATGTATTTATTTATTAAACGTTGATTTTAACTATTTTAACTCTTCTTTAAATAAAATAATAATAAATGTCCTAATCTAATCCAAGTGGACCTAAAGGGTAATATTTTATTCATAAGTTTATTTCTGGTCTAATTACACTTATCCAATAGAATTAGGACACGTTTTAGGGTAATAATCATATCATTTTTACCCATTATTACCCTATTTACTTTTAACCTTGGTAAATAAAAGTAAAAAGTTACTATTCACCAAAATTTATTTTTATCTTATTGAACCACATTTTACCCCTTGATAATAACCATGTCTCTTGGATTTTAGAAATTCAACTCACATTAGCTATAAAATTATGTTTTATATAAATTTGCAAATGCTCCTAGAGGGTGGGTAAAAGACGGTAAAAAGTTCCATAAAATTTTCATATATCTTAATTATTATAAAATGACTCCAATGAATTACATTGAACATATATAGGTATTATGTATCTATTTTGACCTAAAATAATTTTAAATAAAATAAATAATTATTCAAATAAAAATTCGGTTTTAAACTATGACTCCATGTTTTTCACTATTTATCAAAAATTGAATGTTTTCAGAAAAATACCAAAAATTTACCCTAAGATAATTTTGGTATTCCGAATACAAAAATGAATTCCATTTTGAAAGATAAAATTTATAACATTTCAAAAATTTTGTATTACTTTTTATAATGTCTAGTTTATATAATATTTTAAAAACGTATCGTTGTTTAGTGAAACTTGGTATTGCGTACAATGCAAGCTATCAAGGAAGGTCTCTCTTGTGTGTAATAAAATGAAATTCAGGGTTGAGTGTGGGGAAATATTACTTTGGTGTTGAATATAACATACTCAAAATATAGTCCAATTATACATTGATCAAAATCTATACTTGGTGTTGTGTAAAATGAATGTTATTCGGAAGAATATGAAATTGGGTGCATCACAAGCCAAGAATAGTGTTCTGTATACTAAAAGTTAATAATATGTTGCATATAGTGAAAGCTAATATTGGTGAAGTGTATAAAAAAATACATCAAATAAATTAAAAATAATAATTCTCATAAAATCTCGGGGTGTTACATTTTACCCCCCTTAAAATGAATTTCACCCTCGAAATTTATTGGGGTTATAAATGGTTTTCTACTTGAAAGTTTCTTTCATAGAAACCGACATCATAAAAAGGAATACTAAAACATCATTTTAAAAAGGAACGTTAGAAACATAACGGATACCCAAAGTAACCCATCACTGAGTTTCCACATAGGAGAATATAGGTGAAATTATGGATATGGAAGAGAAATCTAACCATCATGTTTGGATGAAGAGTGGTATAGAACATGGATATGAAAAATCAAACAATGTCAAAGCCATAAATTTGTGATGATCTAAGGTACAATATGATTCATCATATATGAGGGAACTAGGACAACATTTTGGGTTTTTAAGATCATTTTGATAATGTTGAAGAATTTTTGAATTAAAAGAAATACTTACTTTGTTTTGGTATAATCTCATTGTTGTTTGTGCCTTGACAAATTTACACTTCATCTCTTAATGAAATGAAGTTGAATTTGTCTTCCATGAAGTGTTGTCAGATAACGCAATAGAATGATAGGTCATTCCATCTATCTCAAACATAAGGTTAGCAAAAGTTATACACATAAGTCCATCTATGGTGAGATTAATCGTATATGGTTCCTAAAATGGACTTGTACTTCATCGATCAAACCTCTTAATAAAATAAAGCTAGTTTCTACTAACCAGGGACTTCCTGTAGGACAGTGGTATGAAATAAAGGTCTGTCACACTTCAATTGTGGGTTTGATTCCCACAACCTTGTCTGACGTAACGGGTTGTTGCCCATCCTGCAGGTTGTCCCGTTTTCTAACACTACATTATTATAACATTCCTGCAATAATATCGAAAAACATTCTAGCCTTAAAAAATACTCTCTTATGTCTAACTTAATTCATTCCAGTATTTAGGCTTATCCACAATATTTTGGCCCAAGATTATAATTTAAAGAAAACTATTCCCTGAAAGGTCACATAACAAGCATGTGAATACCATCATGTATCCCCCATATATCATAATATATATCTTGTTTGTCACATTCAAAACATGTGAATACCTTAATCAAGTATTCATTTGAAACATGAATTTCCATAAAACCTTAGTGAAAACATCAATGTTGAAAAAATTTAACTCTTTCTATATACCAAAATCCCAAAATATCTATATAATCAAACCATGGTATCACTTTGTCCTTATATCATTCATGAGATCATTAATACTATCAAACATTTCATTATCATTTTATCCCTTCATTACGCGCTTATCATCTTCTGTCCAAAAATATCTGAATAACCTTTCATGGTTACTAGTACCACTCAACATATACTTTTAAATACTTTAGGAAAAACAATAGTGTAACAATTTTTAGATGTTTCTTTATTCCATAGTACCATTAAATTACCTATACAACATAACTCTTGATAAACATACAATCATTCCACTACCTTCTTAAACCATTGACCAAGATTAAAAAATAAAATATCATTTGTAGTCTCTTCATCATCATCAACATAAATACTACCCATACGACCATGATGATTCTCTTCATGAAATTTTCCCTTAGAGCATTGGTTTTCATAATGCCTGCACATTCCACATTTAAAACACTTAACCATTGTTGATGTCTTAGCAATACCATTATCATTGTCCATGGTGTTAACTAAACTTTTTTCCTTTGCAATTACTGGCTTTGTGTCCTTCTTTTCCACACCCAAAGAATCTTTCAGTTCCTTTGAAACATTCTCCCTCATGCCTCTTACCACATGATTTACATGATGGAAATTGAACTTTCTTTCCTATATGATCATCACGAAACACCATATTTCTCTTATTAGCCGAGTTAACAAACATACCAAAGTTGATATTATCTATCATATTATGAGATTCTTGATTATGCATAATAATGATGTTTGGACATCCAAATCATGTTTCATTTGGTTTCTCATGAAGAATATCATTCCATTGCCCATCATATTCTTCATTAACATGAATCCCCCTATTTCCTTTCATTTATTAAAACCCAAAAAGAATAGTATGAGAGGAAAAAATCAAACTAGAAAAATAACATAATCAAGGGGGAGTAATTTCAATCTCTACCATATTAGGTTTAATTATATGATTGTTACCTTCATTCTAGGACTATAGCCTATACTTATAGTTAAACTTATGGGCATCCCTAGACATACCTTAGAAATATCTCTAGGGATCTCACTAATATTTTCGCATCCAAGTTTCCAAAGGTTAACTAAACCTTTCCTCTGATACCAATGGTAGAGACCCAAAGCTTAACATACATGGTCATTACATTACTTTAGCAGAATATGTAATACATAACAATAACTTACATCCAAGGACCATAATAGTTTAGTGTCTTTGGAAACATAGAAGATAAACTTCTAATCATGTTGAAAGATCTTCAACATCTCCCATAAAGATC
This sequence comes from Viscum album, assembly GCA_963277665.1. Taxonomy (NCBI): domain Eukaryota; kingdom Viridiplantae; phylum Streptophyta; class Magnoliopsida; order Santalales; family Viscaceae; genus Viscum; species Viscum album. The sequence continues at coordinate 1,866,714,815 of OY728159.1, forward strand.
CTCCATTTTTTTTTTCTTACCTAAAACCTATCTTTTATATCTTGGGGAAAAGAAAACATAAAAATGGTTAGCTCAAATGCTTAGTAAGGTAAACATTGAGAACATATAAACAATCCATAAACATTTGAATGTAAAAACATGAACATAAAACATCTAAATCTTGAGAAATGACATAAAACATGACAGTACGTAAGGCATAGATCATAATGGAACATCAATAATGATAAAATAGCATGGAAATAAAACATATAATTGTGACAAACCAATAAGCACATGATATTATTTCCATATTCGCCAAGGCATTGCTTCCAAGACCATCGTAGTGGACAAAGTCCCTTTCTGAATCGAGTTCACTCCTCGTTCTAGTCCTGAATCACTGAACCGGATTAAAATGTTGTTCCATCCATGTCTATCTCATGAGATATAAATCTTTACACAATGAATTGGAGGGAGATATAGGTCCCACCTATCTCATAATTAAATCATTTTTACGTGTGCCACAACATAAACATAAATCATTAATCATAACCCAAAGAATAAAATTTGTTTCATAAACATCATCCTATCATAACATAATCCATATAAAACAAATGGATATCATTTCATCAGAAGAAAATTGATACCATGAAACTCATAGAGATATTATACTTGAAACACACACATATGAAATAATGCCATCGTAGATGGAAAATGGTTTTGATAAAACACAAGAAATGAATTCTTGAATAAAATCTACTTTCTTCTTCAAAATCATTTTCTTTTCATTTAAAATTTCATGGCATTTTGTGAAAAACATAAAATATTATTCTATAATAAATTCATATTCGGTTTATAATGGCTATAAAGTGACTTATTTAGAGTATAGGGTGGGGATGGGTCGAAATCCTCTCAATCAAAAGGTTTTAGACATTTTTAGGTTACCATTTAAACCTTATCATTTAGATTTAACTCTTAGTTAAATAATCTAACTTTTACCATGTCTTCTTGTATTCTTATACTATATGGTTAATAAAAATACTATACACTGCTAATATATCCCCAATTAGTTCATTAATTACACATATATTATTATATAATTCTTTTGGTAGAACCTTAGATTTTTAGAAATAGTATATCAATTAATAATATAATATCTGTTTTAAAAACACTTTTATGTCAATTTTGACACTATTTGGTATTTGGTTTTTTCTAAATTCATAAAAGCATTATTACTTCAAAAAAAATTCATCTAACCAACCCTAATATGTTACATTAACCTATAATATTAGTGTAAGTTATAAAAAGTCTAAAATTACATTTATTTGGGTATTTATAATATCAATTATGTTAATATTTCATTAATAAGTTAATTATTGCATCATCATTGTGTCATAAATAAATCAAATTATGTAATGTCTAAAAAATATAAATAAAATACCATTATGTAGGAAATTTGTTTAGATTTCTAATTAATATTTATAGTCAAATTTATCTTATGTATAACCCTATATTAAAAATGTCTTTAGTTATTAAACTTTGATTTTAACTATTTTAACTATTCATTAAAGAAAATAATAATAAATGTCCCAGTCTAATCCAAGTGGACGTGAAGGGTAATATTTTATTCCTAAGGTTTTTTTAGTTGAATTACACTTATCCAATAGAATTAGTACATGTGTTAGGGTAATAATTATATCATTTTTACACTTAATTACCCTACTTACTTTTAACCATGGTAAATAAAAGTAAAAAGTTACTATTAACCAAAAAATATTTTTATCTTATTGAACCAAATTTTACTCCTTGATATTAACCGTGTCTCTCGGATTTTCAAAATTCAACTCACAGAAGCGGTAAAATTATGTTTTATGTAAATTTGCAAATGCTCCCAAGAGGTGGGTAAAAGGCGGTAAAAAGTTCAATAAAATTTTTATATATCTAAATTATTATAAAATTACTCCAATGAATTACATTGATATTATATAGGTATTATGTATCTATATTGACCTAAAAAAATTTAAATAAAATAAATAATTATTTAAATAAAAATTCAATTTTAAATTATAACTTAGAGTTTATCACTATTCATCAAAAATTGAAAATTTTCAGAAAAATATCAAAAATTCACCCTAAGATAATTTCGATATTCTGAATCAAAAAATGAAGTCCATTTTGAAAGATAAAATAAATAACATTTCAAAAATTGGGTATTACTATTCATAATGGCTAGTTTATATAATATTTTAATAATGTATCGTTGTTTAGTGAAATTCGGTATTGTGTACAACGCAAGCTATCGAGGATGGTCGCTCTTGCGTGTAATGCAAGGAAAGTCAGGGTTGTGTTTAGGGAAAGCTTCCTTTGGTGTTTCTTATAACATACTCAAAATATAGTTTAGTTATATATTGATCAAAATCTATACATGGTTTTGTGTAAGATGAATTATATTCGGAAGAACTTGAAATTGTGTGCATCACAATCCAAGAATTGTTTTGTGTATAATACAAGCTAATATGGTGTTGATTATAGATCAAGCTAATCTTGGTGAAGCATATGACAAAAGACATCAAAGATATTAAAAATAATAATTCTCATAAAATCTTGGGGTGTTACAGTGACATTAATGAGTCTGCATTGTTGTTTCTGAGTCATTATGATATGACATCAATGACTAAAATAGCAGCCCCATCGTCGCGCTGTAGTATATGTTTCCATTAAAGAAATAAAATAAACTTGTGAATTTATTTTATTTTACTTTTCTTAAAACTTCCGAAAAAATAACTTTTTCCCTCGACCCATGCTGGTCGAGATTAAGCTCGTTCTTAGGTAAAGTCATCGCCTTGGATGAAACGGGGCCCTTATATATTTAATCTGGGCATCCGTTTGGAAACTGCCACTACCGCGCACATGTGTCGACTCACATAACATAAAAAAAAGTGTAAACCTCCATTTCGGGCTCACTGGGCCTCAGAATGATGTACCGTTTTCACGCCGGGTCTCGAAATAATTCTATATAATATTTAAAAATAACACAAGCAAAATCCGAGACATTACATTCTCCCCACCTTGGGGCTTTATGTCTCTGAAAATCCAAAACAAAGGCTAATAAAAAAGATGTGGGTATTGGGAGCAGATCTGGGCCTTCTGCTCCCACGTTCATTCTTGAAGATTCCTGTGTTTCCACTGGATGCATACCAAGGGAATCGTTCACCCACAAAGGATCCTCTCATGTTGATCCTCGATCTCCAACAGTTACTCAGCAAAGGTCACTCCATCTTCAATGTCCAGCTCACCCTAGTTGATGATGTGCGATGGATCATGGACTTACCTCCTCAGATATGTCACGTCAAAGACATCATGTACCTGATGCAACTGTGGTGGTAGATCTAGGTGGTGCGCTACCTCACCAACTCTGCACAATATCTGGAAAGGTCTGATGAACCTTAAAGATAACTTGCTACCTCAGGGAAATCTCTGTAACCCTCATCAAGGTGAGACTTAAAGAAAGACGTGGTCTCCCTCTTCGAACTCTATAGGTCTCTGTCATATGTCAGCATAAGACTTCTTCCAGCTCGGTGCAATCTTCATCTGCTCCCGGAAGACCTGCAACTTCTAGGTGGTAGCTCGCACCAACTCTAGACCCATGAGTGCTGACTCTCCGAGGTCATTCTAGCAAAGCGGTGACCGTCAGGGTCTCACATACAAGGCCTCTAATGGTGCCATACCAATGGTGCAGTGGTCGCTATTGTTGTACGCAAACTCCACCAGTGGTAGGTGGTCCTCCCAACTATGACCAAAGTTCAAGACACATGCTCGCAACATATCCTCCAGAACCTGAATGGTCCTCTCTATCTGGCTATCTGTCTAGGGATGAAATGTTGTGCTCAAACGTAGGTGGGTCCTAAAAGCCTCCTTCAATACCTTCCACTGCCGTCATGTGAACCATGCATCTCGGTCTGAGACTATTGTCGAGGGGACTCCATGAAGATGAATTATATCTTGCACGTAGAGGCATCCCAAGATATCTATGGAACTCTTCTCCCTGATAACTAGGAAGTGGGCCGACCTAGTGAGTCGGTCAATGATCACCCAGATGGAATCATGCCCCTTTGGAGTTCATGGTAATCTTGTTTCGAAGTCCATCAATATTCCATCCTACTTCCACTCTGGAACTTCCAGGGTGTGAGCTAATCCTGCTAGAACCTAGTGGTCGGCCATCACCTGCTGGCATGTAAGGCATCGGGAAACGAACTCTGCTACTTCCTTCTTCATTCCTGACCACAAAAACTGTCGTCAGAGATCCTAGTAAATATTTTCCACTCCAGTATGTACCACCAAGGGGGATGTATGAAACTCTCTCAGGACCTCCTCCTGCAATGCCACCTGTATAACAGTGCGTCCTCTGAAAAGAAGTGTGTGCTCCCCACCTTGTGAATATCCATCAGGAACATGTTCTGTGGATAACTGAGCACATAAATCCACACAGTCGACATCTCCTAGTTGCGCATCCCTAACCCGTTGTAAGAGTGGAGCGGTGACAACCATCGACTATAGGTAAGCTGCATCTTCCTTGTCCATGAAGGACAACTACAATGCGGCTAACTATTGTGTCACCTCACTCAATAGTTATGAGCATGACCTTTTACAAAGATCATCTGTCACCTTGTTCCCTTCCGAAGAGTATATATGATCAAGAAATCATAATCCTAGAGTAACTATAGCCAACACCTCTGCCTTAGATTCAGATATTTCTGTGAAAAGATGTACCTGAGTCTCTTGTGGGCAGAGTAGATGATAAAACGCTTGCCCATAAGGTAGTGTCTCCACATATTCAATGTGAAGACTACCAAAACCAAATTGAGATCATGGGTCGCATAGTTCTACTCATGTGGCCTAAGTTTGTGTGAACCATAAAAAATCACTGCCTGGCCCTTCATTAGGACACAGCCAAGCCCGGTCCCTAATGCGTCGCAGAAAACTATGTACACGACACCATCCTCTGGAAATCTCAAGACTGGGGCGCTCGCCAAAATCTATCTCAACTACTCAGAAGCCATCTAGCACTCTCCGTCCATATGAAGGGTTGACCCTTCTTAGTCAAGGCTGTCATCGGTGATGATATCCAGGAGAATTCGGGAATGAATCTCCGGTAATATCCTGCCAACCCAATGATTCTCCGCACCTCCATCATGCTCTGAGGTGGCTCCCATGCTAACACAGCCTCCACCTTGGCTGGGTCTACAAACACTCCATCTGCTGAGATGATGTGTCCCAGAAAGTGGACCTCCTAAGTCCAGAACTGGAACTTTGAGAGCTTCCCATAATGCTGGTGCTCCCGAAGTATGTCTAGAACCATCTGGAAGTGTCTTTCATGCTCCTATTTTGATGCCGAGTACGAAGGATTTCATCGATGAAAAACACTACGAACGATTCCAAGTACCACTGGAAAATCCAGTTCATCAGTCCCATGAACACTGCACGGGCATTCGTCACACCGGAAGGCATCACCACATACTCATAGTCACCATAGCGGCATCTGAAATACATCTTCGGTATATCCTCTTCATGTACTCATAACTGGTGATATCCTGATCGAAGGTCAACCTTTGAGAACCATTGTGCCCCTCTTAGTTGATCGAATAGGTCATCGATTATTGGTAGTGGATACATTTTCATCACTATCACCTAGTTTAGGTGACGAAAATCCACACACAACCTCAGAATCCCATCTGACTTCTTGGAAAAAAAGACTGAGGCCGCCTAGGGTGAAATGGTCGGTCTCACGAAACCCTTGCTCTGAAAATCCTCCAACTGCACCCTCATCTTGCAATGCACTTCGAGATCTATCCATTATTATGATGAAAAAATAGGTGTCATACCGGGGTGTAAGTCGATGCAGAAGTCGATTTCCAGGTGGGGAGGTAATCCCGGTACATCTTTGGGAAAGACATCCTCATACTTCGCTACTACTTCTAGGAATGGGAACTCACAACGTCCACTGCTCCGAGGGAAAGTATATCCAACTCTTGAGTGATTGGATACACCCTCCTATGCATAAGCTCATTCTGTGCTTCCTGGGTTTCCCTTTCTCCATCAAAGGAAAACTTTGTTCCATCACGGCAGACACACCACACTCTTTGCCTAAAACAGTCAATCTGGGCATGGACCGAAGATAACAAATTCATACCATGAATGACGTCGTAAGGCCTCGATGCTACAACCAAGAGGTTCCAACTAAAACTCTCGCCTCTATGGGTAAGATCACACTACCTACAAAAGTGTGTGATCATCGAGTCTCCTCGCGTAGGAGTATCCAAGTGTAAGGATCAATTCAATGGTTCTACCAGAATCTCGAGGTTTCGTACAAGACATGTAGCTATGAAGGAATTAATGGAACATGTGTCTATAAGTATGGAAACTAAGGTAGAAATGACACAGACCATACCTCAAATCATCCATGGAGCCCCTGGGTCATAAGCCTCGACTGCATGCAGTTGTCCCCGTCCATGTCCTCCATCCCCCTAAGCATGGTACATGCCTCCTGGGGGTGGTGGTGGAAGTAAGTCGAAACGTCTGCCACCACCCACAACTCTCCCTGATCTTCTTCTAAATCCACCCCCCGGTGGGTATGTCTGCTCCACTCTCTGCCTCTTCCTCGGTGGTCCAGCAACCGCTTCCCTATCAACAGCTCGACGGGTAGGGAAATCTCTAGCAAGATGTCCCCTACCGTCGCACACATAACATCGCTTCTCCCTAGGCTGACTGGATCCAACCTGAGAGCCCTGGACTATCGATCCTCTATCCTAGGTCCTCCTATGATGTTTCCCACATTCAGATCCATGATCCTGACGTTGGATCCCAACTACCGGTGTCACCGCACCTGTCTGCCTCCTGCTGACTATCGTCAGCTGTCTCTACTCCGCTAAGAAGCTCTCGATCACCAAGGCCCACTCAAGCACTTCAGCATAAGTCGATATTCATAGAGGCACGAATCTAGCTCAGATGTCCCTCCATAGACCTCATTTGAAGGTCCTTGCTCTGAAGTACTGATCCCTGACCATATCCATCAAGTACCAGGCGTGGTTGGTGAACCTCGATGAATCGTCATCTACTATCATATTGCCCTGCTGGAGCTGGAGAAGCTCTTATATGCGTACTTCTCTCAGCGTAACCAGATAGAACTCCTCCATGAAGATTCGGTCAAACTTCATACATGAAAGAGTCTCCTCATTATGAGTCTGTGTGGTCATACTCCACCATCGTCCTGCCGAACCCTGAAAACGGCTCGCTCCTAGAATAACCATTTGGTCTGTTGGTGTCCTCGCTAGACAGAAAACTATAGTCACTGCCTCAAGATATTCCTCAGCTGCCCGAGGGTCAGGCTCACCTCGGAACCTAAGGGGTCTCTGTCTCAGGAACTCGTGGAGAGCGCTAAGCCTGCGCTCCTCATCGGTCGGTACTGTAGGTACCACTGGTCGCTCCACTGGTGGTGGCATAGCAGGTGCACCACCTGGCGGAAATGCCTAGGGAACTGGTCCCTGTATCGAAGCCTCATCACTGTGGGGGTTATCCTCGTGATCGTGTTACTGAATCCTAGCGGGTATACATTGCGAATGCATCCTATAATGAAACAATATGTACCATGGTCAATGATTATATCTGGATAGCTGACACAAAAGGGTATGGAAAACACAACCCATTCCTATATGACGAATGTATCTTTCTTTTATTTCCCCGAATCCAGTGATTTCATGTACAGAATCAAAAAGTAGGTTTTCAGAGTCCTGGCATATGGATACTTCAGTCGTCGCACCAACACTGGAGTCTCTAGCCTGAAATCCAAACTCAAAACACTTAACACTATTTCCCCAAACCAATATCACAGACTCTTGGTCCTAAGGTAGAACTGACCACCTCTGATACCACTCTATCACAACGCAGGCCCTATTAGGACGGGTCGTGACAATATAATCATAATAAAATCTAGTATATGAGTGAAATATATCCTATAGATAAAAAATAGGACTTACATGACCAAACATGCATAGGAAAATGAAGCAGTTAACAAACTATATAAGGGTAATAACAAAATGATATAAAAAAACACATGATAAAATAATATAACAAGATCATATATGATATAATAAGTATTAATAATTTTTCTATATAATCTAATAACATTATTCAAACAATTATACATAATGTTAAATTATGTTCGACTAAAGTAAGCTTAAGGAAGGGAATTTGTCTAATTCTCATTTCATTGAGATATAGTTTGATGTTATATGCCCACCTTCTTTTATGGGGTGTATATACAGCCCCATGGACTTATCATGTCCTTAATTTATTTTATATTGTGTTAAATTTTATTCATTCAGGGGTCTTAGTATTTAAATGTTCAATTTTGTATGGGACACCTTGAATATTTTAAGATTAAATATTTTTCTCAATGTTAATATTTTTTAAATTATTTTTCATATTTATTTATATGGATATAAAAGTATTATAAATAAATTTCATGACCATTTATACTTTAATTCGATGTTTTTCAAAAGTAATATTTTTTCATTTTCCAAATTACGTACTTTAGGGAATGTTTTACGAAATAAAAAAGGAATGTTTTTTAACATATATGGCATGAATGGATTCTTCAACCTTCATAATTAATTAATGTTTTGAAGCATACATTACATTTTTGAAAATTTATTTTCAAATAATATGTTTTCATTTATAATTTTTGGGCTTTTTAAAAAAATATTTAAAAATATAAAGGCTATTTCTCTAAAAAAAATAATGATTTTATTTGAGTATTTTCATCTATGTAAACATCCTTGTTTGGATCATAGGATTTATTGTGATAGATATCTTAAGATGTCATTTACCATATTTAATTTAATCGTTTATGATTCAGTTTTACTATGGATGTGCTATTTTGAAACCATCATAGATTATGGTTAATTTATTCACATTTTATATGCTCATTTTTAATACTAATGTTTATGTGGATTATGTTTCACACCATTAAATATAGGAATTAATTGAACTTTGAAAGTGGAATAAGGGGCCAGTTATATCTCCTCTATGAATTAGAAGGTCACATTAGACATATTAGTTAGGGTGTTGGTAAATTTACCACCTAAATATGTATAGTGTCTTTGACAAAGCCTTGATGGTATGTTTATGATGTCATGAATTACAAATTCCTTCATTATGATATTAGTTATTGATATTCCATGTGATTTTTGGACAATTAGAATATACTTGGTTTAGTTTCATTCTCATGGGATTATTAAAATGAAATTATTTTATCATCTTACATTCCAGTCATATTATTCACAGGATATTGATTAAATGGAATGTTACTCAGTTAATCACATTTTTGTAATCATTTATTCCTGGTTATGGTAACTTTCCCTATATATATATATATCCTTACTGAATATTCGAGCTCACCCATTTAATATTTTTTATTATTCCCTAGAATTCTAAAAAGAATAATTTTACTTATATGAAAGTTTATGAAATAGGGAAAAATGGAAAAATCAATGAAATTATTTTTGACTTTATATCATAAAATGTAATGTGAATTTCAAATATGTATATAGTGTACCACGACTACATAACTATTATGTCCATTGGGATGCGTTTATTTTTATTGTATGACAATGTAATGACAAAAGGAACTATCTCTAGGCCATTAGGGACATGGTAATTACATTTTGTATCTGAGAAAGTTTAGTAGAAACCATGGGAACTAGATTTAGGAAATAACGGGTATGAAAACATAAACCTTCGACAGACATTGTGGAAAATTTGATTTATAAGAAAACATCTTATATATTTTGTAATGACAATTGATAACCTAGGATAAACCTATTGACTCAAAGGTTGAAAAAAAAATCATGATTCACACTTTCTATAAATTATTATTTATGACTATAAGACTATTATTAGTGTTTCTCACATTATGCTTTGGATTTTGGTCAATGGTTAGAATTAGTAAGTTTATACAAGTAATGGTTACATTGATGATGATATAAAGAATACAAAATATAATTTAAAGGAGATAGGTATTGAGTAATAAGATGATGATTCTTAGTTAATTGTTTAATAATGAATAAAAATGATTTAAGTTCATGTGTTCTTTGGATTCGTGAATTATTTCAACAATGGTGCTATGGTTATAAGAATCTTGTGATATATAAGGATTTTACAGTAGAACATATTCTTTTAGGATTTGAAAGCATGAACATTTATATTAAGGTATTTAAGGTGATCAAGTATCATGTCGATAATAACAGATACACATCCTTGCTTGGGGAATCTAATGTGAAGATTGATTTTAGAAATTTAGATATCTTTATGGGCAATGAATTTGGACATAAATATGTTTGATGAGTGTTAAGGTTATAAGGGATTAAGTTGAACATTGGATATTATTTTTTTGGTTAAAGTGTAATTTACTATATTGGATATCATGTTATGACCATTTCAGTCTCGATAATATTGAACAGTTGAAGGAACAACATATAGATCTTTCGTTAGAAGTGATTTAGGTTATAAAATCCATCTACAATATCCATATCCAGGTGTTCAAAATGTATTAAAAATATATCAAAGCACAACCAAAGGATAATATCATAATTAAAACTTGAAAAAAAAATCAAGAATTTTTTTTTCACAAGTGCTTATTTGGATAGTAAAATAAAACCTAAACTATAAGAATATAATTCGGAACAAAAAAACTATTCGTTTAATTTTTTACTGATAAATAAATGGCCTCTTTAACCCATCATATATTTAATGTTTTATGATAGTATAATTCTGGATGATCATGTTTTCTTATACTCTACATCAGAACTTGATGGTTTTATTTCAAATCCTTATCCCTGTTTTCAATTAGCGCTAATGTCATCCTATTTTAATGCCTAATCTTGTGGTGACTTTATCATTTCTGTTTTCCTATTTTTAATAGGATGACATCTTAACCTAATTAATGATGAGGGTTTTCCATAAATTAATATTCAAGTATAAACCTATGTTTTTTTAAGTTAAATTTTAAATTTTGAGAATTTAATTTATTTAAGGAGAGGATAATGTAACACCCTAAGATTTTATAGTATTCCTCTTCTTAAATAAATTCAACATCTTCGATAGTATATGTTTCATGCATCAGAGAAAATAAATGAACTGTTAAATAGTATTAAATATTATAATTTTAACAGGAGCTGTTATGGTTTATATTATTAATAGGATTAACTAAATTATTCTAATAATGTTTACACATAATTATAAAATTAATTCATTGTAAAGTAAAATAAAAACCAATATAAAAACTATTTTTATGACCACAATGGTATTTTATCATAATATATTAAAAATATATATGTGTGTAAAATATTCAAAAAATGATATTAAATTAATCCAATAATTCTGATTGACTTTAGATAATAATAAAACCATCTTTAAGCATAAAATGATATATTTTTCTAGATGCATTTGTGATTCCTTTTGATGGGGCACTTGTTTTAAATCTAGTATTATAAAATTTTATGAATTATATTTCAAAAAATAAAATTAATATTTCAAATATTAATATAAAAATTTATATTTGTTTAATTTTTGGTATTTTTATAATAACATTCATGTTTTATTGAATAGTGAAAAAATTGCATTTTAACCGAAAATAGCTTTTTCATCTAAATCATTTATGCTATTAAGTTATAATTTTTATTGGTTTTAAATTACAATTAAATTAATGTTTTATCATTTAATCTAATTTAGTTCATTAAAATCAATTCAAATTCAATTTGTAAATAAAAATGATTCAGTCTTTTCACTATTTTTACATTAAAAACTCATTTTCTCATTCCGTCATTGGGAAAATTTTCAAAATAATTTTACCTAGTTATGTGTTTTGAATTTTGAAAAATTGATTATTTATTTAAAATTCTAATTAAAAATATTAATAAATAGTCGCCTTTTATTTTTGGAAAATATGAATAGGAACCTTTGTATTATTTTTAATAATTACCATGATTAATGATAAATTGGGTAATTAAGGGTAACAATAATATTATATGTATAATAAACTTACTCTAACACTTGTCCTAGTTTTATTGGATGAGTTTTTTAAAACCTAAATCCTCATTGTAACAATTTTATGTCCTCTTAGAGCCACATTAAAATCTTTATACATTTTATAGTATTTTAATCAAAGGAAATACAAATATGTCATAATCATAATTTTAATAAGTGATAATATTTTTATATACAGTAATTCATAAGATAAATTCGAATATAAATAGTCATATGATTTTTTTTTCATTACTTTTTTTAAAATAATTTTGGAAGAAATAATTAAATTAATGGCTACTATAATAATGATGTAGTAATTGTTTAATTAATGGACATATCAAAAAAATGATATTAAAAATGTTAAAAAAAATTAATATGAACTAATAAATTTCATAAAATAAATTTATAGATTACATTTAAATAATATTTATTTATTAATTTTTTTAATTATCATGTTATTTTGATATATTTAAAAACACACGTAATGAATAATGTCAAAATTGACACAAATGATATTTTAAAATAAATAATATTTATTAAATGATAAAAAAATTCACCAAAATATAAAATTTTAAAAAATGATTTGGATAAAGTAAAAAAATTTTATCATTGAATAATTTAAGGATCTTTAAGAATTTTATTGCTGCTATATAAACCTTCAATGAGTGGAAACACTTCTTTTCAACGTAAGAGTTAATGGGTTAAATGAGTGTTAAAACCTAAATATAAGTGTAATAATGAGTGTTAAACATGTCTAAAAATTATTGTTTGAGATTATTTAGACCCATAATAATCATTTCATAAAAATATGTCAAATTTTTTTATTTGAAATTGGAATTTAATTTATATTAATTCAATATTGTGAGAGTTTTCAAAAGTTCCACTCACCTCAATTGTAAAAGGGTACCTCCTCCCACACATCTTTACACCACATTGAGCCTTATAAAACAACCAAAAACTTCTCATTTCTCCTTCAAACATCCATATACATGTTCTAGAGGTCTTTTTATTCCAAAAATAAAAACCAAAAATCCCTTAATATGTGGTCTAATGGAAGTTCACCGAAATGGTGGTATTGGTTTTACCAACTCATTTAAGTTTAATTTCTTCTTCTACTTCCTATAATTGTGTTTTTATTAAAAAGATATATAAAAAGTTTCATATATATTATGAGATATTATTATGGTTATGTTTCAACCATATTGCATGATTTATCTATCCTAAAAAATTGAGCACCTCACTTGTGAGTTGTATGACTTACCATGTCATTGTCTTGGAATAATCTTTTTTTCATCACCACTTTACCTAGATTAGTACAATTATGGAAATAATTGATATGTATATATTATAATTATTACATGATATTTATTCCTTAAAATTAATATACCATTCAATTCTTTCCAATTTCATGTTTAAGGAAATGATATCACCACTCGTGCGTACATATAGACTACCATCTCCATAGTGGGATGTTATTCATTTTCCATGATAACCATTCAATAATAATTATAAATATATATATATATAGTAAAAATAAAATATATTAACTTAATAATATCCTTTAGTTGAAATTAATATATCCTATTCATAAAATATAGGAATTACATGAAAAAAAAATACATAATAAGATGAAGCAGTTAACACCTGAAACAAGGGTAATAACGATATATTAGAAACAATTGGGTGATAAAATAAAATAAATATATCATATAAGATATCATAAATATAAATTAGATTTTCATTTAAGTGAATAATGTGGTTAAAACCATTCTAAAAGAGGCTAAATCATGTTTGACTAAATGAAGCATACGGTAAGGGACTTCATCGTAATCTTATTTTATTGAGACATAGTTTGATATTATACAACCACCTAATATTATAAGGGGTATATATAATGAATTTTATTTATAATGTAATTAATTTATTAAATTCTATGTTAAATTTTATTCTTCTATGGGGCTTATTATTTAAAAGATTAATGTAATGTGGGAAACCCTGAATGATTGATGATTTAATATTTTTCATTATGTCAAAAAAATTTATATTATTTTACATATTTATTTTTATGTATATAAAATGATTATGAAGGAAATTAAATGTAGTTTATTTAATTTTATTCAATTTTTTTCAAAAGGAATATTTTTCTATATTTTAAATGAATTGCTTTACGAATTTTCAAACAAAATATGAAAGGATTGTTTTTTAACTTATACAGGAGGAGTGAATTCTTCTGTCGTCATTTCGTATTAATGTTTTGAAAATAATTTAATAAGTTTACTAGGTAATTTTAAAATAAAATAGTTTTTATTAATAATTTCATATATTCATAGGTTAATTATTTTAAAACAAAAATGCTATTTCCTGAAAAAAAAATTATTGATTTTATTTGAGAATTTTCATCTATGTCAATATCCTTCATTGGATCTAATGATGGATTGATGTTGATCTATAATGATATAATAAACCATTTTTCATTGAATGGATTTAGATTCATTTTGACTATGAATGTAGTATATTTATATGATTCATAGTTTATGGTTAAATAATTCATATTTCATATGAAACTTTTTAATATGAAATTTGATGTTGATTATGTTTCACCCCTTCCAAAATAGGAATGCATTGGACTAAATAAGTATTGGGGGGGTCACTATAGCCCATCGATGAATCTATAGGTCTCATGAGACAAATTAGTTTGTATTTTTTGTATTGTCATACCCGATTATGTATGGTGTCTTGGTTCAAGACATCATGGCATGTTTATGATCCCTTTCATTATGTATTACCTCGTTTTGATATAATTTATTAATATTATATGTGAATATTCGACTAATAGGAAATACATGGTTATGTTTCATTCTCGTTTGGTCATTTTGATTACATTATTGGATCATATTAAATTCTATACATATCATACTCATGTTATTGATTAAATGGTATGTGTTTTAGTTAATCACCTTTCAATAATCATTTATTACTGTTTATGATAGATTCTATTGTATATATTCCCTTAATGACTATCTAAGATCACCCAATTAATATGTTTAATTTTTTCCTTGGATTCCATGAAGTATATTATGACTATTTTTCAATGTTACTCAAAATGGAAATAATGTAAGACTCAATAAAATAATTTCTTTTATATTTTTTTTCAAATGTAATCTGAATTTCAAATATGTATCTATTTTACCAAGACTATTAAACTATTCCGTCCTTTTGGATGTGAAATCTTGTATATTATACCAATCTAATAAATTAAAGCATTGGATCTAGTACACTTGTTTCAGGGCCATTTCAATCCTCATAAATTTTATTCATGAAAAAAGATTATGATTTTCTACCATACATGATCAACATCCACTATCAATGGTCCACAAACAAGGACAATCTATAATTTTCAATAAAATTACACTGATGGTTCCCTTATAACATTTTTATACATTGAGATTTTTTTTCTTTTTTATTTCCATCAGTGGTGAATGATTTTATTTCACCATAAACACCATTAGATTAACATATTCATAGTAAGTTGAAAATTTGTTATGAGTTTTCCTCTCATATAAAGATAGTTCTTGATTCTTAGATCACCTTCGATAAATATCTGTGAGAACACCATGTTATAACCATGGATACAAATACAAGTATTTGTATCCATAACCATTATATAAAAAATATTATATATGAAAAATATACTGACCATTGTAATTCGAGTTCATCTCATTTTTTGTTTATTGAGCGCTAAAATACCTTTTTCCTATAATAAAAATCATATTTTGTATATTCTATAATTAAATGATAATGATAATGGATTTTTTGTGTATTATTGCTTGGATTTATAGCACCTTACATGGATTATTGGGTATTTTGTGAATTCCCAAAATATGTATTATTATTTGTTATGGGTATTGGCGATTTTAGTCTTCCTCGGGTGATTTTATCATGTGATAATGCCCCGAAACATTAACACTATTGTAATTTAGAGATTAAACTTCTATGAAAGTGTTAAAATTCTGTATTGACTATCTATAAACCTCCTATAACATTTTACAAACTCATTTATTAAATCATTTTTTTCATGTCTAGTGTTAGAATACTTTATTTATTAGTAAACATGCATTTCTTTCATATAACATCGTCAACATGATATATGATCATTCCAAATAGACCCATCATATAATTGGTAATGAAATTAATGATATAGTTCAAATATTCATCATTTAGCTTGAGCTCATCATCTATTATTGATATTATAGTATATCTATATTTATGCTATTCAATTTTAGTCTTCATCTAATATTCCTCATCCTATTTATTCTATAAATAAAGTTTAGAGTTTTATTCTACTCCACAATATTTATTGGTTTAATCTAACCAAACATAAATATTTTCCATGGTATCTTCTAGTTTATCCTTTTGGTATAAAATTCCCTCAATCTGAGGGATTTTATCTTTGGTGTTCTCTAATTTTCATAATTCTATGAAATCAACAAGAACTTCCCCACTGAAGAACATGGATTCCTAATAATGATCCAATTTCATTTATTTTTACCTAACATATTATTGGGAAATAATCTTCAAGAATTTTAAAAAAATTATGATGTCCTATTTCCTTTCACAACCTTATATGAATTAATTATAGGTTCATCACTATTGTCATTGTCTAATAATTACATCGGTCTCTATATAGTAAGATTATAAACATTTTCACATCCAAATACTACATGTCGATTCATTCCTTTCAATGTTACATTTCTATATAAGTGATTTTATGAATGAAATGGCATCACATCGTCAATTCCCACATAGTTGAGATAATATTTTCATGAGGTTTTCCTCATCACCATATTGAGTATACTCATTTTTCAAGGACTGATTTTCATTAGTCCTCATTTAATTGGCATCCTTATTTTTTTAAAAACTATCCAACATCAAATCATTGGAGTCATTATGTTTCAGTATCAAGATATTCACATTGAAATGTGGTGTTGATCTTCAATGAATGCACTTAAGGACTTCACAATCTTAATTTTTGTTGGTTTTTTAGGAATATATGGATATACCCGATACTATTTTTCATAAAATTAGTAAAATTTTACAAAAATATCATTCATATGTATCCTTATATCATTATATTTATTCTAGAGTACATGCAATTTAGCTTCACGTGCCTTATAATTTCTTGTATAATTACTAAGATATTTTCCAAACATGTTGTCTGTGGACATACATGTCTTGTCCTTCATGAAAATTATATTTCATAATAATCCTTTTATCATGATGAATCCATTGAAATTAGTAACATTCTCACTCTAGTAATTTTGAAATAATTCTATGTTATTTATTATGACCATAATTCAAAATTTGGTAGTTGTGTAGACATCTAATCTTACTGATATATTGTCTTGATTCATCTAGATTTTCCTATATTTTTAAAATGATTCAATAAAATATAATAATTACCATGTAGTTGATAACCACTTTTATTACTTCAAATAAGGAATACTCTATAATGAAAAATTATATCATATGCATGTTTTTGGTCATATTCAAGGTGAATACAATGATTGGGGTGAATCAAGGTATATATATCTTTAAAAAACACTCAAAAATGATATTTTAACATCATTAATTATAGAAAAAGTCTCCCTAAAAATTGATATGAACTAACAAAACAAAAAACATAGGGACCAAAGAAATCATCCCAACAAAAATGAGAGAATCTAAGGACCATTTAATGGAAATTTGGAAAGCGCCTGAAACCATAAAAAATCTAAGTTATGTTTAAAATATAGAGATTACCAAATAAAAATTAAACTATAAAATCCTCATGAAAACTATCATATCACTTCTCTCACACACACACAACATCAATATTTTATTCCTTATGTGAGTTTTGTCATCTTGATCCAAGTAGAAAAAATTATTTCTACAAAAGTTTGGTGAATAAATTATTCTTTTTTTTCATCTACTAATGAAACCTTTGATAATACAATAATAATAACTCTGATATATAATTTCATTAATATTCCAAAAATTATTTAATTATTATATTTTCTCCTCATATCTATTCTACTAAATTTTCATGATCCTAATGTATGTTTTTGAACTAAGAAGTAATTTCTCATATATTTATAAAACTTATACAATTTCCTCTTAATAGATTAATATTAGACCATTGGTATAATTAATAATTCATTAACAAACCACAAAATAATCTATATGTGATCTCACATTTTTTTTGAAATTCATCATGAATGATAGGAAATATAGATATATTGTTTTATAAACTCGACAATACCATGGAATAAGAATCATCACTATTCTATAACATTAATATCCCTTTAAATCCATAACCCAATATCATTTATTTTAAGTATTTTAAACTCTTCATTATTTAACTATAATATGTATAGTTTTAAATATTTGATCCCTCCCATAAAAAAGTTATTGTTGTAAATCTAGTATTTTTGCAGACATTCACTACAGTGTAGCATACAAACTTTTTTCATGGTCACTAACATAAAAAAATATTAAAACTGTAATATTGAGTCTTCATAGTGGAATTTTACATTATAGTGTCGACACCATAAAAAAGTATAATCCCCTAAAATATATTTTACTCACTTTATAGTTGTGGAATTTATTCCCATGGTTTAACAATATCATGTCATTATAATTGTGAATGATAAAACCGAATGTATTATCCATGGGTATTAAAACTGAACCTTGTATAAGTATATAATAATTTTATATACTACAAACATTGTAAAAATAATTTCACATACACCTCAACTAAAATAACCTGTATTAATCACTAGATGAATTTTACACTCCTATCTAGTAGCTCTTATATTTAAAACATTATCAAAAAAATGACACTCAACTCTTCAGTTTTTTATATAAAAAAATTCTTATGTGATATGAATATTATTTTAATGTATTACTATAGTTATCCAAAAAAATACATATGATGTTTTGATGACTCCTATATATATAGTGATAACCCTATAAAATTTCTATTTCCCCAAGAATAAAATCTATAGCCAGTCCAATAGTGCCATGATCTTAATTTTCCCATTCTATATCATACACATATGAAGTGGGTATATTCTATATACGTATCCTATTAAATACATATAAATAATTTTTTATTTTTTATTCTATTAATAGCTATGTTTTTGTTCTTCCATTAGAATAGTTTATTTTATGAATAAAATTATCAAGATATTTATCTGAATGTTTTCCATCTCTTTTCCATTTTTATTTATCCATCATCTAAGGATTATGTTTTCTATACTTTTATAAATTATAATTGTTTACATTCATAATTATGGTACATTTATTGTTTTTCATAAACCCTTATCCATTTAATTCACATTGAAGATACATTTCCAATCCATTTTATTTTTTTGGGGGTTCTCCCTCAATATTTGCATCGGGAATCTATATCTATGTTGAATACTCAAGAATATGTTTTTTTATTATTTTAGAATAAAAATAAATTATTAATTTGAAACATTATTTTCTATGGGAAATTTTAAAACTAATATTTAATATTTAATCTTATTTAATACATTACAAAATTCATAAGGAAAATTGTGTATCAATTATTTTTCATTTTAATGAATTTCCTCTTATTAATATCTTTATTCCGTGTATATGTAATTTATAACATGGACAAATTTTTTATCCTTTAAACTATTTTTATTCAATTTTATACATTGAAATGATTATATATTTTTTAATATACATAATTTTGGTACCCTATAATTTGATATTTAGTTTTAATGGTGTTCACCCTAAATGTTAATAAACTTGTTTAATTGGGCATATATTGAAAATAAATACAATAATTATACAATAATTATATAATTATTGTTTATATTTACATTTTAATATAAGAGATTGTTTATTTACATTCCTTAGATTATTTTTTAAAAAAATTTCCTTTAAATTTGATGAATTTATTGAACATAACAAGTCATTTACAGGGAGTTGAATTGAATATCTACTTGATTCATATATTGGTGTCATGATACAATTTTGATGTATTTTTAGGGTATGATAACCCATTTATATATGATTTATAGTTAAAATTTCTCAATTTATTTTCTATAATTTCTTGGAATAGGATCTCAACGGTAATTTTCTGTGGTGTTTTATTATGAATTTTATCATTGTTATATATTTCATTAATATCTTTGTGGATATATACTTATTTTTTATTCATATGGTTTTTTATCCAATTATGTGGAATTTATTTTTTTATTTACTCCATGCATATTAAATAATACATACATATTCAAATGCTACATTTTTTTGTACACTACTATAACATCCCGCCTCTTTATCACATAATCTTTCATTACATTTTACAAAACCGAGGATCTTTAAGGTTTAGTGTCTTGGAAACCAGGAACAAAATACATGAAAACAACATAAAGAATTCTTCTTAAACACTTGAAAGGATTCTCCTTAAGTTCATCCTAGGTTCATTACTGCATCTCATAACCTGGGGACATACATCAAAATGAAGGGTGAGCAGAAGGCCCAGTAAGGGAAACAAGAGGAACATTTTACATGTGAACTTGATATACTTCAATAAGGACATGAAAAGAACTTTAAGGCATGAGAAATAAATCATGATGCATTTCATAATAAAAATAACATTTTTCATAACTTGAAGATGTGGCTACATCATTTAACATAGAAAATCATGAACATATCACCAAGTTCCATCCCCAAGGTGTCATTTGAAAATTACCAAGGTTATTCACCAAGGTATCGTGAAAATTGTAATCTCTAGTGGTTACATCATTACCCAATGCATTGGAGCGCTATCAGGGCGCACCCTTAAATTTGCCTTTATTATCATGTGAGCCACATATATCATCATCAAACATTTCATAAATAACCCATATAGCATAAAATAAATGGGTTTCATTTCATAATCACAACTTTTTAAAAACTGCTTTAAAGACATGATCTTTACATCACTTTAAAACCCACAGGAAAGGAGGGTAGGTCTCATGTATGTAAATCCCAGAATTTAAAATAGATCATTTTGGTATATATGTGAATACCCCTGTAGAAATAAGAGCTTTGAGTATTCACTTTATAACATAAAATAATTTTTAGAAAAGAGAGAGAGGCACTTTGAGACGAAAATTCTGCAGCATAACGGCTATGTTACAAGGTTTTAGAAAACATTTAGAAGAGAGGGGACATGGGTCAAACATTCATAAATGACCCATAAGATAGTAGGGAAAAAAATAAGAAGGATATATGGACATGGTAATGACGTTTGAAGGACATACCATTTGAAATGAAAAACATGGAAGGAAGACAAAAATAAGATTTCTCTTGTGAGAATTCAGCAGCCTAACGGCGTCACTTAAACTTCAACAAAATTGAATTGCCAAGGTCAAATAGGGTCTCTAATCATATGAAAATAAGAGTCCAGTATGATAGATATAGAGATAATACCCCATCATAATAGAAAGTAACTTGAATGAATGGACATGAAAGTAGAACTTCAAAACAGGAAGGGTGAAGAACCACTTAAAAATTCGGCAGCCTAACGGCGCCACTTAAAACTTCAAAATACTGAATTGAAGAGATAAAATGGGTTCTCTCATCATATGATCATAAAAGACCAGTATGATAAATTTAGAGATCATACCCCAACATAATAAAAAGGAACATGAAAGACTTTAATGAAAATAGAACATGAAAATGAGGAAGGTGAAAGAATCCCTTAAAAATTCGGCAGCATAACGGCGCCACTTAAACATTCTTAAAACGAATTGATGAGAGCAAGGGGGTCTCTCATCATATGAAAATCAAATGGGAAGTAGTATTAATATAAAAGAACATCCTCCATTATAAGAATATGGAGCATAAAAGAAATTTCATAAAAGAGATTACTTGAATAAGAGAGGTCGGATCCCTTACCTTAAAATATAACTCTTAAACCTCAAAGGTTGGGACCTTGAGGGCTTGGGGGCACCTTGGGAGGGCTCCTTGGGAGGTAATGAGACCAGAACTTTGTTGGGGAAGAGTGGGGAGTCGAATTGATGAGAGGAGGGATTGGTATTTATAGGGAAAGTGAGGGGACAAGGCATTAATGAGCAAGGGACACCTCACATGTGCTTTTCTCAAACCCATGTGCTCTCCCTTGGCATTTATCATGGAGTTAGGCCACATGGGGCCCCCAAAACAATAATTCATCACCCTTGGCCGGCCAACCCTTAAAAAAAACTCATGACATCATCATGACACAGTTATGATGTCATTAAACATACCGAAACCCTAAAACTGTATTTTTACTATTCACCGAAAATTCAACTTTCTCAGAATAATCCCAAAATTTCACCTTAACCAAATATCAATGCTCTGATTTCAAAAATGAAATACATTTTATAAAAATAATTTTCTAAATATTTTTAATTTAATTTTTAAATAAAAACACTATTCATCGAAAATTCATTTTTTTCAGAAAAATCCCCAAAAATTACTATAACATAATATCGATGCTCTGAGTTCAAAAATAAAGTACTTTTTATAAAAATAATTTTCTAATTATTTTTAATTAAATTTTTAACTAAAAAACACTATTCACCCGAAAAAACTAATACTTGGATAATAATTTATGAAACCGTTATTTCACCATTTTATTGAATCACATTACTTAATCAAGGTGCCTAGATTATTTTTAAACTTTCTTTAAGTGAGATTACTAATCCATTTGGTCATATTACTAATCCTAATCATAAAATCACTATTCATACTTTACTATTCATCAAAAATTATGTTGATCTTATTAGACTCTAAATTTCGTACTGAACATAATTGTAGAAGACCATTTTTTGAGAATCATTACACATTTTAAATTATTTAAGGTTTACACAAACATTTTTTTAAAATATCCTTTTGAAAATTCATCAAAAATATGCATACTATTTTTATCCAGACATTTGAAAATTCATAAACTTCTTCATAAGAAGAAATCCCAATTTTTATTTAAAACAAGGATTACGCAAGGCAATTACGGTCTCATTACATAGCCCCTTATAATACCAGCATAGGACCTAAGAGTAAGGTGTGCTACGGTGATAGAATCTTGGGGCGGCTCGGTCAACATTGCCCGAGTAGTAATTTCTATCAGTTTGAACTTCTCGCGAAGGCGATTCCGTTCTAGCTTCACATGATGAAGTTCAGCTTGGGTTTGGTCCAGAGCAAAGGCCAATGGTGCTACCTCCTTCCCAAGCTCTGTTAGATGGGCTTCGATCGGTCCATGACTACTAGGTGAGGCCATCAAATCTTCTTTCTATAATAATTAACCAAGATTACTTATATTTAGAGACAATAATCAAAACATTTTGTTCACGGCGGTCATATTGACCGATGGTCATATAACACTCAAAAACCAATGGTATTATTTTAATTATAATCATGTTTATCAAATAAAACATTTTTGTTGAGTATAAAAATAATATAAAATAACACATGAAATCAGGAAACAAGATTTATTCAAAAATTTCGGGCTGTTACAACTACCCTTATTGATAATTTTATCTCGCCCTTTTTTAATGTATCCCCAGTTCCTCAGGTAACCATTAAGAATGATATATTTCATATAAGAATATAAAATAAATTAATAATAAATATTTTTGGTATTTTTATGACATACATGTGGTTCAAATGTATTCTAATTATCAATTTTGTATCTAGTATTTATAGACTACTAAGATTTTATATCTTTTGTATTGTAATATATCTATTTTGTTCCCAACGTTTTAAAATGACCATTTTATCTTGGTAGCTAGATTTGGGATAGTTAGAGACAGTATTAGAGCATGTATTGTGGAAAAAATAAGAACTTATTTTGGAATAGCAAATCTCTAGATTAAAACATTATGACAAACTGTTTAAAAATGTATAATTTTTTACAATATATATAGTATTATGTTTGAATTTTTATTAAATAAAAATTAATTATATACAATAATTCATAATTCATAGTGTTATTTAAAAAATATTAAGTCTATATTATGTTTTGGAAAATAATTTTTAATTAAATTTTTGAAAACCATGACTATCATGACTACAATTAGAAACACCTCAAGGGACCATGGTAATACATGGGAGACCCTAGAAGTCTACCATCAATTATCCATGGATTGAAGACTATCAAAAAGTGTATAAGACAATAAAAAATGTACGGAATTACCCTCAAAATATGAGGAACATATATTGAAAAACAATTATCAAATTCATAATATAAAAAGAAAAATAAAATCCTAAAATTCATGTCAATGTCATATAGAATGAATGTCTCTAAATTAATATACAAAATAGAAACTCATATGGCTGATAACCCTAATTGATTCTCTAAGACTCATGCTATAAGTGTATCATTGGATCAATTAATCCATCTTGGGAACCTAAAAATATATTTTTACATACATGGGAGATAATATGTATAAACCTTTTAAGATCCTCCCTAAGAGTTCACATTAAAAAATAGAAGAAGAGTACAATATCTTATATGAATAAAATGTATAACCAACACAAGATTTAATTAGTTTAGCTATCACCCAACCTAACAAAGTCTCACTCACCAAATATTTAATCCATGTTTCTAAATATAATATTAAAATAATAAATGTTGATATCGTACTATATATCAACTTCCCAACACATTTTTCCTTTTACACCTAAATAATAAATGTCTTACTACATTCATCGCTTCAATATCACCACATAACTATATAACAACATAATAATATATCCCCACATATTTTTACCACATCCAAACCATATACACACATCCAAAATAACAAACAACACCCCCAAACCATGACATTACATTAAAGTTTATTCCCAATAGGGTATCATGATCATGAAATACAATAGCCTTCTCCCACCATTATCAATGTAAAAATACCACCCTTTATCACATAAATAATGAAATAATAATCACACACTAAAAACATCGTCATCATAACACATAATTATTACTCTAAACATTGGTCTTCACATATAATGATACATTACCTCAGACTGACACAACCTTTTCATGTCTGTCAGAGTGGGTAGAACAGAGTGATTAGTGTTTCATCCATTACCACGCCATCCATGATCTCCATGGAATATCCTATAAGCTAGGTATTTAATTTTTTATAGGTTAACTATCTCTGGTGGGGGTGTATAGAAATTCAAAAGTAAATAATCAAATTTCATATCAACACAAAATTCAAAAAACGTTCATATTTAGACCATACCACTGACACACATAAAATTCATATAATTTATACTACCATTTGATAAATTTTATTATATAAATATACATAATTTTAGGCCAAAATATCCACACAAAATAACCATAATAGTTATAAACTCATCTTTTATTCATGTCATCATTTCAGTTTTCTTAAATTTCTATTTACAAACATATTTGGATTCAATATTACATTCCTTTATCCATATTTAATTGCAAAGCTTGTATTATATATAAATCGTTATTTTTTCATTAATATTAAAATTAAATAACATTATATACATAATAAACCATTGCTTTGTATGATATTCATTATTATCCAATATAATCAATGCTGTTTGAAAAATGCCTCAAAATCCATAACATTCTCACCCCATTTCATCATAAAAAACAATATAAAACAAAATCTATCGTACACCATAAAATCAAATGTCAATATATATAAAACCATTCCACCTCCTAGACATAAAGGTTTTTGTCTACCCTTTCCCAACATCAAAAACTAGCAACATAACCAAATGTGCGTGCACATGCCAACCTTGAAATTTAGAAACATCATCCCTAAATTGACCCCTCTATATCAATTGCAAAGAAAGAAAAAATTAGTAACATTATTTCATACCAAATTAGTATAAAATAAAAACAAGATACCAATATTTTATAATTCCTATAACATTTTGTAATATACTCAATAAAAACATCATCAAATAAATTAAATATTTACCTAAAACCACTATATTAAAAAAATAATATATTATCATTTTATGGGGGGTAAATCAAAAATTTGAGAAGTAGAAATGAATTTTTCTACCTAGTATAAATATAAAATAAATTTTATCAGAATATTAAAATAAAACGAGTTAATATAAATCTCATAGGATCTACGTTTAAAAATTATATTGAATTTGCCTTGATATTATTTTTATTAGGTTAATTAACACTATCAACCCAAAGGAAAAATGTGCATGATAGTTGTAACATACCATTATAGTCTTATAGGTACTTCATAAACATTGTTTTGATGGTAAATTATTAGGGTCCTATCTGAGGTTATTTTTGGTGAAATTTTTAATGTTTTTAATGTATTTATATTTACACATGGTTGGAACATGGTTAGGGAAAACCATGTTGTTTGTTCCATCTAGTTGTGAACCAAATGATTGTTATATAAAAGGGGTACATAGTTAATGAAAACCATGTGGTCACTACCTCAAACTGTGAAGCATTAGATAGTGAAGTTTTTCATTTTTTTACGGTTAGTTTAACCATGTGCAACAACTATGCACCCCATTTATAAATATTTTATGGGTGCACTGTTAGGGGACATGACTAATACTAATGACACGACCCACAAATCAACCCAATCATGAAATTATTAATTTTCCCAAAATCTTAATTAAAATTCTCAATTCTATTAATTTAACCACTAAACACCCTTATATGGACCTAAAAATATTCCTTGGTCTTTGGAGGCTCCTATGAATTGATTTTGATACCTAAACGCACTTATCATGGAGGATCGAAGCACAATTTATATTATTTGGTCTTCTTTCTATATGTAAATATATTATCATTTTCTTTCTTACAATATTATATTATATCTTTCTTACTGAATGATATATAATAATTTTATTAGTGGATATAATCTATGTTGTTATGGTTCATTAATAAAGATTTGATTTAATGATATAATTCACATCTATTCTGGTTCGTCCTTTCATTGTGAATGTTAAAATGATAATGTGATTAATGGTATGATGTTCTATAATACATTACCCTATAGATAAAACCCATATTTTATTTATTTATTTTAAATTATTTTTTAGTTAATATAAAAATAATGAATTTAGATGATTTCTTTATTTATTTTGAAAGGGAATTTAATTTTGAAAACCACAAAATTTCAATGGAAATGAAATAGATGGGTGGATTTTGAGAAAAATGATCGATTAAATTCAATGTGGATTTTATGAAATTATTTCATATTTATTAGTTATAAAATAAGGTGAAAATGTAATATTATTTGAAAGGGAATGAATTTGAAAAAAACATATTATTTGGTTTCTAAATGAAAAGGGAATTTTGAAAATTGAATTTAAGAAATTGAACTATGAATGATGGAATGGTATAAAATGACTGATTTTCGATGATTTATTGATTGAATGACTAAATCACATGTTATCTAGAGTAGTTAGTGGTTATTTAGGATATTATTTCTATAAAATTTGACTCCCTATAAAAGGATTGTTGATTACAAAACTAAGTAAAATAAATTCGGAATGATTCACCTTGATGGGTCCCCTAATGATGTATAGATTGATTTCCTGTAATGATTCTAAAAATGGTGTGTTTATTTGGTTATTCATTCCTATATTGAGTTATGATGATGATTAAGAAGTTCGAGGAATCTGTTTATTGAAACTAACATAACTCAAAGATTTTGAGAATTGTGCAATTTTTATTCCCATGATTATACATTCAATTTATTATAGAACTATTTTTTTTAATTTCAACATATTTATATAAATTGTTGCATAAAATATACAATTAATAATATTTTTAAATATATTCTACCTTTTTTATTTTATTACTTTTTTTAAAATGACAATTCCTTGCCATGCCTTATTTTACTTAAGTAAAATCATAAAATTCTTATTGTTATGGAATTTATTTTGTAATTAGTTGCGTTATCCTACTAGGAAATATTTATCACATCCTACCTTTCCCATTGTGGTTTTATATATTATACTCTGGTAATCTAATGATAGGGAAAGAGCCACTTAGATGTGGTCGGTGTACTTGATTCGTGTGACCTAGAGTGTTGTAGTTGACTGGTAGATATGAGATCCATCTACTACAAGGGATATTCTGATCATTTATTTCTAGATGTTATTTAATTTTATGATGTACTATTTAGGTGTTATTTTACCTATTTGAATTTGGTAATTTCCCATTGAGTAATGTTGGAATACAAACTTTTTACATTTATATTTCAATATTTTGTGGGATAATCTTTCCTTTTTTATTATTTTATGATGTCAAGTGGTAATCACCAAACCATGGGTATTGGGAAAACTCTTCATGATATGACAGGACCTACTTACATATCAGTACACTATGGTATTCAGGCATCAGATGTGTAGTTTCTGCATCTTACCTTGATGTTGGTACGCATTTTTGGAATTTTTTTGATAGAAATAATATTTGAATTTTAGGAATTATGAGGTACGTTGGGGTGAAGGCCTCAATATTTATCATCCTAATGAGCCTTTAGTCACCATGGGTGTTTGAGAAATTTGAATTTGAGATTTTCTTATTGTTTTTTACCACATTTGATATAAGTTTGTTGAATAGCCAATCTTGAAATATATTGAATGAACTTTGTTTCCTATATCTCCTTTTTTATTTGATGATTCTGTTTCCTTTTTGATCTTTCAGGGTATTTTTTATGACATTTTGTAGCATAATTATTCTATGAAAATATTTTAATATTAAAAAGTAGGATACTTCTGGTAAACCATAGTTTTGAATCCATCGGTGGACCATAATATTATTAAGAGAGTGGTGTGTTTTGTCTAATTGCATTGATAGGTACCTAGGACTATTCCTATATGGAATAAAATAGTAAAAAATTGTAGAAATGAATCTAAAAATAATTCTAAATAATTTCATCACTAGAAGAAAATATCTTTCTAATTCTCTTATGATCTTCAAGAGACTAAGGATTGGTTAAAAAATATTGAGCTTATTTGAATTTTTGAAAATTATAGAATACATAATGGTGAAGTGCATTACCTTTAAGTGAGAAGGACCTAAGAAGAGATTGTGGAAATTTATAGTGGTAGAAATTAAACATGTAGGATTAGAATGGGATTAAATTAGAGCACTTTTCACTAATTAGTTTTTTAAAAATTCTTTGGACTTGGTAAAATCCCTAGTGTTTTTCAGCCTCTAGTAGGGTTATTTGATTATGACACTTTATCTGAACTATTGTTATCTTATTTAATTTCATCACGAGGTAGTGATGAATGATATACCTAAGTATCAATTCATTGATATGGTTATTCAATATTATATTTAAATATATGTTTTCAAGTTGAACCTTACTTCTTATACTAACATACTATATTGAGAAATGATGACTAAGCTTGACCTGACTAGTTTCTCAGGGTTTATGGGGGTTCCTTTTCTCCCAATGGTAGTTATGTTAGTTTTTTTAATGGAAAAAAATAATTATGAGTATCATGGTGTATTTCTAAATAAAGAGTCTTATGTACCTCCTATAGTGCTTGGAAAATGCCTTATGGCTTACTTTCAATGTGGAATGTTTGGGCAATCGAGACAGGTTTTCACTATGGCTCCCAAAATCATTATCTCATAAATATACTCAGGTTGCCTTTAAAAGATATATCATGTGTTTTCTATTCCTAATAGTAGAGTACACTCATAATATATTAAATTTACTACTGTTTAATTAGATTCTTCATAAAAATGGGGTTCTATATATATGCATCCAAAACAACCTTTATTCATGTAGTGGAAGAGTCTTTAGAGGATGCTGATGTAGGTATTATGATTTTGAGAGGTATCATCACTATATATTTATCATTACTAACATCATTATTTGATATTGGTTCATCTAACTCATTTATATCGAATAATATCTTGAACTTTCTAAATATTCTTTTGGATATTTTGTCTTATGTGATGGATATTTCTATTCCCCTCAGAATCAAGAGATAACAGATTCTATGTTTCTTCTATTATGTTTTCTCACTATGAATGGATGATCATACCTTGATTTTTCTATTTCTCAATATTAAACTACTTTACATCATTATTGGGATAGATTTGATAATTTATCATAAGTATTGTATTTATTTTTCTTTTTAGTGTGTCTCCAATACACTTTCAAATGTGGTGTTCCCTGTTTTCCAAGGAGAATGAGACATGAGTCTAAGTAGATTCGAACCTCATTTTCCTGAGTTGGGAAGTGTGATATTAGTTTATTCTTTTAACATAGAGTTGTATTTTTTGGTTTATGACCTCCCTATAGTTATCATTTTGTTTGACTACATGATTATACATGATTTAAATAGATTAAATCTATTAAGAAAGGTGGAGTTCTCCATTGATTGTTCACATGGTATTCATCTAGTGTTTTTTCCTTCTTAAAATATAGAACTAAATAAACTAATGGGGTTGAAAACTAAATTTTATGATATTCTAGAGGAAGAATTTATATGATAGAGTGTGTCACCTTTAGTGGAATCTATTATATTTGTAAAGAAAGCTGATGGGGAACTTCACTTTTGTTTTGACTATTTAAAAATCCATCATTTAATGGTAAATAAAAATTATAGGATGCCAAATATATATGATTTGTTTGATTACTTGAATATGGTAATTTTTTTCATGAAGACCAATCGTTAATATAGTCCTCACCAGTTGAGAATTAAAGAATCTATCATTTAGAAGGCCACCTTTAGAAATAGGCTTGGCCATTATGAGCATCTTTTTATGCCTATTGGTTTGAAAAATTCTCCTATAATGTTCATCGAATTAATAAACAAGATATTCAAAGAGTTACTTAACACATTCATGGTATTCTTCAAGGATGAAATCTTATATTACTCCATACCCATGGAGGATCAGGTGTATTATTTGATATATGTTCTATAAATTCTTGAAAAATCACTAACATTACATGATTCTTCCAAAATGTAATTTCTAGATTCAAAATGTGATGTAATTATGACATGAGGTCTTAGAATGTTGTATTTTATTCGACCCATATATTTTGAAAGATGTTATCAAAAGTGAGAAACCCCAGATTTTTTTGAAGATTCAGATCATCTTGGGAATTATTGGATATTAATATTGTTTTTTTAAATATTTAATAATGTTAGATTCAGTGATGGATTCTCTCACTCAATAGGGAGTGAATTTATTATGGGATGTGAAATATAATAATTATTTTGATGAGATAAAACATATTTTGACTTCAACACTACTACTCACTCTTCCATATGATGTACATGGCTATGAGGTATTTTGTGAAGAATCTTGTTGGGGTTTGGGATGTATTCTTATGATGGGTGATTACATGGTCACCTATGGTTCGAGAAATCTTAGACCACAAGAGAACAATTATCTGCCCCATAATCTCAAACTTACATATTTGATGCATGCTATTAAGAGTAAGAAGAATTATCTTTTTGGAGGAAGGATTTTCATTTATTTTGACCACAAAATATTCAGTTATATCATCTCTCTAAAATATCTGAAACTCATAAATTGGAACTATTTGAAGTACATGCAGTATTCTGATTGGGATATTTCCTATATCCATGGTAAGGGTAATTTCTTTGTCGATTCATTGAGTATGATACATACCACCCATTCTACGAGGGAATAATCAAAATAGAAAATATGTTGGATATCTTTTATTCCTTGCATTTGGCATTCTAAGAGGATGACACAAAGATTGTTTTGGAAAGTGTTCAGTTAACCTACTAAATTCTCAAGATGATCCTTCAGAATTATCATCCAGATGCTGAATGTTGTGGCATTAAGGACACTCTTTATACTAGGACACCTTCAGTAAGTGGATGTTATCTTAAAAGGTTGTCCTATGTCTGGGGAAAATGATTCATTGGAATTTTTCCAATGAGAATGTCTATCACAGTGTATTTTAATAACTCAAATTGTCCATTTCAACATAGAACCACAAATATGTTTTATGATATATGGTGATGAAGCTAGTTTTTAATTATAAGAAGATACATCACTGACATTTTTTCTAATTTTTCTACCTTCGAATATGTCAAATTCAAGAACCAGAGACCATTGGGTTATCATCAGCCACTTATAGTTTTGTATTGTAATTATGATGATATTTCTATAGATTTTTTCACCGGGGTTCCATGTACGCCTTGAGGGAGGAATGCGATATGAGTAGGGATCAATAGACAAACAGGGTAAGATCCTGACCTTTTATGGAATTATATTTATCTCGTATTAATGTATTATTTTACCTTTATTGAGTATATCTATGTTTTTATTTACTATGGTAGGTTTTGGATTAAATAAGATAATTTTGGTAAGAAGGGAGGCGATGCACAATTGGTACATAGTTTTCCCAAACTATACACCCAACATAGAAACCCATGTGAAACCATGTAGTGGTGATTCATATTGATGGATCAAAATTTTATCTAACTGTTCCCCCTGAAGTAACAGTGTGACACCCTTGGGTGAAGTGCATGGTTAGGGTGCATGATTAGGGTCAACTGTGCACCCCAGACAATAAATTGGGAATTAAAGATTTTAATCCCAGAAAATTATTAAAAAATTATAAACCCTCATATTATACCCTTAAACACTATAGATATACCCTAAATCATTTTAACTCATTTTTTTGGATGATCTCAGATAGATTATAAGGCTTCCCAACATCCATTCTTGATTATTTTAATCCTGAATCTATGATCTACACCTCTCCCGATAAGGATTTCTCATCCTGATAGGTTTCATCCCTCCCTCTCATTATCCTCCCATTATTTGATGGGATGTTTTTCATAATTTTGGGATATATCTAGATCTATTTTTTTTGAATATTAATTAATTTTATATTTTATCTAGGTTTTAGATCTTCATCTTTTTCATCATCATGTTCTTTATTTTTTAGCTTCAATATGGTATTTTCGTTGCCGAGTGTTCTTCATCAATTTTGAGGTAGGTGGTCTAAATTCAATTCCCATAGTCTTGAGTTCTATTTGTCTGTATGTTTTGTGAAATTTAAATTGGCATGATTGGAAGTTGAATATTGAATTGAGTAAATTAATTGATTAATTAATTTATAGAACAATGGAATTTGATTAATGTAATTTCCGTGTGATGGTGAATAGGGATAAACTGGAGACAACTATAATTGATTACATTAGATTTTATTTATTTTTTAATTAATAAATGTACATTGTTTTTATTATGAAATATAATGAATTGAATTGATTTATTGGTGAATTTATTAATAGAGAGTGTTGTGATTAAGAAAAATGTGGAATTGGATATTTTGAATTTTTTAATTATTTAATGAAATCTTTATATTACTAAATGAGATCGTAGGATTAATATTGATTAACCTTGATTTAAGTGATATTGTGAAACATGTGATATTTTGATATACATGTGTTGGGCATGGACTGCTGCTTTAAAATCCCATAGTGGTAAATTGATAAACATGTGTAGGACATGTATTGCTGCTTCAAAATCCTATAGTGATAAACATATATATGTGTCAGGGACATGGACCATTTCTTCTAAAGCTTGCTTGTGTAGTATTTTGAATAATGAGTGTGATAAACTGACTGATACTTCAAAATACCACTTGTCTAAATGTTTGATAAATGATACTTGGGTCCTGGACTACTACTTCAAATAAACATAGGGTCCTAGGCATGGAGATCAAGGTGCAAAATGATGTCATTGGACTATAGATCCAGTTGAATGTAGCATTAATTGAAATTAACAAATAAATGATAACCATTGGATTTTGAATTGAATAGGTGATATTATTCAGACTCTATCATAGTCCAAGAAGGTATTGAGGGTTCAGGTATCTGTAGGAACTTGGGGTTTCTACGGTTTATTAAAGAATAATAAAATTTGACAACTTTTTACATTAGGAATTTTTTTATTATTTATAAAACTACCAACACTATTTTTACTGGATATTATTTTAGATTTCATTGATGTTGGTATAGTTCTAGGTTATACTCACACCCTACTCATATTTTCATATCAATACCTGAATAGAAATTATGTTTGTAGAACATGATAAGGTCCAGAGCCCTATATTAGATGGAAGAGTCAGGATTGATCATGGGTAAGGGAACCAGACATGGGGTTAGGACCCACATAGGATTTTTTATTACATGACATGAATTTATCAAGACATGTCTATTGCTTTAGTTTTGGGTATTGTATTTCTTGTTTGGTTATCCGGATATATTGTTATTCTTTGGTTATTAGTTATGTCATAGGTTAATAATTATTTATTTCCACTTTTTCATTAATCTTATACGGTGGGAATAGTCACCCCATGATTGATATTAGACCCCCTATTCTAGTTGGTAGCCTATTTTCTATAGGGAGGCACGCCTGAGGTCATGTGACTGGCTAGATCAGGGCACCAGTGTATTGAGCCATGGTCAGGACGTCACAAAGTGGTAATAGAGCCTAGTTTTCTTATCTTTTATTTTGTCTTACTACTTTAGAAAGGAAGATAGGATACTAACAAGAGTCAGTACTTGGTTATGAGATCATGTATGGGAGTATCTAACCCATTCATGGGAGAAAATCCAAGTACCCATGGTGAGATGTTTTTTATAGTTGTTTATTGTTACTTTTGAATGTTGTTTCACCTAATTTAATTTACTTGTTGTGTGGAGTGATTATTGTTTAAAAAATTTATGAAATTTTACTCATGGAATTGGATGTAAGGAAATTTTAGTATGCATGCTTCATTTTAGGAAATTATGGTTATTTTTAGAGATGCTTCATTTTAGTAACATGTGGGAAAATAGGTTTTGGGTATTCTTTTGAACTTGAAAATTGTTTTCTTGTGTAATTGAAAGAAAAAGGTTCCTAATGAAAATTAAAAGTTCTAAAATAGTGAAATTGTGAAAAAAAATATGTATCTAATGAGGAACATAAACAATGAGAATGATATTACCCTATGTTAACCATGAAATAGATGTAGGGTCATTATGGGGAGTGATAGACTAGGTTTTGACTATGTGCTGGGGTTTGGGGGAATGGCTTGTTTGAGATTATGTTAAATACAACATATATAATTGTTTTTATTTGTTGTTATGTGTCCTAAGATTTTTGTTTCACATTATAGATATATGCCTCCTTGAAGAGACATTTTGAGAGGAAAACAGGAGGTTATGGGTGGAGATGATCCACCAGTAGTGGAACTTGAGGCAGGGACAATGCTATATGAGGAACTTGGAGACCAGTTCTGAGATAACTTTTCTCTGTTCATGTAGCTTATTTAATGAGACCCAAGGAGGGTTCTAAAAAACATGTCTAATCTCACCTAGGGGTTTCAGATGTAGAACCCATCGACATTTATCAAATAGGGTGGACTTGAGGCATCTATGTTCTGGATTGAGTCTATCCAGAAGATAATTGACAACTTAGAGACTCATGTTGAGAAGAGTTTCAAATTAGATTCTTATATGTTATATTTTCATGAAAATAAATGCTGGTACATCAAGAATTAGGATAGAAAATTTTGAGAGTATAGACTATAATTATCACTATATAGATTTTTATCTCCTTTTTTCAGCAATGGAATGAGATGAGGCTACCACAAAAGGTTGAATCATGATGATGTTAAATGTAAAATAAAGTACCAAGGGAATATCACCATACTGAAAAAGTTTTTAGAATTGGTGAATTGGGATCTCATTTTTTAGGGGAACTTGAATGAGGATTATAGTGGTTGACGTGTGTTTTCTTCAAGATGGTCTGTTGGTGCAACTTCTGAGAGAAATAAGTTTCATTATGAGAATGTTAACTAGAATAGTAGGAAGTAGAGTTTCCATTGGGAAGAATCAATTGCATAGGACCTTACCCATGTGATCTAGAACCAGTGTGGTTGGTTAGTTTACTTTTGTAACATTTCCCCTAACCATCGGTAGAGTGTTGAGCCTACAGTAGGATACGGAATCTATGTAGGTTTTGTAGGAAACCATGGTATATGGGTATCGATGGAGCAATTATGAAGAATCAGAGTATTTAAATGGGATATTCCACACCACACCAGTATAGAAGATAGAGTTCTACTAGATATGGTAGTAGGGGTGGTTAGAGAGGTGACTTTAGGAATGTGCACTCATATCAGTAGAGTGGCACAGCTCGAGGGACTCAAACATTATATAAAGGATGAGGGCAGGACAATTACATGATATTAATTCTATACTAGTGGATAGCAAGGTTGGAATATCAATAGTTATAAGTAATATTTTTGTAAAGTATTTGATATAAAATGCCTTATTGGATACTGGTTCCTCTTATTATTTTATATCTGCACAACTGGTGAACAGTTTGATCCTTGTGGTGGAGTTTATTAGTGGGGTTATAAAGATAGATACACATTTTGGTGTATGGCCTAGAGAAATCTTCTTATGCAAGTGGTTTTCTATTGATGTTAAGGAATATAATTTTTTTGAATCTCTATATTATGGACATGTTAGTATTTGACATAATTTTTTGTATCGACTGGTTAGTATCATACAGATCCCACAGAAATTGATACCATAGAAGAATGATTTTTTCTTCTCCTAAGGGAGAAAAATATATTCATCATGGAGAGTGGGATATCCACGAAATCCAAGAAGAGACATTTCATTTGTAATTTGGGGATATCACCACCCACGTTGCACGTCATTTGTTGGATGATGGGGGTGAAAATCATGATGTATTTCCACTCGTGGTGGACCGGTTTCAAGATGTTTTTCCAAATTACTTATCTTGGAAGACACATAAAAGAGATGTGGAATTTACAATTGATATCAAGATAGAGGTTGAACCATTTACTATTCCACCATACAGAATGGAACCAGTAGGTCTTAAAAATATCAATACCTAGTTGTTGGATTTTATGGATAAGGGATTTATCCATCCAATTATGTCTCAGTGGGGTTCTCTAGTTCTATTTTTCTAAGAAGGATGATGGAACTATGTACTTATGTGTGGAATATTGGAAATTGAAACAGATGATAGTAAGGAACCTGTATCATATTCCATATATTTATGATATATTTCACTAGTTTAGATGAGATTTTGTTTTATCTAAGAACAACATGAGATCAGGGAATTATTAGTTGAGAGTTTGAACAACTGATATACCAATTACTATTTTTAAGAAGCAGGAGTTTAATTTATGAATTCATTGTGATACAATTTAACCTAACGAATCCTCCAGCAGTGTTCATCACCTTGATAAACTGAATCTTCCTCCTATAGCTAGACCAGTTTTTCGATTTGTTTGTGTATGATATATTGGTTCACTCCAAGAATCCTAATTATCATTCCCAACATCTTAACATTATCTTGAGTACACCAAGGGAGTATCATTTATACACCATTATGTTTAAGTGTCAGTTTTAGATTGATTAGGTACACTTATTAGTTCACATAATCTCATTGTAAGGTGTGTTAGTGGACCCAGAGAAAGTTCAGGTAGGGGTTTCTTGGGACATGACCAAGAATTTCATCGATATATGATTATTTATAGGGTAGATAGGATATAATTGGAGGGTTTTACAAGATTTATATTGATTGGAAGCACTAACTTTTTGGTTAATAAAGATGGGGGAAAATTTTCAATTATATGGAGCATGTGAGAATGCCATTTAGGAGCTGAATAAGAACTTGAAATTAACACTTATCTTCATCCTAACTGATCTATGTGAGTTGTATACGGTGTTTTGTTCCACATTTGGGATTTAGAATGAAGTGGTGTTGATAAAGGGTGTTCAATTAGTGGAATATGGGTCTTGGTAGTTGATTCCACATGAATGGAACTACCCAACATATGAACTTAAGTTGGAAGAAATTTTTTATGCCCAGAAGTGTTGGTAGCCTTATATGTTGGGTTATAAATTTACTATGTATACTATTCAGAATATCATAAATAATATTTTCTCACAGTTGGACTTGATTCTTTAGAATCAAATATAGGTTGAGTATATTCATACATTTTACTTTGATTAAGCATATATACCCAGGAAGTAAAATAGTGTTGCTGAAACATTGAGTAGGAATACTCAGATTCATGATGTTTAGGAGTCCAGTACATAGTAGAATATGATCTATTTACAAGTTTAGATGCATTTTATGGTTCAGGAGGGTCATGATGAGATGAATCTCGTATCACTCTCATTGGTTTCTACACTTTTGAATTGGATTGGGGAAAGGCAGTATGAGGATCCATAATGTTTGACCTTAAGGGAAAGCCTTAATGGTTTGGAGTCACCTTTTGATTGGATCATAGATTTGGATGAGATAATCTATAGTGGAAATTGGGTTGTTGGTCCTACAAGAGTATAGGGGAAGCTAATTCATGAATTTCATGCCATAATGTGGGTGGTAAATCTCGGTTTGACTAAAATATATCATGATCTATGGTTATAGTATTTTTATCCAACCATGAAAAAGAAGATAGTAGGATTTGTGACACAATACTACATCATTCAATAGGTGAAGGTCGAAGATCAGCAACCTAGTAGATTACTACAGTTGTTTCTTATTCAAGAATGAAAGTGGGAAAATGTTACCAAGTAGTTTATGGTAGGTCTCCCAAGAACACCTTGTAAAAACTTCACTATTTAGGTGGTTGTGGAACGACTGACAAAGGAAGGTTTTTTCATACCATGGTAGGAGACATTATTATTACATTATTCGGTAGATGTGTACATTCAAGAAGTACTCCATATTCATGGGGTTCCACAGAAAAGGTATTGGTGGAAACCTATAGTTTTGGGAGAGGCCAATGGGAATTGAGTTGAGAAGAGTGTAAATTATGATATAAGTCGTGCCACCAAAGTATATTTTTGGTGTAAACACCACTTTTACATTTTAAACACATCAAACCTTGATTTCTTCAATAATAATTATCACCAAAAACAAAAAATATTTCATTTAAAATTCAAAATAAATGTAAGTTTTATGATATAAATTCCACTTTATCATCTTCGCAAGCTATAAAAACCATTTAGTATTTAAAAATAATTTATGTTTTAAACCCAAATTTTATGCAATAAGTTATCACTTCTTCCAACTTTTAGTATCCAAACACCTCTGAAGACCAAAAAAACCTCATATGAGCACCATGACCTTTAGAAGAAATAAAAGGGTTAGACTATACAGATATGGTCCCTTACATCAGATATGTCTCAAATAATTCTGACCCTCATGAATCTAAAACCAAACCGAGATGGGGAAAAAAGGGGTCATCTGAATAGCCACCTCATGTGATACCTCTCAATAATATTTCCATCAAATTATCTCAACTACCTCACTTATAGGTATATAACACAATGCTGTGAAAAAATAACAACCAAATCCAAAACACTCTCACGAGGTAGAATCCTCTCAAATAAGAGTAATGACATCAAAAAAAACAAGTAGAAACTAAACTATAAGAAAAAAATGTTAAAAATTACTTAAATAATATTATAATGAGATAAGAGATAAACCTCAAATATATAAGGGTACTGAGTGTGTATCCATGACTCACATTCCTAAGTATTATCCCCCTTTCCACTATAATTCCATAATATACAAACCAAGGGAGTTGCCCGACTATACAACACCTTCTCTTGGAGGGCCCAAATATTCATAGGTTGTTCCTCAAATGTTTCATAATCATCAACATGATCTCACCCAAATAAATAATGTGAGAGTTATCAAGAATGTAAAAGTGGATCTAAGACATGTGAAAAACGTCA
This sequence comes from Viscum album, assembly GCA_963277665.1. NCBI lineage: Eukaryota > Viridiplantae > Streptophyta > Magnoliopsida > Santalales > Viscaceae > Viscum > Viscum album. The sequence goes on from OY728159.1 coordinate 1,866,754,679, forward strand.
TATAATAGTAACATATGTAGGGGAAGTACTATCTGATAACTAATACATATAATATGACCCAACACCTCAAAAAGCCCAAAAACCTATGAGAAAGCATACTCTAGTGACTGAAATGCTTCTTCCCATGATGAAGAGTCATCATAAATTATATTTGTTCTCTAACAAAGAACTCTAAATGTCTCCTCCTAAAATTACTATATTATTTCGGAAGATAATTCATTTCTTTCATCCTATCATGTATTACATTAACAATTTTAATCATATCATGTACCAGTTCTAGACTGAGAATTTCAAACTATCCTACCCCTATACAACACAAAATAGAAAAATATGGTGAGTTGTATAAAAATTCAAATGGAACCATAAAAATAGTGGAGTGAAAACTTTAATTTTAAGAAAAATCGACCAAAGTTGGGTGCGTCATCCACAAAACACAAATATTCATAACATAAGAATGCAACATGTCTTCAAGAGTATTGATGGTCTCCTATATCAGAACATCTATTTGTGGATGAAAACAAATTTTAAGGAATAAAATAGAGCTAAAATCATGATAGATACCTCCCCAAAATATGGATTTAAAATGAGTATCCCAATAAAATACGATCATCCTTGGGACTCTATGGAGCCTCATCAACTCCTCTAGAAACTACCTCAAAAAAACCTCCACTGATCTCGACACACTGATTTCTATGAATTTGGATGATTTCATAAAATGATCCATTATCACCCATATATAATCATAACCTCCATGGTATCTATATAAATATGTTACAAATTACATTGAGATATCCTCCAACTTCCAATAGGGAATATATAATGGCTAGACATAACCATCAGGGACATGGTTCTTGTTCTTCACCTTATGGAAGACCAAACATCAAGAAATAAACTTTATGACTACATGCTTCATCCCAATACACCCAAATAGACCTCTCATATCTTGTTATATCCTTTTCACACTAAGATGTACAACTAAGTGTGAGCTATAAAACTCTTGAAGAACATTCTCACACATCTCCAAAGGGATTAAATGGATACCATGTAACAAAACCTGATATTGTTCATCCTCGATCCAACCATCATGTGAATCACAAAAAAGAAATTAGGCTCTCCAAAACTCAAACTCATAATCCTCCAAATAGGAATCCGTTACCTTTTTCCAAAATATGATTTCAATGTCATCTAGACAATGAAACCACTACCTACAACCTCACCCATTTCAAGATTCATTATTTATATCGCATCCATCACTCTCTAGGAATTCCTATATTCATGCATGGAATCACTACATGACATCTTTAATACCACATGATCTTCAAATTTTAGATTTATTAAAATATATGAAATCTTGAAGTCAGAATCAGGTATGTATTCCATCCACCATCATTATTTCAATTTCAATTCATTCTGAAAGAATAGATACCTCCGACTATTGTGATTAGTGAGAAACACAATAGTATCACTAAAGAGGTAATGTATCCACAACTTTAATGAAAAGAAACTGCTTCTTACTCAAGATCATGGGAGTTTTTATGGCCATGTTAAATGGAGCAGGTTCTTTCAAGTATTTTTTAGAATTTTTCATTTTTTTTATTATCAGACATCACCTCACATTGTAATTTCTTTTTATTGAATAGAATATATTTCAACACCAAGGATTGGACCCATTTTTCTTAAGAAATTAAATCAGTCGATGATATATAGTTTGAATGTTATTTACTAAGTGATTGTTTTTTTCACACTAATATATCTAGAATATATAATTTTGGGATTGAGAAATAAGGTGTATTGAATTCATAATTATGTTAGAGATGTTTGGAATAAAAAATTATTATTATTTTTTGTTCTCTCAATGTTCTAAACATCATGAAAACTCATTAAATAAGAAGGAGTTTAAAGAAGAAAATATAAATGTGGATTTATGGAATTTCAATAATGTTTTTGTTTTAGGGTTAGAGATCATAGGATATATAAAAACTAGATGTGGAAGTTTTTTGAAGACTATAATATTGAATTTTATTAATAGGGAAGATTTTTAAAAGTGATAAAACAATTGTTCCATCATATGAGAATACCCATCTATTTAACCAAATTCATAAAATCAATATTTAGTTGTTGATGTGCATAAATTAATATGTTCTCATTGAAAATGATCCACTATATAATCTTTTCAAACAAATCAATCAATGAATCCATTAACACAAATTAATCTGATAATAGTTAGAGAAAAAATTCATCGAATGTGGGGCAGAGACTAATCAATCAGACGTGATAAACAGACCAGTTAATCAGACATTATATAGAGACTAATCAATAAAATGTGATTCTAACACCTGTCCATCAGATAAGATAGATGATATGATTAATCATATGATCTTTTTTAAATTGAAAATCCATCATATGATGAGTTTCATCAGATAAGGGTTCATTAGTCTAAGGATTATTTGAACAAAAGAAGAATGTGGATAAAGAGGTCTGACATATATAAGTTCATACTAAACAATTTTTTGAGGGTTATAAAATTTATATAAATAACAATGACGTTTTAAAATAGTTTCATATATTTTGGAACATCATAGTTATATCATTTGTTTGAATTGTCTATATTTATTTTAAATGAATGATAAAGAAAAATAGAGTTTTGGATTGAGATGTTTCGATCTAGCACCTTTAGAAATGAGGACTTTAAAAGTAATTATTCAATTAATATTGAGAATTAATATATTCTGGTGAATTTAATAAGATTTGATAAGATACTATTATTATAGATAATAATTAATAAGTGGTCAAATGGATTTAAAATGAACATGATGTTTAAAGATCTGAAATTTCATTGGGTAGGAAAATTGTTTCAGGTTCCTTCCTTTTTTGTTTCCACCCCACCTATATAAAAGGGTCCAAGTACAATGTACTCTTACACTGGTCATGTGTAAGAATTAAGATCTCTGGTATTTTGTTTTCAAAAATTTACTAGAAATAACCTCTGTTGAAATATTTCTAGACACAACAAGTTATCAAGGATATTTTGGTCAAGATCCATCAGATTTAACTAAGATAACAAACAGATAGATTCTAAAATATATTGAAGAAGTAAATAGTTCAGCTTTATTTTTATATTGTAAAAAAATTTAGAGCTATTTTTTTACTGATTAATTGGATGTAAGGATCATATTGAGTGATTGGATTCTGTTTTATATGATGTTCAGAGTAGTTGTTCCTACTTTCTACTAGGTAATAAAGTTTAGATATTTTTTAAATTATTAAAACAAGTTAATTTTATCGAAGTAGTATAGTGAATTTTTTCTAAACCTATTGGTGAATGTTTACAAACTTTTTACAAAAAATTATTTATATCCTTCATGTTGGAACAATCATATGAACTATTTGATTGATCATAGTGATATGGAAGTGTATGGGTATTTTCTACATTTCATTTACACACCAAAAAGATTTGTTCTGTTAGATTGTTTCGTATTGTATTATTTCTATACAATTAAAATAATTTATACCCTTATTGAGTAGTGAACCATGTAAATACATTTTATCATCTGGATGTGTTTGAAGGAATGTATATCTAAAAAAATCACTTTAATTGGAGGTTAAGTTTGTTAATAATGTTATCCTTAAAAGAAAAAGATATAAATTATTCACACCCTCCCCATATCAAGGATTACACTAACCATTTTTGGGCATTTTCAATTTCTATTACATGGAGGTTACCTTCTTTCTACTTTTGTGATGTTTGAAGATAAGTTGAAATGGATAGTTTAAATTTTGTTGAAAGTAAGGGGATTCCTATTTTTTAGGGAATAAAATATCATATTTGGAAGGAAAAAATTATTCTATATCTTATGTATCTTCATAATAATTTTCTAGAGGCTTCTACATATGGATTTCCCCCTCCTACTAAGAACCTTCCTCTTAAAACTGTTGATAAGAAAAAACTGGAGAATGTCGAAATGGATAAAAATAGTTTACTCTCTTTAGTATCTTAATGTGAATTTCATAGAGTAAAAGGAGTTGGAACTAAAAAATTAATTCTAGAGAAGTTCTAAAAGAAATATAATGGAAATAAGAAGGTTAATAATTAAAAGATAAGAATTTAGAGGCCAAAGTATGAAGATTTAAAATTGGGTGAGTATTAATCAGTTGGAGATGTCTTTACAAGGTTGAATGACATTATAATAAACATAATATTTCTTGGTGAGATGCTATAAGATTAAACTATTGTTAAAAATATATAACATACTATTACTAATATATTTTATTCTAATTTTTCATATTTGGAAGATAGAGATCCTAAAAAATATATTTGGATGAATTACATTGAAATATCATTACATATGAAATGATAAGATACAAATTTTTGAAATGAAAAAGGAAAAATTAATTGAGGGATTTCCTTAAAATATTCAATGAAATAAAAATATAAAGAAGATTATTAATGATGAATATGTTGATTACTATGATAGTGAATATGAGTATAGTAACAATTTTGATGAATTCCTATCTTTTTTTCTAGAAATTGAAAAATAGGTACATGAAATTACAAAGGTGTGTTACTATTAAAATGATTTGTCTTTGGAGCTATTAGGAATTCTTCTAAAAATTACCCATGAAGGAAAGATGAAAATGGAATTATTGAAGATGACCAATGTTTAAGAATATATTCTAAGAAGCATGATAAAAATATATTTCTTATTCTAAATGAAAAGATAAAATGTTATCCAAATCCAAAAGAAGAATTATTTTGTCTAAGGGTGGTAAAAATGAAGACAATCAATTAGAAACTAAAAGATTCACGTATGTTACTAAAAAAACCCATTTATTACCAAAGTAAATTATGAATAGTTTTTAGTTATAAAATAATTAGTTAATAAGAAGAGACCCATTTTGAATATTCATTTACAATATAGTTTAAAGAATTTATATAATATATTTTTAAGCCTTGTGGGAAAATTCAATAAGGTTAAGAAAGAATATTCTATAGAAAAAAAATAAATAACATTTTATTGAAGAGAAGACTTTGATTCTTGAATAGATTGATATTTTCAATAAAATTAATGAAAAAATGTATTCTGAATGAATAGATTCAAGTTTAGATAAAAGTGAAGGAGGGTGAATGAGATGTTTTCAAGAAAATCCTCTAAAACTGAGTATGGAGTTTCAAGATTCAAAAATTAAATTTAGGATATTGGTTAATTTTCATAGTAGTGTGAACCTAAAAAAAAGAAAAATAGTTATTTTCAAAAGTTGAAAATAAAATTGACGATATTTAAAAGATAAAGAAGGCTAAGAAAATCATGTATGTAGAAAAAACCAAAAATGTTCAAAATTTATCAATTTCAAAAATCGTGAAATCTAAATAAAAATTTTCTACTACTGGTGATTCTATTGAATATGGGAAGAAATACATGTTTACGATTATGATTTTGAAAGATAGAATAACTTCTAGGGATCAACAATATATTAACAAGGAATGTAATATTGTTTTAGAAAAACAATTTTTCCATTCATTGTAACATTTATATTATATAGTAATATTGTATTTTTATGGCTACTACTGGTATTGTAGTAGATTTGTACATACAGAAGACATATGTTGGTTAAATCATCAAAACTACAATTATCCCATGTGTAATTGGATGAAATGTTTGAGGGGGTTCATTCTTCTCAATGAATAAACCCTTATAAAAATTTTATGAAATTTTAGGATAGATTCCAACCATTGGAAACTATTTGTGAAATATGTGAATAGCCAAGACATAATGAAAAAATATATATTATTTTTTATCAAAGAAAATAGAACACTTTTCAAAAGATTGATGTGAAGAAAGATAAAGTAAAATAGAAGACTCTTGTTGTTGAAACTACTCTCAAAGCGATAAAAGGAGAATGATCCTAGATATTTGGAAGTGGGTGATATTCATATATTAAATAAGATATGAAGATTTTGAATAATTTTAAATATTTTAAATAAGTAACAGTGGTGTTGGTCAAAGATGAATCTCTTGGAATCAATGGTGATAGATTTGATGTTATTAGGTAAAAAAACTGAAATAAAAAATTTAATTATTTGTTGATGGGATAATAAAAAACCTGTTAAGTTTTATACCACATTAAAATCATGGAAATAAATCTTTATTAAGAAAATATTGTTTTTTGGTCAATATAGTAAAATATGGAATAGTTTTTACAAGAGGACACTGTACAGAGGAGAACTTTTTTCAAGTTGGTGATCTTCATTTTTTTTTCTAAGCATGATGGAAGAAAATTAAGGTTAGGAAATAATTTTAAATGGAATATGATCAAGAAAGAATTGTGAGATGGTCTTCATGATATTCATAATATAACATGAAGAATAAATTTGTGATCTTTTATTTGTTAAAATGGGAAAAATTCAAACTCAATGTATTAGAATGTATAAATTCATTTAACTCACCCATGAAGATGATTCATTCTGGTATTTAAGATCCATTTATAAATCAATAAAATTTTAGAGATAAGTACTTCATTTATTTCATGGATTATTTTAATATCATTAATTGTTTTATGTATTTTAAAAATAAATCAGATGCTCTAAAAAAATAAGTGTTTTTGGAGGAGGGCAGAAAATGAATGTGGATGTTATATGAAACTGTTAAAAACTAATAATGTTGGGGAATAATTAAATTAATATTTAATATTTAATATTAAAAAATGGTTCACTTCATAACTTTAGTTCACCCTAAAAACCATAGAAAATTCATGTTTCTGGAAGAATGAATACAATTTTGGTTGTGATGGGTTGTACAAAGTTGATTGAACTTGGTATTTCTCACTACATATAGAGGAATGAAATATGTAAACTAATTTATATTCAAAATTGGTGTTTATATAGACTATCTTTTGATATTAATCCTTAAAAAATGTTCTATAATGGAATTACAAGTCTAAAACACTTAATGGTTTTTTGGAGTCCCTACATCATGAAAAACAACAGTGGAAATCTTGAAAAATTTTATCAAAGAGGTGATGATGGAATTTTTATTGGTTATTATTTTAATGGTAGAGAATATAGATGTTTCAAAAAAGAAACAAAATATGTTACTTGATTCTATAGATGTAAAAATATTTTGAAAAATAAGAGAATAAGTTTCAAAAACACATGTAGATTAGGAAGGTGGGGAAAATGAGATAGTAGAGAAACATGAAAAGAATTCCAATGATGGTGATGCCATGTAAATAGAAGATTCAGGCTTATATATTTATATTGATGTGGAAGAACATCATAAATCTCATCCTAGGATGATAAAATATGTGGATTTCAATGTAGTCATTGGTGATCAACAATAAAAAGTTAGAACAATAAGAACATCAATGTATTTTTCACATACTTCATTGTATTCAAAATTTGGTGAAAAAGATATTAGTTGTGATTTTGAAAATTTGGAGAGGATACATGATGTGATTGGAGAGTTTGACCAGATTAAGAATAAAGATACATGGTAACATGTACCCAAATCAAATAATAACAATTTTCTGTATACAAAGTGGGTCATCGAAAAAAATATAAATAAAGATGGTGAAGCGATTAGAAACAAATAATGGTTGGTTTACAGAGGTTACTCATAGATTGAAGGCATTTATTTTGATGAGACCTTTTATCATGTATCAAGTTTATTAATAATATAAATCTTTCATAATATTTCATACATAATGAGGTTATAAAATTCTTCACATCATTGTGGAGTAAAAATTCAACTATGGAAACTTGATGATGATGTTTATATTAAACAACCATGAGTCTTCGTAATTGTAAATGATGAATGTTATTTGAGAAATTTGATGAAATATTTTTTTGGGTTAAATAAATATCTAAGAGCATAATATTCCAAATTGGGTACCTACTTAAATAAATTTAACATTAAGAAAGGAAGAGTTGACGGTAATCTCTATATTAAATAAAATCATAAAATCTCTTCATTGTATTTTTTTGTTGATGATATTATCTTCAGTGGGAATAATGAATGAAGTTGTGAGAATTTAGCTGAAGAGATGAATAATTTATTTGAAATATATATTCTTGTTAAAATGAAATATTTTCTTATCTATCATATCTAACAAAATAAGAAACATATTATTCAATCCCACTAAAATTATGTTAAGTATATTATAATGGAGTTTGGAATGAAAAATTAAAAAATTGTGTCCAAAACAATTTTATTGGGAGACAGGTTGGCTAAAGATTGATATAGATATAATGTGAATTATATGGAATTTTTGAAGCCGATTGAATTTTTTTATTTCTAACTGAATCAATACTTGATATTTTATATTTAGTAAATTTTATTCAATATTTATAATTATTCCAAAAGATTCTCATATTGTAGTAGTAAAATTAATTATCAGATATATTATTTTCACAAAAAATTAAGGTATCAAATATGAATTCTCTAGAAGAACTTTTTTTTGGATATACATATTCTTATTAGGTATGAGGTGTGGATGATAGATGATATACTTCTTGTGAAGTTTTCTTTTTTAGAGAATATTGTAAAAGATTCTTCAGAATAAAATTAGAAATTTGTAGCACTTATCAGTGTTTAAGCTGTATATGTTTTTTCCACTCAATTTGCAACACAACATATGTGGATGAAGACTCTGTTGAAAGATTTTCTTTTTGAAGTAAAGTCACCCTATATCTTGAATTGTGATAATCAATGTGCTATAAAAATCACTATAAATTAATTTCAACATTATATTACAATTCATATTAATATAAAATATCACTTAATCAATGATTATATGAATAACAATGTACTTAAGTTAGAATATGTTCCTAAAATTGAATATGTTAATGACATAGTCACAAAACCATTTCTAAAGAAAGATTTTTACAATTTGAGTTTCAACAAGAGTGTTTAATATCTTTCTCTATAAGGATGAGGTATGTGTTTATATCCCCTCTCTTATTTAGGGAGAGTTATTAAAATGGGTAGAATACGTTCTCAATGTGTGAATGTGTTAATTGTTTCAATAGTTTGTGAAATATATTATACGAAAATTTTCTATTACATAAAAGTGGAATATGTTGTGAACATTTTTAATGTTGGAAGTTCATGAAGTTGTGTTTATGTCACTACATATAAAGAGCTTTATTTCTCTGTTCAATGATTCTTATTTATTAAAATGTGTTCACTTATGTAATCATAGAATTTTTTATAAGTGATCCATAGCTTGTGTTACGATGTTTTGGTGATTTATGAATATTTTCTGAAAAAAAACCTAAAGTGGGCTCTTTTTGAAACCATGTTGGCAAGAGGAGTTATTTGAAATAATATTTATGGACTTCAAAATTTATTGTGATCACATGGAGGATAATATGACACAAATGATTATAAATAGTTTTCTTATGTAATTACATCAATTCATCTTATCTTATATGAATGTTTCATACTGACTTCACTTATTTTTCAATTATCATTCCAGATTGATGATTTTCGAGATGTATAAAGAATCTATATCATATTATGAATCTTGTTATATATGTTGAACACAAAAAAGTATCATGATGATTTTATGATCAATCAATAATCTAAAAATAATAAAAAAATCATGAAAGAAGAAGGATTTTGTAGAAGAAAATAGAAAAAACGGTTTTTTGAGTTTCTATGATGTATATGATTTATAAGTTTATATCATCAGATCAATAAGCACTGAACAAAGATGTTTTTTATGATTTGAAGTTTGATTTTGTTGACATCAAATGATTTTAAAATGTACTGATTGGTCGATCCATTAGAATGGTCGATCCAATGGTCAAACCAATTTCATCGAATAAATATTTAGTTTCTATGTTATATAAATTAATAAATCTATGTTAAAACCAGTCCAACAAATAATTTTTTGAACATTGATCTGTTAGATAATACATTGACACTGATTCATCAAAAGCGATTCAAAGACTAATACGAGAAACATAATGCTGAGACCTATCGATTGAATTACTTGTAGAGACCGATCAATCAGATGTGATGTAGATACCAATCCCTCAGACGTGATACAAAAAATAATAAATTAGAAAAGTTGGTTGATATAATTTACCAGATGATCAGTTTGACACTGATGATCCATCAGATGCTGAGTTTTAGTGAACATTATTTCTTTAGTCAAAGTAGCCATAGAAAAAATAAAGAAAGTGGATGAAAAGGTGTGACATATAAGAAGTTTGTAAAAAAATATTGTTGTATAGTTTTATGTCTTTATATATTGAAATGATATTTATAAATTTTTTCAATTGGTTTTGAAAATCAGAGTGATAATTCATTTTATTAACATGTTTATATTTGGTTCAAGAGCACCAAAATGAAAAATTGAGTTTGAACTAAGATGTTATGAACTATCGGTTTTCAGAATGAGTACTTGTAAAGTTATTAATCATGTAATATTTATAATTAATATTTTATAGTTAATTCAGGATGATTTTATAAGATAATAGAATAGTTTAGAACAATTTATAAGTACTATTATCTAGTTCAAATGAACATGAAATTAAAATATTTGAAATTGTGTTGGGCAGGAAAATTATTTTAGGGTCTCACCTTTTCTATTCAAGTTGTCCTATGACTTCCACATGAAGAGGGATTATTCAAAAATGGTGGCTTGGGTATGATTACCAGATCTCCCTCTCCCCTTACAAAACCCTTCGATTCTTTATATGCATGGTAATTTGTTAAGATGATTCATATCTACATATAGTAGAACTAAGGGGTTTTGTCATCCGATTTCTCTAAGGATTTGTTTTGAATTTGATGTAGCTATGCATACTGTAGAATATTTTTTGATTATGGTGGGTGAGGAATTCCAATATAGACAATTTTTTATTTGAATCATTGTTTCAGTTTTGTTGGTCGTGTTTATGACTTGTACATAGAATGGAGGAATGTTGGAGTTGGGTGTCAAAGAATTCCAGTGATAGGGATATTCAGGTGTCTCACACATTGGGGTACCATCACACTGGTAAAATATTGAATGTGGATTGCAATTTTTCAACTGAGGGTGGTGTAGGTTCGGTTCAAAATGACAGAAAGGGTAATGGTTTGAACAATTCAGACGCTGAAGTGGACAAGAATCAGACAGTTGTGAAACCTTCTTACCTGAAGGTCTCTGATATTTTCAGTTGGATGAGACATGATCTGGCTAGACCTTCAGTTAGGAGTGAGGACCAGCTGGAAGCATGTGATGATGTTGTGACTCGGGTGGCAGGATATGAAGATCATGTTACTACAGTGTGTGTGGAAAAACCATTAGGCCAGTCTTTCTTAGTTTGTACTTATTTGTTTACTCTAGTCGTAAGATCAAGAGTCCAGCCCAATGATGGAATGAAAGATATTACTCATTTTTCCCATCATTGGAAACATATTTAAAATATAACATAGATTCTTTCTTGACACTTCCTTTACACTATCATCACAACATGTACCATTCCCTTGACCTGTGAAAAACATTTCAAAATCATGGGATGAGCATAAAAAGCTCAACAAGGGATATAAAAGTGCGAAATGAAAACAATAGTCCATGTATGAAATCATAATTTACTCTTAAAACACAATCATTTTAACATACCTCATCAAATCATGAATAAATCATAGAAATCATAAGACATAAAGGTAACTTGAGGCATTCATAACATTCTTACGTAGGGAGTAACCCTCTTGGTTACGTTTGGAATACCCATCATAGTATATTCCCTAAATCTCTTCGTAGAAACCTTAATATTTAACCCCTTCGTGTTACCAAATGCATTGGAGAGCTATATTGGGCTCACCCTCCCTTAGTTTATCACGGAACCACCTGTCTTCATAACAATTCCCAAGAACCATAACATAATCGTATCACATAAAACATGCATAAAGGAAAAATAACATTTCAACATTTCAATCACAAGATATAAATAAAACAAATTGATATAATAAAAACATTATGAAAACCATTTTCAATACCAAAATAAAAAAAAGGTAAAACATGGTATTTATTTTTCATTTAAAAAAAGTTATGGCTTGTAGAGGAAGCAGAAGCTCAAATAATGGTCAGAGCGGCAGAGAAGTCATTGTTGCCGCATACATACGACAAAAAAACATTCCTTTTATCATTTAGTAAAACTCTTCATATAAAAAAAGATTCCTTTTTACTAGAAATAAAATTCAAATGGGTTTATACACCGTATAAAAAAAAGTTGTGTATAGTACAAAATATGCCTCAATGAAAGGTGATTGAGATGAAGTCTCTTACCTCATATCCGACTTGACTCGATCGTTCTTTAATCTCCTGAATAATAAAATTGAGTTAATTTATACTTTATTAAGAACCTTTTTCAAGTTCATTATTCCTTTTATATCACTTATTACTATGTCATGAACACTATGTAATTATTTAAGTTAATAACGGTCATTTTAACGATCATTGGTACTTGAGTCAAAAATAAACTCTTTATAATTACAAGTTGTTCATGTATCCATTATATCCAGGGTAATATTCATGATGTAGATATCATATATATCATATATATCCTGTGTATACATTCATTAATAATATTGCATAACATTTAAGGTAAGAAATGAAATGTACCGTTCATGGAGATGGTAAGTCGTACGTACGCATGAACGCTAATTTCATTTATATTTCATATTTTATGGAATAGAATCATAATGATATAAAGGTATATTATAATTCCAGTATAATATCATATATAAAATCATTAACTCCATCATTTATACGTCCCACATAAGGCATTAACGAATCAAATCACTTTGAGGGGGCGGTAGTCTGCACTTCCTAAAATGAAGATATCTCGTTTACCCATAATGGATACCATAAAGGTATGAAAAAATGAAAAATTCAGAAGCTTAAGAAAACATAAACATATTATATATCATATATAAATATAGTGTCATCTTAATGTCCACCTTTTAAGGTGTTAGAAGAATATTTAACAATCATCGTTTCGTGGGCCAGAATTTCGCCATCCACATAAACAGTATTCTCTTTAACCATTATATGAAGGTGTGTGTAAGTGTAGCTCGAATAAATATTATAAAAACATCCTAGTAAATTGAAGATACTGTTTTTGTTACAAAATAAATGAATAAAAAGAGTTTAGGGGGTTGTATAAGCAAAATAAAACAAAAGAACATTAGAGAAGACTTTACCTTTAAATCGGGTAACTCTTCTTGGTTTGAACAAAAATGGTTTCTTGAAGAGATTTATTCCTAAGGTAAGGCATATAGGATGAAGATAGGGATGTGGAGAGATAAAATGAGCAGGGATTGGCCGAGAAAAAGGCTTGATAAGTGTGGGTAAGGAGGTAGATGTGGGGTCCTTTTATAAGAGGAGAGGAGGGGCACTCTTGGAAAGTTATAAAATGTTACTTTATATTAAAATTAGTTTCTCATTTCAAAGGTCCCAAATTGATATATTTAAAGGATAAGGTTATAAGGGTTCTAAATATACTTATCCAATAGGTATTTGACAAGTGTAAGTCTTAGATTTTACATTATTTTTACATTTTATTTAAATTGTTCATTAATGAGGTAATCACTGCATCATCATGATGTCATAAATAATTTAATTTATATAATGTCTAAAAATTATAAAAATATACTATGATATAGGAAATATTTTTAGATTTCCAATGACTGATTATATTCCAAAAGATCATTTATGTAGGCAAAATTAAAAATGTTTTACTCAGGTGATACATTCTTTGTTATATTTAACTTTCTTTAAAAATAAAAAGATAAAAAGACATTATCACACAAAATTGATTCCATGGGGTCCCAAAGTTTGGAACAAGGCATACCATGGTCGTCCATGAAAAATCCAATAGAATTAGGACACATGTTGGGGTCATTTTTTATTATTATGATATTATTTTATTATCCTTAACTACCCGATTACTAATTAATCAAGATAATTAATGATAATTATCATCGTTACTAGTCATAATGTCCAAAAACAAGAGTCTTGATTACATAATTTGGAACTTCTGATTCCAAATATTTAATCCATTTTACCAAAATTCCAAACACAGAAATTGAAATAATTAACTTAAAAATAATTCTCGTTGTCAAAACAAATAGCAGGTTTTTTTAAACAATATCTATGAAAAGTTTGGCACTTGTTTATGCCCAATTACAAAGTGAAATTAATTATAATGACAACCATTGTATTAGATAGTCAACATATATTCTAATTAAACTTTAAGACCAATTAAAATGATAATTTAACCATATAATTAAATTAGATGAAAAAGCAGTTTTGATGTAAAATGCAGTATTTTTCACTATTCATTAAAAATGAACATTGTCAGAAAAATACCAAAAATTTATCCAAAGTAAATTTCAATGTCCCAATCAAAAATAATGAGTTTATTTTGACAAATTGAGCTTATAAAATTGTCAAAAGTTTGATTTAAAAATGGTTTTCCATCAAAAGGCAGTAAAACAATCTTTTAAAAATATTAGTGTATTCCATGCTTAAGATTGGATTTATTCTCGTTTTAAGCCTCCAAAACACTCTATAATTAATAAATAGACATATATAAGAATATATATTATTCATTACTTACTTGGGATGTTACATTCTTCCCCACTTTAGAAAATTGTGTCCCCGCAATTTATTTACTTATTGAATAAGTGGGGGTATTTATCCCTCATTGCATTTTCAGATTCCCATGTTGTCTCTTCAATAATGTGGTTTTTCCACAAAACCTTTACATGATGAATCACCTTATTCCACAAAACATGCTCCCTATGGTCAAGAGTCTGGATTGGTTGTTCCTCATAAGATAGATTCTCTTCCAGCTGAACAACCTTTGGACTGAAAACATGAGATGGAACTGGCATGTACTTCCTTAACATTGAAACATGAAAAACATTGTGTACCTAAGATAAACTCGGAGGTAAAGCCACTCAGTATGCAACTGATCCAACTCTATCCAAAATTTCATATGGTCCAATGAACCTTGGACTCAACTTTCCTTTCTTACCAAATTGCATCACATTTTTCCATGGTGAGACTTTGAGAAAAACATGATCACCTACCTCAAAAGAGAGATCATTACTCATGATGTCTACATAACTCTTCTACCTGCTCTGAGCTATTCTCATGTGTCTCTGTATCATCTGAACATTTTATGCCAACTCTTCTACCAATTATGGTCCCATCAACTTCCTTTCACCCACTTCATCCCAGAAAGATGGAGTTCGACACCACTTCCCATATAATTCTCAAATGGTGCCATCTATATACTAGAATGAAAACTGTTATTATAAGAAAACTCAACCAAAGATAGATGTTGGTCTCAACTTCCATGATAATCCATTGAACAAGAACGTAGCATATCCTCCAATGTGTGAATCGTTTTTTCTGGCTGCCCATCTGATTGAGGATGAAAAGTTGTACTAAAATTTAATTCAGTACCCAATGACTTTTGAAGGCCTTTTCAAAAGTTAGAAGTGAACCTGGGTTCCTGGTCAGATACAATAATGCGAGGAACTCCATGTAACCTGACTATCTCTTTAAGATACAAATGGGAAAGTTGATCTAGAGAAAAAGTATCTCGTATAGCAAGGAAATGAGCACATTTAGTCAAGCGATCAATAATAACCCAAATTGCATTATTACCTCAAGGTGTCTTCAGCAATCCCACAATGAAGTCCACGAATATATTCTCCCATTTACACTCTGGTACTAGTAAAGGTTGAAGCATCCCTTTCGGTAACTTCCGCTCTGCTTTAACCTGTTGAAAAGTCAAACACTTCACAATAAAATCATCAATATCTCTTTTCATTCCGTCCCACCAGTAATACTCCCGATGATCTCTATACATCTTAGTACTGCCTGGATGAACTGAAAACAGAGTACTATGAGCTTCACATAATAACTCTCTCTTAAACTGTGAATCACACGACACACACAATATCCTCCCAAATCTCAAAACACAATCATTATCAATGTTGAATTTAGGCAACTTACCCTTCTGAACTAGCTCTACCTTTTTCTGCAACTCGTTGTCTTGCTACTGTGCTTGCTTAATTCTGTCTGATAGAGAAGATTTCACTGATACCTAAAAAAAATAGAAGGACATCCTGCACCAACAACTTCTATGCCGAAGTTCATCAAATCCTTAACCAAAGGATCATGTTCCAAATGCAACATTGTTAATGAAGCATTAATTTTTCGACTCAAAGCATCAGCCACTTTATTTGCTTTTCCCAGATGGTAATGAATTGTACAATCATAATCCGTGATTAATTTCATACATATCCTCTGTCTCATGTTTAGTTCTTTATGAGTGAATATATACTTTAAACTTTTTTGATCGGTATATATTTCACACTTTACTCCATACAAATGATTCCTTCAAATTTTTAAAGAGAAACCAGCAACAGCTAATTCCAAATCATGTGTAGGGTAATTTACCTCACATTTTTTCAACTAACGTGAAGCATAAGCAATTACCTGGTCATTCTTCATTAGGACGCAACCAAGTCCTTTCAAAAAAGTATCACTCTAGATAACAAAATCCCCATTCCTAGAAGGTAGTTCCAAAACTGGATCATTCACTAATATTCTTTTCAGTTCCTAAAAAAAATCATCACATTCTTTTGTCCAGATAAAATTAACACCCTTCCGAGTTAGCTTAGTCATTGTACTAGATAACCATCAAAAATTTCTAACAAACCTTCGGTAGTATCCTTCCAAACCAAGAATCTACGAATCTCAGTTACATTTGTGGGTCTTAGCCATTCTTCAACAACTTTTGTTTTTGTAGGATCAACAGTTATCCCATCTTTAGAAACAATATGACCAAGGAAAGAAATTTGTTGCAACCAAAACTCACACTTGCTGAATTTCCCATACAATTTCTTTTATTTTAAGGTTTGAAAAATAACCCTTAAATGACTTCCATTCTCCTCTTTACTTTTATAAAACACCAAAATATCATCAATGAAAACAACCACAAACTTATACAAGAACTCATGAAAAATTCTATTCATAAGGTCCATGAATACAGAAAGTGCAATGGTTTGCCCAAAATGCATAACTATAAATTCATAATGGCCATATCTTGTACGAAACGCGGTCTTCGGAATATCTGCTTCCTTTACCTTCAATTAATGGTACCCCGATCTCAGGTCAATCTTTGAAAAATACTGAGCTCCCTGGAGCTGATCAACCAAAGCATCGATATGAGTAAAAGGATATTTGTTATTAATAGTGATGTTATTCAAGGCTCTATAATCAATGAAAAGTCTCATTGAACCATCTTTATTTTTAAGAAATAAGACAGAAGCACCCCATGGTGACGTTCTAGGTCGAATGAAACCTTTCTCTAATAAATCTTGCAATTTCTCCTTCAACTCTAAAAGTTCAATTTGAGCCATTCGATAAGGGGGTTTTGAAATTGGCTTAGCATCAGGAACTAAGTCAACAGTAAATTCAACTTCCCGATCTGGTATTATTTCATGCAACTCATCCGGAAAAACATCAGGATACTCATTTACCACTGGCACATCATTAATCTAAATAGTTCCCTTGTTTTCAACAATATGTGCATGGTAAAAGTAATTCCCATCTTTTACATGTTTCCCATCCTCTTGATCTGTTATCAACAGTTAGGGTTCATTCTTGTACACAAAGTGAAATTCTTTCTGAAAAGAAACTTCTTTATCTCTACAGTCAATCATAGTATGGTAAATAGAGAGCCAATCCATACCTAGGATAACATCAAAATCTACTAGAGGTAAAACAATATGGTTTGCAAGTAGGTTATTTCCATGGATAAGGATAGGAAAATTCTTATAAATTATTTTTGCCTCAACATTTCCCCAAGGTGTTTTTACCACAAGTTCAGGAGTCATTTCATGAGATGGTATTCCCATTTTACTAGAAAATTTTTCAGATATGAAAGAATGTGTACACCCCGAATCAAACAACACACTGGCATAATCTGAAAAAACAAACAAAGTACCTGATACCACTTCATTTGATGGCCGAACATCTGGGGAAGTTGTTGCAAAGGATTTCAACAACCCTTTCTACTTGTAGTCTAACTGCTTCCCATCACTGGAGCTCTTTGTTGGACACTCGTTTTCATAGTGACCCATCCCATTTCACTTGAAACATTTCACTAACTACAAATAAAATTTGGTCTTACCATCACCCTGACATTTTTCAGTGCAATCACGAGCCTTATGTCACATCTTACCACATCAGTAGCACTTTACAGAATTCAGAAGACATTCCCCAACATGCCTTTTACCACATTTATCACAAACTGGAAACATAGTTTTCTTACCATCAGACCTTTTTTAAGAATTCTTCCCTTTATCCCACCACCTCGGTCTCTTCTTCTGTTGGTTGTTATAGAACACATGATCATCGAAAAACTCTATTTCTACCTTCTCAGCACAACGAAAAAGCTTTTCATAACTTTTTAACTCACAAGAAGCCAATGCCCTTCTATATTTTGGCATTAATCCTGAGTAAATATAATTGATTTTACTATCAAGGTCTCGGATAAAATTTGGAGCATACCATGCCAATCGAGTGAACCTCTCTTCATAAGCAGCCACTGAGTCATCCCCTTGACTCAATTCCTAGAATTTTTTTTCCATCCTAAGTCGAAAAGCCTTAGGAAAATACTTCTCAAGAAACATACCTTTGAATTCATCCCAGTCAAGAGCATCAATCTAATCAGCATCTCTAATATTTTTAATCATCGACCACCACTGATCTGCTTCACCCTCCAAACGGTAAATAGCAAGAATAAACTTTTGATTGTATGAAAACCCCTGGACATCAAAAATATTCTCTAGTGCTTTAATCCACCCTTCAGAAAGCACATGGTCAGATGATCCTCTAAATGATGGGGGATGTTGCCTCATGAAATGTTCCACCACTAACATGTTCCTCTGTGGTTGATCTGGCAGATCTCGTGTATGGATACCACCACTATTTATCGCATGAGTCAACTGTGCCATCACTGCAAAAAACTATTTAGTTCCAATTCAGACCATCTCATGATGCTGATTCGGAAGGTCATTTCCTTCTATATTGTTTCCTAGAACTGCTTCCTTGTTTCCTCTGTGGAAAACCATTCTGAACAAACATGTCCTAGATGAAGCAACATGGTAATATTCAAATTCTATATCATTTCAATTTGACCATAAAAAAATTGGATAATCATTTAATATAATTATAACTCCTAAAGTTATCTAAACTGACCTCTGATACCAACTATAAGGCCCTGGCCTTAAACATTACTTAATCTTGAGTTATTTCATGAATACACATTGAGGATCTTTTTAGGTATAGAGTTTTTTGAGAATTAAATCATAAATCATACATTACAATCCACATTTAAAAAAAGTGGTTACATAAAACATAGTACTCATTTTACCCATCATCGGAAACATATTCAAAATATAACATAGATTCTTTCTTGACACTTCCTTGACACTATCATCACATCATGTACCTTTCCCTTTATCTGTGAAAAACATTTCAAAAACATGGGATGAGCATAAAAAGCCCAGCAAGGGATATAAAAGTGAGAAATGAAAACATTAGTCCATGTATGAAATCATACTTTACTCATAAAACATAATCATTTTAACATACCTCATGAAATCATGAATAAATCATAGAAATCATAAGACATAAAAGGTAACTTGAGGCATTCATAACATTCTTACATAGGGAGTAACCCTCGTGGTTATGTTTAGAATACCCATCACAGTATATTCCCTAAATATCTTCAGAGAAACCTTAACGTTTAACCCCTTCGCATTACCCAATGCATTGGAAAGCTATATCGGGCTCACCCACCCTTTGTTTATCACGGAACCACCCATCTTCATAACAATTCCCAAGAACCATAACATAATCGTATCACATACAACATGCATAAATGAAACATAATATTTCCACATTTCAATCACAAGATATCAATACAACACAATGATATAATAAAAACAATATGAAAACCATTTTCAATACCAAAATAAAAGAAAAGTAAAACATGGTATTTATATTTCATTTAAAAAAATGTTATGGCTTGTAGAGGAATCCGAAACTCAAATAATAGTCACAGCAGCAGAGAAGTCGTTGTCGCAGCATACGTATGACAAAAAGACATTCCTTTTTTCATTTAGTAAAAAACTTCATATAAAAAAAGATTCCTTTTGACAAGACCTAAAATTCAAAGGGGTTTATACACCGTATAAATGAAAGTTGTGTATAGTACAAAATATGCATCAATGAAAGGATATTGAGATGAAGTCCCTTGCCTCATTTCCGACTTGACTCGATCGTTCTTTAATCTCTTGAATAATAAACTTGAGTTAATTTATAATTTCTTAAGAAACTTTTTCAAGTTCATTATTCCTTTTATATCACTTATTACCATGTCATGAACACTATGTAATTATTTATGTTATTAACGGCCGTTTTAACGATCATTGGTACTTGAGTCAAAAATAAACTCTTTATAATTACAAGTTTTCCATGTATCCATTATATCCAGATTTATATTCATGATGTAGATATCATATATATCATATATATCCAGTATATACATGCATTTATAATATTACATAACATTTAGAGGTAAGAAATGAAATGCACCGTTCATGGAGACGGTAAGCTGTACGTACGCATGAACGATACTTTCATTTCTATTCCATATTTTATGGAATAGATTCATAATGATATAAAGGTATATTATAATTACAGTATAATATCATATATAATATCATTAACTCTGTCCTTTATATGTCCCACATATGGCATTAACGAATCAAATCACTTTGAGGGGGCGGTAGTCCGCACTTCCTAAAATGAAGATATCACGTTTACCCATAATGGAAACCATAAAGGTATGACAAAAATGAAAAATACAGAAGCTTAAGAATAACATAAACAATTTATATAATATTTATAAATATAGTTTCATCTTAATGTCCACCTTTTAAGGTGTTAGAATAATATTGAACAATCATCGTTTTGTGAGGCAGAATTTCTCCATCCACGGAAACAGTATTCTCTTTGACCATTAGATGAAGGTGTGTGTAAGTGTATCTCAAATTCTTCTTATAACAAAATCCTAGTATATTGAATATACTGGTGTTTTTACAAAATAAATTAATAAAAAGAGTTTATGGGGTTGGAGAAGCAAAATAAAACAAATGAACGTTAGAGAAGACTTTACCTTTAAATCGGGTAACACTTCTTGGTTTGAACCAAAATGGTTTCTTGAAGAGCTTTCTGCTTAAGGTAAGGCTTCTATGATGAAGATAGGGATGTGGAGAGATTAAAATTTCAGGGATTGGCTGAGCCAAAGGCTTGAGAAGTGCGGGTAAGGAGGTAGAGGTGGGGGTCTTTTATAAAAGGAGAGGAGGGGTACTCTTGGAAAGTTATAAAATGTTACTTTATATTAAAATGAGATTCAGATTTTAAAGGTCCCACATTGATTTATTTAGAGGATAAGCTGATAAGGGTTCTAAATATACTCATCTAATATGTATTTTACAAGTTTAAGTCTTATATTTTACATTATCTTTCCATTTTATTTAAATCATTCATTAATGAGGTAATCGTTGCATCATCATGATGCCATAAATAATTTAATTTATATATTGTCTAAAAATTATAAAAAAAATATTATGATTTTGAAATATTTTTATCTTTAAAATGACTATTTATAGTCCAAAATATCATTTATTTAGACAAAATTAAAACTGTTTTACTCAGGTGATACATTTTTTGTTATATTTAACATTCTTTAAAAATAAAAAGATAAAAAATCATTATCACACAAAAGTGATTCCATGGGGTCCAAAAGTTTGGCACAAGGAATCCCATGGTCGGTCATGATACAACCAGTAGCATTAGAACACATTTTGGGGTCATTTTTTATTATTATGATATTATTTTATTATCCTTAACTACCCAATTACTAATTAATCAAGATAATTAAAGATAATTACCGTCGTTACTATTCATAATGTAAAAAAAAGGGTCTTGATTAAATAATTTGGAACTTCTGATTCAAAATATGTAATCCATTTTACCAAATTCCAAACACAGAAATTGAAACAATTAATTTAAAAATAATTCCCATTGTCAAAACAAATAGCGGGTTTTTTTGAAACAATATCTATGAAATATTTGGCACTTGTTTATGCCCAATTCCAAAGTGAAATTAATTATAATGACCACCATTGGATTAGATGGTAAAAATATATTCTAATTAAACTTTAAGACCATTTAAAATGATAATCTAACCATGTAATTAAATTATATGAA
The DNA here is from genome assembly GCA_963277665.1 of Viscum album. Taxonomy (NCBI): domain Eukaryota; kingdom Viridiplantae; phylum Streptophyta; class Magnoliopsida; order Santalales; family Viscaceae; genus Viscum; species Viscum album. The sequence continues at coordinate 1,866,777,035 of OY728159.1, forward strand.
AAAGCAGTTTTGATGTAAAATGCAGTATTTTTCACTATTCATTAAAAAATGAACATTGTCAGAAAAATACCAAAAATTTATCCAAAGTAAATTACAATGTCCCAATAACAAATAATAAGTTTATTTTGACAAATAGAGCTCATAAAATTGTCAAAAGTTTGATTTAAAAATGGTTTTCCATCAAAAGGCATTAAAACAATCTTTTAAAAATATTAGTGTATTCCATGCTTAAGATTAGATTTATTCTCATTTTAATCCTCTAAAACACTATATAATTCATTAATAAACATATATAAGAATATATATTATTAATTAATTACTTGGGATGTTACACTCTAGTTCTACTGAACAACTGTTCTGAAGGCCTGGCAGTGGAAGGATTGAACTTTGATCAACCAGACTCACTTTAGGCCAATGATATGGCCTGCGGGAATAAGTTTAGTGATGAAAGAACTAGTATTTTTGTAGGTGACTGTATGAGACCAAGGAGGAACATTAGGTAGAAGTGTATCTGTAAAGGGAATTATTACTCTTATTTACCACCACCAATGGAGACTTGATTAGAAAAAAATTTAAACGCCAAAAAGATATAAAACTAGACCGTTTTCAAGCGGAAGTCAGTGGGTGTGTGAGATCAATCCTATCATTTGATTTTGAGTACGGAAGGAGAAGTGGTTGATCAGGTTCCTATTAAAAATTATTTTGAAGAGGACGCTTCCAAAATTATGGGGATGTCACTATGGGTGACTCTCAATGAGAATAAATACACTCGGATTGAAAAACAAGACTTATTTCTTTTTGGGGTTTTAAAAATTGGGAATATAATTCAAGAGGAGTACATTCAGTCCTAGGACAAGCTGGACATTGAGTTTTATGATCTGATAATGGATGATCCAAACACTCGGGTATCCTAAAAATCCATGAAATTTTTTAGGGAGATTAATTATGTTAAACACAAATTTTCCTTCAATGGCTCTGTGATTTCTTTTAGAGATTGATTTCTTGGTTTCTCGCCTTTCTGTAAAAGTGTTTGGATTCAATTACATGGTGGTGACTATTTTTTGGACCTACGGTTTATGGTTTAAAGGCCTATCCAAGTTATCCTTCAAGTGGATGCTCCAAAAGATGTTTAGATCAGAGGGTTTCCACCAAATCATTGCTCTTGGGATTTGGATGTTTGAGAGGTTATGGAATCTGCCATCAGTTTTGTGCCCATGCATTCTTGCACAGGATAGCTTGTTGAGCAGTGATAAGAATGTGAAACTGATCTTAATGCTTTTATGCTTGGGAGGGGCATTCCTTTTTTGTCTCGATCTAGGCTGAGCCTCATGATTTTGATCCATGGAGGTTTGTTTTTTTCTTTTCTGTCTTGTTGGGTTTCCCTCACCCCATTAATGGGGATTATGTTTCAATAAAAATTTAACTTTAATTCATATACACACCAAAAAGATTTTTTTCTAGTGAATTGTTTTGTTCTTGATTATTTTCAACCCATACTAAGGACTAGATACTCTTTTTGAGTAGTAAACCTTGTAAATAATTTTTTTCTGGTGGATGTGTTGGAATTTTTTTAGAGAAGTTGTTTCTCATTAACAGGAGGTGATAGTTGTTATGAATGTAAACATTAAAAGAAAAATATATCATTGATTCACCCGATGCACCTCTTAGTTATTTCAATGATCCTTCATGGGCCATTTTAGGTTTCATAGGTACACACATGGGGACTTAACAACTTAAACCCATGATAAATAACTAATCTCAAATCCATTAGACCATAGCCCAACCAAATACACAAATCATTAGAGAAAACCTCAAAATTAATTCACTCTACATTAAAATATTGAATTCAGTGTTGTCAAACTACTTTTTCATGTTCTTATCTTTATCCCAACATTGGTCGGCCTATAAGAATTACTGGTCATTTATAGTCAAGGATTTCATAGGTTATATAACCCAAGAGAAATAATATACGAATCTCCTATAATAGCATACAATACCAATGAATCTATAAACTCCTTCAACTATCTTATGGTCTTCCTATAAAAAATAGCCTATATCATCAGTGGATCTATAGCTTCCCCCTATCAAGACATGACATGCCCCATGAAAAAAAAATCATGATCCCAAAAATACAACTTATAGAACATACTAAACAACTACTCATGAAGAATAACTCCCGAAACTACATGTATGTGCTGTGAATACTCCACATCGATTTGAGAGTATACAATGATTTCATGAATGAAAACTACCATAGTCATATCTAGGAACTCTCTTTGCATTACGTTCATCTACCACATGAGAATGGATAGATAATTACTCACATCGAATGGAATCAAATTGAACATGCAATTCCAATGAATACAATGGAATATGACCTTCTAAAAATCACCATCCTTCACCTATATCTAATGATATATTGTTTGTAAATTTATTTTTCCAAAACAATTATCTCATTTTAGTTGATCAAATAAATAATCAATTCATAAAATATGATTGTATTTCTTCATAATAACCTGATTATAGTGATGATAATTGATACAAATCCAAATAATTTCATTATCCTCTTCACAAAAAAATGGTGCACCCCATGGTGGCACACTAGGGAAAAAACCACACAACAATATATCATAAATCTATACATTATTTCCTCACAACTCATATGGATTTGTTTAATAAAATGAATTTATATATATATATTAGATATATTTAACAACATAATATTTTAGATTTATTTTATAATGCAATGGGTTTCAGTTATTTTTCACAGGAATTATGAATTCTACGCATAAAGGAAGAAATATTGAAAATTATCTAAAAACATGATTTCAATGTTTTGTATATCATACACAACATATAGACCTCATTCCTAGCATTCCTGTAGATCCATAATCCATCCCATTAAGATTATGCATCAAATTAAAATATCACACAACATGTGAGTCCATTACAAAATGTGTTACTTTATATAATCAAAATCTTGCAAAAAGTGAAAGGCATAAACAACATGAAAGGAATTCATGATTTTAATGTTTTGAAGGCCCACCCAGTTAATGATATGAACTGATTATATATCATGAAATATGTATCCCAAATACCCAATGTGAATAAAACATACATTACATGATGTTTCTGGGACTAATTTCACTTAGTCCAATACAAGTAAGGCATGACTTACACATTGTGTACTTATCATGACTATTAATATTCATAGCACTCCATCAGACACATTTTCATCACATAGTTTCCATTTCTCTCATTTTCTTTCTTTGTTTTAATATTTTTACATGATAAACTGGATTTCATTCATTACTTTTATTTTTTATTGAATCATTTTGATTTATTAATAATTCTTCATACGCTCTTCATCCATTTCAATCTTGTTTCCATTATCTATATTCACTTCATCTCCACTTTCCATTATTCATCAATGCTTGTGCAGTTCTTCTTGTTTCATCATTTATAGGGATTTTTTTTAATTTTTTAATTTTTTAATTTTTTTATTCTGGATTTCTCGTTCTTCATTGGTTAATCTTGTGCAGTTATTTCTTGATTAGATTTAAATTTATTTAAATTGTTTAACATTGATTATTTCTTATTTTAAACCTATTTTTCCACTTCTACAACAGGTTAACGATTATTCATAACATGTTTAATATTTATTTTACATTTATCATCACCTACATGTGTGAAATATCCATAGAGGGTTATGGGTCAAGAGTAGGGGTGTTTCTAAGCCTAATGAAACTGTAATTTAGACCTTGGTGACTTTATGTCTATGAATTATATAAATAATAATTTCTCATCACATTATTATGAACAACCTTTATAATGGGAAGTTAAATTTAATATACCTTACCTTTTTTGGAGTTTAGGAGGCCTATGTACATTATCCTATAATGATTTCATCATAAGATCCAAGCATAATGAACTTCATTTTTTAGTTATACCATGTCCATTGGATAATTTTAGTATAAGTAGATCAAATTGGTTTGACCAAAACCAATTAGTGAATATTGTATCAATTTTTTCATAATCTATAGTACTATTACAAGATAAATCTAGGATTATTTATTTTTTAGGATCCCCAAAATTGACCATGATACCTTCCTTTATTATCTATCTTAAATCTAAACTACCTAGAATTAACAAACATGAAACATGATGAAATAATGTGAGGAATCCTTAAAAATGGTTTATTATTGGTTGTTGACCTTTTTATAGTCCTCATTCTCTCAACCCCACACATCCACTTTATTGCACCCTTGTATTATGAATAGTTTTTAAATATAAATTTCTAATTTATCAATGCTTATGTAGACTCAATGACATGTGTGGGTGAGTAAAATTTTATAATCATTGTCACGGATAAATCTTTCTCAGACACAATAACCCTCAGATCAAACCCCATATAACCTCACCCCCTCCCCCTTTCTTCATTTCCATCCCTGTTTCATTATTAAATTTTTATCCTTAAGGCACACCTCTATCCGATATATATATTTATATATATATATATATATATATATCCTTTATTTGATAGTGGCTTCTCTAGGAAACCTTCACTTACTCAAGATGCAGGTACGCACATGAAAAAATTCTATTTGACCCCAATATCGATAGAATAATCATGGTACATTACCACTTCAAAATGGATGAGTGTAATAATTTTTCATTACCACACCTTCAATACACCCAATATGCACCACCTTCCAACCGGGATGAGAAACTAGTTCTGTAAGAGCAAATCATTTTGGACTATTATTTTCCATCCATTAGGGGTGTTGTGGACAACATTTTCGACCCACCTATTTAATAACAGACATTAAAAATTAAATCTATACTCATCCATATAATCCAAAACATGGGTACGTTCATTGGGCTTAAATAGAAGGACCACCACAAGCACATTTTGAACATTTTTGAGGATTGTGATACCAATCACGACCATGGAATGTCATCAGATGCCTTTTGATAACTATTTTTTATTTTTAAATGAACTATAAAGATAATGATTGGATATAAATTCATGATCTGGAGTGAAATATGGCTTGAGATTAATTAAAAAATAAATTTATAGATAAATACTTACCTCCAAAACATAATATGAAGCTTCCCAATGGAAGTCTAAACATATCCCATGCGTGAGGAGAAACGTCATAGGAATCATGAGAAATAGCCAACTTGGAAATTTCCCTATTATGGTTTAGATGTGTGGATACAATTATAGATATTATATCATGTAAAATAGCATTCTACACAAACTATGGTAAATGCCAGTGCTGATAGATGATTAATGATCTAGATTCTAGAAGATTTCCAACCAATTCTAGTTATCGTTTCTCAGGGTAATAGTCTATGGAAATGTGATATAGGAACCCTCCATAATGTAATTCATAAGGAGGAAGATACCACCTAACTTATAGCACAATTAGATGCTTTGGAAAATGAGTAAGAGTCATTTCAGTTACATGGTGTGCCACCACCCCCTCATGTTTCTGTAATATAAATTTAGTACTATAAGATTTGTGGAGGCCCATATTCATACCATGAAGACAAGGAGGATATAGATGAACCTAAATTCCAAGATTATAATTATGTAAATTACAATAAACAAGGCCTTTAGTACCAATATCTCTAATAATTTCAATAATACAAAAACTATAAACAAATCCCATATCAGTAAAATCTACAATAAAAACAATTTTATTTTTAGTAGATGAGTGAAGATGTAACCCAAAAAAATTAGGTACAACATTTTTACACACCACAAGGTCTAGATCCTTGACTATAGCTATGATTCCAATAACCTTTTTCTACATCTCATTAGTTCCCACCAGCACAACATCATCAGTATCATCAAGATCTAACAAGACAAACATAACAAGATTAGATTATATAAAAAAATATTGAAAACCTACTCACTACGGTTGTGTAGAAAGCATACCAAAGGTTGAAAACCTATGAAATAGATATTAAAAATCACAAATATGCATTACAAAACAAGGATCATGAAATCGGGTAGATCAACTACCGGGTAAGTTTCCCAATAATTCAAAAGCTCGTTTATGGGAAGTGACTAAAGGTATAATCAATAGAAGTGAAAATGTACTGGATTTTAAAAAATCAGGCTTAGATGAGGTTTTTTCTTTGAATGAATCTAATGATGATGGTCAAGGTACAAACTAATAGATAGAACCATATGAGAAATCTCAAATTGTGGAATAGTTTGAAATGTGCACTGATTATACGGAACTGCCCCAATAAAAACCACCTATTCCATTTCCTGAATGGATTAGATATGGAAAAAAATTAATGGGAATTTAAAATATCCCTGCAATTGTTTAAAAAATTTAATATATATATCCCCAATCTAGATCCAATTCCACAATTACCTTATTATGAATAGTTATGTAAGGACTTTTCCTCGAGTAAAATAATATTGAAGACTTATGAATCATCCTACTAAAGGAATATTTATCTATTGTTTTTAAAAGAATCATATCTCAAAAAATATGATAACATGGAATTGTTTCTATTCTATTCACTATTAGGACATATAATTTTGAAAATTCCTTGTGCGACCAAAGCCCAAGTATCAAAATCATTCCCATGAGTGTTCACAAGAAACTGTGGATCATAGAAATGAAACCAACTAGGGTCTCACTCAAAATATTTTACTACTTATTCAAGCACTATACATTTTCCTTATTGATTTTTCATTCTGGATTTTGAAGAGGGAGTTAATGTTGCCCTCATTCTATGATGAAAATTTCTCTGCACTTGAAAAAACTTGATTGATGTTATCCTATGGAGATTTATTTTTAATGTTGGTGAGGTATAGGTTTTGTTCAATGTGGAAAAGTTCATTAATAAAAGAAACATGTAAAATAATTACCATCTCTCATGATAATAAAAAATTTGATCATGTGAAAATAGAATAAAACAATAAAAAACAACCTCCTTTTAAAAAAGGATCTAGTACTCCCAAGAATTAAAATTTAACTTCACCTATAATAATAGAATTCATTACACCATTCATCCCCTCTGTTTCCATGAATTGATCTACGAGTGGAATCAACTAAAATTTAAAGTCTTATTATTTGAAAATTTTATATATATATAATAAAGATTAATCACGTACTAGGAATCAACCTAGGGTAGTTTTAATAGGATAATGTATGTTATTATTTCCCATAGAAAATTCTTGGGTTTTTAAATGTATGTTGAGAGTACCTAGGCTAAAAAAGGGACACAAACTATAAAATACACATTATGTAATCAAGACATAACTTCTAAAATATGATCGATTAAGAAATAAATAATATTCAAGATTTTCATGTTGTGTATTCAGTACACGATGTGTAAATGTTGGGAAATAGTTTTAAATACCTTCAAATCATGGTTCATATCAACCCCCAAGTGAATCACTTTACTATATGACACACCCCCTACCCCAAGATACATACCATAATGTTGTGAATCCTCCTATTCTACTCCATTCCCCAACACCCTCCTCTCCTCCTCTCTATCATATCCACCACCCTACATCTTTCTGCCATCTGTAACAGCCTGAACTAAATTTTTTCTCACCCCTACCATAAAATTCCCACCCGACCATGAGGGAAAAAAATCACCATCCAAATGATAGAGGACCACACCTCTTCCACCTCATGAAAATCCATCTTCCTTGTCCAACACTTTTTCCGGTGAATCCGCATGAACATATGAAGAATCACATGCATCCTCTGGAGAATTGTAGCGATCTTCTCCTCCCCACCTTCATCCCAAATTCCACTTCACTTAAATTACACACTAGATTATACTAGTGGATCCCTAGTCTAGGAAAATGTGGACCAATATGATGTTGGGTATCACAATGCTAGAACATATCCACATTGACCAGGAGGTCCTCCATCTCATAGGTCATATGCACTAAACCATGATCACCTAGGTGCATGAGGAGACATACAGGGCGCTCTTTCTTGAGTATTTATCACCTTCAAGTTAGCCATTGATTTTGTTGATTTTCGAGTCTGAGGTCATCCATGGGAGAACATATTGGGTTTTTTTGTTCACCTCACCATCTACTCAACTGAGTTCTCTGCCTCCTCTATCTTCCTGACTTTGCAGCTTCAGCCTAAAAAGGCCAAGGATGTATGAAGGTGGGCCAATATTTCATGATATTGATAGATCATTTATGATCATCACACCATAAAGAAAACCATGCTATGAGGTTCTTTCATATGAATCCTACATAGGGCCCCCGATCGCACTTGGCTAGTTCGTGGTGATTCTCATGGGGGGTCAACCAGATTTAAGTCATTATTCTCACATCATCAATAGGAATCCAAGCCATCACATGTCGAATAAGTTTGGAATGTTCTATAGGATACAGGATAACATGACTCATGGTAATTTAATGGGAGGAACTTTCATCACTAACATGTCCAGGAATATTTGTGCCTCGGAGGTAGCTCAAATCGACACCTCCCTTGGCCCTATTGAGGGAATAAGAATGTTGATCCTCTATGATATGGGTATAATCATGAAGGATGAAAACATAAAATTATTGGTACCAGTGTATATGGAGGATGCTGATGAGGCCCCTGCTCTGTGTTCCCCTAAACCAGCCACACCATCCTCAGATGTCCATTCCCTTATTGTCATCCCCTCCACATTAGACCTTAATCCTACTAAATATATATCACACAATACCTCCATCACACTAAAACAATCCATTAATACACCAATACCCACCCCAGACACTAAACATTTCCCATATCCATCCACCACCACATTTACCACACCATTAACCACCTCATCATTCCCATGAGATCTCTATCTTTCACACAAATATATTCGGGTGAACCTGCCTCATATTTTCCACTACCTAGATAAACCATTCATTACACCAACATTAATTATCATCCACACCTCACTAACAAACCTTTAATACTCTCACACCCCACCATCGGCTATCCCTTCATCATGTAGCATTCCCACTCAATCCCCCACCTAGACCAATCTTTCCTCCAAGCTGACAGAACCTTCCACACAACTAAATTATTTAGCAGAGCAGACAAGATAGGAAAATGTATCATCCCTTACACCATCTAATAAGGAATAATTCATTGACCCTAATGCAAGACACATGGCCAGAATTAGGAATGAAACCTCAACTACACCTTCTATCATGATTGTTTTTAGCATAGTGACACCTTCAACGGTCATCGATGATTCTCTTTTTATGTCCATAGATGACATATATATGGTGATACATATCATGTAACCTACTATTTATGAGGTTACATTAGATACAGAAACCAGTGAGGGTGCCCTTGAGTTTTATTTTTTCATTATAACCCTCTCCAATTATGGAATTTTGTGTTGTGTGGAACTTTTTATACTACTTGTATTCCATTTATCACAAATGTATCATTTGTCTATGTATACAAGAGACAAAAAAATTATTTAATATTGTTTGGAATATTTTAATTTCATTACTATATTAATTTATCCATGTCTTGATATAATTCCTCATTTTTGGTAATTTTTGTACCTGTACCACCACTATCTTCCCTCGTACTTTTTATGAATCAACATATAGCTGACATCAAGGACCAACTTGAGTATATTTCACATGATATCTATGCACAATAGGTATTACCACCATGACATGTACATATTTTATTATTTCTACATGAGATTCATGCCTAGTATGATTCTGAGGTGGTTAATCCGACCAAGTTACCACGTGAACATGATGACAGAACTGTCAGTTCTTATAGGATGCAGTAGACTTATAATAATATAGAAGAAACTAATTGATCCTTTTTTCCACCTGTTTGGATGAGTACTTCATTATTAGTGCATAATGGGAGTCAATCCATAACTTATTTTTTTCATTTATTTCATTTGGGATTTTTGGAATATTATTTTCTTTTTATTATAATTATTGTTCATAGGCCATTTATAAACATCACTATACTCACCTATCTTCATTAATATATGATATTTTATTATTTAATATTCAATACGTTGACTTTACCATGTCACATATTTCATCTTATTTAACCTTCATTGACTATTGTTTTATCTATTATTTCATTCTAGAAAATTATGCTAGTAGTCCAACTTGAAATCGTCATCCACATTGTTCTTCGATGGAATTACACTCATCACAGGGTTATATCGATTTCTTAAATTCAATTTCAAGTATCCATTACATTTTTTCTATGTTATCTATGTGATATCTATCCCATGATACATTTTAGGAGAGTGTAGAATCCATATCATTATAATAGTATGTTTTGATTATGGCACTTTATTGTCGATACACGTGTATTATTTATGGATTTTGCCTATCTTGTAGACACTTTTCAAGAAAAGAAAACTTCAATCCTGAAAATTAATTACACCCATATAAAAAAAGAAAATCTTAGGTTTGAATTTAATTAAATCCATGTTTTAATACTATTTACATTTTTATCAATATTTATGAGTTTAGTAATTTAATAAAAAATCAAAATTTTTGAAATTTATTTTGATTGAATTGTTAATTTAGTTTATGCCCTAAATGATTTCCAGTTATTTATGTTTACTCCCATTCCAACTAAGACTCTAGAACCATGATTTTATATTATTTTATGAGCATATTTCTTTAGATATTGTTTGGGCATGTAAGCCTATCATAAATTGTATTGAAATATTATTAAGTTTGTGATTAAACAAATACATTTTTAATATGATTGAGGCAATATTTGTGAGATAATTTTTTCTAAAACCCACATTATGTTTTTCCTTATTTAGAATATAGTATCCAAGAATAACCCTTATAGGATCGATATATTTCAAGATGATTTTCCCTTCCTACCCTACTCTTAGTTTTATACATGATTATCCTTTGAATAAGTGTGGGGGTACATTCATTACATCTAGAAATGGGTTGTTATTATTGAAGAGATAAACTATTTCATTTTCACTATACTGGTATGAAGTGGTCCATGATAACTTTTATAATTTTATTTTACTAATGTCTAATTATGAAAAATATAGAAAGAAAACGATTCTGGTTTAAGGATTAGGATAGTAAAAACCATTTTCTAGATCGATGAATCCTACGATGGACTATATGTGGCTATGGGGTGGTTATGAGAAATGAGATTAAAATTAATTTCAAATAAATATATTCAAATAAAAGGAAAAATATAAACGAACATGGTGTATTTTTTAGACTTTTATATTATAATCATGGATCCACTTTGAGATGTTTGGATCAGAGACACTTTTTTATCTTAGAGGTGTTACTTCATTACACTATTTACATTCCAATTGAATTTTAATTTAGATATTACCATACATTTGAGCTTGATTTTATACTTTTTTCCCATCTTTCATCAGCCTCATATTAATTTGAACCCTTATTGTTGAATACATCATGGTTGATTTTGTATTTTTCATTACGAGGTGGAGATGATATAACCAATGTAAGACTATGGTAGGAAAATTTAATTAGGGTTTGAGCATAACTCTTGTATAATTTTTCCTTTACTGATGAAAGAAATTTTTTTGAGGTAAATTCTAAAATGGGTATAGAATTTAAAGAACAGTTATAAAATTTTAATTAAATGACTAAAAAATATAGATAAATAAGTAAACTGTGGGGAATAAATAATTTTTTCAATGGGATACAATTATGGAGGACCAAATTTTTCTTCTTACACTTAGTTTTATTTTTCTTGTTGTAATTAATGTTTTCGTTTTTATACCTATTTCTTTTTGAATCCCTATTGATATGATTTTTCTTGAGTAAATGAAATTGTTCATGTGGGGGGGAATTTGATAAGATCAATTTATATATACAAATTAGATACATTTAATAAGAGATTATTCAAGATTTATTCGATAATGAACTTGGTTTTTGTTTATTTATTCAGAAATTTGGAATTCTTAGTATAAATGAATAAATGATGAAATTTTTCAAAAACATGATTTAAATGACGTGTATCACATACACGATGTGTAGAGCACTTTTCCATCATGCCTACAGATCCATAAACCAATTCATGAATCTTCTATAAGACGTAAAGAAAATACACAATGTCTGAATCCATTACATGAAAGGTAGTATATAGAGATTACAATCCCACAAAAAATTAAATTCATTCACACTATGCATGGATTTTACAACATGCATGTTTTCATGGATAATCTGATCAAATATACGAACTGATTATTCAAAAGGAATTTTGGATCTCAAATACACGATGTGTATAAAACTAAAGTGCACAGAATATTTTGAGACCAACTTCCCATAGCCTTTAAACGGCATGCATGAATTACACATCTTGTACATCTCAGGACGATTAATATTTTGTTAACACTTCCACGCATAGTAGATTTAGGTGGTTTTCTTTTCTATCATTTTTCATTCCTCCATTCTCATTTTCTTTCATAATAAACTAGATTTCATTCATTCTTTTCATTGTCTTATTAAAATAATTTTCTTTGATAATCATTATTTTTCTGTTTTTCTTTTGGTGAAATCTTGTTTCGATTCTTGAGGTCGGATTCATCGCTACATGCCATTCTCCATCAACTCTTGTGAGGCTCTTCAATATTTCATCATTCATAGAGAGTTTTTGATAGTTTCTTACTTTTTTATTCCAAATTTCTCTGTCTTCATTTCCTTATTGTGTGATGTTAGTTCATGAATTTATTTACATTTCATAAAAAAGTAACATGTACCCTTACTTGTTTTAATCCTAGATTTCATAATTTGAAACTATTTTATGATTATGGATAGAATTTTGAATATTTCCATTCTTTAAATCAACATTATCATGTCAGGATAATCCACCTCGGGTTAGTAGTCATAAGTAGAGGTGTTTCTAAACCTAATTATTATCTATGTTGAACTTTGGTAACCCTATGGAATGTAATTAGGTTAATAATAATTGTCAATCACATTCTTTTACACAACCATGACCATGGTAAGTGAAATTGAATAAACATAACCTAATTGGAGTTAATAAAGATTATGATCATTAGAATATGATTATTTCTTCATATTATCCAATAATTATGCACCTAAGTTTTCAAGTATAACTTTGTCAAGGGATATTTATTGCATAGGTAGATCCAATTGGTTTGATGAAAACCAGTTGGTGAATCTTACATCGCTTCATAGCCAAAGCTAGAGGACTATTATAAGATAAATCTAGGATTATAATTTTTCAATATACCAAAATAAACGATGATATCTTCTTCAAAAATATTACATATATTTGAAATACCTAGATTTAGAAAATAGTAGACATAAAGAGTGAAATTGAGAATCCTTAAAAAGGGTTTTGTTTGATTGGTTATTAACCTACCAGTAGTCCTATTAGGTTTGACCCCATATTGCCACATTACTACACCCTTGTAGTAGGTGTAGTTTAGTGTTATAATTTTCTAATATGATCAATAATCATGTATGTTTATCAAAGTGTGTAGGAAATTATCCATCCTATATAGATACATCAAGATATGAGACATTTCTGGTTGTATCTTAATCCAAAAAATGATCTCTTGATGAGGGGGAGACACTACAACCACCTCAAAGAAGACAACCAGATATGCATTCACCACACCAAGAAAAATTATCATCAAAACCTTTGATGATATAATTGTAATCCCATTCATATAAGAATTTAAAGAGGAAACATGCCTATAACCATATAAGGTTCTCGGTCATTTATGAACACTGTCAAATATCTATTAGCATCATCTAACTCAAACTTCATCTTGAATCATACACTGAATGTTAAAAATACACAATGATAATGATTTAATATATTTGTATCTATAAATACCAGATGCCTCTAGAAGAGTGTGATTCTCCATAACTAGCTCACAGTCTCTAAATATTTCACACAAGTCATCTCGGGCTCCATCTGGTGTAGTTAATGCCAAGGGAACTGTAAGACTATCTACCTCAAGTCTCAATGCATGTATAATGGTAGGTCATATAATAGAGTGCATTGATCAACAATTAAACAAGGCATGAACAAATTTAGAAAACAAGAATGGTTACCTAGAAAGATGTTTCGATCACTTGGAAATAGAAAATCTAAAGAATACAGTTGATCAAAGCTATATCTATGACCTCACTTGCACAATTGATGACCACCTACACAGTCTCACACTACTCTATGACAATAAAGATAAATATGGGAATATCCTCTACCTGCACCATATATTCTCTTCTGATACATAACTAGAACACCCTCTTACTTTGACCTAAAATGAGACTTCCTCAATAGAGAAACCTAATGTGGAACTCCTATAACACACTATCTATTCATAAATATTGGTCACTCTTTCTACTGATAATCTATTCCTTCACAAGAAAACCCTGAATTTGTTCTTTTATCATATGTTAGAGAGCCACCACAACTAGAGAATCTAGATGATGATGGCTAGGACCTACCCTCGGCAAACCAAAAACACTTCTATCAAGGAAACTATGAACCCCATAACATAAATCTACTTCATTAAAAATCTATATGGCTACCCTCTTATAACAATACAATTATGTTCAGCACCTTACGAACAATCGCATATCTCACACGCACCATGATATATAGTGAACACATGAATGGTATAACCTGTAATTGGATCTATAGACACAATGCCTCCTTGAAATTAATCTTCATAGCCTCAAAATCTATAAAAATGTATGAATCATATTCTAGAAGGGTACTAAAATGGATCCTAAACTTCCACACACTTGAACACCCTTGTTTAATGGTAAGAAACTCTTAGAAATGATTTTCCTTCACAGTCAAAGAAATAAACTCTACATTGAAACTTTTCCCTAAACATATCATAGTCCATAAAATCTTTACAATACCTATGTAACAAGAAACACCAATATCTCAATGACCCATGTAGCATCTTCATATCCAACAAAACACAGTACTTTATCTAATCACCGATTGAACAAAAGGTTATCTCAAAATATTACAAGAAGTCTTATATGACTGAATCAAATATGTTACCCCCATAATTATGTAGAATATTCTATTAACACTCTCTGAGTGTTCTCCTCTAAGTTTCTTCATCATAATTATATACTCTACGGTGATCTTATATATCATCCTATTAAACATCTTTGGCATGATCCTAATGAGAATGTCAACCTAGGTTTATACGTGAAATAAGAAAAAACTGTTAGACTCTACAAATATAAATATGGAATATTTACCATTAATTTTTTAATTAGTTATTTTATTTTATTTAGGTATTATCCAACCTGATGTTCTACCCATTTCAAACACATGCACTAAGAATAATGAGTCATGATGATTTCTTAGGTATCAACTCCACAACGATTATCACTTGGTTTAGTAGATGAATTAAACATAAAGGTATGTGCATTAGATCATAGGGGGTCCTAAATACTTGTGTATTTGGTGGTATCCCATGTTTACATCACTTACTAAATTTATCTGACATTGATTCCATACCAACCCATGAAATATTATGTGTTCCTAACTATAAACTCTATCATGTTCCTTATGTTGATCCATTGATACTGATGTATCGTGACCCCGTCTCTTTGAAATAGTACTCCTCTTTGGCTGCAAAAAAGAGAATAAGAGATATTGGCAACTTGATTATTGCATTTAGTAGGCCCTGGGAGGTGACTAGCAACAGTGGTATAATAACCATTAAAATAGGAGTCAATATCCCATATGAGGACATGAAGATGAGATAGAAAAGAAAGATTCACCAATAAAAACATAATCAAAGATATATATAAAATAAAACTTGAGTGAATACATGTAATTTCATATACTTAAATAAATAATGGGAAACCAAAAGTACTATAAAGGTAAACTCACATGTGACAACCTAACCAAAAAAACCCCTGAAAACCCACGAGCTAGTAATAACTAGCCCAATATCCAACCTTATCCTATTGACCTAAAATATATATATTTATGTGGATTAATTATAATAGTATACTTAGTAGGATCCTCCCAGTGCCTCTTATTCAAAAGAAATAGAAATCATGGAAAAGCACATTGAACAATAGTGAAACTATCTCATCACCCAAATATGTATACTAAGTAACCAATATCACCATTTAAATCTCTCAAAAATTATATCATACTAGAGAAGGTTTAATATAATAAAGAAACATCATGGGTTCCCCACTTATGCTTCCACTCTGATTTTCGGATTTACCCCCAACATCACACATCCTGATATAACTCTCTTTGAAATAATAAATCCCACGGAGGCCTAGGGTTTGTAATACAACAAGAACCTTGTGCATCATGTCATTATGAAATATCGTATCACAACATCATATTGTAACGGAGTATTTTATAGGATCCACCAAAACCAGTATATATGTGTATTATTTATTAGGTTTCGTACATCAAGCCATAAAAACCCATACATTGAGTAGAGTACCTCAATACAACACAATATGTACACGTCATACCCATGAAAATCCCATGGATATTATATCTATGGGTACATGTGTATGAAATAACAAAAATCCATCCCAAACCTTAAACAATATATGGTAAAACATACCATTATGAATAATAGGTAGTATGTGTAAATTGAAGGATGTTAGCCTTCCATAATCCCATCAGGATGTTGGGGAAAATACCCCCCCCCCCCAGTGTCTATTGGGGTTAATTCACCTTAAACGACATGGGTGGGGTTCCATATGAAATCATATAATATACAGGATCTAATATAGATCTTAACCGTACTATGGTTGTATCCTTATCTTAGAATATCCAGAAGTCAACATCACTCAAACTCTCAGTTTCCACTACTATGACCAGAAATCCTATAAGCAGACAATCATTTTAAAGATCAGCATTAAATCTCATTATTCGATTTTTATCATTTACTTTTTCAATTAATTTATGATTAAAATTATTATATATTAAATTAAATTAAAAATAATATTCATTTCCATGGCCTCCAAGAATAATCCAAATTGAGACCATGTCTTCTTTAGTGTAACATATTATTTTCATTTTAGAAAGAACCAACCTTGTGGGTTAATTCATTTATAAAACATTACTAACATCATTTCATAATTCGAGTTACCAAAGGAAAAAAACTTAAGGTACCCTAAAAATATGAAACCAAGAACATCCCACTTCCCTAATTAGTGGTCAATGGAATGCTGGTTAAATAGGGAACTCAGCTATCCGCAATTAAAAAGACTCATTCCAAGCATGCATCAAGATTTATCACATCAATAGTTAAGCCAATATTCCAACAGTTCCATCCATCTTTGTTTCTATCCTCGACACCCACATTTATGTTCCATAGAGTATCCCCATCATAGGCTTCAACTAATTCCAAATTATCTGGACCTCCCCACCCCACATCACATCGGCCATTCTAGGATCATCCATCCCCAGCTCATATCACATCACATGGAAAATATCACATATATAGCACATCAGAAGTTAGTAATAAAATAAGCACAGTCAATAGGGAAATCTAAGACCTAAAAATAAGGCATCCAACCTTCACATTCAAGCAATCTCTCATGGGTATGAACACAAATCATTTAGACTTTATAGAGAAATGATCACTCTCATCCCAAAAGATTAATCTTTAATAGACATATAGTTTTTATTCCATCTTAAATTAATCAATTAATTTTTCATAGGTTCCAACTACGGTTTACCTAAAGAACCATCTATATTGAGATGAAATTTATTTTACATTCTCAAAATCATATGTTCAAGTTTCCACAATAATAAAGGACAATAATTAATTAATTGTCTGTTATTATTTTCATCAACATTACTTAACCTGATTTAAATTATTTTTAAATAACCATTAGTAGATAAATATCATATTCAATTATACATGCATATTGTATCAACTTTAATTACCATAAAACGAAATCAAACGCCAGATTAGAAACGTGTATCTTATTTGTATTCTTAAGACATTTTGTAAATTAATTAAAACTTTACATTCTATACCCTTTTCCATCAATAAAAACATATGAATCCATAGAATAACCAAAAATGATAAAAAGTATAACATATATTTCACTCAATATAAAAAAACAAGATATAAACGGTTATCATGTTATAAAACATCAACATGTGATCATTATCCAATTCATTATTAAAATGCTTCAATAATTGTTAGGTTATTTTTTCTTTCAAAATAAAAAACCCATGAGAACATTATGATTAAGTGAAAATAAATAAAATAATAAATGATTCCCATTCCACAAATAAATTAATGATTTTTTTCTTATGAATGGATCAATGCATCTAATCCCCATCACCCATCCTGCAAGAAGTTTCATCCCTCCAAGGATGCCATGAAACAACCACACCAAAAAAACCAAGAATATATATTAAAATTGTTGAAAGAAACCAACATATAATGTAATGAAGAAGTGGGATTATCCAGATTGAAGAACTATGAGGGAAAAGGGTATAATATACCTCATATTTCAATGGTTTGAAGATAGAAGTAAAGAATTGATGACCTTTGAAGGGATCCCAATCTACTTGAGAATATTATTCCTGCCTTTTGGATTTTTGGATGAAACCCCTAGGGTTTGATTCTAGGAGAGGAAACTATAGGTTGTAAAACATGTTTCATATGGAAAATTTGTAGCATAAACACCTTTTTTATTCCATAAAATCACTAAACAAAACATTTTTTTTGAAAAATGGATCACATAAAACAGCATATCTTTAATTTAACATATTTCATAAATGTTAGCTTTACAAATTATGTTCCAAGGGCTCAACCAACCAATCATTAAAAATCCTTTATACTATATAACTCTTTAAATATTTAACATCCTATTTATATCATTACTTCGTAAGCATCAAACTTTTATTATCTACAAACCATAGCATCCCCACTAAACCCCTTCGAGAACCAAAAGATTATAAAATATGAAAGGAGTTCGACTACATGGATATAGTCCATTACAAGGTTGATTATAATTTTTCAATTAAGAATCATAATTATATAATATATATTTTTACTATTATTATATTCCATCCTTATAAAAATAAAAAAATAGGCATTAATTAATAATGGAAGATGTCACTTTGAATATTTGATGGTCCATAAAATCATAGAATAGATGTTCTTTTGTATTTACTTGTGGATGGGGAGGAATATATATTTTTATCCATTAAAATAATAACTATTTAGTATTTTAGAGTCCGGAAAAATACGAAAAGGAGAATGAGAATCCCCTTAATTCAAGAGAGGATTCTACCCAATTTCCCTCAAGGAATTTAGAAAAAATGTGGATAATACTCAATGGTTGTCAAAAGACAAACCGAACCGCGTACTGGTCCAATATTGAAGGTATGCGGCTGGTTCAGCTTACCGCCCCCTCTGCGGACCACTATCATTCACGGAACAGAGGTGGGGACCCTTCGCGGGTGCGAAGAAAGACGGGCACCAGGCCGGTCCGCCATCACGAACCGCCCTCGCAGCAAGACGTGGCAACCGTCCCGGACCACATACGTCGGCTTTTGCGAAATAGAGGTGGAGCCTTGCATAACCACGAAGCACCCTCCCGAACCGATTTGGTTCGTGAGTGAGGTGCATTCAATGCCCCGTGAGTTGTGGATTGACCAAGTCATCCGTAAATCGGGTTTTCGGTAATGGGCCTCTGCAAAAGGTGCTGCATAACCACAGATACATCTATTTCCCCCCTCTAAAAAAGGACATTAGGGGGAAGAAAGGGAGGGGACATCAGACTCAGGTGGAAGGATTTAGGTGGAAGGAGCTTAGGATTTCGCAAACAGTGAAGTTCCAATTCACGACAGGTATGAAACTGGAAATGAATTAATAAGGAACTGAAAAAAGCATAACAACTTGGTTTACTGTGAACTTAAAATAACAAAAAAAGAAGATCGTGAAGCCAGGGCCCCTCTGCGGATGTACTCCCCGCGGACCAGGGAGTCTATGCCCCTTTTTCGATCTGAAGCATTGCGTAGCACCCTCCTGCGCGGGCGAAGCCCTGCCCGAAGAACCCCTGACCGGTGTCGCCCCTGGCCGCCACTGCTTGCATGGACTCCCCCGCATACCAACCTGGTACGTGGGCTGAACCCGAAGCCGCATACCTCCCTGGTACGCAGGATGCCTATCAGTCTGCGTACCACCCTGGTACACAGACGACCTCTCCATCCGCGTAGCACCCCCCCTATGCGAAGGGTTCCACTCCTCATACACCTATGTGGCCCACCAACTCTTTCGGTGTTCCCATTCCCCGAGACAAATAAAATCCTTCCAATCTGGCATGATCCTTCGCAATCCACTCATTGGCCTATTCATCATCCTCGAGCCAAGGCCTTTACCAAATCCACTGGATCTTTATGATGTAACCTTCATGCGTATCAGCGCGCCTCTTTGAGTTCACATACCCACGGTAGGCGAGGACAAAGGGGTTGCTCCAGCCCTTGAGCAGGTTCCCAAAACATTATTAGGTTCACATACCCACTGTAGTGCCGAGTCTGAGCCCGGGAGTCCCCTTTCTGCCACTCCACTTGCCAGGATTGGGGGAACCCACTTGCGTTTCTTTTCGACACCAGCGGTGAGCACTTTTCCCCTCTTCTAGGAGTGACTGGGCCTCTATCCTGGACTAAGACCTAATCTCTCAGGGCAACCATCCCGGGGTAAGCCCCTAGTTCTTACTGCAGGAGGTGGTGCCTACACCCCTCCTTTATTTGGTCCCAAATCTCTCTCCCATTGGGGTTTGTCACCAATTCGGGTCTCCATCTGTGAGTAAGTCCCATTCTCTATTTCCCCAAGCTTCTAGACATGAGTAATCCCCCTTTTGATTCTCACGAACGCACCCTTCATGACGTGATCGTCAGGTCTCTGCTGCCTCTTGTTTCTCACACCGAGCATGTCTCACATGGGATTAGATTAAGCATCAACTAGGACAACACCCCAATCCCACATGAAGTTAAACTGTATTTCTCCATTCTTAAATATGAGTACTTTGATCCCTTTCTCCTAGGCGGGGTATGTAGGAAGCCTTCCCGAGGTTCAAGCTCAACAACCGGTCATTCTGACCTCCTTCATGTCAGTTAACCAACACCTTGGGCCGCCTCAGAGGATAAGCCCCATACAACCTGGGATGCCTCAGGGTATAATCCCCAACCCAAACTGAACTACGTGGATTTTGATTCCTCTAATGAGGATACGTAGGAAGCCCGTATCACAGGTTTGATCCAAACGCTAAAGTCATTATCTGTCCCCCATAGATGACAATAAATTCCAGAGTGCCCAGTTATAGGGATTCAAACTAGTGTCATCTCAATCAGTCCAAACTCTTTGGTGTCATTAATCCAATGAGGGATGGTAAACCTCGAGCCTCAATGATTCTGAATCCCTGCTTTCATCTGACCATTTCCAACAAGGAGTAATCTGTGGATACTATTCTTGGGTATAAACCAAAGATTCGTCAGAATATGAATATGTCTTAAATCTATAATAGAGTCCCATAACAGGAAATAATTCCCCCCAAAAGGGTGTGATGATCCCAACTTCCCATCCTCTCGACCAATGTGATTTCTTAAGCGTCACTGTCCAAATCACCTAACGAATTCTTGCCTTTGAAAATCAGGTCCACGTGTTGCTGGATATGGAACTGTTGGGCGTTTCAAGATGAAAATAGTGCACCAGATATGAGTGATTAAGCAGAATCCAACCTTCTCTAATAAACCGTCAGGTAGCACATGTTTTCCACACATCATTGAGAAAAAAATGGTGAATCCGATGTGAATCTTTAACCAAGCATGACGAATTTAACCTAATTCCACTCTATTCCCCCTTATACTCACAAGGAGGGCCAAGAAAGGCCACTAAACGCATAGGATCGTGAGATAATTCTTTCACAGTTTTGATATTTTTATTTGTTAAAATATTTTACAGGTACCACTCAGAACTCCCTTCAATCCAATGGCATCACGGAGGAGCTCACGGACACATACATCGAACAACGCAATGTCCAGACATCCTCAACAACGAAGGACCATGTCACTTGTCTTGAATCTTTAACGCTGGTTCCCAGATGCGCTGATCTGAGAGTACCACTTGAACAGTACTCTCTCGACGGTGGAGGTGGCCATGCATGCCCTCCAATCTGCCAAGACCCGCCAGTTGCTTGCCTAGTAGTGGCCGCGAAAGCAGATCCAGACGGCTCATGTTGCCGTCTCAAACTGTTTCGGGAGTCTATCCCCGGAACGAGACAACACGTACCTCCCTTACCTTAGGGAGGTGGACGAGGTTGACACTAAGGACTTCATCCCCGCTGAACAGGGGTTCCTCTTTGAGGCCCCCACTGGAAGACATCGTCGTGGTTACACCGCAACTCAATATCCTCACGCTAAGGAGGATATCGCCCCAAGGATCCAGGCCCACGCTCCCTGAGCTCCAGCCCCTCGAACCGCCCGACGAGGGTAGAAAATTTACAACTAGGGACCAGCCATCACCCTTATCCCTAAGGAGGAGCTCCACTGCCCAGTCACTAAGACGTATTGCGAGCAGGCACACACACCTTTCTGCTCCTCCAAAGCCCGTCATCCAGACATGGCAACATCATACGAGAATGAATGCATCCCATCGAGCTCCATCAAGCCCGTCACTCACACAAGACGACACCTACCCGGCATGCACCTCTCCCTGCCCAGGGTCGTGAAGCCCACCAACCAGACGTGGTGGCAATCCATTGCCTACAAGACCATCTCCTTGAAGATTCTCCTGATGCCTACCATCCCGATGTGGTGTCGATCAACAAAGCCCGCCATCCAGATGTGGCGGAAATTAATAGGCAGGAACATCTCCATGCCAATAAAAGCCACCGAATCGATACGGTGGGAAACCAACATAAGCAGGGATAGCTCCCTGTTAATGCAAGTAAAGTCCAACATCTCGAGGTAGTGGAAAATGAAGAGATAAACCGTCATATCCCGGCATAGGGGCAGACTTGTTAACCTACCCTGACATAGGAGAATTGTCAGTACCCACTGACTACTAGAGGACCAGAGCAGAATATTCCTACTCCGATACTAGAATGGGCCTTCATACCCATTCCAGCCAAATATTTCTCTCTGCATATCCTAGAAATGATGGAGGAGCAGGTATCAATCCCAGATCATATCTTGCAGACTTTCCGGAATGTAATTGCATCAGCAGCAAAAACAATGAATCGGGCCCATGATCCCATCTCCCCAATTGAGGTGACTCATCTAAAAGACGATATAGACACCTCGGAGTAGATCTGCATCCCTACTTCCACCCGGGAGGGTCACCAGACATATTCCGCGATACAAGGGAAACCAGATCGAGAAGATTCAGTCGTTCCAACTGGGGGACACCCGTCCATCACAGTTGATGATACAGAGCAGGCATATATCCCTGCTAGAATTCAAGATGTTCATCGGCATATCCTGGAAGCATCACAGGACCGAATGAGAAAGGTACACAAAGGTGAAGGCCATTATCAAGAGCAAACGGTCCCTGCTGCCCGCAAGAAAGTGCCCTGAACGCGCCAAAGGCAGCTGGAAAATAAATAGCAGGTTCACGACTCCACTTTGCTGGAAGCTGGGGTTCCCAATGCCGCTAAGAACATATCGAAGGCTCAAAACCCTTCCCACCCATTACCATATTATGGGAGTTCCATTAGCAGTTGTGAAGGTCCTCCTCGCAATATCGCTACTAGCAGCTCTGAAGGTCCTCCCCCGAGCACCCGTGGTGGCCTCCCCCACGGGAATATAATGATCGATCACTAGAGATTCTCTTATGATGCGAGTCATGGAATCCCTCCACGTGACCAAAATATCAAGCATCAAGAAGGTCCTCCACTTGATGTGGTCCACCCTGAATGTCCTCTATGGGGTATACACTATAAACACTCTCTGTGTAGTGGGACCACATATGATGATATTAGTCCTCGCTATCATAGTCGCAACTGCAGAGGCCCTCCCCACAGTGATGTCTCATCACAACAAGAAGGACCTCCCCTTGTCATGGCCTGCCCTGAAGGTCCTCCCCAGGGGTTACATCGCAATGACACTCCGCGCAGCCGGGCATCAGATCACGATGGTAGTCCTCGCCACCCTGATAACAGAGGTCCTCCCCTAGAGACTTCAAGCAATGAGAATGACCTCTCCTAGTTGGAGTACATTACGAAGGCCATCCCCTAGGTGTACCCCGTAGATATTCTCCCTGCAGCAGCTATGATGGTAGTCCTCGCCATTGTGGTAGCTGTGATTGTTGTCCTCGCAACAATGGCTGCCATTACGATGGTCCTCCCTGCAATGACCCCAAGAAACAAGAAGGTCCTACCCTTGTCACAGTGTGTCTTGAAGTTCCTCCCCAGGATAAACATCGAACTTCAAACCATGATGGTCGTCCTCAACATGATGGAAGTTGTTGTGAAGTCCCTCCCTATAACAACGCTACGCAGCCAGAAGGTCCTCCCCTCGATGCGATACGCCGTGGAGGTCCTTCCCAGGGTATGCACTAAAAAAGTCTTCTATGTAGTGAGGTGTCAAGTAGTAATGGTATCCCTCACCATTACAACACGGATAGAGGAGGCCCTCCCCACCTAGATGTTGATCAATGAGAATCCCCCCACCTCATTACGATACATTCTGAAGGCCCTCCCAGGGTGTACCCCATAGGTTCTCTCCCGGCGGCAGCTGTAATGGTAGTCCTCACCATTGTGGTCGCCATTGCGAAGGTCCTCCCCACAGTGACATATCATATTGACAGGAAGGTCCTCACCCTTTTAAATCAAGCATAGAAAAGCCCTCATATATAGAGGCACTCGGAAAGACGAAATCGAGAATGTCATATTCTCAAATAGTCACCAATGAAACCCTTCTTCATTCAAGAGATGGTCTAGAGCCACGTTCATCTTCTGAACCACCTTGGAATCGCCCACATGATAATTCAATACCTAACAGCCCCACTGCCTCCGACCACAATATCGGTAAGCATATCAGTTGGTCCAACTAGGTAGTGGAATCACTAGTGGAGGAGTATGCCGACATGTTGTACCAGAGGAAACGACTGGCCAGATATGACGTACTGGTTATGTTTTGGCCCACGGACACCTCTCAATTTGACATACCCAGAAAGTTTCCAGAAGAATGTGTGCACGAAATCCGCTCCAATATATGGACAACCCTCCAGCAGCTGAAATCAAGATTCCTTCCCTACGATGGGTATGTAGACCATGACAAGATAATAGGAGACCTCATGCATCACATTGACCTAGAAGCTCTTCCTTCGGCATGACAACAGTGACCTGAGAGGTGTGAAGGAAACATTGAGATAGCCTGCCTTCGATCACTACACCAGCTGCACCGCCTCATTAAAGACACTCTGACAGGAGTCTGTATCAGAGGATAAGGAGGACATGGATCTTTGCATTTCACTCTGCTCCCCACCCATAAGAACTTGTTTGGCATAATGTCATGCAACATCATCATATCAGGGCAGCAATAGAGTGGGGTCCCTATTCAGGAAAGGCGATACACCCAACAGAGACAGGGCTTGAGTAAGTCCCAGAAGTGTTAGGCCTGAAGGGACCTAGCCACTCAAGAGCTCCTAAATTAGGCCACCGAAAGCATACAACATGACTCCCGGCTAAGAGAGTCCAATCAGCAGTCATTTCCTGCCTCCCCAGAGGGGATTGATTTGCAGGTGAACTCGACATCAAATCCTGTTCACCCCCGAATGGGAGCACACAAGATCAGGAAGGTAGCGATAACAGAAGCCACTGCCACAATCTAGGGTGAACCCTAGCCTACAGGGCTGGGGCATTTATAACAACAAATTCCCCTGTAAGACCAATAAAAACAGGAAGAGACTCAATGTCCAAGGAACATATCCAACCCCAGGCCTCAGGGCTGGGGGAATTTTTACCACCACAACAATGACTCCCCCCCCCCCCCCCACGAGAATCAGTATTCTCTCACCTAGGGAGGAAATCCATAAGAGGAGGTTCCTTCCGTATCTCATCCTTTGAATCATCATCCCCTTGAAGAGGGAGGCATACCGTAAGGATGCATCAAAGAACTCTCCTTGTCACCCATCATGAAGGAGTCCAAAACAATCCCGGGACAGGAAAGGGAGGACCTGTAAAAGGCGCGGGAGATCCTCATCCTATTTGGAAGATGTCATCTCCTCCACCCTGCGATATGCATCCATCAACGCCATAGAGGTTAACCCCACGGGTGACACCCGAGATGATGCAAATCCGGAAGGATCGGGAGACGATGGTTCCAGTCAGGTTGTGACTCAGAATGAACCACCAGGTGTGCACACCCGGAACCAGAGGGCCACCCTAAATATGGTCGCCCCTCCAGCTAACCCTCCTATTCCTACCATGAAAGCTCCCTACAAGGATAAGAACAAAGGACCAGTTACCCTTAACTTGTCCCCTTCTCTAGAAAAAAATGAGCCACTTACACTTGAAGAGAGAATCGCTCAGAAAGAAGAGGAAATGAATGAATTGAGGCGGCTTAACGCCAAGCTACTCCAGGGGAACCATCTTATTGAAAGAACTTCCCAAGAAGAGCCACATATTGCACTCCAAGTAAGTGCACCTCAAAGACCAAGGTTTTCCCTAGAAAACGAATCGTGGTCAGGGCTCTTTCCCAATGAGGCGGCCGGCCCATTCAAATACCTGAAGATGGATCTGGGTGAATACCAAGACATCCCTCCACTCAGGAAGAAACCAGAGAGAGTGCATCTGAACCCTTCGAAGGAGCCAAAAATGGAATATGCACCCTTGGTGCCGGTCAAGCCGGAACCTCAAGAAATTTCTCGGGCTACACCTGCCTAGGACCGTCCCCAAAAAGATGTAAACCAGGGTCTCTCCAACACCATCGAGGCACTGACAGCTCAATTGGAAGCAATGGAAGGTTGATGCACTTCGATACAACCAGAGCAGAAGCCCTACCAAGATTGGGTGAGCAACACGCCACCCCCACCCAATGTTGGGATCCCTGTATTCCCTATTTTCAATGGATCAGGCGATCCAGAACTGCATTTGATGTACTACATGTCTTATTGTGACCCTATGATGGGAACTCCTGAATAATAAGAAGAAGTGAAACTCAGAAGCTTCGTGTGGACCTTGCAATGATCTGCCTTCGTCTAGTATATGAATCTGCCAGATCTATCAATAAAAAGCCAGGAGGACCTTCGACAGTAGTTCATGTTCTACTTCAGCTCGACGCTGCCTAAAACAACAGTCATCGACCTCCTGAATTGAAAATAGATGGAGAATGAGAGGGTCTTAGATTTCTTCTCCAGATAGAAGGGTCTTACCTACTCTCTGAACAATCCAATGCCCCAAGATGAGATGCTTTCCATATGCATCGATAACCTTTAGGATGAGTTGCAAACACCACACATACTAGTGTAGTGCACCACTGGCTTCTGCAATCTCTCTGTCATTGCCCAGAGAATTGAAGACTCCCTGTAGTGGACTAATACAATGTCCCAAATAGCCTCAAAGGCTCCTGCAAAGAGAACAGTTAGAGCTGAAGCATCTTCTATCATGCTCAAGCCAGACCATGTGCCTACTCCACCGCTTAGGCCTCCACTAAATTTTCACGTGCCCCCTATTTATCAGTGGCTACTTCCACCCAAGCGGGATGATCAGAGGAGATCAGAGCGGAACCCGTTCGAGGAACGAAGACAAAAAAGTATACTCGTTCTGAGAGGACCAAGTCCAAGGATACTTCATCGCCGCCATGAATTGAAATTTTCTCCACCTCCCGGACCCATGGAAGCCCAAAAAATTCGGCCACGATGACATGCCAGATTACTGTCCCTACCACCGAATGCTGGGGCATAAAATTCAGGAATGCTTTATCTTAAAAGACCTCAAGCGAAGGATGGTAGACTATGAGCAAGTCGAGCTGGACCACCCCTAGCACATGTGACGTATATTCCTACCACAACTCCGAAAAAGGGGAGAGGTGACAGGAAGTCACCACTAAGAAGGGGCGGAAATTTGATGGCTGGATGACTCGAAAGAATGTCAATCGAGCTCAGGGCATACTTGGAGCT
The DNA here is from genome assembly GCA_963277665.1 of Viscum album. Lineage (NCBI taxonomy): Eukaryota > Viridiplantae > Streptophyta > Magnoliopsida > Santalales > Viscaceae > Viscum > Viscum album. The sequence goes on from OY728159.1 coordinate 1,866,805,160, forward strand.
CAATTACAGCAGTCGGGGTTTCCGCAAACGGCCCCTAATGTCGCACATCCGACAATATCAGCCTCACAACCCTCCATGACTCAGTCATCCAGGCGTAATCGAAAATGGAAGAGACAAGCTCAAGAGGAGTAGTCCATAACGAGTCTGAAGTTAGCCCTGACACTGTCAAATTCTATGCCCCCAAACTTGGCACCATGGGCATCGACCCACCAAACGACACCATCAGAGACAACAAACCAGGTTGATCTATCATAGGATGAGGAACTAATATTTGGTTCCATCAATGTCGTCCATCTAATGGATTTGTTCCCTGTCTATGGGTATGGTTATGAACCCGAGTTCCCAACACGAGGAACTGGGAGGGGGAATCGTAGAAGCAGGGGATACCAGGGGAGGTGCAGTCACGGCCGGAACCAACACTATGGTTTTACCCTGGTCCAAACCGATAATATCACAGAAACACATGGGAGATCCCTTCAACAGACTCAGCAGGAGAAAGGATATCTTTTCACCTCCACAAGCAGCCACTATGGCCCCGTCATTCTATGGTACCCATCAGAGGAGGTACAAGTGTCTAGCCACCTAGTGCGCACAAACAGACCTGATAGACCGAGACCCAAAAATATGGGAACACCGTCAACATCCGACCTCGTGGCCGATCCCACCTCGTCACATACTCCATCTCCTAAAGTGTCTGCTAAAACTCTACCACTAATGGAGAAGCGTCAACCGCTGGAGCATAAATATGATATCCTTAAGCAGCTGGCTTCAGTACCAGCCAAACTTTCAATACCGGATTCCCTGATTTTTTCAGCAGATCTCAGGGAGGCGCTTGTAGAAGCCTTGCTTAGCCCCCAGGAGTTTGAAGCCGAGGTAGCCACTACCGAGATTTACCGGACAGAGACTGGACCAGCTAAGCGCAATGTGGTGATTTACTTCACCGATCAGGATAAATATGCCATCATGCAAGGACACAACAAACCACTATATGTGTCTGGTACATTAAATGGTGTTGAGATCCAGAAATTCATTATTAACAATGGATCTAGAGTTAACCTCCTTACCCTACGAGCACTTTTTATTTTGGGCTACAGTTAGGATGATTTAATACCCTCAACCAAAACTCTGTTGGGTTACGACAAGAGTGAGAAGAAGCCAATTGGACAAATCAAGCTAAAAACCCATTTTGGTGACCTTGTGGCATACTCAGAATTCCTAGTGGTCTGGCAGAACACATCATTCAATGCCCTGTTGGGAAGGTCATGGATCCATAAGCACATGGCCATTCCTTCATCCTACAATCAGTGTATTAAGTATTTCATAAACATAAAATGTGAGACATTGCATGCTGATAAGGCCCCTTTGGAGCTCTCCGAGTCACACTACATTGACACCGGGTTTTATGAGAAAAAGAAGAAGAAGCCTTAGGTCAATGGTGTTGACTGGATCCCCACACCAAATGGTCTGTAAATTGTTTCTGATGACCCCCTTAGGCAGCTTGGTGGAGACTATGTACTTCCCATCAGCCATGTTGAGAGCGGGGGTTCAATCCCAGACACACACTCATCTATCCTCATGACTTCATCCATAACAGTTGAGCGTGACAATGTGGAAATGTCTGCTAACCATCAAATTGGGGGAGAATAATTGAGCGGGGAATCCAACGATGCCACACCTCTGGACTCCCAAGAGTCCATGCCGAGAACTCTCCCCCTGTTGGATCAAGAACATGAGAATGTGGGGGAAGAATAGGAGGAAGATCTCAGGGGTGCTCCTCCCATATTTGAAGAAGGTATCTCTACCACTACGGATGAGCTCAGGGAAATAAACCTGGGTACCGAGGAAGACTCGAGGCCCACTCTCATCAATACAGCCATTTCTCCAAAGGAGCACGAGGTATATACCTCTTTCCTGAAGCAACATTGGGGTGTTTTTTTCTTGGAATTACACTAAAATTCCAAGACATGATCCTGAAGTGTCAATGCACCACTGAGGTCTACCAGAAGACCACAGGGGCTATAAACAAGCCGCCATAAGGACGCACCCCACATATGCGGCCAAAATAGAGGCTGATGTCGACATGCTAATTAAGGAAGGCTTCATTCAGGAGGTCTAATACCCCATCTGGGTGGCCAAAATTGTCCCCATAAAGAGAAATAATGGACAAATCTGTGTCTGTATCGATTTCAGAGATCTAAATCGGCATTTCCCGAAAGATGATTTCCTAGTCCCGATCACTGAGTTATTAATCGACACAACGACTAGGTATAAGGCTCTCTCCTTCATGGATGGATATTCTGTGTATAATCAAATCAGGATGGCCTGAAAAAATGAAGAATCCACTGCCTTCAGGGACCCTCAAGGAGTATTCTATTACAGGGTCATGCCCTTTGGTCTCAAGAATCCAGGCGCCACATATCAATGCACCATGCCTCGAAACATTAAACTATTTCAAGGGAGATTCGTCGAATTCTACATGGATGACTTGGTGGTCAAATCATGACAGCGCTCAGATCACCTATCAGACCTTGAAACCATCTTCAAAAAACATCGAAAACATAGCCTGACGATGAACCCCTTGAAATGCGCCTTCGGGGTTACCTCAAGAAATTCCTTGGCTTCGTCGTACGCCATCATGGCATCAAAGTTGACCCTGAAAAGACAAGGGATATCCTTGGATTACCACCTCCCTATAGTCTCACTATGTTCAGAGGATTCCAAGGACACCTGGCCTACATTTGGCGGTTTATAGCCAACTTAGTAGGTAAATGTTTCCCCTTCACCAGGTTAATGAAAATGAGGGTTACGTACCAATGGACAGATGATTTCCAAGAGGCATTCGACAGCCTAAAAAATTACCTCTTAATCCCATCGGTGATCATGCCCACGGTTGAAGGGAGACCCCTTATCCTATATGTGACGGCCCTTGAATGGTCACTGGGGGCCATCCTCGTACAGAAAAATGATGCCGAAAGTGAAAACAGTCTTTATTACCCCAGCTGAACCATGATCGATGCTGAAACTCGATACTCAAACATTGAGAAGAGTTTTTTGGCCTTGGTATTCATAGTTAAAAAATTGTGACATTATCTGCAACATTATGAAGTCCATTTGATCTCAGGTAGTAACCCGCTCAAGTATATCCTCAGCCGCCTGATGCTAACCGGGCGCCAATCCCGATGGGCAGTCGTCCTGCAGCAGTTTAACATCCGATTAGTGCCTTAGAAGGCCATTAAAGGCTAGGCAATAGCCATTTTTTGGGTAGAGAACCCCTTGACAGGGACCACCACACTAGACATCGAGCTTCCTGATGAAGACATCTTCTCGGTTCAAGAGGAGTTCCCAACATGGGAAATGTACTTCGACGATGCATCCTAAAGCCCAGCCAGGAAGAGGATGGAGGATCCCAAATTTAACAAGGTGTGTTTGGGGATCATACTCATGTCCCCAGAAAAGTTAGTATTTCCATATTCCTTCCTCTTGTTAGATGGATGTAAGAACAATGAGGCAAAGTATCAAGCCTCATTGCAGGCCTGGAGCTCACATTCCAGGCACAAGTATGACACCTTAAGGTAAAAGGTGACTCGAAACTGGTCATCAAGAAGATCAATGGTGACTATGCTATTAAAAAGGAGGAGCTGATTCCCTTTTTTGACCATGTCCGAGGGTTAATATCGAAATTCTCCACCAAACCAACATTGACCTATATTCCCCAGTCTCAAAATTCCCAGGCCGATGCATTAGCTAATGCGTCCATAGCCCTAGATGACCCAGACTAGGATGAAACAACTATCAGTATTACTCATTTTTGAATGGTCTTTCCGCTTGTTCAGACTAAGAAGGAACAAATCAACGAATTCAGTCCTGTCCTTGAACCATATGTTTCTACCACCGATTGGATGACCCCTATGAAAAATACCTTTAAAAAGGAGAACATCCATCAAACAAGGAAGAACGAGAGAAAATACGGATAAGGGAAATCAACCATGTCATATATGCCGGCACAGGTCAGCAAGAGGTCCTCTACAAACGAGGCCTTGACGGAATCCTCCTCGGATGTATTGATGGAGAAGAAACTGCTCCAGTAATGAATGAAGTACATGCTAGAGTATGTGGAGCACATCATCCGGGGTCTAATATTTCCCATCAGGTCCAAAGGCTTGGGTACTATTGGCCCACTGTGGCATGAGATTGTGAGCATATTACTGCAAAATGCCACTCATGCCAAATTTATGACAAATTTATTCACCAACCCCCAAAGTTACTTCATCAGTACATGTACTAATGTCCATTTTCCATCTGGGGAATGGACTTCTTGGGACTATAACCTCCTGCCACGTCCAAACAACTGAAGTATATCCTCACAGAAACCGAATTATTTTCCAAATGGGCAGAAGTTGTACCCTTCATGGAATTCGGGGCATGAAACATTGTCAACTTTGTGATATCCAATATCATAACCAGATTTGGCGTACCTCATATCATACTGACGGATAACAGCACCAATTTCGGCTCTCCTAAATTGGAGAAACTATACTAAGAATGTAGAAAAAGACAAGAAATCAAGGCCGGATAAACTTCTTTATGCATTGTGGGATTATCGAACCACAATTTACACTGCTACTCGGGCTACGTTGTACTCATTATTATACAGAACAGAAGCGGTCCTACCCATTGAGCTCTAATTTCCCTCACTCCATGTTTCCATTTGTGATCATCTATCCATCGATGAGCAGTCAAAAAAACAACTAGGTGAATTGGAACAGCTAGATGAGAAGCGGTTGCACACATTGCACCATCTATAAATATATCAGAACTAGATTGCACGAACCTTCAATAAAAAGGTTCACCTTCGGCCTTTCTTGGAAGGAGAATTGGTGTTGGTCCTCCGGACCCCAATGATACCCGGAAAAAAACCTCCAAAGATGGAACCCAATTGGGAGGGACCATATGTTATACACAAATTCTAGTCCAACGGAGCAAATACCCTGATGTCCATAGACGGGCAGTTCACTACTGCTCTTATGAATGTGAGATTTCTGAAGAAGTATTTCGCATTACCAAAAGTAGTTGTCATCTGAGATGCAGGATGTTAAACTTCCATGTGCATGTCGTCTGAGCTGGAGGATGTTAAACTGCCAAGCGCCTGTCGTCCGAGCTGTAGGACGTTAAAATTCCAAGCGCCTGTCGTCCGAGCTGTAGGACGTTAAACTACCAAGCCCCAATGGTCCAAACTCTATAACCCTAATCTAAGAGTATTTCATCCTCACCGAACGATGTTAAACTGCATGGATTTCAGAGAGCAACGTAAGGCTTTATTCTTTCCCTTGCAGGATACGTAGCGATGCTAGGATTCATTTCCTATCCCAGCCATCCCTGGATGAAGCTAAAAATGCTCCTTTACACCATACAAACCAGACCTACGCGGGGTGTATCCCCTTCTAAAGAACTACGTGAGGCTTGATTCATGCCCTTGCAGGATACGTAGTGACGCCAGAATTCCACATCCTTGCCCAACCGACCCTAAATGAAGATTACAAATTCCCGCTTCCCCCATGTATGGACCAGACCTGCATGGGGTGTATTCATCGTCCTTACCGCACAACGTTAAACTTCACGGATAAGAAATATTGAAAATTCCCTTTCCCCCATATACGTACCAGACCTTCATGGGGTGTATTATCTTTTAAATAACTATGTACAGATTGATTCCTTCCGTCACAGGATATGTAGTGATGCCAGAATTCCACATCCTGGCCCAGCCACCACAAATGAAGCTAAAAATGATTCTTTCCCCCGTTCAGACCAGACCCACACGGGGTGTATCCCCCAAAATAACTACTTGAGGCTTGATTCCTACCCTCGCAGGATACGTAGTTATGTCGGGATCTTATCTCCAAGCCCAACTGCCAATAAAAGTAAAAACAGGTATATATACCCCTCACCCTTACTGAATGACGTTAAACTGCACGAAGTCCCCTTATCATGTCAGTTCATCCTCCTCCTCACCACACGACGTTAACATTGCACGGACATCATCCTCACTGCATGACGTTAAACTGCATGGACTGCGTCACGACCCACCCAAGATATACGAAAAAAAAAGAACGAGAGTACTCCTGGAACATTTGGATGGATCTTCTCCATACATCAGACTCCACGACCCGGATAATTGTGGATCTTCATAATCATTCACAGCCATCGGAAATGGAAAGTTATTGACCCTGTGGAATCCTTTGAACGACTATGCATACCATGCCCTCTATGGATTTGCATATTTATATCCATTGGCCCGTCTACCAAAGGAAAGATTTCCTTAGGCGATACTCTTCCTATCTCTGTACGTTTACCGGCCTCAGAGCCCCCATATCATATCTCTCAATCCAAAAATTTATGGAGAAATGGTTTACATGTTCATTCCCCTCTCACATCCAAACGTTTTCAGGGTATCCCTACCTAGTTAGCCTATGTATCCGCCCATGGTTCACATGATGATCTTCATCTACAAATGTCACTCCAGGGCTCGGCTACTTTGACTCAACGGGAAATTACGGTGAAGATGTTTCTTGTATGCATGGACATCTTTATCCCCATATGCCAAACTCTGTGCTATGAGAAATACCTATTTTTGAAATCATTCATGGACATCGGAAGTGGAAAGTCATTGACCCGTGGACACCTTTGCACGATGATGCATACCATGCCCTTAGGGGATCTGCATATTGATATCCTCTGGCCTGTCTACCAAAGGAAAGATTTCCTCAGAAAATACTCTTCCTTGCTTCGTACGATTACCAGCCTCAGAGCCCCCATACCATATCTCCTAATCCGGGAAACCCCAGAGTTACAGTTTACACCCCCATTCCCTCACACCTCTTCAGAGTATACCAGAGCATCCTAACTCAATTTCTCTCTGGGTGATAGTAGAAATAGTCACCCAATGGTCCAAAATCTATGACCGTTAAACTAGTAGTACTTCATCCTTACCACACTATGTTAAACTGCATGGAGTAAAGGTACACCCCATGCGCAAGATAAATCAGCGCAGTGAACTCCACATGTTTTGATAGCTACCAGGGATGAATATCCCCGACATGTTCAGATATTTCATTACCAAATGGCAGAATTCGCAGCCTAGATAATCGCAGATCCTTATAATCATTCATGGACATCAGAAGTGGAAATTCATCGACCCGTGGACACCTTTGCACAACTATGTGTATCATTCTCTCAGAGGCTCTGCATATTGATAGCCCATGGACCTTCTACCAAAGGCAAGATTTCCTGAGGCGATACTCTTCCTATCCATGTACGCTTACTGGCCATAGAGCCCCCATATCATCTCTTCGGATCCAAGAATCCCAGGATCCACTATTTACACCATCAACCCCACTCCATGTCTTGGACATGCCGAGATATTCGAGCCCAGGTACATTCTAATCAAGAATGGCCTTTGCAACTACGTCCTTACCACATGACGATTAAAATTTCATGGAACATGTCCTGGTCGCTTGGAGTGAAGCTGTAAAGAGAAAGCATTAAACATCTGGGGAAATGTCACTAACTACAAGAATTTTCACATATTTAAAAAAACACCCCATCCTTGCTTCATGACGTTAAACTACACAGTTTCCTTAATAAGGTTCCCAATCTTTACCGCATGATGTTAAACTTCATGAAATCCATCTTTACCGCATGATGTTAAACTGCACGGAATCCGTCCTTACGGCATGACGTTAAACTGCATGGAATTTAAAATTCCCTTCATCCTCGCCACATGATGTTAAACTGCACGGATTTAGTAATAATAACAATTCCCTTTGTCCTTGCCACATGATGTTAAACTGTGTTCTCAAATTCTTCACGGGTTAAATTAGGAATAAAGGTCTTCCTCTATCCCTCAGTGCATGGGATAGACCTGCACAAACCACCGTCTCACACCATCATGAGAAGGGATGACTTTACCCATTCCTAGGAAGTTTATCCTAGATGTTTCTCTGGAATTTAGGCACCCAGTTTTCATAAACCATACTTTGTACTCAGAAAGAGCTAAACCCTTGTAATCCACCCCTGGTGGCCCCAAATCACAACTTCCTTGAAGATGCTTGGCTCTCGAGAGAATACTGACCTAAGGACCCCTTTGTATGACTATGCATACCATTCCCTCAGCGGATCTACATATTGATCGCCCCTGGCTCATCTACCAAAGGCAATACTTCCTTAGGCAGTGCTTTTCTCTGTATGCCTCTAGGCCTCTGAGTCCCCATATCCATCCCAGGATTTGGACACCCTCTGAACTGCAGTTTACCAACCTCTTTCACAACCCTTCCTGAATATGTTGGAACATCTCTGATCAGATTACCGAGAACCAGGAGAAGCCATTCCATTTTGAGGAATGTCCCAGCTGCATGACTTTAAACTGTTTCAAGCTCCAACCGTCCTTCACGCTAGATAAATGCGATGTACAAGGACACTTCATCCACATTCCCGATTCACGTAGATGTTCCCATACCCTTTCAGACATCACATACCCTTTCTGATCCACCCTTGGTGGTTTTTCATAATTCTTAAAGCCACCAATTGTGGTTTCTATAATCCAGACTTCCATGATGTCCATAGGCCATCATAAATGGACATGCATTGATTTAAGGACACCTTTTCATGACTATGTATACCATTCCCTCGGCGGCTCTACATAATGATCACCCCTGGCCCGTCTAACGAAGGAAAGTCTTCCTTACGTAATTCTTTCCTACTTCTGCATGCTGATATGACACGCATGCCTTGAGACATGCACTGCATGTTGTTCAAATCTAAACATGTTCTACCCATGTGTGTCTGAATGGTATTGAGACATATTTTAATCAACCAAGCCTCGTCGGGGCCCTCACCCCACCATATCTGGTCAAAGTTGTTCGACGTAAGAATCAGTAATTATAGTCTTGTCGGCGAGACATTAAACCACTCACAAAAAGAGGCACAAATCCCATTAGGCCGAAAACCTGAAAAGGGAGACCTAAGCAAAAGTTAGGCTATACCTGCAGGGTCAACACCAAATGGTCCCAGGAAAGAATTAGGGTATGGAAAAAAACCACAAAATTTTTTTGGGGTCTTTCAATAAAAACCTAGCAATAGTAAAACTATGCTTGCTGGATCCCATGATCCAGGAAAAAATTAGAGCTAGTTTCTATTTTATCATTTTTATAAATTATTATTAATTCTAATTTGGTGAGTTTTTATTCATACAACAGTGGTTCTGGTAACAATCAAATTTCACAGCAAGGAGAGATTGACAGCAGATTTCATCCCATTTGGACAAAAAGGGAGGGCGTCCACAAGCTAGAGTCTCTCCATTACGGCAACAAAAGTGGTAAAACAGAATGCACATAAATAGCTATGGAAATCACAAAGGAGTCTGGCTCACTATCGCCATCAGATCGGCAACCGTACGGTGAAGGTTGTTGCATGTTTTCTTTAGCATGGCCTTCTCCCTGCCCTCAACTTCGGCCAGAGAACTAATATGTCTCACTGTAGTTTGAAGATCATTGATACCTTTCCTGGAAGCTTCAAGGTCACCAGTCAGAGATGATAATTGATCCCTCAGCATCGCTGCTCGAGCTTCGCATTCATGAAGCTTGGTAGATAGGGCGGTCGCCTGGTCTTGAGAGCTCGCCTCTACTGCTATCAGCTGATGGAGCTTCATCATAGCATCCTCAAAGGCTCAGGTTCGGCATTGAGAGGCAGCGAGGTGAGAAAGTTTTTGTTCCCTAGAGGCAACCTTCCCACAAGAAATGAAAAACTAGAAGGTGAGGAAATGAAGTTTTTGATAGTCGAACCCACATGACCCCAAGACTCGGAAGAGTTTCTGAAGGGCTTCAGTTTTAGTCGCCATCTCAGCTAGAGGAGTTTCGGCAATAATCTCACAAATCTGGGGCAAGGCCCACCTTTGCACTGCTCGGTGGTCCACCTTGACACGAGGATCTTTGGTATACTCACTAGATAGAACAGGACTGAAGTCTGGCATTCCAGTCAGCGTAGACATGTGCTCACTAGGAGATGGTCCTGAAACTGGAGGGTCAGAAGCCTTTAGCCCTGGTTCGAGCTTAGGAGTTGATCTGGTAAGTCTAGCATCGACCGGTGAAGCTTCGGGAATTACATCATGGGGGCCTGAAGTCACTAGATCATACTCATTTATATCCAAAAGGATTGGATCTGTCTGAACTTCGGCCGTAGAGGGGTTGAAAGAGGAAGATTTCCTGATTTGCTTCGACCTACGAGCCATCAATTTGTCCTCCCTCAAAGCCGATGAGGAAGGTGCGGTAAGCACACCAACCACAGTAACCCCCGATTTGGAAAATTTCCAGATAGAATTCCCCAAGATCCCATATGGATAATACTTTATCCACATTCTCACATGCTCCAAGGATAGGCTGGAAGCTGCTCCTATGTCAGGAAGGGGAATCCTTGTGACAGATCCCTCCCACATCAACAACAACTACCGTTGATAGAGAATGGCTAGATGCAGTCCTCAGGCCCAAGGATGGGGAAGGGAAAACTAGAGATTCATGCATCCAAACTGGTGAGAAAAATGATATGGGGTGTATAATTCACCCAGAGAAACCCCATCAATCTATGCGGATAAAAATTATTCCCACAGTAAAATCATGTAAAAATACTCTTCTAAGCTCCCCCTACGGTCGTCAACCACGAAGCCGGGAGGAGTGGGGTAGGGAGTGAAAGAAAGCTGGGAAAAGTCACTCAGAATCATGAATACCTCATCAGAGCGGAGGGACTTCAGAAAAACCTCATCTATATTAAGTAGGGTAGGACGAAGGGTAGGAAGCGGGATAGTTGTGTCATGACGATACTCATAACAGTGGAAATGATATTCTAGCCATCCATATAAGAATTGAAATGGCCCACTCAGACAATAGGGTGAACCACCCTCCTATATGTGGCTCAGTAACTCTTATATACGAGAAAAAGTGGGCACGACCAGATTCACTGAGCGACCTCCCACCAGTTCAGATGCCATCATCAGGATGCATGACCTGACACCTAGGTTGATATCCCGAGATGGGAATAGCCACCCGCTCGAAAACATGGTGAAGAGACCATCCAACCTAAGCATAGGTGGCACATAGAGGTGCACCACATAACCCCATGAAAGATATTCGCCCACCTCCAGATTCACCCAGTAGGAACCTGGGCTAGTATGTGATTGCTGAGAAGGATGATTCCTGGGGCGCTTGATCAATGGCACAGGACCGGTGGTCTTCAGAAATAAACCTATCCAGGTGCTATAGGGAATAAGAGAGTGGGAGCGCAAGGGCTGACCCAGTGACCGCTCTGCCATAACTAGCAGATCCCTCTCCAACAAAGGCACCTGCTTGACATTGTCTCTTACATCAGGAGTGGGAAGAAACTCTTCATACATATAACAAATGATCGGAAGTGCTTCCAGTTGGTTGATGTCCCATAAAATAATACCAACTTCACCATGGGAAAGGTGGAAAGTGTTAGTTCTCGAACACCAGCGACTGAGAAAGTCAGGAAGGATCGAAGATGGTGGGTAAACAGAAAACTGGGAAGCTCACACTACGGAGTATAGATTTACAGCTTCGAGTGACTCAGGAAATCCCTAGCACTGGTAATGAACCCAGAAGGCCTAGGCCTACTCATTTGAGAAAATACCACCAGACCAAAGATCCCACCTGGGAATCCATCCCGCGATAGGATCCACTCGGGCATGGTTGATCAAGGAGGGATAACACTTGAGGACAACCTCTATGGATAAGGCATGAGTGTACTGATCACTTTGAGTCCAAACAGAGCCTCTTAAAATAAAAGTTTCTTTTGGATCAGAAACAGAGATCATCTCTCTAGATGGGGTGAGGTTTGCTTGAGTGCACTTCGGCAACGCTTCCAAACAAGGGGAAAAAATACCTGAGAAGACAGGGGTGATAGTGATGTCCTCTTAAAGGCTGAAACCACAAAGCTGAAGATGATTTGATAAAGGAAATCCCAGAAGTTCGGGAGACATCAAGTCCTTCAAAACACCAATGTCGGGAATGATAAGTCGGATAGGGTCCTCTTTAATTCTCACAGCTCTATTGATCATAGCTAGACGTCACCCTGGACCAATTAGAAGAGGCTCGGTAGCAGGTCTAGGTTCAGGTTGAGGAGGAACCATATTTTATCCCATCATTATAAAAACCATCCAAATGGTTAGTCTAGAATAATAAAATTTGGACAAAAATACCAACTATTTGGGAAAGGACTCCTCCAAGGATCCTTCATGATGAGGTCTATGAGCAAGCCTCAAAAGGTGGTTTGAGACAGATGCATCCTGCGAACCAACCCTACCCAGAAGAAGTGTGTGGTACCCTGGCCTGCGGAGTGTTGGCCAGAAAATCGCGAACCAGGCTGCTCCGCAGAATCTCAATCCTAGATTTAAATGTTTTTGTTCTGGAGACTTAAGAAAAAGTATGGAAGATTTCCTATCTGCGGACCATCAAAACAACATAGTGAGTTCCTACGCGGCCCGTCATAACTTACTTTTTAATTTATTGAAATCATTAGTTCGCGGTTGGGAGATTGGTCCGTAGGTGAAGGCAGGCGCGAATTAGGAATGTTTCGCAGAAATGGAAGTTGGTTCGCGGATGAGGAGTTTCATGAAGGAGCAAACATGCGCAGACAAAAAGAAAGATCTTCATGTTCACGAAGAATCCGGTAAAAGAAAAAGGGTAGGGGCCTCCTTATTTATTGTTGTGGTCCCTACCAGGTCCACTCCCCTACCAAAAGATATCCAAGTTTTAGGACCACTCTACTTCGGAATAGTCTCCTCTTCGTTCCGATCAGACCCCATTCCGATGGGGGTAATTTTTTGGGTCCTAAAAAACCCGCAAAAGAGAATTATAATCCCCTTAATTAAAAAGAATATTCTACCCAATTTCCCTTTAAGAATTGGGAAAAAATGTGGAGAATACTCAAAGTTTGGAAAAAGAAGGATTGGACCGCGTACCAGTCCAATATTGACGGTATGCGGTCGGTTCAGCAAGTCTCCCCCTCTGCGGACGCCATCGTTTTCAGAACAGAAGTCGGGAACCTCCACGGGCATAAAGTAGGATGGGAACCATGCCGGTTCACCATCATGAACTGCCCCAGTAGCAAGACGCGGCAACCGGCCTAAACTACGTACGCCGTCATTCGCAGAACAAAGGCGGAGCCCTGCAGGGCCACGAAGCACCCCCCAAACTGATTTGGTTCACGAGTGAGGTGCATTCAATTCCCCATGAGTTGTGTATTGACCAAGTCATCCATAAACTGGGGTTTTGGTAATGGGCCTCCGTAAAAGGTGTCGCATAACCACAGATACATCTGTTTCCCCCACTATAAAAGGACATCGGGGGGAAGAAAGGGAGGGGGAGATCAGAGTCAGGTGGAAGGATTTTGGAGGAAGGAGCCTAGGATTTCGAAAACAGAGAAGCTCCCATTCATGATTGGTATGAAACTGGAAACGAATTAATAAGGAACCAAAAAATGCATAACAACTTGGTGAACCGCAAACTTAAAATAACAAAAAAAGAATACTGTGAAGCCAGGGCCACTCTGCAGATGTACTCCCTGCGGACCAGGGAGTCTATGTCCCTTATTCGATTTAACGCACCGCGTAGCACCCTCCTACGCTGGAGAAGCCCTAACCGATGAACCCCCGACAGGCGTCGCCCCTGGTCGCCGCTGCTCGCGTGGACTCCTTCGTGTACTGACCTGGTACATGGGCCACACCCAAAATCGCGTACCGCCCTGGTACGTAGGATGCCTATCAGTCTGCGTACCACCCTGGTACAGAGACGGCCTCTCCAACCACGTAGCACCCCCCTATGGGAAGGGCGCCACTCCTCATATACCCATGTGGCCCGCAAACTCCTTTGGTGTTCCCATTTCCCGAGTCAGATAAAATCCTTCCAATCTGGCCTGATCCTTCGCAATCCCCTCATTGGCATATTCATTGTCCCCGAGCCTAGGCCTTTACCGAAGACACCATATATGTATGATGTAACCTTCAGGCATATTGGTGCACTGGATTGAATTCACATACCCATGGTAGGCGAGGATAAAGGGGTTTCTCCAGCCCTTGAGCGGGTTCCCAAAAAATTCCTGGGTTCACATACCCACGGTAGTGCAGGGTCCAAACCTGGGAGTCCCCTTTCGACCTCTCCACTCACCAGGATTGGTGGACCCCACTTGCGTTTTGTTTCGACGCCAGCTGTGAGCACTTCTCCCCTCTTCTGGGAGTGACCGGGCCTCCATCCTGGAGTATGTCCCAATCTCTTAGGGGAACCATCCCGGTGTAAGCCCCTAGTTCTTATTACAGGAGGTGGTTCCTACACCCCTCCCTACTTTGGTCCCAAATCTCTCTCCTATTGGGGTTTTTCACCAATTCGGGCCTCCATCTGGGAGGAAGTCCCAATCTCCATTTCCTCGGGCTTCTAGCCATGTGTAGGCCCCATTTCACTTCTCACAGACGCACCCTTCATGATGTGATCGTCAGGTCCCTACTGCCTCTTGTTTCTCACATTGAGAATGACTCACGTGCGCTTAGACTAAGCATCGACCATGACAACACCCCCATCCTGCATGATGTTAAACTGTATTCCGCCATTATGAACTATGAGAGCATTGATTCCTATCTCTTAGGTGTGGTACGTATGAATCCATCTCGAGGTTCAAGCCTAACAACCAGTCATTCCGACGTCTATCATGTCAGTTCACCAACACCTTGGGCCACCTCATAGTGTAAGCCCCATACCACCTTGGGCTGCCTCGGGGTGTAAGCCCCAACCCAAACCGAACTATGTGGATTCTGATTCCTCTCACAAGGATACGTAGGAAGCTCGTATAATGGGCTCGATCCAAATGCTCAAGTCGTTATCTGTCCCACTGGATGACAATAAACTCCAGAGCACCCAGTTATGAGGCTTCAAACCAGTGTCTTCTCAATGAGTCCAAACTCTTAGAAGTCAATAATCCAATGAGGGATGGTAATCCTCGGGCCAAAATGATTCCGAATCTCTGTGTTCAGCTGACCATTTCCAACAAGGAGTAATCTGTGGATACTAAACTTGGGTATAAACCAAAGGTTCGCGAACACATGAATAAGTCTTAAATCTATAAGAGAGTCCTAGAAACGGCAACAATTCCCCCCAAAAGGGTGCGATGAGCCCGACTTACCATCCTCTCGACCAATGTGAGTTCTTAATCGTCACTGGTAAAATCACCTAGCAAACGCATGCCTTTGGAAAACAGGTCCATGTGTCGCTGGATATGGAACCATTGGGCGTTTCAAGATGAAAACGGTGCACCTGATATGAGTGATTAAGCAGAATCCAACCTTCTCTAATCAATCGTCAGGTAGCGCACGTTTTTCCACACATAATCGTCAAACAAGTATGCTAATGTTAATATATTTAATATATTAATACGGTTAGGATATTTTTTTTATGGGAAATATTAAGAATAAAATGTTAAGGATTAAGAAATACACATAATAGGACATTTTACATTATCATGGAAGTCTCCGTGAAAGTTCAGGCAAAAGGGTAAATAATTGAGAACTTTGTCTTATTAACATTATGTAAACTTCTATGAGAATAGATGTGGAGTCATTTTAGTATAAAATTACATGGGATAATCGTTTTATTATGTGATGGAATTTCTTCCCTTTAATAAGTGAATATTTGAAATCCTTTGTGAATATCGATTATTATTCAATAAAGGAATGAGATTATTCAAGGGTAAATGTTTCAAAATGTTATAAATAATGAAGTGAGGGGTAATTTAGGTTGAATAAATATTGAAACAAGAATGTTTAAACATGTTTTATACTTGTTTCAAGTCATTAAATTTTAGATTTTTACTTTTACATTCCTTTGTTTTAATCACGGTTACTAGTTTTTACCCAAATAAGTCATATTTTCTAAAAATATGAAACAACCCAATAGAATAAGTTTTTAGGATTAGAATATTTTCTATTCACATGTTAACAAAATTCAATATCTATATATTATAAGATAATATTTCAAATTAAAATTTAATATATATATATATATATATATATTGTTATTTAAAAAAACTTTATTTTTTGTGTGTTCCAAAACATTATTATAATTGATTTAAAATTAAATTTTCATTAATATGTTCATATATGAGTTGGTAAATAAAATTTTATTTTCTATTTTTTAAATATTATTTTAATTTATTAGATAAAAATTTTAAATTGATAAAAAACTATTAATTGAAAAAATATCAGTATTATCATGATAATTAACTTTAATCAAGGGAATCATATATTTATTATTAATAAAGAAATAAAATTTATCAAATAATAAAGCATTATTGATCTTAAATGTAAAATTTATTTTTAGATTTATATGTAATTGTGATGAAATATATTTTTTAATATATGAAAATAAAAATGATTTTTTGAGTAAAGTATTACATAAGTTTCAGGAAAATAAACTTGTGTTTTATAAATATTACATAAAAATTGAAAATTATTTATTTGGATTTATAAATAAATATCTTTTATATGATAATTACCTCCAAAAATTTATGAAATTAATTGATTATGATAATTTCATAAAATATATGTGTTTAGAAAGACACGTATTTTTTAAATACTCATATAAAAATTATTTATTTTATAAGTATCATAAATAATCAGCGTAGACTAATTTTGATATATAGATTTTAGAAATTATATTCATTATATCATATATAAATCCTATAATATATAATTTTTTTTATATAATATATATATATAGAATATTATTTTTATTGGAAAATCTCCTTTTGAAAAAAATTATTTTTTCTTAATCTTATTTTTTATGCATTTCTAATTGATTACACTATTTTTATAGACCAGGGGATTATATTATTAATTAATTTTCTTAATAATATAGAACTAATATTTCATATCTTTTTTTAGATTTTTTTTTCAAGTAAATGATGTTATCTAACACATTAGATTCATTTAATAGAAATATATATAGTAAATTATTAGGTTATTAATTTAACCCCCATAAATAAATTGCATCATCATAATTTTAATTATTATTCTAATATAAAATAGTTAAGGGTGCCTAAAATTTATTAATGATATATAATTTGATTTATAATGTAGTATCATCATTGATACCTTGGATAATTATTGGGTACTCATCATATCCTTCATAATAGATATATCAAAATATTGGGTTTCAACTTAACCATTAAGTCTAAATAGTCCTCAAATTTTGGGGTTAAGGCCTGAATTTTTTTTTCTAAGTAGTTTATAGTCATTATTATTGTGATATATGGCCAAAAATATATTTTCATTATGAAAAATAATTTAATAATTTCATTAATATGGAAATTTTATAAAGATATGTAGTCTGTTTCCAACATCACATCAAAATTGTCTGAAAATAAGTATAATAACATACATATTACAATAAAACACTGACCCATTTTATAGAAATATTATAATTATAAGTTTTATCTTAATATAAAATAATTTGATCCATGATTTAATTCCTCTAGAAAACATTCTATGTATTCTATCATGCATAGAATCAAAAACCTACAAGATTTCCATAATTCTGTAGTGGATGGTAATTGTGCCTTATGAATCATAGTACAATTTAGTACTAGTTAATTAATAGTTTATTCCATTTTCACTTGGTAATGGAGGATTCTAATGATAATTATCATCATTATCTTTTGGGTTAGGGCATCAATGTACATAACACACAAACGCTTTGTATTTCATTCATCGGCTGTTCATTTCAATAAATATTACAGTTTCACTATTTATATCTTTCTAACAATAATTAGCTCAATGGATAACTTTTACCCACAAAAAAAACATTCTTTCATTCATATCTGTTATGTTCATGGGTTCATACAACCAAATTTTTATATATAGCTGGATCACCATTATTTTATTTACAGTGGTTTTCATATGTGATTCCATGAGACTGCATATTTATTTTCGTGTATCTAGTGTAATAAGAGTCCCCAACAAAAATATCTACCATATGTGAACATGAATTTTTTATAGAAATCAATGTCCTATATAGATAATTAATTTTGAATGATTTTTATAATACCCCATATAAATTTTTGATATTAAACTGTGAGCCCACAATAAAACTAAAGGTATTTATTGCATGTATGATGGTGTATTCTTCATAGTAAACCATTAATTTAAAAATATTTAATTGAAAAATTATGAATAATATATCTTTTTCCTAAAAATAATTCATTTAAAACTTTTAGGGAATAATACTTTCTTGAACTGTTCCAATTCAAAAGAGTCAATTTATTCGTTATGTTTTCATTCTTAATGAGATTCTTCCGTTGGGGAGCCTCTCAATATAGATGATAAATAGCTCAAATTAAATTCTAATGTCTTGATCATTATATGACATAAAATAAATTCTAAATTGAATCAATCCATTATTCTGTTATTATCAGGATAAAACTCCACATAAAAAAGTATGGACTTTGCGGCATAAATGACTGAATAGTATGATTCTATTTCTTGTGTTTGTTTGAGAGATCCACATGGTTATTGTTATATTATATATTTTAGGTGATTTTAGTGGTAATTTTCATAATTTTTTTACTCCAGCTATTACCTCATTCGCTTTCTTATTGGGATTTTATCCAAATTTTCAATCATGTCCATTTTTGCTCGATTCCCTGGGGCTCCATCAATTTATAAAGAATAGTTAATGATAAGAATACATAGTCTAAAAAAATAATTATTAAAATAAAATGTTTGAATCATAAATTAAATATATAACCTAACATATATATTTAGGGTATATACGAAAAATACAAAAAGTTTGTGGGGTCTTTCTATAAAACCCTAGCAATAGTCAAACTATGCTCGCTGGATCCCATGGTCCAGGAAAAAATTAGAGATCGTTTCTATTTTATCATTTTCCAAAATTATGATTAATTCTAATTTGGTGAGTTTTTATTCATACAACAGTGGTCCTGGTAATAATCAAATTTCACAGCGAGGAGAGATTGACAGCAGATTGCATCCCATTTGGATAAAAAGGGAGGGAATCTACAAGACGGAGTCTCTCCTTTACCGCAACAAAAGAGGTAAAACAGAATTCATATAAATAGCTCTGGAAATCACAAAGATTCTGACTCGCTATCTCCATCACATCGGCAACCGTGCGGCTAAGGTTGTTGCATGTTTTCTCTAGCGTGGCCTTCTCCCTGCCCTCAACTTCATCCACCGAACTAGTATGTCTCACTATAGATTGAAGATCATTGATCCCTTTCCTGGAAGCTTCAAGGTCACCAGTCAGAGATGATAATTGATCCCTCAGCATCGCTGCTCGAGCTTCACATTCATCCAGCTCGGTAGATAGGGCGGTCTTCTGGTCTTGAGAGCTCCCCTCTAGTGCTATCGGCTGATGGAGCTTCATCATAGCTTCCTTAAAGGCTCGGGTTCCACAATGAGAGGTATCGAGGTGAGAAATCTTATGTTCACTAGCGGCAACCTTTCCACGGGAAATGAGAACCTGGAATGTGAGGAAACGAAGTTGTTGATAGTCAAACCCACCTGACCCCAAGCCTAGGAAGAGTTTCCGAAGGGCTTCAGTTTTAGTCGCCATCTCATCCAGAGGAGTTTCGACAATAATCCCACAAATATAGGGCCAGACCCACCTTCTCACTGCTCGGTGGTCCTCCATGACACGAGGATCTTTGGTATCCTCACTAGATAAAACATGAATGAAGTCTGGCATTGCGGCCAGCGCAGACATGTGCTCACTTGGAGATGGTCCCGAAACTAGAGGTTCAGAAGCCTTTAGCCCTGGTTCGAGCTTAGGAGATGAGCTGGTAAGTCCAGCATCTACCGGTGAAGCTTTGGGAATTATATCCTGGGGGCCTGAAGTCACTGGATCATCCTCATTTAAATCCAAAGGGATTGGATCTGTCTGAACTTCATCCGCAGAGGGGTTGAAAGAGGAAGATTTCCTGAGCTGCTTCAACCTATGAGCCATCAATTGTTCCTCCCTAAAAGCTGACGAGGAAGCTGTGGTAAGCATAGCAGCCGCAGTAACCCTCGATTTAGGAAATTGCCAGATATCATTCCCCAAGATCCCATTTGAATAATACTTTATCCATATTCTCTCATGATCCAAGGATATGCTGAATCCGCTCTTATGTCAGGAAAGGTAATCCTTGTGCCAGATCCCTCCCACATCAAGAACAACCACCGCTGATGGAGAATGGCCAGACGTAGTCCTCAGGCCCAAGGATGGGGAAGGGAATCCTAGAGTTTCATGCATCCAAACTCGAGAGAAAAGCGATATGGGGCGTATAATTCACCCAGAGAAACCCCATCAATCTACGCGGATATAAATTCTTCCCGTAGTGAAATCATGTAAAAATGCTCTTCTAAGATCCCCCTATGGTCGTCAACCACGACGCCGGGAGGAGTGGGGTAGGGAGTGAATGAAAACTGGGAAAAGTCACTCAGAAGCTTGACGACCTCGTTAGAGCTAAGGGACTTCAGACAAACTCCATCTATATTAAGCAGGGTAGGCCGACGGGTAGGAAGCGGGATGGCTGTGTCATGATGATACTCATAACAGTGGAAATGATCCACTACCCATCCATATAAGAATTGAAATGGCCCAATCAGATGATAGGGTGACCCAGCCTCCTGCATGTGGCTCCGTAACTCGTAAATACAAGACAAAGTGGGCTCGGCCAGATTCACCGGGCGACCTCCCACAAGTTTAGCTGCCATCATCAGGGTGCAAGCCCAAACTCTTGGGTTGATATCCCCATATGGGAATAACCACCCACTCAAAAACATGGCGAAGAGACCAGCCAACCTGAGCATAGGTGGTACATCGGGGCGCACTTCATAACCCCATGAAAGATATTCACCCACCTCCAGAACCGCCTAGTAGGAACCTGGGTTAGTCCGTGATTGTTGAGAAGGATGAGTCTTGGGGTGCTTGAGCTTTGTCACAGGACCGATGGTCTTCAGAAATAACCCTATCCAGGTGCTATAGGGAATAAGAGAGTGGGCACGCAAGGGATGACCCAGTGACCACTCCGCTATAACTAGCAGATCCCTCGCCAACAAAGGCACCTGCTCGACAAAGTCCAATGCGTCAGGAGTGGGCAGAAACTCGTCCTACATCTCACCAATGAACGGAAGTCCACCCAGTTGGTAGATGTCCCATAAACTAATACCAAATTCACCATGGGAAAGGTGGAAATTGTTAGTTCTCGAACACCAGCGAATGAGCAAGTCAGGCAGGATCGAAGAGGGTGGGTAAACAACTAACTGGGAAGCTCACACTACGGAGTACAGATTTACCCCTTCTAGTGACTCAGGAAAACCCTGACGATGGTAATGGACCCAGATGGCCTAGGGCCTGTTATTTGATAAAATACCAGCAGACCGAAGATCCCACCTGGGAATCCATCCCACGTCCGGATCCACTCGGGCAAGGTTGATCAAGGAGGTATAACTCTTGAGGATGGCCTCTCTGGAGAAGTCTTGAGTGTATTGATCACTTTGATTCCAAACGGAGCCTCTCAAAATAAAAGTGTATTTTGGATTATAATCAGAGATCATATCTCCTGATGGGGTGAGGTTCGCTTGAGCGCACTTCAGCAATGCTTCCAAACAAGGGGACAAAAGACCTGAGAAGACATGGGGGATAGTGATGTCGTCTTGAAGGATTAAAACATAAAACGGAAGATGATTTGATAATGGATAGCCCATAAGTTCGGGAGATAGCAAGTCCTTCAAAACAGCAACGTCGGGAAATATAGGTCCTCTTGGGTCCTCTTTAATTCTCTCAACTCAATGGATCATAGCTAGACGTCTCCCTGGACCAATTAGAAGAGGCTCGGTAGTAGGTCTGGGTGCAGGTCGAGGAGGAACCATATTTTCTCCATACATTATAAAAACCAGGAAAATTGTTAGTCGGGAATACTAAAATTTGGACAAAAATACCAAGTATATGGAAAAGGACTCTGTTAAGGAGCCTTCATGATGAGCTCCACAACAATGCCTCAAAAGGTGGTTTGAGACAGCTACATCCCGTGAATCAACCCTACGCAGAAGAAATATGCGGTACTTTGGCCCACAGAGTGTTGGCCAGAAAACCGCGAACCAAGCTGCTCTGCGGAATCTCAATCCCAGATTTAAAATTTTATGTTTGGTAGAATTAAGAAATTTTCAATGTCTATAATATTTCATGTCTACGGACCATCAAAACAGCGTAGCGAGTTCCTACGAGACCCGTCGTAACTTAATTTTTAATTGATTGAAATCTTTAGTTCGCGGCTGGGAGATTGGTCAGCAGGGGAAGGCAGGCGCGAATGAGGAATGGTTCGCAGAAATGGAAGCCGGTTCGCGGATGAGGAGTTTCATGAAGGAGAAAACACGCGGAGAAGAAAAGAAAGATCTTCATGTTCGCGAGAAATACAGTAAAAGACAAAGGGTAGGGGCATCCTTATTTATAGGTGTGGTCCCCTACCGGGTACACTCCCCTACCGCAAGATATCCATGTTTCAGGACCACTCTACAACGGAATAGTCTCTACTTCGTTCTGATTAGACCCCAATCTGATGGGGGAAATTTTTAGGGTCCTAAGAAACCCGTAAAAAAGAATGAGAATCCCCTTAATTCATGAGAAGATTCTACCCAATTTCCCTTGAGGAGTTGGGAAAAAATGTAGAGAATACTCAAAGGATGGAAAAAAGACGGATTGGACCGCGTACCGGTCCAATATTGACAGTACGCGGCCGTTTCAGCAAGCTGCCCCCTCCGCGGATGCCATCGTTTGTGAAACAGAGGCGGGGACCCTCCACGGGCATGAAGCGGGATGGGCACCAAGCCGGTTCACCATCACAAACCGCCCCAGCAGCAAGACGCGGCAACCGGACCGGACCGAGTACGCCGTCATTTTCGGAACAAAATCAGAGCCCTGTAGGGCCATGAAGCACCCCCCCCCCCCCCGAACCGATTTGGTTCATGAGTGAGGTGCATTCAATGCCCCGTGAGTTGCGGATTGGCCAAGTCATCCAAAAATTGTGTTTTTGGTTGTGGGCCTCTGTAAAAGGTGTCGCATAACCACAGATACATCTCTTTCCCCGACTATAAAAGGACATTGGGGGGAAGAAAGGGAGGGGGAGATCAGACTTAGGTGGAAGGATTTTGGAGGAAGGATCCTAGGATTTCGCAAACAGCGAAGTTCCAATTTTTGATAGGTATGAAACTGGAAATGAATTAACAAGGAACTGAAAAACGCATAACAGATTGGTGAACCGTGAACTTAAAATAACAAAAAAAGAAGACTGTGAAGCCAGGGCCCCTCCGAGAATATACTCCCCACAGACCAGAGAGTCTATGCCCCTTTTTCGATTCAATGTACCGCGTAGCACCCTTCTACGCTGGAGAAGCCCTAACCAACAAACCCCTGACAGGCATCGCCCCTGGTCACTGATGCTCGTGTGGACTCCCTCATGTACCAACCTGGTACGCGGGCCGAACCCGAAGCCGTGTACAACCCTGGTACGTAGGATGCCTATCAGTCCGTGTACCACCCTAGTACGCGGGTTTCCTCTCCAGCCCCGTAGCACCCCCCTACGGGAAGGGCGCCACTCCTCATACAACCATGTGGCCTGCCAACTCCTTCGGTGTTCCCATTTCCCGAGTCAGATAAAATCCTTCAAATACGGCCTGATCCTTCGCCATCCCCTCATTGGCCTATTCCTCAGCCCCGAGCCAAGGCCTTTACCGATGCCATCGGATCTGTATGATGTAACCTTCAGGCATATCAGCTCACCACTTTGAGTCCACATACCCATGGTAGGCAAGGACAAAGGGGTTGCTCCGGCCCTTGAGTGGGTTCCCAAAAAATTCATGGGTTCACATACCCACGGTAGTGCAGGGTCCGAGCCCGGGAGTCCCCTTTCAGCCTCTCCACTAGCCATGATTGGTGGACCCTGCTTACATTTCGTTTCGAGGATAGCGGTGAGCACTTCTCCCCTCTTATGGGAGTGATCGGGCCTCCATCCTGGAGTATGTCCCAATCTCTCAGGGCAACCATCCCGGTGTAGGCCCCTAGTTCTTATTGCAGGAGGTGGTGACTACACCCCTCCTTTCTTCGGTCCCAAATCCCTCTCCCATTGGGGTTTGTCACCAATTCGGGCCTCCATCCGGGAGTAAGTCCCAATCTCCATTTCCTCGGGCTTCTGTTCATACGTAAGCCCCATTTCGCTTCTCACGGATGCACCCTTCGTGACGTGATCTTCAGGTCCCTACTGCCTCTTGTTTCTCACATCGAGCATTACTCACATGGGCTTAGAGTAAGCATCGGCCATGACAACACCCCCATCCCGCATGATGTTAAACTATATTCCGCCATTCTGAACTATGAGGAATTTGATCCCTATATCCAAGGCGGGGTACGTATAAAGCCTTCTCAAGGTTCAAGCCCAACAACCTATCATTCCGACCTCTATCATGTCAGTTCACCAACACCTTGGGCCGCCTCATAGTGTAATCCCCATACCACCTTGGGCTGCCTCGGGGTGTAAGCCCAAACCCAAACTGAACTACGTGGATTTTGATTCCTCTCACGAGGATACATAGGAAGCTCGTATCATGTGCTCGATCCAAATTCTCAAGTCGTTATCTGTCCCCCTAGATGACAATAAACTTCAGAGCACCCAGTTATGAGGCTTCAAACCAGTGTCTTTTCAATGAGTCCAAAATCTTCAGAGTCATTAATCCAATGAGGGATGGTAAACCTCATGCCTAAATGATTCTAAATCCCTGCATTCAGCTGACCATTTCCAACAAGGAGTAATATGTGGATACTATACTTGGGTATAAACCAAAGGTTCGAGAACATATGAATACATATTAAATCTATAAGAGAGTCCCAGAACATGTAACAATTCCCCCAAAAAAGGTTCGATGATCCTGACTTCACATCCTCTCGACTAGTGTGAGTTCTTAATCATCGCTGGTCAAATAACCTAGTGAACGCCTGCTTTTGGAAAGTTGGTCCACGTGTCACTGGATATGGAACCATTGGGCGTTTCATGACGAAAACGGTGCACCTGATATGAGTGATTAAGCATAATCCAACCTTCTCTAATCAATCATCAGGTAGCACACGTTTTTCCACACATCGTCATGAAACAAGTATGCTAATGTTAATATATTTAATATATTAATATGGTTATGATATTTTATTTACGGGAAATATTAAGAAGAAAATGTTATGGATTAAGAAATACACACAATAGGACATTTAACTTTATCATGGAAGTCTCCGTGAAAGTGCATGAAAAAGGATAAATAATTTAGAACTATGTCTTATTAATATTATTTAATCTTTTATGAGAATAGATGTGTAATCATTTTAGTATAAAATTCCATGGGATAATCTTTTCATTATGTGATGGAATTTATTCCCTTTAAGATGTGAATATTTTAACTCCTTTGTGAATATCCACTATTATTCAATAAAGGAATGAGATTATTCAAGGGTAAATGTTTCAAAATGTTATAAATAATGAAGTGAGGGGTAATTTAGGTTAAATAAATAATTAAAAAAATGATTAAACATGTTTTATACTTGTTTCAAGTCATTAAATTTTATATTTTTACTTTTACATTCCTTTGTTTTAATCATGGTTACTAGTTTTTACCCAAATAAGTCATATTTTTCTAAAAATATGAAACAACCCAACAGAATACGTTTTTAGGATTAGAATATTTATTATTCACATGTTAATAAAATTCAATTTCTATATATTATAAGATAATATTTCAAATTAAAATTTAATATATATATATATATATATATTGTTCGTATATAAAGAAAATTCTTTTTTTGTGTGTTCCAAAACATTATTATAATTGATTTAAAATCAAATTTTCATTAATATATTCATATATGTGTTGGAAAATAAAATTTTATTTTCTATTTTGTAAATATTATTTTAATTTATTAGATAAAAATTTTACATTGTTAAAAAACTTTTAATTGAAAAAATATCAGTATTATCATGATAATTAACTTTAATCGAGGTAATCATATATTTATTCTTAATAAAGAAACAAAATTTATCAAGTAATAAAGCATTATTAATCTTAAATGTTAAATTTATTTTTAGATATTATATGTAATTATGATGGAATATATTTTTTAATATATGAAAATAAAAATTATTTTCTGAGTAAAGTATTACATAAGTTTCTAGAAAATAAACTTGTGGTTTATAAATACAATATAAAAATTTTGAAATATTTATTTGGACTTATAAATAAATATATTTTATATGATAATTGGGTCAAAACATTTATGAAAATAATTGATTATGTTAATTTCATAAAATATATGTGTTTAGAAAGACACGTATTTTTTAAATACTCATATTAAAATTATTTATTTTAAAAGTATCATAAATATTCAGCGTAGACTAATTTTGATATGAAGATTTTGGAAGTGATATTCATTATATCATATATAAATTTTTTTTTATATAATATATATATATATATAATTAGTTTTATTGGAAAATATCCTTTTGAAAAACATTATTTTTTCTTAATCTTATTTTTATGCATTTCTAATTGATTACACTATTTTTATAGACCAGAGGTTTCTATTATTAATTAATTTTCTTAATAATATAGAACTAATATTTCATATCATTTTTTAGATTTGTTTTTCAAGTAAATGATGTTATCTAACACATTAGATTCATTTAATAGAAATATATATAGTAAATTATTAGGTTATTAATTTAACCCCCATAAATAAATTGCATAATCATAATTTTAATTATTATTGTAATATAAAATAGTTAAGGGTGCCTATAATTTATTAATGAGATATAATTTGATTTATAATGCGGTATCATCATTGATACCATGGATAATTCTTGGGTACTCGTCATATCCATCATAATAGATATATCAAAATATTGGGTTTCATCTTAACCATTTGGTCTAAATAGTCCTCAAATTTTGGGGTTAAGGCCTGAATTTTTTTTCTAAGGAGTTTATAGCCAGTCTTATTATGATATATGGCCAAAAATATATTTTCATTGTGAAAAATAATTTACTAATTTAATTAATGTGGAAATTTTGTGAAGATATGTAGTCTGTATCCAAATTCACATTAAAATTGTCTGAAAAAAAGTATAATTACATACAAATTACAATAAAACTCTGACACATTTTATAGAAATATTATAATTATAAGTTTTATCTTAATATAAAATAATTTGATCCATGATTTCATTCCTCTATAAAACATTCTAAGTATTCTAGAATGCATAGAATCAAAATCCAACAAGATTTCCGTACTTTTGTAGTGGATGGTAATTATGCCTTATGAATCACAATACAATTTAGTAGTAGTTAATAAATAGGTTATGGCATTTTCACTTGGTAATGGAGGATTATAATGATAATTATTATCATTATCCTTTGGGTTAGGGAATCAATGTACATAATACCCAAATGAAATGTATTTCATTCATCAGTTGTTCATTTCAATAAATATTATAGTTTCCCTATTTATCTCTCTCTGAAAATAATTCGCTCAATGGCCAACTTTTACCCAAAAAAACATTCTTTTATTCATATTTGGTATGTTCTTGGGTTCATAAAACAACATTTTTTTATGTAGCTGCTTCACCATTATGTTATTTAGAGTGGTTTTCATATGTGATTCCATGAGACTGTATCTTTCTTTTCATGTATCCAGAGTAATAAGAGTCCCCAAAAAAAATATCTACCATATGTGAACATGAAAGAAAATTTTTATAGAAATAAATGTCCCATATAGTTAATTACTTTTGAATGATTCTTATAATACCCCATATAAATTTTTTATATTACACTCCGAGCCCATAATAAAACTAAAGGTATTTATTTCATGTATGATGTTGTAAACCTCCTAGTAAACCATTAATTAAAAAATATTTTATTGAAAAATTATGAATAATATATGTTTTTTTCCTAAAAATAATTCATGTAAAACTTTTAGGGAATAATACTTTCTTGAACTCTTCCAATTCAAAAGAGTCAATTTATTCTTTATTTTTTCATTCTTAATGAGATTCTTCCGTTGGAGTGCCTCGCAATATAGATGATAAATAGCTCAAATTAAATTATAATATCTTGATCATTATATGACCTAAAATAAATTCTCAATTGAATCGATCCATTTTTCTGTTATTATCAGGATAAAACTCCACATAAAAAAGTATGGATTCTGCGGAATAAATGACTCAATATTATGATTCTATTTCTTGTGTCTATTTGAGAGATCCACATGGTTATTGTTATATTATATATTTTAGGTGAGTTTATTGGGAATTGTCATAATTTTTTTTACTTCGGCTATTACCTCATTCTCTTTCTTATTGACATTTTATCAAAATTTTCAATCGTATCCACTTTTACTCCATTCCCTGGGGCTCCATCAATTTATAAAGAATAGTTAATGATAAGAATACAGAGTCTAAAAAATATTTATTAAAATAAAATGGCTGAATAAAAAATTAAATATATACCCTAACATATATATTTATAGGTTTCAATCTTGGTTATTAATTTTATATATTTAATTAGGTACTCTAAACATACCATAAATATTTGTTAAAATAATTCATAATAGTCCATGAAAAGTGATTAAATTTCTAAATCATTTACCTAGGGAATTTTTAACTAGATATGAAATCATAGTCCAACAAATCATGCACTGGAGTGAATATCGATTTGATACTCCACCATCCATTTTAGGGTTATTACCCTAAGTTACATCTATTCTATATACAAATAAACATATCAGGATCAAGAGAATGATATAATGGATTGAAAACCACGCCATATATAGTTAACTGAAAAATTTGGATGTTTTACAATACATGATATTATCTATTAATATAATTCCTACAGAATTTGGTAATGTTATCTTATCCTAATTCCCTAAATAACTAAAGAAATCATCACCAGTAATAAAATTACGCTTTCAAACCAACCATAGAATGCCAAGATTATCATAACATTAAATTGCAATAATTATATAAGATAAATGTTATAAAAAATCAATATCCTCACAATCACAACTATGAATGTATTTGTTTATTTTATGAATATCTACATAATCATATTATTGTACAACATTTTAAAACTTTCTCTCCACAATTTTTCCTCACCAAAATCTACTATAGACTTCTCTAATGTAATAATAATTTTCATTATATGGTTGAATGGAAATATAATATTGGGTTGAGCATAAATAATTATAAAGGGAAAACTTATGAATAATTAATTAGATGATAAGATAATAACCATATGAGAAAACATGAAAATGGGGAAATATATAATAAAAAGAACACGAAATAGTAGTATTTATCTACAAGTCATGTAAAAATTCCATATAAACTCAAATGAACAAACATTAACTATCATTATAGAGTTTGATACGTTAAATGATAATAATAATATACAAATCATAACATTTTAAATTCACATATAAGTTTTTAATAAGAATGGATAATAGAAAAAACAATTCATTTTGAATATATCTCTTCCTAAGTATTACAAGGAATAGTCTTTGAGAACATAGTATAATAAAAATATGCACAAACGCTTTGATCATTTCTAGAAAAAAACACACATGAAAATACTTTTGCGGATAAATTACCAAAAATACACTAATGAACATTCATTATGAGCATATATTATAGAAAATACTCTCACACAAAACCATTTTTTAAAATATATATATGTAAATACCATCATGCATTGGACTCTGAGCATAAATAACTATAAATAAACTCATTCATAATGCCATTATCTCATGATATTAAAATCATTAACTAATCCATTCAAGGGAAATATCGTATCAATACCTTCATAATAACAATCATCTAGACATATGTCTTTAATTATTACAAGAAAAAGACTATTATTGAAGAATTATTTAATTATCCCACATAAAATATATGGGCTTCATAATACACTTTCCTTGGATATTCTACAATACTTTTCTAGAATAAAGTTTAATAGTTTCTTAAAAATATACCCATTTTATAATAAGGATCATTAATTATTTTAAAAGTGATGAAAAATAACTATTTAATATCATTTAATAAATTACATTAAAAATGTATGAAAAACACTTTTTAAATTTCATGAAAATTCTTTTAAATGTTTTTATAAATACATAATCATTAATTAAAATGTTTAAAAATATCCCATTAAAATTAATTTATAATTTTTCTAAAAAAAATTATAAAATGAAATAAAATTAAATCTTTTATATATATTATGGGTAGTTCATTTTTGATAAAATATTAATTTAAAGTCTTTTTCAAATTCATGAATTAATTTTTAAAATAAAATTTTTAATTTTATAAAATTTAAAAATATTTTATTCTTTATTCAAAATAATTATGATTTGAAATAATTTAAGAACCCATTTAGAAACATGGAATGGTTTTTATGTAAATATTATTTCTCTTAGGGTGAGATAAATCATTAAAGGTTTTTTAGAAACCTTTTCAACTTTAATTGTAAAACACAACATATGGGTCACATTCCTAAAAAAGTTTAAAATATATAAAGGTAAATATTGGGAGAATATGTAAATTTTAAAAGGAAAATGAAAATGGATTCATGAAAAATATAAAATCGATTTATAAAAACGTTCGAGAGTAAGATAAAACAATTATAATTGAATAAAAATCATATTAATATTTTAAAATACCATTATTGAAATCCCACATCATAAAATGGGGAAAATAAAACCAACTTTTGAAAATAGGTTATGTAAAATATTAAGGTAGTGGGATATAAATCATAATAAGGATTCTATTTATAAAAGATAAAATTGGTTGTTAGTGGAAAAAATGGACATGGAGTTGAAACCATTATTAGAGAGGAATTGAATTATTCTTAACATCGATATACTATTTGAGAATGAAATTAGTTGAGATAAAATCACTGAATATAAAACCCATATTTCTATAGGTAGTAAGAGAATGCACCATGAAATAAAAAATTAGGGGGGATGGAACTAAAAATGACGAAATATGTTTAATAATAATTATAATAACTTAATAAAAGGAATTTAAGTTAACCAAGATCCTTATAACCATAAAATCCTTTGAAAAAAAATCCATTTAATGAAATAACATAATATATATCTTCAAATACCATAAATTAAAAACACATTAATTTTATATTATTCACACAATATCATAAATTTCATGGTGAATAATAAGAAATATGTATCACAAAATGAAATTTCAGACATATAACCCCCTTATATTAATTATTGAAATCTGATAATGTTCATAAATAACATGTATAATAAATAACTATATTATTCAATTATTTAAGAAAATTATTCATATATATATATATATATGCTTTTATAATTGGTATTTATAAATATTCTTTAAATTTATATTTTCAAATTATTATCTATTTTAAATGACAAGTGTATGATATCTTGATCAATTTGAATAAGTTTCATAATAAAATAATTGTTCTTAATTCCAATCAAAAGAGTTTGAAAATAAATGAAAATTTTTATTGAAATATATTATTATTATTATAATATATTATAATGTTATAATTTCATTCTATCATTGTTTTAGTTATGGTTTTTATATGTAAAATTTATGGAAAGCATGTGTCGGTGATTTTTTAAAAAAAAATCATCATTTCTTACTTAATGAGTTTAATAAATATGTTAAATTAGAATAAAAAATATATTTAATATTTTTTATCCTATATCGTTAGTAAATATATTCTTATAGACATTCATTATATCATATTATATCCTTTTTCATGTATGTGGTTAGACAAACCCATACACGAACATTTCAAAATTAATGGATGGGTATGGTTATTTTAATGGGGTTTTTATAATATAATTATTATAAAATAATAATGATATATCTTTTATATTTACAATATGGTAAATGTTAATTTTATATTTTTTAATAAATAATATAAAATCTATAATAAAAATGATATATATTACTTTGTGGACGCAGTATTATAAACAATGTACTGTTAACATTTTCATTTTGCAAGGAATGAGATGGAAATAAGATGTATTATAATTTATCACTTAATAATAATAATTATGTTATATATTTTATGTTTATTATTCAATTTTATCTTTATAACATTTCACGATCAGTTGTGGTAAATAACAAAAGTCATCACTTTGTGGAGGCAACAGATCGAACAAACACATGATCAATGTTATTATTTATCTATAAGTGTATGGGAATGAATAAATAATGGGATTTAAATTAATATCATTACAATTTATAGTAATAATTATACTTATTTATTTATATAACTATAGAAAGAAATGGGTTTGAAGAGACAGATTATGAAGAAATAGTTAAAGATTAAGTAATAATCATGTTGTGACCTAGAACATTCTATATAAATTTTCCATTGAAATAAATGGAATATTATAACTAATTGAGAATATAGGATTATGATAATGGTAAAATAATCTATTATAAAAAAAATTAAATAGTATAAAAGTAAAATTTGATTGTATTTTGTTTTTTTAATGTGGATGAATTGTTCCCCATTTAGAAAATATGAAAATGGAACTTATATGAATACTAATTATTTTTCCATAATGTTAATAATGTATTCATGGGTAAATGATTGTAAAAGTGATAAATAATGGAGTTTGGGGTGATATTTGGTATTTAAATTCTCAACCAATAATTTCAACACTTGATTCAAATATTCTTGATGTAATTTACTCTTTTATTTTTTGACCTTTTTTTGTTTTTACCAAGGTAATTAGTTATTGACCAAGTAAAATATGTTTCAATAAATATATAAAATAAACCATCATAAAAAAATTTAGTCAGTTAGTATTAATTATTTCCACATTTAATTCAATTGAATTTATATGTATTATAATATTATCTTTCAAATTAAAATAGATCATGTATATAAAAACAAATTCTTAATGAAAATGAAATATTTTAAATTAATTATTCCTAAACATATTTAGTATTGACTAAAAATTAGATACATTTAAATTTTATTATATATGTGGTAAAAATAGTATTATATTCCATTTTTATGATAGAAAAGTTTAATTTATTTGATAAAAATTACACAATGTCAATAAAACAACTATTAAGAAAAATAGTATCATCATAATTGTAGTAATTAAAATTAATATTTTTATTAATATTTTTATTATTAAAGATGAAATTAAATTTATAAATTAATATATGAATATTTATCAAACAAAAGAAATAAATTTATTATATTTAAATTTAAAATTTTATGACAACATATTTTTAATATAAGTTAATAAAAATATTTTTTAGAGTAAAATTTTACCTATGTTTAAAAAATGATAAACATGGATTTTATAAATATAGTAATAATATTTTAAAGTATATATTTTACTTTATATATATATAATTTATTTATTTTTTTTTCAATAAATATATGTCATTAAATTATTATGATTATACTATAAAATTTATGGTTTTACCAAAATCAACAGTTTTTCAATATTCACGTAAAAATAAATTATTTTAGAAAAAAAATAAAAAATAGATCATTTTGAATTTTTTTTATTTGTGTAATTAAAAAATTACTTTTATTTTATTGTATTAAAATCCAAAAATTTATAAATACAGATTTTAAATATAATAAAACACATAAAGAAATTATTGAAACCTTTCATTTAAGATAATTAAGTGTTTTTAATCATATTTTGCATGACTTCCTATTTTATTACCACATTTGAATTAACTAGATGTTTCAATTTTAATTTAATTCTTTATAATACACAGTAACTTCTTTTTACTATTTTATTTCAATGTTAGATTTAGAACAAGTTATCGAAGAAATTAGATCTGTTAAAAGAAAATATATATTGTAAAATCCCTGGTATTAAACTAAATAGTTTTCCAAATTGAATACAATGTTTCAAAATAATTGTATTTCTTAGAAAAAATATATGTCATTCCTTCCCATGTATATTCCTCTATGTCACCATTCCTTGAAATAATTTGAACTAATGGAATCGCATACCAATACATCACCTTATTCTAAAGATCCTGAAACTCTTTTAGTCACTCTATGAACATTTAGTCATCCTCTGAAGATTCTTCAGGCCATTCAGGCTAAAACTCTCTCATATCAATGACATGTGAGTGATTTTTATTGTTTCAAAAATTTAAAAAACAAGGAAAATTTAATTTATATAATTTAACTATATAGGGCGGGATAATAAATACCCCACCTCATAGAGAGACTACAACATCTCAATGGGAAAGATGTACTTGAGTGAAATATAACCCTCTCCAGCAAAATTACAATGTAAGATAGGAGTAGAAACCCTTAACATCACAATATCTCTATCAATAAAAAAATAGTCCACATAATCCCACCTTGTTACGACATATTAAAATCATACACCTCTTTCACATTCTCTATCACAACTAGTTTAAGGACCAATGAATATCATACCATTGTACACTTACATCGAGATCTACAATTTTGAAAATTTATTTCCCCAAATGGATCCATGCCAATGGATGATTGATAAATATTATTTAATGTAATAAAAAATATATATTCTATAACTATGATCCACTAAAACAAAAAACCAGGGACATAATATATCACTCATTGTTTAGATAGTCCATACTATCTGCCTTTATATTTTAGTGTTGTATGATGTTGTGAAATTATGTTGGGATCTAAAAGAATACATAAAACCTCCCCATATTAAGGATGTAATATGTTGAACTTGGTAATAAATGATGGTCCTCCAAACTATTTCATTCAAATAACACCTAATGAAAATATACATAAAAGTTGAAATATTCATCAATTAAATGATCCAATTACAATACCTAATCTATAATAATCCAAATATTATCACATTCTCATTTATATTAAGGAAAAATAGTGATTAAGTCTATTGAAACTTCTCCATGATTCATCTTCGGGGAATAAAATGGACATAATAAACTATTAGGATCATTTTTAATAACCTTCCCCTACTGAAAATTCAATAATAATGATGTGAAATCCTTCACAAACCACTTCATATTTATTCACTAGAACAAATTACTCTTAGAATAGTAAAATTGGGATATACCAAGATGCACTTCTAAGGGTGAGTTATGAAACTCATGATGGACCACCTCTCTCATTACTGATAGAACAAGATGTTCCACGCCTTTGGTGTAGTTTTTAGATACATAATTTTCCTATTTAAATAATGATGTTTAGTGTCTTATTTATTTTCTAGAGATTCATTAATTTTTCAATAATTGAAATTATGGAAACAATTTTCACCGCACAGTGACCATGGCATGTTACATCATGAACCAACTAAGGTAGAACTATACTCATATAATGTATTTATTCTATGTCATGAAAAGGAGTCATGTTATAATGAAAATAGGTATAGGGGTGATTTTATAGTGTAGAGACACACCACAAAAAATATTGACACATAGTGAATCAACCCATGTAGTTTTGGGGTGCTTTCCAGGAGAGTGGGTTGGACCATGATAATGTAGTTCATGGTGCTTCATGTTCCACCTCAATTCATTAAAAATATAAAACAAAAATTTATCTCTTATGATTTTTGTTACCCAAAATACCATATAAATTTTTTGGGATGTTCTTATAGATAAGTTTGTTTAAGGATAATTTTTATGAATTTTTATGCAAGAATATTCCTTGTTTGGTGAATAAGGTATTCACCACAGTAATAATCAGGCCCTAGTCACTGGGTGTGGTAGATGTTATAGTCATCCCAAGTGGGATACTAATAAAATTCAACATGTTGACAAGTAATTTCCAATAACGGGAAACTAAGAATGGATTGTTCATATTGTGGTCCACATGGTTTTATATCAATATACGGGTCCATCATGGAAAATATTGGAGACTACACCCATTTTTTAGGTGGTTGTTGTATATAAGAAGAAATTCTATGGGTAATGGATTTTTGTAAGAGGATATACCCATGATGTTGAGAATTTTGTAGGAAAATAGATATTATGTTTTAACCAGACCATAAATAGGAATTTTTAGAGGATATTATTTCTAGATCGAATTCCAACTGTTATAGGTAGACCACACCAACGATACCATGACACATGGAACTATGTAGCGATGTTTGGGTCACCCTATGGTCTATGAGTGGCTATTATATAGATATTTCATGGTATATGTATCGGATAATGGTTACCGATGATAAAATCTTCAACAAAAAACTATTCTCATGGAGTTGTTCGTGTTAAGGATAACTATTAGATATTATGCACTAAGGATTAGTGAAATTCATTTCACTGATCAAATATGCATATCTAGATAAATTTATCTCGTAAAATCATGGATTTTTTGGTAGTTATAACCACCAAAAAAATGGATGGTTTAATTTCATTTTTTTTAAATGTATTTAATATAAGAATTTAGGGTATGAAGGATAAACAAATCATGAGAGGGATATAATAAAGGAAGAATATCATAGGATAGAAATGTAGATCCTCTATAATATTGTAAGAAATTATAAAGGGATAAGAATAAGTTTTAATTTCTGATCTCATCTATAAGTACGAAGGTTGAAATTAGTTTTGTTCTATGAGATTCATTTATCACTAGATGTCAAGATTTTATGTGTTTAGTATAAAAATCACTCTTATTTACGATTGTATTTTCTTCATTTGGAGAAGAAGAATAATCCTGAAAGGCATATTAGGGAGTTACTTTTTGGATGAGTATAGTTAATTCATCAATTTTTTGTTATAGTAAACCTATAAGATCAATGAGATCACACCAAGCTTATTATTATAATTTAGTGATCTTTTTGTGAATTTGGATCATAAGAACATTGTCATGAATTCTTCTTATATATATCCCAGTGTGGGTGAACCATGTAAAGTATTTCATTTAATTTTATACTTTCATCTCCTATTGAGTAGAATTTCATATATAAATCAATTTATTCATCAAGTCTAGAGAACAAGATCCTTATTCTTTTAATAATTGATTTAATATTCTATACCATAAATCACCCCCACACTATTAGGTTGTAATCCTTTATATATATTTATGGAGTGTTATCTATAGGGGTGTTTCTTTTTGTGTCTTGGAAACATTTGGATGTTTTTCAACCCCAATAATATTCCCAACATTGTAGGTAAGAATTTCTATTTTAAAAAAAAATTGAATGCAATAATATTTGAATTTTTTTGGTGTGGACATCTATGTTGCATTGATATAGAGAAATGATGATAATATTTAGAGTGGAGTCTTGATATAGGGAGATCATAGATAATTGGGTGTTTATTCCAAAAACATAAATTATTCGATAATTTCTCTATCAAATATCATCTTCAGAAGTGTAATGTCATGATAAACAACTCATGTTATGTGGTAAATAATTATAAATATTTATAAAGATGGTTTCATGTTTTGAGAGGTAAATATGTAGGTTCTTTTGAACAAGTATAATGATTTGAGAATTAATTCAAAATAAATGATTTATTACTTTTGAAATTGTTTAATGTTTTTATTGAATATATGAGATTTGATGGGTAAGATTACAAAGATAAAAATATCGGGAAGAGGATCATGATATGTTTCCTCCTATTTTTAATGAAATAGTATCAATTCTATATGATTGGTAACTAAATTATATTTCAATTGATATTTTCTATATTACTTTTTTGTCTTATGAATTGATAAACTAATGCATTGTGTTCAAGAAAAATAAAACATAGAGTTCCCAAGAAGTGGACATTATTTCTGTAAAGAGTCTATCAATAAAATTTGAATTAATTAGTTGATGATTTATATGTGTTTACCTCATTATTCTCATATAATATTAAGAGATAAAGATGAATGATAAAAGGAAATCTCTCATTTCTTACTTCAAATGTGGAAAACTGGGAAACCATGTGGCTATGTTTCTTAATAAATTGTAATATAAATAATTTTATGAAGAAGGAATGTAGCCTAAGAATATGTCAAAACATGAAAAAGTTGCAATAAATTCTAAATCAAGGTCATTCCACAATAAAAAAATTTTATCTAAAGAAAAGTAAATTCTATAGAAGATTAATTTGAATATGTTTATGCTCCCATGGATGAATGTGTGTCGCTAGATATTTTAAATAATCTAATTTAAGATAGTGATAATGAGAACACAATACTTATGTTAAGGATTGATCATGAACTAAAACATGAGGAATTAAATGAAGAAAAATAGGTTTGGAGGGAAATAAAATATAGGGATGATGTATTAGTTCATGAAACAATGATATAAATGAAACAAAAAAGGATATGGAAATTTAGTGGTGAATTCTGAGATTAAAAAACTCAAATATTGAATTTCTAGAAAATTGGGAAAAATTTTAATATCAATGTTGAACAAATAACATGATACATTGATGGATTGGATAAAAACATAAAATTAATAGTTAAAATAATTTATTATCTCAAATAATAATTTATGAATTGGAATCCAAATTGTCAGGATCATGAGTGATTATTGACACCTAGGATGATGAAAATGAATTTAAAGGAATTATCATCAAGTAAAGACAATGAAATTCATAAGGAAAATCATATACCCATTGCATAAGTTAATTTGTTTAATGTTAAAGGTAAATATATTTTGATACATATTAAATTGATGAAGATATATATGGTTGTTTCAAAACCACAAACACTAACAATTGAAATCAAGTTATATCATTACAGCATAGAAAATAAAACAAATCATTCATCCGAGGAAAATTCAAATGCATTAGTATTCTTTTGTTTTTATCTAGAATGTTGGGACACACTTAAAATTTATGATTTATTTCAATGAGGCCTCTTTGGAAGAAAAGCTAACCTGAATAGGAAAGTATATTTTTGAATTATTCAATTACATTTAATGGATACAATTTTTTTAAAGGTATTAGACATAAGGAAACCGATTTCACATAATGGATACAATCAATAATGACTCAAATTCAGTTCAAAATAGTATAATATTTATCAATAATAATATAAACTTTAAACTGATATACATTATTGCAATATAAAGAAGAGTTTAGGGAAATAGTTAATGTGGTGACTTATTGATCGTGAACATGTGGTTAATAAAATTATTGGTTACTGAAAATCAAAAATCTAAGGCAAAGAACTAAAGTGTAAAAATGTTTTCTTTGTTAATGGTTTATGTTATAACCTTCTTAATGTTATATAATTTTCTGATTTTTCACATGTGGTGGAGTTAAATAAAAATTTATATAATGTAAAAGATAAATATATACACCCCTTTATATATGGTAGAATAACTAAGGGATATTTATACCTTTTAGAGATAAAAATTTATGGATGTTATCCAAAGAGGATTAGAAAGGGTTATAGTAAACGTGGCTTAGATATTTGGGTGAAATATCATTGAATAATATTAAAAAGAGTGGTGGTCCATGTAAAATTATTTATATCTCACATGATCACATGCACATGTTTGATTCTTGTAAAAAATGTATAATAATTCATTAGACATACAATACTACTATTTTTAAGTAACCAATATTCCTTGAGAAACTACATGTGAATGTTTGTGGGCCAGTCTCACCCAAAATATACAATTTAATAGGCATTATGTGTTGTTTTTTTATTATTTTAGAAATATTTCATGGATTATTCCTATCAAACCAAATACTGAGGTTTCAAGATCTAACAGTCCATATTGAAGAAGGGAAGAAAAGATTTTTGGTTTGATGATTCAGAAATCTCATATTGGTGGTGGGGATGAGTTTATAAATCATCATTTTTAGTAATTTTTTGAAAATAATGTAACTCAACATAAGGGTTCATCAATTGGACCCCCCCCCCCCCAAATGGAGTAGTTGAAATAATAAATCACATAATCCAAAACATGCCCTAGATAATTTATAAGCATAAGTATCTTCTAGAAAAATATGTGAATGATGTTGTTCTTATAGAATTGTACATCTTTATTAGATCATTTAATTCTGAAAATAAAGGAAGATATTGATATAAAATTTGGTATCAAAAGAATCGCTCACTCAAATACTTTTTCATTTTGTGAAAAAATTATTTACCCTTTTTATATAGATGGTTATAATGTATTATGATAGGGGTTATGAATTTATATTTCTATGTTGTTCCTAAATATGAATAGCATATATATAATATGATAAGAAACATGAAAATATGTTTCAAAGAAACGAAATTATGGTGGTTAAATGTAGGAAAATGTAATTAGAACACGTGAATGGTTCTCATTATAACAAACTAAAATTTTAATATGAAATTGTTTTACAATCACAATGTTTAGTAGTAGTTTCAATCAATTAAGTGAAATCTAATGATAACTCATATGGGGAAGAATGAATAAAAAAAACAGGAAAAAATAAGAACATAAATGTATATGATAGTAAAATTAAAATAATTTGGATTCTATAAAATTCAAATAAAAATGATATGAATGGTGTTTTATCACTAAAAAATGAATCGTTGGGACAAATTGTTTCCAATGTTAAGTGAAAAAAAAGTTATTAGAATAAAGTAGTTGTTTTTTAATAACATATATGAATATGGTAAGGGGATTTGGGAAAAATAATTACTTTTTGAAATGGGTATTCCCAAAATAAAATAATATATGTTGATGAGTCATTTACACCAATGTATTGACTTAAATTAACATGATTATTCTAGGCCATGGTAATGAAGAAGGGATTCAAGGAGTACCACATAGAGGTAAAATATTCCTTTCATAAATTATTCTTTTAATAAGAATACTAAATCAAAGGAACCATATAAATTTATCATTTTTATTTATGAATATAAAATTTCTATGTTGATGTGGGTCTTGTATGGTATAATTTAAGAACCAAGAGATTGGTACTCATTTCTAGACCAATATCAAATGAAGATAGGATTTCCAAGGGAAGGTGTTGATCACAATATCTATATCCTGAATAAAAATTACCAATGGATGATAGTTTATTGGAATGCGGATTATATTACCTTTTCAGTCATATATGATATCTAATGAAATAAATTTTAATATTTCCAAAAGTGTGAATTTGAGATGTCACATTTTGGGGATTATTATTTTCCCTTGGATTATAGATGAATCAAAAAGTGGTTGGTAATTCATTTCATAAATTAAATATTTCAAGGAGGAACTAAACAAATTTTATATGGATTATTCGATAATGATATAACCTCTAGATAATATCTAGAAAAAATAATACAATGAAGATAATATCAAATATGACGATGTTACATATTAAAGACAATTTATAGAAAATATAATCTACTGAGCTACCACATGACTAGGAACTTTGTTCCCAACATTTCAGGACAATTATTATCGATGTTTCCAAATGAAATTTATATGGATTATAGGAATATAATACTTTAATATGATAATAATAAGGTTCAATATGAGTTTTCATACAAAAGAAACTCACAACAACAACTGATGTGATATTCAGATGTTGATTATGATGTTTAGATAGATGTATGAAATTCAAATTGATGTTGTTATTTTTATTTTGGATCTAACTTATATTTTTTAAAATATATAATAAATATTTTATATTATTTCGTATAGAGTATTTCTAGTACACTACTTCAACTTAATCATGAAACCAATTTCAATGGAATATAAGATGTTGTGGGTGTTGATGTGATTTTTCTTATTCCAATTATCTGTGAAAATTAATGTGTGATTAATCTTAATAGAAATATATTAAAACACTAATGGAATATTAATATTAAAAAAAATATCACCTCATAGGGAAAAAGGTGTAGTAAGAAATTGTGATATTGTAGAATGTGTCAACTCAATATCAAGTCATACACATAATGACATAGGCACTTCACAAATGGATTAATAAAATCATCAGTTGGATCCTGGATTCTAATAAAATCCATAAAACTATATGGATCATGAAGGAAACCTATAAAAAACTAGTCTTAACGCACATAGGCATTAAATTAATTTTTTTTAATACAAAAAAATTATACAAACAGACGCCCAAATATTATATTATTCTAGTGTCTTTGGAAACATGGAAATATAAACACTAATAAATAAGAAAGCTATATTTTCTCCCACTAGGATCTTCATGACTATAACCCTTCTAAGACACATCGTAAAAAACACATATCTTTATAACCAGGGGAAGGAAACATAAAAATGGGTGAACTCAGCTGCTGAGTAAAGGTAAAAAATGGATACATATAATCATAAACATGATAATATGGGTATGAGACCATGATCATACAATTAGAATATCATACCTTGCATATCAAAGATCATAAACATGAATAATAGAATAATTCTTGGAATTTCATAATAGATTAATCATAAGTAAATAAAAAAATAATCCATGAAATCATATCATAGGAATAAGATGTGAAATTTTGGAATATATAGACCTTTGATAAAATTACTTATAATTCAATAGATATTACTATAACTTATCAATGAACTTCATTAGAACTTCACCTATAGGGTGGGACACACCACTTTCCCTGGTCATAGTCCTTTCTTATTATGGTCTTGGGTTTCCCCATATTCCCTTAGTGGATTAGGTTTCCCCATCTTCAAAATTCATGGTGACTACACCTACAATGCGGGACACACCTCCATGCCTTGTCACAATCCTATCATTATAAAGAAAATGGTATCCTCATCTTCTTATAGTGGATCAACATCATAGACTTGATTCACATAATTATCTCATGATATATAAATCTTTACCCAATTTATTTGAGGGGGATATAGGACCCACCCATCTCATAACAAAAAACTTCATATATCAAATAAAACTTTACTCATATCATGACCAATAAATGGGGATGGGTTCTATAAAAATCCTATCATAATCCCCTGAAATGTATGTGGTTTCATAAAAATTTAATTATATTTGCTTATCTAATAATATAGGTTTAATAATCATTTAATTTAATCCTATCCTGGGAATGGAATTGGGTTTCATAATCATAAAACTTGTGTAAGAGGAACAAGTTTCATAAACATCATGCCACCAAAACAAAATCCATTTAGAGAAGTAATATGAATGGAAACATTGAATCATTTCCTAGAAAGGCATGTGTAATATCAATGGATGTCATATTAGATTGAAAATAATATTGTAAATATATTTTTGAAAAAATATCTTCATTAAAATATCATTTCTCCATTGAAAAAGTCTTTTCAAAATAGAAAAAAATTAATTTTTTTAAAAATAAACTTGAGAACTTCAAAATAATGATTTGAAAAACATTTGGAAAACTTTATTAAAAAAACATTGAAAATTTAAAATGAATTATTAAAATCACTTTGAACAAACTTTTATTTATAACTTATAAAATATTCATCAAAAAAATATAAAACCTTTTTCTTTAAGAGAACTTTGAAAACTTATAAACTAAGCTTGAAAACATTTTAAAAACCATTTTCTTTGACATCTAATAAAAGAAACCTGAAAAACAATTTCTAAAAAATTTTCCTTGAAAACATATAAAATAAACATACTTTTTTTGAAAAATATTTCTTTGAAAATACTTTTAAATAATATAGACAAATCTTTAAAAAAAAATTAGAAAACATGGTTTGAAATAACACAGATTTCCAACCAAAGAGGGAGGTAAAGTATAGATATCGATAAAACACTTTCATAACAATATTACATAAAAAATGTGTGAAAATTGTACCAATACAAGAATATATCTTGAATATACATATGAGAATAAAATTCAGGAATTTTCTAAATATTTGGATCATAATATTTCATCAAAGTAAGCAAAAATATATACAATTTCGAAAAGTGATGAGATTGTTTCAATAAACATTTTCCAATTGGTAAATTGGAACCATACTCTCCATTTATGAAAATTAAATTACATTAAGATAAAAATATCACTAAAATAATTAAATTAGTGATATAAATTCTTAAAGTTATTATATACAACTCATGGAAAAATATATTTTCATAATATGGAATGTGTCTCAAAGAAGGTTAATTGAGGAAAACATACTTTTCTAATTTAGTAACTTTTGAAAAAAACCCTCATGAAATAAATATCACCAAATGGATATGTAAATAAACAAAAATATAATTATAATAACATTTAATTCATAAATGTTTTGTATACATACCACATCAAAGGAATGAG
This sequence comes from Viscum album, assembly GCA_963277665.1. Taxonomy (NCBI): domain Eukaryota; kingdom Viridiplantae; phylum Streptophyta; class Magnoliopsida; order Santalales; family Viscaceae; genus Viscum; species Viscum album. The sequence goes on from OY728159.1 coordinate 1,866,849,486, forward strand.
TGGTGTATAAAGCATGTTTCTCATGTAAATAAAAAGAAAGATAAAATTCACTTACACTATGAATTGACTCTCACCACACTCATTCAAATATACTGTATAAAACCTATAATTTCATTAAAATTATATCAAATAACCATATAATTATATATAATAATATATATCATTTTATTATGACTTTATATTTCTATCTTATTAAAAAAAATTATGTTACGGTTTCACTTCGGGTAATATTTGGTTTGTTTTTCGTATGTGTCTTAATTTGTTTTATATTTGGTCCTTATACTTTTATCATGATTTAAATAATTTAAACCATGATATATATATAATTTATATTAATTAAAATTATATTATTATTATATATATAATATTTAAGTATGATAATTTAATAGACTATTCATGGAGATGATAGGTTGTACTAACGCATGAAAGATATTTCTATTTTACTATCGTATTAAAAGAAAGATAATGAAATATATGTATAAATGTATATAATAAAATTACATAATAATTATTATATCATATATATCATAATTTCACTAAAAATATCCTTAATACATTCCATGTAGTGTGTGAATGAATCACATCACATTGAGGGGGTTGTAGTTCAACCTTCCTCAAACTAAATTATCATATTTATAGATGATGGAAAGAATAATGGTATGCTCTAAAAAATAATTAATTTATAATAAATAAATTTTAAATATCATATATATTATATTTAAATATATTTTCTAGCATTATTTCTTCTATGAGATGCGGTAAAGGAAAATGAACACTCGTCGTTTTGTGAGGTGATAATCCATCGTACATGTAAACATTATGTTCTTTACACATTATATAGAAATGAGTGGAAGTGTATTTAAAAATATTATCATAAAAACATACTAGTATATATAGGAAACGTTAATTTTTATAAAATCATGGAATAAGTATATTTTATTGAGAAGATAATGGAAAATAAAAGAATGGAGCTTGAGGAGAGATTTTACCTCTTCTTTGGGTAACTCCTTTTGGTTTTCAAAAAATGGATTTATTAGATTGATTTATTATAAAATGGTTGTTTCCATGAGAAATTTATGTATTTTTAGTAGGTTAATTTTATTATATTTTCCCATACTTATAGGTTTTAGAGGTGTTAATAAGAGGTAGAGGTGGTTTCCATTTATATGGAAGTGAGGGATACACCTGTCATTTTAAAAAAAAGTTAGCTATACCCACATTTTTACATATCAAAAGTCATCACAAACCAAACCAACAAAATAATATAATATTTATGACCTAAATATTGGGATAAAAGTTTTTTAGTAAAAAAATTAGGTTATTTAGGCCCTTTTAAAAAAGGATTTTTCCCTTATTAAGCTTAATGTTTCCTTAATCAATGTAATTAATTTTAATATTGTTCACCACTTTTTTGGTCAAAAACCAATTTTAACTTATTTGACATAATAATTTATTATGATTACAAATATTGCATCAATATTTCCAAATTCAAATCACATTATTTGAGGAAATTAATTAAAATTTCATCCCACAGACGGCACGACACAACAGATTTTTACAGAAAAAAAGATAAAACATTTCTATGTTTTAATAGTCTATTTCCACGTAATGTTCAGTAAAATTAGCTAAATTTTATTAATTTATAAAAATATGATCTAATAAAACTTTAAAAAAAATTAAAATATAATTTAACCATATAAATAAATTATATGAAAAAACAAATTTGAATTAATTTTTTGTATTTTTCACTATATATTAAAAAAATGAAACTTTTCAGATAAAAATACCCTAACCTAACTTTAATTTTTATTTTTAAAATATGAATTATATTTTGAGATATATAATCAATAAAATTTTGAAAAATTGGATTTAAAATAATGTATTCGTTAAATGGTGGTTAAAAACACTTAAAAAATATAATATTGTATGTATAAAATTGGGTTCATTTTTAACTTATGCCTTTAAAATATATTATATGAATATGAAAAAATTATTTAATATAATATATATATATCTAATTAATATCACTCACTAATTTTAATTAATTTATTTTATTAGTGTAAAAAGCATTGTGTGAATAAAAATAATAACATTTTCCATTATATTTAATCAATTTTTTCATATTCTTTTTTATTTCATTTATAACCAATGAATTAATTTTATATTTTTTTTAACCATATATTTGAGTAAGTTAAATAACCATTTTCATAACTACTAATTAAATGGTTGTTTTGTATTATATAATATTTTAATTATTTATCATTGTCATTATTTGGTCGTGCGTGTTACACAAGCCATCAAGAAAAGTCATTATTGTGTGTAATACAAGCTATCCTTAGTGTTCCGTGTAGAGAAAAATAATATTTATGTTGCGTATAGTGCATGATTAAAATGGGTTTTCATATAAATCAAGCCAAACATAGGGATTTAATATAAAATAATCTATATTCACTATTGTGTGAAATGAAAAATTTAATAAATATTAAATTAATTTGAAAAATATTATTTCACAAAATGTAGGGGTGTTACATTCTAATCCCCTTAAAATTATTTTCCCACTCAAAAATCATTTGGGTTATCAAAAGTTTAATACCTGAAAGTTTGACTCTTAGAAACTCACAACATAAAAATAAATACTAAAACATCCCTTAAAAATAGAAAGTGGGGACACTAACGGTTACCCAATGTAACATATAACTAGGTTTTCACATAATAGAACATAGTTTGGGAGTAAATACTGGACATGGAGGGAAGAATAAATATTTACAAGGAGTGATTTGGGTCATTAATCACAAACAAGTGAATGGTCAATGAAAATTTTAGGGCCTCAAATTCCTAAATCCATGATAATTTAAAAGGCTATAGGTTCAACAAAAATTAAGTTATTAAGAAACCACCTTTTTTATCATTATCCTATCATTGAGTAATAATTTTACTAACCAATAATATAATAAAATATACTTAATTAAAATATTTGCATAAAAAATCCATTCTCTATTTATTCTTCTATCTATTTATAATTCATCAATTACATCAAGAAACAGATGTATAGAAATTATCCTTGATGCCCAAAAAACTAAAATAAAATTTTAGCAGATCTTAATTCCTGTAAAAGAATAAAAAATAGTACTTTAAAACTCTATATATCCTTAAAAATCATTATGGTTAACACATTAATATCTAAACATAAAAAGTAACACTATTTTTTCATCAAAAATATTTATTCATAAAAAAATATTATACATTGACCAAGACAATGTGTTGGACAGTGGTACGCATAAACCCATATCGTCCTTCAGTCAGGGGTTCAAGACTCGCGCCTTCCCAGACTTGATTAATTGTCACCTAACATAGATGATGTCATTTTCTAAAACTAAAATAATATAATATCAAAAATAAATATGATTGAAATCCATGAAATAATTTAGATAATTAAATATCCTTTTAACCATGTTTTTCAATACTATATCAATATATAAATACTTATTATGATGTTTAACTTAAACTTTTCATGAATGGTTAACCTTATAACCAATATGAAAGAAGAAAATGCAGAACATTAGATATAAGGTCATGAAATAGTCTTAACATTGATTCAAAAAATCTCACAAATCACCACTTGGTTCTCACATTCCAAAACTATGAAAACCCTCATCGAATATTCCCTTAAAACGTGGTAATAATCTAAATTAGCAGAAATCTTTTTTAAAAACATGCATGCTTGATTACTCCAATGATTGATGAAAACATTATTAAAATATTATAATTTATAAACATTATCAAATGTTTTCATAGACCAATTTTTCAATAATCAGATCTATGGTAATTTGTACCTTCTAATTTACTTATTTATATTCACCATATCTTTACCCAAACATCATTATCTCAATTTCAAGCATTAATTAAGGGTTACCTTCCCCTAATAATAAAATCAACTATTTATGTCTTCTTCACCATTCAAAAATACCTTTTAAATCCTTAATGAAAAATTAAAATGATAATACTTATAACTTTTATGATTCATATAATATAATATTTGAATTCCAAAACACAGATACTTTATTCATACAACTATATTCTTAAACCATTACTCAGGATTCATCAAATAATTCCATAATAACTCTTTTATAGAATATTAAATATGAATCATGTTCTAATTTTCCTCAACCTTAATCTATTCATGCTTCTTATTCTTTTTTTAAACAATACTAAAAAACCACATGCCTTTAACATGTCATTCACATTGTTTTTTTCTTTAGAAGTATAACCAATAATCATATCACCATCCTCATTCTAGTTCTCAGATTTAGCATTGGGAAATTGATTTTTAAAATGACCATAATATATAAATATGATAACATCAATGTTTACCATGTTCCTTCTAGTTCTCTCAATTGACTGAAACTATAAATCATAGGGTGAGAGACACATTTCCTATAAGAAAACCGCATAATAATGAAAAATAATTACTTATAGGATGTTTAAATCATAAACTCTACTTCTTTAATCTATGAAACCTTAGTTTTATCCTAGTATATTCATAAGAATATTCTATTTAAATTTTTCATGTTGTTTTGTAAGGATTTTGTAAATTCTCAAAGCATATCCGCCAAGATTGTCAAACTAGGTGTGCATGAAGGCCCGTTTTTTACTAGGTTACGCTGAGTCAGTCCGGACACACATTGTTTGAGTTTTTAACCCTAGGTACATCTATTCAAGATACACAACCACTTGTAGTATCCATATACATATTTATTTCTATTAACACACTAACTCTGTCCTTTACCAAAATTCTATGACATTTTTCAAAAAGTTAACGCATCCTTAGACTTAACCTTAGAGACTTCCCAATAAATATCATTATAATTATACCTAGGGATCTCACATAAACTTTTCTAATAGGTGTTTCTGAAGGATAACTAAAACATTTCTTTTCTTAAAACTATTACAACACAGTCTAAACATACATAGACATTACATTACTTTTTCAGAATACTTAAAACATTAATCAAACAGATTCCTAAATACCATATTAGTTTACTTCATTTGTAAACATGGATACATAAAAATGGGTACATATGTGAGAGACATTATCTCCCAATAGGTTCTTCATGATTAGAACCCTTCTTAGAAAAATTATATTTAACACATATCTTCATAACCAGGGTATGGAAACATAAAAAAGGGTGAGATCAAATTCTCAATAAGGGTATACAAGGGATAAATGTAAGCATAATAAAGTTAATAAGTGTATAATATCATGACCATAACATTATAAAATTATGCCATGCATATTGAAGATCATAAACAAGAATAATGGCATAAATCTTGGATATTCATAAGACATGAATCATAAGTAAATAAAGAAAATAAAACTTGAAATCATATTATAGTAATAATGTGTGGAATTTTAGAATACATAGACATGTGATATCATTCCCTATATTTAGAGGTTTGTTGCTAGAAATTATCAAGGAAATTCATAGGAACTACACCTATTGGTATGGACACACCACCATCCCTAGTGACAAAAATTTCCTTTTAAGGGATCGGGTTTTTCTATCTTCTCATAGTGGATCTGGTTTCCCCATATTCCAACTTCATGGTCACTACACCTACTAGGTGGGACACGCCACCGTCCCTGTGGCAGTTATTTCCTTGAAAGGGATTGATTTTACCTCTATTCACATAGTGGATCAAGCCTATTAACTTGATTCAAAACATTATCTGATGAGATATATATATTTACCCTATGAATTTGAGGGAGATATAGGTATCACCTATATTATAATAAAATAATTCATATATGTGCCACAATATAATAAAACTTTCATTATATCATGACCCATTTAAATAAATGGGTTTTATAAACATATTATAATAATCCCATGAAATGAAATGAGTCTCATAAACATGTAATTATATCTTAACCTATGTAAAAAATATAGGATTTAAAATAATGTCATCATATACTAACCCATGAAAAAAAATATATTTTCACAATCTTAAAACCTATTGAAGAGGAATAGGTTTTATAAATATCATTCCATCAAAACATAAAACATTTAGATAAAGAATACGAATTGAACCTTTGAATAATTTCTAAGAAATTCATGAGTAACATAAACAGATTACATCTTAGAAGGAAAATAATTTTGAAAAATATTTGAAAAACATTTATTTATGAAAATATTATTTATTATTTTAAATAGATTTGTTAAAATATAAAACATTTTGAAAACCATTTTCAGGGAAATAAACATGAGAACTTAAAAACAACGCTTTGAAAAAAAAATTGAAAATTTTTTCATTGAAAATACATTGAGAACATATAAAAAAGTATTAATATCCTTTTAAAACATTTTTCTTGAAAACTTATAAATGATCTTCAAATTGTTTAAAAAAATTCTTGGAGATCACTTTCAAAACATATAAACTATTCTTGAAAACATTTTGAAAACCATTTTACTTGAATACTTATAGAAGAAACATTAATGAATTTGGGAAACCATTTCATTAAAAATAATTTAAAAAATATATAAATAAATATTGATATTTTTTTTATAATACATGGTTTTAAAGAATACAGATTTTTGACCGAAGAGAGAGGGAATATTGAGATTTCTTAAAGACACTTCTTTAACAATATTAAGTAACAAAGAGTGGTAAAATGGTACCAATACATGAATATATAATGAAAACCCATTTTATAATACAATTCATGTGGGTTCATGAGATATATATCATATTATTTCATTATATGAACCGTAAACATAAACAGTCTCTAAAAGCGATCAGATTGTTTCAATAAACTATCAACACATGGTAACTTTGAACCTTACTGCCCATTTATGAAAATGAAATTTCAGGAAACTCAAAATATCATAAAAACAATTAGATTATTTTTTGTACATTTCAATGTCAATATATACACCTTTTGGAAAAATATATGTCCATAACATGACAAGTGTCTCAAAGAGGGAAAATGAAGACAAAATTACATTACTAATATTGTAACTTTTTAAACATAAAACCAATAAAACCAATATCATAATATGTATCTTTAAATACCTATAAATTTAATTATAATAATCATATAATTCATCCATTGGTATTATACACACCAAAAAAAATTAATGGGTGGTGAATAAAGCATGTATCTCACTGAAATAAATGGTGAGTTGAAATTCCAATACCTTGTGTCTTGACTCTCATGATACTCATTCAAACATCCTGTATAATAAATATAATTTTATTTTAAATCTATAAAATAACCATATTATTATATCTAATATGATATTTGGTTTTATTATGACTTTATATTACCTGATTATTAATATTTATATGTCAAGGTTTCACTTTAGGTAATATTCACTTTGTTTTTCACATGTGTCTTAATTTGTTATAAATTTGGTCATTATACTTATAACATGGTTTCCAGAATTTAAAAAATGATATTAATATCATTTATATTAATTATAATTGTGTAATAACAGTCTATTGAATATAGAAGTATCAGAATAGAGGAAAATATTCATTAAGACGATAAACCACACATACGCATGAACGTTTCTTATGTTTTATTGTCGCATTGAATGAGATAAATAAAAAGATATATATATATATATATATATCTATATAATACCATTAAATTATCATTATTATTTTATATATATCATATAAATTCACTATAAACATCATTAATACAATTCATGTAGTTTTTGAATGAATCACATTGCTTTGAGGGGATGTTTTCCACACTTCCTCAAATGAAATTATCGTATTTACACAAGATGGAATGAAGAAAGGTATATCATAAATAAACATTAATTAAGTATAAATACATTAAAAAAATCATATATATATATAATATAAATATATTTTAAATCATAATTTACACCATGATATGTGTTAATGAAAATAATAAAGAATCATCATTTCCTGAGGTGTTTGTCTACCGTAAACGAAAGAAGTATGTTTGTTACCCATTAAATGGATGTTTGTGAAAGTTTATGTATACTCATTAGAAAAAAAATACTATTATATTTAGGATTATTTTTTTTTATAAAATCATATAATAAGACTATTTTATATAGTGTATAATGGTAAATAAAACAAAAGAACTTGAGAAGGGATGTTACCTCTTATTTGGGTAACTTCATTTGGTTTCCACCAAAGGGATTCCTTGGATTTATTCCATCCAAAAGTGAGTATTAAAAGAATAAGGTAGGGATTTTGGAAGTTTATTTTTCATATATAGGACGGACTTAAGAGGATTGAGAGGTGTCAATATGATGGAGATATGAAGGCATTTTATATAGAAGTGTGGGACACAATTTGCATTCTTTAGAACATGTTTTGTATACCCATATTGTTACCATAAAAATTCATACCAAACATAAATAACTAATGAATTTAAATTTTATGAAATAAATATAGACATATAATATTTTTTTAATTTTATAGGTCATTTATGCCCTTAATTTTAAAGTTTATTCCCTTGTTACGTTTAATTATTCCTTATTTAATGTAATTAAATTTAATTAATTTCACTAATATTTTTTATGAAAAAAACTAATTTAACCTTATTAGAAATTATAAATTATGATTATTAGAAATATTTAATCCATTTTTTGAAATTATAATCAAATAAATTTCATAAATTAATTTATATTTAATCTCTCATATAGGACGACAATGTGGGGTTTTAAAGTAAAAACCCTTAAAAAAAATTTTATGTTTTTATTGTCTATATCATTGTGAAATTGAGTCAAATTACATAAATTATATTAATTGACAAATATATTATCTAATTATACATTAAAACTAAATTAAAACATAATTTTACCATATAAAAACATGTGATGAAAAAATAGTTTTCAATTAAACTTCCCTATTTCACTATTCATTATAAAATAAGACTTCATAGAAATGTACCAAAAAAATAACCCTAACCTAATTTTTATTTTTTATATAAAATATAAAGTTTACTTCAAAATATATAATTCATTAATGTTCCAGAAAATTTATTTAAAAATGTTCTTCATTAAATGGTAGTAAAAATTCCTTAATAAAAATATTATATTTTATGCATAAAATTGGGTTTGGTTTTATATTAAGCCTATAAAATCTATTGGATGAATATGAAAAATATTATATTAAATATATAATATTTATATCACATTAATATCATTGACTAATTATACTTAATTATATTTATTAGTGTGTAACAGATTTGTGGGTATTAAAAAATAATATTTCTTATATATTCTATCTATTTTCATATTCATTTCTAATTCATTTGTAACCAATGAATTCATTTTATATTTGTTTAAACCATTTATTTCAATAAGTTAGTTAACCCTTTTCATAATTTCTAATTTAACAGCAAGATTATATTAAATAATATTTTCATAATATATCATTATCGTTATTCATTCTTGCGTGTTACACAAGTCATCGAGGAAAGTCTATATTGTGTATAATAAAATCTATCTTGGGTGTTATGTGTAGATCAAGATAAAATTTATGTTGCATTTATTTCATTATTAACTTTTTTTTCATATAACAAAAGAAAAACATAGTTCTTTAAAATAATAAACTATTTTCAGTGTTGCGTAAAATGAAAAATATCAAAATATTTAATTATTTCGATAAAAATAATTCACAAAATCTCAGGGTGTTACTAATCCCCACTCCCTGTGGTAGATTTAATAATCAAGGCATGTCTTCTCACCTTTATATGTTGTATTTCAATCACAATATTTTGAAATTTTTATAAAAGTGGTCATATTTGGTTCATAATTATAGGGTGAAACCCCAAAGTGTTTTTATAAAGGGGATAAGTGCTTGAAAGGGGGATAATATGTTAATGAAAAAAAATTAATCATATTAATGTTTCTCACACTAACTATGGCCCCCATGACCATTGGGTTGTTTATTTGTAGCTAAATAATAAACAACATGAAAATAGTGGTTCATAAATCTTTTATAGTATAGTCAAAAAAATAAAATGGGTATATTGTTACCTAAGAAATAGATGGGTGAACTAAGAGTGGGAAGTGATGATTTTCAATTTGGTGTTGACGATGACGTATAATCTAAGATCTATGATATGTCATGAGATCATTTAATATGGAATGGGAGTTTTCCTTCAATGGCAACTCTCATCCCTCTATCAATGAATTCTATAATGGTCCTCCTCGAATATAAGTAAGAGTTTCCTTTACAAAGGCTCCATCCAGTATTCAATATCTAATTAAATCAGATGTTTCAAACCTTTTACTATCAAAACACTTGAAGATGATACTTTCTCTATGGTGGCATATATAGATTCCCTACAACAAGATTTAATTTTTATAGATTCTATCTTCTGGGGTGAATGATATTTTCAATAGGGGATAAACCTTGGACTTAAGTTGATATTAATAAAAGAATCCATATTTGTTGGGTATCTATTCATGGATACTTATTTTGATTGGAAATGGTTTATTCTATGTTGTATTTCAAAATGGAGATGATCTATAGATGACTCGGAATGATGGAAACTTGAAACTCAAATCCTGTCTTTTCATGATCTTATAATGGGACCTTAATTTCAATCCCTTCAATCAAAATAAATCCAATACTCAAATTTGGATCAGGCTTCATAGTCTAAACTTTGTGTATTGGCATATGAAAATCCATTATGATCTGGTTTCCTACATCGGTATTCTTATTAAGATTGATCAACGAATTATGTAAGGAGTGCTTGACTTCTACGTTTTAATTATAGTGGATGTCAATTTAATTTTTGAATGTCCTGGCTCTATTTTTTCCCATGAAAATGATCCCAAAATTGAATTCAATATTGATTTTGAATTTCCTCTTCTTTTTTGGGACTTTTGAAATATTATAGGGAATTCTATTGAGACTTTTTGAGTCATCCAAAATAATGTTATAATTCCCCATTTTCATAAATACTATAAGTGTATAAATAAAAAAACACAACACAAAAACGATGGTTCTTGAGAAAAATAACACTAAAAAGCAAATGGAAGTATATTATCAATTTTTTCCTCCTTCACTTAGGTTCAATTTAAAAAATCATGGGGTAGATTTTGTAGAGGATGAGGATTCCCATCCTACGGATCCCTATCCACCCATTAAGTCAGTGCTCTATGTACCTTGTAGTGTGGAATATGTGGATGATCTCATGTATTTAGAAATATCCTAAGATATTACTAATTTAGGGTTAATTATGAAAATAAATTTGAAGGAGGAGTCTCTATACAATACCATTTCACTATACATCACTGACTGGGTTATTTGGTTACTGAAAGACCTTAATCTCTCAATATTAAAGGAGGATAAATCTCCTCTTTCTATGTCTTAGTATATTCTCTTGTGATCATACCTACCACCGAGAATCAAGATGTTGGGCTAGATGAAACTCCTATAATTTTCACCATTATAGGGAACCCACTAGATCAGAATGCCCCTTTAAAAAGTTTGACCTAATGAAATTAGAATGTAGATGCCCATGAATATTTTAAACAAGTTACCCAAATTTATTCCTCTATTAAATAGGTACTTGTTTCCTCCAAGTTTTATCCTCCCTTGGATATATAATTCTACCATAAGATGAAAAATTTAAAACCAGAAATTATAAAATCTAGACATCCAGTTAGTAACCATCTCACCTTTGTTTCCAAAATTTCAGACATGGATGAAATCCCTACTATCCAAGACAAGGAAAACAAGTTAAATTAAAATGAGTAAATTAATAATTTACTCCAAACATCAGTTATCCCCAAAAACAAAGTAGGGAGTCCCCCTAAAATCATTAAAAATAATGATGGAGAGGGTAATAAGAGGTGTTTTATCTCAAAATCAATTTCCAAATGAGAAATATTTTCTGTAATTAATAGTATTTGGATAATGAATCCATTGTCTGGTCTCTTAGGATTCACATTTAGCTTCACAGATGAGATTTTTTTAGGTATCTTGATCCCAAAACAATTTTCTCTATGAAAGTTGATAGTCATGAAAATATTGGTTTTTATTTGATTGGTATGAACAATAGTTTATCAATGATAAAAAATTTATAGGTCATGTCTCATTTATCTTTATGTGATCCTCTTCAAGTTGGTGAAAATAATAAACATGTTACTTGTTCTTTTTTTGAGATAGTAAAGAAACATTACTGTCACTTCATTTATTCTCATAATAGATATTAGGTTATTAGATGCCTTTGTTCTGATATCAATTTACTCAAGAATTTCATTGATGGTCCATGTATCAAATTTTGTGACATCAAATCGATTCTTAGGCCCAATGAAAAAATGGACCTGGTGACTAATTCTATTAATTATAGGGAGTTTAAAGCATGTATTGAACAAAAATATCTTTTTAAATTCAACATTGTTATTGAAAAGTTCACAGGGTATAGAAGACCTCTCAATGGCATGGTTTCAAGTAAATTTGATAGGTATTTTGTTAATTAATCTTCCATAAATTCTTGGGAATCCATTTCTCTCCTGGCCATATCAATGATAAATTTGGATCACCATACCATCATGGTTGATCTTATTGAAAAAGGTTCCAATTCCCCTTTTCCCTTAACAATTAATAAATCTTGGGTGACAGATCCAGAATGTGAAAATCTTGTTCGTGATGTTTGAGTCTCGATGGATTTCAAGAGTTTTTTTTTTCTTTCTTTCTCAAATTAATGATGCTCAAAGGTAATATAAATCATTATAGTAAAGAAAAATTCAATTATCTCGATTAGGATATTTCCAAAATTGAAACTTCCCTTTGGTGTATGTGGTAGAATTGTACATATGGAAATCATGCTGATGAATCCTTAAAAATAGTTTAGCTCACTCATAAACTCAATATCCTTCTCAAATTAAAAGATTCTATGAAAAATAAATCAAGTCCAATTAGATCATAGATGGGGATAGGTACTCTATGTTTTTTAAATCCCTTCATAGAGATAGAAAAATATCTTAGCCTTTTGATTTACATAAAAATGGGGATCGAATCCTGGATAACATAAATTATCTTTCTAAGAACATTATCTCTTATTATAAAGATCACTTTAATTGATCATCCAACACTTTTTATATTGTTCAAGGTATTATTACAAACCTTTCTAATCAAGAGGATAACTACAAAATCATATTCATTCTTTTGGAGCCAGATATTAAGGCAGTAGTTTTTAGTCTCAATCCTGATAGATCCACTGATTCTGACAGATTTAGAAACTATTTCTTTCCAAAATATTGGGAGATAATTTGTGAAGATTTATGTAAGATTGTCCTTTATTTTTTCAAAGGTGGACAATTTCATCAAGGTTTAAATGATTAATTCCTTTCTTTAATTCCTAAGGTGGATAATGCCAATGAAATTTACATATTTCGGCATGTTTATTTGAATAATAATTTATACAATGTTATTATGAAAATTATTTCTAGAAAATTGACTCTCATCTCTAAAAAATGCATCCTTTAATCAATTTGGATTCATCAAATTAAGATCCATTCATGATTGTCTCATAACTACATCTGAGTTTTCAAATATTCTCAAAAATCCTATCTGAGCAGGAAAATTTTATTTAAAACTATACAATAAAAAGGTTTCTGACATGATTTATTGGTTCTTTATCTTTAAAATCCTTTCCATGTTTGGATCTGATGGTAATTTTATTTTATGGACCAAGATTATCTTTACCTATGCTCGAATCTCCTTTTTTGTTAATGAATCTCCATAGGGATATTTCTCTCTCTCTAGAGGTGTCTGGAAAGGTGATCTTGTCTCTTCTATTACCTTATATATCTCTGAGAGTTATCTTAGCATATTGTTTTCTATCATGGATAGAAATGTAATGTTGAAGGCCATTGGTGCTGGTCATGGTTCTTCTCCTCTAAATAAACTTTTATATGCTAATGATCTCATTATCTTTACTCAAGGGGAAAAGAGAAACATAAAAAATATCAATAAATCCGTCTTTCAATATGATATGGTCTTAGGTCAGTAGGTTATATTGAAAAAATATTTTCCTTATTTGGGAAGAAACGTTTCTTTAGTTCGGAAAATAGAAATCATAAGTGAATTTGGTATTAGAGAGGAAATTTTTCCTTTCACATAACTGGTTGTTCCTATGTTTTGGGACCTCCCAAAGTCTTGACACTTCTCAAGAATTATTGGGCATATTAGAAGGAAATTATTCTTTTGTAAAGGAAAATACCTCTCCAAGGAAGGTCATGTTTATTTGGTTAAAGATATTATCATTTCTAATTTTTTTTATACATTTCTGATATATAAATGGTATTATTACATCATCAAATCAATTAATGTTTCTATTAAGAACATTTTCTATAAATTTAGTATTTTGGAAAGGATATTTTTCAGAAAGCCTTGGAACACTTTTTACAAACCCATTTAGAAGAGGGACTTGGAATAAAAAATACCATATTATTTAACCAACCCTAAAAATAATCATGTTTTGGAATCTTGTTAATTGAAATTATGAATATCTTACTTTTTTGAATTCCAGGTTCTTTTGAATTCTCAAATTTGGGTTCATTAGTCACATGTAATCCTCAATTGGTCCTTCCCTAATGTCCAATTTTTCTCTTATTGACATTAATGTAAGGTGGTTAGTTTCTAAAAACTCTTCTCTTATGTTCTAGAAGATTAAATGGAGTGGTTATCCTTTTTGGAATCTATTAACTTGGGTGAATCCATCATTGATCTTGATATTATAATTAAGGATCAAATCAATGATATGGAAGTTGTTCTAGATCACATCAAGTAGATTTTTTATGATTACTACTATTCAACTCCTAGAGACTTCTTGATTTGGGGTCTGAATCCAACTAAAATTATCACCTAAAAATAATTTTCTTATCATTGCACTAATTTTTGCGCTTACAACCGATTGGTATGCTTAACAGGAATGTTATACCCAAATCTATGTTTAATCTGGCTTCGAGGCTATTGCATTATAAGATACCTATTGTTAACTATATACAAGTGTGTAGAATATCCTTATTCTCGGTCATTATTCTTTATCACCAACATCAAGAATAATTGGGTCACTTGATCCTGATTTTTGTTATGGCCTCATCTATATTGAAGTAAATCTTAGATATTTTCTAATTATGAATTCCATGTACATCTTCTATTTTATATTTCATTGTAGGTTGGTTGTTTATCCCACTTTCTAGCTTTCTTTGGATACATCTTTAGGTTTCTGCAGAATAATTATTTAGTATTCTCTACTTAGTGAGAAACATATGCATTGTCGATGGAGTTGTATTCAATCCATAGGTCTCCCTTTGCTAAGATTTTCACTAAAATAAGAAGTATAAAAATCCAATTGAAATTTTATTTTCAGAACTTGGTCCATGACCTGTCTGTTATCAAGCATTTCTGTATTAAAGAAAACATACATACATCAATGGAAAAAATGGAAGTTATTTAGAAACCTCCATTTTTAGAAAGATTCAAATAAATATTGATGGTTCATCAAGAGGTAACTCGAGAACTTTAGATTTTGCAGCTATTTTCAGAAACAGTCTTAGAGACGTGCTTGGTTTTTTTTCATGGATCTTATGGAAATGTCTCCTATTTGGAAGCTAAGATGATTGGGGTTATCACTGTAATGGATCAAGCTAAATAGAGGGGTTTGAAAAATATTTTGTTGGAATGATATTCTACCATTTTTGTTCATGCTTTAGGAATTGGGTTTGTTCATATCCTTTAGAGACTCATTAATCTATGGATCAATGTTTTGGTGTTTCATTTGTCCATTGATTACTTCATTACCCATGTCTTTAGGTAGGGTAATGTTTTGGATGATATTCTTTCCAAAATATTTGTTTCTATGAAGATACTCACTGGGATTGATCATATTATTTTGGATTTAGCCCCTATTTTCCAAAGGGATAAATGTAATTTTCCTTCTTTTAGACTAGTTTGACCTATTGATTTTTTTTATTAATAAAGGTACCCTGTTTTCTGGGAGATGATCATCTTACCCAAAAAATTGGGCATATTGTTACAAAACATCCTTCATAAGGCCATCTGATTTTTGTTTGTAAAATTTTTTTATGATGGATTTTTATTAGAAAGTCAAATGAAGGAGGTTCCCATGTTTGGTTAAGCCAAACATCACCATAGATAAGACCAATATATTTTCAACGGGAATGGTGAATGTGGTGGTCATTCCATGTGGAACACATCCATTAAATTGTGTGTATTTATGTGGAACTTCCCAAAATGTGGAACTAAGATGAAGGTCCAAAATTGGTTATACATATGTAGGTATCTCAACATACCATTCCATCATGGTAAGCATAAGATATCATGACTATTTTAGATGTAGTTATGTTAAACGGGTGGACATGGAGTGTGAATTAGCTTCCAGTTGGATGAAATTCCCATGGTGATAAAATAAACATATAAGATTACACTATACTTTTGACATGGATCGTTATTTGATACTTTGAGCTACATTGAAGTATTATAGTCTTAGAAGACCAACATGGGTGAGACCATGATGTTTCTCGTAGTGTGTTAGAGTTTTGATCATATTGTGAGTCACAAAGAGCTATTACATTTCCAATTTTGGTGGTTTTTTCTATAAAAACCATCGATTCTATAGAAAAAGTTTCTACAAAAAAATTTGGTTTCATTGATAAATTTATTTACACACATCATAGAATTTAAATGATTTGTGATATATTGTATAAATATAATTATTTAATGTAATAGTTATCACCAAGTAATTGGATGGGTTGGCATGAATAGTAAAACCTCAATTATGAACAATTTATTGTTTAAAAATTTGTAAAATTAATTTTTTGGGTATCAATTGAATACAAATTATAATAACAATCATTTTAAAGTAAATGTTTTTTTACTAAAAAAAATTTTAATATGCTGAATATGTTTTTTTCATAATAAATAAATTAAATCCTTATTAGTGAATTATTTTAATGAAATTTATATACTATATTTTAATAATAAAAATTTACATTCATAAAATATATTTTTTTGGATGGAGATATGAATAAATATTATTTTTTTATGAAAATATATTTTCTTAAAAATGGTTTCTATCATGTTTTGTGCACATAAATTAAAATTAATGTTTTCCACATAGAGAAATTGAATCATGAAAACTAGATTTTTTTATTTTTAATTTTGAGGGTAAATTTTTTTAAATTTTCTTATTTTACTTTTTTTCCATTATTGTTACTATTCATGGTAAATATTTGTCCCCCTAGTAAGGCTAAAACGATTAAAACAATGTTAAAACATTGGGATAAAGATTTATAATTTTTATAAAGCATTCCATTATCATACTGTATAATCATATTTCTAGAAATATCATCTAATTATATAAATAATGACAATATAGAACCATTTTTCATTAATTACAACCTTTAAATTATGTTAGGAAAATAATATGTGCAGAATGCCACTCTCTTACCTTTATAACTATAAAACTTTTATGTAAGTGTAAAATGAGGTTATATTTAGTTATAAATTTTTATATGAAAGATAAATAATTTGTATTATAATAATATTTTTTTATTTTAAGGGATTAAATAATTACATTAAATACTTATGAAATGCCGACACAGTATTTATTAGGTTAATAGAAAAAAAAATAACAAATTATTTTCACAATATTGAAAGTAATAAAATTTTAGTAAATTAATATTATAAATAAATTTTATATAAAATCTAACATATTAGTTTTATATGATATTTTTATACTCTAATTCCTTTTATTTAATGTGCTTTTCAATGTCAATGTAAATGAATAGTTAAAAATAATATTAATGATATTTTATAATTATCAATATTTATTAAATGATTTACATTTCATAAATATAATATAATTTTCCCTATAAATTAGATATTTTAGAACATATAATATTTCTTCTATTTATGGGTCTATTTTCCCTTTATGGTAACATTTTGAACCCAGAAAATTTATAAAACATTGTTATAATTATAATTGTTAAAAGGGTTAATAGAAGATTAAACCAAGAGAACACGGTGAACTCTTAACTAAATAATTTTAAAAATTTATTCGATAAAATTATTTAGACTCATACTCAACATATATTATAATTATGTCAATTTTTATCATTTTTTCATAATAAATTATTCATTTAATACTTCATGTAAATCAAAGGGTGTCCCTCCCATATCTTATAAAATAGAACCTACTCTCCTTCATTATTAACAATTTTTAAGCCTACTAGATCAACCATTACCTAAAATAATACTTTCCCAGATCACATTACCAAATCTTATATCTTATGTTATTTCCAAAACACCATCCTTTAAATGATTATAGTGAATATTGAAATAGTTTTATGAATGAAGAGGTATAAATATTTGCTAAGTGGTTTAAATTTTAATTATTTTTATACCCCATATAATTATGTTGTACCCATTATAAAACAGTTATGTAAGTATCATAAATATAATTCATTTTTATTTTAATGATGTAGGAACTATTATCACCCTCTTTCCAACCTATGGGGAAATGATAATGTCCCTTTGGTGTGTGTGAGAACTACTACCTCTATTAAGTGATGTGATTTTTTTCATTTCATCTTTACCTAAATCCTAATATGGGTAAATTTAATTAATATATATTATATTTATGACATAAAAACGATTCTATAAAGGTTAATTTCTATTAATTTTTTTTTTCATTCCATATTTTAGAAAATGGAAACAGCTTTCATGCATACACACGAGCTACCGTCTCCAATAAAGGTGTAATAAAAAAATTTATGTCGACCTTTTATGTATAATTATAAATTTATATATAATTAATATATTTTATATTTCTATCATGTTTGAAATTATAAATATTATTAAATAATGATCTAATTAAATGTATTGACATTCAATAATTGAAAAATTCATAAAAAAAAGATGTACCTAACACCTAAAAATGATTATTTTGACAAAGAATAATTAATAAATTGGTGTCAATATGTTATAAGTGAATAATATATGGTATTACAATTATGTAAACAATTATACTATATATTTATAATATATATAATATTATAATATATGATCTTATAATACTTTTAAATTAATTAGAACTTGAGGTAAGGGTTTTATGTTAGAATCTCATTATTTAACAGGATTCTTTAGGAATATTTTACCAATGATAAAAATTAATTATATACCTCTCAATAAACTCGTTATTTTTATTATACATTTCTATTTATATAGATTACATTGTTTCCTTTCATATTCATCTATTTTAGTATTTAGGAGACGGATAAATATTTTTATGGTATTCCAACATTATTTCCTTATTCAGTGGAAAATATTTTTTCTTCTATACAATTATTTTCAAAAAAATCATTAATTTTTTCATATTATAAAATTATTTTTTAATTTACTTTTTATTTATAAATAATTTTTCAAAAAAATGGATTAAAATTAATATTATTTTCATTTTCCAAATTAGGTAATTTTTACTTTTCACCAAAACATTGAAGGTAGTCATTATTTTAACGTACCCAACATGAATAGAATTTCCCACCCACATGACCACTTAATTAGTTGGTTCTTCCTTTAAATGATTACAAGGTTAATTTTAAATAAAAAATATTTCCATATGTCTAGGGAAAAAATTTGATTTTGAATAAGTTATTTCCAAGTGAATGGGATACTTCACTCAAAAAATGTTTCAGTGAACTTTTACAGGCATTGTTAATCTATGATAATATCCATTGATGATGGTTATTCTTCATTATGGATATGATCTAGAAATACCATCAAAATTCATTCTTTAGATATATTAATATGATGTTAAATTACAAATGATTCTATGAATACCTTTTCTTTACTATGTGTTAGATAAGTTATGATTGTACCTTTATGAAACTTTTTTCCATTCTGCATGCTTAGCTATGCTGAAATTATGAAATATTCAAAAACATTGTTAATTATATATATGTTATTATAAGATGAATGTTTTATGATAATATCCATGACATATGAATTATTTTAACTATGTTACTTGTGGTATTGGAAATATACATCCGTCCAATAAATTAGGTAAATATAGATATTTCAAGAAATCGTAATGATTGTAATGTGGAAGAAAACTAATTTAGTAAGTGAATATGTCCACTATGATAGTCTTGGGAGTCAACCTTGGCCTAGAATATGATAGAATTGGGATTGAACACCATCCAATGTGATAGTCTTGTCTATGTAACTTGCATAAAAAATAATTTAATATTCTATTTTGTATGACATAGACATATATCTTTTTGAAATGTTATTCTCTAATGGCTCAAGTTCCTTGATTCATTTATTATTCATGTATTATGAAATTCCATGTTTATTTTATGATTTAATATTTTTATCTATGATATGAAAGGTATATTCATGTTATGTTTAAGTGCTTGGTGTTATCTCCCTGGTTTACCCCTACTTAAAATGTGATCACACCCTTTCTTATGTTTTATTTACCATAGTTATGATGAAATTTATTAGGTATGATATGTCTATAAAGGGTCCTAATTATGAAAAAAATAGTGGGATATGTTGTTGATCTATAATGAAATAATTTTTTATGTATCCAAGATTCCAAAAACACACTAAACTTATAGGATTCAAGGATAGATCATAATGTTAGTTATTAAATATTTATCTAACAAGATATAATATTTAAATATGGAATGTATATATAATTTTATTTATTATCATACAAAGGTTTAGTTAACATTGGAAATTGGGATTACAAAATCATAGTGAAAACCCAGGGGATATGATTGTGTATAGGATAACATCTTAATATTTTAGTAATGATATTATATGACCTAGGTTAAACCTAATTTTTCATATGTTTAAATAAGATGACTTTATTTACACATCATATAGGTTATTTCTTGTGATTTTGTATTTTCCCACTATGCTTTTTTTCTCAAATAATGATTTCTGGTTTTTGTCAATGGATGGATATGGATTTAATCAAGTTTATACTAAATTTGATGGTAAATTCTAGGATTCTCGACCTATTAAAATAAAATTATGGGAGCTTGAATGTGAAATATTTTCTTATGCTTACTCAACATTTTCAATCTATGAATATTTCTGAGATTCAAAATGATTAATATAGAGAACAATATTATATTGAGTCCTACACAATAAAGCATCTGGCATTTTTTAATTCTAATATACTAGTTTTTTAGGAATGGATTTGTACCTCCAAGATGATATTTTCTATTATCTATTATTATGAACATGAAAAAGTTATTTTAGTTGAATATTTTTTAGATAGAGAATCAGATCCATGGTTAGCACTTACAAAGAACATGCTAAAATCTGAATAAATTGACTCCATTGAGTAGGAATTGCTTAGGATCATATTTCATAGTATATAATTTCATTGTATTCTTCATATAAAAAAGGATAATGTATTCCTTGATCTAATATAGAAGGATGGTAAATCTATTAGTATAGATGAAGAAACATTTGTAGGCCTTGTGAGGTTTGCTTCAGGTATTATCATTTAACTAAAAATTTAGATTTATAGACTCATCAATATCATAAAATAAATTTTTTCAATGGATTTATATATTAGATAATTAAATACCTATGAATAAATAGTTTGATATGATATCAAGGTAGAGATAGAGATTTTATTTACCCATGAATATCATAGTTTTGATAAGAAACGAAATATAAAACGTAAAGGAAACATTAAAATCCATTAAGATATGAAGGGGTTCTTTCTTCTATTCTAAATGTGTGGAAGTAAACATAGAGGAAGATTTCTTATCAAAACTGGTAAATTTTTTATGTATAGAAACAAAGGTCATAAAGAAGTCAAATGTTGAAGAAATGGAAAGTAGAAGTTCTTTAAAGATGGATATAAGGAACTGCATAATGTACCACCCACACTCTCATGTTTCAAATGAAAGTAATATGGTAATTATTATATCATGTTCTAAAATACAATGGTTAATGGAGATGATCAATTATAGAAAGCACATAATCCTAGAGAAAATAAGTGTTATCTCAATTGATCCATATTGCAAATGTGATGTACAAGAACAAATTGTTTAAAGGTGCCCATTATATCAACTATAGATCTACTAATGTATTATTTGATTCTGTATCTACCTGCACATTTATATATAATTAATTTTCTATGCTTATCACATTACTATGAAAAAAATTAAATGTGGAATAAGATGTAAAAAATCATAATGGTACGCTGATCACTTCTCAAGTCTATGATTATTCTCAAAAATATTTTTGTGGGTATGTGCTTCTTAAAAATGTTGTTATTAGATATATTTTTCAATTTATTTTTATCTTAATCATGAATTTGGTATCTGTAGTCAAATCTTACAAACTCTTTTTGAGGAAGGGAATTCATGTTAGATATTTCAAATAACCTATGATTATCAATTGGTTTGATGTTAAATATGAAATTCCAATGTACATTATATCTATTATATGGGTCTTTATACTTATTCATAATGGGAATTTATTTCATATGGTATGTGAAGAACTCAAATCAAATATATTCATATTATATAAGAGTTTTATGATTTTTTTTAGAATATTTCTCTAGTGTTCTTCTAAATAAGGAAGCTAAGTTTCCGATTTGACTCATACCTTTTGATAGAACTATTTTAAATAATATACATAGAATAATGTAATTTTTGTTATGAGAATTAAATAAAAAACAAAATTAGAATCTTGATATGTCATTTATTCAACAAAGTACAACACCATCTGGGGAACCTATACAATTTGTTAAGAAAAAATATAAATCAATGGGAATCAATATTTATTATTGAGTCCCGAAAAAACTTCATAATAAATATTAAGTATTCTCTAAATAATATTGATTAATTTTTTGATAAATTAAAATGATATCAATACTTTATCAACATTTATATTTGAACTGGAATCTATCAGTTTATGTCCAACTGTGAAGACTTACCTAGGTAAGCCTTCCATGTGAGGAATAGACAATATTAATTAATAATGATTCCATTTGGTCTAACTAATTCCACAAATCTATTCATAGATTTAATAAATTTTATTTTTATTTATGAATGGTATTAATTTGTTTTAGTCTTTATATAAAATATCTGTATATATTACAAGTGAAAAAATTTCTTGAAAATAACTCAGGGATTGTTCTCAATACCTTAAAAAAGAGAAGTTGTATGAATTCTTTAAATATTGTGAATTTTATCTTTAGAAAGCTTCATTTTTTGGACATATATTATTAATAAAGGGTATATTGATTGATCCATCAAATAGAGAAGTTTTTAAATATTGACACATTCTAACAACTACAAATGAGATCAATATTTTTCTTGGTTTTGAAAGATATTACCAATAATTTTTAGAGAATTAATCAGGGTTGTATAATCCAATCATCATGTCAAATCATACGGATTTAATTTTCCATTGGATAGATTATTGTGAAAAAAATCATGAAAAAAATATATGGTTAGTTAGTGAACCTATCCTCACACTACTCTAGAGTGGATAAGCGTTTTTTATCTATAATGATATATCAAAGATGGGACTTGGATATATTCTTATTTCGAATGAAATGGTGATACCATATGGATTGTGATAATTGATTTTTCATGATAAAAATTTATTAAACTCGTGATTTCTAATTAGTTTTGGTAATTATTGATTTAATTTTATGGATTCATTAATTTATAAAGAAATGTTTGAAAGACATACTTATCATTAATATTTAAAGAATATATTTACACATGATGTGTTGTATATTGTCTAGAGAAGATGGTAGGGAGTTATTAATGATTAAGAATACTCAATACATTACCACTATAAGATAGAAAACAAGGTTAGTGATATTTTAATTAAAAGGGATCATGATATATTATCAATTATGATAATCATAAAATATCCAATATTTCTTGATTTTCAAAATATAGAAATGGAAATCATGAATCCATGTGAAAAATAATATCTTTCTCCAATGAGTTTTCATCAATCTATCTAATTGAATATTTAATACGTACATGAGGAAGAAAATAACTACCAATGAAGTTAGGAAATGTTCCTGAGTACAAATGTGATTTTAATGGATTGATAATGTTCATGAACTATGTATTTGTTCCATCCAAACTGAAATTGATGAACAAGTTTTTGGATGAATCTCATAGTTCATAATTCTCTATTCATCAGATATGTGTAATGTTTTTTGAAGATATGAAAGAGTGTCTCTATTTGGATAACATGACAATATATATTGCTATGTATGTATCTAAATTCATTCTATGTCAGAAAAGTTGTGTCTGATAGATGAAGCATATGGGGTATTACAAACATTACCCATTCCAGAATTCAAATGGGAAAAAATCACCTTGGTATTTTTCATTGGACTGGCCAAAATGTCTACATTCCATTACACTATTTGGGTTGCATTTGATTACTATAAGAATTCATCAAATGTCATTATTATCATAAAAAATTTTATTTTGATTAGCTTTGTAGAATATATATATTAAAAAAGTTATAAAGATTCATTGAGTACCCCATTATATTATATCTTCTCAGGATTTAGATTTTACTAAGTTGTTATGGGGATTTACGTATAAATCATTGGATTCAATGTTCTGCTCAATGCAGTTTATCATCCTCGTACATATGGTAAGAATGAGAGAAAGATTTAAAACCTAGTGGATATACAGAGATCTTGTTCTATGTATTTTAAATGTGATTGGGATAAATATATCCCTTTAATTGATTAATATTATAATAATAAATTTCACTTAAGCATTTATATGGATATTATAACTCCACTGGTTTTTAGATATAAAACTATGTTTGGTATTGTATACGACATGGAACACCAAGCATAAATGAACTATGAAATTTTTTTATTTAAATATGATAATAAAAACATAATCGTTAAATTAAAATGTATTAATTTGATTAAATCCTTATTGAAAAATATATAATAGTCCTACTCAATATTATTGTATTGATAACGTTTTACTAAATAAGAACATAATTTTTCATAAATCAATTTTATTGTTCAAAAATATGTTTTATTCAAAAATTATACTGTTTCTTTTGGAGAGTGGAAAATATAATGAATTATTTACACTTTTGGAAGGGGTATTTTATAAAAGGGGTATCATCTTTTAATATAGTTTCTTAAATTTTTATTATGGTCAACTTTTTCAATTTTACTCAAATGGTTTATTTTTTCAATGAATTTTGAAAAAAAAACTAATTTTATTGAAAAATTGAACTTTCTTTTACAGTATTAAATAAATTAGAATATATCAATTTTTTTAAATTTCAATAGATAATTTTTATTAATAAAATCCAATTATTGTATTTGAAATATTTTATACTTAAATTTGAAATAAAAAATTGTTCTTAAAAATCTATTTTGCTTTGAATCCATTTTTATCCACAATTGTTTGGTTAAATTTTATTTTAATTCTAACACATAATTATTTAGAATCTTGAACTATTAATTTTATAATTTTAATTAGGATTTTAAAATTTTAAATAGGTTACTTTTATATTTGTTTATTTATTAATAGTTGTATAAGTAAATATTTATTACCACAGTAAAGGTAAAACATATTAATTATGGATAAAAATAATCTGACAAGGACATAAATTTGTCCCTATCACTTGAATTAATTTTAATTTATGAGTATATTTCTTCCATAAGCATCCATATTTTGAATATATGGCATTTTTTATATATGTTCATGATGGTGACCTCTATAATACATTATGTAAATAAAATCCAAGAATGTCACTTTCTGGTTTTAAATATGTAAAATATTTTGGGATATGGATAAGAATAAATTATAATCAGTTAAAACTATTTGTTTGAAAGATAAATTTTTTTATCAGGATAATTTATTTTTATTTTTTATTAAGGAAATAATTACCTTAAATATTAATTCAACACTAACACAAAATTTAATTAATTAGTCGATAAATAGAATATATAAAAAAATATTAAATCTATTATAATATAAATGATTTATTGTTTCAAAAAATTTGATAAAAAATATTATTTATATTAATGGAAGAGATTCTAATTCATTTTAATTCATTTTATTTTCAATTTCACCTTAAATGAATTGTTCTAAAATTGATAATAAAGACATTTTAGAATAAATTATATTTTATTAAATGATTTGAAATTAAAAAAATCAGATTCTTATACATGTTATTGGTATTTTTAATATAATATAATCTATGGTAAATGTATGGACCAGCTTCTCTTTTATATTAATTTTATAGGCCCTTATAATCTGAAAATATTTTTATCTTTGTAATTGAAAAAGATGCTTAACATGTGTTCAAACCAAATGATTAGGGTGAAAACATCAAATAAACATGTGAAAAAATATATTAGATTAGAATATCTCAATAAAAAATCATATTAAATGTGAATACTATCGATTTAGAGCCATTTGAATTTTAAAATTAATCTATATTAATATAATATTTTATAAATTCATATAGTTCCCCTCTCCTCTCTTATAAAGGTGAACCACTTATCCTATTCTCTTAACACTTCAAGAAAAATTCATTTTGAATAATACCTACCTGAATACCCTACTTATATCACTTTCATCATCCTATATTCCGTTTTTTGATCATAAAGCTAACCCTGGAATTTTTTAGTTGTAATCCTTATCAGGTTTTCCGAAGAAGAGTTATAATTCTTAACAATGAGTATTAATTTTATTTCATTTTCAAAAATTTTTAAAACTAATTAAACAATTAAAAAATAATACAAAAATTTATATTTTATATACTAAGATTTTATTATATTATTTTCATTACCTACTTCCATATAATCTTCTATCAAATGGATAATTAAACCATCTTCCATGTGTACGGTGTACTAACGCCTCACGAACCAATGTAATTATTATGAAATCACCTCCTCTTATAACAACCTGTAATTAATAATTTAATATTTACATTTATATATATCATATAGAAGATATATTTATCATATTTAACATATAATATATTATTTACATTCTTACTATTCTATTCATTGAAAACTAATAACGTCGTTCATGAATACGTGTAGACTACCACAACCACGATGAAATATGATTAAATTTTCTTCACCACATCACATGGATTATATATATAAATATATTCAAATAAATAATATTGTATTTGGGATATGTTTATAATTACTTATAGACAAAATAATACATTTATTATTTCTATAATGATCGTTGAAATGTGGATCCATTACTCATTAGTACGTATAGACTATCATCTCCATGATTATAACATGGTTAATTTTGTATTTACAACCATCATGGTTATTTTTAAAAGTATAATTTATGTATAAAAAAGTTAATTATTCCATGATTATTATTCTATAGATGATGTGATATTGAAATATTTGACCATAGTCAACCTACTAAATTCATTTTGGAAAAATGAGCTGAATATCATCAAAATGTCCAATGTAAGCATAATTTGTCATGTAATAGATTATTGCATGGTAAAAGGAATAATAAACATAAAATTAGTTCATAATAATGTAAATAATTAACATAGTTTTATTATTTAAGATGATAAACAATATATTTAATGAATCAGACTCAATGTAAATGACATTTAAAAAAAATATTCTTCTACAGTTTCCCTTCCTACTCTTTTTCTTCCATGTCTATATTTTTAAAATTATTGATCTATTTATTTGTAAATAAGTGTTTTATAATTTACCTTTTATATTTATTTTTTTACATTCATTCAAAGTTTTTTAAAATGAATATTTTTATATATTTTATATCGATATTTTTGGATTTCTATTCCAAATACAAGAAGAATGTTTTAATTTAACATATATGGGGACACCAACATTTATCACCACCATTTCCATTATTTCATATTTAAATACATTTATAATATTACTTGTTTTCTTATTAAAAATAACATCTTCCCTTAGGTTCTGTAAATTTTCAGAAGGTGGTTTTCAATGGAATATATATATTAATATTCGAATTTTTTTTATTTTCAGCGAAAAGAATATCTATATGAGCGTAATGTTGGATATTTCATGGTTTATTTGTTATGATTATATTATGTTTCTTTTTAATTTTTAGGATTATGGTTTTTTTCAATATATATCAATTATGTGCGGATTTATTATAAACTAAGAAAGGGTGGTTCTGTTATAAATAAAGAATGGGTGGGTCCGTGATATCCCTCCAATGCATTTGTTATTGAAGACCAACACATTGGTAATTCAATTTTTATGAGTGATATGGAAAATTATGTCTCATGTCACCTACAAGATTTATCAATGATATATATTGGTTTTTATATAAATATTATTGTTTCTCACATTAATCAAATGTACTTATTTTTAAAGTATATTATATTTGACTTCTTAAGTACGGGATGTATAACATTGTCAAAAATATTTCATGTTAATTTATTGACTTTAAAGAAGCCTTTATGTATATTAGTTTACATTAAATATTTATTATGAAATATTTAATAAAGTTATTTGGGATGAAATATTGATTCCTTGAGTAATAAAATACTTATTTATCCCAATTATTGTTTTTAACGGAATATTTTTATACGTATTCATGAATTATCATGTTTCATTACAGTTCATGTACATCTCATAATGTGACTTGTTATTCTTGTTGAAATTTTAAAATTTATTCTTAGGGTGTACGGATGGGTATGTACAATGAATAAATCAATTCTAATATCATCATGATTTGTCCTAAAAAGAGAAGATGTTTCAATTTATATGTTTTACATTTTTGGAAAAAATAGATAGTGAGTAGATGTTTCCACATTGTGATTTGTGGGTTTATTATATAAGAATGAGAACAGAATTATCTAAAATAGAAAAGTTAGAAGAAATTAATTAATACAGTAAATTAATTTATTTTCTAATTATTCAAATTATCTTAGTTTTATGGTCGATTCTATCTTGTTTATATCAATGTAGGGTTTCTATATCTCTTTATATTATTATGTATTTGTGTGAGATAGAATTAAGTTTTATGGATACCATTTCTGGTTTATAAGTCTATAGTTGATCATAATTCTAATTTCATATAATCTTCTTCTTAGGTTTTTAGTGATAAGATTTTTAAATTGATTAATGATATTTTTGACGATGTTTTATTAGGGTGAGTAATATGTTACTCTTAGGCTTAATGTAAATTATTATTTCATAAGAATGTTTCTAAATTTATTTGGTATATAAGTGGAAATGTATAAGATAACCTTTTAGGTGAAAAAAATCTTTATTATTATGTCATTAATGTTATTTTTTCAGATTTTAAGGTTAATGTATTATATAATTTCAATTCTTATAGTGTTTGTATGGACCATTTTCATTTAAAAATGCAATAATTCATTCCATGATTTAATTTTAATATTTTTACATAGATTAAATATATTTCATAAATATAAAATTAAAATTATATTACGCAACATTATTCTCTATTTTAGATGATCTAATCATCAATATATTGTAAAACTATTGTTCAAATGATTTGGACTATTTTTTTTAACATCAAAATCACATGTAATAAAGGATTAGATCTATCCAAAACCTTTAATTTCTCCATAATATCTATGTATCATGATATTTCATTTATTTTATTTCATAATATCAATTCATCCATATCAGTTAGAATGGAAAATACCACCAAGTACATACAATTTTTTCTATAGATATGGACTTCATGCATTAAGATAAAGGGGATATCAAAAGCATAATAGAAGACCTTAAAGACAGGATTTAAGGTATGAATTATTTTAATATATTCTATTTTGGAATCTTGAGTTTGTTAATATTGATAAATCAAAAAGATTTATTTTATATTACTGAATAATACTTAAAAAAATAATTAAATTAAAAATAATAATTTTATTAAAGGTTGTGTTTATCAATTTTATTATGATAAATTATAAATATTATAAGAATTATAAAACATTATATAACAGTTTTTGTTTTCAAAAATTGTAACAAAAATTACATTAGATTGAATTAATACCTTTGAAAAGTTATTCAGTGAAAAGGTGGTAATTTTATAGTGACACAAATTAAAATACATATGATAAAATTATTAACAAACTCTTGGGTTATTATGTTCTTGATGTTAAATAAATGATTTCCAATTAAGATTATTTTATTTTTCTGAAAAAATATTTTTATAAAAAACCATTGAGTTTGAATATTATTTTATGATTCATTATATTTTTGAGGAAGTTCATTGTATTTTTGAATTTCCATATGAATTATATTAATATGGTTTTAATGAAAAACAAAATCATCACATCTAGAAAGGATGCATGGATTGAAACCACAACTAATGTTCGAAAAGGGTATACCTCTTACCAGTGGACTATATAATTATGGAGGACCATGGTTAGAATATATGGATATTACATCATATAATGTTAAAATTAGCACATTAAAAAAGTACACCCTTGAGAATCATAATAGTTTACTATATTTGGAAAATGGAAACATAAACTTCTGACTTGGTGGAAGATCTAAAATATCTCCCATTAATAGCTTTTAAAACTTATAAAAGAATACTTAAATTCATTTAAATCATTTTATTTGAAAATGATTTTTTTAAAACGTATAAAAGAATTTTTTTTAAATCATTTAAAACCCTTTTTAAACATAACACAATTTTTCAAACCATTTTATTAGATAATATATTTGATAACATATAAATTAGGATTTTAAAATCATCTGAAACACATCTTGAACATAATAAATTTTGATTACCTTTTTCATTGAAAAAAGATTTAATGACATATAAAGTAATCTTTCAAAATCATTTTATACACTTCTTAAAAATAAAACCTTTTTGAAAACTTTTTTCATTGAAAATTGATTTGAAAACCTATAAATAAATATTTGAAAACCATTTTAAACACATTTTTAAAACATAAAACATTTTTAAAATCCTCTTTCCATTAAAATTATCTTAATAAATAATTTAAAAACATTTTTTAAAACATGGTTTTGGAATATAAAAAATTTCTGACAGAATAGATAAAGAAGGTAATATTTTCATAAAAACACTTTATTAATTATATTAATTACCAAATATTAGAGAAATGGTAGCAATTAATGAATATATCATGAATAAATAGAGGAGCAATAAATGGAGATAATTCTTGAGATATGGATCATAATATTTCACCAATGGAAGCATAATCATAAGTGATCCTGATAAATGATGAGATTTTAGTAAGAAAATATTACCACTTTAGTAACATTGAATCAAAATACCCATGAAAAAATAACATTAAATGAACATTAAAATATCATTAAAGGAATTATATTCTTGATTTTACATGTCTAATAATATTATATTTACCATGTAAGATCATATAGGTGTATAACAAAACATGTGTCTCAAAGAAGTCAAATTAAGACAAAATAACATTGTTGATTTGTAACTTTTGAACTGTGAAACTGCATGATAATGAGGTCATCAAATTTATATGAAAATACTGATAATTTTATGGATAATAATCATAGAACACATTCATGGGATGTATATACACCATGAAAAAGAAATAGCTGGTGAATTAGTCATAAGTATTGTAGAAATTAAAGTGAGACTAGAAACCCACTTATTATTTGAGTAACACTAGAATTGTGAGATCTAAGGATGAATAACATAAATTTAAACTTTTAATATCATTAAATAAAGAAATTTCCGGATATAACATGTCATAAGGATGTATATGCACCATAAATAAATTTTAAGTGGTGACTATAGAACATATCTCACAGAAATAAAAGTATGTTGATAAAACCCTTAGCTTAAGCCTTGAACTTATTCATATCGGTTCAATCCTCTAGTATAATAAATATTACGTTATTATACATATACCACCTAACCATATTCTTTTATTTCATATATTTTTTGACTTGTTAATATTGATCCTCTTACTTAGATCATGATTTACTTATTTTGAGAATTTAAAACATAATATAAATATCAAATATTTTTATTATATAATCATTTATAATAATATATAAAAGATATAAATATGAAATAAAGTACACCATTCATATATATGGTAGGCCTTATGTATGCATGAAAACTAAATCTATTTTATTATCATATATTATAATAAATAAAACTAAATGATATATATGTGTATATATTACTATTAAATTTGGATACTTATGTCACACATATAACATATGTTTTTAAAATCCACACAAAATATATTTATTGGAATTCTTCAATGAATCACATCACTTTAAGAAGGTGGTAGTACACACATCCAAAAATGATGTTATTGTATTATCAAAAAATTGAAATCCTAGTGGTATATTTTATACAATAATTTGTTACATCCCCAACCTGAAATCCACTAAACCAGTGCCCCATGCTAGATCTCAACATGACCTATGGTGTATCTCCCCATATTCAAGAGGTTTTCTACTAGTTGTGAGGCTCTATTATATCACGTGGGAAGAAGATACACTATTTTTCAGAGTAATCCATAGAATATGACATGTAAAATATGAAAAAAATAGATAATGACATGTAAACATGATTAAAATCCATTTATTAAAATTGTGGACAATCCCACTTCCAGACAGAAAATATTCGATTTCATGTCATACAGTGCAAAGTGATGTAAAACCCAAAATAAAGATAAACAAATGAATCACAAAATGGTTCCTGACACCATGTCTGGATCCCTCATTCACGCACATCCCAAGTCCAAATCAACAATATAGAATACGACCCTTTACCTTATCCTGAACAGCAAGAATAATGTCTATTTGAGTACCCAATGGTGGCCCGATTGGTGTGTGAGTACAACTTAGTAGACCAACAATAACACTATCAAAAAATATAGTCTAAATATATAGTGTATGAATGTACTAAATAAACAACAATAAAAATAAAAATAAATCGGGTACCATTAGTTAATGAAGATTACCTAAACCATTCTCATCTTTAATCCCATGGGTTAGTCAATTTTATTAATTTAACTATGGCCCATGCAGGTCAACTACTATGCATAATGGTATTGTCATGTTCCATATCTAACTAGGAAAATTCATTTCACGATCAAATACATCACAATTACCATGGATCCTCAGTCTATGTAGTCTCATCAGATGAAACTATTAAGGGAATAAATCATTAGTTCTCTCCCTAAACCATGCATTAAATGGGTTGTTTTTATATCCTTAGTCTAACATGGCCTATGGGTGTAGATCCTCAGTCAAATACCCCACAAATACAACTAATACATGTGCACATGCTTCTTTAATAATTTACCACATATATTAATTCACAAAGCATACTCATTCGGAACACTAGACATTCACAAATCATGGTTTATTCATCACATTAAATCATATTAATTCCTTAACCTAGTTACAAATTCTTCTTTACATTCATTATTCTAATTAACCCATTTATTATTCACCAGCCTTAGACAATCAACCAAATTACACTTTTCAATCCATTACTTGTTTAACTCCTTAGGATTATACCACACAACCACTTATGCAAAATTAAAAACTAAATACTATTACAATTATATGATTTCATAACCCATAAAAATATTTGAACATATTTATTATGGTATCTATCTCATAAAAATCCAATTCAACATTTATCATTTTAACTTCCATGTTCATGAATGATGGTAAACCCCAAGGGTTGTCCTATAACCATTCTAATCAACATAAATTCATCCCACATGGATCATGAGGTTTTTAATTCATCGTTTATCCAACTTCTTTACTTGATACTACTAATGGAATCGAATTCATAACCAGTAGGTAACATATCACAACCACATACTCATAAACTATCATTAAGACTGTGTGATATAACATGTAGACCACAAACAATGATTTTGAAGAATAAAACTCACTTAACATTATCCTTTGGGTCGGATATTAATGTCACTCGAATACCTAACCTATGATCCAATGTAAAAAAGATGGTTTTAGGGATTATAAATAATAATAAAAGAAACACAATTACTAATCCAAAAAAGAGAAGAAAGAGGAGTATTAGACTCACCCGGAGCTTAAATTCACCACCAACAATGCTCCAAATGGACTAGAAGTGAGTAAGTTTGATCCTTGGGAGGTCATGGGATATTTGGTTCATTTCTAAGGATGTAGATGGGATAATTTTGGTAAATATTGAGTTAGAACACTTATATTCTAAGAGGGAAAATTGTAAAATCACAATTCTCAAGGAGATCATGTTTTGGTTGCACGGTTTCCCAAACCTTGTGCCTACTATGTGCCACCATCTATCCAACAGGGTTTCAGGACACATAGTTTCCTGGGGATCCCACATGATTTGAAAAATCATGAAATGACCATCTGCAATGGCTTTTTCCAAGACCACATGGTTTTTTCATTCCCCCCTTGCATGGTTTTTTCAAACTGGGAAACCCTTATCCAAGATTGCACGGTTTGGGTGTATGGTCTGTACTAACCATGTGCCAACCCTGTAATATGTATTGTATGGCCATAATATCCCTTATTTCATGCCCAGATAGCCCACGACTCCAAAGACTTATAAAAAAATAATTTAACCAAAATAAATAGACTTGAACCAAAAAATAAAAAAGAATATACATCAATGATGTTTGGGATCTTACAACCTTACTCTCTTATAACTTATCTTCCTCGAGCCATACATCAAACCATAAATGACCATCCAAGGAAAATAAATTGGGCCAATGGGCCCACTTAACTGTCTCTTTTTACCATGTGTCCTCCCAAACATTATCATGATTCCATAACACTTGAACCAACAACATATGCTTTCCTCACATGAATTTCCCACTAAGATCTACAAAACGAGTCGGATTATCGTCCAAAGACACATCATCCTCAAGATAAACATAATAAACATCAATTACATGAGACGGGTCTGAGTGATACTGTGGAAGATGTGACACATAAAAAAAATTGTGCATTCCTCCATAACACTGTAGAAGAGCCAATCAGTGTGCCACTATTCGAGTCCTCTCCACAATCTCAAACAACCCTGCATACATGGGCACCAAATTAACCTATTTCTAAAATTGATGATGACCCAACCTTGGATATACCTAATGAATCACATGATCACCCACCATAAAATTAATAGGGCTACAAAACCTATCAGTATATAGATTTTTTCAACTCTGATGCATATATATATGATTCTGAATCAAATGAACCTATTATGATGTCTCCTTTTCATGACTTGATCACATAAAATCTGATTCCCCTGCCTCCATCCAACACAATGGTGACAAACACTATCACCCATAGAGATCCTCAAATGAATCCATCTAAATCATATCCTGGTAACTATTATTATATTTGAACTCATTGAGTTCCTTGTTCTTCTCATAGGCCCCACCGAAATCTAAGACACATTACTTCAACATGTCCACTCGCACTATAATAGTATAATATTATTTCCTATTCCTATTTGGGTGTAAATCCTTACTAAAAAACACTTGGGTAACAATCTCTTTCTCTAAAACCATTTATAAGTGTGAATTAAATTTTAGATCATGATTTGACTCTATTTTTTAAGTAAACTCTTGTAACTACACTATCTATTAAACATAAAATTATCCCAACTGGTCAACAGTGAAGGAAATTCTAATCAGAAATAGATTTTCATATTTTTGGAACTAAGTCTATTCATTGATAATATTGTATTTTGGATTGTTTTTGTTGTCAATATTCACATCGAGAGTTTGGTGATGGTTCACAACCGTATACGGAACAGTACATGGAGTGGTGTGCAGAACTGAATGCAGTTCATAGTGACGATACACAGTGACGGCGTACGGTATGCGAAATGCTGCCGAAAATGGTTTGCAGCAATGGTATGCAGTGAAGGTGTGGGGTACGCAGAATGTTGCTGAAAATGGTTTGCAGCGATGGTATATAGTGATGTCATGACACACATAGAATGTAGACGGTTCGCACGATTTTTGTGGTTCACAAAAAATGTTCAGTTAGTATTGGAGGCCAATATTAGGTACATGGAGTTCAATTTACAATTAATATTGCCCCACATTGAAAATTTGGGTAAATTGGATTAGCGATATTTTGGACATATGTTCCTTTTTAATGAGCAGTAATCTATTTTGTTATGTGAAGAGGTTGTAGATTAAAATTTCATGTAGAAATACGATGACGTCTGAATTGGTTCGCGGAGAAGAAGATGGTATGTTGAGAGGATCATCCACATAATGAAAACAGTCTGTGGAAGAGAGTACGGTTTATGTATGAATCTCTCGCAATATATGGCGAAACAAGGTAGTGCGTGGAGTAGGACGGCACGTGGAGGAGTGGATCAGTACACAGATTAGAGCATTATGTGGAGCAGGGTAGTTCACGGATGAGCAACACGGTATGTCAGAATAGAAACAGTATGCAGAAATAGTAGTAGTATGCATAATCCTCAAGCAAGCCTAAAAATTGACCACATCAGTTTGTGAAATTAATTTCGATAAAATATCAATGTATGAGAATTTAAATTACATCTGTGGGTGATTGTAGGAATTCAACAGTAAATCCATTTAAAGTTAAGTATTCATGATCTAATTATAAACCATAGAATTTACCTTCAAGTCAACAAACAACGTGAAGATTATTCGAAAGCAGTGAGTAAGGGGAGTCAGCGGAAGTGATTTGAGGGATGTAGTGTGTTATCCCTAAAACCATTTAAAGTCAATGACTCTGACACACAGTGACTATGTTAAAAACTTTTTATCCACAACTTGTGAAGATTAGTTCTTTTGGTACAACTGGCACACTGTAGGCATATGTAAATTGGGCGTAGACCATAGTGGTGAACCATGTAAAAATGATGTGCCATTATCTGGAATGTGATTGATTATTTTCTTCACATCCTCTTTAGATAGTTTTAATAGGTTCCTACCATTATGGGAACAAAATCCATCATATTAAAAGAAAAAGTTGAGACCCTGATTCACCCCTCCCCTCTCAGGGTGATCCGGGGTCTTTCACCGCCTTGGTCAATTGATCCCTAACAACCCAGATTTCATTATTCTTCTTAGGAATCCTTAGAAGACCCACCACCAAATCCATCATCATTTCATCCCATTTATATTCTGAAATGGGAAAAGGATATATCAGACAACCTAGACAATAATTCTCATCATTCACCTACTGATAGGATTGACACTGCATCACGAAACCTACAACTAATTTCTTCATCCCATGCCACCAATAAGGTCTACCAAGACCATGATACATTTTGGTTAAACAATGATGAACTGACAACTTTGATGCATTGAAACTCAAAAATAAACTCTACCATATACATTTTGGCACTACAACATGACCATGAATATAAATGATCTCATCCTCCAAAAATTTACAACCAAGAGATGCCTCCCCACCATTAAGACATTATGTCAGGGCCAAACACTCTGGATATTCACATTGCCTTTACATTGTCCAGCATAGATGGGTGGAATAAACTTCTATTGATTAAAGGTACATATTTCATATACCATCCAACACCTCATCACTTTCCAATCAAAACTATATTCCTGAACTTCCATGTTTTGAGTCTTCTAGATCAGAGAATATACAACACTATTTTTCTTTCCTAGCATGTAAACTAGTTCTAAATCAAGGAAATACATATAGATAACCCATATTCACTACTAAGGATTCAAATAAAATTGTTAGAAGATATAATTAAGGATTTTATGATCAATATAAATTGTAAACCTCTCTCAAAACTACTAATGCTTCCAACACATTAAGGCATAAAACCATTGTATCCAATTCAAGATCATGCGTAAGGTAATTTTTTCCATGATCCCTCAACTAAAGGGACCCATATTCCACAACCTGATCATTCTTCATCAATATTTACCCATCCTAATACTAGACACATCATGAAGAATTGTATACTCCTTACCTGTCTTGGGTAAAATCAAAATCATTTTAGTATTTATATACTTATTTAACTCCTGGAATGCATTATCACATTGCACAATCCACTAAAACATGATTCCCTTCATGGTTAATCCTAAAATTCGTGCTATGAAAAAGGATAAATCTTTGATGGGCCATCAATAATTGACCTCCAAAACCAAAAAAACTATAGACATCAAAAACATTCTTGGTATTCTCCCATGATACAACAACCTCATCTATCTATGGTTCCACAGACACACCTTCCTGTGATATGATGTAACCTAAAAAATTGAATTTATCAATCCAAAAATTACACTTGGATATCTTGGTGTATATATAATGATATTTTATTGAACTCAAGATTATATTAATGTGTTTGGAATGGTCATCATGAGTTTTTATGTACACAAAAATATCATCTAAAAATACAACTAAAATCTAATCCAAGTAAAGGTGAAAGATTTGGTTCATTTGGTCTATAAACTCTATCAGTGTATTGTTCAACCCAAATAGAATCACATCAAACTCAAACAACCCATACCTTCTCCTAGAGGTACTCCATGAAAAATCAAAATTTCTCACACTTTTCTAATGATATCATATCCTCAAATAAATTTTTGAGAACACTAAAGCACCTCTTAACTACTCAAAACAGATCATCTATTTTAGGAAGAGGGTATCTTTTCTTCAGTATCATCTGATTCATATTCTTATAATAAACTCATAACCATAATATACCATCATCATACTTGGAAAATAAAACTAGAGATACCCATGTTTATTTACCCAGATGGATAAAACCCTTTTCCTCGAGTTTCTATAAATGAGTTTTAAGCTCATATTGTTCTGCAGGTGCCAATATATCGGGTAGAATAGAAACTAGTATTTCTCACAGTATAAACTCTATTGTGAACTAAACATCTCTACAATGTGGTATCCCCAAGAAGTCCTCAAAAAAATAATCTTGGAAGTTATCCACCACAAGAGAAAATACATGTTGCTCTACTCCCCATCATCAAGAATAAGAAATACAAATTAGGTTGTGAGTTCACCCAACGATTGATTGACTGGCCCTGTATGGCTTTCTAAGATATTTCATTCTCCATTGTGAACATATGTAATCACCTATACGAACATGATCCTTACCCTAAAATGGTAATAGTCAATATGGGACTTGTACAACACGATCCAGTACATCTCAAAAACAATATCAAAACCTGAAATCTCGAGCACAAACCAGTCCCATAGAAAACGGTACACACCACCCTTTATAGAACACTCCTTACATTGTTAGATAATTTTTTCTCACGTCCCTAATTGCATGTAAATCAATATACAAACACATATATATTCCATAACTAATCCCAACACACTAAAAAATTTAGAATATATAAAAAATGTGAGGAATCTGTTTCAAATAAAGCAATAGAGTGTGTGGAAGCTATAATAATCGTACATCAAACAGTCGATTATGCAGCCTCTCCACCTCCAGGTGCTAGCTGAATAATGTGAAGATGACCTAAACCTCTAAATTAAGCTTTAGTGTGAGTTTATATTTCATAAGAATCATGTTTGTGGGGATTCTATCATCCTGTAGTACCACATCCCCAACTCGACCAATACATCTGGTAGAGCTCCAACTAGATTCCTAGTATGGGGTGGTCAACCTCCTACCTACACTATACATCCCCTAGATCTTTTATTAGTTCCCACCTATCATGGTTTCTTATGGAACCTCTTCCCATGACCCATAATTCCACACACTGGACACTCAACTTATCACATACATGACTTATTTTAATGGCAAATTTAATTTAAGTTCCATTTATGCTTTCTTTTGGTGGTATTTCATGCTTTTATAGAGGAATGTGTGAGTTTTCATGAATTGGGACAAACCGTGAGCCCAATTCTAGATTTAAAAAAAAATTATTCCATTATAACTTATTCATTTTTCAACATTTCTCTTCCATTACAGTTCTTACATGGCCTCCCATGGCCTATTAACACGAACATATTAATTTTGAGCATTTAAGAATCTATAAACATGGTGTATTTGAGTTTTTATTTCAGGGATTGGGCATGCCCGATATCCCATTTCCGACGTTAAATATATTTTTTAATTCTTTAATAACTCCTCCAATGTTTACGCTTTTTTGGTGATTCCAACTCTCACTAGAGCCCACTTTCCCAAGGCACGCCCCCATACTCTCTTACCCCTCTTTAGTTCATTTTTCCATCGCGAATTGAGATAAACTTCTCAAAATTTATCAACTCTCCCCGATTTGAAGAGGTAAATGGATTATTTCATAACTCCTTAATTTCTCACTCTTTTTCCTCCATTATGGTTCCTACATGATCTCTTCATCATTTATCAAACCTCTCTTTAATGTTTAGGTGTTTTCAAATTCAGATACTGGTGTATTTGGGGTGATTTTTTCAATATATTTTTCAAGGTAAGTGATTCCTTCTTATTATCTTACTTTTACCTTAGGGTTTCCTACCTCTTTCATTATGTTCTAAAATGTATAGAAGTTAGGTTTATAACCTAGGGTTTGATTTGGTGTCTTATTGGTTAAATATGGTGGTCTAGGGATGAATTTATCTTCCTTGTGGTGTCGCGGTGGGGCAGTTGATGTTTCACAGCAAGTTTTGAGGGATTCGACACTTTCGGTAGGTGATTACATGGTAAACCTTTCCTTGATGAGTTAGTTTTCTTATTTTACTAGTTTTTCATGTTTTTATATTCTGTGTGTGGTGTGAAACCCAATTTTTAGGGATTTGGTTATGCATTTAATTTTATAATTTCATTTTTGTTGAAGTCTTGAACTTTTCGAATGTAACACATGTGGAATCTTTTATGGTAGTTTTATAAAATATGAAATTGATTTATTAGTTGTTGAAAGGGGCTAAGAATTCTATCTTCTTAATGACTTAGTGTCATGTAGGCCTTTTAAGGGGGTTTTTGGAATATGTTTGGTGTGTAAAACTTTTGTTATACATCTTGAGATCATTTTATGATAATGGGTGTTTTCATTTGTATCTTTCGTGGTATTATTCAAGGTTATTTTATCACACTTGAAAGTGGTTTTTTAAATGTCTCTAGGGTTTCCAATTCTACTTTGGTAGTGTTTTAGTGTGGCTTTGTCCTTGACATATGGTTTTTAAATGGGTTTTATGAGAAAAGATTGGGTATACTCTTTGGAATTGTTTTATGAAAGATTTGAATGATTTAATGATTTATGTAAGTGGTGAAACCATATTGGAAAACTATTTTGGAGTGTGTATATTTTCAAATGGTACATTTTAAATTTAAAAGTGGTTGTTTTGTGATGTGTTCCATCTTGGGAATTTTTAATAAAAATGTTTTAAGTATTTACTAAAGTGTGTAAGTGATGTGGGATGTTTTGTGTGATTGTGATGTGAAAAAAGGATTTTGGTTATGAAAAGGGTATTATGTAACATGTGAGTGTGATATTATGTGAGTTGGAATATGTTGGATTTTTTTTATGAAATTGTTTAATGGATTTGTGGAATTGTAAAATAATTGCGAAAAGTGTTGTGGGCTATTTTGGTGTGAGTTGGATTTCGAAACCAATTTGAATGAAAAGTAGAATTCTATGAATTTTGTGATAATAATGTAGGTTTTTTGGTGATTTTCTTATGTTGAAATGATATTTTCATATGAAAAGTATATTTCTTGACTTGTTGAACTAGTTTGAGCACAAGGGGAAAACCTGGGTATCTAGGTGGGTGGACGTGTACTGGTATGCTAGTGAATCCGTGGGGTTTGGCCTCAGTTTCACTTAGCTAGATTGACGTTTAAAAATATAACTAAACTATGATTATTATTATTGGGGACCACTAGGTTATGGGTACATTCCCTAGTAGTGGCTCGTGCACTAGAATGAATATTTTTTATGGTTACTCTCACCGAGATAAGAGGTACCTGGGACCCACAACTAGCTAGTGCCTAGGGGTTATTTCCTATTGCATGTGCTCATTCAATCCTTTATACTCAACATATAAATATGGTATATTTGTCTGGAATATTCAGTAGAATTTTAATTTATTTTAAATGTGTTGATTATTTAAATTGGCCGACATGAAAACTTATTTTTTTAAGTTGCATCTTTTTGAAATTGTAACTAGAAATTACATGTTTTTGAAAAATTGCAAGCTTTTCATCTTTGAATGTTTATCACATGGAATCTCTTAGTGGTGGTATCCTAATGGTATTTTCCTCACACCCTATTTACACCTTTGGTTGTATGTATACTTGGTTATTTTGTTGTTCCATGTTTGGATACAAATTTTGTGCCAACAGTTCAGGTTTTTACCGGTCATTAGTGATGATGTGTGGTAG
Organism: Viscum album; assembly: GCA_963277665.1. NCBI lineage: Eukaryota > Viridiplantae > Streptophyta > Magnoliopsida > Santalales > Viscaceae > Viscum > Viscum album. The sequence continues at coordinate 1,866,891,866 of OY728159.1, forward strand.
AGATGGCTTGAGGGTAGTACCTCTTGCCATGTGGAGGTTCTTGTTTTATCCTTATTTTGTTTCATACCATTTTAATGGTCTTTAAACATAGTTTTTACTTATGTAATTTTGTTATAATATTTTTTTAAAAGACATTTTTAGTTGAAAAATCCATATTTGATTTATTGAGTTTGTTTGTTGTTTAATGTTTATAAACTTGGGTAAGTCATTACCAAACATCATTTCATGATACGCAAGAACATCTCCCAGCCTGTGGGGATTGGGAACGCTCTTCGGTCCTTGTTGTAGGTCGGGTCGGGTGTCAGTTTTGATGGCGGCTAGATTCAGTTCGTGAGAAAATGGTATCAGAGGCAGGTTCACTCTCATTGGGTCATGTTATTTAGGGAATAGTTAGGATAGTCTGAAGTTAGGATTTTCAGGACTTGGAATTCTGGTTATGAGTAATTTTTATGAACACCACACCCCATGAAGGGATTCAAGTCTCCAGGGGAGGTGATTACATTTTAGAGTCCTTTGGTTTTCATGGTTTGATGATGATTATGGGAAATGGAAAGAGAGTTGGGTTAATGTTCTCAATGAGCTCGTAGGGTCTGGAAAACCATGTGGAGCCTGATATATTTACCTTTAAAACTAATTTTTATGATGAATTTATTATATTATTGACACCAATCATATTTCCAATTCACCCACCAAAGCTAATTTCCCCATGCATTGTCTTGTGTCCTTTAGTTTTGAAATCATCAAAGTTATGTTTTAAAACAAAAATGACATGGTTTTAAGAAGCGTAGGTTTTTTTAATGATTTTATAAAAAAATATAGAACGGTTTGAATTGTGAAATGGTGGAACTGGGTTTTCAAAATCGTTCTGAAATGGAAAATGGTGTGTTTACACCACTTTTTAATGCAGAAAATTGTGTTAAAGTTGGTTTGGAAAAAGTGTTTCAATAGAGTTTTATAAAATGTTGAGAGGTGTTTTAATGGAATGAGATATTTTGAAATTAATTTTTATGACTTGAAAGTGATTTTTTATTTAAATGATTTTTCCTTTCTAATTTTTTTGATAATATTTATTTTGGGTTTGATTTTGTGGTTAGCAGTTTTGAGATAAAGGAGGTATTGGTTGACTGTTTTGGTTTTGAAAAGTGGAAATGATTTTTTATTTTAACCTTTGGTATTTTTATGAGAGACCAAATTCATGGGGTTACATGGGATGATGTATTTTTGATGGAATGGTTGGATGTGTTCCAGGATTGATATGAAGAGGGTGATCAGTGTGGCACAGAAACATGCATGTGTGAGGCCCAAGGGGTAACATTGGTGGATACGCTAACCGCTGAACCATTTATTTTCAAAAAATATATTTTAAAGGAAAAACTTTATGTATTTATGACTATTCTGGGATGGTGTATATTATGTTTTTTTAATGTTTAGTTGTTGGATATTTTGAGTCCAATAACCCCACCTGTTTGTATTGTGTTTTGGGTTTGTGTTTGGTCGATAAGCTGTGTTGAAGGGCCGGTTATTGGTCTCTATTGAGAATTGTTTTGGGATTCATTTATGGTGATTCCTTTCATGTGTATGTATCGAGATTTTGGTATATCTTAATTAATGGACCAACTAGGTTGGGTCATTGGGTTTAATCATTGGATAAGGTATGCCCCATTAAGGGTTAGTGCACAACTGAAGTGCAACCCAGATTGTTTCACCATTTGAAGACCCTTAAAAAGATCAATATAAGGAATATTTTTCTTGATATTTTTAGATTGAGTCTACACCCTTTCATTTCTTGGATTTTTTTATCCTCTTGTAGTGGTAGATTGATCATGGATGGTTGGAAAAGACCTTAGCCTCTTATGTTTTCTGATTTGCCGAAGGTGGAAGTGGTATGTGGTTGTTAGCATGGATGAGTATCTGTATAGTGCCTAAGAGGTCATCTCTGTCCTTCATAGTCTCTTCGAAGAAGGAGTTCATGTTAAAATACCAGTCTGTCAAATCTGGTCATGATAGGATATTGTGGCCATTTTCTATAATTGTGTGTTGTTTGGGGATGTTGTATAAGGTCCCTCTCCATGCATTTTTTATATCAGTCACAATGGTCATGTTTGGTGACACCTTGTGATTTTATGTGCTTGATTGACTATAATAGTGAAATTAGTGCAATCCTCTAAGAGTATTTGTTATTTTCAGATAATGTCACCATTGGGAAAAGATCAAAATCTTTCATTTTAGAGGAAGGTGAGTATAGGTGTTCTTTACATCTATTGTTTCTCACTCAAAGAAACAAGGTGTGATGTGTGTGAATCTTTTATGCCCTAGTTTTAGTGAATTATTGAATTAGGGTAATGTGAGTTTGGAATGTGTTATGTATTGGAAATCTTATGGGGTATTTCTGTGTAGTTTTTAGTGGCACCGAAAGAAGAATTCTCATTCAGGGGGTTTTTAAAGCCTAACTATGAGGTCGAATATGCTTCAATCAATTGAGCTCCAACTATAGGTATCTGAGAGAATATGGCTCATAGTCAGAGGGAAATCCTAGAGTCGTTTAAAACCTTGTACAATTTCTTATCCTTGGTATGAAAGATAGGAAGAGTTTAAACCTCTACTGTCATCATCTTTCTTTCTTAGTTCTCATTCGGTGGAAATAGGTTGAGGGCCTTGAACCCATGTCATCGCCTATGGTCATTCCCCCCCCCCTTTGGTTTCCACTAAGTCATTGGATAATGGTTATAAATTTGTCTAGATAGGCTGATCACATAGTTTGGGCATGTTTAGTAGTGACCATGTGCTAAGAAGCCTTGCAGAAAGATTGATCTGAACAGTTAGTGCATGATTTCTCAAACCGTGTAGACAAACCATGTGCCCTTCCAAAATCATTAAAAAATTGAGTCTTTTTGTGCCGGCCCATGCTGGTCGATTAATATGGTTGGTTCTCATGATGGGTAGAACCACTATGATTCTCATGTATGTTCCTTTGTAAATTTGGAATGGAATTCTACCCTTTTTTATAGGGAGTCCGTTCAGGCCTCCCCCTGTTAGTGTCTTGATTCTGTCTTGGAAAAATATAGGTTGTCTCTTATGGTGGGGAGCCTATTTGTGTCCCCCCTTACCAATAACTCAGATTTAACCATCTTCTTGGTTTGTATTTAGGTAGTCTCATTCGAAACTATCAAGATACCCACATTTTACTTGAGTAAATGTTGGGATTGGAGAGATCCCAATGGTTTAGTTAAAGTAAGTTAAGTGTAACCTTGTTCAAAATTTTTGTTCGTTTGGGTGAATTGTTTGAGTCTTGCTCGGAAATTGTTGGAGGATTTTTATTTTGGGATAAAGTATGAATGTTATTGATCATTTCAGGAAATTGGTTTATGTTTTGGTCGTGAGAGTAATCCTTCATGAATTGATCACTGGAGGTGTTTTGGCCTTTGGGGTGAAGCTTGGAAAATAAGTACATCTTGGTTTATCGGTTGGATTTGGTTTTTGTATTTGAATTTCCTGTGGCTTTCCATGGATGATAATTTTTCATGGTGAGGAGAATTTTAACATACATGACTTATTTTAAAGTCAAATTTCATTTATATTCCATTTATGCTTTTTTTGGGGGGTTTCTCAAGCTTTTATGGAGTATTGGGTGAGTTTTCACGAATTGGGCCAAACCGTGAGCCCAATTCTAGATTTGAAAATAAAATTTAATTCCTTTATAACTTCTTTATTTTTCAACATTTCTTATCTATTACAATTCCTACTTGGCCACCCCTGACTTATCAACACCACCATAATAATTTGAACTATTTAAGAGTCCATAATCATGGTGGATTTGGGTTTATATTTCAAGGATTGAGCCTTCCTGAAAGTCAATTTCCTCCCTTAAAAATAGTTCTTGATGCTTCAATATATCGTTCAATGTTTAAGTTTTTTCAGTGATTACAACTCTCACCAGAGACCACTTACCCAAGGCACGGCCCAAGCTCTCCTCCCCCTCTTCGGAGCTCGGTTTCATCACTAATTGGGATGACACTTCTCTGAATATCTCAAATCGCCCAGATTTGAGGAGGTAAATTGATTATTACATTACTCCATCATTTTTTCACTATTTTCCCCCATTATAGTTCCTATATTATCTTTTAATACTTTCTATAAGATCCCTTGAATGTTGATCTATTTTAAAATTCAGATATTGGTATATTTGGGGTGATTTTTCAATATTTTTTTTCAAGGTAAGTGATTCCTTCTTGTTTTCTTCCTTTTCCCTTAGGATTTCCTCCCTCTTTAATTATTTTAAAAAATGTCTAGAATTCAAGGTTCTAACATAGGTGTTGATTTGGTGTCTTTTTTGTCATATATTGTTGTCTAGGGCTGGATTTATCTTCCTTGTGATGCGGCGGTGGTGTGGTTGATGCTTCGCACCATGTTTTGAGGGATTTGACATATTCGGTAGGTGATTCAATGGTAAAACATTCCTTGATGAGTTATTTTTCTTGTTTTAATATTTTTTCATGTTCCTTATATGCTATGTGTGGTAGTAAAACCATTTTTTCGGAATTTGGTTAACAATTTAATTTTATAATTTCATTTTTGTTGAAGTTGTGAACTTTTCGAATGTAACACATGTGGTATCTTTTGTCGTAGTTTTATAAAATATGAAATTGATTTATTAGTTATTGAAAGGTTCTAAAAATTATAATTTCTTAATGCCTTAGTTTTAGGTGGGCCTTGTAAGGGGGTTTTTAGAATATCTTTGGTGTGTAAAACTTTGTTATACATCTGGAGATCATTTTATGAAAATGGGTGTTTTCATTTGAATCCTTCGTGGTATTATTCAAGGTTATTTTATCTCACATGAAAGTGGTTTTATAAATATCTCTAGGGAGGCCAATTCTAAATTGGTAATGTTTTGGTGTGGTTTTGTCTCTGAAATATTGTTTTGAAATGGGTTTATGAGGAAAGATTGGGTATACTCTTTGGAATTGTTTTAGGAATGATTTAAATGATTTAATGATTTATGTAAGTGGTGAAACCATGAACATGAGCCTCGGCCTGGTTTGTGAGGACTCTTTAAGTGAATCAAAGCAACCCAGGATCAAATCCAAGTAGAGGAATATTTTTAGGGGGTAATGTAGTCGTACTGTAGCAGGTACTATAGCAGGTACTGTAGCAGGTATTGTTTGTCACTGTAGTAGTCTGGACTATTCTCCTATTTCAGAATTCAGGCCACCGATTTTCTCCCTCAATCCTTTAAGGCCTTCAGGCCACCCAGTTTTTTGGGTCAGTAAGGCCTTCGGGCCACCTCAAGGCCTTTGGGCCACCATAAGTGCAGATGAAAACCCAAAAACTTACAAGGAACAAGATCTAGAAATAGGATTAGAAAATAGATTTTACCATATAAGAATCTAAACATAATGCAGGAATGAGAGGGTATAGAACCTGCCATCAGGACAAGCTTGTGCCAGCATGGGAATGGCTATCCGAATAGCCATGCGAAGGTGGATAGCAGATTTCTCGATAAAGATGCTGGGGAGGAGAAGTTCCAAGTAGTTAGTCTAGGTGGTATGTAATGTTTGAAGTCTACGGGAAATGAATTCCTCTAATTCCTATGGGCCATGTAATACTTATTCCTACGGGCCTTGTAAGGGTTCGACCTCACCCCAAGAAATTTGGATTATCAAAATCAATAAAAAATGAAGTCCTTCGGCCCATTGGAGGTATGTGATGAAACCATATTGGAAAACTATTTGGGAGTGTGTATATTTTGAAATGGTACATTTTAAATGTGAAAGGGGCTATTTTGTGAGGTGTTTCGTCTTCGAAATTTTTTAGAAAAATTTTTAAAGGATTTACTAAAGTGTGTAAGTGATGTTAAAGTGATGTGGGATGTTTTGTGTGAGTGTGATGTGAAAAATGGATTTTGGTTATGAAAAGGGTATTTTGTAACATTTGAGTGGGCTATCATGTGAGTTGGAATATCATGGATTGGTTTTATAAAATAGTTTAATGGATTTGTGGAAGTTTTAAAGAAATGTGAAAAGTGTTGTGGGCTATTTTTTGTTAGTCGTATTTCAAAATAAATTTGAATAAAAAGTAGACTTTTGTGAGTTGTGTGGTATACATGTGGGCTGTTTGGGGAATTTTTGATGTGGAAATGATATTCTCATATGCAAAGTATATTTATTGACTTGTTGAACTTGATTGAGCACAATGGGATAACCTGAGTATATAGGTGGGTGGACGTGTACTAGTATGCTAGTGAGTCTGTGGGGTTTGGCCTCAGTTTCATATAGCAAGATTGATGCTTACAACTCTAACTAAATTATTATGATGATGATTGGGGACTACTAGGTTATGTGTATGTTCCCTACTAGTGTCTCATGCATGGGAACAAATATTTTAAATGGTTACTCTAACCGAGATACGAGGCACCTTGGACCCACAACATGCTTGTGCATAGGGGTCATTTCTTATTTCTTGTGCTCACTATATCCTTTATACTCACCGTTGACATACGGTATATTTGTCTTTAAAATTCAATAGCATTGGAATTTATTTTAAAAGTGTTAATTCTTTAAATTATCCCACTTGAAAATTTATTTTTTTTAAGTTGCATCTTTTAGAAATTGTTACTAGAAAATTCTTGTTTTTGAAAACATGCATGATTTTCGTCTTTGAATGTTTATCACATGGATTATATTAGTGGTGGTATCCTAAGGGGATTTGGGTCACACCCTACTTACACACAAAGGTGTAAGTAGACTTTGTTATGTTGTTGTTGCAGGTTTGGGTTCAACTTTTGTCCCCATAGTTCTGGTTTTTACCGGTCATTTGTGATAAGGTGTTGTGGAGATGGCTTGAGGGTGGTGCCTCTTTCCTTGTGGAGGTTCTTGGGCTGTCCTTATTTTGTTTCATACCTTTTTAATGGTCTTTAAACATTGTTTTAACTTATGTAATTCAGTTCTGAAATTTTGCAAAAGACAGTTTTATTTGAAAATTCCAGATTTGTTTTATTGAGTTTGTTTATTGTTTAATGTTTATAAACTCAGGTAAATCATTCCCAAACATCATTTTATGACACTCGGGCACTTGTTCCATCCCATGGGGATTGGGGATTCCCTTAGGGCCTTATCATGGGCCGTGTCAGGTGCCATTTTTTATTGTGACCAGATTCAGATCGTGACACAACTGGTGGTTGGGGGAACTGACCACATATATTTCATGGAATGCCACACTAATAGGGAAATACCTAGTCCCCACCCTAAGAGGATATTCAACTCATCTGACTACTCTGTACACCACCTCCCTGGTGAAGAATATCAAATCAATGATTCCTACCCTCGAAAGTCACACTACTGGATTTTCCAACTAGAACCACATGCCCACCACTAAAAGCCTCATTTATGTTCCCATCATAAATAAGTGTATGATCAAATACATATTAAAGAATATTTAAATTAAATATATTTACCAATGAATTTATCTCATGTGTAATTCCATCTTAAAATAATCTCATTATTGCTTCCTCATCCCCTTCCAACACTGAAAAAAATTGTTGCAAGTCTGTGATGCAGCTGGCATAATCTATTACTAACATAGTCCCCAAGGTGAACCTCATAAAATCTTTGGTCTTCTTCTATATAAAGGTATACATATAGGAATGATACAAAAACATTTCAAGGTAGTATTTCTAGAACATACCATCAACCTACTCAGTCAAAACCATGGTATCCCACAAGTTCTTATCCAATCCTCATTACATGTATGTTTCTAAATTGACTCTCTTCTCAGGAGGAGTCATCAAATGATCCAAAAATAACTCGGATAAACTTTATCCATAACTATACTACCTAAAATCCACCATCTTCATCAAACATCAATGGATGATGTGATTAAATCTCTCTAATCTAATCAAAAATAATCATCACATCCCGCCCTGTATCTCATTCCATCATCTACCTAATATGAGAAAAGTTATCATAAAACTAATACTCTCATATATTACCCTAAACAACTTTGATTTCATACCCCACATCTGGAGGATAATTCTCTGTAATATACTCTTGTCACAAAACTAGAACACGTCATCATGGTGGAATCTCTCTATAATGAAAACCCAACATCTCATAATACATAAAATAAAACATCCACAGTTTTCATAAAGAAAAGTATCTTTTATCCAAAAACAACTCATCTTGGATACACTATTACAATGGATATAACAATGTTTCTATAATTACCCTTATCTATACCTACTAAAGGTCATTATCAACAAGGGGTAAACTCACTCACACAACTACATGCCTTTTCATTTAACTCCCACTCTACAATTTTCACCTCCACAATTTAAATCATTCTCTTTTATGAACCTTTCTATCTTCCCAAATTTTCACCACAAATTTTAAAACCATTTATGACTCTTCTTTAGAAACTAATCTTTTATCCTTTCATTTACATTTCATCTATTTACCCAATTCCATCATCTTTATTATACATCATTTCATTCGAATTATTCAAGGAATTAGAAAGTAATTCTATCACAAACATCCCACATATCCTTCCAATGTGTTTCTAACGTGATGTATTCCACTTATAACCCTAGGTACATAAAATGATTCATGAATGGACAACCTCGTTCCATTCCATCTGTGAGAAAAAAATCCTAAAATAGACACATCACATTAAAATTGAATCACTTAATGGTGAAATAACATCCATCCATAAGAACACACATCAAGAATAATATTTCCACCCTGGGTTACTTGGGTTTCCCTTCAAAATGGGTTAGCTACTCCCACGCACAAGCTCACATGCAAGGGCCAAAACAGCCTAGTCTATTTTCTAACATATCTAAATAGAAAGGAAAAATAAAATAACCACTCACATACAACTTTATAGCATATGCAACCCAAAATATACTAAACAGGTTCCCCGAATCAGGTTGTCACATGAACTCCAGCATACTTCCCCATATGCTAGATGCTACCAACAAGAAGTAAGGGTTTGTTAGATAACATGGGAATATTATACACTCTTTATAAGACTAATCCACATTAGATAAAATATTAAATAATGTAAACAATATACAATAACCAATAAAAATACATTAAAACCCACTTCTCAAAATTGTTGTCAATCCCACAACCAAGAAGTAAGTGTGCCATGTCTGTCATTCAGTTCTAAGTGATGGAAACCCAAAAAAATATAAATATATGAATCCCAAAACAGATAGAAACTCTAAATCTAGATCCATCATCCATGCACATCCCAATAACAAATCAATAATCTATCATAAACCCTCTTCCCTTATCTAGCATGAAATCATGAAGTCTTCTCGGGTACCCAATTGATTCCTGATTAGGGTTTGAGTACAACATAGTAGGCCAATAATAATGGTGTCTATAAAATATCCAATATAAAAATATCATGTATGAATGTACTAAATAAACAACAAGAAAAATAAAATTAAACTAGGTTTCATTGTTTAACAAAGTTCAATTAAATGACTCTCATCTTTTATCCCATGGGTTTGTAATTTTTATCAAGTTCAATAAGACTTATGGCAACAAACTAATATGCATAAGGGGATTTTCATGTTCCTTATCTCACTGGGAAAAAACACTTCATAGACAAATACATCACACTTTCTGCGGATCCTGGTTCCGGGAATTTTCATCAGATGAAACTGTTAGGGGATTATAGATTATGTCCTCTCCGTAAACTTTGAATTAAAGGGGGGGTTTATATCCTCAGTCTATCATATCTAGTGGGTGTAGATCCTCAATTCCAATACCCCACACATTACAGTAAACAATGTTCACTTGCTTATATAATCATTTACGAAAAAAAACCAATTCACAAACCATACTCATTTGACACATATGACATTTAAAAATCATATTTCACTCAACCCATTAAATCATCTTAATTACATATCCCATTTACAAATTCTATTTTACATTATTTATCCTAATTGACCCATTTATCCTTCACATTCCTTATCCAATCAAAAATATAATCTTTTCAATCCATTACTCTCATAACTCATTAAGTTTATACCACACAACCCCATATTCTAAATTAACAACTAAACACTATTACCATTATTCATTTCATAACCCATGATAATATTTCAACACATTTATTACAGGATCTATGTCATAACAATAAAATTCCACATTTAAAATTATGATTACTATGTTCAAGAATGATGGAACACCCCATTGGTATCCCTATAACCAGTATAATCAACCTCAATTCATCCCACGAAGATCATGTGGAGTTTAATTTATCATTTTCCCAACAAATTTACCTAATAATACTAATGGTTTCAAATTCATAACAATGAGGAACCATAGAACAACCACTTACACATAAATAAATATCAATATTATAGGATGTAATGTATAGACCACCTACCTCAATTTTGAAGAAGAATGATCACTTAACCCTGTGCTTTGAGTATGATATGAACACCACTCAAAAATAAACTTAATATCCACAGAAAAAATCGGTTTTTCGGTCTTTGGAATAATAATAATTGTTGCACATGAACTAATCCTATAAAGAGAATAATGAAAAGTATTAAACTCAACCGGAACCTCGATTTTCAAACAGCAGTTCTCTATGTGGCCTTGAAATGATGAATACTGGTCATTGGGAGGTCTTGGGTGATTCAGTATTTTCACAATGGCTGGAGGATGAATAATAGTGGTAAATACTGATTTATAAAACTTAAGGCCCAAGACAGAAAAATGGAAAAATCACACTTTTCAAGGGGCATATGGTTTGGCTACATGGTTAGCCAAAATTTTCACCAACCATGTTCTACCCTCTATCCAAGAAGGTTCCATGACACATGGTTACATGGGAATCCCACACGATTGGAAAAACTACATGATTTCCATGTGTAATGGCTCTATCCAATCTCACATGGTTTTCCCTCCCCATTTGAATGGTATCGTTAAATCATGCACCCCTCCTCCAAGTATGCCCGGTTTGGGAACAAGATTAGTACTAACCATGCACCATCCATGAAACATTCCCCAGATGACAACCATCTACCTAATTTCATGTCCCAAACCCCTGGAACACCCTGATACTCCATAGACACATAAAACATTCCTATAACCAAAATAAAGATACTTAAGACAAAAATTAAACCAGAACATACCTCAACGAAGTTTGAGATCTTAAAAAATTAAAAATTACCAAACATGTCATAAATATCATATATATATAATATACAAACATTAATTCCATCATTATTATCAACCATTAAATGTGGTAATATAAAAAACAAACAACATCAGTTCATGAGGTGGTAGTTCGTCACACATACGAATGATGATTACGTACCCCATTTGATGGAAAAGTGAGTGAGTGAAGGCAGTACACTTAACATAACAACATATCTTAATATTTAAAATGAAGAGGTTATTATATAATAATGTAATAATAATAATCGAGGTGTGTAGAAATAATGAAAACAAAAGTTCTTGTTGACGGATGATACCTCTTCTTTGGGTAACTACATTTGGTTTTCACCAAAGGGTTTCCTTGATTGGATTTATTCCCAAAGGAAAGCTTCTATAATTAATGAATATAAATTGGGAAATTATTTTTTTAGGTATTGTAAATTCCAAAATTATTAATAGGTGTGAATAAGTTTGGAGGTGACTTCCCTTTTATGTTGGAGAAGGAGTGACACTGTGTAAATATAAAAAGGTAAACACTCTCGAGAGGTCTCTTATACATCGTGTGCCTCCAATAATGATAAAGTTTTTATATAATGGTATAAATTGTATAAACATGTGCAACTAATGTTTTTTGTACACGTTTCTAGGTTATTTGTCCTCTTATGTTTAATATTTAACTAAATAAACTAATTTTTATCCTAATCAATGTAATTAATTTTAATTAATTTCCCTAATATTTTTGGAAAAAATTTATTTTGAACATATTAAAATTTATAAATAATTATTATTATAAATATGGAATCCATTTTTTAAAATTAATAACATATAATTGGCATAAATTTATATAAAAATAATCTCAGAGAAGGGACGAAACAATGGGGTTTTAAAGTAAAAATGTTCAAAAGATTGAATTGTTGTTATATCCAATTTCAATATGATATTGATTAAAGTGAACTAAAATGGATTTATTGTTGTATAATTTATCTATTTATACATTAACACTATTTTAAAATATAATTTAACTATATAAATAAATTAGAATAAAATGAAGTTTTCAATTGAAATTTGGTGTTTTCTCTATTCATCAAAACATGATTCATCTAAAAAAAGTACCATAAATTTAACTGAAATAATTTATGATATTCTTATCTCATAATTGAAGTTAATTTTTTTAAATATTTATTATAAAAGTGTGAAAATTTAGTTTTAAAAAAATTACTATTTAAATATTGTAAAATTTCCTTTTAGAATAAAACAGCCTTTTATGCCTAAAATAGGATTTGTTCTTATTTTATGACTATAAAACTTATTATATAAATGTAAAAACATTTGGTTGAATTTATAAAATATAAATTTCATTAAAAACATCCATGAATGTTTTTTTAATTTATTGAGATAAATTGTGTTTGTACATAGAGAAATAGTTTTCTTTGAAAGGGATGTACTTCATTTTCAAATTGATCTTACTTTCATTTATAGAAAATTGATAACCAAATTATTCATTTTCTATACATGTGTAAAAATTATTTTAACAATTTATTTTATCATTTTTTTAACTTTCATTCTAATGTATAGGTGATAAAAATAATTATATTTTAAAAATAGCATTAATTTTATATTTTAGTTCGGTTAAACTTGGTCATGCATGTCATGCAAGATATCAAAAGGACTTTGAATTGTGAGTAACAGAAGCCAAACATAGTGTTGAGGGTATCACAAGATAATCTAAGTGTTTTTGTAATGAAATATCAACTTAATGTTGTATAAAAATCATGAATAACTTGGTTCCTTCATATAAAAAAATTTATATTCATTGTTTCATGAAATGAAAAATATAGAAAAGATCAAAATAATTTGATGAAATATTTTTCAAAAAAAACTCTGGTTGTTAAATTCTACCCCCCCTTAAAATGATATTCTCCCTAAAAATTCATTTGGGTCTCCATAGTCTTAATACATTAAAGTTCCATTTATTAAAACACACATTGTAAAAAAAATGAATTCTAAAACATCCTTTAAATAATGAATGTTCGGAACATAATGGTTACCCAATGTAACTCGTAACTAGGTATCCATATATGAGAACATATGTAGCAAGTGAAAACAAGAACATGGAATAAAAAACTAACTATCATGTTCTAATTGAGAGTGATAGATAACTTGGTAATGGGAATGTTAATGATCATAATTCCATAAACCAAAGAGTCTTGAAAAGGAAATTGATATCATAGAAATGATAAAATGGGATAAAATTTTATTTCTAGAAAAAAAATCAAATTTGATGAATTTTCATGAGAAGATATACTTACTTTATTTATTGAAATTTTATATTCACAATCATACCCTTTTTGTATGTTGATCAATTTTTACTTCATCTATTACTCTAATAAATGAAGGTTATTTTGTTTTTCAAAGAGCACTAATGGATCGTGAGACACATAGATAGACTGATAAGTCATTCTAACTATCATTAGGTATCATTGAAAAAATTCTTAGTTGATGTTATTCAGTATGTATAAATATTCATATGGTGAATTAATATGTTAATCCCAAACCCCACTTCCAAAGTTGAAGTCAAACAATTCCATAAATGTTTATCCATATTACTCATTCAAATGATGAATGTTAAAAAAATTAGATTGAAGGTCACAAAATTTCATAAAATCAGCTTAAAATTGATCCCCTATATATCATAAAGATTCTCTTTCTGTCACATATCAAACATATTAATAAATACATCATTTATTATCTTGATACATGGTAATAACCACAACTACCATAAAACCATGTTTAAAACATACGTGCTTATTTATTCATTATATAGAACATAGATTATTGGATGTATTCCTCAAACCCAAAAATGTTGTAAAAATCATTAATTAGATCATAAAACACTTTGTCAATAGATACTTTATTAGTTTTGAGGTCATAAAAACTATCCAATTTAATTAATTCATATCAATAGTCTCATTATCTCAGATAAATATAGTTTTCTCAACATTCGGAATACATTAAGGGTTAAATTCCATGTATCACAATATAACATTTCCATTAAATATCCTTTTAATGTCATCGGCCCCATTAATTATATTTTTTAAAATATTTAGTGAACATATATTCCATGATTCATATCACATAATTCATGATTTCAAATTCACGTTCAGATCAATCATCACACTTATTTCTAAAACCATTAGTTAGGCTTTATCATCTTATTCCTTAATAACCCATCTTGAAATATACACTTAAAATCATGTTTTAACTTTCATCAAACTCAATTTATTCATTCATATAAACAATACTAATAGAACAACACATACCTTTCATGTGTTGTTCCTGGTTTCTTCATCCTCAGTAGAAAAATCATTACTAAAAAAACCTTAAATATTTTCATCATGAGATTTCCCCCAAATAAATTGATTTTTATAATGGACATAATTTCCACACATAAAACATTCAACTATTGTTAACACATTATGGTGACAAATATTACCATCAAATACGTTATCATACCTTTTTTCAATTTCCCTTTCCAGTTACATACTTTTTGTCCTTATTTTCCATAATCAAAACATATTCATGTTCATCTAAGAGATAAACTTGTTGTGTCTATACAGGGATATAGTTTCTTATAAACTAATCTCACAATAAATAACTATAATTCCAAGATGATTTACTAAACATTGACTCCCAATTAGAATTATCCGTAGAGACATCCCTAGATATATTCATAGAAATATCCCTAGGGTTTTAACTAATGTTTTCTAATCCTATTTTCCAATGGTTGGATAATACTTTCCTTTGATACCATCATTAGCTACCTAGGATTAACATACATGGATATTACATCATTTTAGATTAATATTCATCATGTTACAAAAGTACATGCATGGGCATCAAAATTGTTTAGTGTCTTTAGATACTTGGAAACATAATCTTCTAACCTGGTCAAAGATCTTAAATATCTCCCATAAATATATTCCCCTTTATTACACCTACTTAAAACATTATATCATAACTTGAGTATTAGAAACATAATAAATGGTTATTTCAGATGCTCCTTAAGGGTATTTAAAGGATATATATTTACACACCACGAGAATAAATTTTCGAGAACATGATAATAACATTTGAAAATAATACTCTGCATATAAAAGATCGTAATCATGAGTAATGTAATAAAAATGTCATTTCATAAGACATCAATCATAAGGAAATCAGGGGAATAATCCAAGAAATAATAATATAGGAATATGACATGGAATTGAGCAAAAAACATAAGAATATAAAATTATTTCCATATTAGTAAATGATTACTCTTAATGACATTATAGTAGAGTGGGTTCACTCCCCAAGCCATCTTATTAGTTAAGGTTCACACCCAAGGAAATCTTAATAGTAATTGTTCACTCTTATGACCATATTAGTTTACAAGGTTCACTCCCAAAAACATATTAACAGGGAAAGTCCATTATAAAACCAATTTCACTCCCCATTCAAGCCATGTAAATTAAATGAGATGTAAAGATTAACCTAATTTATTATGGGGAAATATTTGTCCCACCCATCTCATAATGAAATCAAACATACATGTTCTACAATATAATATAACATTTATCATATCATGTCCCATAAAAACATATAGGTTTTATAAACATTATATCATAACCTAAGAAATGAAATGGGTATCATAACCAATCCATCATACCATAACCTATGGAGAAGATATAGTTTTCTTAATCATAGAATAACCCATGAAAGGAATCTAGTTTCATAATTGTTTTATCATGGTATATATCGTAGAAGAAAAATGTATTTCATAAAAAAATGTCATCCTAATCAAAACCCATTGAAATATAGAATAATAATAGTTCCCTTGGATAATATCTATAGTAAGAAATAAATAATATCAAAGGATATCATCTTATATGGAAAATGATTTTGAAACATCACACAAGAAAATTTCTTAAAGGAAATAACATTTATTTGAAAATCCATTTTTAAAACATAAAAAAAATTTAAAAATATTATTCTCTAAATACCAATTTGAAAACCTATTAGTATTTAAAAATCATTGAAACAATTCATGAGAGAAATGTACTTTTTTATTTGAAAGGTTCTTTTTAGAACATAAAAGCTTTTTAAAACGTTTTCCTCTAAAAATACCTTTGAAAAATTATAAAATAATATTTTAAAGCATTGAAATCCTTTTATTTGAGAATAACATATTGGAAACATATAATGGATGATCTAAATACTATTAAAAACAATTTTTAAACCTAAAACTTTTTTTAAAACATTATTCATTGAAAATGTATTTTAAAAAATATAAATGAAGCTTTGAAAATAATTTCATACACTTATTATGCATAAAACATTTAGGAAAACATTTTTATTTGAAAATTGAATTTAAAACATATATAGAAATATTTTAAAATCATTTAAAACACCTCTTGAAAATAAAAAAATTGTAAAACATTTTTATTTGAATATATCTTTGAAAACATATAAATAAATCGTTCAAACCCATTTAAAAAAAATATATAACATAAAAAATATTCAATCTTTTTAATTGAAAATGAACATAAAATATCATTTAAAAAAAATTTCTACATTTTTGAAAATATGGATTTTGAATAAAATAGATTTCCAATATAAGGGAGAAATAAGATCAAATTTCATTCAAACCACTTTCTTAATTATCTTAAGTACCAAATATTGGATGATAGTTCCAATACATGAATATATCATTAAAAATAAAAGGATTATAAAATCATTATAATTTTTAAAAGATAGATAATAAGATTAAATCAATGGAAGAATAATCATATGCATTCCAAATAAACGATGAGATTATATCAGTAAACTCTTACCAATATAGTAACATTGAATAAAATCCCTATGAAATAATAACATTAATTGAAGAATAAAATATCATAAAAAGAATGATATTTATGAGATTACATATCAAATGGTAGTATATACACCTTGTAAAAGAATATATGTTCATAAATGTTGACACTCTATTTTGTAACATAGATGAAAATTTGATAAAGGTAAATACCTTAGGGAAATGATAAGAAATGAAATGAATCAGGCCAAGGATTATAAAATCCTCTAAAGGTCATTCTCCCAAACCCCCCACAAGAACCTCCAACATGTAAGTTACCTACGTAGAACCCTACATGACCAAACTGTGTGAGCACCTGCATGAGATAGACCCTTTTCCAAGGGTCTTATATTTTCTTATAAATAGGACCATGGGGTCTTCATTTGTATGGATGAAAATTACAGAAGGCCAACCAACGCCCTTTTCATGATAGTTCTTTTCTCAGTCCCTCCATAACCATCTAGGTAGCTTTCCAAAACCTTAAGAAGAGGTAATTATAGATGGATAGTGAAACTAAAGTCCTCATATGTTTTAAAATAAACAAAACCTATGTGATACACTCTCCACCACATAATTAAAGAATACTATCATGAGACACCCTTCACCAAATAGGGACCTATTAAAGTAACCTATGGGAACACCTGTGGTGACCCTTAAAGGCATGAGAAAGGTCTCACCCAAGTGTAGTCACTAGGTTGTCCATCACTCATAGTGCTACTAATTTTACCAAGCCTATATATGTGGAGAACATCTTGTGTGATGCCACTTTGGTTCTCCCCAACATCCCACCATCCTGAGATATTATTTAGTCCTTCTTCAAATCCATCCATGGTTGGTCCTATCCTCCTTTTGATCCCTTATCTAAGAAGGATTAAGTCAAATATTCCACTAAAGCCTCGTGGCATGGAAACCAATTGGGAAAAGGTTCACCGTCATGTCTCCCATTTTGATTTGTATTTCTATGGTCATAGGTTTCCCGCATTGGTCCTAATAGACGGTTAGGATATTCATGGAATGCAAAGATTTTTATTTATACAGTCATGATGATTTATTCCTCAGGGATAGTGTTAGGGAGTTCTTGGTATCAGATACAAGGGTTAGTGTATTGTCTTTCTCTTTTCGTCTATAAGTTCTGAAGCCTCCAGTTCATATCAGAGAGAGTGAGGAATATGATTCCTTTTCCACTAACCATGGAATGAAATCCTCCTCCCTCTTTACAAGTCAATTTTAGGGAATCCTTCCGGGAGTAAGGCCCTATCATTTCTTGCAAAATCTTTCACTGTTTCCATTCTCTGCCTCCCTGCCACTAGGTCAGAGAGGTAAGGAGAACCTATTCCCAATCCCCACTCCTGATACCTTATTTCCACATTTTCTATACCCTGGACCCATTCCAGTGTAAATTAAAGATATAGATGTATCGTAGCCCCATCCTCTTCCATCATAGACTCAGCCTCTTTCATATGTGGGAGAGGGGTCAAAAGAGGTGGGCACACTCAACACCCCATCCATCTGGGCTTTCTATCCATGTCCACCAGAAAACAAAATAAATGTTGTTGGTTTTATGGATCTTTTATTTCCCCTTGTTTCTCAGAACAGACATTAATCACGTGGTCTTAGAGGTAACTATGATCAAGACATCCACACAATCCATGAGTTTGATTGAACTACAATAACTCGGATTCCTGCTACAATCGAGATATGTAGGATTCCCACATAGGGATTGATTTCATTGGGGAACCTCCTTAGTGGTAATCCCCAATCATATTTCCCTTATTTTGGGAATCCTCCTCAATAGTACGCCCTAAAATAATCCTCCAAATCACCATGATTTGAGACATATCTCATGGTATCTTTTTAGGGAATCCTTTTATGAGTAATCCCCAACTAATCCTTCTCAAAGGGTCATAATTCCCTTTAAGATAAACTTGTAGGGCCTCCATAGGTGTGGGTCCTCTTAACCGAACTATGTAGGCTTGAATCCCCCCCCCCCCCAGGATACGTAGGAATACTCCTTAGGGTTCAATCCCAACACCCCAAATCAACCTTGTTCATTATGCACCACATTCCCTGTAGGATCTAATTAATCCAAGGAAGTTATCATCCTCCTGGATTCCTTTGGCTAACCTATCATAAATCCCACACAAAAAATTGACTAGGTAAGTTCTGTCTAGACATCCTCTCCACATGATGTTAAACTATACAGTTGGGTCTTTATCAAATGAAATTAAATGGTATGATGTTCCCTATTAATAGGCACTGAACTACATGGGTTTTGATTCCTTTCACAAGGATACACATGAATCCCATTTATGGGTTTGATCCCAACATCAAAAAAACTCTCATATCCTTAGATGACAACAAACTACAAAGTGACTCCCGTCCCACTGGATGATAATACACACTGGAGTGACCCACTATGTGAATATAAAACATGTTTATTCATAATAATGACTATTGAATATCTAATTTGTACACAAGTGGATACCATTGATGGATAACCTCGGACAAATACATATATATCTTTTGATTAAGAACCTCAGATTCAAATAGATGATTCTAATTTTCATACATGCTAATAATTGATTTTAAATTACAGGGTGACCCACATCATACTATAGAATTAATAAGGGATTTGTGAATATGTCATAAACCAATAACAGATTCTCTAAGTGATCCATAATTCCCCCCACAAAATGGTGTGATAATCCTATCCTTCATTCCTCTCAACAATGTGCATTTTTAAGCATCATTGTACAAAACTACCGATGACCGCCTACCTTTGGAAAGTTGGTCCTCAAGGATACAAAATGGTAGTGTTTTTATAGTTCAATGAAAAAATCTATTAGAAAAAATTTTGAAGAAGTGATTCCAAACATGAACACAATTTTGAGGTGAATGAAAAATGGTTAACATGACATTAGTCTTTAACAAATAAGATAGTGTCACTTATCTGTTAGGCTCCTTTCAGTTGAAAAAACTGATCAAGACAAGGAAATCAATCGTGAATGTGTTTAGTCAAATGAGATTCTACATTTATGGAGTTTCTTGTTTGTGTATTTCATATATGAAGCTTCTTATTTTTATAACTCCCCTCAATCTAATGGTGTCATTCCTGCCATCATCAATCAATTCCCTATATATCGCTTAGGGTGGGTCCTCATCGACACAAGGGAAACCATCACCAATATAGACTCCTCAATGTTGGGTCACTAATGTGTTGTTTTGGGATGTACCATCACCATGGTACCATCCCGACCTTATATGCCACCCGACAAACCCTCCATTCACCAAGCCCCACCGGTCATTTAGTTAACGATGACCATTGGTCCAAAAAAAATGACACTAATCACTGTATTCAGATCTATTCGGATATTATCCCTATAATGTGGTAATTAGTTCATCCCATATCATAGGGAGGTGGATTAATGGGCCACATAAGACCTCATACATAAGACACAGGGGGTCCTTCTCATGGTCTCCCACTAGTAATCATCATCTCCAATGTCACACGGTAGTGAACTCTCAACCTGATTAGGGTGTTGTTCTCGGTTATTCGGTCTAAGTCCTTCACACCTAGGAACATAAGACATCCTCTAGGGATAAAAACCAGCCAATAGGGAGAAGGATAACATCTCTTCCCCTTCGGAAAGCCTGCCATCCCAATTTTGTGGTAAATTATAAACAAACACAAACACAAACACCTATTATCCTGTATTCAGTAAGCCAATAGAATCACTTGGAGGAATTCAAGGAATCCAACCATTTGAATAAATAAGTAACTCAAACTCAGGCAGATACACCTTCAAATACCCATTAATCCTACAAGTATATTTGTCTCAAAGAACCTAGATAAGTCATTTGGAATATCCTGATGTCATGCAGGGGTAGACTCAACTCCCTTCCCCCACTCACGAGTGGTTTCAGTATTCACATGCAGGAAAGGGGGTATAGGTGCAAGTACATACATATATTCTAGAAATGTAATGAGAACATATACATGCTCCAGTCACATAAGTCACCAATATTATTTTAAAAATGGAGAAAGGGAATACAAAAATCCATACCCATATCTTAAAAACTATCCAGGGCATCGTAACAATGATGAAAATAGTTCCCAAGGGATAGACACATAACTCAATCACCCCGAATCAGGTGGATCAACCCCATGTCACCCCATTGTAGATTCTTACCTTCACTCACATCCCTAACGGTCATGGAGAAAACACATGCATATAATAAAGACAAACAGTTTGGGAACATACACCCGTCCAATTAGAGATAATTGGCCAATCCCAATGGCCACTCCAATGTATGAACAAAAAACTTATCATAATAACTACTTCTCCAAGAATATGTCCCCAATCTCTCGTAAGAAGAAATCAAAAATAAACCTCATCATACATGATTATAAAATCAAGGTAAATTCTATAATCTGGATCCACTTAATACTAAATTTCCTAAAGCCCTCAGATGATTATCTATGGAATCTCAAGATACTACCCTCCTATGACCAAATTTCCGAAGTGTTAGTAGTAATTTTGAAGGTCCTCTTTATATAATTTATCATTAATTCTTGACTCATGCCGACAATATTATCTATTTTCAGATCCCATCTTCAGATGAGAGCTGTGGTAGCCCTCTGTGTGGCCAGAGGATCAAAGAGTATGAGGGTCTCCACCTTTTTGTAATCCACTGTGGTGGTCATAACCATGATGGAATTCACTATGAAGGTTCTATCTTCCATTTTGTATCACATTTCTAAGAGAATTATCCAATTTAATATATAGTGATAAGAAATCCCTCTTATCATGAGGAACTTGCAAACACAATACTAGTCTTGTCTGATGCATTGTCACTGGAAGGTGAAAAAATTTCTCAACCAAAATATATCCCATGGTGATAGCTATTCTACGAACCACCCTTGGGTTAGTTTCCTTCCACCATAGTAGTGGAATTCCCAACAGTCTAACTTATTATAAACAAAAAATCAATAAATTTCCACTCTAGTTGGACAAGGTACAGGAAACTATAGAAAAAGAAGAAGAATACATGCTAAATATAAGGAAAATCACTGAAGACCACACACTGGTCATATTATGGCCTTTAGACACCCCTCAATACAACATTCCAGAGTTGTTTTCAGAATATTGTATACAAGAAATCCACTTCAACAAATGGAAAACACTTCATATTTTAAATGAAAATATATTACCTTATGATGAATAACTCACTCAAGTGAATATAATATAACTATTATAGAAACAAATTGAGTCAGTATTTCTCTTATAATCATGAAATCTAATGATTGAGAAACAATAAGGATCCCTTTATCACACATGACTTGATGAATTAATGAGGTTGCATGTAGAGACCCAAAGCTTATCGTACATGGACATTACATTACTTTTGCGGAATACTTAGTACATAACAAAAACACACACACAAGGATCGTAATAGTTTAGTGTCTTTGGAAACTCGGAACGTAATCTTCTAATCGTGGTGAAAGATCTTCAATATCTCCCATAAATATCTCTCTTTTTTTTTACCTAAAACCTTTATTTATATCCTGGGGAAAAGAAAACATAAAAGGGTGAGCTCAAATGCTCAGTAAGGGTATACAAAAGAAATAAAAATCAAATCATATCTTTTTGAAAATCATAACCTGCAAAAGAGATCATAATATCTTAACATGGAACAAATCATAGAAGTGAAAATGAGATCACCATAATCATAACATGAAACTTGAAACTTTGTGGCATGCACACATAATCATGGAAAATCATTTCTTGTTAGTCATGACTCATTTCCAAGACTATCTTAGTGGACAAAGTCCCTTTCTGAATCGAGTAACCCTCGTTTCAGTCCTGTTTCACTGAACCGGTATAACCTACCATTTCAGCCATGTCTATCTCATGAGATATAAAATCTTTACCCAATGCATTGGAGGGAGATATAGGTCCCACCCATCTCTTAATGAATCCTTTCTTATGTGTGCCACAGAATCATAAATCATACATCATTGCATAACCCATGTAATAAAAATGGGATTTTTAAACAACATGACATCATAAAACCATTCATATAAGATAAAGGAATTCATAAACATAATTCCATCACAACATAGTCAAATCAATGTAAAAATATGGATAGAAACAGAACCCTTTATTATCTTATATGGAAAATAATTTTGATAAAACACTTGAATTGAATTCTTGAGGAAAATATCCTTTCTTCTTCAAAATCAATTCCTTTTCACAAAACATCATGCAATTTTAAAAGAAAGAGATTTTATTGAAAATAGTCATGAAATATTTTAGAGGAAGCTTCATGAAAATAAGGCTTTATAAAACAGTAGAAATCCGTTCGTGCCGTATAAGTTAAAAAAAAACATTCTTCGTACTTTTTTCGGAAAAGTCAAAAAATACCTCGTACGGAAAAACGACAAAAGATTCCTTTCATATTCTTTACTAAAAACTCACCGAAGAGTAAAATTGGATTTAAACTATTGTAAGTGGATGGAAACAATATTACATATTGAAGGAACATGGATGTGGATGATAAAATACACCCCAGTAATTACTTACGAATAAACAATCTCGGATAAAAATGAGATTGTGATATTTCCCTTACCTTAGGTCCGACTTGCTTTGTAAGTGTCCGAACCTCCTGTATAATGATTTAAATCATGTTATTGACTTATTACAGAATCATATTCATTTTTATGATATCATATATGGTTCACTTATTATATTACCCGTTCTTTTGTAAATTCCATGTTAAAGAAGCGTTTTGGGTAAAATCGTTTCATTTATCTTAGGTGTTTTGACTTGTTGTTCTTGACATCATTATTACTTATATCATGATTTACTTACTTCCAGAATATAAAATATGATTTATATATCATATATATTCAGTATATATATATATATAATAGGTAGATAAATAAAATGAAAAACACCGTTCATGGAGACGGTAGTCCGTACGTACGCATGAACGCTGTTTTCCTTTCCTTATTGTCTTGAAATGGAAGTAAGTAGATGACATACATATGTATATATATAAATAAATCTAGTAGCTTTATAATGTCATATATTTCATTATTATTTCTTATATATACATTATAATCATTCTTAAATGGTTAACATGGAGAATGAATCTCATCGCGTCGTGGAGACGGTAGTCCGTACGTACGCACGAGCGATGATATCATTTCTATAAATATTGAATTGAATTGGAGTGGATTATACAATATATCAGAATCAATATGATGTTGTAATAACTATGTATAGTTATTCTTTACACCATTATACCCATCCATGTAAGGTGGTGGTGGAAAATAGATTACACCACGGCGTGGAGACGGTATTCCGTACGTACGCACGCGCGGTGATTTCTTTTTCCGTAGGATGGATAGATGGTGAAATAGGGTTGTTTCATACTTATAATAACATATCAGTATATTAGTGATACTGATGTTATTACTTCATAATGAAACAACCTAAGAAGAAGAAGTGGAAGAAGAAATAAAGATGAAAGAATTGGTAACGGTAATTACCACTTCTTTGAAGTGCCTTTTGGAGACCTCCTCTTAGGGAACTAAAATTGGTCTTTGAGTAAGACCAGAACCTCTAGGATGTTGCTAGGGAAGTGGAGAAGAGATTTTGGCAGGGGTTGGCCGAGCTTGAGTGCTCAAATTGGTGTGAGGAGGAGGGGGAGGAGATGTCCTTTTATAGGGGAGGAGAGGGGCACCTTAGGAATATCTCAAAATATTATTTTATATTAAAGTCAAAATCGGTTTATAATGGTTCCAAAGGGTCTTATTTCGAAGATAAAGTGGGGAAGGGTCTAAATCCTATCAACCAATAAGATTTAGACAAGTTTAGGGTTTTATTTTAACCTTATCAATTAGATTTAACTCTAAGTTAATTAATTTAACTTTTACCGTGTCTTTTTGTTTTCTTTCACTATATGGTTAATACACTTACTATAAAAAGCCAAACGAACCCCAAATTGTTTATTATTAATATATATATCCTTATCTAAGTCATTTGGCCGAACCTTAGATTTTTAGGAATAAAATAACAATTAATAATATAATATTTGATTTAAAAACTATTTTGTGTCAATTTTGACACTATTTGATATATGATTTGTTTGAAAGTCATAACAGAATTATATGTTCGAACCAAGTTTATTAAATCAACACTAATATATCATAATAACCTAGAAAATTAGTTGAATTCATAAAAAGTCTCAAATTACATTTATTTTGGTGTTTATAACATCAATTATGTCAATATTTCATTAATAAGATAATTACTGCATCATCTTTGTGTCATAAATAAATTAAATTATTTGATGTCTAAAAATTAGAAATAAAATACCATCATGTATTAAATCTTTTTAGCTTTCTAATGAATATTTACAATCGAATTTATCTTATGTATAACCCCATATTAAAAATGATTTACTTATTAAACTTTGATTTTAACTATTTTAACCTTTCTTTAAATAAATTAATAATAAATGTCCTAATCTAATCCAAGTGGGCCTAAATGGTCATATTTTATTCCTAAGTTTGTTTTTGGTCGAATTACACTTGTCCAATAGAATTTGGACATGTGTTAGGGTAATAGTAATATCATATTTACCCTTAGTTACCCTATTTACTATTAACCGCGGTAAAAAAAAGTAAAAAGTTACTATTCACCAAAAATTATTTTCATCTCATTGAACCACATTTTAGTCCTTGATATTAACCGTGTCTCTCGGATTTTCGAAATTCCATTCACAGAAGCGGTAAAATTAAGTTTTATGCAAAATTCAATTTTTAACCTACCACTTAGTAGTTTCACTATTCATCAAAAATTGAAGTTTTTCAGAAAAATGCCAAAATTTCACCCTAAGCTATAATTGATATTTCGAATTCAAAAATGATTTCTATTTTACCAAATTCATAACATAAAATTTGCATTAATTAATTTTATAATTAAATCCCGCTGTTAAAACAAATAGCGTGTTTTTAAGAAACAATATCTATCAAAAGATTGACACTTGTTTATGTCTAGTTTAAATGTGAAATTACATCCAATGACCAACATTGTATTAAATTGTAAAAATATATTCTAAATATACTTTAAAACCACTCAAATTAATGATTTATCACTATTAATTATTTCGATTAAAAAAGTTGTTTTTAATTATAATTTAGTAATTTTCACTATTCATCAGAATATGAAAGTTATCCGAAAAGTACCAAAATTTCACCTTAGGCTAAATTCGACACTCCGAATCCAAAAATGAAGTTCATTTTGAAAAATAAGATTTACATAATTTCAAAAAGTGGTTATTACTATTCATAACGGCTAGTTTAAATAATATTTTAATAGCATATCGTTGTTTAGTGAAACTCAGTATTGCTTATTACACACGCTATCGAGGAAGGTTGCGATTGCGTGTAATGCAAGGCAAGTCAAGGATGCGTGTTGTGCAAGCTCCTTTTGGTGTAGCGTACAACACAAGACATTAATAAAACTAAAAAGAATATTTTTTTATAAAATCTTGGGCTGTTACATTCTACCCCCCTTAGAATGAATTTCGCCCTCGAAATTCGTCAGGGTTATAAATGGTTTACTATTCGAAAGTTTCTTTAAAAGAAACCCACATCGTAAAAAGGAATATCAAAACCAATATTTAAAAACAAAAGTATGAAACGTAACGGTTACCCAAATAAACTAATCACTGGGTTTCCACATAGGTGAAAATATAGATATGGAAGAGAAATCTAACCATCATGTTCTGATGGAGAGTGGTAGAGAACATGGCTATGGAAAAGCCAGTAATCACAAATCCATAGAGTTGTGATGATATAAGGTACCATCTGATTCATCAGGTATAAGATCACTAGGACAACATTTTTGGTTTTCAAGATCATTTCCCTAAAGTTGAAAAATTTGAATTAGAATAAATACTTACTTTATTTTGGTACCATCTCACTGTTGTTCGTGCCTTAAACAATTTCCACTTCATCTCTTAAATAAATGATGTTGAATTTGTTATTCGTGAAGTGTTAGCAGATCATGTGATAGAATGACGGTTCATTCCATCTATTTCAAACAAAAGGTTAGCAAAATTATATACATAAGTCGATCTATAGTGAGATTAATCACATATGCTTTCTAAAATGGACTTATACTTCATATATCATACTGTTTAATATAATAAAACTAGTTTCTACTAAACAGGGACTTCCTGTAGGCCAGTGGTAGGCGATAAAGGCCAGTTGCACTTCGGTTGTGGGTTCGATTCCCACATCCTTGTCCGACGCGATGGGCTGTCGCCCGTCCTGCAGGTTGTCCTTTTTCTAAAACTACGTTACTATAACATCCCATCAATAATATCGAAAATCTTCTATCCTTAAACAATACTAACTTATGTCCAACATAATCCAGTCTAATCTTTAGGCTTATACATAATACTGCAGTCCACTCTCATAATATAGTGACATCAATTACCAGAGATTTAATACTGTCGTTGATCCCCACATATCATAAGATATGTCTTGTTGGTCACATTCCAAACATTCAAAGTCCTTAATCGTGTATTCTCTTGAATACCTTAGTGAAAACATGAGTGCAGTTAAAAGTTAACACTTTCCACATACCAAAATCCTCAAAATTCTATATACTCAAACCATGATATCACTTAGTCCTTATATCAATCATGAGCTCATGAATACTATTAAACATTTCATTTTCTCGTCTTCATTATGCACATATCATCTTATTTCCAAAAAATATCTCAATCACTTTGAATACCACACCAATAAATATTGCAATACTCAATGATACAACATTATTTTGGAATCCCATTACATAAACACTTAATCATTCCACCACATCGTTGTCATATTCAACATTGCCAATAGTGATCGCATGTGATTTCCCTTTGTCCTTTGCCTTCAGTGGTTGCTCATGTTGATCATCACTAACCCTTGGATTAGGGCAATTATTAGCATAATGCCCCATTTCCTTGCACTTGAAGCATTGAAGTGTTGGCGGTGCGTTCTCTGCAGTGTTTGCTTTATCATTAGAAACCCTTTTTCCATTACTTCGACACTCAGCTGCTCGATGACCTTCTTTTCCACACTTAAAACATTTTCTAGTCCCTTTTAGACAATCTCCACCATGCTTCTTTCCACACTTTGTGCATAAGGAAACATTCATCTTCTTTTCACCATTATTCTGAGATTTCTCCTTGAACTCCATCTTTCGTTTCTTGTCAAAACCATGAGATGGATATGTAACACCAACTTCCATTTCTACCTTGATAGCACAACGCACAATTTCTTCATAGCTACTGAAGTCTCTTATAGCTAATGCCTTTCGAAGACTTGGTTTTAAGCCACTGAAAAATCGATCAACTTTACTTTCAGGTTGGATGATAATACCAGAAGCGTACCTTGCAAGTCTTGTAAAATTCGCTTCATAGGTACCAACAGATTCATCATCCCTTTGCTTCAGTTCAAGAAACTCTTTCTCCATCTTTGTTCGGAGAATACGAGGGAAGTACTTATTGAAAAATAAGTTCTTGAACTCGTCCCATTCCATAGACTCAATTTCATCCCTTTGCCTCGTATTCTTAATAAGATTCCACCATTGATCAGCATCTCCTTCCAAACGATACACTGCTAGGATGACTTTATCATGTTCAGAACATTGAAGAACTGAAAATATCTTTTCAGTAGTACTAATCCATTGTTCAGCAACTAATGGATCAGTAGACCCACTGAAAGAAGGTGGACGCTGCCTCATGAAGGATTCAACAGAATGTTGCTCCTTCCTTTGCTCGTTTGGAAGTCCTTCATGATTCATAGCTTGAGAAAGTTGTGTGAGCATGGCTACAAGATTTTGCATTCCAGCTCCCATATCGTTTGGTTGCTCAGGGGGACAATCATTGCATTGTCCATTGCATTGATCAACACGGTTCCTTCGGGTTCCAGCCATCGTCTAAAACCCCAAAAGAATAGTGTGAGAGGCAAAAACCATGCTAGGGAAAACAACATAATAAAGGGGTAGTACCCTCAATATCTAACATCTTAGGTTAAATTCTAAGATCGTTAGAGAAATTCTAGGACTATAACCTATACGTATACTTAACCTTAGAGACATCCCTAGACATACCTTAGAAATATCTCTAGGGATCTCACTAACGTTTTCGCATCCTAGTTTCCAAAGGTTGACTAAACCTTTCCTCTGATACCAACTGTAGAGACCCAAAGCTTATCGTACATGGACATTACATTACTTTTGCGGAATACTTAGTACATAACAAAAACACACACACAAGGATCGTAATAGTTTAGTGTCTTTGGAAACTCGGAACGTAATATTCTAATCGTGGTGAAAGATCTTCAATATCTCCCATAAATATCTCTCTTTTTTTTTACCTAAAACCTTTATTTATATCCTGGGGAAAAGAAAACATAAAAGGGTGAGCTCAAATGCTCAGTAAGGGTATACAAAAGAAATAAAAATCAAATCATATCTTTTTGAAAATCATAACCTGCAAAAGAGATCATAATATCTTAACATGGAACAAATCATAGAAGTGAAAATGAGATCACCATAATCATAACATGAAACTTGAAACTTTGTGGCATGCACACATAATCATGGAAAATCATTTCTTGTTAGTCATGACTCATTGCCAAGACTATCTTAGTGGACAAAGTCCCTTTCTGAATCGAGTAACCCTCATTTCAGTCCTGTTTCACTGAACCGGTATAACCTACCATTTCAGCCATGTCTATCTCATGAGATATAAAATCTTTACCCAATGCATTGGAGGGAGATATAGGTCCCACCCATCTCTTAATGAATCCTTTCTTATGTGTGCCACAGAATCATAAATCATACATCATTGCATAACCCATGTAATAAAAATGGGATTTTTAAACAACATGACATCATAAAACCATTCATATAAGATAAAGGAATTCATAAACATAATTCCATCACAACATAGTCAAATAAATGTAAAAATATGGATAGAAACATAACCCTTTATTATCTTATATGGAAAATAATTTTGATAAAACACTTGAATTGAATTCTTGAGGAAAATATCCTTTCTTCTTCAAAATCAATTTCTTTTCACAAAACATCATGCAATTTTAAAAGAAAGAGATTTTATTGAAAATAGTCATGAAATATTTTAGAGGAAGCTTCATGAAAATAAGGCTTTATAAAACAGTAGAAATCCGTTCGTGCCGTATAAGTTAAAAAAACATTCTTCGTACTTTTGTCGGAAAAGTCAAAAAATACCTCGTACGGAAAAACGACAAAAGATTCCTTTCATATTCTTTACTAAAAACTCACCGAAGAGTAAAATTGGATTTAAACTATTGTAAGTGGATGGAAACAATATTACATATTGAAGGAACATGGATGTGGATGATAAAATACACCCCAGTAATTACTTACGAATAAACAATCTCGGATAAAAATGAGATTGTGATATTTCCCTTACCTTAGGTCCGACTTGCTTTGTAAGTGTCCGAACCTCCTGTATAATGATTTAAATCATGTTATTGACTTATTACAGAATCATATTCATTGTTATGATATCATATATGGTTCACTTATTATATTACCCGTTCTTTTGTAAATTCCATGTTAAAGAAGCGTTTTGGGTAAAATCGTTTCATTTATCTTAGGTGTTTTGACTTGTTGTTCTTGACATCATTATTACTTATATCATGATTTACTTACTTCCAGAATATAAAATATGATTTATATATCATATATATTCATTATATATATATATATAATAGGTAGATAAATAAAATGAAAAACACCGTTCATGGAGACGGTAGTCCGTACGTACGCATGAACGCTGTTTTCCTTTCCTTATTGTCTTGAAATGGAAGTAAGTAGATGACATACATATGTATATATATAAATAAATCCAGTAGCTTTATAATGTCATATATTTCATTATTATTTCTTATATATACATTATAATCATTCTTAAATGGTTAACATGGAGAATGAATCTCATCGCGTCGTGGAGACGGTAGTCCGTACGTACGCACGAGCGATGATATCATTTCTATAAATATTGAATTGAATTGGAGTGGATTATACAATATATCAGAATCAATATGATGTTGTAATAACTATGTATATTTATTCTTTACACCATTATACCCATCCATGTAAGGTGGTGGTGGAAAATAGATTACACCACGGCGTGGAGACGGTATTCCGTACGTACGCACGCGCGGTGATTTCTTTTTCCGTAGGATGGATAGATGGTGAAATAGGGTTGTTTCATACTTATAATAACATATCAGTATATTAGTGATACTGATGTTATTACTTCATAATGAAACAACCTAAGAAGAAGAAGTGGAAGAAGAAATAAAGATGAAAGAATTGGTAACGGTAATTACCTCTTCTTTGAAGCGCCTTTTGGAGACCTCCTCTTAGGGAACTAAAATTGGTCTTTGAGTAAGACCAGAACCTCTAGGATGTTGCTAGGGAAGTGGAGAAGAGATTTTGGCAGGGGTTGGCCGAGCTTGAGTGCTCAAATTGGTGTGAGGAGGAGGGGGAGGAGATGTCCTTTTATAGGGGAGGAGAGGGGCACCTTAGGAATATCTCAAAATATTATTTTATATTAAAGTCAAAATCGGTTTATAATGGTTCCAAAGGGTCTTATTTCGAAGATAAAGTGGGGAAGGGTCTAAATCCTATCAACCAATAAGATTTAGACAAGTTTAGGGTTTTATTTTAACCTTATCAATTAGATTTAACTCTAAGTTAATTAATTTAACTTTTACCGTGTCTTTTTGTTTTCTTTCACTATATGGTTAATACACTTACTATAAAAAGCCAAAAGAACCCCAAATTGTTTATTATTAATATATATATCCTTATCTAAGTCCTTTGGCCGAACCTTAGATTTTTAGGAATAAAATAACAATTAATAATATAATATTTGATTTAAAAACTATTTTGTGTCAATTTTGACACTATTTGATATATGATTTGTTTGAAAGTCATAACAGAATTATATGTTCGAACCAAGTTTATTAAATCAACACTAATATATCATAATAACCTAGAAAATTAGTTGAATTCATAAAAAGTCTCAAATTACATTTATTTTGGTGTTTATAACATCAATTATGTCAATATTGCATTAATAAGATAATTACTGCATCATCTTTGTGTCATAAATAAATTAAATTATTTGATGTCTAAAAATTAGAAATAAAATACCATCATGTAGTAAATCTTTTTAGCTTTCTAATGAATATTTACAATCGAATTTATCTTATGTATAACCCCATATTAAAAATGATTTACTTATTAAACTTTGATTTTAACTATTTTAACCTTTCTTTAAATAAATTAATAATAAATGTCCTAATCTAATCCAAGTGGGCCTAAATGGTCATATTTTATTCCTAAGTTTGTTTTTGGTCGAATTACACTTGTCCAATAGAATTTGGACATGTGTTAGGGTAATAGTAATATCATATTTACCCTTAGTTACCCTATTTACTATTAACCGCGGTAAAAAAAAGTAAAAAGTTACTATTCACCAAAAATTATTTTCATCTCATTGAACCACATTTTAGTCCTTGATATTAACCGTGTCTCTCGGATTTTCGAAATTCCATTCACAGAAGCGGTAAAATTAAGTTTTATGCAAAATTCAATTTTTAACCTACCACTTAGTAGTGTCACTATTCATCAAAAATTGAAGTTTTTCAGAAAAATGCCAAAATTTCACCCTAAGCTATAATTGATATTTCGAATTCAAAAATGATTTCTATTTTACCAAATTCATAACATAAAATTTTCATTAATTAATTTTATAATTAAATCCCGCTGTTAAAACAAATAGTGTGTTTTTAAGAAACAATATCTATCAAAAGATTGACACTTGTTTATGTCTAGTTTAAATGTGAAATTACATCCAATGACCAACATTGTATTAAATTGTAAAAATATATTCTAAATATACTTTAAAACCACTCAAATTAATGATTTATCACTATTAATTATTTCGATTAAAAAAGTTGTTTTTAATTATAATTTAGTAATTTTCACTATTCATCAGAATATGAAAGTTATCCGAAAAGTACCAAAATTTCACCTTAGGCTAAATTCGACACTCCGAATCCAAAAATGAAGTTCATTTTGAAAAATAAGATTTACAGAATTTCAAAAAGTGGTTATTACTATTCATAACGGCTAGTTTAAATAATATTTTAATAGCATATCGTTGTTTAGTGAAACTCGGTATTGCTTATTACACACGCTATCGAGGAAGGTTGCGATTGCGTGTAATGCAAGGCAAGTCAAGGATGCGTGTTGTGCAAGCTCCTTTTGGTGTAGCGTACAACACAAGACATTAATAAAACTAAAAAGAATATTTTTTTATAAAATCTTGGGCTGTTACATTGCAACAGCTGATCATGGATAACCCATATGATGTTTATAATCGAAGATGGGGTGTAGATGGAGTATTTTATTTCACTACACTCCTTAACAAGAAAAGACCATTGATAGTGGTATAATATAATTTCATATCCTCAGGATAGCTCCAACATATGGAATATATTCTTGATAAAAGATATGCTCAACAAGAACATACCTCAGCCAACTATAATCGACACCGGACCATAAGAGAGCAGGTTATGGAAATACTTATTCATCAATCATCTGATAATATCAAGAAATCCTCCCTCTTAGATAATATTAGCCATCAAATGGAAAAAATGTAGGAAATAGTGTAACGATCATTATAAATGGTTGATCCAAATTTATACCAAATGATGCACCCAACCCATGTTTAGACAATACTCAGTCAAATCATAATAGAAGTTTTGGTGATATCAGCCTTGAAATTTAAGGGGCAACCCAAGCACTAATAGTCATCCAATTAGGAATGAAGGGTTGTGAAATTGGAACAAGAAAATCCATGTCCCCTAGGAATAGGGGATTTTTCACCTCAACAACCACCTATTTAGTGGGAATAAGTTTTCTATCGATTTGGGAAGATACTGTAAGATGAATCATCCCAGATCATCCCATATTTTAGTCTAGTATACTCAATTGAAACCTGAATGAATGGCCTATATAGATATTCCCTTCCTATTACTTTCTGCAAAATAGTTCCGTGAGAATCAACAAATGAGAGGAAAATTCCTGATGGAGTGATAAAAAGAAGTTAGTATCACAGATACAGTGATAGAATTCCGATAATGAATTTTTCGTCAGTTATCATCATAAACACTTCCCTTGTAGATTCCGCAGAACATGTGGCCAATACAGAGGTGTTGAAAGAGGAATTTCTTATCTTAGAAGTGTTCCACATTGAAACAAATGATAGAGGTGTGCATACCAAGAACCAGAGACTGGACAATAATTTGGGAACTCCCTCTAACAATTCAACATTACGTACTGAAAATGCATCTTATAGGGAAAAGGGTAATGGTCAAATTTCACCCCACCTCCCTTTTAATTAGGTTGATACCCTTTTTATTGAGGAAAGATTTACTCATAAAGAGGAGGATATGAATGAACTGAGGAGACTTAATGCAGATTTACTCTGAGGAATCCTTCCTTGTATATATGTTCTGCAATCAAATCCTTAACCCACACATCTGATTGGCACATCTCAACAAAGATAGTTTGTTGAATCAACTAAAGTATATCTAAACCATCTTCTGAATGTGAGATATCTACCACCAATATATTTGGATCCCACCATATTAGATCGATAATTCAATACATTAGGTACAAAGTTGGAACATGGTCAGGAACATCATTACCGGCATGCTCCTATGGGCTACCCATAGTAAGTACCATCATTTTTGTCACCAATGGTCCTACTGGATACCACATAGATTCAGGCTCCATTTTACACACTTGTCTAGGCTCCATCATATCCATATGTTTTTGAATGATTATGAACACCATTCTATCCCCTAAGGCTCTATTAGAGGCCATGGAGGAATGACATGCACCAATACAACCATAAAATAAGACTTACCGTGAATGGGTAGATCTGAATCTTCCCCCACAAAACATTGGGAATCCAAAATTTCCAATCTTCAACGGATTAGGAGATTCAATTTATCATTTGATGAATTTTACCTCTTTTTTTAATCAATGATGTGTACCCCTAAACAACAGGAGGTCATGAAACTGAAGTTCTTGAGGCAATCATTATAAGGACCAGCCTTTGTCTGGTACAGAAGTTTGAAATATCCTTCAATTTCTAGGTGGGATGTTATCTGTCATAATTTTATCTTCTAGTTCATCTCAAAGATACATAATAAAACATTCCTTGATCACATAAATTTAAAAAAATGGGAGAATGAAAGAGTCTCGTATTTCATTTCTTGGTGGAAAGTGTTTGCATACTCTTTTAACCTACCACTCCCTCAAGAAGAGTATTTTCCTATCTTTGTAGAGAATCATTGGGATGAGTTTCACATGCCATTAATAATTCTGAATAACACTATAGGGTTTCAAGACACTATTTCAATTGATCAATAGGTTCCAAAATCCATCGTAATGACCAAATCTAACTCTAGAGTAGTCCCCTCAACTCAGGGAATGAAAATTGGAAATGAAGAGGCTACTACAGTTACACTTAAGCAAGCCCTTGTACTCACTCCTACTTCATATCCCACACCATATCATATGGAACCACCTTCTGAGAGTTAGAAGCAATTCCCACCTTGTCAGGATGATCAAAGAGATCAGAGGAAGAAACAGTTTTAGGAAATGAAAAATAAGGTCTATTATTTTCAGACTGATCATTTCCCTGGATACTTCATCTCGGAATTGGGAAACAACATAATCAGGTTTACAAAGAAATATAATCCTAGTAAATATGGTGATTAAGACCTCTAATACTATTTATCCTTCTATAAAATGTGTGGGCATCAAAGATTGTTTTGTTTTCAAAGATCTCCTACAAAAGATGGTCGATTCCAGGCAAGTGAAGGTAAAAAATTCATAAGATCAGGTTGCATGTGTTTGTTACACCAATACAGATGATGAAAAATGAATGGAAAGAGTTTTAAATAATGAACACATAGAAGTGTGGTGACATGATATTCAAGGAAAAAATCAACCAGACTCAATCTATTATCCTATCATAGTTTGGACATCCAACTATGCCTCAAACGACTTCCTCTATAACACAAACAGTTTTATTAGAAGATCACTCCTTTGAAGGAATGTACATCCAAAATTAACATATTCAAAAGGTTAAGAAGAAAATTTAAGTGTATGATCTCATGATAAAGTCGAATATGTCTTTAACTTTAGTGGAATTCATGCCAACAATCACAAAAGCATGGGCACTACCCCTCCAAAGGGTTCAACAAGATTCAACTCATCAGACCTAATCTTCATCATATGAGGCATTGGCTTTCAATTTCATTAATTCACTTAATTGTTCCCTTATCACATGATGATTCAAATTATGAACCCTAATTCCCCACACTTGATTAGGGAACTGAGGGAATAAGTTTTCAGAACTAATGGTGCATGAGAGGACGCAGCCATGCCAGAAGTCACTACTTCAACCACACCCCTACTCGAACTATCTATATAAAAAATACTCATGGAAGAGCTCTCCAGTATGCTCAGTAGGGACAATGTAATTCCTCCATGTATGAAAGGATATGTCCTAAAACAATAATCTTAGAATATTAGTTAATGGATGTGTCATCACCTGATCATCCTTTATATATAGGTAGAACCAGATGACCTAATCCACTATGAGAGGGGGCACATCCAACTCCTACCCTATGGGGTGGTCCATCCACATAAACAACATTGGCTCCTAAAGTGATTGAAAAAGAGAATCCCCCTGAAAGGAAGCTTAGATCTGTTGTTCATAAATATGACATCTTGAAGAAATTGTCCCAATTTCTGGCCCGAATATCAATCTAAGATTCCTTGAGTCTATCAAAAGATCTCTGGGAAGAACTTATTGAGGCCTTATCAAGACATTAAGAGTTTTAATTTAAGTTTACTGCTGAGGAAGTATATTGTGCAGAGAATGATCCTACATAATGTCATGTGGTCATCTCTTTCACTAACCAAGAACAAGATATTGTAATACAAGGACATTTCAGACCCTTGTATATATCAGAAAAGGATAAATGAAATTAATATCTGGTGATCCTTCATTGAAAATGGATCAATATTAAACATCATTATAGTCCAGAAACATTTCCAACTTGGTCTTAATGAATCTAACTTGCCCCCCTCCACTTTGAGGTTATAGGGTTATGATAATAATGAGAAAGAACCTCTTTCATATATCACACTAAGAAATCAGTTCAGAGATCTTGTGTCTGACAAAGAGTTTGTGGTTGTTTGGAAGGATACATCTTTCAATGTTCTATCAGAAATACCCTGGATACATCAACATGATTCTATTCATTCTCCATTACACTAATGACTCAAATATTATATCAATTGTAAATTTTGGGCATTTTATAGTGACAAGGACCTATTCAAATCCTATGAGATAAAATACATTGATGTTGGATTCTATCGTAATAGAGGGAAAAAATCCATGGATAATAATGTTTCCATGATTAATTCCCCATATGGCATATAGATGATCTCAGATAACCCATTCAAGAATCTCAGTGATGATAATGTGCTTCCCATTAATCAAATCGAAGGTGTGGACCCAAATCCAAGCACTCATTTAGTGATTTATGTGATGTAAATTACGAAAATTGTGTCTGATAGTGCTGAATAATTTATAAACTCAATGAGTGATAATGAAAGAAAGAATGAAAATGTTTTCATTTCATCCATTGATCTCCGAAAAATCCAGATTCTGTCAGCTGGTTTGGAAGAAGTTGTAATGACAAAAGGATAAATGGAAGAGACTTGTTCTCAATCCATCATCTTCCCATTAAAACTTCAAAAAGGACCTTCATCGTTGATTAAGCTATATATGTTTTCCTCATCATTTTGATTCCTAAATAGTGACTCTCCTCTTCCCTTCGGGGAACATGCTTCATCACATACTCCACAAATAGAGGCGCTAGCAGTGAAGCGTGAGAAAGAGGAAGGAGAGGATGATCTTGGGGAAGCCCCTCCAATATTTGAAGAAGGTGTCTCCACTACCAAGGATGAACCTAAAGAGTTTAATATCGGTACATAAGAAGATTCACGACCCACTATGATTAGTGCTTCCATTACTCTATAAGAACTAGAAATATAAACCACCTTCCTGAACTAGCACCGAGATTTGATTTCTAGAAATTACAAAAATATTCTAGGCCTTGACCCTATGGTGTCCACCCATAACTTTGGATTTCTAAATGATCAGCAGGGATACGAGTAAGAATCCAAAAGGACACACCCAACACATGCCTCTAAATTTGAGGTTGAATTAGACAATCTCATCAATGATGACTTCATCTATGATTTATTATATCAAAAAATGGAAAGCTAACATTTTCCCAGTAAATAAGAAGAGGAATATATAGATTTTCATTGATTATAGAGATATCAACCGTCATTTTTCAAAAGATGAATTTCGATTCCAATCACAAAACTTATAATTGATGAAATGGACAACTATCAAGACCTCCCATTCATGGATATCTATTTGGGGTAGAACCAAATTTTGTTTTCTTTGAATGGTGAATAATCCAAAGCCTCAAGTAACCCTCAATCAGAATTATACTACTAGTAAATGCCCATTATCTTGAGAACACTAGGGCAACATAATAATGTGTTATGCATCACATCCTCAAAAAAATGCTTAGAAAGGATTGTAGAATGTTATATTGAAGATTTAGTGGTCAAGTCCTAGCAATGTTCAAATAATTATTCTATCCAAGAGACCATATTTATAAAGATTTGACAACAGAACCTGAATATGAATTCCTTGAAATGGGCTTTTGGGGAAATCTCGAGAAAATATATCAGCTTCATTGTACATCATTGCGACATCGAAGTTGAACCTAAGAAAAATAAATCTATCATTGGCATGTCACCTCCTATAAACCTAAAATATTTTAGATGAATACAAAGAAATATACCTACATCTAATGCTTTATGACCAAACATACATTAAATTATTTACCCTTCACCAAATTAATAAAGTAAAGGTCAAATATTAGTTAAAAAATGAGTTATAGGAATCATTTGACACCCTCAAGAAGTACCAATTTAGCACACCAGTATTGATTCCACTGGTTGATGGAAAGATACTAATTTTGTATGTGACGTCCATTGAATGATGTGTGGGAACATTCCTCACATAGATGAATGATGCTAGTAGTTAAAAAAATCCTTTATCATCTCAGTTGAACCATGCTTGTCACTGAGACTTGTTTATTAGATATCGTGAATAGATACCTGGCATTAATATTCGTAGTTCAGGAATTGAGGTACTGCCTATAGCACCACGATTTCCACTTGGATTCTCTCAATAACCAAGTCAAATTTATCCTCATCTTCTTATGCTGATAGGACATCGGTTATGGTGGGAAGTTATTCTGTAGCAGTTTGACATAAATTTCATCCCTCAAAAAGTAATGAAAGGTCATTCCTTGGTGAACTTCCTTTCCAAACACCCATCTGCAGAAGATATGTCGTCAAATACTGAATATCTCGATGTAGATATATTTTCTATTAAAAATTTACCACAAACATGGGAAATGTATTTTTATGGTGCATTTAGGAGCCTGAAAGAAAAGAGAATGGAATTCCCTAATCTAAACAAAGTGGTGATAGGGATTGGTCTTATTTCCCTAAAGATGGTAATATTTCAATACTCTTTAATATTATCAGAGGGTTTAACCAACAATGAGGTGGAATGTCATGATCTCATTGGAGGCCTAGAATTGGAACTTCAAATACTAGTGAACCATATCAAGGTGAAATGTGACTCAGAGTTGTTAATAATAAAGATCAATGTGGATTACGGCATCAGGAAAGAGAAACTAAGTCCCCTGTTTGACTATCTCTGTGGTTTAACAGAATAATTCCCCTTAGAACCAACATTTACTCATGTCCCATGATCATAGAACACCCAGGTTGATGAATTTTCAAATTCTACCACAACCCAAGAAGATCCAATCTAGTATGAAACAGTCATCAATATTTCCCATCACTGCATGGTCTCACCTATTGTTCAAGTAAGAAAATACGAAATCAACAAAATCATCCACATAACTGTGAAATATGGTCCTACAATAGGATATATGATTTTAATCATGGAATACCTTGAGGATAGGGTTATCCCACTGAATAGATTTGGAAGAGAGAATATTTAGAAGTGAGTAGCCAATTTCACTCTTTATGATGGCCAAAATCACCAAATATTCCTCTAAAAATGAATCTTTAATGGAATAATTCTCATATGTATCAATGTAGATGATATTGTGGCTATTATAGAAGAAGTATATGCAAGAGCCTATGGTTCCCACCATTCAGGGTACATGTTTTCTGATCAAATCTGAAGGCTTGAATACATATGGCCTTTGATGACTCCGGACTTCATAGAATTACCCATGAAATTTAATCTCTTACAAGTGAATGAAAACATCATCCATGGACCTATGGATTTTCTATATACAGTCAAATACTCCTGTTTATTTTCCACATGGTGAATTGATATTATGGGACCGTAACCTCCAGCTATGGACAAGAAGTTCAACGACATCATAACTGCAACCAATTTCTTCACCGAATAAGTTGAGGAAATACCCCCCAAAAGAATTTTGGACCAAAATCATTGTTTGATTCATAAAAACGAACATTATTACCATATTTGGTGTCCTTCATACTATGCTAATAGATAGTGGAACCAATTTCTTTTCTTCCAAGGTATAGAAGCTATATCAAGAGTATAAAGCCATGTCCAACTATTCATCCCTCTATCATGTATTTGTCTAATGTAATGATAGAGGAATTCAAAAATTCCCTATCAAACATACTACAAATTATGGTGGATAAAGATAAGAATTATTTTCCTAAAAATCTCTTTCATGGCTTATGGGAGAACCAGAATGCAACACGTACTTCCACATAGGTATCCCCATATTCACTGGTATATGGGATTGAAGTATTATTTCCCACTGGGGTTCAATTTTTATCACTCCATGTAGCCATCTATGATTAGTAATCTATAGATGAAAAATACAAGAAATTATTGGATGAATTGAAGAGACTATATGAAAAGAGATTACATACGTTTCATCACTTTTATGTCTTCCATAATCGGATAGCATGAGACATTAATAAGAAGTTATATCTCCATTCATTTATCCAAGGATAATTGGTATTGATCCTAAGGAATCCAATGATAGTAGAAAATAATAATATAATTATTGATTTGAAGTGGGATGGACCATACTCTAGACACAAATTCCACTCTAACAAAGTTGCTTCCTTGATCTCAATGGATGGTGAAGTCATCAAAACTTCAACCAATTCAAGGTTACATAATAAATATTTCATGTAATCACAAGATGTATGTTGTAATGCCTCAACCCAAAAAAACCAGAGTCGGTGAATTATTTTAATACATTGGTATGATTACAAGGAACCATGCCCTGAAAGACCGATAGCTTAGCAGTTTTGGAAAATAGGGTACATACATGAATGTTATAATACACATTAGAAAATAAAACACAACCTAAATGATCTTTTAAGAACACCATTAATCACCTAGATTAACCCTAGTTATTAATCATAAAACACTTCTTGTAATCCTAGGAAAATAAAACATAATAAATAGCTGAGCTCAAACACTCAGTAAGGGTAAGCAATACAGTGTAAGATAACATAAACATTAGGCATGGTGAATAATTTAAAACACTTGCCTTTAAAAAAAATAAAAATGAACTCTTAATGGAAGTAATATGAGATGAGTAAATAATTCCCTAATAAAACATTGTCAGGGGTATTAAACTATTCAAATAACCACTTGAACCATAAATAATATTTTCATAATGAGGGAATGTATAATGCCGGACATTATAAAACATTTTGTCAAGGCCTCGACCAAGATGTATAAAAATGATCAAGGCCTCGACCAAAACCATATATAAATTTGGGAAATTCCTCGGCCAATTCCACATCTAATAGTATCATGATACCTACTGATGCACTGAGGAACTATATCATGCTCCACCCATCACTTACTAAGTCCAATACATTCCTCATATGAAAAGGTTGAAACATAACATAAACATTCGTATTAAAACTAGCATATGAAATGTCAATACTTTAACCATAAACCAATAATGGTATAAAAATAACACATACATAGTAAAATATATCACAAAACATTAAATATAATATGGAAAATTTGTATCATAATAAATCAACTTCAAAAAAGTTTAAAATCCATCAAAAGATGTTGACGTAGATGAAAATGATATTCAAGACACTTTGAGAGAAATATCTCGTTTTCATGAAAACTTTTAAATGTAATACATTTATAAAGGATGTAATTTAAATGAGAATTTTGAATCAAAGTTTCCCATACCACTTTGAAGCTTTTGAAAAGAATAATCATTTCAAAACATTCATGTTCATATAAATAAATCCATAAAATCATTTGGAAAACATGTTCCTTAATGAAAAGGATTTAAAAAGAGAAATCTTCAAAACATTTAAAATGATGATATGGTTAAATAGACCCTCCCATTAAACCTTAAAATATTCCTTTTGAAAACATTTTTATGAAATATGTGTATCGATGATAAATATTTCCCAGTAAATAATTACACATAAACAATCTCAGATAACAGTGAGATTGATGAAATAACCATTACCTTGCACTTTCCTTTGGTCGAGGGTACATTTAACCTCGTATATAATGACTATGTTATGTTATTAAATTATAAAAAAACCATATTAATATTTATTATATTATACATGATTCATTTATGACATTATTCTACCCATTTAATAATGATTTCCATGTTAAATTTACATCCTGGGTAATAATCGCTTTCTTTATCGTTCGTGTTTTAACTTATTATTATTGATCGTATCATTTAGATAATGATTTACATACTTATAGAATATAACACATGATTTATATATCATATATATTTATAATATAAATATGTATACTAGATTGATATAAGAAATGTAAAACACCTTTATGGGGAGGGTACGTCTTACGTACTCATAAACGTTGTTTCCGTTTTCATATCGTATTGAATGGAAGTAAGTGAATAAGATATATGTAAGTACATACATATATATATATATATATTCAGTAGAATTATTATGTCATATATTACATACTTATTAATAATATATATTTTATAATTATCGTTAAATGTTGAATGTGTAAATGAATCTCATCACGTCGTGGAGACGGTAAGTCGTACGTACACACAAACGATGATGTCATTTACTTAATGATTAAAAGGTGTGTAATTGAATGGTATATTAATTTTACAGAGACATTATCATGTTATTTTCATTATTTATATACACATTACTCATCATTATATAAATTAAAATAACATAGTGTTGAATAACAAATTACACCACGACGTGGAGATGGTAAGTCGTACGTATGCACGCATGGTGACATTATCATTCATAGGATGGATAAAATAATGAATATGGTTGTACCATATATATAATAACATAACAGTATATATAAGGTACTGGATTTAATATTTTGGTATAGAAACAACAATGAAATAGGATGTGGAAGAGGAAAAAAACCTCAAAGAGGGTGGTGAAATAATTACCTATTCATCGAGTGTTTCTATATGAGTTGATCAAAATGGCTTCTTAGGTTGGATTTCTGATAAATTTATAGACTCTATATTGATGTGAAGTATTTTGGGAGGATATTTTGGAAGGTTTTGGCTGAGATAAAAGGGTTTTTAGGTGTGATTTTGGGAGAAGGGGAAGTTCCCTTTTGTAAGAGAGTTTAGGGACACTTTAGGGAAATCTTGAAATATTATTTTCTAAAAAAATAATTTTCGGTTTATAATGGATAAAAATAATTTATTTCTAGGATAAGGTGGGGATGGGTCTAAAACCACTCAACCAATATGTTTTATAATGGTTTAGATCACCATATTAACCTTATCTTTTAGATTTAACCCTTAGTTAAATAGTGTAACTTTTACTGTGTCTTCTTGTATTGTTACATTATATGGTTAATAAACATACTCTAAACTTAAAAAAGAACATAATGTGGTTAATTAATGAAATATATAACATTATTAAGTTCTTTGGAAGAAAATTATATTTTTAGGAACATTATATAATT
Source organism: Viscum album (assembly GCA_963277665.1). Lineage (NCBI taxonomy): Eukaryota > Viridiplantae > Streptophyta > Magnoliopsida > Santalales > Viscaceae > Viscum > Viscum album. The sequence continues at coordinate 1,866,936,260 of OY728159.1, forward strand.
TAATAATATAAGATTTGTTTTAAAAACTCATTTATGTCAATTTTGACACTATTTAGTATTTTCTTTATGTTAAAGTCATCACAACCTTTTTACTTCAATAAAGATACATTAAATCAATATTAACATGTCATATTAACTTATAAAATTCTTGGATGTCATAAAAACTTTGAAATTATATTTATTTTAATATTTATAAAACCATTTATTTGATTCTTTCATTAATAAGGTAATTACTGCATCATTATTGTGTCAAAAATAAATTAAATTATTTAATATCTAAAAATTATAAATAAAATAAAATTATACAGGAAATTGTTTTATATTTCTAATTAATTTTTATAGTCAAAATTATAACTTATATAAAACCTTGTAAAAATTGTTTTACTAAAATATTTATGTTTATTTCATTTTTTCTTTACATTAAATTTATTAATTTAAAGTGTCATTATCACTCTCAAGTGGCTCCAAGTGGTCTCAAAATCTAACCAAGGAATTACATGTTTGTACATGTATCAACCAATAGGAATAGGACATAGGTTATGGTAATTTAATATTATTATTATAATATTTTGTTACCATTATTTACCAGATTTACCCTTTTACCATGGTAAATAAAATATTTACTGAAGTAAATATTCATAATGTCTAAAAATAAAATTTACCAATTAAAACAAGTTTTACCACCTGATTATAAATATAGAATCCATTTTTTCAAATTCAAAACAAAAAAGTGGTAGTAATTATATTAAAATTAATTCCCATTGTCAAAACCAAAAATCGGGTTTTTAAGAAATAATAAGTATCAAAATATTGAAACTTGTTTATGTCCAGTTTAAATGTAAAATTACATACAATGACATAAATTATATTAAATTATAAATATTTAATCTAATTATACTTAAAACCCATTAGATTTTATAATTTAAAACAATAAATTATTTCGATTAAAAATGTTGTTTTTAATTTAAATCTAGTATTTTTTCACTATTCATTAAAATAAGAAAATTAACAGAAAAGTTCCAAAAAAATTATCCAAACTAAATTTTTACTTCTTGATTCTAAAGAATAATTTAATTTCATTAAATATAATTTATAAAAGTGTCAAATATTTGTTTTTAAAAAGGGTTGTTATTAAAAGGTGGTTAAATTGTATTTTTTGGGAAAATACTTCTTTTATCTGAAAAAATTGAATTTATTCTAATATTATGTCTAAGAAACACATAATATGGATTTGAAAATTCTATAGAGTGTATAAGATTTAAAATGTATTTAATACTATTCATAACCGTTTTTTGAACGACTAGTTTGGTAAGTTGTGGTGCACTCGAAATCGGTGTTGCGTGTGGAGTAAGCTATTCAATTACATTAATGAGATAACGTACTATGAAATCATGGGGTGTTACATTCTCCCCTCCTTCAATAAATTGCATCCTTGAAATTTTAAATTTTTCTTCGAAAATAAAAGGATAAAAATAGAAAGATACCTTTGTGGGAAACCCACATCAAAAATTGGGTTAATTAAATTTATTCTTAATAAGAGGGAAAGGGAATGAAAATGTCACCACCAAATTATGTTCTTGATTGAGAGAAAACTGGTGGAAATTAGAGACACATAATTGGAGGAAAATTTTAAATATTTATAGGGAGTGATTGAGGTCATCATTCACAAAAAAAAAGTATAAAATTGAGGGCCTCAAAGACAAAAATCTATGAAGATTTAAAATATCATCGGTTAAAAAAAATATAAGGTATTAGGATAAGACATTTTTGGTTTTAAGATCCATTTCCTAATGTTTAAGAATTAATTTATTCATATAATAAGATGAAAAAATATACTTGACATGTAGAGTACCATCCTTCAACTAATTCCTACCTCAAACTCATCTTTCACTCCAAAAGATAATAGAATTCAAAAATATTCTATTTATCCTAATCATATAGGGTTCCAAAAATAGTGAATTTATAATTCATTTTTCAGACTATTTTAAAAAACCACATTATTCAAACCAAGAAATCATGTAGGAAAGTTGTAGGTGATGCACCCTCGTCGCCCCTTCGGCTGTAGGTTCAAATCTCGCGCCCTTGCTGGACACAACAGGTTGTCGCCTAACCTCTGGGTTGTCTATTTTATAACAATCCAAAAATAATCTCAAGAAATAATTTAACCATAATAATAGTATCCAATGTAAAACTTAATGGGTTCCAACCTTTAGACTTATCCAAAATACTTCTGTCCAAACTCACAATTCAATATTTATAAGGATGGTAAACAAAATGAAGATCCTTTTTTCCACGTAATAACATGTCAATACCTTCATCATGTATTATTTTAAAACATGGTAACACCCTACATTACTATAAAACCTTATTGATTACATTCATGCGCCCTTATTCCTCATTGAATACTTGATATATTCCTTATATCCAAAAATGTTCAATATTCAAATAATGATGGAATAATCAAACCATTAATCAGTTCCAAGGTAGTCAAGAATGTCCAATATAATTTATCCAAATCAACCATGTCTTTTTACAAAATCACTACCTCAGTATTATACCATAATTAGGTTTATCTTTTATTCAACCATGTACTTTCCAAAAATTATAACTTGCTGTTGAGTCACTTTTCTTAGTACCTTGTAATATCAAATCCTCAATGAAATATTACTGCAATACAATCCTTATTTATTTTCATAATTCTTATTACTAGTACATCATTGATATAACGCTCAAATGACATAATTATTTAATATCATCATAAGAAAACAAGTCATTACTCTTCATCAATAGTAATATAATAACCTGAATATTATCCAATAACATCATTAGTGGTATACTCTAATGATTTGGACATTGATTTATGTAGTGTCCCAACACCTTACAGATGAATAATTTTACATTTGAATCCTTTTTCTTCCCTTGAAATCACTGAGTGTCCTTTTTCTACACACTTATAACAAACACACATTCCATTCAATCATTTACCATGGTGATTATTTCCATAGTTATCACATATGGGAAAATCCTTCTTTCCCCTATTCCCTTTATCCATATTTCTCTCTTTCATCATCTTCTTCTCTTTCTTACCTTCAAGGTCATGGGACTCAGAGAATTATTTACTTATCTTATTAACACATGATAATATTTCATCATAAGATAAGAATACATGAGAGACTATTTCCCCTTTAAATGTTGGCTTAATAGCATGAAATATATTATCCTTATTAATCATTCAATCAGGAGTATTACTGGAAATTATCATTCCTTCTACTAGGCTCCATTTCTAATCAATGACATACACTAGGGTAGTTTATAAATCCAAATGCATAATTCAAAACATGTAAAATACCTAATGTAAATTGAAAAGATTATGTATATAATATATAATCATAAATTTTTTTCTTTGAGGAAGTATTTACTCCTAAATCCTTCATAATGGCTTCTAATGAAAATGTGAATTATCATAAGCATATACCTCGGGAGTGTCGTAACCAAGAGTGCATAAAGGCTTATTGTCGTGTACCAGGATACCCCGGGTGAAGCCCAAAACTCCTTGTCGGAGTTTTCACTCCTAGGTACATCTCTGCGAGAGCCTCCTCTACCTAATAGTATCCAGACATTGATGTATTGCTTTAAAATACACAAAATCTCTACATTAACAAAATTAAAGTAATTTCTTCTATACTAATCATCCAAGTCTATCTTAGGGTATTGTTCTCTAATCAGAGTTTTTATAAATCTATTTCCATGGTTTTTCATAAACTTCATCTAATACCAATTGTAATGCCTCAACTCCATAAGCCTAGATTTGGTGTATTTTTTTAATACATTGGTATGATTACAAGGAATCAAGTCTTGAAAGACCGATAGTTTAGTAGTTTTGGAAAATAGATTACATACATGAACGTTACATTACACACTAGAAAATAAAACACAACATAAATGATCCTTTGAGAATTCCATTAATCCCTTATCATAACCCTACATATCCATCATAATACACTTCTTGGAATCCTGGGAAAATAAAACATAAGAAAGGGGTGATCTAAAACTCTTATTAAGGGTAACCAATACAGCGGAATATAACCTAAACATTAGGCATGGTGAATAATTTAAAATATATCCCTTTAAAAATAATAAAAATTAACACTTTATGGATGGAATATGAGATGAGTAAATAATTCCATAATAAAACATATCCATGGGTATTCTACTAGTCCAATAACCACATGAACCATCAATAATATTTTCGTAATGAAGGAATTTATAATGCCGGATATTCTAAAACATTTTTTCAAGGCCTCGGCCAAGGTTTCTAAAAATGATTAAGACCTCATCCAAAACCATATATCAAATTTGAGAATGGCCACGGCCAATTCCACATCAAATTGTCACTTGATACATACCAATGCATCAAGGAGCTATAGCGGGCTCCACCTATCACATACTAATTCCCAATACATTCCTCATATGAAAATTTTGAAACATAACATACATCATTCGTATTAAAACTCACATACGAAATGACAATACATTAACCATAAACTGGGAATGGTATAAAAATAGCACATCCATAATCAAATATATCACAAAAAATTCAATACAATATGAAATATTTGTATCATAATAAATCAACTTCAAACAAGTTTAAAATACATCAATGGATGTTGACATAGATGAAATTGATTTGTAAAACTCTTGGAGAGAAATATACATTTTTTGATGAAAACATTTAAAAAGTAAAACATTTATAAAGGATGTAAATTAAAAGATATTTTTGAATAAAAGTGTCCCATACCACTATGAAACTTTTTAAATGAATTATCATATCAAAACATTCATTTCCATATAAATAAATCCTTAAAATCATTTTGAAATCATTGACATTAATTAAAAGGATTTAGAAAGATAAATATTTAAAAAATTTAAAATGATGATCTAGTTAAATCGACATTCCCATAAAACCTTAAAATATTCCTTTTGAAAACAATTTTATGAAACATGGGTATCGATGATAAATATGTCTCAGTAAATACTTACACATAAACAATATCAGATAATAATGATATTGAGGAAATAACCGTAACCTTCCTCTTTCCTTTGGTCTAGGGTACTTTAACCTCCTGTATAATTACCATAGTATGTTATTTTATTATAATAGAACCTTATTAATATTTATTATATAATACATGATTAATTTATGACATTAAACTACCCATTTAATACTGATTTCCATGTCAAACTAACATTTTGGGTAATAATTACTTTCTTTATTGTACGTGTTCTAACCTGTTATTTTTTATCGTATCATTTAGATTGTGTTTTAAATACTTCTAGAATATAACACATTATTTATATATCATATATATTTAGAATATAAATATGTATAGTAGATATATATGAATTGTTGAAAACCATTTATGGGGACGGTAGGTCATACGTACGCATAAACGTTGTTTCCGTTTTCATATTGTATTGAATGGAAGTAGGTGAATAAGATATATGTAAGTACATACATACATATATATACATATAACTATTAATTAGAATTATTATTTAATATATTACATACTTATTAATAATATATATTTTTATAATCATCGTTGAATAGTGAATGTGGAAATGAATCTCTTCACGTCGTGGAGACAGTAATCCGTACGTACACACAAGCGGCAATGTCATTTCTTTAATGATTAAAAGGTGTTGAATTGAATGGTATATTAATTTTATAGAGACATTATCATGTTATTTTTTTTATTTATATAAATATTACTCATCATTATATCCATCCAAATAACATAGTGTTGAATAACAAATTACACCATGGTGTGCCGATGCTAAGCCATACATACGTACGCATGGTGACATTAGCATTCATAGGATGAATAGAATAATGAATACGGTTGTAAAATATTTATAATAACATCAAAATATTTATAAAGTACTAGATTTATTATTTTGGTATGGAAACTAAAATGAAATAGGAAGTGGAAGAAGAAAATAACTTGAAAGAGGGTGGTGAAATTATTACCTCTTCTTCGGGAGTTTCCTTTTGAGTTGATCAAAAGGACTGCTTAGGTTGGATTTCTAATCAAAGTAAGGACTCTAGGTATATTTTAGGGATTTTTTGAGGATATTTCAATAGTGTTTGGCAGATTAAAAAGGATTTGTAGGTGTTATTTTGGGATAAGGGGAAGTGCCCTTTTTTAAGAGAGATGAGAGTCATATTAGGAAAATCTTGAAATATTATGTTATAATAAAATCATTTTCGGTTTATAATAGATAAAAAATGATTTATTTATATTATAAGGTGGTTATGGGTCTACAAAAACTCGCCTAATTAGTTTTATATAGGTTTAGGTCACCACATTAACTTTATCTTTTAGATTTAACTCTTAGTTAAATAGTTTAACTTTTATCGTGTCTACTTTTAATGTTACACTATATGGTTAATAGAAATAATCTAAACATCAAATAGTTTCTCAATTGTATCATAAATGACTTATATAATATTATTTAATCGTTTTTTTCAAACCTTATATTGTTAGAAATATTATATAATTTAATAATATAATAATTGTCTCAAAAAATCATTTATGTCAATTTTGACACTATTTAGTATTTGGTTTATGTGAAAGTCATCACAACTTGATTAATTTAAAAACTATACATATAATCAATATTAACATGTCATATTCAACTATAAAATTCGTGGATTTCATAAAAATTGTGAAATTATATTTATTTTAATATTTATAATACCATTTATTTGATTCTGTCATTAATAAGTTAATTATTGCATCATCATTGTGTCATAATTAAATTAAATTATATAATGTCTAAAAAATATAAATAAAATACAATTATTTTGGAAATATTTTTATATTTATAATTAATATGTATATTCTAAAATATAACTTATATAACACCTTGTAAAAATTATTTTACTAAAAGATATATGTTTGTGTCATTTTTGTGTTTCCTTTAAATTAATTAATATAAAGTGTCATTATCACTCTCAAGTGGATACATGTGGTCCCACAATTGACCCAAGGATACCCATGGTCAGTAATGTATCAAAAATTGGAATATGAAATATGTTAGGGTAATTTAATATTATTATAATAATATTTTTTTACCATTATTTACCATATTTACCCAGTTACCATGGTAAATAAAATATCCACTGAAGTAAATATTCATAATGTATAAAAATAAAAGTTACCTACTTACCCAATTTTCTGCTCATGATTAAAAATATGTAATCCATTTTTTCAAATTCAAAACACAAAAGTGGTATAAATTAAATTAAAATTAATTCTCGTTGTCAAAACAATAAGCGTGTTTTTAAGAAATAATAAATATCAAAAGATTGACACTTGTTTATGTCCAGTTTAAATATGAAATTACATCCAATGAAATAAATTATATTAAATGATAAAAATATAATATAATTATACTTTAAAACTATTATAATTTATAATTTAACACTATAAATAATTTTGATTAAAAAAGCGGTTTTTTAATTAAAATTTTCTATTTTTGATTATTCATCAAAACATGAAAGTTATCAAAAAAGTACCAAAAATTTATCCAAACTAAATTTTTATGTCTTTATTTTAAATAATAATTTAATTTAATTAAATATAATATATAAAATTTTGACATATTTGTTTTAAAAAAGTTTCGACATTAAAAGGCAGTAAAATTTCATTTTTTGGATAATACTTATTTTATCTGAAAAAAAAGAATGTGTTCTTATATTATGTCTATAAAACACATAATATTGATGTTAAAATTATATAGAGTATATAATATTCAAAATTCGGTTAATACTATTTATAACTGCTTTTTAAACGACTAGTTTGGTAATTTGTGGTGCGCTCGAACATGGTGTTGCGTGTAGCGTAAGCTATTGAATTACTTTAATGAGATAACATACTATGAAATCTTGGGGTGTTAAATATGTCCTAGATAAAAAATTCTAAGTATCATAAAACTATATAAATCCCCATTTTATGAAATTAAACTCCATATTTGGTCCTAGTTGTACCACCCAAAACTGCAAGATATCATTTTTCCTCATCGTATGACATTAAACTGTTGGATTAATGTCTTTTTTATTTGATGTTAAAAAACCCCCAAAATAACAAGATTTGAAACTCTCCTTGGTACCTTGAATATGTGGAATGAATGATTTAATCCCCCAATTAATAATCCTTAATTAAATCATTTTCACTCAATAATGACATTTGGGGCCCCTTTTAAAAGTATAAGCCCCAAAATTTCCATGTCCTGACCACAATATGATAAGATTCATTGCAAAAAACATTATCTTATAATGATTAAATGAATGATATATCCCAGATCTACATTTCTATTTCCACTTACTTCATAAATATACATAGTAATGCCCGAATATCCTATTTCGGGTCTAGCCACAATTAAAAAAATCCTTCACTACCCATGTGTATTAATTAGAGCTGCACATTGAATTTTTCAAGAACTAAATGTTGATTGATTCTTATTCTAATGAGATATGTTGTGATGTTCAGATCTATAATCCTGGGTCCATTTAAGATTTCAGAAACAAAAACCCCCTTATTTTTTCATTTGTATGAATTAGATATGCACAGTAAACATTTCCAAGACTTATGTCTTGATTCTCATTACAACGATATGTGTGGTGATTCATAAACTTAACGGTTTAGGCCCAACCATTAGACTTGAATCATCCAAATCCTATTTCCCAATAACATTTCCATATTGATGTAGGAATATTATCATATAACTATATGTGGACTTATTCTTTCCCAATAAAAATATGTAGTGACACCCATGTCCTATTCCCTAGTTCATCCATAACATTTGTATCCTTCCATGTCGGTTCATATTCATCTTTACTAAATGATGTTAAAATGCATGGGATAATCAAAAACTATGTATGGCTTGATTCTCAACCCAATGAGATACATACTTATGTATGTATCCTATCTCCTAGATGAGCCACTAAATAAATGAAATTCCTTTATCCTTCACTTGTGTTACCCTTGTTCTGTAAAAGGAACCATTATCATTCCATGTTTTTCTCACCAATCACATATAATGTGGGCTTATGAGATTAGTATAGGAGATCTACGCATATATAATGAGTATTAATTCAAATTATGGCTATCCTGTTTATGGTTTTAAAACCTTAAAAGGAACACTAGATGTCCTCAATACATGAAAAATAAACTACATGATTATTCCAAGAACAATGTGTGGCTTGATTCCTTCCCCAGAAATATACACAGTGATTTCCATGTCTTATAAACTCATCTATTTGTGATATTCCTTTTCATGTTGGAATCATCCACATCTTTTATGAATGAAGATAAATTGCACGGTTATTCGAGAACTATGTGTGGCTTGATTTTCATTTCATTGAGATACATTGTGATTCCTAGGATCCGAATCTTTTTCCTAGTCACAGGGTAAAAAGAATCACCCCTCTCTTGCATACAAACAAAGGTCCATTTCAGATATTTTATTTCCGGTCCTCTCATTAGAGGTCCCACAAAGAAAATAGAGTTTTCCACCTTCTATGTATCAGTCAAATATATATAGGGGACTTTTAAATCATGGAAAATATTGGTCAAAATGCTTCTTGTATGCTCTAACATATACCTTTTTCACATCATACTTGTAATCTTGAACACTTTCAGATATTCATAATCTTTCCTTAACTTTTGGTAAGAGAATGTCTGATACGAGAGTGCTCCTTTTCCTGAAAATGAGCTAATACACCCCAATTCGATTTACATAAATTTATCACAAATTTCAGCGCCTCTCATCCAAAGGATTCCATTTTGTGACTATGCAATACACAACCTAGTTGGTGTTTCATAAAACATCCCACAAAATAGGTTTGTCAAATAGCTGTAATTTCTCCCTTGGGAGAAGCCTCTAATATCCCTTTAAGAATTGATTATAGTATTCAAGAACCCATGAATCAAATTCAATATCCATCCCTTGAATATATTTCCCTTTTCCTCTCTCCTGATCTAAAATCATCCTAGAATGTGGTTTACAATTTCTCCCTTCATGTGTAGAAAGAATAATGGAATAACCTTGGGACATTTGACAGAAAATCATCTATTGTTTCCATAATATTATGGTATTAGTAATATGATCTAAAACTATATGTACCATACTTCTTTCTCTTTGTTCAGACCTATTTATAGAGACTATTCCTGATATTATTTGGATACCATGACATGAAATATCCATTTTTTATTGAGTACTTTTATCCTTAGACCATACAATGTGCTTGGGTAGATCCAAATCACCATAAACTTCCATCATCTTTTAGCTATATAATTTCACAATTCCTAGGGACTACTTCATCATAATATGTAGTATGTTCCCTAGTTTTCTTGGTATAAAATGATGTTTATAATGGTCCTATCAGCCAAAGGATTCCACTAATGATTGTGATAAACATTCCCTAGTTGTTCTTGTATAAAATGATCATCATAACAGGTTTTTCAACTATAGTTAACTTTTTCATCATGAGTAACCTCCTTTAATTACAAAAATCCCATTTTCAATACCACTCTTTAGTTTTGGGAATCCCCAAATCATATCTTACAACATTATTTTAACATAACTAAATATGATAGTATATTGTTAGACATATTTCCAAGAATGGGAAAACCATCAAACTTTGAATCAATAATGCATACCAGGAATTAATATCCCATAATGTCCTTATATTATGAATTTAAACTACACAGTATAATGTCCTTGTGTTATGACTTTAAACTACACAACATAATTTCTTTACATTATGACTTTAAACTGCGTAGAGTAATGTCCTATCCATGGTTAATGACACCTTGAACCTTTTTCAGAAAGAGGATTTCCCCCTAAAATTGACAATATAACAAAATGAACCCTTCTCTATTAATCCAAATTCCTGTAGGATAATTTTTCCATTCATGGTCAATGAAAATACAAATATTTCTTTCATTATCAGATTCATCCCTTTGATAAAACCACCAACCGTGGCCTTGAGACATCCAAATCTTAATCTTAGACCATGATCATTAGAATTTCAGAAATCTTGAGGACTCCTCCGCCAAAATATGAAGTACATATCTTAGTTTTCCTAGAATAAAAATGCCCCCATAATGGGCATGTCATCCAAAGGATTTCAATATTGACTATGCAGTATGAACCCTAGATGGCCTTGCATAAAATATCCCACATAATGGGGGGTTTCAACTAGAGGTAACATCATCTTTATGAGGAAAATCCTTTATTCCCTAACATTATGTTTTAGATCAAGAAGCCATAAAAGTATGTTGCATGAACTCCTATAGTATATATAAATAATGTCAAATCATTCTTTTACCATAAGACATGTTTGGGTTATTTTTTCAAAATCTATGGTCAAATATTTTCAATCATACTAACTATAATTTTTTATAGCTTTTATGACATTTTACTTCCATTAAAAACATATATAGTACTCGCCAAATTGAAAACCCACAAAGGGAACTCTATAAAAAAGTTGATTCTCAACTCGCTAGACCTATACTATATACGGTTTAAGAAATATCATGCTATAAAAATCTAAAATGGAAAAAACATTGATGAAGAAAACATGAAAATGGTGGCCTAAGAAAAAAATCCATGTCTTTCCCACTATGTATCCTTCAAATTGAGCTTAGGAAAAAATATCAGGGTGATGACATTAAAAGACAAAATAATTTTTGGTTTGTTCAAATAGCCCTAGTAATAGTCGAAAAATTATCACTAGGCCTATTGGATTAGGTAAAAATTATATAACCCCCATAGATATAATTGTGAGTATGACTAGATGATATGAAGATTTCATGATAAGAAAATCAGATTTGATTTTATAATCACAGGAGAAAATTAGTGATGAAGATATATATGATTAAAAACAAAATTCATTTCATTTATAGAAAAAATACATAATAGAATCCACAAGTTGGAGTCTCTATATTTTATATATCAAGAGATCATCAAAATAACTCTTCATATATTGAATGGATTCTTGATCCCCATCATCTGCTCATTGAAGCTCGGTCAATCAACCATCTTCAGTTTCCTCATCCTAGTGAAGTTATTTTATTATAGTTGTAATTAAAGTTTACCCTTCTGTTTGGGCCTCCCCTAATGAACGATGGAGTTGTTCAAGTTCCCCCTAGATGGAATCAAGTCATTTCTGAAGGAACGATGCTTGAATGGACTTATCCTTGATCTACTATTTTAATTATTCTATCATTGAGTTATGGATGGACTATAATTTGGTTAACACAGCTTGAAAGTCATCAACATTGGTGACCAGTTTCTCCTTTATGAGATCTTTCTTAAGATTTGGCTCTTACTCAAACCTACAAATTGTATCATTCACGTTATCTTTAATTGGGAAGTATCAAATCCACCAAATCTCAAAATTCCATACAAAGATGGAAGTTGGCTAAACTACGAAGTTAGTTCTTCCAAAGATGTCTCATAAATTGTCTTCTAGATAATATTTCTAGGCATTCCGTGTGTGACACTGAGGGAATCATATGGTTCAAATTCCAAATTTTAGCCACTTTTAGTGGGGGTAATGCACTCTGGAACCAACTCACTCAAAGACTTTCACTTCTCTACTACCTCTATGATAGTGGCTACAACACTATATGATGCTGACTGAATTAGTATAGTATCTCTACCCTCAAACATAGTCGTTGAAACTGATATTTCTAAACAATGATTTAGACTCATTATTAGCATGAATGGAATACAGGAATGGATCTCAGTTATAATAGTTGGTAACCCTTTCCAAATAATAGGTCATTAGTCTATGTGGATTTCTCCATAGCATCCCCGACATGAGAAGTCTAGGATGGAACCTCTTGATGAGGGGTACCCTCATTTTTCTATTAGGGGTTATCCAAATGAAGCTCAGAAAGACTTCTTATTTCAAGGTCCAGCTATACTGCCCCCCCCCCTCAATAATTGGACTAATATGGAACTAAATATCTTGTTCATGCACCATCACTATGATCTTCTCCATATATAGGGATGCATATTCCATTCAATCAAAAGTATGGAATCAAGCATAAAAATTTTAGTTGCACAAAATAAAAAACTCATCTCAATTCAATTCCTTATTCAGTACCTTAAAATCTGGTAAAGTAGTTGAAATTTTAATATGTTCCATTATTTTTTTATGTTAATTTCAATATTTCTCATGTCACTTATTAACATCATGATCCCTATGGTAATATAAGTCATGGAGATTATTGGAATGTTTGGTTCATGACCCAACACATCACTCTCGAACGATGAATTGAGACCCCAAACAGATTCTTTGATGATAGCCTTAGGGTTAGTATCAATCATTGAAGGGTCCTCTGGTTGATTATATGAACCTAAAATATTATGGAAATGGAATTAATTCAATGAAATATGACATCACATGAGGTATCTATAATATTACCAAAGTCATCCTCCCTTTTTACAACAGTGGTATCAGTAGTGAGATGCATAGATAATGCAACCTCAACCCTTAACCCCACTTCTGTTGAGGTTGCTGACTCAATAGTAGGCATTTGTGCTTGGTCCTGATAACCCACATCAATCCTTGGAGGATCTTCTATAATCCCATTAATAGATAAAGGGAAATATTTCTTCTAATATATGGATGTTTAGACACTTTTTTTTTGGATAAAGTAGAGATTAATGACTCCAGGATGACTTACCACTACTGGTAAGGCATTTATCCATAGATTTCACCCTCTGGTGTGCCTTCTTCTTCTTTTGTTTTTGATAGAGGATGGATAACATAAATATCCCCAAAAATTGGTACTGAAGGGGGAAATTATTTTTTCCCTACCATCTCATCCTCTATAGGTCATTTACAAGGGGATAGATATCCTACTTTAGGGGGTGATCTAGTAACCCCAATTAGGTTAACTATTGTGATATACTATGGAGACTGATCCTTAGTTGATTTCTCCTTGGACTCTTGCAAATTAAAACGACCTTTACCTTAGTAGTGACTATTTTTACAAATAAAATAATTGAATGACAAAAGAAATGATAATAAAATGAGCCCATATGTCTTCAAGATTGAAAATGTTGTGCCATTCTTCGGAAGCTGGGCTGTCAACCCCATCAATAGAACCATGTTTTATCATATCATATATACATCTCATGGAAATAATTTTTTCATCAGTTGAATAGATGAAAATCACTAAATTCCAAATATAAATCCTCACCTCAGTAGGATTTTCCTCGAACTGAAGATCGGATAGGGCTTGGGAATCTCCTATCCCTATAATTCATAGTCTTGTGTGAATAAGAGACCATATGATTTCATCATCGTAGGACATGTCCTAAAAATTTCATTAGCCTCTGGTGGTAAAAATTCTGAATACATCCTAGTCAATTTTAAGATGATTCAACAGCTTAAAATTTCATGAGATTATCACCTCTCTATGTCATAGATTAATGATGGTAAAATAGAACTCAATTCACTTCTTGGAAATTGTTACTAGAACAACTAGGTGTAGTTTTTAATAGGTTAATTTGTTGTATCCTTTTTAATTCTGGTCAGTGGATTGAACCTTGCATGAGGTATTTTAGGTGGTCTGGGTACATCATCATCTTCATTCTCTAGCATGGAAAACTAAGCCTCTGATGAAGATAAAGAACCTTCCAAAAGAGTGGTATCCTTCATACTATGCTTCTTATTCCAAATCTGAGGAACAGATTTGGATTTCAACCATTTGGGGTATGATGAAATCCAACCATCAGAATACAATGAGGTAAACCCACTGGTTGTGTTCATTAGAGGTAGGTCGATCACCTCATGTTTCGAATCCATGGATGTGAGTATCCATATTCGTCAAGCTACCATTGAAATATTTTCTAACATGATGTGCAGTAGGGGAGATGCAGTTATCTACTGCGGGAAATTGAATTGGTGTGAAAATCCATATAGATCATAGGCCTCACATATAATATCACCATCAATTCTAGTTTCCCACACACCATCCATAAAGGACATCATATATGACTTCATCTCATCACAATATTTCTTATTGTTAGTAAATCTCCCTACGGTTATATTCTAATAGGTAAAGAAGTTAAACCCCATAAATAAACTCATTCCTGTTTTTATTTCATAGTGTTTCCAAGATAGGGGTGTAATACCAGATTCAACCCATACATATGGTCAAAAATCACTCTTGAGGACCATGATTCTACTCTATATGGTGTGAGTTTTGAAGTCACATATGATCCATCCCCACAAAACATGGAACAATCCTAGGATTCTGAAATTATCATCCCCTTCATGAACATGCTACAAGATTCTATGGATTTTTTTAGAATGGGGATGGACAAAACAACAAACGTTTTATATTCCAGATTGGATAATACAACAAATGTTTCTAGCCTTTTATCTCCATTGGAATCATATAAATTTAGTAAATAATTACTAAGCCATAGGGTTATAAATCCCTCAAGATAAATATTACCTGGAAAATTTGGATAGATCTCATATCCCCACTTTTCATATTCCCCCTTCTCCAAATTCATCTAGAAGGTGTCATGTGCACTTCTCTTCACAACATTAGTAAATCTTGTCGGACACTTGAAAGTGGGGTATTCCCTCATCTCCTTCAGTAATGTGCTCATCCACACATCTAGATGAATATCCTTCCTTATGTGAGGGCCTTCCTCCATAATATGATGAGTTATTTTTAGTATATCATGTTCTAAATTCGATGTCCTATTGATATCATTCCATATCTCATTATGGGTGATACATTCATCAAACATATATTTGAGGATAAAAGCCCTGATGATATTGTGATAATATCACAAACTGATGACTACATCTCAATGAATTAGATGGAAATAATTTGTCTTTCGGATCCACTAACATAGTTTCGGCAGAATGAAATCAGAATTCATATACATATAAGTTTTTCTCACCAAAATAGCTTCTTATATGTTCATGGCCTTCAATTTAGCTTCTAAATTTGAATAGGATTGGTTCACCCAATATGACCACATCCATGAAGGAATAACACCCCCTCCTTGGTGGTAGTATCAATCTTTCCTCCATCCATTCAATTGATTTATCTATAAATCCCAAAAAATTATGAATAGATATGTTTAATTAATTAAACCATGTTTGGATTCATATATTGAATAAAAAATATGTGATGCATGAAATAGGTTGTGGATGACGTATTGACATTGATATATGTACCCACGTAAGAAATTTTGGTAGTTGTGAAATTATTATGATCTTGGAACCATGAGAGTTGGACGTAGTTCTTTAGAGCTGGTGAGAAGACCTCCCACAGAGGGTCATGACCATAAAGTAGAAGATAGGAACTATCCAAAAAATCATTGTGATAATTTTTCAAAGACCCCAAAAGATCATGAAGAGTAGTATCACAAATGTCTTAATAATCATGTCCTACAACATTCATAGACTCCTCAATATGTTTACTATTATATTCATAAAAAATTGAAATCTTCTTGGAAGCCACTGAAATATCAAAGAAGTATCCATTTTGTTTTAGGGAAAGTTTATTTTAAATAAAGAAATTAAAATAATAATATTCAGTAAATTAATGAGCTCACACAAGTGCCTCTCTTAGATACCTCATGAAAATGGATCGCATAGTGACATCACTCATAGTACATGTGCCATTTATTCACCCATGAACATGAATCGGGTAGACACATACATATTGTGTTAGTGTGAATGAAGGATTTAGTGAAAATGCATTAGCAGAAGGTCTCTATGGGAGACTATCATGGTTAGACTTGAAAATTTGTAGTCATGAGATCCATTCATCAAAATGAGACACCAATTTATAGGAGAGGATGACCCCTACATGGCCCACGTTCATGACTCACCTATGTGATAGGCTTAAACATATTATAAGCATGGAATACCTGTGTAGATGACTTTTGATGGTCACCTCCACATTTTATCCATTTTTTTCATCCCTTTACCTTAGTATTAGACCCTCTACCTTCAATCAAATCCTATCTTGTAGGGTGTCTTTTTTTGAGACTCCATTTTTTCACATGGATGAAAAATTAACAAAGGGAAATAACATAAGGAAAAAAGAAGAAATGAAATGAAGGATCCCATGGATCACAAAATCCACCAATGTCTATTCTCCCAAGCCCCCCACAAGCACTGCCAGCGTGCACATTACCAATAGAGAACCAGGCACGACCGACCTGTGTGAGAACCTATTTATGAAACCAACACAAGATGGAACCTTCAACCAAGGTCCTGTATTTTCCAATAAATAGGTCCCTTGTATCATTATTTTCATGTTGAAAAAGTCTTTATTTCCAACCAACACTATGTTCTAACTATTTAATTACTCAATCCCTTCATAACCTTATCAGTATCTAGATAAAAACATAATAATAGGGAATTTAATAAGAACAGTAAAACTAAAGTCCTCCCATGGTTTAAAATAAAAAATACATGCATGAGACACTCACTCACCCAATACTTAATGAACACTAGTGCGAGGTACCCTTACCCAAATAGAGACCTATGTGATTCACCATCGGGAACACATGTGGGGACCCCTGAAGGATTGATAACGGTATCTCCCAAGTATAGACTCCCATGTCATCTATCACATAAGGTGATACCAATTCACCCAAACCTACCTTTTTGGAACACCTCATATGCAACCCAGTTCGGTTCACCATAACCTCTAACCTGTGTGAGTCGTTTTTTTGGACTTCTTCAAAGAAATACATAGTGGTCACTATCCTCCTTTTGATCCCGTATCTAAGAGGGATGAATTTAAATCTTCCATCAATGTATTATGACTTGAAAAACCTTATAAAAAGTCACACCAAGGTTTCTCCAATTTTTATTTTTGTTTCTCGGGTTAGAGGATTCCCGCACTGGTCTTACCAGATGGTTAGGATCCACATGGGTGTTTTAGATTTGTATATCTATGATTATAAGGACCCCAACCACAGTGATAGTTTGGGGAGTTCCCTATCTCATATACTATGGTTAGGACCATATCCTTGCCTTCTCGTCTTTAAGATATAGAGCCTCTAATTCCTAGAAGAGAGGGTGATGATTAAACTTTCATTTACATTCACCATGGAATGAAATCTTCCTCACATTATACTAGGCCAATTTTAGGGAATCCTTCCTAGAGTAAGCCCCAAACCGTTCTTATAAGATGTTTAACTATTTATCTTCTATGCCTCTTGGACACTAGGTTAGAGAGGGGATGGGCACATGATCTGTAACACCCGAGACTTTTATGTTATATAAATCATCAAAGGAATCTTTTTCTACACAACACTTGCTTGGCTTGCTTTACACGCAATCGCGACTTTCCTCGATAGCTTACGTCGTACGCAATACCGAGTTTCACTAAACAACAATATGCTATTAAAACTAGCCGTTATGAATAGTAATAACCACTTTTTGAAATTTTATAAATTTTATTTTTCAAAATGGACTTCATTTTTGGACTCAGAATATCGAAATTAGCCTAGGGTGAAATTTTGGTATTTTTCTGAAAACTTTCAATTTTTGATGAATAGTGAAACCACTAAGTGGTAGGTTAAAAACTGAATTTTGCATAAAACTTAATTTTACCGCTTCTTTGAATGGAATTTCAAAAATCCGAGAGACACGGTTAATATCAAGGACTAAAATGTGGTTCAATGAGATGAAAATAATTTTTTGGTGAATAGTAACTTTTTACTATTTTTACCGCGGTTAATAGTAAATAGGGTAACTAAGGGTAAATATGATATTAATATTACCATAACACATGTCCTAATTCTATTGGACAAGTTTAATTCGACCAAAACCAAACTTAGGAATAAAATATGACCATTTAGGCCCACTTGGATTAGATTAGGACATTTATTATTAATTTATTTAAAGAAGGGTTAAAATAGTTAAAATCAAAGTTTAATAAGTAAATAATTTTAAATATAGGGTTATACATAAGATAAATTAGATTGTAAATATTCATTAGAAAGCTAAAAATATTTCCTACATGATGGTATTTTATTTGTAATTTTTAGACATCAAATAATTTAATTTATTTATGACACAAAGATGATACAGTAATTATCTTATTAATGAAATATTGACAAAATTGATAATATAAATACCAAAATAAATGTAATTTGAGACTTTTTATGAATTACACTAATTTTATAGGTTACTATGATATATTATTGTTGATTTAATCAACTTGGTTCGAACATATAATTCTGTTATGACTTTCACAAAAATCATATATCAAATAGTGTCAAAATTGACACAAAATAGTTTTTAAATAAAATATTATATTATTAATTGTTATTTTATTCCTAAAAATCTAAGGTTCGGCCAAATGACTTAGATAAGGATATATATATTAATAATAAACAATTTGGGGTTCGTTTGGCATGTTATAGTAAGTGTATTAACCATATAGTGAAAGAAAACAAAAAGACACGGTAAAAGTTAAATTAATTAACTTAGAGTTAAATCTAATTGATAAGGTTAAAATAATACCCTAAACTTGTCTAAATCCTTTTGGTTGATAGGATTTCGACCCATCCCCACTTTAGCTTCGAAATAAGACCCTTTGGAACCATTATAAACTGATTTTGACTTTAATATAAAATAATATTTTGAGATATTCCTAAGGTGCCCCTCTCCTCCCTTATAAAAGGGCACCTCCTCCCCCTCCTCCTCACACCAATTTGAGCACTCAAGCTCAGCCAACCCCTGCCATTTTCTCCTCTCCACTTCCCTAGAATAATCCTAGAGATCCTGTTCTTCTCCAAAGACCAATCTTAGTTCCTTAAGTGGAGGATTCAAAGAGGCGTTCCAAAGAAGAGGAGCTTCGGACACGAACAAAGCAAATCGGACCTAAGGTAAGGGAAATATCACAATCTCATTTTTATCCGAGATTGTTTATTCGTAAGTATTTACTGGGGTGTATTTTATCATCCACATCCATGTTCCCTCAATATGTAATATTGTTTCCATCCACTTGCAATAGTTTAAATCCAATTTTACCCTTAGGTGAGTTTTTAGTAAAGAATATGAAAGGAATCTTTTGTCGTTTTTCCGTACGAGGTACTTTTTGACTTTTCCGACAAAAGTACGAAGAATGTTTTTTTTTAACTTATACGGCAAGAATGGATTTTTAAAACATTATTTCCAAGAAGCTTCCTTTACAAGTTTTCAAGTTTATTTTTAATCAACTTCTTTTAGTTTAAAGTTGTATGACATGTTAAGAAAGGAAAAATGTTTTTGAAAAAGAAAGGATATTTTCCTCAAGAATAGAGTTCAAGTGTTTTATCAAAATTATTTTCCATCTAAGATAATAAAGGGTTCTGTTTTTATCCCTATTATTACATGGATTTGATTATGTTGTGATGGAAATATTTTTATGAATTCCTTTATCTTATATGAATTGTTTTATGATGTCATGTTGTTTAAGAATTCCATTTTTATTACATGGGTTACGCTATGATGTATGGTTTATGATTATGTGGCACACATAAGAAAGGATTCATTATAAGATGGGTGGTACCTATATCTCCCTCCAATGCATTGGGTAAAGATTTTATATCTCATGAGATAGACATGGCTGGAACGGAAGGTTATTTCGGTTCAGTGATACAGGACTGAAACGAGGAGTGAACTCGGTTCAGAAAGGGACTTTGTCCACTAAGATAGTCTTGGCAATGAGTCATGACTAACAAGAAATGATTTCCATGATTATGTGTGCATGCCACAAAGATTCAAGTTTTATGTTATGATTATAGGGATCTCATTTTCACTTCTATGATTTATTCCACGTTAAGATATTATGATCTCTTTTGCAGGTTTTGATTTTCAAAAAGATATGATATGATTTTTATTTCCTTTATTTGCCCTTGCTGAGCATTTGAGCTCACCCTTTTATGTTTTCTTTTCCCCAGGTCAGGAAGATGGATATTAAGTAGAATATGCTAAAAGGGACCCTAGATATAATGAAATAAATGGGAGACACTGTAGAAGATTTATGAACCAGTTGTTTATGTTTCCCAGTTTCTAAAGACACTATACCTATACGGTCCTTTGTGGTTTTGTCATATGTTGTAATAAGTGTGCTTCAATTTTGAAGTATTAACAATGTATGTAAAGTGTGGGTCGTTATAGTTGGTATCAGAGGAAAGGTATAGTCAACCTTTGGAAACTAGGATGTGAAAGCCTTAGTAAGAACCCTAAGGATAAGTCTAAGCATAGAACACAATCTTAGTGTTTTAGAAATGGCCTTGAATAACCTAGGATAATACCTTAAGCATGAAAATTTTATTCTTGAATTATGTGGTTTCCTATTATAATTAGTGTTGCTCACACTATTCTTCTTGGTTTTAGTCAATGGCTGGAACCCGAAGGAACCGTTTTAATGCGGAATGCGATGGGCAATGCAATGATTGTCCCCCTGAGCAACCAAACGATATGGGAGCTGGAATGCAAAATCTTGTAGCCATGCTCACACAACTTTCTCAAGCTATGAATCATGCAGGATTTCCAAACGAACAAAGGAGGGAGCAACATTCTGTTGAATCCTTCATGAGGCAGCGTCCACCTTCTTTCAGCGGGTCTACTGATCCATTAGTTGCTGAACAATGGATTAGTACTACTGAAAAGATATTTTCAGTTCTTCAATGTTCTGAGCATGATAAAGTCATCCTAGCAGTGTATCGTTTGGAAGGAGATGCTGATCAATGGTGGAATCTTGTTAAGAATACAAGGCAAAGGGATGAAATTGAGTCTATGGAATGGGACGAGTTCAAGAACTTATTTTTCAATAATTACTTCCCTCGTATTCTCTGAACAAAGATGGAGAAAGAGTTTCTTGAACTAAAGCAAAGGGATGATGAATCTGTTGGTACCTATGAAGCAAATTTTACAAGACTTGCAAGGTACGCTTCTGGTATTATTATCCAACCTGAGAGTAAGATCGATCGATTCTTTAGTGGCTTAAAACCAAGTCTTCGAAGGGCGTTAGCCATAAGGGACTTCAATATCTACGAGGAAATCGTTCGATGTGCTCTCAAAGTCGAGATGGAGATTGGAGTAACCCATCAGTCGCATGGGTTTGATAAGAAGAGGAAGATGGAATTCAAAGGAAACTCTAAAGAGCACACTGAAAAGAAGATGAACTTTCCCTTATGCTCAAAGTGTGGAAAGAAACATGGAGGGAGTTGTCTTAAAGGGACAAGTAAATGTTTTAAATGTGTAAAAGAAGGTCATCGGGAATTTGAATGCCGTGATAATGGGAAGAAGATGTCTAATGACGCAAACAAAGGAAGGGATACACAGAATGAACCTACTACACTTCAATGTTTCAAGTTCAAGGATATGGGGCATTATGCCAATCAATGCCCAAATCCAAGGGTTGATGATGATGGTCGACGTCAACAAAATATTAAGGCTAAAGACAAAGGAAAGTCACATGCAATTTCTATCAGCGATGTGGAGTACGATAACGAAGTGGTGAAAGGTACACTTACCATCCACTCTAAAGTAGCAAATGTTTTATTTGATTCTGGATCCACCCACTCTTTTATTTCTAAAGAATTTTCTAAGGGTATCACCGTATTACCTCAACAATTAGATGTTGAGTTAGCTGTGACAACACCTAATGGAACAACAGTCGCATCAAAAGTTTATAATTCTTCTCCGATCGAAGTTTGTGGGAAAGTGCGTCCTGCAAATCTTGTGATCCTTCCTTTAGTGGAATTTGATGTGATTCTTGGCATGGATTGGCTTTCTCTACATGGAGCTCATATCGATTGCCAAAGAAGGGAAGTCACATTTCATATTCCAGATCAATCTACGATCGTATATCAATGCAAGGATGAACATAACCTTCCAGTGGAAATTTCTTCCATCTTATGGGTATTGATTCCACTAAATGAAGGTTATTTATCTCAAATGGTTGGTGAGAAACTCACGATTAAGAATATGCCCATTGTACAGGAGTTTGATGATGTCTTTCTGGAGGAATTGCTGGGTCTTCCACCAAATCATGAAGTTGAGTTTTCAATAGAACTCGTACCGGGTGCTTTGCCTATTTCAAAGACACCTTATAGAATGGCCCCAATTGAGTTGTAGGAATTGAAGAAGCAACTCCAAGAGAATCTTGATAAGGGATTCATACGCCCTAGTGCGTCACCTTGGGGAGCACCTGTTCTATTTGTTAAGAAGAAAGATGGATCAATGAGACTCTGCATTGATTATCGAGAACTTAACAAGATCACTATCAAGAACAAATATCCTCTCCCACGCATTGATGACTTATTTGACCAACTACGCGGAGCTCAATACTTTTCCAAGATTGATCTTCGTTCAGGGTATCATCAATTAAGGGTCAAAAGGGAGGATATACCAAAGACGGCTTTCCGTACAAGGTATGGACACTATGAATTTATAGTGATGCCATTTGGTCTTACTAATGCCCCTGCTATCTTCATGGATCTAATGAATAGAGTCTTTAGAGACTATCTTGATCAATTTGTGGTAGTCTTTATAGACGATATTCTTGTCTATTCAAAGAGCAAGGAAGAGCATGAAGATCACTTGAGAATTATATTGAAGACCCTAAGAAAGGATAAGCTTTATGCCAAATTTACCAAGTGTGAATTTTGGCTTCAAAAAGTTGCATTTTTGGGTCCCATAATCTCAAAAGAGGGGATATCTGTGGATCCAGCAAAAACAGAGGTTATCGAAAGATGGTCAAGACCAACAACAGTAACTGAGATCCGAAGTTTTCTTGGTTTGGCTAGATATTATCGATGTTTTGTAAAAGATTTTTCACGATTATCTAATCCACTCACCAAGTTGACTCAGAAAGGAGTTAAGTTTGTCTGGACAGAGGAATGTGAAGAGAATTTCAAGGATTTGAAAAGAAGGTTATCCAGTGCACCTGTGCTCACACTGCCTTGTAGTGGAGAAAGGTTTGTGATCTACAGTGATGAATCCAAGAAGGGATTGGGGTGTGTTCTTATGCAAAATGATATGGTGATAGCTTATGCCTCACGACAGTTGAAAATCCATGAGCAAAATTACCCAACACATGATTTGGAGTTGGCTGCGGTAATCTTTGCATTAAAGATTTGGAGGCATTACCTTTATGGTGAAAGGTGTGATATTTATACTGATCATAAAAGTTTAAAGTATATTTTCACACAAAAAGAGCTGAATATGCGCCAAAGAAGATGGTTGGAGCTGATTAAGGATTATGACTGCTCAATCCATTACCACCCTGGGAAAGCAAACAAGGTGGCAGATGCATTAAGTCGACAAGACCATGCTAGTTTATCCATGATGAGGATCACAAAAGATCCAATATTTATGGATTTACAAAGGATGGATCTTGGAATTATAATGGAAGGGGAAAAATATTATCTTTCTCAAATGAATGTTCAACCATCTATACATGTGAAGATTAAAGAGGCACAGAAAGAAGATATCGAGTTACAAAAGAAGGTGAGAAATGTTCCTGAATTCAACCTTGATTGTGATGGGATAATAAAGTTCAGGAATCGGGTTTGCGTTCCTCCCATCCCCGAATTAAAGAAAGAGCTGCTGGATGAGGCTCATAGTTCTTCATTCTCTATTCATCCTGGAAGCACGAAGATGTATAGGGACCTGAAAGAGTACTTCTGGTGGGATGGCATGAAAAGAGATGTTGTTGAATATGTCTCTCGATGCTTGGTTTGTCAACAAGTTAAAGCTGAGAGACAGAAGTCTAAGGGGATGTTACAACCATTACCCATACCCGAATGGAAATGGGAAAACATCACTATGGACTTTGTCACAGGACTTCCTAAAACATCCAAAGGCAATAATGCTATCTGGGTCATAGTTGATCGTCTTACAAAGTCTGCACACTTCATTGCTATTAGAGAGGATTTCTCTCTAGATCAGCTTGCCAGGATATATATAAAGGAAGTGGTAAGATTGCATGGAGTACCACTTTCTATTATATCTGATCGAGATCCGAGATTTACCTCGAAGTTCTGGCGAAGTCTTCAGCATACTCTGGATACAGAGTTGAGTTTCAGCACTGCTTATCATCCCCAGACAGACGGTCAGTCTGAGAGAACAATTCAAACCCTAGAAGATATGTTGAGATCTTTCTCTATGGATTTCAAAGGAGGTTGGGATCAACACCTACCTTTGGTGGAATTTTCTTATAATAATAGCTTTCACTCCAGTATTCAGATGGCTCCTTATGAAGCTCTCTATGGAAAGAAATGCAGGACTCCAACTTGCTGGGATGAAGTTGGGGAAAGAAAGCTATTAGGACCTGATCTCGTTGATGAAATGGCAGAAAAGGTCAGATCTATTCAACAACACATAAGAGAAGCTCAGAGTCGACAGAAAAGTTATGCCGACAACCGAAGAAAAGACCTAGAGTTTGAAGTGGGTGATAAAGTGTTCTTACGAATATCTCCCTGGAAGAGGGTTATGAGATTTGGAAAGAAGGGGAAGTTGAGCCCTAGATATATCGGTCCTTTTGAAATACTGGATCGTGTTGGGAAGGTAGCTTACCGATTGGCGCTTCCACCGAATCTCTCTCAAGTTCACGATGTGTTCCATGTATCTCTCCTGAGAAAGTACATACCAGATCCTTCACATGTACTCAGCTCAGAAGTTGTACCGCTGGAGCAAGATATTTCTTATGAAGAACAGCCGATAGAGATTCTGGATCGTAGCGAAAAAGTCCTACGAAACAAGACCACTCGCTTGGTGAAAGTTTTATGGAGAAACCACCAACTTGAAGAAGCTACATGGGAGCTTGAGGATATGATGAGGGAGAAGTATCCTCATTTGTTTGTTGCAAAGTGACGAATTTCGAGGGCGAAATTCTTTTTAAGGGGGGTAGAATGTAACACCCGAGACTTTTATGTTATATAAATCATCAAAGGAATCTTTTTCTACACAACACTTGCTTGGATTGCTTTAAACGCAATCACGACCTTCCTCGATAGCTTACGTCGTACGCAATACCGAGTTTCACTAAACAACAATATGCTATTAAAACTAGCCGTTATGAATAGTAATAACCACTTTTTGAAATTTTATAAATTTTATTTTTCAAAATGGACTTCATTTT
Organism: Viscum album; assembly: GCA_963277665.1. Lineage (NCBI taxonomy): Eukaryota > Viridiplantae > Streptophyta > Magnoliopsida > Santalales > Viscaceae > Viscum > Viscum album. The sequence continues at coordinate 1,866,962,473 of OY728159.1, forward strand.
TGGACTCAGAATATCGAAATTAGCCTAGGGTGAAATTTTGGTATTTTTCTGAAAACTTTCAATTTTTGATGAATAGTGAAACCACTAAGTGGTAGGTTAAAAACTGAATCTTGCATAAAACTTAATTTTACCGCTTCTGTGAATGGAATTTCAAAAATCCGAGAGACACGGTTAATATCAAGGGCTAAAATGTGGTTCAATGAGATGAAAATACTTTTTTGGTGAATATTAACTTTTTACTATTTTTACCGCGGTTAATAGTAAATAGGGTAACTAAGGGTAAATATGATATTAATATTACCCTAACACATGTCCTAATTCTATTGGACAAGTGTAATTCGACCAAAAACAAACTTAGGAATAAAATATGACCATTTAGGCCCACTTGGATTAGATTAGGACATTTATTATTAATTTATTTAAAGAAGGGTTAAAATAGTTAAAATCAAAGTTTAATAAGTAAATAATTTTTAATATAGGGTTATACATAAGATAAATTAGATTGTAAATATTCATTAGAAAGCTAAAAAGATTTCCTACATGATGGTATTTTATTTGTAATTTTTAGACATCAAATAATTTAATTTATTTATGACACAAATATGATACAGTAATTATCTTATTAATGAAATATTGACAAAATTGATAATATAAATACCAAAATAAATATAATTTGAGACTTTTTATGAATTCCACTAATTTTCTAGGTTACTATGATATATTATTGTTGATTTAATTAACTTGGTTCGAACATATAATTCTGTTATGACTTTCACAAAAATCATATATCAAATAGTGTCAAAATTGACACAAAATAGTTTTTAAATAAAATATTATATTATTAATTGTTATTTTATTCCTAAAAATATAAGGTTCGGCCAAATGACTTAGATACGGATATATATATTAATAATAAACAATTTGGGGTTCGTTTGGAACGTTATAGTAAGTGTATTAACCATATACTGAAAGAAAACAAAAAGACACGGTAAAAGTTAAATTAATTAACTTAGAGTTAAATCTAATTGATAAGGTTAAAATAATACCCTAAACTTGTCTAAATCCTATTGGTTGATAGTATTTCGACCCATCCCCACTTTAGCTTCGAAATAAGACCCTTTGGAACCATTATAAACCGATTTTGACTTTAATATAAAATAATATTTTGAGATATTCCTAAGGTGCCCCTCTCCTCCCTTATAAAAGGGCACCTCCTCCCCCTCCTCCTCACACCAATTTGAGCACTCAAGCTCGGCCAACCCCTGCCATTTTCTCCTCTCCACTTCCCTATAATAATCCTAGAGGTCCTGGTCTTCTCCAAAGACCAATCTTAGTTCCTTAAGTGGAGGATTCAAAGAGGCGTTCCAAAGAAGAGGAGCTTCGGACACGAACAAAGCAAATCGGACCTAAGGTAAGGGAAATATCACAATCTCATTTTTATCCGAGATTGTTTATTCGTAAGTATTTACTGGGGTGTATTTTATCATCCACATCCATGTTCCCTCAATATGTAATATTGTTTCCATCCACTTGTAATAGTTTAAATCCAATTTTACCCTTAGGTGAGTTTTTAGTAAAGAATATGAAAGGAATCTTTTGTCGTTTTTCCGTACGTGGTACTTTTTGACTTTTCCGACAAAAGTACGAAGAATGTTTTTTTTTAACTTATACGGCAAGAATGGATTTTTAAAAAATTATTTCCAAGAAGCTTCCTTTACAAGTTTTCAAGTTTATTTTTAATCAACTTCTTTTAGTTTAAAGTTGTATGACATGTTAAGAAAGGAAAAATGTTTTTGAAAAAGAAAGGATATTTTCCTCAAGAATGGAGTTAAAGTGTTTTATCAAAATTATTTTCCATCTAAGATAATAAAGGGTTCTGTTTTTATCCCTATTATTACATGGATTTGATTATGTTGTGATGGAAATATTTTTATGAATTCCTTTATCTTATATGAATTGTTTTATGATGTCATGTTGTTTAAGAATTCCATTTTTATTACATGGGTTACGCTATGATGTATGGTTTATGATTATGTGGCACACATAAGAAAGGATTCATTATAAGATGGGTGGGACCTATATCTCCCTCCAATGAATTGGGTAAAGATTTTATATCTCATGAGATAGACATGGCTGGAACGGAAGGTTATTTCGGTTCAGTGATACAGGACTGAAACGAGGAGTGAACTCGGTTCAGAAAGGGACTTTGTCCACTAAGATAGTCTTGGAAATGAGTCATGACTAACAAGAAATGATTTCCATGATTATGTGTGCATGCCACAAAGATTCAAGTTTTATGTTATGATTATAGGGATCTCATTTTCACTTCTATGATTTATTCCACGTTAAGATATTATGATCTCTTTTGCAGGTTTTGATTTTCAAAAAGATATGATATGATTTTTATTTCCTTTATTTGCCCTTGCTGAGCATTTGAGCTCACCCTTTTATGTTTTCTTTTCCCCAGGTCAGGAAGATGGATATTAAGTAGAATATGCTAAAAGGGACCCTAGATATGATGAAATAAATGGGAGACACTGTAGAATATTTATGAACCAGTTGTTTATGTTTCCCAGTTTCTAAAGACACTATACCTATACGGTCCTTTGTGGTTTTGTCATATGTTGTAATAAGTGTGCTTCAATTTTGAAGTATTAACAATGTATGTAAAGTGTGGGTCGTTATATGATCCCTCTCCCCTCTCCCACTGCATTTCTTCATCGATTTTCATACCCCTGACCTAATCCATGGTAATGTGGACACAGGGAAGTGTCATAGCCCTTACCTATTCCACTATATCCTCATACTCTTCCATCAGTGGGAGAGGGGTCAAAAGATGTGGGAACACTATACACCCCATACCTACCCCTTTGGGATTTGTCCTCATGTCCACCAATGGAAGAAAGTAGAGTGTGTGATTTGTTGGATCTTCTATTTCCCCTTGTTTGATGCACTGAGCGTGAATCATGTGGGATTAGAGGTAACAATAATCATAAAATATCTACAATCTATGTGAATGATTGAAAAATGAAAACATTGATTCCTATTATAATCAAGAAACATAGGATTCCCACTTAGTCCCCAAGATTAATAGGAATCCACATCAGGAGTAATCCCCAAACCAATTTTCCTTAATCTAGGCTTCCTCCTCGGGAGTATGCCCATAAAAAGCATCCAAACCACCATGAGGTGTGACATATTTCATGGTCTCTTTTTAGGGACTCATTTTTAGAAATAATCCCCAAATATTCCATCTTAATTTGTGGTACTCCCCTATGAGATAAAATTGAAGAGAATCTATAGTTGGGTGTCCTCATAACTGAACTATGCAGGGTTTTATTCCCGTCCAAATGGAATATGTATGAAACTTCCATATGGTTCAATCCCAACACCCCAAATCAACTGTTTTATTTTTATGATACATTCCTAATATGGTCTAATTCATCTTGGGAACTCATATTCCTCCTATTTTCCTTAGGTTTCCCCAGTATAAGTCTGAAACCAAACTTTGACTAGTCACCATTATCCTAGATGTCCTTGCCATATAAACTGTATAGTTGCATCCTTATCACATGACCTTAAAAGGTATGATGTTACCTATTAAGTGGAACTTAACTATATGGGGTATGATTTCTTTTAAAAGGATATATAGGAATCCTATATAGGGGTTTAATCCCAACATCTAAACAACTCCCATAAACTTGGATGATGATAATTTCCAAAGTGACTCCCATATCACAGGATGATGATACACTCCAGAGTGCCCCACTATGTGGCTAGAAAACTAGTTTCATCATAATAATGACCAAGGATTATCTAATTTTTACACAAGGGGATTCCACTAATGGATAACCTCATATACATTCATATATCTCCATTTATGAAGATCCTTGGATATATATAAATGATTCAAATTTCCAAACATGTTAATAATTGATTGTTAATTATATGTTGACTGACATCATACTAGGGAATTATTAAAGGATTCCCAAATATGTATTAAATCTATAAGAGAGTATTGGAGTGGGAAATATTTCCCCCCAAAAGGGAGTGATGAGTCTAACTTCCCATCCTCTCGACCAATGCAAGTTCTTAAGCATCATTGGACAAACCTCCCGATGAGTGTCTACCTTTGGAAAGATGGTCCTCATGGGTACAAGACTATTCATTATTTCTTGTTCCACAAAGAACCCTACTATAAACCAATATTAAATAGTGATTCCTAACATGAACTTGATTCTAAGCGGAATAATAACAAAACATTTGTCTCAAAAAAGGAAAAATGAGACAATATTACCTTACTTATTTGATAACATTTGAACAACAAAACCCCAGGAAGTATATATCATAAAATGGATATTATAATACCCATAAATGTAAGGGAGAGACTCATATAATACATTCATGGGTAGTATATACACTAAAAAAATAAATTAGTGGTGAATAATGGCTATGTTTCAAAGAAATAAAAGTGCAATTAGAAATCCCATTACTGTTTGAATAACTTTTGAATCAAGAGATCCATGAAATAATTACATCAACTGAAACTATTAATATAATTAAATAAATTAAAATAATGATATAAATTCCAATAAGTAATAACATAAATTACATAATAAGAATAAGTGGTGAATATAGCACATTACTCACATAAATAAAAGTGATATTAGAAAACACTATCCTTAAGTACTAAATTTTTTTGTACGCGTTCAAACCTCTTGTATCATATATATGATTTTATTATAAATATACCACATAACCATATACTTATTTATCATACCATATGGGATTTTATTATGAATTTATATTACCCATTTATTTATAATTTCATGTTAATGTTACATTTTTGGTAATAACAACTTTGTTTTTCATAGACGTTTTGACAATTTTTTCTTGATCCTTTTACATAGATCATGATATACATATTTAGAGAATGTAATAATGATATAAATATAATATATATCCAGTGTATAATTATTTATAAGAATTTATATAATATATAAATATGAAATTAAATTCACCGTTCATGGAGATGGTAGGTTGTACTAACACATGAACGTTGTTTCCATTTTATTATCATACTTTTAAGGAAAGAAAATTAAATGATATATATTTATATTTATATATTAACATTGAGTTATGATTATTAACTCATATATACCAAATTTTTTTATACTATCCTTAATACATTCCATGTATAGGGTGACGAATCACATCACTTTGAGGTGTTGGTTGTCCACATTTCTATAAATGATGTTATCATATTCTCAAAAAATGGAAATCATGAAGGTATGTTTTATATAATAATTTCAAAAGCATAAAGAAATAATAAATATGAAATATATCATAGAAAAATATTATTTCAATCATTATTCCCAACCATGAGATGTGGTAATGGAAGAACATACGACATCGGTTCGCAAGGCCGTAGTCCTACGTATATATGAATGATGATTGTGTATCCCACTTGATGGATGTGTGTGTGAGTGTAGGTAGTATCCATAACATAAAAATATATTAGTATATTTAGGGTAATAAATTTTTGATATAATAAAGGAATAAGAATAAATTATGGGTGGATGAAAAAACTAAACAAAAGTTGTTGCTGAAGGATATTACCTCTTCTTTGGGTAACTCCTTTTGGTTTTCACCAAATGGATTCTTTGGTCAGATTTCTTCCCATGGGAGGATTCTAGGATAAATATAGAGACTTTGGGTTCTTATTTGGGTAGGGTTTGGGTGATAAAAAGGTAATGAGAGGTGTGAATAAGTGAGCGAGTAAGTTCCCCTTTATAGTGGAGAGGTAGTGGTATTATTATAAATATAAAAAGGTAAACACTAAGAGGTTTTTCTTGCATCATGTGTAATGACCCAAATGTTTCGTAATTAAAAATCCCTTTAATAAAATTAAATATCTTATTATGTAAAAATTTTATATAAAACAAATTAAATTCTTTAGTTTTATGTTTTTGGATTTTAAAATACTGTTAAGGAAAGTTACTATTTGTAATATAGTCCTTGAACAGTGATCACATGATTAGTATATATATATATGGCTTTCATAAATCCAATTTACTCAGAAAATGGAAGTGATGGCCTCATCCAGTATAATTTATCCATACAAAGCCAATTTTTCAAAGCTTGGAAAATAACTAGTGTCATTGGGCTATGTTGTTGACCAATCCCAAGCCGAGCTTCAAAATGTAAAGCTTTAACGTAACCACCTATAGGATAAGTGCATGTTAATAGAGATTACCACCCCAGTGATATTATCCATACCATCCCATGAGTCTATCAAGATCTCACACCTTACCCTTAGGTCTTATCTGGGTTTTATAAGGGGTTATTTAACAAAACCCCATCACTATGATTATCTGCATTATTGATTTGTATAAAGAATATACAATAATTTTATTATTGTTACATTACAAATGGTTTGTAAACCACAAATAGTATTTTATGTTAATAATCAAATTCAATTAAAAAATCTATTTGGATGAATTAATGAAATTTTGAATTAAATAATATTTAAATTAATATTATTACTAACTTACTTTTTATTAAATATAAGTGATCATATAATTTTTATGAATACAATTGTAATTTTTATTAAGGTTTGAAAATCGTTTTTTTCAAAACCCATGAATTTTAAATAACTGCCAGTTTTTATTTTAGAAGTGGTAATGAACATATTTCAAAAATTATTTAGATAAAATGAATATTATTTTTTGAATCGGGATTTCGAAATTATCTAATGGTTATTTTTTCATAATTTTTAGAGATAGTCAAATTTTTTGGTAAAAATTAATTACTGTTTAAATATATAATGTCTTTTGTGACTACGTAATGAAAAAATAGTGATGAAATAAAATACTAAAAAAAATTCAGAAAATATATGTTTTACCATTAAATTAACATGATTTTATATGTCTTTGATTAATTTTATGATGCCTTATTGGACCCTCCAATACATATAAAACATTTTAAGATTTTAAAATGATTTATTTGAGAGAGTGACTCACCTCCACATAATCAAGCCTAATATTTTAATATGTTCATATATTGGACTTATATAATAATTATTTCCACTTCTATTTTGAAAAAACAATAGGAAACCCCATGAGTTGGTTTTTTATTTTGATCTGTTTAATGTGTATGTCCAAAACCTAAATAATAAAGAATTCCATATTATTTTCTATATAAACCAAATCAACCTCCCATTCATCTTCACTAAAAACCATTGGACCTCGACAGCCCCTGAACTCCTCTCTCTGAAATCTTCCAAAGGTTCCACAATCTCCCTTGAAGCCTCTCACAATCCTCTCCCAAACCATTGGGACCACACATCAATGTATAGGATTTCTTCCTTTCTTGTTTTCCCCATATATATTTATGATGTTATACCGATTTATTTTTAATTAAAAATGTTGAGGTATGATTTCTCACATCTCCCGTACTACCCTAATTATGTTTTAATGATGAGATATCAATTTCCCTCTCATTAATGCCTCCCTTTTTACACTTGTTACATTGATGAAATTCAGTAAGGAATTTCTCTCTTCTCATTTACATTAAAGGAATCCTTTTATATTATGCATATAAATTCCATTATATATGTTGAGATGTTATGTTCAATGAATCCCTTACTTTAAATTTCATGTATAAATGATTAGAGACCCCTTTCTCTCTCATCAAACAAATTTACAATTTCTATTTGATGTTGTTATGCTGCCACAATTTTCCATGCCAAAATCTTCATGTAATTGAATACCATACCTACTTTTTTTTCAAGGGTATTAACCTCTATACACATATACTTATTTATTATAGAGTTTCAGGTATTTATTCTACATTCCATTATCACAAAATAAATTATGATGTTGAATGGTTCCATATTATATGATCAATGTGGCACACATATGCATGAAATGGAATGTTTATAAAGGGTGTGCCCTAATAGCACTCCAATGCATTGGATAAAGATTAGTATCATGGTAAGTCATGTGAAAGAAAGGTTTAATCATGCTAATTCAAGTGCAACGAGGTTTTAATCATTATAATTCATCTTTAATGAGAGTTTACTCATGCTCCATCTGCAATGAGCATTGTCTCATGCTAATATCATGTTAAATGTTATTGCCACATTTCCATGTTAATATAATCATGCTATATAACGTCTTTATGTTCATTTTTCACTTTTTCTCCATTGATATTACTATTTCTTAATATGTACTATATTCTTCATGTTATTCCTTTTTTACTCCATTACCGGGCTTTATATTTTTTCCTTTTCTTATGCATGACCTTAGGTTATCTCATGCAATGCTATGTATGAAAGAATGTTGTGGTCAGGTAAAATAAGTTTTCAATAAAGATGTTGTGTTTTATTTTCTATGTAGTTATTTTATTTTACTAATTTACAAGTACACTAGACCTCTCAATGCTCAGAGTTTTCTTAAGTGAATGTTTATGTAATAAATCATGTTTATGTGTATAATAAAGACAAGGGTTGTTATAGTGGTATCAGAGGACAGGTATAATTGTTTTTGGGATTAGTATTATGAAACCCTATTGAAAACCTTACATATAAGACTATGTTAAAAAAATATCCCAAAATTTTGGTGAGTATAGAGTAATTGGTTTTTTAAGAAAATACATCCATGTCTAGATTCGAACAAGTAGAGGCAGCTCTGGCAAAGATGTATCTATGGGAAAAACATAAAACAAAAATTTCAGCTAGACTCGAATGGGAACTGGTGTAGGACAACGGGCCTTGCTGCACTCTTAGTTATGACACTCCTAGTGGTTATTCTTTGGTAAATTCATAAGATTAGTATGAACCATTATTATGTGAATAAAAAAATTCCCCTAAGAATATATGTTAGGAAGTAGATCATGGATAACATAGATAAGATAATAAAATAAATGTAATTTATAAGTTATCCAGTTGGTTATTGGATTCCCCATTATATGTTACCCCTAACATTCCTTTTATTCTAGCCTCTCACAGGTAATAGGAGGACTGGGGCTAACACACGATGTGATGATCAATGTGATGATTGTTATAATGAGATGCCCAATTTTATGGGAGCATTAATTTCAAACATTGTCATGATACTCTCTTATTTAACTAATGTTTTGAATAGAAACATTGATCAAGAGTATCATTCAACCCCCACTAAGGAAAAAACCACAATCGAGAGCTTCATGAGACAAATGCCTCCTTCTTTTAACGGATCATTTGATCCCTCAATTGTCGAGTAATGGATCAACTCCATTGAAAAGATCTCCTTCATCCTTAAAAGTTACAAACTAGATAATTATCTTCTAGAAACTTATCATATGAAGGGTGAAGTTGATCAATGGTGAACATTGATCAAAAATATGAATCTTGAGAATGATATCGAGGCGTTGGAATGGAAGGATTTCTGGAAAATGTTTTTCAATAAATATTTTCCACACACACTTAGACTTATGATGGAAAGTTACTTCCTTTCCCTCAAGAAAAAATATGAAAAACCATCAGATTTTATGAGGAAAACGTCACAAGCCTTGCACGATTTGTCTTCGACTTTTTTGTTACCCCTGAATGAATGGTTGAACTCTTTTTTGGTAGGCGAAAACCAAGCCTACGGAAAGCCCTAACAATTCGTTACATCAATACCAATGAGGATATTTTCTAATGTGACCTCAAATTCAAAATGGAGACTGCGTAATATTAGGGGTATCATGTGGATAACAATTGTAAGGTGGACAATAATTCTGGTGGTCCTATGTACAAATCTTGTGATGCAAAGAAATTCTATCACCCCACTTTACAAAGATGTGAAAATAATAACCCAGGAAATTTATTTAAGGGGGTGAGGAAATGCTTTAGGTGTGGAAGAAAAAGGAACCAAGACATTAATTGACAATAAGAAAAACATATAGCTATGAAAAAAAGAGTAATTCTATGTTAAACCCTCAACGCATTATTCATTAATTTGATTAAAAAGAAATATAGAACATTACAAACCAATGTCCTTGGCCAAGGGTTTTCAGAGGTAACTAACAACCTCCAGGGCAGCAAGGGAAATATTTTTCCATCACTACCACTAAAGAGAACCTTGAAAATGAAGTGGTTAATAGTACACTAGTTATACATTCATGAATAGAAAATTAAATTTTTTATTATGGTTCTATAGATTCTTTTATATCATTAAATTTCAGTAGAATTGTACCAACATCACAAAAAATCATGTAAGTGGAGATGTCCATGACAATATAAAATGGGGAATCATTGAAACCCATTAATATAACTCCTCCAATATCACAATTTATGGTTTAAACTTCCCAGTGAGCCTCATCATACTCCCTATGGTGGAATTTGATTAAATTATTAGGATGGATTGGCTTTCCATATATAGAGCCATCAAAATTTGTGGTGATAGGGAAATCACTCTCCATATTGAAAATCGACCCCCAATTCTATACAAGTTTAAGGAGGAGGATGAATTATATTTAGCACCATCATCTCAATAATGTTAATTACTAACATGTGAGAATGCTTATCATTATTAGATGATTGAGTCTAAATAATCTACCATCCTTGAATACATGCCTATTGTGAGGGAATTTCTTGAAGTGTTTCCCATGGAATTGGATGGTCTTCCTACTATAAAATATGTTTAACCCTCAATTTATCATATACCTGGGGTTTTTCCAATATCCCGGACTCCATATAGAATGTATGTGGTGGTTCTTGATGAACAAAAGAAACAGCTATATGAGAATCTGGATTAAAGGTTTATACGGCCAAGTGCTTCATCATGGGGTGCACTAGTCCTATTCGTCAAGAAGTATGATGGGTCAATGCACATTTTAATTGATTATCATGATCCCAAAATAATCATGATAAAGAAAAAGTATCATCTACCCCGAATTGATGACTTGTTCGATCAAATATGTGGAGAATAATACTTATCAAAGGTGGGTCTGTAGTAGGGATATTACCAAGTAATGGTGAAGAAGGAGGATATCCCAAAGACTGCTTTTCACACAAGGAACGAGCACTATGAATTCATAGTATATCTTTTTGGACTCACTAATGATCTAAAAATCATCAATTAATTGATTAATAGAGTCTTTATAGATTACCGTGAAAAATTTGTTGCAGTATTTATAGACGATATTCTAATATACTCCAAAACCAAGGAGGAGAATAAGGAGCATCTAAGCACAGTGATAGATACCTTTCCAAAGGAGATGATCTTTGAAAAATATAACAGGTGAGAGTTCTTGTTGATGGAATACTCATTATTGGGTCATATCTCCATATGAAATGGGATATCTATGGATCCCTTCAAGATAGCAGCAATAGAGGGATAGATGAGGCCAACATCAGTGACAAATATCCGTAGATTCATGGGGTTAGCTATATATTATCACTGATTTTTGAAACATTTGTCACTATTTTCAAAACATCTTACCAAGATTACTTAGAATGGAGTCATGTTTTATTATAGTGATAAATGTGAAGAGAGATTTAAGGAGTTGAAAAGGCGGTTTATCACTATGAACATTCTCACACTGCCCACAAGTGGATAGATATTTTGGTATTTAGTGATGCTTCAAACAAGGGCATGGGTGTGTTTTGATGAAAAATTACCAATTCATTTCCTATGATTCAAGGAAATTTAGAGTTCATGAGAAAAAACTATCCAACACTTCAACTGGAGTTAGCTTCAAGGATCTTCTCTTTAAAAATTTGGCGACATTACCTCTTTGTGGAGAAGTGTGAAATATATACCAATCACAGAAGCCTCAAGTATATATTCATGCATAAAGAGTTGTACATGCACTAATAGAGATTGTTAGATCTGATCAAAGACTATGACTACTCAATCCATTACCACCCTAGGAAAGAAAGCATGGTGGAAGATGCTCTATGTAGAAAGGACCCATAAATTCTATCATTAATGATAATTTAAAAGGATCCAATATTCTTATATTTCAATAATATGGACATGGGAATCACAAATAAGGGAACATCATCAATCATTTCAAAAATGACGGCTCAACCATCTCTTTTAAAAATTTTAAATGATGCTCAAAAGGATGATGGGGGAATTAAGAATAAAGTGAAAAGTATCAGAAAAGGAAAATCATTGAATTTAAATGTTAATGAAGAAGTAATTGTGAGACATGGGTCCCGACTATACATTCCTTAAACTCTAGAGTTCAAGAAAGAACTTTTGTATGATGCACATAGTTTGAATTTCTCCATTCACCTAGGAAACACAAGGTTGTATCGAGATCTATAAGACCATTATTGGTGGAATAACATGATGAATGATATCAATAAGTATACATCAATGTGCTTGGTATGTTAGTAGGTTACGGATGAGATGCAGTTGTCTAAGGGGATGATGCAAACATTACCCTTACCATCATGGAAATTGGAGAACATCACCATGGACATCGCCACCAGACTTCCAAAGACATCCAAAGGAAACAATGCTATCTGGGTTGTTTTGGATCTTCTAACAAAGACTACACTATTCATTGCAATTCAGAAGGATTTATCATTGGATAAAATGACATGGATATACATCATTTATGTCATAAGGAAACATAGAGTACCACTATCTATTGTATCTAATCGAAATTTAAGACTCACCTCCATGTTCTGGAAGAGTCTTAACCATGCTCTAAATACGGAGATGAAATTCAGTAGGGATTTTCATCCCCAAACCGATTTCAAATCTGAGTGGACTATCCAAACACTTTAAGACATGTTGAGAGAATACCCAATATATTCCCAAGGAGAATGGGATCAACATCTTCTATTGGTATAGTTCTATTACAATAACAGTTTTCACTCAAGTATCCGAATAGATCCTTGTGAATCCCTTTATGGGAAGAGGTGTATAACACTAGCATGTTGGGATGAAGTTGGGCAGTGAAAAATAATAGGCCCATAAATGGTCTAAGAAATGGTAGAGAAGGTTAATACTATCCAGTAGCACATTAAAGCCGCTTAGAATTGACAATAGGGCTATGCTGATAATCATCGACAAGACCTAGAGTTTCATGTTGGAGACATGGTATACCTCTACATATCACCATGTAAGAGAGTTATGACATTTGGGAAGAAGGGAAAGCTTAGGAAATGGTACATCATCCCTTTTCAGATCCCTAATTGCATTGGAGTAGTGGAAAATCGACTAGAACTCCCACTGAACCTATCTCAAGTACATGATGTATTCTATGTATCACTCTTGAGGAAGTAAATACCTAACCCATCGCATGTAATCAATATATAGGTGGTACCATAGAAGAATGAACTCTCCTATGAAGAAAAGCCAGTGAAGATCCTATATTGTAGAAAAAATGTTCTGCTAAATAAGACACCACCCCTCATCACGGTGTTGTGGAGAAAGGAAAAGTCTGAAGAATCAATGTGGGAATCAGATGAAGTGATGAAGCAGAGTTACCCACATCTTTCTTATTGTGGGAAAATGAAATTTCAAGAGTGAAATTTTTTAAGGGGGGAGATTGTGATGACCCAACAATTTATTAATGAAAATTCTTCTTGATCTAATTAAATTTATTATTGTGTAAAATGGTTATATAAAACATATGCACTTATTTGTTTTTATGTTTTCTGGAATTTAAAATATTATTATGAATTTTTACTATTGCTAATATAGTCATTGAATAGATATCACATGATTATTATAAACATATGGCTTTAACAAATCCAATTTACTCAGACAAAAGAAGTGATTGCCTCAACCAATAGAATTGATCCATACGAAGCCCGTTTTTTCAGAGCTTGGAAAGCAGGTGGAATCATTGGGCTTCACTCTTGACCAATCCAAAGTTGAGTTTCAACATGTTAATCTTTAACGTAACCAACTATGGGAGAAGTGGAAGTTAATATAGATTACCACCCAAGAGATGTTATCTGAACCGCCCCAAGAGTCTATCACCATCGCACACCTTACCCTTAGGTCTTATGAGTGTGTTATAAGGGGTTATATAACAAGAACCTAGCACAATGATTTTGTGTATTATTATTTTTGTATAAATAATATAGAGTCATTTTATTATTGTTACGTTGTAAATGGGTTTCAAATCAAAAATTGTATTTCTAGTTAATATTCAAATTCAATTGAGAAATCAGTTTTTATTAATTAATGGATTTCTGAATTAAATAATATTTTAATAAATACTATTACAAAATTTATTTTTATTAAATATAAATGATGGTACAATTTTTATGAATACAATCGTAATTTTTATTATGGTTTGAAAACTGTTTTTTTTACAGATGAATTTTCAATAAATGTCTGTTTTTATTTTAAAAGTGAAAATTCTAATATTAATAAAATTATATAGATAAAATGGATATTATTTTTTAATTAGAATGTCAAATTTATCAAATGGTGATTTTCTGAGATAGTCAAATTTTTTGGTAAAAATTAAATACCGTTTAAATATATAATGTGTTTTATGACATCATAATGACCCAATAATGATGTAATAAAATAATATAAAAAGTCTTTTCAGACAATATATGTTTTAACTTAAAAATAATGTTATTTTATATTTGTTTGATTAATTATATGGTGCCTTAGTGTACCATCCAAGACTTATAAAACATTTAACATTTTAAAAATATTTTCTTGAGGGTGTGACTCACCTCCATATAAGCAACGTTCGTATTTTAATAAGTTCTTTCATTGGCCTTCTAAAATAAATTTTTACTCTCTTATTTAGAAAAAACCCATGGTCAAAAACCATGGGTTTGATTTTGTTTTTTATTAGTTTAATGTGTAGTATCCAAAAACTAAATAATAAAGAATTCTCTCCCCTTTCCTATATAAACTCACTCATCATCCTATACTGATTCACTATAAACATTTGGAGATCAACCAACCTCTGAAATCATCTCTTTATAATCCTCCCAAGGCACCCGAATATCCCTAGAAGCCTCTCTCAATCCTCTCCCAATCCTTTAGGATCACAATTTCATGTAAGGGATTTCTTCCATTCCCAATTATGTCCAAATTTCTTTATGTTGTTATACCCATTTATTTTCAATTAAAAATGTAGAATTGTAATTTTTCACCTTTCCCATACATCCCTCCTGTTTTCATGATGAGATACCTACTTCTCTCTCATTAATTCCTCCCATGTACAACTGTTACCATGCCAAAATTTCGTAAAACATTTCTATCCTCTTGTTTACATTCAAGAAACCCTTTTATATTATGCATCTAAATTCCATTACATATGTTGGGATGTTACGTTCCATGACCCCCTTACTATCCATTTCATGTATAATGATTAGAGACCATTTTCTCTCTCATCAACCCATTTTACAATTTCTATTTGACGTCGCCATGCTGCCAAAATTTCCCATGCCAAAATCATTGTGTAAGTGAATACCATACCTATTTCTCTATCAAGGTTATTCACCATTATGAACATATACATATTAATTATAGAGTTTCATTTATTTATTCCACATTAAATTTTCATGGATAAATGATGATGTTGAATGATTCCATGTTATATGATCCATGTGGCACACTTATGCATTAAATGGAATTTTTATAAAGGGTGTACCCTAATAGCACTCCAATGCATTGGGTAAAGATTAGTGTCATGATACATCAAGTTAAATAAGGGTTTACTCATGAAAATTAAAGTTAAATAAGGGTTTAACCATTCTAATTCATGTTCAATGTGGGTTCACTCATGATCCATGTGCAATGATCCTTGGCTCGTGCTAATATCATGTTAAATGTCGCGGCCAGATTTCCACATTATGATAATCATGCTATATCATTTCTTTATGTTCATGTTTTTCTTGTGATCCATTGATATTCCGATTTACAAACATGTACTGTATTTTTCATGTTATTCATTTTTTACTCCCTTACTAGGCTTTATAGCTCATCCTTTTCTTATGCATTTCTTCAGTTTATCCAATGCAATGCTAAGTACAAAAGAATGTTGTGGTCATGCAAAATAAATTTTTAATAAAAAATTTGTGTTTTATGTTATAATTGTTTATGTAATTATTCTAATTTATCAAGACACTAGTCTTTTCAATCCTCATATTTGTCTTAAGTGAAATTTTATGTAGTAAATCATGTTTATGTGTGTTATAAAGAGAAGGTTTGTTATATCATGTTCCCCCAATAATGGTCCTTTTTACATAAAATAGAGTAAATATTTGAAATATGGACATATAATTGGATTTTTACAGGTCTCTAGGTCATTTGGTCTCTTAATTTTAATGTTTAACCACTAATTAGACTCATTTTTACATTAATCATTATAATTAATATTAATTGCCTTAACTAATATTTCTGGTTAGAAAATAAGTTAAAAATATAAAAGTTATAAATTATTCTAATTACAGATACGGAATTTATTTTTCCAAATTCCAAAAAAAACGTGGTATATATTAATTTAAAAATAATCCCATAGTTGGGACGAAATAATATCTTTTTAAGAAGAAAATGTTCAAATGTTTGAATTGTTTTTATATCCAATTTCAATGAGATTTTAATTATAAAAACCTAAATTTTATTTAATTATTTATAATTGAACTTATGATACTTTATAAATAATTTAAAATATAATTTACTTGTATAGATAAATTATATGATAATGTAGTTTTCAATTAAAAGTCAGTTTTTTTCACTATTCCTCAAAAAAACCAATCTTCTCAGAAAAGTACCAAAAATTTGCACAAAATAAATTTTTATATTATGGTTTAAAACTAAAGTTTGTTTTTTAAAATAAAAATTATAAAATTTTCAAAATTAGTTTTAAAACATGTCTTGCATTTAAAGGCAGTAAAATCTCCATTTAGAATAATACAGTTTTTCATGCCTAAAACTAGATTTGTACTTATTTTATAACTATCAAACTTTTTGGAAGAATTTCAAAACATTAAGTTAAATTTATAAAATATAAATTTATTTAAGTACATGCATAAAATATTGTTTTATAATTTATTATGATAAAATGATTTTTTAAATTGAAGAATGTTTTTCATAGAAAAAGAATTTATTTTTTCTCAAATATTTATTACTATCATTTCTTGCTAATTCATAACCAACGGATTCATTTTATATACATGTGTAAAAAATATTTTTAAAATTTATTGTATCTTATTAGCAACTTGTATTCCAATGTCTAAGTGATAAATATAATAATATTTTAATAATAATATTAATAGTGAATTATATTTTTGAAACACTCAGTCTTACGTGTCATACATGTTATAAAAAGAACTCATCATTGCATTTAACACAATTCAAACATTGTGTTTCGTGTAAATCAAGATAATATAATTGTTTCATGTAACACCAGATCGACTTGGTGTTCTATAAAAATAAAGAATAACATGGTGCTTTCACATAACACAAGCTATATTCAGTGTTTCATGAAATAAAAAATATCAAAAAGATAAATTAATTCAAAAAATATTTCTTACAAAAACTTAATGTGTTACATTATACCCACCGTAAAATGAATTTTACCTTGAAATTAAACTGATTTATCAATGGTTTAATACTTGAAATTTACTTTTATAAAATCCCCCATTGTAAAAAATAAATTTTAAAACTTCCTTTAAAAATGATAGTTGGGAACATAACGGTTATACAAAGTACTCATAACTAGGTTTCCACATAGTATAACATTGGCGCCACGTAAAAAAATGGAAATAGAAGAGAAATATATTGATCATGTTTTGATGGAGAGTGATAGAGAATATGGTCAGGAGAATGTTAAGGATCCCAAATCCATAAACAAAAGAGGATTGAAAAATATCATTTATATCATCAAAAATGATCATAATAGGAAAAGAATTATTTCAAGACCCATTGACAAAAGTTTAATAATTATTTTTAGAATATATTCTTGATTTATTTCATTTTATTTCATCTGGGAAATCCCACACCTTGGTTGTTCCTTGATCAATTTACACATCATCTCTTACTCTAAGAAATAATGGTGAGTTTGTTGTCCAAGAAGCACTAATAGATCGTATGACACATTGATGGATTGATAATCCATTCTGTCTATATTTAGGTATAATAAAAATAATAATGGTTAGGAAAGGTTATAAATATTCATAAGTCTTCATATGATGATGTAATATATTGATATCCAAAACCTCTTTCAATGTTCAGCTCAAACCATTCCATATATGGTTATCGATATAACCCTTATGAAAGAAAAAAATCAATATTTCAGAAACAAGGTCCCAAAATTTCTCAAAATCATTATAACATTGATCCCCATATATCATAAAGATTGTCTTTTTTATCACATATCAAACAGTTGAATAACATCATCATATATTCTCTTTATACATTATTATAACTTGAATTACCATAAAACCATATTTAAAAAATACATGCTTCCTCATTCCTTACATAGAACATAGATAATTGGATATATTCCATATATCCAAAAATAATTTAATCTTAATTAATTAAAACATAACATTCTCTTTCAACAAATACTTCATCAATTTTGAAGTCATAAACACTATCTAATTGACTTTATCCATATCAATCGTCTCTTTATCCAATCCAAACACAATTTTCTCAACATTTGAAACAGGTTAAGGGTTACCTTCCTTAGATCACAATATCACATTTATATAAATCAACTTTCTAGGTCATCAACACCATTAATTAAAAATTTCAACACCATAATGAACATATACTTCATGATTCATATCATATAATTCTTGAATTCCAATTCATGTTCACTTAAATTATCTCACTTCTTTCGCAAACCATTACATAGGATTGATCATATTATTCATTAATAATCCTTCATAAAATAGGATATAAAAATAATGTTTTAACATTTATTAAACTCAATTTAATCATTCTTACAAACAAAACTATTATAACAACACATTCCATTCAGGTGTTGTTTTTGGTTTCTTCATCATCATCATAACACCATTACACATACAACTATGATGATTAAATTCATGATATTTCCCCCTTTAACATTGAATTTCATAATGGCTATACATTACACACTTAAAACATTAAATTGTGATATACCTTAGGGAGACCAATATTACCATCTATTTCATTAACAAAACTTTTTTTAACTTTACCTTTCTAGTTACATGTGTTGTGTCTTTTTACATGGTCAAAACATCTTCATATCCTCCAAGACATCTACTAGTAGTATCTTTATAGGGATGTAGTTTCTTGGAAACCACTCTCTCAATTCATTACCAAATTTCTAGGTCCATTTCATAAACTTTTACTCATCCTTATAAATATCCTTAGAGACATCTAGAGACATATCTATAGAAATATTCTTTGGGATGTCACTAAAATTTTCTAATCCTAATTTCTGATTGTAGGATTAACCATTCATTTGATTCAAACAATAGTGACATATCTTTAACATATAAGGATATTACTTTATTTTAGATTAATATTTAACACATTACAAAATTACACGAATGAGGATCGTAATAGTTTATTTTCATTGGAAACATGGGACAATATTATTCTAAATTATTGGAAGATATTAAATATCTCCCATAAATATATCCCCCTTTAGTAATCATACATAAAACCTTTCTTAAAAACTATAGAAAAGGAAACATAAGAAACAGTTGGCTCAGATGCTCAGTAAGGGTAAATAAATGAGATATGTATGTATAACCTTATTATAAGGTTATGATAACATGATAATAACATTTTAATATCATACCCTGCATATCAAAGATCATAATCAAGAGACATTGAATAATGAATGGCAATTTATAAGACCAGAATCATAAGATAATCAAGATCACAATCCATAAAATAATAACATAAGAGTAAGATATGAAATTATTGAAGACACATAATCATATAAAATGATTTCCATAGTAGTTAAGGCTTACTTACGAATCCATATTATTGGAATGTGTTCGCACCTCAAACCATCATAGTAGTCATGTTTCACTCCCAAAATCAACTTAGTAGTTAAGTTTCACTCCCAACAACATCTATAGTCAAGGTTCAATCCCAATACCATCTTAGAAGTCATTTTTTACTCTCAATACCATCTTATTAGACAAAGTAATTTACTAAACTAAGTTAAATCCCAATTCAATCCATGTATATATCATGAGATATAAATATTTACCCAATGCATTGGAGGGAGATATAGGTTCCACCCATCTCATAATTAAATCATAAATATATTTTCCATAAGAAAATAAAACATTCATCATATCATGGCCCATATAGGGATATTGGTTTCATAAATAACATATCATAACATAAAAATTCCATCATATCATAACCTATGGAAATTTGATAGGTTTCATAATCATATACTAATCAGTTAAAGGAAATGGGTTTCATAAGTGTTTCATTATGGTATAACCCATGGAAGAGAAATGGGATTTGTAAAAACATTGTAATCTTAATCATAACCTATTTAAATAAATAATAAGAATTATTTCCTTGGATAATATACCGAGTAAATCATAAACTATACCAAAATATATCTTCTTAGATATAGAAGGATTTCGTAATATCACTTGGAAAATTTCTTATGTTAAAAAACCATTCTTTGAAAAAAAACAGAACTTATTTTCAAAATACTTATCTTTGAAAACCACTTTGAAAAATTATGAATTATGATTTAAAAATAATTTAAAACATATATTTAGTTAATTATATTTTTTTCATTAAAAAACACTTTTTAGAAGATAAAACATTTTGAAAACATTTTTCATTTAAAATAGATTTAAAAAAATATAAAACAATCTTTGAAATCATTGAAAAAAATTTCATTCAAAATATCCTTTTTAAAAAATATTACGCATGATTTGAAAATAATTTAAAATACTTTTTAAACATAAAATATTTTTAAAAAAATCGTTTCTTTGAAAATAGCAATGAAAAAATATATAAGAAATATTTGAAAATAATTTTAAACACTTCTTGTACATAAAAAATTTAGAATACCTTTATCATTGAAAATATCTTTGAAAACATATAAAACAATAATTCACAATAATTTAAAACACTTCATAAACATAAAAAAAATTGAAAAATATTTTCTTTGAAAAATATTTTCTTTGAAAATTTCTCTGAAAAATTATAAATAGATCTTTGAAAACCATTCTAAACACTTTTCTAAAACATAAAATTATTTTAAAATTATTTTTCATTAAAAATGAGTATAAAATATAATTTCAAAACAATATTGAAAATAAGGTTTTTAAATAATATTTATCTTCAAAATAAGAGATAAATAAAGTTGTATTTTATTAATATGATTTATTAATTATATTAATTACCAATGATTGGAAATATAGAAACCATACATTAAGTTATCATGAACAATTATAAGAGAACAATATTTTAACATCCCGACCATTATCAGAGGTGCATCCGATCACTCTTTTGTTTAAATTATTTTAAAAATCCCTAATAGTGATTTCTAAATGGTTAAAGGAGATCAAAAGTGAATATATGGATCATTCAAATCCCAAAGCCTTGAAATTATAATAAGAATCATGGATCATGTGGTTAGAGGAAATTGTTCCACCTAGCCCACATGATTTACCTAAACCGTGCAGTTTCAAATAGTAGGAACTTATAAAACAAAGGGTTTTTCTATAACTGTATTCCACAAGGCACACAACTATAAGACATCCTATATGTTTTGGATAGAGAAGATCCATATAGTTTGTGTATGATTATTCAAATTGTGTGCCTAACCATATGGTGTTCCCTTTAAAACAGCAACAGGTAAACGGTTGGCACTCGGTTTCTCCAACCATGTAGCCAAACCGTGTGCAGTGTGTTTTGTGTGAAATCACCAAAATAACCCTATTTAATGATTTTAAACCTCATTTCCTTTCTTCCCTCTTCATTCTAGTGAATTTCCCCTCCCATCCCATTTGTGGAGCTCTATCTTCTCCTCCTCCTTAGGTTTTGACCTATCTACCTCAAACGGAGTCCAAATAACTCATCATCAAAAGTTCTAGAACTCTCTAGATAAAAACCGTATTCCTATATAATTGTTTTCAAGGATCGTCTTCCATCAATTGTTCTATTTTGGAGTGATTTATTTTTTCCTATATTTAGGTCATTTGATAAATTCTTCGATGTCTTTCATTATAAGTATAATCAATCCTTGAAAACGGATGATTGGAATGATATTACACTGAGGATGGTGTTCTAGGTATTTAATTCTTGTTTAATAACTTAATTAATGATGGACATCCATTACACTCTCCAAACCCTACTAGAAGTGATTAATTTTTAAAATAAATTCATTAAAATGGTTTTCCATGCCCTTTGGGCATGGTATGCCTATAGGCCTTCGGGTCATGTATTACGGGTCATGTCAAGCCTTGTGCCTTGGGCCATTAGGTCATGTACGGGTTCCCCTTAAACCCTTAAAATGGGGATATCTATAATAAAATAAAAATAAGTTTCATTTTCATCAAACGAATTAAATCAATAAGTGAATTCTGGTAATTTGGTTGGATGTTGATTCTTATTTCCCTGTGACATTGATTTCCATTTATATCATATTATATACTGTATACCTTGAACTCATTAATTATGATATAATTTGGTTGCTTGAATTGAATTATATTCTTTTTCAAACATTTTAGCTTCAGATGTTTAATTTTCATTGATGACATGTGATTATAAATATGATAGGAATTATTTTTTATGACTCATGACATGCCTTGTTAACGTTTAATATTTTGAACCTTTATCAGATAAATAGTATCATGTTTTTTTGGATTTAGTTACATAATATTGTTAATTTATCATCATGTGATATTGAGATGTTTCATTAATGGAATGTGATTTTATAAATGTTATACCTTGTGATATGATTTCAGTTTCTCGGCTCACCTACTACGGCCTGAAGAGAACATGTGTCCCAATTTAAGGATGTTAGGGATGGACTTAGCACGTATGATTTGATCTACTTGACGTACCAAGAATGATACTTTGGATTTCCATGTATGGGATCTCTGAATGGTTTTACATATACTCATTAGTGACACCAGTTCCCTAAGGGAGAAACTGATGACAGACTCATGGGAAATATGGCCACACCATGCCCCACATGATACCTAGTCCCCTAAGTGAGATACATGGTACGGAATCAGAGTCACCTTGCCATGAGTGATATGCATAATGCCTATATGGGTTTCCTTGGAGGGAATCAATGGCTTTGGTTCTATCAAAGACACCTATAGTGTCACTTGGGATTCTATTTAGAAAACCTTGTAAGATCAAGACTCCACTCATGATTTGACGGACTGATTGCTTGTGCTATAAGTGTTGTTTCTCATTTATATTGGATCATAACTTTATATTGATTGGTAAATGAGACAAAAATATGAAGTAAAAGCTCAGGGGTATGCTATCATTAGTTGGTTTTTCTTAAAAGTACCTTCTTACATTTATGACATGTATAGGTACCTCTTTTCAAACATTCATCTCAGGACGAAGTAGGTGGTTTTGGTTAAGATTTATTTTAGAAACTCATGTCGAGGTGTTTATTAATTATTATTTATTTATCATATTTCACTATTATGGAACACTTTTGTACATTTATTTCATTAAATGAGTCATCCTAAACACCATGGGTACTATCCTACTGAGATTGTATCTCACACCTTGCTTGGGTCGCCGTTGGAAATCAAGCAGGTTTTATGATCGTAGGTGTGGATAAATAGAAGCATGTGGATTCTTATGATTGATTGATTTACAACATAATATGGAGTACAAGGTAAAGGACCAAGCCTATTATTGAGATGATTATTGTACCAGATTTTTCATTTTTTTATATTTTTTCATCATGGAGTGTATGCCTATAACCCCAGCTTCTCACACCCTCGTTTTTTATATCATCATAAACCCCATCATAATTTTGTATCGGTTATTTGTTACTCATATTTCTCTAGTTATCTATTTCTTCTCCATGTTTTATAAACATTATCTTCCATTGTTTTCTATGTATAATTATACTTCTACTATTTATTATATATTGTTTATTTGGGTGCATACTATAATCTATGAGGGTATAGTCTCCCCCCAGACACACCCTTGTCCCTTGCTACTAGTCGACGACCTTTGGTGTTTGGGGAGGTGTGCTTGAGGTCCTGTAGCCATCACCTCAGAGAAATACTGAGTGTCGCCCTATGTGTGATGCTAAAAAGTGGTATAATATCTTAGTTTAATTTTTTCTTACTATTTTGGTTTAGATAAGATACTATGAAATTGTGATTTTGAATAGACCTTGTGCTTAGACATAGCTAACCCATGTATAGTGGAAACCCAAATTACTAGGGATAGGAAATTGCAGTTATTGATTATACCATTTATAATTGATACAACTTAACTATTGCGTGACACTTCTTGTTTATGATGTTATTGATATTGGTATTATTGAAATGATTATTTCTATTATTTCAGCCCGATGAAATGGGAACACTGGACAGCATGCATCATACTAGGTACCATAGGATATAAATTTCATGAATTATGACATGCCATATCTAAATTTATTATGAATTACCTATTTTCATGTGATTATTATTATTCTTTATTAGGTTGAGCCATGTATTTCTTGTTAAATATAAAAATTAAAATGATTCAATTTGAATTGAAAGAAAAGTATGTTGTTCTGGTTAATTGGACACCCATTTTCAATTTATGAGGTGTATGTGACCTTATAAATTGGAATGGTGATCCACCTAATTTAATTATTTAAAAAGTGAAATAAAATCCTTAAATAAATTAAATGAATACCACCTTTAGAATAAGGTAGACCTTGTGCATAAGAATTACGAGACCTCCACCTGACCTAACCATAGAAATGGGTAGTAGGCTATGCTTTGTGTGTTTTTAGTGATCCCTATATGATTTACTATCACCAAATCCTGGATCTAGGAGATTTTTGTCGATTAAATTGTGTTTTAGGGAGGCCATGTACTTACCCTTATTTATCAATTTTCTAATCTACTTTCCCAACCAATTTTAAATCCTGTATGAGGAATGTGTTTGGAATTGTAGAGATATACCACTACAATGTCCTCATGTTGTATGATAAGAAAGTGGTTATGAGAGCACTGAAGAGGTGGAAGGCCCTTAACCACATGTGATAACACTTATACTATCACTAGAGGCACATAATTATAATCCTATTATGGGAACCAATGTTTAGTTTTCTAAAAGCTTCCTCCGGTTGATGTTGTCTATTCTTGGGTGCTTGTCATCCTGCCCCAACAATGGTATAGCTATTTTAGGACTTCTGGTAGCAGCATCCTCACACCTTTTGGGGGGATGGAGTTCCTCATGCTAGATAATAATGGTTAGAGGCTATAGTGTCTGTCTTTAACCATATAAATATTCCTCCTGATTATAATGTTAATATTTCTACCTACTATTTTCATGACTCCTCTAAACAATGGTGGGACATCAAGCCTCATTTTGAGTATCATCGGGGTATGTTCTATGAATATTTCAAGAAAACATTTTATGATCACATATTTCCATAGACTCTTAGGGAGGATCATCCCAGGGAGTTCATGCATCTTCAATAGGGAACTATGATAGCTTCCGTGTTTTTCTCCTTCTCTAGCTGGTGATGAGTTTATAACTTCGAGGAATTTTGAGGATAGTCTTTGTGATGATGTTTTCTAATAGGTTAACATAATTCATCCAACCACCATTAGAGATATAGTGAACCAGACCCTAATTATAGAATGGAATATTAGAGAATCTAGAAATGCGATATGGGGAGGTTCTAGTCCATGGTAGGTGATGGTTCTTCTAGCTATTAAAATCATCATTTCAAGGGTGCATGTGGGGGAAGTGCAATCCATGAGACAAAAAAATATTCTATAGTGTGTTTCCAGTGTGGTAGGATAGGCCATTAGATGCCTCTGTGCACATGGAATAACATTATGTGTCGAGCATACTGTAGAATGGTTCACATTGAGCACTTATGTCATTATATTACTTCAACATCTAGTGAGAGTGGATCCATACAAACACCTCTATTAGGTATGGGATCTATTGATCCACATTAGTATTGTTTTTTTATTCTACCAGATAATCAGGATGAGGGGGTAGAGGTTGCAGTCAAGGTGATAAGGCCCTAGAGCTTCAGCATCAGCAGAGTTGATCTACTCTGACTAGTTAAAAAATATCTTAGGGCCATAGTTTAGGCCATATTTATGTCGTGGATCCAATGCCTAGAGGGAAGATTCCAAGGCTATAAACGGTTAGAGTTACTATTTTGGTGACCTCTACATTAGTTTCTTTATTTTTTGATTTAGATGCACCACACTCTTTCATATATGTTGTGGTTTTGAAAATCCTTAGTCTTGTAATAGTGTGATTATTAGGAATCATGTTTCTCAATACTTCATTAGAGGTAAGAAAAAATGTAATAATATAGTGTTAGGATTTCCCCTTGAAGTATTAGGTGTAACCTATTCTAGAACCTCTTTATCCTAAAGATGACTCGATTCAATGTTACACTTAGTATGGACTGGATTGTGCCCTATTGTGCCCAAGTGGGTTTCTATCACCACTGAGTGTCTCTGACATCGCCAAAGGGAAATGCATATATCCATAAGGGTGAATGGGTTATCCATGAATATCAAGCTAAAACCATGAAAATTGGGCTTTGTAGAGTGAAAAATCAGTTGGAGACACTCTTTATAAGCGATTAGGGAATTCAATTAGTGGAGTTTCCTCCTATCGCCGATTTCTTCAAGGATGTATTCCTTGATGATTTCTCTGTCTTTCCTCTAAGGAGAGAGGTTGAGTTCACCATATATTTAGTTTCATGTGTGGCACCAGTTTCTATTCCTCTATATAGGATCCCACCTAGAGAGCTTCAGAAACACAAGAAAATACTTGAAGATCTAGAGGATAAGAGTTTTCATAGACCCATCATAGTTTCAAGTAATTCACTAGTCCTTTATTACAAGAAGGCCGATGTTACCCACATATTTTTTGTGGATAAACACTGATTGAACTAGATTATGGTGATGAATCAGTATCCACTGCCGTGTAAAGCTGATCTCTTGGACCATCTCTAAGGATAAAGTTTTTTTCCAAGATTTATTTGAGGTTGATCCACCCTCATTTTTTTGTGACACCATAGGATACCCAACATATAATGATTTGGAGTCGGAATTGCTTATATGTGTATTTTGTTATGTTGTTCAGTCCGATGAATGTATCATAGGACTTTATGGCTCAAATGAATCAGTTTCTCCACCCGTATCATGATTCCTTTGTGGTAGTCTAAATAGAAGATATCTTGGTGTACTCGTTCACCTGAAATTTACATGGAAATAATCATAAGATTGTGTAGAGTACACTAAGAGAGAACTAGATATTTTCAAAGGGTAGTAAATTCCACTTTTGAATCAGTAAGGTTCACTTCTTGGGTCACATCATATTTGAGGAAAAAGTATCAGTTGACCTAAAAAAGGTGAGTTCCATGGTTTCATGGAAGTATGCCAAGAATTTTTTGACATACATAGCTTCTTATGGATAGATGGATATTATAGGTGTTTCATTCAAGACTTATTCCACTTATTAGTTTCTCTTACAGGTCTAACTAAGAAAGATGTACATTTCCTACTCTCTAAAGCTTATAAGACTACATTTTAAAAGTTAAATGGAATTCTCACCTCATCACCGATCCCAATTCTTCTAGATATGGGTAGGAGTAATACAATATATTTTGATTCTTCAAGAATTGACCTTGGTGTAGTTCTGATTGAAGGTGATCGAGTTGAGGAATATAGGTCCTACTAGCTAAGGCCTCATGAGTGGAATTACCAGACACACAACCTCAAACTAGACATCATGGTTCATACTTAAGGATATTGAAGGAACTACCTATTGGGTGAGTGATTCATTTTCTACATGAATCATAAAAGTCTCAAGTACATATCTACACAGAAAGACTTGAATTTGAGGTAGTGCATGTGGGTGGAATACCTCAAATCCATCAACTTTGATCATTATTAAACACCCAGAAATTGAAATGTTGTAGCTAATTCATTGAGCCAAAAGACTCAAGAAAAATATATCATGGAGGCCAGTAGTGAGTGGAAGTTAATGTATCAACATTTTAAGATGAATATAGAGGTTTAGGAGTAGTGTAGGAATCCAGTTCTCATATATTTAGTAGCAGCCTCCTCCCACATAGAATGCATTTTTATGAGGAACATATTATATTCTAAGGGCCTCATTTGAGGGAGAGTTTCATAAGATAAAACCCACCTCATAGTAAGATTATTGATAGGGATGAGACCTTATTCTTTTTTTGTCTAGGTATGGGTGCCTACAGTTATAATGTAAGAGATGGTGAGGGAATCACATACCTTTATATGGGAAGTTGATCCTAGGATTACCAAGATATGTAGAAATATACCTATTCAGTATTGGTGTCTAGGTATGAAGGGGAAAATAACATGATTCATTACTTGGTGCTCCACCTATCAACAGGTGAATGCATAACCCCAGTGACCTTCTAGGTCTTTACATACTCTCTCTATTACTAACTGGAAATAGAATAATTTCACTATATATTTTTTGACGGACTTTTTGAGATCCCCATGAGCCAGTGATGTGGTATGGGTGACCATTGATTGGTTGACCATGCTCGCACACTTCCAACCCATTCATGATTTCTTCTATATTGATGAGTTGGAAAGGCTATACATATATAAGATAGTAAGACTTCATGGTATACATTGATCTATCATTTCAGAATGAGATTCACGATTTACAATTTGGTTCTAGAAAGGGTTTTAGAAGGCACTAGGTGTATAGGTGAACTTGAGTACTACATAGCACACTCAGATTGATAGGTATTCCAATCGAATCATATGGATGTTACAGTATATGTTATGGGCATGTATTCTTGATTTTTTAGGTTTGTGTGAAAAAACATATATTCTTTTTCTTGAGTTTTCTTAAAACAAAATATTTTATGAAACAATTCATATCGATTTGTATGATTACCTCCAGGATAGACTATGTCATCCACTTCTATGATGACTAGTGTTAGGTGAGGCTACTCTAATAGGTCCCCATCTCATTCAGGATACTTTAGAGAAAGTCCAACTAATTTCGGATCATATGGATACAACTCATATGAGCAAGAAGACATATACTGGTCACCTCCATATACCTCTAGAGTCCATGGTGTTTCATCAGGTTTTTATATGGGTATAGATGAGATTGGATCATAGATGAATTAGGAGATGGGGAATATTGTCACCTCATTATGTTGGGACTTATGAGATTGTGGAGAGTGTTACATAGGTTTCTAATCGATTGTTTCTACCTTATATTTATAACTCCATGCACAATTTATTCTATATATCTCAGCTTCAATGATATCATCCAGACTCATCTCATTTTTTTGATCTTGAGGAAATCGAACTTGAGATGGATGGGTCCTTCCCGGTGCATCTGATACGTATCATTGATAATATCCCAAAGGTTTTATGTGGAAGTTTAGTTCATGTAATCCAAGTGCTCTGAAAAAACAGGCATGTATAGAATGAAACCTAGGAGTGGAAGGGTGATGTACGTGCACAGTGGCCAAAAATCCTTTTAGATGGTGCCATACCACCCTCAGAAGGGAAACCTATGGACGATTTTTCTTAAAGAGTGGAGGTTGTAATTTCATGGATTTTATCAAAAGTAGGAACCACTAATTTTTTGTTTAAATTATTTTACACGGCCCAAATAGTGATTCCTAAATGGTTTATAGAGGTCTTAGGTGCATCTAGGTCTTTTTTGAATCCTAGTTCTCCAAACTGGGAAGAGGGGCCTCATAGTTAGGGGAAACTGTATATCCTAAGTTGCATGGTTTCCCTAAATGGTGTGGTTGCAGACATTGGGATACTATAGGATCCATGGTTTCTATACAACTATGTGACCCAAGGAACATGGCCACACAAAAACTTATAGGTTTTGGAAAAAGTGGTTTTTGCATGTTTGACACACGTTTAGTCAAATTTTGAACCTAACCATGTGATGCACCACATTGAAGCAACATCAGGAGAACATTTAGTTTATGGTGTGGCCAACTGTGTGCATTGATTTCTTGGTCGAAACATCCAAAATACCTCCTATTTAATGATTTTAAACCACTTTTATGTCCTCCTCTATTCATTCTAAAGTATTTCTCCTCCCTTCACACACATGAAGCGACATCTTCTATTCTAGCTTAGGTTTTGAGTTATCCCCCACAAACAAAGTCTAAATCGCTCTATGTTAGAAGCACTGGATCCATCTTAATAAGATCTTTATTCCTATCTAATCTTTTTCAAGTTTCCTCTTACATCCATTATGATATTGTGGTGTGATTTATTTTTTCCCTATTTTCAAGGAATTTAAAATATTATTTGATTTATTCCATTATAGGTATAATCATGATTCAATAATGGAGGATAGAGAGTTCCTACATCAAGGTAAAAATTCTAGGTATTTCATGCTAGTTTTGTCACTTTATAAATGATGTGTCATAATTCCTCTAACCATATGATTCTAATGATTATTTTTTTTTTGTTTAATAAATTCATAAAAATGTTTTTCCATGTCCTTTTTGACTCTACCTCATGAAAAACCCCATACGTGGGTCATTCTCCTCATTGTTGGCCACCCCTTTGGGTGTGCCTTCCTTGAATGGCCTCTTTCCAATTCTTATAATAGCCATCCACTATGTGATTTTCCCCATTTTTAAAATGAATTAAATTGATATGTGAATTGTGGTAATTTGGTAGGATTACTTTTCTTATTTCCTAATGAAATTAATTCCTATTTATGCTATTTGTAAACTTTATACCTTGAACTCATTACTTATTTCATAATTAGGTGGTTTAAATTGAATGTTAGGCTTGGTAAAGCTTTTTAACTTGGGATACATAATTTTCACTAATGAATTTTTATTAAAAAAAATTTATTCCTTGTATAATAGGCTTAATGCCATGCCTTTCCCACATTTCATCCCTTAAGCCTTTACCAGATAAATTTTTTCATGTTTACTTGGATTTAGTGTCTTATATTGGTTAATTTGTGAGCATGTGATATTGAGATGTTTCATTTATGGAATGTGATTTTATAAATTTTATGCCTCGTGATATGTTATTGGTTTCTTAACTCAACTATTGTGGTCTAGGAGAGAACTTGGGTCTTAATTTAAGGATTCCTTGGATAGAATCGTCATGCTCATTTGGATTTACTTGATGCATTGGGAGAGATACTTTATATTTCCATGTATAGGCTCTTTAGGTAGTCTAACTTATTCTCATGGGTGACAGTGGTTACCTAGGGGAGAAACTGATGATGTACCTTTGTGTAAGATGGCTACACCATGCCCTGGGTAATAATCGATCTCTTATGTGAGATACTTGGTATGGGCTCAGAGTCACCATGTCATGAGTGATACCAGGAATGCCTATATGGGTTTCCTTAGATGGACTTAGTAGAATTGTTTCTATTATATGCACCTATAGAAACCTTTGAAATTCTGTTTAAATCACTTTTATGGGATCAGAACTCCACTCAAGATTTGATGGGTTGATTTCTTGTTCTATATGTGTTTTTTCTCATTTATATTTAATCAGATCTTTGTTATTTGTGGAAATGAGACCCCAAGACAAATAATAAGTTTGGGGGTATTCTATAATTGGTTTATTTTTTTATGAAGGCCCTTGTATACATTTATGACATGTTCAAGTATCAATTTTCAAACATACGACATAGGACAAAGTTTGTTGTTCTAGTCAGGCATCCTTTTAGAAACCCAGACTACGGTGTTTATTAATTATTATTTATTTCCATCCTTTAAATATTATGGAACACTATTGTTTATTTATTGTAGGAAATGGACAGACCTAGACACCATGTATTCCAGACTACTGAGATCGTATCTCACGCCCTACTTGGGCTTCCCTTGGAACAAAAGTAGATTTTATGATCGCATGTATGGATAAAGGGAAGCATGTAACTTCTGGTGCTTAATAGATTTATAGATTAGGATAGTGTATGGGATAGAGGGATGATCCTATACTCCAGATGATTATAGAATTATTTTTTTCCTTCTTTTATATTTTTTCATCATGTAGTATATTCATATATCCCCATATTCATGTACTTTCCTTTTGTGTAGCACCATGAACATCATCATCATTTTGTATCTGTTATTGGTTATTCAGCTTCTGTAAGTTAGCTATTTATTATACATAGTTTATTATCATGATATTATGTTTCTTCCTATTTCTAATAATGCTTCTAGTATTTATTTTCTATATTTTATTTTTGTGTCTACTTTGATCTATGAGGTCATAATCTTCCCATGGACACACCCTAGCCCTCACTACAAGTCGGTATCCTATGGCATTTGGTGAGGTGTGCTTGAGGTCCTATAGACATAGTCTTGGGGTAATATTGAGTGGAAAACAAGGTGTGATGAAAAAAAAATTATGATAATTATTTATATATGGGTCATAATATTTCATAAATTGAAATAATCATAAACAATCTCGATAAACAAAGACATTTTTGTAAAAAAACTCTTACAATTTTGGTAACTATGAATCAAAATACTAATGAAATAATAGAATTAAATGAATATTAAAATATCATTAATATAATAAAATTCATTATATGACATATAAAATGTAATTATATACAACTAGTAAAAGAATATAGGTGCATAAAAACATGTTCTATAAATAAGGAAAATTGAGACAAAAATACCTTACTGAATTGGTAACTCTAGAACCACGAAACCCCATGAAATAGAGAACATAAAATGGATATTTAAATACACATTACTTTATATGCAATAGTATTATAATCCATTAATGTGAAATATATACACTAAACAAAAGAAACAAGTGGTGAATATGGCATAAGACACAAGGAAATAAAAGTGGGACTAGAAGTCCATTTTCTATTTGACTATCTTTTGAATCTTGATATCCAAGAAATAATAACATTAATTGAATGTTTTAATATCAATAAATAAATTAAATCCAAAAAAACATATCATAGGGATGTATATATACTAAACAATAATAATATTTGGTAAATATAGCATATACCTCATAGAAATAAAAGTGAGATGAGAAAAACCTTACTTTAAGTCTTGAATTTTTTCATACACATATAAACCTCTGGTATAATAAATATAAGATTATTATAAATATAAAACAGAACCATATTATTATATTTAAAACAATATATGGTTTTATTATGACTTTATATTACCTATTTATCAAAAGATTCATGTTAAGATATGCTTTTTGTAAAAACTACATTGTTTTTCCTATATGTTTTGACCTGTTGTTTTTTATCCTCTTACTTAGATCATTATTTACTTATTCAAAAAATTTAAAACATTATATAAATATCATATATATTAATTATATAATTATATATAATAATCTATAAAATATATAAATGTTAAATGAAATACAACGTTCATAGATACGGTGGGTCACATGTACACATAAACATTGTTTCCATTTTCTTGTTGTATTTTCTAAAAAACGTAATGAATAGATATTTTTGTGTCTGTGTGTGTGTCTATAGAAATATATATATTATCATAAAATTATAAATACTATTTCATATAAGTCACATATTTTTTATAACCATTATTATTACATTCCATGAAAACTGTGAACGAATCACGTCGCTTTAAGGTGGTGGTTGTCCACACATCCACAAACGATGTTATTGTATTATCAAAAAATGGAAAGAATGGTGTTATGTTTCAAATAAAAATTATAAAAGAATAAATATATCATATATTTCATATATTTCATATATATAATAAACAATTTTATGTCCATACTTTTTCCCAACCATTAGAGGTTGTAATGGTATAATGAACGACATCGGTTTGAGAGGTCATAGTTCATCATACACAAGAATATTGATTGTGTATACCATTTGATGAAAGTTTATGTGATTGTATTTAGTACCATTAAAATAATAAAATATCATTATATTGAGGATAATTAGGTTATTAGATAAGTATGTAAAAATCATAATTGAGGGGGTGTACAAAGAAACAAAACAAATGTGCTTGTTGAAGGATGATACCTCTTCTTTGTGTAACTCCTTTTGGTTTGCACCCATGGGTTTCCTTGAGGATTTCTTCCAAAAGAGAGGATTGTTGGATTAAGGGATTGATTTTTGGATCTTATTTGGATACGGTTTGTATGATCCAAATGGATTGATAGTTGTAAATAAGTGAGGGGGAGAGTGACCTTTTATAGTAGAAGGCTATCATTCTGGTAAATATAAAAAGGAAACACCATTGAGAAGTATCACTTACATAATGATCCTTGAATAATGTTCCATTTTCAATCCAATCATATAAATGGTCAAGATATGTGCATCCAATCGGTGTTGTAGATGTTTCTAGGTCATTTGGCCCCATAAATTTAAATTTTAACCTCTTTGTGAACTCATTTTTACAATAATTGTTGTAATTGATTTTAATTACATTCGCTAATATTTTTTTTGTAAAAAAATGTGTCTAATTTATTATAAATTATAAATTATTATTATTCAAAATATGGAATTAATTTTTATAAATTCTATACATATAAGGGGTAGAAATTAACTTAAAATTAATCTCACAGACATGAAGAAACAACAGGTTTTTATAGTAAACATTTCAAGAGTTTGAATTGTTTTTATATCAAATTTTAGTGTGAAGTTGATTCATATGACCTAAATTGGATTTATTTATTTAATATTGAACTAATTATACTTTCAAATTAATTTAAGATATAATTTAATAATATAAATAAATTATATGAAAATGCAGTTTCCAATTAAAATTCAACGGTTTTCACTATTCCTCCAAAATTATTCCTCACGAAAAAGTACCCAAATTTTACCAAATTTTTTTATATTATTAATTAAAAAATATTTTTTTAATTTTTGAAATAAAAATTATAAAATATTCAGAAAATAGTTTTAAAAAAATTATACCATTATAAGGCAGTGAAACTGTCTTTCAGAAAAATACAACTTTTGATGCCTAAAATTGGATTTGTTCTTATTGTATGCCTATCAAAATAATTGGATGATTGTAAAATCATTTGGTTAAATTTATAAAATAAAAATTTCATCCAAAAAAATCCATCAAATGGGGTTTGTTTAATTAATTGAGATAAAACATATTTGTACATAGAAAAATATTTTTCTTAAGAAATTTTTTTTTTATTTTAAAATAGTTCTTAAATTAATTTATATCTAATTGGTAACCAAAAAATTCATTTTGAATATATGTGTAACAAATATTTTTTACAATTTAGATTATCTTATTTATAACTACCATTCTGATGGCAATGTGAACACTATAATAATATTATAATATTA
Source organism: Viscum album (assembly GCA_963277665.1). Taxonomy (NCBI): domain Eukaryota; kingdom Viridiplantae; phylum Streptophyta; class Magnoliopsida; order Santalales; family Viscaceae; genus Viscum; species Viscum album. The sequence continues at coordinate 1,866,997,944 of OY728159.1, forward strand.
ATATTAATAATATATTATTTTTCAGCAAAAATTAGACTTGTGTGTCATGAAATTTGTAGAAGGAACATGGAATTGTGTGAAACACAAAAAAAATATAATTTTTTATATATCGAATGCTAATATATGTGATCGTTATAGAATAATATTGACTTCTGTTTCATACTAATTATGAATAACTTGGTCCTTTCATATAAGACAAGCTATATTATGTGTTGTGAGAAATTAAAAATATGGAAAATATCAAATTAATTCAAAAATATATATTTTAGAAAACCTAACGGTGTTATATTGATTTCCTAGTTAGTTTGAAATTACAAATAAATATTATTTTGACATTGGGAACATAGAATTTTATCATATGTATTACTACTGGATTGAAAAGAGAATTTTTTATTAAGTGGTTAATGTTATTTCAGAAGAAGATCACTATAATTTTTGGGACCATTATATAAATAAAGAAAAAAATATTGTGGCATTTTATTTGATAAATAAAGGTTGAATTTTATTTCAGAATTGTATATGATTTTCCTATATCATTATGGTGATTCATGTTATTTATGGAAATGTTTATTATATCATGGAGATTATATGTTTAGGGAATATAAATTTTTTTCTATATGAATTTATGAGTGACAAATGCTAAATGGTGATAAATTTCAAGTTATTATTTTAAGAAAAGGTGAAAACATCGTTTTGATTTTTTGTTAACTTAATTGGGAACATTTTGAATAATGTTAGGTTTATTTATTTATCAAATGATCAATGTTAAACATTTTTTGTTATCATTTCTGTATTGGAAATTAATTTTTTTCTCTTCATATGAAGGTTTACTCATATTTGGAATAATATTATATTGTGCAAACGATTTCATTTTTTTCAATAACTCAATATTAGATTGATATTTTTTATCCTTTTATGGATTAATTTATTTGTTAAAAATTGATTTTAGAACTTCATTTATAAAAAAATAATCTTCAATTTTCATCTCTTTAAATAAAATATGAGGTGGCGTTGAAATTCGTTAAATGATGAAATTATACTTTTATAGTTATTATATTTACTTATGTTCATATACAAGATTATAAGTTATTTCATCAATATTAGGAAAGGTATCCTGAAAAAATGGTATCTTATTACCTTTATTTTTTATGATTTGATGGAATTTTTCACAACTCATTGATTTATAATCACTAACATTATTACAATCATTCATTTTATTATGATTAATAATCTCTATAAATATTAATTTTTATTTTGTCATTAAATTTCTCCTCATTTCCCATATATTCACTTCCATTAATTATCTCCTTTTTAGAATCCTATTTATGTGTTATTCCAAAGGACCATCCTTCCTTCCTTTCTCTCCTATTCAGAGAAAGTTTAAAAAAAACCTTTTTAAAATGTCGGATTTCAAAAAAAAAGGTTTATTAAAATTTCATAAAATTGATTTCCGAGATCAAATTTGAATTTCATGAATGTAATTTATTAAGGTAGTGGAAAATATAACACCATAATATTTTTAAAAGAAAAATATGTTTGATATAGTATATGACAAGAAATATAGAGCCTAATAAAACTATGGAGTATTATTATTAAAATATGATCATTATAACCAGGTTTTTAAATTCAAGGGTATTAATAAAATTATCTAATTTATGAAAAATATATAAATTTACTTCTAAATATAAATGGATAGATAAATTATTAGTAAATCATTAATCAATTTTTTGTAAAGTTATTTTATTCTTAAAAAATATGTTTTCTTTAAAAATGATTATTATTGTTTTTTCAGTGGAGGATAACATAATTATTTTATTCCACATTTGGAAATGGAATTTTATAAAAATTATATAATTTTTAATTAACATGTCAAAATTATATTTTGGGTAAATGTTATGATATTTCTATAAAGTTTTATTTTTCAATCAATAATGAAAACTGTTGACATTTTTTAAAAAGTGTATTTTTTTATCGTATTTTCAAATCAAATTATAATGTGTATAAGTTTAAAAATATAAATAGTTACTTTTTATAAATAAACAAGATTATGGTATTTATAATTATTTTTATACATTTGTTTTTCATAAAATAAATTTTATTTTTAAAATGACATTTTTTTAAAAAAAAAACCAATTTTAATCGCATTTATTGGAATTATTTTTAAAGTAAATTAGACAACTTAAATATTTTGATATTGAAAAATGGATTATAAATTTTTAAATAAGTGGTCTAAATTTTATAAATAGGTCATTTTTATTTTTTTCATTATTATTATTAAAAGTAGTAAATATTTTTAGCACAGTAAAGGTAAAATGGGTTAAATAAGAGAAAATATAATTTGATAATAACTAAAATTTAACGCTATAATTATATTTAATTTCATTATATGAGTATATTAATCCCATGATCATACAAAAATAAAATATTTGAATTTTGTTTACAAATGGCCATGATTATAACCTTCATAATTCATTATGTAACTAAAATCCAAAAAATGTCACATTCAAGATGTGAAAGACTATAATATTTTGTGTTAGGGATTAAAATAACTTATATTAACTATTAAATATACATATAAAATATAAATTATAATTTATCATTATAATTTATTTCAATTTTTAGTAAATAAATAATTACATTAAATGCACAACACAACCATAATACTCGTTTAATTAGTAGATAAATAAAAAAAATGATTCTAAAATTATAAAAATTAATATAATATTAAGTAATTATAATGTTAAAAAAATTATATAATAATCAAATATTATTTAGGTTTTAATGGAATATATTTGAATTCCTTTTTCCATTTTTTAATCAAAGTCAAATTTAATTAATAGTTCAAAAATAGAAATTAATGAAATTTTATAATAAATAATATTTTATTAAATGAAAAGAGATTATTAAAAATATTCCATTTAGAAAATTGATTAATAATATAATATATAGTCAATTTATGGAATAATTTTGATTTTATAGTAAACATGTTGATTTGTAAAGAAGAAAAACATTTTAACCATGGAAATTATCAAAAAGGGTTTACATGTGTTAAAAAAAAGCTAAGTGTAAACAAATCACCTAAACTTTCCCAATTATTATTGTATGAGATTATTTTGACACACCTAAATAAAATATTCAACTAATATCAATTTTGAGACATTTTAAAATGAGAATTATTTAATATTAATTTAATATTTTAGGAAATTCTAAGAATGCCCACCCCTCTCGTATAAAAGGGAACCACTTCACGTCTTTTTTACACTAAAATATCCACTATTATAGGATAATAACATCCAAAATATGTTAATTAAAACTCAAAATATTTTTTATATTGTTTTTTTCCTAAAACCAACCTATAAATGCTTTTTGTGTACACCTTAAGAGGTTTTCTGAAAAAGAGGCATAATTATTAACCTAGTGTTTTCATTTTATAACATTTTTACCTCTATAAAATATTCCTAATCCATGCTAAAAAAATAAAACCAGTATTTTACTCATAATAATATATTATTATTTAAATTTAACAACATAAATCTGTCACATATTCTATGAAATTGGAAACTAAACAATCATTCATGTGTACAGATGAATATCACCTCACAAACTATTGTTATTTTTTCTATTGCAGCCTATTTTGGATGGTTGTAATTAGAGATTTTATTTATATATATGATATTAAGTAAATATTTTGAATTATTAAATTATAATATATCATTTAATTTCCTACCATTCCTTTCACTAAAAAATGATAACATTGTTTGGGTGCACGTGTGGACTATAACCTCTACAACATGATGTTTTTTTTCATTACCATGTCAGATTGATGAAATATATTTTTATTTTTAAATAACTAATATTTTATTTATGATATTATAATAATTATTTAAACATATAATAATAATTTAATTCTTTCAATAATTATCCCTGAAAATTTAATGGTTACTCAAGCATACGTACAACCCACCGTCTCTATGATTGTAAAATATTTCATTTTTTATAAGAATATCTAAGGGATGATTTTAAAAGTATAATTCATATATAAAAGTGATACATATATATAATTATTATTATTATTCATTATAAGATGAAATCTTGACCTCTTTTACCATAGTCAACCTGTCAAAGTCATTTTGGACATATGAGTCGAATATCGTAAAACACTTTCATTGTGAACTTAATTTATTTATTAATTTTTCATAACATCATAAAAGGAATATTAAAAATCCAAAAAAGGATATTAAAATTATAAATAAGTTACATAAGTTTATTATAAAATGGGGTAATTAATATACGTGATGATTAATAATCAAATAAGGGGAATTCTATTATAAATCATATTTTAATGTTTCCCTTCTAACACATTTTCATTCATGTCAATATTAATAAAATTATGGATTAATTTTTATACACATAAATTAATTATAAAAAAAAGTATGGTCACATTTTTTTTCAACGACTTAAAAAATGGATTTTTTATGTATAATAAACGGAATTATTTTACATTCTTTATAAAAGATAAAAAAATGTCATATTGTAATGTATAAGGTGAAAAAAAATTCCCATCGATGTAACTGTTATTTGATATTTTACTTCCTTTATAAGAATCCATGTTTAATTAAAAGAAATACCCTCCTTCATAATGATCTTTTATTTTCAAAAGGGGTTTAAAAAAGGAATGGATATTTCATTATCTGTATTTTTTTTCTTATGATTGAAATGAATATTTATGTTGGAATACTTGTTTTAATGTTCACCAAATAATGTTTCTTATGTTATTAATGTGTTTATTTATTATGATAAAATTTTATAATATAAGACATATTGTTTTTAAATTTGTCTATTTATAAAAATGAATCATCGTTGAGGCTGAGTCACCAACATGGAAGAGTCTCCCCCAAGGATGACTCACCCCGGAGATTGAAATTTTACAATGTATGAGTCACCATAATCAATGTATCACTACCAGCATAGAAATATGGGTAAGTATTAGAAATAATCTCTGTCAGATATGTATCACCTCTAGAATATAAATTTGGTAAATTATTGAATGACTCACTGTTGAGGATGAATCACCACTAGACTATGAATTTAAAAAAGTGTTGAACACACCTACCATCAGAGTGAAGTCATCCCTAAAATAAAAAATTATCTAAACTTCAATGTGACCTACATCCAGACATGAGTCACCATTAAGCTTGACTCACTTCCATCCTAAAGCATCATCACTCACAGACACTTCCAGACTCATGCAGTACCTAAGACTATCACAGTTCAAAAGACTTTCTTTTACTATTATTCTATTTATTATTTTGAATTAAATAATTATAATGGATATACTGTCAAAACTAATTATGACTCATATTTTAATGATTTTACCATAAATTTTATACTTATATTCATTAAAGTTCGTATCATTCACAAATTATGAGGAGCATAAGATCCAGATGATTATCTTCATTACTGCTGTTAAAAGTTGAGTAAAAGTACCCAATGAAAAACACTGAACAACTTATTGTGATAGACACACATACATGATATTTGGAACTTATTTCAAGAACTTGAAGAGTACCTACATGATTCACATTTATTGCACGCGAGTGTGAGAGAAGAGCATAATGACTATTGAAATCCTTAAAACAAAACAAAGAGTTTACGAAACATTGTTGTTTTGTAAATTTAAGAAACTCGACTTGACCCTCGTTTTTAACTACACTAAAGGAGTCACATGCTATAAAGTATATCATATAGAGAAACATGATCTTTATACATATTTTATTTTCATTGTTTGTTTGTTTATCATTACATTACGAGCAGTGTGTGTAAACTCTGTATTTATAAGCACACACTATATCCTACTTTAAACTGGAAAATTAATAGATATCTTCCCAAAAACCTTTTTTCTTTTATACTCCTACAATTATTATGGAAGAGGTCCCTATGTGGCTCATTATCTTTTATACTCCCATGACTACTATGAAAGAAGGCCATGTATGGAGTGAACAGTTGTTTTACTATTTGATACATGATCTAGGTTGTGTATAAAAGATTGTTTTTATATAAACATCTTGGAAACTGGTGATTTACAAGTGGATAGGAATAAGTCTTATCATGAGACTGAACCTATTGTATCCATTTTCACTATGAGTTTTGTTTATTTTATTTTTCTGATTTAAAACAATTTTTTTAATATTCAATTAAAAAACAATAATTTGATTATTAATCTTAGTTTGTGTTTATAAAATTTTTCATTGAGTAAATTTATTTGAAAGCTCAAAGTAACATTATATATTGTTTTAAACACAACAAAAATAAATTTTTAGAATTATATTAAAAATTCAAGTCTTTTATCATTTAGTTTTTTGGTCAAGTAGTTCATAATTAAATTAATTAGTGGATTTTATATTAAACTATTTTCCACAATGAAAATAGTGGGTAATTAATTCCCCCCCCTCTTCAGATACTCACTCCGACCAACATTTGGTATCAATTTCTTATGATTTGTTATCAAATTATTTCAATAATTTTAATACTGTGATTTTAAATTTTCATTAAATATATTACATTTATTTTAGTTATAAATTTAATTCCTTAAATGGGTAATAAATAAGAAGTTTATACTACAAACAAACCCCATTTTAATGATAATAATTTTACACAGTGGAAGATCAAAATAAAAATACATATTCAAAGTTTGGGTTTTGATATTTGGTCTAATATTGAGGATAAGTATTAGTTACCTAATAATCTGAGAAAATTTTGGGATAATGATACTATTAATGATAATAATAATAATTGAAAATACATGAATTATATATATTCATCCTTATGAGATGAGAAATTTAATTTAATTTATACTAGTAAACTATCATTTGAAATATTGGACACAATAGATTTTTCTCATAAAGAAATAACTAATGTTAAATAAATGAGATTGAATACATATAATATTAAATATGATACTTTTAAGAGGAGTCCTGATGAATTAATTTCTCATATGTATATAAGGTTTAATAAAATATTGAACCCCATGAGATCCTTGGGAAATATAGTGTCTGACAAGGATAAAAATATGAGACTACTCAGCTGTCTTTATGAAAGATTGATGGGGATAACAATGTCAATATGATAGTATTGTGATATTATAAATTTCCTAATTAAGTAATTAATTGGAAAGTTATTGATGTACGAGGAAGGTCTACAACTAAATAGAGAAGAGTATGATGAACCGAAAAGATAGTCAGTATATTTTAAGTCTATTTCATACAAACAGAAACAAAAGCAAAAGATACAAGCTGAAAGATCCAATGATATTGAGTCACCACATGACAGTGATGAGGAAATAGCCTATATAACCATAATATTTTGGATTTTTTATAGGAATAATATTTTTTTCAGAAATCCTAGTCATTATGGAAATTATGATAGCAAAGGAAACTGGAGAAATAATTGGAGAAAGGATGAAAAATCAAATAAGATTGCCTGTTATGAGTGTAAGTGCAGTGGAAATGTAAAATAATAATGTCTAAAATTAAAATATAAAATAAATTATAGGAAAATTAAATAAAATACAAGAAACCCTTGAAATAATATTTTAGTTCCACTTAATACATCTCTAATGACTCGGAATCTAAACCTATATAGAAGTTTGATAGATCCAACATGTTCTGCATGACTAATGTCTATGAGTTACCAACTACATCATATATTCATAATTATGAAAATTATTAATGTGAATACAATGAATATTACTTGTCTCAAGAATAAATTTTTGAACACCGAAAAATAACTAAGGATGATTTCAATTAACTTAATGATAAATATAATGTTTGGAAAAAATAGCTGGTTTTATCTACAAGTATTAAAATTGATCTTACTATTGAGAAATATAAAAATGGTTATTTTTTAAAGGGGAATAATGAAAATAAATATTCTAATGAAAAAATTAAGAAACATTTTTCAATGATTTGCAAATGATAGAGAAAATCTAATTTAAATATTATAAAAATAGATTGTTAAAAAATATGTTATGGGTCCAAGATATCAACCTGGATAGAGAAGAATAGGTAAGAGCACATTTGTACCTAAACATAAATATGAAAGATCCAATTATAGATATTTTTTAATGAAAAAAATAATTTTTTTATTTTACAAATATTACAAATATATTTATATAAGACCTATTTGATAAATATGGGTTTCTAAATCCCAGATTACAAACAAATCTAGACCCAAGAAAATATGTGTACCAAAATCATTCCATGTATAATTTTTTTTGGAAAACTACTTGAAGACCTCCTATAAAAGTCAAAGGTACATGAATAGTGGATTTTCAAGGTATACAAAAAGATACTAATCTATCTCCAAGAACCACATAATGGTTTATGGTCTTCAAGTAACCTTTTGTGATAAAACCAATGGAAAATCATCATCCTTTCCCATATTCGTAACACCAATTTAGTTTTAGTTTCCAAATTACTATTTATGGATTGCTTAAAATATATTTTTCATAGAATATCACAACTTTTGGATGATGGTTTACATGTTAAATTTGAAAATAAAATCATGTAATGTTTTTTATTCTAAATATACTTTAGTTTTTACTATATTTATGAATGGTAATTTTTATGTTGGTTATTTTAAATCTTTAATTCCTCCAAATTTTTCTTACTTGAGATCCTTTATTAAATTAATCCTAGTTTTGGAATAGTAAACTATACCACTATAATATCAACTCTCTTAGGAAGATTACTATGAAAGGCATAGTCATGGATCTACCAAAACTAGAGTTGCCAAATGAAAATTTGTAACCCCTTTAAAAAATAAAAACAATGAAAATTTTATTTTAAATTAAGGAAATAATTTTTAAATTATCAACCTCTTGAGTTGGATCGTATGGATTTATTTGAACATTTGATATATTCTAGTCTAAATGGGAAGAATTATGTTTATGTACTAGTAGGTGAATTTTATAGGTATATGTGGGTATTATTTTTATGCCACAAATAGTGAATATTTTTTTATTTTACCAGGTTTCTAGATATTTAGAAAACTCAATTGGACATAGAATTAATCCCCTAAGAAGTGAACATGGTCATGAGTTAGAAAATTAAGACATCGAATATTTTTTTTCACAAAATGGCTATAGTAATAACTTCTCTTCTCCAAGAACTGCTCAGTAGAATAGAGTTGTATAATGAAAAAATAGAACACTTGAAGAGATATCCCAGACTATTATAAATTACTATAAATTACCTATGCATTTTAAAGAAGAGGCTTTGATAATATCCTGTTATATATTTAATAGAGTTATAATTGAACCTATTTTAAAGAATACCCCATATGAGATTTGGAATAGAATGAAGTATAAGTTCAATTACATTATAATTATTGGTTTCAAAGTATTTATTATTAACACTATGGATAAAATTGACATGTTTTCCTCAAAAAGAGATGCATGAATTTTCTTGGGTTATTCAACTTCCAGTAAGTCCTATAGAGTTTTTAATAATTGAACTAATACAATCTAAGATTCTGTTTATATCAAATTTTATGGGACAAATCCACATGATCCTAACACATATTTAAAAAATAATTAAGATTATTTCTCTCCTTTGAAATTAAATTCCAAACACATAGATTTTGTTTCAATGTAAGGAGAAGTATCATCTAGTTTTTATGAAGTGAAATTACTTGAACCTAAACCTGTAGAGAGCCATGAGGTGACCAGATCTTCTTTTTCTAGAGATTTTAGAGCCCTTAAGCATCATCATTTATATGATGTAGTTTGAAACCTAGATAGATGTATACAAACTTGATATTATCTAAGAAATTAGGTTGAATATCAAGCATTCATGAAACATATTGAACCAAAGTACACCAATGATGCAATTAATGATGAATTCTGGGTAATGGTGATGCATGAAGATCTAAATCAATTTGAAAGAAATAGAGTATGTAAACTTGTAGAAATATCCATGGAAACCTTATCTTGATTCAAAAAATGGGTGTTTATAAATAATGTGGATGAATCATGCATAATATAAATAATTAAGGCTATACTTGTAACACAAGGATGTAGTAAAGAAGAAGGTATAGACTATGAAGAGACATTTACACTAGTAGTTGGAATTGAATCCACTAGAATACTATTATCCCATGATGCTCATATTGATTTCAATCATTATCAAATGTATTATAATAATGAGTTATTAAATGGGTATATAATTGATATTTGTTTGTTTAAAAACTACTTTGTTTTCAAAATCCCTATTTTCAAAATCATGGTTTCCAATTATCAAAATATTTTCATAGTTTGAATCAAGCTCTGGTATCTTGGTATCGTAGGCCCAACTCTTTTATTATTTTTAATGTTTTTTCAGAAGGTATATTTGATCCTAATATTTTTATAAAATTAATTTTAAAAAAAATTAGTTGTTCAAATTTATGTAAATGATATTATATTGGGATCTTCGAAAAATTATTTATATACTTATTTTTCCAAAATAAGGAAAAATGAATTTAAAATGTGTTTTGGGTAAACTGAAATTCTTTCTTAGTTTTCAAATTTTTCAAAATAAAGAATAAATTACTTGGAACAAATATTAATATACTATGTATCTTTTAATACATTTTAACAATTATATCATGAAGAGTAGTGATGGTCTTATGAGTACCACCTATAAGTTGGATCATGTTGAATCAGGGATACCAGTGGATTAAACCAGTTATTGAGGTATTATTGGAATTATTCCCCACTTAACTACTATTAGACCTAATATAATACTTATTTTATGTATGTGTGCTCATTTTATGAACATAAAAAATAGTCAAAATTACTTTTTATAAAAATAATTTTTAAATTCCACAAATATACTACCCAATTTGGAATGTTTTACCCTATAGGATAGTCATTTGACATGGTTATTTATATAGATATTGATTTTAGTGGATTTATTTTATTTAGAAAAGGCACCAATTGAACATGTCACCTTTTATGGAAGTAACTAGTTCCTTAGAGTACTAAGAAACAAAATTTTGTTGCATTTTCTTCTGGTAAAGTTGAATATATATATATAGGTAGTTTATGTGCAAAATATTTGTGGATGAAACATGATTTAATAGACTATGGGTATCAATTCTGAAATGTCCCAATAAATTTTGACAACACAAGTTCAATAAATATTTCTAAGAATCATATTTCACATTCTAGAACAAAGAATATTGATGTAAGACGTCACTTTTTGAGAGTTCATTTTCAATAGGGTGATATTACTCTTGAATACAACGTTAGAGAACATCATCATGTTGATATTTTCACTAAGCCTTTAAATTATTAGAGAATTAATTGCATCAAACATGAGTTAGGTGTGATAAATTTTGGTTATGTTTAATTTTTTTTGGTCGCACCATTATAGATTTATAACTATTATTTATGTCTCACCATTATACACGTCTCATCATGATAGATTTCTCTCCATTGATAATTCACATCATTGAAATTCTCACCATTGATACTTCTCACCATTGTAATATTTCTCTCCATTGGAAAATTATCTCATGACTTTGTCAATTTTTCATTGTTTCTATTTAAGTTGTCATTTATGTTTTAAAATTTTATTCTACATATTAATTACTTATCTATTTAATTATTTATTAAATTAAAATTCTATATTGTTATATGATTCTTTGTTTATAAATCCCTAAAATCACAAATGATATAAATAGGACACTTTATCTATTTTCAATGGACAACCTCTCTGCCTTTTCACTTAAAACCTATCACGACCCTTTCTCTATAGACTATATTCATTCCTTATCCTTCATCTGGACCTATCAAGCCATTCTCTATGGCTAGAATCAAGATATCTTCTATGTTTTCATTGGAATAGTCACTTCCCCCAATAAATAAAAATAGATATTGAAGTTGATCATATGCTGCTTCAGAACCTCTAAATCCCAATATTTTAAGGAGGGTTGTAATACCTGAGAAAGAAGTTCATGAATAGTTGTTTATTTTGATTAAGTATTTATTGACTCAATTTATATAGAACCAAGTATGGGTGGATCAGTTCTCTTAATAACAGATACCTTTCTATCCTAGGTTTATATATGAGTTTTAACAGTTTTTTGAGTATATCATTGAGAATAATGAAGGTGGGGTAAGAAGTAGATTGAATGTAATAAAAGTAATATTTTATTCAACAAAATGTATAGATTATCTATACGTTCCAAATGAATTATTAGAAAATTGATGACCATAAATGATTCTAGATGTTAGTAATGATTTTTTTTGTGAAGATTTCCTTGCTGAATTGACTCGAGATAGAATAGTTTGAAGACTAATTTCATCAGATCTTGATGTCTAGTGAAGGATACTTTTTATGTTTATTCATCACATGTTTTTTTTCTAAAAAATGGAACTTTTCTACTTTGATATATCAATATTTCTACCTCATGAGCCTTATGAAAAGAATGGGGAAGATAAATTTATGCGTATATTTGTTGCATCTTATTGAAAAGATGATTATGTCTGTCTCTATATAAAATTATTTGATATACCCTATGTTTACATCATCAATGTTAAAATCTAAAGGTTTTATGGGTAATGAAGAATAATCAGTAGTTGACTGTGGTGGTTCTTTCATCAATAGGATAAGTTTCATAAGGATAAAAGTAATTTTGAATCCATGGAGAAAAAATGGGTGGTTGATTATGAAATATTATATGTTAATTTCAATCTTTTTGACCATATTTAAAGACATAAAGACCTTATTGATTCTGGTATGGAACCAAATGAAGTAGTTGAGTATTCTGATAAAGAGGGAGAGGTTGTTTTTGGTATAAATGAAGAGGAATAATTTTCAATCACTACATCATTATTTACATTTAGCAGTGGTTTTGTTAGAAATGGTTTAATTACTCATCACTAAAGTTTTTTAAAATTAATTATTGGTGATTATTAATAAACATCTGTGAAAGGTGGTGCTTTTTTCAGCAGAGATACTTCTCCCCCCGACTCCCTCGACACCTCCTGACCCCCATGACCCCCGAAACCCTAGGCATTGGTGACCCATGTGACCCCGATGACTCTAGTGACCCCCCAAAAGCCCTCACAGCGTGTCATCGCCCCTCACCTCGCCTTGTCTCCCATACCGACCCTAAAAACCCAAAACCCTAGACCCTAGAGACCTGTAAGACCCTAGATACCCCCCCCCCATGAATCCATCATCGTGTCTCGCTTCCCCTCACCATGCCGCGACGCCCATCGCGACTCCCGCGACCCCCCAAAGCCCTTGGGCCCCATGACCATGAAAAACCTTGCGACCCCAAAGACCCCCTGAAGCCCTCGATGCGGTAAAACTATATCATTGGTTTTGGTCATCTATATCATTAGTATCATTAGTCATTTTAGTGTAATTTATGTCATCAACATCCTCAGTTTCATTGATGTTATAAGATTTATTAGGTTTGATAGTGTCACCCATGTCGTTTATGCATTAAGTTTCATTTGGTAAAACTATATTTTTATCTTGGTTACTATCCACTATATCATCAATGTACTCGGTGCCCTAAATGTCACTCATGCCATATTTTTTATTGGATTCATAAGTTATGTAGATTTAATTGGACTCTTATATATCATCAATATCAACAGTTTCTCTAGTATCCTTGGGTTCATTAGTTTTTCTATAATTTATGGTTTCATTAGAGTCATCAACATCATTGATGTCATCAGTGTTGTCACATTCATTATCATAGTTTGTTGTGTTGATGTGATCATGGTAATAAGTGTCATAATTGTGATTTGTGTCCTCAATTTCTTTGGAGTCATTGGTTTTATATGCTTTATTTTTTTCAAGAGTTTATTCGGTATGGTTTACCTCCTAGGTGTCACCGATGTCGTTTGTCTCATAGATGTTATCAATTTCATTGGCATCATTGAAATTATTTATGTCATAATTTCCATTTTTGTGGTCCATGTCATCAATTTCATTGGTATGATCTGTGTATTTAGTGTCATTGTGGTTATTAGTTTTTTCATCAACATAAATTTTTTCTTGGTTCTTCAGTTAATTGGGGACTTCATCATCAATGGTTTTTAATAAATCACCACAATCATTGTAATTTTTGTAGTTATTGGAATCCATAAAATTGTTATTGTTGTTTTGCATAACCATGTAATCATAGTCATCCATTTAATTGGTGATATCTGTTTCTTTGATGTCATCCAATGTGTCAATGTTTTTAGTGTAATTTTCATAATATATACTCATCAGTTCATCAATGTCATTGGTTTCTTCAATGTATTTTTTATCATTGGTGTGATCGATAATGCATGCAATAATATTATAATAAGTGAAATGTATTTAATCCATATATTGATTACATTTTCTTTCATATGATATATTTTTTTCATCTGCTTCCTTGGTGTCATTGTAGAGACCGAGAATTAGTGGTGATTTACTGCCTTTTAGTAAAATTATTATTATTTTTATTTGTACAACTTCTACATGTACATTATTATAGTCTAGTTATATTTATGGATATCATTTGATGTGTCCTATTTAATTATAGTAACACATTTCTGAGGATACCATGGAACTTAGATACCAAGTTGATGATACTTGATTGTAGGATTGGTTTTGGGCAAGGCTCAATGCTTGATGATTGGATTAATGGGAAAAGGAATGGGAGTTTAGGTCTAGGATTGGACTTGAGGCCATATTTAAGGGTTTTTCTAGTTTTGTCTTTTGGAATTTTGGTTTCTGATTATTATGATTTTCTAATATTGAATTCATTTCCTGACATTTATTATATAGTTATTTTGTTATAGCATGGTTTTTTATATTATCCCTCTATTCATTTATGGATCTTTTTAATTTGCATGATTTGGTTTTCTAGTGGGTGGGTTCATTAATTTCTATACGTATTTATATAGGAAAGCATTATTTTACATATTTATATATATTTTGAACTTTTATATATGAATCTCTTTACCTATTTAGTAATAGTTATGTGTTTTAATTTTTTTTAATATTTTTTAGGCACATTGTGATATAAATATATAAATAGTGGATCACATTACCAAGGAGCACACCTTTGAATGCTAAGTGTTTGGAAGAGTTCTTAGACATTTCAATTTCCAATCCATTCGTTGAAGGGAGAATAAGATTTCCATTTCCTAAATGTAAATTTAGAAGATGATTGAAGAGAGATGAAGTTTATGAACATTTAATGTTGATGAAATTCCCTTCTAAATATTTCTATTGGATTTGGCATGTAGAATCTAATGTTACAGAAAGGTTGAGAACTGATTTCAATCTACATAATGAGATCCCAACTTCATCTACAATGGAAAACTAATTGAAAAAACTTTTAAATTATGCATTAGGCATTGCAATACCCCACCATATACTTCAAAACATATCAGAACAACTAGGTGAGGGATTTACAAATAGAATCGTGACATTTTATGTTTTTGAGATTTTAGGTCAACCAGATAAAGAATGTAACATATCATGGAATCATCATCTTGATTATATGGAGACTACTGTATGAGAAAACTCCACTGAGAAAAATACATTCCATGTTTTAGTTGACGATGGAAATCAAGATTTGTATAGTGGATGTTTGAAATATTCAAAACTTTTTTTTCTACTGAATTTGTACCATATCAAATGTCTATGTGGAATTAAAAATAAAGAAATATATTTTATATTAGAGTTGTTGGGTGATGAATTTACTATTTCAATCATCCCTGAGTGTTTTTATGATATGAAAAAATTTAAAATAGGCTTGGTCTAAATTATATAAAAATACAGGCATGTCCCAATGAATGTATGTTTTCTTGGTGAGAGGATTAAAGTATAAATAATTGAAAAAAATGTTATTATTCTAGATGGAAGTCAATAGGTGATGTTGGAAGTATAAATCAACATACTACCATGAATTAGAAGAAAATGAACACACCAAAAAATGTTTTTCATTACTTTCCTTCAATGCCTCGATTGAAAATATAATTCATGTCATCAAAAACCGCTGAACACATGAACTGGAATATTGTTGTTAACAAAAATGATGGGTTAATGCGACATCCATGAGACTCAAAATCATGGAAGAAATTTGATTCATTACATCTATGTTTCTTTGCTGATCCTACCAATGTTTGATTGGGCTTGGTTGTCGATGGATTCAACCCATTTGGGACTTTGAGTACCAGTCATATCATTTGGTCAGTTGTTTTGATCCCTTACAATCTACCTCCATGGATGTGTATGAAATAAACATATTTTATCATTTAGATAATTATTCCAGGAAATAAAATCCCTGTAAATGATATTGATATATTCATGGAAACCTTAATTGAGTAATTATAGGAGTTATGTAGCAACGATGTTGAGAAATATGATGATTCTTCTAAAACAATTTTCAAAATGAATTCTTCTTTATTTTGGACCATTATTGATATCCCATGACTTGGGAATTTATCTAGTAGGAACACATACATGAGTTTTTATTGTCTTTTTTGTAACATTGATTTTGATACAAAATGGCTACCTCACATTATAAAATGGTTCTACCTGTGCCATTGAATATTTCTCGATGCATCTCATAGATTTCGACTGAACAGAACAAAATTTAATGGTTTCATTGATCATAGACCACCTCTAATTTTGTTAAATAGTTCTGAAATATTGGCACAACATGGAAATGATGAAACAAAATTTGGAATGGTTCATCATTTGAATGATAGTGGTAAATTAGTTTTAAGTGCATCATTAAGTTAAATAGGAACATAATAATGGAAGAAAAAAATACATTCTTCAAACTTTCATATTGAGAATTTAATTTGTTGCAGCATAATCCTGATGTGATGCATATTAAGAATAATGACTGTGAAAATTTGATATTCACATTCCTTAATGAGAATTAAATGTATAAGGATCATCTCAATGTTTGAGAAGACATAAAAGTAATGAACATAAAACGTGATCTCTGGATAGATGAGAATGAAAAGTATACTCTGGAAATATTTGAAATGAAAAATAGGGATAAAGATACATTCCATAAAATTTTAAATCATGTGATGGTATCTAATAGGTATTCAAGTAACATCTCGAGGTGTGTTGACTTTATGAATAGTAGGTTACATGGATTGAAAATTCACGATTCACATATTTCGATACAATAGTTACTACCATTCGCAGTGCGTATATTATTACCTGAAAAAGTTATTGTTGTTGTACTCCAATTATATACATTTTTAAGACAACTATGTCAGAAATATCTATGTCAATTTGAGCCTGAAAACTTTTAGGAGAGGTATGTATTGACACATTTTTCCATGTAAATGATATTTCCTCCATTTTTTTACTATCATAATGCATTTAATTATGCATTTGTTTGAGGAAGCTAAATTATGAGGCCCCATACATTATCAATGGATGTATCCAATTGAGAATTACTTTATTTATATGTTTTTCAGTTACGTAAATAATTCATCGCACATAATTAAATGCATAATTATGTTATTTTTTTTAATTTCACAGATATCGTGGGATTTTGAAATCATACGTGACAAATAAAGCTCAACCAGAAGGCTTTTTTGCTGAAATCTATTTAGAATATCAGTGTCTTACCATTTGTTCTAGATACATGTATGATATTAAGACAATATTTAATCAAGTTAAATGTGTTGATGACACATCGACTCAATATCAAATACATGGGAAATAAAAAATACATCCTACTACTGGCTGATCAGTTGGGAGAACCTCAAATGTGACACTAACAGAAATGGAATTATTACAGGCACATAGATATGTGTTTATAAATAGTGAAATTAAAAATCCATTTATTGAAGAGTTGAGGATACATAAAAAGAGATGAATGAGAGGCCGGACATGAAGTGAGAAAGATAAAATGAAATCTATTAATAAAGATCTTGTATAATGGTTTGCACGACGTATAAGTTCATAAATACTGTAATAAATATGGATATTAGGTTGAAAAACATATTTTTTAAATCTACTAATGAATATTTTATTTTAATTCATGAATACTACTACTCGAGTAGATTTGTCATAATATTTGATTCTTCTTGCTCAAGGTCCTCAAAAACAAGTTAAAAAGTTCGACGCTTACAACGTGAATGGCTATAGAAATCATACAGTCAATCAAGAAGAGGGTTTAAAAACGTATAATAGTGGTATATTTACATTTTCTAAAGTAAGATACTATGGAAAGATGACTGATATTTTTTAATTAAACTATCACATGCATTTTTCAGTTGTTTATTCAAATGCAATTGGGTCGATATTATCAGAGGTATTAAAAGATATTCCTTGCAATTTACTTTTGTGAACTTCTCTCGCTTGATGGATGTTGTTGATTGTGAACTATGTGATTTGTATCATAAGAAAAAAATGTTATATTATGTGAATGATGTAGTGGTTGAAGGGTAGAGTGCAGTTTCTCATGTAAAACAAATAGATTTGTATGATATGGGTGATGAATTGAAAGCTGTGAACTCTGACATTGAATCTCATAAACATCAAGAAGCAGGCTTATATTTCCATCATGATATTGATAATATTAGTCTAGAAAGGATGGATGAAGTAGATGAAGTAATGGATTAGGAAACTGACATGATTGAAGGGAAAAATTATTGTATGTACAGCTTTACATTCATGTAGAAACCACTCATTTCATTTTTGAAGTGATTGATTATCATTGTTATATATATTTTGTTTGTTATTATTGTGCATCTGTTATCATTTTTAATTTTTTTTCTACATAATTTTTTTGAAATATATGTTCTGAACTTAATTTTATTTTATTAAATGATAATAATTCCAAGGAGTAAGTGTTTTACTCTATGGAATCTGACCTAAGAGAATATAGTTATCCCATTTGATTCATATGGGGTCCCTACAGATGATACCTTTGGATTTCATGGCCAAATTATAGGCCATCTGGACATGGATCCTATTTCCCTTCCTATTTTGTATGATGAATGGAGGTAGATATCCACTTTTCAGAATATGTTGATTGATTTATTTGAGAGGATGACCAGATTCGCCCCTAGTGCTATTACATAGATTGGTGGTGAGCAGGTAAATCACAAAAATTCAAAATCATTCATTTTGATAACATTTATTGGTATTATGTTTAAATTTAAATATACAACAATATTTAATTTTTAATATAATGTTTTTACAATTGATATCATGAATTATATATGGTGGTGGAGAGGGTGACGATTTGCGTTCATCATCATATTTTGATTAGTTATATTGTTGTTATGTTGGAAAAATATGGTAACAGTCAGTTTGTATATGTATCATGTTTGGAATAGAGTTTCCACCAAACATTTTCATGACCTAACATTTTCTTGATTTGTAATGTTTCAATTTATGTATTATGAACCCAGTCATCAAAATACACTAAGAATTTACGATCCTTATGTTGTATTAATGGATATTTATATTTATCAATCATGTAATAATGTTCCTCTTATCCTCTCCTATCAAAGGGTTGAATTGATCCACATTATCAGGTGTTGAATTTGACCTCTGTCAAAAGATTATTATATCACTCAGTGATTCTAGGAATCTTGCTTCCTTCTTTCTACATTTATCTCCTCTCTAGATACTTTATCTTGTTGCAGCTAAATTCACTATATTATCAGTGAATTCATATGTTTCTATAATTTCTCTCGATATGGATTGAAACATTCCTTGATATTGGTCATGTCGGCCATACATGGTATTTAGTAGGTGTTCTATAGAATTTTCCTTAGAGTATTGATGTTTTATAAATTTTGTCACTATGATTTCTGGCAGGACTTCCATGCAGTGACTTGTGAATTTGTTGTTTAACTTTTTGAACATTGATCATTAGGATTAGTATCCCTTTTTTATTATATTATCCATGTTAGGGACTATGAACCTAAAATTTGAACCACACATAACAGTGTAATCCTGGAATGACTTTATATAATTAGTTTTTCTCTAATAAAACCCCCTTCTATGTGGATTTTTTTCTAAACTATGAAAGTAAAGTTCAAATTAATTATGGTGGGATGTGACAACCCCCTACGTATTCTTAGGGACTAAACCCACTTTTAGGTTGTTAGGGCCTTAGTCTTATTGAGGGAACTAGATGTTATCATATTGAATTCATGCTAGCATGGCCTACCACATAACTTTTCTTGTATAGTTCTAACTACCCTGGGAAGTCCACATGTACCTATAACTTTTATTAAATTATTTGAAACCATTAATTTTGGAATGGACTACCTAATTAGTTGGATTAAATGTTATGAGTTAGGGCTTGATACTACATATCCCCTATGACTTTATAATTGAAAATGATTATGGGTGTGAAACTCATTAAATCCCCATGATTTATAAGATATCATGGCTCTACACATGGAATCATTAGTCTTTAAAACATAAAGGGAATCAATGTATTAGTAACACCTTGAAAGACACTTATTTTCCTATTTAAAAAATACTAAGGATGGGCTCATAGGTTGTGATTAATTTTTATGTTAGGGTAGATACATGTTATATCATGGATAATCACACTTATCAGGTTACTTAGCTTCATATGAGTAAAAATGGTTCCCAAGGGGGAACACATGGATGGGCTCAGTAGAAATATTATTACACAATTTAAGGTGTGATACTCAGACAAGTGTGTGAGGATTTGAAAGTTATTTTTCATATGAAATTTTTGATTTCCTTGTATTATTTTGGATGTAGGATATATGTATATGTGAAATTGGAATGGTTTTTTTTTCAGGGCACTGGTACTATGCCTATAGAATCAACTATGTTTTTTTGTAAATCTAGCTTTAGTGGTGGTTTAAACTGCCGCTAATAAATGGATCATATTTAGCATCGGTTAAAACTGCCACTATAATTTGTTATTTTACCATTGGAGGCGGTCAAAACCACCTCTAAATATAATAATTTAGTAGTGGTTAAAATTTCCTCTACACAGTTTTCATCCTCTATAATCATTTCACGGTAGTTATCTGGGTTTTAGTAGCGATTTTACCTGAGAAAATTAAAATCCCTTTTTCAGCAGTGTAAACTACCGCGAAAAAAATCATTTTCTCTCAGGAGAACCACTGCTAAAACCACAGAAAATCATCGCAAAATTAATTCCCTAAGATGGTTACCATAAACCATAGCTAAATTAAAGAAACTTTCACGTTTTTTATGATGGAACACAATTTAGTGGCATTTTCAAAAAAAAACCTGCAACAATATATTGCTTCAGTTTAAACAGCCACTATGCGGTGATTTCATGTAGTGAATGGATGAAGTGGGTGACCCTAATTTCTAATAATAATACCCTCTTATTACCTATGGATTACCTAGTCTTCCTAAATATCTCCCTAAAAGAGTGAAACTCAAAAAATTAGGCAATTATGAATATTATATAGGAATATCTTACGGGGATTAGTTCAAAAGTACATCAAAATCCTCTTAGGAACATGAAAATGGTAAAGATGATAAGAAAGAACAAGATGGTGTTAATGATGGAAATGGTAATGGATATTCTAATGTTGGTGATGTTGATGTTGAGGGTGGTGGATATTCTGACATTGATTGTCCTAATAGAATAATTATAGAAGAGGACATGGAAAAACCTTAGGATCATGTTTCTTATCCTAGAGGTTCTGTTCCTAGATAGTTTGGGAGGCCCAACATAATTTATAAAGTGGATATGGATGCTTGATAAGAGATATATGCATCAATTGAGGGTTGTAAATCCATAAGTAGTGAGGGTCACCGTGTTGAATATATTTTTGGTTGTCTTTCTATGACTATAGAATATGTTCATATAGTTGATGAGCATACTGTTGTTGAAAAACTAGTGGTTGAGCAGATGAAAGTTTTTGTTGTTGTTGAGATGTTAGTTACTAAGAATTTGGGAGTTTACCCTACTATTGTTGAGAAAATATAAGATGTTCAAAAATATTTTTAGGACCAAATTTTTGTATTGGTTTTGGTTGTGTATATATCTTCAAAGCCTGAAGTTTTTGAGATTCATGTTAAATCATATGAAGGATGGATGGACCCGATGTTTTAGGAATTAGAAAAGTTTCATGGGATTCTCCCAAATAATACTCAGATTGATCTTTGAGTGGTAAGAGATACTAAGTGATCCAATGTAATTTTCATTGATGTCTCCAGTATATTAGAATTTTTTTTTGAGATAGTGTTTCACATATTGTTCCACCTATTCCATTGGATAGTGTCAGTATAGGTTTTTTGGAATCCATTAGAGATATGATTCTTTCTAAATTCATCTTTTTTTAGAAATAAAATGCATCATGTCACAAAATTAATTGAAATAATTCTAGGTAATTATTTTTGTTGGTGATGTAAAGACCCGTAAAATTCAAGGGAAATTTTTTCTTAATTTTCTTTAGAATTTTACAAGAGCGCGGTTTCAGACGGCACCTGATTCCGAGGCCCGGAGTGCCCGGAATCATTTTCCGAAGTTTGGCTCGGGTACGTTCAGTGAACGAACGAGCGGGAATTCCTAACTTTTGATCCGGTGCTCGGAATTGAAATCTGAGGGCACCGATGAACTCGCAGCGCCGATATTCGCTTAAAAAGACCTTTTCGGAAGTTGCATTTGTTGCGGGTTGAAAGTTAGTTTTTGGGTTTTTAGTTTAAGTTAAATAAAATTTGTGAAGAACAAATTTTATTTTAACTTGACAAATCCTACCAAAGGGGGTTGGAAGTGGGACCCACATCCACTTAACCTCCCTTGGGAGGATTAAGTGTGGTGGGGCCCACAAAAATCTCCCAACCTTTCATCTTCTCCCAACTCCCTTAACCCCTCTTTAATGACTTGAGTTATTTAATTTTGGAGTTAATCTTTTTGAATTTCAAACCTTTGAAATTCTTTTGTTAGGTTTGTAAATAAAATAATCTCTTATTTTATTTTGTAGGGGTTGTTGATTATTGTTTAATTATTTATCCTTGCTCGTGGTTCATGTATGATTAACGAAGGATTTTAAGTTGTGTTTTAACGTGAGGGGGCCGGACCGCATGAACACGGCCGAACCCCTCCTTCGTTCTTGGTGTTTAATTTTGCGGATGAATCAAGGAGGCGTGGTGTCGTCGCACCACGCGGATATTCGCCCAATTCTTCTTACACGACGCCGTTGCGCCGCGCCATGGAAGGATCATCAAGAACGCGACGCCGTCGCGCCGCGTTGAGGAAAATCAAGGTGCGGCGGAGGGGCGCGGTGCCGTCGCACCGCGCCGGACGACGAACACCGCGGCCGGTTCCGGGCCGCGGCGGAATGAGAAGACCGGCGACCGCGCCGCCGGCGTCGGAAGCTGAAGAGGGGACCGGATTTTCCGGTCCCGTTGGAGAAAACCGGCCGGCCAGCTGGCCGGCCGGATGGCAATAAACCGTGGGAAATTAATCCCCCGGCCGGCTCACAAAACCCCCCTCTTTATGAGGGGGGCGGTTCCCTTGAGGGGGGGCAGGAGGCCCCCCGGTTTTTCTTCAAGCCGGCCCCCACGTGGGGTCCGTTTTCTTGCAAAGGGCGCGGCACAAGGCCGCGCCGCCATCCCAATCAGCGGGGGGCTTCGCCACCCCCCCCCCCCCCCCGCGTGCTGCCTCCGTGCGGCGCCGGGCCGCCGCGCCACCGCCGGGCCACCGCGCCGGGGCGGACCCGGGTCGGGTCGACCCGGTTCGGGCCGACCCAGGGGGGGTCGGGCCGGGTCGACCCGGACCCGGACCCCCCGTTTCGAATCATTTTCGGTCTTTTGGTCATAACTTGAGCCACGGACCTCCGATCGACGAACCATCTGCGGAAACGCGATCCTTGGATCGAGACGGTCGTTTCGGTATATCGCACTCAAGGTTTTGGATTACTTTGAGTTTGGCCGTGTTGGTTCGTTCACGAAACCAACTGGGCCCTCGGAGCGGAAACGCTCATATCTTGAGCTACGGACGTCCGATTGACGTGTCGTCAGCCGCGTTGTGTTCCTCTTAGTGAGACGGATCTTTTGGCATACTCCGCCCGAGGTTTGGACGCAGGTGGAGTACGGTCGGGTTGGTTTTGCCTTAAAAACCAACCGGGCCCCGGGGACGAAAATGCCAATAACTCTCAGACCGGGCGTCCGATCGACGCGCCGTCTGTTGCGTTGAGTTCCTGTTGACGATACGGAACTTTTGGATACATCAACTCTGGACTTTGTGACAGTTGATGTATCTGCCTCTCGGCTCGTGGAGCGGACCCTCCGAACGACCTTGCTGTGTGTGGGAACCTTAGTGATGGCTGTGACTGTTACTGTGACTACTACTGCTACTACTGCTACTGTGACTGCGACGACGACAGTACAGAGATCCTGTGTGGATTCGACGACGACGACTACAGCACTCAGCGATCCTACGTGGATCAGTGCTACAGGTCCTGTGTGGGCCCGATCCTGTGTGGTTCTGATCCTGTGTGGGTCCTTGCGCTCAGCGGTCCTGTGTGAACCAGTGCCTACAGGTCCTGTGTGGGCCCGATCCTATGTGGGTCTTACGGGGGTTAGTTACCTATCGATCCTTCGTGGGTCCGACGACTTAGATGGATCAGAGATCATCTTTATCTTCCTTTGAAGAAGTATACATGTGTGAGATGAATCCTGTTGCTTTCCTGTGTGGATTGTGTAGTGCAATCCTGTGTGGATTACGTTTTGCTTTCCTGTGTGGAATACGTTTACTTACCTGTGTGAGCTGAATCCTGTTGCTTTTCTATGTGGATTGTGTAGTGCAATCCTGTGTGGATTACATTTTGCTTTCCTGTGTGGAATACGTTTACTTACCTGTGTGAGCTGAATCCTATTGCTTTCCTATGTGGATTGTGTAGTGCAATCCTGTGTGGATTACGTTTTGCTTTCCTGTGTGGAATACGTTTACTTTCCTGTGTGGACTGAGTTGTACTTGGGCTCGGAGGTTGGAGCGTATTTGAATTTGATGACTTAGGTATATGTATGGGCATATACCTAAGCAGTATCGGTTGTTACTTCGTGATTGTACCTTTCTTCGTGGTTTATCCTTTGTGGATTTGAGAGACCTTCAGGGGTCTCGGGGTCCCTACTGAGTAGCTTATACTCACCCCTGCACGGGCTTTGCCCGCACTACGTTGTGTTGGTTGCAGACGACGGACAGTGTTAACCTTGGCTGAGGCTTGCAGAGCGGGACGGTACCCGGAGGTGGACCACTGGGTGGGACGTGCTCGGAGCGGACGGCGGGACCCGTGGAGCAGTGGAGCTATCTATACCCAACCTTCAGGTGGGATTACCGGAGGACAGCTCGGCGTAGCGGCTTTTACTTTTCAGTTGTTGTTTTCACTTTCGAGTTGTACTTTACTTTCAGTTTGGGTTTGTATACTGGCCCATTTACTTTTCCGCAGTTTCAGTTGTACTCTGCTTTTGCTTAGTGTTTACTTTCCGCTTGCTTACTCTGTGGTGTTTGTTTACTTTACAAAGGCAATGTCTTCCCTTTTTACCGGGATTTATGCCTTAGTGCTAGTCGCCAGCCCCTGGCCTATGGAAGGCGGGCTTGGGGTAGTCACGGCACGGACCCCGAGGGCGGGTCGTGACAGGTGATACAGCATATTCAACCTAAAATGATGAACCACATTTAGGATGTTCAGATTACAAATAGAAGGATTACTAGAGAGATAGATTCTATGATATCTATCATGAAAAGGATGCAATCTACATTTTCTTCTCTTATAGATGCTTTTCTTGAGAAGGTGGAAAATATTACATCTATGGATTCTAGTTCCATTTCTCCTCCTTCTATAGTTGATTTTTATCTGATTATGATAGTTATTAGAGAATAGCTTCAATCCGCATCATGTAGTTCTTTGTGTCATGATTCTTTCCAACCTCTAGAAAAAATATGTAAAATCAGATTTACCAGTGATCATGTACTCATTTTTGTTAAAGAGTATGTGAAATACATTAAAGATGATTGAAAAACCATGAAAAAATGCATCAAGTATTATCTCTCAAGTATATACTCTAATCATAAGATGAATGCTCATTTCATGTACCTGTAAGAACATCTAAGAATGTCTTTAATAATTCAAGCCAATAAAGTCAAATTAAACCAATTGAAGGTTCTGACTCTAGTACTTCAGTAAATAATTAAAGAGAATCAATATTTCTTCAGTATAATGGAGAAAGGTGGTTCTATCATGATGGATTTCATAAATCTTATGAAACCGTTTCTACATGTTCATGGAACTGTTGTTATTTCTCATGGGGCCATACCAATTATTTCTCATTTGACACCTCCTGCTACAAATCGAGAGTACATAATTCTTGGTGTGACTATAAATCCTTATGATCCATTAATAGCCTATTTCTAACCCTTTTCTCTCTCTCTCCAAGAGAGGATGTGCAACACCTCATACCAATAATCATCAGAGAGCCTTGTACTCAGACTGATATTCCTACAGTTGTTCTTTTTATATCCTCAACCTCAATTTCTATATCATCCTCTTTAGAAAAGGATAAGGTAAAGAATCCTTTGGTTCCTTCCACCCAACCTAAGAATCATTTATCTTTAGCCTTTTGTGTCATGACCCGTCCCCTGGCGCCCGTGTCGTGACTACCCAAAGCCCGCCTTTCATAGACCAGGTGTTGCCAACTAGCACTAAAAACACATTTCCCTAAAATTGGAAGGCATTGCCTCAAATCCTTTACACCCACACAGTCTGAGAACACAATAATAAGTGACCATGAAGTAAAATTGTATTAGTAAATGTGTGTACTGAAAGTAAAGGGGTTGGATTACAAGACCAACTGAAAATATATAAGTACAATTGAAAATAAGAAAACATCTCCTAAGATCGTCCACCTAGGATCCTACCTGAAGGGTAGGTACAACTCATATCCACAGCTCTCCTTGTCAACTGTCACTGCCTTCAAGTCCTAGCTCCTCCAGTCTCAGTCGAGGTTTCCCATCGTCTGCACAAAACACAACATGCTGCGGGAGAAGCCCGCCTATGGGAGAGTATAAAAATATCCAGTAAGGACCCTGAAACCCTTCAAGGTCTCTCAGAATTCCACATAGGAAAAAAAATAATGCGTGGTCTCAATCACAAAGCACAAAGGAAAAGACATAGCTCAAAAACTAGGTATAACTAAACTATATAAGTACAGATGATTATTCGTAAAGCTTCATCATCTTATTCTTTTAAGAGGCACTGCTACTAACCATATGATGTCTAACCCACATAGGATCTATAGGTACTAACCCCCATAGACCCACACAAGATTTGACCCACCTAGGATCAATAGGTACTAAGCCCCGTTGACCTGCACAAGATCTTACCCACCCAGGATCGATAGGTACTAAACCTCCCAAGACCCACAGAGGATCTGACCCACATAAGATCAGTATGTCACTGATCTATGATGGTCCTCTCTAAGGTCGGTCCTCGTTGGGTCACTCACTACAGATCTACACAGGGTCCCTAGAATGCTGATCCACACAGGGTCACTAGGTGCTAATCCACACAGAATCAATAAGTCCTAATCCACACAGGATCTCTTGGTGCTGACCCACACAGGATCACTTGGTACTAACCTCTGTATGATCTGTCTTCAACCTGCATCTCTCAGCCAAACACTGGATTCCCACTCATAGAACATCTGATTCTAGGAGAAACTTATCCTCAATAGATCAGTCATTTTTCAACCGGCATGATGTCCCATGAAGAAATTATCAAAATATCTTTCATGTTATAAGGGTTTCAACACAACAGACAACGTGTCAACCGGACACCCAGTCTATAAATTATTGGCATTTTAGTGTTGAGTGCCCGGTTGGATTCCGGATCAATACAACATGGTTGTACTAAAAATTTCTCCAAAACATAGGTGGAGTATCTCAAAAAGAAACATCTCACTTAAAAGATCCCAGCGTCATAGACGATTCATCAAACAGATGTCTGGTTCACAAGATATGACTCTTTAAGAGAAACTGGTCCTGAATAAGTCCAGGTCTGGTCAAACCTGGCCAAACCAACCCAGCCAGACTGACCTGGACCAACCCGGTTTGGTTTTGAACCAGACTAGACTGAACTGGGGGTGGGTCTGCCCGGTTGGGCGGGGTCATGGAGGGCTCGTCCCGCTAGACCATGGACCAGCCCGACCCGCCTCGGCTGGGCTGGGCAGTGGCATCACAACCTACCAGCTGGCGTGGCCCATGCAGTGGTCCCACAGTCTGGTTACCAAACAGCTCAAAGGAGTCGATCATCTCCTTTACTGGCGGTGCTAGGTGGTGCTGGCTACCTGTCCGCGGGACCCGCTGGGAGTGGGTCCTCTTCCGCCTCTTCCACATATTCAAGCCCTGACCCCCCTCGATCCTAAACTAATCAAAGAGTTGTTCGGCTATTTTTTTTAGTGGTGCCATGTGGAATATCCTCGTCGAATATAGGACCCACAGAAAGCGGTTCCTTGCCTTTGAAGTGGCTTTGAGCCATGTCATGTCTCACTGTGACACATGGAGGCACACCACCTTCCGTCTCTGAGACCGGTCATTGCCTGTAGCCTATCTGATCGCAGCAACACCACCCTCCTCTAAGAAAGGTGAGTGTCGGCCGCCGCCAGCACCATCGCAGATGCTGTCATGCTGGCAGATCTTCTATGGGCCACCGAGAGAGATCTGGTGGTCTGTTCTTCCTTCCGGATGCTCCTATTGCCCTCCCAATATGCTGACGTGGTTGTGTGCCTCCCGGTTTCTGCTTTCGGTCGAGTTGAAAATTGTCCCACGAAGAAAGCATCAAGAAACAAAGAAGTGGAGGGTTTAAGCCTTGTTCATTTAGCATTCTCCCTCAACGTTAATATCTTAACTGGTGGGAGTAATCCAAACATCACATTAAAATAATGATAAACCCCATTCCAATCATAATCCCCTAATTCTGGAACTGTTGGAGGTGTCACAACTGTGGAAAGAGAATCCACACTCTGATGAAGCCGTCAGAGTTCGTCTCTCCCTATTCAATCCCTCTAATTATTTCCAGGATTTTGTTCCTCGTTAGTGGAATACATTGCATCACTTAGCTAGAGGTTCCTCGCTTGGTGAAGTCGTGTCAAAACTCTAACCCGAGCTTCATTTAAATAAAGGAGGAAAGAGTGAGTAATGCGCTGAGTAATTAATGAGGTTAATTAATTAATAAACCTCTCAATTTCCAATGGTACGGTTACAAACAAAGGAGATTCAAGACATTAAATGGCTTAACAACACAGCGTTCATGCCACCACCTCTTAACTGCTGGAAAAAAATAAAATAACAATTACATGTAATTTTATTATTCATTTGAAAGTCCAAAAAATTATGTTCTTCTCCCGAACTATTGTGGTCCAAGTGAAGCTTCCCTTATGAGAATATTAGCACTATAGATTCATCGGTGCTCTTGGATTTCAATATTGAGTACCAGTTTGATGTTAGAAAATTCCGCACATATGTTTACTGAACATACCATAAAAAAGTTCAAAATTCAATTCCGGGCACACCGGGCCTCGAAATCATGCACTGTAAATTTTTTCAGACTCATCATAATACCAAATAATTTTAAAAATCATATACATGGAATTTCTAGGACATCAAATTCTCCCCACCTTGGGGTTTTTCATTCCCAAAAGATATTATAAAACTAGGGAATCAAATAGGGGTATTGAGCACATATCTGAGCCTCCTGCTCCCATGTGCTCTCCTGGAGATTCTTGTGCTGCCAATGAACTCTCACCAGAAGAATCAACCGCCCACAAAGGACCTTCTCCTATCGATCCTCTATCTCTACATGGTACTCCGCAAACATCACCCCATCATCGATGTCCAGCTCGCCCCAAGTCGATAACTTGCAATGGATCATGCACATATCTCCTCAGCTAAGACACATGAAATACATTATGAACCTGGTGAATCTTTGGTGGAAGAGCTAGACAGTACGCCACCTACCCTACTCTACTGAGAATATGGAATAGTTCAATGAACCTCATAGACAAGTTGTTTCCCAGACCAAAACTCTGTAATCCTCGATGGGGTGAGACCTGCAAGAAGATATTTTCTCCCTCCTAAAACACCAAGGTTCTCCGCCTCTTATCGACATAAGACTTCTATCAGCTCTGTGTCGTCTTCACCCACTTCTGGATGATCTGCACCTTATCAGTGGTTGATTGAACCATCTCTAGACCCATAAGTGGTGACTCCCTTGGGTCTATCCAACAAAGAGGTGATCTGTATGGTTACCCATACAAGGCCACAAATGGATCCATAAAAATAGTGGAGTGATAACTATTTTTTTATGAAAACTCTACTAGGGGTAGGTGTCCTCCCAACGGTGGCTATAATCGAGGACACAAACACAAAGCATGTCCTTGAGTGTCTATATGGTCTGCTCCATCTGACCATCTTTCTAGGGGTGAATGTATATGCTCAAGCGTAGATGAGTTCCAAATGCCTCCTACCATCCTTCCACCAACAGGCTGTAAAACGAGCGTCATGATCTAAGACGATCGTCGATGGAACCCCGAGGAGTCGTAAAATCTCTTTCATATAGATAGGTCCTAATAACTCTACTGAATTCTTACTCTCAGATGGATTGGAAGTGGGATGACTTGATGAGTCGGCCAACGATCACCCAGATGGAATCATAGCCTCTGGAAGTACGAGGTAGCCTCATCACAAAGTCCATGTATATACCATCCCACTTCCACTCTGTACCTCAAGTGGCTAAGCTAAGCATGCTGGTACTTTATGCCACGCCTTCATTTTCTGACAAGTGAGGCATCGGGATACATTTCCCCAATTGGTCTTATCATCCCTGGACACCAGGACTGATGCCAAAGGTCTTGGTACATCTTTTCCATTCCAGGTTGTACTACTAATGTGGATGTATGGAACTACCTCAATACCTATTCTCGTAGTGTCACTGGTATAATGGTGCATCCTCTGAATATGACTATGTACTCCCCACCTTCAAAAACTATTTTAGGAGCCTATGTTGAGGATATATGAGAACATCAGCCCTTACAGTCAACGTCCCCAATCTGTTCCTTCCACGCTTGAAGTAGAAGTATGGGAGTGAAATTCATAGAGTGGAGGTAATATGCTCCATCTCTATCCACAATTGATATCTGCAATGCGACTAGCTGCTCTATCGCCTCACTCAGCAAATTTTAGACCAGTCCCCCTACTGAATGTGTCTACTACTACGTTACCTTTCCCAAGAGTGTAGACTCTCTCAAAGTTAGAGTCCTGGAGGAACTACTTCTATATTCGTGGTCTCAGGTGCTGGTCTGTCAGTGAGAAGATATACCAGAGATTCTTGTGATCAGAGTAAATAGTAAATCATTCACCCATAATGTAGTTCCGCCACATATTCAGTTAAAAGACTACTACTCCTAACTCTAGGTCATTAGTAGCATATTTTTTCTCATTGTATCTCAACTTCCATGAGCTGTAGGTGATCACTACATTCTCTTACATTAGGAAAAAACCTAGTTCAATTTCTAATGTGTCATAGTAGACAACATATCCAAATCCCTCTTATGGTAGACTCAAGATGGTGTCACTCGTCAGTCTCTGCCTCAGCTATTGAAAACTCTATTGGCACTTCTCTAACCATAAGAGAGGTTTCCCCTTCTTTTTCAAGGCTACCAGGGGTGATGGTACCATGGATAAGTTAGGTACAAATCTCCATTAGTACATATCAAATCTCCAGAAACCCTGAACCTCGGTCATAGACTTTTGTGGCTCCCATGAAAAGAACCACCTTTATCTTTTCTAGATCTACTACGACTCCAGTCTCTGAGATAATGTGCCCGATGAAGTGGACTTTCTGTATCCAAAACTGGCACTTAGAGAGCATTCCATAAAGATGGTGCTCTCGTAGTGTATCTAGAACTATCTATAGGTGCATGGTGTTATCCTCCCCTGATGTTAAGTATATCAAGATTTTTTCAATTAAGACAAACAAAAAGCAATCGAGAGATGGTTGGAAGATCCTTTTCATGACCCCATGAACACTACTGGAGTGTTGGTCATGCTGAATGTTATGACCAAGTACTCGTAATGGCCATACTGACATATGAAGGTTGTTGTAATTAAGTCCTCATCCCGTACCCTGAGCTCATGATAACCTGATATGAGGTCTATCTTTGAAAACCACTGATCTCCCTTTAGCAGGTTGAGAAGATTATCAATCCTCGAATACAGATACATTTTCTTCACATTCACCTGGTTCAGGCACCGATAGTTCACACAATTCCTTAGACTCCCATCATCCTTCTTCGCAAAAAATGTTGGGGATGCCCATGGAGAAATAATAGGCCTTATAAACCCCTTTCTCGGAATGTCCTCCAATTGTACCCTCAGCTCATGAAGCTCTATGGAAGCCATCTGATATGCTGGTGTTGATATCGATTCTATCCTAGGGTACAGGTCGACATGAATGTCTACCTCTCTATGTAGTGGTTGTCCCATAAAATTATCAGGAAAGACATCATCATACTTGTCCACCGCAACAGGATAACTCGGACTCCTCGTGTCAACTTCTCCAATGGTGAGGCTCGCCAACTTATGAGTAATTAGTTGAACCCTCTTCTAAGATAGTTCATCTTGTGCTGTAAAGGTATCCTTATTACTGGTGAAGGTAAACCTGATCACATCCTTATGGACACACTGCATATTTCACTTAAAACAGTTGATCTGATCATGGACTGTGGATAGCCAGTCCATAGTCATGATGACATCATAAGGCATAAATGTTTCTACTAGGAGATCCTAGCTAAATCTATCACCTCTTTGAATGAGCTAACACTAACTACACTAGTGTGTAATCATTGAATATTTTTTTGTAGAAGTGTCTAATCACAAGGATCGATTCAATGGATCTGTCAGAATCTTCGAGCTCCAAATGAGTGTCATGGAAATGAAATAATAACTGGAACATGTTTCCATAAGTAATGTAGCTAGGGTGGAATATACACAGATCGTACCTCTAATCATCTTTGGAGCACTATGGTCATAGGAATCTACTACCTGTAGTTATGCTCGCACATGTCCACCTGCTCCCTATGGTCGGACTGGAACACCAGGTGGTTGTGGTGGTAGAACCACAAATCGCCGCCCACCGCCTATTGCACAACCTACTCCTCTACCATGTTCGCTACAATTCGGACCTCCTTGCTTGAATCTCTACCTCTACCTCAGTGGTCCCTCGACCATCTATGGATTATCAGTATGGTGGGTTGGGCAGTCATGATCCATGTGCCCCTACCCGGCATATGTGAAACACACTCCCCCTCCCAATTTACCTCCTCTACCTCGCGAGATTCGCACCTCCGAACCTGCATCTCGGGGTCTTCTACTAGACGGTCTGTCCCACTTAGACATATACATCATCTACCTTCTGCCTCATTTAAATGAATCAGCTACATGTCGTCTGGTGGTGGCTCTCACCATCGATGCCTGATCAGCTAATAATATCTCCAACAACAATGCTCGCTCAAGCACTCCTGCTAGGGTCGGGATATACAGTGATATCATTGTTGCTCTGATATCTCACCGGAGACCTCGTTCAATGATCTGGTCTCTGAAGAAAGGGTCATGCACCATGTCGGTGGAGTAGTGTGAGAGGTTAGTGAATCTATTTGTGTACTAGGCCACTGATCTTCTACCCTACTGTAAGTACAGTAGTTCTTGGATACACGCTGAGCATAAAGTCACCGATATGAAATCTGACCTGAAGAGGGACTCAAAGTCTAACCAAGTGAGTTTCGCCTCTTCATGTGTCTGCAGCGTCAGACTCCACCATCTCCCTGCTATGCCCTAGAAATGTTTTAGTAGCTAGGATTACCATCTTCGCTGCCAGTGTCCCAACTTGGCAGATAACTCGTGCAACATCCTCCAGCCAGTCCTCAGCTGCCTGGGGATCTATCTCACCTCAATTCCTCGGAGGCCTCTGCCGCTAGAACTCGTGCAACATGCTTAGTCAACGTGAATTTTCCTCCAATGGGGATAGTGGAAACTGATTCCCAATCGGTGGTGGTTCTTTTGGTGAACCACGTGAAAGTTGTAATACAGTAAGAGGGCCATGCACCAAATCCTCATCGCTCAGTGGATCGTCATCTTGTACTCTCTCAGGAATCCTGGATGGCTGTCGACATAGTGGAATCCTAAAAAGAAATAGGTGTGCCAAGGTCATCAAGTTATACCTAGTGAGCTGAATTAAAATAGATCAAATGTAAAAACATTTCCAAAACACACTCAATCATTGTATTAGTCCACTGAGTCGGAAATAAGAATTCAGGCTCCCTATGTATAGATATGTCAGCCTCCCCACCAACACTGGACACTACAAACTAAAAACCACACTCAAAACACTTAACATTATTTCTCCATTGAAAACATCTACTCTTAGTTCTTTTGGTAGAACTGACCACCATATGATACCACATTTTCACAGCCAATCTTCAGGGGGCCATGTCATGACTACCCCATGACTATGTTCCATAGGCCAGGGGTTGGTGAATAGCACTAGAAAGGAATTTCCCTAAAATGGAAAGGAGTTCCATAAAAATAGGTACACACAAAAAGTTCGAGAACACAACAAGAAGAACCCACGATGTAAAATTGGAGTAGTAAATGTCTGATCTGAATGTAATGGGGCCGAAATACAAGAATAACTGAAAATATACAAGTACAACTAAAAACAAAAAATAGCTCATGAGATCATCCATTGAGTATCCTACCTGAAGGGTAGGTACAACACGTCTCCACAGCTATCCACGTCAACCGTCATCACCGTCAGGTCCTACCTCCTTGAGTCTCAGTCAAGGATGATCGTTGTCTGCACAAGACACCACATGGTGCAGACGATGCCGGTGTAGTGGGGGGTACAATAATTCCAATTTGGTACCCCAAATCCTCCAATGGCATCTCAGAATTTCACAAAGGAAAATCCCCAAACCATGATCTCAATCACAAATAACAAAGAAAAAGACTCATCTCAAAACCCAAGTATAACTAAAGTAAAGAAGTAAAAATGATTAGTCGTAAAGAATGATCAAATTATTCTATCAAGAGGCACTTCTTCTGAACATACGGAGTCTGATTCACATAGTATCGATAGGTACTAACCCCCGTGACCCACGCAGGATCCGACCCACCCAAGATCAATAGGTACCAACCCCCGCTGACCCACATAGGATTCAACCCTCCCAGGATCGATATGTACTAACCCAAATAAGACCCACAAAGTATAAGTTTGTTGTTGATCCATGATGGTCTGCTCTAAGGTTTGACCTCATTGGGTTGCGCAGTACTGATGCACACAGGGTCTCTAGAATGCTACTCCAACCAGGGTATCAAGAATGTTGGTCTACACAAGGTCTCTAGGTGCTGATCCAAAAAAGATCACTACATGCTGATCCTCATAGGATCGCTATGTGTTGAGCCACACCGGA
Organism: Viscum album; assembly: GCA_963277665.1. Classification (NCBI taxonomy): domain Eukaryota; kingdom Viridiplantae; phylum Streptophyta; class Magnoliopsida; order Santalales; family Viscaceae; genus Viscum; species Viscum album. The sequence goes on from OY728159.1 coordinate 1,867,033,463, forward strand.
TCGCTAGGAGAAAACCCATAGACGATCGCTCGGTAATAACCTTTGTATGATCTGTCTCCAACCTCTATCTCTCATCCAGCCACTAGATTCCTGCTCATAGCATGCTTGATTCCAGGATAAACCACCCCTCAATCCATCAGTCATTTTTCAACCAGCATGAATTTCCACAAAGAAGTTACCAAAAGATATTTCATGTTATAAGTGTTCCAACGCAATAGAAGGCGCGTCAACCAGACGCCCGGTCTGTATGTTTTTGGCATTTTAGTACTAAGGAACTTTGTTGGATTCAGGGTCGATCCAACTTGAATGTACTCCCACATTCACCAAAACTCAATTAGAGTATCTCAAAAAGAACATATCACTCCAAGGAACCCATCGTCGTAGAAGGATTCTCAAAAGGACATCTGGTTCGTAAGATATGTCCCTTCAAGCGAAAATGGGCCGGAATGGGTCAATGTCCGGTCCGACCCGGTCTAGGCCGACCCAAACTGGTTCAAGACGACCTGACCAGGTTTTTGTATGAACCGGACCGGCCCAAACTATCTTGTGCCAGCCTAGTTGAGCTGGGAATGCTGGGTTGCGGACCGGCTAGGCCCACCCCGGCTGGGCTAGGTCGGGCGGCTCACCCCGCCGGCTGGTGTGAACTGCACGAGGGTTACACGGTCCACCTGCTGAATGGCTCAAATGAGCCACTCATATCCTTGATTGGCGGTGCTAGGTGGCACCTCCCACCTCTCTGCAAGACCATCTTGGAGTAGGTCCCCTTCTTCATTTGTCGCGGCTTCAGCCCCCCCCCCCCCCACCTTGATCCGGAACGACTTAAAGATCCATTCGGATCTTTTAATTGGTGGCACCACGTGGTGCCACCTCGTCACCCATGAGACCTCTAGGGAGAGGGTCCCTTACTTCACCGTAGCATCGAGCCTCGACTTATCTCACTTTGGAACACGACAGTGCGCCATCTATGCCACTTTCACCAGTCCCCAATGACGCCACACAACCGGATCCTCTGGGGGCCACTGAGTGAGGTACAGTGGTATGTTCTTCCTTCTGGTTGCGCCAACGGCCCACCCAGGATGCTTCCATCGTTGTGTGACTCCCAATTTCTGCTTTCTTTCGAGTTGAAAATCATCCCATGAAGAACACATCAAGGAACAAAGTAGAATAGGGTGTGCGCCTTGTTCATTTGGCCCGCACCCTGCGCATTAATATAATAACAAGGGGGAGTAATTTGTACATCACATAAAATACAATTATAAACCCCATTCTAAACATAAACCCCTACCTACAGAACCATTGGATGTGTCATGGATGTGGAAGGAGAATCCACAGTTTGACGAAGCTGTTGACGTTCATCGCTCGTGGTTCGATCCATCCAACAACGTCCAATCTTCCATTCCTCATCGGTGGAAGACATCACGTCACTTCGCTAGGGGTTCCTCATAGGGTGAAGCAGTGTCAACACTCCAACCCGAGCTCCATCTATATAGAGGGAAAAATTTTGAGTAATGCACCGAGGAATTAATGAGATTAATTAATTATTGAAACTCCTAATTTCTAATAGTGAGGTTACAAACAAAGGAGAGTCAAGCCATTAAATGTCTTGACAACATAGCGGCCCTGCCACCGCTGCTCAAACCGTTGGAGAAAAAGAAAATAATAATTACATGTTGTTTAATTATTCTTTTAAAAGACTGATAATTTATCATTTTCTATTGACCTACGGTGATCAATGTGAAGATTCCCTTAAGCGAATCTCGGTGTTGTGGATTCAAAAATGATCTCGATTTTAAATTATGAGTATCAATTCAAAAGTTAGAAAACACCACACGTACGTTTACTGAATGTAATCTTAAAAAGTATAAAATTCCATTCTGGGCACACTAGAACTCAGAATCACACGCCGTAAATTTTCACAAACTTGTAATAATCCCAAATAATTTGAAAAAAATTACATGGAATTTTGGGGTCTTTACATTTTGTATTTTATGGGACTATTTTAATGGGATGTTTTCATGTACCTTTTTAATTGAATTTTTATTGTACCTTTTAGTAACTTTTCTAAATGAAAACTCCCCTATTATTCATATTATATTTCTTTATATTAATTTTTTATAAATTTATTATTTTCTATTCACTTTTTGATAATTACAAAAGGGGGATAAGATTATGGAATTTATTTCATTATTTTATATATTTGTATTATTTTGATATTATACTATTCCTTTGAAAACATAATGATATTCCTTATTATAAAAGCATAAAAACCTTCATTTGATACTCTATACTAACTTTTAATACAATGTGATCTTTCTTTATCATTTATACCAGTTGTATAAAATGTGATTATTTTTCTTCCATACTATTTATATAAAATACTAGGATTTTTTTTCATCAAAAGGGGATAGATTGTCGGCCTCCTTGTTTTAATAATAACCAAATAATTTTTATTATGCTATTAATGAGTTTTATGTGTTATGGATACATTTTATAATATTAGATAGATTGGTATGAAATTTTGATAAGTATGATAATGAATCACCATTACAGTCGAGTCACCACCAAGGTTGAGTCACTGCTAAGGATGAGTCTCCAGTAAGGAAGACTCACTTCCGAGATATAAATTCAACAAAGTATGAGTCACTACCCACAATGTCTCACCACTAGCATAAATAATTAGCTAAGTATTGGAAACACTCATCATCATCTATGTATCACCGCCAGAACATAAATTTATTAAAGTATAGAACAAATCATAGATAGAGGATGACTCACCATTAGATCAGGAATTTGAAAAAGTATTGAACACACATACCATAAGATTAGAGTCAGTACCGGAATGAAAAATTGGATCAGTGCCTAGATTACCTACTACCAAAACTAACTCACTATTTATCCTGGCTCACCGCCATCCTAACTCACCGCTAGCCTCAAACACCTCCAGAGTGTGTCCCGCCACCAGACTTAGAAACCACCTGAGAGTGTCACTATTCAGAGGACTCACTACTACAATCCTTCTATTTATTATTTTTGATTTATTAATTATAATAGATATATTATAAAATTTAATGTTGAACCATATTTTAATGATTTTTCCTCGAATTTTATATAGAGATTCATTAAAGTTTGTGTCAAAAATGCACTATGAGGAGTGGAATATCTAAATGATTCTCTTTTCTATTGTAGCTGTAATAAGATGAATAAAACTCCATTGTGAAAAATACTAAACAATTGATAGAGATAGATACATGTACATGAGAGAAAGAACTTAGTGTATGAACTTGAAGAATACCTACATTCTGCACTCTGCTTGTGTATGACTGTGAGAGTGGATCCTAAGGATAATTCAGATCCTTCAGACATAAAAAAGAGTTTATGACACCCTATTCAACTATGAGTTTCAAAAAAATTGACTCGAGCCTCACTTAAAACTACACTCAAGGAGTCATAAGTTATAGTGCATATCATACAGAGAAACATGATATTTCTACATATTATAATTTATTTATTTGTTTCATTATATATTAATTATGGGAAGTGTATTTATACACATTATTTCTACAGACACACTATATTTTGATTTAAACTATAAGATACATAGATATCTTCTCAAATACCTTTCTACTTTTTTAATCCCATGGTTACTGGGTAAGAGGTCCTTGTGTGTCCTGTTATCTTTTATACTCCCATGATAAGTGTGGAAGAGGTCATTGTGTGGCATGGACAGCTGTTTTATTATTTTTTACTTGATCCATATTGTGGATCAATTTTTATATTTATATATAACTTCTTGTAATTTGGTGATTGCCTATTGGAGATGATTATTCCTCATCTTGAGATGTAAACTCTTGTATTCATTTCTGTTGTGTGTTTTTTGTTTTAGTTTAAAGATTTAAAACTTAATTTGTTTAAAATTACAAAAAATTACTACTTTTATAGTCAACCTTAATTAGTTTTTATATAATTTTTTGATTGATTCAATTGATTTTGAAGGTTAAATTAAAATTATACATTGTTTTAACTGAGCCCTAACCAGTATTTTTTAATTATTTTTAAAATTCAAGTCTTGATAAGTTGTTTTGGGTAACTAAGATGTATTTAAATTAATTGGGGGATTTTATTTTAACATATTTTTAACAAAAAAAAATATTTGGTACTCAATCCACCCCCCACTTGAGATACTCACTTCGTCCAATATGTTCTTTCAATGGTTTAATCTTTGGTACAAAATTTTAGGAAAACATTTACTACTATGATATTTGTTCTACATTAAAGATCATAAATTTATGTTAGTTGTAATTTTAATTATTTAAATGGATTAAAGAGAAGAAGGCTCTTCTACAAATAGACCTCCTTTTTCCAATAGTAAAAATTATGCTCAGTGGGAGATCAAAATGAAAATGCATATTGAAAGTATGGGTTTTGAGATTTGGAATTCTCTTAGGGATAAGTATGAGTTTCCTAAGACTTTAATAAAATTATAGGATGATGTTACTGATATTTCATATAATTATAATTGAAAATATATGAATGCCCAATATTGTGCCTTATGATATGATGAATTTAATATAATTTATGCTAGTAAAAAATACCATTGAAATTGGGGACACACTATCTATTTCTCATGAAGAAACAAATAGTGTTAATGGAACGATATTGAATACATATACAATTAAATATGATACATTTAATAGTAATCTGGATTAATTAATTTCAAATATGTATCTTAGGATCAATGAAATAGTTAACACCATGACCTCCCTAGAAAATCCAATTTCTTATAGGGATAAAATTATGAGACTACTCTGATGAATTCTTGAAAGATGAAAAGGGACATCAATGTTAATATGGGAGTCCTATAATATTAGAATACAATCAGTTTAAGAATAAATTTTAAATTTAATGATGTAATAAGAAGAGATTAAATTAAACAAGGAATAGGATAATGAAATGAAATGAATGTCTGTAGCCTTAAAGTATATTGTATCCAAAAAATAACAAAAGGAAAAGATACAAGCTCAATGTTATAGTGGAAGTGAGTCACCACCTGACATTGATGAGGAAATGGTCCATCTAGCCAAATGAATTATAGGAATTAATTTTTTTTTAGAAATCCAAGTTATAAAGAAAATTATGATAGCAAAGGCACCTGAAAAAAGGATTATAGAAAGGATGAAAACTCAAATGAGATTACCTTCTATGAGTGAAAGTGCAAAGGACATGTAAATGTATACTATTTAAAATTGAAATAAAGAAAATTAAATATGAGGACAATGATAGAAAATAAAATAAATCCATGAATGAAAATTTGAGTGCCTTTAAGGATTGCTCCAATGACTCAAACTATATTCCTAAAGAGAAGTCTGAGAGAGACAACATGTGCTTCATGAAAATTGCCTCTAAGGTACCTACTGTATCATATATTCTTAATTCTTATCATTATGAATGTGGACATAATGAATATGAAATGTCTCAAGAAAAAGTGTTTGAATATATGAAAATGATTGAGGATGCTTTAAATGAACATAAACATAAATATAAAGTTCTAAAGAAACATCATATTCATTCTACAAGTATTAAAATTGATCTTACAGTTGAAAAAGAGAAAAATGATAAAATTTTAAAGGAGAATACTGAACTTAAATTATCTAATGAACAACCAAATAATTTTTTGGAAATAATTAATAATGGTATAGAAACTAAAATTGAAATATAATGAAAATATATTGCTCCAAAATATGTTACAGGTATAGGATATCTATTGAAATAGCAGGTTCCCTAAACCAAACTATTCAGTGATTTTGATTACCACATCATGTATATAGTTAGATATGCATGATGTCATCTTACCATTATAGTTTATACTGTTCTGAATCCACTATTGAAATGGTAATGTCCAAAGTTTAATTGTCGAATCGAAAGGTTATAGCAGTTCCCAGGCTATAATGAGAACCTCTAGATATATGACATTAATATTAAATATATGTTCTATAGTCTAGATACATCTTACTTATTGGAAACAGTAGATGTATGAATATCAGGTTCTAAGGGCTTATAAGCATTGAGACTTCTTCTCATGATGTTCTCACTTGGTGATCTCTGGTAGTGAGATCATGAGGACTGACCCACCAATAAAAACTCCACATGTTTTGGGTGTCATTGGATGTTCTTATCTACGATCATGTTTAATGGTCTTATAAATTGAGATCATTACCAATGTATGTCACTTGATTATGTACTTTCATGTAAGATGAAAACCATGGTGATGAAGTCGTGGCGAGATAGTTTGTGCCGGGTGCGTCGTTGGTGACATGGCATTGGTTGAATGGTCAAGAAAGGATTTGTCGCTTCCGAGTATAGATGTAATATATCTTAGGCCATGTTGATATGGATGGAAGTACCTTTATAAGACCATGGACATGGCATTAAAGGGTAAATCCATCCATTTAAATCAACAAACTATAAAGCAAGAAAAGGGCGATGACGTGTGAGTGCGTCCTGCTTTATGAGATATTACAGACAAAGAGATTATATTACACAGTGTGTATTTGTAGGTTGGTTTTCATTGTTGTGACAATCTTTATATCTTCATGGGCCATGATGATTTTCTAGATCCCGCTCTTGGTATGTGAATATTATTCACTACTGTCGGGATAAGGGCCGAGAGGGTCACACACAACAGTGTATTCAAGAATCTTCCATATTCAGTTGAATAAGAGTTGTGGACATGGGGGGGGCCACCATGGGGGTCTGGGATTTGTCCAAGGTAAAGAGATCACCAATGCAATAAATAGATTCATATTATTCATGTTTTGAATAATGAGTAATGAATTTATTTATATGTATTTATGAGATTTAGTAAAAACATAAAAAATATTAATTGACGAATATTAAATTAATCAAGGTTCAATTAATATTTATGAGAGCAAGGAGATGAGGTAATTACTCAATTATTATCATGTAATATATTTTAATATATTACAAGTAAATGATAATAATATTTATGACTCAGTTTAGTAGTCATAAAATGTTGTCGATGGTGCGTTAAGTATCCGAGGTCAGGTGATACCGGGTATTTTAATTAACCACTATAAATAGAAGAGGAAGGGATTTTTCCAAGAACTATTCACGGAGATTCTCTCTCCTCTATTATCTCCTAGGTTCTAGAGAGAGAAGCTCCAGATCCAAGGGCATCAGATCGAGCACTCTCTCAGGCATTGCTAGTGAAGCGATGCGGCAATCGTTGGAGTGAAGAAGGAATCGTCGCATTTCCGCGCTAGCTCCCGGATTACAATGAACGGAGCTCGCACAAATTCCTTGAAGCATGTGTGGATTATCTAGAGAAATTAAACTTCAGATTCTTTGAGTAGCAATCGCCAATGATGAGCAGACGTCGTGCACGGATTCATATTCAAACCATATATTTTTATGATTTAATTTTGTGCTTAAAAACTTTCATGTGAGATCCTTGGCTAAGAACACGCTGTTGTTCACCGACGTCAACAAGTATAAGTCGATCTTCAGTATAAATTTTTTAAAAAACCACCTATTTGGGGCTTCTGCTGCACGCCTGGTTCCTACAATATCAACATGGATGGAGAAGAATAGTTAAGAGAACATTTGTACATAAATATAAATCTGAAACATCTACTACCCGTTATTTTCCAAATGGACCCAAAAAATAAATTTAAAAAGATTAAATTATATTTATATGAGAATTATTAAAAAATAGGGGTTCATAATTCCCAGATTACTAACACATATAGACCCAATAAAAATTTGGTACCAAAATAATTCCTCATGTAACTGTTTTTGTAGGAAAACGTCATGGAGCCCTCTTATACAATTATATGGTATATGGATACTGGTAGTTCAGGTAATATGACAATAGACTACTATAGATTCTAGCACATCATAAATTTTGAATGTGTTGATGTCACAATTTATGAAAATACTAAATAAAAAATCATCAGCCTTAGCCAGATTGTTAATACCAATTCAGTTTTAACATCCAAAGTACTATTTGTTATGTATTAAAAATAATAATTTTCTTATCATATCACAATTGTTTGATGAATTTTTTAATTATGAATTTGAAAGAAATGTATGTAATTTTATTATTCAAAATATTCTTTAGTTTTTACCGCTTTAGGGAATATGAATGTTTATGTTTTTTATTTTTGATTCATTAATTTATCAAAATGTTTCCTACTTGAGTTCATTTCAGAAAAAATATATTATTTTTCATAGGAGACTAAGATAATATAATATTCACTTACCTAGGAAGCTTACTAGGAATGTTTTAGTCATGGATCTTCCAAAACCTGAGTTCTCTAATGAAAATGTATGTAACCCCTGTCAAAAAGGGAAATTGTCAGATATTTTTTTTAAATTAAATAAATAACTTTCAACTTCTCTACCTCTTGAGTTGGTTTATATGATTTTATTTACAAATTCCAGAGTTTCTTGTCTAAATTAGAATCATTGTGTTTATGTAATTATAGATGATTTTTTTTGGTATAATTGGGTATTATTTTTAGCTCATGAAAGTGAGTCTTGTTATTATTTTCCAACTATTCTATATATGTATAAAACATACGTGGAATTAGAATTAAGACCCTAAAAAGTGACCATGGTCATGAGTTGGAAAATAATGACTATGAATCTTTTTTTCTCAAAAAATGGTTATATTTATAACTTATCTTCTCATCTAACCACTCAGTATAATGGATTTGTTGACAAAGAAATAAAACACATTAAGAGAAATATCAAACTATGATAAAAAAATATGAATTACCTTTCTAATTTTTTGCAGAGGCTGTAAACACAGCCTGTAATATAATAATTAGAGTTCTAATTAGACCTATCTTAAAGAATACCACTTATAATCATTGGAATTATAGGAATACTATGATCAATTAATTTATAGTTTTTTGGTTCTAAGTATTTATTCTTAACCCTACGAATAATATTGACATGTTTGCCTGCAATAGTGATTAATGAATATTTTGGGTTATTCATCTTCCAGTAAATATTATAGAGTTTTTAATAATATATCCAAGACTATTGAAGATTATGTTCATATCAAATTTGATGAGAAAACACCAGATGATGCTTACACTTATTTAGAAAATCGTGAGTATGATTTATCTTCTTTGAACATAAATTCAAAACCTACTGATTCTACTCCAATTCCATAAGAAAAATCATCCAATTTTGATAAACCTCTTGAACATTAACCTAAACCTATAGAGAGCCTGGAGGTGATGATCCCATGTTTTATAAAGCTATTAGAACACTTATGTACCATCATTTTGATGTTGTAGTTAGAACCCAAGATAACACTAAACAATCTAGATATTCTCTAAGAAATCATGTTGAACATCAAGCATCATTGTCTCATCTTGAACCAAAGAGCATCAATGATAAGATTAATGATGAATTATGGGTAATGGATATGAAAGAAGAACTAATTCAATTGGAAATAAATAAAGCATGTAAACGTTTGAATAGACCGATGGAACCCTCAAATATAATCTCTAAATAGGTGTTTAGAAACATGGTTGATTAACCAGGAATGATAGTAATAATTAAGGCTGAAATTGTAGCACAATGATATCGTCAAAAAAAATATAAAAACTATGAAGAATCATTTTCACTAGAACCAAAACTAGAATCTCTTCAAATACAACTGACATATGCAGTACTTATAGATATCAAATTATATAAAATGGATGTCAAGAGATAATTCTTAAATTGGTATATTATTGGGGATTTTTTTGTTGAACAACCACTAGTTTTCAAAATCCTTATGTTCCAAATCATGTTTTCAATTTTACGAATTATTTGTATGGTTTGGAACAATATCCTATATATTGGTATGATATGATCATCAATTTTCATATTTAAAATGTTTTTTGAAAAGGTATAGGTGATTCCACCCTTTTTATGGAATGAAAGTCAAAATATGTTTCAGTAGTTCAAATTTATATAGACGATATTATTTTTGGATCGTCAAAAAGTTCTCGGTGTACAGATTTTTAAAAAATTATGCAAAATGAATATGAAAATTTTTTAATGGGTAAAATAAAATTCTTTCTTTTTTTTAGATTATTAAAAATAAAGAATGAATTATTTTGATCCAAATTAAATATACCAATGATCTTTTAAAACGTTCCAACTTGGTTATCATTAAGAGTAGTGATAGTCTTATGAGTGTCACCAGTATGTTGGATCTTGATGGAGCTAGAAAATCCATAGATTAAAATAGTTATAGAGGTATGATTGGATTTATTCACTACTTAACTACTAGTTGACCAGATATAATTTTTAGTGTATGCATGTGTTCTTATTTTTAATATAATCCAAAATATTCACACTTACTTTCTGTAAAAATAATTTTTAAATACATCAAATATGCTACCAATTTTGGATTATTTTATACAAGAGGGAAATAATTTTACTTCATTAGTTATTCTCAAGCTGATTTTGGTGGATGTACATTTGATAGGAAAATAACCTCTAGAACATGTCAACTTTTAGAAAAGTCACTAGTATATTGGTTTAGTAAGAAACAAAACTATTTTTCACTATCTACTATAGAAGTCGAATACATAGATATAGGTAGCTATTGTGCATAAATTTTGTGGTTGAAACAGAATTTACAAGTTTATGGTTATTCATTTCTACATGTCTATAAATTGTGAAAACACAAGTTCTATAAATAATAATAATAATCCTTTGTTACATTCTAGAACAATGAATATTGATGTAATACATCACCATTTAAGAGATCATATTCCAAATGGTGACATAACTCTTGAATACATTGGTACAGAACATCATCTTGCTAATATTTTGACTAATCCTTTGAATTCTATGAGAATGAATTACTTTAAATATCATTTATGTATGATTAATTATAGTTAAGTATAATTTCATGGGACTTACAGTTGGTGATTTCATATTGTTATGAATGTATCACTATTGCTAACGTCTCACCATTATAGATTTCTTACCATTGTAGATGTATCAATTTTGATTCTTCTCACCATTGATACTTTGCAACATTGATGCTTCTCACCATTGTTATGTTTCTCACCATTGGAAAATTATCTGATTCCTCGGTCAATTTTTTTTATTTCGGTTTAATCCGTCATTTCTATTTTAAAATTTTATTTTATAGATTCATTTATCTATTTAATTCTTTATTTGATTCAAATTCTATTTTGTGTTTTGATTTTGATTTTACGAGTCCCTAAAATCCCAAATGATATAAATGATATTCTTTGTCTATTTTCAAAAAATAACCACCCAAAAGTTTTCTCTTTAAACCTTCCATAAACATTTCTCTCCTAACTTTTTTTCATAATTATCCTTCACCTGAACCTTTATATCCATTCTACATACCCATTATTAAGTGATCTTTTATGTCTTTTCTAGATGAGTCACATCCCACAAAGAAGACAAAAGGTGATTCATTCTATTCAACTACTTCTTTTGAGCCTCTAAATCCCATGATTTTGAACATGGTTATATTTCCCAATAAATAAGTTCAAGTTGAGTGGATACTTTGGAGTTATTTTTTAGTGCCTCAAGCTATACAAAACCAAGGATGGGTGGATTAGTTCTCTTCCAACCAAAGACATTTTTATTTTGGTTTGCTATATGAGTTTTACTAGATTGTGGAGTATTGATTTGAGTAAAATGTAGACTGGGTAAGAAGTAGATTGAATGGTAGAAAAGATATATTTTCTTCAAGATATTAAGGAGAAGGTATAAATATTCTTCATGAGGGATTATAAAATGAATACTATATAATGATTCTGGATTCTAGTGTTGATATCCATTATGTATATTCCCTTGCTGATTTGACTGGATATGGAATAGTTTGAAGACCAATTATATCAGAGCTTGATAGAGAGTTCAGGGTGCTTTTTAAGTTCATTTAGCAAAATATTTGTTCTAGAAAAGTGAAATTTTATTCGTTGAGATACTAAGATGTTTACCTCTTGAGACTTATTAAAATAATAGTAATGAACAATTTTTGTAGCAATTTGATTCTATATATGGTAGTGATTAGTAAACCTACCACTAGATAAAATTCATTGATATATCCTTGTATTATTTCAGTGATGATGGAAGTTAATGGTTTGATTGGAAAAAATAATGAATTAGAATTATACAATGGTAAATTTTTTCAATAGGATAATTTTCCGAAGTATTAGAATAAGTTGGAATCCATGGAAAAATAAATGGGTGGTTGATGATGAAAATTTAATATTAATTTCAATTTTCTTGAACATCCTTCATGATAAAAAAAGACCTTATTGATCCTAGTTTTGTACCATGTGGAGTAGTTTGGTATTTTAATAGGGAGGGAGATGATTTTTTTGGTAGAAATTAAGTGGATGAATTTTCTGGGGATGAATGAAGTGACCTTGATTTGTAATGAGAATCCCATATTATTACCTATAGAGAACCTACTTAGCCTAAATATCTATTTAAAGATAGAAAATCCTAAAAGTGAGCAATGATGTAGAATAGATAGAAATATATGGTGAGGATCAGTTAAAAAGTAAATCCAAATTCTCATAGAAAAATTGAAATGGTGAATATTAAGTGGAAGTTGATGATGATTGTGATAATGGAAATGGTAATGGAGATGCTGATAGTAGTGATGTAGATTGTGAAGGAGATTCTAAGCCTAATGGTCCCAGTGGAATAATTAGAGTAGAGGGTGTGGAAATACCTTAGGCTATTATTCTTTATCTAAGAGGATATTTTTCTATATCAGAGGATTGGCCCATATTAGTTGATGAAGTGGATATATATTCTATAAAAGAGATAGATGCATCTGTTGAGGGGGTGGAATCCATGAGTCTTGAGATTCATCTTGTTTAGTCTATTGTTGGTGATCATTATGTTCATATAAATGATGTTCATATGGTTGATGAGGAGACTATTAGTTAATAGTATGTGGTTGATCATATGATAGTTACAATTGTAGTTGAGAAGTTAGTTACTGAGTGGTTGGGAGACCAACCTGCTATTATTAAGAAATGGAGAGGAGTGGTTCTGTTATCATGGATTTCATAAATCCTATGACACCATTTTTGTATGTTCATGGAACTACTATTGTGGCTCATGAGGCCATAGCAGTTACAACCCATTTGACACCTCCTACTATAGATCTAGCGTACATTGGGCCTCGTGTGGCTAGAAATCCTCATTCTCATTTTCCAAACCCATTTTCATCCTATTTCTCTTTCTCTCTCTCTCACTTCTAGAGAGGAAATGTAACAACTCAGACCAATCATCATCATAAATATAAAGCCCCAGCCTTAAACCTTACTTAATCTTGAGTTATTATAAGATTACACATTGAGGATCTTTTCAGGTTTAGAGTTTTAGAGAATTAGATCATGAAACTTGCATTACATTCCACATTTAAACAAAGTGGTTACATAAAAGACAGTATTCATTCTTCCCATCAACGGAAACATATTTAAAATATAACATGGATTCTTTCTTGACACATCCTTGACACTATCATCACATCATGTACCTTTCCCTTGACCTGTGAAAAACATTTCAAAAACTTGGGATGAGCATAAAAAGCTCAGTAAGGGTTATAAAAATATGGAAAGGAAACATGAGTTCATATATACATAAGAATGAAATCATACTTTACCCATAAAACATAGGCACTTTAACATACCTCATCAAACCATGAATAAATCATAGAAAACATAAGACATAAAGGTAACTTGAGGCATTCATAACATTCTTACGTGGGGAGTAACCCTCTTGGTTACGTTTGGAATACCCATCACAGTATATTCCCTAAATCTCTTCGGAGAAACCTTAACTTTTCACTCCTTCGCGTTACCCAATGCATTGGAGAGCTATAACGGGCTCACCCGCCCTTAGTTTATCACGGAACCACCCATTTTCATAACAATGCCCAAGAACCATAACATAAATGTGTCACATAAAACATGCATAAAGGAAACATAACATTTCCACATTTCAATCACAATATAACATTTTAGTATATTGAAATATTGAATCCATTCAAAAAGAAACCATTTCCAAAACCATTTAAAACATTTAATAAAGAGATTTTTGAATCAAAGTGTCCCATACCACCTTGAAGATTAAAATTTTAAACCATTAATATCCATATAAATAAATCCTTAAAACCATTTTGAAAACATGGATATTAATAAGAACAAATAATTAAAACATTTAAAACGATATTTTGGTTAAAGGGGTTTTACCAAAATTAGAGACACTTGAATACAATAGTTGAGGAATAACATTTAGTAAAAACTTTATAATATCATGAGAATAAATGGATTCATGATATAATACTCCAAATGACAGTATATACACCATATAAGAGTGAATTGGTGCATAACAACAATGAACCCTCAATAGAAATGTCAAATGTGATGAAATCCCTTATAAAGAAGGTATCCTTAAATTAAGGACAAATCAATATCAAAAATATGTGTGAAAAATATAAATACACCCAATATAAGTGGATATTAAGTGTAAAACAATAAAAGTTCATTCACACATATTCAATGGACGACATATTCAATGACTACATGTTGAACCCAAAGAAATCGAAATTGGGTTAAAAAGTTCCCTTGACAGCCTAACGGCATCACATAAAAAAGAGTTGATGAGAGATAAAAAAAGTATCTCATCACTTGGACATAAAATTTACATCAATAAGGATATATGAGAACATATCCCAACATAACAATATGTAAATTAAAATACCCAACAAAAGAAGTCTTTTAAAAAAGAGGAGAGTGAAAGGTTCCCTTACTGACTTGGGTATCTTTCAAAACATACACCCCATGAAAGAAGGACAATAGATCATCGATGTAAATACTCATAAATGAAATTATATTACACAAAGAGTAGAATAATTGGCAGTACATACACCACTCAATGTAATTTGTGGCAAATTTAGCATAAATCTCACGAGAATAAAAGTGAGATGAAAAATCCCTTACGAAAATTCGGCAGCCTAACGGCGCCACTCAAAACTTCCAAAATGGATTGATGAGAGGAAATAGGTTCTCTCATCATATGAACATAATAATTACAGTAGGATTAATATAAAATAACATCCCAATCATAAGAAATATGAGCTTAAAAGGAATGACATAAAAGAGTGTACTTAAAAAGAAAGAGAGGTGTAGGATCCCTTACCTCGGGTCCGACTTGACTCGGTCGTTCTTTAACGTCCTGAATAATAAACTTGAGTTAATTTATACTTCCTTAAGAACATTTTTCAAGTTCATTATTACTTTTATATCACTTATTACCATGTTATAAACACTATGTAATCATTAAGTTAATAATGATTGTTTTGTCGATATTTGGTTCTTAAGTCGAAAGTGGACTTCTTACAATTACATGTTGTTCGTGTGGCCAAATGTTTATTATATCCAGTATTGTATTCATGATTTAGATATAATATATGTCATATATATCCAGTACATGCATGCATTTATAACATTACATAATCATTTAGAGGTAAGAAATGAAATGCACCGTTCATGGAGACGGTAAGCCGTACGTACGCATGAACGCTACTTTCATTTCTATTTCGTATTTTATAGAATGGAATAATAATTATATAAAGGTATATTATAATTCCAGTATAATATCATATATAATATCATAGTTCCATCCTTTATACGTCCCACATATGGTATTTAACGAATCAAATCACTTTGAGGGGGCGGTAGTCCGCACTTCCTTAAATGAAGATATCGCGTTTACCCATAATGGAAACCATAAAGGTATGCCCAAAATGATAAAAACAGAAGCTTAAGGAAAACATAAACATATTATATATCATATATAAAAATAGTGACATCATAATGGCCACCATTGAAGGTGTTAGATGAGTATTGAACAATCATCGTTTCGGGAGGCAGAATTTTGCCATCCACGGAAACCGTATGTTCTTTAACCATTTTATGTAGTTGTGTGAGAGTGTAGCTTGAATAAATATTATAACAACATCCTAGTATATTGAAGATACTGGTGTTGTTACAAAAGAAATAAATAAAAAGAGTTTAGAAGGTTGGAGAAGCAAAATAAAACAAATGAACAAGAGAGAATGAATTACCTTTAAAAGTGTAACTCATTTTGATTTGAGCCTAAAGGCTTCCTTTGAAAGGATTCTGCCCAAAGGAAATCCTCTAGGATTAGTATAGGGATGTGGAGAGAGTAAATGGGCAGGGTTTGGCCGAGCCAAAGGCTTGAGGAGTGTGTGAAATGAGGTAGAGGTGGGGGCCTTTTATAAGAGGAGAGGAGGGGCACTTTTGGAAAGTAAGGAAATATTACTTTATTTGAAAATGTGTTTCGGTTTTAAAAGGTCCAAAATTGATATAATTCGTGGATAAGGTGATAAGGGTTCTAAATCCACCCATAAAATAAGTTTTGGACATGTGTAGTTCATAGATTTTACATTATCTTTCCATTTTATTTAAATCGTCAAATAATGATGTCATCACTGTATCATTATTATGTCATAAATAATTTAATTTATTTAATGTCTAAAAATTATAAAAAAAAATACTATGATGTAGGAAATATTTTTATATTTCCAATGACTATTTATAATCAAAATTTGGACTTGTTTAACTCTACTTAAAAACTGTTTTAGTACAACAACTCATGTTTGTGTCAATTTAATTTTAACATTAAATAAAAATATATTATTGTCATTTTCCAACTAAAGTGGCTCCATGGGGTCCCCAAGTTGTCCCATGTCTTGTCTTGGTCGGCCATGACTCACCCAATAGGTGTAGGACAAGTTTCATGGTGTTTTCACATTCTTATAATATCATTTTTACCTTAAAGTACACTAATTACCACTAATCGCGATTAAAAACTTAATAAGTTACTATTCACCAAAAAATTATTTTTATCCCATTGAACCACATTTTACTTCTTAATGAAAACCATGTATGTCGGATTTTTGAAATTCAAAACACAAAGATGGAAAAATTCCATTTAAACGGAAAAATCAGTTTTTATAAGTACCACTTAGTGGTTTCACTATTCATCAAAAATTGAAGTTTTTTAGAAAAATCCCAAAAATTCACCCTAAGCTATATTTGATATTCTGAATTCAAAAATGAATTCCGTTTTACAAAATTAAAAACATATAAGTCACATTAATTAATTTAATAATTAATTCCCGCTGTCAAGACAAATAGCGTGTTTTTATGAAACAATAAGTATCAAAAGATTGACACTAGTTTAAGTCCGATTTCAAAGTGAAATTAATTCCAACGACCACTATTGGATTTAATGGTAAAAATATTTTCTAATTTCACTTTAAAACCAATTCAAAATATTATCTAATCATATAAATAAATTAGATTAAAAAGAGGTTTTGAATTAAAACACAACATTTTACACTATTCATTAAAAAAATGAACTTTATCGGAAAAATACCAAAAAATTACACAAAGTAAAATTTGATGTCTCTATTCTTAATAAGAGTTTTATTTGGTCCAAAATAATGTATAAGAGTGATCAAAACTATATTTAATGACGGTTCGCCATCAAAAGGCGACAAGTGAACCTTTAGAGAAAACTAGGGCATATACGCCTAAAATTGAATTCTTTCTGTATTTTAAGCCTTTATCTTTTATTGTATAAATGTAAAAACATTTAAAAACATATATAATCATATTTTAGTTACTTCTATCCATTCCCGCCTTTTCAATGGCTACATGTTAACTACCATTTAAAATAATATTATTTTATCATTAGAGTGCAACGTAAGATTCCCAAGAAACTCGTTGTTGCGTGTTGGGTACGCCATCGAGCATAGAGTCCCCTTTAAAGTCATATAAATATTTTATTCACAAATATGGATAAATATGAAAATTTCATATTCTTTATTTACCTGGGGTGTTACAATAAAGCCTCATACTATGATTGATGTTCTTATAGTTGTTCCTTCAGTAGCCTAAATCTTTATTACTAAATCCTATGCCTTAGAAAAGGACAATGGAATGGCCCATTTGGTTCCTTCCACCAACCTTGAGTAGAGTTGATCGTTATCCTTTCGTCTTTGATTGGATATTTTTATGTGAATTTTTTATACCTTTTTTGTTTTAAACATTTCAGTTGTGCCATTCAGTGACTTTTCCGAATGAAAACACTCTTGTTATTCATATTCATTTTTTTCATATTCATATTCCTTAAATTTCCTATTTTATATTCACTTTTTGGTAATCCCAAAAGAGGGAGAAGATTATTTCATTTGATTCATTAATTTATATATTAGTAATATTTTGATTCTCTATTGTTCCTTTGATACCATAATGATATTCCTTGATATATATGTGTTAATACCTTCCTTTGATACTGTCTAATTATTTTAATACCATATATTTATTGTTATCTTTGATACTATTTGTATAAAATTTCATGATTTCCCTTTGATACTTTGTATATTAAATTTCATGATTTGTGATCATTAGAAAGGGGGAGATTGTTGGTCACCTTGTTCAATGATCACCAAATCTTGTTTCATATTCTATTAATGAGTTTTATGTGTTAAGACAACATTTTATAATATAAGAGAGATTGGAATTAAAATTGGATATGTATTAGAATGACACACCATTGAGGTTGAGTCTCCACCAAGTCTGAGTCACCATTAAGGCTAAGTCACCACAAAATATTAGTAACTACCAAGGACGAATCACCACCAAGATGTAAATTTGACAAAGTGTGAGCCACCACCAGAAATGTCTCACCACTAGCATATAAATTGGGATAAGTATTGGAAACACTCACTACCGGCTATGTCTCACCTCCATAATGTTAATTTTTTCATGTATGGAATGACTCACCATCAGAAGACAACTAACCGTTGGACCAAAAATTTGACAAAGTGTTAAACACACCTACCATCCGAGTGAATTCACCACAAAAAATTAAAATTGTCTAAGTGTAAATAATTCATACTTCCATACATGAGTCACCATTGAGCATGACTCACTACTGACATGAGTCACCACCAGCATCAGACATCACCAATGTGTGTCTCACTGCCAGACTCAAACACCACATGAGAGTGTCACTATTCAAAATATTCACCAATATTATTATTATATTTATTATTTATTATTTAAATAATTATAATGGATATATTATCAATCATAATGTTGAAGAATATTTTAATGATTGTTCATTATATGTTTTATAGAGATGCATTAAAGTTCAAGGCAGACATGTAGAACAGGGAGAAGAGGATATAGATTATCCAGTTTATTAGTACTACTATTAAAATTTGAAGTAAAATCCTTCATGAAAAATAGTGATCAATTGATAGAGATAGAAAAATATATATGAGATCTAGAACTTATTTCAAGAACCTGAAGAGTGCCTACATGTTGTAGTTTGCTTTCACGCAATTGTGAGAGTGGAGCATAGTGATCATTTAGATCCTTCATATAGAACAATGAGTTTACAACACTTTATCATACTTTGAATTTTAGAAAATCAAATAGAGCCACATTTTGAAATACCCTCAAGGAGTCACAAGCTTTAGAGAATATCATACAGAGAAACACGATCATATTACATATTTTACTTTCTTTATTTATTTATCTTTACATAATGATAAGTGTCTGTATAATCTATATTTATACACACACTATCTCCTGATATAAATTGGGTGAAACATATATTTCTTCTCAAATACCTTTTTACATTTTTAATCCCATTATTAATGTAGAAAAGGTCCCCATGTGGATTTTCATATTTTTTACTACTGTTATTATTGTAGAAGAGATCCTGATGTGGCACGGATAGTTGTTTTACTATTGTATACCTGATCCTAGTTGGGGATAAAAATTTATTTTTTTAAACTACTCGAAAGCAAGTGATTTCTAAGTGGATTGGATTATGTCTCATTATGAGACTATAAATCTTGTATAAATTTCCACAGTATTTTTTGTTTATTTTGATTCTAAGAATTGAAAATGATTTTTTTAATATGAAAAAAAAACCCCTACATTGATAGTTAACCTTAATTAGTGTTTATATTTTTTTTTGATTGAGTAAACAGATTTAAAAGGTTAATGTTATATTATATATTGTTTTAAACAATACCAAATCAATCCTTGAGAATTCTTTGAAAATTTAATGCCATATTTCGATCTTCTTTTTTGGTTAATTTTTCAATATTTAAATTAATTGGGGTAATTTATTTTTTCATATTCTTAATTTAAATTTTAATTGGGTACTCAATTCATTCCCCTCTAGAGATACTCAATCTGACCAATAATTTCCATTAGTGTAATTTAAGAAATTTCATGTTCATTATGTTATGATTATGTTTTGGTTCTTGATATTTTTTATGGTTATGGGTGGTTCTATTATAAATGATTGATGGGTGGATTCATTCTAAGCTGAGGATTGGTGGTTCTATATAATCCAAGGATCATTTTTTCCTTTATATCCCTGTAATGCATTAGGTAAGTAATTTAACCATATTGGTTACTGTATTAATAAGAGTGATATGGAAAATTATGTCTCCAATTAAAAACATGATGCATCTGTGCTTAATATGGATTTTTATGAAAATCATATCATTTAATAATATAATATAAGGATTATATGTCTAATAGAATATATATGATACTTCTTAAGGGGATAATTTAAAACTTTATGAAAATGATTTCAAGTGTTTTCCATGACATCAATGAAATGTTTATGAGTTTTATTTTTATTTCATGATTTTTCATGGAATTTTTTATGAAATTTTTTTTTTCGAATTCTTATTTATTGAATATGAAAATGTTCATTTTGATCCCAAATATTATTTTCAAAAAGTTACATTTTAATAATTATTACTAAAATAATGGGTTTCATTCTTATTTATTATATTTCCCCCATTGAACTTTTGAGATCATCGAGAAATTTTAAAATGTTAATAATATTTTTTATTAATATAAAAAGAAAAATTAAAATTCAGGTTTTAATACATGAAGATAATTTATGAAAAGAAAATATATATCATATTAAAGGTTTTATATTGTGGAAGTAATGGATATGGATTTGAAGTGTCCACTTTGTAATTTATGGGTATGTTTTGTAAGTGTTATGAACTAATTCTTTCTAAACACAAAATATATTTATGAAAACAATAAATTAAAATCTTTTATAAGGATTGATTTTAGGTAATTTTTATGGTCAACTCATTATAGATACTTATGAAGCTCTCCATTAAAGAAATTATAGAACTCTAATGTGTTATGATGAAGTTGAAGAATTAAATCTATTGGGACCTGAGGTAGCTAAGGAAATATTAGTGAATATAGATCCATTCGACAACACATAGAGGAAACTCATGGTCCATAGAAAAGTTATGATGACAATAATTAGAGAAATATTCAATTTGAAATTAATGAAAAGTTATTTCTATTAATTTCCCTATAGAATAAGTCATGATATTCATAAGTAAGGTAAACTTGATCCCATGGAATATTATCCCCTTAAATATTATTAATTTAGTTAGTATGGGATATTATCACTTTGAAATTACAAGAATCTTTGCTCATGTTCATGATATGTTCATGATATCTCCCCCAAGGATGTACATACCTGATCCTTTACATGTACAAAATATAGAGGTTTTTTCAAGGGGAAGATATTTTGTATAAATAATGAATGGTATATATCATTTATCTTAGAGATAAAGATCAATGAAATATGTACTGCATGCTTGGTTAAAATAATTTAGAGGAATCATAAATTTGAAGAATATTGTTGGGAAACTAATGATTTAATGAAACTGTGATATCATAGTTTTTTTCATATTTTAGTGATAAAATTATAAGGAAAAATTCATTTTAAGGGGGGTGGGATGTAACCCCAAGATATTTTATTATAAAGTTACTAATAAATAAATTTTATTTTTTTCATATATTTCATTAAACAAAATGAAAATTTTAATTAAATTTTGATATGCTATTGAAATATTATTTTTTAATGTGTTATTTATTTACTAGAAATTGGATTTGATGGAATGAATGGGACTAATTAAATTATAAAAAAAATTATGTTTTACACATGTATAAAATGAATTCATTTGTCATAAATTGGTTACAAATGAAAATAAAAATCATTTTAATGAAAATGTGGTGTTTTCTTATAAATTTGTTTTATGTTAACAATGTCTTTTTATCATAGTAAATTAATTTATTTAGTATTAGTGATTTATTTTAATTAAATTTATATATCATATATTAAAAAAGACATCATAACGTTAATCAATTTATTTCCTATGAAATTGGATAATAATAAATCCATTTTTGTGCTTAAACTTTTAAATTTTGAAAAAAACAAGTTTTCATCACATTTTGTTGAACTAATTTTAAAATATATTTATTCCAATTACAGAAATTTACAATCTTGAAAATTTTATTCCATAATTTAATTAGAAGGATCATATTTTTTAATTTTTTCTCTTTTATGTTTGTTCATTATGAACAGTATCCATGCTAAGTATTTATCACCTCATTTAGGGTAAAATGGGTAAAATATGGTTAATACATTGGGACAAAGAATTCAAATTTCACAAAACATGAATTTATCCTATTGGATTGTTTAGTTCAACCATTCTCATACATGTCTCAAAAATATATCCACTCTGTTCCATTTTTATTATGATGACCCTTATATTATTTTATGAGGAAAATAAATACAAAATGTCACTCTCCTCACATTAAAATTTCATGAATTTTTACATAAGTATAAAAAATGTTGATGTTCAGTTTTAAATGATTATTTTAAATATAAATTAAATTTTTTCTCCTATAAATTTTATTTTAATTTTTATTTATTAAATTATTAACTTAAATGAGTACATAATATCGACATAGAATTTATTGAATTATAACTTTAAATGAATACAAAATATCGACACAATATTTATTCAATTAATAGAAAAATAAAATATATGATTTTAAATATACTAAAAGTAGTAAAATGTTGGTGGATTATTATTTTTCATGAATTTTGTAGATAAGTATTCAATATTATGTTTTTTAAAAAAAATTATTTATAATTACTTTTCTATAAGTTTTTTTCAGTGTTAGAGTAAATGAATTGTTCCAAAAATAACATTAATGATATTTTATAATAAAAAATATATTATTAAATAATATATAATTAAATTAATAATAATAATTGAACAAAATGAATGTAATATGGTTTTAAATATAAACCACGAACTTTTTATGGGTCATATCTCTTTTTATTGTGACATTCAGGACCTGTAAAGAGTATAAAACTCGGTTATCATGGTCATTGTCAAAAGGGTTAAATTCTGTTAAAATAATAAGATAAGTGTTGAAAAATTACCAGAATATGTAAAAATATATATTTTATGAGTTTAAATAGTCTAATATAAATCTTATCATTGAATTATATAAATTTATAGATAATTTTTCATAAAGAATAATTAATTTAATACTTTCAATAATCCTAAGAGTTCCCCTCCCCTCACTTAAAAAATGAAACATACTATCATCTAAGATTCACAATGTTTGAAACTTATAACTCATAAATTATCTACTATAATACCTCTCTCTATTAATTTCCCAAATCCTAGTTCTCCTGGTCATGAAACAAAACTATCCATTTAGGGCATTATATGTATTCCAAAAGAGGTTTCTTCACTAATAGTTATAACTCTTCATAGATTTTTTTCATTTTTATTACTTATTACACATACACTAAATAAATGGTATCCATTATAAATTAAGTAATTAGTTATCTTAAATATAATAAATTATCATTATGATGATTGAATATCCATTACGCACCTCCTTTCAATATGTTGGAACATGATAATGTTCTTCATGTGTACATATATGGACTACCACCATTATGAAGATATGTGAATAATTTTTTCATTTTCCCATAAAATGATTGGTAATAAATAAAATTTTAAGATATTTTTGATATATAAAATATCATAATTGTCCTTTAATTTTTTTTATATACCCTTCCATCATTTGATCTTTTGATAAATGGATACAACATTTATGCTTACGTAAAACCTACCATTTCCAATAATTTTGTAATTAATTTCTATATATTGAACATATATATATATATATAATGAATAAATATGATATTTATATCATGGTTAAAATTATAGATATGATTTTACCATGATCAATTTATTGGGATAAGAATGATAGAACTGAAAGTTTCATGAAACATGAGACTGTTAAAACCTAGAAATAATGATTTTAATAAATAATTAAAAATAAATGGGTGTTCAAATGTTATAAGTGGAACATATTTGAAATTATATGTATGTGAATCATTCAGGTAGAAATATATAATAATTTTAAATTTATTATATTGGATGATAGTGTAATTTAAATTAATGTTAAACTTATCGAAATAAGATTATGTTATAATCTCATTATTAACCGAGATTCATTATGATTATGTTATCAATTAGAAAATTTCATGATAACCCTCTATTGAATATTATAATTTTTCTTATACTTTAATTAGTTTTATATATTACATTTTTGCCTTTAATTTTCCACCCTTTATGTGTTCAAGAGATTTATTGAGTAATTTTATAGAAATATAACTTTATTTCTCTATTAGGTTAAAAATAGGTTATCTTCCATACACATGTTATCTGAAAAATGTATTCAAGAATGATTTAAATATTTACCTAATAGATTTTAAAAAAAATTCCCACATTATTCAATTTTTAAATAAATTTTTTAAAATGAATATTCATTTCATTTTCTGAATTAGTTGATTTTGATTTTTCACCAAAAAAAGTGAACATAATCATTGTTTTAATATATATAAAATGAATGAAATTTCACAACATCATGATCACTCAATATTTTAAATAATATTTTACATGTTTATGTGATTATTTTAAAGAAATTTTTTTCCTCAATATTTTGGATGTTTTTAGATTTTAAATATGTGATTTAATATTGAAAATCGTATTTCCATCAAAAAAATTATGATGATTTTTTAGTGAACATTTTAATCTATGATGGAATAATTTGATGTTAATTACGATTTATAAGGGATATTACCCAATAGTAACATAACCATCAATTATTTTTGATGACTTATAATGATGAAAAGGATATTATAATTATTCTATGAAACCCATTTCATTATCATAGGTTAATAATGTTAAGATCAAATCATTATGAAACTCATTCCTTTTCCACTGGTAATGCTATGAAAAAGTTATGAAATGTTTATGGAATCCATTTCCATTTCATATTTTATGATATAATTAATTTTTGATGACTTTATCAATAACATATATATTGTTTTAATTATGTAACGAGGTAGATTTATGTATCTCTCCAATTCATTGGGTAATGATGGACATATCATGCTATAATAAGGACTGGAATATAGATTAAACTATTTTTAGGAAGGGAATTTTTCTACTATAATAGTATTTGGAGTGATCCTTTACTATGTATATAATGGAATGGGGAGTGGAATAAATCCCCTATGATAGTATTGTATGTGAATATTGAATACAAAAATAATTTCCTTTTATTGTGTGTATTCCAAAAATTTATGTCTTCTGGCAATGCTATTCTATTACATCTCTTGTTCTCTGATTCCATTAAAAATCATGTCTTATGAAAAGTCATTATTTATTCCATGAATCAATATTTCTATCTATCATATATAGTTTATGGTCTAAAAATGTTAAACACATGTCCTTATACACTTATTATCATGTGATGCTTAAGAGATCATTGATATCTCCCTTGATCTCCCTTACTTAGAATCTAATCTCACCCTTTCTTATTTTTCATTTTACATGGTTATAAAGAATGAATTAAAGTATGAAATGTATAATAAGGGTTTGATTTATGATGAATATATTGGGAGATAAATTAGATCACATATGAGTAGGTTTTTTATGTATCCATGTTTTAGAAGATAGAAAACCTATACTATTCAAGTATAGATCGTTATGTTATGTATTTAAATTTAATCTATTAATTTATAATATTTTTTATGATATTTATGGGTCACTATAGTTTCTCATATAATAGATTACATTTAAAACTATTGTTATTTGGATGAAACACTCATGTTGTAGGGAATGATAAAGGAAAATTTCTAGATGTTGTGCACCATAGTATGGTGAATTCTATTTTTGTTCTGGAATTTATAGATCCTACAAAACACATGGAATTGAATCAAGTCATTTATATAAATTATAACAACCACATAATGGATGATTTCATGTTTGGTTATGAATTCCATTAATCCATGCATTCAATGGATGAATGAAACACACACTAGATAAAGTATTTATAAAGTAAATGAAAACCTACTATAGAAAGAGTGATCTACAACATGATTTAGAATAATTTAAAGTTGATAATAATAGGGTTTTATTCCATATCTCATCTAGATAAATAGATCCCAAATAATGTTTTGTTTCAGATTATTATTTCTCTTAATATAAGTCAATATTTTATGTGCTGAAGTGAAACACCGCTCTTGGTGTCAGTTTGCATTATAATCATGTGTATAAGAATAAAAATGTTAACAATTACATTGGTGGGTTCGTTATAGAATAGGTATAGTTATTTCTCCAATTTTTCATGGTGTTTTACTAGGATGGTCATTGAGACTACTCTAAACATGTATTTGTAATGTAGTGAGATTTTTTTTGAATTCAGTGCTCTAGAGAATTGTTGGGAATGATTATTGGTTGTATCCTAGTGAATGTGGCCTTATTAAAATACCTTATCTCATATATGAATTTATTCTCTCAATTATTTTAATTATATATATAAATCGAAGTGTTTCACATGCTTAAAGAACATGATCCCCATTCAAGGAATAATTGTTTTAAGATTTTATTCCCTTATTCAACTCCTTGTTTATGAGATTAGACCTTTATAAGGATTTATCACTTTTAACCTATTTCTTATTTATTTTTTCTACCATTCAAAACACATTGGTCCCTAACATTCAATTCCCTTCCTTATCCTCTGAATGGTTCTATTTCAATAATAAATTCAATCAAGGTTTGTCAAGAAATAATTGAGTATGTTCTTTCTTTACTCATTATTTATTATCCTATACTGCCTCTCATAATTATCAGCATTACCTATAGGCATGGTGTAGAGACCCGTATCTTGACGTACATTGACATTACATTACTTTTGCGGAATACTTAGTACATTACAAAAACACACACACAAGGACCGTAATAGTTTAGTGTCTTTGGAAACTCGGACTATAATCTTCTAATCGTGGTGAAAGATCTTCAAAATCTCCCATAAAGATCTTCCTTTTTTTTCCTAAAACCTTTCTTTATACCCTGGGGAAAAGAAAACATAAAAGGGTGAGCTCAAATGCTCAGTAAGGGTAAACAAAATAAATATCAATCACATCATATTCATAAGAACATAACATTTTGGAAATCATAACCTGCAAAAGAGAGCATAATTTCATAATCATGGGATAAATCATGGAAGTGAAAAAGTAATCCCAATAATCATAACTTAAAACATGAAACTTTGCGGCATACACACATAATCATAGAGAATCATTTCTTGTTAGTCAAGACTAATTGCCAAGACTATCTTAGTGGACAAAGTCCCTTTCTGAATCGAGTAACCCTCGTTTCAGTCCTGTTTCACTGAACCGGTATAACCTACCATTTCAGCCATGTCTATCTCATGAGATATAAAATCTTTACCCAATGCATTGGAGGGAGATATAGGTCCCACCCATCTCATAATGATACCATTCTTATGTGTGCCACAAAATCATAAATCATACATCATTGCATAACCCATGTAATAAAAATGGGATTCTTAAACAACATGACATCATAAAACAATTCATATAAGATAAAGGAATTCATAAAAATATTTCCATCACAACATAATCAAACCAATGTAATAATAGGGATAAAAACAGAACCCTTTTATTATCTTAGATGGAAAATAATTTTGATAAAATACTTGAACTCCATTCTTGAGGAAAATATCCTTTCTTCTTCAAAAACATTTTTCCTTTCATAACATGTCATACGAATTTAAAATAAAAGAAGTTGATTAAAAATAAACTTGAAAACTTGTAAAGGAAGTTTCTTGGAAATAATGTTTTAAAAATCCATTCAGGCCGTATAAGTTAAAAAAACATTCTTCGTACTTTTGTCGGAAAAGTCAAAAAGTACCTTGTAAGAAAAACGACAAAAGATTCCTTTCATACGTATTACTAAAAACTCACCGAAGGGTAAAAATGGATTTAAACAATTTTAGGTGGATGGAAATAATATTACATATTGAGTAAACATAGATGTGGATGATAAAATACACCCCAGTAAATACTTACGAATAAACAATCTCGGATAAAAATGAGATTGTGATATTTCCCTTACCTTAGGTCCGATTTGCTTTGTTCGTGTCCGAAGCTCCTGTATAATGGTTTAAATAATGTTATTGACTTATTACAGAATCATACATATTGATATGATATCATATATGGTCATATTATTAGCTTCTTGTTAGTAATATTTCATTGTTACTTGTTACTCGGGTCTTTATAACTTTTTGTTCTTATGCGTGTTTTGTCGAATAAATTCTTATTCTTATCTTTAGGTTATAGATAATTCATTTACATAATGGTATTAGTGTAGTATATACCATATTCATTCATTCAATTCATTTATATAATCATTATGAAATGAAGAAAATGTAGAACGAGTCGCATCACATCGTGGAGACGGTATTCCATACGTACGCACGAGTGATGATATCGTTCCTATGATCGTGGAATTGTATTGGAGTATATATATATATTATTTCAGTATCAATATTATTTCATAATAATCATATATAGTTACTCATTACACCATTATTCCCATCCTTGTAAGGTGATGGTGGAAAAATAGATTACACCACGGCGTGGAGACGGTATTCCGTACGTACGCACGTGCGGTGATTTCATTTTTCCGTAGGATGGATAGAAGGTTAATTAGGGTTGTTTCATATTTATAATAACATATCAGTATGTAAGTAATACTGATGTTATTACTTTATCATGAAACAACTAAAGAAGAAGAAGTTGAAGAAGAAAGAAATTGAAAAGATCGGTAATGGATATTACCTCTTCTTTGGAACACCTCTTTGAATCCTCCACTTAAGGAACTAAGATTGGTATTTGGAGAAGACCAGGACCTCTAGGATTATTCTAGGGAAGTGTAGAGGAGAAAATGGCAGGGGTTGGCCGAGCTTGAGTGCTCAAATTGGTGTGAGGAGGAGGGGGAGGAGGTGTCCTTTTATAAGGGAGGAGAGGGGCACCTTAGGAATATCTCAAAATATTATTTTATATTAATGTCAAAATCGGTTTATAATGGTTCCAAATGGTCTTATTTCGAAGCTAAAGTGGGGATGGGTCGAAATCCTATCAACCAATAAGATTTATACAAGTTTAGGGTATTATTTTAACCTTATCAATTAGATTTAACTCTAAGTTAAATAATTTAACTTTTACCGTGTCTTTTTGTTTTCTTTCACTATATGGTTAATACACTTACTATAACATGCCAAAAGAACCCCAAATTGTTTATTATTAATACATATATCCTTATCTAAGTCATTTGGCCGAACCTTAGATTTTTAAAAATAAAATAACAATTAATAATATAATATTTGATTTAAAAACTATTTTGTGTCAATTTTGACACTATTTGATATATGATTTTTGTGAAAGTCATAACAGAATTATATGTTCGAACCAAGTTGATTAAATCAACACTAATATTTCATAGTAACCTAGAAAATTAGTTTAATTCATAAAAAATCTCAAATTACATTCTTTTGAGCATTTATAACATCAATTATGTTAATATTTCCTTAAAAGGGTAATTACTGCATCATCGTTGTGTCATAAATAAATTAATTTATTTAAAGTCTAAAAATTATAAATAAAATATCATTATGTAGGAAAGCTTTGTAGCTTTCTAATGAATATTTACAATCGAATTTATCTTATGTACAACCCTATATTAAAAATGTTTTAGTAAATAAACTTTGATTTTAACTATTTTAACTATTCATTAAATAATATAATATTAAATGTCATAATCTAATCCAAGTGGACCTAAATGGTCATATTATATTCATAAGGTTGTTTTTGGTCGAATTACACTTATCCAATAGAATTAGGACATGTGTTAGGGTAATAGTAATATCATATTTACCCTTAGTTACCCTATTTACTATTAACCGTGGTAAAAAAAAGTAAAAAGTTACTATTCACAAAAAATTATTTTCATCTCATTGAACCACATTTTACTTACTGACATCAACCGTGTCTCTCGGATTTTTGAAATTTCATTCACAGAAGCGGTAAAATTAAGATTTATGAAGAAATTAATTTTTTTAACTACCACTTAGTAGTTTCACTATTCATCAAAAATTGACGTTTTTCAGAACAATGCCAAAATTTCATCCTAAGCTATATTTCATATTCCGAATTCAAAAATGAAGTCTATTTTACCAAATTCATATCATAGAATTTGCATTAATTAATTTTATAATTAAATCCCGCTGTTAAAACAAATAGCGTGTTTTTAAGAAACAATATCTATCAAAAGATTGACATTTGTTTATGTCTGGTTTAAATGTGCAATTACATCCAATGACCAACATTGTATTAAATTGTAAAAATATATTCTAAATATACTTTAAAACTACTCCAATTAATAATTTATCACTATTAATTATTTCGATTAAAAAAGTTGTTTTTTAATTATAATTTAGTAATTTTCACTATTCATCAGAATATGAAAGTTATCCGAAATGTACCAAAATTTCTCCTTAGGCTAAATTCGATACTCCAAATCCAAAAATGAAGTTCATTTTGAAAAATAAGATTTACAGAATTTCAAAAAGTGGTTATTACTATTCATAACGACTATTTTTAATAATATTTTAATAGAATATCGTTGTTTAGTGAAACTCGGTATTGCGTATTACACACGCTATCGAGGAAGGTCGCGATTGCGTGTAATGCAAGGCAAGTCAAGGATGCGTGTTGTGCAAGCTCCTTTTGGTGTAGCGTACAACACAAGACTTTAATAAAATTAAAAAGAATATATTTTTTTATAAAATCTTGGGCTGTTACATTCTACCCCCCTTAAAATGAATTTCGCCCTCGAAATTCGTCGGGGTTATAAATGGTTTACTATTCGAAAGTTTCTTTAATAGAAACCCACATCGTAAAAAGGAATATCAAAACCAATCTTTAAAAACAAAAGTATGAAACGTAACGGTTACCCAAATAAACTAATCATTGGGTTTCCACATAGGTGAAAATATGGATATGGAAGAGAAATCTTACCATCATGTTCTGATGGAGAGTGGTAGAGAACATGGCTATGGAAAATCCAATAATCACAAATCCATAAATTTGTGACGATCTAAGGTACCATCCGATTCATCAGGTATAAGATCACTAGGACAACATTTTTGGTTTTCAAGATCATTTCCCCTAAAGTTGAAAATTTGAATTAGAATAAATACTTACTTTATTTTGGTACAATCTCACTGTTGTTCGTGCCTTAAAAAATTTCCACTTCATCTCTTAAATAAATGAAGTTGAATTTGTTATTCATGAAGTGTTAGCAGATCATGTGATAGAATGACGGGTCATTCCATCTGTCTCAAACAAAAGGTTAGCAAAAATTATATGCATAAGTCGATATATAGTGAGATTAATCATATATGGTTCCTAAAATGGACTTATACTTCATATATCATACTGCTTAATATAATAAAACTAGTTTATACTAAACAGGGACTTCCTGTAGGCCAGTGGTAGGCGATAAAGGCCAGTCGCACTTCGGTTGTGGGTTCGATTCCCACTGCCTTGTCCGAAGCGATGGGCTGTCGTCTGTCCTGCAGGTTGTCCTTTTTCTAAAACTATATTACTATAACATCCCATAAATAATATCGAAAAAACTTCTATCCTTAAACAATACTAACTTATGTCCAACATAATCCATTCCAATCTTTAGTCATATCCATAATACTGCAGTCCATTCTCATAACATAGTGAAAACGATTACCAGAGATTTAATACCATCGTTGATCCCCATATATCATAAGATATATCTTTTTGGACACATTCCAAACATTCAAAGGCCTTAATCTTGTACTCTCTTGAATACCCATTGAACCTTAGTGAAAACTTGAATGCAGTTAAAAGTTAACACTTTCCACATACCAAAATCCTCAAAATTCTATATACTCAAACCATGATATCACTTAGTCCTTATATCAATCATGAGCTCATGAATACTGTTAAACATTTCATTTTCTCGTTTTCCCTTCATTATGCGCATAATATATCAATCACTTTGAATACCACATTAGACCAATACATAAATATTCCAATATTCCATGATACAACATTATTTTGGAATCCCATTACATAAAAACTTAATCGTTCCACCACATCGTTGTCATATTCAACATTGCCAATAGTGATCACATGTGACTTCCCTTTGTCCTTTGCCTTAAGCGGTTTCTCATGTCGATCATCACTAACCCTTAGATTAGGGCATTTATTGGCATAATGTCCCATCTCCTTGCACTTGAAGCATTGAAGTGTTGGTTGTGCGTTCTCTGCAGTGTTTGCTTTATTCACTTCATTAGAATCCCTTTTTCCATTACTTCGACACTCAGCTGCTCGATGACCTTCTTTTCCACACTTAAAACATTTTCTAGTCCCTTTAAGACAATCTCCACCATGCTTCTTTCCACACTTTTTGCATAAGGAAACATTCATCTTTTTTTCACCATTATTCTGAGATTTCTCCTTGAATTCCATCTTTCGTTTCTTGTCAAAACCATGAGATGGATATGTAACACCAACTTCCATTTCTACCTTGATAGCACAACGCACAATTTCTTCATAGCTACTGAAGTCTCTTATAGCTAATGCCCTTCGAAGACTTGGTTTTAAGCCACTGAAAAATCGATCAATTTTACTTTCAGGTTGGATGATAATGCCAGATGCATACCTTGCAAGTCTTGTAAAATTCGCTTCGTATATACCAACAGATTCATCATCCTTTTTCTTTAGTTCAAGAAACTCCTTCTCCATCTTCGTTCGAAGAATACGAGGGAAGTACTTACTGAAAAACAAGTTCTTGAACTCATCCCATTCCATGGAATCAATTTCATCTCTTTGCCTCGTATTCTTAATAAGATTCCACCATTGATCAGCTTCACCTTCCAAACGATATACTGCTAAGATGACTTTATCATGTTCAGAACATTGAAGAACTGAAAATATATTTTCAGTAGTATTAATCCATTGTTCAGCAACTAATGGATCAGTAGACCCACTGAAAGAAGGTGGACGCTGCCTCATGAAGGATTCAACAGAATTTTGCTCCTTCCTTTGCTCGTTTAGAAGTCCTGCATGATTCATAGCTTGAGAAAGTTGTGTGAGCATGGCTACAAGATTTTACATTCCGGCTCCCATATCGTTTGGTTGCTCCGGGGGACAATCATTGCATTGCCCATCACATTCCGCATTAACACGGTTCCTTCGGGTTCCAGCCATCGTCTAAAACCTCAAAAGAATAGTATGAGAGGCAAAAAACATGCTAGGGAAAACAACATAATAAAGGGGTAGTACCCTCAATATCTAACATCTTAGGTTAAATTCGAAGATCGTTAGCGCAATTCTAGGACTATAACCTATACGTATACTTAACCTCAGAGACATCCCTAGACATACCTTAGAAATATCTCTAGGGATCTTACTAACGTTTTCGCATCCTAGTTTCCAAAGGTTGACTAAACCTTTCCTCTGATACCAACTGTAGAGACCCTTATCTTGACGTACATTGACATTACATTACTTTTGCGGAATACTTAGTACATTACAAAAACACACACACAAAGACCGTAATAGTTTAGTGTCTTTGGAAACTCGGACTATAATCTTCTAATCGTGGTGAAAGATCTTCAAAATCTCCCATAAAGATCTTCCTTTTTTTTTCCTAAAACCTTTCTTTATATCCTGGGGAAAAGAAAACATAAAAGGGTGAGCTCAAATGCTCAGTAAGGGTAAACAAAATAAATATCAATCACATCATATTCATAAGAACATAACATTTTGGAAATCATAACCTGCAAAAGAGAGCATAATTTCATAATCATGGGATAAATCATGGCAGTGAAAAAGTAATCCCAATAATCATAACTTAAAACATGAAACTTTGTGGCATACACACATAATCATAGAGAATCATTTCTTGTTAGTCAAGACTAATTTCCAAGACTATCTTAGTGGACAAAGTCCCTTTCTGAATCGAGTAACCCTCGTTTCAGTCCTGTTTCACTGAACCGGTATAACCTACCATTTCAGCCATGTCTATCTCATGAGATATAAAATCTTTACCCAATGCATTGGAGGGAGATATAGGTCCCACCCATCTCATAATGATACCATTCTTATGTGTGCCACAAAATCATAAATCATACATCATTGCATAACCCATGTAATAAAAATGGGATTCTTAAACAACATGACATCATAAAACAATTCATATAAGATAAAGGAATTCATAAAAATATTTCCATCACAAAATAATCAAACCAATGTAATAATAGGGATAAAAACAGAACCCTTTTATTATCTTAGATGGAAAATAATTTTGATAAAATACTTGAACTCCATTCTTGAGGAAAATATCCTTTCTTCTTCAAAAACATTTTTCCTTTCATAACATGTCATACGAATTTAAAATAAAAGAAGTTGATTAAAAATAAACTTTAAAACTTGTAAAGGAAGTTTCTCGGAAATAATGTTTTAAAAATCCATTCAGGCCGTATAATTTAAAAAAAACATTCTTCGTACTTTTGTCGGAAAAGTCAAAAAGTACCTCGTAAGAAAAATGACAAAAGATTCCTTTCATACGTATTACTAAAAACTCACCGAAGGGTAAAAATGGATTTAAACAATTTTATGTGGATGGAAATAATATTACATATTGAGTAAACATGGATGTGGATGATAAAATACACCCCAGTAAATACTTACGAATAAACAATCTCGGATAAAAATGAGATTGTGATATTTCCCTTACCTTAGGTCCGATTTGCTTTGTTCGTGTCCGAAGCTCCTGTATAATGGTTTAAATAATGTTATTGACTTATTCCAGAATCATACATATTGATATGATATCATATATGGTCATATTATTAGCTTCTTCTTAGTAATATTTCATTGTTACTTGTTACTCGGGTCTTTATAACTTTTTGTTCTTATGCGTGTTTTGTCGAATAAATTCTTATTCTTATCTTTAGGTTATAGATAATTCATTTACATAATGGTATTAGTGTAGTATATACCATATTAATTCATTCAATTCATTTATATAATCATTATGAAATGAAGAAAATGTAGAACGAGTCGCATCACATCGTGGAGACGGTATTCCGTACGTACGCACGAGTGATGATATCGTTCCTATGATCGTGGAATTGTATTGGATTATATATATATATTATTTCAGTATCAATATTACTTTATAATAATCATATATAGTTACTCATTACACCATTATTCCCATCCTTGTAAGGTGATGGTGGAAAAATAGATTACACCACGGCGTGGAGACGGTATTCCGTACGTACGCACGCGCGGTGATTTCATTTTTCCGTAGGATGGATAGAAGGTGAATTAGGGTTGTTTCATATTTATAATAACATATCAGTATGTAATTAATACTTATGTTATTACTTTATCATGAAACAACTAAAGAAGAAGAAGTTGAAGAAGAAAGAAATTGAAAAGATCGGTAATGGATATTACCTCTTCTTTGGAACACCTCTTTGAATCCTCCACTTAAGGAACTAAGATTGGTCTTTAGAGAAGACCAGGACCTCTAGGATTATTCTAGAGAAGTGGAGAGGAGAAAATGGCAGGGGTTGGCCGAGCTTGAGTGCTCAAATTGGTGTGAGGGGGAGGGGGAGGAGGTGTCCTTTTATAAGGGAGGAGAGGGGCACCTTAGGAATATCTCAAAATATTATTTTATATTAATGTCAAAATAGGTTTATAATGGTTCTAAATGGTCTTATTTCGAAGCTAAAGTGGGTATGGGTCTAAATCATATCAACCAATAAGATTTATACAAGTTTAGGGTATTATTTTAACCTTATCAATTAGATTTAACTCTAAGTTAAATAATTTAACTTTTACCGTGTCTTTTTGTTTTCTTTCACTATATGGTTAATACACTTACTATAACATGCCAAACGAACCCCAAATTGTTTATTATTAATACATATATCTTTATCTAAGTCATTTGGCCGAACCTTAGATTTTTAGGAATAAAATAACAATTAATAATATAATATTTGATTTAAAAACTATTTTGTGTCAATTTTGACACTATTTGATATATGATTTTTGTGAAAGTCATAACAGAATTATATTTTCGAACCAAGTTGATTAAATCAACACTAATATTTCATAGTAACCTATAAAATTAGTGGAATTCATAAAAAATCTCAAATTACATTCTTTTGAGCATTTATAACATCAATTATGTTAATATTTCCTTAAAAGGGTAATTACTGCATCATCGTTGTGTCATAAATACATTAATTTATTTAAAGTCTAAAAATTATAAATAAAATATGATTATGTAGGAAATCTGTTTAGCTTTCTAATGAATATTTACAATAGAATTTATCTTATGTACAACCCTATATTAAAAATGTTTTAGTAAATAAACTTTGATTTTAACTATTTTAACTATTCATTAAATAATATAATATTAAATGTCATAATCTAATCCAAGTGGACCTAAATGGTCATATTATATTCATAAGGTTGTTTTTGGTCGAATTACACTTATCCAATAGAATTAGGACATGTGTTAGGGTAATAGTAATATCATATTTACCCTTAGTTACCCTATTTACTATTAACCGTGGTAAAAAAAAAGTAAAAAGTTACTATTCACCAAAAATTATTTTCATCTCATTGAACCACATTTTACTTACTGAAATCAACCGTGTCTCTCGGATTTTTGAAATTCCATTCACAGAAGCGGTAAAATTAAGATTTATGAAGAAATTAATTTTTTTAACTACCACTTAGTAGTTTCACTATTCATCAAAAATTGATGTTTTTCAGAACAATGCCAAAATTTCATCCTAAGCTATATTTCATATTCCAAATTCAAAAATGAAGTCTATTTTACCAAATTCATATCATAGAATTTTCATTAATTAATTTTATAATTAAATCCCGCTGTTAAAACAAATAGCGTGTTTTTAAGAAATAATATCTATCAAAAGATTGACATTTGTTTATGTCTGGTTTAAATGTGCAATTACATCCAATGACCAACATTGTATTAAATTGTAAAAATATATTCTAAATATACTTTAAAACTACTCCAATTAATAATTTATCACTATTAATTATTTCTATTAAAAAATTTGTTTTTTAATTATAATTTAGTAATTTTCACTATTCATCAGAATATGAAAGTTATCCGAAATGTACCAAAATTTCTCCTTAGGCTAAATTCGATACTCCGAATCCAAAAATGAAGTTCATTTTGAAAAATAAGATTTACAGAATTTCAAAAAGTGGTTATTACTATTCATAATGACTATTTTTAATAATATTTTAATAGAATATCGTTGTTTAGTGAAACTCGGTATTGCGTATTACACACGCTATCGAGGAAGGTCGCGATTGCGTGTAATGCAAGGCAAGTCAAGGATGCGTGTTGTGCAAGCTCCTTTTGGTGTAGCATACAACACAAGACTTTAATAAAATTAAAAAGAATATATTTTTTTATAAAATCTTGGGCTGTTACACATGGTGGAATATTGTTATCTTTAAATGAACATATATTATATATTCTGTGTTTATAGATCTTTATTTTGGAGTCCAAGGATATCCCTCCTCATTCTATTTTTGGTTCACACCATTGGAAAGTGGTTTCACTAATTTATGTAAGTGGTATTATGTGTTATCTTTGTTTTATTAACCTTGAGTGAATACTTATTTTTAAAAATGTTTATTTAAATGGTTCAGATCATATATAAATTCATTAAAATCTAATATCCCTAATATTATGATTGATAATTTTTCCTTTTTGGTATCAAATTTTTTTTAAATCAATATTCTATTACATAATTATGGGTTGTGAGTTTTTGTTTGATTTAATTCACCTTTACATATAAATTGATCAAAATGATGAATTTTTAATTCATTAAAATGGTTATAGCACATCATAACATGGGTAATTTGGTGTGAATAGTATGATAATTACCATTATTCATGACACACAATACCAAACCTTGTATTATTTTACACTAACTAAATGATATTATGGTTTGAATTTGATTTACTACTATTTCATGATGTATATATCCCTAGAGGTCCTTCCTCAAGAATATAGATGTTTTTTTATCATTGGTATTGTATGAGGACCCTTGGGTTCCCATGGATATAATAACCTTAGGACTTTATCCATTGTGATTATTTTTTATTTCTTTTTCTATACCCTTTTCCATTTTTTTTAAATTTTGTTATACTAATTTTACCTATATAGATACTTTAAAAATATAAAAAAAATTATTTTAAATGTTTTATATCCAATGTATACTATATTTATTTACATAATTTTACTCATGGAACACTTTTTTTGGATCCAATTGTGCTAGTTGTATTGTAACGTGAATACAACCAAAAGGTGTTTGTAGACCTTTTATTAGAATATATAGGTAAATGGATAATGCCTCTTATATGAGTTGAATATTATTGATTTTGTGAATTGGTATGGAATCAGGGATATGTTTTTAGTGGAAACTCATGTCACACAAAGGTATGATTTTGTTTTTTTTTGTTTTTTTTTTTGTTTATGTTTTGATTTATTTCTAGTTATGTTTCATGGTATTTAAATTTTATTCTGGATTTTTATTTTATATTATGTAATTTCTGGTTAATGTATCATGAATTATTGGAATGTCCCTATTAGTTTCTTGGTTATAACCTACTAAACAGCTTATTATAAAATGAGTACCTAATATCCATTTAAAATTCAAGAGAAACCTAGTCACAATATAAGGGGATATAAAAAACCCTTTTATTTTGTCTGGTTAATATGGTAGAATGGTATTGATGGTTTTAATAGATAATTTAAAAATTCATAACATATTATTGAAAATAAATAATAAATTAGAGAAATGAAAACATGCAACAAAAGTGAAATACAATTTCGTGTTTAAAAATGAAATGTAGTAGAAATAAAATAATATGAGGAAAAAAATTATATTTTCATGGATAAAAATATCATTCATCTTGTATTCATTCCTATATACAAGTTGATAGGAATTTGAATCATGAATACGTTGCATTTAAAGGGAGAAATAACACTTTACAGACTCCTCTATTTTTTTCAAATGGAGGAACAACCCAAAAAACCATGATTTCTATATACAAAAGCACCGACAAAAAAACAAGATTTTTTTAGGTAGTCAATCCCAATTAAATAATTTTCTTTAAAGATATTTTACCAATGATATTTAAAATATAATTCTTGGGCCAAATGATACAATAAAAACACATATAAATAAATGGTCCAACAAATAAAAAGAGAAAAAAAAATCATTATAGATGCATCTGGGATGAAAATAGATCAATTTAGTAGTAGAAAATCAAAATGATGATTTTAAATTATGATTATGGTCGCTAATTATCCTTCCAAAGGAAACTCTTCTAAAATATTCTATCACTCAAATAGTATCTTATTAATTATCTCACACTGTATCTTGCAAGATCATTTTTCTATATTGTCACGACCCTTCCCCCGGGGCCCATATCGTGACTACCCCAAGCCCGCCTTCCATAGGCCAAGGGCTGGCGACTAGCACCAAAGGCGTAACTCCCTAAAAATTGGGAAGTCATTGCCTTTATAAAACGAAAACACACACACAAACAGAGTACAAGTGGAATCTAACACTAAGTAATGTAGTAATAAGTGTGCTGAAAGTACAAGGGGCCAGAAATACAAGTCCAATGGAAAGGTACAGCTACAATTGAAAGAAAAGTACAACTGAAAAGACAAATAGTTGAATGATGAAGCAGCTCCTGGATCGTCCTCCGGGTTCTTACCTGAAGGGTAGGAACAGATGTCCTCCTCAGCACTCTACGTCCGTCCGTCTCCTCCGGGTACCGACTCGTCATGAGATCCACCTTCAGGTACCATCCAGCTCAACAAGCCTCAGCCATGATCAGTGTTGTCCAACGTCTGCAACCAACACAATGAGGTGCGGGCGTAGCCCGTGAAGGGGTGAGTATAACGATACTCAGTAGGGACCCCGAGACCCTCAAGGTCTCAAAAAACCCAAAAAGGATAAACAACAAAGAAAGATCTCAATATATAACCTTTACTTAGATATATTCCCATACATATACATAAGTTATCAAGTAACTAATCTCAATCATGAGGAAAACACAAAGGTTATTGACTCAGCTCAGACCAAGATTTTTATTCACGATGATGAAAACACGACTGCAGGAGAACTCCTCCTTTGTCGAGAACAGTAGTCTTTTCACGACTCTGAGGTTCCACTCACTAACCTTAGACTGCTGAGGTACCCTCCTATCGAGTACCTCGGGTTTGCCACCTCACAAAGTAGTGATCTTCTTCCATGGGTTTTCCAACTCACAAAGTAGTGCTTCCCCTCATAGCCTACATAGGTAGTCCTCCTGTTGAGTACCGAAGTTCTGCCACCACACAAAGTAGTGCTCCTCCTCTATGGTTCTGCCACCTCACAATATAGTTCTCCCCACTGGGATATATAAGTCACTCTGAATCGCATTGAACAAGCAGTCATCAGGTCTCAGCCAGCTACAAGGTCACCATACTACGTATGCTCATCTCCAGGAGGGTCCGCCCCACAAGCTACTAGTAGATAATTCCAAGTGTCACTTAATCTCATGTGGAGGTATCTCAAAGGACCTCCTCGTCATAGGGGTCTCAATGCAACAGACGGCACGCCAATCTGACGCCCGGTCAGTGAGTTATTAGCATTTCTGTTCCAGGGGCCCAGTTGGTTTTGTGTACGAACCTACCCGAATGTACAACAACTGCGTACAAACCTCAAGTGGAGTATTCCAAAAGATCCATCTCAACATAAGGAATCCAACGTAATTGACGGAACATCAATCGGATGTCTGGTCATTAAGTTATAAGTGTTTTATTACTGAGGGCCCAGTTGGATTCATGTTCGATCCAACCCGATCGTACTTAAAATGACACTGGTTAACCAAACCGGTCACACCATTTCAATCCATACCGAAAAACACACGATATGGGCTACTCATTGGTCCAAAATGGATAATCGGTGAAAAAGTTGCATTTCGCCACAACACGCGCGAACCGGGCCTCATGGGGCCCACAACTCAACCTCGACTTAAATATCCAAAATTGGTTTTGAAACATCCATCTTAATTCTAGGGTCGCAAGGCCGCAGATGGTTCGTCATTCTAATACCGTATGAGAGAGATATCTCCGATAAAAGATCCCGTAATAATAATAATATTATTATTATTCGGTGTTTCGTGGGCCCGAGACACGAACCAGAATTTAGTATACAAAATTAGACTTTAATTGACCATATTAGTGACAGGATTACATCTCCACTGACGACCAGTCAATCATACGTCGCACACATGAGTTATGGCGGGTCGAAGAATTAATAACAATATTAAATCTATTATTTTTCGAGTGCTTCGGGTACCCGATCCAAAAACCCAAAAAAAGACATCCAATATTGGACTCTGAATGTCCGTCTTGGAATCTGGGTCGCACTACCATAGACATTTCGTGAAACCGAGG
This sequence comes from Viscum album, assembly GCA_963277665.1. Classification (NCBI taxonomy): domain Eukaryota; kingdom Viridiplantae; phylum Streptophyta; class Magnoliopsida; order Santalales; family Viscaceae; genus Viscum; species Viscum album. The sequence continues at coordinate 1,867,075,467 of OY728159.1, forward strand.
TTGCACGAATAAGATACGGTTGAAAAATTATTTTACCAACAAAAATAATAATATGATTCTTATATTATTACTTTTATTTGATTTATTTTAAGTATCCTATGTCACACACCACCTCTCTCCAATTTCGGTGGGCCTCACTCCCTTCTTCACGCATGTCCAACATGCCCCTTTGGATTCCTTCTCTCCTTTATTTTCATTTAATCCTATCTTTTATTTTATATCATCATTAATATATTTGTCTTCTCTGTCCAATCTTACTCTTCTACCACAACGACTTCTTTCTCCCAATTAGCGCCCCAACAAGCTGCACCGACGGATTCCACCTCGACCTGCCATCCTTTCTCCACCAAACCACCCTACTCGTGCCACAAGATCCTTCCGCACTCCATTCTGAGTTCGATTTAACTTGAAAAAAAAAAGATACGAATGCATATCCATGATTCTCGGGTAGAGATCGTTGCGTCTGTATGTCGCGCTCAGGGAAACATTGAGTTTCCAGCGCGCTTAATTATTTGCGGATGAAGAACACGCGAAGAATGTGTGGAAAATGAATAAGGAAAGATCACAGTCAAAGTGTGTATCGATAACCGTGTTAGTTTTTCAATCGTTTTTTAGAATCAAGAACATGGGGAATTGGAAATTAAATATTTATCATGCTTTAAAAATTTTAAATTCAAGATAAACAAGAATAAAATTAATTTGATCAATTCTTTATCAATCCAAAAATTAATTTATTTAATTCGCATTCATCAAGAGAAATTTAAAACGGGGTAAGGAATCCACAAAGATATATACTACAAATAAATGCTCAAGATCGACGGTATAAACCACATAAATAAGAAATATACAATATTCCTCTACCTCAAATATGGTTTTTTCGTCGTAGACGGGGAAATTTTTGTCGCTCCATCAACGCCGGGAAAGAACCGTCGTCGTTGGAGAGTTCCCAGGGTGTGTGTGAGTGAGGAAAAAGCACACTGAAAAAGATAGGTGTTGTCCTGTGGGGAAAATCATTAGTCAGATGACCCGTTCAGGCATGTGGGTGGATCATGGGGTGGGCTCCATGTGTCTGTGGGGGCAACTGGTGGTACCTGGTAGGCGAGGACCCGATGGCCATGTTAAGGTGGGGTGTATGTGCTATCACTGGGACCCAGTTTTCACACATATTTTTTGTTTTTATCAATGAATGCATGTTAATCAAATAAAATAAATGGTAATTTCCTCTTTATTAACTCTTTTGAAAGTAGACAATACTTAATAAAAAATTATCAGATGCCACTAATTAGAAATAATAATAACATTAATATTATTCTTTAGTTGTAGGAGTAATTATCCTTCACAACATCAATTTTTGAAATGTTATTAAATACATTAAAAAATATCAAAATATTTTATATGAATTATAAAAAAATTATAAATTTTAAAACAACATAGTATTATATGTAAAAAGTAAGATAAAAAATATTAGTCAAACAAAAAATTTATTTACATGAAAATTTGAAGAGATAATATGTGTTTGTTTCATTGACACACCATTGGAATTTTTAAAGTGTATTAAAATATAAAAATCAGATATAAAATAATAATAATTTTTTAAAATAATTTATCATAAAAATAGTTTTCACAAACCATTGATATTTTATTGTGCATTCGAATATTTTCTAAAACCATTTAAAATATTTTAGAATCCGTTAATGATTTGTCATAAAACATTTAAAATATTAATAATCATTTAATGTTATCACATAATAATTTGATAATTTTTATCCTTAAGTATTTTTATAGAAACCTTAATTAAATTTTTGCATGTATTTGAAAAAAAATTCATGTCTTTGTACATTGAGTGTAATCCTTTAATACTAAGTTCTATATTCAAAATAATTCAAAATTTAAGACTTTGAAATTTTTTAGAATCCTCTAAATCTAAGTGTAAGCCTTTGAGGATAAATCATTGAAAATTAATTTCTGACTTTTAGAATTATCATGATTCTAAAAATTAAAAAAAAATCATAAAGGTAACATACAATATAGGTAAGGGAACAAAATACTTAAAAATAAAGAATGAAAATTAAAATTCAAACATTATAAGAATAAAAAATATAATGATAAATGATTAAATAAATGTGATCTAATGAAATAAAATATATATATATAATTAATCATTGACCATAAAAATTAACCGTGTAAAAATAGTAATAATATCCCATTTATCAAATTTAAAAATAGAATATTTACAGATATTTAAATCATTTGGAAATTCCCATAAATATTGTTTTTCAAATTTCTTTCCCCCATATTGTTATTTATAAAAAATATAACATAAAAACATCATATTATAATTAAATCTCCCTAATTTAATGAAAAAAATAAATTTATGATTCCCCTATGTTATTTTAATATTATACATTAAAGATCACTAATAAGAGTACCAATTTTAGTAGTAATCGAGGAAATCAATTATAATATATCATATCTGAAGAAAAAAAATCTATAGTTGATATATTAGTTATTTTAAAATTGTGAAATGAATTTAAAAAAATAACAATTCTTATTAAATATCCATCATTACATGATAAAAATTAATATTCAAATTTTTTAAAAAATATAATGGTTTTATGAAAATATCAGCAATTTGATTTTAAATTGAAAAAAAAATTCTATCATAATAACCCCATAATTAACATGATCATTAATAATTGAAATCAAATAGAAATATTATTATTCCAATATTTTTGTGATTAATTTTTAGATATTGGAATTTTTTATTTTTCATTACAGTAAATATGATGTTTTTCAAAAAAAAATTAAATTAGATAATGGTTTTTTTATCTATAAATGTTGTGAAAAACAACATAATCAATCTAGTAATCTTCTAATATGGATAATAAAACAGATAGTTATTTTTAAAACTCCATGAAAATAATATCATTCCTTGTAGATGTCATGTACCAAATGTTCTCTTTTTACCGAAACATATCACCTCAAAAATCAAAATCAAAATCTGATAATAAGTGAATATAATTATGATCAGAGTATTATATAGCACAATTAAAATATCTTTTAATATATCTGATTCTCCATTTAAGGGTCATTAAGAGAATTTCTGTAGTTGGGGTGTGCCTCAATGGTAAAGGTGCCTCATGATTCTGCATTAGACATGGGTTCAAATCTAAGTGGGAGAGGATTCCTACTGGAAGGTGGTGGAACAAGACAAACGCTACATTGGGCCTTCGGGCTACATTGTGGTCCTTTGGGCCATGGAATGGTCTTTACACCCACTAGGTCTTCGGGCTATGTAATAAATAAATAAAACATGATGGGTGAGTTATCTATTGGGGGGCTATGGACTATCCTTCCGACATGTGTGTGTGGTGTGTGTGTGTGTGTGTGAGTGACTGTTTAATGTAATTGTACTTCCAAGCACCTAATATATAATAGGTGATTTTCATTATTATTATATTGAATTATTACACACATCATAACAAAATACATTAAATCAGGCCTTAATACAGTCAAATAATCTAAAATTTTTATCAATCATAAATAATGATTAACATCGGCACATTTTCCAAATTAATTTATATCCTTTTTAGAATTGGTACTCATTGGATTTTTTATACATTTATTTTAATCAACTATATACATTTTTACATGTTATTTAGAATATTTTTTTCATTTTAAGGAGAAACAATCTTATCTTTGAAAAAATTACAAATAAAAAAAATTAGTTTAACCACAAAACTCATATTATATTAATTTCAAAATAAATTTGGAAAATAATTAATAGTAAAATCATTTGAAGAACCAAATAATATTCCATGGAAATAAATTTATACAATTGCAATATAATTATAAATTTTAATTAAAAATAAATTTAGATCAATATTTCTTTTTTTTTAATACATATTACAACAAAATATAATTTATTCATCCCTAGAATGATTTAGGATCATTCTAAAGAGAATGAAACTTTTTTTATATATTTAAAACAATGATTTGAAAATTTATCATTTTAAAATTTATGTGGTTGAATAACAAAAAAACTCTTCTGAAATTAAACCATTTACAAATTATCTTTACACATCCTTTTGAAACTATTTTATATTTTTAAAATAATCACAAAATAATCAAATTAGAATGGGCTATATATAAATAATTTTATAATAATATTATTCAATAAAAACCCCTTATTAATATAAATATCCATGTAAATTTATCCTATAATTTTTTTTATTCACATTACAATATTTATCCATTTTATTCTAAAAAATCCATGTAGTTACTATAGTTTTTTATCATTATATAATTCAACAATATTACAATAATTATGTCAATTAGATTCCATATGTTCATCATGAATTATTTAGTCTAATTAATATCATTCAGTTTATAAATAATAATAATTAACAATAAATCTAAAAAAATCAATATTTGCATAAAATTTTTGAAAATATTTTATTATTATAAATAAACATTCAATATTTCTTATTATATTCAAAAGTTGATGATAGATAAGTTGATTATACTTTTTTTAGATAAACATTAGAAGCTATATTCTCCCCATATACTGATGCATTTTTATTTTTTTGTTTATCTTCAACAAATTTAAATTCCAAAACAAATTATCATGAGTTTATAAATTTTTAATATATTTTCATTATTCTAAATAAATTTGTTCATTCCAAAATTCGTATAAAGTCTTTATTCCATTATTATATAAATTATAATAATTACTATTGTTATTGTATCATAGAATGATTCCTCCATCAAATTTTCCATCAAACATATAAATGTTATTCTTAGTATTTAAATAATGACCTTGCATCCAAAAACACAAAACATTAAAAAAATTATTCTTTTGATTAAAAAGTTCATAAGGGTTTTTTACAAAATTGGTCATATAAAATTCATATTTAAAAAATAACACGAATTGTAAAAAAATTCAACACAAAACACTTTTATTAAATTAAATTCATTTGGAATGGTTCATATGAGTTCATGAATAGTTCTAATTTTCTTCTCAAAAACAACATTTTTCTCTAGAGTTATCTGACTTGATAAAATTAAATTTATCAATTATCTTTACACAATGTTTAAAATTAAAAATTATATAAATCACCAATATAAATCACCAATTTTATCACTTATAATAGAAATTAATCTCTATCCTTTTATATTTTAGTAATTTTTTAAAACCAACGAACTTGTTTAAAGTTTCCAATTCATGAGTTTTAAAAAAAATAAAATTCAATCTACTAAAATTGTTAACAATTACAAAAATAATTTAACCACCAACGATATATTTTCTAAGAAGGATAGAAAAATAAATATGTAACTATTATAAAAAATAAACTCTATTAATAATATAGAAAAATGTAAATGGTTTTTTTGGTTTATACCTATTGAAAATGAATCACAATCAAAGAAAATTATTTAATCATGGGTAGTTTAAGAACCTGTCAATTTCGGGTATGTTTCTACTATTTTCAAAACATTTCATATCTCATACTTCTATAAATAAGAACACTGTATATTTCATCATCATTTTTAAATCATACATTATTCTAGGTTAGTTAATAGAAATCAATAGATTAGATATTATATTTTCTATTTTTAATAAACTATATAGAAATATCTTTTAAATCTTGATATTTATTTTCTTTATATTTAACATTCATTATATCATTACAAATAAATGTGATAATTATTAAGTTTTGTTTAATATATTATACATATGTTATATTATAAATTAAAATAGATTTTACGATTCCTACCTCTTTAATTACATTTTAATTTCTAATTGAATTATCACCCAAGGTGTGAGACTCTCCATAAAATTACATGAAATATAAAAAAATTAAGGATATAATATGTTATGTGTATTTAACTTCCATTGTCTATACATCATTTCTGATTAAAAAAATTTTAGAAAATTTATAAATACTAAATCAATAATATTTTTGGCTCATTCTACTTTGAGTACAACAGTTATATTAATAAATCTACTATGAACCAATATAAATTATGATTTTATAAGGGAATCTAGAAGGAAATTTAATTTAAATAGAAGTATTATCATGTCCAAATGACTGAGTAAATCTCCGACATAATTAATTTTAATAGTAAAATTTGAAATTATATCAAGATCATGTACCACTATAATCCATTTCAGTTCTTCCTTTATCAAAAGAAGTTTTATACATCATGAGTACTTTATAATTGTATCTGAAGCCTCAATTTTCTTTATTATTATTTTTTCTGGTAAATTATTTTATTAAAATTTTCATTACCATTAGAAAAAATAATATAACCATTCTTTTAATTTATTTACTTATTTTTTTATAATTTCAATTTTTGGAATAGTATTTAGATCACTATAATGTTTTGAATTTATACAATATGTTTTATTTGTAATTTTTTATTTACCTGGTAAATCTTATTATAGTCTTTTTAACTATATTTAAATAATCATATAAAAATATGAATTAAAGTTCACATGATTCATCATATTTATATAGATAATAAATAATTTTATCATTATCACAATTATATTTTTCATTTGTTGACAAATGTTTAGATACATAAGAATGGACTTATTTTTTATCTTCTTCATGATTTAAATATCCATCTTTATAATTCTTATTTTTCTAAAATTATGTATATAAATTATCTATAAAAAATATCCTTTTAGAACATTTCATTTTTTTAGTTAATTTTCTAATTCAAAAACATAATCTAATTCATTCCTAGAACTATAAACAAAATTTCTACTTTCATCGTTCCTAGTAGTTTCAATCAAAAAAATGTTAGTTTATTCTCTGTCACTCTATTAATCATCACTGGTTTGACCAAAATCTTATTTGCAGCTCCATTAGGTAAAAAAATATATGTCCGTTTATTTTTATATTTCTACTCCTTAACATTGTGTCTCCCATTTATATGCACTTAAATAATGTTAATTTGGACCCATTTTTTATTTACATTATTTTCTTTTATTACTTCCCTTACATCCATCCGTATGATTACTTATTCATTATTTTTTATAAAAGCCTATATTTATTTTTATATATTTATAAATTCCTTAATGCATATTTGTGAGTTATCTTTCTCACTTTTTTATACATTAGAGTATGTAAAATTAATATAAATACTTACATTTGACATAAAATAGGTACCATTATTATTTTTATAATCCTTATCAATGTCTTACGATTTGAGTTTATACTTTATAAAATATCTAATTAGCTCACATAGTGATTACTCTTACAGTTTCTTGTTATCATTAGTTGAAAAATTCATAACTTTCCAATTATTGGTAATTTATCTCGACACTATTTTTATTACTACATTATAATACAAGGACTCACAAATCCTACTAATACCATATTAAATCAATGAAAAATGTATCTCTTAGTCCCACCTACACCCATCCTAATATCCTAGTACTACACATATTGCATTCCCTTATTGGTTATTTTTGGATTTCTTGAGTTGTAGAATTTTTCTTGAAAAACTCACAAAATCTCGTCTAATGTCATACAATATGACACAAGGATGAATAATTATTTATATATACCACATTCCATGATATTCATTATATTATTTTCTAATATGAACATTGATATATCATTTCAAAAATATACATATGGATCAATTTATAGTAACTTATATTGATTCACTATTATATTCCATTGATCGTAAATCATTTTCATTATATATGATTTTATTCCTGACTTATGATAACAATAACCATTTACATTTAAATATGAGGGCTTATGTGAAATTTAACCATCAATTATGTTTATTATTTCCATCATAAAAAATAAATCTTTTTAGTATGTTTGGGCTAGGATATCACGGTAATCAAAATATGAATAATTATAAAAATAACTTAAATCTATATGGATTAGAAATAATATAATTTTTTTTAATGATTAAAAAGGATCAATAGTCTATAGGGGAGGTGAATTGGCCTTTTAAAAAATTAAAACTTATAATTGAAACTAAATAATCAATCAATGATATTAGTACATGTATTAACTAGGTAAGATAGTGAAAATTTAAAACAAGGAATGAAGTGGAAATAATATATTATAAACATGTAATTTATATAGTTTTTCGTATCATAAGATAATAAATATATTCTTCAATATTAGCTACTAGGTGAGGATAATTATACTAAACAAACCCTTAATTTTGAATCGAGTAAGAAACCATTAAAGCTATAAATTTTTTCATATATAGAGGTACAACACTATAAAACATTCTTTTATTTGGAATAAGGAATAACAAAAAAAATACCACATTTAATCATTGATTTACAACCCAGTGATGACCCTTTTAGTGAATCAGATTAAATAGTGGGATTTTAAATGGAAGGATTTTAATAATAGTTATTATAAAAAAAATGAAATATTTTACAATTAAGAAAAAAAGAATGAAAATAAAATCATATGTTAATAGGATATATAGATTTTAAGAACATAAATCACTTGATTAGTAGTAGATCAAAATGATGATGTTTCATTGTGATCTTGGTGGGCATTGAATTTTCATGTTTCAGAGCTTCAAACTTGTTCTTTCTCTAAAATTTCCAATCTTGAATAATCTATTATTGTATCATATATGATTTATTTTTCTTAATGATCTATGTATTTCTTATAAATAATTTTCATGTGGTTAAATAAATTATAATACTCCCTTAATTAACAATTTAGAATATATATTATTCTTGATTGAGAATCATAAGAATCAATGAGTTAGAAATAAAAATAAAACTAATATTAAAGTCCAAAATATGGAGGAATTTTCACACACAAAAGACATTCATATATATTTAAAAATACTCAAAGAATATTTATTGTATATTATTTAAATTTATAAAGGATTAAAATAATTGAAACAAATATAGTATTACTTTCTATAAATCAAGATATAAAAATATTAGTGGAAAAGATTTTCAAATTTCAAGAAAAATGTTTAAAAAAATTCTATGTGATATATATTGACACACTATTATCATTAGAAAAGCATAGTCTTAAATAGAATTTTTTTTATAAGATCATAAAACACTATAATCATAAGAATAAAAAAATATTTTTAATTAATCTTTTTAAACTTAAGTTATCCAATAAAGATTTTTCATAATCCATTGTAATGTTTAGTAAGGATTTAATTATTTTTTATATGGAATTGAATTTTTTATAATAATTTAATTGTTGTTTTATGAATTTAAAATTTTCCATATGAATTTATTAGGTTTTTTATAATAAATAGAAAATTTATATAAAAATTATTGAATTTTGAAAAGGCATTGAAAATTCTCATAATCCATTAATGATTTTTCATAGTCCTTTAAACTTTTTTGCAATAATTTGATAATTATTTATGCCTTTATAGATTGATCATATGCATTTTATAGTAAGAAATAGTTTCTAAATTCTTCATAATGTATGCCTTTGAAATTTTTCATAATTCATTATTACATAGTGTATGACTTTGAGTGTAATCCTTTTAAAATAAGAAGAACCCTTTCAAAAATAGGTTGAAATAATATATAAAAAAATGGTAATATCCAACATAAGTAAGGGTTGCATAAAAAAATGACATAAAAAATCAAACATTATAAGAATAAAACATTTAAAGATAAATGATTAAATAATATTGTGGTTAAAAAGTCAAAATAATATAATCAAATAATTATTGAACTAAAAATATTAACCTGTTTACGAAAAAACATTGATCCTTTCCACGAACCAACATGAGTTCCCTGGTCAGTGGTATCCCAATATGGTTTCTAAAAAATGACATTATTCAAATATAAACAATGTTGTTATTTGATAATTTTCAGATAGATAAATGACAGTTATTCTCAAAACATAGAAGTTAGGTTTGAAGTCTTATCAATCAAACAATATTAGTACTGAACCATGCATTACTATAGGTTGATGGGGATATTAGGTATTAATTTTTTATCTAGCCTTTGAGTTATAATGAATTTTTCCAATGCAATGTACAAGGGTAGAAGACCATGATTCTAGGCCCAGAATCCTTTAAAATATATTGATTTTTTTATTTAATTCTCAATTTTAATATGGTTTCTAATTCATGCATTTTTTTTAAAAAAATATTTTAATAAATGGAAGTATTTTATTAATTTGATGGTTTCCTTCTTCCGTTTTTTCTCTTGTTTAGTATCATGCTTCTTTGAAGTACACTTCCATACCCTCTAGGGAGAGATTTGAAAATCATTTCACATGTTAATCCCCTAGTGTATCAAAATATCATCAATGATATACTATAATTTTTTTGTGATATGGAAAAATTGGTGGGTCATGTACATACCAAGGGGTATGAAGTTTTCTTAGGTCAACGTATAATTAAACATTGAGTTTAAGAATTACTCCATCATAATTCTCCATACATTCAAGGACACAATGGTACATAAGAGCTATAGGATCACATGATTTCATAAATATGATAATTGAGTTTTTAAGGCATTAGAGGCTATTTAATTGAATTTTTTCAATTTTATGCATGAGGGACACAACATGACACGGTTTGAGTCAATTTTCCATGATTAGCAGCATCAGAACTCAGAGAGGAAGGATTTTGTGGTGATGATTACCTAGATACTCATCATATACACAATGGATATGAAAATTTCAATATAATTCATGTTCCATAAGTATGGTTATCGAAATATATTTAATATGATAATTATTCCCATAAGATTTTCCATTTCACTCGTTAAATGGTTAGAAATGATTAATTGAAATATATAAGATTATAAATGGTCCTTGAGCATAATAACTGATTACATATATTGCTTCTATAGGTTCAAACTTAGGTTGAGGTCATTTTTTAACACCATAATATTTTATGATATATTTATTTATAAATAAGTTTTATTTACTTGATAGCTTTTTATACACACAACACAATGTTTAAATGAACAACATTGTACTATTGGAATATTTTTATTTATTATGAGAGTTATTGACTAGCCATTGGAATAAAGTATATTAATTTGTATAACTAAATTATGGGAAAAAATATTTTTACATATATATAAAATAAATCAATTTTGTATGAAATTTTTAAAAATGAATGTAAATGTGTTTGATGTTAAATATAGATTTTTTCTAAAAAATAGTTTTTATGTACACAATGAGTTTTTATTTAAATAAATTATTCTAGTCTCTAATAATAAATTATTTTAATGATATGAAAATAAAATATATTCAATAAAAAATTACATACTCGTCTAAAGGTTTTTACTGTTTATAAAATAAAAATGAATACTATTTTATGTTCAAATATTCATTTTTCTAAAAATGGTTTTAATTAATTTTACGAAACTATGTCAAAATAAATTTATGCAAAATCTTGGAATTTCATGTTGAAAAATGGATCCAATAGTAAAAATCAATATTTTGAAATTCTATAAATAGGTCCCCTTTATTTTTGGTGATTTTGAATAGTGACCTTGGTAAATATTTGTCACTATGTTCAGGATTAAGCGTGTAAAACAAGTTTAAATAATTGGGAGAAGGTTTAAAATCACTATAATACTTTCTTATATCATATCAAATAAGTGTATTTTAACCATTCTCATCCAATTCTCTAAAATGTGGAATGTAATTTCCTTTTTTCTATGATTATTCCCATTATGTTTTATTGAGGAAAAGATAAAAAATGACACTCTTGATTTTAAAAATTCTAATAATTTTTCATAAGCATAAAAGTGGATATCATGACATCTTATATTTTTCAGGTATTATTTTTAGAAACTATATGGATTGAATTTGAGACTAGATGCTGAGACAATAGGGGATTTCGATGCCTGGTGTGCCCCAAAAAAATGTTTGAAAAATATTAACCTTTTAATAGCACACACACACAATTTTCCAAAAAAAAAAGTAGATTAACTCTTAAATGGGGGCTCGTATTAGAAATTCGGGGTCACCATTGAGCTCAAAATTGCGTTTTTACCCTTGATGTGACCTAACATTTGTCGAAATGATTCATCTATAGAAAAAGTCACCAATGAAGTATCCATAAATAAAATTATTTTATTTTTAAAATTATTATAACTCATGAACGGTGACTCGTATTGAAAATTTGAGACCACATTTGAGTTCATAATGTGGTTTTTTCTCTAAGCATGACTTAACCTTAGTCGTCGCAGGTCTTCTGTGAAAAAACTCAAAAAGGACGTAATCATCATTAAATAATTTAAATAAAAATTATTTTTTTGACACAATGACTTTTCCCTTTAATGTATCCCTATGAATAAATCCCAAGGTTAGCCACATAACCCTGGGAATGCTGAAGAATCACTAGGGAGATCATAGGATGAATTGTAAGAACACGACCCCAGTTCCCGGAGATGGTGCCTTATTTTATTAAATTTGCATAAAAACAAGGAATATGCATCCCAAAGGAATGATTAGTTTTGATGTTTTGGAGACAAGATACTAACAAAATTTCAACATTACAACTTGAAAAGAAATACAACATCAAAACTCCTTTGACAACATCTATAACTCCTAGGTTATTTCTGCAAGTCATTCATAATATACCTCTTCATGTATTTGGAAAATGAATCATAAGAAAAGGGTGATATAAAATTCTTAGTAAGGGTATGAAATACAATGGAATATATCATAAACATATAAATTTGGATTTTTTAATAACTAAAAACACTTGGCTTTAAAATATATAAACATGGACATAATATGGAAGGAATATTAGCTGAGTAAATATAACATAATAAATCTCAATCATTGGTATTCTATTAGTCGAATTAACACATGAACTTTGAAGTATTAGTTTCATAAGGAGGGAATGCATAATACATGACATCATAACTATAGCATCAATGTATCATGCCAAGACCATAAATAACCATTTTTCAAGGCCTCGTGCCAAGACAATAGTTTGTCTCGGGAGACCTAACAATGCACTGATGGATTATAGAGGGCCCCACCCGACACTGACTAAGTCCAGTGCATTCCTCAAATGAATGGTGATAAACATAAACAACATATACATTCATATTGAAACTAATATATTAAATGTAAATATCTTTCACTGAACATTAAGCCCAAACACTAACCATTCAGAGTAAATTGGTGAATGGTTTTAAGATGGAACATACAAAGTTAAAATAATAATAAAACATTCAATTAAATATGTTAGATTATATCATTAATTATTAATCCAAATAAAACATAATAATCAAAAAGGGTGTTGAAATGTATGATGATACTCTTATAAAATCATTGAGTAATTCTTGAGATAAATAGTCTTTTACGTTGAAAAGAAGAGTTCATTTGGAAAAATAATTGAATAAAACCAGAACTGAAGTAAGATAGTATTTTTATAATAAAATTAGTTATTGTATATATATAATGGTTTCCAAAAATATATTATATAGTGGCCTTTAAAATAGGTAAGATATTGAGAAATTCCCTGGAATCTGGCTCGCATTTTGGGAAGAATTTTTGAAATATCCTTTTAAAACGTATAACTCCCCATAAATAAAGGTAGGAATCTAAATGATAAAAATAAATAGAACATTTAAACAGAATTTATAAAGAGTAAAGATGAATAAATTATAATTTAATTTAGTTATGCATAATATAAGAGTAACCCGAATGAAAATAGAGGTTCGTGTAGAAAACCTTTACCTTAAGTCTGTTGGTGTTCCTAACATTATTTTAATGACTTGAATAATCGAATTGAGGTTCATAAATTAATTATTATAGAAAATATTATAAATTTAATATATATATATAATAACATTATTAGGTTCATTCATGGAATTTTGATGGGCTAATAGATACAATTTCATTGTTTTGGAGTGTTTTCTTCCATGGTTTTCATGATCGGTTTACTTATATTCATGTATGTATAAACATGTATAATAAGAATTGTTGTATATAAAAGAAGTTTTATGTTATTAGTGAATAATCATATTATTATATGGTTATAATTTTTTTTGGGTTTTTGGTAGTGAATATGAATCATTACATAAAATATTCAGGACAACTGGTTGGGTTAATTAGTGGTTGTTGATCATAATGAAATCATTTTGATTTATAAATTAATATCATGTGTAAAAAGGGATTATAAAACCTTAAATAAGTTATAATACATATATTATAGTATGGTTCAACCATCAAAATGTTTTCATTGCCAGAATTTAAGATGGTAATAGTAATTGAAAACACGTCATCCTTGAATGTGATAAATTAACACAACTCGAATGGTGTTTTCATTAATAGTATAAAAGAAGGGGAAATGAAAGATGATGAAGAATTATTCCTTTCCCAAAAACAATTCTAGTAAATGTATGGTACTGGACTCATGAAAGAATTTTTATGAAATGATATGTGAGGAAAGAAAAAGAAAACATGGGAACTCGAAATAAAAGAAATGAAAATTGGAAGTTACCTCTTGAAGTAATCTTCCTTGGAAGCCTCTTTAGGGGAGAGGTTTTGGTCTTTTTATGTGACCAAGTTCATCTGAACATAGAGAAGAATCATTGGAGGATATTTTATTAGAATTTAAGAAAAAAACAAGGCTTTATAAGAGTGAATAGAAGAGGGAGTGAGGGGTGTTTAGAGTGGAGGAGAGTAGGGTTTTCTTAATTTTTTAATCATTAGTTTATTATTTTTCCATAAGACAAGAAATAGTGAAGATTCAATAACCAAAAATAGTAATAAGTTAATGTAATTAATAACCAAGGGTTTTTACATCATATATTATTCTAGTAATAGTGTATTTAACTTATAATGTATATATACGTTAAATTATTTTATTTCAGTATTCATAAAAAATTTCAGTATTTTAAAAAAATCCCAGAAATCCATCCCAACCATTTTTTTACATATGGAATTAAAAAATTAAATCCATTTTTTGAAAATATTGTTCTAAATATTTTTAATTAAATTTTCATATAAAATCATAATTTATTAAAAAACTGCTTTAAAACTTTAACTCAATTTATAACATCTAGACATGTTAATCAATGTATCATAAAATTATCATATAACCATAAGACAATAAAATTTAAATTTATGATTACATATTATGAAAATACATTTCAATTTCAAATTATTAAATTAATCATAAAATATTAATTAAAATATTTATGACTTACAAAAATAAAAATACTTATTTTATGATCATTTTGTCACTTATAAGATGTATGAATAGTATTTATACATTAAGAGGTGATGTTTAAATTTTTTGGGGATGATTTAATATTCATTACTATTCATAAGGGTATGTTACTATTTATAAGGGTCAAGTTACTATTCACCCAAAATGTATGTTGATCTTATAAGACTCTAAATATCATACTGAATGCAATAGTGTATGTTAGTTTTCAAAAAATTCCAGTCATAGGAGTGACAAAATTATTTTTATTGGATAGTTTATAATAAAGTGTTGTTTTGTAGACACTTTGTGTTATATTCATTAAATTTTTATTTTCAGAATATTGGGTGTTTCATTCTCCCCTCCTTACAAAAATTTCTCCCTCAAAATTTTATATTGAACTTTAAATGTTAATGGTTGATACATGAAAATCCTCTTGTGGGAATCCCACTTCAAATATACAGTTAAAATATACCCTTAACAATATGGAAAGGGAAATGCATAGTTTACTAAAAAAACAATTCATTCTAATTGGAAAACATGGTCATGAAAGAATAATCAAACTATCATGTTCTAATTGGAACTGATAGATAACATGCTCAGATGAAAGATCATTACCAAAAAAACATAAACTACAGTTATGAAATATTTCATTGATATCATGAACAAATATATTTGGTAATAAGACAAAGTTTTTATTTAAGACTCCTTTTCTATAGTTGATGAATTATTCCACTCTATAAGAGTATATATATGTTTTTATATTTCATAAACACAAACTTATGCTTTGTTTGTGCCTTGAACTATTGTTACTTAAAATTTAGCAAATATTGCATCATGTGGTGAAATTAAACTCTAAAACCTCATACAATGATAAACTTAAACCATTTAAAACTGGTTTAACATTCCAAAAGGTTATGATCCAATAAATTAGAATCATTCTCATATTCATCCTTTCTAGATCCATGTACATGGGGTCCTTATAAATCCTCATTTTTTTATAATTACATGATCTATCCTACTCAATACATCTCCTGCATTATTTTCCTTTAATCAACATAAGGTAGCCTTAAATTTTTACATTCTTGACATGTGAATATCCCCATCATGTGTCCTATTGAAATATGGTAATAACTAAAATTACCATAAAACTTTATTGGAGACATGCATTCATCCTTACACATGCTATTGGATAAATTCCTTATATCCAAAAATGTTGTAAACTCTATTAATGATAGCATAAACCACTTTTCGACAAGTCAAAAATTAGTTTTGAGGTAGTTTGTACTTATCCAAATGAACCATTTAATCATCATTATTTTCATCATTAGTAATATATTAAGGGGTTTCTTTCCCTCAATCATGTGTTTTACCAAAAAAAAATTACTTACCAATGAATATATTTTCTTAGTACCATTCAACTTATGGTTTCAAATCCTTAATGAAAAATATTGCAGTACAATCATCATATATTCTATAATTATTATAACAAGTACGTTACTGAAAAAAATTCAAATGAATTGATTCTTGACTAGGAATATTAAACATTCAAATTCATCTTTGGCAGCATCATGACATGATCATTATCTTGTATCATCATTTTGGGTATAATCATTTGACTCTTGGGAAATTTATTCTCATATTGTCCCATCTCATTGCAGTTGAATAATTGTACATTGGAAACCTTTTTCTTTCCCTTGAAATCATGAAATTGGTGTCCTTTTTGTCTACACTTATAATAAAATCTCATTACCTTCAAGAATTTACCAAAATGATTCTTTCCATAGTTATCACATGTGGGAAAACTCTTCCATCCCTTCTTCCCTTTATCCATATTTTTCTCTACCTCCCTCTTCTTCTTTGGCTTCCCTTAAAATCCATATGCCTTAGAGAATCCTTTACATAGCTTGTTAACAAATGATATTATTTCCTCATATGATAAGGACCCATGGGTGATTATCTTCCTTTGAAATGTTGGTTGATGACTATGAGAGATATGATCCTTCTTACTTTTTACATTAGGTGAATTGGTGAATCTCTCATTCCATCTGTTATGTGCCACTTATAATCAATTCCACGTACTATATTATCTCAAAACATTATGAAATTTATATAACTCTAAACATAACACAAATTAATGCATCATAAATTTTAAAACCGTATACTTTTTTTACATTGCGGGAAAAAATCCTTCATAATGGTGGGTAAGGGAAATGTGAATTATACAAAGTATATCTCCAAGGATTGTCAAACTAGGATCACATTAAGGCTCATTATCTTAAAACATTATACACTAGGTCAAGCCCAAAACTCTATCAGAGTTGTTACTCATATGTAATTTTGTTCCAGAACCACTTCCACTTGTAATATCCAAATAGGGATGTATTTTTTATAAATATCCACATAATCTATTCCTTACCAAAATTCTAGTACATTCTTGTATGTTTACCCTCAAAGACTATTTTTTCCCTAATAAACATTTTCTAAATCTGGTTTCTACGTTTTCTACTAAACATCCTTTAATACCAAATGTAACGATCCAACCACTGTTTCTCAGACCTAGTGCCTTATTTTATTACATTGGAATATAAATAAGGAATGTGAATCCCAAAGGACCATGTAGTTTTGTATCTTTAGAAACAAGATACACACATAAGTTCAACATTACAATTTGAAAATAAATACAACATATAAACTACTTTGACAACATCCATAAATCTTAGGTTATTTAAGATTGTAATTCATAATATACCTCTTCATGTCCTGGGAAAATGAGACATAAGAAAGGGGTGAGATCAAACGCTCAGTAAGGGTAAGCAATAAAGTGGAAGATATCATAAACATAAACATTAGGCATGGTTAATAACTTAAAAACACATGCCTTTTAAAAATTAAACATGGTCATAATATAAAAAGGACATGGGATGAGTAAATATGATATAATAATGAACTACCATGGGTATTCTACAAGTCTAATAACCACATGAACTTTTAATTACTAGTTTCATAATGGGTGAATGCATAATGAGGGACATCATATCCATACCATCAAGTATTGATGCCAAGACCATAAATAACCATTTTTTAAAGGCCTTTTTCCAAGACCGTAGTTTGTCTCATGAGACCAAACGATTCACCAAGAGGCTATAAAGGGCCCCAACTGA
Source organism: Viscum album (assembly GCA_963277665.1). Lineage (NCBI taxonomy): Eukaryota > Viridiplantae > Streptophyta > Magnoliopsida > Santalales > Viscaceae > Viscum > Viscum album. The sequence continues at coordinate 1,867,093,799 of OY728159.1, forward strand.
CATTTACTAAGTCTAATTTATTCATGATATAAATGGGGATAAGCAGAAACAAAATATCCATTCATATTGAAATTAATATATGAAATGTAAATAACTTTCCCCAAACATTAAGCATAAATACTAACCATTCAGAGTAAATTGGTGAATGGTTTTAAGATAGAAAATCCAAAGTAAAAATAATTATAAACCATTAAAAAAATATATTAGATGATATCATAATGTATTAATCTCAATAATACATAATAATCAACAATATTTTTGAAATAGATGAAGATAATATTATAAAATCCTCAAGTAATTCTTGAGATAAATACTCTATTACTTTGAAAAGAAGATCTCTTTTTAAAAAATAATTGTATAAAAATATAATTCAATTAAGATAGTTTTTTTATAATAAATGATATATTTTATAAATGTAATGGTTTCCAATTATAGTGTTCCCTTGAAAATAGGTAGGAATTTAAAAAAAATTCTTGAGTCTGGCTCGTATTTCAGGAAAAAAATAACGATCCTTTAAAAATGTATAACCCCCATAAATGAAGGTAGGACTCTCATTGGTAAAAATATATATATAATTCACAAAAAAATTATTAGGAGTATATCTGGTTAACTAATAATTTAATTTAGGTATGTTGATGATAAGAGTAACCCGAATGAAAATGGAGATTCTGGTAGAAAACCCTTACATTATGTTTGTTAGTGTTCCTCACTTGAACTTAACTACCGGAATAATCAAATTTAAGGTCATAAAGTAATTATTCTAGAACCTCCCCTACATTAAATTTATTTATTGTAACCATATTAGGATTATCCATGGCCTTTTATGGGTTAATAGATTCAATTTCATTATTTGAGAGTGTTTTCTTCTTTGGTTTTCATGATCGGTTTACTTATACTCATGTACGGATAAACATATAGAATGATAATGGCTGTCGAGAATAGATTATTTCTATTATTAGTGAAAAACCATAAGATTACATGGTTATAATTTTTTTTGGGTTATTGGGAGTGAAGATTAATCATTATATAAAACTTTAATAGCAATTCTTTAGGTTAATTGGTTGTTCTTGATCACAACATACTCATTTTGATTTATAAATTAATATCATGTGTAAAAAAAGGATTCAAGAACCTTAAATAAGTTATAATAAATATATATATTTGACTGTTTCAACCATATAAATGGTTTCATTACTAGAATTAAATATAGTAATAGAATTTGAAAACATGTTATTCGTGAATGTGATAAATTAACACATCTTGGATCGTGTTTTCATTTCTAGTATAAAATAATTGGAAATGGTATATGATAAAGAATTATTAATTTATCAAAACAAAATTTCAATACATGTAAGGTACCAGATTTAGTACAACATTTTGATGAAAGGATAGGTGATGAAATAAAAAGAAAATAATAGAACTCGAAATAAATGAAATGAAACGAGGAATTTACCTCATGAAGTAATATTCCTTGAGAGCCACATTAGGGGAAAGGTTTTTTTCTTTTTATGAGACCAAGAGATTCTAAACGTATTGTTGGTGCTTGGGAGGTTATTTGAGTTGAATTTATACAAGTCCCCAGGCTTGAGAGGAGTGAATTGAAGAGGGTTCAGAGAGTTTATAGTGGAGGAGAGGAGGATTTTCTTAATATTTTAATCAGTAGTTTATTATTTTTTTCATAACACAATAAATAGTGATGATTCCATGACCATAAATAGTAATAAGTTCATGTGAGTTTAATACAAGGGTTCTTACATCAGTGATGATGCTATTAATAGATTATTTAAGTCATAATGTATATATATGGTAAATTAATATATTTCACTATTCATAAAAAATTCATGTATTATAGAAAATCCAAAAAATTCACCCCAAAATTTTTTCTATGTGTAGAATTGAAAATTGAAATGCAATTTTTGAAAATATTTTTATAAATATTTTTAATTCAATTTTAAAATAAAATCATAATTTATTAAAAATTATCTTTTTAACTATTACTCTTTTTATAACACCTTGAAAAGTTAATAATGGTCTAGTAAAATTATCTTATAACGAGAAGAAAATTAAATGATAATTTAGGATTACATTTTATGATAATTGATTACCAATTTAAATTAATAAATTAATTATAAAATTGTAATTAAAATATTTATGAATTATAAAAATACCAATACTTATTCTATGATCATTTTTTCACTTATAAGATGACTAAATAGTATTTATAAATTCATGGGTAAAGTTTCAATTTTTTTGGCCAATTTACTATTCCTTACTATTTATAAGGGTATGTTATTATTTATAAGGGTCTAGATACTATTCACCAAAAATGTATGTTGATCTTATCACACTCAAAATATCATAATGAACATAGCCATGTATGTCATGTTTTTAAAATTCAAATCACAGGAGTGACAAAATTATATTTATTGGGTAGGTTAAAAGAATGTGTTGTTTTGTAGACAGTCAGTGTTTTATAAATTCAATATTTATTTGAAAAATATTGGGGTGTTGCAATAATTCTATCTAAAAAATGGTGACAGATCATGGATCGATGATCAACGCCCAACTGATTCGAAGGAACTACAACAACGACGACCACACAGGGATCATCTTTCATTGGTGACTGATCTGAATAGAGGCAGGGTGGTTATTTAATTTTGGTTTCCCCAATCATGATTTTCATGAAGAATTTGGGTCAATCCATGAATATATTGATCCATGGTTCATTCGTTGTAGGATGGATTAATAATTACATGGTCTTTTAATGGGGGCCTATTTTAAATTCTTCTTTTCTCTTCGTTCTAACGAAAATGAATTGAGGTTGAGAAGAACAAAGTCCAATGTATGTTCCTTGGAAATTTTTTATGCTTTTATCTCCCTTTTTCTTCGTGTTCATATTCCTTGGACCCATATGGCCATGGTTTCACCTGTTTGGTGGCTCCGAATGTGATCAGACCCCCAGATTTGAGGCAAACCGACAATGAAAGTCAGGTCTGTATAGATCGACACCTAGGGAACATGGATTTGTGACCATTTCGAAATACAGGCTTCAGAGGTGTCTTGATGGTTCTTGGAATGGAACACCGGAATGGGAATTTCATGGTGGTTCGGTGAGGAGTTGGTGGTGTTGGAAGCCCGGGGAGGTGGCGATCGGAGTCGGTGGTGTGGGAGGTTGTGGTGGCGGATGTGTGGAACATGGTGGGAAGCCACGTGGGAGTCGACGTGGCTAGCGAAAGTGGACTGCGGCACTAGCCACTTGGTTCATAGGTTGTGGTATGTGTCGAATGTGGAGGGCCAGTGGGATGAGCAAAGAAGGTAGAGGGGAGTGGGACAAGAGGACCAGGCGGCAGGGGCCAGGCGGAGCGGGTTGGGTGACACGGGTGCGGACTAGGCCATGGAAGAAGGGTCAGGCTAGGTGGGCCGGTACAAGCCAAGTTGGTTGGGCCAGGTGGGCCAAGTCAGACCCAGGTTAGACATGGGAAACTTGGACATATTTGGGCCATGGTAAATGGAACCTATCGACCGTGAGCCAGGGTCGCTCAATCTACCACATAGCCGCGACAGTTGGGGGCCATGGTCGACCACCACGGTCAGTGGTTCAACCGTGCGGTAGATCCATAGGCCTAGTGACCCCTAGTTCTTTGAAACATCAAACCCCCATAACATTCAAAAGGTTCATCCATTTGAGGATTTTTCTATGGTGTTGGGACCCTGATGTTCAGACAAACCTTTTGAGATAATGTGGTGAGTTTTTAACTTAGACCGGTAGAGGTTGAGATCATTCCCTTTAGTCTTTTCTATAAGGGATCAATATGGTATTACGTCCACACCATTGGATTGTAATCCCTTATAGAGGTTGAGTCTCAGATAGAGTCTGTTATCCCTCCTTGAGACTAGAGTGTAATAAGGTGAATTTAAATATATATATATATATATATTACAGCAATTTACTTAGGTATTTTAATTTTTTTATTCAATAATGTGCTTTGTATGGGTTTAATTTTTCAAGAATGAGGCTTCCAAGGTTTCAAAGGAAGAAATGAAGTAAAAGTGTAGAATTCGCCAATTACACATCCAAAACCATCAGAACACATCATGTAATAGGATTTCACAGCATGAAACAAGTCATGATCCAAAATGTGAACTATGTCGTGAAGACTATAGAAACATAGGTCAGTACACATCGTGATACGACAATACATGATGTAACCCCATTCAAGTCTATTGAGCAATAAATCTAATTCGGTGTTAGAGTGAAGTAATGTACACATTGTGGGTAATCGTTATATGACATGTAAGCAGTCAAACCTCATATTTCAGGTGAGATACATGCAGGATTTCCATATGATTCAAAAAATTAATAAAAATATGTGGATCAATGGTTCACAATGTGTAATCTATTACTCATCATGACCCATTTTTTATGTATATACATTATCCCTACATCAGTTTCGAGGTAATTTCAGAGCATATACCTCTATTTTTTTTCATTGAGTTTCCTTCATCCCTTTTCCTCTCAAAATCAACTTTCTTCATTATTTCATATTTTATTTTAGCACAAGCGCCATGGATTTTTTTTCTTCATCCCCTTCCTATTTCTTTCGTATCACCTACCCTCTCTCATTATCAAAATTGTGTTGGATTGATTTCTTCTTTCATTACAAGTAATTATTTTATTTAGTTGTGATTTTTATTTCTTAACTACATATTTCATGCTCATCCCCACTTGTGAATCTAAAACCATTTCACAATTTTGAATCATCTACATTAAAACATTATTATCATGATCACCATGGTTTCATTTATTTATTTCTTTTCATCACCTCCTTGCATGAGTGGCTAAAACCACCCATTGGTAAAGATCGAGAGTATATGTATCTGAATTCATAATACATATTTAATTATACATTTGGTAACACTAAAGAACTATTCATCAGGATAAATGATAAATGTCGATCCAATTCATTTAAATGCCCCCGACCAAGGGATTTTTAATTAATGGACCCTATCATGGTTAGATTATATTAGGATACGACCACTAGTCATAGATTCTTTCATCTATAGATGCCAATATAAATTCACCTAGGTTGTCACTATCTCCTGATCATGTAAAAGTTACCTCATAGGTAAAACTAGGTGACTTGACCAATGTCAGCTAGTGAATTTCACTTGCTTTTCAGCCTAAACTTTAGGACCCTAACATGATTAGAATTAAGATAACATTTCTTACAAATACTCAAAATTGATCTTGGGAACTCATTAGTTATTTAAATAAATCATCAATTACCATATATTTAGTAACATCCTAAATAAAAGAAACTAAAAAATACTCCTACCTAAAGGATATCAATCCTTTAACTTCTGAGATCCAACTTCAGTACTATGGGATCAACCCTGAACTATTACAATTCTATGTATAAGTAGTAAGTGAGGTTTGTGAAATCATTAAAATATAATCTAAATTCAATCAGCCCAAATTCAACGATGTGTGTGGTAAAACCAAATTTTTCCACCATTGACTAGGAGGAAATGGTTTTTCTATAAAGCCTTTGGTATGAATTCTTGGGATTACCTTTTCTTGACCCCTTTCCTTCATTCCTTTCATGATTCCCTTATATCAATATTTTTCTGGTTTAGTGAATGTACCAAGGTTCATCAAATCGTTCAAAGAATCATGAGATAAATGAATCATTAACCTTTGATACCAAGATTAAAAGGTATATTTTTACATGCCACTGATCTATGATGGACAACCTAAGAAATATAGTGGGAACCAATCCACCAAATCTTCCAAACATGCACCATGTAATTCTGAGGCAGCACCAAATTCATCAAGAGAGGACAATCATGAATTGTGGTTTTCCATAAATCCATAGTGCAACACAAATGATAGAACATCCCCCATTAAAGATCATAAATTTTACATCATACTTGGGCTCATTCACGTGATACATTATATGGGAAAACATAGTGGACTTTAGAGAGAAGATCCATAAGAACACATCTCTAACTTCTGAGAAGTTTGTGATACCTTTCGCAGCCATAGAGTTTCTTCAGAGGTAATCAGAATGCACATATTCCCATTATATTCAAGGGGTGGAGTGAAGTAATGGATAAAAGGTAAATATCATTAGTCAATTATGACTTTGGATGATATTTCTAATAATTTCTTGGATAAATATTTACCACCAATCTGAACATGGAATCTCTAGAATGACATTCAAAACTATGATTAAACTATTGGAGAATCAGTATGGGAACCATCAGAATGATTTAAGGAGAAAATGAGGAAGTTTCCACATCATGGTTTAGACATTTGGATTCAGTTGCAGACATTATACCACAAACTCCAACTAGTTTGGCGATCTGTTGGCAATGCTTCTGTCAATGGAGGAATAATTTTTAAAACCCTAGAAGTTAGATGATCAATTCATGATGATGTTTCTCACAATTCTAGCTTGTGGAAAAGTTATTGTGTACCATCATGGCGTGGTATCGACCAATTATATGAGAACACCAAGTTTTCATCTCAGGTTGAAGTTCTCACAAAGAATCTAGAATCATTTCAAATGAAAGATGCACCCCCCCCCCCCCCCCCTCATGCTCCCAAGATGGAAATGAAATCATGTGGAATGTGAGGTGTCACTCATCCTTTCCAAGATTGCAAAGAAGGATTTTAGTATCAATATGACTGTAATTATATTAATTACAATCAATATAACCCTCTTAGTCAATAATATTAACACTATTAACTGCAGAAGCCTGCTCATCAACATCCATAAAACAACCAAGGTTATTTTCAGTAGAAAAGTAGACAAGCACTATTTTGGAATGCAGGACCACCAGGTTATCCACCTATGAACCTAGTACCAAGACCCCAATAGAAGATGCAACAGAAACCCTTCCCATAAAGTCCGCAATAATAATTCCAAACCACCCAACCAAGACCTCAGTAACGACCACCTCCTTCTCAAAGTCACCTGGAAAATTTCCTAATTACTTTTGTCTAAAAATTTGATCATAGAATGACAATATATGATACAGAAATACAATACCCAAGAACTTTATTAAAGAATCATAAAATTAAAACTGATAAAATCATGAATACTTTTTCATGTAGATTACAAGGTACCCTACATGGTAATATCGAGACATACCCATGGGAGGAATCAAAGGTGGTAGTGTTGATAAGCGGGAAGATTTTGGACTTTAAACAACCTAGTGGAAGAGATTAAAGGATTCTTGAAGATTCTAAGAAGCAACCAACAATGGAATAATATGATGAGAAAACTACACCTAAAGAGGTTTCACTATCCAAAAGCGATCACACTCTTGTACAACCAAAGGTACCATTTTATATTCCCCACTCCATACAAGCCACCTCTTCCCTTTCATGAAAGATCTATATAATACAGAAATGAGGCACAATACAAGAAGTTCCTAGATATGTTTAAGAAACATCACTTCAATATACCATTTGTAGAATCCACATACAAGATTCTAGTTTATGAAAAAATTCTCAAGGATTTATTATCTAACAAAAGTAAAATAGAAGATCTTAGGGTCATATCACTAAATAAATAATTCTATAATGTTGTGTTGTATAAAATCCCATCAAAATGAGAGATGCCAGATGTTTTTCAATTCCTTGTGATATAATGGAAGGCACATTTGAAGGAGACTTGTGTGATCTTGGATCCAACATCAGCAAAATGATGATGAGTGTTTTCTATAAGCTAGGACTCCAAGAACTGAAAACAAAAAGAGTATCACTAAAACTCACAGACCGATTAGTGAGGTACCCCATGAGTATAATCAAATATGTTTTTGTTAATGTTGGAAAATTCATATTTCCAGTAGACTTCCTAGTCCTGGAATTCAAATAAGAAGGAAACATCCCCATTAAACTTAGAAGGCCATTCATAGCCATAGGAAAGGATTTTATTGATGTGAGTCAAGAACATATGATCTTCTATGTTGGAGAAGAACAAGTAGTGTTAAATCTAGTTAAATATGCCCAATAATAAGATTATTTAGTTGATTGTAATGCCATATCTCTCACCTGAAAAAGGAGGCTTGTACATGGATATTAAAGAAGAAAGTAAAGAGTCACTCTTGGAGAAGGAATAAGAGTATGATTTTGAAGAAGTAAGCTTCATTGAACCACGCACGATGGATACCTTGCAACCTTTCATCCCCTCCATCATTCAACAACCGAACATGGAACTAAATCCTATACACAATATGTGTAATTACTCATACAGGGATATTCATCTAATCCACCAATGATTATCAACTGCATATTTTCTCGAGCATACGAAGAAAAATTGGTTGATTTATTGAAGATACATAGACAGTTAATTTCCTGGGGAGTAGGAGACATCAAATGGATCAATCCTACTAAATTCACACACAAGATCTTACTCAAAGAAGATAAAAATACATAATGACAACCTCAAAGGTGGATCACACCACCAATGAAATATGTCATAAAAAAGATGTGTTAAAACTCTTAGATTCAGGAATAATTTTTTCCATGTCAAATAGTGAATGGGTGATCCCTCTAGAAGTTGTTCTTAAGAAAATAGGACTCAATATAGAAAGAAATAATGAAAAATAATTGATTTTAACATGCACTATCATTGGATGAAGAGTCTACGTAGATTAGAGATTCATGAATGTAGCAATAAAGAAGGATCATTTTCCTTTACCCTTTATGGTTCAAATGATGGAATGACTTGGGGGACATAAATTATACTATTTCTTAGATATATATTCTGCATACAATCAAATTTCAGTCAACTCGGATAATTACCAAAAACCACATTCACATGTCCATTTGGTACTTTTGCATATAGAATAATATCATTTGGTATATGAAATTCTTCAGAAATGTTTTAGATATTCATGATGCATATTTTCCATGAAATGGATGAAGAGTTCCTATAAATATTTATTGATGACTTATCAGTCTATGTAGGATCATTTTTGGTATGTCTAAGAAATATAAAATTAGTTATCTAGTTCTATGAAGAATGATTCCTACTTCTAAATTGGAAGAAATTTAATTTTATAGTCTAAGGTGTAATTGTACTCTGCCATAATATCTCTTAGTAAGGCATTGAAGTTGATCCAACAAAGATAAATGTCATCAAGGTTCTTTAAGAACCCTAAAAAGTAAAGGGTATCAGAAGTTTTTGGGCCATGCCAGAATTTACAGATGATTTGTGAAAAAGTTTCTAAATTTTACCATTCATTGACACATATGTCATCGAAAATATGTTTCTTTCAAATTCCTTGAGGACTACCAGAATTATTTCAATATATTGAAGAAGAGTCTAATATCATCCCCAATCATCATTTCACCCAACTAGGATTGGGAATTTGAGTTAATGTGTGATTCAAGTGACCTTGCTATTGGTGTTGTGTTAGGACAACTCATGGGCCACATCTTCAGTCCCATCTATTATGCAAGCCACACACTAAGCGAAGACTAAGTAAACTACTTAGATATAATGAAAGAACTCTTATCCATTTTATATGCCTTCGAAAAATTCCATTCATATCTTGTATTTTTCTAATGTGATTGTACATATAGATCAGGTTGACCTCAGATACATGATGAATAATAAGGATACCAAACCTAAGCTAATACGTTGGATCCTCCTACTACAAGAATTTGATATCATGATCAAGTATACTAAGAGCATAGAGAACGTGATTGCAGATTATTTATCCAGACTTCCTCTACCCAAACAAACAATTTTTCTATTCTAAATTAAACAACATTATGGTTGAGTGAGAACCTAACAAAAATAAATTTGAGGTTAAGTGAGAACCAAAACAATAATAACCACAAGAATTTAAATGTGTCCAAGGGGATACACCATTGAATACATGTGTGAGAACCAATCCAAAACACCAAAACTGAGGTAGAGGATTATCAATGGAAAGAGCTTCATAGAACCTCTTCAAAGACACCACCACGCCAAAATAGCACCCCCAAGGAGACTGAAAATGAAGTAGACATTCCAGTTGAAACCCTGTTCAATATCAAAGTCCAATAGCGGTTCTATGATAGTGATAATTATCTAACCATGGTATTTTTACATTAGGATTTTTCTCACTGACTGGGAAAAATATTTTTGTTGGATTCCAACCATTAATATTGGGACGAACCACTTTTTCAAGCATTATACTAATGGATTATTAAGACGCTGCATCCCCCAAGAAGAAACCCACAATTTGATTGAGATGTGTCACATGTCACGGGTTAGCAGAAATCATGGACCTGAGTGTAGGGTAGTCAAAAATCTACAAAGTGATTTTTTCTAGCTAACACTAAACCATGATGTGAGGTAATTCTGCCTAAGATGTGACAGATTCCAGTGCACTAGGAATACTGGAAAAGGAAATGACATGTCTCAAAATCCCATTATGGAAGATGAAATATTTAATGTTTGGTTCATATAATTAAGTGTACTATTTTTAATTTCATATGAAAAATCCAACATTTTGGTCGGTGCTAACTATAGATCAAAATGGGTTGAAGCTGAAGTAACCTCACATGACACAACAAAAGATGTCATGAACTTTCCAAAAGAAAATGTGTTTTAAATATTTATATTTCCAAGTTTAATCATCAGTGATTGAGGAACACACTTCATAAACCAAGATATGAAAGGATTACTAGAGATGTATGTATTCAGATAAGATAAAGAACCTCCCTACCACCCACGAACAAGTGGACAAGTAGAACTATCAAATTAGGAGATAAAACAAATTTTTGAAAAGACTGTGAATGCATGTTGAAACGACTGGAGTCTCAATGTAACACCCCAAGGTTTTGAAAGTAAATATTGAATTCATGAAACACTGAGTCCCTAAAAAACAACACATTTTATAATCTATCTTTTAAACACAACTTTTCTTCTACTATGTTTTTAATTTCAAAAAACGGCCATCTAGAGTTGCGATCAGTAAGTCATTTTGAGTCTAATATACCCAACCTGATTTTCAGGTGAATAGTAACATACCCTTATGAATAGTAATATTAATAGTAGCATGAACATTAAGAATATTAAATCATCTTATTATTTTATTTTAATATTTCTCTAAGATAATTTCATCGTGATTAATTTTTTAAAGTGATGTAAAATGAGTTATAGATTTAAAATTGTTAATATTTTAATAAAGTATAATTTTATTTAAAACAAATTAATCATATTTCAAAAATTATTTTTTAAAAATGTAGTTCATTTTGGAATTCTACATGTCAAATAATAGTTAGGGTGATTTTTTTGTATTTTTTTTGAAATTTTTGAAATTTTGATGAATAGTTAAATACGGTAAAATACCGTATATACAAATTATGAGTTAAATACACTAATTATGACATAATGAGTGATTTAATATTGCTTGGATAAAACTAAAATGTACATATTACTATTATGTTCACATGTATCAACACTATCGGTTGTGTTGAAGGAATTAATAAAATATTCAAAATTCAATCCTCCCCTCCACAATAAAAAACCCCCTCACTGCCTCTTATCTTCACCCTTTTAATCCTTGAACCTCCTCCAATTTTGGCACAAATACCCTTCCCTATTAAATCCCCATTTCCATGAGATCTTGTTCCTTCCAAAATACAAAAACCCCTTCACTTAAGTAGGTGTATTCAATAAGTAAATTCACATTATATTTCTTTCATTTTCATTTCTAGTTCCTTTCTATTATTATCCTCTCCTCACCTACTCTACCTAAATGTCTATAAAAACTCCATTATCATATATACACTGTAATTATTTCAAGTGAAAGGAAAACCCATCATCGATATCATTACCCTCTCTCTCATTTATTTTCTAAATGAAATCATCGTCTGTGAGGTGCCAATTTAAAACCATTGTCGAGGACAAAGTTCCATTCTTCAATTTATCCTTCATTTATGGTCATCAAACCATTTTTATTGATAAAAAAGACTATAAAATATGTATTATAACCTATATAATATTTAGGAACTAGTATATGTACATAATATTAATTCAAATGACCAAAGTAGTTCATAATAATCAAAATACCGCTAAAATAATCTTATCGTTTGTCATTAAAATTTAATCAAATAATTAATCCTCATTCCATGTAAACAAATGGTATAAATGAACATTAAAACAAGTGGATGTTCATAAATAATGTTTAAATTAAATTATGGTGATTTATATCCCTTCCACATGAACTCCATTACTTAAAAACAAGTGAATCAATTATGAAAATCAAGAAAACAAACACTCTGGAACGACAGAATTCAATATTATAACATATAAATATTGACATAAATGAACTAAAAAAATTATGATATGCTAAATAAATGTCTCATTTGTTCTAAAATAAGTTATTAATAAGTCTAATTTCATATTACAGGACATTAAGTTCAAGAGAGGAACACATTCGGACTTAAGGTAAGGGTTTTCCACTTGAACTTCCATTTTCATTCAGTTTACTTTTATTGTCTAAATAAATAAATGAAATTATATTGTATTATTATTTAATTCTCATAAAATTTGTGTGAGTGTTGTATATATGTTTAAAAAACTGATTCCTTACTTATTTTATGGAGATTTACACGTATTAAAAGGATCCTTCAAAGTTATTCCGTAATACAATCCTGATTCAAGGGGATTTCCCATATTCCTACCTATTTTCAATGGAAATCTATAATCTAATTTTAGAAACCATTATCTTTATAAAATCAATCATTTTATTATGAAACTACAGTCTTTATTTAATTCTAGTTTTATAAAAATACTTTTTGAAAAGAGATCTTTTTTTCAAAGTAAAAGAGAATTTATCTCAAGAATTACTCGATGATTTTATAAGAGTACATTCATATATTTAAACACTATTGTTGATTATTATGTATGATATCATATACCATATTTAATTGAATGGTTTTTTACAGGTTTTATTGTTGATGTGTTATCCTAAAACCATTCACCAATTAACTCTGAATGGTTAGTGTTTCAGCTTAAATTTTTGGAAAAGTTAATTACATTTCATATGTTAGTTTCAATATGAATATATATGTTCTTTATGTTTATCCTCGCTCATATGATGAACACATTTGACATATTATGTTACGGGTGGTTCCCACTATATCCCCTCGATTCATCGGTTGATCTAATGAGATAAATAAAGGTGGTATTGGCCAAGGCCTTGCCCATTTTGAGATATGGTTTTGGGCGAGGCCTCAATCGTTTATATACATGTTGGCCGAGTCCTTGATGGTATATTTTAGAATGATCAGCATAAAAATTCCCTAATTATGAATCTACAAATTGATAGTTCATGTAATTATTTGACTAGTATAATACCCATGATTATGTTTTATAATTAAAATATTAACTCAGCTCATATTTCTTCCATATTATGTGCACACATTTCATTTAATCTCACGTGTTTTCAATTATTCACCATACCTAAGGTTAATGTTATCATCCATTGTACTAATTACTCTTACTAAGCCATTGACCTCATGCATTTCTAATGTTTCTGTTTCCTAGAATATGAAGAAGTAAATTATGAATGACTTGTAGGCATAGACTAAGAGGAATGGATGTTTTAATGGAATAAATTAGTGTTTTATTTCCATCTAGGATGTAATGTTGAACTTATATATGTATATTGTTTCCAAATATACTAAATTATTCCTTCCTTTGGGATACAAATTTCATGTAATCATGCCAATGTAATGTGAAAAGGCACCATCTCCGTGAAATTATGGTCGGGTCTTTACAGTTGGTATTAGAGGAAGTTTTGTAAAAAACATGGAAACTAGATTTAGAAAATATAGATTAAGGAACAAATCCCAAAAATAGTATTTGAGGATAATCATACAACTACATCCTGGTATTTTGGTAAGGAATAGGTTACATGGATATTTCTATAAAATACATCAAAGTCTCGATACTACAAGTAGACATAGTTCAGGAACAGATGTAACTATGACTGAAAATTTTGAAAAGGAGTTTCTGGCTTGACTCAGGGTATTGTGGTATAAGACAACGGGGCTTGCTGCGTACCTAGTTTGACACTCTCAAGGGATATGCTAAGATAATTCACATTTTCTTTAGAATCCATTATAATGTATTGAAATGAAAAATTTTCCTCAAAGAATCCATGTATAAGATATTGATATTAGTTATGCTATGTATTTTCCACGTTTAGGTTATACATTAAGATTCGTAACCTAATCTAGTGTGTGTAATTATTTATAAATGGCGCTTACTGGAAGGAATTGAAACTGCATTAATGTACATTTCCTAGGAAGGGATTTTCCTATAATGTAAGATATTGATATTGGATTCGGTGCAGCGACTGGTGCAGAGAAACTTATAACTATATTCGGATAGTAGACTCAAGTTATGAACAATAACCACACTCGTATAGAGAATACAGTTCCACAATGTGGAGGATCTATTCAAGACTACTTTATGTGAAAACAACATACATCATTTAGTGGTACTAAAACCCCATTCATAGAAAATTAGTGTATAAGTTCATTAGAGAAGATATTTATCACTTTGGGATGTAAGGAAAGAGATAAGGTTGTCATGGTGGTTTATCATCTACCGGGATATGTGGATCAATGGGGGTCTTTAAATCAAAACATAAAGGAGGAAGAGGAAATATAAGAAATGGAATGGAGGTATTTTAAGGAAATATTCAATGAAAAATACTTCCCTCATGAACAATGTGTAGATATGGAAAGGCAGTTTCTAAATTTTATACAAAAGGAAGATGACAAGGTTGAAAAGTATGAAGATAACTTCACATGGTTATCAAGGCATGTTGTGGACTATATAAATAATACAAGTAGATAAAATTATCAATTATTTGGTGGCCTAAATCTTTTCTTATGGAAGGCACTGGTCTCTCAAAGTTTCTCATCACACGAAGATATAGTTTCATGTGAAATCAAGACAAAAAAATAATTATCTAAGTCTTATGAAATTAATGAAAAGAAAGAGAAGTAGAGGGTTGCTGAAAACCTTGGAAAAAGAGATAAGTAAATGGGGAATAAGGGAAAAGTTGAATTTCCCCCTATGATAATTGTGGAAGGAAACACCCCAGTTCCTGCTTAAAATGGAATGGAGTATGCTAAAAATGTGGACATAAAGGCCATCTTGCTGGTGATTGCAAAGGGAAGAATGATGTTATTACTATTAAGTGCTATAATTTAAGGGATATGGGACACTATACTAATTATTGTCAAAATCATTAAGGATACATGCCACAGAAAAGGCCAAATTTGTTGGGACAAGCTTATGTGGTCACAACTGCTGATATTGAAGTTCTTAATGATATGGTGGTAGGTGTTTTAATCATTTCCTTAGACTTATAAAATGCTTTATTTTACTCTAGTTTATCACATTCTTTAATATCATCCTAGTTCTACAAGAAAATATGATATTACCAATTTGATTTAAAAATAGATTTCTCAATCAAAACACTTAAGGGAAGTATCTTGGAAACAATGTCATGCCACGTAGTCCCCATTATGGCATTTAAACATGATTTATCTTCAAATTTTATAGTCATACCAATGACTGAATTTTATATATTCCTTTTAATGGATTTTATTTCTAACTATGTTTCAAAAATTTATTGCAAGAGAAAGGAGGTTACAATTTTTGATGATGGTGTGGAATCCCTTATCTTTAGAGAAGAAACATCACAATCTGATGCTCATCTAGATCCACCCCCAGTAGATCTACCAAATCCAATAATTTGTAAGGAAGGGAATGTAATAACTATGGGTAAATATGGGAATTTTAAGATAGAGTATGTACTTATTGTGAAATAATATGTTGATGTGTTTCCAGAGGATTTACGAGGACATCCTCCAGAGTGTGAAATTGATTTTTACATTGACTTAATTCTTGATTCAAGGCCCATATCAAGGACCCCTTATATAATGGCCACTGTAGAGTTAGTGGAAATGAATAAAAAACTAGAGTAATTGAGTGATAAATTATTTATTCTCCCTAGTGTTTCTCTATAGATATCCCATGTACTTTTCTTCAAGAAAAGAGATGGATCAATGTGGTTGTGCATTGACTATAGGGAGATCAATGCTATAACAATAATGAAATAGTATCCCCTACCATGTATTGATGATTTATTTGATCAACTTCATGGATATGAATATTTTTTGAAGATTTACATTATATCTAGATATCATCAATTTCTTTTGGGGATGGAAGACATTCCAAAAACAACATTTTTAACCATGTGTGGGCATTACGAGTTTACATTCATTATTTTTGGATTGACTAATGCACCCTCTGTTTTCATGGATCTAGTGAATAGAGTATTCAAGGAATATCTTGATGACTTTTTGGTGGTATTTATTGATGCTATCATGGTATACTACAAAATCTATAAAGGTCATGAAAATAACTTGAGAACTATTCTGACAACTCTTAGAAGAAATGAATTATTTCGGAATTTTAGTATGTGTGAATTTTTTATTCAATAAATTTCCTTTATTTTCCACATTGTATCTAAGGAAATAATATCTATTGATTCTGTGAAGACAAAGGATGTTCATAAATGGTCTACTCTAATGAATATAACTGAGGAATGTAGTTTTATTGGTTCAGTAGGTTATTATCAGTGTTTCATTTAGAACTTCTCCCATTTAGCCAACCTAATGACCAAACATACACGTAAAGGGTTTATGTACGTATGGAAAAAATAATGTGAGGAATGTATTGAGGAATTGAAGAGTAAATTAGTGAATTCTCCAATCCTAATCATACTATTGTGGAATGATGGGTTTGTGATCTATAGAGACACATATATGAAAGGACATGGTTGTGTCCTTATACATAATGATAGAGTTATTCCCTATGCATCAAGGAAGTTTAAAATTAATGGAAAAAAAACTATAACACTCATGATATTGATTTAGCATTGGTAATATTTTTTCTGAAGATATAGTGACATTATCTCTATGATGAAAAATGTGAGATATATATGGATCAAAAAAGTCAGAAGAATATCTTTTCATAGAAATAACTCAACAGGCAGGAACAAATATGGATCATACTACACAAGGATTATGATTATACTATACAGTACCACCTAGTAATGGAAAACAAGTCAGCTGATGCATTGAGTATGAAGGATCATGTATTTATCAACAAAATGAGTATTTATAAGGATCCTTTGTACATGGATATAGTGAGGATAAATATGAGAATTATCAAAGGGGAAACATCACTACTTTTTCATTTAGTTTCCCAGCCATATTTATTAGAAAGGATTAAAAGTTATCAGTCTGATGAAGAGAACCTTTAAAATAAAATTAATGCTGTGAAATATGGAAATATGGCTGAAATTGTGTTGAAATATGGTGCTTTGAAATTTGGGAGGAGGCTTTATCTTCCAACTACACCCAAGCTAAAAATGGAGTTATTCGACGATGCCCATAGTTTGAATTTCTCCATACATCCTAGTAGCACTATGATGTATATATATTTTAAGGAACATTTCAAGTGGGATAACATGAAGAAGAAAATTGTGGATTATGTATCAAGATGTTCCGTATGTCGACAAGTGATGGCTGAAAGGAAACATCCAAAAAAATCATGCAACCTCTACCTATTTCTCCATCGAAAAGGGGTGACATCGCCATGGATTTTTTCACTTGATTAAACAAAACCCTATGAAATAATGATGTAATATGGGTAATTATGGATCGACTTACAAAATATGCACATTTCCTCACTATGAAGGAGGATTTCCAACTAGAGCGCCTACCCCGAATCTATATCAATAAAGTTTCAAGACTTCATGGGGAACCTCTCTCAATTGTGTCTGATTGTAACCCATAATTTACATCAAAATTATTGAAAAGTATGTAGAAATATGTGGATACTGAACATTGATTGAGTTCTTCTTATCACCCTCAAACTGGTGGGAAATCTGGGAGGACGATTGAAACCTTAGAGGTCATGTTGAGATCATGTACACTTGACATTCAAGGTATGTGGGATTAATATTTACCTTTATTAGAGTTTTCCAAAAATAATATTTTCCATTCAAGTATTCAAATGGCACCATATGAAGCATTGTATGGGAAAAGATTCCATAAACCAACATGTTGGGAAGAAGTTGGTCAAAGGAATCTTGTGGGCCCAGAGCCTGTAGAGGAAACAACAGTGAAGGTAAAGACTATTTAAGTCCATATCAAAGTAGCTCAAAAAATACATAGAATCTATACTGATAATTGAAGGAATGATTTGTAATTTCATGTGGGAGATCATTTTTTATTAAAATTATATCCATGGAAGGGCGTTATATGACATGGAATGAAAGGGAAACTGAGCCATAGGTACATTGGGCCTTATGAAACTATGTAGAGAATTGGAGATTTCACATATCGTTTGGCTATGCCACCTAGCCTGTTCAATGTACACAATGTGTTCCATGTATCATTATTGATAAATTACATGCCAAACCTAACACATGTCCTCAATTATGAAGGTATAGAGTTGGAACCTGAGATGTCTTACTGTGAAGAACCTATCTGGATTCTGGACACTAAAGAACAAGTGTTGAGGAATTGTATGACTCTTCTGGTAAATATAATTTTTAGAAATCATAATATTGAAGAGGAAACATGGGAACCTGAGCCGCTTATGATGAATACCTACCCAAATCTTTTTGTGAGGTAACATTCTGTGAATTTTAGGGATGACATTTTTGTATAGAGGGGAGAATGAAACACCCCAAGGTTTTTAAAAAAATATTGAAAGCATGAAACACATAGTACCTAAAAACAACACATTTTATAATCTAGTCATGAAACACACCTATGCCTCTATAATGTTTTGAATTTTGAAAAAATTTCATGTAGAGTTGCGATCTGTAGGTCATTTGGAGTTTGATAGAAACATCTTGGTTTTTTATTGTGAATAGTAACATATCCTTATGAATAATGATAGGAATAGTAATATGACCATTATGAATATAAAATCATATTATTATTTTATTTTCTTAAGACTATAATATAATTACATATTGATTAATAATTCAATGTGATATAAAATGATTTATAGTTTGAAATTTGTTAATTTCTAAATAAGGTATGATTTTATTTAAAAATTAATGTTTTCATATTTAGAAAATTATTTTAAAAAAATGGAACCCATTTTTTAATACTACATTTTGAAAAATGTTTTGGGTGAATTTTTGGGAATTTTTCTGAAATTCTTTAATTTTTTGATGAATAATGAAATACGGTAAAATTCCATATATACAAATTATCGGATAAATACACTATTTATGACATCATGAGTGATGTAAAAACACTTGGTTCTAACTCACATGAACTTATAACTATTATGGGTCACATGAATAAATGTTATTGTTTGTCTTGACAGAATTAATAAAATAATGAATAAAATATTCAAAATTCACCCCTCTCCTCCACTACAAACCCCCCTCAATACCTCTTCTCTTCACTCCTATAAGCCTTTAATCACCTAAAACTTATTCCAAAATACCATTCTCTAGTAACTCCCTACATACAAGAGATCTTGGTCTTTCCAAAATACCAAAACCCCTTTCTTTAAGGAGGTTTTCAGGGAGGTGGATTCAAGAGGTAAATTCACATTCTATTTCTTTCAATTTCATTTCAAGTTCATTTCTATTGTTATATTCTCCTAAAATACTCTAGAAAATGACCATGATAACTCCATTATAATCTATATACTGAAATTATTTCATGTGAATGTATGAACCATCATCAATATCCTTACTCTCTCTCTCTATTTTATTTTATAAATGAAATCATCGTCTGTGAGGTGCCAATTTAAATTCTTTGGGGATGATGAAGCTTCATTCTTCAATTTATCCTTTATTAATGGTAATTAAACCATTTTTATGGTTTCAAAAAACTATAATATATGTATTATATCCTTATTAACATTCAGGAACTAGTATATGTACATAATATTAATTCATATGACCAATGTAGTTCTTAATAATAAAATTACTGCTAAAATAATTTAAGTGTTTGTCATTAATATTTCATCTAATGACTCATCCTCATTACATGTAACCAAATGATATAAATTACCATTAAAATATATTTATATTCATATATTATTTTTATGTTCAATTAGGGATATTTACATCCATTCCCCATGAAATCCATTACTTAAAAACAAGTGAGCCGATTAAGAAAATAATGAAAATGAACACTCTGGAATGACATAATTCAATATTATAACATATTTATAAGAACATGAATAAACTAAAAAATTATGATAAATAAATAAATGTCTAATAGGTTCTGAAATAAGTTATTAATAAGTCTAATTTCATATTAATGGAAGTTATGATCAAGAGAGGAACATATTTGGACTTAAGGTAAGGGTTTTCCAACCAAACCTCCATTTTCATTGAAGTTACATTTATCGTCTAATTAACTCAATGAAATTTTTATGTATTATTATTTAATCATAATTAATTAGGTTTGAGTGTTATATATATGTTTAATAACTACAATCCTTTTTTATTTTATGGAGATTTACACGTTTTAAAAGGAACTTTAAAAATTATATCTGAAATACAAGCATGATTTAATGGAATTTATCAAATTCTTACATATGTCAAAGAGAACTCTATGGTATATTTTTGTCAACCATTTTCTTTCTAAAATCACTAATTTTATTATGAACATACTAACTTACTTAAATTCTGGTTTTATCAGAATAATTTACCAAAATATCCCTTCTTCTCAAAGTAAAAGACAATTTATCTCAAGAATTACTTAATGATTTTATAAGAGTATCTTCATATATTAAAACAATATTGTTGATTATTCTGTATGATATAATATACCATATTTAATTGAATTTTTTATGACTAGTTTTATTGTAAATGTGTTATCCTAAAACCATTCACCAATATACTCTTAATGGTTAGTGTTTAAGCTTAATGTTCGGGGAAAGTTATTTACATTTCATATGTCAGTTTCAATATGAATGTATATGTTTTTTATGTTTATAACTGCTCATATGATGAATGGATTGGACTTATAATGTGATGGGTGGGGCCAATTATAGCCCCACGATGCATCAGATGATTTCATGAGACAAATAAACATGCAATTGGATGAGGTCTTTCCCATTTGGAGACATGGTTTTTGCCGAGGCCTTAATCATTTTTAGATGTCCTGGCCGAGGCCATGAGAGTATATTTCAGAATTTCTGGAATATGCATTTACCTCTTTATGAAGCTATTAATTGATGGTTCTTGTGGTTATTCGACTAGTATAATACCCATTATTATGTTTTATTATGGAAATAATTACCCAAATCATATTTATGCCATATGATGTTCTCATTTTTCATTTAAAGGCATGTGTTTTCAATTATTCGACATGCATAAGGTTTATGTTTTCTTCCATTGTAATTCTTACTCCTACTTATCATTTGATCTCACCTCTTTCATATGTTGGTTTTTCCTAGGATATGAAGATGTAAATTATGACTGACTTGTTGGCATAATATATGAGTCATGGATGTTTCTAATGGAATAAATTAGTATTGTATTTACTTCCAGGATGTAATATTGAACTTATATATGTATCTTGTTTCCAAATATACTAAACTATTTATTCATTCAAGATACAACATTATTGAAATAATTCCACTATTATTTAATAAGGTATCGGTTTTAGGCAACATGGTTTGGGTATTGACAGTTGGTATCATAGGATGTTTAGTTGAAAACATGGAAACTAGATTTAGAAAAAGTAGATTATTGAATGAATACCTATCATAGTCTTTGAGGATAATCATACTAGAACATCCTGATTTTTTTGTAAGGAATAGATTATGTGGATATTTCTAGAAAATATATCCATGTCTAGATACTACAAGTGGATGTGGTTCTAGCACATATGTACTTACGATTGAAAACTCTGACAAAGAGTTTTAGGCATGACTCGGGGTATCCTAGTACATCAAAATAGGCCTTACTGCGTACCTAGTTTGACACTCCCAAGGGGATATACTTATCATAATTCACATTTTCTTTACAATCCATTATGAAGGATTTAAATGTAAATTTTTTTTCTCAAATAAACCATGTATATGATTATGAGATTATCTATGCAAAGTTTTTTCTACGTTGAGATTGTACATTATGATTCATAACCAAATATAGTGTGTGATGTTATTTTAAAATAGAACCTAGTGGAAGGAATGAAAATTGCATGAATGTGCATGTCCCATGTAAGAGTTTCCCTCCGATGCAATATAATGATGTGGGATCTAGTGTTGTGACTGGTGTGAAGTAGCTTATAACTATACTGGGACAGTTGACTCAGGTTGTGAAGAATAACCTTACATCTATGGAGCATTCGGATCCACAACCTGGAGGAGCTATGTTAGACCACTTTATGTGATAACAACATCCATCATTTAATGGGACTGCAAACACATTCATAGAAAATTAGTGGATATGTTCATTAGAGAAGATATTTCTCACTTTGGGATTTAACGAAAGAGATAATGTCTTCCTGGCAGTTAATCTTATATCGGGTGATGCATATCAGTGGTGGTCGTTAATTCAAAACACAAAGGAAGAAGAGGAAATATAAAAAATGTAAAGGAGGGATTTTATGGAAATATTCTTAGGAAAATGCTTCCCTCGTGAACAATGAGAAGATATGGTAAGGTATTTTTTAAATTTGAGGAAAAGGGAATATGGGAATGATGAAAAGTATGAAGCTAACTTTACATGGTTAGAACGAAATCATATTGAATACATACATAATTCAAGGAGAAAAATTGATAGATTCTTTGATGGCCTAAAACCATTACTCTAGTGGGAACTGTTCTCCAAAAGTTACTCATTATATGAAGATATAGTTTCATGTGCTATCAATACAAAAAAGGAATTCTATGTCTTATTACTTTAAAGGAAAGCAAGAGAATAAGAGGGTTGCTGAAAACTCTGGAAAAGGAAATAATGAAATGGTGAGGAAGGGGAGAGTTTAATTTTTACCATGTGATAATTATGAAAGTAAACACCATGCTGCCTACATAAAAAAAGTACGCTACAAATGTGGATAGAAATTCCATATTTTTGGTGATTGAAAGGGGAAGAAAGAAGCTATTAATATTAAATGTTATAATTTTTGGGATATTTGACACTATGATTATGATTTTCCAAAGTGTTAATGAAACGTGCCATAGAAAAGAGAAATGGAGCAGGGATAGGCTTCTACGATCACAACTGCAGATATTGAAGTTCATAATGATGTGGTGTCAGGTACATTAATCATTTCCTCAAACATAGAAAATTCTTTATTTGATTCTAGATTATCACATTTAATATATTCCTAGTTTTATAATAAAATTATATATTTCCAATTTTATTTAATAAGGAAGTTGTTAGTAAAAACTTCTAAGGGAAGTATTGTTGCAAAACAGTTGTGTTAGGAAGTCCACACTAAAGAATATAAACATGTTTTATCTCCTGATTTTATTGTCATAACCATGATTTAATTTTATATAATCCTTGGTATGGATTTGATTTCGAACCATGATTCCATATTTTAATACAATACGTAATAGGTTAGAACTTTTTAGGATGATGTGGAATCCCTTATCGTTAGGGAAGAAACTTCTCCATTTGATTCTAATATAGATCCACCCCCAATAGATCTAAAGAGTTCAATTATTGAAGAGGAAGGGAATGAAATAACTATAGTTGAGGAAGGGAATGTTTGGATAGAGTACATACTGATTTTTCTAGAATATATCGGTGTGTTTCAAAAGTATTTACCTAAACATACTCCAGAGAGAGAAATTGAGTTTTCCATTTACTTAATTCTTAATTCAAGGCCCATATCAAAGACCCCTTATATAACTTCCATTGTATAGTTAGTGTAAATGAAAAAAAAACTAGATTAATTGAGTGATAATGGATTTATTCCCCCCTAGTGTTTCTTTTTAGAGATCCCATGTTCATTTCATTAAGAAGAAAGATGGAGCAATGAGGTTTTGCATTGACTATAAAGAGATCAATGCTATAAAAATAAAAAGCATGTATCACCTACCTAGAATTGATCATTTATTTGATCATATTCATGGAGTTCAATATTTTTTGAATATTGAACTTCGATCTGTATATCATTAATTGATTGTGAGGAAGGAAGACATTTCCAAATCAACATTTTGATTTAGTTATGGGCATTATGAGTTTACAGTAATGAAATTTTTATTGACTAATGCACCCTTTATTTTCATGGATCTAATGAATAGATTTTTCATGGAATATATTAATGAATTTGTAGTGGTCTTTATTGATAATATCTTGGTATACTCCAAAATCTATGAAGATCTTGAAAATCACTTGTGCACTATTCTGAAGACACTTACAAGAAATGAAATATATGGGAAGTTTAGCAAGTGTGAATTTTGGATTCAATCAATTTTCTTTATTTTACACATTGTCTCTATAGATGAAATATATTTTTATCCTAATAATACAAATTATAAGAAATAATGGCCTCCTCCAATGAACATAAAATAGGTATGTGGTTTAATTGGTTTAGTAGGTTATTATCGGTGTTTCGTTCAGAAATCCACTCATTCAGCCAACCTAATGACCAATCTTACACGAAAAGGGGTTATGTTTGTATGGATAAAAGAATTTGGGGATTGTTTTGAAGAATTTAAGAGGACATTATTGAATGCTCTGATCCTAACCCTATCATCAAGGAATGATAGTTTTTTGATCTATAGTGATGCATAAAAAAAGGACTTGGTTGTGTCCTTATGCATAATGATAGAGTTATTTACAATGCATCAAGGTAGTTAAAAATTCATGAACAAAACTATCACACTCATGATCTTGAGTTAGAATCATTAATATTTTATCTGAAGATGTGGAGACATTATCTCTATGATGAAAAAAGTGAGATATATATGGATCACAAGAGTCTGAAGTATATTTTCCCACAGAAATAACTCAACATGGTGCAACATAGTTGTATTGAACTACTAAAGGAGTATGATTTTACTATACACTACCACCAAGGTTATGAAGAAAAGGTATCTTATGCATTTAATAGGAAGGATCGTGGAGTTCTCAAAAAAATGAGGATCGATAAGGATTCTTTTTATATGGATCTAGTGAGGATTGATATGGGAATTATCAAACAAGGTAAAAAATCACTACTTTTTAATTTGGTTTCCCAACCATTATTTTTAGAAAGGAATAAAATTTATCCGCCTGATGATGACAACCTTAAAAAAAATTAATGATATGAAAGATAGGAAGATGGATAACTTTGTGTGTGAAGATTTTGCACTGAAATTTGGGAAGAGGCTTGGTGTTCCTGCTATACAAGAGATAAAAATGGATTTATTGGATGATTCCAAAAGGAAAGAAAAGCGTTAGGAATAGCACATTCTCTTTCTACTCTCGAGAACGTGCCTCTTGGTTTTCAAAAAAAATTGACTATTGGCTCTTTGTGGATTGTCCTCCGATGGAGCTCTCAGCTATGGCACCATTTAATCATGGCTATTACCATCCTGATGTTGTCCCACATGTGCCAAGGGTCTCCCTTGGCCCCCCTATGGGTGATTTTCACTCGGACCTATCCTTCAGGGAGGTCCTCAGAGGGCTGTCTTCAAGAGATTATCTTCCTTACTTCCAGGACACCTAGTCTTGCATTCCTTAAGTGTCACGAGATAGTTCTCATCCGTCACATAATATAACAATTGAGGAATTTGAGGATGCTGTTTTTGGGTTTTTATGGACCATTGTGGTGTTATTTGGCTTAGAGAATCCCCCTCTCTAGGTCTTTAAGTAGTTCGTGGACTCCTGGGGCTTGCAATCCCCAGTTTAAATCTTAGCCATCCACATGAAATTGTTTTGTATATCCATGGATTCAGAGGAGTACTTCATCAAGGAATGTTGTCATGATCCCAGATACTATGGTTGATGGTGTTTCAACCTAGCTCAGTGGTCCTTGGACATCCACAAATGAGGAGAGATCTCTCACGTGGTAGTGTGGATCAGTTTTCTTGGACTCCCACTCCCCTTTCAGAATTTCACCTTCTTACAAGCCATTAGAGACTCTCTAGGAGGCTTTCTCTACATTTCTTACCATACCCACAGGGGTGAGGACACTCTGGAGGCTCAATTGTCTGTAGATTTGGACCTATCGCTTTTGGTTCCACAACAGATTTTCTTGAAAGTTCAGGACTCAGTGCAATGTGAACAGGAGATTGTGTAACCTGTCTTCCCCAAGTATTTCTCTTCCTTCCACTTCCAAGGCCACTCCATGAAGGCCTATAGGATTTTTTTTCAGGGTGATTATCGCAACGGTTTCCTAGGAAACCCATAGAGCAACCTCCTCCCCTCCCCGATGGATGGCCTTCCTTCTGGTTCGGAGCTCGTGGCCTGTCATGCTTTGTCTTCAGCCCCAAATTCTATTGAGACGGATTCTCCCATGCCATCTTATGAGCTTCCTTTTCTCCTTCATATACTCAGATAAATCCTAAAAACTTAGTGTTTTCCCCAGTTTTCCATTGAATCCCTCAGTTAGTATTTTATGACTTCGTTACGTGGTTTTTTTCTCCCTCCCAAATGTTCTCTGTAGGTGCCTTGCTAGAATGTGCCCTTAGGTCCCCTCCAAAGCCTCAACTTCATCTTCCTCCCAAATGCAAGCCTCTTTGGCACTCATAGTTATAAAGTTTTAGCTGGGTACTCAGGAGGATTGCAGCATCCCCTTATTGGTGGGTAGAGGGTATAAGGAGGTGACATCCCTCCCCCAGGATGGAGACCCAACCCCTTTGGTAACCTATTAATCTAGTAAGCACGACCCCATGATCTGGTCCCTCCCAAGTGCGGTGTGAGGGAAGGATCCAAAACATATCTCTCATCTACATCCCCCCACATAATAGCCACCTATAATGAGTTCCGGTATCTGTACTAGGCTTCGATTAAGGAAAATACAGTCTCGGGAGTGCTCATCTCCAATCCTGAAAGAGTCCATTGTGCCTGGGGTCAATATCGGGACACCTTCTTATCAATGATACTTTTTTCATTATGGAAATCATGTTTCCTAGGTGCATTGGTTAAAAAATGATTACCTAGCTTCAGATACTAATAAAAACAAGTGGAATATTTCTTCAGTTCTAGAATACAAATAAAACCTTTCCAAAATCAATGAGTCCATGCATAGAATCAAAATTCAAGCATCTATGCATGCAGAACAAATCAACATGCATATATATATATTATAGAAAAAGGGTACTTTAGTTGACTTGATCCAGGAGGGTGACCATCACATCACGACTAAGATCATTGATGGTACGAGTACCCACTTCATGTCATTTATCTATGGCAGCTGCAACCCTCATAAGAGAGAATAGCTCTGGCAGGACTAAATCAGTTTCGACCCAGGGGATCTGCCATGGATCCTAGGGTGAGACTTCAATGTAATCTCCCAACCATGGGACAATAATGGGAGAGGGGGGTTTCCTCGGCACTCCCTCATGGATTTCGTCTATTTTATGGCTGGGAAAGGCCTCATTGACATGGGGTATTCTGGAAACCATTTTAGTTTGGGTAATAACCATAGTGGGTGGGGGCAGACGCATTTGGAACCGTCTCAACCGCAATCTCTCAAACATCCATGCCCTCTCCATGTTTCCAAATTCCATGTTGATCCACCTGTTTTGAGGTATTTTAGACCACTCCCTATTATTTCTATCTATTTCTCCAAGAATATTATCAAATGAAATATTAATTCTTGTTGTCCAGTGGACCATCAATCTGAGTTATCAGTTGTTGTTAAGGGAGAGTTGGGGAAGTCCAACCCATGGTCTCACATGGGTGGCACTCCAAAAAAAGCTACGGATTCTCAAATATGATCTCCAGCTGTTGGATGGGATCCTACCTCCACTATATTTGGAAAATTATGATTTTAAATGTGATATTGAGCACTTGTAAATCAGTCTAGATACAACTTGGGATGACTTTCTTTTTAGCGAACTCTCGGGTAAAAATAAAAGATTGAAAAAATTGGTACTTTCCAAGGAGAGAATGGCTAGGGATAGGTTGAGGGTAAAATGGATCCATGAAGGAGAAAAAAATGTGTATTTTCATGCATTCATTAAGGATAAGAGCCATCCGATCAAGCCCAATAATGCACTAGATGATGGTACGTATACTGATGAAAAATCAATCACTAGAGGTATGGCTTATATGTTCTTCCAGAATATCTTTACTGGATAGAACATAAACATTCCCAATGGTTACCCTATCGGAGGAGAAGAGTTTTGGGGGGTGATACCTAGTCGGGTCTCGGTCTATGATAATGAACTTTTGGAAGGGTTACCTGATGAAGAAGAGATCCACATGGCTATGTTGAGTTTAAATCCCGAGAGCACATCAGGCTCGGATTGCTTTCCTAGATCATTTTATAGGAGCTCTTGGTAAGTGGTCAAGGGGGGTATCATCGCAGCAGTGAAAGACTAAATTCATGGTGGAAGCTTAGCGTGGTTTTCATGTGATATAACCCTTGTTATCATTCCAATGATCAAAAACCCATCATCCCTCTCACACTACAGACCTGTGAGTATATGTAACTTTCCATACAAAATTTCTTCCAGCATCATTAATGGGAGGTTTTCTATGCATCTTCCCCAATCGATCTCCACCAAACAACATGTCTTTGTTAAGATCCACTAAATCTAAGGAGTGATATTATTGACCATTGGGATGTTGAGGGACGTAAATACCATGACTCATGGATCTAGATATCCATAAATCTAGACATGAACAAGTCATATTATAGAATTTAATGGGGCTTCATAAAAAATGTACTTTCTAGAATGGGTTTTTCTACCTGGGTCTGCGACCTCATTTTCAGATTCTTCAACTCCTAGGGGTTGGCAGTATCGTTTATGGGGTAAATTCATGGATTCTTTAAGGTGGCGAGAGTGTTACAGATGGGGTACCCCATCTCCCCAAGAATATTTATTCTTATGTAGGACACTTTGATTCAAATGATCAATAGATACATGGCCAATGTTGAGATTCTCCCCTACCGTAGAAAGCATAACTGCCCCTCCATTTTCCATTTGATGTTCGTAGACGATACCATCATTTTCCAAAATTCATGTAGGAAATATTTGATTGGCTTCCATAAGGTCCTTGAAGAATACTACCACTAGAGTGGTCAGGCCATTAACAAAGGCAGTAGTAACTTTTATATCTCAAAGAAATGTACTGTTAGTTGGGGTGTGGTTATATGTAACATATTGGTATGTAGAGAGAAACATTACCTATAGAGTATCTCAACACCCCCATTTCACCAGGTAGGATGCATAACTATGACTTTGAGCATGTTGTGAGCAAGATCTCAGGCTGCATCCTCAAATTGAAATACAAATTCTTATCCTTTGGTGGTCAAGTTGCCCTGGTCAATAGTGTATTTTCAGCTATGTTGGTTCAAGTCATGTCCTCTACCATAGTGTTGTAGGGTGATATCAAATCCATTTACAAAGTCCTTCTAGGTTTTATTTGGGATGAATGGTTGGAGGGGAAGAGGCACTAGGTCTCATGGGATAGAATGAAATGACCTATAATCGATGGAGGGATCAATGTCAAGAGTCATGTTGCTACTATTCACTACATGCATGAAAAACATGTGTGGGAAGCTATCAATGATTTTACTTTATGGGAAACCCATGTCCGGAAATTAGGATGGAAATGGGGCCTCTTTCTCTTCCTACAGTTCTCTCCTTTTAGTCCAAGATATGTACTCTCATCCTGGACCTTAGAAGGAAATCACAATGGATTATTGGGAAGGGTAAGATTCTCTTCCTGCACCAAAACTGGGTAGGCAATGTCACAGGATATCCAGGATTCCCTGCCCCTACCATATAATTTCAGAAGACCAGTCTTCATCCTCTATTTATCAAGTCAGTGTTGGATAAGAATCAGAAAGAGGTGTTTGAACTCATTGTCATCAACTCAGATAAAGATAGAGGTGTCTTCACTCCCTCTACCATAGGGATGTTCAACTCGAAGGATTTTAAAATATCAATAAATTCTTCGGCCCAACATGACACGTGGAACTAAATGAACTAGTTAAATATTATTATAATGAAATAAAATTTTCATTACATGGAGGATCTGGAACCAAGAAATACCATTAGATGACAACATCAATAATATGGATATTTTCCTGGCTTCCAGTTGTTGTTGCTACAAAAAAGGGTGGAGAACACGACCACATTGTTTTTTAAGGTGACTAGTCTTGTGATGTGTGGAGGTATTTTAGTGAGTTTACTAATTTCTATTCTTGTAACATGTATGATACACCCTTCCTGGATTGATGGTTTAATGGTATAGTTGATATGGTTTTGGAGAGAATTTCGAGAGCAGTGATTCTTAGCATGGGGTGTTGGTGCCTACAGAAAACCATGAATCGGTCTAGATACTATGGTGACACATCAATAGGAATATCCATAATCATGCATTCCAGGAGCCTACTAGTTTACATGGTGGCGATGATCAGTAACTGGCAGGAAGCACCTTCTCTTCGGGTGTTGTAGGTCTCTTCCCCGAGTGCCCAAAACTCCTCTAGGACCCATAACCATTGGGTGTGTTGGATTCCTCCAACAACAGGGTTTAATATCAATACAGATGCCTCATTTAAATCGGGGGAAATACGTGGTGGATGGGATGTCCGAGACTACAGGGGGAGTGTGCTTCTGGCCTTTAAAGCCCATTATGGTTGTGGCACGTCTATCCAAGATGAGGCTCATGCAGTGTTAACTGGTATTACCCTTTGCAGGAAAGATATCATGCTCCTCTATCAAGTTAAAACAGATTCAATTATCAATCGAGACACCTTTCTTCATAGAGGATATACCCCTTGGTCAATATCCTATATAATTAGAAAATGAAAAAGGCTGCACAATGGTAACACTAAGGTGACACACACTTGGAGAGAAGGGAATAAACATTCAGACCATCATACTTCCATGGAGGGTAAAGGTTCAACTGTAATGCGGTTATCCGGCATCTCCTTATTTAAACCAAAGAGAGTGAATTTGATCTGAGGGGATACCCTTGGACTTCAATATTTTAGGCCTCCATAGACACTGATATGTCTTCTCCTCCCCTTTACTAATTTAATTTTTAATAATAAAAAAATTAATGTTTATAGTGGTTATATTATGCCCATTGTTTGAGTTTATCCATACATCCTAGTAGTAATAAGATGTATATATATTTGAAGGAACATTTCTGATGGGCCAACATGAAAAGGGAAATTGCGGATTATGTATCAAGATTTTTAGTCTGTCAACAAGTGAAGGCAAAAAGGCAACATCCAAAAGGATTCATGAACCCTACACCTATTATTGAATGTAAATGGGATGACATTTCAATATATTTTGTCACTAGATTATCCAAACCTCCAAGAAAAAATGGTGCAATAGGGGTAATTATGGATCAACTAACAAAATATACACATTTCCTCACTATAAGGGAGGATTTTCCACTAAAGCACCTAGAACGGCTCAATATCAATGAATTTGTGAGACTTCATGTGGAACCTCTCTTGATTGTGTCTGATCAAGACCCACGATTTACATAAAAATTCTGGAAAACTTTATAGAAATATTTGTATACATAACATCGATTGAGTAATGCTTATCACTTTCATACTGGTAGGCAGTCAGAGAGGATGATCCAAACCTTAGAGGACGTGTTGAGATCATGTTCACATGACATTCATGGTATGTGGGATCAATATTTACCATCAATGTAGTTTCCTACATTAACAGTTTCCATCCAAGTATTCAAATGGCACCATATGATGCATTGTATGAGAAGAGATTTCATAAACCAACATGTTGGGATAAATTTGGTGAAAGAATATTGTGGCCCCAAAGCTTGTGGAGGAAACAAAAGCAAAGGTAAATACTATTCAAGGTCATATCAAAGAAGCTCAAATAAGAAAAAAAATAAATGCTGATAATTGAATGAAGGATTTGGAATTTCAAGTGGGAGATCATGTTTCCTTAAAATTATCACCATTGATGGGCATTATATGATTTGAAAAGAAAGGGAAACTAAGCCCTAGGTATATTGGGCCTTATAAAATTATGGGGATAATTAGAGGTATTTCATATCATTTGGATATGATTTCTAGCTTTTCCAAGGTACATAATGTGTTCCAAGGCTCATTGCTGAGAAACTACATGCCACACCCAATGCATGTACTCATTTCGGAAGGTATAGAGTTGGAACATGACTTGTATTACTATGAAGAGCATGTCTGGATTCTAGACACTAAAGAACAATTGTTGAATAATCAGGTGACTTTTCTAGTAAATAAAAATTAGAGAAATCATAAAATTGAAGAAGAAACATGGGATCTAGAGAATCTTATGATGAAGACCTACCCAAATCTTTTTGTGAGGTAACATTCTCTGAATTTCAAGGATGAAATTTTTTATTGAGGGGAGAATTTAACACCCCATGGTTTTGAAAATAAATATTTAATGCATGAAACATAGAGTCCCAACAAAACAAAACATTTTATAATCTATCCATTAAAAAAACTTTTCCTCTACTATGTTTAGAATTTCTAAAAAACAGTCATCCAGGGTTGCAATCAGTAAGTCATTTGGTGTCTGATAAAACCAACTTAATTTTATGGTGAATAGTAACATACCCTTATGAATAGTAATATGACCCTTAGGAATAGTAAATAATATTATTATTTTATTTTCTTAAGGATATAAGATTATGACATATTGATTAATTTTTCAAGGTGATATAAAATGAGTTATAGTTTTAAAATTGATAAATTTTGAATAAAGTATGATTTTATTTAAAAATTAAAATAATCTTATTTATAAAATTACCTTTGAAAAAGAGAGCCCATTTTTTAATTTTAAAAATCAGAAAATGGTTAGTTTTAATTTTTTGGATTTTTCTAAAATTGGTGAATTTTTTATGAATAGTGAAATATGGTATATAAAAATTATCAGTTAAATTCACTATTTATGACATAATTACTGACATAATCTGTAAGAACCCGGTTTTTTCTACGAAAGACTTTGGAATATTCTTGATGATATTCCAGAGCAGCGCCTTCAGACGGCATACGATTCCGAGCCCTGGTGTGGCTGGAATTAAATTTCCAGTGCGTTCACACTAGAAATGAAAAATAAATGGGATAACTCCTAAAAGGTGCTTCAGATCATAGATCTGAGTGTACGGATGGGTCCGGAATGGGGTTTTTACCCTAGAACCACATAAAACTTGTCAGCGCAGGACGTTTGGACCCCTCGCCCGCTTTCTGAACGTTAAACGGATAATTAAATTAATAAATTAATTCGTTTAATGGTGAAACGCATGTATCTTTTAAAAGGTGGGTCAGATTGGAAAACTGAGGGCTCTGTTGAGTTTGGAGCATGTCTTTTACCCTAGGAGGGGTGTAAGTTTTGCGGGCACAGGCCGTCAGTGAAAAATGGCCCCAGGGGCGTTTTCATAATTTGGCGGCTTTGGGCGTTCATCTTTATAACTTTTAAATGGAAGCTCGGAATCAAATTCTGAGACCGACGTTGTGCTCGGGAGGTGGAGTTTACCCTAGGGAAGGCTTAACCTCGACCCCGTTGAGTGTTTCAGAGGTGGGACCTTTGGTGGGTAATTAATAAAAATTAATTAAATTAATTTTTATTTTCTACTTAAACCACACCCTCCCCTCTCCCTCATTTCCACCCCCTAGTGAGACCTCTCCTCTCCCTCTCCTCCTCCAATCTGGTGAAATAGATTCGGTGAGGCGCGGCTCCGACGGATCGCGACGAAGCTTCGGGCGAAGCCCATCGAGGTAGGATTTGTCATTTTCATTTTTTTTCCGCACCTTCTTTGAACCCATTTATATGTGTCAAATTGCTATTTAATTTCCAAGCAAATCCCACGGGTGCGTAGTACATTTTCTTAGCTTTCCGACGCATGTCTCGGATTTAATTTTTGGGGTTCTGAGGCATCCGTAGTTGCGAGTCGATGTCCAGGGTGTTCGAGGGTTTTTCCGGCGGTTTCGTGTTCTTCGGTGAGGTCTAGCGGCAGTGCGGTAGTGGTTCAGGCGGCGGCGCGCGGTGGCTCCTGGCGCAGGCGGCGTTCGGCAGTGGGTGGCTTTGGGGCAAGGCGAGGGCTGCTAGGGGCTTCGGTGTTGGCCGGGGCTCGTGGACAGCGATCGGTGCCAGGCGGCTTCGGTGGAGCCAGGCGGGGAGGCGGCTTCGGAGGAGTCGGGTGCGGCCGGCGGCAGATCTGGGACGAGGTGGTCGTGGCGCAACTTCGGCCTGTCACCCTCAGCGGAGGAACCCGAGGCGCCGCGCCTCGGGTGTGCGGCGTGGACAAGGACCCGCCGAACGTGGGTCCTGTGGGAGGAGATGAAGACCGGCCTTGTGGCTGGTCTTCTGGGGAGAATCGGACCCGAGGGGTCCGGTACAGCTGGAGTGAGCCGCGGCGGTCGGGACTGGGCCGGCCGGTCCGGACGGCCCGCTTTGGGTCCCCCATGTAATCGGGGAGACGTAACTTCTAGACGGCGCGTCCGTTCGACGCGCCGTCTACGGCGGGGAGTTCGTATTGGCGAGGCAATCTTTTTAAGGTGGGTTTTCAGGTTTTCTTGGGATTCTGTGCTCGAAGACGGGTGACCCGAGGATCTTGAAATCAATAATAAAAAATTAATATTAAGGTTGCGACAGACGTGGCTCGTGAGACGGATGTCCGTTTTTCCTTCCATCAGCGGAAGCATAGACCTCTTGTTAAGGTGAAATTT
Source organism: Viscum album (assembly GCA_963277665.1). NCBI lineage: Eukaryota > Viridiplantae > Streptophyta > Magnoliopsida > Santalales > Viscaceae > Viscum > Viscum album. The sequence goes on from OY728159.1 coordinate 1,867,128,705, forward strand.
TTGAGTTGGTTTCAGGAATTTTTAATTCTTGAAATGAGGGGCTCGTTGGCATGACGAGTGTGTTAAGTGGACGAGTGTTTTCCGGGGGTTTCATATTTTGAGTGTCGCGAACGCATCCGACGTCCGTTTTGAGCACCGTCAGTGGCATTGGAACCCTGGCACTGAGGAAGAGCTTTTCAGGGAATTTTCAGGCGCTGAGGCCGAAGTTGAGGTGCGGGCCCCATGGCCCGTCTTTTGAGTTGCGTGTAGCGTTTCACGACTTTCTCATCGGACGTCCGTTCGGGGCGTGCAAGTAGTTGTTTTTGGGTGTTTTTCTGAGGGGATTGCATTGGTGCAATCCGCCAGCTCTAATTCTGCACGCTAGTGCGGGCCCTGCGAGGTCCATTTCGGGAGTTGACGGAGATTTCCATCTTTATCATCGGGCGACCATTTTGGACAAGTGAATAGTCCATCTTGTGTACTTTTTTGAGAGGATCGCAATGGTGCGATCCGTTCGTTGTGTTTCGGGACAGGGATGCAGGTCCCACGTAGCACCGCTTGTGTGTGGTGCGCCAGAATGCATCTTTTTCTCCGGATATCTGTTGCGCTCAAATGAGTAGTCTTTTTGATGTGTCTTCCTGAGGAGATCACAATGGTGCGATGCTTCCGACTGTTTTTGGGGCAGAGTCTCGGGATCACGGGACGTCGTTCGGGTGTGAGGCGGTGTTGGTGACTTTTCCATCAGATATCCGTTTGAGGCGAGTGATTAGTCTATCTCGTGTGTTTTTTCATGAGGATTACAACGGTGGGATCCGTTTGGTTTTGTGGAGACTCATACGCGATCTTATTAAATGTGGAAATGTGAAGGTGCCCCGGGGGAGGTTCTTCTACTGTGTTTGTAACAGACCCTTGGCGTGTGATCTCGTGCACTCTCGTGTGAGTGAAGAAATTATTGAATAGATGTGGTGGGTCGTGCCCCAGTAGTTGAGGTGGAAAGTTGGAGATGTTACGTCACGCCTTCGCGTTGACGTTGGGTGTTGGGTGCATGATATCCCTTTGGTTGAATGTGAGGTATACTTTGGGAGTATACGGGAGCAGTTAGAGGTACGTGTGGTTTTTACCTGATACGTTCATGCCCTTGGTTGGGGTTAACTTTGGGCCACACGTTGAGTGGCTCCCAGGTGTGTAGTGAGCTCTTCTTTGTGTACTTTGACCTCTCGCGACGTAGAGGGTCCCTCTGTGATCGTTTGTTTAACCAGCAGGGTGGAGTTTGTCCCCTATTTCGGTGCTCGTTTGTTTGACCAGTAGGGTTGAGTGGTCTCCCCCTGGTTTCGTTCTCGATGGATCGGGCGGTAGTGGTTCTAGTGACACCCAGTGGTGGAACAGGCGCTGAACCTCTTTTGGGTGAGTTTTTCTGGAGTTGGGTTGTTGCGCGATACCCACTCCGTGTTCATTTGGCTAGTATTATACCCTCCAGTAGAGATGGACAGAGCAGTTCTGAGTTTTACCCTCCAGCGGGGTTGGGTAGTGGGTTACACATCGACTTCTAGGGTTTAGCCTCCAGCAGAGACTGGGCAGTGGGTCACCCGACGCTATTAGGGTATACCCTCCAGCAGAGACTGGGCAGTGGGTCACCCAGTGCACTTAGGGTCTACCCTCCAGTAGAGACTGGGCAGTGGGTCACCCGATGACCTCTGAGGGTCTACCCTCCAGCAGGGCTGGGCAGTGGGTCACCCGTCATCTGGTTCCAAGTCTACCCTCCAGCAAGGCTAGGTAGTGGGTTGCCTTTCGACTTATTCCAGATCTACCCTCCAGCGGGGCTGGGCAGTGGGTCGCCTGATTATGTATTAGGGTTTACCCTTCAGCAGGGCTGGGCAGTGGGTCACCCGATATCTGGTTATGAATTACCCTCCAGCAGGGCTGGGCAGTGGGACACCTGTTGTCATTCTAGGCTCAGTCCTTTCTACTAGGCTAGCATGTGGCTTTCCTCCGTGATTACCAGAGTGGGACCCTTGGTTATACGGTTTAGTGTTGTGACGGCTTTGACTTTGAGAAGACCTCTCGACTGTAGGGCAGTGATGAGGTGCGGTTTGACTTTCCCTATAACTCTCAAGTACGAGGGGTGCTTTACCTACCGAGACGTGTTCTTCTGACGCGATCTAAAATCGTGCGGGCGAGTCAGTGCTTCCCAAAGCAGATAGTGTCGACGTATTGTGATTGAGCCCCTTGGATTGCGGTTCGGAGCAGACGTGCGGGATGTTGGGCATTGATGGATTTTTCTTCTGGGAGTGTTGGCTACTCATTTTCTTGAGCTGAGAAATGGTACGGAGATCCCCTTACAACGTTGTTCGAGCTTCTTGCTGAGCATAAGGATATGTATATACCTTTTTCCAGTACCCACTTCTTGGGTTTGGTTACTCTCCTTCCAGGCGAGGCGAAGATGCGCGGGGTATGCTACGTTCTTTCTGTGCCTAGATTCTCGTGGTTGGACGAGTCTACTCTCCTGCTATAGGTAGTGAAGACTCGATGGGAAGTTCATATTCTCACCATTTCCAGCTTCTTGTGTTTAGAAGATTCTACCATCTTTCCTCTTTTTGGGTTGAGCTGGACTCTTCACTGTACTCTTTACTTCACTTTCAGTTGTACTTTATTACTTTTCCCTGTTCGCTCTACTGCTCACCCTTCGATACCTCCTTTGTTGCTCCCTTGAGCCTTCAGGGTATCCTACTGTGTATTTTTATACTCACCCCTACTTGGGCTTTTCCCACACTGGGTGTGCCCTTACAGACGACGGACAGGTGGAGCGTGACTTCAGTGGAGTATAGGAGTTTGGGAGCTTGGACCGCGTGCGATGGTCGTAGCCGGGTTCTAGGTGGGATGCCCGCCAGCTGTTTTCCTTTCTGTTTACCTATTTCCTGGTTATGGAACTTTTTGTTTGGGCGCGTGTTTTTCCCCTTTTCTTTTTAGTTTACCTTCAGCTTATACTTTGTACTGTTTAGAGGTCGAAGCACATTGGTGGTTTATTTATAGCAGTTTCCCTTTTTTTCTTTTTACTCTAGAATTTTTCATTGAGTGTGCTACGTGTGTGTATACAGGTTCTTAGGAAAAAGCCTCCCCGAGTTGTTGTGTCTTCGGTGCTGGTCTCCACCCCCTGGCCTATGGAGGCGGGCTTGGGGTAGTTGCGGCTCGAGCCCAGGTAGGGTCGGGTCGTGACAAAGTGGTATCAGAGGTGGTTCGTTCCTTGGAACGCTATTCGGACGTCCCTAAAAAATAAAAAGGAATTGTTTGGGATATAGGGAAACAGTGTTAATGTGTCTTGAGAGCGGATCTCAGGCCAGGGAGTCCAGTGATGGTGCGACGGCCTACGTATCCATTCACCAGGACCTTGATAACCCGCTTGTCGACTTGGCATGCTGAGACACTTGTTGAAGGGAAAATTTGTTTGGGCATCACATAGGACTGAGTCTTGACTATCCTTCTTGAGTCAGCTCCCCATCATTGTTTTTATTGGTATATACATATATGCTCATCTGACTGCAGAACTCCTTGATAATTTTCAGGATGTCTCCGCGAAGACATCCAGCCAGGATACCAGCTTTGGTTCGTGACGAGGACCCTATGAGCTATGAGGCCACAGTCCAGGACCCATCATGAGAGCCCCTTTCTCCGGGTGGTTCGGTAGCAGCACCCCCACCTGTTTAGCAGCAGGAAACTTCAGCAGAGCAGACGGGGCTTGAGCGCAGTTTGACTGCGCTCCGTGAGTTCCATCGGCAGAGATCGTTGAGGTTCAGTGGTGAGCCAGACCCTCAGGCAGCAGAGGTTTGGCTAGAGGTAGTGGTTATCCTTTTCAGGATTGTGTAGATGCTGACAGATCAGAGAGTGGCTTTGGCAGCCAGTCTTTTTCGTGGATCAGCTTGGCATTGGTGGAGTCTGGTGACTCATCTTCATGACGACTCGTCACTTTCGTGGGGTGAATTTTAGTTGTTGTTCTGTGAGGATTTTTTCCCCTCCTGCTTGCACTCCATTCGGATTCAGGAGCTCCAGCAGTTTCAGCAGGGAGGGATGACGGTGGTTGAGTACGCGGTTAGTTTCTTAGACCGTGCACAATTTTACCCGGACTTGGTCCATGACAACAACCTCCGATCACGGAAGTTTGATCAGGGTCTCCGCCGAGAGATTCGTGATATCATAGTACCCTTGGGCATTTCCACATATGCCGATGTGCTAGAGCAGGCACTGGTGACAGAGAGATTCTTGTCACATTCTAGAGTTGGTGGTGGCAGCAGGCATGTTAGAGCCGAGATGTCTGCCGCAGCTAGCGAGCGTCGGCAAGTAGAACCTCGACGTAGGTGGTTTTTTGACAACCAGACTCAGGGGTGTGGTCGTACACCATAGTGGTGCCGGAGGGCACCAGTGCAACCTGAAGACAGTCGGTTCTATGCTTGCGATGGGTGAGGTCACCTGGCACGGGACTACCCGACAAGGCCTGCAGAGAGCTTCGGGCAGGCAGCAGGTGTGCCACCATGACAGAGGAAGCGCTGTGATTGGAGTAGTACCCAGGGTGGTGGTGCTAGCAGAGGAGAGGGAGGAGCTGGTAGTGGGCGACGGCTTTACGAGGTCTTCCCAACACCACTAGGCGGTCCACGTCAGGCTCCGGGAGCTAACAGTTGGGACCACGGACAGCCGCGAGCTTTGGATTTCTACGATCCTTCAGAGCATGGGGTGATAAGAGGTATGCTCTGCAGCTCTTCTACTTCTTGAAGTATAATTGATAGACTCTTTGTGTGGAATACTTTCCCCCCTTCTCCTTGCTTGTGGTGTTACCAGGGTGGCGCGGGGCGTCGGTGTAACCCTGTGTTGGTATGAGAAGAAAAAAAGGGTGTAGGACCTTTTTCTTTAGTCGATGGTGTCGACTCCATCGCTTTCTGAGCATGTAAGAGAGCCTTGGTTGCGAGACATCGACTGTGAAATCTTATGTGACCAGATATCCTTGGGTGTTTCACCATATGGATGTTCTGAAGGAGGGAATCACCGGGCCTTGTTCCAGGTGCGGGCGGTGATTCCAGTCGCGGCATGCGACGTAGGGGTTCGGTCGGGGAGGTGAGACACCCCCGATATCCTTCGGGTCGTTTGGGACCATGCGAATGGGTGGCGAGGTTCCCTACCGCCTTGCCCTAACCCCAAAGGCTGGTTTGGGTGCATGATGTCTCCCACGTGACTCACCTGAGAAGAAGTGTGTGTGCTCCCATGCAAGTCATCGGCGAGGGCAGACCTCGCGTGAACAGATCAAATCCTTTGGTCTATGTGCAGTGGAGCAGAGTGGTGCGAGAGTTCATCTGGGTACGGGGGAGCCAGGTGTGGGCTTAGTACCCTGAGTTGTTCCCTGGTTCTGCTTTTCGGGGATGAAAATCTTGAAGGAGGGAATGATTTATAAACCCGGTTTTTGCTGAGAATGACTTTGGAATATTTTTGATGATATTCCAGAGTAGCGCCTTCAGAGGGTGTGCGATTCGGAGCCCCGGTGTGGCCGGAATTAAATTTTCAGTGCGTTCACACTAGAAATGCCAAAAAATGGGATAACTCCTAAACGGTGCTTCAGATCTGATATCTGAGTGTACGGATGGGTCCGGAATGGGGTTTTTAACCTATGAAGCACATAAAACTTGTCGGCGTAGGATGTTTGGACCCCTCGCCCGCTTTCGGAACGTTAAATGGATAATTAAATGAATAAATTAATTCGTTTAATGGTGAAACACAAGTATCTATTAAACGGTGGCTCGGATTGGAAAAATGAGGGTGTCGTTGAGTTCGGAGCATGTCGTTTACCCTAGGAGGGGTGTAAGTTTTGCGGGCGCGGGCCGTCAGTGAAAAATGGCCCCAGGGGCGTTTTCGAAATTTGGAGGCTTTGGGCATTCAGCTTTATAACTTTTAAACGGATGCTCGGAATCAAATTCTGAGACTGTCGTTGTTCTCGGGAGGTGGTGTTTACCCTATGGGAGGCTTAACCTCGACCCCGTCGAGTGTTTCGGACTTGGGACCTTTCGTGGGTAATTAATAAAAATTAATTAATTAAATTTTTATTTTCTACATAAACCACACCCTCCCCTCTCCTTAATTTCCACCCCCTGGCGAGACCTCTCCTCTCCCTCTCCTCCTCCACTCCGGCGAGATAGCTCCAGCGAGGTGTGGCTCCAATGGATCGCGATGAAGATTCAGGAGAATCCCATCGAGGTAGGATTTGTCGTTTTCAATTTTGTTTTTACGCACCTTAATTGAACCCATTTATATGTTTTAAATTGCTATATAATTTCTGAGCAAAGCCCAGGGTTGCGTAGTACATTTTCTGAGCTTCCTGTCGCATGTCTCAGATTTAATTTTTGGGGTTCTGAGGCGTCTGTAGTCGCGAGTCAAAGTCCGGGGTGTTCGAGGGTTTTTCTGGCGGTTTCGGGTTCTACGGCGAGGTCTAGCAGCGGTGCGGCAAGGGCTCAAGCGGCGGCGCACGGTGGCTTCTGGCACAGGCGATGTTCGGCAGCGGCTGGCTTCTCACGGCTTCGGTGTCGGCCGGGGCTCACGGACGGCGAGCGGCGCCAGGAGGCTTCGGTGGATCAAGGCGAGGAGGCGGCTTCGGAGAAGCTGGGTGCGGCCAGCGGCAGATCATGGATGAGGCGGCCGCGGTGCAGCTTCGGCCTGTCGCCCTCAGCGAAGGAACCCGAGGCGCCGCGTCTCGGGTGTGCGGCGTGGACAATGACCCACCGAACATGGGTCCTGTGGGAGGCTACGAAGACCGGCCTTGTGGCCGGTCTGCTGGGGAGAACCAGACCCGAGGGGTGCGGTGCGGCTGGAGTGAGCCGCGGCCAGCGGGCCGCGGTGCTCTGGACCGGGCCGGCCGGTCCGGACCGGCCCACAATGGGTCCCCCTTGCAATCGGGGGGACGTAAGTTCCAGACGGCGCGTCCATTTGACGCGCCGTCTGCGGCGGGGAGTTCGTATCATCGAGGCGCTCTTTTTAAGGTGGGTTTCAGGTTTTCTTTGGAGTTTGTGCCCGAAGACGGGCGACCCGAGGAGCTTGAAATAAATAATAATAAATTATGGTTAAGGTTGCGACAGACGTGGCTCGTGAGCTAGACGTCCGTTTTGCCTACCGTTAGCAGAAGCGCGGACCTCATGTTAAGGCGGACGTTTTGAGGTGGTTTCAGGAATTTTTAATTCCTGAAATGAGAGGCTCGTTGGCACGACGAGTGCATTAAGTGGACGAGCATTTTCTAGGGGTTTCGTATTTTGAGCGGCGCGGACGCATCCGACGTCCGTTTTGAGCACCGTCAGTGGAATTCGAACCCTGGAACAGATGCGGAGCTTTCCAGGGTAGTTTCAGGTGCAGAGGCCGAAGATGAGGCGCGGGCCCCATTGCCCGTCTTTTGAGCTGCGTGCAGTGTTTCACGACTTTTTCATCGGACGTTCGTTCGGGGCATTCAAGAAGTCGTTTTTTGGGTGTTTTTTCGAGGGGATTGCAATGGTTCAATCCGCCCGCTCTAATTCCGCACGCTAGTGCAGGCCCCGCGAGGGCCGTTTCGGGAGTTGGCGGAGATTTCCAGCTTTATCACCGGGCAACCATTTTGGACAAGTGAATAGTCCATCTTATGTACTTTTTCAAGAGGATCGTAACGGTGCGATCCGTCCGTTGAGTTTTGGGACCGGGATGTGGGTCCCACATTGCAACGCTTGTGTGTGGTGCGCCGGAATGCATCATTTTCTCTGGATATCTATTGTGCTCAAGTGATCAGTCTTTTTGATGTGTTTTCTTGAGGAGATCGCAATGGTGCAATGCATCAGACTGTTTTCGGGGCCAAGGCTCGGGATCACGGGACGTCGTTCGGGTGTGAGGCGGTGTTGGTGACTTTTCCATCAGATATCTGTTTGAGGCAAGTGAGTAGTCTATCTCACGTTTTTTTCCATGAGGATTACAACGGTTCAATCTGTTTGGTTGTGCAGAGCCTCATACGTGATCTTATTAAATTTGGAAATGTGAAGGTTCCGCGGGGGCGGTTCTTCTACTGTGTTTGTAGCGGACCCCTGGCGTGTGATCGCGTGCACTCCCGTGTGAGTAAAGTAATGCTTGAATAGATGTGGTGGGTCGTGCCCTAGTCATTGAGGTGGCATGTTAGAGATGTTATGTCACACCTTCGTGTTGACGTTGGGTTCCGGGTGCACGATAGCCCTTGGGTTGAAAGTGAGGTATACTCTGGGAGTATACGGGAGTGCTTGGAAGTACGTGTGGTTTGTACCTGAGATGTTCGTGCACTTGATTCGGGTTAACTTGGGGCCACACGTCGTGTGGTCCCCAGGTGTGTGTCGAGCACTGCTTTGCATACTTTGACCTCTAGCGACGTAGAGGGTCCCACTGTGCTCGTTTATTTGACCAGCACAGTGGGGTTTTCCCCCTGGCTCGGTGCTCGTTTGTTTGACCAGCAGGGTTGAGTGGTCTCCCCCTCGTTTCTTTCTCTATGGATCGGCCAGTAGCGGTGCTAGTGACACCTAGTGATGGAATAGGCGTTGAACCTCTTTTGAGTGAGTTTTTCTGGAGTTGGGTGGTTACGTGATACCCACTCCGTGTTCGGTTGGACAGTGTTGTACCCTCCAATATAGATGGCCAGAGCAGTTCTGAGTTTTACCCTCCAGCGGGGCTGGGAAGTGGGTTACACATAAACATCTAGGGTTTACCATCCAGCAGAGACTGGGCAGTGGGTCACCTGACGCTATTAGGGTCTACCCTCCAGCAGAGATTGTGCAGTGGGTCACCCGACGCACTTAGGTTCTACCCTCCAGCAGAGACTGGGCAGTGGGTCACCCGATGACCTCTTAGGTTCTACCCTTCAGCAGGGCTGGGCAGTGGGTCACCCGTCGTCTACATCCAGGTATACCATCCAGAAAGGCTGGGCAGTGGGTCGCCTGTCGACTTATTCCAGGTCTACCCTCCAGCGGGGCCGGGAAGTGGGTCACCGGATGATGTATTAGGGTTTGCCCTCCAGCAGGGCTGGGCAGTGGCTCACCCGATATCTGGTTATGAATTATCTTCTAGCAGGGTTGGGCAGTGGGACACATGTTGGCATTCCAGGCTCAATCCTTTCTACTAGGCTAGCATGTGGCTTTCCTCCGTGATTACCGGAGTGGGACCCTTGGTTATACAGGTTAGAGTTGTGATGGCTTTGACTTTGAGAATACCTCTCGACTATAGGGCAGTGAAGAGGTGCAGTTTGACTTTCCATAGAACTCTCAAGTACGAGGGGAACTTTCCCCACCGAGACGCGTTCTTGTGACGCGATCTAAAACCGTACGGGCTAGTCAGTGCCGCCCAAAGCGGATAGTATCGAAGTGCGATGATTGAGCCCCTTGGCTTGCAGTACGGGGCAGACGTGCGGGATGCTGGGCATCGATGGACTTTACTTCTGGGACTGTTGGCTACTCATTTTCTTGGGCTAAGCTACGAGACAGATATCCCCTTACGACGTTGTTCGGGCTTCTTGCTGAGCATAAGGATATATATATATACCTTGTTCCAGTACCCACTTAATGGGTTTGGTTAATCTCCTTCCAAGAGAGGTGAAGACGTGCAGGGTATGCCACGTTCTTTCCGTGTCTAGATTCTCATGGTTGGATGAGTATAATCTCCTTCTATAGGTAGCGAAGACTCGACGGGAAGTTCATCTTCTCACTGTTTCCCGCTCCTTGTGTCTGGAAGAGTCTACCTTCTTTCCTCTTGTTGGGTTGATCTGGACTCTTCATTGTACTCTTTACATCACTTTCGGTTGTACTCCTTCACTTTTCCTTATTCTCTCTACTGCTCACCCTTAGATACCTCCATTTTTGCTCCCTTGAGCCTTCAGGGTATCCTACTGAGTATTTTTATACTCACCCCTGCTTGGGATTTGCCCGCACATAGTGTGCCCTTGCAGACGACAGACTGGTGGAGCGTGACTTCAGTGGAGCATAGGAGCTTGGGAGCTTGGACCACGTGTGGTGGTCATAGCCAGGTTCCAAGTGGGAGACCCGCCAGCTGTTTTCCTTTCTGTTAACATGTTGTCGGGTTATGGTAGTTTTTGGTTGGGCACGTGTTTTTTCCCTTTTCTTTTTAGTTTACCTTCATCTTGTACTTTGTACTGTTTAGAGGTCGATGCACACTGGTGGTTTATTTATAGCAGTTTCCCATTGTTTTTCTTTTTACTCTTCACTTTTTCATTGAGTGTGCTACGTGTGTGTGTACAAGTGCTTAGGCAAAGGCCTCCCCGAGTTGTTGTGCCTTTGGCGCTGGTCTCCAGCCCCTGGCCTATGCAGGCGGGCTTGGGGTAGTTCCGGCTCGAGCCCAGGTAGGGTCGGGTCATGACATAATCACACTTGGTTTGAAATCACATGAACTTATTACAATTATCGGTCACATGAATCAACATTATTGGTTGTATTGAGGGAATTAAAAAAATAGTGAATAAAATATTCAAAATTCACTCCTCTCCTCCACTATAACCCCCCTCCCCCCTCACTCTCTCTTCTCTTCACTCCTATAAACCATGGTCCTCCTAAAATTTCATCCCAAATACACTTCACTAGTAATACCCCACGTCTAGGAGCTATTGGTCTGGCCAAGATCCCAAAACCCCTTTCCTTGAGGAGGTTCTTAATGGGGTGGATTCAAGAGGTAAATTAACTTTCTATTTCATTCAATTTCATTTCATGTTCCTTTCTATTGTTATCTTATCCCCACCTTTTATGTAAAAATTACCATGATAACTCTAGTATCATCCATATACTAGAATTATTTCATGTGTAAGCAAAAACCATCATCAATATCCTTACTCCCTCTCTTTTATTTTATAAACAAAATCATCGTCCGTGAGTGCCAATTTAAAACCTTTGTGGATGACGAAGATTCATTCTTCAATTTCTCCTTAATTTCTAGTCATCAAACCATTTTATGGTTGAACTAGTATATAATATATGTATTATAAGCTAATTAATATCCAGAAACTAGTATAGGTATATAATATTAATTAATATGACCAAAGTAGTTCTTAATAATCAAAATACAACTCAAATAATCTAAGTTCTTGTCATTAATATTTCATCTATTGATTCATCCTCATTCCATGTATCAAAATGATATGAATGAACATTAACACCTATGGATATTAATAAATAATGTGTAATTTCAATTCTGGTGATTTACATTCATTTCACAAAAAATCCATTACATAAAAACAATTGAATTGATTATGAAAATACAGAAAAGGAACACTCCAGAATGAGAGAATTCAATATTATAACTTATCAATAAAGACCTAAAAAAATTATGATAAACTAAATAGATGTCTAATAGGTTCTTAAATAAGTTATTAATAAGTCTATATTCATATAACAAGACCTTATGTTCATGAACGAAACACATTCAGACTTAAGGTAAGGGTTTTCCACCCGAACCTAAATTTTAATTTGGGTTGCTTTTATTGTCTAATTACCTCAGTGAAATTATTAATTTTTATTATTTAATCATCATAAATTCTGTGTGAGTTATCTATATATGTTTACCAACTATAATCCTTCTATATTTTATGGAAAGTTAGAATTTTTAAAAGGAATATTCAAAAAAATTTCTGAAATACAATCCCAATTCAAGGAAATTTCTCAAATTCTTACCTATTTTCAAGGGAAATATATAATATGTTTTTAGCAACGATTATCATTCTAAAATCACTAATTTTATTATGAAAATACTATCTTATATAAATTCTGGTTTTATAAAAATACTTTTCCAATGGAAATCTTCTTTTCAAAGTAACAGAGAATTTATCTCAATAATTACTTGATGGTTTTATAAGATTATATTCATTTATTTCAACACTATTGTTGATTATTATGTATTATATCACCTATAATATTTAAATTAATGGTTTGCGACTAGTTTTTTAATTTATTTTCTATCCAAAAACCATCCACCAATTTACTTTGAATGGTTAGTGTTTAAGTTAAATGTTCAGGGAAAGTTATTTACATTTCATAGGTTAGTTTCAATATGAATGTATATGTAGTTTATGTTTATACTAGATCATATAAGGAATGAATTGGACTTATTATGTGATGGGTGGGGCCTGATATATCCCCTCGATGCATCAGTATGTTTAATGAGACAAATATATGTGGACATGGCCGAGGCCTCTACCATTTTGAGATATGGTTATGTCCAAGGCCTTAATCATTTTTAGACATCTTGGTCGAGGACTTGATGGTATATTTCAGAATATCTGGCATATTAATTTCCCTCATTATGATGATATAAATTGATATTTCATGTATTTATTTGATAAGTAGAATACCCATAATTATGTTTTATTAAGGAAATATTTACTCAACTCATATTTCTGCAATATTATGTTCACATTTTTCATTTAAAGGTATGTGTTTTCAATTATTCATCATGCCTAAGGTTTATGTTATCTTCCATTGTATTTCATACTCATACTGGGCATTTCAGCTCACCCCTTTCTTATGTTTCTTTTTCCTAGGATATAAAGATGTCTATTATCAATGACATTCAAGCATAATCTATGAGTCATGGAAGTTTCTAATGGAATAAATTATTGTTGTATTTACTTTCAGGATGTAATGTTCAACTTAAATATGTATCCTTTTTCCAAATATTCTAAAATATTCATTATTTTTGGATACATATTTTTGTAATCATGCCAAAGAAATGTAATAAGGAACAATATCTAGGCAATTGGGTTTGGGTCTTTACAGTCAAATTGGACGATGCACTATGGGCATAATGCACTTCATATAAGACACCAATAGGCACAACACCATTCAAAATGGTTTATGGGAAACCATGTCATCTATCAGTTGTGTAGGTGAAACCTTTGTTTTGGGTGATTAATAAACTGAATTTAGATTTTGAGAATGCTGGAGAAGCTAGTTTTCTGTAGTTAATCAAATTATAAGTGATACAAAGGCATGCCTATGAAAATGAAAGAATCAATAAAGAGAAAACAAATAAATTCCATGATCAACTAATTGTTAGGAATATCTTTGGACCAGGGAATAAGGTCCTTCTATTTAACCAATGATTTAATCTATTTCTTGGTATGATAAAGTCTCGATGGTAAGGAAAATTTTATGTTGTTCAAGACCTTCCTTACGAGGCCATCATAATTCAGAGATAAGTAATACCACCATTCAAATTGAATGGTAAAGGCTAAAAATATTCTAAGAACCATTCCAATAGGGTTGTTTCATCAATATAAAATTTAATTGAACCCAACTTGAGTCAATATCTCAACATAAAAGGAAGCGCTCACTTGGTGGAAACCCAGTGTAGGACATATTAGTCTAGGTAATATTATGATAGTCTTAGGATTTTTTTGGTAGGACAAGAACTAAAGGAAAGTAATGAACAAGTTCTATTTAAAATTTTCAATTACACGTTGTGAAATCCAATTATATGATGTCTAACCCTTCAGTCAAAAATTCATTTTAATTCACCAGTATACAACATGAACCACTGGTACACAACATTTAGTCTATTGGGTTTGTTTATAAATTTGCAGTTCCTGAACCCTAGGTTCATGACCCGCATCACCTGACCCTTCACCTCTTCCCACCTCCTATTTTCCATGCACTCTCACTCCCTCCCCTCCTCTCTTGCATGCACACCCAACCCATCCTCTTCCTCATATTTTGAGAAAACCTCCAACCTTTCTCATCTTTAAAGGCCATGTCCACCCCAAAACTGTTCCCCTCTCTCTCAGTACCAAGCGCACACAACTATCCCCTCCCTAACGTCTTCCCTAGAATGAAACAAGAGACCCCTACCCTCCTCCTTCTCTTCATTAGCCTCCGATAAGAAACCATCATCCAAGTGTCTCCATGGAGCTACATCAACATCGACTTCTACACCTTCTGCATTGCCTACTGCGAGATATGCCATACCTGCTACTCAAGAAGAGTCCACCTCAACCTCCAGTGATGAAAACCTACACCTGTAACCCATCCTTTTTTTTGAACCCACAACATCATGTAAATATCCTATGATTTCATTCCAAACCAATGTGCATGAATAAAACTCTGGACATTCCCATCCTCTTCTGTATGAACATTAGTGATGTCATCCTTGACCTCCTAATGATTCTCCATATTGAAAGAATTATCATGGTTTATGAAGATACCTACAAGGATTTGTTTCTAGATTTCCTATCAACATTTGATATGACCATAGACTACCTCATATTTCACCTCAGTGGCTAGCCCCAAGTGTTTTCATTCTTAGAGTTCATAATTGGGCTCGACATATTTTCATATGAGTTTATTGCTTCAGATATATATCTAAATCAACTTCTTGATTCAACCATAGCTCCTTCATAGATGTTGTGGAAGATTATTGCCCGGACCCCCAGCTTCCTCATTAGCCATGAATCACGAAATCTTCCCAAATACGAGGACTAGACTTATGAATCCTACATTGATCTATGACACATGGATGGTTTTCAAGAGCTGAGCCTCACGGGTGTGTCATCCAGATGGATATACTCATTCTCACATCATCCATTGGAATCCCAACTGTCAACATGGTTTCCTAGTTTTCCCAGTACTACAAATCACATTCCCAACAGCATCATGGCACTTTGATGGGTGGATCATTAATTACTCATATTTCTAGGAACCTTGGTGTATTCGATACAGCAATACCCCTCACCTACCTCATTTTTTATTTTTATAATTGACTTTGTGATGATTCACATGATGTAGCTACTGGTGAAGGAGGAGGATCTATATAGTTGTCTAACAAGAGTGCAGGAGGTTGTCCCACCAAGAGCAGCAGCACAACAGGAGGCCCCACCGCATGCAGTAGTAGTAGACCCACCCTTTGACCCACACACCACCTATCCACCTGTACCACCCATTCCTCCCACTACGTATGCCACCGCATCTTCTAAAGTTCCCACCACACCCACCCATCCCACCCTTTCTAGGATCTGGGCGACCCAAAAATGCATCCTGGAAAACCTGCACTAGATCTACACTCACCTAAATATTTCATTCAATGATCCTTCAGAGTTCACTACACCACCACCACCCACCCCTGTTATCCCATCATATTATCCCATTCCAACATCAACCAGAGCTTATCTCGACTGGGTAGCTGACATCATGGATCCTTCTATTCGATATGAATTTTTAGTTGAGTAGGCCTGGCATGGTTAAATGTTGGCTGCTAACTCTTCCACAGATCCTCATATCATCAATCCAGCTACCTGACCCACATCATCTTTATGGATTAGGGACTCTCCACCACCCCCTCCATCCCATGTTCCCACCACTATGACTCCATAATCTTCTTCTACTATAGCCACTGATCTAGACCCAAAGCTACATTCACCACTCGAGGGCATCTTGATGATGGAAGAGATCTTTGGCTCTAAGGCCTGATTTGACATGTTTATTTCTTTATGGGAATTATACTTTTTTGATAGGGATGTTTGTTTGTTTCTTCGTCAATTTATTCCCTCTTTTTTTACTGATTATTGATATATATATATGTGTGTGTGTGTGTGTGGAGATTTATTTTTTCATCATTCTATTTATTTTGGATTGATTATGTTGTATTTAAAATTTTTATATAGCCATGGATAGCTCCTCCACATTATCAATGGCTGTCAATGGACCCATTCCAATCTCGGTTCTGGTCCAAATAGTTACCCAGTGAGTTTCCAAAATTGAACGACAACTTCAGGAAATTTCATTAGAGATCCATGCACAGCAGCAACAACCTAGAGCTTGGATTCCATTCCTACCACATCTTATTGATGCTCACACGAATGTCCCTAAATTCATAAACCCAATCAAGTGACCTCACGAACTATAAGACATAACCACTGGTAGATAATAACGCAAGAGGATCACATGGGCCGATGAACCCACTACAAGATTTTGGTCCATCAATCTGGCTCATAATGTCCTATTTTGTATTTATGGTAGGAAACACATAGTTGATAATTATCTAGATTTATTTGTCATGATTCAATATTTTACATTTTCATTTTCAGACCACTATTGAGTTGTATTGAAAACATATGTTAAATTTAATAAAAATGGTTATTCATGTTCAACATACTATGCACCTATGCTTTTTTCTACGTTTCAAATTCTTATCACCTATGGAATAATGTTTCATCTAGTGTAGGATTTTTTACCTAACTCATTTTTCAGGTGAATCATACTTAACATTAAGATAGCCAAAATTCCCTCATGGCCAATCACTTGATCCAAGGATCTATTGATTCCCTCAATTTTAAATTATTAAATTCAATTTTCATTTTTTTGAGATTTACTTATATTTACTATCCCACAAGAATTTCATGGACAGTGCAGACACTATCTCCTTCTAGGTGTGGGGGAGTTTCTCATGATTTTCAATATCGATAATCTTTATTTTTTGTATGTTATCACCTTTCTAGAAGACATTTTTCAAATATCAATCATTATTTGAGCTTGGAAAACATTATTCCAATTTAAATAAATGAAAAAAGAAAAGTTATAAAGTGATATAATCTAGATTTTGTCTCTGTTTATAATTTTTAGAATGATTTCTATGATTATAGATTTAATTCGTATTCAACATCTTTAAAATTATGTTTAATTGATTTTCTACTTGATTTTATACCCTTTTTGATTTCCATTTTTTATTTTTATTATCATTACCTGAGAGGAATCTAAGCCTACAATTTCATATTCTTTTCAGAACATATTTCTTGATTGATACAAGGGGAATGTCAACCTATCATAACATTCATTGAAATATTATTGAGGATACTAATGAACAAGTAAAAATTTAAAATGATTGAGGTAATCTTGGTTATGCACTTTTTCCTAAGACCCTCCTTAAATCTTTCTTTAGTGTAGCCCATAGTTTCCATTAATAACCTTATAGGATAAACTATTCCATGAAAATTTTTCCTTCCTACCCTAATTCTTGCTTAATTTATGATTTCTTTTTGAAAAAGTGTGGGGGATTCATTCAGATAGCACCTGATGTTTCAATTTATTGAGATTCATGGTGTACTCATCGGACTATTTAGTTGTGATCCATATCTACTTTTCATTATTTCACTTGTATTCATTTTCTTTGAAAAATAAAAAACAAAAGAAAAAAATTTAAATGGTTTGTGTACCAGGAAGGTCAAAAATCACCATTTCTAGACCAATGAATCCCTTGAAGTATCATATGTAGTTAGGGGATGGATGTGGTATTTGGACTAGACATGAATTTTAAAAAATAAAAATACATGGGAAAAAGGAAAGGAAAATAATACTCATTGTTTACTTACATGACATATATGGATCCAACCGGAGCTATTGGAGTGTGGACTTGATTAGTTGAGAGGAGGCATTTTATTACACTTTTCATAACATTCATGTATTATGCTTCAGATCTTACCCTCCTTTTTTGATTGATTTTTACTTTTTACCCACCTACCCATAACCACAGAGTCATTAGAACCTAATTGTTTAAGCCATCATGATTACCATTATACATGTATTTACAAAGTAGAGATGATTGAACCAATTCATTTTTATGGTTAGTAGTATGAACTTAGGGTGTGATCATAACTCCAATTTCATTTTACCTAGAGTGATGAGAGAAAATTATTTGTGAGATAAATTACAAATGGGTATAGAATTCAAGTAATAGTTAAAAGATAGTAATTTAAAGACTAGGAATTTTTTTAAGAACTAAGCTATAAGGAATGACTGATTTTTTATGCATGTATGATTCTAGAAACTAACATTTCCTACATACAATTAGTATTATTTTTCTAGACATAATGAATGTTTCTTGTTTTAAAAATTGATTATCTTTTAAAATCATTATTGAGACCTTTTTTTATGAGGATAAGAAATTGTTCATGTTTGGGGGAATTTGATAAGATGAATTCGTATATACATTTTTTAGACATTTATATAAGGATTTTAATTACTTTATTTGATAATTGTCTTGGTATCTATTTAATTTTCTGGGAATGAGGTTTCCAAGGTTTCAAAGGAAGAAATGTAGAAAAGGTATAGAATTCACCTATTGCATGTCGTGAACCATAAGTACATGTAGTGTAAAAGGATTTCATAGCATGAAACATGTCATGATCCAATACATGAAAAAAGTCAATATGTCTGCAGAAAAAGAGACCAGTACATGTTTTTAATGGACAGTATATGACCTAACCCCAATCAATGTCGTTGAATGATAAATCAAAAATAGAGGGACAAAGAAGCCCAGTACACATCGTCAGTCATCAGTAGACAACATGTAATTATTCAATCCTGTGATTTTATGCAGGATACACATAGAATTTTCATAAGATTCAAACACTACAGATAACTACATGGATCAGCGATACATGCCGTGTAATCTATTACACATTGTGACCCCTTTCCCCTATATATACAGTATCCCTACAATGGTTTTTGGGGAATTAAAGAGCATATACATCTATTTTTTTGTTTCCTTCAATTTTCCTTCATCCCTTTCCCTATCAAACTCACATTTCTCCATTTTTTTCATTTTTTAATTCAAGAGTCGCAGATTGTTTTTCTCTTCATCGCCTTCCAATTTCCGTTGTATCACTTACCCTCACTCATCGTTCAACTAGTGTTGGATCCATTTCTTATTTCATTACAATTAAGAATTTTATTTAGTTTTTTATTTTATTGTTTAACTACCTATTGCATGATCATCCGTACTTTTGAATCTAAACCCCTGCACGATTGTGAACCATTTACATTTAAACATTCATAGAAAGTTCACCATGGTTCCATTTATTTATTTCTCTTCATCTCCTCCTACCTTGAGTGGATAAAACCACCCAGGGGTATGGATCTAGAGTTGATTTATCTGAATTCATATTAAATCATTAATTCTAATTTTGGTAATCCTAAAGGATTAGTAATCAGGATAAATGATAAATTTATATCCAATTCATTTAAATGTATTATACCACGGGATACTCTTGTGAAGGACCCTATCCTGGTACGAGTATATTAGGCTATGACCACTATCCTAAGATACTTTATACCATAAAATTAAATATTAATACTCATAGGGTTCCACCGTATCCCAATAAATGAATAGTTACCTCCAAGGTAAAACAGGGTGACTTGACCAAATTCAAATAGTGACTTCTGCTGGCTTTGCAACCAAAACATCAGGACCCTACCAATATTAGAATTAAGAATATATTTCTTTAAGATAATAAAAATTTATTTCTAACCCTATTTATTCATTTAAATCAACCACTAATTACCAAAGATTTAGTAATTTCCAAACTAAAAGCAACTAGAAATGAATAATACCTAAAGAGTCTCAAGACATTGACCTATAAGATCCAGTTTCCTCCATGTGGGATCAATACCAGACAATATCTATACTATGCCTGTGTAGTAAGTGAGGTTTGGAAAATAATTAAAATTTAATCTGACCACATCCCATACAAATTCAACAACGCATGCCGGCGCATCAGAGTGCGATCCTATATCACCCCTAATGTTGTTTGTGGAATAGTGTAATCTCTGTTATTAGGGAGCTGATCCTAGACCTATTGGTCTATATTTATAGGGTATTTAGTATCCCCCATTTTGTTTTTGAATTATCTTTTGTATCCCCTAGTTTGTTGGGAATGATCCCCTACATTGTGAATTAATCCATATTGGATACAGGGTCTCCCCCAGTGTATCTGGGAATGATCTGTGGTATCTACAAGTGTATCTGGGTGTGATCCCATCTCTATGTAACTTAATATTCCTTTAACAATACATTATAATTTGGGTGTGGGAAATTATATACACCTCTTTGTGAGTGTCTCTGATGATATTATGGAACTAGTTGTGAGATCTCCAAGAAAAAGCATGCTTCGAGCATAATCCTATGGATGACAGTTGGTTAAGAACTCCCAATGGTGTGGTGTATCTCATGAGTATATTTGGATATTCTTATTATATCTGTTGTTAACATATAATTGTGTGGAGATTATGGGTATTTTCCTTCATCGTATTTCCTTTGTGGTATTTTCCTTTATGGAATTTCCGTCGTGGTATTTCCTTCATGGTATTTTTCTTTGGGGTATTTCTTTCATGGTATTTCTTTCATGGTATTTCCATTGTGGTATTTTCCTATTAGGTTTTAGGGTGTCCTACTAAGTATTGTTTTAATCACCCTAGTATGGGATTTTCCCGTGCATGTCATATCTTGTGAAAAAAAATCGACCGTTCGATGGAGTTCTAGGAAGACCAAGACCAAGTGGTGACTTATGAGATTTGATAGACTGAGGTGTGTCTTGGAGGTGTTTCCGATGATAGTCCCAATACCTCTTACATTACTTTTTGGAATTGGGATTGGGGACTCTTTTCATTTGGTGAGATTATCTTTTCCCTATCTACTTTCCAGTACATTCACTAACGCACTCTATTTTGTGGGATATATAGGTTTTCATGAATTTATTATATAGTTTTTTTACATTTTAGAATTTAAGGCTTGGAGATGTGTGCATTCATATTGGTAATTTAGGCTAATTCATCCAATTTGTGGGATATTTCTACTTAGTGATAGTCACTATCCCTTGGACAATTGGTGGATGGATTTTTGTAGTCATGGAAGAGGGCCCTCTGGGATGGGTCGTAACAGATTGGTATGAGAGGAGTTCAGTTCTACCTTATTAATGGGAGTTTGTGAGGTCTGTTTGGGGTAATAGTGTTGATTTTTTTGAGTTTGGATTTCAGACTGGGGACTCTAGTAATGGTTTGGAATCAACCATATCCATACAACATGACTCTTACAACCTTCTTTTCAACTCGGTACATGAAAAAATTAGTTGAGTGGTAAAAAATGGTACATTAATCACATAATAATGGTTCGGTTTTCCATGTCATTGCTGATTTTTCTCTCCAGATATACTCCATTGATCATGGTACATATTGATTTATTTTATGATGTCTCCACATTGAAAGTTGGCCAGGATTCCACTGCATGATCATGAGGATGATCACCCTAGTGATAAGGCATCGTTATAGGGGAATGTACCAGAGATAGCACCTCTAGGTACTGAATTATCCATATCACCACCTATAGACAATTCAATGATACTTGAAGTACCAGCATATGAGGAGCACTAGCTTAGGGTGCTTCACAAGTTTTAGTAGGAGTGACCACTTAGGTTCTGAGGTGATCTCGACACATAAGTGGCTGATGAATTGCTTGAGGAGGTCTCCCAAGTATCCTATCTAGTTAGAACTCCATTAGATCAGATGGTGGTCCTGGCAGTGATCTTTCTATAGGTCTTAGTCGGGTGATGGTGGGGTTTTGTTACCCGATCATGCGATAATGTGACTCTTCCCTATACATAGTTTGAGAACCTTTTCATAGAGGAGTTATCAACTTATAAGCTAAGGGATATGCATGTCCATGAGCTTTTACAACTCTGAGAGAACAACATGTCGGTATATGAGTATTCATCAAGATATACTAACCTCTCCAGGTACTCGATGGATATGATACACATTAATTACATCAGGGATCATACCTTCAAGTGAGGTATGTGTTTTTTCATCCATGCTAGAATTACCCATCTGTGCATTCCCACCTATGCTGGGGTTATAGAGTGAGCCTTGGAAGTTGAGAGTTCCTTGGCAGGGAAGATATATCCAGTGGTAGTCAGTAATGTGCAGGTAGGAGCGAACACATCAATAGTAGGTTTCCAATAGTAGTACTAGTGATCCATGTGGGTTAGGAACTTCTGGAATCAATCCTAGGGTGGCTCAAGGTAGTCGATGGATAGATGGTGTTATTCATGTGATGATAGAAGGAATATTTCTCAAGATTGTCTAACCCATCATACTGCTAATTAGGGGACTATAGATGGACCACAAAGGTAGAGACATAGACATGGTAAGGGTGGTCCATAGGGTGGAAAATGTAGAGGAGGATCTGAGAGAGAATTAGGACATTTTCAACGCTTCTACACATTACCACCACCCCTAGGTGGTCCACAACAGGCTCGAGAAGCAAAAGGACAGGGGAGGGGATAACTCCATGAAGTTGAGGCACATGACCGAGGGGATCTAGGAATGATTCAATTTATGATATATTTATTTTCCTCCATAGATAAATTTTTTATAGACATAGGTTATAGTCATACCTTTTTTTCAAGAATCTTGTTTGAGACTTGGAGATTCTAGTTAAACTGTTGAGTCGACCCTTATGCTATGAGACAACTATAGGAGGAGATTCGATGATAACTCATTGGTTCCGAAAGTGTTACATGAGTCTTGGAGGTGAGATTTTTGGTTGGGGTCTCTTGGTAGTTATAGCATCCTGTCTTTTTATAACATAACTTTCATTCCATTACACGGAACTGAGGATCTTTAAGGTTTAGTGTCTTGGAAACAAGGAACATAAAACATGAAACAAAAAAAAACATTCTTCTTAAACACTTGAAAGGATTCTCCTCATGTTCACCCTAGGATCATTACTGCATCTCATAACCTGGGGACATACATCAAAAGGAAAGGTGAGCAGAAGGCCCAGCAAGGGAAACAAGTGAAACATTTTACATATGAACTTGAGATACATCAATAAAGTCATGAAAAGAACTTTAAGGCATGAAAATGAAATCATAAGGCATATCATAATAAAAATAAAACGTTTTCATAACTTGAAGATGTGGCTACATCATTTAACATAGACAATCATGAACATATCACCAAGGTCCATCCCCAAGGTGTCATTTGAAAATTACCAAGGTTATTCACCAAGGTATCGTGAAAATTGTAATCTCTAGTGGTTACATCATTACCCAATGCATTGGAGCGCTATCAGGGCGCACCCTTAAATTTACCTTTATTATCATGTGAGCCACATATATCATCATCAAACATTTCATAAATAACCCATATAGCACAAAATAAATGGGTTTCATTTCGTAATCATAACGTTTTAAAAACTGCTTTAAAGACATGATCTTTACGTCACCTTAAAACCCACAGAAAAGGAAGGTGGGTCTCATGTATGTAAATACCATAATTTAAAATAGAACATTTTGGTATATATTTGAATACCCCTTTATAAGAAAGAGCTTTGAGTATTCACTTAATAATATAAAAGAACTTTAGAAAAACAGAGAGACATTTTGAGACGGAAATTCTGCAGCATAACGGCTATGTTACGAGGTTTTAGAAGACATTAAAAAGAGAGGGAAAATGGGTCAAACATTCATAAATGACCCATAAAACAGTAGATGAACAGAATAAGAAGGATACATGATCATGGTAATGAAATTTCAAGGACATACCATTTGAAATGAAAAACATGGAAGGAAGGCAAAAATTAGATTTCTCTTATGAAAGTTCGGCAGCCTAACGGCGTTACTTAAACTTCAAACAAAATGATTTGAAAAGATTAAATAGGGTCTCTCATCATGTGAAAATAAGAGTTAAGTATGATAGATATAGAGATAATACCCCAACATAATTAAAAAGGAACTTGAAATACTTGACATGAAAGTGAAACTTTGAAAAGAATGAGAAGGGTGAAAGAATCCCCTAAAAAATTCGGCAGCCTAACGGCACCACTTAAAACTTCAAAATACTGAATTGAAGAGATCAAATGGTGTCTCTCATCATATGAAAATAAGAGTCCATTATGATAGATATAGAGATCATACCCCAACATAACAAAAAGGAACTTGAAATAATTGACATGAAAATAGAACTTCAAAACGAGAAGGGTGAAGAACCACTTAAAAATTCGGCAGCCTAACGGCGCCACTTAAAACTTCAAAATACTGAATTGAAGAGATCAAATGGGGTCTCTCATCATATGAAAATAAGAGTCCAGTATGATAGATATAGATATCATACCCCAACATAACAAAAAGTAACTTGAAATAATTGACATGAAAGTAGAACTTCAAAACGAGAAGGGTGAAGAACCCCTTAAAAATTCGTCAGCCTAACGGCGCCACTTAAAACTTCAAAATACTGAATTGAAGAGATCAAATGGGGTCTATCATAATATGAACATAAGATTTCAGTATGATAGATTTAGAGATCATACCCCAACATAACAAAAAGTAACTTGAAAGAATTGACATGAAAGTAGAACTTCAAAACGAGAAGGGTGAAGAACCACTTAAAAATTCAGCAGCCTAACGGCGCCACTTAAAACATCAAAATACTGAATTGAAGAGATCAAATGGGGTCTCTCATCATATGAAAATAAGAGTCCAGTATGATATATATAGATATCATACCCCAACATAACAAAAAGGAACTTGAAATAATTGACATGAAAGTAGAACTTCAAAACGAGAAGGGTGAAGAACCCCTTAAAAATTTGGCAGCCTAACGGCGCCACTTAAAACATCAAAATACTGAATTGAAGAGATCAAATGGGGTCTCTCATCATATGAACATAAGAGTTCAGTATGATATATTTAGATGTCATACCCAAACATAATATAAAGGAACTTGAAATACTTTACACGAAAATAGATCTTGAAAAATGAGAAAGGAGAAAGAATCTGTTACAAAAATTTCGGCAGCCTAACGGCGTCACTTAAAACTTCATAAAACGAAATAATGAGGGCAAGAGGGGGCCTCTCATTATATGAACATGAAAAGGGCAGTAAGAGGAGTATATAATAACATCCTTTAACATAAGAACATGGAGCATAAAAGAAATTACATAAATGAGATTTCTTGAAAAGAAAGAGAAAGATCGGATCCCTTACCTTAAAACGTAACTCTTAAAACTCAAAGGTTTGGACCTTGAGGGATTGGGGGCACCTTGGTAGGACTCCTTGGGAGGTAAAGAGATCAGAACTTCGTTGGGGGAGAGTGGGGAGTCGAATGGATGAGAGGATGGCTTGGTATTTATAGGGAAAGTGAGGGGACAAGGCATTAATGGCCAAGGGACACCTCATTAGTGGTTTTGGAAAAACCATGGGCTTGCCCATGGTATTTGCCCATGGTATTGGGCACTTGGGACACCTCATACCTTATCTTACTATTCATAAGTCGACCATATTGATTACATACTTAATACATCATTTAATGATGTCATTAAACACCCGTAACTTAAAAACTGTATTTTCACTATTCATCGAAAATTCAACTTTCTCAGAATAATCCCAAAATTTCACCTTAACCAAATATCAATGCTCTGATTTCAAAAATGAAATCCATTTTATAAAAATAATTTTCTAAATATTTTTAATTAAATTTATAATTAAAAACACTATTCATCGAAAATTTATTTTTTTCAGAAAAATCCCCAAAAATTACCTTAACATAATATCGATGCTCTGAGTTCAAAAATGAAGTCCATTTTATAAAATTAATTTTCTAAATATTTTTAATTAAAAAACACTATTCATCCGAAAAAAACTAATACTTGAATAATAATTTATGAAACCGTTATTTAACCATTTTATTGAATCACATTACTTAATCAAAGTGCCTAGCTTATTTTAATACTTTCTTTAAGTGAGATTACAAATCCATTTGGACACATTATTAATCCTAATCATAAAATCACTATTCATAATTTACTATTCATCAAAAATCAAGTTGATCTTATTAGACTCTAAATTTCGTACTGAACATAATTGTAGAAGACCATTTTTTGAAAATCATTACACATTTTTAATTATTTAGGGTTTACATAAACATATTTAAAATATCCTTTTTCTATAATTCATCAAAAATATGCATACTATATTTATCCATTATTTTGAAAATTCATAAAAGAAATCAAAATTTTTATTTAAAACAAAGGATTACACAAGACAGTTATGGTCTCCTTACATAGCCCCTTATCACACCAGCATAGGACCTAAGTGTAAGGTGTGCTAAGGTGAGAGAATCTGAGGGAGGCTCGGCCAACATCGCACAAGTAGTAATTTCTATCAGTTTGAACTTCTCGCGAATGGGATCCCGTTCTAGCTTTATACGATGAAGTTCAGCTTGGGTTTGGTCCAGAGCAAAGACCAGTGGTGCTACCTCCTTCCCAAGTTCTTTTAGATGGGCTTTGATCGGTCCAAGACTACTGGGTGAGGCCATCGATTCTTCTTTCTATATTAATTAACCAAGATTGCTTGTATTTAGAGACAATAGTCAAAATGTTTAGTTTCCAGCGGTCATAATGACCAATGGTCAAATAACAGTCAAAACCCAACAGTCTCATTTTAATTATACTCATGTTACCAAATGAAACATTTTTGTTGAGTATAAAAATAAAATAAAATAACACATAAAATTAGGAAACAATATTTATTTAAAATTTCGGGTCGTTACAATCTTCCCCCCTTAAGAAATTGCGTCCTCGCAATTTTTAAAATTGGATTTTGAAATTTCATTGAAAGTCCCACATCGTAAAAGGAGTCAGTAAAACTATTACTTTAAAAGAAAGAAAGGTAAGTACAAAGGTTACCCGAGTTAACCCACACTAGGATTCCATGTAGGAAAACATGGACATGGAGGAGAAAACAAAGGGTCAAGTTCTGAGGGAGAGTGATAGAGAACATGATTAGAAGAAAGTTAAGCATAAGAAAATCCCAAACTTATGATGTGTGTTAACGGTCTTTGATTACCTAGTAGGAAACGTAAACCAACAACATTTTTTTTTACGTTTCTTTTCATAATTTTGAGGAATTCATTTACTACATAGAACAAAAACATAAGAAAATATACCTACCTTCAAGTAGAGTTTCATCCTTTAATAGGTCCCTACCAACACTAATATTTTCTCCAAATGATGAGAATTCAAAAACACTTGGTCTCATAAAAGCACAAGAATCATCTTCTAGAGAATCACATAATCTACAAAAGATTAACTATCTATTTCTTCTATCTTTAAACATTATCCCAAAAACAAAAAGGTTAAGGTAAAAAAACTCTTCAAAAAGAAAGAATCCCATAAGAATGGAAACTACTTTTAAATCTTCAAAGTTCAATGGTACTACACAAAGTTCATCATAGACCATTCCATAAATAACGGTCCTTAAAATTCCTCAAAATAAACCAAACTAAGATTGAAACCCAAATACAAGAAGGATTTGATAAATAGTCTTCCAAAACAACTTCATTGTTCATCTCCAGACAACATCAACCACTCCTAACATCTTATAACAAAAGTAGCTAACCTAAACATATTTTTCCCAAGATAGTTTAATCATTCCCATAAGTAACCTAAATTACTATAAGTCCACCTTAAATTAATCAATTCTTCAAAATATAAGTCAACCTTACTCCTCAATGAAAATACTATAGTAATCTATTTACCTCGATCATATAGGGTCCCCAAAATAGTGAACATCTTCCAAAATAATAATCATCTTTTAATCCCCTAATCATCTCTGTCATATTAATACGGAAATTGTCTCATTTCCTCTCACATTGGTTATTGGGACATGTTATTCCATTTCCCACCATTAACTAAGAAGAGAAAGTATAATTAGAGGCTTAAATACTTAACCAATAATCATGAAAAGGAACTTAAAGCATATAAGGATAGCTTGTAGAAGAAAAGTATACCCTAACTTGTGATCCCCTAGGTTCCCATCTAGGTTATCCATGATCATATATTCTTATGTGAATCTTTATTTTATTTTATCTTTGTTCCTTTAACAATGGTTCATACCAAGCTTATGAATTTACCTAAGCATATCCCCCGGGAGTGTCGTAACCAAGAGTGCAGCAAGGCCCATTTTCGTGTACTAGTTCTCATTCGAGTCTAGCTCAAAGCGGTGTTTTCGGGTTTTACCCCTATGTACATCTGTGCCAGAGCCACCTCTACCTGATCGTATCCAGATAGGGATGTATTTGCTTGGCAACCCCTTACTCAATACTCACCAAAATACCAGGAAGATTTCCTATATTTAAACTTTTCTATAGGGTTCCTACTAGAGTTTTCATATCCTAATTTCCACAAATAACTAAACCATACTTTGATACCAACTATAGCATCCCGTCTTTTTATAACATAACTTTCATTCCATTACATGGAACTGAGGATATTTAAGGTTTAGTGTCTTGGAAACAAGGAACATAAAACATGAAACAAAAAAAACATTCTTCTTAAACACTTGAAAGGCTTCTCCTCATGTTCACCCTAGTCTCATTACTGCATCTCATAACCTGGGGACATACATCAAAAGGAAGGGTGAGCAGAAGGCCCAGCAAGGGAAACAAGTGAAACATTTTACATATGAACTTGAGATACATCAATAAAGTCATGAAAAGAACTTTAAGGCATGAAAATGAAATCATGAAGAATATCATAATAAAAATAAAACTTTTTCATAACTTGAAGATGTGGCTACATCATTTAACATAGACAATCATGAACATATCACCAAGGTCCATCCCCAAGGTGTCATTTGAAAATTACCAAGGTTATTCACCAAGGTATCGTGAAAATTGTAATCTCTAGTGGTTACATCATTACCCAATGCATTGGAGCGCTATCAGGGAACACACTTAAATTTGCCTTTATTTTCATGTGAGCCACATATATCATCATCAAACATTTCATAAATAACCCATATAGCACAAAATAAATGGGTTTCATTTCATAATCATAACGTTTTAAAAACTTTTTTAAAGACATGATCTTTATGTCACCTTAAAACCCACAGAAAAGGAAGGTGGGTCTGATGTATGTAAATCCCATAATTTAAAATAGAAAATTTTGGTATATATGTGAATACCCATTTAGAAGAAAGAGCTTTGAGTATTCACTTAATAATATAAAAGAACTTTAGAAAAAGAGAGACATTTTGAGACGGAAATTCTGCAGCATAACGGCTATGTTACGAGGTTTTAGAAGACATTAAAAAGAGAGGGAAAATGGGTAAAACATTCATAAATGACCCATAAAACAGTAGATGGACAGAATAAGAAGGATACATGATCATGGTAATGAAATTTAAAGGACATACCATTTGAAATAAAAACATGGAAGGAAGACAAAAATTAGATTTCTCTTATGAAAGTTCGGCAGCCTAACAGCGTTACTTAAACTTCAAACAAAATGATTTGAAAAGATCAAATAGGGTATCTCATCATGTGAACATAAGAGTTAAGTATGATAGATATAGAGATAATACCCCAACATAATTAAAAAGGAACTTGAAATACTTGACATGAAAGTGAAACTTTGAAAAGAATGAGAAGGGTGAAAAATCCCCTAAAAAATTCGGCAGCCTAACGGCACCACTTAAAACTTCAAAATACTGAATTAAAGAGATCAAATGGGGTATCTCATAATATAAACATAAGAGTCCAGTATGATAGATATAGATATCATACCCCAACATAACAAAAAGGAACTTGAAAGAATTGACATGAAAGTAGAACTTCAAAATGAGAAGGGTGAAGAACCACTTAAAAATTCGGCAGCCTAACGGCGCCACTTAAAACTTAAAAATATTGAATTGGAGAGATCAAATGGGGTCTCTCATCATATGAACATAATATTACAGTATGATAGATATAGAGATCATACCCCAAAAAAACAAAAATGAACTTGAAATAATTGACATGAAAGTAGAACTTCAAAACGAGAAGGGTGAAGAACCCCTTAAAAATTCGGCAGCCTAACGGCGCCATTTAAAACTTCAAAATACTGAATTGAAGAGATCAAATGGGGTCTCTCATCATATGAACATAAGAGTTCAGTGTGATAGATTTAGATATCATACCCCAACATAACAAAAAGGAACTTGAAAGAATTGACATGAAAGTAGAACTTCAAAACGAGAAGGGTGAAGAACCACTTAAAAATTCGGCAGCCTAACGGCGCCACTTAAAACGTCAAAATACTAAATTGAAGAGATCAAATGGGGTCTCTCATAATATGAACATAAGAGTCCAGTATGATAGATATAGAGATCATACCCCAACATAACAAAAAGGAACTTGAAATAATTGACATGAAAGTAGAACTTCAAAACGAGAAGGGTGAAGAACCCCTTAAAAATTCGGCAGCCTAACGGCGCCACTTAAAACATCAAAATACTGAATTAAAGAGATCAAATGGGGTCTCTCATCATATGAACATAAGAGTTCAGTATGATAGATTTAGAGATCATACCCAAACATAATAAAAAGGAACTTGAAATACTTTACATGAAAATAGATCTTGAAAAATGAGAAAGGAGAAAGAATCCGTTACAAAAATTTCGGCAGCCTAACGACGCCACTTAAAACTTCATAAAACGAAATAATGAGGGAAAGAGGGGGCCTCTCATTATATTAACATGAAAAGGTCAGTAAGAGGAGTATAGAATAACATTCTTTAACATGAGAACATGGAGCATAAAAGAAATTACATAAATGAGATTTCTTGAAAAGAAAGAGAAAGATCGGATCCCTTACCTTAAAACGTAACTCTTAAAACTCAAAGGTTTGGACCTTGAGGGCTTGGGGTCACCTTGGGAGGACTCCTTGGGAGTTAAAGAGATTATAACTTCGTTGGGGGAGATTTTGGAGTCGAATGGATGAGAGGATGACTTGGTATTTATAGGGAAAGTGAGGGGACAAGGCATTAATGGCCAAGGGACACCTCATTAGTGGTTTTGGAAAAACCATGGGCTTGCCCATGGTATTTGCCCATGGTATTGGCCACTTGGGACACCTCATACCTTATCTTACTATTCATAAGTCGACCATATTGATTACATACTTAATACATCATTTAATGATGTCATTAAACACCCGTAACTTAAAAACTGTATTTTCACTATTCATCGAAAATTCAACTTTCTCAGAATAATCCCAAAATTTTGACTTAACCAAATATCTATGCTCTGATTTCAAAAATGAAATCCATTTTATAAAAATAATTTTCTAAATATTTTTAATTAAATTTTTAATTAAAAACACTATTCATCGAAAATTTATTTTTTTCAGAAAAATCCCCAAAAATTACCTTAACATAATATCGATGCTCTGAGTTTAAAAATGAAGTCCATTTTATAAAAATAATTTTATAAATATTTTTAATTAAAAAACACTATTCATCCGAAAAAACTAATACTTGAATAATAATTTATGAAACCGTTATTTAACCATTTTATTGAATCACATTACTTAATCAAAGTGCCTAGCTTATTTTGATACTTTCTTTAAGTGAGATTACTAATCCATTTGGACACATTATTAATCCTAATCATAAAATCACTATTCATAATTTACTATTCATCAAAAATCAAGTTGATCTTATTAGACTCTAAATTTCGTACTGAACATAATTTTAGAAGACCATTTTTTGAAAATCATTACACATTTTTAATTATTTAGGGTTTACATAAACATATTTAAAATATCCTTTTTCTAAAATTCATCAAAAATATGCATACTATATTTATCCGGTCATTTGAAAATTCATAAAAGAAATCGAAATTTTTATTTAAAACAAAGGATTACACAAGACAGTTACGGTCTCCTTACATATCCCCTTATCACACCAGCATAGGACCTAAGTGTAAGGTGTTCTAAGGTGAGAGAATCTGAGGGAGGCTTGGCCAACATCGCACGAGTAGTAATTTCTATCAGTTTGAACTTCTCGTGAATGCGATCCCGTTCTAGCTTTATACGATGAAGTTCAGCTTGGGTTTGGTCCAGAGCAAAGCCCAGTGGTGCTACCTCCTTCCCAAGTTCTGTTAGATGGGCTTCGATCGGTCCAAGACTACTGGGTGAGGCCATCGATTCTTCTTTCTATATTAATTAACCAAGATTTCTTGTATTTAGAGACAATAGTCAAAACGTTTAGTTTCCAGCGGTCATAATGACCAATGGTCAAATAACAGTCAAAACCCAACAGTCTCATTTTAATTATACTCATGTTACCAAATGAAACATTTTTGTTGAGTATAAAAATAAAATAAAATAACACATAAAATTAGGAAACAATATTTATTTAAAATTTCGGGTCGTTACAGTAGTGATGTTGAGGCCTTAAAATTCCATTCTTGGTATAGACTGGTTATCCCCAATTCATGCTCATATGGATTATTTTAGGCATGGAGTGTGGTGTCTCCGTATTGATGGGACCATGCTTTTATTTTTTAGTGAAAAGAAAACACATGAATCATAGTAGGGAATCATGCCTAGGATTGTGTGTCGAATTACAAATCAGTTCGCTAACATCACCCTCGATTCATTGGATGATATGAGTCCACATTTTCTTACAATGGTGCTGACGTATGATGATGTCTTTCCGGATGATGTTTCCAGTTTACCTTTTCATAGGGAGGTGGACTTCTGCATTTATCAATACCCTGAGAAGAGTTTGATATCTACACCTTCATATAAAATGTCTCTCATAGAGCTTCACGAGCTAAGGGTGAAGTTGGTGGAATTGTAAAGGAATAGCTTTGTGAGACCCATTGTTTCACCCTAGGTATCCAGAGTTTTGTTTTTCAAGAAGGTAGACAATAACATGAGGTTATGTGTGGGTTAGCAACACATGAACCAGGTGATAGTAAAAAACAAGTATCCACTACCAAAAATCTATGACCTATTTTATTTGTTTAAAGGGGCGTGATGTTTCTCAACGATTGACCCCAAATCCGGCTATCACCAGTTGTGAGTACAGGATGAGGATATACCAAAGATAGACATAAGGGGTCATTATAGTCATTATCAGTACTTATTGATGTCTTTTGGAATGAAAAAAACCTTAGAAAATTTCATGGGAAAAATGAACGAGATCTTTCATCCTTACTTATACCGGTTCATGATAGTCATCATTTATGATATCCTTGGGTACTCGGTGTCTGAGGAGGATCACGCGAGACATTTAAGGATGGCCCGAGACACACTCCAAGAGCACCACTTTTATAGGAATCCATTGAAGTGTTAGTTATGGATTAAATAGGTCCATTTTCAAGAACATTTCATCTCTAAGTCTAGAGTTGTATAGGATCAAGTGAAGGATGAGGTGGTTCATTCTTGGGATCCACCCAAGAGTGTTATTGAAGTGCAAAGTTTCCAGAGTTTGGCAGGGTACTATAAGAGGTCTATACCCAAATTCTAAAGATTAGAAGCACCCTTGAAAGATTTCGCATGAAAGGGGAATCATTTCATGTGGATAGAGAAGTTCTATTAGTGCTTTTAGGAGCCAAGGTAGAGGTTTATGAGTGCTCCCATCATAAATTAACCAGAGGAATTCATTGAGTATGAGATGTTTTTTATGCATTAGGGACCAGGCTTGGTTGTGTTCGGTTGTAATGTAAAGTTGTTATTGCCTATGGTTCATTCTAGTTGAGACACTATGAGAAGAACTATGAGACCCATGATCTTGAGGTAGCAATAGTAGTCTTTGCATTGAAGATTTGGTGAAACCAACTAATGGGAAAGAGGTTTATCATAAAATTTGATCACAATAGTCTGATGTATATCTTCTTATAAGGATCTAAAGTTTAGGAAAAGGTAACAAATAGTGTTCTTCAAGGACTATGAATTTGATATATACTCATAGGAATGGGAATATGGAAGAAGACTCTCTCAGTAGGAGATATAGCTTGTAGTTTCTAAACAAGGCATCAGAGTAGTAGGTGGCATTGCAGATATCCTTTGTGGATGGAGATAGAGCAGCCTGCCACTAGTTTATGGTTGTCACCCCTCCACTCTTACAATGATTTAGGGAGTAAAATATTGGAAATACTTATTGTGATAACCTAATCACTCATATGTCCATAGGGTATTCTCTTTAATTTTATTCGAATGTTTGGTAACACATCATTACTTTCAGAGGGAACACAGTTGTACGAGGGGTGTTGTGGGAGGAGGTTTTGAGGGAGTTATACACATACCCTTTTGTGGTGAATCTTATTGTAAAAAATATGTACTAGGACCTCTGTTGTCAGTTTTGGTGTCCAGGGATGAAGAAGGGAGTTGTATATTTTTTCCCTCGAAGCCTCACTCGTCAGCAATTACAGGATGGGCACCAGGTTCCAGTGGTTTTTTCCCAACCCATTGAGGTGCTAAAATGAAAGTTTTATGGGATATAGATGAACTTTGTAAGGGGTTTACCATGTAATTATATGGGAAACGATACCGTATGGGTGATCTTTAACCAACTCCCCATGTCATCCAACTTTCTAGATATCTGAGAGAAGAGTTTAGTAGAGATATAGGGATGCCTCTACATGTAGGAGATAGTTTATTTTCAAGGAGTTCCATTTTCGATAGCTTCCGAATATAATACACATATTACATCCTGATTATGGAAGGGATTATAGGGGAATTTTAGGACATAGTTATGCTTGATCAAATCATTTCACCCTAGATGGATGCCTAGACTTAGTGGACCATTCAGGTTCTAGAGGACATGTTGTGGGATTACATTTTAGACTTTGGTCATAGTTGGGAGGATCACCTACCCCTAGTGGAGTTCGTATATAATAAAATATATCACTCAACCATTGGTATGGAACCATTTGAGGCCTTGTACGAGTGACCCTATAGGTCACCACTTTTTTCGACTATCCCAGGAGAGTTAGAACTCAAGGGTCTAGAGTTAGTACAAGGTACTAAGGAGAAGGTTCAGATCATACAGAAGAAGATGAAGACTGTATAGATCTGATATAAGTATTATGCTGGTATTTATTAGAGGACATTGTAGTTTTATGAAGGATACCATGTGTTCATTTGGGTCTTAACTTGATAGGGATTATAGATATTTCACCAGGGAATCAAGCTATCTCTGATATTCATTGGTCCATTCATAATACAGTGTAGAATTGGCGAGGTGGTATACCGCTTTTCTATACCTCCACAGTTATAGAAGGTACATGATCTCTTCCACATGTAACTATTGAGGAGGTATGTCCATGACCCATCACATGTCATTCACTGGGGCGATCTGTACATCGAGGATGGGGAGACGTTTACGGAGTACCCAATAGAGATCAAGGATCGGTAGGATAGGATCCATCATGGGTAGTCGATTATTCTAGTGCGTGTTCGATGGAAACATGAGAATCATTATAAGAGCACATGGGAGTGGGAGGCTTAGATTCATGCTTAGTAACCTCATCTGTTTGAGTAACCATTGTTTTGGATTTCCAGGACGTAGATCCCCAAGGTGGGGAGAATTTTACATCTCATGTTTTCCATGTATTATTTTCAGAAATTGTATGTATTTATTTTGAGACCAGACATCAATACCGAAATCGAGGCCTAGTTTTCCCAGAATAATTATTTGCAAAATATTATACATTTAGTAGAACACATGCATGTTTTTTTCTAAAAAAATAGAATAACTCTTAAATAGGTGTTCAGATCAAAAATATGAGGTCACCATTGACCTCAAAATATAATCTTTACCCTATGAATGTCCTAATTGTGTTCGCCTTGGGTCATCTATGTAAAATATCACCAAATAAGTAATAGAAAAAAAATGTAAAATATTTTATTTTATTTTTAAAATACAAATAACTCATGATTGGTGACTTAGACTAGAAATATGAGACCATGATTGAATTCATAATGTGGTTTTTTCTCTATGTGAGAGTTAACATTACTCAGTGTCGGTCTTCTTTGGAAAACTCAAAAAGGACATAATCAAAATTATATAATTTAAATAAATATTATTTATGTTGAAGAATCGATTTTTTCCTTAAATGTATCATTATTAAGAAATACCATGATTGGATTCATAACCCTAGGAATGACGTAGAATTTCTAGGGAGATCATGAGAATAACTCCCTCGAACAAACAATGATGGATCATGGATTGATGATCTATGCACAACCAATTCAAAGGAACCTCTTCAATGACGATGACACAAATATCGTCATTCATCAAAGACTAATCCAAATCAAGTTAGGGTGGTTATTTTTTTTGGGTTTCCCCATTCATGGTTTTCATGATGAATGCAGGTCCATCCATGAAAATATTGATCTGCATTTCATTTGTTGAAGGATGGTTTATCAATTGTGGGATTTTTAAATGGGAAATTGTTTTAAATTATTCTTCATTCTTCGTTCTAATGAGAATGAATTGAGGATGACACAAACAAAGTACTGTGTTCATTCCTTGGGAATTTTTTGTGGATTTTTCTCCCCTGTTCTTCACGTTCATCATAATTGTACCTCAGTGGCCATAGTTTGACTTGATAAGTGGATATGAACAAATCAGACCCCTAGATTAAGGGAAAACTAAGAATGGAGGTTGGTTCTGTGTAGATTGAGACCCTAGGATCACTAATCTGTGACCATTTCAATATCCAGGCTTTGGAGGTTGCTTGGTGGTCCAAGGAAGGGACCATTGTCATAGGTCTGATGCGGGTCTGGAAAAACAGTCTGATGTGGAGGCTGTGGCATTGGTAGCCCAGGGCGATCGTGATCAGAGGCGATGCCAATCAAAGGGATTGGTGTTGGAGGTGGTGGTAAAGGCCACGTGGAACATGCAGGGAGACCACGTGGAATGAGGTGGGAGGCCTCATGGGAGCTGGCGGGGAAATAAGAAGCGGGCCATGGTGGAATCTGTGTGGTTCGGAGGTCGCAGGATGTGACAGGTCCCCATGACATGGTGGGACAGTTGTACATGGCAGACGTAGAGAGACAGTGGGCCGAGTAGAGTAGACCGAGAGGAGTGGGCCAGGTGGGGCAGGCAAACTAGGAAACGTGGGCCAGGCATAGTGGGATTGGTGCATCGAGCTTGGAATGAGCCAGGGAAGATGGGTCTGGTAAGGTCGGTGGGGTCTGCCTGAGTGGGTCGGGCTAGGAAGGTTGATCCAAAATGGTTAGGGCCGAGTTGGAGCCAGGGCAACCAGGTCAGAGCTGAACAATGGTCAACCGCAGCAGTTGACCATGATCCACTATCGCTCAATCCTTCACGCAGTCGTGATATCTAGGGGGTGGTCGACCACGGTTTCCTGGGGTAGTCGACTGCTACGGTTAGAGTTCCAACCATGTGGTTGGTACATGGGTCTAGTGAGACCCATACTTTGAAACTTCAAAC
Source organism: Viscum album (assembly GCA_963277665.1). Classification (NCBI taxonomy): domain Eukaryota; kingdom Viridiplantae; phylum Streptophyta; class Magnoliopsida; order Santalales; family Viscaceae; genus Viscum; species Viscum album. The sequence continues at coordinate 1,867,165,740 of OY728159.1, forward strand.
CCTGTAACATTAAAATGATGCATCTATTTGATGAGTCATCTATGAAATTGGGACCCTAAATTTGAGACAGTTCATTTGAGTTAATGTGGTGAGTTTTTATCTTAGAACAGAAAAGGGTGAGAGTGTTTCTATTATTACATTCCTCAAGGGTTCAGTATAGTATTACATCCACATAATTAGATTGTAATCCCCTTTAGAGGCTGAGTCCCATAAGTAGTTAGGTTTCCCTCCCTGAGACTAGAGAGAGATCCTCAATCACCCCTAGTGGAGTTTGTGGAATCGTGTAACCTCCATGAGTAGGGAACTGATCTTCCACCTAGTGGTCCACATCAAAATGGTATGTGGTATCCCCCATAGTGTCTAGGTACGATCATTGGTATCCCCTAGGGTGTTGGGAAGGATCCCCTATAATAAAAATTGATCTAGATTTGGTATGTGGTATCCACCGACATATCCGGGCATGATTCATGGTTTCCCCTAGCATATCCAGGTGTGATCCCCTCTATGTATATCATACTCTTCCTTGACCAATACGTTCTCATTTAGGTGGGGCCCAAATTACCTAAACCTCTTCGTGAGTGTCTCCATTGATATCATGGCATGAGTAGTGAGATCTCTCGGAATGATCATTCTTTGAGAAGAATATTATGGCTGAAAATAGGTTAAGGCCACCCAATGGTGTGGTGTTTCTCATGATTATATCTGGATATCCTTGTTATATGTGTTTTTGACCTATAGATTTGTAGATATGACTGGTATTTTCCATCGTGGTATTTCCATCGTGGTATTATCTTTCATGGTATTTCTTTTCTGGTATTTCCTTCAAGGTATTTTCCTTCCTGGTATTTCCTTTGTGGTATTCCCTTCATGGTATTTTCTCTGTGGTATTTTCCTTTGAGGTTTTGAGGTGTCCTACTATATATTATTTTACTCACCCCTACTCAATATTTTCCTGAATGTGTCATGTTTTTTAAAGATTTTCAACTTTTCGAGTGAGTTCCAGAAAAACTAGGACCAGGTGGTGCCTTTTTAAACAAGACATGATGAGTGGAGTCCTGGTGGCTTTTCAAATGATAGTCTCATTACCTCTTACTTTACAGGTTGGACTTTTGGTATCATACTCTTTTCTTTTGGTAGTCATATTTTGGCCATATCTACTATCGTTTCATTTTACTATTGTACTCTTTTTCTAGGATATAGTGGTTTTCATGCATTATTTACTTTGTGTTTTTACTTTTCAACATTATTGGTTTGGAGATGTGTGCATTTTTATATGTAATTTATAATAATGCAACCCATTTGTGGGATATCCTAAATCGGTGCTAGTCACCAGTCCTTGGAATATTGGAGGTGGGCTTGGGGAAGTCACGGCATGGGCCCCTCTAGGATGGGTCATGACAGTTATGTTCAATAAAAAATTAATATTTGAAATATTAAATACTATATTTATCATTTTAATGTATTCTAATTTTTGGTGATTAAATAATTAACTTATATGTTATGAAATACTAACACAATATTTATTCTATTAAGAGAAAAATAATTAAAAATATTTTAAAAATATTAAAAGTAACACAATATGGTTGAATTATTGAGTTCCATGAATTTATTAGATCAATATTACATTATAATGGTGTTTTAAACACTTTTATTTTTATTCCATTGTTATTTTGGCCTTATTAAAGTCAAATTAAATTAATAGTTATAAAAATGAAATTAATTATATTTTATAACAAATTTATTCTATGAAATTATTTAAAATTCATAAATATACTATATTTGGACTAGTGATTTTTATGTCATTGAAAATATCAACCATTTTCAATTTATGGGTCACTTTTCTTTTTATGGAATCATTTTTTATTGTTAATGAGAATAAAAAATTAATATTAATTTAATTTTAAAAAGGATTAACAAGGGTAAATACAATGAGATATGGGTGTGATAATTAGAAATCCTTTTCAGAATTTTATTTTATGAGGGTTTTTAGACACATCCTCATCCTAAATTCATTATATATCATTTGTTCACTTTTCCATGGAAATCAATTTTTATAATTTAATACATTAAAAAATTCCAACAGTGCTTCTCTTCTAATTTATAAAAGGTAACCCATTATCTCATGCTTTTCACACCATTTTTTCCTTATATCTCAGACCAAACCTACCATAATAACTATCTAGATTCATTCCCCACTTCTTATATCTTCCTATATTTCAAAAATACCATACTTTGATGGCTTATTGTGTAAGCCAAAAGGGGTTTCTCAATGAACATGTATAACTCTTAACCGAGTACTTCCTATTTTATTTTGTCAGTTACCAGTTCATAATCTATTGTATCAAATTTAAATTGATTACTTCAGTAACTAAAATGAGATTAATTTATATTTTGATAGAATTACCATTATCCTCTTCTTTTCCATTATAAGGGAAAACAAAATATGGATCGTGTGTACATGTGGACTACAACCTCCATGAAGTGATGCATTTTGTTTTCCATCACCAAGATTAATTAAGGTTTATAATGATGGAATTAATGAATATATATGGTATTTATTATATTAAAATTATTATATGAAGGTTATTTATTATTTAGAATTATTTCATTTCATCCATTGAAAAATGGAATCATCACTCCTGTGTACATATGATATACCATCTCCATGAAGTTATGTAATTCAATTTTAAACACCATGTTATATGTATAGTTATAAAAGTGTTTAAAATTATTAAATATTTTAATAATTAAATGATTAAAATTATGGAGATGATGGAAGCATGTTCAATGTATTAGGATGAAGACTGGCCAACTGAGACATTCCTAAAAAATGAAGTAGTTATAACATAGATTACTGTATTTTATAATAAATTGTAAAAAATTGGGTGAGTTGATGTTATATGTAAATCATACATGGAATGATATATATGTGTATAGAAAAATAATAAATTTTAATAAATTTATATTTATTATATGGGAGTTCCAAACACGTAAAATGAATGATAAAACCTATGGTAAGTGATTTATGTTTCAATCCCATATTAATTAGGATTTTTTGTACTTGAATTTAAATTTAGAAAATTATTTTATCCTTATCTGATAAGTCCATTTATTTTATTAACCTTTATTTATTCATTTAATTTTCATAAAAATTTTCCATTTTATTCATTGTGGTACTTAAAATGACCTGAAAAATGATTTTGAGAAAAATAGAACTCATTTCTTCTTTAGGAATATTTTTTCCATGTTTATGTTTTCTATAAAATGTGTTGGAGAATATTTTTACTATTCTTTGAGGAATTTATTATTTCATTATTAAACATTTCTACCATTTATAATAAAATTTCAAATTAATATTAATATAGTTTTTTGAATGAGTCACTTTTTAGTTTCTACCAAAAATATGAAATGAATAGATGTTTTAAAGTACGCTGCCTCAACATAATTTCCCATTGTAATATTTAGTCAATGATTTGAAGATTACATTACAAATTTACATTATTTTTTCAAAGAAAATATTTTCCCTAATATTTTGGAATTTATACATTTTTATGAAGTACTAATGAAAAGAAAATGTTATTTTCTTCAAGAAGTATTACAGTGAACTAAAAATAGAATTTTCATCTACAGTAATATTTTTGAAGTTAATTATGATTTTCTTAGGATATGATCCAATGATACCATAATTTTTAATTTTTTATTGGTTTATGATGATGATGATTATGTATTTATAAAACCCATTTATTTTTTTTGGGTTATGCTTTGAGTAAATGATTATGAATCCCACTTCCTTCCCATAGGGTATATTATGAGTATACAATAAATGTATTATTATATTGTGGGGAACATATGTATGCTTTTAATTATGTTATAGGTGGTTCTTGAATTATATATCCCTCAAATAAACTGGGAAAATAATTATATAATTTTGGGAAATGGGTTAATGTACTCAATATACTAAGGGAAACAAGTAGGGATGACTGATCTACTATGGTAATCATTTATTAATTCATGATCTATTATGATATGGTAAAAATGTATTTATGCATGATCCACTATGATTTGATATTCTCGGTAGTTAAACATGATATATGAAATTGTTTCTGTGTCTATTATAGTGCCACAATTTTATGGCGTGTTTTTATGCTTATGATTTGAACTCATGTTTTGTTAATAATTAGTGATGATATATCACTCTTATGATTCATGAAATTCAAATTCTAATTATTTATGTCAATATTCATGATTATGATCCATGATAAATTGTGTATGAAGATTTTACGTTATGATCATAATATTATACCCATATTCTTAACTTATAATTCCATATGATCATTGATTAATATCTCCCTTGATAATAATTACTAAGAATATAATCTCACTCATTCCTGTGTTTCATTGTATTAGGTTATGAAGAATGTTTTTATGTAGGTTGTATAGATTGTACCAAAATAATATATTTATGTATAGTATCTAAATATAGTAAAACTTTATGATTCTATAATTGATTTTATTTCTATGTAATTAATATTATCCAAAATGATGTAATATTAATGTATAAAAAGTTTTAGTCACATTAGTTCAAAATAAAATATGGTTTTTTCAATATTTAAATATTTTTATTATAAAATTTAGTGAAAAAACGTGGGATATGACCATGTATTGGATAAAATCCTAATTTTTGTATAAGATAAATATTTGGTCTCTATCCCTATAAGATATCCAAGTCTACATAATAAATGTGGGTATGGTTTGGGAACATATTAATCTAGTGTTAATAATCCCAAAAAGAGTTGGTATGTGTATATATTCGCCATCATTCTAGTGTATAGTGAATGGGACCTTACTATGCACCTAGTATTCAAACTCCCAATGGATTTGTTTGGGTTAACACACATTTTCATTAAGAACTATTATAAATGATTTGAATTGATATTAACTAGGTATGTCCTAGTACAAAACTTTAGTTACATAGATCAAAAATACATTTTTATGAATAATAAGTCCTATAAATGATTTTTCATGATTATTTCATTTCTCACAATGAATATTGATTCTCACACATTGATTTTTATTTTTAGTCAATGGATGGAACCTAATGGGGTAGTTTTAATGTAGAATTTGATGGAAAATTCAGTGATTGTCCTCATGAGAAACCAAATGACATAACGTAAATAATGAAAAATCTTATAAATATGATTATATAACTTTCTCAAGATATAAATCAATCTGAGATTTCATATGAGAAAATAAGGTAACAAAACACTATTTAGTCCTTCTTGAGGTAACATATTTCTTATTTTAGTAGTTTATCTAATCCACTAGTGGATGAGTGATGGATCAATACCACTATGAAAATATTTTATGTTATTCAATTCTGAGACCATAAAAAGTTTTCCAATTAATTTATAAATTGGATTGAGATGAATATCAATGGTGGAATCCTGTCTTGAATATTATGAATGTGGAATAAATTTACTCCATATAATAGGATTAGTTGAAGAGGATAAATTTCTGTAATTACTTCCCTTGAATTTTATGTATAAAAATGGATAAAAAAATTTTAGGCTTAAGAAGATGGATGATGAATCCATTGGTACCTATGAATAAAATTTTAAAATACCTAAATGGAATGATTCTAGTTTTTCATCATCCGTGAAAGAAAAAATGATCAATTATTTTGTGGCTTAAAACCATTTCATTGATAGTAATTATCAATTAGACACTTTAGTATCTATAAATAAATCATTCAATGTTTACTCAAGGTAGAAATGGAAATATGATATTCCTACCATTCTAATGGATTTAATAAGATAGGGAAACATAATTTCATTAAAAATAAAATAAATAACATTCTGAAATGTAATTCCATCAATCAAAATTCCATAAATTATGGATGAAATGTCAAATAAATTTATTGAATGGGGATGGGCAGCACTTTAAATTGGTAAAGGATGACCAAAATTTCCATGAATATAAAAAATAATTAAATAGGTTGGTGTAGTTGGGTTTTGTCTTAGTGGTAAGAACCCTGTAATACTACATGAAAAATGGGGGTTCAAAACCAATTGGGCACAGATTATTATACCGGTATGGTAGCATACTATAGAAGTGGCGAAACTGTAGCAATGACGGGCACTGTAGCGGTGGCATGGCACTTTAGCAGCGGCGGGGACTGTATGGTACTATAGAAGACGAGTATTATAGTAGTACTATTCACAGAATGAGCCTTGGGCCAACGGGACATGTATTGGGCTAAATGACCACTGGGCCTTCAGGCTATGTAATGGGTCTCCCTCTACCCAGTTAAAGAGGTCTTTTATTTTCTTTAATAATAAATGTGTATTCTGCCCCAACATAAAAAAATAGGTCTGTTAATGAAATCGATGGAAAAAAGACACCACCCAATGTACATCCCACACTCCAATTCTTTATATTCAAGGATTATGGGAATTTACTAACTATTTCATGAATATGCATATTTTGGAAGATGACTAACATCATAAACATATTAATAATAATAATTAATGAAATCTCAATATATCATGAATTCCAAAGGGTGTTGCAATAATTACATGGTGAAAGGTACACTTATTATCTACCATAAAATAGTAGATGACTTATTTTATTATGGATATAAGCACTATTTTATATCTAAAAAATTTCTAAGGGTATCAAATTAACACATCAATGATTAGATTTTAAGTTAGAGGTTAAGATACATAATTGTAAGATAGTTTCACCATAATTCAATAATTCCTTCCAGATTGATGTTTGTGGGAATGTACTTCCTAGAAATCTATTCATTCTAACTTTAGTTTAATTATATATGATAAATGTAATTGATTAGAATTCATTATATAGAACCCATATCAATTATTTTCTAATGGAAGACACAATTTATATTCAGAATGACACTATGATCATTTATCAATGTGAGGATGAATATGAACATCCAATAGAAATTACTTATATCTTTTGGGTATTGATTCTAATCCATGATGGGTGTATAATTCATATAATTGGGGGAAAACTCAAAATTGATTATATTCCTATTGTATGGGTGTTTTTTGATTTCATTCTTGTATATTTTCTTAATCATCCACTGAATGGTGATGTTATGTTTATAATAAAACTCATAACTAGTTCTACACCTATTTCAAATACTCCTTATAGAATTTCCCAAATTGTGTTATAGAAAATGATGAATCATCTCATGGAGAATATTGATAAGTAATTCATATACCGTATTATGTCACCATGGGGTGTACCTATTCTTTTTGTTTGGAATAAATATGGTTCAACATTTTCTTACATTCATTACCAAAAAAATAACTAGATAACTATTGAAAACAAGTATCTTCTACCCAACATTTATTATTTGTTTTTTCAATTATTATAATCTCAATTAGTTTCCAAGATTGAACTTTATTATATATCATAAATTAATGTTTAATTGGGAAGGTATATAAAGGAATCATTTTCACACAAGATATAGTAATTTTAAATTTTTAGTAACCACATTTGAACTTATTAATGCCCATGCTATATTTATATATTCAATTACTAAATTCATTAAATATTACCTTGATCATTTTTTGGTAGTCGTTAAAGATGATATTCTTATATATTCAATGATTAGGTAAAAGGAGGCATATAATTTGGGAATTTTTATATACACCTAGAGGAAGGATAAATTGTATGAAAACATTACCAAGTAAGAATTTTAAAAATATAAAGTTTCATTAAGGTGTTATATAATATCATGTGAGGGTATATCAGTGGATACATTAATGATGAATGTTATTGATAAATAGCCTAGTCCAAATACAGTAACCTAAAAATATAGGTTTCATTGGTTACCAGGATACTACTGTTGTTTTGTGATAGATTTACCCATGAAAATATAATCCACTCACAAAGTTGACTCGTAAGGGATTTATTTTCTAATGGATAGAAAAATGTGAAGATAATTCCAAGGAGAAGAAGAAACAATCGGTCAACACACCAATTATCACACTTACATGTTGTGTAGAAGGTGTTTTCAAATATAGAGATTAATAGAATATGGTATTGTGATGTATCCTCCTATATAATGATATGGAGATAGCATATTCCTCATAATAATTGAACATAAAAGAGAAAATTACCTAACTCATAATTTTGAGAAAGAATTGTTGATTTCTTCCTTGATGATTTTCAGGCATTATATTTATAGTGAATGGTGTGACATATATACAGATAATAAAACCATGAAGTAAATATTTAATAAAATAATTGAATCAAATTTATATAATATATTAGATTTGGATTAATGATTATAAATTCTCGTTACATTACCCCCCTGGGAAAGGAAAATAGGGTGGATGATGCTGTGAGTTAGAAGGAACATTCTATTTTTCATTGATTTGGATTTAAATAGACCCAATTGTTATGTATTTGAATAATTTAGAACTTGAATCGTGAAAAAAGGGTACAAATCATATCCTTATTAGATTAATGTTCTACCGTCTATCAATGCGAGGACAAAAGAGGCCAAAAAGGAAGATATGGAATTGAAAAATAAGGTTAGAAATATTCTTTAGTTTAATCCAGAATTTTATAGAGTGATAAGTTTTAGTAACTGAGTATGTTTCTTACCAATATCATAATTGAAGAAGGAACTATTAGATGATGCTCACAGTTTGAAATTCTTTATTCATCATAGAAATGTAAATATGTATAGGGATTTGAAAGAATATTTATTATGGGGAAACATGAATAAGGGGTTTATAGAGTATGTTTATCGATGGATAGTATATCAACAAGTTAAATCTGAGAGAAATAATTGTAAGTGATTTTTACATGCATTACACACTTAAATAAAAGTGGGAAAACATTTCCTTGGATTTCATCATCGGACTCCCCATAATATCTAAAGGAAACAATGCAATTTGGGCATCAGTGATCCATATTATGAATTCAATGCACCACATTTCAATTTGAGGATATTTCATCCATGGTCATACGACTAGGATGTATATTAATTATGTGTTGAGATTTCCTTGAGTACCACTCTCAATTGTATTTGATCAGGTTCGATGTTTTACCTTGATGTTTTTTATAAGTCTTCAGTATGATCAAAATATAGAGTTTAGGTTTAGTAATATATATCAAAATCAGAAATATGGTCATTCTTAATGAACCCTAAAAAACTAAGAATATATATTGAGATAATTTCTTAGGATATTAAAGTTGTTATGCATCAACTCCTTTATATGATTGAGTTTTATTTTAACTATAGATTTCACACAATCATTGAGATGGATCCTTATAAATCCCTTTATAGAAGGAACTATTAAACTCTAATGTGTTGTGATTGAGTTTTAGAAAAAAAATATTTGTATGTTATCAATCTAAGGAGTTGATATAGAATTTTAGATCCATTTAGAATCACATTAGAGTTTCACATAGTTGATAAAAAAATTATGATGAATGTAATATATTTGATCAAGAGTTCAATGACGGGGATAATGTATTATTAGAAATATATCCTTGGTAGAAATAATGGAATGATATTCCCTTCATATATCATTACCTCTAAGATTATTGATCACATTTGGAATATAAATTATCATTTTGAACTTGAAAAAAATCTATCTCAAGTTCACCAAGTGTTCAATGTATATCTTGTGAAGAATTAAATACCTGATGCCTCACATGTACTAAACTTAGAGATAATACCTTTGGAATGTGATATTCCAGATGAATAAATAATCTAATAAATCTTGTATCATATATATAAAATGATATAGAACAATTCTACTCACTAAGTTAATATTCTTAGAGGAATAAGAAATTAGAAGAAGAAATTTTGAAAATTATGGGTGTGATAAAGGAGAGATATCGGAATTTTTTTTATCAGGGTGAAGGAATTAAAAAGTAATATTTATTTTAATATGGTTATAATTTAGGGATCTTAGATTTTATAAAAAAATTATCTGCAAATAATATTGATAATATTGATATCATTTTAACCAGCAACAGTGAGTTTAAACGAACTTCAATATAAAATTAAAATAATATTATTTAATGTGATTGTTATCACCTAGATGATGGGATTTGTAGGTATTAATTAATATTACTAAAATATAAAAAATTTCTATATGTATGAATTAAATTAATTTGTTATCAGATGGTTATAAATGAACATAGAAGTGTTTGAAGGTAAATAATGTTTTTTTTATGAATGTAGTTTTTCACAAGCAATGCCATTTTAATTATATAAATTAGATTAATATCTATTGATGAATGATTTTTATTGAAATAAATAGATAATATACCCAATAACAAAAATTTAATATTCAAATATTGGGTTTTACTTGGAATGGAATAAGAATAAATCTGGCATTATGTTAAAATATAATTTTTTCTAAGAATAGTTTTATTGTGTTCTATGCACTTATTGTAAATAGAAATTTTCAACTTCTAAGACTTGAATCATGAAAAATGGATCTACTGTTTTAATTTTTTATTCAAATTTATTAAATTTATCTATTTTATTTTTTTCATTAATAATATAACCTTGTCAAATATATGTCGCATCAGTAATAGTAAAATAGGTAAAACAGGGTTAAAACATTTTCATAAGCATTTAAAATTTCTCTAAAACTATCAATTATCCTATTATATGAGTGTAGACTGACCATTATCATCAATTTTTCAAATATATGTCTAATTGGTTTCATTTTTACTTTTATTATGACCTTTATATTTTTTTTAGAAAATAATAACTACCAAATTTAATTCTCTTAACTTTAATATCTATAATTTTTTTGTAAGGATAAAACATATTTATATTCAGTTATAGTTTTTATATAAATTTTAAGTTAATATTTTTTATCATATTAATTTATTTTTAATTTTTAGTGGCTTAATAATTACCTTAAATTCTTATGAAATGTCGACACTGTATTTATTCAATTAATAAAAAATAAAATAGTTGTTTTTAAAAATATTAAATGTAATAAAAATAGAATGATTCTATTCTAAGATATTTTTAGATATATATAACATAATAGTGATGTTTTAAAATTTAATATTCGAATTTAATCGTTATTCATATGATGTTAAAGTCAAATTAAATGAATAGTTCTAAAAAATTGAATTAATGATATTTGATAATAAATTATATTTTAGTAAGTAACTTAAAAATAAAAAAACTATATTCGGTAAATTTGATACGATATGGTTGAAAATTTAATCCATGTTCCATTTTCGGGTCAATTTTTATTTTAAGGAAATATTCATGAACCTTAAAGTGAAAAAATATTGATATTGTCGTAATTATCAAAAGTGTTAATGGGGTATTTAAAAAAAGAAATAAGGGTAAAAAATCACATAAATTTTTCCAAATAATATTATATTAGAGGATTTTGACTCATCCTTTTTCTCTATTTAAAATATATATAATTATTTCAATTTTTTAAATAAAATTAATTTATATTTATTTAATACTTTTACTACTTCCAAGAGTGTCCCTCCCCACACTTATAAAAGGGAACCTCTTATCCTCTCTTACTCACACCTTTTGATCATTATATATATGAAAAGGCATTCCATAATACCTTTATTTATTAATTACCCATGTTATATAGATTTTTTTTCTTTCAAAATGTCATACATTCATGTCTTATGGTGTAAACCAAAATAGGTCTCTCACCAAAGGGGTATTACTCTTTAACGAGTACATTAAATTTTATTTCTTTGTTCACCACATATAAATCTGTAGAGTATATTATAAAATAAAAAATATATATTAAATATGATTAATTTGTATCATCCTAGAAAACACATTATCCACCATCTTCCATCAAAATTTAAAAGAAATAATTGCTCATGCGTACGTGTGGACTGAAACATCTATGAAGTGATGAGTTTAGTTTTTCATACCTTCTTAAAGTTGATGGTTATAATAATGGAATTAATATATTTATATGGTTTATATTATATTATTAAGGTTTTTTAAGGTGAATTATTATTTACCTTTCTTTCATTTCATCTCTCATAAATCAAAAACAACGCCCATGTGTACGTACGAACTACCGTCTCTTTGAAGTGATGTGACTCATTTTTCATAATCTCTTTATATGAATTTTTTAAAAAGTATATATACTTGTTAAATATAATCATAAATACTTGATTAAAATTATGGAGATGATTGATCCATGTTGTAATTAAAAAGTCTAAGACATTCAAACTGATACATTCATAAAAACAAAGCATTTATCATCAGGACCAATGAGTTTAATAAAAAATTGTATATAAATGCATGATAAATGTTATTAGTAAATAATAAGTGGTATTTCATAGGTGATAAATTTGTGTATTACATGTACAATACATTTTTATTTATTATAATAGAGGTTTGAAATCAAATGATGAAATATGAGACTTGAGAAAAGGAATTTATTTATCAATCCTAATTTAGCCGGGATAATTTATGCTTGAATTTCCATTTAATATATTTTATGATACTTATTTGAAAAATATCATTAATTTTATTCTCATATAGTTATTCATGTAATTTTCATGTAATGTTACCATTTTCCTCTCTATGGTACATAAAATGGCCATGAAATTGTTTGTGACAAAAAAAAATTATTTCTTCTTTGGATGGTGATATTTCTCTTCATTGTCATTGTTTTATTTTATATATTCCCTTGAAATTTGTTAATATTATACTATATTTGAATAATTTATTTTTTTTAATCAATGATTTTTCATATAAAAAATTCAAATGAATATTTTTTTACAAACATGGTACTTTTGAGGTTTTACCAAAAAAAGTAAATGGAATCATTATTTTAAGGTACACATATTGAATAGAATTTATTACCATCATGACCAATCAGTGTTTTAAAGCTTACTTAATATGTCCAAATGATATTTTTCAAGGAAAATTTGTTCCATAATATTTGAGAATTTTTTTTACTTTAAATTTGTAATTTCAGAATGAAACAACTATGTTACCTAACAAATATTCATAAGGAATTTCAATCTATGGTAGCATCATTTAGTATTAATTATTATTTATTGGGTAAATGAATCAATGACACCAAAAGAATAATTTTTCTAAATTATTTATGATTATTATGATGAAATTTTTATGAAAATAGATTATTTCCATGGTTTATGATTTGATTATAAAATGAAATGTTTATGAAACTTGTTTCCATTACACAAGTTACATTATGATGATTTGATTAATATTTTGTTATCTTACTAATTGCGTATGAATGGTTTCAATTATGTGATGGGTTAGATCAAAATATTATATTCCTATAATGCATTGGGTTACTATTTATGTCTTAGTAGATAATTATGGTATATAAGTTGATGTTGTGGAATAATCATAAGAAACAGATAGGGATATCCAATCTACTATAGGAAATAGTTTGTGATGTTTAGTCTATTATTTTTTGAGAAACATGTATTGATACATGATCCAATATAATTTGATGTTCATAGTAGTTAACCATGACTTTTGAAATGGGATTTATGTATATGATGGATCCAATATTTTATGACATGTTTTTATGATTTTGATTTGAACTCATGGTTCATGACTTGTTAATGATGATTTCTCACTCTTTCAATTCATGGCGTTCAAATGCTAAATATTTTTGTCATGTTTCATTATTTTCATCCATGATAAATTGGATATGTACTTGGTGTGTTATTACAATAATATCATACCATTATGCTTAACTTATTATTTCATATGATCATCAATTGATATCACCCTTAATGACCCTAACATAGAATTTGAGCTTACCCATTCCTATGATTACTTACTAGAGGATAGTAATAATGGTTTTAAGTTTGATATGTAAATAGTGGTATAATGATGGAAGAACATTATAAGAGATGATGCAGAATGTACCTAAATAACATTTATTGTATGGATATTAATGTAATATATTTATAAATTATTTAATATGATGTAATATTTATATATGAAAATCATGTGTCAACTAAAATTTACTAATCTATAATAGTGGATATCTATCATGGATGAAAATCATGGATGTTCAGGGACCCATCCATTCATATTTGATGTTATAATATCCTATCAGAGAAGAACTCTTATTATGATGGATAGAGAAAATGAAATTGTAGTTTCTCTAATAATTATCCCTAGTATATATCATTGATAATTGTGAGTTATGGGCCTCTTATTTTTTATTAGTGTAGGATTACTTGTCAAATGAATTCCTTATTCCAGTAATCCCCTAATTATTTTCACTTATCTTGGAAAAAGGAATATTTATGTTGTTTTTTTAAAGCCATCACCTATCATGAAAATTATATGGGATCATTGGATACAATGTTAACCACAACATAATATAATGGATCTATATCAGATGGTTTTTGATATCGTATACATGGAGGTAAGAAACAAGACCAGGAACCGGTGGATGTCATCTATAAGAAATTATTAAATAAAAAGTGATAGAGAGTCAAGCATACAAATGGTTGTTATAGAAATGAGTGTGCATCACACCACATCTATCTGCCTCCACCATTGGATCACAATAGTCAGGGGCCATAAAAGACCACATCATATCAATTTCAATGAGTGACCTTTTCACCAAGTAATATTCCACCTAATTGGCCTCACGATAGACATGTGAAACAACAATATGAATTTTAGTGAGCTTATTGAGACAGTCAACCCACTAAGATATCACACACCATGTCACATTACGTGTCCTTGTTCATAAAGAATGAACCACACTCTGAGAATCAGATTCAATACATATCAATTTCCAATTAAACTGAACATCATACTTGACATCATATATCATGGACTAGATTTCAGATTTCAAGTCATTTCCAACTCCAATGAAGTGATATAATCATCCGTTTACAAACCCATGGTATGTGCGAAACACTCCCCCATAGCTTGATAGACCTGGTGTACCCAACACATCTCCATCAATATTCACCTTGAGGCAAGGCACAATAGGTGGTATCCAACAAATATGCTTAAGATCCAAGGTTTGTTTTGTTGAACCAAAACTCCATGAATTCTCAGAGTTTGTAAATTAGAAATAGTATTAGATATAAAACCATCATGGCCATGTGAAGTAGCATACACATCCCTATGAATGGAAACCATTCCTTACTAGACAGCGTTGTGCGCACCACCAAACAGAACATCATTTATAGCTTTCCAAATGTATACAATGACTACAACAAAAGAAACCATTAAAAAATTGTGAATATGGTCATTGTAGTGCGCATGAGATTGCCTCGATAACAGGTCAATAAGTGGGGTTCATGTTTCAAAATCCATCTCGAATAAGGAGACCATATAAGACCAGGGCCGCTTGGCCAGGTCACACTCCGAGAATACATGTTGTATGGAATCCTCCGTATACCTATATAGGGAACATATAAAAGCATTGTGAATTCCATCTCATTTAAGTTTATTAGATGTGAGAATTCAATTTTTACATATTATCTAGATCAAAATGAATATGTAAGGTCGGATATAGCTGGATCTGAAATTCATGATCCAAGCAGGTTCGTGAACAAGGCCGCCACATAGAATCCTATAAAAGTCCCTGCAATTAAATTGTCCAGTTCATCTATATATCCAAACCAAAGTGTCACCATCCATAAAAGTATAGATATTAATTTTAGGCACCACATGAGCAGGAATGATAGATTTCAGGGAGTGGATCTATGATAGAATGCCCGAAATGGATAGAGGGGATGCTTCAGGTGAAACATTCAGATCATACATGGGTTGTTTGATCCATTTTGTGCTCCGAAAATTTGGAGTAGATTCCCTACATTCCAAACATTTTTTATCATCCATGATCCTTACATAGGAATGTTTGAGATATTCCCAAACTGATGGGGTAAGGTAGTGTTTTTAACCATTGAGTATCCTCTTTGTAAATCTATTAGAAAGGAAGTCATCATCAGCTTCATTTGAAATCATAATATATGGGAATTTCCAAATAAAACCATCATTAAAGGTACTAAGATCCTTAATTCCTAGGCCCCCCTTCTCCATATGCTTGATGCATTCTTTCCATGCAACTATAATCAACTTTATTTCATGTGTTGAACCTGTCTATATGATGTTACACACCATGATTTTGAAGCTTCTTGAGAAGTCCTCTTGACCATCTATATAGGTGTAATTAATATACAAACATAGTGGTGATCACTGAGTTCATGTGGAAAGTCCTCCCAGCCAGGGACATAGCCATCCCTTTCTAGCTAGCTAGTTGATATATGATACCAGCATATATACCGTCTAGATACCGTCTCTTCCCCTTTTACTAGAAGAGTGGGACCCCAAAATATTTTAATGTCAGAGATCCCCTCCTCACCCCAATATATATGATGATTCTATTCATTTTACCAACTGATATTCCATTCCCAAAAAAATGAATGATATTTTCCAACGGATGCCCTGGCTAGCCACCTCCTCATAATGATTGGAGAGGGAATTAATGGAGGATATGGTTCTCCTTGAATCATGAATAAGGAATAAAATGTCATCAGTGTACAAAATGTGAGATGGGGCATGCTCATTCACACCATCCATAATCCGTTTTTAATGTCCCGTATGAGAAAGATTCAATTTTAAGGGCAAATTTCCCTTAATTTTTCTTCCTTATCATTAGATTGACACTCTCTCAGGCCATGAAGTGACACTTTTGAATGTTTCTCCCAGGGAAATATCCAAATTGGTTTGTAGTGATCATTCCATCAACCAGTCTACCCATCCTACTCATGAAATTCATACTAATATGTTTGGGTATTGTGTTCCCAAGTGAGACTAGCCTAAAATAAATAATTTCAAGAGCATTATATTTCTTGGGAATGAGATAAATGAAGCATGAGTTCATTCCATGTAGAATTTATGAGTGAGAGAATATGTCCTTAATTTCCTTCTCAATGTCATCCAGCAAAATCTCCTAGTAAAACATAAAAAATTTGTTAGTGAATTCATTAGGACCTAGGGAACTATCAAGATTGAGAGTGAGGAGAGCATACATGATCTCTTATTTGCATGAGGGATCAATTAGGAGTCGATTCAGGTGCTCATTAATGAAGGGAATTATGTATTCCATCATTAGATGAGTACTAGACTGCCCATTATTAGAGTATATTTCTTTAAAGTTCTCAACATCAGCTAGATCAATCTCAATTTTATCATTGTAAAGATGTCCACTAATGTTGATCACATTGTTTCCTACATGTATGCTCTTTTCCTTTTTCATTCTGTTGAAGAACAGGTAGTTTATGTCTCCATCTTTTAACAATCTCACATTCAGTTTATTATTGAATAATCTTCACTTCATCCTTAAGAGATAATAAAACATATTATGGGATATAATTTCCTCTCTAGATACGGTAGGTTGCTGGTCATAATGAATCAGAATCTTTTCTAGATCCACCTCGATGTTCTTGAAATCTACATCAATTTTGGAAAATGATTTTTTTCTCCATTCCCTTAGCAACCCCTTAAGATGTTTATGTTTCATAGCAAGTCTTTGGAGTGAGATCCCAATTTACTAAAACATACATGACTCCAATATAATTTCCCTGCATCCTAGAGTCACAAGCCATCAATTGTTGAATCAAAAAGGAATAGTGGTTGACTTTGTCAGGTGAATGTTAACATCAACAACCATTGGGTTGTGATTAGAGGGGTGTTTGGGATGTGTGAATCTAATGAATCTGAGGTGTAATCATGTTCATCAATTTGGACAATGAATCTATCAATATTGCTTTCTTTTTTCCCCTCCCAAGTGTATCTATGCCATGTAAAATCATCACCAACAAGGGGAACATGACCCAGATTGCAGAAGTCAATGCACTTAGAAAATTTAGAAGTAGAAATCCTACTAAAGTTATTTCGATTTTTCCTCATGCTTCAATACAGTGTTGAAATCACCGATAAGCATCAATTTTTGATCCATACTCCTAGAGGTGTATTTGAGATCCTCTCATAATTCCCTTCTCCTGATGTAAGAGGTGAATGCATAAACAAATGATATTGATATATTCTGTCCAGCAATTCTATAATAAATCATAATTTTTTAATGCCCACTACCACATGAATTAATATGAATCTTATCTTATCTTAAAACCCACATGTGGTCTATAGAAGATATATGTTGATTTCTGGATAAAAAATTGTATCCAAGATAACCCCAATTGAACATCTTCTAGTTTTCAAAGAGGTTTTTTGGTTCAACAATACTGAAAAACATCGGTTTTTAGGCCATAATATAATGTTGTAGGGCCCTGGATGTTTGGGTATTTCCCAGCCCTTGATAGTTCCAATATAGATGGGCATTTCCCCTTGTCTGAGGGCCCCATTTTTGTTCTATTGTACCCTAGACTTTTTCGCCCCCCCCCCACCATTTCTCCCTACCATTTTCAGATTAGAGTTCGGCCCAGGGTCCTTGAAGGAATGATATACCCCATTCCTCTCCTTAGTCATGCCATCATCCTTTGTAACATCCTACTCCATTATAGAAACTACTGGTATATCATCATCATCCTTTGGGATGGGTGTCACTACACCAAGATTTTGTGACTCCTCGGCCTAATCTATCCATAATAAGCATCTCATACGAGTGGATGTATTCATGGAATTCAAGTGAGATGGGTCACTGTTAGCATCTTGCTTCCATCTGGATAATATTGAAGGGTGTACCTATGTGAAGATCTCACCTGGGTTAGATGCAGCCAGTTGAGAAGTACCTTTTCTGCGATTATTATTCTCTATAGGAGTTTTAGTTGACCCAAATTGAGTAGTGTTGGGGGACTCAGTCTCTATCATCCTTGGAGTTTTATTCAAATCATTTTCATTTCATTCATGTAAATCCACATGCTTATCAGCCTCTAAGACTAGCAGGGAAGTATCAATTCTTGAAGGAGGTGCCACCAATTTACTTGGAATAGATGTGTCCCCAATAGCCACTGGATCAAATGCAGTCTGATTGGGAAAGACCTACTCAGCTTCCTATTTTGTTTCGGCTTGAATGACCTGTTCAGGTGCCTATTCATCATCCTCAATGTTTTGTCCAAATGAATCGATCCTATCAGATAGCTCATTCTGCTCTAGCAGAGCCTCTTGACCAGATACACAAGCATCTGGAGACACTAAGGAAACAATATCCTTTCCCATTGTTCAATTTCAATTACTGTCATCATGTCCCTTGTCCTTTCAAGGATTACATACCTTATCCCTTTTAAATTCATGAGTTATGTGGCCAAAGAACATGTAGTTCACGTAGAATCTTTGCTGCCATTCATAAGTAATTTATAATTTCATACTATCATCCAATTTTGTGATTATTACCTCCTCAACTAATATGTTAGACATGTCAACTTACACCACAATTCGGGCATAGTTCCCAAACCTTGGATTTTTTGTTTGTCGATCAATTTTGATGGGATTGTCTACGGCCAAGGAAATGTCCTATAGAATGAGTGGGTTCCAGTATAACCAATGTTATGATCCCATTCTTGAATATTTAAATAACCAGTATTTTGGGGTATAGTATCCTTCCACCACGCCCTTCTCTTGATCTCATCTGTTAGAAATAGAATGTGATAGTATCCCATTCCCATGTTAGTCATTTTCTATTAATCAAAACTCCATAACTCTACAATTCTCTTTGTTAGCTCATTGAATTTTCATTGTCGATTTCCATTGGGAACGAGGACCTGATCAATGATTGAATATCAACATAGATTGACTCTCTCCTCTACTTCCTCCCGGTTGTCCAAGTCATGGGAGACCCTCACCTTCTTTATCACATACCCAGGCAGTGGAGAATCAAAGTCAGAGAATGATGGATCAATTTCATCCTTTACCACATCTGTGGTATTATTTTGCGAGCCATCAAGTGCAGAGTGGGAATTTCCCCTTATCTCCATCCTAGAAAGTGAGAACATCTCCTTGTGACCAATATTCTAATTAGGGTATTTCTAAAAATAAGTATCAAGTGTGCATTTCCCATGAATTTTATCTTAGGAATCATCAGCTTCACAGGGTTTAGGGTTATCCCTAGAGGCCCCTTGAACATCCATCCTCTGATCAAAAGTACACTGGGTTTTCAGCCCTAAAGGGTTACACGGTATAGGTGGGCCATCACCCACCACAAAGTGCCTTTATGTACTCCCCCAGCCATAGGCCCATGTGTAATGTCACCCAATATTTCAGTACAGTTACACATGGGGTATAGGGGACCATGAAAAGTGATAATGGCATATAGTGTGTGTTTCCTTGCAAGGACTCGAACCCGGAACCTCAGGGTCAAGATTCCACCACCGCTCACCAACTCACTGATGCTTTATGGGAAATAGGTAGGTAGGATTGAAACATCATATTGTATTATTTCATTGAGGATATATCCCTAAAATAATTACATTCATATATCCTATTTAGTGGGGAGGAATCCATATATGGTAAAGTGGATTCCTTTAGAGACTGAGGTAGGAATGAAGATAGAGATAGAACATTTTAACATTTTGTTATTTATAGTTACTATTCAAATTGATCATGGTTTTTATTATTCATTTATATCTAAATTTATAGTACAATTTTTTAAATATACAAACAACCTCATGCCTTACGTTATAAATATATCAATATATCTCCAAAAGAAGATGAAATTGGGTGTTCTATTCCCTTTGTGTGACATCTGTATATCAGATGTAGTGATATAATGAAAATTTATTATTCAAATAATTTATCATATAAATATTATTATGGGAATAGATTCATGTATACATTTAAATCCCACATTTAATAATATCATAGGAGGTTAACCGACAGTGTTGATGATGGGAGCCTTATTATAATTTGAGGGGAATGGAACTCGTAGTCCTGATAGGTGGAATATTCTAAACCTAAGAATCTCGTATTAATATCCACTATTTTAGATGATTTTAATGATGGGGGATTTGGGTGAAATCATTATATCATGTTTTATAAGTTTCTTGAGGTGATTTAAAGATAATATTATAGGTTTAGATTCATATATAGATGTTCTATTTTTGATAGCATTAGTGCCAAAGAAAATTATTAATTTATATATCTGCATATCATATGGTTCTATTTGAATTGAATGAATTGAATATTTTTATTTATTAGTTTGAAACAAATATCTTTACCCCCTAAGGGTATTTTCCTTGGCTACCCTATTTATCTTTTTTATAAAAACATATGGTACTTTTATCTTAGGATTCAATTAAATAAATTAATAGGGATACAATTAAGAATAAATATCACTTTCCCTATATTAATAACATATTTGATCGGATAAATGGGGTATGGTGGATCTCAAATGTCAACCACCAGTTGGGGTATCCCCAACTCAAATAAAGAAAATATTTTTATCGAAATGATGTTTTTAGAAGAAGGTATTGTTAATTTGAGTACATAGTTTTTTAGGTTATAAAATGATTGAGATGACATTATGGTTATTATAAGTTGAATATGTCATTGATAAAATGACATATTTGTTGTGTTTTTCATAAATGGAACTATAGTTTTTTTCAGAAGCTAAAGTGGAGAATTACCATCATATGTGAATTTTTTTTTGGGAAATCATGTGACCACTTCATCTATTATAAGGCATTAATTTAACACATCATGATCCTACAACTCAAATTAATGGAGCTAGTAGTATTAGAACAAAGTATTTCATACAGTCCTTAAAGGAAGTTTATTTTTCAGTTTAGGGAATAACTATGGACTGCATTCATGATTAAGAGTGTATTGGGATTAATGGGATATTATAAACACTTTTTGGTGTGTTTCTCTATGATATCATCACCATTGATTTCTCTTACCAAGAAAGGGGTGAAATTATTATTATATCCTGAATTTCAATAGTCATTTGATAAAGAAATGTGGGGGTTAACCTCCTCTCCATGAATTATTCGAACTAAGGTCGGTCCTGGAAATTTTGTCTACTAATATTCATCAAGTATGGATTAGGATTGGGTATATATATCATGTGATCACATGGTGGTTAGATATCTATAACTTTAACCCCTTGATTATAAATCCCTAAACAATGTCCTTGAGCTCACAATGGGTTTTCATGCTCTTAACTATTGGTAAAACTATCCTTTTGGGGATAGAATCATGGATTATTATTATTATAATAGTTTGATATGCAACATTTATTTAATATAAATGAATCTGTGATGGAGTTTTCAGGTGGAAAAGTTATACTCATTTGATTTAATCCTCACATATACTCCAGGAAAAGGAACTTTTTCATTGATGCTCTCAAAAAGAAATTTCATTCTCGACCTTGGAATGATTCTAGTAATGATTGTAACATGTTCGGACTATTTATTTTGAAGCATTTGAAAACTATAGATGAGTGGTAGGAAATTTTCATTATTAGATTTCATGTTACACCCTACCTTCTCAAGATAATTCATCAGAAGAAACTAGAAAATGATGAGTGCCACTACATTAGTAGAATTATATATAGTAGGGAGATAACTAGTGAGTGGTCTCTATATATTTGGGGGAATTTTCTTCTTTTAAAACAATGATTTTGTACCATTATCCTCAAAGATATTGATGAGGACTATTCTATATCAATATTAGTGTTCAGTTCACCCGGGTGAAAAGAATATGTATTATGACTTAATGTGTAGATATTAGTGGTCAACAATGAGACGTGTCAAAGAATATTTCATGTCATGTTGTTAAACATAATGAATGTTCATGTCCTAGTATAAAAATCATTTTTCTTTAATTTAGACTATTTTCATACCCACCATTAAAGGGAAAACATATCCATCGACATTATCATTGGGAAATCATATACCCCTTGGTGGGAAATCACCATCTAGATTATGACTACTTTTCTAAAAAAATAACTCATTTATTTTATTATAAATATCAATATGTTAAAAGAAACTATGAGACTATATATTATTGATATTGAGAGATTATATAAGGATCCTTATATAATCATTTCTTATAGAGAACCCTGGTTCACCACATAGTTTTTTCATGGGCTTAAAGAGTTGATGTGATCCTAGGTGAAGAAGCATAAGACCTATCATCACTAGATAGATGGGTATATGGAGCATAAAATATATATTATTGAAGAAATTCTATGTGATTTATTTGTAGGAATCAGAGGATTATGAAATAACCACATTACATTGGTTGTGTACTCTTATAATAATACTAAATAGAATTTTTTTAGGATGGATATTTTGTAGGCATTGCATGGTCAATCATGTCAGTCTCCCCCTCTATTAGGCTAAGATGGGAAAGATATAATTGAACATTATGTGGGATATAACATTGAAAATAAATTTATTCAACTGTTATTGTTTAAAATTCTATGTCACCAAAATTCATATTCTTATCATAGGTGTTTCTATTATGAATTTTTGGGTGTTGAACATGTATTCATAAGGGTATCTACTCAATTAGAACACTGATGACTCTAGAAGTATGGAAATATTACTTTGAGATAAGTGTGACCCTTTAATATCATTAAAGGAATAGAAAAGTTAACATAGTAGATAACCTTACCTCATTAGTTTAAATTGATTCATATTTTAATCTGCGTATCATAGTTGAAGAATTATATTCATAATCTTGAAAATGTAATGAAATGTAATGAGAAAAATTTAAAACCTAATGTCTCAGTGACTCAACAACCTATAAAAAATTTCAAATCCTAAGATAATGTGTTTTATAGAAAATATTTTGTTTTTTTATATTGAAACATAGTAGTTATTCTAAAAATACATAGGAGTATAAATCCTTAATAGGAGAGTATTCGTATAATTTATTTCTTGATCTTCCATTATTGTACTAAATTTCTAGGTGATGAAATTTATTTGGATGGTAGAATTATTGAAATCATACTGTCATTTTCATGTTTAAAATTTTCTATTTATCTAATTTTATGTTCCCCCTATTTCATTATTTTCAATATTTTTTCTAAATTAGGTTAATATATAGTTTTTTTAATTAGTTTGGTTACACAATGACCATGATAGGTCATGAAATGACCCACCATAAGAAAAATTGTTGTCATGAACTGTAGTTGATTCATTCCTAAATTAGGGGTGTTGCAATGTAACCCACCTTATGTAAAGGGGCCTAATTTTTTTATGGAATAATCATTTTGTGACCAAGTAATCTCATTCTACAAGTTGACCCATGTAGTGTATAAATTTTTTCTAGGATGTTTGGGTATATCATGACATGTTAGGTCATAAAATTATATTTACTTCTAGAATTCATTAATAATAAAAAAAATTCCCTTTTTCCATATAAATTTAAAAACTTTTTTCACCACTTTTCTCAAAAAAAATTAACTCCTAGTTCATTCAAGCATCAATCCCCTCCTTCCCTCACTATTGGTGGATTTCATGAGAATTTTCCAATTATGTTCATCAAGAAATCATTTATTGGTTCCTTCTCTCATTCATAGTTCTCCTCTACCCAGTTTCATTGTTTTCACCCATTACATTAGTAATGGTATCCTAGATATTGCTTTACCCAAACATAAATAATATTATATTCGATGATAGATATTTTTCTAAGCATCCAAGGATCTTCCTCCTTCTATTTTGGGTTTCTGCTATTTGAAATTGATCTCAATGATCGAGGGATGTAGTTTAAGGATTTATCATTGTTTGATAAACCATGAGCGCTTTATCACTTCTACAAATGGAATTTAAATTGTTTAAACCATTAAATAAAACCACAGAAAGTTAATATAAATAATATTATTATTATTAATTTTTATCTTTTATTGATGGTAATAATTTTTTAGAATTTTTTTTATATGGAGGTAAAAAATGCATGTTATATTTTTAAATGAATTCTATATTTTACAAAAATTGATCATAATAATGAAATTATGATTCATTAAAATGGGATATCACAAGAGAACCAAGGTTATTTTTTGGAAGACATGGAAATATACCTCAATGAATTACACACCTTACCTAGCATTTGATAACACCACACAAAATATATGATAGATTTATATGGATGTAATTTACCATTATGGATTTATATAATTCTATATAGTGGATTATATGCAAGACTGGACATGATTGTTTTGAACATTGAGAAAATATATGGATCCTTATGTTCCCAGCACTTTTCCATCAATAAATAATTTCCATGGCTTTTGTTTTTTATTTCTTATTCATATTCAAATTCTCATTATTTATTTAAATAGATTTAATTTGTTATTCATAATTCAATAAAAAAATTAAAAGTGTATTTTGTTATGATATATTTCCAAACTTGAATTATTGGATTTATCTAAAAAATATTATCATGAAAGTCATGGTGGGATCTTAATGAGATAGTCATTCTTAAACCTGATATACACCCAAAGGGTGTATGCAAACTGTGTTTTTAAAAATATTGATAAGGTAAAGTAAATGCATAGTGGTGTTCAGTATTACTTATTGCAGATCTGATGTTATAGGTGGTGACATGGTGGGAGTAGGTCTATAGATCCCCAAACCATTAATAAATAAATATTGTCACAACCCATGTACTTATAGAATAATTTTTTTCATTCTAGAATTAAATAGTTAAATTCATTATAAATGTATAATGACATAAGTTGTATTTATATAATTTAATGAATCTATACTGATAGAATATACACATTATCTATAAAATTATAAATAAAATTTATTAATATTATAAGTGAAATTATGACATATTTATATCATGGAATAAGTAAATGAATGTTTTGAAAATGATAAAATATGTATTGGTATTTTTTGTGAAACGTAAATGTTTATTTACAATTTTATAATTAATAAATTGATTTTAAAGAAATTTTATTTTCATAAAATCAATTCATAAATTAATATTTTGTTTTATTTTAATTATAAGATAATTTTATGAGACCTTATTTAATTTTTCAAAGTTTCATAAAATCAGTTATAATACTAGAATTAGAATTCTTTGAATAAATGATGATCATAAATAAATAATAAATTTATCATATTTAGATTTTTTTTCAAGAAATGGAGTTTATTTTTGAATTATTCACATTGAAAAATGGTTTCGGTGAATTTTTTGTATTTTTCAAAAATAGTGGAATATTTGGTGAATAGTGAAATTCAATAATTTATGGTACTTAAAATTATAATTAAACAAATGAGTTAATGAGCCATGGAAGATATATTTATGAGGTAAGAAGCCATTATTTAAAAATCTCAATCACTAGTTACTGTACATAGTCACAAGAATAAAAACTATTGATAGTCTTGAACCAAAATAATAAACAAATGAATAAAATAATCAAAAACACCCCTCTCCTCTTTTTATAAATACCAAACCTCACCAACCATTATCCTAAAACATAAAAATCCTTGTAGATTATCTAAATTATATCCAAATACCTTTCAATGCCTCTTCACCACACCAAAAATATTTTGGTCACACCAAAAGACAAAAACCTAGTGCCTTACAGTGGTTCTCAAAGAGACAGCATTCGAGAGCTAAAATCCTCTAGTATTTCTCTTTAAAAATAATTTTAAATTTCTAGATTTTGTGCTTATCCTCCCCTACTCTATCCATAGTGACATGATAACTCTAGTATCACATACATTCGGTAATATTTTTTTGTTAATGTAACATCCATAACCCTATTCTTTTCTCCTCTTATTATAAAAAAACAAAAACATCGTGTGTGACCTGTCCATTCACCACCTTCATGGACAACAAGTTTTAATTTTAAATTACTTCCTTCAATATAGGTAATAAAACCATTATTATCATTAAATAATATTGTAAAATATATATTTTATCTTTTTTAATGTTCTGTAACTAATTTATAGACATACTATTAAATAAAATGAAACTAGTTTGTGATGGTCGAAAATACCACCAAAATCAAACCAAGTATTTAACATTAATTTTTTATATAATGAGTCATCCTCGTATCAGAATAAAATATGATATATAGGACCATTTAAAATTATGGAAACATATTAATTCCAATTCTTTCTATATCTGTATTATTTTTTCCATTTGAAAAAGAACTCCCATAATTATACTAAAGGGAACTGACCATAAATCCATGAAATGAAAACTCATGGAATAATGATTATGATATTTAGAAATCAGCGATATGCACATAAATGAACATAATAAAATATTAATAAATAAAATATGTGTGTAAAACTTTCTAAATTTAGTAATTAATTAATCTAATTTTATTATCCATTACATTAAGTACATGCGCAGAATGCTTTCAGGCATAAGGTAAGGTAATTGTTTTCCCAATTCCCGTTATTTAGGTTAACCTTCTAATTCAATGATTAATTGGTGCTAAGAATATATGTAAAATTAATTTTAATTATATTATTTTTTATTATGCGGATTTACAGTGTATGCACATATTCCATTCATTTGATTAACTCTCACATCAATGATATGAAGATTTTAAGTGACATTCCTTAAAAAATAATCATTATTGTCTCTTTTCAAAATACTTAAAAATTCTATTTTCTAACATATAATTAAGGAAAATAATCTCCCCCTTTTATGATGTTCAAATATTTTGAAGTTTACTTTAAAAAATTTCAATTTTATTTTCAAATAAAATGTTTTCATTTATGAGTGTGCGGCTTTCAAAATAATATAATGTGATTTCAAAATGGAAAATTTATTTTCCTCTTGAATGTTTCTTTTATGATATATTTATGTGTTATTATTATGTTGCGGTTCTTTGGTATTGTTATGATTATAGGTGGTTCCATGATAAACTGAGGGACGTGAGCCCATTATTGCTCTCCAATGCATTAGCAAAAGGGATGGAGTTGACCAGTTAGGTTTCTCTTAAGAGAATATGGGAATATACTATGATGGTTATTCTAAGTGTAACCATGATAGTAACTCAATGAATATCCAGGAGAGCTATATTATAAGTAATAGTGATATGAAAATTATAAAACTAGTTAAATTTTATGATTTATTTTGGATTTATATGGGAACCTCCCCGTTTTTCATGTTGGAATAGAATCTCATTGAAATCACCACCAAAGAGGATAGGGCCAGTAATGCCTTGTCGTAAAGAGCAGAGAAGTTCCCAGGACATCCAATTATCGTTTTGTGAGGGACATCTGTAGAAACCCACAAAAGTTCAAGGCAGAGAGAGGGCATCATGAATGGAAGAAGCCACATGATGTGTCAAGTACGAGAGAATTCTGACGTCGACATTGTCCTTCCAGAGAAGGTCCAGTCCCCCTGAGTGGCCTTGGCGGGGAACCGGGAGGCAACCCTGAAACCCGCATTTGAGTCCGATGCAATTGTTGTCCTTATAATCCAACATGGTTTCGGACAAGAAAACCATATCAGGGCGACTTTGTGCGCACTGGTGCTGGAGCATCCGAACCGTTCGTGGGTTTCCAATCCCCCGACAATTCCAGCATAGGATTTTCATTGCCCTAGGCGGGGCTGGGACATACCTGCCTCCGCCTCTGAAACTTCAAAGAATTGTCCATCACCTGCTGCTTTCCACCTTTTTGGAAGGCATTCAGTCACTGTACAATCCTCCAGACTTCTTTTATGTTCCCCGAGTTTCTCATTAGTAATATCACCACTCATATCTCCACGATTGACCCTTTTCCATGTATGTTGAGTAAAGGTACCTGATAAGTTAATCCTGATTGTATTGGCTTAATCCATAATGTTGATCCATGGAGCAGCAGACACTAGCCCAGGAGCAGACTCTGTTGATTCGATGCAAAGTTGTCTGGGTTCAGAAGCTGGGTCGGGTGGTTCCTTACATTTTTACTTTGGTCCAAATATTGGTGAGACACTATCTTTCATAGGCGTGGGGATCCGACTTGAGAAAACGGCCGGGTAAAAACTCTGACTCGCATGCTAGTCCCCAGTTCTGTCCTCGTCCATTGCGTTGTACGAAGCCCCTCCTTCCGCCCACTGGTCGTGATGATTGTCCCCCAAAAACTCTGGTTGTCTAAGCATGATGACAGTATTGAGTTTTGGATCAGTTTGCTTGGAGAAGGCCTTCTCTAGTCGGTCACGATCCTTTTGTTTTTCGGCCTTAGAAATAATCACAGATCCTTATGTTTTTACGCGAAGCCAAGGGCCATATTGCAAGATGATGATTCCTTTTTCATTCTCCTTCCTCAATTCACAAACTTTCTTGAGGTGTCCAATGCACCCACAGAAAAAACAGAGGATTGGGAGTTTTTCAAATTCAAAAGAAATCCAGGAATTTGACTCTTCAATTGATAAGAACAATCCCCTCATAAGTGGTTGTGTCACATTGACTAAGGCTCTAATCCTCACCACAGGTCCCCAGTGGATGGGGTCATATTGGTTTGAGTCAAGAAATTTACCAACACATTCTCCAATTTCTCGCCTAACACGTTCCGTTCTACCATGAAACAGAATTCCTTTGATTTGTATCCAGAAGGGTGAGCAGGTCAGTTTAATTTTTGGATGTCGTCCCCTCCTGTAATGTCATCCATGAGAATGAGTTGGTTGTCGAAAGACTGTCACGACCCGCCCTCGGGGTCCGTGCCGTGACTACCCCAAGCCCGCCTTCCATAGGCCAGGGGCTGGCGACTAGCACCAAGGCGTAAATCCCAGTAAAAAGGGAAGGCATTGCCTTAGAAAAGTAAACACACACCACAGAGTAAACAAGCGGAAAGTAAACACTAAGCAAGCAGAGTACGACTGAAAGTGCGGAAAAGTAAATGGGCCAGAATACAAACCCAAACTGAAAGTAAAGTACAACTCGAAAAGGGAAAAAACAGCAACTGAAAAGTAAAAGCCGCTACTTCGAGCTGTCCACTGGAAATCCCACCTGAAGGGTGGGTACAGATAGCTCCTCTGCTCCACGGGTCCCGCCGTCCGCTCCGTGCACGTCCCGCCCAGTGGTCCACCTCCGGGTACCGTCCCGCTCTACAAGCCTCAGCTAAGTCAACGTTGTCCGTCGTCTGCAACCAACACAACGTAGTGCGGGCGAAGCCCGTGCAGGGGTGAGTATAAGCTACTCAGTAGGGACCCCGAGACCCCTGAAGGTCTCTCAAATCCACAAAGGATAAACTACGAAGAAAAGTACAATCACGAAGTAACAACCGACACTGCTTAGGTATATGCCCATACATATACCTAAGTCATCAATTAAAATACGCTCCAACCTCCGAGCCCAAGTACAACTCAGTCCACGCAGGAAAGTATACGTATTCCACATAGGAAAGCAAAACATAATCCACGCAGGATTGCACAACATAACCCACACAGGAGAGCAACAGGATTCAGCTCACACAGGTATACTTCTTCAAGGACGATAAAGATGATCACTGATCCATCTAAGTCGTCGGACCCACGAAGGATCGATAGGTAACTAACCCCCGCAGAAGACCCACACAGGATCGGGCTCACACAGAACCTGTAGGCGCTGGCTCACACAGAACCGCTGAGCGCAAGGACCCACACAGGATCGGGCTCACACAGAACCTGTAGCACTGATCCACGTAGGATCGCTGAGTGCTGTAGTCGTCGTCGTCGAATCCACATAGGATCTCTGTACTGTCGTCGTCGAATCCACACAGGATCTCTGTACTGTCGTCGTCGCTGTCACAGTAGCAGTCGTAGCAGTAGTAGCAGTCGCAGCCAGCACTAGGGTTCCCGCACAAAGCAAGCTCGTTCGGAGGGTTCGCTCCACGAGCCGAGAGGCTGATACATCAACTGTCACGAAGACTAGGGTTGATGTATCCAAAAGTTCCGTATCGTCAACAGGAACTCAACGTAACAGACAGCGCGTCGATCGGACGCCCGGTCTTAGAGTTATTGGCATTTTCGTCTCCGGGGCCCGGTTGGTTTTTAAGGCAAAACCAACCCGACCGTACTCCACCTGCGTCCAAACCTCGGGCGGAGTATGCCAAAAGATCCGTCTCACTAAGAGGAACACTACGCGACTGACGGCACGTCAATCGGACGTCCGTAGCTCAAGATATGAGCGTTTCCGCTCCGAAGGCCCGGTTGGTTTCGTGAACGAACCAACCCGGCCGAACTCAAAGTAAACCGAAACATTGAGTGCGATATACCGAAACGACCGTCTCGATCCAAGGATCGTGTTGCCGCTGACGGTTCGTCGATCGGAGGTCCGAGTCTCAAGTTATGAGCGAAAAACCAAAACTGGTCCGAAACGGGGGGGTCTGGGTCCGGGCCGACCCGGCCCGACCCCCCCCCCCCCCCCCTTGGGCGGCGCGGTGGCCGGCGGCGGCGGCCGGCGGCGGCGGACGGCGGCGGCGGGCGGCGGCGCGGCGGCGCGGCGGCGGGCCGCGGTGGCGGCGGCGGGCCGCGGTGGCGGCGGCGGGCCGCGGTGGCGGCGGCGGCGGGCCGCGGTGGCGGCGGCGCTTGGCGCCGCACGTGGGTGGCACGCGGGGGGCAAGGCCCCCGCTTTGCTGGAGGGCGGCGCGGCAACTGGCCGCGCCGTTTTTTTAAAAAGCGCCCCCCCCCCTCGTGGGGGGCCTGCTGTGCGGAACCGAGGGGGCAGCCGGCCCCCTCCCTTTAAAATAAAACCGCCCCCCTCTTTAAGAGGGGGGTTTTGCCAGCTGGCCGGGGAATTAATTCCCCGGTTTAACGGCATCCGGCCGGCCAGCCGGCCGGCCGGTTTTTCTCCAACGGGACCGGAATTTCCGGTCCCCTCTTCGGCTTCCGACGCCGGCGGCCCGGCCGCCGGTTTTCTCTTCCGCCGCGGCCCGGAACCGGCCGCGGTCTCCTCGTCCCGCCGCGGCCCGGAACCGGCCGCGGTCTTCTCGTCCCGCCGCGGCCCGGAACCGGCCGCGGCGTTCGTCATCCGGCGCGGTGCGACGGCACCGCGTCCCTTCGCCGTGCTTGATATTATTCAACGTGGCGCGACGGCGTCGTGTTCTTGTTGTTTCTTCCAAGGTGCGTGCGACGGCATCGCGTAAGATATTCGCACGTTCGTCCGCGTGGTGCGACGGCACCACGCCACTTGCTTTCCTCCGCAAAATAATTAAACAAGAACGATGGAGGGGGGTTCGGCCGTGTTCGTGCGGTCCGGCCCCCCTCTCATTAAATTAATAACGCAACTTTAAACATTTAAAAGTCTCATGTTTGACATGCGAAAACCAGGATCAAGAAACGGAATAAATAAATATTGAATCAACAACCCCTACCTCGGGTTTAAGATTCAAAGGTTCGGCTACGCTCCGCGGAAGACGGCGTCGCGGAGGTCGGGTGTCGCGGTCGTCGTTCGTCAAATCCGTTGACGAAGAGTTATGCCCGAAGAGACACGTCGTTGGCGGATCTTCGTTTGCCGACGAAGAAGGTCCGATGAGGGTGCGGCGTTCCCTCTTGATGACACCGAGGACGAAGAAGAGAGGCGTCGTTCTTCGTCGGAGTTTGAGCGTTCTTCGTTCTTCGTCAGAGCTTGAAGATGAAGAGGAGCTCTCAAAAAGCTCTCAAGGGATTAAACAAACAACCCAAAAACAAATAAGATTACATCTTATTTTATTAACACATAACTCAAAAGAATTTCAAAGTTTTGAAATTCAAAAAGACTTAACTCCCATAATTAATTAAGAGTAACATAAGCCAATTAATTAGGGGTTAAGTATGTTGAGAGAATTTGAAAAGATTAGGGGTTCGTGTGGGCCCCACCACACTTATTCCTCCCAAGGGAGGTTAAGTGGGTGTGGGTCCCACTTCCAACCTCCTTTGATAGGTTTTTAACTAGTTGTAATAAAATTGTTCTTCACAATTTTATTTAACTCAAACCAAAAAAAAACCCCAAAACGTAACTTTCAACCCGCAACAAACGCAACTCCCGAAAAGGTCTTTTTAAGCGAATATCGGCGCTGCGAGTTCATCGGTGCCCTCGGATTTCAATTCCGAGCACCGGATCAAAAGTTAGGAATTCCCGCTCGTTCGTTCACTGAACGTACCCGAGCCAAACTTCGGAAATTAATTCCGGGCACTCCGGGCCTCGGAATCAGGTGCCGTCAGAAACCGCGCTCTAGTAAAATTCTAAAGAAAATTAAGAAAAAATTTCCCTTGAATTTTACGGGTCTTTACATTACTCCCACCTCAGGGCTTTACGTCCCCGTAAAGATACAACAAAAACTAGGGAAACAAATGAGGGTACTGAGCACGCATCTGAGCCTCCCGCTCCCATGTGCTCTCCTGGAGATTCCCGTGCTGCCATCTGATGCGCACAAGAGTAATCGATCGCCCACGCAGGACCCGCTCCTGTCGATCCTCTATCTCCACCGGGACCTCCGTAAAAGTCGCCCCATCGTCAACGTCAAGCTCCCCATGGTCAATGATGTGCGTCGGGTCGTGCACGTATCTCCTCAGCTGGGATACGTGGAAGACGTCGTGCACCCGGTGCAACTGAGGTGGTAGAGCCAGGCGATAAGCCACCTCGCCAATCCTGCTGAGAATCTGGAAGGGTCCGATGAAGCGCGGAGATAACTTGCCGCCTCGGCCAAATCTCCGAATACCACGTCGAGGTGAGACCCGCAAGAAGACGTGGTCGCCATCCTCGAACTCCAGTGGCCTCCGCCTCCTGTCAGCGTATGACTTCTGCCGGCTCTGAGCTGTCCTCATCCGCTCCTGGATGACCTGGACCTTCTCTGTCGTGGCCTGGACCATCTCTGGTCCCACCAGTGCTGACTCTCCGGGGTCTGTCCAGCACAAAGGAGATCTACATGGTCGGCCGTACAACGCCTCGTACGGTGCCATCCCGATGGTGGAGTGGTAGCTGTTGTTGTACGCGAACTCCACCAAGGGTAGGTGGTCCTCCCAGCTGCGACCAAAGTCGAGGACACATGCGCGGAGCATGTCCTCGAGAGTTTGAATGGTCCTCTCCGTCTGACCATCTGTCTGAGGGTGAAAAGCTGTGCTAAGACGTAGCTGCGTCCCGAACGCCTCCTGTAACCCCTTCCAAAGCCGGGAAGTAAAGCGGGCATCCCGATCGGAGACGATAGATGATGGCACGCCGTGGAGCCGCACAATCTCCTGAACGTAGAGACGTCCCAAGCTCTCCACTGATCCCTGCTCTCTGATGGGTAAGAAGTGTGCCGACTTGGTGAGTCGGTCAACAATCACCCAGATGGAGTCGTGACCTCTAGAAGTGCGTGGAAGTCCAGTCACGAAGTCCATAGATATGCCGTCCCACTTCCAC
Organism: Viscum album; assembly: GCA_963277665.1. Lineage (NCBI taxonomy): Eukaryota > Viridiplantae > Streptophyta > Magnoliopsida > Santalales > Viscaceae > Viscum > Viscum album. The sequence goes on from OY728159.1 coordinate 1,867,199,987, forward strand.
TCCGGAACCTCCAAGGGCTGTACCAAGCCTGCTGGTACCTGATGCTCTGCCTTCACCTGCTGACAGGTGAGGCATCGAGAAACGAACTCTGCTACAGCTTCCTTCATGCCCGGCCACCAGTGCTGTCGTCTGAGGTCCTGGTACATCTTCGCCACTCCAGGATGTACCGCCAAAGGAGAAGTGTGAAACTCTCTCAGCACTTCCTCTCGCAATGCGACTGGTACCATGGTACGTCCTCTGAAAAGGATGTCGTGCTCTGCTCCAAGGGAGAAACCATCAGGTGCCTGTCCCGAGGATATCTGTGCACGCCGCGTCTCACAGTCAGCGTCCCCGCGTTGTGCCTCCCTGACCCGCTGCAGTAGTGGAGGAGTGACTGTGAGAGACTGAAGAAAGGCTGCTCCATCACTATCCACGAAGGATATCTGCAAAGAGGCTAGCTGCTCCGTCGCCTCCTCAAGTAGCTGAATGCCCGTCCTCCTGGTGAGGGCATCGGCTACTACGTTTCCCTTCCCAGGAGTATAGACTATCTCAAAGTCATAGTCCTGGAGGAACTCGAGCCATCGTCGCTGTCTCAGGTTCAGGTCCTTCTGCGAGAAGATATACCTGAGACTCTGATGATCGGAAAAGACCGTAAAGCGCTCGCCCATCAGATAGTGTCGCCATGTCTTCAGAGCGAAGACCACTGCTGCTAACTCCAGGTCATGGGTAGCGTAGTTCTTCTCATGCGGCCTCAACTGACGTGATCCATAGGCGATCACTGCCCGCTCCTGCATCAGAACACATCCGAGTCCGGTCCCTGATGCATCGCAGTAGACTACGTACCCTACTCCCTCCTCAGGCAACCTCAAGATAGGTGCGCTAGTCAATCTCTGTCTCAGCTCCTGGAAGCTCTGCTGACAACTGTCTGACCACACGAAGGGTTTCCCCTTCTTCGTCAAAGCTGTGAGTGATGCCGCAACTCTGGAGAAGTTCGGCACAAATCTCCAATAGTATCCAGCTAGTCCCAAGAAACTCCGAACCTCAGTCACGCTCCTGGGTGGCTCCCATGCTAACACAGCCTCAATCTTCGCGGAATCCACTGCAACTCCCGCCTCAGAGATAATGTGTCCCAAAAAGTGGACCTCACGTATCCAGAACTGGCACTTCGAGAGCTTACCATAAAGCTGGTGCTCTCGGAGTGTGTCAAGAACAACTCGCAAGTGATAGGCGTGCTCCTCCTCTGTCGTAGAGTAAATCAGAATGTCGTCGATGAAGACCACGACAAACCGATCGAGGTATGGCTGAAAGATCCTGTTCATGAGAGCCATGAACACTGCTGGAGCATTGGTTACACCGAAGGGCATAACCAAGAACTCATAGTGGCCATACCGACATCTGAAGGCCGTCTTCTGCACATCCTCGTCTCTGACTCTGAGCTGATGATAGCCTGACCTGAGGTCTATCTTCGAGAACCACCGTGCTCCCTTGAGCTGATCAAAGAGGTCATCAATCCTCGGTAGCGGATACTTGTTCCTCACTGTCACCTGGTTCAGGCGACGATAGTCAACACAAAGTCGCAAGCTCCCGTCCGCCTTCTTGGAGAACAATATCGGGGAAGCCCAGGGTGAAACACTGGGTCGGATGAACCCCTTGCCCTGCAAGTCCTCCAACTGTACCCGTAGCTCTCGAAGCTCGGCGGGGGCCATCCGATATGCTGGAGTGGATATCGGGGCTGTCCCGGGGTACAAGTCAATATAAAAGTCTACCTCTCTGCGAGGAGGTAGCCCTGGAACGTCGTCGGGAAAAACGTCCGCAAACTGATCCACCACTGCAGGAAAACCAGGACTCCGCACGTCAACTGCTCCAAGGATAAGGCTAGCCAACTGATGAGTGATGGGCTGTCCTCTCCTCCGCGGAAGTCCATCCTGTGCTGCTAAGGCTCCCTTCTCGCCGGTGAAGGTGAACCTGCTCCCGTCGGTGCGTACACATCGCACCTTGCGCCTAAAACAGTCAATCTGTGCATGGACCGTAGACAGCCAATTCATGCCCAAGATGACGTCGTAAGGCCTCGACGCTGCTACAAGAAGATCCCAGCCGAAGCTCTCGCCTCCTAGAGTAAGCTCACACTGCCGGCACCAGTGCGTAATCGTCGAGTCTGCTTCCGTAGGAGTCTCTAGCCGTAAGGATCGAGCCAACGGCTCTGTCGGAATCTCCGAGCTCCGAACAAGGGCAGCGGCTATGAAAGAGTGACTCGCTCCTGTGTCTATAAGAACTGCAGCAAGGGTGGAATAGACACAGATAGTACCTCGAATCATCTCGGGTGCGCCGTGGTCGTAGGCCTCTGCTGCCTGGAGCTGTGCCTGTCGCTGCCCGCCAGCTCCCTGTGGTCGGGGTGGACCTCCTGGTGGTGGTGGTGGTAGAGCCTCAAAGCGTCGGCCACCACCAGCTGCTCGTCCAGCTCCTCTGCCTCGTCCGCCTCCTCCCTGCGGACCGCCACGGTCGACCCTCTGCCTCTGCCTCGGTGGTCCATCAACTGACTGCTGCTCCTCGGCACGACGGGTCGGGCAGTCGCGAGCCATGTGGCCCTGCCCGCCGCACGAGTAGCACTGTCTGCCTCTCGTAAGACTGGCTCCGCGCTGTGTGCCCCGCACTGCTGAGCCAGTGCCCTGAGAACGTCTGCCCGAAGGTCTGGTCTGTCTGGACCCCTGAGTCATCCGTCGACTGCCTGCTGCAGATGACTCTGCCACGTGCCGCCCTGCGGTGGGTCGCTGTGCTGGTGTAGACTCAGCAAGGAAGCTCTCGATCAGAAGGGCCCGCTCCAGTACTCCTGTCTGAGTCGGTATGCTGAGGGAGATCAGCGATGCCCTGATCTCGTGTCTCAAACCCTGCTCGAAGGTCCGGGCCCGGAAGAATGGGTCCCGTACCATGTCGGTCGAGTAGCGCGAGAGATCGGTAAATCTCGCCGAGTACTGAGCGACCGTCATGCTGCCCTGCCGCAGCTGTAGAAGCTCCTGGATACGCACCGCACGAAGGGTGGCTGGGACGAACTCCGAGCGGAAGAGGCTCTCAAAGTCCGTCCAAAGTAGAGATGCCTCATCGTGCACCTGGAGCATCAAGCTCCACCATCGTTCAGCTGCTGCGTGTAATAGGCTCGCAGCGAGGATCACCATGAGGTCTGCTGGTGTCCTCACTAGCCTAAACACTCGAACTACTGCCTCCAGCCAGTCCTCTGCTGCCTGGGGATCCGTCTCCCCGCGAAACCTGGGCGGTCGCTGGCGCTGAAACTCATGCAGTGCGCTGAGGCGACGTGCATCGTCAGCGGCTGCTGCTGGAAGCATCGGGGGCTCGGCGGGTAAAGCTACCGCCGGTGCCACTACTGAAAAAGGGCCCTGCACCGAGGCCACGTCGCTCGGTGGGCTGTCGTCACGCTCGACTCTCGGAACCCTAGCTGGCTGCCGTCGTGGGGCCATCCTGAAAAGGAAACAGGTGCGCCACGGTTAGAACAGTATACCTGGTGAGCTGATATAAGTAATCACAAAGAAAACTTGAGACTTTCATAAAGCAGATCAGTATACCCGGTGAGCTGACACAAGTAATCACAAAGAAAACTTTAAAACACACACGCAATCAATGTTTTTGTGCATTAAGTCGGAAATCAGAAGTCAGGGTCCTGGTGTACGGATACGTCGGCCGCCGCACCAACACTGGACTCCCTGGACTGATATCCACACTCAATACGCTAAACATTATTGCTTCACATAGAAAAGATCAGAGTTCGCGGTAGAACCGAACTCCTCTGATACCAATTTGTCACGACCCGCCCTCGGGGTCCGTGCCGTGACTACCCCAAGCCCGCCTTCCATAGGCCAGGGGCTGGCGACTAGCACCAAGGCGTAAATCCCAGTAAAAAGGGAAGGCATTGCCTTAGAAAAGTAAACACACACCACAGAGTAAACAAGCGGAAAGTAAACACTAAGCAAGCAGAGTACGACTGAAAGTGCGGAAAAGTAAATGGGCCAGAATACAAACCCAAACTGAAAGTAAAGTACAACTCGAAAAGGGAAAAAACAGCAACTGAAAAGTAAAAGCCGCTACTCCGAGCTGTCCACTGGAAATCCCACCTGAAGGGTGGGTACAGATAGCTCCTCTGCTCCACGGGTCCCGCCGTCCGCTCCGTGCACGTCCCGCCCAGTGGTCCACCTCCGGGTACCGTCCCGCTCTACAAGCCTCAGCTAAGTCAACGCTGTCCGTCGTCTGCAACCAACACAACGTAGTGCGGGCGAAGCCCGTGCAGGGGTGAGTATAAGCTACTCAGTAGGGACCCCGAGACCCCTGAAGGTCTCTCAAATCCACAAAGGATAAACTACGAAGAAAAGTACAATCACGAAGTAACAACCGACACTGCTTAGGTATATGCCCATACATATACCTAAGTCATCAATTAAAATACGCTCCAACCTCCGAGCCCAAGTACAACTCAGTCCACGCAGGAAAGTATACGTATTCCACATAGGAAAGCAAAACATAATCCACGCAGGATTGCACAACATAACCCACACAGGAGAGCAACAGGATTCAGCTCACACAGGTATACTTCTTCAAGGACGATAAAGATGATCACTGATCCATCTAAGTCGTCGGACCCACGAAGGATCGATAGGTAACTAACCCCCGCAGAAGACCCACACAGGATCGGGCTCACACAGAACCTGTAGGCGCTGGCTCACACAGAACCGCTGAGCGCAAGGACCCACACAGGATCGGGCTCACACAGAACCTGTAGCACTGATCCACGTAGGATCGCTGAGTGATGTAGTCGTCGTCGTCGAATCCACATAGGATCTCTGTACTGTCGTCGTCGAATCCACACAGGATCTCTGTACTGTCGTCGTCGCTGTCACAGTAGCAGTCGTAGCAGTAGTAGCAGTCGCAGCCAGCACTAGGGTTCCCGCACAAAGCAAGCTCGTTCGGAGGGTTCGCTCCACGAGCCGAGAGGCTGATACATCAACTGTCACGAAGACCAGGGTTGATGTATCCAAAAGTTTCGTATCGTCAACAGGAACTCAACGTAACAGACAGCGCGTCGATCGGACGCCCGGTCTTAGAGTTATTGGCATTTTCGTCTCCGGGGCCCGGTTGGTTTTTAAGGCAAAACCAACCCGACCGTACTCCACCTGCGTCCAAACCTCGGGCGGAGTATGCCAAAAGATCCGTCTCACTAAGAGGAACACTACGCGACTGACGGCACGTCAATCGGACGTCCGTAGCTCAAGATATGAGCGTTTCCGCTCCGAAGGCCCGGTTGGTTTCGTGAACGAACCAACCCGGCCGAACTCAAAGTAAACCGAAACCTTGAGTGCGATATACCAAAACGACCGTCTCGATCCAAGGATCGCGTTGCCGCTGACGGTTCGTCGATCGGAGGTCCGAGGCTCAAGTTATGAGCGAAAAACCAAAACTGGTCCGAAACGGGGGGGTCTGGGTCCGGGCCGACCCGGCCCGACCCCCCCCCCCCCCCCCCCTTGGGCGGCGCGGTGGCCGGCGGCGGCGGCCGGCGGCGGCGGACGGCGGCGCGGCGGCGCGGCGACGGGCCACGGTGGCGGCGGCGGGCCGCGGTGGCGGCGGCGGGCCGCGGTGGCGGCGGCGGCGGGCCGCGGTGGCTGCGGCGGCGGGCCGCGGCGGCGGCGCTTGGCGCCGCACGTGGGTGGCACGCGGGGGGCAAGGCCCCCGCTTTGCTGGAGGGCGGCGCGGCAACTGGCCGCGCCGTTTTTTTAAAAAGCGCCCCCCCCTCGTGGGGGGCCTGCTGTGCGGAACCGAGGGGGCAGCCGGCCCCCTCCCTTTAAAATAAAACCGCCCCCCTCTTTAAGAGGGGGGTTTTGCCAGCTGTCCGGAGAATTAATTCCCCGGTTTAACGGCATCCGGCCGGCCAGCCGGCCGGCCGGTTTTTCTCCAACGGGACCGGAATTTCCGGTCCCCTCTTCGGCTTCCGACGCCGGCGGCCCGGCCGTCGGTTTTCTCTTCCGCCGCGGCCCGGAACCGGTTGCGGTCTCCTCGTCCCGCCGCGGCCCGGAACCGGCCGCGGTCTTCTCGTCCCGCCGCGGCCCGGAACCGGCCGCGGCGTTCGTCATCCGGCGCGGTGCGACGGCACCGCGTCCCTTCGCCGTGCTTGATATTATTCAACGTGGCGCGACGGCGTCGTGTTCTTGTTGTTTCTTCCAAGGTGCGTGCGACGGCATCGCGTAAGATATTCGCACGTTCGTCCGCGTGGTGCGACGGCACCACGCCACTTGCTTTCCTCCGCAAAATAATTAAACAAGAACGATGGAGGGGGGTTCGGCCGTGTTCGTGCGGTCCGGCCCCCCTCTCGTTAAATTAATAACGCAACTTTAAACATTTAAAAGTCTCATGTTTGACATGCGAAAACCAGGATCAAGAAACGGAATAAATAAATATTGAATCAACAACCCCTACCTCGGGTTTAAGATTCAAAGGTTCGGCTACGCTCCGCGGAAGACGGCGTCGCGGAGGTCGGGTGTCGCGGTCGTCGTTCGTCAAATCCGTTGACGAAGAGTTATGCCCGAAGAGACACGTCGTTGGCGGATCTTCGTTTGCCGACGAAGAAGGTCCGATGAGGGTGCGGCGTTCCCTCTTGATGACACCGAGGACGAAGAAGAGAGGCGTCGTTCTTCGTCGGAGTTTGAGCGTTCTTCGTTCTTCGTCAGAGCTTGAAGATGAAGAGGAGCTCTCAAAAAGCTCTCAAGGGATTAAACAAACAACCCAAAAACAAATAAGATTACATCTTATTTTATTAACACATAACTCAAAAGAATTTCAAAGTTTTGAAATTCAAAAAGACTTAACTCCCATAATTAATTAAGAGTAACATAAGCCAATTAATTAGGGGTTAAGTATGTTGAGAGAATTTGAAAAGATTAGGGGTTCGTGTGGGCCCCACCACACTTATTCCTCCCAAGGGAGGTTAAGTGGGTGTGGGTCCCACTTCCAACCTCCTTTGATAGGTTTTTAACTAGTTGTAATAAAATTGTTCTTCACAATTTTATTTAACTCAAACCAAAAAAAAACCCCAAAACGTAACTTTCAACCCGCAACAAACGCAACTCCCGAAAAGGTCTTTTTAAGCGAATATCGGCGCTGCGAGTTCATCGGTGCCCTCGGATTTCAATTCCGAGCACCGGATCAAAAGTTAGGAATTCCCGCTCGTTCGTTCACTGAACGTACCCGAGCCAAACTTCGGAAATTAATTCCGGGCACTCCGGGCCTCGGAATCAGGTGCCGTCAGAAACCGCGCTCTAGTAAAATTCTAAAGAAAATTAAGAAAAAATTTTCCCTTGAATTTTACGGGTCTTTATGGTCTGCCTTTGAGCACCTTTTCTTTATCTTTGTTGTTGAAAAATTCGAATACAATAAAACCCTCTCCCACTTCACGAATGGAAACTCCATCCTCCAATCTCCATAAATTTTGCAGGGTGTCTTTTAAAGCCCCCAGGTTGAAAGATCGTTTGGTTAAAAAATTTCTCATCACGAGGAGCGACATGCGATGTGACAGAAAGACATCTTCGTTTTTTCGTGTGGCAATGGGTGCTTCTTCTTTATCAATCGGCGAAAGTTTCGTCCACTGGTTCACCAATTCAGATTCCATGACGAATAAAGAGAACCTCATCAACGTTGCCTCCCAAGCACCCCCTTCATGATCCCAGCACTCTCGCTTACAAAGAGCCTTACTACAGTCAACACTGTCCTACACAAGCCAAAGAGAACTTTATTGCACGAGCCAGAGTCCCAGCGCAAAACAAGCTTCAGCGGCCCATTGACAGTCTTCGCTCAGGAGCTCCTTTGCGCGGTATCAAACCCTAAAGTGAGAACGGCCTTCGCGGTCAATATCGTTGCCAACAAACTGTGTGAGCTGATCTCCGCAGGCACACTTCTTCGCATCGCGATCAATCTCTTTCGCGCTCAAAACTCTACGCGGGCGCCACCATTACGCTCAAGACCCTACATGCACCCCACCCAAAGCGAACAACACCTGCTCGCTCAAGCAACCTGCGTGACCACCGCCTTGCGCTCAATCCCCTGCGCGCTCCCAACTCTGTGAGAACTGCCCCAGCGCGCCCAGCACCTGCGCAAGCCTAGACTTGCGCGGGCCCAGCCCTGCGGGGGAACAATCCCGCCGAAGGCGCTCCGAATAGAAAAAGGAGAAGAAAAACGAAGAACACCTGCGCGCTCAAACGAGCGTCGTCAAAAGAACGAAGAGCCTCCAGGTACCCGAGTTTGTGTAGTGAACTCAGAGGCTGAGAAAGGTGGAGCTCCAAAGCCGATGAATCCCAGAATCAGAGCAAGAAAATAAGCCAAGGAGAGCCAGAAACATGGAACTCAGTGCCGACGAGGGCCAAACACCACAGATCTCAGCGCGGGGGGACAACACGGATCTCAGAGCCGGCACGGAATCAGAACGACGAGAAACACCGTTGCATAACAAGAGCACAAGGGATGTTGCCTCTGATCGAGATCAATAGTCGGGAAGGAGCCACAATGCCGACGGCCACCCACTGTAAGAGAACTATGAAAAAAAACGCCGGAACCCTAGGACGACCTAGGACGGGGGCTCTCCACAGCAAGAGAGACTTGTCTTGTCTTTTATAATAATTTAATTATAATAACATAATTATAATAATATAATTATAATAATATTAAAATTATTATATTAAAGTAATAAATTATAATTATTATAATTGAAGGCTAAATTCTAGTCTTTGGAAAAAAAATTGGGGGTGGAATTTTATGGGCCGATGGGGCCGGTATTTCAAACTAGAATAAAATGGAAATTAAGGGAATGACAAAAAAGGAAGCCTTATTTATAGGGGTCGGGCCTTCTCCTTCCATAGGATGACACCCCCAAAGCATCAGAGTAATTTTTTTTTCTGGGTTTTTAAAAAATTAAAATATGATAAAAGAGGTTAGGGTTCGGATATTTTTAAAAATGGGTCCGGGATGCGTGAACGGCGTTCACGCGTCCTTTGCTGACCAGCTAAAGGAAGCGTGAACGCCGTTCACGCATCCTTGCGCGGGAAAAGATGCGTGAACGGCGTTCACGCATCCTTCCGCGATGAAGGATGCGTGAACGTCGTTCATGCATCCGGCCGATATATTTTATAAAAGGAGGGGTCCCCCCCCCCCAATACCCATTGTTCTCCTCTGGTTTTTGTTGCGAAGCTCTGTAGAAATTCTTTCTCAACAAATATTTGCTACTTTTATTGAGGTAAAATTTCTATTTAATAATTTAATTGTTTATTTGTGTTTATTTATTTCATTTATATGTTTAATTGTGTTTATTTATTTAATTTGTATGTTTAATTGTGTGTATGATTTATTTATTTCATATGTTATGCATGAAATGTTTTGTATTATTTAATTTTCTTGATGTTGAATGTTCGTATGATTTAATTTTTTGAATGTCTGTTGTCTAAATATTGAATGTTTTATGTTATGTCTAAAATTTTTAATGTTTAGAAAAAGTAATTTATGTTAGAGAAATTTATTTTAATGGATGGTTTTGATGTAAGTGTAAATTAAATTACTTTTATTTACTAGTAATAATATTTTTAATCAATAAAGTATAAAATATATTTACTTATATTTTGAAAAGTAGAAGAATGCCCAAAAAACATTACAATTTCATAAAATTTAAAATAACAAAAGTGTTTATTATGTAAATCTCAATTAGATCAGTTATAATAAAATTTATTTAATGTTTTTAATAATTATATATATATATATATATATATACACATGAAGTTAAATTTTTGTAAAAGAGGTGTAGTATTTAATATAGATTTTATATAATACGGATAATATAATAAATATACCAAAAAACACGGTATGAGTGATGACTGATCTTGAGATGACCGACCATGCATAATTGAAATTGCATGTTTTATTTTGTGTATGTTGTTATTCAATTTGTAATAATTGCATTTTTTCGGTATTGATGACCTGCAAGTCATCTCTCAGTAAGTGTAAGGACCTGCGTGTCCGTTTAAATTAATTTATGTATTTCATACCCCTAGACCCCCTCACATGCATGTGAGTAAATTTGTAATTAAAAGACTGACGCCCCAAAGAGGTGTCGACGAAGAGGCATCACCGAAGAGGTGTCGACGAAGAGGCATTTGAGAACTCGTTCGAGAGGAAGCGTTGCTGTTTGACAGGAGATTGGCGGTTGCTGCAATATTTGATAATAGAGACAGGAGTTTACCCATATAAATTGTGGTTAGTTTATCAGATAATGATAAACTAATCGCAAGTCTCAAGATCAAGTCATGATTATATATTCATAAGTAATCAAACTTTATGAAACATTATATTAAATTTTCTTTTGTGCTAAAATCACAATCACTATACCTTAACAGTGATAAATCAATACATAAAAAAGTCTCAAGATAATCAATTATTCAAAACCAAATTAAATAATTTAAAATTTTAATGTAGTGTATAATATTTTTAATTTTTTTTAATAGGTAATTATGTCTGCTCAAATATATTGCAACGGTGAGGTAATTTGTACCAAGCAGGGTTTTAGCTACAGTGTGCCACCTGTCAAAGTTGTAAATATCCATGGTTGTATGACATTGGATGCAGTTCGTAATAAGATTCATAGTCCGTTAAAATTGAGTGCAGGACAAGCAATCACTTCAATTAGATACCGACATCTTCAATATCCTGAGCGTATGTGGCACAACGACTACCCTATAGTCGATGATGAGGATTGGATGGAGGCTTCTCAGTTATTCAGGCAACAGTGTATTAATGGTTTGATGGAATTATTTATTGTCATTTCTGATATTGATGTGGTGCAATCGATTACTACAGAACCATGCTTTGTGACCTCTATAGAAGTCGGTCCTTCACAACAGTCTTCTTCATTGCCTCCTTCTCATACGACTCCTGTGGAAGAATGTAATGAGGAAGATCATCAAAATTTGGAAGTAAATGTAGATGACATCCCTTTCTGTGCTGATATAGTGCAAGAAAGTTTATCTGAGGAAGAAGAATCTGGGGAGTCAGCAGGAGATGATGTGGTTGGAAATGAACCTTCTGAGGTTCCTTTGAGAGACAGACATCCACTACATCCACTAGTTAGTGGTAATCAGCCTTCAGTTTTGAGTTCCTTAGTTGGAGGAATGTCTCGTGAACAACCTTTTGATTGGGATGTCATTACACCAGCTTCTGAATTCCCTGACATTATAGGGAATATGCCTGCATCAAATGATAATGCCATATATGTTGGGCAGGAGTTCGAAAGTAAACAGGTCATGAAAAATATGATAAAGCAATACCACATTGAGCGACATTTCACATTTGTGGTTTATGAGTCAAAGAAGACCAAATATCTCATTCGTTGTGAAAAATATGGGTCAGAATGTAAATTTCGATTAAGAGCACTATTTGATAAATGTTATGGATGTTGGAAGATAACCAAATTAGAAGGCCCACACACTTGTCTGCATCCCAGCTTGGCACAAGATCACTCTTCTCTTGATGCAGAGTTTATATCTACTGTTATTTGTGAGATGATACAAACAAGTCAGGATGTTCCTGTTGCCCTTATTCAGGAAAGAATTCAACAGTTGTATAACTATAAGGTATCATACAACAAAGCTTGGAATGAAAAACAGAAAGCCATTGTAAAAGTGTATGGTGATTGGGATGAGTCTTATGCGTTGTTGCCACAGCTTATGGAATTGTTGTCTCTCAATAATCAGATTGTTTATCAGTTGGACAGTGTTGAGTATGTATCCCAAAATCATCTAGTTGATCGGTCAAAGGTGAAGTTCAATAGGAATTTTTGGGCATTCAGACCGTGCATTGCTGCATTTCCCTTTTGTAAACAATTTATTCAGGTAGATGGCACATTCCTTTATGGAAAGTATACAGGTGTTCTACTCATTGCTGCCACACAGGATGGTAATCGCGCTCCCCTGCCACTTGCTTTTGCTGTTGTTGAAAAAGAAAATTTTGAATGCTGGAGCTGGTTCTTGGCATGTGTACGTGTTCATGTCACGAAGAAGAAATAATTAATTTTTCACTTTTTCCTGTTAATTTTTAATGTGGAATAATGTTAATGGTTATTTAATGGATAATGGATAAATTAACAAACGTAATTTCACAAATAAGAAGAAATAATTAATTTTTCACTTTTTCCTGTTAATTTTTAATGTGGAATAATGTTAATGGTTATTTAATGGATAATGGATAAATTAACAAACGTAATTTCACAAATAAGAAGAAATAATTAATTTTTCACTTTTTCCTGTTAATTTTTAATGTGGAATAATGTTAATGGTTATTTAATGGATAAATTAACAAACACAATTTCACAAATAAGAAGAAATAATTAATTTTTCACTTTTAAATTATGGTTTTCTTATAAGATGTCTAGTTTTAGTAATGGCATCTGAGTGCCTGAGCATCCTTAACTAATGTTGATTGTGAGACTAGGATAATGTTGATTGTGACACCAAATAAAAATGAATATATCATGATTCCACTATTAATAAGTAACGATGATATCATGTGTGCAGATGGAAGGTTTTCCATTGCTTACATCTCATGCTACTCATGTATCACGACTGCTTTTAGAGGGACGTCCTGTGGCTCCCTTGAGTGTACGTAGATCTCACAATTTCCATCATACTGCACCACCTCCCGCTATCGTCCAACATCTTCGTCGAGCTGGATTCTATGGAGTAGCGATGTGCGACTTCACATTTCTTGATCATCAGCTCATTGCCGCACTTGTAGAGAGATGGAGACCAGAGTCGCATACTTTCCATTTCAGTGAGGGGGAGATGACTATTACGTTGCAGGATGTGGCTATTATGTTGGGCCTCCCTATCGACGAACATGCTTTGACAGGCCGAGTTCCATCAGATTTGCCAGAGCTTGTTCATAGACTTCTGGGCATAGAGGTCCAGGATGATGGCAGGACCATCGTCGGTGGTAGATTGCGGATGCCTTGGTTAGACCAGCACTTCACACATTTACCAGATGATGCTGATGACGTCACCGTGCTGCGATTTGCACGCGCATATATTTTGAGGCTGATCGGTGGCACGCTTTTTGTTGACCACTCTACTACTTTTGTGCACCTGATGTATCTAGCTTTTTTAGAGGATTTGGACCTGGCAGGCCGATATAGTTGGGGGTCTGCCTTCCTAGCATATACATACAGAGCCCTATGCAGCGCATGTCGCATCGATAAGATGCAGATCACAGGATGCATGGTTCTTCTACAGATGTGGGTATGGGAGCACATACCTCGTTTAGCTCCACATGCCCGTGCGCCATTACCCGTAGATATTGTAGCAGAGGCTCCACGTGGATGTTGGTATGTTATTAATTCCTTCTAATATCTAACTTGTATAAAATTATTTTATGAAATGTAAAAAAAAATGTTATCTACAGGTGGAGTCAGGCACATCGACATTCAGATTCTCCCAGACATGATGTTCACGCCTACAGACTTATGTTAGACAGCATTTGACCAGACGATGTAAGTGATTATTATTTATATTGTTAAATCTTTACTCTTTACTGTACATCTATTCATTTATTAATTGATTATTCATTTTTTCTTTCAGATTACATGGATGCAATATACAGATGATATCCTTCAGAGTCTGCCCCCATACTGTACAGTGATGCTTGATATCGGCTCCTGCATGGTTCCACTGATTCATTTTCATATAGTCGAGTGGCATCAGACATATAGGGTTATGAGACAGTTTGGATTCCTTTAGCCAGTTCCTGACCCGCCCAGTCAGTTGGATTCATTGCATTCCCTGAAGATGTCAGGGAAGAGAGATTTTGATTGGAGGAGCTACCATGCGAGATATGTTGCGTTATGGGACAGGCGACGGGAGTCCCAGTTGCGAGGGGCAGGGACAGTACACTTTCATTTGATGGATCAGATGGATTATGCAGGCTGGTACATCAGGTCTCCTGTCAGATTTCTGACACGGCACGGACGGGGCTTCCATGACTTGGTATGCATTCTTCCTTTCACTGTTCAACATATTTTTTATTCAAATTAGTTAACAACAGAATTTGTTTTCGTAGGATGCTCGTATTTGTCATCTACTTCATATGTCTGATCCAGTGGAGAGAGCTGCCTTTGACCCAACATATTTTCACAGCCTTGTATGACAGATGCTACCGTCGATGGACGAGATTTATCATGGCATTTTCTTTGATCCACCACCTGCTGCGGAGGCCGCAGAGCCTGCTGAGCCTCACATAGATGTACCTGGGGGTGACGACCCTGTTATGGATGCTGTTGTTCCACAGGATGAGGCTGCTTAGCTTGCTCAGCCACATGATATTATTCCACTGGAGGAGGGTGTTCAACATGATCAGTCATATGCTCCTCCAGCTTCTCAGGCACAGCCACAGGTACTTACAGACGCTGACTGGATTGAGTTCGATGTTTTATTGCAATCATCCGCAGCAGAGCAGCCATCTACTTCCTATATTGGTGAGAGTTCCAGCCAGCTTCCACTATCCTTAGATGCAGGCCAGGGTACAGGCGGTGAGACTGTACATCCACCGTCTGTCACACAGGAGGATGTGGAGGTGGCTGTCGATGAGGATGCGCAGCGTATGCCAGAGCACAGACATAGACAGACACGGCGTAGACGCATCCAGTATACGCCTGACTGTGGGACAAAGGAGCATCCACACCGGAGGCGTAGATTAGGTTGACATTTGATTTATGATACATTTTGTATGTGTATTACTGTTATCTAGACTTCTATTATACCTTTAATAAGTGTCTTACTGTTATCAAATTATCTACCAATGTATATATATATATATGTATAATAAATAATATGATTAAATTAAATGATAAATATTAATTATATTAATTATTTCGAATTGCAATAGAAGTGGTCACAGTTATGATGAGTGATGGTTCAGTCCAACCATGCAAAATGCATATGCTGATAAGAATAAAAGGCCACAACAAGTGTAGAAGAATGGAACAATAGTTGGAAAATCTTCCATTGGGAATATGCAAAACAATGAAGTCAAGAAAACTGTGAAAGAAACTATTTCCAAGAATAAGTTTGAGCTAAAATCCAAGGATTATTTCATGACAAATCTTGAAATTCATATCATCTCAAGAAGTTGAAACTTGAGGTATTCCAATCACACTTTATCCATTGTTCTTAATTATATTTCTCATTTCAATTAAGGGGGGGAGCTTGATTGATGGAAAGATGGGATGAAAAGGGGATATTTATCTTTTCACTTGAACTTTTTAATATATTTGGTGAAGTATGTGCAGGATTTAGCATTTCATTGATAATTTTGATTATCTACCCTTGGTTAATAATTGATACACTCTGAGCATGATTTCACATTTATGGTTGTTTATGGACAACATTGAAAACTACAATATGAATTAGAAGTTCATTTGGCCAATTTTGAGAAGATACATATTCAGACTTTATAAAAGGAAACGATTTATACTGGTACGCAATCTAAAGAGTGAGATTATTGAGTATGCATCTCAAAACTTAGGTCATGTCCATGACATCACTTCTTCCACCTTATTTAGATAAAATGATATTTTTTAGAGAGCACATGCCTTAAAAAATATTACTCTTGGATCTAGAAATGAAACTCGGAGAACTTAGCATAGTGATGATGTGATCATGGTTCACTCATCACAATCACTATATGTTTTTCATGTAACTCATTTGTTCACAAATATACCAATATTTAATCAGAAAAACAATGAAAAAGGAGTATTAGAAAGTATAAAAATTAAGTTTCCACTTTAGAATACAAATGGAACCATATGAGGATCTTTATAGAAATAGATGTTTAACTACAACATGTTGAGATAACGTGAATGACTGAAAGATGCTAAGATTATAGATTTCTAAATATATGTTAGAGAATACTCAAGCCATTCTATTAATAATTATTTAATGAATATCTATTATTCATGATTATTTATTAATAATTATTAACATTATTTCAATATTTTATATTATTTAATTGATATTTATTAATATTTCTTAATTTTTATAATAAGTTTATTACTTTATAATTAATAGTTATACATTTTAAGGGGAATTTAGGTATTCTGTGAGACGCGTGAATGCCGTTCATGCATCTCTTCTCTCAGGAAGATCCGTGAACGGCGTTCACGCATTACGCCGGGGTCCGGGATGCGTGAACGCCGTTCACGTATCCTTCGTCGCGGAAGGATGTGTGAACGACGTTCACGCATCCCGGACCCATTTTTAAAAATATCCGAACCCTAACCCCTGTTATAATATTTTAATTTTTTAAAAACCCAGATAAAAAAATTACCCCAAAGCATCCCTTCCATCGGACCATCCATGACCTGTCTCTGTTCCTGTCTTTTGTCGGTCAACACACCTTCTCCAGGTGGAAACTCCCTTACCTATCGTAAAGATAGTCTGTCAGAGTGCCACCCTCCCACAACCTCTTCTTCAGGCCACCACACCTCCATGTCAAGGTCTCTGCCTGGCACCACCATCATTAAGTTCCCCGGCCCGACGACAACCACCCGGCTGGCGGGCCACCACCGTACTGCCCGGGGCTACACGCTCCAGTCCTTCCCAATGACGGCCCGGAGAATTCTGTTTCCCTAGACCAACATTAATTTTTTCCCATAAATACATTGACAGATACAGTAAACTAATAAAATTGATGCCCCTTTATTTGTATTTTTTTCTTTCTTGTGTGTTTCCTTAGCCCATGGGCTCTTTGGGCTTGCCCTAGGGCCGGCCCTGGTCTTTACGTGCATGTGTACTCCATCACAGGTTCCCTTCCGCCCGCCTCCAGTGTTCGGTGGCACCACCCGCCACCGCAGCTAGCCGCCACAACTACCTCTCCATGGTCACGACCTCCCTTAAGCTAGCGTCAACAAGCCTCCAACCTCAGATATATCGGCCCCCTCCTTGTAGGTAATACCTCATTAAATTAATTTATTTAATTTGTAGTATTAAAATTAAATTAATTAGCACACCAAAAATAAGTAAATTATTTAAATTATGTAATTATTTTAATTTAATTAATGCCCTCGTACATTATTTAATGCAATTTAATTTTATCATTCCTTATTTTATACCGACTGGTCTTGGGCATGACCCTAACAGTGTACGATTACTTTTATTTAATTAATTATTTTAAACTATGTGCGATTTTTTTAATTAATTAAATGATGTTATGTGCATCGTCATTATTTTCGGTTAAATTGTATAAGGGTATACGCGCTCAAATCCATATGATGCACCTTACTCCTTAGTGTCCCTCGCCCGTGCACGAGTAATTATGTACATTAGACAAAGATGGTGTACAACGTGAATCCCGATTGGATGAGGTGGTGTATGTTGACCAAGATGGTGCAAAACATGATGTAGAACCCTCCAAGACGAGGTGTTACATTAGATGAGAAGTGAACATACAAGATGGTGGTGAGTTGCATCAAGAGTCAAGCTACGACTCATGTATGATGCCCCTAGGTCGTTTTAGAACCTCAAGACCAGTTGGGTATTTTTTCTCCATTATTCATTTATTTATTATTTTATGCATTTTATAACAGCGAGAAAAGAAAAGAAATAATAAATAATTAAAGGCATAAAGAAGCGATGCATGATTTTTCTATTAATGTCCAATTGTGAGTGTGACAACTTAGATGAACAAGATTAGTAGAAATTGATTACATTAAACGAGAGAAAAACACAAAACCCTCAAAGAAATATTAATATATTATCGTGTTCCATCATTCAAGTTTGAATAAAACTGGGTGTTTCGGGTGTTGGCCATAACAAAGTAGAGGGTTCCTCTTATTACTAGGGAGTTATTATGAGGGTGGTGGCTTGAATTAACTATATTGATACTAAAGATTATCCAATGTTATATTGTTATCATTTTAGATACATGCATTAATTAAATCATGTTATGATATTAGAAGCAGCGATTTCACTCAAAAGACCAAGGAAACACATGTTTACGCGATTGGTCATCCAAACACCTACCTTAAACCCTCAATGTAGTGGTGTGGCCAAATCTTGTAGACTATTAGGAGAGGTTTAGAGATCAATTCCACTAGAATACTCAAGTGATAGAGTATTCCAAATCAAGTGCAGAGGGTTCCAAGAATTTGATAAAATAGTGGGAGACATTAAATGATATAATTAATTGGTAATGTCTAATTCAGTAATCAAAATAAAAATAATAATTTTCTATTGTTTTACTTTTGTAGAAAATGACATGTTATACCACAAAAAAATTGTGATAAATTTTGGACTAATTTAATGTTCAAACTTGCACGAAATTTAATGTGATGTATAGGTGCTTGCGCACATTACTATTTATATCGTAAATTCAAGGTGTTGGTGTCCATACCTCTTAAGGAACCTCTAGAAGCTAGGGTGTAAAATTATTACAGGATACTCATGAATCGAATATATTATAGTTATATAATAATGTTATCATCAAAGATTATTGTTTGTTACAGATACAACATTAAATGGATGATATCACATGTAGTCTCATCTCCAAGATGTTTGTTAGGAGAAAGTGAAGCAAGATTTGAATGTGATGATTACACTGGCTTTGTGTAAACATGAAAGGAAGACTCTGATCTTTCATATCATACAATTGTTATACCTTTTCACCTAATTATTCTAGTTTTGTTTAAGATTAAAAACAAACATAATGGAGTAAAGGCTAGATTATCTTTTAGGTAAGGTTCATCAAGTAACAAGAATATTAAATAAAGTACCATATTTAGTTCTTATTCTGAATAAATGAGAAGACGCGGAGAAAATACGATGAAAACTTATGTAAAAGGAACCTTCATACTATCCTTCAATGAAAAAAGGTTGGTTATTAAACATGATGTTATTTTCATCGAATATTATGTAATAAATTTAATGAAGTTTAAAATTCAATGAACTGAATTGAATAAGCAAGAACCTACTTCTTCTGCTATATATATTCATCATATAAAAGTATTGTTTCAAACACACTTCTTGGGTATTTAATACAATATACCTTTCACATATGTGTATTGAAATATAGTAACCATATAAGTACAAAAACATAATTAGAAGTATGGTGTCTTCTCCAAGTAGTTGAGAAAGGGTGATTTCTAAGACATCGGTGATAAACACATAAATTCTAATTTCTATGTGAATGATTCTAGTTGAACAAGATGTTGAGTATAAAAAAACATTCATTTCATGTACCCTTTGGCTATAATGAGATATTATTCAGGGTTTCAGAATGAATGTTGTCTGTGGTGTCTCATACTCATCAAATAGTTCGATGATACTAGAATCATTGCTAGTAAGTGATGAATATAAAAATGTAAGACTTATAACCCAATTGTGGACATATAATTCTTTTTCAAAGGAAAATAAATGTGGATGTTATGTATATACCTGGTTTGGTATCTAGTCTTGAAACAACTAAACAACATAGGTATTATTTATGTATTTGGTTTTGACAAAAAACCTTTATAAATAATGGTATGTCACAATGCTTTTGGTATTAGTTCACCAAGTGACCGTGAAGTATTTCAGGGTGAAGCTAGTGGTAAAGATACATTAATATATTCCTTTAAGTTATTAAGTAATGGTAATGTGATGTATAAGCATGGTCATAAGATATGAGTTGCTTCGGATTATCATGATGAAGAATATATTGACCAAGCAATCATCCAACATTATAATATAGTGTGGCGTAATTCTTAAATGCACATTACCTTATCTACATCATGGAATTGATGTTAATAAGAAGGACCGATGATGAATATTACATGTTAAAATTTATCAACTATAAGTATCATGGAGTAATTCCTATATTCACATTTTATACATCAATATTATGATGTAAGTAGTATCAATATTACAACTTTAAAAAACATTCATTATATTTCAAGAAATTCTTGGAAAATAACAACGAAATCCCATAACTTATATGCCATCTAAAAATGTCAAATGGAGATCATACAAGTAATTGTATAATGTAAATCCATTAATTCATAAGACATGTGTTTCAATGAAAATAGTTTGTTAGGTTATAAACGAACATGCACCTTGTAACGACCCGGACCCAGCCAGCCACCCGAATAGTGCTGAACTGGTCGGGTGTTATGACCATAGGCGCACCTCCCCTAAACACCAAAGGCTGCCGACTAGCAGCGAGGTTCTGAATAGGTATAGTGGGGAGGCTATACCCTCTCGGAGGATCATAATAAGGGTAATGGTCCGAGTATAATGCTAAATATGTAGCAGAAATAAATGAATCAGTAGACTGAAACCAGGCCCGTATAGAGGAAGCATAATAATATCAATAAACCAGTGGAAGCAATATAGAAACACCAGCAGCAGAAAGTAAACAGAACAACATGCCAGCAATCAACAACTACTACTACTGTAAACAAACAAGGCATGCATCGAAAACAAGTCATACAGCTAAATATATAATGGCGCCAATGGCTAACCAACAGTCGCTACATAACAAAGTAAGCATGTTGATACAAAAGGGAAAACTAAACAAGGTAACTCTAGCAAGGCATGACCCCAAGGTCCAAACGATCTCTATGCAATAACACTATGGTCTAGCTCCTGAGGTTGACCCTCTACCTGCACGCAATTTCATAAAGTCTACATGCGTCCCGAAGGGCCCGTGTAGGGTGTGAGACAAGTCTCAGTAGGCTACCAACCAGAGGTGCGTACCTAATATAAGTGTTTAGGCAGACATGCTGATATCAGAAAAACAGTAAACAGTGCAATGCCCAAAAGTAATCAAAGACTTCACTGGCGCTCAGCAGCCACCAGGAAGTGTCACCTGATTCGACCAACGCCGAAATATCTGGTCTATAGCCCGACACCTCATGCCACCTGACACCACGTGTCTTAAGTACCAACGTCCCGAAGGCACGCCCAACCTTCGTAACCCATCTCGAATGCTCAACCTTCCCATGGAACAACATCCAGAGGAACATCGATACCTGTCCTCAAAAGATAACCAGAGGGACACTGATGTCTACCCACAAATCACGGCGAGCCTCTGCCCCCAACCTGACCACCTCAAAGCTGTCTCCTGAAGTCTCCTCACCTTCCACATGACTTCCTATGGAAAACACCCCCAAACCAAAAATACCAAACCACAACTATTGGGGGCCTCTACCCAGCGAGTGGCCATACCACCTCATCTCAGAGTCTATCTTTGTGCACACTACTCAAAAGTACCTGATGAGCGGTAATCACCTCAGTATGTCCCAAGACATAACACTTCTAACACCTCGTGTCCCTGCGAACCTGTCGCTCAAATCTGATGGCCTCTCCATCCAAGTTACCCGGGCCAAGCCCAACCTGATAGTCCGACTGCCTCAACCGACGTCTATGACACCCAATCCCGTGGTAGAAACCACCCTAAGTAACCCGATCCAAAACCCCAACATGTGATCCTCATCAATCAACAAATATTCGGGTCACTCCCAACACAACGAGAAGTTCAACACAAATAATATCACACATTGCATAATTATACTCAAGCATTACTTGAAACAAGAAATTACTAAACAACTAATTGTACTAACTTACGTTACTCCATACCAGTACCTAAGGTCATAACTACCTTAAACAATTAAAAGCATGCTATAACAAATCAAACTCATCAGTTTAATCCAACAACAAAAAAAGCAGTCTAAAATCAGCAGTTTAAATACTGGTCCAAAACATACGCATTTCGGCACCCCTGGCCGAATTGCCCCAAATGAGCCATGACCTCTCACCCGGCCTTTCTCTAGCACAAAAAGGGTCAGGGAACACCCAGAGGCATCCCATAATGTAGATAATTAATTAACAACAAATAAACAGTGTTTCGCTCAACACCAGACGTCGCACCCAAAGGTCGCAACCCCAATTTGTCTACGAAAACACGAAAGAAGGTATGAACCACCCACCTCATACTCGTATGATGACACTCCCTTGATTTCAACCTCTGAATCGGACTGAATCGCGGTAGATCAGTGTTTCTGTCAAACCTGGAAGTTCCATTAGGATGGAATCTGCGGAGGAATAGGTGAGGGATCAAAGACGAAGAAGGGTGTGTGGGGTTATCCTTTTCGATGCGGTCCCACTGCCACTGACAAATCAATGAACGGAGGTCGTATGGAGATTCTGGGAGGGTTTGAGTTTTCGAGGTTTTTCGGATGAACTGTTCGTCAAAAGGGGAAGAAGAAGGGACTTTTCAGAATGAGACGCGACGACATCTCGATCGCTCAAATAAAAATAAAAGTACATGCCGTGTATTTCCAAAGTACACACCGTGTAGATGTGTTTCCGTACTCCAACTTAAGTGGAGTCTAGCACACAGGTTGGACTGTGTACACGGTCAACACACGGCCAGGGTCTCGGCTGCTAAACGAAACAAAGGTACACGACATGTCAAGGAAGGCTACATGCCGTGTAGATTGAAATTTATACATGGGCACCACACGACATGTACTTGGCCATGCACGGGTTAGGGTTACACGGTGTGTCTATAAATACATTTCGTGTAGTAAGAAAATTCTACACGGTCATCACACGGCATGTACTCAGTGAGCACATGGCCGGTCACTCAGTTAACACATACACGACATGTAATTAAAGTACACAGCATGTAGTCTGGAATTTTCCAGAAACTGCCCAGATTTTCCAGACTTCTAAAAAACCAGTCAAAAAGTTTAAACAGGGTCAGGATTTGACGCGTTTCTAAAAACCCGGGTTATTACAAACACCCCACCTTAACGTAGCTCATCCCCAAGCTACCCAACAAATCCATAAGATGGCACCAAACATGCACATACCGGTTAAACAACCCAGACTACCCCGGTCTCAAGGTTCTGGCTAAATTCCAAAAAGGGCTCCCCACCATAGGAATTTCCTACTCGGTCTCAACCCGAACAGAGTTTAAAGAAAATCAAATAAACAAGAAAGGCCCAACAACCTATGTCCCAGACCCATGGTCCTCCTGTGACACATCATCACCCCTGAACCTCCTTGGTGCTCATGTGTCGTTTCCGACACCCAACGTCACCCTCACCACATCGGTGTCTGCCTCCCTGAGGTCCTGCATCTAATAGATGATCAAATCAAACCTGGTTCAATGCACCTAAAGTAACCCGCATCCACGATTCCCCGATGCCAACGACACCTCAATTAACCTGCATCCTTGATGCTCATGATGCCACACATCTAAAATATATAATAAAATATATAACACATTTGATATGACGCCAACCCCACTAACTAGTCTCTAGTCAATCCACAAGTAACCTGTGCAACTCATGCACTCAACTAGACACGCCTCAAGAGGCCATGCCAAAAGAAAGCAAAGAAAATCATGGCCACACCCGTGGTGTACCTGCCACCATCGTCAGAACTATAGCCTGCTCAATCCTTGGCAGCTCCACAACGTGCACCTGGCCTGAAGCACGGCTGCCCGATGCCTGACCTCTCTACGATGCCGCTCCAGTCACTGGCCACTGACCCCTCAGATGGGTCCTGCTATCCCTGTCACGTCCTCCACGTGCAGCTGAACCTCGACTACCCTCTCCTGGTACCGAACCTAAACTATCAACGGACGCCATAGTCTATCCTGGTCCCTGCCTGCCAGCTGTCTGAGAAGGCTGCCTGCAAAACCTCTCCAGATGCCCGACCTGTCCACACGCCCGACACTCCTTTGAGGGCCTATCACACTGAGCCCGAACATGTCCCGGCTATCCACACTGAAAGAAAACCACCGCTGAATTGCCCTGAGGTGGTCTAGCTGAGTCCTTGGCCTGCCCGACCTGCTGGAACACATCTCTGCATCGCTTCCTGCTGTCCGAACCATCACCTGAAGCTGTCACTCTGCCAAAACGAGATTTATCTGTCTCGTTTCCCTCAGCTATGAGCGCATGGTTCACCGCCTCGGAGAAGGAACCCATCCTGAAGGTGTTTACCTGAACCCGAATGTCGTTTAGTAAGCCGTCCTCGAAGTGCCTTACCCTAGTTGCGTCATCGCTCACCATACCAGGTGAAAAACGAGATAAATCTGTGAAGGTAGCTGCGTAGTCCATGACAGACATATCTCCCTGTTGAAGACTCAAGAACTCCAGAGCTCTCTCTTCCCTCAGTGTCTCTGGATATATGTGCTCGAAGAACCAGTCCTCGAAGTCCTTCCATGCCAGTCCCTCGTGCCTATTAGCCTGTACCTGTACATCCCACCAATGCTTCGCCGGTCCTCTCAGTATGTACGTCGCCAGCTTGACCCTCCGCCCTGGAGGCATCTAGAGCTGCTCAAAAATCATCTGCATTCTCTCAATTCTGTTCTTTTCCTACAGTGTACCACCCTCACTCTGAAAAGGCGGCGTGTGCTACGACTTGAACTCCTGCGTCAGATACACCATAGAAGGAATTGTACCCTGCACGCCTCTGTGAATCCCCTGCAAGATGCATACCAAGCTCGCTCGGAGCTGCTCATCGAGCCACGACCCGAACGATGCCAAACCCGGCTGCGGCTCTACCTGCAATGGATCCTGAACCTGATCCTGTCCCTGAGCCTGTACCTGTGGCTCATGCTCTGCCTTCACCGGATTCTGAACCTGAGTACCATATCCTCTCCTGCCTGACGCTCCATTGTGTCGTGAAGGAGTAACCCGCTGAATACCATAAATGCCCAGACATCCCATATATATATATAACAATATATTTTACGCAGATAAGGAAATAAGTGAAGAGGCAGTGTATAAAAACTACCCTTACTCTCCCCTATCGCAACCCATGCCCTCGGCATCCTGAACTCACGGTCTCCTTACCCGCTCTCAATAGAGCCAAGTATCAATAGTACATTAGGCCAACCCATCCTGACAACCAACGTTGACTCAAACCCGACGACCGAGTTGCCCAATCCTGAGAGTTACACTACCTCACCCATAGTACTTACCTGCTCTCATAAGAGCCAGACCCAAATATCCTGCACCTAAAATTCTACCAAATACAAAGCATGGCATTTGTTTTTTTTTTCACATGGTATTATCACTTCACAAATCATACGTGAAGTTATGAAATTTAAATACACTAAAATGTGCCTATCAAAATCCAAAAAAGAAACCCTTGCCATACCGGACAAGGTTTACATATCATAATCAATAACATCACACAACAAGTGAGCCACCGAGGTGGAAATCATATAAACTGTAATCTGAGAAAAAAAATAGCAATTCCCACCCACGACAACTCAATCCATCCCTCGTACATGGGGCTGCAGGCACCCAAGCATGAGTTCAAAATTCAGTTCCAACAACCACCTATCTCCAGTCTACCATATCCCAAATAGTAAAACCAGCAGAAATAAAAAGAGAAGTCTCTAACTCATTAGTAGCCAAAAAAACACTACTACTAAATACCTACCAAGAACCTCCTATGATACCCTTTGTAATGACCCGGACCTGGCTAGCCACCTGAACAGTGCCGAACGGGTCGAGTGTTACGACCTTAGGCACACCTCCCCTGAACGACAAAGGCTGTTGACTAGCAGCGAGGGTATGAATAGGTATAGTGGGGAGGCTATACCCACTCTGAGGATCATAATAAGGGTACTGGTCTGAGTATAAAGCTAAATATGCAGCGGAAATAAATGACTCAACAGACTCAAACCAGACCAGCATAGTGGAAGCATAATAATATCAATAAACCAGCAGAAGCAATATAGAAACAATAGTAGCAGAAAGTAAACGGAACAACATGCCAACAATCATCAATAACAACTACTGTAAACAAACAAGGCATGCATCAAAAAAAGTCATTCAGATCAATATATAATGGCGCCAATGTCTAACCAACAGTCGCTACATAACAAAGTAAGCATGCTGATACAAAAGGGAAAACTAAACAAGGTAACTCCAGCAAGGTACGACCTCAAGGTCCATACCATCTCAATGCAACAACACTATGGTCCAACTCCTGAGGCTGACCCTCTACCTGCACACAATTTCATAAAGTCTACACGCATCCCGAAGGGCCTGTGTAGGGTGTGAGACAAGTCTTAGTAGGATACCACCCAGATGTGTGTACCTAATATAAGTGTTTAGGCAGACATGCTGATATTAGAAAAATAGTAAACAGTCCAATGCCCAAAAGTAACCAAAGACTTCACTGGAACTCAGAAGCCACCAAGAAGTGTCACCTACTTCGGCCAATGCCAGAATCTCTGGTCTATAGCCCAACACCTCATTCCACCTGACACCATGTGTCTCAAGTACCGATGTCCCGAAGGCACGCCCAACCCTCGTAGCCCAGCTCGAATGCTCAACCTGCCCATGGAACAACATTCAGAGGAACAACGATACCTATCCTCAAAAGATAACCGGAGGGAAAAATATGTCTTCCCTCAAATCACGGTGAGCCTCTGACCCCATCCAGACTGCCTCAAAGCTGTCTCCCAAAGGCTCCTCACCTTCCACATGGCTTCCTATGGAAATCACCCCAAAACCAAAAATACATAACCGAAACTATCGGGGGCCCTTACACAGGGAGTGGTCGTACCACCTCATCTCGGAGTCTATTTGTATGCACACTACTCAAAAGTACCCAGTGAGTGGTAATCACCTCAGTATGTCCCAAGCCACAACACTTCTGACACCTCATGTCCCCGGGAAACTTTCACTCAAATCTGATGGCTTCACCATCCAAGTAACCCGGGCCAAGCCCAACCTGACAGTCTGACTGCCTCAACCGACGTCTATGACGCCCAATACCATGGTAACAACCACCCAAAGTAACCCGAGACAAAACCCAAACCTGTGATCCTCATCACTCAACAAATATCTGGGCCACGCCCAACACAACGACCGGTTCAACACAGATAATATCACACATTGCATAACTATACTCAAGCATTACTTGAAACAATAAATTACTAAACAACTAATTGTACTAACTTAAACTAATCCATACCAGTACCTAAGGTCTTAAATGCCTTAAACAATTACAATCATGATATAATAAATCAAACTCAGCAGTTCAATCCAATAGAAACAAAATCAGTCTAAAATCAGCAGTTTAAATACTGGTCCAAAACATACGCATTTCGGCACCCCGACCAAATTGCCCCAAATGATCCATGACCTCTCACCCAGCCTTTATCTAGCACAACAAGGGTTAGGGAACACCCAGAGGCATCCCACAATGCAAATAATTAATTAACAACAAGTAAACATGGTTTCGCTCAACACCCGACATCGCACCCGGAGGTCGCAACCCCAATTTGTCTACGAAAACACGAAAGAAGGTATGCACCACCAACCTTGTATGCGTACGATGACACTCCTTTGATTTCAGCCTCTGAATAGTACTGAATCGCGGTAGATCTGTGTTTCCGTCAAATCCGGAAATTTCGTTCGGATGGAATCTGCGGAGGAACAGGCGAGGGATCAAAGACGAAGAAGGGTGCGCGGGGTTAGCCTTTCCGATGCGGTCTCGATGCCACTGAGGGATCGAAGAACAGAGATCGTACAGAGATTCTGGGAGGGTTTGAGTTTTCAGGGTTTTTTGGACGAACTGTTCATCAAAAGGGGAAGAAGAATGGACTTCTGGGAATGAGACACGACGTCGTCAAGATCGCTCAAATAAAAATAAAAGTACACGGCGTGTATTTCCAAAGTACACGCCGTGTAGATGTGTTTCCATACTCTGACTTAAGAGGAGTGTAGCACACGGGTTGGATCGTGTACACGGTCAACACACGACCAGGGTCTCGGCTGCTACACATAACAAAGGTACATGGTGTGTCAAATAAGGCTACACTCCGTGTAGATTGAAATTTATACCTGGGCACCACACGACATATACTTGGCCATGCACGGGTAAGGGTTACATGGCGTGTCTATAAATACACACCGTGTAGTAAGAAACTTCTACACGGTCATCACACGACATTTACTCGGTGAGCACATTGCCGGTCACTCGGTTAACACATACACAGCGTGTACTTAAAGTACATGGCGTGTAGTCTGGAAATTTCCAGAAACTGCCCAGATTTTCCAGACTTCTCAAAAACCAGTCACAAAGTTTAAACATGGTTAGTATTTGACCTTTTTCTAAAAACTCGGGTTCTTACACACTAAAAAATAGATAATGTGCATCTAAGTGATTATCCTAATAGTTTATTATGATATCAAATAATTCCCCCATATTGAAAAGTGGTAGTCAAGTGATAGAATAAATTTCTATATAAGGGAGAACATATCTATTATAGATAGTGGGAGACAGATTGACTTGAGTTTAGTTAATGCTGAATATGCAAAAGTAGTTTTCATTGGAACTATTTACACACATGCACGTGGAAGAGGAATGTTTTGGTGACACTTGCTGCATATAATGGTTAAAACTATAGTGATGGTTTTATATTCACCGTGCTCGTTGATACTTTATTTTGTGAGAAAATAATTCCTACAAGTAGGAACTATATGGTGTTTATAAAAATTTTTAAAGGAAAATTAAAATTAAATAATGGATTCCATGTATCAAATTACAAAGGGGGTTATTAAATTGAATACTATGGCAGGTATTCAGGTGAGATGATACATGTATGGTACACGCATGGTTCCAAAAAGAATCAATTGGTAATACAATGTTAGTATTCCTAAATCCATTATAATTTTAATTTTCATAGATAATTTAATTGGACATTGGATGTAAAAATAAACTTTCATGGTAGGTTTCTATACGATGCAACAAGAAATGGATCATCACACCATTGGAAGCCAATAAGGGTTGCAAGTTACTGAAATCCAGTTCTAGATTAACGTAAGAAACAACATTATAGAAAATACATTTGGAATAAATCTTTTTAACATTTCTACAAATGGTTAGTGGGATCAACAGAGTTTTAAAAGTGAAACATGTTTAGTAACATATGGAAAATAGATATTGGTCTTATGGTTAGTTAATACTAGGTCAAAAGTAATTCTCCCATGATTGAATTATTGTAGAAACTTATGTTCTAGGGAATAAGATCTACTGAGGTATATATAATGGGTTCTTAGACCTAGCCAATCATACATATATTGACATGGTGTAAAAAAATACAAGTTGGAACAATTCAAGAGAGGAATTGTTACTAATCACATGGAATATATCTCTCCATGTTGACATGTCCAAGACATGGGAAGAGATTGATGTGGTCAGTTGAATCCATATGCTTTAGAAATGGAATAATCACATATCCCATGATATGTACAAGGACTGATATTTTCCGGATATAATTTATAATAGGAAAATAGCAGTTATATCTAGGAGAACATCATGTGAAGCAGTCAGAAATATCTTATTATACATTGAAAAGTATAAAAGATATGTTCCTAGCATGTGTAGAATAAAGGATACTAGTTTCTTTGGGACAAAAAATAGTATTCCTTGGATCAATTTGGTCTAATATCTCAATTAGGATAAGATTATGAGTGAGAAAAGTTTATAAGAGTCAGTGGTATCCATACATACAATCATCTAGTTCGTCGCAGCTTCTGACATAGCTAAGAAGCTATTAAATGTAACGATTTTTTCCAGTTCATGGAATCTCACCTAGTAAGTCAAGTATTTTCATAATGTAAATTACGATATTATTACTAGCCATGATTTCAAGTTATGACAGTGTACCAGAAGTGATATACTCAGGGATACCATCTCTTGTGATGTTTTACTCAAGGAAATGTAGTCTTATATAAAATAATTTCCACGTAGTGGAAATGTGGCAGCCCTAGCAGCTAAAGTCGTTACTTAGTAGAAACATGATCTTTATCATGTGGGTTTCTAACAAGCATGGTTAGAAAGTTGGCTCTATTGAAAGTGGGAGTATTGAAATAGTGGGTGCCCAAAACCTAACTATGAAGTACTTTTGATTACCATATCGTGCATACAGTTTGATTTACAGGATGATTACTTACCTTTACAGTGTTGATATTTTTATGTCCACTATTTAATGGTAATTTACATATATTAATTATCATATAAAAAGGTTTTATAAGATCCTAGGATATAATGAGAACCTACAAATATTGTGAAATTAATATAAACAAAGATGTTGTGGTCCAGATGCATCATATTTACTTGACATAGTTTATGTTTGAATACTAGTTGTTGGGGGCTCATAATCATTGAGACTTCTTCTCATAAAGTTTTCACATGGTGATATCTAGTAGTGGAATCATGAGGACTGACACTCTAATAAGAACACCACATGTTTTGGGTGTCATTGGTGGTTCTAATCTATGGAATGTGTATTGGTCTTCTGAATTGAGATCATTACCAATGTGCACCATTTGACTTCATACTCTTATACAAGGAAAACCCCATTATAATTTAATTTTGGTGATGTACCATTTGTTGGGTTTTTCATTGGTGGTATGAAACTGGTTGAATGGTCAAAAATTATTTGTTGCTTCTGGGTTATGGAAGTTATATATATCAGGCCAGGTTGATCAGGATGGTGCTACCTTCATAAGTCTCTGTCCAAATAAGTGGAAAGGTAAATCAATCTGGTTAGATCAAAAAATAATAAATCAAGAAAAGGGTGATGACACAAGTTCATGTCCTACTTTATGAGATATCTAAAGACAAAGAGATTATATTACACAGTAAGTGTTCATAAGTTGGTTTCTATTTCTATTTTAATCCTTACTTCTGTACGGGTATTGATGAGTTACTTGAATTATCTCTTAGACTGTAGATTTTATTCACTACTATCGAGATAAGGTATATGAGGGTCACAAACAATAGTGTATTCATGATTCTTCCCTATTCAATTGAATTAGTATATTGGACATGGTGGGCCCCACCACATGGTCCGAGTTTTGTCCAAGGTATCAATCACCAAAGAAAGAAGTAAATTTATTAAAATTCATGTTATGAATAATTAGGATTCAATTTATTTAATATATTTACATGTTAAGTAAATATAAGAAGATATTAATCAAAAAAAATATTATTTTAATATTCAAGGTTCTTTTAATATTATGTAGGAATTACGAGTTGAGTTGAATGAATTGGGTTTATCAAATAATATATTATATTTATTTTATAGATTAGTGGTAAAATAATAAATAGAATTAATGAAGTTCTGTTCTTCATAATTATTTATTAATGGATTATAAATAAATATGGATCGGGGAACCCATTTGGCCATTCTCATCTTCCATTATAAATAGAGAGATGCTCTCTCTCAACATACTATTCACTAATTTTAGAATAAGAGAATATCTATCCTATTTCTTTCTAGAGAGAGAGAGTCTATATCTCAAGAGGATATCCAACAAAAATTCAAAAATTTAAGGAAGATGATTTTAGTGATTATCGAGACATCAAAGATATCATCGGATCCCCGTGCTAGCACATAAAATTTGATGATCGGTGCTCCCACGTATTTTTTAAACACATGTGGATGATATTTAGGGATACTGCTATGGATCCTTCAAACAAAGATCACCAATGAAAATATTCTACCAACCGTTCCATAGGATCTATGAATTTTTTTTTATATTTTCATTTTTTGTTGTCTTTTAATTTACATGTGATCCTCGGGCCATACCGGGGGTCAGATCATCGGTGATGATAACTCTAGTCATTCGTAGAAGAAATTTTAAAATCCCCAGCCCACTGACTTTAGATACGAGCCCTGGTAACTTCATCATACTTCT
Source organism: Viscum album (assembly GCA_963277665.1). Taxonomy (NCBI): domain Eukaryota; kingdom Viridiplantae; phylum Streptophyta; class Magnoliopsida; order Santalales; family Viscaceae; genus Viscum; species Viscum album. Next base: position 1,867,231,758 of record OY728159.1, read on the forward strand.
ATACCATATTAATTTTCATAATTATAATATCCTATATTTTCCCATTATATGATTTCAAGTTTCAATTATTAACAATTTCTTATTAAAACTTCATTTCTCGGTGTTAATTGTTCCATTCATCATGATAGTTTTTGTTTGGTAGTTTATATACTTATACTAAGATAATGGTTCCTTCATCTATAGAATTTAAACCATGATATAAATTTCATATATATATATATATTAATTATATATATATATAGTCATCCATAAAAGATAGACATAGAAATTTGAATTACGTTATTCCTCGAGATGGTGGGTTTTATGTATACACGAACATTATTTTCATTTTTCAAAGGATAAAATGAAAGATAGATAGATAATAAAAAAAATTTAAAATATATTTTTTACATTATATATATATATGTCATATAATATTCAAATATATCTATATTATCATCCATATAAAATGGAAAAAAATTAATTGCAACACTTCATAGAGGTGGTAGCCCACATGTATTCATTAGCGACGTTTTAATTTTAAAATGGTTAGAAATAATTTGGATTAATGTTTTTCCATATACATAGTAATTATTTTTATTAAAGATATTTAATTCTTTATTTTATAATGGATACCATTGATTTAGAGGTTGTAGAATAAAAAATTAATTGAAATTGGTCTGGTGTGATGATTACCTCTTCTTCAATATGCCTCCTTTAGATTCCTTCTTATGGACCCTTGGAATGGTTGTTTAAGAGGAACATAACCTATAAATTGTAAATATAAATTTTTATAAGATAACTAGGATGTGGTTTTTGATATATAAGGCTCAAGATTATAAATAATGAAGGAGATGAGGTTCTATTTTATATGTTTGGGGAGGGGGACTTAGGGAATTATATTAATTATTGACTTAATATAAATTATTTGTATATAGGAAATGTATATAAATTTATTTAATTTTATGACAATATTAGGATAATTAGAAATTTTAGCATATAATAAAACTTTTCCATGTTTTGTTTTTGTTTTCAGCCTTATCATTAGTTTCAACCCTCTACTAACTCTTTTGAAAATTACTGTGATATCATTGGTTTTTGCTCCATAGGGTTCAAGAAAGTTACTAGAAATATGATAAATAATATATCAATCACATGGAAGAAAATAATATTTTATTAATTTTAAATCATTTAATAAACTATTGTTTATTATGAAGTATCAGTAATGTTATTTTTGGAAATTTATGAAATAGTATAATATAATAAGTTTCTAAATCATGTTAGTTGGTTCCAAAATGGAATGGATTCAATTATAAATAATATTTAGTATAAGTATATTCATCCAATAAAATTTTTATATATCTATAATGAATTTTAGACCTTATATTTTGGATTATACCCTTGGTTTACCAATTGTAATCTTAGCCTTGGTATTAACTTTTATATATTAAAGGGTTAAAATATTACTTATTAGTACATAGTTGGTTAATAAACTGAAAATGGATGAAATTTAAGACTATACCTCATCCTAATTTTCATATATAAATATTTTTATGATTTTTTAATAATATAATAATGTATATTTAAAATATAGTACTATAAATGTCACATTATTAACAAATACCTATAATTTGAAATAAAAAACAACATGACATAAATGTACTTCAAATATAAAAATTCAAAGAACTCAAATATGTTATATTTATCTTAAAAATTCATCATACAGATTAAATCACCCAAATAATTTTACTTTTTTACTTTTTAAAATCAATTTATTGATTCTTTTACTACATTCAAAATCACTATGTCAGTGTTGCATAAGCATTTATGGAAATTATTTCCTTAAAAAATATAAAATATAAAAAAAAACAAAATTCATATTTAAAATAATTATTTATAAAAAATATGTTATTTTAATACCAATCAGAAAATATTATAAATATTAAAATCAAGAATGTGAATTTATTTACTATTATTTACCTAAATACTATAGTGATCAAAATAAAACCAGAATTGAAAAAATTCTTAAAATTTCAATTTTGGATGATTATGTATGAAATATACGCATAAAATGATATAATGGAATAATTTTTTTTTAAATTCTTATCACATTAGTTATAACAGTAATTTCCAAATTTTACCATTACTGGGTTATTAAAAATTTACTATCATCTCTATTCATAATGAAAAAAATAAAACGAACCTATTTAAAAAAATATGAACCTATAGATTCAAAGTATGGAATAAACTTTCCCGGATTCAAATTATATATTTAGTAGAAAACAATTTCAAATGATAATTAAAAATAAAAGGAAAATGGTTTTTTTAGAAAAATGCCTTTTATGTACATAATATTGTATTTATACCAATTGGACCATACAATTGATTTATATATTTATAATTTTATTATTAGTATTATAATTGACTAGAAATTTCATATAAATAATTTTTATGAACCGTACTATGTGAATTATTGAAACAAAAAATATAGTTTTCAATAATGATTAGTTTTTTCACCATTTACAAGAAAATATAACTATTCAGAAAAATCCAAAAAATTATTCCTGAGATAATTTATTATAATGATTTATAAAATGATATTATTTTTATCAAATAGAATTTTAAAAATAACTATAAATTATTTATAATATTCTCTCATAAAAATAAATAAAAACCATTAATGATAAAAATTATTTTGAAGAATAAAATTACATTTCTAAAAATTGATTTCTTATTTTATGATAATGTATTAATATATATTTTTTATTATTACCTTTATATATATACTTTATAATTCAATTTCTTCTATTCATACAAACCTATTCAAGAGAAATTTTTTGAATTACATAAAATAATAATATTTCATGGTTTGTTAAAACATAGTGTTGTGTGTTGTTTTGCTATAAAACATAACATTACATTAAAATATCAGGGTGTTATATTCACCCCCATTTAAAAAATTGATTATTCAAAATTTAAAATTATGATCAATAATAAAGGGTATGATATTTTAATATTATTTTTTGAAAACCCACATCATTATAGGGTTATTAAAACTTACTCTTGAAAAGACAGAAGTGGAAATGTGAAGGTAATCAGAAATAACATATAAATTGGTTTCTAAATTGGATAAATTATAGGGAACTAGAAATATAAGGACCTACAATCTTCATATGAATATTTTACATCTTAATATATGAATATTCATTTAATATTACAAAACACACACATGAGAACCATAATGGATTATTGTCTTTCGAAACATGGATACATAAACAACTAGTTCATAAGTAAACTAAATCATCTCCAACTATGGTCTTAATTAGTAGCACCCATTATAGTTATATCATTTATAATGCCATTCTTGAAAACATATAGAATGGAAACATTAGAAAGTGTGTTATCTTATTCCCGGTAAGGGTAAATAATGGAGATATCAATAATCACATAAACATAACATGAGCATAAGGGTATGAGTATATGAGCATAAATTTTGAAAATTACACCCATCATAACATATATAATAATATTATGTCATGGAATTAAGCATGGAATTTTATAAGTAATGAATCATAATAGATGTCAATGAACATAATACATGAGAGAATAACATTGGAATTTGACAATGATTTGTGGCATTAACATAAGCAATGAAAATATTTTTCAATGATACAGACAAAAAACATTATTAACATGTTAGGCTTGGGCTACCCACCCATGTACCCACTTTGGGGTGGGATAACCTCCCTTATACCATCTTTTGGTCTTGGGAAAACTTATTGTGGACCCTATTGTTTCATGTATGGGATAACCTCAGGCATACCCAATTATTTTATGATTGGGATAACATCCTATGTACCATTATTTTTTAGGGCTCGGGATAATATCATGTGTACCCTTTGATATCATAGAGCACTAATCATTTCCAAATACATTAGAGGGATATATAGGTCCCACCCATCAAATAATCCACACATTTTTGTTCTATATGATCATAAAAAATCATCATATCATGACCCATGGAAAATAATAGGGTTTTAGTAAAAATTTCAATATGTTATTACTCATGGAATGAAACGGGTTTCATAAACACATTTGAATCATAATATTAATCAAAATAAATAAAAATAAAGAATAAATATGGTAAAATTGGAACATATACATAGTAAAACCTAAGTAACACCAATTATTGTTTTCCTTGATGAATAGAAATTTCATAAAACGACCATTAAAATAGTCTTAAGGAATATAACCTTTCCATTTGGAATCACTCCTTTAAAATGTAAATTTTCACTAAATGTTAAAGAATGTTTTTTATTTTAATATTATCATGGAAATATGTAGGGGATATTTTAAATAATTTATCGTTAATGATTTCATAAAATACCATTCATTTTTTATACAATAAAACAAATATTCCTTTCACATTTTCGTTAAAAAATAAAAATTACCTCATTTAGAATAAGAAAATAAGGTTCCTTTTAGATCATTTTGTGAAAATTCCAAAACGAATAAAAAATTATTTAAAAATTATTTATATAATATTTAGAAAATTATTTAAAAACATTTTTTTAAAACATGGATATGAAATAGAAAGGTGTTTTTTATGATAGAGAGTAATAATGTGGGTTATTCGTTAAAAATAGTTATTTTGTATCATGAGTAAATAAAGAGAGTAAAATGAAAGGAAAACATGTAATTTCTATAAATAAATAGAGGAATATAAATTTTATGAGTTTCTTGATAGGTTTATTATAATATTTCTTCATCATAATCATAACCGTAAAAAAGCTTGTTAAATAATGAGATTGTTTCATAAAACCCTTACCTCTTTGGTATTTTTTGAATCATAATTCCCATGAAATAAATAAAATTATATAAATATGTATATCCCATAATTTTCATGAGTAATAATAAAATATTCTAATTTCCATTATATATAGTACGCAAAAATAAACAATTGGTGAATATGACATGTGTCTTAATGAAATAATAGTGAGACAAAAATCCCTTACCCTAAATCCTGTTTTCCTTCATACACATTAGACCAAATCGTATAATAAGTAAATATTTTATATTCTTATATTAAATTAAAATAATCATATATATAATAAAATATATTATTTATGTATATATATATATAACCTATTTATTTAAAATTCTTTGTTAAAATCACAATTTAGGGTTATTACTACTTTGTTTTTCAAATATTTTTTGGTTTTGTAGTTTTTTTCCTTATACTATAGTCATGTTTACATTATATAAATAATTGAAAATATGATATAACTATTATATAAATATATTATGTACATATTTAGAGTCATCCATAAAATTTAGATTTGAAAAATGGATTACATTGTTCATAGATATGGTAAGTTGTACATACGCATGAACACAATATTCATTTTCTAGAAAGAAGGAACCAAATAAAGGTAAATATTAATTCAAAAATATAGAATAAATTTTATATGATATATATTAATTAAATATATCTTTATTAAAATACTTGTCAATATAAAATGAAATACATATAACATTGCTTCATGAAGGCATTAATCCACACGTACACATGATCAATGTTATCGTTTTCCATTATATTGGAATGTAAGAAGTTTGATATGATATTATAATTATAAGAATAAACATATTATAAATATCATTTAAATATGATATACCCATCATTATATCGAGGTGTGAGAGGTGGTGGATGATAACGAATTACATCGTTTTGCGAGACGGTAGTCCACTATACACACGATCGATGGATTTATTTCCAATATAATGGAAGTGGATATGGATATAGTTTATTAAAATAATAATAATAATAAAATAATTATATGGGATATAAAGATAATATTTGATAATAATTTATGAATAATAATTTAAGGATTTAAGAGAATAAATAAAACGATAATTAATAGTTAAGAGCTATACTTCTTCTTCGGAGAGCCTCATTAAGTTTATACATATTTCCTTCTTAATATGGTTTCCTAATTATAATAAACCACATAAGAAGTGGGAAGGGAAGTTAGGAAATGTTTTGGTATGTGATTTTATGAACCAAAATTATTCTAAATTATTAATTGGAGAGGAGAGTAGATATCCTTTTATAAGTTGGAAAATGAACCAACATAGAAACTATATGAAATTTCGAAAATGACTACAAAAAGATAAATTAATTACAAAGAAACAATATTCCAAATTTCCATATATACTAATTTTAGATATATTAGAGTTTAAATACTTCAAATAAATAGTATTTTGACATGTTTTATTGAAAAACATACACATAGGTTATTAGTTTATCCCCCTGTACTCTCATTTTAATCTTAACCAAAGTAATTAATTTTTACTGTTTACACTATTCACAATGAATAAAAAAAGGTTGAATTAATATATAATATTAATTATTCTGATTCCAAAGATGGAATAGATTTTTCCAAATTCCATTCATATATGTAGATGATTTCAAATTAAAATTAATCTTATAAATGCAATGAATAAACTATTTTCAAAAAAAGTATTCATAAGTATATAATGTTTTAATAAAAAACATTTATATGAAATAGATTGAATATAAATAAATTAGATTAATAAATATATAATTTAACTAATACTACATTCAAAACCATTTTCAAATTTAATTTAACATTGGTAAATAATTTAAATGAAAAGGTAGTATTTAATAAATATTGATATTTTTGTATATTCATCGAAAAGTTAAGAAATTCATAAAATAATAAAAAATTAACTCCATGATATTTTTTGACCAGATTATTTAAAAAATTAATTTTATTTTTTCAAATACATTTTATAAATGTGGTATAAATTAATTATATAATTATCTCACAAAAATAAGTAACTTAATTTTTATGGAAATATGTATTTTTGGAAACATATGTAGAATTTAAAAGAAAAAATATTTTCATTATATAATACCATTATAAAAATTTTAAAATTTGAATATTTAAATTTATTATAAAAAAATTTAATAGGTAGGTTATAATGGCGTTGTTTGAAAAAAATATAATTATTATATAATGGTGGTCTATTAAAGCTTTGTGTTTTGTGTAACACAAGATATCTATAAAATAAAATATATTTGAAAAGAAATATTTCATATGATTTTAGTGTGGAACATTATAACCCACCTAAATGTGAATTTGTCCATAAAAATTTGATTTGATTGCATCAAACAAATGAGGAAACATCTACCACATCTTATCCATAGGTTCTCATGTAACATCCTTAAGCTAGTGGTTTCTCTCAAGAACATTTACCATGTGAGTGGTCTTGTTTCATCACACTTTCTATCTGTGATATTTAATTTCCATATGGTTTTCATGAAAATAATAATCTTTTTCATGTTTTAGAACCTTTGAGATCTATACATGAGAAGGTTCATGTATTTATATCATTAAGAGATATATATGGAATACATCATGAACCTGATATGAGGAAAGAAACTAATCCTAAATTATCATGATACTTAAAATTGAAAATATAACTAGGGATAATATTTCATTTATTTCCACATCTCATAACCTTCTTCCATGTAGAAATTCACAGGAAGGCCTTCTCACTAACATCAAACTCTAGATCAGGGTGATGATTGTCAATATATACTTTCTATTTAATTTGATCAACCTATATGTGTTGTTTAAAGGACATAAATTTATCTTACATTTCCTTAGATATAAAATGTCCCAATAGATTTATTTCACCAACATCATCCTAGAATGTTGTAGTTCTACAATTCCTTCAATAGAGGGATTTATAAGGACCCATCTGAATACTCAAGTCTATGCTATTGTTGTATAAAGAATATACTTAAATATGGTGTTTATCCCAAACACCATTGAATCTTATATAAAATGATCTAATAATATACTCTTGGTTTTGAATTTCTATCTCAAAATGACCATATATCTGAGGATGATACACAATGCTAAAACATTGCTCTATATCAAGGGCCTGCTAAAAATGTTTCCAAAACATCGACGTAAATCTCGGATCCCAATCATACATAGTAGATTATATTACTACATGAAACATTAGTACTTCCTTAATTTATATCCACATAAGATGATCCAGAGAGAAATATGCTCTAATAGTGATGAAGTTTGCAGACTTTCTAATGTGATCGACTAAAACCCATATAACATTATGCCTTTCAGTTGTTTTGGGAGTCTATTGATAAAATCCATGCTGATTGTTTCTTATTTACATTCTAGAATGGGTAATGGTTTAACACCACATTATACTTTAGTCTCCCATACTCAACATTCCTACATACTAAACACTATGATACAAACTTTTCTGTATCTCTCTTTATGTCATCCCAACATAAACACTCTTTTAGATCTCAATATATCTTTATACTTTTAGGATGAATAGATAATGGAAAAAAACAAGCTTTCTCAAATATATCTTTCATAGAATCTATAATGGATGGAACACATGAACGATTCCTAGGTATTATAATTCCATCATAATAATGTTATACTTAGGAATATTTTTGACCTTCTTCTGCAGCTCTACATCATCCTTCTGAGCCTCTTTAATCTTCACATGGATATATGGTTGAACATTCATTTGAGAATGATAGGATTTAATCCATTAATTATTTTAAATTATATCTTTGAAAATTTATAAATATTGTATCTTTTTTGATACTTATCATAAATAATATATCACTATCATTTCATCTCAATGAACAAACCACTTTGTTTATTTTACCATGGTGGTAATGTGTTGAGAATTCATAATCACTATTCATATCTGACCATATTCTCTGGTGCAGGTTCAAAAATTTATCTATTCTCTAGTGCAGTTTCAAAAATTTATCTATGAATGTATACATTATACTTTTATGATTAGTATATATACATCACACCTTTGTCTATAAAGATAATTAATCCTTTTTTTTGAAAAAAATTACCATAGGTAACTCTAAATGATGAGTTGGGTGATTTTTCTCATGAACCTTCAACTATCATGAGGCATAAGATACCACTATATTTTCCCACATAATAATAAATCCCAATAACTTATTTAATTCATAACTATATATTATAAACCCTTCTCCACAATAGGGTAATGTAAACATAGGTTTGCTGACTAATCATATCTTTCCTTCCAATTTTCCTCACATTAATCTATCAAAAATAACTTGTCTTCATTCTGAGATAACTTGGTGATTGGATTAGATAGTTTTGAGAAATTATTCAAATAATTTCAATAATATATAGACAAACCAAGAAAACTACAATTCTCAGTCATAGTTGTTGGTCTGGTCTAATGTTTAATAGAATTTGTCTTTGATTGTTTCACTAATATAACCTATCATGATGTTATATGACCCAAAATTGAAACATTCATCAGCCAAAGTTCAAACATAATAAATGTTTTATATATATATTCATTCCCTAGGCCCTTCATTAAAAATCTCATGCGATCTTCATGTTATTCCTTTCACTTTTATTACATGATAATATCATCTTAAAATACTACCATGAACTGAATGAGGTACTCTATAAAGACTACATTCCCTAAATACATGAAGATAGAGTAGGAATTAAGAATTCTAAATGGAATCCTAATATATTCATTGTGCATATACTTTGTATGAAATGATAACATGGTTATATCCTCCTTATTAAATCTCAATTTAAGATATACAGAGTGAATTCAGATCATGGAAAATTATATAGCTCTGCACATTTGATCAATGATGTTATCAATAAAGGTTAAGGGATACTTTTTCTTGATTGTGATTTTGTTTAGTTTATAATAATATATACAATGTTACATCTATCCATATTTCTTCTTATAAAACAGAATAGGTGCACCTTGTTGTGACACACATGGAAGGATTAGTCCCTTGAAAATACTTTCTTTATGTTTTTTCTTCGATTTTTATAACTCAATCGGAGCCTTTCTATAAGGATTAATTGAAATATTTGTATCACCTGTTATGAGTTTTGTTAAGAACTCAACTTTATTATTTCACATAAGACTAGAAAATTCTTTTGGTAATACATCATAAAACTCCCTCTCAATAAGTATGTCATGGATGTTATGTTTCTCAACAACCATATGATATAATCAACCCATTTGAAAAGAGATCATGACTCATTCAGAGGATGAGATTTACATCAGAAGTTCATATTTATCATCAAAATTATAGATGATAATTGGTTGGTTTGGAATATAAAACATGACTTCCCTTACTTTTTAATTGATTTTGGATTTATCTAGAGAAATAAAAATTCATTCTTATGATAAAATCGAATCCAACCAAAGGGAGAATAAAAATATTTATTGGAAGAAAATTCCCCTAATCTTCAAATAGAGAAGAATCAAATAGATGAGATTAAATCATCATACCATTATGGTTTTTAACTTCTAATTCAACATATAATCATTTTATTTGAATTTTGATACCCATAAAAAATATTCATATATAAAAAGTAGTTAGATCCAAGTCAAATAAGACATTAGATGTTCTAGAGTGAATAGTAAAGGTAACTTTTACCACATCATTATCGTACCTCTTTTCACAAATACTGATTGCATGAGAATTCCCAATGTCTCTTGGCATAATATTTTGAATAGATTTACCATCACCTTAATCTTGGATTTGGGAATTGGTTATCAAAATTTCCATACTCTTTTTATTTGAAACAATGGAGTGTGGGTGATTCATCAATGTATATATCTCTCATTTCACATGATTAAATATCTTATACCCATCAATGAATCATTCATCCACATGACGGACTACCTTATAATAATTAAAATATTTAGTATCCACCTTATATCAATTTCATCCATGTTTCCTTCCACACTTCAACAATTAAAGAAATACCATCTTCCTATCTCAACATTTTATAGAGAGTCCTTTTGATTCTATATTTTATTTCTTATCAAACAAATGAGATTGATGGGTAACATCAATCTCTATTTCCACCTTAATAGAATATAAAATGATTTATTCATAGATACTAATGTATCTTATGGCTAACTACCTTTCGGTACATGGTTTTAATCCACTAAAGAATCAATCAACCTAATTTTCTAGTTGGATGATAACACCAGAATAATACCTTGCATTTCTTGTAAATTTTTTTATCTTAGGTACCAATAGTTTCATCATAATTTTAATTTATCTTAAGAAATTACTCATCCATTTTTGTACTAATGATACGAGTAATGTACTTATTGAAAAATAATAACTCAAATTGTTCCAACTATATGGATTCAATTTATTATTGTTTCCTTATATACATTCTATAACTCCACTATTGATGTGCTTCTTATTCTAAATGATAAACATCCAAAATGGAATTTTCATGATCTAACCACTAGATAATCAAAAATATCTACTCAATGTTGATAATAAATTTCTCATAAATAATTTTATCATTAGAATTACTAAATAAAGGTGGATGTTTCCCAATAAAGGTATCAACAGAATGTTTTTACCTCCTTTTCTCATTTGGAAGTTCAGCTGGATTCAAGGATTAAGAATGTTGTGCTAGCATAGAAATGATATTTTTCCTTCTAGATCCCATAAAAATTTGGTTACTCTTAAGGGGGGTAATTTTATTTTATATCACATTTTTCATCTAAAAATTTCGTTCAGGTTCCATCCATTTATTGAAGACAAAAAGAGTAGTATAAGTAACAATAGTTAAAGTTGGGGACCACATAATCATGATAAGTCTCTTATAAGAAGTCTAAATTGTGACATATTCTTCTCAATCAAATACACCTTAGGCTTAACCTGCATTGTTCATGTGAATTATAGAAATCCTTTATAATGTTTCCTAAACTGTTTGTGTATTTATAAATAATATCCCCTTGGAGTGTCAAACCAAGTGTGTATCTAGGCCCATTTTCATGCACCATGTGATGAAAAAATCCAACTGAACCCACAATTTTTTGAGTTATAATCCCTAAATAAAACTGTTCAAGATCCAAATCTACTTTTATTATTTATATAGGGATAAAATTTACAAAAAACCACTCATCTTATACATTACTAAAATTCAAGGATATATTTTGATAGAGAGACTTATCCAAAATCATATCCTTTTACATATACCTATTAATATCACTAATCATTTCTCATTATAGTTTCTAAATGTTAAATAAACCACATTTGATGCCAAATATAATTAACCAAACTTTTCATATATATATATATATTATAACATAATAGATAAATATTCATTTAATTTTATAAAAACTAGAACAAGGACCACGAAGGATTAGTGTCTCTGAAAAAATAGATACATAAAAAACTAGTTCCTAACTGAACTACATAATCTCCCACTATGTTATTAATATATAGAATCCTTATTATACATATCATTAATAATAAATTTTTCATAACATGGGGATTGTAAACATGAGAATGGGTGATCTCAAATGTGTAATAAGGGTAAAAAAGAGAAATATCAATAATTTATCAAACATAAAAAGAGTGAAAGGGTATGAGAATGTGAGATTATCATTTGAAAACTACACCCTTCCAAACATAGATCATAATCAAAAGTCATGGAATAAATCATGGTAGTTCATGATACATGAATAATACAAGAAATTAATGGAAATTATCCACGAGATCATGCTATTAACATGATACATAGATTTTTGGAATATTTATAAGCATGTAAAATATTATTCAACAGATACCCACTAAGACATTCTTAACATATTACAGTAGGTATAATCACCCATGTACCTTCATTATACTTGGGATAACCTCCCATATACCCTATTTTGCATTGGTATAAGAACCTATTTTCATTTTTATTTTGGGATTGGGATAACCTCATGTGTACTCTCTTCTTTTGGGATTAAGATATCCTCTTGTTTACCCATTTTTTCTTGTTCTTGTGAGGACATCACGTGTACCATTTGATATCATAGAAAATTAATCATTAACCAATGAATTGGAATGATATATAGGCCCCAACCATCACATAACCACAACATTTTTTCTATAAGATCACATGTCATTTATCATATAATAACCAACGAAAAAAAGGATTTCATAATCATTTCACCATCGAATAACTCATGGAAATAAATAAGTTCTGTAAACATATTTAAATCATAATAATTAACATAAAAAATTAAATTAAATAATTTGGACGGTACCATTGAATCATGTCCCCATAAAAACATAAGAAACAATATTCTTTGTTGTCATTTATAAAAAAAATTCCATAAAAATATTGTTAAAACAATCTAAAGGAAAATATCATTTTAATATGAAATCAATTATATAAATTTTAATAATTAATAAATATTAATTAGAAATTTATATGTGAAAATTACTATGGAATAATATGTACACTTTTTTAAATCCTTAAGTTGTCATGATAGTTGAAAATACAAATCATGTTGTGTACATTAAAGAAATTATTCCTTTTATATTTTTAGTAAAAAGTATATAGTACCTTGTTCGTAAAAATACAAGAATATTAATTTTGAAAAAAAATAAAAAATAAAAAATGTGTAAAAATAACATAAAAATATATGGAGAATATTAAAAACATTCATGTTTTTTTTAAAATAAGAACAATGAAGAGAAAGGTTTTTCAACTAGAGAAAAATAAAGTTGATTTGTCATTAAAAATATTCTTTCGGCATCTTGAGTACCCGATGAGTGGAAAATGAAAGTAAAAAAAATTTATTTACATAAATAACCATAGGATATTAAATATAAATATTTTATTGAGATATATATCATAATAATTCATAATCAGATGCATAATTATGAAAAATCATGACAAGCATTGAGATTGTATCATAAAACCCTTACCACTTTGGTAAATTTTAAATTGTAAGTCCCATGAAATAATAAACCATATATGGATATGTATATACATTAATAATAATGTGGGTTATCATAAATGAAATTAATTGTTATTATATACACTACACAAAACAAACAAGTGGTGAATATGACATCTATCTCATAGAAATAAAAGTGAGATAAAAATCCCTTCCCTTAAAAATCAACATACGTCACACACATTCAAACCTCATATATAATAAATATTGGTATATTATTCATATATTATGTGAAAAAATCATATTTATAATATCATATATTATTTACTCATATTCTTTTATCCCCTAATTATAAATAATTATTTTCTAGAATAATTGTTTGGGGTAATAAATGCTTCATTTTTCATGTGGGTTTGGGTTTTATAGTTTTAGTCCATTTAATTTGATGGACATTATATTATATAGAGACTGTTAAACATGATATAAATATAATATAAATTCATTATTTACATATTAGGAGTTCTATATGAAATTTATATATATAAAATTAGTTACATTATTCAGGGAGATGGTAAGTTGTATGTACCCATGAACGTTGTTTTCATTTTCTTGGCGGATTGATCAAAATAAATGTTAATATGAATTTTCATTTATTGATTAAGATTTATATTATAGATATAATATATATTCATTAAATATATCCTTATTACCACCCTTTTCAATATAAAATGAAATATAAATCATATCTCTTAATGGAGACAGTAGTCCACACGTACGCACGAGTGATGTCATCGTTTACCAAGGGATTAGATGGTAAAAAGGTGTATGTGATATTATAATTTTAATAAGTTTAAATATATAATAAATATAATATATATATATATATATATATTAATAATAATATCCCACTGTGATATGTTGTGATGGAAAACCAATTAAATCGGTTTGCGAGGCGATAGTCTACTATATACATGATGGACGACTTTGTTTCCCATTTGATGGAAGTAGAGATATATATAGGTTATGAAACTATCATAGAAAATATATTATATTTAATATAATATTTTTATTATATCAGAAATTATAAATAATTTATGACGGATGTGGAAGAATAATTAAAACGATAACACATGGTTGAGATCTATACCTCTTTTTCAGAGAGCCTCTTTAGGTACATACCTAAATACTTATTAAAAGGGTTTCCAAATTAAAATAATAGATATAGTAAATGGGGGGGGGGGGGGGGTTTAGGAAAGTACTTGGATAAGTATCATTAAAAACAAAAGGGTTTGGTATTGTGAAGAGGATAGGAGAGGTAATGTCCTTTTATAAGTGGGGAAAGGAACCCACTTGGAAACTACATTGAAATTTCCCAAAACGAATCCAAAATATTAAAATCATACTAATAAAAATTCTTCCAAATGACCATAGATTCTAATTTGGGATATTATAATGTTTATATATGGTTATCTAATAGTATTTGGACATTTCTTAATTTAAATAATACCCATATATATTTGGTATAACCCTACTGTAAACCTGTTTTAACCAAAACCACAACAATTACTTTTTATTATTTTCACTATTCATTATGAAAAAAATTAAGTTGGGATTGTTATATAATATTAATTATGATTATTATAAACATTTAATCCATTTTACCAAATATTATTTATATAAGTGGATGATTTAAATTTGAAATTAATTCTAGAGATGAGACAAAAAAGAAATTCTTCAATAAAACTTTTTTCATAAGTATAAAAAGTATTAATATAAAAATTCTAAAAAAAATTAATTAAAATGAAATAAATTAGACTAATAAATATATTGGTTAACTAATTTTACTTTTTAAAACATTTCAATATATAATTTTACTTTGTAAATACTTTAAACCAAAAGGCAGTTATCAATAAGAATTAGTATTTTCACTATTCATTGAAAAAATAATCTATTTTGAAAATTGTAAACAATATAATTTATTAATTTTGATATGATGATTTAAAAAATGAATTTAATTTTTTAAAATTAAATTTCATAAAATTGATTGAAATTATTGATATTATTTTCTGACAAAAATCAGTAAAATCATTTTTATGAAAAATTTATTTTTCGATACATATGAAGACATTACTAGAAAATATATTTTAATTATCTAAAACCATTATACATGTTTTAGAACGTGTTTATTATTTTTCATACTAAAAATATTTGTTTATGGGTTATAATGGTCATGTTTGAGTAATTATAATATTATTATATTTTGATTCCTTAAAAAATGGTGTTGCGTGTAACATAAGCTATCAAAAAATTAAATACATTTAAATAAATATTTCATTAAATTTCAGGGAGTTATAGAAAATGCGTATATGGAGGAAATACTGTAATATCCAAATAATAATATATAATTCTAGATAATATTGACCTCATGAAAATGAATTACTATTAAAAAGTTAACGGCTACAAAACTATAAATTAAGAGGTGAGAAAAAAATTGATACCTAAAAATGAGTGTAATATGATACTTTTTTTTTCAAGATCCTTTTCCTATTGTTAAGGAATTATTTTACAATATAGAATCTAAACATAAGGATATATAATTACTTGAAAATTATAATTTTACCCTTTAACCATTTTACCCCACAAATCTCATATTTTTCTCCAAATTATGACTATTCGAGAAGATTTTTTCATGCCCGAAGCATTAAAATCAATATAATAATCCAAATATATATATCTACCATCTCATAAGTTCATTAAATATTAACCAAAATTTAATGGTTAGTAAAATTTATGATAATATCTATAATATATAAACCATTATATGAAGAAATAATTCATTTTATATCAAAATATCCACAATAAAACAATAGGATCATCTTAGATTATTCAATAAATAAATAACCCTACACCCTACTTATCCTCAATAAAATCAACATTAAATAATGATTTATATGCAAAGGTGATCTCATAACTCTAATCTAACATCCAATATAATTTAGTTGCATTCTCCCAAAATAAGCATTCATGTTAAATTGTATGTTAAACGTAAAGGTTACATATAGATAAAACTAATGAATGATCTCCCAAAATACCATTAATAACCATGATAAATGACTATATAATAATAAACTTTATTGAACATCTGAAAAATATCATGAATCAAATTTAGATACTAACCAAAATGGTACTACTTAGCTTGACCGTTGATATCTCAGAAAATATCACCATGTCAATGAATCACATTTAACCATCAAGATTATTAATATCCAAATTTTTAATAGACCATAATTAACATAAAATGAAATAATATACTAAAATAAATGTTAATTTAAATCAGAATTGATTTTTCTCCCTAAAAACAACTAAAATATTTAAATCCCCTCAAAATACCATTATTTTAAATCTCAAAGGGGTATATATGACATTGATCTTGTGATTAATATTAAACTTATAAACCCATAATTATATACATTAATATTATGTTTAATCCACATGAAAACATATATTATTCCAATAATTAACACAATCCTTATTTATCAAATAAAATCACAAAATATTGAATATATTCCCTAAAATAAAAAATGAAATGAACTTTACTAAAGATAACCTAAATCACTAATAATTTAATAGGTTACTAATACAGTGTCATTTATTTTCTCAATGTCAATAATCTCATTAAATCAACTAATAATTGTCACCATGCCACTGAATCACTTTTATTGGTCATATGTTCCATTCAACATATGTTTTCAATTCCTTAAATAACATATATTTTGGAAAAATACTATGATATTTCATGATTCCTATATCCAGAATATAATTTATATAACACATCTACAAAATAATTCTAAAACACCAGTTTATAAAAAAAATTAATCCTTTCAATTTAATGATTTTCATAAAAAAGGCCATTCCTTGGTCTAGGAGATAACCCCTGGGATGTGAATGGGTTTACAGAGTGCACATATTACCCACACATAAGACATCGAGCTATAAATATTACCTTATAATGAAATTCATTTCCCAATATAAATGTTTTTGTTTTTCATTTTTAATTACATTCTCTATGAACTTTCATTTTATGGACAAAACATCTTATTATTCCTTTAAAATATTTCCCTACATTCTTTTTCCCACATACATGACATGTAGGAAGCTAAATCATATTACCTCTATGGTCTTCCTAATGCTCCATTTT
The DNA here is from genome assembly GCA_963277665.1 of Viscum album. NCBI lineage: Eukaryota > Viridiplantae > Streptophyta > Magnoliopsida > Santalales > Viscaceae > Viscum > Viscum album. The sequence goes on from OY728159.1 coordinate 1,867,249,744, forward strand.
TCTCTCAGTAGTTATTTCAGGAAACTCAACAATTTTATGATTTCTAGTTAAATAACAGGATAACTGATTAGTAATAATAATAATATTTCACCCTACAACTCCCATTTAATTTGTTTTCTCATGAGGATAGTTATTCCATTATGAATTACATTCAGCATTAACATATATCCTCATATTTTTTTTTTCAATTGACTAAAAAACATAGTTTATCCAACAATAGTCATATCATGGAGTCATAAAATCATGAAATATCATTCAAAGGATATATAAATCATGACACCATAAGTTTGATTCGGCCCCCTTTTGTTATGATCTATTCAAATCCTTCATAATAGTTAATTAAGAAAATTTATATTAACTAAGGATTATCACATGAGTGAAAAAAATAGTCATTTGGTATGTGAGAACTCACCATGCACTAGAATGATGGGTGAGATATACATCAACCAAATCATTTTCAGATTACTAACCCAAGATAAATCTATACCAAAACCGTGGCCACTTGTAATTTCCAGTCTGGTATGTGCTGTTAGGAATACCACCTAATCCTTATCTTCCAATAATATTATAATGTTATTCTATGCATAGTCTTATCACTGGGTTTTTCAGAAATTATATTTATTAAAAATATATAAATGTTGACTAAACTCTACTTTGATACAATCTATTATGGCCTAAATATTTCATACATAAATAATATATCACTTTAGAAAAACATATGATACATAACATTATGATCCATGCTAGAATCATATTGGTTTAGTGTCTTTGGTAACATAGATACATATATACAATTCATATGAGGTCTATAACATCTCCCACAATATTATTCATATCTATAACCCTTCTTATACAATTCATACATTAAACATTTCATCACAACCTGGTTAATGGAAACATAATAAAGTGTGAGTACAGATACTCTGTAAGGGTAAACATGGGGGATATCAATGATAACTTAATCATAACATAAACATGAAGGTTTGAGAACATGAGAATGAAATTTTAAACCAATACCCATCATATCATAGGTCAAAACCATGAGTCATGTAAAATAGATTCACAATTCCTAAGGAATGAATGATAATGTAATAAAAGAATATAATCTTTGGGAGAATAAAAATTTCACAAGACATATGTTTGTGGCATACACATAAGCATATAAAATTATTTCCTTTGTTAAGCATAACTTCCAATATTATCATAGTGTATTGGGATCACAATACTTTCTATATTTTCCTTAGTCATGGTTCACTCCCAAGACTCTTATAGTTGATAAATTCCCTTAATGAACTACTTTCACTCCACATTATAGTCATTATAATCTCATGATATATCTATCATTACCCAATGCATTGAAGTGATATTTAGTTTTTTCCCCATCCATAACATAATAAAAATCTATTCAAATGTTAGCCAAATTATCATAACATTTTCATTATCTTTCATATCTCATGGAAAAGTAATGAGTTTCATAATCACTTTAATAATTCATCATAACCTAACCAGTCAAAAAACTAGTTTCATAAATATTTTAACAATTCATTATAACATAACTTGTGGAAAATAAAATTGATTTCATAAAAATATTCTTTTCAAAATCATAAACCATCCAGACAAATAATAAAGATCTTATCATTGGATCACGTCCCTAGTAAAACATATTTAATATCAATGGTTTTTATCATATATGAAAATTCTTTTGAATGATATCTAGAATATTTTTTGAGGAGAATACCATTTTCAATTTTTACCACTTCCATAAAATCTAAAAACTTAAATAATATTATATAAAATAATTTCATATAAAAAAACTAAAACATGTAATTTAATATTTAAAATAATTAATTTTCATGATGATGGTAAATTTTATTCATGTTGTGTATGTTAAAACAAAGATTCCTATCACACTTTTGGTAAAAATAAAAAATTATATCACATGGAAAACAACAAGAATTTAAATTTAAATTTTTTTGAAGTTCTATCATGGGTTAAATGAAATTTCAAAAAACATAGCGGAATAATAATAATATAATTGAAAACATGATTTGAAAACAATGTCAAATATTAAAAAGGAATTTCAACTAAACTAAGAAATAAAGTCAGTTTTTATTAAAAATATTACTTCAATATAATCTTTAACTAATGATATCAAAATAATTTGAAAACATTTAATATTTTGAAACAACAAAAGTATATTCCAATACATATTATTCTTGATTGGAAGATTATAGAATTTTATAATGAGAAACCAAAAAATAAGAAATCTTAGTAAACAATGAGATTGTGACATAAAAAACATAAAACATACGTAAAATTCCAATAAAAAAAATTAAATGGTAAATAATATATGAATATATAAATCTCTAAAAGTTTCTTGAGAATTATTATAAAATAAATTCATCGACTATCTATACAACACATAAATAAGGAAAGTGTCTCACAAAAATAAATTTCATTTGGGAAACCCTTACCTCATGTTTCAATTTCATAAAATGTTCTCTAACTAGCTATATAATAAATTTAATTTTATTATAATTCAATACTATAAATTTTTAAATACTAATAATATCATATATAATCCACAAAAAACATTTATACTCCCTTTTATTAAGAATAAAATAATAAAATAGTTTATTTTGGGTGTAAACTATTTCATTTTTATGAGAGTTTTGGTTCGGTGGTTCCAGACATTGTAGTTTAACCATGGATCTATTATCTAACTAATTTTAAAAGAAATATAAATATCATATATTTTCATTATATATAAATTTATATTCACCCATAAAATATAGTGATGGAAAAATGAATTAATCAATTCAAGGAGACATTAAGCCATATGTACAGATGAACGTTGTTTTCATTTTTCAATGGTTAGAAAAAAGGTAAAAAGTAATTCAACATTAAATAGTATTATTTATTACATATATATCTTGTATATTAATTAAATATTTCTTTATTTACATCGAAATAAAATCCAAATTAAAAAAAATCTCATTTCTCTGTGGAGGTGGTAGTCCATACATACGCACGAGCGACATTATCATTTTTTAACTTATTGGATAAAATAGAATTATTGTTACCCATAATAATAATAATTTTTTATATATAAGATAATTAATTATTAATTTTATAATGGTTAACATGTATTTATATGTGGTTTAAAATGAATAAATTAAAAAATTTTGGGTAGGATGATTACCTCTTCTTCGGTAGGCATCCATTAGATTCCATCTTAAAGACCAATTGAATAATATTTTAATAATACATGCACCTATAATTAATGAATATGGAATATGTTAATATAATTGGGTAGGTTTTAGTCTAAATAAAAGTCTCATACATTGTGGACAACACATGATAGGAGATGGTGCAATCTAGGAATTATATAATGTATTAAATTAACATAAATTAATATTTATAGATAAATGGATCAAAATTGATTTAATTTAATGATACTATAATTATGTGTCTAAATAATATAACAATATAATACTGGGACATGTTTTGGTTATGTTTTTACCCTTACCTCTTAGTTTTATCCCTCCATTAACTAATTAGATAATTATTATGATACCAATATTTTTTACTCTTTAGGGGTCATGAAAGTTGCAATAAAAGAAAAATTATCCCATAAATAGACTTTAATTGATATTATCAACCATATCCCATTAAAATTTCTAATTATATTATTTCTATTTATTTTAAATCTTTTATTAAAATAATTTTTATTATCAAATATCATAAATTTCATTTTTGAAAATACATGAAATTTTATAATATAATATGTGTTTAACTCATCAAAAATGGTAAAAAAAAGTCATATATTTTATGATAAAAGTGATATTTTATTAATATAATCATCTGATAAAATTTATATAGGTTTATCTATAAATATTGAAACCTACATTTTGGTTTAATATCTTGTCTAATCAATTTAATTCTTAATCGTGGCAATGAATTCATTAATATTAAATAGATATAATTTTACATATAAACAAATGGCACATAAATGGAAAAAGAAAAAAAATCATATAACAATTTTAACCATATTTATCTTCTTGAAATGTTGTTTTGGTCTTCATATAACATAGTAAAATATGTTTTACATAAAATACAATTAATTTTATTTTAAGAACTATTCACAATATTTTAATTTCAAAACAATGTGACATCAATGGAAAAAGAATATAAATAGTTCAAAAAATATAGTAAGTTATATTTGTATTTAAAATTTGTGGAAAACTTTAAATAACTTAGATAATTTTACTTTTAGTTTTTTTAAATTCATCTACTTGATTTTTTTACTATATACACCAACATTTTTTTTGCATTACATAAGCATTTCATCAAATTATTTCATCACTAAAAAATTAAAATAAATTACCAAAAAAATTATTTACCCTTAAAATAAACATTTATAAGAAGACATATGATGTTTTTATCCTTTAGATAAAATATTCTAGATATTAAAATCAATAAATTCACTTTCATTACTTTATCATTCAATTTAATATTATAAAGGTAAAAATCAATGTCAAATGTAAAAAAAAGCCTTATTTTTTTTTCTGGATAATTATGATCGAAAAAATTCATCCAATGAAATAAATAAAATCCTTTTAATTAATTTGAATTCTTGAAACATTAGTTTTAACCCTAATTATCCCATTTTATCTTTACCAGGGTAATAAATAATTTAATATATTTTCAATTCATAATGACCATAAATAAAGGGGAACACTATAATTTTTTTTGAAATCCTAATTCCAAATATGGAATACATTTATCAATATTTATTTTCTATAATTGGTAAAACTTAATATAAGATAAATATGAAAAATACATCGAAAAACATTTTTTTCAATTTTTTTGTATATTTAAACGTTTTTATACCAAATTGGACCATAAAAACGATTATAATAGACATAGTGGGAAAATTTAAAATATTTGATAAGTAATAGTTCTTTGAAAATATTGTTTTAAAAAAGTAGATATTCTTGGATGATTGAATCAAAAATATATTTTTCAATAAAATTTTGTATTTTTCACTATTCAGTTGAAAATCAGTCTTTTCAAAAAAAAATCCAAAATAATATTCCTATATTGAATATAATATAAAGATTTAAAACCAAATATTTTTTTACCATATAAAATTTTTAAATGATCTAGAAACTAATTATAATATTCACTCCCAAAATAAAAAACATTTTTGTAGCCAATTTATTTTAATACATAAAATGACATTATTGAAAACTGTGTTCTTTTTTTTCCAAAAAAATTATAAGAACATTTTTATTGATCATAATCTCATTATATATTTAATGTTTTGTTTAATTATATTAATACCTAATAATTCATTTAAAATGTAAAAAATTTCATAAAATAACAATATTTCATGATTGGTTAAAGATTGGTGTTGCATGTTATATACATAATTGAACATATTTTTATTTTAAAATCCATGGGTGTAACATGGTCCTCATGTCACATAGTTTTAGGTAGAATATTTTAATTCATTTTTTTTGGTTTTTTAGACTTCTCTTAATGTGTCTCTGGTTTCACTTCCCATGCCATTTCATGTTTTTTGTATGCTTGATCCATTTTTTGATTTTTTGAGAATGATGTTTAATATTTTTATATGTGAATGTTATTTATAACATATGATTTTTTTATTAGTTCATGTGTATGAGTTAACATTTTGGTTCTACTAATTTTAGTTAATTAACCAAGAATATGTTTCAAGTCCTTTTTAGGTTCTCAGTTATAATATTCTTGATGGTTAATTGGGAAAACCATTGCCAAGGTACATTTTTTGATTCCTAGGAAATAGTTTTTATCCCAATGAAATGGTAAATTCCCATTCATCCTTTAAATATTTTATCTCTAATAATGATTTTATTGGAAACCTATTTTGGTAGGTGAAAATTACCTCCCTAAAAACATATATAAATTATCCCCTAAACATACCTTTGGAAAATTATTATTAAAATGATATCTCACAAAATCTCCACTATCATGTATCCACACTGAGACTCTGGAACTTATTAACAAAATTATACTATTTCAAGATATATTAATTCTATACCTCTAGTCTTAAATTCATTAATATGCATCTTCCCTAGATCCTCAATAAATCCCCAAGCTTCTCTAGACTCTCAAAAATAATTCATCATGATTTCTGACCTAGTACATCTAAAAATACATTTCATTTCTCTATGGAGTAATAGATATGGAATTTAAATTACTACAATAAAATATTTCACCTCCATTGAAAAAGATTAATATTATAATGTGGGAAGATTTAAAAAATCTATCCATGGTCCGTGAGAAACAAATGACATTCTTAAATGAGGTAGTGTTCCCATATCTTCAATGAAAGCATAAATGGTTCCAAATAAAAATAATGGGTGAAAATTATTCTAAATTGGATGTCACCACCCTCAACTACATCATGAAAAACCACAAATTGACATTGGATGGATTATATAAAAATTTAACCATAGGCATTCCCCTTGAAACCGAAGGATTGTGGAATTGATCTATCTCTCCTTGAGGTAGTCAAATGTTGCTTGATATAGAATAATCTATATTAAGGATTATCCTTTCATGGTTAATTCTTTATAAGGGGATACAAACATGTGAAATTATACATGAATTTTAAATATTATCTTTAATGGAAAAGAAAACTATAAATCTATATCAACTTTTTTACATTTTTTACAAAAAATATCCACCATGATCTATGAGGGATTGACTCTTATTCTCTACTAAGACCCCAAATTCTTAATAAAATACACCTAAATCATGAATAACTTCCACATTGAATACATCTCATATAAGTGATATTATTGATGGACTTATAAAACATTAATAATATGATTATACTTATCACCCAAGCATTCAACTATTAAGGATATCTTCAATGAGCACAATGTTGAACTATTTTAAGAGTAAATAGAACACAAAGTTCTTGAATAAAATTTATGTGGTCAAAATTTTAAATCAAAATGATATAATTATGAACTCAAAGTTCCTATACTAACGCATTAAAGAATTTATAAATGTATAATCCACATTTACCCCATATGATGATATCTGGATCAATGACCAATCATTATAGACTAACTGACTCCCTCTAATTTTATAGAAAAAAAATCATCAATCCAAAAGAGGAGATAATGGTTACTTATAAATATGAGATTCAATATCAAATAACATATGCAAAAAATTAGACCACATTCCATCATATTATAATGAAAAACTGAAACAACCCAAGTTATCAAAAACATCCATATAAAAACCATTCAATATTAAATAAGTGATCTAAATACTCAAATACCACAGTATTGATGGGGACATCTGATAAGGATATGTTGAAATAATAGAGACATGATGAAACCAAAATATCCATAGTATAATATCACAGTGAAGGGGTAGTGTTACATCGTTTTTAAAGAAATCATCATAGAAATCCACATAATATCTACGTATCAACACTACTTATTCCATTACAACAACCAATGAAAACTCTTCGAGTTGGAAAAAAATGTCTTTTATTCCTATAACACATTTCAAAATACTTAATTCTAATGAATACTAGATCTTATACTTTCACATTATATAATAAAAGTCTCCTCTTAAAGAAATAAATGACCACACACATAGAAAAAATCTAATTCATGCCAAGGAAGATATCATATAATATTATCTTCAGTCAGAAAGAATTTAAAAATGAAATATATTACCTTATAAACTAATAAAAAATCCAACACATATCAAACAAACTAGTCTTGTCTCCTACATACAAAATAAAAATGGTGTATTGAAGTCCTTTCCACCCTGAGTCCCAATTCACAGACCATGGTGGGTATAGCAACAGAATGTGAATATCCAAAATTCAATCAAATTGAAAGATATGATATATAATAAATAGATTGTACCTCAACCCATCTATTGAGCACTGGGAATCAGAATCTTTCGGGTAGGAAACTGACTGCACTATGCTCCTCTGCCTTATTGGCCACATTGACAACATCTTATATGGCCACAATCACCCCTATAACTCGGAATATGAGGATTATCGTGAGGTTTTCCATTTCTTTACACATAAAAGAATAATTATCATTATAAAAAAAAAATTTAAGGAACTAATTATGCAGCTTAACTTTGAATTGACCACCTACACCATGCTGGCCCCTGAAAATGGTCAAGTTTTAGAATTGATAGTGACTAATACCACAAAAGTTGAAGCATAATAGAATGGAGATCATGGTCGATGAAAAATAAAAACAACACTTGAAAATCATAAAAATAGAATATCGAGTTCGACTCCCTACAAGTTGAAACCTAAACTGTACCACTATTTTAGACCCCCTATTACTAGTTCTACACCCCATGAGTATTTGGTGACCCCAATTTTGAGGTGACCCAAAATACACATGTATCATGTAGAAGACACATGATTCATTATAATCTATTGATATGTAGGAATATTAAATGAGTTAACTACATAATGAATATGTGGACACATAATCTCTTAAAAACATCATTCTATGGCATCTTTAAAAAATTTAATTAACCATGCAGTGTGATATTATCACATCTATTGATATAATGTGTGATAAGGTATAGATCAATTGAATTAAAAACTTGTCTCGTGAGTAACTATAATTTGATAAGTAAAAAAGAGTATATAGTAGAAGAATATTACATATCCACGTGACACAAATTTTCATTCCAAAATAGTTAAACATGAAATACTTAGAAGAAAATATCAAAACCATGTGTCAATTTTACTATCTATCCCAACCATCCCAACCATCCCAACCCAATATATAAACAACATCAACCAATAAAATCTTGTTAGCTATATAACTCGTACCCCATTACGCGTGTCTTAAAAAATCGGAGCCACATAATACCAAATGAATTTTCAAGGTGTGAGGAAAATGTCTACCTGGATACCACATTGAATATATAAAATGTATATCACCTTGAAACCATTAGTTCTAGCTTGAAAAAAACAAGTCTATAATGAAATTTCAATAAAAATATATTTTTATTATACCACCCTCAATTTATTTTAAAGCATTTCCTATTCCTATAAACAATGAATAAGAAAAGTACATGAATGATAGTTTATAGGTAAAAATAAACTTATCCATAGAACACCCATATGATCATAATGTGATCAATAAATCATGAAATAATACAATCATCTATAAAACTAAGCACAAGTTTTATCTAGCCTATGTGAATATGAAATCAAACACCTAAAAGAATAACAATGAAAGAATATCATGAGTCCTACCGATACTGATTCATACCACAATCTATCAATATCTCATGAATATTCCTTAGTGGTGTCACACTCACTATGGTTTTCATATCTCCATAACCCAATGAAACCAAGGTTCCTAATTTTCTATATTTTCAAAAAAAATCAATTAAAACATGATAAAAATTCTATAAAACTTTTTGCTAGAAAATTGACTCCACTCCAGTGCTTGAATATCCCTTTTACAGTCAAAATCATATTTGTGGAATTTCATTGAACACATAACATGAAAAAATATTTTTCAATGAAAACCCTTTAAAAACCCTTTTTTATGCTTCACAATATAAATTTAATATAAAATTATTATTTGAAATCAAATAAATAGTTTTTACAAATAAAACCACATGGATTTAGAATAACATTATGTAATTCACTGGTTAACACCATTGTATAAATACACCTGCATCACCAATAGAAGAAATCTAGTCACATTCAATAATAGAGATTAGGTTCAATTATATATGGTCCCCACAATCCAAGATCAAATGACATCATCATCAATTACCCCATCAACCCCACTAGATATGTAAATTATAGTCCAATTTTCTTCCAACGATATAAGGGAATATGATATCCATAAAATATATAGAAATAAGAGAGGATAAAAAATGGAATGTAAATTTAATATATCCAGTAAAAACAAGAACTCTTTGGAGCCCTAAGGAAATTATTGGTTGGCCCTAATCTTGAATACGAGAGGGTTATACTTAAAAAAGACCAAGGGAATCAGGGTAAAATCCATATTTTTTAAGTTCAAATATAGATGTATGGTTAGGTTAACCATTTTAATATTCTATAAGACAAAAACATGACAGGCTCTATACATTGAAAAAACAAGGCATACAATTTCATGGGGGAATTTTTACAATTTAACAAAACATAATCAAGACGTGTGAAAACCATGGGGCTAAATCCCCGACACACGCATGGTTTTGTATGAGGGATTATATGGTTTGAAAAAACTTAATAAAATAGTGTGAAACACCACTTGAACACATATTGTGATTTGATATGATTACTTCATGGTTAGTACTATCCATATTTCTAAACTACGAAACTACCTATTTTTTCCCAAACTACAAATTTTCAACCCCCGACTCCCGAAAACCTCTAGGACCTTAAAATAGATTAACTAAGATCAAATTAATATATGCATGTGACTCAAGGCTGTCAAATTTTTCCCTACTGGAAATGTTTTCTTCCCCTAGAAAGCACTCATGATTCTTGAATCACAAAAAATTAAGGCCACTTATAACTCCTAAATTATTCACTCTCCCACATCTTGTGGTTATCTCATTCTCACCAACACAGTATAAAGACTATAATAATTGTTTTACCACATAGTACCTTATCTTGATGATTGAAAATATTAATTTATTATTAAACAATAGAGGTGTCAGCCTCAAGATCAACATCTTCTCATTCAATCGCATGGGAATGACCATATTGATACAACCTCATCTAAGAAACAATAAACAATAGTAAATGTTGGTGCCCTAAACCCAAAATTACTATTAAATTTTGATTTCCATATATTTTGTACAATGAGTTATGCATGTTTTACACATATCATTATAGTGCCGATATTTCGACATCCACTATTTGAATGTTAATATCCAAATATTAATTATCATATCAAAAGGTTATAGTAGTTCCTGGGGTAAAATTAGAACCTATAGACATTGTGAAATAAATCAGAAACATATGACCTATAGTCTGGATCATTATAATGGTTGCACACAAATGATGTCTAACTATCAGGTGATGGTGGATCATAATCATTGGGACTTATTATCATGAAGTTCACACATGGTGGTCTCGAGAAGATGAGAACATGATTACTAACCTATCAATAGTAATACCACATGTTTTAGGTGCCATTGGTATTTCTCTATATATAAACATGTGTAATGGTCTTCAATCATGATATTATTATCACTTATGACTGTTTGATCACATAGATTGATCCTAGGGAAAACCAGGGAAATGAATTCATAGCGACGCAACTTGAATTGGGTGTGTGATTGGTGGTATGGAATTGATTGAATAATCAAGATAGAATTTGTCTCTTCCAATTAGAAGAGATATCTCAAGACCAATTGGTCAGGCTGATATTAACATTATGAAATCAACTACCAAGGTAGAATAAGCTAGGTCTATCGAGGAAGGTTAAAGTATAATAATGTATGAATGGATGATGAAACAAGTGTGTGTCTTGCTATATGAGATATCACAGGACAAAAAGATTATATTACATTCCATATTTTTCTAGGAAGGATGTCATTTCTATGACTAATCATTATCACGTTATGGGGCTCGATGATTTTCTAGACTTCACTACTGGTCTATGAATTGTATTCACTAATATCAAAATAAGGTCCTAGAGGGTCACAAACTAAGTGTAATCAATGGTCTAGCTTATTATGATGAATACGAATATATGAAATTGTGTACCCCATTACTGGGTCAGGGATATGTATTAAGATATATAATAACCAAGGAATAAATAAATTCATATTATTCGAGTTTAGAATAATTGGAATTATATTTATTTATTAAATGTATTTATATGTATTAAAATAAATATATGGTATAATATTATTCGAATGAATATGTTATTAACATTCATGAGTTAGTTAAATGTTAATAGGATTATTAAAATGAGTTAATAATCATTTCTATCATGTAATATATTTATTATAATTCAAGTAAGTGAAAAAATATATATGAAATTTATTACTTAGTAAAAGGGTCATGAAATAACATTTACATATTATTTAAAGGGTAATAATCATTCAATGGTCGAGGACACTTTTTCAAGTACATTTGAAATTCACTGTAAAAATTAGGAGAGTCTCTCACATGGCATATTATTCATTGTATAAGATCCATAGAATCTCTCTCCTCTCTCATAATTCTATGTGAGAGAAGCTTCGCTCCGAGGAATTGATCAAAGAACACTATCATGGATCGTGGAAATAATGTTGTTGTGTTCACTAGGATGTAGAATGTATTTTCGGATCACCACGCATGCACCAAAAATCCAACAATTGACACTTTCAAGGAATTTTGAAACACATGTGGCTGATCTAGAGTGGATCGACATCGGTTCATTCGAGTAATCATTTTCCAGAGAAAATCAAATGTCAATATTAGCTTAAAATCAAAATAGGTAATTTTTGTTTTATTGTTGTGCTTAAAATTCATCACATGATGATACATGAGGACCTTAATGGGGAAGTGCATTACCGGTGATGATGTAGGTACAACCCTCACCATAGAAAAGTTTTAAATGTCCAACCCCCCAACTTACACAATGTTTCTTGATACCTAAAATTAGTATTAAAGTAATGACTAGATAATTTTAAGCTAGAACAAAATTATATTTGCATTAAATTTTGAAGAGGGTGTTGCTACAATCCGGACACCGCAAACAATGTTTCAATTAGAGGTTGGATGACCATGATATGACTACAAGAAGATTTAAATCAGATGAAAATCTATATTTTTACGGGTAATTAATATTGAAAAACACATATGTGTGTGTATGTGTGTATGTTATCATAATTATTATGACCCTATTAAATTGTAGTTTTCTTGTTAGATTCGGAACTGTTTTTCGTGATGGTGCTAATTCCACAAGTTTTAGATGTTTAAAAAAATTACATAGCCATTTTGTAGGATTTAATATTTTGATATAAGACAAAGTGGGATGTATTTGGGACCAGAATAGTTCACCGGCTGAACCATATAGGATAATGTTTTGTCTATTTGCGTAACGAAAATAAAAAATGGGTTGTTGGTCAGATTCTTATAGTCGGCCAAATGTGTAGTCTTAGAAAAGAAAAACAATTAAACAAATGGAATTTGACGGTGGTGTGGATAGGACAACACAAAGAGTAAATAAATCTAAAATGTCTTATGGTGGGGATCTGTCCACCGACATTAGATAGCTTCCCTTGGATGATATGAAAATAAAACTCTTGCATCAACATTCCAGCCTTCTCTGCATGTCGTCGCTTTCTCCAATGCATCTAACTTCCCTCCCTCCCCATTTCCATAGCCACCCCTCCACCCCCTTGCTGGAGCTCACTACTGCCTATCATGGATGCCCACTCCCTTTCCCTTCCTCCCTCACATCGTTGGCTTAGGAAGCCTCGCCAGCCAGTTCCCCTCGCCGTTGGTTCGGCTCCGCCGAGCACTACTGAACACACTCTCCATCTGTTACATGCTGGCCAACATGGACAATGCCCAATATGACACACTTTTGTGGTCTCCACTACTAGACTGGCTTGACCCGTCCAAATCTGTGCTAACCCCACAGAGCCGACCCACTTCCATCGACACCAGCTAGTGCCTTACGCGGGCTGCCGCCATCTTAGGTTGAGCCCCTTTCACAATCTGGCCTCCCAATCGACAAATACCATAGACTGAATGACCTTACTCTTCGCATGGTCAATTGTCAGTATTTTATTGAAAATGGGGTTTTGATATTTTTTTTGCACAATGGGATAGGTTTAGCAGTATTTTTAATAATGGGTCCCGAGATGCATGAACTCCATTCACGAATCCCTGATTCCAGTAATATGCATGAACAGGGTTCATGCATCTTAGGAGAACTGAAAGATGCATGAACCCCATTCACACATCCTTTTCGAAGTTGATGAAGGAACAATGAACATGGTTCATGCATCCAAAAGAAACTTTTAATTTTTAAATTCTTTATTTTTTATGTTTGGTTTTGTTTATATATATATATAAAATAATTTGACAAAGGAATTTATCTGATATTTAATATTCAACAGTACTACCTTTACAGTAGTCTAGATTCTGATCGAGACCCTCACCTTGGGATCTCTTTTATAAGAGGTCTTGCCCTGTAAATAATTATCTATTTTCGACGTGGGATTCAGGTTCTCCGTTTCCTGCATAGAACATTCTGCTTTTCTGACATGGTATTCTATTTCAAGTACATGCCTTTAAAAGATTATAAAATACAATCTACAAAACAAATATAAATGAAACATAAAACATGGATTAAACATATATGAAATATTAGAAAATATAAAGAATTTTGTAAAATATGTTGATGAATAATAATTTATAAGCATTCAAAACCACCAACATGAAACTTCAAAATGTTTCAAGAACTTGTCATTGAAAGACTATACAATAAACACTATAAGACCAATATGAATGAAACTTAAAATATGGATTAATCATATAATAAATAATTAAAAATAATTTTTTTTTGTAAAAAATGTTGATGATTAATAATTTATAATCTTTCAAAACAACCAACTTGAAACATAAAAACGTTTCAAGTATATAGCTCTGAAATCCTATAAAAGAAAAACTATAAAACCAATATAAATGAAAATTAAAACATGTATTAAACATATAAGAAATATTAAATAATTAATTACTTACATATTAATAAAATTATTAATTAGTTAATAACTAATATAATTATTAATTATTAATTCTTAATTCTTAATTTCTAAAATTCAATAATTAATTAGTTAATAAGTAATATAATTATATAATAATTAATTAGTTATTTAATAATATAATTATTAATTATTATTATTCATTATAATTATTAATTATTAATTATTAATTATATAATAATTAAATAGTTAATTAGTAATATAATTATTAGTTATAAATATTTATTATTTATTATATAATAATTAATTAGTTAATTTGTAATATAATTATTAATTATAAAATAAATAAATAATTAATTATTTATTCAATTAGTAGTTATAATTATTCATTATAATTATCCATTATAATTATTAGTTATTAATTACTACTTATTAATTATATAAAATTTAATTAGTTAAGTAGTAATATAATTATTAATTATAATTAGTAATATGATTATTAATTTAAATTAGTAATTAGTAATTATATAATAATTAATTAGTTAATTACTAATATAATTATTTATTGTAATTATTAATTACTAATATAAAATAATTAATCAGTTAATTGGTAATAAAAATAATATAATAATTAATTAGTTAACTAATAATATAAGTATTAATTATACAATAATTAATTAATAATATAATTATTCATTATAATTAATAATTATAATTATTAATCATTAATTATATACTAATTAACTAGTCAATTAGTAAGAAAATTATTAATTATAATAAGTAATATAATTACCAATAATAATTAGTAATTATTAATTACATAATAATTAATTAGTTAATTAGTAATATAATCATTAATTATTATTATTCATTATTATTATTAATTATTAATTATTAATTATTAGTTATATAAAAATTAATTAGTTAATTAGTAATATAATTATTAATTATATAATTAATAATGAGTTAATTAGTAATATAATTATTAATTATAAGTAGTGATTATTAATTATATAATAACAAATCAATTAATTACCAATATAATTATTAATTATGAAGAAATAATTATATAATAATTAATTAGTTAACTAGTAATATAACTAGTAAATATAATTATTACTTATTAATTATATAATAATTAATTAGTTAATGGATAATATTATTATTAATTAATTAATAAATAATTATAATAATAATTAATAATTTTATTACTAATTAAATAATTAATATTTATATAAATAATAATTATATTACTAATTAACTAATTATTTATTATAAAATTAATTATTAATAATCAATAAATAATAATTATAATAAATAATTATAATTATTTATTATATTACTAATTAACTAATAAACTAATGACTTATTATATAATTAATAATTATATTACTTAATAACCACTTAATTATTATATAAATAATAATTATATTTCTAATTAACTACATAATTATTATATAATTAATAATTATATTACATATTAAATAATTAATTATTATATAATTAATAACTATATAAATGATTAATTATTATATTATTAATAGTTATATTACAAATTTATTATTATATAATTAATAATGATATTACTTATTAAATAATAATTATATAATTAATAATTGTATTACTAATTAAATAATTAATTATTAATTATTTCTTATATGTTTAATCCTTGTTTTAATTTTCATTTATATTGGTCTTATAGTTTTTATTTTATAAGTTTTAAAATCCACGTACTTGAAACATTTTTATGTTTCCAATTAGTTGTTTTGAAAGCTTATAACATATATTTTATTCACATTTTTTACAAAATTCTTTGTATTTGTAACAGTTTTCTATTTGTTTAAGTATTGTTTTTTATTTCATTAATATTGGTTTTATAGTCTTTATTTTATATTCATTCAATTATAGGTACTTGAATCATTTTTATGTTTCATGTTGGTGGTTTTAAATGCTTATAAATTTTTATTCATCAACATTTTTTACAAAATTATTTATATTTTCAACAATTTCTTATATTTTCAATCCATGTTTTATGTTTCATTTATACTAATATTATAGTTTGTGTTTTATAGTCTTTCAAAGTCACGTACTTGAAATAGAATCCCACATCGAAAATGTAGAATGTTCAATGTAGGAATGGGAGAACCTAAATCTCAAATAGGAAATAAAGAATGATTTCCAAGGAAAGCCCTCTTATAAAAAATAGCTCTCGGTGAGGGTCTTCATTAGAATCCAGACTGTTTTAATGGTAGTAATGCTAGTTATTAAATAGAAGATAAATTTTGCTAAAAACTTTTGTTTTATTTATATATATATATAATAAATGAAAAAAAAATAAAAAATTTAAAAATACAAAAAAATAAAAAAAATAAAATGTTCTATAGGATTTGTGAACGGGGTTAATGCATCCTTCATAATGTTTACAAAGGATGTGTGAACCCTATTCCCACTTCCTGGTGAGGGGAGATGCATGAACAGGGTTCAAACATCTTTTATTAGGACTGCGCTGGATGCGTGAACCCCGTTCACGCATCTCTCTGCGCGAAAGATGTGTGAACAGGGTTCAAGCATATTGAGACCAATTTTTAAAAATATTTGTAACCCTACCCATTTTCTAAAAAAATTAAAAATACCATTTATAAAAAAACTGTCAGTTGTTCCCTCCTACATCACAAGATTCCCAGACCAATATAAATTAATATAAAAGAGCCCCCACATGCAGTGGGGTGATTGGTGTAAGAGGGGTTTTGGATTTGACTTGCGGGGTTGAGTCTTCAAACCTATTTCCTTTATTAATTTATGTTGTAACGATTTTTTTTAAATTAATATAATAATGTGCAACGTGTATCGTCACATAGACCAACCAATTCGTATTTGAGATTTTTTTATTTAATTATTGTAATTAATTGTGGGTAATAATTATATATTGTCGATATGTGTAATATATTTTTCTCTATTATATATATAAGGGCCTACATGCTCAGTTAGAATTATTTTTTTGTATTATGTATTCCCGAGTTCCCCTAGCTTGCAAGAAATTATTGTTGTGTAATGACAAGGATGAGCAAAGACATAGTTCTCACATAGATTTGGAGACACACCAAACAATTGTTTGACACATTGGATGAGTGAGTACAATAACCCGAGTCACATGTGTAGCGACACAAAGAGTTACCACTAGCATATTGGTTGATCCATTGTTCAATTATTGGATTAACCATTAGTATCAGATCATGATCACATCATTTAATTTTATTTATTCATTATTTATTATTTTATGTATATTTAGTTTTTATGCATGATCACATAAAATAATAAACAGACATCCATAAAAAAATAAGCATAACGCGAATATTGTTTTCTATTTACTGTATAATTAGTTGTGAGTGTGATCACAAAGAACATGCATATCAGATAGAAAGTGGTTTCATTCTTTAATAAATAATAAAACATGATTAATGAATTATTTTATCCCAAACACCTTCCGTCGTTTGAATTTGAATTCAATCTGATGTACATGGTGGTCATCATCCCTAATTTATGGAACCTCCTACTACTGTGGATTTTTTATGGGAGATATGAGTTGAATTAACTAAATATAACAACAAAAAATTATTTATAAATATCATGATTCATCATTAGAGGCAAAATAATGAGTAAATCATCTTTACAATTTTTAAAGATGAGACATCACTGAACAGACCAATAAGACACACATTAATGTAGTTGTCTAGTCAAACGACTACATAGAAAATATCTGATAGTGGTATAACTATAACTTTAAGATTATGATGAGTTGTTTCGGGGATCCTTACCACTAGGATAGATTATATATTAAGTATCCCAAATCTAGCAGTGAGAGATACTAGGGTTCAATAAAATTGTTAGAGACATTTAATGTTTAAGTAAATCGTAATGTCTAATCGATAGTCAAGATAAAAGTACCAATCTTCCACTATATATTTTTATAGAACACGATAAGTAATATCATAGATATACTTCAATTAATGTTGGATAATGAAACTTTCCAAAGTGGCCTGATTTTCTATAGAGTAGTAAAGGTGATTAAGCAAAGTACCATGCCATAGAAAATCCATAGTACTAGAGTTCCCAAAAACGGTTAAGCTATATAAGGACATGAACGTGTAAGGGATGCTTATAGTATATTCATGTATGAAATATTCAATGTTTACATAAAAATTCTATCACATATGTCTGATATGTGTTGTGGATACAATATTAGGATATAAATGATTTCACATGTAGTCTCATATTTGAGAAGCATGCGATAGGAAATTAAAGTGTGATGTGAATGAGTAATGATTACATGGATTACATGTAAAATTGAAAAATGTAATATGATCTTTCAATAAATACCTTTTATATATATATTAAAAAAATTTCTCCTATTTCATTTAATATTAAAAAAATATTCGGAGAAAATAATTCATTGCGTTGGGTAAGGTTTACCAAGTAAATAAGATCGTACAAAATGATTAATATTTAGTTATTCTGGCCCCCCACAGACGATTGGGGTTGATGGGGGGTTGGTGTAACGACCCGAAATTTTGAATAAATCTTGTTTCCTAATTTTATGTGTTATTTTATTTTGTTTTTTATACTCAACAAAAATGTTTCATTTGATAACATGAGTATAATTAAAATGATACCATTGGGTTTTGACTGTTATATGACCATTGGTCAATATGACCCTTGGAAACTAAACGTTTTGATTATTGTCTCTAAATACAAGTAATCTTGGTTAATTTTTATAGAAAGAAGATTTGATGGCCTCACCCAGTAGTCTTGGACCGATCGAAGCCCATCTAACAGAACTTGGGAAGGAGGTAGCACCACTAGGCTTTACTCTGGACCAAACCCAAGCCGAACTTCATCGTGTGAAGCAAGAATGGAATCACCTTTACGAGAAGTTCAAACTGATAGAAATTACTACTCGTGCGATGTTAGCCGAGCCTCCCTCAGATTCTCTCACCTTAGCACACCTTACACTTAGGTCCTATGCTGGTGTGATAAGGGGCTATGTAAGGAGACCGTAACTGCCTTGTGTAATCCTTTGTTTTAAATAAAAATTTAGATTTCTTCTTATGATGAAGTTTATGAATTTTTAAATGACCGGATAAATATAGTATGCATCTTTTTGATGAATTTTAGAAAAAGGATATTTTAAAAATGTTTATGTAATCCTTAAATAATTAAAAATGTGTAATGATTTTCAAAAAAAGGTCTTCTACAATTATGTTCAGTACGAAATTTAGAGTCTAATAAGATCAACTTGATTTTTGATGAATAGTAAATTATGAATAGTGATTTTATGATTAGGATTAGTAATGTGTCCAAATGGATTAGTAATCTCACTTAAAGAAAGTATTAATATAATCTAGGCACCTTGATTAAGTAATGTGATTCAATAAAATGGTTAAATAACGGTTTCATAAATTATTATTCAAGTATTAGTTTTTTCGAGTGAATAGTGTTTTTAATTAAAAATTAAATTAAAAATATTTAAAAAAATTATTTTTATAAAATGGATTTCATTTTTGAACTCAGAAAACCGATATTATGTTATGGTAATTTTTGGGGTTTTTTCTGAAAAAATGAATTTTCGGTGAATAGTGTATTTATTTAAAAAATAAATTAAAAATATTTAGAAAATTATTTTTATAAAATGGAGTTCATTTTTGAAATCAGATCATTGATATTTGGTTAATGGGAAATTTTGGGATTATTTTGAGAAAGTTGAATTTTCGATGAATAGTGAAAATACAGTTTTAAGTTACAGGTGTTTAATGACATCATTAAATGATGTATTAAGTATGTAATCAATATGGTCGACATATGAATAGTAATATAAGGTATGAGGTGTCCCAAGTGTCCAATAACATGGGCAAATACCATGGGCAATCCCATGGTTTTGCTAAAACCACTAATGAGGTGTCCCTTGGCCATTAATGCCTTGTCCCCTCACTTTCCCTATAAATACCAAGCCATCCTCTCATCCATTAGACTCCCCACTCTCCCCCAACGAATTTCTGGTCTCATTACCTCCCAAGGAGTCCTCCCAAGGTGCCCCCAAGCCCTCAAGGTCCCAACCTTTGAGTTTTAAGAGTTACGTTTTAAGGTAAGGGATCCGATCTCTCTCTTTCTTTTCAAGAAATCTCTTTTATGTAATTTCTTTTATGCTATATGTTCTTATGTTAAAGGGTGTTATTTTATACTCCTCTTACTGCCCTTTTCATGTTCACATAATGAGATATCCCCTATTACTCTCATTATTTCGTTTTATGAAATTTTAAGTGGCGCCGTTAGGCTGCCGAAATTTTTGTAACAGATTCTTTCTCCCTTCTCATTTTTCAAGATCTATTTTCATGTAAAGTCTTTCAAGTTCCTTTTTATTATGTTGGCGTATGATCTCTAAATTTATCATACAGATATTTTATGATCATATGATGAGAGACCCCATTTGATCTCTTTAATTCAGTATTTTTAAGTTTTAAGTGGCGCCGTTAGGCTGCCGAATTTTTTAGTGGTTCTTCACCCTTCTCGTTTTGAAGTTCTACTTTCATGTCAAGTATTTCAAGTTCCTTTTTATTATGTTGGGTTATGATCTCTATATCTATCATATTGGACTCTTATGTTCATATGATGAGAGACCCTATTTTATCTCATGAATTCATTTTTGTTGAAAGTTTAAGTGGCGCCGTTAGGCTGCCGAATTTTTAAGGGATTCTTTCACCCTTCTCCTTTTCAAAGTTATACTTTCATGTAAAGTCTTTCATGTTACTTTTTATTATGTTGGGGTATGATATATATATCTATCATACTGGACTCTTATGTTCATATTATGAGAGACCCTATTTGATCTCATCAATTCATTTTTTGTTGAAGTTTAAGTGACGCCGTTAGGCTGCTGAATTTTTAAGGGATTCTTTCACCCTTCTCATTATTCAAAGTTATACTTTCATGTAAAGTCTTTCAATTAACTTTTTATTATGTTGGGGTATTATATCTATATCTATCATAATTATCTTTTATGTTCATATGATGAGAGACCCTATTTGATCTCGTCAATTCTTTTGAAGTTTAAGTGACGCCGTTAGGCTGCTGAATTTTCATAAGAGAAATCTTATTTTTTTTGTCTTCCTTTCAAGTTCTTTGTTTCATATGGTATATCATTCAAATTTCATTACCATGTTCTTAAATACTTTATATTATGTTCCCCTACTGTTTTATGTATCATTTTTGAGTGGGTGACTCATGTCCCCTCTCTTTTCAATGTTTTCTAAAACCATGTATCGTAGACATTATGCTGCATAGTTTTCGTCTCAAAATGCCTCCCTCTTTATCTCAAAATTATTTTATGTTATTATGTGAATACTCAAAGATCTTATTTATATAGGGGTATTCACATATATATCAAAATGTTATATTTTAAATTCTGGTATTTACATACATGAAACCCGCTTTTCCTTTTCCGTGGGTTTAAAGTGACATAAAGATCATGTCTTTAAAGCAGTTTTTAAAACGTTATGAAATGAAACCCATTTCTTTTATGATATATGGGTTGTTTATGAAATGATATATGATGATATATGTGGCTCACATAATAATAAAGGCATGTCAAGGGTGCGACCAGATAGCGCTCCAATGCATTGGGTAAAGTCTTAATCTCTAGAGATGACTTTTTAGACTGATACCTTGGTGAATAACCTTGGTAATTTTTAATGACACCTTGGGGATGGACCTTGGTGAAACGAAATGATTGTCAATATTAAATGTTGCAGACACATCTTAAAGTTATGAAAATGTTATTTTTATTATGATATGCCTCATGATTTCATTCTCATGCCTTAAAGTTCTTTTCATGACCTTATTGAAGTATCTCAAGTTCACATGTAAAATGTTTCTCTTGTTTCCCTTACTGAGACTTTTGCTCACCCTTTCTTTTGATGTATGTCCCCAGGTTATGTGATGCAGTAATGAACCTAGTATGAACATGAGGAGAAGCCTTTCAAGTGTTTTAGAAGAATGTTTTATGTTTTCATGTTTAAAGTTCCTGGTTTCCAAGACACTGAACCTTAAAGATCCTCGGTTTTGTAAAATTTAATGAAAGTTTATGTGATAAAAAGGCGGGATGATATAGTTGGTATCAAAGGATGATTTAGTTATTTGTGGAAATTATGATATGAAAACTCTAGGAAGAACTCTATAGAAAAGTTTAAATATAGGAAATATTCCTGGTATTTTGGTGAGTATTGAGTAAGGGGTTGCCAAGAAAATACTTCCCTGTCTGGATATGAGCTGGTAGGGGTGGATCTGGCACATATGTACATATGGGTAAAACCCGAAAACACCGCTTTGAGCTAGACTCGAATGGGAACTGGTACACAACAACGGGCCTTGCTTCACTCTTTGTTACGACACTCCCGGGGGATATGCTTTGGTAAATTCATAAGCTTAGTATGAACCATTGTTAAAGGAACAAAGATAAAATTAAATAAAGATTCACAAAAGAATATATGATCATGGATAACCTAGATGGGAACCTAGGGGATCACAAGTTAGGGTATACTTTTCTTCTACAAGTTATCCTTATATGCTTCCAGTTCCTTTTCATGATTATTGTCTAAGTACTTAAGCCCCTAATTATGCTTTCTCTTCTTAGTTAATGGTGGGAAATGGAAGAACATGTCCCAACAACCAATGTGATAGTAAATGCGACGATTGTCGTATTAATAAAACAATGATGATTAGGGGATTAAAATATGATTATTATTTTTGAAGACATTCACTATTTTGGGGACCCTATATGATTGAGGTAAATAGATTACTATGGTATTTTCATTGAGGAGTAAGGTTGACTTATATTTTGAAGAATCGATGAATTTAAGGTGGACTTATAGTAATTTAGGTTAATTATGAAAAATGATTAACCTATCTTGGGTAAAATATGTTTAGGTTAGCTACTTTTGTTATAAGATGTTAGAAGTGGTTGATGTTTTTTGGAGATGAACAATGAAGTTTATTTTGGAAGACTATGTTATCAAATCCTTCTTGTATTTGGGTTTCAATATTAGTTTGGTTTATTTTGAGGAATCTTAATGACCGTTATTTATGGAATGGTCAATGATGAACTATGGGTAGTACCATGGAACTTTGAAGATTTAAAAGTAGTTTCCATTCCTTTGGGATTCTTTCTTTTTGAAGAGTTGTTTTACCTTACCCTTTTTGTTTTTGGGATAATGTTTAAAGATAGAAGAAATAGATAGTTAATCTTTTGTGGATTATGTGATTCTCTAGAAGATGATTCTTGTGTTATGATGAGACCAAGTAGTTTTGAATGCTCATAGTTTGGAGAAAAGATTAAGTTTGGGTAGAAACTTATTAAAGGATGAAACTCTATATGAATATAGGTATATTTTCTTATGTTTTTTTATGTTGTAAATTAATTCATCAAAATTATGAAAAGGAATGTAAAACAAAAACGTTGTTGGTTTACGTTTCCTACTAGGTAATCAAAGACCGTTTACACACATCATAAGTTTGGGATTTTCTTATGGTTAACTTTCTCCTAATCATGTTCTCTATCACTCTCCCCCAGAACTTGACCCTTTTTTTTTCTTCCATGTCCATGTTTTCCTACATGGAATCCTAGTGTGGGTTAACTCGGGTGACCTTTGTACTTCCCTTTCTTTCTTTTAAAGTAATAATTTTACTGACTCCTTTTCCGATGTGGGACTTTCAATGAAATTTCGAAACCCAATTTTAAAAATTGCGAGGACGCAATTTCTTAATGGGGGAAGAATGTAATGACCCAAAATTTTGAATAAATCTTGTTTCCTAATTTTATGTGTTATTTTATTTTGTTTTTTATAATCAACAAAAATGTTTCATTTGATAACATGAGTATAATTAAAATGAGACCATTGGGTTTTGACTGTTATATGACCGTTGGTCAATATGACCCCTGGAAACTAAACTTTTTGATTATTGTCTCTAAATACAAGTAATCTTTGTTAATTATTATAGAAAGAAGATTCGATGGCCTCACCCAGTAGTCTTGGACCGATCGAAGCCCATCTAACAGAACTTGGGAAGGAGGTAGCACCACTTGTCTTTGCTCTGGACCAAACCCAAGCCGAACTTCATTGTGTGAAGCAAGAACAGAATCACCTTTGTGAGAAGTTCAAACTGATAGAAATTACTACTCGTGCGATGTTAGCCGAGCCTCCCTCAGATTCTCTCACCTTAGCACACCTTACACTTAGGTCCTATGCTGGTGTGATAAGGGGCTATGTAAGGAGACCGTAATTGCCTTGTGTAATCCTTTTTTTTAAATAAAAATTGGGATTTCTTCTTATGATGAAGTTTATGAATTTTTAAATGAACGGATAAATATAGTATGCATATTTTTGATGAATTTTAGAAAAAGGATATTTTAAAAATGTTTATGTAAACCTTAAATAATTAAAAATGTGTAATGATTTTCAAAAAAAGGTCTTCTACAATTATGTTCAGTACGAAATTTAGAGTCTAATAAGATCAACTTGATTTTTGATGAATAGTAAATTATGAATAGTCATTTTATGATTAGGATTAGTAATGTATCCAAATGGATTAGTAATCTCACTTAAAGAAAGTATTAATATAATCTAGGCACCTTGATTAAGTAATGTAATTCAATAAAATGGTTAAATAACGGTTTCATAAATTATTATTCAAGTATTAGTTTTTTTCAAGTGAATAGTGTTTTTTAATTAAAAATTAAATTAAAAATATTTAAAAAAGTTATTTTTATAAAATAGATTTCATTTTTGAACTCAGAGCACCGATATTATGTTATGGTAATTTTTGGGGTTTTTTATGAAAAAATGAATTTTCGGTGAATAGTGTATTTATTTAAAAAATAAATTAAAAATATTTAGAAAATTATTTTTATAAAATGGAGTTCATTTTTGAAATCAGAGCATTTATATTTGGTTAAGGTGAAATTTTGGGATTATTCTGAGAAAGTAGAATTTTCGATGAATAGTGAAAATACAGTTTTAAGTTACGGGTGTTTAATGACATCATTAAATGATGTATTAAGTATGTAATCAATATGGTAGACTTATGAATAGTAATATAAGGTATGAGGTGTCCCAAGTGGCCAATACCATGGGAAAATACCGTGGGCAAGCCCATGGTTTTGCCAAAACCACTAATGAGGTGTCCCTTGGCCATTAATGCCTTGTCCCCTCACTTTCCCTATAAATACCAAGCCATCCTCTCATCCATTAGACTCCCCACTCACCCCCAACGAATTTATGGTCTCATTACCTCCAAATGAGTCCTTCCAAGGTGCCCCCAAGCCCTCAAGGTCCCAAAATTTGAGTTTTAAGAGTTACGTTTTAAGGTAAGGGATTCGATCTCTCTCTTTCTTTTCAAGAAATCTCTTTTATGTAATTTCTTTTATGCTCCATGTTCTTATGTTAAAGGGTGTTATTTTATACTCCTATTACTGTAATTTTCATGTTCACATAATGAGAGATCCCCTCTTACTCTCATTATTTCGTTTTATGAAATTTTAAGTGGCGCCGTTAGGCTGCCGAAATTTTTGTAACGGATTCTTTCTCCCTTCTTATTTTTCAAGATCTATTTTCATGTAAAGTCTTTCAAGTTCCTTTTTATTATGTTGGTGTATGATATGTAAATTTATCATACTGATATTTTATGATCATATGATGATATACCCCATTTTATCTCTTCAATTCAGTATTTTGAAGTTTTAAGTGGCGCCGTTAGGCTACCGAATTTTTAAGTGGTTCTTCACCCTTCTCGTTTTGAAGTTCTACTTTCATGTCAAGTCTTTCAAGTTCCTTTTTATTATGTTGGGGTATGATCTCTATATCTATAATACTGGACTCTTATGTTCATATGATGAGATACCCTATTTTATCTCATGAATTCATTTTTGTTGAAAGTTTAAGTGGCGCCGTTAGGCTGCCGAATTTTTAAGGGATTCTTTCACCCTTCTCTTTTTCAAAGTTCTACTTTCATGTCAAGTATTTAAAGTTCCTTTTTATTATGTTGGGATATGATATCTATATCTATCATAATGGACTCTTATGTTCATATTATGAGAGACCCTATTTGATCTCATCAATTCAATTTTTGTTGAAGTTTAAGTGACGCCGTTAGGCTGCTGAATTTTTAATGGATTCTTTCACCCTTCTCATTTTTCAAAGTCCTACTTTCATGTCAAGTCTTTCAAGTACCTTTTTATTATGTTGGGGTATGATATCTATATCTATCATACTGATCTTTTATGTTCATATGATGAGAGACCCTATTTGATCTCTTCAATTCTTTTGAAGTTTAAGTGACGCCGTTAGGCTGCTGAATTTTCATAAGAGAAATCTTATTTTTTTTGTCTTCCTTTCAAGTTCTTTGTTTCATATGGTATATCATTCAAATTTCATTACCATGTTCTTAAATACTTTATATTCTGTTCCCCTACTGTTTTATGTATCATTTTTTAGTGGGTGACTCATGTCCCCTCTCTTTTCAATGTTTTCTAAAACCATGTATCGTAGACATTATGCTACATAGTTTTCGTCTCAAAATGCCTCCCTCTTTATCTCAAAATTATTTTATGTTATTATGTGAATAATAAAAGATCTTATTTATATAGGGGTATTCACATATATATCAAAATGTTCTATTTTAAATTCTGGGATTTACATACATGAAACCCGCTTTTCCTTTTATGTGGGTTTAAAGTGACATAAAGATCATGTCTTTAAAGCAGTTTTTAAAACGTTATGAAATGAAACCCATTTCTTTTATGCTATATGGGTTGTTTATGAAATGATTGATGATGATATATGTGTCTCACATGATAATAAAGACATGTCAAGGGTGCGCCCAGATAGTGCTCCAATGCATTGGGTAAAGACTTAATCTCCAGAGATGACTTTTTAGACTGATACCTTGGTGAATAACCTTGGTAATTTTTAATGACACCTTGGGGATAGACCTTGGTGAAACGAAATGATTGTCAATATTAAATGTTTCAGCCACATATTCAAGTTATGAAAATGTTATTTTTATTATGATATGCCTCATGATTTCATTCTCATGCCTTAAAGTTCTTTTCATGACCTTATTGAAGTATCTCAAGTTCACATGTAAAATGTTTCTCTTGTTTCCCTTACTGAGCCTTTTGCTCACCCTTTATTTTGATGTATGTCCCCAGGTTATGTGATGCAGTAATGAACCTAGGATGAACATGAGGAGAAGCCTTTCAAGTGTTTTAGAAGAATGTTTTATGTTTTCATGT
This sequence comes from Viscum album, assembly GCA_963277665.1. NCBI lineage: Eukaryota > Viridiplantae > Streptophyta > Magnoliopsida > Santalales > Viscaceae > Viscum > Viscum album. The sequence continues at coordinate 1,867,277,810 of OY728159.1, forward strand.
TTAAAGTTCCTGGTTTCCAAGACACGAAACCTTAAAGATCCTCAGTTTTGTAAAATGTAATGAAAGTTTATGTGATAAAAAAACGGGATGCTATAGTTGGGGTGTGGGGTGTATTTCAAGGGGTCGAGTACCTGTACCATTCTTCTCAGAGAGTGCATTTAATAATAGACCCACCTTTTAATCTTTAGTTCTTCAGGTGAATAAGTTGAAAGTCAAGGAGAAAAGGCCAATTACAATGATTCCACCAATGGAACCATTGAATTTTTTTTCAAAATTATATATGAAAGTCATTAAACATAAGGTTATTTTCTTTTAATATCATGAGATAAGTTTTTGGGAGTTTATTTGTGATAAACTGAATTATAGAAGCAATTAATTGCTTCTTCTTCAGTTAAACTCATCAATTATAAGTAATGTTTATGTCATAATTGTTGGGTATTAAATACAATATCCAAATAACATATGTGAATTTAAATATAGTAACCAAGAAAAAGAAACATTACATGATGTGAGGTGAATTCGCTATGCGGTTGAGAAAAGGATATTCCTAAGGCAACGATGAGAAGTACACAACTTATATTCCCATGTTTAATGATTATTGTTGAACTTTTGCTAGGTATTAACAAAAAATTTATCTCATGTGTCCTTTGGACATAAAGAGATTTATTCTAGTTTTGAAATTAATGTTTCTTATGATGATTTATACTCAACTAAAGGTGTATTAATTCTTGAATCATTGAAAATACATGATGAATATAAAACATGAGAGTCTAATACCCAGTTGTGGTTAGACAATTCTTTATTAATAATAACTCAATAATTGTCAAAGATATTCCTAGTATAGTATTTAAAATCTATGGGGATAATGACCTTAATAATCATTGATACATTTAATTATTTAGTTTTGGACAAATAATATTGAATTCATTCATTCATAATCAATTTCCCTTATATACCCTTGAGGACAAGGTTGCCCTTTCATAAGGGGAAACTGTTACAAAAATATAGGATCTGGAACCCTTGAGGGTCAACATTAGAGATATTGAAATATTCTCCGATTAAGATAGTGATAAATATCATTCATGGTATTCCATTAAGTGTTTTATGGAATGAGAAAATGAATTATGAGACATTCATAGTTAAAAGATAATATTTTCTTTGAGACTGTGTGCTGAAGAATATCTTGACGAAGAATTCTATGATTATGAAATGCAACATGAAGTAATTCATAAACACACATTTTCATAAAAAATCAAAGTAATGATGTTAGTATAGATGATTTCTGATGTTACTTACATGGAAAATATTGATCTTAAAAATGTAGTTCGGAGTAATTCCTAAATGAAAAATTCCTTACACAGATCAAAAATGCTATGTTTGTAAAAGGAGGATCAACATTATGAATCATCTGTATTATTGGATGTTTTTTTTATTTTTATGACATGTTTAGAAAATAATGGAATTATCCAATAGAAACATGCCAACTATCATGAAAAATGGATATCATATAAGTTATAGTATGATGCAAATCCATTATGTTATAATAATATGTGATTAGATGTAAACTGTTTTGTTATGAATATAAACAAACTTGCATAAAGAGAAACACAATGTGCATTTATAGTATTATCCAAAATATTTATATGGATATCAAAGAATTATATGAGATAAGAAAGATATAGTCAAGTGATAGAAAATATTTCTATGAAAGGGTGAAAATATATATTTGAGATCGTGGGAGAAATATTGGCTTGGAATTAGTCCATGTTGATGATACACAAATATATGGAATATGAACAAGTTACACAAGCGATGTGGAAGAGGAATTATCTATATACACATAATAATTATGAAAGATAAAACCAGGGTTATGGATTTACTTTCACCTCGTCTAATGATATATTATTCATTGTGATTAATAGATCCTATAAGTAAGCAGTTAATGGAAATTATTTTTCCACTTTGATGGTGGTACGGTGGTGAAGGTGAGGGGCGTAAATATGTCATTCTTTGAGAGGTTCGGGGTTCAAATCTTCGGAGTATGCTTTCGGGGAGAGCCTTTCCCCCAGGATCCACCCATCTTGCAGGGTCACCCAGTTTCATGCTGGGTGAGAAAAATTACGCACATCCCACATATGATGACTGATTGCTTGCGAACCATCACTGCTTGAACTATTACCCTCCAGGATGCTCTTCTATCTCAGCTGGCAATGGCCCCATCCTGACTGGGGCTCTACCTCTAGGGAGTGACCCCTTCGTGAGGAGTGGGGTGTCCTAGTGTGGAGGGTTCAAAAAGGCCACACATTGGAATTCCCTTTCATAAAAAGAAGAATGAAATTAATGGATATTATATTAGATTGAAAAGATCTGTTAAAATTTAATAATGGATTCCATATATTATAGTATCAGGGAATATTATTATTAGATATTCTAGTGGGTATTCATGAGAGACTATAATTTTTTTTCTGGTGTGGTACCAGTAATAAACAATTGGTTATACCATGTCATTTCATACAAATACATTAAAATTACATGTCGATGATAATTTTTATGATCAATCTATTGATCACTAGATGTTAGGACCACCAATTGTGGAAGGGGTTTAAACAACACATCCAAAAAGGGAAGGTGACACTATAAAATAATTATAAGGGATGCAAGATTCTAAAATCAACAATAGGATTGAGGATTAAAACAAGATAATAGAATATTCATTAGGAATTAATTTTTTTAAGCCTCTAGAAGAGTCTAGTGGGAGTGAAACTATTTTCCATGTAAAATATGTTAGATAATACATGGAAAAAACTAGTGGTATTATATATAGTTTGGACCATAGTGAAAGTGAATCTAAAGAGATTGACTAGAAAGTATAAACCTATGTTCCATGGTGAAAATCTACTGAGGTTAATCTAAAGGGTTTCTCAAACAAAGTCAAAACTACATATATTGACAAGGTATTGAAAAATACATGTTGGGAAAATTAAAGAGATAATTGTATCTTCTGTCACATGGAATAAATCTCTCCAAGAGGAAATGCATGGGGCATAAGAGGACATTGATGCGATGAGTAGATTTATATAAGTACTAGTAATGGAACTATCACAATTCCATGTTATGTAATATAAATGATATTGTCAACATATACTTTATTGTAGGGAAATATCTGTTATATATAAGAAAAACTGCATGAGAAGAAGTCCTAACAATCCAATAGTATTTGAGAATGTGAAAAGGATATGTATATGATAACTGAAGTGGAAGAGATACTAGTTATAAGGGAAGAAATAGTCATTCTATAGATCAATATGATCTAATATCAAATTTTGGATATGGTAATAATACAGACAAGATCATTTAACCCAGTGTCATACATATCTATGAATAATGATTGTGTTGTGGCTTCTAAGGAAGATAAAGAAGCAGTGAAAAATAAAAAATTACTTTTTATAGTTCATGGAATATTACCTGCCATGTACAGATTTATCCTGATGATATTTATTCTTCCGGTACTAGTAAATATTTAAAGATTTGATAATTATAAGAAGGAAAATACTTAGGGATATCATCTCTGGAAGAGTATTAATCAAAGAGATTATGTCACAAATAGAATAATGAACACGAAAGGTAGATGTGTAAATCCCATAAATAAATCCATAACTCAGTAGAATCAAGATCTTATCATGTGAGAGAAAAAATATTATTTAGAATGTTTGATCAAATGAAATTGGGAGGGTATTAAAATTTCGTTTCCTATACCCAACATTATTAGTAATTTTTTTACCATATAATCTATACAATTCGTTATGTATTATATTTAGTTACAATTATAGAGTTGATATTTCAACATCCAATATTTAAATACTAATCTACATATATTATTTATTATATCAAAAGGTTATAACAGGTACCATGCTACATTGATAACCTTGAGATACATTGACATTAATCATAAACATATGTCATATATTCTAAATACATCATTTTTACTGGACATAGATGATATGTGACGGTCAAGTGTTTTGGGTAATAAGATGATAGGCCCTAAGGGTACCATTATATCCCTATAGGTATAATAAAATTCAAAATTTCTAAAATTTCAAACTGCACTACACTTTTAATTAAAATATACTAGTAGGAATGTTTGAAGAAGAACCCATAGATATGGTGAAATTAGTTAATTCAGGTTTTTAAAATAATTGAATTATGAAATTGAAGAAAGTGGAAGAAACTGACTTTAGTTTTGGGAATAGTTTCATGAAAGAGAAATAAATAATCAAAGCATAGTATATTAGATGTTTGGAAATCACATTTTAAGTAATTATAAGGTTTTTTAGTTTCAAGCTTTAGTAGTAATTGGATTTTAGAAAATAAATTGATTAATCCAAGTTTAGAATTAGAGTCTATATGAGGTGGATTCAATGGACATCGTAGCCCCTCCTCAATGTGAAAAGTATCCTTTTTCCCATGGTAATTAGTTTTGGGAATTTATGAATTGAGTTTCTCTCAATACCATATTTAAACATAGACACCCTAAATGTGCCAATGACAATGCCTTAATTTAGGGTAGGTAGTTGGAAAATTTTAAATTTCCTATTTCTTAATGTTTTTCCAATGGTACTGGGAAAATAAAAAGAATAAATTCATAATTTCATAAAATGATATTTCTACAAAATAATAAATGAATAAAAATATAGAAAAAGATCCAAGGACACCTTCCTCTATCTGTTTCATAATCCAATAATAAATAGGGATTTACACCCTTCTATTAGTGATGAGGGAGTAAGGGTAAAGAATAATAAAAAATAAAACATGATGAAAACCGAAGAAAAAGGTGGTGGAGGACACTGTGCAACATAACTTCTCAACCAAATCATTGGTCTCCAGATTTCATCTATTAACAATAACTTATCTCCCTAATTATAGAATCCCATCGGTCTTATGCAACATTAAATGGAATAATAATGGGTCATACATAATTCCTATGTGGTCATGGGGTTATAAAATAGGTATCCACCACTCATTGCATCACATCTATCCATTTTTGTATTACCATGACACTTTCATATTGTGTAAGTGATTCATGATGTCTAATGATTGGGGATTTAAATATTCACAACTTTTTTTCAAGTTACGTAAAATTCTAAGAGTATAACCACTTGTAATGTTTTCACATCATGAAATATTTACACAATGTGAATCTTCCATTTCTAGTGCTAGAAGCTCCATTTTTCCTTGGTTCTTCACTTTTGATCTCCATTGGGGATTTATTTTCCATGTTTCAAGCTGCAGAATGATGTTCCATGGTGCAACGTCTCTTTTTATCCTCAAATTAACCTCTTTTTTAGTTTTCCAAATATTGGTAGTATCCTTCGATAAATCAAAAAACAAGTTAAACATTCCAAATATTTTCAAGAATATCAATTTTATTTCATAATTACTATATAAAGACACTATGAAATATTTTTATGAATTACAAATTTCATATGCATTGAGACTTCTTCTCATGATGTTCACACCTATGGATCTCTAGTAGATGTGAACATAAGGACTGGACCTCCAATAAGAGCACCACATGTTTTGGGTGTCATCGGTGGATTCTATCTTCGAGTATATGTTATGGTCTCCTAACATGAGATTATTATCATTCTAATCTATAATAAAGTAATTTGATGCAATGAAAAAACCGTGGAAATTAAGTCATAATGAGGTAGTTTTCATTGGGTGTGTCATTAGTGATATGATATTGACTGAATAATCATGTTAAAAATTTTCACTTCTAATTGAAGAGATATCTCAGGTCTTGTTGATCAGGATGGTAGTACCTTTATGAAATCCCATGATTTGGTTGAAGAAGTTATGTACATCTAGGGATGTCAATGAATAAAAAACCAATAAAGGATGATTTCACAAGTTTGACTCATTCTTTGTGAGATATCACGAGGAAAAAATATAATATTATACAACATGGGTTTATAGGATGGTTATCATTGTTATGTCCACTCCCTATCTCTTTGGGGTCCTAAATGGATTTATAGACTCCACTCCTAGTCCATTATTGGTACTCAATATTATTCAGACACGATCCTAAAGGGTCACTCATGAGGCATATTCAATTGTATATCCTATTAGGATGAATAGAAGTATTGGACATGGTGGGACACACCATAGTGTCTGTAATATGTAAGAGGTTATATGATCACCAATAAATAGATAAATTCATATTATTTGAGTTTTGAATAATTGGTACTAAATTTATTTATTAAATGTATTTATCAATATTAAAGTAAATACATGGTAGAATATTAATCAAATGAATATTATTTTAATATTCATTGATTCGTTTAATGTTAATGGGAATATAGAGTCATGTTAATGACTCAAGTGTTCTTTATCCAAATAAGAAGGCATCCTTTGTTCCAAAACCCCAATCCTAGATGCACCCTCAGTGCACCATTTTAAAAATTCTAAAACATCCATCTATTCCCCTCACACCCAAATCAAACATAACTTAGTTGATCCCTCCTACAGGCCACTATAAAATTCACTATAATATATACTCCTAAAACTAGAGTCACATAAAAAGATCACTAGGTCCAACAACTCAAGGTCTACACCTACTCATAAAATTACACAACTCACGAGGAATAAACAGGCACCCATATCAATGTCACATGAAATCAACTAATCATAACACCCTCCTTTATGGTCTCATTCCATAATGGTTTTGTACACCAACCAACTTCCAACAACTAGTAAACCCTTCCTCTATGATCATATTCACATCAAACTACTCCCTATAGGACTCATACATATTACTAACCTCAAATAGAAAACACCCATAAGTGATCCAATATTTCTATAATCAAACAATACTGAACCATTAAGGTCACTGTACTAACCATTCAAGAGGACCACACTAGTATCCTCACCATTGAGCACCACAACACAGATGCAAAAAACCTTCCATGAACAAGAAATCCATAAAATCAAACACTATAAATCCTATAAATATGGATCCTATGTTCCTACCACGATGCATGAGATGACTTTTTAATTTATAGGCCAAGAGTAAAAACCAATTGACACGCCTCTTGAAAACAAGACAAGAGCTTGAAATCCATCATAAACCATAAAATAAAAACTATATGCATGTCACTTGAGATGATAATCATATAAAATATTAAAATAAAAAATAGAAACCATCAATCAAAGTTCTTGGTAACCTGGAATTCCTACGAGAATAGGTGTTCATGACCCAACAACTCGATATCCATCTCATGCTCTAAGAAATTCCTATATCTCAATTCTTCCAAAATACAAATAGTGAAAATAGGAAAGTAACACTCTAATACCACTTTATAAAACCCTGGACCGAGTTTCACTAAATTGGTTCCCCATGATGGTTCGCCACATGACTTCAAGTGGGGCTTCTCGTACGCTATAGGCTACCGACTAGCTGCGAGGGTCTAAAGTGGAATTGTGGGGTGGGTATACCCCTATATTATAGTGCACAACTAGAAGTAAAAAACTAAATATTATACACACAAGATAAAGTAGAAAGAATAAATAAATTAAAACTAAAGCATGCTATAATGAAATGAAATGAAATAAAGTCATTAACGGCCATGTCACGCATACAACCATCTACCCATTGGACTAGATATTGAACATTCCAAAACAAAAGAAACTAAAAATATGCACCAAAGAATCATCTATCCATACCATTTCTGTCACATGATACCCTGAAAGAAATCTTGATCAATCAAAAAATACTCATCATGGGCCTCGTCTCAACCTGTTGCTACAATAAACATGTGATAACTCCTCAGGTACCAAAGTACAATGGAAGCCTATGTAGGGTCTGAGTAAAAATCAGTCATCCAGCACCAATGGGGTCTAAATAAAATAATAGTTAATCAAACAATGTATATAGGAAGGGGAATAATATTTGGCACGTAGGTAAACAAAACAAGTTTCATTATTTTACTAGGTTTCATTGTTCACTTTTATTATTTGTCCCAAAAGTTATCCATTTCCATCAAATCACCTTGACCAATGATGGTCATAAGAGCCACATGTATAAAAGTCACTAGTTAGTAATAAAGGAGGCTCAGTCAAAGAATCCTACTAGGATATGGTACACCATATCCATCCCTCCCAACCGTTGAGTCACAAGTCAACAAACTCATAGAACCAGTCCAAGAATCCAACCGGGACTCATAATGCCATGTCCAACCATCCCAAACAGTAGGTCACAAGACTAAAATCATTTACATCAGCCAATGAATATAATCGGTACATGGAACACCATGACAGATTATAACAACAATGATATGGAATTCCATGTCAATAACCTTGGTTTCAGGAGAATCTATACTTCCCCTTAAAACTGCACTGCACAGAGAAACGTGGAGCATCAGTATAGACTACCCAAAACTAGGGAGTGGAGCATTAATCCAACATCCCAAAACCATTAGTCATAGGCTGACAAACATGGATCAATAGTCCAAGAATCCAACTAGGATTTGATACATCATGTTTGACCAACACCAACCATACCATTAACAATTTAAACAAATTCTTTAAAAAATTTCATGTTCCATCAATAAAACCCAATTCATAATTTAAACAAATTCACAATTTAAATCAATTCATCATTTCTTAAAAACAACATTTACCATGGTTCCAATAGACCTATAAATCTCAAAAGGCCTAACTAAAATCTATCCCATTTTTACATGTCATAAACTAAAACAATATCCTCATCAAACACTAAGAAACCACCCATTAAAACATGGATCTTCCCCATTAAAAACCCAAAAAAGGTCCATGACCTCATTTTTTATCAAACCATAAAAGATTATGATATTATTTTCTTCAAATAAGTCACTAAACAACCATTTAAAAACAAAATTTGGAATCCATTTAAAACCCATTAAAATCACCTTGAGGTCAACACCTCATTTTAAAGTAAGATTCATTTCAAAATACAGCATTCCCCATTTCACATCCAAAACTGGGTCAAAAATCAATTAAAACCATTAAACCATTTCAAAATACTTATTGGAATTTTCATAAAATCTTAACATATAATACACTATATTTCAATGTTTTTCTCACCCCATGGATGTCCACTGGATAGGTATCACATCCCCACAAAATCCAATGAAATCTGTGGAAGTTTCAAGATATCAATCTAAGGTCAAAACCAATTTCCTAAAGCAGGGGTTTAATCCAAACACATTAGGGATCTAAGGAATATACTACAATGCACATATATGGAAATTGTTAAGACTATGGGTAAATATCTTAGACCACCCACCTCATTATAGAAGGTTTCTAAAAATTTCAAAATCATGGTGGCCTTTCTAAGGCCCACCCAAGCACCAACCAAACCCATCATCACCCAACCAAGATCGTCACAATAATCCAAGATTTAGTCACAAAAAAACAACTACTAATTAATTATAAAAAATAAAATTAATTATTTAACCAAAACCATATTAGTAAAATTATGGAAGACTCACCAGGTCATCATTCCACAACAAATTTGAATCCAACCACTCACTGAGGACCCACTGCATTACCCCGATTATATTCCTAGACAAATCTCTAAGGGGTGGTTCCAATTAAACCACTAATTAAATTAAACCATTTTAAATAACCTAAAAATTTTACCATGGTAATATAACTTAACAAAACATCACTCAATGATGCGAGGAATCCATTTTGGGATCTCTTCTCCCAAAGATGACCAAATAACCCTTGAGAAAAAGATTATTCCACCATGATATAGTGGAATCATAAAGAAAACTAAACCATAGAACTCAAAATGATAGGAATGGAAGGGGAGTAAGAAGGGAATCCATTGAGGTTTGAATCTTAAATAAAAATAATGATGAATCACCACCAAAATACCTCCTTAATGAGGATCGAAAAAGGGAAGAAGAGAGGAGAACCCTCATACAGTTTGTGCACACACGAGGTAGAGAAAGGGTAGGGGTGGCTAAAAATATGGAGGAGAAAATTGGTAAAAACACTATTTTAATTAAATGTTGGGTAACAACAATATTTGGACACAATTGTTTCCGAACCGTGCATCAACCATGCATTTGGACCTACCAGTACCACCTATTGTATGATTTGGATGCAAGGTTTTCCAAAATTTACATTAACCGTTCAAACCCTTATTGTCCAAAACCATCATCTTTATATGGTTTCACCACATGGTTTGACAATCCATGTTCAACCGTGATGTTAGAATTGTCTCTCTTCCGTAGCAAGGTGAACGGTTTTCCTAAAACCCTACGTAGCTCGTGCTCCATGTCTTATAACATTGTCATCCTCACATGGTTCTTCATATTTCCTCACATAGTTTACCACAAAACTTGATAAAACTATGTAACTAAACCGTGCTATGTAAAAAGGGAATTTAAATCATACTTTGCATTAATGGGTCACATGGATTCATCATAATAGTGCATACAAAACATTGAACCATTGTCAAAGAACTCAAAAACTCCCAAAACATAACTGGAATCCTTAAATGATCTTCCAAACACCCAGGATAAACCTCAAGAATCAATCCTCATCTTAAAACACCAATTTGAGGAATCTTAACTCTTGGAATATCATTTTAAGTGATAATTCAAAATAAAACCAATCCAGTACCAAAAATTCATGTTCCTTTGAAAAATTTCAATACATTTGAATGAGGGATCGTACATGAAGTTTCCATAGTGTTGTTCTATGAAGCAATGATGTATGATTTAGTGTCCTTATAAATATATAGGTAGCTATTTCATGGTGATCGAGGTTTCAACAATGATGCAGAGGGTTTAGAACTGAGTCTTTTCCTTCTGAAAGTATAGATAAGTGACTTATACCATCATAAATTCAATGAACAATAATATATATTTTGATAGAAACAATTATTAACAATATATATTATGTTTTTTTGATATTAATTTGACATACCAATATTTTTTTAACAAAAAGTAAACCCATTAATAATAATTGTTCAATATCACCAATTAATTTACTAACATTTAATTCTATTTGTATATTATATAAATACCAACATTATTTTACCAACACATCAATCTATTATTAATAACCATTATTTAAAAAATAACTTTTAACATGAGAAAACAATATTGAAAAAATAGAATAAATTTTTTATCATCATTAACTATTTAGAAAAGTATTTTTATAATATCATTTTAAAGACTTATGTTAATATTCAATTTACCATTTTTGGATGTTTTGGAAAAATATCTTATAATATATGTTGCTTTTATTTTAATATTTTAATTTATTAAATATAAAAAATAAATCAATAAAAATCTTATAATATTTCAATATAATTTTAACAAATAAAAATGATAAAAATAAATAATTTATTTTTATTTTATTAGTAACTATATTTACATTTTCTAAAATTTATTTTAATTTTTAGATAAAAAATTATTATAAAAATTTAGAAAATTTATAATATTTTTTGAAATCATTTTAAATAATTTAATGCACTGACTGTTTTTTTATTTTATTAATTGGAAGTATTAGGAATAAAAAACCTATATATAACTTTTTTGTTTTTTATATTTTTAATTGACATTTAAAATTCTATCATATTTTTTATCTATGATTTTCCCCATTATCTCAGCCCCATTTCTAATTTTCCATGAAGGCTTTGATTTACCTTCATGATGAAACCACCAGAATATCCCGATTTGTAGTATAGAGACTCATATTTTTCATACATAGATATCCCATATTAATAGATTAATACTCATCAAAAAACATAATGATCCACGCCAGAATCTTATAGGTCTACTGCATTCAGAAACATGGAATCATAAATAACATGTTTAGAAGTGTCTCCTATTATGTTATTCATTACTAGCACCCTTATTATATATATCATGCATAATACCATTATCCATAATTTGGATAAAGGAAACATAAAAAAGAGTGATCCTGGAGGCATAGTAAGGGTAAACAAGATAGGTATCAACGACCACTTGGGAATTACATGCACATAAGGGTATACGAATATGGAAATATAATTCAAAAATCATAGCTATCATATCATATATTATAATATTGAATCATGGAATAAAATATGTATGTTTATAGGTCAAAATTCGCAAATGAATCAAAAAAACATAATCCATGAGGTCATAACCTTGACAAGTGACATAAGTTAATGGAATACACATTACAATAGAAAATAATCTACTTAGTATTCATGGGTTCACTACCAATTCTATCATAGTGGATTGAGTTCACTCTCCAAACCATCTTAGTATTCAAGGTTCACTCCCAAGACTATCATAGTGGATTGAGTTTAGTTTCTAAACCATCACACACAACTACAAAAGTGGGTTTATCCAGTGATAGGGTTTTAAGAGTTCTAGCTAAAAGCAATGTTTAAAACCCCCTTTATCAGAACTAGACAAAACATTTTTTAAAGGGGACTTTAACAATTTTTTTTAATTTTCACTATTAAAGGGGGTCTTTGACAGTGCTAGAAAAACACTGTTAAAGGATCCCAATTTATCAGCGCTAGTAAAAAAGCACTAATAAAAATGGGCCATTATTAGCACTAATAAAAAACCCCTTTATCAGTGCTTTTTTACTACTGTTGCTAAAGGGTATATTTTAATATATATATATATATATCATTAAAAATAATATATAAATTTATAAATATATCTATATTTATATAAATATAATATATATTTTTTAAATATGTTACAGATAAGGTTATATAGGAATTTACACATAATATATAAGATATTTAGTGAAAATAGAATATAAAATAATTTTAAAAAATACATTTATTTAATAATTTAATAATTAATATTGAGTAATTGTCAATTTATAACTATTTTAAGATAAAAAATAAAAAAATTAATAAAATATCAAAACTATTTTGAAAACATAACTCGAACTTCAAATAAACATAACTTTTGATTCGAGTGTCTGTTTGAGCTCTACAAAATATCAAATCTTAGCATGTGATGAGATATTTGTTGTGATGAATGAGGGACCTCTATCATTAATTATTTATGGCCAAAAAGGATAATAAGGCCTCTAAAAATGAGTTTTTAGTTGGGGTACCCAAATGTTTTAAAATTCGATGGATTTTTGGCCTCGTTTGTGGGGGTATTTCTACCCCTTTTCAGTCGGGACTGAATTTATTCCTATTTATTACATTCATATTGATATTATTGATTTAAAATTTTATCATTTTTCACAATGAACTATTATTTTTAACCAAATATATAACCATATAAACAAATTTTTTATATATTCACACCTAAAAAATTAATTTTATAAATAAATAATTGAGCATATCTACATATAAAATATATTTCTCAACATATAATCCTAATATAAATAAAAAATTATATCCATTTTATATAAAGTAAAAATGTAAAAATGTTTATATACCTATAAAATAAATAAATAAGTAAATAAATATATATATTGTTTATATATATATATATATAATCTGTATTGACAAAATGATATATATTTTTCTATATATTCTAATATATGTAGATAAATATTAATATATACTATATGTAAATAAATATAGACATGTATAATTATATTTATAGATTCACACATACACACATAAACATATATATAAATGATATATGTATGATTGTATGTATTTATAAACACACACAAACACACACACAAATATTATATATATATATTTAAAAAATATATAAATATATAAATATATAAATATATATATAATTTATAAAAAATTATATAAACATATATACTAATATATGAAAAAAAATATGTAAATAAAAATATGTAAATATATAGATATACCATAAAATGTAAAACCTATCAATATAGGGTAGTGCAAAAGATGTTGGTGTATAAGTTGGAGGTCCTAGGTTCGAAACTTGCTGGAGGAAGGGGAACATTTGGAAGGGAGGGATTATCTAAAGTATTGATAAAGGGGGAGGGGGGATCACTGATGGGGGGTATGAATAAAAATATTTACCCCCTTTATCAGTAGGGCCTCCATTAGTGCTAAAAAAGCACCGATAAAGGCCCCTTTTATCAGTGTTTTTTTAGCATTTCAAAGGGGGCCTTTATAAGAAATTTTTAAGGTAATTGTTAAAGGTAAACATTTATCATCACTTATATTATTAGTGATTCTATAGAACTAATAATTCTATTTTACTAGCACTGTTAAAGGACTGATTTTCAGTAGTGAGAGTAGTCCAGGTTTACTCCCAAGACTTACATTATGGACAAAGTCCCTTACTAAAATTGTTTTAATCCCCATTATAGTATTTTTTATATCATGAGACATAAATATTTACCTAATTAATTTAAGGTAGATATAGGTCCCACCCATAAATGGTTATAATGTTACCACTATCCTTAGATATAAGGTAACCACCATCTATGGTTATAATGTAACCACTGACCTTGACAATAACATAATCACCATACATGGTTATAAAATAAACACTATCACAAACTTAAAACCATACACTTATTTTACAAATGATAATAAAACATTAATCATATCATCACATCATAACTCATGCAAAGAAAATGGGTTTCATAGTCATTTCATCAATTAACTATAGAATAACCAATATAAAGTAAATGTGTTCTAAAGAAATATCATCAAAATGAGCATTAACCATCAATAGAAATATTAAGAATGGTATCATTGGATCATATAACAAGTAAATAATAATTCACTTGAAATATTTCATTTAATATGAAACATTATTTTTAAATATCGTATATATGATTTCTTTAGATAAATATCCTTTTCATTTTGAAATAACATTTTAAAAAAATAATTGTTTTTCATTGATTATTGAAAATAGTTTCATTGAAAATAACATTTAATAATTATAATGTAAGATTAAAATAATTTTGACATCATGAAGTTTGTAAATTACATTCATTTAAAAAAAGTTAAAAAAACATTCCATTTACACATTTTAAAAATACCTCTTCGGAAATCAAAAACAAGATTCATTTTAAATATTATTATAAAAATCCAAATATGGGTAAAAATGAATTCAAAAATGAAAATAAACTTACTTTATATAGATAAATATTACATATTTTTATATAAATATTCAATACATGTCGCAAAAACTTGCATGAGGGTCGTAATGGTTTAGTGTATCTGGATACTAGATACACAATCTTTTTATTTCTTGAAATATCATCAATATCTCAAACAATGATATTCCAACATAGTACTATTCTTAGAAATACCATCCTTAAAACCTTTTTTCATAACACGGGGAAGGTAAACATAAGAAATTTTGAGCTAATATGCATAGTAATTTGAAAAAAATGGTGATATCAATATATCATGAACATAAGGGTATCATAACATGATAATAAAATTTTGATAATCATACCCTATATATCATAGATCATAAAATTGTGTCATGGAATAAATATTGTAGTTAATAAGACATGAATAATAATGAAATCAGAGAACATGATCCATTAGAACATAACATTGACATAAGATATAGATTCATGGAATATAGATAATCCGAGAAAATAATTTTTGTTGTATTCCAAGGAATAATTCCATAAATATCATGGTGGAATGCGTTCACTCCCCAAACCATTGTAGTATTCACTTTTCACTCCCAAGACTATCATAGTGGAAAATTCCCTTACTATACTGAGTTCTCTCCACACTACAATCCTATTTATCACACAAGATATCAATCTTTACCCAATACATTAGAAGAAGATATAGGTCCCACCCATAACAAATGAAAACAATACATACATATTCCAAAAGATCATAAAATATTCATCATATCACAACCCATGAAAAGAAATGAATTTTATAAATATTTAATTATAAAATAACCTATGAAAAAAGAAATAAGTTCTATAATCATTACATTATTTCATCATAGCATATCCCATGGAAAATAATGTTGTTTTCATTAGCATTTATCATGGTCTAACATAAGTAAGAGAAATGGGCTTCATAAATATCTTTTCATCATAATGTAAATATTTGAGAGAAATAATAATAATGGTTTCCATGGATCATCTCCCCATTAAATCATGTATAAATACAAAGTATGTCATATTAGATGTAATATGATTTGGAAAGATTACATGGAACCTTTTTGAGTAAAAGAATGTTTCTTTGAATTTTTTTTAAAACTAAACCATTGTAAAATATTTTGTAAATCCTTTTCTCTAAAAACCAACTTTTAAAACATTAAAATTATTCTTTAAATATCATTAGAATAATTTAATAAATAAAATATACATTCATTGAAAGTAAATTTTTAAAACTAAATTTTGTAAAATGTTTTGGAAATAATTTCAATTGAAAATAATATTTGAAAAATTATGAAGGAAGATTTTAATATGATTTAAAACATTACATGATTAAAACTACCTTTCATTGAAAATCACTTGTAAAACTAAAAATTAAAAAAAAATATTGTTAAAATTCTTTTATTTGAAAATAAACAATGAAAATATATAAAAGAATATTTAAAACAATTCCAACTAGTTCCTAAGATTAATATCCCTTCAACTTATAAAATTTTTCTTAAAACATAAAACATATTCAAAAAAATTTCTTTGAATACAACCTTTGAAAAATAAAAATGAATCTTTAAAACATTGAGTGGACATGAAAGAGGAAAATTCCCTTCATGCCATATATTTTTTTTAAAAAAGATTTTATTTACATATTTTTTAAAATTCAAAAAGTAATTTTTAGGAAAAATACATGAATATTACATTCAAAAACTTTTTTAAAAAGGTAAACATCAGATAAAATTTCTTTAATATATCATTTGGGTAATTCTAAATAGGTTTTTGTGAACATTTTTAAAAACTTAGTTTTTGATGAAAAATATTTTTCAACCAAAGAGAGAAAAAAAATTGAATTGTATAGAACACATTATTTTGAAATATGGAGTACATAAGAATATGAATATGAAGGTAATACATTTATTCTCATAGAATAACATTAGGTGATTAAAATTCATAAGTTTGTTGAGAGATGGATGATAGGATTTCGTTATTGGAAGCATAAACATAAACAATCCCAATAAACAATGAGATTTCAACATAAAACCTTGACCACATTGGTATATTTTTGAATCATAGGCCCCATTATGATAATAATAACAAAGTCTTAGCCACCCCAATGAGGTTTTAAGTGATATGATCTAAAAGTGATTGCTGACACTTTAAGAGATATTTTATTTGGTAATGGCACGTGTAAATATTTCTTTTAACATGATGTTTGAATTTTAATTTTTTATAAATAACATTTAAGGTATAAATATACTTTAGGGTTTATGTAATATTTTATAATGAAGTATTGATGGGGATAGAAGTTTTATTATATAGATAATCTTGAGATTGAAATATGATTTTATGAATAAGTGATTAATGGGTTTTTCAAAAAAAAAGTTCACCATATTTTTTGGGATTGAAATATGAATGTTATGAAATAACATTTGAGGTTAAAACAAACATTAATATTGAGATTATTTAAGAATTATTATGTTTTATATTTGGGTATTACTGGTGAATTTTAGAGATTAATGTATTTTTTTATCATTTGATGGTTTACTAATTTTGGTAAACATCACTAGGTGCTAAACGTTTTAGTTTTTGGGAATTTATAAATATAGGTAGAATATATTTATTATCCCTTTTATGGTTATGTGGCATATAAATTTGGATTTATATGCTTCAGTAATGAAAATTTCATATAAAATACTTATCAT
Organism: Viscum album; assembly: GCA_963277665.1. Classification (NCBI taxonomy): domain Eukaryota; kingdom Viridiplantae; phylum Streptophyta; class Magnoliopsida; order Santalales; family Viscaceae; genus Viscum; species Viscum album. Next base: position 1,867,295,605 of record OY728159.1, read on the forward strand.
TTGGAGAAAAAGACGATATTATCGAGGAAATTAGATAAAGGATGAAATTGTACTTGTCATGTAAGTATATTTCACTACGTTTTAAGTCTAAATGGTAAAATAATTACTTAAATCTAATAAAATTATATTGAAATAAAATCCTAGTGCCTTCATTTCTGATAAACTGATGGTCATTTCACTCATAGTATATTTATGGTTTTGATGTCTTTAACTTAATATAAATCATTCACTTTCGTATGATCAATGATATATATCTCTCTCTATAATTTTTTAAACTTTAAATTCATGTAAAAATATTCCCATAACAAAAATTTTCACCTATTTTTAAACCTAGAATGTGTTATTCTAGATGACATTCATATGCCCCTTTCACTCTCATCAAGAGGATATTTTATTAACCATTTTTATGATGTGGGTTTCAAAAAAAACATGTTTATTCAATCATACAACTATTTAATACCGATATAAAATTAAAATTTTAATGATAAAATTTATTACTGGGGGTAAGGTGTAACACCCCAATATTTTACAAATGAATACTATGTTCCATTGTGTGTTCAATGCACTACACCAAGCTTAAACGATCTGTAATATATATATAACTATTATAAACAATCCTTTAAATTTGAGGGAATGAATAAAATCACCAAAATTATGATGTATATATATATATATATAAATTTCTTTATAAATATAAATTTTTATTCAATTTTCAATAATGTAATTTTATTCCTAAAAAATATGTTTTCTTCAAAAAATATTTTTTATTACATTTCATGAAAAAAATATTTTGAATAATTTTTTGACATTTTAGAATTTTTTTTCATAAGATAAAATTACTTTTTAAAATTACAATATCAACTTTTACTTTGGGTTAAAATTTGGGTTTTTTTAGAAAATAATATTTTTAGTGAATACTGAATAATACTATTTTTTTGGTAAAAAGGTAATTTATTTTCAATAAATTAATAAATTTAAATGTACAATTATATTTTGAATAATATTTAAAGTATACTAAGTATTATTTATTAATATATAATACAATAAATTTTTTATTAATCAAATACATATTGAATTGTATTATAGATTGTCTTTGAATTTGAAAATGATATTTTTCTGAAAAAATGTTTTAAAGTGCATTATGTTTATCAGATTAATTAATTAAAAAAACTAATAAGGAGTGATATGAATTAAATTTACAGATTATATATTAATATATATTAATATATATATTTATATAATAATTATTATTATCCATAGAGTCAATATAAACTCCTATTTTCTTTGAAAAATACATTTCTTTAAAACCTTCTTTTCATCGCATCTGCATGTTTAATTTTAAATTAAAAATTTCCAATTATGTTAATATAATTTGGTAAAATATATTAATTATTTTTAATCAACATGACTTATTTCATCTCATATGGTGAATATAATTTTTTACTATAATGAAATGTGAAAATAGTAAAAATATATTACCATGGTTATTTTGAAAACGGGTTTACCAGGGGTTAAACTAAAAATGTTAGGAAAATAATTACACAAAAACTTGTCTAAAAACTATATTATGGACATATATAAACCTTATAATGTCTATGAATCATAAATTTCACAATTTTGGTCCTTGTGGTGGTACACCTTTGTCTTTTAAAAAATTTCAAGTGGTTTACTCACCTCACTTATAAAAGGCCACCCACACAATTATCTTATTGACACCATAAAACCCCTTCAGATAAGCCATAACATTAAAAAATACCTCCAAAAGTTCTATAAACTATTCCTATAATCTTTTTTGGCCATAAAAATATTCTATGAATAATTTATGTATAATTCTAAAGGAGTAGCCAAAGAAGAGGTAAAATTTCTAACTATGCATATTTATATTATTTATTATAACACATCATTAAAATATTATTTAAATGTTATAATATGATATAAAAAGTATCTCATATATACTAATATTTCATAATATTAATTTAATTACCTAAATATATCACCTATTCCCTAAAATGGGATACAAAATCCTCATTCATATGTGTGGCGGAATACCACCATGCAAATAGATGTCATTAATTTTTCTTCATCACCTATAAAAAACTGTTGTAATGATTGATTTTAACTATATATGTGATATTTATTACATATTTATACATATAGTGTTATTATATCACATATACGTTTTTAATTTCCATTTTATAGGGGATACAATAACATTATTCATGTGTGCGACAAACTACCTCCTCGTGAAGCGATGTGCTTCATTTTTTTCAATAAAACATTACATGGAAGGTAATAAGGATAATATTAATGAATATATGTTAGATAAATGATATAATAATAATAATAATTAAATATTTTAATCTATTAAATGGTCATATATCATTATATTTCTGACACTGAAATATGATAACGTCATTTGTGTACATGTGGACTACCCCCTCCATGAAACGATGTGATTCTTTTTTCATCACCACATCACACTGAAGATATATATAAGTATATAAAAATAAATAATATGTTATTAATTATATTATTATAATTCTATAAATATAGAATAATAAAAACCCTCTTTCTATAATGATCACTAAAAAATAGAAACGTTACTCATGCATACGTATGACCTACCATATCCGAGATCGTAACATAGTTATTTTTTCATAAATATTTGTCATGATTGATTTTAAAATTATAATTTATGAATAAATATTATAATTATTTTCGGATTATTATTCTTTATTTGTTGAAATATTGACCTCTTTGACCATATAACACCCCAAATCCCTTTCGAAATAATAAACTGAACGTCCTCAAAACACTCGACATAGGATTAACTGATTAAGGATTCAAATATGTCATTATAAAGAAATAAGAATAATAATTTAATTATAAAGTCTTAATCCTAAACAAGTTTCTCAAAAAATAAAATTATTTATGTATTATTATTATATATGAGTTAAAGTACATTCAAGGAATGTTTGGAATCGAGGTATGAGTTTTTTATAATCTCACTTTCACTTCTATGATACATATGCTATATTCACTAATTATTTATATTTTAAAGGGTATAGATAACCACTTTTACATGTAGTTTGATTAATCCATCATAAAAAAATTTATTTTATGTTTCAATTTTAATAAATTCTTATACAGGGTTTTGACTTGAATGTTATCGAGTGGTAAATAATTTCATAACTCAATTTATTTTTATTAGGTTATATTACTTATTTATTGTACTTGATATTCTATGATTATGATTTTAAGGAAATTTTATTATATCAAGTTTTATTTACAATTATTTTTTTGGATTTACATTTAATACCCTTAAAATATTTATTGATCAATTATGAAGTTAAATGGTATGATTTTTATATGGTTATTCTTATAAAAATATATTTATCTGATACATACATTTATGTTATGAAACAATATTCAGGTCTTTCATTTATATACTACAATTTTACATGTTATATCAAGAAACTCCTTATTTTTATAATATTTATATTAACTTTTTATTTTATTCTTTCATGGGGAATTCTATTAAAGAGTTACCAATGGAAAAGTCTTTACGTTACAAAATTATTTCTTTTAGAATTGTATATGTTCATATTTTTTTAAGTGGAGATAATATGATATTGTTTTCGTGAAACACATCTCTTTTACTCACATTTATTTATGAATTTTGTATATATTTTAAATTTATATTTTCTACTTTAATGATTAATCAAACATCAATGAATCTGTTTTTATGTGATACTGATATTGAATTTTCTTACAGTTCAGGTATCTTTCTCTTCCATATCCATGTTTTCTAAATTGTTTTAAAAAATGTTTTTTTTTTAAAATAGAATATTTCTTAAATCTATTTTACATGTTATTTTACATGTTATTTTACATTATTTTAAATGGTTTTAAATGTGATTTATTATCATTTTCAAAAATGGTCACTCTAGAATCCCCTTTTCAAAATGTTTTGAAAAGAAATTTTATTTATATCACTTATGGAATGATAAGATTTTCCCACTGTCATGTCAATTATTTTCATTAGAGTTTCCTTTATATGTCTACATGTTTTTTTCAACATAAATTATTTTCACAATACCGTTTTGAATTTTTATTTGTTAAAAGTGATTTTCAAAATGATTTTTCAATTTTCCTAAAAAATGTTTTCAATGATCTTTTAATTGTATTTCTATTTATCAAAATCAACAAAACTTGTTTTTACTTATGATAAAATGGGATTTTTTTTAAATTATACCATTATAATTATTTGTATATATGGATTATAATTAATTCAATGAGATATTTGTGATACTCATTTATTTTAATAGGTTAATCATGTTTCAAGAGATTTTTATCAAACCCATTTCTTTTCCATGGGTTAATCATGTTTCAAGAGATTATTAATGAACCTATTTATTTTACACATGTTAATCATTGTTCAAGGATATTTTTATGGAACCCATTTTATTTCCATGAGTTATTCAAGTTATATAAATAATAAATGTTTTTTATATGTGTTTTTGAGGAAATAAATTATCTGTGTACTTTATTCTTGATATGGTTCTTGTATTTTTTTTACGATAATGGGTGGTTATATTATAGACCAAGGATGGGTGGTTACATTTTTTAACCAAGGATGACTAGTTCCATGAAAAATTAATGACAGGTAGTTCCATGATAATCCATAGATGGGGTTTCCTTGATAGACTTCTAATGAACTGGGTAATGTTACTTTTCTTAATAGATAAGAAGGAGGGAGTTACCAGTGGGTTTCTCATATATAATTAACTAGTATCAAGTTACCTCTTACACGAGTTTAAAATGGGTTATGAAGATAAAATTTCTCAGATATCAATAAATTTTATGTTTGATTTATATGGGTTTACAATGTTTTTTTTGATCAATATTGATATCACATGTGTCATGATTATTGATTCTGATAAATATTTCCTTTTTTAGGCCTTATTAAATTATTTCATATTGGACGATACATGTATTTATGGGTATAAATATTCTTCTGTTATACACATTCACTTTTATTATGTCATCATAACCTTATTTTATTCTTATTTTTATAGATGAAATTTAATTATTAATGCTTAGATTTATCATTAAGGATCATTTTATCTCACACTTATTATGTTTCATTTTCCCTTAGTTATAAATATTGAGATTTAATGAATTATGTCTATAAGTGATTTCATATTGATGATGATGATGACTTAATGCGAAATAAGAAAAGATAAGTTAGGTTGGAGAAAAGATCATTTAAAGAAATGAATATTTTTTATGTATTAGTTTTTACTAATTCTATAAAACTATAAACCTAAAAGTTCCTTGAGAATCTAAGTGATCCAATTTTTCATTTTGATATTGTATGGTTTGGATGAAAATAATTGTGTTACCATCATCGATTTAAAATTTACAAATGTAATTTTAATGTTTTTAAGAACTGATTAAAGAGAAAAAGTTATAGGTTTTTATATTAATGATACAATATCTCAAAATGATAGTATATAAAAATCATTGAATAATATTGGAGAAAACATAACTTATAACCTAAAGAAGGAAAATTGAGACAAAAAATCCCTAACTGCTTTGGTAAGATCTTTACTAAAATCCCCATGTAATATAAACACTATAATAGATGTTCAAATATAAAAAATAATCACCAAAATGAATCATAAAATACATTCATGTTCAGTATTTACACTACATAAAATAAATAGGCGGTGAATATGGGATGTGTCAAAAAAAGTAAAAAGTGAGACGAAAATCCTTACCTTAAGTATAAATTCTTTTATATACATTCATAATTCCAATATAGTAACTATTATATTATTATAAATATATTATAAAACCATAATAATTTTCATAAAACTATATATTATTTTCTTATGGAATTTTATTACCCAATTATCTATAACTCCTTAAAATCATGTTTTGGGTAATAAAAACTTTATTTTACGATCATTTTTTTGTTTTTATTTTGAGTCCTCTTACTTTTGTCATGGTTCAATAAAATTTTAAATGTTAAAAATGATATGAATGTCATATATATTGATTTTATATTTATTTATAGTTATCTATAAAAGTTAGAGATAGAAAATGAAATATATCATTCATAGAGACGATAGGCCTTACATATGCTTGAAAAAAGTATCCTTTTTCCCAGGGGAAAAAACAAAAGAAAGGTAAATAATATATTACCATTAAGTAATAAAATTTATTTAATATATATCACATATATTCTTTAAGTTTACCATAATTAACATCTATGAAAATTGATAGTGCAGAATGAATCACAAGAGCGATGATATTGTTTTCCCAATGGGTTAGGATATTATAAGGAAGACAAGTTATTATTAATAATTGTGTATAATAATATCACAAATAACAAATATAAAAATTTAATCAAGTTGTGAGAGGTGGTGATGTAAAATAAATTACATCGGTTCATGAGGCGTTAGTCTATCGTACACATGAATGCTGATTTTGTATCCTATTTTATGGAAGTGAATAAGTATATAGGTTATTAATTTAACACACTAACATGTTAGTATATTTATATTTTTGAGGTTATTAATTTACCATGTTTTAATAATAATTTAAGGATATGGAAGAATAAATTCAATAAAATAATATGTTAAGGACATTACATATTATTTGTACAAATTTTTTTGGTTTACACCAAAGGATTCTTAGGGTGGATTCATCACAAAACTAAGGATTCTAGTATGATAATATGGATTTAAGGAATTTATTTGGGAATTTATTTTCTGAATCATATGGTTTTGGATTTGTTAATTGGAGTGGAGAGGGGGTGGCATTTTATAAGTGAGTTGAGTGGAACACTTATAATTTTTAAAAGAAAAATGTGTGTCCATAACCTTCACATTCCTCAAGGATAATGAATTGGAAATTATAGATAATTATACGTTAAAGTTGAGATATTTCCATTTAATGGGTTATAGACATGTTTATAGTTCATTTTACCACTAATCATTTAGTTTAACCTCCAGTAAACCCAGTTTCACCTTAAGCGCAATAATTAATTTTTTTTCCAATTTTACTGCTCATAATGGTCACAAATTAAGTTGAACATATTAGAAAATATAAATTATTATGATTCCAAAAATTGAATCCATTTTTCCAAATTCCATTCACAGAATTTTGAAAATTTAACTTAAATATTATCTCATATAGGCGATGAAAAACGGTATTCCAAAGAGAAAAGGTTCAAATGTTTAAAATGTTATAACAATGAAATTAAATATAAAATCTATTTTAATGAAATTAATTGGATTAATTTATATACTATTTAACTATTTTAAATTTAAAATTCATATTAAAATTAAGTTTATCTTGTAAATTTTATGAATGAAAATAATTTTTTTAATAAAAACCAGTATTTTCCACCATTAACAGAACAATTATCATTTATGAAAATTCTAAATATATAACTCAATGATAATTTTGAAATGTTTATTTCATAAAAAAATATGTTAATTTTTTCAATTAAATTTTCTAAAAGTTAAAAAAAAATAAATTTAAAATAATTATGCTAAATGTGACAGTGCTATATTTTAGAAAAATAATGTTTTTATGTATAAAAATATATTTATTCATATCCCTTGTCTTGAAAACACATATGATGATTTTTAAACATATGAGTGAATATATAATATATAAATTTAATTAAAATAGTTCAATAGAATCTATTTGTTTAATTTATTGAGGTAAAACACATTTTTGGGAATAAAAATTGTTATTTAGAATTAGATTTCCTTTGTTTTCAAATGGTTTTTTTCTTTTAAAATTAACTAGTCAAAAAGGACATTATATATATATATATTTATGTGTGTGTAAATAAAAGATTTTCATAAATTTGAAAATCTTATTCATACACACCATTCCAATATCTAAGTGATAATTATAATATTTAATATTAATATTCTAATAGTTTTTCAAATTTTGTTTAAACTTTGTGTTGATTGTAACGGATGAAACAATCAATGTTGTGTGAAACACAATATTAACACATTTTTATTTAAAAAAAAGATAAAATCAGTGTTTAATGTAATATAAAATTTCAATAATATTAAATTTATTTATAGAAAAATATTTTCCAAAATCTTGGGGTGTCACCTTTTATCCCTTATAAATTGCATCCTCACAATTTGAACCTTTTCATGGTAAAAAAGGTTTAACATTTCAAAAACAAATTGTAGGAATCCCACATCATAAAAAGGATTAATAATTATTATTCTTGAAAAGTAAGAAAGGAATGTGTGAAGGTCATTTGGAATAACACATATTAGGTTTCCAAATAGGTGAACACATGTGGGAAGTGATGATTTGGACATAGAAGAAAAGTGCAATGTCAAAATAATGATAGAGAGTTATAGAGATCCTTGATCATAAGAAATTTACTAATCATGTGAAAATCAACAACTAAAAACCCATAAACTGAATATTATTGAAAAATTTCCTTGATATTTACATAAATTATGGTAAGAGGAAAAACATTATTTCAAGGTGCTTTTCTTAAAGTTGGGTAATTTTTACAAGAAGATATAATCACCTTATTTCATTCCATTTCGTAAACACAATCTCATACATTAGATGTTCTTTGATAAATTTCCATATCAACTCTTACTTTAATAATTTAATATGAATATTATTTATTCTTGAAGTTGAATTCGATCATATTATCCACAAAATAAAGATAATGTTAGTCCATTTTTATCTAGATATTTTTGAAAAATAATTATTAGTACAAATAATCTAATAACACAGAAAGTTAAACATAATACATTTCATGAATATCGAACCATAGGGATCCTCTATGTCTAACCAAAATTGAAATAAAAAAAATTAGATTTTTTTTGCCAAAATTACAATATAAATATATCATTAATCCCCCGAACAATAAAATTTTCCATTAATTCCACCTACCAGATATCTGAATACATTTATAATACATTTTATTTAGACCTTGTAATTACCAGTAATAAAATAAATCATTATTGAAAATTTACATACTTCCTCAGTATGTAAATAAAACCACATATTATTGAATATATTATCTAAATCCAATAATTTTGTAAAATTAATCAATGACAACATAAACTAATTTGTCGATAAATCATTAATCAGTTCCATTTCATCAATATTATTTAATTTAATTTATTCTTATCCACCATCACTTAATCCCAACGCCAATATCTCATTATCTGGAAAATATTAAGTGTTATCTTCATATAATCATGTTTTTTATAAAATATCACATTTCCATTAAATAACATTTCTAGGTCTTTAGCATGATTCTAATTATTCTTTTAAATACTTAATGAAAAACTTATACTGAACAATCCTTATATATTTTATAATTCTTGAATTCCAATACATAAATAGTCAATAATTCCACTTAATTCTTAAACCATTAACTAGGATTCATTATATTTTTCTATAATACCTCTTTCATAAAATATGAAATATGAATCATGTATTAATAACCATTAACCTCTATTTAATAATTCTTTGCATGTTTAAAATAAAAATTAATATTAGAAAACCCATACATTTCATATGTCATTCTGGGCCTCTTCATCATTAACAACATAACCACTACTTGTACCACCTTTCCGATTCACTTCATAGTATTTCCCACCCGAACATAAATTTTTTTAATTCACTTACTCACCACATATATATAAATCAAAATTTTATTTTTCATTATGGAAAACATTATTCTCATCAATTTTTAAACTATTTTTTTTCATTTTTCCTCAGAAATTACTTACTCTTTGTCCTCTAAAAATGAATCATCTTATTATTTTATTGTGATATTTATTGATGGGATTACAACCACATTCATGGTGGATATAAAATTGAGTCTTTTTTCCAACATGTTCTCCATAACCTGATCTCTTAGTGAACTCCATCATTATCTTCTTTGAAGAGTTTGAGAGTAAGTTAAGGTGCATGTTGTTAATCGTATATCATGATAATTTATTAGCCTTAATCAAAATATTCGTCACTCTAGTAATCACCCATTTGGTTTCTTATTAACTCATTTTATATTACATTCATTGTTAACCTAGTTCATTGCAGTTCCTTTCATTTACTAAAACAATAAAAATAGTGTAAGAACTAGTATTGTAGTGGTAAAAATCATAATATCAAATAATCACTTATAGAAGTTCTGAATCCAGAATTTCGTTTTGAATCGATGAAACCTTAGGTTTATCCTATGTCATTATTAAAATCATTTTTTATTATTTATAAAGTGTTTTTAATTCCCAAAGAATATCCTCATGGAGTGTCAAATTAGTTGTATAATATTACACGTTGTTTTGTACCAGGTGACGATCGAGTCCATCTCGATGCACCCATTTTAGATTTATCACCCCTAGGTACCTTTGTTCCAGATCCGCATACACTTATAATATTTATATAGGGAATTAAATTCTTGGAAAAACTCACATTATCCTTTCACATAATTTTAAGAAATTTTCATATAGATTGAATCATCCTTAGACTTATCCTTAGATATATTCCTAAATATACAATTAAAAGCATACCTAGAAATGTCACTAAATTTTTACCATCCTAGATTCCAAAGGTTAACTAAGCCTTTACTATAATACAAAATATAACAAACCAAGCATTAAATATATAAATATTAAATAATTTTGTAGGAATATTCAATACATGTCATAAATACTTTCCTTAGGACCATAAAGGATTAGTGTCTTTAGAGACTAGATACATAATATTCTTATTTCATGAATATATTTAAAATCTCCCATAAGGATATTCCAACATACTACTCTTCTTAGATATAACCTACTTAAAACATTTCATTATAACCTAGTGAAAGGAAATATAATAAAGGGTGATATCAGATGTTTAGTAAGGGTAAACATGGGAGATATCAACATATCATGAGAAAAAGGGTATGAGATCATGAGAATAAAATTTTAAAACTATACCATGTATATCATTGTTCATAAAATCGAGTCATGGAATACATATTTATAGTTCATAAGATATTAATCCTAATGGAATCAAAGGACATGATTCATAAGAACATATCATTGTTCTAAGATATAGATTTTTTCTTTACACATAAGCATAAAAAATTATTTCCATAGTAGTTCAAGGATCATTTACAAGAATATTATAATGGAATGAGATTTCTCCCCAATCTGTTGTAGTGGTAATGGATCACTCCCAAAACTATCATGGTGTACAAATTCCATTATTAAACTATGTCTACTCCCCATTATTGTCATATTTATCTCATAAGATATCAATCATTACTCAATTAATTGGTGGGAGATATAGTTATGACCTATCACACAATGAAGACCATACATATGTGTTCCAAAATATCATAAAACATTCATCATATCAGAACCCATGAAAAGAAAGGGGTTTCCTAAAAATTTCAAAACAGAAAAACTAAAGAAAAAAATACAGGTTTCATAATCATTTCATTATTTTATCATAGTATTACTCATGGAAAAATAAAATAGGTTCAGAATCATTTAATCATGGTCTAACCCATTAAATAGAATTTGGTTTAATAAAAATTTTTCACCATAACATAAACCATATAGAGGAAATAAGTGAGGGTTTCATGAACGACCAACACAACACTCCATCCACATCCCCATGGGCTTACCAGTTCAGCACAGTGTTTAGGTGACACCCGAAAACCATCTTTACACAAAATCTAATGTAATAGCTCAGGGTTATGAAAATAAAAGTCACCCACTATGTCCCTCAAGTCTAACACTAAAAGGAATCCTACTTGGTATCATTTAGGTAAACACACAAAAAAGGAATCCTACTCACGATCCTTCACTGTAAGGTAAAGGAGGGATCCTACACAGAATCCTCTTATGATAGAAAACTAAGGCATCCTACAATAGGGATCCTTAATACAATACATGGGTAAAGTGATCCTACAAGGGGAATCCCTAGATCAACAAATAAGAAAAACCACCCCTCTTGGGATCCTTAAAAGCATCCAATCTCACAGTCTCATTGGCTAAAAGGGCACATCTCACAAGGGGAACATCCTCAAAAGTATAAATAATAGAAGATAGCTAATACTACATCTCAGATCAAGGTCTCAACTAGGTTGGTCTGAAAAGCCAACCTATAAATCTCACAATGTCCCTACCTCAGAAGATGACTATACTCTAATGTTGGAGGAAGAACCTATCTATTTAGATAAAATCACCAAAACACCCATTACAGGTTATCAGTTCACTCCACGGGTTCCACTATCGCGGTCTACATAGAAAACCACTCTGAATGGACTACTAATAGGTCCAAAAATAACATCGTGGAAATAAAAAAAGAAAAACCCTCAAATGGTTAGAAGGGTTATTACACAGAGGGTCCCCATGGGTACATGTCATGTGCTCCCATAGCCCCACCTAGGCATGTACCTTTTCCGGACATGGCATGTACAAGCTCCAAGTACACTATGTGAAATGGGTACACTTTGTGTACCTGACATGGGGTACATGCCCGATCCATCAACCATCTTATCCATTTACTTGGCCAAGCCATGTACTTATACACTTCATGCTATCCACACAAGGTTCGGCCATGTAATAAACATGACCATGAACCCGTACATCGGTAGACATTCCCATGTACTCAGCCACGTGGATGAGTACCATTACACATCATATATGCCCCATTCAACTTATGTACTCCTTAAAACATATTCTTCCCTAAATGGGAAGAAAACAAGGCATGTCAGCCTGGACTATACATTGTGTAACCTGGTTTCCCCAAATGAGAAACCCTAAGATGAACCAAAACATACATTTTCACCCACACAACTATAGGTATAGACATAAGAGGCCACAAGAAAACACAATAGGGCTATAGAAACATGAAACAATGAACATTAAGGGTCTTTTTGAAAAACATAAAATTGGTCTACCTTCAGGAAGAACCCGCTGAATCTATAGTTGATTTCACTATCCACAGTTTCCATATACCAACTCAGTGCATTGAGGTATTCCCAACAGTATCACTCTTCCCTTATACCTCTCTATTTCTCCCTCTTTTATTTATCCCACTGCCGAGAAGTTTAGGAGGAGGATCCATGGCTTACACTAGATGAAAGGAAGTTAAAATAAAACAAAATAGAAAAGGATGAAAAGAAAAATAAAAATAAAAAGGGCTCGAACCCAGCCCTAGTTCTTGAGTCGAGTTGATGCCTTTCCAAGTCAGAAATCTTCATTACAGATATAACATCGGAGAAAAAATCTCAATATGATGCTCCAATCAAAAGTTATCGCCAAACGAAACTGCACGAAGAAATTAATATTTTGTTTTATAATATGAAATATTAATTATTCCACTAAAATTAAAATATATCATATTTCCACCAAAATCTTTTCCAAGTCTAAAAAATATATTAAGGGACCAACATAGTGGTGAGAAAAAATTATCCATGATCATATTCTAGGGGAAAATACTATTTTAACCATTACAAGCATCCAAAATCATGAATTAAAATTTAAACTCAAAAACTGAAGTCGAAAAAAAAACTGGTTCTTAAAAACTCCCCACTAAAAACCATTTAATCCATATGTATCTTGGTGAAAGGACCAGTAACCATGCTCTCAACCTAAGAATCTACACAACCAAGCTATATGGACTGCCGAATGATCAACCTCATAACATCAGCAATATCCTCCTATGTTAAAGGCATTTATCTATGAATGATCCAATACTACCAACCATAGGAATACCCTTATCATCATCTCAAAACAAACATTGTGCCCAATGGATCATGGAAAACACTAATGTACAACTGAAAATGTGGGTCACCATCCTCAAATGGACAATGGTGTGCTCCCCACCATATGGATTACCTTACACCACTCCTCGATCACCACCACAATAGGTTCCATTCCTCAATAATGAAGAACATTTAGAAAGAACAACAAGATCTATGTAGGGATGGATCTCTCTTAGAATAATCAAGATGAATCAAGATAGCACATGATCTTCTATAATAAGAGTATACTAAGATTCCACCAAAGGCATGTACAACTCCCTCCAAACCACGCTCACATCTTGTTAAAACCTGACATGGATTTAACCACATGTCAACTATCTCACGGAAACCCATAATTTCATAACGTCACCTCTACCTAAGAGGACATTTCAACACAAATTCTGAGATCCAAGACCACAGAATGTCTTGAAACATTTATCCTCATATCTCACCTGGCCACTCAATGATTTAGATTATAATGATACCATGTATAACCAGTGTGTATCTTTATCACCCAACCTATACTCTAGCAAGTCGTTCCAGTCACGATCATGTACCCGTGATCTGACTACTTCAGCAGCAGCGGAAAAACCCTAGTTGACCAGGCCATGCACCCGAATAGTCTTTCCCATTACGCAAGTCTCAAAAAAATCACGTCATGTCCTTCGTTAGAACTGAAGGTATTCGCATGCCTCTGATGAAAAATCAATCACTACCATTACTCAATCACAAGATGAGAATAAATCCAACATCACTTCTAAAAATAAATTAGAAAACACAGGCCAACCTCTCACACATTCCACCCACGAAAAAAACAAACATCGACCTATAAGGTCTTGAGTTTAAAACATGGTCCTTAGGTCTCCCAACTAGGAAAAAAGATCCAAAATCTAAAAGGAAGGAAAATTTCACAATGACCTACAAATGTAAAACCAGAAAGCATTGCTTAAAAGGGCTCTGATTCTATCTGAGAATCCATAGAAAGAAATACTCCCCGGAGGTGACAACCAAAGAAGAAGAGAAACCGAACTAACACTCGTTGGGAATCCGTATATGGAAATACCCCATGAAGGTCTATTTCATAAGAAAATTCCTTGTATCCATTGTCATCTTACTCAGCGATCCGACCAAATAACCACAAACCAAAGAAACAACTCCCTACTATGGGTTCAAAAAAAGGAATCAGGTTCCAAATCAACCTACTAAGTCACTGCACCTCTTAAGCATGTGGACGGATTCACCAGCCTCTCAACAAAACACCTCGATGTAGATTTACATATTCTTCCATCCGAGTGAGATATATATGTATGCAACCCTAAAGTCTTTATTCTTCAGTAAAATCACAAACTAGTTGGACTATATGATGTGAATCATATGTGCATGGTATGATGCATGAGACGACTCTTTCCTTTTACATCCAAGAGATAAAATCCATCTCTGGACTATTACCAATGTCCAAGAGTGATAGATCAATAGTAAATCATAACATCCACATAACATGTGTGTCTATAAAAAATAAATCATATAATACTATTACACTGCAGACTAGAACAACAATCCCACACCATGGAAACAATAAATTCCTACTAGAACATGTTTTCTCAACCCACCAGTCTGATATCCATCACAAGTTACAACACATTCCTAATACTCTTGTATACCATATCCCAAATAGTAAATACAATGAAAATAAAACTCCTCTAATACCACTTTTAACATCCCGGACCAGATGATAATAAACTAGTGCTCAGAGTTAGTGGGTCACTAGGCCTCAAGCGTGCCTCTATATATTCTAGATACATTTGACTAGTAGTGAGGGATTAGGTGGTGATAGTGGGGAGACTATGACACCAAATAAGTGTAATAACACAAAAGAAAACGACTAAATATCATACACAATGTAAAGTAAATAGATTATTGAAGTAGTATAACATTGAAGTATAAAAATATGTAATAGTAGAATTCTATAAAAGCCTTAAAAAGTATGCAAAACAATACAACACCTGTCACCCACTGGCCCGACCATATAGAAACAAGTACAAGAGAAGATGAAAGTAAAAGTGAAAATATCTTCTACTAACTTTGTGCCAACCCATGTACCTGATCTCTAGACACTATCAAATTACACCATCCTGATCAATAGAATTACCTAACCAGCTCTTCTTGACCATGTAACACTGGGCCTCAACCCCATCTACCATGCAACTCATGCTCAAACTAAAAAGCATACATAAGTTCTACATGTACCCTAAGGTGACTGTGTAGTGGTGGGGAAGAATCTCATTAGGCCTCCTCAATAAGAAACCTATAACTTTCCTGAAATAAGTGTATGAAAAAACAAAGTGATAAACCACTTTGTGACACTACAAAAGGAAGTAAACCAAATGTGAAACCAGAGTCGAACCTACGGTATGTAATCCCCATCAATTGGGAAATTTCCACCATGGATGTCCATAACTATATATGTATAAATTTATATTCCCATACATAAATATAAATAAATAAATAAATATATATATATACACATTGATATGAATATTAATGTGAATGTGAATCAATAAGATGAAACGACAATAGCAGTCGAACAACGGGTCTATAATCCCAGTCAACTCGACATCCTGTGAAAGAGCTTTGAGATAAGAATCATGACAACTCAATCCATGAACCATTAAGTCGATCCCTAGGTCCATAATCCCAATCGTCATATACCTACTTTATCAAACACTGAAAAATTATCTATGTAAGATATGCTACTATAGGGGGATACTCATCCTACACTTGGTTACCATGTACTCACCTCTAATCACTAAATCAAAGAAACCGTATACTGATGGTCAATCTTGTAAACATATATTTCCAAATGAATCATACAGAAATCTAGGGAGATTCCATAATACCCCTTAATCCAGGTAACTAATCTGGTAGAGCATCATCAATATTATCAATGAACAATATACCAAGGATCCCATATAATCCCTCACGGTTTTGATGCAATTAGTATAATGAGTCCATCCAATGCATCCCTCAACGGGATCCAAGTATCACTCAGGGCACTCAAGTTATTCAACATTGATTCCATCCAAGGAAACCCTCAACTAGATCCATGTATCACTCGAGGTATAACTATAATAGGCCAATGATCCTATCCAAGGAATCCATAAATATGATCCAAGTACCGCTCAAGGCTTAATCACAAAAAACCATTGAGTCCATCCCAGGAATCCCTCAACTTGATCTGGGTTTCACTCTAGGTGTACAATTAATAAATCCCATGAGACAATCATGGAATACCTAAACAGAATCCATGAGTCACTCAAGGATTAATTAAAATTCCACTGAGTCTTCCCAAGACATTCGTTAAACAGATTTGAGTATCACTCTGGGTGAAAAAAGCACCCTAAAGAGATTTTTCAAGGAATCTGTCAAATGGATTCAAGTGTCACTCAGGGTAATATATCCAAACATTGAATCTGTCCTTGAAATCCCTAAACTGGATCCAGGTATAACTCATGGTTTAATTATCATCCCACTCGGAGATATAAATCAACATCCTACTGAGCCTATCCAATGCATTCATACAACATGAATATATGAATCGCTCAGGGTGAAACAACACGTAAGTCTAAACAACCAGATTCCATGAATCACCTATGGACATCCAATATATATATATATATATAATTAGGATCAAAATCCATCTCCTGGGTAGTACCTCTGGGTATACAAGAAATATCAGAAATAACATGGCTCAAAATCCTGATCTCTAGAAACCACGTATGAGCATCCCAATAATCAATACGGCGAAATGGGAGAAAATTTGATCATACCAAGAGAAATAAATATGAATCACCTCATTCTCAACAACTACCAATTAGAAAAAACCTTTTTTATCCATCATGACATCAGTAATAACAGTGTTATGATATAAAAAATGAGTGAGGGTGGCCTGAATGACCAACCCAACACTCCATCCACAACCCTACGAGATTACCCGTTCAACACAGGTTCTAGGTGTCCCCTAGAAACCTTCTCAAACCAAACTTGATGTAACAGATCTATGTTATTCCATCAATGGGCACCCGATGGGTCCCTCACATAAAAAATAGAAAGGCATCCTACTTGGGATCTATCAGGTAGACACATGTGACAGCATCTTACTCAGGATCCTTAGCTATAAGGTAAAGGAGGGATCCTCCAAATAATCCTATTACGATTAGAAATTGATTCATCCTACAACATGAATCCTTTAAACGATTCATGGGCAAAGGGATCCAACAAGGGGAATCCCTAGATCATCACATATGAAAATAGATCCCTCAGGGATCCTTATAATCATTCAGTATAACGGTCTCATAGGCCAGAAGGGAACACATCATAAGGGGGATGTCCATAAAAGCATTGATCATATGAGATATCTCATAGCTCATATCAGATAAAGATATAAACTAGGTTGATCTGAATTCCCATCCTATCATTCTCACCAATTCTCTCCCTTATAAGACGAATGAACTCAAATATTGGAGGATAAACCTATCCATTTAAATAAATGCCCCAAAACACCAATTATAAGTCCTAAGATCACTCAATGGGTTCCACCATCAGGATCTACGTGGAAAACTACTTATAATGGACTACTCATTGGTCCAAAAATTTATGCGGTGAAAGAAAACACAAAAAACACTGAAAGGGTTACAAGGGGGAAGTACAAGACTCTTCCCATGGGTACACAAAGTGTACTCCAATATCCCCACCTTGGTGTGTACCTCTGTCAGCCTAGGCATGTACAAGACCTATGTACAAAGCGTGTAAAATGGGTACACGACGTGGAATTGACACTGGGTACATGCCCATGTCCCTCAACTTTCTTGGCCATTTACCTGGCCAAGCCATGTATATCTACACGACATGGTCCCGACACTGGGTTTGGCTGTGTACTCTATACAGACATGTATCCCTACATTGGTATACAAGACCGGGTACTCAGCCACATAGCCAAATACTATTACACAATGTGTATTTATCATACATGATTTATAATCCTTAAAACATAATCTACCATGAATGGGAAGAACAAATGACATTTCATCCCGGACTACACGCTGTGTAACCTTGTTTCCTGAATGGGAAACCCTCATATCACCCAAAACCCCTGTTTTCTCCCCTGAAATAATAGATCCAGCCTTAAGAGGCCACAAGAAAACAAAATAAGGCTATAACAACTTGAAACAAAAAAATTAAATGGGATTTGTAGTAAATTATAAAATGATCATACCTTAGGGTAGAAACCACCAAAAATTCGATTGATTTCACTATCCACAGTTTCCATACACAGACTCAGCGCATCGAGGGATTCACGATAGTACCACTCTTCCCTCACCCTTATCTCTCTTTATCCTTCTCTTTTTTATCACTCGATCGAGTGTTGTAGAATGAGGAGTTGTGGTGTACATGAGTAGGAAGTAAGGAAAAAAGGAAACAAAAGTGAAAAAGAAGAAAAGAAAATGAAAATGATGAAAAAGGGGCCCATGATGACCCTAATGTCTGACTTGAGTTTGTGAGTAGCCTAGGATACAATTCTTATTCTGAGCTCAAAGGTGGAGACAAAATCTCAATCTGATGCTCCATTCAAAAGTTATCTCCAAATGAACCAACATGAATAAATTAATATTTAATTAAATAATATTAAATATTAATTACTTCACTAAAATTAAAATAGAAGATATTTCCACCAAACTTTTATCCTAAGGATAAAACTCAATTACAGAAACAACATAGTGTTCAGATAAATTATCTAGGATCATCTTATGGGGTAAAATATGATTTACCCCTTACAAGCATAAACAAAATTCAATTTTTTGCTAAAAACTACAGTCCGAAAAAACATGGGTTGTTACAATTGGGTATGTATAAGTTGGAGGTTTGCAGTATGGTTACTCCAAGTGTAAATATGATGGAAAAACTCTAAGGTACCCATGCGAGTTACATTGTATGGTAGCTGTGAGGGATAAAAATCATACGGTAGCTGCGAGGTAAACAATATTAAGTAAGTAATGACCCAAGATACTTTTATGGTTTTATGTTTCCTATAAAAATATCATGTTTCCCATAGTAATTATATGATACGTTATGAGTGAGAATATAGTAATTATGAAAATTAATTCATATGTTTATAAGTATTCATGTACTAGTGGTTCTTTCTTTTTTTATATCCATTACTAAGATTTTAATGCTCATCCCATATTTTTAAATGTCTTCATAGGTTATATGGATGTGTAAAAGAAATAAGTGTTTCAAGTTAAAGGTTATGAAGATTTGTCAAAAAAATAATGTTATATTTTTAAAGGTTTGTGTTTTGGATGAAAAGGGTATTGTTTTAGTGGTACCCACTTTGAATGCTTGTGCGTTGATACGTATGAATTATGTCATAAATTTCTAAAACTATAAACTGAAAAGATCTATGGGAATGTAAATAATTGAATTATAAAATAATTTACCTGATTTTGTAATGTTTAAGGATGAGTCCTTATATTTAAGGTCATTATATAATTACTTAAAGTTACAAATAAATATAAATCATGATTTTTTTTCATTAAGATGAACATAAAAACATATATTCCATTATAAATTTATTTTCCCCTATGAAGACACAAAATATATATTTAAAACTAAGAGAGTGACATTTTATAAAATTATTTAATTTATATATATTATATAGGAAAATTTAATGGACATGAATCCATTAAAAATTTAAATTTTGATCAAAATGTTATAAGTTTCGAATTCACTTCATCCTATAATAAACAGGTTGTGAAATTATCACCTTATCCCATAGTTTTGACATAGATTAACCTGATTTTTCCCTTATAGAGGTGATAAATTATACAAAAATTACTATTCATATTAACAAAAAATAAAAGTGGACTCTTTACAAAATTTGATCTTACTAATTCCAAATACAGAGTCCAATTTAATAAATTCATCGAATTAAAGTGTTAGAAATTAATTTTAAAATAAGTTCAGAAAACACGATAAAAAAATCTTTTTAGAAAAATAATGTTTTAAGCATAAAAATAGATTTAATCTTATATCAAACCTAGAAAAATAACAGATTAATGTAAAAAAATTATTTATTATATAATATATACATTTAATTTAAATCATTCATATATAGTGATCAATTTAATCTGTTAAGAGAAAAATACATTGTATAATAAAATAACTTTTTAAGAAAATGTATTTTTACCTATAAAAAGGTTTTTATACTAAATCCAAACATGAAATATATTCTAATTAGATTAATTTTATTACATAAAATATTATAGAAATAATTTTAATTAATATAATTCTATAATTTTAAATTTTACACGCCTAAAACAATAATTAAATTTTCAATAAAAATCATAATTTTTACTATTCGATAAAAATATATATTTCGAAAAATTTCTAAAAAAATTAATCCTAATATAACATTATTATTCTAATATTAAAAATTTTGTCCAATTTAAGAAATAATATTTTTAAAATTTTCTAAAATTAATCTTAATATTTTTTTACAAAAAGTAATAATAATCTTTTTTGATGAAAACATATTTTTGAAGAATAAAAAAACTACATTAAAAATTTAATGATTATTTAATAATAATATATCAAGAAATTTTTACTAAGAATGAAATATATATATATATATATCATAAATTAGTTAATCATATTTATAAATATATATTTAATGGCCATGTTATAACTTTTTGAAATAATAATATGTTAATAGTATATCATGGTTGGTTTAAACATGGTGTTTCCTATTGAGAAAGATATTGATGAAATTAAATTATTTAAAGAGAAATATTTTATAAAATTTTGGGTGTACATTCTCCCCTCTCTTAACAAATAAATTGTATCCTCACAATAGGATCTTGTTCTTGGTAAACAAAGTATTGATACTTGAAAATTATTTTTTTGTAAACCCACATCATAAAAAGGGATAATAAAACATCCCATTTGAAATAGGGAATGGTAAGTACAAAGGAAACCAAAATAATAGGTTTTAAAAAAGGAAAAGATCCGTGAGAAGTAAAAATATGGAAATGGATGAGAAAACCAATTCCCAAGGAATAATATATTGTGATTGAGGACATGGTCTGGAGAAAGTTAACAACCATAAAACCATGAGTCATTGAGGGATTAAATGACCGAAAATTCATTCAAATTTATTTTTTTAGGAAATTCTTTTTATATTACAACCCCTTACATAAATTTAGAGCATTAATTTACCATAAAGAGAAATAAAATATGTAAATATACATACATGACATGTAGAAAAACAACCTTTAGTCAATTTACACCATAATTTAATTTGTTTCTCCAAACAAAGATTATTTGAGATGAATTGTTTTTTAATTTATAAATTAATAATATAAAATTCTAATGAGTCAAAAAAATATATCAAAAAATTATTCCTATTTTCAAACATTTAAAAAATAGTTATCATAAGATAAGATAATACCAAAAATGAATTAACTATTAAATAATACATTTAACTATAAAATTTTCTAGAATAACAAAAAGGTTTCCACATATACCATTTCAATAAATAACCATACATCACAAATATCCTTAAGAACCTTATCATTAATGAATTTTTATCCTCGAATGAAATGACATACCTTTCAACATAAACAATTAAAAAATCAATTTCATTTATCCCAATTAATTTATCATGTTAAATCACTATGTTAAAATTAAAGGTAAATTATACCTCATCCCAATAAAAAATATACCCAAATATCATTAATAACCATCATAAAACACTATATAATTTCTTAATGTAGTGAAAATCACAAAAATATCAGGAATAAAATTTAGATATTAACATAAAAGGCAGTCCTTAACATGTCCTTAAATATATTTTAAAATTTTTCTTTATCAATGAATCACTTTTCAACAATTAATATTATCAATATCCCACTACCCAAGAGACCATAATAAAATTAATCTAAAATCATATACTATAAAAAATGGTTATTTAAAACTAAATAGATTATTTTTCCTAAAACCCTATAAAAGTTTTAAATTTCCCCAAACTACCACCACTGAAAACCTAAAAAAGGGGTTCTCAGAATTTAAACCTATAATCATACATAAACCTATAAATCCATAATGGTATTAATAACACATATTGTATTCTCATATGAAAACATGTAACATATTTTCGAAATAAAATAAAAAACAGTTTCAATATATCAAAAAATGTAATAAACATCATAAATAATAACTTAATTTTTTTATTCAAATCACTAACCAATTTTACGGTAACCAATACTGTCCCACCAAGGTAAATCAACTAATTATCCTAAATAAACATTATAAATTTTCTTTTTCACTGGTTCCATTCAATACATGTTTTCAAATCCCTAAAGAAAACTAATAGGTAACATTCTATATATGTTTAATGATTATTATATATAAAATATCATTGATATAATTTATTAATCTCAATATATGAACAATTAAATCATTTCACTTCAAATATTCTCATAGCACCTGTTATTCCATGGTCTATGAGTTAAAATTAAAAAGAAGGAATTGAATCAAATAATTATATGATTCCCCACAAATAAGAAAATGAATTCCTTGGAAAGTCATTTCACTATTCCCTTTATTTACACAAATAAAACATATTCCACTCCGCTTGATATATTCTTAGAGGTACTTCTTCCCATTTTCTTGATTAGACTGAAATTTAACTTTCTTATATTCCTGATTGTTTCCACCTATACTTCCAAAAAATTCAATTTTTTTATATTAATTTCTATAAAACTAACTTATTATTATGTTGTTAATCATTTATCCTTAAATATGATTAGGTATAATTACACGATTCCAAATTTCAATACCCATTTAATTTTTTTTATTATGGGGGAAATCATTTGTTTTTCCTTCATATTCATTATCAGTGTGATGTCTTCTAGTTTCAGACATTATTAAATCCAAAAATAGATTTGTAAGCTTACAACTATAATAAGCAGAGTAATATATCAAATAGTAATGAAACATAATTTAAGGGATATCTATATCATGATACCTTCTTCCATGTAACCTTACATTTAATCTTGGGCATTCATGTTTTTACAAAAACATTAGTATTTTATATTATACATTGAATTATCCCTAGGTTTCTCAATAATGTTTTCTATTCCATGATTATGAAGTCTAACTAAAAATTCATACAATAAAAACTATATAAACATGTTGGTTTTATATATAAATATCACATCTTAATAGATGAATATTCATTATAGAACATAATGACTCATTCTATAATTTTATAGTTCCAGTTCTATTGAAAAAATGGAAACATAAAGAACTAGTTCATAAGTGATTCCAAATAAGCTCATCCTAACAATCACCCTTCTTAGAAATATTATTCTTTATAACCTAGATTATGGAAACATAATAAAGGGTGATCTTATATGACTAGAAATGGTAGTGAAAATACATATCAATGATCACTAGAGTATAATATGAACATAAGGGTATGAAAATATGCTAATGAAATATGAAAATTAATACCCTGAATAACATAGATAATAATCATGAGTCATGGAATAAAACATGTAAATTCGTAACACAAGAAACATAAAGAGACCTAAGAACATTATCCATGAGATAATAACATTGGAATAATACATATGTTTGTGGCATACACATAAGCATATAAAATCATTTCTTTCATAGATGAGGCTTCACCTCTTGGACTATCATAGTGTATTGGGTTCAATCCCTATACAATATTAAAATTCAAGGTTCACTCCCAAGACTATCAAAATGGATTGGGTTCACTCCCTAAACCATCTTAGTAGGGTTCACTCCTAGGACTATCATAGTTGAAAAAGTCCGGTATTAAACTGGGTTCACTCCCCATTTTTCAATCTTTATCTAATAATATATCAATCATTAAATTATATATTTGTGGGAGATAATGGTATAACTCTTCCTTGGTTATAACATGACCACCATCCATGGTTTTAACATAGACACCAAGCTTGGTTATAAAATTACAAAAATTTTATCTTATTACTTAACTAACACCACATAAAGAAAATAATACAAATGTTTTCCACAATATCATTAAAAGTTAATCATATCATCATATCTATACCCATGTAAAGAAAAATGTTTCACAAATAATTCATTATTTCACAATATAATAACTCATGGAAAATAAATGGGCTTCGCAAACATATCATCAATATAAACATTAACCATCTACAAAAACATTAAGAATGAATTCATTGTATCATATAAATGTTGAATCATAATTAATATTAATTGTTTCATATTATAAGTAAAATGATTTTAAAATACGAATTGGATCATTTTTGGAGAAAAATATCTTTTTAATATGAGAAATAAATATTTAGAAACATAAAAATTTATAATTCATTAAGGATAAAATCTACATTGAGAATATCATTAAAATTATTTAATGTAATATTCAAAGAATTCAGTAGTCATGATGGTGGAAAATTATATTCATGTTGTAAAAGATAAAAAACCATTCCTTTTACACTTTTGTAAAAGGACCTCATTCCCTAAATGAAATGAATATTTATTTTGAACAATTTGTTAAAAATATAGTCATAGGTTAAAATGACCTTAATAAATCATAATAGAACATAAAAATACTACATTAAAACTTTTTTTGAAAACATGTATATGGAAGTAAGGTATTTTTTGACTAAAGAGTGGAATTATGTCATTTTTACTTGAAAAAAAATTAATCTCCATAGTACATAAGGTGAGGAAAATTAAAGATTAATATTTATTTTCAACAAAATAACCAATGCATAATATTTTTAATATGCTTATTGAGAGGTAGACAAAAATATTTCATCATCAAAAAACTTAATATTAAGAAATCCAAATAAAAATGGATATTGTAGGATAAAACCACTACTAATATGGAAACGTTTGACTCAAAATCCCCATAAAACAAATAACCTTACATGGATATGTATATACCATAATTTTAATGATAATAATCATCACAACTAGATTTTTATTTTCATCCATTGTATTAGATTAATCTTTTTGTTAGATGTTTTTTTCTTGAGTTCTAGGTGATCTAGACATAAATTTGGTGTTTTGGGTGGATTTTTGCCTTATTCATTATTAGTGTGAAGGTATGGGGAGGAAATGGATTAGTGGAGAGTTTTTGAAACCCCTAGATTTAGTTATCTATGGAATGTGTTTAATGGATGGATTATCCCCTTGAGTTATTAGAGTTTTGGGGTGAAAAAGATGATGTTTTGGTGAATTTTCCCCGATCATAAGGTTAAGGTGAATAGTTAGTTTAACCTTTCACCCTAAGTGTGAAGGTGTTAAATAGTTTGGTCACAAAATTTAAATAAACATACTGCCTATGTGTGAAACCCTAGCGGCACTAGACAGTGGAAAATAACAATGTTTAAGATAGTGGGAAATCATATGGTTTGCACATGGTTTGTTAAACAGTGTGAGCTAACCATGAAACCCACTCAAGAAAGGTTATTTTGTGACTTTTTAATTAATTATAAGTTATGTTTCATCCCCTAGACACCCCACTCAAAATTCCCTAGCTTGTACACCTCCCATGGAGAATTTTGGCTTCCAATATTCTCTATGTTGATTTTTATGTGTTTTTTAGTGATTATTCACCAAGATCAAATGGATAGGGCTCCCCTATCATTCTCTATGGATTTTTCGTTTATTTTACCCTTTTCCTATAACCATATTCACTATATTTGGAATATTTTAATACATAGGGTGGTGTGAAATTCGGGTTTTTTCCTCTTTATGGTTCGTTATAGATGTTCTTTCTTCTTGGAACCTTTGTGGTGTCATTTAGGTTGGGATTTGTTGAATCGCATGGGATTGATGGTTGGTTTACCTTATAATTTCCTTTGAAATTAATATTTATTTTTTTCTTTATTTTTTCACTTTCCTTGGACGTTAAGTACTGCTGTATGATTTTTATAATAATATTTTTTATGTGAAATGAGGTGGTTTTCTTCATTTTTTTGAATATATGGTGTGGATTTCACAAGTTCTGCACACCAAGTGTTTGATAAATTGCATGTTGTCTTTTAAAATTGGATTTTGTTTACTAAAAGTATGGTTTACTATTGTAAATGTATTTGCGACATATAATATTATGGTTTGTGTTTTAAAAATGGATTTATAATTTTTTTTGGACGTAAAAGTTGTATGTGTTTGGTTCTTTGAAAATGGGTTTTCATGTGACAGAAATGTCTTGGTTTTTTTTGGAAAAATATGATTTCTTGAAGGGTATTTGAGGCTTGGTTGAAACATTTTTTAAAATGGTCAGGGTGAAAACTATCATTAGATAATTTTCCTTCCTTGGTTATGATTGAATGTTTTGGGAGGACCTATCTAAGTGGATCCCTTATGCTTGAATGGTTGAAAGGAAATATGTTGTTCTTTATGGTGACTTGTTGTGTGATCTGCACATGTGTGATATATATATGTTATTGGGATTGGATTCTTGGTTGGAAATAATTGTATTACCCCATTTTATTCATGTTATAGAAACCTAGTACTAAGAGTGTGTTTTCAATGAACAATTATTGAACTAGTTTAAATTACGCACTGGCTAGAGGCCCTTAGTATGGAATATATGCTTTTGGATTATGCCCCTCGGTTAGGATAGGTAGGGTGTGATCGAGAATTTGGGAATTATGATGTCATTGAGTAAGACATTACTTTGTGATGAGTCACATATATATTATTTTCTAGATTATTCGGGTGCTCCTAGGTTTCCCATGTTCTTTGGTACATAGTTATCTAAGGTAGATGATTGAGATGGATGTCAGTTGTTTACTCTTGTGTGATATTTTACCATTCTCCATTACTGTATAACATTGGATCATACTTCTTGAGTGGTGTATATTTTCTCAAAAATTGATAAAATGTTTTCAAATGATTATGGAAAAATGTTTTGGAAATGATTTATAATATTTCCTTATATTTTAAATAAAATTTTATCTGTAACATCCCAAGTAATTAATTAATAATAGATATTGTTATCTCTGTCTATGTATGAATTATATAGTTTTTTAGAGGCTTAAAATGAGAATAAATCCAATCTTAAGCATGGAATCTACTAATATTTTTAAAAGGTTTATTTACCGCCTTTTGATGGAGACCCATTTTTAGATCTATCTTGTGATAATTTTATAAGAACTATTATTCAATATGAAATTATTCTTCATGATTGGGACATAAAAAATTACATTGGATAATTTTTTGGTATTTTTCTGATAATGTTCATTTTTTAATGAATAGTGAAAATACTGCATTTTACATCAAAACTACTTTTTTTCATCTAATTTAATTATATTGTTAGATTATCTTTTTAATTGGTATTAAAGTGTAATTATAATATTTTTTACCATTTAATCCAATGGTGGTAATTAGTATTAATTTCACTTTGTAATTGGGCATAAACAAATGCCAAACTTTTCATAGATATTGTTTCTAAAAAACCCGCTATTTGTTTTGACAACGAGAATTATTTTTAAATTAATTATTGAAATTTATGTGTTTGTAATTTGATAAAATTGATTAAATATTTGGAATCAGAAGTTCCAAATTATGTAATCAAGACTCTTGTTTTTGGACATTATGAATAGTAACGACGGTAATTATCTTTAATTATCTTGATTAATTAGTAATCGGGTAGTTAAGGATAATAAAATAATATCATAATAATAAAAAATGACCCCAACGTGTGTCCTAATGCTACTGGTTTTGTCATGGCCGACCATGGTATGCCTTGTGCCAATCTTGGGGACACCATGGAATCACTTTTGTGTGATATTGACTTTTTATCTTTTTATTTTTAAAGAAGGTTAAATATAACAAAGAATGTATCACCTGAGTAAAACATTTTTAATTTTGTCTACATAAATGATATTTTAGACTATAAATATTCATTGGAAATATAAAACTATTTCCATCATCATAGTATTTTTTTTATAAATTTTAGACATTAAATAAATTAAATTATTTATGACATCATGATGATGCAGCGATTACCTCATTAATGAACGATTTTAATAAAATGAAAAGATAATGTAAAATCTAAGACATAGACTTGTAAAAGACCTATTTTATGAGTATATTTAGAACCCTTATCACCTTATACTCTATATACATCAATCTGGGACCTTTAAAATCCGAAACTCATTTCAAAATAAAGTAACATTTTATACCTTTCCAAGAGTGCCCCTCCTCTCCTCTTATAAAAGGCCCCCACCTCTACCTATTTACCCAGACTTCTCAATCCTTTGGCTCATCCAATATTTGATAATTTATCTCTCCACATCCCTCTCTTGATCCTATATTCCTTTACTTAGGCATAAATCTCTTCAAGAAACCCTTTTGGTTCTAACCAAGAGGAGTTACCCGATTCAAAGGTAAAGACTTCTCTAGTGTTCTTTTGTTTTATTTTGCTTCTCCAACCCCATAAAATCTTTTTATTCATTTCTTTTGTAACAAAACCAGTATTTTCAATATACTAGGATGTTTCTATAAGGATTATTCTATCTACACTTACACACACCTACATCTAATGGTTAAAGAACATACTGTTTCTGTGGATGGCAAATTTCTGCCTCACGAAACAATGATTTTTCGATATTCTTATAACACCTTCAAAGGTGGCCATTAAGATGTCACTATATTTATATATGATATATAAAATGTTTATTTTTTCCTTAATCTTCTGTATTTTTCATTTATGGCATACCTTTATGGATTCCATTATGGTTAAATGCGATATCTTCATTTTAGGAAGTGCGGACTACCGCCCCCTCAAAGTGATTTGATTCGTTAATGCCATATGTGGGACATATAAAGGATGGAGTTAATGATATTATATATGATATTATACTGGAATTATAACATACCTTTATATAATTATGATTCCATTCCATAAAATACAAAATAGAAATGAAAGTAGCGTTCATGCGTACGTACGACTTACCGTCTCCATGAACGGTGCATTTCATTTCTTACCTCTAAATGTTATGTAATATTGTAAATTCATGTATATACTGGATATATATGACATATATGATATCTACATCATGAATATAATTCTGGATATAATGGATATTTTACCACATGAACAACTTGTAATTATAAAGAGTTAAATTTTGACTCAAGTATCAATGATCGGCAAAATGACCATTATTAACTTAAATAATTACATAGTGTTCATATCATGGTAATAAGTGATATAAAAGGAATAATGAACATGAAAAGGGTTCTTAAGAAAATATAAATTAACTCAAGTTTGTTATTCAGGATGTTAAAGAACAATCGAGTCAAATCGGACCCGAGGTACGTGACTTTGTCTCAATCTCCTTTCATTGAGGCATATTATGTTTTATACACAACTTCATTTTTTGCGCTGTATAAACCCATTTGACTTTTACGTTTATTAAAAAGAAATCTTTTTTATACAAATCTTTTATTAAATGACAAAAGGGAATGTTTTTTTGTCGTACGTATGCGGCGACAATGACTTCTCCGCCGCCGTGACCATTATTTGAGTTTCGGCTTCCTCTACAAGCCATAACTTTTTTTAATGAAAAATAAATACCATGTTTTAATTTTCTTTTATTTTGGTATTGAAAATGGTTTTGATAATTTTTTTATTATAGAAATGTGTTATTGATATCTTGTGATTGAAATGTGGAAATGTTATGTTTCCTTTATGCATGTTTTATGTGATACGATTATGTTATGGTTATTGGGCATTGTTTATGAAGACGGGTGGTTCTGTTATAAACTAAGGGAAGGTGATCCTGATACAACTCTCCAATGCATTGGGTAACGCGAAAGGGGTTAAATGTTAAGGTTTCTCCGAAGATATTTAGGGAATATACTGTGATGGGTATTCCAAACGTAACCATGAGGGTTACTACCTATGTAAGAATGTTATGAATGCCTCAAGTTACCTTTATGTCTTATGATTTCTAGGATTTATTCATGATTTTATGAGGTATGTTAAAATGCTTATGTTTTATGAGTAATGTATGATTTTATACATGGACTAATGTTTTAATTTCACACTTTTATATCCTTTGCTGAGCTTTTTATGCTCATCCCATGTCTTTGAAATGTTTTTCACAGGTCAAGAGAAATGTACATGATGTGATGATAGTGTCAAGGAAGTGTCAAGAAATAATCCATGTTTTATTTTAAATATGTTTCCGATGATGGGGAAAATGAGTACTATATTTTATGTAACCACTTTGTTTAAATGTGGTGTGTAATGCATGATTTCTGATATAATTCTCTAAAACTCTAAACCTGAAAAGATCCTCAACGTGTATTCTTAAAATAACTCAAGCTTAAGTAATGATTAAGGTAGGGGCCTTATAGTTGGTATCAAAGGACTGTTTAGATAACTTTAGGAGTTATAATTCTATTAAATAATTATCCAAAAATATTTTTTTATGTTCAAATTGAAATGATATAGCATTTGAAGATTACCATGTTGCTTCATCTAAGACATGTTTGTTCAGAATGGTTTTCCATAGAGGAAATAGGGAAGCAGTGCTAGGAAGGCATACAAAAGGAAATGACCTTCCGAATCAGCATCCTGAGATGTTCAGAATTGGAACTGAACAGTTTGTTGCAGTAATGGCACAATTGAATCAAGCGATAAATGGTGGTGGTATCCATGCACGATATCGGCCAGATCAACTATAGAGGAACATATTAGTGGTGGAACATTTCATGAGGCAACATCCCCCATCATTCAGAGGATCATCTGACCTTGTGATAGCTAATGGGTGGATTAAAGCACTGGAGAATATTTTCGATGTCATGTGGTGTTCAGAAAATCAAAAGGTAAGTCTCGTTGTTTACCGTTTGGAGGGTGAAGTAGATCAGTGGTGGGCGATGGTTAGAAATATCAGGGATGCTGATGAGATTGGTGCTCTCGACTCAGATGAATTCAAAGGTATGTTTCTTGAGAAGTTTTTTCCTAAGGCTGTTCGACTTAGGATGGAAGAACAATTCCTGGAATTGAGGCAAGAGGAAGACTCAGTGGCTGCTTATGAAGAGAGGTTCACTCGATTGGCAAGGTATGCTCCAAATTTTATCAGAGACCTTTATAGTAAAATCAATCATTTTTACTCAGGATTAAATCCAAAATATAAAAGGGAATTAGATTCTCGTGAGTTCAAGAGTTATAAAAAGATTTTTCGATGTGTTGAGAAGGTGGAAATCGAGTTTTCCGATGATCAAGTTTTCTATAACAACACGCAGAAGAAGAGACCGAGGTGGTAGGAGAAAGAAAAGAATTCATCAGAAAGGTATAACGGTAAGAAAACTAGGTTTCCAGTTTGTGATAAATGTGGTAAAAGGCATGCTGGAGAATGTCTTTTGAATTCTGGAATGTGCTAACGATGTGGTAAGATGGGACATAAGGCTCGTGATTTCGCTGAAAAAGATCAGGGTGATGGTAAGAACAAATTTCATTTACAGTTAGTGAAATGTTTCAAGTGCAATGAGATGGGTCACTATGCAAATGAGTGTCTGGAAAAGAGCTCGAGTGATGGGAAGCAGTTAGAATACAAGAAGAATGGGGTGGTGAAATCCTTTGCAACTACTTCAGCAAATGTTGGGCCATCAAATGATGTGGTATCAAGTACTTTTTTTGTTTCTTCAGATTATGCCAGTGTGTTGTTTGATTCGGGGTCTACACATTCTTTCATCTCTGAAAAAGTTTCTAGTAAAATGGGAATACCATCTCAAGAAATGACTCCTGAACTTTTGGTAAAAACCCCTGGGGGAAATTTTGAGGCAAAAAGAATTTATAAGAATATTCCTATCCTTATATGTGGAAAGAACCTACTTGAAAACCTTATTGTTTTACCTCTAGTAGAGTTTGATGTTATCCTGGGTATGGATTGGCTTTATATTTACCATGCTAAGATTGACTGTAGAGCTAAAGAAGTTTCTTTTTAGAAAGACTTTCAGTTTTTTTACAAGAATGAACCCTTACTGTTGATAATATATCAAGAGGCCGAGAAACTTGTAAAAGATGGAAATGAATGTTACCTTGCACATATTGTTGAAAATAAGGGAACTGTTTAGATTAATTATGTGCCAATGGTAAATTAGTATCCTGATGTTTTTTCATGATGAGTTTCCTGGAATAATACAAGATCGGGAAGTTGAGTTTACTGTTGACTTAGTTCCTGATGCTAAGCCAATTTCAAAACCCCCTTATCGAATGGATCAAATTGAACTTTTAGAGTTGAAGGAGAAATTGCAAGATTTATTATAGAAAGGTTTCATTCCACATAGCACATCACCATGGGGTGCTCCTGTTTTATTTGTTAAAAAGAAATATGGTTTAATAATACTTTTCATTGATTATAGAGCCTTTAATAACATCACTTTTAAGAACAAATATCCTTTGCCTCAAATCGATGATTTTCTTTGATCAGCTCTAGGGAGCTCAGTTTTTTTCAAAGATTGACCTGAGATCGGGGTACCATCAGTTGAAGGTAAAGGAAGAAGATATTCTGAAGACCGCATTTCATACAAGATATGTCCATTATGAATTTTTAGTAATGCCTTTTGGGATAACCAATACACCTGTTGTATTCATGGACCTTATGAATAGAATATTCCATGAGTTCTTGGATAAGTTTTTGGTTGTTTTCATTGATGATATTTTGGTGTTTTATAAAAGTAAAGAGGAGAATGAAAGAAATTTAAGGGTTATTTTTCAAACCTTAAAAGAAAAGAAATTGATTGGGAAATTCAGTAAGTGTGAGTTTTGGTTACAAAAAATTTCTTTCCTTGGTCACAATGTTTCTAAAGATGGGATAACTGTTGATCCTACAAAAACAAAGGTTGTTGAATAATGGCCAAGACCCACAAATGTAACTGATATTCGAAGATTCCTTGGTTTGACAGGATATTACCAATGTTTTGTTAGAAATTTTTCATGGTTATCTAGTCCAATGACTAAGCTAACTTGGAAGGGTGTTAAGTTTATTTGGACAAAAGAATGTGATAATTGTTTTCAGTAATTGAAAAGAAGATTGGTGAATGCTCCAGTTTTGGCACTACCTTCCAGGAATGGTGAGTTTGTTATCTATAGTGATGATTCATTGAAAGGACTTGGTTGCGTCCTAATGCAGAATGATTAGGTAATTTCTTATGCTTCAAGACAGTTGAAAACAATGAGGTAAATTACCCTACACATGATTTGGAATTACCTGCTGTTGTTTTCACTTTAAAAATTTGGAGGCATCATTTTTATGGAGTAAAGTGTGAAATATATACCGATCACAAAAGTTTAAAGTATATATTCACTCAGAAATAATTGGACATGAGACAGAGGAGATGGCTAGAATTAATCAAGGATTATGATTTTACAATTCATTACCATCCGGGAAAAGCAAATAAAGTGGTTGATGCTTTGAGTCAAAAAAGTAATGCTTAATTAACAATGTTGAGTTTCGAACGTGAACCTTTGGTTAAGGATTTGATGAACTTTGGAATTGATGTTGATGGTGAAGGATGTCCTTCTGTTTTGTTTCAGGTATCATTGAAATCTTCTCTATCAGACAGAATTAATCAAGCACAGAAGCATGACAGTGAGTTGTAGAAAAAGGTAGAGCTGGTTCAGAAGGGTAAGTTGCCTAAATTCAACATTGATAATGATTGTGTTTCGATTTTTGGGAAGAGATTGTGTGTTCCGTGTGATTCATAGTTGAAGAGAGAGTTGTTATGTGAAGCAAATAGTTATCTGTTTTCTCTTCATCCAGGAAGTACTAAAATGTATAGAGATCTTCGGGAGTATTACTGGTGGGACAGAATGAAAAGAGACATTGCTAATTTTACTATGAAGTGTCTGACTTGTCAACAGGTTAAAGCATAGCAGTAGTTACTGAAAGGGATGCTTCTGCCTTTACCAGTTCCGGAGTGGAAGAGGGAGAATATATCCATGGACTTCGTTGTGGGATTTCCAAAGACACCTTGAGGTAATAATGCAATCTGGGTTATTGTTGATCGCTTGACTAAATCTGATCATTTCCTAGCTATACGAGATACTTTTTCTCTAGATCAACTTTTCTATTTGTATCTTAAAGAGATAGTCAGGTTACATGGAGTTCCTCTCTCCATTTTATCTGGCCGTGATCCAAGGTTCACTTCTTAACTTTTGGAAAGGCCTTCAAAAGTCATTGGGTACTGAATTAAATTTTAGTACAGCTTTTCATCCTCAATAAGATGGGCAGTCAGAAAGTACGATTAAGATATTGGAGGATATGATATGTGTTTGTTCGATGGATTATCAGGAATGTTGGGACCAACATGTTTCTTTGATTGAGTTTTCTTATAATAACAGTTTTCACTCCAGTATACAAATGGAACCATTTGAGGAATTATATGGGAAGCGGTGTCGAACTCCAGCTCTTTGGGAAGAAGTAGGGGAAAGGAAGATGGTGGGACCAGAATTGGTAGAAGAGTTGGCAGAAAAAGTTCAGCTGATACAGAAACACATGAGAATAGCTCAGAGTAGGCAGAAGAGTTATGCAGACAACAGGAGGAAGGATATCTCTTTTGAGGTATGTGATCATGTTTTTCTCAAAGTCTCACCATGGAAAAGTGTGATGCGATTTGGTAAGAAAAGAAAGTTGAGTCCAAGGTTCATTGGACCATATGAAATTTTGGAGAGAGTTGGATCAGTTGCATACCAAGTGGCTTTACCTATGAGTTTATCTCAGGTACACAATGTTTTTCATGTTTCAATGTTAAGGAAGTACATGCCAGATCCATCTCATGTTTTGAGTCCAGAGGCAGTTCAGTTGGAAGAGAACCTATCTTATGAATAACAACCTGTCCGGATTCTTGACCACAAGGAGAAAGTGTTGAGAAATAAGGTGATTCATCAAACAAATGTTTTTTAAAAAAACCACATGATTGAAGAGGCAACACGAGAATCTAAAAAAGCAATGAGGGATAAATACCCCCACTTATTCGATAAGTAAATAAATTGCGGGGAAATAATTTTTAAAGGGGGGTAGGATGTAGCATCCAAAGTAAGTAATTAATAATAGATATTCTTATCTATGTCTATTTATGAATTAGATAGTGTTTTAGAGGCTTAAAATGAGAATAAATCCAATCTTAAGCATGGAATACACTAATATTTTTAAAAGATTGTTTTACCGCCTTTTGATGGAGAACCATTTTTAAATATATATTTTGACAATTTTATAAGCTCTATTTTTCAATATAAACTTATTCTTTATGACTGGTACATTTAAATTTACATTGTATAATTTTTTGGTATTTTTCTGATAATGTTTATTTTTTAATGAATAGTGAAAAATACTGCATTTTACATCAAAACTTATTTTTCATCTAATTTAATTATATTGTTTTATTATCTTTTTAATTGGTATTAAAGTGTAATTAGAATATTTTTTACCATTTAATACAATGGTGGTCATTATTATTAATTTTACTTTGGAATTGGGCATAAACAAATGCCAAACTTTTCATAGATATTTTTCTAAAAAACCCGCTATTTGTTTTGACAACGAGGATTATTTTTAAATTAATTATTGAAATTTATGTGTTTGGAATTTGATAAAATGGATTAAATATTTGGAGTCATATGGTCCAAATTATGTAATCAAGACTCTTTTGTTTTTGGACATTATTAATAGTAACGACGATAATTATCCTTAATTATCTTGATTAATTAGTAATCGGGTAGTTAAGGATAATAAAATAATATCATAATAATAACAAATGACCCCAAAATGTGTCCTAATTCTACTGGTTGTGTCATGGAAGACCATGGGATGCCTTGTGCCAAACTTGGGGACCCCATGGAATCACTTTTGTGTGATAATGACTTTTTAACTTTTTATTTTTAAAGAAGGTTAAATATAACAAAGAATGTATCACCTGAGTAAAACAATTTTAATTTTGTCTACATAAATTATCTTTTGGAATGTAAATAATCATTGTAAAGATAAAAATATTTCATTCAACATAGTATTTTTTTTATAATTTTTAGACATTAAATAAATTAAATTATTTATGACATCATGTTGATGCAGGGTTTACCTCATTAATGAACGATTTAAATAAAATGAAATGATAATGTAAAATCTAAGACTTACACTTGTCAAAGACCTATTAGATGAGTATATTTAGAACCCTTATAACCTTATCCTATAAATACATCAATGTGGGACCTCTAAAATCTGAAACTCATTTGAAAATAAAGTAACATTTTATACCTTTCCAAGAGTGCCCCTCCTCTCCTCTTATATAAGGCCCCCACCTCTACCTCTTTACCCACACATCTCAAGCCTTTGGCTTGGGAATGTTCTGCTCATTTTATCTCTCCACATCCCTCTCTTCATCCTAGAATCCTTACCTTAGGCATAAATCTCTTCAAGAAACCTTTTTGGTTCTAACCAAGTGGAGTTACCCGATTTAAAGGTAAAGACTTCTCTAATTAACTTTTGTTTTATTTTGCTTCTCCAACCCCATAAACTCTTTTTATTCATTTATTTTGTAATAAAACAAGTATGTTAAATATACTAGGATATTTTTATAAGAATTATTTGAGCTAAAATTACACACACCTACATCTAATGGTTAAAGAACATACTGTTTCCGTGGATGGCTAATTTATGCCTCACGAAACGATGATTGTTCAATATTCTTATAACACCTTCAAAGGTGGCCATTAAGATGTCACTATATTTATATACGATATATAATATTTTTATGTTTTCCTTCAGCTTCTGTATTTTTCATTTATGGCATACCATTATGGGTAAACGCGATATCTTCATTTTCGGAAGTGCGGACTACCGCCCCCTCAAAGTGATTTGATTCGTTAATGCCATATGTGGGACATATAAAGGATGGAGTTAATGATATTATATATGATATTATAATGGAATTATAACATACCTTTATATAATTATGATTCTATTCTATAAAATATGAAATAGAAATGAAAGTAGTGTTAATGCGTACGTATGGCTTACCGTCTCCATGAACGATGCATTTAATTTCTTACCTCTAAATGTTATGTAATATTGTAAATTCTTGTATATACTGGATATATATGACATATATGATATCTACATAATGAATCTAATTCTGGATATAATGGATATTTTACTACATGAACAACTTGTAATTATAAATAGTTTATTTTTGACTCAAGTATCAATGATAGGAAAATGACCATTATTAACTTAAATAATAACATAGTGTTAATAGCATGGTAATAAGTGATATAAAATGAATAATGAACTTGAAAAATGTTCTTAAGAAATTATAAATTAACTCAAGTTTATTATTCAGGATGTTAAATAACGATCGAGTCAAGTCGGACCCAAGGCATGGGACTTCGTCTCAATCTCCTTTCATTGAGGAATATTATGTTTTATACACAACTTTATTTTATACGGTGTATAAAACCCTTTGAATTTTACGTTTATTCAAAAGGAATATTTTTTTATACGAAGCGTTCACTAAACGACAAAAGGGAATGTTTTTTTGTCGTACGTATGCGGCGACAACCACTTCTCCGCCGCCATGACCATTATTTGAGTTTCAGCTTCCTCTACAAGCCATAACTTTTTTTAATGAAAAATAAATACCATGTTTTAATTTTGTTTTATTTTGGTATTGAAAATGTTTTAGTAATGTTTTTATTATAGAAATGTGTTATTGATATCTTGTTATTGAAATGTGGAAATGTTATGTTTCCCTTATGCATGTTTTATGTGATACGATTATGTTATGTTTCTTGGGCATTGTTTTTGAAGATGGGTGGTTCCGTGATAAACTAAGGGTGGGTGAGCCTGATATAGCACTCCAATATATTGGGTAATGTGAAGGGGTTAAACGTTAAGGTTTCTCTAAAGAAATTTAGGGAATATACTGTGATGGGTATTCCAAATGTAACCATAAGGGTTACTCCCTATGTAAGAATGTTATGAATGCCTCAAGTTACCTTTATGTATTATGATTTCTATGATTTATTAATGATTTGATGAGGTATGTTAAAATGATTATGTTTTACGAGTAAATTATGATTTCATACATGGAATAATGTTTTCATTTTGCAATTTTATATCCCTTGCTGAGCTTTTTATGGTCATACCATGTTTTTGAAATGTTTTTCACAGGTCAAGGGAAAGGTACATGATGTGATGATAGTGTCAAGGAAGTGTCAAGAAATAATCTATGTTTTATTTTAAATATGTTTCCGATGATGGGAAAAATGAGTACTATCTTTTATGTAACCAATTTTTTTAAATGTGGAGTGTAGTGCATGATTTATGATCTAATTCTCTAATACTCTAATCCTGAAAATATCCTCAACGTGTATTCTTGAAATAACTCAAGATTATGTAATGTTTAAGGCTGGGGCCTTATATTATCATTCTGATTCAAAATTATTATCACATATTTTTGGAAATGAATGTGGGTTTTAAATGGTAAAAATAGAAATTTAACATTATTGGTTTAGAAATGGTATTTTTTTTGTAAAAAGCCTATCTTTTTATATAGTATTTAGAACTCATAGTTGATGTTTCTTTTATCCAAAGAAAGTGCATCGGGAATATATTATTCAGGAATGCCTAATGAGTTTTAACACTCATGCTTATAGTTCTTTCATGTTTTTAGTTTATGTTGATAGTTCCAGCTTGGGTTTTATTTCCTTGGGAGATGGTTGGTTATTGATTGTAGAGTGACCCTTGGGGTAACATGGAGATGTTGTGGATGTCAGGTTCAGTTTGGATTTTTCAATATAGTTTGCTGTCTAGTTTTTCAAATTTTTATTTTATGGTTAAATGATGTTCATTTTGATAATCATATTTATGTTGGGATGATTTATTTATTTCCCCTGGCTGTGTTATTTACATTAGGTGAAAATTTTTCCCTTGTTTACTATGTTGATTCCTTGTCACTAGTTGTCAACCCGTGAGGATTGGGAACACCGTTTGGGCCATGTCATGGATCGTGATGGGTGTCAGGTCATATGGAATCCTATCCTGGTATATGAAAATAATAATACAATACAATCATTGGATGTATATACATGACACCAAAGAATCATGTTTTGTATTAGGTATGAGTCATATATAACTAAAATTGAGACTAAAATCCCTTACCTTATGATCTACATCCTTCATATGCATTGGGACCTCCCATAAAAATAAAATATATTTATTATAAATCATTTATATAACCATAATAAAATATATAATACCATATATCACTTACTTATTTAATTTTATCATGTATTTGTTAAGACTAATTTATAAAAAACCAATATTCCGAGTGATATTTACTTCATTTTTTAATGTATGTTCTGATTTTGGTAGTTTTGTTCCTTGTATTTTTATTATTTTTCCATAATAGATAGAATGTTAATTATTTTATAAATATCATATATAATTATTATATATGTTTTTATATCCATTCATTAAATATAAAGAGAGAAAAATTAACCGCACTATTCTTTGAGACATTTATCCATATCTACTAATCAACAGTGTTTTTATTTTTTTACGGATGGAATGAATGATATATAAATATTAAATTAACATTAAAAAATAATTATTATATCATATATATCATATATAATCCTTAAATCCATATTTATTACCATCTATGAAAACTTAAATAAAAAATGAATCACATCGCTTCGTGTAGGTGGTAGTCCACACACACGCACGATCGACATTATCGTTGTCCAATGATTTAGAAGGTAAGAAGGTAGATATGATGTTATAACTCCATATATATAATTATATATAATATATAATATATAAAAATTAAACCCATCATAATTAACATCCATAATAAATGGTGATGGGATATGAATTGTACCGCTATATAGAGATGGTATGAAATACATACGGACGAGAGATATTTTCACATCTCATTTGGAGAAAAATGGAGAATAAATATTTTTTTTGAAATAATAATTATTTTAAAATATTTAGGTTACATAATTTTTCATTATATGAAGAATATAACTTATTTACAAGAGAAAAAATAATAATTAAAAATAATGTGATTGGTTACGGTTATTACCTCATATTTTAAATAACTACTTTAGATATCCGGGATATAGGTATAGTCTTTTGGGGATAAATAAAACTATATAATGTGTATTGTTGATTTTTTAATAGACTTGAAGAGTTTTTTTTTGAGAAATAATTTTCAATGTGATGTAAATAAGAGAAAGGACCGGTTCCCATTTATAAATGAGGGGAGGGGCACCGTTTGAATTTCTTAAAATATTAAATTAGTATAAATTAATTTTTTTATCCAAATGGATCCAAAATGTTATTATTTTATAATAAGATGGTTATGTGTCTAAATAATATCATCAACTAATATTTATACTTGTTTGGATAAATTTTTTACCCTTATCTTTTTTTAACCCTTCGATAACTCTGTGGAAAATTACCGTATTATTAAAAATTTATATCATTTAATGATTAATAATGTTACTATAAAATTATAAATGAAAAATAAATAGAACCTAAGTTATTTTTAAAAATATATCACATTATTTTCTATGAATATAGTATTTTAATGAATTTTATATCATTTAATAAACTATTATTTATTAAAAAAATATATTTAATGTCATTTTTAACACTATCCATTTAATTTTAATTTAAATACTTCATGATAAAGGATGAATTATACAATAATTATTTAAAATAACTCTAATATTTTGTATGGGTCTGAAAAATTCTTGGAACAAATTAAAAAACTCAAATTATATTACTTTTAATATTTTTAATTTCATTTTATATATTTTTCTATTAATTATACAAATACTGCATCAATGTTGTATAATAATATAAGGTCGTTACATAATTACTAAAAATTATAAATAAATTTTATTCAAAAAAATTATATCATTAATATAAAAATAGAAACATAATATTAATTTTTAAATTTTTTCCCTATGTAGACAAATAAGATATATTTAAAACTATGAGAGTGACATTTTGTAACTTTCTTTGCATTAAATATTATATATGTCATTTTCATAAAAATGTATTGATTAAACAACCCAATTTTGAGCCTATGGTGATAAGAGTAAAATTAAAATCATTAAATATGAATTTTAATGAATTATTATAGATTTATCACTTAGTTTCAACCTAGATTAATATGATTTATCTATTACTGAGGTGACAAATTTTAACATTGTTACTATTTATATTGAAAAAAATTATTGGGGAATATATTCCAAATTTGATCATCCTGATTAAAAATATAGAATAAATATTATCAAATTCAGTACCAATATCTTTATTTATTTAATTATCAAATAAGTCTACAAAATGTGATGAAAACTTTCTTTTAGAAAATAATTGATTTGAAGTAAAAACATGATTTCTTATAAAAGAAATCCTAAAAAAATATTAGATGAATGTTAAAAAAAATTATTGAGAATATAATTTTTAAATTTAATTAAAATCATTAAACAATAGTGGTAAATTTAATTTATTAACATATATATACATCTCACGCATAAAATTTATTTTCCAAGAAAATGCGTTTTTACATATAAAAATACTTTTATACTAAAGTAAAACTGAAGGTTTATTCAAATGAAAAATATGGATTATTTAAAAATATAATATAACTAATTTTACTTTGAAACTATTTTCAAATTGATGTTTTAACATTCCTAAAACAAAAATACATATTTTAATAAAAATCACTATTTTCCACTATTCACTGAAAGATCATTTTTTTTGAAAAATTCTCAAAAACTCACCATAAGATAATTTTATTTTTATGATTTAAAAAATGATTTTAATTTAAGTAAATAAAATTTATAATTGTTTCAAAAATTTATCATAATATTTTGACACAAAACTATTAAAAATACATTTTTTTGAAGAAAACGTAATTTTAAAGAATAAAATAACTTTTCTATAATTGAGTGATTATTTTAAAAGAATTTATAAATAAAAATATATTTAATATGAAATTTATATATATTTAATAGTGTAGATAATAATTTTTATACACACCAATATAAGATCTAGATTAAAACTCCCATAATCAATAATATATTAATAATATATCATGGTTTGTTTAAACATGTTGTTTCATGTAGCACAAGCTATTGAAGAAATTAAATTATTTAAAGAGAAATATTTTCTAAAATACCATGGTGTTACATAAAGCACCATCTTAAATATTCCATCCTTACCCAAATTCCTATCGGATCAATCGTCGAATAGGTAGTTTCTCTATTGGAAAATCCACCTTTACACAATTTTTATATATCCCCTTTATCCCTATTCAAATTTATA
Organism: Viscum album; assembly: GCA_963277665.1. Classification (NCBI taxonomy): domain Eukaryota; kingdom Viridiplantae; phylum Streptophyta; class Magnoliopsida; order Santalales; family Viscaceae; genus Viscum; species Viscum album. The sequence continues at coordinate 1,867,338,862 of OY728159.1, forward strand.
GCTATAGTAAAAGTGATATTCTACCCAATATTCTCAATCTACGTTCGACATCTCCTTTGTGAACTTATTATCAAGGAAACTCAGTGAAATTTTATCTGTATATCCAAGTTTTCACCATTATTATTCACTGATACATGGATCCGACTCCGAAAACATCAAACAACACTCATATGTATTTATATCTCATATAAAAAATAATATAATTAATCCCTTATCTATAGTTACCATGTATTCATAAATATTGAATCTTATATTCCTACATCTTATATTTCTTCTCCCTGATTTTTAAAATTTATATATATTCCAATTTATTAAAATTTAAAATTAATTTTTATGTTATTTATATATAGAACATATATTAGAAACTTTTTCTATCAATTTGAATAGAAATATATATGTTTTGTTCACATACACACATTCATGAATACATATATGTGTTTTGAGCGAATCAATGATTCCCTCAGATAGGTTAAGGGCAATTTCTATTATATTCTTGTGAGAAGGTATGGAATGGTGATTGTACGAGCCTCAAACCATATTTGGTAAAAGATACAAAATTCCCAATTTATTTCATTCCATTACATGAGATGATTGGGTGACCTATTATTGGTTTATAACTAATCATACAAATTGGTTTCTCCATTTAATTTTTTTGAAAGAGTTTAATTTTTAAAATTACTTCCCATTCTCATTCACTCTTTTTTTATATTCAATTTGAAATGTTAAACACATAACAACCTCAAATTATTTACATTTTAGTCTAATATATATCTAATTAATTTATTGTTACTTTATTTAATTAATAGTTGCTCAAATGGGATTTTTTTTCTTTATAAATGAATAAATAGATTAAATTATTTTATTTTTCATGGTGTGAAGTTGATTTCATATGGTGGGTTTTTTTCTAGAAGTCATAATTATTAGGGAAAAAAATTTAAATATAAATTTTGGAACATTAAAATAAATCTCAATAATTAAAGTTATTAATATAATATATTATACACACATGATGGGTATATTACCCTCACGAAAATCCTTAAAAACTGCTAAATATGAGTGAATTATATATATAGGTTTCCTCTAAAAATACAATTTAGCCCTATACAATCCACTCTAATTAAATAAAATATATTTATATAATTTATATAAGCTCATGGAACCAAAAAAAATACCCTTGAAAAGGGAAATTATTTTCATCACCCAAAATATGTTACCATTATTAGAACACTCACTTTTTCTTAAGATATTTTGTATGTAAATAATATCTAGTGGATACTCTTATGTGAAGAGTCTTTAGTGGATTAGTATTGCTTATTTAGTTTTTTAATTACTTAGTGTAATATAATTTTTATAATAATATTGAATTTTTCATTATAACATTAGTCTAAAATACAATAAAACAATAGCAATCCTAGAATGATAGTTAGTGACATGTTTTTAGTAATAACACAATTTATTATGATGAAATTTATTTTTTTATCTCAATTGATTAATCAAAACCATTTTATGAAAATATTTTTGAATTAAATTTTGATAGTTATTACTTCTTACTTTTTTTACTAGGAAAGAAAGAGGCTTTGAATTATCCTTATACGCCACCTCATATCCTTCCCTTCCCTACTATTGCTCCACCTCCCATCATCCCAACTCATATATATCTAACCTTATTTAAAATTTCATTTTTAGACAAATTGGATTTTCTACCAATACATATGTGTCTCACGTTTCTACATATGTTACCTTATCATCACTACCTTCACATCCCCCATAAAAAATATATTTCCATTGCCTCATACCCACTATCCTCAAGTGGGAGTTCCCTATTTCCCCATTAATTGCTTCTCAATTTTCATGTTTTCTAGGGCCCTATTTTTTATTTCATTTAGATACATAATATATTATATTCATTTTATATATCCTTCAAATTATAGACTAAATTATATTTCAAATTAGTGTTAAATGGTTTTATTAAACCTTGAATGGCATATGTATAATACTATTGATGAGTAATTTTTTTATATAGAAAACTTGATGCTCTATGAATGAATAATGTTAGCTATATTGTTTTATATCATTTATGATTTTAGATAATAATCAATACCCATGAATATCTATATCTTTTTTCATATTGAATTGTTTTTTCTATTAATGTCTCAAATATAGAACATAGATCACTTAAAACACATCTGATTTTATTTGGTAATAAGCAGATTTTATTTAAAATTTGTATTTATACATATATAAATTACAATAATAATATATTTTCATTATTGAACTTAATATTTACTAATTCATGAGTTTCACATGAGAATAAATATACATTTAACTACATTTTAATTACAGGTTACAATGTGTACCCTTTAGAAACCATGAAGAAAATTCAAACAATAACACATTATATGAAAGATGTGTTTCTGATAGGAATATTGTTAAATTTTAAATTAAATAATTTAGTGTAAAAATTGTAATACATATTCATTATCGTCCATTTCGTGGTATTGGTTTATATTTTTTGTTACAGATTTAAATATAGTAATTAAAATGTAATTTAATTTCATATAAATTTTTCATTACATATATTGTGTTTCGTGTTACTCTAGATATATGTGGAAATTATTAGTAAGTAATCATAGTAGATTTTTATTTTTTTATTTTTTTGAAAATATGTCATGAAATTCATAACAATATAAGTATCTGAGATTATAAATATTCTGATTCACATAGGAATCAAATTTTCCTCTAAAATATTTTCTTATATTATTTACAAGGTATATATTTTTTATCTTTATATTATGATAGTAAAAAACTTTGGTTTCCAAGACAATTGAATATCTTACAATTCCAAAAAATTATACCCACTATATAAATTCTTGAATGAAATATCTATAATGATCACCCTTACTCCGACCATAGTACATTCAAATGTCTATAAATTATAGGAAATAAATAGAATACTAGTGATATCAAGAAAATTACATAATAAACTAGACTATATGAACATAATGTATTCATAAAATAAAATAACAGTGACATTCAGTTACTCTTGAATTCATTTAATGTTTTCTTTAAAACAATCAGGTTTTCTCTATGTTTCTCATTATTCTAACATTATTTTCTAAAAATAATTTTGTGCTGAAAAAAATGTTTAGATAGGTTACTAAACCAATATATATTCACCATATTTATATCCTATTATGTATTAGTCTTCTATAATCTATAGTAGTAAAATTAAAATTAAATAAAAAATTCATCATTTGTCTATTACATTGACACATTTACACATAATAACACTTTCTCAACCATAAAAATGCTTATCCTTGAGATAAATCATGTTATGATATCCCATTATAAGATTAAATATTGTGGGATGGAAAATAAGAATACAATTAAACATATATATGAACTGGAATATTGTATAGATTTTCTAGTTTTCAAATCATTGAGTTTTGACAACAATTACTGTTAACAATAATTGGAGATAAATTATGACATTATCAACAAGGTTATGAATTTATTAGGGAAAATACTTTTTAAATTTTTTTCAATGTATTCTTATTTATTATCAAATATTTATTATAGTTAATTCATGAAATTATTTACACATTGATAATGCACTCATGTTGTAAATCTTTATTATGTCACCATTCCAACCTACAGGGAGTTCAATTTCCATAATAATTAATTAAGATTTGTAATGCAATGTATTGATTCTCTCTCATATATTATCACACTATGTGTTTTATCCTATGATATTTTAGGGTAATAATGGATAAAAAATAACACATGTTTTTTTAATTACATATTGGAATTCATTTCCCAAAATCTACATTGGAAATGCATTTAGTTCGTAGTGTTCCAATATTCAAATTAATATATATCTATTCACCATATTGTTATTATTAGATAAAATTTTACTATAAATGTTGTAACAACTTCTTATCATAGAAATTCATTTACCAAATTTGGGTTGTGTTCAACTTTGGGGTATTAAGGTTTTTGAACCACCATTGAATAGTTTTCCCCTTTCTCTTTCTCTCTGTATAATTGAAATATGTTTTGACACCTCATTATATTTGGATTAAATTGAACATGATGGGTATGAATAAAATTTGAATTATTTAAAATAATTTTTTTATTATATCATCATACCATAATAATATTTATTATCATTTATACATATTATGATGGGATTCTATGATATTATAATGTGTGTATGTCTATATAAATTTGTTCCATGTAATCAATAAAAATATTAGATGAATTCTATTCTTCTATAATGTATGTATATTTTTTTATTTATTGAAATTATACTATGCATGAGATACATGGTTACATCAGATGATTACATTGATAATAAATAAAAAACACAACTATGGGATTTTTTTTACCTCTATAATAGATAGAAACTAAAATAACTATAAAGAAAAAATATTTTATAGCAAATTATAAATATAATCAATATAACATAGATATTAGGAAGTTAACATTTTTGGTAAACATATATTTGATAACAAGTATTTGTATTATAATAATTATTTCTAATACCTAAAATATATAAATTATCCATTATGTCTATATGAAAATTTATATCTCAATGAATTAAACAAATATTTTATTTGAATATTAACGCAAAAAAGTTTAAGAATGACATATATTCTCCACATTTTACTAACATTATTAAAATTATTCACCAATTAATTTCGAAGTTATTTATATATGTTCATAAATATTTTCCTTATAATTATTCAATGTATTTATTATTAAAAACTAATTGGTTTATACATTTATTGTGGGGAAGTTTACTATATGGTTTTTAGGAATAATATATCATACCTAAAATGGAAAAAGAGATCATACCTAATGATTTATAATTGATATCATACCTAAAGTGGATGGCTTCAAATATAACTTTAAAATTCATCCCAAAGAGATAAATCCAATGATATTGGATGTTGAAGATGTTACAATTTATGATTGTACACTAAATTTCTTTTAAATCCACTGATTCACATTGGGAGGAACTCATTTATTATTTTGAATAATATTTTTATCTAAATATTTTTCTATATTGTCAAGTGTGTGTTCATTTTTTGATATTTAATTTATAACATGATTATTATTTTTTAATGACACACTTGGTTATAGTTATGTATTTTACCCTCCAAAAACTCATAGATTTTAATTTACTTCATTTTAATTTGTCCTAGTTTACCAATATCAATGTTTGATCCCCTTTACATCATTCAATTTGACTTATTTCAGTGAAGCTAATCAGATTCATTTCTCTGGTGATTAAAAGGTCATCTATGGTCTACCTATATAGTGGAAAACACATGATTTAGGGTTGTAAGATATCTAAGGTGTGGTGAGAGTATTTTATGAGTTAAATTCTATGGATGGTAATATTATCATTTGGAATATGCATATTGGAGAATCATATCTCCCACACCACTATGAATTATGACAAGAATTTTTTAATGAATATGATGATGTAAACTATGAATTATATTCATTTTAGTTTTTATTTTCCTAGTAGGATATCCCCATCCTTGGATAAAATTCCAAAGTGGTTAGACAGGTTAGGAAAAGCATTTTCATGTATTGATTTCATGAATATGGGGGATAATTTGTTTTAAGACGATACATGATCGTTGTCCATGTATATTTCATACTATAATATATCATTGTAATTGAAACTAGTTACCATAACTATATGTAATTTCATGTTCATGATCACATTTTTTAGAGTCATTATTACAACACTTGAATATGATCTGGTTAGGGTGATGCATTTAGTCCCCCTTTGAAATAAATTTACACTCGGTGGTATTTTTTCCATGAACTTGGTTGCATCTAGAATAAATGGTAATAGTTTTCACTACTTTTATGTCTCAATAGTTTTAAACAAAACATTATTTTATTTTACTAATTTGTTTGTTAGTCCAAGGTTAATAGACTTTGTGGATCTCAATCTACTAATAAATTATGTTTTTATTTTAATTTTATGTTAACCAGTGTAAACCATTCCAAAAAAATCAATGGACATATAACATTACCATGTAAACTGCATCAAGTTTCTTATTAAGGAAACATTTTTTGGTAAGGTCATGATTTATCATTTACCAATTCATAGAATTTTCAAAGTGTTTCTATATTATAAAAATTCCAAAACCAAACATAACCTTATTCAACCTCATTTGTGGTGGTGGAGTGATTGGGTTTTTTTGCATGTGTTGCATTGTGTACCTGATATTGGAGATGGAATGAATGTTCTAACTGGAGGGGACTATGGATTTTCAAGACTCTCCAAATTTCACTATTAGATATAGAATAATCACATATGATGTATTGTATACATATTCCACACATGAAAAAGAACACAAATCACAAGGATCTGAGATGATTCAGATCCATTTTTTCTTTTCCAAATTTCTTGAGTCCTACGATTTTCTAAATAAAATTGTAGATGTTATGCCATTTATACCTTTACTATTTTTATGTATCCAAATTAATTGGAAGCTCCAATGGGATCTGATTGAAAAAATGCAGGTAGTTCTTTCTTCATCCCATGTATCATTTGTCACCAGGATATAAAACCATGAATTTTAAATTTACATAAACTAGTAAAATGGATTAGAATAATCAACACTATTTTTGTGGAAGTTTTAATACATTAGTTATTTATTACAGATCTAGTACTAATTTTATAGATCATATTGTAAGATTCATGTTTTATTCTTTGAATTGAACATGAGATTGATGATTTGATGATTTATGCACATTCTTTTTGTTTTTCAATGTGTTATAGGGGAAAAGTTAATTCCATCCACTAATGTATGAAAGGGGAAATACATAAATTTGGGGTGAACCATGATAGTGACAACCATCTCATAGACTCATACTTCAATTCACATGTACAAGAGAATGAAAGGAGACCTGAAATAAATGTAAATAAAGGGACTTTCTTGGTGAACCATGATAGTGAAAACCATCTCACACACATATAATTCCACCCATAATTAAAAGTGAGTGAAAAGGGACTTGAAAGAAATATGACATGCTTAAATGTGTGGATCCCTTCACCAGAGTGATCTAGGAAAAAGAATCCTGATGTGTGAGAGGAACATATTATAAATGAAAGTGTTTTCAAAATATATTTCATTATGTTTTTCTAAATCACGCCTCTATTATTTAGAGTTTCATATAAGATAATTTTAAATTTACTATATAATAAATATATTATATATAATTATATAAATTAATATAATATAAAATTTTACTAATAAATATTGGAATACCAACACATACTATTTTATATAAAAAATAATATTTAGATATACATTAATTATTTATGATACTTATAATACTGTTAATATTATTAAAATTGGAAACATAAATGTATCTATTAATATTATCAACTAATAAATATGTTTTATGAATCCATTGATAAAAAATTTATCCAGTAAATATATTATCTTTTAGTATTATTATAATTTAAATAAAACCATTTTATCTTTCGTGATAGCAATTATCAATAGATTTTTTACCAACAATTTTGTGAAATTTCAATTTTTTATTGGTAAAACACTTTACCAAAAGAAAAGTAACTTTTACAAATAGATATAATCCAATTGAAAAAATAATTATTTTTTAGTTTTAGGGGCCACTTCATCATGGAATAGGGGATACTTCATGGTTTAACCCAATGTTGACAATATTCGGCCGATAAATTGTGTCGATTGTTCCATGGATTCTAGAGGTAGGATGGACTGGCCCCATTATAACATAGACACCCCTGTTGTTCTATATCTAATGTAAAACACGTTTTTTATGTTGAGTTTTTTGGGAATTTACATACTTTCCATATTTTTTCAAAATCCTTTATAAAATATTCCCCACCAAGGAAATCATCTTACTTCTACTATTCCCCTTCATCACATATGCAAATTTATGAGAAATGTTAGAGTATATTGACCCCCATTTACTTCGATTCAATCCCCATATTCTAGAGATTGATATATTGTTTATCTAGGGTGAGTTCCCCCTACACCCCTTATTAGATTATTCCAATTAATCTATTTAGAATTCTTTGTGGTGGTGTTGCTTCAATCATGGAATGTTACTACTAAACTTTTAATGAGAACTTTTTATGGTATTAGTTGACTGGGTATTCCAATGACTTGTTATAGTTTTCACTCTTCAGTTACTTTTCATTAATATGGAATTGTGACACACCCATTGGAATAGATGATTCATGAAATCTCATTTCATTATGTATATTTTAGGATTAACATACTACTACCATCAACAGGGAAGTAGTAATGATTTATGAAATAATGATAATGAATTGAAACTAAATAAAATATTTGTGATTGGGTTAAATCACATGAATTCCCTTATTTCATAATATCACTCTCACATATGGTTCTTGTATTCTTCTATTTTTAAAAATAATTGATTTTATTATGGATTAAGTGATGATTCCATGATATTTCTATTTGATTCTCCTTCCTAAATGAATAATCGATTAAGGATGAAATTAATTTCACATGTGAAAAATTAGAATTGATGTGATGTCATGATTTCATATAAAATAATGTAGAATTTCATAAGGATGAAATTTTTGTTTTGTTTTTCATTATACTTTTTAATGTGACTTTGTATTTATGATTTTTGTGGAATCCTTCATCTAGTTTTTGTACTAAATATTGCAGATGATTTCTTGGGTGGGATATAGTGATATAGTTGAGGTTTTGGATTGTGAAGTGGTACTATAACTTACTTTCTATGGTAGTGTGAGGGAATTAGTGTGATTTTGTTGGTGGTGAGATGGTTGTTTGATGTTTGATTTCTTGGTAGTTTCTAGGTGGAGTGTAATATGGTGGGAATTAATTAATTTGAAATGGGTTCATCTAGAATTGAATAAATTTAGGTCCAAACTGAGAAAATGATGGTTGAATTAAACAGGTAATGGCTACATATTATATGAGTGATGGATTGAGGGATTTGAAATTTTGATTTATTATCAAGTAATGTAAATATTTTTTTTATAATTAGTAATGGTAAGTTATAAATCGATAAAAATGGGGTCTCTTTGTGGGAATATGTAGATTATTTATGAGGATGTTTAAAATGTGTTGTGGGTATAGTTTGGTGGTTCTATAAATTGTAGTCTCGGTAGTGTGAGGTAATGATTTCATAGTGGCTATAGGGGTGTGGTAGAGATGGTTAGGTGCGAACATTTAATACTAGGGTTATTTTTAGCTACAACTATACTTGTTTTTTTCCTTCTTATTTATATATTTTCCCCACTATTATCAGATAGTCATACCAATCATAAAAAGGATTTGGGATCTCGGTGTCTTCCCCTAACATCTAGGTTGATGAGGGAATGGATGGATGACTACTCCCACTTCCTCACTCAATCTTTAAGGTGTACAATGGATTGTTATGGATTTATGTATGTACAATCATATTAAAAATGTATTTTGTGTTCTATTAGATCCTTGGGGTATTGGTATGATTATATCTAAATGATGAACATTAATACATTACGGGGTATGGATGAGAAGGTATATTTTGTATTCAAAGACCATGTTGGGGTAATCTATCATATGATATTATATAGTGGGGGTTATGCACTATAGGAGGAGCTCGTGAGTTTGATGTCCTTCATTATACAATATCCTAATAAACATGATATGAGATATTTGGATGATAAATGGAATATTGAAGTTGATATGGGTTGATGATGATATGATTGTTTCATGTAGTATGGATTATGATAAGAGACGGGGTGTGTTGTGATACAACATTAGAATGGATTTAGAGCACCTTACAGTTCTTATTAGTTCATTATAGTTAAAAATCAGGGTATTTATTATTGGGGGAATTTTTATAACACGATTATATAATGTTTTATTACGATTGAATGAGTTATTTGGTGATTGGATCTTTATGAGGATGAGTTGATGTTAATTGGATATGTGTCTGTTAGATTTATTCATTGTTAAATTATTCTATAATAAGATTTTCCATGTTTCCATGAGATATATTCAGTATAATCTGTTGGTTGGAGTGAGAATCTTCTTGGGGGGGGGGGTTGAATTGAGTATTGAACAAAATTATGTTAAAAAAGTTTTTATAAAATCCACCAAATTAATAAAACAACCATGTTAATCAAAATAGTAGATAGATATAAGTTGGGATATTTTAAATGATTTCTGAAAGAGTGATTAAGTATCAGTTAAAATAATTATGAAATATATTTTATATTTTGAAATAAATTTATATAATAAAAATAGTATATTAAAACTAATTAAGATAACAATCAAAGTAGTTATTTTTTTACAGTTAAAAAAACCCAGTTTAAGGATTGATAATAAAACCAAACAAAACACACAACAGAATAAATATAAGAGGTTCAACCTTATACTGATACATAATCCTCTCCACTTGTAAATCACATACTTACAAGGATATTATATAAAATAATCTTGACCCAAAGCTTGGAATTGGTATAAAAAAACTATCCATGTAACATAAAGACCTATTCCACATTAATAACGGGAAAATAATAAAAAAAGGCCACACAAGGACCAATTCCACAACACCGCAGTTTAAAAAAGGAAAAGAGAGATCATTAAAGATATCAAGTATCTTCTAGTTATATCATGTGATTCACTATGTGTTTGTTAAAAATATTAAACCATACATTTCTCAAAATTTAAAGGAAAAATGTACAAATAGAAAGTGTAAATATGTAGAAAATATAGTGTTTCTCTATTTAGTGTTCATTAAAACATTTCACTATCATGATGTATCATTAAAAATAGCTTCAGTTGTTTCTCTGAAAGATATTGTAAAATAGACCATCATAAGTTCTTTTTTTCCATACTGTGAGAAAAGAAATGGATGTTTGATGTATGTAAATCTTCCTCAGTGGATTACAGGTAAGGATGCTTCATGTTAGAACCATAACAAGTGGAACAATTCTTATTCTTGTAATCTAGATTCTACTCTCATCATGTGTACGAGTATATGAAAATATATACATGTGAGGGATTCTAATTCATTGTTTTCTCCGCATCATGAAGGAGTATATTTTGAAAGAATAATAATCTTTGTCTTCTTCTCCCCATATTGATCTATGACACAAACATTTAATATTCTTTGTAATGGTTTAATAACCATGAAAATTATCATCAGCATTTAATTACATAATATAATCATTAGATGTTTTTAATATAAAATAATAGAAAAATTGATAGTGACTCTTATGAACGATGAGATAACTATGATGGAGGGTCTTTCAGACACATAGAGAAAATTTCACAAATCCACCTAATATTATAAAATGCTACCATAAAACATAAAATTCATTAATAACATAACCAACTTGACTTTTTGATCATTAAAACAAGGGTTCCGAAAATCTCCCCCTTAGTGATGATAAAAAAACATTGAGTTTTATAAACCATGTGTTTAATAACTGATGGTTCTAATATAGATATTATTATATTGTTTAAACAAAGATATATTAAGGATATTAAGAAACAAAATAGTATCAAAGGTAGGTAAAAATGATGGTCTCAAAAAGAATATGATGTCAAGGAAAGTAAATAATTATATAAATAATTGAAAAAATAAATACTATAGAGTTATTCTATACCTTTTGGGATTATCAAAAAGAGAAAAATAAAATAATAATTGAAAAGAAACAAAATATAAAAAATAACAGTATTTCCATTACGAAATGAAATTAAAGGACAATAAAAAAGATACAGAAAAATACACACAAAAATACATATCAATGACAAAAATTTAAATCAAAATTATTTTCTAGTTTAGTAATAGGAACAAGTTGATCCTAACCCTTCCATTTGACAAAAGGAGAAGGTTCAGTAGTAGAAGATGCAATAATTGTAGTAATGTATGTATGAAAAATAGGAAGATAATGTGTTTCTCTGATAATGATATACTTAAGATGTTGGATATATTCTCTAAGAGTTAGGTTAAAGGGCTGGAAACGGTAAGGTAAAGGATCATTTGGATCTCTGATATAACTTAGTTTGAAATACTCTATAACAAAGGCTAGAGTACTGAGATGAGTTGTAGAGACCCGTATCTTGACGTACGTGGACATTACATTACTTTTGCGGAATACTTAGTACATAACAAAAACACACACACAAGGATCGTAATAGTTTAGTGTCTTTGGAAACTCGGAACGTAATCTTCTAAACGTGGTGAAAGATCTTCAATATCTCCCATAAAGATCTTCCCTTTTTTTTACCTAAAACCTTTCTTTATATCCTGGGGAAAGAAAAACAAAAAAAGGGTGAGCTCAAATGCTCAGTAAGGGTAAACAAAAGAAATATCAATCACATCATATACATAAGAACGTAGCTTTTGGAAATCTTAACCTGCAAAAGAGCTCATAATATCATAACATGGGATAAATCATAGAAGTGAAAATGAAATCATAACTTAAAACATTACTCATTGTGGCATACACACATAATCATAGAGAATCATTTCTTGTTAGTCAAGACTCATTGCCAAGACTATCTTAGTGGACAAAGTCCCTTTCTGAATCGAGTAATCCTCGTTTCAGTCCTGTTTCACTGAACCGGTATAACCTACCATTCCAGCCATGTCTATCTCATGAGATATAAAATCTTTACCCAATGCATTGGAGGGAGATATAGGTCCCACCCATCTCTTAATGAATCCTTTCTTATGTGTGCCACAAAATCATAAATCATACATCATTGCATAACCCATGTAATAAAAATGGGATTCTTAAACAACATGACATCATAAAACCATTCATATAAGATAAAGGAATTCATAAACATAATTCCATCAAAACATAGTCAAATCAATGTAAAAATATGGATAGAAACAGAACCCTTTATTATCTTATATGGAAAATAATTTTGATAAAACACTTGAATTGAATTCTTGAGGAAAATATCCTTTCTTCTTTAAAATCAATTTCTTTTCACAAAACATCATGCAATTTTAAAAGAAAGAGATTTTATTGAAAATAGTAATGAAATCTTTTAGAGGAAGCTTCATGAAAATAAGGCTTTATAAAACAGTAGAAATCCGTTCGTGCCGTATAAGTTAAAAAAAATATTCTTCGTACTTTTGTCGGAAAAGTCAAAAAGTACCTCGTACGGAAAAACGACAAAAGATTCCTTTCATATTCTTTACTAAAAACTCACCTAAGGGTAAAATTGGATTTAAACTATTGCAAGTGGATGGAAACAATATTACATATTGAGGGAACATGGATGTGGATGATAAAATACACCCCAGTAAATACTTACGAATAAACAATCTCGGATAAAAATGAGATTGTGATATTTCCCTTACCTTAGGTCCAATTTGCTTCGTATGTGTCCGAACCTCCTGTATAATGATTTAAATAATGTCATTGACTTATTACAGAATCATATTCATTGTTATGATATCATATATGGTTCACTTATGACATTATATTACCCGTTCTTTTGTAAATTCCATGTTAAAGAAGCGTTTTGGGTAAAATCGTTTCATTTATCGTAGGTGTTTTGACTTGTTGTTCTTGACATCATTATTACTTATATCATGATTTACTTACTTCCAGAATATAAAATATGATTTATATATCATATATATTCAGTATATATATATATATATAAAAGATAGATAAATAAAATGAAAAACATCGTTCATGGAGACGGTAGTCCGTACGTACGCATGAACGCTGTTTTTCTTTCCTTATTGTCTTGAAATGGAAGTAAGTAGATGACATACATATGTATATATATACATAAATCCAGTAGCTTTATAATGTCATATATTTCATTATTATTTCTTATATATACATTATAATCATTATTAAATGGTTAACATGGAGAATGAATCTCATCGCGTCGTGGAGACGGTAGTCCGTACGTACGCACGAGCGATGATATCATTTCTATAAATATTGAATTGAATTGGAGTGGATTATAAAATATATCAGAATCAATATGATGTTGTAATAACTATGTATAGTTATTCTTTACACCATTATACCCATCCATGTAAGGTGGTGGTGGAAAATAGATTACACCACGGCGTGGAGACGGTATTCCGTACGTACGCACGCGCGGTGATTTCTTTTTCCGTAGGATGGATAGATGGTGAAATAGGGTTGTTTCATACTTATAATAACATATCAGTATATGAGTGATACTGATGTTATTACTTCATAATGAAACAACCTAAGAAGAAGAAGTGGAAGAAGAAATAAAGATGAAAGAATTGGTAACGGTAATTACCTCTTCTTTGAAGTGCCTCTTTGAGACCTCCTCTTAGGGCACTAGAATTGGTCTTTGAGGAAGACCATAACCTCTAGGATGTTTCTAGGGAAGTGGAGAAGAGATTTTGGCAGGGGTTGGACGAGCTTGAGTGCTCAAATTGGTGTGAGGAGGAGGGGGAGGAGGTGTCCTTTTATAGGGGAGGAGAGGGGCACCTTAGGAATATCTCAAAATATTATTTTATATTAAAGTCAAAATCGGTTTATAATGGTTCCAAAGGGTATTATTTCAAAGCTAAAGTGGGGAAGGGTCGAAATCCTATCATCCAATAGAATTTAGACAAGTTTAGGATATTATTTTAACCTTATCAATTAGATTTAACTCTAAGATAAATAATTTTAACTTTTACCGTGTCTTTTTGTTTTCTTTCACTATATGGTTAATACACTTACTATAACATGCCAAACGAATCCAAAATTGTATATTATTAATAAATATATCCTTATCTAAGTCATTTGGCCGAACCTTAGATTTTTAGGAATAAAATAACAATTAATAATATAATATTTGATTTAAAAACTATTTTGTGTCAATTTTGACACTATTTGATATATGATTTTTGTGAAAGTCATAACAGAATTAAATGTTCGAACCAAGTTGATTAAATCAACATTAATATATCATAGTAACCTAGAAAATTAGTGGAATTCATAAAAATTCTCAAATTACATTTATTTTGGTGTTTATAACATCAATTATGTCAATATTTCATAAATAAGATAATTACTGCATCATCTTTGTGTCATAAATTAATTAATTTATTTGATGTCTAAAATTTACAAATAAAATACCATTATGTAGGAAATCTTTTTAGATTTCTAATGAATATTTATAGTCGAATTTAGCTGATGTATAACCCCATATTAAAAATGATTTACTTATTAAACTTTGATTTTAACTATTTTAACCTTTCTTTAAATAAATTAATAATAAATGTCCTAATCTAATCCAAGTGGGCCTAAATGGTCATATTTTATTCCTAAGTTTGTTTTTGGTCGAATTACACTTGTCCAATAGAATTAGGACATGTGTTAGGGTAATAGTAATATCATATTTACCCTTAGTTACCCTATTTACTATTAACCGCGGTAAAAAAGTAAAAAGTTACTATTCACCAAAAAATTATTTTCATCTCATTGAACCACATTTTAGTCCTTGATATTAACCGTGTCTATCGGATTTTTGAAATTCCATTCACAGAAGCGGTAAAATTAAGTTTTATGAAAAATTCAGTTTTTTAACTACCACTTAGTAGTTTCACTATTCATCAAAAATTGATGTTTTTCAGAACAATGCCAAAATTTCATCCTAAGCTATATTTCATATTCCGAATTCAAAAATGAAGTCTATTTTACCAAATTCATAACATAGAAGTTGCATTAATTAATTTTATAATTAAATCCCGCTGTTAAAACAAATAGCGTGTTTTTAAGAAACAATATCTATCAAAAGATTGACACTTGATTATGTCTGGTTTGAATGTGAAATTACAACCAATGACCAACATTGTATTAAATTGTAAAAATATATTCTAAATATACTTTAAAACCACTCAAATTAATGATTTATCACTATTAATTATTTCGATTAAAAAAGTTGTTTTTAATTATAATTTAGTAATTTTCACTATTCATCAGAATATGAAAGTTATCCGAAAAGTACCAAAATTTCACCTTAGGCTCAATTCGATACTCCGAATCCAAGAATGAAGTTCATTTTGAAAAATAAGATTTACAGAATTTTAAAAAGTGGTTATTACTATTCATAACGGCTAGTTTTAATAATATTTTAATAGCACATCGTTGTTTAGTGAAACTCGGTATTGCGTATTACACACGCTATCGAGAAAGGTCGCGATTGCGTGTAATGCAAGGCAAGACAAGGATGCGTGTTGTGCAAGATCCTTTTGGTGTAGCGTACAACACAAGACATTAATAAAATTAAAAAGAATATTATTTTATAAAATCTTGGGCTGTTACATTCTACCCCCCTTAAAATGAATTTCGCCCTCGAAATTCGTCGGGGTTATAAATGGTTTACTATTCGAAAGCTTCTTTAATAGAAACCCATATCGTAAAAAGGAATATCAAAACCAATCTTTAAAAACAAAAGTATGAAACGTAACGGTTAACCAAATAAACTAATCATTGGGTTTCCACATAGGTGAAAATATGGATATGGAAGAGAAATCTAACCATCATGTTCTGATGGAGAGTGGTAGAGAACATGGCTATGGAAAAGCCAGTAATCACAAATCCATAGATTTGTGATGATATAAGGTACCATCTGATTCATCAGGTATAAGATCACTAGGACAACATTTTTGGTTTTCAAGATCATTTCCCCTAAAGTTGAAAATTTGAATTAGAATAAATACTTACTTTATTTTGGTACAATCTCACTGTTGTTCGTGCCTTGAACAATTTCCACTTCATCTCTTAAATAAATGAAGTTGAATTTGTTATTCGTGAAGTGTTAGCAGATCATGTGATAGAATGACGGGTCATTCCATCTGTCTCAAACAAAAGGTTAGCAAAAATTATATGCATAAATCGATCTATAGTGAGATTAATCATATATGGTTCCTAAAATGGACTTATAATTCATATATCATACTGCTTAATATAATAAAACTAGTTTCTACTAAACAGGGACTTCCTGTAGGCCAGTGGTAGGCGATAAAGGCCAGTCGCACTTCGGTTGTGGGTTCGATTCCTACAGCCTTGTCCGAAGCGATGGGCTGTCGCCCGTCCTGCAGGTTGTCCCTTTTTCTAAAACTACGTTACTATAACATCCCATCAATAATATCGAAAATCTTCTATCCTTAAACAATACTAACTTATGTCCAACATAATCCAGTCTAATCTTTAGGCTTATACATAATACTGCAGTCCACTCTCATAATATAGTGACATCGATTACCAGAGATTTAATACCATTGTTGATCCCCATATATCATAAGACATGTCTTGCTGGTCACATTACAGACATTCAAAGGCCTTAATCAGGTACTCTCTTGAATACCCATTGAACCTTAGTGAAAACATGAATTCTATTAAAAGTTCACTCTTTCCACATACCAAAATCCTCAAAATTCTATATACTCAAACCATGATATCACTTAGTCCTTATATCAATCATGAGCTCATGAATACTATTAAACATTTCATTTTCTCGTCTTCATTATGCACATATCATCTTATTTCCACTTTGAATACCACATCAATACTCAATGATACAACATTATTTTGGAATCCCATTACATAAACACTTAATCATTCCACCACATCGTTGTCATATTCGACATTGCCAAAAGTGATCGCATGTGATTTCCCTTTGTCCTTTGCCTTCAGTGGTTGCTCATGTTGATCATCACTAACCCTTGGATTAGGGCAATTATTAGCATAATGCCCCATTTCCTTGCACTTGAAGCATTGAAGTGTTGGCGGTGCGTTCTCTGCAGTGTTTGCTTTATTCACATCATTAGAAACCCTTTTTCCATTACTTCGACACTCAGCTGCTCGATGACCTTCTTTTCCACACTTAAAACATTTTCTAGTACCTTTAAGACAGTCTCCACCATTCTTCTTTCCACACTTTGTGCATAAGGAAACATTCATCTTCTTTTCACCATTATTCTGAGATTTCTCCTTGAACTCCATCTTTCGTTTCTTGTCAAAACCATGAGATGGATATGTAACACCAACTTCCATTTCTACCTTGATAGCACAACGCACAATTTCTTCATAGCTACTGAAGTCTCTTATAGCTAATGCCCTTCGAAGACTTGGTTTTAATCCACTGAAAAATCGATCAACTTTACTTTCAGGTTGGATGATAATTCCAGAAGCATACCTTGCAAGTCTTGTAAAATTTGCTTCATAGGTACCAACAGATTCATCGTCCCTTTGCTTCAGTTCAAGAAACTCTTTCTCCATCTTTGTTCGAAGAATACGAGGGAAGTACTTACTGAAAAACAAGTTCTTGAACTCGTCCCATTCCATGGACTCAATTTCATCTCTTGGCCTCGTATTCTTGATAAGATTCCACCATTGATCAGCTTCACCTTCCAAACGATATACTGCTAAGATGACTTTATCATGTTCAGAACATTGAAGAACTGAAAATATCTTTTCAGTAGTACTAATCCATTGTTCAGCAACTAATGGATCAGTAGACCCACTGAAAGAAGGTGGACGTTGCCTCATGAAGGACTCAATAGAATATTGTTCCCTTCTCTGCTCATTTGGAAGTCCAGAATGATTCATAGCTTGTGTAAGTATAGCAATAAGATTTTGCACTCCATCTCCCATAACATTTGTTTGTTCAGGAGGGCAATCATTGCATTGTCCATTGCATTGATCAACACGGTTCCTTCGGGTTCCAGCCATCGTCTAAAACCCAAAAAGAATAGTGTGAGTGGCAAAAATCATGCTAGGGAAAACAACATAATAAAGGGGGAGTACCTTCAATATCCAACATCTTAAGTTTAATTCTATGATCGTTAGCGTAATTCTATTACTATAACCTATACGTATACTTATCCCTAGGGACATCCCTAGACATACCTTAGAAATATCTCTAGGGATCTCACTAACGTTTTCGCATCCTAGTTTCCAAAGGTTGACTAAACCTTTCCTTTGATACCAACTGTAGAGACCCGTATCTTGACGTACGTGGACATTACATTACTTTTGCGGAATACTTAGTACATAACAAAAACACACACACAAGGATCGTAATAGTTTAGTGTCTTTGGAAACTCGGAACGTAATCTTCTAAACGTGGTGAAAGATCTTCAATATCTCCCATAAAGATCTTCCCTTTTTTTTACCTAAAACCTTTCTTTATATCCTGGGGAAAGAAAAACAAAAAAAGGGTGAGCTCAAATGCTCAGTAAGGGTAAACAAAAGAAATATCAATCACATCATATACATAAGAACGTAGCTTTTGGAAATCTTAACCTGCAAAAGAGCTCATAATATCATAACATGGGATAAATCATAGAAGTGAAAATGAAATCATAACTTAAAACATTACTCATTGTGGCATACACACATAATCATAGAGAATCATTTCTTGTTAGTCAAGACTCATTGCCAAGACTATCTTAGTGGACAAAGTCCCTTTCTGAATCGAGTAATCCTCGTTTCAGTCCTGTTTCACTGAACCGGTATAACCTACCATTCCAGCCATGTCTATCTCATGAGATATAAAATCTTTACCCAATGCATTGGAGGGAGATATAGGTCCCACCCATCTCTTAATGAATCCTTTCTTATGTGTGCCACAAAATCATAAATCATACATCATTGCATAACCCATGTAATAAAAATGGGATTCTTAAACAACATGACATCATAAAACCATTCATATAAGATAAAGGAATTCATAAACATAATTCCATCACAACATAGTCAAATCAATGTAAAAATATGGATAGAAACAGAACCCTTTATTATCTTAGATGGAAAATAATTTTGATAAAACACTTGAATTGAATTCTTGAGGAAAATATCCTTTCTTCTTTAAAATCATTTTCTTTTCACAAAACATCATGCAATTTTAAAAGAAAGAGATTTTATTGAAAATAGTAATGAAATCTTTTAGAGGAAGCTTCATGAAAATAAGGCTTTATAAAACAGTAGAAATCCGTTCGTGCCGTATAAGTTAAAAAAAATATTCTTCGTACTTTTGTCGGAAAAGTCAAAAAGTACCTCGTACGGAAAAACGACAAAAGATTCCTTTCATATTCTTTACTAAAAACTCACCTAAGGGTAAAATTGGATTTAAACTATTGCAAGTGGATGGAAACAATATTACATATTGAGGGAACATGGATGTGGATGATAAAATACACCCCAGTAAATACTTACGAATAAACAATCTCGGATAAAAATGAGATTGTGATATTTCCCTTACCTTAGGTCCAATTTGCTTCGTATGTGTCCGAACCTCCTGTATAATGATTTAAATAATGTCATTGACTTATTACAGAATCATATTCATTGTTATGATATCATATATGGTTCACTTATGACATTATATTACCCGTTCTTTTGTAAATTCCATGTTAAAGAAGCGTTTTGGGTAAAATCGTTTCATTTATCGTAGGTGTTTTGACTTGTTGTTATTGACATCATTATTACTTATATCATGATTTACTTACTTCCAGAATATAAAATATGATTTATATATCATATATATTCAGTATATATATATATATAAAAGATAGATAAATAAAATGAAAAACATCGTTCATGGAGACGGTAGTCCGTACGTACGCATGAACGCTGTTTTTCTTTCCTTATTGTCTTGAAATGGAAGTAAGTAGATGACATACATATGTATATATATACATAAATCCAATAGCTTTATAATGTCATATATTTCATTATTATTTCTTATATATACATTATAATCATTATTAAATGGTTAACATGGAGAATGAATCTCATCACGTCGTGGAGACGGTAGTCCGTACGTACGCACGAGCGATGATATCATTTCTATAAATATTGAATTGAATTGGAGTGGATTATAAAATATATCAGAATCAATATGATGTTGTAATAACTATGTATAGTTATTCTTTACACCATTATACCCATCCATGTAAGGTGGTGGTGGAAAATAGATTACACCACGGCGTGGAGACGGTATTCCGTACGTACGCACGCGCGGTGATTTCTTTTTCCGTAGGATGGATAGATGGTGAAATAGGGTTGTTTCATACTTATAATAACATATCAGTATATGAGTGATACTGATGTTATTACTTCATAATGAAACAACCTAAGAAGAAGAAGTGGAAGAAGAAATAAAGATGAAAGAATTGGTAACGGTAATTACCTCTTCTTTGAAGTGCCTCTTTGAGACCTCCTCTTAGGGAACTAGAATTGGTCTTTGAGGAAGACAATAACCTCTAGGATGTTTCTAGGGAAGTGGAGAAGAGATTTTGGCATGGGTTGGACGAGCTTGAGTGCTCAAATTGGTGTGAGGAGGAGGGGGAGGAGGTGTCCTTTTATAGGGGAGGAGAGGGGCACCTTAGGAATATCTCAAAATATTATTTTATATTAAAGTCAAAATCGGTTTATAATGGTTCCAAAGGGTCTTATTTCAAAGCTAAAGTGGGGAAGGGTCGAAATCCTATCATCCAATAGAATTTAGACAAGTTTAGGATATTATTTTAACCTTATCAATTAGATTTAACTCTAAGATAAATAATTTTAACTTTTACCGTGTCTTTTTGTTTTCTTTCACTATATGGTTAATACACTTACTATAACATGCCAAACGAATCCAAAATTGTATATTATTAATAAATATATCCTTATCTAAGTCATTTGTCCGAACCTTAGATTTTTAGGAATAAAATAACAATTAATAATATAATATTTGATTTAAAAACTATTTTGTGTCAATTTTGACACTATTTGATATATGATTTTTGTGAAAGTCATAACAGAATTAAATGTTCGAACCAAGTTGATTAAATCAACATTAATATATCATAGTAACCTAGAAAATTAGTGGAATTCATAAAAATTCTCAAATTACATTTATTTTGGTGTTTATAACATCAATTATGTCAATATTTCATAAATAAGATAATTACTGCATCATCTTTGTGTCATAAATTAATTAATTTATTTGATGTCTAAAATTTACAAATAAAATACCATTATGTAGGAAATCTTTTTAGATTTCTAATGAATATTTATAGTCGAATTTAGCTTATGTATAACCCCATATTAAAAATGATTTACTTATTAAACTTTGATTTTAACTATTTTAACCTTTCTTTAAATAAATTAATAATAAATGTCCTAATCTAATCCAAGTGGGCCTAAATGGTCATATTTTATTCCTAAGTTTGTTTTTGGTCGAATTAAACTTGTCCAATAGAATTAGGACATGTGTTAGGGTAATAGTAATATCATATTTACCCTTAGTTACCCTATTTACTATTAACCGCGGTAAAAAAGTAAAAAGTTACTATTCACCAAAAAATTATTTTCATCTCATTGAACCACATTTTAGTCCTTGATATTAACCGTGTCTCTCGGATTTTTGAAATTCCATTCACAGAAGCGGTAAAATTAAGTTTTATGAAAAATTCAGTTTTTTAACTACCACTTAGTAGTTTCACTATTCATCAAAAATTGATGTTTTTCAGAACAATGCCAAAATTTCATCCTAAGCTATATTTCATATTCCGAATTCAAAAATGAAGTCTATTTTACCAAATTCATAACATAGAAGTTGCATTAATTAATTTTATAATTAAATCCCGCTGTTAAAACAAATAGCGTGTTTTTAAGAAACAATATCTATCAAAAGATTGACACTTGATTATGTCTGGTTTGAATGTGAAATTACAACCAATGACCAACATTGTATTAAATTGTAAAAATATATTCTAAATATACTTTAAAACCACTCAAATTAATGATTTATCACTATTAATTATTTCGATTAAAAAAGTTGTTTTTAATTATAATTTAGTAATTTTCACTATTCATCAGAATATGAAAGTTATCCGAAAAGTACCAAAATTTCACCTTAGGCTAAATTCGATACTCCGAATCCAAGAATGAAGTTCATTTTGAAAAATAAGATTTACAGAATTTTAAAAAGTGGTTATTACTATTCATAACGGCTAGTTTTAATAATATTTTAATAGCACATCGTTGTTTAGTGAAACTCGGTATTGCGTATTACACACGCTATCGAGAAAGGTCGCGATTGCGTGTAATGCAAGGCAAGACAAGGATGCGTGTTGTGCAAGATCCTTTTGGTGTAGCGTACAACACAAGACATTAATAAAATTAAAAAGAATATTATTTTATAAAATCTTGGGCTGTTACATGAGTAGTGACTACAATAGAACCTTGAGCCACTAATGTAGTGGAATAAACATAAAGAAAGGGTTTCATAAACATGATAAGATATATGATAATATTTATAACCCTTTATATAGAACTGAAATACTTTTTTATCATCCATAAATAGCATGAGAATTGGGTTCATCTCTTTCAGCTGATTAACATTTTCTCTTCAGTCATGAGTCACTCGAGGAATTATGAGGTTCTCAGCAAGGAAATTGAAATTATAGTTGAGATCATGTTTAGTATAAATCCTAAAAAGGTAATACTTTATAATACTTTGTAATTTTTTATCTGTCATCTTTTAAATCCTTCATATATTCTATATCCATAATATGCACAAGATCATTGTTATGATGGATTTGACTCAAACTCTCTTGAGGGATGTCAGGTACATCACATGAAATAGTGAAACCTTATTATCAAACTACTGACTGGATCAAATCAACATCAAGAAGAGGAGAAGAACTCGATGTATAATCCCTTGAAGAAATTTTCCCCACCCTACCTAATATATAATACCTAGAATATAAAATGTAATATCGCATTTCACCCATTGAAGATCACAATGACTACATATCATTTTCTAACGCCTTATTTTCTATCTGCATTTCATGAACATGATGCATCATTTTGGGAAGGATGTTCTTGATCACATACCCTTATAGATTTCTTGAATCTTCTCTCTATGATTGGTGACCAAGGGAAGTTGATTTTTTTAATAATAAATAGAAATCATAGGGAATACTCTCTATGAACAATTCTATGTCAACTCTAGTAACAACATAAACTGTTATAGATTCAACGATTGGTGCAGGTAGGGGTGGAACAAGTCTCTCAAAAGTAAGTTCCTCTACAAGCTCAGGTCTAGTAGGTACATCAAAATCAAATCTCTATAGTTCCATTTCATCATCTATTTGGTCTACCAATAATCCCTTAGGATCCATCTCTTCTCAAATAGAAGGACCACCATACTTTGGTACCATCATCTGAATTACAGTATTCTAGAACATTTCTCCCATTCCTCAAGAGCTCGGTCCCCCAATCTGATAGAATAATATCCAACAGATATAAAAATAATAGTTTTAGCAATTATAGGATCAAATTTTTTTCTCAACAACCATATGCTCGTCATATGATTGATCATCAACCGTCTTCTTAGAAACCTTCCACACATCAGTTGTAGGGACACCATGATCACCATTAACAGGATTGACTAGGTGACTATCCAAGCTTGGGGACACCCCTCAATAGATGGTTCTATTTAATCCCTAGTATCTCTATCCAAATATTGAACTAAGTTAGGCATATCTTCTGATATAGAGACAACAAATAAACATAGAGAATAAGTAATTTCTTATGGAATCTCAACATCCTCAGAACCAATGTGGCCATTATGACTACCCTGGTCCGAATCACCGTCATTGTCATCTTCATCACTATACTTAACATATTTTCCATCTCTATCCAAATTTACCAAGGCATCCTCATATAAAAATGTATCTATATCACTTAGAATAGTTCTTTGATAGTCTTTTGAAACACTTTTTTGAGGTACTTTCAGACATCTGTCCCAATGTCTTGAAGGTAAATATACTTTGTGCCCATTTATTCTACTTATTACGTAGTATTCATCAGAAATGGTGAACTAAACATGGATAGATGGACTCCTGTTAGAATAAAACCATTCTAACCATCCATATTTTTTCATAACTATAATCACAATAAACATTCATGATGGAAACCACTCAGCAAGAACTTCCTTCTTAAGTACAACAATCTGATTCGCAAGGTGCTAGTTCACTGGCTCGACGACTGACCGACTTGAATCTCATCTATGTTTCTATGAAGGATGAAATTAATTTGAAAAGGATTATGTGTCTATCTTCACTATAACCATGATGATTGTCTTGTGATTCTTGGATGATGTTGAGTGATGGCCAAAATCTTAGAGAGAAAGGGTTTTAGTGTGGTTTGAGAGATGGGTGTGACCAATTGAGAATTGAAATTAGATTAGTGTATAATTTATATCATTTAGGGATATAGGTATTTCTATCTCAAAAAAATTATAATATTTTAATAGAAATAAAAATTAAATAAACAAATAACTTGTAAAAATAAATTGTAAACAGTGGATAAAAAACCAACGGTGAGTAAACACAATTCTAAATAAACTCCAATGATGGGTAAACACCAACAGTGGATAAACACCAACGATGGGTAAACACCAATGGTTTGTCTCATAAAATTGTGTTTAACAAAAATTAATCATACACTATTCATGTTTTATGAAGTTTATTATCATCGAATTCACTGGTGCACTGAAATTATCTTCAAGTTGATGTTCTATACAAATCTATTTAAGAGTTATATCACCTTTTTGAAAATGATCTCTCAAGAAGGGATGTCTTATATCAATGTTTTTTTCTAGCGCGAGATAAAGGGTAATTAGAAATATTTATAGAACTTGTATTTTCAAAATTTATAGGTACATGTGAGAATTGACATCAATAGTCATGCAATGGCTATTTCATCCATAAAATTTATATATAAAAACTACCTCTAGTAATATATTATACTATAGTAGTAGATTGTGTAACAAATTGTTTTTTACTATAGAAATATACAAATGACATTCCCAAAATGTGACATATCCCATAGGTTATTTTTCTATCTAACATGCAACCAAAAAATCAATATTTAAATAGATAAATATGTCAAATTATTATCCACTATGAATGAAAAAACCTAAATTTATTGTATACTTTAGGTATTTGAAAATTCATTTTTATAGAAAGTATGTGTGAATCTTTTGGATTTTCTGGAAAATGAGAACACATACACACACTAAACATAATGCCTGGTCTTCTAGCAGTTAATTTATAAATTATTCCTATCATAACCCTATAACTAGTTTGATGCACAAATTTCCCATCTTAATCAATATCCAATTTGTTATTGGTACTTAGAGGAATGAAACTACTCTTAATGCTATCCAAACCAAATTTTTTAAAAGGTATTTAGTATATTTACTTTGGTTTAAAATAATTCATTATTGTTTTTGAAAAAAATGAAAACCAATAAATAATTTCAGTTTATCCATTAGACTAATTTCAAATTCATTTTCCCCATGTTTTAAAATTCAGTAAATAAAGAAATTTTTTAATATTAAAAAATAATATCACCTACCTAGATTCGAACAACTAAAACATCTAGTGAATGTTTTTTTACAAATATGGTAGGATTTTCTATACCTTTTGAAATCCTTTAGAAATAAGAAAATAGCTTAGCCTATTATTCCCAGATTTGAGATATTTTTTAAAACCATATAAATATTTTTATAACATGAAAACACAATGTGGAAAATGGTGATTTTGAAATAGAGGGGGTTGTTAAAAAATAACCTCAATTATATACCCATTCAATAATTAAATTTTGACATCAATTTGATAATGCTTTAAATCTAGATGTGCTTCATAGGAAAGAAATATTCTAATGGATTGAAGACTGGGTATAGTTGAAAAGGTCTCTTCATAGTCTATATCCTCTTGACTATACCCTTATGCAACTAGTATAGACTTATTTCTAAATATTATGATAGATTCATCAATATTATTGATAAACACCCATTTAGTACCTATATTCAACATGTCTTTGGGTCTATAAAAAATTTTCCAGACTTTATTTCATTAAAATTTATTAAGTTCTTCTTGCATATCCATTACCTAGAATTCATCATAAATTAAATCATTGACGTTCTTTGGTTCAAGCTATGATAAGAAAGCATGATGTTCAACCATATTTCTTAAAGAGGCTCTATTTTTTGAACCTCTATCTATGTCTCCAACAAAAATATATATAGGGTGGTATTTAAGAATCCTAATAGAACTAGGAAAACAAGGAATGTTCCCCTCAAGATCTTCTATAGGTTAAGGTTCTAGAAGTTCCTCAGAACTAGATGTTTTCTCTACATTGTTTATTGTAGAATTAGATGTTTTGGAATTTCTGTTCATTGTAGATAAAAAATTCTCAAGGTTTTATAAATGTGTTTTAGGATTATATAGATTTGTCTCATCAAACATAACATTGAAAAACTCTTCCACAATATTGGTTTATTTGTTAAAAAAACTATTGGATTTATTGGAAGTTGAATAACCAAGAAAAATTAATTCATTAATTTTGGAAGAAAACACATCAAGATTATCCTTAGTATTAATAATATAATTATAAACTAAGAAAATACAAACTAATTTACATTAGGTTTCCTATTATTACAAAATTAATATGGGGTTTTCATCATGATGGTTCTAATTAATACTTTATTAGTTATATACCTGATTATATTCACAGACTCTTCCCAATAGTAGATTGGTAAGTCACATTCATTAGTAATTATCTAATCTATCTCTTAAATTGAAATATTTATCCTTTATAAAAATATATTTCGATGATGGGTCCTAGGAGTAGATAAGTTATTGTTATATCAATTTTGTGAGAAAAATGATCCAAATTCACGATTTTCAAACTCACATCCATGATCACTTTTTATGTTCACAATGTTATGTCAACTCATGTTTTCTATTGATTTAGTATAATTTGTAAATTATGATAAAGATTCCCATTTTTGAGATAAAAATAATTCCCAAGTATACCTAGGAAATTCATCTACAAGTTAATAGACATAATTATTCCCATTTAATATTGAAACTCTAGATTGTCCAAAAAAATCTATGTGAACCAACTCATGAGGTTAAGAAGTTGAAACATATATCATTAATTTAAGAGATATCTTATGTTGTTTCCCTTTTTGACAGATGGTACAAACGTCGTCATTTGATAATTCAAGTGTGGGTATATCCTTAACTAACCCTTTCCTAGAATGTTTTCCAAGGGAGTGAATGTTATGCTGGACTAGTATCATATTCCAAATCCAACATTCTCTTGGAAATTTACTTAAGAAAGAAACATTTTGTGAAATCAATGAATCAGGATTTACAGTATACAATTTTTTTTTGAATTAAAAAAATTATAATAATTTTTTCAAACTTCATGTGAAAACCATCATCACATAGATGTGATATGATAGGAATGTTATATTTAAAACCATCAAGAAAAATTACATTAGAAATTAAAAATGAGTTAGCGTTACCAATTTTTCTAAGGCCAATGATCATTCCTTTATCATTTTATCCAAAGGTGATACGACCACCATAAAACTTTATTAGGTTCTTGAAGATTGAGTAGTCTGTTTTCATATTTCTAGTACACCTGTTGTCCCAGTACCATATACTTCAACATGAGATCTTCATACATGTTTCATATAAACAAAATTTTATACCAAAAATGATTTTGGTAACTTTAATTTCATAGGTCTAGATATATTAGTAATGAGATATTAAAAAACTATATTTTATCAATTATTTTCCTATAAAATGGTTGTAAACATTTTGAAAAGAATCATTTTTAGGTCCACTTGAATAAAATATAGCAGTAGAACTTTCAGAATTGGATTTTGGAACAAAAGTGCTTATAAAAATTATCCTCTATCTAGGTTGATAATGAATAATAGTAAAATATTTAAGAGAAATTTATTTCTTATAATTTGAGTGAGATATTATCTTCCATTTTAACATCTCTCTTGGTATTTCCTTAACTTCTCATTTTATAACTTTAATTTAGTATTTTTTTCAATAATTGATCATTTTATCTTTTTATACTATAAGTTATTTTCTAACACTAGCAAATAAAACATGTTATTTCGGTAGATTTTTTTATTTTCCTTTAATATCATTAAATGTATCTTCAATAATATTGTAATATTCAAACATTTTATCTTTTGAAATATCATCATCTTTTTTATCTCTAGAATGATCTATACTAAGTACAAGAGAGATAATAGGTACCTCAGATATGTTTTTCATTAAACACATATTTTCACTGTGAGATTTCTATTTATGAGATGATTTTGATTCACTATATCTATCCTTATAGGAACACTATGTGTCTTTCATGGATTTATTATACATCCCTTTGTACTTCAAATTAGAACAGTCATCCTTAAAACATACTTTTATCTTAAAATCTTAACAGGTAATATAATTTTAATTATCATAAATTTTAGAGTCCTTCATTAAATTCCATTTATTATCATACTTTACATTAAATTTTAGTTTTGTAAAAAATATCTTCTTATTATAGAATTTGTTAAATAGTATGGACAAATGTGACATTTCCTCATCATTGTCAGCTAGTGATTCCTCATTACTAGAGATTTCATCTTGTACCTTTTCCATTTTCTTTCTATTTTGATGTATTAGACTATAATGATACAAATTTTTTCTTAGGTTTATCATCATATTCAGGATTAACATGAAGAACATCCTCACACACTGTTAAAATACCAATCTATTCCTTGATAAAAAGTTTAATGATGTCATATGATTATATTATTGAAACTAACACCCCACTCAATCTCTCTGGAAGAAAACTCATCAGTCATATAATTTGGTCTGTGTTTGACACTAGATTCCCCAATGAACTCATTTTCTTAAATATCTCATTAAACCTAAGATATATATCCAAAATCATCGAATCAAGATCCATCTTTTATTTATCATATGTAGTTGAATAATTATTCAATATCATATCTTTAACATTATTATTTACTTCTTGATAAATAACTAATGTAACCCAAATTTCATAAGCAATTTTATTAGTAAATATCCTATTAAATTATTCATCTCCTAATTAAATGTAAAGATCATTCGTGTTTTTTCATTTTTTGTTGTAAGAAAGTTATTATAATCATACTATGTATTCCTGTTATCTTTAGGTAATTCATATTTGGATTTTATAGAAAACCATATTTAAAATCCTGTGATTTCTATATTCATTTTTATCTTCATTTCCCATTGAGCATAATTATTTTCAATAAATAAAGTTGGTATTTTTTTAGTACAACTTTCTTTTGTATTATCCATTTAAATAACTAAGCTTATAATTGATAGAAATTTATGTTCTTTAAAGGAAAACTAAAAAACATAGTTGAAAATATTTTGAAATACAATTGATACAAAATGTTGGTTGGAGTAAGTATCTCAAGAGGGGTGAATTGAGTACCTAATAAACATATATTTTAAAACAAGATTAAATAAAATCTCTCAAATAATTAAAGAATACATTTAATAAAATAGCATATTGATATAAGTTCTGATATTTTAAAATATCTTTAAAAGATTGATTATATATTAGTTAAATAATTATGAAAAATATTTTACCTTTTGTAATAAATTTAATTGATCAAAATCTTATATAAACACTACTTATGATTAATTATCAATGTAGTGATTTTTTGGCAGTTTAATATAAATTTATTTTAAAT
The DNA here is from genome assembly GCA_963277665.1 of Viscum album. NCBI lineage: Eukaryota > Viridiplantae > Streptophyta > Magnoliopsida > Santalales > Viscaceae > Viscum > Viscum album. The sequence goes on from OY728159.1 coordinate 1,867,369,485, forward strand.
ATTAGAAATTAAACAAAATAAAACACAGTGGAATAAATACCCGAGGCTTAGTATCAAGATGAGACATGATCCTCTCCACTGGGATATAAGCTACTACAAAGAAGATTATATAAAATAATCTTATTCCACAACCAGGAGTGGGAATACCCAACTACTGAACAACTATCTAGGTGACATAGGTACTTCTTCCACATTAATTGTTGGAAAATGATAAAAATTGGCCACACAAGGACCTATTCCAAAACACCATGGGTAAAAAATAGTAAAGTGAGAGTTAATAAGATATTTAGTATCTTCCATTTATAGAACATGAGTTAGTGTCTATTTGATAAAAATACTAAACCATCCATTCCACAAAATGTAAAGACAACATGAAAAAAAAGAAAGTATAAATATGTAGAAATGATAGTGATTGTCTATCTGATGTGCCTTGAAAATTTAGATTCCTCGGTTGCAGCTTCAAAAATAGCTCCAGTAATTTCTCAGAAATTTTCAGTAAAAAAAATGATAAGGTCTTTTTTCTAAATATGAGAAACAAATTGGATGTTTGATGTGATTTAATCATTTGTAGTCAGTTTCAGGTAAGGATGTTTCATGTTATTCTTTTAGAAAGTTGAACTCTTCTCCTTATTATAATATCATTTTTGATCTCTTCATGTGTACATGTATGTCTCTATGTATATACTGATGGATTCCATCTATCTATTTTTTAAGTATAATGTACGAGTATCCGTTTGAAGTAAAATCATCCCAATATTCGGATCTCTATACTGAACTCTGATACAAACATTTAATGATCCCTTTAATGGATTAAGAATAACCATTAAAGTAATAATAAAAATTAAATTACATAATTTAGTGGTTATAAGTATTTAATTAAAATTAATATTAATACTGATGATGACTATTTTTAATGGTGTGACACCTCTTGCAGTGAATTAAGATAGTGGTGAGTCTGGCCAACAGTGTGTCAGGCTGACGGAAGGTCTTGCTCAATAGTGACTCATCTCAACAGTGAATTTTCTCAAAGGTGACTCATTTCATTGGTGGCTGATATCAATGGTGAATCATCTCAATAGTTTTTCATCTTAGTACTCTTCCAAATTTAATGGTGGAATGTAAATTCTAATGGTATGTCGTCTTCAATGTTGACTCATGTTTGACGGTGTCTTATTCCTAGTAGTAAGTCTTTCCTATTCTTACCAAAATTTTCATTCTGATGTTGAGTCATATCCAATGATGGGTATTTCTGACACATATCCAAAATGTTTCTAATATTCTTTATATTATAAAATTCTACCGTAAAATATCAAACTCATTAATATCATAATAAAAATGATTACGTGATCCTTAAAACAAGGGTACCAACATATTCATGTGATGTAAACTTTTTTATGATCACCCCTATATATAGAAATATATTTTTAGGTTCCATGGTTAGTTTGGGGGCTAAAAAGTATAGTACTAAATTAGATATTGGGATTTATAGCGTAGTTTTTTCCTTATGACTAATTTTGAATTATTTTTATTTAGAGTCATATTTTTTATATATTCATTCATTTAAGGATTATTTTTGATCATGTTTTATTTATATGATAATTTTGGTTAGTGTTTTTATTTATGTATTCCTAGGATGGGTTATTTAAATTCCTACCATTTTTTATTTTATACCCATAGTGCTAGTCTCCTACTCAAGCCTTGTTGGAGGAAGGCCTCATGGACAATATTGTCTTTAATGGAGTCACCATAAGGGTTCATGGTGAGTCAATTTCTTGATATAGTGGTATTATATATTTTGGTTAAGAGTGAAAATGGGTGTTAGACAATAGAAACAATGTGTATTTTCATGGATTGTAAGGGAAATGGCTCTGATAGGGAATTGAGTGTGGTGCAACATAGGGAGAATAGATTAGATAATTGATTTTAGGGAACCTAATGATATGATGCAATGAGGATGTGATTAGTGAATTACCAAAGAATAGAGTTTTACTTGAATGGTATAGAACTTGAATTTGGATATTCATTATGATTTTTATGATTGAATTTTAAATGGGGTTAGTGTGGGGAATTTTGTGAATCTAATTAAATAAAATTGATTAAAAGGTTACAAGATACTAGATGTAAGGGTTTGGTGTTTTATCATAGAGATGATTGAGAGTCTATATCCAAATGTGGTTCAGGTTGGAGAGGTTCAACATTATTGCCTTATTGACATAGGGGGTTTAATCTAGCTTATGAGGATGAGAAGTAGTGGAAGTCATTGTGATTGTTTCTTCTTCAGGGTATGGTTATGTATGGTGGTAGAATCCTTGATCTGGGTATTCTTCAACTGTTAGAAGTTAATGAGATTACAATTTTCTGATCTAATAGAGTGTTTAGAATCAATCTCAACGGGTTTCAATTCAAACATCAGTAGTAGAATAATAGTGGTGGATCATATATTATTTAGAGCAGAAAAAGGCCAAGCTTTATTTTGATGATTTTCAATGGCAGTTTCATATAGAGATTATTTTATCAGATATAAGTGTAGTTAAGAGGATAAAATTGCTCTCTCTATATCATGGATTATTCAATATGTATGTAATTAGGATTGGGTTTAGTAACCATCACCATTGTGAAAATAATATTTTCTAGAATGAGGATTTTGAGCTCGAAATTTGGAGAACATTTTGTGCAAGGTGATTTGATATCTGAACGACCAAATTATGATTACTATAAATATAGAAGTAAAGAAGATAGTTGAGGTTATGGAGGGGATTCTTTCATAGTAATTGGTGTCTTGATATAAAAGATATTAAGTGTGATTGATGATTATAAATTATGATGGTTGATCTAAAGTATTTGGACTATTAAGTTTTTTTCTGAGGGAGCGTTGGCCTTAGATTATTTCCTTCTCACCTCTCATATGATAATATTTCTCATACATCTACCTAATGATATAGGTTGACGTTCTTCAATTTTGGGAGATATAGTCATCAGTGATTTCTATTCCCTAATATCCTTAGGGATTATTCGGGTGTGGGTGGTTAGTTTTCATTTCATAGATTTTATTAATAATTACCTAATAGTTTATAATTTTTTTAGGTTCACTAGAGATGAGAAAAAAGTATAGGGGATAGTTCTATGATTTCCTTCACCAAATTCACATAGGGATAAGTGTAGCTATGTAGGTGTTTATTAGTAGTGAGGTAGAGGAACATGATGTGGATAACATTAAACTATGGATGTGATAGATCTCAAGGGACCAGATATAATATGGGGTACATATTACTTATCATCTACCATGACATATGATTTATTTTATTTTTCATTATTACAATAATATTTATCCTACATTGTTCCCTTCCAATTGACATAATCTAGAGAGTCTTATATTTATTTAATGTTGACTATTCCAATCGGAGGCTAAGTGATTCTTAATGATTCTTATTGTGATAGTGATATGATTATGGGGAAACATCACCCATTAGGGGATTTGAATATTTTTCTGAAATATTTGTTTTATTTCATCTTACTTAAAAATATGTTATATTCTATACATCTAATAAATGATACATATAATAGGAGATTCATATTATATAATGAATAAGGACAATATTTTAGTTTTTTGTTTATATAGAGAATCAAATTCATTAAATTTGTTTTGATGTTTTTTTTCATAACAAGTAGTTCTTTTCTTAGGTTCATTGGAGGAACCTGAAGTGGAGATCATGAGTATTGTGGATGATTTTTGAGTTTTTTCATAGATAATTTGTTTTTATACCATTCAATGTGATATTGATTTTAGGATATATGTATGTCCTTATGCGTCCTAGATTTCAATGGATCTTTATAGGACGACACCATTCAAGATAAGGGAGATAATGATTCATGTAGATGATCTAATGAAGAAGTTATTTATCCAACCTTGGGTTTCATAGTGGGATAATCTAATGTTATTTTCCAAAAAGGTGGTAAGTGGATTATGGTTATCTATAGATTAATTTTTATTTAATTATTTGATGGTCAAGAAGAATTACCCATTTGTATGTATTGATGGTCTATTTTAATTTTAAAATAGAGCCATATATTTTTTATATATTTATTTGTTTCTCTTATGTCTCTAGATGAATGTGATGGTGGTAAATATCCTAAAAGTAACTTCATGGAATCGATATACACACATAGAGTTTTTGTTCATTTATTTTAGTGTCATACATTCTCCATGTTTTCTTTTAGCACTCATGAACTCCTTGTCCATGGGTTCCTATATCAGTTTCTAGTCATGTTCACCAATGAAATCCTCAAACACTCGAGGTCTATGGAGGATAATTTTTAGTAACTTATATCAATTTTACAAATCATTATATACAAAAATCATTATGGGAATATGTTAAAGTGTATTTTATAAAAATTTAAGCAAAATTACTTGGATATGTCATGTAAATATAGGGTATATTAGTGTATCCATCAATAACCAAAGTTTCCATTTTTGGTTATAAACAAAAGTTTTTGGATAGGTTCATTGTATCAATAAAATTTTAAGAAACTTGAGATGTTCATTTATAAATTATCTCATTTAATGACCCCTTTGGATGTATTGACTAGGAAAGAATATGTCTTCTTGTAGACTTATCAATGTGAAATATCTTTTTAGTATCTAAAGTATATGATGATTACTTCTATGATTCGTTGGATTTTGGAAGAGGGGGTGATGTTTGAGGTAGTTTATGATGAACCCTTCCCCATTTTTGGTTTTTTAATGATGAATTATAGTTTTATGATATCATACAAGACCAAGAAACTAAATCCCCATGATCATAACTATGCTACCTATGATGTTGACATGGTGGAAATAGTTTTTCTATAAATCTATATGGGCATTACCTCATCATTGAGTGATTTATTGACTTCATATATTGGAAGAGAATATTCTAGGTTTCCTATTAGTGTAATTTTAATATTTGGTAATGGATGTTGATGTAGATTCTACAAGACAATTTCATTAATATTTTTTCTACCATTTTTAGTGGGAGTAAGATGAAGATATATTGAGTAAAAATTTATGGGAAATATTTTCAGGAATTTGGAGATGTTTAGAGAGGGATTGGGGATCTTGGGTTGATGCATCATGATGATGATGAGGTTGGTGGAAGAGATTTCACATATCTTTTTGAAAATGACATCATTAATTATGAAAGGCGTGTTTGAGTCTTATTGGGATGAAAAAGAGTAATAGGAGATGTCTGACTATTTTCCTCATGGGGATTATCTATAGTGGTGGTTATAAGATGATCAACATCGAATAAAATTTAATGGGTGGTTGTTTGTTCCATACATGGTGAATGATGAGGTTATCAATGAGTTATGTTGCTTAGTAATGGTAGTTTATTTGGTTTTGGAAAATTTGTATGATTCATTGAGGGGCCATCGATTATATCCTTGGATTAAGATATCTATACGAGATATTATATCACTATGCCTGATTTTTTAGTGGGTGATGGTGGAGCATTGAGTGATGAGAATTTTAGTAGACATTGTATGTACTCAAGTTGAAATAGGAGGATATTTTTAAAGATTTATTACCTGGTTTAGCACAAACCAAGTTAGCCTTTCATGTTACATTTGTGATAATGGATTAGTTGAGGAATACGGCCCACTTCCTAGCAAGTAGTAAGCCAGGTTCTATAGTAGATCTAGTTAGGTGGTATATGGATGAAGAGGTATGGCATCATTATATACTAAGACCAATCATATGTCCTTATTTTACCCAAGTAATCTAGGGATTATTTTAGCATGCTATTGGAGCATAGTTACATATTAGAAAATGATTTCCCTTCTTAGATATATGGGTAGTCATAGTTGTCCATAAAAACATTGTAGGATATATTGTTTCCCTATGTTATTGATTTTGGTGAATCTTTAGTAAGGAATTTTCACATCATTGAATTTTATTATTAAAAAAAATCTTTACCTTTCCATAATCACGACCTCTTTATACAAATTGATTGTGATCCCTTTTTGATATACATTATGTTATACTAGGGTTTGTGAGTAGGCACTCCATGAGATAGATGTGAGGAAGAGAAATATAGAGAAGATTTAGATTGTTTGAGAGGAGAATAAAGTGGAATATAACTATTATAATTTTTTATAAATCATTGGAAGATACCTATATAGCTTGATGATGGTTACCGTGTGATCTTGAGTGTCTCCCCTCATCATGTGAAGTGGAATTTTTGTTGGGGGAGTAACCTTTATACCCAATTAATGGGTATTTTTGAGTAGTTGTAGCATATTAGTGATGTGATGTATTATTTTATTATCTCAATGAATTTGGTATAAGAATAAAATGTATTATATGTGTCAAATCAATGACTATATCTATATAATGATTATCATGGCATCAATTGTGGATATTTGGATAAAAGGGATGATGTGTTATTTCTTTAGTATGTAGCTGAGATATAATATTTTTGGAATAATGTGTTGTGTAATACTATTATTAATTACTGAAAATTATATGAAGGTATAGTGGAATAAGGATATTATATTGAAATATGAGTAAAAAAGTTCATGCCTAGTATCATAATCTATATAGGTATTTTTCTATTATTGGTGCAATTTTTATTTTTTAACCGAATTCTAGGGTTGGTTTTCATTCTCATGAACAAGAGTCATTTAGTGAGTATCTATAGAAATTTTATAGACCTTCCCCACATGTTACATTTCTTGTTTTTGGTTTTGGAGTTACAAAGAGGAGGCCCAAGGATGGAATGTTTGTGTTTTTAAATAAATTTTTACTGGGGGATGGTTTTATTATATGGATTTGTTTTTTTCATTATTATAGGATAGTATAAATTTTTAGTTTTTATGTTCTATTAGTTATTATAGACTGGGGTATTAAGAGACTAAATTTTGTGTCTCTTACAACTGAGGAACCATTGCCGTGTGGATCATTAAGTATTATCATGGAGGATCAAGGTGAGGTTTCAGTGATGTGAGAGAACACATGTTATATTTTAGTACTTGATGTTGTCTATTGATTAAGGAAATCTAGTATAGGTGGCCCAATGGATTTATATACAACTACAAGGTTGTGATTGAGGATCCATTATAGAGATCTAGTGGTCATATTATATCTATTACTTCTGAGGGGATGCTATTACAAGGGATTTGATATGAACAATGGAGTTACATTAGTAATATAGAATGAAGGGGGTGAAGTGGAAATTTCACCATGGATTTAAAAGTTAGTTTTTTTTCAGGACACCTTACTATGTAGCCACCCTTTTTTCAACCTATTTTTGGTGAAAAATGTAGTGGTTGTTCCATGGATAGGGGTGTTACACTATGTTCATATGTTTTAACAAGCCTATATATATATTTATACCCCCATTAAATCCTATCATTTTCTCCATTCTACTTAAAACCCCTGGTTGCCAAATTTTCCATTTTTATGTTTTCTTTACTTTTCTATTATTCAACCCCCAATATTTGGAGAATGATTCATGGGTGATATGAGGCGAGTTCCCCTATTTCAGTTTTTTATTTATTCCTATTCATCTATTAGGTATTCTCAATACTAGTGCTGATTAGATATATAGGATAATAGAGATGTGATTTTGATGGGGAATTATTGGGGCATGGGTTTATCATGGATTACCTCATGCGATTGTGGTCATGTTATCATCTCTTTTGTGTATTTTCCTTCTCATTGAATAATTGAGATCTTTTTAGGGTATGGGACTTGAGAACTCTCACTACATTTGTGTTAGTTGTGGGGTTAATATTATTTTTATTTGGTACAAGAGCAGTGCTTATTGACCCAATAAAAATAATTAATTGTAGCTAAATGAGTTTTTTGGAAGGTGATAATTGCAGTCGTTGTCGAAGATTTATTATACTTCTCTCATAAAATGTGATTATTTTCTGATATTTCTAAAAATAATTAATTTTGTTGTGGAATTTTCCTTAATAATATGTTTCTTCATTTTTGAATAAACATTGAAAATATTTGTTCAATTAAATATGGAATGAATCTATTAGGTAAATAAAATAATTTTATTTCATTTCAATGTTAAATAAGGAAGAAATTGGTATTTTAAAAGGATGGAATTTTTTTTTTGTTTTGTGGTAAATATTGTTGTTTTGGAATTAATTATATGATTTTTATGGTTCATTTTTAGGGTTGTGTTATAGGGACATTTCATGATGTAATTTTTTGAATTGTGGGATACAATGGAGGTTGTGGAATGAGTAGTTTGGCTAAAACTATCTTGGTTGGGTTTGAAAGTGGGAATAATTGTGTTATTTTTGAGACTTGGTTTTCTAACATGGGATTTCATGGATGTTTCTCAGTGTCATGGAATATGTTTACTAATGATGAATTTCAAAAGGGTTTTATTGGGATTTAATAACATATAGTCTAAAAGTTTTCCTTTATGCATGAAATAAATTGTTAATTCATTGAAATAACAAGGGTGATCACATGAGTGGTGTTTGATTAAGTATAATTAATATGTAATATAATGAATTTGTCATGGTTGGTTATGCTAAATAATTAAATTTTATAAATGGTGCATCTTTGTGGGATATATTCATGTTTTATGTGGTAGTTTTTCATTGTATGTTCATTTGATTTGTTTTTATTAAATTAATTAGATGGTAGTGTGAGGAACCGATGGTGTGGTGGTTTGATAGTGCTATTCAGGTAGAATAATTTTATAATGAACTTGTGTGTGGATAATAAAATACATATATTTTCCTTGTGATTTTTAAACACACACCGCAAGGGTTGTAGACCATTATTGATGACCAATATGTTTTGGGTTCCACGTGTTTTCTCCAATCATCCAGGTTGGCAATATAACATATGGTAGACTAATCTATCATGAATTCTATAACTTACTGGTGTATTATGAATGGTGATGGATCAATATGGGTATGATTAAACAACTATATTATGTCATGTATCAGAGACCCATATGTGATATTGGTGTGTCTTTTGGTATATGATGTATTTAAAGATCCAACGAGGTGTGGATGAGAACTTTTATATTGTACATGAATAAATTAATGGGTATTGATGGGATGATATTATATGGTGGGTTTTTTTGTACTGTACCAAGATTAAATGTGTATTATTTACTTTATGACCAGGATTAGATAATTTATTTTATTTGAGATGTCTGGATGGGATGTGGTATGTTTCTGAGGATATGGGTTGAGAAAAATGTTGTTTTGGAATTTGATATGGATTGTGTTATTAGAAGTGGTGTGTTGTGGTATGGATATGGAAGATATTAAGAGTATATAATGGTTGAAGTTGGGGTGTGATAACTATAAAATAATGGGGATTTGGTGAAAAGTTTCCTTATTATTATACTTTTTGATATTGTTTTACTATGTATGGATACCATATTTTGTAAATGAGCCTTGGTGAAGCTCATCCATAATTTGTTGTATATGTGATTGTTGGTCTAATAGTTTCATCACTAATGCATTTACATGCTACCTAAATTATGAATTATATATTTTGGTATAATAATACTAATTTTACAAGTTATTATCACATATATATGTAAAAAAATTAGGTTCTTATGGAATTTTTGGTGATCATGCTGGACTGTACAAGCTTAACGCTTGGGATTTGTTGTTGATTTTATTCTATTGAACTATTTTGGAATTTTGTTTATTTAGAGAAATTTTTTTATCTGACAAAATCATATATTGTAAAATAATTTTAGATATTGTTTTATTTATCACATGTATTGGTTTCTTGGGATACATAAGTATTACTATGATATGATAGGGTAATGTCTCTCATTTGAATGTATTTTACCCATGGTTCTAGTCATCAGGACATGGCCAACTCGAACTAAGCCTCAGTGGTTAATCTCATCTTCAATGAAGGCCTAGGGGTGTTTCCATGCGTTGGAGGGTCCTTAATATATATTTAATTTGCATAATTTATAAAATCATAATTAAATTAAAATAAATACATTAAAACTTATAGAACTTATATGTTAATGGGAATTTTTTTACAATTATAATTAAACAATTGCATCTTGGGTATTGTGGAATGGACCACCAAAAATGTTCAACTATAGAGACCTAAATATCAAAAATTAATAATTAAAACTAATAAATACATTATAATATATGAAATAATAATTAATAAGGTTATTAATTGTAAATTAAAAATATGAAATTCATCTATTTAAAATGTTTTTGGGGAACCCAATGATTTTGATAAAAAAAGATTGGTAATTTTTACACCACATTAATTTTATTGAAATATTATTTCACATATCAATTAGAAATATATACTAATTTACCACTGATATTATTATATTATTTATTTCATTAAATAACATATATTTATATATAATTTTCATTTATTATCTATGATTTATTTTAAGAAATTTATTTACAATATTTATATGGGGACTCCCTATAATCTATTTCTCTATTTGATATTATGCTTACACTTTCATTATTCGTCACTTATTAATTTTATAAATTTAATATACATCCATTAATAAATAAATTTAACTAATTTACATCTTCAATCTTTTTGGGATATAAATTCTTCTAATCATTTGTTAAAAAAATCTCATTTATGATAGTACTTTTTATAAAATTTATTGAAATGTTTCCAATCCTTTACCCTTTTAAATTATTCCTTCCCTAATGATTATATTAATTTACAATTATTCAAATATCACTATAATAGATCTAATTTAATGATTATATTCTATTTAGTTAACTATATTATTATATTTCATTAAAAAGATAACTTTACCGAGATGTTATGTCTTAATATTTCCATAGATATTCTGTATTGTTTTCTAATACTAATTTAAATGATTAATAAGTATTTATAAAAAATATTATATTGATCTCATAATCAAAATTTTTTAAGGATCTATATTTCTTATCTAAAATATTAATGATAATGTCCAGCCATACATAGTTTGTAAGGACTTTATTGTGTCACAATTTTCCTTTAAAATAGATTTCTTTATGATTTTTCATTTTATTCTATTTCTATATTCTCTATACAATGGATTGTTTTTGTATCCAATGCACTATTTTTATTATTTCACATATGTTTATTGGATACAATATTTTATACTCTATATATGGTGTAAAAAAAACATATTTAATATTTTTTTGGATGGGGTTTAGCATTAATGTTAGAACATTATTTTACGACGGAAATCATGGTAACATTTATATCAATTACATTAATAAAGATAATTTTTTTATATATCCATGTTTTTGTTTGGGATTCCTCATTGAACATAATTTATTGAGTTTTTTATACATTTATGTTTTTTTTCTAGTGATGAATTAATTGTTTTTTATATGTTATTGGTGGGTATTAGAATTATATAGCCCCTCAATTCATTGGTATATTTAATAATAAATAAAACATTATGTTTTTGGTGTATGCCTACCTATTGATGTATATTATATTTGTATAAGGCCTTAATGGAATATATATAATGTTTGGTCCCTATGTATTAATATTATGGCTATGATTTCCTAGAAAGAGTCATCGATCATGCAGTTCTGATGTCTGATATTATCTATTCTATCATTATGAGATTTGATTTTATCATCCATATGATCATATCCTTAAATTAACATGGATATTATATCATATTTATAGTGTTACATGGATATATTTGTTTATTATTATCCTTTTACATATTTAATAATGAACCCATTATTTTTTTAATTGTACACAACACCTTATCGAGTATATAAGAATACAATTTTACATTTTTCCTTATTTCACCAAAAATCTGAGAATACTTTTATGTGGTATATGAATATAGAATCAAAAGAATAATGTAACGACCCAATGTTTTTCAATGGAAATTCCCTTCTTATATTTATGTCATAAAATCACATGAAAATACAACATAATGAACTACTAAGTGATAAGTGACCTTTAAACATAAGTTTGTCACTTATGTGTTTGGAATTTCGAAAATCCGGCAGACATGGTTGTGTTCAAGATGTTTTTTGGAGTCTAATAAAACAAATATAATTTTTGGTGAATAGTAACATACCCTAATGAATAGTAACAAACCTTTATGAATAGTGATATACCCTAATGAATAGTAACCTCACCTATTGTGGTATAAAAATAATATTCAATTTTGAAGTATGACATACCTATATTTTAGAATGAGTTAATTAATGTTTTAAAACTAGTTTTGATAATAAATTATTATTGTAATTAAATATTAAAATAATCATTTTTATAAAATTATTTTTGAAAAATGGACTTAATTTTTGGATTCTACACATAGAAAAATGGTTAGGGTGAATTTTTGGGATTTTTATGAAATACTTGAATTTTTGATGAATAGTAGAATCCGATAATTTACAATAAATGCTAAATAATCGATTAATTGAGTCATCGATGATGCTCTACTGATGTAAGCCCAATTGGTTCGAATTTACATGACCCATTTACTATTCTTGGTCATGGAATACTTACTATTCCTTTTCTTGGGAAGAAATAGTAAATTAATGATTATAATATCATGAAATCCATCATCTCCTCCACTATAAAAACCCCCCTTCACTCCCTCTTCTATCCACTCCTTTAAAGCTGTAAGAATTCTCTAAATTATGCCCAAACCTCTCCCCAAGGTCCTCCCCCAAGTCCAAAAGTTCCCATCCTCCTTAAAATTTCAAAACCTCTCCCTTTAAGTGGTTCTCAAAGGAGGAAGTCTCAAGAGGTAAATTCCTCTTTCCAAATTTCTTGTTTTCTTTTAAGTTCCTTTATTTTTTATTTTCTTTCATCATATCCCTTAACCAAAATAGTTTGATAAATCCAGTAACATACATGTACTGTAATTTCTTCATTATAGTGGTATATTTCATTATCTTCACCCTTTCCCAACCCTTTTATTTGTAATAAATGAAAGCACCGTTTGAGATGCACTAATTTAGCACATTCAAGGACAACAATTTATCAATTTCTATTATTATTTTTAATTATGGTCATGAAACCATTTGTGTTATGGTTTAAAAAGATTATTATATATGTAATATATCCAATTTTTGGTTCTGTAATCTTTTGGTACAAATGGAATTAAGTTATATTGAAAAACACATTCTTTGTCATCAAACCCACCGAATAACAAAAACAGTTATCACTAAGGTTATATATGTAATAATTCAACATCACTCTAAGTAACCTAATTAAAATTAAAATGATGTAATATACTAGATATTAAATAAATAAAGTAACTTCAATTCTAGACAACCACTTTTATCTTGCATATATTCCAAAATTGAATATAAGAAAACCGATCTTTTAAAGCCAAGTAAACAAACGGGCCCCAACAATGAAATTGAATCTTAAAACTAATAAAAAGGGTTTTAATGAACTAAAAAGGGTTATAATAAATAAATCACATATATAAGTGATTATTGAATTATTAATTAATAATCCTAATTTTTTTATTCAGGTCATTAATAACAAGTGGAGAACACCACCAGATTTGAGGTAAGGGGTCCTCTCCTTTTCTTTATTAATCAAGATTGCCCTCTATAATATGCCTTTATATGTGTACTTGAAAATGATGGGTTATGTTTAAGAACATAACCCATACTTCCTTATGGATTTATAAGTGATGAGAAACCCCATTTCACTCTCATCAATCCCTCTTGGTCACACCCGACACCATGCTGATAAAATCGTAACGAATTCTACAAAAACCTTCTTTGTTCTTCAGGTTGCCTTATCTTTATTTCAAAGTGTTGATATATTATATATCTATGTGAGTCTTATTAATTATGGTTATTTTTACAAGATTCTTATATCAATACCCTTTCATCACATTCTTTTGGGGATATACATGATTTTGAAAGATTCCCTCCTTAGAACTTTCTGATAAGACAACCTATTTTATGGGGACTTCCCAAATTATTACCAAAATTTCAAGTGCACTCTATCCTATGTTTTAAAACACCATTTTATTTATAAAATCAGTATTTTTATTATGAGAACCTTCTTGGTTAAATTCTGGTTTTATATAAAAAATTTCCCTTTTTCTTTTTGAAAAGCTCTAGAATGTTCTCCTTAAAACCGCACAAAAATGATTTAATGCTAATGTTTCTAAAATACATTTTTTATATGTTGTCACTTATATTTGACACCACTTACCATTTTATATGCCTATTTTACCCAGTTAATGTCTATGTATGTTCTAATCCCTTCCATTCATGGAAACTTTCATGATACGCCCATTAGATATGTCTTATGTCATGATTGTGTTACCCAATTCTTTTCATGGGTAACCTTATGTTTATGTATGGTTGATTAGGTATGATTATTTATGTGGCAAGATTATTTATTTGGAAAAAATATTCACGAATATGATGAGATAGTTGTGCTCAGATAGCGATCCAATGAATTAGGTAAGGATAAGTCTCATGATATGTGATGTGAAACAGGATTGGAGGTTAGCCTTGACCAGTACTAAAATGGGAAACGAGATTGGCGGTTAGACATGACCCGTACTAAATATATGATTTATGATTCTGCCTCATTTATATGATTATATGTTTATAGGGTCCCATTCTTATATTAAATAATTTTATAAGTTTCATGCTTTGGATATCATTATGTCATGCCTCCTAAATCATGTGCTTGAGATGTATCCTTATCTTCATTCCTTTACTGGGATATTTAGATCATACCTTTGTTCATGTGCTCCCCAGGGTACCCTATCCAGATGTAAGAGCTCAAAGGAAGTTAGAAGATCTTTATGGATATTAAATAATGATGTTTTTTGTATTCCCAAGTTCTATGTTAAATGTACCAAGTCTTCCAAGACACTATACTTAACGATCCATGGCTTGTACTCTAATGATTAATTATTCTTAAAATCATGAAATGTTTTATGTAAAGGGAATGGGTTGATATAGTTGGTATGAGAGGATGGTCAAGTTATTTTTAGAGATTAGGAATAGAGCACCATAGTGAGAACCTTATGGATGAGACTAAGTATAAGGAAATAGTCCTAAATTTTGGTGAGTATAGAGTAAGTGGTTTATCAAGAAAATACATACCTGCATGGATACAAGTAGTTATAGGCGGCTCTGGCACAAATGTATCTTGGGGTAAAACCCGAAACCACCGCTTTGAGATAGAATCGAACGGGAACTGGTGCACGATAATGGGACATACTTCACTCTTGGTTACGACACTCCTGCGGGATATGCTTTGGTATATTCACGAGCTTAGTACAAAAAATTATGAAGGAAAAAAATTCCATAATAATATCAGTTAAGAGATAGATCGAGGAAAACCTAGACATAAACCTAAGGAATCACAAGTCATGATATACTTCTTCGTTATAAGTACATAATTTTATGTTTGAAGTTTTTTTATTCTCAATATCTAAGTATTAAAGACCTATAATTATACGTTCTTTTTCTTAGTTAATGGAGGGAAATAGAAGAACACGTTCCAAAAACCAATGTGATAGGGAATTTGATTATTGCCCTAGTGACAAGACTAATGTGACGGAAGTGGGTTCTCAAAACTTCGTGGAAGTACTTGATCAGCTGGTTGGAGTTATAAATAACAACTTGAATTAGGTGGAACACCCTCCTCCTCCAAGGAAAGATAAAGTTTCCAGGGAATCCTTCATATGGCAAAGGCCTCCCATATTTAGCGGGTCTTCTGATCCCCTCCTCACAGAACAATGGATTAACTCCATTGAAAATATTTTTTCTCTCCTCTAGTGCTTGGAAGAAGAGAAATTTCTACTAATAGTCTATCATTTTGATGGGGAAGCTGATCAGTGGTGGAAACTGATGAAGAATATGATGTCCCAAGAGGAAATTGATTCCATAGATTGGGAGGAATTGAAGATGACGTTTTTTAACAAATATTTTCCTCTAACCCTCCGTCTCAAAATGGAAAGAGAGTTCCTTGGACTCAAGTAGAAGGAAGATGAGTCCTTCAGGGTGTATGAAGCGATCTTTACAAGGCTTTCAAGGTACTCCTTTGGATTTTTCAGGAACACTGAAAGAAAGGTGGATTTCTTCTTTAGCAGACTAAAGCCCAGTCTACGAAAAGTGTTGGAAATTCGAGACTTCGACAGTTATGAGGATATTGCCTGTTTTTTCTTCAAGGTTGAAATAAATATTAGAGACTCTCAGTGGTCTCATGGGCCTAGTGACAAGAAGTGGAAGATGGAAAACAAAATGGGTGGTCCATCAAACAAATCCCATGATGGAATGAATCCCAACTTTCCTCTTTGTAAAAATTGTGGGAAGAAGCATCCTGGTAACTGTCTGAAGAGAACCAAGAATTGCTTCAAATTCGTAAAGTATAGTCATCTAGCCAAGAACTAACGAAGGGATATGAAAAAAACCACTAATGTTGAAGAAGAACAGAAGGTTTAGATCGACACTTAGCCTATAGTGCAATGTTTTAACGGCAAGGAGCTTGGGCATTATGCGAACAATTTACTTAAGCTGAGGGTTGTCGGAGGAAATCAGAAAAAACCTTGAAGGCAATAAGTAAGGGATTATGCTATTACTACTACTGAGGTGGAGATGGAAAATGATGTGGTTATAGGTACAATTGTTATTCATTCAAGAATAGTGATTGTACTATTTGATTCTGGTTCTACACATTCTTTCATATCTTGTGAGTTTAGTAGAACTATTCAAACACCACCTAAAAATTTAGAGGAAAAGACGTCTGTGAGAATAGAAAATGGGGAAATTATTGTATCCATAGTTTATAACTCATCCCCAATTATTGTTTGTGGACCAAACCTCCCAGAAAATCTGGTCATAGTTTTTTTAGTGGAGTTCCATGTTATCTTGGGCATGGATTGGATATCTTTGTACAAGGCCAACATTAATTGTTGGGAAAGGAATATTACAATTCACATCCTGAAGTATCCTCCGATTATTTACAAGTGAAAGGAGGAAGATGAGTCTACTTTAGAAGCATCGTCTCAAGTGTGGATATTTCTTCCTTATGAGCATGCATACCAAGATCAAATGATTGAGACAAAGGAGAGAATCATGCTTTAAGACATGCCCACTGTGAGGGATTACAATGATGTATTCCCCGAATATTTTCCTGGTCTTCCCCTTGACCGATAGGTTGATTTCTCAATGTAACTTATCCCTGAATCTCTGCCAATCTAAAAGACTCCTTACAGAATGGCCACCGTAGAGCTAGAAGAGCTGAAGAAGCAGTTACAAGAGAATATGGAGAAGGGTTTTATACGCCCGTGTGCTTCACCATGGGGTGCTCTAGTCCTCTTCCTCAAGAAGAAGGATGGATCAATTATCCTATGTATTGATTATTGTGATCTCAATAAAATCACTATAAAGAACAAGTATCCACTTCCACGGATAGATGACCTGTTCGATCAGCTTCATGGGGCCAGTTATTTCCCTAAGGTGGACCTTCGGTCGAGATATCACCAACTAAAGGTAACGAAGGAAGATATTCCCAAGATAACCTTTCGAATGAGGTATGGACACTATGAGTTCATAGTGATTCCCTTCAGACTCACTAATGCTCCAGCAATTTTCATGGATCTAATGAATATTGTCTTTAGAGATTACCTCGAAATTTTTTTGGTGGTCTTTATTGATGATATTCTGATATACTCCAAGAAGAAGGAGGAACATGAGGAGCATTTAGAAACTGTGTTAAAAACTTTTCGAAAGGAGAAGTTTTATGAAATGTATAGTAAATATGAGTTCTGTATGGAGGAAGTATCATTATTGGGGCATGTTATCACCAAGAAAGGGATATCTGTGGACCCTTCTAAGACGAAGGCAATTGAAGAGTGGATGAGGCCAACTTCTGTAATGGAGATCCACATATTTTTAGGTGTAGCTGGGTACTATCGATGATTTGTGAAGAACTTTTCACCATTTTCAAACCCAATGATCATGCTGACATGGAAGGGAGTAAAGTTCGTTTGGACATAGGACTGTGAATACTGTTTCAAGGAGTTGAAAAAGAGGCTTATCACAACGCCGATACTCACACTCCCTTCAAGTGGAGAAATATTTGTGGTGTATAGTGATGCTTCTATGAAAGGCTTAGGCAGTGTGATAATGAAAAATAATAAAGTTATAGCCTATGCCTCAACGCAGCTGAAAATCCATTAGCAAAACTGTCCCATGCATGATCTGGAGTTGGCGGTTGCGTTCAAAATCTGGCAGCATTATCTCTATGGGAAAAAATGTGAGATATATACTGACCACAAGATTATCAAATATATATTCACACATAAAAATATTAATATGTTCCAACTAATATGGATAGAGCTCAACAAGGATTATGACTGATGAATCCACTACCATCCCGGTAAGGAAAACAAGGTGGCAGATGCTCTAAGTAGAAATGATCCTGTATCTTTATCAATGATGAGAATTGAGAAGGATCCGATCATCTTAGATTTGCACAGGATGGACATGGGAATCATTAAGGGAGGAACATAATCAATAGTTTCTAAAATAATTCCTCAACCATCCCTCTTGGAGAAAATAAAGTTTGATCAAAGAAAGGATGTGGAAATTCAGAAAAGGGTGGAAGCTGTTAAGAATGGGAAATCCTCTGATTTTAAAATTAACGAGGAAGGAGTTGTAAGATCTGGGACACGATTATGTGTACCATCTTATCCAGAGAAAAAAAATGAGCTATTGAATGATTCACATAGATTGACCTTCTATATCCATCTATGGAGTACCAAAATGTACCGTGATCTCTGAGAACACTTTTGGCGGGATAACATGAAGAAGGAGATTGTGGAATATTTAACAAGGTTCTTGGTATGTCAGCAAGTTAAATCTGGGAAACAAAAGTTCAAAGGTATGATGCAGCCATTTCCTATACCCATGTGGAAATGGGAAAATGTTACTATGGACTCTGTTATAGGTCTCTCGAAGAAGTCTAAAGGAAATAATCCGATATGGGTTGTGGTTGACCGACTCACCAAGACATCCCATTTCATCGCTATTCGGGAATATCTATCTCTTGAACAACTTGCAAAGTTATATGTGAAGGAACAGGTGAGACTGCACGGTGTTCCACTCTCACTTGTCTCTGACCGTGATCCAAGGTTCACATATAAATTCTGGAGGATCCTTCAGCATTCTTTGAGTATAGAATTAAATTTCAGCATGGCCTATCACCCTCAAACTGATGGCCAATCTGAAAGAACTATTTAGATGCTTGAAGATATGCTTAGATCCTACTCTCTATAATTAAAAGGTGGATGGGATCAGCATCTCCCATTGGTTGAGTTTTCAAAGAACAGTAGCTTCCACTCAAGTATTCAGATGGATCCATATGAAGCTCTGTATGGAAAGCGATGTAGAACTCCAACATGTTGGGATGAAGTTGGAGAAAGAAAGCTATTTGGACCTGATCATGTTCAAGAGATGATAGAGAAGGTTCAAGTCATCCAAAAACACATCAAAGCTTCTCAAAGTCAGAAAAAGAGCTATGCTGACAACTGTTGAAGGGACATGGAGTTTGACATTGGAGATAAAGTCTTCCTTCG
The DNA here is from genome assembly GCA_963277665.1 of Viscum album. Taxonomy (NCBI): domain Eukaryota; kingdom Viridiplantae; phylum Streptophyta; class Magnoliopsida; order Santalales; family Viscaceae; genus Viscum; species Viscum album. The sequence continues at coordinate 1,867,389,050 of OY728159.1, forward strand.
AATATCTCCACAGAAGAGAGTCATGCGATTCAGGAAGAAATGCAAGCTAAGCCCAAGGAATATTGGCCCCTTTGAGATCCTTGACCACATAGGAGCTGTGGCCTATCGGCTTGCACTTCCACTGAATATGGCTCGAGTTCAGGATGTTCTCCATGTATCACTCTTGAGGAATTAAATACCTGATCCCTCGCATGTACTAAACTCAGAGGCGGTGGAGCTGGAAGATGATCTCCCATATGAGGAGCATCCAGTAAAGATTCTGTATCAAAGAGATAAGGTTTTACGAAACAAGACAACCCATCTTGTCAAAGTGTTGTGGAGGAACCATAAGTTTGTGGAAGAAACATGGGAATTGGATGAAGCATTGAAAGAAAATTACCCGCACCTGTTTTTGGATTAGTATGTAAAATGAAATTTCAAGGGCGAAATTTCATAAGGGGGGAAGAATGTAACGACCCAAAGCTTTTCAATGGAAATTAACTTCTTATATTTATGTCATAAAATCACATGAAAATAGAACATAATGTACTACTAAGTGATAAGTGACCTTTAAACATAATTTTTTCGCTTATCTGTTTGGAATTTCAAAAATCCAGCATACACGGCTGTGTTCAAGATGTTTTTTAGAGTCTAATAAAACAAAAATAATTTTTGGTGAATAATAACCTAACATAATGAATATTAACATACCATTATTAATAGTGATATACCCTAATTAATAGTAACCTCAAATATTGTGGTATAAAAATAATATTCAAGTTGTAAGTATGATATACCTATATTTTAGAATGAGTTAACGAATGTTTTAAAACTGGTTTTGAAAATAGATTATTATTTTTATTAAATATTAAAAAAATCATATTTATAAATTATTATTGAAAAATGGAATTCATTTTTGGATTCTACACATCGAAGAATTGTAAGGGTGAAGTTTTGGGATTTTTCTGAAATACTTGAATTTTTTATGAATAGTAGAATCCGATAATTTACAATAAATTCTAAATAATGGATTAATTGAGTCATCGATGATGCTCTACTGATGTAAGCCCAATTGGTTCGAATTCACATGACCCATTTACTATTCTGGGTCATGTAATACTTAATATTCCTTGAATTAGGAATAAATAATAAATTAATGATTATAATATCATGAAATCCCTCCTCTTCTCCACTATAAAAACCCCCCTTCACTCCCTCTTCTCTCCACTCCTCTAAAGCTCCAAGACTTATCTAAATTTTTCCAAAAACTCTCCCCAAGTTTCTCCCCCACGTCCAAAAGCTCTCAAACGCCTCAAAATACCAAAACCTCTCCCCTTAAGAGGTTCTCAAAGGAGGAATTCTCAAGAGGTAAATTCTGCTTTCCAAATTTCTTCTTTTCTTTTAAGTTCCTTTCTTTTTTATTTTCATTCCTCACCTCCCTTCACCAAAATAGTATGATAAATCAAGTAACATAAATGTAATGGAATGTATTCATTCTAGTGGTATATTTCATTATCTTCTCCCTTTCCCCACCCTTTTATTTGAATGAAATGAAAGCACCGTTTGAGATGTGCTAATTTAGCACATTGAAGGACAACGATTAATCAATTTTTATTATTGTCTTTAATTCTGGTCATGAAACCATTTGTGTTATGGTTGAACAAGATTATTATATACTTAATATATCCTATTTTTTGTTCTATAATCTTTTGGTACAAATGGAATTAAGTTATAATGAAAAACACATTCTTTGTAATCAAACCCACCGAATATAAAAAACAGTTATCACTAAGGTTATATATGTAATAATTCAACATCAGTCTAAGTAAACTAATTAAAATTAAAACCATGTAATCTAATAGATATGAAATATAGAATTTAACTTCAAATCTGGACAACCACTTTCATCTTTCATATAATCCAAACATGAATATAAGTGAACCGATCTTTTAATGCCAAGTAAACAAACGAGACCAAACAATGAAATGAAACCTTATAACTAATAAAAAAGGTTTTGATTGAACTAAAAAGGGTTATAATAAATAAATTAAATATATAATAGGTTCTGGACTTATGTATTAATAATCCTAATTTGTTTATTCAGGTCATTAATAACAAGTGGAGAACACCATCGAATTTGAGGTAAGGGATCCTCTCCTTTTCTCTCTTAATCAAGATTGTCCTCTATACTATGCCTTTATATGTGTACTAGAAAATGATGGGGGTATGTTTAAGAACCTCCCCCATACTTCCTTATGGATTTATAAGTGATGAGAAACCCCATTTATCTCTCATAAATCCCTCTTGGTCACACCCAAAACCATGCCGATAAAATCGTAACAAATTCTACCCGAACCTTCTTTGTTCTTTAGGTTTCCTTATCTTTCATTCAATGTGGTGCTATATTTTCTATCTATGTGAGTCTTATGAATTCTTTTTAGTTTTAAAATATTCTTATATCAATACACTTTCATCACATTCTTTCGGGGATATACTTGATTTTGAAAGATTCCCTCCTTAGAACTTTCTGATAAGCCAACCTGTTTTAAGGGGACTTCCCAAACGTTTACCCAAATTTCAAGTGCGCTCTATCCTATGTTTTAATGAAAAATTGTATTTATAATTTCAGTAATTTTATTATAAAATACTTATTGGTTCAATTCTGGTTTTATATAAGAAAATTTCCTCTTTTCTATTTGAAAAGCTCTAGAGTGTTCTCCTTAAAACAACAAAAAAATGTTTTAATGTTAATGTTTCTAAAATACATTTTTTTATATGTTGTTACTTTTATTTGACACCACATACCATGTTGTATTACTATTTTACCCAATGAATGTCCATGTATGTTATAATCACTTCCTTTCATGGACACTTTTGTGACACTCCCATTGGATATGTTTTATGTCATGATTATGGTACCCAATTCTTTCCATGGGTAACCTTATGTTTATGTATGGTTGATTATGTATGATTATTTATGTGGAAAGATTATTAACGTGGAAAGAATATTCACGAATATGTTGATATGGGTGTGCCCAGATAACGCTCCCATGCATTGGGTAAGGATAAGTCTCATGAGATGCGATGTGAAATGGGATTGGCGGTTAGCCATGAACTGTACTAAAATGGGAAATGGGATTGGTGGTTAGCCTTGATCCGTACTAAAGATATATTTTATGATTCTGCATCATTTATATGATTCCATGTTTATAAGATCCCATGATTATATTTAATGATTTTATAAGTTTCATGCTTTGGATATCATTATGTCATGCCGCCTAACTCATGTGCTTGAGATGAATCCTTATGTTTATTCCTTTACTTAGATTTTTAGCTCATCCATTTGTTCATGTGTTCCCCAGGGTACCCTATGCAGATGTAAGAGCTCAAAGGAAGTTATAAGCTATTTATTGAGGTTAAATAAAGAAGTCTTTTTAGTACCATATTTTATGTTATATGTACCTAGTCTTCCAAGACACTATACTTAACGATCCTTGGCTTGTACTCTGATGATTAATTATGCTTAAAATCATGAAATGTTTTATGTAAAAGGCTTGGGTCGCTATAGTTGGTATCAGAGGATGGTATAGTTTTTTTAGATATTAGGATTAGATAACCTTAGTGAGAACCTTATGGATGAGACAAGTATAAGGAAACAATCCTAAATTTTGTTGAGTATAGAGTAAGTGGTTTATCAAGAAAATACAACCTTGTCTGGATAGGAGCAGGTAGAGGTGGCACTGGAACATATGTATCTAGGGGTAAAACCCGAAAACACTACTTTGAGCTGGACTCTAATGGAAACTGGTGCACGATAACGGGCCTTGATGCACTCTTAGTTACGACACTCCCAGGGGATATTCTTTGGTAGATTCACGAGTTTAGTACAGACCATTATTAAGGAAAAAACCCCATATGAATATCAGTTAAGAAATATATCAAGGAAAACCTAGATATAAACCTAAGGAATCACAAGTCCGGATAAAGTTCTTCTTTATAAGTTCATAATTTTATGTTCAAAGTTTTTTTTATGATCAATATCTAAGTATTCAAGACCTCAAATTATACGATCTTTTTTTAGTTAATGGCGGGAAATAGAAGAACACGTTCCAACAACCAATGTGATAGGCAATGTGATTATTTCTGTAATGACATGCCTGATGTGACGGAAGTGGGTGCTCATAACTTCATGGTAGTACTTGCTCAGCTGGATCGAGTTATGAATAATAAATTCAATCAGGTGGAATTCCCTCCTCCTCCAAGGAAAGAGAAAGTTTCCATGGAATCCTTAATGTGGCAAAGGCCTCCCATGTTTAGCGGGTCTTCTGATCCCCTCCTCACAGAACATTGGATTAAATCCATTGAAAAGATTTTCTCTGTCCTCCAATGCTCGGAAGAAGAGAACATTGTACTGGAAGTCTATCATTTTGATGGGGAAGATGATCAGTGGTGGACAATGATCAATAATATGATGTACCAAGAGGAAATTGACTCCATAGATTGGGTGGAATTCAAGAGGATGTTTTTCAACAAATATTTTCCTCGAACCCTCCATCTCTAGATGGAAAGAGAGTTCCTTGGACTCAAGAATAAGGAAGATGAGTCCATCAGGGAATATGAAGAGAACATTATAAGGCTTTTAAGGCATGCCTCTAAATTTTTCATGAACACTGAACACTTGGTGGATCACTTCTTTAGCAGATTATAGCTGAGTCTACAAAAAGTGTTGGAAATTTGAGACTTCAATAGCTATGAGGAGATTTTCCTCTATGCCCTCAAGGTTGAAATAGAGATTGAAGACTCTCAGTGGTCTCATTGGCCCAGTGACAAGAAGAGGAATATAGAAAACAACATGGGTGGTCCATCAAAAAAATCCTAGGATGGAAGGAATCCCAACTTTCCCCTTTGCAAAAATTGTGGGAAGAAGCATCCCGGTAACTGTCTGAAGGGAACCAAGAATTGCTTCAAATGCAGAAAATTTGGTCATTTGGCCAAGAACTGCCGATGGGATATGAAAAATCCCGATAATGTTGAAGAAGAACAAATGGTTCCGATAAACAATCAGCCTATAGTGAAATATTTTAACTGCAAGGAGCTTGGGCATTATGCGAAAAATTTCCCTAAGTCGAGGTTTGTCAGAGGCAATCAGCAATAACCTCTATGTCAACAAGGAAGGTCTTATGCTATCACTACTGCTAAGGTGGATCCGGAAAATGATGTGGTGATAGGTAAGCTTGTTATTCATTCAATAATTGAAAATGTACTATTTGATTTCGTTTCTAAAAATTCATTCATATCTTGCAAGTTTAATAGAACTATTCAAAAACCACATCAATATTTGGAGGAAAAGTTATCTTTGAGAACAAAGAATGGGGAAATTATTGCATCCATGATTTATAACTCCTCCCCGGTTAATGTTTGTGGACTGTACCTCCCAAAAAATCTTGTCATACTTCCTTTAGTGTAGTTCGATGCTATCTTGGGCATGGATTTACTATCTTTGTACAAGGCCAACATCAATTATCGGGAATGGAAGATTACACTTCACATCCCAAAGCATCCTACGATTATTTACAGGTGAAAGGAGGAAGATGAGTCTCCTTTAGATGCATCATATCAAGTGTGGATATTTCTTCCTTATGAGAAAGCATACCTAGCTCAAATGATTGAGACAAAGGAGAGAATCATTCTTGAAGACATGCTCATCGTGAGAGATTACACTGATGTATTCCCCGAAGAGTTTCCTGGTCTTCCCCCTAACCAATAGGTTGATTTATAAATTGAACATATCCCTAGATCTCTACCAATATCAAAGACACATTACAGAATGGTCACCGTAGAGCTAGAAGATCTAAATAATAAGTTACAGGAGAATATGGAGAAGGGTTTTATACGCTCGAGTGCTTCACCATGGGGTGCTCCAGTCCTCTTCGTCGAGAATAAGGATGGATCAATGCACCTCTGCATTGATTATCGTGAGCTCAATAAAATCACTATAAAGAACATGTATCACCTTCCATGGATAGATGACTTGTTCGATCAGCTTCGTGGGGCCAATTATTTCTCTATAGTGGACCTTCGGTCGGGATATAACCAACTAAAGGCGAGGAAGGATGATATTCCCAAGACTGCCTTTTGAACGAGGTATGGACACTATGAGTTCATAATGATGCCCTTCAGACTCACTAATGCTCCAGAAATTTTCATGGATTTAATGAATAGAGTCTTTATATATTACCTCGACAAATTTATGGTGTCTTTATTAAGGATATTCTGATATAATGGAAGAGAAAGGAGGAACATGAGGAGCATTAGGAAACTATGTTAAAAACTTTGTGAAGGGAGAAGTTGTATGCAATGTAGAGTAATGTGAGTTGTTGATTGAGTAAGTATCATTATTGGGGAATGTTATCACCAGGAAAGGGATATCTGTGGACCCTTCCAAGAAGAAGGAAATTGAAGAGTGGCTGAGGCCAACTTCTGTAACGGAGATCCACAACTTTATAGGTCTAGTTGGGTACTATCGATGATTCGTGAAGAACTTTTCATTATTGTCAAACCCAATGACCAAGATGACACGGAAGGGAGTAATATTCGTCTGGATATAGGAATGTGAAGACTGTTTCAAAGAGTTGAAAAGAGGCTTATCACTGCACTGGTACTCACACTCCCTTCAAGTGGAGAAGTCTTTGTGGTGTATAATGATGCTTCTATGAAAGGCTTAGGTTGTGTGCTAATAAAAAATGATAAAGTGATAGCCTATGCCTTAAGGCAGCTGAAAATACAAGATCAAAACTATACCATGCATGATCTGGAGTTGGAAGCTGTGATCTTTGCGTTGAAAATCTGGTGGCATTATCTCTATGGGGAAAAAATGTGATATATATACTGACCAAAATTGTATCAAATATATATTCACACAGAAAAAGCTTAATATGCGCCAATGAAGATGGATAGAGCTCATTAATGATTATGACCGCTCAATCCACTACCATTTCGGTAAGGCAAAAAAGGTGGCATATGCTCTAAGTAGAAAGGATCCTGCATCATTATCAATGATGAGAATTGAAAAGGATCTGATCTTCTTAGATTTGCAAAGGATGGACATGGGAATCATTAAGGGAGGAAAATCATCAATACTTTCTCAAATGATTACTCAACCACCCCCTTAGAGAAAATAAAGGTTTCTCAAAGAAAGGATATGGAAATTCAGAAAAGGGTAGAAGCTATTAAGAATTGGAAATCCCTTGATTTCAAAATTGATGAGGAAGGAGTTGTATGATTTGGGACACGATTATGTGTACCATCTGATCTAGTGATAAAGAAGGAGCTATTGAATGATGTACATAGATCGAACTTCTCTATCCATCCTGGGAGTACCAAAATGTACCATGATCTCTGAAACACTTTTGGTGGGAAAACATGAATAAAGAAATTGTGGAATATTTATCAAGGTGCTTGGTATGTTAGCATGTTAAAGCTGAGTGACAAAAGTCCAAAGGTATGATGCATCCATTGCCTATACCCATGTTGAAATGGTAAAATATTACTATAGACTTTGTCATGGGTCTCCCGAAGACGTCGAAAGGAAATAATTCAATATGGGTTGTGGTTGCCCGACTCACCAAGACATCCAATTTCATCGCTATTCGGGAAGATCTCCCTCTTGAACAACTTGAAAAGTTATATGTGAAGGATGTGGTGAGACCGCATGGTGTTTCACTCTCAATTGTCCCTGACTGTGATCCAAGGTTCACATCTAAATTCTGGTGGATCCTTCAGCATTCATTGAGTACTGAATTAAATTTCAGCATGGCCTATCACCATCAAACTGATGGCCAGTCTGAAATAACTATTCAAACGCTTGATGATATGCTTAGAGCTTGATCTCTAGAATTAAAAGGTGGACGGGATCAGCATCTACCATTTGTTGAGTTCTCATACAACTATAGCTTCCACTCGAGTATTCAGATGGATCCATATAAATCTCTGTATGGAAAGCGATGTAGAACTCCAACCTGTTGGGATGAAGTTGGAGAAAGAAAGCTACTTTGACCCGATCTTGTTCAAGATATGACAGAGAAGGTTCATGTAATCTAGAAACACATCAAAGATGATCAATGTCAGAAAAAGAGCTATGCTGACAACCGTCTAAGGGACTTGGAGTTCGACATTGGAGATAATCTCTTCCTTAGAATATCTCCATGGAAGAGAGTCATGCGATTCGGGAAGAAAGTGAAGCTAATACCAATGTATATTGGCCCCTTTGAGATCCTTGACCACATAGGAGCTGTGGCCTATCATCTTGCACTTCCACCGAATATGGCTTGAGTTCATGATGTTTTCCACGTATCACTCTTGAGAAAGTACATTCCTGATCCCTCACATGTACTAAACTCAAAGGTGGTGCAGCTGGAAGATGATCTCTCCTATGAGGAGCAGCCAGTAAAGATTCTGGATCGGAGAGATAAGGTTCTACGCAACAATAAAAACCATCCTGTTAAAGTTTTGTGTAGGAACCATAAGTTTGATGAAGAAAATGGGAATTGGAGGAAGAAATTAAATAAAAGTACCCGCACCTGTTTTTTCCTTCGTATGTAAAACGAAATTTCGAGGGAAAAATATCCTATGGGGGGAAGAATGTAACGACCCAAAGTATTTCAATGGAAATTCCCTTCTTATATTTATGTCATAAAATCACATGAAAACAAAACATAATGAACTACTAAGTGATAAGTGACCTTTAAACAAAAATTTTTCACTTACGTGTTTGGAATTTCAAAAATCTGGCATACACGGTTGTGTTCAAGATGTTTTTTGGAGTCTAATAAAACAAAAATAATTTTTGGAGAATAGTAACCTACCCTAATGAATAGTAACATACCCTTATGAATAGTGATATACCCTAATGAATAGTAACCTCACCTATTGTGGTATAAAAATAATATTCAAGTTATAAGTATGATATACCTATATTTTAGAATGAGTTAATGGATGTTTTAAAATTGGGTTTGATAATAAATTATTATTTAAATTAAATATTAAAATAATCATATTTAGAATTTTTTTTGAAAAATGGACTTCATTTTTGGATTCTACATGTCAAAAAATGGTTAGGGTGAATTTTTGGGTTTTTCTGAAATACTTGAATTTTTTATGAATAGTAGAGTCTGATAATTTACAATAAATGCTAAATAATGGATTATTTGAGTCATCGATGATGCTCTATTGATGTAAGACCAATTGGTTCGAATTCACATGACCCATTTACTATTCTTGGTCATAGAATACTTACTATTATTTTTCTTGGGAAGAAATAATAAATTAATGAGTATAATATCATGAAATCCCTCCTCTCCTCCACTATAAAAACCCCCCTTCACTCCCTCTTCTCTCTACTCCTATAAAGCTCCAAGTCTTCTCTAAATTATTCCCAAACCTCACCCCAAGGTCCTCCCCCTCTTAAAAAAGCTCTCAGCCTCTGCAAAATACCAAAACCTCTCCCCTTAAGAGGTTCTCAAAGGGGGAAGTCTGAAGAGGTAAATTCCTCTTTCCAAATTTCTTCTTTTCTTTTAAGTTCCTTTCATTTTTATTTTCTTTCCTCACCTCCCTTCACCAAAATAGTATGATAAATCCAGTAAGATACATTTACTGAAATTTCTTCATGCTAGTGATATATTTCATTTTCTTCTCTCTTTCCCCACCCTTTTATTTGAAAGAAATGAAAGCACTGTTTGAGATGCGCTAATTTAGCACATTCCAGGACAACAGTTTATCAATTTATATTATTATCCTTAATTCTGGTTATGAAACCATTTGTGTTATGGTTTAACCAGATTATTATATATGTAATATATCTTATTTTTGGTTCTGTAATCTTTTGGTACAAATGGAATTATGTTATAATGAAAAACACATTCTTTGTAATCAAACCCACCAAATAACAAAAACAGTTATCACTAAGGTTATATATGTAATAGTTCAACATCACTCTAAGTAACCTAATAAAAATTAAAACCATTTAATCTACTGGATATGTACTAAATAATGAAAATTCAATTCTAGACTACCACTTTCATCTTGTATATAATCCAAACTTGAATATAAGTGAACCGATCTTTTAAAGCCAAGTAAACAAACGAGCCTGAACAATGAAATTGAACCTTATAACTAATACAAAAGGATTTGAATGAAATAAAAAGGGTTATAATAAAAATATTACATATATAAGAGGTTCTTGGGCTTATGAATTAATAATCCTAATTTGTTTATTTAGGTTATTAATAACAAGTGGAGAACACCACCAGATTTGAGGTAAGGGATCATCTCCTTTTCTCTCTTAATCAAGATTGTCTTCTATACTATGCCTTTATATGTGTACTATAAAATGACGGGGTATGTTTAAGAACCTCCCCCATAATTCATTCTGGATTTATAATTGATGAGAAACCCCATTTCTCTCTCATCAATCCCTCTTGGTCACACCCGACACCATGCTGATAAAATCGTAACGAATTCTACCCGAACCTTCTTTGTTCTTCGGGTTTCCTTACTTTTCTTTCAAAGTGATGATATCATATCTATCTATGTGAGTATTATGAATTCTGGTTAGTCGTACAAGATTCTTATATCAATACTCTTCCATCACATTCTTTTAGGGATATACATGATTTTCAAATATTTCTCTCCTTAGAACTTTCTGATAAGCCAACCTGTTTTAAGGGGACTTCCCAAATTTTTACCCAAATTTCAAGTGTAATATATCCTATGTTTTAAAACACCAATGTATTTTTAAAATCATTATTTTTATTATGAGATCCTTTTTGGTTCAATTCTGGTTTTATATAAAAAATCTCCTCTTTTCTATTTGAAAAGCTCTAGAGTGTTCTCCTTAAAAACGCACAAATTTTTTTAATGCTACTTTTTATAAAATTAATTTTTTATATTTTTTCACTTATATTTGACACCAATTACCATGTTATATTCCTATTATACCCTATTAATGTCCATTTATGTTCTAATCCTTTCCTTTCATGGACACTTTCATGATACGCCCATTGGATATGTTTTATGTCATGATTGTGGTACCCAATTCATTCCATGAGTAACATTATGTTTATGTATAGTTGATTATGTATGATTATTTATGTGGAAAGATTATTTATGTGGAATGAATATTAATGAATATGTAGATATGGGTGTGCCCAGATAGCACTCTGATGCATTGGGTAAGGATAAGTCTCATGAGATGCGATGTGAAACAGGATTGACAGTTAGCCTTGACCCGTACTAAAATGTGAAACGGGATTGGCGGTTACCCATGACCCATACTAAAGATATGATTTATGATTATGTCTCATTTATAGGATTCCATGTTTATAAGATCCCATGTTTATATTAAATGATTTTATAAGTTTCATTCTTTGGATATCATTATGTCATGCCTCCTAAATCATGTGATTGAGATGTATCCCTATGTTTAATCCTTTACTGGGATTTTTAGCTCATCCCTTTGTTCATGTGTTCCCCAGGGTACCTTATGCTGATGTAAGAGCTCAAAGGAAGTTAGAAGATCTTTATGGAAATTAAATAAAGAAGTTTTTTTAGTCCCATGGTTTATGTTATATGTACTTAGTCTTCCAAGACACTAGACTTAACGATCCTTGGCTTCTACTATGATGATTAATTATGATTAAAGTCATGAAATGTTTTATGTAAAAGGCTTGGGTCACTATAGTTGGTATCAGAGGATGATCTAGTTATTTGTGGAGATTAGGAATAGAGAACCTTAGTAAGAACCTTAATGATGAGACTAATTATAAGGAAACAGTCCTAAATTTTGGTGAGTATAGAGTAAGTGGTTTATCAAGCTATTACATCCTTGTCTGGATACGAGCAGGTAGAGGCAGCTCTGACAAAGATGTATCTAGGGTTAAAAATCGAAAACACCGCTTTGATCTAGACTCGAACAGGAACTGGTGTATGATAACGGGCCTTTCTACACTCTTGGTTATGACACTCCCGAAGGATATTCTTTGGTAGATTCAAGAGCTTAGTACAAACCATTATTATGGGAAAAAGCCCATAAGAATATCAGTTAAGAAATAGATCGAGGACAACCTAGATATAAAACTAAGGAATCACAAGTCAGGATATACTTCTTCTTTATAAGTTTATAATTTTATATTCAATGTTTTTTTATTCTCAATAGTTAAGTATTCAAGACTGCTAATTATACGTTCTTTTTCTTAGTTAATGGCGGGAAATAAAAGAACACGTTCCAACAACCAATGTGATAGGAAATGTGATGATTGCCCTAATGAAATGCCTAATGTGACGAAAGCGGGTGCTCAAAACTTCATGGAAGTACTTGATCAGCTAGGTCGAGTTATGAATAATAACATGAATCAGGTGGAACACCCTCCTCCTCCATGGAAAGAGCTTGATTCCGTGGAATCCTTTATGCGGAAAGGGCCTCCAATGTTTAGCGGGTCTTCTGATCCCCTCCTCGCATAACAATGGATTAACTCCATTGAAAAGGTTTTCTCTATCCTACAGTGCTCAGAAGAAAAGAACGTTGTACTGGCAGTCTATCATTTTGATGGGGAAGATGATCAGTGGTGGACACTGATAAAAAATACGAAGTCCCAAGAGGAAATTGAATCCATATATTGGGAGGAACTCAAGAAGATTTTTTTCAACAAATATTTTTCTAGAACCCTCCGTATCAAGATAGAAAGAGAGTTACATGTAATAAAGAAGAAGGAATATGAGTCCATCGGGGTGTATGAAGTTAACTTTATAGGGCTTTCAAGGTACACCTCTAGCTTTGTCATGAACACCTAAATCAAGGTGGATCACTTCTTTAGCGGACTAAAGACGAGTCTACAAAAAGTGTTGGAAATTTGAGACTTCGACAGCTATGAGGAGATTTTCCGTTGTGCCCTCAAGGTTGAAATGGAGATTGGATACTCTCAGTAGTCTCATGGGCCCAATGAAAAGAAGCGGAAGATGGAAAACAACATGTGTGTTCCATCAAACAAATCTCATGATGGAAAGAATCCCATCTTTCCCCTATGCAAAAATTGTGGGAAGAAGAATCTGGTAACTGTCTGAAGGGAACTAAGAATTGATTCAAATGCGGAATGTTTGGTCATCTGGACAAGAACCACTGAAGGGATATGAAAAATACCGCTAATGTTGAAGAAGAACAGAAAGTTCAGATCAACACTCATCCTGTAGTGCAGTGTTTTAACTGCAAGGATCTTGGGCATTATGTGAACAATTTCCTTAAGCTGAGGGTTGTCAGAGGGAATAAACAACAACCTCCAAGGCAACAAGGAAGGTCTTATTCTATCACTACTGCTAAGGTAGAGCCGGAAAATGATGTGGTGACAGGTACGCTTGTTATTCATTCAAGAATATTGAACATACTATTTGATTCTGGTTCTACACATTCATTCATATCTTGCATGTTTTGTAGAACTATTGAAACACCACCTCAAAACATGGAGGAAAAGTTATCTATGAGAACAAAAAATGGGGCAATCATTTCATCCATGGTTTATAACTCCTTTCCGGTTAATGTTTAGGGAATAAACCTCCCAGCAAATCTTGTCATACTTCCTTTAGTGGAGTTCGATGCTATCTTGGGCATGGATTGGCTATATTTGTACAAGGAAAAAAATAAATTGTCGGGAAAGGAAGATTACTCTTATAATGACCCATACTATACATACATTTTTATTTCTTTAGAATTAAATCACACTTATTACAACATATAACAAAACCATGAAAGGACCGTATATGTATAGTGTCTTTAGAAACTGGGAAACATAACCAACTGGTTCATAAATCATCTACACTGTCTTCCTTTTATTTTATCATATTCAGAGTCCCTTTGGGCATATCATACTTAATACCCTTCTTCCTGACCTTGGGAAAAGAAAACATACAAAAGGGTGAGCTCAAATGCTCAGTAAGGATAAACAAAAGAAATATCAATCACATCATATTCATAAGAACATAACATTTTGGAAATCTTAACCTGCAAAAGAGATCATAATTTCATAACATGGGATAAATCATAGTAGTGAAATGTAATCCCAATAATCATAACATGAAACTTTGTGGAATACAAACATAATCATAGAGAATCATTTTTTAGTAGTCAAGACTCATTTCCAAGACAATCCTAGCGGACAAAGTCCATTTCTGAACTGAGTTCACTCCTCGTTTCAGTCCTGTATCATTGAACCGGATTAACCTGCCATTACAGCCATGTGTATCTCATGAGATATAAATCATTACCCATTGCATTGGAGGGAGATATAGGTCCCAACCATCTCATAATGATACCATTCTTATGTGTGCCACAAGATCATAAGTCATACATAATAGCATAACCCATGTAATAAAAATGGGATTCTTAAACATCATGTCATCATAACATAATCCATATAAGATAAAAGGACATAAAAAAATAATTCCTTCATAACGTACTCAAATTAATGTAAAAATAGGGATAGAAACATAACCCTATATTATCTTAGATGGAAAATAATTTTGATAAAACACTTGAACTTCATTCTTGAGGAAAATATCCTTTCTACTTTAAAAACATTTTTCATTTATTAACATGTCATACAATTTTAAACTAAAAGAATTTGATTAAAAATAAACTTGAAAAATTGTAAAGGAAGCTTCATGGAAACAATGTTCTAAAAATCCATTCATTCCGTATAAGTTAAAGAAAAACATTTTTCTCGTACTTTGGCCGACAAAGTCAAATAGTATCTCGTACTGAAAACGGAAAAAGATTCCTTTAATATCATTTAATAAAAATTCACCAATAGGTAAAATTGGATTTAAAAATTTCTAGTAGGATAGAAATAATATAAAAGATTTAGGGAACATGGATGTGGATGATAAATATGCCCCAGCAAATTCTGAAGTATAAATAATCTCGAATAAAAATGAGATTGTGAGATTTTCCCTTACCTTAGGTATGATTTTCTTCGTTCATGTTCGAACCTCCTGTAAAATGATTTAAATAATGTTATTTACTTATTCCATAATCTTACTCATTGTTATGATATCATATATGGTCATATTCTTAGCTTCACATTAGTAATATTTCATTGCTACTTATTATTCAGGTGTTTATTTCTTTTTGTTCTTATGCGTGTTTTGTCGAATAAAATCTTATTCTTCATTTTAGGTTATAGATAACCCATTATCAGAATGGTATTAGTGTAATATATATCATATTTTTTCATTCAATGAATTTATATAATCATTATTCATTGAAGATCATGTAGTACGAGTCGCATCACATCGTGGAGAAGGTAGGCCGTACGTACGCACGAGAGATGATATCATTCCCATGATCATTGAATTTTATTGAAGTGTATGTATACTATTTTAGAATAAATATAAATTTAAAATAATCATATATATTTATTCTTTACACCATTATAACCATCCAAGTAAGGTGGTGGTGGAAAACAGATTACACCACGGCGTGGAGACGGTATTCCGTACGTACGCACGCGCGGTGATTTCATTTTCCATAGGATGGATAAAAGGTGAAATAGGTTTGTTTCATATTTATAATAAAATATTAGTATATTAGTGATACTGATGTTATTACTTCATAATGAAACAACTAAATAAGAGGAAGTAGAAGAAGAAATAAAGTTGAAAGAATCGGTAACAGACATTACCTCTTCTTTGAAGCGCCTCTTATTAACCTCCTCTTAGGGCACTCAAGATGGTCTTTTAAGAAGACGAATACCTCTAGGATGTTTCTCGGGATGTGGAGAAGAGAATTTGGCAGGGTTTGTCCGAGCTTGAAGGCTCCAAGTGGTGTGAGGAGGAGAGGGAGGATGTTCCCTTTTATAAGAGAGGAGAGGGGCACTTTAGAAAAAACATAAAATATTATTTTATTATAAAATCATATTCGGTTTTTAATAGCTCAAAATTGATTTATTTAGAAGATAAGGTGGGTATGGATCTAAATCCTCTCAACCAATAGATTTTAGACAAGTTTAGGTTACTATTTTAACCTTATCATTTAGATTTAACTTTAAGTTAAATAATTTGACCTTTATCGTATCTTCTTGTTTTCTTACACTATATGGTTAATAAACTTACTATAACAAGCCAAAAGAACCCCAAGTGGTTCATTATTAATATATATAACCTTATATAAGTCATTTTTCTGAACCTTATATTTTTAGAAATAAAATAACAATTAATAATATACTATTTGTTTTAAAAACTATTTTATGTCAATTTTGACACTATTTGGTAATTGATTTTTGTGAAAATCATAATAGCATGATTAGTTCTAAAAACGTTATTTAAATCAATAATAATATGTCATATTAACCTATAAAATTATTTTAATTTGTAAAAAGTCTCAAATTACATTTATTTGGGTATTTGTAATATCAATTATGTTATTATTTCCTTAATAAGGTAATTACTGCATCATCATTGTGTCATAAATAAGTTAAATTATTTAAATTCTAAAAATTATAAATAAAATACCATTATGTAGAAAATATGTTCAGATTTCTAATTAATATTTATAGTCTAATTTATCTTATTTATAACCCTGTATTACAAATGTTTCAGTTATTACACTTTGATTTTAACTATTTTAACTCTTCTTTAAATATGACAATATTAAATGTCCTAATCTAATGCAAGTGGACCTAAATGGTCATATTTTATTACTAAGGTTGTTTTTGGTCTAATTAAACTTATCCAATATAATTAGGACATGTGTTAGGGTAATAATAATACCATTTTTACCTTTAATTACCATATTTATTTTTAACCGTGGTAAATAAAAGAAAAAAGATACTATTCACAAAAAATTATTTTTATCTTATTGAACCACATTTTACTCTTTGATATTAACCATGTCTCTCGGATTTTAGAAATTCCACTCACATAAGAGGTAAAATTAAGTTTTATGTAAATTTGAAAATTCTCTTAGAAGGTGGGTAAAGGACGGTGAATAGTTCAAAAAAAATTATATATATAAAATTATTATAAAACGAATCCAATGAATTACATTGAAATTATATAGGTATTATGTATAAATTTTGACCTAAAATAAATTTAAATAATATAAATAATTATTTAAATAAAAATTCGGTTTTTAAATAGTAACCCAGTGTTTTCACTATTCATCAAAATTTGAAAGTTTTCAGAAAAATACCAAAAATTCACCCTAGGATAGTTTCAATATTCCGAATCCAAAAATGCAGTCCATTTTAAAAGATAAAATTTAAAAAAATTTAAAAAGGGGGTATTACAATTCATAACGGCTAGTTTTAATAATATTTTAATAGCATATCGTTGTTTAGTGAAACTCGGTATTGCGTACAACACAAGTTATCGAGGAAGGTTACAATTGCATGTAAAGCAAGACAATCTAGTGTTTTGTGTAGTGAAAGATTCCTTTGATGATTTATATAACATAAAAACAAAATATTTCTCATAAAAATATCGGGTGTTACAACTCTTCACATCTCGAAGCATCCTCCGATTCATTACAAGTGAAAGCAGGAAGATGAGTCTCCTTTAGAAGAATCGTCTTAAGTGTGGATACTACTTCCTTATTAGAATGCATACCTATCTCAAATGATTGAGACAAAGAAGAGAATCATGCTTGAAGACATGGACATCGTGATGGATTACACTGATGTATTCCCCGAAGAGTTTCCTGGTCTTCCCCCTGACCGAGAGGTTAAGTTCTAAATTGAACTTATCTCAGGATATTTTCAAATCTCAAATAAACCTTACAGAATGACCACCGTAGAGCTAGAAGAGCTCAAGAAGAAGTTATAGGAGAATATGGAGAAGGGTTTTATATGCCCAAGTGCTTCACCATGGGGTGCTTTAGTCCTCCTCGTCAAGAAGAAGGACGGATCAATGCGCCTCTACATTGATTATCGAGAGTTCAATAAAATAACTATAAAGAATAAGTATCGCCTTCCACGGATAGATGACTTGTTCGATCATCTTGATGGGGCCAGTTATTTCTCTAAGGTGGACCTTCGGTCGGGATATCACTAACTAAAGGAGAGGAAGGAAGATATTCCCAAGACTGCCTTTCGAACAAGGTATGGTCACTATGAGTTCATAGTAATGCCCTTCGGACTCACTAATTCTCTAGAAATTGTCATGGATTTAATGAATAGTGTTTTTAGAGATTACCTCAACAAATTTTTGGTGGTATTTATTGATGATATTCTGATATACTCCAAGAGGAAGGAGGAACATGAGAAGCATTTGGAAACTGTGTTAAAAATTCCGTGAAGGGAGAAGATGAATGAAAATTACAGTAAATGTTAGTTCTAGATGGATGATGTATCATTATTAGGGCATGTGATCACCAGGAAAGGGATATCTGTGGACCCTTCCAAGACAAAGGCAATTGAAGAGTGGCTGAGTCCAACTTCTGTAATGGAGATATACAAACTTTTATGTCTAGCTGGGTACTATCGACGATTCGTGAAGAACATTTCATGATTGCCAAACCTAATGACCAAGCTGACACGGAAGGGAGTAAATTTTGTTAGGACACAGGAATGTGAAGACTATTTCAAGGAGTTGAAAAAAAGTCTTATCACTGCACCGGTACACACACTCCCTTAAAGTGGAGAACTCTTTGTGGTGTATAGTGATGCCTCTAAGAAAGGCTTAGTATGTGTTCTAATGAAAAATGATAAACTGATAGCCTATGTCTCAAGGCAGCTGAAAATCCATGAGCAAAACTATCCCACACATGATCTGGAGTTCGCGGTTGTGATCTTTAGGTTGAAAATCTGGCGGCATTATCACTATGGGAAAAAATGTGGGATATATACTGACCACAAGAGTCTCAAATATATATTCACACAGAAAAAGATTAATATGCCCCAACGAATATGGATAGAGCTCATCAAGGATTAAGAGTACTCAATCCACTACCATCCTGGTAAGGCAAACAAGGTTGCAGATGCTCTAAGTAGAAATGATCCTGCACCTTTATCAATGATGAGAATTGAAAAGGATCCGATCTTCTTAGATTTGAAAAGGACGGACATGGTAATCATTAAGGGAGGAACATCATCAATCCTTTCTCAAATGATTTCTCAACCATCCCTCTTGGAGAAAATAAAGGTTTCTCAAAGAGATGATGTGGAAATTCAGAAAAGGGTGGAAGCTATTAAGAATGTGAAATCCTCTGATTTCAAAATTGATGAGGAAGGAGTTGTATGATTTGGGACACGATTATGTGTACAATTTGATCCATAGATAAAGAAGGAGCTATTGAATTATTCACATAGCTCGACCTTCTCTATCCATCCTTGGAGTACCAAAATGTACTGTGATCTCTGAGAAAAATTATGGTGGGATAACATGAAGAAGGATATTGTGGAATATTTATGAAGGTTCTTGGTATGTCAGCAAGCTAAATCTGAGTGACAAAAGTCCAAGGGTATGATGCAGCCATTGCCAATACCCATGTGGAAATGAGAAAATGTTACTATGGACTTTGTAACGGGTCTCCAGAAGACGTCAAAGGGAAATAATGTTATATGGGTTGTGGTTGACTGACTCCCCAAGACATCCCATTTCATCACTATTCGGGAAGATCTCTCTCTTGAACAACATTCAAAGTTATATGTGAAGGAAGTGGTGAGACTGCAAGGTGTTCCACTCTCAATTGTCTCTGACCATGATCCAAGGATCTCATCTGAATTCTGGAGGAGCCTTCAGTGTTCATTGAGTATTGAATTAAATTTCAGAACGGCCTATCACCCTCAAACTGATGGCCAGTCTGAAAGAACTATTCGGACGCTTGAAGATATGATTAGAGCATGCTCTCTAAATTCAAAGGTGGATGGGATCAGAATCTCCCACTAGTTGAGTTATCATACAACAATAGCTTCCACTCGAGTATTCAGATGGCTCCATATTAAGATCTATATGGAAAGCGATGTAGAACTCCAACCTGTTGGGATGAAGTTGGAGAAATAAAGCTACATGGACCCGATCTTGGTCAAGAGATGACAGAGAAGTTTCAAGTCTTCCAGAAACACATTAAAGCTGCTCAAAGTTGGAAAAAGAGATATGCTGACAACCGTCTAAGGGTCTTGGAGTTTGACGTTGGAGACAAAGTCTTCCTTCGAATATCTCCATGGAAGAGAGTCATGCGATTCAGGAAGAAAGGGAAGCTAATCCCAAGGTATATTGGCCCCTTTGAGATCTGTGACCGCATAGGATCCGTGGACTATCGGCTTACAATTCCACTGAATATTGCTCGAGTTCATGATATTTTCCACATATCACTCTTGAGGAAGTACATACCTGATCCCTCACATGTACTAAACTCAGAGGTGGTGCAGCTGGAAGATGATCTCTCCTATGAGGAGCAACAACTAAAGATTCTCGATTGGAGAGATAAGGTTCTACGCAACAAGACAACCCATCTTTTCAAAGTGTTGTGGAGGAACCATAAGTTTGAGGAAGCAACATGGGAATTGGAGGAAGCAATGAAAGAAAAGTACCCGCACCTGTTTTTGGCTTAGTATGTAAAACGAAATTTCGAGGGTGAAATTTTCTAAGGGGGAAGAATGTAACGACCCAAAGTTTTTCAATGGAAATTACATTCTTATATTTATGTCATTAAATCACATGAAAACACAACATAATGAACTACTATGTTATAAGTGACCTTTAAACATAAGTTTGTCACTTAGGTTTTTGGAATTTTAAAAATCCGGTATACACGGTTGTGTTCAAGATGTTTTTTGGAGTCTCATAAAACAAAAATAATTTTTGGTGAATAGTAACCTACCCTAATGAATAGTAACACAACCTTACGAATAGTGATATACCCTAATGAATAGTAACCTCACATGTTGTGGTTTAAAAATAATATTCAAGTTGGAAGTAAGATATACCAATATTTTATAATGAGTTAATGAATGTTTTAAAACTAGTTTTGATAATGAATTATTATTTTAATTAAATTATAAAATAATCATATTTATAATATTATTTTTGAAAAAAGGTCTTTATTTTTGGATTCTACACGTCGAAAAATGGTTAGGGTAAATTTTTTGGGATTTTTCTGAAATACTTGAATTTTTGATGAATAGTAGAATTCGAAAATTTACAATAATTGATAAATAATTGATTAATTGAGTAATCGATGATTCTATATATATGTAAGCCCAATTGGTTCAAATTCACATGACCCACTTACTATTATTGGTCATGGAATACTTACTATTCCTTGTCTTGGGAAGAAATAATAAATTAATGATTATAATATCATGAAATCCCTCCTCTCCTCCACTATAAAAACATCCCTTCACTCCCTCTTCTCTCCACTCCTATCAAGATCCAAGCCTTCCCTAAATTCTCCCCAAAACTCTCCCCAAGGTCCTCCCCCACCTCCAAAATCTCTCAGCCTCCTCAAAATACCAAAACCTCTCCCCTTAAGTGGTTCTCAAAGGAGGAAGTCTCAAGAGGTAAATTCTTCTTTCCAAAATTCCTCTTTTCTTTTAAGTTCCTTTCTTTTTTATTTTATTTCCACACCTACCTTCACCAAAATAGTATGATAAATCTAGTAACATACATGTACTATAATGTATTCATGCTAGTGGTATATTTCATTATCTTCTTGCTTTCCCCACCCTTTTATTTGAAAGAAATGAAAGCACCGTTTGAGATGTGCTAATTTAGCACATTCAAGGACAACAATTTGTCAATTTCTATTATTATCTTTTATTTTGGTCATGAAACCATTTGTGTTATAGTTTAACCAGATAATTATATATGTAATATATCCTATTTTTGGTTCTGTAATCTTTTGGTTCAAATGGAATTAAATTATAATGAAAAACACATTCTTTGTAATCAAACCCACCGAATAACAAAAACCATTATCACTAAGGTTATATATGTAATAATTCAACATAAATCAAAGTAACCTAATTAAAATTAAAACCATGTAATATACTTGATATGACATAAATAATGTAACTTCAATTCTGGACAACCACTTTCATCTTGCATATAATCCAAACATGAATATAAGTGAACTAATCTTTTAATGCCATGTAAACAAACGAGCCCGAACAAAGAAATTGAACCTTATAACTAATCAAAAAGGATTTTAATAAACTAAAAAGGGTTATAATAAATCAATTAAATATATAAGAGGTTATGGACTTATGAATTAATAATCATAATTTGTTTATTCAGGTCATTAATAACTAGTGGAGAACACCACCAGATTTGAGATAAGGGATCCTCTCCTTTTCTCTCTTAATCAAGACTGTCCTCTATACTATGACTTTATATGTGTACTAGAATATTATGGGGAATGTTTAAGAACATCCCCCATACTTCTTTATGGATTTATAAGTGATGAGAAACCCCATTTCTCTCTCATCAATCCCTCTTGGTCACACCCAACACCATGCCAATAAAATCATAACGAATTCTACCCGAACCTTCTTTGTTCTTCAGGTTGCCTTATATTTATTTAAAAGTGGTGATATCATATCTATCTATGTGAGTCTTATGAATTTTGGTTAGTTGTAAAAGATTATTATATCAATACCCTTTCATCACATTCTTTCGGGGATATACATGATTTTGAAAGATTCCCTCCTTAGAACTTTCTGATAAGCCAACCTGTTTTAAGCGGACTTCCCAAATTTTTACCCAAATTTCATGTGCACTCTATCCTATGTTTTAAAACACCATTTTTTTTATAAAATCAGTATTTTTATTATCAAAACCTTCTTGGTTCAATTCTGGGTTTATATAAAAAGATGTCCTCTTTTCTATTTGAAAAGCTCTAGAGTGTCCTCCTTAAAACCACACAAAAATGTTCTAATGCTAATGTTTCTAAAATACATTTTTTATATTTTGTCACTTATATTTGACACCACATACCATGTTATATGCATATTTTACCCTATTAATTTCCATGTATGTTCTAATCCTTTCCTTTCATGGACACTTTCGTGATACGCCCATTGGATATGTTTTATGTTATGATTGTGGTACCCAATTCTTTCCATGGGTAAACTTATGTTTATATATGGTTGATGATTTGATACTCAAAAGGTTACTATGAGACTTGTCTTAAACGCGCCCGATGCACCTCTAGGATTTGAAATTCTCCCGACTGTTTCCCCTCTCCATGGCGATCCTCCGCCGGCGATCCTGGTCACGCTGGCGTCTATTCCAGGCGCTCCTAGATATGGATCGCAGGTCAGACCTGGTGGTCCCCATTACTATGTCGACGCCTTGTGAGGTTCTTCCTCGGCCCCCCCAGTCTCCCTGCTTCGCGGCAGTCATTCCGTTCTCTCCAACAGTTTCTCTCTACGGGGCTACGATTTCGTTGGAAGTTCCCCCTGGGGCCTTTGCGGAAGCTTCTGAATGTCTCCGGTGGTGCCTTGTAGCGCGTTTTAGCGTGGAGAAACCCTCAGAAGCGACCTTCAAGAACTTTGTCGCTTCCTGGGGCCTGTCCTGCTAGGCTCTGGTATCATCTCTGCACAGGTCCTCCTTCTGCATAGTGCTGGATTAAGAGGACGACTTCGTGTGGGCCTGGTGTTTGGCTCCGTGAGCATTTGGGAGATGGCGCTTCAACCTTTCCCCTTGGTCTTTGGAGGCTCATAAGGGGAAAGAGATTCCCCGAGTGGCGGTCTGGCCTGGCTTACCGGGCCTCCCTCTTCCCTTTCAGAATGAAGGCTTTCTTTGCGTAATTGGGGACGCCCTGGGTGGCTTTTTGTGCCCTGACGCCCGGACTCTTTCCTGTGATGACGTTCTTCAGCCGCGCATCTGCGTGGACTTGGACCTTTAGTCTCCCATCCCTGAGAGGCTAGTCTTAAAGGCTTTTTTGGAGTTCTCTTGGGAGCAGGCCATCTCTTTCATAGTCTTCCCTCTGTTTTGTGAGTCTAGCTGTCTCCAAGGGCATTCACGTCTCCACTTCCGGAACAACAAGAAGTGTGGTCTTCGCGCGTCCAGAGGCCCCTCCTTGGGGGGGGGGGGTATCGGTACCCTGAGGCATGACCAGGGGTCTACGGCTGAACCTCTTGAGGATGTCTCCCCCGCACCGTGTAGGACATTGGTACCAGCCCCTATGGCTCCTATGATCCGGGGTCTCAGAGAAGGCCCGATGTTTTCCTTTTTACTCCATAGCAGTAGTCTGGAGAACTAGTGGGTTCATCTGGTGGCCTTCCTGTTCCCTTCGATTCTGAATCTGAGGAGGCCTCTCCGTCTGGAGGACCTTCTCTCAGAGTCAGACCAGGGTGTCTCACTAAGACCTCTTCTGCTTCCTATCCCCTCCAGGGAAAGGGGCGTGGGTTTTGAGAAGCCTCCAGAGGCTCCTGAGGCTACTCCGTTGGCCAGCAGAATATCATCCTTGCACAGAAGGGTAGAAGTGAAGGTCACTGTCTCCATTCCTCCTGAGATGAGGCAGGCCGCTGTCCTCCCAGTGTATAGCCCTATCGCCCTAACTTGTCTTCAACAGAGACTCCAAAGAGAGGGTTCCCCTCTACCTATCTCATTGGCTAAGAATACCAGGGACAAAGCCAGTCCTCCCCTTGTTAAATGTTGAATATATTGGTTTGGAATGCCCAGGGCCTTGGAGCCCAAGTTAAAACAGACATAATAGTTTCTGAAGTTAGGGGGAACAAAGCAAGTATCGTGGCCATTCTGGAGCCAATGCAGTAGCTGAGGAAGATATCTTTATTCTTTTGACATATCCGGATACATGGCCACATGCATGATGACGAGACCAACATCCAAATTTGGGTGTTTTGAAAAAAGGAGGTATCCTTGGATCTTGTTGTTGCAGGTGACCAATTCCTCACTGTGAAAGTAACGACGAGAGACGAGAGTTTTTATGTATCCTTTTTGTATGGAAGTAGTGTCTTACAGGATAGACAGAGGCTGTGGCAGGACCTAGAAGCCTTCTCGCCAGCAGACCTACTGTGGCTAGTGGCTGGTGACTTCAGCATCATTCTCAACCCAGAGGAGAAGAAGGGGAGAGGTGCCTTCCTAAGAAGGGATAGCCTGGAGTTTGCTCAATTTATAGCAAGGAGAGGGTTGCTCGATCTGGGTTATCACAGGGACCGGTTCACCTGGAGAAATAATCAGGGAGGGAGAAAGAGGTGCTGGAGCAGAATTGACAGGTGTCTGGACAACTCAAACGTGCTCAACATCTTCCCCCAGGCCGAGGTACATCATCTTGCTCGGGGGATATCTGATCACTCCCCGCTCATGATTTCTCTTTTGCTGAAGGAGTCGCCCCGCAAAGGCTTCAGGTTCTACTAGTTCTGGACTATCCTGGAGGGGTATCAAGAGGTGGTCAAGACCCAGTGGGAGGATTCCACTCAAGGTTTCTCTTGGGTGGACATTCATAACAAGTTACAGATAGTCAAACAGGGGCTTATGGTATGGGCTAAGAGCCTTCCCTCAGCAGATAGCAGACTGTTTCTCCTCAAACAGGAGGTGGATTCCTTGGAAGGGAGGCTAGGGGAGGGTTGGGATGAGGAGGTTGGAGAGGAGTTAAAGACGAAGAAGGATAGCTGGGTAGAGGAGCTTCTGAAACAGGAGAGACGGGCCCGGGATCGTTCCAGGGTGAAGTGGTTGAAAGACGGTGACAAAAACACAGGATTCTTCCATTCTTCTATAAAAAAAAGGGATCACTGGGTGAAACCCAATATCCTTCAGGAATCCATTGTGGGTTACAGGGACACGGTTGGAAGGATGGCCCTCGATTTTTTCAAGGGCCTCCTTGCAGGTCAAAATCACAGGATGGCCAGTGGGTACCCTTCCACCTCCTCTGAGACGTGGGAGTCAATCCCGAAAAGAGCCTCGGTGATGGAGAATGCTATGTTAGAGGCTATTCCCTCAGAGGAGGAAATTTTTGAAGCCATGTAGAGGCTAGACCCAGAGAGCAGCCCTGGTCTTAATGAGTTCCCAGGTTCCTTCTACAGGGAATCATGGGAGGTGGTTAAAGCAGACATCATAGGAGCCATCTAGGACTTCTTCAAAGGAGGGAACCTCCCAATGGTCGCTTGTGCCACTAAAATTTTCCTTATTCCCAAGGTCAAGGACCCCTCCTCCCTCTCTCACTACCGACCGGTGAGCCTTTACAACTTTCCTTAAAAAATCCTGGCAGGCCTGATCAATCACAGACTGGCTGAAAGGCTGCCCACCTGGATTTCTCCAGAGCAGCACGGGTTTGTGAAGGGAAGATCTATTCAGGGGGCCATTTCTCTTGCTCAGGACATGGTGAGGGACATCAACTATAAGACACATGGATCCAACCTCGCTCTCAAAGTGGACATGAACAAAGCCTATAACAGGATGGAGTGGGGCTTCCTGAACAGAGCCCTATCGGCAATGGGCTTATCGGTTAAAGTGGTTGACATGTTTTTCAGATGTGTTAGCTCCTCCTGGTTAGGGATTTCCTTCATGGGTAAGATGCAAAGATTCTTAAAGGCTACTATAGGTCTTAGGCAGGGAGATCCTATGTCCCCTAGCCTATTATTTTTGGCACAAGATGCCCTCAGTGTTTCTCTGAACAGAAGAATCACCCTAAGGAAAATCCTCCCTTTCAGAAGGAAACAGAGCATACCTCTTATATCCCATATTATGTTCGTATATAACACTATGAATTTCATTAATGTGGGGAGGAGGTAAGTTCAGAGAATCAAGGTGATCCTGGATGAGTACTGCTTCTGGAGTGGGAAGGTGCTGAGCGTGGAGAAGAGTCACTTCTTTACATCCAAAAGGAGCCCGACTAGCTGAGTGACCTCTATTAGTAGCAGGCTCAACATACAACATGGGACTCTCCCCTTGGAATATTTGGGCACTCCAATTTCATCGGGTAGGCTCAGGATCCGCGACTAAGATGGTATTATGAACAAGATGGTCAGTCGTGTTCTCAACTGGAAGAACAAATCCTCTCCTTTAGTGGCCGTATCTCCCTGGTCAACAATGTTCTTTCAGCTATTCGCATCCATGCCATGGCCTCCTATAACGTTCCAAAGGGAGTTGTCAAAGTAGTGGACAATCTACTTTGAAACTTCATCTGGGACACCAAGTCATAAGGGAAGCGTAACTGGACTTCGTGGGAGATATTGGCTAGACCCATACTTGAAGGGGGGATCAACTGTAGGAGTCTTCAGAACACCATTGAGGGAGAAAATGCCAGGCTGGCCTGGGAGATCCTGGATCAGCGCACCCTATGTGGGACCAATATGTCACATCTCCTAAGTAATGAAGAGGCTAGTAGTGTTTCTCCCCTTTGGTCCAATGTCCTTCCCTCGGTCCGATCATTATCTTCTAGTTCTTAATGGATTGTGGGAGCATGGGATATCTCCTTCTGGAACACCAACTGGGCAGGCTCTGTTTTGGCCTTCCCAGGTTGTCTGGCCCCCATGATCACGTTTAAGGAAGCTCGCGATCACCCCCGTTTCATCAAGGCGGTTCTGAACGAGGAACAACAAGAGACCTTCGACTCCATTGACCTGGACTCTGAGAGGGACAAATGCAACTTTACCTTGTCGTCCACTGGGGAATTCAGAAACAAAGACTTCCAAAGTTGGAGGTCTCGGTTTTCCTCGAGACATGCTGATTGATGGAATGAGGTGGTTTGGTGTCGTATGATCCCGACAAAGATGAACTTCTTGCCTTGGAAGATACGACATCTGGTGGTGGACTCTGATGATAATATCATGAAACTCGAGATTAGCTTTGCCTCAGGGTGCCACTATTGCAACCGGTGAAGGGAGAAAAGCTCATAGGATCTATTTTTTGGTGGCGACTAGGCTCATGCAGTTTGGAGTTTTTTTGGTTGCGACAAGAATCACAATACTAAGGAGTCACCCTCTCTGATCCTGGAGAAGTGGTTTGAAGGTTCGCTGGCCACAGAGAAGGCTCGTCTGGCCCAGGCCGCATCCTTCGGCGTGGGGTGCTGGTGCATATGGAAAGCCCGCAATAAAGGTAGGTTTGAAGGAGAGATTCCAACAGGTAGAGCCATCATCGCTCGTATTCGATTTGTGATTCTGGACCTGATTGCTTGTAACAAGGACTGACAGATGAATCCTCCCTTCCTATGCATGGAGGGAGCTCAGTTTGTCCCTCCCCTTGTGAATGGGAAGTGGATCAGATGGGATCCTTATGTCCTTGAGAACAAGCTCAACTCGGATGGAGCCTACAAAACGGGGATGATCTCAGGAGGGGGGGTGGTCAGAGATTCAAGGGGAGGAGTGGTACTGGAATTCTCCTGCTCCTTTGGGAGAGGGACGTCCATCCAGGAAGAAGGTCGTGCCCTTTAAACCGGACTCATTGTATGCTCTAAGGAGAAGGTTGATATATCTGAAGTGGAGGTGGAATCTTTTGTCCTTATTGAAGCGATGAAAGGAAATCGTCCCACACCTTGGAACATTGAATATATTGTCAGAAGATGTCGTGTGATGCTTAGACAGAACACTATCCTATCCCACACCTGGTGAGAGGGGAACAAGGTGGCTGATTTCTTGGCTTCCATGGAAGTCCATAGGTCAATAAATGTGCGTATTATCCAGACTAGTATCTTTAATCCAGAATGCGTCAATCTTATCAGAGGGGATTCCTTTAGTTTGCATTACTATAGACCCCCGTATCTGATGTATTGGGTTTCTTCTTCTCCTTAATAAACATTTACTTTGAATGGAATGTATGGTTGATTATGTATGATTATTTATGTGGAATGATTACTTACGGGGCATGAATATTCACCAATATGTTGAGATGGGTGCGCCTAGATAGCACTACAATGTGTTGGGTAAGGATAAGTCTCATGAGATGTGATGTGAAATGGGATTTTCAGTTAGCCTTGACCCTTAATAAAATGGGAAATGGGATTGGCGGTTAGCCTTGACCCATACTAAAGATATGATTTATGATTCTGACTCATTTATATGATTCCATATTTATAACATCCCATGCTTATATTAAATTATTTTATTTTTTTCATGCTTTGGATATCATTATGTCATTCCTCCTAACTCATGTGCTTGAGAAGTACCCTTATGTTTATTTCTTTACTAGGTTTTTTAGCTCATCTCTTTGTTCATGTGTTCCCCAGGGTACCCTATGCAGATGTAAGAGCTTAAAGGAGGTTAGAAGCTTTTTATGGAGATTAAATAAAGAAGTTTTTTTAGTTCCATTTTTTATGTTATGTGTACCTAGTCTTCCAAGACACTAAACTTAACGATCCTTGTCTTGTAATCTGATGATTAATTATGCTTAAAATCATGAAATGTTTTATGTAAAAGGCTTGGGTCGCTATAGTTGGTAATAGAGGATGGTATAGTTATTTTTGGAGATTAGGAATAGAGAACCTTAAGGAGAACCTTAAGGATGAGACTAAGTATAAGGAAACAACCCTAAATTTTGGTGAGTATAGAGTAAGTGGTTTATAAAGTGAATACATCCCTGTCTGGATACGAGCAGGTAGAGGCGGATCTGGCACAGATGTATCTAGGGGTAAAACCTGAAAACACCGCTTTGAGATAGACTCGAATGGGAACTGGTGTATGATAATAGGCCTTACTGCACTGTTGGTTACAACACTCTTGGGGGATATTCTTTGGTAGATTCACAAGCTTAGTACAAACCATTATTAAGTAAAAAAATCGCATAAGAATATCAGTTAAGAAATAGATTGAGAACAACCTAGATATAAACCTAAGGAATCACAAGTTATGATATACTTCTTCTTTATAAGTTCATAACTTTATGTTCAAAGTTTTTTTTATGCTCAATAGATATGTATTCAATACCCTTAATTATACATTCTTTTTCTTAGTTAATGGAGGGAAATAGAAGAACACGTTCCAACAATCAATGTGATAGGAAATGTGATGATTTCCCTAATGACATGCCTGATGTGACGGAAGAGGGTGCTCAAAACTTAATGGTAGTACTTGCTCAGCAGGCTCGAGTTATGAATAATAACATGAATTAGGTGGAATGACCTCCTCCTCCAAGGAAAGAGAAATGTTCCCTGGAATCCTTCATGCAGAAAAGGACTCCCATGTTTAGTGGGTCTTCTGATCCCCTCCTCACAGAACAGTGGATTAACTCCATTGAAAAGATTTTCTCTATCCTCCAATGCTCGGAAGAAGAGAACGTTGTACTGGAAGTCGATCTTATTGATGGGGAAGCTGATCAGTGGTGGACAGTGATCAATAATACGAAGTCCCAAGAGGAAATTGATTCCACAGATTGGGAGGAATTCAAGAGGATATTTTTTCAACAAATATTATCCTCGAACCCTCCATCTCAAGATGGAAAGAGAGTTCCTTGGACTCAAGCAGAAGGAAGATGAGTCCATCAGGGCGTATGAAGCGAACTTTACAAGGCTTTCAAGGTACACCTCTGGCTTTATCATGAACACTGAAAGCAAGGTGGATCGCTTCTTTTTTGTACTAATGTC
This sequence comes from Viscum album, assembly GCA_963277665.1. NCBI lineage: Eukaryota > Viridiplantae > Streptophyta > Magnoliopsida > Santalales > Viscaceae > Viscum > Viscum album. The sequence goes on from OY728159.1 coordinate 1,867,419,552, forward strand.
GAGTCTACGAAAAGTGTTGGAAATTCTAGACTTCGACAACTATGAGGAGATTTTACATTTTTCCCTCAAGGTTGAAATAGAGATTGGAGACTCTCTGTGGTCTCATGGTCCCAGTTACAAGAAGCAGAAGATGAAAAACAAAATGGGTGGTCCATGAAACAAATACCATGATGGAAAGAATCCCAACTTTCCCCTTTGCAAAAATTTTGGGAAGAATCATCCTCGTAACTGTCTGAAGGGAACCAAGAATTTCTTCAAATGCGGAAAGTTTGGTTATCTGGCCAAGAACTGCCGAAGGGATATGAAAAATCCCACTAATGTTGAAGAAGAATAGAAGTTTCAGATCAACACTCAGCATGCAGTGCAGTGTTTTAACTGCAAGGAGCTTGGTCATTATGCGAACAATTTCCATAAGACGAGGGTTGTCGGAGGCAATCAACAACAACCTCAAAGGAAACAAGGAAGGTATTATGCTATCACTACTGCTCAGGTGAAGCCAGAAAATGATGTGGTGACAAGTATGCTTGTTATTAATTCAATAATAGTGATCATACTATTTGATTCTGGTTCTACACATTCTTTCATATCTTTCAATTTTAGTAGATCTTTTCAAACACCACCTCAAAATTTGGAGGAAAATTTATCTATGAGAACAGTTAATGGGGAAATTATTGCATCCATGGTTTATAACTCTTCCCCGATTAATGTATGTGGACTGAACCTCCCAGAAAATCTTATCATACTTCCTTTAGTGGAGTTAGATACTATCTTGGGAATGGATTGTATATCCTTGTACAAGGCCAACATCAATTGTCTGGAAATGAAGATTACTCTTCACATCCCAAAGCATCCTCTTATTCTTTACAAGTTCAATGAGGAAGATGAGTCTGATTTATAAGAATCATCTCAAGTGTGGATATTGCTTCCTTATGAGCATGCATACCGAGATCAAATGATTGAGACATAGGAGAGAATCATGCTTGAAGACATTCCCCTGATGAGGGATTACACTGATGTATTACCCGATGAGTTACATGGTCTTCCCCCTGACTGAGAGGTTGAGTTCTCAATTGAACTTATCCCTGGATCTCTACCAATCTCAAAGAAACATTACAGAATGGCCATCATAGAGCTAGAAGAGATGAAGAAGTAGTTACAAAAGAATATGGAGAAGGGTTTTATATGCCCGAGTGCTTCACCGTGGGGTGCTCCAGTACTCTATGTGAAAAAGAAGAATGGATCAATGCACATCTACATTGATTATCATGAGCTCAATAAAATCACTATAAATTACAAGTATCCCCTTCCACAGATAGATGAATTGTTCGATCAACTTCATGGGGCCAGTTATTTCTCGAAGGTGGACCTTCGGTCGGGATATCACCAACTAAAGGCGAGAAAGGAAGATATTCCCAAGACTGCCTTTCGAACGAGGTATGGACCCTATGAGTTCATTTTGATGCCCTTCAGACTCACTAATGCTCCAGAAATTTTCATGGATTTAATAAATAGAGTCTTTAGATATTACCTCAAAATTTTTTTGGTGATCTTTATTGATGATATTATGATATATTCCAAGAGTAAGGAGGAACATGAGGAGCATTTGGAAACTATGTTAACAACTTTGCGAAGGGAGAAGTTGTAGGAAAATCACAATAAATGTGAGTTCTGGATGGAGGAAGTATCATTCTTAGGGCATGTTATCACCAAGAAAGGGATATCTGTGGACCCTTCCAAGGCGAAGACAATTGAAGAGTGGCTGAGGCAAACTTCTATAACGGAGATCCATAGATTTTTAGGTCTAGATGGGTACTATCGATGTTTCGTGAAGAACTTTTCACGATTTTCAAACCTAATGAACAAGATGACATGGAAGGGATTAAAGTTTTTCTGGACATAGGAATGTGAAAACTATTTCAAGGAGTTGAAAAAGAGGCTTATCACGACGTCGGTACTCACACTCCCTTCAAGTGGAGAAATCTTTGTGGTGTATAGTGATGCTTATAAGAAAGGATTGGGTTGTGTGCTAATGAAAAATGATAATGTGATAGTCGATGCCTCAAGGTAGCTACAAATCCATGAGCAAAACCATCCCATGCATGATCTGGAGTTGGCGGCTGTGATCTTTGTGTTGAAAATCTGGCAGCATTATCACTATGGGAAAAAATATGAGATATATACTGACCACAAGAGTCTCAAATATATATTCACCTAGAAAAAGACTAATATGCACCAATGAATATGGATAGAGCACATCAAGTATTATGACTCCTCAATCCACTACCATCCCGATAACGAAAACAAGGTGGCAGATGCTTTAAGTAGAAAGAATCCTGAATCATTATCAATGATGGGAATTGAAAAGGATCTGACCTTCTTATATTTGCAAAGGATGGACATGGGAATCATTAATGGAGGAACATCATCAATCCTTTCTCAAATTATTTCTCAACCATCCCTCTTGGAGAAAATAATGGTTTCTCAAAGAAAGGATGTGGAAATTCAGAAAAGGGGTGATGCTGTTAAGAATGGGAAATCCTCTAATTTCAAAATCGATGAGGAAGGAGTTGTAAGATTTGGGACACAATTATGTGTACCATATGATCTGGAGATAAAGAAGGAGATATTAAATGATGCATATAACTTGACCTTCTCTATCCATACTGGGAGTACCAAAATGTACCGTGATCTCCGAGAACACTTCTGGTGGGATAACATGAAGAAGGAGATTGCAGAATATTTATCAAGGTGCTTGGTATGTGAGCAAGTTAAAGCTGAGCAACAAAAGACCAAAGGTATGATTTAGCCATTACCTATACCCATGTGGAAATAAAAAATGTTACTATGGACTTTGTCACGGGTCTCCCGAAGACGTCGAAGGGAAATAATGTGATATGGTTTGTGGTTGACCGACTCACCATGACCTCCCATTTCATCGATATTAAGGAAAATCTCTCTCTTGAACAAATTGAAATGTTATATGTGAAGGAAGTGGTGACACTGCCCGGTGTTCCACTCTCAATTGTCTCTGACCGTGATCCAAGGTTCAAATATAAATTCTGGAGGAGCCTTCAGCTTTCTTTGAGTACTGAATTAAATTTCAGCACGACCTATCACCCTCAAACTGATGGCCAGTCTGAAAGAACTATTCAGACTATTGAAGATATGATAATATCCTGCTCTCTAGAATTCAAAGGTGGATGGGATCAGCATCTCCCATTTGGTTGAGTTCTCATATAACAATAACTTCCACTCGAGTATTCAGATGGCTCCATATGAATCTCTGTATGGAAAGTGATGCAGAACTTCAACCTGTTGGGATGACGTTGGAGAAAGAAAGCTACTTAGACCCGATCTTGTTCAAGAGATGACAAAGAAGGTTCAAGTCATCCAGAAACACATCAAAGTTGCTCAAAGTCGGCAAAAGGGCTATGTTGACAACTGTTGAAGGGACTTGGAGTTCGACGTTGGAGATAAATTCTCCCTTTGAATATCTCCATGGAAGAGATTCATGCGATTCGGGAAGAAAGGGAAGCTAAGCCCAAGGTATATTGGCCCCTTTGAGATCCTTGAATGCATAAGAGCCGTGGCCTATTGGATAGAAATTCCACAGAATATGGATCAGGTTCATGATGTTTTCCATGTATCACTCTTGATGAAGTAAAAACATGATCCCTCGCATGTACTAAACTCAAGGGTGGTGCATCTGGAAGATGATCTCTCCTATGAGGAGCAGCTAGTAAAGATTCTGGATCAGAGTGATAAGGTTCTATGCAACAAGACAACCCATCTTGTCAAATTGTTGTGGAGGAACCATAAGTTTGAGGAAGAAACATGGGAATTGGTGGAAAAAATTAATGAAAAGTACCCACACCTGTTTTGGATTAGTGTGTAAAACTAAATTTTGAGGGAGAAATTTCATAAGGGGGGAATAATGTAACAGCCCAAAGTTTTTCAAAGGAAATTCCCTTCTTATATTTATGTCATAAAATCACACAAAAAAACAACATAATGAACTACTAAATGGTAAGTTACCTTTAAACATAAGTTTGTCACTTATGTGTTTGGAATTTAAAAAACTCGGTATACACGGTTGTGTTCAAGATGTTTTTTGGAGTCTAAAAGAACAAAAATAATTTTTGGTTAATAGAAACCTACCCTAATGAATAGTAACATAAACTTATGAATATTGATATATCCTAATGAATCGTAACCTCACCTATTGTGGTATAAAAATAATATTCATGTTGGAAGTACGATATACCTATATTTTAGAATGAGTTAATGAATGTTTTAAAACTAGTTTTGATAAAAAATTATTATTTTAATTAAATATTAAAATAATCATATTTAGAAAATTATTTTTGAAAAGTGGACTTCATTTTTTTATTCTACATGTCAAAAAATGGTTATGGTGATTTTTTGGGATTTTTCTGAAATATTTGAATTTTTGATGAATAGTAGAATCCGATAATTTACAATAAATGCTAAATAATGGATTAATTGAGTCATCGGTGATGCTATACTGATGAAATCCCAATTGGTTCGTATTAAAATGACCCATTTACTATTTTGGGTCATGGAATACTTACTATTCCTTGTATTGGGAAGAAATATTAAATTAATGATTATAATATCATGAAATCCCTCCTCTCCTCCACTATAAAACCCCTCTCCACTCCCTCTTCTATCCACTCCTCTCAAGCTCCAAGTATTCTCTAAATTCTTCCCAAAACTCTCCCCAAGGTCCTCCCCCACGTCCAAAATCTCTCATCCTCCTCAAAATACCAAAAACTCTCCCCTTAAGAGGTTCTCAAAGTAGGAAGTCTCAAGAGGAAAATTCCTCTTTCCAAATTTCTTCTTTTCTTTTAAGTTCCTTTCTTTTTTATTTTCTTTCCTCACCTCCCTTCACAAAAATAGTATGATAAATCCAGTAACATAAATTTACTTGAATGTCTTCATTCTATTGGTATATTTCATTAACTTCTCCCTTTTCCCACCCTTTTATTTGAATGAAATGAAACAACCCTTTGAGATGCGCTAAGTTAGCACATTCAAGGACAACAGTTTATCAATTTCTATTATTATATTTAATTATGGTCATGAAACCATTTGTGTTATGGTTGAACCAGATTATTATATATGTAATATATCCTATTTTTGGTTCTTTAATATTTTGGTACAAATGGAATTAAGTTATAATGAAAAACACATTCTTTGTAATCAAACCCACCGAATAACAAAAATAGTTATCACTAAGGTTATATATGTAATAATTCAAAATCACTCTAAGTAACCTAATTAAAATTAAAACCATGTAATATAATGGATATTAAATATGGAATGTAACTTAAATTCTGGACAACCACTTTCATCTTTCATATAATCCAAATTTGAATATAATTGAACTGATCTTTTAAAGTGAAGTAAACAAACGAGCCCAAACAAAGAAATTGAAACTTATAACTAATAAAAAAGGATTTTAATGAACTAAAAAGGGTTATAATAAATGAATTACATATCTAATAGGTTCTGGAATTATGAATTAAAAATTCTAATTTTTTTATTCATGTCATTAATAACAAGTGGAGAACACCACTAGATTTGAGGTAAGGGATCCTATCCTTTTCTCTCTTAATCAAGATTTTCCTCTATACTATGCCCTTATATGTGTACTAGAAAATTATGGGGTTTGTTTAAGAACCTCCCCCATAATTCCTTATGTATTTATAAGTGATGAGAAACCCCATTTCTCTCTCATCAATCCCTCTTGGTCACACCCGACACCATGCTGATAAAATTGTAACGAATTCTACCCAAACCTTCTTTGTTCTTCAGGTTGCCTTATCATTATTTCAATGTCGTGATATCTTATCTATATATGTGAGTATTAGGAATTCTGGTTAGTTTTACAAGATTCTTATATCAATACCATTTCATCACATTCTTTCGGGGATATACATGATTTTGAAATATTCCCTCCTTAGAACTTTCTGATAAGCCTACCTGTTTTAAGGGGACTTCCCAAATGTTTACCCAAATATCAAGTTAACTATATCCAACGTTTTAAAACACCGTTGTATTTATAAAATCAGTATTTTTATTATTAATACCATCTTGGTTCAATTCTGGTTTTATATAAAAACTTTCCCTCTTTTCTGTTTGAAAAGCTATAGAGTGTTCTCCTTAAAATCGCACAAAAATGTTTTAATGCTAATGTTTTTAAAATACATTTTTTATATGTTGAAACTTATTTTTGAAACCACTTACCATGTTATATTCCTATTTTACTCTATTAATGTCCATTTATTTTCTAATCCCTTCCATTCATGGACACTTTCATGATATGCCCATTGGATATGTTTTATGTCATGATTGTGGTACCCAATTATTTCTCTAGGTAACCTTATGTTTATGTATGGTTGTTTATGTATGATTATTTATTAGGAAATATTATTTATGTGGAAATAATATTCACGAATATGTTGAGATGGTTGCACCAAGATAGTGCTCCAATGCATTGGCTAAGGATAAGGCTCATGAGATGCAATGTGAAACGGGACTGGCGGTTAGCCTTGACCCATAATAAAATGTGAAACAAGATTGGAAGTTATCCTTGACCCATACTAAAGATATGATTTATGATTCTACCACATTTATACGATTCCATGTTTATAATATCCCATGCTTATATTAAATGATTTTATAAGTTTCATGCTTTGGATATCATTATGTCATGCCTCTTAACTCATGTGCTTGAGATGTATCCTTATGTTCATTCCTTTACCGGGCTTTTTACCTTATCCCTATGTTCTTGTGTTCCCCAGGGTACCCTATGCTGATGTAAGAACTCAAAGTAAGTTAGAAGATCTTTATGGAGATTAAATAGAGATGTTTTTTTAGTCCCATATTTTTTGTTATATGTACCTAGTCTTCAAAGACACTAGACTTAACGATCCTTGGCTTGTAATCTGATGATTAATTATGCTTAAAATCATGAAATGTTTTATGTAAAAGTCTTGGGTCGCTATAAATAATGCAATTTAATGTATTTTTATGATGTGTATAATATATTTTAATAATTTATTATTTATCTATTATATTGAGGCTTATAATATTTTTAATCATTTTTATTGTGATAAATGTATTATATTTACAATGTTATAAAATGAAAAAAGACTCAAGATATATGTGGTAGGGTTTTTTAACAATGAGATACTATATATTTCTTAAGGTGTCGTAAGAGAGGATTAATAAGGTTTTTATAAAATTTAAACATTTCTTACACTTTTAATCATCATCCATCACTCCTCATAATATTTTTTCCCTCCTTAAAATAAGGGTTAGTTTGTTCCTCTCATGATTTATCTTAAACAAAATAGTAAAAAAAAATATTAATGATTCGAAATAAAATGGAATTTTTTACTTTGTTAATACAGACTGTGAAACTTCTTTAAACCATATATATGTGGATGTGTGAGTTTCATAAAATAAAATATTAGGTTAATATAGTTGGGTGATAAAATGTTTTTGTGTGGATATTTCATAAAAAGTATCTTAATGTTTTTAATTAGTTTAGTGTTCACTAACTAACTACCTAATGGTGAAAAAACATTTCCAAAATTTAATTATAATGAATGATCTAAATTTTGAATTAAAAAATGATGATTTGTGTTAGGTTGAGTTGATGATAAGTTATAAATGATCTAAATTTTAGCCATCATAATCTAGTGAGTGGAGTTATCTCATATTTATTATCATTCTTATAGTGAGGTATTTACAATTACATTGAATTAAAGGGATGTAATAGATTCTTTATTGAGTAAACTCATTTATTTGTTTGGGATGGTTTAATATTTCATTTACTATAAAAATTTTCATGGATGATTTGGAATCAGTTCACAATATAGTAGAGATACGTAAGAATCAAAGGGGTAATGTTTTGATAATGATGAAAAATAATTATGTAAAGCATGGTGATCAAACCATATAATATTTGGGTAAATATAAGGAAATTAATATTATACCTAAATAATAATAGAGTTATTATCATACATAAATGAATTAATCTCATTATAGAGGAATTATACCAATAATGGGAGTCAAATTAATGTGTAATGGAGAGTTTTTGTTTTTGTGTATGACTGATTCAACCAACCTCTCAATGGAGGAAAATTCTCCCTTATGACTATTAATTTTTATCACATAAGTCATTCATGAATATCTTAAAAAAATATCATCTATTAAATGTCATGTTGTATCCGATAATTCATGAAATGTTACAGGGTACAATTCATAAAGAAGTGGGGTTTCTTTTAATTTTAAATAACCATTATCAATGAGATCTACGGACTCTATGATTGACATAGAGAAAAAAGAAGTTTATATGTTCTATATCATGGTATTTTATATATGAAGAGGTAGTATGGTTATGTATCCTCTATCACTTTTCTTGGGCACTATTTATATCATTTACAATAATTCTAATATTTATAAAATTTGTATGGCCTATACCTTACATAATCAGAAGAATATTGAAGATGATGGGAGAGTCACTATTTCATTACATTCATCATTCAAAAATAATATTTGATATTAGTTATGGGTATTATGATAATAAATTGAATCCCAAGGAAATTACATGATATTTATGAAAGAGACATGAAGGTGATGGTCTCTCAAATAAAAACCATTTGGGACCATATTTGACTTATCTCAATGGGAGAAGATCAATAATTTTCTGAATTCATTTTAAGAGGTAGAAATATAGTGTTCTCAATTCAAATCATTAAGAACAGATTATATATTCTATAAATCTATTGAATATATTGATAATTATATATGATAAACAATCGGTAAAGGTTTGAACCACTATTAATCAAAAGTTCGATGAATGGACCACTGAAAAACTCAAAAATTCCATAAACCCATCTAGATGATTTGATGACCATTCATATAGAGAAAAAAATATGAAATGGACACCACATTAAATAGAGTAAAAGGGTAAAACCATTCTATGTTAATAAAGTCTGTTGAAGATGTAACCAATGATGAATATGATTCCATATAATTTGATGAAATTATATCATCATTCTCAAAAGTCTCGCTACAATGAAAAGGTATGTTACATCCTAAAAACCATAAACATATACCCATTAGGTATATAACATTATTGGGTAATGTATAATATTTCATCAAGTATTGGATAGTTTAGTAGTTTTTTATGACTAGATATTTACATACAACACACTTCAAAACATATGATACAACATGAACATATTATGATAACAAGAATATAAATTCTATAAATTATCTAAAAATTACCCATTTTCTTCTTCTAGGTTTCATGGGGAGTGGAATAAAATAACTGTTGGATTATATTCTTAGTAATGATTAGCATACACGGGAACCTTATATAGACTAAATATCGAATATGTTTTATGAAAAGAATAAATGAATAACATAAACCAATAATAAACTAAAATTGAGGGTACAATATATCTATGAAAATAAATGAAAAAAGGACAATAATAAAAAATTATGTCATTTTAATTGAATTCATAATTCCATACATAAAAAACATAGTATCGAGTCTATGTTTCAAGACACTTTCCTCTCACGAGAGGACACATACCCAAAAACCCCACCTTCTTTTTCTCATGAGGCATATCGATGTATCTAGGGTCTATATTATTTGTCCCTTACCATGACCTGATTATGTCCAATGAATTCACCATAAGATTCATCAAGGCTATTCATACCATTCAATGAGGAACCATTTTGAAAATCAAATAATTCTCTATTTAATAGAATAACATGGATGTCTAGGAAAAAATCAATTATTCAACTTAAAAGTTTTGAGGTATCATCAATGTAGTAGGTAGTACCAATATAAAATAAATATATGGATGAGGGTACAATTATTATGCCATGTGACATCCTTGACTCTGTGAAATAATAAATAATTAAACCTGGTTGGCACCACAGCCTCAATCATTCCTCTTAAATGTTAGAGTATTCTAACTAGTAGTTTGAGGATAATAATGGTAGTGTGGGGAGACTATGACCTAAGATCATAAATTAATAAATTATAGGAATAATAAAGAAATTCATAAGAATTAAATAATTGAACTAACAATTTGTAATAATAAAAAGATAACATGGAAACTCTAATTAAGAAACCATGCATGGACATGCTATACCAAAAATATAATGTAGTAATCATAATACATCTAATCCCTACAACTTAGATAAATTGAAATATTAATAAATAAAAAAATACTCCATCTCCTATTGGTAGATCAAGTACATTCTATATACCCAACTATAGGTCAAGCCTCATTCCATAAAGAGTAACATCATGAAGCACAATACAAGATCTTGACCTATAACCATGTGGTCTAACTAGGTATCAAATGGAAACATGAACATGGTTTGAGTAAAAATCAGTAAGACACCATGAATTGTGTATAATAAAAATATAGAATGTGATTTTAAAATTTATTAGTGTTTAGGTATAATAAATATGGTTGAAAATAAATGATGTAAATATAAACCATGTCGAGATCATGTTCCTCATAGGAAACCCGAATTATTATAACAGCATTTTCCCAAGTCAGAATGTATATGATCATTTTACCTATAACATAAATAGTTTAATAACACATTGTATAACCAAGGCGCCCATGTATAATGATAATCCTAATGAGATACATATATCATAAGAGTCCCATTCATTAAATATGGGTATCAGTCAACAAATCTATATTAAGGGGTCGCGATATCCTATGTCCAACAATTCCCTATAAAATACAAGGATCACCTTGTCTGATAACTTCCATTAAATAATGAGGAGATCCTTTCCCAATAATAAAAAATAAATATTGAGAAGGACCATGTATAGAAATATCATTCCATTAAAGTATACCACTATGTCCAATAACATCCAAAAACTAATAAGGAGAACCATGTCCAACTATTCAAATATGTAATGAGGATATCCATGTCCATAAATTTTAGGTAAATAATTTTTAGAACAATGTCCATTTACATCAAATGACTAATGATGGGCACCATTCCGAACTATTCTAAATATTTTATGTAGAGTTTCATGTTTAGTATCACCAAACCATTTGATTTGTTGAAATCAAGTGCGTTATGATCCCATATGAGGAATTCTATATTTGAATCTATGTATCTATCAAAGAGTAAAATAGTTAATATGAAGGTTACACTTAATGATTAAACATTGGACAAGAGAAGTATCCATTAAAATTTATAATCATCATGATTCAATATAATATTTCATCTACAAACCCAATAAATTGAATCTATCAACTAATACATTTATAATAAAAAGGGATGTGTGATGCTATCTAGCCATTTAACTATTCATTTATTTCAATTATATCTTCCAACAACATGAGGTAATCTTTATAAAAATTATATATATATAAGAATATGGAATTTTTCAATTCCATAATCCATTATTGATACTTATTTAATAAGTGAACATTCTTACCCACCTAAAGTGTTTTAAATTACATAGTCAATGTATAGGGGTCATGGGAATATAATTGATACACCCAATGGGGTATTTTAGTCATAATAAAAGAATGAAAAACTAATAATATAACATAAGGAAAGTAAATATCCATGAAATTCATATATGTAATTCCTTTTCATTAGTCATATCGCACAAAAGTTATAAAAGGCCATGTAAGTATAAATTACCTATCATAATTCAATAAATTAATTAAATGTAATTTAATAAATATGTCTTTTATAATCAATCCAAACACACATAAATGGTGTTTTGGTCAGTTACCTGTAATAACTAATGATGGTAAATAAAATGGTGCACCCAAAGGGATTACTGAAATCGAGGTCTCAAGCCTTCAACAATATCATTGTGTATAATTAGGAGTCTATGAAATAGTCTAGAGAATTAATTTTAAAAATATAAAAATTTAGGAGGTATAAGTAGAAATTATATCCTCTGGCACAATGAAAAAGATTTATTAACATGATCAAGTTTTATTGAAAGTAATAGACGACCTCCCTAATTATTATGAATCTTCACTCATCCAATAGAAGCCTTTTTATTAAATCCAAAATGAGAGAATAAGAACCGAATGAATTCACTTAAAATACGAAATATTATCTCATAAGAAGATCACCTAAAATATGAGGATAAAATTTGATAATATAGGTAAGATGAATCATAAAGATACATTTTTAATTTCAAAACATTTGACATCATTTTATTTGGGCTACTAATAAAGGATATCCATCCAAGGAATACGATAAGGGAGAAGAACAAGTGAGGAGAGCTGATGGGTGTGAACGAAGAAGAATATGAGGGGGAGACCCAATTATAGTCATAAGATAAAAATGTTAATTTTTACCATTTTAATATGGTTCACAATTAGGTTTCATAGTTATGTTAAATATGTACTAACTATTATGGCCTCACTCCTTAAGTTCAATCACCTTTCATGGTTGAAGTGTATGATAAGAAAAAATGTATTAAAACTATTCGATTCACTATTTACATATAAACCACAATAAATGGTCATTTGTTATGCCTATAATGGTATAAAATAATCATATCCCTATTAAAAAAATACTTCATGGTTTGGCTTCATGGTTAGTACTAACCGTTCACCAACCATACATCCAGTGATGTCTCTCAAAATGAAGCTTTCAATGCATGAAGCTCCTAAAACTCAACCAATATTATATGAAACATCTAAAGTAATAATACCTAGAGTGATATGGAATTTTCATCCATAGATATAACATCTTAATAGATTAATATTCATTACAAAACATAAAAATCCATGTTTGAATCTTATATGTCTTGTACATTTGGAAATTTAGACAAGGAAAAAATGGGTTCACAAGTGTCACCCATTATTTTCTTTATAAAAGGAACCCTTATTATAAAAATAATAATTAATAGCTTTATTTGTAACCTAGGGAATGAAAACATAAGAAAGGGCGTTATCATATGCATAGTAAGGTTAAGAAAGGGAGATATCAATGATCACTTGAGAATAATATGAACATTAGAGTTTTTGAATATGAGCATAACAATTGAAAATAATACAATTCATATCATATATCATAATCTTGATTAAAAGCATAAATCATTGATTTTAAAAAGTCTTGAATCATAATGAAATCAAATAACATCATCCATGAGAGTATAAAATAGAAAAAAGATATATGTTTGTGAAATACACATACAATTAGAGACTTATTTCCATAGTAGTCAAGGATTCAATTTCAAGACTTTGATAATGGAATGTGTTCACCCCTAAAACCATTGTAGTAGTCTAGGTTCAATTCCAATACTATCATGGTGGATTGGGTTAATTCCCAAAATAATCATAGTTGTCATGGATCATACCCAATACTATTATAGTGGACAAAGTCTATTAATAAGGTGGTTTCACTTCTCATTCTAGTCCTATTTATCTCATGTGATATTAATCATTACCTAATGCATTAGATTAAAATAATGTTACTACCCATCCTTGGTTATAATGTTACCACAATCCTTGTTTATCACGAAACCACTATCCTTTTATATAATGTAACCACTGTCTTTGGTTATAACATAACCACTATCCTTGGTCATAAAATTACCATAGTCACATAATTAAAACCATATATATGCGTTCCATAAGATCATAGAAATTCATTATATAATCACATAATAACCCCTGAAAATAATATGAGGTTTATAAATACGTCATCAATTCACTATAGCATAACCTATAGAAAATAAATGGGTTCCATAAAAAACTCATCGAAATAATCATTAATCATACAGATTAATATTAAAAATGGTATCATTTTATCATATCACCATTAAACAATAATTAACATGAAATATTTCATCTAAAATGGAAAATTATTTTTGAAAGGTCACTTAGAACTTTTCATGAGAATAATACCATTTTCATTTTTAAAAAACCTATTAAAATCCTAAAAAACTCCCAATTCATACAGACAAAATTTTCATTGAAATTTTTTTTTGAATACTTATAATGTTATATTCAAATAATTGATTGTTCAGGATAGTGGGAAATTTCGTTCATTTTATATAACTTAAAAAACATTCCTTTTAATGTTTTTTAAAAATTAACTAGTTTATAAAATGAAAAGAAAAGTACTTTCAAACCATTTAGTAATAAGTAAATCATGATTAAAAATTAATTAATATTGTCATTGGAAAATAGTAAAACCCTTTTTAAGAGAATTTTTGAAATCATGTATATGGAATAAATTGTTTTTCGACCGAAATGTGAAATTAAGTCTATTTTACATAAGAAATATTATTTTCGGTCTCTTTAGTACTTAAACTGGTGAAAATAAAAGGAAAAAATTTATTTATAATAAAAAACCATATTTTAATAAAATTAATATGTTTATTTATAATTATATTATAATATTTTATCATTTAAAATTTAATCGTAAACAATCCCAATAAACAATGAGATTATACCATAAAACTCTAACTACTTTGATAAATTTTGAATCATAAGCCTCAAGAAAGAATAAAAATTTTATGAATATGTATGTCCCATTAATTTAATTATTGGAATATAAAAATAAATTCCTAGGTAGTATATACACAACAAAAAAGAAACAATCCATTTTTAAGGCATTTTTCCCTAAGAAAAAAATGTGAGACAGATATTCATTACCTTAGGTCTGAAGTCCTTAGTAAATTATAGACCATCCTATGTAATAAATAAATATTTTTTAGATATATTATAAAACCCTAATCATATATATGGTATCATATATTTTTTCATTACAACCTTTTATCACCCATTTGTTAACAGTTATTTTTTAAAAATAACTATTCTGGGTGAAATTGCTTCATTTATTTATATATTTTCTAGTTTGGTAGTTTGGTTCCTTGTATTTTGATCATTGTTTAATAATATAAAAAATAATAATCAATATATAAATTTAATATATTTTCATCATATACATTATTATATCCATTCATAAAATATAGAAATACTATTAATGGAGACGGTAGGTCGTACGTACGCATGAACATTGTTTTAATTTTTATCAATTGATGTTATGAAAGAAAGGTAAATAATAATTTAAATTTAAAAACAAAAATCATATATGTCATATATATTCATTAAATACATCCTAATTTACATCCATGTAAAATGTAAATGAATAATTAATCACATCGCTTCGTGGATGTGGTTGTCTACACGTATGCACAATCAAGATTTTCATTTTCCAATATGTTGGAAGGTAATAATGTATATATGATATTATAATTAAATAAGTATTATGTTTTTCATAATTATTTTATATAAACATTAATTTCATCATAATACCCTTCCATTGAATATTAGAATGAGAAATGAATTGTTTCGATATGTGGAGAATGTAAGCCGAACTTATGAACGAGGGATATTTTCACTTCCCTTATAATAGATAGAGGATGAATAAAGGTGGTTTTATAAGCATACTAAATTTTTTTAATATATATGATAATTTTTTTTAATTTTATGAATAATATAATATATTTAGTGGAGGAAAAAGAATAATTGAAAAGAAAGTGATCACTTACGGGGAATACCTATTCTTTGAAATAACAGCTTCAAATATCCACTTAAGGGATATATGGTTTCGCTTTTGGGAATAAAAGAACATCCTAAATGGGTCCAGGGGAGTTTAAAAAATTATTTTAGTGTTTATTCTAGATATAATGCTCATTATGATTTGAATATGGGAAAGTATGGGTGCCCGTTTATAATTGTGGTGTGGGGAACCCTTGGAATTTTAAAAAATAGTAAATTAATATAAATCAATTTTGATGAAAAAAAAGAACCAAATTAATAATATTTTAAGATAATATGAGGAGGTTTCATAATAAACTAGTAAAATAAAACTCGGTCATGTTTAGGTCACATTATAACCCTTATATTTTTGTTTTAACCCTTCATTAACCATTTTGACCAATACCAAAATAATAAATTTTTCTATCATTTAAGGGTTAATAATGATACTATAAAACATTATATGATTCATAAATAGACTATTTTTTATTTTTAAAATGAAATATCATTACTTTAGATGAATATAATTTTTTAAAATTTAATATCATTTAATAAATTATTATTTAATATAAAATATCATTATGTCATTTTTAACACTATCCATTTTATTTGACTTTAAATATATCAAGACAAAGGGAAAATTTAAATATAAATAATTAAAATAAAAAATATTTGACATATTCATCTATTT
Source organism: Viscum album (assembly GCA_963277665.1). NCBI lineage: Eukaryota > Viridiplantae > Streptophyta > Magnoliopsida > Santalales > Viscaceae > Viscum > Viscum album. The sequence goes on from OY728159.1 coordinate 1,867,435,848, forward strand.
TTTTACACATTAAATCTCTCAAATTATACTATTTTTAATATTTTTAAAATCATTTTATATATCTTTTATTAATTGTTTAAATACTACATCGTGTTTCATATGAATTTAAGGTCAGTATATAATTTTAAAAATTAGAAATAAATTTATTAAATGAGAATAATTTCATTACTATAAAAATAGACACATATATTCCCTCATAAATTGCTTTCTACCCATTGTTGATACATAAGAGATATTTAAAACTAAGAGAGTGACATTTTTTAACTTTTACCACATTAATTATAATATAGTCCATTTTCATTGAAAAGTGTCCATTATAAACAAAATTCAAATAATAAAGTATTATGGGTTATTTCTCTTAATAATATAAGAATTAGGATTCATTTTATTTTCTTATCACTTAGTTTTAACCTAGATTAACCTATTGTTTCCATTACCACAATGATAAATTATACCACGTTTAATATTCATACTGACCGAAGATAAAAAAAGAACTATTTACCAAATTTAAACATATAAATTACAAATATGGAATCTTTTTTTTCAAAATAACTACCTATATGTATGATAAATTAATTTAAAATAATGTGCAAAAAATACAGAAGAAAATAATTGTTTATAAAAATATAGTTTTAAGCATAAACCTGATTTATTCTTATCCCATGACCAAAAAATATTATAAGAATGGTAAAACATTATATTGAGTATGTAATATATAAATTCCCTTAAAATTGATCACAAATAGTGATCAATTTAATTTTTTAATATTTAAACACATTACGTGCATAAAAATTGTTATTCAGGAAAAAGGTTTTTTCCTACTATAAATGATTGTATAATACATTAAAATATAAAATTTCTTCCATTGAACATAATTGTTTTTTTAAATATAATATAAATAATTTTATATTTAAACCATTTTAAGTGTAATTTTTCACATGCTGAAAAAATATAATTTTCAATAAAAATTAGAATTTTTCACTGTTCACTAGAAAATCAATCTTTCTAAAAAATTCTTCACAATCCATCCTATAGTAATTTCATTATGATGATTTTAAAAATGATTTTCATTTCATAAAAAATAAAATTTATATATGTTCAATTAATTAATCATAATATACAATCTAAAAAATAAATATAATTATTTTTTGAAGAAAGCACATTTTTGCAGAATAAAATTTCTCTACTAAAAATTGAGTGATTCCATTATAATAATTTATTAAAAAATTTATATTGAGTCAGAAATTTATATATAATTTATAAAGTATTTAATCCTTTTTATACTGTCTAATTTAACAACTTGGTTATAACTATCACAAATAATAATATTTTAATTTTATATCATAGTTTTTTAAACACAACGTTTCTTGTGATGCCAGATATCAAAGAAATTATTTTATTTAAAGAGAAATATTTTCTAAAATATCATGGAATTAAATTATAACTCTAAATATTTAAAAAATTGGATCATCAAAATTAATTCTTATGCACGGTAAATAAAGGTTTGATATTTTTAAATTCATTTATTCAAAAACCACATCATAAAATGGGTTAATAAAACTTCACCACAAAAAGATGGTATGCGATGTTAGAATGTCTATAAAAACCCAGCTTTCCTAATAGAAGAAAAATAGATGGAAATGAAAATATATACATATAATATTAAATTAATTCCCATGGAAGAATAGGGAGTTATAGAGAATATAATGAAGAGAAAGTTAAAACCGACATATCCATTAACCAAATAGTGGTTAAAACCATCAATTAAATGGAATTGAAGGTTATGGTATATTTTTATATTACGACCATATTCCAATAGTTGAGAAATTTATATACCTTCATGAGGATAATAAGTAAAAATACTTTCTTGACATGTATAATTTCATTATTTAATCAGTTTTCAATACAATATATTTTCCCTCTAAATGATGCATATTCGAGATAAATTTGTTTACCTAAAAACTATAATCAACTACTAACAGATCAAAAAAGTATACAAATATATTCCTCCATTATGTAGGTATTAACCAAAATAAAAATTGGTTATTAAAAGTCATGATAATTCCCAAAACTAATAAAATTGGAAATAAAATATATGACAAAAAATGTTTCCACAATAACAACAAAGGTGAAACACATACCATTTAAATAAATATACCTATATCCCAAATAACCATATTATGTTAAAAATTAAAGAATTTTTTAACATAAAATATTATCAAATCCATTTTATTTTACATATTTAATAATTTAATTGTATTCCTCCTAATTAATTTTTAATATTAAATAATATGTTAAACCTAAAAATTACATATACCTCATCCAAATAAAAATTATACCAAAATATTATTAATCACCATGATAAATCACTATATAATATTTTTATGTATTGAAATTTAAAAATTATCATGAATCAAATTTAGATATTAACACAAAATTTAATCCTTAACATGACTATAAATATCATAAAAATATCTCTTTTCAATTTAATTACTTTTATATCATTATGATTATCTACATAGCTCTATCCAATGATAATAGTTACTAAACATAAATTAATATACTACAACAAAGGGATATTTAAACCAAAATAACGTATTCTTCATAAGACATAGTAAAAGTTTCAAATTTCCTCAAAATACCATCACTTAAAACATAAAAATGTAGGTTTTAAGAATTTTTACCTATGATAAAACATAAAAATATACATCTATTATTATATTCATAACACATAAATTTTCCTCAAATGGATTTTTTTTTATTCTCTAAAAAAAATCATAGACTGTTTGAATAAGTCAACAAGTGCAATAAAATTTATTAATCATGATGTAAATAAAATTTTTATGAAATAACTAAAAAACTTTATGGTCACAAATACCATCCCATCAATGTTATTCATATCTTTATATAACTAAAATTTATTTCTTTTCTGGGTAATTGGTTCTATTCAATATTTGTTTTAAAATCATAAAAGAAAACTAATGTTGAATAATCCTTATATGTTTAATTATTATTATATCCAAAATATCATTTTTATTATTATTAAATCCCAATACATAAAAACTTAAAACCACTCACGAAAAATATTTTCATACCTTATGTTCTTGCATGGTATTGGATTTTGCATTTCAAGAAGGTATTGACTCATGTAATGGCTAGGTCCCCCACATATAAGTCATCGAATTAATTGGAAATTAGTTTATCTATGACCTTTACTTACAAATCAAAAACATATTCTCATCCATTCGAGATATTATTCTAGGTACTTCATCCTATTTTCTTGATAAGATAGAAACTGAAATATTTTAACTCCTCGATCATTACCACCTAAACTTCCATAGATGTCAATATTTCTCTTATATGACATTATATGAAACTCTACAAGTTTAATGTTTTTTATCATGTATCATGATATATTATTAGTCATAATCACAATATTTTTCTTTAGCATTACCATATCATTCAGTTTCTAAGGAGGTCAATCATTGAATTGTGCATCATATTCATTGTAAACACTATGTATTCTAGTTTCAACCTTTTAATAAAACAAAAAAGATATATGTAATCATAAAACTTTAAAAATCAAAGTAATATATCAAATAATCATGAAATATCATTAAAAGTATTTTTAAATCATGAATCCTCATTATATGACACATTATGTTTGACATAGATCATTCCAGATCAAATACCAACTATAGTGACCCCAATATTTCATATATAGACATCAAATTATAGTATATGAATATTCATAACATAACATAATAATTATTGCCATAATTTTATAGTTCTAGTACCTTTGGAAACGTGGATACTTTAAAAAATAGTCCTTGTGTGTCTAAAATTATGATCTTCCTAAATATAATCCTTTTTGGACATATTATTTTTCTTCTCTTTCTCCGTAACCTATGGAAAGGATACATAAGAAAGGGTGATCTTAGATTATCAGTAAGGGTAAATAAGGGGGTTCATTGATCACATTAGAATAACATGAAGATAAACGTATGGAAATATGAGCATAACTTTGGAAAATCATACCCTATATTTCATATATCATAATCATCAATCATGAAATAAAACATAGAATTTAAAAAAGGAATAAATCGAAAAGGAACAAAAAAACATGAGCTGTGAGAGAATAAAATTAGTATAAAACATGTGTTAGTGTGATACAAATAATTGTATAATATTATTTTTGAAGTAGTCATGGATTCTCTTCCAAGAATATCATAGTGGATTGAGTTAACTACCCAAACCATCATAGTATTCAAGGTTCACTCCCAATACTATCATAGTGCATTGAGGTCACTCCCTAAACCATATTAGTAGTCATGGTTCCCCCCAACACTATTATAGTTGATAGGTTCCCTTATTAAACTAGTATTAGGACCCATTATAGCGCTATTTATCTCATGATACATCAATAATTACCCAATTACTTGGAGGAAGATATAGGTATCAACCATCCTTGGTTATATAACATGACTACCATATCTAGTTATAAAGTGACCAATGTCCTTACTTGTATAATAACTATAATCATAGGTGATAAAATAACCTCTATCCTTGGTCATAAAATTATAACCATCAAATAATGAAATGAATACATATGTTTTCCAAAATATCCTAAATCATTCATCATATCATCACATCAGAACCCATTAAAATAGAAAGAGTTTCATAAGTATTCCATAAATTAAATATATCATTACCCATGGAAGAAATGGCTTTCATAAACAACACATAAACATAAAAATTATCCATCCAAAATAATATTAATATTTAAATCATTTTATTATTCCCCTAATAAATAGTAATTAACATAAAATATGGTATCCTATATAAAATATTAATTTGAAAGACCACTTGGATCATTTGTTGATAAATATATCTTTTTAATTTTTTCTAAAAAACTTTTAAAAACTTAAAATGTTTACTAATTATTAATATTTTTTATTTATTGAAATATATCATAAAAAATTCTAATGTAAACTTCTAATCACTGATCAGTCATGATAGTGATAAATTCCATTCATACTGAATAAGTTAAAAGAACAACATTCTTTTACACTTTTGTAATAATATATTTTTTAGAAAAATACAAGAAGATATCTTTAAATTTTTTTTTGTGAAAAAGAAAAATATATATAAGAATTTATTTAAAAAATAATAGGATAATAGTAAAAAAATACTTTAAATAAGTTTTAGAAGGACTTGATATAGAGTAAATATGATTTTTGGTCGAAGGGTGAAATTAAGTAAATTTTAGTTAAATACATATTTTTGGTCTCTAGAGTATATAAGGTCATAACAAATAATAAAAACCTTTTATTTTAATGAAATTAGTTTATGAAAAGATTATTAATAATATTCTTGATATTTATACCATAATATGTCAATATAATAAATTTAATAAAAAATAATCCCGATAAATAATGAGATTGCAACAAAAAACCTTTATTAATATGGAATCTTTTGAATAATAGGGATAATAAAAGAATGAAAAATATATGTATATGTATATAGAACCTATTTTTTGATAATAATAATAAAATAAATTCATGGGAACTATATTAACCACACAAAACAAGCAAGTGGGGTACAAAACATGTGTCCTATAGAAATAAAACTGAGAAAAAAATCCATTAACTTAGTTCTGACATCCTTTATATGAATTAGTAACTCCTATTTAATAAATATATATTTATTGTACATATATTATATAAATATAATCATACATATCGTACCATATATGGTTAAATTTTAACCTATTATTATCTATTTGTAAACACTTCTTTATTAAAACACTTTATTCTCGGTGATATATGCTTCATTTTTAAGTATGTTTAGGTTCATTAGTTTTGGTAATTATAATATTTATCACAGATAAAACATATACATAATATTAATCATGATATAAAAATAATATATATTTATTATATACTTTTTTAGCGTAATTCATAACTTATATAGTGAGATAAATGATATACATTTTCCTTGGAATTGGTAGGTCGTACATATACATGAATGTTGTTTTCACTTTTTTTGACAGAGTGAATGAAAAAGGATAATTTTAATTCAAATTTAAATAATAATTATTAATTCAAATATATAATATAAATTCATTAAATCAATCCTTATTACCATCCATGTAAAAAGGAAATGAAAAACGAATCACATTGCTTTGGGGAGGTGGTAGTCCACACAAATACATGATCAGTGTTATCATTTTCTATTTATTTGGAAGGTGAAAAGGTATATATGAAATTTTAATTAAGTAACTACAATTATTTCATAGTTATAAAATATATAGATTAATCATAACATAATTACCATCTATGAAATATGGTGATGAGAAATGAATTGTATCACTACATGGAGACAGTAAGCCTTACATAGGCATGAGAAATATTTTCACTTCCCATTTGATGGAAAGTGATTTACTAAAGGTGGTTTCAAATAAATAATTTCATTTAAATATATTTGGAATACTTATTTTTTTATTTTATGAAAAATATATCTGAATTTGAGGTGAAAAAATAATTATTATAAAGAAATTGATCGGTTAAGGCGATTACCTATTATCTGAAATTACTAATTTAGATATTTTATTAAGGTCTCTACGGTTGATATTTTATAAATAATAGAAAATAAATAATTTCTATAAGTATTAGGGAAGATAAACATGATGAGTTTTATCGATCTATAAGGCTCAAGGTGATGTGAAGAAGATAAAGGATGGTTTTCATTTTATAAGTGAGGGGAGGGGCACCCTTTGAATTTCCTTAAATGTTAATTAAAAAAATTTAATTTAAAGTCCAAATTCCTTAAAATATAATATGTGTATGAGTCAAAATAATCATATATAATAAATGTTGGATTATTTTGGATCACATTATAAACCTTAATGTTTTTACCCCTTTATTAACCCTATTTACAATTACTGAAATATTAACGTTTTCTACCCTTTAAAGTTACTAAAATTAATATAAAATTAAAAAATACCAATAAATGGATTTTGCATGATATTTAAAATAATAAACCATTTATTTTCAAAAATATATTATTTTTATGAATTTTATATCATTTAATAACATATAATTTATTATAAAATATCATTAAGGTCATTTTTAACTCTTTTAATTTAGTTCCCCATTAAATACATTAATAAGAGGGGGAATTGAAATATTATTATACAATATAAAAATAATATGTCATATTATCCTATAAATTTTTTGGAACATATTAAATCACTAGAATAATATTATGTTTCCTATTTTTAATAACAATTTATATATTTTTTTATTAATTTGAGAAATACTACATTGTTGTTGCATAAGAATTTAGGAAAGTTATATAATAATTAGAAATAATTAATAAATATATATCATGAAAAAACTAATTATTCTCAAAATAAACACTTATATTCCTTCATAACATTTTTCATCCATATATTGACACATACCAGAAACTCAAAACTGAGAGAGTGACATTTTCTAACTTTTGTTGAATTAAATATTATTTAGGTCATATTCATGGAAATGTGTCCATTAAACACCAAAATTTCTTGACTAATATGACAAGGGTATAATTATATTCCTCAAATAAAAATTAAGATAAAAAATCACGGGCTTACCTCTTAGTTTTAACGAAGATTAACATTATTTATCTACTACCGAGGTGATAAAGTTTACCAAAATTAAAATTCAAATTGAAAAAACATAACAGGGGAGTATTTAAAAAATTCTAAAAACTAGATTATAATTATAGAATCCATTTTTTCTAATTCAATACCTTTGAGTGGAATAAATTAATTTTAAAATATGTGCACAAAATGTTAGGAATACAACCTTTTAGGAAAATATAATTTTTAAGCATAAAATCAGATTAATTCTTATCCTAATAATATAAAAATATTATATAAATGTTAAAACATTTGATTTAGTATCTAATATATATATATATTTAGTCAAAATAATTCACAAATTCTAATAAATTTAATTTTTTATTATAAAACCACAATACACATATAAAAAACTGTAAGGAAAATGTATTTTTACCTATAAAAATATTTTTATACTAAATTGAAAAATAAAATTTATTCCAATGAACTTAATTGGATTATTTATAATATAATAAAACTAACATTACATTGAAACCATTTTTAATGGAACTTTTTACATTCTACAAACAAAAATAAAAATTTCAATAAAAATTAGTATTAATTATTATTCATTGTTAAGTGATTTTTTTTAGAAAATTCTAAAAAATACACCCTTATATAATTACATTTAAAATATTTCAAAAAATTTGTTATTTTTTATATATAAATTTTTTATATGTTTCAAAAATTAATCACAATATTTTACTATATAAAGAAATAAAAATCCTATTTTAAGAAAACACATTTTTTATGAATAAATTTAATTTACTAAAAAATAAATGATTATTTATAATGAAATTAAATATGCATTTATATTTAGTAGTAAATTTATATTTATTTCAAAATTTAGTTATTCTTACTCATACCCAGTGATTTAAAGGCAGGTTATAATAGACACAATTTATAATATTTTAATAGTATATCAAGGTCTATTTAAGCATGGTGTTGTGTTACAGAAGATATCGATGAAATTAAATTATTTAATGTGAAATGTTTTATAAAATATCAATGTGTTACAATCCCCATATAAAAACAACACTTTAATGTGTTCCAAATCGCAAAATTCTATTCTAAATCCGGGTTTTGTATTTGGCCCATCCACCAAATTGGAAACTCAAAAACCCTTTGAAAATATAAACCCATCCAAACGAGGGATCATACAACCACCACACCATTGAACATATCATCCTTGATAAAACCTAGTGGACATAAAAATGAACATCCTAACCAACTATTGTGATGAACCACCACCCAAATGGCCATGTTTCATTTTCAATCACCCAAAACACCTATAAACATTACTTTGACACACATTTGTTATGTAGTAAAACTGGATCCAGTGTTTATAACAACTACTGAAACATCAAGACAACACTTACCAAGTGATATCCCTATTGAGATGTGATCACATCACCATCTCTCTCACTAACTGTCCTTTTTCTATCTCCATCATAGGTTATATCCATGAATTGATCATTCCGAATCACAATACTCACATAGTTTGGATGTTTTGTTATATCATGCTCTCAGTATGATAACAATGACATTGGAAGTATTTTCAAATTTTTACACCCATTTGCATTCAGGGACACTACCTTTGGTCATTGATTTGAACTAAATGGTCAAAATCATATTGACCACACATATATAAGTCAATCTGGATTTTCCTTGAAATCAAATGGTTGATATTAAAATTAAACTCACCTCATCCAAATGAAATTCCAGGAGTGGTTCATTACCGACCACATATAACAACTCAAGAGAACTCAAGTCATAATGCATCTGGAAGATTATTTCCAAAAATTATTGTCTTCAATAGCCTATGTTTCCAAAACTAAATTTTTAGATTCATTATTCCTAGGATCATAAAAATTATTTTGATCACACTCACTAAATATCGTAACCATCCCCAGTAATGTCTCCTATCTAAACAATCCCCTTTTAAAAATCGCCACCATGCCACAATACAAGAACCAACACAAAAATTATCAAAACCCCTTGGTTCATCACAAGTCACCCATTTCCTTTCAAATTCACTCAAGTTACACCCATGTATATGGTTGAAAATGTACTTGGAATTTTCTAAGAAATCCAACATAAAATTGTTCCACTTATACAGTGGTATTTGAATGTGAAAAATAACATTACACAAATTGTCTCATAGTTCCATGACCATTCTCACAAGAGGGCCATCCAATAAAAAATGACATCCCTCTCCCCACTGTAGGATCATCCTTATCACCACAACACTAAACCAATATTCAAATTACAATAGCCTATACACCCTTCATTTTTTTGGAAATCAAAATTGGAATGGATAAGAACCCACTCATCCCAAATGCTAATGTAAACATCAATCATCACTTGTTCCCACTTATTGAGAATATTTTCTATGAAGATAATTGAGTTTGAAGATACATCCAGGTCCATATCTCTAAAATATCCAGTGGTTTACACCACAAAATATGGGTTACCATAACTTTGTCATTGAGAAAAACTCCAAATTCATCCCTATATCAACCATAAAAATATTCTTAGATACCTTGGAACATTGAAAATTCTATCTTAGTATACTCAGGACGATGTCATGATATTGTTAAGGGTCATCTCTAGAATAAATTACACTAATATTTCATCGATACAAATTTATCGATTTCCACTGATCTATGTTCAAATAAAAAAGACAATACAATCATCAACAAACCTCTAACATTGTATCTCTCAACAATGCATATCAAGGTACACCCATGAGTTTATTGCCTCACAGAACCCAGTTTTTTTTCATGTGGTCCCTCAATAATGGGAACTTACCATAATTTATCAAAATATTTGGATCATGATTATTTAAAGAGTAATATTCGAAACAATAGAACCTCATCCCACTATGAGCTGATCACCAACATTATATATCAACCAATTACAAAATTTAACCAGTAAAAACTGAAATCTCCTTACACAATGGGTGTATAATCTCACACCACCCTGTTCAACACTCGATTCATGATCTAATGTGTCATCCATCAATAAGGAATAGTTTATCATGTTACATAGAAGTTCAGTTCTTTATATTATAGGATCAACCAATGAAATCCTATCCAAAATCAAGAACGTCACTAATTCTATGATTTATCGAACAACCACCTAGCTCATGACATCATTTAAGAAATTAAAGAATGATCCGCACAACCACTATTCAATAGTTCTAGGTACCCAAATAATGATTCCCATAAATGATAGTATTATAATTAAATCACCCAAGGTGCTTCCTCAAATACCATATGCATCCCCATGCCTCTAGCATTAAACATAAAAAACATCCATGCATCTATCTCTAAACAAGTGAACAACCAATATCACCACCTCTAAGGCATCCATAAACCCAGGAAAACCCAATATGTAGGTTTCCCTCCATAGTTTTACTACTAAGAAACAATAGAATGAGTTAAAACCAAGGGACACTATGTCTTCTACATTTCCCTGCTGATTATATCTCAAATTTGGACCACTAGGTCTACCAACATAGCAAAAATGGGCTCTCTAATAAGAATAACTTTCCAATTGAGGGCCTTTAATACAAATAATCTAACTTGTATATATAACCTATATAAGGAAGGTAAAACTGAATTTAGGTAAATATATCATTGAGAAACAAGGGTAAAAAGATATAAACATAGGTGTAACGACATCAACTACCATGAATTGACATACTAGGCCATGATCCTCCCTAATCATCCTCATTAGGGAGTTATCCTTGGAGTGTCACAATGCTAATGTAAATGTATTGTTTCATAGTTCCTTGAAATGTGTGTTCTAATTTTATGAATCACTGCTTCTAGGATGTTTCCATTGGATTTATTCATGGAACAGGAAACTTCCTACAGTTCTTCATCCAAAAGAGACCTACATTCCAAAGGCATGCATTCATGAAGATTGAACTTTATAATATTTAAGAAAGTTCATTGGTCAAGAGGATGGGAGGTCAGACTCATCACACCCTTTATGGGTTTCTATTGTATACTTTGGGAATCTCATTATAAATTTAAGATATTTTTATAGAACCTTATTAATTTTCTAAGTATAATATAAGTTTCCCTTGAAAGTAGCAGTCACTTATTATCATGCGTAAATTTTTTAATCACCATTATGTATTCAATGTTATTCATTAATGGAGATATCGATATTAATTTGAGGTTCTCCATCAATGGTACCCTTTCATATACCATTTAAAGATTCTTTTAATCATCTTTATGATGATACTGGTTTTTAAGCACCTCAATGGGGAACTCTATAATTTACTATCATCCATGGAGGTAAATGTTTGTTTTGATATTGGGATCGTACCCATGAAATGGGCTACCTTTATATCCTTGTGTGAGGAACAAGACCCCTCATAGTTCAGTGCTTCTTAGTGGGACACATCATACCTTTTATGGTTAAGTGATAAGGACCTAGACATATAGTTTAATGTCATGTGTTACGTTCATCTATGTGAAATTTTCTTAGTCAATGTTTGTTGTGGGACTTATGCAATAGAATCCCAACAAACATCGAAAGGATATGGGTTTCCTAGTAAGATTAAAACCTATTGAGGATATGGCCCAAAGATAACATGGTTGATTTAAGGTGTTGGGTTTGAACCTCAAGGTGGTTTCCTACATATCTCATGTGTTTGGGAATCAAATCCAATGTATTTCAACAAGTCTCATAGGATACTATAGTACTTCGAGGGAAATGAGTTTGAGATTACACCCTAAAAAGGATGCCTTTATAATTTGAGGGTTAAATATGGGGTTATTCTTAAGAATGATGCTCAGATTAAGGGAATTAGGGTTGGATTCCTGAAGAATATATCCAATGAGATCAGGCCCTTAAAGGAATTATTACATATCCCGATTATGGTGGGAATCAGAGTTCTCATAGTTCATTACCAATGTGCTCAATCCCTAAAAGGATTCCTACATATTGTGATTATAGTGATAATGAGAGTTCTCGTTGTTAATTAAATGGGGAGTGTTTTCCATATGTTTTAATCATCATGAATCTCTAAGCCCATGTGTGTCCTAATCAGTGTGGGAAACAAGAGGATGTAAAACACTCAACAATGAAACAATCACTTTTCCTCCTCTGGTAGTGGAATATGGCATATCTTCAGTGGCGTGGGTGGATGAGGTCAAGGCGACGAGCCTTCCCTCTATTAACTTTACATTAGACAATGGTCCAATGAAAGGAAGATGTGATAAAGGTAAAGGGATTATGCTGGTATGGCTACCCAAAAATTGATCCTGGTAGGAGAGAAATACATTTCATTCACTTGAATGGAAAAACAAGAGTGAACTTTACCTTTCTTACCTAAAATTTGAGGTTCTGGCTCTTTGAGAAGGGAGAGGTGAGGACCCAAACCCTTATTCTCAGAAACGGGAACTTCCCATCATTGTTACAATGAAAAAAGTCCATGTGACTATGGATATAGAAACCCATAGACACTTCAAGAATTTTAACCCCATTGTGAAGCAATTGTTGGAAACCTATGACTGAAGATATACAAAACCAAAATAGTAGACACACTAATGTGCCTTTCTCTAAGTTTTGATAAGTCAAGAGGTTTTGGTGGAGGATTCAACATAGTCCCTTCCAGATAAGAGAACCAAATAAGGATATAACCTGCCATGAATGACATTAAATAGGGTACCTATGTTGGTATGTAAGTCTTATACCAAGTAATGCCGCATAGGTATTTCACACAAGTGTTATGCATTGGTACCCCAAGTAGCTGCACTGTGCAGCTATACCTCGCAGGTGTGTCACATAGATGTGCTGCATAGGTGTGCCATATTGGATTGTATGATGATTAAAGAATATATTTTGTATAGGGGAACCAAGTCTATGTAAGAAAATGTGAAAGACTTTTAAAAACAAGCTTATCCTATTTATTTATCTCTTCTCTCCTATTTCAGAGAGATACCTAAAAATTTTTGCGGGATTTGGGAGAAAGAGCTACGCAATTGGAGCTTTAGGGAGTCTTTTAACATTTTCAGTCCTTGAAATGGGAAGACCAAGGGTCCTACTTTTGGTATGGATGGGGCCTGGTCCAAGGGATGTTTTCCACGTAGGTCCTCTGCATAGGTCCTCCACCTAGTTCGGCTATGTAGGGGTATGAAAAATATACTTTCATGTAGGTTTGACATGTAGGTCTGCTGCATAGGTCTTCCACATAGGTATGTACCACAGTTCTTTGGAGGGTTTAACTTTCCTTTAAATTCATTGAAACTTGATTTGGGATTTTAAAATATCCAGGGCTATCATCATAGTTTCTTGTATTATTATTTAGTGTCCACAAATCCCCCCACCCCATAGGATTTGATCTGATTTGAAAGAGGGTTGAGTCCTGAGGTAATATTGTGGGGAAAATCTATGGACTAAATGCTGGAAAAGAAGGTTTTCTATTTAGCTACTTCTAGGTGGTATTCCACATAGTGATTTCGCATATGTATGTCACAAATATCTACGGTTTTCTATAAATAGGTTTGATCCTTTGCCATTTTCTTCATCTGTGACTCCAAATTTTCCTACTGTCATTGTGTTTATTTTTTTCTAGCCCCAACACATTGTGCACTCACATAGTATTCTTGAAATTCTCTCATGGTGAAACTACATTGACGATGGAGATACGTGGAATGACTTCTTTAAAGGAGTTGTGATAGGACCATTGTCGAAGGTCCTATGTGACAGACCTCATCGAAGGACCTACACGAAATTTTTCATTTGAAATTTTTTTTTATTTTCATTTCCGTTAAGTGGAAATTTGATTTTTTATCTAGTCAAGATTTCATCCTAAAGGGGAGAGTTTGGTAATTCTTTTTCAGGAAAATGGATCATTTTATAACCTCTACTGAAGAAGATAAGTATTTTCAAAATGAAATGATGAATATCATTGAGGCAGACTATTATGAGGTTGTTGAAAGTGATCTTCTTGTAATGTAGAATATTTTAATTCTGTATCAACTTGAATATCTAAAAATTCCTTATTTATCCCTATACAGGCATGGACTTTTACAAGATTTCCATGTTCCATCTATTATGAAGTACTTCTCAAAGATTTGGTTTATTCAACTCTCCAACTATAAATGCATGAATATTTGTGCAAGGGGGGTTCTAGTATATGATGGAACAATCCCTATTGGTTTCATCCTAAATCACAGTTTTTTTACTCCTAATATGAAGGATCATGTTGTAGAGCCAAGTCCACAATTCTATTATCCAACATTTTGGGCTTCTCAGACAGAGCAGTCTAATGGTTAGAAGGAAGACTGAGATCTTCATTCTGAAGGATTTTTGAAACCTGAATGGATGTGGGTATTTAGGGTGCACTGGAATTGTTCATAATTCTAGAATCAATTATCAGATTTTTATATTTATGAAGCTGTCTGGATGGGAAAAACATATGTTTAAAAAATGGTTTTGTTCCTAATTTTCTAAGCTGGTGTAGTCTGGAAACAAATTCATTCCATTTGACAAATGGTGATGTTGGTATTAGTTTGTGGGATATCTACCAAATAGTTGGGGTTCCCATTCTTGACGAAATGTATGATGAGTTCATTCATCTGGCTACAATATGGGGTGATGTTACTAGAACACCACCATTGGATCATGAACTATTCAAAATAGCAATGAAATTAACCCAATAAAAGTAATATATTAATTCTAGGGTGTAGATAGAAGTCTTTCTGAACCAACAATAGAGAAACTTCCCACCTGTGAATGTCCCACTATATGTCCTTCTGCATGTAACTGGGGTAGTTTAGGCAGAAATTAGACTACATTGGAAAGAGGTGACTATAAGAACAGGGGATACAAAGTCAAATATGATATTGATGAAATGATACACTTAGCCTCAATCCTTTCCATATGACTAAACATTTACATGCTTCCAGTTCATGAGTCCAGAGGTGGTGTAAGGCCAGGGACCTTTTTCATAGCAGTTAAATTGGTAGAAGAGAAGTATATTTGGTTAGAAACTCCTGTATAAGAAATAATTTACTATTTTTTGCTTCATTTATATAATAGGAAGACTCCATTAAGATTTTTAGGGACATTCCAAGTGTTGTGAGGCTGTATAGAGAAACACATTTATTCATAATTAGTGTTTAATTTAGTTAGAGTCTACAATGGTTGATTAAATCCATTTTTACAGAAAGTTTCTGGTATTCAGCCTCAAAATTTAAGACCAGATTTAGTGATAAAGGCATTTAATCTCTCAAGAGAATACAATTTCTTTCCTTTTTGTAACCCACCAACTGGATCACTTATTGATGATGGTAAATAATAGAATTATGAGCTAAGGTCATATTTTATGGCATTATAAGATGGTGTATTATCGACCAATATTGATGATGAAATTATCTATGAGGCTTACATCCCTTATAAGTTTTCTCGTCAATTCAGATGTCATCAATAATCAGACATATTTCTATCCATTTATGTTAGACATGAGAAACATCCAATGTTAGCGAGGAAATTATAGATTCCAACAACTTTAGAGGCATCCAAATTGTTGATTACATTACCTCCCTCAAATGCATCAATCATATTGGAGGATAAATATGCCAAAGCATGGGATTCTTTATATCCTCATGGGGATTTTACAAAAGGAATATATCAAGTGGCAGCTACAATGACTGTTGTGCATGAAAATCATGGTAATAAGTCTAAGCCTGGAGATGATATATATGTTTCCTAGGATTCAGAGCCTTTAAAAAATCTTCATGGGAGGTATACCAGGAAAACAAGGGCTACAGATTCAATTCCTCCGACGCCAAGGAGATCTAGTCACTGCCATCAAAAATAGGATCCAATTCCATCTATTGAAATATCTAAAGAATAAGGGAGGCCTAAAGGGGATCACCAATCAGAAGGTATAGAATATCTTTCACAATTAACCATACCATGATTGAGTTATGTGTGACCTCCATTCATTCACCATTGGGAGAGTGTGACTCATGATCTTATGGAATCCTGGGCATTCCTCCAGTATGAAATTCTAATACCAGATGTGGGTGACATTAAAGAACCTTCTGATTTAAATCTATATAATAAATGGGCTAAAGTACAGGAGTATATTACAGAGTTGGAAGGTTTTATATATGCAATTGATGAAAAAATCCAACCTCCAAATGTGTATCTCATATTATGGACTTCCGAATACACAAAGGTGTAATTATTGACCCTGAGGATGAGTGTGATATTTATTTTAATACTAAGAATCTATTTTTATTTTCATTTATCTCAACTCTGCTTTATCATTCATCATCATTTATCTTGATGAAAAGTATTTTGGCAGCATGAATATTGGGAAGGAAACTATGGATTAGTTCATGAATCACCAAGGTATGGGCCTGCAGGTTCTCCCATCAACCCATCAAATGATCCTCCCAGTTCTTGAAAACATTATCCATGAGAAAAAATCTTGATTGGGGGTAATGGAGATGGATAATCCTCATCCATTACCTCATGTTTCTCTTTCCAATGGGAGTGTTTCAATTTCTCTTCATGCTTATGAAAGGAAGTACAAGAGAGAAATGAGATTAGTCTGAACTGTTCAACCAATAAGTAAGTATTTATACTATTTTTAGTGCCTTATAGTTTCCATAATACACGCCGTTGATCATAGTTATCCTATTGTTGGATCTGTGTCTTTCTCCTCTCTAAAGGGACTAAGAGCTGGTTCTTGATGACGAGAGAGGGAAAATCCTAGAGAAACCCAGGTTCATGTTGATGGATCTTCTACTTTAGCAGATAAAACCTCAAAAGATTCAGCTATACCAACTCCTAGATCTACTAATATAGAGAAACGTCATGGTATGATCAAATAAATTTCACATAAATATTAAATTCATTACTTATATTCTACTTTTCAACATATCTCAGATCAGTTTCCTTTTCCAATTGATCCTTCAACAACCAATGCTAATATTCCTATTTCCCCGGATTAAAGGAAAGAAGACCCATGGCAGTCTGAGAGAAATACTAATGTTGACCCAAACCTAGAAATATCTCATGATGTAGTACTAATTGAAGGACTAATAGAACAGAATGTAAGCAGAGAAAATTTGGGCATCATCCAATGTTTTTTGGATACCATAAATGGTGAGGATTATATAACATTCAAAGCTTCATACATCGAAATGATGGAATCCCATAATCCAAATATTCATATTCCAGATTCCATCAAAGATTTTGGGGATTTTGATGAGGAATTTCAAGGATGTAAATTCTCATTATTTCACATTCCATTAATAATTTTTATTCTTTTACATGATACATCAGATCAATGTTAACCTCATGAATCTTTATCTCCAGAAAATGATACAAATTCACTTCAGTAATGGGGTATTCCACTCTATCCTTCTTTTGTTGAAGATGGAGGAATACATATAGAGGAACCCTATAGAGAGATTTTTCAGAGCCTTTAATTATGAAAACTGGAAATCTCCAAAGAGTGCCCCTTTTCAAGAAACATCTACTCAAACTAATGAAGCTAAGAATATCCAGGATGAATCCAATCAAGTGATCGAATTATTTTCGGGTAAATGTCATCGGCTGTCTGGATCACACTCTATTTCTAAAATTTTTATGAAACTGAAAATACCATTGATTTTTGATTTAGGGTTATCATCTCCCATAGGGAGATAAAAAGGTGATGCTTCTGGGTTGACTCAAGAACCAACAGGGATGAAGCTTCTACTATTTCGAGAGAAGTAGTGTAAGGAAACTCTTTAAGTGATATGTTTCCAGAGTACATTTGATCTCGTTTTAGTGACTCAGATTCAAAAAAAGAGATGCAATGTGCTCTTGGCATGGCCTGTAAAAAGATAAGGTGTCATATCAGGAGCATAATTTCTGAGAATCATTTAGATGAACTACACCCCATTATTCCAGACACCCATCATTTCTATACATATTGGGATTTGGTAGATTTAATTATTGACTAGTCTACGATGTAATGAAAGAGACCATTCTATGATAGGAAGTGGAGTATAAGTTGTGATAATATTTTGAATAGGCTAAATAGATTATCAATATTGTGAGATTCCAAGGTGCAATAGCAAAGGCAGAGGCATATCATGACAAGAGGTCGATCAAAATTTGCCACCAAATTAAATAAGCAACGAAAGAGTTGTTATATCTTCAACAACAACTGGATGTTATTCATAACAAAATTGTGCAATTGAACACGACACTAGGAGAAACCCAATTGGAGGGGATAACTATCATTTCAAAAAACAAGGAACCAATTTTTCAAGATGAGGATGCTGGAGTTGCTCAACTGTCTCAACTTTAGTAGGCCGTTGACATGGCTCATGAAGTTGTTCAATAAATGAGGTTTTATTTTGAGAGATTATTTTAAAACATGATAGAGAGGCTCCATTTTTCGGATGTCCCTCTGATTTTATATGAATGAATGAAATTTTTTCTTCAATCATTTATGTTCTCATTCATTCTTTTTTTTATTTCAATATTAATGTTAATGATGATGATGGTTTTTTAAACATCAAACCTTTATTTCAGATAATCATGATTATAATGACATGAATAGGGGTACGTAGAATTTTCTTATTAAGCCGATGGGACTAATAAGAATAGTTTTATTTTTATATGGTTATATAGAAAACCCCATAAACTTTTTATCTTTTGACATTTTGTTTCTCAATATTACCTTAATCATAAAAAATGTATGTTTAGTGAGCTTGGACTCGACTTATGTTTAGAGTTCCCTTTGTGGGTTCTTAGTCTGGTGAGTACCAAGTCTCTTGTTGTTGGCAGTTTGGAGTCATGCATGATGGACTACAAAAAGCCAATTTTTAAGGTTGAATATATTTTACCAAAATAAATTCTGAATTAGATTCCAAATCAAGACTTAGTGGCTGGGAATTTCTCTAATATTATTTTAAATATTTCCAAGGGAAATCTTAATCCATGATTTGTATGGTCACCAAATTTAAAACTTGTATCAACATAAGGGGAGTCTATTCCAAAGAAGAAGTTACCATTATTTGACAAACTCATTATGGGAGTGGTGTTCTGCAGGTCCAACTAGGGAATATGTTTCATAGCCAAAAAGTGGCATCTTTTGATTAGCATGCCTGTTATGTTGGAAAATTTTATGCAAGGCCGCCTAAGGGAACATACTGCATAGTCAAGTAAAATATCTCTAAAAAATTTAACATTTTACTATTGAGAGACTAGAGAAAATAAGAATTGGTTGGCTCAAGACCACAGTGGGTAGTTTTGTCAAGAAAATGAATTTTGAGAATAAATGGTTTTTTTATGTCGACATATGTCATGAATAAGAAAAACATTTATATAAAAATATGATGTATAATGAATGGTCAAAATTTATCAGAAAGGATAATTTTTTATATCATATTATGTAGTTTTAAGTCATGCAGTTAAGACATTGTACTTTTTAGTTTTAAGTCATGTTGTAAGGCCATGGTAATGTGCAGTTTTAATTCATACAGTGAGGACATTGTACTATGAAATTTGATGTCATGTAGTGAGGACATGGTATTGTGCAGTTTTAAGTCGTGCAGTGGGGACATTGTGTGGATTTAATTTATGGTCTTTATCTCTGACCAAAGGTATTAGATTCTCCCAACATCATTATATTTTTTTGGACACAGATTACCGTATTCAGGTATGTAAGGGAACATTGTAAACTATGACTTCAGAATTTCAGGATCTGAAGAATTATATGTAAAAATGGGCTAAAGGAATTGGAGGAATTATTTTCCAAAAACAAAGATACCATAAATTAACAAACCCATTATGGCAGCTATAATATGCAGGTCCAACTAGGGAATAAGCTGCATATCCCAATAGTGGAAACATTTGACCAACTGTCCTGTTATATCAGCATATTTTATACATGGCCACCTAGGGGAACATACTGCATAGTCAAGAAAAATAGTTATCAGACGTTCAACATTCTATTTGTAAAAGCTGTAGAAATTTTATGAAGATTCAGATTTTCCGAAGCACAAAGATTGGTTTATGGAGAAATGTACATGCATATAGAGAGGTTATTTCCAATAATGATTTCCAAAGAATCAGGGGAATAAGGTTTCTAGGATGGTTTGAACTAAATTTTGGGAGTATGGTGTTTTTAGTTTTAGGACATACAACTAAGACCATAAATGGAAACAATATATGAGATCTAGTCAAGTGGTCCATGATTATTTCATATTTTTTTGAACACATAGAGAGAGAGAGATATGTAAACCATGGTCTTGAAGTCTTTCAAATCGAGAGATAGATAATGCGAAAAATATAACTGAATGACTGTATTAAAATACATATTCTAGAATATTGTAATCAAAGTTTGAAGGGGACAAAGAAACTATAACCATGAATGAAATTACCATCATTTGACAAACCCATTATGGGGGATATATAATTCAGAGACATCTGGGGAAGATGATGCATAGATAAATAGTTGAATCCTTTGACTGAAAGGCCTATTATGTAGGAAAAATTTATGCAAGGCCACCTAGTGGCATGTACTGCATAGTAAAGAAAAAGAGTTATCAGATATTAGAAACTCTGTCATCATAAGCTGTAAGAAAGATTCCAAAGATATGGAAATAATCAATATTAAGGGTGTGAAATATAGAAGGGGGTTACGCTCAATGAACATGAGAAATATATATATCAATTTTGGCCATGAGTTTTATGACCATTATTTGAATTTGATGCATATGTAAAACTGGAGGCTTTCATTGTTTCCTTGGAATTAATATTATGATTTTCAATTTAGAGTCATGCAGCAAGGACATTGTACTGTGTAGTTTTAAGTAATACAGTGAGGACATTGTTAACCCCATAATAAATTTAGACACCTTATTTATATTGAGAATAATTTTACACAATTCCTAATCCCACATGAGCTATGCTCAGTGTGAGAAACAAGAAGCAGTAAAGTTTTCTTCTATAACACAAAGTTGACACTAGTGAACAATATGGGTATTAGATTTCCATGCAGTTTAACATCACGCGGTAAGGAAGATGATAAACCCATTTGAAGAGAATAACATATCATAGCTTGATTATGGGATAAAACCCAAGTGTTACTATGTGTATTGTTGGGGCAAGAATCAATCCATACACAGTTCCTTAAACATTCCCTATGCATATTTGAAACTTATATAAGGAATGAAAGGGGTTTTTTTATCGTGGCTGGGACCAGGATTGGAGATCAAGGCATCTCTACAAATCTCAAAGAGATGAGAATAAAACAACCATAGTTCGTAAAATAGGGTCTCTATGCAGATCTTACTCAGACATAGAGAAGAGAGAGACTAATGCGCCACTAATGAGTAAAATTATGTCAATGATGCTTCCTTATAGAATATACTAACATTAAGTAGAGAAGACGATAGCCATAAAATTTATTGTATTTTAATGAGCAAAGATTATGGTACACATTTTAATGTCATGTAGCATGGAAATTTATGGTTTTTACGATGTTTAACGTCTTGCAACTAGGACTTTGTACTGTGCAGTTTTATGTCATGTAGTAAGGTAGAATGTATGAAATTATAAAAAGTATTTATTCAAGAATCTCGCATTGGATGGAGTTTTAATTGCATCTCCATCGATTAATATTAAGGCACAATCCTCACTTGAGTATACCTTATTTTTGAATACAGTCCTTCCCACTTTGGCTCATACACTGAAGGTTTGTTTCCCGGTATCATTGGAGTCCTGAGGACCAATACCAATTCTCCTTGAAAAAAATGAATGGAGGAGAACTTTATTGTTAAAAGCATGCACTATTCTGTTCAAGTAGAATTATAAATTCTAAAATGTATGTAATATTTTATCGTATAATTGTTCCAGGTCATCAAACTATTTTAGAGACCTCTCATATATAGAATACTGATCAAAGATTGCAACAATGAGTGAAATCAATTACATTTCAATTGCAAAAACTACATTTGTTCCATAAACCAATGAATACAGGGTTTCTTGGGTGGAAGAACGGGTAGTAGTTTAATAAGCCCAGAAATCATGAAAACTTTTATCAGGACATAAATTATTATCTTTATCCACCATCTTCTATAGTATATTTGATAGGGTATTATTTAAAGCCTCTATCTGTCCATTGGAAGCTGCATGATAATGAGAGGAATGGTGGGATTTAATATTGTGCTTATGATATAACTTCATTAACACAACTGAACAAAAAATTGGTTCCACTGCCCGTCAATATAGTATGATGGACACAAAATCTGGTGATGATGTTAGTTTTGAAAAACTAACAATGATTTTTTTTACTTCGATTATTTTTAGAGGTATTACCTCATCCCATTTAGAGAAGAAGTCAGTAGTGGTAATAATATAGAAGAACGCCTTAGCCATATCTAGAGGATAATGCCCTACTACATTTATTCCCCATGTTGAAAATGTCCAAGAGTATTCAGATGTATGTAACAACTTTTGGGGTTGATGAATTAAGTTGGCATGCACTTGGAAAGGATGTAATTTCATAGTGAAATCTGTGCCATCTTGCGTTATTGAAGGCCAAAAGTTTCCAGGCCTTCATATTTGATTAGAAAACCTATTCTTAGACATATAAGAACCACAATATCTTTAATGTACTTCTTTCATGATAACTGCAGTTTCTTCTGCATCAATACAGATGAAGAGGATTCCATAAAATCCTTGTTGGTAGAGGATCTTCTGGTGATATGGACTATGATAAATAGTAAAATTGGCTACTCATCATTTTTATCTTTTATTGTTCATCACTATCTGGTGAAAGTGATCCATTTGTTTTTATTCCGTGTTGTGTGTTCTCCATATCGTGGTATGGCCATACGGCTCAGAAATTGAACTAATTTCATTAATTTCCTCCATTTTGGTTTGAAGTAAAGGTGAGACCACCAAAAAATGGGCTATGATGATGACTGTCTCATCTTGATTTGAATCTTCCAAGGCTATATGTGCATTAGCTAGTGCATCGTCTTGAGAATTTTGTGATCACGGGAGATAAGCCAATGTCATCTCCGAAGGAAATTCAGCCATTAACCCTCTGACACAATCACACAAAGGAATTAAATATTCTTTTCTGATAGAATATTACCCACTGATTTGTTTGATTATAAATTCTATATAACCTTTTGTTGGTGTTGGTGGCCTAGAACCAACTACTTTGTACTTTATTCATTAATAAATTCATTATTACATCTTGATTGTTATTCTGCGTGACAATGCATGTGATAATGTCCTAAGGACAGTCGTTGCATTAATGGGTCATAGCAGATCCCTGCTATGATGAGAACCCGGAAGTTCCATAACACTATTCTTGAATATATGTTCTATGGTCGGATGATATCATTTGAGGGACACAAATAATACAGGTCATTAGGGGTGAGGACTCATAAAACTTTGAGGCACCTTCTCATGGTGTGCACCCTTGGTAATATCCAGGAGGATATTATGAGAATGAAACCCGCCAGAAGGAAATCCACATTTCATAGTGTCATTGGATGTTCCTATCTGTGGACGCGTGTATTGGTCTTTAGACTTTAATATTATTATTAATGGGTATTACAACTCGCGCACTTAGATGTATTGATGAAAACTGTGACGACACACTTTTCGCAGCGAGGTAGGATACGTTGGGTGCGTCACGAGTAATAATGCATTAATAGATAATGCAAGAAAGGATTTGTCCCTTCTATTCCATAACAAAAGTAGATATCTCAGGCCCTTTGATGAAATTAATATAGCCTAAATAAATCCATGGCCATGGAAAGGTATGGGCGAGTTCAATTCCGGGAAGTCAAAGAAAGAATAATCGAGCACATGGGTGATGGCACTAGCATGAAACCCACTTGATTGGAGATATCGAGACAAAGGGATTATATTAAATGGTAAGCGTTCGTAGGAGGTGACACATCATTATGGCGTTAACTTCTTTCTCTATGGGTGCCTTGGCGTGTTGCTAGACGCTAACCTTGGACTTTAGGCAGGCTCCGCCTAATGCCACTGAGAAAGAGGACTAGAGGGTCACACACTATGTGTGTCAACATATCTCTGTTAAATATTAATTTAACAAGTTAAATAAATATTATTCTCGACTGTGGTTTAATAATTATTTAAGGATGCATGATCGCATTTATTTCGATAGTAGTTATTCGAGAGAATATATTGTGGGAGAAATAATATATATATTTATTAATGAGTAATGCAGTTACATTTATTTAATAAATAAATAGCCATTACTGAAGGTCTAATAAATATGGTGGAAGAAATAAATAAAATGGAAAAACAAAAGTACACGCTGTGAGGTTTGTTTTCTCGGGATTCTTGAGAAAATATTGTTTATTTAATTAAATGATATTAAATGTAAAATGTTGGGTTCATGTCAAATAATAATGATGGTCAACTGTCATTATTAAGAAATGAGGTATTACTAAGAATTAAATGAAACGATTAAATGCTTTAGGGCAATTAAATAATTTGATTATTCTAAGTATTATAATCCCAAATTACATGATTCTCATTGATGAGATCCATTGTTGTGCACAACGCATCTGGAAATACTCTCAAGCCAAGAGAGAATTCCCTTTCCACCAAGAATGCCCTCAAGTTACGAGAGTGAGATCCTCCACCTGATCAAGGCGGTTGAAGGTAGACATCGCAAGCGAAGGCTCTTCCGTGCTAGCACCCGGAGATCCCTTCGGCGACGTCCAAAAATATGTAGATTACGTGTGGATCACCGCTAGAGGAATCCTGTACTTGGATTATACAACGCAATGACGGATCACATGATCATGACCGGAGACTCCAACAAAGAAATAATTACATTGAGGTAATTTGTATGAATTAATTAAATTAATTATTACCAACACATGATGATCCAATCTCAAGGGTTCCGAAACTCTTCTTTTATTTTTCGTTCTTCGTTCTATTCCGAAGATTCAGCATTTTAAATCGTGATGAATCTCGGATTGAACGTATTTAATGTAACAATTAAAGTTGGGCAAACCCACCAATGCACTTCCGCTGCGACCGGAACCTACAAGTGGTATCAGAGGGAGGTTATATCATTGATTATATTATTTAGTTTTTTGTCGGTAATTTACGCATTTAATAATTTAGTTATTTCAATTCAAGTTTAATCGTTCTGGAAATCTGAATATCGAGATTTGTTCCTCCTCCCTCATTTCTCATTCACCTCCCAGAAACAATTTTTTCTTTTAATTTTGATTAAAATAAAATAGAGGAACTCATTTGGAGGAGCCAAACGTTTCTGGCCATATAACACCAGAATACACGGCGTGTATTCGGAAGTACACGCCGTGTAGTCTAGGTTCAATGTATTGACTGATCCGCCAAATCAGGAAGTGTATTGGATTCTTTCTAAGAATTTAAGACACCATGTACTGACCAGAAATAGGTGGCATAATGTTTTCTGAATACACGCCGTGTGGTCCAATGAACACGGCGTGTAGTCCCTCTGGGTTAGGGTTGGGTCACGTACTCCATACACGGCCTTCCCGGCTAGAAACCATGTAACTCAGAAACTACATGGCATGTGTCCCACGGTACACACCGTGTACTCCGAAAATTTCCGAAGTACATTAACACACCCTTTCCCTGGGTGTGTACTTCGGATGGACGGTGAAGAAAAGTACACGCCGTGTAGTCGGAACTACACGCCGTGTATTCACCCAAATTATGCAGATTTATTAAAATTTATTATTATATTATACAAACCCACGAGACGTGTACCATGGTGCTGGCGTAAAGCTGAGGCACTACACATGATAGGTGTTTTATATATATGTGTTTAATTTAACATATGGGTAAAAAATGGGTATTCACCGGGTTTCCTCCAATGTAGAAGTTACGTACAAGGATAATTTTAAATGAATTTATTTGTTTAAAATTATGATGTATGAGAATCTCATGGAAATTCAGAAAAAGGATTTAAGATAAAAGGATTGATTAATTAAAGATAATTAATTGATTCGAGTGTGATTTATCTTAAACAAGAACGATTAATGATTTGAATACTAGTTTTATTTATGTGTAAATATCATTGCATGTATGGATGATCATGATATAGACCGAGACCATTGTATGTGAATGGTTTCTTTTAATTAATTTATTTAAATTAAATTTGTTGGCA
This sequence comes from Viscum album, assembly GCA_963277665.1. Taxonomy (NCBI): domain Eukaryota; kingdom Viridiplantae; phylum Streptophyta; class Magnoliopsida; order Santalales; family Viscaceae; genus Viscum; species Viscum album. The sequence goes on from OY728159.1 coordinate 1,867,462,709, forward strand.
TGCGAGCCATCTCCTCATTAATATGTAGGGCATGTGCCCCCAAGGATTATTTTATGTAAAAACCCCTTTTACCCCCCACATGCATGTGAGATAAATGCATATGTAATGGATGGAGCTCCCAAGCTAGTGGAGGTGGCTCAAGTCAGGAGCCAAGGTGAAACCAATCCAAGGAGATACAAAGGTGGATAGGTGGAAAGCTGTAAACACGAACCCGAAAGGTTCAAGGTGTTTCTCCCCTAGGTCTTGGGTTAGTTTATCAACCGCTAGATAAACTAACCAATAGAAAAGCTAATGATCATACCATTTATTTTATTTCTATCATTTGCATGGTTTATTTATTATGGGTGTGTTGTCACGATCACACAATTAATAAATTAAACGAGCATGCAAGATGGAACTAAAATAAAACTGGCTTATACGTAAATATTATCTTAGACATGGTTAATCACTTAAGTATATCCCCCTTAATATTAACAAGAATGTAATCAAAGATAATAAAATTGAAATTTACGTATAAGGATAAAATACCTCAAAAATAAATATTAATTTGGTGTAGCCTTCCATAATCAGGGTTAGAATCGAACCATAGTTCAAAGTGCTTGACCAACCCTAGTTGGGGTGCTTTCAATTTTAGAGGAATTCTAATTCAAGGTTTTGGGTTGACTTGACTTGGTTCTTATCAAGGGTTGACTGCCATAGCAGGACTTGGTGTGACCAAGAGGCAAAGTTTGAGGAAATCCAAAAATGATTTCAGGATTGGGGAGTCCACTCAGCGGATCAAGGAGCTGCGAGTTAATGCAGTTGGCATTTGAAATGCCTACCTAAAACCCTTCAAGTTGCTTGACCAACCCTAGTTGCGGTAATGTGAAGGGAAATATGGATCCTTGCCACAAGAATATTCACGCAACAGAATATTTTGAAGTCAATGGTGATGGATATTGGATTTCGATAAAATAGTGGGAGACTAATAAGTATAAATTTATTTATTTGTCTCAATTTTTGTAATAAAGTACTAAACCTTTTCTCATCTTAATTTGTAGAAATGGCAAGAAAATTACATTAAACATATCATTGCGCACCATACTCGAAAAAGAAAACCTTCTCACCGGCACCAATTTTCAAGAGTGGCAGAGGAATTTACGCGTTGTCCTTCACCACGAAAGGAAATTGTATGTGCTAGAAGAGCCTATTCCAGTTGCGTCTGGGAAAGAGGCTAGTGATGAGGAATTATCTCTCTACATGAAACACATGGATGATGCCACAGATTTCTAGTGTTTCATGCTATCGGGCATATCTAATGAGCTCTTGAAGAAACATGAAAACATGGACGCGTATAGCATGATGTCTCACCTTAAAAATCTCTACCAAGAGAAGGCGAGATAGGAGAGGTATGAGATCTCCAATGATTTGTTTACCATGAAGCTTGGAGAGTCTGCGCCAGCTAGGCCTCATGTAGTCAAGCTTATTGGCTACATTGAATGCCTAGACATCTTAGGGATTAAATTCCTGAATGAGTTTCGTAGAGATCTCATCCTATCATCACTGCCGAAGACCTTCTCTAGATTCATTGTCAACTATAATATGAGTGACAATGAGAAGAGTCTATCAGGGCTTCTGACCTTGATTCTCCAGGTAGATAAGGACTTGGGGTGAGACAATCCCACAGTCCTTATGGTGAACAAGAAAAGGAAGGACAAGGAAAAAGGGCCAAAGACTTATAAATGGTCTGAAGCCCCCAAGAACCGTCCCTCCAAGAAGGGGAAGATCCAGAGGTAGGGCAAGGAACGAGAGGCAGTGTGTTTTTCATGTGGCAACCAGGGCCACTGGAAGAGGAACTGCACCCAGAAGCATGGGGACGCTAAAGGTGCGTTCGTTATCGAGTTCAATCTTTCTATTTCTACACATTGGGTATTAGATACAGCTTGTGGGGCTCACATCTATATTCAAATGTAGGAACCAAGTAGACTTAGAAATATCACCAGAGGAGAGGTGGATCTTCGAGCTGCCAATGGCGCAAGGATGGCTGCGTTGGCTATTGGCTACTATCACCTCTCATTGCCAACTGGCATGATTTTGGTTTTACAAAACTGTTATTTTGTGCCTAGTGTTACCAAGAACGTAATTTATGTATCTTGTTTGGATATGGATGGATTTATTTTCAGTTTTGGAAATAAGGGTTGTCTATTTTATAAGAACAACATATTTTATGGTATGACACATTTGAATAATGGTTTGTATGTATTTAATTACGAAAACCATGTGTTGGAAATCGATAACGAAACAAACTCACATGACTCATACATCACCCAGTTATGGAATCACCGCCTTGGTCATGTGAATGAGAAGCGCTTGACAAAGCTATGCTAAGATTGATCTTTAGACTCTACTGAGCTAAAAACACTTGATAGATCTCACACTTGTCTACAAGGAAAAATGACCAAGACATCTTTTGGTGGACAAGGTGAAAGGGCCACAGAGCTTCTAGGAATGGTACAAACTGATGTATGTGGACCATTTCCAGTAGAATCCAGAGGTGGATATTCTCACTTAATTACTTTTACTGATGATTTGAGTAGATATGGATATGTCTACTTAATGAGGTATAAGTCAGAAGCCTTAGATAAATTTAAGGAATTCAAGAATGAAGTAGAGAATAAGCTTGGTAAGAAGATAAAAAAGCTTCGATCAGATCGAGGTGGAGAATATCTGAACCAAGAGTTCATCGATCTTCTATGGGAGTCTAGGATTCTATCTTAGCTCACTCCTCCTTATACACCATAGTGGAATGGTGTTAGTGAAAGGAGGAACCGCACCTTGTTGGACATGGTGAGGTCGATGATGAGTCATGCAGATCTTCCATTATCCTTTTGGGGATATGCATTAGAAACTGCAGCATACACATTAAACAGAGTTCCAACTAAGGCGGCAAATGGAATTCCATCTTAGTTATGGAATGGAAGGAAACCCACTTTGTCGCACACACGTGTATGGGGATGCGAGGAGTTTGTTAAGTCCTTCTCAGGAAACAAACTAGCACCCTGAGGCACAAAGTGTATCTTTATAGGATATCCCAAGGAAACAAAAAGATATTACCTCTATAACCCTCAAGATAAGAAAGTGACTGTCGCCAGACAAGCCATCTTTCTTGAGAGGGAGAACATCCTCAAGAAGGATAGTGGGAGCAAGATTGACTTCGGCGAAGTTGATGCTCAAGATACACAGGAGTTGGTACAGGAACAAGTTCCACAGGTCCCTGTGGAAGAGGTTTCAGAAACACAAGTACTGCGTAGGATCTCAAGAGAGGTAAGGGAACCGGAGAGATTTGGTTTCCTAGTCACCAAGGATGGTGAATCATTATTGTTGGAAAATGATGAACCTCTCTCCTACAAGGAAGTAGTAGAAAGCTGAGATGCTGGAAGATGTCTAGAATATATGAATTTTGATAGCGTCAAGGAATTGACGATGATGAAACCTTCTCGCCAATTTCCATGTTTAAATCCATAAGAATCATACTTGGCATAACATCTTACCATGACTACGAGATTTGGAAGATGGATGTCAAAACACCATTCCTTAATGGGAACCTTCAGGAAGATGTCTATATGACACAACCAGAAGGGTTTGTGATACCAGGTGAAGCCAAATGGGTTTTCAAGTTGCAGAAATCCATTTATGGATTGAAGAAAGCATCCAGGTCATGGAACATTTGATTTGATGAAGCCATAAAGGAATTTGGTTTCATTAAGAACGAATGTGAGCCATATGTTTATAAGCGGTTTAATGGGAATGCGGTCATCATCCTAATGGTACATGTTGATGACATATTGCTTATTGGAAACAACGTACCAGCCTTACAGTCAGTTAAGGACTGGTTGAACAAGTGTTTCTCCAGGAAGGATTTAGGAGAAGCAGCCTCCATTCTAGGGATCAAGATCATTCATGATAGATCCAAGAGGCTTCTCGGACTAAGTCAGGGTACATACATTGACCAGATACAAAAGAGATTTATTATGGAAAAATCCAAGAGGGGATTAGTACCAATGTCACATGGCTTGCATATTTCTAAGAAAATCTGTCCCCAGACACAACAGGAGAAAGATAGGATGAGTAAGATCCCATACGCTTTGGCTATAGGATCCATCATGTATTCCATGTTATGTACCAGTCTTGATGTTGCCTATGCACTGAGCATGGTAGGCAGATATCAAGCAGATCCAGGAGAACAGGATTGGACTACTGTTAAGACTATCCTTAAGTTTTTGAGAAGAACTAAGGATATGTTCCTGGTGTATGGAGGAGACTAAAAGCTTGTCATCAGAGGGTATGTTGATGCTAGTTTTCAGACAGATCAGAATGATCTGAAGTCGCAATCTGGATATGTTTTCTGTCTCAATGGAGGAGCTGTGAGCTGGAAGAGTTCAAAGAAGCCAGTTTTCGCCGATTCTACAGCGGAGTCCGAGTATATAGTGGCTTCTGATGCAGCCAAGGAAGCTGCCTGGATTCATAACTTTCTCCAGGAGCTTGATGTGGCGCCTAGAAGTAAAGATCCCATTACATTGTATTGTGATAATACTACAGCGGTGGCTCAGGCAAAAGAACCAAGGTCACATCAACAGACAAAGAACATACTCCGGATGTATCACCTCTTGATGAGATTTTTATTAAAGGGGTGAAGATGTAGTGAGAAGAGTGTCCATGGAAGAGAACGTAGTGGACCCCATGACTAAAGGCCTATATCAGCAAAAGCATGTATATCATGTGAGAGATAGCGGGTTAAAGATTGTTAGTAGTTGGCTCTAGTCCAAGTGGGAGTATGTTGGAGTTGGTGTCCTAGAACCAACTACTTTGTACTTTATTCATTAATAAATTATTTATCACATCTTGATTGTTCTTCCGCGTGACAATTCATGTGATAATTTCTTAAGGACAACTGTTTCATTAATGGGTCATAGCGGATCCCTACTATGATGAAAACCCAGAAGTTCCATAACACTATTCTTGAATATATGTTCTATGACTGTATGATATTATTTGAGGGACACAAATAATACAGGTCATTAGGGGTGAGGACTCATAAAACTTTGAGGCACCTTTTCATGGTGTGCGCCCTTGGTAATATCTAGGAGGATATTATGAGAACGAGACCCGCCAGTAGGAAATCCACATTTCATAGTGTCATTGGATGTTCCTATCTGCGGATGTGTGTATTGGTCCTTAGACATTAAGATTATTATTAATGGGTATTTTAACTCACACACTTAGATGTATTGATGAAAACTATGACGACACACTGTTCGCAGTGAGGTAGGATACGTTGGGGGTGTCACGAGTAATACTGCATTAATAGATAATGCGAGAAAGGATTTGTCCCTTATGTTCCATAACGGAAGTAGATATCTCAGGCCCTTTGATGGAATTGATATAGCCTAAATAAATCCATGTCCATGGTAAGGTATGGGAGAGTTGAATTCCGGGAAGTCAAAGAAAGAATAATCGAGCACATGGGTTGATGGAACTAGCATGAAACCCTCTTGATTGGAGATATCAAGACAAAGGGATTATATTACAAGGTAAGCATTCATAGGAGGTGACACGTCATTGCGGCATTAACTTCTTTCTCTATGGGTGCCTTGGCGTGTTTCTAGACACTAACCTTGTACTTTAGGAAGATTCCTCCAAATTCCACTGAGAAAGAGGCCTAGAGGGTCACACACTAAGTGTGTCCATGTATCTCAGTTAAATATTAATTTAAAATTTTAAATAAATGTTATTCCCGACTGTGGTTTAATAATTATTTAAGGATTCCTGAATGCATTTATTTCGACACTAGTTATTCGAGAGAATATATTTTGGGCGAAATAATATATATATTTATTAGCGAGTAATGCAGTTACATTTATTTAAGAAATAAATAGCCATTACTCAAGGTCTAATAAATATAGTGGAGGAAATAAATAAAATGGAAAAAAAGTTCACACCGTGTATATTTATATACACGCCGTGTTGTTTGTTTTTTCGGGATTCGTGGGAAAATATTGTTTATTTAATTAAATGATATTAAATGTAATATGTTGGGCGCATGTAAAGTAATAATGATAGTAAACTATCATTATTAAGACATGGGGTATTACTAAGAATTAAATGAAATGATTAAATGCTTTCGGGAAATTAATTCATTTTAATATTCTAAGTATTATAATCCCAAATTACATGATTCTCACTGATGAGAGCCATTGTTGTGCACAACGGATCTGGAAATACTCTCAAGCCAAGAGAGAATTCCCTTTCCACCAAGAACGCCCTCATGTTTTGAGAGCGAGATCCTCCACCATATCAAGGCAGTTGAAGGCAAACATCGCAAGCGAAGGCTCTTCCGTGCTAGCACCCAGAGATCCCTTCGGCAACGTCCAGAGATACTTGGAGCATGTGTGGATCACCTCTAGAGGAATCCTGTACTTAGATTCTACAATACAACGACGGATCATAGGATCTTGACAGGAGACTCTAACGAATAAAGAATTACATCGAGGTAATTCTTATGAATTAATTAAATTAATTATAACCAACACATGATGATCCTATCTCAAGGGTTCCGAGACTCTTCTTTTATTTTTCGTTATTCGTTCTATTCCGAAGATTCGGCGTTTTAAATCGTGAAGGATCTCGGATTGAACATTGTTTAATGTTAAAATTAAAGTTGGGCAAACCCACCAACGCGCTTCCGCTGCGCCCGGAACCTACACCTTTCACTTTCAAGTGATTCACATTCACATGAAGTGCCAATTCCAAGACTGTGATGAGAGATTGATATTATTCTTCATTGTTGGTACAACCTTCTGACAACAGGAAAGAGTAAGGCAACACTACCTTTTCTAGGGAGATAAGTACAATTCCAAACCCAACTTTGTTGAGTTTAGGGTTTTCTATTCTCTTCCCTGTTGGACTTATGGAGGCACCATCAATGTACATATCCCATGTTTGGGGATTATATAGAATATAATATATCTCATCATCAAGAATATTAGTATTCAATTATGTATCTTCCCTAAAATGGTGTTCAACAAGGAAGTCAGCCAGAACTTGGCCCTTTTTTCCTTTTGAAGCAAAAATGGATATCAAGCTGTTGAAAAATAGCTGCCCACCATGCCAGACGCCTTATAAACATAGGATGACTAAGGATAATTTTTTGTGGGTTATTACGAGATACCAATTGGACCTTATGATGTTGTAGGTAGTGCATCAATTTCTAAACTAAAATTATTAATTCTAGGCAGCACTTTTCAATACATGGATACCGAGTTTTTGCGTCAAGCATATTTCGACTGAGATAGAAATGTCAATTTTCATTCCCATCATCATTCTTTTGGGAAAGAAAGGAACCCCATGATCACTCTAAAGCTATAATATAATGGATAAGTGGTCATCCTTCAATAGGATCCATTAATATCAGTGGAATCAATAGATATTTATTGAGGGTAACAAATTCTTCTTGAAAGTATTCATTCCATTGTTAGCTGACTCCCTTATTAATTAATTTGGTGAAGGGCAGACACTTGTGTACCTATTTAGCGATAAAAAAAAGAATATTGGCCAAATTTCCTTGGAGCCTTATTAATTCATTCATGTTTCATGTAGGTGACATTCCAAGATTGATTTTGATTTCTTAGGATCAACATTGATACCACGATGACATACAACGAAGCCAAGAAACATTTCTGAGGTTACCCCAAAAGCACATTTCAAGGGATTCATCTTCAAACTTTGTTGCCAATGTTTATTGAATATGGTCTCTAGATCATCTCAGTGATCAGAACATTGTTTGGATTTAACTACCAAATAATCCACATAACATTAGACAAATATCCCAAAAGTGGTTTTGAATATATGGTTTATGTCATGTTGATATGTTGCACCTGTATTTTTTAATCAAAAGGGAATTACCTAATAGAAAAACAAACATTGAGGGGATTCGAGGCTGTATATTCTTCATCCTTTGGGCCATATAGATTTTATTATACTTAGAGTAACTATCCATGATTGAAGGAGATTCATAGCCAGTTGTTGCATGAATTAAAAGTTATGTGATTGGAAATAAAGGTTATCTTTAAGACAATTATGGTGGGATCAATAAAAAAATATAATCTCTAATTTTTCCATTCTTCTTTTTCACTAGGAAAATACTGGGCAACCATTTGGGATTTTTAAATTCCCTAAAAATGTTGGCCTTTCTATGATTATCAAATTTAGCTTCAATTTTAGAGGCATGAGATGGGTGGGTTCTTCTTGCTACCTGCTTGAATACTCGATGTTCTTCTAGAAATCCCAAATGATGAGTGGATACATCAATATTAAGTCACGAAATTTCTGTATAATTACAAGAAAATATATCTCGATGTTGCTTTAGAAATGAATTATACACCTCTTTCTCTTCATAAGTAATGGCCGCACTAATTAGAGTGAGACATGGATCTTCTTCTATAACCAAATTTATTTATCTGTGCTCATCCACAGTGGTAGAGAAACCTTTCTAAAATACTGAAGGAGCGTCCCTAAGATCTTCCTATTCATCTTCATTATGTGTTACATCTTCTGTTTCTACTTTCATAGTAGATTACAAAGAAAAACATATAGGGTTAGGGGGGATTCATTATTTGAACATCCTGAAAGAGAGGCCACCATTTCTAACCCTACTGATAATAAATAGTCTTCCCGGGGTAGTAAAGTGGAGGCAATGGATTGAGAATCAACATAATTTTCTTCCTCTAGAATAACTACAACTTTTACTATTCTTGTTGACAAAGTAGATATATTATGTAGTTCAGTGATTGAAATGAAGAAATATCCATTTAAGCGTTTTCCACTGCTTGGTGAATCTATAATTTCTCCCAAGCTATTAGGATCGATTGCTGCAATTGACAGTATGGAAGTTACTGGATGATTGCATGGATTTGGGTTTACCTTTTCAATTTGATTGTTAGTTAACTCATAATATGTACTCTACTATTTGAAGGGGTTTACTGGGATTATTTCCAAGACATTCAGAGCATTTATTCTTGTTACCTCCTTTGTCATAAACCTCACTCCCTTCGTGTGATAAAATTATGCCTCAATATATTGAGATTCACATGTTTTGAATGGAACCCTGTCACCATAAAATTTCTAGATTTGACCAATGAAACAGTACTTGAGACATTGGTGGTATGATGAAGGTATGACTGCATGTTTTTTGTAGCGAAGGACTTCCAAGTAGAATGTTGAAGGCTTTGTCCTGTCAAACAAAAATGAAATCTGAATCTGACACAACATCTCCAAAATTATTTTTGAGTTTAATATCTCATAGATATTCTCTCTCATTATTATCATATCCTCACAAAATTAAAGTGTAGGAGATAATTCATATTTAGTCAGGCCCAATCATCAAAGTTTACGAACAAGAATGAGGATGAATCTGGAGCAATTATCAATGAAGGCTCGTCATATGTCTATTTCACTGACCTTTCTAGATATATTCAATGACATAATATGTCCATGAACAACATCATATTCGTATTAATAAATAAAAGATATGCATGTATGCCATTTTTAGGTTCATTCTCTATATAGTAAACCTCAGCTGCCACAACTCCAGTTTCAAACTCTTGAAGAATTAACAAAGCCATAATAAGTGCTTCTAAAAGATCTTTGTACAGACTCAAGGAATCCATAATTTACAACATGGCCGGTACATGGGATAGTTGTTTCAAAACATCATTATTTTGGTCTATAGTCAGCATTTCTCAACAAGGAAATGCAGTTTTGCAGGTAACTGAGAAGTCGACAATCCTCATGTAGATGTACCCTATGCCAGAGAGGAAGTTGGAAATACTCCCAGAATTGGTAGATCAAACATACTAGGTCTATCAACATGATGAGAGGAAGATGGTGTGACTTCTAATTAGTCCTCAAAAATAATCATGTCAGGAAAAACCTGTCTTGCATGGAAGGAACTCTGTTATTATTGAGCCCACTGAGGGGATCTTCCATGGGTTTCTGCAGCATATACAATTCGAGCAACAGTAGAGTTAAAATAGTGGCTTATAGAATACCCATGTATTCCACTCTATCCTCGACCTTATCCTTTTCCACTAGTTCCCCAGTTAGGTATAGGGAACATAGGCACATTATAATTAGAATCACTATTGGTATATGGATTCATTATGTGGATAAAATTTACAAAACCAAAGATCAATTCTTCATCTGATGATGATTATGCATGATAGGTCAGTTCTTGTTGTGTTCTCTGGCTGGGTGGTGCCCCTGATTTTGAAGAAGATGGAATTAAATTATCCTGGGTCAATTAAAACTTTTTCCTTGACATGAGCTCATGTTTTCTTGACTACTCTTTTTTCCTTCTGATCAAGTAGCTTTTTTGAGGATTGACCTTTGGATGAAGTTGGGTTTGATGTGGTTGGAGTGAAAGATGGAACAATCAATTGTTTCAACTGTGTCCATAAAATGTAATGAGTTTAGTTGATTGTTATCCTAATCATAAAATCATCATATTTTGGATAATTTTTATTTTTGACGTCCTACATTTCTCCTTCTTCCTCTGGATCAGTAGTAGTAACATATGCTACTTGAGATGTTAAACATTTAAGTTGCACTTTTATTTAGTATACCATTTTTTTTGCAGAGGCCTTTGAAAACAAAAAATCCTTGAATGGGATGCCCCAACATCTGGTTAAATGGAAAAAAATTCAGAAGATCTTTAACTCCTTCTTTGTTAGGATTCTTCAGCCTTGGAAACTGAACCAAATTATTTTTTAGTGCTAAGATGATTTAACATAGATCTTGTTCATTCTGAAAGGAATAAAAATTTTTCATTAATTCCTCAAACTATTGCATCCTTTTATCTCTTTGATCATCTTGACGAGGTGGTCATTACCACTGATGCTCTGAAGGCAGAGACCTTTGATACGATGATGGTTTGTAAGTGGAAGCAGGTGCAAGTGCTTCCTTAAGTGTGATTGTAGTAGCCTATGATTCTCTTTTCTTCTTCCCAAAGTTGATGGAATTATACGATTTTTATCCTTAGTTTCCATTATGGAATATTTAATATATTTCAAAATTTAAGTTAGGTCTCGAAACCCTCTTGTTTATTTCACAGGGATCTGTTGTGTGAGTAACTCATCAAGTAGATTATCCACAGAAATTGACAGGAACTCTTCTTGGGAGAGTTTCAGAATTAAGGAATATGTTAATCCATTCCATCGAGCTATGAAGTCAAAAAATCTTTCATTATCTATTAGTTTGCAATTTGTAAGATCTAAAACATTTTTCTTCAATATCATTGAGCTATATTGAAGAAGGAATTTCATATGGAGATCTTCCCTTCAAATAATTGATCGAGATTTCAAACTTGTATACCATACAAAAGCTGGTCCTTGCAATGACTGCACAAAACACCTAAGCTTTACTGCTTCTTTATACTAAGGAGTTACCATCATGAGATCACAAAGAGAAAAAAATGTGTTATGTTTTGCTCTGGATCACCCAAACCATTAATGACTGAGAATGTGGTATTCACAAAATGTGGCGGGGGATGAATCAAATCCACCCATTTAGGGTAAGATTTATTTCTAACTGAACTAGTGAACACCATTTATTCATGGCTTCCAATCAAGTTGTTAATGCCTCAACTTTGTTCATAAGCACTTGGGGAATATCTGGATGAGCTGGGACCTATAGAGGTACAAAATCTAGAGCTTGAACTAGTGAAATAACTAGAAAAACCACTAGTGATAGTGCCAGTATTTACATAGAATAACCCACAAGAACATTCCTAGCAAGAGGTTTTTGATCCTACCTCGTCTATGTACCCAATGGAGGGAATTCATTATCCATATCTGTAGTTACTACAATTCCTATTTTGTGAGAATATCTTACAGGATGTGCAAGTTGAGGAACAACCTGAAGAGTATATCTAATATAAATGTGGCTTTTAAGTAACTCTATATTGAGTCTTTTCAACTCTTTCATATCCTCTTCATACTGTGCAAATCTTTCTTCAAGAGAATTATATTGAACCTCTCTAGTGGAAAAGTGATATGCACACTGACTTTTACCATTCTTCTTGTAAGATTCTTTTCGGAGGGGTGAGTGTTGGTTATTTGAAGGAATATCTACATTTTGGGTAATCATCTGATTTCAGGTACGTACACCTTCTTCATTTTCTTTAGTATGTACCATATTTTGAATAAGAACCTCATCTTCTTATTCCCCTAAACTTGACTCATTTTTTGGAGGATCTTTTACAATGGTGTTAATGAAATTTATTGACGCATATTATATTGATGGCATTCTGTTAGTATCTTTGTAGGATTGTATCATTCTATATCTTGCATGAGACTTTGTTCTCATATACAATGGATTCATAGGAGCTGTTTAATGTATACTAATCTTCATGGAATCCTTTGACAATTCTTGTGTGCGTTCCATTTGTAGATTCTTCCCTAATCTGGAGAAAACTGACTTTCATTGAGGAGGGGATTATAGATGTGAAAAGACCCAGCTCTGCAGGCTGGGGCTGTTCCTGTTATTATTTTTCAAACCTTTGAACTCTGATTAATGAATTTAAAGGCTGAATTAAATGATCTCATATCTATACAATCTATGGTGTCTCTTTAACTACTATGGATGAGATTCATACTACTTCCCTTTTAATTTTACAAATTTTGGTTCAGATATAAGCTGTGTGCATTATCAGACAACCACTCAAATGACATGTTTCAGAAGACTATAATTCTATTTCATAAATTTGTGTTATCTGATAGATTAAATCCTCTAAGTGGGAGGCATTCTCAATATTCACATATTCATGATGTAAAAGCAACTCAGTTGATTAATTTCTTTGGGCCCGACTCTGATGAGATATAGTTGAGGCCTGTTCTTGAGAATCCATATGATTACATACCAAATCTATTAATTGTAGCTAGCTGTGGGCAATAACATTGCATGAGACCACTTATGGCGTGTATTGCTGATTATAGAGTGCAGTGAAATGTAGTACTCCATGTCCACCCCATCCTTTGATATGATCATGAGATGGGGTGACATATTTTAACTAGTGCAACCTCTTTAGATCATTGAGGCATGCATGCTAAAGGGTTCTCTACTATTTTTCAACCTTTGGATTCCAATAAACCGATTGATATGCCAAGTCAATTTACCATTGTAACACTTGTATTAACATTACATGATTTTGATATTCATCATATCGTAATACTTTGGTTTTAAAATGAAAAATATTCTTCCATAAGTTGTGGCAGATATCATGAATGCAATATTCTGCCATTAATTATAGAATGTGATATTGAGAATTTTCCAAAGGCCAAAACATGACCAGTATTACTCCATTATCCAATTGTTTTCTCATGATTAATATATCTTCGTCATATTTTACAAGAGGTGTCTCTACATAGTTTGACTAAAGAGGACAATGATTATTAGAAGACAAATGACCCAAGGGAGGTTCGGAGAATGATCATTCACTTGCGATGTCTTATGGTAGAGAAAGTATTTCACCTATTAATGAAAACACATCAAACATGACTGGCCTTGTGTGAGCAAGTGCCTCGAGATAGGATGAATTTCTCATCAATAAATTATCAATTATAGAATTATCATGAAAATGTGAAATAATAATGTGGAGATGACTTTTGTAGTGAATGCGATCACATGGAGGACCACCATGGTGGATTACAGCAAGGGATAAATCCTCTTACACCTTAGTATTTTGGACACACTGAGGGTTACTGTGGCTCTTATTCTAAGATAGGCTCTCTAGATTGATTGAATTTTTGAAGGAGCAATCCTTCATGATGAATTTTCTGATGAATAACTTCAGAATTACTACTATACTCTCATAATTAGGTAATGAGAGGGTAGGATCATGAGCCCCAATAGATAAATTTATGATGTCTTCAAGAACTCCATCATTGAGAGGATCCAAATTACAGCATGAATCTCTATTTTCCAGTCATGTTTGGTGAGACTTCTTCTAGTATGATCTCTTAAACTTATTCGGTCCCACTTGCTGAGAGTGATAATTATTATAGGCAGGTGTATGTGCCTACCATGGAGTGGTCACCAGAGTGGACATATTACCACAAAATGGAATGGGTGTTTGTTCCCAATCTTGTAGTCCGTATTATATGAGGGAGTAATCCCCATAACCCTTATGGACTAGAAAAAAGGGTTTGTATATGCTTTGTGATGGCATGCCAATGGGAAATCCCATGTGTGGGAAAAAATTTATGTGTTTTTCCCCTGGTACTGTTGATTTTGTAGTTATACTAACCTGGCATGCTTCTAGAATTTGGGTAGGAATTTGTGTCTTTCCTTTCACCATTGGTACGATATGTTTGGTGACTTTAGCAACTAGAACATGAATATACTTCCATTCCATATTAGGTATAGGTGTATGTGCCTACTGCTGTCATCATTTCCCTATAGATGGGTATCTATGGTACACATGTATTAGAGAAGAGTGTTGGGTCTGCTTCAGAATTGTCATTGGAACATTCCGAATGACTTCTCTCTGTGCTACAAAACGAGACTATTGGTAGGATTTATGAATGATGGCAGGTGCATGTTCTTGCTAGATGTTTTCTATCTAGCATGGTTGACAAACTTTTTTCTATACTGGAAGACGAGACTACTGAAAAAATTGGAGATCGTATGTATGTGTATGTTTCTATTTACCAGTTTCCCCCACATTGGATTAGAGGGCTTCTATAAATGAAGTTAGACGAGCCTTCTGACTAGATGATAATTTGTAAATAGGTATATGTCCATGTTCACGGTACTCCACTGAATTTGTCTTCTGGGATTGGTGAGTTTTCACTAGATGGGTCAGCTGGATAGGAAAATTAGGATGGACTGGTGTATGTGCCCTCTTGTTGTTTTCCATCAAGTTAGGTTGATTGACTTTTAGAGAGGGGGAAGAGGTAAGAACCTTCTCCTTATTGATTGGACTTTGTCACTGGTAGTTCATCTTGCATGCCTGAGTTTGAGAGACCTAGGCTGAACATGTAGAAGAAAAACCCTCATTATGTTCGGGGTTCACTACCCCATGATACTTCTAGTGGGAATTTTTTGTGGGAGTCATAAAAAGGGACCCATGAATCCTCGAATTAAGGCCTCGAGTGACCTCCTGATCCACATCCATATAATATGGGAGGGACTAGTTGTTGCATTCTAGGGATAAGGACCTAAAATGGTTGAAAACAGTGGTTGGCGCCGTCTACTTCTTCATCATCTGTCATCATTGGATAGATGCTTGAGGATTGTTATTGACCTGGAGGGACTGTTGGGTAGCCTCTAATGTTGGGATTGTATCATGATGATGAAACTCTTTTACCAGCACATTAGTGACCCATGTTTAAGATGCTAGGTGGATGATGGTATCCATCCCATTGATAATTATCCAGCCTGAGTAGTGGTCAGAAACATCACAAATGAAGTCTAGAAGAAATCCATTTTGGACTAAAGGGAGTTCCGATGAAAAAACATAAAACAACAACAATAAAATCCATTAAAGAGACATCTTTTAGATGGATACATGCGTGATTGATTCCTCTGTCTAGCCATCCTTTATCAATTGTTAGGGGCCTGACAGGTGGGTAACATCATAAAAATGGTTATGGATTCACGTTGGGTTCACCATTTTTGTTTCATAATTACTTGAAATGTGTGTTCTAATTTATAGAATCATTGCTTCCCCATTTGATTTTTTCACAGAACTAGAATCATCCAACAGTTCTTTTCCAAATGGGATCTTCATTCAAAAGGAAGGCATTCATCATGTTTGAACATTATGAAACCTAAGAACATGAATTAGTCAATAGAAAGGGAGGTCGGACTCATCACACCCTTTTGGGGTGAATTATTGTCTACTCCAGGACTCTCTTCATAAATTTAATATATTTTTATGAATCCTTATTAATTAACCAAGTATAGTATAATTTTTTCATTATAATTTTCAATTACATATTAACATGTGTAAAATTTAGAATCATTAGTATGTATTCAAGGTTCTTTATTAATGGAGATATCCATATAAATTTGAGGTTCTCTATCAATTGTACCCTTTCATATTAAATTTAAATATTCTTTTAATAATCGTTACGAGATACTGGTTTTTAAGACACTCAGTGTAGCACTCTAGAATGTATTGAAATCTAGGGAGACAAATTTATGTTTTGGTATATGGATCGTACCCATGAAATGGGCTACCTATGTATCCTTGTGAAAGGAATCCGAACCCTCATAGTTTGATTCCACTTAATGAGACACATGATACCTTTTAAGGACATGTGATAAGGATTGATCCATACATTTTAATGTCATGTGGTATGGAAATCTATGTGAAAGGGGCTTAGTCAATGTTTTAGTGTGGGACTTGTGCCTAAGCAACCCAATGAACTTGGAAAGGATATGGGTTTACAAGTAAGATTAGACCCTGTTGGGGATATGTCTAAGGGGAACATGAACCTCAAGGAAGATTCCAATGTATCCCATGTGGATGAGAATAAAATCCCACGTAGTTCGATAAGTCTCATAAGAGTATAGTTTTTTGAGAGAAATGAGTTTAGGCTTACTTCCTAAAAAGGAAGCCTTGATAATTTGGGGGTTTAATTTGGGGCTTATTTATAATGAGGATGCTCGGATAAAAGGAATTAGGGTTGCATTCTTGAACAAGATATCCAATGAGATTAGGCCCTGAAATGGCTTCCTACGTATCCCTATTATAGTGGGAATCATATTTTTCGTAGTTTATTCCCTATGATATTGAACCCTGAAAAGGTTTCCTATGTATCCCGATTGTGGTGGGAATCAGTGTTCTCATAGTTCATTTACAATGAGATCCGGGCCCAAAAATGCTTCCTACGTATCCTAATTATGGTAGGAATTAGATCAATTCTAGTTCATTCAATGGTGGGTGTTTGTGAAAATTTTGTAATCATCATGAATCTCTAAGCCCATGTGATTCATGCTAAGTTTGAGAAACAAGTGGTTGTTACAGAATTAACAGTGACATAAGAACTTTTCCTCCTCCACTAGTGAAAGAGGGAACACATATGACAGTGAGGGTGGATGAGGGCGAGGAGAAGAGCAATCCCTCTATTCACATATATTGGAAAAGGGTCCAATTAAAAGAATATGGGATGAAGGATAGGGTACTATGCTAGGATTGCTGCCGTAAAATAGATCCTGGTAGGGGAGGAAGACTTTTCATTTTCTTGAATGCAGAATAAAGGCTGAAATTTACCTTCCCTACTAGAAATTTGAGGTTCCATCTTTTTGAGAATGGAAAGTTCAGGACCCAAACCCTTATTCTCAGATCTGGGAACTTCTCAACACTATTCCTAAGAGAAAGGTCCCTATGACTATAGATACACATAGCCACAGACACTGCATGAATCCTAACCCCTTTGTGAAATAAATGTGGGAAACCTATGATTGAAGATATACCAACCCAAAATAGAAGACACGTTGATGTGCCATCCCCAAAGGTTTGATAAGTCAGGAGGTTTTGGTGGATGCTTCAACTTAGTCCCTTTCAGATAAGGGAACCAATGAAGGAGATACACTACCTTTAATGTCTTTAAAGAGGGTACTTAAGTTGGTATGTAATCCGTATACCAAACTCTACCACATAGGTACTACACACAAGTGGGACACCTAGGTACCCGCATTTTTGCACCGCACAGTTGTACCGCGCATGTGTTCTTCCATGGTGTGTGTGCAGATGTGTTGCATAGGTGTGCCACGCAGGTTTGTATGATGAATAAATAATATATTTCACATAGGGGAACCAAGCCTATGTAGAAAATTTTTAATTACTTTCAAAATATGCTTATCCCTATTAATTATCTCTTCTATCATATTTTAGATAGCTACCTGAGACAATTTGAGGGATCTGGGCGAAAGAGCTACACCATGTGAGCTTCAGGGAGTCTTTCAACTATTTTAGTCCATGAAATGGGAAGCCCAAGGTTCTTATTTATAGGAATAAATGGGGCCTAATTGAAGGGAAGTTATCTGCACAGGACCTCCTAGTAGGTCCTCTACTTTGGTCGGCCGTATAGCGGTACAAATAATATAATGTCGGGTAGGTCTGCTACATAGGTATGCCACTCTGGTATGTTATACAGCTCTTTGTAGTTTTGGATTTTCTTCGAATTCAATGAACCTTGATTTGGGATTTGGAAATATCTAGGGCTATCTTTAGTGTCATTTTGTATTCTTATATAGTGTCAACATAGATATAGATAACCCGCACCAATTATCCATATATGGAAACAAACCCATGAGTTTCAACTTACCATACAACCAAAAAACTCCACGGGGGTGTCATGTCATAAACTAAAAGTCTTATCTAACTCAAACAGCCAATGAATGACACATAAAATTCCTTGGAAATTGAATCCAAATTAGACCTACATCCTTGCTCCGTGGGAACATCCACAATCGGGATGACCACTCATATATAAAAGGAATAATGTTTAAATCTATATCCATTCCTAAAAAAACTTTAGGATCTACAAGCTATCCTCTCATTCCAAAGAAGTAGAAGAAAGACACTAAAACCTATGGGCAACATCCATGTTCCCACTAAAGGTGAATTATCAAGACAAATTATGAAATAAAACCTAAAAGAGGACCCTTTCTATTTGGTGATGAAAAATGGTTTTTATTTAATCCATTTCAAAAATTCACATTCATTATAATCATTTAGTGAGGAGCAAATATAATAAATTTCACAAAATACTTAAAAATAAAATCATTTAATAGGATTCAATTAGAAATTTATTTGGCTAGCATCTCATGACATACTAAGAAAATTATCTCATAATTTCCCTTCACCCATATATTTTCCTAAGAACTCTATGAATTGGATTCATTAATGAGAATTTCAATTAAAAGATATAGAGGAAAACAACATTTAGGATTTAATTGGATCATTTATTAAATTAATCTACATTTCAAAAAGGTGAAAAACAACCAAAATGCCTTTTAACATATATGGGGGATAATTTATCTAATATCCCACCGTATACATATAAAGAACACTATATGGGTGGATATTTAAACTTTATATAACAATCCATTATTATAAAACACATACCCCAAGGGGTTAATTAACATGAAACGTAAGAAAAATGATTACCTAGGAGAGTCTCATCCTTCCAATATGGGATTAGTTATAGATAAATATATTCCCAATTTATGGAGCTAATTCTCCATAAATTACAATTGGAATCCCCCTTATTAGAATCAATAATATTTAAACTATTAATATTTCCAAAAAACATTAGGATTGTTATCCCATAGACATATGATTCTAAAAGTCATCTACTAGGGTTTGATTCAAGCATACACAGATTAATTAATATGGTTCATAATTCCCATTTTATGAAGGTAAAAGTATTTATAAGTATTAATTGAAACACCATTTAATTCAAATACATAAACATTGACATGAAATTATTAAAGAAAATCAATTCCTTTCCTTTTTAGATAATCTAATACGATTAATTAATTTATAAATTCAGTTTTTTTATTAATATAATGTTGTATAGATAGAATACTATCATTAAGATATGTTTAAACACACTATTTATGTTTATGTTGACACAATATTTTCTATTTATGTGATAGCTCCCTATATGATAGATTCATTTGATTAAGTTGATGTTAACACATAATTTATCTAAACTCAAATCATATCTATAACATAAATATCTATCCAATGAATAGAAAATATGGTTTGAAATGGAAATAATCAATACAACATGGTATATAGATATGCAAGCTAAATAATCATACAAGTATGGTGAATAGTTAATGAGGGAACATAATAACCCAATTATGGTAGATAAATAAGCATTCCAATGACATGTCAACACTATGTGACTGAAATAATAATTGAACACACCAACTATTATACCATACTAGGATACAATTTTTTAAATTTTTAACCAGTAGAAATACAAATGTCTAATTAAGGGGATATAAAAAATCAAGTATAATAACAAACAACAACAAAAATATCATCCTAGAAACAAGATCATTCCACCTTGCATGGGTTGGCTAGTACTAGACACAAGCTACATACCATGTTCTAAATTATTATTTTATCATGTATAGTAGTTTCCAAAAATAGTAATAAAATGAAAAAAATTAAATGATACCACATTGTGAATTCGTAGAAACAGACCACTCATAGGTAACTGAACCCGGTTGGATGCAAGGACTCAAGCATGCCTCCTTATATAATAGAGGATGTAAACTAGTAATAAGTTTCTAATAATGTAATTTTGGGGAGGTTTTACCCTCTAGAGTAGTACTTTATAGAGGCGGAATAATAAACATAATCCAAAGGATGAAAATAATAAAACTAATAATCCATAATAACAAAAGTATAGTTTGTAAATCCCAATAATGAAACCAATAATGAACATGGTATGCTAAAATTATAATGTAGTCAACATATAATAATTAAAACAAACAAAATGAATATACTTCGAAAAGAATAAATATAGAAAAGATTAGAAGTCCTATAGGAATCATGAGTATGTTCTCATTCCTCATCTCTCATGTCATGACTTACTCCGTAATGAGTACAAAAAACCACAATCCATTGTCTTGAGATACAACAATGAGATATGTCCACGTAAACAATGGAGGACCATCCATGTTGTGAGTAAAACTTAGTGGGGACCCATAAATAGTGTCTAATTCAAGTCCAATTATTTAATATAAAATTTAATTGTATAGATGTATAATAACTAAGGTAGCGATTAAATGATTTACATAAAATCCATATGGATTTTAGGTTCCTTTAAGGCTAGTTATTCAATTATACCTAATTTTTCCTAATATATATTGAGTTTGAGCATTTTACCTCTCAAAAAGTAGATCTAGGACCCCTGGTATAACCAAGTCATCCATGTATATTGATAATCATAATGAGATTCATATATCATAAGAGTATCATTCTTTAAATAAGGGCGTCGATCCAAGAATCTAAACCAATGGTCATGGAGCATTATTTCTGAACGTTACTTATAAATGATATATATCACCATACCCATTAACTTCAATAAATTAATGGGGAGTGAAATGTCCATAAATCACAAATAAATATTGAGGATTTCTATGTCACCAAATTTATAGTAAATAAAGTCGAGAACCATGTCAAACAACTTATAATAACAAAATAGGACCACCATATCCAACTATTTCAATCAAATAATGAGAGGCACCATGGAAAAAAATTTAATGTTATTAATGTTGATCCCAAAGTCCAAAAGCTTCCATTAACTAATGAGGACTTCCGTGTCAAACTATATCAAATAATATATAAGGAGTTCCATGTACAACATCACATAATAATCCATCTCATTCAATTCATGTTCCTTACAAGCCCATCCAAGTCATTATGTATTAGAATCCTAGTATCGCTCAAATAATAATATAGTAACTAGGAATGTTACATTTAATAATTAAACATAGGCTAGGAGAAATATCCATCAAATTTACAATCATCATGATTCAATCTATTATTTCATCTAAAAATCCATTCAATTGATTTTATCAAAGAATTTGTTCATGATGAAAAAAGACTATGTGATGGTATCCAACCATTTATCAAATAATTTATTTCAATTATAACATCCACTAGTATGAGGAATTCTCTATAAAAATTTATATATATATATAAAATCATATTTAATTTTCAATTAAATAATCCATTATCATCAATTATTTAATAATTATTAGGTTCAACCCTCCTCAAGGGTGTTTAGTTTCATAGTCACGGTGTAGAGGTCATGATATTATAAGAAACACACCCCAATGGGTGGTATTGTCACATGAAGGAAATGACAAACTGATGATTTAACATAAGTTTATTCAATATCCATGAAATAATTATAAATTTTTTATTTAATTATTAATATAAAATGAAATTTATGAATTTCCAAGGTCAAATATATTCTCAATCATAATTTAATAATTTTATTTGTTATCAATTTTTCATTTCTATTTTTAGGAATCAACCTAAACACAACTTTATGGTGTTTTGGTTAGTTATAGAAAATGAAAAATGAGGGTAAATGGTTTGACATGACCAAAGAGGTTATTTATATTATGTTCTATATAAGAACCTGGGTTTTTATAATGTGTTAAATTTATGACCCTATTTTAATTTTCTGCTCTTCTATAAGATTTTGGCTGATTTTTGAGAAGTTTAGAAAATCTGGGAAGTTTTTGGAAATTTCTAGACTACACGCCATGTACTCCTAAGTACACGCTATGTATCATCTAGGCATGTGACAACTCGTGTGAGACCAATTGCATGCAGTGTGGTGCCCATGTGTAAATTTCCATCTACACGGCATGAAATCTTCTTTGACATGCAGTGTAACCTCATTTTATGTAATGGCCGAGTCTCTGGACGTGTGATGACCGTATATATGGTCCAAGACGTGCACTGGACCCCGCTTAAGTCAGGGTATGGAACGGTAATCTACACGACGTGTAGTCTTAAAATACACACCGTGTAATTTTATTTTTATTTGGGCATCCGAGACACCCTCGCATCTTATTTCAAGAACAGTGTTCTTATTCCCCATTGGACGTAGGGTTCATCTGAAAAACCACCAAGAACACAAACCCTCATAGATTCTTCATACAACATCTGTTCTTCGATCCGTTAGTGGATACAAGACCGAATCAGAATGGCTAACCCGCACACCCATCTTCGTCCTTGATTCCTCGCCTATTTCTCCATAGATTCCATCTGAACGAAATTGACAGAATTTGAATGAAACACAAATCTACCACGATTTAGACCAATTCAGAGGATGATATCGGAGGAGTGTCATCGTACGAGTTAAAGGTAGTAAGTGCATACCTTCTTTCGTGTTTTCGTAGACTTTTGGGGGTTGCGACCTTCGGGCGCGATGTCAGGTATTGAGAGAAAACCTGTTTATTTGTTTTTAATTAATTATCTGCAATGTGGATGTCTCTATGTATTATATGACCTAGTTGTGATCAAGAGAGGCCGGGATAGAGGCCTTTTCTCATTTGGAGCATTTCGGTCGGGGGTGCCGAAATGGGCATAAATTGAACTGCTTAGTTTATACTGTTGAGTTTAATTTGTTAAAGCATGATTGAGTTTGTTTAAGGATTTCAAGACCTTAGGTGCCTGTATGGGACAAAACATGTGTGGTGAAATTTGACTGTTTAGTAATTTACTGTTTAAAGTGATGCTTTCGAGTATATATATATATGAAATGTGTGATATTGTCTTTGTTGAACTATTTAGTTGTGTTGGGAATGTCCCAGATATATTGGTGAGTGATGTGGATCACAGGTTGGGGCTTTTCATGGGTTACTTGGGTGGTTTCTACCATGGGATTGGGCGTCATGGACGTCGGTTGAGACATTTGGACTACCAGGTTGGGCTTGGACAGGTTACTTGGATGGCGAGGTCATTAGACTTGAGCGACAGGTTCACAGGGACACGAGGTGTCAGAGGTGTTGTGTCTTGGGAACTTATTGAGGTGAATACCCCTCACCGGGTAATTTTGAGTAGTGTGGACATAGATAGACTCCATGATGTGGTGGTAAAACCACTTGTTGGGTAGAGGCCCCCGATAGATGCGGTTAGGTATTATTAGTTTGGGGGTGCTTGCAATAAGAAGCCACTTGGGAGGTGAGGAGCCTTCGAGAGATAGCTTTGAGGATGTCAGGTTGGGGGGGACAGGCTCGCCATGATTTGAGGGTAGATATTGCTATCCCTTCGGGTATTATTTGATGGCATACATCACTGTCCCTCAGGTTATTATTTGAGGACATGTATCGTTGTTCCTCCGAATTCTCTTCCATGGGTAGGTTGAGCCTTCGCGCTGGGTTAAAATTATTGGACGTGCCTTCGGGGAGTCGGAACATGAGACACATGGTGTTAGGTGGCATGTGGTGTCGGGTTACAGACCAGAGTTTCCGACGTTGGCCAAAGCAGGTGACTCTTCCTAGTGGCTGCTGAGCACCAGTGAAGTTTGTGTTTAATTTTGGGAATTGTATTGTTTACTGTTTCCCTTATATATGAATGTCTGCCTAAAAACTTATATTAGGTACGCACCAATTGTGTGGTAACCGACTGAGACTCGTCTCACACCCTACAAGGGCCATTCAAGACGTGTGTAGACTTTATGAAATTGCATGCAGGTAGGCGATCAACTTCAGGATATGGACCTTAGTGTTGTTGGCATGGAGACTAGCATGGACCTTGACATCGTGCCTTGTTGGAGTTATTTTGTTTAGTTCCCTTTCTGTATTAGCATGCTTAATTTATTATATAGTAACTATTGGATAGCCATTGGCGCCGTTATGTGTTGATATGTATGATTTTCTATGGATGCTTGTTTGTTGTTTACATCCGTAGTTGATTGTGATATTTATCATGTTGTTCTGTTTAAATTCCACTACCATTGTTCTATATTGCTTCCACTATTTATTTTATATTTGATATGCTTCTGCTCTGTGGGTCTGGTTTGAGTCTGCTGAGTCATTTAATTTTCGCTGCTTATAGACATTATACTTAGACAAGTACTTTTATTTCCTATGTGAGTGTATATCCTCCCACTATACCTATTCAGACCCTCGCTGCTAGTCGACAGCCTTTGGCGTTCAGGGGAGGTGCGCCTAAGGTAGTGACACCCGACCCGTTTAGCGCTGTTCGGGTGGCTGGCCGGGTTCGGTTCATTACAAAGTTGTATCAGAGGAGGTTCTTGACAAGGATTTAGTAGTAGTGTTTTTCTAGCTACTAATGAGATTGAGACTTCTATTTTTATTTCTGCTTGTTTTATTATTTGGGATATGGTAGACTGGAGATAGGTTGTTACTGGAACTAGGTTTCTAGCTTGTGCTTGGGTGTCTGCAGCCCCAGGTACGAGGGATGGAACAAGTTTCCTTGGGTGGGAAATTGTTGCTGCTTTTGCTCAGATTACAATTTATATGATTTCCATCTCGGTGGCTCACTTGGTGTGAGATGTTATTGATTTTGATATGTAACCCTTGACCCGGTATTGTAAGGGAGAATTGGACCATGGATTGGTATGGAAAGTCTTGTTTTCCTGGCTTTTGATAGGCACATTTTTAGGGTATTTCAATTTCATAACAGCACGTATGCTTTGTGAAGTGATAATACCATGTGAATAAAATCAATTTCCATGCTTGAATGCTCTGAAATGTGAATTGGTGAAATTCCTGATAGAATTTCATGTTTGTTACAATGTGTAGACCATGATGTATATATTGTATAATTGCATGTGACAGGGTATTTGGGTATGGATCTTGTACGAGCAGGCAGGTACTATCAATTGAAGTGATTTTGATCACTGGGATTAGGTGACTCGGTCATCGTTTTGAGGCAATGTTGGTTGTCGGGATGGGCATGGCCCGAGGTACTTTTGATACTTGGCTCTAATAAGGGTGGGTAAGGAGTCCATGAGGCCAGGATGCCATGGGGCTTAGTTTCAGTGGGGGAGAGTAAGGGTGGTTGTTGTGTGCTGCCTTTTTACTGCTTTCGTATATGCGTTGAATATATATTGTCATATATATATGGGTTGTCTAACCATTTTTGGTATTCATCAGGTTCCGTTTTAGGCGACTCAAATGGTGCGTCAGACAAGAGATGGTGTAGTTAGCAGGTGCAGGATCAGGTTCAGGATCCGGTACAGGTAGAGTAGGAGCCGCATGTACAGGCTCAGGGACATGATCAAGTATAGGATCCATCGCATCCATGGTAGCAGCCGGGTTTGGTAGAGTTCAGACCATGGCTTGACGAGTAGCTCTAAGCTAGCATGGTACATGTCTTACAGGGGATTGACAGAGGTCCACAGGGTATAGAGCCATCTATGGAGTATCTGACGCGTGAGTTCCAGTTGCAGCACCCGCCACTTTTTCAGGGTGAGGGTGGTCCACAGGCAGTAAGGAACTGGATAGAGAGTATGTAGATGATCTTTGAGCAGCATGAGACTCCTCGAGGGTGGAGGCTCAAGCTAGTGATGTACATGCTGGATGTGTAGGTTCAGGCTCATAGGCACGAGGGACTGGCATGGAAGGACTTTGAGGATAGGTTCTTTGAGCACATTTACCCAGAGACACTGAGGGTAGAGGGAGCTCGGGAGTTATTGAGTCTTCAGTAGGGAGACATGTCCATCATGAACTATGTAGATACCTTTACAGAGTTGTCTCGCTTTTCCCCTGGTATGGTAAGCGATGATGCAACTAGGGTGAGGCGCTTCGAGGATGGCTTACGACATGCCATTCAGGTCCAGGTGAATATCATCTGGCTAGGTTCCTTCTCAGAGGCAGTGAATCAGGCGCTCATAGCGGAGGGCAACCAGAGGGATATTCCCTAGGTGGGTTGAACGACAGCTTCAGGTGACTGTTCGGATACTAGGATGCGAGGATGAGATGAGTTCTAGCAGGGCAGTCAGGACAACGACTCAACTAGACCACCATGTGAGAGTTCTTCAGTGATTTTCATTCAGTGCGGATAGCTGAGACATGTTCAGACTCAATGCGATAGGCCACCTAAGGAGTGCCAGACATGTGGACAGGTCGAGCATCTGGAGAGGTTTTGCAGGCATCCTTCTCAGATAGACGGCAGGAAGGGTCCAGGACAGATGGTGGCATCTGGAGTTGGTTCAGGTTCGGCACCACAGTGGAGGGGTTAGTGGCCGGTGATTGTATTATCACCGCAGGGAGGACAAGATTCAGGGAGCCGCGTGTCAGGACAGGTGCATGTCATGGAGCTGCCAGGGACTGAGTAGGCTGGTGAGCTAACGACGGTGGCAGTTACAGCACGGGTGTGGCCATGATTTTCTTTTTCTTTCTTTTGGCATGGCCTCTTGAGGCATGCCTAATTGAGTGCACGAGTTTCACATGATACTTGTGGACTAACTAGATTCTAGTTAGTGGGATTGGCATCATATCCGATGCGTTATATATTTTATTTTTATATTTGAGATGTGTAGCATCAGGAGCATCAAGGATGAAGGTCACTTGAGGTACCATGGGCATCGGGGCATCGTGGATGCTGGTTACTTGAGGAGCAAGGCCCCAGGTTTTTATTGAAGCATCTTTGAGATGCAGGACCTCTTAGAGGCGAACACCGATGCAGTGCGGGTTATGTTGGGTGTCGAAAGCGACACATGAGTACCAAGGAGGTTCAGGGGTGATGATGCATCACAGGAGGTCCATGGGTCTTGGAAATAGGTCATTGGGCCTTGTTTGTTTATTTTGATTGATTTTAGCTTTGTTTTGGGATTAGACCAAGTAGGCAATTCCTAAGGTGGGGATCCCATTTAGGAATTTATCCGGGACCTTTGAGACTGGGGATGTCTGGGTTACTTGATTAGGGTGGTATGTTCAGTGCCATCTCCGGGTTTCGTTTGATAGCTTGGGGATGAGATATGGTAAGGTGGGGAGTTTGTAAGAACCCGGGTTTTTAGAACGGGTTAATTTTCTGACCCTGTTTGCATTTTCTACTTTTCTATAAAATTTTGGATGATTTTTGAGAAGTCTAGAAAATCTGGGAAGTTTTTGGAAATTCCAAGACAACACGTCGTGTACTCCAAAGTACACGTCGTGTATCAGCTAGGCATGTGACAACCTGTGTGAGACCAATTTCATGCCGCGTGGTGACCATGTGTAAATTTCCATCTACATAGCGTGTAGTCATCTTTGACATGTAGTGTAACCTCGTTCTGTGTAATGGATGAGTCTCTGGTCGTGTGCTGACCATGTACACGGTTTAATCCATGCACTGGACCTCGCTTAAGTCAGAGTACAGAAAGGTCATCTACATGGCGTGTAGTATTGAAATACATTCCATTTAATTTTATTTTTATTTGGGCATCTGAGACTCTGTCATGTCTTTTTTCCAGAAGAGTCTTCTTCTTCCCCGTTGGATGAAGGGTTCGTCCGAAAAACCACCAAGAACACAAACCCTCCTAGATTCTTCATATGACCTCTGTTCTTTGATCTATCGGTGGCTGCAGGACCACATCAGAAAGGCCAACCCTACACACCAATCTTCGTTTTTGATTCCTCGCCTATTTCTCCGCAGATTCCATCCGAACGGAATTGCCGGGATTTGACAGAATCATAGATCTACCACGATTGAGACTGATTCAGAGGCTGATATCGGAGGAGTGTCATCGTACGAGTACGAGCTAGGTGGTGTATACCTTCTTTCGTGTTTTCATAGACTTTTGGGGATTGTGACCTTCAGGCGCGATGTCGGGAATTGAGCGAAACCCTGTTTATTTGTTTTTAATTAATTATATGCAATGTGGGATGCCACTTGGTATTCTCTGACCTAGTTTTGATTGAGCGAGGCTGGGTTAGAGGATGTTGATCGTTTGGGGAATTTCAGCTGGGGGTGCCAAATGGTAAAAAATTTAGCTTCTTAGTTTAAACTGTTGAGTTTAATTTGTTAAAGCATGATTGAGTTTGCTTAAGGCTCTCAATACCTTAGGTGTTGGTATGGGACCCCACATGTGTGGTGAAATTTGACTATTTAGTAATTCCTTGTTTAAAGTGATGCTTTCAATTATATATATATGAAATGTGTGATATTGTATGTTTTTAAATGTTTAGTTGTGTTGGGTGTGGCCCAGATATATTGTTGAGTGATGTGGATCACAGGTTGGGGATTTTCCCGGGTTACTTGGGTGGTCTCTAACACGGTATTGAGTGTCATGGTCATCGGTTGAGACAGTTGGACTGTCAGGTTGGGCTTGGATGGGTTACATGGATGGCGAGGCCATCAAACTTCGGCGATAGTTTAGCAGGGACACAAGGTGTCAGAGGTGTTGTGGCTTGAGATCTTATTGAGGTGAATACCACTCACCTGGTACTTTTGAGTAGTGTGCACAAAGATAGACTATGTGATGAGGTGGTATGACCACTCACTGAGTAGAGGCCCCCGATAGATGTGGTTATGTGTTATTGTTTTAGGGGTGCTTGCCAAAAGAAGCCACGTGGGAGGTGAGGAGCCTTCGAGAGATAGCTTTGAGGCTGTTAGGTTGTGGGGAGAGGATCACTGTGATTTGAGGGAATATATTTCTGTCCCTTTGGGTATTATTTGAGGGAAGACATCGCTTTCCCTCTGGTTATTATTTGAGGACAGGTATCGCTGTTCCTTCAGATTCTGTGCCATGGGCAGGTTAAGCTTTTGAGCTGCGTTATGATTATTGGGAATGCCTTCAGGGCTTCAGAAGATGAGACACATGGTGTTAGGTGGCATGAGGTGTTGGGTTACAGACCAGAGTTTCTGGCATTGGCCGAAGCAGGTGACTCTTCTTGGTGGCTTCTGAGCACCAGTGAATTCTCAGTTTACTTTTGGGCATTGTACTATTTTCTATTTCCCTTATATACGAATGTCTTCCTAAACACTTATATTAGGCACTCACCACATGGGTGGTAACCTATTGAGACTCTTCTCACACCCTACACGGGCCCTTCAAGATGTCTATAGAATTTATGAAATTGCATGCAGGTAGGGGGTCACCCTTAGGAGCTGGACCTTAGTACCATTGGCATGGATACTAGCATGGAACATGAGGTTGTGCCATGCTGGAGTTAATTTTTTAGTTCCCTTTTTATAGTAGAATGACTACTTTATTATGTAGTAACTGTTGGTTAGCCATTGGCCCCGTTATATGTTGATATGTATGAATTTCTATGGATGCATGTTTTTTGTTTACAGCCGTAGTTGCCTGTGATATTCAGCATGTTATTCTATTAACTTTCTACTGCTATTGTTCTATGTTGCTTCTACTGTTTATTTGATATTTGATATGGTTCCGCTCTGTGGGTCTGGTTTGAGTCTGCTGAGTCATTTAATTTCCGCTGCTTATAGACATTATACTCGGACCAGTACCTTTATTTCCTCCGTGAGGGTATAGCCTCCCCACTATACCTATTCAGACCCTCACAACTATTTGGAAGCCTTTGGCGTTCAGGGGAGGTGCGATTAAGGTAGTGACGCCCGACCCGTTTGGCACTGTTTGGGTGGCTGGCCAGGTTCGGGTCATTACAGTCTAAAACCTACAATAATTTCAATGTGTATAATTAGTGATCTACGTTATAATCTTGATAATTAATCTATAGATTTACATTATTTTGGTACAACATGTAGAAAGTCTAGCATGCGCCATAAAAAATGAAAAATTATAGAAATTATGGACTATTAGGTAAATAAATAAACCACTTACATCATTATTAAGAATATTCCATCAGTAAATGTCAACTTTTGATTCTTTAAAAAATTAGTGAAAATGATGAACCAAACAAATGCCAAAAAAATAAGGCATATTAGATCTCATGATGATCATACTAAATGTTTTAAGAGAAACTATGAAATGTGTTAAGAGGAATATTAGGCATAAATATAGGCTTCCAATTCATCCAAAAGTGTTTATTTCAAACAATGAATGAGTGAGATCCACCTAAGGAAGAGAATAAGGTAGAAGGGAACACTCAAGTAACTATTGGGCATGAATGAGGAATAAAATGGGGTAAAACTATTTTTGTTTGGGGTTGGAAACTGATAATTTTACCCATTTTAGTGAAGCACGTGGTTAGGCCACATGGTTAGGAAAACCATTCTACAACCATGTGGGCCTCTCTTTCCAAGCATCCTCACCTCGCATAGTTATAACACATGGTTAGAAAAAATATGATCCAACTGTGTGAGCCCCTCTATAATTCTACAGCAAATCACATGGTTTTTATGGACACCTCTATAATGATCAAGGATTTTCAAACATAGATATTACATCATTTTCGATGAATATTCATTATATTTCAGAAACACATGCTTGATGGTCATAAAGGTATACTTCCTTTGGAAACTTGAAAACATAAAAAATTGGTTCATACAAGTTATACATCATTTATGAAATTGTTCTTCATAACTGTATCCCTTATTATAAATTTAACACATAATTATTATCATCATAAAATAAGGAAAAATAAACATAATAAAATTTTAAAATAGATTCTCTTTAATGGAAAATAAGTGAAATATATAAAAATAATATTAGTATAATGGTATGATAAAATGATAATAACATATGAAAACTAACCCTATATATCAAATATCAAAATATATAGTCATGTAATAAATAATATAAGTTCATAAGATATGAATTATAAAGAAATAAAAAACAAAAATCCATGAGGGAATAACATTAACATAAGACATGGAATTGTTGAATGAAAATAAGCATAGAAAATAATTTCCATTGTAATAAAAGATTATTTCAATGGCTATAATTGTGGAATGGGTTCATGACCCAAACTATCCTATATGTAAAGGTTAAATCCAAATAATATCATTTTAGAGCATGCCCATTACTGAACTAGGTTCACTCTCCATTATAATCTTATTTATCTCATGAGATATCAATCTTTACCTAATGAATTAAAAAGATATATATGTAACACTAGACACATAATGAAAATCATTAATATGTGTGACAAATGTACATAAAATATCATCATATGATAACTAATGAAATTAAATGGACTTCATTATAATTTCATCATAGTATAACCTATGTAAAATATTAAGATTTCAAAATCATTTCATTATTTTATAATAGCACAACCCATTGAAAAATTAGTGGGTTTCATAACCACTTTATCATGGAATAACCAATGGAAGAGAAACCATTTTTATAAAAATATGGTCATCATAAACATAAATTATATAAAGAAAAAATAAGAATGTTATCAATGGATCATATATCCAATAAAGAAAAAGTAACATCAGATAATATCATCTTAGATGGAAAATGATTTTGAAAGATCACATGGAACATTTCTTGAGGAAAATATCCTTTTTATTTTTAAAATAACTTTATAAATACTATAAATATATAAAACATTTTCAAAATCATTTTGTTTTAAAATAAAATTTTAACATATAAATAAATATTTAAATATAATTTAAAACATTTTTTCAAGAAAAAATCATTTCCACTTTGAAAAAAACATTTTAATATATAAAAAATTATCAATATTATTTTCATTGAATATAACCATTGAAACTTATATGATATGTTTTAAAAGTAATTTAAAACATTTATTTTGAAAAATATACTTACCCATTGAAAAAAAGTTTTTAGAAAACATGGATATGTAATAAAAAGGGTTTATGACCAAAGAGATAAATAATGACAATTTTTCTTAAGAACATTATTTGGGACTCTATACTACTTAATGTGACGAAAATGAAAGGGAAAAATATTCTATATAAATAACTAGAGGATAATAAACGAAAATATTTTCCCAAGATTTATATCATAATATTTCATCATTTGAAGTATAATTGTGAACAATGAAAATGTGCCTGTACCCAAGTGGTAAAGGATCATGCATGGCATCCAAAAGACCTAGGATAAATTTCAGGTAGGGATGAATTTTCCGTGTTACTATAATAGTATTGGAGTAGAAAAAGAATTGTAGTGTAAATGACACTGTAATGGTTGAGGTACTATTGAAAATTGTTTAGTGGTGATAGTACTGTTGTGGGGACTATAGCAGCCTCAGTACTATAGAAGTACTATTCACTAGAGGGTCTATTGGGCCAAAAAATGGGCTTTTATGCCCCTAAACCTTTAGGATATGTAATGGGTCTCCCTATTAGTAGTCAAAAAATACGTATTTTAATTGATTTAATAATAAAATGTGGCTTAATACCTAAACTTTTAAAAAATAATTATGAATAATCCTGATAAACGATGGGATTGTAACATAAAACCCTTACCACTTTGGTAATTTTGAATTGTATTCTCCATGAAAGAATAATGTTAAATTAAACTTATAATATCATAAAAATAAATAAATTTATGATATTTCATGTCATATGATATATATCTACCCCTTATAAAATATGATAAGTGAGTAACCTAAGATATGTCCCAATGAAGATAAATTGAGAAAACAAATATCTTACCACTTTAGTCTCTTTTGAACTGCAAACCCCGTGAAATAGATATAATAAAATAGATATATGAATAATAATAATTTTAATCATAATAACCTTAAATGAAATTCATCTTAATTATATACATCAAATTTAATAAATAAGTGATGAAAATTCTAGGTATCTCATAGATATAAAAGTGAGATGAAAATTCTTTTACCTTATGTCTCGTCATCATTCGTTCAAGTCAGAACCTCCAATAAAATAAATATAACATTATTATAAACAATTAAATCAAAACATATATCTACATACATATAAATATATCATACCATATATTATTTACGTATGAACTTTATTTACCTCTTTATTAATAATTCTATGTTAAAGTTACATTTTAAGGAATAACTGCTTTGTTTTTATGAATGTTCTGGTTTATTATATTTGGTCCTTTTAATATGATCATAGTTTTATAATATATAATATATTAAATATGATATAAATATCATATATATTCATTATATAATTTTTCATATTAATTCATAATTGTTATAGATAGAAATTGAAATACACAATTCATGGAGATGACAAGTCGTATGTACGAATGAACGCTGTTTCCATTTTCACAAAAGATTGAAATTAATAAAATTACATAATATATTACCTTTATAAAATAATAATTATTTCATGTATATAACATATTTTCATTAAAATGTTTCCACATTCCTTTTAAATAATAAACGAATAATGAATAACATCGCTTCACGAGGCGGTTGTCCGTCGTACATTGAGAAATGTTATTGTATCACCTAAGAAATTGAATGTAAGATGGTATATGTGATATTATAGATAAATAGAAATAATTATTACAAAAATATCTTATATATTAATTTAGTATATTTTTTCTACCATCCTAATAAAGAATAAATGAAAAACAGATCACATTAGGTCGTGAGACGATACTTCGTCATACACATGAGCGACGTTATTGTTTTCAAACGGGAAGTGAGTTAAGAATTTAGATGTGATATTATTATTTTATAGGTAGAATAATATCATAAATATAAAATAAATAAATTAAATATATCATTATATCTATCTATTCTAGGTGGTTAATGAAAAATTATAACATCGGTTCGTGACGCAGTAGTCCTCTGTACACACAAATAATGATTTTGGATCCCATTTAATGGAAGAGGACATTGATTAAGATTACGAAATTAATATAATAAGATACATTTATATTGGATATATATTTTTTATTATATTTCTGTATTTGAATAAAATTTTATGGTGGTGTAAGAATAAATTAATAAAAATACTTTATGAAGTTTACCTCTTCTTCAGAGAACCCTTTTCGGTTTATACCTAATTATTTCATAACAGTGTTCTGAAATCACAATAATAGATATATATAGTCTAGAGGTATATTGTTAAGATATGTTTTCAGGGTTTATTTGAAGCAGTAGTATTTTTAAGAGTGAATAGGGGAGGATAGGGGGTGTCCTTTTATAAGAGGGTGAGAGGAGACACTTGGAATTTCTGAAAAGAATAAAATGAAACGAATTTTTTCACATGAAAAAGGATCCAAAATGGACCACTATCTAAACATAGAGGTTATAAGTACTTATTATTTTCATAAAATGGGTGTTTTAAATTTTAATATTACATTTTACACCTTAAATTTTTTTATAACCAAGTAAACCTATTTTAACCTTAATAGTGATAATTATTATTTAATGTTTTTACTAATAATGATGATTAAAAATTTACATGAAATTGTTAAATAAAATAAATTATTATGATTCAAAATGTTTAATACTTTTATCCCAATTCCATTCACATAAGTGGAAAGTTTTAATTTAATATTAGATCGACAGATGTGATGAGATAGTGATTTTTTAATAGAGAAAATGTTCAAATGTTTAAAAAGAGTTTATTTTTATCAAAATCCAAAATGAAATTTATTAAAATTGACCAAATTGGATTAATAAATATATAATGAAACTAAATTTACTTCTAAAACTAATTTAAAACTAATTTAAATATATAAATTATTTCAATTAAAATGAATCATTCAATAAAAACTAGTATTTATCATTATTCATCGAAAAATTAATCATTTCAGAAAAATCCGACAAATTAACCCTTGGATAAATTTGACATGTATAATTAAATATATATTTTATTTTTTCACATAAATTTTTTGAAATTTGAAAAATTACTTTTATTATTTTTTTAGAAATGCATTAATTTTTTTTAAAATATTTCGTTTTCGAAACATATAACGACAATACTGAAAAGTAAGTACTTTTTTATCAATATATTTTCATTATATAATACCATTATAAAAAAAATTAAAATTTGGTTATTATTTTTCCAGATATCACGTTTAATGGATATATTATAATAGATATATTTATATAATTATATTAATTGTTTTTCATGGTTTGTTAAAAATTAGTGTTGCATATAACAGATGATATCAAAGAAGTAAAATTAATTCAAAAAATATATATCACAAAATATTTGGGTGTTAAATTATACCCCCATAAAATTAATTTCACCGTCAAAATTCTATCACTTTTATACAAAAAAATGGAGGATACATTTAACTTAATACATCATCAATTTCCCACGTAGCTCCCTCAAACTGGTGGTTTTAACACAAATCTTTGACTAGGTGAGTGGTATTGTTTCATAGAAAATTTTCTCTATGATCCAAGTTTTTAGTAAAAAGAATAAACTTGATCCAAAATTATGAAATCTGAGTTTAGTAGAAGTGAAGGCTCGGGTAAGGACATCCTTATTAGATATATATGGAACACATCTAATACTTGAGAAATGTTTGGTGGAAGCAGTAACCAAATGTCTAATATCTAAAAATATACAGAATATTTATAAACAAACATTACACAAAACATAAAATTAAGTCTCCAAGACATTGAAATTATAATAAAACTTGATGTCATAAACCCTTGATGGTTTCTATAACTCTTATGTTATTCTTACATTGAGACATATACACATCCAAAAGATAATTC
Source organism: Viscum album (assembly GCA_963277665.1). Taxonomy (NCBI): domain Eukaryota; kingdom Viridiplantae; phylum Streptophyta; class Magnoliopsida; order Santalales; family Viscaceae; genus Viscum; species Viscum album. Next base: position 1,867,498,811 of record OY728159.1, read on the forward strand.
ACCCTTTATTCCTTAAACAAGAACTTATATTATACAAAGGAATTTCTCTTATAAGAATGGGATTATCCTTGAATAGATATAATATAAAATGTGATTTCATTACTCAAATATCCATGTATAGTGAGATAATCAATGCTCATAATCACATCAAGTTATTATAAATTATGAATAATAAAATTTTCATAGAGCTCCTTTATACAAAATCAAACATGATATTCCCAATAAAAGAGTGGAGTATATATGTGAATATATTATCATGATTCACTTCATACTTTATAATTTTTTAAACTCTAATTATTTTACTTTATCATCAATGGTTCTTTTGTCTTATCATCCAAATTTTCCCTTAGATTGGGGAATTTATTTGTATAATTCCCAAAATCATTGAACTTGAAAAACTGAAGTGTGGGTGATGAATTATGTCTAAGATTCTCAAAATTCTAATTAATATACAACTTCTTCCCATAAATTCAGAAATAAATTTCTCAATAACATTCATTACCACACATATAACATTTACCAATCCCCTAAAGAATATTTCCTTCACGTTTCATTACACATTTTGAGAAAGAATGAAAACCATTGTTCTTTTATCTATAATTTTTATAGTTTACTCAGAATTTCAACTTTCTTTTCTTATTAGAAATATGTGATTAATGGGTAACCCAATATAAATTTATAACATGATTGAATAATGATATATTTCCTCATAGATACCAATTTCTCTTTTTTACAACACGTTTTGTAGATTTGGTTTTAATCCATAGAATAATCAATCAACTTAATTATAGGTTGGATGATAATTCTAGAATCATACCTCCAATATCTAGTAAAAGTTCCCCTATAAATATCTAGAAATTCATTATCCTCCTAAATTTTCTTAAGAAATTACTTCTACATTTTTATATGAAGAATATGATGGATGTACTTATTAAAAAAATAATATATTAAAATCATTCCACTCTATATATTCAATTTTATCTTTTTTTCCTCATATTCACAATGAATGTCCAACATTTATCAGAATTTCCATCCAACCTGTAGAAACCCAAACTGAATTATTTATTTTCCAGGAAATGAAGACTGAAAAATATCATTTCATTGCTACAGATCCATTGTTCAAAAACTAATGATTGATTGGAACCCCTAAAATGTGGTGGACGTGTCCTCATGAAGGGAACACTAGTATATTGTTCCCTCCTTTGTTTCATTGGATGTTCAATATGATTCATAGGATGATAAAGTTACATGAGAATAAAAATAATATTTTTATTCCAGATCCCATAATATTTGGTTTCATAGTAGGACAATCATTTCATTTTCTATTTCATTTATCATTAAAACGGTTCCTTTTGGTTCCATCCATTGACTAAAACAAAAAAATATTAGTGTGAGAAATAATCATAGTGGGAAAACACATTGTTTTGAAAAAGCATTTATATGATGTCCAAATCAATAAAACTTTATATAAATCCATTACACACATGGTTTAAAACTATATTATTCAATATTATCATAAATTCAAATACTTATTATGGTCCATAAAGAAATTAATAATTAACCAAATATTATCCCTTTGGAGTGTCAAACTATGTGTCCAGTAAGGCCTATGGTCATGTAAAAGGTAACACTCACGTCAATGATAACATACATTTTTTGAGCAATTATACCCTAGTAATTATGTTCTAGAACCACATTCACTTCTATTATCCATATTGGGAGGTATTGATACAAAATCACTCACTCTATCTCTTACCAATATTTTATAATATTTTCTAAAATGTTTCATTTTACTTATAATTATCCTTACACATATCCCCAGGTATCTAACTATGGTTTTATTATCCTATTTTCCTATGGTTATCTAAACCCTTTATTTGATTCCAACTATAATTAGTAATGATTTTAATATATATATATATATATATTACACCTTTATTGATGAATATTCACTACATTACAAAAATACACACATGAGGATGGTAAATGCATCATTCCTTTAGAAACATAATAACATAAAAACATAAAATTATAGCTAATAAGAGTCCTATAATTTCCCCCACTTAGTTTATCATAACATGAATCCTTCTTATACGTATCACATGTAATAACTATCATTATAACCTGAGTAAAATAAACATATGAAAGGTCGATATTAGATTCTCAGTAAGGGTAAAAAAGTGAAATACATAAACATAACATGATCATAAGGGTATAAGAACTTCAGTATAACATATGAGAAACATATCGAGTATATAAAATATCAAAATCATGAGTCATTTAATAAATATTCGTTATTATTAAGACATTAATCACAAGTAAATAAAAGAACATGAGCCCTGAGAGCATACTATTATAATAAGAAACAAAATTATGGTATACACATATGCATAAAAAATCATTTCCATTACAACAAAGGATTATTGAGAAGGATATAAAGGTGGAATATGTTTACTTCCCAAACCACCATAGTATTCAAGGTTCAAACTCAAGACTATCATAGTGGAAAATGACCCTGACATAATTGGGTTCATTCCCTATTCTAATAATATTTATCACATGATATATCAATCCTTTCCAAATTCATTAGTGGGAGATATAGGTATCACCCATCAAATAATGGGAATAATATTTATGTGTGACATAATATCATAAAACATTCATTATATTATAATCCATTAAATGAAATGAGTTTCATAAACATTTAATCATAATATGACCTATGGAAAAGTAACAGGTTTTATAATAATATCATTATTTCATCATAGCATAATCAATGAAAAAATAAGTGGGTTTCATAAGTATTTTATCATGGTATAACCCATGTAAGAGAAATGGGTTTCATAAACATTTTTTCATCATTAACATAAACTATTTTGATAATGAATAAGAATTTTATCCTTAGATCACATACCTAATAAAGCATATCTAACCACATAGTATGTCATCTTAGAAGGAAAATTATTTTGAAAGATCATTTGGATTATTTTTAATAGACTTTAAATTTTGAAAATTATTATTTTAAAAACATTTAAAATAATTTTAAAATACATTTCATTGAAAATATCCTTGGAAATATATAAAGGATGATTTAGAGATAATTTAAAACATTTAAATATGAAAATTTTCATTTCTGTATAGAAAATATATTTTAAAAAATAAATAATTTTCAAAATAATTTTTCTTGAAAATAAAATTTTAATCATATAAAATAATATTTTAAATTTATTTAAAACATTTTTTTGATGAAAATATGTTTTCCACTTTTAAAAACACATTTAAAAAACATGGATAAGTAAGAAAAGGGTTTTTAAGAGGATAATTAATGAAAAAAATATAGTCCATATAAATAAACATAGGATACGAAAATAATATTGTATATTGAGATATGGATCATAATAATTAATAATTGAATTGTAATCATGAACAATTCTAATATATTATGAGATTCTAACATAAAACCTTTACCATATTGGTAACTTTGAATCATAAGAACCATGGAAGAAAACATAATTACTTAAAATTATATTATCTAGATAATAAAAAAATTCATGATATTATATGTCAATGGAATTTGATTGAAATTTAATAAAATAATATGGTGAATAATATAATGTATGTTTCAAAGATGAAAAATTGAGACAAAAATCCATAAGCGCTTCGAAATATTTTGAATCGTAAAGCCCATGAAAGAGTGAACCTAAAATGGATATGTGAATAAAATTTTTTTTATTTGAATGAAACATAAGATAAACTAATAGGAAATATATTCATAACATATAGTTAAAATGGAATGTATCTTATAGATATAACAGTCAGACGAAAAACCCCTTACCATAATTCTCGAATTTCCTCAGACACGTTTGAACCGACTGTATCGTAAAAATAATTTTATTAAAATAATATTGCAGTACCATAATTATATATATATATATCACACCATACAATACATACTTGTGAAATTTTTACCCTTTTACAATCAATTATATGTTACATTCACGTTTCATGAAATAAATTCTTTGTTTTTCATGTCAGTTTTTGTTTGTTATTTTTTATCCTCTCTCTTTGATCATGGTTCCACCATATTAATAGTTTTAAGAATGATATAAATATCATATATATATTCATTATATATGTATTTACACTAATCTATATAATTTATATAGAGAAAAATAAATGCATCATTCAAGGATATGGTAGGTCAAACGTACTAATAAACGTTTTTTCCATTTTCTTGAAGAATTGAAAAAAATAATGGTAAACAATATATTAACATTATTTAATAATTTATATTTAAAATATTTCATTTTTTATAATTTCATGTATTTCCTTCCAGGGAATTTGTATGTGAAGAATTAATCACATCACTTCGGGAGCTGAAAGTCTTTCATACAGACAAATGATGTTGTTGTTTCCCCCCGTGTAATGGTAATTAAGAATGTATATGTGATATAATAATTTCAAACATATAATTATGTTAAATATTTAATATATATTTATTTATTATATCTTTTTTACCATCCCAGTAAAATATAAATGAATAATCAATTCACATCTGTTTTTGAGGTTGTAGTCCGTCACACACATGAGCGATGTTATTATTTTCCAACGGGTTGGAGGGGGGATAAGGGAAATGTTGTATTATAATAAAATATTTATATTAATATAATAAATATCTTATATAAACTTTAAATCCATCATTATATCAAGTCATGAGAGGTGGTGATGGAAAATAAATAACGTCAGTTTGCGAGGCAATAGTTTTCTGTGCACATGATTAATGATTTTGTACCCCTTTTGATGGATGAAGAGACAGATTTAGGTTAATAAATTTTCATTATAAAGTATATTTATATGGAATAAATAATTTTTTTTATATTATTATAGTTTAAGATTATTTTAAGGAAGTGGATGAAGAAATAAAACCAAAAGGAAAGTTTAATAATTTTTCATCTTCTTCGGAGAACCCTTTTAGGTTTTTTTGCGTAATCCTTATTAGGATGGTTTCTTAGTATCATTCTGTCCAAAAGTAAGTTTAAATAGAATTAGTTAATATATTTTTATAGTTATTGGATGATACCAAGGATTTTGGATGTGTGAAGAGTAGAGGAGAGGGGGTATCCTTTTATTAGTGGAGGAGAGGACACACATGAAATTTTTCGAATTAATAAAGTGTAACTAGGATTTTCACCATTTATGAGGCTAAAAATTGGGAAATTATAGAACCATAGATTCTATATGGTCTATGTATTTCCATAAAATGAGTTTTGGACCAATTTATAGGTCATTTTACACCATGTATTTTTAGTTGAAGAACCAGTAATCATGTGTTGACCTTAGCAGTGGTAATTATTTTTTTACATTTTTAACAATTCATTTAAAAAATAAGAGTATTTTTTATATAATATAATTTATTATAACTCAAAATATGGAAACCATTTTACCAAATAGAATTCACATAAGAGGAAATGTTTTTTTAATTAAACCTGCTGATGTGACGAGTATGCAATTATCCAAGGAGGAAATGTTCAATGTTTAAAAGGTTTCTAAATCATAATTGAATTTGAAATTGATTAAAATGGCCTAAATTGGATTATTAGATACATAATTGAACAAATATTACATTTTAAACCATATCAAAACAATATAAACCATATAAGTTTATTAAATGAAAAGTTAGTTTTCAATAAAAATAGTATTTTTCATAAAAAATATATCTTTTCAGAAAAAATAAATCAAATTCACCCTATGAGAATATTGAAATTTATTTTTAAGATAAAATATGTAAAATCTAAAAAAAAAATTAATTTTGTATTTTTTTAACAAAGGTAATTTTTTTGAGAAATTATCATTTATTGAAACATATAGAGACTTTACTAGAAATTAGGTACTTTTTTATCAATAGGTTATCTTTATAAAAAACTACTATAATTAATATTTATTTTCTTATTCATGTTAATATAAACATGGTTAATGACTAGGTAGCAACAATCATATGTAAATAATAATATTAATAGTTTTTTTTTGGATTTCTAATACTCAGTGTTAGGTGTAGCAGAAGCTATCAAAAATTTAATTTTATTTGAAAAATGTATTTCATAAAATAAAAGTGTGATAGAGCCTGACGTATCTTAAATTAACCACGTCCCTATAAAAATAGGCTACATAGATTAGACGTATGGTTAGTAATTATAGTGTTCCAACATTTCATCCATGTCGATCTCAATCAAAACTAAGCTTTAGAAGCCTAAGGCTCCCAAAACATATCTTGGATTCCAAGACAACTATTTGGACTTAAAAGATGAACAATGAAAAATCATTCATGTTTTTCAACTTCTATAATTATATTTCGAATCAAAGATTGTGATTTGGACCATCCACCAAATGAAAACTCAAAATATGTTTGAAACTTTAAACCCATCCAAACATTGGATATTATATGATATTTTATCCATGTATATTATCATTTGATTTGAATATTTTTAGTTGATATGATATTATTGAAAAGGTTATCAAAATCCATTATCATGTTTCAGTAAGAGTGTGTAAATATTCCATAATGTAACTTCTAAGAGTATATCACCACATGTACAGTCTTAGGAGCACTCATAATTAATTAGTGTGATGATTGAGTGAATTCCAAACCAACCCCTTTTAGTGTAATAAAAAATAGTATAATATATTCCAAAACTATATCCACATTACATTATCTATACCTAGATGTATTTTCTAGGAAATTACACTCACTTTTACATTTCTAAAATTATGGATTATTTTTCCACCATAAAAAGGTAATTATTAAAAAAATGGAATATGAGAGGTATAATGATATTGAATTGTAAATCCTATAAATTTATCGTGAATGGTTGAAAAAAATTCATATATGGAAATATATTTTACCTATAAAATAAAATATGTTGTGATTATGACATGAGTCCCAATGAATGAAAACTAAAATGAAAAACCCAAATTATTGATTGGGTATATATTAATTCACAACCACTTGAAATATGAGGCTAAAAAATGATTTAAAATACCATTAATAATGTTATTTCATGATATAAACCATCAAATAGGTAGTATAAACCCCACATAAAGTATATTACGAGCATAATACAAATCATGTCTTAATAAGAGAAATTTGAGCTGGAAAACCCTTTCCATGTGTCCTGATCACTGTGAATGCGCTCTTACCTCCTATATCATAAAAATATATACCTCATTAATATAATTAATAAACATAATCATATATATCTCCATTCATCCTATTAATAAATATTATTTCATTACCTGAATTTCTTTTAATTTTTAACATTGATGTTTAAATTTTTTGTCATTTGCACTAGTTTTATAACACCTATCTTCATATTCATTCTTCTTAAAATGTACATTATTAATAAGGAATAATCATCACCTTAGGATATTATTTATTAAATTTAATGATATTTTAGATTCATTTCATGAGTGTTTTATAAATTATCCTATAAGATGAATTTGAATAGAAGATTGTTTTGTTTATTTTTGTTCAGAAGATGGCATTTCATTATTTGATGAATTAGATAATGAAGGAACATCTCTAAAAAATAGTTAAACAATTACTTAAATTTTTTTTATCACATTATCCCACTAACTATTTTTTATATTCATCCATGATTTAAATTCCTTTTATTATTTATGTATGTGGTTAAACATACCCAAACATTGACAAACCCCGAATTAATGATTGATAATGAGTTAGTTTTGATAAAATATCATTAATATATAATAATAATTATCATAGTTTGTGATTTTTTGTGCAATATATTATAATTTATGGGATTTTTATTTATATAAAATAATATGAAAACTTTACACCCTTTTAATAAATTTTTTTCTTCTTAGTAATCATATTTTAAATGATTAAATTAACTATGATCAATTTTTGATAAAATTCATAATAGATTATCTAATATGTAATAGAACCTTAGTGATATTATAAAAAACATATTTATACTTTAATTAAATCATTATATATTTATTTATAAATCAAGGGAGGAAAATTAAACATGTTACATTGTGGAGGAAGTAGTCCATCCAACACATGAACAACAATTTAGTTTTTTTGATGGATTAAGTATGTGAAAAAAATTATAATGCCCATAATATAGGAATATTAAATTATATAAATGATAATTATATATTTATAATAGTGCATATAGAAAAATATTATACCAATATAAATATGAATGAAACTAAATAGTTGATAATATTCATGTTGGTGTGATGAATTTTTATTGGATTTCGAATAGAATATGAAGGGATTACTATAATAATAAATGAAAAAGGGATCATATTTTTAGTATAATGATTTAAATAAAAAATAAAATGTTATTCCCTATAACACGAGTTTAGAATATTTCACTAAATTTATAAGAAAATTTTATTTTTGAGATTTTTATTGAATTTTTATTTACTTTCATAATGTTTTTAATAGATTTTGAAGAAAAATTACCTTTCCTTGATAAATTCACAAAAATTTAAGATATATTGTAAATAATACATATAATTTATCAAAATTATTATATTATAATTTATCATGATTTTATTTAATTATTTTTTACTCATCATTGGTTTGCTTATTATTTAATAATTTATTATTTTTATACCATTTTCCTCTTATTATGGTATCATTCTATGTTAACATTTAAATTATTTCGTTTTTATGGTTTTATAATTTTTTCAATGTATATAATCATACATATTTCTGAATATTCATTCACCATTTGCTGTATTACAACTGAACTAAAAATCATAAACTCATTTTTTTATAGTATTACACTAATTTAAATTTATTTTGATGTTGAAGAGAAAAGATTATGAAATGGTAAGAAATAATTCTGAAAAACACATAACCTCATAGATTTATAAGTCATATATGATATGAAGTCATTTTTTCTATTTTAAATTCTTACATACTATAAAATCCTTATGAAATTAAAATTTAACTAACTATAAATTAGTACATGCCCTGTAATGTTGTATAGATCCTGTAATGTATTACATAGCTTGTAAAGTCATACATGACTTGTTAAGTCATATATTATATAATAATTAATAAAAAATATATCTGATAAAATTTAAATACTTACATTATTTCAAAAATCCATTTCGAACCATATGACATTACATTTAATATTTCTAAAACTCAAAATATAATATATTATAATAACCTTTGGGTATATAAATTTATAGTTTATTTTTATAAAATTTTTATTTAAAATTATTAAATGAATAATTATTAATTATTTTGATTCTATTAAAAATAATTTTAGAGTATTTTATAAAACAATAAATTACATTCTTGAGGGATAAAATGTATTTTATTTACATGTGTTATTCTCTAAAATGTGTAAGTTTCAAATTAAAATTATTTTATAAATGAAGAATCTATCTCACAAGTTTTTAGGGAGTATTCCAAGGACTCTAATATTTATTATTTTAAGAAAATTTATTTTTTATATTAAATAATATAATGATTTCATATCATTTTTTAGTTTTAATAATTATTTATGCTTATATAAACTCAAAAAAAGATCATTATATTTGATAAAAAAGTCTAGATCATAAAAAAATATAAACTAAAATGGTCAAACAAATAAATTATATTTTTAAAGTATTTTTGGCTTTAAAATATTATATATAGATTTCATCCCATACTACTGGAATTTGGCTTGTAGAACCTCATTTTCATAGTCATGTGATTATAAATATATCACTACTTCTTCGACAATGATAGTCTCATTATCAAAGAAGTTTATATTGTACTGAATAGTTTATATCTTTTAGTTATAGATTATTTTGATTTATTATTTTTAATTATATATTAGAACCTTATTGTTGGGTTATAAACCTCTTTCAAAAGGTATTTATGGTTGTTTTGTGGTCAGATAAATTTAGGGGTTTCGATTTTTACATGGGATAAAAAAATGAATGTCGATTATTCCTCCAATTAAAAATGAATGTTTTCAATTTTGCCTATAAGTGTGAAAAATTTATAGTTAATGGATTATGAATCTAGTATTTAGAAAATAATTTTTTTGGGTAGGGCATAATTCTATGAAAATTCATAACTAAAAGTTCTTAAGACTATTCATGACATCTATATCATTCCCATCATGAATGATCCATCCCATCAGTCACAAATCATACATCTAGCATCAATACTTTTCCCTTTTCTTGACTGGAACTATGATGTTTCCTTAGGTACCCACAATGACCATAGTAGGGTGTGAGTACAACTCAACAGCCACAACCAATGATGTCTAAAGAAAAATCCATTTTACAAAATTGTTTACATACACTAATAATATAATAATAGATGAGTAAATATATGAAAACATGTTGTAAAAATAAGTAGTTATTTATTGAACTCTTGGACTCATTTTTTATGGTGCCATCTAGTCCAACCAACTATCCTTCTGGTAGTACTTTTCATCTTATCCATAAATCGTAGTTTAATTTTTGCATCATGTATGAGAACATGGGTTTTCATTAAAAAAAATTCTTACTTTAGAGAATAATGTACAAAATTTCCAACCCATATACATGGATATTCATTTCCACCCTTAATACTATATAATTGTGGACCATTATTTCCACCATTTCCAATGTATAAAATATTGATTTTATGTACATCATTTCCAACACATAGATGAGAATCATTATGTCCACCATTTCCAAACTATTCCATCAGCTGTTACTTTTCAAGTTTCAACATACATGGAATTTTAACAACATAATATAAAAAGGATATACCATTTTAGCATTCAATATTCATCAGTGTAATAAATCTCAATATATATAAACACAATTAATCAACTAAAAAATTTTGTAATTTATTTATATGAAATAAATGTTAAACTTCCTTTAAAACCATTTAAAAATTTAATCATGTCCCTTTAACCAATTACCATTTCATCCAATCATCAGATCATAAAAAATTTGATTCCCAAGTTAATTAGAACAAGCCATTATGTTTTGATAACAATCCAAGCAATAAGGTCATATGGGTTGAGCTCATAAATACTCTATTCTAACATTACAACCCCATATTACCATTACCAATTAATTTAAACACCCAATGGGTAGTATTAGGTCTAATATCAAAATCATCAAAGAAACCCATTAATTCCATGAAGTGTCTAACAAATCAATTAATGTCCAAATGTATTTTTCTTAATCAATTAAATAAATGTGTATCATGCTTGCACCATTGCTCATAAAAAATAAAAATGTATATTAACAACACAATATTAAAATCTCTTAGACCACCTATCTTTTCATCATTGATATCTACTCATATAACTCGTTACATCGATTCATGATTAAATGACCACAACTATAAAAGATAAAAACACCCTGAAAATAGGGATGTTGTTTCATTGAAGATGGGGGAAAACCATGAGGTGATTAATTTATAGAATATAATGGAATTTACTCATATACATACCCATTGTTTTAAATAAAAATAAACTGCACATCAAATTACCTAAATTCGAAGGAGGTACACCCTTGGAAGATAATGAAGAGTTGGGTGTGATTCTATGGATTTTGGGAGTGAAAAAAGTGAGAAAAAATTTTATTTATAAATATTATTTGGAGTTAAGATAATAAAATTTCCAATTTTAATGATGCACTTTTTTTGGCCACACAGTTTTCTAAATTGTGCGCCAACTATGTGAGTTTTTATTTATAAGGAATTAAAAATCCACACAGCTTCATTTTCGAACACCATGGATTTGTAATCCATGTGGAATCCATGAGAAATGTTAGATAACCAAATATGATAGATTTTTATCCCCCTTAGATGGTCTATAAAGCTGTGCTACCTGTTAAACCATGCCACACATTCATGGTTAATGGTTACCAACAACCATGCATGAATTGCATGATATGTACTATAAGATGAATGTTCCACACATTCAAGTCATGAAAACCAATGATACTACTAAAACCTTCCCCAATACTAAAACATATTTCTTAGTTCAATTAAATGGAGTTTAACAAAATAATAAAATAAAAATTACCTAAAGTGAGGACCATAGAACCTCCCATGCATAAAAAACACATAACTCCCCTTCACACCACATCATTATTAATCCTTTTATGGAAAAATATAAATCGTTTGGAACAACATATCATCTTCCCCTTCCTATGTTCTTTCCTAAACACAACCATGATTTCATGACACTCAATCCAAAGGAACAGTATTACTATGAATAGTTTTATCACTATGAACCACCACACAAATAATATGTTTTTAAAGTAAACATCACCCTAAATCCCAACATCTTCAACATAAATGTCATGATAAAGGTCATTGTGATATTTACCAAGTTAGGTCACATGAAAAAAAATGCATAACATTGTACCACTGTGGAAGATCCAATCAATATTCTACCATATTGATCCTCAAAAAATCTAAAATGGCCTGATATACATGGGTTCCAACATTCCATATTTATGAATCTGATATTGAAAAATCATGGAGATGCATGAAGAAATGAATGCTCACCTACTGAATACTCAATAGATCTATATCACAGATATGTATATGATTTCTATCTACTATAGTTTATATCCACACTATTCCGGATCAACTATACATGCTATGATATTTAATCTACAAGTATTAGTATAAAAAACTCAGATTCTCTCACTCCATCTAACACAATAGTGATTTGGAAGGCCTACCATATAGTGCCTTTTAGGAAGAGCTCAAAAGAACCTGAGTACAGAGCACCTTTTACAAGACATTCATTAAATGTGATGTAAATGAGGTATCTTAATTTAAAATGACACATAAGGTCACCCTGTATAAACATATTATCATTAGAACATATAAGTTACCCAACTCATCAATAGTAACGTCTCCCAAATTAATAAGAAATAGGCTACATTTTTCGACTAATTCAAAATCACAAATAACTTATTTGTATTCCTAAGTAAAACCATAATAAAATCCATAAAAACATCATCCCACTTATAATATATAATGAGAAAGGGATTTAAAAGACCCTTGGTCACTGATTCTCAGCCATCACCTGGTGGCCAATATGGGATCATGTCACAAAACCTATGATCTCACATTTTATTCATATCCACCAAAAAACTTTACGAAGATAAAGAAAAATTTTGGTCAAAAAGGTTGAACCAACCATTTAAAAGAATGAAACATGAAAATCAACTCCTCCCACATATCATTAATAAAATAACCTGGAACATTTATAGCCACATGACTATAAATTGTCCAATCATGGGATTTCTCCCAACATAAATATTTTCCATGAATTACAACTACTCAAGACCCTCATACCACTTCCTCTGGATCTGGTTCAGAATAGAGTGTACAAGTAATAAATACCTATGTTTCATCAGTTACCACTCATTCTAGAAAACTAGATGTATCTCCATGAATATGTTCATAATCTTCAACTCAGAACTAGACTCTTGAACCACCATATTCTATGTCATTGGAGTTGAAAAATCAGCAACATAGTTTAATTTTTATAAAATATATTCTTGCTCCAAATAATAATATTTTATATAATAAACCAATCTCAAATGGATATATTTAGATCATGAAAAAAATATAAACTTAGGGATCAAATAATAATTATAAACCACCCACCTTCCACCCATAAGATAATTTTACTAACATTTATAGGTGTGAAATAATGTGTCCAACTCAAGATCATATATAGTATCGTTCTATTCATGTAGTCTCACCTACCATTATCTCTAGGTCACAAGTCACTATCCTTTTGTTAAAATTTCCCCAATCCCAATCCCAGATGAGTCAAAAAAATATAATATACTCATTACAAAATTATGGTATGATTATAATTAGTTTTTTATCCAATCATCCCTTCAACTCCTTGATTACATTATCACAATCGTCAAACCAATAAAACATTACGACCATCATAATTAATCATTATATTGGTACTTCCATATGAGTAACACCCTGATAAATCAATAGTTGTAACCTACTAAACCCACAAAAAATGAGCTTTAAAAAACATTAATTGGATTATCTTATGAAGAAACTAATTGGGGAATCTCAACGTCAAGTTCAACAATATCTTATAAGATGATATATCCCAAAAAATACACATGATCAATCCAACATATAAATTTAGATATCCTTGTATAAAAATAATCCTATTTCAATGAAATTAGTATTATTATAGGATGTTGGGCATGATCATCTCTATATTGGGAGCATACTATGATTTCATTAATAAATACCACAAAAAACGTTTCTAATTAAAATTGTAAGAATTGTTTCATCAATTTCATAAACATTGAATGAGTGTTCTTTAGCTCAGATGACATCACAATGAACTCATACAATCCATTCCAACTTCCCAAATTAGTTGGTGGTATATCAGATGTTCCCAGCCTTACCTGGTTCTACCCAAATCATAAATAAATCTTGGAGAATACATAGGTACTACTAAAATATACAAATATATCATCAATTCATGGGATAGAATACCAGTTTTTAATTTTTAACCGGATTAGATTCCAGAAATTAAAATATTATCACAATTTTCCATCTTCCTTCTTTATATATAGATCCAAAGAACCCCAAGGGGACATAATAAGTTGAATGAACCCTTTTGCATCCAAAATCTCAAACTAAGTGTTAATTTCTTTAAGCTACATATTTTAAATTATATAAGGAGGGATGGAAACTAGCTTAGCCCCATGAAATAATCAATAGTAAACTAAACATATCTCTTTAGTGGAAACCCTAGAATCTCTTCCTGAAATATGTCCCACAAATGTTCCACTACCAGATGAAAAAATCCCACCCCACTATCCAACTATCTATCAAAATACTCACAACCTAGTAGATTATTTTACCTAGATATAGATGAATGATCCATTTATATCCTTCCTGGACATCCCATTTTTTTCGATAAATATAGTTGTCACCCTCATGAGAAATTAAATTCACCCTACTATGGTACTAGTTAATGTGATCTTGGTATAGAAAAAACTAGTTCATTCATAGTGTCAAGTTAAACCTTTTAATCTTATGAATTAAAAGATAATAATGAAAATAGTGTCCACCAATCTCAAGGGAAAACCCTTTATATCAATATATTTCCTCTTATCTCACCCCTAATTGTGTGTCGATTAACATTACCCATATAATAACATCATCTCTAGAACCAAATCACTCTCAAAAAAAGTTTAAATAATATGAATTGAATATATTGTCTCTAATAAAGAAACTCTAAGTGTGTAATCCTAAAGAATATTACATTGGACATTTGATAAATAGTCTCATTATCTATGGGAGTAGTATAAAATACATAAAACATACCATTCTTGAGTTTCATGTGCTAAAATATTCAACAAATACTATAATTCTTATCATAATTTACTACATCCCCCACCCTATTCGGTAAGACAAATAAAACATAACATTCTTGAAGATGCTGGGTAAAAGAGCCCCTCTTAGATCTCTCCATTATCGTAGGTCCTCATCCAATATCCATATAATGAGGGTTCCTGAAGACCTATATATGTTCCCCATAAATCCATTATATCTTTATTACACTGGTGGTTAAAGAAAAATCCCATGAATGTGAATAGGATTTCTAGACTGATAGAAGACTACTTGATAGCTTCCCTAAGATTCTATTACACTCTCTCAGCTGCCTTACCTACAAAAAGCTTGATGGAATATCTCATGGTGATTCATCCAACTATTAGAATATATATAACCATATTTCCCAACTAAAAATAACCATCCACCCCTTGAGGAATCATTCATGTTCTACATAGTAATGAGATCCAAATTTACCAACATAGTGCTCTTTATCAATAAAATTGTTTTTACCTATGACATAATATCACACATGAGTCCATCCTGAAAATGTTTCACCATAGTCTTAACTTATTCTTTCAATTTTAGAAAAACACTACGGGTCATTACAGTAGCCATCCCAATCCATTACTGAGCTATTACCTTCTATAAAATTCATGAACTCTATAAATCATTCCTATATTTATTTTTCTTGGAAAATTTATTCCAAGATCTTCTCAATGAATTCCTTCCAATACATCCTCCCATTATACTCATACTTGATCTTGATATCCCACCGACACATTGGTGGTCCCTAGAATATATTCACTTAAAAATTAACCTTCCTATATAGAGGAGTCTCCATGTGGTCAATGATCATCTAGATAGACTCAATATAGAACTTAACCTCATTATGACCTCTATCTATAGTAATAATTGATGTTTGTTGTGGTATAAAATCACTAGTCAAATCAAACATAGTCAGTGAAACCCTCACAAGATCTCTATCTATAAAATAATTAAATATGATGAAATTAACATTTAACTAATCTTCCACCATATCACTCAGAGACAATAAATACTCTGGTCCCAACATCATAGGTGAATTGTCAACTATTTCCTCATCTACCTATTGGTATATGTCATTTTAGGGATATAACTCTATAATTAAAAATAAAAATTTCATGGAATATAACATATAATTTACACTAGAACACATAAAGGATCACGACTTGCTAGAATCATGATTCTTTTTAATCATTTTCACATCCCAACCATTCTTATACAGGGCCACTGGCTAACTCAAGTTTAAAGTAATCTTCCATGATAAACTATTTTCGTTTAAAACTATTTTAATAAAACCCATTTATCCTCATTAGATTTTCAAAAAAATTCATAAACTCTTTATCAATATCCATTTATTTTAAACCATATATTAATTAGAAAATATTTTTATATCTAAAACCCAAGCATTCTATTTAAAAGAAAAAAATAAAAACATTAAATATTTTGTGTTCTTGATATCATGCATGTCCCAAAACCCCTAAGTGCAGAAAATTATGCATGCATACACAATATAGTATTATATTAGACCATGAGTAAAATATCATAAATAAATAACACAATATAACATGAGTATGACTCATGGTGAAATAACATTTCAACAATAATAATAAAACATCATGAATAGAAATCACATCCCTTTGAACTTTGGTTTCCCCCTATACAAGGGTAAGATAATCCTGTGAAAGAGATAATTACCAAGAATTGAAACATACTAGTATCATAGCTAGCTTTCCCAAACAGTATGGAAATGGAGAATAACATGCACTAGTATCATTTTATTTTTTCCCATCACAACTCACTATGTAATAGTCACCAGAAGACTTTATGTGCACCTCCCAATATTCTACAGGATACCAACTAGAAATGAGGGTCTACTATAGAATGTGGTTAAACTTTAAACTCTTTGTTATATAAATTAAATAGTTGTAATAATAATAAATAATTAAAACAATAACTAGTAAGTAACCACACATCGCTTAACAAACTCCCAAAACTAGGTATGTTTGAATAAAAAAATATAAAAACAAGCCATGTCATTATATCCATATGTTCCCAAAAATAACCCCAATGAAGATTTACTACTAAAAACCCCAAAGGGTTCATTTATCATGCTCAGTACCTCATTCATTCTCAATCTCATAAGTCCCTAATCATTGAGAAAACACTAGGCCTTTAACGTTTTCCCAACCCACCACTATGAATTCTACTTAGGTACCCATGATGGACCAAGAAGGATGTGTATACAAATCAATAGGCCACCAGCAATGGTGTCTAAATAAATATCCATTCTAAAAAAAATATGTAGATTTATAATTTAATAACATACAAGGAAATAAATTTATAAACTGTTTTAAATATGACCTGTTTTTTATTATCCTATTGTCATCAAGTTCTAAGGTGACACTCAACCCAACCAAAACAATTTCATATAGTTCTGGTTATCTGAGTGATAAATCATAGGTTAATACTTGAATAAAATAAAATAAAAAGTTATTACATTAAATTCAATTCTTGGTACATTGTAGTATCATGTCCTATATTTCCAACCCACAGATGTATAAAGGCATCTCTACAATTACTAATATATATATGTGGAGCATCATGTCCCCCATATCCAACCCATAGAAATATAGCATCATGTCCTCCATTTCCATCCCATAGATGTGGAGTCTCATGTACCCCATATCCAAAACATTAAAGCAGGTAATACTTTTCATTCATTAATATACATGAAATTTTAACAATGAATGACAATAAGGATAATCCACTTTAACATTCATTATTAATCATGTATTATTATATTAAATATACATAAATGTAAATTAATAATTAAACTATTTCAAGATTCTTTTACGTGGGATAACTGTTAAATGACTTTTAAACCCATTTAAAAAATTAAATAATCTCATTTAACAATTTACCCTTTTTTCTATTTTTCATGTCCTACAAAATTTGATTCACATTTTAATCAAAATATCCCCTTATGCCACACTATCATGACAAGAAAAAAGTCAATCTATGATAAGAACATAAACCCCATACTCATCCATTACAACCCTATATTTACATTTACATGGAATTTGAACACCCGTTGGGTGGTTGTAGGTATGGTCTCATAGTCATCAGCTTAAATAATGGGATATGTGTAGGGTCTAAGATATGAATTGAAGGACATATGTATTTTCTTAAAAAAATAATCAAATGTGAATCATTCCAACACCTTCACACATATAATATAAAAATGAATAATAACAAGGCTATTGGATAAAATTATGGATCTGCTACCTTAAATTTGTTGATAAACACCCATCTAACCCTAACCATTAATTCAATTTAAAATGACTATAACCAAAATATCATATAACACCTAGGAAATAGGGACTATGAGACATAGATATGAGGATAAACCAATATACCTGATATAAGAGTAAAATAAATGATACATGGGGGATTTAGTTTGTAATATAAAAATAACAAAATTCGATAACAACTTTTATATAAAATTGACATATTGAATGTTTTTTCAAAATTTAGACAAAAAAACATAAAACATGTTTACCCAAACAACATATTATAAATATTATAGATATTTTTTCAGAAAAAACAGAGTTTATAAAATTTCAGAAAAGTAAAACATTTATATATAATTCTATAATGGAAAATATAACTTATAAAAACAAGTAAATTAATTCCTTATAAATATATAATGAAAAAAATTATAAAACATTTTAAATTATTGATATATTCTTTAACCTTCAATGATAAGGAACCTAGAATTTAGGTATCCATAGTTTTAATTAAAATATAAATGTCTATTTTTCTTATGAGATAAAACCATTGATACAATGATAAGAAGAATTTTGTTTCCATAGCCATGGGAACCCATGATCATCAAGATCCGATAGAGCCTCTATCTTCATATTCATTGATGTTTATGAATAAACTGGATATGAAAAATTATTAAGAACCATGAAATTTATTCCTGAATTTAAAAATAATCATCTAATAGATTATTGAATAAAAATAAACTCAAATTATTATAGTAAAGTGGTATAAAATTAACTAGATGTTGCAAACTTTTTAAAATAACTCTTGATATTCAGTAATGGAAAGGCTTCTTAGGTACCTCCTCCTTCATCACTACTCATATTTATACAAAATTTCAATTTTCATATTCCATGAACATTGAATATGTTAGCAATGGATGAAGAACCAACATCAACCTGATATATCATCTTATTTATTTGATGCTCGTTAGATCATACCCCATCATAGTGTTTCTATAATTCATATTGTGGAATGATTTTTTTCATCTGAACAAATTGTATATTTCTATATTATAGATTTATGGAAATGTCTATATATATAAAATAACTTATTAAATATGGAAAATGTTTTTTAGAATGACATCATATAACTTTTTTAATTTATACATAGTTATATTCAGAATTCTACACTTTAATAAAAAAAATTCTAGAAATATATATATTTATTTATACAAACATTAGAACATGTTCATCAGAATGTTCTAATTTATTCAATATAAAAAATTAATAAACACCTCTACTTGATAACATAATTTCAATAAAAACATTCATAAATACTAGGTATGTATACATGTTAGTAAAATATATAAATTTAGAATGTGATTTTTTATTTTGAGAAAAATGATATGGTGTGTGGAAAGATAATTCATCTATAATTTCTCTCCATTATTAAAATAAAAATATATATCTTTTTAAATTAGAAAATTTAAGAGATAAAACATGATCCCACTGAGTTATATTACATAACTTCTTGATTTCTCCCCCATTACTATGAAATTTTAAATTTCCAACATTTTCTTAAAAGTTTATATAAAATTATCTTATAAAAAGATGTAAAACATTTTCCCCCTTTGTTATTTTTTATGTGAAGGGTTTTAGAACAAATAAAGTGTATCTAAAATGTTTGGGAAATAAATTTCAATATGAAACAAAAATTTCGACAACAGATTAGATATTAATTCTGGAGTAATGATAATATATGACTAGTGAAATTGAAAAAATTCATCAAAATGAAATTGAAATTAACCATCTAAAAATATATAAAACCATTCAAAATCCATTTGACATATTGAAAAAATAATTTTCTATGATTTCATATAAAATATAAGATTATTTCCTCATAAATTCATTAATAATTATATTCATCTTCTTAACATCATTTTGATATTTCTCTAACTCATACAAAGCTGATTTCAATCATTCGAATTCATCTTTAAGAACATTGACAATATTATAATCATCCTTAAAAAAGAAGATATATTACACTATAGATTGAAATTTAAAACAATTAATATCATACTCAATAAGGATTGAACCTAATTTCATAAATTTTTCAACTCATTCATCAAATGATCAAACATTATAAATTTTAGAATTGTAAATTAATGATTTAGAACTACTTTTCTCACTTTTCCAAAGTCATCTAAAAAATTCAAACATATCTGACAACTTCACAAACTCAACATCTTGATTCAAAACCAAAAAATATAAACCTAAAATGGTTCTTGTTTTACCATCAAAATATCTATACAAAGTTCTTATGTCCTTGTCAGATATTTTTATTTAGAACTAATCATTTTATATAATTTCATCAAAATTTTCATATCATTTTCACAACCTATCTTCCATATAATGACTTATTTTAACCTCCTTTCATCATTTGATACTTTTACTTTGAAATTATGAACACATATTCCATTTTGATAAGAAATTTAAAGATATTTTTATAGGATTTAAATTTGTCAAAAATTAAATCATTATTTTTATATACTTCAATATTTCCTAAATTTCCAAAAAAATTCATCAAATCTTCCAACCATTGTATAACTTCATTGAAAAATTTATGTTTCATATCCATTCCATGTAATGTTTTGTAGAGAGGATAATATGTTGAATCAAATGAAGTTATGGGAAGTTAAAACTTTAGAGGTCCAGAACATTTATCATTCATTAAAAATTATTGATTTCATCCATAATTAGAATGTGATAAAAATTATATTACCTCTTCATCACCAAAATTACCACCCTTACTATGATCTTAAACATTATCACTAACTTTTAAAATATCCACAAAATCATTATTAGAACCTTTTCTATCTAGAATATTAATTCTTGGGTGATGATCAATTTTAATTGGTGGTTTACTATCTATAACATTCAAGGAAACACTTTTTATTGACTTCAAAGATTACGAAAATTAAGTATATCCTTATAAATATTAAAGATTACATTTTCCCTTCTAATATTAAATAATTTTTGAGATTTTTTATTAATTTATAATTCTCAGGAAAATTATTTTGATATATATATATATATAATTAGTTATATTTATCGAATTTATATTTTTATTACAACATTACTACTACATAAAATTTATTCATTAGAAAATGTGGAATTGTTATATTTATAGGCTGTAATTTAGGAATTTCTAAATAGTGGATTTAGGAAAATCAGACCAAGGATCTTCTACTTTCATAAATGATTATAAAATTTCCTTAATATTATCCTTTTTATTCAGGAAATTTCCAAAAAATATCGATTTTTTTTATTTTTCATATATATACTTCTTCTATTTTTCTACTGTATTATAATAATTTGTTTCTTTCATTATTAAATCCATATATTTATACAACCGAAAAGTTTTTTCATTGGGAGAATTATCATATTTATTTTTAATGGAAGCTAAGAAAGTTTCATCTGATATCTTATATGGTTTTTTAATTGAAATTCATGTTACTTATCAACTTTATTTCTCTAATCAATCATTATTTTATAAGTTTTATCCTTTATTTTTATTCCACAATCCTTGGTTTTTTAGCAAGCATCTTTTAATAAGAATCATAATGTTACATTGTCTTGGAAATAGTTTCCTCAAAAATCATAAATATATTATCTTTTATCATAGATGAAAACTTGTTAATTTTTATAAAAATCATTAAGTTTAGAAAAAACATGTTTATAAACACTAAATATAGAAAAAACTTTACCTTTAAATAAACCTCCTTCACTACTTCAAACATATTCAAAACATACATTACCTGATTAAATATCGTCATATTGTAAATTAAATATTACATATATATATTGGACATTTTAATTATCCATATCTGATTTCATAGTTATAATGATGTTTTGAATATAGAAAGCTATATTCTAATATTTTATACTGAGATGAAACGCCTTCTGAATTTTTTCATTGGATGGAAATATGGAATCTTTATCCTTCTCCAACTCAAAAGTTATTTAATTTCTAGGAAACATAAGTGACTAAATTCAATTCACCATCTGAATGAATTACAACATTCTTGTATATTATCAAAATTTTAAAATTTTACTTATTTCCCAAAAACTCCGAAGATAAAACCTTTAGTCCATCATCTTCCAACGAAAGAAAAAATGGATAAATATTCCTTTAAAACTATGGATTGTGAAAATCAAACTCATCTTTCTCAATAGCTAAAATCTACCATCATGAATAATAATTAAATTTTTTACAAATGAATCATACTTATCAAACCATAACATTTTGACCAGCCTCTATTTTTTTGAAATGTGACTAGAAATATTACTGGACAAATCCATGGGATTGGAAAAACAAAAGGATGAACCAAAAATATAATATAGTGAAGAATCACATAGATAAGATCTAATATTAAGGAGAATCAGTGAGGGATATTTGAAAATGAATCCCTTATGTGTGTGTGTGTGTTTTGGAGAGAGATGGTTCTCCTTCCCAGATCTAGTTTTTTATATCAAAACACTTATTTTGATAAACAAGTCACAATAATTGATAAAAAATATTTCAAAATTCTCATTCTTATTAGATTTATTATTTATGATTTATTTTTCAATTTTTTGTGGAAAAATATATACTATTAAAAAAGATAAATAATTATTAACAACATAAAATTTATACAACATATAAAAGTTAAAATAAAATATTGGGGAATTTATATTCCATAGATTAAATTATAAGATTTTGTTAGAAATATATTTAGGAATTTGATCTTTTGGAAATATTTTCATGCAAAAATAATTTTATAAGAAAAAATAATTGTAATTGATTTTTAACAAAAAATTTCATCCAGAAAATATCCTATCAAAAAATTTATAAATTTTTTTAACAATAATATTTTTATGATTTTTTTTTGGAAATAATAATTTAAGGAAAATTTTGTAAATTTTTTTTGATAGGATTATTTTATAATATGAAAATTTTAAGGTAAATTTCATAATAAAAATGTCATTTAGAATTTTTCATAACCTAATTTTTGTTTGAAAATATTAAAACACATCAATTATACCCTCCCCCTTTATAAAAGAGTTTATTATTTTAAAAACATGATTTAAAAAATTATTTATGAATTACAATTTTTTATTTAACATTCGTATATTCACATTAATGTAAATTATATTATCATAAATAATGGGATTGTTAAAAATATCAGACGTTGGTCTAATGTTATGATTAATTGTAAAATGATATCTCTTTCTGGTGTGTGATACCAATGGAAATTTTTTATAATGTATATGTTCTTGGATCATGGGTGATACACTAGGTTTTTAATTAATTTGATAATTATTGTTTTTCCATGAAATTGGAGTTTTATTAAAAATAAATCCAAAACCAGTGAGTGTGTTTCGCAACCACAAAAATTAAGAACTACGAAATCTATGATCCAATTTTTCTTATTTAGTATTGAATAGTGAAAATGATTTTGGATTCCAATTGGAAAAACAAGATAAATCCTCTATAATAATATTACATGTTATAGATTTACTTTTTTATATATTTTACATCCACTAAAATTGACATTTAAAAAATAATGTTCAAAATAATATCACAATTAAAAAATATACAATGAGATGTAAAAATTAATTTAAAATACTTAATATGGTACTATTTTGGTTTAGAATGATGTATTTAACATAAAAATATAGAAAACATTAAATATGGATGTCTAGTTGTATGATAATGCAAACATCCAAAAAATTCTATAAAAATATTTTGATCAACTAGTTTCATAGTTTCATCAAGACCTAAATTATTTCTGGCTCTGATAGGAGTACTTATACTATTAGTAAATTCGTATCCAGATTTCATAAGATTATATTTTATATAATTTTGTTTAGATATAATAGTTATTTCCGGTTTATGTGAACTTTTAATACCACGATTGATTGTAATTTCACCCATAATGCTCATATCAAAATAAATTTTCCTAATATCTATAATGGAATAAATTAGTTATTTTTGAGTTGATCTGAAAATAATATCACCAACAGAAATTTTTGTACTGATGTTTTTTTAGAATTATTTTTTATAAAAAATTATGGTTCTAAAACCCCCTTTCCAATTTTTTTTTGTAACTATAATCATGATAATCTTGCATACATGTCTCTAGGGGCTTGTTTATGCCGGCAAAGTTAATTAATAAGTCTAAATACATGATTCAATTTTTTTTTTCAAAACTAGAGATTTTTCAATATAAACATACTCCTATAAATATTCATTAAGTAAAGTACACTTCACCACCTTTTTAAATTTTTTGAAATTATAATATTCTCTATAAGATAATAGTATTTGGAAAGCTTCAAGTATTTCTACTAAAGCCCAGGTGTCTTTACACACTATACCTACTTATTGATTATAATACTCTTCAAAATTTCTATGTTTACATCTAAATGTGACTGCATTTTCATCACACTTATTTCCTAAAACACATCTGAGTCCAATTACAGGTGAATTATTAGGTCGTTCAAAAAAGTCCAAAATTGATTCTTTTCAGATTAATTGAGTTCATCTTTCATAGATTTATTCTAATATTCATCACCAAAATATTCATCCTCAGGTTTGGTTCTTATTTAGAAAAATATTCAAAATGTTAAATTTCATTTATTAAGGAACATATAGTTCAATATGGTTTATCTACATCACCAATTATATTATCAATATGACGATTTATAAAAATTTCTTAATTCTTTGGGTATGTAAATGTAACATTATAATTAACAAGATTAATCTTTTATTTAGGAAGGACATATAAATATATTTATTTATTTTTTCTATCATAAAAATAACATTAAAAATGGTTTGATAATATGTTTTTGTAATAATATTTACGATTGTAGGATGAGGTTGTATGAAAAAAAGGATGAGTTTCCAAAAAATTAACATTCACTCATTCATAAATAGAAATTTTATATTTATTTGATTCTCTATAACCTTTATTTATTATAGAATAACATAAAAATATTACATCATCAAATATTGTAGAGACTTTGTGTAAATTTTATTCATTATTAAAAATAAATACTTTCTATCCAAAAAATTTTCATTCGAAGGATTTGGATTTCTCCCAGTCCATATATCATAAATATTTTTATCAATAAAATGTCTTATTAAAATATGTTTTATATTATATGTGGTGGTAATAATTAGTTTGGCCAAAAAATGTTTAGCAATTTAGTTTTCACTGAACATCGTTCTTGTAATATCCTAAAAAATATATATCTTGTTTCAATTGTACCATTTTTTTGGAGCCTTTGGTGATGATAATTTAGTTATAATAATACTTGACTAATTTTGTTTTTAAAATTCATAATTTTATAATTTTCAACCATTATCACTATGAATAGTAACCAAGCATAAATTTTTCATATATTTGACATGAGCTATATGTTTTTTAAAATAGAAAAATACTTCCAATTTTTTTTCTAGAAAATAGATGCATGTATATCTAGTGTAATCATAAAATAAAACATATACTTAGTAATTTTCAAAAATAATTATAGTATGTGTAGGATCAAATAAATCCATATGAACTAACTATAAATCATCAGAAATTGATACTTCACTAATATATTGGAAGCTTAACATGTGTCACTTTATAAATTTATAAGGATCACACATGTTAAAATATTTTTACATATACTCCAGTAGATATCTAAATAGTTATTTAATTAAGAGTTTAAATAAAATTATATCATTATAGTGTTCTAATGATCTATTTAATAATCAATATTAATCATCTGTTTCACTTATGTATGGTATATCATAAAACCTAAGGTCCTCTATAAAAAGTTTATCTACATGGTAATTCATGTTAGAAGAAAGTATAAGCATATCTTCTACACTATGTATAATACATTTTTCATTCCAAAATATCACAATATAACCCTCATCACATAACTGGCCTGTTATAATAATTATGTTTAAATATCGTACAACAAATAAAACATTTTAAAATTAGTCTTTACCAAGAAGAATAATATTTCATATTCCAAAAATTTCTCCTTGAGATTTGTGACTAAAATCATCATTTCCCCCTTTATTTCATTAATATTCTTGAATAAACCATTTTTTATATTCATATGTTTGGAATATAAACAATCCATGTATCATATGTTATTGTTATTGGTGAAATTATTTTTTTCATTAATGTAATATGGTTAGTGTTTTGGATCCCAAAAATGATTGGATATGGAATTATTATAAGATAATATTTTTAGAATCCACATATGTCAAAAATTTATTATATTTTCTAGTTTTCAATTTTTTTGGAAGATAAGAATTTTGGAAAAACCATGATTAAAAATTATTTAAATAAAATTTGTTTTTTTAAATGTCCAACACTTTGTAGTTTAATGAAAAATGAGAAAACCATTCGATTGAAATAGTTATTTTAAAATTTTGGTTTAGTATTATTGAAACCAATTATAAATACATTTTTATGTTGTTTTATCTTGCTGAAAATTTATTATTTTTTATATACCATTAATAAATTTTGAGATTCACTTTCTCATACTATATATTTTAGAATTTAGATTCAAAAATAAAATTCCATCCTCAACAAATTTAGTATTGTAAATAAATATTTCTATGGATATTGAAAAATTAAATTTGGAATGATCAAAATTCTATAATTATTTTAAAACATTATAAATTCCATAAGTAAATATATAAAATTTCAAATTTTTAATTTGATATTTTTCCTCAATAATATTCTGTTTTTTAAAGACTATATTTCTTTTCTATAATTTTGAAAAACAAAAATCATTCTCAAATCTAGTTAAATTAATATTCTCTTCAATTAAGTACATTCATTTTCTCAATGTATAAATTTTTTATAAACCTCAAAATTATGATTGTTATAATTTAAATTATGACCATATAAGGTTTTATTATATACCTTATCCAACAGTAATTTGTTACTCCATGGGATTCTAGAAAAGAAACCAATATTCTTGTTATCTTAACTTGTACTATTTGATGAATTTTCTAACGAATTATCACCAACACTTTCACTCTATCTGTCTGATTCTTATATAATTTTATTACACTAATTTCTGTAGAAATTCATATAAGTCCTCTCATAATTTAAATACTTATATTTTTTCCTAATAATGTGGAAATATGGTCTTACCTAACAAGACTTCTTGCACTCATAGCATCTATTTTCAAAAGAATCATTTTCCCACCTATATCATTAAAATTATTCTTATACTTATATGTGATATATTTCTTCCAACAAATCATTTTTATTACATTAATAATATTAACCAACTCATTTTCATTTATTTAAGATGAACTAATATATATTTCAACTTGATGTTTTTTCCTTTGAAGACCTAGAAAAATTATCTACAGATCTCACTAGCACAAAAATAAATGAATTAGAAAAAAAACATAATTTATTTTTTATATTTTATTCTCAATAATCCCTCATACTAAATAATAGTACATATAAAATAATCTAGGCTATACTTTTTAATTATTATTTGTATCATCAATAGATTTTCTCTGGAATTCATACCTTAATAAAATAATCATAATAAAATTTTCTACCAGAATATAATAAATAAGATATTTATCACCCAGTAATTATAAAGTATTAAAACATTTCATAAATAACATATTCAGATTCAAAATAGATTATCTAGTTAATAAATCAAGTACATGTATTCATCCATAGTAATTTCACTTCTAGTTTCTATAACATTGGAAATACAAAAATGATTGATTTATAAATTTTTATAAATACTAATCACAAGATCTCAAAAAGATATATGAATATAGATATTACATATCATGTAAAATATCTAGGTATTTATAACTATACAGTTACATTGATATTCAAACATTACTGAAATTGAAAAGGTATAAAAATCATTTTTCAGAATATGATAACTTACAGTTAATGTGACAATTTTCTCAAAACTAATGTTGATAATTTTTTTTTAATATGATCACTCCAATACATATAATTAAAACCTTTGAAAATATGTGGTCTTCTTGAATTTGTGTGTTCTGGAGTTTCAATGTTCAAAATTTTCTTCCCTATAAACAAGAAACATACTCTTTGTACAAGTTCACGTTACTAAAAAATCGTTTACAACAAAATTTCTAAACAATAAAATTCATAAATGTAGAAAAATTATAGAGAATAAATGTAATAATATTAACCAATTGTTGCAAGTTAATTCATTAGAACCTTCTATAATACATATATTATGATCTATTTGTATAAAAAGTCTACAATATGGGCTAATTATAGTTTATAAAACATAAATTATAAAATACATTATTATAGTTTCAGTAAAATTATCAGATTTAATGTTTATCCTCAGTTAAGATTAAAAATAAAATAGAAATTTCCTTCAAACATCATGCTATAAATTAGATAGATAGTTTATACAAATAATAGAGATTATAACATCTTAGATTATGTAACAAATTTTTGTATAATTATAATTATGAAAATATTACTTATAAAAAAATACAGATATACATTAAAATGTTGTATAAGAAAATATATAACTTTAAAAAATGTTGATCTACAATAACTTTCAACATTATTTGAGTTTATAAACCAAACATTAGGTATCCACATTTATAACCTAACTAAAAAGTTTTGTTTTATTAATAAAAGAAAAAATCAATAGTAAGATCGGAAAAACTCTTTTCCCCATCTATATGAACCCTCAATAAACAATTTCATCCAAGCATGTGTATTCTGATACTTGTAATCCCTTGGTAAAACTAGATCAGAACAATGATTACAAAACAAAAATATCTTGAGTCATTTAAAAATAATCCTATCCGATATTCCATAATAAAATGTCTCTCAAATATATAATAATAACACACTCACAGATTAATAAGATATTATAATGTCTTTAAAATATCTCTTGATAATCGGTTATACAAAATATTCATAGATACCTTCATCTTGGCCACTAAAACTATATATAGGAAAAGTCCTGATGGAAACTTTTTCTACATCTCAGAGGTCATTTTTATTTTTTTACGACAAAAATAAACTTAACATCTTAGTGTGTTCGTCCTATGCGTGTTAGATTATTCACCATAATAATGTAACTGTAATTCATATATTGTACTAATTTTATTCATCCAGAAAAATTATATATCATAGTATTGATGATTTATGGAAATTTCCATCTTGAAAACATGTCTTACTCTATTGGAAAATGGATTATCTGAATGACATTATATAACTTCAATAATTTAGACTTATTTATATTCTGATTTCAACACATTTATAAATATTTCTCTATAAATATATGTAACTATATATCCAAAAATTAGAAAAAGTTCTTCAGAAT
Organism: Viscum album; assembly: GCA_963277665.1. NCBI lineage: Eukaryota > Viridiplantae > Streptophyta > Magnoliopsida > Santalales > Viscaceae > Viscum > Viscum album. Next base: position 1,867,528,910 of record OY728159.1, read on the forward strand.
ATAGAAATTTATTCTATCAAATAAATTTTTATTCCTCTCTTAGGAAAAACATAATCTTGATAAATACATAATAAAAAACAAGGTAATTATTAATGTTATTAAAATGTATACAATAGGGAAATATATTTTTATTTATAAAAAATTGGATAGAATATGATGAAATAAATTTTGACTAATAAGAATAAATGAATTATCTAGGTAATATTAGTAAACCTAATTTTACACTTACCCAAGGATTCAAATCACAATATGTGACACTTTAAATTATTTAAAATCAAATAAGGTACACCATTGAATGTGGAAAAAGAATTCAGTTCACAACTAATGCAACTAAGAATGAAATTAAGGGAATACATGGTGATATTGATATAAGATGTGACAGGAAAAGTGGTAAAATTTCCTCTTTTAATGAGTTATATATTTTCTATTAATAATTTTAAAAATCATGAACCAAACATGTGAGATCATCTAACCAATTAAATAACATTCCACATAGTTTCATATGATATATTCATGGTTTCATAATTTTTTTGGAATCCTTGTCAATAGATTTGGACCCAAATCACACAATTTATATGCCTTTTTTCACAGTTTGTAAAATAGTTCCCCCATATAAATCATGATTAATAGTCATGGTTAATGGTTACAACTAACTATTCATTAATCATGTGCCATGCGTTGTTAGGCCCATTTTCCACGTTTTCAATTCCTCAACCCCCAAGATGATACGTAGTTATTCCCTACTACTAGGAAAGAATTCTATAATCTAATTAGAAGGATGTGAAATAAAAATGAAAATAGAAATTCACATTGAAGAAATTAGTTATATTATAGTGGGTTTTATACTCTCACATTTAGTTTATAATGTGTATACATATGATTATTTTAATTTATACTATACTAAATATACTTGTTTTAATAATCTATTATCCATTAAAAATTAAAGTAACATTAATAATTATTTAAAATTTTATAAAAATGATAATTAAACCCCATTACTATTCATCCATATTTATATCTGGATAAAACAATTGGTATCAAAGACCAAACCATTAAAACAATTATCACAATTTTATGTAATTTTTTTATTTCTTACCATGACGTAGACATAAATTTCTAAGGAAAATATAATTTTAGATGCATGGAGTATGTTTTACTGATGGATGGATTAGGAATAATCCACAATTTTATGCTAAATACTACTAATTTAAGAAATAAAAGATAGATTATTTCCTAAATAATATATGCACATATCACTAAACACTAATGATAAAACACTAAAATTTATAAAAAAGTGATCAAGAAACACCGACAGGTAATGATTCAATAAATTATATTCAAAAACAAAATTTAATGAATATTTTAAATAAATAAATTAGAAGAAATAGTTTTTGTTCGATATCAATATGTAAAAAAATATGAAATTTAGAAAATATTCCATGGAATTCATTATAGAACTTATAAATTAAAAATAATTAATCTCGATATTCATATATCTAAATATATGTACATTATAAATGGATGAATAGGAAACTGTTAATCCAAAATTTTATCGATTTACTAGAATATTTAAGGGGTTACATTTTTTATGAGATGCAATAAATAACAAAATTATTATTAAAACTATTATAGTATCACTACCTAAGATGTGGAATGAATGAAATTAGGTATTAATTAAATTAATACTTTTAAATAATATAGACATGATGAACTTATTTTTTCTCTAATGTAATATGATCAAAAAAATAAAAATATTTATAATGAAGAATAACTAAAATTAATGGAATTGTATTTAAATATATGAATTTTTATACTTAATCATTAGATTATTTCCCATTGTGAAATGATAGTGATGATGTTTTCCATGTTTACACATTATTCTAAAAAATCATAAAAGATATTCAAATATATCTACAAGGGAATATCTAAGGAATGATAAAAAATAAAACAAAAAAAGAAGTTTTATTAATATTTACATTCCAAAAGAGAGTTTTTATTAATTAAATAACAAAGTAAACATGAAACATAAATTTTTGTTACTGAATAAGTTTTTTAAAGAAAAATGAAGAGGGATCTTAAAATGGGATGGATTTGTATTGATGATTCAAATTCAAGTTATGAATCCAATTTTGAAAATGAATTGGAATATATATTCTTGATCAAATCGTAAAGTTAGAATATAAACATTAGATGTTTAAAAAATAAACATCATATATGGTAAGAAAATATTCATAAAACATGATAGGTAATGCAATAATTTTTTTTCAATTAATAAATATGGATTTAACATTACATTTTTTGATAATTTAGAAGGTATTATCAATGTTTTTTGAGAAGTTAAAATTTCTAAATATGTAATTATTTTAAAGTTATAAAAGTTGAGTCTTGGAAATGTAATGTTGTTATTATTTATAATTTAAGTGTATGATATTATATTTGTAAATTTAAATGTTGCATTGTGTAATGAATTTTATGAATTAATGACTAGTGAATTTGATATTAGTAACTTTGGACAATTTAAATAATTCTTTAGAAATCAAATTTTTCCAAAGGATAATGGAATATCTCAAAAAAAATTCTTAGTAAAAATTAAAATTTTAATTGATATGGACTAGATAATTATAAAAGTTAAAATATTTCTATTAGTACCTTATTTATTGATAATTTTGATAAATCTAAAAAAATATAGTGTTAATTAATTTATATAGGTATGATTGGCATCTTAATATATTTTTCCGATTCTCAAAAAAAATATTGTCTTTATTTTGTATTTTTTCTTGATTTTTGAAAGATATAGACTTAATGGATGTTAAAATAATGATAAAACATATTAAACATTCATTACACATTGGATTATTTAATTCTAGGAAAAAGTAATTTAATTTAAAAGTTGTTTAGATTATGATATTGGTGGTCATTAAATAGATTGAGTAATAACAAGTGTAATTTTTCGCATTCATGGAAAAATCATAGTCTCTTAGAGTTCTACAAAAATATTGTTTCATTATCCAGTATAGAAGTACAATACATTTTAGATGTATCTTTTTATGATCAATTACTACTGATTACGAATTATTTTTTTGATTATAATTTCTATTTTGAAAATCAACTTATTATATATGATAATTAATCATCTATATATATATTTCATAATAGTTTTCTCCAATTAAGAAAAAATATATATAATTGAGACAAAATTTTATTAGAGAGAAATTTCAAAGAGGTTACATTTATTCAGAATATCTTGTAATGGATTATAAACATTTAGATAAATTTACTAATCCATTGGACTAAACTATGTTTTATAAAATTAAATAAGAACATATAATAACATAATTTTAAAATAAAAATCCTGAAATAAATATATTTGATTATATTTTTGGGCATCATGTGAGTTATATTATGAAATATACACTCTAATTCAATTATATTAATTTCTTTTTTATATACTAACTTTGATTCTAACAAAAACAACCCATTTATAACTTACCATAATTAGAATGTCAATATATAATATTGAGTAACTTACAAACCAAAGAACATTTATGTTATAGGTTTAATGAATTAGTAAAAAAAATTACATAATAAAACTCATTTAGTTCTCATCAAATAAGTATTTGTCTATTATATGTTAATTTTCTTATTCCAGATAAAGGCTTCAATATCTCCCACATTATCGATATCATGTGATACTCTTCTAGTCCAATATCAGATAATATCTTTCTTTGTAATTTGGGGAAAATTGGAACAAAATAATGAGTGACTTATGATTCTATATGATGGTAAACTAGGGATATGTAAATCTATTATAATTTAAAAGAATAAGATAAGAATAATGGTATGGTATCATGATCATAAATTATAAATTTCACCACTATTTGTTCATAAATCATAAAACATGATTCCTAGAATAAATATTTAGAATTTCATAATACATGATTTAACAGATTGTGGAATCATCATTAATAAATCATGATCCATGTGATCATATCATAACCATAAAATAATGAAATAAGAATCATTTAGGCCAATCATAATCACAGATAGTCTTAACAATATCTTTGAAATCATACATTCATCATGGAAATACATAAAGAAGATAATTACAACATTACATTATGAGTAAATTATTTATAGTTAAATTTACTATCTCATTGAACTTTATTAACTATTTCATATTTTTAATGTTTCTTAACTCTCTCATCTCATATTAGTTTCTCAACTTCACCATCCCCACCCAATGTTGTCAAGGGTAATATAATTATAGGCATACCCATTACATAATTAAAACCATAATTATATGTGCCACAAGGTCATAAAAAATCATCATATCATTATAGAATAGCCCAATGAAATGAAATAGGGTTTTTAAACATATCATCATCAAATAATCATAATTTGTGAAGAAAAAGTAATTAGTTGGTATCATAAGATATTTTATTATATCCACATATCTTAATTAACATGAGGGAATGAAATCAGTTTCAAAAAATATTGATAAAATAATCATCCTCGTAATACATATGGAAAAGTGTAAGACATCATAATTGAATATTTCCATTAAATTATATAAATTATTTCTACATAGATGAAAATACATTATAAAGAAATATCTTAATCATTATTTTAAAACATGGGAAAATATCATTCTTTTTTGATAATATTTTAATAACAAAAATTCCCAAAATATTGAGAAAATTATTCTCATTAAATATAAAAATGGAAAAAATAAATGAAGCTTCAATGAAAAGAAAATTCATGACTTTTGTAAAATATATTCATATCATATATGTTAAAAGTGGACATTCTTTTCTCACTTTTCTTAAAATTGAAAACCAACTTGTTCAGAAAATAACTAATAAGAATGATTCCATTTTATTTTTTTTAATAAAAAGTAGAAGGTAAGAAAATTAAAAATAAAAAAAATCATAAATTGTTTAATTCGTTCATAAAATGATTTTTAAAGATATTGAATATGGAAAAAAAGCTCACTGACCAATGATGGAATAAGGGTGACTTTTATTCAAAAATAATTATCAGTAAATTTTTATAATAAAGATATAAAATAGTAGTAACAAATACATATTATTGGAATGATCCTATGTGAAGTAAATATAGTGTCTCTTATGGTTATTCTCTATATAATTTCCCTAGACATAATTTTCTCACAAAAAATATAGAAAAGAAATGAGAATATAACATAAACCCTTACCAATTTGGTAATATACTAATCAATAGCTTGTAAAATATATAACATATATAGATTTATAAATACCTATATTTTCCTAGAAAAGTAACATAAAATTTATTTATAGTAAGTATATACACCATAAAAAATTGATATTTAGAAAATAAGGAATATATGTCAGGAAAATAAAAGTGACACGGGAAACTGTTACCTCAAGTCTAATTATTCTTAAAAAAAATTCTAATATCTATTATATTAAGTATTGATTTAATATGAATAAATTATAAAATCATATTAATATATATTTCTATATAACATTCCCTATTAAATTCCCATTTTTTTATTATCAATTCATCATTAATGTCATTATTCAGGTGAAAACCTATCAGTTTTCCATGAACTCTTCAGTTCAAATGTTACTATACCTTTATCTTGGTCATCGATTTTTCCCTAATGGTTATTTTGTAGGAAAATCCTCACGATAGATTCCAGGAAAACAACAACAAGGATATATTCACTAGAATGACAAAGGACTCTAAAGAATATATCCTCCACTCTAAGGAGGAGATGGTGTAGGAATTTCTTTATGTCGTCATACCACAGGAAGAGACAGAGATGTTGGGGAGACCTATTCAAGTTGCGGTCATCAATGAGCCAACTAATTGGATCGACAAACAAGATATGATCCTAAGGATAGGCTTCAATGATGGAAAAATCAGCAAAGAAGAGTATGTTTGAACCTGGGATAAAATGGCATGTTGTCTTGAAAATTTTGTTGGCAAAGACCCGGCTACAAAGGTATGGCTTATGAACTGGGATATTTATATAGAGGGAAACACTAATATGCTATGGATTTTCTTTGATGTCTTTGCTTTATCCTATGAGGATTCACCTCCGGATTAACATGGATTGGTTTCTCACTTTTTCTAAAAAGTGATTTTACAATAAAAAGTTAATTTTCAGGTAGTCATAATCAACAATATATAGTGTTGATGGAAATGTAATTACATTACTTCAAGGAGATTAGAGTGTGTACGTACATATGAGTGATGTTTAAACTTTTCAAAGGGTCAAATAAAATAAATTTTGATAATAATTTACATTTAAATATTAATAATTATATCATAAATATCACATATTTTTATTAAATCTAACTTTATTATAATTGACATAGTGCAGAAATGAAAAACAATTCATATAATTTTTTGGTGGCAGTAGTTCACAGGTAAGCATGAATTATGTTATCATGTTTCAACAAATTCAAATTTAAGAGGGTAGATAAAATATTATAAAAATATAAAATAAAGATTTCATAATTATTATATATAAAAACTAAATCTATCAAAATAAAAATTCATGAAAGATGGTGATAGAAAATGAAATACATCGCTTCATGGAGATTATTGTTTATACGTACACGTGAGTGATTATTTCATTTACCATTAAGATGAAAATGAAATTAAATATTGTTTTTAACTAATATTATAACATTATAATATATATAACATATTTATTTTCTTATATCATCATTTTTATATAATACATATATGGTGGATGATGAAATAAACATTGAAACACTTAGTTATTAATTATACCTCCCCCTTTCGAAGCCTACCATTGCTTAAACTTATACCATTCAAAGGTTGGTGGTGTTGTGATAATAAAAATTAAAATATTTATAGATTGAATTTAAAAAGTTGTTTTTTAGTTCTCGGATTAATTAAATTTCCAAAAACGTTTTAATATGTTTGGAAGAGTTGTGTCCTTTTATAATCCGGGTAAAAGAAACCGTTAAAATTTTGAATAAATATAAAATATAATAAATATCATAATCGTAGAAGGGGGAACCAAATAACCATAATTTAGAATATTTTATTGTTAAATATGAAAAAATATATACAACCAATGGAATTTTTATAAGTTTAATTGGAATTTTAAGCCTTCTCTTTTTGTTTAATTCCCATTTAAAACATTGTTTACATTTGAAGCGGGAACTACTTCTACAATTTTTAAGGTTTAGGAAGTTACATCTAATGAGTAAACTAAAATAGAAATGGTAAATGGATTATATTTTATGGAATTTAACATTAATATTTTACTTCATAATTATTTTTCTTACTACTAATACATCTAATAAAATATTATTTAACATAAAATATCATTTTCCATTTTTGGACTATTCAAAAAAAATTTCATCAAAGACATCAAGATAAATATTTTGTTATAATATAATAACTTTAACTTTCACTTAAAAATTATATTTTTTTAAAATTTATTATACCTCATAATTCATTAAAAAATTATTACTTTTAATATTCATAATTCCATTTTCTTGATTTTTCTATTTCATACACAAGAACAACGTCAGTATTGCATAAGTGTTCAATCTAATTATAATAAAAAAATATAAAATTAAATTAAAATTGTAAAAATATTAATTTATGTTCATAATAATCATTATTTATCACTTATAATCTCTTTTCATACTAAGGAATAAAAATAAGATAAATTAAAAGTAAGAGAGAGACATTTTTGTAAATATATTTTACTTAAAATCATATAAATGTTATATTTAGTGGTAAGTGTAATTTATTACAAATTTTTTAATATTGGATGTTTATCTTATAAATATTAAAAAATAATATACATAAATGCGTTAGGGATATTTTCTTCTTTAAAACATAGTTTTAACCTTTTTACCAGTTTTAACCACACCGGGTTATTTTTTTTTACCAATGTTAATATTAATAAGGATAAAATATAAAGTCGTCTTATTCAAACAATTACATACTTATTAAAAGTGAAAAATCTATTTTTTAAATATTTATTTTTTTAATGGAAGAAATATATTTTAACAAACTTCAAAAAATTCAACAAATCCCATTTTTTAAAATAAATTTATTTTTGCATAAAATTGATTTTATACCAAATCAATTATAATGTTGATTATTACAGAATTAATAATATTATTTTTACCCAATTTTATAATATGTTACGTTAATACTAAATCCAAAATATATTTCTACTTTTAGATTACTTGTTCTAAAAAAAGAAATGTCATTTTTCAAAAACTGCAATTTTTTATTATTCACTAACAATTTCATTATTTTAGAAAAAAACCAACAATTCACCCTTATAATATTATTAACATATGATTTCAAAATTAGTTCCCATTTTTTAAAAACAAATCTAAATATTTCTAAAATTAATCATATTATGACTCTAAAAAATGTAATACAACAAAATTTTGAATAACATGAATTTTTGTAGTATAGAATTATTCTCATTCCACACATAATCAATATAAATAAAGTAATTTATATTCATTTACATGGATATATAATATAATTATTTCATTTGAATTAATTATTTATAGTTTCTAATATATCTTATTATGAAAACAATACATTACGCATAAAAATAGTTTTATAAAAAATATCTCTTTTACATTCAAATAACATTTTCATCATTTTACAATAATTGATAATAAATTTATGATGTAAAAACCTTCGAAAAGAGAGACTTAAAAGGATAATTGTTACTACCCTTAGGAGCATACCTGATTAGAACACTACAGTTAAGCATGTTTGGCTTGGAGTAGTAATTAGTATGGTTGACCTTCTAGGATGTTTCCTAGGGTGTTTTTGAGTGAGGACAAAACACACTGAAAGAACTTGTTTTCGCTTGTGGGGATAGTCATTAGCCTGATAGGTGACCCTAGTGAGTAATAGCCTATGGTGTACTGGGAAGGTAACCAAGGTATTACTGGATACCCATGGGGTTAGATTATAATGTTCAAGGCTCAGGGAGTCGGGTCATGACATTTGAATTATTATTAATTTTCAGAAGGAAAATTGTTATATATATATATATTAATATATTTATTCCTACAAATATATGAAAAACCAGCGGCTAGATCATAACAATCATATTAAAATAATATTTCTATATTATGTCATGTTCCATTTAAGCTTAGTGTTTCATATATAAAATTATATGAAACACATAGAATATATTAAATATAAATATATTCTAAATGCATGTGGTGCTATATTATAACACCATTAAGGAAATTGTTCCCCTAAAATTTGTATTTATGGTTCAATGATAAAGAGTTGAAAACATTTTTATAATTAATTCAAATATGAGCGATAAAAATACATATAAGTGGAAATAAATAACATTTAATTCAAATAATCCACATTTCTACTTTTAAATGAATTAAATTCCTATTTTAAGAATATGAAACTTATAATTTTAAAAATTTGTGTATTATAAGTCAAATAATTGTGAATATGTTAAAAAATATATTATTTTTGTTATGAATTATTTTCCATATAAGATGTAATTGATTTTTCTTCTGTCATATTGAGTTTGTGGAATTATTTTACCATTGAGATAAGGAATTTGATAAAATTTAATTAGTTTATTTCTTTCAATAATTTTATCATTTGATTGTGTTTCAATCAATTTTACGCCTTCGCTCCATGAAAATATCCCTAATTAAATTTTTATTAGAGAATCACAAAATTAACATTTAATAGACTATATGATCCACAAAATATTGAATTGTTGTTCATATTATAATTAGATATTTACAAAAACTAGTTATAATAATATAATATAATAATTAATATAAATTAACCATTAAATAAATAAATAATACACTAATATTAAAAACATCAAAAATAACACCCTAAATTCATCTTAAGTTATTCTATAATTTACTAACCTTAAAGGTCTTAAAAACCATACTTACAAGATTCAAATACAAAATTTTTGAAGTATTCAATAAAATATGTTTTTCAAGTAAAACATAAAATTTAACCACCAATAAATTTTATCACTCATATATTTAAATTTCAAAAATGTATATACATTGATTATATATTAACCAAAAGGTACTTATCATTACAAAAAAACAACCTAAATCAATATAAATTCACATTAAAAACATATATTATTACAAAATATTACCTAATATTTATTCATCAAATAAATTATCATAGTATCGTTACTTTTATATCCACCTTAATCACATAATGTTCCCAATAAAGTATACTTCATTAAAAATTACATTAATTACATATTCATGAACTCTCATTTCAATACGATATATTCCAAAAAATATGGATACCCCTAAATTCAGTAACTATAATTACATAATTTTCAAATTACATATTAACCTTAAAGGATATGTGTTTACTTCAACTTTTATTATAAGAAACATTTTTCCGAGATAACATAACAATATATCTATAAAATATTGGTCCCTTTCTAGACCATTAATCTCTGTGTCTCTAAGGTATTAAATTATTGGAGGAATCATAGATAAAGTGTGGTTCAGATTAGTGGTTGGAATCTAGAAGCATTAGAAGTTCATGACATGAAATATAGGTCATGACTTGAGTGTTCAGTTCATAGCCCAAATAGAAATTCATGTCCTGAGAAAAAAACTCATAGGGTATGATTCAGAATGTGAAATATCAGTTCACAAAATGAATGTGTAGATTGTCATCATTTATGATTCTATCTAAAATATCACTATTTGAACATTATTATCATGATTTTAATTGATCTTGGTTTATTGGATTGATGTGATTCAAGGGTGTAATAGAACTCATTCCATTATCAATGTCTATTTCCAATTCACACAATGAATATTTGTCTAGAGGTGTGCCTATTAATTTAATTACATTCTCAGTTTTCCTAAATTCCTCTAAATTTATCCCAACCCATTTATAATATAGGATATATATCAAGTAATGTTTAATCAATTTACATTGAGAATGATCACCAGATTCCCATGTTGGATATGTAGTGACATATGGTGACTTTTCCCTCTTTATCTTGTGGTTTCGTCTCTAGTTAGTATAATGTTTCCCATTATATCATTTAATTATATTTTGGATGATCTCATTTTCTCAAATTTGTATCATTAGATTTTTGTGGCATTCCATACTAGGAGAAATTTATTTTTATTATGGGAGAGGTGATCAAAGATCCATGTTGTTGTTTCATTCAATATTTAGGAATATTATAATCTTTGTGGTAGAGGATTCCTTACCTCTCCTTTTTTTATTTAAAATCATAACGTTATAATGCACTATAAATATGGATGATGGTGTAATTAAACGTAATAAATTTTAAACTATATTAATGAATGAAATATTTTAGCAATTTTAATAACCAGATGTTTTTTCACTATGATGATGACCTTCATCTTTTTTTAGTAGTTAGTGTTCTATTTATTCTTATTCTTTGGATAATTTTTTTTATTCTATTTTTTGTAATTTCACTGTTATTATAATTGTTATATAATATAGATTTGTTAATGATGAAGGATAAATAATTAAATTGGAATTTTTAAAGAAGCATTTTTTTATGTTTTACTGGAAATCAATGAAATGCATAATTCAAGATTAATTAAAATATTCTACAATGTGTAAATGGAATTAGATAAAGAACATCAATATGGAATTAATTATTTTAATAAATTATTGTGGCATGTTAACAAAACATTCTTCGTTAATGTTTCATGAAACATGAAGTTATACATGAAATCATAGTTAAATAATTAATATCTTGAGGTATAAAATGAATTTTATTTCCCACATTTGTAGTATATGATAAATGAATTGGTCAATAAAATATGTTAATTTTTTTTTCTAATAATGATAAATGTTATGGGATAGGAAATATCATCTATATGTGATGGATGGATTTCATATTTTAGTGGCCCAGATGACCTATTGGATAAATTTTTTTCATCCTTATTTACTCTAGATTGGAGCCTTCCCAAGAGGCACAATGTAAACCTATGAGGGGTTATGGTTAATAAGATATGTGTAGGGAGGACTGTGTTTATTGTAGAAGTTGATTCATATGAAATCGATATATAGGATCATATAAATATAGATTAATGAAATGGAACATGGATTATTTGAATGAGTTAAGGTTGGTATTTTCTATTAATATACTGAATGTTGTATACATTCATGATAATTTTTTTCTATAAAGGACAGATTACTGGGTTTAATGTTTAATTTAATTTTATTTCCCATTTCATGAGGTAGATGGTTATTCTTGGTTATGAATCTATTTTGTAATGGATCAATATATTTCCCAGAGTACCTGTAATTATGGAATGATAATGATTAATAAATGTTTTAACCAAAGGGGTTGGTTCTTCAATGGACTGAAAATGTTGATAATCTAGTTGATCCATTGAATAAATTAGTTTATTTATATAGGGAATGGAATTTACTTATTAGTAAATGATATGTGAATGAAATAATATTAATTAATGGATAATGAATTAATTAAAATAAAGTTAAATTTTAAAAAGAATAATTAATTAAATAAAGATCCTTGAATTCTTGTGTACTCATAGGATATCTAGTTCGTAGTGGTGATAGTTAGGGGTCTGAGAGTCAATAACTATAGTTTTTCTTAATATTATGATAATTACCATAGTACAGTAGTAAGATATATTATATCTCACTTGTAATGTGATTTTATAAGCTACCACAACCAAGTTGGTAGGGTAATTGACACCGAATGGATTCTAGGAGGATATATTCCCCAACATCTAGGTTAGTGAGGAGCGGTTAGTGGAGTACCCTTGTATCCCCACTCACTTCTCCTTTTAGTATATACAGTAGTATGCATGGGGGTTACCTTTTCTATAAATTTTTCTATATGGATATAATTTTTTGTTCTTATTTCATACACATGTAACTAAATATATTTTCTCATATAGATTATCACAAGTTTTTTATTTATGAGATGTGATTGATTGAGGTATAGTACATAACATATGGGTTTCTTTCGATCTTGAAAAGTAATTGGTTAATATCACGAGATGTATCATGGGATGACATGATGATGTGATGCATATGATTCGAGGTATTTCATGAGATGATGAATTTCTTAATATATATGTTATGATACATTTTTAAAGGTGTCATTCAACTAGATTACATATATAGAGAGATTCCATAGGACATGAGATGTTACTGTAGAGTGGAAAACTATTAGGGAATTATTAGAGTTGAAAATTTTTATGATATTACATTATATGTTCACTTGTATACAGTACATGGAGAGATATAGACATAGTGAGATTGAGAACATAGCATACCTTTTTTGGGGATAAGTTAGAGTTTGTAGTTGTTTACTAAGAATTATAATTATATATTTATATTTTTAATGAGAGGTACTAAGGATGATCTTACTGAGTGTACATTTTCTATTCACTACACATATGATCAATTTTTTAGTTTTGAAAGAGCTAGTTTGTTATTAATCTATACATTTCTAACTCATTGGTTGTTCTAAAGTTGATTGGGATTTCACGGTAACTACCTAGGATCATATTTTTGTTATTTTAGTTTCCTTTTGGTATTTTTGTAAATTATATGACATTAAATGAATGTATTTTTAGATCATTTACATTTTTATTTGCATTATTTTTGGTTGTCTTGATTTAATTTCTAATATTCTAAAATCATATAGGGTAATTCCTCCCATTTGTGTGTATGATATACTCTTATAGTTTATTTCCAAACCATGGACTATTAGAGGAAGGATATAGGAACCATAATATCCCTTATGCCATTTATATAATAATAGGGAAAAATTTTGGTTCCGAGGGGGTTTTGATAGAGTGGTTTCAAAAAATTAGAATGATAATTAGGATAAAGTTTGGAGGTAGGAATATGTGAGGGCTACATGTGTTATTTGGAAATGATTTTAAATGGGTTTAGTAGGAAATTTTAAAAATATATACATTATTGGACATAATTATTTATTCCCCCTTATGATCCATTGCATGAAGCTTTATATTTATGAACCCTACTAAGATATGTGATATGGGTTGTTGGTAAGAGTCCTAGAAAGGATCCTAAATCATTTTTCAACACAACTATGTTTAAAATGGGTGGAGATTGGGATTAGAATGATACTGAAAAAATTAATAAATTAAATCATAAAAAAACCATATTATTGGGTTATGAGACCCCAAATATTTTGTTCTTTTTAGGAATATTTTTAATCAAGTATCCTAAATAGGTTCACATCTAATATGTTCTAAAGAATGTGCCAAAATATCAATGTATAGGATAGTTTAATGATGATGAAACCTATTGGAATACAGTCTAAGAATTTTTGTTCTAGTGTCTACAGATGTACGATTGCTCCATTTAAGACTCATTGATAGAGGAATTATAATAGGATGTAGATATATCATTCATGTCTATGTTCTCTGAAAATGAGCACATGGTTTCTTCACTAGTGAAGAAACATTATAGAGAAGTGAAGTAGTGGTGGATCTTGTTCCTTGGAGATTATGAGAAGTCAAAAATCATTTGTAGAATTCATGAGACCCGTTCTGAGCAAAGTAAATTTTTAATCATAATGGAATCAGTCTCTAGTAGCTTCTTTACATTTTATAGTGGATTTCCCAGGTGTAGATGTTTGGGATATATTTTTGGACCCTTATCCATTATACCTTGTCCATATTTCTTGATTATGAGGAAAATGATGTAGTTTTGAGGATTAATTTCATCCATAGATCCTACACTATACCACCCTATTTATTATACTAATATGTATAAAGGTACAAATTATATTAGAGGTTCACGAGAGAACATTAAATAGGATAGGATCATCATAAGAGGAGAGTCCCTAGGATTCCTCTCATAAAAAATATACTGTCTGAGGTTCCTAGTTTCTTGAAAAATATATTTTATGATACCTATGGTAGGTACCAACCCCAATCGTCTCATTTCTCCAGGGGTGGTATCTCTCAATACACTGATAAGGAATCAGATACATGATTTTCTTAAGAAGGTTGATGTCATCAGTGGTGAAAGGACCTGATGTATCTTAGTAGGAACCATAAAACATATGTTCTAATTCATGTACTGCAATTTTAGTAGTTTTTAGTAGGGAAGAAGAAACATGGTGCTAAGAATTTAGATCATCATAATGAAAATTTTTTACGTAGAGGACAACCTCTATATTCTTTAAGTCATCAAATATTTTAATGATACCATTTATTTGGTCTCTTTATTTTTTATAGAGGCCATGGTGTAGCTCGTGGATAGTTTCATACTCAAGAGTTTCTAGTGATAGGTGAGATATAAATCATTTGAGGTACTATGTTTTTTTCTAATTTGGTGCATTCTATTATTGATTCAAAATCTACACACTTTTTCATATCACCTTCCCTAGTACATGGTTTGGGACATATGGTAGTGAGGCTTACAATTAAATTGGCATTTATAATGTTAGTTGGAGGTAAACCTTTTCTAAATGAAATTTATAGATACATTGAGCTTGTTTTGTGGTAGCAGTTCTCTTTAGAAGACTTCCTATATTTATAGATATACCCATAAAACATCATCCTCGAAATGTACTTGTTTTAATTAGTGTAGGATATTGTGCAATTATTTATAGGATATATTATATTCTAAGGTGTAGTTGGAGAGTCTAACATGTTAATTTGTGGGAGAGACTCTTGGATTGGTCACTGTTATTTTATGTATTTATCTATAATGATGAAAGAGAAGAAGCTAGGTTTATTAGACATTCAATAAATAATGTTTTATATGGATATGAAAGAGTATCCTTATGCTTTTCGGAGGAGGTTTTAGAATTACCTCAATGATAGGAGGTCTTGTTTGGAATAAAATTATAGTCTGTTGCATCTCAAATATCTATGTCTCAGTATAGGATGAGTCTTTTTTTTTGCGTTGGGGGTACATATCGATGATATTTTGTAGTGAATTTTTTTTACCCAAGAATGTATCATTAGTGTACAATACAACTTCTTTTGAAGAAGGATGATGGAAGTATGAATATCAATATTTACTATCATTACTTAAACTATGTTAGAGTTTGGAACAAATATCATATTCCATGGATTTATTAGTTATTTTACCCACAAAGAAGAGAAATTTTGTTCTCATATATTCATCTACTATCAACATATCATCATAGATAGGTAAAATATGAGGACTTTTTTGGAGAATTTTTTTTTGAATTCATCAAGGGAATTTGGATTTTGTTCTAAATCCATTTATTATAAATAACTCTATAACCATGTTCATGGGTATGATGGACATGGTGTTCCAAGAGTTTATAGACCCATTAATGGTGGTTTTTATTTATGAAATCTATTTGTACTCTATTCCTGAGGTAGATCACATAGATATTTATTCCATTTCTGGGGTTCTTTATTTCCCAAAACTATTCATGTAGCATTATATGTATGGTTTAATAGCATGTGATGTTCATTTCTTGGGGCATGTTATGTCCCAACATAGTGTACCTATGGATCCTTTGACGATCAAGGCATGCATTTCTTAGGAATATAATAAGATATTTGTAGAGAAGTGGAGCTTCCAAGATCCTACAGACTATTATAATAGTTTCATATACAATTAATCTCATGTTTTGACTCTTCTAGTTGTCTTGACCAGAAAGTATTATATGTTTTTGTGGATTGATTATTGTGTGATATCTTTAATGTATCTGATGGAGAATCTGATCAGTGGTATAGATTATAATTTTCAATAATAATGAGTTCAATTCAAGGTTTTATTTGTTAATTCACTTTTTAGATTAGGATATTTTATAATATAATAGATATTAGTTTTTTCTTATTGGTCTTGGATATAATTTCCATAAGAGTGTTAGTATTCCACCAATTTTCTTGAGATAGAAGTAGTAATGTTTTAATTGACATTGTAGAGACATTACCTCATTTATGATCATTTTTTGTTTTTTCCAATCATAAAAAACCAGGGCATGTATTCTCCAAATATGACATAAACATGGGATAACTATGGGGGGTGTAATTCAATCATAATTAAAATTCATATATTTCATACAAATCAGGAATGGGTAATGTTGTAGCTGATTTGTTTCATAGAATGTCACTAATATATGTATTGATTGAATATGAACATTTCTATATAGTAATGGAAGAGATATTAGTGATGCATCATGATATGGGAGGGTTTGGTGACATAGGTTTCCCTTTTTCGATGACAGTGCAGAAATCTTTGGTGTATCAGGAAGAAGAGTCCCATATAAGGGATTCATAGGTAGATTTATAGAGAGATCAATTTTTTTCAATTCTCATTATATATTTTTCAAGTATTAAAAACACAGACTATTTTTTCAATGTATTTTTCCCATTAGAGATGCATGAGGTGGTTATTTTTGAGTTATATAGCTCATTATTTGTGAAAAATACTACCACAAAAAAAAATTATGTAGTTACGAGAAGTCAGTTTGTCTCGCCTCGGTTAAAGCATTCAGTTGTAGGGTTGGTGTCTTGATGTTTGGAATTCCAAAATATAAAGGTTGATCACGTTGTTCCTGGTGGTTTTATCTAACCATTAGATATTCTGCAGTGGAAGGGGTGGACATTTCAATGGACTCCATATTGATTTAACATGATATCAAGGAGGCTATGATTCTATATGGGTGATAGTGGATATTTTAATTAAATCATCTCATCATATATAGATCATGGAGTCAATCTCATTGGAGTTTTTCCTGAGGTAGTACATGGAGGTGGTTGGTAGAATCAACGGTGTACCAATGTTGATCATCTCTAATCATGATTCTTGTTTTACCTTCAATGTATATATATGCATCCAGTATAATTTCAGCTCATAGTTATTACACAACACAACATTCTATCCATGGATATATGGTCAGAAAGAGTGGACCGTCCATAATCATAATGATATATTGCATTCGTATGTCCTTGATTTTAGAAGTTCGTGGTTGAGGAACCTAAATTTAATCCCATTTCCTTATTATAATAGTTTCCACACCACTATTAGTATAGAACCATTGAAACCATGTCATGAACAACCATTCTATTCTCCATTGTGCTAGAATGTGGTTGTATATTCTATAATTATAGATCCATAACTAGTTAATATCAATAAATATTTATCATTAGTGATTCACAAGATCATGATGGGGCAACACGACTGAAAAATGTCCCATGAAAATCAAAAGAGGACAAATCTACAGATTAATTATGGGAATCATTTTTATTGAAGGTGACTCCTCTTTCTAGGAAATGAGGTATTGCACATGGGAGTAATATTTCTCCCATGTTTTTTGGGCCTTTTCAGGTGATGATTCATGTTTGAGTCATTATGTATCAAATAGAACATCCCCATATATGATTTGGATACATAGGGTCTTCCATGTGTCTTCTATTCTTCATTGTCTTAATGATATATCTCACACCATTGATTGGGGTGATATCAACAATGAATATTATGTTATCATTTTGGAGAGGCCTATAGATCTACGACCACTAAGAGAAGGTTTTCAATGAGCATGTTATTCCTCATGTTCATGTCTATTGGAATTAGGATGGATTAGAATGGCAGATATGTGCTCAGTATATTGTTTTTTTGATGATTAATTATTATCTTGTAGTAAATATTGTTTATAGGTTCATTTAATTTGACTATGTTATTAAATGGTTTTATAATCATTGATTTTTTTCAAGATGATCTTGTTTTAGAGGTATCACCCCCAAGAGAGTGGTTAAAAAATAGATGTTGGTGTTGTATAATTGTTCAATTTCTTCCTCTAAGTGAGGTTTTTGAGCTCACAGGATTGTGACATTCATTGATTGTGATGTTTCTCTAATTTGAGAGTTATGTTTTTCTCTCGAATAAGAATTCATATCCTTGGAACATAAATTCAAATTGATTGATACATAAAGGGAACCATTGATTCAATAATTGAAATGGTGGATGATCATTTTAGATGAATCTATCCTAAAAAACTCATGATGTGAACATAAAATCTAGGATGTGAATTTATCCATGATTATGAGATCAATTAAATTCATTTTAGCCTAAAAAATCAGTCCATTCATGATGTGAATTATCAATTCATTCTCCAAATATGTGTTTAGACGTATTCCAATAAATTCGATCACAATAATAATTTTCACAGAATCCCCTTATTCCCTATAAACCCACGGAAACCAAAGGAAAACACTAAATGTTTTTTAAATTACTTTCAATAAGGATGATCCCAGGATTCCCATGTCCAGCCATTTGTGATCTAAGGATAATTTTCCCTTTTTATCTTATAGTTTACTCTTAGGAAATTCATTTTTTTATTATGTTATGCCTTCCCATTCCATAGAGGATGATCTCATTTGTTCTTATGGGGATCTTTTTATATTGTGAGGAATGGTGTCCTTGAAGGGTTATAGTTTCCTTATAGGATATGTGATTATATATCTATTATTTTTTTCCATTTTCATTTTCTGAGTGTTGAAATTTTTGCGAAATGGGGTTAATTTCTTCTCATTTTTTTATATAGGCACAATGTTATCATTCATTGTCACTTTATGTGATGGTGGAAATATCCACAATAAATACTAAACATGATAAATGAATAAAATGGTTTATGTAATTTATATAATTCATGTTATTCAACTTTGATAATTATTTCCCTATTGTTTTACATGATATTGTGTTATCTATGTTTATTATTTTGTAGTAATGTTCTTTATTATTAGGTATAACATGTTTCTATGATAAATGTTATTAAATAATGTATATTCGGTAATGATCATGGATCAATAATTAAATTTTCATATTTAAATAAATTATTTCCTTTTTGTTTTCTAGATATTAAAATAATGCTTAATATATGTTTAATTAATTTTTTATTCTATAGGTTAGTGGAATTATATAAATAACATGATGATAGAAGCACTAGTTTTTATAAATGATTTAGAAAGGTTACTGAATTGTTCTTCTTTCAAAGTTCAAAGAATTTATATCTTTTCCTTGAACGAATATTTAAATATTGAATACCTTATGGTATCTATTTCTTAATGTTTCATATATTCTTAACTCGTGATAAATTAATTATAAAATCTAATATGATAATAAAACCTATAGTATTTTTAAAGATAAATGTTTGGAGTCATGTGACTCTATTTTAATGTAACTGATGGATTCTCTATTGAGTCTATTTTTTATTTGATTCCTATTTTTTCAATATGGATATAATCATATATATTCGACATGATGTGAGATTGGGATAGATGATGTTTGACAAGATATGGGAAGGGATTCCTATGTTTTTGGAAATAGTTAATTCTCGTGCAAGTGATATTCACAGTGAGGTGCATAGTGGTCTTAGGTATGGAATCGAGATTCATGGAATTGGTTAAATATGGTCTTACCTATTATTGTACCGAAATCTAGATTCCATTTTGATAATGGTATAATTTAATGGTTAGATGGCTAACTTACATGTTTACTAGTCTTCCTTTACCCACTACATGTGCTAGATGGTTGTTCATGGTTATGTATCTCTTTAATGGAACCTCAGGTTGCTTTTAATTTTAATTTGAACAATATATTGATAATAATTAATAAATTATTTTATTCAATAGTTTTAGTGGTTAAATGGAATGTAAATATTTATTATATAATGAAAACATGGAATCAATTGGATTATTCTTGGAGGGAATGACCTTTCCTTTTCAATCAATGAAATATGAATATAATAATGGGTATTAATGTCTAGTTACTAATTTAACATAAAGAGAAATGTAAAAAAAAAAGAATTAGCTAAATGAAGCTCCTTAAATGCATGTTTGCTATTAAGACATGTAGATATTAACAGTGGTAGATGAGTGTTCAAGAGAAGATAGTTGTAGTTTATACTTAGGATAGTTTAATCTACAACATGTGGTGGTAAGATATATTATATCCACTTATTTCTATGATTTCACAAGAAACGTAACCCTTATCTGTAAGGAAACTGAAACCTATATATCAATTTGAGGCTATTTCTCGTAATATCCTAGTCATTATGGAATAGATGGCTAACTACCCCCTTATATCTCCACTCCCATATCCTAATAGTATTGATTCTGGTATTTATAATTGTATCATTTTCCATATATGTTTGTTGGGGTAAATAGTGTCTTGTGATTATTCCACACATATGTATCTCAAGAGAATATATCTCGTGGATTATTATAATCCTTAGTTCTTGTTAAGTGATGCCTTGAAAAATAATACATGACATACATGCTATGGTGGATCCTAGAAACAACCCAGTTACTATCCGGATATGTGTAATGGGGTTCTGTGATGATATTATTCATAGTGTGCATGGAATGTGATAACATTACATGAATTTTATGATATATGTTATGATAAATTTGTAAATGTGTCTTTATATTGGATTAATTTTTAAGAGATATGGATTAGGATGTGTGATATTAGGCTAGAGTGTAAAAATAATGGTGAATTTTTAGTGCGGTAACTTCATTTAATGTTATGTTATATGTTCACATTTATGTGATACTTGGTAAATATAGCCTTGTTGAGTATGGGAACCTAGCATACCAATTTAGGTAATGAGTGATCGATACTTTTTTTCACTATGATTTAACATAATTTATTTATCTTTCAAATGAGAGACTCTAGTGAGGATCCTAATGAGTATACATCTTACTCTAAACCTATGTTTATAAATACTATTTTTAGGTTTGTTGGAGTTAGTGATTAGGTTAGAAATTACTATCTCATGGTTTTTTAGAAGGTATTTGTGATTTCACGTTTATTAGAGACCATTATATTTTTGTTCTTGGAGTTCTTTTTTAGTGGTTTTGATTGTATAACATTGTATTAATAAATTTGGGAAATTTTAATTTTATTATTAGAATAATTTTTGTGGGTGTCTCTATATTATCTCCAATCATATCAAGTCTTAAAGGTATGTTCCTCCATTTTTGTATGATATACCCTTAGTGATTGTCACTAACCCATGTCTAGTTGGAGGTGGGCTTTCGGCTTCTGGCTTCAGGAATCATTACATCAATTTTATCATTTCGTTCCAAGGAGGGGTATCTTTGGGTGTATAGGGTAGAAAGAATAGGTTTTTAAACCAAAGGGTTACATATATCTCTCTAATCTATTAAAACTCAATAAACATCTCCAAAAATATAATGTGTCCCCTTAAAATCTGAAAATCCAAAAACATAAAACCACAAAATGTTATTTATACATTTAAACATGTGACCATAAATAAACTTATTAACCTATAATTGTAAACATAACAGTTAGATTATCGTCAAATAATAAATTCTTGACCTATAATGTTATTTAAACCCTAATATGATACCAATAGAGACTAAATAAGACCTATACACCAAAATATGATGCTAAAGAAATATTATTTACATATTATCTTTAATACAAACTAAAATAACCCAATTTTATCCATACATAATTACAATCTCCATATCTGACATCGAGTCACTCATACACACAATTTCATTAATGTTTGGACATATAAAGAATCAAGAAAATGACATTATATAAAAAACCATTTGTATTCTTCATATTGATCATTTTTTCCATTATATTAATATTTTCACATTTTATATGAGGAATTAAACATTTCCCACAAAATTCTTCACACATGATTCCCTTATAGACCAATCATACATAATAACATTCTTCATAAATTTTGGAAAATTAAAACATTAGAAAAGGTGATATTAAATGCTCAGTAAGAGTAAAAATTAGAGATATCATTCGATGGTCATATTTAAGAACAAGATAAGAATAAGGGTTTGAAATAGTGATCATAAAATAAGATGATCATAAACAATCTATCATAAATCATAAAATAATATTCATAGAATAAAACTTCATCATTTCTGAAGAAACGTGTTAAAAGAGTGGAGATTAATAAATTATCAATAATGAGACATGAGATCATATAATAATCATAGGATCACATAATAATATTTTTTGGCTTAATAATAATCATAAATTCTCATAATAATATTTAAGGCATCATAAATTCTTCATAGAATTACCAAAATAGAATAATTCAAACATTCTATTAGGATAAATTTATTTCTAGTTAACGCTTATCTCTCTTAAAACATTATTAAATCCAATTTCTATTATAATTTTTTTAAATCTATCAGATCATTAGAGTCTAATGACACTTTCGTCATTACCCAATGCATTGGAGGGTTATATAAATTTAATTCCACCCATCACATAGAGAAAAACATCACTATTTGTTCCAAAAGATCATAAATATTTCATTATATCATCATATCATAACCCAAGTAAAATTAAAATGTTTTATAAATATCATATCATCATATATTTATAATCCTTCCCATGAAATGAATCAGTTAGTATCACAAGATCATTCATTATCATGAATGGATTAATAAAAATTTGGGAAGGAAATGAATTTCATAAAATCATACTAGGATCTTAATAATCATATTTAATATAGAAACATGGATGGAATCACTGCTTCATAAATCATGATAATAATAAAAATAATTAAATTATATTGGCATGGATAAATATTATATTTATAATTTTATTTGAAACATTCCTTGAAAACATGAGAAAATAATAGTTTTTATGCCATTTTAAATAAAAAATGAACAATATTGAGAAAAATATTTTCCTATAAAATAACCATGGAAATTTAATAAGGATGATTAAATAAAAAACTGTTATTGATAATGATGAAATCTATTCATACTGTTTGAATTTAATGAAATCATTTTTTCCACATTTTTAAAAAAAATTAAAAATGAATTGACCATGAAAATTTTCAATTTAAATATTTACATTTAATTTTTTTAAAAATAGAAGGTTATGAAAATTAACTCTTTTTTGAAAAAAATTAAAGAGAAAACTTAGATATAATATTTTTTCAAAGATTAGATATGGAAGAAAAATTTTAACAACCAATGATGAAATATTGTTGATTTATCTTTTTTGAAAATTTCTATATCATTTTATATAACGAATTGAGGGAAAAGGTACTAATAAATAAAAATACTAGTACAAAATAGAGTAGATTATAATTTTTTGGGATCAAATTATATGATTTATATAATTTCACTCAGTTGAATCATAGAGTATAAAATTTAGAAAAAATGATATTATATCATAAATCCTTACTAAATTGATAATATCTAAATCAAATCATAATGAAATATAGAACATATATGGATTTAAAATCCCAACAGTTTTCATGAGAATTGTAAAAAAATTCCTTACATGGTAGTATATACACCACATAAAAGAACGAAGTGGTGAATAAGGGATATGTGTCATGGAAATAAATGTGAGATGAGAAACCCTTACATTAATTCCTATTATCGTTGCATGAATTAAAACATCATATATAGTAAATATATAATAAATATAAATAAATTAATGAAAAATATTCATTAATATGTATTTTTCAATATATCGTTCCTTTATAATATCTAATTTTAATATTATTATAAATTCTTCATTAAAATCATGACTCAGGTGAAAACTAGTTTATTTCCATGAAATTTATAGTTTTATGGTTTAATTCCATGAACATGTGTATTGTTTTATTCATATATTGAGTCAATATTATCTCATAATAATCATATTTTTCATTTTATTCAATTTTATAACCATTCATATAAGGTGGTTTTGAAAAATTAAGTACAACAATTCGCGGGGATGATAGTTCATACGTACACACGAGTTGTGTTTTTAATTTTCAATTAATGTAATGAAAGAATTATAAATAATAATTAACAATTAAAAAATCTTAATCATGTAATAAATTTGATATAAATTAATTTAATATTTCCTTAATAACATCTTTGTAAATTGTAAATGAAAAAAATTCACATCGCTTTCCGGATGTGGTTCATAACAAATATGTATGATAGAGGATTTCATTTTAGATAATTGTTAAGGTAATATGGTAAAGAATATATTATAATTAAAATATATTAGTTATGTTATAAATATAATATATAAATATAATATCTATCATAATAACTATCTATGAAAGATGATTATTGAAAATTAAATACATCACTTCATAGAGATGGTAGTTCTTACATACGCATGAGCGATGATTTCATTTCCCATTAAAACATTAAGTTGATAAAATAGGGCTTTACATGAATGTAATAGAATTTAAATATAAATATATTAATTATTTTTTTATATCAAAAATTTTATAGAATATATTGAAAATGTGGTTGTAGATATAGACATGGAAACACTCAGTTGGGAGTTATACCTCTACATTGGAAAACCACCAATGGATTTCACATTAAACCTTAGAAGGATACACATATAGTGAAAACAGGTCTTATAAAACATGGGTAGGGATGTTATTAATTAATATGGAAAAGTATTATCTGAAATAAATTCATCAAATTGTGTAATGAAATAAGGAAAATTTGTATCCTTTTATAAGAGGGGGAAAGAGCACAATCAAAATTTTTAAGAAAATTCATATATAATTAATATCATAAACAATTACATTGGAAAAAAATGGATATAATTTAGAAATTGGGATATTAAAATTCATAATCCCTATAACCATGAAAATTTGGACAATATTAAGTGTCATTTTAGACCTTATCTTTTAGTTTAAACCCCTCTTTATCCCTTTGTAACTTTAGTTGCGGTAACATATTCTTCAATCATTAATGGTTATAAATTCAATTAAAAGTTAGAATGTAACTAAAAAAATGTTCAATGGAGGAATTGTTTTAATATTTATCATTCCACTTGTCCACTTTTTTGTTTTTTTTAAATCATCTTAAAAAATATTATTGGAAATAAAATATAATTAATGTCATTTTTTTATTATTTTAAAATTTTGATGGTGAAGTCATAACTATTACAACATAACTTGAATATAAAATATTTAAATATAAATTATACATTATAATTATCCAATAGATTCATGGTACATCATAATTTATCTAAAAATAAATTTTTTTAATGTTTTTAATGCCATTTACTAGATTTTTATTCTTCTTCCACAGGTATTGCATCAATGATGCATAACGATCTAAGGTGATTATTCAACAACTAGAAATTAAAATTAAGTTTCCATAATAAAAAATTATGATCAAACTATTATTTTATAGTGTTATATAATATATTTCTATACCATTAAAAATATATAGGAATAACTAAAACCATGAGGTTGACATTTATGTAATTATTCATTACTTAAAAAATATAATGGTTATAATCAAAGGAAAGAAGAAATAAATTCGTATATTTTTTATACAGTTTTTTTCTTATGGTTGAAAAAAAATCATCCAATAAAATAAATATATGTTCTAGGTAGATATTTAGGCACTATCTTATTATTTTGACCTTATTTTACCCATACCATAATGACATCATTTTGAAAATGTTTAATATTCATAATGTACTAAGAAAATGGACATGTTTAAAAAGGTTAAACCTCATTATTTAAAATAAGAAATAAAATTTTCAATGACTAGTTTTTAGAATAGGAATAAATAAATTTTAAGATAATTGTAGAAAACACAATGAAAACAGTTTTTATAAAAAATGTGTCTTTAAGCATAAAATGAAATTATGCAAAATCAATATAATATTAATTCATATGAAATTAATAATATTTTTTTAATAAAAGGGATTATATATTAGTTAAAAAAAATTAAAGGATAATTTAAAATTAAATTATTTAATCAAAGGAAATCACATTATTTCAAAATTATACATTTTCCCTAGCCACTCAAAAATAAATCATATTATAAGAATTCTAATAATTACACACAATCATATTATAACAAGAATATTTATATAATTTTTATCATATTTTCAAATTTAATTTTTAATTTTAATATATTAATATTAGTATTCATATACAAAATGTAATCTACCCCATTGGTGAACAAATATTTTTTTGATGTATGAAAATAATTTATTCTCACTAAATTCCAAATTAAAATAATTAAATGAATTTTAATTCCTTAAATTTGATATATAATATTCTTATTTCATTATAAAAACTTACTCATAGTGATAAATTTAATATATTAACATAAAACCACATTACACACATTAAAAGTGTTTTAAAAAAAATATTTATGTTTCCTTCAAAAACATTTATGTCCATTTCTGACCAATTGATAATCATTTTTTGATTAATTATTAATATATTAAAGAAATATCTAGTTTATATGTTTTTTAATAGGGTTATTCATGTCAACATACACCAGATAGATTACAAGGTCATAACAATCATATTTACATGATATTTATATAGTATTTCGTTATTCATTTAGGCTCATTGTTCTATGTATCAAAATATATCAAACACATAAAATTTATTAAATATAAATATATTATAATATATTATGATTTTATATCATATAGCCAAATATATTTAGTGGTCCTCCTTGAAGTGTAAAAACATTCCATCTTCTCAATCCCACTAAATTGTAAGTCTATTAGTTTGAATTTAATCAATTTCCTAACATGCTTCTATATTTAAAGAAGTTTTAAATGAATATATTTTAATCTATTTCTATATTTTGAGCATATAAAATACATATATTTTCATTTTATCATCATAGTTATTCACTATTTGTTACTATTATGACATTTTGAATATATAGACATGTTTTTGAGTGTCCTTATTGAATAAAAAAGTAATTTTTGGAGATTTTATTAATGTTTTAAACAGTCTATTTTTAAATTATAAAACTATTAGATTTAAAATATCCAACATTGTTTCAATGATTCTTATATTTCAATAGGATAATGTAACATTAATAAGGGGTATTTTCATTTCTTTTATACTCTATCTTCTTATATTACTATATATTATTTTAGTTGATGTTTTTTTAGAATTCCTAACTGTAAATTGAGATATATTTAAATCTAAAATATTCTTTTGATAATATAATTTATAAAATTCTATAGTCAAGTGTAAAAAAATTTTGTGTTATAATTTCCTTTTGGAAAAAGGGGGAGATATGTTTTCAAAATTAAAAATTTCAGAAAATGTAAAAACAAGGCTCAAAATTTTTGAATTTATATTTTTTTGAATTATCAATGTGGATGGATAGTTGAGTGGAACCCTCCAACTTTATCATCTTCTAATAGTCAAAAAATACCACTTGATTTAATAATTTTTGTTTAATTATTAATAATTACATAATTTTCATTTTATAGCCTTGAACATGTGTTTTCATGCATTCGCTGCATGTTTGATAAAATATCATTGTTTATATTATTTGTTAAATTCTTATACATATTAATTATGTGTATTTTGATCTGATTTCATATAAAATTACACATTAGTATGAGTTGGGTTATGTATAATACACTAATGTTTTCATAATTTGATAATTATAATTTATCAAAACCTTACATATTTTTTTCTTAACAATATTTTCTATAGTTATTATTTAATCATTTTTATTTTTAATTATATTTTTTAAATTCCATTTTTCTGGTAACTTTATATGTTAAAATTTAAAATTCATGAATTATAGAGTTTTTAAAATTCACAGAAATTAAAAATAAATAAAAAAATAAATATTCATACATAATAAAATCTATTACATCAGAAAAACAATCAAATACCCATCTTCAACTTGAAATCCAACACTATTTTAAATGTCTTGTGATGTTCGAGTGAATTTTTTTAAAAAAATATGTGAAACACATAGTCAAAAACAATTAAAATCGTTTTTGGATATAAATCCATACATATTCTATATGAAATACATTCAATTTGGACAAGCATTATGAAACGAAAATTTCCCTAAATATAAAGTCGAATTAAATTTGTAATGTTGTAGGTAGTATAGAAATTAATTTATATTTTTAAAATTCATGCATGACTTGTATAGTCATACACTATATAAAATGTTTTATAAATATAATTCATAGAATATTAAAATAAATACATTATATCCAAATTTCTACTTGAATCATATGAATTTAAATTTATTAAGATAACTGAAAATATAATATATTTCTATTTATATTAGGAATAAAATTTATTACATGTTTATATTACATATTTTTAATCCAATTTTTTCATAAATATTTATTAATAATTTTGATAATATGAATTTTTATATAATAGTGTTTTATAAAAAAAATAAATTACAATCATGGTGGACAAAATGTGTTTAACTTTCACATTATTTTTTAAGAAATTTTTTTGTTCAAAATTTTATTTTTATTAAATTTGATGATTTTTTATTACATGTTTTTACAGAGTATTACAAGTACATTGATTTATATTATTATGTTAATATTTACTACTATATAAAATTTTATAATGATATATTACGATAGATTATTTTTTTATTTTATAATTTATCAAACCATCTTTCAACTCTGAAAAGTGTATTATATTTCAGAGATAAAAGTTTGGTTGTATTGGAAAATATAAAATTTAGTAGATATTAATGTAATTATAACTAATTATGTTTATTTTTCAATAAGGATCAATTTATATAGAGATAATGAAATACAATTAATTTAATAATGGTTGAGTATATTTCGAACTATTCTATGCAACTGTCTTTTTCAACCACTAACATATAAAATATTACACAGAGAACTGTATCATACATATCTCATACTTCTACATAGATAATTAATTTATCAATAATCAAACAATAATTTTTTATTGGTTTCTATAATAAAAATTACTTCTATTTTTTTCTTGTATATGATTTTTTGTTTATTTTAATTCTGTTAAAAGTTAGACTTTAGTATCTTGTTATACCTCCCCTTCAAAAGGTATAATTTCTCATTCCTTGGTCTAGTTGAGGGAAGAGGATTTAATATTCCATTATTCAAAATAAAATCAAGGTTGGTTTTCTCACCACATTAAAAAGTAGGTTAGGGTAGTACCTATATGTGTGTAAAAGGAAGTATTATTGGGTTGTTCCTTCATGTATAAGAAAGGTAGTTGTATTGGGTTATGACTCCAGGTGTGAAACCTTTCTTATAATTGGTCATGAATCAAATAAAATATTCCTATCATTTTTATAGTGGGTTACAAACTCTTATATTTAAAGTGTGAAGGTTAGATATTAGAAATCATTAATCCAAACTACAATAAAAATTCTTTTCATTTTACTTTATTTTCTATTATAAATTAAATTATATCTAATGATTATTTAAAATTTCACTAAAAGGAAAATTTATGCATGGAATAATCATTCATTTTATCATCTAAACTAAAAAGGTTTGTGATTCTTACCAGGAATTTTATCATGGCCCTTTTTTATAAAAGGTTTAAACAATAGATTTGATGAGTTATTTGGGTCTAAATTAATGATAATTTTTAATACATTTTGATTGTGTTGAAAAAAGTTTCTTATATTCCACAGATAACATTGAATTTGTATTTTATCTAATTAGACCACCATGTAAAAAAATATAGAATTTTATTGGAGTGTCTAGATCAATCAGAATCATTGGTTTTAATCATATTATTCTAATTATTATATATTATTTTCCATGTATTATGAATTTAATGATAAGAACATGGAAACTATTTGTTCCTTGACTTTTCCAATCCCTACGACGAGTACCCATATTAGAGTTTCTACAAATATTTAGTCATAAATATATTCATACTTGGAACAAATATATATAAATATTATAATATGTATAGAGGTAATGTAGTTTTCATTATTGTAACATAGTATTATTTTTTGGGTTGATAACCATCTTCCTAAATATGGGAGTAAAAAATACATTGATTATCTGGAGTGGTTTTGGGACTCATGGGAGTTCATTTTTTATGTTGTTTTCTACCATTGATTATATAAAATCATGGGAGGATGTAAAGAATAATGTATTTTGGTTATATTTTTAAGTGGAATTGAGGTATTGAATGGTTTATTTCGTCATTATCTAATGATCATGTGAGCATGATGCAATAAATTATAGGTTGTCCATTTATCTAACATATACATTTTCTTGACTAATAACTCATTCTATTCTTTCAATATTTTTGAAAACTTGTTTTACTCACCGGATACTTTTGTATTGTGGTTTTCTAGAACCCTTGAGCAACGATTAACCATAATTTCAATAATTTAGTAAAAAAAAATTTTGTTTGAAGTTTCTCAGTATTCAATGGTAGGGATAATAATCCATTTCATCATTTAACCCTAATTAATTTGGATTATTAACATCCATCAATGTTATAAATCAATTTTCTATATTACTGATGTAGTAATTTGGAACCTAATAATTATAGAATTCAAAAATTCTATTCTTTCATATATCAAAATATTGACCCGTAGTCTACTTTATTCAAATCAAATATGTTGGTTATATAGCTTGTGCACTACATTTAATAACTAGGAGGGGTAATTGTATTGATTTTTTCAAATTTTATGGTTACAAACTATATTTATGTATGATTAAGTATAGTAGTTATTTATTATAATATTCTAGGTTGTTTAACTTTTGATATTGGTTCATGGAATGGATTTTCCCGACATCACTGAATGATAACCTAGAAATATTTTTCAATTATAGGGACCTCCCAAAATCCATGAGAGAAATTTTGTGGGATGATCATAGTTTTTAAATCATCGAACACATTCTCAACAAAAAATTTGAGCAATTCTATTAAGATGTTTTCCCCAGGGAATACATTCTACCCTTATATATTCAAATAAAATGACGAACACTCTCATTCTATAATTAATTTTTTTAAAGATATATAAAATGATATTCATCAACACTTTTTTATTTAATAGATAGTAGAACTATAGATTCATATCTTCTAAAATTAAAATAGACCAATTAACCATGTTACTATACGAAATATTGAAAAAAAACTTATAAAATATACATAAAGTATCAAAGTTTAAATAGATATTATAATTAGAGAGTTCCAATCATTAGGAAACATTTATATTAAAAATTATTTTGGTTATATACAAAATTTTCTATATTCGTGAATATTGATATGTTAGGGTCTCCAATTTTTGTTGGAGGAGGCATCAATTTCACTCACTTAGTGAATGGATTATTCTATAGTTTCACTAGCATAGACTGATATTTAATTTATTATTTTAGAGTCGTAAGGGTGTTAAGAATTTATTCCTATGATGAACATTTATGTTATAAGGTTTTCATTGGATTACATTCATAATATTTTTATTTATTATGTCCTACAAGAGAAAAATATTGGTAGTAAACTATTATAGTTGTTATTGTGGTCTACGGTTTACATAGAGGATTGAGTTTTCTTTCAAGAGTCAATATTTTTCCACTTATTGATGATGGATAACATAAGTCTATATGGAAACATCCTTGATTTCATTATTAATAGTTATGTTACCTGAAAGAAAAATATCATTGAAATATTCAACTATTTTACTTTGTTTTTATACAAATTTTTTCTTATATGGTTGTAGGATCAAAATTATCATTGGATGTATTTTTATTGGATATATCAATAAATTTACATTTTCAATTCTATAAGTACCTCAATTAGATGAAAATTAATTATTTTTTGTATATACATCATCATGGGATTTCCATATATTTTTTTATACAATCATTCATCATATATCATTCAATGAGTGATATTCTATAAAAATGGCTCTTCTTTTTCATTTTTGTTGAAAGCGTGACGTTTTTGAAAATCAAAATGATCAATATTTTTAATATTTAATTTCATAAAACATGTTATATGAACTAAATCATCATTTAAATCTAAAAATGATAAATACCAACTAACTTTAAAATAACCATAAATTTTTTAATAATAATCATACAATAATTTGGAATTCTTTGAGAGTATTTAAAACTTATAACCCATATAAAACATTTATATCTCCCTTCATCATTCTTATATGGAAAATGTATATGATTGATCAAGATAATTTATTATATGGGAATTAAAAATATTCTTGAATGATTGAAACACTAAAGGGATAATAAACTAACAAAATTATTTTCATGGTAATATAAATATCAAGTACACTAAATTTATATAATTTTTTTTCATCATAAAACAAATTATTTTTAGTTGATTGAAAAAATAGGGATTATTGTGGGGGATAAAAATATCCAAACCTATGGGATAGGGTTTCCCCTAAGATAACATAGCTAAAATTATGACCCTCCTCAGTTCTAGTTAATTTATTCTTATGAGTTCTTTATAAGTTGCGCCTTTTTATAATTCTAGGATAAATTTTTTTTTAACAAAGATTGGTTCCACCTTTATAATGTTTTCCTAGTTTTGGTTTTTTTCCAATTTTACTTTCTTTTCAACCATGTGAATAAGGTAGTCAGTTTCTTGATCTTTTTTGCTATATCTTAAAAAATTCTATTAAATACAATAATAATGAAACCATATTAGGGGTTCCATGATATTGGGAGGGAAGTATGAATGATCAGGTGAAATTTATCATCCAACGCCATAAAACTATTAGTATACCTATCATACGGAAAAAAAATCTACACCTCAATTTTTTGTATGATCCCAGATATTATGGTAAAGGTATGATATTCAGTTTTCCTAAAGGGTATTGGGAATAAAAAAATTGAGATAAAGAAAGGGGAATATGTGACCTTTTTATCTAGAGATATATTTTCTCACGTGATACTAGAATATTTTTTGTTCTTTATAAATGTATCATCAACTAGATTTAACAATCAAATCTTCATTTTTTTATGTAGAACAAGGTGATCAAGGGATTATTTAATTTCATATTTTTTTAAGGTATTTAAGAGGATTATTTTTTATATTATCTATATTAGATTAGAAGATAGGTAGAAGGAGGCATTTTAACTAGAAAACTATGTTCCTAATGAATATTTATATCATTTATTAAGTACAACTTGATAATATGGTAACTTCTTCACATTTTTGACATAGAGATGAATATCATGTTGAGTACTATGAATGATATAAATAGTGTTTAGATAATTAAATATGGGGATAAAATATATAGAGAAAATCATTTTCCATTAAATGTGAGGGGTATTTTTATGTGATAAATAATTTCCACTTTGACAACATTCACGGTTCCATACTTATAGTGATTTATAAAATTAATAATTCTACTATTATTTTTTAATTGTTATTTTTTCTTTTAGTGTATGTTGAATAAAAAATAACATATTTCATATTTATTGTGGCTGATTTCCCTATTCTTCATTAAATCTGTGGTCTTGAGTTTAGTTAAATGTGGAAGTAACATCATAAGAACTATTTTAAGAGGCAATGATTTTATAAAAATGGTGGAGACCCTTGTTTATATGATACATCATTCAATGTTTTTTGTTACACATTTATAATAATAATTCTCCTCATTTTCTTTTACGTAAGAAAAATATTTATTATCCTTCTATGAGGAAAGATTCATATTGATGTTTGATATCACAACAGGGGTCACAAATCCAAAAATTATATTTCTTAAATTTGGTTGGTGAGAATATTTCATAGGGATATATAATTGAGGTATCTAAAAAATGGCATCATAAGTTAATGGTTATTATACTGGGTGATTCATGGTATCTTATGAAACTATCTAATTCAACTCATGCAATATTGGGACCATTGTAATAAGGGGACCAATATATATGGATTTAATTGTATTTTAGTAAAAATAATAATAAATAACCCATCAATTTATTATTAGAAATAAAATTTCATTATCAATGAATTTCATTAATATATAAATTATTTTATATTAGGATTAAACTTTTTTATTTCTGATTTTTCCATTATATAGACATTTTGGTTTCATGGTCCATACTTGTTAAACTAAGAGGGTGAGAGGCTGAATCATATCAATATTAATTTAATTTTATATTAATATAATAATTTCTATATTTAATAAAAGTTCATGAAAACATTCTCAATAAAAATACTGATTACCATTTTTGAAAGAAATAGATTTGAATTAATTATTTTGTAATAACACTACATAAGAGAATATTTTCTCATAATTTATCCAAATTATTAATTACCCAATATTTGAAAGCTATATTGGAATGAAAAATTGAATTTAATTCCATACAAGAATGTGTATGAGATGAGAGAACATGGAATATTCATTGGTGGAGGTATTTGATCCATAAAATAGGATTCTAATATACCCTTTTGAGGGGAACAAAAACCATTTTATTTTAAAGTGAATGTTTAAAATAATAATAAAAATGAAATTAATTTTTCAAGTGATAAGAAAGAATTAGGTACCTTTTATATTCATCCAATAAGGACTTATATTGTGACTTTTTATGGTCATCCATCTAGGGCAAATGTTGTTCCTTCCATGTTCATCTACCCCTAACCCTTGATGAGAATTTTTAATGTTCATTCATCCTAGATTCATAAAGATATTTTTAAATACATGCATTCATAACCATTCTAGATTATTGTTTAATGTCATAAAATATGTACCACCCGTTGACATATGCCTTATAATGGCATATGTTTATGACATACACATGAGGATCTCCTTTTTGGTTTACTTTGGTATATAATACATGTGGAATAATGGGAATAACAAAAGAACGATATCATATTATGAGTAATTTTCATTGATCTATGTGAATTTTATACTTATATATAGGGATATTCTGAGGAAGCTGATACCACTAATGTTATAGGGGACATTTTGGGAAAAAATGTTTCATCTTGGTAAGTTAACAAGAAGTGAGTTGATTTACTAAACATATATAAGGGCCAGTTTAAACCACTTTTTTGTGGAATATACCAAGTTAAAATTAGT
The DNA here is from genome assembly GCA_963277665.1 of Viscum album. Classification (NCBI taxonomy): domain Eukaryota; kingdom Viridiplantae; phylum Streptophyta; class Magnoliopsida; order Santalales; family Viscaceae; genus Viscum; species Viscum album. The sequence goes on from OY728159.1 coordinate 1,867,564,735, forward strand.
CCAATATGGTTAGGGAGTAAATTTTAGTGAAACAGAAGGGTTTCACCAAAGTAGGTTACCTTGGTGAGGGTGAATCTTATAGAAACACAAGATTATTATAAAAAAGTAGGTTAGGGAATCTAACTAGGAAACATATTTCCACTATAAGTAGGGATTCTATTTGAATCAAATAAAGCTTCATAAAATAGGTTGGTGAAATGGGTGACTTTTAATTCTATGTTATGCTATGTGGGTTTAGGAAAATATTGATTTTACTGAATAGGCTTCGATAAAATGTAATTTATCACAACTTCTCAATAGATTTTCATTAATTTGTTTTCTTTTCCCATGTATAGATTTTGGACTTTGTCAATTTGGAATTTCTCAAAACACTAAGGTGTGAGACCTTTGGTTAGTTAAACATCTCCCCTATCCACTTATAGTTTGACTCAGAAATAATATGTGAGTGTTAATAGAAATTGACCTTGATAATCCCAGAGTTTTGTCTTCCCTACATGTTCCCTGATTCCACTCTTTTTAATGTGGAGGTTTAGTAGGATTGTTATAGTTAATGGAATTTCATTAGTCAATTCTGGATCTTGGAACATACCGATCATAGTAAAGGGTACTCACTAATCCTAGGTTAATGTACAAAATAGTAAGACCCCACAAATTCATGATATATTTTCCCATTAAATAAATATTAATTTGAAAAAAATATTTCACATACAATAGAAATATAAATAATTATGATACCTGTTTTTGATATAAAATATTTCAATGAAAGATAATCATTAATATATTATAACAATGAAATTTAAAACATCATAAAGAAAATTATTATAGGAATTAAAATACATGTAAATGAAAAATAATATAAATATAAAATCTGTATCCCGTGGTTTTCCATGAAGATCATCACCTCAATTATAAATTTTGGAATAACATAGATAATTTGAGATATTAGAGGCATGTTTAGAAGTAATGGAATATGATAAATGATTCTATGAATATATGTAGGTTTGTATGTATGATTATATATAGGAATGAAATATTACTGTTGTATATATATGGTCTTGGGTAAATGTTAATTTTAACATGGTTGTTGGATATATGGTTGTTGGGTATATCTAATGCGTAGTTTGTATAACATAAAATAATATAATTTTGGAATTATGTAACATGATAATATTCAAATAATATATTTTATTATAGAAATGTAGTTTTATGCATTACATATTTTTATTATTCTAAAAATGATTTAATGTATTTATATAATTAAAATAAATATTTTAATATAGTTTTTGTTTGATAAAATATAATATTTTAATGATTTTTAATTTGTTTCATTAGGATATTGTTTAAGTAATTTAATGTTAAAAACAATATTTTTCCATGAAAAATGTATTAATATTATGTATTTTTTTCTCAATAAATTAAATTGGTTACATTGAAATGATGAATATGATATAATTATTTAATTTATAAAACATATATTAACACTCATTTAATTGGTAATTTATTCAAAATAGTATTAAGAACACACAAAGTCTAAAAAGTTTTTTTCTCTAAAAATATTTTTTATTCATATAATTTATGTTTTCCATTAATATAAAATTTTCTATATTTAGAACCAAAATTAAACAAAATGATGTCCAAATTTGGTAATAAACATCACTAAATTAGTTAAGAGGTTATATTTCCTTCATAGTCATAGAAAATTCATAATAATGAATATTCAACGACCTATGTAAATAGAAATGACATATAAAATAATGTATAAGTTTAAAATGATTTATAAATATTATAAAAATAAAATTCATTTTGATAATAGAGGATATTTTAGTCTTATTTTTTCCCTCACTTATGTGTCCACTTTACAAATAAAAATTACCGTCCATAACAATTACGTAATAAAAAATTTAAAAAATGACACTCAAACTCATTTATAAATAGAATTAATTACATCCCTTCCCAAACAACTCAAACTATTTTATTCTACCTTGAATATCTTTCGATTTTTCCTCCCCAAATACATAATTTCTATTTTGTGTTTTATAGTTCCAAGAAGGATGTTCAAATCATTCTTTACAAAGAAACCCTTATTAATATGTAGTGAATTAATCATGTTTCTAATTTTTTAATACAAAATCATTAATATTTAAAAAATTTAAAAAATATAATTCTCAAACATGTGTGGGTTAATAATAGATCAATATCAATTATCATTCATGCACATTTCATAATAAATAATAAACCTTAAAAACATTAATGTTGTGAGGAATTTAATAGCCATCATAAATTTGGTGTTGAAAGGTGTTAGCATATTAGATAGTACCTAACTAATCCATAAATGATTTATATACATTGGGAAAAATACCATACAGGGTATAGGGGAAGATCCATTTTGAAAAATGTTTCATTTATGAAATATTCATTGATTTTAAATTATAAAATTATATAATAATATTATTATATTAATTTTTGGTCAGGAGTTTTCATAGATTACAAAAGATAGTTTTGTGAAAAAGGTCCCCTAGAAGGCCTTTCTTCTAAATTATAGTGGGTCGACACATTTAGAACATGTTGTTTTCCACTGACCCCCTAATCAACTCCAGACTCAAGCAGTTGTGGTTGGGTCAGTTCAATCTCATGGGGAGACCACACATGGTGATGTTGGTCACCCAATTATTTTTTTTTAAAAAAATTTATTGAGTGAAACAAGAATACCATGGGTAGGAACCAATTTTGAAATGAATCGAGTTTCAATATGATCCACTTACCACATTATTTTTTTATACATATATAATATTTTTAATATTCAATAATAACCCATTATAACACATTAGTCTTATCCTGTAATTCTCCATGATATATTTGATACATGATCTAGAAGTGTATTACCTATATGAAATAACTCATCACCATTGGAAAACTATATCATGTCCATATGTCATTAAATTCACTCGTTGCCTCAAATATTAGACCCATATTAACCCCATAAACATAGAGTTAAGAAAATGATATTATAAATCTAAACTTAGTTTATGTAAAGCCATTCTATTAACATATGATGGTACTCAACCATAGTAAAAAATTCCGGATGTAAGTATTTACCAAATTTACTAATCATAAATTATTCATGGAACTAGTTATAATCATTAAATTCCTGTATTTCCTCATTGATATTTTATAATATCATTTAATAAAATAATAAAAAATAAAAAAATATAAAATGATACATCAATTATATATAACAATCAGGTTATTATTTTTACATTGAAAGTTCATCATATATCACAGTATTTGACTAAAAACCTCTTTAAATCATCAAAACATAAACCACATACTATAAATAATTTATTTCAAAAATTTATGTGCTCACAAAAATAATATGAGGTATTTATTATAATAATACTATCTCTTATAAGATATTAACATTATCCATGTAGGAAAAATTAATCCATATGAGTTATATATCTCTCAATATCATTCACATCAAACCTTGAGTGGATGGAGGTAAAGGTTTCTAAATCCTTCTAGATGAGCCTATATGAATAGTTTCTTATAAAATTTATTTGTTTACTTGGATAAATTTTTAATAATTTTCATTAATTACTTTAATTAAAATTTCTCTAAAAAAATTATATAAAAACTAACATAAAAATTATAAACAAATACAACGTTTAATTTCCTTAAACTAGATGTCTATAATTAAAAATAATTCTTATCTATTCCATGAAATTTTTGATGGCCAGTTAGAAGTATTTCATAACTGATATAAATCAAACAAATATCATTGTATTAAATCACAAAGAATCATTAAAAAAAAATTTAAATGAACCTATGTATTTCATGAATTTGGTGATTACAACACTTAAAAGATCATAAATCACAATGATACAATAAATTTCAAAAAAATTGAGAACAAAAATCCCTTAGATCAACACCAACCATGAGAATCACCATTTCTAAGACCAAACCTACAATAATAAATAAAACACAATGAAAGGAGATATCATATTGTAAAATAAAAAGGGAAAACTATAGGAATGATAAGTGTGGTTTTTAATGATATAATGGGATTATGGAATATTATTTAAGGGGTGTGATATAGACACTATGTTATAGTTATAAAAGTGTACACAATGGTTGTGTATAATACCAGTAAATATGTTATCGATTTTGAATTATTTGTAAATATTTTATATAAATAATTTTTATTATTTACCAAAAATATATTTTTTCATTAAATATATTTTTTAAAAAATATGATAAATTATTTTTTATTAATAATTAAAAGATGAAAAGTTATTTGGGAAAATACCATTCATTATATTGAATTTTCTTTCTATAAATTTCAAATTTTCATTAAATTTAGTATTATAATGGAATGATATCAATAAAATGACTTGATATAATCCAAGGAACTATTATCTAAACTAAACTAATAACATTCAAGAAATATATAAGGAATTATAAGGATACTAATTTAATTACATGTGGCCAAAAAAATATTCTGTTTAAAAATGTTACTTTCATTATATATTACAAGTTTTTATTTATATTATAAAATTATCATAATTTTAGTTTGAAATTAAATATTTTTTTTTATTTTAATAAATAAAAAAATCATTCATTTAGAAATTAATTAGTTTTTAGTAATCACAAAAACTTTTATTATTAGAAACATATATGTATCAATCTATTATTTTTTGATATGTTGTGAATTATTCTATTTAAAAATAAAAATCATTAATTTTCAAGGATTATTATAATAAAGTACTTCAATTTATAAAAAATATATTAAAACCCATTTAATTTGTAATTAATATGAAATTGGATTAAGAATAGTTAATGTTTAGAAATTCATTTTTCTAAAAATTATTTTTTTATATGATATATTTTTTTCCTTTAAATGATAAATTTATTATATTTAGTAGTTGAATAATTGTAAATGCAGTAAATATTCTCATATACAATTTAATACTTTTCTTTGATCATAAATTTTTTTTTGGAATAAAAATATTTTACCGAGGTAAAAAATGATTTTTTATGTTAAAGGTAAAATGTGATAAAAATGGTTAAACAAAGTTGGAATTACATGACATATCATGAAAATATTCATCTAAAATGTGTATATTATGATATTCATGAGCCATATCCATTATTAAACACTTTTTACCAACATTCCTTTCAAAATTACAACCATATACATTACATAATGAATATTTCTGGAAATACCACCTCAAACTCACTTATAAAACGATCCCTCTACGACCACTCCAAACCCATTTTTATCAATAGATTATATCCTTTAGTTCAACCCATTTTTTAATCCTTAATATTTATTATGTTTTAATCCTCAATTCCCAATTGGGAGGCATAAATCCTTTCTTCTTGAAAAAAACCCATTCCGTGGGGGAGTGATTTCACCAATGTAAATACATAGTTATTCATACAATTTTTCAATTACCCATTAATCCCCACTTCTCATAAATACAATTATATGTTATATTGAAGTTATATTATCTTCATTATTCTTTAGATAAAATTAATTTACTATTATATATGTCTATACTCTTACTCATTCACCAGTATAATATGACCATGTTTGGGTCTATTCAACCACCTTCGTAAATGATGATTTTGCAACCTTATCATTTACATAATGAATAATTATCAAGAAAAAAGTATTGATTATATATTATATTAAGGATAATATTTTCCATTAATATTATTCTATATGGATGATAGAAAAAAATTATCATTTTTAGAATTTATGTTATTTTTATTCGTAAATGTTTTTAGGCATACTCACCACAAAGTCTATTTATGTGATCTATTCCCATAACTTTAATAAAATGAAATTTGGAATTATTATGTCATTGAAACAAAAATGTTTCACTACCTTGAAAAATCTAGGAATCATGAAATTTTTATCAAAGAATAATGACCAACATCTCCATTACAAATCATATTTGAGACAATCAAAATTACTACCATATGATTGTGATAATAAAAAATAAGTGATTAAAATATTTTATATTGAATAATTATAATTGAAATGAATAAAAGGTATTATATATATATGAGTAAGGTTCTATAATAAGTGATTGATATGGTTATTTTTATTATATAGGAAGTGAAATTGTTTTCATAGTAGTTGGGAGTAAAGGTGAGGGTTTAAATTTCAATCTCACATTGAAATCAAAATATTTTATGTTTAAAAATACATTGGGCGATAATATATTCAATTATAAAAATATATATTTTATTTTACTCAATTTTTTTATGATGTTTAAATGTATTATTATATTTTAATCTCACATTACTCCACAATTCCATCGAAAGGATGTTTGTAAGTTTATCCGAAATTATCTCTATTTGTTGTAATAAATCTTTATCCTCCATGTCCATAACAATTATATTGTTTAATTGATATCCTAATATATACTTATAAGATTGATTAATTTCATTTTCTGTTTTACCTACTCTCTTGAAAAAATAATGAAAGGAGTCTTTAGTTGTGGTTTTTATATTTATCAATTTCTATTCAATTTTACTTTATTCACAAAAGTATAAAAGATATTCATTTTTAACATTTTACTCATGAATTATTTTCCCACTATCATCATTGATTTTCTTTAAGGAACTCTGTTAATATATTTTCATGGGTTTTACAATAATTTCTATTCAAATTAATTTTTAAAATATTTTATTTTGAAATAAAATATATAAAAGGTGAAGGATTTTTCAACTTATTTTCCAAGTGAATTTTCTAATTCCCTTATAAAATTATTTTTAATCTATATAAAAATCCTTTAATATTTATTATGATTCAATAATGATATTAAATAATGATATAATCTACATAATTTTTTTGGTTGTATTAATATCATGACTCATAAGATGTTTTCATGAAAATTATTTATTTATCAGTGATTAATCATGTGATGATGGAATTATGAGTGTTATTTTCTTGAAATGGCATATATATCTATGGTTTTTAATTATATGGTATATTGGTTCAATATATCCCTCCAATTAATTGATTAATTTTTTATATCTCATAAGATAAGGTTTTTTCACATAAGTGTCTATTCAAATCCTAAATGGTTGTAGTACACTGGTAGTTAATGTTAGGGTAGATGATTGGTTAGCTCAAGAAAATGATTTGTTGGTACATGAGTGGTTAACCCATGCCCAAAAAGGTACAAAAGTTGATATCCCAAACCTACTATATTATGTTAAGTTTTTTATACTTGTATATTATGAGATGAATGTCTTAGTGGTTAACCTTGAATCATGTTTTATACTCATATTCATGTCGTATTCTTATCAAATGTATCATGCCTATATATTGTTCACATATAATTGATTAATGTTTCAACAATTTATAGACACTATTTTATGATAAAAACTTATTTCCTAATTTATGATCAATAATCTATTTTTTGTTGGATATAATTCTATTATGTTATGGTCTTTCACATTGATTATGTTATCATACCCACATCTCCACATTATGCTCACTTATGATCCTCCATTATTTTATAATATTTTTAATCTTATGGAGTGTTTGACCTCAAAAATATCTTATGTTTCAATTTCCTAGGTTGTAAAGAATATTATTATATATTATATATTTATAAAATATTCTTGTATTCTGTGACTATGGAGAAATGCACACATTTTTGTAAGATAAGTTGTTTTTCAAATAATATTTACTGAAAATAAACCTTTGGTTTTAGGGATTGTGTGTTTATTAGTGAAAATATAGGAATATTCACATAAACTGATTTTCAATATATTCATGTTATAATGGGTTCACCTTAAGAGATATCAAATAATATGTGTAATGTTTTTTATTTTGAAATAGAATCTAGAAATGTGAATTTGGGGCATATTAGTTGGTATAATAGTTTCGTTTAGTTATTTTTCAGATTATGTTATGAAGAATAAGAGTATAGAATTTAAAATAATCTATCATGAACCAAAACTGATGATTGGTGAATATAAAATATAATAGGTTTGAATGATGGTTTAATAAATTTTCAAAATATTATAATTTACTTCTCATATCATATGATTTTTGATTATTATTATTGTTTCATTACACTAAAATAATTCATTCTGTAAAATTGTTGGAACATAGTAGAAATGAGTGAAATGGACAATGTGGTGATTTGCACAATGAGAAACCAAATGGGTAGATATATGGATACAAAACCTCTATAAAAATTCCATATTGGGTTATGAAAAACAACCAAAAGCATATTAAGATCCCAAAAAAACAAAAGAATGAGAAACACACTATTTAAAATCGCATGATTCAATGACCGCAGAGCATTAGTCAATCTTCTGATTCATGATTTTTTGAGAAATGGATTAATATAGGCGCGCTGATATAGGAGGTGTGAATAACGTATCACATTTTCATTAATATTAATTTTTCATAACATTATAAGGAAAATTTGACAAACATTTGAAACTTTTTATAGTTATTATGCACTCAAATATAAATCTCAATGCCATATTTTATATGAAAAGAATATAAAGAACGATTGTGTATAATTTTTATAGCATTGGGTAAAAATATTTAATTCTTTACATTTTGTTAATTCCATATAATATGGGTTATTTTATAAAGATATTTTAGTATTACAAAGGGACATTAGGAAACTAATTATACCCCTGGTAATATTTTCTCTTTTTACCCCAGATCTACCCCCCAATAGTCAGTCTTATGACACAACTGGTTATATCCTCCAAATATCCTAATTATATCATCATTCTTCATAGATGGTCATTCCCCTTACCAAAAACCCTTTTTAGAAATATTTTATAACCCCAACTATATGATATTTCCTTCACCATTTTTCATCCTATGTAGAATAATATTTTTTTACCACATAATTAATTTGGATCACTATCACCTGTGTACAATATTAAATATATTAGAAATATCTATTAAGAGTATGTTGGCCATGAAATATCCTATTAATCTCAATAAGACCTAGATATTTTCAAAATGACCATTTCTTAACTTATATAAAAAACATCCATAGAAATATTCACTATGTTTCTCTATTCAGAATACACACTATATAATGATTAAGTCTTATTGTTCTTTGTTTGATGCTCCTCGTTGTTCTTTGATCTCATGTGATATTTTTGATACACCTCTATATAATTTTCTTGTTATGATGTTTCTCTACTCAATAAATCATCATTGGTATGATATGCATCGTATAATGATTGTTTCTTTATCTATTTGATCCCTTTTTAAGGCTCATCTATTTGATACACTCATCTTTAACTGAGTATCAACTGATTAATATACTCACATTGTTCTTCTTCATGGGTTGATGGAACTCATTATGATGAACCTTATTCAGTTAATTAGTAACATGAATAGCCTAACCTTGCACAAAGTCTTCATCACTTTATCTCCTCAACAGATGAATAATGTTCTCAATTATTTTCTATTTGTTATTGTAAACCATTATATAGGTTAATATTATGATGCTTAGAAAAATCTCAAAATTATTGTATGTCTCAATCCTAGAAAAATTTTAGACATCCCACTAAATTAAATTTCATGGGATGCTTTTTAATTATTTTAGAACATTATCACACATATTATATGTTTTTGGAAAGATCCTCTTTTCATAAATCCTTAAACACAGTGTTAATTAAATTATATGAACATACTTATCCTTTCTAGGTAACAAAAATTTATTATCCATATTCATCATTTACATTGTTAAGGAAATTAATTTGTTTTTGTAAATATCCTTTAAATTACTCTGTTCGATGTGTGTCTATATTCATGTTTCATCATGGATTGGATGTTCGATGATACACCATAAATATTATTATTTTTTATGAAATCTAAGACTTTATTCATCTAATGGGACTTAATTTTATATTAATTTTTTAGGATACAGTCATCTTATATACCTAGATTTTTTTGGATGATATATCACAACTATATCCATTGTGTCACCATAATAATCTCCAAAAACAAATCTTAATATGCATCCTATGACTGATAAAATGACAAGGATACATCCGATCATTCTACATTAGATGCTTAGGCTAGTACATATCCTTGGACTCATTCATCTGATGACACCATATATCTCAGTTTCATGATCATTTATCTAATGTAGCACAAATTTATAAAAAACATTGTGCATCCTTCTATTGTTATAGAGTCTATTCATTTCTCCATTTTATTTCATCAAAAATATTAATTTGTTTGATATTTTTATTTTCTATATGATATAACTTCAAAAATTTCAATATTCGTTGGTATATTCAGTTGGTTATTAGAATGAATTTCTTTCATCTAATATTTTTTCAAAAATAATACTTCATACCATTACATAGGTATTGTAAATCATGGATGATGTTTAATTAAATATTTGAATCTTCTATAGACATTATGTGGCATATATTCTAGTTTTATATAGGCAATTCAAAGCATAAGTTACCTTTATATATCATTCATAACTCTTTCTTTATACAATTCTCCCCCTTTGTTCACCTTTTAAAATAGGGTTTCTACATCTGATAATATTTATAACTAAGACTTCCTACAACACTATCTTTTTGAGTCTAATCTCCTCCTATAACATGAGTTTTTCCTATGTGATCACATAGTTCTTTTTGTTGGATAACATTGTTCATTTTATATACTTATCTTGTCTGATAACTCAAGAATGAACATTATAAAACCATGTTTTCTTAGAGTTATCACACACTTTCAAACCCCTCTATTGTATATTTTTAAATTTTTGTAGAGGATAATAAACTCTACTTGGATCATGAGAAACTTCATTATGTTATGAACATTAAAGAAAAAGAAACATCATCTATTTTAGTGAGTAAACATTGTTACACCCCATAATGAATGTTTCTTATTATTTATAATGAAACATATATAATCCTCTATTAATAATGTTTACTACATGTCTCTAACAACATATTTTTTTAACTTTTTATACTAACACATGTTGTCATATTGAAAATAATTGTAACCAAACTAACTTTGGTATAATAATATACCCTTCTTATTATTTCATCCAAATTCACATAAAACATAAAACATCTGCAATGTCAAAATATATCGTCAATTCATTATCCCCACGTGTCATTTTTATTTTATTTCACATCCTATGTTATTTAACCTTATTGAAAATCAAATTCAATTCGTTTTAAAAATATCTTCTCAGCTTATCTTTATTTATCACAGAAAGATGAAAAATTATATTTAGGAGAAATGTGGTAAAAAATTAGTTTATTATTAAATATCCTTTATGTAAACATCTCTATTTTTAAATGGGAAAACCTAGGATTGAAATTAAGAGTGTATTATAATGGAGATCTGGGTTGCCTATAATATTTCCTTCATATAGTATTAGCCTCAATATTTTTCCAATAAATTTATATTATGGGTAATCTAAACAATTTATTAATGAAATATATTCATCCACATTAAAAAAAAATCATAATAGTTAAAGTGTATAAACAAAATTACACCGAGATATATTGTTTCTTAACTTAATCATCTCTTTTTCTGAGAAAAGCCTGATATTCATACATCTTTTTCATCATTTATCCTCCACAATGGTAGTGCGACTGTCTTTATCATGGTGATACAAATATTCCAAGAAGAAAATATATTCAAACTATAAAAACTATTATAACCCTCTATAAATCCTTACATATTATACAAAATTTCATTTTATGTTAGTAAAAACAATCATGTACTGTAATATGGGGAACCAAATTGTTCCTTAGAAGTACATTTGGGTTGACAATCATCTCTCAGCCTCAAATTATTCTTATTCTTATTTTTTTTCATAGGATGTATGTTGTTTTTTTTACAAAATCATCTCATGTATTTTTGATATCCCCTTAATAATTCCTAAAATATTAAAAATTTTATGTTTGTTAAGACCTTTTAATGTTTTCTTCTTTGTATTTTTAGATACTAATCGAATTTTATATAACCTGCCAAACATTCTCACTTAACATTCGATTTTAATGAATTTGAAAACCATAATCTATTTAAATTTTTTTATTAAATTTTCATAAGTTTCTAAAACCTAATTGTTTATTTTTATTCAATAAATTTTTTTTATTCATCTATCATTCTAGAAAAGTATTTTTTTTCTAGAAAAATAACTATTAAATCATTCCCGGATCAATATTCTAGAGCTGATCAACTTTGTTAAACGTCTAACATTTTATATTGAGGAAGTAAAATTATTCATCTCCTATGATTTTTTTTCTCCTCTCTATTATATAATGAAAATGTTTGTTATTCATTTTCTCACTATAGATCCCCCATGGATAATAATTCGTTCATAGTATAGAGATTTTTTTATAAAATTTAGTTTTTTTTCTTGAAAAATCTACAGCACGAGAAATGGTCTATAAATTGTGATCTTTTAGACTGATTTTAGTACTGCTGTAAATATTATTGTTGTTTTATTTTTAAAAAATGTGGGAAACTTTTTTTAGGGAAATAATTTCTTAATGAATTACACTCTTAATTAGTAGAATTTTTTTACCAAAATTATGATCTTTTGAACCTTTATTTTTTAAAAAACTCAAGTTTACATTGAGGTTTTTTGGGTAAAGAAACAACTTGATTCTATGGACCACTCTTCTCACTATCTGGGGAATATTTACCTTTAACATCAACTACATTGGTGAAGTATTCTCTCATCTTTATTACACAATTTCTTTTGTAAAATAATTAAATTTTTTTCTAACAAAAAAATTTATTTTATTGCAAAAAATTTATAATAACACTCACTATCTTATCATATTTATCCGTATTCAAACATTTCTTTTTTAAATTCCTCAAAAAGATTTATTTCTACCTAGTTAATATTCTCATCCCTACTGATGTTTCAACATAAAATTTTAATTCCCCCTTGAGCTCACCAACATCAATTTTGTATGCTATTATAAAATTATGGTTTATCTCACCATTTTTTATTTTTTTACTATTCTAAAAAGTAATATATTTAAATTAATTTTTAAACATATTTATTTTGTTCTAGAGTTTTTTATGATTTATAAGAGCACATTTCAAATTTTATTTAATAATATAATCATGTTTATTTCTCTCATTACCATTATTATCATTTTCCAATTCCGAAATTCATTTTCATAAATGAGATAAGTAGTTTACATGAATATTATATTCATTCTTGGATGAATAACCATAATTAAATCTTTTAATAAATAAAATATTATTCATGTTGTATATATGTTTTTTAATTTTTTTTCTTGCACATAAAATTCTGATACTTCTGATATTCTACTTCTATCTCAAAATATTTATACAACTTCGTAGAAAAATATCCTAAAATATTACATTTTTCATTATAATTCTATCATTTAAGAGAAATTTTAAATTTTTTATTCATGTTTCCCATATGGTATCATTTATAAAAAAATTGAAATTATTTTTTTAAATTCATATTTTTCTTCCTCTACCTCTTAATCAATTGAATCTTCTTTAGCTTCATTATCTCTAACCTTTTTTTAAGATATAAAATCTAATTATTCCTTTTTCTCCATCATAAATACTGTGGGATTTATCATTTCATATTCGAAGAGAATATTGTGATGTTCATATAAAGATAAATATTTTTAGTATTCTAAATATAAATCATTGGAATCAAATATTTCAAGAAATATTCTCATATGTGTCTTAATGAGGGTATATTCTTCCAGTATCTGACCAAAACCTATGATATTATTGATAACCACATTAACTATTTTAAATTATTTATCAATAATTTATATATAATCTATTTTAACATCTTGATTTGTGATTATCTAATCTTTTTACTTCATATCCTTAACTTTCTCATTTACTTCCTAGATACTTTTTAATTCAATCCTCTTTTTTAGTCATTAGAAACCCCATAATAGTTATATAACCATTTTTATGATAAAAATAAGCACAGAATTCTAAAAATTCCCCTAAAATTGAAAATTTATATTATTAAAATCTTTTATAGATACTTCATCAGTGGGAGAAAATATCATTGTGGTAACTTGTCTAATATCAAATCCAAAAGATAAAAGATTGGTTAACATGATATTATTACATAAATGATATTTTCTTCCATTTAAAAAACTAAGAAACACATTTTCCTCAAATAAAAAATTCTACATCCCTAATAGTTGGATATTTTATAGGTAACATTATACAATACCATCTGATGTTCCCTTGATAAATACAAGATAATGAATTGAGGGATAGATAAATTAGTAATCACTTTTTCTTTCACAATAATGTTTCCTAACTTTATAAGAAAAAATTTTCTAACATTTGATTCTTGTTAAGGTTAAGATAAAATTAGATATAAATATCAAAATAAAAATTAATATGAAATAAATCTAAGGAGATATCAACACATTTTATTTATAAGGTCTTTTATAACAACACAGTCCTTTTAATGTCGGTCATTCTCCATAACATGGAAATGCTTAATACCATTTTCAAGATTACAGAGGCATTAAAAGAAACTAGTTATAGCCTCTGTAATCATTCCTCTACATAACCGTTTCTTCTACATTAAACTAATCGTCCATTATATCATATTTTTTTATACCCCCAATTATCTTAACTATATCAACTTTCTTAATATCTTGTTATACCCATGAAAAACAATAATTTTCAACAATTGGTTATTCCCCCATCTAGAAAATCTTTACTTATCCTTTTATAATCAATTTTAGAATGAAATTCTATTTCTCTACAAGATAGTTGGATCACCTTAATGTGCATACAATCTTCAAGATCATCAAAAAAATCTATAAAGATTTCATTGGTCTTGATACATCATTCTGATAGTCGGAATACCTAGATATGTTCCATATATACTTTTTGGAACATTCATAAAAACATAGATACGTCTGTTAAATAATTATTTCTAGTACACCCTCTTCCTGATAGATTTTTCTAGAGGATCTTCATTAAATAATACTCAGTAGGATTTATTATGGCATTAAATATTTGGAATACCTCTATCTGATTTTCTCGATATGATGTTTCTTGGTCCAATAAAGGATGATATATTAGATGAAACTCCAACTATGAATGGTGTTAAAACAATTGGATATATATTTGAGTCTCCACCATCTGATTAACTTGTATGTTACTATGTGGGAAATTAGTTAGATACTAACATAATTCTTCTTCTTCGACCAGTGTAACTTAATATGATGAACCTTCTTCAATAATATTGGAACATTATTAGTTTCACTTGAAAAAAAAATTACCACTTCATATCTTTTACACTTAAGCAATATTATTATACTTTTTCTATATACTATTGAAACCCTTTTATATTGGATTATTTTTAGATGTTTTGTAAGAACTGAAAATCATTTTGCTGCTCAATGAAACTCAAATTTTAGACTTATTTCTCAATTGAATTTCATGGGACATGTTCGAATTCTCCTAGAACTTTCTTACACATATATGATAGTTATTAAAATCTCTATCTTTACAAAATATTCATTAAAATGAGTTTCAAGGAACTAATTTGAAATTTTATTACAATTTTTAGATTATAAAAATTGATCAATTAGATCCAACATCCAAATTGTTATGAAATTTACATAGTTTATGTAAAAATCTTTATAACTCCTCTTTCAGATGTATTTATGATTATTTTCTTCAATATGAATTATCTATATGATATTACACCTTCATAAATCTTCTTTAGAAATAAATTTAATCCTTTATTAATCTAATGGACCCCAATTTAGGTTCCTTAAATTAGAAAAACATTATATGATGTACTCATCACATGTTTTTCTAATGAAATATCTTATCTAAATTGGGTGTATCTTCCTAATAATATCTAACTGATGATATTCATATAAAACCTACGAATTATGACTCAAAAATATTTTATCCAATAATTCTACACTAGAAACTCAGTCTAGTATATCTACATAGGATCATCCATTTGATGAACTCATATTTCTTAGTTTGATTTTAGTCAATTTGATGTAACACATATTTATTAAAAAAATTATACACCCATCCCTTCATATTGATTCATTACATTTCTCCATCCAATGACCTTGAAAATATCTTTTTGTTGGATATTTTTAGTGTATATCTATATGAGTTGTAATCTTTTTAATTGTCATTGACATATCCATATGGTGCTCTACTTGGGTTTCCATCAAAAAATAGCTTTCAAAAGATATCCTCCATACATTTACGTTAGTCATGTAAATCCTAGATGAAATTTATGTAATTTTATGAATACGCCTATACCATTATGTACTGAATGTCATACATTTATATAGGTAATGAAATTCATGAGTTACCTTTATGCATCATTCACATCTTTTTCCTTTCATACATATCCCCCTTTAATCATATTTAAAAATAGGGGTCTATCATTTGATAATATGAATAATTTGGACCTACTACCATGAAAAATTTGTTACTCATATTTCCTTTTAAAAACAATTAGATCGGTATATCCAATGAAATAATTATTTATGTCCAATCACATTGTTTAACATTATACAAACAGTCTTTTTGATAACTCTAGTCAGAACTCTAAACTGTTGCTTGAGCTTTGTCTTCAGTCACATATTAAATATTCTTCATTTCACTTCCATATTTTTTTAAATAGGAGTAAATAATCTACTTGAATCATGATGTACGTCAAGATTTTATGAACATTGATTAATAACATTGCATATCAAATTTTTTTAAGGAAATATTATTGAACTATATAAGGAATATTTCTTACAACACATAATAAAACATCCATACCATCCATAAAGAATGTTTCTTACACAACTGTATAAATATCGTTACACAATTTTCCATAAAAAACATATTTACATATTAACAAAAAATAAAACTAAACACATAATCTAATAAATTTTCTTTGATATTAATTGATTGGGAGGGATAACTAACCGATGGAACTCATTAAAAAGGAATGAAAATAAATAGGAAAACATACACTCCAAATAATGTAATTATTTTAACAATATATTATTAAAAAATATTTCCCAAAACACTTGCTACTTGTATAGAGATAAAAAAATTATCTTAAATAAAAGGGGGGATAAATCCATTGGTATCTATGTATCAAAATTTACAGGATTTATAGGTTATTCTTGTCATGTTATGTTTCTTTATGACCCATTAAATTTCAAGTCTATATACTCAAATATGCTTGGAAGAGGCTTGAGGAGGTACTATAGAGGTCGGGGAAGTTGAATTATTATGATAGGTGGTTCGTGATGTGAGCTGTGTTCAGGTCATTATTTATTCATTTGAAGATTACGTAGCTGGAAATATTAAGGCTTATATGTGTTAGTGGGGGTAGTTCATGAAATAGATTCATTTCATGAAAGGCTAATTCATGATGTGTAATTAATAAAATCTATGGAAACATAAACTTTGAAATAAATTTAATATATGGGAAATTCATGGTATAGTGGAAATGAATGACTTCTAAACCAAAGACCCTATGAAATATATGACATGAATCTATAATTTATGACATTAAAGGGGTGGTTTCAATTTATTAAATAGGTTTTGTTCATTGGGGTCTCTATCCATTTTTCTATTTTCATTTCCTCTCTTTTTTGGTGAACCCTAGGTGATTTTTGGAGAACATTCATCTCGACTTACCTCACATCGACCCTTAGGTTATAATGGTTCTGTTTAGTAATCCAATGTGAGTCATCCTTATATATTCTCTTATTTTTCTCATTCATATCTCTTGGATCAACTATAAAGATTTTATTTTTAGGTTTTGTGTGGGATTAATTTTTTATAACCCTTGGATGTGGTATAAGATAATTCATGGTTTTATTGTGCATTTATGGTTTCCAAGTATTTTTTTCTTTTCCCTGTAGTGCACATTGAGATCATAAAGATTTTTTGTGGTATGTAGTCCTATTTATCACACCTTTATGTGAAATGTGGGATATTTTTTCCTTTTATTTTATTTTGGTGGATATTAAATATTATCATAACAATGATTATTAATTTTCATAAGTGAAATTGATGAGTATGGGGGATTTACTACATTTTTATGCTAATATGTTATTATATTAATTTATATTATTTCATTTTGTTTCATGATAAAAATAATTGATTTTTTGAGCCTTGATTTCACAGTATTTGATATGATATGAGACTCTTGTTTTGTTGTTGTGAGGTCACACCCAGAATAAAAGGCTAATTATACAATATTTTTTTAATAAATTTATTTTCCCAAGAATATTGTTTATAACACACATTCTAATTAATGAATTAATTTGTTTCATTCCATTAAATAAATGTAATGTTTGTAATTTTTTTGGTGTATTATTGTTCTTGTTTTTTTCCAAATGAGGTTTGGGATTTTGTGTGTTGATAGAGGTGTCTGTTTAGGCTATGTGATGTGTGGGGTTGTATTGTGGTGGCTGGATAGTATTGATGTGACAAGGGAAGTTATTTAATATAGTGTGTAGTGGTGGAGATGTGTGATAGTGATGATTCATGGGGCTTTTTTCTATGTGATGGTGTAGTGAAATGATTTTGTGGTGTGTAATGTCATGTTGTGCTTATGGTTTTTTAAAGGGGGATATTTAGGGAGTTTTATTAACAGATGTGGTTTTTGTGATGTTTTGATTAATTTAGTTTGTAGTGGTGGAAATGTGTGATAGCGATGATACATGGTGGTTTTGTGCTATGTGATTCTATTATGAAATGATGTTGTGGTGTATAATGATTTTTTGTTCTTATGGTTGTTCTGTGGGGGTTATTTGTTGTAGTTTTATTATCAAATGTGGTTGTAGTGGTCTGATGTCTTGGTTGGTATGGCGTGAGGTTAAAAATTGATGTGATATGGGAAATTTATTGTTTTATATTTGTGTTCGTTTCATGGTTGTCAATGGAATAAATTTTTAATTGTAAAATGAAACACAATATGTCGGTAAAAAAGTGAGGTGGTCCAAAAATGGATGTGTGGTAATTGGATAAATTAATTGAATAAATAAAATAGATTTTGGAATATGAATTAAATGTATGACCATTAAAAGTGGTGGAGTGTGTAAATAAAAGTGTAAAATGTTATGTGGCTTGTATAATGGTGGTGTGGCCTATTTTATATAGTGGTTATAGCAGTTATGATGATTTATTTGTGGTATGGTTGTATGATGCAGTGTTCATTAGTGGAGTTGTTTATAACCTATAAGTTAGGTAGTTTTTGTTAACTACATATCATGTGGTTTTATTTTGTTTCTATATACATCCCATGTGAGATGAACAACCATAAAAATGCTAAGCCTTTTTTCATTCTGAGTGTTTTCCCTGAAATCCATGATGGTGGTGATGTAATTTTTTAGCTACCCCATCTATCCCACTCCTCATTCATCATTTATAGACTAGGTTCCTTTAGGTGAGATATGTTGTTGTGGACCAAGATTCTTTGAGATATATGTTATGTGTTTGAACATGTGTCTTTGAGAGATATCTTATGTGATTGACCAAGTTTCATTGGGTGAGATGTGGTTGTAATGGTTGTGATGAGATGTTATGTAGTGGTTTTTGATGCTAGCATCAGATGATAGATCTTATGAGGGGGGTAGAGATGTATCTGTATCCACTTTAGTGATGTCCTATGTGTCATTGAATGAAGTTTGATGTCATTCAATCTAATAGGATATGTATGGATGGAATGAGGGCATAAGAAGTTTTCTTTTGGGACATGAAACCATAAAATTTGTGGGGACATGGTAGTGCAGATCCTTTATTTGTTATAATCTGCATGCTATGTTTCTATATTTGATGCCTAATTTGGTTAGAAAGGCATGGTGAGTTTAGGATGGGATTGTTGACTTGTATTGGTTCTTGTTGGTTCTTCTCTGCTTTCATTGGTGCATTATCATGTTCATTTCACATGGGAACTTGAGACCTTTGGTATTTTGTAACCCCCCGACCCCAGTTACCCATAGTCGGTGCATTATTACATAACATTTTCATGATCATAAATGATCAAGTCTCGAACTACCGATTAGTTTAGTAGCATTGGAAACGGTAGATATATTCATAATTCTTACATTACATCACAATGTGAAGAACTACAACAACATAGTCTTCATAGTCCACACTCAAATCCCCCCAGACTATCCATGTAGATTAGTCATAAAATATTTCATCACATCCTGGAAAAAATAAAACATAGAAAGGGGTGAGCTCAGATGCTCAGTAAGGATAACAAAATATCAGAAACTTTAATTAATATGCATCAACATTTAAGGCAATGTATAACTAAAGAAAAATCTTTTTAAACTTGAACTTCATCAAAATATAGAAAAAATAAAATGAAATAATTCCATTTAATTATTCACATGGATATTCTACTAGTCAAAAAATCACATGAAATATCAATAACCACTATCATAATGATGGAATGCATAATTCCAAACTTTAATAACCACATAGTCAAGGCCTTGTGCGAAGACTACAAATAAGATTGTTTCAAGGCATTGTGCTAAGACAATAGTGTGTCTCATGAGACCTAATGATGCATCAAGGAGCTATAGCGGGCACCACCCGTCACTTATTATATCCAATTCATTCCTCATACGAATAGGTTTAATCATAACTTAATAATTTGTATTAAAACTAGCATACTAAATGTCAATAAATTCTCCATAAACCATGAATGGTATAAAAATAACACATCCACAGTAAAAAATATCACAAAACCATCAATACAATATAGGAGTTTGGTATCAAAATAAATCAACTTCATATAAGATTAAAATCCATCAAAGGATGTTGATATAGAAGAAATCAAAACTATTTGAGAGAAATATCTCTTTTTTGAAATCATTTAAAAGACACATAATTGTAAAAGAAAACATTTACATTGAAAATATTCTTATAAGCTTGTAAGGGAAGATTCAACGATTTTTCAATGGAGGAAAATAGCCACACATGCTGTTTAAGTTAAAAAAAGACATTCTTACCTTAATTTTGTTGAAAAGCTTAAAATGGACCTTGTTTGGAAAATGACAGAAAGATTACTTTATAAAATTCTTATAAAAAGTAAAACATGGGTATAAATGACTTTAACCCATATTCTATAAAATAATATGAATGTTTTGAAATACATTTATAAGAAACATGGATGTGGATGATAAAGAGGTCCCAATAGATATTTATGTATAAACAACCTCGGATAATGAAGATATTGTGAAATAAACCCTTGCCTCATGTCCAACTTGACTCGATCATTCTTTAATCTCCCTTAGTTTGTGTAACTCCCTTTGGTTTGAACCAAAAGGACTCTTGAAGTGCCTTCTGCCTAAGGTAAGGCCTCTAGGATGAAGGGAGGAACGTTAAGAGGGTATTTGGGTAGAGGTTGGCTGTGACAAATGGATTTGAAGGTGTGAATAATGTGGTAGATTTGGTGGCCTTTTATAAGAGGAGAGGTTGGGCTCTTTTAGAAAGATTGAAATGTTTCTTTATTATGAATTTTCTTTCATATTTTAAAGGTCCCACAATTATATATTTCTATTATAAGGTGATAAGGGTTCTACATACACCCATACAACAGGATTTAGACAAGTGTAAGTCTTAGAATATACATTATCTTTTCATTTTATGTAAATTGTTCGTTAATGAGGTAATCAGTGCATTATCATGGTGTCATAAATAAATAAATTTATTTAATGTCTACAAATTATAAAAAATTACCATGATGTAGGAAATCCTTTTATCTGCCCAATGACTATTTATAGTCTAAGAGATCATTTATGTAGAAATAATTAAAATTGTGTTACATAGGTGTTACATACTTTTGTTATATTTTCTTATCTTTAAAAAATAAAATGATAAAATGTCACTATCACACAAAAGTGATTCTATGGGGTTCCTAAGTTGGCACAAGGCCTCCCATGGTCGTCCATGACACAACCAATAGAATTAGGACACATATTTGGGTCATTTTATTTTATTATGATATTATTTCATTACCCTTAACTACCCGATTACTAATTAATCATGATATTTAAAGATAATTGTCGTCATTACTATTCATAATTTAAAAAAAAAAAGAGTCTTAATTACATAATTTGGACCTTCTGATTCAAAATATGGAATCCATTTTATCAATTTCTAAACACAAAAATTGCAGTAATTAATTTAAAAATTAATCTGCTGTTAAAACCAAAATGCGTGTTTTTAAGAAATAATAACTATCAAAAGATTGAAACTTGTTTATGTCCGGTTTAAATGTGAAATTATGTACAATAACAAAAATTGTATTAAATGGTAATAATATATTCTAAATATACATTAAAACCAGTCAAATTATTAATTTATCACTATTAATTATTTCAAATAAAAAAGTTGTTTTTAATTAAAATTTAGTAATTATCACTATTCATCAAAATATAAAAGTTATTCGAAAAATACCAAAATTTCACCCTAAGATAATTTTGATATTCCAAAACCAAAAATGAATTCAATTTTGAAGGATAAAATTTATAAAATTTCAAAAAGTGGGTCTTACTATTCATAACAGCTACTTTGATTGGTCGCAGTGTGTTTGAATCTAGAACTTGCATACAATGCAAGCTATGAATTATTGAAAGAGAAGTGTACCGTGGAAGCTTGGGGTGTTACATTCTCCCTTCCTTCAATAAATTGTGTCCCCGGAATTTGAAAATGTTCTTCGAAAAAAAAGGATGAAAATAGAAAACACCATTTTGGAAAACCTGTATAAAAAATAAGGTTAATAAAAATATAACATTAAAATAAATAAAGGGAGGTACAAAGGTCACCCACGATATCCCATTATAGGATTCTATGAAAACATGGATATGGAGGAGAAACTAACCCTCAAGGTCTGGTGGAGAGTTGTAGAAAACGGGATTAGGAGAAAGTTTACTACAAGAAAATCACAAACTTATGATTGTTTAAACGGACATTGATTCCCCAATAGGAAAAGTTAACCGAAAACATTTTTGTTTTAAATTACCTTTCATAAATTTGAGCAATTTATTTAGGATATTTAATGATAATGTAAGGAAATATACTTACTTTTCATGTAGAGTTTCATTATTTAATAAACTTTTACCACAAACCCATCTTTCACTCCAAAAGGTAATAGAACTAAAAAATATTATCTTTATCCTAATTGTATAAGGTTAAAAATATTAAAACAGACCATTTAGATTAGGAAAACTATTTTTTAATTACCAGGGATATCCTGTAGGCTAGTTTTAGGTAATAAAGGCATGTCACACTATGGTTGTGGGTTCGATTCCTACAGCTTTCTCTGACGCGACGGGTTATCCCCCGACCTACAGGATGTCCTTTTCCTTAAAATATAGTATTATAATATTCCAAAAATAATCTTTAGAAATGTTTTAACCTTAAACAATACTATACAAAGTTCAACTTAATCCATTCCAACCTTTATAGTTATCCAAAATACCTCTGTCCATACTCTCTCTAAAAGGTCTCTAAATTCCAAAATCAATTGTAATATCAGATTGCCCAAACAAAGTACGGTTTATCTTATTGTCACATACTAAAAATATGATTACCTTAATCATATTAAAACCTTAATTAAAACAACAAATACTGCAGTACAATCCTTATATATATCACAATATTCTTATAACAAGAATATAATCCTGGAGTCCAAAAACACAAATACATTAATTATTCCACTTCAACTATAGTAATAGTATAAGATTGGCCTTGATCCCTTGGAATATTATAAAGAAATTTTCCTCAGAACTTAGTTCATTCATTTGCATAATGACCCATTTCTATAAAATTGTAGCATTCAACATTGATAGCCTCTTTCTTTCCCTTGCAATCACGAGTCTGGTGACCTTTTTCTCCACATTTGTAACAAACTTCCATTCCTTTTAGGCAGGTACCAGGTTGTTTCTTACAACAATTATCACATAATGGAAAATATTTCTTTCCCTTTTTCCCTTTATCTGTCTCTTGCTCCATTGTTCTCTTCTTCTCTTACATTATTTTGTTGTCATAAGACTTATAAAATTCATTTTCTGTCTTAAATCACATGAGACAATATCTTCGTACGATGAGAAGGATTGTGATACTAACGATCGACAAAGAGACGGTTTTAACCCATCAATGAAATGATAAATATTACTTCTTGGGTTACATATATAATCTAAAGCATGCCTCGCTAACCTTGTAAAGTTAGACTCATACTTCGCCACATTCTCATCCTCCTTTTGCCTCAGACTCATGAATTGCCTTTCCATATCTACTCGATGGTCACGAGGAAAGTATTTTTCAATGAAAAGATATTTGAACACCCTCCATTCCATATTTTATACTTCATCATCTTACTTTGTGTTTTAAATCAATGACCACCATTGATCAGCATCTCTAGTGAGGCGGTAAACTGCCATGATAACCTTTTCCCTTTCCCTACTCCCCAAGGCATGGAATATTTTCTCTAAGGAATTTATCCATTGCTCAGCTACTAATGGATTTGTACTCCACTTGAATGTTAGAGGTTGTTTCCTAATGAAGTGGTCTAACATTGATCCTCTACATTGAGGATCAGGGTTCTCCATATGAGTAAGGTTATTATTCATAACCTGATTGAGTTTTCCTAGTATGGTGATAAGCTGATCAGCACCAGTTGTATCACCAGCTCCACAATAATTATCTTGAGCATGAGTGAAATCCCTACATGGAGTGCGTGAATTGATACAGTTTCTATTCCTTCCACTAGGCACCATTTCTAAACAGTGGCATAAACTAGATCAGTTCATGAATAAAAATACATAATTCCAAAATTGTAAAAACCATAACATAAATTGAACTATTTATGGATATAATCCATAATCAAAAAGAGAAATGTTTTCTTTGAGGAAGTATATACTCATAAACCCTTCATAATGGTTTGTAAAGAAAATGAGAATTATCCTAATCATATCCACCTGGAGTGTCGTAACCAAGAGTGCGACAAGGCCCATTTTCGTGCACATGTTCCCGTTCGAGTTTAGCTCAAACCACTTTTTTTTTGGGTTTTACAACTAGGTACATCTATGCCAGAGCCGCCTCTACCTGCTCGTATCCAGATTGGGATATATTGCTCGAAAAACTCACAAAATCTCTACAATACCGAAATTCTAGGATGTTCTTCTATACTAATCCTCAAATTCTATCTTAGGGCTATGTGATCTAATAAGAGTTTATCTAAATATAGATTCCAAGGTTAGTACTAAAATTTCTCTGATACCAACTATAATGCCCCGACCCGAGTTACCCAGATTTGGTGCATTATTACATAACATTGGCATGATCACAATATATCAAGTCTCAAAAGACTGATTAGTTTAGTATCCTTGGAAACACTAGATATATTCATAAGTCTTACATTACATCACAAATTGAAAAACTACAACAACATAGTATTCATAGTCCACACTGATATCCCCCCAGACCATCCCTGTAGGTCGGTCATAAAATATTTTCTTCACATACTGGAAAAACTAAAACATAGAAAGGGGTGATCTCAGATGCTCAGTATGGATAACAAAATATCAGAAACTTTTATGAATATGCATCAACATTTAAGGCAATGTATAACTAAAGAAAAATCCTTTGAAACATGAACATCATCAGAATATGGAAAAAATCAAATGAAATAATGCCATTTACTTATTCACATGGATATTATACTAGTAAAATAATCACATGGAATATCAATTACAACTTTCATAATGATGGAATGCATAATGCCAGACTATTATAACCACATAGTCAAGGCTTTCTTCCAAGAATACAAATAATATTTTGTCAAGGACTTGTGCCAAAAAAACTAGTTTGTCTCTTGAGACCCACCGATGCATCGAGGAGCTATAGCGGGCTCCACCCGTCACTTATTAATTCCAATGCATTCATCATATTAATAGTTTTAAATATAACATAAACATTCGAATTAAAACTAGCATACGAAATGTCAATAATTTCTCCATAAACTATGAATGGTGTAAAAATAAGACATACATAGTCAAACATATAAAAAAACCTTCAATACAATATGGAAGATTTGTATCATAATAAATTAACTTTAAATAAGCTTAGAATCCATCAAAGGATGTTGACATAGATGAAATCAAAACTATTTGAGAGAAATATCTCTTTTTTGAAATCATTTAAATGTCACATAATTGTAAAAGAAAACATTTACTTTGAAAATATTCTTATAAGCTTGTAAGGGAAGCTTCAACTATTTTATAATAGAGGAAAATAGATGAACCCACCTTACAAGTTAAAAAAAAGACATTCTTACCTTAATTTAGTCGAAAAGGTTTAAAAGGACCTTGTTTGGAAAGTGATGGAAAGATTCCTTTATAAACTTCTTATAAAAAGTCAAACAAGGGTATAAATGACTTTAACCCATATTCTGTAAAATTGTATGAATGTTTGAAATACATTTTTAAGAAACATGGATGTGGATGATAAAGAGGTCCCAGTATATAATTACCTATAAACAACCTCAGATAATGAAGATATTGTGAAATAAACCCATACCTCATGTCTGACTTGACTCGATCATTCTTTAATCTCCTTTAGTTTGGGTAACTCACTTTGGTTTGGACCAAAAGGACTCTTGAATTTACTTCTGGCTAAGGTAAGGATTCTAAGATGAAGGGAGGAATGTTGAGAGGGTAGTTGGGCCGAGGTTGGCTAAGCCAAATGGCTTTGAAGGTGTGAATAAGGTGGTAGAGGTGGGAGCCTTTTATAAGAGGAGTGGGGGGCCTCTTTTGGAAAGATTGAAATGTTACTTTATTATGAAATGTTTTTCGGATTTTAAAAGATCCCACAATAATATATATTTCAAGGATAAGGTGATAAGGGTTCTAAATACACCCATCCAATAGGCTTTATACAAGTGTAAGTCTTAGATTTTACCTTATCTTTTCATTTTATTTTAATCATTCATTAATGAGGTAATCATTGCATCATCATGTTGTCATAAATAAATTTATTTATTTAATTTATAATAATAAAAAAAATACCATTATGTAGGAAATCTATTTATCATTCCAATGACTATTTATAGTCTAAGAGATTATTTATGTAGTCAAAATTAATTTTTTTTACTTAGATGTTACATACTTTTGTTATATTTTCGTTTCTTTAAAAAATAAAATGATAAAATGTCACTATCACAGAAATGTGATTCCATGGGGTTCCTAAGTTAGCACAAGGCATCCCATGGTAGCCCATGACACAACCAACAGTATTAGCACACATGTTGGGGTCATTTTATTTTATTATGATATTATTTCATTACCCTTAACAACCTGATTACTAATTAATCATGATAATTAAAGATAATTGTCGTCGTTACTATTCATAATGTCAAAAAACAAAAGAGTATTAATTACATAATTTGGAACTTTTGATACCAAATATGGAATCCATTTTACCAAATTCTAAACACAGAAATTGTAGTAATTAATTTAAAAATTATTCCCGCTGTCAAAACTAAAAAGCGTGTTTTTAAGAAATAATAACTATCAAATGATTGACACTTGTTTTTTTCCGGTTTAAATGTGAAATTATGTCCAATTACCTAAATTTTATTAAATGGTAAAAATATATTCCAAATATAATTTAAAACTACTCAAATTCAGAATTTATCACTTTTAATTAATTCGATTAAAAAAGTTGTTTTTAATTAATATTTAGTAATTTTCACTATTCATCAAAATATAAATGTTATCCAACAATTTAAAAAATTTCACCCTAAGCAAATTTGGATTTTCCGAAACCAAAAATGAAGTCAATTTTGAAAGATAAAATTTATAAAATTTCAAAAAGTGGGTATTACTATTCATAACTGCAACTTTGATTGGTCACGGTGTGTTAGAATCTCGAACATGCGTACAATGAAAGCTATTACATTATTGAAAGAGAAGAATACCGTTGAATCTTGGGGTGTTACATATGTCCCTACTGAGTATACCTGTTAGGATCACCCTATGTATATATTCTATTTTTTAGGTTTCTTAGAGGACTTTGGGGACCAAGATGGACATTACTATCTAGGTTGGAGATATTGTTTGGTTTCTTCCATGGACATCTATTTTGGTATATTTTGATACTTTCATACATATCAGTTTTTTTCATGCATTTTGGGATTTTTTTAACCTTTATTCAGTCTTCTATTTTTTTGTGGTTGTTTTTATTCTATTTCTTTATCCTATATTTTATTATAAAGGGTATTACTTCTTATTTTTTATATTATTATACCTTAGTGGTATTTTCCATCTCGAGGCCAACTGGATGCGATAATTGGTAGGTCATTATCTCTTAATGTTCACTGTGAAATATTTGGTGGGAGGGGGAGAGACTGAGTGGTATCAAAGGATTATAGTTGAGAGATCAGATGAATTTTGGTATTAGGAACTATATTGATTTCATGTTTTGGTAGGTTTGCAGTGCTAGTTAATCATCATGCCAGGCTTATGCTAGAGAGTCCAGCTGGGAAATGGGATTTTAACCACCTCATGATCTATTGCATAGACTCTGAGATTATTTAAGGGCTAAGTGAGGTGAAACTATTTGTAGGGTAGAGAAATTGGAGATGTTTATAAATCATTGTTGATTAGTTTCTTTTATTAATTAAGTTCATATGGTAAAATAAAATGAATTTAATAAGTAAGGTTGATAAAATTCATTAATAATCTGATTATTATATTCCATTTGATTCTCAAAAATGTATTTTTCCATTGAATATTAGTAGTTCAAGAAGTTTATTTTTTCCATGGTGAATGAGTTTATTGACATAGGGATGATCCAAAATAGGATGATCAGGATTGGAAGAGATCCTTTCATTCCATTCAATGGAAATTTTTGGGAACAAATGTTGGGAGAGACTCCAATGTAGAGATAAATAACTCATTAGAGGGGATAAAAATTTATTTTTGTTAAATAATTTTATAAGATAAGTTCTATGTTTCTTTTGTAGTGATTCATATATGGGTTGATACATGTAAGTGGTGGAATCTGTATTTTTTTTACCATATGGAGGAATTTTTGTTGTTTCGAGTTATTCAGAGGTAGTTTCTAGATGAGTTCCAACCTTCAATGAAAATGGAAGCATATAGAAAGTATTTTATCTCTCTTCAGTATGAGATATTTATTATGTGGGAGTTTGGGGGCCAGGTTTAAGGAGCTCCAATACTTTTCTCTAGAATTTTTTCTAGGTGATGAGTGAAGAGTGTGGTATCTGAAGGTAGTGGTGTGCCTATTTCTTATGTATGTGGTCACTCAGTTTTTATTCCATTAATATATACAGTAGTATAAAAAGTATGATTTCATGGATAAGTTGTTTTATAAGTTATTTGATACATATATGTGTGACCAAAATTCCATTTAGAGGAGAGTATTTTTAGGCAGTTGGTCATGGGTGTTCAAAACATTAGGGTTATGATCAGTAGGGAACTAGCCACTATATATCCCTTTACAAACTTCTAGGGAAGGTGTATTCTAATAACCATATGAATGACCTATATTATTATAATACATATATGGAGGGCATGAAAACTACCATGGTTAGTTCCTAACCACTCATGTACACAATTATCATTCTAGTTTTTAGACCCCTTTTTCAATAAAATTAGACATTTTCCCAAAGGTACTGTCAACGGAAAAGACCACTGATGCTAATTTAGTGGTTGAGGGTAGATTTTGTTTCAAAGGTATATCTCTTGATTGTACCCGACTTTATGGACCTAATATATAGTTTTGTTATGGAGAAAAAAATTGAGAGGTAGAGGAGATGTCTGTGGTCAGATGCATATTTTAAGGGCTACAACGCTACTTGGAATAAGAGTTTTTTAGAGTATAATCATCTAATTATCTTCTATTATTTGTTATTTTTTCAATTTAGGATCCTCCCAAAAAAATTCTCATTCTTTGGTCTATCTATTTAGACTATATGTGGAGATAATTCTACTGCCTTGGTGTTATCTATCCCATTTGGGGGTCTGAATTTTATTATGTGTGCCGATGATATAGAATTGTGATGGGGAAACAAGAGTTTGTTAGAGACTTTATCCTATCAAAGATACATCCATATATTGTAATCAATGTCATAAAATGGTTGTTTTAAATGAATGTAGTCATCAACTATTTCTAGATGATAGTTTTTTTTTCTGATGTGGAGATCCAATGAGTTGAATTCTTAGTGAGGGAGGTTATGGGATGCGACATATACAATTGGAGATCTTTTTAACTATTGGATGATCTATTAGTGGTACCTTATGTTGAGGGTGTTCGGATATTTTTATAGGAATTCCTAGATGTTTTTATAGGAGATTTTATTACACTTCCCCCTTGATAAGAAGTCATGTTTGGGATATAGATGTCGTCAGGTGAGTCTCTGATTTTGATGGATCCCTATTTAATAATGCATATGGTGCTATGTTAATTTTAATTTCTAGGGGGGGACCTGATATAAATGGTTTTATATGACCTAATGAATCTCCCAGGGCTCTCTAGTGTTGTTATCGAAGAAAGAGGATGGTAGTATGAGGTTCTGTATAGACTACAAGTGGATTAATTACGTGAATTTATAGAACCATTTCCCTATTCCCATGATTGAAAACCTATTTCTCCTATTGATATGTAACACCCCTGGAAAAGTGAGACTTAAAAGGCTATATGTTACTACCCATTTCAACAAGGTGCACCTTTTATTTGAAGAGCCTATCTGATTAGAAATTCACAGTTAAACATGCTTGGCATTGAGTAGTAATCAGGATGGGTGACCTTCTGGGACGTTCCACAGGGTGTGTGTGAGTGAGGAAAAAACACACAGGAAAGGACATGTCAATAAGGTGCACCTTTATTTTCAGGATCCTATTTAATTAGAACCCCACAGTTAAGAAAGCTCGTCCTGGAGTAGTAATTAAGATATGTGATCTTCTTGGACGTTTCATAGGGTGTGTATGAGTGAGGACAAAACACGCTGAAAATGACATGTGTTGGCCTATGGGGACAGTCATTAGTCCAATAAGTGACCCTATAGAGTAATATCCTTTGGTGTGCTGGGAAGGCAACCAAGAAATTACATGAGACCCATGGGGTCAGATGACAAGTTTCATGGCCTGGGGAGGTGGGTCTTGACAAATGGTATCAGAGCCAATACATAGCCGAATGTCCTTGGTCGCTACCTAGCTTTGAGGCTTGGGGTCCACAACCAGGGCGTTGTGCTTTAAAGGGGTGGAAAATGTAACACCCCTAGAAAGGTGAGACTTAAAAAGGCTATATTTTACTACCCATGTCAATAAGGTGCACCTTTCTTTTCAGGAGCCTATCTGATTATAACCCCACAGTTAAGCATGATCGACCTAGAGTAGTAATTAGGATAGGTGACCTTCTCGGACGTTTCATAGGGTGTGTGTGAGTGAGGACAAAACATGCTGAAAATGACATGTGTTGGATTGTGGGGACATTCATTAGTCCAATAAGTGACCCTATTGAGTAATATCCTATGGTGTGCTGGGAAGGCAACCAAGGAATTACAGGAGACCCATGGGGTCAGATGACAAGCTTCACGGTCTGGGGAGGCGGGTTGTGACATGTGATGAGCTTGTTATATTTATAAAAT
This sequence comes from Viscum album, assembly GCA_963277665.1. Classification (NCBI taxonomy): domain Eukaryota; kingdom Viridiplantae; phylum Streptophyta; class Magnoliopsida; order Santalales; family Viscaceae; genus Viscum; species Viscum album. Next base: position 1,867,596,426 of record OY728159.1, read on the forward strand.
AAATATATGGTCTTTATGTCACATTTTTAGGGTGAAGGATAAAGATATCCATAAGTAATTAAACAATTTTATGCATTAGTTCTTTTAGTTTGTGGCTATTTCTTAGAGTGTTACAAATGTACCAATTATGTTCATGGGTATTGTGAACTCATTTTTTTTTGATTTCATGAATTGGTTCATCATCATGTTCATCGATGACATCTTGATCTACTCAAGTCATAGGAGTATCATGATGGGAATCATAGATCCTTTTTTAGGTCATTAGGCACCTTGAACACAATGTAAAGTTGTAAATACCTCTGTTTTGGATGTTAGATGTGATATTCCTTGGAAATGTGTTATCTTGGTAGGGTGTTGTAGTAGACCCATCCATTATTGAGGTAGTTGTTTTTTTGTATCACCCATGAATGTTGAAGATGTTCTTGGTTTTCTTAGTATCATGGGCCATTATTAGATGTTTTTATCAATTTAACTTTGGTTTAATATACACCAACCACATTCACTAAGAGGGAAAACATTGTTTTAAGTGATAAGTTCTAAGTAGAAACTGTTTACCTGATGGAGAAGTGTGTTCATTTATTAGTACATTAGTTTCCTAAGTTGGGTGTGTTGTCTAATTTTTTCGACAATAAAACTCATATGGGCTTGGGATTCATGATTATGTAGAAAAGTGTGGTGATCTATTATGGATATAATTAGTAAAAAATTTATGATAATAACTACCCAACCGATTATCTGGATTTTTTTATAATTATATTTTCACTTGATTTGTTGAATAATTACCTCATTAATGAGTTCGTTTTGGTTTTCCCAAACTACAAGAGCCTACATTATGTTATCAATCTGACATATCTGAATATATACTAGTAGAGTTGCATGGAGTTTTTTAGGATTAATATTTTGTGATCTCTTACACCCTGAGAAAGGGGAATGTGGTGACTGATGTATTGATTCAGAAGTCCTGATGAGTTGTGGTTCAGGAGTCCTTTAATTTTTGGAAACAGATATATGATCTCAATATGATGCATCTTGATGTTGGCATGAGAATTTTTTATGGTGCCTTTATCGGATGATTATTGAGTCATCATTGATGTGGAAGGTGGAGTACTCTTGGTGGGGAGACTCAGAGGCGGAGGTGATACATGACTGTGATTTCCATGTTGATTCTCGTGATGGATGGTTAGAGGATAGATAAAACTAGTTATTCTTTTAGGAGGGGTTATTAATTATTACGGTGATACACGGGGGAGTTCTCTATTTTTTTATGCTCGAATTTAGTGGTACATCCCAATGTAAAGAAGGTGAATCATGGATTTAGGATAAAACATTGCTGGTTAGGGATAAGACTGTCAGTGGTAACGTTTGTGGTATATCTATATGTGAAAGTGGAGGATCATGTTCATGGGGTATTATTTAATTCATGTATTTTCATTATTTTATATCAAAAGATATGTCAATGGAATTTTTTTGGTTACCCCAATCAAAGTGAGGTTGTGATGAACTTTTGTGGTTGTACACCAACTAATGAAATCAGATAAATTTATGGCTATATGGGAGTATATTATAATGAATGTTATCGATAAGTGGTATATTGATGGTGTAGTTATTCTTCACAAGTTAATCAGTACCATCATCTCTGATCAGAATCCTAATTTTACCTCATGAATATATAGAGGAATGAAATCTGATTTTGGTGCCCAATTATCCTTAGAAATTATTTCTTTCTTTAGATAGATAGACAAACATAGTGGATCATATAGATACTGTAGGATATGTTGAGATTTATCATCTTATATACTAGTCGATGATGGGTAAATATCGTTCATTCCATTGAGTTTTCATACAATAACAACTATCACTCATCTATTTGATTGGATTCATTAAGGTGTTGTATATATGACCCTGTCATTCTCTTTTGTAACGGATGAACGTTATAGAATCAGTAGATCTTTGTCTTAATTTGATTTGGGGAATGATTAAGAAGATCCATTTGGTTCGAGAGAAGATGATGGAAGTGTAGGACAATCATAAAGATTACGTTTATCATAAGTGGGGGCCCTTTGAGTTATAAGTTTGAGACAATGTGTTCTTGTGAGTTTCCCTTCAACAAGGGAAGAAATGGTTTGGAAGGGGGTGGAAGATTCCTCCCATGTTTTTTGGTCCCATTGAGATTTTAGGGAATATTGGAAAGGTGGTATATTGGTTGGAATTGCCACTATGGTTTGAGAGTATCCCTGACATCTTTTAGATGCCCTACTTCATCAGTATCTTCACGATGGCTCCAAAATTATTAACTGGCTATATTTGGATAATAATAATTATAAAATGATTTTGGAGAATCCAGTAGATATCCATAATTTTCAAGAGAGGTTGTTTTGGGGATGAACCATTAGCTTGGTTTTCATATTTTTGAGTCATGGTGGCATATAGGGTAATACATTAGAGTGAGATATTCATATGTGTTCCCAATACCCATATCTATTTTACTGTTTTAATTAAATAATTTGTTTTCTCTTGGATGATGTGATGTTTTTATACTTTTATTTCAGAAGATGTGTTATTTATTATTGATGTGTGATAAAGATTCAACTATATGAAAAGGGGAACCTAAATCAAAACTAAGACATGTTACACTATAACCTGATTAAAACCATTAGGGGAGTTAGTATCACACAAAGTTTATAATATCATAACATTGAATATATAATTACCTGATTTGTATGTTTTTTGAAATTATTTTCATTGGATATGGCTATGGTTGGTTTGGGATTTGTGGATACTATGATTTTTGTGTGGATAAATGTGTGTAATTTATAATCTTATCACTGGAATTGTATGTGTGGTGTTGTTTCTGGTGAGACAATGTGATATTGTAATGTGGTTACGTCATTATGAGAGAATTTTTTGGGAGTTTTAGTTCAATTTGTTATGATGATTTTAGAATTTGATGTGTAATGAGAACATTTAATGGTACCTATGGGTGATTAATCATAAGCCTTTCTTTTATTCAGGATTGGTTTTTTATTCTAGAGGGAAAAATAATTTTATAGGTAACCAATGTATTGTTATGTTCATTCCCATCCCATTTAATTTTCAATTTGGGAAGTCAGAGGGTTTTAGTGGGGGGGGATAGGTTTTTTGGATGTTATAGTTTTAGGATTACTACATTAGGAGGTTCATGACATGGAACTTATGCATATAATGTTTTGGACATTCATAAATTATGTAGCAGATAAGATCATAGCTTGTATATAGTTGTTGGGGTAGCGCATGTTAAAAAACCATAAAGTGGAAATTTATGGAGTTTAATTAATTCTAGTTGAGGAGACCTAAATTTCATTTGAAACTGATGAAATGGAAAATTCACATCTTGTAAAGAATTATTTTCTTGTAAATTATGGACCTCATTGAATTTATACCATCTATTTGTAATTATCAAATTGAAATTGGTAGATTCTAGTTGGTAAATATGTTTTTATTAGCTAATTATACATCCATTTAGTAATTTACCCTTCCACGTGATTTTTTTCAAACCCTAGTTTATTTTGAAATACTATCCATCCCATCTTCTATCACCTCAATCCTGGAGTTTTAGTGGTTATGTTTTGGTGATCCATAATGAGTTATTTTCCTCTATTCACATTCTTTCTCATTATTATTATGGGGATCCACAGTGAATATATTTATTCTATAGGGCGTACATATGGTTGATGCGTTTTTTATAACACTTTGATTTAGTATAGGTTGATTTAGGGTTTCGGTTTGTGGTTTTGTTTTTTTGGGAATTTTCTTCTTCACCTTGTGGTACATAATCAAATCAGAATGCTTCTTTAAGGTATAAAATCCTCATTCACACTGCTTTTATGTTCTATTCATGATATCTACATGATTATTAATAGTTTTTGGTGGATAATAAGGGTTAGAATAATAATGATAATAAATTAGAATAACTAAAATTGTGGGGCATGGGGAAGTAATCACATGTTTTTACTTTGATATTTTGGTTCATGATATTATGAAATGTTTTTTACATGAAAAAAATAGTGAATACTGTGAACCCATATTTCATAGAAGTCGATATTCCATGAGACCCTTGTTGAGTTTTTTTGTTACCAAGAAATTAATTTAAGTATTATGAATATATATTTTACTAATAAGTTAGTGTCCACCAGAATTTGGTTTATGTGATAGTACCCATGCTAATTAAAAAAGTAACCTAATGAAATCATTTAAATAAAATGTGGAATATCATATGTGTGGTTTTTTTGTATTCATGAACATTTTATGTTTCCTTATGTGGTTTGGGTAGTTTTTTGGTTATAGAGGTGACTATATTAGCTAATGTAATGTGTGGGGTTGTGATATGGTAGTTGGTTATAATGGATATAATGTGGGATGTTGTTTAATGTGGTATGTTTTGTGCATATTAGTGAGAGTGTTGATGTTTAGTAGTGTTGTACCTTGTGATGATGTTGTTCGATGAGGTAGTGGTGCACAATGTGGGGTGGTCATTGTGTGGTGGTCATGATGTGTGTATGTTGTGTTGTGAGATGTGGTTGTTGTGACAATATGTCTTTGTTATTGCGGTGCTGTGAGGATAGTTAATGGGAGATGTGTGAATTATTGTATTGTGGTTATGTTAGTCTCTTGGTGAACCATTAAATAAATTGTTGATGTTAAAATGGAAGTAAATAGGATATTAATTAAGTGAGATGGGTTGTAAATTGATGTGTGGAAGTTGGATAAATGAATTAAAAAACTAAATTAATTGTGTGAATATAAATGAAAAGATAATGAATAATGTTGTGGTATTTTGAAATTGGGAATGGATTTTTGGCCCGTGAGGTAGTGGTGCGGTGTTTTTCATATAGTGGTGGCAGTGGTCATGAAGACTAATATTTGTATGGTAGTAGTGATGAGGTATGCACTGCTAAATTTTTAACCCATTTTTTCAGTAAGGACTGTTATCTATATAACATGTATGTTTATGATATTTTTATACACACCCAACTCATAATCGATAACCTTTCTAACACTATGAGGTTATGGGATCTAGGTATTTTCCACAATCTCTAGAATATTGGTGATATAGATGGATAGATACCCCATATTCCCCAATCTTCCGTTAGAAGTTATAGAACTAGTGTATTTGGGAGATATGTATTGTTATGGACCATGTGTGTTAGGGTGAGATGTGATATGTTGAAAAGGGTTTCAGTATATGAGGTATGCAGTAATGGACCAGCTTTTTTGGATGATATGGGGTTCTTTTGGTTGTGATGAAATGTGATTTGACGGTACATAACACTTGCACCAAATGATAGACCTGCCCGGGGTGGGTAGAAGGAAATGCATCCTTATCCACATCCGAGATGGCCCTGGTATTATTGGGAAGGTGTGAATAGTTATGATGTTATTAAATTTTTATAGAAGAAAGGGGAGTAGAGGACATTCGATGCTAGTAAGTGAGAGTAGAAAATAAGTAGGGAAACATATGTAGGGAAACATAAAATGTTATGAAATTGATTATATATTACTGTATTGGATGCATGATTTAGTGATGAAGGATTGGTGGGTCTAGGATGGGATATTTGACCCATATCCGTGTTCGTTTGATTTTTAGTTTGTTTGCTGACACATTAACCTGATCATTAACCATGTGAATGTGAGAACTTGGTTATCTCCCTATGTATAATAGGTGTTATCCAAAACAATGTATATAATTTTTTATGGTTTCCAACAGTACTTTAGGGATTGAGATGAACATTATCAGTTAGGTTGGAGCTACTGCTGAGTCACTTCTGCAGACATCTATTTTTGTATATTGAGACACTTTAATATATATTTGTTTACCTTTTTACATCCATTTTTTGTTGTTTTTTTATTTTATTCTACTTTTTGGTGTTACTTGGTGGTTTTTTATCTCATAATTCTATTTTATATTGTAGATGTTAATGTATCCCTTTTTTTACATTTTTATATTATTAGTTCTAGTCTCCAATCTAAAGCCTACTGGAGGTGGGACTTAGGGGGTCATTATTTATCCCCAATTATTGTGGAATATTTTTTTTTGTAGGGATTCCTAACAATAATTTTTCTTTATTAATTTCCCCATATATCCAAATTTATTGTTTAATTATTGTCTGAAAACTAACTTCCTGAAAATCATGGACTATAATAGACTTTGAAACATTAATGAAATTATTCAATGTGCTCTCAAGGATGAAATAAAAATGTAAGAATTGCATTATTCTCAAAGTTTTGTTAATAATTATGGAAAAATGGATCATTATGTAATCTCTATTCATAATTCCCTTGGATGGAAGAATAATCAACTTCATAAAGGAAATAATGGTGTCTGTAATCCCAATTGGTAAATTGGGTCCCAAAAGATGAATATTGAATGGTAAACTCCGCATCCACTCAAGAAATAAAATGTATCATTTGATTTAGGTTCTTCTAACTACTTTATATCTTCAATGTTATATAGGAGCATAAAATAACCACACCAATGATTAGATATTGAATTATCAAGGAAACATTATTATGGTACAATTATTACATCATAGGTCTAAAACACCTCTTTACTTGATATGGGTGAGAATGTGTTTCAAAGAAATATTAGGATACTCTTTTTAGTTGAATGTGATATGTTTTTTGGCATGGTATGTATCTATAAAAATATAGGCTATTGTAATTTATGATTTATGGAAATTACATTTCATATCCTAAATAAAACCATGATATTCTATCATTTAAATATTGACTATGAACTGTCAATGGAAATTACGCCCATTTTATATGACTTCATACCAAATCACGAGGGTATTTAGCTATAATTATTTTAGAGAAACATAATACCGAGGGTATAGTTATTTTAAATGAATTAAATGATTTATTATTAAAGTGTTTCATATTCATCACCAAATCATGAGGTTTATATCCAATTAGAAATTATATCTTGAGTCATATCTATCATATGAATACCTTCAATAATTTTTATTAGAGATAGACGTTTAAAATTATGAGGGTTTAATTTAATAATGGGAGAGAATGTAACTACTTATATTTGAAGATATATTTTATTTTATTTTATTATATAATAATCATTCATAATTATGTTTTTCTATTATATTTACGGTTTTAAACATTAGTAGTATGTAATTACTAAAATATTGGAATCCAACTAAAAAAATTAATCACTAAAAATAGACCATTTAAAAGTACAGAAAAGAGTGTATTAAATTCCTTAGAAAATTAAATTCCTTAAAATTGAATAAATTAAAGTATAATAATAAATACTGTTGAATAATATATTTATGGCAACAGAATCCCTTAGATCGTTTTAACCCCTGAGAATTAATATTTATATTATAAAACCTATGATGAAAATTCATCTTGAAAGAATAAATAATATTATAAAATCTAAACAAACTATAGGAATGAATAATCATTTTTTAAAGATACATTGTGTGGATTATATAGGATGTAATGGGGGAATATAGTATTCATATGAACATCATAAATGGTAATATAATTGTTGGGTATGATACCATCAAACACGTCATTGGTTTGGATTTATCGATATATAATTAATATAAATAAAATTTTGTCTGATGTTAAAAGATATATATTTTCCTTGTAAAGAATTTATTTATAATAACATAAATTATTTTTTAATAATATTTAAATAAAACTAAATTATATTTTGAAAATATCATTTATAACATAAAAACTATTAGTATGAATTCTGTATTATTTGTTAAATTTATTACTTTTAATTAATAATATCATTGAATTATATTTTAAAAAATAAAAGTAATTATTACTAAACTAAATTAATCACATATAATAAATAATTATGTAACTATAATTAATACTACATTAATAACTCATGTAAAAAGTCTTCCTTAACTTCATTGTTTTTATTAAATATTATATATTTTTAATTAATTGATAAATTTTTCATATTTGGATAAAAAAATTTAATAAAATGTATAGTTTATATTAACTAAGGAATAAATACTCATAAATTTATAGATTAACTAGTTTTTAATAATGATAAAATAAATAAATTTTAAAAAGACAAATGTTTTATAGAATTATTTTTTATGTGTTCGGTATTTTATTATAACAAATTAATTCCATCGATTTTAAAGAATTATTCTAAAAAATTGTTTTCATGTATAAAATTATTTGTTAATAATCATTTAATTATAAATTTATATGAAATTATATTAATAACACTTAAATTATAAGACAACATTTTTCCATAAAGTCATTTTTATATATGTTATATGTTTCGTATAAAAGTTTAATATTCATTTTTACAAAATGAATTATATTCAATTAAGTCCCAATTTTTAATAAAAATTTCAAAATAAGGTAAAACCTAAATTTAATTTTTTTGGAATTAAAATATGTTATCAGGGTTATAATTGAGTTACCAAGGTAAATGTAAAAGGATGTGAAAATTATTACACTAAGTTGGATAGATATAAATTATCATGAAACCTTATCTAGAAATTTCATGTAATGGTTTATTTATTTAATATATCCATTATTGAAATATTTTTATCTACTTTCCTGTTATAATTATAACATGAATATTGAATAAATATTTTCATAAATAGAACTCAAAAATAACATTCAAAAGGACCCCACATCTACCCCTCCAAGACCCCTGTTTTCATTCAACTGTCTTATGATTCCCTTCCAATTTTCAGCAATTAATGTTTTTTGTATATTTTTCGTATCCACTAGTCCTAATAAGGAATATATACTCCTACATTCTTAAGGAACAATCTTCAAGGAGGATAGAATTCATCAAAGTACGAACCTCCCTCTTTAAAATATTTTTCAATTATCTCTTCATCTCCACTATTCATAATTATAATTATCCACTATAATTGTGTTATATTAAAATAACAATTTTATTTATAAATTATTATACTATTATATATCTCTTTACTCTTTATCATTATTTTTTATAAAATTTTATTATTTTCTTCAGTTCTCCTGCCTACATGAATGAATCAATATCATCATTTTTCTCAATTATAAGTACAGTAGTATTAATGTAGGTATTATATGATATTAAGGAGTAATTTATGTCAAGAATATTATTATTTAGGTATTACCCAAACAAATAATAGTCATTATAAAATAAATACTTATTATCATTAAATTATCAAAATCTAGCTCATCGTGGATTTGGTTATCATAAACCATACCCATTCCTTCAATAAAATGATCATGGGACTGAATTAATCATGTGATAATAATTATTATAATACCTTATATTATATTTTTTACTTTGAAAATGGTCTTAAATTTTTTGTATCATAATCACTATTACAAAACATGTACGAAACAATAAAAATTAAAAACATTTGATGCTAAACATTAACTAACAAATATATGGGTAATGAATAAATATAATTGAAGAGAATAAAAGGTTATAAAAATGAATATGTTTTTTAAATATTTTATTAATATGAATATTTTTGTTATACTCGGGGTGAATGTGTTTTGATAGATTTCAAGACTAAAGGTACAGATTTATTTCCCATTGTCACAATCAAATTGACATTCTTTTGAACATCCATTATGATATATTTTATATAATTTCAATATAAAAACCCATCTTTATTCTTATATTATGGTTATTTACATGGTTTAAATTATGTATAACATTTTTATCTCCCTTATTATTTTACCAAATGGATTTTTCAGTTGAACTGATCTTTTCTCTTCTTTTTGGTTAGGAATATTTTTAGTCAATGTCTGTATTCATTATATAGCTTTTTTTGATGTAATTATATAGATATATATTTTTTATTGAGGTAATTTTAAATTACACATGAAAATATTTAAAAAATATTTAAATTAATTTTTTTTTATATTTTCCATATATATTATTATATATTTACATTAAATTTCATTACAAAGGTGTAAAAGAGAAAATATTTTTTAAAATTTTCCATATGAACACACTTTCATGATATCTTCATCATTTTCCTTTTACAAAAATTATCTGAATATTTTCATGGTTTTCAAAAGTAAATTTAATTTTTTATTAATATAATGTATTTTCTTATAAAATATAACTGATTAATAAAAGGTTATATTTCATCTAAAATTTCAAAAAAAATTTCTAATTCTGTTATAATGTTTTTTTCATTTATTTCATAATTTGTTAAATATTTATATAATTTTATGTGGATTTTATCTTAAATAATATCATCCACCTTCTTCCTTTGGATGAATTATGATGGTGTCTTATAAATGTTATCATTAAACATGTTTATTTCTCAAAAGTTAATCATGTTATTACTGGACAATGAATTTTTTTTCATTTTCAAATAGAAAATATAAGAACGATTTTTCATTATATGATGGGTTGATATAATATATCATTGCATATAACTGAGTAATAGTTTTTATCTCATGATACATGGTTTTGGTACATGAGTGGTTATCCCAAGTCCAAAATGTTATGGTATTCAGGTTGTTATCCCAAGCACAAAAAATTGGGGTATATGGGTCATCAAACCAAGACAAAATGTTTGTTGTAAATTTATTTTCATCCCACGCCCAAAAATGTACAAGTTTGTTTATACCAAGCCTACTGTATTGTGGGAATGTGGTTATCATATTCTATTTTGGATCTATGCTGTATTGGGTATAATTACCTCATGCTATTTTTTTGGTACCCTAATTAGGTTATTCTACCCATATATTAATCTTATGATCAATTATGATCATTGATTATTTATTTTCTTTTATTTTCACTTACTAGGCGTCTTATCTCACCCCTTGATTATATTTTCATTCTTTAGGTTAGGTAGAAGATTATAGCATATGATATGTTTATAATGGGGTCAATTAAAGTGCAGCAATTGATAAATATTCATAGTGTACAAAAACAAATTGTTTATTCATCTAATTTCCAAATACAATAAACCATTATCTTCTAGGATAATATATTTACTAGTGATATATAATGAATAATTGTGTAAAATGATATAATATATATGAATTTCATGCTATGTTGATCACACTTGGTATCATATAATATTTTTATTGTTTTTATTTTTCCAATAGAACTAAGAGTGTTTGTCTAAGACATATAATACATGATAATACATGATTAATCTCATCATCAACAACAAAAAATATAAAGAAATTAATATATATGAAATTAAAATTATTAGTTATACAATTTTCGTCACTCCAATCTCTAAAAAAATATTTATTTTTTAATATTCAGCTAAAATATTAGCAAAAATATAATATCCAAACATTTTAATATTTTTTTCTATTTAGAGTATTTTCTACCAATTATGTATAGTGTTTTTTCATCGAATATTAATCATTTTTATATTAATTTGTTTATTATAGTAAATATACCGTTCCATTTTTATATATTATCATGGTCTTCAAAGTAGTAATGTATGGAACAAGTAAACATCTTATAAATAACTGATGCTAAATGTTTTCCTAAATATGAATATGTTTAGTGTTAATTGAAATAAAATAATTAAATATATGTGTTTAAATATTTGATTCACATTAATAGTCCCCTATGATAAGAAATTATTATTATAATTATGAGATATAATGATTTTTTATTTTTAAAGTCATTCTTACATGAATTGATCAGTACTTATTTAAATTCAATAGAGAATATATTAGTTTAATTTTAAAAATACTCACAATAAATACTAGAATTACACAAGTTGATATAAAAATTAATTGAAACACTTAATATATGTTTTTTCAAAAAAATATATTTGGGAGGAAAACAATTGTTTATTTGAAAATATTAAGTGATAATTTCTTTGTATTAAAAAAACAATAATGAAAATAATACAATGAAAAAAAAAGAAATAAAATAATTATAAAGGAATTTAATAATTGATCCATGACTATAACAGAACCTAATAGCCTCTTCATGGTTCAAACCACATAAAACAACACTTATATTCATAAAATGCATTTTTCATCCAATGGATGATTCCATAACTTGAACAGGGTTTAAATAATAGAAGGGAATTTTTAAATGTTTTAAAATAAAACACATATCCAAAATCTATACCTAGAGTTGTTTAAAAGGATATATAATATAAAAAAGAATTTATGAATCCTTATATATAATATAGATAATGTAAAAAAAATATGAAAATAATAATAATGCTATCTCTGAGAAATATAAAGAAAAAGAGAAAGATGAAAAAATATCATTGATGTTTTATTTTTATATTGTGAAATGGGTAATGAAACCATGATTATTGAATCATCATTTTATTTTAAATTGTGGAGTTGGAACTATATTATTGAACATTTGTATGATTGTTTAAGAATAGATCTTTATGTTCATGGATTGATCTTTGAGTAAGAAGAAGTGTAGAGTGAAAAGTATTATATTTTATTTTACTCCAGAATATTTCACAATAAGTATTTTTATATTACTCATCACATGATAGTACTTATAGTATTTGTAATATATTCTTTACGGATTAGTTTTATTTAAAATTAATCATAGAATTGTAACCACAGCTGAAAAAGTAGTTAGAGAAGAATAATTTCATTTTATATTTAACCAAAGTAGTATAGTCCATTTAATTCATGTTTTAGTGACCATTGAATAAATTTATTTCAAATCCAAAAAATATTAGTCATCCACAATTAAATATAACATTTAATCAGTTTTATTATACTCCATGATCTACAAAATTCATATTATTGGTTACTTTTTCACTATTTAAAAATTAATGTATCAAGTTAGGCATGATTTACTCATGTTTTATTTTTTATTCAATAATTTGTATTTATAAATTAACATTAAATAATCACCATCAATTCAACCTTTGAATTTTTCTTTATCAAAGATCTTTTTAACTTAGTTAAACTACTCAATTGATTAAGTGTATATGCAAATTTTCAAAAATAAATTCTTGGCCACCATGAACCTTAACATAATCAAATTAACACTGGATTATTTAATATTTTTATAAGTTTAGTGTCACAACCAATATTATGTATTTATTCCCATATCATTATTTACATAGAGTAATTACATCAAAAATGAATGAAAAATGATTTGTTGGTATTAAAATATGAAGTTGTTAGACTTGGCTCAATAGTTTCCTATCCAAGGTCATCTTAAAGTTCATAATCATATATAATCACTAAATAGACAGTAAAACCAATATTGTTCAAAAATTATAAAATACAAATAAATAGGTTAGGGGAAATATAGGGCCTTAGGGGTAATTATATAGCCCATAAGTGCATTATTGCAAGAAGAACTCATTAGAGTTCATGATCTGTCATTAACAAAAAACATATGTAACATGAATAACATATAATATAAAAATTAAATAAAATATAGAAAGATCCATGAATGAGGAACACATATTAGTTTTTAATATTTTTTCACATAAATATATTTTTAGGAAACCAATATTGATCACACTTGAATGATAAACTCATTGGTTTTTTAAATATTATCTTAAATATAAATTGTTAGTAAAACCAATATTGTTCATACATTATACATGTTATTCAACCAGAGGCTATGGAAACCCATGTAAAATAGAAAGTCATTATTACCATATGAACTAGACTTAGGGGAAATATGGTTCCCCATGGGTAATTATAGAGGCTATGAGTGCATTAGTGAAAGGGAACATGATAATTCATGTTGCAAATACAATGTTGTATCATGGAGTGACACTACACCAACTGAACAACCACAAATAACCGTACCCAAATTTCATCAAAACAAATATAGAACACATTCTGGTAAGTGTTATGACATACCCAATGATTTTTTGATGTGGGGTACCCTCAAATTCAGTGTCTTATCTTATCATGTAAATGTAAAAATGATTTTCCCGTGGACCCTTATCATCATTGGATCAAGTAAACAAGAAATACCCACCTTCCCAAATACCTCCACCAAGAACCTACATCAATTGAATACTTGGTATCCACTCAAAATTTTAATATTTCCATTCAACTAAACTAAAATATGGATACAACATCCATTTTCAACAGATGAAACATTGAAACCCTAAATACATTATTAATATATATTCTCAATATGGGGAAAGGAGATGATGCTATTAGTTCCCTATGTTCCCACAATAATTGTAGGAAAATGCATGGAACCCAATTATAAAGAAGTGGATATAGACTCTTTCAATCCAAATAACATATAATTAAGACCTAAACAAAATATATGGTTTCAATGAAACCTCAACCCTATCCAATGATACCTCAAGATTGAATAGAATATCCATCATTACCAATGAATCCTCAATCCATTAGTACATTAATTTTTAATTCATTTCTTCTTAAGATAATGAACTATATAACTCTCAAATAATAATATCAAAATAATGTGGGGACATTAACGATAAATAAACCAACCTTAATTTCATCTTCTTTACATATATGATGAAGGAAGGATTATTGAATATTAAAACGTTGTTTTCCCCAAATTCAGTAACCATTTTTTGGGATATTATGATGGGTTTAAGAGGATCATATATGAATAAAAAATTTTAATAAACACATTAAATTTACTGACCTTTCATTAAAAGAATAAATATGTAATTTGAATAACATATAATAAAATATTCCTTGGAATATAGAATGATCCATGAATGGTGAACACATATGATATTTCTTGATCATAATCAATTAATTATAGCAAAACAACTCTCAACATTATATAGAAAATAATTACCAATAGAATCCTCATTCGTAATAAGAAGAAATATTGGTCATCAATTATGTATGATCACCTCCTCTAGGAATAAAAAATGAGAACATAAATAAAAAGTAGAGCATCATATTCAACAAGAAAAAATATTTTACCACCAACATAGTGATTATATCAAGTCATGTAGATTATTTTCATTCAACAAAGAAACTCAAACATCAGTTATCCATATATAATAGTTAATGTACTTTTTAATAATATATATTTGATGGATTTTTGTTATTCATTGAATATTTAAATGATCATATCATGAATTTATATCCACAAACTAATCAAATCATTAGTTCATGACTAAATGAAACCATATATAAGACATGGTGTTGCACATGCACTAAATTCTCCATATGGTTTATCAATCATGCACTATGATTGATACTTTTTATGATCTATAATTGAAGCATCTACATGCCCATTTTAGTAATTTATATTGAGGTAATATTATACAATATAATATACCAATATTAGTAAATGTCCTAAAAAACTCACCGTTTCACTGAAAAACCATATGGGATGTATTTAAATCTTGATAGCTCTTTGTGAATCCATCCAAACTCCTTTGGATATGGTTAATCCAACTCTATGACTTTTGGAGTGAAACAAATTTAAAAAATTTATTCTTGATTCTAAGACCAAAGACTATGACCCAATGATAATTTATATTATAAAAAATAAATTTTAAATGTTAATTTTAAAGAGATAAGAATATATCTACCTCTAGAGAAACATCAATACTACTCAAGATACAACAAAGTATTTTGAGATCTCTATAAAAAATTAACATATCTCTATATAAACATGTATAAAGAAATAGGTATCATAGAAATTATGTGTATACCTATATAATCCATCTTTCCATGATATTGAGTTAATTATAGTTATGGAACATTCCAATCTATTTTAGTTCTTTATTAGACATTCATAACTCTATAAAATAGTCTGACTGACATAAAGAAATATATCACATGTAATTCATCCAATTAGCATATAATATCATTCATAACTCAAAATAGTATGGGTATTCATTCCCTCATTCTTATTCCATCAATCTCCAACATTTATTTAACTCTTTATATGAGTAGGTAAATATCATCTTGGTTGATATCCACTAGATTACATGACCAACAACATTCTGAAGCATACCATTATTATAAAAAAATTAAGAATTTAATAAGAATTATATTAAAATATAATGTTTCTTATTGTGTATCTCACCATCGTTATATAGTGGGTTTTCTAATATGAATACAACCCTAAGTATATCAATGAATGTTTGAAATTATTTGTTACATAAATTGGAATCTCAATACAAAAAATAATTATGGACTTATTAACTCATGATTATATTTTTTATAACACATATAAAACTATTTAAATCATGTTTAATATTTTACTCTTTCAAATCAAAAAATATCAATACAACCTATAATCATATATGATGATCATTATTTGGGAAAAAATCAAAGTCATAATTTTGGAGAATATTATCATTAAATTGTTCGTGCAATATAAATACCACACACATTGATGAGTGATAAATAAAGAATGAATTTATTTTTAAATACTGATATATTTTATAAATACTAAATAAAATATCAGATGTATATAAAAATAATATATTTAGCATGAAACTCATCATTTTATATTCATATGGTTTTATAAATAAATCCACTAAATTATCCTCTATAACCACCCATCATATATTTATGTTACCCGTCTCAATGTTATCATAAATGATAGAGTATTATAATTGATGCATTTAGTTATCTATTGAGGTTTGGGTTCGTTTTCTCTAGAAATTGATCCCTTATTTTCAAAATAAATTATAATTATTTTCTTAATTATATGAACCACTCAGGGTTCAGTGATGAAAATATGAATGCAATGGAATTCATTTGAAGAATATGATATAGTGATGCACTCTATGTCTATTTTGAGTCCACTATGGTGCAATGTTTGTAACATTTATGATTGGATACTCCCTCGAATAGTGAAAACATTAAAAAAATTGAGATCCAATGACAAATTATTTATATTTAAAATAATATATTTTGTTATCCTTTACACTGATATAATACTCACCTCCAAATAAATTGAATGCATCCTTATTTATTTGTGTGTACGTAAGAATGTTCTTGTATAAACATTATTTAATCTCACAATGATTAAATTAAAATCCAATTTTATATATGAAATCAAAAGCAGTATTGGTCCAAGTATAGAATATTAAATATATGTTATATCCTATGTAAAATGAATAATGAATCATATCATTATACTTTATATATTTATAATTATCATGATCATTATTTTGATTCATACTATAGAACACTTGTAATGTCCCATTTTTTATGTTCTCTAAGATAAACCAATTTTTCACAATATATAAGTATTCTGACTTGGTATAACAAAACACTTATAACTATTTATATATATCAACAGAGAGAGTATATGGGAAAAATCACCCATGTATTTGATTGATAATTATTTTACCAACCACATATTTTTAGAGTATAATGTTTAGAGACAATATATGATAAGATGTATATCATCTACATAAAATATCTTAAATTCCAACATACTCCCACTATTCCTCTTATATCCTAAAGTATCATCCATGTTTTCTATGAAACCAAACTCTTTTGTTTCGACATGAAACTCAATTTTAAAACTACAAATGGATTTATTCAACCCATTAATGGATCATTGCAACTTATAAGCCACAAAAGACTCCATTGGATCTTCAATTCCTTCATTAGGTACCATATAAACATCATAGAATAAACTATAGTAAAGGAAATTAGTACTGATATCCCTTTGATATATATCATATTTTATGCCTTATAAATGTTCTTCAAGAATTCAACACTCACATTTACCTTCTTTTTATACCAGATTTAAAATGAACTAGAGTTCCCAAATTTTAACCATGAATAATTACAATATCACTAAAAAATTGATTCAGTAATATTTGATGGACCTTTTAGGATTATATTTTTATAGAGCTAGAAAAAACCTTTAATAAAAAGAACATGTATATCATGTAAAGTAATCATTTTCTCAATTATATAATAAACCACTTAATTAGTAATAATACATCAAAATCACCCAAAAAATTCAAAACATAGGATATTCTCTTATACATATCTTGTGAAATACATTTCTTCACATCCCGGGAAAATGGGAACATAATAAGGGGTGATTTAAAAAAAAGTAAGGGTGAAAATAAGTAATAAAAATAAAATATAATAAGGGAGAATTAGATTAGCATAAATAATATGATAGGAATATAAAATCCAAATAAATTTATAATCAAAAGAAATGGTTAGTATATCATGGAAATGATTGACATATAAACAAATGAACTCATTGATAATAAAAAATCTTTAATGATGAAATTCTTAATATCAAATAGAAAATCCCATTACCTAATTCAAGACCTAATGATGTTAAAAATCATGATCTTTCCATCAAGGACTAATATATTGGAAATATTTTGACTTGGGAAGGTATACATAAACAAACTTTAGCTAGATTGTTTCAATGGACCTATTAATACATTGAGGGGTTATCTATATTAATAACCACCATCACTAATTATGTTAAATGCATTCATAATATGATTAAAGTAAAGAAATAATACATGTCAGACCTTTCTAATAATCATCTATATTGGAATTAAAATGTTTTGGATATTAATACATAACCCACATTCCATAATAGTCAATAATCATATGTTTTGATATAACAAATATATACAATGTTGAAAACATACAAAAAAGATAAATGTAATTACATGATCATAATAAATCTACAAAAATAAGCTTGATAGATGAAATTGAGAGAAAAACTAGTGTGATAAAAGAAACCAAGAAGTATGTTGAAATAGAAAGAAGACACCCTTGAAACAAGAGTTCTTTCAATATTACCACCCAAGAAGGGATATAAAATAGGATTATTTTATACCAAGAGTTTAATACCCCAAAATATTAATGTAACAATATAAAATTGATCATATATTTTGAAATAAAAATCTTATTAGGGTAAATACTTTTGAATATTAAATGTAAAATATAATTGAAAATGTTTTATTGTTTTTAGAAAATGTTTTATCATTATCATAAAGAAAAATTTATATGTCAAATAAAAAATAAATTTTTTTATGCTGAACAGAAACTATAGAAAATATTAACTTTTAAAAAGAAACATAATGGATCCTTGAAAAAGAAATAATGGTACCATAGGGACTAGAATAAAAAAAATTATTAATAAAAAATCCTTCTTATATTTTCAAAGTATATTTTTTGAAAAATCATGTCTTTAAAGATAGAAGTAATAATTTATTTTTTATTAAATATCATCTTACAAGAGTGAAAGAAAAATTAATATATAATAAAATATTTCAGTGGTATAACCAAATCATGTAAAAGAAAATTTGAATATGAAAATAAATTACTCAAAGAAAGATGATTTGAGTTATCAAAATCCCTTTCAAGAGACATACTCAGTGAATCATGGAATATTCAAAAAGGGATTCAGGTAGTAGAAATTAAAATAAATATATAATATGAGTTAATATATTAAAAGGGGATAATTTACCAAACTTCTGTGAAATATGATTAAATCAATTATCATAACTCAATAATTTGAAAATTGAGATTCCCTAAAATCATATGACTGGGGTACCACTTGTGTAAAAATCTATTTATAGAAACGAACATGATTTGGATTATTATATAAAATTTTGTAGACCAAAATAAAGTAAAAATGTTAATGGTGTATTAAATCAATATAAAGTAATAAAATTAATCATGATGCATAATATCTAACATGACTTAAATAATAAATATTGAGACCTAGAAAACTCTTACCTTGCATTCCTAATTAGTAGGACGAAATATAAGGTTCTTTATAAAAAATAGATTTATAAATATTTTATTTCATATCCTTATTCATATCTATAACATTTTGTAAATATAATTTACAGTTATTCACTATATTTATGTTATTTATTTATTATCTATTTTCAATATATGTTGTGAATAACCTGATCATTTTGGACTAGTTTCATAATACTAGTGTTTTAATTCATTGTTATCCCAAATTTCATAATTGCTAGATATTATATTATAGTGAAATTATTATTTTTTTGATATTTTTTAATGTTATTATTTTATTCTATGGTACTTCTATGTATGGTTCAAGTATATGAATTTGTCGAAGAGCATGTTTCAGTGAATGGTTTATTTCATCATTATTATTTTATTCTATGGTAATTTTTTTGATATTTTTTAAATGTTATTTTTTAATGTTATTATTTTATTTCATATCCTTATTGAATGGATTATATCGTCATTATCTAATGATGCTATGAGAATGATTCAATATATAATAGATTTTCCATTTATCTAACATATATAATTTCTTGACTGATAACTCATTCTATTCTTCCACTATTTTTGGAAACTAGTTTTACTCACTTGATAATTGTGTATTGTGGTTTTCTAGAACCCTTAAGCAAAGATTTACCATGGTATTAAATAATTCAGAAATAAAATAAAATTTTGGATCATGTTACTCAGTATTCAATGATAGAGATAATAATCCAGTTCATCATTTAACCCTAATTAATTTTGATTATTAACATCCATCAATGTGATAAATCAATTTTTCTAGATTACCGATGTAGTAATTTGGGACCTAATAATTATAGAACGAAAAAATTATATTCATTATTATATCAAAATATTGATTCATAGTCTACTTTTTTCAAATCAAATATGTTGGTTCTATAGATTGTGCACTAAATTTGATATCTAGAAGGGGTAATTGTATTGATTTTTACCAATTTGATGGTTACAACCTATATTTATGTTTGATTAAGTATAATAGTTATTGATCATAAATTTCTAGGTTTTTTATCTTTTGATATTGGTTCATGGTATGGATTTTCCCGACATCACTAAATGAAAACCTATAAATATTTTTCAATTATATGGGCCTCCCAAAACCCATGAGAGAATTTTTTTGGGATGTTCATAGTTTCTAAATCATCGAACACATTCTCAACAAAAAATTTGAGAAATTCTATTAAGAAGTTTTTCATAGGGAATAGATTCTACCCTTATATATTGAAACAAAATGACAAACACTCTCATTCTATAATTATATTTTATAGAAGAGATATAAAATGATATTCATCAACAATGATTTATTTAATAGATAGAAGAACTATATATTCATGTCTTCTAAAATTAAAATAGACCTATTCACCATGTTATTATACCAAATATTGAAAAAAAATATAAAATATACACACATTATTAATGTTTAAATACATATTATAATTATAGAATTGAAATAATTATGAAACATTTATATTTAAAATTATTTTTGTTCAATTCCAAATTCTGTATATCGTTGAATGTTGATATGTTAGGGATTCCATTTTTTTTGGAGGGGGCATTAATTACACTCACTCAGTGAATGGATTATTCTCTAGTTTCACTAGCACATACTTATATTTAATTGATTATTATAGAGTCTTAATGGTGTTAAGAATTTATTCCTGTGATAAACTTTTATGTTATTGGGTTTTCATTGGATTAAATTCATAATATTTTATTTATTATGGCCTACAAGAGAAAACTATTGGTTGTAAACTATTATACTGGTTTTTGTGGTCTATGGTTTACATAGAGGATTGAGTTTTCTTTCAAGAGTCAATATTTTTCCACTTACTAATAATGGATAGCTTAAATCTATATTGAAACATCCATGAAGTCATCATTAATAGTTATATTACATGAAAGAAACTTTTCATTGAAATATTCATGTTTTTTACTTTGGTTTTATACAAATTTTTTTCTTATATGGTGGTAGGATCGAAATTATCATTTGAAGTATTTTATTTTGAATTATCAATAAATTTACATTTTTCATTTCTATAAGTACCTCAGTTAGATGAAAATTAAATATTTTTTGTATATCCATCATCATGGGATTTCCATATATTTTTTGTATACACTCTTTCATCACATATCATTGAATGAGTGATATTCTTTAAAAATGGCTCTTCTTTTTCATTTTTGTTGAAAGTGTGATGTTTTTGAACATCAAAAAGATCAATATTTATAATATTTAACATCATAAAACATGTTATAAGAACTAAATCATCATTTAAATATAAAAAGGATAAAGCCCATCTGACTTCAGAAAAACCATAAAATTTTTAAAAATAATCCTTCCTTAATTTGGTCTTTTTTAGAGTTTCTAAAATTTATAACCCATATAAAACATTTATATCTCCCTTCATCATTATTATATGGAAAATATATATGATTGATCAAGATAATTGATTATATAGGAATTATAAATATTCTTGAATGATAGAAACACTAAAGGGATAATCAACTAACAAAATTATTGTTATGGTACTATAAATATTAGGTACACTAAATTTATATAATTTTTTTATCACAAAACTAATTATTTTATTGTTGATTAAAAAAAATAAGGATTATTGTGGGGGTTAAAATTCTCCCAACCTATGGGATAGGGTTTCCCCTAAGATAACATAGCTAAAATTATGACCCTCATCACTTCTGGTTAATTTATTCTAATGAGTTCTTTATAAGTTGTGGCTTTTTATAATTCTAGGAGAAATTTTTTTAACAAGGATTAGTTCCACCTTTATAATGTTTTCATAGTTTTGGTTTTTTTTTTTCTGATTTTACTTTCTTTTGAACCAAGTGAATTAGGTATTTAGTTTCTTGATCTTTTTTTTCTATATCTTATAAAATTCTATTAAATACACTAATAATGAAACCAAATTAGGGGTTCCATGATATCGGGAGGGAAGTATGATTGATCTGGTGAAATTTATCATACAACGCCATAAAACAATTATTATACCTATCATAAGGAAATAAATCTACACCTCAAATTTTTGAATGATCCCTGATATTATGGTAAAGGTATTGTATTTGGTTTTCTTCAAGGGTATTGGGAATAAAAAAATTTAGATATTGGAGGGGGAATATGTGACCTTTTTATCTAGAGATATATTTTTCCACCTGAAACTAGAATATTTTCTGTTCTTTATAAATGTATCATCAACTAGTTTTATCCATCACGTCTTCATTTTTTTAAGTAGAACATGGTAATCATGGGATTATTTATTTTCATATTTGTTGAAGGTATGAAAGAGAATTATTTTTTATACTATCTATATTAGATTACTAGATAGGTAGAAGGAGTCATTTTCACTAGAAAACTATGTTCCTAATGAATATTTCCTTTATTTATTAAGTACAACATGATAATATGGTTACTTCTTTACATTTTTGACATAGATATGAATATGATGTTGAGTACTAGGAATGATATAAATAGTGTTTAGATAATTAAATATGGGGATATAATCTATAGAAAAAAATAATTTTACATTAAATACGAGTGGTAAGTTGATGTGATAAATAATTTCCACATTGAAAATGTTCATGGTTCCATACTAATAATGATTTTTAATTTTAATAATTATATTATTATTTTTTAATTTTTATTTCTCAATTAGTGTATGTTTTATAAAAAATAACCTATTTTATATTTATTGTGGCTGATTTCCCTAGTTTTCTTTCCATCTAGGGTCTTGAGTCTAGTTTAATGTTGATGTAACATCATAAGAATTATTTTAAGAGGCAATTATTTTTTAACAATGGTGGATACCCTTTTTTATATGATACATCATTAAATGTTATTTGTAACACATTTATTATAAGAATTATCCTCATATTATTTTAGGTAATAAAAATATCCATTATCCTTCTATGAGGAAAGATTCATAAAGATGTTTGATATCATGATGGGGGTCACAAATCCAAAACTTATATTTCTTACATTGGGATGGTGAGAATATTTCATTGGGACATAGAACTGAGGTATCTATAAAAATGGAATTATAATTTCATGGTTATTATACTGGGTGATTCATGGTAACTTATTACACTATCTAATTCAACACATGCTATATTGGGATCATTGTAATAAGGGGACCAATAGATATGGATTAAATTGTATTTTAGGAAAAAAAAAGAAATTACCCATCAATTTATTCTTATAAATATAATTTCACAGTCAATAAATTTATTTAACATGTAAATTATTATATATTAGGATTAAACTTTTTAATTTCTGATTTTTCCATTATATCCACAATTTTTTTGGTTTCATGGCCTATACTTGTTAAACTAAGAGGGTGAGAGGTTGAATCATATCAATATTACATTAATTTTATATTAATATAATAATTTATATATTTAATAAAAGTCCATGAAAACATTATCTATAAATATACTTATTACCATTTTTGAAAGAAATAGATTGGAATTAATTTTTTTTGAAATAACACTACATAAGAGAACATTTTCTCATAATTTATCCAAATTATTAATTACTCAATATTTGAAAGATATATTGGAATCAAAACTAGAATTTAATACCATACAAGAATGTGTATGAGATGAGAGAAGGTGGAATATTCATCGGTGGAGGTATTTGATCCATAAAATAGGATTCTAATGTACTCTTTTGAGGGGAACATAAACCATTTTATTTTAAAGTGACTGTTTAAATTAATAAAAAAATAACATTTATTTTTCATTTGATAAGGAATAATTGGGAACCTTTTATATTCATCCAATAAGGAATTATATTGTGACTTTTTATGGTCATATATCTAGGGCTAATGTTGTTCCTTCGACGTTCATCTATCAAGAAACCTTGTTGAGAATTTTTAATGTTCATTCATCCGAGATTCATAATGAAATTTTTAAATACATTCATTCATAACCATGCTACATTATTGTTTAATTTCACAAAACATGTACCACCCATTGACATATGACTTATAATGGCATATGTTTAGGACATACACATGAGTATCTCTTTTGTGGTTTACTTTGGTAGATAATCCATGTGGAATAATGGGAATAACAAAAGACTGATATCCTATTAAGAGTAATTTTCATTGATCTAGGTGAATTTTATTCTCATATATAGGGGTATTATGTAGAAACTAATACCACTAATGTTATAGGGGACATTTTGGGAAAACATTTTCATCTTGATAAGTTAACAAGAAGTGGTTTGATTCACTAAACATATATGAGGGCCTGTTTAAACCACTTCGTTGTAGAATGAACAGTGTTAGCATTAGTCTATTAGGGTTAGAGAGTACATTTTAGTGAAATAGAAGGGTTTCACCCAAGTAGGTGACCTTGGTGAGGGTGAATCTTATAGTAACATAATATTATTATAAAAAAAAGTAAGTTAGAGAATCTAATTAGGAAGAATATTTCCACTATAAGTAGGGATGGTATTTGAATCAAATAAATTTTCATAAAATAGGTTCGTGAAATGGGTGACTATTAATCCCATGGAATTCTAAGTGGTTTAGGAGAATAATGATTTTCTTGAATAGGATTTGAAGAAATGTCCTTTATCACAACTTCTCAATAGATATTCATTATTGTGTTTCCTTTTCCCATGTATAGATTTTGGACATAGTCAATGTGGTATTTCTTGAAACACCAAGGTATGAGACCTTTGTTTAATAAAACATCACCCTTATCCACTTATATTTTGACACAGAAATAATATGTGAGTGTTAATAGAAATTGACCATGATAAACCTAGAGTTTTGTCTTCCCTACAAGTTCCCTGATTCTACTCTTTTTAATGTGGAGTTTTAGTAGGGTTGTTTTAGGTAATGGAATTTCATTTGTCAATTATGGATCTTGGAACATGCCCATCATAGTAAAGGGCAGTCACTAACCCTGGGGTAATGTGAAAAATAGTAAGACCCCACAAATTCATAATATATTTTTCCATTAAATAATTATTACTTTGAAAAACATGTTTCACATACAACAACAAAATAAATAATTATAATACATGTTATTGAGATAAAATATTTCAATTAAATATAAACATTAATATATTATGATATGAAATACGAAACATTATAATGAAAATTATTATAGGAGTTAAATACAATTAAATGAAAAACAATAGTAATATAAAATCAATATCCCATGGTTTTCCATGAAGATCATCACCTCAATTATAAATTTTAAAATAACATAAAAAATTTGAAATATTATAGGCATGTTTAGAAGTAATGGAATATGATAAATGATTCTATGAATATATATAGTTTTATATGTATGTTTATATATAGGAATGAATTATTACTGTTGTATATATATGGCCTTGGGTGTATGTTCATTTTAACATGGTTGTTGGCTATATGGTTATTGGGTATATCTAATGCATAGATTGTATAACATAAAATAATATAATTTTGGAATGAAGAAAAATGATAATATTTAAATAAAATATTTTATTATATAAATGTAGTTTTACTCATTACATATTTTTATCATTTTAAAAATTATTTTATGTATTTATATAATTAAAAAAACGATATTAGTATTGTTTTGGTTTGATAAAATATAATATTTTAATATTACTAATTTGATTCATTGGGATGTTTTTTAAGTTATTTCATATTGAAAATGCTATTTTTCCATGAAAAAAGCATTAATGTTATGTATTTTTATCTCCATTAATTAAATTGGTTACATTGAAATGATGAATCTAATATAATGATTTAATTTTTAAAAAAAAATATTGACAATAATTTAATTGGTAACTTATTCAAAATATTATTAAGAACACACAAATACTAAAAAGTTTTTTTCTCTAAAAATATTTTTTATTTATATATTTTTTGTTTTCATTTAATAGAAGATTTGCTATATTTAGAACCAAAATTAAATAAAATTATGTCCAAATTTTGTAATAAACATCACTAAATTTGTTAAGAGGTTATATTTCCTTAATAGTCATAGAAAAGTCACAAGAATGAATATTCAATGACCTATGTAAATAGAAATGAAATATAAGATAATGTATATGTTTAAAATGATGAATAAATATTATAAAAATAAAAATACATGTTGATAATAGAGGAAAATTTATTCATCTTTTTCCCCCACTTATGTGTCCACTTTACACATAAAAATTACCATCCATAACAATTATGTAATAAAATATTTGAAAAATAACACTCAAACTCATTTATAAATAGAATTAATTACATCCATTCCCAAACGACTAAAACTATTTTGTTCTACATTGAATATCTTCCAATTTTCCCTCCCCCAAATCCATAATTTCTATTTTGTGGATTATAGTTCCAAGAAGCATTCCTAAATCATTCATTACAAAGGAACCCCTATTAGTATGGAGCGAATTAATCATATATCTAATTTTTTAATACAAAATCATCCTGTAATAATTAGCAATTATAGAAAATATAATTCTCAAACATGTGAGGGTTAATAATAGATCAATATCAGTTATTATTCATGCAAATTTCATAATAAATAATAAAACTAAATAACATTAATATAGGGGGGAATTTAATAGCCATAATAAATTTGGTGTTGAAGGGTGTGAGAAAATTGGATAGTACCTAACTAATCCATAAATGATTCATATACATGGGGAAATATACCATACAGGGTATATGAGAATATCCATTGAGAAAAATGTTTTATTTATAAGAAATTCATTGATTTTAAATTTTAAAATTATATAATAATAATATTATATTACTTTTTGGTCAGGAGTTTTCATAGATTATAAAATACCCTTTTGTGAAAAGGTCCCCTAGTAGGTCTTTCTTCCAAATGATAGTGGGTCGACAGATTTAGAACATGTCATTCCCCACTAACCCCCTAATCAACTATAGACTCAAGAATTTGGGGTTGGGTTATTTCAATCTCATGGGGGAACATACTAGGTGATGTTGGCTACTGAATGATTTTTTTTAAAATATTGAGTGAAAAAAGAATACCATGGGTAGGAACCAATTATGAAATGAATCTAGTTTCAATATGATCCACTTACCACATTATATATGTATTCATATATAATATTTTAATATTTTATAATAACCCATTATAACTCATTAGTCTTATCCCCTAATTCCCCCTGATATATCTGATACATGCTATGGAAGTGTATAACCTCTATGGAATAACTCATCTCCAATGGACAACTATATATTTTCCATATGACATTAAATTCACTTGTTGCCTAAAATATTAGACCCATATTAAACCCATAAACTTGGAGTTAAGAAAATGATATTTTGAATCTAAACATAGTTTATGTAAATCCACTCTACTAAAAAATGATGGTACTCAACCATAGTAATAAATGCTTGATGTAAGTATTTACCAAATTTACTAATCAGAAATTATTCGTGGAATTCGATATAATCATTAAATACTTGTATTTCCTAATTGATATTTTATATTATCATTATAAAAAAATAAAAAATATTAAAAAAAATATATAATATGATACATAAATTATATAAAATAATGTGGTTATGATTTTAACATCGCAAGTTCATCATATATCAACGTATCTATCTAAAAACCCTTTAAATAATCAAAACAAAAACCACATACTATCAAGAATTTAATTAAAAAATTCATGTGCTCACAAAAATAATATGAAGTATTTTTTATAATAATATGATCTATAATAATATATTAACATTATCTATGTAGGGAAAATTAATCCATATGAGTTCTATATCTCAATATATTTCACTTCAAACCTTGAGGGGATGGAGGTCAAGGTTTCCAAATCCTTCAAGATGAGCCTATGTGAATATTTTTTTATAAAATTAATTTGTTTACTTGGATAAATTTTTAATAATTTTCATTAGGTAAATTAATAAACCTTTCTCTTAAAAAATTATATAAAAACTAAAATAATATTTATAAACAAATACAATGTTTTATTTTCTTAAACTAGATGCATATAATTAAAAATAATTCTTATCTATTCCATGAAAATTTTGATTTCCAGTTAGAAGTATTTCTTAAAAGATATAAATCAAACAAATGTCATTGTATTCAATCTCAATGGATCATTACAAAAAAATTTAAATGAAGCTATATATTTCATAAATTTGGTGATTACAACACATAAAGGTTCATAAATCACAATGATACAATAAATTTCAAAAAACAATTGAGCAAAACAATCCCTTAGATCAACAACAACCATGAGAATCTCCATTGGTAAGACCAAACCTGCAATAATAAAAAAACATAATTAAAGGAGATATCATATTGTAAAATAAAAAAGAAAAACTATAGGAATGTAGAGTGTGATTTTTAATGGTATAATGGGATTAAGGAATATTATTTAAGGGTGTGATATAAACACAATGTTATAGTTATAAAAGTGAACACAATGGTTGTGTATTGTACCAGTAAATATGTTATCGATTTAGAATTATTTTTCAATATTTTATATAAATAATTTTAATGATTTACCGAAAATATTTCTATTCATTAAATATATTTTTTTAAAAATATGATAATTATTTTTTAATAATAATTAAAATATGAAACATAATATGGGAAAATACCATTCATTATATTGAATTTCCATTCTATAAATTTCAAAAAATCATTAAATTTAGTAATATTATGGAATGATATCAATAAAATGACTTCATATAATCCAAGGAACTATTATCTCAACTAAACTAAAAACATTTAAGAAATATATAAGGAATTATAAGGATACTGATTTAATTACATGTGGTCAAACAAATATTTTGTTTAAAAATGTTATTTTCATTATATATTACATGTTTTTATTTATATTATAAAATTTTCATTATTTTAGTTTGAAATTAAATAAATATTATTTTATTTCTATAAATAAAAAATCATTCATTTAGAAATTAATTAGTTTTTAATAATTACAAAAAAGTTTATTGTTATAAAGATAAATGTTTCAATGTATTATTTTTTGATATGTTGTGAATTATTTTATTTTAAAAAAATCATTAATTTTCAAGGATTTTTATAATAAAATAATTCAATTTATAAAAAATATATCAAAACCCATTTAATTGGTAATTAATAAGAAATTGGATTAAGAACAGTTAATATTTAGAAATTCGTTTTTCTAAAACATATTTTTTTATATGATATATTTTTTTCATTTAAATGATAAATTTATTATATTTTGTTGTTGAATAATTGTAACTGGATTAAATATTCTCATATACAATTTAATACTTTTCTTTGATCATAAATTTATTTTTTAGGAATAAAAATATGTTACCAAGGTAAAAAAATGTTTTTCTATGTTAAATGTAAAATGTGAAAAAATGGTTAAACTAAGTTGGAATGACATGAGATATCATGAAAATATTCATCTAAAATGTGTATATTGTGATATTCACGAGCTATATCCATTATTAAATACGTTTTACCAATATTTCTTTCAAAATTACAACCTTATACATTACATAATGAATATTTCTAGAAATACCACCTAAAAATCACTTATAAAATGACCCCTCTACTACCACTCCAAACCCCTTTTTATCATTACATTATATCATGTAGTTCAACCCATTATATATTTTTAATATTCATTACTTTTTTTATCCTTAATTCCCAATAGGGAGTCCTAAATCCTTCATTCTAATGGAACCCATTCCGTGGAGGAGTAATTTCACCAATGTAAATACATAGTTATTTATACAATTTTTCAATTACCCTTTCATACCCACTCATTATAAATACAATTCTTTGTTATATTGATGTTATATTAACTTTATTATTCTTTAGATAAAATTATTTTACTTTTATATAACTCTATACTCTTACTCATTCAGCAGTATAATATGCCCAAGTTTGGGTCTATTCAACCACCTTCGTAAATGATGATTTTCCAACTTTATAATTTCTATAATGAATAATTATCAAGAAAAAATTATTGGTTATATACTATATTATGGATAATATTTTTCATGAATATTATTCTATAAGGATGTTATAAAAAAATTATCATTTTTAGAATTTATGTTATTTTTATTGGTAAATGTTTCGAAGCATACTCATCACAAAGTTTTTTTATGTGATCTATTCCCATA
This sequence comes from Viscum album, assembly GCA_963277665.1. Lineage (NCBI taxonomy): Eukaryota > Viridiplantae > Streptophyta > Magnoliopsida > Santalales > Viscaceae > Viscum > Viscum album. Next base: position 1,867,627,259 of record OY728159.1, read on the forward strand.
CCTTCAATAAAATCTACATTGGAATTATTAATTCATTGAAACTAAAATGTTTCACTACCTTGAGAAATATAGGAATCGTGAAATTTTTATCAATGAAAAATGACCAACATCTCCATTACAAAACTTATTTGAAACAATCAAAATTACTAACATATGAGGGTGATGATAAAAAATAAGTGAAAAATATATTTTATATTTAATAATTATAATTGAAATGAATAAAATTTATTATATATATATATGATTAAGGTTATATAATAAGTGAATAATATGGTTATTTTTATTATATAGGAGGTGAAATTGTTTTCATAGTAGTTTGGAGTAAAGGTGAGGGTTTAAATTTCAATCTCACATTGAAATCAAAATATTATATGTTTAAACATACATTAGGAGATAATATATTCTATTATAATATATGAAAATATTTATTTTATTTTAATCTATTGTTTCATTATTTTCAAATGTATTATTATATTTTAATCTCGCATTGCTCCACAATTCTATCAAAAGGACGATTGTAAGTTTATCCAACATTATTTCTATTTATTGTAATGAATCTTTATCCTCCATGTCCATATTAATTATATTTTTTAATTGATATCATAATATATACTTATAAGATTGATTAATTTAACATTCAGTTGTACCTACTCTCTGGAAAAAATTATGAACAGAATCCTTCACTTTGGTTTTTATATTTATGATTTTCTATTTACTTTTACTTCCATCACAAAAGTATAAACGATATTCATTTGTAACATTTTTCTCATGAATGATTTTCCCACTATCATCATTTTTTTCTGTAAGAAACTCCGTTAATATATTTTCATGGGTTTTAAAATAATTTCTATTCAGATTAATTTTTAAAATATTTTATTTTGAAATAAAATTTATCAAGGGCGAAGGATTTGTCTACATATATTACAATGTAATTTTCTAATTACCTTATAAAAGTATTTTTGATCTATATAAACATACTTTAATATTTATTATGATTCAATAAAGATATTAAATAATGATATAATCTACATTATTTTTTTGGTTGTATTATGATCATGACTCATAAGAAGTTTTCATGAAAATTATTTATTTATCAAAGATTAATCATGTGATGATGGAATTACAAATGTTTTTTTTTCATGAAATGGAATATATATCTATGTTTTATAATTATATGATAGATTGGTTCAATATATCCCTCAAATTAATTGATTAATTTTTTATATCTCATAATATAAGGTTTTTTCACATAAGTGTCTATTCAAATCCTAAATGGTTGTAGTACACGGGTGGTTAATGTTAGGGTATATGAGTGGTTAGCCAAAGAAAAAGAGTTTTTGGTACATGAGTGGTTAACCCATGCCTAAAAGGTACAAAAGTTGATATCCCATGCCTACTATATTATGTTAGGTTGTTATACTTTTACATTATGATATTAATGTCTTAGTGGTTAACCTTGAATCATGTTTTATACTCATATTCATGTCATATTCATATTATATGCATCATGAAAATATCTTGTTCAGATATAATTAACTCATGTTTCAACACATCTTTGTCACTTTTTTATGAAAAAAACTTATTTCCTAATTTATGATCAACAATCTATTTTTATTGGATATAATTATATTATGGTATTTTCATTCACATTGATAATATTATCATACCCACATGTCCATATAATTCTCACTTATGATCTTCCATTATTTTATCGTATTTTTATTCTTATGGAGTTTCTGACCTCAAAAATATCTTATGTTTCAATTCCCTAGGTTGTAAAGAATATTATTACATATTATATATTTATAAAATATTCTTATATAGTGTGGATATGGATATATTAACACATTTTTGTAAGATACGTTATTTTTTAATATAATGTTTACTGAAAATAAACCTTTGGTTTTAGGTATTGTGTTTTTATTCGTGAAAATATTAGATTACTCATGTAAAATAATTTTCAATATATTCATGTTATAATGGGTTCATCTTAAGAGATATCAAATCATATGTGTAATGTTTTTTATTTTGGCATATAAACTTGAAATGTGAATTTGGGGAATCTTATTTGGTATAATAGTTTAGATTAGTTATTTTTTCAAATTATGTTATGAAGAATAAGTGTATAGAATTTAAAATAATCTATGAAGAACCAAAACTGAAGATTGGGGAACAAAAAATATAATAGGTTTGAATGATGGTTTAATAAATTTTAAAAATATTATAATTTAGTTCTTATATCATATGATTGCTGATTATTATTATTGTTTCATTATACTAAAAAATAAATCTGTAAAATTGTTGGAAAAAAATGGAAATGAGTGAAATGGACAATGTAGTTATTTCCACAATGGGAAACCAAATGGGTAGAAATATGGACTCAAAAACTCTATAAAAATTCCATCTTGGGATATGAACAATAACCTACACCATGTTGCGATCCCAAAAAAACAAAAGAATGTGAAATACACTATTTAAAATCACACAATTCAATGACCGCTGAGCATTAGTCAATCTTCTGATTCACGATTTTTTGAGAAATGGATTAACAAGAATGGGATTATACTTTTTTCATCAATTATCACAAAATATAAAATCAGTAAAGGCACATGGATCATTATAGGCTCGCTGATAGGGGAGGTGTGAATAACTTATCACTTTTTGATTAATATTAATTTTTCATAACATTATAAGGAACATTTGAAAAACATTTGAAACTTTTTATAGTTATTATGAAATCAAATATAAATCTAAACGTCAGATTTTATTTGAAAAAAATATAAAGAACGATTGTGTATAATATTTATAGCATTTGGTACAAATATTTACTTCTTTACATTTTGTTTATTCCATATAATATGGGTTATTTTACAAACATATTTTATTGTTAAAAATGAATATTAAGAAACTATTTATACCCCTGGTAATATTTCTTTTTCTTAACCCTAGTTCTACCCCCTATAGTCACTCTTATGCCACAACATGTTATATCCTTCAAATATCCTAATTATGTCATATTTCTTCATAGATGGTCATTCCCCTTTCCAAAAACCATTTTTAGAAATATTTTATAAGCCCAAATACATATTATTTTCTTCAACTTATTCCATCCTATGTAGAATGATCTTTTATTACCACATAATTAAGTCGGTTCACTATCAACTATGTACAATCATAAATATATTCAACATCTCTATTAAGTGTAAGTTGGCCATGAAACATCCTATTAATCTCAAGAAGACCTAGATATTTTCAAAATGACTATTTCTTAACTTATATGAAAACATCCATAGAAATATTCACCATGTTTCTCTATTCAGAAAAACCACTATATGATGATTAATTACTATTGTTATTTGTTTGATGCTCCTCCATTTTCTTTGATCTCATTGATATTTTTGATACACCTCTATATAAGTTTCTCGTTAAGATGTTTCTTTACTCAATAAATCATCCTTGGTCTGATATGCCTCCTACAATGATTGATTCTTCTTATCTTTGATCCCTTTTTTAGGATCATATATTTGATACACTCTTCCTTAACTGAGTATGAACTCAGTAATATACTCACATTGTTCTTCATCATGGGTCAATGGAACTCATTATGATGAACTTTCTTTAGTTAATTAGTAACTTGAATAGCCTCACCTTGCACAAAGTCTTCATCACTTCATCTCCTCAACACATAAATAGTGTTATCAATAATTTTCTATTTGTTATTGTAAACCATTATATAGTTTAACATTATGATGCTTAGGAAAAATCTAAAAATTATTTTATGTCTCAATCATAGACAAAGTTTATAAATCCCACTAAATTAAATTTCATGGGATGATATTTAATTATTTTAGAACATTATCACACATATTTGATGTTTCTTGAAAGATCCTCTTTTCTTCAATTCTTAAACACAGTGTTAATGAAATTATATAAACATAATTGTCCTTTCTAGGAAACAAAAATTCATTATCCATATTCATCATTTACATTGTTAAGGAAATTAATTTGTTTTTGTAAATATCCTTTAAATTACTCTGTTCGGTGTGTGTCCGTATTATTGTTTCATCAAGGATTGAATGTTCGATGATACACCATCAATATTATTATTTTTTATCAACTCCATGCCTTTCTTAACCATATGAGACTTAATTTTATTTGAATTTTTTAGGATACAATAATCTTATATACTTAGAAAAGTTTTGTTCGATGATATATCACATCTCTATACAGTGTGTCACTGTAATACTCTCCAAAAATAGATTTTAATATGCAGCCTATGACTGATAACTCAAGAAGGCTCCATATGATCATTATAAATTAGATGCTTAGGCTAGTACATATACATAGACTCATTCATCTTATGATACCGTATATCTCAGTTTGATGTTCATTTATATAATGTAGCTCAGATTTATAAAAAACATTGTGCATCATTCTATTGTTATAGAATCTATTCATTTCTCCATCTGATGACATAAAAAATATTAATTTGTTAGATATTTTTATAGTATATATGATATAACTTCAAACATTTCAATATTCCCTGGTATATTCAGTAGGTTATTAGAATGAATTTACTTCATCTAATATTTTTTTAAAATAATATTTCATAACATTACATAGGTAATGTAAATCATAGATGATGTTTAAATAAATATTTGAATATTCTATAGACCTAATGTGGAACATATGCTAGTTTTATGTAGGTAATTAAAAGCATAAGTTACCTTTATATGTCATTCAAAACTCTCTCCTTATACAATTCTCTCCCTTTGTTCACCATTTAACATATGGTTTCTTCATCTGATAATATTTATAACTAATAGATTCTACAACACTATCTTTTTTAATATAATTGCCTTATGATAACATGATTTTTTATTATGTGATCACATAGTTAATTTTTTTGGATCAAATTTTTCATCATTATATAATTATCTTGTCTGATAACTCCAGAATAAACATTATACAACCACATTGTCATAGAGTTCTCGCACATTATCGAACCCCTCTATTTTATATATTTTATGTTTTTATAGAGGTTAATACACTCTACATGGATCATGACAAACATCCTGATGTTAGGAACACTGAAGAAAAAGCAACATCATCTGATTTAGTGAGTAATCATTATTACACCCCATAATGAATGTATCTTATTCTTTATAATGAAACAACCATAAACCTCTATTAAGAATTTTTAATACATATCTCTAACTATATATTTTATTAACTTTTTATGCTAACACATGTTGTTATATTGAAAATAAATGTAACCAAACCTACTTTGGTATAATAATATACCTCTTTTAGTATTTCATCAATATGCATATAAAACATAAAACATTTGCAATGAAAAAATATATTATCAATTAATTATCCCCACATGTCATTTTCATTTTATTTCACATCCTATGTTATTTAACCTTATTGAAAATAAAATTCAATGGGTTTCAAAAGGATCATCTTAGCTCATCTTTATTCATCACCGAAAGATGAAAAATTATATTTGGGAGAAATGTGTTAAAAATTCAGTTTAATATTAAATATCCTTTATTTAACATCTCTATGTTTAAATGGGAAAACCTAGTGTTGAAATTAAGAGTGTATTATAAAAGAGATCTCAGTTTCCTATAATATTTCCTTTAAATAATATTATCCTCAATATTTTTCTAATAAATTTATATTAGGGGTAATCTTAAAAATTTATTAAGGAAAAATATTCATCCATATTAACAAAAATATCGTAATAGTTCAAGTGTATAAGCCAAATTACACTAAAATATATTGTTTCTTAACATAATCATCTCATTTTCTAAGAAAATCCTGATATTCATACATCTTCTTCATCATTTATCCTCGTAAATGGCAGTGCAACAATATTTATCATCATGATTCAAATATTCTAAGATGAAAATATATTCAAACTATAAAAAATATTATAACCCTCTATATATCCTTACATATTATACAAAAATTCCTTTTATATTAGTAAAAAAATCATGTACTGTAATATGGGGAACCAAATTGTTCCTCTAAAGTACATTTGGGTTGAGAATCATCTCTCAGCCTCAAAATATTCTTATTCTTATTATTTTTTTCTTAGGATGTACGTTCTTTCATTTTTTCTACAGAATAATCTCATGTAATTTTCATATTCACTTAATAATGCATAAAATATTGAAAAATAAATGTTTGTTAAGACCTTTTAATGTTTTCTTCAATGGATTTTTAGATATTCATAGAATGTTACATAACCTTCAAAACATTCTCACGTAACATTAAATTTTAATGAATTTGAAAACCATAAAATATTTAAATTTTTTTATTTAATTTTCTCTGTTTCGAAAACCTATTTTTTATTTTTATTCAATAATTTTATTTGATTCTTCTATCATTTTAGAAAAGTAAGTTTATTCTAGAAAAATAACTATGAAATATTTCATTCCCTGCTCAACATTCTAGAGCTGGTCAACTTTGTTAAATGTCTCAAATTTTATCTTGAGGAATTAAAATTATTCATCTCATATAATTTTTTTATCATCTCTATTATATAATGAAATGATTGTTATTAATTTTTCACTATAGATCCCCATTGGATAAAAATTCTTTCCTGGTATAGAGATTTTTTATAAAATATAGTTTTCCTTTTTTGTTGAAAACTCTACTGCTCTATTAATGGTCAATAAATCGTGATCTTTTAGATTTATTATAGTACTACTATAAATATTATTGTTTTTTATTTTTAAAAAAATGTGGGAATCTTTTTTTGGGGAAATAATTTCTTAATGAATTACAATCTAAATTAGTTGATTATTTTTTACCCAAATTATGATCTTTTGAACCTGTATTTTTAACAAACTCAGGTTTACATTGAGATTTTTTGGGTAAAGAACCAACTTGATTCTATGGACTTCTCTTCTCATTTTCTTGGGAATATTTACCTTTAAACTCAAATATATTGGTGAATTATTCTCTCATCTTTATTACAAAATTTCTTTTGTAAAATAAGTGAATTTTTTTCTAACAAAAAAATTTATTTTATTCCAAAAATTTTATAATAACATTAACTATCTTATCATATTCATCCATATTCAAACATTTTTTTTTAAATTCCTTGAAAAGATTTATTTCTACCTAGTTAAGATTCTCATCCCAACTGATGTTTCACCATAATATTTTAATTCCCCCTCGAGCCCACCAACATCAATTTTTTATGCTATTATAAAATTATGGTTTATCTCCCCATTTTTTATTTTCTCACCATTATAAAAAGTAATATATTCAACTTCATTTTTAAACATATTTATTTTTTTCTAGATTTTTTTATGATTTATAAGATCATATTTCAAATTTTATTTAATAATAAAATCATGTTTATTTCTCTCATTACCATTATCATAATTTTCCAATTAAGAAATTCATTTTCATAAATGAGATAAGTAGTTTACATGAATATTATATTCATTGATGGATGAATAACCATCATTCACACTTTTAATAAATAAAAATTTATTCATGTTTTAAATATTTTTTTATTTTTATTTTTTGCACATAAAATTCTGATACTTCTTATATTCTACTTCTATATCAAAATATTTATACAACTACATAAATCTCCACAAATATTTCATTTTACATTATAAATTTATAATTTAAGAGAAATTTTTTATTTTTTATTCATGTTTCCCTTAAGGTATCTTTTATAAAAAAGATAAATTATTTTTTAAATTCATATTATTCTTCCTCTAACTCTGAATCAATTGAATCTCCTTTAGCTTCATTATCTCTAAGATTTTTTAAGTTATAAAATATAATTATTCCTTTTTTCTCCATCATAAATACCATGGGTTTTATCATTTCATATTCCAAGAGAATATTATGAAGTTCATATGAAGATAAATATTCTCACTATTCTAAATATAAAACTTTGGAATCAGATATATCAAGAAAGACTCTCATATGAGTCTTAATGAGGATACATTCTTCAACCATCTCACCAAAACATATGATATTATTGACAACCACATTAACTCTTTTAAATTATGTATCAATAATTTCTTTATAATCTATTTTAACATCTTGATATGTGATTATTTATTATTCTTAGTTCTTATCCTTAACTTTCTCATTTCCATCCTAGATACCTTTTAATTTAACCCACTTTTTTAGTCATTGGAATCCCCGTAATAGTTATATTACCATTTTTTATGATAAAAATAAGCACTGAATTCTAAAAATTCCCCTAAAATTAAAAATTTATATTATTAGAAGCTTTTATAGATAATTAAATAGTGGGACAACATATCATTGTAGTAACTTATCTAACTTCAAGGCCATAAGATAGAATATTTGTTAACATGATATTATTTCATCAATGATATTTTTTCTATTTAAAAAATGAACAAACAGATTTTCCCAATATTTAAAATTATATATTTCCAATAGTTGGATATTTTAAAAGGGATCCTTCTACAATACCATCTAATGTTCCCTTGATAAATCCAGGATCATGAATTGAGGGATGGATAAATTAGTAATCACTTTTTCTGTCACAAAAATGTTTCCTTACTTCAGAAGAAAAAATTTACTAACCTTTTAATCTTGTTAGAGTTAAGATCTAATTAGATATAAATATCAAAATAACAATTCATATGAATTAAATAAATAGAGATATCGACACATGATATTTATAAGCTCTTGAAAAATGACACAATCCTTTTAATGTCTGTTATTACCCATAATATTGAAATACTAAATACCTTTTTCAGGATTACAAAGGCATTGGAAGAAACTAGTTATTGCCTTTGTAATCATTCCTCTACATAACCCTTCTTCTACATGCTACTAATCATCTATTATATCATATATTTTTTACCCCCAATTATCTAAACATTAAAAACTTTTTTAATATCTTGTTATACCCATGAAAAATAAGAATTTTCAACAATTGGTTTTACCCCCATCAAAAAACTCTTTACTTATCCTTTTAGAATCAATTTAAGAGTGACTTTATATTTCTCTACAAGATAGTTGGATCACCTTAATGTGCATACAATCTTCAAAATCATCAAAAAAATCTATTATGATTTCATTGGTCTTGAAACATCATTCTTATAGTAGGAAGACCAAGACATGTAAAATATAATCTTTTTGAAACATTCATAAAAAACATTGAGATGTCTTTTAAATAATTATTTCTAGTACACCATATTTCTGATGTATTATCTAGTGTATATTCATCAAATACTACAAAATAGGATTTTTTATGGAATTAAATATTTGGAATACCTCCCCATTTTCTCGATAAGATGTATCTCAGTCTAATAAATGATGATACATTATATGAAACTCCTACTATGAATGGTGTTGAAAAAATTGGATATATATTTAATTCTCCACCATCTAATTAATTTTTCTGCTACCGTGTGGGAAATTAGTTAAATACTCACACAATTCATCTTCTTCGACCAGTGTAACTCAATCTGATGAAACTTCTTCAATAATATAAGAACTTTATTAGTTTCAACTGGAAAAAAATATTTAGCACTTCATATCTCTTACACTTAAAAAATATTCTTATATTTTTTCTATATACTATTGAAACACGTTATATAGGGTTACTTTTAGATGTTTTATAAGAACTCAAAATCATTTTTCTGGTCAATGAAACACAAATTTCATACATATTTCTCAATTTAATTTCATATGACATGTTCGAATTCTCCTAGAACTTTCTTATACATATATGATAGTTATTGAAAGCTCTAACGTTACCCAATATTCATTAACATGAGTTTTAAGGAACTTATTTGAACTTTTATAACAATTTTTATATTATAAACATTGATCAATTAGATCCAACATCAAAATTGTTAAAGAATTTACATAGTTTATGTAAAACTCTTTATAACTCCTCTTTCACATGTATTTATAACTATTTTCATTAATATGACTTATATATCTAATATTACACCATCATCATTCTTCCTTAGAAAGAAATTTAATCCTTTATTTCATCTAATAGACCACATATTAGCTTCCTTCAATTAGTAAACCATTATATGATGTACTCATCACATGTTTTTCTAATGAAATATCATATATCCATTGGGTGTATCTTCCTAATAATATCTAACTGATGATATTCATATAAAAGATATAGATTATGACTCAAAAATATTTTATCCAATAATTATACAATAGAAACTCAGTCTAGTATATCTACAAAGGATCATCCATTTGATGAAATCATATATCTTAGTTTTATGTTAGTCAATTTTATGTAACACATATTTATTAAAAAATTTATACACCCATCCCTTCATATAGATTCATTACATTTCTCCATCCAATGACATTGAAAATATATTTTTCTTGGATATTTTTATTGTATATCTATATGAGCTAAAATATTTTTAATCGTCATTGACATATCCATATGGCGCTCTACTTGGGTTTCCATCACCAAATAGCTTTAAAAAATATCCTCTATACATTTGCGTTGGTCATGTAAATCCGAGATGAAATTTATGTACTTTTATGAATACTCTAATACCATTATGTAGTGCATGTGATAAATTTATATAGGTATTTAAATTCATGAGTTACCTTTATGCATCATTCACAACTTTTTCCTTTCATACTTCTCCCCCATTAATCATATTTTAAAATAGGGTTTTACAACTGATAATACGAATAATTTGGACCTACTACCATGAAAAATTTGTTACTATTATTTCCTTTTAAAAAAATGAGATTGGTATATCCAATGAAATAATTATTTATGTCCAATCACATTGTTCAACATTATACAAACAATCTTTCTGATAACTCTAGTATGAACTCTAAACTAATTCATGAGCTTTGAATTCACTCACTTATTATATATTCCCTATTTCACTTACATAAATTTTTAATGAGGAGTAAATACTCTTCTTGGATCATGATATACATCATGATTTTTTAAACTTTGATTAACAACATTGCATATCCAAAATTTTTATAGAAATATTATTGCACTATATAATTAATATTTCTTACAAAACATAACAAAACATCCATACCATCCATAAAGAATGTTTCCTACAAAACTACAGAAATATCATAACACAATTTTCTTTAAATGATATATTAACATATTAACAAAAAATAAAACTAAACACGTAATCTAAAAAATAGTCTTTGATATTAATTGATTGGGAGGGATAACTAACTGATGGAACACATTAAAAAGGAAAGCAAATAAAGAGAAAAAAATACACCCCAAATAATGTATGTAATTTAACAATTTATTATTAAAAAATATTTTATAAAACACTTGATACTAATATAGAGATAAAAAACATAAGTTAAATAAAGGGGGGATGAATCCATTGGTATCTATGTATCAAAATTCACAAGATTTATAGGTTATTATTGTGATATTATGTTTCATTATGACCCATTGCATTTCATGTATATATACTCATAGTTGTTTGGAAGAGGATTGAGGAGATACTATAGTGGTTGGGGAAGTTGAATTATTATGATAGGTTGTTCGCAATGTGAGCCTTGTTCATGTCATCATTTATTCATTTGAAGATTATGTTGCTAAAAACATTAAGGCATATATGTGCCAGTGAGGGGAGTTCGTGAAATAAAATCATTTCATGAAAGCTTAATTCATGATGTGTAATTAATAAAATCTATGTAAACATAAATTTGTAAATAGATTGAATATATGGGAAATTCATTGAATAGTTGAAATGAATGACTTGTAAAACATAGAACCTATGGAATACATGACATGAATCTAAAATTTATGACATTAAATGGGTGGTTTCAATGTATTAAATAGGTTTTTTTTCAGTGGGGTCTCTATCCATTTTTTCTATTTCTATTTCCTCTCTTTTTTGGTGAACCCTAGGTGATTTTTGGGGAGCATTCATCTCGACATACCTCGCCTCGACCCTTGGGTTATAATAGTGGTGTTTGGTAATCCTATGTAATTCATCCTCACATATCCCCTTATTTTTATCATTCATGTCTCTTGGATAAAATATAAAGATGATTATTTTTATGTTATGTGTGGGATTAAGTTTTTATAACCCTTGGATGTGGTATATGATAATCCTTGGTTTTCTTGTATGGTTGTGGTTTCCAAGATGTTTTTTCTTTTCCCTATACCGCACACTTATATCACAAAGCTTATTTGAGATATGGAATCCTATTTATCACAACTTTATGTGAAATGTGGAATATTTTTATTCCTTTTCTTTTATTTTTTTGGATATTAAATATTAGCATAATAATGATAATTAATTTTCATATGTGAAATTGAATGGTATGGGGGATTAACTACATTTTTATGCTACTATGTTATTTTATTAATTTATATTGTTTCATTTTGATTCATGATGGAAATAATAGATTTTGGGAGCCTTGATTTCACAGTATTTGATATGATATGAGACTCTTGTTTTGTAGTTGTGAGGTCACACCCAGAATAAAAGGCTAATTATATAATATTTGGTTAATAAGTCTGTTTTGCAATGAATATTTTTTTATTACACATGCTAATTAATGAATTAATTTGGTTCATTCCATTAAATAAATTTGATGTTGGGATTTTTTGTTGTTGTATAATTTCTCTTGTTTTATTTCCAAATGTGGTATGTGATTTTTTGTGTTGATAGAGGTGACTATTTAGGCTATGTTATGTATAGGGTTGTATTGTGGTGGTTGGCTATTATTTATGTGATTAGGGAAGTTGTTTAATATAGTGTCTAGTGGTGGATATGTGTGATAATGATGATGCATGGGGATTGTTTGCTATGTGATGGTCTTATGAAATGATGTTCTGGTGTGTAATGTCATGTTGTGCTTATTTTTGTTCAGTGGGGGTTATTTGGTAGAGTTTTATTAACAGATGTGGTTTTTGTGATGGTTTTTTGATATAGTTTGTAGTGGTGGATATTTGTGATAACGATGATGAATGGTGGTTTTGTTCTATGTGATGCTATTATGAAATTATGTTGTGGTCTATAATGATGTTTTGTGCTTATGGTTGTTCTGTGGGGTTATTTGTGGGAGTTTTATTGTCAGATGTGGTTGTAGAGGTGTGATGTCTTGTTTGTCATGGTTCGAGGTTAAAAATTGATGTTATATGGGAAATTTATTGTTTCATATTTGTGTTAGTTTCATGGTGGTCAATGGAATAAATTTTTAATTGTAAAATGAAACAAAATATGTCCGTAAAAAAGTGAGGTGGTCCAAAAATGGATGTGCGACAATTTGATAAAATAATTGAAAAAAATGGATTTTGGAATGTGAATTAATTTTATTACAAGTAAAAGTGGTGGAGTGTGTAAATAAAAGTGTAAAATGTTCTGTGGCTTGTATAATGGTGGTGTGGACTATTTTATATAATTTTTCTAGCAGTTATGATGATTTATGTGAGGTATGGAAGTATGATGCGGTGTTCATTGGTGGAGATGTTTAGAACCTATAAGTTAGGTAGTTTTTGTTAACTACATATCACGTAGTTTTCTTTTGTTTCTATATATAGGCCACGTGAGATGAACAACCATAAAAATGTTAAGCGGTTTTCCATTCTAAGTGATTTCCATGAAATCCATGATGTTGGTGATGTAATTTTTTAGCTTCCCCATCTATCCCACTCATCATTCATCATTTATAGACCATGTGTATTTAGGCGAGAAATGTTGTTTTGGACTAAGATTATTTGAGATATATGTTATGTGTTTGACCTTGTGTCTGTGTTAGAGATATTATGTGATTGACCAAGTGTCATTGGGTGAGATGTGGTTGTTATGGTTGTAATGAGATGTGATGTAGTGGTTGTTGATGCTAACATCAGATGATGGATTTTATGAGGGAGTAAAGATGTATCTTTATCCACATGACTGATGTCCTATTTGTTATTGAATGATGTTTTATGTCATTATATTTGATATGATATGTATGGATGGAATGAGAGCATAGGAAGTTCGCCTTTTAGACATGAAAGCATAAAATTCGGGGGGACATGGTAGTGGGGATCCTTTCTTTGTCATAATCATCATGTTATGTTTCTATATTTGATGCATAATTTGGTTATAAAGGAATGGGGAGTTCGGTATGGGATTGTTGACCTGTATTGGTTCTTTTTGGTTCTTCTATGCTTTCACTGGTGCATTAACATGTTCATTTCACATGGGAACTTGAGACCTTTGGTATTTTCTTACTGAGTATACCTGTTAGGATCACCCTAGGTATATATTCCATTTTTAGGTTTCTCAGAGGACTTTGGGGACCAATATGGACATTACTATATAGGTTAGAGATATTGTAGGGTTTCTTCCATACACATTTTTTTTGGTATATTTTGAGACATTCATACATATCAATTTTTTTCATGCATTTTGGGATTTTTTTAACCTTATTCAGTCTAAAAATGTTTCGTGGATGTTTTTATTCTATTTCCTAGTCATGTATTTATTATAAAGGGTATTACTTATTATTTTTTATATTATTATACCTTAGTTCTTTTTTCCAACTCGAGGAAAACTGGATGCGATAATTGGGGGTCATTATCTCTCTATGTTTGCTGTGAAATATTTGGTGGGATGGGGGAGAGACTTAGTGGTATCAAAGGATGATGGATGAGAGATCAGATTAATTTTGGTATTAGGAACTATAATGATTTCTTGTTTTGTTATGTTAGTAGTGCATGTTGATCATCATTCCAGACATAGGCTAGAGAGTCTAGCGGGGACATGGGGTTTTAACCACCTCATGATATGTTGCATAAACTCTAAGATTATTGAAGGACCAAGTGTGGTGAAACTATTTGTAGGGTAGAGAAATTGGGGATTTTTATATATCATAGTTGATTAGTTTCTTTTCTGAATTGGGTTCATATGGTAAAATAAAATGAATTAAATAAGTACGGTTGATAAAATTCATTGATACTATGATTATGATATTCCCTTTGATTCTGAAAAATGGATTTTGTCCATTGAATATTAGTAGTTCAAAAAGTTTACGTTTTTCATGGTGAATGAGTTGATTGAACAGGGTATGATCCAAAATAGGATGATCAGGATTGGAAGAGATCCTTTCATTCCTTTCGATGGAATATTTTGGGAACGAATATTGGGAGAGACTCTAATGTGGGGATAAATAACTTGTCAGAGGGGATCAATATTTTTTTTTTTAAAATCATTGTATAAGATAAGTTCTATGTTTCTTTAGTAGTGATTTAAATTTGGGTTTCTACATGCAAGTGGTGAAATTTGTTTCTTTTTTACCATAAGGAGTAATTTGTGTTGTTTCGAGTTATTCAGATATAGTTTCTAGATGATTTCCAAACATCAATGAAAATGGAAGCGTATAGAAATTATTTTCTCTCTCTTCAGTATGAGATATTTATTATGTGGGAGTTGGGGGTTATGTTTAAGGAACTACAATACTTTTCTCTAGAATTTTTTCTAGGTGAGGAGTGAAGAGTTTGGTATCTAAAGGTGGTGGTGTGCCTAGTGATTAGGTATGTGGTCACTTAGTTTTTATTCCTTACATATCTAGAGTAGTATAAAAAGGATGAGTTCATTGATAAGTTGTTTTATAAGTGATTTGAGACTTAGGAGTGTGACCAAAATTCCATTTAGAGGAGAATATTTTTAGGTAGTTGGTCATGGGTGTTCAAAACATTATGATTCTGACCAGTAGGGAACTAGCCACTATATATCCCTTTACGAACTTCTAGGGAAGGTGTATTATGAGAAGCCTATGAAGGACCTATATTATTAGGATACATATATGGAGGGAATGAAAACTATCATGGTTAGATTCTAACCACTCAGGTACAAAATTATCATTCTAGTTTTTGGACCCCTTTTAGTAACATTAGATGTTTTCCCAAAGGTTTTTTCAATGGAAAAGACCACTGATTCATATTTAGTAGTTGAGGGTAGATGGTATTGCCAAATGTATACCTCTTAATTGTACCCAACATTAGAGACCTAATATATAGTATTGTTATGAAGACAAACAATTGAGAGGTAGAGGAGATGGGTGTGGTCAGATGAATGTTTTATAAGCTACAAAGCTACTTGGACTAGGAGTTGTTTAAGGTATAATCATTTTATTTTATACCATTATTTTTTTTAATTTAGGAACCTCCCAAAACAATTTCTCTTTCTTTGGTCTATCTATTTAGACTATATGTGGAGATAATTCTAGTTCCTTGTTGTTATCTATCCCATTTGGGGGTCTGAATTTTTTTATGTGTGCTGATAATATAGAATTGTGATGGGGAAACATAAGTTTGTGAGATAATTTTTCCTATCAAAGATAAATCCATATATTGTTATCAATGGCATAAAATGGTTGTATTAAATGAATGTAGTCATTAACTATTTCTATATGATAGTTTTGTTTTCTTATGTGGAGGTCCAATGAGTGGAATTCTTGGTGAGGGAGGTTATGAGATGAGACGTATACAACTGGCGCTTTTTTTAACAATTTTAAGATCTATTAGTGGTACCTTAAGTTGAGGGTGTTCCTATGTTTTTGTAGGAATTCCTAGATGTTTTTCTAGGGGATTTTGTAACACTAACCCCTTGATTAGAAGTCATGTTTGGGACATAGATGTCGTCAGGTGAGTCCTTGATTTCGATGGATCCCAATAGAATAATGCATATTGTACTTTGTGAACTTTAATTTCTAGTGGAGACCTGATATAAATAGTTTCATATGACATAATGAATCTTCAGTGGTTCTCTAGTGTTGTTATCCAATAAATAGGATGGTAGTATTAGGTTCTATATAGAATACAAGAGGATTTATTAAGTGACAATCTAGAACCATTTCCATATTCTAATAATTGAAAACCTTTTTGTCATATTGAGATGTAACACCCCTGAAAAAGTGAGTATTAAAAAGGATATATGTTATTAACCATTTCAACAAGGAGCACCATTCATTTCGGAAGCCTATATAATTAGAACTCCACATTTAAGAATTCTCGTCCTCGAGTAGTAATCAGGATGGGTTACCTTTTGGGATGTTTCTCAGGGTGTGTGTGAGTGAGGACAAAACACACTAGAAAGGACATGTGTTTGCCTATGGGGACAGTCATTCGTCTGAGAAGTGACTCTAGAGAGTAATAGCATGTGGTTTTCTAGGAAGGAAACCATTGTATTACAGGATACCCATGGGGTCAGATGACAAAGTTTAGGGCCCAAGGAGGTGGGTTGTGACAAATGGTATCACAGCCAATACCCATCCGGAAGTTATTGGGCACTGCCTAGGTTTGAGGCTTGGGGTCCACAACGAGGGTGTTGTGCTTTAAAGGGGTGGAAAATGTAACATCCATAGAAAAGTGAGACTTAAAAAGGCAATATGTTACTACCCATGTCAACATGGTTCACCTTTATTTTTATAATCATGTCTTATTAGAACCCCATAGTTAAGCATGCTTGGCCTGGAGTAGTAATTAGGATAGATGACCTTCCGGGATATTTCACAGGGTTTGTGTGAGTGAGGAAAAAACACACTAAAATGACATGTGTTGGCCTGTGGGGACATTAATTAGTCTAATAAGGGAACCTAGAGAGTAATAGCATATGGTGTGCTGGGAAGGAAACCAAGTAATTACAGGAGACCAATGGGGTTAGATGACAAGCTTCATGGTCTGGGGAGGTGGGTCGTGACATGAGAGGATCTTGTTCTATTTATAAAATCAATATATGGTCTTTATATCACATGTTTAGCATGAAGGATAAAGATATCTATAAGTAATTAATCAATTTTATGTATTAGTTCTTCTAGTGTGTGGTTATTTCTTAGAGTGTTACAAATGTACCAATCATGTTCATGGGGATTGTGAACTCAATTTCTTATGATTTCATGGATTGGTTCATCATCATGTTCATCGATGAAATATTGATCTACTCAAGTCATAGGAGTAGCATGATGGGAATCATAGATCTTTTTTTTAAGTCCTTTGACACCTTAAACACAACGTAAATTTGTAAATACCTATGTTTTTGATGTTAGAGGTGGTATTCCTTGGAAATGTGTTATCCTCGTAGGGTGTTGTAGTAGACCTATCCATGATTGAGGTAGTTATTTTTTTGTAGCACCCATGAATGTTGAAGATGTTCTTGGTTTTCTTAGTATAATGGGCAATTATTAGATGTTTTTTATCTATTAAACATAATTTGAATCTATAGTAGCCACATTAACAAGGAGGGACCAAATTGTTTTGAGTGATAAGTTCTAAGTAGCAACAGTTTACCAGATGGAGAAGTGTGTTCATTCCTTAGTACATTAGTTTCCTATGTTTGGTGTGTTGTCTGATTTTTTCTATAATAAAAGTCATATGGACTTGGGATGCATGATTATGTAGAAAAGTTAGGTGATCTATTATGGATATAATTAGTTATAAATTTATGATAATAACTATCCAACCAATTATCTAGATTTTTTTACAATTTTATTTTCACTAGATTTATTGAATAATTACCTCATTAATGACTTATTTTTGGTTTTCCCAAACTACAATAGCCTAAATTATGTTATCACTCATATATATCAGAATGTACACTAGTATAGGTGCATGGAGTTTCTTAGGATTAATATTTTGTGATCTCTTACACCCTGATAAAGGGGAATGTTGTTACTGATGTATTAATTCGGAAGTCCTGATGAGTTGGGGTTCAGGAGTCTTTTAATGTTTGGAAACGTATATATGATCTCAATTTGATCCATCTTGATGTTGGGGTGAGTATTTTCTATGGTTTTATTTAGCATATGATTATTGATTCATCCTTGATATGGAAGGTGGAGGACTCTTGGTGGGGAGACTCAGAGGCAGAGGAGATACATGACTGTGATTTCCATGTTGATTCTCTTGAGGGATGGTTAGAGGATGGATAAATCTAGTTATTCTTCTGGGATGGGTTATTAATTATTATGGTGATACATAGGGGAGTTTTTAATTTTTTTCTGCTCGAATTTAGTGGTACATCCTAGAGTAAAAAATTTGAATCATGGATTTAGGATAAAACATAGGTGGTCAAGGATGAAATTGTCAGTGGTAAAGTTTGTGGTATATCTATATGTTAATGTGGAGCATCATGTTCATGGGGGATTATTTAATTCACGTATTTTCTTGAGTGTATATCAAAAGTTTAGTCAACAGAATTTTTTTCAGGTTACCCCAATCATAGTGAAGATGTGATGATATTTTTGTGGTTGGAAACTGACTAATGAAATCATATAAATTTATGGCTATATGTGAGTATATTATAATGAATGTTATGGATAAGTGGTATATTTATGGTGTAGTTATTCTTCACAGGTTAATCTGGACCATCATCTCTAATCAGAATCCTAATATTACCTCATGAATCTAGAGAGGAATGAAATCGGATTTTGGCTCCTAATTATCCTTAGAAATTATTTTTTGTTTAGATAGATAGCCAAACACAGTATATCATTAAGATACTGTAGGATATGTTGAGATTTATCATCTTATATACTGGTGGATGATTGGTAAATATCGTTCAGTCCATTGAGTTTTCAGACAACAAAAACTATCACTCTTCTATTTGAGTGGATTCATTGAGGAGTTTTATAGATGACCATGTCATTATATATTGTGATGGATGAATGTTATGGAATGAGTAGATCTTTGCCTTAATGTGTTGTAGAGAATGATCGATAAGATCCATTTTGATCGAGAGAAGATGAGGGAAGTGTTGGACCATCATAATGATTATGTTTATCATAGGTGGGTCCCTATGAGTTATAATTTTGAGACCATGTGTTCTTGCGAGTTTCCCTTCAACACGGGAAGCAATGGTTTGGAAGGGGGTGTAAGATACCTCCCCAATTTTTTGGTCCCATTGAGATGTTAGGGAATATTTGAAATGTGGTATATTGGTTGGAATTTCCACTATAGTTTGAGAGTATCCATGACATTTTAAGATGTCCTACATCATCAGTATCTTCATGATGGCTCCAACATTATTAACTGGGTATATTTGGATAAAAATAATGATACGATGATTTTGGAGAATCTAGTAGATATTCATAATTTTCAAGAGAGGTTGTTTTGGGGATGAACCATTACCTTGGTTTTCATATTGTTGAGTCATGGTGGCCCAGAGGATAATACATTGGATTGCGATATGCTTATTTGTACCCAATACCCATATCTATTTTACTGTTTTTATTAAATTTTTTGTTTTTTTCTTGGATGATGTGATGTTTTTATACTTTTATTTCGGGAGATGTGTTATTTATTATTGATGTGTGAGAAAGAATCCACTATATGAAAAGGGGAACCTAAATCAAAAATAAGACCTGTTACACTATAAATGATTAAAACCATGAGGGGAGTTAGTATCACATAGAGTTTATAATATCATAACATTAAAGATAGAATTACCTGATTTGTATGTTTTTTGAAATTATTTTCACTAGATATGGCTATGGTTGTTTGGGATTTATAGATACTATGATTTTTGTGTGGTTAGATGTGTTCAATTTAGAATCTTATCGCTGGTATTTTATGTGTGGTGTTGATTCTGGTGAGACATTATGATATTGTAATGTAGTTACATCGTTATGAGAGAATTTTTTGGGAGTTTTAGTTCTAAGTGTTTTGATGGTTGTAGCATTTGATGTGTAATGAGAACATTTAATGTTATCTATGGGTGATTAATCATAACCCTTTCCTTTCTTCTAGGTTGGTTTTTTATTCTAGAGGGAAAAATAATTTGAATGGTAACCAATGTATTGTTAAGTTCATTCCCACCCCATTTAACTTCCAATTGGGGCAGTCAAAGGAGTTCAGTGGGGGGGATAGGTTTTGTGGATGTTATATTTATAGGATTACTACATGAGGTGGTTCATGACATGAAACTTATTCATGTAGTGTTTTGGTCATTCATAAATTGTGTAGCTGATAAGTTCATAGCTTGTATATAGTAGTGGGGGTAGCGCATGAATAAAACCATAAAATGGAAATTTATGGAGTTTAATTAATTCTAGTTGAGGTGACCTAAACATCATTTGAAACAGAAGAAATAGGACATTCATAACTTGAAAAGAATTATTTTTTTCAAATTATGGACCTCATTGAATTTATATCATGTATTTGTAATTCTCAAATTGAAATTGGTATATTCTAGTTGGTAAATATATTTTGATTAGCCAATTATGCATCCATTTAGTAATTTCCCCTTCCATGTGATTTTTTTATAACCCAAGTTTATTTTACAATACTATCCATCCCATCTTCCATCACATCAATCCTGGAGTTTTAGTGGTTGCATTTTTTCATCCATGATGAGTTCTTCTCCCCTATTAACATTCTTTCTCATTCTTATTATGGGGATCCATAGTGAATATATTTAATCTATTTTGCGTGAATATAAGTGATGTGTTTTTTGTAACACTTTGATGTAGTATAGGTTAATTTAGGGTTTCTATTTGAGGTTTTTTTCGGGCAGTTTCTTCTTCACCTTGTGGTACATAATCATATCATAATGATTCTTTAAGGTATAAAATCTCCATTCAAACTCCTTTTATGTTCTATGCGTGATAACTACATGATTATTCTTTTTTTGGGTGGATAAAAAGGGTCATAATAATAATGATAACAAATTATATGAACTAAAATTGTGGGCTATGGGGAAGTAATCAAATGTTTTTACTTCGATATTTTGGTTCATGATATTATGAAATGTTTTTTAC
The DNA here is from genome assembly GCA_963277665.1 of Viscum album. NCBI lineage: Eukaryota > Viridiplantae > Streptophyta > Magnoliopsida > Santalales > Viscaceae > Viscum > Viscum album. Next base: position 1,867,649,009 of record OY728159.1, read on the forward strand.
CTGAAAAAAATAATGAATATTTTGAACCCATATTTCATAGTAGTTGATATTCCATGAGAACATTGTTGATTTATTGTGTTACCATGAAATGAATTAGAGGATAATGAATATATATTTTACTAATAATTAAGTGTCCCCTAGAATTTGGTTTATGTGATAGTACCCATGCTAATTAAAAAAGTAACCTAGTGAAATCATTTAAATAAAATGTGGAATATCATATGTGTGGTTGTTTTGTATGCATGGACTTTTTATGTTTTCTTATGTGGTTTGGGTAGTTTTGTGGTGATGGAGGTGACTATATGAGCTAATGTAATGTGTGGGGTTGTTAAATGGTAGTTGGTTATAATGGATATAATGTGGGATGTTGTTAAATGTGGTATGTTGTGTGAATATGAGTGAGAGTGACAATGTTTAGTAGTGTCGTTCCTTTTGATGATTTTGTTCGATGAGGTTGTGGTGCACAATGTGGGGTGGTGGTTGTGTGGTGGTCGTGATGTGTGTATGTTGTGTTGTGAGATTTGGTAGTTATGACAATATGTATTTTTTAGTGAGTTGTTGTGATGATAGTTAATTTGAGATGTGTGAGTTATTGTATAGTGGATAAGTTAATCTCTTGGTGAACCATAAAATAAATCGTTGATGTTAAAATGAAAGTAAATAGGCTATTAATTAAGTTAGATGGGTTGTAAAATGATGTGTGGAAGTTTGATAAATGAATTGAAAAACTAAATTAATTGTGTGAATATAAATGAAAATATAATGAACAAAATTGTGGGATTTTGAAATTGGGGATAGTTTTGTGGCCCGTGAGGTAGTGGTGCATTGTTTTTCTTATAGTGGTGGTAGTGGTTATGAAGACTAATATTTGGATGGTAGTAGTGATAAGGTATGCACTGCTACATTTTTGACCCATTTTTTCAGTAATTCATGTTGTCTATATATCATTTTTGTTTATGATATTTTTATACACACCCAACTCATAATTGATAACCTTACTAACACTCAGAGGTTATGGGATCCAGGTATTTTCCACAATCACTATAATATTGGTGATACAGATGGATGGATACACCATATTCCCCAATCTTCCTTCAGATGTTATGGAACTAGTGTATTTGGGAGAGATGTATTGTTATGGACCATGTGTGAATGTGTGAGATTTGTTGTGTTAAAAAGGGTTTCATTAGGTGAGATGTGCATTAATGCACCATCTTTCTTTGGATGATATGGGGTTCTTTGGGTTGTGATGAAATGTGATTTGATGGTACATAACACTAACAAAAAATGATAAACCTGTCGTGGGTGGGTGGAATGAAATGCATTCTTATCCACCTCCGATATAGCCCTAGTTTTTTTGGGAAGGTGTGAAGAGTTTTGATGTTATGAAATTTTTATAGAAGAAAGGGGAGTGGAGGACATTCGACGCTAGTACGTGAGAGTATAAAATAACTTGGGAAACATTTGTAGGGAAACATAAAATGTTATGAAATTTATTCTATGTTACTGTATTGGATGTATGATTTGGTGATGAAGTATTGGGGGGTCTAGGATGGGATAGTTTACTTGTATTAGTGTCTGTTTGTTCTTTATTTTGTTTGCTAACACATTAACCTGATCATTAAACATGTGAATTTGAGAACTTGGTTTTCTCCCTATGTATTATAGGTGTTATCCGAACCTATGTATATAATTTTTTCCGGTTTACAAGAGTACTTTGGAGATTGATATGAACATTATCAGTTAGGTTGGAGTTATTGCGAAGTCACTTCTACATAAATCTATTTTTTATATTGAGACACTTTAATATATATTTGTTTACTTTTTTACATGTCTTTATTTATTTATTTTTTTTATTATAATTTTTGGAGTTTTTTGGAGGTTTTTTATCTCATAATACTATTTTATATTGTAGATGTTAATGCCTCCCTTTTTTGAAATTTTTATAATATCGATGCTAGTCTCCAATCTAAGTCTTACAGGAGGTGGGACTCAGGGGTCATTATTTGTCCCCCATTATTGTGGAATATTTTTTTGTTGGGGGTCCGAACAGTAATTTTTCTTTATTCATTTCCCTATTTATCCAAATTTATTGTTTAATTATTGTCTTAAAACTAACTTCCTAAAAATCATGGACTATAATAGACTTTGATACTTCGATGAAAATGTTCAATGTGCTCTCAAGGATGAAATGAAAATGTAAGAATTCCATTATTCACATTGTTTTGGTGATAATTTGGTAAAAATGTATCATCATGGAATCTCTAATCATAATTCCCTTGGATGGAAGACAAATCAAGTTCATAAAAAGATAAATGGCCTCATTAATCCAAATTGGTAAATTAGGTCCCAAAAAATGAATTTTGTATTGTAAACTCCACATCCACTCAAGAAATAAAATGTATCATTTGATTTTGGTTCTTCTAACTACTTTATATCTTCAATATTTTATAGGAGCATCAAATAACCACACCAATGATTAGATATTGAATTATCAATGAAACATTATTATGGTACGATTGATACATCATATGTCTAAAACTCATCTTCAATTGATATGGTAGAGAATTTTTTTCATAGAAATATTAGTATACACTTTTTAGTTGAATGTGATATGTTTTTAGAATGGGTTGGATCTCTCAAAATATAAGATATTTTAATTTATGAGGTATGGAAAATAAATTTCATATCATAAATAAAACAATGATATTCTATCATTTAAATATTGACTATGAAATCTCAATGGAAATTATGCCCATTTTATGAATTCATACCAAATCATGTGGGGGTATTTAGCTCAAATTATTTTAGAGAAACACAATACTGAGGGTATAGTTATTTTAGTTTAATTCAATGATTTATTATTAAAGTGTTTCATAGTCATCACCAGATCATGAAGCTTATATCCCATTAGAAATTATATCATGAGTCATATCTATCATATGAATACCCTCAATAATTTTTATTAGAGATAGACGATTAAAATGATGAGGGTTTAATTTAATAATGGGAGAGAATGTAACTTCTTAGGTATAAAGATATATTTTATTTTCTTAAATTATATAATAATAATTCATAATTATGTTTTTCTATTCCATTTATGGTTTTAAACATTATAATTATGTAATTAATAAAATATAGGACTCAAACTAAAATTATTATTCGCTAAAAATAGACCATTAAAAAGTACAGGAAAGAGTTTATTAAATTCCTTAGATAATTATATTCCTTAAAAGTGAATAAATTAAAATATAATAATCAAAACTGTTGAATAATATATTTATGACAATAGAATCCCTTGGATCATTTTAACCCTTGAGAATTAATATTTATATTATTAGACCTATAATGAAAATACATCTTAAAAGAAGAAATACTATTATAAAATCTAAACAAACTATAGGAATGAATAATCATTTTTAAAGATATATTTTGTGTATTATATGGGATGTAATGGGGGAATATAGTATTCATATGAACATCATAAATGGTAATATAGTAGTTGGGTATGATACCATCAAACATTTCATTAGATTGGATTTATCTATTTATAGTTAATATAAATAATATTTTGTTTGATGTTAAATGATATATATTTTCCTTGTAAATAATTTCATTATAAAAACATAAATTATTTTTTAATAAAATTTAAATTAAACAAATATATTTTTTGAAAGTTTCATTTATAATATAAAAACTATTAGTATGAATTCTATATTTTTGGTTAAATTTATTACTGTTAATTAATAATAACATTGAAGTTTTTTTAAAAAAATAAATTTAATTATTAATAAACTAAATTAATAACATCTAATAAATAATTATATAACTATAATTAATACTACATTAATAACTTATGTAAAAAAGTCTTATTTAAATACATTGTTTTTATTACGTATTATATATTTTTAAATAATAAATAAATTTTTCATATTTGGATTAAAAAATTTAATAAAATGTATAGTTTATATTAACTAAGGAATAAATACTCATAAATTTATAGATTAACTATTTTTTATTAATTATAAAATAATTCAATGTTAAAAAGACAAATGATTTATAGAATTATTTTTTATTTGTTCGGTATTTTATTATAACAAATTAATTTCATGGATTTTAAAGAATTATTCTAAAAAAATGTTTTCATATACAAAATTATTTTTTAATAATCATTTAATTATAAATTTATATGAAATTATATAAATAACACATAAATTCTATGACAACATTATTGCATAAAATCATTTTTATTTATTTTATATGTTTCATATAAAAGATTAATATTCATTTTTACAAAATGAATTATGTTCAATTAAGTCCCAATTTTTAATAAATATTTCAAAATAAGGTAAAACCTAAATTTAATTTTATTTGGAATTAAAATATGTTATCAAGGATAAAATTGAGTTACCATGGTAAATGTAAAAGGATGTGAAAATGGTTACACTAAGTGGGATAGACATAAATTATCATGAAACATTATCTGAAAATATCATGTATGGGTTTATTTACAGAATATATACATTGTTGAAATATTTTTATCCACTTTCCTATTATAATTATGACATGAATATTGAATAAATTTTTTCATAAATAGAACCCAAAAATAACATACAAAAGGACCCCTCATTTACCCCTCCCAGACCCCTGTTTTCATTCAATTATCTTATGAGTCCCTTCCAGTTTTCTTCAATTAAAATTTTCTTATATTTTTGATATCCACTAGTACTAATAAGGAATATATACTCCTACATTTTTAATGAACAAGAATCAAGGAGGATAGAATTAATCAAAGTAAGAACCTCTCTCTTCACAATATTTTTCAATTATCTCTTCATCTCTACTATTCATAAATATAATTATCCATTATAATTATTTTATAATAAAATAATAATTTTTATGTATAAATAATAATACCATTATATGACCCTTTTCTCTTTCTCATTATTTATTATAAATTGTTCTAAATTGATTCATTTCACCTACCTACTTGAGTGAATCAATATCATCATTTTTCTCAATTATAAGTACAATGATTTTAATGTTGGTAATATATGATATTAAGGAGTAATTTATGCCACGACTATTATTATTTAGGTATAACAAAAAAAATAATAGTCATTATAAAATAAATACTTATTATCATTAAATTATCAAAATATATCACATCATGGATTTGGTTCTCATAAACCATACCCATTCCTTCCATAAATGATCATGTGACAGATTTAATCATGTGATAACAATTATTATGGTACCTTAAATTATTTTTTTACTATGAATATGGTCTTATATTATTTGTATCATAATCACTATTATAAAACATGTGTGAAACAATAAAAATTACAATCATTTGATGCTAAAAATAAACATTAACTGACTAATATATGGGTAATGAATAAATATAATTGAAGAGAATAAATGGTTACAAAAATGAACATGTTTTTTTAAATATGTTATTAATATGAATATTTTTGTTATACTAGGGGTGAATGTGTTTTCATATATTTCAGGACTAAAGGTAAGGATTTATTTCCCATTGTCACAATCAAATTGAGATTTTTCATAAAAATCCATTATGATATATTTTATATAATTTCAATATAAAACCCCATATTTATTATTATCTTATGGTTATTTACGTAGTTTAAATTATGTACAACATTTTCATCTCCCTTCTTATTTTACCAAATGGTTTTTTTATTTTAACTGGCCTTTTCTCTTATTTTTGGTTAAGAATATTTTTACTCAATGTCTATATTCATTATATAGCTTTATTGATGTAATTATATAGATATATATGTTTTATTGAGGTAATTTTAAATTACACAATAATATATTTAAAAAATATTAAAATTAAAATTTTCTTATATTTTCCATATATTTTATTTTATATTTTCATTAACTTTCATTATAAAGGTGTAAAAAAGAAAATATTTTTTAAATTTTACACATGAACAAATTTTCTTGATATCTTCATCTTTTTCCTTTAACAAACATTATATGAATATTTTCATGGTTTTCAAATGTAAATTGAATTTTTTATTTCTATAATGTATTTTATTATAAAATATAACTGATGAATAAAAGTGTATATTTCATCTAAATTTTCAAACAAATTTTCTAATTCTATTATAATGTTTTTTTCATTTATTTCATAATCTGTTAAATATTTATATAATTTTATGTGGATTTTCTCTAATGATATCATCCACCTTCTTACTTTGGATGAATTATGATCATGTCTTATTAATGTTTTCATTAAACATATTTATTTATCAAAAGTTAATCAAGTTATGACTGTACTATGATTTTTTTCAATTTTCAAATAGAGAACATAAGAATGGTTTTTCATTATATAATGGGTTGATATAATATATCATTTCAAATAACTGAGTAATAGTTTTTATCTCATGATATATGGTTTTGGTACATGAGTGTTTATCCCAAGTCCAAAAGGTTATGGTACTCAGGTTTTTATCCCAAGAACAAAAAGTTGGGGTATATGGGTTATTAGAACAAGACCAAATATTTGTTGTAAATTTATTTTAATCTCATACCCTAAAATGTACATGTTTGTTTATTCCAATCCTACTGTATTGTGGGAATATGGTTATCATATTCGATTTTAGATCTATGTTTTATTGGGTATAATTCCCTTATGCTATTTTTTGGTACCCAAATTAAGTTATTCTGCCCACATATTCATATTATGATCAATTATGATCATTGATTTTTTTTTCACTTACTAGGAATATTATCTCACCCCTTTATTATATTTTCATTCTTTATGTTATGTAGAAGATTATAACATATGATATATTTATAATGGGGTCAATTAAAGTGCATCAATTGATAAATGTTCCTAGTGTACAAAAACAAATTGTTTATTTATCTAATTTCTAAATATAGCAAACCATTCTCTTCTAGGATTCTATTTTTACTAGTGATATATAATGAATAATTATGTAAAATGATATAAAATATATGAGTTTCATGCTATGTTGATCACACTTGGTATCATATAATGTTTTTAATGTTTTTATTTTACAAATAGAACTAAGAGTGTGTGTCTAAATCATATAATACACGCTAAAACATGATTAATCTCATCATAAACAACAAAAAATATAAAAAAATTAATATATATGAAATTAAAAGTATTATTTATACATGTTTTTTTACCCCAATCTCTAAAAGAAGCCCTATTTTTTAATATCAAGCTACAACATTAGCCAAAATATAAAATCCAAATATTTTAATATATTTTTATTTTCTATTTATAGTACCATCTAAAATTTATGTATAGTGTTTTTTCATTGAATTATTATATTTTTTATATTAATTTTTTTATTATAGTAAAAATACCGTTCCATTTTTATATGTTACCATGGTCTTAAAAGTAGTAATGTATGGAACAAGTAATGATCTTATAAATAACTAATGCTAATTTTTTTCCTAAATATAAATAAGTTGAGTGTTAATTGAGATAAAAATTTTAAATATATGTGTTTAAATATTTAATTCACATTCATAGTACCCTTAGTTAAACAATTCTTATTTTAATTATGAGAGATAATGATTTTTTGTTTTTAAAGTTATTCTTACTTGAATTGATCAATACTTGTTTAAATTCATTAAAAAATATATTAGTTTTTAAAAAAATACTCACAAAAAATACCAGAATTACACATGATGAAATAAAAATTAACTGAAACACTGAATATATGGTTTTTCAAAAAATATATTTGGGTGGAAATTTTTTTTATTTGAAAATTTTAAGTGATAATTTCTTTGTATTAAAAAAACTTATGAAACTAATACAATGGAAAAAAAGAAATAAACTAATTATAATGGAATTTAATAATTGATCCACGACTAAAAAATAACCTAATACCCTCTACATGGTTCAAACCACATAAAAGAACACTTATATTCATAAAATGCAGTTTCCAGCCAATTGATGATTCCGTAACTTGAATAGGGTTTAAATAATAGAAGCGAAATTTTAAATGTTTTAAAATAAAACACATATCCAAAATCTATACCAAGAGTTTTTTAAAAGGATACGTAATATAAAAAAGGATTTATGAATACTTATATATTATATAGATAAAGTAAAATAAATAAGAAAATAATAATACAGTTATCTCTGAGATATATAAAGAAAAAGAGAAAGATGAAAAACATATCATTAATTTTTTAATTTTTAATTGTCAAATGGGTAATGAAACCATGATGATTCAGTCATCATTTTATTTTAAATGGTGGAGTTGAAACCATAGTATTTAATATTTGTATAAATGTTTAAGAATAGATCTTCAAGTTCGTGGATTGATCTTTGAGTAAGAATAAGTGTAGAGTAAAAAATATTATATTTTATTACTCTCGAGCATATTTCACAATAATTATTGTTATATAACTCATCACTTGATAGTACCTATAATATTTTTAAAATATTATTTACTCATTAGGTTTATTTACAAGTAATCATAGAATTTTTACCCCAGATGAAAAAGTAGGTAGAGAAGAATAATTTCATTTTATCTTTAACCAAAGTAGTATAGTCCATTTAATACATGTTTTAGTGACCATTGAATAAATTTATTTCAAATCAAAAAAATATTAGTCATCTATAATTAAATATACCAATTAAATCAGTTTTATTATCCTCCATGATGAACAAATTTCATATTATTGGTTACTTTTTCACTATGTAAAAATTAATGTATCAAGTTAGGCATGATTTACTAATGTTTTATATTTGTTTCAATAATTTTTATTTCTAAATTAACATTAAATCTTAACCATAAATTCAGCCTTTGAATTTCTCATTATCAAATGACTTGTTAACTTAGTTAAACTACTCAATCGAGTAAATGTATATGAAAAGTTTCAAAAATAAATTCTTGGCCACCCTGAACCATAACATAATCAAATTAACACTGGATTATTTATTATTTTTATAAGTTTAGAGTCAATAAAAATATTACGTATTTATTCCCATTTCATTATTTACATATAGTAATTACATCAAAAAACGAATGAAAAATGATTTGATGGTATTAAAATTTGATGTTTTTAGACTTGGATCAATAGTTTCTTATCCAAGGTCATCTTAATGTTCTAAATAAGATATAATCACTAAATTGATAGAAAAACCAATATTGTTTATAAATTATAAAATACAAATAAATAGGTGAGGGGAAATATGGGGCCCTAGGGGTAATTATAGAGCCCATAAGTGCATTAGTGCAAGAATAACTCATTAGAGTTCATGATCTATCATTAAAAAAACGAATATGTAACATAAATAACATATAATAAAATAATTAAAGAAAATATATAAAGATCCATGAATGAGGAAAACATAGTAGTTTTCAATATTTTTTCACAAAAATATATTTATAGGAAAATCAATATCGATCACACTTGAATGATATACACATATGATTTTTCAATATTATCCTAAAAATCAATTGTTTGTAAAACCAATATTGTTCATACATTATACAAGTTAATCAACTAGAGCCTATGGAAACCCATGTAAAAGAGAAAGTAATTATTACCCTAGGAACTAGACTAAGGGGAAATATAGGGCCCCATGGGTAATTATATAGGCCATGAGTGAATTATTGAAAGGGAATATGAGAATTCATCTTCCAAATACAATGTTGTGTCATGGAGTGACACTACACCAACTGAACACCCATAAATACACTTACACAAAGTTCATTAAAAAATAGAGAACCCATTATTGTAAATGGTATGACCTACCCAATGATCTTTTAATGTGGGATACCCTCAAAATTTTAGGTCTTCTCTTATCATGTATATGTAAAAATGATTTTCCCAGGGATCCTTGTCATCATTGGATCAAGTAAACAAGAAATACCCACCTTCCAAAATACCTCCACCAAGAACCTGCATCAATTGAATACTTGGTATCCACTCTGAATTTCAAAATTTCAATTCCCCTAAACTAAAATATGGCTACAACATCCATTTTTATGTAATGAAACATTTAAACCGTAAATACATTATTAATATATATTCTCAATAGGGGGAAAGGATATGATGCTATCACTTCCCTAAGTTCACTCAATAATTGTAGTAAAATCCATGTGATCCCAATTATAAAGAAGTGAATATATAATTTTCAAGACAAATAACATATAATTAAGACCTAAACAAAACCTCTAGTTTCAATGACACCTCAACCCTATCCAATGATACCACAAGATTGAATAGAATATCAATCATCTGCAATGAAATCTCAATCAATTAGAACCTTAATTTTTAATTCTTTTCTTATTAAGATGATGAAAAATATAACTCTCTAAAAATAATATCAAAATAATGTGGGGCTATTAAGGATAAATAAACCAACATTTATTTCATCTTCATTACATATAGAATGAATACAAAATTATTGAATCTTAAAAAGTTGTTTTCCCAATTTCATTAACCATTTTTGGGATATTATGATGGGTTTCAGAGGATCATATATGATTAATAAATTCTAATAAACTCATTAAGGTGACTGATCTTTCATTAAAAGAACAAATAAGTAATATAAATAACATAAAAAAAATATTTCTTGGAAATATAGTAAGATACATGAATGGTGAACACATAAGAGTTTTCTTCATCACAATAAATTAATTATAGCAAAAAAAACTAACCATTATAAAGAAAATAATGACCGATAGAATCCTCATTCGTAATAAGATGAAATAATGATCATCAATTATGTATTATCACCTCCTATATGAATAAAAAATGAAAACAAGAATAAAAAAATGGGTATCATATTCAAGAATAAAATATATTTTACTACCAACATAGTGATTATATCTCGTCATGTAGATTAGTTTCATTCAACAAAGAAACTCAAACATCTGTTATCTATACATAATAGTTAATGTACGTTTTAATGACATATATTTGATGGATTTTTGTTATTAATTGAATATTTAAATGATCATATCATGAATTTATAGCCATAAACTAATCAAATCATTGGTTCATGACTAAATTAAACCATATATAAGACACAGTGGTGTACATGCACTAAATTCCCCATATGGTTTATCTATCATACACTATGATAGATACTTATTATGATATATTATTGAAGAATCTATATTACCATATTAGTAATTTATATTAAGGTAATATTATACAATATAATATACCCATATTAGTAATTGTCCTAAAAAACTCACACTTGCACTGAAAAACCATATGGGATGTATTTAAATATTGATAGCTCTTTATGAATCCATCCAAACTCCTTTGGATATGGTTTATCCAACTCTCTTACTTTTGGAGGGAAACACATTTTATAAAATTTATTCTTTATTCTACGACTAAAGTGTGTGATCCAATGATATTTTATATTCTAGAAAATAAATTTGTAATGTTAATTTCAAAGAGATAAGAATATGTATACCTCTAGAAAAATATCAATACTACTCAAGATACAACATGGTATTTTGAGATCTCAATAGAAACTAAACATATCTCTATATAAAAAAGTATAAAGAAATAGGTATCATATAAATTATATGTATACCTATATAATCTTTGTTTCCATGATATTGAGTGAATTATAGCAATGGAACATTCCAATTTATTTCAGTTCTTTATCAAACATTCATGACTCTCTAAAATAGACTTACTTACATAAAGGAATATATCACATGTAATTCATCCAAGTAGCATATAAAATCATTTATAACTCAAAATAGTAAGGATATTCATTCCCTCATTCTTATTACATGAATCTATAACATTTATTTAACTCTTTATATGAGTAGGTAAATATCAACTTGGATGATATCCAACAGATTACATGACCAACAACATTCTAAATCATAAACTAATTAGAAAAGAATCAAGAATTGAATAAAAATCAAATAAAAATATAAAGTTTCCTATTGTGTATCTCACCATTGATATATAGTGGGGTTCTTAATAGGCATACAACCCTATTTATATCAATGAATGTTTGAAATTATTTGTTACATAAATTAGAATCTCAATACCAAAAATAATTATGGACTTATTAACTCAGGATTATATTTTTTATAACACATATAAAACTATTTAAATCATGTTTAATATTTTACACATTAAAATAAAAACATATCAATACAACCTATAATAATATATGATGACTGTTATTTGGTGAAAATTCAAAGTCATACATTTAGAGAATATTATCATTAAACTATTCATGTAATATAAATACAACACACATTTATGAGTGATAAATAAAGAATGAATTTATTACTAAATACTGATATATTTTATAAATACTACATAACAATATTGATTCAGCATGAACCCCATAATTTTATATTCATATTTTTTATAAATAAGTCCACTAAATTATCCTCTATAACCACCCATAATATATTTACATTACCCCTCTCAACGATATCATAAATGATAGAGTATTATAATGTATGATTTTAGTTATCAACTGAGGTTTGGGTTCATTTTCTCAAGAAATTGATCCCTAATTTTCAAAATAAATTATAATTATTTTCTCAAATATAAGAACCACTCAAGGTTCAGTGATGAAACTCTGAATCCAAAGGACTTTCTTTGAAGAATATGATATAGTGATGCACTCTATGTCTATTTTGAGTCCACTATGGTGCAACGTTTGGAACATTTATGATTGTTTACTCCTTAAAATATAGAAAATAGTAAACCAAATTGAGATCCAATAACAAATTATTTATATTTAAAATAATATGTTTTGTTATCCTTTACACAGATATCATACTCACCTCCAAATAAAATGAATGCATCCTTACTTATTTGTGTGTACGTAAGAATGTTCTTGTATATACATTATTTACTCTCACAAAGATTAAATTAGAATACAATTTTATTTATGAAATCAAATGCAGTATTGGTCCAAGTAGAAAATATGAAATATATGGTATATCCTATGTAAAATGAATAATGAATCATATCCTTAGTCTTTAAATATTTATAATGATCATGAACTTTAATTTGATTCATACCAAAAAACACTTATAATGTCCTATTTTTTGAGTTCTCCAAGCTAAACCAATTTTTCACAATATATATGTATTCTGACTTAGTATAACAAAACATTTATAACTATTTCTATATATCTACAGAGAGAGTATATGGGAAAAATCACCTATGTATTTGATTGATAATTATTTCACCAACCACATATTTTTAGAGTATAATGTTTGGAGACAATTTATGATAATATTTATATCATCTACATACAATATCACAAATTCCACCACACTCCCACAATTCCTCTTATATCCTAAAGTATCATCCTTGTTTTCTATGAAACCAAAATCTTTTATTTCAACATGCAACCCGATTTTAAAACTAAAAATGGATTTATTCAACCCATTAATGGATCATTGCAACTTATAATCCTCAAAAGACTCCTTTGGATCTTCAATTCCTTCATTAGGTACCATATAAACATCATAGAATAAATTATAATAAAGGAATTTAGTACTGATATCCCTTTTATATATATCATATTTGATGCCTTAGGCATGTGCTTCAAGAATTAAACACTCATATTTACCTTATTTTTATAGCGGATTTAAAATGCACAAGAGTTTGCCAATTTTAACCAGGAATAATTACAATATCGCTAAAAAATTGAATCACTAACATTCGATGGACCTTTTAGGTTTATATTTTTATAGAGTTAGAAAAAACATTTACTAACAAAGAACATGTATATATTGTAAAGTAATCATTTTTTCCATTATTTAAGAAAATAAGTAATCAGTAATAATTCTTCAAAATCACCCAAAGAATTAAAAACATAGGATATTCTCTTATACATATCTTGTGAAATAAATTTCTTCACATCCTGGGAAAATGGAAACATAAGAAGGGGTGATCTCAAACAAAAGTTAGGGTAAAAATAAGTGATAACAATAAAATATAATAAGGTAGAATTATATTAGAATAAATAATATGGTAGGAATATAAAATCCAAATAATTTCACAATCTAATGAAATGGTGAGTGTAACATGGCCATGATAGACATATAAAAAAATAAACTCATGGATATCAAAAAACCATTAATGATGAAATTCTTAATATCAAATAGTAAATTCCATTACCTAACACCATACCTAATGATGTTAAAAATCATGATCATACCATCAAGGAATTATATATGGTAAATATTTTGGCTTGGGAAGGTATACACAAACATACTTTAGCAAGTTTGTTTTAATAGACCTATTAATAAATTGAGGGGTTATCTATATTAATACCCACCATCATTAGTTATGTTAAATTAATTCATAATATGATTAAAGTAAAGAAATAATACATTTCCAACCTTTCTAATAATCATCTATATTGGAAATAATGTGTTTTGAATGTTAATACATAACCCACATTCTATAATAGTCAATAATGATATGTTTGGAGCTAACAAATATACACAATGTTGAAAATATACAAAAAAGTTAAATGGAATCACATGATCATAATAAATCTATATAAATTATATTGATATATGAAATGGAGAAAATATCTAGTGTGATAAAAGAAACCTAGGAGGATGTTGAAATAGATAGAAAACACCCTTGAAACAAGAGTGCTTTCAATAGTACCACCCAAACAGGGATATAAAATTGGATTATTTTATAGCTAGACTTTAATACCCCAAAATATTAATACAAAAATATAAAATTGATGGTATATAATGAAATAAAAATCCTATTAGGGAAAATCCTTTATAATGTTAAATGTAAAATATAATTTCAATTGTTTTTGTGTTTTTAGAAAATGTTTTAACAATTTAATAAAGACAAATTTATATGTCAAATTAAAAAAAATTTAATGATGAACTGAAACTATAGAAATAGTTAACATTTAAAAAGAACCTCCAATAATGGATCCTTGAAAAATAAATAATGGTCCCATAGGGACTAGAATAAAAAATATTTTTGTAAGAAAAAAACCTTCTTATGTTTTAAAAGTATATTTTTTAAAATGTCACGTGATAAATCATTGAAGTAATAATTTATTTTTTATTAAATATCATCTTATAAGATTGGAAGAAAAATTAATATATAATAAAATATTTCAGTGGTATAACCAAATCATGTAAATGAAAATTTTAATATGAAAATGTATTACTCAAAGAAAGATAATTTGAGTCATCAAAATCCTTTGCAAGGAACATACTCAATGAATCATGGAATATTAAAAAAGGGATTCAGGTAGTAGATATTTAAATAATTATATAATATGAGTTAATATATTCAAAGGGGATAATTTACCCATCTTATGTGAAATATTATTAAATCAATTATCATAACTCAATAAATGAAAATTGAGATTCCCTAAAATCATATGACTGGAGTACCACTTGGGTAAAAATCCATTTATAGAAACGAACATGATTAGGATTATTATATAAAATTATGTAGAACAAAATAAAGTAAAAAACATTAATGGGGTATTAAATCAATCTAAATTAATAAAATTAATCACGGCACATAAAATCTAACATGAATTAAATAATAAAAATTGAAACCAATGAAACTCTTACCTTACATCCCTACTTAGTAGCACGAAATATAAGGTACATTAGAAAAATAGATTTATAAATATTTTATTTCATATCCTTATTCATATCCATAACATGTTATAAATATAATTTATAGTTATTCTCTATATTTATGTTAGTTATTTATTATCTATTTTCAATATATTGTGTGAATAACCTGATCATTTTGGACTAGTTTCATTATTTTAGTGTTTTACTTCATTGTTGTCCCAAATTTCATAATTCATAGATAATATATGATAGTGAAATTAATTTTTTTGATATTTTTTAATGTTATTATTTTATTCTATGGTAATTATTTGTATGGTTCAAGTGTATGAAATTGTCAAAGAGCATGTTTCAGTGATTTATATTAAAAAAACTATGATTCCTTAACTACTGGGTTTAAAATTAATGTCATTATTCAGGAAATAAAATAAAATAAAATTTTAATTATGATATCATATATCATCTTTAATTCAGTTCTCATTATCATCAATTATATTATTTTATATCCTTATCCAAATAGGTGGTTAGAACATCCCAAATATGAACATACCATAATTAATGGATGATTATGATTATGAAAGTGATTTATTTTTTCATAATAACATTATAAAATTACAATAGATATTATATTTGGATAATTTGATTGTCTTGAATTATATTTTATGATATTTTAAAAAATAAAATAGAATCTATATAAAAAATATGATATGTTACTTATTGGAGGTAGTAGTCCGCACAATTCAGGGTTAACATTTTCCCTTTTCAATGAATGCAAAGGAAAGTGCATGGAATATAATTTTTTTATTCATTAAAAACATATATTATAAATTTCTCATTTATTCCTATATTAAAATTTCATAATAAATGACTATATGTTGATGATAGAAAATGGATCTTGTTTCTTTATGGTGGTGGTAGCCCACACATGTCACGACCCGACCCTACCCGAGCTCGAGCCACAACTACCCTAAGCCCACCTCCAAAGGCCAGGGGCTGGTGACAAGCGCCAAAGGCTAAACAACTTAGGGAGGCCTTTTCCTGAGTACCTATACACACACTCGCCGCACACTCAATGCAAAAGTGCAGAGTAAAAGGGAAATTAAAGTACAAACTGCTATAAACAAACACCAAAGTGCATCAATCTCTAAACAGTACAAAGGGAGGGCTGAAGGTAAACGAAAAAGTAAAGGGAAAAAAACGTGCCCAACCAAAAAAGTGCCACAACCTAGCAACAGGTAAACAAAAACAAACACCTTGGATAGTCCCACACCGGGAACCCAACTACAACCACCGCACATGGTCCAAGCTCCCGAACTCCTAGGATCCTCTAATGTCATGACCAACATGTCCGTTGTCTGCAAGGGCACACCAAGTACGCACAAATCCCAAGAAGGATTGAGTATATAAATACTCAGTAGGATACCCCAAAGGCTCGAGGGAGCAACAAAAGAGGTACCGAAGGGTGAGCAGTAGATTGACCATGTAATAGTAAAGGAGTACAACCGAGAGTGTAGTAAGAGTATAGTAAAGAGTGTAGTAGAGTAACAGTAGAGATTCCAGATCAACCAAACAAGATAAAGGAGGTAGACTCATACAGACACAATGAGATAGAAATGGTGAGAAGATGAACTTCTCATCGAGTCTTCGATACCAATAGCTCGAGAGTAGACTCATACAACCAAGAGAAGCTAGACACAGAAAGCACATGGCATGCCTCGAGCGTCTTCACCTCTCCTGGAAGGAGAGTATCCAAAACCAAAGGAGTGGGTACTGGAAGAAGGTATACATATATATATTCTCTTTTAAGAAACCTGAATAGGATTGTAAGGAGATCTTTGTCCCATAGCTCAGCCCAAGAAAGTGTGTAACGACCCAAGGTTTCATTAATGGAAAATCCCTCTTGATCCAGTTAATTGTCTCTTTATGAAAAATGTTTTTATAAGATGTCAACTTCTTTGGTCTTATATTAAGAATTTTGACCATTGTTAATATATCCGTTGAATAGTGATCACATTATTAGTATAAATATAAGTCCTTAACGAACCCAATTTTACTCAGACAAAGGAAGCGATGGCCTCATCCAGTAGAATTCCACCATACGAAGCCCATTTTTCGGAGCTCAGAAAAGAGGTGGCGTCATTGGGCTTCGCCCTTGACCAAGCCCAAGCTGAGCTTCCTTATATCAAGCTCGAACGTGATCTTCTACGGGAAAAGTGGAATTTGATAGAGATTACCACTCGAGCGATGTTATCAGAGCCGCCCCAAGAGTCTGTCACCATCGCACACCTTACCCTTAGGTCTTACGTGGCTATTTTAAGGGGTTATGTAACAAATAAGTAGTACTATGTTCATGTACATTATTTTTGTATATAATAATGAATATAATTTCTAGTCATTTTTTATACATTGTAAATAGTTTTTAATGTACAAATGGTGTTTTTAGTTATTATTTAATTAAGAAATCTATTTTATTAAATTAAGGGATTTTTGAATTAAATAATATTTTAATAAAATAATAATATTTTTATTAAATTAATTTTTTAATTAAATATAAATGATCTTATAATGTTATGAATGAAATTAAAATGTTATATTAAGGTTTGAAATCCATTTCTATCAAAACTCGTGAATTTTTGATAAATGTTGGTTTTTATTTTAAAAGTTAAAATTAACATATTTAGAATTTTTTTAGATAAAATAAATGTCATTTCTGGAATCAGGACGTCAAAATTATCCAACGGTGAATTTTTCATAATTTTCTGAGACAGTCAAATTTTTGGGTAAAATTAAATACCGTTTAAATATATAATGTGTTTTATGACATCATAATGACCTAATGGTGATGTAATAAAATACTATAATCCTTATGTTCGGCCAATATATGTTTTACCATTAAAATAAAGTGATTTTGGGTTTTTTTTACTTACTTTTCAAAGCATTAATTAACCCCTCAAGACTCATTCAACACTTTGCCTTTTAAAATTAATTTCCATGGGAGTGTGACTCACCTCCACATAAGAAACATTATTATTTTAATAAGTTCGGACCTTGGCCTTGTAAAATATTTTTTTACTCTTTCCTTTTCTAGAAACCATGGGAAAAAACCAGGGGATGGTTTGTGGTTTGGATTAGTTTAATATAAGGGGTCCCAAACCTAAATAATAAAGAATTCTCTCGCCTTTCCTATATAATCCCACCCAATCTCCCACTTCCTGCTCACAAAAAACATTTGGAGTTCGTCCAACCTCTGTCCTACTATCTCTATAATCCTCCCAAGGTTCCCCAATCTCCCAATAAGCCTCTCACAAGCTTCTAACAAGCCTTTGGAATCACACTTCCAAGTAAGGGGTTTTCTTCCTTTCTCATTTTTGTCAATTTTCTTTAAGTTGTATTGCCCTTTTAATTTCAATTATGAATGTTGAGGTATGGTTTCACACCTCCCCCATACTTCCCTATTATTGTTTGAATGATGGGAGACCACTTTTTCTCTCACTAAATTCCTCCCATGTACACCCGTTACTATGCCGAAATTACGAAAGGAACTTTTCTCTCTTCTTTTACATTCAAGCAATACCTTTGTATCATGTATCAAAATTCCTTTTCAATTGTTGGGACATGTATCTATATAACCTCCTTACTATCAATTACATGTAAATATGATGAGGAACCCCTTTCTCTCTCATTAAATACCTCCCAGGTACACCCGTTACTATGCCGAAATTCCGAAAGGAACTTCTCTCTCTTATTTTACATTCAAACAATACCTTTGTATCATGAATCTAAATTCCTTTTCAATTGTTGGGAAATTTATCTATATAACCTCCTTACTATCCATTAAATGTAAATATGACGAGGAACCCATTTCTCTCTCATCAACCATTTTTATGAATTATTATGTCATGCCGTTACGCTGCCGAAATCGCACCGATTTTCTAAGCCAATGTCATTGTGTAGTGAATACCATGCCCATTTCTCCATCAATGGTATTCACCTTTATGCACATTTACTTATTTATTATAAAGTTTCATGTATTAATTCCACATTCCTTTATCATGGAATAAATTATTATGTTTTATGAATCCATGTTTTATGATCCATGTGGCACACTTATGCATGAAATGAAATGTTTAAGAAGGGTGCGCCCTTATAGCGCTCCAATGCATTGGGTAAAGTATAGTATCATGGTACGTCATGTGAAATGAGTGTTGACTCATTATAATTCATGTGCAACGAGGGTTTACTCGTGCTTCATGTGCAATGAGGGTTTACTCATGCTTTATGTGCAATGAGCCTTGGCTCATACTAAATCCATGTTAGGTGTTGTTGCCACATTTCCTTGTTATGATTATCATGCTTTATCATGCCTTTATGTTCAAGTTTATTTTATGCTCTATTGATATTCCTATTGTATAACATGTATTTTAATCCTCATGTTATTCCATGTGTACTCCCTTACTGGGCTTTATAGCTCACCCTTTTCTTATGCATGTCCTCAGGTTATCCCATGCAATGCCAAGTATGAGGGAATGTAGTGGTCATGTAAAGGAATTTTTCAATAAAGTTGTTGTATTTCATGTTTTAATATTTTATGTAATGATCCTAAGCCCCAAGGACACTAAACCTCTCTATCTTCTTTGTTGTATCAAGTGAAGCTTTATGTAACAAATCATGTTTTAGTTGTAATAAAAAGCCGGGTTTTCATAGTTGGTATCAGAGGATAGGTTTAGTTATTTTTGGGATTTGGAAACCCTAGTAAAGCCTTAGATACAAGACTAAGTATAATAAAAACATCCCTAAGTTTTGGTAAATAATATGTAAGTGGTTTATCAAAAAAATACATCCCTGTCTGGATACGAGCAGGTAGAGGCGGCTCTGGCACAGATGTATCCTAGGGGTAAAACCCGAAAACACCGCTTTGAGCTAGACTCGAACGGGAACTCGTGCACGAAAACGGGCCTTGCTGTACTCTTGGTTACGACACTCCCATGGGATATGTTTTGATAAATTCACAATCTTGGTATAAACCCTTATTAAGGGAAAAATGCCCCTAAGAATATATGTTAGAAATTAGATCATGAAAAGCCTAGATTTAATCCTATAGACTCATGAGTTAAAGAAATTAAAGTTTATTTATAAGTCATAAAATTTTTTCTTTGGATTACCCTTTATGTATTACCCCTAACTTTCCTTTTATTCCAGCCAATGGCCGGTAATAGGAGGACTCTGGCTAACAACTGTTGTGAAGATCAATGTGATGATTGTACTAATGAGATGCCCAATCCAATGGGAGCAGGAATCGCAAACATTATCATGATTATCTCTCAGCTAACTCATGTTTTGAATAGAAACACGGGCCAAGATGAACGTTCAACCCCCCTATGAAAGAACAAGTCACTATCGAGAGATTAATGAGAAAAATGCCTCCTACTTTTAGTGGATCATCTGATCCCACGATCGCTGAACAATAGATAAACTCCATTGAAAAGATATTCTCCATCCTCCAATGTTCTGAACAAGAGAAGGTTCTCCTGATGGCTTATCATATGGAGGGTGAAGCTGATCAATGGTGGATGTTGATAAAAATACGAAGCCTGAGGAGGAGATCAAGGCTTTGGAATGGAAGGAATTCCGGAAGATGTTTTTCGATAAATATTTTCCGCACACCCTCCGTCTTAAGATGGAAAGGGAGTTCCTTTCCCTCAAGAAAAAAGATGAATAATATGTGGGAGCGTACGAGGCAAACTTCACAAGACTTTCACGATACGCTTCCGACTTTGTCGTTACCCCCGAATGCAAGGTTGGCCGCTTCTTTGGTGGGCTGAAGCCTAGCTTGCGGAAAGCATTAGCGATCCGTGACTTCGATAGTTATGAGGAAATTGTCCGATGTTCCCTCAAGGTCGAAATGGAGATCAGAGGGTCACAGGGGTATCATGGGGACAAGAAGCGTAAGGTGGACTTCAATGCTGGTGGTTCGATGGATAAATCCAACAGCGCTAAGAAGTTCCAGCACCTCACTTGCCAAAAGTGCGAAAAGAAGATCCCTGGAAATTGCCTTAAGGGGACGAGAAAATGTTTCAGGTGTGGAAGAGAAGGGAACCTAGCTATTAACTATCGACAAGAAGGACCCTCGGCTGCGATAGGGGAGAGGAACGCTCTGTTCGAACCTCAACGCATTGTTTAATGCTATAAATGCAAAGAACTGGGTCATTTTGCAAATCAGTTCCCTAATCCAAGGGTTATCGGAGGCAACCAACAACCTCCAAGATAGCAAGGAAGATCTTTTTCCATCACTTCTGTCGAAGTGAACCCTAAAAATGAAGTGGTGGCAGGTACGATAGTTATTTATTCAAGAATAGCGAACATACTTTTTGATTCAAGTTCCACGAATTCTTTTATATCTCGAAAGTTTAGTAGAACAATCCCAGCACCACCACAAATCATGGAAGTAAAGATATTGGTGAGTACAGAAAATGGGGCAATCATTGCATCCCATGAATATAAGTCCTCCACTGTTATAATATGTGGTATGAATTTCCCGTCGATCCTCATCATACTCCCTTTGGTGGAATTTGATGCAATTCTTGGCATGGATTGGCTTTACTTATATAGAGCCAACATAAATTGTCGGGAGACACTCCATATGGAGAATCGACCCCTGATTCATTACAAGTGTCAGGAGGAAGATGAATCTCCTTTAGCTCCATCATCTCAAGCATGGATATTACTACCCTATGAGCACGCGTATCTGGCTCAGATGATTGAGTCTAGGGAAGAAACCATCCTTGAAGAAATGCCTATTGTGAGGGAATTCGCTGAAGTGTTTCCCGAGGAATTGCCTGGTCTTCCTCCAAGAAGAGATGTTGTGTTCTCAATTGAACTTATACCTGGGGAGATACCAATATCCAAGACTCCATATATAATGGTTGTTGATGAGCTTGAAGAGCTGAAGAAACAATTACAGGAGAATATGGATAAAGGGTTTATACGCCCAAGTGCTTCACCATGGGGTGCACCAGTCCTCTTCGTTAAGAAGAAGGATGGGTCAATGCGGCTTTTCATAGATTATCGTGAACATAACAAAATAACGATAAAGAAAAAGTATCCACTCCCACGAATTGATGACTTGTTCGATCAGTTGCGTGGAGCACAATACTTCTCCAAGGTGGACTTGCGGTCTGGATATTATCAAGTAAGGGTGAAGAAGGAAGATATCCCCAAGAATTCTTTTTGTACAAGGTACGGGCACAATGAATTCATAGTAATGCCTTTCGGAATCACCAATGCTCCAGCAATATTCATGGACTTGATTAATAGAGTCTTTAGAGACTTCCTTGACAAATTTTTGGTAGTCTTTATAGATGATATTCTTATATACTCCAAAACCAAGGAGGACCATGAGGAGCATTTAAGAACTGTACTGGAGACTTTGCGTAAGGAGAAGCTCTATGAAAAGTACAACAAGTGTGAGTTCTAGTTGAAGGAAGTCTCATTCTTGGGCCATATCATCACAAGCAATGGGATATCTGTGAATCCCACCAAAATAGATGCAATTGAGGGATGTCTGAGGCCAACATCGACAACCGATATCCATAGCTTCTTGGGGTTAGCTAGATATTATCGACGATTTGTGAGAAATTTATCACAATTGTACAACCCTCTTACTGAGAAAACTCAAAAGGGAGTAAAGTTTTCTTAGAATGATGAATGTGAAGAAATCTTCAAGGAGTTGAAAAGGAGGCTTATCACTCCACCTGTGCTCACTTTACCCACAAGTGGGGATCTTTTTGTGGTATTCAGTGATGCTTCAAATAAGGGCTTAGGCTGTGTGATGATGCAGAATGATAAAGTGATATCCTATGCCTCAAGGGAGTTGAAAATACATGAGAAAAACTATGCAACACATGATCTGGAGTTGGTGGCTGTGATCTTTGCCTTGAAAATCTGGCGGCATTATCTCTATGGAGAGAAATGTGAGATATATACTGACCACAAGAGTCTTAAATATATATTCACATAGAAAGAGCTTAATATGTGCCAGAGAAGATGGATAGAGCTCATCAAGGATTATGACTATTCAATACATGACCACCCTGGGAAAGAGAACAAGGTGGCGGATGCCCTAAGTAGAAAGGATCCAGCGATTCTATCAATGATGAGAATTGAGAAGGATCCAATCTTCTTTGACTTGATGAAGATAGATGTGGGAATCATAAACAATGGAACATCATCAATCCTTTCAAAAATGATTGCTCAACCATCTCTTTTGGAAAGGTTAAAGGATGCTCAAAAGGATGATGTGGGAATTTAAGAAAAAGTGGAAGCTATCAAAAAGGGGAAATCCTCGGAGTTTAATGTTAATGAAGAAGTAATTGTGCGGTTTGGGAAAAGACTATGTGTTCCATCAAGTCCGGAGCTGAAGAAGGAACTTTTGGATGATGCACATAGTTCAAATTTCTCTATTCACCCAGGGAGCACAAAGATGTATTGAGATCTCCGAGAAAACATTTGGTGGGATAATATTAAGAAGCAGATCACCGAATATACATCAAAGTGCTTGGTGTGTCAGTAAGTGAAGGCAGAGAGGGAGAAGTCTAAGGGGATGATGCAACCATTTCCCATACCAGAATGGAAATGGGAGAACATCACCATGGACTTTGTCACCGGTCTTCCGAGGATATCCAAAGGCAACAATACAATCTGGGTTGTTGTGGATCGTCTTACAAAGACTGCACACTTTATTTCTATTCGAGAGGATTTCTCATTGGATCAACTGGCACGGATATATATCTTGGAAGTGGTAAGGTTGCATGGAGTACCACTATCTATTGTGTCTGACCGAGATCCAAGATTCACCTCTAAGTTTTGGAAGAGTCTTCAACATGCTCTAAATACTGAACTGAACTTCAGTACGGCCTATCATCCTCAAACTGATGGCCAATCCGAGTGGACTATCCAAACACTTGAGGATATGTTGAGAGCATGCTCAATGAACTTTAAAGGAGGATGGGATCAACATCTTCCTCTGGTTGAGTTCTCTTATAATAACAGTTTCCACTCGAGCATCCAAATGGCATCATATGAAGCCCTGTATGGGAAAAGGTGCAGAACACCAGCATGATGGGATGAGGTCGGCGAACGTAAGCTTCTTAGACCATAAATGGTCAAATAAATGGTGGATAAGGTGAAAACCATTCAGCAACATATCAAGGTATCCCAGAGTCGACAAAAGAGTTATGAATATATTCGTTGACGAGACCTTGAGTTTAAATTTGGAGACATGGTGTTTTTATGCATATCTCTGTGGAAGATGGTCACGAGGTTTGGAAAGAAAGGGAAGTTAAGTCCAAGTTACATCGGCCCCTTCGAGATTCTTGATCGTATTGGGGCGGTGGCCTATCGACTAGAACTTCTTCCTACTATGGCCAAGGTGCATGATGTATTTCATGTATACCTCTTAAGGAAGTACATACTGGACCCTTCACATTTACTCTCTTCCGAGGTGGTACAATTGGAAGATGATCATTCTTATGAGGAGAAACCAGTGAAGATCTTAGATCATAGAGAAAAAGTTCTACGAAATCAGACAATGCCCCTCATCAAGGTGTTGTGGAGAAACCACAAGTTTGAAGAAGTGACTTGGGAGTCGGAGGATATGATGAAGCTAAGTTACCCACATTTGTTTTAGTGTGGGAAAAGGAAAATTTCGATGGCAAAATTTCTTAAGGGGGGAATATTGTAATGACCCAAAGTTTCATTAATGGAAAATCCCTCTTGATCCAGTTAATTGTCCCTTTATGAAAAATGTTTTTATAAGATGTCAACTTCTTTGGTTTTATGTTAAGAATTTTGACCGTTGTTAATATAGCCGTTGAATAGTTATCACATGATTCGTATAAATATAAGGCCTTAACGAACCCAATTTTACTCAGACAAAGGAAGTGATGGACTCATCCAGTAGAATTCCCCCATAGAAAGCCCATTTGTCGGAGCTCGGAAAAGAGGTGGCATCTTCGGGCTTCGCCCTTGACCAATCCCAAGCTGAGCTTCATTATGTCAAGCTCGAACGTGATCGTCTACAGGAAAAGTGGATGTTGATAGAGATTACCACTCGAGCGATGTTATCCGAGCCGCCCCAAGAGTTTGTCACCATCACACACCTTACCCTTAGGTCTTATGCGGCTATTTTAAGGGGTTATGTAACAAATAAGTAGTATTATGTTCATGTACATTATTTTTTTATATAATAATGAATATAATTTCTAGTCATTTTTGATACATTGTAAATAGTTTTTAAAGTACAAATGGTGTTTTTAGTTATTATTTAATTAGGAAATCTATTTTATTAAATTAAGGGATTTTTGAATTAAATAATATTTTAATAAAATAATAATATTTTTATTAAATTAATTTTTTATTAAATATAAATGATCTTATAATTTTATGAATGCAATTAAAATGTTATATTAAGGTTTGAAAGCCATTTCTTTCAAAACCCGTGAATTTTCGATAAATGTTGGTTTTTATTTTAAAAGTGAAAACTAACATATTTAGAATTTTTTTTGATAAAATAAATGTCATTTCTGGAATCAGGACGTCGAAATTTTCTAACGGTGAATTTTTCATAATTTTCTGAGATAGTCAAATTTTTGGGTAAAAATTAAATACCGTTTAAATATATAATGTGTTTTATGACATCATAATGACCCAATGGTGATGTAATAAAATACTATAATCCTTATCTTCGGCCAATATATGTTTTACCATTAAAATAAATTGATTTTGGGTTTTTTTGACTTAATTTTCAAAGCATTAATGAACCCCTCAAGACTTATTCAACACTTTGCCTTTTTAAATTAATTTCCATGGGAGTGTGACTCACATCCACATAAGAAACCTTATTATTTTAATAAGTTCGGACCTTGGCCTTGTAAAATATTGTTTTCCTCTTTCCTTTTCCAGAAACCATGGGAAAAAACCATGGGATGGTTTGTGGTTTGGATATGTTTAATATAAGGGGTCCCAAACCTAAATAATAAAGAATTATCTCACCTTTCCTATATAAACCCACCCAAGATCCCACTTCCTCCTCACTAAAATCCTTTTTAGTTCTTAAAAACTCTGCCCTACTCTCTCTAGAATCCTCCCAAGGTGCCCCAAGCTCCCAATAAGCCTCTCACAAGCCTCTCTCTAGCCTTTGGAAGCACACTTCCAAGTAAGGGTTTTTCTTCCTTTCTCATTTTTGTCAATTTTCTTTAAGTTGTATTGACCTATTAATTTCAGTTATGAATGTTGAGGTATGATTAATCACCTCCACCATACGTTCCTCTTATTGTTTGAATTACGGGAGACCCCTTTCTCTCTCATTAAATGCCTCCCATGTACACCTGTTACTATGCCGAAATTCCGAAAGGAACTTCTCTCTCTTCTTTTACATTCAAGCAATACCTTTGTATCATGAATCTAAATTCCTTTTCAATTATTGGGACATGTATCTATATAACCTCCTTACTGTACATTACATGTAAATATGATGACGAACACCTTTCTCTCTCATTAAATGCCTCCCATGTACGCCCGTTACTATGCTGAAATTCCGAAAGGAACTTCTCTCTCTTCTTTTACATTCAAGAAATACCTTTGTATCATGAATATAAATTCCTTTTAAATTTTTGGGACATGTATCTATATAACCTCTTTACTGTACATTACATGTAAATATGATGTGTAACTCCTTTCTCTCTCATCAACCATTTTTATGAATTCTTATGCCACGCCGTTATGCTGCCAAAATCACACCGATTTTCTTAGCCAATGTCATTGTGTAGTGAATAACGTGCTCATTTCTCCATCAAGGGTATTCACCTTTATGAATATTTACTTATTGATTGTAAAGTTTCATGTATTAATTCCACTTTCCTTTACCGTTGAATAAATGATTTTGTTTTATGAATCCATGTTTTATGATCCATGTGGCACACTTATGCATGAAATGAAATGTTTAAGAAGGGTGCGCCCTTATAGCGCTCCAATGCATTGGGTAAAGTATAGTATCACGGTACGTCATGTGCAATGAGTGTTGAATCATGCTAATTCAAGTGCAACGAGGGTTTACTCGTGCTTCATGTGCAATTAGGGTTTACTCATGCTTTATGTGCAATGAGCCTTGGCTCATGCTAAATCCATGTTAAGTGTTGTTGCCACATTTCCATGTTATGATTATCATGCTTTATCATGCATTTATGTTCATGTTTCTTTTATGCTCTATTGATATTCCTATTTTCTAACATGTATTTTACTCCTCATGTTATTCCATGTGTACTCCCTTACTGGGCTTTATAGCTCACCCTTTTCTTATGCATGCCCTCAGGTTATCCCATGCAATGCTAAGTATGAGGGAATGCAGTGGTTATGTAAAGGAAGTTTTCTATAAAGATGTTTTATTTCATGTTTTATGTTTTTATGTAATGATCCTAAGACCCAAATACACTAAACCTCTCGATCTTCTTTGTTGTATCAAGTGAAGCTTTATGTAATAAATCTTGTTTAAGTTGTAATAAAAAGAAGGGTTTTCATAAAGTGATTATCCAACAGTCCCAAACGTAAACACCATCGATTCCCAGCATCCCTCACGTCTACCCCGAACTGCATGTCATGGGGCTAAAATCACCACACCTTGACACTATCCACTTTGGGCGGCACCGAATCGCCCACACAGTTTTAGGTCGCATCTCATGGATGCGTCTCTGTGGGGAAAGAAACCCTAGTACTTGAGAGTTCTGGGGGAATGTCAAAATACACCGCGTCACGGCCCCGATGTCGAGTGGTCTCCACAATGTCGACAGGAGACCCCCTGCCCAGCCCCGCTGGAGGTTAATCCCTGGAAGTCGACGGGATCCCACTGGAGGGAGACCCGGCAAAATTTGACGGGTGCCACACTACTGAGTCCCGTAAAAGGGTAATCCACTGGAGGTAGACCCAACTAAAGTCGTCAACGAGTCCTAATGCCCAGTCTTGTAAAAGGGTAATGCACGGGAGAGAGGCTCAGAACCGTCATCGGGGACCACTTCCCAGCCCACCTGGAGGTAAACCTGGAATCGGGGGCCACTTCCCAGCACCGCTGGAGGTAAACCCGGAACCGCTCTGGCCATCCCTGTTAGATGGTACTGCTTAGTGAACACCACTGTATAGGCCATTACTACTGGATGGTAACCCACTGGAAACCCCTGCTAGATGGTACCCCACTGGCCATCCCTGCTAGATGGTACCTCACCTGCCAGCCCTGCTGGAAATAACCTTCGGGCCAGCCCTGCTAGAAACAACCTCCTGGCTAGCCCTACTCGAAACAACCTCCTGGCCAGCCCTACGGGAAATAACCTCCTTGCCAGCCCTGCTCGAAACAACCTCCTGGGAAGAGGATCACTACCCGTGTAATGTGTTGGTCACACCGAATCTACAAGAACTCTTGTAGGGAACACAGAGCAACTCTGCCGGCCAAACCATTGAAAATTGAACCAGGGGAAACCACCCAACCCTGCTGGTCGAAAACCAACATGAACAGGACCATGGGGAAACTCAACCCTGCTGGTCAATAAACAAGAATAGAATTAGGGTAAAACTCAACCCTGATGGTCAATTATCAAGAACAGAGGGACCCTCTATGTTGCAAGAGGTAAAAGGTACGTAAAGCAGAACACAACACACACATGAGGCCCACAAGACGTGTGGCCCCAAGTCAACCCCAACCAAGTACACAGACGTTCTCAGGTACAAACAGCCAGATGTACCGCCTAGCGTTCTTGCATTCTCACAGAGTATTCCACGTCTCCAGCACAAAGGCTAACGTTCACACGACACCCAAAATCAACGTGAAGGACGTAAACGTAACAAATCTAACTTGCCACCTAATCGGCCCAGGCACGACCAACTACATATCTTCAAGCATTACTTAACTCACATGGGAGAGTATGTGATCACATGCCAAGGGGCCGCTACAAACACGATAGGATGAACCACCACCGGAGCACCTTACATGCTTCCACATTTAAAGAGATCTCGAAAGAGTCTCCGTACATCCAAACGGATCGTACCATTGTAATCCTCGTTTAAAAAAATGAGAGATAGACTATCTACATGCCTCCAAAGGATATCTGGCGTAAAAGTCATCTGTCACCACTTTACGCCCGAAGGGTGTCCCGTGGTCCCGAGCCTCAGCCCCAAAAACAGTCTGGTGCATCGCACCATTACGATCACCTAAGAAAATAATGCCAAAAGGACTGCTCAATTGAGTGCAATGGATATCCAGAGAAAAATGTGTATTTTGCCGCACCGCACACGAGAAGTGCTTCGTGGGACCCGCATCCCGATCCTGAAGCACTGCAAACGGATCGTACCATTGATATCCTCTCGAAAATGTACACAAGATTGACTAATCACTTGTCCAAAATGGACACCCTGTGATAAAGATAAACATCACCACCAACTCCCAAAATGGCCCTCGCGAGGCCCGAACCAGTGTGCTGAATTAAAGCGGGTGGATTGTGCTATTGCAATGCCCTCAAAGAAATAATCAGAATTGACTACTCACACACCCTGAACGGACGTCCGATGAAAAGGCCGTGAAATGGTGCTCAGAGCTTAAAAGACGGGTTGTGGGGCCCACATATCAGCTCCGGTTTCAATGCCCGAAACCATACTGGAAAACTTCCCCTCAGCACCAGGGTCCCATCGCCACTGACGGTGCTCAAATGGGACGTCAGATGTGTCTGCGTCGCTCAAAACACAAACCCCTATAAAACGTCAATCCGCTAAAAGGCCTGACATGCCACCGAGTCCCTTGTATTGGGAATTTTTAATTCCCGAGGCCATCTCAAAAGGTTGACCTCATTGATGCGGTCCTACAGCCGTAGAGAAAACGTCAAAAAGAAGCTCCGTTTGGGAGATACGACCCCTTGAATGCAAGGGGCCTAACCGGGCCGATCCACCCCGACCGACCCACTCTAGACCACCGGCCCGCGGCCCAGCCGTGGGTCCGTTCCAGTTCCCCATGGCCTGCTGGCCGCGGCCCGCCTCCATACCACCGGACCTATCTCGGGTCCGGTTTTTTTTTCAAACGGACCGACCACCCTGACCGGTCTCCCCTACTCGCTTCGCATCAAAGGAGACCCGCAGTGTGCAGGTCTTGCTCCCCCGAGGTCATCACCTCCACCGAAGACCCGTCGTACCGCCTGCTGCCGACCGCGCTCCAGCTCGCCCGACCACTGAACTTGCCTTCCATCGCCCGCAACCACCGACATTACACAACACAGGCCCCCCCTGATCGGCCTCACCCGCGCCGAGAAGCCCCGCTGAACCAGCTGATCCACCGCCTTCCTGAGGTCGATCTGCCACTGCCGCGTGGGGATACGCCGGGCCTCCATCCCAGTTCTCCAAAGAACCCAAAACTCCAGAAAAACACCAAAAACTAGCGATCTTCGACGGACGACTGTGATTGCCTCCGAACATGGATTTCAGTTCCGAGAAGTTCGTCGGAGTGCTCAACAAATATACTGCATGGTTATGGGCTTCATTCGAATATCAAATGGAGATTCGATGTGATAAATTGAGCTCAAAGTATGTACGAGAAATAAAAATGGAAATGAAGAATTCCTACCTTGTTGGGCGTTTCCCGGAGCTTCACCGTCGATCTGCACCCCGCCGTTGTCGCTTCCACCTTGATTGGGAGGGAGGAGGAGGAGGTGGAAGAGGAGAGGAGGTTGAGGGTGAGGGGGTTTCTCCAGGGGGATTCTTAGGGGAGGAATGAGATGAAGGGATTAAATAATGAACATTAATTAAACCCTTAATTAATTAAAAACTTATCCCAATTTAAATCCGCATCGGAAACCCCAATCGCAGTCGAACTTTGGTCACACATAGGGGAAACACCACCTCCCGAGCACAACGGTGGTCTCAGAATTTTAATCTGGGTCACACTTCAAAAGTTATAAAACATAACGTTCGAGGCCGCTATGTTATGAAAATGCCCCTGGGGCCATTTTCCACAAAAGGCCCACGCCCGCAAAACTAACACCCCTTCTAGGGTAAACGACACTTTCCAGACTCAACAGTGCCCTCGTTTTTCCCATACGAGCCACCGTTTAAGAGGTAATTGAGTTTAACCATTAAACAAATAAATTAATCATTTTAATTATCTGTTTAATGTTCCGTTAACGGGCGAGGGGTCCGAACATTCCGCGCCGACATGTTTTATGTCGTTCCTAGGGTAAATAAATCATTTAGGAGCCATCCGTACACTAAAATTTCTGATCTGAAACATCGTTTTGGAGTTATCCCATTTATTTGGCATGCCCAGTATGAACGCACTGAAAATTTAATTTTGGCCACACCGAGGCTCGAAATCGGAAGTCTTCTGAAGGCGCTGCTCTGAAATAACATCAAGAATATTCCAGAGTATTTTATAGAAATAACTGGGTTCTTACATCTTTCCATCCTTCAATATTTTTTCCCTAAAAAGAAAAACTAGGGAACAGCATATGGTACTAAGCCCACACCTGGATCTCTCGTACCCAGAAGGAAACTTGTACAGACCTGTTCCACCGCACACAGACCAAAATATTGGATATGTTCATGCGAGGTCTACCCTTACTGATGATGTGAATAGGGGCACGCTCACTTCTTCTCGGGTGAGTCACATGGGAGATGCTATGCACCCAAACCAGCCTTTGGGGTTAGGGAAAGGCGGTAGGGAACCTGTCCATCCCTTTGCATGGTCTCAAATGGCCCGAAGGCTCTCAGGGGTAGCTCATCTCACCGACCGAACCCCTACGTCGCACTCCGCAACTGGAATCACCATTTGTAACTTGGACAAAGCCTGGTGATTCCCTACGTCATAATATCCATATGGAGAAAAACCCAAGGATATCTCGTCATGAAAGATTTTGTAGTCAATGTCTTGCTACCATGACTATCTTACATGCTTGGAAAGAAAATAAGTTGACAACATAGACTAAAAAAGGTCCCAAACATTTTACCTTACCATCACAGGGTTATACCGACGCCCTGTTCCACCCTGGTAACAACTCAAACAAGGAGAAGAGAGAAAATAATTTCACGCATAGAGTCTAAAAATTCTACTATAAGAAGTAGAAGAATCGTAAAGCATACCTCTTGTCACTTCATGCTCTGCAGGATCGTAGATATCCAAAGCTCACGGCTGTCTGTGGTTCCAACTGTTAGCTCCGAGAGCCTGATGTGGACCGCCTAGTGGTGATGTAAATCCCTCGAAAAGTTTTTCCCCACTACCAGCTTCTCCTGCTCCTCTTCTAGCACAACCTCTATGGGAGCTACTCTGATCACTGAGTTGCCTCTGTCGTGGTGGTGCACCTGCTTCCTGCCCGATATTCTCTATATTCCTGGTCGGGTTGTCCCGTTCGAAGTGACCTTGCCCATCACAAGAATAGCACCAGTGCTCTTCGGGCTACACTGGTTCCCTTCGGCACCACTCTGGTGTATGACCACATACTTGAGTCCGGTTATCGGAAATCCACCTATGTCGAGGTTCTTTATGCTGACGCCTTCTAGCTGCGTCAAACATCTCAGATCCATCGTACCTACTACCACCATCAACTATAGAGCGTGATAGGAAGCTCTCTATCACCAGTTCCTCCTCTAGAACCTCAACATATGTGGGAATTCCCAAGGTGATTATGACAGCAGAAATATCTCGGCAGAGACCCTGCTCAAACTTCTACGCTCGGAAGTTGCTGTCATGGACCAAGTCCGAGTAAGAGAATGCACAGTCTGTGAAACTAGCCGTGTACTTAGCCGCCGTCATCCCTCTATGATGAAACTACAGGATTCCCTAAATTCGAATGGATCATAATCAGTAGTGGAAAAACTCTTCAGGAATCAACAACTAAAAGTCTCCCCATGAAAGAGACAAATCTTCAAAAAACTGAGTCACCAGACTCCACCAACGCCAAGATACTCCACTGAAAAGGTTGGCGGTCAAAGACACCATAAGATCTGTCAGCTTCTGCAGAAGCCTGAAAAGGTGAACCACTGTCTCGTGCCAAACCTCTACTGCCCGAGGGTCTGGCTCACCACTGAACCTTAGCGGTATTTGCTGCTAGAACTCACAGTGTGCGCTCAACCTGCACTCAAAATCAATCTTCTCTGCTGAAGCTGTCTACTAATCACCACGTGGGGGTGCTGCTACCAGCCCACCCAGAGAAAGGGACTCTTAGGATGGGTCCTGGACTGAGGCCTCATCGCTTACAGGGTCATCGTCATGAACCAAAGATAGTTTCTTGGTTGGCTGTCTTCGCGAAGACATCCTGAATGTTATCAAGGAGTGTCGCGGTCAGATTAGCATATATGTATATCACAACGACAACAACGATGGGAAGTTGATTCAAGAAGTACAATCAAATACTCAATCCTATGTGATGCACAAACAAATTTCCCTGCAATGTGTTTCTCAGCATGTCGAGTCGGCAAGCGGGTAATCAGGGTCATGGTGAATGGATATGTCGGCCGCCACACCATCACTAGACACCCTGACCTGAGAGCCGCTCTCGAGACACGTTGACATTGTTTCCCTAAATCCCAACCAATTTCTTTTAGGGAAGTCCAAACAACTTCCCAAGGAAAGAACCACCTTTAAAACCACTTTGTCAGGACACAGCCCTACACGGGCTCGAGCCACAACTACCACAGGCCCGCCTCCATAGGCCAGGCTATGGCGACATGTGCCAAAGCCTAAACAACTCGTGGAGGCCTTTTCATGAGTACCTATAAACAAACACACAACATAGTCAATGAAAAAGTGTAGAGTAAATGGGATAGTAAAGTACTAACTGCTATAAACAACCACAAAAGTGCATCGACCTCTAAACAGTACAAAGCAAGGGATGAAGGTAAACTAAAAAGTAAAGGGGAAAAATACGCGCCCAACCCGAAATGTTCCACAACCCGTAAATAGGTAAAAAAACAAACACCTAGGAGATTACACACCTAGAACCTAACTACGACCACCACACATGGTCCAAGATCTTGAACTCCAAAGTTCCTCAAACGTCACGACCAACCTGTCCGTCATCTGCAAGGGCACACCAAGTGTGGGCAAAGCCCAAGTAGGGGTGAGTATAAAAATACTCATTAGGATACCCCAAAGGCTCGAGGGAGAAAAAAATGATGTCTTGAAGGGTGATCAATAGATTTAACATGGAAAATTAAAGGAGTAAAACTGAGAGTGCAGTAAGTGTACAATAAGGAGTGCAGTAGAGTAACAGTAGAGAGTTCAGCTCAACCCAACAAGAGAAAGGAGGTATACTCGTCCAGACACAAGGAGATGGAAACAGTGAGAAGATGAACTTCTCGTCAAGTCTTCGCTACCTATAGTAGGAGAGTAGACTCATATAACCATGAGAATCTAGACCCGGAAAGCACGTGGCATACCTCGCGCGTCTTCGCCTCTCTAGTAAGGAGAGTAGCCAATACCCATAGAGTGGGTTTCAGAACAAGGTATACATATATATATGCTCTGTCAAGAAACTTGAACAAGATCGTAAGGGGATCTCTTACCCATAGCTCAACCCATGAAAGTGAGTAGCCAATAGTCCCAGAAGTAAACACCATCGATGCACAGCATCCCGCACGTTTTCCCCAAACTACAAGTCAAGGGGCTCAATTCACAGCACCTTAACACTATCCACTTTGGGCGACACTAACTTGTCTGCACGGTTTTAGGTCGTGTCACATTGATGTGTCTCGGTGGGGAAAGAACCCCTCGTACTTGAGGGTTTTGGGGGAACATCAAATTATACCTCGTCATTGACCCGCAGTCGAGAGGTCTCCTCAAAGTAGACAAGAGACCCCCCGCCTAGCCCCGTTGGAGGGTAATCCCTGTAAGTCGACAGGTTCGCACTGGAGGGAGACCCAGAAAAAGTCGACAGGTTTCACACTTCCCAGTCCCGTAAAAGGGTTCTCCAATGGAGGGAGCCTCAGAACCGTCATCAAGGACCACTTCACATCCCATCTGGAGGAAAAACCAGCATGAGGGACCACTTCCCAGCCCCGCTGGAGGTAAACCTGGCATCGAGGAACACTTCCCAGCCCCGCTGGAGGTAAACCCATAACCGCTCTGGCAATCCCTGTTGGATGGTACTAATCGGTGAACACCGCTGTACTGGCCATCCCTACTGGATGGTAACCCACTGGCCACCCCTGCTGGATGGTACCCCACTGGCCATCCCTGGTGGATGGTACCTCACCTGTCAGCCTTGTTGGGAACAACCTCCTGGCCAACCTTGCTGGAAACAACCTCCTGGCCAGCCCTGCTGGAAACAACCTCCTGGCCAGCCCTCCTGGAAACAACCTCCTAGCCAGCCCTGCTGGAAACAACCTCCTAGGTAGTGGATCGATTCCCGCATAATGTGTCGGTCACACGGAATCCACAAGAACTCTAATAGGGCACACGAAGCAACTCTGTCGTCCACACCATCGAGAACAGAATAGGAGAAACCACTCAACCATGCTGGTTGAAAACCATCGTGAACAGGACCAGGGGGAAACTCAACCCTACTGGTCATTAAATGAGAATAGAACCAAAAGAAAACTCATCCCTGCTAGTCAACAATCGAGAACAGAGGGACCATCTACGTCACGGGAGGTCAATGGTACGTAAAGAAGAACACAGAACACACATGGGTCCCACACGATGTGTGGCCCCAAGTCAACCCCAAACACGTGCACTAACGTTATGATGTACAAACATCCACATGTACCTCCCAGCGTTCTCTCATACTCCGAGAGTATTCCATGTCTCCAGCCCAAAGGCTAACATGCACACAGAACCCACGTCAACAAAAAGGGCGTAAACGTAACAACTCCAACATCCCACCTCATCATCCCAGGCACGACCAACTACACCCCTTCAAGCATTACTTCACTCACACGGAAGTGCATGCGATCACACACCAAGGGTCCTCTACAAAAACGGTAGGACAAACCACCACCAGAGCACCTTACTTTCTTCCGTGTTTAAATATATCTCAAAAGAGTGTCCGTAAATCCAAATGGATCATACCATTGTAATCCTCACAGAAAAACTTGCGAGATAGACTATCTACTCGCCTCCAACAGATATCTGATGTAAAAGTCATCCGACACCGCTTTACAGCCGAACGACATCCCGTGGTCATGAGCCTCGACCCCGAAAACAGTCAGGTGCATCACGCAATTGTGATCCCCTCAGAAAAGTACATCAAAAGGACTTCTCACTTGAGTGAAACTGATATCTAGAGAAAAAGGGGTATTCCGCGGCACAACAAACGAGTGATGCTTCGTGGGACCCACATCCCGGTCTCGTAGAGCTGCCAACGGATCACACCGTTGCGATCCTCTGGAAAAAGAACACAGGATTAACTAATCACATGTCCAAAAAGGACACCCGATGATAAAGATGGAAATCACTCCAAACTCCCAAAACGACCCTCGCAAGGCCCGCACAAGCATGCAGAATTAAAGCGGGTGGATTGCACCATTGCAATTCCCTTAGAGAAACACTCATAATTGACTACTCGCATGCCCCAAACGGAAATCCGATGAAATGTTCATGAAATGATGATTTTAGCTTAAAAGACGGGCCGTGGGCCCCATGTCTCAGCATCGGTTTAAAGGCCAAAACCATACTAGAAATATTCGGGTCTGCACTAGGGTCCCATCACCACTGATGGCGCTCAAATCGGACATTGGATGCGTCTGCGTCGATCAAAACACGAACCCCTCAAAAAACGTCAATCCGCTTAAAGGCGTGACACGCCACCGAGGCCCACATCTCGGGAATTAAAAATTCTAGAGGCCATCTCAAAAAGATTGCTTCGTCCATACGGTCCTACATTCGCAGACGGCGCATCAAACAGACATGCCTTTCTGGAGATACTACCCCCCGAATAAAAGGGCCTCACCGGGCCGGTCCACCCCGGCCGGCCCACACCAGACCACCGGCCCACGGCCCGGCCGCGGGTCCGGTCTAGTTCTCTACGACCCGCTGGACGTGGCCTGCCTCTAAACCAATGGACCAACCTCGGGTCCGGTTTGTTTTCAAATGGACTGGCCACCCTGGCCGGTCTCCCCTCCTTGCGCCGCGTCAAAGGGGACCCACAGTGCGTGGGTCTTACTCCCCCGAGGTCGCTGCCTCCACGGAATACCCACCGCGTCGCCTACTACTGACCATGCTCCCACTTGCCCGGCCACTGTTCTCGGCCACCGTCGCCCACAACCGCCTTCCCCGCACAAGCCCGACCCCCTCCGCTTGGCCTCACCCGCACCAAGAATCCCCACTGAACCAGCTGAGCCACCGCCTTCGTTAAGCTGGGCCACCACCGCCACGTGGGGATACACAGGACTACCTTCCCAGCTCGCTGGAGAACCCAAAACGCCGGAAAAACACCAAAAACCCACAATCTTCTACAGACGACTGCGTTCACCTCCATACTTGGATTTCAATTCCGAGAAGTGCGTCAGAGAGCTCAAAAAATATACTATGCGGTTATGGGATTCGTTAGACGATCAAATGACAATTCGATGTGATAAATTGAGCTCAAAGTATGTATGAGAAATAAAAATGGTGACGAATAATTCCTACCTTGTTGGGCGTTGCCCGGAGCTTCGCCGTCGATCTGCACCCTAACGTTGTTGCTTCCACCTTGATTGGGAAGGAAGAGGAGGATGTGGAAGAGGAGAGTAGGTTGAGGGTGAGGGGTTTTCGCCAGGGGGATTCAGTGGGGAGGAAGGGGATGAAGGGATTTAATAAAGAAAATTAATTAAACCCTTAATTAATTTAAAACTCATCCAAATTTAAATCCGCATCTGAAACCCCAAACACAATCGAACTTAGGTCACACCTAGGGTAAACTCCACCTCCCGAGCACAAAGGAGGTCTCAGAATTTTAATCTGAGGCCCCGTTTAAAAGTTATAAAATTTAGCGTCTGAGGCTACTAACTTACGAACATTACCCTGGGGCCATTTTCCACAGAAGGCCAATTCCCACAAAACTTACACCCCTCCTAGGGAAAACGGAACGTTCAGGACTCAACGGTGCCCTCAGTTTTCCAATTCGAGCCACCGTTTAAGAGATACTTGAGTTTAACTATTAAAGGAATAAAATAATTATTTTAATTATCTGTTTAACGTTTTGTTAATGGGAAAGGGGTCTCAACATCCCGCGCTGACATGTTTTATGTCGTTTCTTGGGTAAACAACCCATTTCAGAGCCTTCCGTACCCATATATTTCTGATCTGAAATACCGTTTAGGAGTTATCCCATTTATTTTGCATGACCAGTGTGAACGAACTGAAAATTTAATTCTGGCCACACCGGGGCTCGGAATTGCATGCCGTTTGAAGGCACTACTCTGAAATAACATCAAGAATATTCTAAAGCATTTTATAGAAAAAAATGGGTTCTTAAAACACAACACTTGACTTGAAGATTCATTTTTCATACCAGAGTGGGTGAAAGATGGTGAATAGGTTTTAATGAAGAATAATAATTTTTTTATAAAATAAATAATAATTTAATTAGATATTAATTATAAACATATTTTCATGAATATTAGATAAAAAGGAAAAAATGTTTTGAAAAAACATACTCTGGTTGGGAATTTTGTCTTTCCCTTGGGAGACTCTGTGAAAATGGATGTTTTATTCCAATATATTATAAAAATATTTTTAAAGATAATTAATCTATTTATAAAGGATGTATAATATCTATATTATCATATAGAAACTATATTTTTATTCAAAACTTTAAGAGTTGGTGGGAGGCCTGTTTTATAAGTGGTGGGAAAGAATTTTTTTATAATATTTCAATTTAAAATAAAGAGAGAACATGTTTCACATGTCAGGTAGCTCAAATGTAAGAAATAATGGAGTGAAGTATTATATAAGGATGAAAATATCTCAATAACGCAATTATAATCATGTTTTTAACATGTTTCAATCCCTTTACCCCTTTATTTATTACTTCTATTATTTTATATTTTAACGTCGTAATAAATTTTTACCAACGTAATTTAATTTTAACACCAAAAAATAAAATGAAAATAATATCATAATTTGTAAAAATTTATTAAAAATATGAAATTCATTTTATCAATTAATATTTATATGGTTAAAAAATAGGTTTTAATGTTAGTAGGAAAAACCATGTTTTTAGAAAATGTTTATTTATTAGCCAAATTATTTTATATGGGGTAAAATTATCCATGTAGTTGATTTTAATGACATAAATTGGTTTAATATAAAAAAAAAGTAAAATTATGTTATATTAAAATTAATTGAACACATAATTTTACCAACAATATTATTTAAATAAATAATACTAAAAATAGTTTTTATTGGAAAATTTTACTTAATTCCTTCAAATGATAATCATATATTTTCTAAATTAAATATAATAGTTTTGAAATGTATAATTTTAAATATTAAATACATATTTAAATAAGTATAAGAATATATACACTTCATGTTCTTGATTATATAATTATAAAATAATAGTTTTTGTAAAAAATAAATTTTCACTATTTACCTAAAAATTGACCATTTTTAAAAATACTAAAACAATTATCGTTAAATAGTATTTTTTTAAATAAAAAAAAGAAATTCATTTTTAAAAGTAAATTTCTCAATATTAAGAAATTTTTTTTTAAATCAAAAAATAATGAACAATGTTTTAATAGAAAAATAACTTGAAAAAATATATAAGTAATTCTTATTCATTTTTACTATCAATTACTAATAAATTTTTTGTTAATATACTATTAAAATAAATAATATATTTAATCCTTAACAAACATGTAAAAAGTTATTATTTATAAAAGTTTCATTTTAAATAATTATTTAGTCTGTTTAGTTATTTAGATAGAATAATTTAATTTACCAATGTCATAGCATGAATAATGACATTTCTTTCTTTCTATATTAATTTTATAATCCAGTTACAACTATTTTAACCAATAAATTATACAAATAGATATTGATAGTGATATAATAATTTTTGTTTCTTTGGGATTTATGTTGTGTCTATAACATGCATTCAAACATATTTGATCGTTAAGGAATATATTATTTAACATCTCTCGGTTTTACATTTACCCCTCAAATAAACAATGTACATGCAATTTTAATTATTAATCATTGATGAAATTATGTGAGGGTATTATTCACATATTTTTCATTTGGGATATAACTTCTACTATGATATTTTTCTAACTCTCTTCGAAAGAATAATTTAATTATTTTTCCTCAGACTACATTAATCTTTTATATAATCATATACAATTTAATATGTATACCCTAATAATAAATTGTCTAAAATATACCATTCCTAAAACAATAAAAATATCTATGTCATTAAGCAGAAGTGAGACAATATATACTTTTAGTAATTAATATTGTCTTCAACTCTCAAAAGTTATTAGTTGTTAGGTGATAAGATCACACACAATAATAAACATACCACAATCCCAA
Organism: Viscum album; assembly: GCA_963277665.1. Lineage (NCBI taxonomy): Eukaryota > Viridiplantae > Streptophyta > Magnoliopsida > Santalales > Viscaceae > Viscum > Viscum album. The sequence goes on from OY728159.1 coordinate 1,867,690,142, forward strand.
AATTGTGTAGAAAATAACAAAAAATATCATGAATCAATTTTTAATCCAAATGATAACGATAAAATCTAACTTCATTTTCATAAAAAATATACCATTATTTATCTCAAAATAAATAATATGTAAAAACTAAGATTTATTCGTAAATCAATCTTTTTCCCCTAATAGTTATCACAATAAAATATAACCCGGTTAAAAAATGACATTTCAAGGTTAGAAAATCCATTTAATATATGTTTCAAAGTATTTAAAATTAAAAATTATAAAGAAAAATCCATATATATATTAGATAGTTCCAATAACTTTTATAATATAAAAATATATCATCAATAAGATACACTCATTGATTAGTATCGGGAATTAAATTATGCTAATATATCAACCACACTGCCATAATTAATACTAGGAAAATAATATTTTTCATCATAACAAGATTATACTAAGATTATAAACCCTTTATGTATACTCCGTTATATAGTTATAATACAGAGTGGTTTCTAGACACATACCTTTCTTATAATTATTTTTGTCATCTTATTTCAATAAATACTAAAGATGAAAAGGGTACGATAATATCCAAAATATTAATATGAAAACATCAATGTGAATATGTATTCCCCTATGAAACCTACGTTTTTAAAATATGATAATTTCATTTCAACCTAAATCTATATTAGTTTAGTCTATGTATACCCTTGGTCATTTTTCTAATATTTATCTAACTAAATTTGAAATAATTTTAGTCAAAGTCCTCATAATGGTCCACAGATTGAAATTTACTAACCAAAGAATATCTCCTGATAGTTTTAATCTAGGGTTGTAGTTATGACACTTTATTATCAAGAAGTTAATGATCTAGTTAATACCCAATAATCCATATCTGGCATTTTTAACATCTCATCCCGACTCACTATGTACAATGACCAATCTAATATTCAACATGACCTCAGGTTTTCCCCCACATATGTCAGTTGCTACCAAAAGTGCTGATATTTTAATATGATTCCTTGAGAATATTGTAATCTCTAGATTGAGTTATATAATAGTGAAAAAAATTTGGTCAAACAATTCCTCACATTTTTTTATTAGAAAAATCATGATATAAACTAAAAACTAAAAATAAACCATTCAATATCCAAAAACAATTCTATAATAATAATGTGTCACACTTAAAAAAATGAATACAAAATGTAAAAAAACTGAAAATGGTGAAAATATAAAATTGTTAAACTCTCAAAATTGGATCTAGATCTCGATTGAAGACCAAATCCATGTATATAATGTATCCAATTAGTTAATAATTTGGAAAAGGTGATTTCTCTTCTGGGGACCTATAATCATGTTGTTTTCTCAAATACCAAATGACTCCCCAAGTAAGAGTCAGTATAACATTATACACCACTATCATTTATGTCCCTAAACAAATCAAATCAATAAGGAAGATCGTTTATAATTGATATAATGAACAATTTAAAAAATTATTTTTATAAAATAAAATAAATTAATGAATCCCTATGTCATTCCTTAGGTCCGAGGTTGTGATCTACCATACACACATCTGGTAGTGTCGAGGTGTCGTTGATCATGTCATGGGAACCATAACAACTGGTAGAGAAAACCTAAGTTTCACCAATATAAATATCGGTACAACATACCACTTATTAATTTGTTTTATTAGTCATATTATAGTAACATGACCACCCATTCGGCTATTTTAATTTACATATTATAGAAGCAAAAAATACCCCTTTGAGTGATTTCTCATATAATGGATAATCCATGAATACTAATTACCCATAGTCACCATCATATAAATTCATCTAAACCATAATATAAGATCATTTTTATCACTTATGTAAATACAATTTTATTACACAATCCATACATACCAATTCATGTTTCCAATTCAAAACCCTTTTCTAGTTCCATTTCAAATCTACATTTCCAATGTTGCATTTTTTGAAAACCATTCCAATTTCAAAGAATAATTTTTTAAATACCATTTACGATAACAAATTCCATGTACTGATTCAAATATCCAATTCTCTAACTTGCTTATATGGTCATTATCTTATCTAAATTTATTCCCTTGGAATACAATTTCTATTTTAAAATGCTAATTTTAAGTAGTGTGTTTATCATGAAAAATATATTATTTTAGATATTGAATTGAAATTTATGTTTAACACAAACAATTCTAGAATGAAACATAATAAAATAACTGATAAGGAAAGTTATGAAATTGGAACAAAAATATAGGGACCACATATCTTAGTATTGGAGGAGTCCATACACTACAAACCAATTTTAAATTTCGACTAATATGAGAGAAATTTATGTCAATGAAAAGTCACAAAAAATATGGAATATTAGATAAACTTGATGGATCGACACTTGAAATTATAGGATAATTAGAAAATAATATATAGGTGTCTTAAGTTTATCTCTAGTTCTTAATAACAGAATATGAAACTAGAAATGGGACAAGATTAAAGGATTTTAAAATCTATAAGGGGGATGAAGGTGTTTCATTAGGTTACTATAACAATGTGAAAGTGGGGGATCAATTAATGGTTTTAGGAAAATAGCGAGTTAAAATTTCCATGAATCCTCCACTTAAAAATACACAATACTCTTTCATATGGATGGTTTCTTCCACTGGCTAGCTAGTGTGCTAGGAAAAACTACATTTCCACTAGTTGGTACGCTGGTTTGTCAGTGGACCAATACCGGTTACCCGATTGGACTACATTGACATGGTAAACTATTTCCTCCTACTCTCAAACACCAAGATTACCCATTAAACCTATCATTAATCATGAATTATTATTATCTGAGTATAATACTTGGGGTTTTGTGAATATTTAAAAGAAACATACCACAAGAATGGGGTAGGTGATACAAACTCCACTGATATAAATGATTTTTTCCCAGAGCTATACCCATGAGCATAATTAACAAGAATCAGTGATTAATTGTAGATATTGGGAAAGGAAAACTTATTCTTAGTACCACATCTCCTCCATGTTGTGCTCATCCTACCACTTGAACTGCACAAAAAAATCAATATTTCTAAGGAGGCTCTCTCATTATTACCCCTGATGTGAATTGACCATTCTAAAAAAGAATCATCTGCATCCAGATCGATATCATCAATATCAATTGCATGTGATGGGTTTGTATGATACGGTCAATGTTGGAATAAAGGAAATATGTCATGAATTTTTGTGTACCTCGATAGAAGATCCAACTGTTAGGCCACTATACTAACCCACTCCATCACCTAAAAATGACCCATAAAACATGGTTTTAACATCCCCTTCTTCTAAATCCATCATTTCCCTATCATGGTGAATCATGTATGAAAAATTGATTTCCCACCTCAAATTATGGTGGATGGTGTCTCTGATTAGCATAGAAACTATGTTGACTCAAGGTGGTATCCAAACACATTATCATCACCTAAAAATTATTACAGATCTCCTATGTGATACTTTACATTAGAATGGAAAAATCTCTATATTCCATCCAGCAAAAATTTAACATCCATGGCCTCCCATAGAAATTCTCTAATAAGACTATCTAGATGGATAATTTTTAACTATTATTATAAAATAATTACAACAAGTCAAAATGACTATCCCAAAACCCACCAAAATCTAGGAAACACTTTCATAGAATTTCTTAAATAACATGTATCATGTTTTTATATTTCATATCTATATATGGTTCATAGGTGATACTCCGATGAACATGTATACCTGATGCATTCTAAATTATTTTCCAAAACCTTTATGTAAAACAAGCATCCCTATAATATCATAGTAATAGTATAACCTTATTAATGAAAATAACCTCATAGTAATATAACCATCAATGATCATTATATATTCTTGAGTATTTAAAAATGTAATACTATGTTCGATAGCATACATGATACGCCACATCATGGTTGAATGAAAAATTAAATATTAATATTAAAATGTTACCATTATAACATAGTAGTTAGAATGGAGGTAATCAATAATATTAATTGAATTTTAAATAGTTGTTTTAAAATTTTATTTATAATGAATTATTTGACAAATTAATAATGAATTAATGTAAAAATCATGGTAAAAATAAAGAATATTTTTTTTGAAGAACTATTTATTTGTGAAAATATGTACTTATACCAATAAATAAACAAATCACATGTTGTGGATTAAATTAATAAATAATATATATAAATTATTCAATATATTTTTTAACAATAAGTTTATGTTATTTATAGGCATGATATATGAAAAAAATCCAATTTTTTGAATAAAAGACGTATTTTTTAAAATGGATTTTTTGCCGACTTTTGATGGTGCACTTATTTTAAATATAGTTTTGACACATAGAAAAGTTAAATTTGAAAAAATAAACTCCTTTTTTGAAATTTGACTATGAAAATTTACTTTTGTTAAATTTATCGTATTTTTCGGATATGTTTTATGTATTTTATGAATAGTGAAAATAATAATGCATTTTAATTGAAAATTAATTTTTATCCAATTTATTTATTTTTTGAAATTATATATTTGAATTTTTTTTCAATTATAATTAGGTTATTTTTTATAATTTAAACCAAGATAGGTCATTGGAATCATATTAACATTCAAATTGGTTATAAAAACATTGTGAACTCTCTAGATGTTTTTACTCTAAAAACATTTTTTCTCATTTCTCCAATGGGAATAATTTTAAGTTAATTTTAGCCACATATGTGTTTTTAATTGTGAATTATATATTCCTTATTTGGAATAATAGGTTCAAAATTTAATAAATCAGACACTTTTATTTTTTGGAAAATATAAATATTAACTAGTAATTAATTGTATTACCATGGTTAATGGTAAATAGGATAATTAAGGTAAAAAAGAATAGTGTAAAATATTATCAAATTACAATAACATTGATAAAAATTTAGTGTATAAGTTATTTTTGAAGAAAATCATCCTTGGGCCGATTCTATGAGCTCTTGGAGCCACTTTGATGACTTTAAGGCATTTATAATATTATATTCAAAGTCAATTTTGTCATACTTTTTTTTCAAAAGAAATAATTTTTAATATGGGGTTATATGTGGTATATTTTAGACTATAAGTAGTATTTTTAAAGATACAATTTCCATATAAATAATATGAATTTATTTATAATTTTTAGAAAAAAAAATAATTAAATTAAATGGTGAAAAATATTGATACAATGACTGTTTAATTAATGGAAGAAGAAAAAAATGATATTAATAATACTAAAATAAATAGAATTTGAAATAATTGAGGTCATAAGAGAATTTTATGTACAATTTAGGCATGTTATGGATGCATTAATATAGTCTTTTTGAAGATATCATGTTTTTATGGTATTTATTATAATTAAACTAAAGAATAGTTTCAAAATTGACAATAATGATATTTTAAAATAAATATAATTTTTATTAAATGATTTAAAATTTCTTATATATAATATTCAGAAGACTAATTCTGGTAAATAATCAAATTTCATAAATGAGTCATTTATTGGGCTTTTGACATGTTATATTAAAAATATCAATTATTAATTATTAATTTTTGTGACAACATGGTAAAAGTTAAAAGGTTAATAAAGGGTTTAAAATAAAATTAAAAGGATTGAAAAAATAATAATAACCTAAAAAATTTTCATTGGATGAATTTATTCATATACTTTTATATTATATAGTCTAAATAACTCATTTTTTATCCATTTTTTACATGATATTAACTTTTTTTAATTTAATAATTGGAATAATTCAAATCCCCCATCCCTCTCTTATAAAAGGGAACCACTTTTCATCATTTATTCACACATAAAAACCAATTTTTATAAACAATATCTACATAAATCCTTTCCATGAATCCATAATAACAATATATAGGCTTTAGTTTTTGTATAACACCCTCTTTAGTGGTTTTAAGGTGACAAACAAATACAATCACTCGAAGATGATGTATCATTTTTAATTAACTGTTTCTATTTTATTTCTTCTTCCACATTATTCAAATAATATTCAACCAGATTAAAATAATATATATAGTATCCTTAATATAATAAGGTGTTATTATGTTATTATAATCACCTAAATCCTTATTCACTTCGATCAACTTGAAAAATAAGTAATCGTTCCAGTGTGTGTGTGTGTACTACCACCTATATGGACCAATAAAATTTATTTCCCATCACCATCTCTCAATAATATTTATAATTATGGAATTAATGTTTAAATATGATATTAATGAAATATTTATCACTATAATATAACAATATATCAATTACATCCTTAATTTCATTGCACATTTAAATTATAACGTCGTTTGTGCGTAGGTGTAAACTATCACATCCACGGAGTGATTGATTCATTTTTAATCACCCTATCACATGAAAAATATATGTAAGTTTATTTAATTTATCAATATGATGTTAATTATATTATTATTCTGAAATAGGTAAAATAATACATTCATTATTTCCATAGTGATCATTTAAAAATAGAATCATTACTCATGTGTATATATAACTTACCCTCTCCATGATTGTACTATAGTTATTTATTCATATACATATGTAATGGTTGAATTTACAAGTATAATTATGTATAAAATTTATTATCATTTCATTAATATTATTCTAGATATGATGTACAAATGATCACTTTTACTATAGACATCATATCGAAGTCATTTTTGTAAACACATATTGAATATCGTCAAAACATCTGATGTGGACATAAATAATTAGGTAAATGTTGTAACATGATAATAATTGATATTAAAATAATAATAAAATTGAAAATGTTTATCAATAAATTAATAAATTAACTGAGGTTTATTATTAAGGGAGATGAATATTGTACATGATGATTGAGAAGTAAGGGATTTCATCTCAATATCATTTCATTGAGTCATTTAATAAATAATTCCATCATTATTATTTAATAATATGTATAAACAGCCAATTTTAAATTTCATATCCATATTTCATCTATCTTCATGTTATTTAATGTTATTTTAAATTTTCTTATTTCATGTAGCTTATGTTATAAATTTTTAATGTGGTATGATACTCTTTGAATGTCTAATGATTTAATTGTCAAATATTTTTTCCAAGTTTATATTCATGATTTTATTTATGTGGATATAAAATAAAATAAAATAAATATATATATATATATATATATTAAATATCAATAATTTGTTTTCCAAAAGAAATCTTTTTATGTTTTCATTATGGAACACTTGATTTTATTTACAAACGACAAATGGAATATTATTTTTAATGTATACAAAGAAAAAAAATTATCCACCACCAAAAATATTATTTGAAATAAGGATTCATCTACAAGAAATAGTTATTTTGAAATAAAAAAATACAGTATTCCCTATTCTATTCATTTTGGTATTGAAATATTTTTTAAAAGTGGATTTATTATTTCTATGACTTGAAATGATTTATTATGATTGTAATTGAAATTTTATGAGTTAAATTATAAGAATTGAAATCATTAATGTGTTATGATTAAAAAATGGTACATTCAAATTTTACAATTTTTTTGTGATAAAACAATTATTGGTGGTTTCGTGACAAACCATTTATGAGTGGTTACATTATAAAATCCAATGGGAGTTTTCCGCATGGTTATTCTATTTTTTAAGAGTGGTGAGAATAATTATGTACCAAGGTACCATTATCTACTATCTATGACTGATATTTTTTTATGATAATATTTTGATTACAAAAAGGGTATGTAATGATTTTACTTAGAACAGAATGTATTTACTACTTCTTAAGGGTGAATGTATTACTTTATAATAATTTATTCATGGGTTTTCATTTTTTTACAAAATTAGCAGTTTTCCTTCATTGAGTATCCCTTGCTGTGATTTTTGTGATCATCCCAAGATTTAAAATTCTTTTCATAGGATTTTAGGGCAAATAGAGACATTGATGGGATCAAGGGAAACTTTATGTAGACTGAATATGAAAATAAACCATGTATATTTTTAAATCTTTTGTTTTTTGAGATAAATGGGTATTGAGTAGAAGTGTCTTTATTGTGGTATTTTTTTGTCTTATAGTAATTATTGCCTAATTATGTAAAAATATATACATAAAAATAGTCTCAATGTGAAATACTGTAAAATTCATGACTTAACTCAGGATTATGTAATTTTTTATGGCCTAGTTTTTATAATTGGTATCATTGGAAAGGTTTAGACATCTTTACAGGATAGGATAGTGTTAATAGAATTCCATTAGAATATTTTACTTTATGGTTAAGTATAAACTATATTTTATTTTAAGATTACCTTATTCCTTAATCTATTATTTATCTATTTAAATTGGTTTTCCACATAGGAAACATGGATTTTATAGTGGAAACGCATCTATAAGAAAAAATCATTCTAAATAATCATCTTAATATGGTTGTATTTGGAATAGAATATTCAGATTCTGTAAGGGATATGCCAACATAAGATATAAATGGTGGTCGTGTCCATATTATAGAGGAACCCGATGTACCATGAAGGAACATTTCTATCATGGAATATTTAATGAAGAAAAATACCCCATCATTTAGAGGATCATATAACCCCATGTTAGATGAAGAATGCATTGATTCCCTAGAGAATATATTAAATGTCATGGGTTGTTCGGATCACGAAAATGAAAGTCTTTCAATTTATGATTTTGAAGGTGAGTCCGATTAGTGGTTGTTAATGGTTAAATATATAATAGGTAGTTAAGAGATTAATTACCTTAACTAGGGTGAATTTAATAATATTAACCTTTAGGAATATTTTTCATAAGTTTTTTCGACTTAGAAGGGAAAATATATTATTGGAATTTTGATAAAATTATGGAGATTCAGTGGATGCATATGAAGCAAACTTCGCCTTTTTCCCAACGAACATCCCAAATTTTATTTGGGAACATAAAATTAATATAAATTGATTTTACTCATGATTGAATCATTAATATAAAAGGGAATTGTAGTTACATGAGTAAAAAATTTAAGAGAAAATTAATCTATGTGCTAAGAAGGTAGATATTGTGTTTTCTAATGATTATGTGTCCCATGAAAACAAGAAAAGTAAGAGGTCCTTGGTAGTAAATACAAAATAATTTCTCAAAGATGATTGAATGTAAGTAAACCAATTTAATATCTTGTGAGAAGTGTGGTAAAAATAACCATAGAGAATTTATTTCAAATTATAATAAGTTCTTTTATTGTCGTATGTTTGGTCATATGGCTCGTCACTACAAGGGAGGCGACCAGGAAAGAAAATAGAATCCAATAGTAATATGTTTTAGTTTATAAGTGTTAGGGAATTATGATAATGAGTTTCCAATGATTATTAACCTAGGTGGAAACCAACATGATCGAATGAAAAAGTGTGTAGAAAAATATTTTTCTATTACTACACTTGTCGTTCAGACATCTTGTGAAATGATGGAAGCTCCAGGTTGATTGACATTTTTCATAGGTCATCCCTATGTACAATGTTTTTAGAAACTCATTCTGAATTTTTAAGGAATGTGATAATAAAGTAATTAATAACTATTTCAATATTTTTTGTTGGGTTTTTGTTTATGATAGGATTTATATTAATGAGAATCACCTCATTACTTTTGGATATGAGTTTTAATGTATCATCATACTTTTTAGACTATAAAATCATTGGTGATTAAGGTTTTTTTAGGGATGATCATCATATGAGGATGAAATAGTTCTTATGAAATAGAAATATATAAACTAATTAAATTTATATATATTCTAAGATATTTATATAATTATTTAACTCTATGGAAAGGATCTTAAAATAGAAAATTTATCTCTTTACTTTTCTCACTATGAAATCAATGACCTTTTAACCAATCCAAGATTTATGGTTTTTTGATGGATAAAGTTATAATGAAAATTTTCTCTATCACTCTCCTTAAAAACATGACGGTTTTATATCACTTCCATTTACATTATTTTCAACATGTAAACACCGTTTTTTTCATCTTAGTGACCTTCATACATCCCTTTATTTATTTATATGTGTGCATAACATTAAAATATTTTTTCCGATGTGGGATTTAAGAAAAATTATTTTGAAAAGTAAAACCCCTAGTTTTTTATCCTGATTAAAAATTGTGATAGAAAAAATTATTAAAGTGTTGGATAATGTTACATCCTGATTTTTTTAAAAGGAAATACTTTGAGTGAAATCTATCATGATACGCCACATCATGTTTAAATGAAAAAAATTATTATTATTCAAATGTTACCATTACAACATAGTCATTCAATAAGAGGGAATGAAAAATATTAATTGAATTATGAAAATATGGTTTATACATTAATATATATGGAATTCATTGACTAATTAATTATAAATAAATTTAAAACCCTTTGTAAATTAAAAGAAGATATTTTTCAAAAAATTTATTGAAATGTGAAAAAGTGTGTTTATAGAAATAAAATATTAAATCACCCATGATGGATTATATTATTGAAATATATATATATATATATATATAAATAATATTCAATCTAAATTTTAATGTTTATTTTATGTTTTTTATAGATATGGTATAAGAACAAATCCATTTTTACAAATATAGGAAATATTTTTCAAAAAGGGTGGTTTTCATCTTTTAAGGGCACACTTTATTTAAATAATTTTTTTGATACTTTCCTAAGTTATATATGAAAAAATATAAATTCTATTTGAAATCAGTGTATCAAAATTTGCATTGGTTTAATTTCTGGTATTTTTCTGATAAATTTTATTTTATGATGAATAATGAAAAAATAATTAAATTTAATTGAAAATTATTTTTTCATAAAATTTATCAATAGAATTAAATTATACATATAAATGGTTTTAAACTATAATTAGACATATTATTTATATTTTAGTCTAATGTATTTTATTTGAATAAATTTCACATCAAAATTGGAAATAAAAACTTTTTGATCATTTGAACATTTTTAATCTAAAAAATCGTTTTACGATTCCATTAGCAGGATTTATTTTTAATTTCATTTAGCCACTTCCATGTTTTTAATTTTGAAATATGGACTCCATATTTTGAATTATAAGGTTCACATTTAATAAATATTTCCCTTTCAATTTTTTACAATATGAATATTAACTTTAGTAATTTTTTTATTATTACAACAGTTAAAGATAAATCGAGAAATTAAGGGTAAAAATAATATTTTTCAATGTTACAAAATTATACTAACACTTGCCCAAATTTCATTGTATGAGTTATTTTAGGAAAAAATAATTCTTGGGGCACATTATTTTATCCCATGGATCAATATGGATGACTTTGAGACTTTTGTAATAATATATTCAACAGAATGCCTATTTTTTATTCAATTATTTTAAATAAGAGACATGTTTTTTAATATGGGGTAATATAAGGGATATGTTCATCTATAGATATTATTTTATAATATCAAATTTTTATATACATCATAGTAATTTATTTATAATCTTTAGGACTGAAATAATAAAACTCAATGGGACATAATGACAATGAAGTGATTGTATAGTTAATAGAAGAATCAAAAAAATATTATCAATAATATTAAAATAAATATAATTTGAAATATTGGATTCCATACACAAATTTTATGGATCATTATTAATTTTTATTGTAGTGTTAATATATTTTTTCGAAGATATAATGGGTTTATGATTTTTTTAAAAAATTCAAATAAGGAATATTGTCCAAATTGACATTAATGATATTTTAAAATAAATGTTATTTTATTAAATAATTTAAAATTTATAAAACAATAAAATTTTTCTAAATAATTTTTATTTTTCCTCAAATTTCATACATGACTCATTTATATGTCTTAAGGAAATTTATTTTATTTATATTATCCCTGAACGTTTAAATCACATGATAATAGGGTAATAGTAAAACAGGTAAAATATGTGTTAAAACAAAAAGATATGGACGAAAAAATTCCCAAAAACCTATATATTTTTTATTTTATAGTTTTATTTCAACCCATAATCATCCTATATTCTATATAAATAAATTTGGAGTTGATTTGTGGATAATTTTAATTTATATTAGTTTATTACTTTAAAATATTTCACGAGTTCCACTTCCCTCTCTTACAAAAGAGAACTACTTCGTCTCATATCTTGAAACTTCATAAAAATTTTCTTAATTAAATATAATTATAAATACATTACTTGAATCCCTCCAAAAATTATACAGACCTTTTTTTTTCCATAAAACCCTCCATAGAGGTGTTAAGATGATAATCAAAAGAAATCTCCTGAAGAAAATGTTTCATTTTTAATTTTGTGGTTCTATTTTTTACATCATATACATCTGTAAAATATTATTCAACCAAGTTTAAATAGTAAATCTAGTCTCCTCAATATACGGAGATTTTATTATGTTAATATCATCACCTAAATCCATCTCCACTACCATCAAATGAGAAAATAAATAATTATTTGTGCGTACATGTGAAATATGACATCCACAAACCGATATAATTTGTTTCACATCACTATCTATCAACTCTAGATATAATGATGAAATTATTGTTTATATATTATATTAATGAAATATTTACCATTATAATATAATTATATATTAATTATATTCTTACATTCAATGAAACTTAAAATGATAGCATCGCTTGTGCGTTTCGGTAAACTATCACCTACATGAAGCGATGTGATTCATTTTTATCACCCCAACACATTAATAATATATATAAGTATAATTATATTATTAATATGAAATTAATGATATTATTATAATTATTTCAAGATAAATTAATACAAATCTTTTTTACCTAATTATCATTGAAACAATGTTACGTTACAAGTGGGTGCGTACGACTTACCGTCTCCATGATTGTAAAGTAGTTTATTTTTCATATCCACATGTAATGGATGACTTTAAAAGTATAATTAATATATTAAACTAATGAGTATGTCATTAAAATTATTCTGGATATTATTTAATAATGACCACATTGACTATATACTTCATATCAAAGTCATTTTGGACTAAAGTAACAAATATCATCACAACATCTGATGTGAACTTAAATAATTAATTAATTGTTAAAACATTATAATAAAAGATATAATAGTAATTATAATCTTTAATAATGTCCTATATAAGATAAATAATTAACCAATGTTTATTCTTAATGAATATAGATATTCTACGTGATCAGTCGAACTCAGGGTAAGGGATTTCTTCTTAATCTCTTTTAATTGAGGAATTTCATGGTGATATGAATCCTTATTCATTTATAAGTTGTATATAAAACCCATTTAAAATTTCATATAATATTTTTTATCTTTTCTCGTATTATTTAATGTTTTGTTAAATTTTCTTCTTTCATGAGTCTTATGATTTAAATGATCAATGTTGTATGATACACTTTGAATGTTAAAATATTTTATTGTCAAATACATTTCTCTATGTCTATGTTATTGAGATTACCCAGATAATTATTAATATAGATATAAAATTATTTAATATGAAATTATATATAAATATATGTAATTTTAATAAATGAGTTTTTAAAAGGAATATTTTTATTCATTCTTTATGGAACGCTTGACTTTATTTATGAATAAAAAAAGAATATTAAATTTATTATATGTTGAAAAAATAGTATCCACCACCATGACCATTAATATATGTTTCTCTTTCTTCTACAAGTCATAGTGTTTTTAAAATAAAAATAAATCACTTATTCAATTTTTTTGGTATTTTTGTATTGAAACCGATTTTTAAAATGGATTTATTATCATAATATCTTGAAATTAATTATTGTTACTACAACGGAAATTTTATGTTGTAAATGATTAAAATTTTAAATATTTTATTTTTTATGATTATATAATGGTACATTAACATATTAAGGGTGGTTACATGATAAAAACAAAGATGTGTGCTTCCATTATAATGCTTGGACATGTGGTTATATTATAACCTCCAATTCATTTGGTATGGAAGTCATCTGTATGACTAATCCATTTGCTGGAGTGACTTGTATAGAAGTTGACCACATGGTTCTTCCATTTATAAGAGAAAAAAGTATAAATATGTCCCAATTTACCTTTATGTGTTATATATTATTAATAAGTGTTTCATGGTAATATTTGATTAAAATATGTGTATGAAATGATCTTACGTTCAAAGGGATGTATTTATTACTTCATAATGGTGAATGTACCACTTTATGATAAAGTATTCATGGGTTTTCTTGTTTTCACAATAATAATAGTTTTCCTTATCTGTTTATCCCTTCCTACGGTTTTCATGATCATACCAATGTTTAAAATATTTTTCATAGGATTTAAAGGATAATTGAGACAAGTATGTGATCATGGAAAAAAATATGAAGATTGATCATGATAAGAATCCATGTTTCTTTTAAAATGTTTTGGTTTTGTGAGAAAAATATAAATTGTAAAAAAGTTTATACATTTTAATATTTGAGTTGTCATTTAAGAATTATGGAATAATTATCTAAAACTCTAAACATGAGAATTTCCTCAATGAGAACGAAAGTAAAATTATTTACAAAACTCAATATTATGTAATGTTTTAAGGACATCCTTATACTCATCAACTAAAGAATACTTATGGATCATCGAAAAAGAGGCAAGATTCATAAGTTGATCTACAACAACCCAAATATAATTCTACCCTTTAGGCATCCTCGGGAAACCCAACACAAAGTCTATCACTAAATCATACCACTTACTTTGATGAATTGGTATATAATAAATAATATTGGTAGGTTTCTTGGGTTTGGCCTTCACCAATCGATAAGTGAATCACTGTGCAATAGGACCAACTAGTTCATTCTTTATCCCTGGACACTAGTAATGTTGGCGCATTTTAATATGCATCTTGGTTAGACCCAAATGAACTACCCACTTTTATGTATGGAAATTTCTCATAAATTCATTGCACAAGAACTCGAGGACTACCATATGTACATTGAAAAAATAATCACATCCTTATCCAAGGACAAATCATGTGGCAACTTCCCACCATATATAGAATCCCTCATTTCCAAGAAATCATAATCTGAGAGTTGAATTTATATACCCTATCTAAAAGTAGGGATTAAATAGATATGGAATCCATGTTTTTTCAATCCTAATACTCACCAAAATCCACAATCATCTTGGTGGATAATTATATCACTTCTCACCCATAGTTGAACATTGAGAATACATAGGTTTGAATATTCCCAATCTAGACATCTAAAATGATGTCATCCTACCGTGAAGTATATTACAACTCAATTAATTTTTTTGAATGAAATAAGTCCAAATACACATACTATGATTTAGTTTATTCTAGGAGGGTAGGTATTCCATGAGTTAATTAAAACATATCTCCCCTCACCTATTCTACATGTGAGTGATAGAGGAGTTAATAATCATAGATGATATCCCTAGTATACTAATAGTTGCAAATATGTTCCACGGGAATACTATATCATTAATGGAAAATTTTCAAAAAATAAATGTTAGATAAATCCATAAAAATGATAAAAAATGATATATGATGCACATAATTTAATAGAATACAAAACCAAAATAAAAAGAACCAAGAAACAAAATTAGAGTGTAGGAGCCAACAATAGTATAAAACATGACTACAAAATGATAGACCCAAAAAGGTAAAAAAATTAAAAACATGGCACTGACACCAATCTCTAAAAACTAAAACTAAAACTCATAAATCTATATAACAAATTACCTTAACATCTCTCATTCCTAGCAAGAAATGTTATATATATCCCTCTAACTATAACTTGTCAAACCACATCTGGATACAAATCAGAGATCATATCTAGGTGTGGAGTAATAATATCTAATTGAAAATCTAACAGAATCTTCCCACACATTAAAATAGATCAAATAACACTTTATCAAATAGTTTATATAAAATATAGGGTAAAACTGTAAAATATAAATAAATGAAAGTGTTTAATCCAAAATAATTAACTAGAAAAATATCATTTGTTATTTCATTTTTTCCATAGGGAATAACCTTCCATGATCATTACATACAAACACATGTTCATACCATATGAAAATACCAATACTCATGATTGGGGATCCATCCTTAACTATGTAACCAGAAGGTGATAAATAGCATATTCTTTTTCAGTTAGCACGGTTTACCATGACTATTTCGATAAGGCCTTTCAAAATAAAATACGAACACATGCCACCATTTATGCCACGACAATATTTCATAATTACATTTATAAAAAAACCTTCATATTTCACAAATCATGAAAATATAAGTTTTATTAACAAAACATTTAAAACAATATTTTGATATTATTTCACAAAATATTAATTGAAACACACACCCGAAAAGATAAGAAGTATGATTTTATTAAATCCATGGAAATACTGACTTAAAAAATGAAAAATGGTTTTATATTAAAAATTATAGTAAATAAATTTGGAAATCTAATACTTATAATTTTTGAAATATAGGAGTCATAGAGAACCCACATACCTCTCAACAGGGGATGACAATATTGAACAACATCACAAAACCTCAGGATTGGAGCCTGAATCTTTATACTTTTATATATTCCTACATTATATAATCAAAATAAATATCATAGAAAATATATATATCTATACGAAATTATATCCATGAATTTGTGATAGATAAATTGAGTATATCTAGAGAGAATAATAATGAATTCAGACCTATGATTGATTTTAGAGATATAATGAACATAGATCCATCAAAAATGACCACTAGATCCAAGGGAACCACTAAGAAGGATTTGGTGTGGAGATTAGTTTGAGATACTGAAACAAGAGAAGAAAAAGAGACCTTATGAGGTAAAATACAAGTTAAAATAAAATTTTTGTATCATTTAATTCATGATATAGGGTTAGGTCACATAGTTTATGAAACTATATTCTATCTGGGTGCATGCTACTAGATATTTCATAGGGAGTTGTATAGTTTAAATGCATAGTTTTATAAATTGTGTTCCAACCATGTGAATGTTATTGTTTAAATACTCTAGTCTCACAAATTTTATCCTGGGCACCCACATGACTTTGCTGAACCATTTGCTGACCATTCTTCTTCCTAGGGATTTCCATCATTACCTTTCACAGTTTCATATACAGTGTGCATGATTTCCCTTAACCATTATCAAACTGTGATCTCATGAAACACTTTCCAAAACACTCAAAATTCATATAGAACATCCAAAAACTGAACCCAATAATTATATAACATCAAATTAAATATTTAAATGGTAAATTTACTCAAACTGGGTGTGTTACATTTTCCATACCCTAAGGATTTCTTCCACGACAAAGATTGAGACTAGAAGAGAAGAGGTGTGAGGTGAAACTAATAGTCCATCATAAAAGGATGTATTCCCCAAAATTTTATAGATATTCACCTATTATACAATAACTAACATAAAAAACTAGTAATTTATTTTGAATGGTATTGTCATGTCCTTCCCTAGGTATAAAACACAACATTAATATATTAATTCAACTAAATCAAAAATTATAAGAGCATATGAAACATTAATGTGTAATTAGACTCACTAATGGACCTCATGTAGATAAATGGATGACATGCACCCCATGCAATCAAGAATGTGATAGTTTCCAACTGAAAATATTTTCGATATGGTTCTAGTTCTCAAAATCTATCACAGACTGAGGTACCACCTTCCATTGATTGCCTTGGTGAAAACACATTAATACCCAAGAAGGTGTGAAAAACACAATTTCCTTGATTTATAATAGATCTATAGAATCATATAAATGAATAAAAGCACAATATCAATAGCTATGATAGTTTGGTTATCCCAATGGAGTCATGTGAAGAACTTTTAGTGAACTAGAAATAAATAATATCACTTTTCATGTAACGGATCCTTCCATGAACTACTAAATATTATCAAATAGATCCCTTTAGATAAAATATCATATTGATTTGTACAATTTATTTAATGTGATATTCTATATTAATTGATAAATATACTCTATATTTCTGTTCATTAACTATTAACCTTAATAGGAATTAGGATTTATAAAAATACATGGATAATTTGAACATGAAAAAAGGTTTTTAGTTCCCCAATTCATCCCATGACAAAAAAAATCACATACATGATTTCCAAAATATAAATCACAAATATTAACTTAATGAGTCAACCAATGTAGAATTTGATGACAATGAGAATATTAATAAATATTGTGTTCAAGTATATCTGTATTCACCCATTATAGATGGAAGTTATAGGTAATCATGGTAACTTGTGCACCAATTGGTGTGAAATATTTTCTACCTTGTGTACCTTTTCTACTCATGGATAGAAAGTATACTCAAGGTTCTAATGACACGAGTATGAATCTAAATTGTTTAGTATACACTAGAGATATAAATTTTTATTCCTTAACTAGTGGTTAACACACCCAACCATAAGATATAACAATGTTTTAAGACATTAAATGGTTAACAAAGTATCATTCATAGACTTGGTCACCCCATTTTTGGAATGAGATCCACTATATAGAAACTATTTCATCATTTTTTTATACAACTGGACATTATTGTAGTGGTTTTATCCATGATTAATTCATAACTTTGCATTTTATGACCCAATTTTTTAGATACTAGAGAGTCTGAATAGCCACTACCGAATTTATCTGGAATATAGAGATGTGGTGGGAGCAGTCATTTATGAGACAAAACATGAACAAATAATTGGATAAAACCAAATAGTATAGAATGTTTTATTCAAGAGGGGATTTATTATAAATTGATTTCACAATTGTAAAGTTAATAATAAAAACATGTAGGAACACATTCAATATAAAACTATAATGGAATGTAACAAACCCAAACCTGATAGAAAATCTCCCTTCAAGATTATACATGTGACCTAGATCTGATGGAAATATAGACAATATCTCTTCAACTCCATTAAAAATGAACATTTCATTAGAGGATGTTATATTAAAAAAGAAAATAGAGAAATAAATATATCATTGGATGTGATAATTCATGGTACTTCCTACATTACTAACAATATTCAAGGAAGAGAGATGATTTTATCCACGTTATACCATAAGAATGGTGAAGGAGATTGGTGACTAATTTCCGGTTCTGTGTTATCCTATTACCCACAAGAATTATGTTTATCCCAAGGGAAATTATATCCCCATGGAACTACTATTTCCATTCCATTTATTTTAAAAATTACTAATAAAAATGAATAACATTCCAAAAATTTTAAGTATATTATACCAGTATCATGATAACAAACAGATGCACAAGTTTCAGAGCACAAAATCACTAGTAGTAAAACAAGTGAAACTAATTTAAATAACACAACCAACAAATACATAAAATGGGAAGAATAAAAATAATAATCCCAACTAGTAGAATATAACTGAAATAGAATTAGTATAGTTAGGTAATAATTAAAAACATCATTGTAACAATGATTAACATACCAACTCCCCAAGGGTATAGCCAAGAGACATATTTATAATCCATATATATCTACAATGAACATTCTATTATGTCGCTATGAGTGCATCATTTTCAATTTATAATGTTATAGCAGGTTTAAAGAGAAATATTTTTTAAAGCATGTTTAAAAAAAATGAAAATATGTTTGATGATGATGAATTTTTTCCAACAAAGCCAATTAATGAAATTACTTTCATCCATTTAAAATACAAACACCAGTAAAAATACATTGAAAAATAATTTTAAAAAATATATTTAAAACTAACTTGAAATAATTTAACCTTAAAAAAATTTTATATATTCCAAAAAATATAAATTCCATAACATATTGTGGTTCAGAATGATTATTAAAGTAAATTCTATTGAAATAATTTAGTAAATTGAAAATTAATTTTTCATCAAAACATGCATCATCTACTGAGACCACATAAACATGAGTAACAAAATCATGTAACCACCAATTAGAAACATAACATGAACCAATAATACCATATAATAGAATAAGTGACTGGATTTATAATGAAATATGATTAATAAAAAAGTTTAATACAATAAAAAATTACTTTATGTGCTAACAATATTAGTCATATTAAATTATAATCAACTGAATAAAAGAATACAACATTGGGTTAAATGTTTTTTTCTACCATATATCATTCCATAAAGTTTAAAATTTAATAATTTTATTGAGATTATTCTTTTAACAATTAAAAATGATCAATTATCATTGAAATTACACAATAAAGTAAATCAACATGTATTTTATTTCACATGTGTTATTAACCAATGCTATATTCATTGAAATATTTACATCATTTATTAAGTATTATATTTTCATACACATTTTAAAAAATCTAGAAAGTAATTATTCATCCAGTTATTTTTTTAACCATGATTTTA
Organism: Viscum album; assembly: GCA_963277665.1. Classification (NCBI taxonomy): domain Eukaryota; kingdom Viridiplantae; phylum Streptophyta; class Magnoliopsida; order Santalales; family Viscaceae; genus Viscum; species Viscum album. Next base: position 1,867,710,641 of record OY728159.1, read on the forward strand.
TAACTACACTCATCATGGTAAATAACAACTACTAATTATTTTCAAACTATTTATCAATGTAATGTGAAATAATTATATTTTTAGTGTTCTTTAATGATCCATTTTAAAATAAGAACAATGTTCTGAAAGAAAAACATGAAATCATTCTATAAAATTTAACATCAAAAAATTATACTTATTGTGATATATATTATAATAAATATTTCATATTAATTACAACAATTAAAATTAATAACAAGATTATTTTATTTTTAACATAAAAAATTATCCAAGTAAAAATGTTTCAATGATCAATAAGGATCATTGTTTAATTCAAATTTTTATGAAATTATTTTCTAATCATTAAATAAAATTAATATATAGCATGTTTAAAGAATATGAAATTTTAATTATAAGACAAAAAGTTGTCTAACATTAGTAATGGTTCTCTAAAATAATATCAAAGAAATAGTTATTAAGAAACAAAAAATAATATCAGTATACATGGGATTATACATCTAAGAAATCAACATAAAATAATGGATAATATATGAAAATAGGTATTTTTCAATTACATTTTATCTAATTTATTATAATTTATGGCATTGATATTTTAGGTTTGAGTTCCATTAAACTTTTATGCACTATTTATCATTAAAACACAATGAAGGATGACATGAAATTCAATGCCAACAAGAATTAACATATAACGTAAGGGACAAGAATATTTCTAATGTTCTTAATTCCATTCAACATAAGTCTTTAGTATCGTTGATGCCATTAGTATCCATTTTGATTAAATAATGTTACCATGTTACCATTAATGAATTAATAAACTGAAACATATGACATTAATTATTTCATCCTAGTGGGAAGTCTTTTACTAATTCATGATATTGAAACATAATTATCTAAATTAGCAATGATGGGGTGATGAAATCCCTATATGTGTCTTATGATTCCTTTTATACATGGACCACCCTAGTAACATGATGTTCATCATAAATAGGTTTTCTAAGTCTTTTTATTATATATATTTCATGTTTTATCATTTCTTAATCCTTACTACCATCCAAAGATGGTGGACTAATTTTCTTATGATACCATTTGTAACATCCCACCCCCACCAACTATATTGGTAAGAGACATACGTTTTACTAAACATAGTTGATGTGTCTTGGATAGCAAAGGCGAGTAAGAAGTTCCAAAGAAATACTGGATTATTAGGGGATTATTTTACATAAGAAAATAACCACTATATAAATAAAAAACACAAACAACGCTATATGATTCATGTAATATTGTAGAATACAACTCCAAAAGAAGAAACCAAGAAACATAATCAGATTTTAATAGAAAAAAGTAATAAAAAATATTACTATAGAATAAAGGATTGAAAAATAATGAAAAAGTTCCAAACTTGTCACTAACACTGATCTCCAAATAATAGAGACAACTAAGATCCATGTCCCATACCTAATAACCATATCACCCCCACACTCAGATATATATGTTTGAGATCACCCATTATCTAAATCATTTTAAAAAATATCACAGGAATGTGCATATGTAGGGGGTGACTAATCCTAAATAGTAATAAACGTACTAAAATATTCCGACACACAACACATGAACTAGAAAAAATTTATATCATGGTGTATAGAAAATAGAGGATAACAATGCCAATATATTTTATCAAAAAAAAAGATTATTAATAAAAAGTAATTTAAATAAAAATATTTATTTCCCTTTTTCACATGGAATACCCTTCCATTATCCTTACACACACATGTACATAGAATAAAAATCATAACACTCAAAAGTTTTTATCCAACTTTTACCACGTCATTTCAAGGTGATAAATATCATTTTCCTTTCCTATGTACAAAGAGAACTATTTCTATTTCCAAAAGGCATAATATAATGTAATTTGAACTCAAACCACCATATTTGGAAAGACTGTATAACCAAATTCCATTTATCAAATCAAAACCCTATTAATTTCTAAATCATAAAAATACAAGATTCATTCTCCAACCCATAAAACATTTCTTTCACAAGGTTAATCAAAGTTTCAATGAAACACATAACATCAATGTTTATAAATATGATTTTTTTAAATACATGGGAAAAAATTCATAAAGAAATAAATTATGGATTTTCTATTGAAAAACATAGTAAATAAAATTAAAATTCCAAGGCATAAAATTCTAGAAATAGTGGAGTGATGAAGAAGACACCAACCTCTAAATGGGGGATGAAAATTCAGAAAAAATTAATAAACCTTTAGACTAGGAAAGAAACATCTTCCCTTTATGGATCTAAAAAATATGTCACCAAAAGACGCATCATATGACATAGATCTGTACATAAAATGTTATATCTATAACTCCATGAGATAAAATATTAGTAGGTCTTAAGGTAACAAAAAATAATTAAGACATACCATTGATTCAAGATATCATATTCACATAGATACTTCAATATTGGCCACTAGATCTAGTGGAACCTCCATGAGCGATTAGGGAAGGGGATAAGTTTGGGATCATGATATAAGAGTATAAAAATGTAAGTTTCTAAGGTAATATCTATGTTAAAAATTAATTTTTGGATCATTTAAAACTTATCGCGTGGTTATGTCACATGGTTAAACAAACTATGTGCTAACCATGAGTATTATACTAAGAATTTCCTAGAGATCCACACAATTTTAACGCATGATTTGAAAAACCCTGAACCAACCATGTTAATGAAATTGTAAAAATTCTATCATCTCTCACTGATTTTCCTAGAAACTAATATGTTTTTTCCAAACCATGGACCAAACATATTCCTTTCTATTAACTCCCACACCATATTTCATAGTTTCTCAGAGAGGGTGTGTGGCTTCCCTTATCCTAGCTCAAATGTTTATCTCTTTAAAACCGATATAAAACACCCCAAAACCATCCAAAACATCCTAAACCCAAACCCATATATTATATAAATTTAATATACCTATCAAAAGTGTAATTTATCTCAAAAATAGTTGTTAAATATATTCTTTTTGTAAACCAAAATCCTTTCCCCCATGAGATAGTGTCAAGAACATTTGAGTGTGTGTGCCACAACAACTAGATACAAGTCATGGGTCAAGTATTCATAGTCAGGTATTACTAGTTCTAGGACCCATAATTGACCACATACCCATCCTAAATAAGAATTGTAAGTAAGAAAAAAATTAATTCATCACAATATTAGGTATACTCCTTACCAGGATCTGGTATGGTCATGACTAGAGAAGATTTTAATTTCTTTATTAGCTCCTTGAAGGCTGCCTTAGATGTATTAGACTAGTCACACCTCACTCCCTTCTTGGTTGGGCCTATAAATAGTACTTATAAGTGACATAAGACAAAGATAAATCTATGATAGTATCAACCCAATACAAGGAGTATGAATCTAAAATAAATTCTTTCATTTCTCCCAAGAAATCATATAATTCTACTATCTCTTAGTCTCTTAATAACCTAGCCTCTATAATGTGATTTCTATATAAATGAACATGATCCAACAAAAACAAAAAATTTGATATAATTGCATATAGCTATTATCCATTCAGTGTTCATAGGGATATCTCTCAATTTCATGAGGTTTGTACCTCAACCAAGAGTACCAAAAAAATATCATTGATGTACTTTGTGATAAAGGAGTCCATTTAAGTTTAGATACAATATTCATTAGGGTCATCAATTTAACAGGATTTTTTTTACCAAATCCCATAAAAATGTACTCATAAAGGCCATACCTTCTTCCAAAATAATTAAAATGATTGGGATATTGTCTTACTTTGGGTAGGTGGTACCTCAACCATTAGTCAAACATGTAGAAAACTAAATAACCCTTGAAATGGTCAAATTAATCATTGATTTGAGGTAGGGGATAAATTATGTTAACTTTTACCTAGTTAATCTTTTGAAATTTCACACACAATCTCTTAGATCCAACTACCATCTTGGAAAAAAAATTGAAGCAGCCCAACAAGATGTTCTCATGTTTATAAACCCCTTTATCTCCAAGTCTTTAAATGGTATTTTAATTCCAAAATCTTTTTTAGAAACATCTTTTAAAGAATAATATAAATAGGTTCCGTACTGGAAAATAGATTTTCCATAAACTCAATTTCATATCCATATGGAAATACTAAAAAATCCTTATAGAATACATCGTAATATTTGATCAGAAACATGAGGTTAGACTATACCAAACACCTCCTCCTCATCTAGAATGAGACTTGTAGAGACCTAGTTTTTTTCTAATAAGACTTTAAAATTTTTATAAATATTATTCTATAGTTAGGAACTGATATGGTGTGAGATTTTGAGGCCTAATGTGCCCAGAATAAATTTTAGAAAAATATTATTATAGATTTTATATTATTAGCATTCATTTATTTATGGAAAATGGGATAACTCTTAAAGGTTTGATCAGATCGGAAATATGAGACCACACATGGGTCCATAACACGGTGTTTCCTCTACCAGTTACATAATATGACTCGGTGTGGGACGTTCGAATCCCTCTCTTGTTGGTGGTGAATTTTAAGTGATTTAATTAATTAATTTGATTAATTAATTAAAACCATTAAACCTAATAGAGTTTTTATAAATTATTGACTTCAATGAGTTTCTCATAATCCTATTTTTTTTAATGTCATCTTCCCCTCTCCTCCCCCCCTTGGATTTGGATAATGATAAACTAAGAAACAATGATGAGGAAACCTTCGTTATAGACGAATCAAGATGCAGTGAACAGAACAGATCCTCCTCCTTCAATAAAGAACTTGTTCTTCATCAAATAGTGATCGATTCAATTCAGGATAGACTCTTCATCATCTATTTTAAAAAATGGATTAAAATGTGATCACATTGAAACTAAATTATTCAACCTGCAACATTGATTTCAAACTTCACATGATCCCTAACACCATATTTCTTATTGTTTATCTCATGTTCTTACCTTGATGCTATATTTCGGATCTCTAACCAAGAAGTCTTGGATTTTGATGATTAAAACATAGGTTTTTGGTTCCTTTATCCCCTTTTTATTCAAATTTATCACCGTGGAATCCTCAAAAATCTTCATTTGACAATTTCTAGGCTACCTGAGCTTGATCGGGACCTCACATTCTTAGTGGAATTGTGGAATGTCGACAGAATTACAAGAGAGGAACATACCTGAAAATGACATGATGTAAGGATGAACAATCAAAAGGTTTCATATCGATCCTTTGAGAAATGAAGCTGTGATGGATTGTAGAATATCCATCCAAACCATCATTTTTGAATGCAGCCAATTCATGATGAACAGTGACGTAATCCCTTGTTCTTCGAACAGATCCATAATTTTTGGAGCAGAATAAAGAAAATATGACCCTTGTTAAATCATATTTTGAGAACAAATGTGGTTTCTAGAAATATAGAGATTCTAGTGAAAATCCAAATTACACAACATGTTCAACAAAGAACACATGGCATATAGTGCCCACCCTCAGCAGTAGTGCAAGGGTTTGGGAAATGATAAGAATGAAATGGCGTTTACTTCCCTTGACATGGATTGTAACACCTCTCTATGTGATATAAGCTATGTGAAAGAGATAGGACCATGCACATTCGTTGTACTGACCACACAAACACAGGTTGGCCACATGAGAATCAGTCGATGTGGACCAAAACGATGTGTCCTGATGCACACAGAAATGTAGTTTGAGTACACGAACACGACCAACAGACACATCCCAGACCCTAGATAAATGGAACTAGAAATTTAGTCCACCGACATGGAATTCAATGCAACATGGGATGGGGATTATGCCTTACTAGAGACATGACAAGAAAGTGAAGGGGTCCATGCTCTATCTGGGCCACCTCACACACAATGTACCATTTGATCTCCCATGATCAATCTTCAATCATTCATATATCCTTCGTTTAAACCTAGATTTCGGCCAACAGAACGTCTATCCTAAGTGTTTAACCATGAATAATGTGATGGTACCCTAAGAAGTGGAATTCAAGATAAGATTTTTATGTTAAGAGTTTGCACAAATAGAGACAACACAATATTATGACAGAGATTAGACAGGATTAACAGGATGACCTTCTATGATGACTCACCAGCTGGGCTGGGTAGTGAAGTCCATGATGAGAGCATCCAGGATAACCCTCCATCTCAGTTGTGTATTGATGTCCCTGATAGGAGATACAGGGATGAACTTCAATGTGGGATGGGAAGTGTAGTCCCTGACGAGAGATACCAGGTTGACCCACCAGTTGGGCTGGGTTGTGTAGTCTTTGATGAGATATACTTGGATGAACCTCTTTCTAGGAGGGGTAGTGTAGTCCCTAATGTTATTTGGCCGACCCTCCAGCTGGGACGGGTTGTGTATTCCCTTACGATTTAGAGATGTCCCGTGAATGTTTGACATAGTATCGAGGCGTGGTTTGACATACCTATGGACTCATGAGAAATTAGGGAGATTTTCCCACCATGAAACATCCTTGTGATGTGGCCTAAAACAATAAAGGAGAATCATTGGCTCTCTAAAAAATAGTATTGTGGTGGGGTGATTTGACCCCATTTGACATATTTCTCTTGGGAAGACACATGAGGTAATGGGCATTGTAGATGGTTTTACCGTAGAATTTTTGTCTACTAATATTCTTGGGATGAGCTATGAGAAGGATATCCCCTTACTCCCAAGTTTGGGATTCTTTGACTAGGCATATATATATATATATATATATATATATATATATATATCCATCCTGTTATAGTGCCCACTCCTTCAGTCTTGGATACTCTCTTTCTAGGGGAGGCGATGACGTGTGAGGTATGAAATTTTCTTTCTGTATCTAGATTATTTTGGTTGGATTAGTCTACTCTTTGGATATAGGTAGATAATATTGGATGAGAAATTTATCTCCTCACCATATTAAGTTCCTTGTATTTGGACGAGTCTACTTTCACAGACTTGTTAGGTTTTGAAGCACTCATTCCATCCTATTTTACAATACTTTGTTCCATTTACTTCTTCTCTTTAGTTGTATATCTTACTACACCTCCTTCAACTTTTTTGGTGTTCTACTAGGTATGTATGACCTCACCCCAACATTGGATTTTCCCAAAAAATGTCACGTCTTTTGAAGATGGTGGATAGGTTGATCACGACTACAGAGGATCGTAGTATTCACTTTTTCTAATTTTGTCTACACTTTCTCATTGAGTTAGATGTATGCATGTGTATAATTTCTTAGGAAAAGGACTCCATGAGTTTTTTTGTGTCGTCGCCTCTTGTCGCTAACCCCAGACCTCTAGAGCCAGGCTTAGGGAATTTCTGACTGGAACCTCAGCATGGGGAGGGTTATGATGGTGTGGTATCAAAGGTGGTTCATTCCTTGTGATGTTGTTCAAACATTCCCTAATAAGGAATTTGTTGGTATTTATTGAAACAATGCCAAATGGTCTTGAGAGAGGCTCTTAGTCTATGGAGTCTAGTGACTGTATGTGAAGCTGATGTATACATTCAATAATACCATAATTACCTGCTTGTTTATTCGAAACAATGAGGGATTTGTTGCAGGAAAAAATGGTACATGCATCATATTGGAGTGATTCTTTGATTGTACTTCTTAAGTAAGATACCCATTCATTTGATGATATATATATATATATATATATGTATATAAACTCATATGACCACATTACTCCTTGATAATTTTCAGGATGGCTTCCCGACAACAGCTAGCTAGGATTGCAGCTCTGGTTCATGTAAACAACCCTATGAGTGACATGGCCTCACTTCAGGGTCCATCATGTGGTCCCCTTCTTCAGGTGGACCAGTAGTGGTGCCTTTACCCACTGGGAATTAGATGGTACCATATTGTTCGGATGAGTGTGTGCATAGGATAAGCACACTCCATGAGTTCTAACATCAGTGACCGCTGAGGTTCCGTAGCGAGCTAGACCCATTGGTAGTAGAGAGTTTTCTGGAGTCGGTGGTCCTCATGTTCATACTGGTTCAGACCCTAATTGATTAGTGGGATGTTTTTCTAGCCGTCTGTTTTCACAAAGTAGTTTGGAGATGGTGGATATTAGTTACCCATATGCATGATGAGGAGATACTCTCATGGTAAGAATTTTAGAAAATTCATCATGAGGAGTACTACCCCTCCAACTTAGGCTTCGTTCGGATTTAGGAGCATTGTCAGCATCATTATATAGGAATGATAGTTGCAGAGTACATGGTTTAGTTCACAAACCTTCTTCTCTATTATCTTAACATGATCAGATATGGTTACTTCTGAGCACAGATGTTCGAGAATAGAATCTATAGAGAGATCTAGGACAATGTAGTGCCCTTGTCCATCCCCACCAATGTTGGGGTGCTGGATAGGGCACTTGTGACGAAGAGTTTCCTAGACGATGGACTCCATATAGATGGATATAGTGGTAGGTGAGATAAGGATGAGTCATATTTAACAACAAGAAGGTGTCAGTGGTCCCTAAATAGGAGACCCTTCCATAATCATACTCAGGGATGTGTTCTCCTAGTTCAGGGGCATCACTGAGCCCCAGGGAAACCCAGGGAGGGATGATGTAACAATTATAAAGAATGAGATCACATACACCATGGTTGCCCGAGCAGGCACATAGAGTATCCCAGGCAGGCAGTAGATACACCGGTATTGTATAGGTAGCATTGTGATTAGTGATCACACCCATAGGGATAGGGTGTTCTTTAGGGAGGTAGAGCTGTTAGTGTAGTGGGAGGAGCTATAGGTGGAGGATGGTAGTACAAGTTTCTACTATCACCACCACCATGTGGACCAATTTAGGCTCAGGGAGATGGAGGCTGAGGCTGCAGATAGATGTAGACTATGGACGTCTATGACCTAGTGTCACATGAGATGAATTGCGGTACAATTTATGTTTACTCTACTCTTTCCTCGGTATTGGTATCCATAGGATTTATCCATTCTTTTATCTCTTTAATATTTTTTTGGGGATGGATCTTGTAATAGAGATGCAAGAACAACATATATGCCATGAAGTTCTTATAGGGAACGTTCCTCAGTGTCATTCATCTGGAGGGAGTGCGAGATATATCATGGAGAAAAGAGGATCGCATGGTCCCTACTGGTCATCACGATGGAACCCTATTCCATCATCCTAGACATGGATTGGCTTCTAATGGTTCTACCCTAGATTGATTATCACTTCAGGTAAGTCAGATTCTTATGTGCTGATGGTATGAGGTTCTCTTTTCCCTATGAGAGAGACATAATTTCAAGATGAGTGAGTGATGTGAGCAAGAGGTTAAAACCATTTTCCCATTAGATTTTAAGTATGATCCTTGGTGTTGTAGATGATTCGTGTATCCTGGTCCCCTTAGTTGTGGATGATTATGTGGATGTATTTCCCAAAGATGTTTTGGGACTACCTCTAAGGAGGGAGTTAGAGTTTTTCAATGAATTATATCTAGTGACTACCCCGATATCTTCTTTAGTATATCGTATAGAATCTACTGAGCATTGGGAGATAATTTTTCAGTTAGAGGACCATCATGAGAAATGGTTCATCATACAAAGTGTATCCCCCTAGGTGGCGCTAGTTTTGGTTGTGAAAAAGCAATACTAGAGAATACAGCTCCGCATGTATTATCATTTCATGAATCAAGTGGTGTTAAATATCAAGTACCACATTCCAAGGATTTATCACCCCTTGGATTAGTTGTGAGGTGTGATTTGGTTCCCCAAGATCAATCTTAGGTCTGACTACCACCAGATACAGGTTCATGAGGCTATAATTTCAAACTTGGCCTTTCGATGTCACCATGGAAACTACATGTTCTTAGTGATTCCCTTTGGTGTGACAAATTCTCCTACCATTTTCATGGATTTGATTATCCAGATCTTCCAACCATACTCATACCATTTTTTTGATTTTTCTTCATCAATGATATACTCATATACTATGGGACAGAGGAAGAGCATTCAGTGCACTTGAGGAGGTTCCTTGATCTACTTCGAGAGAACAACCATTATGGAAATCTCTAAAAAATGCAGTTCAAGATATAGAAACTTTACTTTCATGGTCATGTATTTTTTGTGTAGTATTTATCTATGGATCTAAAAAAGGTTCAAGAAGTGGTTTTTTTGGATCCACACAAGAAAGCGTCTGAGGTGCGGAGGTTTCTTGGCTTGATGGGGAACTATCAAAGATCCGTGGTAGACTTATCCAGTATCGAAGCCCCTCTAACTACTTTGAAATAGAGGGGAATGTTTTTTACCTAGATTGTGTCGTTCCAGATGGCCTTTGAGGGGTTGGGGAAGAGGCTGAATATTTCTCTATTTTTGAGACTATGAGAGGAAGGAGTTGAGTTTGTGGTATATTGAGACGCCTCAAGAGTTGGTCTTGGTTTCATGATGATTCATTGATATGTGGTCATTGCATATGGGCTGAGGCAGTCAAGACCCCATGAGAAGAAATATACTACTTATTATCTGGATCTAGTAGCAGTAGTCTTCACTTTGAATATGTGGAGGCACAACCTTCTAGGAGAGTACTTTATGGTTTACTCAAACCACCAGAGTCTTAGGTACACCTTCACATAGATAGTCCTAAACCTATGGTCGTGATTCTGGTTAAAATTACTATAGGACTATGAATTTTTTATTTTTTATACTCTAGGAAAGGTATATGTTGTAGAATATGCTGTTAGTTTGATGTCTTAGTCTTTCCAAGTGCGGGAAGATTCAGAGCTGTTAGCTTCCATGCAGCTGACCCTGATGGTGTATAAGGGTACTATTTTTCTACAGTCAATGGTGTTGAATCTAATGCTCCTCAAGTGTTTGAATGAATATTAGTTGGGAGATATTGATTATGAGGTTCTTTGGGATCAAATATCAAGAGGTTATGCCCCATACAAATATTTTGAAGGAGGGAATTAGGGTATCTTCTTCTTGAGAAGAACATTAGTTCCAGTGGAAATATTGGTGGAAGTGATGTGGGAGTTCCATTGTACAATCATTTCTGTACATCTCGGTGTGGGGATGATATACAAGGATATTCAATGGAAGTTTTGGTGGTCCAGAAAGAGACTGAATGTATTTAAGTATGTCTCACAATGCCTTACCTATCAGTAGGTGAAGGTCGATCACCTAGTTCTAGCTTGTTTGTTGAAGCATCTTGATACCCCAAAGATGAAATGGAATAGAAAATATATGGACTTAATCATAGGGAATCCACAAAAATTAAAGATCCATCACACTATCTAGGTGATAGTGGACTGAATCATGATGTCAGTGCACTTCCTTACGATCATGGATCAAAGTTCAAGAAAGAGTTTTTGGCAGATGTGTGTGTGAGAGATCATTCTCTATCAAAGGGTACCCTCGATTATTGTCTTTGATTGTGATGATCGGTTTAAATCAATACGATGTAGAGGCCTAAATTAGGAATTAAGGACCTATTTGTAAATGAGTAGAGCCTTTTACCCCCAAGAATATGGTCAGATCGATTGAACTATCCTGTTGCTAGAAGATATGTTGAGAACATGGGTCTTGGATTTCAGCTGAAGCTGGGAGGATCACCTGACATTTGTGGATTTTGTGAAAAACAATAGATAACAATCCAACATATGAATGGTACCTTTTGAGGATCTATATGAGATTCCCTTCATGGAACCCTTGTGATGGAAGTATATTGGAGACTTGTATCTTATGGGCCCAAAGTTAGTGCATGTGATGATAGAGAAGGTCCATGTCATATGTGAATAGATGAAGATGGACCATAGTAGAAAAATTTCCTACATAGATCACCATAGGAACTTGGAGTTCATGTGGGGAGACACAATCATCTTGAGAGTCTCCCCACGACATGGAATGTGGAGGATTCCCTAGAGAAGTAAGATATCTCCATGGTTCATCTGGCTGTTCGAGATCGGGCAGAGGATTGGTGAGGTATCCTACCGCCTTAGATTTCTCCCATAGTTATAGCAGGTGCATGGAATATTTAATGTGTCGCAGTTGAAGAGATATATGTACGAACCAACACATGTTATTGACTGGGGAGAGATGAACATTGAGGATGGATCCACCATTACGGAGCACCAGGTGGTGATCAAGGATGGACAAGAGCGGACCATATGAGAATGGGCCATACCTCTAGCCGGAGTGTTTTAGTAGCATGGAAATGTCTATGAGAGTTCTTGGGAATGAGAGATCTAGGTGAGGGCTTAGTATCCCAAGTGGTGTGTTTAGTTTCACTTTTCAGGAATGAAAATCATGAAGTAGGGAATGAGTTAAAGACCCACTTTTTTACTAATAAGACATTGGATTATTTCTAAATATTATTCAAGAGCTAAGACCTAAGACAGAGTATGATTCTGAGGCCCAGTGTTCCCATAAATAATTTTATAAAAAAAATTTATATATTTTATATTAAACATGCATCGTTAAATTAATGAAATTGGGATAACCCTTAGATGGTTTATCAAATTTGAAATCAGAGACTATAGCTGGGTCCAAAATGTAGTGTTTCATAAAGGAATGACGTAATATGATTCAGTGTGGGATGTTTAGATCCCTCGCTCATTGGTGGAACATTTTAAGCGATTTAATTAATTAATTTTATTAATTTAGTAAAATCCATTCACCTAATATAATTGTTCTAAATTATTGATTTTGGAGAGTTTTCCACATAATCTGATTTTCATAATGGCTAATCATCTCCTCTCCTCCTATCCCTTCCATTGGATAATGATGAATAAAGAATTAATGATGAGGAATCCTTGGTTTTAGAAGAATCATGACACAACGAATGTAACATATCCTCATCATTCATTGATGAATATGTTATTCACCAAAAAAGATTGATCTAATCCTGGTAGGACTTGTCTTTAGCATATTTACACCTGGGATTAAATGTCTAAACATGTTGAAACTAAATTATTTAACCTGTGCCTTTGATTTCAAACTTTTCATGAGCCCAAGAACCAGGTTTCTTATTTTTATAACATGTTCTAACCCTAGTTCCTGATTCTCGATCTTTGAACAAGAATGCTTGGATGGTGATGATTTAAACATTAGTTTTTGGAGAATCCCTCAACTTTTTATTCTTATTTATCACTGTGGAATCCTTTTTGATCCCGGTTTACCTATTTCCAGGCAAACGAAGCTCGATCTGGCACATAGATTCAGAGAACATTTGTGGACAAATTAAATAATCATGAGTGAGGAATGGATATAGAAATGGAACTATTCAAGGATGAATAATCCTAAGGATTCATACTGATCTGATGAGAATTAATTTCAGAAAGGTGCGCAGAAGATCCGGTTGAACCCACATTTTCGAATGAGGCCGATTCACAATGAACAACGAAGCAATCCAGCATTATTGAACACGATATGATTTTTTCATAGAAAAATCATGTGACTCTAACCCTGGATGATATATATTTAGAGCACAAATGGATATTTGGGAAATCCTGTGATTATGGAAAAACTATTGACTACACCTCATGTTCAATGAAGAACACACAGTGTGTAGCCTCCCTTAGTGGTGACACTAGGGCTTGGGAAAAGATAAGGATCAAACATCATGTACTCCGCTAGACAGGTTATGAACCACCTTTCATATGATATGGTCCATATAAAGGTGACATGGAAAAGAAAATTATCTATACCGAGCACAAAGACATGACATGTTCTCATGGGAAACATCGTGTGTGCACCAACACATTGTGTACTGATGTACATGGGCATAGAGTTCGAGTACACATATACAACCAACAAACCTAGATCATTCATTGGATAAACAGAACATGCCATGTATTTTACCTACACGAAAAGCACTACTAAATGGGATGTGGACCATGTCTGACCAGAGACCCGACCATATGGTAAAGTGGGGCCACTGTAACACCCCAAGCTTTTACAGTATTCTTCTCTTTGAATAATGTGATAGCGTCTGTTGTACGCAACACCGAGTTCTAACACACCATAACCAATCAAACTAGCCGTTATGAATAGTAATACCTACTTTTTGAAATTATATATATTTTATATTTCAAAATGGACTTCATTTTTGGATTCGGAATATCGATTTTATCCTAAGGTGATATTTTGGTACTTTTCGGATAACATTAATATTTTCATGAATAGTGAAAATTACTAAATTTTGATTAAAAACAACTTTTTTAATCAAAATAATTAATAGTGATAAATTGTGAATTTGAGTGATTTTAAAGTATATTTATAATATATTTTTACCATTTAATACAATGTTGGTCATTGGACATAATTTTACAATTAAACCAGACATAAACAAGTGTCAATCTTTTAATAGTTATTATCTCTTAAAAACACGCTTTTTGTTTTAACAACGGGAATTAATTTTAAATTAATTTCTGCCACTTCTGTGTTTTGAATTTGGAAAAATGGATTCCATATTTGGAATCTAGATTATCAAATTCTGTAAATAGGTAACTTTTATTTTTAGACATTTTGAATAATTACTTCGGTAAATATTTTATTTACCATGGTTAAGGGTAAATCCGGTAAATAAGGGTTAAAAAATAATATTATAATAATACTAAATTACCCTAAAACGTGTCCTAGCCTTATTGGTTGATACATGTTCGACCATAGGAATCTTTGGTTCGATTTTGGGACCCCATGGAGCCACTTGTAGGTGATAGGGACACTTAATTTTAATTAAGTTAAAATGAATACAAAAATGACACAAGCATATATCTTTTAGAAAAACAATTTTTTACATAGGGTTATATATGTTGGATTTTCGACTATAATTATTCTTTAGAAATCTAAAAAATGTTCCTACATAATTATATTTTATTTATAATTTTTAGAGATTACATAAGTTAATATATTTATGACACAATTATGATGCAGTAATTACCATAATAGTGAAAATATAAAATAATTGATATTATAAATACCCAAATAAATATAATTTTAGACTTTTAATGAAATAAAATAATTTTATAGGATAATATGAAACATTAGGATTTATTTAATTAACTTTGTTCGAAGTAATAATTCTGTTATGAGTTTCACAAAAATCAACTATTGAATAGTGTCAAAATTGACATAAAAGAGTTTTTAAAACAAATATTATATTATTAATTGATATTAAATTCCTAAATATCTAAGGTTCGTCCAAGAGACTTATATCATAATAGGTGTATCATTAATGGACCACTTGGGGGTCGCTTGGATGTATATAGTAAATTTATTAACCATATAATATAAAAATACAAAGAGACATTGTAAAAGTGAAACTAATTAACTTAGAGTTAATACTTAAAGATAAGGTTAATATATGTACCCAAACCTGTCTAAATTATATTGGTTGAGTGGTTTTAGACCCATACCCACCTTAAAATTTAAATATTCCACTTTCGAGCCATTATAAACTGAATATGAATTTATTATAAATTAATATTTCTAGCTTTTCCAAAGGTGCCCCTCAGCCCTCTTATAAAAGGGAACTCCTCCTTATCATTTATTCACACCTTAAAAGCCTTTTTGCTCGGCCAAAATCTACCCAAATACTCTCCCAACTTCTTTCACTACAACCTAGAGGCCTTATTTTGATCATAGAGCCAACCTAAGGAGCCCTTTTGATCAAATCAAAAGGAAGAACCCGAAGAAGAGGTAATGTTTTCACCACCCCTTTTCCAAGTTCCTTTCTTCTTCCACTTCTTCTTCCTTTGTTATTACCATTATAAAATAATAAATCCTGTATCATATATATGCTGTGATGTTATTATAAATATGGTACAACCATATTCATTAATCTATCTACCCTTTCAATAACATGTCACCATACGTGCGTACGTACGGCTTACCGTCTCTATATCGTTGTGTAATTGTTATTCAATATATTATTATTTTGATGGGTATAATAATGATGTGTAACTCATGAAAATAATAAATATAACATGTTAATGATTCTGTATATATGATATACCATCCATTTATATATTATTTTAATATCAAAAGAATGATATTGTCGCCCGTGCGTACGTACGGACTACCGTCTCCACGAACGTGATGAGATTCATTCTCCATCGTATCCATTGAAGTATAATTATCATTTGATTATTTAAAAATGATGTTTAAGGACTTGATATCATTTTGGATATGAATAATATACAACCTATACATTACAAACATGGCTTACATAACAAAACATATAAAAGAAAATGAGTAAGTTAACACCCGAAACAACGATAATACTAAGATATTATTAACAAATAAATGTTAAAAGATCATATATGATATCATATTAATGTATATGATTCTTATATAATTTAATAACAATTATTTCACCATTATACAAGAGGTTAACCTACCCCAACCAAGGAAAAGTTCAAGGTAAGGGTTTATTTCGCAATCTCTTCATTATCCGAGGTGGTTTATACATAGTAATCTACTGAGATTTCTTTATAATCCACATACATGTTTCTTAGAAATGTATTTCAAAACATTTTTACTATTTACAAAGAATATGGGTTAAAGTAATTTATACCCTTATTTGTTTTTAAAGGAATCTTTCTGTCGTTTTCCAAACAAGGCACTTTTTACCTTTCGACAAATTTAAGGTAAGAATGTTTTTTTATCTTATACGACGGGTGCGGCTATTTACCGCCATTATAAAATCGTCAAAGCTTCCCTTACAAGGTTATAAGAGTATTTTAAAATAAAATGTTTTATTTCATAAATATAAGACTCTTAAATGATTTCAAAATAAAAAGAGATATTTCTCTAAAAAGAGTTTTGATTTCATCTATGTCAACATCATTTGATGGATTTTACGCTTATTTGAAGCTGATTTATTATGATACAAAACTTATATATTGTATTGAAGATTTTGTGGTATGTTTGACTGTGGATGTGCTATTTTGATACCATTCATAGTTTATGGTGAAAGTATTGACATTTCGTATGCTAGTTTTAATACGAATGTTTATGTTATGTTTAAACCTTTTCATATGGGAATGCATTGGACTTAATATGTGACGGGTGGAGCCCGCTATAGCTCCTCGATCCATCGGTAGGTCTCATGAGACAAACTAGTGTCTTGGTACAAGGCCTTGGAAAAATATTATTTGTAGTCTTGGCATGAGGCCTTGGCTATGTGGTTATGATAGTCTGGAATTATGCATTCCATCATTATAAAAGTGGTTATTGATATTTCATGTGATTATTCGATTAGTAGAATATCCATGTGAATAAGTAAATGACATTATTTCATTTTATTTTTTCCATAATATGTTTAAGTTCAAGTTTGAAAGGCTTTTGTTTTAGTTATACATTGGCTTAAATGTATATTCGTATTTATGAAAGTTTCCGCTATATTGTTATCCTTACTGGGCATTTGAGCTCACCGCTTTTCTATGTTTTATTTTTCCCAGTAAGTGAAGAAGTAAATTATGAATGACCTGCAGGGATATTATGAGGGGATAATAGTGTGGATTATGGAGAAAATATGTTGTTGTAGTAGTTTTTCACTTCATGATGTAATGTAAAACTTTATGAATATATCTTGTGTTTCCAAGGCTACTAAACCAATCGGTCTTTCGATATTTGATCTTTCTTGTGATCAAGCCAATGTTATGTAATAATGCACCGACTCTGGGTAACTGGGGTCTGGGCATTACGGTTGGTATCATAAGAAGTTTAGTACAAACCTTGGAAGCTAGATTTAGATAAACTCTGATTAGAGCACGTAGACCTAAGATGAACTTTGAGGATTAGTATAGAAGAACTTTCTAGAATTTTGGTATTGTAGAGATTTTGTGAGTTTTCCGAGCAATACATCCCTGTCTGGATACGAGCAGGTAGAGGCGGCTCTGGCACAAATGTACCTAGGGGTAAAACCCGAAAACACCGCTTTGAGCTAGACTCTAATGGGAACTGGTGCACGACAACGGGCCTTGCTGCACTCTTGGTTACGACACTCCCGAGGGATATGCTTAGGATAACTCTCATTTTAATTAAAAATCATTATGAAGGGTTTATGAGTATATAATTTCTCAAAGAAAACATTCTTATGATTATGGATTATATCCATAAATAGTTCAATTTATGTTAAGTGTTTTATAAGTATGGGATTATGTATTTTGATTCACAAACCGATCTAGTTTATGCCATTGTTTAGAAATGGAGCCTAGTGGAAGAAATGGAAACCGTATTAATTCACACACTCCATGTAGGGATTTCCCTCCTGCTCAAGATAATTATAATGGAGCTGGTGATGCAACTGGTGTCGATCAGCTAATCACCATACTGGGACAAATCACTCAGGTTATGAATAATAACCTTACCCGTATGGAGCACCCTGATCCGCAGCGTGGAGGATAAATGTTAGATCGATTCATGAGGAAACAACCACCAATGTTCAATGGGAGTACAAATCCCTTAGTAGCTGAGCAATAGATGAATTCCCTAGAGAAAATATTTCAGGCTTTGGGGAGTAGTGAAAGGGAAAACGTTATCATGGCAGTTTACTCCCTCACTGGAGATGCTGATCAATGGTGGTCATTGATTCAAAACACGAAGGAATATGATGAAGTATAAAATATGGAATGGAGGGAGTTCAAAGTTCTGTTTTTAGAAAAATACATTCCTCGCGACCATCGAGCAGATATGGAAAGGCAATTTCTAAGTCTGAGACAAAAGGAGGATGAGAATGTCGCAAAGTATGAGGCTAACTTTACAAGGTTTGAAAGGTATGATGGAGATTATATCTGTAACCCAAGAAGTAAGATTGATCGTTTCTTTGATGGGTTAAAACCATTTCTCCGTTGAGCATTAGTCTCACAATCCTTTTCATCGTACGAAGACATTGTCTCATGCACTATCAAGACCGAAATGGAATTATCTAAGTCTTATGACTTTAAAGCAAAAAAAGATAAGAAGAGACCTGCTGATCAATCTAGGAATGGAAATAAGGGGAAGAAGGGAAAGGTTGAATATCCATACTGTGGTAAATGTGGTAAGAAACACCCCGGTACTTGCTTGAAGGGAACATGAGTCTGTTACAAGTGTGGTGAAAAAGGACACCATGCTCGTGATTGCAAGGGGAAGAAGGAAGCTACTAATGTTTAGTTCTACAATTACAAGGATATGGGGCATTATGAAAATGAATGTCCTACGAGTCAGGAGAACTTACCTCAGAAAAGGCCAAGGGATCAAGGCCAAGCTTATGCTATCACTACTGCTGAGGTAGAAGCTCCAAAAGACACGGTGGAAGGTAATTTAATGGTTTCCTCATGTTTAGAAAATGCATATATTTGATTCTAGATCATCGTATTGTTTCATATCTTCCCAGTTTTCTAAGAAAATTAGATATTTCTAATTTGATTTAACAAGGGAGTTGTCAGTTAAAACTACTAAGGGAAGTATCATTGCAACAAAGTTTTGTGAATCAGTCCCCATTAGAGCACATAAATGTTTCTTATCTGCTGATCTCGTCGTCATACCTATGATTGAGTTTGATATAATCCTCGGTATGGACTTTATTTCAGACTATGATGCGAAGATTTATTGTAAGAAGAAAGAGGTTACGATTCTTGATGATGATGATAAGGAACACCTTATCTTTAGAGCAGAATCGTCACCACCTAATTCTTATCTAGATCCACCCCCAATAGCTCAACTTAATTCAATTATTGGGGAGGAAGAGAATGAAATAACTGTGGGTGAGGAAAGGAATGTTCAAATAGAAGATGTACCTATTGTGAAAGAATTTGTAGATGTATTTCCGGAATATTTACCTGGACATCGTCCAGAACGAGAAGTTGAGTTTTCCACTGATTTAATTCCTGGATCAAGGCCTATATCAAAGACCCCTTATAGAATGGCCACTATAGAATTAGTTGGACTAAATAAACAACTCTAAGTATTGAGTAATAAGGGATTTATTCTCCCTAGTGTTTCTCTATGGGGAGCCCCTATTCTTTTTGTTAAAAACAAAGACGGATCTATGAGGTTATGTATCGACTACAGAGAGATCAATGCTATAACAAAAAAGATAAAGTATCCCCTACCACACATTGATGATTTATTTGACCAATTGCATGGAGCTCAATACTTTTCAAAGATTGAACTTCGATCTAGATACCATCAGTTGTGTGTGAAGAAGGAAGACATTCCGAAGACAGAATTTTGAACCAGGTACAGGCATTATGAGTTTACTGTAATGCCTTTTGGATTGACTAATACACCCTCTGTATTCATGGATCTGGTGAATAAAGTTTTCAAGGAGTATCTCGATGAATTTTTGGTGGTATTTATTGATGATATCTTAGTATACTCCAAAATCTAAGAAGATCATGAAAATCACTTGCGCATTATCTTGAAGACTCTGAGAAGGCATGAATTATATGGGAAGTTTAGCAAGTGTGAATTCTGGCTTCAAGAGATTTTCTTTTCTTGGCCATATTGTCTCTAAAGATGAAATCTCTGTTGATCCTTCTAAGACCAAGGCAATCTAAGAATGTCCAGCACCTACGAGTATAACTGAGGTATGTAGTTTTATTGGTTTGGTAGGTTATTATCGACGTTTTGTCCAGAATTTTGCCCGATTGGCTAACCCATTAACGAAGCTCACATGTAAAGGGGTTAAATTTGTTTGGACAAAAGAGTGTGAAGAATGTTTCGAAGAACTGAAGAGAAGATTAATCAATGCTCCTATATTGACTCTACCATCGGGGAATGATGGGTTCGTTATTTATAGTGATGCATCGAAGAAAGGACTTGGTTGTGTCCTTATGCAGAATGATAGGGTTATTGCCTATGCATCACGACAGTTGAAAATTCGTGAACAAAACTATCCTACTCATGATGTCGAGTTAGTAGCTATGATCTTTGCTTTGAAGATACGGAGGTACTACCTCTATGGTGAAAAATGTGAGATTTATACTGATCAAAAGAGTTTGAAGTATATTTTCTCACAAAAAGAACTCAACATGAGGCAAAGGAGATGGATTGAATTTCTCAAGAATTATGATTGTACGATACACTACCACCCGGGGAAGGCAAACAAGATGGCAGATGCTTTGAGCAGAACAGATCATGGTGTTTTGAACAATATGAGAATATCAAGGGATCCAATTTTCATGGATCTAGTGAAGATGGACATGGGAATAACCAGGGAAGGAGAAACATCAATGCTTTTTCAAATGGTTTACAAACCATCTTTACTAGAAAGGATTAAGTGTTCTCAGACTAATGATGGAGAATTTAAAAAGAATATTAAAGCTATTAATGATGGGAGATTGAGAGATATTGTGTATGAAAATGGAATTTTGAAATTTGGGAAGAGGCTTTGTGTTCCCGATATACCTGATATAAAAAGGGAATTGTTGGATGATGCTCATAGTTCCAATTTCTCTATACACCCTAGGAGCACCAAAATGTATAGAGATTTGAAGGAACATTTTTGGTGGGACAATATGAAGAGGGAGATTACTGATTTTGGGTCAAGATGTATAGTTTGTCAACAAGTGAAAGCTGGAAGGAAACACCCTGGAGGAGTCATGCAACCTCTTCCCATACCGGAGTGGAAATGGGACAATATTACGATGGAATTTGTCATGGGGCTACCAAAGACTCCTAGGAGGAACGATGCAATATGGGTTATTGTTGATCGTCTTACCAAGTCGGCACATTCTCTTGCTATAAGAGAAGATCTACCACTAGAACGTCTAGCAAGACTATATATTAATGAAGTTGTGAGACTTCATGGAGTACCCCTATCGATTGTTTCTGATCGTGATCCCCGTTTTACTTCAAGATTCTGGAAGAGTCTTCAGAAATCCCTGGATACTGAACTTCATTTGAGCACTGCCTACCACCCTTAGATAGACAGACAATCAAAATGGACTATTCAAACCTTAGAAGACATGTTGAGATCCTTCTCACTTGACTTTCAGGGTATGTGGGATCAGTATTTACCTCTGGTAGAATTTTACTATAACAATAGCTTCTATTCGAGTATTCAGATGGCACCATATGAAGCGTTATATGGGAAGAGATGTCGCACACCAACCGGTTGGGATGACGTTGGTGAATGAAAACTTGTAGATCTAGAACTGGTGGAGGAAACGATAGAAAAGGTGAAGGTAATCCAAAATCACATCAAAGCAGCTCAATGTAGGCAGAACAGCTATGCCGATAATTGAAGAAAGGATTTGGAATTTCAAGTCTGTGATCATGTTTTCATGAAGGTATCTCCATGGAAGGGAGTCATACATTTTGGTTAGAAAGGTAAATTGAGTCCCAGGTACATAGGACCTTTCGAAATTCTAGAACGAATTGGGGTTGTAGCTTACCAATTGGAAATTCCACCAAGTCTCTCCAAAGTTCACGATGTGTTCCACGTATCTCTATTGAGGAAATACACGCCTTACCCAACGCATGTACTCACCTACGAGGAGTTAGAACTGGAACCCGATATGTCTTATTGTGAAGAGCCCGTCAAGATTCTTGATACAAGAGAACAAGTACTTAGAAATAGGACGACGCCTCTGGTAAATGTTTTGTGGAGAAACCATAAGATGGAAGAGGCAACGTGGGAACCCGAGAAACTTATGATGAAGAACCACCCGAGTATTTTCATGTGATAAGTAATCTATAAATTTTGAGGACGAAATTATTTGAAGGAGGGGAGAATGTAACACCCCATGCTTCTACGATACCCTTCCCTTTGAATAATGTGATAGCGTGTGTTGTACGCAACACCGAGTTCTAACACACCATAACCAATCAAACTAGCCATTATGAATAGTAATACATACCTTTTAAAATTATATATATTTTATATTTCAAAATGGACTTCATTTTTGGATTTGGAATATCTAATTTAGCCTAAGGTGAGATTTTGGTACTTTTCGGATAACTTTAATATTTAGATGAATAGTGAAAATTACTAAATTTTAATTAAAAACAACTTTTTTAATCAAAATAATTAATAGTGATAAATTATGAATTTGAGTGGTTTTATGGTATATTTAGAATATATTTTTACCATTTAATACAATGTTGGTCATTGGACATAATTGTACAATTAAACCAGACATAAACAAGTGTCAATATTTTGATAGTTATTATCTCTTAAAACACGCTTTTTGTTTTAACAACTGGAAATAATTTTAAATTAATTTCTGCCACTTCTGTGTTTCGAATTTGGAAAAATGGATTCCATATTTGGAATTAGGATTTTCAAATTTTGTAAATAGGTAACTTTTATTTTTAGACATTTTGAATAATTACTTCGGTAAATATTTTATTTACCATAGTTAAGGGTAAATCTGGTAAATAAGGGTTAAAAAATAATATTATAATAATACTAAATTATCCTAAAACGTTTCCTATACTAATTTGTTGATACATGTTCGACCATAGGCATCTTTGGGTCGATTTCGGGACCCCATGGAGCCACTGGTAGGTGATAGGGACACTTAATTTTAATTAAGTTAAAATGAATACAAAAATGACACAAGCATATATCTTTTAGAAAAAAAAATTTTACATAGGGTTATATATGTTGGATTTTCTGCTATAAATATCCATTATAAATCTAAAACTATTTCCTACATAATAATATTTTATTTATAATTTTTAGAGAATACATAAGTTATTTTATTTATGACACAATGATGATGCATTAATTACCATAATAGTGAAAATTTAAAATAATTGATATTATAAATACCCAAATAAATATAATTTTAGAATTTTAATGAATTAAAATAATTTTCTAGGATACTATGACATATTAGGACTGATTTAATTAACTTTTTTAGAAGTAATAATTCTGTTATGAGTTTCACAAAAATCAACTATTGAATAGTGTCAAAATTGACATAAAAGAGTTTTTAAAAGAAATATTATATTATTAATTGATATTAAATTCATAAAAATCTAAGGTTCCTCCAAAAGACTTATATCATAATAGGGTCATCATTAATGGACCACTTGGGGGTTTCTTGGATGTATATAATATGTTTATTAACCATATAATATAAAAATATAAAGAGACATTGTAAAAGTGAAACTAATTAACTTAGAGTTAATACTTAAAGATAAGGTTAATATAATTACCCAAACCTATCTAAATTCTATTATTTGAGTGTTTTTCGACCCATCCCCACCTTAACATTTAAATAATCCAATTTGGAACCACTAGAAACAGAATATGAATTTATTATAAATTAATATTTCTAGCTTTTCTAAAGGTTCCCCTCACCCCTCTTATAAAGGGGAACTCCTCCTTCTCATATATTCACACCTTTAAAGCCTTTTGGTTCGGCCAAACTCTGCCCAAATACTCTCACAACTTCCCTCACTACAACCTAGAGGCCTTAGTTTGATTATAAAGCCAACCAAAGGAGACCTTTTGATCAAATCAAAAAGAAGAACCCGAAGAAGAGGTAATGTTTTCACCACCCCTTTTCCAAGTTCCTTTCTTCTTCCACTTCTTCTTCCTTTGTTATTACCATTATAAAATAATAACTCCAGTATCATATACATACTTTGATGTTATTATAAATATGGTACAACCATAATCAATATTTTATCCACCCTTTGAATAACATGTCACCATACGTGCGTACGTACGGCTTACCATCTCCACGTCGTGGTGTAATTGTTATTCAATATATTATTAATTGGATGGGTATAATAATGATGTGTAACTCATGTAAATAAAAAATATAACATTTTAATGATTCTGTATATATGATATAACATCTATTTATATATTATTTTAATATCAAAAGAATGATATTTTCGCTCGTGCGTACGTACGAACTACCGTCTCCACGAACACGATGAGATTCATTCTCCATCGTATCCATTGAAGTATAATTATCATTTGATGATTTAAAAATGATGTTTAAGGACTTGATATCATTCTGGATATGAATAATATACAACCTATCCATTACAAACACGGATTACGTATGAAAACATATAAAATAAAATGAGTAAGTTAACACCCGAAACAACGATAATACTAAGATATTATTAACAAATCAATGTTAAAAGATCATATATGATATCATATTAATGTATATGATTATTGTATAATTTAATAACAGTTATTTCACCATTATATAGGAGGTTAAACTACCCCAACCAAGTAAAAGTACAAGGTAATGGTTTATTTCACAATCTCTTCATTATCCGAGGTTGTTTATACGTAGTAATCTACTGGGATTTCTTTATCATCCACATCCATGTTTCTTAGAAATTTATTTCAAAACATTTTTACTATTTACAAAGAATATGGGTTAATCTCATTTATTCCCTTATGTGTTTTTAAAGGAATATTTCCATCGTTTTCCAAACAAGGCACTTTTTACCTTTCGACAAATTTAAGGTAAGAATGTTTTTTTAACTTATACGGCGGGTGCGGCTATTTACCGCCGTTATAAAATCGTCAAAGCTTCCCTTACAAGCTTATAAGAATATTTTCAAAGAAAATGTTTTATTTCATAAATATAATACTCTTAAATTATTTCAAAATAGAAAGAGATATTTCTCTAAAAAGATTTTTGATTTCATCTATGTCAACATCCTTTGATGGATTTTACACTTATTTGAAGTTTATTTTTATGATACAAAACTTCTATATTGTATTGAGGGTTTTGTGATATGTTTGACTGTGGATGTGCTATTTTTATACCATTCATAGTTTATGCTGAAAGTATTGACATTTCATATGATAGTTTTAATACGAATGTTTATGTTATGCTTAAACCTTTTCATATGGGAATGCATTGTACTTAATATGTGACGGGTGGAGCCCGCTATAGCTCCTCGATGCATTGGTAGGTCTCATGAGACAAACTAGTGTCTTGGAACAAGGCCTTGGCAAAATCTTATTTGTAGTCTTGGCGCGAGGCCTTGGCTATGTGGTTATGATAGTCTGGCATTATGCATTCCATCATTATGAAAGTGGTTATTGATATTGCATGTGATTATTCGATTAGTAGAATATCCATGTGAATAAGTAAATGGCATTATTTCATTTTATTTTTGCCATACTATGTTGAAGTTCAAGTTTAAAAGGCTTTTGTTTTAGTTATACATTGCCTTAAATATTTATTCTTATTTATGAAAGTTTCCGCTATATAATTATCCTTAGTGGGCATTTGAGCTCACCCCTTTTCTATGTTTTATTTTTCCCAGGAAGTGAAGAAGTGAATTATGAATGACGTGCAGGGATATTATGAGGGGATAATAGTGTGGATTATGGAGACAATATGTTGTTGTAGTAGTTTTTCACTTCATGATGTAATGTAAAACTTTATGAATATATCTAGTGTTTCCAAGGCTACTAAACCAATCGGTCTTTCGAGATTTGATCTTTCTTGTGATCATACCAATGTTATGTAATAATGCACCGACTCTGGGTAACTGGGGTCGAGGTGTTACAACCACAGTCCATGCGGGCCACCTCACACATCATGTACTATTTCAGTTCCCATGAGAAACATCTAATGCTTTCTATCTCCTTCATTTGAACACAAATTATAGAGCATGATATGCTTATACCAAGTATTTATCAATTTATAATTTTTTGGATCCCTTGTATGTAGTTTTGGAGAGAGAATGTTGATGTTTTCGGTTGGCACATGCAGAGAACACACCTGATGACGATAGTGATCAGATAGGCTTACCTGGATGACATTCCAAGATGACCCTACATCTGGGATGAGTAGTCTAGTCCCCAATGGGAGATACATGGATAACCCTCTATCTGAGTTGGGTAATTTATTTCAAGATGAGAGATATCAGACTCACCCTTCAGCTGGGAAGGGTAGTGTAGTCCTTAATGAGAGATATCAGGCTTACCCTCCACTATGTTGGGTAGTGTAGTCCCCAATGAGATATACTAGGCAGGCCCTATAGTTGGGTTAGTTAGTATAGTCCCAGATGAGAGATATTGGACTAACTCTCTAGCCGGGATGGGTAGTGTAGTCTCTAAAGAGAGATACTGGGACGACCATCCACCCGGGCTAGGTATTGTAGTCTTATATGAGGGATACTAGGTTGAACCTCCAACTGGGTTGTGTAGTGTAGTCTCTAACAAGTGATATCATGCTGACTCTCCATCTAGGTTGGGTAGTGTAGTCCTCGATGATATCTGGATGCCCCTCTAGCTAGGATGGGTAGTGTAGTCCCCAATGATTCAGTGAGGATCATCAAGTTTGCAACACAGTGGCGAGTCATTGTTTGACATACGTATGGACTCATGAGAATTAGGGGTTCTTTCCCCACCAATATGCATCCTTTTGACACAAACTAAAATAATGTGAGTGGGTCATTGCTTCCCAATGATGATAGCATCAAGGTGTGGTGATTTTAACCCCTTTCACTTGTGTGTCATGGGAATTAACTGGAGGTACTGGGAATTGCATATTATTTTACCTTGGAACGATTGGCTACTCATCTTATTTAGACTGAGCTGTGAGATGAATTCCCCTTACTCTCTCGTTTGGGCTAATTTTACTGAGCATATATTTATCCATCTCATTATAGTTTACAATCTATATGTCTTGGTTACTTACCCTTTATGGGAGCCTAATACACACATGGTATGCAACATTCTTTCTATGTCTAGCTTCTCATGGTTGGACTTGTCTTATCTCTAGCTATAGATATAGAAGACTCGATGTAGAGCTTATATCCTCACCATCTTGAGCTCCTTATTTTTTAATGAGTCGACTTTCACACTCTTATTAGGTTGAGCGCCACTATTTCCATCATCTTTTACTGTACCTTGGTCCATTTACTACTTCTCTTCTGTTGTTTCTTGTACTACTCCCACCTCACCTTTTTGGGGTGTTCTACTGGGTGTGTATACAGTCACCCCTACATTGTATTTTCCAAACACATGACATGTCTTTTGCAGAAGGATGAAAGGTCCATCGTGACTGTAATGAATCATTGGGATACAAGCTGCATGGACTGCGTTCTATGGTCATAGTTTGGATACTGGAGATGGGCTCTCTTAGCAGATACTCTTTTCTATTTTTATTCAGGTTAGGTCCAGATTCTGGTTGGGCATGTATTTTTTCCATTACATTTTAGTATTCACTATCGTACTCTTGTACCTTCTAGAGTTTAATGCATGTTCACCTTACTTAATAGCTATTTTAACTTTTTATACTTTTCCTTAGTGCTTTAAAATTGATTTGGTTATGTTCATGTGTGTAGGTTCTTAGGAAAATCCCCCTTGAGTTTTTTGTTCCTTCAGTTCTTGTCGCTTACCCTTGACCTATAGAGGCGGTCTTGGGGTACTTGTAGCTCGATCCCTGGATGGGGTTGGGTAGTGACTAGACTAGTAACCTTCGATGTGATCTAACCTTGTGAGTTATAGTTAGGTCCTGAATGACCTCATTGTTTGTATCAATAATCAACATATTTTAATATTTCACTATCTTGAGAAGCTATTGATACACATCAATGATCGATATCAACCTTTACCTTAAAACAAACAAACCAATCCACCCCCTAAATCGTGTTAAAGCCACCAATATCGAGAATAAATAAGTCCTGAAAGAATTATAAACTACTAAATACTAAGGAAAAACTTATGCACTTGTGCATCCCTTTTGAAATCATTCCTAAGGCTGTGTTAATGATTATCATTCCTATATGGTACTCCATATAAAATCCAAAACCACTAATGAAATATGAAGAGATGATGTAATGTGAGCCCCGTATATAAAAAAGAGTCAAAGAAAGAGTCAAAGATACTAAAATTTTACCTATAATTGAATATGGTAGTATATCCTGGCTTGATGGATTATGTTGAACCCTGAATAACTAGCGAGTACCATGACCATGTACTCACTCTAGATTTCGATTGTCATAATCCCTTACTAAAATAGATCTAAAGATACACTTTCTCCACTATGGACCAATTGGAAAATGGAATCCCAATTTCTATTCAACTGAGGTGTAGTATTCGCAACACTAGATCACTAATATGATCTCGAACCTATGCCACGAGGTTCCTAATTTCTATCAATGAAAAAATGAAGTAAGTTACCCATTATCCAAAACTGATAAAACTTTTTTGGATTTTCCATACACTATGCTTTCTTACCTCCTCATCCCAACACTTATAACACTAGGTATTAATACTACCTAGTGGAAAATGACAAGAACCACCCCATTGATGAGAATAACTACCACCATCCTTGTGTGAGTCATATGAAAAGTGGTTTTAGCTACCAAAATTGTTGTTTCCACATCTAACCATAGAGGAAAACATCCCCATCCCATTATTCTCACAAATTTTCAGCTTAGTAATCGTGGTATGGTTCATAATATTTGAAAAACGAGTCATAAAAAATAAGTGTACCTGTACCTCTTTATAATGATATAGAACATCCATAAATTTTTTAGTCCTAATGTTCTCATCACTATACAAGGTGGGAGAAAACTAAATTTTGATGAAACAAGAGTTTTATTCAATAACCATCATATACCATTATACCATCAACATAAACTCCTTTTCCATGAATGGCTATAAGGTCTAGGGGATTAAATTACTAAAGAAGTGAGTTTGGAAATATTCCCAGGTCAACCATATAAGCTAGAGACCATGGAAAAGGAAATCCCTCCCACATTGAATTTCCCCATGTAACATGTAAAACTATAGCATCTGCCTATTGTCTGTTGGTGTCTCAAAATGTTTGAGGATAGTTTATTTTGACTCCATCCATAGTTTCATGGAATTTGGGACACCTCATGGTAACAATGAGGAGTGTTATCACTTAAACTTATGGGTAAGGTCCTACAAGAGAGGATCAACAAGAGTATACCCCTCTCTATAGATTGTACTAATTAAAGAATAATTTCATGAAGCTGATTCCCAATAGCTTAGCCTTAGAATACAGAAGGCTCTAGGCCACCTACAGGTAGGTCATACTCACTCTTAACCACTTGGTGCAGGACTTTGGATATATGAGAAATTATGTCACTAAAATACCAATATGAACATCACATAACACAATAATATTAAATTTATCAAAGAATAAACTAATTAAAAACATTCAAAAAGTATCAATACCCTACATATCCAACCCATAAGTTCTCATAAAACAATGTTATCTCTCATGTTTTATCTACAACTCAATTTTACACATCATTCCATTCTATAGGACTCCATAACATAGTTTTTTTTCATGAACTCTCATTTGATAAGGAATATATTTGATTTTTTAGATAAGGAGTCATTCAAAAATTATGAGTATAAACACCGTATTAATTTCATAAAAAAATTTTATTAAAAAAATTATTTAGCTGTCAATTTATATACCAATTTATATCAAGGTATCTTCCATGTAATATTCCAAGTTATATTGCACGATAGCATTATATGGGGAAAATTACGTATATGATGTTTGTGATAAATTAAATTGAAAACCATTCTATTTGGATAGGTATAAGTATATATTCATATTCATATCATTCAATTAAAAAAAGGAAAAACTTTTTACTAACCCATATGTGCAAAGGATGATATTTGAATGCACAAACACTATCATGTCATGCCATAATAAGAGATAAAAAATCATAAATTAGTAATATTTAAAACCAAGTGCACCATCCATAATAGAAATTAATCAAATGTTAAATAATAAGGAAATAATATAAATCACATATGGTGACTTGGATTTTTCCTCGCATTCGGTTTAGCAACTCTATTGCATGGTATTATTACCAATCCTAAAAATAACTTTTTTCTTATATACTATAATAAATAGTAATAAAAAATAATAAGACTCACTTAGTCCACTTTTTAACATAATGTCCCATATCACTATGAAATGTGATTGATTTGGTACACCGCATGTCATATAATAAGCCTCCCCTTCTCCAAGAGGTTGACTATAAAAAATTTTGGTTTAATAAGATTCAAAAGAAAGATAATACCCTAATGTTTGGGTTTCATAACTATATAAAAATAAGTGAAATTACATACATCAAATTACACCATAGGAAATATTATTATATAAACCATGAACTAAAAATAAACATTGAAATATCAAAAAAAATTATGAAATAAGAATAAATAGTCTTATATACTAAAAATTTTTACTATAGGTACCAACAGTGAAAAAAGATAAAAACCAAGGGTTTTACAAATCTCAAAAGAGGTGTGAGATCTATAATTAAACCTAGCTTCCATGATCCATCCTATTAAATAAACTAATGTTCATCCATTAGTAACATTCTCTTGTCTATACCAGCAACCATGAAGTTTGCTCGAGTTCTAAAGGATGACCTGGTCAGGGTGTGATAATAAATCAGTTTCCAACTCTAACAATTTCCCTAAATATATCTAGTAAATAAGTATGTTCATGCAGAAGTTATATAATTAATATCTTTACAATTTTATTTTAAAAAATTAAATAAAAAAATAAACCCATTGTCAATCCATAGGTATGAGACCCTGATTATCAATACCTACATCACTCAGTGTTGGGGTTTCTATGATCACATCACATAGATAGTGACAAGTATTATAAAAACCGAATATTTCACTCTATAAAAATAGCTATCAAGGACCACATCTTACAGTGTCTTATTAGACAATTTATTGTAACTAGGACCACCCCTTCAAGTAATTTCTTATAAAAACTATAGTAGAAATAACCAACTCATCAGGTGTTTTATCATCCTATGAATAATCCAAAAATACCCATTTCCCAAATTCAACACTTTACAAATTCCAATAACCCACAGAATAATCCCTTTTTTATTCTATATGAAAATAGAGTTTTATTATACAATACATCAATGCCAATTAATTTTAAAATTAATATCAATTTACAATTCCATTTAAATTCATCATTTCTAGTGTTTCATTTTCAACAACACCATTCGAATTTTATAGAACCATTTCTAAAATTTCATTTCCAATAACCAATTCTATGTACCATTTCAAATTACCAACTATGTAAAACTTTTATAGTGTCATTATCTGAAAGAAATGTATTCCTATATAATCACCTTTCCATTTAAAAATTCAAATTATAATGAGTGTGATTAGTATGAAAAAATATGTTATTCGGAATGGAATTAAAATTTAATGGTTATGAAAAGAATTCAAGTGTGACCCAAAACAAAATAACATGTAAGGAATGTTTCTATTGTTGATAAAATATGGACCACGTTACATATTACAAGAGGAGTTCATAATCCCAAAACCATGGTTGTCTTTTTATTAAAACGAGTTAAGTAATGGGTGCCAACCCCCCCCAGAAATTTAGAATATTAGTTAGAAATAATCGAGTACCTCTATAGAATAGAATAAAATGATTAAAAAATAGATTGGGTTATAATATTTTTCTCCATGTCTTGACCACTCAAGATGACACTTGAAACAAGACACGATTGAAGTAGTTTCATCCACGGAAAAGGGGATATGTGTTATTTTGTTTTTTTGAATGTGAGAATATGGTGAAAATAAATAAGTTGTATAAGAAAGGGGGTAAATTACCTAATATACCCCATTAAAAATCTATAAAACACTCCACTGGTTGGATTGTTCCTTCTACTGGCTACCTAGTGTGCCCTGTGGACAACAAGGCAAGTATTTGGTACACCGGCTAAATGGTGTACATGTATAAGCTAGATAAATGGGTTGTAGAATCATTCAATTGTATAGAAACCTTCTTATTAAATTTCCTCCTACCACCCTTTCAGCCTCTGAAAACATTATTAAAAAAATACATGATACTTTTTAAAAAACAGAGGACTGTACTATAAGTATGGTGTGGGGATATAGGTTTATTACCCCTTGGTACATCTATGTCAGATTATGTATCCACTTTTATTATCCCGAGAGGGACATAATTTCTTTCGGAACTACAAAATATATACTTTTACAAAACATGAGAATGTTATCCTATACATATTCTAACCCCTTAGAATAATCCTATGGATTTTCACTAGATTTCTCTTATCTTAATCCCTTGAATATTAAATATTTAAATAACTATCCTAAAAGATAATCTATTACCTTGAAATCCTGATAAAATTTACCTTACCAACCCTTATATTATCCTCAACTAACAAATTAAACCTTGAAGTTATCTAAACCCTCATTTGGAAAAAAATATGGTGCCTTTCACACTTGTTCATAGAATTTGGTACTCATAAACACCTTCTTTACGTGACATCTTCAAAATGAATTAGCAAAACCCACTTTTAACAATAAATAATTACAATATGACTAACAGATATTGAGAAATTTATAATCAATGAACCTTAATATTTAATGTTTTAGAGAGTTGGTAAAAATATTTAACTACAAAATCCCATATATATATTTCCTTATACAGACGTTTTTTACACTATATAATACAAAACATAGTCCCTAATATATCTTTAGAATCTCCCAAAAAATTATCTACTAAAATCACATAGTTAGACATATCATATGAAATAAATTTTAACAACATGGGGAAATATAAACATAATAAATGGTGGTCTCAAATGCTAAATAGGGGTAAATATAAGAGATAAAAATCATATATCACAAGTGAACCTACTATAAGGATACAAATATGATGGTAATAGATAATCAAAATAATATTGTAATTAAAAGAAACTAAAAGTATAATATAACCACAATTGAATATCAATAAAAACAACATGGATAATAACCACTGATTCATTATAGATCAAATTCATAATTTCAAATAACTAATTTCTTACATTAAACCAATATATCATGATATTAGATATAATGATATTTCTATCATGGCCATCTGTTAAGGAAATATATTTTTTCAGTTGAAATACCTAAAAATTCCTAATCTAATGTCTATCATGAGACTTATTGTAATGTTCCGGACCTCTCCGGCCCATTCCTTTGTCAGAAAGAAGGTCAAGAAGTGTTTTGGAGGGTAAAATGGACTTTTCCCACACTTTTCAGAGTTTTGAAACTAAACGCCGTGTAGTGTGAGTACACGTCATGTACCCCCTCGCCGGGTATACCCCGTGTTGAAGTTGTGTCCTTGCCATGTGAAATAAATGGGTACACGCCGTGTATCCCATACTACACAACGTGTAGTCCCTCCCCGTGTACGCGTTACCCTTAAACTGTGTGTTGTCCAGTCAATAGTCACGTTCCGCATTGATGGTCGTGTTGGAAGCCGCGTGGTGACCGAGTGAAATGGTCAAATACACACCATGTACTAGAAATTACACGAGGTGTACTTTTGTTTTTCTCGCCTATAAAAGGAGTGGTACCCTCCTCTTTTTCAACTCACTCATCTCCTCCCCATTCCCTCAAGAAGAGCTCTCACAAGAGACTAGAAGGCTCTTTTCTTCTATAACTTCTTCGTCCGAGATCCGATTTACGATCTGTCAGCGGCCACGAGATCGTAATGACAAGGAGGAACTTCTGATCTTGGATCTTTTGCTTTAATTTTGGATTTTACATCCCAGCTACCACCCGATGAGGTTTTTCCGGGTTTTTCTAGAAGTGACAGATGCCGACGGATGTCTTCTAAAGCTAATCCGGGGGAACGTTGTTATCAGAACCTATTGAGGTAGGTATCTTACCTTCCTCTCACTAAATTGTGCATCATGCGGGGTGGGTGTCCTCTTGTTTACGTGAAACACATTTGAAATGGTTTAGTAAAGATAATAACTGGCTTATATAACGGAGATGAGATGTTTTTCAATGTAGTTACATTATTTATATCCTGTGATATTATGTTGTGAATTGAATAGGCTTATGCCTACTGAAAATAGCGGTCGTTGGGGTACTATTCTTGCGCAATTAAATTATTCACTATCTTTCTAGATCATTTATGGATGGAAACTTTGTGGAATGTGGAATTGGTTAAAAACGTAAAGTTGGCTGATTAAATTAAAATCTAGAACCCTTTGTCTGATCACCCCGATTGAAAAAAACTGAAATAATAAACATGTGGGTGCTAGTTAGGGTTTTTTAATGTGAAGGGAGTGTTTTGTGGGTTTTTGTGGATAGGGTGAGCAGTGGGGCTACAGTTGGATTGTTTTTGGGTTGGTGTGAATGCTATGTAAAGTGATGGGCAGTGGGGCTGCGATAAATTGTATCAAGGGATGATGATGAATGAGATTCAGTGTGTTTGGTTGGCAGCGAGGCTAGAGGGATGGGTTGAATGTGAACGAACTATGGGTTCTGAATAATAAATGAAAGTGGAAGATTTAATGAATTTTGGGTCATGGTAATGGAACGGAGATAATAATCAATGGGGTTGGTTGGTTAATAAGATGGGACTTTTTGTGTTGTTTGTGTTTTCCTAAATTTTTTTGTGGGTGGCAGGGATATGTTTTATGAACGATCGATGTGGTTGGTTGTGGAGAATTTCGCAGTTGTTAAGGAACTAATAAACTAATTCTGTTGAAACGTGAAAACCTAAATGGGGTTGGGGTTGTTTGTTGTATGCATGCTTTGTAGTAGCAGTTCCGAGGCACGTGCTGAGATCTATGATTAAAAGCCATAGGTTGGGCTGAGTTTTTGGTGTATATATATATATCTTTATCTTTGGGTTTTGTCACACCCCACCCATGTAGAGCACTTAGTGTCGAACACTCCCATTTCATGGGAGACGGTGTTTTCCCCTTAGTTACTAGCTCCTTACTGCTCCTTCTTCCATAGGTTGTGATGGCTTGAGGTGACCATAAACCAAAGTCTCTTCGAGTAGGTTTCATTTGGGGTGGTTTTATCCCAAGACTCTTCGGGCAGGTTTATTATTTCCCAAGAATCATCGGGATGAGGCCCAGGTGTGTGCTGGCGGGATACGTGGTTGTGATGCCCAGGTGTGTGCAGGCAGGATGTTTGGTTCTTGAGGCCCAGGTGTGTGCGGGCGAGAAGAGTGTGGTAGCGTTAGGACGTTCGCCGTTAGGAAGAGAAGCTAACTAGTGGGAAATGGTGCGGGGTACCCAATACTCTTGTTCTTGTATACTACTACTATCTTTTGTTGTGTTTTTGGTGAGCGTGGCTGGTGAGGTTGGGTGGATAGAATTTCTTGATAGGTTTTGGTTTCTTCTGTTGTTCTGATGGGACATTAGGATGTCTCCCCACTTTTGCACGAGAGCTTTCGGTTTCCCTACTGATTATACTTGTATGCTCACCCTACGTTTACATTCACGATTCCAGGAGGACTACCAGGGCCGTGCGGGACCTTACTAGTCGGGACGGTTGGAGTTGTTGCAGTTTGTTGTACTCTTGTTTCTTTTGGTATTTTACTTCTGAGATTTCTTGTACTTGTACCTTGTTTCAGAACTATTTAAACATGCATGTGGGATTGGATTGGGTTTATTTACATGTCTTTCCTTTGTTTTCTTTTGGTGTTTTACTCATCCTATTTCCCGATATTAAATAAATAAAAAGGGTAATCCCTCCCATATTGTGAAAAACTCATACCCTTGGTTCTAGTCACACCCTGGGGCCTACTAGAGGTGGGACTCGGGGGGTCATTATCCCCCTTTCTCCATTTCCATCTCATGAGGGGCATCTTTGGTGGGAGGGGGTCATGATAGAATGGTATCAGAGGTGATGGTTGAGAGATGAGATGGAGTTTGGAGTTAGGAACAGTGAGGATTGCATGGGATGGTAGGGAAATAGTGTTGGATGATCTTGGTGTGTGACATAGGTCAGGGAAGACAGACTAGGACACAGGATTTTAGGCCCCCCCCGTGATCTGATGCAAGGACTCTAAGCCTACCGAATGACCAAGTGAGACTATATTGATTATCGGGTAGAGACCCTAGGGAAGGTACATGCATCATCATGATTGTGTTTTACTCTATTTGGGTGTTCTAGGAAATCAATTGATAAAATAAAACATTGAGAAATTTCCTTACTACTTGGGCTTAGGTGATCCTGGTTTACCATACAGCTATGGCACCTGAACTTCATCCCCGGGTGACTCAGGAGACCGAGGCCCAGTAGATTTAGGCGGTCGATCAGTTGAAGATTGACCGAGAGGAGGAAGATAGCCAGTGGCAGAAGACACTCCATTCTTTCTAGAGGCAAACCCTCAAAAAGTACGAGGGTAGTACTTCAGATACGGTGATGGAGGGGTGTCTTGAGGAGCTAGGGATCGCTTTTACATTGATCTGTTCTCCGAGGGAGTACTGGGTTCCCCTAGGAGTCAGTCAGCTGAGAGGTGCGGTGCGACAGTGGTGGACGCTCTACCTCGAGGAGAGGTCAGAGGCAGAGGTTCTGTGGGCTGACTTTGAGAAGGATTTCTGAGAGGAATTCCTTTCATCCTTGATCAAGGCAGAGAAGAATCAAGAGTTACTCTCCCTCCAGCAGGGGAGTATGTCAGTACGAGAGTTGGGGATCCAGTTCAAGGTTCTCTTACGCTTTGCTCCGGATCTCTTTCTAGATGAGGAGTCTCGGGTGAGCCATTTGGACGAGGTGCTTCATCCTTCGCTCCAGTATGCTGTCACCACCTTCACCCTTCCGACATACTTGGAAGTACAGAAGAAGGGAGCGGTTGTAGAGAGGATGCACTCGCAGGGAGGTGCACCACGTGAGGGGATCCAAACGGGTTTGTCGAAGGGGAAGGCAGTCAGTAGCATGTCTCCTACGATGGGACCTTCCAGGTTCAGGCCAGTGGGGAGCAGGCCCCAGTAGTTTTAGTTCAAATCTTTAGGTCGTCGTCCCTTTTTCATGAGCCTGGGACTAAAGTGTTTTTCTTGTGGAGGTTTTGAGCACATTCAGAGTTGGTGCCCGACCCGATCTCAGTACGATGGAAGTGGGCAGGTTCAGCCCTTGCCTCAGCAGCACCAGTTGCTGGCGAGGCCCTTCCAGTAGCAGCGAGACCCTCCTCCTCCGAGGGCAGACTTTGTAGGAGGAGGCTGAACTCAGGGCGATCCTAAGAGACCTTGACCAGGGCGTGGTCATAGAGGTGGACAACATCATAGAGGCAGAGGAGCTGGGCGTGGACAGTTTCACATAGTAGAGTTGACAGCTCCGGTAGGACCTGAGGTGGTGCGAGGTACGATTTTTTTGTTCAGACCTCTCGTTTTTGCCTTGTTTGATTCATGAGCTTCGCACTCCTTTGTTGCACCCGGTGTAGCCCATGCATTGGGTCTAGACATAGAGAGACTTTCTGTACCCCTAGAGCTGAGTACACCAGTTGGAGGCCAGACCAGCGTATCTTGTGTTTTCTGGGGATGTGGGATGACGTTGGGACCACATCAATCTAGTGGGGACCTTTTTTTCTATAGGTGAAACCATACGATGTCATCCTAGGCATCGATAGGTTGTTTTCTATTAGTGCCATTATCGACTGCTTCCGAAGAAGGGTCATGTTCTCCGATGAGGATGGGCAGCGTGTATCTTTTGTTGGCGAGAGGAGCTATCCGGAAGGAAGTCATCATGTGAACCCTCCCCTTTCCTTGTTTGGAGGGTTATCAGTGATTTCATCTGATAGAGAGATGATGGATGTCCCAGAGGTTGTTGGGAAGTTCCTTGATGTTTTTACTGAGGAGGTTGTGACTCTACCCCACCCCCACCCCTACGTGACGTTGAGTTCGGGATAGACAAACAGCCTGGTGCTCGTCTGATTTCGATGGACCCTTATCGGATGGCACCTTCGGAGTTGCAGGAGTTGCGGATTCATATTGACGATCTAATGGAGATGGGTTTTGTTCAACCTAGCATGTTGCCATGGGGTGCTCCAATTTTGTTCGTGAAGAAGGCAGATGGTGGTCTCAGGTTATGCATAGACTACTGAAGGTTGAATCAGGTAACGATCAAGAACCGTTACCCACTTCCAAGGATAGATGATATCTTTGACCAGATGAGGGGAGAAGGTTGTTTTTCTAAGATTGATCTACGATATGGATATCATCAGGTGAGGGTAAAGGATATTGAAATCTTGAAGACGGCTTTCAGGTGCAGGTATGGTCACTTAGAGTTTGTAGTGATGACGTTTGGAGTTACTAATGCACCAGTTGTTTTCATGGGACTTATGAACTTTGTCTTCTGAGAGTTTCTGGACCGGTTCGTAATTGTGTTTATTGATGACATCCTGATCTACTCATGATCAGAGGAGGAGCATGTTGAGCATCTCAGGTCAGTCTTGGAAGTCCTTCGACACCACCAGCTTTATGGGAAATTGTCGAAGTGTAATTTCTTGATGCAATTAGTACACTTCCTTTGGCATGTGGTGTCTCAGCAAGGAGTGTCAGTGGACCCGTCGAAGGTAGAGTCAATTGTTTCTTGGGAATCACCCAAGAGAGTGGAAGAAGGTTTTAGTTTCTAGGGGTTAGAAGGTTATTATTGGAGGTTTATTTCAGACTTCTCTCGAGTTGCTGCTCCATTGATAACTTTGACTAGGAAGAACCAGGTCTTCCTATGGAGCGTGCAGTGCCAGAAAGCTTTCATCTACCTAAAGGAGAAGTTGGTCAGTGCTCCCGTACTCAGGTTTCCAGAGGAAGGGTTATTGTATGAGGTGTTTTTTGATGCTTCTAGCCTTGGTTTTTGGTGCGTGCTGATGCAGAAGAAGGGTGTGATCTGTTATGGGTCTAGGCAGTTGTTCCCTCATGAGCGAAACTATGCAACCCATGACCTAGAGCATGCAGCAGTAGTGTTCGCACTGAAGTTGTGGCGATATTACCTCTTTGGGGAGTGCTTTTTGGTCTTCTCATATCACAATAGCTTACGTTATATCTTCTTCCAGCGTGACCTAAACTTGCGGCAGTGGAGATGGGTCGAGTTTCTCCAAGACTATGACTTCGAGATCTCTTACACTGAAGGTAAGGCCAACATTGTGGCTGATTCCCTAAGAAGGATGTCTCATAAGGAAGTGGTTCAAGAGTCCATTGATGCTTGGAAAGCAATGGGAGAGTTGGTTTACTTGCACATGGATGCAAGGGTATAAGGTGTTAGAGGCTGTTTGTTTCAAATGACGGTGCAATACTACTTGTTGTAGTAGGTGGAAGAGTCTCAGTGGGGAGAATATGAGGTAGAAGTAATGAGGGATCATTTCAATCATGGAAATTCTCTAGAAGGATGGTCAGAGGACAGTTGACATCAGATGCATTTTCATGGAAGGTTGTTTGTTCAGGAGGTGATGCATGAGGGAGTTCTCAGTGAGTTCCATAGCTCAGCCTTGGTGGTACATCTGGGAGTTTCAATAATGTACTGAGGCATGATGGAATAGTTTTTGTGGCCTGGGGAAAAATGGGCAGTTGCAGAGTTTGTGGCTAAGTGCCCAGTGTGTCAGCAAGTAATGGATGAACATCGTGTTCCCAGTGGTTTGTTGCATCCTTTAGATGTCCCCGAGTGGAAGTGGGATGAAATCTCGATGGACTTCATCACATGACTACCCAGAGCTCAGGGTGGTTATGATGTAATCTGGGCAGTGGTGGATCGACTGACGAAATAAGATCACTTTTTAGAAATTAAGGATTCGGGCCCAGTAAGTA
Source organism: Viscum album (assembly GCA_963277665.1). NCBI lineage: Eukaryota > Viridiplantae > Streptophyta > Magnoliopsida > Santalales > Viscaceae > Viscum > Viscum album. Next base: position 1,867,751,161 of record OY728159.1, read on the forward strand.
CCTTAGCACATAGGTACGTAGACGAGGTGGTGCATTTTCATGGAGTTCCGAAGAATATCTTCTCAAATTGGGATACTCGGTTTACCTCACGAGCCTGTAGGGGGATACAACATGATTTTGGCACCCAGCTATGCCTTAGCAATGCTTTCCACCCCTAGACCGATGGGCAGATAGATCAGACTATCCATACGTTCGAGGACATGCTGCGATCATGTGTTCTGGATTTCGGAGGATCATGGGTGTGACATTGGCCTTTAGTAGAGTTTTCCTACAACAACAACTTCCAATCTACTATTTGAATGGAACTGTTTGAGGCTTTGTATAGAAGACCATGTCGTTCACCCGTTTGCTGGGAAGAGGTTGGTGAGACAGGTGGTCTTGGGCCAGAGGTAGTATAGAGCACCACATAGAAAGTCCATCTTTGTACGTGAGAGGATAAAAGCGGATCAGGACCGAGAGAAGTCTTATGATGATCGTCGGAGGAGGCCCTTGGAGTTCAAGGTTGGAGATCATGTTTTCTTGAAGGTTTCCCCTCGACGAGGGTAGAGGATGTTTGGGAAGGGGAGTAAGCTCTGCCCTAGGTTCATCGGACCTTTCGAGGTGCTAAGGCTAGTCGGCGAGGTGGCATATCAGCTAGCCCTACCAGCTCAGTTGGAGAAGGTTCATGAAATCTTCCATGTCTCCCAGCTTCACTGGTACTTACACGAAGACTCTCACGTTATCAACTAGGGAGAGTTAGATATAGGAGATGACGCGACCTTCGAGGAGCGACCAGTCAGAATAGGGGATCATAAAGAGAAGGTTCTCCGTGGACGAACCATCTCTTTGGTTCATGTGTTGTGGAGGCATGGAAGCCTCGAGGAGAGAACTTGCGAGCGGGAGGCTCGGATGCACGCTCAGAACCCGGAGTTGTTTTGAATTGTCTTTTGGCTTGTTCTTCTGAGCTTTGTTTTGATGTTATACTCTGTACCTTTGATATATAGAATGATTGGCTTGTCGGTTGTGAGACTTTTTGTTTCCTTGTTCTCTGGAAGTGTGTAACATTTCTGGATGTGTGGGGAAGGGAAAAACCTGATCCTTAATCGAGAGGAATTAATGCGGATGCGATTGATCCCGTCTGGGAGAGTCAGTGCTGCCCGAATGTGATAATATCTCGACATGGGAGAAAGATTTCCCCCAAACCACGTGTTCAGGCACTGTGTTGGTTGTACGGTGTTGGGGGCAGTGTATGTTGGAAAATACTAGTATATGGACGTGGGAATACCCAATCCTTAATCTAGACGTATTAATGTGGATGCGATTAAACCTGTGCAGGAAAGTGAGTGCCACATAAAGTGGATAATATTCCGACATAGGAGAAGGAATTCCTAACATCTATAATTAGGGTTGATGGTTGGGTTCCTATTATAACGAGAGCCCTAATGGGTATCTTTTTGGGTTTATCTGGGTTGGTTTTTAATTCTTGGAGATAAGAAAGTTTTAAGAGGTATCTGATGTAATGGACCGGACCTCTCTGTCCTATTCCTTTGTAAAAAACAAGGTCACGAAGTGTTCTGGAGGGTAAAACAGACTTTTCCCACACTTTTCAGAGTTTTGAAACTACACGCCGTGTAGTGTGAGTACATGCCGTATACCCCCTCTCAGGGTATACTCCGTGTTGAAGCTGTGTCCTTTCCATGTGAAATAAATGGGTACACGACATGCATCACATACTTCACGTCGTGTAGTCCCTCCCCGTGTACGCATTACCCTCAAAACCATGTGTTGACCAGTCAATGGTCGTGTTCCGCGTTGATGGACGTGTTGGAAGCCGCGTGGTAACTGTGTAAAATGGCCGAGTAAACGCCGTGTACTTTTGTTTTTCTCGCCTATAAAAGGAGGGGTACCCTCCTCCTTTTCAACTCACTCCTCTCCTCCCCATTCCCTCAAGTAGAGATCTCCCAAGAGACTCGAAGGCTCTTTTCTTCCATAACTTCTTCGTCCGAGCTCCGATTTACGATCTGTCAGCGGCCACGGGATCGTAACGATGAGGCGGAACTTCTGATCTTGGATCTGTTTCTTTCCTTTTGGCCTTTCCTTCCTAGCTTCCACCCGATGAGGTTTTTCCAGGTTTTTTCAGAAGCAACGGATGCCGACGGACATCTTCTAAAGCTGATCTAGTGGAGCGTTGTTATCAGAACCTGCTAAGGTAGGGATCCTACCTTCGTCTCTCTAAATTATGCATCATGCGGGGTGGGTGTCCTCTTGTTTATGTGAAACACATTTGAACCGGTTTAATAAATATAATAACTGGCTTATATAACGGGGATGGGAAGTTTGTGAATGCAGTTACATTATTTATATAATGTGATATTATGTTGTGAATTTAATAGGATTATGCCTACTGAAAATAACGGTCGTTGGGGGCCTTTTCTTGCACTATTAAATGATTCCCTATCTTTATATACCTTTTATAGATGGAAACTTTGTGGTATGTGGAATTGATTAATCACGTAATGTTGGCTGATTAAATGAAAATCTAAAACCCCATTTGTGATCACCTCGGTTGAATAAAACTGAAATAATGAACATGTGGGTGCTGGTTTGGGTTTATTTATGTGAAGGGAGTGTTTTGTGGGTTGTTGTGGATCTGGTGAGCAGCGAGGCTACAGTTGGCTTGTTTGTAGGTTGGTGTGAATGCTATGTTAGGTGATGTGCAGCGGGGCTGTGATAAATTGTATCAAGGGATGATGATGTATGAGATTCGGTGTGTTTGGTTTGAAGCGGGGCTTGATGGATGGGTTGAATGTGAACAAACTATGGGTTGTGAATAATAAATAAAATCACAAGAGTTAATGAATGGTGGGGCATAGTAATGGAATGGAGATAATAATCAATGGGGTTGGTTGGCTAATAAGAAGGGACTTTTTGTGTTGCTTGTGTTTTCCTAACATTTTTTTTGTGGATGGAAGGGATATGTTTTACGAACTATCGATGTAGTTGGTTATGGATAATTTCCCATTAGTTAAGGAACTAATAAACTACTTCTGTTGAAACATGAAAACCTAAATGGGGTTGGGGTTGTTTGTTGTATGCATGATTCATAGTAGCAGTGCCGACGCACGTGCTCAGTTCTCTATTTAGAAGCCATAAGTTGGGATGGGCATTTGGAATATATATATATATATATCTGTATCTTTGTGTTTTGTCGCACCCCACCCATGTTGAAAACTTAATGCCGAACTCTACCATTTCATGGGAGAGGGTGTTTTCCCCTTAGTTACTAACTCCTTCCTGCTCCTTCTTCCATAGGCTGTGATGGATTGAGGTGACCTTACACCCTAGACTCTTCGGGTAGGTTTCATTTGGGGTGGTTTTAGCCCAAGACTCTTTGTGAAGGTTTACTATTTCTTAAGAATCTTCAGGATGAGGCCCAGGTGTGTGCGGGAGGGATACGTGGTTGTGAGGCCCAGGTGTGTGTGGGAGGTATACTTGGTTGTGAGCCCTAGGTGTGTGCAGGCGGGATACGTGGTTGTGAGGACCAGGTTTGTACGGGCAGGATGTGTGGTTCTTGAGGCCCAGGTGTGTGCGGGCGGGAAGAGTGTGGTAGCGTCAAGACGGTCGCCGTTAAGAAGAGCATATAACTAGTGGGAAATGGTGCGGGTTACCCAATACTCTTTTTCTTGTATACTACTACTATATGTTGTTATGATTTTGGTGAGAATGGATGGTGAGGTTGGGTGGATATAATTCCTTGATAGGTTTTGGTTTCTTCTGTTGTTCTCACGGGACATTAGGATGTATCCCCACTTGTACACGAGAGCTTTAAGTTTTCCTACCGAGTATACTTGTATGCTCACCATATGTTTACTTTTAGGTTTCTAGGAAGACTACCAGGGCCATGCGGGACCCTACTAGTCAGGATAGTTGGAGTTGTTGAAGTTTTTTGTACTCTTGTTTCTTTTGGTATTGTACTTTTGAGCTTTCTTTTACATGTACATTGTTTCAAAACTATTTAAACATGCATGTGGTATTGGTTTGGGTTTTTTTACTTTTCTTTACTTTCTTTTATTTTGGTGTTTGACTCATCCTATTTCTCGATCTTAAATAAATAAAAAGGTTAATGCCTCCCATATTGTGAAAAACTCATACCCATGGTGCTAGTCGCCACCCCGGGGCGTACTGGAGGCGGGACTCGGGGGTCATTGTCTCCCTTTCACTATTGCCAGCTCAGAAGGGGCATCTTTGGTGGGAGGGGGTTGTGACACCTATTAATGTGTTAAGTGGAAATCTATATTAGGTACCAACCATAACTAATCAATTCCAATGAATTAATAATATAAAATAAATATATTTTGAAAAAATTTAAAATTTTCCAACATTCATTCATATTGGAATGAAAAATAGAGGGGATGTCAATACATAATCCACCTACCTTAGCAATCAATAATTATCTCTATAGAGATAACAAATATAGGGAATGTAGAAACATTCCACAATAATTAAATGGAATCACATGACCATACGAAATCCATATAAATATTTTTTATGGTTACAAAAGAGAATATCACTAGTGTAATAAAATATAAATAAAGGGGTACTAACGTAGAAGGAAAACACCGGTGAAATATGAATTATTTTAATGGTACCACAAAAGTTTGAATTATGAATTTGATTTCTTGATACCATGACTGTAATCCACCCAAAAATATAAATATAATAATATAACATAGGGGTAATATAATGAATAATAAAATCCATTATGTTAAATTATTTTGAATTTGAAAAGGAAAATAAAAGTGAAAATCATTATATACTTTTTAGGAAAAAAATTATAATCATAAAGACAAAGTTATAAGTCAATTTCGAAAGTAATTATTGAAAAGGTGTTGTAAACCATTTTAACTTATTTACATTTGAAACTAATTACCAATAATAGATCCTTAAAAATATATAATAGTGTCAAAGGTCCTAGAAGATAAAACATATGATCATAAAATGAAAAAATATATATTTTTTAAATGTAAATTTGTTGAAAACTAACATCATAAAATAAATTGTAGTAAAGTTTTATTTTATATTAAAATATAATTTTTCAAGATAATAATATTACCAATTTTCAAAAAAAAATCAATGTTCATGATAAAACATTACATCTCAAATAAATTATATTTTATATATTAATATCTCTTTTGGGAAACATACTCCATGAAGAAGGAAATATTTGAAATGGGGTTTTTTGGAAAAAAATGTACAAAATGAATGAATATCACATAATATAGTGAAAGGATGTAATATATCCCAATTATATGGAATAAGATAAATAAAATGATCATAACCAAATGAATAAAAATTTAGTTACCATAATATCTTATGATTGGAGTAACACTTGAGTATAAATCCATTTCTGGAAATGTAAATTATTTTGATTAGTATATCCCATAAATTACAAATAAATAAAGAAAAAATAATATTTTTTTAAATATATACAACAAAAAACAAAGGTAGAATGGTTCATAATATGTAGAATTTGTCAAAAAAACCAGTATTGAGATTGGGAAAACAATTTCCATTTCCCTTACATAGTTTAACTAATAATAAAATCCAATTTAAAAACATAGATATATTAATATTATAACTTATAAAATTTTTATTCTCTATAAAATTTTATAAACATCATTTATAATTATTATCAACATTAATGTTAGTTATTATCTATTTTCGATGTTGGGTGTGAGTAATCATGATTTTTTTGAACTAGTTTCATAGTAATAGTGTTTTTATTCATTATTATCCAATATTTCATAATTACCAGATAATATAAGACACGTTAATTTAATTCTTATAATAGTTTATATTGTTAGAATTTCATTTTATATGGGACTTTTGGTTCTTGAAGATGAAATTTCTGAACACAATGTTTCAGTGATTTCAATCAAATGAATGGTGGTATCTTATTTAATGAGATTATTTTTTATGTGACCATCATAGAACCAATATTAAAGAATTATTTATTTATTTATATCATATAAAATATGAAATTTTGTTCTTATATTATTCCATGTAATTATTTTATATCATTTTTGATATTGTTGGTGACACCGATCAAAACATGAGCACAACATAATTAATGGATGTTTATGGTTATGAAAGTTGTTTATTTTGGAATAATATTACTATTAAATAAGGAAATAATTTAATTTATATATATTTAATTTATTAAATTATATTTTATTATATTTTAATAAATAATAAATAACTTGGGTGAAAAACATGACACATTACTTCGTATATGTGGTTGTCCGCACAAAGCATGGTTAACATTTTAATTTATCAAAAAACAAGAGGGAAAGAATGAGGATAATAATTTTAATATTTATAGTTGTATTTTTATTATATGTTTCAAATTTATTCTTCAATTACAATTATATAGTCAAAAAATAGAATTGGTTATGAGAAAATTGTAGTCATCTCTTCATGGAGGAAGTTGTCCGCACAACACATAAATGAAGGTTTCATTTTTATACATAGAAAATGGGAAAGCTGGATATCCTTATAAATATTAAAATAATAAAATTAAGTATAAAATAAATATTTATTTCATTAAATGTGAATTATAAAACTAGATTTGGGAAGGTAACATAGGATTTGAAGTAATTTAGGAAACTAAGTACTCAGGTTGAGAACACCATCTTTTCTGTGGATGTCTCCAGAGAAATGAAGGCCTAAAGACAATAACTTATAACTAGATCCTTAATAATAAGTAATAAAGTTATATAATAATGATAATGGTAGTAGTTTCATATATAAACCAAATTTATTTAGTGGTCTTGAAGGGATAGGGTGCAGACCCTTTTTTAAATGTTGACAATGGAATGTTTGCAAATATTCGAACTTAATATAATGAGGGAACATATTTCACATTTCAAGTGGCTACAAAAAAGGGAAATAATTTAGTGGAGTATTATATAAGGTTGTTAATATCTCAACCAATCAATTATAAATAAGTTATTAATGTTTTTCAAGACCTTTACCCCTTATTTTATTACAGTATATATTTTAGATTTTACCACATAAACAATTTGTTACCTATGTTGTTTAATTTTAAGGTATAAAAATAAAATGGACCTTATTAAAAAATTTGATCCTAATGACTCAAAATCTTAGTCATTTTATCCAATAAAATTTATATTCTTAATAAAATTAATTTTAAGATTAGCATGTTAGACTATTTTTTTTAGAGAAAGTGTATTTTAATGATTAAAATTTATGTGTAGGGTTAAATTATCAACATATTTTATTTTCATAAAATTAATTGTTTTATTATAAAAAATTTACATATAATTAAAAGGTATAAAAACCAAATTGAACCAAAATATTATTTAATTTGAAATAGTAAAACTAATTCGTATCATAAAATATTACTTAAGCCCGAAAACATTTATTCAAAAGTTACAAAAAATAAATAGTTTTTTTAATATATATTTCTTTTAATATTAATTACATAGTAGACTAGTTAGACAGTTTTATAAACTTCTAGGTTTTTCTTATAAAATTATAAATATATAGTTTTGTTAAAATTTGTATTTTAACTAGTGACCTAAAAATAAACTATTTTAGAAAATTTTCAAAAAATTATCCTAAAATAATATAACAATTTTAAATAAAAAATAATATAAATTTTACTATTTAAAATTTAAAAATTAGTAAATTAATATTTATAAAATCAAATCAAAAAATAGTGGAAACTCTTTTCCTAGGGAAATCATTTAAAAAAACAATAAATATTATGATTCTTATTTTATATCAATTACTTATCAAATTTGTGTTAATATATTATTGATATAAAAAATATATTTCATCCATATAAAATCCCTATTTATAATGGTTAAATTTTAAGTCATAATTCAATATTATTTTTTATTTAACTAGAAAAATATAATTCGATAATGCTTTAACCTGGGTTATGAAATTTATTTTCAGTTCTATATATATTTCATAATTCAATTACATATAGTTTCACCAGAACATTATGTGTCTAAATTTTAATGGTAATATATTTTTTGGGGTAAACTATGGTTTTGTGTTCCATGTTTCACATGAATTCAAAAAAATTTGGTCTAAAAATAATATATTTACTAAAATATATAAGTGTTGAATCATAAAAAAATGATCCCATATGGGATTAAATATATTAATATACATTATAATTGCAACTAGTGAAAATATGACTTTATAATAAATTTCTTGAATTTGTTTCAACCCTTTTCCAAAAGATGATCTTTATCAATAGATAATCTACCATTATTTTGAATTATCTTTTAGAAACCCCACTTTTTCCTATTTTGTCTCCCCCCATTATATGTATCCACTGTATTCCAAACACTATAAGTGTATATAAATCCAATTTTAGATTCTATAGATATTATCCATCTCCTAGAATTATAGTTCTCAATGACCTCTCTATAGGTAGTTGATTCATCATTTTTTATTTTTATTTAATTATCATTTTTGATAATAAATCAATATCTCTTAATATAGTAACCAATCCAACCATACCCTCAAGGTTCTTATGTACCCTGAGTCGGTTCTTCTTCCACAACTCATTATTGATATGACAAAATATTCATCCAGGGAATAATTTTTTTCAGTACTTAACTTCTCTAAGTTTATATTTCCTCCCAAATACTCCATGATTCATGTTTTTTGGTATCATGTAAAAAAACATATTGGTTGAATTTTTTTGTTCTAATGTTATTATTTTAATAATATATTATATTTTCTTTATTATGGGAAACAAATAATCATTTTTTATTCTGAAGTCCATTTTTTAAGACTCTAAATTGATTATATATAATTTCAAACCCTAAATATTTCTAAAATACATATTGGGAACTTTCCAATATATGTCTCATAGAGTATAATTATGAATATATTAGATGCAACTCAGTAAAGTAGGAATACAACTGTATTTATAGAATATTCCTAAAATAATAAAATAATTCCATGATAACCCATCATCGAACGAACTATTTTCAATCGGGTATTATTTCTACTCTCAGATGTTTCATTAAACTATGGTGTTATTAGAGGTTTTATTTGTGGAGCAATTCAAAAATATCTCAAATGATCAAAAAAAATTAGCATAGGTACTCATCCCCACAATTTAATTATAGAATATTATTACAATTTACCAGTTGACCGTTTGATTCACTCTAAAACCATTTATGATTTTAAAAATCATTATACTTGGGTATTATCATAGAAAAATAAATCTGAATTTATTCATTTTTAATGGTTAAAATGTAACTAAACTCCCATGTTTCTTGATTATTAACACACATAAATTACTATGTATAAGATCCAGTATTCCACCTTCACATTCACCAATCCAATAGAAGATTATTGGATCATTTTTCTAAATAAAAAAGATTCACAATTATTAAATAATTCATAATCAAGTGATTTAAAAAATAAATATGTATAGAGTACTGAATTTAATTTCTCATTTATTAGTCCAACATGACAATAAAAAAGGTATATGGGGTTGAATTAAAATTTACCTTCTTATTATGAATATAATTTAAAAGATTAACCATATCCAAGATATATAAACCCTTTAAAATATTTCAACTTATTTAAAAAATTTCATTCATATATATAGAAAATCTATTGTTCATAATTATTAATGAAAATCCCATCTGGTCTAAAAATGATATAGAAATAAATTTTCTATATCAATAAGGAACATAATAGTACTATTTTATTTTTATTAAAAATCCACCTTATAGACTTTGATTATCTTTGTTGACCATCAATGTAGTAACACTTTCCCCACTATCGACACATATCTAATTCACCTTTTATAAATTAACACTTCTATATGAGTCATGTTTACCAGTGAAACATTATAATGCACACCCAAAATCTAATTCCCACACAATAGAGTTGGAGAAATTGATCTCTTTAACATTCATATTAATATTCATAGAATACTTATCTTTGAGAACTATTCGCAATCATAGATTTGAATCAAGATTAGTTTTATAGGTCATACTAATTAGATATATTAAAACAATAAACATGATTCAAGACATAATATACCAAATCGGCATATCTATAGGGGATTACCATGGTTTATACATTTACATCAATGAATGTTAATAAATTTATTCTCCTAAAAAATTAAGAACATGTATATCATATCCATTTATTGATCCAAGTTTTATATTTCACTATGTAATGAGTCCAATTTAATTTTCATCAAAAAATATATTTATATAGGAAATGAATCCAATCATATCAGGAATAGCCCTTAAATTATTGAGTGAACAAAACCTTGTTAAAATCCATTATATTGAAATTCCCATATTTATTCTATGAGTATCCTATATTACAAGGATTCCAATATAAGTGTCACCAAATAATTATATTGATATTTGGTTACTTAAAATTGAGGTCTAATACTTTTCATCATGCTTTACACAAGATAGTCAATGGGCACCCAAATTTATCAAGAAACATCCTAGTTGGATGATCAGGGTCTTGACATGTATTTTCATTAGATAAAATCTCACGCATATTATATGAGTGGTTTTTTTGAAGTTTCAAAAATTTAATATAAATCACAAAAATTTTAAATTCATAACTATGTCATCCGATAAAATAATTATTATATAATTTTTTATTTCTTTTTATATGTAATCTTCTTATAATTTTGTTTTGGAATCCATTTTATATCCATATAATTAATATTTACACACCACATTAATGTGTAACTCATTAAAAAATCAATAGTTTGTTATTTCATAACCTAAAACATAAGTTAATAACATCTACACATATCTAAAGGAATCATATATATATTTATAAGGTATATGAACATTTCATGTAATTGTTTATAATTATATGAAATTAGTAAAAAACACATCTGTAATATTGAAGCCATATATTTCCAACCCCACCTTTTTCAGAGTAAGGAATATGGATCCACAAGAGTGGAAGGTTTGAACAAAATTCCCTTACATGTAGGTACATTATGAAAGGTAGAATCTAATAAATCATAGCTATTATACATACTATTTATTATCTATATTAAAAGTATCAATCTACTAACATTAATTCAAAACCAAGGCCAATGTAAATGGAAACTAAATATTATAGTCATACTTAGCATGTAATGTATTCCATGAAAATTTATAAGAAAAAAATTTACCATGTAATTTATAGAATATAAAATATTCATGTTTCAAAAAAAAATTTATCACCATTAATATTTAAAAATATTAAACAAATAAATACCCATTTTTTATTTTCCATACATTAGATATTAATATGAAGTTTTCATATTTTGTTTTGTAATGAAGATATCCTATTTATAATTTTAATAACATATCATTTATAAAAAATTAATTAAATACAATAAAATAGGCCAAAATATTAAAATTAGACAATTTAGGCTATTGTCATAAATTGTGATTGATAAAGGAATTATTATGGTAGGATGGGACTGGAATTGGTGGCTGCCCTTATGTATAATTTATTTAGAAAGAGTAAGAGATCCAAAAGTGTGTCCCTATTTTATAGTGTGACCCTTACAAATAGATTCCATATGTATGTACCTCCTATGTAGAATGATTTCATGTTATGTAACCCTTATGATTGAAATAATCCTTATGTAACTAAAAACATATACATAAGAATGATTCAAAAAAATGCTTATATAGAGTATGTTTACTTTTGTGGTATAGGAAGAACTATACCTTAGGGGGTTTTATCCCACGCATAATAGTATCTCTCATACAAAGGAAAAAACATTAAATATTGGTTAACCCATACATTAGTTTTTCTATACACATTAGAATAACTTATTTATTTGAAATTTTTTATATAAGGGCCGGTCATATATTACGATATATGAAATCTAATAATAATTATTTTCTACACTATTTTTTCAAATCTCTAGTTTCATTCATATCCTATGATATTAAATATCAAATCATAAGGTATAGAATAAATCCATAAGTATTCATTGTATCATACTTTAAGATAGACAACAATCATCCCCAAATATGAAGAAACTCAATTTCAATATGCTATATTTTAAACCAAAGCAATCCTATGGCTGACATCTATCCATTCCATATCATATGTTATGATATGGACTCAATCATATTACAATGTCCTTTTTTTCATAAAATTAATAAAATGTAATTTTGATTCATTGAAAAAAATGATTTTGATTCAACTTCTAGGTTATCGAGGATCATCATATGATCAATGTAGTGAAGAAAACCATTATAATTGATGATATATAATAAGAAGTGGGTATGCTTATCATAATCACCTAGTTATATCCAATATACTCTCACCACTACAGCTATTCTACCTACCACTAGAATCCTCATTCATAAGGAAAATACCCCATGATCGTGTAGAAAATTTTAGCAAATTCACAATGAATAAAAATTGAGAACAATGAATAAGAATGATTATTGGATTATTCTTGATATTATCATATATATATATATATATATATATATAACAATATAATTTTATGCCTTAATTTATAATCCCTTCATTAATTAAGGTATTACAGTTATTAATAATAATACTTGATAGCAGAAATATTTTTTAATAATATTTAGATGTTGGGTTTAATTCATCATTGAATGATACAATGATTATATCTAAAATATATAGCCATGAATGAATCTACAAATTGATAAATAACTGAAGTAAACCATGTGGAATACATTTCTGTAGATATTCACCCTACATAGAATATCTATTATTTATAATACAATATGATTAATACTAGTCATAAGCTATAATATAAACACATACATGACCACATCACTAATAATGACTCAAGTTATGTTATAAAATATGATATAAATATATATTTTTTTCTAACAAATTACACATATATAGTACATTGGATGGATGTAATTTTGAAAACTCACAGTATCCCCTCTCAATATACCATAAAATTTAAAACCTCTTAGAAATGTGTAAAAGCTAAAGAAGATGGGGCCATGTGAATCCTTCCAAGGAATAAGAATCTATGGGAGTAATATAATCATTATAAGGAGAAAAAATATAACCCACATCCATCATCCCATATACAATTCATTCACTTATCTCTACACATACTTCAGTACTCAATATAAACTAAACGCTTACTGTCCCCACTATTTTATTCCCCACTATTCTTATATCTAGATTCAGTCACTAGCATCCCATCATATTATCATCCATCCATAAGTAGTCATGGAAACAAATATAACCTGAGGATAGGATCAATACAAGAACATATATGGGGATGATCTTCCCTTTATCCATTATTATTCATTGTTTTTCCTGATAATATAGTATTTTTATAGGTAAATAAAGGATATTTCATTTTTTCCTTAGGATTTATTTCATTAGAAACATGGAAGACTAATAATGGGATATAATCAATACTCTTAAGTGATTAAATAACCCTTATGGAGACTATTTAATTTATGAGTAATTCCCTTTTCAACCATAATATTTGAGTTTAACAAATTAGTGAAGATTAAAAATATAATTTTATAGTAAATTATATTAGTATGTATCACATGATTGATCACTAACATAAATTACCCACACTACTAAAACTGAATAAACAATCTAGGGTATTTAGCAATAACTACAAATTGCCTATACTGTACACACAAATCATATAAATAAAAAAACAAAAAAATTATAATCAATCTTGATTACAAACACAAATTCCAATTATATATTTTACTTCTTCAATTTTTTATACATTAGTCAATTGGTGGACCAACCACCCTTTCCTTTTGGAAAATGACTTTTTTCAATTTCATCTGTGAAAATAAATTTTTTCTAAAAAATTAACTCAATGATTTTAATCTTGTTAGAGTCATTTAATAACATTATATGTACCTTTTTTCATTCTAAATGCTTCCAAATAGTGGTTACCATCTATGAACAACATTGGAAAGAGTATACCCTTGATATCACAAAACATAAAATTATATATGTGTACTATAAACATCATTAATATAAAATCAAAAAGTGTATATGATATTTTACATTGAATATCTAATAATAAATAATAATATGAAAAACCTGTAATATCAAATTGAACCCATTCTATAACAAGGGAATCATATATCTAACAAGATATCATCGAATTGTACAATATTATACATATATAAAAAAATTAATAAATAAACTAGGATACACCACTATTAAATATTAGACCTCACCTCAATATTATTTTCACTATATCATCCATTTACTCTAGCTAAACCACCTCAGGAAGTCACATTCCTTAAATTTTATTCATCATATATAGTCTAAACATCTATTGAAGAGTACATAAAGAATTTAGGTATAATACTTAGTAATAGAACACCGATAAATTTTCTTATATATTCAATAATGTACTATGTTAATGGAATATAAAAAAAGAAAATCAAGAACACACAACATGAAAGTTATCAGTCGATCCATTTTTTGTTAACCACTATGATAAATGGAGCTACCAGTTCTAGTATTTTTCATAAACTAATGCCAATAAAAATTTATTGCAACCAAAAAATAACCCTGGTCTCCCAAAGTTTCCAACCATTCATGGAATAGAATTTTAATAATAAAAATATGGCAACCTAGATTCTATAAATGTCTTGAAACTGAATATTAACATCTAGATCATAAAAAATTGAATCCCAAATCAATATATCTGTCTAAATATTCAGGATTTAGTATCCTGTGTATATAAATATGGTTCCCTGATCTATAGGTTTTGTCAGCCATCCAATTCATATCACGATGACTCCACAGTCTCTTTATTGGTTCTACTTTCCATGGACTGGCATCTGATCATACCAATATGGAAATATGGTATCTTTCTTTGTCCACCCATCTATGTTCACTTGATAGATTATATAGTGTAAATATCCATAACTCCTTTTCAGCCCCTTAAAAATAAACTAACCAAAATTAGAGAGGCATCACCCCAAAATATTGATATATTATAAAATTTTTAGGATAATTAGTCAAACAATAATATAGAGTACACAATTCACACCTAGATAATTGCTATTAATCAACACATGTAATGTTACTATATACTCTCATATTTTATCCTTCCTATTTCAACTTAATTGATGACACATGACCTATAGACATTAGTATGACATTTCTAATGGTTCCCAATCGATGAAACTATCATAATGCCTTAACCCTATTGACTAATCTCTGTAGTATTTCACACTGGATTAATATAAGCCTCAAAAAAATTACATGGTCAATAAAAAACACACACCCCAATTCATACCTTCTTAAAAAACATAAACTTGTGTGGGTCATACTCACTTCCCTAATAAAAATACATAAGTTGAACCACTCATTAAACCAGTTATTAATTTCATTCTAATATTACTTCATTTATAAAAGTATCCATTATTTAATAAATTTTTTTATCCCCTCAGGACTCTCTCACAAGAAATTCCATGGTTTGGAGAAAATATATCACCCACCAATAAATTGAATAAAATTGGACCAATCATCATGAAGTACTAACTAAATAAGAACCTTCTAAATAACCCTTTAGATACCATTTTAGTAAAAATATCAATAAGCTCACACCTAGATTCCCTTTTAGGTCATATTATATAAAACTATTCAATATTCCCTAATGTGACATGTTTCCCTAGCACATTCAAACCATAATTTTTTAAACCACATTCCAAAATATGGATGGATGAAAAAATTAATTAATGAGGCTTCAAATTACATATTTATTCTAAGAGTATATGTTGCCTAATCATCCTAATAAGTTTATTGTTTCCCAGTTTAGGTTTCACTCATAGATTTCAAATGTATTCATGAAATCATGGTTACACATTTCAAGAAAGTAGTCAATCAAAAATATACATCAATTTGAACTTATATATGTATAATATATACTTTATTTATATTCATGTTTTATTGTAAAAATTCCCCATCATTTGTTAGTTATACTAAATTTTATATTTATAAAGATAGTAACTCTAGAATTTATCACTATCAAGGGAGATAGTAGGTGTTCATGTTGGAAATACACAAAATCAACGATATCATATTTTATAAAATCTATGGATCATAAGGTGTAAATATATTCTTAATGAATTATATATCACATCATATGATTTTTTCCATTATTGAGTATGATGGGTATGTGATATAAGATATCACATATATGAATTTGGTCACAAATTCACACACAGTTTCATTAGTTATAAATCAATAAGAATGATTCATTTATTAATTTAAAAAAAATACATTAATTTAAGGTTTAAATAGGTTTTAAACACCAATTTTTAGTAACATCGTGAGATATAATTTGTACCTAGACTCTCTTAATTAAATGAAGAGAGACTATATAAATATTGTGTTACTTTTTATTGGGTATTATTTGATGCATTAAATGTTACACTGAAGAAATTTTTTCATATTTCATCACTTATATTCTTCAAATAATGCTCCATAAACCCTTTAGTGGATCTAGATACTCTTTTTTAAACAATCATTTACTAGAAAGTGTACCAACCTCTTGTGAGGACTACCACCTCCAAGACGTAATGTGTTTTTTTCCTTTACCACCTTAAAATGTTTTTCATAATAATGAATTTAATGTGTCACTATGATATTTATAACATAAATTATATTCTAAAATTATAAAATAGATTAATCATTTTCCCCATTCTATGAAAAACACAATCACCATACATGTGTACATGTAGACTTCATCTTATGTAGAATTGTGTGTTCTGACATTCATTACCTCCTTTAGTAGATGGTTATAATATTGGGTATCAATCATAAATATGGTTTTAATTACAAAATTAAATTTATGGTCTGTACAATTAAATAACAATTTTAATGATATAATCAACCAATGATCTTTTTAAATTGAATCATTATAAAAAAACATATTAAGAACAAAGTGATCTCTTCGTTTCTTGAAATAACATTATATGAACAATTTTATTCTTACTATTATTTATAATTCTCATATATCATGATAATGTGAAAAATATAATATCAGTATGATATAATAATAATTATATTTAGACTATACCATCTCTTAATCACCTAATAATTATGGTATGTTCAATTTGGGTATGTTTAACTAACTACTTGAAAATGTTGTAAATTTATATTATAGATAACTATAGAGACATAATCACTAGTACATTAAGATTAAAATTTATAAATAATTTTTATTATTTTGGTTATGGAAGTTTTATATCAATATTAAACTAATTAATTAAGAGAACACCATTAATTTGTATGAAATCACTAAAATATTATTGTTATCAACTTCATCTTTAAGGATAAAGAATAAAACACTGTCAAAATGAAGTTCAACCATCATAAATAATTATAATTGACAATTTATAGTAACTTTAAGTATATTTTAGTGATAAGATAATGAATAGTAACATATATTAACAGATCTCTTACAAAACTGGTTTGACACAATCAAGATTACTTACAGAAAAAATTAAAAATAGGTAAAAACTAAGTATATATATATGTGTGTGTTTGTGAGTAAAAAATGATTATTAATAAGGTTTATAAATGGTTATAATTTGGAATAATGTTCTTATGAATGTATTTAATTAAATAATTTAAATTATTCAGTATGTTTAGTGTAATTCCATTATGAATTAGGACCAAGGTAAGGTTTTTCATCTAAAATTCCTCTCTTTGAGACATGTTTCAGGTTATGAACCTAATTTATATTATGTTGTGTAAATGGTGAATAATTGAGTTACTATAACATGAAATAAATTTTATTAATGTAAATTTATGTTTAATTTAAATGTAAATCTTTGAAGGATATTATATTTAATTACTTCCCAATTTGTAAGGATTTTTGTTATTTCAATTCTCATTCATTGAGTTATAATTGTTATTCTTGAATATATTTCATAGAAGTTTGGTAAATTAATCCATATTATTTTATTATTTTATTTTTTCTCTTGAACTCTATGGATTTATATTTTAAACTCATAATCCCATTTTCTAAAGTCTCTTACTTTATGAACTATGTTGTTTGTAAAGGAATTTTGTAACTCATATCTCTTTATATGAGTTATATGGTGTATTTTGAACATTGAAATTGAGTATTATATTTAATAATTGATCTAAAATTTATAATTTATATTTTAATTCAAATCTCCATACTTTATTTTTCTCTCACCTAAAAGTATAAAATTATTAATAACAAACCACAATCTATTAATTGGATCATTGTTTAATGTCCACATTTTAATTCCTACAAATGTTATCTTATATTTTTTAAATAACTAATATTGATTATCTTCTAGGATTAAAATAATTGTCTTTACCTTTTTTAAAAAGGAAAATCTAAAACACTCTTTTACGATTTCGGTTTTTAAATAATGTTATTTGAAAATACATTTCAACCTCTCAAAATAAAATGTTTTATCTTCCACACCACATTTTATTTGATAATATATATAATTCTTCAAGAAATAATTTATAACATATTTTTCGTTCAAATATAATTGTTTCCTATAGTTATCACCTCATCTTTATAAAAATAAATTTTGAATGTAACCCATAACATCATTTTATTATCTTATTGGAAATGATGTCATTTTTAATTTTTTATTTGAAAAAATATATCTACATCCTTTATAATTTAAATTTAAATATACTCTCTATAGTTTCATAATTTCTCTAAGAAATTAATTTACTTCAATATTTTAAAAATTTGTCCTTTAAAATGATTTCAAAATATGAAGGATATTTTTTATTTCTGATGTGATTTTTCAAAAAATTATTAAATTTTTTTTTCTTATAACTCACAGTATTTATAAGTTTCTTATTCTTGGTGATGGTTTTTTTTTCAATTTTAACCATCTGCATTATTTTTATGGATGAAATATTAAATTTCCTCCTCTTTTGGATAAATGATCAATAATTACCTTTCCCTTGCCTAATCATTTTTTAGTATACCCATAAATCTTCTTCTAATTCTATTCCAATGTGAATACATTATTTTTGATTCCATTGATTAAAGGTTGTTCAACTATATTCTATCAACATAATGATTGGGAAAATTGTTTTCGTAATTTCATAATATTAATTTATAAAGTTTCAATACCATATTTATTATAAACTTTATTCAATTGTTTTTATGTATAATGTTTTCTGATATCTTTGAATATCCATTTATTTTCCATAGGTATATCATGTTAAGATAAGGGATGGAATTATGAATGATTTTATTATATTATTCAAATTGAAAAGGATATGAAACCCACTTTCATTAAATGGGTTCCTTATGATATGAGTATGATATATTTCATTTCGAACATATGTGTATGTTAAATATTTATGTGATTGGTGGGCCTTATTTATACCTCCAGTGAATTTGGAAAATCTGTACATCTCATGAGATTAAAGTGAGATGAGTAGTGATACTAAATCTAAAATTCAAAAAAATGTTGTGATGTCAGGTCTACAATGGGAAATAGCTAAGTGAAGAATGATCCACCAAGGGAAATAGGTGATTGATGCATGATCCACTAAGGTAAACAGGTTGTGATACCAAATCCACTAAATTATGATTTCTGTGATTATAAATGTGGAATAATAGACAGGTTTACCTTGTTTCTATGATATGAGGAATTTCAATAATGTATTCTTATAATATTTTATGATTTATTATAGATGATTTTTTAAGTAAAACTTTCTTATATATATCCTGGTTATTCCCTAATTCTCATCATATGCCTACTTAAGATCATTTATTACTATCACTTATGTTGACTCTTACATGGAATCCAAGCTATTTAATTTCATATATTTAAATTTATATAGGTTATAATTATAATAAAAATATTTAATGATGAGAACAATAACTAATGTAGGTAATTAGTAAGATATTTTAACGAAATATTTTATATTAGGAAATTTCTTGTCTAGTGGGGAAAATATCCATTTGTTAAAATGTTGGTTTGTTTTGTTAGGTAATGTTTTTCCCATAACTCCCTAAATATGAAAACCTAAAAGGTATTTTTAATATATTATAATTAAATTTTATCTTTAGGTCATGTAATTTTGATGGTCATGTTAATGGGATATTACTAATGGAATCATAAAATAGTTTTGATTACGTTAGGGATTATGATTATATCAATTGAGGATAAAATGTTATCTAGTAATGTCAATAATGTTTGATAAGTTAAGGATGATTTTAATTTCAAAGTTACAAGTATACATTATGGTTAATTAAGATAATATTATGTGGATTAGGATATGTGAAATTTAGTGAAGACCCGCGGGAAATGTACAAGGGATAAGGCTAATTATAATATAACATAATAAAATTTTGGCTAATAATATATTATGTTTGTTTCCTAAAAATCCCTATATGGATAATATAAGTGGATACAAGATTTGGAATAGATTTTCCTAGGGGTAGTAACAATGAATATGGCATATTGGGGTTTAACTCAATCCTAACTCGGTGTGTGACATAGATGAATAAATATAAATCTGGTTTAACACACATAGAAGATATTATTTATTTATTCACATTATCTTTGCAAAATTTTATAAAGGATTTATTTCCTAATTACATTAATGGTTTATGTAACGAATTACAAGAGAAACTAACATAAAAAAGTAGTATGAAATGAATGTATCAAAGGATGAAAATAATGTGTAATTATATATTGCATATTAGGATTTATTTTTCATAGTTATACGTTCTATTATAATAATTTTTTTCATAATCATTTTGGGTTTTATTATATGGTTAATATAGGATAATTTAAATGATGATGATAAATGTATGTACATAGAAACCACTATTTATTTTAACTAACTAAGGGAGTATACATAAAGGGTTTATAGTATGAGTATATGTTTGATGTAGCATATCGTTACCATGATCGAGTATGTTTTCCATTTTTCTAAGTTCTAATTTTGGTTTATAGTCCAATGGAGTGGTTTTCTAGACTTTCTATAGGTTGCAGAGCATGTACAAATTGTGTACTGGCTACTGTGAAGCAGTACACATCTTGTACCTAAGGTACATGTCGTGTAGGTTTTAAATATTAGATTATAATCCCAAGGCAGTAGGTTTTTCGGTGTACTTATCCAGCGTGTCCTAGACGATGTGACAAAGGGGTACACATAATGACTCACCCAACTCCTAGGTTAAAGTCACATTTTTTGTAGTTTCTCTCATCATTTTCTTCATATTCATAATTTATCTTGACCCTATGATTATCCTTAGTGATATTCCGAGGCACCCACCTTTCAGATCGATCTGATTGTATTTGGATATTTGTTTCATTTGTGGTGCATCTAAGTAAGTCTTCTTTCTGGTTCATCATTTTAGTTAATTAAAGTATCACCCTAGCTTTGCGTTATTAGATCTGTAGATCTGGGTTGAATGTATCTTCTGGGTTTCATCTAGACCCATTATGAGATCTTGTTCTAGAGTCCATTTCCTTCATTTTTCATAGTGCAACGGACATTCATCTTCGACGTATGTGTGTTTTACCTCTTCCATTGACGTCCTATATTTATATTTATATTAATCCAAAGATGTGTCAATTTTATTCTAGGATCTTTTTTGACGTTTTTGGGTTTCAATGGATTTGGATTCCATTGTGGGAATGTGCGACTGGAACATTGAGGTAGGCGGTTCCATCTCTAGCCTATGATAATGCACCTGATTTTTATTTCTTTGTTAATTGATTTATTAAATCTGCCTAATTTTGTGTGTGTGAAAATGTGTTTTGAAATAGAAATGGTGTTTCCCGATCTTTTTATAAAAGGATTGTGAAATGGTTTTTAATGGGTTTCAAATTATTGAAATAAATTGTGAAAAATATAACATGGGGTACCTTGGGTACTTAAGTGGAAGGTTTAGTTTGATGCCATCACCAATTGTTTTTTGATAATCAAGGGGGTTTGTCTTGGGGATTTCATATGTTTCCAAGGAACACTATTCTAGGGGACGATATTGACATTTGGGGGTGGGGTTTACAAATGGGGTATTCCTATGCTTTCTAGGCCCATTGTTATAGGATCATTATTTTTTCACCTAATTATTGTGGTATGAGAGGTCTGCAGCCTAACCTATAATATTTATTGGTGTTGTGGTACATTTTATTCTGTTTTGTATTTCTTGTCTTTTTGAGTTAGCCTTGATATGCATGTTTATTCTAGTAAAATGTGATATGAAAAAATATTCTTTGAAACTAATATACCTACTATTGTTTAGAAAAATGGAAAAAGTAAATGTTAAGATTGTTTTTTATAAAATGGATTTACTACATATCATGTCTTGTTTTATTTTAAAATCAACGTACATGATTTGTTATATAATGACTTGTTAAGGAACACATAGGTGGGATCCTATTAAGCCTATTAGCTCACACCCTATGAACATGTTCGGTTATTCATAGACTTTTTTGTCTTTGAGTGTAGGGGAAGGCCAGGAACCATAGTGAGGTGGTGATGTTTGTGTTAGCTTGTTGGGTATCTCGTGGTGTGATGGTGGGAGTATGCCCTTACCATCATTTGTAGTATCTATTTTGTTTTCAGACCTTAATAGTTTGACCGACCTTTTAGAGTTCTATATACTGTTATAGTTCTTATTTTCCCACAGTATTTCTTATAGTTATGGAATTTTTTTTAGTCTTCCATTAATTATTTATTTCAATATATATGTGTTCCATTTGGTTGTTCATGTTGGGTGAAGTCATTCCCTTTGTTTTATAGTTTGATTTCAGGATTCTTATCACAAACCCATGGGGATCAGGAATTCTCTTCGTGTATGTGACAAATCAGGTTGGGTTCCAGGTTTGAGGGAAACCTAGGTAGGTTTGTAATAGTTTGGTATTGGAGGAGTTTTTTCCTAAATAATATTTTCCTTAAGAGATCTATCAGACTGGATATAGGATTTTTGAGATATTAAAGGTATGTTCTGATAAGTGCATGGACAAATTTTTTCATAACGAGACTCATGTTTCCATGGGATGTTTTGATGTGTGTCTCTAGTATTTGTTTTTGTTTTAAAAGTATTATTTTTTATTATGGGTGTTCTGGTTTGAACTGAGATTTTGTCTATTGTATGATCATTGTTTTGTTTTAGTGTATAGTATAATTCCTCCGAGACATCTTCCACGAGTTCCTCAGGAGGGTGGAACTATTTCTCCTCAAGGGAACCCGCCTATGGATCAGAATCTCATCAATACCATTGTACAATCAGTCCATATTATCGATCATGATGTGTCACTCGTTCAGAATTCTATTGTTGTGGAACATCCAGGAGCTGGATGAGAGCGAGATCAATCACAGGAGTTCTTGCATAAGAAGCCTCAATCCTTGAAGCTAACGTCTGAACCTAAATAGGTGGAGTATTGGAATTATATGATTTATCAAATCCATGAATTCCTGGAGACACCTAAAAATATTAGGGTGAGGCGTGTAGCATTCAGACATGAGGGATTCAACAAGAATTGGTGGGATTATGTGGTCTATGATGATAGACATGTGGGATTGATTTGGAAGGGTTTCAAAACCTAATTGTTTCAGTAATTTTTCCAAAGAATCGGATGTTGGAAAAATCTATGGAATTCAGGTCGTTCTAGCAAGGAGAGTGTTCAGTGTCGGCATGCACCAATCAGTTTGCTAAGCTTGTCTGTTTTTCTCCGGACGTAGTTATGAATGACCAACTAATGGCCTAGAAATACCTACAGGGTCTGTGATTGGATATCAGATCATATGTGTTAATGTTGAGGCTTTCAAACTATGCATAGAATGTAGATAGTGAAATGATGGAAAATATGAATATGGTTGGAAAGGCATGTTTTAATACCTCTTCTCTTCTAAATCATGATAGATTTAGTGGAATTCCTGGGAAGAAGTGGAGGTGGCATGACCATCGTAGAAGTGGTTGAGGTGGGTCTCAAGAAGGAGCATCCTATGCACTTTCTGTTGCAGCTAGTAGTGTTCCTATAACTTTCTATCTGTTTGGAAGGGGAGGACACATCATATTATCCTGTCTTATGCCCGTATAGATGTGAAATAGTTGTGGATTTTTTACTCACTTACTACACTTCTGTCACGCAATGAATTCAACACATTATGGTCTGGGTTTGTAAGCTCCAAAGGCTACTACAGGGGAGTTAAGAGATTTAAAGAAAACATAGCTCTAGCTAGAGGCCTGAGTATTGAATCATTTTCACATAGTAATTGATTTTCTAATGGAATTTCCTATATGTACTGTAATAGTGAGAGGTACGCTACTTATTGTATCTTCAGTTGGTATTGCTTTGTTTGATGCAGATGACTCCCACTCATTCATATCTGTAGGATTTTTTTAATGCTCTTAAACTTACAATGGATATTATTTTATTTATAATGGAGTTAGATACACCTCATGGAATGTTTAAAGAGAAAGGGGTTGGATTTCCTTCTTGTTCATTAACGATAGACAATAGAGAGTCGATCTGGGGTTTTAATGTTCATGATCTGGATCTATCTAAAGTCATCATCGATATGGATTGGCTTGTCTCTCATTGAGATGTGGTAGATTTTTATCATCGGTGTTTCTCATTTTTTACTGCTGATGGGAGATCTCATTTATTTTAGGGAGAGTGGTACCCAAGGTGCGTTCATACTAGACCTTCCCACCTATAGCTCAGTTGTTTGTTGGTTGCTGTTGCGTTTTAGCCCGAAGACATTTCTCCTATTGACGAACTTCCTATTGTTGTTTGATACTTCCCTATGTTTTTTCCAGAAAATTTTTCTTGTCTTCCTCTAGATAGAGAGGTAGAGTTTATGATTGGCCTGATTCTAGGTACATAGATGATCTCAATGCCTTCATACATTATATCACTAGAAAATATGAAATAACTCAATATTTAGTTTAATTAAATGTTAGATAAAGGTTATGTTCACGCTAGTGTTTCACCTTGGGCATCCCCTATTCTCTTTTCCATGAAAAATGATGGTTCACATTGGTTATGTGTGGAATATTGAATGTTGAATTAGGTAATGGTTAAGAAAAAATATCATTTTCCTTGTGTGGATGTTTTGTTAGATCAGTTGAATGGGGAAAGGTAGTTGTTAAAGATTGATCTTCAGTCAGGTTATCATCATATCAGACTTCAAAAGTTTGATATAATGAAGATAGCCTTCAAGAGAAGGTATGTCCATTAGGAATATCTTGTGATTCCTTTTATTAATAATGATGCTTCTATAGTTTTAATGCCACGAATGAAACGAACATTCCATGAATAACATGACACTTATGGTGTTGTGCTTGTTTATAATATTATGATTTATTCAAAATCCGAGCGTGAGCAAGAGAACCATCTGAGTTTAGTTTTGGAAATTTTGAGGATTCACCATTTGAATGGAAATATTTCAAAATATAGTTTCTGTATTTCATAAGTGAAGTTCACAAGGCACAAAATTTTTGGGCATGGATTATCAATTGATCCATAGAATGTAAGGACATCTCTATCTTTGAAGGAACCACAAAACATCATTGATATTCAATGATTCATTGGTCTTGTGGGATACTGTCGATGGTTCGTTGAGGATTTCTCTAAGATTACATCACCTTTGACTTTTTTAACAGGAAAGCAGTGAAATTCAAATCGTATAAAAATTTTCAGTGTTCTTTCGATTAACTAAAATGACTTCAGGCATCATCTCATATTCTGATCATACTTGAGCCTAGAAAGGGGTACATGGTGTTTAGTGATGCATTTGTTTCTGGGTTTGGATGTGGGATATATAGTATGATCATATGGTAGATTACAGATCTCATCAGCTCTAACCGCATGAGTTAAACTTGAAAAATCATGATTTAGAGATTATTGTGGTTATACATATGCTTAAATGTTAGCGGCACATTCTCTAAGGGGAGAATTTCATGGTTATCTATGATCATAAGAGTCAGAGATATGTATTCTATTTGAAATAGTTGAATCTCAGATATAGACAATGGATAGAATACATTCGAAGGATTGACATCAAAATCTTCTACATCTTGGGGAAATGGAATGTGGTTATATAGTCTCACATCAGGAAGGTACCATAAAAATCTATTTTGGAATCGAAGGAAGATTTTAATCTTATCGGGATTTTGGATCTATTACACATGGATGCTCAAGAGGATGTTTTGTGTATGGTTTTGATCAGTTCTCAGTTGTCATCATCTTTCCTAGAGTCTATTTTGTTATGTCATCAATAGGATGACAAGTTCCAAAAGACTTGAGAAAGCCTTTATTGTGAGGAGACCAATTTTAGTTGGTCTCTTTAATTAGGTGGCATACTTCACTCTAGGAAGTGAATTTTCATCCAAATATTTTCAAGAAGTTCAGTCGTATATTATTTTCATTAATCATCCTGGTCTATTCATCCAGGAACTGCGAAGTTGTATTATGAAGTGAGTTGATGATTTTGGTGGATGGGTATGAAGCATGACATTGCAGATTATGTGTCCCATTATTACACATTCTAATGGATAATGGAAGAAAACATGAATCCTACTAGGTTTCTTCATAATATTCCAATTCATGTTTATAAATGGTATATGGTATCCATTTATTTTGTTCTTGGGTATCCATAGGCACCCCGAGGGAAAAGTTATATCTGGATGATTGTTGATCAGATGACAAAGTCTGCTAATTTCATTCTGATCAAGGATACCACCGAGGTCAAATATTTTTGTAAGATATATGTGTAGGATATTGTGAGGTTACATGGGAGTCCTTCTTCCATTGTTTCAGACATGGATCATAGTTTTACCCTGAGGATAAGGAGGAGTCTTCAAGAGGAAATGTGAACATAGATCACGTTGATCATAGCATACCATACACAGACACACGGTAAGATAAGGCTAGTAATTTAGATTCGTGGGTATATTCATCATGATTATGTCTTGGATTTGGAGGATTGTGTGACATCCATTTGAAAATGGTAGAGTTTGTAAACAATAACATTTTTCATTCATTGATATGAATGGATCCATTCAAAGAGTTGTATGGTTTCTGGTGAAGATTTCCTCTTTGTTGGGAAGAGGTCGGTGAAGTGGCTAGGACTGTGTTTGGTTCAAGAGACCTCGTAAAAGATTCAAAATGTGAGATGAGATCAGGTAACATCTGAGAGTCGAAAAAAACATATGTAGATCGGTGCTATCATCCTTTGGATTTTTCCTTAGGTGGATGGGTTTTCCTAAAGGGCTATCCACTTTTAGGTCATTGTCGACTTCAAAAATTGGGAATTTTGTCTCCAAGATATGTTGGACCGTTTGATATGACTGGGTGGCTTAGAAATTTTTCTTATTAGTTCATTTTCTCAGTTTAGTTGATAGGAATCCATGACGTTTTCCACATATCTTGTCTTAGTAATTATCACCCTAAAACCTCTCATGTTCTAAGTTGGGGAGAAATTTAGGTAGATCCAGATGCTTCTGTTTTGGAGGAACTAGTTGAGATCGTTGAATCTTAATTGAATTTCATGAATTGGAAGTTGATTCTATTGGTCCGAGTTCTATGGAAACAAGGATCAAATTCTCATAATACTCGAGGATGTAAGTCATTGATGAGGGAGCAATGGCCTCATTTTTTCCCAAGAGTTACATCTCCGACATGACATCCTAGGGATGGAATATATTTATGGTGGGGATTTTGTAACTTCTTGTTACCCTGATCAGGTTATTTTTTCAGTTTTTATATGTTCCCGTTTGGGATCAAAGTCCTTAGGAGTGGTTTTATGGACATTCTGTAGGATGTAGAGTAGGTATACATAATGTACCTGAGGCACACATCATGTGATGGTTGTTGTGAACTGGTACACATCGTGTACCTGAGGTACATGTCATATAGGGTTTGAATATTGTGTTTTTTTACCCCAGGAGATGGGTTTTTCGGAGTACATATCCTGCATTGCCTATACATTTTAACCAAGGGGTACATGTCATGAATCGTCTCCTACCCAGGATAAAGAAATGTGTTTGGCAGTTTCACATAGTCCTTTCTTCCCAAACATCATTTCTCTAGACCCTAGGCTACTTCTAAGAGATTTTAAGAGGAACCCCTCTTTCTATATTGACATTATTGGATTTTGATCTTTATTTCCTCTGCGGTGCATCTCTCATGGTAATTTTTCTTTCCAGTTCATTATTGTGGTTGATCGTAGTGTCACCCTAACTTTGTGTTATCGGATCAATTAATCTGTGTTGGATGTTTCTTCTTGATTTTTTCAATAACCATTGTTAGACCTAGTTCCAGAGGCCTTTTCCTTTATTGTTCATGGAGTAATGAAAATTCATCATTGAGGTATGTGGGGTTCCTCTCTTCCACTGACCTCTTTTCTTTATATTTGTATCAATCCTAAGATGTGGGGATTTGATTATAGGGCCTTTTTTGACATTGTTGGGTTTCGTTGGATTGGGACTATAATGTGGGCATGTGTGATCCAAACATTGAGGTAGGTGGTTCTATATCTAGGCTATTATAATTAACCTAATTGATGTTTTTTATGAAATGATTCATTAAATCTGCATGATTGTTCAGGTGTGTAAAAAATGGTTTTCAAAGAGAAATAATTTTTTCCTTTTCTTTTGATAAATAGATTGTGAAATGGTTTTGAATGGGTTTTAATACATTAGAATAAATTTTGAAAAATATAATATGTGTTACCTTCGGTACTTAGGTGGATGGTTTAGCTTGAGTCAATCATCCATTGTTTTGTATGTATTAAGGGTGTTTGTCATGAGGATTTTCTCTGTTTCCTATGCCTATTGTTCTAGGGGACCGATATTGACATTTTAGGGGGTTCACTCCTGTTGTATTCCTCTGCATCTAAGGTTAATTGTTATAGGATAATTTTTATTGCACATTATTATTGTGGTACAAGTTTTTTCCATTGTAGAACTGTAGTATTCCTTGGTTTTCAGATTACTATGCTTCTGTTTTTTTCATGGATTTTTTAGTTAGTCGTGAGATGCATGTTTATGCTTCTAAAAAGTGATACGTAAAAATTGGATCTGAAACATATATACCTTATATTGATGAGAACTGTGGAAAACGAAAAAATTTACCACGCTTTATATACAAACATTTTAAAGCATATCATGGAATGTTTTGTTTTAAAATGAACACAAAATAGTTTTTATACAGAGTCTTGTAATAGAGCACCATTGTGGGATCTTACTGATCCTGTTAGCTCACACCATGTGCACCTCATCCATGGTGCGTAGAAATTTTTTTTTCTTCCAATGAAGGGAAAGGAAAGGTGCCAAAGTGAAGTGATGATTTACAAGTTAACTTGTATGGGTAGCTGGCTGGGAGATGGTGGGAGTCCGTCCCTACCATCGTTGGGAGTTGCTGTTTGGTTTTAGTCATTTTTAGTTGGACTTATCATTTGATGTTTTAGCAATTGTTACAGTTCACGAGTTTCCACTGTCTTTATTAAAGTTATGTTATACATATTTTTTAGCCTTTCACTATTTATTTCACTCTATATATATATATATATTTAATGTGGTTGTTCAAGTTGGATGAACACATTTCCTCAGTTTTTATATTCAATTCTCGGGTTCCTACCGCCAGACTATAGGGATTGAGAATTCCCTTTGGGTATTGGATTAATCAGGTCATTTTCGGGATTGAGGGAAACCTGGGTAGGTTCATTATAAATTGGTATTAGAGGAGGTATGTCCTCAAGAAATTTTTTTTAGACATCTGTTAGACTCGAGATAGGATAGTCTGGGCTTGAGAGGTATGCTGCGATAAGTGCATAGACATCTCCTAACATAATGAGACTCAAGTTTCCATGGGATTTTTGGATGTGTGTCTCTAGTATCAGTTTTTTTGTTCTAAAAATATCAGTTTTTCTTATGGGTGTTCTAGTTTGAAGTGATATTTGTTCTGTTTTGTGATCGTTCTTATGTTTTAGTGTAAAAGAGTTTGCCTCTATGACATCTTCTATGAGATCCATAGGATGGTGCAGAAGATACTCCTCAAGGGATCCCACCTATGGAATAGAATATAATTGAGAATATCATATGGGAAGTTTGTCAATCAAAATGTTCCACATGTTCATAATGTCGTTTTTCAGGTACAACCAGGAGCTAGAGGAGAGCAAGATCAATCAGGGAGTTATTGCATGATAAGCCACCATCCTTTAAGTAAATGAATGAACCTCAAGAGGAAAATGATTTGATGGATAAAATCTATCAAATCTTAGACTTCCTTGAGACACCTGACAATATCCAGGTGAAGTGTGTAGGGTTTAGACTCAAGGGATCCAGAAAGTGTTGGTTGGATTCTGTTGTCCAAGAAGACATACATGCGGGATTTGATTGGATGGGTTTCAATAACCTAATATTTTAGTTGTTTTTTATAGAGTCTCTAATGATTGAAAAGTATCTAGAGTTCATATCATTGTAGTAGAGAGATCATTCAGTGTTGGCATACACTAACTGGTTTGTTGATCTTTTCCATTTTCTCTAGGTGTGGAAAAGAATGACTAGTTTAAGGCTCAAATATACCTATAGGTTCTGTGAAAGGATATCATATCATAGGTGTTCATGTTGAAGCATTCTACCTATCCAGAGGTGGTAGATAGAGAAATTATAGAAGAGGTGAATATGGAATGAAATGTCAGTGTTAACACCTCTTCTCTTCCAACTAGTGATAGCTTCAGTGGCATGCATAGGGAGATAAGGAAGTGGCGGGAAAATCTCAAAAGTGGTGGAGGCGGGTCTCAATAGGGATCCTCCTCTGAACCATTCATTTTAGCTAGTGGGGTGCCACAAACTTTCTATCAGTACAGAAAGGGCAGACACATCATATGTTCTTTTCATATGCCCATGAAGACGTAAAATAGTTATGGACATGTTGGTCAATTACAATGTTTTTTTAGGAGTTGAATATGCCTTGTTATGGTTAGGGTTCGTTTTCTCCAAAGGATATTTCAGTGTAGTCATAAGCATTAAATACAACAGGGTTCTATCCATATGCCTCAAGAGTGATGCATTTTCCCTCATTAAATGAGTGTCCAATAGGCATTGATGCATGTCCAACAATAGTGAGATTTATTCTTCTTATTTCATCTTTAGTATAAATTGAATTTTTTATAATGGTATCTCCCACTCATTCATTTCTTCATGCTTTATTGATACACATAAACTTCCAAGGGAAATAATTCCATTTACAATGGAGTAAGAGAAACCACTTGGAAAGAGGAATGAGCACAAGTTTTAGGGTTCATCATGTTCATTAATGATTACTGATATGATGTCAGTCTGGGATTTCCTTGTTCTTGATCTGGAATTTTTTGACATCATCATTAGTATGGATGGGCTTATTTCTCAATGAGATGAGGTTGATTGTTATCATTGTCATGTTTCATTTCTTACTACTGACATGAGTTCTCATGTGTTTTTCGGAGAGTAGGACCCTAGGTCTAGTTGTACTAAACCCTCCCACCCATATCCCTGGAGTTTGTTGATTGCTATTGTGTTTTATCTTGATGACATTGTTTATATTGATGACCTTCTGGGTGCAGTTTGAGATATACCGAGTGTTTTTCTAGACAATGTCTTTGGTCATTCTCTAGAGATAGTGGTAGATTTTATGAGGGAAATGGTTTTAGGTACATACCCAATCTCAATTCCTTCTTACTATATGATAGTATAAGAGTTAAAATATCCCATGATTCAATTGGAATACCTGTTAAAGAAAGGTTTCTTTCACCCTTGTGTTTCACCTTGGGAATCCCCTATTCTCTTTACCAAGAAATTGGATGGTTCAATTTTGTTATGTATGGACTATCCGAAGTGAAATTGGGTAGAGGATAAGCACAAAAATCCTTTATCTCATTTGGATGATTTTTTAGCAGGTGATGGGGGAAAAGTGGTTCTCAAAGATTAATCTTTTGTCGAGTTATCATCATCTCAACGTTTGATATTTTCATATACCGAAGAAAGCCTTCAAGAGAATGTATAACCATTAATAAAATCTTATGATTCCTTTAGGTTAGACTAATGACCCTATAGTTTTCATTTATTTGATGAATCTTATGTTCCATCAATATCTTTACACTTTTGTGGTAGTTTTCATGGACGATATTCTGGTTTATTAAAAATCCGAGAATGAGAATGAGCACAACCACTATATGATTTTTTTGGAAATATTTTTGAGTCAACATTTGTATGGAATGATTTAAAAATGTATATTATATATTTGAGAAGAGAACCTCTTGGAGAATAGAATTTATACTCATGGTTTATCATTTGATCCAGAAAAGTTAATGACTATTATGTCTTGAAAGGAACCACAAAATGCCTTTGAAATTCAAAGCTTCATTGGTCTTGCGGGATACTACCAATGGATTTTTAGGTATTTATCTATGATGGCATCAACTTTGACTATTGTAACAAGGAAATTTTTAATTTTCACATTGGATACAAAGTGTCTATATTATTTCTATTAACTGAAATGACTTCTAACAATGGCTCCTATTATGATAATAAATAAGTCATGTAAGGGGTATGTGGTGTTTTGGGATGCATCTCATGCTGGGTTGGGATGTGGGATTATGTGGGATTATCGTGTGGTATTTTATGGATCTCGTGAACTTTGACCGAGTGATAAGAATGACCCCACTACTTTTATAGATCCTTTCACGGTTATGTATGCACTTAAATATTGGTGGCACTATATCTTATGGGAGAAGTTCACAGTCTTCTCTAATCATAATAGTCTGAGCTATATATTCTCTCAAAAATACTTGAATCTCATATCAGGTTGATGGATAGAATACCATTATATGTTTGACATCGACGTTGCCTACACCTTAAGAAAAGGGAATGATGTTGGAGATACTCTTAGCAGTAAGGTACTGTTATGAGTTGTTTTGGAATAGACGGGGGAGGGGAATATTTTTTAGATTATCACTTAGTTGGACTTGGAAAATCATAAAGATGTTGCATGTGTGGTTATGAATAATTATTAGTTATTATAATTTCTCCTAGTGTCTATTTTAAAAATTTAGTTGCATGATGATGAGTTTTAGAAGACTCGAGAAAGCCTTTTTGGTGGGGAGGCAATTTTTTGTTGGTCTCTATCTTTAGATGGCATACTTCACATAAAAAAGTGAGTTGTCATCCCGACCATTGTGAGATGTTCAGTCTTGAATTATTATCATAACTCTTCATGGGTCATTCATCTAGGAAATATGAAGATGTATTATGACATGAGAGTAATATTCTAGTGGCTCAGTATGAAACATGACACTACAGATAATGTGTCCCACTATTACACCTACCAAAGGATAAAAGTAGAGAACTTGAAACCTTCTGGGTTACTTCAATCTCTTCTAGTTCCGGATTGGAAATGGGATGAGGTATCCATGGAATTTGTTGTTGGGTTCCCACTGACACACCGAGGAAAAAATTCCATTTCGGTGGTTGTTGATTAGTTGGTGATGTTTTCTCATTTAATTTCATTCAACGATTCAACCAAGCTCAAAGATATTGGTAAGTTGTACACCCAAGAGATTATAAGGTCACATGGGATTCCTTCTACCTTTTTTTAGATAGGGATCATAGGTTTGCCTCAAGGTTCTTGAGGAGTCTTCCATAGGCAATGGGAACTCGGATCAAGTTGATCACAACATGCCATCCATAGACATGCGGTCATATGGAGCCTTCAATTCAGATCCTAGAGGATATGATTTGTGCATGTGTCTTTGATTTTAGCGGATCATGGGATTTCTATCTTGGATTGGTTGAGTTTATTATAATAATGGTTAGCAGTCATTGATAAGAATGGAGGCTTTCAAGGTGTTGTATGGTTTCCCATGTGGATCAACACTTTTTTGGGAAGAGGTGGGAGAAGTAGCTTTGGTAGGAATATGTTTTGTTTGGGAGGCATTAGTGAAGATTCAGGATTTGCGATGATGTTTGGTTAATGCATAGAGTCAGTAGAAATCATTTGAGGATCAGAACTGTTGTCCATTGTATTTTTCCATGTGTAATTGGATATTATTGAATGTTTTTCCTTTTTTGGGTCACCACCGACCTAGAAAATAGGGAATTTTGGCTTCGAGATAGGTTGTACCATTTGAGTTCACTGAGTTTCACGAATAGATTTCTTATTGGTTAGCTTTCCCATTTTAGTTGATGGGAATTCAGGATGTTTTCCACATATCACAACTCAGGAAGTATAACAATCACCATGCTCATGTTCTGATTTGGGATGAAAATGAGTTACAGCTAGATGATTCTCTTTGGGAGGAACCATTAGATATCATTTACACTCAAGAAAAAGTCTTGCATTAGAAGTTAATTACATTAGTCATCATTCTATGGAAACATGGATCAGATTCTCAAAAAACTAGGGAGTGTGAGTCATTGATGATGGAGAACTGGCCTCATATTTTTTCATGATGTTACATCTTC
Organism: Viscum album; assembly: GCA_963277665.1. Lineage (NCBI taxonomy): Eukaryota > Viridiplantae > Streptophyta > Magnoliopsida > Santalales > Viscaceae > Viscum > Viscum album. Next base: position 1,867,785,662 of record OY728159.1, read on the forward strand.
CACATGACTTCATGGGGATATAATATCTTCATGGTGGGGATTTTGTAACATCATGTTACCTTGATCGGTTATGTTTTCCCTTTTTCTAAGTTTCTTTTTTTTCAAATCCCTTAGGACTGGTTTTCTAGACATTCTATATGCTTTAGAGCAGGTACACACTATGTATCTAAGTATATATATCCTATACTGGCTGTTGTGAACTCGTGCATGTTGTCTAGGGTTTAAATATCATATTTTTTGCATGAGGTGAGGAGTTTTTTGATGTACTTACCTAGCGTTGCATGCACAACATGACCAAGGGGTGCATGTCATGACTCGGCCCATGCCCATGTTAAAGTTACATGTTTGGAAGATTATCTCATCCCTTTCTTCCAACACTTCATTGCACTTGAGCCAATTCACCCCGTAAGTGATTTTTAGAGTCACCCCTTGTTCTAGATCGATCTGATTGGAATTAGATATTCATTGCAACTGTGGTGCATCTCTCTAGGTATGTTTTCTTTTCGGTTATTCATTGTGGTCGATACATTGAATTTCATTATCAGATCCATTTATCTGAGTTTTATATTTCTTATTGGTTTCTTTTAGACCTATTGTGAGATCTCATTTAGGATTCCTTTTCTTTAATTGGTCATAGTGTAGTAGGAATTTATCTCCGCAATCTGTGGGTTTCATCTCTTCTGCCAACCACTTAACTTTAGAATTAGATATATCCTAAGATCTCAGTATATGATTCATGGGACTTCTTTGATGTTGTTGGGTTTCATTGGTTTTGGATTCTATTGTGGGCATGTGTGACCTGAACATTGAGGTATGTGGTTTGGTATCTATACTATTATAATGATCCAGATTTTTATTGATTTTCGAATTGATTTATTAAATCAGAATGGTTGTTTGTCTTTGTTAAAAAAGGTTTTAAAATAGAAATGGGTTTTCCCTGTATTTTAATAAATGGATTGTGAAATGGTTTTAAATGGTTTTCAAAGAATTGAAATGAATTTTGAAAAATGTAATATTTTTTACCTTGGTTACGTAGGTGGAAGGATTATCATGAGGCAATCATCCATTGTTTTTTGTTTATCTATGGGGTTTTTCTTTGGATTTCTTATGTTTCCCATTATCGTTGTTCTGGTTGATTGATATTGACATTTTAGGCGTTTTACTCATGGGGTATTCCTCTAATTCCTAGTACCATTATTCTCTGATTAGTTTTCATGCACTTGATTAATGTGGTACGAGTACTCTGTGGCCTATTCATAAAGTATTCCTTAGTATTGTGAAACCTGTGCTTTTATTTTTTATTTCTTGTATTTATTAGTTATCCTTGAGATTCATGTTTAGTCTTGAGGAAATTCATATGAAATATTTTGTTTTGAAACAGATATACCTACTTTTTTAGGAACTATAGAAAAGGAAAATGTTTACAATGCTTTTAGTAAAACATCTTCTCTCATTATCATGACATGTTTTATTTTAAAATGAGCAGAAATTATTTTTTATATAGAGACTTGTTGTGGAACACCATGGTGGGATCCTACTGAGCCTGTTAGCTCACACCCTATACCACACTTCGGTGGCGCGTATACATTTTTTTCTTCTAGTTCAAGGAAGGGAAACGAAATAAAGTTAGGCAGTGATGTTCAGGTTATCTTGTTTGGTAGATGGAGATGACATAGTGGGATTCCATCCCTACCATCGTTTGGAGTAGCTGGTTGGTTTTTATTTCTTTGTAGTTTGACTGGCCTTTCAGAGTTTTAGCTAATGTTACAGTAATTCTATTATTTAAATCATTTATAAAGTTATGGAATATATATTTTTTAGTATTATACTATTTCATTATAGCTATATATATGTATGTCATTTGGTTGTTCAGGTTGGGAGAAATTGTTCCCTCAGTTTTGCAGTTCAACACCCGGGTTCTTGTCTCTGGCCTGTGGGGATCAGAAACACACTTTAGGTATTCAACAAAGCAGGTCAGGTGCCATGTTTGGGGGAAACCCTAGTAGGTTAGTTACAATTTTTATGATGGAGAAATTTAGTTTCCTAGACTTTCATTTAGAAGTGACATTGGAATTATAATAGAAATTAATTCTTGATACCCATAGATATTTTCACTAGTGATTGAATGTTTATGAAAAAATTATGGTACATTATAAAATTTATGTGTACTATGTAAAATATCGAATGATTTTTCCCTGGAGTTTTTTCTTTAAAAGATTGGAATCACATATTACAACATAAAAATAATTTTTTAAATTGATTATATAACACAAATTTGTATTAGGGATAAAAACTAGAGAACACCTGATTGAGGTATGGATAATTTTTAAGGTAAATGTTTTCTTGATAATGATATAATAAAGGGTTAATTTATTTTGAGAATTTTAAAGTAGGTAGTATTGATATCATTGGATTTTATTATTGATTGAATGAAAAAGTGATACAAGATATATTTGGTAGATTTTTTCTAATATTTATTAATTCTAATATATATTTTTAGTGTTTAAATTTCTGAACCAATGATTAATGCATTTAATGGTTAAATATATAGTTAATTATTCAAATATTATATAATATAATTGTGATTTAATGTCTTGGAGATATAAATGGGTTTCTGGAGAGGTACCTTACTGATAATATTTTATTAGGTTATATATATTTATTGTTACATGATTCAATGAATGTATAATGTTGTATATATATGTAACTTGATAATGGCTAAGAGTGTAAGGTAGATGTAATATTATATGTTTTATCCCAAATGATGAATATTTTAAGAATACCTTAACTTAATATTATTAGTTAGGAATATTAAAATTTTGGGGATGTAATTTTTTTAAGTTGGGGATGATGTATCAACATGATATTTTGATATATTATTTCCTCTAATTAGGTCAAATTTTTATGTTAGCCTTATTCACATGAAAAAACTAATTTAAAATGAAACATATATATATATATATATATTTGTTAAATATTGAAATGGATAGTAAAACAATTCATTGAATAATTATTTATGAATTGGAGTAAACAAGTTACATTTATATATATAAGTTATTTTATACAAATTTTCATAATTAGTTATTGGGTTTAAGAATCTATCTTTCTAGGTGTTAGAATTTGTATAAAAGAAAAATAATTATATTATTTATTAACTGATTATGTTAACGAAATTTAATATTTATTAATAAATTTTATATTTATATTTTCTATTGATATTAAGAATAATAAGAACTAGTATTTTAAAAAGAAATTTTTCTATAAAAATAGGTTTTCATGATGCTTTATAATTTTATTTAAAAGATAAATTCGCATATTTTATAATTTTTAATTGAATACTAAACTAAATTTTTTGATTGAAAATAAATATATTATCTTAGTTTAATTTTTTGTACTTTTCTAGTATGATTTATTTTTAGGTGAATAGTGAAATATACTATGTTTGCAAATAACATGACTTTTATGACATTGTTAATATATAAGTATGAATTTGAAATTTGTGAATCATTTTTATATCAATAATTAATTATTTTATATGTGAATTTTAAATTGGAAACTTTTTAATTTAAAAAGATATATTTTACATTTTAGATCTTAGGTTATATTTTTTTTAAAAATATTTTAAATATTTTATACAATTTTTATTTTTAAATAAATTTTTATACAATTTTGAAATTAAATATTTTTAAATTGATTTAAAATTATAAATCACTGGGTCCAAGTTATTTAATATAGGCGTAATTATTTTTGTTCATAAATATTATGTTACTATAGGTAAAAGGTAGTCACCACCATAAAAGAAAAAATGGTTAAAGTAATAATTTAATGGTTAAAGGGTCTGAAACAGATTTAAAACATGTGTTAAAATAATTTTTTAGGAATGATCGATCATATATCTTCCCCATGTCAATATTTATCAAATATTATAGTCACATTCCTTGATAGTGAACTTTTTATTATTGAAAATTGTAGGGTATATAAAACAATTTGTTAGATTTTCAATTTTAAAAGAGGTTACCCTCTCATTAATACCCATAAAACCAAAACCCCCAAATTATAGACCAATTTCTAACAAAACCAATCCAAAAACTTCACATACAACATATACTTGTTCTGTTCATCTCAAAAATTCATTCATAAATGTCTTAACCCGCTTTTCAAAGGAGATAATTCGTAAAGTGAGGTATATGTTCAAACCTATCATTCCCATTTTTATTCATTTTTCACACAATCCATATTAAAATTTCAGTAATCAATCTAAAAATTTTAAATTAAATATCCTTATTTTAGTTATATTTTATTTATAATATGGTTCTATAATAAACCACATTTTAAATTTTCTATTATGAAAAACAAAACTATTAACAATGTGTTGTTTAGAGTACCACCTCCACGATTACAGGTATTTCTCTTTCCTTCACTAGCATACAATGATGGTAATAATATATAATTATATATATAAGTATGATATATATGAAATTTCAAATATTCTTAAATGATAAATTATATTACTCTTTTTCCCCATTCTATAGAGAAGAGAATCATCATCCAAGGGTATGTACGAACTACCGCCTCCCTATAATAGTGTGTCAATTATCTCGTTTCCACCATTCATGGTTAGTTCAATGTGTAGGTTTAAGTGATTAATATGGATTTTATGAAATTATAATGTCTATTTTTATTACAATTAGATAACCCTTTAAGGAAATGAGAAATAAATGATCATCATAATTTTTCTTTTCAAAACAATTATATTAAGAGGAAAATTATATCTTCGTTCTATGCAATAGAATTATATGAATTATATTTTCATTATTATTATTATTTTATATTATCATATATAACACTAATAAAAACAAAATAAGATCATTATTCTGTTGGTATAAGTATTTTTCAACTAAACCATCTCATTATCACCCATTAATCATGGAATGTTAATATTTAGCATGGTTTAACCACATACTTCCACAATACTACAATAGATAACTATTGGAAGTTAATAAATGGTATAATTTTATATAAATAATTAAATAATTATTCATTTTGGGTTTTATACAATTAATATCAATATTTTTCTTGATAATTTATAAAACACCCCTCATTGGTTAAGAATCACTAAACTATTTTTCTTATTCATTTCATTTTCAGTGAAAAAAATTGATAAAATTATTAAAAGAATTTAAAAATGTTTAAATCATTTTAATTACCCCTTTAAGAAATTTTTAATGATAATTTAATGAGTAACTTTGGGATTATAATTAATCCTGACATCACACTTAATAAACTTCTTCCAAATGATCATGACTACTTACAAAACATATTGAAAATATATAAACATTTACTCTATATAGGTATATAATGATTATAAATGAGTATTAGAATTTGGTATAACATGGAATATTTTTATAATTTATTTATTTAATAAGGTTAATTTAATTATTATTAATGTTTTATAATGGTTTATAATGAATCAAGTCCAAGGTTTAAAATTTCACTCATATTCCTCCCTCTCATATATGTTTTGTATTACGAACCTAATTTATTTTATGTGTTTTATATGTTACCAAATTGTGTTAATATATTATGAAATACCAATTATTCCTTGTATATTGTATTTCATTTTAATATATCACTTTTATGAGTTTTATATTTTAATTCTTCTTATGTTGTAAGGGTTTTTTAATTCAATTCTCATTCCTGGATTTATAATTGTTCTTCTAGAACATATTTCAAATATGTTCAGTAAATTATACCATATTATGGTATTCTTTTGTATTTCCACATTATTTATAGTGATTTAATATTTTAAAACATAAATAACTATTTAATACATTCTTAACGTAGTAACTAATTTTTCAGTAAGGGACTACGGTAACTCAAAAATATTTCTTACAGTTATATGGTTTATTTTGACGATATACCTTGAAAATTATATTTATCAATTTATCACTCATTTTATATGATATTTAATTTTTATTTATAGTTATATTTTTTGTTTTAATTTAAATAATCAAAATTAAATTCTATCTCGCCTAAATGCTTAATGTTATCAGGAATGAACATCAATGTATAATTTGAATCATTCATTAAATTTTTTATTTTTATTCCTATTAATTTTATCCTCAGTTTTTGGGAAAGAAATTTTGTATTATTTTCTATGAGTCCAAAAATTATCATTACCCCATTTCAAAAGGCAAAATATTATTCTCATTTTGTATTATTTGGATTCAAATAAATATTTTTCAAAAAAAATTTCATTCTTTCAAAATCAAATGTTTTATCTTATACACCACATTTACATTTATTATATTCATGAATTTCAAGAAGTAATTTAATGAATTTTATTTTTAAATGTTGTATGTTTTCCAAAATTTTCCCTTCATATTTTATTAAAGTACATTGGAAAATGACCCGTAATTTTGTAATTTTATGATTATATTTAAATTAATAATTCTTAAAGATATATGTGGGAACACGTATTTCTACCTCATTTTCATTTTAATAGAAAACTATTCTAAGTGTTTACATTGTTTATGAAATAAATTATTTTCTTCATAGATTTATAGATTACTCCTTTTATAATAATTCTAAATGGCCAAGGATACTTTTTATTTCCAACATTACTTTTCCAAAAAAACCTTAAAGTTGTATTTTATCTAAGTAATTTTCGTTTTAAATATATTATTCTTGATTGAGGATGTTTATAAATTTAATCATACACATTATTTTTATGGATGAAGTAATTTCCTTGTATTTTAGACAAATGATCCATCACTACCATTGTCTTTCTTAATGTTTTTCTCTGTATAACAATAATTTTTATTCTATACATTTTCTTTAGAAATACCGTATATTTTAATCCATTAATTAATGTGTGTTCACAATGATTTCATACATCAATTGATTAGGTAAATTATCATTTGACTATATATCATTTATCTATACTGTGGAAATACTATATTCTATATTACCTTGACTGGTTGATATTTACCCAGAAGGTTATTGCATATCTTTGGATACTTTTTTATTGTCAATGGCTAGAACAACTTACATAATTATATGGGATTATAAATATTTTACTTAGTGGTTCCATCTAAAAATGTCATGAAACCCATTTTATTTCCAGGTTTGATTAATTATATGAATAAGGTATTTTTATGTGGAACACATATCTATGGTCAAATCCTTAAGTGATGGGTGGGTCCAATATAGAATAGTAATGCATTGAGTAATTTTTTACATATCCTTAGACAATGGTGAAATGAGTATCTAGGTAAGAAGGATTCTTGATAAGTATATAAACCAAAGTACCCCAACGAATTTACAACATTCTATAAGATATACTTTCTCCACTCAATCCAAATAATTAATACTATCTTATTATATCATGATTTAATTACTCATACTAATATTATCATATCATCCAGACCCATAATACATTTTAATGATTATGAACTTTTGAAAACATAAAGGCACACTTTGAGAGAATATTATCATTCCAGTATTCATGTGAAATAAATTTTAGAAAAAATAAATCAATGATAAATGGAAATTGAAATATATTATAACATAAACATACATTAACAACAATTAATAAATAATCTATTAAATATCTTATACTGAGATATTCAAAATTAACCTCTTGCTTCTACAATGATAATGGTTTCATAAATGGATGCACTACATTATCCTTTGTAATAACCAAACAGATCCTAACATCACCCATTTCAATGATCTATCATATTATATTCGATATTAAAAGGTGTTTTTGGTAGTTTGGTGACACTATGGTTTGTTAGATTGAAAATTTTTTCAAATTTTTTCATGGAAATGATGAATAAAACCTTTATACTAGTAACCAACCCTAATTTAGAAATTATCTTTTTGATCTGAATTGTTTCCCTTAAAGAATATGATAATATCAATTTACCCGACCTCTGTTTTTATGTCTACCATGGATGATTGTTTATGACGTTCCTAACAAATAGCTCCATCTTTCATGAAAAAAATGAAAATAAAATGAAATCTACAAAGAATCTACGACATTGAAAACGTAAATTAGTGAAAAAATTTACACTAAACTCACTACCTAATCTAAAGACATTGGACACATCCTGATTATTTATTATGTACTTAATGATATTATTATTTGAAATCAAGTGACTCTAACCCGGATTATGTTGATATCTACTGGTTATACAAAGAGAATAGGGAAACTATGTTTATTTACATAAGATTATATACATTATAGAGTATATGGAAGATACATGTGGAATTATTTTCAACCATTATAACTGTTTATAAAGCTATTAATCTTCATAATATTTCCACTATATAACACTTGTAAATTAGCCTTTTAGAGTTATCTATGTTAAACCATTTTAACAGATTAGATGTGTATGAGTCCTAACTTAGTACAAGAATATTCTTATATTTATCTCAATAGATCTTCATACCTAGTATTTAGGATTCTCCACCCATTTATTTCATAGAGAAACATTTACCCATCCATATATTTAAAGATTGAAAATTAGAGATATCATTCTTGATAATAAGTATTTAATCCATAAAAACTATGAAAAATGATGAAAAAATACCACTTATTCTCTTATATTAACAAGAATCATCCTTGTTGTTAATGAAAAAAAACATAAATTAGATTATCAAATTAGAAATTCCAACTCTATGAATCATGATTCATTATATAAATAGATCATTATAATATCCACTAATTATTATTATTTAGAAATTCAAAACTATCCAGTTGAATGATATATTATTTTTTGACTATATTATTGATAAGAAAATATATTTTTAAATCTATTTGGTATATCATATAATCTAAATGATTATATGGATATAAATATCCGAATAGAAATTTGAATCAGAACATGTCAGATTTTTCCTTAATAGTAAATACCATGAATTTTATTATAACTCTTTTTTACATTGCGAATTATTTATAGTTATTAACTCTACCATATATGCCAATTTTCATTATAGAGAACCCAATATCACTGCATGGGTATTACCTGTTTTAGTCCATCCACCAAGTTCCAATTTTTTTTTGTATTGGATGTACAATTCAAATTCCATGGAATTCAACCATTTTTTATAATACTAACTCTCAATGGAATCTCATAAAAATTTAGGTTAATCTTCTATAGACATTAAATCATCATCATAATCTATGGGAAAACCATATTTCTCTAGCTCTATGATAATCTAAATATTCCTTCAATGTTCTAATGTAACACGAGTCTATACGTTTTTTATAAGTCTTTGGCGAACTAGCTCAATATATATATATATATATAATATCTATTTATATTTATTTAATATCTCCAATTTAACTTTTATACCATATACAACTTGACTAATATATATATATTCTCAAGGAATATAGAAAATCGATCCACTAAGACTTTGTACTTAGTGAGATTAAAGAAATATTATCGATCAATTTCATTGTGATGACTAATAAATAATCACTTAACAATCATATGTTCAATTTTTTTATAAATAATTCATTTAATGTATCGCTTAAAACCAAAAATATTTATAAAAGATATATTAGGAAATTTTTTAGTCCATATCTTATGTGGTATCTTTATGACTTATAATAGACTACAAATATGATTACATTAAATTAATTTCCATAACTAAATACTTCATTATAATACATTCCTAATACATTTTCGGTTTTGTGTTAGGACAAAAAATTAACTAAAAAGTGGGACCTTTTTTTACAAATGGAAATTTTCCCCATTATATAAGAAATTCAATAATCAATTACAATTTTTGAATATCTCCAACTATTTATTTACATAAGATAATCTTATAGATATTTATAAATTTTATTATATCTATAACCTGGGTAAATGGAAGCATAATAAATGGGTTTTCTCATATTATTAGAATGGGTATATATAGGTTAAAACATTCAATGATATTATGTGAGAATAAGGTGATGAAATAAGTATAATTAGAATATATAAGAAGGTTATGACCAATTATATATAGATCATAACTCATTACATAACAAAATAATACAACCAAAAAATTATTCATTGATAGAAATAATTAATACATGAGAATTACGGAACATCCATTAGCATAGAATTCATCACACAGTGGATCATTTATCACACCTTATTTCTTCGAGTGGAACATGATTCACTTACATGTTTCCCATGGTGGATCAAAATTAAATCACCTATTTATCATATAATATTAGGCATCTCATCCTATTTGTAATTTTTAATTGATCATACTTTGATACATTTATTATATAATCCTTTAGGATACGGTAATCAAGTGGTGGTTGGGAATTATATTAATCTTGTCATCGGTTGTTTCTCAGGATCAATGGGATTTTCCACTTGTGTGATGAGAAAATATATATATATCTTGATTGAATAATATTAAGGAAATATATGAACAAAATTTGTTTATTCACATATAATCTTTTTCACTACTTGTATGTTGTACATGTTATGTTCTCATATACTATATGAATGCCACATGATTTAATCATTATTCATGTTATTCTTCATCATATAATAAATAATTTATGTGGTGGCCTTTAAATGATTATCATGGTACCATTTCTAGTGGTATCTTGATGTCATGTAAATGGGACAATATATGAAAACATATGATGTTTATGATTCAATTTATGGTGGACATGTTCATATGGATATATGATTATATTATATCGAGATTAAAACAAACCCATTGGTAGTTTTAGTGCAATGAGGATTTTATAGAGGACTCCCTTTGTATACATATGTGAAATTATTATTTCAATTTTTTTTGAAATCTTCTAAGGCCCATGTAGTCATATAGTTTTTCTTTGAGGTACGGATTTACTTTTAGAGAATGTATTTGTTTCAAAAAATGGATAGATTTTTACAAACCATATCTAAAACATATTTTCAATGGATTAAAAAATATTTGTGAATTATTTTGTTATGTCATTATATGATTTTGTAAAATTGGTATATTTTTGGAAATGAATTAAATTAGTGATATCATATTTTATGACATCCTCAGATCATAAGTTACCAATATATGTATGTGAATACATATGTCGAAAACTAAAATTATTTCTATTATAGTATATGATGGGAATATGATACATGATATCACATGCATGAATTGGGTTACCTATTCCCATATCATTTATTTAGTTATGAATGAATAGGAATGATTTAATTTTGGATTTTCAAAAAAAAATATATGCATTAAAGGGATTAATGAATGTTATAAAAAAAATATGTAGTGAAACAATGAGATAATAGTTATTCTTAATATCTTCATTAATTAATATAGTCTACAAAATGTATTTGTTCATTTATATTCAATATGATTTGATACATGAAATATAATGCATAATATCTCTTATTTGTATTATAAATTTATCTTCTATGAAGAAAGTGATACTGGAACATTGAATGACTGGGATCCTCTTATTGTGAACAAGGATCCATTTTCCTATGTACCACCCTCAGAGGAAAGAGGTATTCAAAATTTTCTTTATTTAACTCCATCATGTGTGCATCAAAAAGTAAAATTTGGATTATATAGTGATAAAGGTGAACCAATCATTACAATAATCATTTCGAATAATATTACATCATGTCAAGATAGATCAAGGTTCCCATGTGTTTCTTCCAATAAAAAATATCATTAGATAATATATTAAAACCCATTGGTGGAAGAGCAGGGATGGGTCCATAAAAAAGTAAAAAAAAATATCCTTATGAATAGAATCAAAACTAATGAATTTTTGTTCTTTTTTAATCATATTTTTTATAAGTTTTAAGGACATATCATAAGGACCATTGTGGTTTCATTTAAGGTCATCCTTCCCTACACTATGAATATTATTTTATTGTTAAATGTCTAAGACCAATGATGTTCTATTTATGGTTATGAAATTAGTAAAAATTATATGAAATATAATGTAAAAAATGATGTTGGAATATTATTGTTTATATTTGTATGATAATGAAAAATTTTGTGTAGTTTATAGAAATAGAAAATGATATTATATGTGATAGGGACCTTTAAATAGTAGATATGGGACTTATAAACTGTAAAACCTTTTTAATTTAATATGATAGATGAGTTATGTGAAGCTGGGTTGGAGATTACTACAGTTTGGAGGAATGTTAATGTTACTAAATCATGTATTGAAAAAAAAGAGGATGGTTGGATTCTTGAAATTTATAAGGAATAATTCAGAGTAGTTATGATAAACATATTGGTCCAATAAGAGTCTCTCTACTCGCATATGGATAGGGTCCCTCATTATCCTAATAATTCATATTTTTTTTACTGTTTTCCCATATCTTTTATGGATGTAAATGTTTGGGATATCTCTTATAAGATTTTTCATTCCAATTATCAATGGAAAATAATATTTCATGGGAAAAGGATATTTTGTGTTACTATATCAGGTAATTAAAGTGGTCATGTATAAGTCCAAAGTGTATCAAACATAATAGTGTGTTTATTGGTGGTATAGATTGTCAGTTAGGTCTTTTGGGATATTTATTTAGTTCATCTAGATGTCCTGTGTGAATAAGGAACCCAAGTGGATTTCATGTTTGATTGATAGAACCTTATTATAATATCTATCTTGTGTTTAATGGTGGATAATCACTAGAAGATTTTAATGAACCGTGCTATAGTACATGGTTGAAGGGGTTCCACGTTTGTTGAATTCATAAAATGGGTACTCAATTGGGTGATTTGGGTGCATGGGGGTTAGATTAAATGAATCGAGAACATCTCAAATTGTAAAGAACTATTTTTAGAGTTAATATGTACCACGAGGATTTGAGTTATCCTATTCATATAATCAGGAATTCTAAGTTAAAACCATTAATGACTTTTTAGAGGTCCATTAAATGAAAACTTAGTTATCAAGTTTTCATTTCTTATATGTATGGTAATAACCCGTAAGAAATTTTTTTATCTATTTTTTTAAGGATAACATGGTAAAGTGGTATCTTGGATGATTTTAATTTTAAAATTAAATAAAAACTATCAAATACCTCCATTTTCTCATGTGTATTTTTCTAAAGAAACCTAAGGGGGAGCTTTAAGGATTGGGCCTGAAAATAAGTCACATTGTGATCTCAGATGTTGACATGATTTCCTACATTTTACTTTCTTTCAATAATTAGAGTCTAAGAGTTCCATATATTTGAAAGTGGATTTTGTCACCCTTCTAACAATTAGTAAATATCTCTTGATCATATTCCCTTTTAACATGGAGTGATTTTTGGGTGAGAGGAGAAAGGTGATCAATGTATGGTGTGGAGGGACCATGCGTGTGGCATGGAATTTAGGGAAAACATATGAGGAAATGGTTCTCAATTATTATCTACACTTCTTGGTAAATATTTCAATTCCATTATAATATTCATATAATTATTCGTTTAATAAAATCTAAAAACCAGTTTATCCCTCGTCCAAAATAATTGCATCCAACCAAATAATATGATCAAATTATGATATAAATATGACTTGGGTTTGAACATGGATGGGTGTATACACCCATTTTAAAGTAATAGATTCATGTAGGTGGAAACATGGTCACACATATATGTATGATCATATTCAGTCACCACACCCAGTCACAATTGGTAAATAATTGAGGACCACCTCATCAATGTATAATGATAATGTAAGGTAATCCTATTGGAAAATATCTAAATTTTCACCCAATTCTAGTTAACTAAACTAATAACTGTGGCTGCATCATCACTTATCACTAGTCATGGGTGATAAGGAAAAATTTAATTGGAATATTTCTAATGGGAATGATCACCTTGTCACGTGTTACATGGTGTGAGAACCTTGGTGAAAAAATGACGGGTGGAAGTTTAAACATTGTGAAATTATCTCCGAGTTATTTTTTACACCTTATTTCAAGATATATTAAATAAATTCCCATTATATTTATCTTATTTTTCATAAATTGAACAAAAATTATCAAAATATTGATAGAAAATAGCCACACATTAAAATAACGTTTCTTATGTAGAAGATTCAACATTTATTGATCAGCTTCACAGTGATGACGACCATGGAGTAATCTAATTGTATGGACCCCATTTAAAGATCTTGTTTATACTTTAACAATGAATAATTAGATATATATATATATATATCATTAGTTTATGTTCCCCATAATGTAAGGTTATTATCACCTATGTATGATCCCTATAACAAATTACAAATTATGGATTCGTAGTTCACTTGGTATACAAACATGAAATGTTGATCATATCATTAAAGAATTGACTCTCCAATGAGGGTTGTACTTATTTTTCACACATTATTTGGAACTGAAAAGAATCTATGTACAACTTTTAGAATGATTTAGATCAAAATACCCATTTATATATTATTATATTATCATGCTTTTTTCAAATAACACCAGTGATAGAATAAAGATTGTGTTTTATTACCTAGGATGGCTTCAAACCTAAAAGGATATTGGAATTTTGGGTATGATAGACCTGATTAAATTTTAATATAATTTGAAACAAAAATAAATATATGAGGTCATTGGTGTGATTCAAATTTATATATCCCAAAAAAATAACATTTCATTTTTGAGAAACTATGTTGTTGGAATCCATTAAAAATACCTTACATTTATCACAAGGAGATGTAAGGATTAGTCTACATGGAAAGAAAATTTCTCTAATTCACATATAATTTGTATAATATAGGATGAATTTCTTATCATAATGGTTTTCTAGGGAATAATCATTCATAAAACCTCATTGTCTCAATCAATATTGAGTTAATTAAAAAAAATCTACAGGGGAAGGTGTACCATATGTAGAAATACAATAGATTCAAAAAATAGATTAATATATTCCTACTAAATCATGGTGAGGGGAACACCTATCAACACAAAATAATAGTATATCTGATGTAAAACAATGGAACTTTGGGAACCAATGTGCCTAATATAGAATGGGGTCGATATAAATAGTGCAACTATATAGTTAACTCGTACATAGAACCTCATACTCAAATAACTATATTCATTATGTTGAGATTCAAAATATTCATGATATTGATCCTCATATCACACATAGAAGTAAACCACAGACATTTTTTATGGAAACTGGTTCAGTATAGGTATGGTTCATTATCCTAGTGGTGTAAGTTCTAGCAATGATTCATATATGATTTCTTCACATATATAATGAAATATCTTTATTTCATATTTCATGCTTGTTCCTATTGATGTTTTTGTAGGTTGGGGTGTACTATAATACATAAACACTTCACAATCCAATTAAGATACAGATTTTTGGGTTTAAACCCTTTAATTAGGAAGTAACGATCACAATTCCCCTATGAATAAAATATAACAAATCAATAAAATCAATGAAAATACAATCAAAGGTTAATTTATTTACATATCAGGCATTCAAGATGGAGAATGTTTTAGATGATGACTATTATGAATATGAAAGTAGTATATATATATATATATTATTTAATAGAAAACATCATGTTGATGCAAGTGGACTGATATATCATTTTTATGGAAAATTCACTATATTTATTTCCTCATTGGTTTAGATGTCTATAATTGAAATTGTTAGCACCACTCACAGATGTGAGACTGGAAAAACTACATATGGAGGTGAGGAATGTTGTGTCTAATAAACCAAGATATCATCCATACTAAAAATATAACCCCGTCATCATATTATATCATTGTGTTAGTACTAAATAATTCCCATGAATTGATGTATTAATATATTAATGAGACACAATCATGAAATTTCCCTCTTTTGATACAAGACTCTATTATAGAGATGGGTAAAAGGGAACAAAAAATTATTGAAAAAATATCACTACGTCTAAATAGTATATTAATCTGCATGAAAATTGATTATAGGTTTCCCAATAGATCAAAATAGCAAAAATTCAATAAAGTGATCCTTATATGAGTAGATCAAGATAGAGGTGATGAGTTGTTATCCATAGAGAATAGAAGATCTTGATAAAAAAACTGAATATGAAGTAAAAAAATACTTCTATACTTTTGTGAGATCCTATATCTCTATATTTTATAAAAATTTTAAAGCATTAAATTACTTTATTTTCTAACCAGCTGATGATACTACTGATGACCCATTGGCTATGCTTATTGATCCCGCAAATAATGAATTTTAAAGAACCCACGAGAATCAAACCTAAATATAATTTAGTAGAGGTTTGTTACTACATTTTCAAGGTAGTGATGATTTTATATTTTATTATTCATATATTTACAGCCACAAGACATATACAGATGTTGTTAAACAGTGGGAATGTCAAAGGGGTGATAAACTAATTAGTTAATAAACAGTGAAATTATCTCATAAACCAAAAAGATGTATGATGATGCTTCTCTATGAATATCATATTGGTATTAAAAATTTCAACATTGATATTTTTTGGTGTCTTATATAGGGAATACGTAGTGAAAGTGGTTATAAATTCTCTATATTATGGTTAGGACGAAACATTAATAGGAAATACAGAGAGGTCGGTGACTCTACTAGAATAAGAGCTATTACCTAGAAAAATAATGATTTTAGAGTTAGAGGGATTAAATACACTCTATAACATACCAGTTCTAAAAAATTAAATTTATTATTATATAGGATTATTAACCTTTATAATCAAAATATTATAGTTTTACTATAAGAGTGGGTTGAATTATCATATATAAAATAAAAAATATATTTTCTGGAACCCCTTATATTGAAGTATTTTGACATAAAATCATACCAATATAATTTATAATCGTAGTTCATAAAATATGATATCCAATAACATAAAATTTCCTTAATACATTCATAGTAGACATAAGTAACATGTTAAAACAAGAATAACAAAAAAATATACATTACAGAAAACTTATAATTTTTTTACAAAGATCTAGAATTTGACCTTCATTGTTAAGGAAGTCAATAATTCGAACATTAGGTATCCAATGTTTTACCCAAACCATAAAGTTATATATTTTTCTTCCAATGAATTCATTGATACTAAGATCAGACATTCTTCTATTTCCATATATTTAGGAACCCTCAATGAACAATATTGGTAACCACGGTCTCCATAAACCTTAGAATACCTTGTTAAAACTATATTAGAAAAATAACTATTAAAAAAATCAAAAAATCTTATTAATTTCTACAAATAATCCTCACCAATGAAACATAAAAAACATTCACTCCGAAATTTATAATATACCGCACTAAAGTAACAAGATGTCACACAATATTTAATGTCACATTAGATTTTCAATAATGAAATATATTTTTCCTTCTCATATACATATTATATTTATAAGAAAGATGTCAATGGTAATATTCCACATATTTCAAAAGTGGTTCAATGAAAAAATACTACCTCTATATTCACTTAAAAGGTTCAACATAACTTCTCCAAAATATGGTCATCTTGATAAATCACCATTACAATGCATGAGGATTCCATAAAGTATAATGAAAAATGTTCATATGGTGGAATGTATTACGTTTTCCAATTAAATAAGTCTTAAAATTAGTATTTAGTATACTTTTATTCCATGATCAGGTAATGTTTTTACACCATATTCAATAAACATTTATCAAATGTTATTCATTATACTGTGTCTTCTAGACATTATAGACCTCTGTTCAGTGAATGGTATATTTGTTTGTTCGTTATAAAAAGTATATGTTCATCAGGTAATAAAGTTTTATACTTTATTAAAGTTATTTTACATCCACCAAAATATATTTCCAATAAAAACATTCTTAATGACATGAGAAGTATAAAAGTAACAACAATATAAAATTTTAAAGAAATGGTGTGTGATTTTTTAACGTTATGTTAGAAAGTGTTGGATGTTATCCTTTCAACTCAATAATCCCCCCAAAATTTGTAAAATCACAAAACAAAACATATAAAGAGGAAAAATAATGTTAAAAAACATTAAATACTTACTAACCTTTTATTACATGACCTATCCCTTTAACTTTCTTTAGAAAATATATAATGTTTTTTAATTATCGCAATTTTTCTGAAAGATCCCATTATCCATAAAATTTAATAATTCTATACCAAACATTATATAAATTCTCACAAATTTTTATAGACTTATTACACCCTTTATCCCCCTTTAGGATTTGTGAAAAGGTTTTAAGTGTTTGTAAGTATACCTGAAATTTAGGGTAAAATTATTTATGAAACATTTTTTATGGAATAATTCATCTAAAATAAGTAAAATATATATTAATCCAAAAATGATATCGAAAAAAATTAATCCAAATGTATTGGAAAATATCTATAAAAAATATAAGTATTACTTATCCAAATAAAATATTCAGTTTTCTTTATTACATGACATTTCAAGTGTTAAAAAATGAACCTTTTTTTGATATATATTTTACGATCACTTTCATCTTCTTCACATCATACATGTACTTGTCATATTTAGAAAATATTGATGTTAGCTTCCCATGTACTTCTTCAAGGACATTTATCTTCTTGTTTTTATTCTTTAATTTTAAAAATTATTTTTCTAAATCATGAATTTCTATATTCTGGTATATTATGTAATTATCTTGTACCATTGAAAAAGATATAATATTATTAATTTCCCTTGAAAATTCATATCCTTAGTAATATAATTTTTTGGAAGACATTGATATTTTTTCCATTTAAGTAAATCAATTTGATCATTATAAGAAATTATATTACCTTGATTGTGTTTTATGCACTTGTATAAATCCATAATATTTCTTGACCCCACTTTTGGTTTTCCATTAAAATCTATGAACATTTCTTCATTATGGATTATAATATGATTATGTTATTTTACTGAGCATGAATATTCCAACACATCAATTATCCTATCGATATACTTTCTCCTTATTGAATATTTTCATTATTCCATCAATCCTTTTAATCACATCATTAAATTAATTAAATTTCATCTCTATTATTTTTAAAAAAAATTCGTTTGAGTACCATTGGTATAATCAGTATATATATCAGTGATGGATAGTGTGGATAGTCTAGAGGATTGAGGGTATTCTCTTCTTTCATTAAATTGATTTTCAGTGATTTCCATAACTTCAACATCTTAATTAGTTCCCTATTTTGGTGATTTTATATTAGAATTCATATCTTCTTCAGATGAATATTTTTATGTTTCTAATTCTCCAAGGCTAAAAAATATCTACATTTAGTATATTATAATATATAACTTTCAACCAATATATATTAAATATCTACAGTTTTCTTCAAATATTTTGAAAATCCATAATCTTTTCTCAGTAGTGCCTTTACAAAATTTTTAATAAATTTATCAATTTCAGTTTCAAAATTTTCAGAATAACATTTCTCAAATAGATTCTTTTATTCATTTTTCCTTTTAAACTAAATAATTTTCTAGTAATACTTGATCTTGTTGTTATTCAGTTTGAATAACTGAAAATGGAAGAATGAGAAAAATAACATCTTTTATCATACATATAACTCTTTATTTAATTTTATCCATCCAATTTAAGAAATCCTTAATAATATTTTCTTCTCATTTCTTCCCAGTTTATCTTTTATTCTTCTCTTCTTCTCTATGATTTAATAAGTATTTATTTTAAGGATAAATTTATTAAATTATATTGTTTATAAGATGGAAAATCAAAATTTTCTTCACATTAATTTTTATTAAAATTATAAAAATATTCTTCTGAAATATTTTTTTATCCTTCATTGTAATAGAATAGAAATCATTCCAAAATTTCATTTTTTCCAAAAAAAATTTTTAATCTTAATTATTTTAATAATGGATGTAGATTATTTAATTTTACCATTATATATGTAACATCACAGGTAAATAAATAATATTACATTATAATGTTTATCAATATTTGTGAATGAAATGTTAATATTACTTTAAAGGGAATGCTATGCTTGATGGCGTGCCCAATACACAACAACGAGTTTCTTTGAAATTGTACGTTGCACACTAATAATATTATTATATTATAATAGCTAACACATAGTCGTTATAATGGCAGGAATGAACAGAAATAAATAAAAAATGATTACATATGTTTGTTAAATTTTTTTACATTTATCAAATAAATTTTAGAGGCTTAAAATCCAAATAAATCCAATTTTAAGAATAAATACACTAATATTTTTTATAAGATTGTTTTACTGCCTTTTGATGGAGAACCATTTTTAAATATACTTTTTGAGAATTTTATAAGATCTATTTTTCAAAATAAACTTATTCTTTATAATTGGGACATTGAAATTTACTTTGGCTAAATTTTTGGTATGTTTCTGCCATTGTTCATTTTTTAATGAATAATGAAAAAATAATGAATTTTATATCAAAACTGATTTTTCATCTAATTTAAATATATGGTTAGATTATATTTTTAATTTGTTTTTAAGTGTAATTGGAATATATTTTTACCATTTAATCCAATGGTGGTCATTGTAATTAATTTCACTTTGAAATTTGACTTAAACTAGTGTCAATCTTTTAATAGATACTGTTTCTTAAAAACACGCTATTTGTTTTGACAGTGGGAATGAATTATTAAATTAATTAATGAAACTTATATATTTTTAATTTTGTAAAATATACATCATTTTTGAATTTGGAATATAAAATATGGATTAAGGTGATTTTTTGGTACTTTTCTGAAAAACTTCAATTTTTGATGAATAGTGAAACCACTAAGTGGTAGTTAAAGAAAATGATTTTTCGTTTAAATTATACTTTACCACTTCTGTGATTTGATTTTCAAAAATCCGACATACATGGTTGCCATTAGGAAGTAAAATGTGGTTCAATGAGATTAAAATAATTTTTGGTGAATAGTAACTTTTAAGATTTATTAATCGTGATTAAAGGTAGTTAGTGTAACTTAAGGTAAAGATAGTTTTATAATACTATTAAATGACCTTTCGACATGTCCTACCTTTATTGGATGAGTCGTGGCAGACCAATACAATCCATGGGTCAACTTGGGGAGCCCATGGAGCCACTTTTCTTGGAAAATGACATTAATAACTTTTTATTTAAAGTTAAAATTTAAATGTCACAAACATTTATTATTTTACAAAAAAAAATTACATGGGGTTATACAAGTCATATTTTTTACAACAAATATTCATTAGAAATATAAAAATATTTCCTACATCATGATATTTGTTTTATAATTTTTACACATTAATTAAATTAATTTATTTATGACACCGTGATGATATAGTGATTACCTCATAAATGAATGATTTAAATAAAACGAGAAGATAGGGTGAAATCTAAGTCTTACACTTGTCACAAACCTATTGGATGGGTTGATTTCCAAACCTTATCAGAATAGACTCTAGATATATCCTTTTGGGACCTTTGAAATCTGAAAGCATTTTTTAATAAAGTAATAGTTTATAACTTTCCAAGAGTGGCCCACCTCTTCTCTTATAAAAGGCCCCCACCTCTACCACCTTACCCACACCTCTCAAGCCTTTGGCTTGGCCAACCCCTGCCCATTTCATCTCTCCACATCCATATATTCATCATTGAAGCCTCACCGTTGGCAGAATACTCTTCAAGAAACCTTTTTGGTTCAAACCAATAGGAGTTACCCGATTTATAGGTAATGTCTTCACTAGTGTTCTTTTGTTTTATTTTGCTTCTCCAAACCCCTAAACTCCTTTTATTCCTTTATTTTGTAACAACACAAGTATATTCAATATACTAGGATGTTGTTATGTTAAGGATTTGAGATACAATTACACACACCTCCATCTAATGGTTAAAGAATATACTGTTTCTATGGATGGAGAATTACTGCCTCACAAAACGATGATTGTTCAATCTTCTCTTAACACGTTTCATGCGTACGTACGGACTACCGTCTCCATGAATGGTGAATTTCATTTATTTTTATCTCCAAATGTTATGGAATAGTATAAAATGAATATGTACTGGATATATTTGATATTTAAATCATTAATACTATTCTGGAGGTGATTTACTTATAACTACATAGACAATCGTTTTCAAACAAGTTTATTTTTGACTCATGTACCAACATCGACAAAAACGTCTGATATGAACTCACATTATTAACCATTTATTATAACATTATAATATGTGATATTAACTGAATAATAATCTTTAAAGGAGGAACTTATGCTATTACAAATTGACCAAAGTTTATTATTCAGGAATATAAAGAAACTAACAAGACAAGTCGGACTTGAGGTAAGGGATCCGACCTCTCTCTATCTTTTCAAGTGCCCTATTTTATGTCATTTCATTTATGCTCCATGTTATAATGTTGTAGGATGTTATTTTATATTAACCATACATTAATTTTTATTTTCATATGATGAGATACTCCCTATTACTCTCATCAATTAATTTTTATAATTTTTAAGTGGCGCCGTTAGGCTGCCGAATTTTTGTAAGGGATCCCACCTCTCTCATTTTTCAAGTACTCTCTTTTATTTAATTTCTTTTAATCTCATATTTATTATGTTTGGGGATGTTATTTTATGTTCATAATTCTGTACTTTTTAAGTTCATATTATTAGAGACCCTATTTGATCACATAAATCCATTTTTTGGAAGTTTTAAGTGGCACTATTAGGCTGCCGAGTTTTCGTAAGGGATATTTCATCTCACTTTTATTCCCATGAGATTCATGCTACATTTTCCACGATTTACTATGAGTGGTGTAAATAATTCCCATTATTCTACTCTTTTTTAATATACTTTTGTTTATGAGTATTTACATCGATGTTGTATAATCCTTCTTTCATGGCGTGTACGTTTCGAAAGTTACCCAAGTCGGTAAGGGAACATTTCACCATCCTCTTTTTAAAAGAATTATTTGTTATGTCTTTTAATTTTCATCTTATTATGTTGGTATATGTTCTTCTATATCCTTATTGATGTAAAAGTTATTGCCAAGTGATGAGATACCCATTTTTTGTCTCATCAACTCATTTTCTGAATTTTAAAGTAACGTCGTTAGGCTGTCGAAATTTTACAAGGGAACTTTTTAACCCAATTTCGATTTCATTGGGTTCAACATGTAGTTACTGAATATGTCATCCTTTGAATATGTGTGAATGAACTTTGATTATTTTATACTTAATATCCACTTATATTAGGTGTATTTATATTTTCACACATAATTATGAGATTGATTTATCCTTAATTTAAGATACCTTCTTTATATTGTATTTCATCTCATTTTACATTTATATTGAGACTTCATTGTTGTTATGCAACAGTTCACTATTATATGGTGTATATATTTTCCTTTGGAATATTATATCCTGAATCCCTTTATTCTCATGATATTATAAAGTTATGATTAAATGTTATTCCTCAATTATTGTATTCAAGTGTCTCTCATTTTGTTAAAAACCCTTTAACTAAAATATCATTTTAAATGTTTTAATGATTTATTCTTATAAATATTTCTCATTAATATCCATGTTTTCAAAAAAAAATTAAGGATTTATTTATATGGATATTAATGGTTTAAAATTTTAAAAAATTCAAGGTGGTATGGGACACTTGATTCAAAAATCTCTTTATTAAATGTTTGAAATGGTTTTGAAAATGGTTTTTTAAATGGATTCATTATTTTAATATCATAAATTTTATATTGTTATTGCAATGTGAGAATGTTATCTTTCCATTATTCTTAAGTTATGTGCTATGACTATGTTATGTTTCTTGGGCAATGTTATGAAGACGGGTGGTTCCGTGATAAACTAAGGTCGGGTGAGCCTGATATAGCTCTCCAATGCATTGGGTAATGCAACGTGGTTAAACGTTATGGTTTCCCGGAAGCGATTTAGGGAATATACAATGATGGGTATTCCAAACGTAACCATGAGGGTTACTCCCTGCATAAGAATGTTATTAATTCGTCAAGTTACCTTTATGTCTTATGATTTCTATGAGTTATTTGTAATTCTTATGATTTCATGCGGCATGTTAACGTGCTTATGTTTTATGAGTAAAGTATGATTTCATTGATTCTTATGTATACATGTACTATTGTTTCCTTTCCAAATTTTTATATCCCTTACTAAGATTTTTATGATCATCCCAATTTTTTTGAATTGTTTTTCACAGGTCAGGGGAAGGGTACATGATATGATGATAGTGTCAAGGAAGTGTCAAGAAAGAATCCATGTTTTATTTTAAATATGTTTCTGTTGATTAAAAAATGAATACTATCTTTTATGTAACCACTTTGTTTAAATGTGGAATGTAATGCATGATTTATGATCTAATTCCCTAAAACTATAAACCTAAAAAGATCCACAATGTGTATTCTTTAAATAACTCAAGATTATGTAAGGTTTTAGGTTGGGGCCTTATAGTTGGTATCAAAGGTCGTTTTAGATAAATTTTGAAGTTAGAGTGTTGTTTAAATCATAAGTGACAAGTTGTGTATAACCACAATGTTTATTATATTAGATAGACTCATTGTTATTTTTGAAGGTTGGAATGAGTTTGAGATAACTTGGATAATTATATCTTATTGATTATCTTCATCTTTAGTACATGATGATTTTGTTGATATACTCACACTAACCTTTTTGATTTTAGTAAATGGATGGATATAGAAGGCACAAAAGTGACCATGGATTTGAAGGAACTTGTGGTGGTTCTCTGATTAAGAAACTGGATGAAATGGGGGATTCAATGAGAAATCTCATGGTTATTCTAAACCAACTATCAAGAGTCATGATCAACCACTTGAACCTTGGTGAGTTCACTAATGCCTCTTGTACGAGAGAACCAACTCGATGTGGAAGTTCATGTGATAATTATAAAGGTAACCATTAGGGTTTATATGAACCTTACTTTTGAGGTAATTATGGGTTACTATATATTATGATGGAAAATTAAAGGAATGAGATAAACTTGAGGTTGAAATATGTTATGATTATTTTTTAAGATTTTATCTCATTTTGGGGAATGTTTTAAGAATTATATAGTTTTAGAAAAAGGAAAACACGCAAACCGTGTGACAACCCGTCGCGTCGGACAAAGCTGTGGGAATCGAACCCACAACCAAAGTGCGACTGGTATTTATCGCCTACCACTGGACTACGTTAAGTACCTGGTTAGTTTGACTAATTATTTTTTTAGTTAAATGATTTTATGAATCAAGAGTAAGTTGATTTTGGGTTATCTATGGAAATTATTAACCTATCATGGAGGATATGTGATTAGGTTAATTACTTTTTAAAATGAGACTTTAAGAGCAACTAATGTTATTTGGAGATAAATGTTAATTTGTACCTTGGGAGACTATGTGATTAAATCCTTCAAATATTTGGTTTTCAATCTTAGTTGGGTTTACCTTGAAGAATTTTATGGACAAACTGTTTATTGAATGGTCTTCGTTGAACTTTGGGTTTTGTTTGAAAATTTTTGGAGGTTAGGAGTACTTTTTCTTTTTGTAAAAAAAATATACTTTTTGGGTATTATATGATCTCATACTAAACTTTTTGGTTTCGTTTTGGTTGAGATCTAAAGACATGGGAAATATATAGTTCTCTTTTGTGGATTAGGTTATTCTCAAGAAGTTGATTATAGTACTCTTAATGCGAACAAGTCTTCCTAAATACTCGTCTTTTGAAGAAAATATGAGTTTGATTAAGGAATCTAGTAAAAGTTGAATGTATGTGTGAAAAGTAAGTATGTTTCATTATGATTTAGTTATGCTCAAAAATAAATTACTCGATGAAGAGTAACATAAAAAAAATGTTGTCTGTGAACTTTTCCTACCAGGGAATGGAATACCGTTTAACCCATCACAAGTTTGTGATTTTCTTGTGGTTAACTTTCTCCTAGACATGTTTACTATCACTCTCCATCAGAACATGACCCTTTGTTTTCTCTTTTATATCCATATCTTCATACTTGGAATCATATTATGGGTTAACTCTGGTGACCTTTTTACTTCTCTCCCTTTCTTTTAAAGTGATAGTATTATTGACTCTTGTTCTGATGTGGGACTTTCAATGAAGTTTCTAAGCCCAATTTTGAAATTGCGAGGACGCAATTCCCAAAAGGGGGGAAGGATGTAATATCCCATGTAAATAAATAATATTACATTATATTTTTTATCAATATTTGTGAATAAAATGTTAATATTACATTAAATGGAATGTTATGCTCGATGGCGTGCCCAATACGCAACAACGAGTTTTTTTGAAATCTTACGTTGCACACTAATAATATAATAATATTGTAATAGTTAATGCCTAGCTATTGTAATGGCGGGAATGAATATAAATAACTACAAAATGATTACATATGTTTGTTAAATATGTTTACATTTATCCAATAAATGTTAGAGGCTTAAAATCCGAATGAATCCAATTTTAAGAATAAATACTCTAATATTTTTAAAAGATTGTTTTACCGCATTTTGATGGAGAACCTTTTTTAAATCTAACTTTTGACAATTTTATAATCTCTATTTTTCAAAATAAACTTATTCTTTATAATTGGGACATTGAAAATTACTTTGATAAAATTTTTGGTATGTTTCTGACATTGTTCATTTCTTTTAATGAATAGTGAAAAAATACTGCATTTTATATCAAAACTTCTTTTTCATCTAATTTAATATATGGATAGATTATATTTTTAATTGGTTTTAAAGTGTAATTGAAATATATTTTTACCATTTAATCCAATGGTGGTCATTAGAATTAATTTCACTTTGAAATTGGACTTAAACTAGTTTCAATCTTTAATAAATATTGTTTCTTAAAAACACGCTATTTGTTTTGATAGTGGGAATGAATTATTAAATTAATTAATACAACTTATATATTTTGAATTTTGTAAAATAGACATAATTTTTGAATTCGGAATATAAAATATAACTTAGGGTGAATTTTTGGTATTTTTCTGAAAAACTTCAGTTTTTGATGAATAGTGAAACCACTAAGTTGTAGTTAAAGAAACTGATTTATCGTTTAAATGAAACTTTACCACTTATGTGATATGATTTTCAAAAATCTGACATACATGGTTGTCATTAGGAAGTAAAATTTTGTTCAATGAGATTAAAATAATTTTTTGGTGAATAGTAACTTTTCAGTTTTATTAATCATGATTAAAGATAATTAGTGTAATTTAAGGTAAAGATAATGTTATAATAATATGAAATGACATTTACACATATCCTACCCTTATTTTATGAGTCATGGCAGACCAATACAATCCATGGGTTAACTTGGGGACCCCATGGAGCCACTTTGGTTGGAAAATGACATTAATAACTTTTTATTTAAAGTTAAAATTAAAATGTCACAAACATGTATTGTTTTACTAAAACAATTTTTACATTAGTTTATACAAGTCATATTTTTTACTATAAATACTAATTAGAAATATAATGATATTTCCTACATCATGATATTTTTTATAATTTTTAGACATTATATAAATTAATTTATTTATGACACTGTGATGGTGCATTGATTACCACATAAATGAACGATTTAAATAAAATGAGGATATAGGGTGAAATATAAGTCTTACACTTGTCCAAAACCTATTGTATGGGTGGATTTCGAAACCTTATCACATTATCCTAGAAATATTTTCTTTTGAGACCTTTGAAAACCGAAAAGCATTTTATAACAAAGTAATAGTTTATAACTTTCCAAGAGTGCCCCTCCTCTTCTCTTATAAAAGGCCCCAACCTATACCACCTAACCCACACCTCTCAAGCTTTTGGCTCGCCCAAACCCTTCCCATTTCATCTCTCCACATCTCTCTCTTCATCATTGAAGCCTCACCATTGGATGAATGCTCTTCAAGAAACTATTTTGGTTCAAACCAAGAGAAGTTACCCGATTTAAAGGTAATGTCTTCACTCGTGTTCTTTTGTTTTATTTTGCTTCTCCAAACCCCTAAACTCTTTTTATTCATTTATTTTGTAACAAAACCAGTATCTTAAATATACTAGGATGTTTTTAAGTTAATTATTCGAGCTACACTTACACACACCTCCATATAATGGTTAAAGAACATACTGTTTCTTGGATAGTGAATTACTGCCTCACGAAACGATGATTGTTCAATCTTCTCTTAACACCTTTCATGGTGGCCATTATGATGTCACTGTATTTTATATATTATATATATTGTATTTATGTTTCCCATATGATTAGGTATTTTATATTTAAAACATACCTTTATGCTTTGCATGTTGTGCAATTGCGATAATTTCATACGAGGAAGTGAGGACTGCCGCCCCCTCAAGTGATGTGACTCATTAATGCAATACAAGGAATGTATAAAGAATGCAATTAGTGAACTTATGTGACCTATAAAACATATATATTATACTGGAATTATAATATATATATCTCTCTATTATTTTTAATTCCATTAATATGAAAAAGAAATGAATGTAGCATTCATGCGTACGTACAACCTACCGTCTCCATGAACGGTGCATTTCATTTCTTTTTATCTCCAAATGTTATGGAATAGTATAAAATTAATATTTATAAGATATATATGATATTTAAATCACTAATACTATTCTGAAGATGATTTACTTATAACTACATGGACAATCATTTTCAAACAAGTTTTTTTTGACTCATGTACCAAACATCGACAAAAACGTCTGATATGAAGCCACATTATTAACAAATTATTATAACATTATAATATGTGATATTAACTGAATAATAATATTTAAAGTAGGTACTCAATCAATTATAAATTGACTAATGTTTATTATTCAGGAATATACAGAAACGAACAAGACAAGTCAGACTTGAGGTAAGGGATCTGACCTCCCTCTTTCTTTTCAAGTACCCTCTTTTATGTCATTTAATTTATGCTCCATGTTATTATGTTGGAGGATGTTATTTTATATTAACCATACATTAATTTGTATTTTAATATGATTAGATACTCCCTATTACTCTCATCAATTAATTTTTATAATTTTTAAGTGGCGCCGTTAGGCTGCCGAATATTCGTAAGGGATCCTACCTCTCTCATACTTTTTAAGTACTATCTTTTATGTCATTTCTTTTAAGATCATATTTATTATGTTTGGGGATGTTATTTTATGTTCCTAATTATTTAACTTTTATGTTAATATTATGAGAGATCCTATTTGATCTCATAAATCCATTTTTAAAAGTTTCATGTGGCGTCGTTAGACTGCCGAGTTTTCGTAAGGGATTTTTCATCTCACTTGTATTCTCGTGAGATTTATGCTACATTTTCCACCATTTACTATGAGTGGTGTATGTACTGCCCATTATTATACTATTTGTGTAATATAATTTTGTTTATGATTATTTACATCAATTTTTTATAGTCCTTCTTTCATGGGGGTGTACGTTTTGAAAGTTACCCAAGTCGGTAAGGGAACCTTTCACCCTCCTCTTTTTAAAAGAATTATTTGTTATGTCTTTTAATCTACATCTTATTATGTTGGGATATTTTATTCTATATCCTTATTGATGTAAAACTTATTTCAAAGTGATGAGATACCCTTTTTTTGTCTCATCAACTCATTTTTGGAATATTAAAGTAACACCGTTTGGCTGTCGAAATTTTACAAGGGAACTTTTTAACCGAATTTTGATTTCTTTGGGTTCAACATGTAGTTATTGAATATATAATCCTTTTAATATTTGTGAATGAACATTGATTATTTTACACTAAATATCCACTAATATTTGGTGTATTTATATTTTTCACACATAATTATGATATTGATTTATCCTTAATTTAAGGATACCTTCTTTATGATGGATTTCATCTCATTTTACATTTATATTGAGACTTGATTGTTATTATGCACTAGTTCACTCTTATATAGTGTATATACTATACTTTGGAATATTAAATCATGAATCCGTTTATTCTCATGATATTATAATGTTCTTATTAAATTTTATTCCTCAATTATTGTATTCAATTGTTTCTCATTTTGTTAAAAATCCTTTAACTAAAATATCATTTTAAATGTTTTAATGATTTATTCTTATAAATATTTCTCATTAATATCCATGTTTTCAAAAAGGTTTTAAGGATTTATTTATATGGATTTTAATGGTTTTAAATGTTAAAATCTTCAAGGTGGTATGGGACACTCTGATTCAAAAATCACTTTATTAAATATTTTTAAATGGTTTTGAAAATGGTTTTTTGAATGGATTCATTATTTCAATATCATAAAATGTTATATTGTTATTCCAATGTGGGAATGTTATCATTCCATTATGCTTAAGTTGTGTGCTATGATTATGTTATTTTTCTTGGGCATTATTATGAAGACGGGTGGTTCCGCGATAAACTAAGCGCGGGTGAGCCCGATATAGCTTTCCAATGCATTGGGTAATGCGAAGGGGTTAAACTTTATGGTTCCCCCTAAGAGATTTAGGGAATATACTATTATGGGTATTCCAAACGTAACCATGAGGGTTACTCCCTACGTAAGAATGTTATGAATGCCTCAAGTTACCTTTATATCTTCTGATTTCTATGAGTTATTCATAAATCTTATGATTTCATGAGGTATGTTAACGTGCTTATGTTTTATGAGTAAAGTTTGATTTCATTGATTCTTATGTATACATGTACTACTATTTCCTTTCCGAATTTTTATATCCCATACTAAGATTTTTATGCTCATCCCAAGTTTTTGAAATGTTTTTCACAGGTCAAGGGAAGGGTACATGATATAATGATAGTGTCAAGGAAGTGTCAAGAAAGAATCCATGTTTAATTTTAAATATGTTTCCATTGATGGGAAAAAATGAATACTATATTTTATAGAACCACTTTGTTTAAATGTGGAATGTAATGCATGATTTATGATCTCATTCTCGAAAACTCTAAACCTAAAAAGATCCTCAATGTGTATTCTTGAAATAACTCAAGATTAAGTAAGGTTTAAGGGCGGGGCCTTATAATATTTGTTCATATTTGGAATATATATAATTGTATTATTGTTAATAGTTTCATCACTATTAAAATAAAAGTTTTAATAAAATGGGGTTTTCTTTATTCATGACCATTTAAATTTCCATATTTCATTCAAAAAACCTTGTTTATAGAATATGGTCAGAGGTGAATCTTCATCTTTTTAGATGAAACTTCCAATTTATTGTTGTCACTAAATAATAAAATCACTAAGATAATTTTTACCATGTTATAAAGGAAATATAAAATATATATAACATGAAAATTTAATGTATCTCTATCCCATTTTCTTGGAATCAGAAAGTTATATATCAAGAAAGAAACAATTTGTTCATCTAGTGATAGATATGAGACAAATCATAATATTTCATATATACAAGAAAAATATTTTTCATCTCAATATTTTTCCAAAATTCCTAGATTCTCTTCAAATATATGTCTTAAAATATTTACATCACCTTTCAAATTTATCTTAACCAAATAAACCACTTATTGTATATTTAGTTTATATGATTTTCCAAAAAACTAATGGTAACCATGTTTAATATGTAGACTTCATAAATTCTATATATGTATATAATTATTTACGAATCTCATGATAATGTAATTCTAAATCAACCTTATAAAAATTAAGAGAATTATATACTATAGAATCAATAGCTAATTTATTAAAGGAGTCATACATTTCAAAATAAACAATATCTATCAACCTTTACTTCATAGAAAATTTGTCAGATAATTCACTTGAATATTCCATAACTTTTTTTCAACTGAACCATGATAACCCTCGATGAAAATTGAGAAGATCAAATATATGAAAAAAAAATCTTCTAAGAGTTATCCATTAAATACATTTGGTGGTGAAGACTATGCTGACCAAATTAAAGATAGTGAGAGCTATCCACTAATATTATAATAGAAACATATTCATCTTCTATAGTGGATAGTGATACTGAATTTTGTTTCTTATTATACTAAGACACTAATTCTTATCCTATGAAATGATATGTTATAGATGTACCTTTTCTATATATTTTACATCCACCAAATCCATTACTTGAAGAACATTTTAATTGAAATTAAATTCAAGAAGAATAATGTAATCCATTATCCATAGATCTCTTAAGTTAATTAATATTTAATTATACATATTTAATGTTTAAAAATATATGATTATATTGAAATATGAGACACAAGAATATAAGAGACTTTAGGTTTTTTCAACTCACTATACAGTATAATAAACTACCAATCATTACACTAAAAAAAATTTATAATCTAGTTGTATAAATTCATCAGGATTTCATTTTTTTATGTTATAATAGATGTAATAACAATTTTACTATTTTCATATATAAAAATTTCATATAGATATTTTATATACTTTTTTAAATATAAATGTAAATTTTTATTTTTGAGATATTTCAAAACCATGGAAAGAATTTAGTTCACCGATCTGGCTCATTTCATACACTGATTTTAAAAGATTATCAATATATTTTAAAGTAATTTTTTAGCTGATACAATTATAACTACAGTAATATAAATTAGAGAAATTATGGGTTAGTTCAAAAAAATTTATAAAAAGAGTTCACTAGTAGAAAAATAGGCATCCAAACTAGACTATTAAAGTAGTTTTTATACAAAACTGCAATTAAAATTATTTAAAAATATAGTTATTCAAAACACTCATTTTTTGTTAAGTTTTTTATACACTTCTCTATCAACCCTTGGCAGCACCCAAAACCCCATAATCTTTACTTTCTATCAATTTGTATCATCTTATTCACATTTTATCTACTCAATCATCAATCTGTAACCCTTATTTCATGATCCTCATAATTATATAGTCCACAGAAAACATAATCTGACTGACCTACAAATGCAGTTTAGGTTGTTGGTATTTTATTTTTTTTAATTCACTTTTTAATATTTTCCTATTCAATCTTGTAGAGTTTGAACTATTTCTACCACCTTTGAGGGGTTTAATCTGAATTTAGAATCTATTTTTCATAATCAACCTCTAAATTTTTAATGTAATTTTTTATCATTAAAGATAAATTAATTATATGTTCATTAAAAATTAGATTTATCTATTTAAATGTTGGTATTTATTTTGTTATTAATTATAAATTATTTTATAAATTTTCTTATTGTTTTTACTTTTTTATGATTGTGAAATATTATTCACGATAATTTGTTTTTAGTTGCAATTGTATTTATTTATAATTGTATTTATTTATATATTTTTATTCATATTAATTTTTTATAGTAAAAATAGTTTTTTTCTTCAGTTTTTTAATTTATAATTTCCATTAATTATAATTACTTTGGATTATTCTTTTTTATTGTATATTTTACGCCATTTTTAAAAAAAATTTAATATATAAATTAATAGTAAAAAATGTATGCATGTTTAAATTTATTTTTTATTTGAGTTTATTTGTTTCTCTTTAGTCTTACAGTTTTCACCCTATTTCCACTAGATTCGATGGAGTTAAATGGTATTCAAAATATTTTAACAACCAAATTTTATATGTTCTTTTTTATTTTTTAAGAAAAATTAATTTTCTATTAGTTTTAACTTGAATCCATCAAAATGAAATCTTTATAACAAAATGTGATTTTATTCAATGAGGGAAATGATTGAATATAAGTAAATATGGGTCTAATAAAATCAAAGGCCAACTAAATTTCTATGGATTTACTCATAATTATACACACTAGATTTTGAATTGTGAAATAGCAAATAATTCATTATTTAATGATGATAATGATTTTATGCATTATATTAAAGATCATCTTGAAGAATTATTTCATGATGTAGGTGTTCCAATCATTGAAAAAACAATTTTTGAACAACTATACAATTATAAAAAACTATTAGTATATGGTTTTAATAAATTTATAGTGTATTGGAAGCATTGTGATTATTATCTTTAAAAAAAATCATAGTTGGATTTATAAGAGTTTCAATGAATTTCTGTAACTTTTAAAATAGATACTTCTATAGGGAAATAGACATCCATATTCCATTTATAAACTCCAAAAAATATTATTTCTAATGAGATTATGGTATAAAAAATTTCTTTCCCAAACAACTTTCAAAATCGTAGGAATTAATAAGAAAGTTTGTTAGAATTTCATAAATGGGGGATATAGTTATATAAAATGAATGAAAAATCCAACTGTGATGCACTCTCAAAAATATGAACCAAACACACCATTAATATTTCTAGTATTTTCCAATAATTACTCATTTGAACCATATATTTTTATAATTCAAATGATATTAATAGTATAGAATATCATACAGATGATCTCATATCTAGTGGAATACTATACACTCCAATCGATACAATACAATAGAAAATATTTTAACACAAATTTCCTAATTTTTTAAATGAATTTAGAAATATTAGAATGTGTTTTTAATAGATAGATTGAATCCATAATAAAGTCTCAATAAACAACATAGTTTATTCCATGTTTTTTTGGTTCTCTAAAAAAAAAATCCATATGTATATTTATATAGAGGAAATAAATGATGATGTTCTTTATGATTTGAAAACCAAAATTTCTTGGAAATTACATTTATGTTTATATATAACCATTCATATATGATTTTAAATTTCTCTGGGAGATATGTGTTATGGTATATAATTTATATAAGAAAGATAATTTTCATTTTTCATTTATGATAATGTTAATATTAACAAATTTTCTATATATGGAAACATATCTCAATAATGTGTTAAATCACATTTATGTTATCCAATTTTAAAATAGGGTAATTCATATCATAAATTATTTAATGGAATAAAAAATAATGAATATGGTTCATTATATATTTTTTAAATTAGGACATCCATATCAATGATTAAAAAAGGAATTTATTTTTTTACAAGATTATGATTATTCCCCACAACCATTGATAGAATAAAAATATTATAACAAGGTGAAAAAAAATGAGGTCAAATTTATTAAGAAAGTCAGTCCATCACATCAACCAAATAAATGGAATAAATGATCCAATTTATTCAAGATAAAATTTTGTAAATTTTTAGATGTAAAACATAACATTCAGGTTACAAACAATTTAAAGTCTAATTGGAACATTTTTTGATATAAAATAAATGGAGAAAAAGATATATTTCAAGAAATACAAGACTTAATAACCCTAAGAATATGTTTGGAGCGTACTCCAATAGTGAGAGGAAATATAACATATTTTCAAATCAATTTTTATAAAAGTAATTGATACAAATTATTTTAGATGTTTTTGTGAATGTAGTTTTAATCATAATTTGTCCACAAAAATGTATTTTCCTTTATATTTTCATATATAATTGTTCATCTACTGATTCATTTTGTAAAAGAGATATGATTATGTGGGCCTATTTATTTAAGTTTTATGTATCACTGTGAAAGATATATGAAATTTTTTTATGGTATATATTACGAATCTGAATCGACCAAAGGCATGTTCGATTCAAAAGTAAATATAGGAAGAGGTAATTGAGTTATATGATGATTATTTTCCATAAGTGGAGCATGTTGGGATCCCTATATATATAAGTTTAATTGTTTATAGTGAAGTTAAAGGGATTTTTGGATTGAATGTAAATTTAATTTGATGCGACAAAGCGATTTAGGTACAATTATTTATATTGAAAAACATTGATGATGTTTATCCACATTAATCATCACATATTTTTTGATTAAAGTTAGGAGGGCCAGGATAAAATGAAAATTTTCTATCTGATGAACATAAAAATAATTTTTTTTGTTTAAGGATAAAATCAATATTGATTCTTCCCCACTAGAAACCTTGAAATAGTTTACAAGGGTAAAAGGTGTCAATGTGATTATGTGGTCTCTATTTGATATTAATGGTGTTAAATTTTACATAAAAATTATTATAAACGGAGTACCGTTCAAAATTTTATTATATTAATTTTATGAAGTACTTATTTTTTATAGTTCAAAAGATAAAAACCAATTTCTTTTCATCAACATCATATTTTGGAGTCGTTGATGATATATGCGATATTTATTATTCAAAATTTATTATACAAGTAATTAAGTGCAGATTGATAGAAATTAACCATGTTATGGTACATTATGTTAAAGTATTTAAACATATTGAATTTAAAATATTTAGTTACAAGGTGGAATCAATTATCATGTATATGCATGATTTTTTTTTCTTTTGAACCATCATGTTATTAGTGGTTCATTTTTTTCTAGTTAAACAAATTCTTTTTTGTGATTATAATATTGATTATATAGAAGACTTATATGAAATTTATCCAACTATTATATGATTAAATGATGATAATAATGGCTATGTTGTAGATACTATTTATGAAATAAAAATGATCATGTAGAAGTGATATGGGAAACCACTACATAAACCATAATTAGTTATGGATTCTGTGATTTTTTGTTTTTGTAAATTTTAATATACACTAGTTTTAATTTCACAATATTTTGGAATAATATTAAATGCATTTTTTTATTTTCTTTTATGAAAAATAAATTTTTAATTTATACTAGTTAATTAATAATAACCACATACAGATACATATACTCATTTGAGTTAGCATACATATTTCAAAATTATTGACACTAAGTCAAGAGAATCAAGGTATGGAGTTTTTTTCATTTAAATATATATTTTGAGTAAATAATTATTTTAGTAAATTGATAATATATTTAATAAAACAATTTACATCACTTCTTCTTATCTTTAGAGGACGATAACTAAATATGGTTTCCATGAGATTACATGGTTACCAAAAAAATCACTCATAACTAGAGAAAAAATATTTATAACAAAATTCACTGAGAATTGATTCCCAAACATCAAAAATTCCATATATTTTAGTCATTCCTGGCTATAAATAATCAATATAAGATATGTTTAGTATACTATAATTGGGGGAGCATAGACGAGTTGCTAATATATTTATTATGGGAGTTCGTAATGACAAAATTTATTAACTAATTTATTTCGTGTCCAAATTGTTTGAATCTTTTTCATTTAAATTTTTTTATTTATTCAATTATAGATTTCATTTTTCTTTCAAGAGACAATAAGAAATAAAAAAAATTTGTTTATCCTTTTTGGAAACAGAATTGATAAATGTTAACACTATGTTAAAGTTTATTAATATTTTTTTGGAGTAAAAATAATCATGACACATTCTATAAGTATTGGTTTCTAAATATAGATACATGGTAAATGTTTTTCACTAGTGGGAAGGAGTGGAATTTTATAGTATGTTTTTTTTATTTGTAAAATTTATTTATTTAATTACATTTCCTTAAATTATAACTTAATATTTTTTTCTTATGTAACTGGAATCTAGTAAAAAACACAAATATTCTCATAATTTTTTCTTCATACATTGTCATATAAAGGTTATCGTTTATTATAGGGAAAATTTATTGTTAAAAAATTTAGTAAATTAACATACAAGTCAAGTAGCGGCTCAAAAGAGGTTACTCTTAGCCCTTCATATCCTCACACTTATCATGAATAACATTAATGGGTGAGAATTAATAAAATTTAAAGTATATTTATTATCTAAAAAATTAAGTGTCTAATAGTATTGTCTATAATTAATTATTACTTTTCATCAATGTCACTATTTAGTATATTTATCTCACTAATATTACATTTGAAAATATTATATCATTAAACCCTTGAGGAGAAAATAAAATTGGATTCTTTTAACCCTCATGGTGTGAATGATATTCTTATAACTACTTTAGGAAATAAGGAACACCATTTCCATGTTAGGGGAATAAGTTGGGTATCATATTTAAAGAAAACATTATTGCACACTTACTGAAACATCGATGGGCGAAGAATATAGGGAAGATATAATATCCTTGAATGTTGATATTATACACTTTAATAATATTATATATGATATAATTAAGTCATGTATATCTACTATGCGTGTAGAAGTGATGAGACATATGCCTCTAGTGAAGCTTTCCTACCTAGATTCGCCACCTTGTTCAGACCTGATTGTATACTATGAGTTTCTTGTTGGGGATCCCCGTATATGTATTATGCAATGAGATATTATAAATAATATTGGGTATTATGTACATAATCATCTTATTCAATCACGTTTAGTATTTTTAGTGGTATATGATATTACCGAACAAACTACTCTAATTTCACTGCCTATTGAGGAGGTGTCTATAATTGGAAAGAGTATTTTTCATTTTGTACATTGTCCAACTAATAATTATCATCATCTGACATATGATCTATGAGTTTCTTATCATATTTTCGTCATCATTATATTTATTATAACTTATAATATTTTCATGAACTTATATTTTATAAAATTATGTAAAATCAAAGGAATAAATACAAAATAATGGAATATTTCTAGTTTCATCACCATTAGATATTACTCAGGATGTTGATTGGCTAACAATGTAATAAAATATTATTCCAATATTAGAGAATTATTATACTTTTCTGATATTTTTTTACATATTTGGATGATATTAAATGTATCTTTTTTTAAAATATACATCGTTGATGTTTTTAATAGTTATCATATATGTGTAGCTGTGTTTCAGTTTTTTTCCTTATAATTATATTTTATTTATTAATTTATTTTCATTATGTGAACATATTTTAAAATGGATTAATTAATTACATTTATAATCACCAAGGTCCATACATCCAATATGATTGCACTTATTTAATTATTTTATCGACCCATAATACCTTTCAAAATAGGTGGAATATTTGAAACAAGAATCAATAATTAAATATGTATCTGAAGGACTAAAAAAAACTAATACCACATGTTGGTTTTTATATTCCTTTATAGGTAAGAAAAAAATAATAAATATGAACAACTGTTCATTATAATGATATAAATTTTGAAAATTTTATAATTTAGTGGAAAATAAAGGTTTTGTGTATTATCACAAAAATAATATAAAAGCATATTTGTTATACTCATTATTGCATTGTGTTTGAAGAGGATTTTCCATATTTTTATATGAGAAATATTACATGATTTTAGTTCTTTAATATTAATTCTAAAATTTTATATCAGTATTGATAATTAATATTTGAAATTTCAAAAGGTCGGGATTCTGTTCAACAGGGACCATTATTCAATAGTGGCACCAAAAAAGTTGATAATTAGAATGTTGAGATAGAAAACAATTATATTGGTGAATACATTGTTTTTCTTACATATATATTATTTGTATTTATAAAAAAAATTCATAAACACAATTCCATCATATATAATGAATTTTTGAATGTTAATGTTATTTTTAACAATTCATTTATGAGATAATCATGACAAGAACCAAACAGATTTTGAAAATGTCAGTTTCATTATAACTATTATAATTTAATAAAAATAGGTTATTTTTAAATTCATACAATATTATTTTTAAGGATTTTATGATGTTTCTTTCGATTAATCCATTGACTCAAAACACCTTCTAAATTATTTACACAATATTCTCTATGTTGGACTCATATAGAAATTTAGTTTCAATTTTTTTATATTTTTAAAATAATAATGCAATTTCTTATTATGTTTTGTTACTCTATTTCTGTTTCTACTATTTTCTCTTATTTTTTTCATAATTATGAATTTAAAAGTGTGTTATTATATAATACTATATTTATTCATTAAAAAATAAAATTTCAACAATTGTTTAACAAAAAAAAGACATAGAAGGCCCTTCGATCATGATTTCAAGATACTTTTTATAAAAATCAATGTGCAAATACATATAGAATCCACCTTCTAAAAGGGTTTTCAACAACATTTTATGAAAAACAATATAGAAATATTCACTTTTAATATGATATGTTTTAACATTGTATAGAAAATGATGCCGAAAGGTAAAAAAATTGATTTTTAGGTTGATTTTCCCACTAGTAGTTCAATAAGTATCTCCTTTAACAAAATTATTTTGTAATAAAATTTTAATAAGTCTATCATAATAAGATATTAGGGAAGTATTAATCCCTTATAAAAAATTTGTATGTCTAAATACATTATCTAGGGTTTTTTGTTTTATAAAATATGAAGTTGTTGTAATTAGACATCATTATATACATATACATTAAGAAAAGTGCAGTTCATATACATTTGAAAAATATAAATTTTATGAATATTACATAGGATAGAAGTACACGAATAGATTCAAGTCTATCTATAGGAATAAAATTTCCTTCACAGGCTATTCCATCATGTTAATTATAATTATTTTCAATAAGTTTTCCCTTATATCTAACAATTATTCTATTTTCATCACGTTTTTATGAAATACCCTTTTTTAAAAATTATATGAATATTTTTGGGACATCAAACCAAAATCAAAAAATTGTTCCTCTGAAATTCATTGAGTTTATCCCATATTGCCTTTATCCAATATTCATCACCTATGGCCTCATCAACTGTTTGAGGTTTGAATTATGATAATAATTCATATTTTCCACATTCATTTATTAAGTAACATATATTATTTACTAATAAATCTATATCAGTAATGATATTATAACTGGGATGATTCCTAAAAATATTTTGAATCGATGGATTTTTAAAACATTTTACATTATCTACAAGTTGAATTTACATTATATTAAACTATTTTGAAAATTATTATTTATTTTTTCCCACATGTGAAGGATTTTACAACAATGTTTGAAAATAATTTTTTGAAATATAATCCAAGTATGTATCTTCAGGTAATTTAAAAATTGTTGTATTAATTTCATTATATTTAAAATTCACTACTTTCTCAAAAGTAAGAGTATTTTTACTAAACAAATTAAAGGACTTAATAGTTATAGAATATCCTAGAAAATTATTTTATCTTATTTTGGAGGAAATTTAATTAAATTATCTTTAGTATTGAAAATGAATAATTTGAATAGAAACAATTTTGAAGTAAAAAAGGTTTTATATTTCCCCTAGCCTACAACTCATAATGAATTTTTTAATAAAATGTCTTCATAAAACTCAACTCATTATATAACAGATAATATTAAATACTTTATCCAAAAAAAATGATCAATTTGTTACTCACTAGACATGGTTCTAGAAATTTCGAGGAGAACCCTATTTCTTCATTAAACTTCACCATTTTCTATGGTGTTATATATGCTAAGAAGTTATGCATAATTCCTTTTCTAATTAAAAAGGTTTCATAATCCTAATTTAATAGTTTTCCACCCTAATAACTATAAAATTTACATCAAAGGTAGACTTTTATAAATTTTAACATGGATTATAATGTTTTTGAAATAAAAAATATGTATTCCCAAATTTTATCTATAAAATAGTCCCAAATATATCTAGTATAGTCATCAACTAAGACATATTCATAGTATTTTCCACAAAAACATATCTTTTTTGTTTAACTAAATATATCTATGAACACTAATTGTAAATTATAAAAAGTTAAAACTTCATAAAATTTATAGATATTAACTTATGTTGATTTCCTAATTAATAAGCACTATAAAGATAATAAGAATTAAATTATTTCTCTTGAAAATATCTAACTATTTCGTTATTAGAAATTTTGGAAAATGTTCTAAAAATAAAGTTTCTTATACTTCAATTCAATAATGAATATTGATCTTCTATTATGGTAAGGAAAGGGATAACATAACTTACAAGGTTTTCTATGTTTAGTTAGTAAACATTCCCTGGCCGATCAAGAGAAGAATAAATATTTCTTCTAAACATTGAATAGAACATGTATCACTCTTAATGTTCAAAAATCATCCTTAATTATATAATTGACTTATGATAATGATATTTTTCATAAGTCCAATTAAAAATAAATAAATCTAAATTAAATATTTTTCAATAAGAATAATTTCACATATATTTTATATTTCTCTATGAACAATTTCAGAAAAAAGATACTTTTCCACCTTTCATGGTAATCTTATGAAATAATATATTTTTTTCACTAATATCCCAAGAAAATCCTTGATACATGTACCATATTTAATTTTAGTTCATACACATTTTATTTTATTGAAAATAAACTTTTAGGATTTTCGTACACGAAATTTCATGGGTCTAGAATTGTTATAAAATAAAAAATTAGGAATCCACATCTGTCTAATTATATTATATTGTACAACATCCAATTATTAAAAAATATATGATTTTTAAAGCTTAAAAATTAACCTATATTTAAAGAATATTTTTTCTTCCTGTATCCACCATAATAAAAAAAAATTACATAACAGAGAACTTTTAGAATTTAGTTTCATAACCTATTTATTTTTTTCACCATTTGAAGATGAACAATATCTCATACATAATTATTTAGTAACATTTTAAATATTCTTATAAGATTTTTAAAAACATGATTCTTATTTAGAATTTTTTCCTTTAAGACAATAATATTTTTATGAGACATTATTATTTTATATTTCATATAAAGTTGCATATCTATAAATTTTCTGAAAACATGGTAATGAATCATCATCATTATATGTATTTGTTTTCATCAGAAGAATTTTAATATCATTCATCAAGATATATATTATTTTAACTTTAAGTTAAATGTTTTATTAATTCAGAAGATACAATATCCGTAAATAAATTGTTATTCTTAGTAATTCTAGTATAAAACCCAATATTTTTCTTATCTTTACTACTATTATTATATGTATTTTCAAAAGAATTTTTTCTACCCCTTTCACTTCGAATTTCATAAACATTTAAAAATATCTTACCATTGTTCTTGTATAAAAATATTTATCTACTATCTCTCTTATAATTTATCTAAAATTTTGTATAATCTTTTCTGATATGACCATTATTTTTTACATTCATAAAATATATTCTATAAAATTTCTTTCTTATCAATTATTTCTATTATAATTTGTTGTACTTATAAAAAATATATTTATTTAAAGTATTTTTTAATCTTTTATGTGGATTTTCAATTCGTTCCCACTTTTTTATGATTTACTAATTTCTACCTCAACATTTACTTTTTTATTCTTTGAGGATTTAGTATCTTCATTATATGATATCACTATTTTATAGCAATATATGTTGAATCAATAGCTGTCAAATTACTCATATTATCTTTTTCTTCATCTATTTTAAATCTTCCCTCATACTGTATGATAGTTATACTAAGATAAAGGAATATAAATATTGTATGATTATTAATTTCATGATGATATATTCTTTTAATTTCACATTCATTGGGAATAATATAAAAAATCTTTTCAAATTAATTTTTATCATTCATGTATTTATCTTCAAGAGATTGAATGATATTATAAATTTTTATAAATATTTGATATATTTTGGAAATTAATTTTCCAATTAAGAAATTGAAATCTTTATAATTTCTATAAAGCATATATCTTCTAGTTTTATAATGATTAGTAGTCCCAAATTGTGAAACATTCAATTTCTTCTTGATACTGTTCGTATTTTCATATAATTAAATATAACTATATGTGTTTCATTTCATTGACCATAATTGAGTATTTATAAATCAAAATTTATGATGATATTTTTCTTTCTCAACTTTAATGAATGTAGTCACTTCTTTTTAAATAATTTGATAGCTTCTAGATAACATAAAAAATTATCAAATATTTCATTTATAAAAAAAGTATTCATTTGATCTCAGTATAATTCGTTATATGCACCATCAAATATTGGTGCTCATATTAGATTTATATTTTATGTTGTACCAATAGAAAAATCTGTCCTTGTGAAAAATATATACTCTTTTCTAGAAAATAATGTCATTTAAATAGTTTATAAGAATTAGAACCTTCTCTGATACCATGTATAGGATCGATAGCGTATAGTTTTACATCAAGAAAGGTACTTAATTATAGTTTATATACTAAAACATTCAATTTTAACAACAAATTATAAAAAAATTATCATATATGTAAATATTATAGTATACATTATTTGTAGAGTTTAGAAAATTTAATAAGAAATAATATGAAATTTTTCTAATACCATCATAACATAAATAATAAGCTTATAAAAATATATAAAATAATAAATTATAAAGTGTGTAAGTAAAACAAATAAAAAATTTATAAAATGGTTCCAATCTTTAACCTTAATTATTATTGAATTTAGTAACACTAACTTAAGGATTCTATATATTTAACCAAACTATAAAGGTATGTCTTCCTTAACCAAGGAAGCGCAGAATAATAAGATCAAACATACTTCAATTTCCATATACATGGAAACCCTCTATAAAAATGATCATTAAGATATGTTATCCAAAATAATGGAAGCCCATTATAACCCTAAATAAAGAAGACAACTATTAAAAAGATTAAAAAATTGAATGGAATTTAAAAAATAATCCTCACACAGACGCCATAAGAAAAAGAATCACTAAACGTTACAATGTAGCACACCCATGTAACAAGATGTCATAAAATCTTCAAATAAACATTATATTTTTTATAATACAAAAGCTTACACAACTTTATATGAATATTTTATTTTTAAAAAATCTTTTAATGATCATGTTCCATGTATCGTAGAGGTGGTTATAATATTATTAGATGAACTCCTACATTAATTGAAAGGTTCAGTGCATATTCTTCATATTATGGTCATTTTGAGAAATACCCATTACAATGCATGTATATTTCATCTAGAATGA
This sequence comes from Viscum album, assembly GCA_963277665.1. NCBI lineage: Eukaryota > Viridiplantae > Streptophyta > Magnoliopsida > Santalales > Viscaceae > Viscum > Viscum album. The sequence continues at coordinate 1,867,830,423 of OY728159.1, forward strand.
TGAAATATTACTTCATGGCATAATGTACGAAGTTAATATATTTGGTAGGTTTTATAATGTTTGTTTGGTGGACAGGTCTTCTTCCATTTGAGGATGTTTTTATGGTAAATATGGTAAAATTTCATCTAATGGACATCATTATAATTTTTTTATTCACTTTATAAACATCTATTTGTTGATCTATATATAAATATATCTATTGCGAAAAGCAAATTATTATATTTTAATGAATTTTCATCCATTATAAATATTAATTTATGTGGGGTAAAAAATATTTCATGGGAAAACATTCGTAAAATATTGGGAATTATAAGAGTTAAAATAGTTTAATGTTTTACAGAAGTGATTTTTTATTTTAAAAAATATGGTATAGAAAATGATGAAATTTATCTTTTTGACCCAAAATACCCATCTCTAGTTAGGATCCAATAAATTTATAAAATGTTTTCAATGTATATATATACTGGTGAAGTAGTTTTCTTCAAAAATCACTCTTAATATCTTATCAAGATACATACATCACATCCCATTAATTATAGAGTATTTTTTCCTAGAAGGAGAATATAATGAGGAAATACATAATAACAAGGATTTAAAAGTGGTTATACTAAGAATTCAACCTATAAAACCCCATTATTTTTTATTTTTTATTTTTTTTATCAAAGTGTTTGATAGCTTACTTTACACACAACATTGTACATAAATGAACCATGATTGAAATATTATGTTATTTATATCCTATAATATTGATTGTGGGGTATGAATAATACTAAGCTAATTATGAAATATATAAATAAAATATTTCCTTAATTTAGAAGTTTTAAACAATGTAAAGGAAAATTAGCACTCAAATTGAATTGTAGTTAATAAAAAAATTTAATATCGAAGTATATGTTTTTCAAAACATTTTATTTCAAAATTAATTATATATTATTATAAATAATTAAACCTTATTTTAATGAATTTTTTTATTGATGAATCATAACTCATAAATTTCATATCAATTTAACAGTGTTAAATACAAAATTATTTGAAAGTAAAAATGGGAAATTTTTTGGAAAAAACATTTAAGTTCACAAAGTATTCTTTTAATAAATTTAAATAATATATATTTATGAATTAATTTCTTGTTTAGATTTTATATTCTTGAAATAATTTAAATTGATCTAATTATGATTACTATGTAAATAATTATAGTAATTTTATCTTATGATTAAAAAAATACATTTTTTAGAAATTGATATCATCTAGTTTTATGGTATATTTTCATCTTAATTTATGCACCTTATGGAATTAAAATTTTAAAAAAAATATTCTATATTTTTAATTAACCTGATATTATTTTAAATCATCAAGGAATTAAAAGTGTCCCACTCTCCCCGCTTATGAAACATGTACCTCTGATTCTTTCTTATTAAAACATTTTTGGAACAATTATCTTGATCAAAATATACCTAAATCTTTTATCAAAATTCTTATACATATTATTGTGGTTATGATATTATAAAATTACTAAAAAAATTTCATTAAAATGATTCCCAAAGTAGGTTTCTCAAATAAGAGGTATAACTCTTAACCAGGTTCTTTCATATTTATTTATTATTATATGTAATTAAACCCTATTATAACCATTAAATTATAATAAAATTATTATGTATAGTATAATAAAATATTATTATGTTTATTTTACACAATGTTTTCACCACTTTTTCCATCTTATAGGAAATAAAAGCATCACTTGTGTTTACGTGTGGACTACCACCCCCACGAAGTGATCTATTTCATTTTTTATCACTATCTTCTGTGGATAGTTATATGGATGGATTAAACTAATATATATGTTATTTATGATATAATTATTATTATATAAGTTTAATTATTATTTACCTTTTTTCATTCAATCCATCAAAAAATAATGAAATTACCCATGCATATGCATGTGCTACCATATCCACAAAGTAGTGGCATTCATTTTCCATCACCACAAAATATGAATAGTTATAAAAGTGTAAATAAGGAAGAAATATTATAATTTTTACATGATCGATATTATTTTTAAGAGAAAACTGCTAACATGTTTTGAGGAATCGAACCATCAAACTGAATCATTCATAGAAAATAAACCACTTTTCCATCGAATGATGATTTTAATAAATAATTACTAATAAAAGGGTACATAGAAATTATATGGGAATGTTATCTACTAATATATATATATTTTAATATAGGTTTTAAATATCATTATAATATATATTAATTATATCATATATTCAAATTCATATGAATCAATATGGGACTCTAGGTAAGGGTTTATGTTATAATATTATTTCTTTTCAGGATAATCCATATTGAATTTACATTGAAAGATATTATAAAATATTTATATTTTAAAACCAATAAATTTTATTCTTTATGTGATTTTATATGGTTTTAAATTTTTGTTTCGTTATCCTCTTTTTGGTACTTAAAACTATTTTTTAAAGAGAAGTCGACCTTATTTATCCTATTTAGTCAAATAACCATTTATTCCATATAAAAGTTATTTAAAATGATTTCAATGTATTTTTTTCCATGAAACAATAATTTTGTAAAGTATTATTAAACCATAGTTTACATTTTATTTATTTTCTTATTTTGAAAAATGAATATTTATAATGTCTTCTAAATATTACTTTTATGGATTTTTAGAAAATTCTAAAAGGATTCATTATTTCAACAGTTACCAAATATATTTATTTACCCACCATCATGAAAATTATTTTATTTGAAGATTCTGTTAAAATTATATATGTTTTATTCATATAAAATTTTATTTTAATATTCTATAAATTTTTTTTATTTTAATACAATAAAGAAAAAGAATATTTTCTTCCTTTCTCATACAAAATTTTAGATCCTCTTTTAAAGGAATTTTCCTTTATTCCCATATCCTTTGATGTTTTTTATGAATCACTTGGGATATAATATTTTGATGAAATCTAATATCTTTCTTCATATGTCTTATAATGACTATGTTTTACTTGGGTTTTCCTAAATTCCATTTGATTATTGTGGTTTAATTGATAGATGTATGAATTATTATATTTTATGAATGACTCCATGATAAACATTATGTTACCAAGTATTAATTATTCTTTGATTAATTAATGATATTTTTTTGATACCTTTAACCTCATTCATATAGTTGTACATTGATTATTTGGTGATAATATGTTTATGAAACCCATTTCTTTTTCAGTGCCTTCTATGATGACATGATGAATTTTTTTATGATCTTATGGAGCACATATACATTGTTCTCATTATGTGGTGGGTGGGATAAGAATTATATATCCCTCTAATTAATTAGGTAAATAATTAAATCGCATTAGATAACATGTACTATAATGAAAATTGAACCCTTTTTAATAAGGGACTCTATCATCTATGATAGTTTTGGTAGTGATCCTTGATTAAGGAAATGATGGAATTATATGTGAACCCAATCCACTATAGTAATAAATTCACTAAGATAGTCTTTGAGTTGATCCTTAAATAATGAAATTATTTTAATAGATTATATATATTCCAAAAACCTATTTCCTTTGATTTTGATATGTTCTCATAACTCATGATTGATTATTGATAATCACACACTCAAATGAATTGTGTCTTTTTTTAACAAATCCTTATTCCGTGACACATTATTAAGGACCTTTAGATAATTATGCATGACTTTATAGGTTATGGTGATGTTATTATAACCTTATGATTATCTTAATATAATTGTTTATCATTGATTTTTGTCTCATATAATTACCCTTATTTGGAATCTGATCTCACCCTTCCCTATGTTTCCGTTTTCCCAATTCATGAAGATTGGTTTTAGATAGTTTATATATTTTAAGGATACTATGTCGGATGAATTTAATGGGAAATATTAAATATATTTAACAAAATAATTTTACTGTGTATCTAGAATCTAAAGATACTAAACCGTTATAATTATATAAGTTGTATAATTTTGTGTTGTATTGAATATTCAACAAAAACTGTGTAATATTTATGTATAAAATTAATGGGTCACCTTAGTTTGTATAAAATCAAGGTTTATATATTTTTATAGATTTTGTAGAAATTATATTCTGGATAGAACCAATGGATACCTATAATGAACTGATATAGAGAGGGAGACTACACCAAAAGTTCCATAGTTTGATAAGAATTGATAATTAATACCATATTTGGAATTATTTTTAATATTATATTATTGATCACTGTAATTAATGATTTGTTTATCACACAATTCATTTTGTTTTTAGAAAATTATTGGATCTTGGAGGAATCATCTAAATAAAAAATTTAATGTCCAACATAAAAACCCTCATTATGAGAAAAGAAATGAAAAATGATTTGGGATGTAAAATATTTAATCAATACAAACCCAAATAACTAAATATATGAAAAATAAAAATAAAAATAATAAGTTTTCATATAATCAAGGGAAGGACAACTCATAATGAGGTCATTTATATGAAAATGTTCATATTCTATCAATGGTTCCTTTAATTAACTTTATTTGGAGAAATGGATTGATTCTATAGAAAATATATTCTATTTTTCTCAGTTATAAGACCATAAAAATTTGTTTTTGTCATGTATCATTTAGAATTTGAAGCCAATAAATAGTGGATACTTATCAAGAATACAAGGCAAGAAGATTAAATTGAGTCCATGATAAGGTAATTGTTTATAAAGCTATTTTTAGTAAGTATATTTATCAAACTCTATACACTAAAATGGAAGAGAAATTTATTTAACTATTTTTCAAGGATGATGAATCCATCATTACATTCTAAATCAAATTTTAATCATTTTAAATTCCATTTTTTGTGGGTTGAATGAAAATCTAAAAAATTAATAAATTATACATTGATGAGAAATACAGAGCCATTCTAATATAGCATTATGTTATTGTGGCCAAACATCCAAGGAATTCACTAAACAATAGAAAATTTACCCCACTTCTTCTCCTTATGTTTGATAACTACAAATATAAAGGTTATCTTATCCCATGTGTGTAAGTAATCCTCCATACAATTCCCCCTTCATTAAAAACCTGAAGAAAAATGTGATTCTGAGAAATATTCCATAATATTTGATCTTTATTTGGAACAAATTTATGATATTGATTAATCTTATTATTATATTCCTATACTAAGATGGATTTAATAAGAAATTAATTTTCTATCATAGCCTTATTGTAATACATATCGAGATCCGTAGGAGGATCTCGACTTGAGAGTACTATGATTGCTGAAGGTGATTCTTTTTACTAATTCCCTTTCTCATCACCCCATCCACCTATAATATCATTATGATTCCTTTAATATTTGGTTGAGTTTTTCTGAAATAGTTAAACATGTAGGATGATTCTTTGACCTTGGAATTCTCCAGATCCTATACTACTCCATCCTCATAAATCCATTACGTTGGTCTTTCATATTCCTCAATAGAAAGACCATGGACCTTACTAGTGGAATTTTTATTTGTTGGTTTTGGTGTGTTGGAATTATAATTAGACTATCTAATTAATTTCTATTAGTTTACTGAATAATCACAATAATCAAATTTTCATTTTTTTAGTTTTCCCCATTATTTTAACCATAGCCAAATAACACCTCCACTCGTTGTTCCAATTCATAGTCTGATGATGTTTGGGAAATTATAATATATCAATGTGTTCAATTACCTTATAACCTAATTTATTCTTGTGCAGATCCAGGGGTTTCATGCCTTTGGAACTGTATTCTTTTCAACTTTGGTATAACTGTTTTGGTTATTACTGAAAATATTTACATTAAAACTATTGAAATTTTTTTTCAATTAGAATACAGCATGCAGAACCATCCCCACAAAACTCAGGGATGAAAATTTCTTCATTTTATCCACCTCCAGAATATTTTAATCCAAACTAATCATTTTTGGGTGTTCTTGTATTATTACATTACCTTCAGTACTATTTCCATAGATTCGCACACCCTCTAAACATATATTTTCTTTAAAAACACACATCATGTTATATTAACACCATAATATCGACACCAATAAATGGCCTCTCTTATTTAATAAATGGATTGACTAAGTATTAGTGGGAGACATGTTAATACCTTTGGACCTGAATTTTGTTTTGTTCGAATTGAAAATTCCATCATCATTCAGTGAATCATTCCTCACATGATAAAAATAGGTTAGAACACCAACTGGGTGGCTCAATACTACCTCACTAAACACATTGTATCCATTTAGAGGAGTTGAAAGAGGATACTTACCAATTTTAATATCATCAATACCATAAATTTGGAAACATTAAAACAATGAAACCTTCTTCTCAGGACCCATTAGGAAAGACTACTGATCATGACCTAGTCTATTATAAGATGAATAGATATGAAACCATTATTTGAAGTTCATCTTATGAAAACAATATACCTCCACCCAAACTTCAATATATAATGATTTAACTGGTTCCGTAAATAAATCATCATTTTCCTAGATATAGGGATAAATTTGGTGGCATAGCATCCACAACATACTATCAAAGCTCAATAGTCTCCCCACCATATTCCATGTAAATTAATGTATTTAAGGATTTAAAAAAATATATAAATATGGTAATTCGTTCTCAAAACAGCGATTATGAGGGATCCAGATGCATATGAAACCCATTGGTATAACTAAAAGTGGAAATGATAATTCCATTGATAAATATATTACGTTGGGAATAATAGCCAAGTTGAATTTAGATGAAAATCAAGAAATTATGTAATGGGGTCCCAATAACCCTCTTATAGCATGGTGCTTCAATCCCCAATTTTGATTGAAAATTATATTAAATCCATAAATGATAAATAATCTCTATCAAAAGTGAGAAACTAGGGGAAGATCTCTGACAGTCGAGGCCTTTCAAAATTCAAAGATATAAAGGCTGAGTTTTGGCATCCATGAATGTAAGGAGTGGATTTTCTTGCATAGATTAATGTGGGTGATGCTTGGAATAGAGGTTACTTTAGTTAAAGGGGTGAATGGAGTGAGTCACTCTATTGATGAAGAGTATGAGTTCCCAACCCTTGTAGAAGGGGAAGGCTAGGTAGTGCGGTCATAATTACACCCAAGGGAATATCCATTTAGATAGTAAAGACAAGCATAAGAGACTATTGAGAATCCATCTGCAACTATGATGAAATTTTAATCATACTTTATCGTTTGTCCTGAAATAAAAACTAACTGGTTCTTTAGTTTGTTAAGAATAAGTATCCAAAATTTATTTTCTATAAGAGATTTTGATATCCATGAATAAATTTTTTTATGTGCACTCATTCTAGACATGAAGATTGGATAAGATTATTATTAACATTGTTTTGAGTACAAGAATATAATGATGGATTCTTTATGAAATTATAGTAAAAATACCAATGGAAAAACATATTCTAACATTATTCTATGAGTGTGGAAGTATGGATTGGGTAAATTTCATTAAGGGGTATTGTAAAAGTTTTCAATGTTGAAAACAATTCCATAAATTAAAAGAATATCGTAGTGATGTAAAAATTCCAACCGATTAAATGTATGGAGTGAGATGTCAATTGAAAATAATACCCACACTAAAATGATATAATTATATATAAAATATTCATTATTTCAACTAATTTATTAATCTAAGGGAGAATGATGAGAATCGGTGTAAGAAAAGACTTAATCCAAGTGAAAAATATAAATATAATGTAAGTAAAATTTCCAAGGTTGGTTATTAGAATAAAGTTTTCAAAGGTACACTTATCATCCACTCAGGAACTATAAACTTCCAATTTTATTAAATATCTAAGAGATCTTCTATATAATTTTTTTTCAATGGATATCACTTCACTATCTCAACAATTAGATGATGAGTTACTATAAAAACATATAACATTATTATGATCATAACTCAAGTCTATAACTTCACTCCTATAAAAGTTTATGGGAATGTGATTTTATAAAATCTTGTTAATCCCCGTATATTTTAATTTTATAAAATTTGGATAATGTATTGTCAATATTTATGTAAATACCATATCAATTATATTGGAAGGGAAATCGTGTTTTATATTCTAAATCAACATATGATCCTCTGTCATTATGAGGACGCATAAGAACTTCCATGGGAAATTACATCTATTGTATGTGTCTTACTACATATTCATAAAGGATATTTATCTCAAATAGTTTAATATAAACTCAATATCTAATATATTTTTATTTTTCATGAATTTAATGATGCTTTTTATAAATATATTCTAAGTAATACTCAAAATAGATAAGTATATTTTTCATTCAAGCTCATACATATGGATACACATATTTTAGATACTATATATAGAATAGCCATTATTGGTATATAAAATTAAATAAATAACACTAGTTGAATCAATAAATGGTATTAATAAGTCTAAATGCCTTACCTTAGGGTGCAAAAATATTTTTTTGTTAAGAAAACATACTGTCCAACACTTATTTGCATTGATTATTGCAAACAAAACAAGATCATTTTCCTATAAAGGTATCTTCAACTATATATTGATGACTTAGTTGATCAGCTGCATGAATCTCAATACTTTTCCGAGATTGAAAATCATTGTAAATATCATCAATTTAGGGTCAAGAAGGATTATATACCAAATAAATTCTTCCAAATAATGTATTCACTTTAGGAATTTATTGTGATTCCATTTGGCCATACCAATTCACCCACCACCATCATGTATATAATAAATATAGTATATAAATATTTACCTAACTAGGTGGTGGAAATATTTATAGATTATGTTCATATATACTCCAATAATATGGAATATAATAAAAATAAATTGAATAATGTGTTAAATAACCTAAAAAATTGGAAGTTGTGTTCCAAATTTACAAAGTGTTAATTTTAACTATAAAAAGTATAATTATCACATCATATATTCTCATGTGAATGCATATAAATCGATCCATAAATGGATGAAGTTATTGAGAAACATCCCAGACTAACCATGGTGGGTGATATCCAATGTTTTCCTTAGATGTATGGATAGTACAGAAATTTTTTAGATATTTCTCAAGGAAATCTAATGAATAACCAAATTTACACAGAAGGGATCCATGTTCCATTAGATATATGAATGTAAGTAAAATTTAAAATATATGAAATTAAATTCATTGAATGAACATGTACTCACACTACTATATAGAGAAGAAGGATTTATGATCTATAGTAATGATTCAAAGAATGTACATGGATATTTCCTTATGAAGAATAACCTTGTAGCAGAATATGACTCACAACAACTAATGTTTCCTAATTAAGGTTACCCAACTCATGATTTAGATTTGGGATATTTAATTTTTGAATTTAGTATATAGAGTCATTATTTTAATAGATAAAGTTGTAATATAAATTTAATTGTTATAAAATATTGATGTATATTTTCAATCCTAAATAGTTTAATATACTCAAATGGTTATGGTTGAAGTTCATTAAATATTATGAATAATAAATACACTACCACTCTTGGAAGATGAACAATGTGGAAAATAATATAATTGGGAAGGAAAATTATATTTTTTTCATGATAAGTATTGAAATAGATCTAATATATATAGACTTTATGAATATGATTCTCCAAATCATGAGGAAATGTGATTGATATTATTTTTTAGAGGTGTGTCTGACCATCTATCCATGAAAATATTGAATAGGAATAAATGGTGGATGTTAAATTATAGTATCAGATAAATATAACCAACATCATCAATGATTTCTATGGAATAATATGTTTTTGTGAGATAAGTATATGTCCCATCAATACAATACCTGAAAGAAGTATTTTTTAAATTAGTCTAATATTTCATCATTCTCTATTTATCAAGGAACTAATAATATGTATAGAGATCTTAAAGATAATTTTTGGTGTAACAAATTGAAAATGAATATTATATATTATATATGTCAATAAAAAGTATAACATAAAATTAAGTATTAGATATATGAGTCCAAGGGGATGTTACAACCATTTTCTATAACATAATGAAAATGAGAAAACTTCACCATGGATATCTTCATCAGACTACCAAACAAATCTAAATTATATAATTTTATTTATGATATAGTCAATAATAACAATAAGTCAACACATTTCATTTATTTTATAGAATATTTTTCTATTTATCCTATTTCTAGGATTTTTTTAATGAAACGATAAGGTTACTTGGGGTACCACATTTTGTTTTATCTAATAGACATATGATGTTTACCATGATATTTTAGAGAAGTCTTAAATTATCTTTTAATAAAGAGATAGAATCTAGAACTATATATCATCCTCTGATAGATGTTCAATATAATAAGACCATTAAACCCCTAGAATATATATTAATATATTTTTTATGGATTCCAGAGGTGTTTGGGATCATCAACATCCTCTAGTTGAATTTCATAAAATAATTCCTTTCACTCAATATTTTATATGGATCCTTATGAATAAATGTGTGGTAAGAAATGTGTAAATCTAATTATTTGTGAATAATTATAATAAAAAAAATCTATTTCAACCTAATATAGGTATGGAAATTGAAGATAAGGGCAGATCCATTAAATAACACATCAGGAAATCTCAAAGTCGACATAAGAGTTATGCTGAAAATTTTCAATGATTTGTATAGTTAAAAGTTAGTTAAAAGGTATTACTATGAATGTCACTTTAGAATAAGTTTACTAGATTATAAAATAATGTAAATTTAAATCTTAGATATATCTCCCCCTTTAAAATATAAGATTATATTTATATTATTTCTTATCATTTTTTACTTTCACCTAAATAGCTATCAAGTTCATGATGTGTTCCATGTATTTATTTTAATAAAGTACATATCTAATATTTCACTTGTATAAAAATCTATGATTTTACAATTGGTTCATTATATTTGTTTTATGGAAAAACTATTGGGGATTGTAACACCCCCTGATTTCATAGTATGTTATCTATTCAAAGTAATTCCATTACTAGTGATACACGCAATACCGAGTTAGAGCACACCACGACATAACAAACTAGTCATTCAAAAGCAGTTATGAATAGTATTTTTTGAATTTTGAAATTTATATACTCCATAAAATTTTATAATCCATATTATTTTTTTCATAGACATAATTTAAGAACAAATTTTTTTTTTCGGAAAAAAAGTATTTTTAAAAAAATGCAATTTTACCAACTTTTAATAGAGATCCCTTATTAAAAACAATATTTAGAACTTTTATATATTCAATTTAATGAAATTAAATTCTTAATTTGAAGAAGGACATAAAAATTTTGTTTGGATAGTTTTTTTTACTTTTCTAATAACTTTCTTATTTTGATAAATATTGAAAAATACAAAACTTTTTATTGAAAACATCTTTTTTAATTGAAAGAATTTATAGTGTTAAATTAGGAATTTTAATGGTTTGGAAGTATAATTATATTATATTTTTACCATTCAATAAAATTTTGTTCATTATAAGTAATTTCACATTTAAATTTTATATAAACTCATGTTAATATTTTGATAGTTTTTTTTAAACCCCGCTTTTTGGTTTTGACAATGAGAATTAATTTTAAACTAATTAATTCTACTTATATGTTTGTAATTTGGTAAAATAGAATTAATTTTTTAATTATTAATATCAAAATTAGCTTAGGGTGAATTTTTGGTATTTTTCTACAAACATTCAATTTTTGATGAATAGTGAAAAATACTAAGTTATTATTTAAAACCGACTCTTTATTTAAATAATTATTTATTTTATTTAAATTTTTTAAGTAAAAATAGTGATATAATACCTATATATGTTTAATGTTATTAATTGGAGTCATGTGTAATAAAATTAGAATTATAAAATTTTACTAAAATTTTTAACGTCTTTTACCAGCCTTCTAGGCACATTTTCAAATTTGCATAAAAAGAAATTTTACCACTCCAGGGAATTGAATATCAAAAATCTGAGAGACATGGTTTACATCAGTATGTAAAATTTTGTTCAACAATATGAAATTAATTTTTTGTGAATAGTAACTTTTGACTTTTTTACCACGGTTAAAAGTAAAGAAGGTAATTAAATGTAAAAATAATATTATAATTACCCCCAACACATTTCCTAGTTCTATTGGATATGTGTATTTCAACCAAAACCAATCTTAAGAATAAAATATGATCATTTTGTCCCACTTATATTAGATTAGGACAATTATTATAATTTTATTTAAAGATGAGTTGAAAGTGTTAAATTCAAATTTTGATAGCTAAAGCATTTTTAATATAGGATTATACATAAGAAAAATTATACTATAAATATTCATTGGAAAGATAAAAAGGTTTTCTAAATAATATTATTTTATTAATAATTTTTATAGATTAAATAATTAAATTAATTTATGATACAATGATGATAGAGTAATTACTTTATCAATGAATGATTAACATATTTGATATTATGATCATAAAAATAAATGTAAATTGAGTCTTTTGATTTAATACATGAATTTTCTTGATTAATATGACATGTTAGAGTTTATTAAAAGGATAGTTTCTACGTAATCATGATGTTATGACTTTTTCAAAAACCAAATACTAAATAGTGTCAAAATTGATGTAAATTAATTTTTAAAACAATTACTATATTATTAAATGATATAATATTCCTAAACCTCTAAGGTTCGGACAAAAAATATATATAATAATAAATATGTCATTAATGAAACACTTTGAGTTCTCTTGAATTTTTATAGAAGGTTTATAAACCATTTATTATAATAATACAAGAGGACATGGTAAACGTTAAACTATTTAACTAAGAGTTAAATCTAAAATAAAGGGATAATATGGTTACCTAAACATGTCTAAAACAAATATTTTAGAGTATTTTGACCCATAACAACATTATATTCGAAATTATTCAAATTGGAGCCATTATAAACCTAAAATGATTTTATAATAAAACAATATTTCAAACCTTTCCTAAAGTGACCATCACCTATCTTATAAAAGGGTACTTCCCCTTCTATAAAAATCCCACCTCCAATGCCATTTGGATCACCCAAACCATGAAAAAATATCCTTCCAAAATCCCTCACTTAAACCTAGAGAACTTCCAATAAGAATAAGGACAAACTAAGCAGTCCTTTTGTTCAAATTAAAAGCAAACATGCAAAGAAGAGGTAATTATTTTTTCACCTCTTTCAATGTTCATTGCTTCTTCCACTTTCCCTTTCTTTGTTATTTCCATAACAAAATAATAAAACCAGTACCTTATACATACTGTGATGTGATTATAAATATGGTACAACTATACTCATTATTATATCCATCCTAAGAATGATAATTTCATCATTCGTTCATGCGTATGGCTTACCATCTCCATGTCGTGGTGTAATTTGTTATTCAACACTATGTTATTTGGATGGATATAATGATGAGTAATATATGTATAAATAATGATTTTTCTTTAATTTTTATGAAAATTTAATATACCGTCCAATTCCACACCATTTAATCATTAAAGAAATGATATTGTTGCTCGTGTGTACATACGGCTTACCATCTCCACGACGCGATGAGATTCATTTCCACATTCACTTTTCAACCATTATTATAAAATATATATATTATTAATAAGTATGTAATATATTAAATAATAAATTTTCAGGATATATATGTGTGTGTGTGTGTGTGTACTTACATATATCTTATTCACTTACTTTCGTTCAATAAGATATGGAAACCGAAACAGTGTTTATGCGTACGTATGACCTACCATCTCCATAAACGATGTTTTCCATTTCATATATCTATATATTATACATATTAATATTCTAAATATATATAACATATAAATCATTTTTTATATTCTGGATGTATTAAAATCATGATCTAAATGATACGATCATGAATAACAAGTTAAAACACGTACGATAAAGAAAGCAATTATTACCCGAAATGTTAATTTAACATTGAAATAATTAATAATTGGGTAGTATAAAGTCATAAATGAATCATGAATGATATAATAAATATGAATATGGTTCTGGTATAATTTAATAACATGTTATGGTCATTATACAGGAGGTTAAACATACCCTCGACATATCAATAGTGCAAGTTAAGGGTTAATTCTTCAGTCTCATTATTATCCAAGAATGTTTATATGTATGTATTTTCTGGGAATTATTTATTATCCATGTCTAGTTTTCATAAAATGATTTTCCAAAATTATTCTTTTAAGGTACTCTTTTACTAAAACATAATTTTAATTTTTTTAAAATATTTATTCTTATAAATCTTTATCATTATTGTCCATGATTTCAAAATGGTTTTAAATATATGTTTATATATACATTAATGTTTTAAAATGTTAATTTTTTTAAAAGATTCAAACTGTTATGGGACACTTTGATTCAAAAATATCATTTAAAAATCATCATTTATAAATTGTGCTACTATTAAATGATTTTGTGAAAAGAGGTATTTCTCTTAATGAGTTTTATTAATTATTTTCAACAATGTCAACATCCTTCCTTAGATATTATTCATGATTGAGGATGGTTTACTATAATATAATCTTCCATATTGTATTTAATGAGTTAGGATATCTTTGACTATTGATATACGGTTTTTTATACGATTCATGGTTTATGGTTAAAATATTGACATTTTGTATGCTGGTTTTAGTACGAATGTTTATGTTAGGTTTGACATTTTTTTCGTACAAGGAATGTGGTGGACATAGTAAGTGACGAGTGTGGCGTGCTATAGCCCGTCGAAGTATCGGTAGGTCTCATGAGACAAACTAGGGTCTTGGAATAAGGCCTTAACAAAAAATTTATTTGTAGTCTTGGTATGAGGTCCTGAATATGTGGTAATGATGGCTGGCGTTAGGCATTACCTCATTAGGAAATTAATTATTACATGAGATTATTTAACTAGTATAATATCCATGTGAATGTTTATATGGTATTGCTTGATTTATTTTTGACATTTTATATCCAATTTTATTTTTAAAACTTTTTTTATTACACATCTTCCCTTAAAAGTATAAAGCTTATGCTAAATTATTTACCATTACTGAGAATCTGAGCTCACCCCTTACTTATGTTTTGTTTTCCAAGGATTCGAAGAAGTGTATTTTTTTTACATTAAAGGTTAAGCTAGAGGAATAATATTATTCTCAGTGGATTATTTATGTTGTGTTTTATGTTTTAATGTGCAATGTAACATTCATGTATGTAATATATTTTCCAAGACTACTAAACTGATCAGCCCTTTGGGACTTGATTCTTTATAATCATGACAATTTATTAAAATAATTGACCAGCTTCGATCTTCTAGGGTCGGGTCATTATAGTTGGTATCATATAAATTTTAGTGAAAACCTTCAAAACTAGATTTAGAAAAACAATGATTAGAAAATATTACCATAAGATAATCATTGACAATTAGTATAGATGAACTTCCTAGAATTTTGTTAATGTAGATATTTTTTGTATTTTCCATGAAATACATCCCTTCTTGGATACAAGAATGTAAAGGAGGCTCTAGAACAGATGTACCTAATAGTGAAAACGCAAATAAGGAGTTTGGGGCTTGACCCGGGGTATCCTTGTACATGGCAACGAGCTTTACTCTTGGTTATGACACTCCTGGTGGATATGCATAGGATAATTCACATTTTCATTATTAGACATCATGAAGGATTTAGGAGTACATAATTCCTCTAAGAAAAAAATTATTTATTATATTAGATTATATGAATTATATTTTCAATTTACGTTAGGTATTTTAAAATTTTGAGAATTTTGAATTGTGATTCATAAACTTACCAAGTGTATGACACTGTTTAAAAATGGCACCCAGTAGAAGGAATGAGAACTCCAGCAATATTCATGATCCCAATAGTATGAAGGATCATATATTTTAGGGTATTAAGCCAACATTTAAAAGGGAAATAGTCTCCCATGCACTCTCATCATATGAAGAAATAGTATCATGTGTTAATAAGATAACTAAATAATTCTCCAAGTCCTGTGGATTTCAAGGGAAGCAAGAGAAGAAAAGATGGTAGAGAGAAATATCGATAAAGGGAAGAGGGGTAAGAATGTTTTTCACATATGCGATAACTGTGGAAAAAAATAACATTGTTAAATTGTTGAAGGGAATGGTCGCTTTTTATAAGTGTGGAGAAAAAGTACACCAAGTACATGATTTCAAGGGTAAGAAAAAGGTTTCAAATGTACAATGCTTCATCTGCAAGGAGTTGGGACACAACATGATTCAATGTCCAAATCATCAGAGTAAGCCCCAATTGATGTTACAGGATAATAATCAAGATATGATACCACCACATATGAAGATGAATGAATAGTGTTCATATGTTTTTATTACTGAATTATTTGAGTGTTGTATCAACGATGTACTGGTTATATGAATTATGGAAATAAATAAGGATTGTACAACAATATTATTTCATTGAGGATTTGAGATTATATGGTTCTAAGAAAAGTGAATCAATATCAAGTTAAACTTTTTGGAAAATACATTATTGAAAGAATGATAAACATTAATATGGTTCTGATACTGAGGTATTAATTTTGGAATAAGATATGATTGATTTGGATAAAATATATTCGATATCCTTGACTACATTGAAACTAATTAATTGTTTGTTTATTCTAGTGTTGTTAGAGTTTACAAAATTTTTGGATACAAGGAGTATATCCATTATTCTGTAAGGAATAAGGAATCATGAATGTAATTAATATGTTTTTTTTATAATTCAGGGTGTTTTTTTAAATAGTACATGATGAAGGTATTCACATGTTTTTATGTTGAAAAAATATCTTTATTGTGTTTACCTTCCTTATAAATTTTAGACTATGAGTTTGGACCGAAGTATTTTGGATAAGTATAAAGGTTGGAATAAATTAATTTTGACAATGGATACTATTTTTAAGGATTAATCATTTTTTAAAATTATTTTTGGGTTGTTATAAAAAGGATAGCCCAAAGGTCAGGAGACAACCCATCGCATTCGGAAAGGCTACGAGACTTGAACCTGCAACCGAAGGGCGACAAGGGTGTATCACCTACCACTGTCCTACGTGATGTCATGGATTTTATAATGCAGTTTTTCTAAATAGTCTAAAAAATTAATTATAAATTCATTATTTTTTGAACCCTATATGATTTGGATAAATAGAATATTTTTTAATTTTATTATCTTTTTGAGTAAAAGATTTGTTTGTGGTAGGAATTACATGAAGGATGAAACTCTACTTTTCAAGTATATTTTTTCCCTCTTAGTCTATGAATAAATTAATTCTTAAACTGTATGGTAGTTATCTTAAAACCAAAAATGTGTTATCCTAATACATTATATTTTGTTGAACCGATGATATTTTAAATAATCATAGATTGATGGCTTTACGGCCATCAATTTTACATGTGTTTAGGATTTCTGACCTCAGTCACTCCATATAAATATTTATGTTTTCCATCCAACAATGTATCTATAATTCCTAGAAATGTTCTCCTAATCGAGATCATAATATGGGGGGTGACTTTTTTATTTCTCTTTGTCTCTTATTAAGACTAAATATTATTAACCCAATTTCCAATGTCAATTTTCCACAAATGAATTTTTCTATTTTTAACCTTTTTTTCAAAGAAAAATTTCAAATTGAAAGGATAAAATTTATTGAAGGAGGGTAAAATGCAACACCCTAAAATTTCATAGCACGTTATCTCTTCAAATTAATTCATTAACTTGCGCTACACGCAACACTGAGTTCGAGTGCACCGCGACTTACCAAACTAGCCATTAAATAGTGGGTATGAATATTATTAACTAAATTTTGAATTTTATATACTCCTTATAATTTCATAATCCATATTATGTGTTTCTTAGACATAATATAAGAACAAATTAATTTATTCAGATAAAAGAAGTACTTTTCAAAAAATGCAATTTTAACACCTTTTAATAGAGAACCCGTTTTAAAACCAATATTTGACACTTTTATATAATCTATTTAATTAAAATAAATTCTTCTTTAGAATTGGGATATAAAAATTTATTTTGGATAATTTTTTGGTACTTTTCTGATAACTTTCATATTTTGATGAATAGTGAAATATACTAAATTTTAATTGAAAACAAATTTTTTAATAGAAATAATATATAGTGTTAACTTAAGCATTTTAATGTTTTTAAGTATAATTAGATTATATTTTTACTATTTATTACAATTTAGGTCATTATAAGTAATTTCACATTTATATTTGACATAAACACATGTCAATATTTTGATAGTTTTTACTTTTTAAAAACTCGCTTATTGGTTTTGACAACAGGAATTAATGTTAAATTAATTAATGAAACTTCTATGTTTTTAATTTAGTAAAATATAATTCATTTTTGGATTTATAATATCAAAATTATTGTATGGTTAATTTTGCGTATTTTTCAAAAAAATGTTCAATTTTGGATGAATAGTGAAAAACACTGTGTTATTGTTTAAAATCGAATTTTTATTTAAATAATTATTTATATTATTTAAATTTATTTCAAGTCAAAAAATATATTTAATACTTATATAATATCATTTTAATTCATTGGATTTATTTTTAATAAAATTATATGTATAAAAGTTTATTGAAATTTTTAACGTCATTTACACACCTATTAGAAACAATTTCAAATTTGCCTAAAATATTTTTTACTGCTTCTATGAATTGAATTTAAAAAATATGTGAGACAAGGTTGAAATTAGTAAGTAAAATTCGGTTCAATAAGATAAAAATAATTTTTGGTGAATGGTAACTTTTTACTTTTATTTACCATGGTTAAAAGTAAATAGAGTAATTAAAGGTAAAAATGAAAGTATAATTACCACTACACATATCCTAATTATATTAGATAAGTTTATTTCGACCAAAAACAGTCTTAGGAATAAAATATGATCATTTTGGTCCACTTGTATTAGATTAGGACATTTATTAGTTTTTATTTAAAGAAGACTGAAAAGTATTAAATTCAAATTTTAATAACTAAACCATTTTTAATATATAGTTACACATGAGATAAATTCAAATAAAAATATTCATTATAAATATAAAATTATTTCCTATATAATGGTATTTTATTTATTATTTTTAGATATGAAATGATTAAAATTATATATGAAACAATGATGATGCAATAATCACTTTATTAATGAAATATTAAAATAATTGATATTATAATATGAAAATAAACGTAAATTGAGGATTTTGATTCCATATACGAATTTTATAAATTAATATTACATGTTAGAGCCGATTCATTGAATTTTTTTGAAGTAATCATGCTATTATGACTTTCACAAAAATGAAATTCTAAATAGTTTCAAAATTGAAATAAATGATTTTTTAAAACAAATACTATATTATTAAATTATATTATATTCCTAAACATATAAGGTTTGGAAAAAGGACTTATATAATGATAAATATTTCATTAATGAACCACTTGGGGTTTAATTTATTTTTATAGTATTTTTATTAACCATTTATTATAATTATACAATAGGACATGGTAAATGTTAAACTATTTAACTAAGAGTTAAATCTAAAATATAGGGTTAATATGGTGATCTAAACTTGTCTAAACCATTTTTACTGAGAGTATTTTGACACATCCCCACCTTATCTTGGAAATAAATCAATTTGGATCCATTATAACTTGAATATAATTTTAAAATAAAATAATATTTCAAACTTTTCCTAAAGTGACAATCTCCTCTCTTATAAAAGGGTACTTCCCCTTCTCTAAAAATCACACATCCAAATCCATTTTGCTCGGCCAACCCCAAACCAATCCTCCACCCAACATCCATCACTTAAACCTAGAGGACTTACCTTGGGTATAAATCCAACCAAATCAGACCTTTTGTTCAAATAAAAAGGAATCACCCAAAACATAGGTAATTATTTTATCACCTCTTTCAAAGTTCTTTTCTTGTTCCACATTATCTTTCTTTATTATTTCTATAGAAAAATAATAAATCAAGAACCTTATAGATACTGTGATGTTATTATAAATATGGTACAACCATAATCATTATTTTATCCATCCTATGAATGACAATTTCACCATGCGTGTGTACGCACGGCTTACAGTCTCAACGTCGTGGTGTAATTTGTTACTCAACACTATATTATCTGGATGGATATAATGATGAGTAATATCTGTATAAATAATGAAAATAACATTATAATTTCTCTGAAAATATACTATACCATCCAATTTCACTCATTTTAATCATTAAGGAAATGATATCGTCGCTCGTGTGTACGTACAACTTGTCGTCTCTTCGACGCAGTAAGATTCATTTCCACATTCACCATTCAACAATGATTAAAAAATTATATATTATTATTAAGTATGTAACATATTACATAATAATTATACTATAGTTGTTTATATATATATATATATTACATATATCTTATTCACTTACTTCCTTTCAATACGATATGAAAACGTAAACATCGTTTATGCGTACGTACAGCCTACCGTCTCCATAAACGGTGTTTTCAATTTCATATATATATTTATTATACATATTAATATTCTAAATATATATGATATATAAATAGTGTTTTATATTCTTGAATTATTTAAATAATGATCTAAATTATACGATCTAGAATAACAAGTAAAAACACGTATGATAAAAAAAGTGATTATTACACAAAATGTTAATTTAACATGGAAATCATTATTAAATGGGTATTATTAAGTAATAAATAAATCATGTATGACATAATAAGTATGAATATATTTCTGGAATAATAGAATAATATACTATGGTCATTATACAGGTGGTTAAACCTATAATCAACTGAAGGAATGTACAAGTTCAGGGTTAATTCCTCAATCTCATTATTATCGGAGATTGTTTATGTGTAAGTATTTTTTAGGAATGATTTTTTATCCATGCCCATGTTTCTTAAAAAAATTCAAAATTATTCTTTTAAGGTACCCTTTCACTAAAACATTATTTTAAATGTTTTAAATATATATTCTCATAAATATTTCTCATAAATTTCCATGTTATCAAAATGGTTTTAAGGATTTATTTATATGGACAATAATGTTTTTAAATGTTAATTCCTTCAAAATTATTCAAAGTGGTATGGGACTCTTTGATTAAAAAATATCTTTTAAATGTAACCCTTTAAAAATTGTGCAACTTTTAAATGATATCATGAAAAGTGGTATTCTATCAAAGAGTTTTATTAATTATTTTCAACTATGTCAACATCCTTTAATGGATATTATTCTTGATTAAGGTTGTTTTACCATAATACAATACTCCATATTATATTGATGAGTTATGATATCATTGATTG
Organism: Viscum album; assembly: GCA_963277665.1. Classification (NCBI taxonomy): domain Eukaryota; kingdom Viridiplantae; phylum Streptophyta; class Magnoliopsida; order Santalales; family Viscaceae; genus Viscum; species Viscum album. Next base: position 1,867,851,906 of record OY728159.1, read on the forward strand.
TGGATGTGCTATTTTTTATACCATTCATGTTTAATGGTTAAAGTATTGACATTTCGTATGCTAGTTTTAATACGAATGTTTATGTTATGTTTCACATTTTTTTCATATGAGGAATGAAATGGATTTAGTAAGTGGTGGGTGGGGCCCACTATATTCCCTCGATACATCAGTATGTCTCATGAGACAAACTAGTGTCTTGGAAAAAGGGTTTGAATAAAAAATTATTTCTAGTCTTAGCATGAGGTCTTGATTATGTGGTAATGATGTCTGACGTTAGGAATTATCTCATTATGAAATTAATTATTACTTGTGATTATTTTTCTAGTATAATATCCATCTTAATGTTTATATGGTAATGTTTTATTTTTTCTCCATATTATTTTCATGTTTATGTTTACATGGTTTTTGTTTTTATTACACATCTTTCCTTTAAAGTTTATTACTTTCGCTAAATTATTTACCCTCACTGAGCATCTGAGTTCTCCCTTTTCTTATGTTTTGTTTTCCTAGGATTCCAAGAAGTGTATTATTTTTGACATTCAGAGTTAAGAAAGTTGAATAATGGTATTCTCAATGGATTTTTTATGTTGTGTTTTATGGTGGAATGTTTAATGTAACTTTCTTGTATGTAATCTATTTTCCAAGACTACTAAAAGGATCGGTCCTTTGGGAATTGATTCTTTCTAATCATGCCAATGTTTTAAAATAATGCAATAGATCTGGGCTTCTGGGGTCGGGGCATGGCAAGGATTATTTATCAAAGAGAGAAAGTGTCCTGGAATATTACCACTCACCTGGTCAATGTTTTATGGGGAAACCAAAAATTTAAGGAAGATATGTGGGGTCTTAAGATTTTAATGTGGAATAGTTATCCTAATTTATTTGTATTATATTAATGTAATATCATTGGTTAAATTCTTATTTGGGGGTTGAATGTAACACCCTGATACTGTAGAATATATTTTTTTTACAAAGTGTTTGATTAAATTATTTATATGAAACACTGAACTTAAATTAACCATGATTGAAATATTATATTATATATAACCTAATAATTGCATTATAGATTATGATTAAGACTAACTAAATTTTATGAATAAAATATTTTTTAAATAAAAATTTATTGAACAATAACTAGGAAAATGAGTACTCAATATCAAATGTTAGGAATAAAATAATTTAATGTTAATGTAACTTTTTTTAAAATATTTTATTTTTATATACATTATGTATCATCATACAAAAAAAGTTTAATTCTTATGAAATATTTTTTTAATTAATAAATTATAAATTATAAATTTTCTGTCAATTGAATCGAAATAATGATAAAATTATTTTACGGTAAAAGTTGGTATTTTTCATAGTATTTTTTTAAGTACACAGTGAATTTAGACATTAATATATTTAAATAATATATATTTATTGGTGATTTTAATTTGTGGATTTTATGTTAAATTAAATAAATTTACCTTTATATAATGATTATTTTTAGGAAATTTGTTAATGTATGTTCTTTTTTATGTATAAAAATTCATTTTTCTAAAAATATCCCTATTATATTTATAGATTAACTTTTAAATTAATTTCATCCCAATTTTTGGAATTTAATATTATAAAATAGTATCCATAATATAAATTATCATGTTCCAATTTGGTAAATGGAAAACATTAATTTTTTTAATAATAAATAATAATTGAGGTAAAAATTCCTTAATACGGTAAAAGTTAAAATGGTTAATGAAGGTTTCAAATAAATTAATTTTTTTAAAATGACATAAAAACTTATCTAAATACGATTATTTGAATTTATTTTTACCATATATCATACTATATTTAAATTTATCCTATTTTTATCTACTTTTAGATGAATGTTACCTTATATTATATTAAAGCATAGAATTATTATAAGTGTGACACAACCCTAACTTATAAAAGAGAACATCATATCCTATAATATTACAAAATTATTGAGTATTTTAGCTCAAAAAAATATAAAAATACAATTTAAACTTCTATAGACTCATTATAATTTTTTTTTCTAAAAATAAAAACTCAATGTCCATTAAGAAGAGATCCACATGAAGTTTCTCAAAAAGGACATATAACTCTTAACAGAGTTAATTAATATTTATTTATCTGTAAAAATAATTAATACCTATCATTATCATGATGGTATAATAATTAAATTATCTAAAATATACTAATTTTTTATTTATATGTTAAACTTATTTTTCAGCCACTTTCCATCTCATGGGTAATGAAAACATTGTTTGGATATACATGCGGACCACCACCTCCACAAAGTGATGTGATACCTTTTTAATCATCATCACTCATAGAAGTTTATATAAATGAATATAATTAATATTTATTATATTTATTCCATAATAATGATTTTTTAATTAAGAATTATTGTTTACCTTTTTTCATTCAAACCATTGAAAAATGGATTCATTACTCGTGTGTACATAAACTATCTCTACAAAGTGATGTAATTAATATTTCATCATCACTATATAGTAAAGGTTAGAAAAATTATATATTGAGTAAATAAGATATTTATGTCATGATCATGTTTCTTAAGATAATGAAAAGTTTAATAGTGTATAGGGATCAAAACCATCGAATAGAAACATTCACTGAAAATAGACCAGCATTCCCCTGAACAATTATTTTAGTGAATAATTGTTAATAAAAGAGAAGTTGGGAATAATATGGAATTGAAATATAGTAATATATATATATATATATATGACGTTATGAAATATATTTATATTAATTCTATATATATTATATATGAGTATTGAACATATATGAAGAAATACAGGACTTAAAGTTAGGATTTTGGTCACAATTCCATTTTTTGATTGTATATTTTAAATTTATATTGAAGGAATTATATTATCCTAATATTCTAAATCCAATATATTTTAATCTCTTATATTTATTTATAGGGTTCTCAAGTTATTCTATTTGGTATATAAAACTATTGAGAAAATATATGTATGGAAATGAGACCTTAGTTATTCTCTTTGGTCAATGAATTGTTTCTTCAATATCCATGTTCGTTAAAAAAATTCAATGAATATTATGTTCTATGATCAAATTATTTTTATTTTCATCTTAAACTATATTGTAATTTCCCTTCAAAAGTCTTTGAAATATTTTTTTATAATGTTATTTGAACAGTATTTTTTTGACTGTTTAAAAAGGTGTGAAAGGAGTTTTTTTTATTGTTTACCAAATGAATTGATTTTCCCACAGTCATGGACGTTATTTTTAATGAATATTCATTTATAAGATTCCATTTTTATTTAAAAATATTATATTTTTTCTCAATATTCTAGAAATAATTAGTTTCTAAATAAATATAAAGAAAAGAATAATTTCTTCAATATTAAATGAAATGTTCAAATGCTCGTTCAAATTAGTGATTCAATTATATTGACATCACTAGATTCAACTTATATCTAATAGGGATACAATATTAAGCTAACATAAACTTTATTTCCATATATGGGTTATGATGGTGACGTTTTAAATTATTTTTCATGAATCACATTTCATTTACCTCAATTAATTATGTGATGTTGAAATTATTATTTTTTATGTATGACTTTATGATAACCATTACCTTAACATAGGTTAATTAAGCTATAATGAGATAAGGAATATTTTTATAATACCATATTATTTCTTTCTCAAGATGGATTATAATTATTTTATGGTGAGATATTTGTTAAACCCATTACCTTTCCATAGGTTATGGTATGATGACATGATGAATGCTTTTATGATCCTGTGGAACACTTTGGTATTGTTTTTATTATGTGACGGATATAAATAGAATTATACATAACTATAATTCATCATGTAAATAATAATAAATCCTGAGATTATATTGACTAGAATAGGGAGTGATCTCAATTTAGTAATTTAATATATTTTATTATTGTCTTGGAATTGATCCTTGTTTAAGGAAATGATGTAAAAGGGAGTGAAACCAATCCACTATGAGACTCTATATTCTAATATAGTCCCAGTACTGATCCTCATCAAATGAATTTATTTTAAATACTTATGTGTATGAAAAAAAAATTGTTTCTTATACTTCTGATATGTTCTCATGGAATGTGATTAACTATTGATGATTCCATTGTATTTTTTACTTAAATATTTTATTATGATAAAACCATGTGCTATGACTCTTTATTAATGATATTTAAATGATTATAAATGAATTTAATAAGTTAGGATTTTTTATCATACCCTTATTCTTATCTCGTACATACTTATGATCTCATATTTATATCTCCTTTGTTTACTCTTACTGACCATTTGAGGTCACCCTTCCTTATGTTTCTATTTCCCCATGAAATGATGAAAGGATTAAAATAATGTATGTCTATTCCTGGCATAGAAGCCTTATGAATGACCGTAATCCTATTCTCCCCTTCAAATTTAATAATTCTTGGTCCTCAAACCTGGACTGTGTCACTTTAATCTTTAACACTTGGAACTCTATGAATCACCATAATGATTCCTTTGCCTGTTTCCACAAATTGAAAATTCTTAAACAGGCCCTTAAAGATTGGTGTAAAACTACAAACTCGCAAATAGATCTTGATATCTCCTATCTTGAAAGTGATCTTAACAGGGTTCAAATTCAAAATACCAATTCAGATTTCAATATGGATCCCCAATTGGAAGAAAGCATTTCCCTCAAACTTAACTCCTTGCTCACTTTAAAGATGATATTCATAAGCAAATGTTTAGGACTAAATGGCTTACAGATGGAGATCGTAATACCAAATTTTACAATTGCCTTCAAAGAATCAGAAAGGTCAATCGTCCTCTTTCTAAGCTTATCCATAATGATTTAATCATAGATTCGGAAGAGGCCATTACGGACCATGTTACCTCTTACTTCTATAACATATTTAATGGCCCAGATATTAATATTGAGCTTAAACCTGACATCATTCCCTTAATGGTGGATGAAAGGGACAATGTAATGCTTTTAAGCATTCTTCTTGACCATGAAATTAAAGACACAGTCTTTGGCCTTAATCCAGACAGTGCACCTGGCCCAGATGGGTTCAATAATGGTTTCTTTCAAAAGCATTGGGATATTATCCACAATGATGTTTGTAAACGTGTCAGGACCTTCTTTATTCATGGATATTTACCACATGGGATCAATGCTCAATTTCTAACCTTAATTCCCAAGGTTGAAAATTCCTCTCAGAACCATCAATTCAGACCGATTGCCCTGATTAACACTCATTATAATATTATTACCAAAATTATTGCGAATAGACTTGCTTCTATTTGTAATAAAATTGTTTCTTGGAATCAATTTGGATTCATTAAATTTAGTTCCATTCAAGACTGCATTTTTCTTGCCTCTGAATGTACCAACAGTCTATATTAAAAACACTAGAGGAGGATGTGTGGCTATTAAATTAGATATCAGAAAGGCGTTTGACACCAAAGACTGGAATTTTATCTTCAAATTCTTAAAAAAACATTGGGTGTAATGATACCTTGATTGGAAGAATTAAGACTCTTTTTCAATCATCTTTCATCTCTATTCTCATTAATGGCACTCCTAGAGGTTTTTTTAAATTCTCTAAAGGTGTTAGATAGGGCTACCCCCTTTCTGCCATCCTTTTTGTTATTGCTGAGGATTACATAAGTAGGCTTCTCAGCAGTCTGGTGGATCAAAGTAAACTTAAGCCTATTCATGTTTCCAGAAACTTAATGTCCCCTACTCATCTTTTATATGTCGACGATATTATTCTATTTCTCACAGGGGATCAAAAAAACATTCAAGTTTTCAAGAAAGCCATAACCCACTATGAGGAAGTTTCTGGTCAAGCTATCTCTAGTAATAAATATCATATTTATTTTGGTAAGAATGTTCCGGTTAGAAAACAATCTACCATTTCCACTTATCTGGGTATCAAAGAAGGTCTCTTACCTTTCTCTTATGTAGGTGTTGCTATCTTTTTGGGTAGAACCAAAGTTATCCACTTTGCTAATATCATAGATCAAATCATTAACCAAATCTCTAATTGGAAGGGTAAATCCCTTTCCATGGTTGGGCGAATATGTTTGGTCAAATCCACCATTGTTTCTAAAATGGTCTACGCCCTCATGATTTATAAATGGCCTATAAGCATCTTCAAAAAAATTAATACTTACATAAAAAAACGTTATTTGGACTGGAAGTATTTTTGAAAAGAAACTTGTCACTATCCCTTGGAATTATTGTTGTAAACCAATTGATAAAGGTGGAATTGGCATTAAAAATATAAAGTTGTTCAATAGTGCTTTGCAAGCCCGTCTAACATGGTGTATTATCAATTCTACTTATAAAGCTTATGATTTTTTAAATCATAGATTTCTTCATAAAATTTTAACGGGTAATTCGACTTTCATCAACTCTTCAATCTGGCCTTCTATCAGAGACTCTTACCATAAGATCATGGAAAATGCTATATGGATGATCAGTGTTGATTCTTCCATTAATTTTTGGTGTGGAAAATGGTGTGGTAACCCCCTGATCTCACTGTTACCACCCAATGTCATTCCTGTTGACACTAGTTAGTCCATAAAAGATGTCTTACATTCTCATAGACATGATCTCCCTGAACATATTGTGCAGACTATTGATAATTATCCCTTTTCCTCTGATGGAGACTTCCTTGTTTGGGAACCTACTCCAAATGGTATGCTTGACTCAAAAAACTTTTATAAGCATAACTTTTCTAATGAGGAATCTAATTATCTTTGTGTGAGTCATTTCAATAATCCTTGAATTAAACCTTCTAGGCTCACCCTTATTTGGAGTATTTCTCATAATAGATTGCCCACTAAAACTATCCTGCAAAAGTTTGGCATTTAGCTTTGTTCTAAATGTCGCTTGTGTAATCAACACAGGGAGGACGCTGATCATCTTTTTCTTTCTTGTGCCATGGCCTCTACTTTATGGAATTATGTTTTTGAATTATTCAATTGAAGATGGATCTTAACTGACTCTATTTCTTTGTTTTTCAAAAATTTCATTAGACATGAAGCTTCTTCAAAGGTTAAAAATATTTTTCTTGCGGCTGTGGCGGAACTCCTGCATGAGATCTGGTATGCTGAAAATTATCTCATTCATAATAATCGCTCATTTTGTCTCAATGCAGGAAAATCTCAGATTCTTATTGCTATCCATGAAGCCGCCTCAATTCAAAAAGACTGTTGAAATAACTCGGTTGGTGACTTTGAGATACTTCGTCATCTTCGTGTTCCTGGAATCTACCCTACACCCAAACACTCCTTTGAAGTTTTCTGGAAATCGCCTATACCGGGATGGATCAAAGTGAATGTTGATGGTGCTTCTAAAGGCAATCCAGGACCTTCCAGTTGTGGTGCTATCTACAGAGACTCATCTGCCCAATGTCAGGGTTTCTTCTATGTTGGATGTGGTCACTCTTCATCTATGGAGGCAGAAATTCTTGGAGTCATTCACGCTGTTGAGTTTGCGCTTCAAAAAGGATGGAGAAAGCTTTGGATTGAAAGTGATTCTACCACCATCATTCATGCCATCTGGAATGGAATCATTCATCTGGCCTCACCTCTCACTACATGGTAGATGAATTTCTTGAAGACTCTCCATGGGATTGATTACATTGCTACTCATGCCTACCGTGAAGCAAATGTTGTTGCTGATGCTCTTGCTAACAAAGGAGTCCATCAAAGCATGACTTGGTTTGACACTCTGCCAGCTGATTTATCTTATCTTTTTGACAGAGATTGTAAAAAAATCTCATCCTTTCGTCTCTTGTAACCTTTTTATTTTATCTATTGGGCTTTGACCTTTTAAAAAAAGATTAAAATAATGTATGTATAATAAGGGTACCATGCGAGAATAGATTTGTTGATTATTTTTACAACATTTCAAAAAAAAAATTGTATTATATATCTAGTCTCCAAAGACACTAAACCATAATGGTTATGGGGAATGTATTGTTTTGTTTCATATTGAATATATATTTCGGAAATGATGTCATATGTTTATATGAAATAATTGGTACACCTCAATTGGTAGTTTATTAGGGTTTATTTACTTTTAGATATTAGGTTATGAGGAAAACGGGGAAATAACATAATAAAACATATGATGAAATGAATTTGATATATAATAATCCAAAAGTTTCATTGAATGATAAGAAAATTTATTAATTTAAGACATATTTAGAATGATTTTTATAGTTATATGATTTCTCAATCTAATTCATGAATCATGATTATCATAGTATAATTTTTTTTAATAAATGTTTGGAACATAGAAGAATAAAATTAACAATCATTGTGATTTCCAATTAAATGATCATCCTCATGTGAAATTAAATGAAATGGGAGGTGAGATGTAAAATATTTCATCTTTTTTCACCAAAATGTATCAATATTTTAATTGTAACATGAATAATTTCAAATTTTAAAATGTAAAATGGAATGAATAACTACATATCTAGTTTTTTATATTAAAATGTAATCATTCATTCAGATTTTCCTTTGATCTACTTACTACTGAGAAATTTATCAGTTATAAATAAAATATATCATCTAATATCCAGTGGTCATACCATGATAAGGTTACTCTATCCATGTATCATTAGGATGGTGAAGTGGGTCAGTGATGGACCCATATAAACAATATGTTGAAAGGGAAGGAAATTGACTCCATAAAATGGTATGAGTTTAAGAAGGTATTTCTATGTAAATATTTTTATCAAACTCTATGCATGAAAACGGAAAGTGAATTCATTAAACTAAAGTAGAAATATAAAAATACATCCAATTATATGAATAAAATTTCACCAGATATGTAATTTATGCTTCAGGTTTTATCAATGACTATAAAAAATATTGATTCGATATATCATTTAGTCCATGTCATAAAAAGGAATTGCCGATAATAATCTTTGAAAGATATGAATAAATTATTTGACATGATCTTGTGATGGGAATATAGATTAGAGGCTCTTATTGTTATTATGGTTTGGGGTACAATAATAGAAATATATATTTTCTTTGAAATTCTAAAAATATGAACCATTGATGAACAAAAATTAATATTCCTTCATTCCAAAAGTGTGGAAGGAAGCATGTGGGAATCCCCCTATAGAGTTCAGTAAATATTAAAGTACTGAAAAAAAGGCCATAGTTCAAAAAATTACGAATGTAATGTTAAAAATTTATCTAATATATTTTTTGGATAGACATGTAAATCAAAATTTCCACCTAAATAATAATTCAACAATAGAAAAGACTATTGCAATTATGTCAATTTGTGTATGAAACCTATCATTAATGGGAAAAATTATCATAAGTAACCTCTTAATCCTAGAGAAAATGAAACTATCATGTGATCCAAATTTATGAAGTGTGTCACAAGAAAGAAGTGGTGAGGGGAATAATTATTGCCCACTCTAGAAGTGTAAATGTATTTTTTATTCTATCTCTAACAAATCTATTATGATTACAAAAATTTCTATGGCTATCATATAACTAACTGAACAATTTCATACCAATTTATAAGTAGAAAATATTAATGGAACAAGGATTGCATCTCATGTTTATAGCACCCCTATGATAAACATTTTTGGGAATCTGCTTCCTATAAATCCAGTTATTCTTCTCGAGTTGAATTTTATTTGATTTTGTTCATATATTATATCTATCTATATAAATCCCACATATAATATATATTTCATACTATCTATTCCTAGGGGATACATATCTCAAATTGTTAGGAAGAAACTCAACATTGAATATATACCTATTTTCAAAAATATAATGATATGTTTCCTAAATATATTCCCTTTATTCCACAAAATCATGAACTTGAGTTTTAAGTAGAACATTCACAATAATTCAATATGTATTTTAATTAATTTATATATATTATCTCATATTGAGTTAATATTATTGAATAATAAACTCTATTTGAATCTAAAAAGGGATTCAAAAACCTGAGTGTATCACCTTGGCGAGCACCTGTTCATTTTATAAGGATAAAAAATTGGTCATTGTTATTTGTCATCGATAATAAATAACATAACATTATCAATGTAAAACATATATATTATCTTCCCCTTACTGATGAATTATTCAATTAACTCTACAGAGCTCAATACATTTCCAATTTTTAACATTTTTTCAGATATCATCAATTGAGGGTTAAGAAAGAAGATATACACAACATAGACATTTATATGTGGTATGGAAATTAGATATTTATAATGATTCAATTTTGAAATACCAATTACCTTGTTATCATCATGGATATAATGAATTAATTTTGTACATGTTATCATGATTAGTTTATAATAGTCTTTCTATATCATATTAGTATATATTCAAAGAGAAAGGATGTGCATGGAAATCAGTTGGGGATTGGATTGGAGACCCTGAAAAAAAAGTCTTTATTCCCAATTTACAAAGTGTGAATTTTGAAATAGAATGTTTCATTAATGGGCTATACAATCTCAAGTGGGGTTATATCGATGGATCTTTAAGAGGTATGTTATTGAGAAATTTCTCAGATCAGCCATGGGGATTGAGATTCTTAGTTTTATTGGAATTTCTATATACTACCAAAATTTTGGGAGATATTTTTTAATGATATATAATCCAATATCTAAGTTAACAAATAAGGAATATTAGTTACTTTGGATGGATGGATGTTTGTAAAATTTCAAGGAGCTAAAGAGAATGTTGTCTCATACTACTATACAAATATTACCTTGTAATAAATTTGGGTGTTTTATCTATTGTGATGAATGAAAGTATTTATTTTCAAGAGAAATTATTCATAATGTAATTATAGTACCATATTCCATAATATAGTTAAAAGTTCATGTGGAAAAATATCTTACTTAAGATATTGAGCTTGCAATGTTATTTTATCACTAGAAATATAGACTTGTTTTCAATATATCAAAAAGATTATTTATATTCCAATCATTAAAATATGATTTATATACTCAAATAAAAAGAGTTAAATATGATCTAATGAAGATGTTTTAGGTTATTGGAGTTTATAAGTACTCAATAAATGACTACAATATGATGGAAAACAATGTGGTTGATTATCTGAGTTGGAAGGGAAATGTTTATTTGTCCATGATGAGGATTGAAAAAGATATAATACAATGTATTTTAAGAAAATTGATCTCAAAACAATGATTAAAGAAGATATATTCAATCTTTCTTAGATGACTGTTCATAGATCAATTCGAGTAATGATTAAAGAGGCACAAATAATTGAGGTTAAACTATAGAAGAATGTGAGAGATTTTTCAAAATTCAACTATTATTTGAAAGGAATGATAAGGTTTAGGAACTAAGTACATGTTACATCAATAAAATTAATGAATAAATAGTTATATGATGAATCTCAAAGTTTATAAATCCTTATTAACAATCCAGGTATGAGGATGTTTAAATAAATTAATGATTGTTTCTTTTGGGACAACTTGAAAATGGATATTTCAGAGTATATATCATAATTCCTCGTATTTATGAAGGTAAGTAGATGAGACATAATTTTAAAGGTATTTCACATCCATTACACATACTAGAATGAAAATGGAAAAATATAAATGTGTATTTCACCACCAAACACCCGAAAATTTATAAATTCCATAATTACATTCAGTTTTTATTTGATTTCCTCTTGAAGTCATCACATTTCATTACTATAAGAGATAATTTTCTTCTTCATCGGATTAGTGGGATATATATTAATAAATTTTAAAGGTTTCATGGGGTACTATATTCTATTGTATCTAGTTTGGATTCATGTTTTATGTCGATGTTCTAGATAATTCATTTTCAAGATTTTAATATCGATTTAAATTTTAGCACTGCATATCATCCTCAGACAAATGGTATATTTCAGATGAAAACCTAAATCTTAAAAGATATTTTGTGATATTTTTCAATCGATTTCAATGTAGTTTGGTATAAACATCATCGTATGGTTGAAATATAATATACTAACAACTTTCTTTAGGGAATTTAGATGGAACCTTAGGATCCCTTTATGACACGAAGTGCGGAACTCCAATGTGTTGGGATGAATTTGGAGAAATAAAGCTATTAGGAGTTGAGTAAAATTAGTAAATGGTATAGAAGGTTATATCTAATCAATACAACATCTGGGAATCTTATAGTTGATAAAATAGTTATAAGAGAAATTTCTGGTGTGATATAGAGTTTTAATTTGGTGAAAAGGTATTCCTACAAATATAAAATTTCAAAAATTAATGATATTATGGAATAAGGAAAATTTGATCACTTTATATATCATCCCCTGGATTTTTTTTAGCATTTTTAATAGTTTCTTTTCATTTTCTTATTACAAAAAATCAATCTCTTGTACATGATATGTTCAATGTATAGCTTTTGAGGATTTAAATTATTTACCCTTAACATGTACTAAACTCAATTGTTCTTTATTGGAGAATAATCATTATTTTGAGGAAAAACTAATAGAGATTCTAGATTGAAGATAGAAAGTACTATAGAAGAAGTCCACTATCCATATAATTTTTTATTAGTCGAACCAAAAAAAATGAGAATTCTACTTAAAAACCTGAGGATGTGATTTGGTATAAGTGTCTTTGTTTTTTATATCAGAGTAATATAATTTTTTTTAAAACTCTTATAAAGGGGAGAGAATAACCCACTAATATTTTAGAATAAATATTTCTTTCAAAGTGTTTAATATTGTTGTTTACATGAAACACATAACTTAAATGAACTATAAATGGAAGATTATTTTATACATAACCTAGTCATTAATTAGTTGATATGAATAGTAATAACCAAATTATTAAATTTAAAAATAAATCATTTATTTAATAAAATCCATTATCCAATTCCAATGAAAATGAGTACACAATATGTAAAATTAAGAAAAAAAACATTTAAAGTTAAAGTATCTATTTTTTACAATATTTTTTTTATAAATTATATATCGTGATCACTAATAATATTTAATTTTAAGGTATTTAATGAATCATAATTCATATATTATTTGTCAACTTAATATAAATAAAAATAAAATCAGCTAAAGTTAAAACGTAAAAATATTCATAAAACCATTTTTAAGTGCATAATGTATTTCAATTTTAATAAATTTAAATAATATCTATTGATGAATGATTTTAATGGGTATAATATATATTCAAAGAAATAAATAAACATTGTTCTAATGATTTTTATTAGGTAAATAATTATATTGAGTTTAATTTATGCTTCAATATATATATTTTTTAAAAAATATTCTCATCCATTTTTATGATGTTATTTTTAAATTAATAATTAACAATTATTGGAATTGAATTTGATAAATTGTTTTCTATATTTTAAATTATAATGTATAAATTTTGTTAGATATTTCAATTTTGTCATGAACAAGCCTAGGCACCTTGGTAACCCAAACTCCGAGATGGTCCTAACATAACCCGAAGGGAATTCCCAATCCCCATGAGTCGGTGACTAGCACCTAGCATCACAAAAATTATATGTGGGAATTGTTTCTTCCATAAGAATATAGAAGTAATGATAAAAGATAGTGTGCATATCATTAGAAAAACTTCACTAGGAGAAAAAGTACCTTAAAACAAAGAGGTATAAAATAAAAAGTACTACAACCCAAAGTAATAAATAGGAAAAAATCCCCATGGTCCCTAAGGACAAAACTCACCATGTCCAAATCTCAACAACTGTATCCACCTTCAAGAGAACCCTTCCCTTTGCTCGATCCTAGAAGAATAAAGTATACAATACCCGAAGGAAAAAGTAGGGTGGGATCCAAAACCCAGTTGGATACCACAAAAGATTCCATAAAAGTTGCGAAATATATATTATGAAAAGAAAAGATGTAAATTTTTCATAACAAATAGGTTTGAAATTTAAAATCACATTAAAACAAAACATGCTATATATTTTAAAAATGATGGAAATTACATTCAAAGAACATGATTTACAATAGAATATATTTAATATTTATAAAACAATTGAATTATTATAACATTAAAATAAAATAGTTTATATGAATTCATTAGGTATGTAAAGCTATTCAAACAAACATTGGTATACATTTATATCTCAAATATAAATAAACAAGAAAGAAACATGGTCGTATACTAAATAAAATGAAATTATTAACCATTTATATAATTCCATACTCTCTTAGTGAACTCAGAAAAAAATTTATACACATGTCCCTATAACGTTGTCTACATGAGATGTGTCCACAACCCTTTGAGGGTGTCACCAGCCCCATTTAGGTTTTAGAACATTGTTGTAGTGTGGAGTGTATCTAAATAAATCATTGACTACCTAAGTCTTGTATGTTCTCTTAGATGATGGGTGAATTATTTTAAGACTACTTAAAAATATGATCAATCCCATTATTCCCTTTCAAAAATTCGAATTTCATTCCATTTAATACCAAAATATGTTTTATTCAAAAACATGCCTTTTCAACCGATTAAACCACTAGGTTTTTATCAAATAATTTTAGTCCATTCGAAAGTTTGGAAGTCATTCAAAACAAACATTCATCCTTTTCAAAATTCCTTTTATAAATTAAATTCAACAATTCAATTGAAAATATTTCCATCAAATCCCCAATTTAAATTTAACAATCTAAATTAGAAAATTTTTCACTAACCCACCATAATTCAATAAAATTGGTTGTTTTCTAAATTACCATGCCAAAACCATTTCAAATCCCCCAATTCACTAGAATTCAGTTTTATTAAAGATATTTAAAGTAATATTGAGCATTTGAATTTAAATTAGAAATCCAATTAAATCAATCAATAAGATGGTAATGAATTTTGAAAATTTGGACGGAACCACCTGAATCTTTCCCAAATAACGACACCCATAAATGAGAACGAAGATGAAGGGGGACTTGAAACATGACCCAGAAGAATGATCCAACACCACCGAAATAGATCAGTAAATTCTGAGATGATCCATTAAAAACCCAAGAGGAGAGAAAGAGGGGAACTTGAATAAAAAGAGAAAATAATAGAGAACCCTTACCCAGGAATCACACCACAAGCGAAGAAATGAACAAAAGTTTATGTGGTAAAAATAAAAGGAGGTGATCTACTGAAAAATCATAAGAAGTGTCTAGGGATGAAATCCAAGAGGCCTGGAATGAATAAAACCTTGAAGAAATCCCGATCATGAATTTTAAAACTGGATGTTGGCTGGGTCACGACATGTACCCCAGGGATACTATGTGTTTTCCATGTTGGATAGGTTATGTCAAAATAACCCATTAACTATGATAAAAAACATGACATTTAACCCCTAAACAACATGTACATCAGTTATACGATGTGTAACTGCTCATGAAATGATCTCCCAGTTCATGACATGACCTACCAGTTCGTGACATGCAACAAACACCAAGTACACGACAAGTACTTTGGTTATAGGGTGTGTACCTGTTTTGTAGCCTGAAGTAAACCTAGAAAATCACATAATAGTATTTTAAATCGAAAGGGTACTTATAATAGTTGTAAAACATACCCTATCAAGGTAATGGGATGTCACATACTCCCCACCATAAAAACATTTTTCTCCAAAAAATTATGAACAAGCATCCATGCCGAAGAGATGAGGCCACTTCACTCTCAACATTTCCTCATGTTCCCATGTCTTGTGACCATTAGAGCCATTTTACCATAGTACATGAACCAATGGTATTGTCTTCCCAAGAATCACTATTGTCTCATAAACAACTATACTAATTGGTTCCTCATTCAATGATAAATCAGGTTCGATCTCAAGATCACTCCTGCTCAAAACGTGATATGGATCAGATAAATACTTTCTCAGTTGTGATACATGCGACATGTTATGTATCAATGTCAGCTATGGTGGATGTGACAAACAGTATGCATAATTCCCCACCTACTGAACAAAATCGAAAGGTCCCCCAAAGTGAGGATAAATCTTCCCTTTCCTCCAAAGACATCGATTACCCAACAGGGGTGAAACCATTATGAACATCTAATCACTAAATGAAAACTCCAATGTCCTACAATGTTGATAAGAATAAGAATTATATCATCTTTTTGCTATCAACATTCATTGACATATCAGCTGAATCTTTTTTATTGTCTCCTGCACCATGCTTAGTCCAATAAAATAACATTCACTGACCTCCAACCAACATAACAGAGATTTACAGGGCCAACCATAAAATGACTCAAACATGAAATTATGATAGTAGACTGGTAACTCTTGTTATATGAGAAATCAACCAGCCCCATGGGATATTCCCAAGCACCGTTGAAGTTGAGAACACATGAATAATGCATATACTCAAGAATATATATAGCTCTTTCTATCTGGTCATCCGACTGCGAATAGTAGGCCATGATCAAATAAACCTGAGATCTGAGTGCCTCATAAATGCATATCTAAAATTGATAAGTGAAATGAGGATCCCTATCTGATACTGTAAAATATGTAACTCTATGAAAGAGAACAATATTTTTCACGTAGATATTTCCCAACTCCTCATCTTTCTCCACAACACGAATGTGTATAAAGTGGGCTGACTTTGTCAACCTATCGATCAAAACGCATATCACATTCTTATTTCCCGAGTTATGAGGAAACCCAACCACAAAGTCCATAGAGATCTCATTCTACTTCCATTTATGAACTGGAAGCGGATGATGTAATCACGAAGGTTTCTGGTGCTTGGCTTTCAACTGTTGGCGCATATAGAAATGAGAGACAAGCTCAGAAATGTCTTACCTCATTCCTGGCCACCATAACTAATGCCTCATGTCATAGAACATTTTTTTGGTTACCAGTTTCACAACCCACTAGAAAATATGCCAATCCACCATCAGTTCCATTCTCTCCATTAACAACACAACGAAGTGGTTTCGATAGCATAGAACACCCTCATTGGAGAATAACCACTATGAAACTATCTCCCCACCATAAAGATATTCTCTAGTTCTATAGAACTCATTATCAAGTTCTTGATTATGAAGAATCACCTCAATAAGGGTATACGTCATGTGAACAGTAGATAAAGAAACAACATCCCCTTCCTCCTGAACTCCATTATGAAACTATGCTAAGAGAATCATAAAATTCCACACTTATGAAGATTCTTTAACATCCTAGGTAGAAATTTTCCTATTCAATGTGTCAGTAACGACATTCCCTTTCCCCAGGGTATTGGTGATGTCAACGTCAAAAGACTTTTGGTACTCCACTCAACACCTCTTCCAAGGAATCAATCTTTTTTAGAGAAGATATAACTCAGGATTTTGTTGTCTGAATACACCATAATCCTTTCTCCAAAAATGTAGTGCCTCATACTTTTAAGTGTTTGAATCATAGATGCATGTTACAGATCATGGGTAGGATAATTCTTCTCAGGTGGCCTAAGATAATGAGATCTATATGCTACTACTTGATCTCCCTATATAAGAACACATCCCAAGCCTGAATTTGATGCATCACAAAAGACAACATATCCCTACCTGATATCTATAAGACTCAACACCAATATAGTAGCCAACATATGTTTCAGATCAACAAAATAACTCTGACATTTATCATCCCACACAAATGTCACCCCCTTCCAAGTTAGAGCAGTCGTCAATGAAGCCAAATTCTATAATTCCTTCATGAGTCTGTGATAATATCAAGCTAATCCAAATATGATTTGGATATCATAGATATTTTTTGGTTTCTCCCATGTCATAATAGTGTTCACCTTCTCAGGATCAACTAATACACCATGTTTAGACACTTTGTGTCCCAATAATTTCACTTCCAAAATCCAGAAATGAAACTTTGAAAGCTTGGAATAAATGTGGTGAATTCTTAGAATATTCAAAAAAATTCTCATATTTTACACATGATACTCCTCAAATGTGGATTAAACAAAAATTTCATCCACAAAGACTACCACAAATGTTTCTAAATACACAATGAAAATCATGTTAATTAAATCCATGAAATTTTTTGGAGAATTTATCAAGTAAAAGGGAATAAAAATGTACTCAAAGTGCTTGTACCTACTCTGAAAGCCAGTCTTCTGAATGTAAGATTCATTTATCCTCAATTGATGGTAACCAGATCATAGTTCATTATTTGAAAACCAATTTTTCCCTTCCAAATGGTCAAATATATGATCAATATATGAGAATGTGTATTTTTTATTTATCAGAACATGATTGATCTTTCAATAATCTACACATAGGAAAAGAGTACCATCATCCTTCATTGCAATGAGAACCGGTGTTGCCCAAGGTGAAACACTTAGATAAATAAATTATTTCTCAAGAAGATCATACAACTAGGAATTTATCTCTTTAAGATCAACTGGTTCCATGTGGTAAGAGGGGATAGGGAACTGTAGGGTACTAGGAATTAAGTAAATATAAAAATCAACATATCTCATCAGTCGAAGACAAGATAAATCTAAAAGGAATACATCGTAAAACTCGGCGAAAAATGGAGGAAGATCACTACCCATTATATCTTGGTCCTGGACAAAAGAAAAAAATTATTTCACTTTCTCCAACATTGGATAACAAGGTCAAGCTCTGCTCCACCGAGTGTCCCATTCTCCTGGGAAAACAAGAGGCACACCACTAGGTGTAGTAAAGTAGATCTGTCACAGATAAAAATCAATTCATCCTTTTTTTGAAATGACCCAATAAATCTTGAATATGATGTAAAGATATTTCATATGAAGAACCAGAAAACTACAAGCTATCACAAATTTTGATATAGAGAATACACATGTAGGCCTTCGGAGACCCTTCTCTCCTTTCGTACCAAGGGGTGTAGTAACATCCATTGAACAAGATAGTTTCTCCATATGATGATTTAGTAGATTCAGGATATGTGTTAAAATAAAGGAGTGAGATGAACCAGTATCAAAAAGATCATCCAATAATGGTGAGGAAAATGTAATGGTACCTTCCATAGTTGTCGTACCTGTATCTTCTTCCTCTAAAGACTCTTCCACAGCGTGAAGAAGATTTGTTTCGGATGAATGTGGATGGAACCCTTTTTAATATGAATCGTTTTATTCTTCCATAGGTTTATGATTATATGAGGATCATATCTTACTACACAAAGTGGATATGTGATTGTAGATCCTTTGTATGTGTTCTGAATATCTGCATAAGCTACAGTCTTGGGTGTCTCAGTGCAATCCCTCTTCGAATGTCATGGCTTTCCGCACAGGTAACAAGTTAAAGAAAATAATCCTAGAGCTGTAGTCGGTCTAGAATGAATCTTCCCTTTAGAAATTCTATGAGAATAATAACACTTCTGTTTTCCATTGAAGGAACCAGTGCTTCCACTGGGATAAAATGGATCTCCCATTAACGCAGACTTTCCATCCATGTCCATCTCAACCATCTACACCCTATCCATGTCATTAGAATATGTGTGAAACATCAGTACGAAAAACTCAGGATAGATATCTGATTTACATCCCAACTTGAACCGTTGAGCCTTCATCCTCTTGTTAGATACTATCTCAGGTGAAACTATACTTGATCCGTAAATATATTTGAAGACTCAGCCCTGTTTTTTTGGCCTACTCAATCTTGAATGACTCCACACCCTTTTCGAACACTGTTGACTCTGGATATAACTAATTGGTGAAGATAACCCCAAATTCATTACACAATAAGACCTTATGATTCCCTACCATCACCATCATGTCCCACCGTCTCCTGATCAGTCCCTCCAGCATGAAGGTATCACACTTCACCATGATCACATCAGGTGTCTCCAATAACTCTAACAAATATTCTATCTGTCCCAATAATTCCTCAACATGTTGAGGATCAGTGTATCCTTTGAATATTATTGGCATCTAGTGAAGTAAATCATAATAATGATTCTAAATAACATCCCCCTAAGGATTCACAGGTAGATTGTAACACCCCAAGCTTCCACGGTACGTTTCCCTTCGAATAATGCGATAGCATGTGTTGTACGCAACCTCGAGTTCTAACACACACCACAACTAATTAAACTAGCCGTTGTGAATAGTAATACATACTTTTTGAAATCATATATATTTTATATTTCAAAATGGACTTCATTTTTGGATTCAGAATATTGAAATTAGCCTTGGGTGAAATTTTGGTACTTTTCGGATAACTTTTATATTTTGATGAATAGTGAAAATTACTAAATTTTAATTAAAAACAACTTTTTTTAATCAAAATAATTAATAGTGATAAATAATGAATTTGAGTGGTTTTAAATTATATTTAGAATACATTTTTACCATTTAATATAATGTTGGTCATTGGACATAATTTTACAATTAAACCGAACATAAACAAGTGTCAATCTTTTGATAGTTATCATCTCTTAAAAACACGCTTTTTGTTTTGACAGCGGGAATTAATTTTAAATTAATTTCTGCCACTTATGTGTTTTGAATTTAGGAAAATGGATTCCATATTTGTAATCAGGATTTTCAAATTGTGTAAATAGGTAACTTTTATTTTTAGACATTTTGAATAATTACAGCGGTAAATATTTTATTTACCATGGTTAAGGATAAATCCGGTAAATAAGGGTTAAAAAAATAATATTATAATAATACTAAATTACCCTAAAATGTGTCTTAACCCTATTTGTTGATACATGGTCGACCATGGGCATCATTGGGTCTATTTTGGGACCCCATGGATCCACTTGTAAGTGATAATGACACTTTATTTTAATTAAGTTAAAATGAATACAAAAATGACACAAGCATATATCTTTTAGAAAAACAATTGTTACATAGGGTTATATATGTTGGATTTTAGATTATAAATATTAATTAGAAAGATAAAAAGATTTCATACATAATTATATTTTATTTATAATTTTTAGACATTAAATATTATATTTTATTTATGACACAATGATGATGCAGTAATTACTATAATAGTGAAAAATTAAAATAATTGATATTATAAATACCCAAATAAATATAATATGAAACTTTTAATGAATTAAACTAATTTTCTAGGATAATATGATATATTAGGATTGATTTATTTGACTTTTTTCGAAGCAATCAATCTGTTATGAGTTTCACAAAAATGAACTATTGAATAGTGTCAAAATTGACATAAAAGAGTTCTTAAAACAAATATTATATTATTAATTGATATTAAATTCCTAAAAATCTATAGTTCGGCCAAGAGACTTATATCATGATAGGTTCATCATTAATGGACCACTTGGGGGTCTCTTGGATGTATGTAGTAAGTTTATTAACCATATTATATAAAAATACAAAGAGACATTGTAAAAGTGAAACTAATTAACTTAAAGTTAATACTTAAAGATAAGGTTAATATAAGTACACAAACCTGTATATATTCTATTGGATGAGTTGTTTTCTACCCATCCCCACCTTAACCTTTGAATAGTCAACTTTTGAGCCATTGTAAACCAATTATGAATTTATTATAAACTAATATCTCTAGCTTTTCCAAAGGTGCCCCTCACCCCTCTTATAAAAGGGCACTCCTCCTTCCCATTTCTTCACACCTTCAAAGCCTTTTGGTTCGGCCTAACTCTGCCCCAATACTCTCCCAACTTCCCTCACTACAACCTAGAGGCCTTAGTTTGATCAGAAAGCCAACCTAAGGAGCCCTTTTGATCAAATCAAAAGGAAGAACCCGAAGAAGAGGTAATGTTTTCACCACCCCTTTTCAAGTTCCTTTCTCCTTCCACTTCTTCTTCCTTTGTTGTTACCATTCTAAAATAATAAATCCAGTATCATATATATACTATGATTTTATTATAAATATGGTACAACCATATTCAGTATTCTATCCACCCTTTGAATAACATGTCACCATACGTGCGTACGTACGACTTACCGTCTCCACGTCGTGGTGTAATTGTTATTCAATATAATATTATTTGGATGGGTATAATAATGATGTGTAACTCATGTAAATAATAAATATAACATGTTAATGATTCTTTATATATGATATACCATCCATTTATATATTATTTTAATATCAAAAGAATGATATTGTCGCTCGTGCGTACGTACGGACTACCGTCTCCACGAACGCGATGAGATTCATTCTCCATCGTATCCATTCAAGTATAATTATCATTTGATGATTTAAAAATGATGTTTAAGGACTTGATATAATTCTGGATATGAAGAATATACAACCTATCCTTTACAAACATGTCTTATGTAACAAAACATATAAAAGAAAACAAGTAAGTTGACACCCGAAACAATGATAATACTAAGATATTATTATCTAATCGATATTAAAAGATAATATATGATATCATATTAATGTATATGATTCTTGTATAATTTAATAACAATTATTTCACCATTATACAGGAGGTTAACCTACCCCAACCAAGGAAAAGTACAAGGTAAGGGTTATTTCACAATATCTTCATTATCCGAGGTTGTTTATATGTAATAATCTACTGGGATCTCTTTATCACCCACATCCATGTTTCTTAAAAATGTATTTCAAAACATTTTTACTATTTACTATAATATGAGTTAAAGTCATTTATACCCTTTTTGACTTTTATAAGTGGTTTATAAAGGAATCTTTCCGTCGTTTTCAAAACAAGGTCCTTTTTACCCTTTTCGACAGAATTAAGGTAAGAATGTTTTTTTTAACTTATACGGCGGGTGCGGCTATTTTCCACCTTTATAAAATCTTCAAAGCTTCCCTTACAAGATTATAAGAATATTTTCAAAGAAAATGTTTTATTTTATATGGATCTTAAAGGATTTCAAAATAAAATGAAATATTTCTTTAAAAAGAATTTTGATTTCATCTATGTCAACATCCTTTGATGGATTTTAAGATTATTTGAAGTTGATTTATTATGATACAAAACTTCTATATTGTATTGAAGGTTTTGTGATATGTTTGACTGTGGATGTGCTATTTTTATACCATTCATAGTTTATGGTGAAAGTATTGAAATTTCGTATGCTAGTTTTAATACGAATGTTTATGTTATGTTTAAACCTTTTCATATGGGAATGCATTGGACTTAATATGTGACGGGTGGAGCCCGCTATAGCTCCTCGATGCATCGGTAGGTCTCATGAGACAAACTAGTGTCTTGGCACAAGGCCTTGACAAAATCTTATTTGTAGTCTTGGCACGAGGCCTTGGCTATGTGGTTATGATAGTCTGGCATTATGCATTCCATCATTATGAAAGTGGTTATTGATTTTGCATGTGATTATTAGATTAGTAGAATAACCATGTGAATAAGTAAATGGCATTATCTCATTTTATTTATTCCATACTATGTTAAAAGTTCAAGTTTAAAAGGATTTTTTTTAGTTATACATTGCCTTAAATGTTTATTCTTATTTATAAAAGTTTCCACTATATTGTTATCCTTACTGGGAATTTGAGCTCACCCCTTTTCTATGTTTTATTTTTCCCAGGAAGTGAAGAAGTAAATTATGAATGACCTGCAGGGATATTATGTGGGGATATGAGTGTGGACTATGGAGACAATATGTTGTTGTAGTAGTTTTTCATTTTATGATGTATTGTAAGACTTATGAATATATCTAGTGTTTCCAAGACTACCAAACCAATCGGTCTTTCGAGATTTGATCTTTCTTGTGATTATACCAATGTTATGTAATAATGCACCGACTCTGTGTAACTGGGGTCGGGGCGTTACAGTTGGTATCAGAGGAAGTTTAGTACAAACCTTGGAAGCTAGATTTAGATAAACTCTGATTAGAGCACGTAGACCTAAGATGATCTTTGAGGATTAGTATAGAAGAACTTCCTAGAATTTTGGTATTGTAGAGATTTTGTGAGTTTTCCAAGCAATACATCCCAGTCTGGATACGAGCAGGTAGAGGCGGCTCTGGAACAGATGTACCTAGGGGTAAAACCCGAAAACACCGCTTTGAGCTAGACTCGAACGGGAACTGGTGCACGACAACGGGCCTTGCTGCACTCTTGGTTACGACACTCCCGGGGGATATGTTTAGGATAACTCTCATTTTTCTTTACAAATCATTTTGAAGGGATTATGAGTATATACTTCCTCAAAGAAAACATTCTTATGATTATGGATTATATCCATAAATAGTTCAATTTATGTTAAGTGTTTTATAAGTATGGGATTATGTATTTTGATTCATAAACTGATCTAGTTTATTCCATTGTTTAGAAATGGCGCCTAGTGGAAGAAATGGAAACCGTATCAATGCACGCACTCCATGTAGGGATTGCCCTCTTGCTCAAGATAATTATAGTGGGGTTGGTGATGCAACTGGTGCCGATCAGCTAATCACCATACTGGGACAACTTACTCAGGTTATGAATAATAACCTTACCCGTATGGAGCACCCTGATCCGCAGCGTGGAGGATCAATGTTAGATCGATTCATGAGGCAACAACCACCAACGTTCAATGGGGATACAAATCCCTTAGTAGCTGAGCAATGGATATTTTCCCTAGAGAAAATATTTCAGGCTTTGGGGAGCAGTGAAAGGGAAAAAGTTATCATGGTAGTTTACCGCCTCACTAGAGATGCTGATCAATGGTGGTCATTGATTCAAAACATGAAGGAAGATGATGAAGTATCAAATATGGAGTGGAGGGAGTTCAAATATCTGTTTTTAGAAAAATATTTTCCTCGCGACCATCGAGCAGATATGGAAAGGCAATTTCTGAGTCTGAGACAAAAGGAGGATGAGAATTTCACAAAGTATGAGGCTAACTTTACAAGGTTAGCAAGGTACGCTGGTGATTATATACGTAACCAAAGAAGTAAGATTTATCGTTTCTTTGATGGGTTAAAACCATTTATTCATCGAGCATTAGGCTCACAATCCTTTTCGTCATACGAAGACATTGTCTCATGTGCTATCAAGACCGAAAAGGAATTCTCTAAGTCATATGACTTTAAAGCAAATCAAGAGAAGAAGAGACCTGCTGATCAATCTGGGAATGGAAATAAGGGGAAGCAGGGAAAGGTTGAATATCCATCTTGTGGTAAATGCGGGAAGAAACATCCAGGTACTTGCTTGAAGGGAATGGGAGTCTGTTACAAGTGTGGTGAAAAAGGCCACCAAGCTCGTGATTGCAAGGGGAAGAAGGAAGCTACCAACGTTCAGTGCTACAATTGCAGGGAGATGGGACATTATGAAAATGCATGTCCTAAGCGTCAGGAGAACTTACCTCAGAAAAGGCCAAGGGATCAAGGCCAGGCTTATGCTATCACTACTGCTGAGGTAGAAGCTCCGAAAGACGTGGTGGCAGGTAATTTAATGGTTTCCACAAGTTTAGCAAATGCATTATTTGATTCTGGATCATCGCATTGTTTCATATCTTCCCAGTTTGCTAAGAAAATTAGATATTTCCAATTTGATTTAATAAGGGAGTTGTCAGTTAAAACTCCTAAGGGAAGTATCATTGCAACAATGTTTTGTGAATCAGTCCCCATTAGAACACATAAATTTTCTTTATCTGCTGATCTCATCGTCATACCTATGATTGAGTTTAATATAATCCTCGGTATGGACTGGATTTCGGACTATGATGCAAAGATTTATTGTAAGAAGAAAGAGGTAACGATTCTTGATGATAATGATAAGGAACACCTTATTTTTAGAGCAGAATCGTCACCACTTAATTCTTATTTAGATCCACCCCCAGTATCTCAACATAATTCAATTATTGGGGAGGAAGAGAATGAAATAACTGTCGGTGAGGAAAGGAATGTTCAAATAGAGGATGTACCTGTTGTGAAAGAATTTGTAGATGTATTTCCGGAAGATTTACCTGGACATCCTCCAGAACGAGAAGTTGGGTTTTCTATTGATTTGATTCCTGGATCAAGGCCTATATCGAAGACCCCTTATAGAATTACCAATGTAGAATTAGTCGAACTAAAGAAACAACTAGAGGAATTGAGTAATAAGGGATTTATTCGCCCTAGTGTTTCTCCATGGGGAGCCCCTGTTCTTTTTGTTAAAAAGAAATATGGATCTATGAGGTTATGTATCGACTACAGGGAGATCAATGCTATAACGATAAAGAACAAGTATCCCCTACCTCGTATTGATGATTTATTTGACCAACTGCATGGAGCTCAATACTTTTCAAAGATTCACCTTCGATCTGGATACCATCAGTTGTGTGTGAAGAAGGAAGACATTCTGAAGACAGCATTTCGAACCAGGTACGGGCATTACGAGTTTACCGTAATGCCATTTGGATTGACTAATGCACCATCTGTATTCATGGATCTGATGAATAGAGTTTTCAAAGAGTATCTCGATGAATTTTTGGTGGTATTTATTGATTATATATTGGTATACTCCAAAACCTACGAAGATCATGAAAATAACTTGCGCATTATCTTGAAGACTCTGAGGAGGCATGAATTATATGGGAAGTTTAGCAAGTGTGAATTCTGGCTTCAGGAGATTTCTTTTCTTGGCCATATTGTCTCTAAAGATGGAATCTCTGTTGATCCTTCTAAGACCAAGGCAATCCAAGAATGGCCAGCACCTACGAGTATAACTGAGGTACACAGTTTTATTGGTTTGGCAGGTTATTATCGACGTTT
Source organism: Viscum album (assembly GCA_963277665.1). NCBI lineage: Eukaryota > Viridiplantae > Streptophyta > Magnoliopsida > Santalales > Viscaceae > Viscum > Viscum album. The sequence goes on from OY728159.1 coordinate 1,867,878,616, forward strand.
TGTCCAGAATTTTGCCCGATTAGCTAACCCATTAACGAAGCTCACACGTAAAGGGGTTAAATTTGTTTGGACAAAAGAGTGTGAAGAATGTTTTGAAGTAATGAATAAAAGATTAGTCAATGCTCCTATATTGACTCTACCATCGGGGAATTATGGGTTCGTTATTTATAGTGATGCATCGAAGAAAGGACTTGGTTGTGTCCTTATGCAGAATGATAGAGTTATTGCCTATGCATCACGACAGTTGAAAATTCATGAACAAAACTATCCTACTCATGATCTCGAGTTAGCAGCTGTGATCTTTTCTTTGAAGATATGGAGGCACTACCTCTATGGTGAAAAATGTGAGATTTATACTGATCACAAGAGTTTGAAGTATATTTTCTCACAAAAAGAACTCAACATGAGGCAAAGGAGATGGCTTGAATTACTCAAGGATTATGATTGCACGATACACTACCACCCGGGGAAAGCAAACAAGGTGGCAGATGCTTTGAGTAGAAAAGACCATGGAGTTTTGAACAATATGAGAATTGAAAGGGATCCAATTTTCATGGATCTAGTGAAGATGGACATGGGAATAACCAGGGAAGGAGAAACATAATTTCTTTTTCAAATGGTTGCCAAACCATCTTTAATAGAAAGGATTAAGAGTACTCAGACTGATGATGAAGAATTTCAAAAGAAGATTAAAGCTGTGAATGATGGGAGATTGAGAGACTTTGTGTATGAAGATGGAATTTTGAAATTCGGGAAGAGACTTTGTGTTCCCGATTTACCTGATCTAAAAAGGGAATTTCTGGATGATTCTCATAGTTCCAATTTCTCTATACACCCTGGGAGCACCAAAATGTATAGAGATTTGAAGGAACATTTTTGGTGGGACAACATGAAGAGGGAGATTGCTGATTTTGTGTCAAGATGTATGGTTTGTCAACAAGTGAAAGCTGGAAGGAAACATCCTAGAGGTGTCATGCAACCTCTTCCCATACCGGAGTGGAAATGGGACAATATTACGATGGACTTTGTCATGGGGCTACCAAAGACTCCTAGAAAGAATGATGCAATATGGGTGATTGTTGATCGTCTTACCATGTCAGCACATTTTCATGCTATAAGAGAAGATCTACCCCTGGAACGTCTAGCAAGACTATATATTAATGAAGTTGTGAGACTTCATGGAGTACCCTTATCAATTGTTTCTGATCGTGATCCCTGTTTTACTTCAAGATTTTGGAAAAGTCTTCAGAAATCCCTGGATACAGAACATCATTTGAGCACTGCAAACCACCCTCAGACAGACGGACAATCAGAACGGACTATTCAAACATTAGAAGACATGTTGAGATCTTGCTCACTTGACTTTCAGGGTATGTGGGATCAATATTTACCTCTGGTAGAATTTTCCTATAACAATAGCTTCCATTCGAGTATTCAGATGGCACCATATGAAGCGTTATATGGAAAGAGATGTCGTACACCAACCTGTTGGGATGACGTTGGTGAAAGAAAACTTGTAGGCCCAGAACTGGTGGATGAAACGGTGGAAAAGGTGAAAGTAATCCAAAATCACATCAAAGCAGCTCAAAGTAGGCAGAAGAGCTATGCCGATAATCGAAGGAAGGATTTGGAATTTCAAGTCGGTGATCATGTTTTTCTGAAGGTATCTCCATGGAAGGGAGTCATACGTTTTGGTAAGAAAGGTAAATTGAGTCCCAGGTACATCGGACCTTTCGAAATTCTAGAACGAATTGGGGCTGTAGCTTACCTATTGGCAATGCTGCCAAGTCTCTCCAAAGTTCACGATGTGTTCCACGTATCTCTGTTGAGGAAATACATGCCTGATCCAACGCATGTACTCACCTATGAGGAATTAGAACTGGAACACGATCTTTCCTATTGTGAAGAGCCCGTCAAGATTCTTGATACGAGAGAACAAGTGCTGAGAAACCAGACGACGCGTCTGGTAAAAGTTCTGTGGAGAAACCATAAGATGGAAGAGGCAACGTGGGAACCCGAGGAACTTATGATGAAGAACCACCCGAGTCTTTTTATGCAGTAATACCCTAGAAATTGCGAGGACGCAATTATTTGAAGGAGGGGAGAATGTAACACCCCAAGCTTCCACGGTACGTTTCCCTTCGAATAATGCGATAGCGTGTGTTGTACGCAACCTCGAGTTCTAACACACACCACAACTAATTAAACTAGCCATTGTGAATAGTAATACCTACTTTTTGAAATCATATATATTTTATATTTCAAAATGGACTTCATTTTTGGATTCGGAATATTGAAATTATCCTAGGGTGAAATTTTGGTACTTTTCGGATAACTTTTATATTTTGATGAATAGTGAAAATTACTAAATTTTAATTAAAAACAACTTTTTTTAATCAAAATAATTAATAGTGATAAATTATGAATTTGAGTGGTTTTAAAGTATATTTAGAATATATTTTTACCATTTAATATAATTTTGGTCATTGGACATAATTTTACAATTAAACCGAACATAAACAAGTGTCAATCTTTTGATAGTTATTATCTCTTAAAAACACGCTTTTTGTTTTGACAGCGGGAATTAATTTTAAATTAATTTATGCCACTTCTGTGTTTTGAATTTAGGAAAATGGATTCCATATTTGGAATCAGGATATTCAAATTGTGTAAATAGGTAACTTTTATTTTTAGACATTTTGAATAATTACTGCGGTAAATATTTTATTTACCATGGTTAAGGGTAAATCCGGTAAATAAGGGTTAAAAAAATAATATTATAATAATACTAAATTACACTAAAACGTGTCTTAACCCTATTGGTTGATACATGGTCGACCATGGGCATCTTTGGGTCTATTTTGGGACCCCATGGATCCACTTGTAAGTGATAATGACACTTTATTTTAATTAAGTTAAAATGAATACAAAAATGACACAAGCATATATCTTTTAGAAAAACAATTGTTACATAGGGTTATATATGTTGGATTTTAGATTATAAATATTCATTAGAAAGATAAAAATATTTCCTACATAATTATATTTTATTTATAATTTTTATACATTAAATATTATATTTTATTTATGACACAATGATGATGCAGTAATTACTATAATAGTGAAAAATTAAAATAATTAATATTATAAATACCCAAATAAATATAATATGAAACTTTTAATGAATTAAACTAATTTTCTAGGATAATATGATATATTAGTATTGATTTAATTGACTTTTTTCGAAGTAATCAATCTGTTATGAGTTTCAAAAAAAATAAACTATTGAATAGTGTCAAAATTGACATAAAAGAGTTCTTAAAACAAATATTATATTATTAATTGATATTAAATTCCTAAAAATCTATGGTTCGGCCAAGAGACTTATATCATGATAGTTTCATCATTTATGGACCACTTGGGGGTCTCTTGGATGTATGTAGTAAGTTTATTAACCATATTATATAAAAATACAAAGAGACATTGTAAAAGTGAAACTAATTAACTTAAAGTTAATACTTAATGATAAGATTAATATAAGTACACAAACCTGTCTAAATTCTATTGGTTGAGTTGTTTTCGACCAATACCCACCTTAACCTTTTAATAGTAAACTTTGGAGCCATTTTAAACCGAATATGAATTTATTATAAACTAATATCTCTAGCTTTTCCAAAGGTGCCCCTCACCCCTCTTATAAAAGGGCACTCCTCCTTCCCATTTCTTCACACCTTCAAAGCCTTTGGGTTCGGCCAAACTATGACCAAATACTCTCCCAACTTCCCTAACTACAACCTAGAGGCCTTAGTTTGATCAGAAAGCCAACCTAAGGAGACCTTTTGATCAAATCAAAAGGAAGAACCCGAAGAAGAGGTAATGTTTTCACCACCCCTTTTCAAGTTCCTTTCTCCTTCCACTTCTTCTTCCTTTGTTGTTACCATTCTAAAATAATAAATCCAGTATCATATATATACTATGATTTTATTATAAATATGGTACAACCATATTCAGTATTCTATCCACCCTTTGAATAACATGTCACCATACGTGCGTACGTACGGCTTACCGTCTCCACGTCGTGGTGTAATTGTTATTCAATATAATATTATTTGGATGGGTATAATAATGATGTGTAACTCATGTAAATAATAAATATAACATGTTAATGATTCTTTATATATGATATACCATCCATTTATATATTATTTTAATATCAAAATAATGATATTGTCGCTCGTGCGTACGTACGGACTACCGTCTCCACGAACGCGATGAGATTCATTCTCCATCGTATCCATTACAGTATAATTATCATTTGATGATTTAAAAATGATGTTTAAGGACTTGATATCATTCTGGATATGAATAATATACAACTTATCCTTTACAAACATGTCTTACGTAACAAAACATATAAAAGAAAACAAGTAAGTTGACACCCGAAACAATGATAATACTAAGATATTATTATCAAATCAATATTAAAAGATAATATATGATATCATATTAATTTATATGATTCTTGTATAATTTAATAACAATTATTTCACCATTATACAGGAGGTTAACCTACCCCAACCAAGGAAAAGTACAAGGTAAGGGTTATTTCACAATCTCTTAATTATCCGAGTTTGTTTATATGTAATAATCTACTGGGATCTCTTTATCATCCACATCCATGTTTCTTAAAAATGTATTTCAAAACATTTTTACTATTTACTAGAATATGAGTTAAAGTCATTTATACCCTTTTTGACTTTTATAAGTGGTTTATAAAGGAATCTTACTGTCGTTTTCAAAACAAGGTCCTTTTTAACCTTTTCGACAGAATTAAGGTAAGAATTTTTTTTAACTTATACGGCAGGTGCGGCTATTTTCCGCCGTTATAAATTCTTCAAAGCTTCCCTTACAAGCTTATAAGAATATTTTCAAAGAAAATGTTTTATTTTATATGGATCTTAAAGGATTTCAAAATAAAAGGAGATATTTCTTTAAAAAGAATTTTGATTTCATCTATGTCAACATCCTTTGATGGATTTTAAGATTATTTGAAGTTGATTTATTATGATACAAAACTTCTATATTGTATTGAAGGTTTTGTGATATGTTTGACTGTGGATGTGCTATTTTTATACCATTCATAGTTTATGGTGAAAGTATTGAAATTTCGTATTCTAGTTTTAATACGAATGTTTATGTTATGTTTAAACCTTTTCATATGGGAATGCATTGGACTTAATATGTGACGGGTGGAGCCCGCTATAGCTCCTCGATGCATCGGTAGGTCTCATGAGACAAACTAGTGTCTTGGTACAAGGCCTTGACAAAATCTTATTTGTAGTCTTGGCACGAGGCCTTGGCTATGTGGTTATGATAGTCTGGCATTATGCATTCCATCATTATGAAAGTGGTTATTGATTTTGCATGTGATTATTCGATTAGTAGAATAACCATGTGAATAAGTAAATGGAATTATCTCATTTTATTTATGCCATACTATGTTAAAAGTTCATGTTTAAAAGGATTTTTTTTAGTTATAGATTGCCTTAAATGTTTATTCTTATTTATGAAAGTTTCCTCTATATTTTTATCCTTACTGGGCATTTGAGCTCACCCCTTTTCTATGTTTTATTTTTCCCAGGAAGTGAAGAAGTAAATTATGAATGACCAACAGGGATATTATGTGGGGATATGAGTGTGGATTATGGAGACAATATGTTGTTGTAGTAGTTTTTCATTTTATGATGTAATGTAAGACTTATGAATATATCTAGTGTTTCCAAGACTACTAAACCAATCGGTCTTTCGAGAATTGATCTTTCTTGTGATCATACCAATGTTATGTAATAATGCACCGACTCTGGGTAACTGGGGTCGGGGCGTTACAGTTGGTATCAGAGGAAGTTTAGTACAATCCTTGGAAGCTAGATTTAGATAAACTCTGATTAGAGCACGTAGACCTAAGATGAACTTTGAGGATTAGTATAGAAGAACTTCCTAGAATTTTGGTATTGTAGAGATTTTGTGAGTTTTCCGAGAAATACATCCCTGTCTGGATACGAGCAGGTATAGGCGGCTCTGGCACAGATGTACCTAGGGGTAAAACCCGAAAACACCGCTTTGAGCTAGACTCGAACGGGAACTGGTGCACGACAACGGGCCTTACTGCACTCTTGGTTACAACACTCCTGGGGGATATGCTTAGGATAACTCTCATTTTTCTTTACAAATAATTTTGAAGGGATTATGAGTATATACTTCCTCAAAGAAAACATTCTTATGATTATGGATTATATCCATAAATAGTTCAATTTATGTTAAGTGTTTTATAAGTATAGGAATATGTATTTTGATTCATAAACTGATCTAGTTTATGCCATTGTTTAGAAATGGCGCCTAGTGGAAGAAATGGAAACTGTATCAATGCACGCACTCCATGTAGGGATTTCCCTCCTGCTCAAGATAATTATAGTGGGGTTGGTGATGCAACTGGTGCCGATCAGCTAATCACCATACTGGGAAGCAAACAATGTGTTTTAATTCTCATTTCTGGTATTTTTAACTAAATACCACTTCTTGCTAGAATTGTTTACCAAATACCACTCAAAACTATTATTTTTTAATAAATAAAACACATTTCTAATATCTTTCACTAAATCCTACTCATGGATAGTATTTTTTTACTTAATAAGGCTCATTACCGATATTTTTTACTAAATAACACTCAATGAGAGTATTTTCTACTGATTAACACTCATTTTTCATTGTCAATATTTGATGAAAAATTACCTTTCATTTTCAGTATTCTTTTACTGAATACCGCTCATTATTGGTATTTATATCAAATTACTTCCTGTATTTGTTTAATAATTACCACAGATTTCCAGTTTTTTTACTCAATAATAGTTATTTCCACTATCATTTATTAAATATACATTATTTATACTATTTTTTACTAAATACCACTCAATGATGGTGTCTGTTACTAAATACCACTCATTGATGGTGTCCTTTATAAATTACCACTCATTGACTGTATTTTTCATAGATAACCGCTCATTGATGGATTTTTTTATTGATTACATTTCATTGCTATTATTTTTTACTAATTAACATTCATTACCAATATTTTTTATTGATTATCATTCATTATCGGTATTTTTTACATATTATGTCTCATTGATGGAATTTTTTATTAATTAATTCACATTGTGAGTATTTTTTACTAAGTAATGCTCATTTCTAGTATGTTTACTGATTAACACTCTTTTTTGGTAATTTATTACTCGTTATCACTAATTTATAGTACTTTTTAATAAATACAGCTCATTACCATTATTTTTTTCTAATTAAATCTCAAATAAAATTAATAATTCTCACTCACTAATGATAATTTTTAATAATTCCATCGCATTGCTAGTAATGTTTACTGATTACCACTAATTTTAGTTTTATTACTAATTACTGGTCATTTTCATTAATTTCAAGTGATTACCAATCATTTGCATTGATATTTTTTAAAAAATTCTCATTTCATTAATTTTAACTAATTACCATTAATTATAGTTAATTTTAAATAATTACTATTATTTTAAAAAATTACCAATAATCTATAATAAATACCACTAATTATTAATAAGTGTCAGTAATTTTATTGATTAATGTGAATTTGAACTGATTATAGCTAATTTATTTTAAAAAATAAATTATTTATATTTTTCATTAATTATTAAAAATTAGTGTTAATTTGTATTATTAGTATTTACTATTATTTATTAAAAATTAATATAAATTATTATTACCTATTACTAAGATCTATAAATTATTACAATGTCCTATTAATGAATACTACTTATTTATCAATTATAAGTAATTACACTTAATAACACCACCTTACTGATAATTACAACTAATTAGTGAAAAATAAAACTATTTACTTCTAATTAAATAAACTAATCTTAATTAAAACTAAATATTGTATAATTTAAAATAACTACTTATAATTATAAATAATTCCTTCTAATTAACTAAAATTACTACTAATTAATATTTCTAAATTCTAATATGAAATAACTTTCATGAAATAAAAATTAAAAAGATTAAATAAATACCTCAAAACATCTTCTTATATCGGATTCAATAATCAAAATATGATTTCTAGTAAAAATTTAAAAAAAATTTCAAACTAATCTAGAGAATAAGTGGGAAAATTAGTATAGGATAACCCAAATATAGAATGTGTGAAAGAAAATTATGGGGTATATAATTTAGAATACAAGTTACATGACTCTTTGTGATAAGAAAACTGTTGCAAATAGTATTATTTATGATGGGTCCCATAAAAATTATTACCCATCATAAATTACTATATCAACAGTAAAAAAAATTATTTATGATCGGACCTATTTCAAATACACCTCTACCGCTAGTTTATTTTCAATGGGTTTTAAATCTCATCACAAATAAAAATATTTAGGAAACCTATTTGTGATGGGGGTTAATACCCATCATAAATACATTTCTCCTAGTTTGGATTACAACCCTACTAATTCAATTTATGATGTTGATAAAATCACATCTCAAATACTCCTTAATAAAAAAATCATTTACAATGGGAAATGTTTCCCATCACAAATAACCCGTCAAAAAATGACTTTTTATAGTAGTGTATGGTAACTGATAAAAGGGATAATAAGGATTTTAACTAATGAAACAAGGGATAAAATTACATGATATAATATATAAATTCTATTGTATGAATTTATTTCAAACATATATTATCATATCGTATAAATTTATTCAATTTTTATCCACTGAACCATGAAACTGGACTAATATTATTTATAATTAATCTTTTCCCACACTCATCACCTATAAAAGGTCACCTATTCTCCTCTATTTTTCACACCTTATTAAGACACATTGGTAAACACAAATCTATCTAAATATATTCCAAACATTCCCATCCAATGTCTAGAGGTTCTTTTATTATTCAAATACAAACCCAAGGATTCTTAAAAATAGATCTAAACGAAGTTTCTCAAAGAAGATTTGTATCTCTTAATCAATTTATTTAATGTTCATTTCTACTTATACATACTTTAAACATGTCATAAAAATTATTTCGTAATAAAAAAATTGACTTTGAAATAATATAATTTTATTATTCTTTTGTTACACCCCTTTTTCATTTTTTCCCAACAAATGGGAAATAAAACAAACTCCCCATGTTTACATGTGGACCACCACATCCATGAAGTTGTGCGTTTAATTTTTAATAATTGAATCTCATGGTCAGTTACATATATATATTTTATTAATACATATTATATTTATTATGTAATAATTATTCTAAAACTGTGATTTATTATTTACCTTTCTTCATTCAACCTATTGTAAAATAGAAACCTTAAACGAGCCTACATACGAACTACAATCTACACAAACTAGTGTAATTCATTTTTCATCCTAGTCATATATTAGAGATCATAAAAGTTTATATAATTAATTTATATTATATATATTATATTATTTATATTCTTGAGATGATTAAACCATAACCAGGATTTAAATAATGTAATCTTTGATCTAAAAAATGCATTGAAAAAAGACCAATTATCACCTGAATAATTTTTTTAATAAATAATAAATAAATTATAAATTATAAATTACAAGTGAATGATATAGAAGATGAAATATGAGAATATGGTTTTATATTATATTTATAAATAATATGTAATTATTATCTAGTATTTATTAACTCATATGAATCATGATGGGACTTAAGGAAAGGGTTTATTTAATAATAACCATTAATTTCAAGGATTAATATATTAAAATTCCATTGAGGAAAATTATGTAATCCTTATATATTTCACCCGATTCATTATATTATCCTTTGGTAATTTCTAGGGATTTAAATATTACCTTTTAATATCCTCAATTTTTACTTAAAATAAACGAGAATTTTTTTTTAAGAAAATATAACCATATTTATTGTCATTGACTAATAATCATTTTCATTCATGTACATGTTTTTAAAATGTTTTCATAAAATATTATTTTATATGATTCAATAATGGTTTAATTCAATATTTAATCGTGTTTGAAAAAATATTTAACTTTTTTATAATATATTTTTTATAATATTTTATGATCAAGATTTTTATGACATTTTGAAATTTTTTTGAAGAAATATTTTTTTAATATTTATAGATTAAATGGATTTTAATTCCATCATTGTCTTTATTTTCATTAAATATTTCTATATAATTTTCCCTTTTTATTTTAAAATGTGTTTTCTCAGTATTCTATTTTTTTAAGATAACAAAGTAAATGAATATTTTATTCTATTGTCAAAGAAATGTTCAATGTATCTTTGAAAATAATATTTCATTTATTTCAAAACCCTTTAATTATTTTTATGATACCTTGATGATATTCTATTTTGATACAGTCCTATTTCGTTCATTTAATGGCTTATGATGATTATTGTTTAAATAGGTTGTAATGAAACTAATTTATTTTCATTGGTATATTAAGAAATGTTAATATTATAGTGTTTTAAGTATGATTTCCTGTTACTCATTGTTTATGAGGCTTTCTCCAGGGCGTGCGTATCTGTCTGTGAGGACACGCAGTTGTTGCCCCACATTCTTGCTTTCAAAAGGCAGGCGACATCCACTTCTTATTCAGGGGCGACTTCTACATGTTCGAAACGGGATGATGTGATGTCAGCTCTTCCTTCCGTGGATTCCTCCTTTGAACTTGTCACCTAGTCCGGGTCTCCCTCATAGATTTAATACTTTGTTTGTGAAACTCTTCTCGGCGCCATATCTTCATGGACACCAATTAATTACACTGCTTCTGTCAGGATATTCCAAGGGGTCTAGTCAAGTTAGCAACCTTCAGTTAGGAGATTCCGGGTATGCAACAAGTTTAATTTCCAACGGAGACGGATCAGACTGTTCATAACACTGATTAGAGTGGATAAAATTTAGGAACCACTTAGAGGGAACAACTATAGTAGGGCCAACACGTTGGCGGCTTCTCGAATTCTTTGGAGAGGAATGATGTGTCATGATTTCACTGGGATGTGGTTGCCCGAGAAAGAATCAGGATGAACTATGGTTTTGGTCTCGATCCTCTAAGAGACATACTAAGATTCCTCGGGGAAGGGAATCAATTTCTATGTACTTCAGCTGGTGATGTCTTACCGTCTAATGAGGTTGACAACGGCTTGCCGCTGAATGAGGTTTCAATGGCATACCACTGGAAAAGGGTGTCAATGGATTACCACTGAATAGGGTCGCAACGGCTTACCGCTGGATAAGGTGGGACCAACGTGAAGGAGGTTGGAATGACTAGGTAGGGGGATTGAACCTCAGGGAGGCTTCCTACGTACAATTCCTTAACATGGATCAAAGACCACGTAGTTCATGTGTACAGTTTAACGTCATGCGGGATGGGGACGAACCTCATGAGGCTTCCTACGTACCATGCCTTAACAAGGATCAAAACCACATAGTTCAGATGGGGTGGGGCTTACTGTAATGACCCAGACCTCTCTGGTCCATTCCTTTGTGAAAATGTGGTGTTGGAGGTGTTCCGGGAGGTCAAGGTGTCTTGGGGGTGCGTTTGGGTGGACTTTTATGGAAAGCTAAAGGGAAATAGCTTTCGAACGGCAGGCGCACGGGTTGCCTAAACCGTGCATCCAAACCATGCAAGGATGTTTTTGGAGACATTGGCTAACACACAGTTAGCGCACAGTTTGTGTAACTGTGCGGCCTAACCGCACGAGGAGTGTTTGATGAGGCAGAAGCTAACGCAGGGTTAGCGCACAGTTTATCAAACCATGCGGACTAACCTTGCAGGCACTTAAATCTAGATCCTACAATTGTAGATCTAACTCTTTTTTCCTATAAATGGTTCATTTAAGATCATATGCATACATAACTCGGGATTACCCTTCCTTGATGGTATGAGAACCTCTCCTAAGTGTTTTGGAGGTGATCTAAAGGATTCTCTTGGTGAATCGAAGCTGGTTTCTTGACGTATGTGATCGTTCTTGTTTGGTTTCTTAGATCTACTTAGATATAATTTTCCAATTCCCTCGGTTTCATAGATCTACGCCCGTTATGGGTAGATCTAAGTGTGTGGATTCTAAATATGTTGATCTTTGGTATCGGTCTTTCTAGGAGGTGAGATCTAAGGCGGGTTTTTTGAGAATCAACCCGGATTTCTTGTGTGTTCTTCGTTGTTGGGGTTTTCATCAAAAACCTTGAGGAAGGGGATTCATTTCTTCTCTTTAATTTACATGCAACTGTATTTTCAGCATGTTTAATCCCACTGGATGACAATGGAATTGACCTAATAAAATAATTTGAACCAGATAAACAAATCATATCGATTTTATGTTATTTCCTCAAGTTTTTCAGGATAGTGTGATATCTATGCATTCCTTTCTTAGCGGTTGTTCTTGGTGGAAATTGGTAAACAACGTAATCTGGGACTAAGTTATATTTGTTTCGATAAAAATAAAGAGGCATGTGAACGAATTTGGTTCTTGTTGTAATTTGATGTTAATCAAATTGGCATAGTAAGCATGTATAATCGTTTGTGATACCTTACTGGTTAGGTTCCCGATTTTGGAACCAACAGATTAAATCTGTTAATTCAAGAATGTTTAGAGAATTTGATTGTTTGATAATTCCTTGAAGGGTTCCGAGTTACCCTCTTGTTTGTTGAAAGGGTCATAGCCCAATTGATGTGATGTTTGATTTCCTAATGCTTGTGTTGTGATGTGACCCTGGAGGGGTGTTATGATATGTGGAGGCATAGAGTCCTTTTGGTTGTGGCATCAAATGATGCCTAGGGTGGCGAGATGCATTGGTTTATGCATGTGGGTGTCAGGGAGGACACCAGGGATGGATGTGATTATTATATTCTTGTTGATTCTTTGGTTTATTATCTGCTTTACTTTTTCCCACTACTCAAGGCAGTTGACCTTGCTTTCCCTTCTTTCGAAAGAGGTGAAGACACGTAGGGTATTCCACCTGCTTTCCGTTTTTATCCTCTTAAGGGAGAATGGGTATACGCTCTTTCTATAGGCGACAAAGACTCGACGGGTAGAACATCAACTCACCGTGTTGAGACCCCTTGTGTTTAGTAGCATGGGATGCTTTTCTAGAATGCCTGGGAATATGGGAAAGTAATTCTATAATTAATTTTTGAAGAAATTGTGTCAACCCATGGGGTTTGATTTTGTTGAAACTAAATAATTAGGTTGAGAACTTTTGAAAGTAAAGTTGAATTTTTTGGATGTGGTGTTAATGGAATTTAATGTGGAATTGTTCATGGTTAATTAATGTTGGAAGAATTAATTAACATATAGTGGAATTGATAAAAAGGGAATGAAGTAACCTAATAAATACCTTAAATGGTTGTGTGCTTATAGGATGCCTAGTCTTAGAAGTGGCATCCCGAAGTCCAAGATAAGTTAGATGTAGTTGTGTCTAAGACTAGGTTGTTTCCAGAGTGTGGTTGTGAGTTATATTATATTTTGTACTTTTTGTGTTTCTATACGCTACTACACCTTGTCAGTAAGGGAAACTGGCACCCCAGGGATTTTGAGCCCTGGGGGGTGTTTTCCCTAACAATCCGGTGGGAGAATGAATGGATGACTACCCCCTTTTACCCCCGCTCTCTTCTCTGGTAGATACTAGTGCCATTAGGCATAGCGGTTAGTTATCCCCATATATGTGTGTAGGGGGATGTAATGGATTGTGGTTATTCAAACACATATATTCTAGATATAGTATCCTATGGACTACTATAGGTGTAACCTGTATAGGTTGTGATGGCTTGAGGATACTTACTTTGTGTATGGGCTATAATGGATTAAGGTATGATACCTGATGTATGATACATGTTATGTGAGCTGTGGTGGCTCCTGGAAACTACCTGGTTACTTTTAGTTGTGAGGATGGTGTTGTGCTTCGCCCAGGTGTCTACGGGAAAGCCTTTGTGGTGCATGTGGTGCAAAATGTGGAGCTTAGCCTAGGTGTCTTCGAGCAAGCCTTTGGAGAGAGATGCACTGGATGTATGTCGTTATGGAAAAGCGGCAAGCCAGTGGGGAAGTAGTAGCGAGGCACCCATTATATTCTTTACTATATGATATATTCTTGTATGCATTACTTGGTGAGAGTATCCATGGTGAGGTTGGGAACTTAGTATAACTGTGTAGGTGATGAGTTGGTTTCCCTTGTTGTTCACTGGGCTTTAGAATTATTTCTTTAATTTTTCACTGGAGGCTTCGGGGATGATCCTAATGACTATAATGTTATACTCACCCTATTTATATATAAACTATTTTTCAAGTCACTTGGAGCCAGTTGGAGATCAAGCTGGTTTCTACTAGCTTGGGGTTGCAGGAGCTGTTCGGGCTTGTAGTTGCAGCTGTTTTTACTTTCTTTTGGGTACTTGATGTTTTTCCTTTTAGTTGTCATACTTTTGCATGAAATTCCATTTGTTCACTAGGGATTCTTTTATATTTCCATTTTGGATTTGGAGTTGATTGGTGTCTATCTTATCTCTCTCTACAGTATGTGTTCTCTTAGAGGGTAATGCCTCCCATTTGTTTGTTACTATACCCTCAGTGCTAGTCGCCAACCCAGGGCCTATGGAGGCAGGACTCAGGGGTCATTATCTCCATTATCACATTTCCAGCCTAGCATGGTTACACTTTGTGGGTAGGGGGTCGTGATAGAGTGGTATCAGAGGTTTGATTGAGGGATAGGATGGAGTTTGGAGTTAGACACATGTGAGGTTTCATGGGTTGGTAGGGAAACGGTGTCATTCATGTTTAGCTAGTGAGGTAAACACTGGATACCAGATAAGAAATAGGCATTTAGGGCCCCCTATGATCTTATGTACGGAACATTAAGTTAACAATGGATACTAAAAAAAGGTGATGCTGGTTATAGGGTAGAGAGCCAGGAAAGGATCATGTATCATTCTTCTTTGTGCCTGTGTTTGAATGGGTAAACCTTGGGATAGGTTAACCTAAAGTGAATAAAAGAAAATAATAAATTGATTAATGTTGATTTCTCCATATTCCAGGTTTTGGAGCTCCAACGGTTTTTTATTTTATAGGTATGTCTCCAGGTCGACGTCCTCATCAGGTTTGCGCAGAAAATGTCCATCAGGCTGTTCTAGCAGATCGCCACATGGTAGAGATTGACGATGACGACACTTGGAGGAAGGCAATCCAAGAGTTTCAGCAATAGAGTCTGCAGAAGTACGAGGGATCTGTTTCAGATGTAGTCACAGTTGACTGGTTGGAGGAGTTTGAGATAGGAATCAGTTTTATCCGTGCTCACAAGGAGCATTGGGTGCCCTTAGCTATGACGATGTTGCGTGGAGCAGTAAGGTAGTGGCGGTTCTTGTTCCTCGGGGATTGTTAGGATTCGTTGATCTAATGGGATGAGTTCTGAGATAAGTTTGGAGTCGAGTTCCTTTCCCCGACTGCGAAGGCGTCCAGTCGCCAGGAGCTTCTTACCCTTCGATAGGGGAGCTCTACTGTTCGAGAGTTTGGAATCTATTTCAGGAACTTTTTACGATATGCATCGGACCTATTACCAGATGAGGAGGACATGGAGAGGCATTTTGATGTGGATTTTCATCAATAGATCCAGTGTCTAGTCACCCCATTTATGCTGAAGAAATATCTTGAGGTGTTGGCGAGGGCAGAGGTTGTCGACAGGACTTTGGCCAGGACATGATCATCATGAGAGGAGGATCATCATGATCCCTCACAAATCATGGTTGTGGACTGGGGTTCCTGGTTTTTAGGGTAGAAGTGTTTCTGTTCAGCAGGGGTAGGTCCCAGCCCTTCACATCTCGTTCCTCAAGAGGTAGAAACTCTCATGCCTATGCCAAGGTATCAGGCACTTGTTTTTCTTGTGGTTGTCATGGCCATCAGTAGTGGGAGTGCCCGACCTCTCTGAGTGGTCATCGTGCACCAGGTGTTACGCTCTAGGTTCTTCTATTGAGATAGTTACAGCCGAGGTAGCAGCAACCAGTTGCACCAGCTTTAAATCAATAGAGGTTAGATGGGACCGACATAGGATAAACCCATGATGATCCACATCCTCAGAGATCATTTTGTGTCCATGGTGGTCGTTGTCATCAAGTTTAGAGAGGCCATGGAGGAGGTCGTGGTTACCTTCATGCTCTAGTGTTTCCAACACCAGAAGATCCAGATGTCATTTGGGGTTACCTTTGATTGTCTTCTACCTTGGTGTATGCCTTGTTTCATTCAAGAGAAAAACACTCCTTTATATCACCTACCCTTGTCCATCCATTGGGACTTGAGGTAGAGAGGCTTCCAGAGCCCTTGGTGTTGACTACGCTAGTTGGAGGTCGAACTGACTTGTTTGAAGTATGTAGAGACTGTGAGCTAGTGTTGGGGAAACACCGCTCTTGGAGATATTTCTTATGTTTATGAATACAACCGTATGATGTCATTCTCAGCAAGGATTGGTTGTATTCGGTGCAGGCTATCGTGGATTAGTTTAGGAAGAAGGTCATTTTCTTTGGTACTGATGTTGAGCAAGTGGTGTTTATTGGTGAGCGAGATCCATAGATGGGTCATAGGTGCATATCATCCTTATCATCCATGATGGATGATATGATTCTGAGTCTTTCAGAGGTTCAGCAGTTGGCATCTCCTTGCGTCATAGAGGAGTACCCTGATGTCTTCCCAGAAGAGGTTTTAGCCTTACCCCCTCGACAAGAGATCGAGTTTAGGATCGACCTACAGCCAGGAGCATCTCCTATCTCTATGTATTCATATAATACGGCCCCTTCTAAGTTGCATGAGCTACATATACAGCTTGATGGTCTGTTGCAGTGAAGTTTTGTTCGGCCAAGTGTGTCACCATGGGGTGCACCAGTTTTGTTTGTGAAGAAGGCCAACGACAGTTTGCGGTTATGTGTCAATTATCGTCGCTTGAACAAAGTGAAAATAAAGAATCACTATCCTCTTCCGCGGATTGATGACTTATTCGATCAACTAAAGGGTGCAAGTTGGTTCTTAAGGATCGACTTGCGGTCAGGATATCATCAGATGTGTGTGAAGGATGAGGATATTCTGAAAACTACTTTCTGTTGTCGTCATGGGAATTATGAGTTCATTGTAATGCTGTTTGGTATGACAGATGCACCAGATGTGTTCATGGGATTGATGAATGATGTGTTCTATGATTTCCTCGGCAGGTTTGTGGTAGTTTTCACCAATGGCATCCTTGTGTACTCCACATCTGAAGAGGATCATGCAGAGCATCTACGAGCTATTTTGGGAGTTCTTCGCCAACATCAGTTGTTCGAGAAGTTGTCGATGTGTGAGTTTTGAGCTCGAGAAGACTGTTTCTTGGGGAATGTTGTGTCCCAGCAGGGAGTTGTTGTGGATCTATCAAAGATAGAATCAGTTGTGTCTTGGGAAACACCCAAGATTGTTTTAGAGGTGCGATGTTTCGATTGACTCATAGGCTACTACAGGAGGTTCGTAGCCAATTTCTCACAAGTTGCAACTCCTCTAAAAGCTTTGACTAGGAAAGATCAGGAATTCATATGGACTGATCAGTGTCATGTAGATTTCAAGTATCTAAAGGAGAATTTAGAAAGTTCTCTAGTCCTTTTTCTTCTAGCTGAGGGAGTTCAGTTTGATGTTTTCTGTGATGCTTCACATCTAGGGTTAGGTTGTGTTCTCATGAAGTAGAGGACAGTGGTTTCTTATGGGTCTCGGAAGTTGCGTCCCCATGAACGCAACTATGCTACCCACGATCTTGAGTTGTAATATGTGGTGTTTTTTCTGAAGTTGTGGAGACATTACCTCATTGGTGAGCACATCGTGGTTTTCACCGATCATAAGAGTCTGAGGTATGTTTTCTCCCAGCGTGACGTAAACTTGCGACAGCATCGTTGGATGTATTTCCTATAGGAATACAACTTCGAAGTATCATATACACCTAGAAAGGGGAAAGTTGTAGCTGATGTGCTGATCCGAAATTCACGTAGTGATGTTGGGTGGAAATCTGGTGACTCCTGGAGAGTAATGGAAGAACTTTCAGCATTACATCTTGATATTGGAAGAAGTTGGGGGTAGAGGTTGTCTTTTTCAGATGATGGTACACTCATCCCTGATGCAGAATGTAGAAGAGTCCTAGTTGGGAGATCTAGAGGTAGAAGTCTGGAGAGACCGTGTTGTTTGTGGTGAGCCCATGATGGTTGGACTGAAGATTAACAACACCGAGTGTTGTATCATGGAAGGCCTTTTTTACATTTTTCAATGCATGACGCGGTTCTCAGAGAGTTCCATAGTTCAACTTTAGCAGTACATCCTGGCGTGACAATGATGTATTGATCCATGAGGAGTCAGTTTTGGTGGCCTGGGATAAAGTGTGGGGCTGTGGAGTTTGTGTCTCGATGTTTAGTCTTCCAGAAAGTAACGGTTGAACACCGTGTTCCTAGTTGTCTTCTCCATCCATCAGATTTTCCTTAGTGGAAGTGGGAGGAAATCCCAATGGACTTCGTTACTGGTTTACCTCGAGATCTATGAGGACATGATGCTATTTGGGTGGTATTGGATCATTTAACCAAATCGGCCCACTTTATAGCAATCAAGAAGTCATACTCTATGGAATTTTTGTCGAGTCAGTATCTAGAGGAGGTGGGGATACATCATGGAGTCCCTAGAACAATAATTTGTTATCGAGATTCTCATTTTACCTCTAGAGTGTAGAGATGTCTCCAACATTCTTTCAGTTCTCAACTATGACTTAGCATTGCTTTTCATCCTAAAACGGATAGTCAGACAGAGCGAACCATCCATACTTTTGAAGACATGTTATGCTCTTGTGTTCATTATTTCGGAGGTTCATAAGTGAGGAACTTACCCTTGGTGGAGTTCACTTACAATAATAGTTTTCACTCAAACATTGGTATGGCACCGTTTGAAGCCTTGTATGGTCGGACTTGTCGTTCTCCGTTGTGCTGGACTGGGGTCAGAGAGTCAGCAATTCTCAGACCAGAAGAGAGGGTTCAAGTGATTCATGAGCGGATGAATACAACACAAGATCATCAGAAATCATATGTTGATCAAAGTAGGTGGCCCTTAGATTTTAATTTTGGTGATCATCTGTTTCTGAATGTGACTCCCCGTCATGGGAAGTGAGGGTTTGGTCATTGAAGTAAGCTTTCTCCTCGGGTTTTTGGGCCTTTTTAGTTGTTAGCTCATGTTGGAGTTGTGGTGTATCGAGTGGCACTTCCCCCTGAGATGAGTCAGATACATGATGTTTCCATGTATCACAGCTCCTTCGTTATCTTCACAACGACTCTCACATTATCAATTGGGGAGAGATCCATGTTTATGATGATGCAACCATTGAGGAGCAACCTGTGGAGATCCAAGACTGTAAGGATAAGGTGTTGTGCTTGCATTCTATCCCCTTAGTTCGTGTCTTGTGGCCACATGGTGGCTTGGAGGTGAGTACCTGGGAACGTGAGTCACATATACGTGTCTAGTACCCATAGTTGTTTGATGTTTGACTCTCTTCATGTATCATTGTAACATTTGTGGTTATGAAACATTCATGTGTATGAGATGGATCCATTGGTTTTTTTTTCTGGATTGAACTCTTTTGAGAGGTATCTCAAGGGGTGATTTTTCATACCCTTATTGTTTTCACTTTAGGTGGTTTTTGGATTCTTTAGGACGATAATGTTTTGAGAGGTATCTGATATAATTTTCTGGACCTCTCTGGTCCCTTCCATTGTGAAAATGTGGTTCTGGAGGTGTTTTGAGAGGTCAAGGTTACTTGGGGGTGCATTTGGGTGGACTTTTAAGGAAAGATAAAGGGCGATAGCTTTCGCATGGCTGGCGCACGGGTTAGCTAAACCGTGCGGCCAAACCATGCAAGGTTGGTATTGGAGACAGTGGCTAACATATGGTTAGCGCATGGTTTGTCTAACTATGAGGCCTAACCGTGCGAGGAGTGTTTGATGAGGTAGAGGCTAACACACGGTTAGTGCACGGTTTGTCAAACTGCGCAGACAAACCATGTGGGCACTTAAATCTAGATCCTATAATTGTGGATCTAACTCATTTTTCCTCTAAAAGGCTCGTTTAATCTCTTAAGTGGCCATAACTTGTTATTTCCCTTCCTTGAAGGTAGGAGAACCTCTCCCATGTGTTTTGGAGGCGATCTAAAGGCTTCTCTTGGAGAATCCAAGTCGATATCTTGAGGTATGTCATCGTTCTTGTTTGTTTTCTTGTATCTACTTAGATCTACATCTCCTCTTCCCTCGGTTTCATATATCTACGCCTGTTATGGGTAGATATAAGTGTGTGGATGCCAAATATGTTGATCTTTGGTCTTCATCTTTCCATGAGGAGATATCTAAGGAGGTTTTATAGAGAATCAACCTGGCATTCTTATGCGTTCTTTATTGTGTGGGTTTTCGTCAAAAACCTTTAGGTAGTTGATCAGTTGCTTCTCTTTCTTTTATGTGAAACTATATTGTTAGCATGTTTAATCTCGCTGGATGATAATGGAATAGACATAATAAAATACTTTCAACTGGATAAAGAAATCGTATCAATTGTATGTTATTGCCTCATGTTTTTATAGATAGTGGGATATCTATGCTTGCCTTTCTTAGCGGTTGATCTTGGTAGAAGTTGGTAATGAATGTAAACCGGGAGTAACTGATATTTGTTTGGATAAAGATAAAGAGGCATGTGAACGAATCCGGTTCTTGTTGTAATTTGATGTTAATCAAATTCGCATAGTAAGCATGTATAATCGTTTGTGATACCTTACTGGTTAGGTTCCTGATTTTGGAACCAACGGATTAAATCTGTTAATTCAAGATGGTTTAAAGAATGTGATTGTTTGATAATTCCATGAAGGGTTCTGAGTTACCCTCTTGTTTGTTGAAAGGGATATAGCCCAATTGATGTGTTGTTTGATTTCCTATTGCTCGTGTTCTGATCTGACCATGGAGGGGTGTTTTGATATGTGGAGGCATAAAGTTCTTTTGGTTGTGGCCGCGGATGATGCCTAAAGTGGCGAGATGCATCGGTTTATGCATGTGGGTGTCAGGGAGGACACCAGGGAAGATGGAATGGGATGGATGTGATTATTGGATGCTTGTTGATTCTTTGTTTGTTTATCTGATTTACTTTTTCCACTACTCAAGGAAGCTAGTCTTGGATACCCTTCTTCTGAAAGAGGCGAAGACACGTGGGGTATGCCACATTCTTTCTGTGTTCAACCTCTCAAGGGAGAATGGGTATATGCACTTGATATAGGTGGAAACAACTTAACGGGTAGTACATCTACTCACCATGTTGAGACCCCTTGTGTTTAGTAGCATTGGATGCTTTTCTAGAATGCCTGGGAATATGGGAATACAATTTTGTAATGAAGGTTTGAATAAATGATGATAACCCATGGGATTGGAGTTTGTTGGAACATAATGATGAGGTTGAGAACTTTTGAAAGGACAGTGGATTTTTTTTGGATATGGTGTTAATGGAATTTATTGTGGAATTGTTCATGGTTAGTTAATGTTTGAAGAATTAATTAACATACAGTGGAATTGATAAAAAGGGAATGAATTAACCTGATAAATCCCTTAAATGGTTGTGTGCTTATAATAAACCTAGTCTTAGAAGCGGCAGCCTGGATTCTGAGAGACGTTAGTTGTAGTTGTGTCTAAAAATAGGTTATGAACATAGTGTGGTTGTGAATTATAGTATATTCGGTACTTTTTTTGTTTCTATATGCTCCTCTACCCTATCAGTAACGGCAACTGGCACCCTGGGGATTCCGAGCCCTGGGGGGTGTTTTCCCCAACATTCCAGTGGGAGTATGAATGGCAGACTACCCCCTTTGACCCTTCTCTCTTCTCTAGGTAGATAGTAGTTCCATTAGGCACAACAGTTAGTTTTTCCCATATATGTGTGTAGACGTTTATAATGGATTGTGGTTATTCACACACATATATTCTGGATATAGTATCCTATGGACTTATATAGGTTTAAAGTGTATAGGATGTGATGGGTTGAAGATCCTTACTCGGTGTATGGGCTTTAATGGCTTGAGGTATAATACCTGGCGTATGATACATGTTATTCAAGCTATGGTGGCTTCCAAAAACTATCTGGTTACTTTTGGTTGTAAGTATGGTGTGGTGCTTCGGCCAAGTGTTTGCAGGGAAGCCTTTGTGGTGAACGTGGTGCAGATTGTGGAGCTTAGCCCAGGTGTCTACGGGCATGCCTTTTTAGAGAGATGTACAGGACTTATGTCATTGGGGAAAAGCGGAAAACCAGTGGGGAATTAGTACTGGGGTACTGGTGATATTATTTACTATATGATATATTCTTGTATGCGTTACATGGTGAGAGTTTCCATGGTGATGTTGGAAACTTATCATACCTGTTTAGGTGATGAGTTGGTTTCACTTGTTGTTCACTAGGCTTTATAATTCTTTCATTACTTTTTCATGAGAGGATTTTTGGAGGATCCTACTGAGTATACTGTTATACTCACACTATGTATATATTAACTTTTTTTCAGGTAACTTGGAGTAGGTTGGAGATCATGCTGGTTTCTACTAGCTTGGGGTTGTAGGAGCTGCTTGAGCTTGGGGTTGCAGCTATTTTTACTTTCTTTTGGGTACTTTTAGTTTTCAATTTCATTTTTATTACTTTTTCTTGACATTCCATTTGTGCACATGGGATTATTTTATATTTTCAGTTCTGAGTTGGAGTTGATTAGTGTCTATCCTATCTCTTGCTTCTGCATGTGTTCTCTTAGAGGGTAATGCCTCTCATTTGTGTGTTACTATACCCTCGGTGCTAGTCTCCTACCCGGGGCCTACTGGAGGTGGGACTCAAGGGTTATTTTCTCCCTTCTCACATTTCCATCCCAGGAGGGGTACACTTTGTGGGGATGGGGTCATGGAACTTACACTCTAGGCTACCCAAGGTGTTGGTGAAATGAAGTGAAGGGAACAAAGGACCATATGGGCTTGAACCTCATGGATTCTTCCTAAGTACCATGCCTTGACATGGATCAAAGTCCCCATAGTTCGGAATGGGTGTCGATGAACCGACGTGAAGGGACCAGGGGTCCAGGTGGGATTGAACCTCATGAAGGAATCCTATGTACCAATCCTTGACTTGGATCAATGTTTTCATAGTTTGGGATGGGTGTCGGTGAACATACATGAATGACAACCTTGGTCTAGGTGGATGGTGGGCTTGAACATCGGAAAGGCTTCCTACATACCATGCCTTGACATGGATCAATGTCCATGTAGTTTGGTCAAACAGTTTAATGTCATCTGGGACAAGGAAGGTTGGCTTGAACCTCAGAGAGGCTTCCTATGTACAATGCCTTGACATGGATCAAAGTCCCCATAGTTCAGTCATAAATTTTAACGTCATGTGGGACAAGGGGTTTTCATGGTCGATGCTTACTCTAAGCCCATGTGAGTCATGCTCAGTGTGAGAAACAATATGTAGCAAAGGCCAGACAAACACTTCACGAAAGGTGCGTCCGTTGGAAGTGAAAAGGAGCTTACACGTTGAGCAGCCCAAGGTGCCATAACTTACTCCAGGAGAGAGGCCCATGGGAGAAAAAGTGTAGCGGGTGAGGGACTTTGGGCCGAAGAAAGGAGGAGCCCCATTCCATATCACACCCTCCACTAGACTTGGCACCGAGGAAGTGAGGAGGTGCAGGGGTGCTGCCTACTGCAGGAAAAGGTTGGGGATTACACCAAGGTGACTGCCCTTCCACCGTGGAAAAAAGACACTTCCAAAAGGAAGATATAATCCCCTATGGATACTAGGGGGCGTGGAGAATTCCCATGGTGGGCGGACCCAGCGTGCGGGGCACGAGGTTAGGCCACAGTTTAACGTCATGTGCTAAGGATGAGGGTTCTTGGTAGTTTAATGTCTGAGAGCTCAGATGATGTGGGTTTTCTCCACACCCCTAGGAATTACATAACTTGTACCCTCTACTCCTTATGGGAGGGAAGGCACCGGCAAGGCCATGCTGAGGGGGTGTCACAGAGCGAACCATCGAGGGGTCCATGTTAGCATGGCTATGTGAATAAGCAATAGCCATTGGCGTGCCTAAGAAAATAATCATTAGGTGCAGCAACGCTACGGGCGGTATCTTCTAGGGGACTTTAAAGTCACATCATGAAAACCGGGAGGGCCGCTAGGGAAAAGGATTTTCCAAGAAGAGGGTTCCATAGGCAGGTGCCTTGTGGAGCTCTTTTGCTCTGCATGGAAAAGGGAACTTGCGAAGGGGTATGATTCATGAAGTGGGGTGCCTTAGCCTTAGCATGGGGTGGAGGTGAGAATAGAAGGTTCTTCATGAAGTGGAAGGGCATTCATGGAGCAAAGCCTCGCAGAGCAAAGGAGCCCCGCAAAGCAAGGTGCCGGGAAGCAATGTGCTTTGCGAAGTAAATTGAATCTAACTTAGCATGTGGATCATGTGTACATGAAGGGTGTTTCACAAATCATAATCTCTTTACAACGACCTGGTCCCCTTGGGGATCCCCTTCCTTTGTAAAAGTCCTTAGGCATCACTAAAATCATCCCTCTCGGAAGAGGGGATCAAAACAAGACAATGGGGATGCACTTTGTGAAGCACAAGTACCTCGCACAGCTCATGGTTCACCGAGAGGAAGAGTGCTTCTCGATTCTGGAGGTGAGAAGCCGAGAAGCCAAATTGTTCCTCCGGAGACCTCAGGGGGAGCCCAGTATTTATAGGAAATAGGTTCTTCGGAGTGGAGCTCACGTGCTGCGAAGAGGAAGTAGGTTGCTTAGCGAGGGTCTCGTAAAGGTCAAATGGGTTCGCGAAGCATCCTACCTCCTGGGCTTCACGGTGGGTTCGCAAAAGTCAAATCCATTGATGGACCGTCCTTCCTTTTCCACTTCATGGTGGGTTTGCGAACGTTAAATCCATTCGTGAATCATCGCTCATACTGGGCTTCGCGGTGGGTTCAAAAACGTCAAATCCATTCGCAGAGCGTCTCGCCTCCTTTGCTTCACGGCAGCCACTGTGTTGGGGGGACTCTGTGAAGTGGCTTCGCGAGGTAGCCTGTGGGGCCGTCTGTTGGCCTTTTCTTCATTCTGAATTTTGGTGCCAAAAAATTCCCCCCTCAGACATGGATCCGCGGAGTGTTCAAGGGTCTAAGTATAAGGGAAATCACCAAAATCCTCGACATTTCGCGTTGCTGAATCACGAAAAGGGCTCGCGCGGCTGATAGGGGATGCGCGGGCTGGGCGCGCTGTGAAGCTCTACATGAACTGGACGTGCTGCGAAGTTCTGAAGGTTTTCTCTTATAAATAGGGGGTTAGCCATCTCTTTTTCCCTTTCCTTTCTCCGCAATTTTTTCTTCTTGCGCTCTCAATTCGTGAAGCTCTGCGTACTCTGCGAGTGGTCTCTGCGAATTGAGGCTTCTCAGCACACAATGAGACCTCGACTCCGCGTTTGAGCTCCGTGATCTAACTTTGAACATCGAGAAAGCTCCCTTCGAACAGTCTTCACGAGCAGGCTTCACGAACACCGTTTTCGAATGATCTTCGTGAACCAGCAAACCAAATTTCCATGTTCCAAAACCGAATGGCCCACCAAGAAGCTTCCAAGGGGGTCTTTGCAGATGATGCTCGGAGGGACTAAATGGAGAATAGTCTGGGGATAGGAGAGCTAGTCCATAGCCACTTAGACTATAGTTCATTGGTAGAGTTGTTGTTAGAGAGACAGAAGAACTACCCATTGTGCTAGAGTTTTCCTTTATAGAGATTTGGGCTGAGTAATGCTATCTTCATCCCTGAAGTAGGTAGGGATGAGGCAGCTTACTGGTTTTGGAGGACGTCGTGTCAGCACCGATGGTTAAGGGCGCCTGATGGTCATGCCTGATAGGACTTCATGCCTTTCACCACCGACTACCTATAAAATCATCTAAACTATGTTGAGGGGAGGGCATTGATGCCAGAGATGTCCCCTCCTCTGTACCGAACCATCATTAAGGTGGCGTTGGGGAACCCGAAGAAGGGGTGGTCCAAGGAATGGGACTTGCGCCAGGGAGGCAACATTACAGATGATTGGGCTTGGGCATACTGGGGTAGGTGCCTCATGTGAGGAGATCAGAGCAGATATGAGATAATTGGGCCTGTTTGAGGTAGCTTGGGCTTCCCAGTTCCATATCTACCAGCTAAAGCAGTTAATGTCAGTGTTGTTGAACCGGTAGTAACCGGGGACCAATACCTTCCATCAACATCACGGGGAAG
Source organism: Viscum album (assembly GCA_963277665.1). NCBI lineage: Eukaryota > Viridiplantae > Streptophyta > Magnoliopsida > Santalales > Viscaceae > Viscum > Viscum album. The sequence continues at coordinate 1,867,904,990 of OY728159.1, forward strand.
TCAGAATCAGCCTATGGGATGTGGATCAGATCTTGGGGGGTCCCAATATTGGGGGAGATATATGATGAATTCCTCCTGGCTATGGGTGTGTGGGAGGATCCGAAGCAGATGTCGTGTCTGGCGATGGCATTGATGGAGCTCGTGTCTGGGAAGGACAATGAGGCGTTATGGGATTTCCACATCAAGAGAAGGTTCAAGAAGTTTATGAACTTCCCAGAAAACAGGTTGTTCCCATAAAGGCCTCAAACTTGTCCAAAGGGTGCCCGGAGTAAGGAAAAATCATACTGATGGCTATTGGAGAATAGCCATTGGAAGAACTGGGGGTTCAATGTCAACACTGAACAACGACCAATATTCAAGCTGGCATCATTCATCGCTGCCCTCATCTATGGTTGGATGCTGCTAGTGAGGGATAAAAACACGGGAGTGCAGCCAAAAACTTTCAACATGGCATCCACATTGGCGACAGGTGGGTGGGTCAACCTGGGGATCTTGATGTTCACCACATTGTACAAAGTTTTATGGCACATGAGCGAGGGGAAAAGGCCACAGAGGGTATGCGGGTCGTTCCACCTCCTGTACAGGTGGATGGTGGAACACATCAGGGGGGATTATGAGTATCCAAACCCCATCTATCCACCAGGGTCGGACTTAAATCCCTCGATGTTGAACGCGGTGGGGAGCTTTCTGACTAAGAAGACTGTGTCGTTAGTTCTGAACTAGGTGTGGAGTGTGGAGGAATTCAATTTCCAGCCATTCCCACTACCGACCGGGGCCTTCACTGACAATGTTTGGGGGTAAAAAGAGCATCAGGCCTACCTCATGGCCTTTCGAGGTGGAGTCTTGGTGGCTAGGGTGGACTGCGAGCATCTCTACAAGTCGTACTCCCCATACTAGTTCGCCCATCAATTCTGGTTCTTGTTGTGGCTGACCCCGCAGGTCAATCCGGGGGTGAACTATGAGGAGAACCTATGTGTAATGTGGAATAAGTGGATCATGTTCACATAGGAAGACAAGGAGATGCTGAATGCACTCCCTCCATCGACCACCATCCTTGGGCTGGTAAAAGAATACGCCCAGAGTTGGGAGGAGTCCAATCTAGGGGAGATACTGAAGTGGCCAACCATCTTGGTACGAGATGGCGAGCTTCCTCGACCTCGGGGCCGAGGCCGGATGGCAGCAAGGGTGTCCCGCACTAGTGGGGATTATATAGTGGCGGCACTCGTACCAGTTGAGGAGGGAGTAGCGGTAGCGGATCAGGCTGCGGTAGTGGAGCTGGTGGTCTCAAGAGAAAAGAGTCATCTAGAGGGGTGGCCACCGAGGGAGTTCCATAGGATTTATACTCAGGATCCGAGGAAATGGCTTCTCCACATTGACATACCATATAATTATGTCTTCTCAGAGGCCTGGGACATCTGGGATGTCAACCGGAAATTCCTCGGCCCATCTGAGTTATGGCAGCATCTCAACCACCTTGGGATGGGCTTGTTGGGAATTGGCCACATTAAGGCTGGTTTTGTAGTATCCTAGGAAAAGATGAAGCAATACATAGCTGAGATGGAAGACTTCATCCACTCCAGGGGTGCCCTGCACCTGATGACAGACCAGGTAAGGGTGTTGTTGGGTCATACAGTCCCTCAGCAGATGTCAACTACTGATATGAAGGAGTGTTTCCCTCTGCCGGACGAATCAAACGAGTCCTCATGGGGAGATGAGGCTGGTAGAGAAAGTCCGCTGGAGGAGGGTGAAGTCAGCGACCAGTCCTCAAATCTCGAAGGCTTCACGGAGGCCCTCGTGGAAAAATCCCAAGTTCCTTCTTTAGATTATGCCCTTAGGCTACTCTGGATTCCTTATTTGCATCTGTACTGGGGAAGAGGACCTAGTTCATAGACCTCATTCTCGCTCCTCAACGAGTGCCGGCACGGGGCCTTTAGGATCCATGCTTGTGGCAGAATCAACTTCCATGTCTAACGGGGCTAGGACAGTCGAGTCGGATCTCCCGGAGTCTCCAGAACTGCCAACCATATACCAGGGGCCGCATCTCGGGGTTCCGATGACATCAGCCCAAAATAGAGACTAGGGATTTGACCTTTGTAAGTCTCCTCAACCGAACTCACAAATTCCATCCCCTGACGAATCTAACTAACATTCTTGTACCCTTATTGGCATGTACAATCCTTCAATTGTCATGGGATGTTGCAACGAAGTTAGTCGGAGCTTCTAGTAGCACCTTTCCTCAAGGCATTCTAATGGTTGTGGAGGTGGACATCCAGCCTGACCGAACTGCAACACTCCCAATCGCTGGAGGGGATGCCAGTGGGACCACACCTGATATTATCAAGGTGGGATTTGATGATGATGATCAAATAGATGATTAAATCCCTTCCACACCAGATCCAACTCTAGATGTGGACCCGGTTGAGGTGTTCTTGGGGGAATTCTCTGCATACGAGCCTGCTAGTTGCGCCGATTGGGACGAGACAACCTTTGAAAATGAGGAAAACAATATAGTATGTCCCCGATCATGAAAGATGATCAGACACTTCATCAATGAAACCCCCACACACTATGGATGGATTAGATGGACAGACTTCGCATGCGACTGTGAAAACTATGTGCTAGGGGAGGGGATGCCCAGGGCCCTCACATGACTGTCCGAGATCTTATGGAAATGATGATTCGGGAGTATGACCGTGGCGCTGGTGTGGGCTGGAAGTGGAGGAAGGCAATGAACATCAAGAGGCTCCAGAAGGATGAAGACGAGGTCCAACAATTGAAAAATCGGGTGGATGAGCATTCGACCTCCCTCAATGCGCAATCTGAGATAATATTGTGATTGAAGGCCAAGCTGGCAGAAGCCTAAGTGGGCCTAAAGCGATATTCTGAGGAGATGATCACCATCCGGGAAGACATGGAGCAGGCTCGGATTACAGCTAATGGATCACACCCTCTCACTGATGAGGAGGAGCGGGAGCTGAACAAGCAGCAACAACTCCTGGACTCCACCAGCCAGATGGTGGCAGAACTTCTACGCTCTTTTGAATAGGTCAACCCATCCATGTGGGGAGTCAACCTTCATGTACTATAATGATTACAAACCCTCAAATGTAATTTCATTATTTGATTGTTTGGTGTTGTAGCATGTGTTATTTCTGTTATTTTCTTTGGTTTGTTGCATCCTTGCGATGTTCGTGGAGAGTCCAGTGATCCTTCCCTAAGCTTACGTGGGTCTGTCCCGATGTGAGAAACAAGGGATGGCCACTTTATCACACCATCCAAACGTAGGAGTGCAAACCAAGATTCGGGAATCCAGGGTTTGAACAACTGGTCTGGAATTTTGGGAGGAAATGGGGGAGACCTGACTGGAGAATGAAGCTCTCATAATAGCCTGAATTACCGTTTTCCTAGCGTTCTCTTGTGCACGAATGGGTTAACACCAGGGGCGCTGAAATCGATCTGAAAAGATGGGAATGGTAAGTGTGAATCACGATACCCAAGATTGGGAACATTGTGGGGGGTGTGGCATGACAATGAAGAATAACTGTTTACCGTATTCGAAACACAGTATTCTTATTGTATTATCATAGAATGGGGAAAAACAAATGAGGGTCGACTATTTACGATATTCGAAACACAGGACCTATCACAAATTTCATACGTTAGTCTTCTAGAATGTCGGCCCAGGACAGCAGGCAAGCCATAGGGAAAGCATCCATACTATTAGGGGGTTACTTCAGATGTGAAAGAGGACGCAAGTCCTAATAGAGGGCATGAAAAGTGTGGAATTTGGAGTGAGGGTTTTTTCGAACAGAATCCAACACTCTTGAAATTATGTCACCACGGTGGGAGTACACTTTATGGGAACATCAGTTTGATCATGGATCATTCATTCTTTCAGACAGGGCCTCTCTGGAGAGAGAGCCGCTTCTTCCCAATGTTATATAGGGGCATCCCAAACTTGTTCGGGGGTAAATTCGCAGTTACGCGGTTCCTCACAAGGCCTCAGGACAAGGGCCAGAAATGGATAGGAACGAGATTTTATGATTCCAGTGTCCGTACCATAGCCAAAATACTGGGGTGTCTCTATGTATCCCACGAGGATGGGAATCGAGCTGTACGTAGATTTGGAGGCACAGTTTAACTTCATGTGGGATGATGAGAATCCTTGTTGCGCCGGTACACATCTCACCAAAACTACGAAGCCAATGTGAGTCATGCTTGATGTGGGAAAGAAAGAAGTAATGGGGGACATTCCTGACACAGGAAGGGGCATGTAAGGACGCAGGGATGCTCAGTGAATTCTAGCCCAATGATTCTATCATGTCCACATAGAGTACCTACATGCACGAAGAGGCAAGGTAAAGTATGATGGAATTACACTAGAATGCGAGGAAGTGGAAATGTGTGAATCCTGGTGCTCGAAATCTGCATCACAATGATGGTGGTGTGATGATGGATGATAACTGTTGACCATTGTGAAAACAGAGCATCAACATTGTGTTAGCCTAATGTGGGTACAACAAATGAGGTTCGACCGTTGACCATGTTCGAAACACGGGACCTGTCGTAGATGTCATCTGAGGCCCTTAGGTATGTTGGCCTGAAATGGTAGGAGATCCCTTCAGCCTAGCATCCATGCCATCCATGAGTCTATTTGGATGTGGAAGAGGATAAGGATCCAAATAGCGAGCTCAAGAATCTTGTACATGGAACGAGCGGAAGGTCTCCATGAAGATTCCATACCTCAATCTCTTTGTAAAAAGGAATTTGAATACAACAATGAGACATATTATATAGAGGGATTTGAGTCCCATCACATGGGGAGATCATAGTTTAGGGTCATCGAATTCGGACCATGGATGGTAGGAAACACGGGAGACTAATGGTGAGTAATTACAAAAACCCGACGTGAATGGGAAATGGGGGTTTTGACTACCACATTTTCCTTGGAGAGGATATTAGGTCAAGGAACCAAAAATGAGAGTTGAGTTGGGCCTGAGGAAAAGTGTGCAGGCATTCCAACGTACCCCATGAGTATGGGGATCGAGCTGCACATAGTTCTTGAGGTGACACAGTAGGGTAACAATTCCATGGATAAAATGGGCGCACAGTCGTGGCCCTCACACCAAAGAAGCGTTATTTGATTAATCATTTTTGTCCTTTAAGTTGAGTGTTTTTTTTGAGAAGTGACAGGCCTAGGGTAGCAGGCCCTGGTATCACCACAAGAATCAATCCATAGCAGCCATTGACAAATGGCATGGTGTGATCCTAATACCAAACATGATGTCCCCTTGAGTGAGGATATCACAATGAAGTGTTGTTTTTCATTGTACGTCCAAGATGATAATTTCATAGTTTAATGTCATGTGATAATACCAAGCATGAATTTTCATATCATGTTGCGCAAACGTGTGGGGAATGTGTACGGTGCAATAAAACATACCCGACATGAATGGGGACATGATCCCATATCACACCATACGCAATTTCGAGAGGGGAACCTCAGGCCAAGGGGCCCAAATAGAGGTAAGAGGGAAAGGGGCAGGAGAAACTAACTCCCAACTGAGCTGGTCCCAGAAACGAGATGTCAAGGTGGTCCTGTGTATCCCATAAGGTTGAGGATTGAGCCGCACGTATCCCGTAATAAAGATCTTAGTTTATGGTCTTACAGCTCGGACCGTGGGAGCCCCGAAGGATGTCGTATTGTAGCTTTGTCCCCATGACGTATGGAGGGGCACTGAGGGATTACGCCAAGAGTGTCGAGATTCCACCTGGACATGATGGGGTGGAACATAATGTGAATCGTGAAACCAACATTCATGGATTGAAGGGGCTGGTGTGACGATGGAGGGATACTGCTGACTATATTCACAACACATCATCCTCTCACATTAGTATGAAATTGGGACAAACAAATGAGCATCGGTCGCTGACTATGTTCACAATGCGGGATTTGTATCAATTTGTTGTCTGAAACCCTCGGGTGCGTTGGCCTGTAATGGAAGAAGAGCCCTTAGGCATGGTATCCATGCCGTTCTTGGGGGTCCCTCTAGGTGTGAAAGAAAAATATGGCCCAAATGAAGGGGAAAAAGAAGCTTGACAAGTGGAAGGAACTTTCCTAAGTTGAATTTGACACTCCTGGTCCTAGACCAGAGTACTCTTAACACGTTGGCGAACCACTGTAAGGGGTTAGGGGACTCAACTTGAGGGCGGCCAAGAGATGGCGTATTCCCGAAATAAGGGGGGTCATGGTGCCAAAAACCCAATGCGAAAGAGGGAATGACCCTATACCACACTTATATATCCCCCTCATGGAGACAGACATGCCAAGGGGCCTAGGTGATCGGGGGATCGGGATATCTCTAATAGATGGCGTTGGACCCGAAATCTAAATTTTCATGGTGTCCTACATATCCCATAGGGATGGGAATCCATCCACACATAGTTCTTGAAGACATTCATGTGTAAGATACCCTATCAAAAGTGGGCGTACGACATGGAGAACATCCTGACGTGAATGATGAAATAATCCAACACCACACCGTACAATCCCATAAGAGAGAACCTTGGTTGGGGCTCGAAAAGGCCAAGGGGCCTCAGGTTGGGCCTCGGTCAGGAAGGCCTAACCAATTTTCAGTTGAACGTCTTGCAGTGAGGATGGGGAGGGGAGTATGATACCCCAAACAAGGGAGGTGTACAACATGACGACTAACCCAATTTGAATGAGGACATAATCCTGCACCACACCGTACACTCCGATAAGAGAACCTGGGTTGGGGCCCAAAAGGCCAAGGGGCCCAAGGCTGGGCCTCAGATGGAAGGCCATACACCCCCTTATCTGAAGGGAGTTCATCACTTTGAGATACAATGGGGTAGAATGAACCACTTCACTCGATGTTTGGGACATCTTGGGGTGGTCATAACGATCAGGACAGGTGTTGACCATGTTCGAAACACAGCGTCCCTATAGTGACCTGAAATGGGAGTAACAAGTGAGAATCGACCGCTGACTATATTTGAAATGCAGGACTTGTATCGGCTTGTTGCTCAACATCCTCGAGGGAGTTGGCCCGATGTGGTAAGAGAGCCCTTAGGCCTAGCATCCATACCATTCAGGGGCCCTTCCAGATTGGGAAGGTTATGGAATCCCAATCAAGGTGTGGGTGAAGCAAAGCTTTATTCATCTCTAAAAGAGGAAAATGTCTCCAGGGAGTGGGACATATGGCCAGATCAAGGTTGGATCAACGTGGATTGGGGAAAAATATTACACTCCTTCCATACATCTTGACCCGGGGGGAAGATCCTGTCATTTGGGTTGGGCCAACAGATGAAATGTCTGGGTGTTCCTACGTATCCCATGTGGATGGGAATCAAGCCATACGTAATTCTTTAAGGCCATACAATTTAAATTAGTGTGGTGAAGACATGGGAGGATAGAAGAACGAGACTGGGCATGTGGTGAGACCATTATAATCCTTGTATGAGTGGGGCTAAAGAAGCCTACACAATATCATGTGAGGATCCTCTGAGAAAGATATACCCAGGGGGGATAGTCAAATAGAAGAGTTCAGGATAGGCTCAAGACAAAGTGTATGAGCCTTCCTATGTATCCCATGTGGAGAGTAATCAAGCCATATGTAGTTATAGAAATGTAGTTTAACATCATGTTGGACGACGCACAGTTTAATGTTACGTAGGACTAGACAGTTTAAGGTCAAGCAGGACCAGTGTGCAGTTTAGAGTCATGCGGGACCATCCAGTTTAAGGTCATTCAGGACCATTAGGCTCAGGAAATGTATTTCTTGAGGAACTTGGCTTTGTTGGGTGGAGTTATAATCTCACCGTCCGTGTTTACCAGGGAGTATGCTCCATTGGGGTAAACTTTGTAGACTATGTAAGGTCCCTCCAATTTGGCCTCCAACATTGGTGGTTTCCTGCCAAAGATCATTGGAACTCGGAGGGCCAATACCAGATATCCTTGCAGAAGAGAGCGGAGGCTATCCTTCTTATTTTTTTGGCTCTAGCCATCTTATTCTGATGCCTTTCCAGATTGTGTAGGGCACATAGCATATTCTCATCAAGTGCTTCCAATTCAGCAAGATGGATTTCGTACACCTTATATGGTTCCTACTGGTCATAGACCATAGTGCGTAACGAAGGAAGCTGGATCTTGATGGACCGGACGGCCTCAGCCCCATACACCAGAGAATATTTAGTAACCTGGGTGGAATTGCGAGTCATCATCCGATAAGCCCAGAGGGTGTTGGGGAGCTTGTCTGGAGAACTCTTCTTTTTTGGACAACCATTTTCTGAAAAATGTTAAAGAGGGTTTTTTTGAATGCATTGATCTATCCATTTTCTTACACGTGATAGCGGTAGGTATGCTTCGAACGGATAGTGTACTTGGCATACAATTTCTTCAGCTTGGATGCTCGGAAGTTGGTTCTGTTATCGATGAGGAAAGCGTGAGGGACTCCAAAGTGGAGGATGATATTGAAACTCACGAAGTCAATGATGGAAATGGCCCGGACTTCCTTGATCGGAATTGACTCTAGCCACTTGGAAAAGAAATTTGTGGCTGTCATGATGAACCTGCACTGGCGAGCTATCGCAGGTGGGTATGATCCCAGAACATCATGTCCCCACACTGCAAATGGCCAAGAGTACTGGGTGGAGTGGAGAGGTTCTAGTAGATGATGTAGGAAGTTAGCAAGAACATAGAATGTGTGACATCGCTTGGATAACTCGAAATAATCGTGGATCACAGAGGTTTAGAATTGCCCCATTCCCCAGATCTGATGGGATAACTTTGGACCAGCTTGGTGGGTACTGTAGGAACTAGCATGAACCTCCTACATGACCTGAGAAATCTCAACTCCTAGGATGAAATGGAAGAGAACACCATCGAACCCATGTTTGTAGAGGGTCTTCTCAGGGCTGGGACCACTCTAGAGGGTAAATAGCAGTTCTCGGCATTGAATTCGCTCATTCTTAGCCCGATCATCTTGGAGGCAACCATTTTCGAGATACTCGACAAAAGGGACTCTCCAGTCGGGGATTGCTTCAACCGCTACATCTGATGAGCCTGGGTTTCCTAACGTGGAATCTTATGCGGTAAGATATCTTACCCGTAGGCCATCGTCATCCTCTGGGGTGACAGGAGCAATGAACCGCCGGTGGGCCCCATGTATAATCATATCATCTTGCTGGGGCTCTGCAAGTGATGCAGCAAAGCCGTCCAAAGTGACCACTCGACCGTTCTATGACCGAGGGAAATTGGTAACCTCCGGTCGAGATGGGAATTGGGCCATTAGATGGGGGTGCTCTCCAACAATAGTACGAGCATTGGCTTTCTGACAACATAACCACCATTGAATTTCTTGATGACTAGTTTGGAATACCCTTTCACAAGAAAATGGGGAATGTCAATCTCAAGGGCTAGATCGAGACTAGTAATGAGGGCCTGATACTCTTCCTTGTTATTGTTGCACCCTTCTGACAACAAGAATGATAATGGAAAGACGGCCTGCACCAGTGCGATGAAGACGATACCCAATCCTACTCTGTTGAGCCTAGGGTCATTGGGCCTCCTACCGGTGGGGATTTTGAGGTACCATCAAAGTCCATCTGCAAACATGGAATTGCTTGATCGACCGAGAGTATTGACTCATTGGGAAAATCCATATCCAGGGAATGGTCTATAGGGGTTATATGGGAAGCTAGAAAGTCTTCCAATGCCTTCCCCTTAATATCCTTTTGAGGCATGAACCTGATGTTGAACTGCTGAAGGATTACCGCCCACCGTGCTAATCGGCCAGTCAACATGGGGAGATTCAGAATATACTTCAGAGGGTATACCCGAGAGACCAACTATACATCATGTTGCTGCAGGTAATGCCACAATTTCCTCATAGAAAATACAAGCACAAGGAAGCTCTTCTCTATGGCAGAGTATCTGGTTTCCATATGGAGAAGCATGAGACTGAGGTAGTAAAGGTTGTTCTATGTCCCCTCGTTGTTCTTTTGAGCAATAAGGGAACTGAGGGACTATTCCGGGTTGGTGACATAGAGGACCAGTGGATTCCTAGAGACGGGTGGCATCAAGACTAGAGGCAGGAGCAGATATTGCATGATTTCCTCAAACGCGGTTTGGCACTCTTCGTCCCATTCGTAAGTGGTGCCCTTCTTCATGAGCTGAGAAAAGGGCTTACACTTGCTGGCCAAATTCGCAATGAATTAGCTTATGTAGACAAAGTGGCCTTGAAAAACTTGAAGCTCCCAAATATTTCTTGGGGGAGGAATTTGGAATATTTCACTCATCATCTCTGGGTCGATCTCGATGCCTTGGTACCTGACAACAAATCCAAGAAACTTTGCAGAGGTAACCCTGAAGACACACCTCAATGGGTTCATCTTCAAGTGGAGAGAACATAGTAAGACAAACTCTTTCTCAAGATCCTTGAGATGGTCCTGGAGCTTGTTAGATTTGGACACCAGATCATCCACATAACACTCCACCAATGTCCTGATGATTGTCTTGAATATGTGATGCATGTCCCGCTGATAGGTGGCACTAGCATTCTTCAAGACGAAGGGCATAACCTGGTAATAGAAAGTACCTTGGGGAGCCCTGAAAGCGGTGGAATATTCATCCTTGGGATCCATCCAGATCTGATTATATCTGGAGTAACCATCCATGAAAAATAGGTCTTGGAACCCTGTTATAGCATTGATCAACAATTCTGCCATTGGAAGGGTAAAATTATCCTTTGGACAGTGACGATTGAGATCCCGGAAGTCAATGCAGACCCTGAGCATCCCGTTCTTCATCCTGAATGGCATGATGTTGGATAGCCACTTGGGGTACTAGATCTCCTTGACGATGTTGGCTCAGATGAGCTTTTCAACTTCGGCTGAGACCATGGCACTGTGAGATAGATGCATCTTTCTGGAAGGCTTCTTGAACCCATGATGGTTTGCCGGGAGACTGAGGTGGTGGACAGGTACCTGAGGATCTGGTCTTGTAATCTCTTCATAACTCCAGGCGAATAAATCATGATGCTACTTAAGGATGTCAATGTACCACTTCTTCTCCTCGAGGGACATGGCAGCACTGATCAATGTGGGTCTTGAATCTTCCTCGCTACCAAGGTTCACCTGTACTAGTTCATTGACCATGGTAGAGACTCCTTCTTCAAAGGTTGGGGTAGAATCCTCTAGATCCTATTCTCCACTTATGTAGGAATATTCCATGGGGGAAGTTTCTTCTAAGCAATCAGACCCCTATGGGAGGCTGTTGCTAGCTTGGGTGGTCGTGGTCACTGCATCGGGGAACTCTGGCGCAGCCGTGCCCATAGCGACGAAGTTTTTCAACCCGATCCCATTTAGTCTTCGGCATAAGGGGGAATGCTTGTTAATATCAAATCAGTAGTGGCATGTCGGCTTGATCCTGTTAATTCCAGCCCAGTGAAATAGACACGTGTGATGTATTGTCGTTTCCATGGGGCAAACATCCCGATATCGTACGGGGGTGGGAGGTTTTGGGATCACCTGAACCTGTGTTGTGTAGGGGTGTGAGGTTATTTTATGTCGTCTATTGGACTTGGTAATATTCCTTCCTCTTGTACCAGATAAAAAAAAGCATTGACCCATTTTGGAGGTCGTGGCCCCCAATTGATTGATTGGGAAGATGTAGGCATCGTACAGAACTGCTCAGGGGTCACTTGTGATCGTGGTGGGCTTAGCCTCACTTTATAGAATATGCATATCATTTATCTTGTAATATTCAGTGTCCAGATAATGGGATTCACAAGAGGCGAAAAAAGATGCATCATCTTGGAGTATGCCTTCTAGACCATTAAGTTAGTACTTGAGTCACTGGTGATATGATGAGGGGAATACCCCGCGGAGGAGGATCCATGACCTACCCATCAATGCATTATATGCGGTGTCCTGGGAGACGAGCATAAATTCAGTACTGGCAACTAGGCTACTGAATTGGGTCTTCCAATGGATCTTACCAATCGGGGTATGTTCTATCCTGTCATATCCCTGGATCCTTAAATCAGAGGGGCTCAGGTAATATTCAGATAACCACAACTTCCGAAGTGTCTGAGTTAGTATAAGGTTGATCCTGGAAACGCTGTCAACGAGACAGCGGCGAACCTCCACACAGTTGAATTGGCCGGTGATGTGTAGTGGGAAGATGTGCCTCTATATGGAAGAGCCTTCATCATCTCCTGATAATGAAATGATGGTATGGAATTCGGCATTCTCAAATGCTTCATCATTGAAGGCTTCTGCAGCTTCTACCTCCGTCTCAAACTGGAGGGGGCTCCATAAAGCCTCAACGAGGGCCTTGTGCATATCTGATGATAGGCAGAGGGATTCAAGGATTGAAAGCCTCGCTGAGATGTCACCGAGGTACTTGAGGAAATCATAATTCTGTGTCAGGAGCACACTTCTGCTTACAAGAGGCCGCTCTATGATGGAAAGCATGGCGGGCCATGCTGGGTGGACCGGCGGCTGACTGGTACTGGGCATATCTCGCTGCCCACAAGTCGAATCATGAAGAGTAGCTTCGGGATGAGGTCCAGACTGTTGAGATCGGCCTATAGCAGGGTGAAGCTAGTCGCATTACGAGCGAAGTGGATTTGCCTGATCTAGTAACACAAACGGTGGTGGAGGCGGTCGCAACAAAACTGAATGAAGAGGTTGTGAGTGCTGAAATCTGCACCGGGCCTACTGTCTACTCTCAGTGGCATGAATGGCCTATCTAGATGTGCCAACTAACACACCTCAATGACCAATATATTCATGGATCCATCAATGTTGGCATCGTCTGGGTACGTTGGGGAAGTTTTCCTGGCGTTCCCCCTTGTCGGGAGTCATATAGAGGTTTACCAACTCGACTATATAGACCAAAGTGTACCCTTGACTGTCACCTGAAGAGTCATCCACCACTGTATGGATTATGGGAGGGATCCCCATCTCAGGTAGCATGATTTCACTGAGAGTGTGGGATGACAACGACATTGGCGGGGTGCATTTCTTTTCCTTACGCCACTGATGCTTGCTCTTTTGGGAAGAGGTCGGCTAAGATGATGATGCAGAAGTGATGGATGCAGCTTTTGAAGGCTATGGTTGATTCAAGCATGCATGGATAATGCCATGGGTGTGAGCAACTGTTTTACAAGCCATCCAGTCATCGTACTTTTGGGATCTATGGTTGGGAACATGCTGCCACTCACCTTTGTCATCGCTACTGCTATCTGACCTCACAAAGTCACCCGCCACTTATGCCAGGGCCGGGCCCAGCCTGACTATGTTGTTATCGACCTGGTCTTGGAGCCAGCCCATAAACACATAGCACTTCTTCAGGGTGTGCCCTAGAATCTGATTATAGGGTTAGTATTTAGGGAGAACTATGAGGTTCGCCTCTTTCGGGATTCTGCACTCAGGCAAGGGTACAATGCCTTGCTCTAGGGCACTACAGAAGTAACCGGGGACCTTGTTCTCACTTAATGAGTAAGTATGGAGTATTTTTTCTGAATAGGGATCCCTAAAAGCCTATCCTTGATGACGATCCAGAGGGGGCTGTTGAGGAGGTGGACCCTGAATGTCCCACCTAGGTGGTGGTGGCACATTACGCGGGAGCACCTACCGATTCTGAGGACACTACGGAGCCAGAGGTTGTGCCTGAGGTGGAGGTCCTCTGCGAGGCTATGGTGCCAGTTCTACTGGTAGAAAATCTATCTACTTGGGGGACTCTATCTGGGCCACTATGACAGGCTCGGCTCTGGGATCCCTCCTTGCGGGGATTGCAGGGGGCAAAGGACGTGGCTGTTTGGCCTGTTGTAGTGCTTCCTCAAGGTGCTGGGCCTTGTCGAAGAAGTCTCGAAACCCTCTGAGATAGTTCTCAGTGATTAGGGAGGGAACTAGATCCATCTTAACATTCACTACGCACATTTTCATTAATTACTTCAGAGTCTATGGCATGTCAAGGGAGCATGTAATCCCCTTCCACTGGGCGATGAAGTCTGTGACTCGCTCATCAGGCTTTTTTCACTTGAAGAGGTCTATGATGCTGGTCTTCTGGGTGGTAGAGCTGAACTGGAAGAGGAACTGTCTGCGAAGGTCCTCCAAGCAGGTCACAGATCTGATAGGGAGCTGCATGTACCACATGAATTCTGGCCCCTCTAGTGTCTGAAGAAAAAAGTAGAGCTTGGTGGTCTCCTACTGTGATAGGGTCCCTAACATAAGCTTGTACCTTTAGTTGAAGTGGGCCAAATGCTATGGCGGGTACCCCGTCCCATTAAAGGGGGGGAGGGTGGGATTCTTGAAACCCAGAGGTTCTAGCATATCACCCACCCAGGCCGGGTATGGCTTACCATCCGATGGGATTGCCACATACCGTGTATCCAATGCCTCAAGGAGGGCTATGAGTGCAACCATAGGATCATCTGGGTAGGGGTCCCTGTCTTGATGGCGATCTCTAACAACGAGTGCTTTTCCGAGCCCTTCAACATTGTAGATAGGCTTAGAAGCTCGCGGAGAAACTGGTGTAGCGACTTGTGGAGAAGCTAGGGGAACCCGAGCTATATTCCTCTGATTACCACGCCGTTTGGGAGGGTTAGGTGAGACGTACAGCTCCCACTTTTCATGTGTTCCGGCTTCAAACCAGTCAGTAGGAGCGGTATGATCAGGGTTTCTTGGGGGCATCTCACCAAGGGGAAGTTGATCCTGCCCCTGCTGCCCCGACCTAGGATCACAGTAGTCAGGCTGTCGCTCTATAGCGCGCTCAACCAAGAGTTTATCGACCAACCTCTCTTGCTCAGCAAGTTTCTAGCACAACGCGACCTTCTCGGGGTCCTCCTCCATATTCTGCACAGAGGTGGATGGGTCGGAGTGCATGACAGCCCCGAAGTTCTCTTTGTCCTTACCAGCATTCCGGCTGAGTACCAATGCCTTAGTGGGTGTAGGGAGACCTAGAAGGTTCCTCTATTGATGAGTTGTCTTCCCTAATGGGTGCAACAGTGGTGGTATAACCTTAGGGGGTAAGTCTTCAACAAGAAACTTTAGCTCTTCCTCCTTTTCCACGATGTCAACCATGTGTACCATGACCCTTCTCGGGGGCATGTCCTCAATATTTCATAGCGAGTCGGGCTGCCGCCAGATTGGACTGAAGAGGAGGGAAGCATACTTTCCCCAGTCATAGACATGCACGTGGGGGGTACCCTCCCTGATAATTTTTTAGAGTACCTTAATACATTGAACACATTGCTGCTGGAGAGCCTCACGATGACCTTGTGACTTGGGGATTTGGTCCATAAGGAGTGTAGCCAGAACGACTAGATGACACTTCTCGCTGACATCTTTGAAATTCACTTGTCTCCTTGGTAAAACCACACACTGATGAAGAAAAGTGAAATGCGTCGCCCATAGGGTGTAGCGAAATCACTCAACTTCCTCTGGGGAGAGAGACTCGGGTATACAGAAATCTTTCTCTTCCAAGGAATAGAACTCCTCAGGGAAGAGGTCCACTACAGGAATGCTCCAAAATCTCCTTGACAAAAATTCAGGGTTTGGCCCTTGATTTTCCCACTCACCAATTGGGGGTGGTTGAGGAACTAATAGCAGTACTCAGGCAGACCGTTGGGACGACAGGTTGGCTGGCGGACAATATGGATAACGGGCTGATTATTCTCTGATTATCGGGCCATCCTCCAAAGAGTGAAGGGACCTAGCCGCTACATCACGGTAGGAGGGGATGCCAGTCGTCGTACAGGACTCAGGGGCTATGGATATTGGTGATAGGTCGTGATGCTGCTTGCCTGCCATCGGACCCCAGAATAGCTCTATGTGATCTCTTGTGGAGGTAGGAAGCGCTTTCAGTGATGATGGTGGTGATTTCATGACCGTAACCTACGGGGTTGCCAGGTCTTCATCCTCCTGGACAAACCAGTGGAGGGAAGCTGGAATCCTGTGGACATCGCATTCTTGGAGCACCAGGCTGATTCGCCTTTTCCCTGCCCTGGCCCTTGACTCGGATGAGTAAGGGTACAGCTCCCGAGCTTAGTTTTAATCCGCTCTAGAGTCTGAGAAGTGAATCGGTTTGATCTTTATCTGGGCCTCCCCAAGATTCTTCTTGTGGCTGCGACGACCCGATTTCCTACCCTTGGGTGGCTCCTTAGGATAGGGTCGATTTCTGACATGTGGTCCTTTGGCCGCACTGGTGCTAGGGTGGAGAGGGTTTCCAATTGAGGCAGCCAAGGTGTGAGGAGCACTGAGACAAATTTAAATGGGTACATGGGGAGGACCTCCATGAAAAGAACCCGAGAAGGAAAAACCTCCGCCGGAACCGACGAGAGCATGTGGAGGACCTCTATGCTTGGTGCGAGTGAAGCGAGATTGGCCTTCACCTCTCTAATTTTTGGGGTGAGGAGGACCTTCGCCAGATGCGGAGAGGTTGTAGGGAGGATCCCTACGTGGGAGAGGGACTAGATGGGCAATGTCTCCACATCGACGGTTGGGGGTAGGAAGAAGGAATCCATGCCCAGTGTGATGGGAACAGAAGAGGATTCCGTACCTAACATCACTGTGGTGGGGCAGACCACCATTCAGGTTGGGGGTAGCACAGGGAAAACCTCCATGGTGAGCCTCGGAGTGGGGGAGACCCATGATCTATGGGGTAGTGGTATGAGGAGGACCTCCATACGGGGTGGCATCACTGCGGGATGGTTCACGGTGACCACCGCTTGTGCCTACGACCTGGAGAGTCGACCCAGCCTGCCTGTGGGGTAGTTGGGGCCTCGATCCTAGTTGTAAGTATTAGCTCCCATGCTCAGTGTGTGCATGGACTTGATGATATGCATCGGTGGTGGTTGGGGCCACAGTAGTAGTCGATACTGATGCCCCTTGGCATGCGTCCTCAACTCATCCTCGGCGCTGACTTTGGGTAAGGTGAGCTGGTGTTGGTGGTGCAGGTGCATAGCTTACCTGCTCCTCCGGCAAGGCCGGGTGGCGGCGCTGACGCGGTCGGGTGGGGGAACTTGCTGGGAGCCCCTAGATTGGGACTCTGACCGGGCTAGGTCAGATGTCACCCACCTCATCAGCGTAAGGTATGGAGTCATCACAACGCTCTGGGACAGGCTCTTGAAATGATTTAATGTTGGTGTGGGGAGAAGTGTCTCCCGATGTGGCCCTCGAGGGTGGCATTGATGGTGGGTCTTGGACGCCTCTAGGTCCTGGCGGGCCATATCCCATGTGGGGATGATCTCCTCCTTCTTGTACCTGCATAAAAGGTCATTAATTACCCTTAGCTAGATAATTTCTAAGGGGTAGATGGGGTGTGGGTGCCTAGCAGTCATGGAAGTCGAAGCCATCATGGAAGAGGCAAGATCGCGCATGGTAGCCGTGTCGGTATTGCCCATGCCCCTATGCTGGTGGGCAGGTGATCGGGCTCTGGATGCAACAACTTGGTTCCTGGAAGTAGGGAGATGAACTCATTAACACTGCTAAGAAATGAAATTGATAAACAGTGCCCCAGCACCATTCTGTCTTTCGTGGCCGGTAAGAGGGATCCATGCTGACAATGTCCCAGAACGGGATTTCCAACGTTCTACTGCCCCAACTACAGGTGATTTTCACGACAAGACCACTATTTTCTTGGAAGGACCTGACATTGGATGTCTGGATCTAGTGACACGTCAATATATGGATGCCCCAAGTGCTACTAATCTCTATATTGTGGAGAATATTTTAACATCGGATTCACCATTTTTATTTCCTATGCTTTTTCTGAGGCGCGTGTATTCATCTGTGAGGATGCACAAATATTTCCCCACATTCCCGCTTTCCAAAGGCGGGTGGCAAACGCTCCTTATTCGGTGAGTTCTTCTCCTTGATCGAAACGGGATGATGGGATGTCGGTTCTTCCTTCTGTGGATCCCTCCTCGGAACTTGTCACATAGTCTAGGTCTCCCTCATAGATTTAATATGTTGTTCCTGATACACTTCCCGATGCCTTATCTTTATGGACACCAGTTAATTACGCAGCTTCAGTCAGGAGATTCTCAAGGGCCCAGTCAAGACAGCAACCTTCAGTTAGGATAGTAGTCACATTGGGGCATAACTGGACTATCTGGACGTAGGGGGATCAGCGTGTCTATATTCTGTGCCTTATTATAGGGCTTCTCAGGGGCATGGATGCCTAAGGCATCCCACATCGAATGAGGCAAATCATATTCCATTGGCATGTATCTGAGGTTTTCCTCATCTTCCCATGTTTAACATATGGTATGCCGCAAGTTTAACATCCAGCGGAGACGGATCAGACTAATCAGAAAACTGATTAGAGTGGATCAGATTGAGGAACCCCTTGTAGGGAACATTGATATTGGGGCCAGTTCATGGATATATTCCCAAATGATGTGGAGAGGAATGAGGTGGAATTATTTCACCGGGATGTGGCGGCCCGGGTAAGAATCAGGATGGATGATGGTTTTGGGCCTGAGCCTCGAAGAGACTTCCTACATATCCTCGAGGTAGGGAATCCAAGTCTGTATATCATCTAGAGATGTCTTACCATCGAATGAGGTTGACAACAGCTTTCCACTGAATGAGGTTACAACGACTTACCATTGTATAAGGATGTCAACGGCTTACCGCTGAATAGGGTCGCAACGGCTTACCACTGGATGAGGTCGGACAGAAGTAAATGATGTTGGAATGACTGGGTAGAGGGCTTGAACCTTAGGGAGGATTCCTACAAACCGTGACTTGAAATGGCTCAAAGACCACATAGTTCAGGTGTAAATTTTAACATCATGCGGGACGGGGACGAACCGACATGAAGATGGACCGGGGGTCTGATGGGTGTTGAGCTTGAACCTCGTGAGGATTCCAACATACCATGCCTCATCATGGATCAAAGACCACGTAGTTCAGATGGGGTGGGGCTTATAATCTAGGTTTCCCAAGGTGTTGGTGAACTGACGGGAAGGGACCAGGGGTCCAGGTGGATTTGAACCTCATTGAGGCTTCCTACTTACGATGCCATGACATGGATCAAAGTCCCCATTGTTCGGGATTGGTGTCAGTTAAACGACATGAAGGTAAAAAGGGTCTAGGTGGGCTTGAACCTCGTGGAGGCTTCCTACATACAATGCATTGACATGGAACAAAGTCCTCGTAGTTTGGGATGGGTGTAAGTGAACCGACATGAACGAGGACCTTATTCCAGGTGAATGGTGGGCCTAAATCTCAAGGAGGGTTCCTACATACCATGACTTGACAAGTATCAAAATCCCCACAGTTAGGTCATACATTTTAATGTCATGTGGGACGAGGTTGGTGGGTTTGAACCTCAGGGAGGCTTCCTACGTACCATGCATTGACATGGATCAAAGTCCCTGTAGTTCATCCATACAGTTTAATGTCATGTGGGATGAGGGGTTATAATGGTTGATGCTTACTCTAAGACCACATGAGTCATGCTCGATGTGAGAAACAAGAGGCAGAAAAGCCCTGACGACCATGTTGTGAAAGGTGAATCTGTGGGAAGTGAAGAGGGGCTTACGCGTTGAGCTGCCCAAGGTGTCGGGACATACTCCAGGATGGAGGCCCATGGGTGACAAAGCGCAGTGGGAGAGGGACTTGGGGCTGATGAAAGGAGGAGCCCCATTCTTTATCACACCCTCCGTTGGCCTTGGCACTGAGGAAGTGAGGAGGAGCAGGGGTGATGCCTCCTGCAAGAAAAGATAGGGGCTCACACAAACGTGGTTTCCCTTCCCCTGCGAACAAAATCCACTCCCATAAGGAAGATATCATCCCCTGTGGATGCCAGGGGGTGTGGAGAATTCCCAACGTGGGAGGACCCAAATTGTGAGGCACGGGGTGAAGCCACAGTTTAATGTCATGTGCTGAGGACAAGGGTGAATGGCATCTTAACGTCTAGTAGCTCAGACGAGGTGGGTTTACTCCGCACCCCTAGGACTTACATAACCGGTACCCTCTACTCCTTGTGGGAGGGAATGCACTAGAAAGACCGTAATGATGGGGTGTCATGGAGCGAACCATCAAGGGGTACACGTTCGTGTGGCTATGCGATGAAGAAATATCCATTAGCATTCATATGTGAAGAAGCATTAGATGCATCAACAATATGGGAAGAATCATCCAGGGGACTTTGATGTCACATCATGCAATCCTGGAGGGTCGCACAAGAAAAGGATTTTCCAAGAAGAGGGGTCTATAGGTAGGGGCCTTGTGGAGCTATGTTTCTCTATGTGGCAGAGGGCACATGCGAAAGCTATGCTTCGCGAAGTAGGGTGCCTTATCCTTAGCATGGGGTGGAGGTGAAAATGGAAGGTGCTTCACGAAGTGGAAGGGAATTCACAGAGCACATCCTCGCAGAGCAAAGGTGCCTCGTGAAACAAGGTGTCGGGAAGCAATGTGCTTCGCGAAGTACAGTGACCCTACATTAGCATGTGAATCAGGTGTACATGAAGGGTGTTTTGCAAAGCATAAAAGCTATGCGACAACCCGGGTCCCCTTGGGGTTCCCCATCCTTTGTGAAAGCTCATAGGCTTCGCAAAAGGCATCCCTCTAAGCAGAAAGAATCAAAACAAGACAATGGGGAGGCACTTCTCAAAGCATAAGTACCTCCCACAACTCATGGTTCACCGAGCAGATGAGCGCTTCACGATTCGGGAGGTGAGAATTCAAAAAGTCAAATTGTATGTTCGGAGAGCTCAGGGGGAGCTCGGTATTTATAGGCAAGAGGCACCATGGAGCGGAGCTCATGTGGAACGAAGTGGAACTAAGTTGCTTTGCGGCAGGATCGTGAACATCAAATGGGTTTTCAGATCATCCCGCCTCCTGGTCTTTGTGGCGGGTTCGCGAACGTCCAATCCGTTCACGGAGCGTCCCGCCTCCTCCTCTTCGTGGCATGTTCGCGAACATCAAATTCGTTCGCAGATCATCCCGCCTCCTGGGCTTCACGGTGGGTTCGCAAATGTCCAATCCATTCATGGAGCATATTTCCTCCTTTTTTTCTCAGCGGTCACAGTGTTAGGGGGCTCTGCGATGTGGCATCGCGAGGCCGCCCATCGGGCCGTCTATGGGCCTTTTCTTCGTTCAGAATTTTGGAACCAACACACATTTATTTAACATAGGTTAACTAAGATATGATAAAATAAGGAATTATTTTACTATACTATACACATCCATTATCTAGATGGATTAAGATTATGTGATGATGAAATGTTTGAGAAACCTTTTTTTCAATAGATTATACTACGATGATATGATGAATGTATTTATGATCTTAAAGTACATAAATTTATGATTTTCATTATATAATTAAAGGCACCAAAATCATATATTAAACAACTGATTTGGGTAAAGACTGATATCTCCTGAGATAATATGGAATATAATGAGGAGTAAACCTAGATCAGTAATGGAATCTATCCACTATGATAGTTTTGTAAGTGATACATAACTAAGGAATTGATGAACTAGATTTTAAACCCAATCCACTATGCGAATCCTTCCAATAAAATAGTCTTGTATGGGATTTATAACAAATGAAATGTTTTTTTCATGCTTATGTGTAGGAAACCAACTTATGTATTATTCTTATGATATGTTCTTGTGGATTGTGATTGATGTTTTCTTATTAAAAAACCTTATGAATTATGTCATTTTTATAATAATGATGTTTTTTCTTTCATATGTTATTAGAGATATTTTGTGTATTGGGTATGACTTTTTAAATTTATTATCATTTAATCATATATTTATTTAGATATTATGATCAGTAATGTTATATATCTGATTTTTATCAAAATAGATCACATAAGCGCTCCATTCTATATGTTTTATTTTTCCTAGGTTATGAAGAAGTATTTTAAATAGGACATGTATAATAATGGTATTCAATGAGAATAAATTTATGGGAGATTTTGAATATATTTCATGATTTTTATTAATTACTAATCTACTATATAAATAAACACAACCTCTATAGTTATAGGGAATGTATTATCCTGTAACGTATTGAATATACATATAAAATGATGTAATATTTCTCAATGTAATGTTTGTTTCATCATAAAAATATTTTCCCATAAATAGGATCATCATCCTCAGTTAGGTAATTTATTTTCTTTATTTTCAAGACATTCACATAACATTTGTATTTGGATTCTAGTGCCTTATGATCACAAAAGTTCAACATTGACGAAATAGGGTTCTTGGATATCATTTCTATTCGAGGTGCATTGGTGGGATCCTTAATTTCCTTAAAGGAAACTATAATGAAACATTCTAAACCATTTATAAATATTGTTATGGTTTTTATCCAATGATATAATTTTCAATTCATTGCAAGATATTTTTTGTTAACAAGGGTCTGTGACTCATTTTTTCCATAGGTCACTAAGTAGGAGACATCATGAGCGCCTCCACATAATAAATATTATGACTAATAAATAGGCCACATCATTATGTCATTAAATATATATATTTAATTTTTTATCAGAATAAACATATTCTAAAAATAGTTATCAGGCCAGTTTCAATGATTATAGAGCTGAAATAAGGTATGAGAGAGATACTATGGACAATCACCCAAGATTCTACAACATATCTTAATAAGATCATAAAATTCAATGAAGGCGTCATAGAATATAATTTATTATATCGATGCTTCTTTTTTCACTTAATTTATTGATATATTAACTGAGGATATATTTTTATACATCTATTTCTATAGAAAAGTTATATTGAAAAATCATTTATAAAGAGGCTCTAGCTCTTTTGTTATTACAACCTGATTTTCTTATCACCCGTCTCTTAAGGTATTGGTATGAACTATTAGGGACACTATAAATTTTTGGGGAATTAGCTGAGGATGAGGAATGGGGTTCACCTAGATAATATGGACCAATCAATATCGATGATGAACTAGTGGAAGTGATGCTAGTCATCTCCCTCACACAAACCGATGAGGTAGCTGGAGAATATGTGATAGTGGGGAAGGGTATTCCAATTAGACTAATATTGGGAGAAATATTAAATGGTGGAATTGATTCCTATGATAGTGGAGGTATACACTATCACATATCATCACTATCCTTTATATTTTTTATCTAACACAAACACACACACAGATATATATATATATCCTTGTGATTTTCTTCTAGTTGTGCTAGTTTAGGTGACATAACGATGGGAATATGAATCCATCATTATTTCATCACCATTATTTGAGTCATTGTAATGTAAAAAATACCTTTAGATAATGTTTACATTAAGAATCTATGAATTTACCTATATCCAAGTCAGCTTATTAGGTTCCATATCAAAATCGAAGTTCCTTAAGCTTCAATGGTCTATAATAAAGCTAGTGTGGTAGGACAAACAAAAGTTAATCTATGAAAACTCCATTGTATAATTTCATCATCAATTTCCTAATATTAAACACATATTTTATTACAATATGGAATAGTATATTAAACTAAAAAGATATCATTGTAACCGTAATGAAAATAATTGATAAGTATAAGTGGGTAAAGAATATTTTAATAGATGAAACAAAATCTAAGACAATGGTTCTTCTCATGGAACACAAGTCTATGGAACTTCAAGAACTACCTTATAATGATGAAATAGAGTCTATGTTGTTACAAATGGATCATGAAGGGGTATCCTTAGTAATCATCCTCTTTAAACAACTATATTATGTTGAGAAAATGGTAAGTGAAAATGAGAGTCTTGTTATAGAGGACAAAAATGTAGAATAAAGTACTAATATAAAGGTTGAATATCTACCGGGTGAGGAGGAAGAAGATTCTACAAAGCTTGTTTAACTTTATTAGTTTTTCAATTACTTATACCTATCACTAATATTACATCAATATTTTATATAAATCATGTTAAATAGAATTTTTAATTATTTTCCCCTTGACTTATGTTTACCAATTAGAAATATAATCAATATTTTTTGATGATCCATTGTTTTTATTTAAAATAAAATTCATTATCTTGAAACTAGATTCAATTTCTTGTATTCTTTTTAATATGACTATAAATTCTTAATAATCTATAAAACATGATAATTGTAACATCATAATAATAAAATCCACCTGAACATTGAATTTATATAGGTTAGGTAAATCATAATACAAAAACCCATGATTCAAATTATAAATAGCGAATAAATTAGTCATCTATAAGGATTGTACACATAGTTTAGTTTAGGAAGTCTAGATACAGAGTGTCTCTATACCATCACTATATGTCTAGGTGGACCTGTTAGATAAAATATTTCAAATTTTAATTTATTTATAAACATGTTGGATTGTATTGATATAGGTTGGATGGGAATGGAAAAAATTTACCATCATTGTAAGATGAGGTAAACTGTCATCTAGATACAAGTGTAGATCATTTAGATGTAGGGGAATGAATGAGTTATCATAATAGAAATCATGAAATTATTTTTTATGGAAATTTAATTTCTCCAAAGGTTTAGGATACCCTAAAATTAAAACTTTTCACATTTTACAAAAAACATATAAACCAATATGGGTGAGGAACATATGGGTGTTAATTCTTTTTCCAAAGTCTTTAGACCCAGTGAGAATATCTTGAATTTTTATAGGGCCACATGCTGGTCCCCATAATATTTTATGTCTTATTATTTTATACCTAACTTTTTCTAGTCCCTTAGAGGTAAAATATCAGTGCCCATGAAGATATATTTTTCTCATGATTCCAATTTATGGTTTTTAAGCTAATGGATTTTATGAATATTCTTGTATATATGCTCTAAATTTTTATAATGATATGAATGATGTTTCTCTATTTAAAAGAGACTCAACTTTTACTCAAGATTCTTGTTGGTTTTTTTCATCCTAATATGTACAACGTATTTCTACTTTGGTAGTTTGCGTTCTTCCATGTCATCACAATGAGTTTGATGTTTGTGGGAGAATAAATTTGATCAAAAGACAAGGTATTATATATAACAACAATGGTGTGGTAAAACCTATGTTAATAGGGAACCTAATACTAGTATAGTTTCCCCATGGATCGGAAAATGAAATTTTATATCACAGTGCTCGATCTATGGGGTAATTGTAACAACCCCAATGAGAATTACAAGAGACATGGTTACTTCATCACTTTTTGAACTTAGGATGAAAATGATGTAAATCAAAGATTAACATATCTAAATCCAAAAATGGTGAAATGAAAACATATAGGCTAGGGATACCACTAACTGTATTATATATGAATATCCTATTTCCATACTGTTTCATGAGTGTAATGGGGATTACCACTGCCCAAATTCAAGTTAATGTTACACTACAACAATATATAGGGAATATGGGGTTAAAAAATCTTTTATTTTTGGATAAAACACTTACTTTTTATTGTTATTTACTTTTTAGTTAAGTGGTGTATTCACCAACACTAACTATATTTGTCATTGAAGATTCAATATGATCTTTACCAGTAGCCATGGAATATTTATAGTGATTTATATACACAAGGTAAAAATTATGTCATATTGGAATAGAATATTCAAAAGTTATTTAGAATACTTTTTTTAGATCGGTAAATATTTTTTTGTGGACTATAAAAAGGGAATGGAGGTGGATGATGATTTTTAAATATGTCTAAGGTATAAGGATATGTTGTCACTTCATATCATATAATAAAATAAATCAATAAATAAGTATTTCTTTTAAATGTTCTTGGGGTAGTTTGAGTTTATACATAGTGGATACTAAAAACATTCCTAGTATTAGGACATTGAAGGGAGGATCAATATGAACTGAGGCCAAACACTTGGGTGTGATGGGGGATTAAAGATTATGAATGTTACATCAAATTCAAAAGTGGGAGACCTAGATATCCCTACATATCATGTGATAAATTGTATAAAACAACCAATATCATGAAGAAAAGATATAAAAATTATCATCTAAGGATAGGGTCAGTGAAGGAAAACTTGACATGAAATGAAGGAGTACTGAGTCCTCGGATGGTGGGGGAGTTTAGGATTAAAATATAATTTGATGTCGGCTCCAAATTAAGTGACACTAATATCACCACAAATCATTTAAAAATAATAATAAAATAATACATAATTTATATAAATGATATGAAAATTATCATATAATCGTAGGGTCAATGAAGGAAACTTTGAAGGGAATTTGTAAACCCAAGTGGTAGGATGTTATGGGAATTAAATTGAAAGTGGGATTTGTTGGTGTGTGTAGGATATGTTATTTTTTTGTCACTTTATATGAAATGAAAATTAGAATCAATATATATTTATTTATTATAAATTTTATCTAGAAATATTCAGTTCATATTCCGGGGAATGATGGAGAAATGGATGGGTTACTTTGTGAAAGAAGGTTGAATAGAAAGAATATGAATTTGGAGAGGTACCGATATCAAGTCAAAAAATGTTTCTTCCTAGTGTAGGGAAATTTTAATACCCAAGGTAAATTTAGAAATCACAAGTACTATAATTAAATAGAGTGGTTTGGATGACGATATTCATGGTCAAACTCGGGTAAGAATGTTATGTGTCGCAAAATATCCTAGAATAACATGAATAAATATGCAAATAGTTCTTAGAAAAGGAATCATTTGTATGTTTCTGAAGAATTTAGTTTAAGGAACCAACCATAAATATTACATATTCTAGTGAAATTAAAATATAATTAAATTTATTATATTTACAATAATCTTTTAGCCTAAGAGTTTTAGTGGGTTATGTAATAATTCTTATATATGAAACAAATATATATACAAGGTCAAAAAATCCCATTGGTATCCATTTTTTCTTAATTTAAAACTTTTAAAAAGAAATTGGTTTTATTTTAATGAATACAATTTAGGGATATTATCATGAATTATTTGTACACCATACCCAACCATAATCCATTAAAAAATAAAAATATAGGATGAACACCAAATCTCTGTAAGTGACATCAAAATAATCTAAAAAATTGTTTATCTATTAATAATTTTAAAAAAAATTATATTAAAAAAGTGTCATTGGGATCAAATTTACATTTTAGAACCAAATATATCAACTTACCTATTTAAATATTTATATTAAAAAATTCAAAAGAAATCATCAAGGGAAAATAAAACACCTAATGTTTTCTTTGAAATCATGAAAAAACATATAATAATTTTTTCAAAACGTTAAATCTATCAATATTTGGATGTATAATATACTTTCCTTTACCTTATGAAATTTAATAATTTCCCTATAATAACATACAAATTATATATAAATTATGTTGATTACATTATGCAACATCTTACTTATACATGTATTAACTACTATGTTTATAATTCGAGTAACCATTATAGTTACAATTGAAATAACCATAAGGGTTATACATGGAGTAACTATCATAGTATATTATAATAATATATTAGGAGAAACCTAATCAGTTAACTCCATACCATGATTATAATTACCATCATACTATATTCCCATATTCTGTTAAGAAAAACCTAATTTGTTAACTTCATTTGGTTACCCATTGCATTATAGAGTTATAACATGCTCACATGCATTTTATATATATAATAAAATCATACTAAAAACAACTCCAAAGAACCGTAACACAAATAAATTTGAAAGTGGATATTTTTCATCATAATAAACAAGTTAAATCAATGGATGTTGTATTTTTTAAATAGAAATAACAAAAAATGTGATTAAAACATTATCTAGGAAAATAAAGTTTCTATTTTAAATCACTTATTAAAAAACATTTTCACTTATAAAGAAAAACAATTAATTTTAAAATAACCATGTAAAATTATAAATCCATCATCAATGAAAAAATTAATCATTAAAGTGGGAATATCTATTCATTCCATATATGATAAAAAATATTACATCTATATTTTTGTTTTAAAAGTCACACAGTACCTTGTTTGTAAAATGAATAAAATATTCCAATAAAACCATTTCAAAAAAATTGAAACATATAAAAAAGGACATTAAAAAACTATATATGAATTGTAAAATCCATATAGAAATTATTTTTAGAAAAAAATCATATGGATATTGAATAAAAATATAGTTTTAATAAAATATTTAAATAATTTTTTTTGAAAAAAAATACCTTACCTTGAGTCTGACTCATCATCTATGTTCTTTATCTCATTGAATAATAACTTTGGTAAAATAATGATTATATAATTTTTTTTGAAGTTTATTATTATTATTATTTTATCTTCTTACTTTATATATTTATTTAATTTATCAATTTAATTCTAATCAGATATTTTGATGTTATTTGGTTCATATGTCCAATTTAACATAGGTATATTGACTACGGTCAGCAGGAGTGAAATGTCTAGAGGTCATCACGACCCACAAAATGTAATTTATAAACCAACACTAGCTTAACCATAATGGATTGAACCTAATGGAAGAAGTGTGATTGTTCTTTTTCTTTATTAGATATCTAAACTATTGAAAACAACATGATAATCATTAATTAAAAAAAATAGATTTTTATGGGGGGGTTTTTATGTGTTAATGGGGTTAGGAAATGGGTTTAATGAGTTAGAAAATAGAAGCTGCTAATGGATAAGGTAATTCTTCATACTATCTTAAATGGGTTTCTTCTTTCACATAATTTTACTGAAAATTCACATTTCAAAAATTAGTTCGATTATTCTCCCTCATTAGGATACATTCCTGAAGAATAATTATTCTTGAAGTTGACCACTTCAAGAACCATTCAAATAGAGAACATCATTGTAGATTTGAAAACTTGAAATATCTTTCTTAGAGTTACTATATCTTTTAAATATAATGTTTCATTAATTTAACCCATGATAAATACCAGTTAATGATGTTAGAGTTTTGAATTTAGGAGCAATGAGAGAAAAATCAATTTGATGAAATCAAAATCGACCTCGTCGATTCATTCTGATGTATTAGAAATATAATGTTAAGAAGGGGAAATATTAAACCATAGAAATAAAAATTCCCCATGTGATAATAATTTTAAAATCATGTTCAAATTCATATAAAATTAAAGTACACAATAAAAATTTGATGTATGAAAAAGTGGGGCATGGGGAAGAAGATGAGGGAAGACATCCCCTTTAAAGAGCTACTTGAACCCCCTGGTTTTCCTTGCACTCCTGCTCGAAGTCCATAGCTCGTTGATCATTAGTGGTGTGTCACTAATGTTAGGTCTCTCTTTCTCTCCCTATCCAAGAAATGTCGAATTTTATATCTCCCATATTTTGTTTGACTCTTCTTTTAAAGTCCTCTATGATCTCTGGTTAGTCACCTAATACACGCACAAACTTAATTTGGTTCATTCTAAATTTTCAAATAGATCATAAATTATTACTAGAAATCATCAATTGTATGTGAACAATAAGATAACCTTTCTTGCTTAATAAGAATAATGGTTTTTGTAAATGTTGAAATATTTAAAACTTTGTTCTATAAAGAAAAACATACATTAATGAAAAGAATTAACTTTTCGAAATAAATTATAATTATTATAATTTATTGTGTTAATTAATTTATATTTATTTATCAATATTTTTTATTAGTTATATAATCAATAATAAAAGTTACTTATTAATATTTTTCAATTAAAATAATTCTTTTAATTTAATATTTAATTTTATTAATTATTGATTATTATATTATAATTAACACTACTATTATAATTTTACTTTATTATTAATTTTCTGTAATTTTTTTAATTTTTATTATATTTTTTTGTTCTCATCTACTTTATTATCTTGGGCCATAGGGGGGGTCTATTTCTTCCATTGATCTTGCTGACTACTGATTTATTCTTCTTCGAGATTGCGACATCCAAGATTTGGTGCTGAGTATCCATGGATGAGTTTCCTAAAGAAAAGTGACTCGTATTAAGGAGCTGACGGTTTTCAACGATAAGAATATAAATTTGGATTGTAGGGGAGGTGATGGAGGTGTTTCAAGAGACTGGAAGTGTCTCGTTTTGTGGTGGTGTCTCAAATCTGCTACCAGTGGGAAACATTGTTGGAGTGGTGACTCACGAGGGAGGTGGCATTGGCAGTGTGTCGATGGGATATTGTAGATTGGAGGTATGAAAATTGTGACGGTGTCTCGAATTGGTTTTGATGCTAGTGGAATGTGAAATCTGTTGATGGTGGGGATTAGAGGAGTTGTTGTGGGTGGGTCATTAAACACCATGGTCTGGTGAAGTGAAAATTTGATAAAGGGGCTAGTGTTGTGTTAATTTATATTCAAAAATCATAAATTAAAAAAACAATAATCAAATAAAAAATTAAGATATAACAATTTAATGGATGATGAAATTAAAAATAAAAAACGGATTCAATTAATTAAAAAATCAAATCAAATCCAAAGTTGTATTAGTAAGAACATAAATCAATTGATTAATTAATAATTTCAAAATAGGAAAATAAAAATAAAAACTGAAACTTATTTTATAAACTATCTAACAGTATTAAGAAAATAAAAATAAAAATTTATAAAGATTTATAAATTTTATTAAAAAAATTTATTTTAAATGATTTAAATGATTTATTTTAATACACATTAAAAAAATAAATTTATTATTAATGTTAATATATAATATATGAAGCCTTAAAAGATGAAAAAAATAAGTTAATTAAATGAAAACGTGATCAAATAATGGTTAATTTAGAAAAACAAGCATGGCCTGATATTGATGCAGTAAATGAGATTTCAAATTCCAAAAAAAGTAATTAGAAAATTAAGGAACTAGAGAATTAATTAAAAAATAATAATAATTTAAAAAGATACAAAATCAAAATTAATTATAAAAAACTATTAAATAATAAGTTTAAAATTGAAATTATTATTCTTTGACTTTTTAATAAATCATAGAATATAATTAAATTACCGATTAAAAACATTAATATATGATGTGAAAAATCATATGATTTTAAGGCCACACGAAATTCACCCACACATAGTAATTGATTTTTCTTAATAAATACAATTTTTTTTCATTTAGAAAAATAAAACCACATTTTTTAAATAAATTTCATAATGAATCATGGTAAGAAATTTTAAATCATAGGAACAAAAATTGTGAGACAGTCTTTTCAAATGAGTTGTTCAAAATAAGTCTTATTTAAGTCCAAATAATAACTAAATGATCAAGAAAGAAAATAATTATTTACTTCTCAGGATGTCATGCCTCACATATGAGGTCACTTATTGACTAACATAAATTCAATTTCAATTACAGAAACTATGAGTGAAAACAAGGTACATAAATGTGATAACAAGATACTGAAAAAAGGCACCATCTACCCAGGATTTCCCCTAGGTTACAAAAATAAATATTGTTTTTGAAATCACTTTGTTGATAAAAATTAAATTATTTTCAAAGAAGTAAATTGTCCCATTATTCATTTGGTGTTTAAAATTCCACTCAACTTAATGGATTTTTTTTGAAAAATGAGAAATTTATATTATTTTGTTGAATTCTACCATGCCCTGTAACTTTTGTAATGATCTATTCATATGAATTTATTATAATTGTACTTAGGGCTTACACACACACACACTTAGTGCCTAGTGTCTCAGAGGTTCACCATGGGTTCCCATTTTCCCATTTTACTCATAATTAAAAAGGCTTAAATCACTACAACTTATGTTTTCTTAACAAAGTTATTACATTTAAAATTAAATAAAAAGTGATACCCCTAAATTCAAGTTCATGTTTCTTATTTCCTAATGTAATGATCATAACATACAAATAGATATAAACTATATCACTCTCATTCTTAGTTCCTAAAATAGAATAATTGTTAAAGTATTATAAAACTTCATTCAATAATCATTCATCATAAAAAATTTCAAATTTAATGTAACAGTAAAGTACTAGTATGTAATTATCCATTAGAAAAGAATAAATTTAATTTCAAAATGAAGCCTAAATAATTAGAAAATTTTGACTGTTTTTTACTTGAAATGTTTTAAAAATGACAAAGGGATTTTACGGGGTTACATTAGGGCGCATATTAGATTAGAAATGAAGACTCTAGCCTCCACACACAAAAACATTTTTTCCACAATGATGAATTCCAAGGTGGAAAAAGAAAATTTTACTACTAAATAATAATAATGATTTACAATTTATCATAATAATTAAATATAAAAGGGTCACTGTGAAGTTAAAAAAGTGTTACTTCTGTAATAAACAATTTATAATAGATTTACATATATTTTTATTATATTTAGTGAATAGAAAATTTTCAATTATGTTCTAAAAACAGCATTTGAAAAATGAGTACATAGTGAATTGAGTATCATAAATTTAAATGATTAGATTCAACAAAAATATTAATCATCACAGAATAAGTGTATTCTAACTCACAAAAAATACATGCAAATGTGCTCAAAAGTAGACAGTAAAGTGTACAATCCACACAATTAATATCACATATTGAGAAATTTTAATATCATTTTTGTACCGATTTTCAATAATCAAAAACATACAACAAAAATTTCATTCAACAATCCAATATGTAGTAATGTAAAAGCAAGACATCAATAAGTCATCTCCATTGCTATACCACTGAGTCACCATTGTGGTGAATCACTACCGAATGTGGAATGGTGACTTGTTTTTTTCACTTTTGACAGTAATAGAGTAGAAAAAATGCGGAACTAAAAGAATGGAACATCTCTAATTAACGATGCTTTAGCTTACCGTGAGGCATTAACATGAAAATAATTGTGAGCTAAAAAATTAAGGTAATTCTAATTCCAAAGTAGAACCAACAGAAAAACTATTCTCAAAAAACACAGAACAGAAATAATAACCACCAAACACCGGTAGAAAATTTACCAAAGATAAAGAAAGAAGTAATTTATTGAAAAAAAACCATACCAAAAATAAAATAAACGAAAAACGATGGGTTGAATCCCAAGAAGAAATAAATTTTGGGACATTCATTAAACTTTATTTAAATAATAAAATTATTTTATTCAATGAAATTAAATAATTTTTTTCCACCCATGCAGTGTGGGATTTAGAGACCCCATCCAAACTCCCTTAGAAACAAACCAGCGTCGCTAAGAGGGACTGAATTCTTATAAAAAAAACCCACATGTGTTTGACCTAATTTTCTTTTAATGAAAAATCAATTCTATTATACATATATATATTATAGGGAAGAAATAAAGTCGCTTATCAGCTAGAACACAACCATATAAGACCTCCTTAAAAATTATGAAAAGCATGTTACTCTTTTTATAGAAGATACCCTCTTACAGTATTATTTAAGTTTCAAGGTAGAATCACCTCAGTCATGGTTCTTTTTATTTGTAATCAGGGTGTATAACGCTTCGATGGATAAATCACAATTCTCCAAACATAACTTATCAAAAACTATCTCATATTTCTTAGAAATGGTTGTGAAGTCTATTGAGTTTTGAGAAGTAATTTCAAGAGAAGGTTATTTTATTCCATATTGAAACATTTTTAGTTCATTTAAAAAGAAATCTGTGCCCCTTTTACATTTTTATCCAAATCAACATTATGTCCAATAACCCATGTTTTCTTTTTAGTAGTCAATGGATGTTATGGTTGAAAAATAAATCACGTATGTTCATTTCAACTTCTATAATAACTAACTCCATAACCAATTGGGTTCCCTCATGATTTCAAAACTTTAGAGTTGTGTGTTTTTATTCTAAATCATGGGAATCAAATTTATTTTCTTTAGATTCAATTTTGTGACAAATTTAACCTTATTTAATTTTAAAACATTGAAATTCATATTCGGTTTTTCAAATAATTGCATCATTATAGTTCCTAAATTATTTGGTCAAACAATCACTTTTATGACAAATTAGTTTCATGATTGATGTTCTTTGTTTAAATTTGGAGATTTCAATTTTGATAAATTCAGAAAACATGCTTCCCTCAAATTCCACTATTTCCATCACTTCTTCATAAAATGACTCCAACGATGATGGTTTGCCCTTCATGATTTGAGAGTTCTCCATATCTTCATAAGCTAGATCATCATAAATATTTTTAAATTTTTCATCATTGTGACAGACTAGAAACACTCTTATGAGTTTGTTCAAATTAAGTTTCACATCATATTTCAATCCATTAAAGAAAACACTTGTGGAATCCATGATCTAGGGATTGTAATATAAATTCAATAAAACATTTCCAAGAATCGAAAAATCTTTCTTCACCCCTCATTGATGTTGGTGATCAAAATCCTATAGGGCCTACATATATGACCGTCTATTCTATGGATTTTCCTAATAAAATATATGTTGTTATTTAAGTGTAAAAGAACTCAAAAAAGATATAAATTAATGAGAAAAATGATATTACAAATGATATCAATACAACCCATAGAAAAATTACAATTTTAGTGGCAATTTATAAAAACATTCAACTGAAAATCACAAAGAAAATCATATTTCAAGGAAAAATGATATGATTCAACAACTAAATCAAGCATTTTTTAATGAAAAGTTCTAAAAAAAACATATTATTATTTTACATATATATATATGTTTTCTTATTTTCTAATCTTAATAAAAACAACTGCAACCTTTTTTGGAGATGAAACTAAATGTTGAAATTGTAGATGGTCTTTACGTCCCTCATAATATTATTTATAATCCTATAATAGAATAGAAATTAAGGGAAACCCTAAGGGAAGTATGGTTAGTGTTCTAGGGCTTTATTTGGTCTCCAAAATAATGATATAAATAGGAAAATCATTATTTAAAAAAATGAAGAATATATTTTAATGAATGTTTTTATGTTTTAATGGAGTTAAGAAATTGTGTTAAAGAGTTTGGAAATATAATGTGTTGTAGGGTTATGGAATTATACCTTTTATATTAAATGGTTTTTTTTATTTCACATAATTTTATTGAAAATAAACTCTTAAAAAATAGGTTTGATTTGTATCCCTCTCTAAGATATTATCATGCATAAGAATGATTGTTGAATTTCACTACTTTAAAACCCATTCAATCCAAAATTAACTATGTATATTTGATAATAGGAAACAACTTGGCCAAAATTAATGAAGAATTATAATTTAAGGTTTGATTAACTGCACCCATGATCTATCTTACCAAAATATCCAAGAGTTTTTAATTTAATCACAAAGGGAGAAAACTAAATTTGAGGAAATCAAAATTGATATCGCATATTGATTTGGATTTTTGATTTTTTTTATAAATATGATATATTAAACCAGAAAAATAGAATTTCCTATAGTGAATATTATTAAAAAATAAAGTTCAATGTTATTGTAAATTAAAGTACACAACACATATTTGAAGTACAAAAAATAGAGCGGAGTAGAGAATAAGATGAGAAAATAACTCCCCTTTGAACAGATACTCGAACCCCCTTGGTCTACCTTGTACTCCTACTCAAAGTACATAGATCCTTGGTCATCAGTGGTGAGCCATGAAAGTTAAGTTTGTATTTCTCTCCCTATACAAGATGTTTTAAATGTTATACCTACCATCTATTGGTTGCCTCATCTTTTAAAGTCCTCTATAGTCTATGGTTGGTAACCTAATTCATGCATCTACTTAATTTGGTGTTCTCCAATTTACTAAATCTCATACACGGTTACTGGAAATCATCAACATCATGTAAATAATAGTAGAACCCCTCAAAATTAATTCAATGGATGATTTCAATAAACCTGAGTGTATTTCTTATTGGGTTCTGCAAGAAAAAACAAACATTAATAAAAAAATTAACTGTTATAAATAATAATAATAATAATAATAATAATAATTTATTTTGTTAATTAATTAATAGTTATTTATAATTATTTTTCTTGTTTTTTAATATATTATTTGTGTTATATATTAATATTTATTAATTGAATTATTTTTTTATTTTAAAAAATAATTTTATTAATTATTAATTAATATATTTTTATTATTATTATAATTATTGTTTTATTATTAATATTTTATTTGAATTTTTATTATATCTATTTTCTTCTATGCCCGTTATCTAAGGACACACACAAGGGGGTGTCTTTGTGTTCCTAGAGAATCCACTTCCTGGCCATGAAGCTCCTCCATGCGGCGCCCACATGGTGTGGGGCTACTCCAACTATTGCATCAGATCAATCTTCAAATGGTGGTGAGACTCCCTCCAAACATCATAACCACAGTAGTTTGTGGTCTACCTAATCAGATATTTCTATAAACCCTTCTCCGGTAATGGAATATCGAATGAGGGTAACAACATTGGTGGTTTAGATCTATTATGATTTGGTTCTTGTCGCGATGGCGTCAGGCTCATGTGATCTAGGTGACTGCTGAATTCATATTCTTTTAGTTGGATTAATCTATGGTGTGGTGGTGAGTTCATCCACTGGTGAGTTTCCTTAAGACTAGAAACTCACATCATGGACCTGTCAATGTCATAAGATATGAGTGTGGTAATGGCTCACAAGGGATACGCTGGTGGTGTTTCAGGAGAATGAAAATGTCTCATGTTGTGGAGGTGTCTAAGATCTATTAATAATGGGAAACATTTCTGGTGTACTGACTTGTGGGGGAGGAGGCCATGGTGGTGTGTCAAGGAAATACTCTTGACTGGTGATATTAAATTTATAATGGTGTGTCAAATTGGTTTTTTATGCTGGTGGAAGGTGTAATCTACTGATGGTGGGAAATGGTGGTGTTGGAGATGGTGTTTCATGAGACATTATTGTCTAGAACAGTAAAAATTTGACAAAGGAGTAGGTTGTGTTTTTTTATTCTATAAAGATAAACAAAAGGAACAATAATAAAAAAATATATAACAATTTTAGGG
This sequence comes from Viscum album, assembly GCA_963277665.1. Taxonomy (NCBI): domain Eukaryota; kingdom Viridiplantae; phylum Streptophyta; class Magnoliopsida; order Santalales; family Viscaceae; genus Viscum; species Viscum album. Next base: position 1,867,941,895 of record OY728159.1, read on the forward strand.
TTATATAAATTAAAAATTAAAAATTTATCCAATTAAATAAATAAATAAAATAAAATAACAATCTATATTATAAAAACTAAAATCAATTTACTGATTAATATATTGAAAATATAAAAAATAAAATTAAAAAATAAAAGTAATAAAAAACGGCCTATAATATTAAGTATAGAAAGAAATTGAAAAAAATATAAATTGGATAAAAACATTAAATTTTAAATGATACACTACTACAAAACACGCTTATAGAAGCATTGGCATTTATCAGTGCTAGAAAACATTTCGGATAAAGTACATCTTTACCATTGCTAAAGTATGCATTGATATAGGAAGCCCTTTATTAGTGCTAAAAAAAGAATTGATAAAGGTCACCCTTTATCTATGCTTTTATTTAGCATTGATAAGAGGTTACCATTATAATTGAATTATTTGAGCACTAATAAAGGAAACAATTATGAGCAATTTATTTTTACTGTTGATAAAATTTTCTCTTTGTCAATTTTTTTAGTGCTGATAAAAGCTTCCATTTATCATCACTTTTTACCACTGATAATGGTCCAAAATAAAATGATAAAATAGAGAAGTAAAAATAATATGAGTAAATTAAGAAAAATATGAAACATTTTATTAATTAAAAAAAATATTTATAAAAATGAATAAATATAATATATATATATATATATATATATTATAAATATTAATAAATAGTATATATTATATATAGATTTATAAAATGAATAAATATAATATATATTTAAAATATTAATTTAAACATATTATGGTCTAATTCTTTTTTAATGTTTGATTTTTCAATATATCCTATATCAAATTTTATGTGCTGCATTTCTTTCACATACAGATATATATATTAATTCATTTTTATACATCAACGCACACACAAATACATTTACGCAATATATAGAAACACATACACCTAATATTTTTTAAATTTATTAAAATTTAGTATATTTTAGAAATTCATTATAGACAGATACATTTAATATATATTACATATCTAATCGATCAACATTATTTATTCATTATTAATACTACAGTTAGGGTATTCATTTTTAATTTTTTTAATTTTTTATTTTATTTTTGAATTTCATCATTTTCTATTATTTATTTATATTTATTTATTTACTATGTTTTAGAATTTTCTATATGTATTAATCCACTTCAATATATTTATATATATATATATATCTGTATTTCTTAATAACATATATTTATTTAATAAAACTTTTCTATTTTTTCAATATTTTTAATGTGTACTCATTTTTAATTAATGAATATCAATCATTTTTATAATGCATGTATTTAAGATTATATAGCCATTAATAATGTAAAAATTATATGTGAAAATAAATATATATCAATAAATATATCTATAAATTTATATTTACTATATTTATAATTATTTTAAATAAATAATAATTTTCTTAAATAGGTTTTGTATAATTATAAATTAATAATTATATGTATTTAAGTAATTGTAAAAGTATAATTAATTAATTTATATAATTACAAAGATACAATAATGCTATTTAAATAATTACAAAATTATAATAAGTTTATTTATATAATTATAAAATTATAATAATGTTATATAGATTATTATTATTATAAACTTATATCAACGCTTTTTTAGTACAAATAAAGATGAATCTTTATCAATGCTAAAAAAAGTGCTGTTGAAATATCTATTTATCAGCACTAAAACATTAGTATAGATAAATTTGTTTTTTATAAGTGCATTGTTAGCACTGATAATGCTCCAGATTTATCAGTGCTAAATAACACTGAAAAATATTCATTTTATCAGCCTTATAAATTTAGGGCTGATAAAAGGGATCTTTGTCGGTGCTTTTTTGAAAAAATTGTTAAAAGTGTCCAAGATCTATTAAAGAAACCTACCCATGTCCCACTCACTCATGATTCTCAAGCTCTCACGAAACTCCACTATTACCGGTGTGACTACTCTATTTTCCCACAAAACAATCATGGATATAATCTAGTGTATGTTATATTATACTCTTCCTCTATCATTGTTTGATGTTTTGGGTTCGGCATTTTGTGTTTTTATACTATTATTAATCATGAAAAACCCTGCATCTCTTCTCATCACTACTAAAACACAACAAGTGAGGTTATATTTCATCGTTTTCTCTATTCATATGTCTTTTTGAGTCTAACCCATTTTTCCTTTGACACACATATTGATGGTTTACTCTCCTCTCGACATTAACAACAAGACTTATCATCCCCCCTTTATTTTGTCTTCATTTGAATAGTACATAGTTATAAAAACATGGTAGTTTCTCAAATTGAATTTATCTTATATATTATATTATAAATTATAAAGGATTAATTATGAGTGTTTTTAAGGAATGTAGGATTCTATGTTTTGGCCCTTATTTATGCATGATGAAAATATAAAGACCAAGGTAAATGTAAAAATCATTTAAACATGTTTTTTGGATTTGGGTTATTCATGTAAATTGTTAAACCATGAAATGGGTTATTTAGATTTACGATTTTAATTAATAATTTTCTATTTAATTCAACGAAAATATTAAATTAATTATTCATGTTCCAAAAATTATTTTAGTGATGAATGTTTTGAGAGTTTTGTTTTTTAAATTAATTTAAGATTATTATTAAATATTAACCATGGGTTACAAAGTGTGACGTAGAATTTATTTGGTTAGAAAAGTGTGTGTTTTAAAATTTGCGAGATTCGATAGAGATGAGAATAAGTTGTTCAAATGTACATATAAATACACAATAACATATATAGGCTGCATTTCCCAAAATAATGTGAGTTTTACATGGTTGGATAGTAAATCAAGAATACTATGAGATGTGATTTATTATTATATTTACTAATCAAAATAGAGAGATAATTAATTCATAGGATAAAAATAATTTGAAAAGTCTTGTAACATGGTGAATAACCATAGAGAGAACAAAAAATTGATTAAAATTTACTTTTTTGGATTTGATCATTATGCCCTATAAGTCATGTAATTTTATATCCATTTCTAAAATACACAAAACAAAGATATCATATTTACTAATATCCTTGAATCATAAATGTAAAAAAAAGTTTATATATACTTTCATCAGAGCCTACGACATATGACAGACATAGGATTTAGTGGGGCATTAAATGTATGATATTGTATGGAATTATTTGTCTATTTCTCCCAAATGGGTTTTCATCAATTATATATCTTAAGGATCATCATTTATTGAATGAAACATTTATTGAAACACCCAATGAAATAATACACTGATGTGAGGAAATTATCAGTTTTTATATGTTTGTGGTCAATTATCAAGTCACTTTTTATTAAATGTTGGTTCCCTATAAAGGGACATGATCACCCTATGGTAATTAACCCTTTGTTGAATTCCATAACCAAACCTATATTCTTAAAATTTTCACCACTTATCACTAGGTTAAGCTGATAGCACTCCTTCGATGATTGAGGGTCCTCAATAATATTTCTGTAAATAAAGGATATTGCAATTTCCTTTAATGAAAGAATAATTTTTTATGGGGATACCTCCCTCCAATATTATACTTTACAATCGATAATATCATTATCAGCTGAAAAGTAGGAAATTCCAAGAAATAATTTTCGATCTAGTTCAAGCTATATGGAATAATTTTAAATTAAGGTATGTATCTATGGTTCCACTAAGAATTTATGGTAATATATGATAAAAAGTAAATTATGATTTCATTGAATATATTCATTTCATTTATAAGAGTAAAATATTTTGAGATCAATACAGAACATAAGATAAAAAAATTCACCCTTTAAATAGATGTATGTTATTGGGGTGATCATATGGTGGATTAGAAAATATCCAAAATTGGATGGTGGGTAGCCCTTGAGTAGATAAAAGTGATGTCCAATGTTGGTGGGGTGAGATTAATTTCTTCAAAACCATTGGAGAAGTGGTATTCCAATTCCAACTCAATTGAAGAGACTTTTTGAGTGATTCTATTAGTGTAGGTTCTTAAGACACTTTAATCATTAGACACTTGATTGTATTCCATCTCTTGATGACAGATTGGTCTCCCTATTTCAAACTATCCTTTCTCCCATCATTATGGTTCCAAAGATCATTGATGAAATACGTCCCGAACAGTGATGGGAGGAAAGCTAATTTGAAACATGGAATGAGTAGCCTTAAATCCATCATCAATACATAAAATCCAATCAAGAATATTATGATGGATTAAATAAAGGTTATAATGGTAAGTTTTACATTAGAATTTAATTTATATATTTTTGTTCAAGATTGTAAAAATTTTGGTTAAAGATGTATGATATTGTGGAATTTTATGTATGAAGTGTATTGCAATACTATTATTGAAGAAAAAATAAATCTTAGTTTACTCATGCCGAAAATATCTTCTGGACATGATGATATTTCCAATCCCAAGAAAGAATATACTATTGTTGATTAAACTGAATAATTGTTAGGGGATATACAACATGTTGATGAAAAAATGAAAAATAATAATTATGTAGAATCACAGTTTTCAAAAAAACTATGTCAGAAAGAATTTAGTATATAAATATGATGTTGGTTGGAATCAACATAGCCAAACTATTAACCCCAGTAAGTCAACATTCATTTTCTATCTTGGGGTCACAATAAGGATGAATGTTCTAACTGATATTGACACATGGTGCTATGTCCAGCCTGTAATGAAGGTAATACTTGGAAATATATAATAGTAATGTTACAACATAACTTCTATATTTTAATGAAAAAATATAAAATGAAACACTATTTTAGTTTTAATTATTCTTTTCAAACTTTGATTATTTTAGAAGATTTATGTATGAATATTGACTTAATGGCCACTGGAAAATCCAAGAGAGGAGTTTGGACTCTTCTGATGAGGTTTCTTATTAGGGATACTGAGGGGAAAATAAATCCCCACCCCTACTGAGTTTTGTACACATTATAATGTAGGGAATATGTACTACTTTTATAAAACATTACAATGAGATATCATTTCAGGTGAATTTCAGTTGATAATATATTTTTTGAAATTATTTATTTTATCCATCTTGATTAAAAATTGTAAATTTATGAAACAACAAAAGTGTGCTGAAAATAAACAACATGTATCAAAAACGTCATACCCCTACCGCAAAGGAAGGTCGGGGTATGCTCATTAGATTAAAATTTGGTATATATCTTAAATAAAAATTAAAAGTTTAATTATGTGATATGAAAAAATATAGGTTCCTTTGCATATTTTCATATTGATGAATTAAAATCATAATTCACTTCTATCTCACATCATGTGTTATGGATGGAGGCTCGTGTAAATAAGGATGATATATTTGTTGATGAAAACACAAAATCATAATGGGAAGAATGTGTAAGTATGAAATAATTATAATATTATGATTTTTATAATATTACAAAAAATAAATATGTTAATATTTTTTATATGTTTTAGACACAAGAATCGGTAATGACTATACTAGATGAAAATCAACTTTTAGTAGCTTTGAACCGACCTGAATATTATCTTCGTGTTAGTAGATTAGGTTTCAGGGTCTCTCCTCAAACATATTTTGATATGATAAAACCACATAATGATACGTATAATATAATGAGACATATGAATACTCAAAAAGACTCACTACAAGATATTATTTTGTAGTCTAGTTTAGAAGACCAATGTATAAGAAAGGATAAAAAAACAGGCAATGAAGAAAAGATTCACACATGTACCAAATGATGACACTAGCTTTGAGGATAGACATTTCCCCCAACCAAATAACCTAGGAAATCAATTTTTTCAGTAATATTTCTCATAAATTTAAATAAAAAATAGTCAATAACATTATATTACCAAAATTATACTGGGTATAGTTATATGTGATGTTGTCTGTCAATACCCATGTACCACCATGTTGTGATGTGTACAATGAATAATTTCCTAAGTGACCAGCTACATAATCAACCCCTCCCAAAATATTAAATGAGATTGGGGATTGAGGTAGATTATGAGACAAATGTTATTCAACTTAATGGTACAAATATTACAACGGTCGAAGATGTTATTGGGGCTTTCATACCATATTCATCTAATCTTATAATGATACATGAGGTATGTATTGAACAATTTTTTTTCATATGAAAAACATTTAACATACAATGATAAAAGGTTTGATGTGATATATGATATTATATATGGATAATGTGGCAAATAAAGAACAGGTCAAATCAAGAAAATCAAGTGAGTCGACAATGAAAACAAAATGACCTTCTATGAGTACTGTCTCCTTGTTAGTTCCAAATAAATGTTTATTATCATTAAAACTTCATGAATATTCCACATTTAATGATAAAAATATGTCTTAAATTTAATATGATGAAGAAATATATCAAGATTCCTTGATATATGGAATTAGTCACTAGACTCTAAATGTGATTCTCAAGTATGAATGGTTGGGGTTCTCAGTTGTGACTGCATACATAAGGTACATTTTCACAATACATCTATCCAAATATTGAGGTAAATATTTTTATTAAATGTATTAAATATTAAAAAAAATTATACGATTTTATATTACAACTATATAAAGGGAATATCATGCAAACCACACTTTTTATTCATTAATCCTTGTATAATTTTTACACTAGAAATTAAATAGATTGAGGATGAAATTAACCTGAAAAAATATGATTTAGTCAAATATTTTAATAAAAATGAATCAAATTACAGACTCTTTTTTAACCCTACACTTCAATGGTAAAAATCAATTATCTAATCACAAAAAATATATTTTTATTTTTTTTCATTACTTAATTGTTTCTATTTTTTTGGAAGCATTAGATACTGATAGTTGTCAAAATAGATGCTTTGATAATTTATTTTTTGGATTAAATGCATGAATTTTTTACCAAATGAACATATAAAATGTGTATTGTTAATTAGTAATACATTACAATCCACATTTTATAGATAAACATTGAAAAATATGTTCAATCTGTGTTTGAATGATAATTTTATTATGATATGGTGGTTACTAAATACATGCTTGATCATGGCATGAAGTCAGTGTCTAAAAAGATAAAGCCTATGGAATAATACAAATGGAAACACATTAAGCTATATATATATAAATTTAACTATAAAATATTTTCAAAAAAATTTACTTATTTTGGTTAATATTTCTTGTAGTGTTCAAAAAAATATAATGCAATCGATTGTGGATATTATGTTTGGTAATTTATGAGAAAAATAATAAAGAATGAAAATAATAACACCCACTAACAGTTATTTTATGAATGTAATTAAAATTTCAATAAATATATTTTAAAATCATTTTCTTTCTATATTTTCTCAGTACTATCAAGATTACCGATAGAAGAGTTACTCAAAAGAAGAAATCAATTTGTTTAATGACGAGTGAGTGGCATATTTTTTTTATAACATATTCCAACAAAAATATTTTGTGATTACCTATTATATATGAGATATAGTACAAGTTATAACCTTTGAAATATATTTGGGGTGCGAAGAATTAGTGTCATATTCTTATATATTATTTTTGATCGCTTTATCAAGGAGAAGTGTAATAGTTGAAATCAATTTTTTTAGAAGCACTTAAATACAAACAATTAAATTGTTGGGAGATAGTAGAGGAGGATGCAGAGGTAGAGGAGACGGAATAGGAGGAGATATAGGTGAAGGTAGAGGCATTGTTAGAGTTAAAGATCAATGCAGAGGAGGAGGTGGAAGAGGTGAAGGCCGAGGTAGAGACTGAGGAAGAGGAGTGTAATAAAAAATTTCTAGCAAAAAGTATAATTGTTTGTAAATGATGTATAATAAGGACATATCATGATTTTTTTTAAAACAATTATTAAAAAGTGAACATAACACATTTCACATAAGATAAAATCCATTGTGCGTCCAACCAATTTAAAATGACTTTTTCAAAAAAAACATATGGCATGCTCACAGCTGAGAAAATAAATTCTGATTCTTTTGGAACATTAGTATAATTATCCATACACCATTTGTTATGTGTAGGGATCACCCACACCTCAATCTGATGTACGGTGTGACCATTATGACTTCAAATGTCTTTTATCTGTATAAAATTTATTATTCAATACAAAAAAGTGTAACTCACTGAAAATAGAGAAAACATGTTCAGATTTTTTTGATAATTTTGGAAAATGATTCATAATTCATTTGTGATGTGTGTAAATTAGTTCATTTTAAACCCACACACGATGGCACAAGTATGGCTGAAAGTGTATGTTTGCTGTTTAAAATGACATTTTAGTAAAAAACACACGTTTCATACTCAAATATAAAGAAATTCATTCCAATTTTCTAATACATTATTACAATGATTCATGGGTCATTTGGGAAATGTATAATTTAACATCACCTCAATAAGATTCCTGGTGCGACTGTTCTGACTCCAAATTCAATTTTTAATTAAAAATAGGCATTATTTTTATTAAAAACAATAATTGACATACTAAAAATAGATAAAACACATTAGGATTGTTTTTTAAGTATTTAAATGATTAATAAATATTTTTCTAATGTGTAGGGATCACCCACACCTCAATTAAGCAAATTATGTGACCGGTATTACTTCAAGTTCCCATTATCATTTTAAAATTAATATTTTATTAAACAAAAGTTTCACTCACTAAATACCAAACAAACATGCTCATATTTTCTTTATAACATAGAAAAACGATTAAAAATTATTTTTTGACATGTATGAACTAGTTTCATGTCAAACACACACTTGATTCCACTTGTATGGCTCAAAGTACATGTTTCAAGTTTAAAATTACATTTTAGTAAAAAAACACATGTGGCATACTCAAAACTAAGAAAACTCATCAAAATTATTTTGATAATTTTTTAAAATTATAGATAATTCATTTTGGATGTGTATCATTCATCCTCACCTCAATATGAAGCATTGTGTGTTTTAATGAATCCAAGTGTGTCTTTTTTATTCAAAAGTTGCCTTAATTTTAGTAAAAAAGACTAACAAACTCAAAATTGATCAAAAAAATTCATATTATTTTTTTTAATTTAGGAAAACTATCAGTATGTCATTCGTGATGTGTATGGATCACCCACACCTCAATAAGATTCATTATGTGACCGGTGTGACTCCAAGTGTCAGTTATCAGTATAAAATTAACATTTTAACACAAAAAAGTGGCACGCACATAAATCAATGGAAATGTACACATATTGTCTTGATAATTTGGGAAAATGATTAATAATTCATTTTAGATGTGTATTATTTAGTCTCATTTCATTCCCATACAAAATTCCACCTCTATGGCTCAAATTTCAGGTTTCTAGAATAAGATGACATTTGAGTAAAACAACATGTGCCATACTCAAAACCACGTAAATGAATTTAAAATGTTTTAATTCTTTAGTAAAATTATCCATGAGTCATTTTAGGCATGTAGAATTCAGAGAAACATCAATATAACACACATTATTACTGGTATGACTCTAAGTTCCTATTTTTATTCAAAATTTACATTAATTTTAGTTAAAACAAACAAACATATTCAAAACTGAGAAAACACATTTAAATTGATTGGAACCTTAGGAAAATGATACATACTTTATTTGTGATGTGTAGGAATCAAAAACACCACAACATGATGCATATTGTTACTGGTATATCTCCAAGTGTGTTTTTTATTCAAAAACTGCATTAATTTTAATCCAAAAAATACACAAATTCAAATCCAAGAAAAAGCATTCCGATTATTTTTGTACTTTAGGAAAATGATCAATAAGTAATGTTTGACATATAAGAATTAGTCGCACTTCAATTAAACTCATGTTGTGATGCGTATGACCCTACGAACGCCTTTTTATTTAAAATTTACATTACTTTTAGTAAAAAACAACTAGAACACTCTATAACAGTGTTTACTTTTTCTTGTAATTGCGTTAGATGTTTTATTTAATTTAGTATAAGTGTTTTATCTTATTTTAGTAATTTTTTATTTTTCTTTTTTGAGAAAGTGTGTTTTTTGCATCACAATGCACCTGTTTCTGGTGATGTTATGTGCTACAACATTAAACTTTAGTTTTCACCTTTATCATCACTACTAAAAGAGCTGATAAAGACAACTTTTATCAGCGCATTTAAGAGGATGCATACAATACACCCCTATAGGTAATTATACAGCTACTGATAAAGTCTATCTTTATCAACATATTAAAAATTCTTGAAAAAAAATTCATTTATTAGCGCAAAATAAAAGTGTGGATAAGTAATAATTTTATCTACACTAAATAATAGCACTAATAAATGGGATGTTTTATCATCTCTTTTAAAATCACTGATAAAAGTATGATTTATCAGTGATTTTATTTGTGATGATAAATATACCCATTATTAGCGATTTTTTTGCTACTAAATGCCATGTAATTTTAACCGTGTCAAGTTATTCATGCTTTTCTAGTGCTGAAAAATGCATATTCTAGCATTGTTGATGGCATGTACTGTAGTAGTGTCATAATTTATAAATTTTAATACACATTAAAACATAATTTTATGATTATATTTAAAAAATAATATATCAATCCTCAAAAGAAGATAAAAATTAAGTTAATTAAATTAACACAAGATGAAAGAATGTTTAATTTATAAAAACAAGAATGGAATGCAATCTAAAATGTAACACATGATTAAAATTCAAAAAAAAGTAATTGAAAATTTAATGAACTAGAGAATCATATAAATTGAAATTAATATTTTTCAATGATAGAAATACAAATTTAGTTATAAATAATGATTAAATAATAAATTTAATACCACAATTTTTAATGTGAAATTATTAAACAAAAACACTAAAAATAATTATATAAAAGATTAAAAACATAAAAATGATGTGTCAAATCATGAGATTTTAAGGCCACATCCTGGATAATTACTCCATTATCTACAAAATAATAATCATGAAATAATTATAATTCTATTCATCAATTATACTTTAATATCTATCCAATAAATCAATTTATGAAAAATTAATTACGCTTCAATCATAGAGATAGTAGGACATAACTACACATGATAAATTTTTCCATTTATCGATGAACATTATGGAAAAAGGTAATTTTTATTTCATATTTAAATAATGATAATAATATCATCAATATCATATTTGTTTCTTAAAATAAACGTATCTGTATCATTCATTTTATTTGGTTATTAAAAATGAATCACATTGCATTGTGGATTTGGTAGTCTACACATAGTCGTGAAAAACATTATCATTTTTTAGTGAATTGAAATTTAAGAAGATAAATGATATATAATCATTTCAAAAAGATAAATATGTAATGAATATAATATATAAATATTAATTACATCACTATAATCCATCAATGAGATATAGTTTTGGAAAAATAATTACATTAGTTCACATGGTGGTAGTTTGTCACACACACGAAAGATGTTTTCATATCCCATTTGATGGAAAAGGACATGAAAAGAGGTTATGAAATTAACATGATAATATCTAATTATATTTAGAAAACTAGTGTTATAATTTTTTTATGGATGAATAATATTTTATGGAGGTGGACGAATAAAAAGATCAAAATCATGTGATTAACAACTATACCTCTTATTTGGAAGTCATTACTTTCTTAACACCTTAATCCCTATAATGTAGTTATTATTCCTAAAAAAGACCTATATATTGATCTATTAGATTCTATTATGGGATTGGGGTGGGTATTTTCCAAAAAATGGGGTTTTTAGTACGAATAAATGCGAAACATATATGTCCTTTTATAAGAGTGTGGAGGGGAACTCACGGAATTTCTAAAAATAGTACTTTAATATATATTAATTTTTAAATAAAAATACATATAAACAAAATTAATTATATGATACAATGCGAATGGGTCAAAATATTATCATACAATAATAATTAGATAACTTTTGATTGCATTTTTACCCTTATATGTTTTTTATTTAACCCCTCATTAAACACTTTCAAACATACCATGACTACAATGGTTTGTAAACATTGAGTGTCACTATAGTTTCTATAAATTGAAAAACATGTCATAAACAGAATATAGTTACATTATAATCCATATCATATTCACTTTTCCGAATATAATATTTTTTGAAATTTTATATCATTTAATGAAAGATTATTTATTATAATATATCATTTATACAAATTTTTGAACTATTCATTACATTGATTTTAATAGCACCAATATAATAAGAAAAATAAGAAAAATATATTTTTAAATATTCTTATGATATCATGTTCATCTATAAAACTCTTTTATAACTATAATTATCTCAATTTTTTCGAATTTTAAAAATTTTAATATCATTCATTTGATTTTTCTATTAATTCAATAATTATTACATTAGTGTTTTTCAATCATTTAAGATAATTATTGCTTCACTAAAAATTAAAATTCAATTTTTATGATGAAGGTAAATATTTTTATATTTTAAATTAATATTTTAAGTTGAACATATCATCTAGTTATCCACATGTTAAATGTATTATTTTTATTATTAAAAACAATATTGTGACATTTTATAGTTTTCAATAAATAAAATTTTATAAAACTCATAATATCATCCAAATATTAATAAAATTACATATAATTAAATCATGGATGAGTATAGACGAAATGGACATATGAAATAAAATTAAAGCAATTTTTGGGCCATTTTATGGTTCTTATCATTTTATTTCTAACATTAATTTCAAGATTAAACATTTACTATGGTAATAAAAACAACTAAGGTTACCATTCATATTGACCAAAAACAAAAGAATCTTATATACCAAATTTGGACTCATTGTTCCCAATATGGATGCCATTTTTTATAAGTTCAAACTCAAAATTTTTAGAATTTAATTTAAAAATAAACTGGAAAGACACAAATAAAAATGGGTTTATAGTAAAATGTTATTTTAAAATAAAATCAATTTGTAAACTAAATAAATGTGTAAAATTAATTTCATGCTAATCCGAAATTTAATTTTTAATAATTAATTTTTAAAAAGAAATATAATTTTTTTATGAATAATCAAAATATAATTTTACATTATAAATAATTTAAAAGATAATATAGGTCTCAATAAAAAATTAGTATTTTTCGCTATTCATTGATAAATGAAACTTTTCAAAAAAAAATTATCATAAATAATCCAAAGATAATTTTGACATACTGTGTTAACAAATGAAAATCAAATATTAAGATAAATTTTATATTATTTCAAAAAAAATAAAACTAATATCCACTTAAAAAAAGCAAGAAAACCCATTTTTGATGAAAACATGTTTTTGAAGAAATTTTTTTTTAAAGAAAACTTATGTTTTTAGAATAATGTGAATTTACTAAAAATTAATTGTTTATTTGTAAAATAATTAATTAATACATTATAAATGATTAATCACATTTTAAATTATTGAAATAAAATAATACTATTAATTCCCTCTAATTTAATGCCTACTTTATAATTGTCACTTTTAAATAATAATAATTCATTCTTCATTTAAGCTCGGTGTTGTGTATCTTGCACACTATCGAACAAAGTCTTTTTTTAATCTCATGAAATTAAATAATACTTATTTGAGATATTTAATACTAAATATTTTAACTGGTGATTGAAAAATAGGGGTTTTAATTTTCAAAATACCTTTATCAAAATCAAACATCATAAATTGGGTTAATAAAAATGTCATTTGAAAAGTGAGAAAGGGGAAGTATGATGGTCAACTGGAATAACACATAAGTATGTTTACAAGAAATAGAACATAAGTGTTAGTTCAAAATATTTATATGAAAGAAAACCCATTTTCCCAAGGAAACATAGAGAGTGATAGAGATCATGGCCACAATAAATTGACCCATCAAAAACCACAAATTTTTGATGGATTAAAAGTCCATTATTTCTCAATAAGAAAATAAATGGAAGTCATTTTTATTTAATGATCCCTTTCCTAGAGATTAAAAATCCCTTTATCATATATAAATAATAATTTATAAATATACCTACATGATGAGTATAGTTTCAACCTCTAATCATTTTCTCCCAAAATCGTATATCTTACTCAAAATAATAATCATTGACAATGAATTTTTCATGACTAAATCACTTGAATCAACATCTACTGAATCACATAATTACATATAATGAGAAAATGTTATTCCTTCCATATTTGGTCATAAACCATAACCAAAATGGATAACACTAGGTAAGATAATTTTCTAAAATGAATAAAAATTTGTATGAGGAAAAACTACATTAAGCATTGAAACATCAACACTAACACCAAATTATTAACAACGATAAATATTAAAATTCATAAAAACATTATATATTAATATTGAAAACTAAATATTAGAAGGATTTGATCAAATATTATTCCATGTTAAATTTTACATTTATCACCAAATAATATCAACCAATACTAATGTCTCAAACCAAAAATGTTTTTCTATAATCCTCTAATCTTCAACTTATTATAATCATTTCAATAAATAACCTTAATCACCATAAATAAAAAATAAATTCATATATTCTTCCAGACTATAACTCATCCTTTATTCGTAAAATAAAATTCCAAAACATTAAATATAATTTAATGATATAAGGTTCCCAAAATTCTTTCTATCCACTTAGAAAATAACATTAATCACTTAATCACCAAATCAACTTACAATCCCTCAATTATCTACATGATTAATATTTTTTCCAATAATAACCTCAATATATAATATCATATTAACCCTTAAATCTAAAAATTCTGTTAATCTAATTACCTCCAAAAGTAAAGGAATTATTATAAAAATTATAATTCTCTTATGTTAAACATAAAGGTTACATATTATAAAAACATTTTTAAAAAAATAGTTCTCTTAAAGATTAATAACTTTTCAATATTTTGTATTTAAAATCTATAGATTCCATTTGAAATATGTTTAATTTTTTATTAAAAACCTACTATAGAAAAATTCGTTGGTGTTTCATGGTTTACATAATATTGATATAATACCACTCTATTATAATTCAGAAAACTCTATACATAAAAAATCCATAAACAATTGACCATGATTATTAGTCGAATTAATTAATACTCTATTTCTATAAAAAATATATAAAATATTTCTGTATAATTTTTAATATAAACTCAATCATGTTTCATACTTAACACATAAGAAAATAATTCATACATTATATCTAGATATTATGTTCTACTTTTCTGCGATTGATTTCCCCTTTCTCTTCTAACTTGAAGTCCATATCTCCAAAAAATTAAGAGTCAACTCCATGGTGTTATTACTATTTTCGAATTAGTTTGATGAGTCGTTATTTTGAAATAAAATAAGAGATATAACACGATACATTGTAATTGTAGAGAAATGATGAAGTGTTAGATAGATCAAATAGTTTCTTGCATGTTACTTTGATGCTCAAAAAGCATTCAATATCACATGAACAATATTTTTCAATGATAGTGATAATTAAATCATCTTGATGGTATAAGAAGGTTGTGTGACATACTTTTACTTACATCTTGATAAATAATCTTTAAGCTGTAGATAATAACATTATTAAAACATGAAATGCATGTTAAAATGAAAATGACCCCTAGAAAGAAACTAACCATAGAAATTATATAATACATTAATGGACATGAATCATCATAAATAAACCATATAACTAGGATATAATAGAAACTAATCATCATAGAACAATGTCTTTATATATGATTTTGTGCATGTGTGGTCATGAATGGATGACATCATGGTCTTCGAGGGGATAATACTCTATATAGATGCTTGATATATGTATATATATATATATAAGAACCCTAGGGTTGGTGTTTTTGAAAGTGAGGTTCTACGTGAATGTTTGGATAGAAGTGGAGGTGATTTTGTTCTTCTATGTCCAACATGATTCATGGTTTATAGGCTAATTGTGAGATCCTAGTAGACATGTTGCCTTAATATCATCCAAAAAAAAGTTTTTACTTCCACACCACCAGGTTGAAAATACCAATACGTGATCCTATGAAAATATGTGACATCAAAAATGGACATGAGTGTTTACCTTGAAAAATATCATTATGATATATTATTATTGAACACATTTTGGTAGTTATTAAGGATTGATATAATAGAATTTGAATAGAAGAGAGTGTATTTTATGTTTTTAGAGAAAATGATCCTAGTTATGGATAAATGTTGGTTGATTCTAGGTTTCAAATTGATGTTGATTTTAGAATAGGTATTGTTTGGTGATTTTATTTGTTAATTAGGTATGAAAAATATGGTAAGGCCCAATCATTTCTTGTGGTAATGGAATAATCATGATCCATAAAGATATGACCCCATATTAATGGGCTCGTGATTTTGATTAGACTTATTTTTTGATGGTTGAGGTGGATATTGAATGTCAGTGAATAGATTCAGCCTATTTTATATAATTCCTCAAAGAATATAGATGATAATATTTGGTCTTGGTATTCGATGGAATCTATACAATGGAATCGGGCATGAGTTATATTTTTTTCCCATAAAAGGGTGAGTTAGATTTCAGTTTTTCCAGTGCCCAGGGTTATATTATGGTGTATATTTTGAAACATGTGATATATCCGTGGATTAACAATGAGATTCGGGTTTGGAATTTGATGTGGGTGTTTGGATAATATTGTGATACATTTGAGTATTTTAGCACCATGAACAATTGGTGTTGTTATAGTACTCTGACGGAAGAGACCAATAATTTTCTATAATAATAAGATAGTGGGTGAAAAAATTGTGTTTTTACTAATATTGAGGGTGTCGATAAGGAAACATCACTGATTGGGTCATTGGACTACCTGGAATTATTTTTCAGTAAGTAATTCTAATGGTGGGGACCACAATGACATGGAATCTTTCATTGTGAGAAAATACATTTTATGGGAATAAATTGAACCAAATAATGAGTTATTGATGGAAAACTCATGTCACAAAATAGATGGGACTGGGTACACATAATTTCAGTGACTTGGTGATGGTGGCGAGTGGTGACTTGGGGTTTTGATGAACGTTGTGCCCCATTTTTTTGTATCGTGTAGTAAAAGATAGTTCGATGTTATAAGGTAGAATGAAATGAATTGAACATAAATTAATGACCTTTGAGAGGTTGAAAATAATGGTTTAAAAAACACTAAGGATTATCAATGATGAGAAGTTCTATTGTGGCTGTTGACACCAACCAAATGAGCATCAACACATTCATAGAGGAAGAAATACCTAAATTTGTATATTATAATTCCTACAAAAAAATGTGTAAGAAGATTCCCAAGACTCCTAGATCATGTGAACCTCTGGGAGACATGTCATCACTTGACCTTATCAAGGACATGGGAAGTATCCATGATAAGCGAAGAACCTATGGGAATCCCCACAAAGTCCCTTTGACAAGTTAATTTTTATTTTTGCAAAGGCTCCCTTGACAATCAGTGTTCGTGTAGTGGATTCTAGGTAAGAACCCTGAAGACATCCGAATTTTCAACCATAGGATGCTCTATAAACCATCCAAAATTTCTTCAAAATAGGAAGAAAATATCTTGAAGGGTGGGAGCCTCTTGCATCTAAAAATCAAATGTGAAACATCATTGATGAGGAGAATGATTGTCATCATAAACATTTAAACAAACTCATTAACTCCCCAAACATTGTAAAATAATAAATGGAAATAAATATGGAGGATTACAGATACCCCCACAGTCATAAAATTCACATGAAACACCCCTATTAATTTGTAGGACACCGTAAGAACTTGATGACATTCCCACATTTTCACACAATGTCCCTTTGGATTTCCATCATTGTTGCGCGAATTGCCTCAGTTATATCAAGGAAATTATGTACTCTCCCCTTTTTACTATTATGAAAAGAAGATATAATTTTCTATGAAATGATCATGCATCTCCAAAAAATCCTTTTTAGGTCAGGAAACACATCATCAAGAGGTAGTGTGATTTTTCTCAATTGCACCTAAACTATATCATGAAATCCACAACCTATGTGACATAAAAAAGAAAATAAAATGTTTTAGGAAGTTAAAGCCTCTTAAAATCATAAAAATCTCATATTATGATAAGGATATTGTAATCAATGACTTTAAATACCCCTTTATAAGTCATCATGATCCCATGAAGGATCCTTTACATGTCACCCTTGTCGCATATAATTTTCTAGAAAAGTCACCCTAGATCACATGAAATCCTTCCAATGGAACCTTGATCTCACGAAGGTACTTGAAATATCCACCATACGAAAAGAAAGTTCCCTGATATGTTACCTTGATTCAACAAAATACCATTAATTGTAAATATTCCAATAAATGAGGCCTTTATGGGATGATCTCGTAGTTATTAAAAATCAGGAGACACCTCCGGGGCTACCAACATCAGGACCTCACGAATATTAATGATGTCGAGGCCCTTCACCGAATCTATCCTAGATTCACATGATATGAACCATGAATATTGGAGAACAATAGGGCCTTGAGGCCTATAAATCTCCCAAACCGATATGAAAAATTCCTCACTACTCTCTGGACAAAGGGTTAGCCTTTTTTCATCTAGTGGAACTGATTCACTCAATAACAAGAGAAGATTTCTCAGAGTGGTTGATCTCAATAATTTAATGCTTCAAATCATATAAGATGTGGAGAAAAATTAAAACAACTATGAAAATTGCATAAGCACATTATGTGATCACTCATTGATGACACAGAGGACTTCTAGAAGGACACATATAGAACATATCACATATCTTCTAAACCACACGAGACAAAAAATAAAAAAATCACCAAAACAAAACTAAGATATTTACAAAACAAATATAGAGAAAATACTAAATTTGGGAGACTTATGCGAAGAACATACATGCTATCCCTCATGCACTTTGCATAAACCACCCAGGACATGAGACAACACTAGGAAATATCACCCAGATCATATGATGATCCTCATGTATACTATTTGTGTCATATGAAGTCCTCTCAACATGTCAAGGAAATGAACTTCCCCCCCTCAGCAATGCCACCCATGTCTCACGACGCCCTAAGGGCTCGACAACCACATCTCACGATGTTCTTTAAAAATATTTCCTAATCTATATGATTGCACCAATTCATGTCAAAAAAGACTCACGGTAGCACCCTGATTCATCAACTAGCTCTTTCAAAGCCGTATGGGAATTCCCATAAGCTCTTGTTAAGTCCCTCGGACATGCCCTACAGGTATGAGGATGTTCTCCTAACATGTCATCCATGAAATGCAATGACCTCTGAGGAATGTTTTATTGACTCTCATGATTTCCTCCATGAGTGTCACCCAACTCTTGTGATAACACCATGACATGCCTGCAAGGTCATACGACACCCTATAACAGTGTCATCTTAGATCATGAAATGGATTCTAGGATCAACTAGACCAATCTTGTGATTTACATTGGACAATTTAGCCTTGATCATGCGATGACCCTCAAACACTCCGTCCATGATACACAATATCCCTCAGACAAGCCAAATGGATCATGCATTTGTCTTTAGACATGTCTGTAACATAACAAGACATGTCTTGACATCTTCTAACATGTCAAAATAGATAATCAAGGAATTTAAACTTGGAAATCAATTATTTCAGGCATGAAAGTATTCTAGGTCAATCGATCATACCAGGGATTGATAACATTTTTGACCCTCGATGTGTATGCACCGACCAAAGGGAAACATTAGTGTGTAATCACAAACCTATGAAACTACGAGGAATCTCATTCCTAACATAACCAATATATGTAGGAAAACTCTTTAAGGGACTATATTTATATTAACCCTATAAATAGTAGTCTCAATACATAATTCATGAATTTATAAGTAGTGATACTAATAATTTTTTATCCCTTGTTTCATACCACAATCATAGCTCACATGGGCATAGGGATTAGAAATGATCGTATCACATTAATCATAAGCCTATAACAATACAAGGGATACAAATTATTGTAATCCAAGATCAATTGAATAATATGATATTTCCTACAATAAGGAAATCTTGGTCTCTAAGCACCAATCAACTGAACTATAATAAATCATATTCTTGTAATAACTAGGATACATAGGACGCCCTCATAAGGCACAATCTCAAATAATAATCCATTTTAATGAAATCCTCATGTCTCTATTATATGTACCATCAAGAACAAATCATTCCCATGGGTTGATCACACTACCTCATCCTTCAATGGATTGACAAATAAACTAATCTATGATGACTCAGATTCTTGTCCCAATTAGGACCCATATGATGGGTCACTGAGGCTTGATCTCTATACTGATATCCAGGGGTTTTCTAAGTAAAAACTAATGCATCTATATGCAATGAGGAAGATCTCATCCTGTCCCTTATATCTAAAAATGAGCATATATGACATGGGATTAAGTATTCGTAATGGAAAAATCATTGACATCATGAATCTCCACCACCCAGGGAAGTGTCAGCATGTTATCCTTGATGAGTGGACTGATATAAATATCCTTTATCAAGGGTAATATACCTTAGGGATAGTCCCAAGGGTATGATCAAACTATGATAACTATGATTCTCGCCATAACTAGGATACATAAGATTTCTCCTCAAGACTCATGATAAAATATCTCCATATGTTATAGAAAATTACAAATTACTTTGTTATAAAGCATCATAAAATAAGTAGCTACCCATTACTGGGGAAATAGATGAATAACCTCAGATTGATATAGGTGGATTCACTAATGATATCCTCTTATTCTACACATATAATAAACATAGCCTGTAAATATTTTTTTTAGGTAACTAGACCCATATTTGGATTAGGATGGGATTAAAAAAATATCTTATGTATATAACTGAGGCCTAGTGTAGGTAAAAATTACCCAAAAAATGTGTGATGATCCAGACCTCCCATCCCCTCAACCAATGAGAGTTCCCATGAGTCGTGGGGTGTGAAACCCCAATTGACCACCAGCTTTTGGGATTCCGGTCTTTACCCAGTAATAAATGAGGGAATAGTTGGGTGATTCTATTAAGAATGAAAATGGAGACCTGATGTTATTAGTTGTGTAAGAAATAAATCCAGCATAGCCAACCATCGGGTTATACAGAATACACCTCAACAGGGGTTCATGGTATTCTCTTTATAAAATAAACTAAAATGGTGAACCCTAAATGTATATATAAAATAATAAAATTGTTAGGTTATTATTCATCAAGCCATTTTATTTTCACATTATACTTAGAAAAAAATTGTGAACCCAAGGAAAAAATCTCAAATAATAGAACTATTTGTTAATGATACTTGAGAACACATTTTTATATATCCTACAGAAACAAAACTGATTAGATTGACATGAATTTTACATTTGATCATATATAACTGGGGTTCTATAAATATTTCCATCTTTGATTTGAAAAGTATAATAAATTGTAATGGTTATA
Source organism: Viscum album (assembly GCA_963277665.1). Lineage (NCBI taxonomy): Eukaryota > Viridiplantae > Streptophyta > Magnoliopsida > Santalales > Viscaceae > Viscum > Viscum album. Next base: position 1,867,963,481 of record OY728159.1, read on the forward strand.
TCAAGAATAAATGTAAAATTATTTTAACCATTCATATCTGATCGAGAACTAATCATGACTACATTATTGTACTAATTGGTAATCTTTTTCCTTGTTGTATTTCTGACTGTTGATACTTCTGTCATAAATTGCATCCTGATCAAGGATACTATCTTCATTATCCAATGACTATTCCTATAAATTATCTATGTATACAACTCATGATGGTCTCAAAATGATCTCACATACTCGATAATTTCAACATTGGGTGGTGATCAAAACAGTCTAGGAATACCATCGATGTGGTAAAAACCCAACCGTGAAAGAAACATGTAAGGGTATCCAAGCTAAGAAATTGATGACTCCACATCATCTTGAGAAATAAATTGCTAATTCAGTGTCCCTCATCACCATATCCAACTGATTCAAGAGCATATCCCTAGATCATGATAACTACCACCTTTAGTTTTTGATGAAGGTGGACTATGGAGTAAAATTATGTTCCATTATTTTTTAGGTTCTACTGAGGAGGGAACCTGTCTACCATTGTCTCTAGAATCATCCCACTGGTACCTATCTGTTTCATACTAAGGGTGTAACCCAAAAAACTACCAACTTTTATGCCCATTCATGGGATACAAGGAAGACACATCGGGATACAATACATTGGATATATAAGAGATGAATCATATCCCTACACCTATTGATGGTTTCTACTAGCATATTTCTGTAGAGACCAGTTAGTTGTATTATACCCCTACTCACTCAGGACAATCTTGTGGGAATATTCCCACTGTAGGCATGGGGGAGGCGTATATTCCTACCACCATGCATGAATTCCATTATCATATTCTAGTGGAACATTTATGATAGTAGTTGGCTCATATCCCTTCTTCAATTGACAATATCTACTAGTATAATGTAGAGATGAAAAAATATCAGGTTATTTCCCTTCACAAACATTCCTAAAATGCCAATAAATCTTATCAAAAACTAAATAACTCTAATAAAATATTTTATAACTGGTTCAGAATCATGGATAAGCACACATTCTAATCCTTGTAGCCACAACAACTCAACACTCAGATCATCATGAAAAATGGCTTCTCTAGAGTAAGCACACATTGTTGCTCCCATCTAGGAGAAATATCGGTATATTTAAATAAATAAAGAGGAATAATTTTGGGATCATACTCTCTTTCTAACCAGGGTGTACTAAGTGAGATTGTCATATTTCTCGTGAAATGAGAACATGCCTAACAAAAATGTTTTGGGGCATATTTCAAAGGTCCAACATCTGGAACATATTCTCATTTTGGTTAGGTATCACCACGTGAGAGGGAACATGTCCTAAGATAGGCTCATATTCATGTTGAATAAGTACAGTAGTGTACTCCAAAGTCCCATGATCATGCATATATCCTCATTTTAGCTGTTTCTAACCATGTGATAATGGAACATGCCTCAGTACATGCTCATTTTCCTATTAGTAGATCATAGAAGTGAAGAGAATATTTTTACTTCCACATATAAAGGACTACACAAGAATAATTATGAGTTAATATAGAAGGAGGCTCATATAACTTCTCCCATTCTGGAGGTCCATCAGAATATTTAAGTGGAGAATGCATATACAGACCATGATAATATTCCAATTCCAAATGGGGCTCACTAGGTGAGAGTGGAACATGCCTCAGGGAAGGATCATACACTTTCCAAGATAGACTAGTGGGATATTCCAAAATCTCAGGATCAGGCTCATACTCCCATCCTGACTGAGGATCACCAAGTGATAATGTCACATCCCTCAAGAGAGGTACAACTTATTTCAATAATAAGATAGCTAAATGACATACTCTAGTAGCTTCTCAATAGTAGATTCATAATCCCACGACACCAGACTCTTATAACAATGTTTCAAAAACCATCATTCAGCAGTCTTATATCCCTAAAAAATACTTAAATTTACGTTATAATATTTATTACATGGTGAAAAATGCGACCTAAATTACTAATATACTCATATTTTGTGTCATTGAGGTCATTTAAGACACATTCTCAACACCATAAGGTTCTGTAAACTCTTCTGCAAAAGTAGAAGATGATTTTTACCATGATAGTCCTCCCCATGGTAGTGTGGAGATAGATCATAGGTACTATACTCCATAAATCTACCATGTTCAACCTCCTCACAATGGTAACTACTATTGAGAAAGAAAACTTCCCATATCCCAGACACCTTCTTATAAAATGGTTTTCAAAGCATAAACACCTTTGTATAGAGAGGTGTTCAAATCATAGACACTGTTATTTAGTGAGGTGATCAAATAATTGGGGTCTACCACATATAGTTCTACATAAAATTTCATCATAACACAACCCCAGTTAGTAGGTGGCCATCAAAATAATCTTCTATGGTCTGATGGGATGGAGGCATGTTAGTCTACTGAATAGTAGGTCGACATTGAAATATTGAGAAAGTTAGTCTGAAAAAACCTCCCTTTCTTGTTCTGTCCCTTCTCCACTTCTGACTATGATATCCTAGATGTTATTGAAAAGGATTTCATGCCTTATCTATGAAAAAATTTGTGGGATACACATCAAAAACTTAATTTTATACAACTCCTTTATCTTGGATGTGATGGTCACCTCTGTACTATCAAATTACTCTATTGTCATCATGGATTATCCTCTTTCTCCAAAGCTTGGGATCTAAAACTATAATTGGACAAAAAATATTCAACACACATTATCCCATGGAATCAAAAATCCATTGAAGCTGATATATAAACAAAATTTGTGCATCTGTATTCATGTATGGGGAGATTATGGAGTGTTAATCTTTTTCACAAAACTGTAAAAGAAATATCCCTAATATACATCATTGTGTAATGTCATAGCCTCTAGAGAAATCATGGTACTAGGTAACAATCATTATAGTTGGTCACTAAAATAGAATTCCCCAGCTTTAACAGTCCCCAAACATCATGAATGGAGGGATAGGATTCCCAAAAAGTTTTTTAATTGGTCCCCTTGATGAAATGAGAATTAATTTCAGACATGGAGACCAAAGTTGTGATAACCTTAAGAACTTCCCATAATGATGGTTCTCACCATGTGTTTCCCTTAAACCTATCTCCAACATGATAACACCTACACCGCATTAAATGGTTCATAGTAACTGATGACAAAAAAGCCATACATGAGTGGACCCATCTCACTCAGATGGGAGGATATCAACAACCACCTCCACCTCTTAGACCGTCAATTCACAAAATGAATCAAGGAATATTGGTAGTAGCTACAAACAATCCCCAAACCACATGGATTGGTGAATTTATATCTCAATCACCATTTCTAGATTCATAATTCGTTGAAAGATCCCTAGGGATGTCATTAGTGACTCTAGCTCAACCCCATCCTACTGGGCTGGGGAATGTATATATCAATGCCCATCCTAGGAGTTATCAAATCCCTGACTGGAATCATTGGGTTATCAATAAAATGATCATTAATGGCCTATTGTATCCCTAAATAACCCCCACCCCATAGGGCTAGGGTAATTTTAATCATCATCATTACCATATAGGGACCAGTCTTCTCTAGTTTGGGAGGAAAAAATAAATGGTCTGCAACCCACTTGTTCCTCACATCATATGAATATCCTCTATTGGTTAAGGATTTCTCGAAATCACTACCTGAAACTCCCTCAAATTTAATATTCATAGACCAATTCGGTAGGATTTTATGATAAAGGTGATCAAAACCCAAAAGTTTTTCAAGGACAATCGGCCCATTATGTTCGAGGTTTCAAATAATTACCCTAATTATGGCAGTGCAAAATCACCATGTTGATTCGAAATTTAGAAAACAACCACCATTTCATGACATGCCTCTATGAATGATTTCGTTATCAACATGATATCCATTTTGGATCAAGACGCAGATACGGAGGGACACACCATGGAAAATGTATCCCAAGAGGTGGGTGATTTGGATTCACCAACTGAGGCTACAAGAACATAGAACCAGAGAATGCACCAAAATTTGGCACCTCCAAATAACAAGTTTCCACCTCTCTGGAGGAGAATTTCTAAGAAAAAAAGGAATTGTCTTCCATAGATCAATCACCACCCATATGATTTGAGGTTACCTCTATAGAGGAATAGTTTTCACCAAATGAGAGTGAGATACAAACTCATAGACAACTTAATTTGGAGCTAATTATGGGAAATAATCCTACTAGTTATCTTCTTCTGGAAGTGAAAAATATTCTCCCACTCAAAATTTATTATCCAGCAAGAGTTGAATCCGAGCATCAGAATTTATCCATATCAGATATACTATCTACATAAATGAGGATGTTCAACATAATTACGATGTCACTACATTGAGAAAATATCCCATCCATCATTAGAGAAATCCTAAATACTTAAGAATAATTGTTGATCAATGGGATTCAAATACAGTTTCACCTTATCAAACCCCACCCACCCCATATATATTAGAGGCATCTCTCACTATAGTTCCCACATAGCTTCTTAACATCATCGAGTCCCAATACACTTGAATGGAATCCATGGAAGGGAGAAATGAACCTATGTAGCTAGAGAGGAATCCATATATCATCTGGGTTTATGGAAATTTTCCTCAACCCAATTTCAGAAAACCTACCTTCATTAACATTGATGGTGCAGGTGAGCCTGACCAACCTCTCACACACATCCTATCCTGATGTGGGCTGATGATGTCCCTCAAGATTAATAAGAGGCAACAAATCTAAGGTGTTCTGTATATACTCTTACACAGAATAATTTTTTATGGTGTAGTGTCCATCCAGTAGGATCCATTATAGGATGGGAATAACTTCATCATCATAACCTTTATTAGTTTAAATCTACATTGGAGAAATCAATGATTTTTAACCTAAATAATACAAGACATTTAATAATGAGAGGGTGTCTAAACTCATATCTATATTTAAAGGTTTACCATATTTTCTTCTCATCCCTCTCCCTATTGTGATAAACATCTAGAACATCATCCTAAATATTTATCAGATGAGTTGTAGACACCGATGATCCCAATAATGTATCCCAGGGGTGTCAAGAGTTCGTAGAGATGGCACAACTTCTTTTGGAATCTATTTAGTGAAGCCAATCTAAAACACGACTCATGCCCACAGTAGAGGGTAAAAGGATATAAAAATTAGATGTTATAGATGCAACTCACAAGAAACTAGTTGTGCCCATCCAAGCACCTATGAAGTTCTTGTACCACATAACACCTCATGTTGGGTGGAAATAACTATATAATATCCCCAGTATAGAAGCACATAGAAAGAAAGAGCTTGCATGATTTGAGGAAAATATCAATAAATAATACTCTTTCCCAAATTGAAAATTTCACCAGTTATTTTGGGGAATTCAAGGACAATAACCTACTCATGCTACATCATCCTAGAAATACCAATGATCTCAACCTCACTGACTATCATGATTACTACACTTTCTATAGAAAGAAGGGTCACAATATTTTGGACTTATTGGTCATAAATGACATCCTTTAAGGAATGTTTAATTTTAGACAGGTTGTGTTAGATAACTTCTCAGATTAGGTGGCATCCATAACTGTTTCCTAGTCTTAAGAATAGGGTGGTTTTAAAAAAGAACCATCCAGACATGAGTGGAAGTTCAACAATTGGATGACTCAAAATATAATTGATGAAGCACATGTCACCCAAAGAGAAAAGTTATGTAGACCCACAATAGCTCTAAAATCTAATAACGAGACATCATATATACCATTCAAATATATTCACAACCCACATAATAAGAATGAAACAAGTGGGGAGGATTCATAATACAATCTGTAACTCTTTCAGATTAATCCATGAAACATATGCAACATAGGTACCACCTCACCAAATTTAATCCCAATTAAATGAATAGGTCATGTTTCACTCTTTAAACATGATACACTTGGTATACCCCTTATTCTATGATGACTATGCCTTAGAATACGAGTTTCCTACACATAACTGGGGAACTGGAGGCTGCATGAACCAAAACTGGGGATATAAGAAACAATATGGGCATTTTCTAATCCATTATTTTAGTAATGCCCCCCATGGAGATTATATATTTAGTTGAGAATCATGGGACAACTCTTCAATGGTCCCAAAATAGAAATAAAGGCATCCCGCAACCCTCGAACAGACCCCAGCACCGTGTTGTCTTGCATGACCACTGAGTGGGGGTTCGATTATCCAATCACCCTAGGAAATTAGGTAGGATGACCCAAAATTACCAATGGAATAATATAATCTCTCAACATATCCAAAATCACTAGTCTTGTATTCCATAAATTCTAGAACTGCTAAATTAAATGTCTAGAAGTAGCCCCACATTAGGAGGCACCGACCTATGTCTCAAAATTTTGAGATTCTGAAATACCTAGAGGTTGTCCCATCCAATCTATCTATCATAGATGCACTCACTATATCAAAATATCTTATAGGGTAATTGTTGAATCCCTTCTGAGAACATATGAATTCATGATAGATGTTTTTGTGGTAGATGTTTATCGAGTGGAGACCATGTTAATGGAATATCATGTTTCCATCTAATTCATTTACCAGGATCATGAAAATTTCATCCAAGGACACATCAGACCCCTATATTATTTGGGAGAAATTAATAATGTTGTAATTTATAGGGCCCTGATTGATATTGTCTTTAAGATCAAGCGCATCTTGGTTCGAACCCTACGATATTTAGGATATAGAGAAGGGGATTTATCTCCCACATAGGTGACCATTCAAAGGTATGATAAGGTGAGAAAATTACTATTAAGAAGATCAAATTGAAAGATCTATTATTGTATCTCACATGGGACGTTGAGGTTATGGTGACCCAGCAAGACACCGAATATAATTTCTAACTTGGAAGGCCCTATCTCTATAGCCACCCGATGGCACCTTTAACATTCCATCAAAGTCTTAAATTCCCAATTAATGGAATGGTCGGTATACAGCAAGGTGACAGTTCCCCCTTTTAGTCATGTAGAGACACATGTTCTATAGCATATTTCTATAGAAGGGTGGTGGACAACTAATTATGGGTGATTATATATATGTTACAACCCCTAATGGATTGGCGGCATACCCTCTAAATCCCTAAATTATTATCGATAGTGAATATGTGATCCCTATAATTCTAGCCAATGTAATAGACCTAGACCCATATATCCATGATTCTCTAGTCACCAGAGATATTTTCAAAGTCACTCAGCTTTGGAATCTGTATGTAACGAGTCAAGCTTTAAGGGATGATAATGCCTCTTCTCATGGCCTCTCTCACCACAATAGTGACATAGTCACCCTAGAGTACAATCTTTATATACAAATGCCTATATATACTCAGAGGTGGAATAAGATGAGGGTGACCTTAGGAACGCCCCTCTCACATTTGAATAAGTTATCTCTACCACCATTAATGAGCTCATGTAGGTAAATCTATGAATATGAGAAGATTCATAGCCCTACACTAACTTGTTCCACCATACCCCTCGAAGAGAAATATATTTATATTATATTTCTCAATAAACATCAATATCTATTCACTTAAAACTATAATGAAATTACCTTACTAAATAAATATCTGTCTATGTGTCATTCTGTCTTACCCAATGAGCATTGATGACCAAGAATGAATCCAAGAGGATGAACCCCTCAAATTCCACTAATATAGAAGCTGAAGATGGAAACATGATAAAATAAAACTTTTTCTATGAAGTGAAATTCTGATGTCATCTTACCAACATCATATCGGTTAAGAAAAGAGTGTGAAAAATAGGGTCCTTATAGATTTTAGAGACTTCAATCGGCATTTCCCAAATAGAGATTTCCCATTTCCCATCACATAAATCTCAATCAATTCAACTACTAGATTCCAGTACCTTTTCATCCTTGATGGGTATTTAGGGTTCAATCCAATAAATATGTCTTAGGATGATGAAGATTCCACTACCTTCAGAGTTCGTCAAGTGATTTTTTTCTATCAGGTCATTCCTTTTGTGTTGAGGAATGTTGGAACCACATATAATATCGTCATGAAACATAACCTTAATAAATTATTGGGAAGGATAGTTGAATTTTATGTCGATGACCTAGCAGTCACATTTAAATATGTATGTGATAATTTAAGGTACCTTCAAATTCTCTTCGACATGCAGTGAAAGCACAATCTTAAGATGAACCTATAGAAATGTGCTTGAAAAGCAACATTAGGTAGGTTTCTTGAATTTATTGTACACCAGTGTGACATCAATGATGAACTAGATAAGACTATTGTTATTTTAGCGATGTCACCCCCAAAAAATCACAAATAAATCAAAGGGATACAAGTTAAAAACTCTTAAATTCATCGATTCATAGCCAATATGGTCATAAAATCTCTCCCCATCACCAGTCTAATGAAGAATTTCATCTCCTATCAATGGGATGATGACAACCGATATGCCATAAAAAGTGTTAAGAAGAATCTACTACACCCACTGATTATAATGCCTCTATTGGAAGGGGGGCCACTCATTTTGTATTTGGCCACCATGGAATGATCATTGGGAACCCTCCTCACATAGAAAATGATACGAGTAGAAAATATTGTATTTACTACCTCAACCAAATGATGCTAGGTAATGATATACAATACTATGATATCGAGAATAACTTCCTTGAACTCATATTCATAATGAAATAGATGTGGCACAACATTAAGCACCATAAAGTCCATTTAGTCTCTCGTATTTATTAGCTCAAGTATATATTTTGTCATCCCATATTGATTGGGATTCTGTCCTGATAGGTGGTCATTCTTCAGAAATATGACATTAAATTTGAATCCCACAAATTGGTGAAAGGGAATTCCCTAGATTATATTCTTAGAGGACACCCTTCCATGGATAATACATTGCTGGACAAATAGATTCTGGATGAGGAGGTATTCGATTACCGTGACACTCCCCGAACATGGGAGATATATTTTTATGGCGGCTCCTAGAGTCCCATCTAAAAATATGATGGAAAACCCAAAGAATAATGAAGTAGACATAGAAATTATATTTTTCTCTCTAGACAAAGTTGATTTTCCATACTCTTTCTCACTATCTGAATGCTGCATAAATAATGAGTCCAAATATTAATCCCTCATTATTGGATTGGAAGTAGCCCTAAACTACACATAGCTTACCAGAATATTAAATGGGATTAAAAACATGTGATGAAGAAGATAAGTGGTGAATATTCCATAAATAAGGAATAATTATCCACTGTTGATGGCTATATATGGGGACTAATGACAGAGTTCCCTTTTGAACTGATGTTGGATAATGTTCCCTGATCACAAAATTATCACACCAACACATTAGATAATGAATCCACTATCCTATCTGACCCTGATCAAGAGGAATAAATATTCCATATCATGCATCAAAGAATGGCCTTGTCAATAGTCTTATATGATATGAAATAAATTAATCAGTTCAACTCCACCCCATACCATGATGAACCGATGTGAACCTCTGGATGGATAGATCCCATAATTGGTTATCTTCAAAACAAGACTCTCCTGACAGACCGATCTAGAAGGTAATAGGTTTGTTTCCATGTAGAGATATTTATCCTATAGGATGGTCAAAATGAAAAAACCACTTCAAGTGAGGATTTGATTGAATCCTCCTCAGATGGAAAGTATAAAGACTGATTCCCACTATCATGTAATAAATCCATGTAAAATTCTACAGTTCCCATCAATCTTTAACTAGGAACTCCCTATAATCTAGATAATGGGTTACTTCTTGAAACCCATGATACAAGACTATGTGTAATTTAGTAGGAAATTTTATGCATGTGAGATCCATGAAAAATTCAACCATTGACTTCCAGAATTGCTGCATACAACTAAATATTCCAAGTCATTTTCCATTTGGGTTATGGATGATATGGTGCCATATACCCTCGCCATAGATAAGTAGTTCAAGTACATCATTACTTCCACTGACCACTTTTCTAAATGGGATGAGGCAATTACCCTCATGGAATTCATGAAAAATAATATCATCAATTTCATAAATTATCATATCATCATAAGGTTTAGGTTCCCTTTCCCAAAATTGATGGAAAACAAAACCAACATCTATTCTACGGAGTCAGTGAAACTATGTTAGGAGTAAAATATTGAGTCTAGTCAATCATCTCACTATCATGTAATGTACAATTTTAAGATATAGGCCTTCAATAAGACACTGTAAAAAATACTATAGAAGATTGTGAGTAAATATAAGTGGTTCTAGTTGAACAATATCCTCTATGTTTCATGGGCCATACGTACCACCATACATACTGTAGAAAAAGAAACACCATATTCATTTTTGTACACAATCTAGGTAATGTTAACAATAAAAGTCCATCTATCTTAGCTTTGGATATATATTTCCATATAGCTCTTAGATGATGAGAAACAGAAAGTGGATGGATAAATTGGAGTGGCCTGATGATAACAACTTTCATACATTACACAAACTTGTGGACCATCATAATTGGATCAAAAAAGCCTTTAATAAAAAGGTTCGCCTCTATTCATTCCTCCAGAGAGAACCAGCATTGCATCTCAGAACCCCAATGATACCTGGTAAGAATCCTCCAAATACAGAAATTAAATGGTAAGGGATAAAGATCATTAATACGGTCTATCACAATGAAGCTTACTAATTGGCCCCCAAGGATAGGAAGCATGTTACACCACATACTAATGTAATATTTCTCAAGAAAGATTTTTCTTAACAATCATCAAATGGTAATCCACATCAGTGTAACTCTAAACATAAATCATGACCATATGATGTAAAACTATATGGAGTAGTCCTAAGAACAAGATTTTTAACTTCACAGTGTCTCACATACTGAACACATGATGTTAAACTACACAGATATATCATAACTACATTATTTGAAACAAAAAAAATGCATATGGACCATTCCACAGATTCAACTCTGCTATCGAAGGAAGACTACTCCCGTACGGGTCAAAAAAATAGGCTCCAAGAACTTTCAAATTGGTCATGCGTGATGCACTCCGGGAAGCAAGAACATTTCCACATTAACGCCTCTGATAATGGATCAGTGGCGTCCTGGCTTCGCCGGAGTTCGATGCCGACTGAGTACCCTCTACGATGTCACGTCCCCTCCACGCCATGCTCCGTGGCTGTTATGTCAATGAAACTCTGTGTGGTGTCACACCCCTTCATGAGGCCAATGTGGACCAATAGAATGATGCCTTTCCGCATTTTTTCCTGCCTCCATGGGGAGTATTGTGCCCCTCTGACTAGGGTTGCATATAAATAGAAGGACCCCCTCTTCCAAACCATTTTTACACTAACCTATCAACTTCCCATCTCCCATTTCCTAGGGACCATCATGAAACACTCTAATGGATTATAATGGTACCTTCCATTAGTGATCCATATACCTTTGTATGATTTTCAGCCTCCACCTATGGTAGAGATTCCCTTCACGAAGGCCTATTCCCTTTGTAGAGGATGGGGCCCCATCGAGGTGCTCAAGGTCTCACGAAGCCTAGAGCCTTTGAGAAATACTCTCAAGGTTTCGCAAAGCATAGAGCCTTCAAAAAATACTTTGAAAAAAAAGTGTGTTCTCTAAGGTGAATCCCTTCTCCCATAAGGGAGGCTCTTCACAAAGCCCTGAAATTTTACAAAGATCGCCTTGTTCATGAAGTCTCTCCCTTTCACGAAGAACCCACTCTTCACGAGGCCCTTCACCTTCAAGAATCACATCCTCTCTGGGTAGTATTTTCCCTTTGGGATTCCATACTCTTCGAAAAGTCTGTTTTCTTCTTGATGCCTATCATCTTCCCGAAGCACCTCTTTCTAAGATCGAATGATTTTCACAACCCATTTTTTTGTGGCCCTCCAGGTTTGTACAATGGGATTTCATGGTCCCTTGGGAAGTACTTCACGTTGCATTTCTTAGCCTTATGCTTCTTCTCATAGGCACACTAATGGATATGGTGTCTTCGCAAAGCCATGATGATGTGGGACCCTCAGCGAATCACTCCACAACACCCCCTCACCATGTCCTTTTCGGTGCCTTCCCTTCAGCAAGTTTTAAAGTGTTCTGGTTATGTATGTACTAGGGGTGCAGAGTGAACCAGCCTCGTCTGAGCTATAGGATGTTAAATTTCCAAGCGATATCATCCCTAGAACAGGATGTTAAACTAGGTCCTCATCCCATGCATCATATGAGGGGTGTCGCATCTCAGACATTCTCTACACTCGCTCGTCTCCACAGGAGTGAGATCTTAGTCACATGGAATGAGATCCTCTCTGCTAGAGCGGTGCCTATCCACGGGGAAGGGAAACCATCTTGGGGTAAGCCCCTAGCATATATTGCAATAGGTATCACCCCTTCTCCTCCTATCTTCTTCGGTTCCAAAGACTAGAAGAGAAATGAGAACATGGACCTTTATTATCCCATCCCTCTCCCTCTGAGCTTTTTTTCCACTGGGCCTACATCCTGTAGTAAGTCCCAATCTCCACCTCTCTGGGATGCTAACCATTTGTAAGCCCAAATTTCCACTTTGGGATACTATCCACCTGTAATCCCCATTCCAGTTCCTCAGGACACACCTTTCATGACGTGATCGTCAGGACTTTGGTGCTTATTATTTCTCCCACCGAACATGACTCATGTGGGCTTTGAGTATGCATCGGCCATGAAATCCTCTATGTTCCATCTTAGTGTGTAAGCCCCAAACCCTAACAACTCCATGGTCAATGATCCTTGTCTCCTAAGAAAGGTATATTGGAATCCTCCCTGATGTTCAATCTCTACTCCTACTTGCCTTTACCTCTTCACGCCGGTTCACCCTCATCCTGCATGACATTAAAATGCATCCACCAATACAAAACTACGAGGAATTTGATCCCTGTATCCTATATAGGTTATGTAGGAAGCGTCCCTGAGGTTCAATCCCAACACCCATTGGTCCTGACCACTCCACTACAGTTAACCTTCAACCCGAAAGACATTAAATTGTACCCATTCAAACTACGTGGGCTTTGATCCTTGTCCCTCAGACAAGGTATGTTAGAAGCCTCCCTGAGATCCAACCCCAATCGACGGTAAGCTGTTGTGTCCCCCAATTGAGAGTAATCAGTTGTGTTCCCCAATAGATGGTAAGTTTTTGTGTTCCCCAATCGTTTTTAAGCCATTGTGTTCCCTAAATAGTGGTAAGTCAGTGTGTCCACTTTCAGCGGTAAGTCATGGTAGTCCACAATATACACTAAGCCATTGTAGTCCCCTTAGTGGGACCCACATCTTTGGTCAGCCCCTCGAGCATCAAAATAACCCAGGATACTAACCACATGTAAGCCTCAGTATATTTTTAGGTCGTTGTCCTATGTGTACACCTAGATTCTATACCACCATCCAGAACTACATCGACTTGGATTCCCTACCACATGGATTCATAGGAAGCCTCCCTAACATTCAATCCCATAACCCATGTTTCATCCTTGTATTTCTCAAGGACATATGTGCCCCAACTTGGAGGTTCCACTTCCTCTGGGTCCCATCCATACATTAATTATCATGGGTCACCTCCCCAGGTGTCCCATCTCCCCACTGAACTACATGGACTTTGATTCCCTGTCACGGGGATATGTAGGAAGTCTATTCATGGCTCAATCCCAACATCACTGACGACCTCACATCGGCTACATATTACTCTCTATCCACTATCAAAAATCTATATCCATCTTGATTCTATCCTTGTACTCCACATCCCAGGGATATCATGTCACCGACTTTATTGCTACTCCTAATAGTAATCAGGTAACTAACTACGCATTAACCCTAGCATCAGTGTTCCAACTTGGGGTCTCACCCATATGATCCACCCTCATTACAGTTATAATCAGTCTAACCCATCTCTGCAAGAAGTTAAAATCACATCATAACCTATGGTAAACATGTAAAGCTAATGGAAACCTTAGAGATAGGAATAGGGAATCAAATTCCCCGCATTTGACGTGCGATGCCTCAGGCTTCAACTCCTTCTAGAAGACCTGTAATAAAGAGAAGAAACCAAGACACATAAGTTTTCAAGACACTAGACATGCCAGCGATGTCCAACGTGACTACTACCCCATCCGAAGGTTGCTGCACGGACCATACCACTTGGAATGTCCTGAATGAAACAACATAATTAACCATTTCCCACGATTACATGGCATTGGGAAGAGTTTCACGAACAATGTCTTAAGTCTATGAGGGAGACCCGGACTAGTCAACAAGTTCCATGGAGGAATACCCTTAAGGAGGAACTGACATCCCATCATCCCATTTTCACCACGGATCAAACATCACTGAATAAGCGATGGATGCCACCCACCTTGGAAAGAGGGAATGCCGGAAAACAACTGCACTTCTTCGAAAACTGACAGATGTGCACCACGGGGAAAGCGACAAAAATAGAAATGGTGAACCCGATGTGAAATTATTCTCCTCAATTTGGACATTATTAATGTTGGAGACATATGTAGATTGAAGTGTCACCATATAAATGTTTGTGATGCAAGGTCCTGCCTAGAAAATAAGGGGCCTAGCGTGAAACTCACCTGAAATTGGGGTAGTTGAACGTTAAAAATCCCGATCTGTGACATTTTCAACATGTATCCTTCTTACAAATCATGGAAGATGGAATAGTGTTGTGGTACAGGATATCTTTTTCTTATTTTAGCACTAATGGTTAAATATCCCTCCATTGCATGACCCAAGGTTTCATGATAGAAAACTGATCACCACCCACCCACTGACACATGGGAATGGGAAACATTAAGGAAAAAAATTTGCATGGCCTCATATCCCCAATGGAAGCCTCCATGTCCATGGATACTAGGCACCCATTCCCTATCTAACCTTCTGGAATCGTTCAGTGAAGGGTGATAAGTAACCTCATTTGATGATACAAGGAATAGGGGATTATCATAACTTGGGATATGGACCAACAAGACTTTGTGCCTTCTGCACCTCATCGAAACCACTTCCCCCAAGGGCCGCACAGGGAGCCAATACTCCCCACTCCGACACATGAACATTTTGGGAGCCTCTCCCTGTAACTCTTTAATGACTCCCTCCAAATGCTAATGAGATGATGGATGTCAGGGCCATCCCGACTAGAATATCGTCCCAGGGGCCACTAAAGAGGTCTCCCACTGGTCCACATCAGCACCTACACCCGACCCCATGATCTGAGGAGTATGTAAGTTATGTTCCTTCACCGTCGTCCCCATCCCAGTTGACCCGACCCCAGCATCAGGCGCATGATGTAGAGGATGACCGATGAGGGGCGTCAAAATCAACAGTTACCGTGGACCATGCTACCGCTGGTGTATACCATCAGTTCTATGTCTATGACATGTAGTGTTACATAGATTCCCTACCCGGATCGAGGCCCCTACCACCCCATGCGTAGGATTGATCGACTCTCTTGGTCGTCGACGTAGGTAGCACCCATCATAGGCCAACCCGTGGCAATGAAACCCATAATGGAGGTCTTTCCCTTACCATCACCAATGAGAGTGTAGGTATGTCCCACTCCCTCGATCGGCATGGAGGTCCTCCTTATGCTACCTTCAATCTGATTGATGGTCCTCCCATCTATATTGACACCCAATATGGGAGCCTCCTCTACACCCACGACCTCTGGTATAGAGTCGTTCCTCCTGTCACATGTCACCGGTGTGAAGATGCTACACATCCAGTCAACTGTCAGTATGGGTGGTCTTCCGCATGTCCTTACAGAAGCCGACGAGGGTCCTCCTAATCCCGGAAATCAGATAAGTGGTTGTTTACCTCACTTCATAGGCACCAAACATAGATGTTCTACCCATGTTCCTCTCGACCGGTACAGGGACTCTCCTAGAACTGACACTTCCAAGGGAAATAAGCCTGGAGGCCCTACCCATGCTCCTACCAGCTCTATCAGAGGTCCTACCTATCATGACCGCGACCCCAGAAGACTGAAATCTGTGCCTGAAACATGGTGTGATTTTTTTTAAAAGAAACAGGTGTACAAAAGATGTAAATTTACACATCTTTTCCCAATACAAAGGATCGTCTCAGTTTAGGTTCCTGGAAAATCATATGCTACTAAAGTAATCCTTCTGAGAACATGGTAGGGTTAATCCTCAACTTGGTTTCGTTACAAAAAGTACTTAGGGTATGATCACAACAACTAGAAACCTGAAAAATAAACATAAATATTAATGTAGCGTGAGCATAAAAATGACTAGAAATGGGTTTTAAAACATTTGGGTAAAATTCAACTTCAAAAAACCAACCTTGAAAACAAACATAAAACACTTCTTGAAAGATAGATTTAACATTTTCACACATTAAATATTTTCTAAGGTTGCTTTCTGACATTTTTCCAAAAGACAATTTTCATAAATGATTGTTGTGCCTTATACAAAACATGAATCAGAGTGCGCATGTGTATGATATGTTCATAATACATAATGTAATCAAGACAACTATGTAGGCTTTGTTAAGATCCTAAGAATTCATATCATGATTCATTAAAACATAAAAAGAGATTCATATGACTTTATCATTAGATACTATTCCCTTGTATAACATGCCATTTTCACACTTGATATGCCTTATGATCATAAATTATTCTTACGTAAGGATCCACAATCCCTTGGTTATTCATTTACTATTCCATAGTGAGTAAATGTATAATTCTGGACTCTATCAAGGCCTTGCACCAAGACTGTACGGGTAAAACCCAAAATAATTATTGTTAACTACCACACATGGTTGTGAACAAAGCTAGCACCATGTTCATGCATCATTTCAATTAACTCATGAGACTTCATCACTTTACCCAATGCATTGGAGCGATGTATAATTTAGGGTTTACCCATCACATCATTTTATTTCCAATACATTCCTCATATGTCTTAGCATGGTCTCATCTTCATAGTGATCATGTTACATAGAACTTACATTCTTAGTCCACAATCCCCCCTTTTTTACATGTTAATACTTGAATGGATCCGGAAAAAAGAACTAGAATTGTTGGATTCATATGAAACAGTGACATGCATGAACCAAAACATCATACTCTTTCATGTGTAATAAAATCTAGTACACATAAAATAATGGGTTGTCACATGAAATAAAAACCCCTGCATTAAAACCCTTATGAGTGTGGCCCTTTTCTAAACCGTATTGATAGGTTTTGGCTTTGAAATACTTCTTTGACCCATAAAATGTTAATTTTTATATAAAATAATAAAATATATATTTAAAGGACCAAAGGAATTTCTTGTGAAACCATTGAAATACAAAGCATGGTTTGTTGCCTATAAAGTGTTCTTGGATAAAAGAAATATAAAAACACATGAGTGAATACATGAATGTACATTTATACTTGAGCATGAAAACCATCATACCACTTACTTGAGAGACCCAATTCGAAATGAATATATATTCATGTAAATTTTATAATTATGGAAACAAATTTATGTATACATAAAGTGTGTATTTGGGGATCTGCACAATCCAAAACCAGATTTGCATCTGTTGCTATCTTCATCACCATGGTTTTAAATTCAATAACGATATGTTTTGGGTAATCTAAGTTATAATATATTTATATAACCATTAATACTTGAATTATAAATATGGGTATACATAAAAAAATAAAACATGAGGAGCTAGACCCCTTGAATGTGTTTATGACTTGAAAACATCACTTAAAAAAAGAAGGATCACCATTCAAAGATCATAACCCGAAATGGATTGTTGTATATATATATATATATATATATATATGAATATACATACTGTTGTTTTGAAATTCTAAAATGAATTTATGGAAAAGTTATATGCATATATATATATATGTATATATCCGTGAGGAAAAGAAATTATTTAAGAAGGCTTTGCATATAACATTGAAATCACGAAAACCTATTGCATGTATTGTATACTTAAAACATCTTTAGAAAACTCAACATGAGTTATGTTTTAAAAAAAATTCATATGAGACCGTATATATATATGTATATATATGTATGGACACATATATGCAGAAGGGTAAAAGAGTTTTACAAAAAGAATGAAAGCAAAATAGGTAGATCCCTTACTTGTCTTCGGGTAGCCAAGAAGAGTGGGCATGAACCGTTTTAACATCAAGAGAAGGAAACCGGTGATTTTGAGTGAAAGAAAACAGGGTTTATATATATGCGGTGTTTTACATATTTTATATATATAACATATCATAAATATAATAAAAGAAAAGACTTGACCGATATAAAATAAACCAGCAGGTTTCTTATGAGAGAGCACAAAGAAGACAACCGCTGATTATAATACATACATATGTATAAAGCTTGGAAAACTATACCTGAAACAAAATAAGATAAACTAAAATAAATAAATAAAAGAAACAAAAGATATTGGGGAATATCTCATGGGGAGAAGCCCTGGCCGATCATGATGGCTGGTGGGGATTTTTTAGGAAGAAGAAAAGAAGAAGGATAAGATGCATAAGATGAAGGAGGTAATACCAGTGGGTGGCCACTAGTTTGAGTGTGACGTGGAAGACAATGCAGAAGTAAAACCGGGGAGAAGATGGATGGTTGAGATCTGTTCTGGAGAAATATCCAACAGACGAGGCAAGCCACAGAATTTAAACCAAGTGAACGTTCGAGATTCGTTCCGAGGTAGATCAGACAGTCGATGAGGAGCATAGTAGTGATCCAAGGCCGTGAGGGATAAGAAGCGAGATCGGATCAATGGCTTGGATCGCGCAAGACGCGATCTCGCGGCCCAGATCACGTTTCACCCCAAAATCTGCTTCCCACATTGAAACAGGGCGAGGTGCGGGGCTTCTTTATAAGCTCGATGCTCCACAACACCCATCAAAAATCATACCACACACAAAATGGAGGTCTTACACACTGTCTCCCTCTCCCCCCCACACCCCCACAGGCCTCGGGCTACCTGTGCTCTACTGTGTCTTCATGATCACAGTGGCGCAAGCTCCTGCTCTCCCGTGTGCCCCTTCGGGGTACCCATGCTTGGCCAGACATATCTTGGGCTAAGGGATAGGCTCATCCACCCTGTGTTTTCCACCTCCCTCAGCCCAGCTGTAAGTGTTGTCCAAATGGGTTACATTTTTTATTAACCCAAATTTTCAAATTGACCACAAAGAAAACAGTATATCCTTCCATAAAATTTGATTTATTCATATATTTTCATAAACCAAACTATATGACATTAAATTAATAAAGGTAAAATGTTTTCAAATTCAAAAACATTACAAACCGAACTATATAACTTTTAATTGAAAAAATGTTTTCAGATATAAATACATTATACATATTTTTCATTGAATTAAAGTGGACAAAAATACCAAAACTTCATGGTTATCAAATATTATGTCTTCGTAAGAGTAGTTCAATTTAAATATGTTCAACAATAGGATTTCAAAGCACTCAATTAATTAAAATATTTCATAGTAATTTTATATATAGAAAAATCATTACAAATTATGTTCAAAAGAATGAAATATTTATAATTTGTCATTCAAGTGATCAATTTAAAAATCCATAATGACTATGTATTTTTGAAACATCAAAGAAATTTTCTTGAATTATGTTTTGAAATCATAAAACATAAATAAGAGTTAATAACTTAAACATAAATTTGAAATACTTCAAAATCATTAATATTCATAGTTAATTAATCCAAAATATCCGATGGCTATAATCATAGCCGTCGTAAACTCAACGGGTACTTAAATGGAAAATGTTTAACTTTAAGCCTTATAAAACCCGAATAGGGTATTCTAACTCCAAACACTGAGGCAGAGAATATGGTGCTCTTCATCCCCCTAACGCTTAGTACAATTGCTGTGGTTCTGGTTATGGTGTTCTTGGTTGTGGCAGATCTGAAGGAAATCCACTTCTTTC
Source organism: Viscum album (assembly GCA_963277665.1). Taxonomy (NCBI): domain Eukaryota; kingdom Viridiplantae; phylum Streptophyta; class Magnoliopsida; order Santalales; family Viscaceae; genus Viscum; species Viscum album. Next base: position 1,867,983,527 of record OY728159.1, read on the forward strand.
TTGGCATGTCTGTGGTGATGTGGGGTGTACCGGTGATTGTGAATGGCCTTCTTGTAGGAATATTTGGTTAGTTATTGTCCTTAGACCCTTGTTACCATGTAACCATTTCTAGTGTTTTGAAAAAATGACATGTTTGGTGTTTTATTTCATGGACATTGCATATATAAAAAGGGTAAATTAAGCCAAAAGTAATAATTAAAATTAAAATTATTACAAAAATTAAGTTCAGGATGTTACATTATCCCCTCCTTCAAAGAATTGAGTCCTCTCAATTCTATTACACCCGTAAGAAACTACCGGCCAAAATGAGAGAGACTTTATTATCGAGGTCCCCTCTTCCAGGACCACTATTTCGGGTAGTCCACTGATATTTCCAGGTGGATTCCCAGATTAGTTCCCAGTTCATCGATCTCCTTGGCCCACATACACCATGAGAAGCTAGGGTCAAACCTTTGCATAAAGCATTCAGTCTTCCAAAGTGTTGCATGGGTGGTGTACATATTAGATATTTGGGAGAGAGCTACCTCTCTAAAAATATCCCAGACCAACTCTCATTTGAACACTTCAAATTCATAAATCATTCCATACATACTGAAACTCAGGACCTGAAGCAGATAAGTTGCTCGGGTGTCGCCCTCCAAGGAAGCTTCATGAAACTTCTTTAGGGCTAAGTGGTTCTCGGACAAGGAGATGTAAAGGAAGATACATTCATGGTACTCTCTTCTCCTCCTGTATTCTACTAGTTGTGAAGTTACTATGCGGAGATAAAAATGACCATTTCCCTGGTAGGTCTGAAGAATATTTGGGCTAAGGGATACCTTAAAAAGGCGTTTTCAAGGCAAGCGCAGGTTGGCAAAAGGGTAGTAGTATTCTGAACATGTCTTGGTGATTATGGATTCTAGAAATCCAGTAAGAAGTGATAAAAGTTTGATCAATGATCTAATGTTTTCAATCTTAAAAACAAGGGACATGTTTCACTTAGTATTTCATACCTTGATTACAATAATGAAATTACTCTTTTAGAAGCATAATTAGATACCAACACATAAAAAATAACAGGATTCATTTAACAATGTTCATAAACTCAAGGTGTTACATAATCATCTTGACGTATTTTCACAGGTAATACTGGTGTTAGTGATTTCCCAGGTTTCTAATTAAATGAATCCCCACGGATATTCCAAACATTTCTATCTCTTAGGTCCAGATGCAACACAGGAAACTCGGATCAAACCCATGTGAACAACTATGGTTCAGGGTGAGGAAGGCATGAAGTGTATGAAGTTGGGAAACATTGGCATGAACTATATGTCGATAGTGTAAACTAGTAGGCTCATCCTTGAGAGATTCAAAGTCCATAACATGACCACAGAGACCGTAGGTCAAAATTTAACAAAGGTATGCTGCTCGTAGGTCACCCCCTTGTGTAGCCTCTTTTAAGTCCTCTCGAGATGAAGCATTATTAGCTAGATTAAAACAATTATACTAACCCTTGAGGTATTTTCCATGCTCTGCATAGAACAGAAATTTGTCAAGTATCATAAAATATAGTCGGGGGATGCTCCTCAGTGATGTTTATGTACACGAGGAGAATAGGACACATTGTAGAGGGTTTTGCATGATAGACGAATATTTTCAAATGTCTCATAGATTTCGGCACATGCCTTTCCCACTACAGTCTCTAATACTTCTGTTAGAAGGGACAAAATGTGTGATTCATCAGCCATTTGAAATATTGAGAAGGATGTTTCTTAGTGTGAATAAATTAGGTAATTTACGGGAGCTGTAATTTTATAGAGTTTTCATAAACCAATCCTATGATAGAAACTGTCACAACCTGACCCCAGATGACTGAAATCGGTGCCTAAAACATGGTGTGCAATTATTTTTTATAAAACAGGTTTACAAAAAAGGAAATTTGCACATCTTGTCCCAATATTAAGGATCATCTCGGGTTAGGTTCCTTGAAATCAGATACTACTGATGTACTCCTTCTGAGAACATGGTAGGGTTAAACCTCAACTTGGTGTCATTACAAAAAAGTACTTAGGGATTGAGAAAAACTACTAAAAACCTGAAAAAACATAAATTTAAATGTAGGGTGAGAATATAAATTCCCAGTAAGGGGTTTTAAAACATTTGGAGAAAATTAAACTTCAAAACACCCACCTTGAAAACAAATATAAAACAATTCTTGAAAGAGAGGTCTAACATTTTCACACCATCAATATTTTATGAGGTTACTTGCAGACATTTTTCCAAAAGACCATTTTCATAAAATATAGTTTTTCCCTCTACAAAACATGAATCAGTGTGTGCAAGTGTATGAGATGTGAATAATACATATCGTAATCAAGACAACTCTATAGGCTTTGTTAAGAGCCTAAGAATTCATATCATGATTCATTAAAACATAAAAAGAGATTCATATGACTTTAACATTAGATACTCTTCCCTTGTGTAACATGCCATTTTCATACATGATATAACTTATGATTATAAAATATTCTTAAGTAAGGATCCACAATCCCTTGGTTATTCATTTACTATTCCATAGTGAGGAAATGTATAATGTTGGACTTTGTCAAGGCATTGTCCCAAGACCATACGGGTAAAAACCCAACATAATTGTGGTTAAATACCACACATGGTTGTGAACAAAGCTAGAAACATGTTCACATATCATTTCACTTAACTCATGAGACTTCATCACTTTACCCAATGCATTGGAGCTTTGTATAATTCCAAGCACACCTGTCACATCATTTTAATTCCAATACATTCCTCAAATGTCTTAGCATGGTCTCATCTTCATAGTTCTCATGTTATATATAACTTACATTCTTAGTCCATAAGCCCCTCGTTTTGTACATGTTCATACTAGAATGGATCAGCTAAAAAGAACTAGACTTGTTGGCTTCATATTATACAGTGATGTGCATGAACCAAAACATCATACTCTTGCATGTGTAATAAAAACTAGTACACATAAAATAATGGGTTGTCACACAAAATAACAACCCCTGCATTAAAACCCTTATGAGTGTGGCCCTTTTCCGAAACCATATGGATAGGTTTTTGATTTTAAATTCTTCTTTGACAAATGAAATGTTAATTTTTATATAAAATATCAAAGGATAAATTTAAAGGACCAAAGGCATTTCTTGTGAAACCATTGAAATACAAATCATGGTTTGTTGACTCTAATATGTTCATGCATAAAAGAAATATTAAAACACATGAGTGCACAAATGAATCTACATTTATACTTGAGCATGAAAACTATAATACCACTTACTCGAGAGACCCAATTCGAAATGCATATTAATTCCTGTGAATTTGATAATTGGGGAAAAATTATTATGTATACATAAAGTGTGTATTTGGTGATCTGCACAATCCAAACCCAGATTTTCATCTGTTGTTATCTTCATCACCATGTTTCTAAATTCAATAAGGACAGGTTTTGTGAAATCTCAATTATAATATATTTATCTAACCATTTATACTTGAATGTTAAATAAGGGTATACTTAAAAAAAACATGGGGAACTAGACCCCTTTCATGTGTTTTATGTCGTGAAAACATCACTTAAAATGTAGGATCACCCTTCAAAGATCATAACCCAAAATGACTTACTGTATATATATATATATATATAAATATGAATATACATAATATTGTTTTGAAATTCTAAAATGGATTTAAGGTAATGTTATATACATATATATATATATGTATATATTTGTGAGGAAAATAAATTAGTTAAGAAGGGTTCACATAAAACATTGAAAGCCTGAAAACCTCTTGCATGTATTGTATACTTAAAACATATTTAGAAAACTCAACATTAGTTATGTTTTAAAAAAAATTATATGAGACCACATATATATGTATATATACGTATGGACCCATATATGCATAAGTGTAAAAGAGTTCTACAAACAGGATGAAAGAAAAATTGGTCGATCCCTTACTTTTCTTCGGGTAGCCAAGAAGAATGGGCAGGAACTGGTTGCACATCAAGAGAAGGAAACCAGTGATTTTGAGTGTAAGAAAACAAGGTTTATATATATGCGGTGTTTCACATATTTTTTATATATAGCATATTGTATATATAATTAAATCAAAGACTAGGCCAACATAATATAAACCAGCAGGTTTCATATGAGAGAGCACAAAGAAGACATCCAGTTATTATAATACATACGTATATATATAAAGCTTGAAAAACTAGACCCAAAACAAAAGAAAATAAACTAAAATAAATAAATAAAAGCAACAAAAGAGATCGGGTAAGATCTCATGGGTAGAATTCATGGATGATCATGACCGCTGGTCAGGATTTTTGAGGAAAAAGAAAAGAAGAAGGAGAAGATGCATAGGATGAAGGAGGTAATACTAGTGGGTGGGCACTGGTTTTAGCATGACATGGAAGAAAACGATGAAGAAAAACTGGGGAGAAGATGGATGGTTGAGATCAGTTCCAGAGCAAGATCCAATGGACGTGGTGAGGCACAAAATTTAAACTGAGTGAACGGTCGAGATTCAATCTAATGTAGATCTGACGGTCGATAAAGAGCACTGTAGTGCTTCTGGGTCATGAGGGATAAGAAGTGAGATCAGATCAATGGCCTGGATTGTGCGCGATGCCATCCAATGGCCCAGATCACGTTTCTCCAAAAAATCTGCTTCCAACATTGAAATGGGGTGAGGAACGAGGCTTCTTTATAAGCCTGAGGCTCCGCAAAAACTATCAAAAATCACAACACACATGAAATAGGGTCCTTACACACAGGCTCCCCCCCCCACACACCTGCAAGCCTCAACCTACCTGTGCTCTTTCATGGCTTCACACCTGTGGTGGCGTGTGCTCATGCTCTCCTGTGCGCCCCTTCAGGGTACCCATGCTTGGTCGGCCATAGTTGGGGCTGAGGGATAGGCTCAGCCACCCTATGTGTGCCACCTCCCTCGACCCAGCTATAAGGGCTTTCCAAATGGGTAAATTTTTTATTAACCCTAATTTTTATGATGACCATAAAGAAAATAGGATATCCTTCCATAAAATTTTATTTATTCATATCTTTTCATAAACCAAAATATATAACATTTAATTAATAAAGGTAAAAAAAATTCAGATTCAAAAACATTACAAACCAAATTATATAACTTTTAATTTAAAAAAAATCATATTTAAAAACATTATACATATTTTTTGTTGAATTAAAGTGGAAAAATATACCAAAACATTACGATTATCAAATGTCATGTCTTCAAAAGATTAGTTAAATATAAATATCTCCAACAATAGGATTTTAAATCACTCAATTACTTAAAATATATCAAGGTGATTTTATATATAGAAAAATAATTACAAATTATGTTGAAAAGAAGGAAATATTTATAATTTATCATACAAGTGATCAATTTACAAAACCATAATGTCTAAGTATTTTGGAAACATTAAAGAAAAGTTCTTGAATTATTTTTTGAAATCCTAAAACATAAATAAGAGTTAATGACTTAAACTTATATTTGAAATAATTAAAAATCTTTAATATTCATAGTCAATTAATCCACAATACACGATGGCTATAATTATAGCCGTTATAAACTCAAAGGTTACTTAAATGGAAACGGTCGAATTTTAGGCCTTATAAAACCCAATTATGGGATTCTAACTCCAAACACTAAGACACAGAAGATGGTGCTCTTCATCCCCCTGACGCTTAGTACGATTGCTGCAGTTTTGTTTACGGTGTTCTCGGTCGTGGAATATCCAATGGAAATCCACTTCTTCCTTGGAATGTTTGTAGTGATGTGGGGTGTATCGGTGATTGTGATTGGCCTTCTTATAGGAATTTTTGGTTAGTTATGGTCCTTAGACCCTTGTTGGCATGTAACCATTTCCAGTGTTTTAGATAAATGACATGTTTTGTGTTTTATTTCATGGGAATTGCATATATAAGAAGGGGAAATTAAGCCAAAAGTAATAATTAAAATTATTATTATTACAGAAATTAAGTTTGGGGTGTTACACTTCCAGCTACATCAGTTCCCAAGGATATTCCCTTCGCATGTCAACTAGTGGACACTGATGACCTCCCCATGTTCACATTCACATATTTCTAAGTTCTCATTTCACCCTAGCTCATCTAGGCAGAAGTCCTCTCCACCCCATAATCAATTCGGCCGAAGGCCCACCTCAGGACAAAAATCTACCCCGTCCTGAAGAGCCATCCTGGGGCATGAGGGTGGGTCTCCTATGCCATTAAAAGAGTTATGAAAAGATTTAGACTGCAATTAATCTTGTCTGCTTCTCAAATTCTGAGGCATAATGCGACGCAAAAATGGAACTCTCCCCTCGATCCTTTCTGTAAAGGATCAAGGCACGAACGAGGCATATCATCATCGTCCTTCTGGAATGTGAGGTCCACCAAATTCTACCCTCCTTCCACAAATACATCGAGGATGAGGAATATTTGGCCCCTTCCTAGGGTATGGCTGCACAATCCTCAATATCATCCACAAGGTCATTATCTTCCTCATCCAGATACCACAAAGTGCTATTTTGGGGACCGAGGGAGGATGAACAACAGCCTAACCCACCATCGGTTACTATAGACCCTGCGTCGGAAGTCGTGGTTGAAAACCCATCATATCGCAGTGTAGTGGCTAAGCAACTACATTATTCTAAGGATAACCCAAGATGTGGCGGCTTTTCAGCCTGTTCACCATATTCTACACCGAACATCCTAACATCTTAGTAGTATTCTTCATTACCACTACCAGTTTTCCATACACCTATATTTGATGAGTGTGGAAACCAAGGGTCAGACCCCGAGTCTAAGATGAGGATCTTATGGGACATTCTTATGGCGGATCATTTCCTAGAGATGTTTTGTCCAGTTGCAGCATCGAATTTCGGTGCGTCAGAATCGCTCATCCATGAGGAAGTCAGGTGCTTTTGCAAAACCCTATGGTCGATGAACATTCGTCTCTGTTATCAATGAGTGTCTTACCCCAATAGTCTGGAAGACATTGAAGACATTGTATAACAATGTCGTTTGGTTAACTTGTTCATACATACTATGTACCAACACCCCGAGTCACTAAGCCACCATCAAACTCTCCTACAATGATGCATCTAGAGATTCAAAGTGCTATGAAGAATTATCAAGGAGGCTTCCCCCCAGGTAATGTTTTTGGTTAAGGGTAGTATTATTCCCTCCACTTCAGTTCAAAAATCACCAACTCATCCTTACCGATGATATCAAGGATATGCCTCCAAGTAGAGTTGTGGTTAACATGGATAACCTACCAGGGGGAGAGAACGAGCTAGAGATCCTTGAAGAGGACATACCCCCTGATGGAGTATCACAAATATTGGATCCTCTAGGAAGGATCACTCGCTAGTAGAGAAATTTTATGGGTCTTCTTGTACCTACTGATTCATTAGCCCTTATCCATAATCCCAAGAAGGGAAAAGAGAACCATGGAGCCATCAAACCATCTAACCCATCAGGATCAGTTCAAAATACGTAAGATGATCCTGAAAATGCCTCATTGCGTCAACATCTCAAAGTGAAAAAAATATGGTCGATGACATCTTTGATGAACATGCCATGGAGAGGTGGCCAGACTACAACGATCCCTGGCATAGGAAGGAGGGGTAGGTACAACTTCCCCTTGGTGAATTGCCTCTAGGTTACCTTGAACAGCCTACCCATGTAGTATGGGTGGAGGACGGAACATATGGAAAGAGGTTGTGTTAAGTGCCAAAAAAATCCACCTAAGTGGCATGATAATCGCATGGAGCCCGCTCAGGTTCCCCTAGCCACTCTGTAGGTCATCCCACTAGCCACCCCCTAATCCGCCAGGCCAGATTATCATGTTGAAGAACCTTCCAATGCACTGGTAGTTAGGAATCCTCTTCAAGACAAGTACCTATGCCCAAATGATCTGATGGTGATGCTCATTGCTTGCCTATAGGTGTTTGAAATGATATAGGTGGAAATCCCGTCTGATGACAAGCCATATCTAGCATGGGTGGATGATATGTCAGTGCCCCCAGGTTTCGGAAATCCCACATTCTCCACCTTTAATGGGACAGGTTACCCACTGTATCATCTCTGCCATTTCATCCCAAGGTGTGGACCCATGCTATGATCTCTGGTGTAGTAGGAGGCCATTGAACTGTAGTGTTTTGTACAGGTATTGGGAGGTCCTACATTTTTCTGGTACAACCAACAATCCATCAGGTCAGTCACCTTCTTGGAAGATATCCATAGTTAGTTTCTCTAAAAAGTCAACTCTACCACATAGAAAGTGAGTATTGAAGACCTCTTGAAGTCAGAGTAGAGGCCTGATTAATGCGTCGCATACTTCATCGCTCGGTGGAATGGACACACCTAATCTGAGGATATGACACTGACAGAGGAAAAAAATCTGAGAATGTGTTTTGGGAATGTAATGACCGTAATGGCCCCTCTCTAATTACACAAAATTACCTTGGGGGATTACAAGACATCTATGATAAGGCTTAGCATCTAGAGGAATCCTTGCAGCACACCAAGCTGGCGCATTTGTTTCCTTCTGCAATTCCCGCATCAAGATCCGATAAACCTGAGCCCGCTGTAGTGGTGCAGATAGAGGCCTCTAGGAAATTGGAGTTATTACCAGTGGATCCACCTCCACAACTTCTCAGAGACCCTCCATATCAGGTGCAACCTCTGGCCTAGTAATGCCCACCACAGAATCGGCAGACGCCCCTGTGTAATGTGCCACCACTACCTCAGAGAGATAATCAGGTTCCACCTTCTCGACAAGCTCCTTCATCCCCACGTTATTCCCAAGATCCCAGATCCCCCTTCCCATACAGGAGAAATCAATCCTAGTCATTCAATGAGGCTCAGGTCCCCAGTTATTTCCAAAGTTCCTTGGATTAAGGAATTGAATGGTTTCCCGAATTTGGAGTCTAGAAGAGGCGGATCTCACTAATCACACCAATTACTACCCATATCACCAGATCCTAGGGTACACCCTCAAATAATGCCATATATTTAAAGCGTATCTTCATGATCAGGTTGATAACAACATTATCAAGTTAGTCCCAACTTGGGCATAGGTGAAATGTGTCTTTTTGAAGCCAAACAACAGCAATGATAGTGAAGGTGAGTGGCATCATGTTTCTAACCACAGATCCCAAAATTATTACAACAATATGTCTTGTAAGATAGTTGTCTATGCCCATGGTTTTATGGGCCCACGTCTGAATTATACTTAGCCCTTAGAGGCTTCCATGTCATCCTCAACATGTACCTCTATGTCAACGGCTCACCATTCCTCTTCCTAGAAGAGAAATCTTCAGTGACATAAGGAAAAATGAAGAACCATACTGGTGTCATCGTCATCCCGTACTCTCATAAACTTCATGGCCTCGGAGATGGCGATTTCTACATGAATCCATCTCGTAGTGGAGGATTATTCCGGTGACGATCAAGGGTGTGCCACGGTTAACACCATGGAGCTGGTAAACCCTTACATGATTTATGATGAATATGAAAACCAAATTGATCCCCCCAACATCCCCAATCATCGCCAGTGTCGACGAGATAGTGGTTATATAGGTCATCATAGTGCCCCAGTCATTACTTCTAGGCAGGGTATGCATGCCACTGAAAATAGACAGCAGACCCAGCGCATATTGGGTTGACCATCACTATCGTTTGTCTTACTTGATCAGGTGTATCCACATCGATGATGATGTGATCATCAAAGCTCTGTTACGGACTAGCCTCATTCATCTTAGCCACATCTGGTAGTCGCTCCATGAGTTTCGACTAGTGAGCAGCTGGACATTCCCAGCACCAGTCAGCCACCGGTTCAGCTGCAAGGGCCCGTCATGCCTTCTACCACAGAATGAGCTCTTATGAACAGATGTTCATGCTTGGCATGGAAGTATTATGTCCTCAAGAATCATTCCAGCATTTCGGAAAGGCTCTCTATCTTTGAGGATATTATCCTCTCATCATATATTCATGAATCCTTTTTCGAGGCTTTACAAATCCCCCTCCAGTTTGAGATATTGGAAGAAGCTGCCGAAGCCTTCCATGCAGAGGCAGTTTGTGCATGTTGAATGCCAAGAAATTATCTCATTCTTTGGAGAGGACGAAGGATCAACCATACAAGGAACACCTGCCCATTATACATCACCATCCATTTCAATGGCGTGGAGGTTCATCACATCCTTGTCGACACAGGCTCTGGGATCAACGAAATCCAAACACAGACACTCTAAATGATGGTGCTATCCAAGGATGACCTGAGTCACTCAGAACTAAAAGTACAAGGTTATGATTGGAAAGAGCATGCACTGGTTGACAAGATTCTCGTGAAGACCTAGTTAGATGGTCTCGTAGCTAGTAGCGTGTTCTTGGTTGTCTCCCAGGACATTTCCTACAATGCATTGATGGGAATTCAATGGATTCACTTGTATTCGATGATCTCTTCATCATATCAAAAGTGGCTCAAATACTTCCTTAATGGTTCATTGGGTATACTCCAAGGTGGCGTGTCTCCCCTTGCCTCTTACGAAGCCCAATACCTGGATTCTGACGATTACAAGAGCAAGGACAATCATATTCAGGCTAATGAGGGTGAACATGTTATGGCTACGACGGACATGTGGACACACCTGGATGATGCCTACATCTTTCCAATCCATAGATTGGAGGATATGACCCCTGATATGGGACAATGATTCATTATTTTTGGAATAAGAGGGATGATAATTCCCAATTCCAAAAGAAGTCATAAGATCACCTTTTATTCCAACACAAATTAGGATAGGTTGATCCCAGAGCCCCTACCCCCATAAGGAATCGGCATGTCCACCCCATGGCAATGACAATACGCCATACTCGCTTGTTTCAACATGCTGGGAAAACCGACTCAAGATAATGCATCACGATTTCTTTGATATCATTAATTGTGGTGCCTAGGGACGAAGTCCATATGTTATTTGGTCAAAAAAATTCATTGATATGGTTTGGATAGCACATGAGTCCCCCAATGCAGTGTTTTTCTCCGCTCAGGTTGGCACTAGTCTCCCATCGGGATCTGTTGGATCAAAGGAAACTCCTACCACAATGGATCCCCTCTTCATAAGTGATAATGATGATTTAGAGGTTGATCCTCCTACATTCGAAGACGGTGTCTCTACCATGGTCTATGAATTGGTACAGGTGAACCTTAGTAGTGAGACAGATCCAAAACCAATATTGATCAGTGCCGATAAGCCTATCGAATAGCAACAGTAATATATGGACTTCTTGAAGAAACTTCATGATGTATTTTCATGGAGTTATAACGAAATTATGAGAGTAGATCCCCTAGTAGTCATCCACCGCCTTGTTCTCCCATCAAATCACTGTGGATTTAAGCAACCTCCCAGAAAGATGCACCTATCTCATGGTGGCATGATCGAGTCCAAAGTTGATAAGATCATTAGAGCCAACTTTGTCAAGGAGGTATAGTAAACTAGATGGATATCCAACATTGTGACAGTTAGGAAGAAGAAAATACATATCATAGTCTTTATAGAATTCTGGGATCTCAACTGTCACTATCCAAAGGATTATTTTCCCCATCCTGTGACAGGGTTGTTGATTGATGCCACCGCTGAGTTCCCGGACCACTCCTTCATGGATGGGTATTTTGGGTATAAGAAGATCAGAATAGCTCCTAAGGATGAGGAGTATGAAGCCTTCATGGAATCATAAGGTAATTTCTTCTACCATGTAATTCCCTTCGGCCTAAAGAATACAGGTTCCACCTATCAGCGTGATATGCGTCACATATTTAAGCACATCCTCGAGGAATTGGAATAATTTTACATGGATGATCTGGTAGTAAAATCTCACCAACTTCAGGACCATCACAACGACCTTGAGAAAGTTTTTGGCTTCCTCTATTCTCACCATATGAAGATGAACCCATTGAAGTGAGTCTTAGGGGTCACCTCTGAAATGATTCTCGCCTTCATTGTAAGATATAGGGGCATCAAGATTGACCTGGAGAAGATAATTTCCATCAGTCAGATTCCTCCCACGAGCAACATTTGGGGGCTTTGAGGCTTTCAAAACCACTTGGCCTACATACACCGATTCATCACAAATTTTTCTGGAAAGTGTAATTCCTTTTCTAGACTCATGAGGAAAGATAATGTCTATCAGTGGGATAAGGAAAGTCACACTACATTAGAAAAAATCAAGAAGTATCTTTTTTGGCCTTTGGTCTTCATGCCATCCATTTCCAGAAAGCTGGGGGTCCTTAATGTGACCACCCTCAAATGATCTTTCAGTGACCTTCTCACCTAGAAGAACAATGAGGGAACAATGAATAGTCTCTACTATCTCAGCTACATGTTACTCAATATAGAGGCCAGATACTCCCCTATCGAGAATAGCTACCTTGCGATGGTATTTACTATTAGGCAAAAATCCCTCAAGGCCTCATTGAAGCATTTTTGAGGTGTTTGTGTTTGTTGACAAATTGGACAACTGTGGTCTGATTGTTGACAATGAAAACCATGACATACAAATTTTTTGACAAAGGGGATTTCATGGTGGCATGACGAGTTCAAGAGCTATGTTCAATGATCAATGTTTGATTCAAGAACTTAGACCAAGGAATGGATGATCTGGAGGCGGCATAAAAAGAACAGATACAAGGTGGCGCCGTTTTCCAGTGTTGGCCAAATATTTGGGCCTGAAAATCAACAAATGAAGACAAGTGGTTTTTGGAAAAGGTTCTTGTGCGCCGTGTAGTTGACGGCTTGGAAACTTTCACGCAAAATGTTTTTCAAGACCATATTATCAAAATATGGCAAAGGGATAGGTGTCGCGCAAGTATTGTTGGTGTCGCGCAAGTGACTTGCGCACCGTGAAAGAGACTTGCGTGCCAATGACTTGGAAGCTTGAGAACTTGCACGCCTATGGTTTTTCAAGATTAAAAGATCAAAAAATGTCAAAGGAAAGAGGTTCGCATAAGTTTGGAAGTGGGTCGTGCAAGTGACTTGTAGGGGAAGAGACATGCGCGCCGAGGGTTGGCTTGCGCGCCGTCGTGCAGGGTGGTCAATTGGCCTATAAATACTGGACCACCCTTCCTCATTTCTCCCCGGATTTCAACACTTTGACGATTCAGAGCTCCCATCGTGCATGTGGGATGGTCGCGGAAGTGGTGGTGTGTCGCGCAAGTGGGACTTGCACTCCATTGTTGGAAGTTGTGTGCCAAGTGTTAGTTGCGCGCCTGATGTGGTTTAGGCGTGTAAGGAAGTGAGTCGCGCAAGTTTGGAGTGGAAGAAGCTTGTGTCATGCAAGTGTCTGAGGTGTACTTGTGCGCCAGTTGTGACTTGTGCACCGATACTTGCACAACGGATTTGACTTGCGCCCCAAGTATGGTTCATTCCTCGGCGGTGTTTTCATGCTGCGTGGAAGCTGGAAGTTTTCCAGATACCTTCGGTGAAAATAGATAATTATCTATGGGTGAAAGTTGGACTTCAATAGATCATATACATACAGAGGTAGATTAATTACTTCATGAAAATGAACAGACCTACAGGTCTATAAACTGTGAGTGGATTCCTTCCAGAGCAGTGAGCAAAGGAAGAGAAAGAAGGTGATCCTCTCCATCGACAGTGAGCCAGAGAGAGAGAAACAGGGAGTGACCCTTGGGAAAGCAGTGAGCTGACTCTAAACCTTGTAATGTTAGTGTGCCTGGGATAGAGTGATTGTGCTCAAGCTTGTAATCCACATCTAGTGATGATTAGTGTAATTTGGTATGACCGGAAACCTGTCGGCGTATGCTCCTTGGAAGTATCCCTTAGCATTGAACCAAGTAAAATTGTTGTGTCATGTGCTTGCTTTACTTTCTGTTTATATTATGCAATAGTAAAGAGAGAGAATAGTGTTTTTCTTAATAGGTAAACAATATCATAACGGGCTTTAATTTTAAATTAGTCATACCCTAATTCACCGCCCTCTCAGAGTATTCAGCCTTGTGGACCTAATAATTGGTATCAGAGGAAGAGGTTGAAATTTGTTTTTCTCTCAATGGAGGTCACTAATCGTAAAGGGATTATGATCTTCGAAAGAAGTAATTTTTAGATATGGAAGAATCGAATGCAACACTATTTCCGATCTTTGGGAATGGATGTGTATTCGGATGATGTGCATGGTATCACAGCTGATATTAATAGTGATGCATTATCAAAAGCTGAGCATAGAGAGTTGGATGCTGATGCAAAAGCAATCAATGCCTTAGGGGGAGCCCTTTCCAATCCCATCTATACAAAGGAGATGTCATGCAAAACGTCACATTCCATGTGGGAAAAACTTTTGAATATATATGAAGGATATACAATGGTTAGAGAGGCAAAGCTGCAAGTGCTATGGAATAAGTATGAATATCTGAAGATGAACCCGAATAAGTCTATTGATGAATTATTTGACAGGGTAAATATTGTTGTAGAAGATATGTGAGGACTTGGTGAAGTCATTGAAGACATAAAGATCTTAAAGCCCATCTTGAAGAAGCTTCCACCTCGATTCAATCCGAAAGTTTCAGTACTAGAAGATAATGATCTCAAGGAGTTGACATTAGACATTTTTCACAGTACCTTGGTTACCTATGAGATGAGTAATGATGATAACGATTCTTTGGAATAGTGTAAATCCAAAGAGATGGCATTTAATGCCTTAAAGAATCCCACCATTGAAGATTCCCAGGAAGAAGAAAAGACAGATGAGGTGATGCCATTACTTTCTTTAAATCTGCAAAGAGGAAAAGTAAAGTTTAAAGGGAAACTTCCACTAGCATGCTTTTGATGTGGAAAGGTTGGTCATCTTGCAGCAAGGTGACCCAAAAAGATTCAAGATAACGATAATGATGATGAAGTCTAAATTCCCAAGAAGAAGTCTTCAGCATTTGTGCAAGGGAAGAAACAATTCAAGAGAAATTTCTTCAATAAGAAGAATCTTCTTTCACAGGAAATAGACTGTTTAGATGAGTCTGAGGATGAAGAGGTTGAGGAGTTTGAAAATTTTAAATATCATGGACAAAATCCAATGGTGTCTATTTTCAATAGTGCTCAAGAAAAAGAAGAAACTGACACTGATGAAGAAGAAGAAGAAATTGAAGGTAGATTTGACATGGAAGCTGAATTAGAAGCAGCTCTTGAAGAGATAGATATTTGGAGAAAAAAACAAAGAAAGCCAACATGGTGGTATGTGATGCCAAACCCTACATGCAACAACAAGAAGATAAGAAGTACGAGCTTGTAAAATAAATAGAAAACCTTACGTCTTCAAGGCTAGAGATCACGTAAAAGGTTGATGAGCATAAGCTCTAGATTGAATACAAGAAAAGGGAGATCAATGTCTTGAACGGAAAATTGAAAGATCACATCAAGCGTATCTAAGATCTTGAAGAAGAAGTTGTCGGTCTGCGGAGAAATGTCGAAGAACAAGAAAATCCTTTGATTCCTAACACATTCCTGGGAAGGCAGGTTGTTACGAAGACTGAAAAGATGAAAGAGGATCCTAGTAGTTTAGCATGGAATAAGCATCAATTGAGCTAAGATGTTAAGGCTGTTTCAGGGCTTAATTAGAAACAAAAATTTGTGACAATTGATGTCAGACCACATGAACCCATCTCGAAATTGAAGGTTGATTGGGGCACAAAGAAAAATCAGAATATTCAGAGATCCCATAGGAAAAATCATAGTGCTGAAGTAACACGAAGGAATGCACCTTACATAAGGTGTTATTGTTGTGGGATGATGGGACATTCACAGTATGTGTATTCCATATACAAGAGATATAGAAGGGAACAAGAACAGAGGTGGCAGCCAAATAGAGAATAGTTTTCTAGAACATATTTTGAAGGGCATTGTTTTTGGTGCGGAGGATTTGGGCACATCTCTAGGTACTGCACTTTGACCATTTAGAGAAATGTGCCAAAGAAAAATCAAAATGTACGTAGGCAGCAGATCAATAAACCAACAGGTGAGTTAAAAATGCAGAATAGATTTGCGGCTCTGCAATAAGATTATGGTCCATCATACTCTGAGAAAGAACAGATATCTCAATCTATTCCAAGTGTGAAGGAAAAATTATGGACCAAGAAGAAGAAAGATGAAAAGATAGTAGTTATAGAAATTTCCCTTAAAGCTTCAGATCATTCAGGAATATGGATCCTTGGCAGTGGATGCACATCCCATATGACAGGGAACAAGGATCTCATTACGGACATAAAATATGAAAAAGAAGGAGTTTTCATGTTTGGGAATGATGAAGGGCTTAATATTGTTGGTTCCGGAAGGGCCAAATTTGGGGGAAAAGAAATGAGATGTGCTGATGTCATGGTAGTTGAGGGGCTTAGTCATAACTTACTCAGTGTTAGTCAATTATGTGACTCTGGGCACTCTATCCGATTTACCAAGAAGATGTGTTATATGAAAGAAAAAGATCTAGTAGTTGTTCTACAAGGAAAAAGGACAATGGGAAATCTTTACCTTGTAAGTGGTGAAGAAGATATATGCCTTTTATCCAGAGAGTAAGAAAACCAGCTGTGGAATAAGTGACTTGGTCACCTATGTCAACCATCCATGGAGGATCTGGTAAAATGTGATGCTGGTAGAGACCTTCCCAAACTATCACGTGATCATACTCAAACATGCGATGCTTGTCAACAGGGGAAGATCATTAGAAATACATACAGGCCAACAGAACAGAAATCAACCATAGTGCTTTAATTGGTGCATGCTGATGTATGCGGACCTATCTCACCACGACCCATAAATGGGAGAAGTTACTATGTCCATTTAATTGATTATTATAGTAGAATGGATTGGGTATTTTTCATTACCCATAAGACACAGGTGTTTAGTTTTCTCAAGAAGTATCGGGGGGAATCAGAAAGGATGCTTGGGTAGAAAATTTTGAAGTTTTCTTTAGATAACAGTACATAATTCACAATCAGTCAAGTATAATACTATCTCGAGAAACACAGGATAAGGCATCAAGTTTCATCAGTGAGAACTCCCTAATAGAATGGAGTTGTTGAAAGGATAAATCGGATAATCAAAAACATGGCCAGAACAATGCTTATTGAAAAGGACCTACCAGAGAAATTTTGGAAGGAAGCAGTTTTGACATCTGTCTACATTTCGAACAGGTCTCTGTTGTGTCTGAAGAAAGGAAAGACTCCTTATGAAATGTGGTATGGAAAGAATCCAACGTTGAAATTATTTCTAATCTTTGGAAGTAAGTGTTTCATTCTCAAAAAAGAATGTCACGAGAAGTTTGAGTCACGAGGAGATGAGGGGATATTCCTTGGATACTCCGGGAAAAGCAAAGCACATAAATGTTTCAACAAAATGCTGGGAAAAATTGTTGAGATCAATGATGTCACTATAGTTGAAAATGAAAAGAATACTCAACGACCCAGTGAACAGTTCCTGAATAAAAGTGATGATGAAGTGAGAAACATAGGGGGAGCATAAGTGGCAGAGGCTGACTCAATAGAATATACTGATGATGAACAAGAAAGTGTCAAGTCTGTGTCTGTAAGGAAGCCAAAGAGTCGAGCTGAAATTGATAGACAGAATATCATTGGTGATTAGACAGCTCCAGTTCAGACTCGAAGAAAGAAATAATTATAGAAAACATCATTTTTGTCTCAGGTGGAGCCGAAAAGGTTTTCTAATGAAGCTGAAGAAAAAAACTGGGTTCAGAGTATGAATGAAGAACTTGATCAGATTGAGAAGAACCAGACATGGGAGACTGTTTGAAGGCCAGCAGACAAGAATTTCATTGGGACTAAATGGGTCTATCGCAGCAAGATGAATGAATATGGAATAGTGATTCGGAACAAAGCGCAACTAGTGTGCAAGGGATACTCCCAGATAGAGGGAATAAATGTTGATTAGGCATTTGCATCGGTTGCAAGGATGGAGACAATTAGATTATTTTTGGCCATAATAGTGCAAAGAAAGATCAAAGTGTTCCAGAAGGATGTCAAATCCGCATTCTTGAATGGTCTTATGGAAGAGGAGGTTTATATTGAGCAGCCAGATGGTTTTCTCATTCATGAGGATGAGAAAAAAGTTTGCAGGCTGAAGAAGGCGTTTTACGGGCTGAAACAAGCACCAAGGGCATGGTACTCACAGCTTGATCAGTACTTGAAGAAGCTTGGTTTCTAGCATGGAGGAGTTGATTACAATCTCTATTTCAGTAATGACAGTAAAAAAAGGATGATGGTTCTAGTGTTTGTTGATGACATAATTTTTGGCGGATCAGATGAAGCTTACTGTAGACAATTTTCTAAATTCATGAAAAATGAGTTTGAAATGTCAATGATTGGAGAGTTAACATTTTTCCTTGGCTTAAAGGTGACATAAGGAAGTAATGGAACTTTAATTTCTCAATCCGAATATGCCAAGGAGGTTCTGAGAAGGTTTGGAGTGGATAATTCCAAGGAAATGATGACTCTGGTTGCTACTCGGATGAAATTATCAAAAGATGAGGATGGCAGGGCAGTTAACATCACAGAATACAGGAAAATTATTGGAAGTTTGTTATACATGACCACAACAAGGCCTGGTATTCTTTTCACCACTTTCCAAGCAGCGAGATATCAGTTTAATCCCAAGTAAATCCACATTCTTGCATTGAAAAGAATACTTCGGTATATCCAGGGCATCGTGGATTTTAGCTTAACATATAGTAATAAATCCCAGACAGAGTTATTGGAATATACTGATGCAGACTGGGATGGATCAGCATATGATAGAAAGTCAACGTCAGGAGGTACATTCTATCTTGGTGGATTGTGTATTTCTTGGTTAAGCAAGAAGAAAGATTTCATTTCATTGAGCACCGCAGAGGCTGAATATATTGCGGCCACTGAAGCATGAACACATTTATTGTGGGTGAAGCAGCAGCTTAATGATATGGGATTTGAAGGGAAGTCTCCGATCAGAATCCAGTGTGATAACTCAAGTGCTATAAATATTAGCAAAAATCACATCCATCACTCAAGTACAAATCACATCGAGATAAAGTATCATTTTATCAAGGAGAAATCTAAGAAATGAATCATGATGTTGGATTATGTGCCTATAGAGCTACAGGTTGCAGACATTCTGACAAAAGCCTTACCCAAGGAAGCTTTTGAGAGGCATGGACTGGATCTGGGAGTTCATATGACTCCCTGTACTTGATATAGTGTGGATGTGGAAACCACCCCCTCTACCCGAGGTATGATGTGTTTTTCTCTAATGTACTGATATGTGTTCTATACACTATTACAGGCTGCAAAGGCGTGTCCTTTGGGTTCGTTGACAAAGGGGGAGAAAACAGTGATTGTTCAAGGGGGGACAATGTGGAAATTTGAGAAATCATAAATGATATGGGTAAAAGCTGATAGGTGGAGCGGCCAGATAGGGGGAGAGCAATGAGAAAGGGGGGGAATATTAAATCTGACGTTGCTAGTAGTGATTGATCAAATAATAGATATCACGAAATCTGAGGATCATGATAAAAGCAAACGAGAGCTGTTGGAATGTGGTAAGAATATTTCTAATAATTGGTATCAATTTGGTAAAAATTGGTATCAGTTTGGTGTCAACAATAGGTGTAAGGGATGAAGTGATTCATTGATGAACTTTTCATTTACTCATGTTTCTCACGTCGAGCATTTCTCTTGTGGGCATAGAGTATGTGTTGAGTAAATCCTTGATCGCTATCAGAATCACAAAATGAGAATGGTGGCTGGAGAATTAATGATGTATCTTTTTATGAAGGAGTTGTCAACAAACCCAAAGGGGGATATTGTTTGGAAAAAATCCCTCAAGGCATCATTGATGCATTTTTGAGGTGTTTGTGTTTGTTGACAAAGTGGACAACTATGCTGTGATTGTTGATAATGAAAACCATGACATAAATTTTTTTTGACAAAGAGGATTTCATGGTGGAATGCTGAGTTTAAGATCTGTGGTCAACGATAAATGTTTTATTCATGAACTTAGACAAATAAATGGATGATCTAGAGGCAGAATAAAAAGAACAGATACAAGGTGGCGTCGTTTTCCAGTGTTTACCAAATTTTTGGGCCTGAAAATCGACAAATGAAGACAAGTGGTTTTTGGAAAAGGGACTTGCGTGCCGTGTACTTAATGGCTTGGAAACATTCATGCCAAATTTTTTTCAAGATCATATTATCAAAATATGGAAAAGGGATAGGTGTCGCGCAAGTATTGTTGGTGACGCGCAAGTGACTTGCGCACCATGAAAGAGACTTGTGCGCCGATGACTTGGAAGCTTGAGAACTTGCGCGCCTATGGTTTTTCAAGATTATAAGATAAAAAAATGTCAAAGGAAAGAGGTTCTCTTAAGTTTGGAAGTGGGTCACGCAAGTGACTTGTAGGGGAAGAGAACTACGCGCCGAGACTTGCGCGCTGAGGGTTGACTTGCACGCCATCGCGTAGGGTGGTCAATTTGCCTATATATACTGGACCACCCCTCTTAATTTCTCTATGGAGGTCAACAATTTGAATATTTAGAGCTCCCATCGCACAGGCGTGGTGGTCACACAAGTGGTGGTGTGTCGCTCAAGTGGGACTTGCGCTCCAGTGTTGGAAGTTGCGCTCCAAGTGTTAGTTGCACGCCTGAGGTGGTTTAGGCGAGGAAGGAAGTGAGTCATGCAAGTATGGAGTTGAAAAAGATTGTGTCGTGCAAGTGTCTAAGGTGTACTTGTGCACCAATTGTGACTTGCATGCTGATACTTGCGCGCTTTATTTTACTTTCACGCCAAGTAAGGTGCATTCCTTGACGGTGTTTTCGTGCCGCATGGAAGATGGAAGTTTGCCTGATACCCTAGGTGCAAAGAGGTATTCATATATGGGTGAAAGTTGGACTTCAACAGAGCATCTACATAAAGAGGAATATGCATTCCTTCATGAAAATGAAGAGACCTACAGGTCTATAAACTGTGAGTGGATTCCTTTCAGAGCAGTGAGAAAAGGAAGAGAAAGAAGATGATCCTCTCCACCGGCAGTGAGGCAGAGAGAGAGAAACAGGGAGTGAACCTTGGGAAAGCAGTGAGCTGACCCTAAACCTTGTAAAGGCAGTGTTCTTGGGATAGAGTGACTATGCCCAAACATTGTAATCCACATTTAGTAAAGATTGGTAGAATTCGGTACGACCGGAAACCTGTCAGCGTATGCTCCTTTGATGTAGCCCTTAGCGGTGAATCATGTAAAATTGTTGTGTCCTCTGCTTTCTTTACTTTCTGTTTATATTGTGCAATAGGAAAGAGAGAGAAGAGTGTTTTTATTAATAGAGAAACAAGATCATAATGGGATTTAATTTTAAATTAGTCATACCATGATTCACCCCCCTCTCAGGGTATTCAGCCTTGTGGACCTAACATTTACAGTACTGAAATTGTGACATTAGTTATAGTAACATGAGGTAAAATTGGTGTCCCAAGTGGATTCAATGAATCACATCTTGAACCACCCCATGTTGATAGGTTGTCAATCTAGGTGGGCAGTGATCCTCCAACATTTCGGCACCAGGTTTTTCTATCAAATGGATATTAAGGGGAAACCATTGGTAAACATCCTTTCCACCCATCCAAATCCCATGGTGCATTCTCTAGACCATGATTTTCATGATGAGGAAATACTCTTGGTATTGAAAGACACTCTATGTTGGAAAATTTACTTTGATGGTGTTTTCCGGAGCCCTACCGGCAGAAGGCTCAATGTCCCCAGACTCAACAGAGTAGGATTGGGTGTCATCTTCATTAATCCAGAACATGTTGTTCTGTCATATTCATTCCTATTATCTGAATGTTGTACCACCAATGAGGCAGAGTACCAGGCTCTCATCACTGGCCTCGAACAAGCCCTCGAGATTGAAATTCCCAGTTTCATGTGAAAGGGGACACTAAACTAGTAATCTAGTATATCAAGTAGGATAATTTCATCAGAAATATAGAGCTCATACCACTATTGGAATATAACCACTATTTCATAGACCAGTTCCCATCTCAACTAGATGTTACTCATGTCCCTCATTTGAGAAATGGTTGATTTGATGCCTTGGCCAGCCTAGTAGCATATCTGGTGGATCCTGATCGGGATGATTTGATTATCCATGTGGCACAGTGGAGAGTCATCTCTCCAGTAACTCCACATAACGATGATATCCCATAGGTAAGATACCTTACAGCTGGTGCCACCACGTTAGGACCTCCACGTCCCCCTGATGTAGTGATGGAAATAACTCTCAATTGGAGGACCTTCTTTATCGAGTACCTCCTGCACAATAATCTCATAGCAGATCAAGATGGGCGCAAGAGAATCTGATGTCGTACATTTCATTTTACCCTCTAGAGTGGTCCCAGTTTTGGTCATATCCTCTATAAGTGTGGGTTTTATGGGTTTATCCTCCATTGTAGTCAATGAGTTGGTATTTCTTATGTCATGCAGGAGGTTCAAGCTGGTTCATGTGTGGCTCATCAGATTGGGCCGAAACTATCTCACCAGATCAAGAGACTGGTGTATTTTGGCCCTCTATGATCCACGATAATATCAAGTTTTCCAAGAGGTGTCATGGTTTCCAAATCAATTCTCACTTTGTGCATCAGTTTCCAGAGCCTCTCCACACTACCAAGTACTCTTGGCCCTTTGCAGTCTGGCGACACAATGTCAAGGGGCCATAAACACTAGTGATATCTCACTAATGAAGATTCACCCAGAATGCTATAGATTTATTTTCCAAGTAGGTAGATTGAACTCTATTCAAGGTGTTCAAGGCCCGTTCTATCATTGAATTTTTGAGCTCCTACATCATCTACTGATTCGGAATCCCTCACGCCATCCTCGCCGACAACGACATGGACTTTTGGGTAGCTGAGTTGAAGAAGTTTTACACCAAATACAAAATTCATTATAACAATACCTCCCACTATCATGCACAAGAAAATGGGAATATTGAGGCATTCAAAAAAACCCTCTCTATCATTCTATTGAAAATGGTTGGTCAAAACAAGAAGTGTTGGCTGGGAAAATTCCACAATGCCCTCTGGGCATATCGGACTGTGACTCACAATTCCACACAGGTGACCCCATATTCCATGGTGTATGGAATGGAGGTTTTCCAGACTATAGAGATTCAATTTCCTTTATTAAGCATAGTTTTCTATGACCAACAAGAACCAGATAAGGTAGATGAAATCCGTTTAGGTGAATTGTAAGTGCTTGGATTGAACAAGATTTGTGCCTTGCACAATCTAGAAAGGAGTCAGAACAAGATAGACATAGCTTTCAACAAGAAGGTTCTCCTCTGATATTTCTTACAAGGTGACCTGATTTTGTCCCTGAGAAGACAAATGTTACCTAGTAGGAAACTGCCCAATCTGGATCCCAAATGGGAAGGTACTTACACCATTAACAAGGTTTACCCCAATGGCTTGTATTCCCTGGTTACCATAGATGGTGAGAATAAAACTCCGCCCACAAATGGAAAATTCATCATGTACTACATTTCATATGTCAGATATGGTCCTACATGACCTTTAAATGTTATGTCCTACATGACATTAAAATGTTTCTTCATCCCACATGACGATAAACTGCAAAATGGTCTAATCTCTTTGACTATAAACTAAGATCTATATGGTCCTGCATGACCTTAAAATTCTCTGTCTTTGCCACATGAAATTAAAAAATTCATTTCATCTGAATTAAAGGACATAAAACTACTCATAATTCCTCTTGCATGATGTTAAACTTCATGCAACATGTATATCATTATAGTCCAAACTCTACAACCTTAAACTAAGATCTCCCCACCACCATCGTCCCTCAAGACGTTAAGCATCATTTCAGGAACTACGTATGTCTTCATTCCCATCCCCATTGGATATGTAGGAATAGTTAGACACCTCGTATTGAGCCCATCGCCCGACTCTTCTCTTTGACTATCCCCCTTGGGTTTATTTTCCTTGGAGGATATCAAATGGTGTAGTGTCGGCTTTTTTGGCCCCAGTCATGTTGGGATTATGGAAATCGCACCATGTGCCCTTCCTTGTCCTTCTATCCTCCCATGTCATCCACACATGAAGTTAAAATATATGTCTCTTTCAGAACTACGTATTGATTGATTCCCATCCACACAGGATACATAGAAATGCCTGGAAATTTTGTCCATTGGCCCAGTCCCAAACCTCATGATCTCCCCTTTGGTCGAAGCACATGGTGTGGTGTAGTTTTTCCCCTTATTCACGTCAAGTTCATCATGACTACACCATGTATCTCTCTCCCTGAAGATATCCACTTCTTTACTTGTCTCGCACGACGTTAAACTGCACATGCACATTCATGCATCACATACTCCCTTTACATGGTTCTTCATCATCTTTCACATCTGAATGTACTCCCGAACGACACCGATGATTGGCATATAGGCTCTCCTAGCATTTTGGGCCAATGTCCTCTAGGATCTCGATTGAAAAATTTGTATAGGTACTGCATTGAAAACATGGTCATTGAGAGAAACTAATTTGTTCCTCCCCTTCCTGGTTACATGATATGGATGTTGTGTTTCAAACACAGTCAACATGCATCCTTCATCGTCGCTACCACCCCTGTATGTCCCAAGTATTGGTTGTTGTGGTTTTTTTTCCTGGTATCCCTTTAGACATTAGTTTTCGTAGAACAAGAGTGTTAGACCGAATTCCATACCCTTATATGTTGCGGACAAAAAGATCTCATTCCTTATTTCCCATACTGAGAATTTATCATGTGGGATTAGGAATTTTGGTAAGGCAATACCCACATAAAGGGTTATGTGTTTATGGGTTGAGCTCTATGACATTAAAATAAGATCACCATCATCCTCATTACAAGACATCAAACTAAAAAGTAGTCGGGACTTCCATTTTCAGGTCCCTCGGCCATCCCAGGTCCACGACATAGTATCTCACTATGGATTGTGCGGTATGGACTCTTTTTTCTCATTCAATTCAGGCTATTTTTTCAAATATACATACATCCCTCTGAGAAAACCCTCTGGCGTTTCCCTTACTGCAGGACGTTAAACTGCACAGGTCCCATCATTCTTCGCATGTACCATAATTTGGGTTTCTTCCATTATTCACTACCAAAGTACCCCTGAATGGCACAAATGTTTGGACTAATGGATATCTTACAATTTCAGTCCAAATTCCTTGAGGATACTGGGTGACAAATTGATATGACTCTCGTGCTATGAATTTGGTCAACGGTCTTCACTCAATTGTTTTTCCCCATCTCTAGTCATGAAATATGGATACTGTGTTGCGAATAGGGTCAACAGCTATCCTCAGTCATTGTTTTCATTCTGTGGTCTCCCATATAATAGGCATGGTGACCCATCATTTCTTCCCATATGTCCCACACACATGACATTAAACTGGGCATCTATAGTTTGATCCCTATAAACAGAAACTATGAGCACCATCATCCTCACCACAAGATGTTAAACTTCAAACTGACTTGGAATTCCTGTCTCAGATCCCTCAACCAATTTGGCCCCCTGGACCAAGTCCTCATTTGAGAATGTATGGTGTGTAAAGGGCTTATTTTATCATTCACATCGGGTTACCCGCCCAGTCGTACACATCCCTCGTTAAGATACCATGCCCCTATCTGTGTCCTTATCGCATGACGTAAAACTTCCCAACATCTCCCAGAACTATGTGTGGGTTGATTCTCATCCTTGTGGGATATATAGGACTACCTAAACGTTCAGCATTCATGTCCATCCCCATTTCATAGAAACCACTGTGTAGTCTTGGTCCCTTGGTCTGAGTTCATCCAGGAGAGGCGTATACAATGTTGTATGGGATTGCATCCCAGTTCACATCAGGTTTCTGAAAACCATGCTAGGTACCTATTTCTCCTTAGAGATCTTCATCCCCTATCCTATGATCATCTTTTCTATTAGGCTGCTCTTGAGTAAGGCCCCTCGACCCACTTTGGCAGTTCAATGATGTTCCTAAGAGCACTATGGTTTAGGACCTAAAGATTTGGGTTCTACAAGACATGTTATCACCCATATTCTAGCTTCATGTTCCCATTCATTTGGGATTTCATTTTCTTTCATGTCTAAAAGGACCCCCAATTAGTATGGATTCTTGTAATAAGGTCTCCTCGACTATTTCAGGCCAATATCCATGGGGATCTCAAGCGAAAAATTGAATCAACTCTCGTGTTGCGAATATGGTCAGTGGTCAATGCTCGTTTATTATTTCCATTTCAGGTCACACAATATGGATGCTTTTATTTAAACACGGTCAACAATTATTCTCCATCATCACACCCCATTATAAATCCCTAAATATTGGTTGAACGATTCACATCCTTATCTACTCTATCATGTCCAAATGAAATTTATACACTCTTGGTACTATCCCTCAGTGCACATATTCATGTTAGGAGTAAAAATCCAGGGTGAGGCGTCATCTGGGGCTCTACACTGATTTCCCATATGTGTGTATTCCATGAGTTGTGAAGGACTTACCCGCCCTTGATTCCCACATCAATCATAGCTCGCATGGTCTTAGGGATTCGGTCGAGGTTTGCACCCATTTGGAAGAGTCCCATTCTATCTACGGTCTGAGCTCTAAGTCCTTAATCTAAGATCACTCAACATCCTTTGCTGCAAGATGTAAAACTGGATAAAATTTCTATAACTACAAACATCATGATTATTATCTTTATGGGATAGGTGGAAACGCCAGAGCTTCTTGTCATCGGGTCCAGCTCTAGTTCCCCCTAATCACCTTTTCATTCCAGCCTTTTGGCACTAACATTCATAGGATTGTGTGGTGTGATATAGAATCATATGTCCTCATTCATGTCAGGTTTGCAATATTCACCCCATGTACTCCTCTTCTAGGAGCCAGTCTCCCTTGCCTCTCATCCTGTATGAGGTTAAACGACACTCTAAAAACGATGTATGTCTAGATTCAAATCCTCATGGGATACGTAAGAACACCTAGACATCTCCTATTTGGGTCCGAACCCATATTCTATAATGTTTCCCAGCCCCTTGGCCCAATGATCCTTCCCATAATTGTGTGTGGTGTGGTGTGGACCTTGTCCTCGTTCACGTAAGGTATACTTTATGACACCATGCACATTCCCCCCTAAAACCTCATTTATTCTCTATGTGTCCATGCCATGTGATGTCAAACTATGTTTCCTGGTCCCAAATGACATTGAACTGGTGCGTCTTTATAACATGACATTAATATTAATTGGTTAGTCTTATCATACAATTCTAAACTGTGACATTATCATCCTATCCGCACGACAAAAAATGGCACCACATTTTGAATTCCTCAACCGATGGGACATCATGTTCTCTAATAGTTATACACCATACCATTTTTCAATGCCCATATATGGCTTGATTCTTATAACAACACATGGATTATCCATCATAGGATTTTCGCTCCATAAAAAAACATAAATCCATCTTAATGAACAAACAAGATCTATCTAATGCTTCTTCTTTTGGTACGTGGGCCAGACACGCATGGAATTTTTGTCCCTAGAATTCGTACCCTACTATGCCACTTCTAGAACAACGTATTCCTTGATTTAAATCATAGTAGTGTATGTTGGAACGCCAAGGCTCTTTTTCTCAAGCTCAACCAAACTTTTTTTTCTGTCCCTCATCCTAAAACCTCCCCCAAAGAGTGTATGGTGTGATATTAACCCCTACCATCCTAATTCACGTCGGGTTTTTCAATCACCAATCCACATGCCTCCCTCCCTCCATTTTATATATGGTCTGAGATCTAATAAATTTAAACTATGATCCAAAAGAATGTGTCGCATGACACCAAACTACATGGATCCTTCATAAACTATGTGTGGATTGATTCCCATTCTTATGGGATAGGTACGAATGTCCAAACATTCCGTCTGTAGCTCCAGCCCCAGGAATCGTAAAATCCTGCCCCCCATTTTTGGAACCTTTGCCCGAACTGATTCGGAAGTATGTGGTGTGGAAATCACCACTTGGATTATCAATCACATAAGGTTTTGCGACAACCACAGAATGTTTCTTCTTTGTCTCTTCCCAGCTCGGTTCGAGTTCAATGACCCTAAACTAAGATATCCCTATGAGAAATACACATCGGTTTCGACTCCATCACTACACTGTGAGAACTTCATTAAATCAGGTCCCCTCTTAATGGTCCACTCCCTGACCCTATGTTAAAAGTGTACCACCCTAGGACCCTTGTCCTTGGAAATGGATTCAAATCTCTCTATCTAATTCGTCTTATTGAGGTACTTGAATGCATTGTGGCAAAGATCTCAAAGTGTGTAATTTTCACATGGACATATCCTTATTTCATGTTCAAGCTTCATGAGCCCTTTATTTGGATCCCCATCATCTTCCATGTCTGAAAGGACCCCCTTTATGGCCTGATCTCATGCCACATTATCTCAACTACCATATTAGGCCAACATCCCTGAAGACCTCAGCCAACATTTGTGACAGGTCCCATGTTTCAAACAAGTTTAGCAGTCAACCCTCATTTGTCTATCCTCATTAAAGGCTAATGCGAAATGTATACTGGGTTTCAAACATGGTAAGAAATTATCCTATATCTCTATGCCACCACCATTTTTATCTAGATCGTAGGTGTCATGACTCACATCATTCCACTCCCTTATTTTCATGTGGAATTCCATCATACTTGGTTTTACACCTTCACGCATCTTTGTGTGTTAAGCAGACGGGATAATAATTTTGGGATGTCATTGGACTAGAGTTCCACCACCGCTAATGTGTTCCTCCCTGTACTAGGAAACTCTCATCGCCACTCTTTTTTTTCCAACATTGAGCATGAATCATGTGGGCTTAGTAGTGTTGGTTGTGCATTTACTGGTGATGCAATGCCACAGCGGATTTTCATCTAGCATGATGTGAAACTGTTATTCCAGAACTATGTGCGACATTATTCCCATCATAATGGACTACATATGAGTGCCCCACAAATTTTCCTTGGGACCAGAATAACTTTCAATTTTGGTCACTTGACCTGAAATACTTCCTCCAAGGATACATGGTGTGGTGTAGATCTCGTCTTCATTCACTTCGGGATAGGTACCACACTATGATTTTCCTTTTTGGGTAACCATGTCTTCATGGCATGAATTTAAACAACGGTTCTACCCTGAAAAAGTTCAGGACTCCCCATGTTAATCATGGGATGCGTCCACTTCCTCCCCAGAGAGGATTCTCCCTACCATCATTGGTCTCAGACCACGACATTCTTTAAGAACAACATTTGTCTTGGTTCTCATCTATATGGGATACGTAGCCATTCCCGAGAAATTTTCCTTGGGCCTAACCGTAGGTCCTTACCAGAGAGGTCCTGTTCCGATGTATGTTTGATCCCTGATCAGACCGATGCGCTCACCCAATGTGCTTTCATCACGATGGCATAATTTCAAGTGTGATGAACTCCATTTTAACAAACCATCACCCCATCCACCACGCTTGTCGTTTCCTTTGTTCATACCCACGTTCTATTTCATGTCTAAATAACCTCCTAACAGTATGGATGATAGGCCTATCGCTCACCTACTGTTCTGGACAAACGTTCTAGAATTCTAATGGATAAAAATTTGAGTCGCACCCCGTGTCTTGAAAGTTGTCAGTGATAGGCCCTCATTTTTATCCCC
The DNA here is from genome assembly GCA_963277665.1 of Viscum album. Lineage (NCBI taxonomy): Eukaryota > Viridiplantae > Streptophyta > Magnoliopsida > Santalales > Viscaceae > Viscum > Viscum album. The sequence continues at coordinate 1,868,013,348 of OY728159.1, forward strand.
ATTTAAGGCTAATGAAATATGGTTACTCTGTGTCGAACAAAGTCAATAATTATCGTTCATTGTCCCACCACCACACAATGTCTAGGATATTGGATATCATAATTTATACTTTCCACTCCCCAATGTTCGGACTGGTTCTAATGCCCCTGGAGCTACTCCACTCGTGCACCAGATCACATTGGGGATAGGGAAATTGGATTAACCTGAGAACATCATACACTAGTCAGGCCTCAATTTTTTCCCTGGAAACCCAGATTGGTCATTTATATTCTGGATGCCTAGATATTGGTTGTTACTCCCTCATTCAAATGAAGTAACGATACGACTGTTCATTTTCACACATATCGGGCACGAACCACATGATATTAGGGGCTGATCACTGAATATTTCATGGATGTAATAGATAAGAAACAATCAAATCAGACAGTGAAATTCATACACGAATTCAACATTTTAAAAAAAAATCATGAAGGATCATTTATAATGTGCACACCAATCACAGCTCCTAGGGGTCGGGCCCTCCCATATATGGGTTTACCACTTAAACAACACATTTTAGCTCTTCCACTCACTGACTCGTGGAATCTAGAACCTGTTGTTTCTTGTTGAGTTTCTGATCTTCCTTGAAAGAGATGGGGTGTTGTTCATTAGCCTTGATTTGGGCCTGGTCCTTTTCATCTCAGATATAGACTATCTATTAAGAGGCTCGCCTCATCTATTCTTCAGCCTCTACCAACTGGACCTTCAGGCACGATATGCGCCTCGATTGTTCCTCAGGGAAAGCAGAATTCTCATTCTCCAGCATCCTCAAATGCTGGATCTCTTTTTTTGGCCTCCAGGAGCCTTTGAATATTGGAAGCCATTCTCTATTTCCAGTTGACACTAAGACTACGTGCGTATTCCCACACCCTCTCAACAAGGTCGTCTAGAATATGTTCATGCGGGCGTTGGGTATCTACTACCCCAGCGCATAGTTCATGTAGCCGGGTAGGAAGAATTTCCATCTAATATATCCATCATGCTTTTGGGGTCTCCAAAATAAAGATCTTGATGAACATCCATTATTTTTTGTGAACATACTTTTTATCCTCTTCATCAGAAGTATTTTTTTCCCAATCCCATGGGTTGACAGGTTCATATGCGGGGAATGCCTCTAAGAGATCAGCAGCAGGGTCTTCCTTAGGTTGGTCTTTGTCACTTGATTCCACTTCAATGTTGTCCTCTTGGTTAATGTTAAACTCTATCCCATCGAATCATAGGGAAATATGATCTGGTCAGCTAGGGCATACAACTAATAGGGAGCGACACCTTGACCCATAGTGGACCCTCGAGTCTTCCATCAATATTCATTATTAACATGTGCACCATTATGGTAACTGTTTATGAAAGTTCATGTTATCCAGTATGATCGACAGGATGATAGGTACATCTCTATAGTCTGAGACATACCCTAGTCAACCCCTGGGTCTCGTCTGAGGTATACCATCGCTAGGAGGCTGGGGTGCAGCTCCCCATATAGGATTGTGGGTTCTGTGGCTTCTGAGAAGGCCACCCCTACTCCTCCAGCATCATTGGACTCTACCACCATCATCCCCCTAGTAGCATGTGCCGGTGTTCAGTCCTTTGAGAATTCCATACCTTCATCCACATCGGCGGGAGTGGTCGACTAAAGGTTATCCTGCACATGAATGTGTTAGTGAAGAATGTAGGAAATGGTAGGGATTCCATTATTACTCTAAAAGGGAGCAGAAAACTACATCTAGAGTTGTGGAGAATTCACCCAAGGAGATTCCCCATGAGGCTGGTATCTCGCTTTCTTCAGGAGAGGATCCCCTAGAGGCCCCTCAATTACATGATGAGAGTCTCCCAAGATGACTTCTTCCTGCCGTGATTTTTCTGCATGGTTAGGCTAGGGGAAATGCTTCACTGGTTTTGCAGCTGTTGGTTCTGTGGTAGTAGTCATATTCAGCAGCACCCATTCCCAGTGCATCATCGACTGCATATCACCCCGGGAATGTATTACTTCATCTAGAACCATCAAAAATTTCTTCCCTTGATAGGGGTAGCATTGAAGACACCTTTCAAATCCAATCTCCCCTAGTTATATCCCTTGTATGTTCAGGTTCTCCCATAAACTGTTAAAGCCATGGTATTTTTTTCTCTTTTCCCAGTCTTTCCAAGCCACCGGGAAGATGGAATATGAGGGGATTGATACCATATGCAGCTGCTTTTTAGGTACATGAGGGGTGATCCTGCGAAAGCTGACAGATGATTCGCCTCCCCCATGGGACCTCCAAGATGAAGCCATCGTGCATGGAACTCCCCCCTCACCCTCTTCAGGTCCAGTCAGCGTTGGATAGGTATTTATGAGTTCATGGCCTACCACCCATTATGTTATAGCCTCGCCACTATGGAGAATGTTTGCATTAACTTCCTGACTCCCCCCTATCGCCACTGCCCGACGTCGTGGCATTAGAACCACCATGCTGGCTCGGATGGTCACTTGCTTTAGCATTTCACCAAGGTAGGTAGCCTCCCAACACTGTCCATAATCATGGGCCAATCTGAATGTAGCATCAGGTGGGGCCAACTCGTTTAGCATCTTCATGTCCTCCCAAGTAAACATCAGCCAAATTTGTTGCATCACCCATGGGTGATTCTAATGGCGCATGTTCATGTACACCCAGGGAGTCATCCTCTGTAGATAATGGAATTGTCAAGAGAACTAGTGCATAGTGTATGAATCACATATGGGTTCACAATCTACTCATTCCACAAGCACACTGCCATCAAAATACATCAGATACGACCATTTCTCTATCGTATATGTGCCTTCATCGGAATAAGCCTCAGATGGCAAGGGGAATGGATGAAAGATTAACTGCTCTGCTCACCCCATATTAACCACCACGGTCCTAGAATCTATCTTCTAAGTGTAACTCCATGAAATATATATAATAACTAGGCGAGAATGTATCCCTAGGGGAGAAATGTGGTTAAGGTATTCATAAACCCCCATGTGGACCTCAATCTAGCTATACAAAAACTGGAATGGACCACTAAATTGCAGTGGACTTTTCCTTTCACTGACATACCAGAGAAAAAATTACAACCTTTCCAGTGTGGGCATTCCTAGATTGATTTAGTCCCCACCGGCCAATTGAGAGGCCATGATAAATGTTCTTGGTCTCACCCCCATATGGTCAGTACTTACATGTAATATCCATTCATAGATCACTGCTTAGATAAACCCAGAAAGCCTGATGATCGATGGTGGATTAGACATGATACTCTATCCCTATATCTTCCACTGGATATCTTCCACGATTAACCTGTATGAACCCTCTTTACGCCACTGATCTCCCCATAGACAAATAGGGGGATTCAAAGATACTATTCTATCCTCCAAGGGGAAATTCATGAAGTAACTGAACAATGTCTTGAAGTGGATGTTTCAGGGATTCTGTTTTTTCTCATCCATGTTTTGAACAAGCCTTAGAAATTCCATCTCCAAAGGCAGAATTTTCTCCCTATCTCCCCAGGAATTCATGTCAGGGAAGAACTTGTCGTACATCCTTCCAACGATTGGGATGCCGGAAATTTTATGGAGGTCCCAAAGATTGATGCCAACCTCCCCATCATGTAGTTAAAATGTGTTTGTATATGGTGACCACCATCTCAACATCTTCGGTACGAATTCCTTCAGTTGTGAGATGCTAAGATGGGATCCCCATGACTCCTCATATAGGCCAACCCACATCAGAACATTCTTGAACTCTTCACAAAACGTGCATACCCAATAAGACCAAACCTTGACATATTTGAGGTTACAACCCTGGCAAAATTCCCTGCTTGTGATCCACCCCTTTTCAATATTTCTGAGCCTGATCTTGATGATCATCTTATATAGTGGTGTGGATGCCTCCTCCGCCAGTGTCATTCCATTGATGTTGTTGACATGATTATACAGACAATGTGTTCTGACTGGGGTATGATCTTTCCTGATGCACCCATATGTGGCCTAATAAAACTAATATTGCTCTGGGATACCCCTGAACCTGTATTCTATCTCATCTTTGCAAGTATTAGGAATGAAGACTGTGTCCTGCAATCCGAAACGATATAATGGGAAGAACTTGCACAGTGGATATTCCTTATGCACCTCAGTTAGCCACTCTGTTAGTGATTTATTATCAGAATGTCTTTAGATGTACTCACCAATTTCTAGGTTTTTGTTCATGGACTCCCTCCGAGAAACATCAACTCGAACCTATTGCGCAACATTCAGAGTGGCCATTGAGTCCATGGACATAAATAAAATGTGGGATGAGATGCGAGAGTTGATCAAGAACCATTCGCAAAGAGCCATCGTGAAGACCATTCCCCGAGATTATCTCATCTGCCCTTTGTAATGAAAAGAATATGTGGCTTCGGCCTGCATCATAAGGCCTGCATCGGATCGCAGTGCTCCGGTTCTCTAAAAATCATTCACAAAAGTACCATAGCAAATACTCTAGTTTGTTAAAGCATTCATGGAGAGGATCATTCGCAAAGGGAGAAAGATTACTATTATTTGTGAAGATCCATGTGCATAAAAAAAACAACTATGAGCCCCTATATATAGTCTCAAATGGATATTGCTTCACAACAATCCCTAGGATCTTCACGGAGTCCATAGCTTCTTGGTGATCCCCGCGTTCTTCGCGGTGTTCTGGGGCTCCGTGGTACGCTCTGCGATTGGCGTGCCTCCCCCAATTGCTTCATAGTGCCCTTCCCCCCGTGAACTGCACCCACTTGTTGAAGAACCCTTAATGATAAGGGAAAGGTTTTCTCTTTAATGAACCATGATTCTCCACATCCTTTATTGACTTCCACGATTTTGACCATCTCATTTTCATAAGCGTCTTTCCCTCAGAATTCAACCATCTTCTTCTGTCGGCTCCAATTCTGAGGGGGGAATTTGTTGGCGCCAAAAAAATCCATTTGGCCTATTCTATAGATTTGACTATGTGATTAGAGAAATCCGTCTACTTAATGGTTTGAAAGAGAGCATCCAAGCCCTTTTATAGGGGCCATGTATGAAGCACTCCAAGATGCGGGCACATTTCCACGTAGACGCCTCCACGGATGGCTCCATGACATCCCAGCATCATGGGAGTCTGATGTCGCTCGAGGCCCCTCTGTGGCGTCATGTCCCCTCACCACTGCGCTCTACGGAGGTCATGTTAGTGAAACTCTGCATAGTGTCACACACCTTCTTGATTCCAACGTGGGCCGATAGAATGACACCTTTCAGCAGCATATACCACCTCTGTGACGAGTTCTGCGCCCCTTCAACAGGGGATTCCTTCTAATAGAAGCACCCCCTCTTCCAAACCATTTTTTACTCTCACCATACATCCTCTCATCTCCCATTTCTCATATACCTTCATGAAACCCTCAAATGGATTTTCAAAGGTACTTGGGCTTTGTGAACTGTATCCCTTTCTATGATTTTCATCCTCCGTCTATATTTTAGATGACCTTCTCGAAGGCCTTTTCCCTTCGCAGTGGAAGGGGCCCCTTTAGGGCACTCGATGTTTTTCGAAGTATCGAGCCTTCTCTTAATTCACTCGTGGTTTTGTGAAGCATTTATGCTTCACGAAATCCTCACAAAACAAAGAGGTGTTCGCTAAGGTGAATCCCTTCTCCCTTAAGGGTGGCTCTTTACGAATCCCCGGCCTTTCTCAATGATATCCCTCTTCGCGAAGTCTCTCCCTTTGGAATAAGACCCCCTCTTTGTGAGGCCCTTTTCCTTCACATATCACATCCTCTATGGGTAGGATTTTCCCTTCTAGAACACCATACTCTTCATGAAGTACGTTTTCTTCACAAAGCCAATCATCTTTATGAAGCAACTCTTTTTAACACTAAATGATTTGCACATCCCTTTTCTATGCAACCCTCTAGGTTTGTATGAAGTGATTTTTAGGACTATCGGTTAGTGCTTCACATTACGTTGCATAGCCTTTTTCTAATTCCCATAGGCATGCTAATGGCTATGGATTCTTCTCATATCCATGTTAATGTGGGGCCCATAGTGGATCTCTCGACAACACCCACTCACCATGACATTATCAGTGCCTTCCCATCACCAAGGGTTAAAACATGCCAGTTATGTAGGTCCTAGGGGTGAAGAGTGATCCCACCTCATCTGAGCTGTAGGATGTTAAAATACCTAGCGCTATCATCCTCAAAAAATTACATTAAATTATGGCCTCACCCTGTGGATCATAAGCGGGGTACCTCATCTCAGACATTCTCTACACCTGCTCGTCTCCACAGCGGTGAGATCTTCCTCACATGGAAAAATATCCTCTCTGATGGAGTAGTGCCTATATTTGGGGAAGGGCAACAATATTGGTGTATTCCCATAGCCTTTATTGCAGGAGGAATCACCCTTACTCCTCCTCTCTTCTTATGTGCAAAATACTAGAGGCAAAATGGGCACATGGACCATCGTTATAGCATCCCTCTCCCTATGATTTTTGTCTCTACCAGGCCTCTATCATGGAGTACATCCCAATCTACATCTCCTTGGGATTCTAACCATGCATAAGACCTTGTTTCTTCTTTGGAATGATAACCACATGTAAGCCTCATTCCACTTCCCATGGACGCACCTTTCACGATGTGATCAACAGGTCTTTGCTGCCTCTTATTTCTCACACCCAGTATGATTCACGTGGGCTTATAGGTAGCATCGACCTTGAAATCCTCTTTGGGATGCCTTAGCATGTAAGCCCCAAACCCTACCAATATATAAATACATTGATCCTTATCTCATAGGAAAGGTAAGTAGGAAGCCTCCCAAAGGTTCAAGCACAACACCTGCTTTCCCTAACCCATTCACATCAGTTCACCTTTGTCCTGCATGACGTTTAACTGCATCCACCAATACCAAACTATGTGGACTTTGATTATTGTCTCCTATAAAGGGTACCTAGAAAGTCAACCTGAGGTTCAATACCAACACCCATTGGTCCCAACCACTCCATGTTGGTTATCCTTCATCCCGCAAGATGTAAAACTATACCATTTTAATGACATGGTCATTGATCCTTGTATCCCGGACAAGTTACGTTGGAAGCCTCTCTGAGGTCCCACCCCAGTCGATGGTAAACCGTTGTGTCCCCCAATCATTAGTAAGCCATTGTGTCCCTAAATTGACATTAAGTCATTGTGTCCCCCAATTGACGGTAAGCCATTGTGTCCCCCAAGATACAATAAGCCGTTGTGTTTCCAAATCGACGGTAAGCCATTGTATTCCCCATTCGACAGTAAGACGTTGTGTTCCCCAACAATTGGTAAGCCGTTGTATCTGCATCCAGTTGTAATACATTGTAGTCCACAATAGACGATAAGTCATTGTAGCCCCCCAGACTAGGACCGACATCAATAGTACGCCCCTCGAGAGTCAGTCCAACCCGGGCTTCTAACCATGTGTAAGCCACCGTATATTGTCGGTTCATTGTCCAATGCGTACACCCATGATTCTATACCATCATCATGAACTATGTGTACTTTTATTCCCTTCCATAGGGATACATATGAGGCCTCTCCGGGGTTCAAGCCCATCACCCATGTCTCATCTTGGTATTTCTCCAGGACTATCATTCCCCAAATCTAAGGTTCCACTTCCTCCGGGTCCCATCCATACGTGCGTTCTCAGGGGTCACCTCCTCAGGTGTCCCATATCCCCACTAAAAAATAGATACTTTGACTCCCTAGAACGAGGATACATTAGAAGTATATTCGAGGCTCATGCCCAATAAAACCATCGCCCTTGCATCGGCTTCATGATACTCTCCATAACCTCTCAACAATCCATACCAATCCTTATTATCACCTGGTATTCCACATCCCAGTGAGATCATGTTACTGACTTTATTGCTACTCCTAGTAGTAATCATGTAACTAACAACACGTTAGCCCCATAATAATTGTTCCCTCATGGGGTTTCACCCATCTCATCTACTCTTGTTAGTGTTTTGATCAGTCTGATCTATCTCCGCAAGATGTTAAACATAGGTCATACCTTTTGTTAAACATGGGAAGCTGAGGAAAACCTCTGAGATATGCCTATTGCATAAAATTAATGTATTCAATAGGGGATGCATCAAGCTTCCATTCCCTTGAGAATCCATATATTAAGGGGAATAACATCAGTGTTCTAGTGTCTAGACATGCTAGTGATGTCTAGTGTGGCTTCTCCCTGGACCAAAGGTCGGTGCCCTAAACGGAGCCCTTCGAATGTCCTGACAGATGAAGTGTAATTTACCAGCACCCATAAAGACATGGCACTGGGAAGCGCTTCATGAACAACATCTTAAGTCTATGAGGGAGACCTAGACTTGGAAACAAGTTCTGAGGAGGAATCCATGGAAGGAGGAACCTACATCCCATCATCCCATTTCGATGACGGAGCAAACATCCCAGAATAAGCAACAGATGTCTCCCACCATTGAAAAGCGGGAATGCGGGGAAAAACTACAAATACTCAGAAATAGACGGATGCATGCCCTAGAGAAAGTGTCAGAAACACACATTAAACTAAATTATATGATGAAAATCTTCACCGCATGATGTTAATAATCATGGAGTCAGTCCCAACCACATGTTGTTAAACATTATAGAAAAAACAATTTCACTAATAACTCACCATACACAATCCAGATCTGTATGATGAAAAATGAAATGTCCCATCCCCATATGGAGTTACCTCCACTAGCCAAAAATATTTAACCAAGAACTACATGGGGCCTTATTCATTTTATCATAGGATATATAGTGACCCCTAGACCACAAGCCTTGGTCCCAACCACAACTTTCTTTTTCATTCAAGTTGTGTGATTAATGTATTGTCCTCCTAACATTAAAATGATTGGGTTTCTATAACTATATATGAATTTATTCTTATTTTCATAGAGATACATAGGGATACTATAATTCTATTTATTGGTCTGGAAACCACATGATATAAAATACCCATATCCTATCCTTAATTGGCTATGAATGGTGAGAGGAACCCTTTCCTCTCCTTTTTTCTCACACCGAGCATAGCTCATGTGAGATTAGGAATTTTAGTAAGGGTTTACCCACATGATCTAGGAATAAAAGCTCAAAATTGGATCGTAATGGTTCTAAATAAAATATAATAAAAGGAATACTATGATTCCTTGATGCATGACATTAAAAAACAAAATTTATTTCAATTACCTGGAATATAACCACGTATCTTGGTGATCCTCACTTGAGAGGAACATCATCGTTGGTTCCAGTATCCTTCCAAACCTCTATTATTTAACCAAAAATGTATTTATTCTCATTTTCAATGAGATACATAGGGATTCCACAATCATATATTTTGTTCAATCCACCACATTATACAAAATTCCAATTCTCTCCATATAGGCTGCACTTTCAGAGGAAATTCATTCCTTGAGAACATTGTTTAGCTTGATTCCTATTACCATAATATTTTTAGTGATACCCAGATCTCCATATTTTGGTCCAATGAAAATTCCCCCTTTCATTTTAGGAAGTATTCACCCTTTCCACATGATATTAAACTACACAGTTGTTCAAGAACTACCTATGGCTTGATTCCTATCATCACAAGATACTTAGTGACGCCTAGATCTCCAATCATTGGCCCAACCACAACAATCAATAGAAACAATGCATTCCTCTATGTACGGTTCCAACATGTATATATAGTTTCTCAATCAATAACTATATGTGGATTGATTCCTATCACCATATGATATGTAGTGATGCATGGGTCTCCAATCATTATCCCAACTGCAACAACCAATTAAAAAATGCATATGAACTACACAAGGACTAGGTCACACAATATCATTTTCTATCATATGATCCATATCTTCATACATCTCTTTTGTGCATGAAATATACCATTAATAAATTTTTCACTTCATTTACAACATCCCTACAACATGATTTTAAACTATAATAAAAACATCCTTGTCGCATGATACTAAAAATGTACAAGAAAAATGTCCTTACCACACGATGATAAAATGCATGGAAAATATCCTTACCTCATGATGTCAAACTATATAAAGAACATCCCCACTACATGAAAATAAATCATACAGTCCATTTCCCATTTTTCATTCCCTATAATGAAACCACAAGATCCTTACCTGGTCATCAAGAGGATATGGTTCTTTCACCATAATTTGAATGTTCCTCAGTCCATAAATACTACTTCATTTATTGAGTGCCTACGATTTCAAAAACCTTCCAAAAACCATGGAATGAGATACCTAGATTCCAGGGGCCCTTTTCTTGACTATATATGAATTTCTATGGATCCTACATAGGAAATTATGGTCATCAACCAAATGTTTCACTCTAAAAAATTGGGTTTTCAATACTTTTGACATTTAACATCACCAGGGAAGAACTCAACACCTTAGTGTGATTAGAAATACTCAAGGTATGATTTTACAATATCATTAATAATTACCTAAAGATATCAATCCACAATTTCTTACATTTTCATCCCCCTCTCTGAAAGAGGTCGAGGTACACATAACCCTTGGTATCATAATTTGTATATTTTGTATAATAACCCATATTAGATCTATGTGTGTCATGACTATAAAATACCTTCACTATTGATCAATTTTGTAGGACCAAAAGCTCTATCCTACAAGGGTCTAAAAAAAGAACATAAAGTACTGAAGAAGGAGACATGAAACCTTTCCGGTTGAAAACCCATAAAGGTTCGCCTGAGAAAAATTCATGTCTTCGCCTGCTAAACACTTCCCCTTTATAGTTTAGGCAATGATTATGGTGAAAATAAATATGGTGTAAAACTCATTGGAAATAATCTTTAGACCTAATAAAAGATAATATATTCTCACTAGACCTGTTAGTTTATGAAAAAGTTAACGTAATTATTTTTCACATATCCTAACCGTGATAATATGTTCACTAGGAAGTGACTCATTTTTTAGGGTGCTCAAATAATTATTGGATTTTACACTTCTCTTATATCATACATCTTGATTTGGGTGGATCATATCACTGTAAACCTTACATGGACCTTTGAGAGGATACTCAACTTCAACGAACCCTTTTTTTGGCCATACATGTATGCACATGGATCTTGCATATGCGCATATAGTTCTCAACCAAAAGTGCCACTCTGCAAGTAGTTCATTCCAATCCATGTGATCCCTGACATCACTAAGGCATAACTAAACACCTCTGTGCGATCTGAATTACTCCCAGCATGACTTCCCCATATCATACTCCAATCCTATGAACATTGAACCATGACTTATAATCTCCATAAAAAACTATCTAAGCATATTTGACATCCTATATATTACGACACCATGTTTGGTACCATTTCTTAATTTCAGAATGCATAACTTCATTCCATATCATTTATTAGCCGACACATTTTAATTCAAAAAAATAGGCCATAGGGATCAAGATTCAAAATTTAATACCTAAACCACCATAGGGTCGAACGCCCTTCCTAAATATCATTCCACACGTACCCAACTAAATCTTTTGAATGTTTGAGGCCTCCAAAATATTTCAAGGACCTTAAAAAGGAGACGAGGTCATCTCTTCTTATTCATTACCGACACAAAAGGACATTTCCCACCAACTAAAGGAATCTCCACCATTTCTAAAATGACAATCAATCTTTATGAGCCCTAGAAACACCAAAGTGGAACCTATATTCTTAAATTGTTATGGTTCATCCTTGGCATGTCTGCCCTGTCCCATATTCATAAAATCAAACATAAATGTTATGAATTACATCACCCATATTCCAACTATCCTGATGGACCTATCATCCCTTCTTTGAACCCTAAACTGATATTACGCCCATAAAAATTCCATGACCATTGGAAAAATATTGATATGCCACTATTTGGAAATGATATAGATTCATAAGGGCCTTGACCTACCGACCAGTGGAATATCATCCTTATAGTAAAATATCGCTCGTCCTCATAAGCATCAGCAACACCATAATAGAACTCAACACCCCCAAAGAGTTTTGTGTCATTCCTGGTATGTTTTCACCATATCACATGATCATCAATCAGGTTAGAGCTAAAAGACCCTGAACTATAGTGATAAAAGGTCTAAGAAAAAATGCCTTATACTGTAAAAATAGAAGGTATGAGCTAAAATACCCTAAACTGAAACAATTTAAGGTTCAATATAAAAGACCCAAAACTAAATCAAAAGATGGTTCGAGCTAAAATTCCATAAACTACAACAAGTCTAAGATAAAAGACCCTAAAATCTAAATATGTAGAATGTCTGAGAAAAAAACCCTAAACTCCATTAATATAAATTCTGAGATTAAAGACCCTAAGAAACAATGATAGAAGGTTCATGATAAAGAAACATAAAATAAAGTTAAATTAGGTTCGAGTTAAAAGACCATAAAAATATAGAACATTGAAAATATAGATTAAAAAAAGGCCCAGTATATATTCTTTGGGAAAGTCAAGTTGCACTCTCCAAGGCTATCCTCTTTGATAAAAGAAATAACACTCTTTCTCTAAGACATATATTCTAACCGTTTATCCTTCTGCGAATTAAGAGATCACAAAATAACTAGAACATATACATCAGTAGGGACCCCCATGTCGGTGGGAATTCATGAGTACTTCTAAAAGGAGAATCTAGTATGATTTAAATGTTCTAATCCCACTATTTATTATTACTTGATATTTTTGAAAAGGGTGGGCATTGTTTAAGATATACATATTATCGAATCATTTAAAAATTTATTCACATCATGAATGAAAGAAAAACTAAAGAACACATATAATTTTCATAAGATCTATTAAAATAACAAATAATGAAGCAAAAAGAATTTACACATATTGGAGTCCCTCTCTTGAATATACGAACCAAATAAAGATTGATTTTTTTATTCCATCGATGGATTTTCTTGTATATGTCTTTGATTTCTATATGTAACTTTTCCAAGGAGGTCACAGATTGGAATAATTCATCGACAAGCTAGGTTTCCAATTCTGAAACTTTTTGTAACTCTTATTCTATGGTAGTGGAATCATGCCTAGTTTTCTCCTCTACATCAAGGATCACATGGAGCTTTAATATGGTCTCCCCCAATATGTTAATTCCACATTGATGAAGGGATAATTCTATATGAAGATGGATGATCTCCAACTATAGATGGTTGGTTTAAAACATCCATGAATACCTATGTCTTAGTGAGCAGCCACATCCAGTACCCACCAGGATACTTTATTTAGAGATTCATCCAAGTAGTGCTTCATCGAAGAGGAGGAATTATATGATACCACCCATGATTCAAGGGACCTATTCAGGTCTCTATAAGAGACCACTTCCTTTACTAGGGCATGAAGGTCTGAATAGTCGAAACACTCATAACCAAGGGTGAGAAACACAAATTGAAGATAGCCTAATTTATCATTCCTCTCATGTTGAAAGGTTTCTATCACTAAAATCTAAATTTCCCTCCATATTTTTTAAACATAAATTGATAATGAGATGTGGAACTAGGGACATGATATAAATTTATAGTTGGATAATGAATATATTCTGTGACAATATTTCTGAGAGAGAGACTTATAATCACAGTCTCTAATAATGGGGAAACAAAGCCGACTTCTACATTGTTTGATCTAGTCAGATGAACCCCCATGGGACCAGGGAATAGAGGATAAAAATATTAGAAAAAAGACACTATAATGAAAGGAATAGGTACATATACATCACAAGAGAAATTTCATGGTATCGATAGATAATTTAAGGATATGAATGTGGTTTGAAACAGATCATTCTCATTCTCATAAAAGGAAACATCCAATTCCCTAACGCTATCCTTGGTTGAAGAAGAAACGCTATCTTATGATGAGTGGCTCTGTGACACTTTATGTTCCTTTTCTAAAGATATTCTTTGTTCACCACTCTTGATGGATGTAGGAAAATATACATAATATCAGGTTATATGACATGAATAGATATTATCTAGTCTTGAAGAGGCATTCAACATCCCCAAAACATTATTCCATCATAGCTAACATGGTAGAAGAATAGATACATGTCTTGGTATCCTCTAAAAGAGTGTCCACCAATGTTAGATCAAGTGGTTTGATCACTGACATGTCTGCAGTAGGAAAAATACATGATTGAATTAGACCCTCAGCCCCCATCTCATCTTTATGGGTTGGTCGAGAAGGCGAATGGTCTACCTAAGAAACCAAACGCTTGCCTGTTTTCTCATAAGATAATACATGCTCTTCCATGAATTCTTGGTCGTGACCTTCACATTTTTTATGAATCAAAATGTGTTTCTAGAATATTCTAATACTAGATAAGAGTGAAATACGAAACTTATTTGAGGATTATGGTAGAGAAGGCCCTAACAATAATGATCACTTTCTTGTCTTATTCTTCCATTCCATGGAAGGCTCCCCATAAGGTACTGATGTTGAAACTGTTACTCTAAAGTTGAAATCATTTCCCTCATCTAGTTCATTCAACCAAGGGACCCATTATCTTTATTCCCCCAATCACTACAAAATCCCTCTTCCATAGATGTACCTTGGGAATATTATTAAATAGAAGGCTGAACTAGATGATCTTCAATAGCCTCCCACTAATTAAACATATAACAAGACATCATTAAAGTTTCAATGACTATAGTGACCCAAATATTTACATATATGGACATTACATTACTTATGCGGAATACTTGATACATAACTAAAAAAGACGCACAAGGACCGTAATAGTTTAGTGTCTTTCGAAACTAAAAAATAATCTTCTAATCGTGGTGAAAGATCTTCAACATATCCCTTAACGGTCTTCCCCCTTTTGTTTTCTTACCTAAAACCTTTCTTTAAATCTTGGGGAAAAGAAAAATTATAAAGGGTGAACTCAAATTCTCAATAAGGGTACGTATAGATAACATAAAACAATCCATAAACATTTTAAAGCAAAACTTGAACATGAAATTTAAACATCAAAATATTGAGCAAAGACATAAATCGTGGAAGTAAGTAAGACATATATCATAATGGAACATCAACCATGATAAAATATAATGGGAATAAAACAAGTAATTGTGGAAACCATTCAGCAAATGTTATGATTTCCATAGTAGCTAAGGCATTACTTCCAAAACCATTTTAGTGGAAAAAGTCCATTTCTGAATCAAGTTCACTCTGCGTTCCAGTCCTGTATTACTGAACCCGATTAACTTACCATTCCATCCATGTCTATCTCATGAGATATAAATCATTACCCAGTGAATTGGAGGGAGATATATGTCCCACCTATCTCATAATGAAATCATTCTTACTTGTGCCACAAAATAAACATAAAACATTCATCATAACCCAAAAAATAAAATGGGTTTCAGAAACATCATCCCATCATCACATAATCCATATAAAACAAATGGTTATTTCATCATAAGAAAAGTGAAACCATGTAAATCATAGATAAATTATACTTAAAACATACACATATGAAATAATGTTATCTTAGATGGAAAATGGTTTTGATAAAACACTTGAAATGAATTATTGAGGAAAATATCCTTTCTTCTTCAAAATCATTTTCTTTTCACAAAATTCCATGAAAATTTAAAACAAAAGTATTTTGTTGAAAATAGTCATAAAATATTGTAGAGTAAGATTCATGAAAATGAGGCATTATGAAACCGTAAAAATCCGTTCACGCCGTATCAGTGAAAAATAACATTCTTATCATACTTTTGTGGGAAAAGTCAAAAAGTACCTAGTATGGTAACCAAAAAAAGATTCCTTACATACCATGTAGTAAAAGTAAAAAATGGGTAAAAAGGACATTAAAAATTCATGAAGACATTTTTATAAAACTTGGACATGGATGATAAATATAACCCTAGTAAATACTTTCGTATAAGCAATCTTGGATAGAAAACAATTGAGATTGCAACATTATCCCTTACCGTATGCCCGATATGCCTCGTATGTATCTGAAACTCCGGTATAATGATCTAAATAATGTTATTGACTTATTACAGAATTATATTCATTGTTATTATATCATATATAGTTTACTTATGACTTTATATTACCCGTTCTTTTGTATATTTGGTGTAAATTAGTGACTTGGGTAAAATCGTTTCATTTATTGTACGTGTTTTGACTTGTTGTTCTTGATATTATTACTTATATCATGACTTACTTACTTCCAGAAAGTAAAAAATGATTTATATATGATATATATTCAGTATATATATATAATAGATAGATAAATTAAATGAAACACACCGTTCATGGGGACAGTAGGTCGTATGTACGCATGAATGCTATTTTCCATTCTTTATTGACTTGAATGGAAGTAAGTATATAATATATATATATATATATGTATGTATAAATAAATAAATTAGCTTAATTATGTCATATATTTAATTATTTTTCATTATATATACTTTATAATCATTATTGAATGGTTAATCATGGAAAATGAATCTCATCGTGTTCATGGAGACGGTAGTCCGTACGTACGCACGAGCGATGATATCATACCCATGACCATAGAATTGTATTGAAGTGTATGTATAATATTATAAAATCAATATCAATTTAAAATATCCATATATAGTTAATTATTTACACCATTATACCCATCCATGTAAGGTGGTGGTAAAAAACTGATTACACCACCGCGTGGAGACGGTATTCCGTACATACGCACGGGTGGTGATTTTGTTTTCCATAGGATGGATAGAAGGTGAAATAGGGTTGTTTAATATTAATAATAACATATAATTATATGAGTGATACTGATGTTATTACTTTATAATGAAACAACTAAATAAGAAGAAGTCAAAGAAGAAAGAAACTTGAGAGAATCGAAAGAGGAGATTACCTCTTCTTCGACGCACCTCCTTTAAGCATCCTCTTAATAAAGTAGAGTTGGTATTTTGAGAAGACCAAAACCTACAGAATGTTTCTAGGGAAGTGGAGAAGATAAATGGTCAAGGTTTTGATGAGCTTCAAGGATCAAAAGGGTGTGAAGAGAGGAGGGAAGGGGTTCCCTTTTTATAAAGGAGGAGAGATGCACCTTTGGAAAAACTCAAAATATTATTTTATAATAAAGTAATATTTGGTTTATAATAGCTCCAAACTGTTTTATTTAGAATATAAGGTGGTAATGGGTCGAAATACCCTCATCCACTATAATTTATACAAGTTTAGGTTTCTATTTTAACCTTATCATTAAGATTTAACATTAAGTTAAATAATTTTACTTTTACCGTGTCTTCTTGTTTTCTTACACTATAAGGTTAATAAACATACTATAACAAGCCAAAATATCCCCAAGTGGTTCATTATTAATATATATATCCTTATCTAAGTCATTTGGACTAACCGTAGATTTTTAGGAATAAAATAACAATTAATAATATAATATTTGTTTTAAAAACTATTTTATGTCAATTTTGACACTATTTGGTAATTGGTTTTTGTGGAAATTATAACAGCATGATTAGTTCGAAAAATGATAATTAAATCGATAATATCATTTCATATTAACCTATAAAATATGTGTAATTCATAAAAAGTCTAAAATTACATTTATTTGGGTATTTATAACATCAATTATGTCAATATGTCATTAATAAGATAATTACTGCATCATTATTGTGTCATAAATAAATTAAATTATTTACTGTCTAAAAATTATAAATAAAATACCATTATATAGGAAATATTATCAGCTTTCTAATGAATATTTATTGTCTAATTTATCTTATTTATATCACTATATTAAAAATGATTTGGTTATTAAACATTGATTTTAACTATTTTAACCCTTCTTTAAATAAATTAATAATAAATGTCTTAATCTAATCCCAGGGGACCTAAATGGTCATATTTTATTAATAAGGTTGTTTTTGGTCGAATTTAATTTGTTCAATAGAATTAGGACATGTGTTAGGGTAATAATAATATCATTTTTACCCTTAATTACCCTATTTACTTTTAACTGTGGTAAATAAAATTAAAAAGTTACTATTCAACAAAAATTATTTTCATCTCATTGAACCACATTTTAGTCCTTGATATTAACAGTGTCTCTCAGATTTTCTAAATTCCCCTCACAGAAGCGGTAAAATTGAGTTTTATGTGAATTTTCAAATTCTCCTAAGAGGTGGGTAAAAGATGGTGAAAAGTTCAATAAAATTTTTAAATGTCTAAAATTATTATAAAATGACTCCAATGAATTTCATTAAACTTATATAGGTATTATGTATCAATTTTTACCTAAAATAAATTTAAATAAAATAAATAATTATTTAAATAAAAAGTCGTTTTTAAATAGTAACATAGTGTTTTCACTATTCATCAAAAATTGAAAGTTTTCAGAAAAATACCAAAAATTCACCCTAGGCTAATTTCGATATTCCGAATCCAAAAATGAAGTCCATTTCAAAAGATAAAATTTATAAAATTTTAAAAACTGGGTATTACTATTCATAACGGCTAGTTTATATAACATATCGTTGTTTAGTGAAACTTCTTATTGCGTACAACACACGCTATCGTGGAAGGTCGTGATTTCATGTAATGCAAGCCATGTCAGGGATGCGTGTAGTGAAAGATCTGTTTTGTGTAGCGTACAACAAAATACATCAATAAAATTAAAAAGAATATTTTTCATAAAATCTTGGGGTGTTATATTCTACCCCCCTTAAAATAAATTTCGCCCTAAAAATTTGTCGGGGTTATAAAAGGTTTTCTAATTGAAAGTTTCTTTAATAGAAACCCACATCGTAAAAAGGAATACCAAAACTTATCTTTAAAAAACTAAAGTATGAAACGTAACGGTTACCCAAATTAACTAATCACTGGGTTTCCACAAAGGAGAACATAGGTGAAAATATGGATATAGAAGAGAAATCTAACCGTCATGTTCTGATGGAGAGTGGTAGAGAACATGGCTATGAAAAATCCAACAATCACAAAGCCATAAATTTGTGATGATCTAGGGTACCATCTAATTAATCCGATATAAGTGCACTAGGAAATCTTTTTTGGTTTTCAAGATCATTTCCCTAAAGTTGAAGAATTTGAATTTGAAGAAATACTTACTTTATTTTGGTAAAATCTCACCGTCGTTCGTGCCTTGAACAATTTCCACTTCATCTCTTTAAGAAATGAACTTAAATTTTTCCTTCGCAAAGTTTTAGCAGATCATGCGATAGAATGATAGGTCATTCCATCTATCTCAAACATAAGTTAGTAAAAGTTATATACATAAGTCCATCTATGGTGAGATTAATCAGATATGGTTCCAAAATGGACTTATACTTCATCTATCATCCTGCATAATAAAATAAAACTAGCTTCTACTAACTAGGGACTTCCTGTAGGCCAGTGGTAGGAAATAAAGGCATGTCGCACTTCAGTTGTGGGTTTGATTCCCACAGCCTTGTCCGATGCGACGGGATGTCGCTCGTCCTGCAGGATGTCCTTTTTCTAAAACTACATTATTATAAATTTCCATCAATAATATTGAAAAAGTTCTATCCTTAAACAATACTAAATTATATCCAACATAATCCATTCCAATCTTTAGGCTTATCCAAAATACTGCTGTCCAATCTCATATTATAGTGAAAACGATTACCAGAGAGTTCATATAACAAGCATGTTAATACCATAGTTTCTCCCCACATATCATAAGATATGTCTTGTTGGTCACATTCCAAACATTCGAAGGCCTTAATCATGTATTATCATTAAAAATTAATACCCATTGAACCTTAGGGAAAAAATGAGTGCTGTCAAAAGTGAACTCTTTCCACATACGAAAATCCCAAAATTCTTTATACTCAAACCATGATATCAATTATCACTTGAAAAAATCATGAGCTCATGAATACTATAAAACAATTTATTTTCTCCCTATCCCTTCATTATGCACATATCATCTGCTTTCAAAAATATTTGAATCACTTTTCATAGTTACCAGTACCATATTATTATAGAAAACCACAATGGACCAATACACAGATATTTAAAAATTCAACGATACTATAAATGAGATTCCATGATAGAAATTTGAAATATCATTACATAAACACTTAATCATTAAACAACATCATTTTCATACTCAACATCACAAATAGTGATCGCATGTGACTTTCGTTTATCCTTTTCCTTAAAAGGTTGCTCACGTTGATCATCATTAACCCTTGGATTAGGGCATTGATTAGCATAATGCCCAATTTCCTATCACTTGAAGCGTTGAAGTGTTGGTGGTGCGTTCTCTACAGTCTTTTCTTTATTCAAATCATTAGCAACCCTTTTTCCATTACTTCGACACTCAGCTGCTCGATGACCTTCTTTTCCACACTTAAAACATTTTCTAGTCCCTTTAAGACAATCTCCATCATACTTCTATCCACACTTTGAGCATAAAGAAGCATTCATCTTCTTTTCACCATTATTCTGAGATTTCTCCTTGAACTCCATCTTTCGTTTCTTGTCAAAACCATGAGATGGATATGTTACACCAACTAACAGTTCTACCTTGATAACACAATGCACAATTTATTCATAACTACTGAAGTCTCTTATAGATAATTCCCTTCTAAGACTTGGTATTAAATCCCTGAAAGATTTATCAACTTTACTTTCAGGTTGGATGATAAATCCAGATGCATACCATGAAAGTATTGTAAAATTCTCTTTGTATATACCAACAGATTCATCATCCTTCTGCTTAAGCTCAAGAAACTCTTTTTTTCCATCTTTTTTTGAATAATACGAGGGAATTACTTACTGAAAAATATGTTCTTGAACTCGTCCCATTCCATGGACTCCATTTCTTATCTTTTCCTCGTATTCTTGATAAAGTTCCACCATTGATCAGAATCACCTTCCAAATGATATACTGCTAAGATGACTTTATCATGCTCATCACATTGTATAACTGAAAATATCATTTTAGTGGTACTGATCCATTTTTCAGACACTAATGGATCAGAAGACCCGCTGAATGAAGGTGGACCCTGCCTCATGAAGGATTCAACAGAATGATGCTCATTTCTATGCTCATTTGGAAGTCCGAAATGATTCATCTCTTCTATAAGTATAGAAATAATATTATGCACTCTGTCTCCCATAACATTGGTTTGTTCAGGAGGACAATCATTGCATCTTCCATTACATTGATCAACATAGTTCCTTCGGGTTCCAGCCATAATCTAAAACCCAAAAAGAATAGCGTGAGGGAAAAATAATGATAGGGAAAACAACATAATAAAGGGGGAGTACCTTCCATATCTAACATCCTAGGTTTAATTCTAATATCTTTACCATAATTCTAGGAATATAACCTATACTTATACTTATCCTTACGGACATCCCTAGAGATAACTTAGAATTATCTCTAGGGATCTCACTAAAGTTCTCACATCCTAGTTTCCAAAGGTTGACTAAACCTTTCCTCTGATATCAACTATAGAGACCCAAATCTTGTCGTACATTGACATTACATTACATTTTCGGAATACTTGATACATAACAAAAACAGACACACAAAAACCGTAATAGTTTAGTGTCTTTGGAAACTCGGAAAAATAATCTTCTAATCGTGGTGAAAGATCTTCAACATCTCCCATAAATATCTTCCCCTTTTTGTTTTCTTACCTAAAACCTTTCTTTAAACCCTAGGGAAAAGAAAAAATATAAAGGGTGAGCTCAAATTCTCAGTAAGGGTAAGTATAGAGAACATAAAACAATCCATAAAAATTTGAAAGAAATAACTTGAACCTGAAATTTAAATATCAAAATCATGAGAAAAGACATAAATCGTGGAAGTACGTAAGAAATATATCATAATGGAACATCAACCATGATAAACTATAATGGGAATAAAACATGTAATTATGGAAACCATTCAGCACATGTTATGATTTCCATAGTAGCCAAGGCATTACTGCCAAGACCATCTTAGTGGACAAAGTCCCTTTCTGAATCGAGTTCACTCCTCGTTCCAGTCCTGTATTACTAAACTGGATTAACTTACCATTCCAGCCATGTCTATCTTATGAGATATAAATATTTACCTAGTGCATTGGAGGGATATATAGGTCCCACCCATCTCATAATGAAATCATTCTAACTTGTGCCACAAAATAAACTTAAAACATTCATCATAACCCAAAAAAATAAAATGGGTTTCATAAAAATCGTCCAGTCATCACATAATCTATATAAAACAAATAGATATTTCATCATAAGAAAAGTGAAACCATGTAAATCATAGATACATTATACTTAAAACAGACACATATGAAATAATTTCATCTTAGATGGAAAATGGTTTTTATAAAACACTTGAAATGAATTTTTGAGAAAAATATCCTTTCTTCTTCAAAATCATTTTCTTTTCACAAAATTCCATTCAATTTTAAAATAAAAACATTTTTTTGAAAATAGTCATAAAAAATGTAGAGTAAGCGTTATAAAAATGAGGCATTATGAAACCGTAAAAATCCGTTCACGCCGTATAAGATTAAAATAACATTCTTCTCGTACTTTTGTTGGAAAAGTCAAAAAGTACCTCATATGGTAAACAAAAAATGATTCCTTACATACCATGTAGGAAAAGTCAAAAATGGGTAAAAAAGACTTTAAACATACATGAAAACATCTTTATAAAACTTGTACATGGATGATAAATATAACCCCAGTAAATACTTACGTATAAGCAATCTAGGATAGAAAACAATTGAGATTGCAACATTATCCCTTACCTTGTGTCCGATATGCCTCATATGTGTCCGAACCTCCTGTATATTAATTTAAATAATGTTATTGACTTATTACAGAACAATATTCATTGTTATGATATCATATATAGTTTACTTATAACTTTATATTACCCGTTCTTTTGTATATTCGATGTAAAAGTAGCGACTTGGGTAAAATTGTTTCGTTTATTATACGTGTTTCGACTTGTTGTTATATATATTATTACTTATATCATGATTTACTTACTTCCAGAATGTAAAACATGATTTATATATCATATATATTCAGTATATATATATATATAACAGATAAATAAATGAAATGAAACACACCGTTCATTGGGACGGTAGGCCGTACGTACGCATGAATGTTGTTTTCCTTTCTTTATTGACTTGAATGGAAGTAAGTAGATGAAATATATATATATATATATATGCATACATAAATCCAGTAGATTAATTATGTCATATATTTCATTATTATTCATTATATATACTTTATAATCATTCTTGAATGGTTAATCATGGAAAATGAATCTCATCGCGTTCGTGGAGATGAGAGTCCGTACGTACGCACGAGCGATGATATCATTCCCATGATCGTGGAATTGTATTGAAGTGCATGTATAATATTACAGAATCAATATCAATTTACAATAACCAAATATAGTTATTTATTTACACCATTATACCCATCTATGTAAGGTGGTGGTGGAAAAACAGATTACACCACGGCGTGGAGACGGTATTCCGTACGTACGCAAGCGTGGTGATTTCGTTTTCCGTAGGATGGATAGAAGGTGAAATAGGGTTGTTTCATATTTATAATAACATATTGGTATATGAATGATACTGATTTTATTACTTTATAATGAAAAAACTAGACTATAATAAGTTTAAGAAGAAATAACCTTGAGAGAATCGAAAGAAGAGATTACCTCTTCTTCGACGCACCTCCTTTAAGACTTCTCTTAAGGAAGTAGAGTTGGTCTTTTGAGAAGACCAAAACCTCCAGAATGCTTTAGGGAAGTGTAGAATAGAAATTGGCAGGGTTTTTTCGATCTTCAAGGCTCAAAAGGGTGTGAAGGGAAGAAGGAAGGGGTTCCCTTTTTATAAGGGAGGAGAGGGGCACCTTTGGAAAAACTCAAAATATTATTTTATAATAAAGTCATATTCAGTTTATAATAGCTCAAAATTGATTTATTTTGAAGATAAGGTGGGTATGGGTTGAAATCCCTATATACAATAGAATTTTTACAAGTTTAGGTTTCTATTTTAACCTTATCATTTATATTTAATGTTAAGTTAAATAATTTTACTTTTACTGTGTCTTCTTGTTTTCTTACACTATAAGGTTAATAAACTTACTATAACAAGAAAAACGAACCCCAAGTGGTTCATTATTAATATATATATATATATATATCCTTATCTAAGTCATTTGTCCAAACATTATATTTTTAGGAATAAAATAACAATTAATAATATAATATTTGTTTTAAAAACTATTTTATGTCAATTTTGACACTATTTGGTAATTGATTTTTTTTGAAAATCATAACAGCATGATTAGTTCGAAAAACATTAATTAAATCAATTATAACATGTCATATTAACCTATAAAATTATTGTAATTCATAAAAAGTGTCAAATTACATTTATTTGGGTATTTATAACATCAATTATGCAAATATGTCATTAATAAAATAATTACTGCATGATCATTGTGTCATAATTAAATTAAATTATTTAATGTCTAAAAATTAAAAATAAAATAAAATTATTTACAAAATATTATTTTATATCTAATGAATATTTATAGTAGAATTTATCTTACGTATAACCCTATATTAAAAATTATTTAATTATTAAACTATGATTTTAACTATTTTAACCCTTCTTTAAATAAATTAATAATAAATGTCCTAATCTAATCCAAGTGGACCTAAATGGTCATATTTTATTTATAATGTTGTTTTTGGTCGAATTACACATATTCAATAGAATTAGGACACATGTTAGGGTAATAATAATATCATTTTACCCCTAATTACCCTATTTACTTTTAACCATGGTAAATCAAAGTAAAAAGTTAATATTGACCAAAAATTATTTTCATCTCATTGAACCAAATTTTAGTTCTTGATATTAACAATGTCTCTCGGATTTTTGAAATTCCACTCATAGAAGTGGTAAAATTATGTTTTATGTGAATTTACAAATTCTCCTAGGAGGTGGGAAAAAGACGGTGAGAAGTTCAATAAAATTTTTATATATCTAAAATTATTATAAAATGACTCCAATGAATTAAATTGAACATATATAGGTATTATGTATCAATTTTGACCTAAAATATATTTAAATAAAATAAAAAATTATTTAAATAAAAAATCGGTTTTTAAATAGTAACCCAGTGTTTTCACTATTCATCAAAAACTGAAAGTTTTCAGAAAAATACCAAAAAATCACCCTAGGCTAATTTTGATATTCCGAATCAAAAAATGAAGTCCATTTCAAAAGATAAAATTTATTAAATTTTAAAAAGTGGGTATTACTATTCATAACGGCTAGTTTATATAACATATCGTTGTTTAGTGAAACTCGGTATTGCGTACAACACACGCTATCATGGAAGGTCACGATTGAGTGCAATGCAAGAAAAGTTAGGGATGCGTGTAGTGAAATCTCTGTTTGGTGTAGTGTACAACATATGACATCAAAAAATTAAAAGGATTATTTTTCATAAAATCTCGGGGTGTTACAATGACACAAATACCATTTAAAAATAGTAGTGATCCCATACTTATCGCTTCATCGATGACAGGATTTCCCTATTTTTCCATGGTAATTTGAATAGTACTATATAAAACCATTTTTTGTAACAATTAGAATAAAATATTTGATATAGGATGATTTACAAATCCATTTCATGGTCTCAAAAAGGGAAATTACCTCCGTAGGATGATCTTTGAAAATGAATCCTAGATGGGTGAAGATAAAGGTGAATACATACAAATGTATTTCTACATGATGTAATATTCCCAAGAGTTCATCATATGACTTATGAATCCTCCATAATGTCCACTGATAAGAGTCAACAAGAAATTATAACTCTAGTATAGTCTCACCCTCTGGTATTACACTCGTTGTAGCATCTTTAGTTGACATTTCTTAAGGAAATGAATAATATGTAAAATGTATTACCTCATTATCAGGTGAATCTATGATTGTTGGCTCTCTAGAATACAACTTCCTTCTAGTATTTGGATTTCTCTCAACATCCAGTGTTTGGGATGAATTTATCACTAGTTTTGATAATTTCAAACTAAGATATGAGTGAATACAAACCACATAAAAACCCTGAGATAAACCAACTTTTAAATTATGGGGATGATGGTTTAACTTAGTGAGAGCCTCATCCATGGTAAAAATCAGGTAAAATGTGATATCTAACATAAAAATCTCCTCTGATTGAATATAAACAAAGGAAACATTTACTACACACATAGGAATTGACATTTGAAATGATAAAATTAATTCTATTCATAGTTAATTTCCCAATACATACGGGTAGAAAGAACTGCTTCAAAAAGTGACATAATATAAGTATGTTTCTCAAGACTGGACACACTATTTTCAATAATGTCACCTGTCAGCACTTGGATATAATTCCTAATGTAGAAACAGTCATAGTGGAACACATAATCCCAAAAATCCCTATATTTAGTGTAATAGATCTTACCTCATTGATGTTTTATTGGTATGGTATGAAGCAGGCATTGGGGATACCCTAGATTTTCATATATTCATAACCTTCCAAGTGAGTTCCTATCAAACCTTATAATACATTGATGTATCCAATGTTCTTGTAAGGGTGTTTTCACTTATAAACATTGTGTATAAGTTCATAAAGTTTGATCTACATATGAATATGTATCCTAATTTGTACCCCTCTTCATTTTTGGTCTCTATCAGGAAAGTGTAAAATATAAATCAACGTTTTCCCTTCATGGGATGTGTGTAACAACTCGAACACATGGTGAGGAAACGAGCTATTTGGAAATACCATTCAAAACAGGGGACAAATTCCTATATCCATTAACTAAATTTTCCTTCTAGGACCAAGGTCCAGCAAGCCCCCAGTGCACTATCAGAGTCCTTTGTAATGAAAAAATTCAACTTATTAGAATCTGGATTTGATTCAATATTCTTGATAAATTATTCTTCCCATGTATGGAATGAGAAATCCACTTTAGGAAAAGTTTCCCTTGAGACTTCCATTTCAGCCATATTGATCAGATCTTGGGTTATAGGAGGATTCCTTTTTATGTCATCCCAAGAAGATTATGGGGGAATGAACTCGTCATACATCCCACTTAATATTGGTTCACAAAATATATTCTCCACATCTCAAAGGTTGATTGCCACCTCACAATGCATGAGGAGGAAGTTGTTCATGTCATGACTCTAAGACTAATAAACACCTTCATCAAAACCTTGTGGTATTTGGAAGACATCTACAATATCCAGATATCCTTGTACATTCCAATTTTATTTAACTCCCCAGAGAATTAAGAAAAAGAGTATTGTACTTAAATGGGACATCACCATTCCATGATGCACCTATATCCTAATCAGATGTCCCATTTGGAAACCCATCTGGACTTTTGATTGGAGGTGGACTTACGCATTATTGGGAATAACATATGAACTTCTTCATTAGTTTCACGATTGGTCTCATCCAATTCTGTGGTCATGAATTTCATTATATACCTGTATTAACAGTCCCACTATCTGAAAAAGTATCCCAATGATGATGTTTACCAAGAATGGTGTATGAGACTTCTTAATCCAATAGAATGGTATGCATGATAAATACAGAAGAGTATTAGAAGCATCATCAGTAGGACGAAACCCATAGAGGTGTACGAAGTTTGAAAGTGGATAGTCTGCAAATTTTAATATCATCCACTTTATCATGATCAATTGAAGTGACCCAATTTCAAGGTAGAATATAGGAACCATTATCTCCATTATATCAATATGCTAGTAATCTTTGATTTTTCCTCCTTTATTGAAGGATTCTGTGCAGATCAATGAGAACTAGAATCTATCAAAACAAAATTAGGTGGCATACGTTAGAGAGATAAAATAAAATCTTTTCATAGTGAATTCATAAGCTGGACGCATCATGTTCATCACCTGAATCAATAAAGGCATTCAGAATCACCAATGGGGCTTGTGAATCACCTAACCCCCAATTATCTAGAGAGTTGTATAATCCAGCAGGTAATCATAACTACATGACTTCCCAAAGCCTCATGATCGTGTGACCTTGAAACGGTCACATGATCTAAAAAATAGTTAAAGGATCATATGATCAAGACAACTGATCCAAAAAATCCCCCAATAAAACCATGCATATATACATCCAACATTTAAGGAATTATTGAAGGAATGTTCTTAATTGGATTGAGTGATAACATAAGCAAAAAGGGTCTTGTAGAACAGTTCTTGAAAAAAGGGATCATAGTGTGATATCATGATTGGTTATTACAAAAGAGTATATCCATAGGTACATGTGATAGGAGAAGGGAGAAATATCATTGTAGATTGAGTATCCAATTAATGAGATTGATCTCCACTCCCCCATATAAAGGGAATTCTATGGAATACCAATAATCACATGGAAGGATAAAATTTACCAAAAAAATGGGTTCACAAATGTTCCAAAGTCTTAGGTGGAAAATTAAATTCCTCTTAAATGATCCCTTGTCCCTGTGGATATTTCTCTTGAGTGGGGGGGTATTTTGATGACTTCCAAATAATAATTATTAAAATATAGGAGTAAATACCTGAATATGGTATGATTTTTTCAAGAAAAAATAAGGATAATGGTGTCCAAGACTAATGGATTTCTTGAGCCTCCTGAAGACACGTGATCACATGGCCATAATGTGGTCACACAAAGGATTCATGAGAATAAAATATCATGTGGGAAGCTCTGCAGAGTCCCTTTGAAAAGTCAGTGTTTCTTTTGTGAAGGTGCCCCAGGAAATCAGTGATCAAGTGGCGGCTGCTACGAAAGCACACCTATGAAATGTCAATTTTTAACCATAGGATTCTTTAAAACCCATCAAAAAGTCCTTCAAAAATAAGATTACAATATCCATAAGGGTTGGTTCCACTTGTGTTCATGAATCCCACATGACACATCACATATGAGGATAATAATTTTCATCGACAACATTAAATCAAACACATGAAATCTTCAACTTTTGTAATATAAAAAAAATTAAATAAATCAGGAGCTGGACGGAGCCTCTCATGGTTGTAATAGACACTTGATGTGACCCTGGAGGTCCACAAGACACCACAAGAACCCATGGACATTCCTAACTCATCTTGAAAAAACCTTTGGCTTGTCATCCACATCATAAGAAGGGCCTTGGGTAATTCCAAGAAACTACGTGCTCCCCCTTTGGTTCCTTAAGGACAATCAGATGGGATTTTCAATGAAATTTTCATATACCTCCAAATGAGCCTTTTTTTAGTTACGTGATGCATTAACAAAATGAAGATTGATTTTCTTCAATGACCCATAAACAATCTTGTGAAATCCCAAACATTTGTAACCTAATCAAAGGAAATTAAATGGGAGAGGAGACAGAAGAATCATACGGTCATAAAACTCTTACAACATGCTAATTATTTCCACAAAACAGTCTCACAAGATCCCTTCACAAGTTTGATTGAACCCTCAAAGGACCCTTGACATGCCATCATTGTCTCATAGAAATTATTAGACAATTAACCTGAGATTACACAAAGGCTTTATAGAGGTTCCTTGATCTCGCAAAGGCCCTTGGACATGTCAACATAACAACATGAATGTACATTGACATGTCTGCATGATTAAAAAACTCAATTAATTAGAAATAATACAATAAAGTATTCCTTGAAAGGATGATCCCTCAGCCTATAAAAATCATGCAGCTCCTACAAGGCTACCCACAACAAGAACTCATGAAGAAATGTGGCACCAATTCCCTTAACCAACTAAAAAAATGATGAGAATGATTTGTTCATTGAAAAGAGACGAAAAAATGATCGATGAAGCCAATAAATCCACCAGTATTATATGAAAATGATCCACTAGTATCCAACAGAAGTATTGGCCTTTTTAATCCAAATGCACTGGTATACTCAATAACCCAAAAAAATTTCTCAGAGTGGTTGATCTAGCAACTGAAAAGTTTCCCATAAAGTAAGATCCCACAAACAACTAGAGTTACCATGACGCATTCATTAGCACTTAACATGATCACTTATATATCACAAAAAAGTACTTCTAGAGAGACACAAAAAACATCCCACATATTTTCAAAATCACGTGAGATAAAAAATTAAGTTACACTGAAAATTTTTAAGGAATTATAAATATAATGGATATAACAAAGGAAAAATGCGGGAGAGTTAAGTGAAATACATTCATGATGAACCTCAAGAACTTCACATGAGCCACCTAGGAAATGAGATAGCCCCGGGACATGTTTCCCAGATCTCATGATTCTCCTTCGGTATACTATTTCAGTCATGCAAAGTGCCCAGAACATGTTGAAAAAATTTACATGATGCCCCTCAGGAATTCCACCGAAGTCTTGTGAAGCCCTCCAAGCTCACCATCTGAGTATTTTAATGTCCTTAAATCATGTCTCCCAAACCATATAGAGGTATTGATTCATGTTAGCGATGTCTCACAATAACACCTGGTCATGTCAACTGACCCTCACGATGCCATACGAGCTTCCGAACATATCTTCATAAATTCGTCAGACACGATATCCAAACATCATGATGTCCTCTAGAAATTTCATCCAGGATAAGAGACACTATCCGAAACAGGTCGCGTTAAATCTCATGATGCCCTCCAAGAGTTTTTTCTAGCTCTTACGAAGGTACCGGGGCATGAAATTCGGGGCATGTGATTCTCTATAAGAATGTCATCCGAGATCATGGGATGAAAACCAGGATCAAATAGATAAATATTGAAATTTCCTCTGAACAAGTCATCCTTAATCATGTGATGACCCTCAAACACACCATCCATGATATGCTGTGTCCCTCAGACAAGCCAACTAGATCTTGTAATTGTCTTTGGACTATATAGAAAATAACAAGACTTTTACAAACATCCTCCGACATGTCAAAATAGAAAATAAAGGAATGGTAAGTAGGATGTAAAGTAGGTTAGTATGGGAAGAATTCTAGGATAGAAATGAATCCTAGGGCTTGATAACTTTGACCACCCTCAGCGTGTAAGCGCCGACCAAAGAGAAATGTTAGTGTTTGTTCCCCAACCTACTAAACTATGAGGACTTTAATACCTTATATAACTAGGATATATTGGACACATTCTTGAGGCCATAGATATATATTAACCATCTAAAGGGTTGTCTTAGAACCTATGTAGTACATCCATAGGCAGCGGGACTGGTCATTTTCCATCCCATGTTTCTCACACTGAAAATATCTCTTGTGGCCTTAGGGAGCTATAATGATCATATAATTTTCATCATAATCCTATACCAAGGAAAAGTAAACCTCAAAGATTAACCCTCGATCAGTATCATAATAGGATATGTCCCATATATAGGGAAACATCATCATGTAAGCCCCAATCTACTGAACTATGAGAAATTTGATTTCGGTAATTACCAGGATACATGTGATTAATTCCTAAGGACTATTCTCAAATGGGAATCGATTTCGCTTAAAGTCAAATATCTAAAGTATATCATCCATAATAACCCAATAATTCCCATGGAATGATTAGTCTACCTCGTCCTTTAATCGAATAATAAATCAACTAAACCACGATGACTCTGATTCCTATCATGAGTAAGATGAATAGGATTCCTATTTGAGGCTCAAGATATATATTGAAATCCAAGGGTTGTCTTAGTATAGAAGTCTCACGTCCATATGCAATGAGTTTAAATAGTTGATATCCCTTTTTCCTTATACTGATTATATCACATGTGGGCTTAGGGAGTCCAAATATACACATCATTAACATCATGAATCTCCACTTGTAAGGGTAGTCTCAATATGTATGTCCCAATGATTAATATGATATAAATATATATCATTAAAGGCAATCTACCATGAGGATGGTACTAAGGGAATGATAAAACTAAGATAACTATAATTCCATCCATAACTAGGATACATAGGATATATCCTTGAGACTCGATCTCAAATATATGGTTCCTAATTTACCTTATATATGTTCTTTATATATGAAATTTATATGCATTAGATTAACAAACTACAAGGGTATTGATTAATTTAATAACTATGGTATGTAGGATAACTCATAATGGCTCAATCCCCTCATTGGAATAGTAATTTCCTCCTTATATGGAAGCAAAATTTGAAGTACCTGGTAATACAAATTTTGAACGTAAGAAGCTACCCATTACTGGGGAAATAAATGAAGAATCTCAAATGCATATATATAGATTAACTAATGATATTTACACCTTCATCATATAAAATAGTCATACCTATAACTAATTGTTCATGGTAAATGGTACCATATCAGGATTACAATGGAATTCACAAAAAAAGTCTTCAGCTTATAAGTTAACCCCATAGTAAAAAAATCCCCCCAGTGTTTTATGAGCTTGACCTCTCATCCTCTCAACCAATGTGTGTCCCCAAATGTCTTTCTTCCTGAATCCCCAATTGACTACTAGACTTATAAATGAATGTATGTACCTACTTATGGATGAGGGAACCATTGTATGTTTCTATTATGAAGGAAAATGGTTACCCTATGTTATTATTTATTCAAGAACTAACCCCATTACAACTAACCATTATGACAAAAAAATCCACCTCAATGGGGGTACCAGGTTGTCACTTTCATAATGAAATAATGGAAAGGTTGTATAAACTCATTTCATTTAATGCTAGAAATTATATGGGGAATTTTATTTTTTGATATCTGGATAAGGTGTTACTTGAAAATACCAAGTTACATTGGAATTATTTGAGTTTAAATGACTCAAAAAGGTTTTGTTGTATTTGGATTGATGAATGAGTGGTTTATTTGGTGATCAAGTGAAAGATTGAATATTTTTGGTTTATTTTTAAAAATTTGGAATAATTTTTGACCTATTCACGATTGGAACACTGTTAAGGGAATCTGTGATTGGAAAACATGAAAAAATATTTTGGAATGGTTCTTGGGACATAGTTATAGAGAAACCATGAAAAATATACAATCTTGGTTCTAGATAGTTATTAATGGTTTCATAGGGTTTGATAAAACATGAAACTAGACTATGTGATGGGGATGACATGAGAATATTACAACCACACAATCAGTGAATAGTTTGGAAAATATGTGTAAACAATGTGGATGCATGGATTTTATAAAAAATTTGGAATTTATGGATTTCCCCCATTGGAATTTAATACTCAACTCTACTCTTCTCCTATCCCTCACATGTGAATTTGAGTAGTGTCTCCTCACCCATTCTTCCTTCAACTGTCCTAGATTTGTAGTGGGTTCTTAGAAATTTATTCAATGTTGGAGGAGTGGTTTCTTCTTTATTCCGCTTCCTCTTGATTTGATCTCTAATTTGAGATATTGGGTGTATATTTGGGGGATGATTTCCCCTAGATATTAGTGAAAATCATCCAATATGATGGGACACTTTCTCTACCTACCTAGAGGATTCCTTGAGATGATGAACACACATCTTCACACACCATTTAAATGAGGGTTTTCCACCTAGTGAATCTATTTAATATTCTATCTAAAATTATATTAAATTTACTATTTAATTAGTGCCAATAATTGGGGCCTCTTCCTAGGATTGTTTTAGGAGTACACCATGGAACATTCATGGGAGTTTGGTCATGGTTTCATGGAGGATTCCTTGTCTAAGAACCATACATGCTTGAAATTAAATTGAATCAGTGATATAGGTGGTGTTTATGAATTTACCTATGGTATTTTACATTTTATTTATATAGAATATGATATATTGTATTTCCACTATGGGTTAATGACCTTTTTAAATTAAATTATTTATTTAATTAATATAAATACCTAGGAATAGTGTAGATAGATATCACGGTACAAGAAATTACCTTTATCATTACATTAGTGCCTCATTCACTGATCGTAAGGTCCCACAAAGCTAAAGTAGGAATATTGAATTCAAAATCATATATGACATGCAACACGAATTGTGTAAGGGAATATAATATCCTGAGAATTTATATTATATTTACTATTTTAAAAAAGGTCAATATATTTACGATATGGAAATGAACACGAAACTGAGTTAGGATATGTCCCACACAACAACGAGTTTCTTTGATGGCTTGGGTTTCATACAAGACTGAGTTTCACCAAACAATAATTTATTATTGAAATATTATTATTTTTTATTATAAGATATAACATTGCCATTAAATTAGTTTTTATTAATATGTGTATCTTACATAGAAAAAATATGTGGTTTAAACCAACATATAAAGAATTCATTCTTTAAAAATTAATTACATATGAATATCAAAAACAATTGAATATAAATTAAATAATATTATAAAAAAATATTTGTATGGTTATAAAGATATTTTACTTAAATAAATTGAATTCATTGAAATTAGTGACTTATATTATGGTAATATATATATTATATATTTAATAAAATATTTTTAATATTCATCAAATCTATTCGATGGACAAATGATAAGAACAAATCCAATTGTAAGCACAAAATACTATATTTTTAAGGCACTTGAACTATATTTTATTGGATAACCTATTCAAATTCCTTTATTTAGAATATTTATAATTATTATATGTCAAATAAAACATAATAATTTCAATTTAAACATAAAAATTAGGTTAGGGTGAATTTTTTGTACTTTTCTTTGCAGTTTCATTTTTTAATGAATAATAAAAAATAAAGAATTTTATTTCAAACATGATTTTTCATCAAATTTATTTAAAAGGTTAAATCATAATTAATTTTTTTTTAAATTTTTATAAGATCCATTTTTTATAAATTAATATAATTTATGTAATTTGAATATATTAAAATTGAAATTGAATATAAAAACTTAGCAAAATATTGAACGTTTTTACTTTAAAACGCCACTTTGTTGTCTCGTTTATGGGGTTAGACATAAATAAACTTATTAAATTTATATAATTTTCATTTTTAAAATTTTATTCCATATTTTAAATCAATAAAATTTAATTTTTTTAAAAATTTAAATTATTTTTTGACCAAAAGTTATTAGTAAATGTATTTAAAATTAATTACCACGATAAAGGGGATATTAAGCTTAATAATGGACTAAACCTTAAACTTAAGGGGCCAAATGACTTATACCATTGTCAAATATCCATTTGAAGTAAAAATATCAACCAAATACACCATTTTATAAAAAAATTACCATTATTGGGTTCAATTTAAATGTAAAAAATATGGGTGGAATTCCCTTTAAAGAATTTACATGACTGTCACTCCTCCTCCACTATAAAAGGACTCCTCTCCTCCTACATACTCACAGATCTCAAAAAAAATTTCAACCATTTTCTGAAAAAATATATCCTCAAAATCCTTACCTTAATCATATAATCATCTACTTGTTTAGAAATCAATCATGGAATCCCTTTGGTGAACACCAAATGGATTTACTAGGAGGTAACATCTTTCCTCAAGCACTTTGGTTTTATTCCCTTTTTTCAAGAACTAAACTCTTATAATTCCATGATTACATAAAAGCATTATCATAAATATAATATGATATTTATACCTATTTTATTCTTTAATAAATCATAACTTTATGGTTTTTATTTTTTGTATATATGATAACTTCGTTTGTGGAACTGTAGACTACCGCCTCCAAAACGCGATGCGATTCAAACTAATGATACATGGAATGAATAAAGTATGTTTTGAATTAATCATATTTGACATAAAACATCTATATTATAATAGTTAAAAAAAATTAATTTCTATAAATATCATATATATTATTTTCCTTTTTACCCCTTCACACATTAATATGTGATAATGTTAGTCAATGGTGAGTGGAGTACCACATCATCAACATGATGTGATTACTTTAACATAAAATTAATTATATGTAAGTATATGTGATCAAATAATATTATATTTATTATATAAATATCATTCAATAAATATATATTGTAACTAAACTTCTTTCCATAATTATCATTGAAAAAATTGAACGTTACTCATGCGTACATACAACCTATAGTCTCTATTACTGTAACATTGTTTCATTTTTCATAACTACATTTAATTATTGGTTTTAAAAGTATAATTGATTTATGAATATAATAATTATTTCATGATTATTATTCTATATATATTATATGATGTCCCTGTTGACCATAGTAAACCTATAATTCCTATTTTTTTACACATAAACAAATTTATTCAAAAAACCTGATGTAAACATAATTGATTATTTAGTTTTATACGACATGGATATATGTAAAATAAAAATTATGATAAAAATTAAAAATTTCCTAAAGAAAGTAAATAACAAACTTATTTTTTTTATTAATGAATATAAAGACACATGAGACAAGTCAGACGCAAGGTAAGGGATTTTCTTAATACTGTTTACATTTGTGAGATAAACATCATATTCAATACATACATATTTTTTTAGTGTATCTACCAACCCTTTGATATATTATATCATTAATAAATTTATCTTAATGGTATTTTAAACTTTAATTTAATGTTTTTCTTTTATAGGGCTTATGATTCAAAATGTTTCAAAGTGATATGGGAAACTTTAGAATGTTTAAAGATTATTTTCCTCAATATTTTTTTAATAATATTTCATTTCCATTAATGAGATAATATATGAACAAATTTCAATAAACATTTTAAGTTTCCTCTCCAATGTCCATTCATGAACTTTTTCAGGTATTAGTACCATTTTCTCACTATTTAATACTCAATTGTTTAGAAATTTTTTTTATGAAAACTCGACTCCATTCTCTCTTCAGTTGAAGAACCTATTCTTCTAAAAACCATGTTTTCTATAAAAGTTTTCATAAAATTTTTTAAAACAATTTTTAAAAAAATTATTGAAGACATTATTATATTTTTCTCCTTTTCACAATGTTTTCATAGGAATATTATTATCGATTTCTGAGCAATTAATTTTTCTATCCTTTTTCTGTGAAAAGGGAATTTTGTTTCCTCATAATGTATGTATAGAATTACCTACCATTTTTTATTTTATACATCCATTAAATGTTTCAAAGGGAAATTTGTAGAGTAAATGTTTTAAAAAGTGATTTTGAAAAAATAATAAAAGGAAAAGGATATTTTACTCAAGAATGTTTTTAAAATATATTTTTTATATTATTTATATTCATTAATGATAAATAACATTATTTATACCCAATATGGGATATGTTTTATTAATGCCATCTTTGTCTTCCTCTGAGTGGTTTTTGATTGATTTAGCCAAATATAGTATTCAGATTCACTTCCATGATTCCTTTTTTGATTCACTAGAAATATTAAATTTACTATGATCTTATAAATATAATTTCTTGTAATTATCCTTACCATCCATCATCGATATATTCATCATATAAGCCAAATATTATTTTAACAAACAGTGTTCACTTTGATACTAATTTGATTAATTGGGTAAATATTGATAAATATTTATTCTTTATTCAATACGTACATTTTATAAGGCATATTATTTATTTTAGAAATTTGATAATAGGATTTCTTTGGACTATAAATGATGGGGGTCATTTTTTATATATCCCCTGGATTTATTGATAGTTTCTCATGAGACAAACAAATTATACAAATTAAAGAGGTTTCTATCTGTAGTTTTAAACCATCTTGTGAAATGTATTGATGATATATGTTTTCATGTTACTCAGACATGATGCCCAATAATTAAGGATTTGTATCATTTACTTCTAGTTATTATTCATCATTGATATTTTGTGTTGACATATCTATGGATACATTTCATTTTTAGTTCTATCATTCAACGGAATGTGTTTCCAGTTACTACCTTTCCGGATTTCTTATGTATTTCCTTCTCAGTATATTTTTTGTATTGTATGTGTGTTTAGTTATTTATAATTCCATGATCATTATTCTCATGGATTAATTATTAATTTTTCTATATTTTACACTTACTAGGATTTTTATATCACTTTTATTTTGTGTTCATTCCCAAGGTATCCAAGAAAAATACAATGAAATAAATTTAGGGATGTACTATATGGAATAATGTTTTTCGATAAAATTGTTTTAATTAGAGTATTCATATATAATACAACACTAATGTTTGTATCTAGTTAACCAAGAATACTATAATCTTTGGTCCTTTGGTACGTGATTTTCATGTATCCTATGCCAATGTAATTGACAGTAGACACTATCGTTTGGGTTTCTGGGCTCTGGGGGCTACAATTGGTATCATAGTAAGTTTAACAGAAACCTTGAGAACATGATTTAGGAAAAGGTATGCTAAAGAACATAACCCTTATGTATAATTTGAGGATAGTTATAAAATAACTTCCAAAAATTTTCACAATTTAGAGATTATGTGGGATTTCCTATTAATACGTCCCATTAAGGATAAAACATGTGGTGGTTGTTCTGGAACAAGTGTACCTAGAAGTAACCACATTGACAAGGTGTGTCGATCCTGAACTGGAATAACCTAGTACATGAAAATGGGTCTTACTGCTCACCTAGTTTTACACCTACATGGGATACAATTATGAAAATTCACATTTTCATTACAGACCATTATGAATGATCAAAATAGATGATATCAATGAATGGAATTGGTTAAACCTTGGGTGTTTTTGATTGAAGATAACATTTAAGGATATTGAAATACTTTAGATGATATTATGGATAAAACCTAGACCATGGAAGGACCTATGTGGATATATATGTATTAAGTATTTATGTCTTAAGGTTATATTGAAAACTATAGGCTATTGAATGATTAAATTTCAAGGATTTCCATTATATTTAATTTTTAAATTATATTAATATGGTTTTAGAAATGGAAAAAATGTATTCTGGGTGAAAACCAATCATGTCTGCCAAGGACAGATGTTTTGTCCCTTGACCGAATAATGATAAGAGTTTCATGCAAACAAATGACCTACAAAATTTCCAGGTTAAACTGTGATTGTTTTCAGTTATATAATTTTATGAATAAATTCTAATGAAGAACATATAGTGTTTCTTCATATGTTTATAAATTAATATATTTTCCAAATTTTTTTTACATAATAGTTAGAGAAAAATTTATATACTTTTCAATCTTTTATGGGCCTTACAATCAGTTAAATGTTTATTTCTCTTCTTCAAGGATCAAAGTGAATTTTAGGATAACTATTTCTTGATGTAAGGGGTGAATTATAATTTTAAAGAATAAATTCCAAAATAGGGAATTTATCATATAAAATTAAAATGTATTATGTGATTAAATTTCATTATAATCATGGGAAATAAATTAATTACTCAAAATTAAGTAAATAATCTAGAAATAAAAAGTTTTCTTAATACCTTAATTTTTATTGAAACAATGGTTTTATAAATCATTACCAATTTACGGATTTGAGGAACATAAAATTCCATTAATGATTAAATTGTTTGTGATTGATGACCTCAATAACTCCCTATAAATATTTACATTTTCCTTCTAAGTATGTTTCTCTACTTGCCACTAATTTTCTCATACTTAAATACTTAGATATTTGTTATTATGTGTGACCTTTGTACTTCCCATTCTCTCTTTTCTAGAGAGTTTCTTACAAAACCTTTTCACATTATGGAATTGAAACAAAAAAATATTAAATAATAAATCGTCAAGATAAAGTTTAATTTGAGAGGACATAATTCAATTTAGTTCGGGAGAATGTAATGCCACAAAAATATAAATTAAGAACATTGTATTTGATATCATGTTTGTAAAGCAACACCAAGCACGTAAAGAAGTATAATATCCCATAAATTTATAATATATTTAATATTTTAAATAAATTAAATTATATTTTATAGCTTGAAATGCACGCAACATTGAGTAAGAATATGTCACACGCAAAAATGAGTTTCTTTGATGGCGTACATTACACACAAGATTGAGTTTGAGAAAACAACAATATATTATTAAAATATTATTATTTAATATAACAAGATATAACCTAGTTGTTAAATTAGTGGTTATGAATATTACTAACTAACATATGAAAATATATGTTCTACACAAATATAAAACTAATTCATTGGTTAAAAATTTAGTTGAAATGAATATAAGAACCGATTGAATATAAAATGAATATTTTTGTGAAAAATATATATGCTCACAAAGATATTTTATTCTATTAAATTAAATTAAATATAATAATTGAGTTGTAATAATGTAATATATATTAAAAATAAAATAAAATATATTTTATATTCATCAAACAGATTCAACAAACAAAAGATAAGAACAAAACCAATTTTATGCATTAAATATATTAATTTTTTTATTAAGGCACTTTTACCTCTATTTAATAAAAAACCAATTTTACAACAATTTTTTGAACTTTTATATATATTATATGAAAAAATAAACATTATATTTAAAAAATATGTATAAAATTTAAATTAGGGTAATTTTTTTGTATTTTTCTGTAAAGATTCATTTTTTAAAGAATAATGAAATATACTGAATTTTATTTCAAAAAATCTTATTCAAGTAATTTATGTATAAGGATAAACCATATTTTAAATTTATTTCAAATTATAATTAGATAATTTTTGTAAATTACCCAATTTAGGTAATTTTAATCAATTTAACTTTGAAATTGAATATAAAAACATAGCACATTTTTTATGTTATTGCATTAAAAACCCGCATTGTCTTCTTGTTTGTGAGATTAAATGTAAATTGATTTTCTAAAATTACATGATTTCAATTTGTAAAAATGGATTAACTATTTGGAATCGGTAGAATTTATAATTTAAAATATGTCAAAATTATTTTTTGACCAAGACTATTTTGAATGTAGTTAAAATTAATTACAACGATTATGGTTAAATTATACTTAACAACTGACTAAAACTTAAATTTACGGGGACATATGACAAATAAAAATGTCAAGAATACATTGAATGGACATATATATACCATATAATCCCATGGATATAATTGTTACCAATATTATATCCACATTAAATGGAAAAACATGGGTGTAATTCTTTTTCCATAATTTAAAATAGTTTCACTCTTCCCCCACTATAAAATGCCTCCTCTACTGCCACTAACTAACAACTATAAAAACAATTTTCATCGACCAATATATGCCCAAGTAGATCTTTAAAATACCTCCACTAATCCTATAATCCATTCCTTGGTCATAAATTCATCCATGGAATCCCTTTGGTTCCATCCAAAAAATTTACGCAAATTATAGGTAACATCTTTCCTCAGGCTCTTTGGTTTTATTACCTTTCATCACCAGTCAACTTTTACTATACCATGATTATAAAAAAAATAAAAAAATACAAATATTTTTTTATGTTTTCTTCCTACACTTTCACACATTTCCATCAAATGTGTAACGAACTCTCCATTTACGTGTACGACGAAATACAACATCATGAAACAAAGTTGTACATTTATCCATTACAGCCTTTCATAAATGAGAATTATGATGGATAATATATTTATATATGTTATATATGATATTTATAATATTTTTATGACTCTATAATTATTTTATAACACATAAACTTATGATTTCCAATTTGTTTAAATAGCATAACATTGTTTGTGGAAGTGTGGACTACTGCCTCCTAAAAGCGACATGATTCAATCACACGATACATGTAATATATAAATGATGGTTTTAATTAATAATATGTGAAATAAAAAAAATCTATATGATATTAATTATATAATTACCTCTCCAAAAATATAATATATATTATTTTTTTATTACCCTTTCACACTTTAAAAAGCGATAACATCGGTAGTGGATGTGTGGACTGCCACCTCCTCAACATGTTGTGATTCCACTTATATCTTAATAAATATATATATAATTATATATGATTAAAAATAATTATATTTATGATATAATTATTATTATGTAAATATATATTGTTACTTACTTTATTTCCATAATGATCATTGAAAATTAAGAACTTTACCCATGTGTACGTACGGACAACTGTCTCCATGATTGTAACATTGGTTCATTTTTCATAACCATATATAATTGTTGGTTTTAAAAGTATAATTGATGTGTGAATATAATAATTATTTCATAATAATTATTCTTTAGATGTTATATAATCACCCTTTTGACCATAGTTGACCTATAAAAGTTTCTTTTCACACAGAAATCGAATTTTGTTAAAACACCAAATGAAAATTTAAATGATTAATTTGTTGCATAAAACATTATAATAATTGAAATAAAAGTTATTATAAACATAAAAATCTTTCTAAATCATATAAATAATTAACATAAGTTTTTTATTCATTAATATGAATACGCCAGAGAGAAGACGATTGTAATGTAAGGGATTTTCATCTCTTATTTTACATCTTGTGAGATAAATGCCATATTCACCACTTTATTATTTTTTTGGTGTATATACCACCCCATGATATATTCTATCATTAATAATTTTCTCTTAATGGTATTTAAAACTTCTGTTTAATATTATTAAATTTTTAATACAATTATCTAAAATATTTAAAAGTTGTATGAGAAACATTAGAAAGTTTAATTATTTTTTATCTAATTAATAATTTTAATGATATTTTTATTCCCATTAAAGGATATTATGTAAAATTTATTCAATAAAACATTTAATTTTTCTCTCTTATGGTTATTAATGAACTTTTTAATGTACTAGTACTATTTTTCACTCATTTGTACTCAGGTTTTTTATAAACTGTTTTGAAGAAAATTGGATTTCAAACTCTCATTAGTTGGAGAACATTTTTTATTCTAAACAACTTATTTTATAAAAAGGTTTTCAAAAAAATGTTTTAATGTTTTCAAAATGATTTAGTAGTTACATTCTTATATTTTTTCTTCAATCAATATTTTCAAAGAAAATTTCTATTTCACTTTTTGAAAAAGGCATTTTCATACCATTTTACCATGAAAAGTGATGTTCTTTTTACCACATATGGAAAGTATTGAATTGACCTTAATCATTTCTTTGAATCCTCGATTTCATTTTAAATGGATTATTTCTAAATAAAATTTTTTCAAAATTTATTTTCAACGAAAATATTTTTCGAAATGTTTTTCAAAACAAAAGGATGATTTTTTGAAGAATATTTTTAGAGTTTTTTTATATTATTTAAATTCATAAATGAAAAAATTATTTTCATTTACCCCACTTAGGATATGTTGTATGGATGACATTCTTTTTTTATTCAAGAAGTATTATGATTTTTTTCCAAGGATAGTATTTTCATCCACTTCCTTGATTCCTTTGTTAATACCCTTGAAATATTCAATTTCATATAGTTATTTGACATTGCATTTCCCAAAAATATCCCTATTATTTATCATGGGTATATTTATTTCCTAAAATTAATATCATTTAACCATACAATTTTTATTTTGATAGTAATTTTATTAATTGGAGAAAAATTGGAAAAATTATATTCTTAATTTAATACAGATATTTGATAAGGCATATTATTTATTTTGATTATTCTATATGAGGAATTATTTGAATAAGAAATGATGGATGTGGATTAGAAATTA
Organism: Viscum album; assembly: GCA_963277665.1. NCBI lineage: Eukaryota > Viridiplantae > Streptophyta > Magnoliopsida > Santalales > Viscaceae > Viscum > Viscum album. The sequence continues at coordinate 1,868,057,072 of OY728159.1, forward strand.
TATATCCCCTCGATGAATTTACATGTTTTCATGAGAAAAATAAGTTGTAAAAATTAAAAGGGTTTCTATCCGTAGTTTTAAACCATTTTATTAAAGGTCTTGAAGCTTTAGGTTTTAATGTGACTTATAATTTATGTCCAATAATTAAAGATTTCCCTCATTCAGTATTAGTTTTTATTCATTTGTGATATTTTTCATTGATATATGCATCGATGCATTTCAGTTTTAGTTTATTGATTAAATTTCATTTGTTCCCAGAATCTAACTAGACAAGTTTATTATTCATTTCAATCTCAGTTTAATAATTACATAGTATGTGTATTTAGTTATTTACCATATTGGTATATTTCACATTGATTCATTATTTGTTCGCTATAATTTACCTCTACAAATAATTCGATCTCACCCTTATTTTTTTCCTTTCCTGAGAAACACATGAAGCATAATATGAAAGATATACTATATATACTAGATGGAATAAATTTATTCTAAATGTTATTTATAAAAAAAATTATTTTGTAATTAGTGTATTAATTTTCAATAAAAGGATCGTGTATGTATGTGGTTTACTAAGATTTTGTACCTCTCTGGTGATTTAGGGAGGGATTTAAATGTTTTTATACCAATTTAGTTGATTGAAGACACTATCCCCATGATTTCTGGGGTTGAATTTCTATATTTTGTATTAGGGAAAGTTTAGTAGCTTACATGGGAATTATATTTATGAAATAATATGTTTGAAAACATAACCCCAATATAGAATTTTAGCATATGTATAGAACAAAATACAAGAATTTTTGTAAAGTATATTTTATGTGGGTAATCATAGTAATACATCTATGTTTGGATACTATAAGTGTATGTTGTTCTAGCATAGATTTACCTAGGAGTAACAATTCCAACATGGTATGTTCCAAATCACTTGGAATAACCTAGTACAATAAAATGATCCTTACTGTGTACCTGGTTTGACACAATTTGGGGATATACTTATGATTAATTCACATTTTATTTACAAACCATTATGAAATATCTAAATAGAGGATGAAATGAATAAACTAGATCAAACTGATATTGTTTCAGATATAAAATATTGTATCCTAATTTATAAATTCTATAAATGATTTTATTGATAAATCATATACAAAGGAAGGTGCTATATGGAAATATACAGATGCATTATTTATGTGTTAGGGTATTATTGAAAAATGTAGGTTATTTAATGTTTAAATTTCACATATTTCTATCATATTTATTTTGGAAATAATATTAATATGGGTTTATAAAATGATAAAATTTATGTTGGGTGACAACCAATCATGATCGGCAAGGTCGCGGTTCTCAAACACATGGCTGAAGGATGATAAGAGTTTCATGCCAACCACTGACCTACGAAATGTCCTTTTTAAAATTTCATTGTTTTTAGATAAATAATTTTACAAAAAATATTAATGTTGAACCTATAGTTTTTTTTTGGTCTATATATCAATATATTAACCAAATTTGATTAATAGAATAGTTAGAGATTAATTTAATGACCTTTCACTCTTTTATGGGCCTTACGATCAATTAAATATTTATATCAGTGCTTTAGGGATCAAAGTTAGTTTTTGGATACAAATTTCATGAAGAAAGGAATGAATTATAATTTTATATAAGAATAACCAAATCATGGAATTGATGATATGAAATTATGACATATCATGTGAGTAAATTTCCTAATAATCTTATGTATTTATAAAATTACTCAAAATTAAAAAATAATCTTTAAATAATATGTTTTCTTAATACCTTATTTTTTATGAACTGATGGTTCCCTAAATCATCATAGATTAATGTCTCTGAGGTACTCAAATTTCCATTCATCATTCACTAGTTTTTTATTGATGAACTCAATCAGTCCTTATTAATATTAACATTTTTAATCCATGTATGTATCACATCATGGCATGAATTTTCTCTTAAATAGAGATATTTTTATATGTAATTTAATGTTAGTTTATTTATTCCCATTCAATCTTTTCTAGAGGATTTATTATAATCCCTTACTCTATGATGCTTGATCTAATTGTTTTCTATTCAGGATGAACAAAATTTTGTATTTGGAATTGTTTGATGGTGTTCTTCTTTAATGGTGGTTTGATCCAATGTTGTGATTATTTTTGGTGACGAGGATGGTTTCCAACATACTGTTTTTTAGTGGACTGGTTTCGATGAAGGATGGATTGTGTGAGTTTATAGGCTCTAGGAGGTGAATTTGGTCATTTTTTTAAAATTTTAAAAAGGTGATGTGTCATGGTGTTCATATAATGGTGACAATGATGTCTTTATTTTGAATTTTGAATCCGGGTGCATTTTAATGATTGTTGCACGGTGTTGCTGGTTATGTTTGGAAATTAGAATTTTGACATTTTTAATGCATGTAATGTGTCTTTTTTGGGGTTTTTGTAGGTTCCCAATTACCCTTAAATTGGTTTCATCACTAATAATAAAAAAATGTTTTTAGACCAAGAGTGAGTTTAAATTGGGAGGATACATTTTAATTATGGTGGGGAGAATACAACGCCCCAAAAATATAATGTATGAACATTTTATTCTATATCATTTATGAAACAAAACACTAAGAATTTAAGGGTATATAACATCCTGATAATTTCAAATATATTTACTATTTTAGATATACTAAATATATTTTATAGCCTATAATGCATGTGAAACTGAGTTAGCATACATCACACACAATAATAAGTTTTTTTTATGGCTTCTGTTACATGCATGGTTGAGTTTCAAAAATAAAAATATTACTAAAATATAATTTTCTAATATAATAAGATAAAACATAGCTATTAAATTATCAGTTGTGAATATGATTAAATAACATATGAAAAATACGTAATTTTATTTGAAAATTTTTTTCTCATCAAATTTATTTATAAAGATATATCATATTTTATTTTTTATAAGATTAATTAGATAATTTTGTAACAAATTAACCCAATTTAGTTCATTATAATGAATTTGAATTTTAAATTGAATATATAATAAAAGAATACTTTTGGACATTTTTACTTTAAAAACCTGCATTGTTGTCACATATACGTGAATTTAAAAATTAATTACTACCACGTCCATGATTTGAATTTGGAAAAATAAATTCCATATTTGGAATGATAATATTTTATAATTTCTAATAATTTAAAATTATTTTTTACCAAAAATTTTAGTAAATGTAATTTAAATTAATTACAACGATGAAGGTGAAATTAATCTTAACAAAAGACTAAACCTTAATCATAAAGGGCCAATTGACCTATACCCTTGACCAAAATAAATTGTATAGAAATATATATACCATATAATATTTTTTATTTAAATTGGAAAATTATTATACCCACATTCAATGAGAAAAACATTGGTGTAATTCATTTTCCATAATTTACAAGAGTACCACTCTTCCTCCAATATAAAAAGGATTCCTCTCCTCCCATTTCCTCAAACATATCAAACCAAATGGGGTCATCCAATATCTTCTTAAATATCTCCCCAAAAAACCTACCCTTATCATATAAACCTCCAATTGAGAATAAATCAGTCCAAGGAATCCCTTTTGTGAAAACCAAAAGGATTTACCCGAATAAGAGGTGATATCCATCATCATGATATTTTGTTTTACTCCATTTATTCACCCCTATAATATTTTTATTCCATAATTATATATCAAAAAAATTATCCTAAATATAATATGATTTTTTTATTTTATGTTTTCTACTGAAACTTACAAATAATTCCATCTAATGGGAAACGATCTTACCGTTTATGTGTACGGAGAACTACCGCCTCACGAAACGAAGTTGTTTGTTTTTTTCCTTACCACCTCTCATGGATGGGAATTCTGATTAAAAAATTAAATATATATTTTATATATGCTATTTTTAAATTTTTACCACTTTAATTATTTTATAACAAATAATATTATTCATCCCATTTTTTTATATATGATAACATCATTTTTGGAAGTGTGGAGTACCACCTCCAAAAAGGGACATGATTTTACCACACAATACATGGAACGTATAAAAGATGGTTTTAATTAAAAATATGAGTAATAAAAGAAATATATATGGTACTAATTACATAATTACCTTTCTAAAAATAAAATATATATCATTTGGTTTATTAACCATTCACACAATAACAACTGATAATTCCAGTCATGGACGTGTGGACTATCGACTCCTCGATAAAATGTGATTCCTTTTAAATAACAATAATTCCATATATTAGTATATATAATTAAATAATATGGAATTTGTGATATAATTATCATTCTAGAAATAGATATTGTCACTTACCTTTTTTCTATAATGATTATTGAAAAATGGGATTGGTAATCATGCGTAAGTATGACCCACCATTTCGATGATTTTAACACTGATTAATTTACATAAAAATATTTAATTATTGGTTTTAAATGTATAAATTATTTATTAATATAATAATTTTGTAATTATTATTATTCTACAGATGTTATATAATTACCACTTTGACCATAGTAGACGTACAAAAGGTGTTTTTTAGAGTAAAACGAAATTTGTTCAAAACAGTTAACCTAAACATAATTGATAATGTAGTTGTATAAAACATGTAAATAACTGAAATTAAAGATATTATAAACATTAAATTTGTTCTAATGAAAATAAATAATTAACATAGGTTTCTTATTCAAGAAAATAAAGACATACATGGAAAGTCAGATTCAATGTAAGGGATTTTCATCTCACTTTTTATATCTCTGATATAAATCTTATATTCACCACTTTTTTTGTATGATGTATCTAATAACACATTGATATATTATATCATTAATAATTTTTTTTTTAAAATTTATTTAAAACTTTAATTTAATATTTTTCCTTCAGGAGTCTTATTTTTTTAAAAGATTCAAATTCGTATGGGCTACTTTGGAATGTTGATTGATTATATTCCCCAAAATTTTTTATTGATATTTAATTTACATTAAATGAAATTATATGAAAATTATTCAAAAAAACTTTAATTTTACTCCCCTATGGTTATTCATGACTATTTTCAAGTATTTATACCATTTTCCCACTCTTTGGTACTCAATTCATTCAGAAAATATTTGTATGAATCCCTGACTTCATTCTCACTTTAGTAAATAAACTCTATTCTTCTAAAAACATATTTTCTAAAAAAACATTCCCCAAAATTGTTTTTAACATTTTAAAATTATTTATTAAAGATATTTTAACCATTTTTCTATTTTACTGATGTTTTCAAAGGAATCTTCTTATCAAATTCCAAATAAATAATTTTTCTAATCGTGTTACCGTGAAAATGGAGTTCTATTTTTACATTATAAGACATGTTTGGAATTAGCCAGAATCATTTAATTTAATCATCCTTTGTATGTTTAGAAGGATAATTTTTAATAATTTTTTTTTCAAAAGTAATTTTGAAATAAAATATTTTTCAAAAGGTTTCTCAAAACAAAATAATTTTTACCTCAATAATTATTTTAAATGATTTTATATTGTATCTATATTCAATAACAACAACCCTTTATTTTAATCCAACATCGGTTATGTTGTACTGATTCCATACTTATTATTTCCCTGGGTGGTTTATGATTCATTTATCCAAGGATAGTTTTCACATTCACATCATTGGTTTCTTTTTTAATCCCCTTGAAATCTTCAATTTCAAAGGATAATTAGAGGTTGAATTAATTCTAATTATCTGTATCATATATCATAGATATATTCATTGCATAAACTATATATAATGTTAAAATATGATGTTTAATTATATTTTTATTTGATTAAATAAGTATGTATTGAAAAATATGTATTCTATATTCAATAAGTAAATTTGATAAGGAATATTATTTATTTTGATTATTTCATTTGAGTAATTATTTGGATTAGAAAAAATAGGTGGGGTTTGGACCTTATATAGACCCTCGATGCATTGATAGGTTCTCATGGAAATATTGTTTGCACAAATTAAATAGTTTTCCATCTGTAGTTTTAAACCATATTGTGAAAGATATTAATGGAATAGGTTTTCATGTTCCTTAGACATGACATCTGATAGTTTATCATTTCCCTCATTTAGTATCATTTAATATTCAATAATTAGATTTTGTATCGACATATCTATAGATAAATTTAATTTTCATTTCATTTATTAAATGGAATGTGTTTACAGTTTCTTCCTTCCCATATTTTGTATGCATTTCTTTCTTAGTTTGTGGATTACATATTATGTGTGTTCTGTAATTAACAATTCCATGATTATTATTCTCATTGTTTCATTATTTATTCTACTACACATTACCCTCACTGAGAATTTGAGCTCACTCTTATCTTGATTCCTTTCCCCAAGAATACAGGAAGTGTACTATGAATGATATGAATGGATATACTAGATGGAGTATTGTTATCCATGATGTTGTTTAGGAGAAAAATTATATTATAATTAGTGTATTAATTTGTAATACAAGACTAATTTATGTATCTATTTCACCAAGACTACAAAACTCTTTGGTCCTTGGGAACACAATATACATTTATCTTATGAAAATGTAATTGATAGTATAAATCATCTTTGGGATTTTTATGGTTGGGTTGCTATACTGATATTCAATGAATTGCTTATAAATTTGATCCTTGAGGTAATCAGACATTGGGAGGGTTTGACTTAAATGAATTAAGTGAATATAGAGGACTTGAATAATTTCCCGTAGTTCCCCTGAGAACAGATGAGAGATGAGTTGGAATGATTGTCCCATGTACACCATGATATGACTGTGAGGTACATTAGAGTTGTTAGGATTAAATATTACTTATTGAGGTTAGTGCTCGTCCCCCATTATAATGTGATTACCTATATGGGTAGTCTGGGGATAGATTAAAGATGGGATGGGAGAGTGTACCAACCAAGTATAGTCTTGGGAAGAGGGATAAGAATAATTTTATCTCTTTAAATTAATTCTAGTAAGATCATTACTATGAGGCAAGTGATGTAACACACTGATATTTTATGAATTATTTATTCCGAATTATTTTATCCTTTTTGGTATTTTTTATTTTACACACCACTTTAGATAGCTTATTTAATATTAAAGAACAATGATTGTCTTGTATTAAATGCAACACTAAGTTAGTCATACACAAAACACCACAAAAACATTAGCTTCATCTACATGGTATACCAAGGTCATCTTTTATTACATGCTTTAATGACTTTCCTTGATGGCTTGTGTAACACAGAAGACCAAGTTTTACCGAACAATAGTGTACAATTAAAATGATATTAATTAATATAATAATATATAACTTAAATTTTAAACTAGAGTTTATGAATAGTATTAACTAATTTATGAGAATGTATGGTTTACACAATATAATATGAATTCAGAGGTTAACTAGTAATTATAAATAAATATTAAAACTGATTGGATATAAAAGAAATATTATTATTTTTATGTTCAAAAAGATGTTTTACCCATAAAAAATAAATTTAATACAATTAGCTAGTGATAATAATTTAATATATATTTACAAATTCATTAAAATATTCATTATATCTATTCAATATATTTTATATACATAAGATAAGAAATATCCATATTTTATTGTTAAAAACATAAATTCTAATAAATGTAGTTTTATCACCTTTTAATGATGAACCCATTTTAAATACATTTTTTAAATTTTATTATATTTAATGTGTCAAAATAAACATTGTCTTTTGTAATGAGACATAATAATTAGGTTAGGATAAATTTTTCATACTTTTTTGTAAGGTTTTATTTTTTAATGAATTGTTCAAAAATACTGGATTTTAATTCAAAACTATTTTCCATTTAATTTATTTATCATGTAAAATTATATTTTAAATTGGTTTGAATGATTAATTAAATAATATTTTTATCATTTAATACAATTGAGGTCATTCATATTACTTTTTTTAAAATTGAGTATAAAAACACAGCAAACTACTGAATGTTTTTACTTTAAAAACACGCATTGTCGACCTGAATACATTATTAATTTTAAATTAATTTATATCATACATGTTATTATAATTTCAAAAAGTGGATTAAATATTTTTAATAATTAAAATTTATAATGTATAATAAGGTGAAATTAGTTTTTGACCAAAAATATTAATGAAGGTAATTAAAATTAATTACATCGATGAAGGTAAAATTAAGCTTAACTAAGGAGTAAACCATAAATTTAAGACCCAAAACGACATAATAATTTTACAAAAACCATTTTATGGAAATTATTAGGCCATGAAACTTCCATTAATGAGATTTATTTATTTATATGAGTTTTTTAGTTAAAAATGTGGGTACACCTAACTTTTTTTAAATAATAGCAAGTGTGTCCTTTCACTTCCCTATAAAAGGATACCACCTATCCCTCTTCTTCACACCTATAAAACCTCTTAGGTTCATTCATTTCCTGACTAATCAACATACCACAATACTTCATTGAATAATATTATAATTCCCATGAAAAAAAGGTAGTCCATGGAATCCTTCTAGAACAATCAAAAAGGTGTTACCTGATTATGAGGTAACGACATCTCTCAATCTCCTTTATTTTATTTTCATACTCTACATCCTCCACTCATTGTATTCCATGATTTTATAACAAAACCAGTATCATAAATATACAATTATTATTTAATAGGGATAATCATAAGCTTACACACAAATCAATCTAATGGGTAACAAACATAATTTTTACGTGTACGACAAACTATCGCACCACTAAATGATAATTGTTTAGTTTTATTTTACTGTATATCATGGTGGAAATTATGATGTAAACACTTTCTATATATGTTATATATTATATTTATTATATATTTAGGATTATTTATTTCTTTTTACAAGACGTAACTTTTTTAATCTCCATTTTGTGCTAATACAATAATTTTGTTTGAGGAAGTGTGGACTACCACCCCCTCAAAGCAATATGATTCAATCCTACACTACATGAAATGTATTAAGTATTGGTTTAGTGAAATTATATAATATATATTATATCATAAATCTACTATAATAACTATATCCATATATACATATATTTCAATTTTTTCATACCTTTAATATGACAATTAAAACGGAAGCATGGTTCATTCATTCGTACGACTTACTATCTCCATGAATTGTGTCTTCCATTTCATACTTATATATTATATATATTATTATAATACACATATTTTTATTATTAATTGAATTTATATTATGTTCTACATTCGTTAAATCATTAAATAAGTATAAATACTAAATACATAACAAATTAAGACACATTCAAAGAACAAAGAAGATATTACCCAAAGTGAAAACTTAACATAAGATTGTTAACAACAGGGTAATATAAGGTCATAATAAAACAATATATGAAACTATATATAATATCATGGTTATTTAAATAATGTATAATAAATTAATATTTATTATATGTGTGTTTTGAATGAGTACGACGAAATTCAAGACATAAGGTAAGGGGATTTCATCTCAATTTTTATTTCTGTGAGATACATGCTTTATGATACAACCATTCCTTTTGTGAGGTGTGTATAATTTATATGGATTAATTCAATTTTTCTTATAGCTAAATTTATGTCTAAATACATATCCATTATATATCCTTTATTTCATGGGGTTTATGTTTCAAAAGATACCTAATTAGTAGAGTAGTTTTGTCTCAATTTTCCTTCTTTGAGACTCATGTTTTTTTATGCACCAAAATTATTTTTTGATGTGTATATACATTCATTTTACTTATTATATCACGAATATCATAATTTTAATGATTTTTAAAGATTAATGTAATTTTATATTCTTATAAGGATAGTATGATCCCATGTTACCATGTGATAAGAGTTTATAGAAACAATCCACATGATTTTCAAGATTGTTTATGATTTAGCATCATTTAATGAAATCTCATGATCCATCTCTCAAGAACATTCATGAATTTAATTATCCTCTAGTTATTCATGATATATTTATGTATTGGAAAAATTTATATACCCTTTTTTATATAATATATTTAATAATGTTTTTTAAGAAATCATGACATTACCATCTCTTCAATCGGAAATATATATTCCTTCAAGGCCATGTTTTATAAAAGGGGTTTCCTGGAATATTGTACCATTATCCTATAATATTAATAAGTAATATATTACTTTTTTTATTTTACCAATCTATTTTAAATAACATTTATATTTATTTTAAAAAAAATTAAATTTCCTATCCTTTTTATGTGTAAGATAAATGTTCTTTTTACTTCATACATCATGTACTAATTTACCCTTATTCATTTTGTTGAAGCTTCATTTCCATTTTTAATGTGACTATTTTTAAGAAAATGTTTTTAAATGTAATTTTCACGGAAAACTAGATTCAAAATGATTTCAAGATTCTTTTATCTAGTTTAATGTAAAATTGTTTTCAAAATGATTCCAAGCATCATTTATATGTTTCGTTGTATTTTCAAAGAAGTGGTTTTCAAAAAAAAATTTCAAGATTATTTCATATGTTTTCAAGTAAAAAGGTTCTCAAATAATTTTTATGTTTTACTTATAAGTTTTCATATTATTTTATAAGAAAATATTTTCAAATATTTTTTAATATTTTTTATAAGTTTTCCTAGTGTTTTCAAATAAAATATTTTTTAAAATATTTTGAATCTTATATTATATGTTTTAAAGGAAAAATATTTTTTAAAAAGATTTCAAGATTTATTTATATGTTTTCTATGTATTATATAGGAAAATTATTTCTAAATGGTATTATTAATTAAAAATATTTTTTTAAAAGAAGAAAAGATATTTTAATCAGGAAATTTTTTTTAAATATATTTTAAAATTATTTTCCATCGAAAATTACATTTGTTGATGTTATTAATTCCCTTGTAAGAAATGATCTAAATTTTCCATTATTATTCTTTATATAAATTTATTATTCTTACTTTTACAGTATTTATGAAGTCCATTTCTCATTCATAGGTTATATGATTATGAATTTTTTTTTGTCTTTCATGGGTTATGATTTTGATGAAATGATTATGAAACATGTATGTTTGTTCAAATGTTATGATTTGATTACATTTTTATGATACCGATTTAATTTCATGGGTTATCATATTATTTTTTATGATTTTTTGGAATGTGTTTTTATGATTTCACTCTGAGAAAGGTGGGACCTATATCTACCTCCAATTCACTAGATAAATATTTTTATCTAATGAGATAAACTAATATGGTCTAACTAATGAACCTTGACTACTATAATGGAAATAAGAGTGAACCATGACTACCATAGTGGTATGAGGACTGAACTCATGCTACTATGATAGACATGGGAGTGAACCATGACTACCAAGATTGTATGGGTAGTGAACCCATAATACTAAGATGGTCTTGGTTGTGATGCATTCCCTATTATGGAAATAATATTATATATGATTATGTGTCTTCCAAAATTATATGTTTTATTCATATGTTATTCTTTCATTAATTATGTTATTTATATCATTATGATTCATATATTATGAACTTCCAAGCATTATGCCATGATTCATTTATATGATCTTCGATATGTAGGTTATGATATTCTATTTTCATGATCATGTTCTCATACCCTTATTATCATGATTTTGATTACATATCCCTATTGTTTAACCTTACTGATCATTTGAGGTCACATTTTTGAGTGTTTCTTTCTCCAATTTATGAAGATATATATTATTTTTAATTTTTCCCAGAAGGGTGATAGTCAAGAAGAAGCTAGTGTGAGAAAATATAGCTCACTTATGTATTTGTGATTATTTTCCCATGTTTCCAAAGGAGCTAGAATAGTATGAACTATGTGTTTTTTTCTCTATAATGTTTTAAGTATTTCAAAAAAGTTATTTAATATTAACGTATTAAACGTAAGGGTATTTATAGTTGGTACTAGATATAAGGTTTTTCTAACCTTATGAAACTATGATTAGAAAAATTTAGTGAGATGCATAAGTAAATTTCAAAGGATATGTCTAGGGATGTCTCAAAAGATTAGTATAAGGATGAGTTAACATTTAGAAATATGTCCTAGAATTTTGGTAAATTATAGAGTGTTTTCTTTCCTCGAAATTCTTCTTGTTTGGATACTAAAAGTTGATTTGGATTTGGCACAGATTTACCTCGAGGTAACAACTCCGAAAAAATGTTTCAAGCCTAACTTGGGGTAATCTAGTCATGACAACATGCCTTTATCCACACCTGGTTTGACACTCCCATGTGATATTATTTTAGAATTAACCAAAACTTCATGGACCATGAAGAGGGATTTAAATATATGTTATACATTAAATATATAGGATAAACCTAGTTTGTAATTTATTAAGGAAGGTGTCATGATTTACACATCCTATATGTAAATCGTCTTTTACTATGTGGTTTTATTCTATGATAAGTAATGATCACACTGGGATTTTGGTTTTAGTCAATATATTGAACAAGATGTAATTTTATTAACATTGATTAAGATGAAATATTAATCGATGAGAAGTCATATTGTATGATCACTAGAGTGTAGGATGTTGCGATCATGCCTAATTATTTTTCAAGGAACATGATCAACAGGGTGTTCTTTAACCAACTCTCAGACTCACCAATGAAGAGAAGGAATGATCTCTCTAAGAATTCAGGTAATGAATACCATGGGGAAAGAAGATTTGGTTTCCTTTGTGTCAGGAATGTGAAAATAATCATCTATGTGAATGTATTAGTGGAACAATAAGATGTTTTTATAGTGGAAACTAAGGACACAAAGAAAGTGACTAGACGTAAAAAATGAAGTGTTCAGTTAATGAAATGGATGATAATATTTTCCTCCCTAAGACACTGTATATGGTTAAGTGTTTTATGAGTGGAGTAAATGGAAAATATGGAACTAAATACCCCAATAGGGATGAATGTTAAAATGATCAGCAAGGTGGTATGAGTAATATATACAATGATGATGACAAGGAGACAATATATGAAATGTGAAAAGAAAGAGGCATTGACTAGTAATAAGAGGTAGCCTTGATAATGGAATAAAAAACAAGTGGGATAATAATTTTTTTTTATATTTGGATTCAATGAGTATGTTGTATGAAAGTTAAAATATATAATGATTGTTCTATTTATGTTTTTCACTATAGATTTACAAGAACACGTTTAATGGTTCTGATTGAATAGAGAAGTAATATATTGGCAATGTGATGTCGAGGGATGAATCATGATTAAGTGAACGATAACCCTTAATATGTTCCTTATGTTATTATTATGTTTTTTGGATAAATATATATTGGATTTTAATAAGTAAAGCGTATGGTACTGATTACCTTGGACCTAATTAAGGACTTGTTGATAGGTAGTATATGCTCTCATGGATGAACCTTACATCATTTATTGATTAATGGAAGAAGTCCAATATAACATGAATATGGAAGCATGCATGGTTTTAATAAGGATTTATGGTAATTAAGGTTATTACTATGTTTCAATAGAATATATGATGAGGGTATTCACATGTTTGGAAGGTGAAAACAAGTGATACTTTTTGATATATGGGGGAATCAATGTTATATTGATTTTAAGGGTTTCTATATAATGTTTTGTAATTTAATCTTTTAAAAGGGCTATAAGGTTTACCATTTATGGAATATTAACTTATTCTTTGGATGAAGTATATTAGAATAATTTATTATCTTACCACATGATAATTTAATCATATTGGATAACCTATTTTAAAAATTTTGTGTTGATGATAGCTGATGTCAGAGGGGATGGAATATCATGGATCTCATGATCTCTTAGTGCTTTGAGAATGAAAAATTCACCTTCAGTTTTGAAGAAAGAGGTGAAGTGGATCAAGGAACCAAAAAGGGTGAGGTTTCCCTAAAATCATTCAAGTATATCTTTTCATGAAAATTCATTAAATTTATGAAAAAGGATCCTGAAACAAAAAATTTGATCCTAGTACCTCTGTTTCAAATGAATAAGATTGTGCCTTTGTTCATCACACATGCATAGATTTATGATTATTAAATTTCTCCTAACCTTTCTCTCTATCAATATACATCATAATGTTATGGTAATATTTTTCATCAATGTCCATGTTTTCACTTTCAACCTATGTTCTCCCATATGGAAACCCAATTATTTTTTCTTGGTGTAACTGTTCTGGATCTATCATTCCCTTTTTATGGGAAATTTTAGTATTCATTTCTATATTGTGGGTTTCATTCCCGGAAACATTAAATTATTAAAAATTTGATAACTCTGATGAATTTTAAGGGAAATATCAGTTTAATAGGGGTATAATGTAACACAATGGGAATTTTGGAATTATTATTTTTTTAATTAACTTACCCTTTTTCAAATTTTTCATCTTACACAACACTTAAGATAACTTAATTTATATTAAAGAACTATGTTTTCAATATGATACACACATAACCAAGTTAATCATGAACAACATAAAACATAAAAATTACCACTCCCAACATGGAACACTAATGTTCGCTCGCTTTACACGTAACAATGACTTTCCTCAATGACTTGCATAACATGAAAGGCTGAGTTTTAACGAGCAATAACATATCAGAAAAAGTTTATTAGTTAAAAAAATAACATATAACCTAAATAATAAATTAGTGGTTACAAATAATATTAAATAGTTTATGAAAATATATGGTTTAAAAATAAAATAAGAATTCATAGGTTCCCAATTAATTATATATAAATATTAAAACCAATTGAATGTAAATGAAAATATTATTATTTATATGGTCACAAAGTTATTTTAACATAATAAATTATATTAAATAAAAATATTGAGTTAATATAATGTAATTTACATTCCATATATTAAATATTTTTTTTTAATTCATTCAATAGATTTCATAGACTTAAGATAAGAACACACCAAATTTTATGCTTAAAACATATATTTTTTATAAATGTAGTTTTACCCATTTTAATGGAGAACACATTTTAAATCCAAAATTTTAAACTTTTATAGATTAAATATTTCAAAATAAACATTATATATAAAATTGAATTATAAAAATTAGTTTATGATAAATTTTTGGTACTTTTCTCTAAGGTTTAATTTTTTATGAATAGTAAACAATACTGGATTTTAATGGAAAACTAATTTCTCATTTAATATATTTATAAGGACAAATTATATTTTAAATTGGATTAGAGGTTTATTTATATAATATTATTTTCAATTTAAATATTTCTGGACGTTGAGATCAATTTCACATTGAAATTGCCTATAAAAACATGGCAAAATTTTGAATGATTTTACTTTAAAAACCTGCATTGTCGACCTGAATACATGATTAATTTTAAACTAATTTCATTGAAATAAGTGATTATAATTTAAAAATATGGATTCCTTATATTCAATCAGTATATTTTATATTTTCTAATAAGTTCAACCTAGTTTTTGACCAAAAATATTAGTGAATCTAATTAAAATTAATTACATCTATTACGGTAAAATTAAACATAACTAAGGACTAAACCTTATATTTAAGACAAAAAATGAATGAAAAAATTTTACAACACACATTTTATGTCTATTATTTTTCCATTTAGCTTCTATTATTTAGATTTTTGGTTTTTAATGACTTTTCTAAGGTAAAAACTTGGGCACACCTACCTTTTTTTCAAATTGACAAGTGTGTCATTTCCCTTCTCTATAAAAGGACACCAACAATCCCCCTTCTTCACACATCTCAAACTTCTCATGTTCAGACTATATTTACCCAATAAAATTAAAAAAATACCACCCTTACTTATATAATACATAAATTTTGAGGATTGAAATACAATAAATCCATTTGGCACAAACCAAAATGGGTTACCTGATTAAGAGGTAAGGCCTTCTCTCTTGCTTCATTATTTTATTTTCATTCTCTACACCCTACACTCTCTTTATTCCATGATATTATAAACAAAACAATATCATAAATATAATAGGATTTTTTTATTCTCATGGTTATACCAAAACATACACACACCTCCATCTAATGGCTAAAGAACATAATGTTTATGTGAATGGTGAACCACCGCCTCACTGGCCGATGATTGTTTATTTTTACATTAATGAATCTCATCGTGGAAATTATTATGAAAAATATATTTATACATTTTATATATTATATTTATTAGGTATTTTATATTCTTTATTCATTTTTAAAACATATATGTTTTTACTCTCAATTTTGTGTTAATATGGTAACTTCGTTTGAGGAAGTGTGGACTACCGCCCCCTGAAATTGATATGATTCATTCATACACTACATGGAATGTATTAAGGATTATTTTAGTGAATATATATTATATATATATATATGATATTATAAATATATTATAATAGTTATACACATATATAAATATATTCCATTTTTTATTTCTTTCAATACAACAATAAAAACTGAAACAACCTTAATGCACACGTACAACTTATTATCTCCCTAAACAGTGTAATCCATTTCATACTTATATATTATAGAGATTTTTAAAATTCACATATAATGAATATAAATAATATTTATATCATGTTTTATATTATTTAAATCATGGTATAAGTATATTGACCAAATATTTAACAAATTAAGACACATGCAAAGAACGAATCATATATTACCTGAAGTGAAACAATAATGTAGGATTGATAAAAAGAGGGTAATATAAGGTCATAATAAAACAATATATTGTATTATATATAATAAACTATTTCTGTATTTTTATTAATAAATTTATGATTATTATACAGGTGGTTTGAACAAGTACATTGAGAGTCAAGACACAATGTAGGGGGGTTTCATCTCATTTATTATTTCTATGAGATAATTGCTTTATTCACCAACTGTTACCTTTGTGTGGTGAGTATACCACCCACTGATGTATTCAATGATTTTGAAAGTTAAATTAATGGGTATTTAAATATATATTCTACATTCATAGGTATTATGTTACAAAAGATTCCTAATCTGTAAAATAGTTTTATCTCCATTTTCTTTCTTTGAGACTCATGTTTTGTTAGGATCCTAAAAACACTTTCAAGGTGTATATACTTATATTTTACATGTTATATCATGAATCTAATTATTTTAATTATATTTTATGATTCATTTAATTTCCTTTTCTAACATGGAGAGTATGATCCCTTGTTACCAAGTTATAATATATTATTGAATTAATCTCATCGCTTTTCGAGATTATTTATTATTATGATTAAATTAATGAGAAATCATAATCCAACTCCCAAAAACATTAATCAGTTTTATTATCTTATATTTATTAATTATATATTCTTGTTTCAGTAACATTTTTATACTCTTTGTTACATAAGATAGTTAATAAAGTGTTTCTAATATAGACTGACTTTACTCTCTATTTCGTCTGAAATCATTATTCCTTCAAAACTATGTTATATAACAAAAGTTTCTATGAATATTGTACCATTATCCTATAATCTTTGAAAGAAATTTTTACCTTTTTTTCTTTTACATATCTATTTAATGAAATCTTCTTGTCTCTTTCTGAACAATGACCTTTTCAACCCTTTTTACCATACAAAAGGAATGTTTTTTTACCATGAACAACATGTATGGATTTACACACCATCATTTATTTGATGCTTCCTTTCCATTTTTAAAAATATTGTTTTTAATAAAATTTTGTAAAAATTAACTTTTAAGGAAAATTATTTTCAAAATGATTTCAAGTATGTTTTATTTATCTTCAAAAAAAAATTTATCACAAAAATTTATTTCCTTGTTTATATGTTTTCAATGTACATTAAAAGAAATGGGTTTCGAAAAAATATCATGTTTTTTTCATATGTTTTTAAGTCAAAAGATTTTAGAAACATTTTTAGTTTCATTTAAAAGTTTTAAATAAATTTTAAAGTAAATGGTTTTCAAAACCAAATCAATATTTTTTCATATGGTTTCAAGTAAAAAGGTTTTCAAAATAATATTTATATCTCATTATATTTTTTAAAAGATTTTTCCATATAAAATTGTTTTTATAATATTTTAAACTATATTTTATAATTTTGCAATGAAAAAGTTTTTCAAACTGATTTCAATTCTTGTGTATGTTTTTTCCAGGTATTTTCTATGAAAATAATATTTAAATGGTTTTATGTATTAAAACTCATTTTTCAAAGATGTGAAGATATTTTCCTTATGATTCATTTTTTAAAGATATTTCAAAATTAGTTAATATATTAGATAAAATCAATTGATGTTACTCATTGCATTATGGGAAATGATATAAAAGATCCATTCATATTCTTTATATGAATGGTTTAATCTTAATTTCAGGGCCTTTAAGAAAACTATATCTCATTCATGGATTATATGATTATAGAATCTATTTATCTTTTGTAGATAATTCTATTGATGATGCTATTATGAAACATGTATATTTTTCTATAGGTTATGATATGTTTACATGATTATGATCCCCATTTCGTTTCATGGATTATGATAATTTTTTTTTATTTTGTGGAATATGTTTGTGTAATTTCATTATGAGAAGGGTTGGACCTGTATATCTCTCCAATTAATTGAGTAAAGATTTATATCTCAAGAAATATACTAAGATAGTATTTGGAATGAACATTGAATACAAAGATGCTAAGGTTAGTGAACCATGAATACCATGACGGTATGAGGAGTGAACTCATGATACTGAGATAGCCATGGGAGTGAACAATGACAACCAATATAGTATGGAGAGTGAACCCGTAATACAAATATGGTCTTGGAAGATATACCTTGGATACTATGGAAGTCACATTATATATTCTTCTCTGTCAGCCACAATTACATGTTTTATTCTTATGTTTTGATTTCATCACTTATGTTCTGTATTTTCTTGTGATTCAAGTCTTATTAATTGAAAATATTTAGGAAATGATTCATGTATATTATCCTTGATATGTAGGGTATGGTCTTATATTTTCAAGATCATGTTCTCATACCCTTAAACTACGGATTCTTATTATATATCTCCTTTTTTCCCTTACTAAGCATTTATTCTCAACCTTATTTAGGTTTACATCCCCAATTTAAAAAGATATGTAATATGTTTCATGTGTCTTATAATGGTGATATTCATGAAGAACCCAGTGAGAGATAATGTATCTCACTTATATATCAGTGTTTATATTCCAATGTTTTATAATGAACTTGATTGGTATGGTCTTTTTGAATTTTTTTATATAATTTTTTAAGTATTCTGAAAAAGTTACAAAAATTTTATCTTATGATAAGTTAGGGTATCTATATGTGCGGCCATGATATTCATATGACAAGGATATGGGATGATATACAAACCAATTGGTTGGATTTTCTCATGAGATGTGATGAATATTGGGGAACCAATATGGAGTGTTTTTCTGGGATGTTGCCAAGGGGAACCTAGTTGGTCCCCCTTTGTTATATAACCCAAAAGAGGATTATTGGGTGAGGGTAGTGAGGATTTTGGGGGTCACCTTAGAAACCAATTTTAAGGTTTTAACATTAGTTAAGAGGATATTTTTGGTACTATAGAGGCTAACCTCTGTTATATGTGATTGGTTTGAGCAGATGGTCATCCCCTATAATTATATATGATGTGTAGTCATGTAGATGAAAACCCTAAAATGTGTAAGGATGGTAATATAAGGATTAACACTTTATGATAAAGAGAAGTTTGATGATTATGGGATATTATTGATTAACTCCATAAGATTTAGTGGATATAACATATACTATTGGGAGGGATTATAAGTGTTTCCTAGGATGTTATTGATAAAACAAATGATATGATGTTGGGAGATATGTCTTGTGATTCACTATATTAGGCTAATGAAAATGATGAAAATATGTTGCAAGAGATTCCTTTTGATTTCTATTATGTAGTTATTTACATTGATGACAATATGTTAATGAAAACCTATGTGGTTACTAATATCTAGTTATAGTTATTGGTGATATTTTATGAGACACATAGTGATTTTGATGATCTGACTATCAAGACTGATGATATGTGATGTGATTCCTATTGACTTCAAAGATCATTTAGTATACGTATTTACTTTCATTAAGCTGTCTATAATTCCTTGTATCTTTTGATATTATGACATTGAGATGAAAAAAATGATTTCTAGGATCCGATTCATACACCTATAGTAGGTATATAAATGAGATCCTAGGGTAGGATGCATATCCCCATGACGATATGTGTCATTATCATAAGAATCTCTCATTGGATCAAGATACAAAATTAAATTATTGATGTTATGTTAGTACTCTAGGATTGATGGTGATTATTCATATGAACATTTATAGATATTTATTTATTAATTTTTAGGATATCCATACGTATACACTATATGTTATAGTTATATTTTAGACCCCATTGGTTGTTCCCAACTTAGTTGTGCTCACACACAGATAAAGAGGCCATAGAACATGGGTACCAGAGTAGAATTCATGGTGTGATGGTTTAGGTATGTTAAATTCCTATTATTTCATGGTCAATATAGATATCTATGGTAGAGTCAGAAGATTTAGATTTTATGAAGCATATAGATGGTAGTAATGCCTCCAAACCATTATTCTTTTATTTATTTTTTATATACGTTTAGACTAGTGGGAGAAAAGTTGGTTTGTTTTTTAGTATGCGTATAAAATAATTTATTATTAATGAATTTTTTTCTTATTATTTTTAATATTATTAAAGAGATATGTTTTTTGTGTTTTTTGTCGTATTTATTATACTCATATATGTGGGTATAGTCTCCCCAGGGTAACACTTTAGATTTCTATTGCTTGTCTCTAGTATCTTTCATATAGAGTGACCTTCTTAATGTAACTAGGTGACCCAAAAAAAGACACCAATTAATATTATTTGGAAGGTGGGATTGAGACACCCCATCTATTTAAAAAGGATAATTGTGTTTGATTGTGTATGTGACACATAAAACACAACCCAAAAAAACCATGACTATTAAAATAAAAACAGTATAACATAGCCATTAAATTCTTAGATATGAATATGATTAAATAATTTATTAAATATATATGTTTTCTACTGAATTTATAAATTATTATAAAATAAGCACTCATATTTTTAATAAAAACATTTATTCTTTAAAAACATGTTTTCTCTAAAAAAGATTTTTATAGTTTGTTTTAGTGAAAAAAATTATTACATCAAAATTTTCAAAATTTTATAAATTATATTTTATATAATGGTAATAAATCTAAATAGTAGTATATAAATATTAAATTAGGGTGAAATTTTTTATTTTACTTAGAATGTATTGATTTTTAGTGAATAACGAAAAATATCGATTCTTGGAAGATTTAATTAAAATAAATTAAGTAATTTATAAGTCCCATTATTATATGAAAATTATTTCAAATAAACATAGATATTATTTATTTATATTTTATCCAATTAATTACCTTTAAATCCTATTTATACTCGATTTTACTATAAGTTTATTTTTAGGCATTAAAATAAAATTTCTGAAAACTATTTAAATGTGGATAATGATTCTGTATTTTATGCAATTAAAATAAAAACTATTGAAGAATTATTTTAATGAAATGTACATATATATTTATATATGATTTTAAATTTATATAATTTTTTATTAATTTTCATATTGTTGTTATAAGATTATCTTATTCTTGAAAAAATGCATTTATTGATAATGATTTTGAACACATAAGTGGGTTTATTGTCAAATTAAATTATTCCCATTATGTTTAATGAATATGATAAAATGCATTCCATTTTTTTAATAAAAATAATTTATATTATATAATAAGGTCAATTTATTTTCTTTTCATAATAAATTGTAAAAATAATAAAAATATTGTTACTATATTAAATGAATTAAAATGGTAAAATTGGTTATCCTTAGAGGTAGATGGGATAACATGATTATTTTGAATGGTATAAATTTTGATATACCATAGATATCCAAGGATTAATTATCCATAAATTTTGGAGATAATTGGTTTTAGATATTCTATTATATGACTAACTATTCAAACCTTGATTACATAAATATTCGATGATTTGAATATTAATTAAATATTTTAGTATATATTGTTCATTGTTTATACTGAAATTAATGAAATAATGTCCTAGAGTTTCTATTGAATTGATATGGTCATTTAAGTTTCCTTTTAAAATCAGAACCTAAAAATGACATGATGTTGTTTATAAACATATTTCTACAGTTGTATATTATACTATTATAGGGCACATAGTATGTTGACCATCTATTGTGAGTACTCGTAAGTGGATGCAGATTATTTTCATGAAATTCACACTTGGTAATCATTAATAAATATGATTATTGGAATAGACCCATCCATAAGAAATCTGTAAGTTTTGGTTTCCTTGGACATTTAAATCTGTGAGCTTTTTTAAAAGTCCATAGAATTTAATATTATTATTCAAGCATGTTACAACTCACGTACAATGATATATTTTCTCAACCATGATTTTGACATTGATATGGAAGTTAGATATGTTGGGTGTATAATGAGTGACATGTTATTAATGAATAATTCAATGAAGTATTCTATCCATCCATATTTATATAGTTTATATCTCAACCTTTTTATGGATAGAACTATTGCATTAAATTTCATAGTTTTGGTGTAACAATATGTTTATTTTAGATAGTCAAATAAAGGAATATCAATAACATAGGTTGATGAAATTTATGCTAAACCTTCTTGATGATATTTTGAGATAAATGGACTATATTACACTATGAGCTTTCATATGTGGTTTTTATCATTGCGACATTATGTTTCTTCTCTTGGGTTCCTTGACCTGTTTCTAAAAAGTAATCTTGGAATTTAATTTTATTCCTGTTTTATCAATGACATTAATTAAATATATATTTATATACCTGATTGTGAATAAAATATATTTATTTATTTTATTTAATACATAATATATATGTTTTCATTGGTTTGTGGATATATTATTTATTTATGATTAATGTGTTTATTTGGGTATTTAATAAAACTCATGGAGTTTGAAAAGACCATGACTGCGTTTGGGGAAAAATATTAATTTTCAATCTAGTTTAAAATTATTTTTTATTACACGAATATAACATAACATAATTATTAAATTGTTATATTGGTATGGGATTAAATAATGGTTATTATATTATTTAACTTTATTCATGTTCTTAAAAAATATTTTTACCTAAAATATAGCTCTATAAATAGATGTTTATATCTATGGTGAAGGGTTAGTAAAACATTGAGAATAGAGAATTATTGTGAACAATAGACATATCCCCTATCCCTCTAAAAAATTTTATATTTTAATCTTAATAATGATAATAAATCCTTCAAGATTAAAGTATCTTTAAGAGATCATGATGAACATCACAAGATGATTAATTCACAGTTCGAGTACCAAAAAATCATTCAACATTTCTCAGAGACCAAAGAAAGACATGTAGATCATTACTATAGATATTGTACCCTGGAATCATCCCAAAAGAAATGGTAATCCAAGAAGTGTTTATATATAATCAACATCATATTTAAATAAATATCCTTTATAAGGTAATTTATTCTTTTTATCAAAATAAATTAATAATAAATTTAATAAGAAAGATCCTCTCTTAGGGTTTCAAGAAACTCTAAATTTAAAGAAACATTAATTTAACAACCATCAATGTCACTTACACTAAACTCAAAACCAATAAGTTGTATCATAGAGATCATTTTAAAATCTATAATTATTTTTTTAGTTTTCTATTGTTGGCCATTTAAATGTTAACATTGATTTCATGTTTTAATTCAGGCATGATCTATCCTCGAAATCCCTTCTTCCACAACTTATATTCTAATAAATATTACCAAAATTATTTAATAATTTAATAAATTACATATTAATATCCCATTTATAAGATGAAATGATCCAATATGTAGAATACAATAATAACCAATATGTTCTCCTTTATTACTTGTATTTTATCCTAGTTTAATACATAATGATTCCTATTTGAATTCTGGGCCATCGTGTAATTAGTTCTTGTAAAATGAAACAAATGCACCATGTGTAGAATAATAAGGGCGTAACATAGATTTTCTCGAGTACACTCCATGTAGTTTGTCTACAATCTATGTATTCTATGAATTTTCATTATGGAAAACATAGATTCAAACAATGTCAGGTAATTAATGCACCACATGTATTTAAAACATGATGCATAAATGATGGAAATCGTGTAACTATAATAATACTTCATGTATCCTCTATAAGGATCTTGTACATCATAAATGTTTGTGATAAGTACACCTTCATATTATAATTGTGCATGAAATATATTCAGTGAGGATAAGTAAACACTATATAATTGGAATGTACTTGTCATCATCATTGTATTTTTTTATGAAAATATAAAAATTATTTAACTACTCCTTCAACCTTATCAACATGAGTATTGTGGTTTATTAAGACAATATTACACATCGATCATTAGGTTTTATATTATATTAAATGTTTAATTAATTCTTCATAATAATATAGACAATTAATCATCCTTAGGTATTGTATATTAAATATACAATGCATTAAATTGCACATGCTACATAATTGTAGTGTTTTTCATGGGTCATTAAGTTGAAAATAAATTCTATGAATCTATGACCCATGTCATGTACACAATATATTATATGAGTGGAAAATTTTCGATGACTATATAAAATAAAATAATATTAATTAATTAATTAATAATATATTTATTGTATTAATTTGTGTGTTCTTTATCTTGTTAAAGAATGAATTGAAATGAATATTATCTAATTATTTTAAATTCATAATTATTACATGTTTATGATAGATCATGAGGATGACCAAGACTAGTGTATGAGTTGGAACTATTTAGTGTAACATATTTCATGTTTTTTAAATTTTAATAATTATATAAAATTTGATGGTCCATGTGGAATCACTTCCCCCCATTATTATGTTGGAAATTCATGTCTAATATTATTTATGTAATTTCACTTCAACCAATAATTTTGTTCCCCTCTCCTGTGTGTGATTTATAAATATTTCTAATTAATGGAGTATCCCAAAGTGAATAGAGGGTGTTCAAAATATAACCAATAAATTACCAACCTAGGTGATACACATATAGACAGGTGGAATGTTGCAACTCATGCTAAGACCAACATAATGAGTTATTTCCCCTAGGACTAAAATTTTATTTTTTTCCACTAAATAAACCAACCAATAGATAAAATCATGACATGGTCATTTATTTATTTATTTATTTATATTTTATAAAAAGTTATTTATTTTTTGGATTAATGACCTCCATCAAATTAATAAACGGATTAATGTGAAAAAAATGAAATGTAAATAAATAGATTACAAATAGAAAAATTCTCCATCATGGTAAATTAATTAATTAAAATACATTTAATATTAACCAGACATGTAAAGGATAAAACAAGATTATATTTTTCAATAAAAAAATAAAATCACTTGACATAAAATTATGTCATTAAACCTTACATCATCTTAATTAAGATTAATCCATTTTTTAGGTGTTGGTTCATCCAATGTCAGAGGAAATTTTAATTATCATGAAATATTAACTAAGATATTTGGTTAACTCAACCGAATATATATTGGTTTTAATGGTCTATATCCATCTCAAACAAATTATGAATCAATTATGGAGGAAATCTAACTTAGTGTTTCTTGAATGGGGATTATAACTAATGGATCAAGGAGCTGCAAGCCCATAGATGGCAAAACTATCTACTGAAATTCTTTCTAAATATTTTCATTGGCTATATATAGATTATAATAATTAAACTATAGATACTTTACAATAGAATATCAATGAAATAATAAATTCTACTTTCAATGGTGATGGATATTAGACATGATAAAATAGTGAGATTTTTAATAAAAAATTATTATTTTTTCTTATATGAAATATATTCTCGAAAAAACAATTCTCATTCAAATTTTAGAATAAATGAAAATCTCATCATCCACATTATTCATATGATCAATATTAGGGAAAGATCATATCCTGACTGGAAATAAATTCAAGGAGTGGTTTAGACACCTTTGAGCTATGATGTTCCATGAATAGAAATATTACATGTTAGAATCCGAAATGTTTGATCTATCTACCATGGAGGTGAGTGATATATATTTCATTTTTGAATGAAAAAATATGAGTGATGAAGTTAATATTCAATGTTTGATGTTATCATCCATTTCTAGTGTACTCATGAATTCTTGTGGAAACATGGATGCTTATAGAATCCTCGAGCACCTCCATGATTTATAATCGGAGAGAGAAAGAAAGGAATACATTGAAACTTCCAAATAACTCTTTCAAAGAAATTTTCCATAAGGTTTTGAAATTGAGCCTCCCGTAGTCAAGATCGTTTCCTACACATATAAACTAAGAAGATGTAGCATTTAAAATCTCTGATGAACAGTACACTTATCTATCTTTTTTACCACTCTCTTATATATTCTCTAGTTGTTTTGTTAATTTAAATATGAACAGCATTAATAAGTCTCTTCCATACCTTCTCACTCTTTTTCTCCAAATGGATAAGGAGACGAAGTGTAAAAATCCTTTAGTATTTATGTTGATCAAATTTAAAGGCAATGTGAAGAGATCTATGCCCACAGATTATTCACACCCTTCCAAGAAGAAAAATGTCAAGGGAAAATAAGGGGAATATGATGCCCTTTCTTTAAATGTGGGAAATTGATCTACTAGAAAAAAACTTCACCCAACTAAATAAAAAATTGGAATACTTAGGTGAGTTTTTATCAACTGAAATTTATCTATTTCTATAAATTTGGTATTAGATATAAGAAGAGGTTCTCAAATATGTATTCAAATATTAAAAATATATAGATTTAGAATGTTTGACCAAGGGTCGGTAGATCTATGAGTTTATAATGGAGCCATAATTTTCATTATAGCTATCAATGATTACCGCATCCCATTTATAATAAAAATAATCTTAGTTTTAAAAGGTTATTATTATGTGTCATCCATTACCAAAAAAATTATTTATGTATCAAAACATTATATGGATGGATTTATTTTCATGTTCATAAAGAAATGCTATTTCATTTATAAGGATATTATTTTTTATTTAAGAAACACATTTAAATAATAGAATTTAAATATTGGATTACATGAACCATGTAATGGAAATCAACAATGAAACTACTTCACATTTTTCATACCACCCCCACATTTGGAATCACCAGCAAGGTCATGTAAATGAAAAATGATTGACAAAATAAGAAAATTATATTTAGATTCTTTTTAACTAAAACCTCCCTGGGTTTGACATGCATTTTTACGAGGAAAAATGAAAAAATCCGCATTTAGTGTGAAATATGAAAGGTCCAAAGTGCTTGTTGAATTACTTTATACAATTGTGTATGTACCATTTCCTATTTAATCAAGGGGTGGGTACTCATACTCTATAACTTCTATAGATGATTTTCATACATATGGATATGTCTACTTGATGAGGTATAAGTGGGATTCCTTTAATCAATTAAAAGTCTACAGTAATGAAGTTGAGAACTATATTGTAAAAAAAGACTAATAAATTATGAACAGAACTTGGTGTAAAGTATATTATTCATGACTTCATTGAATATTTATAGAATTATGGGATTCAATACCAACCCAGTCTTCCTTATAAACCTCAGTGTAACAGTGTATGAGAATGTAGGAACCACCACTATGGGACATGGTATGATTAATTCTGAGTCATGAGATCATTCCATTAACCTTTTGGGGATACATGTTTCAAATTATGGAGCACATTCTAAACTATGTGCTTACTAAAATTAAAGATGGTATTCCATATGAAAGTTAGCATAAAATATCCCAATTTTGTTGCATGCATGAGTGTGGGAATGAAAAGAGTTTGTTAATTTTATTTATGAAAAAACCGTATATCCATGGAAAAAAGTGTATATTTATAGGATATAAAATGGAAACAAGGGGGTTTTACAAATACTATGCTTCAAATAATTTTTTTTGGAATAAAGACATCTCACATTCCTTGTAAGCGGTCACATTTCTAAAAGAGATAGTTGGAGTGAGATAAAATTCAAAAAATTCTAGGCTCAAGATACACAAGAGTTGGAACAAGAAAATAAATACAAAAAACTTAATGGAAGTATATTCTTTAGAGACACAAATACAACATAAGAGTACAATAGAGTTCAGACAACAAAAACAAATAGGTTTTCTAGTCATGGAGAATAATGACTCATTATTATTTGATAATTATGATCCTATAACCTATTATTTAGTAATAAGTGTCATAGATGTTTCCATGCACTACGAATCCATGGATTTATAAATAGATTTCATTTAACAAAACCAATACTTACGAACATAAATCTAATTACGTGTAAATGGGTATTCAAAAGAATCAAGAAATGAAATGATAAGTCGGTAACTATAAGGATTGATTTTTCATAAAAGTTTTTGAACAATATAAAGTAATTTAATACAATGAAATCATTTAATCTATTTTATTTTTTAAATACATCATAATTAATCTTTCCAATTACACATTTCATAAATATTATATTTATGAATTGGACATAAAATAAACTTTTCTTAATGGGAACCTTTAGAAAGATGTCTATATGACACAACCCGAAGTGTTTATAACTCCTAAGGATGACAACAATATATGAAAATAATAATATAAATATTTATGGATTAAATATATAATTTAAGTAATTAGATATTTTATTTGATGAATAAATAGTGTAATTTCATTTCATTAATAAAAATGTGATCCTTGTGTCTCTATGTAGTTTAGTGGGAGTGTTGTTGTTTTCTAAATTGTATATGTTGATTAAATATTACTTATTAAAAATGATATACTATTATTATGGACTGTTAATTCCTTGTTAAATCATTTATTCTCTATAAATTACTTGTTTGAGGTCATATATAATCTTTCGATCAAGATCCATCAAGATTGATCCAATAGACTGCTCAGCCTAAGTCAAAGTACATATATAGACAAGATACTAAAGATTTTTAGTATAGAAAAATATAATATGTGATTATATCTAGATTCTCTTGGAAATCATCATTCCAAAGAAATGTTTTCTTTATATACATGAAGAGAATAAAATAATGGAATGTATCCCATATAGGTCAATGATTGGATCATTCATGTATGATATTCTATATACTTGGCCAGATGTCAATTATGAATTAAGTGTGGTGGGATGATATTAGGAAAACCCATGTGACCACTATTGTATGGAATTAAAGACTATCCTTAAGTATCTAAGGAATACTAAGCAAGCGTTCCCAATCTATGTAGGAGATTAGGAACTATTCATATAAGGATAAGATGATTATAGTTCTCTAATAGATCAAGGTGATATCTAATCACAAGCGTGACACATCTTCACAATGAATGGATATGTTGCGAGGTCGAAGAGTTTAAGAACAAACACTGGTCTAAAATTATACATTAGAGTATGATTATATTTTAGCTTCTAATAAAGATAAATAATTAATATGGATAAAAAATCATTTAAGATATTGGCATGATACCTAGTAGTAAAAATAATATCACACTCTATTGTAATAATAATGAATCCTTAGATCATACAAAAGATACAATGTCACATCAAAAGGTGAATAAAATAATTCAATTTTATGTTCTATTGAGGTAATTTTCATAGTGAGGTGAGGTTGAATTGGAAAATATTTCTATGGAATAAAATATAGTGGACACCTAGAATTATTCCTTGACTCAGTAAAATCATGATTATCATATGGGGTCTATTGAACCAAAAGTCATAGGTTGTATGATCTCATAAAATTAGTAGATTTTTAGAGTTTCCATCCTAGGACCACCTATTTATTCTTTTATTACATGTATATTAGACTATTTTAATATAAATAAAATATATTGTTACATATTTTCCATTTTTCAACATGATAGTAATGTAATAATGTCCTCGAGTATTTGTCACATTGATAAGGTGGTAATAGTTCCTTGAAATGATTAGAACCATGAAATTATATTAATTTATTCATTAATAATGTTCTATGGTTGTATAATGTACTATTATATATATTATATTATGTATACCTTTAGGTGTATATACTCATATGGTGATGAGGATTTTTTTGATGAAGTTCACACTTGGTAATATCTAAGATGGGAGATTATGAGAACAGACCCACAAGTAGTAATTAATTATGTTTTAGATTCATAATATATGTATATCATTGAGTGTGTGTAATATTCCTCTAAAATTAATATAGTTATTAATTTATGGTATGATTCACACCATTAGATGTATTTTTTATCCCCTGATGATGAAAATTCATGGGGAAGTTGGATACTTTGGGTGCATCGTGAGTTATATGTTATTAATGAATAAGGTAAGGAATGACTTGTATCATCCATTTTATGAATGTTTATATATCATACCTTTTATTAGAAGAAAACCATTGTAATAAATTCCATGCCAATGTTGTAAAATGTGTTTATTTCAAATAGTCAAAGAAAGACATATTGAGAACATAGGTTTATGACACAGATGTGGAACCTGTCTGATGAGATATTTAGAAAATGGGATTATATTACATTGTGAGAATTAGTATGTGGATTTCAAATTGGAAATGTTAATCTCATTCTCTTGTGGTCCTTGACATGTTTCTAGATAGTAATCATGAACATTATGAAATTATGAATAATTCCAATTAAAAAAATCCTAAAGCGTCACACACTATGGGTTTCTCTTGATCACATTAAAATTATATTTCAATTTAATTAATGTACTAAAAATTAATCTCAACATTGAAGTAGTAATTTATTAAATTTTTATCAATCTCATAAATGAAATAAATATTTATTCATTAAATTGTGAATAAAATATAATTATTTATTTTATAAAATGTTTAAGAAATATTTTTTCTCTATTTTTTGTTAAAATATTCAATTATGAAAAAAAATTTATTTGGGTACTCAATAAATATCAAGGAGGTCAAATGGATCAAGATTGTGTCTGATGAAAAATATTACGTTACAATTCGGTTAAACAGTAATATTTACTGTGAAAGTTAGAACATGCACCAAAAAATATTATTTTTATTTTTATTATTTTGAAATGGGGTTTAAAAAAATATTATTATTTTATTTAGTGTATGACCTGAAGTTATGTAATATTTTTAACATAAACATTATCTTAATAAATTTTTGGTTATGTTTATTGTCTAGGGTTGGTCAAAAATTGTAAATAGAGAATCATTTCTTGCAACCGACTTCTCTCTCACTCTCTTGATATTCTCATCTCTTCCTATAAAGAATGAGAATAACTCTTTCAGGTCTGAAGGATCTTTCACCAATCGAGATGAATAAAAAAGCTTATTGGTTCATCACGCTAGCACCCATAAATCAATCAGTGTTGCTTAGAGACAAAATAAGTACATATGGATCACCACTAGTGGGAATTTAAAAAAGAATCCTAATTACTCAATGAATTTAATTTAGAAAATATTTACATATGATCAACATCATATTTTAATTTTTTATCCTTAATGAGGTAATTTATTAAGTCGATCTAAATGAATTAATTATATATTTAATGTGAAATATCCTCTGTTGAGGTTTTAAGAAACTCTAAATTAAGTAAATACTAATTTAACTCTCACAAAAGGAACTTCATCTTTGATAGAAACCAACACTTATATTGTGATTAAATTCCCAATATCGAATAGTTTTGGGAATTTATAAGAATTCCAATCCTCCTCCCTTATAAAAGAGAACACACTCTCTTCTCCTTACCAAAATTCCAAAACCCATTTTTTCATGAAATACCTACCAAAATACCCTACTTATTTACCAACACATGTATAAGAGGCATTGTTTTGATTATAAATCAAATCTATTAAGGCTTTAGTTATAATATTAAAATGTTTTTCTAAATAAAAGGTAATGTTCTTAACCGAGATCCCTAGTATTATTTTTTCTTCAACCCCATTGAAATATTAATCAATCATGATCATATAAAAAAATTAGTATATAACTTATTCTAATTATACATACCATTAAAATATTAATCAATAATAATCATATAATAAAATTATTATATACCATAATTTTAACTTCATACCATAAATATATCCCTACTTCCATTAAATGGGAAAGAGAATCATCGTTCATGTGTACGACAGACTGTGACCTCATGAATAGATGTAAATCATTTTCAATCATCACCCAAAATAAATTATATTTATATATTTAATGTTTATATATGATATTAATAAAATATTAATCATTATATTAGATTAATATATCATATAAGTTCATATCGTACCATCTATTGAAAATGATAATGTCATTCGTGTGTACGTAGGACTACCTCCTCATGAAGTGATGTGATAATTTTTTTATTACATAATCACTTGGATGGACTATGTAATTTTATTTAAAAAATATTATTATATTTATGATATAATTATCATTATTTAAATATTAAATATCACTTACATTCATTCCATTATTATCACACAAAAATGGAAACATTACTCAAGCGCACATACGACTTACCATCTCCATGATAGTAATGTTTTTATTTTTTATAACCATCCACTATGAGTGGTTTTAGTATAATAATTAATATATATAAATGATAATTACAACATAATTATTAATATATATACGATAAAATAACAATATCTTTGACTTTAGACAACGTTGCAAGGTGGTTTTTTACATATGATATGAACATCGTCAAAACATCCGACAAGAACCCAAATGATTAGGTAATTTAATATGAAAATGTATTGAATATAATAAAAGGACCAATAATATTTGAAATATTAATTAATAAAGTAAATAATAAACATATTATTATTCAGAAATATAAATAATACACATGATGAATCAGTCACGAAGTAAGGGATCTCTCTAACCCGCCCTTGTCTTTGGGTTATGAACATTCTCCCTCTAACTCACAATATTTGTCACTTTAAAGATATATAATAATTATAAATCCTATATATATGTATCCTACATATATAAAAATCCCACTCTCTTTTATTTTATAGGTAATACATTCCCTATGTTATTTCATCAAATTCCTTCTTTAGGAAACTGTTTTCGATTGTGATACGATGAAAGATTACGAAACTCATTTTCAATCTAGGGGTAATTACCATGTTTATACCTTATGATAGAATCCTTATGTGTAATTGATATAGAATTAGATATAATTAATGTGACAAGTGGGATCATGATTATATATCCCTCAAATGCATTCAGTAATGTCTTAGTCTTAAGAGATGTAATGCGTGGGGTTTTTGAGTGAACCTGATTATTTATGGGAATTTATCCACCATGTTATGTTTTCTTGATATTTATCACTAACATCTAATTATGTCATGTATTATGTTAATAATAAATTAACATTGTAACATGGATATTATGATACTATGACCATTATTTCTTCTTTCCATTTGTTTTCTCATGAACCTTCTCTTTTATGATATCTGGTTATATCATTGACTAACATGTTGTACTTACTTATCATGCTTATTATCATTATCAGATTATTATCTCACTCTAATATTACATGTATTCCATGGGTTATATCATGTAGTTTTATGATCATGAATGTATTTAGGATCTCACTATAGAAAATTAAATATGGATTCCATATTTTAGTTACTTTTTCTGTAATATGACCTAGTCTTCCATAGGCAATAGTCCTCGCGATCATTGTGTTGTATTAATGGATATTTATGTATAAAAATCATGTAATAATATGTGAAAAAGGATTGGGATACTTAAGTTGGTATTAGAGACAATATTTAGGTAACCATTTGAAACTCGAATGAAAAAACTGTAGTGATAATCTTAGGGATAAGTCTAAGGATAAGTTAATGAGTATGAAAATATCCTTGGGTTTTGGTGATAGATATAATGAGTGGTTTTTAAGAAATTACATCCCTATCAGGATAATACAAGTGGATGTGGTTTTTGGAACATATTTAAATAGGACTAATAACTCAAAAAAAGTATTTTGGGATTGACACATGAATTACCTCGTACATAATAACATCCCTTACATCACACATGGTTTGACACTCCTAGAAGATTTTGTTTAAAAATTCATGAAATCTTATAATCCAATTTTAAGGGAATAGAAATTTATACAAGACACTATATTGAGAAATAGATCTTGGATACCTTAGGTTGAAACCTATAAATTCATCATTTAAGGAATATATTCCACTTATAACTTATCCCCTTAATATTCATATATTATTATATTTGTGTTTAATAGTTTAAAACTAATCATCCATAATTTTTCCTCATTTTAGACAATGATCTGAAATAAGAGAAACTGAGTCAATAACCCATGTGAGGGGTAAGGTGATGATAACACAAATTAAATTCCCAGCTCAATGGTAGCATTATTCAAGATCTTAAAATAATTATTTTAAGTTTACCCATGTTTATAAATATAAACAAGAACTTAGAAGAACTCCAGATTTTGTCCAAGAAATATCAAGTCAAAATTGAGACCATTATGTGATAAAGGCCTCCAACATTAAGTGGACATTTTGTTCTGTTATTTTTAGAATAATGGGTCAACTCCATTGAAAACATCTTCTCTATCCATTAATGATCAGAGTAAGAAAATTTTTTCTACATGTTAATCATATGAAAGGAGAAGTCTATCATTGGTGGAAATTCATTAAAAATAAAAATACTAAGGAAGATATCAAAGAGGAAAAATGGAAGGAATTTTGAAAAAAAAATTGACAAATGTTTTTCTCACACACTAAGACTTAAAATAGAGAGATATTTACTTTGCCTCAAGTAAATTGATGTTGAATCCATCAATGAATACAAAGAAAACATAACAAGGCTTTCATGATATGCATATGGCTATATCATCTCCCCCAATTGTAATGTTGACCACATATTTGGTGGGATATGTCCCTATATGTGAAAACATATGGTGATTTAAGATTTCAAAAACTATGATGAATTTTTATGATGTGCCCTCAAAGTCAAAATGGAGATCATTTAATCTCAAGTTTATCATGAAGATAATAGTTAGAAAGCATTTCAAAATTTTGGATGAATGATGGAGAAATATAATGGTGGAATTAATGTACAACATTCTTGTAACATCCTACCCAATCCCATTGGCTTGAGATGGAGGACGAATGCAACTTTCCCTTAAGAGACATACCCAGGGTGCCAAAGGCTGGAATTAAATTCAAAGGGCTTCAAGAATAATTGTGGAATGATTATACCTTATGATATAATCAACCAACCAACATTCCATTATCAAAACAAACTATATAATGCATGTCAACAAGAAACCCCCCACATACATTACCAAAAGACAACCAAACTATTCCCACATTTCAATAAAATCTAACCCAAATCTCCTAGTACCACTCAGAAGAATACACACCAAGACCCCAAATAACTAGAATTCCATCCATATCTCCACACCAAGATCCACGCTCTAAGCACCAAAAAATCACCAAAGCATCATGCCAAACTTCTAAAAAATGAGATTCATTACTCTTACCTGTGTTTCAGATTACAACGTCTACAAAAGCACCCAAGTATCAATGCAGGAGTGAGTAATAATACTCAGTAAAATTTTCCAAAATGACATCCCCACACACACCACAAGGATAAAATCATTAGCACCTTTATATAAAACAGTGTATATAAAACATAAAATTGTTCAATGGTTACCAATAGTACAAACACACCCTTACCAAGAAACCTTACCCAAACCATGAAACACAATGGAAATCCAAACAACCATTCCATAAGCCACTTCACCATTTCACATTATCACAAAAAATTCCATCTTGTAAAGAAACACACAACAAGGAAACCAAAACGGTGGAGCTTCTGTCTAACCCGTTCACTACATTTCCAACAAGTGGTGTTTTCTAACCACTATCTATAATGGTGGTTCTTCCATATGATATTGATCACCATTTAAATTGAGACTCCCCACCCAATTCCAAAAAATCAACGCAACCCTTAACACTTATTCAACCAACAAGCACCAAGCACCAAGGCCACACAATGAGCACACAATCGTTTCCAACACATGCCAATTAACTTCCAAAAATCACCCAGTTATTGATAACACACTTTAACCAAATTTCCATCACAACCAAATTTCAATAAAAAAATATTATTTGAAAACCATATTTCCAAAAACATTTTTCATAATCTACCATTAATGATTTTAAAATCAAAATTTTAAAATCACACAACAAAACCCCTTTTTTCAACGACAACCTATTTTCCCCAAAATCCTAGAAACACCACCAAATGGGTTTCAAAGAAGATTAACACATCATTATCACAGTTAATTTAAACTAAAAAAATTAATTTCAACCAAGGTCACTAATTCTAACCCTGTAGATCTGAGAGAGAAGCCACATACCTTTATGGTTCTGGTGAAATCGACCCACAAACAACTGAACCACAAGTCCAAACAAACGATCCACCAAAACCATTATATATATCCTTCCCTCTCAACGAAAATCATGAAAATAAACACTTTAAGAAACCACAACCCTTGATCTTCATGAAAAATATTTCGATCAAAAAAAACAAGCGAGGGGGAAGATTAAATCTAGATTAAACCATAAAAACCATTAGAGAAGACTTACATAAAATGAAACACCTTTAAACCACATAGAACCCCCTTCAAATCCCTTCCAAAATGAGTAGTATTTCACCCCTATCCCTTGATAATAAGAAATACCATGTAGGGTTTGTATGGGACAATAAATGGGTGAGATAGGGTAAATCTTGACTTACCCAAATTAAAAAAACCCCCACTTTAATGGGTTATACGGTTAGTTCACACAGTTAGACAAATCGTTCACTATCCATGTGCTTGCAAATGCCTCAAATGGATATCTTTCATGGTCTACTCGCATAGTTAGAAAAATCATGCACATACTGTGCATAACACCATTACCTACATGGTTATATCGCATGATTTCCCCTTAACTATGCCGCCTTAAATGTCCTCAAATGTTTTCCAATACCTTCACAAACTCTCAAAGACTCCACCCAAACAGCATATATACATAAAAATACATGAATAAGGGTTATAGATATCAAACTGTGGGTTCCACATTCTCCGCACCATTTTAATTTCAATCCTTGGAAATATAGAGAACCATCGCTTTGCCAAAAGTGCCAGGGCCATTTCTTAACCATATCTTTCTCCCACTCCCTTGTCTCCTCCTGAATCTGAAAATGATTCCAAAAAACCCAATCTAAACTGATTCTTTTACCAATTAAGACTTTATCTTCCATATCCTCAATCTGTACTAGCCCGTGCGCCAAGGAAACTTCCATTTCTTACTCAACATGATCCCAACGAATCACATGGTCACGATCCGGCTGATACTTCTTCCACTGTGACACATAAAACACATTGTGCACCACACTTAACCATGGTGAAAAAGGAAACCGATAAGACATCCCTTCAATCCGCTCAGGTATCTCAAATGGACCAACATACCTTGGATATAACATACCATACTTCTCAAAACAATGATGTCCCAACGTAGGAGAGATTTTCAAAGACACATGATCACCCACCTAGAACAAAAACAGTTGTTGACGATGGTCCGCATGTGATTTATAATGACTTTGAGCCGTCTCCATCATCTTTCGGATCAAATTGATTTTCTCTATTGTCTCATTGAAAAGTCTCATTCCAATCATTGATGTCTCACCCTTTTCAACCCAACATTGTAGATAACAACATGGAAACCCATACGATTCCTCAAACAAAGCAACATGTATTGAATATTGCTAACTATTATTATAGGATAACTCCTCCAATAGTAAGTTATCCTATAATGTACCCAAAAAAATCATTACAAAAGACCTTATCAAATCCTCTAAATTATGTATTATCCTCTCAGATTGGCCATCCGTATTAGGATTATACATTGTGCTCATCTTTAACTATGTCCCAAGAGATTACTGTAAGTATTTCCAAAAAATGAGATGTGAACATTAGATCTCTAAATGATACAATAGAAACTGGAATTCCATACATCTTTACCAATACCTGGATATAGATTTTGGATAAATATTTCTCCATACGAGAGTTATGAATCAGAATGAAATGGTCCGTCTTTGTGAGTTGATCCAAAATTAGTCATATGTAATCATGTTTCCAAATCATTCTCGGTTTACCTATCACAAAATCCATCTCTATCTACTCCAACATCCAAATTGGAATAGGAATATATTGTAACATTCATGCTGGCCTCTTATACTCTACATTGACATGCTAACATGTTTCGCATCATGGAACAATCTTGGCCACATCGCTTTTCAAAATGGCCCTCCAAAACTTCTCTTTCAACTCCTTATACATCTTATGAATTCAAATATTGAGAGGCCACAGGTAATGATGATACGCCTTGTGATGTTACTCCGAATAATCCTCTAGTACCACCATTTTATTCAGAAAACCTAAGAATAAATATCTATTTATTTCTCTGGTCTCAATGGTAAACCCGCCATTGTGTTTTGACCTCATCACCATAAAACCGGAATCATATGCATGTGCATCATTAATGAAACCAACCAAGTTAGGAACCAATGAAACCATAAATAATGTCTCTCTTCCAACATGTTCCTCACATTTCAACTCTACTTCGGCTACGACTGAAATTAACTACCACTAATCTGATGCCTATTTCACCACCTAAGCATATGATTTCCTACATAATAAATCCGCCATCGAATTTCTATTACCTGGTGTGTACATTAAGTCTAAAT
Organism: Viscum album; assembly: GCA_963277665.1. Taxonomy (NCBI): domain Eukaryota; kingdom Viridiplantae; phylum Streptophyta; class Magnoliopsida; order Santalales; family Viscaceae; genus Viscum; species Viscum album. The sequence continues at coordinate 1,868,096,095 of OY728159.1, forward strand.
CATAAATCGAGATATATTCCATCCATATCATTTTCCTCAAATTCAAATCTATTTGTGAGAGAATATTATTTAAGCTCTTGTGATTGGTAAACACTATAAATTTCTCACCGAAGAGATAATGACGCCACATTTTTAAATCATTAACCACTACCGCCAACACAATGTCATGTGTTGGGTAGCTCTTCTCATGAAACCTTAAAATTCATGAGCCATATAAAATCACATGATCTCCCCTACATGAGAACACACCACATCCCTGATCCTAATGCATCAGAATACACCATGTACCCTTTCTGTGGTTTAGGAAAAACCAAGATTGGAGTTGATATAAGGCTAACCTTTATATCTTCAAGGAATTTCTGACACTAGTCATCCCATTGAAATAGGATATTCTTCTTTGGAAAATAGGTCCTTGGTGGGGCCAATCGTAATTAATAATGAACAAAATGTTGATAAAAACTAGCTAGAACAAGGAAGCTACATATCTCAAAAACATTCATTGGCAGTTTCTAGGAGATAACCACCTCTATCTTTTCCAGATCAACTGAAATTCCTCTCTCAAAAATAACATCTCCACATAAATAAACCTCATTTATCCAATAGTCATACTTTGAAAATTTATCATACAACTGATGATCCCTCATGATCCCCAACACTATCGCTATGTTCCGCCCATGCTCTACCCTTTTTGTCAAATTCACTAGAATATCATCAAAAAATAGCACCGAAAAATAATCCAGATATCTCTAAAATATCTAATTCAATTATTCAATGAACACTGCTGGTGCGTTTGTTAGACCAAAGGGCATAACCAGATACTCGTAATGGCCATATGTACTTCTGAAAGCTATTTTGGGAATACTCTACTTCCTCACCTACATTTGATGAAGCACTGGCCTCAAGTCAATCGTGGAGAAGGACCTATCTCCCCTCAACTTCTCAAACAAATCATTATTTCATGGAAGTGGATATCTGTTCTTTATCGTAATCTGATTATGTCTATAATAATTAACACATAGCCATAGAGATCCATCCACCATTTTAGCAAACAAAATGGAAATGCCTGTGGAGACGTGCTAGGCCAGATGAACCCTTTTTTTATAGCTCTTCTAAATGAAGCTTTAATTCCTGAAATTGTACTAGTTCTATACGATAATACAGAAGTGAGAGAAGACTATTCCCTAGAAAGAGATCAATTGTAAAGTCCACCTCTCAAAATGGTTGAAACCCTAAGAAATTTTTGTAAAATAAAGCTATAAACTGTTCAACAACAAGAATAAGAACACTATGGTCAATACATTCCAATGATTCAAATAAAAAATCCACTAAATAATACGAGATCATCCCAACAACAGGTGCCAACAAATATGTTGCACCCTGTTTTTCATTCCTCTCCCCTCTAAAGAGATATTCAATGACATCCCATGTCTTAAAACTAACTGTTCGTACATTGATATCTAAGTTGGCCTTAAACATCTCCCACCAATCCATTCCCATGATTATATCATAAGCATCTATCTAAAGTACTAATAAATCCCACATCAAATGAATGAAATCCAAAACTAAGCAACACACTCCACATAGGAAGGCTCAACATTATCTTTGACCTAGATAAGTATGTAGTTTCACAATAGAAGGCATCATTTCCACATATAAACCCAAGAATGATCAATGTGAGAAGAAAAAAAAAGAATTCAAAGAACCCATATCAAATAAGTCATGCATCAACATGGAATTTGAAATAACCATACCCTGCACTTTGGATTTTCCTGACTGATCATCCACTATAACCAGATCATCTCCAAACAACTTCTTACTTGCCACACGATACTCTTTGTTTCCATGTTGTGGATTCATGGTGTTCCTTGAGTCAGTATGACTAGAATTACTATACTATTGAGGGGTATGTTGTTTCCCCTATCTTGTTGAGGCATAAGACCCCTATAACCCCTAAGGAGTGTCACCAATACCCAACCTCAGAGCATTCCGACACTACCCCTAAAGATTTCTCATATTCTTAGAGTAATGAAATGATCTAGGTTTTTACATAAAATCTCAATTTTTTTTGTAGAGCCACCCTGAAAACATCTCGCCTTACTCTGAGGCTTCATAGGAATATTCACAAATCTTATTGTTGGATTTCGAGTTGTACTCCCACCCTGGAAATAAGTGTCACTCTTCTTCTTGAACACAACATTGGAGTTCCCACTATTACTTATTGGTACCAAAATATTTCCCCCACTTGTAACCCCTAAAATATCTTGCTCATCCACTGTATTCTTATTCATCATTTCTGTGTAATCATGTATACACTACATCACTTTCTGGGAACAAATTTCTTGCTTCAATCTAGCAACAAAAATTAGTTCCTTCAACGATGTACTACCTTCCACCTCAGGGGAAAACTGCAATAAGTTCATAAAATTATCCACATATTCCATTACCACCATGTTCCATTACTTAAAACTAAAGAAATATATTGTACGCTAAATTCTAAATGTATTATGGAATAATTTTTTGGTAAAAAATTCCTCAAATCTATCACATGTTACACCTTGGTCCATCCTATCTTGGATCACCAACACCAAAAACCGAAGGGAAACATCTTCCAACATGTATGTTTCTAACTTCAATTTCATCTCTATTAGTGTTCTCAAGAAGTAAAATATTCAATTCATTCTATTCATCCATGATTCAACCCTTCCTGGCTCTGAATCACCCCTATAGATGGGTGGATTCTTCCTTTGAAACTAAACCTCATGATACACATTCTTTGGTTCATCCCCTTTATTCCCACTTTCCATAGCCTGGAAGCTTGCACTATTCTCTTCACTAGCTGTTGGTTCACCTTGGGCTCATGTGCAACCATATTTTTAGCATCTTCCCTCAGTCGGTCTCTACGACGCCTACGTGGTGCCATTTCAATCAACAAAAAACAATAATAAGTCCAACACCCGTAGAAAAAAAAGGATAAAATTTTCAAATTAAATTACATAAAAACTATCAAAACCAATCTTTACAGAAGTTCACATTTCTCATATTTCACTATTATGAAAATACACCATGTTTTGAAAATCAACCCATTTTCAAAATACCACTAGTTTCCATGTTTCAAATCCATCCGTTATGAAACCCAACTCAGATTATTCAAAATTCACATATTCCTGTAACCCCATAACTCATTATACCCCTATGAAATATGCATCCTAGTGGGAAGTCATTTCTACCATGCATTCCATGCTCATCTCATTGGCTACAACCATGACAATGAGTGATCCATTACTTATAATTGATTCAAAACACTTATCTACGCAACTCCCCAATAACATGAAGTTTATCATAAAGAGGTTAGCTATGTCATTTTATGCTATACATTCCATTGTTGTACAATCTTATAGCTTGATACCATCCCAAATCAATGAATAGGCCAAGAACGAGTGTCAACATCAAGACTGATAGTTAATTCCAAAGGACCAAACCTTTGCTTTCACTTGAAAGCCAAGGACCAAACAAACTAATACCACTTGTAACATCTAACCCCATTCCATTTACTTTAGAGGGTGGAGGGATTCTACATGGATTTAATCGATATTCCCATGGAACCAAAACCAGACAATAAATGTAATGGTCTTAAAAAATATTTGGGGAACAATTTGACCTTAAAATAGAATCTATGAACCAACAAGACATTATCAAAACAAACTATATGATGCATGTCAATAAGAAACCCATCCCATATATTAGAAAAATAAACCAAACTATTCCCACATTCCAATACAACCAAACCCAAATCTTAGAGTACCAAGAGGAAGACTACACACCAATATTCCAATGAACTAGTACACCATATATAGCTCAACACCAATCTGCACACTCCAAGAACCATAACATCACCAAAGTGTCATTCCAAACCGCTAACAAAATGAAATGCCATACTCTAACCTGTGTCTCGAAGTATAACATCTAAAAAAGTACCCAAGTTACAATGTAGGGGTGAGTAATAATAATCATTAGGATTTCCTAAAATGGATTTCCTATATATACCACTAGGATACAATCGTTATCACCTTTATATATGAAACAGTTTATATAAACCATCAAACAGTTCAACAATTACCAATAAGAAAAACACACCCTTACCAAGACACCATACCCAAACCATTTAACCCAAGGGAAGTCCAAAAAACTATGCCATAATCCACTTCACCATTTAACTTTATCACAAAAAAATCAATCATGTAATGCAACAAAAAACACGGTAACCAAAATGGTGGGGCTTCTGTCTAATCCATTCCCTATATTTTCAACTAGTGGTGTTTATAGACCACTATCTATAATGGTGGAAATTCCATACACTATTCATAAACATTTATAGTGATACTTAGCTACCAATTCCACACAATCAACACAATACATAACACTTAATCATCCAAAAATCACAAAGCACCAATTCCACACAATGATAAGACCATCATTTACAACACTTTCCAATTAACTTTCTTAAATTACACATTTATTGAGAACACCCTTTAAAAAAATTTCAATTAACAACCATATTTCAATAAAAAAAATTATTTAAAACCATATATCACAAGACATTTTTTATAATACACCACTAACAATTTCAAAATCACACAACAAATCCCCTTTTTCAATAATAACCCATTTTCCACAAAAAAACCCCAAATCATCACCAAATGGGTTTCAAAAAATATGCAAACATAATTATCACAATTAATTTCAAAAAAATAAAATTAACTAAAAGCAATTTAAAAAATTATTACTAAGTGGACTAGAGAGAGAACCCACCTACCTTTAAGGTTCCGGTGAAATCAACCCATGAACAATCGCACTACATGTCTGGAAAAAATCTCCACCAAGATAACTCTAAATCACCTTAACTATCACCAAAAATACCTTAAATGATCACGTTAGGAAAACATAACCCTATATATACATGAAACTTATTTAGATATATAAAAAAAGTTTGAGGGAAGAGTATATCTAGAGAAAACAACAAAAAATAATAGAGAAGACTTACCTAAGATGAACCACCATTAAACCAACAAGAAAACCCTTAAAATCCCATAAAAAATGAGTGGGAGAGAATCCATATACCTTGATAAGTGGAAGTCCCAAATATGGTTCATATATGAGAAGAAATGGGTGAGTTAGGGTAAATCCCGACTACACCCATTTTAAAAAACACACTATAATGGGCAACACGGTTAGCCTGCACGGTTTGAAAAACTGTGCCCTAACCAAGCGCCTGCTACTACCTCAAAGGGGAATATTGCATGTCATCCTCTCATGGTTAGACAACACATATTCAAACTGGGCATAACCCCAATTCCTTCATGGTAATATCTCAAGTTTTTTCATAACCATTCTCATACCATGTAGCCTTAAAAGGCCTCCAAATTTTTCGAAAACCTTCTCAAACCCTCCAAAACACCTACAAATAACCATATATACATAAAAAATACATAAATAAGTGTTACATATATCAAATTGTGGGTTATAAAATTCCAATTCTCAAATAATTAGAATTAATAATCGCACAAATTTATAAAAGGTTCCCCAGATGTCATTTAAGTACAGAAAGGAAGGGGACCAAGAAAGTACCTACTGACTGGAGAAACCCAACAATTGTATGGTAAAATGGAATGATACATCCCAAATTCAACCAATTTTCCAATGTTATAACAAAAAATAAAATTGACACTATGTGAACCAATGCACTACGCCAAGGGTGGTCATTGACTACCCATGATAATAATTCCATTACCTAGAGAGAACGAGATAGCTTATTACCTCGCAACTAAAGAGGTGGAACCCAACAATGAAGTGGTCATAGGTATACTACATATTCATTCATTAATAGAGGAGATAATTTTTTTATTCTTGTTCTATTAATTCTTTCATAAAACAAAGGTTTAGTATAACTATTTAGAAACCACTTCAAAACATGGAAGTTGAGTTATTAATGAATATGAAAAATGGGTAAATTATTACATCCCAAGCATATTACTCATAAAATTTATATATTTTTGGGATGAAACTACTAGAAACATTGTGAAAATTCATTTAGCATGATTGATTTTGATGTTATGCTTTTATTATCTTTCCTTATATCTATAGAACATAAAATTCCAAGAGAAGCAAATTACCCTTTGTATAATGAATCACCGTTTAATTCTATTCAAGTGTAATGGGAAGGATGAATATTCATTGGTATTTTCATATAAAGTATGAATATAATTAAATAATGAGAAAGTATGACTATCCCAGATGATTGATACTATGTAAAGGATCATTCTTAAAGATATTCAAATTTTGATTGACTATCCTGATGTATTTTATAAAGAGTTGTATAGTCGTTCTCCTAGCCGAGAGGTTGAAATTACCCTTAAGATTAAACCCAGATATTTTCCAACATCTAATAATCCATATATAATCGAATTTATTGAACATCCTGAATTTAAAAAAATAGTTATATTAGAAAATGGATAAGGGTTTTATATGTCTGAGTGCTTTACTATGGGGTGTACTATTCTTCTTTGACAAGAAGAAGGATGGTTCAATGATCATCTGCAATGATTATCATGAGCTCAAAAAACCATTATAATGAAAAATTATTCCATTTCATGTATAATATAATTATAGAATCAGATAAGAAGATACCTATATATCTATAAAGTATCCCTTCGGTTGAGATTCCACTATTTTGGTGTGAAGCAACAATATATTCCCAAAACTACTTTTATAAAATGGAATGGACACTATGATTTTATAGTGACTCCTTTTATAATCACTAATCACCCAAAAATAATTCTGGACGTAATGAATATAGTCATTAGATATTACCATGAAAAATTATTGGTAGTATTTATATGTGATATTATTATATACACAAAAAGAAAGGAGGAGAATGAGGAAAATTTTAATAATTTTCTAAAGGAATTGAGAAAGTAGAATCTATATGAAATTTATAGTAAATGTGAAATATCTATGAAGTAAGTATCATTATTGGTGTATATTATCACCACTAAAGGGATGTTTGTGGATCCTTTTGAGATAAAGGTGACTGAGAAGTGTCTCAGACTAAAATTTATAATGTAGATCCACAGTTTCCTAGGATTATATGGGTATTATAGATCATTTGTGAAAAACCTTATAATAGTGTAAAACCCAATAACAATGTTCACAAAGAAGTATATATAGTTTTTTTGAATTAGTGAATGTGAAGATAAATTTATGGTGTTTTAGAATAGACTTATCACTACAGTAGTAGTCAATCTTCCCTCGAGTAGAGAAATTTTTATGGTACAAAATGATGCTTCAAATAATGTTTTTGGATTTATACTAAATAATAATTATAAATTGATGTATTATGCCTCAATTTAGTTAAAATTTCATGATAAGAACTATCCAACACATGATCTGGATTTGGATGCACAGATATATCATTGAATATCTTTTAACATTATCCATATTGGTAGAAGTGAGAAATATAGAAAAATAAAAGGATCCTATAATGTATATTCACTCTAAAATAGATTAACATGAGAAATCCATGATGGTAATATTTTATCAATAACTATGAATACTCACTATATTATCATGTTGGTAAAGAAAACAAACGGATAGATGCTCTACATAGAAAGAATACAATAATTAATCATTGATGATAATTGAGAAGTATCCAATCTTCATAGACTTGAAAAGGATTAATATGGGAACTATAAAAGGGTCTTCATCTTACCATGCTCAAATGATTTCTTAACTATCCATTCATGAGGGGATCAAGAATGCTAAGAAAGTGGATGCGATGCTATAGAAAAAGGTAGTGAATATTATAGACATCAAATTTGTTGAAAATAGGGTTAAACAGTTTAAAACACAAATATGTGGCCCATAAAATCTATAAGTAATGGGGGATATTTTCTATGATTCACATCTCCCATCCTTCACTATTCTTATTTGAAGCACTAAGATGTATAGATATATGATAAAAAATATTTGGCGAGATAACATGAAAAGGGAGATTTCAATATTTGTATCTTGATGCTTGGTATAATAAAAAGTAATAATTGAATGAAATAAGTCTATGTGTATGATTAAAATATTTCCCACACAAGAAAGGAAATGGAAAAAATATATCCATGGATTTCATTGTAGGACTCCCCATGACACATAATGGTAATAACATTATTTGGGTGGTAGTTGATCATCTTAAAACGATAGAAAATTTCATTTCTATTAAGAAGGATTTATATCCTAACCAAATATCTATGATATACATAAGGGAAGTTTTAATATTTATTGGTGTTCCACTCTCCACTATATTTGATCATAATATGAGGTTTACCTCGTGGTTCTGGAGAAGCCTTTAAAAAGTGTTCGATAAAAAATGCGGCTTCAATACAATTTATCAGCCTTATAAGGATGGTTAGTTTTAGAGAACCATCCAAACTCTTGATGATATAATGAGATCTTTTTCATTGGATTTAGTAGGATATTTGGATCAGTACCTCCCTCTAATAGAGTTATCATATAACAACATCATCCATTCAATCATTCAAAAAACATTTCATTTATTTGGGAAGAAATTTCATAATCCAACATACTGGGATGAATTTGAAGAGTGGAATCTATTGTTAAATGATCTTATCAAATAGATTATAGTGAAGGTTCAAACCATTTATCACCACATGAAATATGTGAAAATATAATAGAAAATCAAGGAAGAAAATCATTGATGGGGACTGGAGTTTGAGGTCAGAGATAAAGTGATTCTCCATATTTCTATCTGCATAAAATTTATTAGGTTATTGAAGAGTGGTAATATTAGTCCTAGATACATCATCCCATTTCATATCATTGATTTCATTGGAGTGGTGGCCTATCCACTAGCACTTCCACCTAACCTATCTCAAGTACATGATGTGTTCTATGTATCCTTCTTGAGGAATTGCATACAATACCCCTTAGATGAACTAAATCTAGTGGTGGAACTTTTGGAAAAATACATTTCATATGAGGAGTCACTGCTGGAGATCATAGATTATTTAGGCATATCCAACAAAAAAATGATAGATTATTGGTGGTTATTTAGAGGAGGTTATTCAAAACCCATTCTAAATAATTTTTTTTGTATGATTTAGAGGTGTAAATTCACAACCTGCAATAATCATGTATTTTAAATGTGGTTTACAACCTCATATATTTTTTTATAATTATAATTTTTTATTTGGTTTGATTTTAATGGTTTTTTTAATTTTATAATTATTTTAACTAAATATTTGGTTGGATTTTAGTTGTACTGTATATATATATATTATTTATTTAAATTTCAAAGGAATTATAAATATAATATGGAAAAATTTTATGAATATCGTGGTGGTTTTGAACCCCCTATAATTTTAATCATTATGTTTTAAATATTTTTTTAGATTTTTGAGGCGATTGTGAAAACAATTATGTTAATTTAATAAATAGTGGCACTATATATATGGGTGGATGTTAGAGGTATTATTTATTTATATATAATTTAATTTAATTTATTATGAAAATATTGGGGGTTCAAAACTCCCACTATCTTCTTAAATTATAGGTTGTTTTGAACATTGTATAAAATTTCAACTATTTTTTTAAAAAAATTGTTTGGAGCATTGATGGAGTTGTTCAAAAACTCCCACATTGTTAATAATTAGTGAAACAATATATTCAGTTTTATTTTATATACTCTATATATATGTGTCTCCATATATATGGTTGAATTTTAGAAGGGATTCATATATATATTATATGAATTTTTTAGATTAATAATGGTGGTTCACAACCCGCTCAAATTTAAGAAATTATAGGGGGTTCATATATGCCAATAATTATTGAGATTTACAGCAGTTCAAAACACCCTTTATTCACTTCAATTAGAGGGTGCTCAAAACACCCTCTAATCTCTTAAATTAGAGGGGGTTCAAAATCCCCTCTAATATATTCAATTAGACTGGGTCTAAAACTCCCTCAAATTTCTTGAATTAAAAGGTTTTCAAAACCCCACTATTTTATTATCATAAAATCATTATATATATAATTAAAAACATATATATGCATTTAGAATCATTTATTGAAATTTTTATAAATATAAATCTAACCCCTGTCATTTTTTCTATCACGACCCATCCTCAGGGCCTGTGTCGTGACTACCCCAAGACCACCTTCCATAGGCTAGGGGCTGGTGACTAGCACCAAAGACGTAAATCCCTAAGATGGGATGGAATTGCCTTTATAGAAGTAACAAACACAGAAATAGTGTATGCTGGAATTAAAGCACTAAGTGAGTACTGTATTCAAAAAGTAGTGTTGAAAGTAATGGGGTCCGGAAATACAAGCCCAACAATAAAGAATAGGTACAACAGAAAAAAAGTACAACTGAAAAAGGGACAACAGGTGAAAAGGGAAGCTCTTGGAACATTCACTGAGTACCCTACCTGAAGTGTAGGTATATATGACCACCTCATCACTCCACGTCTATCGGTCTGCTCCGTCTACCGTCTCGTCATGTGGTCCACCTCCGGGTACCGTCCGATCCTAGATCGCTCTCGGCCTTCCTCAACGTTGTCCATTGTCTACATCCAACACAAAGAGGTCCAGGCATAGCCCGTGCATGGGTGATTATAACGATACTTAGTAGGTACCCCAAGACCCCCGAAGGTCTCCCAGAATCCACAAAGGGTAATCGAAAAAAAGGAAAGATACAATCACGAAGTATCAAACAACCCTACATAGGTATATGCCCATACACATACCTAAGTTATCAACAATAGTTCAGATCCATCTCTCAAGCTCAAGCACAACCAATTCCACACAAGAAAGTAAATTTAATCACATCGATGATAATGACTGAAAGTCAAGACTCATCTCACAGAGGTATATATCTTTCATATTACGATAGAGATGATCAGATGTAGTCACTAATTCATCTAAGCTGTCGGACCCACACCGGATACAGGGCCTGCTACTCTGTCGGACCCACACAGGATACAAGTACCGAGGTCAAACTACCAGAGCCACACAGGATACAAGAACATTAGTCATCACACTGATTTATCTAAGCTGTCGGACCCACACAAGATACAAGACCAGCTACTCTGTCGGACCCACACAAGATACAAGTACCGAGGTCAAAGTGTCGGAACCACATAGGATACAAGAACAGTATTCATCGCTGTCGAACCCATGGAGGATTCTGGTACAATTTCCATTTTTGTCGAACCCACGGAGGATTCAAGTACGGTAGATATCTTTGTCTAACCCACAGAGGATCCCAGTAGAGTATACGTCACAGTCACATGCAGCTCTAGGGTTCCCGCACACAGCACACTCGATTTAGGGATGGTCCGCTCCTTGAGTCAGAGGGGTCGTTACCTCATAATCCATGAAGTCCAATGTTGATGTATCCCTAAGTACCGTATCATTGAATGGAACCCAACGCGACAGACAACGTGTCAAACAGACTCTCGGTCTGAGAGTTATTGGCTTTTCCATTCCAGGGGCCTGGTTGGAATTACGCTCATTCCAAACCTAGAAATTTTCCAGAGTTGTCTAAAACTCACTTAGAGTATCTCATTAGGAAAATCTTGTCACGAGGATCCCAGTGCCGCAGACGGCGCGTCGAACGAACATGCGGTAAATAAGATATTCGAATTTAAGAGAAACATGTCTGGCTCCTTAATCACAGTGGGCTGGTGGGTCGGCCTGTCCTGGCTCGGTGGGTCCGTCTAGGTTTAGGGTTCGGCCCGACCCGAAGGGGAACGGCCCGAGCCGGCTGGGTGCGGCCCCTAGTTTTCCGAAACGGAGGTGCCGAGTGGTGCCGCCCCTCTTGTCTGGCCGGCCGAAGCTGGATGGTCTTCTCCGGCATGAGTGGCCCGCACAGGCTGGTCGTTGTTCATTCGCATGCAGCACCAGTGGGTGTTGCGGCTCCCTTCAGCCCGGCAGGTAGGCGGCCAGCCGGTTCGCCGCCGAAGCGTCCCGCGGAGCGGGGGCCTCGGTTCTCCGCAGAGCGGAACCAAAGGGGTGTCACAGTTCTCTAGACATGATGGATTTAGGCAACCAATTCTTCATCAGCCGAGCGGCCCTCGGTTGCGGGTAGTGGTCTCCCTTCCATGTGGCACCTAATGTCATGGTCCACTTCAAGTAGGCGCGTGGCCACCGTTTCCTCCACCGCCTTCAGTCGTTTCTGCCCCCGATCGTCGCCAACTTCGGTTGCCACCACCTCTTCCTACACCGTCTCCATTTTGAATAAAAACAAGAAACAATGGAGGGTCATCAGGTGGTGTTCGTTCGTCCCACACCCTCCGCGTTAGGTTGTAACAAATGTCCATAGGCGATCACATTCATTCAACAAGAACGAAGGTATAATTTATTCAATTTAAATTATACAAACCCCATACCTCGATTTCAAGAACGGTGCACATCAATGAGCTGTGGAATATGAGCGTCGCGGAGGTCGGGCGTCCTAGAATACAGATGCCAATTCCATTGACATTGGGGTGCGTCTGAAGAGGAAGCGTCATTGGAGTAGTTCTTCGTTTAAGAACGGTGTTCTTCGTCGAGAGATGAACAAATTTCTTCTAATTCTCCAGAGCCTCCCCCAATCGAAAATTTGCCAATGAAAATGAAATAATAGGCTCCCAATATTATAATAATACTTCCATTCCTTTCAAAATATTTCAAACACACGAAAAATTAATTAAGTGATTCACTTAAATTAAATTTCCATGGGTTGGCAAGAATTTCAATGATTTCATATATTTAAAAATGGATGAGTTGGCACATTAATGGGAATCCCAAAGGTTTAAGGGGTTAAAGGTGGTTTAGGTGATCAAGTGGGCCCCACCACACATTATACTCCCATGGGACGTTATGTGGGGTGTGGGACCCAACTCCAACCTCCCATTGGTGGATTTAACCACCACATTTAAAAATAAAATTGTGTACACAACAATATTATTTAATTTTGTATGAAACCCCAAATAAAACTTCTACTCCCGACCAAACACAACTGCGGTAAATGTGTCTTTAAGAGAATATTGGTGCTGCGAGTTCATCTGTGCCCTCCTATTTTAATTCTGAGCACCGGTTTAAAAGGTAGAAAACCGCGCAAATACATTTACTAATCTTACCCGAACAAAACTTCAGAAATTGATTTTGGGAACACCGGGCCTCGGAATCATGCACCGTTAGAAACAGCTGACTCGTAATATTCCAAAGAATATATGAAAAAAATTTCCTTGAAATTTACATTCTTTAAATTACCCCCACCTTAGGGTTTTACTTCCATGTAAATCTACAACACACACTAGGGAAGCACAATGAGGTACTGAGCACACATCTATGCCTCCCGCTCCCATGTGCTCTCTTGGAGGTTCTCATGCTGCCAGTGAATGTGCACTAGAGGAATCGACCATCCACGTAGGACACGCTCCTGTCGATCCTCGATCTCCACCGAGTCCGTGAATGTCGCCCAGTCATCGATGTCTAGCTCCCTGTGGTCGATGATGTGGGATGGGTCATGCACATATCTCCTCAGCTAAGATATGTTGAAGACGTCGTGCAGCCAGTGCAACTCAGGTGGAAGGGTCAGGCGGTAATCCATCTTGCCTACTCTACTGAGGATCTAGAATGACCTGATGAAATGCAGAGATAACTTACCGCCCCAGCCAAATCTCCACAGTCCTCATCGAGGTGAGACCCCTAGGAAGACATGGTCGCCATCCTCGAAATCCAGTGGTCTTCGTCTCCTATCAGCATCAGACTTCTATCTGATCTGTGCAGTCTTCATCCACTCCTAGATGATATTCACCTTCTCCATCATAGCCTGAACCATCTCTGGTCCTACAAGTGATGACTCCCCTGATTCAGTTCAGTACAGAGGTGATCTGCAAGGTCGGTCGTACAGTGCCTCGTAAGGCTCCATCCCAATGGTGGAGTGATAGATTTTGTTCTATGAAAACTCCACCAAGGGTAAGTGATCCTCTCAACTACGACCAAAGTCAAGGACACATGCATGAAGCATGTCCTAGAGAGTCTGAATAGTCCTCTCAGTCTGACCATCCGTCTGAGGATTGAAGGCAGTGCTCAAGCGAAGCTGCGTCCCAAAATCCTCTTGTAATCCCTTCCATATCTGGGAAGTGAAACGAGCATCTCTATTAGAGACGATAGACGATGGAACACCATGAATGCATAAAATCTTATGAATGTAGAGGCGTCACAAGCTCTCTGCTGAGCCCTGCTCTTTGATCGGTAGGAAGTGGTCCGACTTGTTGAGTCGGTCTACGATCACCCAGATAGAGTTGTTTCCTCTTGATGTATGTGGAAGGCTGGTCACGAAATCCATGGATAACCCACCCCACTTCCACTCTGGGACCTCTAAAGGATGTACCAATCCTGCTGGTACCTATTGCTCCACCTTCACTTGCTATCAAGTGAGGCATCGTGAGACAAACTCTGCTACAAATTTCTTCATACCTGCCCACTAGTGCTGTCGTCTGAGGTCCTGATACATCTTCACTCTTCCTGGACGTACCACTAGAGGGGAAGTGTGAAACTCCATCATCACTTCCTCCTGTAGTGAAACTAGTACCATGGTACATCACATGAAGATGATGACGTGCTCCCCTCCTTAAGAAAACCCATCAGGTTCTTGCCCTGATGATATCCGAGCACGTTGCGCCTCACAGTCAATGGCCCCACACTGCGCCTCTCCGACCCACTGAAGTAGTGGAGGAGTGGCTATGAGGGACTAAAGAAAGGGTACTCCATCTCTATTCACAAAGGATATATTCAACATGGTTAAATGCTCAGTCACCTCTCCTAGTAGCTGAATTCTAGATCTCCTACTGAGAGCATCTGCTACAACGTTCCCCTTCCCAGGATTATGGACTACCTCAAAGTCATAAACCTGGAGGAACTCGAGCCATCGCCACTGTCTTAGGTTCAGTTCCTTCTGTGAGAAGATGTACCTGAGACTCTGGTGGTCAGAATATATGGTAAAGCGCTTTCCCATCAGATAGTGCCACCACATCTTCAAGGCAAAGACCACTGTTGCTAACTCTAGATCATGGGTAGCATAGTTTTGCTCGTACTGCCTAAACTTCCATGAATCGTACGCAATCACTGCTCTCTCCTACATCAGGACACACCCGATTTTGGTCCATGACAAGTCAAAGTAAACCACGTACCCTACGCCCTCCTCTGGTAGCCTCAAGATGGGCACACTTGTAAACCTCTGATTCAGCTCTAGAATGCTCTGCTGGCATCTATCTGACCACACGAAGGGTTTCCCCTTCTTCGTCAAAGAAGAAAGCGGTAATGCAACTCTGGAGAAGTCTAGCACAATGGTAAGTCTGGCCGACTCTTGAGTGATAAATTGCACCCTCTAATGCATGATTACATCCTGTACTGCCTGGGTTTTCCTTTTCACCAACCAAGGAAAACCCCATCCCAACTTTTTAGATAAGCCACAACCTTTTTTCCTAACACAGTCAATCTGTGTATGAACTTTGGTTTCCCAGTGCATACCCAAAAAAAATCGTAAGACCTCAACACTTCCACCAAGAGCTTCCAACCGAAACTCTCTCCTCAAGGGTCAAATCACATCGTCAGCGTAATTTTGATTATCAACTCTCCACCTAATGTTATCTCCAGACGTGAGGGTTAAGTTAACGGCTTAACTTGAAACTATAGGTCTGGGACAAGATTCATGGAATTGAGGCCGGATTGGTACCTATGTCTATTGATACAGTAGCTAGTAGTAGACACAGACCGTACCAAAAATCATCCCTAGAGCCCTTGGGGCACACTCCTTGACCACATGCATCTAATCTCTTCCCATGACCTCCAACTCCCGGAGCCTAGAAGGGACTAAAAATATGGGTGGATGTAACATGTCGAAATTTTCACCACCCCATGCTGCTCTCCTAGTTATGATTCAATGTCTGTTTCCCTACAGATTCATCTATCCTTAAAAATTACTCTTCGAAACATTTTACATGCTCAAGTCTCTGTGACTAGTCCCAGTTTTAGGCTTTCCAATTGTTAACATTCTCTGGTTGTATCCGCTCGGCCAATGAACATTCAACCATAAGGGTTTTCTCTAGCACCCTAAAATAAGTAGGAATGCATAGATGAAAAATTGTTGGCTCAGATATCATTAAACACACCTTGCTCAGAGGACCATGCCCTAAAGCACTGATTGAATCATATTCTTCGAGTACTAGGAAAGATCATTATGTCTCAATGAAAACTCAGCTACCAACACATCGTCCTACCGAAGTTGTATAGGCTCTATAAAACTCTCATCCACCTCCTCAAGCCTGTCCTCAACCGTATGTGGGTCGGGCTCACCTCGGAACTTTGGAGGCCTCTGCCGCCAAAACTCATGAAACGTGCTCAGTCGGCATGCACCATCCGCCAGTGTCGATGGTGGCATCTACTGCCCAATGGGTGGTGGTACTGCTGGTACACCACCCGAAGGTGCCAACATAGTAAGAGGTCCTTGCACTGGAGTCTCGTCACATGGTGGGCCATCATCGTGTACTCTCTCTCAGGAACCCTAGCTGGCTATCTTCGCAGTGGCATCCTGATAAAGAACATGTGCGCCACAGTTAAAAATTTATACATGATGAGCTGACTCAAAGTAATCACAAAGAAAACATTTGAAACACACAAGAAATCAGTGTTTTCCTGCACTGAGTCCGAAATCAAAGGTCAGCGTCCTAGTGTATGGATATGTCGGCCGACGCACCAAAACTGGACTTCCTAGACTGAAAACCACACTCAATACTCTTAACACTATTTCTATATAGAAAGAATGATTAGAGTCTTGAGTTCTGTGGTAGATTCAACTCCTCTGATAAAAAATTGTCACGACCCACCCTCGAGGCCCGTGCTGTGACTACCCCAAGCATGTCTTCCATAGGCCAGGGGCTGGCTTCTAACACAAAAGGCATAAATTCCTAAGCTCGGAAGGCATTGACTTTATAGAATCAACACACACACAAATAGAGTAAGCTAGAAGTAATGCACTTTGTGAATACCAACTAAAAAAGGTAGTTCTGAATGTTAAGGGGGCCGGAAATACAATCCCAATAGTAAAAGTACAGGTACAAAGGAAAAAAAGTACAACTGAAAAAGGGACAATAGATGAAAAGGGTAGCTCCTGGAACGTTCGGCGAGTGCCCTACCTAAAGTGTAGGTATAGATGTACACCTCAGAACTCCACGTCTATCGGTCCACTCTGTGTACCGCCTCGTCGTGTGGTCCACCTCCAGGTACCGTCCGGTCCTGGCTCGCTCTCGGCCTTCATAAAAGATTTTCATCGTCTGCATCCAACACAACAAGGAGCGGGCATAGGCCGTGCAGGGGTGAGTGTAAAGATACTCAGTAGGTACCCCGAGACCCCTGAAGGTCTCACAAAATCCACAAAGGGTAAACCAGAAAAGGAAAGATACAATCCCGAAGTATCAACCAACCCTACATAGGTATATGCCCATACACATACCTAAGTTATCAACCACTGTTCATCTCCAACTCTCGAGATCAAGCACAACCCAGTCTGCACTAGAATTTAAAGTCAATCACTTCGATGATAATGATTGAAAGTCAAGACGCGGCTCACATGGGTATACATCTTTCATATAGAGATATAGATGATCAGATTTAGTCACTAATTCAACTAAGCTGACTGACCCACACAGGATACAAGACCAGCTAAGCTGTCAGACCCACACCAGATACAAGACCTACTACTATGTCAGACCCACATAGGATAAAAGTACAGCGATCAAACTGCCAGACCAACACAGGATACAAGAAGAGTTGTTATTTCACTGATTCATCTATGCTGTCAGACCCACACATGATACAGGACCAGCTACTATGTCAGACCCACACGGGATATAAGTACAGAGGTCAAATTACTGGACCCACACAGGATACAAGAAAAGTAGTCATTGTTGCTGAACCCACGACGCATTCCGGTACAATTGCCATCATTGTAAAACCCATAGAGGATCCCAGTAGGGTAGTCATCAATGTTGAACCCACGAAGGATCCCAGTACGGTAGACGTCACAGTCGCAGCCAACTCTAGTGTTCCCCCACACAGCACACTCTATTTTGGGAGGGTCCTCTCCTCGAGTCAAATGGGTCGTTACATTAACTGGCACGATGTCCAAAGTTTATGTATACTAATGTTTCGTATCTTCAAAAAGAACACAACGCGTAAAACGGACATCCAGTCTGAGTGTTATTGGATTTTCCGTTTCAAGGGCCTGGTTGGAATTATGCTCGTTCCAAACCCATCTGTTTTCCAAATTTTCCCCAAAATCACATAGAGTATTGCAAAAGGACCATCTTCTCACAAGGATACCAGTGCCATAGACTGCGCGATGAATGGACACACGGCCTAGAAGATATTATCATTTAAGGGAAACGGGCTCGGCCTGTCCTGGCACGGCGGGTCCGACCCGGTGGGGCGAGGCCCGGCCCGGTGGGGCGCGACCTAGCCCGTCCGGCGCCGCCCAGCACAGAAAGGTGTGGCCCTACCCTGCTAGCATGGGCCGGCCCTACTGGAGCGGCCCGGCCCTGCTAGCACGGCCCGGCCCGGCTGGAGCGGCCCGGCTCAGCTGGCCCGCGGCTGGTCGCGGCTCGGCCAACCGGACGATCGGATTGGGGGCCGCGGCCGCTGGTTTTCTGAAATGGTGGTGCCGAGCGGCGCCACCCTCCTTTCCGTCCGGCTGAAGCCAGCCGGTCTTCTTTGGTGTGAGCAGCCATCACGGGCGGGCCGCTGTTCTTCCGCAAGCAGCACCATCGGGTGCCGCAGATCCCTTCATCCCGGCCGGCAGGCGGCTAGCCGGTTAGCCACCGAAGCAGGCCACGTTTCTCCATCTCGGCCTGCTTTAGCCGGACGGTTCTTCTTCGGCAGAGTGGCCTGTGGTTTCCGGCCACGGTCTCCCTTCCACACGGCACCCAGTGCCGCGGTCCTCTTCAAGTAGGCGTGCGGCCATCGTTGCAGCCACCGCCTTCGGTCATTGCTACCCCCAACCTTCGGCAACTCCGGTCTCCACCACCTCTTCCAACACCATCTCCATCGAAAATAAAAATAAGAAACAGTGGAGGGTCTTCATGCTATGTTTGTTCGGCCCGCACCCTCCGCGTTAGGCGGTAACAAATGGCCATAGACGATCACTTGCATTCATCATGAATGAAGGTATAATTTATTCAATTTAAATTATACAAAACCCCTACCTCGATTTAAAGAACGGTGCACATCAACGAGCCTTGGAAGATGAGAGTCACAGAGGTCAGGCATCACAGAATACGGACTTCGATTCCATTGACATCGGGGTGCGTCCAAAGTAGAAGCGTCGTTGGAGAAGTTCTTCGTTGAAGAACGGTGTTCTTCGTCGAGAGAGGAACACCTTTCTTCTAATTCTCCAGATCCTCCCCCAATAGAAAATTTTCCAACAAAAATGAAATAATAGGCTCCCCATATTATAATATTATTTCGGTGCCTTTCAAAATATTTCAGACACATGAAAAGTTTATTATGTGATTCACTTAATTAAATTTCCATGGGTTAGCCAGAATTTCAAATGTTTGATAAATATAAAACAGGGATGAGTTGGCACATTAATGGGAAGCCCAAAGGTTTAAGGGGATAAAGGGGGGTTAGGTACTCGTGTGGGCCCCACCACACATTATCAACCCATGGGAGGTTATGCAGGGTGTGGGCCCCACCTCCAACCTTTGGTGGATTTAACCACCACCTTTAAAAATAACATTGTGTACACAACAATCTTATTTAATTTAGTATGAAACACCAAAATAAAACTTCTACTCCTGACCAAACACAACTACGGTAAAGGTCTTATTATGTGAATACCGGCACTACGAGTTCATCAGTTCCCTTAGATTTCAATTCTGAGCACCGGTTTAAAAGATAGAAAAACCCGTACATACGTTTATTGAACGTACCCGAACAAAACTTCAGAAATTTATTTCGGGCAAGCGGAACCTTGTAATTAGGCGCCGTCAGAAACCACAGACTCTTAATATTACAAAGAATCTAAGAAAAAATTTTCCATGAAATTTGCAGGTCTTTACTTTTTTTTATTTTTTAAAAATAATATTTTCTTATATATTTGTGGGTCTCTGTGTGTGCGTGTATATATATATATATTACATAAACCCGTTATATATGTTTATTTAAATAAATTATAAACATATATATATATATATATATTATATAAATACTTAAAATAAATACTTATACATATAAAAAAATGTATACATATATTAATGTTGGTATACATAACAGAAATTAAATTCTAAAGATTTGTTCAAATATATTTATCAAAATGAAAAAAAAAATATGGGTATATAAATATTATATAATTAATTGATATATTTTTATTTTGACTTATATTGTACATATATTATACTAAATACATTTGTGTTATATATTTACGTATAAACACATTTATATTTCATTATGTATACAAATACATATAATACAAACAAAAGTTAAATTAAAAATATAAATATAAATATACATATTAATTATATTATATAAACTATATTATAAATAATTTATTATATAAAATTTATATATAATAGATATAATTATATTATATATATTTTTGCTGCTTGTAATGGGATCCCTCTTTTTTATTTCATAAAGAGGTTTAGTATTTTATATTTAATAAAGGGGGGTTTTACCCTCAACCTTTTCAAAAGATATTATATTATATATATTATTGTATACCATATTAATTATAAATTAATATAGTGATTATATGATATTTTATTTTATATATTATATATTTCAAATTATGTGAATGTATTTGTTTTTTTGTGGATGTATATATCTTTATACCCGATTTAATACAAATTTATATAATTAAATTTATAAACATGTAATTTAAATGTGTTTAATATAATATATGTATGATATAAATAATAAAATAATTTTATATTATTCATAAAAACCGATATATATTTTTATAGTTTAGAAAAAGTTATAATAATAATATTATTAAATAATATTATTTTTATCATACACACACTCACACCCAAACATATATGTATATATATGAGTGGTGAATTATCATTTAAATACATTAAAAAATGTAAGTGTATTGAAATAATTATACATATATATATTATTATTATATTATATATACATATTATATAGTTATATTTCGTACATATTTTATTATATTCATCCTTTTATAAAATATATTAATACATTATATATATACAAAAAAGTATGTGAAGAAATAAATATATACATAGATGTTATTTAGAAATAAAATAAGTTAAAAATGGTATTCCTCAAATATATAGTTATTATATATATATATGCAAATAAGAATATTGTGAACATAATATTTACAATAAAAATTTACAAATAAATATTTATAATAATAAAAATCCAAATATATATAAATATTAAATCGTATTCATGAAATACACAAAGAATATAAAAATAATATTTATTAAATAAATACACAAATACCCATATAATATCTATTAAGAAATTTTTTTCATCAAATACACATATATAGATTAACATATACGTTATATATATATACCAATAATAACATTAAGAAAATAATATTTATTATATTAAACTTCCAAATATATATAAATATTACTTTTTGGGGATGCTTTGTATGATTATGATCTTTCTGGCTCCATGGAAAATAAATACATATTAAGGGTGCACCCTGATAGTGTTCAAATGCGTTGGGAAAAGAATTTAATCTCTAGAGATGACAAGTTTTACGATACCTTGATGAATAACCGTGGTAATTTTTATGACACCTTGGGGATGGACCTTGGTGATTTGTTCATGAATGTATCAATTAAATGTTGTAGCCACATTTTCAAGTTATGATTCAAGTTATTATTATTATGATATGTCTCTTTATCTATGTGTTCTTATAGATATCTCTCAAGTTCACATGTTAACTGTTTCACATGTTTTCTTTACTGGGCCTTCTACTCACCTTTTCATTTGATGTATGTCACCTGAATATGATTTCTAGTAATTGTACTTGGGATAAAACTATGATAAATCCTTTTAAGTGTAATAGAATAATATTTTTTATATTTTCGTGTAATATTTTCCTTATTTCCAAGACATTATATTTTAAAGATCCTCTGTTTGTAAAATTTAATGAAAAGTTATCTAATAAAAAGGTGGGATTCCATAGTTAGTATCAAAAGATATTTAGTTATTTGTTGAAATTATTGCACAAAAACATTAGTAAGAACCCTATATAGAAGTTTAAATATAGGAAAAATTCCTGGTATTTGGTTAAATATTAAGTAAGTTGTTTCCGAACAAATAAATCCTTGTCTGGATACAAACAACTAGATGTGGATCTAACACAGATGTACCTAGGTGTGAAAACTCCAAAAAGGAGTTTTTGTCTTGACCAGGGTATCTTGGTACAAAACAATGCGCCTTACTACACTACTGGTTTCAAACTACTGGGGGAAATGTTTGGTCCATCACAATATTTTTATGAATCATTATAAAGGATTTATAGAGAAATGAAATTGCTTAAGCATTATGTTTTAATCCTTAAAATACTTAATAGTTAAAAGATTTTTAAATTAAATAATCTTCCAAATAAGGGTTTATTATTATAGAGAATGGTGGGCAATAGGAGGAACCGTGAAAATGGTGAATGCAATGGACCATGAAATGATGACCCTCTGATGGAAGCTGGAATTAAATCTTTCTCGAGAATGATGAACCACATGACTCATGTTATCAGGAATAACATGAATCAAGCTGGGAGAATAATCTCACAATGAAGGGAAAAACATTCTGTGGAGTCCATTATGTTTCAGTGACCACCAACCATTAGTGGATATACTGATCCATTGATTTATGAATAGTGGATAAACTCTATTGAGAAGATATTTTCTATGATACACTATTTAGAACAAGATATGGTCACCCTAGCTATTTACTACTTTGAGGGATAAGCTGATAAGTGGTGAAAACTGATTAAAACACAATTCCAAGAGTGGAGGTTAAATCTATGGAGTGGGAAGATTTTAGAGGGATCTTCTTCAATATTTTATTCCCTCATTCTATGGGAAAAAATGCAGAAGGATTTTCTAGAGTTGAAGCAGAAGAAAAATGAATATGTTGGAAGCAATGAGATGAACTTGAAAATAATTTCAGCTTACACCTCAGCCTTGGTTATAGATCATAATTGGAAGGTTGATAGATTCTTTGGTGGGCTATGAACTCATCTGTAGAATAATCTACCAACCAAGACTATGATGACTATGAGGAGATCATACTGTGTGCAATGAAAGTCGAACCAGAGTTTGGTGATACACAATGGTCTCATAAATCCAATGAAAAGAAGAGATCAATGGAACCTAGCATATGGATGACCTTTGATCCAGGAAGTCGAGGCAAGAAAGTTCAACGTCCCACGTGTAATAAATGTTGCAAGAAGAATTCTGGGAATAGCTTTCTTGGGAGTGGTAATTTTTTAAAGTGTGGAATATATGTCTATATTGCGAGGAATTTTCATAGTGATGTGAGGCCTCAACATCCCAACACTAATTATAAGGGGAATAGGGTGCAGGCCCTACCTGATGTCCAATGCTATAAATGTGGAAAACATGGCCACTTTTCCAATAACTGTCCAAATCTAAGGGCAGTGAAGGGGAATCACCATCAACCTTAGAAAAGTCAAAGTGAACAAGGTCATGAATTTTCTATCACTATGGCTGATGTTGAAGCTCCAAATGACGTGGTGGAAGGTACTATTTTTTATCTCTTAAATCTACCATGTAATTTGTTTGAGTTGGGTTCTACACATTCCTTTATTTACTCCATGTTTACTAAGAATTTAGAATCAAGCCATAAATTTCTAAATGTAGAGTTATCAGTCAAGACTCCTTGTGGGATTATCAAAGCATCATCAGTGTTTAGAAATTCTAGTATTTACTTTTGTGAGCACAATCGTATTGAAAATCTAGTATTCTTTCCCATGATTGAATTCGACATTATACTAGGGACATACATGCTCTCGATGTATAATCCTCAGGTCGAATGAAGAAGAAATGAAATATCAATAGTCTTGAATGAAAAAATTATACTTATCTTTCAGAGAGGGTTATATCAATCTAATAATTTCCTATAAGAACCACCTATATCCTTCTTTATGGATTAGATCAATGAATAAGAAGTTGGAAATGGGATTAAAAGGATAGATAATTGTCCCCATCAGCCATGAATACATTGATGTCTTTCCTGAGGTGTTACCCAAACCTCCCCTAGAAATAGAGGTAGAGTTCTCCGATGAACTCGTACATAGATCTCATCCAATATCAAATACTACATATAGGATGGAAAAGGAAGATATAGAGTAATTAAAGAAACAACTCAATGTATTTTGGTGAAGGGGTTTATTCTATTGAGTGTGTCTCTTTGGGGAGCACATGTTCTCTTTGTGAAGAAGAAGGATGGATAAATGCGGCTATCCATTGATTATAGATAACTGAACATGATCACAATGGAGAACAAGTAACCACTTCAAAGAAGTGATGACTTATTTTTAAAAATTCCATGGGACACAATTTTTCTTCACAATTGATCTTTGATATGGTAATCATCAATTGAGTGTGAAAAAATAATGTATTACAAAATCTTCCTTCGGATCAAGATATGGTCATTATTTTTATGTGGTTATTCCCTTCAGATTGAGTAATGAACCTTCTATTTTTATATAATCAATGAATATAGTCTTTAAGGACTACCTTGATAACTCTGTGGTAGTTTTTGTTGATGATATTCTGATATATTCCAAAATTTGTGAGGAGAATGAGGATCATATAAGGAATTTTTTGAAAAATCTATGAAAGGAGAGGATTTTAAGAATGTTCAAAAACTTGAATTTTGGATACAACATGTTTCTTTTTTGGGTAACATTATAACTAATGAAGGAATCACAATTTACTATACAAAGACAATGGGTGAAGAGGAGTGGCCTTGGCCTACTCCAATAATGGAGATTCGTAGTTTTCTTGATTTAGCAGGATATTATAGGAGGATTGTAAAAAAAACATGACTTTCAAATCCATTAACCACATTAACTCAAAAAGGGGTCAGGTACATCTTGACAAAGGAGGGTGCGGAAAGTTTTCAAGAGCTAAGGAAGATATTGGTTACCGCACCCAAGATAAATATTCCCTCAAGTAAAGAAGGATTTGTTATTTTTAGTGATGCATCTCTGAAAGGGATTTGGTGCATCCACAAGAAATATGAAAAAGTCATTTCTTATGCATCTCAGCAATTGAAGAATCATCAGAAAAACTATCATACACATGATCTGGAGGTGGCTGCGATCATTTTTTCTTTGAGGCACTATCATTATGGTGAGAAATGTTATATATACACAAAATATCAATGTTTGACGTATATATTAACATCAAAGGAATTGAACATGAGACAAAGGATATGGTTGTAAATTTTTAAAGACTATGATTGTTAAATTCATTATAATCATAGAAGAGAAAACAATGTTGTTGATGCATTAAGTAGGAAATACCCAGTTTTTCTGTCTATAAGGTGGATTCAAATAGATCTATTGATCAATGACCTACTAATACTGGACAAGGGAATTATAAGATAAGGGACATCATCAACCATGTTCTAAATGATTTCTCAACCATAATTAATAGATAAGATCAAAAAATATTAGAAATAATATACTTTGTTATAGAATATGTTTGAGTCTTTGAAGGATGGGAAGTTTCATGAGTTAATTATTGATCAAGAAGGTGTAATGATTTTATTTACAAGACTATATGTTCCATATATTCTAGAGATTAATATTGAGCTAATGGATGAAGATCATATCTCTATGTTCTCTATACATCTTGGGTGTAGAAAAATATATAAAGACCTTCATGATCATTATTGGTGGGATAATATGAAAAGGAAGATTGCTGACTACACTACAAGGTGCATGGTATGTCAGCAAGTGAAGGAAGTTCAACCAATTACTAAATGGGTATTAAATTCACTACCCATACCAGTATGGAAGTGGGACACTATCACTATGGAATTTTTCACTGGTCTCCTGAGAACATCCTAAGGAAGCACTGCAATATGGGTAATTGTGGACTTTCTCACCAAGACTACCCATTTTATCTCTATTCGGGATGATTTCTCTACTGATAAACCTTCCCAGATTTATGTGAAGAAAGTGGTAAGGCTACATTGAGTTCCACTTTCTATCATATCAGATCGTGATCCAAGGTTCATATCAAAATTTTGGAGAATTCATCAACATTCATTGAGTACATAATTGAATTTCAGTGTGGCCTATCACCCCCAAACTGATATAAATTCTGAAATGATTATTCAGACACTCGAGGACATGCTAAGAATAAACTCAAGGGGATTTTAAGGTGGATAGGATCAACATATTCTATTATTTTAGTTCAATTACAACAACATCATCCACTCGAGCATTCAATTTGAACTCTATGAAGATATATATGGGAAGAAATGTGGAACTCGTACTTATTGGGATGAAGCTGGTGAGAGAAATCTTCTTGGGCCGGATCTTGTGCAAGAGATGACAGAAAAAGTCCACACCATCCAGCAACACATTAATGCTTCTCAGAGTTGGAGAATGATTTATGCCAACAACTGTCGAAGGGACCTATAGTTTGATTTTGTTGTCAAATAATTTTTTCGAATTTCACCTTGAAAGAGAGTCATAAGGTTTGGAATGAAAGAGAAGCTCAGCCCTAGGTAAATTGGCCCCTATGAAATCCTTGACTGTGTAGGTGGTGTGTCTTATTGGATTGCACTTCCTCCAATTCTACTATAGGTTCATGATGTATTCCATGTATCACTCTTGAGGATGTAAATACGTGACCCTTCACATGTACTAAATCTATACGTGGTACAACTATAACATGAACTCTCTTATGAGGAGAAGACGGAGGAGATCTTGAATCGTAAAGACATGGTGCTATGAAACAAGACTACCCACCTAGTTATGTTATTGTGGAGGAAACACAAATGTGAAGAAGCCATGTGGGAACCGGAGGAGTCTATGAGGCAGAAATACCCACACATTTTATCTTCTGAGGGTATGAGTTAAAATTTGAGGGACAAATTTTCTAAATGGAGGAAAAATGTAACGACCTGAACTTTTGAATCCAATTGTGTTTCCTGAATTTTTTTGTACTCAACAAAACGATATCCTTTTATTAATGAAGTAAGTATTATTAAATTGTGATTTTTGGGTTTAGATTGTTATATGACTTTTTTTCAATATAACCATTAGAAAATATACTCATAACATTATGATTATTGTTTATAAATACAAATGATCATGGATAAATAATACAGAAATAAGAGTCGATGGACTCATCAAGTAAACTCAGGCCATACGAATCCCTTTATTAAGAGCATGAGATGTAGGTGGCGTCGCTGGTCTTTTCTCTGGACCTAGCCCAAGATAAACTCCTACACGTTATGCATGAACAAAATCTCTTACGAGAGATGTTCAGGTTGATAGAAAACACCACTTGAGCAATATTTTCTAAGCCACATCAAGATTCTATCACTGTTTCACATGTTACTCTTAGGTCTTATGAAGGTGTTATAAGGGGCTATGTAATGAGGCCTTAGTTACATTGTATAATATTTTTGAATAAATAAAATTTTTATTTCATATTATGGTAAAATTTGTGTATTTCAAATGTACACATCAATATAGGTTGAATTTATAGAGGTTCCATACTATTGTTGAATTTGGGAAAAAATGTAATTTAAAATATTTTTATTAAAATTTAAAAAATTAATAATGTGAAATGATTTTCAAAAAATGGTCTTCTATAGTTGTGATCAGAAAAAAATTGAGATTCTAAAAAGATCAACTTAATTTTTGGAGAATAATAAATTATGAATAATAATATTACCCTTATGAGTAGTAATGTGACCGATGTAATAGTATCTTCAATTAAGAATGTATAAATATAATTTAGGCATCTTGTTTGTTAATGTGATATAAGATCATTAGTAAATAACTTTTTTAGAAATTATCGGTTAAGTATTAGTATTTTTTCAGGTAAATATTATTTTTAATTGAAATATAAATATCTCAAAATTAGAAAATTATTTTCAATAAATGGAGTTAATTTTTGAATTCAGAGCATTGATATATTGTTTCAGTGAATTTATGAGTTTTTTATAAAATAATTTGTTTATCAGTGAATAGTAAAAATACACTTTAGAGTTTCCTTGAGTTTAATGACATAGTAAATGATGTAATCATGATGTAATAATTCTGTTCGACTTTTGTATAGTAAGATATGTTATGAGGTGTCCCAAGTGTCAAATACCATCATAAAATACCATGGTAAAGCCCATGGTTTCGAATATAACACTGATGAGGTGTCCCATAAAAATTAATAAAATATTCATTCTCTTTAGCGATAAATACCATCCAATTACTTCATTACATTCATTCCATATTCTTCGACAATGAATTTAGGGACTTTTTACATCCAATTAATTCTCAAAATGTGCTCTCAAGCCCCCCAAGGTCCCAACCTTCACATTTTTAAGTTACTCTTCAAGGTAAGGGAACCTTTCACCCTCATCTTTCAGTCATGAAATCCTTTATGTTATGTATACTAGTTTTCATTTTATTATGTGGGGGTATGTTATTATATATCCTTATTTTTTTCCATTTTATTTCCAAATTTTTAGAGACCCTTTCTGATCTCATAGACTAATTTTCTAAATTTTTAAGTGACGTTGTTAGGCTACCAAATTTTTTAAATGAAATTGCATCTTCCCTTTTCATTCAAGATACCTTTTCATGTTGTATTTCATTAAAACATACATACCATGGTCTTATTTACAATGTATTACGTCCATATAATATATTATGAGTTATTTATGAGTTTTTAACTCTTGTACTCTTTCTTTTTAACATTTTCTAAAACCATGTTTTATAGCCATTATGCTGTAGAATTTTCGTCTAAAAAATCTATCTCATTTTCTCATGAAATTTTATTATTTTATTTATTTGAATACAAAAACATATTTTGTTTCCAAGGGTATTCAACAAGACATAAAAATGATATACTTTATTCTAGAATTGACATACCTAAAACCCTTATTCCATTTTCAGGGTTTATAAATGAAATAATTATCTTGTATTTAAGAACTTTTTAAAACGTCATGATATTGATATGTAACCCATTTCATTTATTCTCTTTGGGATATTTATTAAATGTATGATTCTTATCTTTGTGGATCAAAATAAAATAAAGAAAAATTAAGGATGCACCCTGATAGTGCACCAGTGCAATTGGTAAAGTATGTAATCACTAGAGATGACAAGATTTACGATAAATTGGTGAATAACTATGGTAATTTTTATGACACCTTTGGGATTGAACTTGATGATATGTTCAGGAATGTCTAAATTATATTTTGTAGCCAAATTTTTATGTTATGCTTCAAGTTATTATTATTATTATATCCCTCCTTTTCTATATGTTCTTATTGATATCGCTCATGTTCACATGTAAATTATTTCACTTGTTTTCCTTACTAGGAATTTTTCTCACCATTTCCTTTGATGTATGTCTCCAATATATGAGATGCATTAATTTGAATTAGGATGAACCTATGATGAATCATTTAAATTGTAATAGAATTATGTGTTATATGTTTTCATGTAATATATTCCTGATTTCCAAGACACTAGACTTTTAAGATCCTCTGTTTTTTAAAATATAATAAAAAATTATGTAATAAAAAGGTGGGATACTATACAATAATACTAAAAAAGATTCATAAGAAAAAATATTTGTTAGTGAGTCCCAAATATGACACATTAATGTGATTTATGGGCTTCCCTTGTCATCATACCGATGGAGGACTTTGACATAATCCTCAGTATGGATTGGATCTCAAAATATGATGCCAATATTTATTGCAATATAAAGGATATTATTATTTGTGAGTAAACTGATGAATCCATAATCTTTGAAGTAGAATTTTCCTCGCATGATTCTTATAGAGATCCACCCCAATAGTTCAACAAAATGAAATTCATGGGGAATAAGATAATAAAACCTCTAGTTATGAAGAAAGAAATATTTAATTTGAGGATGTACCAATTTTATAGGAATAAATTGACATATTTCTTAAGGATTTATCTGGAAATCCCCCATAATGTGATGTGGAATTAACTATTGGTTTAATCCCTAATTCAAGGCCCATATAAAAGACTACCTATATAAAGTCCATAGTGTAATTAGTGGGTTTGAATACACAAATAGAGTATTAGGGTAATAATTGATTTATTCATCCAAGTGTTTAATTATGGGGATCCCTTATCCTCTTATTTAAAAAGAAATATGGATCAATGAGGTTGTGAATTTATTATAGGGAAATCAATTCTATAATAATAAAGAACACATATCCTCTACCTCGTATTGATGACTTTTTCGATCAACTTCACATAGGCCAATATTTTTCTATGATTGATCTTTTTTCTAGATATCACTAGTTGTGGGTGAAGATGGAAGTCATTTTTAATATAGCTTTTTAGAAGAGGTATGGAGATTACGAGTTTACAGTAATTCCATTTGGATTGGCGAATACACCCTCTATTTTTATGGTCCTAATGAATACAACATTCAAGTAATATCATTATGATTTTTTTGTATTCATTAATGATATTATGGGGTATTCTAGAAGATATAAGGAAAAAGATAATCACTTACATATCATTGTTAAGACTCTTAAAGGTAAGAGTTATATGGGAAATTTAGAAACTGTGATTTTTGGATTCACAAATTTTCTTTTATTGGACATATTATTTCCAATAATCCAATATCATTTTATCCTGAAAATAAAAAGGCACTAATAGAATTTCCTATATAAAAAAACATTTCTGGGTATGTAGTATCATTAGTTTTCCATGTTACTGTTAGTGATTCCTTTAGAATTTTACTCAATTGGCTCACTCGCTAACACAATTTTACAAAAAGGGGAAAGTTTTTTTTGGATGAAGGAATGTGATTAATGATTCAATGATCTAATGATGATATTTTTTAATGCTATGAATTTGACTCTACCATCTGGAAGTGAAGTTTTTATCATATATAGTGATTTATCTAAGAGGGTACTTGGTTGTATTGTAATGCAATGTGATAAAGTAATTTCATATACCTTAAGGAAATGAAAAACTAATGAAAAAAATTATCACCCCATGATCTTGAGTTTGAGGCTGTAATCGTTGCTTTGAAGATATAGGGACATTATCTCTTGGGTGAAAAAAGTGATATATACATAGATCATAAAATCCATAAATACATATTCTCACAAATAGGGCATAACATGATACAAAGTATATGGCTTGGGATACACAAGTATTATGATTTATCAATATACTACCACCCAGGGAAAGAAAGTAAGGTGGAGGATGCTTTGAGTAGAAAGGATCCTAGAGTTATGACCTAAATTAGGATTCTGAAGGATCCTTTATTCATGGATCTAGTAAATATGGAAATGTTAATTCATACGGAAAGTGATATATCAATCATCATTCAAATTATTGAAAATAACATATTTATTAGAGAGGATAAATAATTCACAATCTAATGATGAGGATCGTCAAAATAAAATCAATGTTGTGAATGAAGGGAAATTAGCAGACATTGTTTGGTAATATGGTGTTCAATGATTTCAAAAGGGTATTTTTGTGCAATTTATAATTGATTTAAAAATATAATTTATGGATGATTCTTATAGATAAAATTTCACTGTACACCATGGTAGAAAAAAGATGTATAGGGACTTGAAAGAACACATTTGTTGGGATAACATGAATAGGAAAATTACGTTTCATGTATACAAATATTTCATTTTTAAACAATTGAAAGTTTTAAGGAAGTATCCTAAAGGAGTCATGAAACCTCTTCCTATTCCTATGTGGAAATTGGATGAAATTGGTATGGGAGTTTTCATGGGACTTACATATTCTCAAAGATATAATGATGTAATAGGGGTTATCATTGATATCCTAACCAAATCTTCAAATATACATTATATAAGGGAATTCATGCATCTTTATAACCACACGTGGCTCTATATTAAAGAAGTTGTGAGTCTTCGTGTCACACTATTGTCAATTTCCTCTGATCATGACCCCCTCTTTACATCAGAATTATGGAAGAGTCTTCAAATGGATATTGACGCTGAGCTTCATTTAAGCACTCCCTACCTTCCACAATTTGATGGAGAATATGAAATAACAACTTAATCAATGGAGTACATGTTGGGGTCACACTAAGTTGACTTTTAATGTATATGGGATCAATACATACCATTGGTAGAGTTTCCTTATAATAATAGTATCCATACATGTAATCAAATGGAACCATATGAAGTATTATATGGAAATGGGTTTTAGTATCAAAATAGTTGGGATGCATTTGGAGAAAGGAAACTCATAGTCCCAAAACATATTTATGATTTGACAGTAAAGCTGAATTTTATTTAGGCTCTTTTCAAAACATCTCAAAGTAGAAAAAGATTTATACCGATAATCAGAGAAAATATTTGGAATTCCATGTGGGAGATCATGTTTTACTAAAGATATCTCCATGGAAGGGTGTTATCAGGTTTGGTAAGAGGGTAAAGACGATTCCTAGGTATATCGAACCCTTCGAGATTCTTTATTGAGTTGGAGTTGTTGTTTATCATTTGCCTATGTCATCAATTCCCTCAAAAGTGCAGGACATGTTTTATATATCTATACACTAGAAGTACATGCATGAACCAATGAGTGTGGCCACATATGATAATATATATTTGGAACTTGACCTTTATTACTATGAATAAACCATCTAGATTCTTTGATGCTACATAGAAAGAATTTAGAAATCAGAAAAATCATTTGGAAAAGGTACTCTAAAAATCACAAAAAATGATAGAAGAAACATAGGTTCCAGAGGATTATATAAATAATAAATATCCACACATTTTTTAGAAGTTATTACCAATAAAACATTAAATAAAAAAAAATTAGGAGGGAAGAATGTATCCCCCTATGAAAATTCCATATTTTCATTCTATAAAAAAATATTGTTTTATTAATAGCTGGGTAACACATGAAACACCCAATTTAAATAAAAAACAACTTATTAATGTTTCTCAATTTCAGTGAGTTTATATAGAACATTTATATATTATATCATCAATAAAAATTTATGAAATTCATTTAATAAATTTAATATGAATAATATATAATCAAACTCAATTTTGAACATATAATATTATATTTTCATTATGAACATTTTACAGAATTTTAATAGAGAACCTGTTTTAAATAATAATTTTGAAACTTTTATTGATTTAATATGTCAAAATAAACATAATTGTTAGAACACAAATGTCCAAATCAGGTTTGGGGGAATTTTTTTTAATATTTCGTGAAGTTTCATTGTTTTAGTGAATAGTTAAAATAATGAATTTTAATTAAAAAATTATTTTTCATATAATTTATTATAGAGATAGATTAAATTTGAAATTGATTTCATAGTCACATTAAATAAAATATATATCAATTTATATAATTTATCTCATTGTGATCAATTTAACATGGATATTGAATGTAAAAACTTATCAACCTTTTTAATGTTTCTACATTAAAACCCCACATTTTTGTCTCATCTGCCTGATGAATTTTAAGATAATTTCATAAAATTATGGTATTTCCATTTGGAAAAATGAAATCAATATTTTTAATAATAAAAATTTCTAAATTATAATAATAAGAAATTAGTTTTTGACCCAAAATATTAGTGAATGTAATTAAAATTAATTACAATGAGTATGGTTAAATTAAGCTTAATGAGGGACTAAACCATAACCATAAGGCCCAAAAATGCCTATAAAATTTTCCAAATGATTTTTATGTCCATATATATACCTTATTCTCTCTTTTATTTAATGATATCCATAATTGGATCCAATTGAAACATGAAAAACGTGGTAGGAATTCCTTTTCCAAAATATTACAAGAGCGCCACTCCTCCTCCACTATAATACTCCACTACTTCTCCCAATTCCTAACACCACTTAGAAACATAGTTTCAGATAATATATAATCCCTTAAATTCATAGAATCCATAATCTCTACCTTGGATCATCCTTTTGTGCATCAATTCTTCCAAGGAATCCTTTGGTATAACAAAAAGAGTTGCCCGATTTTTAAGGAAGTGCCTTCCAACGATCTCTTTTCACTCATTTACATTTCCAAGACCTCAAATATTATTCTTAAATGTTCATATAATAACACCAGTATAATAAATTTACTATTAGTTTTATAATATTATGGTTTTGAACTACAGTTACAAACACTTCCATCTAATTTGTAATGAAGATATTATTTCTTTTTATGGAAAACTGCTGCCTCACAAAAGGATGATTGATAATTTTTATTTTTCCACCTCTAATGGTGCTATTTATGAAAAAAATATAATTATATATTATATTTATAATATATTTATTCATATTTAATTCTATTATAATTCATACCTCTATACATTAAATTTTTTATAAATACGATAACATCGCTTGTGGATGTGTGAACTATCACCCCCTCAAAATGATGTGATTCGTTCATGTTATACACGGATCATTTTGAGAATAATATTAATAAAAATATATGAAATATATTTAATACTTGAATTTTAATTTACATAATTATACATATATTTTAATTTTCATCCTTTTTAAATATTACGATGATATAAAAGTAGTGTTGATGTGTACGTACGACCTACTATCTCCATGAACAGTGCATTTCATTTTCTATCTCCAACTATTATAGATTATTATAAATAAATGCTTATTGATTATATATGATATTTAATTCATGTTTTTCAATCTAGATATTATTAAACCATGATCTAATTAATGAGAACAACAAGTTACATGTTAAAATGTACACGAGGAAACTGGGTAATTAAATACAAAAATAGTGAAATTTGTGAATGTTTATTATCGAACGGGAAGTGAGATATAATAATAATTTAATATATGGTATTATAAACCTGATTATGGATATTATATTATTTATTAACATATTTTAATACAATCTACCTGAGGGTAAATACCATGCAACAAAAAGGAAGGATAACATTAGAGATTCTTGTCTCACAATTCATTCTACGAGTCATACATAATTTACACCGCTCAACTTTTTTTAGTGTATCTAAAAACCATATTAATATATTATATCATGAATTATTTTATATTAATGGTATTATAATTTTCAATTTTAATTTACTCACCCAAGGGTTTTAGAATTAAAGTTACCAAGTTGTAAATTTTTTTAATCTCACTTTCTTTTGTGATTTCCAAATATTTATTTAGAAAATAAAATTATTGTGTTAATTTGTCATTTAATATTTCCTTAATTCATGGGTTATGGATATTTTTTTTTCTAAAGTGTATACCATTTTACAAATAGTGTTTTCATTGATTTTGATTTAATTAACATGGGATTTATTGATAAATCAGTATATCTCATTCAATGTGGTTATTTGATAAGCATGTTGTTTTTTTAGTATTAAATATAAGGAATTAATTGGATGGGAAATGATAGGGATGATATGAATTTATATATCCTCTGTATGCATCGATAGGATCTCATGATTCAAATAAGTTTTCCAAATTAAATGGGTTTCTATCCTTGATTTAAAACAGTCCTATGAATGGTCTTGATGATATAAGTTTTATTATGCCCTAGAAATGATGTATAATAATTAATAATTACCCAAATTTAGTTTAAATTATTATTTATCCATGATAAGCTTTTTTATAGAACTATTGAGGTAATTCATTCCCAGTTTATTTATTTATGGTATGCATTTTAGTTTCTTACCTTACAGTATAAATTATGCCTTGTCTAATTGTTCAAATGGAAGGTGTGTTGAATTATTTACCTTTCCATATAAAATTATTTCATTATTAATTCCATTTTATGTATTCTTACCTATTATATGAGATCACCCTTATTATGTTTCATTACCCAGGTAATAAAGATGAAAACATTGAATAAGCTTTCAGGGATGTAGTTTATTTTAGCATATTATGTACAATGATTTATTTTGTTTTACAAATGTCTTATGGGTATTATGTATGCAATATGTATCTCCAATACTACTAAACTGATTGTTACTTTGGGATTTTATTCATTGTAATAATTCTAATGAAATAACATAATTAACATGCTCTGGGTTTTTGGGTTCGGAGCACTACATATGGAACCAAGAAATGAGTGGTAGAAAAAATTAATTACAAACCTAGTTGGTGGATTTAAGGATATGTCTCTATATTGGGTTTCTTTCTAAAAAATATATAAAACCTTATTCCCTTCATTTTCTATTTGAATCATTGGAATCAATGATAACCAAATATTCCTTTATGAAAGTTATGAGAATTCATCTTTAAATAGAATTAATTCTTCTTCATATTTTCTATTAGTGTGGATAAACCCCCTCTAACCAAAATCCTTAAAAATAGAGTTTTAAAAGAGTTATTTTCTAGGAATTTTTTCATTAGTGATTTTTTGATTTTATTCATATGAATAATTTTTTAAAACAATGTACAATACTTATTATAATGCTTCGAACTCAGTTTCATGGATCCAGTGCATTATTTCATTACATTGTCATGGTTAAAAAAATGTCATATTCGGAAGGACTCAGAAGTTTAGTAGTTTTGGAAAATCAGAAACCTACATAATTTCAACATTAAAAATTGATAGTAAAAACAATATAGAACTCCTTTTCCAACATCCATAACTCTTAGGTTATCCCTGAATGTCCTTCATAAAATACTTCATCACAACCTGGGAAAAAATAAAACATGTAAATGTGGTGAGCACAGATTCTCAGTAACGGTAAAAAATAAAGTGGTAGATATCATAAAAATAAACAATAGGCACGGTGTATAACTAAAATGCATGCTTTTAAAAATAAACTTGTACACTTAATAGCATGAATAAGATATAAATAAATAATTCCATAATAAAAAATAATCTTGGGTATTCTAATAGTATAATAACCACATGAAATTTAAATTAAATTTCATATAAGGATAAGATCCATATTTTGGGACATAATTACCATACCTTTAAGTCCTCATGACAATAGCATAAATTACTATTTTGTCAAGGGCACGTTCCTAGACCGTAGTTTGTCTCATGAGACATACCAATTAATTGAAAGGATATCGTGGGTCCCACCCATCAGTTACTAAGTCTAATGAATTTTTCATATGAATGGGGTAGACATAATCAATATATACATTAATATTGAAACTATTAAATGTAAATTAAACACTTTCCCAAATCATTAAACATAAACACTAACCAGTTGAAGTAATGTGGTGAATGCTATCCAGATAGAACATCCACAAACAACCTATAAAAAACCCTTCAAAATTATATTGTAGATGGTATCATAATAGATATAACTAAATTAATTACCAGATTTAACAAGAATGTTGACATAGATAACATATTTTTAAATGATTCCATTGAAATCTTTATTGAGGAAGTAATCCTTATACAATCTAAAGTGTCCCATACCTCCTGGAAACATTAAAATAATAATCCCTTAGAATTTAATGAGAATAAGGATTCTATTTATATGATATAAAATAGGACAGTACATACACAAAATTAAATGAATAAGTGGTGTAAAATATGAATATCTCATAAAAGATAATGTGCGACGAGAAAATTCCATTTTTTACTTTAGAAAGAAGTGCTATTTTGTATTTCACATGAAATTATATTTTTAAACATTTATATCCTATAAAATGAGCGTAATAACATTGAAATTATCTTTGAGGGAAATTTTTTTTCCCACAAAACTAAAATCATGTAAAAATAGTTTTTAAATAAACATTATAAATAAAACAATTTAGCGCAGTTTAAGATTAATATTAAATGGATTTTAATGTGGAAGGGCATGTTTTCTTTCAGAAAAACATAAATGAACCAAGATTGTTTTAATGAAAAAATATGTCATTTTAGAAAGATAAAAACGGCTTAAAAAGTTTATAGTGTGAACTCCAAAATATGTAAGAATTGAAGAAGTTTCTTGAATTAGGCTTTCATTTCAAAAGAATTTTTGAAAGATCATTTTAAAAAATATAACTCCCCAAAAATGAAATAAGGATTTGGGTTAGTACACTTATATTAATATATATAATTATCACAAAATATATGAGTATTACATATTAATGAATAAGGATTTAATCAATGTAATTATAGAATAAGAGTAACATAAATGAAAATGGAGGCTCTGATAGAAAAACATTACGACATTGTAATCAATTGAATCGTATGCCCAAAAATTAATAATCATAAAAATGATTAATCGAATACCATGATAATAAATATATTCATGATATTAAACATCAATGGTCAGTATAAATACACCATAAACAAGTAATAGTAGTGAATACAAAATTTCTCACAAAAATGGAAGT
Source organism: Viscum album (assembly GCA_963277665.1). Classification (NCBI taxonomy): domain Eukaryota; kingdom Viridiplantae; phylum Streptophyta; class Magnoliopsida; order Santalales; family Viscaceae; genus Viscum; species Viscum album. Next base: position 1,868,134,759 of record OY728159.1, read on the forward strand.
GAGATAGAGAAACCCTTATCTTAAGTCCAATAGTGTTCTTGGCATTACCTTAATGTCCTGGATTACCAAATTAAATTCATTAATTAATATTTTCACAACGTATTATTTATTTAATTGATTTATTATATCCTTATTAAGTTCATTCTTGTCCTTATTTATGGGTTTAAGAGGATCAATTTTATTGCTTGGGAGTGTTTTCAACCTCAGCATTCATGACTGATTTACATATATACATGTAGGGATAAACTTGTAAGATGAGAATGGATGTCCAGAATATATGGTTTATGTATTTTTTATCAATTTTTAGATTAAATGGTTATAAAATTAATTTGTTATTGGTAGTGATGGAGAATCATTACATAAGACATTATTGATAATTGTTTTGGTTAATTGGCGGTTTTTGATCACAACGAGCTCATTTTGATTTATAAACTAATATAATGTGTAAAAAAAATTTCCAGAACCTTAAATAAGTTATAGTAAATATATTATAGTCCAGTTACACTATCAAAATGGTTTCATGGCTAGAATTGAAGATGGTAATAGAAATTAAAAACTCGTCATCCTTGAATGTGATAAATTAACAGATCTTGGACGATGTTTTCATTTCTAGTATAAATTAATGGGTGTGGAGTGATGATGAATAATTATTCCATTATAATAAAAAATTTAATTCACATGTATGTTAATGGAGTCATAAAAAATTTGGATAAAAGGAGGTGAGTAAAGGAAAAGAAAAAAAAGGAACCTGAAAAAAAAATGAAAAGAGTAATTTACCTCTTGAAATAATATTTCTTTAGTTCCTATATAGGGGAGAGGTTTTGGTATTTTTATAAGACCATGTACAGATGGACATGTGGGTGGAGATTTGGAGTAGATTTCAAGAGATTTTATACAAGGCACAAGCTGTGAGAGGAGTGAAGAGAAGGGGAGGGAGGGTGGGGGTATAGTGGAGGAGAGGGGTGATTTGTGAATATTTTATTCACTAATTTATTACTTCCCTCAATACAAACAACAATGTTGATTAATATGAATCATTATAGAAATAAGTTCATTTTATTTTGAAACAAGTTTTCTTACATCAAAAATGATGATAGGAATATTGAATTTAATAGATAATATATATATACGGTAAATTATGGTATTTTACTATGCATAAATTTTTTGAGTATTTCAGAAAAATACAACAAATACACCCTAACCAATTTTCAATGTTAACAATTCAAAAATGAACTACATATTTTGAAGATAATTTTATATATATAATTAATATAATTTTTAACAAAAATCATAATTTATTCGAAAAATTACAATTTAAAAACTATAATTCATTTTATATCACATTTAAAAATTAATCAAAATCTCATTATGTTATAACATTAAAACAATAAAATAATATTATTATTTACTATTCATAAGGGTCGTATTACTATTCATAAGGGTGTGTTACTATTCCCAAAAAGTTAAGTTTGTCTTATAAGACTCTTAATATCTTACTGAACGTAACTATGTATGTCAGTTTCTCGAAATTAAAATCACAGATGTGGAAAATTTATTTTTACTGCCTAGGTTATAACAAAATGGTGCTTTGTAGAGAATCAATGTTCCATGAATTCAATATTAAAATCACTTTCAAAATCATAGGGTGTTATATTCACCTCTAATTATAAATACTTCATCCTCTAAATTTCAAATTCAATTTCAGAAGTTAATGGATGATACGTGAAAACTCTGTTGTAGGAAACACACATCAGGAATATTGTTAAAATAAACTATTAATAAGAGGAAAGGGGAAATGAATTGGTCACTAAAAAACTAAACATACTAATTATACCATCATGTTATGATGGAAATGGATACATAACTTGATTATACGAAATATAATTACTACAAAACCATAAACTATAGTAATGAAAAATTTCATTGATATCATGAAAAAATATGATAAAAGGAAAAAAAAATTATGACCCTTTTCCTAGAGTTGAGAAATTATTCAAATATATAAGAGAATAAATATACGTTTGTATTTTCTAAACACAATTTTATCCTGTTATTGCACCTATAATGATCTATACCTCATCACTTATCATAGGTTACGCCATATGGGGATGTAATACATTAACCTCTCAAAGATCATTCAATTATCATCCTAAACAATTTCCTAAATGGTTAAACATTCCAAAATCGAATGATTCAACACATTAGAATGAATTTCCCTAAATTTCTAAGGTGAACTTATCATTATCCCTTAATCAACAAGAATCGACTAAAATTTTCACATTTCCAACATGTGAATAAATTCATCATGTTTCCTCTAGAAAATGGTAATAATTGAAATTACCATAAAATGTTACCACAAAAATTAATTCTTACATATTACATAAGTAAATACATGTTATTGTATATATTACTTAAATAAAAATGTGTTGTAAACTCCATAGATGATAGTATAGACCACTTGTTGCATGTCAATAATCAGTTCTAAGGTAGTTAGTACTTTTCAAAATCAATCATTTCATCATCATTATCTCAACATCATAAATATATTTAGGGTTCTATTTCCCTCAACCAAATAATTCCTAAGATATTATGTTTTTATTGAGTCACTTATACTTGGTACAATTCATCGTACTACCTGAAATACTTAACAAAATAGTATTGTAGTATAATACTCATATATTCCTCAATTCTTATAACCAGTGAATTACTAATAAAATATTCAAATGACATGATTCTGGAATAGGAATATTAATCATTCCACTTCATTTGTGGGAGTATCATTAATTGATCATTGTCTGGTAACATCATTTGGGGTATATTCCATTGATGGTTGAGACCTTGATTTGTATAGTGTCCTATCTGCTTGTAGTTGAAGTATTGTACATTAGAAACCTTTTTCTTACCCTTGAAATCAGAAATTTGGTTTCCTTTTTCTCCACACTTATAAAAAACTCTCATTCCCTTCAAGAATTTACTTGGATGATTCTTTCCACACTTATCACATGCTAGAAAAACCTTCTTTCCCTTTTTCACTGTATCTATCTTTTTATCTTCCATCAACTTGTTTTCTTGATTCCTTTAAAATCCACAACACTCATAGAATTCTTTACATATCTTTTTAACACATCATATCATTTCCTCATACGATGAGCATACATGGGACAATACATTCCTTAAAAATAATGTCTTAAGGCCATAAGAGATATTATCCTTCTTTCTATATGCAACACAAGCATTGGTGAAGGTATCATTCTTTATACTAGGAACCATTTCTAATAAATTCCATATAACAAATTAGCTCATAAAATTATGAAATATTTATAAATCTAAATATAGAAACAATTAATTCATCCTAAATCCTAGAACCGTATACTTTGGTTACCTTAGGGACATAAATCCTTCATAATGGTGGGTAATGAAAATGTGAATAATCATAAGAATATCCCCTGAGAGTGTCAAACCAAGTGCATAGTAAGTCTGGTTTAAATGTACTGGGATACCCCTGGTCAAGCCCAAATCGCTTATTCAGAGTTGTTACTTCTCAGTACATATCTTACTGAACAAATCCCACTTTTAGAATCAAGATGATGATTTATTTTCTAAAAAGATCCACATAATCTATTCCTTACCAACATTCCATGATGTTCTAGTATTTGTATCCTCAAAGGATATCTTAGGGTTTTGTTCCATAATGTAAATTTTCTAAATCTAGTTTCTATTTTTTCTACCAATCTTCCTTTCATACCAACAGTAATGCCCCAAACCTAGTTGCCCAGAGCTAGTGAATTATTTCATTACATTGGAATGCTTACAAAAAATTCGTATCCTGAAGGACTGAGCAGTTTAGTTTTTTTAGAAAACAAAAAAAATACATAAGTTCAACATTACCACTTGAAAGGAAATATAATATAGAACTACTTTGACAACATTCATAACTCCTAGGTTATCTCTAAATATAATTCATAATATTGTTCTTCACATCATAGAGAAAAATAAGACATGTTAAAGGGGAAATATCAGATTCTCATTAAAAGTAAAAAATACAACGACAAAAATCATAAGCATAAACAATATGCACATTGAATAACAAGAAACACATTCCTTTAAAAATAAAGTTGAACACATTATGGAGGGAATAATATATTAATAAATAATTCCACAATAAAACACAATCATGGGTATTATACTGGTTAAAAACCACTGGAACTTTCAATTACTAGTTTCATAATCAGGGAATGCATAATGCGAGACATCATAACCATACTGTCAAGTCCTTTTTCTAAGAACATAAATAACCATTTTTTCAAGTCCTCATGATAAGACCGTAGTTTGTCTCTTGAGACCTACCGATATATAGAGGGGATATCATGGGCCCCACCAATGACATACTATATACAATTCATTCTTTATATGAATGGGGGGAACATAATAAACATACACATACAAATTAAAATGAATATATGTAATGAAAATACTTTCCACAACCATCAAACATAAACACTAACCATTCGAAGTAATGCAGTGAATGGTATCAAGATAGAACATCCCTAATTAAACAAATCGGAAATCCTCCAAAATCATATTTTAGATGATATCATAAGAGATACACCTTAATAATGTACAATATTCAAGATAGATGTTGACCTAGATAAGATATTTTAAAAGATACTATTGAAAATTTCTTAAGGAAATAATCTTTGAACATTACAAAGTATCTGATACAAACTTGAAAAATTCAATTAATTATCCCTTATAATATCATGATAATAAGGAGAAATTTTTTATGATTCATAAAATGGCTTTACATAAACCAGAATCAAGGAATAACTGGTGAACAAGGCGTATATCTTATAAAAGTTAAAGTAAGAAAAGAAAAATCATTTTTTACTTTAGAAAGAGGAGTTATTTTGTATTTTTCATGAAATTAGATTTTTAAACATATATATCCTAGAAAAGAAGATGGAAGAACATTGAAAAAATATTTTAGGGATAAATGTTTTCCCACTTAAGTGAAATCATGTAAACAAATATTTTAATAATATTTAGAAATAAAACATTTTTGTGCAGTGTAAGAAATATATAGAATGGATCTTAACCTGGAAGGGGATTTTTTCTCTCATAAAACCAGAAATTAACCAAGATAGTTTTTCAAAATAAAATGTGTGATTTTAGAAAGATAAATCTAGATTAAAATATATTATAGAGTGAACATCAAAATAGGTAGGAAATCAAAAAGTTCCATGAATCGAGCTTGAATTTCGAAAGAATTTTTGAAAGACCCTTTTATAACATAAAACTCCCCATAAATTAAAGTTGTATTAAATTTGGAACATATATATAGAAAATTATCCCTAAATATTTTAGGATTAAAAATGAATAAATATTTAATTTTGGTATGTAGAGAATAAGAGTAACCCGAATGATTATGGAGGTTTGGGTAGAAAACTCGTACAAATTTTAAATCAATTGAATCATATGTACAAAAATTAATAATCATCAAATAATAAATTAAATATCAGGAAAATAATGATATTTATGATATGAAACATCAATGATAAGTATACATACACTATACAGAAGTAATAGTGGTGAATATTAAATATCTTACAAAAATAGAAGTGAGATTAAGAATCCCTTACCTTAAGTATGATGGTCTTCTTCACTGGACCTTAATTTCATAGATAACCAAAATAAATTCATTAATTAACATTTATACAACCTATTATTTATTTAATTCATTTATTTTAGCCTTATTATGTTCATTCATGGTTTCTTGATGGGTTTAAGATGTTCAATTTTATTGTTTGGGAGCGTTTTCTTCCTCGGTATTCATGACCGGTTTACTTATATACATGAAAGGATAGACATGTAAGATGGAATTATTGTCCAATATAGATGTTTTATGTTATTTTTTAACAATAATAATATTTTATGGTTATAAAATTAAATTGGTTTTTGGGAGTGAAGATGATTCATTATATAAAACATTGTTGATAATTGTTTGGGTTAATTTGAGTTTTTTGATCGGAACAAACACATTTTGATTTTTATATTAATATTATGTATAAAACAAATTCAAGAACCTTAAATAAGTTATAATAAATATATTATAGTCTATATAATCCATAAAAATGGTTTCACAGCCAGAATTGAATGTGGTATTAGAAATTGAAAACCAGTCATCCTTGAATGGGATAAATTAACACATCTCAAATGGTGTTTTCATTTATAGTATAGAAGAAGTGGATATGAGGGATTATGGAGAATTATTCCTTTATCATAACAACATTAAAGTACATGTAAGGTATAGGGGTCATCCAAACATTTGGATTAAAGGAGGTGAGGAATGAAAAATAAAACAATGGAACTTGAAATAGAAGAAATGAAAAGAGTAATTTACCTTTTGAAGTAATATTCCTTGAGAGACTCTTCAATAGAGAGGTTTTGGTCATTATCCATGATTCAAGGAATATTTAATTTAACTAATAATTTATATATATGGTAAATTATCATATTGTACTACTCATAAAAATTCCAATATTTTTAAAAAATACCAAAAACTCACCCTAACCATTTTTCAATGTTTAAAATTAAAAAATGAACTTCATTTTTTGAAAATTATTTTCTAAATATGATTAATTTAATTTTTAAATAATTTCATAATTTATTTTAAAAATAACAATTTTTGAACTATAATTCATTTTAAATAACATTGAAAATTTAGTCAAGATCTCAATATCATATAACCTTAAGGAAATAAAATAATAATATTATTTAGTATTCATAGGGGTTATATTTATATTCATATAAATATTCCTAAGGGTTTAATACTATTCACCAAAAATTAAGTTAGTCTTATCAGAATCTAAATATATTACTTAATGCAACCGTCTATGTTAGTTTTTTGAAATTCAAATCACAAGGTTGGTAAAATTATTTTCAATTGGTAGGTTATGACAAAGTTGTTCTTTGTGGGGACCCAATGTTCCATGAATTCAATATTGAATTTGATTGAAAATAATGGGATATTACACTTATAATGTCGATTACAATATTTAATCAAATAATAATAACCCAAAATTATAAAATGCATATTATTCTAGAGAGGTAGAATATCATCACATGTGATATTATAATTATTATTCGATAAAGAAACTAATGAGCATATGAATTGGATAATTTTGATAACTTGTATATTATCTAATGGATAGAAAAATTTATTTCTTGGGTTACTTTAATTTCATTTGAAATAAAATGGTTGTATTTTGTTTAATGAATCCTTGAAAATCCATAAAAATAGATGTGTCAAAATTTAGGATAATAAGATCCATTATAAGGTGTTATTAGTTTTAGTGGTGACCACTCCAGCTTTTGAGCCACACTAAGTTTTTTATCCATGATATTTATATCAATAAACATTAGGTATCAAGTTGTTTAACATTTAGGGGATCTTGTTTACACATGTTTCCATTATATAATACTTTTTTTTGGAATACATGATAACTATTCTTGATTATGATATAATATGGGTGTGTTCAAAACCAATGAGATCATTAATGTAGTTATTTAATCCACGAATATATTCGTATCATTTTTATACAAGTTTTATATTGATCAAAAATATTGTACGTTGCTACATTTACTCATGATGATATTTTATGATTTCTTGCATGATCAACCCTATTATGTGTTCCTTTGGAGTTATTTTTATTGGTTTCAAAAAAAATTGGACCATAATGTCATTTTTATCCATTATAGGGGGAGTTGGAGCAACTTGTGAAGATAGTGATGATAGACCTAATAATGGGTTAAAGAGAAGACAATACCTTATAGATACCATGTGATACAATCAATGGCTAGTAGATTCAGAGGAGTATATGAATAAATTCATAGTGGATGTCGAGTAGCATGATTACGTAATTCCTAGTAGATTCGAGGAACATGACTCACTATAAACCTACAGGATGACTATTAGTTTATTCATATGATTCCTAGAAATATGATTATTATCCTCAGTGATAGATCCAGTTTACTTCTTCTATATTGACATTCATTCAGGTGTAGAGCTAAAGCATGTATGGAATAGAATAATGAATCATTGGTTACAAAATGGTTTCTTGGTTTTTAATAGTTGTGTTTCTTTTGAATTTATTATTATTCATGGAATACATTGTTTACATGAGGATATTAGTTAATGATGCATTGGTGGTGTCCTATTGGGATTATTTCCCACTCCATATAGGAATCACGACACGTGTGAAGACACCGTGTATATGGATATGAGTAATGTAAATAGGCATGTTTTTTGATGCATTATATGTGGAGAATATATTTGGTGGTCACTAAGACAGACTCTAGGGGTCTCAATTGTTTATTTATTTATTTACCTATTAATTATATACTCTGTTAATCTCGCCACGTTGGGAGATAATTATTTATTATATGACAATTATAAAATATATTACTTTTTTTTTACTTTGATAGTCATTAAATTATTTAATAATATTAATTTATCTATGAAATGATATAGAGGGTATAGTTTCACCATTAATTGACTCAGAACCTCACTACTAGTCAGTGGATTCATGCAAATGGGGAGGTGACATGATGCCATTGGAACATTGGTTTGAACCCTGAAATTTGGGTCAGGGTGTTATAATTGGGGTGTAAAGTGATATGGTGGGGACAAATTATACATCCAAATATTAGGTTTTCTTATTATTTAATTAAATAATTTATTAAATAAGACTAGATAATTATGGGTGTGAATTTTTTTAGAGTTTTAGAGAGACAAAATTGAGTCGAAATGTTAGATAATTGTTGTGACTAAAAATTTGATTTAATTGTACTTGGATTGATTTATTTTCATTAACTATCACATGGATTTCACATGGTTAAATTTAACTATGTAGATTAATCATACATATGTTTAGTAAAAACTATTAAAATAAATATTATATAATAATTTTCATGTTCAACATTTTATGATGTTTAGGAGTAACCAATAAATTTTATTATATATGGGGTATCTTCTCAGTGGATAATTCATTTTTCACACATGGTTAGGGTTAACACTAAAGTATAACCACATAGGACAAACATCATGAGTATAGAGGTCGGTTCATAGATTAAAAAATTTTATTTCTAGATTGTTTAATTTTCCTTGAATTAAAATTTTGGTAATTTCTAGTTTTCCCCTTATCTCTTTAAACCTTTATGATCTCATTTGATTTCCATGGATCCAGGAACTACTTCACTTTATTCCTCAATTATTATTTGGATTTATCCCAAAATATAATTTATCCTTTAGAAATACTCTTCAATTTACTTCCCTTAGTGTATTATAATATCCCCTCCTTCTTTATTCTCTTCATTATTGGCACAGAGATGTTCGTGGGAATCTAGGGATTGATGTTGTGTGATTTGTTCGAGGTGTTTTACTATATTAGGGTTCAAATTTTTTGTAAAGGATTATTTATCCCTTTTGTGATGGAATAAAATTATTATTAATGTATTTGATGAATTTAGTTTGGTTTCACGAGGAATAATTTTTTAAATTTATATTCATGATTTCTTTCTAATTTCTAACCTATTGTTATGTTCATTTTACAAGAGAGTTAATTTCTCACTGGGTTTTCATTTGGTACTAGATGTATTTGTCATTTTTATATACCCAAAATATATTTTCATATAAATTATTCACAATAGGTGTTTTTTTCAATTCCAAAATTAATATTTTCATAAATAAACAATATTTTTTTAGAGATATTTATTAGGAATTATAATGATTTAATCCGATGTATGAACAATCCTTTTTAAAGAAAATTCCATTTATTGAAATTTTTAAAAAGTAATTTCCATTTTAGTATAATATAATAGAGTTTTTTAATTTCAAATTAGGAAAAGGGGTTTTAAAATGTTATTTTTTATTTCATTGAGTTGTATTTATAAAATATTATATCTTCTTGACTCTACATTGGTATATTTTTGTAAATGAATATTGTTACACTGAGTCCCTTAGAAATTTTTATTTAAAATATAAAATATAAAATTATGTTATATAAAATTAATTAAATTATCCTAGATATAGGATATCATTATTATATGTTATTATTAAAAATGGATACTTTAATAGAGGGTGATCTGAGGTGATGGAGTGTTGTGATTGTTGTTATTTTTTTTAAATTATTTCGGATTATTCATAAGGATCTCTAACTTCCATTTATATGTTATAGGATGTTGTTGGTTGTATGGTGATAAATTAATCTATGAGTACTATACTAGTTTATGATTTTTCTATGGATAATAACCCAAAGTAGGACTTTGATCTTCATAATGTATTTTTTCTCTCAGTCTAGAAAGGTGTGGAAAACATTACTATTTAAATAGTTGAATTGCATTAGGTTACAATTGGATGGATTCTATATTAGTGTTAACCAAGACAGTTTAGAAGTTTCTTAGGTGTTCCTGTGAAGATTTGGATTTGATTACGTTTATGATGATTGATTTATAGTTTCATTGATGATTGTCTCTTAACACTATTATTATGATTAATATTATATTATTGTATATTATGATTTTTGTTTCCAATATTTTTATGGTAAATATATGGATATTCTTTTCATAAAACATTAATCTAGTTCTTATGATCCTTACTAAAGAATTATTTCATTTAAAATGGAAATGTGTGTTTCTGTTACAATCTTTTTCCTTTTTTACATGAACATATATTTAATATAAATTTCATTTTGAAAGAAAAAAAGAATCCATCATATGATTTTTATATAAATATTCAAAATTTAATTATGATTGGTATATTTTACTAATTCCAATAATTTGGTTACTAATAAGGTAAGGTTCAAAACTATTTAATTTTATGTGAAATGTCATATTTCCTTAAAATCATAAATTATGTTTTATTTTAATGAGTTAGATCTGAATATCATGTAGGGATTCTATTCAGAAAAATCCCTATAATTATCTTTATTACTCTAAAATTAATAGTTTCTACATACATAGATTTATTTTTAATAAATAATGGAATGGGTTTCATTTTGAAGTTCATTCATGTTATATAGTGAGGATATCTACTATACATTTTATGTTAACTCTATTTATACATTAACAATTCATTTGAGATCTTCTTTTAAGTAAAAACCTGACTCTAGTAACCGAAAGCTGGTGGTTATCTTCTACATTGGAATATATTAAAAGAGATTTCATCTCAAAGAAAGTTTAGTAGTCTCGGGAGATCGGAAATAAACATGATTCACACATTTCATTTTAAAACATGAAATACAACTAGAAATTATTTTGAGATCTTTATTATTTATCGTAGTATCTCCCTAAAATCATTGATAGATCAACTCCAAGTGTTAATTAAGGGTGACATAAGATTCATAGTATAGGAAAGTGAAAGATATAAGCTATCACAGAATAAATAATCAATTAACAATATTGCAGACATAAACAATATTAAATTATACCATATAAATAATATCATAAAATAATATTATATCTATGGATGAATAGAAACATAAATAATAAAATTGGTAATGATAATTGATTCCATAATAATAAAATTCATAAAGTTGATCATCATAGTCATACCATCATGGCCTTGTGTCAAAAAATCCTAAAAATGATGAAAAGGACTCGATCCAAGGAATCATAAATAATTCACCTGGAATATACAAAATAACTAGGATAGTTTTTCTTATAGTACATATAAATTCATAAAAGGTCTATAATTATCTAATCTAATTACTTAATAAGTACCATAAATTATTATATGAAATAAATTAATACTAATTTAATTCATATTCCACACAAATATTAATATTCAAAAACAATAATATAAAAATTTAATATTTTCCCTAGTCAATAAATAGAACAACATGATCATAAGCCATCCAAATAAATAATGTGGATGGTAACATTAGATTATATCTCATGAAAATCATAATTTTTATCTATAGATGATTTTTGAGATGAAACAAATTGTAAAATATTATTTGAACATTTCTTGATTTAAATAACCATTTCATTTTAAAATCACATTTCAATTCTATAAAAACTGACAGAATTTGGGAAAAAAAATTTCATTGAAAATAAAATTGGAAACTTCTAACGTAATATTCAAATCAATGGATAATATTTATGTTAGTAAAATTTATTCATGTAGTAAATATTACAATAAGGATTTTATTCACTCATTTGTTAAAAAGTGCCTCTCATGAAAAATGAAAACAAGATTAATTTATACCTTTATAAAAGAAGAATGAAATGGGAAAATAGAATTTAATAAATCATTGTTTAATATTAAAAACATTCCTAAACACATTTTATAGAAAATATAAACAGGAAATAAAATATTAATTAACAAATATAAAAATAATATCGATTTTCCTTAAAAACAAACTTAGTATTTTTGAGTGAAAATGATGTAAAAATGGAACTAATACTTGAAAACCCTATAAATAAATAATGGATAATTATATGTATATGGTTTAGGTGAGAAATATCATATAATTGTTATAATGGAATCTTAATCACAAACTATCTCAAACAAAGGATGAGATTATAAAATAATCCCTTACCACTTTAGTTACTTTTGAATCATAACCCTCATTAAAGAAATAATGTGAAAAGAAAAATAAAATACCATTAATATAAATATTTTTATCGTATAACATATAAATGGTGTAGTATAAAAACCATATTAATTATACAAGTGATTAATTTATAATATATACCATAAAAATAAAATTGAGGACATAAACCCTTATAAAGATCATAAAATCAAAGTGATAATTAATTAATGGTGTAATTATGTATAAAAATTTTAATCCATATAAAATTTATTTAAATATAATATAAAATAATCATATTTAAATCATTTCCATAATTTTATTCAAGATAAAAATATAATGTATATTAATTATATACATATTTATAATCATAAATTAAAGGAAAAAATGAAAATTAATCACATCGCTTCATGGAGTTCGTAGTCCATACATATGCAAGAGTGAAATTATCATTTTTAATAGGTGGAAGGGTAAGAAGGTAAATTGTTTATTATATTTAAAAATAGTAATTATATTATAAACATCATACATATGAATTAGTTCTATTTTTATAACCATTCATTTAAATTTATTATGAATAACAAATTACATTCCTATGTGGAGACAGTATGTCATGCGTATATAGGACCAATGTTTTCATTCATCTTATGTTGTAAATGTAATGGATATTGTTTTTTAATGAGAGAAATAAACATTTAGTATATATAATTTATTAATTTTATTATATTATCATGGTTATAAAATAATTTAAGGATCTATAAGAGGTTATAAAATGAAAACACTCGATTAAGAGTCATACATCTAGTATAGAAAATCACATTTGGCAGACATGTTAAGAAATATAAGTAGGTCAGTTTATAATAAAAAAAACCTATAGGTCATGGGGAATGAGGCTTTGAGGGTATTTTTTAGTTATTGGTTGATATAAATGGCCTAAGAGCTATTGATATGAGTGGAAAAAGTGGTGTCCTTTTCAAACTGGGGACATTGGAATTACTTACAGTATTAAATTAATATAAATTTATTTTCATATTCAAATAGAATAAAACATTATATGTTTCAAATATAAAATTTATATAAATTTTAATCATCTGATAAAATAAATTTTAGATTATTTTGGGTGATTTTTAACCTTTATTTCTTAGTTTTAACCCTCTGTTAACCCTTTTGACGATTAACGTGACATAAATGTTTTTAACTGTAAGGGGTCAAGAACAAGATATAAAATGAAAAGTGAAACATAATAATAGAATGGATAATATTCCAAACCATATACCATTATATAGAACAATGATAATATTTTAATTAAATTTAAATCATTTAATAAAATATTATTTAACATGATATTACATTAATGTCATTTTTGGTAATATTCACATAGTTCACATAAGAAAATCTCAAGATAGTAATTTTGTTTGAAAATAATATTTTAAATATCCCTAATACTTTTTATTTATCTAAAAAATTCATTTAACACTATTATAAAACTAAATAGTATTACCTTGTTATCTTTTTTAAATCATTTACTCGATTTTTTTACTACTTACACACGAAATCTGTTAGTGTTACCTAAACATTTAAGGTAATTATTTTATCACTAAAAATTTATAATAAATTACCATAATAAAATAATTCATATATATTTAAAATGAACATTTATAACCATACATGACTTGTTTTTTTCCTTGTGAAAACGTAATAGATATATTGAAATCAAGAAAGTGACATTTTGGAATTATTCATTACATAAAGTAATATAAATGTATTTATTAAGGAAAAATGGAAATAAATTTCGATTTTTTTAAAATATGAATAACCCAACTAATAAAAAATATTTATTGTAAATTTTAAATATTTTCATATTAGTTTTGACCCTATTTAACCCTATCTATCCTTTACTATGGTGATATATTTTACCATGGTTACTATTCATTAACACAAAAAATAAAGTTATACTATTTACCAAATTATTAAATTAAAACTAAAAATTCAGAATAAATTTTACCATATTCAATTAATATAAGTGGTAAAGATTACATTCCAAATAAAACCACACAACACAAAAAAATACAGGTTTTTAGATAAATGCTGTAACACCCCGACCCCCAGCTACCCGGAGTCAGTGCATTACTTCGTAACATTGGCATGATCACAAAAGATCAAGTCTCGAAAGACCGATTAGTTGAGTAGCTTTGGAAACACTAGATAAATTCATAAGTCTTTCATTACATCAAAAAGTAAACAAACTACAATAACATGGTCTTCATAGTCCACACTCATATCCCTTTCTGACTATCCCTGCAGGTCATTCTTAAAATACTTCTTCACATCCTGGAAAAAATATTAAAACATTGAAAGGGGTGAGCTCAGATTCTCAGTAAGGATAACAATATAGCGGAATCTTTCATCAATAAACATAAACATTTAAGGAAATGTATAACTAAAACAAAAGCCTTTTAAACTTGAACTTCAATATAATATGGAAAAAGTAAAATGAGATAATTCCATTCACTTCTTCACATGGATATTCTACTTGTCGAATAATCACATGCAATATCAATAACCACTTTCATAATGATGGAATGCATAATGCCAGACTATCATAACCACGTAGGCAAGGCCTCGTGCCAAGACCACAAATAAGATTTTGTCAAGGCCTCGTGTCAAGACACTATTTTGTCTCATGTGACCTGCCGATGCATCGAGGAGCTATAGCGGGCTCCACCTGTCACTTATTAAGTCCAATGCATTCCTCATATGAATAGGTTTAAACATATCATAAACCATAACATAATCGTATCACATAAAACATGCATAAAGGAAACATAACATTTCCACATTTCAATCACAAGATATCAATACAACACATTGATATAATAAAAACGCTTTCAAAACCATTTTCAATACCAAAATAAAAAAAAGTTAAAACTTTGTATATATTTTTTCAAAAAAAAGTGATGGCTTGTAGAGGAAGCCGAAACTCAAATAATGGTCATGGAGGCGGAGAAGTCGTTGTCGCTGCATATGTACGGAAATAAAAACATTCCCTTTTTTTATTTTAGTAAAACGCTTCGTATAAAAAGATTCCTTTTGAATAAATGTAAAAGTCAAAGGGGTTTATACACCGTATAAAAGAAAGTTGTGTGTAAAACCAAATATGCCTCAATGAAAGGAGATTGATACAAAGTCCTTAAAAGATCATTTTTAAAATAAAATAGATCTATTATGTGTATTAACTATAAGTACACATAAAGAAAGTACAAATACAAGATATGACATAATAATATCATGACATAATTTGAAAGTAGGAGATTAACCCAAAGAATGGAAATTGGGTTAAGAAGTTCCCTTACCTTGCGTCCTGTCCTGACTCGACCATTATTTAACCTCATGGATAATAAACTAGAGTTAATTCCTATTTACTTAAGAACCTTTTTCATGTTCATTATACCTATTATATACCTTATTACCATGTTATGAACATTATGTAATTATTTAAGTTTATAACGGTCATTTTGTCGATCTTAGGTACTTGAGTCAAAAATAAACTTCTTATAATTACAAGTTGTTCATGTTGTGAAATATCCATTATATCCAGAATTATATTCATGATGTAGATATCATATATATCATATATATACAGTATATACATTCATTTATAATATTACGTAACATTTAGAGGTAAGAAATGAAATGCGCCGTTCATGGAGACGGTAAGCCGTACGTACGCATGAACGCTACTTTCATTTCTATTTCGTATTTAATGGAATGAAATCATAATTATATAAAGGTATAATATAGTTCCAGTATAATATCATATATAATATCATTTAATCCATCCTTTATACATCCCACATATGGCATTAACGATTCCAATCACTTCGAGGGGGCGGTAGTCCGTACTTCCTAAAATGAAATTATCGTGTTTACCCATAATGGAAATCATAAAGTATGCCACAAATGAAAAATACAGAAGCATAAGTAAAACATAAACATATTATATATCATATATAAATATAGTGAAATCTTAATGGCCACCTTTGAAGGTGTTATATGAGTGTTGAACAATCATCGTTTCGTGAGCCAGAAATTCACCATCCACAGAAACCATATGTTCTTTAACCATTAGATGTAGGTGTGTGTAAGTGTAGCTCGAATAATTCTTATAAAAACATACTAGTATATTTAGGATACTGGTGTTGTTACAAAATAAATTAATAAAAAGAGTTTATGGGGTTTGAGAAGCTAAATAAAAGAAAACAACATTAGAGAAGACATTACCTAAAAATCGGGTAACTCTTTTTGATTTGAGCCAAAGGCTTCCTTGGGAAGAATTCTGCCCAAAGTGATGCTTCTATGAGTAAGGTAGGGAAGTTGGGAGGGTATTTGGGCCGAGTTTGGCCAAGCCAAATGGCTTGAATGTGTGAATAAGGTGGTAGAGATGGGGGCCTTTTATAAGAGGACAGGAGGGGCACTCTTGGAAAGTAAAGAAAAGTCACTTTATTATAAAATGAGTTTTGGATTTTAGAGGTCCCACACTTATATAATTCGCGTATAAGGTGATAAGGGTTCGAAATCTCCTCATCCAATAGGCTTTGGACAAGTGTAAGCCTTGGATTTTCCATTATCTTCTCATTTTATTTAAATCGTTAAATAATGAGGTCATCACTGCATCATCATGATGTCATAAATAATTTAATTTATTTAATGTATAAAAATTATAAAAAAAATACTATGATGTAGGAAATATTTTTATCTTTCCAATGACTATTTATAGTAAAAAATATAATTTGTATAACCCCATTAAATTTTTTTTTAGTAAAACATTTCATGTTTGTGTCATTTTTTACTTTAACATTAAATAAAAAGTATTTATGTCATTTTCCTACTAAAGTGGCTCCATGGGGTCCCCAAGTTGACCCATGGATTGTCTTGGTCGGCCATGGCACATCCAATGAGGGTAGGACATGTGTCAAGCTCATCTCATATTATTAAAATATTATTTTTACCTTAAACTACACTAATTACCTCTAATCGCGATTAAGAACATAAAAGTTACTATTCACCAACAATTATTTTAATCTCATTGAACCACATTTTACTTCATAATGACAACCATGTATGTTAGATTTTTGAAAATCAAAACACAGAAGTGGTAATATTTCATTTAAACGAAAAATCAGTTATTTAACTACCACTTAGTGGTTTCACTATTCATCAAAAATTGAAGTTTTTCAGAACAATGTCAAAATTTCACCCTAAGCTATAATTGATATTCCGAATTCAAAAATGATGTCTATTTTACAAAATTCCAAACATATAAGTTGCATTAATTAATTTTATAATTAATTCCCGCTGTCACAACAAATAGCGTGTTTTTAAGAAACAATTTATATCAAAAGATTGACAATTGTTCATGCCCAATTTCAATGTTAAATTAATTCTAATGACCACCATTGGATAAAATGGTTAAAATATATTCTAATTATACTTTAAAACCACTAAATGGTATATTTAATCTCAATAAATTGTTTTGATTAAAAAAGTTGTTTTAAGTATTTTTCACTATTCATAAAAATTGGAAGTTCTCAGAAAGTTACAAAAAATTCAACCGAGGATAATTTCGATATTACGAATACAAAAATGAAGTCCATTTTGAAATATAAAATTTATATAAATTTAAAAAGTGGTTATTACTATTCATAACGGCTATTTTGATTAGTCGCGGTGTTTTAGAACTTGAAGTTGCGTACAATGCAATCTATTGCATTATTGAATGAGAAGCGTATCGTGGAAGCTCGGGGTGTTACATTCTCCCCACCTTCAATAAATTGCGTCCTCACAATTTGGAATTTTTTCTTTGAAAATAAAAGGTTGAAAAGAGAAAATACCTTTGTGGAAAACCCACATCGGAAATAAGATTAATAAAATTTAGCCTTAATAAGAGGGAAAGGGAAATGAAAAAGTCACCACCCAATTATGATCTCGATTAGGAGAACATTGGTGGAAATTAGAGACATATAATTGGAGGAAAAACGTAAATATTTGTATGGAGTGATTGAGGTCATCAATCACAATCAACTGTCAAATTGAGGGCCTCAAAGCCTTCAATCTATGTTGATTTAAAATATCATCAGTTCAACAAGACATAAGGTATTAGGATAACACATTTTTTTGTTTTAATATCCCTTTACTAAAGTTTAAGAATTAATTCATTCATTGAATAAGAGATAGGTATATATATATATATTTATGCATGACAATTAGAGTTTCAACCTTCAACTCATCTTTCACTCAAAAAGATAATAGAACTCAAAAATATTATACTTATCCTAATTGTATAAGGTTCCAAATGTTAACACATACAATTTAGATTAGTAAAATGATTTTGTAATAACCAGGGACTTCCTGTAGGCTAGTGGTAGGAAATAAAGGCCTGTCACACTATGATTGTGGGTTCGATTCCTGCAGCTTTGTCCGATGCGACGGGTTATGCCCCACCCTGCAGGTTGTCCTTTTCCAAAAACTATAGTATTATAATATTCCAAAAATAATCTTCATAAATTTTTTAACCATAAACAATACTATCCAAAGATCAACTTAATCCACTCCAACCATTATAGTTATCCAAAATACCTCTGTCCAGACTTTCTCTAAAAGGTCTCTTAATTCCAAAATCTATTTATCAGATTCCTCAAACAAATTAAAGTTTCTCTTTTTGTCACATACTAAAAATATGATTACCTTAATCATATTAAAACCTTACTGAAATCAACAAGTACTGCAGTACAATCCTTATATATATATATATCACATTATTCTAATAACCAGAATATAATCCATGAGTCCAAAAGCACCAAAACATTAATTATTCTGCTTCAACTATAGTAACAGCATAAGATTGTCCTTGATCCATTGGCCTTTTCTGAGGTAAGTTTCCCTGACGCTTAGGAAATTCATTTGCATAATGCCCCATTTCCATACAATTGTAGCATTCAACATTGATAGCCTCTTTTTTTCCCTTACAATCACGCGCCTGGTGACCTTTTTCTCCACATTTATAACAAACTCCCATTCCTTTTAGGCAAGTACCAGGGTGATTATTCCAACAATTATCACATAATAAGAAAATCCTTCTTTCCCTTTTTCCCTTTATCCATCTCTTGTTCCACTGTTCTCTTCTTCTCTTGCTTTACTTTGTTGTCATAAGACTTAGAGAATTCCTTTTCTGTCTTGATAGCACATGAGACAATATCTTCGTATGTTGTAAAATATTTTGATACTAGAGCTCGACGGAGAAATGGTTTTAACCCATCAAAGAAACAATCAATCTTACCTCTTGGGTTATGTATATAATCTGCGTCATGCCTCGCTAACCTTGTAAAGTTATCCTCATACATTGCGACATTCTCATCCTCCTTCTGCCTCAGACTCAGAAATTGCTTTTCCATATCTGCTTGATGGTCATGAGGAAAGCATTTTTCTAAGAAAAGCTCTTTGAACTCCATCCATTCCATATTCGATATGTCATCATCTTCCTTTGTGTTTTGAATCAATGACCACCATTGATCAGCATCTCCAGTGAGGCGGTAAACTGCCATGACAACCTTCTCCCTTTCGCTACTCCCCAAGGCGTGGTATATTTTCTCTAAGGAGTTTATCCATTGCTCAGATACTAATGGATTTGTACCCCCATTAAATGTTGGTGGTTGTTTCCTCATGAAGCGGTCTAACATTGATCCTCCACGTTGCGGATCAGGGTGCTCCATACGAGTAAGGTTATTATTCATAACCTGAGTGAGTTGTCCCAGTATGGTAATAAGTTGATCAGCACCAGTTGTATCTCCAGCTCCACAATAATTATCTTGAGCAAGAGGGAAATCCCTACACGGAGTGCGTGCATTGATACGGTTTCCATTCCTTCCACTAGGCACCATTTCTAAATAATGGCATAAACTAGATTAGTTTATGAAATAAAATACATAATTCCATATTTTTAAAACACTTTACATAAATTGAACTATTTATGGATATAATCCATAATCATAAAAAGAAATGTTTCCTTTGAGGAAGTATATACTCATAACCCTTCATAGTGGTTTGTAAAAAAAATGAGAATTATCCTAAGCATATCCCCCGGGAGTGTCGTAACCAAGAGTGCAGCAAGGCCCGTTGTCGGGCACCGGTTCCCGTTCGAGTCTAGTTCAAAGCAGAGTTTTCGGGTTTTACCCCTAGGTACATCTATTCCAGAGCCGCCTCTACCTACTCGTATCCAGACAGGGATGTATTTCTCGGAAAACTCACAAAATCTCTATAATACCAAAATTCTAGGAAGTTTTTCTATACTAATCCTCAAAGTCTATCTTCGGGCTATGTGCTCTAATCAGAGTTTATCTAAATCTAGCTTCCAAGGTTAGTACTAAACTGCCTCTGATACCAACTGTAACGCCCCTACCCCCAGCTACACGGATTCGGTGCATTACTTCGTAACATTGGCATGATCACAAAAGATCAAGTCTCGAAAGACTGATTAGTTTAGTAGCCTTGGAAACACTAGATACATTCATAAGTCTTTCATTACATCAAAAAGTAAACAAACTACGCTAACATGGTCTTCATAGTCCACACTCATATCCCTTTCTGACTATCCCAGCAGGTCATTCATAAAATACTTCTTCACATCCTGGAAAAAATATTAAAACATTGAAAGGGGTGAGCTAAGATGCTCAGCAAGGAGAAAAATATAGCGGAAGCTTTCATCAATAAACACAAACATTTAAGGCAATGTATAACTAAAACAAAAGCCTTTTAAACTTGAACTTAAACATAATATGGCAAAAGTAAAATGAGATAATTCCATTCACTTCTTCACATGGATATTCTACTGGTCGAATAATGACATGCAATATTAATAACCACTTTCATAATGATGGAATGCATAATGCCAGACTATCATAACCACGTAGCCAAGGCCTCGTGCCAAGACCACAAATAAGATTTTGTCAGGGCCTCATGCCAAGACACTAGTTTGTCTCATGAGACCTGCCGATGCATCGAGGAGCTATAGCGGGCTCCACCCGTCACTTATTAAGTCCAAGGCATTCCTCATATGAATAGGTTTAAACATATCATAAACTATAACATAATCGTATCACATAAAACATGCATAAAGGAAAAATAACATTTCCACATTTCAATCACAAGATATCAATACAACACATTGATATAATATAAACGCTTTCAAAACCATTTTCAATACCAAAATAAAATAAAGTTAAAACTTTGTATTTATTTTTCTTTAAAAAAAGTGATGGCTTGTAGAGGAAGCCGAAACTCAAATAATGGTCACGGCGGCGGAGAAGTCGTTGTCGCCGCATATGTATGGAAAAAAACATTCCCTTTTTGTCATTTATTAAAACGCTTCGTATAAAAATATTCCTTTTGAATAAACGTAAAAGTCAAAGGGGTTTATACACCGTATAAAAGAAAGTTGTGTATAAAACCAAATATGCCTCAATGAAAGGAGATTGAGACAAAGTCCTTAAAAGATCATTTTTAAAATAAAATAGATCTATTATGTGTATTCACTATAATTACACATAATGAAAGTACAAATACAAGATAGGACATAATAATATCATGACATAATTTGAAAGTAGGAGATTAACCCAAAGAATGGAAATTGGGTTAAGAAGTTCCCTTACCTTTCGTCCTGTCCTGACTCGACCGTTCTTTAACCTCCTGGATAATAAACTAGAGTTAATTCCTATTTACTTAAGAACCTTTTTCATGTTCATTATTCCTTTTATATCCCTTATTACCATGTTATGAACATTATGTAATTATTTAAGTTTATAACGGTCATTTTGTCGATCTTAGGTACTTGAGTCAAAAATAAACTTCTTATAATTACAAGTTGTTCATGTGGTGAAATATCCATTATATCCAGAATTATATTCATGATTTAGATATCATATATATCATATATATACAGTATATACATTCATTTATAATATTACCTGACATTTAGAGGTAAGAAATGAGATGCACCGTTCATGGAGACGGTAAACCGTACGTACGCATGAACGCTACTTTAATTTCTATTTCGTATTTAATGAAATGAAATAATAATTATATAAAGGTATAATATAGTTCCATTATAATATCATATATAATATCATTTACTCCATCCTTTATATATCCCACATATGGCATTAACGATTCACATCACTTTGAGGGGGCGGTAGTCCGTACTTCCTAAAATGAAATTATCGCGTTTACCCATAATGGAAATCATAAAGTATGCCATAAATGAGAAATACAGAAGCATAAGTAAAACATAAAAATATTATATATCATATATAATTATAGTCATATCTTAATGGCCACCTTTGAAGATGTTATATGAGTGTTGAACAATCATCGTTTCGTGAGGCAGAAATTCGCCATCCACAGAAACCTTATGTTCTTTAACCATTAAATGTAGGTGTGTGTAAGTTTAGCTCTAATCCTTCTTATAACAACATCCTAGTATATTGAGTATACTGGTGTTGTTACAAAAAAATTAATAAAAAGATTTTAGGGGGTTGGAGAAGCTAAATAATACAAAACAACATTAGAGAAGACATTACCTAAAAATCGGGTAACTCTTTTTGATTTGACCCAAAGGCTTCCTTGGGAAGAATTATGCCCAAAGTGAGGCTTCTAGGAGGAAGGGAGGGAATTTGGGAGGGTATTTGGGCAGAGTTGGTCCGAGCCAAATGGCTTTAAAGTGTGAATAAGGTGGTAGAGATGGGGGCCTTTTATAAGAGTAGAGGAGGGGCACTCTTGGAAAGTAAAGAAAAGTCACTTTATTATAAAATGAGTTTCGGATTTTAGAGGTCCCACACTTATATTATTAGAGGATAAGGTGATAAGGGTTAGAAATATCCTCATCCAATAGGCTTTGAAAAAGTTTAAGCCTCGGATTTTTCATTATCTTCTCATTTTATTTAAATCGTTAAATAATGAGGTCATCGCTGCATCAGCATGATGTCATAAATAATTTAATTTATTTAATGTCTAAAAATTATAAAAAAATACTATGATGTAGGAAATATTTTTAGATTTCCAATGACTATTTATAGTCAAAAATATGACTTGTATAACCCCATGTAAAAATTCTTTTAGTAAAACATTTCATGTTTGTGTCATTTTTTACTTTAACATTAAATAAAAGGTATTTTTGTCATTTTCCAACTAAAGTGGCTCCATGGGGTCCCCAAGTTGACCCATGGATTGTCTTGGTCGGCCATGGAACATCCAATGAGGGTAGGACATGTGTCAAGCTCATCTCATATTATTAAAACATTATTTTTACCTTAAACTACACTAATTACCTCTAATCGCGATTAAGAACTTAAAAGTTACTATTCACCAAAAATTATTTTAATATCGTTGAACCACATTTTACTTCTTAATGACAACCATGTATGTCGGATTTTTGAAAATCAAAACACAGAAGTGGTAATATTTCATTTAAACGAAAAATCAGTTATTTAACTACCACTTAGTAGTTTCACTATTCATCAAAAATTGAAGTTTTTCAGAACAATGTCAAAATTTTACCCTAAGATATAATTGATATTCCGAATTAAAAAATGATGTCAATTCTACAAAATTCCAAACATATAAGTTGCATTAATTAATTTTATAATTAAATAACGTTGTCACAACAAATAGCGTGTTTTTAAGAAACAATTTATTTCAAAAGATTGACAATTGTTCATGCCCAATTTCAATGTTAAATTAATTCTAATGAACACCATTGGATAAAATGGTAAAAATATATTCTAATTATACTTTAAAACTACTAAATAGTATAATTTATCGCAATAAATTATTTTGATTAAAAAATTTGTTTTAAGTATTGTTCACTATTCATAAAAAAATTGGAAGTTCTCAGAAAGTTACAAAAAATTGAACTTAGGATAATTTCGATATTACGAATACAAAAATGAAGTCCATTTTGAAATATAAAATTTCTATAAATTTAAAAAGTGGTTATTACTATTCATAATGGCTACTTTGATTAGTCGCGGTGTTTTAGAACTTGAAGTTGCGTACAATGCAAGCTATTCCATTATTGAATGAGAAGCGTATCGTGGAAGCTCGGGGTGTTAAAAATGCATTTTAATTATATAATATTTTTATATTTAAATTAAAAGTAATATTTATTTTAGTAAAATTAATTATATTAAATTTAATAAAAATGATTTAAATATTTTTAAAAAAAATGTATAACAAAATATGAATTTTTTAAATTGTTAAATGAAAAGAAATTTTTTTATAAAATCAATATGTTTCACTATTTAATAAATAATTAATATTTTCATAAAATTCCAAAAATTACACCCT
Source organism: Viscum album (assembly GCA_963277665.1). Lineage (NCBI taxonomy): Eukaryota > Viridiplantae > Streptophyta > Magnoliopsida > Santalales > Viscaceae > Viscum > Viscum album. Next base: position 1,868,159,745 of record OY728159.1, read on the forward strand.
AAGAAAATTTAGATATTTTGTTTTAAAAAATAATATAAACATTATCAAAGAAAATTTCTATTTTTTTAATAAATTAATTATATTATTCAATTTCAAAAAATAAATAAAAAACATTTTTGACGAAAATGTATTTTGGAAGCTTAAAATTCCATTAATAATTTTCTTTATTAGTTCATCTGAATTAATAAATACATTTTTTTTGAGTAGGAAATATATATATATAAATATATGTATATATATCGATGAGTTTGTGTGTGTGTTATAATTTATTTACACATGTTCATACTCACCAATTCAATGGCTATGTTATAATGGTTATATTTAAATACTATTATTTAATGATTTTCTTAAGATTGGTGTTGCATATTCTACAAAGTATCGTACAAAGTGTTATTTATAAAATAAAATGAAAAACTAAAATCTTGGGGTATTACATTCTCCATTCCTTACAAAACTTTCACCCACACTATTTTAATTCTTTTTTTAACTGAACATAACATAGTAATAAAATTAGTTGTATATTTTATCATGAATATTAATTTATATGATATGGAAAATAATCCTCATAGACATCTATCTCTATAAGACTCATACTTGTAAATGAGTGTCAAAAACATACCCTCTTATTTGAGTGTTACTTTCCACTAATGGCTTGATAGATTTGAGAAATTATTTTACAATTTGAGTGACAATTTAAGAAAATATACATACATCATTTCTCATTCACTACATAAGTAAATTTGGATGCTTCCTTTATGGTCTGAAAAATTTCCAATTTTATCTCATCTCTTACTCAAAATGATGAATATTTAACTTGTATTTCCCATTCATGAACTACAAGATTAAACTTTTAACTCACTATAAGATCTGAACAAAAATAAAAATTTATTATTTAAATGTAGAACTAAAGCGGTTAAAAAAAGATAAAATAATAACTCATATGAGAAAAAATTTAAGTGATGAAATAATATATCAATCTCCAAATCACTAATAAAAAATATCAATGTTTATCTTAAATTATTCCATAAATAACTGACCTTAAAACTCTTCAAAAATATTCTCGGCCATGTTGAATAAAAAAAATCAAAAAAAATCACATATTCATCATATATCAATTAATCATTTATCTTTTAATAGAATAAATAACTCATAGATTTAATAACCTTAAAATTATATGGTTTATCATATAATCTTGAAAATATGATTATATTTCACATAAATAACTTCAGTTGTCCTAAAGGCACAATAAATTATTATGTGCATACAAAAGATATCTCATCCTTTATACTTTTAATAAAATCCCAAATTATCCAAAAAAATTTACATTTACCATAATAATATAATTTTAAAAATATAGTGAACTTATTTAAAAAAATATTAATCACTTACCCACTAAAATTCATTTTAATATCAGGGTTATTTATATGATAAAATATATGTTCCCAAAATATAAAAATCCTTTTATCCTAACTGGCCATATTAACATCAGATATCATGTAAAACCTAGTGGTTATAGATACAATTCTACTTATATCAACAAAATATTACACCATTCTTCCTCAAATAACTTTTTCAAAAAAAGAACACATACTGAACAGAAGGGTTTCATTCCCATAAATGTATCAAAAGATATCCATATTCATATTAGGATCCCACCACATAAAATGTTGAAATGGGTTTATATTATATTTAAAATATTATAAACCATATTCTTATCAACCCATTAATCTTTAGTTTTATCCCATATCACTATTTAATATCACATGATTCCATAGTTTCTATCATCTAATTCATCATAATGGTTTATAAAGAAAATGTGAATTACCATAAGCATATTCCTAGAGAGTGACTTATCTAGTTTATAGTCATAGTCCCACTCATCAAGCATTGGTTATGATATATTAAATACACAATAATCCCCTTTTAGAGTTATTACCCCTAGGTATATTTGTTCTACATTGACATCCACTGTCCAATATCCAAATGGGAATATATTTTCTAGGAAAACAACATAGTCTCTAATTTTCCAATGACTCATGATATTAAACTATACGCAGATTTATCCATAGGATATATCATATGGTTGGGTTCTATAATCTAAATTTTCCTAAATATAGTTCAAAAGGGTCTAAATAAACATTTTTTTCATACCAAATGTAACACCCCAACTCCATATACATAGAATTTATGGTTATCTTATTACACTGTTAAAAGGTACATGTAGATAACATCTTAAAGCATAGAATTGATTATTAGTTTTGGGAGACTAGATACATAAATAATTCTCACAATAAATTTTCCAACATTTAATACAACATAAAATTATTTTATGAAATTTAATATTTATTTTAGTACATCACTTGAATCATTCCCATATCCCTTCTTAGTATCCTAGGGAATAAAAACCATACTAAAGGGTGAGTTTAGATGTTAAGAATGGAAAAAAATCTAAAAATGAAGCTATCACAGAATAAATAATGCATAAATAATGTGGAAAATAGAAACAATAATCAAATATTTCATATCACTTATATCATAATATATGAATATGTCCATGTCTGATATAAAAACATAAGTAATCTCATGGATAATTTTAACTGATTTCATAATGTTAAAATGAAAAATTTTAAAAATTATAATCATACTTTCAAGGTCGTTTTCCATGACATCCTAAACATATCTTCATGGTATTATGTGGTGTCATTGTAAAAACTTATCTCGGAATACACCAAATACCCACGGTAGTTTGTCTCACGAGACTTACCATTGAATCAACACACTTTATTGAGCTCAAATGATAACATATTAAGTCTAATTTACTCATAATAACAAATAAGTCACTAATAATTCAAGACATAATAAACATGAACATCAATATTGAAAAAATTGGAATACTAAATGTTAATATTTTACCTAGTCAATAAATAGAACAACATAATCTTTATTTATGAAGAGAAATAATGTGGATAATGTCATTATATTTTATCCCCATTAAATAACATTGTTCATAAATGGATAGTGGAATTGATGAAAATACTCTTAAAAGATCATTGGCATATTTATTGAAAAAAACCTTTTTTGATATAAATTGTTTAATGTCAAATTTTTTTTAGAATAGTAGAAAAATCTTTTTATGGGAAAATAAACACGAATAATTATAACCTTATCTTCAAAACAAAGAATAGTAATGATGCTAGGAAAGGTCATTCATGTGGTAAATGTAAAAACAAATATTTTATTAACACCATTTTAAAAAACTAACTCATTCCTAAAATGAAAATAATATATTATTTTATAATGATCCAAACATAAAATACAAGGATAATAAAAAAAATTAGATTGATATTCATTAAATTATATAAAAACATGCCTAAGGACTGAATAGTTTTTATTTTGATGGAAAGATGGATCACAATGTTCTTATTTCATTAGTGATCATTAATTTCCCCTATGAATATATTCTATTTTAGTACTCCTACATAAAACCATTCTTCATAACATAGGGAAATGAAACAGAATAATGTGTGAGATTAGATGCTTGGTAAGAGAAAAAATTAGATATGTGAGGATAATATGAATGTATGGGTATGAGAATATGATCATAACACTTAAAAACATACCCTATTTATCAATGATAGTAATCCTATGTCATTGAATAAATATTTTAATTTCATAAGGCATGAATAATAAGATAATAATATAACATGATCATGAGAGTGTAACATCTGCATAAGACATTGAATTTTGACATACACATAATCATAGAAAAATATTTCCTTAGTAGTCAATGCTCGTTGAAAAAACTTATATGGGCACTCTATTCATGGCTACGCATCCTAACTGGTACACCCCACCACCCTCATTGGAATCCTTTTCCTTATTGTGAAATTTTTTCACTCCCCAAACCATCATAGTAGTAATGTTTCACTCCAAATAACATTATAGAAAAAAAGGTCCCTTATTGAATCGAGTTCACTCGCCATTATAGTGTTATCTTTCTAATGAGATATAAATATTTACCAAATCAAATAGTGGGAGATATTAGTCCCAAATGTTTTTGGTTATAACATAACCACCATTCTAGGCTATAACATAACCACCATCCTTGGTTATAGTAAAAACTCGATCACATAATGAAAATCATACATATGTGGTCCACAAGATCATAAGGCATTCATCATATATATCATAAACCATGAAATTAAAAGGTTTTTATAAATATTTTATCATATCATAACCTATGAAAAAATTTAAGGTTTCATAATAATTTCATCATTTAATGATAGCATGAACCATGAAAATAATTATATTTTATAAGAGTTCTATCATGGTACAACCCATGTAATAGAAACAGGTTTGAAAAATATATTTTCACCAGTAACATAATCCATTTAAATAAGGAATAAAAATCGTATCCTTGGTTCATATCCACAGAAACTCATAAATTATAAAAAAGTATTTCATCTTATATGGTGATGGATTTTCAAATATCACTTGGAAAATTTCATTATGAAAATGAACTTTCATTAAAAATCTCATTTTAAAACATAACAGATTTTTAAAATCCCTTTCTTTGAAATAAAAATTTAAAACTTTTAAAAAAGAAATAAAAATCACATAAAACATTTCATTCGGAATAATATTTTCCTGTAAAATATTTTTTAAAATATAAACACTTTTTGAAAATACATTTCATTTTAAATGACCTTGAATGATTACAAAGGAAGCATAAAAAATCATTTAAAACATTTTTGAAGAAAATATACTTTCCAAATTGAAAATTAATTTTTTAAAACCAAAAAAATTAAAAAATACATTTAATTGAAAATAACCCTAAAAAATTATAAATTATTATTCAATTATAATAATATCCAGGATGATGATATGTTTTTCATGTCGTATAGGTTAAAAAACATTCCTTTCAAATTATCACTGTACGGAAAAGTGGAATTGTTCAAAAAATAAAATGAAGATTCATTTAAAATATATTAAATATGGGTAAATTTATTTTTAAAAATTATATGATAATAATAAAAAATATTATTACATTTTAAATAAACATAGGTTTTATAAGAAAATGGATATCTTGTTGAAGAAAGAAATAATGTTTTACTTTCTTAAATAAAGAACTAAATAATTTTAAGTAATAGAGAATGGAAAATGAAAATATTAAAAGAAAATATCATTAATAACCATAGAAGAATAATATTAATGATTTTATTAAGATATGTAACATAATATTTTAACATTGGAAACATAATCATCAAGAAACAGGATAAACAATGACATTGTTCACCAAATCATTACCACTTTAGTAACATTGAATAGAAATATTGTTCATATAATAACATAAAATATAACCTAAAATTTATTAAAGATAAAAAATTCATGATATTAAATTTTAAAGGGGTATTAATTAAACATCATTAAATAATATTGGTTCATAACATAACATACCTCTCAAAGAAGGAAAATTGAGAAAAAACCTCCATACCGCATTGGTAAGTTTTTGAAACCCAATACCCAATATATAATAAAATAAAATGAAACATTAAATCTCTTTAAAGTAATGGAATTAATGATATATCATGTAAATTAAGTAGTATATAAACCACACAAAATAAATGAGTGTGAATATTTATATGACTCACTGAAATAAATGATAGACTACAAATCCCTTACTATAACACTTGACTTTCGTTGTACACATTAAAAACTCTTCTATAATAAATATAATTTTATAATATATATATTATTGGTCAAAAATTATATATATCATACTACATATTATTTTCTTATGACCTTTATTACCCATTTATTAACGATTCCATGTAAAAGATACATTTTGGGCAATAACCGCTTTGTTTAATATATATGGTTTGATTTTTTATAATTTTGGGCCTATTAATTTTACCATGGTTCCATAATATCTAAAATTAAAACCATGATATAATTTCCATATATACTCAGTATATATGTATTTATAGTAATCCATAAAATTTAGTGATATAAAATGAAATACACTATTCAAGGAGACGACAAGTTGTACGTGTGCATAAATGGTTTCCTATTTTCTTAATAAATGTTATATTGTCCTCAAATATTCATTTTCATGTCATATATATCACACAAGTTTTTTTAAATCATCCTTAATACCTTCCATGTAAATTTTTAAGGAATCACATCGCTTTATAAGGTAGTAGTCTATTGTACACATGAGCGATGTCATCGTATTCCCAAAAAATGAAAGTATTAAGGTATCAATTGTAAAATTATTATAGAAACATAATAATAACATAAATATTAAATATTAACAATAAATAATTCACTATTTCATGTTGTGAGAGGTGGTAATGGAAAAAAACGACAATATTTTGTGAGGCGATAATATGTCATACACATGAATGATGATTCTATTACCCATTTCATAGAAGTGGAGATGGTTGTAGGATGTGAAATTAAAATTTTAAAAAATATTTATATTTAATATAATTTTTTATTTATATTATCTTGTTATAATAATAATTTAAGTAGGTATAAGAATAAAAAAAAATAAAAATTCTCATTGAAGAACATTACATCTTATTCAGGTATCCTCTTTAGGTTTGCACTAAAATAAATCCTTGGATGAATTTCTATAATAAATAAGGTTTATAAGATGATAGTATGGATGTTAAGAAGTTATTTAGTCAGGTATTATCCAAAAAATGGAAATAATGGTGTAAATAGGGGATGATAAGGGTTGTCCTTTTATAAGTTAGGTGAGTGGAACACTTGAATTTTTTTGAAATAGATAATTTCACCCAAGTTTTTTTCATGTAATAAGGATGCAATATAGTAACAATATCAATAATATAAGTTAATATGTATAAATATGCCAATATAATGGTTTTTGGACATTTTTTGGGTCATCTTGGCCCCTTGTCTTTTAATTTTATCTTCTAGGTAAAACAATATTTACCTTAACCGGGGTAAATAATATTTATTAATTTAACTATTTAATTTTGTAAAATTTATGTTTAACTTAATAGAAAATATAAATTATTATTATTACTAATATGGAATTAATTTTTTAAAAATTATATTCCCTTATGTAGAAAATTTTAGTTTTAAATCAATCCCACAGACACAACGATAAAGAGGGGTTTCGAAGCCAAAATGATCAATTGTTTCAAAAAAATCATATTCAAAAATAATATAAAGTTGATTAAAATGATTTAAATTTTATTAATGGATGTATTGTTGAACTAATTTTCATTTAAAAATTATTTAATAAAAAATTTAACTCCGTAAATAAAATAAATTAAATTTCATTTTTCAATTAAAATTCGGTATTTTTAGTAATCATAAAAACTAATTCTTTTTAGTAAAATTCCAGAAATTAACCTTGAAATAATTTATAAATTATGATATGAGAATTTACTTTTATTTGTCAAATTATTTTTTCATATGTTTTAAAATTTAACCTTAAAATTAGTGCGCCAAAGGTTACAAAAATTCACTTAAAAAATATGATTTTAATCCTAAAAATGGATTTACTCTTATAACTAGTCTACAAAAAATGATAAATGTTAAATAATTGATTGAATATAAAATCTAAAAAATTTATTATAATAATTTTCCAAATGTTTGTTTTTTAATTAATTATCATAAAACATGTTTGTTTGTAAAAAATTTAGAAAAATATTGTATTTATTTTCAAATAGTTTTTTTAATTAATTAGTCTCCAAAAAATTCATTTTATATACATATATAAACCATATATTTTAGTATTTTAATATATTTTATTCATAATTTACATTCCAATGGTTAAGGTTTAACAATCATATTAAATAATAATATGACACGTTTTTCATAAACTCATTGTTGCATATAAGAAAAGATAAAGATCAGTGTTTTGTTTAAAGAAAGACCAACTCATTTATTTTTGTAATTCATGATAAACTCGATATTTCATGTTGAAAAAAAAAATCATTTCATTTGAAAAATATATATTTCAAAAAATATCTAGGTGTCACATTCTACGCCCATAAAAATGAATTTCTCTCTCTAAATTTATCATGAAATCAAAGGTTTATCACATGAAAAATCCCATCATTGAAACCCACATCATATTAATGAATAATAAAACATCCATTGAAATAATAAATTTTCAAATGAAATGGTTACCCATAGTAACCCATAACTAGGTTTTCACATATGAGAACATATATGGGAAGTGAATATTTAGACATAGGGAAAAAGTATAAATAATTATAGATATTGATAGAGATAATAGATCATAGGAATGTGGGTGATCAAAAGATGGTGAGTGACCATAAAACCATAGACCAAATAGGGAAGAAAAAAAATTCAATGATATAACCAAAATGTTGATAGGAAGTCAACATTTTATTTCAATATAGTTTTTATAATTTTGATTTATTTTCATAAGAAGATACACATAATTTTTCATTCCATTTCATAAACATAGTCTCACCATTTTGTAATTCCTTGATAAATTTTCACTTTATCACATACTCCATGAAGTGATTGTAAATTTTTTTGTTCCTTAAGCACTAAAAGATCATAAGAACCATAGATATAATGATAAGTCATTATTTCTACCTTTAGTTATCATAACATCAAAATGGTTAGCATAGTTTATCCAAAATGCCTAAAAATTCATATAAAAAATGATACATAAATCTGTAAATCTCATTTAATGTTCAGCATAAATCATTTCGTAAATATTTATGCCTATAAAACTTCAAAAAAATTAAAATTAAAAACATTACAAATAATGTCACTAAATTTCAAAAATTAACTTATCATTAATCCCCTAAAATAAATAGGTAGTTCTTAATTTTCATATACCAAACATGTGAATACCATTATCGTGTATTATTTTGAAACAATAATTACCATAAAACCGTATTGTAAACATACATGATTCCTTATTCCATACATAAAACATATATTATTGGACATATTACCAAAATACGAAAATGTTGCAAACACCATCAATGAAGTATAATCCAAATTGTCAAAGAATCATTAATCATTTCAAATGAAATAAATAAAATCCAATTTACCTTATCATAATCAATAAAATATTTTTCCCAACATAAGTATCACAATATTTGGAACATATTAAGGGTTATATTAAAAATACCCCCTTTTTATTAAATCACTTTACCAATAAATTTTATAATTAAACATTTTCTTTTAAATCATTTGTAAAAAAATTATAATAAACAATACTTATATATTTCATGATTAATATAACATAATCTTTGAATTCTATTACATCAATACTCCATTTATACCACATCCTTCTAAAACCATTAACAATGGTTCATCATATTATTCTTTAATACCACTTTCTTTTCAAATGTTAATTTTATTCTCTTAATCATCATCAATCTAACCATTACTCCTACAACTGCTCGAATTTTCTTCATGATATTTCCCCTTAAGACAATGATTTGAAAAATTCCCCTACACCAAACATTTAAGGAATTCAATAGTTAATTATATCATAAGAAGAACATTGTTCTAAACTATTGTGATAACTGAAATTTTCATTTTTCCCATTGAAACTACTATATTTGTGTCATTTTCCACAGTAAAAAAAATACTCTCTCCTAAAAGACATCTACATGGGTATTTTTTCCAAGATTATTAACACATTAGAATCTAAAATTTTTTCCTCTGTGGTCTCTACTACCTGAACTCTCAATTAACCATTTCTATACATTCTTTTGTGAGTTTGAGAGTTGGTTAAGATACACATTAATAATCATGTTCCATGAAAAATGATTAGGAATAATCACACCATCATTCACTCCAATCATCAACCCATTTGGCTGCTCGTAAAAACAAATCATCACAATAAATGTTATCCTATTACTTTTAGTTTTCTACATTGAATAAAACTAAAAAACATAGTGTTAGAAACAAAAATAATAGTTTAAAACCATACAGTCATGAAAAAAATCAGTTATATGATGTCTAAATCATGAAACCTTATTTTTAATCTATGAAATATTATGTTTATCCTCAGAATTCATAGTAGTTATATATTCAAATTCATCATGATAGTTCATTAAGAGTTTTTGAATTTCAAAAGCATATCCCCCAGGAGTATCAAACTAGGCGTGTATTATGGCTTGTTTTCATACACTACGTGACAATTGAGTCCACCTAAATGCATCTTTTTCAGAGTTAACTAGATACTTCTGTGTCAGAGAAACATCAACATGTAGTATCCATATAGGGATTTAATTTATTAGAAACTCCTTTCACCGTCCTTTAGCAAAATTCTAGTGCCTTTTTCTATACTTTTACTCACCCATAGACTTATCCTTATAGCCATACTAAGACATATCCATAGAAATATCCCATGGAATTTCACTAATTTTTACTCTTCATAATTTTTAATGGTTAACTAAACCTTTAATCTAATACCAATTATGTTGACCCGGGATTCTCATATATAAATATTAAATATTTTTAGATTAATATTTATTAACTTGTACAAACACATTATTAAATACTATAACAGTTTTGTTCCATTCAAAACATGGAATACAACCCTATTATTTCATGAAAGATATTTCATGTAAAAAATAAAGATTTTCCCTTTTATTACTCCAACTAAAATACATTCCTCATTACTTGGGGAAAGGAAACATTAGAAATGGTGACCTCAAATTCTCAATAAGGGTAACCATGGGAGATACCTAATGATAGCATGAATGTAAGGTCATGAGAACATGATCTTAACATTTTAAACCCATACCCTGTATATCAAAGAACCTAGTCGTAGGTCATGGAATAAATAATGGAGCTTCAAAAAACATCAATCATTATAGAATAAAATAACATGATCCATGGGAGAATAACATTTTTATGAGACATAGAATTATTAAAAACACATATGAAAATAAAATATTTTCTTTAGTAGTCAAGGTTTATTTCTATAACTTATAAGGTAACTCTATTGGGGGATAAAACTCTAGGGTGGGGCACACCACTATCACCACTAGCATACCATTTCTCATATGAGAATGGGTTCACTCTCAAAACCTTCATAGTTCCATGGTTCAATATCATGCCCATCATAGAGGAAAAATTACCTTACCGAACTAAGTTCACTCCAAATTCCTGTATTGTATGTCACACGATATATAAATTTTTACCCAATGCATTGGAGGGAGATATAGGTCCGACACATTTTTGGTAATAATGTAACCAACATCCTTTTTTATAATGTTTCCATATTCCATAGTTATAATGTAACCACCATCACATAATGAAAATCATATATATGTTTGGAACATGATCATTAAACATTAATCATATCATAACCCATGAAATTAAAAGGGTTTTATAAACATTTCATCATTTCATAACCTATGAAAAAAGTCACATTTCAAAATCATTTCATCATTTCACTATAGCATAACATGTTAAAAGAATTGGGTTTCATAATATTTCTACCATGGTTTAACTCAGGGGAGAGAAGTGGGTATCATAAAAATAGTGTAATCCTAAATATAAAAAATTTAGATAAAGAATAAGAATAATATCCTTGTTACATAACCCTAGTAATTTATATATTATATAAAATTATTTCATAAAAGATAGAGAAGTTTTTGAAAGACCACTTAGAATATTTCTTAAGGAAAATAAATTTTTTTAAATAACTTTTTAAAACATAAAACATTTTCAAAATAATTTTCATTAAAAATAACATTGAAAAAATATAAAGGAATCTTTAAAAAAGTATTAAAATCATTTCTTGAGGGAAAAAACATTTCACTGAAAATAGTTCGTAAAATATAAAACTTTTTTAATATCAATTTTATTAAAAATATCCTTGAAAACATAAAAAGGCTTCATTAGAAATAATTTATAAATATTCATTATGAAAGTACCATTTTCTCTATGATTTTTTTTAAAAAAATAAAAAATTATTATTTAAAATCCATTTATTTAAAAATAAAACTGAAAATTTATAATGTATGATCCAAATAAAATAATGTTCATGGTAACAAGAATTTTTGTTCATGTTTAAACAGATAAAATAAATATTCCTTTCACATTTTCATTAATATCCAAATGGGAATTTATTATAATACAACATAAACATTTGATTCTAAGAAATTTGTAAAAATTTAAATATGGGTAAACTTTTCTTTTTAAAATCTTAGGATAAAAATAAAATATTTTTGAAAAATATTTAGAAAACAAGGTTTTTGAAAAAAAATGGTTTTCCAACAATAGAAAGAAAATAATGTCATAATTTATTTAAAAAAATCCCCAACTATTTTAAGTACCAAAGATTATAAAAATGGAATAAATATATTAAAATATCATTAATAAACTAATTAGAATAAAATTCATGAATTTATTTAAAGATGTATCCTAATATTTTGTCATTTAAAAACATAATCAGAAACAATCCTGACAAATAATGATATCGTGACATTAAATTATTACCACATAGGTAAATTTGAATCAATAGATCCATGCAGGAATAAAAAAATAGAATCTAAAATATCAGGATTATAAGTAAATACATTACAGTAAATTTAAAATGGGTTTTATATAAACCTTGTGAAATAATATAGTTTCATAACATAACGTACAAATCAAAGACGAAATATTGAGGCAAAATTACCTTACCACTATGGTATCCTATTGAATCATAATAACCAATAAATAAAAACATCAAATGAAACTTTATTTTTATTTAAATAATGTTATTGTTTATATAACATGCCAATTAGTTATTATAAACACCACATATTATTAATGAGTGGTGAATTTTCATATGTCTCCCATAAATAAATGAGAGACTATAAATCTCTAACCTTATGTATTGACTTCTATATCACACATTAAAAACATATGTATAAAAAATATTAGTTTATTATAAATCTAGTATATAAAAATTATTATATATAATACTATATATTATTTTCATAGGACCTTTTTCTACTCATTTATTAATAATTACACGTTAAAATTATGTTTCGGGTAACAATTTCATTTCTTTTCAAATATGTTTTAATTTTTATTATTATTATACCTATTAAATTTTCAAATATTTCATTATATTAATAAATATTACCATGTTATAAATATAATATTTATACATTATATATGTATCTATATTAATCCATAAAATTTAGTGATAGAAAATGAAAAAAATATGTTAATAGAGACAGCATGACATATGTACATAGGAATATTGTTTTCAATTTCCTAGTAAATGACATATTGTAATTAAAAAATAATTTCCATGGAATATATATCAAATATTTCAATTAAACCTAATCTTAATACCGTCTATTTAAAGCATTGATTATTTACATTTCTTTGTGAGGCAATAGTCCATCGTACACACAAGGGTTGTTATCGTATTCCAAAAAAATGTAAAACATAATGGTATGTGTGAAATAATAATAAAATAAGTATAATAATATAATAAATATTATATATATACAATAAATCCATCATTATGTATAATGACGAGAGGTGTATATTGAAAAACAAGTTACATTGGTTTTCAAGGAAGTAGTATGTCGTACACATGAATGCTAATTCCTAACCCATTTTAAGGAAGTGGAGATGATTGTAGTAAATTTTTTTTAAAAATATCTTAATATATGTAATATTATACAGTTTTATATAATAATGTTTTTAAATTAATTGATTGTGTTGGTGGAAAAAACAAAACAAAAATGATCATTGAGGAACATTACCTCTTCTTCAGATATACTTCTTTATTGATTACTAAAATTATTCCTTTATTAGATTAAATTCATAAAATAGGATTTTAGGATGATATTATGTAATTTAGGAATTCATTTTGGTAGGTCCATTTGATTTAAATAGGTTTTATTATGTGAATGTGGGAGGAGAATGGGTGGCCTTTTATAAGTGAGGTGAGTGGAAAACATGTAATATTTCTGAAAGATAGAATTTCACCCACGTTTTTCTCATTTTTAAATGCCACAATAATGGACCAATATAGATATACAAAGGTATAAGGTTGAAATATTTCCATAAAATGGGATTTGGACATGTTTTCGGTAATTTCTTACCCTTATATTTTAGTTTAACAACCTGGTAAAACCATTTTTACCATAGTTATGGTAAATAATTGTTTTATGAATTTACTATTCATTTGAATAAACAATTAAGTAGGACATATTATATAATAAAAATTATACTGATTAAAAATATTTAATCCTTTTTTCAAAATTCCATTCAAAGAAGTGGACAAATTTATTTTAAAATTAATCATGAAAACCCGACTAGAAAGCTAGTTTTTTAGAGAAAATGGTCAAAAATTTACAATGTTTTTATAGAAAGTATCAACATTAAATTGATTCAAATGAAATAAATTATATTAATGGATGTATAGTTAAACTAATTATACTTTGAACCCATTTTAAAATTTGTGTTAACTTTAGAGATAAATAAAATGAAAATGATGTTTATAATTAAAATTCAGTATTTTTCACCATTCATCAAAAAGTAAAACCTTTCATAATGATCCCCAAAATTTACCTTGGGAATTTTTTGGAAATATTTTTTAAATTATTATTAGTATTTCATCAAATTATGTTTCTAAAATTTGTAAAAATTAATTTAAAAATAAGTGTTCCAAATCTGAAAAAACCAACTTTTTAGGAAAATACATTTTTGCACATGAAATTGGATTTATTCTTATATATTGTCTTGAAAACACATAAGATGAATGTTAATTTGTTGATTGAATATATAATATATATATTTCATTAATATAAATTTCCAAAATTTTCTTGTTTTATTAACTTAGGTAAAACATGTTTGATTACATACAACAATTTCATGAAAAATATCTCATTTATTTTCAAATAGTATTTATTTTCATTTATTAACTATTTGGTTACAAATTAATTCATTTTGTATACATGTTTATGACATATAATTTCTTAATTTACATATTCCTATTCATAACCTCTATTCAAATCGATAGATGGTAACTATCATATTAATTAATAAAATATTAAAAATATAACGCATTTTATTTAAACTCGGTATTGTATGTAATGAAAGATAAGATTAGTTTTGAGTATTGAAAATGATAAAATCATCTTTTTTCATAATCTAAGATAAAATCAATATTTTTTATTGCAAAGAATATGAAAAATATGAAAAATTTTAATTTTTTTTAAATACCTAGGAGTTAAACATTTAAACATTTTATAAGAAGTTAAACATGGGTAAAAATGAATTTAATAGATCATTAAATAATATTAAAACAATATTGAATTTTTTTAAGTTAAATATAATCATGGAAAAAAATAATATCATCCAAATAGAAAAAACAAATTTGGTTTCACTTAAAATATCTTTTTTTCTTTTTGAGTGCCAATACAGGTAAAAATGGAAATAGTACGTTAAAACCCATAAAATAACTAGAGGATAAAAATGGGTGTTAATTAAGCTAGAAATATCACAAAATTCCCCTAATAGAAACTTTAACATAAATAATCCCAAATAAGGATGAGATTGTGAAATAATACCTTACCATTTTAGTAACTTTTGAATCATAATCATCATGAATGAAATAACTTTGAATGAAACTTTCAATACAATGAATATAAATATATTTATTATATATCTTCTTAAATGGTCATTATATACACCATATGATGTAAACATGTGGTGGATATGGAGTATGTCTCATAGAAACAAAGTGAGATGAGTAAACCTTATAATGATTGTAACGTCAAACTGAGAACTAATCAATGATTTTATTATGGTTAAAAAATTTGCATCCTTAAAAAAGTTTAAATATAAAATTAAATAATAAAATTAAATTTCAAATAAAAAATTATCACAAAAATTAAATTGAACAAGAAATATAACCTGATAAAAAGAAATTGAGTTATGAAACCCCTTACCTTGGGTCTGAGTTGCTTCATAAGTGTTGTTAACTTCATATATAACAAATTTATATTTATTATAATTATATATGGGAATTATATTCAAACTTATAATCCCATAAATTGTTTTATAATAACATTTTTCCCCTGTTCATTAACAATCGTTCATTATCATTATTGTTTTGGGTGTTAACTACTTCATTTTTCATGTATGTTTTGATTAAGAACTTATGGTCCATGCATCTTGATCTAGGTTAAATCATCTTAAAATGTTTACTCATGATTTAAATAACATATTAATATTATTTATATAAATATTGATAACAATCTGTTAAAGATTTAACATATAAATGAATCACATTACTTCATGGAGGTGGTACTCTACAAGAACGCTGAAACGATGTTTTCAATTTATTAACAGGAAGAAGTATTAGACCATAAATGATATTTTATATTTAATGTATGTTATAAATATCATATATATTAAATATTTCAATATTTATAACTATAAGTGTAATGTGTCGATGAAAAATTGATTACAGTGTTATTTGTAGACTATATTCCATACGTACACATGATGGCATTTTCATTTTCCATATGATGGATAAGAGATGAATAAAGGTTATTCCATAAAAATAATAATATTTCAGTTTATTAATTATACTACTTTTATTATATTATAATTTTTACAGAATATTTTAATGAGGTGGATTAGGAAATAAAATGAAAATGCTCAATTTGGAGTTATTCATCTTCTTCGAAAAATGGCCATTATCTTACACAAAAAGCCTTCTATGTTCATCATTTGAGGAGACCAAAACCTTTATGTAATGTTTTTCAAGGTTTATAAGGTATTTAATTATGTATTATTTGATATTTGTGTCTCAATATATGTGAATAAGACATGAGAAGTGGTTCCCTTTTAAAAGTCATGGGAGGGGAACCCTTGGAATTACATAAAGTCTTAAATTAATATAAATTAATTTTCATGTTAAAGTGAAAAAATTGATATATTTATAATATCGTAAAAATATAATTCATTATAATCTAACCAAATTAAATTTTGATAGGTTTTCGTTTTGTTTTAACCCTTATTTTTTAGTTTTGTCCTTTGAAAACAATTTTTTTATTACTACAATATCATTGTTTTTTACTCTTTATGGGTCATGAAAGACTGAATAAAATAAAAATTGACCATTAAGTGTAAAATTTTTGATTTTGTCTTCTAAATCCAATTAAATTTTTCAAATATAAGTTCTTTATGAATTTTTAACCATTTAATATAAAAAGTTTTAACAAGAGATGGCATTAAAGTTATTTTCAAGACTATTCACATAGTTGACTTCAGAAAAATTTAAACACAACAATGTAGTTTGAATAAAAAATATTAAATAATTAAAAAATAAATTGTATAAAAATATAAAAAATTCATGTAACACTATAAATCACAAAAAAATATCACTTCGTAAGTTTCTAAAATTGTTTAATGGATTTTTTAGTGCTTGTACATGCACTATGTCAAAATTTCATGATCATTTAAGGCAATTATTTATTTATTAAAAATTAAAAATTAATTATCATACTAAAAATAACTTATTAATATAAAAAATTTCCATTTAAACTATTTATTGATTATTTTTTTAATTTTTGAAACATATTATAGATATTAAAATCTATATATGGACGATTTGAAATTATTCATCACTTAAAATAATTTAATGGTCATTATCAATTAAAAATCAAACCAAAATTACATATAATATTTCTTTTATAAATATATAATCATAAAATAGATTATAATAATATATTATGATGATTTTAAAGTCTTACATACATTATTTTTATTCCTCATTAACCCTATTTTCCATTTACTATGATGTTAAATTTTACCATGGTTAATATTCATTTGACCAAAAATAAAGTTGACATATTTACCAAATTTTATGATGGGAATTTCAAATAAAGAATCCAGTATTTTAAATTCATTCCATATAAGATCCATAAATTATTTTTTTAGAAATAACAAAACGCGGTGAAAATAGTTACCAAAAAATATGTATTTTAGGAATGATTTTTTTACCAAATTTATAATTAATAATTATTACAATAACATTAATATTGTTATGTTTAATCAAAAGGAATTAATGAAATATTAAAAGTAATTAATTAAGTGGTACTTTGTAAATACATTAAAGGAAAATATAGTTTTCTATAAAATCAATATATATTTTACATTTCACTTAAAATCATGTTTATCATAAAAATCCAAAAAGTAGTTGGTTTTTTCCTTAGTGGTAAGCACCCCATAATACTACATGAAAATTGGGGGTTCAAAACCCAATGGTTGCAGGTTACTGTAGTAGGTACTGCAGCAGCGGCGGTACTGTTGATCGGCGGGTACTGTAGCGGCGGCAGGGCACTGTAGCGGCAGCGGTGCTGTGCGGGTAGTGTAGTAGCCGGGTTACAATTCATAGAATTGGAATGTGGCTAAAAATTTGGGCCTATGGGTTATGTAATGGAATTCAACCCCACTGGGCCTTCGGGCTATGTAATGGGTCTCCCTCTACCCAATTAAAAGAGGTCTATGCTTTGCTTTATTAATAAAAATGAGGCTTCGCCCCAACCTTTAAAAAAAATCCAAAAATATCAGCCTAAAATAATTATGATATGATGATTTAAAAAATATAAACTTTTTATAAAATAAAATTTGTACAAGTAACAGAAAATAATTATAATTTTTACTCAAAGAAAGAGAGAAAACCTATTTTTGAAGGAAATATATATTTAAGGATAAAATGACTTCCCAAAAATTGATTTCTTATTTCCTATTAATAAGTCAATAAATTTAAATTATTTAATACCTTTATATATATTAATATATCATAACTTGGTTACATTTATCTGTACCTTCCAATCCAATCGCTATGTGATATCATGCTTATTGGAATAATATTTTTCATGGTTTGTTTAATCTCATTATTATATGCGATACACGTTATCAAATTTATTGTTATTTTTAAAATAAAATATAAACTAAAATCATGGGGTATTATATTTAGTTTAGTTAATGGTATTTGGCATTATGGTTTGGGTATTTTTGTGTTTTAAATTTAATATTTCTAACTTAATTCATAGAGATGTGATTTTTAAGATTTCATTTGGATCTCAATAAGTTATTCATACAATTAGTCTCATATATCATGCCACATTGGGTTTTTATACCTACTTTCATTTCAATATTCATATTTTTATTAAAAATAAATTTTGTTCCCTTTTATTTTTGGATTTTTGGATCTATTTTGGGTAATTCTTATTATTTTATAAGATATGTTTGCAATCATATGTCTTATTTGTTTTCTAATTTATTATGAATATACTTATTATTATTTTGTGTGATCCTCTATCTTATAAGGTGGTCATGATGAAATTATAAGGGTAATTACTTGAATAGTTATTTTTTTATTTGGATAAATCCTTACCACTTGGTTTTATTTGATTCCCTCATGTATTTCTCCATCATGTGACAATTAGGAAGGCATCATAGGCATTGTCTCATATAGACCTAGGTGATGTGGTGGGTTGAACAAGGTTGGTTTTTGAGACTTCCTTTCAATATTGGATGACTAATAATGTATTTGAGTGGGTCCACACAAGAGACTAGGTGGACTTTGTGAGGATTCCAGTAATGTAAAATATTATATAAAAAATGATCAGTGTAAGAAAGTTATTATTAATATCCTTGTATTGAGTCCGAGATTGCAACACTAATTTATTGAGGTAGAAAGGCCATTCTCCCCAAATATTTCATTTTTATTGGAAATGAGGTAAAAAATTGAATGCTCCAAGGTTTCATTATATATAAGAAGATATTTTATTTATATACGTGTCATCAACACAAAAAAATGCATATGATATTTCCTATGGTCATCAAAGGACTTCTAGAATTCTGCATCGAACTGATATTTCACCCCTTTCTTTATTAATTTTATGAAGGGTAATAATTTAATGGGGATATATTAAATGATGTTCCAGATGTAAGAAACATGTACTTGGATTCCATGTAATTCATAGAGGTTTCAAGGTAGGGGAATTTTGGGAATCACCATGGTTTTCTAATGGTCCACTTTGATTCTATGACGATATACTACTTGGTAGATTATTTCCTAGATGTTAACCTAAATGTGAACATTAATGGATTAATTGTAAGGATATATTGAAAAAAAATTGTTTAACACTTCCTCAACATATTTAAGGTGATCAAGATACTAGTGATATTTAACTAGTAGATCATCAAAAATTCTATTCCACCATCTTCCCCATTAAGTACTTTGAAATATATTATGCATGGAATGTTAGTAAGAAGCTCTAACATTATTAAAACAAAAGAAAAATACCTGATATAAATATAACCCTTATAGTACCCTGATGTTATAATCCCCTTAATCTTCATGGGTTATATGGATTTAATTATACTAGAACACCCATACATGAATGGGAGGTCCTGAAAACCAATTTCCACATCAATAATCAATTCTCTATTCGTGGCTTGGAAATCCTAATTTGGAAAAAGTGATTTCAATAATTGAAATAAATATCTAATCTTATTTTATCATTCTTATTCTATACATGGATAATTATTTTAGTCCATTTCATGTGTTGTAATTTGAAAAAGAAACTGTATTTTATTTGCTTCTTGAATTCAACTATTACTTTGGTTTTGTGGGTCAGATGTACTCACGTTGTTTCCTACTTATCATCATGGTGTTTTCCTAGAAATCCCAAATAATCAGTGTCCATTTGGAATATTATCTATTAATCTATGTTTAATTCCATGTAAATACTTTCTGATGTATATTTAAGAAATATATGTATCCATTATTTCATATAGGTTCATGAAAACATTTATTCTAATTGTCCAATCATACTATCTAGTGCCAAAATTTACTCAATGATGTTCATAGATAGTGGTTTAGATTTATTCAAATGATGGTAGATTATACTTTATCTTCTCATACTATTCATCAATGAGAGAAAAATATGGACTAGTTTATTTAGGATTAATATTTGAAGCATAGGTTTCATTATTTCTATCTTGATCAAACCTATTTAATATTGTAATTAATTCTTAGGTACAGTCGACACCATATAATGGTAATCAAAAGTTAAAAAACCTAGGGTTCTCCTTTGTGGATTTATGTAATTTCAAAACATGGAATCCACTAAAAAACCTTGAGATACTAGATCAAAAAGCCTCAAGAACACCTCCATATATTCTAGAGGCTATTGATTAGTATTGAGGGCCTAGGTAGTGTTTTTAGGGATACTATTTCCTCATTTATGAGTGTATCACATTGATGAAAATCATAAAAATTCAAGTAGAGGAAGCATATAAGATAACTGAATGGAAGATAGAAGATACACATCCATATTATAATAATAATAAATAAAACAAAATCAGTCATATACAGATTGATGATCATGTCATGTATCTACAAAGATGGAAAATTGGTATACAAAAATCCAGTACAATACATGTATAAAAAAGGTATAATAAGACCAAAATAAACTATCGACAGATAAAATCATGATCCTAGCATGGTATTGTGATACCATACTCATATACAATGATTAAATCATGCATCATACAAAAATTTATTTCCCAGGTCCTTACCTGCATCCATGAATTATGTCTGGTAATCCAACTTCATACTGAACAGGGTGTGAGATCACACTCAATAAGCCTCCACCAATGATGTCTATTACAAATCCATTTTGTGTGATATAAAAAACATCAATATGCATTATATCACAGGTATAAAAATAATAAAAGTAATGTGTAATCCTCTTTATCCAAACATGGATCCCTGTAAATAGTTGTCAATCTCCCATGAATAATGGAATTTGTAAATCGAAAGTATATAATTGATATTGTCTAGTCTAACAACTAATAATAGAGACCCAAACCATTTAACCAAGTGTCAATATCCATAAAATTTAACAATGTGTCAATATTCACCAAAACCATACCACTTAACTAACATCAAAATCTATAAGTACAGAAACATATTCACCATAACCAAACCATTTATCCATGTGTCATTATCCACTACGTCCACATAGTGTAATAAAATATAAAGCATAAACAATAGCAACACTGTACAATCAACTATCATCCCATAAATAGATGGATCTAATGTATTAAAGGCCAAGTCATCCTTTTCAAATCCTTGATGAATCTCGATGGAAATTCGATAATGAATTGGGAGGAGTCCAAGGAGTATGCAATAGAGAATTTCTAATGTGAGACTATGAAAGTGGAATATAAGGGGTAGTAAGGCCCATAGAACCCTAAAGAACCAATATCCAAGGATTAAATCGGTCTAATGAATCTACTACCACAAACAATATCAGTGGAGGGGAAATTCCTAACCACATATAATGGAATCAATATCCAAAGCTCTCATCCAAAGAATCCACTACCCTCATAAAATCATCATCTCAAAACATAATCTATTTAATAATCATTTATATTCCATGAGTTCATCCGACCTATTTCCACATTTTCCAGTAAACATGTTAAACCATTTAACATCATGTAAATCACAAGGAAGGTATGTATAACCATCTCCTAATTTTTCATTCAATTATAATTTAATTTGTCATTGCTTCCAAAATCAGTAATGATTTCACACGCACCCATTGGGGTGGTAAAACATTGGGTAGATATAATGCCACACCCCATGGGTTTTTTAGGTTAGGTGTGACAACATACAAAAATAAAATGGAACTCAAAGGGAAACCATATAGGTTCCAAAAAATTATATCAATGCATTCAATTAATTTTAAGGAAAAGGTAGAAGGCCCATCTAGTGGAATAATGGAAATAGGGCTTATAAAGCACCAGACAATATGGGAAATAGTACATAACAAATACCTTATACATGTGTTAGAACACTCATTCAGTATAGACCTCTGATTAGGTCTATATTAATATAAAAATTAAGAATAAGAAAAAAACATAGAAACATGGAATATCATATTGCACCAAAATAAATATTTTATGGGAGAAGAGAAATGATGATAGGTTCAATTAGAATACGGAACTCGTCGTGGAAGATCCAATTATACCTATAGTAGACACAATGTATTCTCGATTGAAAAATGAAAACAAATTCTTGGTTTATAGTACATTTTGTGCTTCTACATGAGATAATGGATGGATGTGAGGATTTAATAGAAAATAGTGGCCCCAAATCTTATTTTCAAAACTAACCATGGTAATTTTCATGGATTGTAGATGATTTACATATTTGTAAAATCTCAGAGTCTTCCCTTAGGGAAAAAACTTACAATCCATGAATTGTCCTACTGAGGAAATTAGATATAGATTTTTGAATACATGTTGGGAATTCCAAATAAACATTGTGTAATTTTCTTATATCCATCCATCATCCCCCCTTCTACTTCATAAAAAAACCCAACCAGAATACAGTCTGGATATACGTTCTAAGACAAAAAGTGAACATAACATTAGTTTAAACTAGAAACAAAAAAATGTATACCTCATCAAAAAACCGTTGATCATACACTAATCTATAATTAAATAAACTCACCCATGGATTTTTCTTCCAAGGGTGGTCAAGGTTTGTCGAAGAATAACTCCATCCACTGGCCACATACATCATCCTCCCACTCCCATGTCTCTTCTTATTAACAACCATGCTACAACAACACCCATACTAGGAGAACTAGAAAATCCTAGTGATCCATTATTCACTTATAAACAAAATATATAGGATGCTCCTTAAAGGATACATTTACATATAGATCATCCTCATCAAACTAAAGAGTATGGGATCCGTGTGAGTGATGAAGGCACATTATAGATACATGGAAGACATAATTCATGGCTTGGAACCTCTAAGGTAACTTCAATTGATACACTACCATCCTAACACTCTCTATAATCTCAAATTTCCTAACACATCACGATGAATTCTTACCATATATCCAACTACATCTTTGTCGTATCATTGTTGACAAATATACAAATACATTATCCGTAACCGTGAAATCGAGAGGTCTTTGATAGTGATTGCATAATATTTTTGTCTAGACATCATAGTACCCATATGTTTCCAAATTAACTAGACCTACTCTAAGGTCTCTGGTATGAGATGCAGCCTGAGGAAAATTTCTTATCCTACCTCTAACCAGAAAAAAGTTTATTGGTATGTTCCACCATAAAAAAATCATCATTGGTTTCCATATGTATCATTTCATGAAAGCTGTTACTATAGAAGAACTCAACCAAAGTTACATACTTCTCTCGAGAGCCCCAAAAATCATGGATTCATGAACTAAGTATGCCCTACATAAATTTTATAGTGTGATATGACTATCTATCAGTCTAAAGTCGATATGTCATAATCAGAATAACATGTGTACCCTACTCCCACTATAATCCTTGTTCAGAATTGAGATGTAAATCTAGAATCCCAATCTAATACCCTAGTTTTAGGAACCCCAAGAAGGCAAAAAATCTCCTGGATATAGAATTTACTAGTCTAATAAACTGAGAAGGTCTCACTAATATGTAGGAAATTGGTGACATTTTTGATCCATTCCTCTACAAACCATATAATATCACCACCTTGAGGAGACCTACACAACCCTATTATGAAACACATCACAACATATTACCATTTCCACTTGGTATTGGGAAACAATTATAAAAGTCCAGCCTTTCATTGATGTTTTTTCAACACCTTATGACTATTGGAATTCATCGTAACAAGACTATATACCTCACGTTTTGTAATCAGCCATAACTATAGATGATGCAGGTCACAATACATCTTCATAACACCGATATCTACTATGCAAACTGAGGAACACAATTCTTACATAAAATCCACATATATTTCTAATGGAACCCAATCATGACCATAATTATACATAATTTCATCCAATCCCATACTCCAACTAGGAGGTGGGTCCACACCTATGTCACTCTCCCATAAGTCTATGCCCTTAGCATCTGAAAAATTTCTCATCATCACTCTATCCAGTATAGTATAGTTCACTTCCATGGTTTAGAGAAAAGTCTAAATCTGACCATCCTAACCCTCCATGTGAATGAACAAAAATAATGTAATAAGATGACACTCACTATTGGCTTTCTGAACTAGCTATATCTATGCCCTCCTACTCTGTGGATCATTAACTACATTTCCCATTATGAAAATTTAGGCATGGTTAAAGTTAAAATTCATTAGGTATTCCACACATATTCTCTATCTCAAATTCAAGTAACAGGGTGAAAATATATTTTTATGGATTTTTTTCCCATTTATTCCACAAAACCCTCTCCAGGTAAATAGTTCATCCAACAACGCATGGTGTGAAAAAAGTGGAAAACTCAAGATTGTGTATCAAATAGTTCCTATCATGTGGTCCCAACTAATGATACCCATACACACTAACTCACTCCCCATTCAACAAAATTGATCCTCCCCTAATACCTGATGATTCTCAATATATAGTGTATATTCTTCATAACATTAGAATAATTGAGACTAGTGATGATGTTGGTCTCACTTTTATCTCTTGAAAGGATATATCATATTTATTTGTCCATAATAACATCACACCCTTATTAGTAAAGACCATAAATACTTCTTCTAAGCATGATAAGTCTAGTATAAAATGTATTTAATATTCACATATCCCTAAGAAACTTTGTATATCATAGGCGTTCTTGGGATGCTCCTAGGAAAATACATCTCTCACCTTCTCTAGGTCAATTGATACTCCTTTAATTGAAATAATATAGAATAGAAAGTGAATCTTATCCATCTAGAATTGAGAAATTGGTGAGTTTAGCGTATAACTGATTCTCAATCATTGTATCGAAACTGATCTATATATGTTTAGCATGGTATTGTTGATTATGAGAATACACCATGACATCATCCTCGAATACCACTACAAATAAATCAAGATAAGGATGGTTAAATCATTTCAACGGCCCTAGGAAAATAGTAGGTTCATTCATGAAACTGAAAAACATTACAAGATACTCATATAGATCATACGTACTATGAAAATTTGCATGAGCTATGTATATAGGTCAAACACATACTTGTTGATAACCCGAACACAAATAAATCATCAAGAAAACCCAATCTCCTTGTGTATCATTCAAGAGATCATTTATTCACGACATTCTATACTAGTTCTTAACTATAAATTGGTTGAACATTTTAAAATATAAACATAGCCTCAGGTTTTAATCTATCTTTTTTCACAAAAATGATTAATAAACCCCATAGAGAAGTACTGGGTCAAATAAACCCATTTTTTTCCAAGCCATATAGATGCCTATTTATCTCATAAAACTCTTTAG
The DNA here is from genome assembly GCA_963277665.1 of Viscum album. Taxonomy (NCBI): domain Eukaryota; kingdom Viridiplantae; phylum Streptophyta; class Magnoliopsida; order Santalales; family Viscaceae; genus Viscum; species Viscum album. The sequence continues at coordinate 1,868,186,082 of OY728159.1, forward strand.
TATTCATCCTATAAGGATGAATGGATACTAGCGTGGCTCCTAGAACTAGCTTGAAAGAGAAATCCACCAATCTCTCATGAGGTAAAATAGAAAATTCAAATGGTCAAACATACTTTAAATGATGAACGAAAGAAGTAAAATCAGCCTAATGCATTCACATATCATCTAGATATAAGCCAATTATCTAGGCTATTATCATTCCTATCTCGTGATGATGTTATCCAAATCAACTTGCCTAGAAGTAACATTCACCATTGTGAATGAAAATTCCTCCCAATGGTGATGTGAAAGTCACCCTTTGGCAATATAAATCGACATGATATTAATAAAAAACTAGACAGTTCATCACAAGTGTGACTTTAAACCTAGTCATCTCAAAGAAAAAAGATCTAACATAAAGTCACACCCTCCTAACTAATGGTGAACTCTTTGTACTAACATACACTCTCTATTTTGATCCCCAATAGAGTATCCATGGTCATAATGCCATTAAAACTTTGAAAAAAAAGGCCAAGTCTCTCTTCAGTAGGTACAAATATGAATCTACGTGAAGCACCTATATTGAAAATATTAGATTCTATAATAGAGGATACGATGGTCATAACTCTAAAAATTGATATATCATCACTCATCTTCTTAGATGTAGGCTATGTAGAATATATCTACCATCAACCATGACCTAGTTAAATAGCCACACTGCCTAGAGAAGGTCTTATTTATTGTCTAGGTACAAATAGTACATGGTTGTATTGTCCTTGAACAACACCTCAACCAATGTCACTGGAACTTCTCCAACTCCCAATGTGATGTTTAGTTGTAAATCCATCTCCTAAACCTGGATTCATAGTCGGTCCCCTTCCAATAACTGGTGGAGGGAGGTTCCCATAGAAAATTTGTATATGTCTCATCCTACTACAAGCTTAGCACTTGACTGGGTATCTATCAAAAAAATTTCTCATTTATCCACACCTCCCAAACTAATTATAGACTAAATAACTACCATAACTAACAACCTAGATGGTAGTCTCCTCTCATGAATCCTCAAAATGGTGTATCTTACCATTGGAAGTTGACTCATTGGATTGAGAGGCTAATCCTCCCTACTCTACACCACTGAATTCTCTATGGTTCTACTCAGTAATCAACAAATGATTCACTATTTTTGTAATATTTTTGATCTAAAAAACATTTAGTTATGATCAAATACCATTCTTGAGACCTTACTCAATGTCTCCCTCCCTCAATAGCTTATCAATAATATAAATTTTCCTAAAAACTGAAGCTTTGTGAATCATTCAAAATACTACAAAATGGTATTCACAACATTCTCCAAACACTTAAAATCACTAGACATTTTATTATTTGACATCTCTATAAATAATTAATCATAAAAACTGGATTAGAAACCCCTCCAAACCATATCTTCAAGCACATTATCATGGTTCAAAATATACCACTAATTATGAGCTACTCCCTGAAGCATATATGTCGGGAGATTCACTCTCCATCCATGAAGATTATTAAGTTGATAAAATATAGATTATATATTCTCTATCCACATATCAATATCCTAGGGACCTCTATCCCCTAAACAAATCAGCATATGTTGTTTCCAAAACACACATGTAATCTCTATCCTAATTGAGGCTGGATACTGGGATCCTAGAACAGTCTGTATAAATTATGTAAAAATATCATGAAATAATGACTCATAACCAAAATACATTTCTAATACTAGGGAAACAACTATAACTAAAGGATAATCTACAAACATCTTAGGGACTACTACCTCAATATCATGATCATTTCCACCTTTCTAGTGAAGAAATGGATTTGATTGTGGTGTAATATCTCTACAATACCATACACATTCCTCTAAAAGTATCGATATTCAAAAGATCATAGATAAAATTGTGGGATAGGTAGAATCCTTCCAAAATGAAGCCACACCCCTCTATCTGCTCATAAATATATTACTGGGTAAAAGGAATATCCCTAAAAAAGAAGTAAAAACATCGCCTACTGGCCACTCTAATAGCAGGGTCAAATTCATGTTCTATCTTTCCATAATTTCAATTTTATTTTAATTTCATAATTATTTTAAAATTATATTCAAATGGTTAAACCGAATGGTTCACCCCTTCTAATGAATAATGTCTCATACACCTTATGAACTGAAGTGTGGAATCCACTTAATACAAACCAAAAAACTTTCACAACCATGAAACCATTAGTCGATGACTCAACATGCCATAGTTGACTGCTTAGGGTTTCTACTATATCCAATTTAGGAAAACACTCTATGTACCAACTATTTTTCTCAATTCCCAATAAAAACATGATCTAAATAAAAGATATATCATGTAAGGAATGCATAATAAATTCATAATGTAAAGAAATTCGCCCTATATGGAATGGAGTAAAACATGAAATGTGATTCATATAATGTGACTAAATTATTTCATGAGATGTCATACCAACATATGATTGGGTAAAAATTAAATCCATAATCATAGGGAATATCAAATAGTAAATGTATTACCCAATGGTGTAATCAAATTAACTATAATAGGAAAAATCCAAAAATACATGTCCCATTCCAAGAAATTTGGATTTTTCCTATATGTGGGATAGCAACTCCAAGCCGACGATCATTAAAAAATTCCAATTCATTCCAAATCGTCAATATATTGTTTCAAAATTGTAAATATAGGAAAAAAAATCCATATATAGAACTTTAAAATTTTTGACACATAAGCCACTAAATGGTGCCACAAGCCAGTGATTCACATGGCCTTAAGCATGCCTCTGCGTATGCCATATGCTTCTTACTAGTGTAAAGGGACTAGGGTTTTTCTGTTGTGATAATATTCCCTTATATAAATCCTTATCATATTTATAAAAATCATAATAATCATGTAGAAGAATAAAATAATATAATTGAACTGTAGATAGAAGATACACATCCAGAAGACATAAAAATAAAAAAGAAAAAAATAACAGATATGCAATATAATGATCATCACCTGTATATACAAGGTATCAAATTTTTTATATATGGATCTAGTGAAACAAAAGTACAAAAAATCTAAAAAATTTCCAAAAAATCTATCTTCAAATAGCGTCACGAGCCTAGCTCGGTCCTATGCTCCCTTGATCAAATTTAATGATCAAATCACACATCATACAGTAAGTTATTTCCCATTATGCTACGAACATCCATGAAGTCATTCCAGGTAACCAAATGTGGCCCACATTGGGTGTTATATAACACTCTGTAGGCCACCACCAATTGTGTCTATATCAAATACATCTTGACTAATATAAGAAAATTACTATAAATTATATCCCATGTATAATTGTAATAAATGTAAAGTGTGATCTTGAATAGAAAAACATGGCTCCTTGTAAATAATAGTAAAGATCCCATAAACAATGGAAGATATAAATTATAGATTATCAGGTTATTATTTCTAGTCTAACAACTGAAATTTGATACCAATACAAGGGTTATCTTTAAGAATTAAAATTACTCACTATGGACACACCATACAAAAATGTTTCAATATCCACAATGTATATGTTGTGTAATCTACTATAATGAATCTAAAAGTTCCACAATGTGTAATCATGTTTCAAAACACAAACGGTCGGATCAAAGGTATTGAAGGACAAGGAATCCTCATCGATTCCCAAGACCATCTCGATGGGAAATCGGTAAATACTTGGGTGGTTTCCAAGGAATATGTAAATATACAATGCACAATGTGAGTTTTACAAGGTTGAATATAAGGGTTATCAAGTCCCATGGCATCCTACAGAATCAATATTCCTGGAGTAAACATGTCGAAGGAATCCACTATCGCAAAAAAGAGTTGTGGAGTAGAAATTTCTAATGGCAATTAATGGAATCCAGATCGAAGGAGATCTTCCAAGTCATACACTACCCTTGTGAGGTCATCATCACAAAAAATAATCCATTTTATAATAATTTATTTTCCATGAGTTCATTCAACCCATTTTAACATTTTCCATTTATACAGTTAAACCATTTAACATCACATAATCAGATGGAATATATGAATATCTTTAGCCTAATCATTAATTATATTCTCATTCAATTGATTAAGGATCTAAAAATCATTGGAGAGATAATAGGAAACAAGGGTGTTTTATAAAATAGGGAAGATACAAAGGCACACCCCGTGGGTGGCCTAGGTTTGGGATAATAACCTCTAACCATAAAATGGGACTCCTAGGGTGACCTAACATGTTCCAATAAATTTCATTCATATGTTCTATTAATTTTAAGGAAATTCTGGAAGGTTTGATGTGGGGTACAAAGGAAACATAGTTTATGAAACACTAGACTGTAAGTTAAAAGGTATATACCACCAACCATATACACATGCTTGAAAACATGTCTAGTATTGACCACTAATTCATTTTAAATTGAGAGAAAAAATAATAACAGATCAAAATATTTGAAATAAATAATATAATCATGCATCAAAAAAATTCCTTCAAGGATAGGGGAAATTGTTAAAGGTGCATGTGGAATATGGAACTCACTTGCATGGATTCAATAATAGATATGGGAAAAGGAACGAAGTCCTGATTACAAAATAGCAAAAAATCAAATATTTACGCTTCCTTGGGCACTCCTATATGAGACGAGTGATGGAGGTTAATATTCTATTGAAAATAGAGGCCTTGAATATTATTTTAAAAACCAACCCTAGGAATTTACACCATGTATAATTTCTTTACACATTGTATAAATCCTGGGGTCTTCCGCCTTGTAAAAACCCTTTATACATCATGATTTTGTCTTACCATTCCATTACATGACATGTATTGAATATATATTGTGTATTCCAAATAAATGTTTTTTAATTATACAACAACCATTGATCATCCCACCTACCTCTTCCTTTCCATAAATAACCCAATTGGCCCATGGCCTTACCATAGGGTCTAAACCAAAAAGATAACACAATATTAGTTTAAACTAGAAAAAAAGGATTAATACCTCATTGAAAAGCATAGGATCTTACAATTTATATCAAACTAATCAAATATTATTAACTATGTTAATAACATGAAAATTATGTCTATGTTTAAGTAATGATACTTAAAGGATACATTGATTTTCTTAAAAAATATGGGAACCAATTCCTCTATTGATGATGGGTTTTTAATGGAAGTGTCATCTTGTCTATCAAAAGATACAAAGGTGATCAGAGATTTTGATTCATTAAATACCTTATGTTGATGAATCTCTTGATATAAATATATTATCTTGATTCGCATTATGGGACACATGAATGTTACACCACATTCACTTCAAGGGTGAATAGGAGTAACTTCTAGTCTACTACGAGCAACAATTTATATGCTATCATTCACCATAGACTATTTTCCATCACTATTATAGTATCATGAATCAATATTTTGATATTCATAAGATTAAAATGGAGATTTAATCATTGATTACCCCAACTTTCACACCAATAGAGAATTTTAGGAATTCATGTTATGAAAATGACTTTATTTCATTTAAATGAAAATAGGGGAATCCTAGGATGGTTTTAAAAGTCATGTTATGTGTATCACTGTGATTTTTTTTAAATGAAATCTCAAAATGAATTCTTTATATTCATCCTCTAGTGTTTCCTCTACTCCCTTTTATCATATCCTTACATCATCAGTTTTAATAGAGAAAATTAGCATCTTTGTAACCAAAATGACAAACGGTCCTAATAAGTGTGGGGTTGATTAATGAACCATAATTAAATAGGTCTCATATAATTTTTACATCATCAAGAATTGTAGAAATATAAAAGGATATAATGTATCCATGTGTATAAATTTATTGATCCAGTTCTGTGAGTGAAGTGCCTATTTGACACTCAGTGGGACATGTTTTTACACAATATCACTTAGATATACAACCCAAATAGAATTATTATCAACTTATTTGGGTGTCTATTGAGATATATATCCTGATACATTTTTTTTCTTTTTTCGTCAACATAATTTCATTGATTGGGAGATAATTTAATTTCGGAAGGATCTCCCATGTAATGAATCTTCATTTGATGTTGACTGATACCACTATCATCTCATGCTTCAGTTTGGATTGTATTTTGAATTGATATCACCTCATTATTATCTTCTACACTAATATATCTTGTCACCTTCTCTATTGGGTTTTTATTAATAACATTCCTAAATGTAAATAAATAAGTGTTAATGAAATCATTTTAAGAATCATAATATAAACGAGACTCATTGGCATCCACTATCCTTTAATGGATATATCATAATGTTCCTTTGTGTTTGGACCTATCTAAGTTTTCTTGGTCATGTAAACCCATTGAGGTTTTAATTCCCTCCATTATAACTCATGTTGATATGGAGTATAAATTTGTTTGTTAATGGTGATTTTGAGTGATTATTCAATAATTAACACTGTGCATGCTCCCATTAGAGGGGAAAAAGCATGAGACATTAATGAAGTAAACTAACTAGATTCATCTTCTAGATATTCACTATATTTGGAAAATTCCAAAATCAATAGGGTAAGGGTGATAAAATCACACCTATACCTACGGTTGGGGTGGACCCTACCCAGCCATGACCTCAATAACAACCCATTGTAGGATTAAGGTTTATATGGGTATCTATGGAAGTAAAAAATCTACCATATTTATGGAATGGGTTTTCTGTTATGTTTTTTTGTAATTATTTTTTATATATATCATTTTCATTTATCCTCGCAATCTATCATAAACTAAGTTCACTAGGGCTTATGGACAATCTATTTGAGTGGTACCAGCCATTGAATGTGTTTTTTAATTCAATTTATTGAATTTATGTAAATTAGATGTGTGCTATACATTTGAGCCTTATTGATGAAATACCCTATCCCTATCCCAACCCTATCAAGTTTATCATTTCAATGAATGAATGAATGAATGAATGACTTTTTTTGAAAAACCAACTTGAATATGTAGACCTAAGGCCTGGAAGATGTAATAAATTTTTAAGATACCAAGTCTAAAGTACCTTTGGATCTTGTAGGTGGAGTAAATTATAGGCCTCAAAATTCACATCAACATTTGTTGTGTATGATAAATAAACAGTATTGATCATCTGGTTAAGTACCTTCAAACCATCGAGGATTTAATGTGGGAGAAACTCATTATATAATCCCAATTTTGAATTTTGAGCCTTTAAAAGTGTGTTTAGGGGAAAATGAAAACATATTTCATCCAATGACTTGATATAATCAACATACCCCTCTTAGTGAAGGTGTTTAGATATAAGATGATAGAGAGTCACCCATATGTTATAATGAATATAAGGTAATAGTTACCCTTTAAAATTTATATTAATATCTTACTAAAGTTTGGAAATAGGATATAAAATTACTATTATCTAATCATCCTCCAGTTACCTCTACGTGATGTTATAATTTTCCCCATCTTCAATGAGCGGTTCATTGACCAACACTATCTATAAAGGTTGATTTCCATTCATTTTTAGGATAAGTGGTGTAATTCTGAATTTCCTCAATTATATCCTAGATTATATGTTCTAGGGGGGACACATATGATGACCATTACCTCGTTTTACTCAGTAGTGGGTATAAAACATCTCCAAATGATGATGGAGTTCCTAGTACAAATGAATTTATATTTTATAATGATATTCAATATGAGGTAATATTTTAAACAATTATACCATGCATATAACCGTTATTCCAAGGATACATGCCATTATGGGTAGGATCTTCACAATGATTGTAATGGGGAATACCTCTATGGTGGTTTATTTCAAATTTATCATCATGGGTGGCCCATACATTGGTTTTATATTTGATCACCATGGGGAGGGCTTATGTGTGTCAAAGTATCTTATTTTCCATTACGGTTAAGACATATGATATGGTTACATATCTAATCATTGAAGAAATTTAGCAGCATATACCCTGGGGAGGACCCCTAGGGTTTTTTGTTTGATTTACAAGGGGTGAACATCCATGGTATCTATTTTTTTCATTAACATGGAGATGGAATACATTGTGGTTGTTTCTTAAACACCATGAGTGGACCCTTCTTATTACTGACTATTGTTTTATTTATATATTATGAAATATTTTACTATTTATCATCAATATATAGGGATGATATATAAAATGGTTATAACAAAGAGGAACTTTGTGATTATTGAAATTTTCTCTACAGGGAGGACCTCTATAATTTACATTATTTGGAAGATCTCATTTATTATTATATAACATTCCCTCAAGAAGGGGTACTCTATGGGTGTTATTCATATTTATTCAAGGAGTAAGTTGACATTGCAGTCTCTAAGCATGACCTCTAGGGTTTTTTTCTTATGTCTAAATATGTGGAAACTCTATGTGGTTGGTGGATAGTTTTTCATTTCAATAGTAAGTTCCTAGATGAATAGTTTTTATAGTATAATATGGAGGACCTTCATGATGAGAATTATGGTAAGGACCTCAAAAAATATTTCTACTTGATTGACTATGTGGAGGACCATGATAACAATTTCCATTTCCGTTTATGTCTGAGGGACTTTCTAGGCTATCCATCAATGACTACCATGACCTGATATGAGGATTCTTATTGATAAAAATTTGGAATTATCCTTATTTCACTATCATTATATATAGGTGGGTGATAGGAATGTCGGTTTTTCCGAAAAACATGCCTACTCTTTGACCAAGACAATAGATGTCCCTTGATGGTCGCTCCTCCTTGGTAACCTGATACAAATGACCAAAGTGGACACTATAACAATATATTCTTCTACAACATCTTGAAAAGTCGAGGTTGAGTAGATATTTTAGTATCAATGATTGACGAGATACCTCATAGGAGGAACTTAGGTGGCCAAAAGGATGCAATGAATGTATTTATCCACCTCTCTAAGATAAGGGAGATAATCATTTTTCACTCTGGTGGGAGACATTGGATGTGGTTTCATATGGAGAAAGAGGCCAATAGTCCCATATTTAATGAGATGGGTTGTGTGGACCTATCTCTTGAAGGTTTTCTTGAGATACCTCTAGGTATTGTATTGAATTATTGAGGTTGTATTTCAAAATGAGGGTCTTCACCACATAGAGTTGGAGATGTTCAATGGGTTAGAGAACTTTTCAGAGTTGATGGACACAATAGTCATTGTTGATAATGAGTACATCCATGGATCCATCATCTGGTAATACACAATAACTTGGGATTATTCTCTATTTCCCCTAGACTTTCTTGGGAATTTAATTCTTGATGATGCATTATTGATAATGAGTACATCCATGGATCCATTTTATTATGTATATATTTTATTTATGTTTTTATGTTTATTAGTTTATGATATATCTTTATTATATATTTATTATAATATATGTTTATAATAGTTTATATAAATATTTTTTAAAATATTTATTAATACTTCTTATATATATACATATATATATATTTAAATAATATTTTGTTTCCAAATGAATGTGTCAATTGAGGCGTACGTTCATATTCTCATGATTATATGTTCATTGGTTACCCTAATGTTAGATATATTAATATACTATAGTACTATATATACATGGTGTATTCATTCATTTCCTATATATATAAAGATCTATCTTCTAATAAATACATAAAATCATGATAAATATAGTTAAATAACAATTAAATGTATTTATTATATTTGAAAATATATATATTTACTTATATATAATTATATGCTTTTTAAATATTTTATATATAATTATATACTTTTTAAATATATTATATATGATTATAATTATATATAACTAATTAAATATATATGTGTTTAAATAATTATAAAATTATAAAATATTTTTTAAAATGATAAATATATATTTATGAATACCCTTTGAATATATTTATTTATAAATATATGTCTTTAATTAATATATACACCGAAATAGACACACACACATATATATTTAAATACATATGAAATTAAAATTAAAATTATTATATGAATATATATTTATATATATTTAATTATAATTTAAATAATAAAATTATATATATATATATATAATTAATTCTAATTTATACACAAGCACAAATGAATTTATATATATATTTGTATTTATATTTATATATTTAATTTTAATTTAAATTACTAAATTATAATAAATATATTAATAATATATAATTATAAAATTATAAATGTAATAAATATATTGGTTATAATTTTGTAATTATGAATAAATGGTATGTTTTATGAACCCTAATTAAGAATCGTTGATAAAACATACATTTATCAGCTCTTTTTTTGCATTGATAAAGATGGACATTTATCTGTGCTAAAAATGTTGATAAATGAATCTTTTATCAGTTCATTCAATTGTAACACTAATAAAACATACTATTATCAAAGCTTTTTATCTAGCACTGATAAAAGTGTCACCATGTTTTATAAATAAACCCAATGTTTCTCCTCCTTCCTCAAACCCATCAAACTATCATGGAAGCTGATGCCTACTACTGCTGCCTACTCTCCTACCTCCTCTACTCCCTCCTATCCTCCATCCTCTTCCTCATTCATTGACTCCTCCACTGATGCGAACCAAGCATCATCATGTGGATCTCCTCAATTTCACCTCTCCTTCATCGCAGCTCTCCTCTGCCACTACCTCTCCTCTACTGCACCTCTCCTACAGCGTGAACGCATTTCCGCCACAAGTTGAACCACACCTCCACTATTAGTTTTCTCCTCTTTCTGAGTGGGTTAACTTATTATAGTTATATTATGATGGTGATGTTCTGAATTGTACAGGCTAAAATCCCTGCTGAAAATCATGGTCATTGGGGGTCCTTATTTGTTCACTAGTTATATTTGGTAAAATTCAATTTTCCTATACCATATATTGAATTGGTTGATTTAAAAATCATTAATTCAATGTGGGTTTTCATCTTACTTATTTTAAAAAATGCAAAAAAAATTTACATACATTCAAAAATAAAAAATTTATCATCCACTTATATTTTGTATTACTCTTCTATATTTTTCATGATTATATTATTAAATATTCTTTTGAAAAGTAAATGTATTCAATGTTTTTCCACATCTTTTCTATAAAAAATTAGTTATTTTTTATGTTTCTATTTTAAAAATTATTTTTAAAAGTAAAAGTTTTCAATGTATTTCAACTTCATTTATTGAAAATGTTATACATTTCTGAAGTTTCCATTATCGATGGTTGTTTTTAGCAATTTACCTCCCTGATCCCACTCCAAAGCTTCTTTGAGAACATAAACCAGTAATTCTGTCTCATTCCTCATCTAAAACATCTACATGACATGTCCCAACTATAAAACCCCAGACTAAATCACCAAGACTGAGATGAAGTGTCACATGACCTCATGTATGATTCCTCGTACAAAATATGTTTCCAACTAGTGGTGAGGGAATATGTGGAATCATTGGGATAATATACCCTTGGTAAATAATAATAATTAGAGTATATAATAGTATAAATATTAATCAAGGTATAAATTAGAACTTAAATGGGAAAATAAGATCAATTAACAAAAATTTCAACCCATGCTATAAAAATATGACATTAAATATCTAGCACAACAAGTCAAGCGGTCCCAATATGTGATATAAACATAAACAGTAAACAAGGAAAAAAATAAAAAGAGGTATCTCTAAAAGGATCATGGAGTCTATTCTAATATCACCATGATTAAGCTACTCATTCGGCATAATTTCCCTAAGTAGGGCCACTACCTTCATCTGAAATCCAGGTTAAAGAAGTCTTCACATGCATTGAGTTAAAAATGTTGGGTGTGAGTATAAAACATAGTAGGAAATCATTTATATGTTCTTAACATAAGTTAAATAGTTATATATATGTGTACATGATGATAATGATGTAAATCCCCAAGTAAAAAATCTCATGTTTGGTAATCATGCGCTAATCGGGTTTCCACGAACCCCAACCCTACTAGCTTCGACTCTATATCAGAAGAAAAATTATATTTGGTTTCTATGAATCTCATAATAGGACATATAGATAATTTAAGTCTCATTATAGGTCATAATTCTATCATGTCTTATCTTAATTCAAATGTCCCTCATTCCTCAGCAATTATCGCATGTCCAGCCACAAAGCTATAATGCCCCGCCAACTATCTCATATCAAGCCACAAGTCCATCATACCTTTTTCTTGTTTTAGGTCAGGAAAAAAGGCTATCATGTTCCATTATATTTCATTCAATACCCCACCTTAATCATTATACCTCACATTGCACATTCTTCCACTCAAATGGATTAACCAGTCCATGAAGCTCCTATATTTCACAATGATACCAGAAAATGTAAGTCTACATCAATACACATATATACAAATATAAAACATAAAAAGGAAATTATTGAGCTATACACAAGAGAAAATAGGTAAAATTAATATAGGTATCATGGGTCACACACACACGCAATCATGTCTTATATAGGGAGGTCTCTTTGGTCACACGCATACACACAAGAATGTCATACAAAGAGAAGTATTATGGTAACACACACAAGAACACATGATTTTTTTATAATAAAATTATATATAATATATATATTGTGGTATGAAACTTCCCACTTTATGAGTATCAAATCCTAAAATCATATTTCTCCAACTAATACCAGCTCAGACAACAATGATCCATATAACCAACCTTGAATCACCACATAAGGATTAATGAGTAAAGATACAAGAAGAAAAACATGTCAATGTATAATATTGGTTTATAATTTTCCAAAAAGATCCAACCTAGTGATCAGATCAAGATATATCTGATAAAAAACTAGAAAAAATTTATTTTTTACCTTATTTTTCCTCACATATAAAAGAAATCACATTAGATCATGTCGAAATTACTAAATCTGAACATGATAGTCAGGATCTTTGGTATTTCATATGGAGAAGAGAAAAGTTCTTATATGAACAAGAAGAGTGGAAATAAAAGTGATCTATTACCATGAAATCCATAGGACTAATGTCAATGGATCTAATAGAAATGCTCTATAAAGGGATGGAATTCACCATGAACAACCACTATAGTACCTAAGTTTGATATCTCAATGTATAGGAGGAATAAAGAGTGGTTTTAGGGAGGTTTTCATTTAAAAAAAATCCAATTTTTGGATTAATTAATCCCACATGAAGGGTTTGGTCTCATGATTTATCAAATTGTGTTCCAACCGGGAAAGGATCATGCCTCTTTATGGTACACTCCTGGCATATCAACATGGTTTGGTTAACCATGTTCCAATAATGATTTTGTTTCTGTTTCGAGTTATATGGTTACCTAGGGAATGTTACACGGTTTTTACTAACTGCGTTCCAATCATGTTCCACCCTCTATTACTCTCTAATATACTACCTAATTTCCAAGGTAAAATCACATGGTTTACCTTATCCATAATCCACCATAATGGCTTTTAAAACCCTCTAAAACACCTATCAAATACATGCTACTTCGCCCAAAAAATAACTAAAACCACTTAATTGAAAGGCTGAAAATAATAAATAACACAACTAGAAGTTCCAGGTACATTACAATATCCACCTATAGGGAATTATCATCACTAAGAAGTGTCTTTAGAGGTCTTTCTCAACCATATTGAGACTCTACGCGTGCACATTAGACTCCTGATTCCAATATTCTTCTTGAATACGCCCATGATTCAAAAAAAACTCAAATGTTAGGCATTATCTTCCTTCTCAATACATTTTCTATCCAATCAATAATTTATATACAATGTTTCTCAAACAATTCATTTAACTTAAAATAAAATTCTTCATTATCATTCATATATGAAGGATCTAACTCATACTTTCTATGTTGATATACATGGAACACATCATGCACACCTTGATGTAATGGAGAGGGATTCAATTGGAAGTACACCATCCTGGTCTATTCAAATATCTTGAATAGTCTCACATACCAAAGTGCAACTTCCCCTGCCTCTATAATAACTGATTCCCCAACTAATGTGAAACCAGAAAGAAAGATTAATCATCTATGGAGAACTCTAAAGGTATACATAATTGGTCTATATAATAATGTTTTTTTGATATAAATTGTAACCAACCAAACATTGATTAATTTCACACTCTGAGGTTTCCTAAACTAGAATAAACCTGATAAATGTTGACTTTGTGTATTTTATACTAACAATTCACACATTGGGCCCCTCTGATGATCACGAGTGTAATACCATGTTTTTTACATTCCAAAGTGTACATTTCTAAATAAAATATCATTATGAGTTGAAACATGATTCATCCCAATAACTAAGTGACAAAATATTTTGTCTCCCGTCACCATGATCCCCTAATAAAATAATCCCCAATCTATAGGTTGACATCATTGATTAATTTTTGATCCCATCTAATCGATACCCTTATATGAGTATCTATCATTTACTAATGAAACTCAGCCACTTATGTGCATACACAAAACCAACCACGTCTACCTAAAAGTTAGGTTCCCCTACACATCAATCCCAATACACACTAATAAATTCCATCACTACCAAAACATAAGAATGAACATATCTCATTATCATCTAAATATTGACACTCACAATTACTGCTGACAACTCCCATAAATGATCTCATCACTAAACCCATTGGAATAACTCAACTACCCATCCACTTACCCAGAAATAAATCTTATAATTTGACTCTCCGCATCCTCACATTGGCGTGTTAGTGACCAAAAAATGTATAGGATTTTCATGAACCACAACTATACATTAATCAAATTACAAACTGTCTTGATGAGATAATACCCACAATGAATTTCCAAAAATTGATTTCATCACCACACTGCTCATCCCTTGATAGGTCATGGATCATTCAAAAAACGAACTGATTATATCCCAAACCTACTACACAATGATACAGGGGTCTCTTATTTACCATATTACAGAGGCCTTTCCCCCTGAATATATTATGTCTTTAGAAACTTTTAATTTTTAAGGATTATATTAAAATTAAACATTTTTAAAGTATTGTTACTTCCTATTTTTAAATTATTTGTGTCTATTTAATAACTTTTCATTAGGAATTATTTATAATAATATTTTCAATATTAATATATTCCATTCAAAAAAATTTAATATAATTTTCACTTAAATGTTTTTAAAAAATGAAATGGTTTTTATTTTCAATTATATTTATCATCTTAGGATTTTTTTCCATCTAGTTGTATTTTAGTCAATATTTATATGTTATTATGATATGATTTTTTTGGAAAATGATAATTATAATATTATATGATATCTTATTTTTTTGTAATGTGATTTTTCATGTGCATCCAAAATAATTGAAATGGTTAGACTTTAAATAAGGGGAGTGAGACTCTACATTATAAGTTGGTTTTCACATGCCGACCAATTTTAACTTCAAAAAGTAATTGTTTTATTTATCATGTGACCCTTATTTATTTCCTCTATACTTATTTCATGAGTTATGGGTTATTGATTATTTATATGAAGGATGTTTCATGAGAAAAAGGGATTCTATATGTGATGGTGATAGAGGTGAGCTAAGATACATTTTTTTGGTAATTATCTTGATTACTTTCTCACCTTCATGGTTGTTTATTTATGGTAACTTGGGTGTCTATGTGGGAGGTCTTGATTTATGATACCCTAGTAGGTACCCACACTTCCATGGTTCCCCTAGTAGTGTTTAATTCAAGGATATTGGAATGTTTCATTATGTTGAGTTAAGTATGTTTTAAGTGGGTGGATCATGTTATTGTTGGATGAAACATATATTATATTTTGGTCTATGTAGTTATAGTATTTTTTTGGATCATTACACACTAGTACCAAGGGTGTATCCAATGAAATTTTGTTCCTTGATCAATGGTTCTATATAGAGGATTGAATTATCATATTGATCACACCCCCCTTATGATTGTTTTTTTATTAACTATTAATAATGGTTTTATTTACTATTATATTGTTTCTTGATCACATGGTTTCTTCTTTATTGTGAATTTATTTTCTCCAGTTGATATGGGTTTTTTTTACATAATGAATGTTTGGTTTTCAAGTGGAAAACAAATTTATGTATTATGATATGGGTATTACATATATATCCAACAAATGAATTGGGTAAAATATTATATATCATGATATATAAATGTTATGTGAATAGGTTAGTAAGTCTATAGGTTCAAAAAGGGTGAGTTTTCTTGCATTAAGATCTACTCATAATAATACATGGGAATAAGTTATAAATTTTATATATTCATAGGTGAGTGTGATGGTGTTAATATATAATAATAAATTTAAATGTTATTGTGATTTTGAGTAGACAGTGGGGGTTCAAAACACAAGAAAAGGAGTTCACCCACCAGTGATGGGTTGGCAAGTCCATATGGTTGATGGGAGGAACACTAAAAACTAGTGATTAGAGCTAGATAGGGGGTGTTATGATAAATATAAGTCATGTACCCATCAATAATTTTCATTTACTAGATAAAGGGATGTGAGAATGACATCTAGTGATTTTGATAGGGGTTTAATTTAAAATGATTTTTAATTCTTTTAAAAATTATCTTAAAAAATTACATCTGTTAAACATACTATTTTTTCTGTTTTAAATTTCATTATAATGGTTTAAAAAGAATTGGGGTTTTTAGAAATGATGTTTGGAACTATTTGGTTTATTTTAAAAAGTTTTTTTATTTAAAAGAGGAATTTGTTTTAATGGTTGGTTATTTAATGGGATTTCAACTATGATTTTATAAATAGTTTTCAATTGATATTTAAAGTATATATTTTTTTTTGAGTGGGTTAATTTTTATATCAATGTATTGTGTATTTATTTTGTAAAATATTAATGTCAATGAATAAAATTGGATGGATATGAATAAAGAATGGATGGATACCAATTGTCAGACAAATGAGTATGAAGATGGAGTGAAAGAGTTCATCAAGTTCACAAAAGATCATGAATATGAACCTTACCAAATCATTTACCCATGTTTACTCTATTGTTATTCCATAAAGGTTGGTCCAGAGGAGTTGGAAGAACAATTGATCTATCATGGAATAGATCGATGTAATAAATTTTGCAATAAATGCGGGGAAAAAGAGAATGTAGATAGTGATTGGGATAACACTTTGTTTTTTGGATCATTTGACATGACTACATGTTTGAAAAATGATGAAGACTATATCGATGGCATGATTACCAATGTTCAAGAAGATGAAGATCAGATTAAGGAAATGACAAGGACAGCTGAAGACGAACTTTCTGATTGCCCAAAATTGATTAAGCAGTTAAAGAGTTGTGAAAAACTCCATTATATGATGGTTTTACTAAATATACTGCATTATCAGTCGTACTGAAGATGTATAATTTCAATGTAGTAAATGGTTGGAGTGACACCAGTTTTACAGAATTACTTTCTCTCTTGAATGACATAATACCAAAAGATAATGAGCTCCTGAGCGGAATATAAGAAATAAATCAAATGCTACGATCGATTGGTATGATCTCTGAAAGAATACTTGTCTTCCTGAATGATTTTATACTATTTCAAAAGGACAACAAATAACCTAGAGAATTCCAAATGTGTGTTTATTTTTGTTACAAGAAAGATGAATATGGTCTTAAGAAAGAATCATGGTACTTTACCATGATTCCATGGTTTAGGCACCTATATAGAAGTGAGGAAAATATAGGGAAATTGACAAGGAACACAAATAAAATAAATAAGGATGGAAAACTACATCATCTGATAGACTCTCCTCAGTGGAAGATAATTGATCAGAAGTATCTTGACTTTGGAAATGAGCTGAGAAACATTCATATTCAGTTTTCTATAGATAGAGTGAATCCTTTTTGATTGCAAAGCATCACTCCGAGTAAATGGCTAGTTATATTTGTAAATTATAACATCCCACTATTGGTATGCATGAAACAAAAACACATCATGTTATCTATGATTATATTAGGACCAAATAAATGGGTAATGATATTGATGTTTATTTGGATCCATTGATCAAGGGTTTGAAATTATGGTGAGATTCGGGTGTTACGATTTATGATTCTTACAGAAATGAAGACTTTACATTGAAAGCCATGTTTTATGGGATGATAAATGACTTTCCTACTATGGAACTGTTTAAAGACAAAACAATAGATGAACGCTTTTTTGTCCCATCTTCAAACAACATAAAGAATAAATTACGTTGAAACATTCATCAAAAACTATGTTTCTAGGACATCGCAGATTTCTACCCCAATGACTTAAGTATCTATCGTAGAATACACCATTCTATGGGTGTTCAGAAGAATGTACACCACTATATCCACTTACAGGTGATCAACTATTTGAGAAAGTTAATATTGTGGAAACATATTTTGGTAAATGTTTTTCAAAAAAACACTATGAAAACTAGTAGGAAAATGAAATCAGTTTTTTTAATTACCATACTAGAATTTTTTCTACGTCAAAATTTTTCCTGATGTTATGCATGTTGAAAAAATTGTATGTTATAGTTTCATTCACATGTTTCTAAATTCACCTAGAAAAAAGGATGTAATTAAGGAAAGGTTGTACATGGTTGACATGGGAATACGAGAAGAGTTGGCACCAGTGAAGGGTGAAAAATGAACATTTCTTTCTGCTGCTGCTTACACTCTTTCCAAGCTAAAGAGATATCAATTTTTCAACTTCATAAATGATGTAATGGTTCCAAATAGGTATTCATAGAATATCAAGAACATCATGTCAATGTACGATTTAAAGATAAAAAGTCTAAAGTCACATGACTTCCATGTTTTCATGCAAGATCTAATTATTATAGATTTACGTTGCATATTTTCCAAGAATATATTTCATATAATAGAGCCTTATTTCTTCTATAAAGCTATATGTATAAATTTTATAGACCTAGAAAAACTGACGACAATGGAAAAAGAAATTTTCATCATACTATGTAAATTGGAAATGTTTTTCTAGCTGACATTATTTAATATGATAGTTCATGTAATGGTTCACTTGGGGAGAGTGATTTGGCTATGTGGTCATTTTCATTATAGATGGATGTACCCCATTGAACGGTTTATGATGATTTTGAAAGGGTCTATCGAAAATTATTTTCAGCTAGAGGGTTTTATTAGGGAGTGATATATTTTTGAGGAAGCCATTGAATTCTGTTCCAAATACCAATCTGGTGTGAAGAGCATTGGTCTAACAAAATCTTATCACATTGGGAAACTTTCAGGTGAAGTAATTTATAGAAAGGATGTCATCACAATCAATATTACAGATCGGGAGTAGGCCAACCATTATGTTATGCAGAATAGTTCGAACATTGACCCATATTTTGAAAACCACAAAGAAATTTTTAAGAATTTGAATCCATAAAGGGATGAAAAATTTATGTCAAATAAACATAATCAACAGTTTATAAGATGGCTTCATGACCATATTTTTAAGGAGTCAAATGAAAAACCAAACTGTATTTCAGAATGACTTTGATGGCTAGACGAAGGACCATGTGTGTACATATTGTCTTATAATTCTTATGTAATTAATGGTTATACATTATATACTAATGAACATGATGAATAGTAATAGACAGAATAGTGGAGTTACACTTGTGGCTGAAGTGATGCATGTTTCTGGTGTTAAGGACGGAAATCAAATTTATGTGAATATGTGATATTTTGGCATCATCAAAAAAATATGGGAGTTGCATTATACGACATTACGATTGAAATTTTTAAATGGAAGTGGGTTGATAACAAAAGTGTTATTAAAAGAGGTGAGTTGGGATTTTTCAATTTTAATTTCAGTAAGGAAGGGTAGAAAGATGAGCCGTTTATAATGGCATTGGAGGTAGTAAAAGAATTTTAGGTTCCAGATCCAACAAACCAAAATTGGTAAATTGTTTTGTTATTGACGAAAATCACAAAATAGTCAGATGAAAATTCAATGGAGGATGACCCTTTAATTGGGATGTCACAATCATTTCATAGTGGTCCTAATGTAGACTATGTTTTGTATGTTAGAGGATACCACAATGAAGTGATTTTGATAGTCGATAGAGGGGTAAAATCCAATTATCCTTTAAAAAAAGTGAGTTCAATAACAAGGTTTTATTTTTTTCTAATATATATCATGTTACTTTATATTAATATATGTTCACGACTACTTTTATGTTTTCTAAATTAAAATTTAAACAACATTTGAAGATAATGACTTCTGCAACTGATGATGCACCTAATCCCTAGGCACAATAGGTTTCTCCACCTGCTATTGCTCGAAGTACAGATAAACAACATGTTTTGTAACCTGTTTCCTTATGTTAATATATGGTCATTTCTTCTTTTATGTTATATAAATAAAATGTTAAACCACTTTTGAAGACAATGAATTTTGTATGTGATGATGCTCCCAATCCCCAAGCATACTAGGTTTCTCAACCTACAACTGGTCATAGTGAATATGAACAATAGGTTTCTCAACCTATTGTTTCTCCCATTGTAAAGGTACAACCACTATCTTCACATGCCAATGTTATCCCTCAATATCTAGAGGAATATATTGACGATGGTGGATCAGAGGAATTGAAAGGTGATGAAACACCAATGACTCGATAAAAATTGGAGCATCTTAGTTTGATGGTATTAGTGTAAATCCTTAAGGCTAAGGAGAAAGTCATAAAATATGAGGTTGGATGGAATAAGAGAGGCCAACATATTAACCCCTAAAAGTCCATGTTCAGTAGTTACATTGGAATCATCACTCGGAAATGCGCAGTGGTTGATGCAACTTTATGGCACCATGCTGTGGATGAGATTTAGACACAAATATGGGGAGATATTATGGTAACATTAACAAATCATTTTTTAATTTACTAAATACTAAATAATGAAACATATACTTACACTTCATCATCTCTTGATGAGTGAATTTATAGTAGATAACTCACACAAAGATTATGCCTTAAGGGTTACTGGAAAAATTCATATGGGTTTTCTCACACTTTTAATGAAATATCATCTTAAATATGTAGATGGGAATGAAAATATACACACCTCTTATTAATGAACACCTCATAATCCAAGCATTTTGGGATACATTTACTGGTCATTCTGTGAATCTATCATTTCAGGTACATTAAGTCTGGTAATACATTGTTTGATGGTATGTGTATTCACCACTTTGATTAATGGTGTTTGATTTTTTAAATAACAACTTATTGTTCAAAATAAACAATGGGCATCAAAACTAGAGTACCCCTATTGAAAAGCAGGGATGGGGTATGCATCACTTGAAAAAAAATTGGTACATATTTTAAATATACCATAATTCTTTTATGTGACACAAAACAACACAATAACTATACTCTTTTTTTTTCTATACAGCTTGAAGAGTCCAAATCCACAAACACCTCTATCCTGCACCACATGCTATTGAAGGAGGCACGTGTAACAAAATATTGAAAACTAATAGATGAAAACACACAGAAGTGTGGGAAACATGTGTATTATGAAATAAAGTTTTTTTAAAAATTGGTATTACATAACAATGATTACTTATTTTCCAATGTTTTATATCGGACATAGTCACAAGGATCAATAACTCCCACACTAGATACTGACATACATTCAGTGGCCTTGAAGTAGACTAAAAAGTAAGGCCGCATCAGAGGTACTGGTTCTGTGGTGACAAACCGATCATATTTTGTGAAAAACAAACCAGTGGAGGATCAAACTAAGGAAATGAAAAATATGATAGAGACATTATCTATGTTTCAAGAATAATTACAATACCAGATAGAGATGATAGAATGTCTGATTGGGAGATTCAAATTGAAGAAACAACTCAAGAACAACCTGCTTGTGAAGATCCCTCCTAACTCCCACCAGTATTGAGGTGAGCCATTCACCTAAAAAACAATTACAACTGAGTTAGTCATTTTTCAAATAATTTTTTTCTGTGAAAAATGAATCAGATAGACACTTGAAACTGATACCATTCCTGTATTGATATTCTACCGAGTGAAAATGATTGTGATTTATATCTATCAACACCCACTTGTCACCATGTAGCGAGGGCTATAGTGTTCAATATCTAGAATGACATGCTACCAAACATACCAATTTTGACAAATCATGTCAGAGTGTCAATTATAGTATCCTTATATCTAAGGGCTGAGCTACACATTCTAATTAATGATGCAGATATTCATTTTGTCAAACAATCTCATGAAACATTCATTGTGTGGGTGTCACGTCTTGTAAAAAAACAAGTCGACAATGAGGTATTCATTTTTAATTTAATTTTCAAGCTAAACCATAATCATTTAATGTAAAATGTCTGAACTGAAGCATGTTGTATTGGATTGAAAAAGGGAAGGGGTGAAATGAAATACCGGTTCAAAAACATCTCAAGGATCAACTAACTGATTAAACAATCTAGCCAAATGACCTTAACCCCCCCGGTTCTATATCCAAATTTATTATCATTAAAGGGTATTGTAGATATGATGTTGAAAGATTTAGGTATTCAAAGAATTGATTATTAAGTAAATATGTATAGAGGGGAAGATCCAAACTTCATTGGTGTTGAGAGTGCAACTGAAATCCTTGACTATAACTAGTTAGGTGGCTCAGTTGTAAATGTTTACATGAGGTATGTATTCATGATTTGATATTCCAAAAGATGATATACTATGCTAATTATTAATAAATACATTTCATAATTTTTTCATGAATATAAATGAAAAACTATTAAATTGGTTTCCCCATGAACAAAAATTTAGACATCTTAGTCCTCACATCACCTCTATAGAACAAGAGGATATAACTTCCAAGAAAGAGGGTTAAATAGTGGCAGGACTGCTCAAATCCTTGAATTGAAAAATTAATGATGAAAGACACTTATTAATATCAATGATGCAGGGGTAAAACTCTAAAATTTAATCATACCAAATATATTTTAATTTCTCTTAGTAATTTTTTTTGTAAACATAGGCATCATTGGATGCTCATTGTGGTAATTTTGGATACTCCAACGTTATATTTCTTTGGATTCAATGCATGGATATCAAAAAAAATGACCACACATGATGGAGTTTTACAATTTTTAAAACAAAAAATCCAACATTTTGGAAATAAACATCCAGTTATATAATTTATATTATCATTTAATTAGGATTCTATTATGATAGGGTAGTGCATGAATATCATCTACATCATGAAATGAGGCTAGGGGAAAGGGACAAGAAACCTAAAAAGTACTATGACTGAATAAGTATTAGGGTATATATATTAATAATTCACTACCCAAACACTGATAAAAAATATATTTATTTTTATCAATGTTTCTTTAGTTCCCGAAACAATGAAATAGAATAGACTATTGTTATTATGTTCGTTAATTTATGAAAGAGATCATATTCCATTAACAGACAAGCATTCATAAAGAGGTATTTGAAAAAATAATTTCTATTTAATTTAGAATACTTATTAATCCTTTGTGTATATATATTTTTTCAGTACTACTATGACTGCCGAAATAGTCATATTCACAAGATGATATAGATATTCCTAGAAATGAATGGGCATCATATATGATTGAAGAATGTACAGATATAGAATGAAGATGGAAAAATTATCAAATAATTAGGACTATAATAATATTTTATACCTTATCATTATCCTTGTTTTTTGGTAATGTTATGATTTTTATGGGCTAAACACTCCACTGAAAATATTGGTCGTTGGTGGTCCTTGTTTGTGCACTAAATTAATTTTATGTTGATTTATTTTTTAAATGAAATTGGTGATCCTCATTTATCGGGTATGAGTGTTGTTGATATGCCCCAAAAGATAACGAGTATCCAGAAGGGGTTTCCCTATCCCTTGAGTTTTTAGTGACGTTTTGAGACATTACGGGCAAAGAGTCATACTTCACTCTTCTAATTTTCAACAATGAGAAGGGTTTTTCTCCAAAAAAATTCAACATACAACATTGTAAGTTCCCCTCTTTAGTCGACCTAGTGAAGAAGAAATTTTTTTATATTAATTCAGAGGTCCTGAATATTTGATATCTTGTTCTTCAATAGGTTGACTATAGCTATGTTGTTGAAGGATGATGTTATTCATTATCAACCATAAAAGGATAAAATTAACACATTATGGGACCGGTATGACTCAAATTTCATATTTTTAGTTTGAAATGACATTTTAGTAAAAAAACACAACTGATATACTAAAAAACAATACAATATGATTGTTTGTATACTTCGGGACAATGATCTATTGGTCATTTTTTATGTGTAGGAATCAACCACACCTCAATCCAATGCATTGTGTCACCTGTACGACTCAAAATGTGTCTTTTTATTTAAAATAGACATTAATTCAAGTAAAAAACAAAATTGACATACTGAAAATTGATAAAATGCCTTCGTATTGTTTTGATACTTAAGAATAACGATACACGAGTCAATAGTGATTTGTAGGAATCAACCCCACCTCAATCCGACTTTCTGAAAAAATGAGAAAATGCACTCATATTGTTTTGATACTTATGGAAAACAATTCATGAGTCCTTTGGGGAATTTATGAATCAGTCTCCTATCAAACTGACGAACAATTTGATCGATATGACTCAAATTGCATGTTTTTGGTTTGAAATCACATTTTAGAAAGAAAACCCAACTAAATTACATAAAAATTGAGAAAATTCATTATGATTATTTTGATACTTTAGGAAAATGATCTATTAGTAATTTTTGATGTGAACGAATCAATCGCACCTCAATCCAACACACGGTGTCACCGGTATGACTCAAAATGTGTCTTGTTATTTAAAATTGACTATAATTAAAGTATAAAAACACAACTGACATACTAAAAAATGATAAAATTAATTAACAATATTTTGATACTTTAGGAAAACAATCCATGAGTTAGTTGTGATGTATAAGAATCAAACTCACCTCAACTTGACAAACGGTGTGACTGGTATGACTAAATGTGTCTACAATCAGATTAAAATTGACATTTTTCTCAAAATGTGTCACTCATTGAAAACCATGACAACACACTCTGATAGTCTTAAAAATTAATAACAGAAACTTCTTAGTCTTTTTTGATGTGTATGAAGCTGTATGATATCATACTGATGCACGATGCGACTGATATGACTCAAATTTCATGTTTTCGGTTTGTAATGGCATTTTAGTAAAAAACACAACAAAAAACTGAATAATGAGGAAATGCATTCCAATTTTTTTGATACTCTAGTAAAACTATATATCAGAAATTTATGAAATTTAGGAATCAACTAAACCTCAATCGGACACGTGGTGTCACCGGTATGACTCCAAATGTGTCCTGTTATTAAAATTGACAATAATTCGAGTATAAAAACACAAATGACATACTAAAAACCATAAAACACATTCTTATTATTTTGATACTTTACTAAAATGATTCATGAGTCATTTGTTATGTGTACTAATTAACCCCAACAAAATCTAACGAACGGTGTGACTGGTATTACTAATAGAATTCGCTATTAGTTTAAAATTGACATTATAACTCAAAATGTTTCACTCACTTAAAACCAATCAAACACAAACTGATTTTCTTCAAAATTATGGATAGCAATTCGTATTTCCTTTATGATGTGTATTATGTAGTTTCTCATCAACCTAATGCAAGATTATTCTTATGTAACTCGAATTGTGTGATTTTGGTTTGAAATGATATTTTAGTAAATAACTAAAATTACATACTGAAAACTGATAAAACGCATTCAGGCTATTTTGATAATTTAGAACAATGATATGTTATTCATTTTTGACATGGATAAATCTAACCCAACCTCAATACGATCCACGGTGTGACTAGTATAACTCCAAATGTGTCATGTTTATTAAAAATTGGCAATCGTTTAATGTATTATTCATATTAATGTTTAATTTGTTTATTTATAGTATTACTAAGGTAATATTTATTATTTTATTTAGGAGGAACATTTTTCTTGAGTTGGGATTATTTTTTCGGCGATTATTACCATCAGATGACATTTTTATAGGGGACCATAGACGTCAAAAGAGAAAACATTAATGTTTTTTTACTGTTTGTTGGATAATTTTAAATGTAATTTTATAAAACATTGTTCAAAATGTATAAAGAATTTTTTTTTTCTTATATACCATGAGTGAGTATTTTTGTATTCATGATGTCAATTAAATTTATGTAGCATTGCTTTACATTTTTTTTGCATAGCTTGTTTTTCATCATTTGTATCGTGTATGTGGTTCTTTTGTATATGCTATGGGTGCTTATTTTTAGTAGGTTTTTTCTAATTTGTGTAGGTTATTTTTTTAGTTTGGTGAAATTTATTTTTTTGCATGATGGCTAGGTGTGTTGTTTTATAAATAGCACACCCAGTAAGGGAATCCTATATCAGCACTTCAAATAGCACTGATAAATAATCTTTATAAGCACTAATTAGAGCACTAAACAAATGGGACCCCCCACACTATAATAGAGGATCTATTATTAGAACCTTTTTATCACTGATAAAGGTCTATTTTTTTAGTGAATAATAATGTTGATTGGTATGCTCTACCATAAAAATCACCATATGTTTCCATCTATATCGTTTCTTGATATATATTATTGTAGGAGAACTCAACCAAAGGTATATACCTATCTCTAGATCCCACAAAATCAATGATTTAACAACTATTCATGCCCTATGTAACTTGTATAGTGTGATCTGACTATCCATCTGTCTAATTTTGGTATGTCATGATCAGAGGCACCTGTGTACCCAAATCCCTCAATAATCCTTGTTCAGAATCAAGATGTAAATATGGCATCCATATTTGATACCACTGTATAAGGAAACCCATTATGGCACCCAATCTCATGGATATAAAATTTCCCAATCTAATAAATTGAGAAGCTCTCCCTAATAGGTAGTAAATTAGTGAACATTTTGATCCATTTCTCTACAACCTATACAACATCATTGGCTCGAGGATACCTTAGAAACCCAGTTATGAAACACATTGTAACATCTTCCCATTTCTAATTGGGATTGATTAACTATTATAAAATATTATCTTGTCATTTGTGTTTTTCCTTCACCTATTGACTAGTGTATCACCTTGTAACAAGACTAGATAACTCCTGTTTCATAATCATCCATCAGTATTGATGGTGCAAGTCACAATACATCTTGGTAACACCGATATGTACTACCCATGATGAGGCCCAAAATTATTACATCAACACGACACATATTTCTGCTGGAACCCAATCAAGGCCATGGTTATATGTAATTTCATCCCCCCCATAGTCCCACTAGGAGGTAGGTCCACACCTACCACACTCTAACATAGGTTTATGCCCTCAAAATTAGACAAATGTCTCATCCTCACACTATTTGTTATAGTATATTTCACTACTATGGTTGATATAAAGTCTACATATGGCCATCTGAAATGTCCAATTGAATCATAGAAAATTAGTTCATAAGATGGCACTCACGACTAGCTTTCTAAACTACCTATATCTATGTCCTCTTACTCAGTGCATCAGTAACTACATTTCCCTTTATGAGAATGTAGGCATGATATTATTAAAAATTCATTAGGTATTCCACCCTAATTCTGAAGATCAAATTGAAGTCACATTGTGTTAATATATTATTGAGGATTTTGTTCTATTTTTATACGACAAGACACTCTCCAAGTAAATGGTGAATCCAACAAAACATGGTGTGAACAGAAGTGGAACACTCGATATTGTGTTTCGGCTAGTTCATATCATCTGGTCCCAACTAATGAGGCCTATACACCCTTACTCACTCCTCATTCATCTGAATTGATCTTGTCTGGATACCTTATGCATCATAATATATAGTTTAGCTTCTTCTTAGCACTAGAATAATTGAGACTGGTGCTGATGTTTCTATCCCTTTTATCTCTTGAAGAATATCTTATATGTATAAGTCCATAAAAACACCACACCCTTCTTAGTCAAGACCATCAATAGTTCTCTTATGCATGAGAAGCCTAGTATAAAATGTATGTAATATTCATCTATCCCCAAGATACTCTATATATCAAAGACGCTCTTGGGATGCTCTCAGGTAATTACATCTCTCACCTTTTCTAGGTCAATAGATACACATGTCATTGAAATAATATATACCAGTAAGTGAATCTTATCTATCTAGAAGTGTAACTTTTGTGATTTTTCCATATAACTAATTCTCTCTTAGTGTATTGAAAATGATCTCAATATGTTTAGCATGGTCATGTCGATTGTGAGAATACACCAAGACATCATCCTTGAATACCACTGCAAATGAATCGAGATGAGGATGGTTAAGTCATTTCATCGGCTCTATGAAAACTGTAGGTGTGTTCATGAAACTAAAAAAAATTACAAGATACTCATATAGATCATAACTTCTTTGGAAATTTTTAAGATGTGTGTCTACAGGTCGAACACATACCTATTGATTACCCAATATCAAATCAATCTTCAAGAAAACATGATCTCATATGAAAACATTGAAGATATCATTCATCCACAGCATGTTATACTGGTTATTAACTATAAAATCATTCAATATTCTCTAATCTACACGTATCCTAAGGTTTTAATCATTATTTTTCAAAGAAATGATAAGTGAACCCAACATAGAAGAACTAGGTCATATAAACCCCTTGGCCTTCAAGTCATTTAGATACCTATTTAGCTCTTGAAACTCTACAGTAGTTTTCCTATAAGATGGAATGGATATTAGCGTGGCTCTTGTAACTAGCTTGAAAGAGAAATACATCTCTCTCTCATGAGGTAAACCAAAAAATTCAATTAGAAAAAGATTTTGGAATGATCAACCACTGAACGAAAATCATCCTAACACATTTGCATATCATCCAAGTATAAGATAGTTATCTAGGATATCATCTTTACCATCCCATGATGCTCCTTTCTAGATCATCTAGCTTGGAAATCCCATTCACCCTTTTGAATAAAAATTCTTCACTATGGTGATGTGAAAGTCACCCTTTGGAAATATAAATCGGCATGAACTCAATAAAAAACTATCTAGTTCATCACGAGTGTGATGTTAAACCTAGTCATCTCAAGGAAAAAAGATCTAATATGATGTGACACCCTCCTAACTCAAGTTGAACTCCCTATACTGGCATACACTCTCTATTCTGACCCCCGATGAAGCATCCAAAGTCATAAAGCCATTAAAAAGTTGAACAAAATTCCCTAGGCACTCCACAATAGGTATGAATATGAATATTTGTGAAGGAAACATATTGAAAATATTAAATTATAGAGTATAGGATACTATGATCATGCCTCTTACTATAGATAGATCAAAACTCCTCTCCTTAGATAAAGGCTATGTATAATATATCTATCATCAACCGTAGCCATGTTAAATAACCTCACTACCTAGAGAAGTTCCTCTATATTTTCAAGGTTCAAATTGTGCATTGTTGTATATTCGGTGGCCACCACCTCAACCTATGTGACTAGAACTACCCTAGCACCCAGATAGATGTGGAGTTGTAAATCCCTCTCTTAAACCTTGAGTCATAGTTGATCCCATTCCACATACTACTGGAGGGAAGTTACCATAGAAACTTCATAAGTGTGTCATACTACTACAAGATCAGCACTCAATTAGGTATCCATTTCACTCATTACTCAATTATCCCCATCTATCATACTAATGATATAATAAATTACAACCAGAACTAACAACCTATACATTACTATCATATCACGAAGCCTCAAAATGGAGTTTCCTACCATTGGAAGCTGACTCATTTGGTCGAGAGGATGAACCACCCTACTCTACACCCCCATCTTCCCAAACGTTCCAGTCATTAATCAGAACATGATTCACTATTATTGTATTATTAGTTGGACACAAAACATTTATTTCTGATCAAATGGAATTCTAGGTACCTTCTTGAATGTATCTCTCCCTCAATTTCTCATCAGGAAGATAAATTGTCATAAAAAATAAAACTCTATGAATCATTCTAAATAATACAAAATGGTCTTCACACCCTTTTCCAAACACATAAAATCAGAATCCCTTTCACTGAATCAGATATTAGAAAACAACTAATCATAAAAACTAGATTAGAAACCCTTCCAAACAATATCTTGAAGCACATAATCCTGGTTCAAAATATACCAGCAATGCTTTGCTTCTCTGAGAAGCATATATGTCATGAGAATCACACTCCATGAATGAGGATTATTGAGATGATAAAAGATATAAAATATTGTCTCCATCCACATATCAGTAGCCTATGGACCTCCACCTCTTGAACAAGTCATCATAAGCTATTACCAAAACACACACGTCATCTCTATCATAAATGAGGATAAATATTGGGCTCCATGAATAGTCTGAATAAATTCTATAAAAAACACCTGAAACTAAGACTTGGAAACCAAATACATTACTAATTCCAGTGCAACATCTTGAACTACAAGAGGATATACTAACATTGTATGGACTACTACCTCAGGATCATGATCATTTCCACCCTTCAAGCGCACGAATGAATTTCATTATCGTGGAATGTCTCTACAATACCAAATACATTCTTATAAAAATATTGATAATTAAAGGACCTTTGTTAAAATAGTAGGATATATAGAATCCATCCATAAACAATCCACACCCCTCTTCCCACCCTAAAATCAATGACTACGTAAAACAAACAACCCTAAAAATCACCAAATGCACTGCCTACTTCCCAGTATAATAGTTGGGTCAAATTCATGTTATCCATTTCCACAATTTAATTTTCATTTTAATTTCATAGTTATTTTGGAATTATTTTTAAATGGTTGAAAAAAATGGTTCACAACTTATAATCAAAAATGTCTCATAAACCTTATGAACCTAAGTGTGGAATCCACTTAATATAAACCAAAACACTTTCCCATCCATGAAACCATTTGTCCATTACTCAACATGTCGTATTTTACTGCTTAGGGTTTCTACTATATCAAATGATGGAAAAAATATTTACGTTATGGAAAATAATCTACCTACCAACTATTTTTCTCAATTCCCTACAAAAAACATGATCCAAATCAAAAATATATCATGCGTGAAACACAAAATAAAGTCATAATGTCAAGACATTCACCTTACATTGAATAAAATATTACATTGAATGTGAATCATATAATGTTCCTAAAATGATTCGGGGGATGTTG
This sequence comes from Viscum album, assembly GCA_963277665.1. Taxonomy (NCBI): domain Eukaryota; kingdom Viridiplantae; phylum Streptophyta; class Magnoliopsida; order Santalales; family Viscaceae; genus Viscum; species Viscum album. The sequence goes on from OY728159.1 coordinate 1,868,217,440, forward strand.
TACCATCATATAATTGGGTAGAAATAAAATCCATAATCATAATGAATATAAAACAGTAACTATATCACCCAATGGTGGAATCAGATTAACTATAATGGGAAAATTCCAAAAATCTAGGTCATGTTCCTGGAAATTTGGCTTTTTCCTATATGTGGGTTAGCTACTAATATAAATAGATCATTACAAAATTACAATTCATTCCTAATCTCATATATATTATGTAAAATTTTTAAACCTGGGATGAAAATCCATAGATACCAATTTAGTATTTCCCCTCCCATAAGCCACAAAATGGTGCCCCGAGCCGGTGGTTCACATGTCCTCAAGCACACCTCATTGTATTCTATATTCTTCCCACTAGTAGAAAGGGCCTAGGCTATGTCTATCGGGAAAATATTTGATTATGTCAAATGTCAGCATAGCTATAAAAATCATAATAATCATGTAGAAGAAGAAAATAAAATCACTAAATAGAAGATATAAGATACACAGTCAGAAGTCTTTAATAATAAAAAAGAAAATATCAGTGATATACAATATGATGATCATCTCCTTTATTAACAAAATATGAAATTAGGTATACATGAATCTAGTACAATACAAGTATAAAAAATATACAGAAAATCAAAAGAGAACTATATTCAAATAGGATCATGAGTCCATCTCAGTCCTATTCTCCCCTGATCGAATGAAATGATCAAATATCACATCTTATAGTGGGTTCTTTTCCTGGTCACTACCTATATCCATGAATGCTTTCTAGGTAACCATTGGTGGCTCACATAGGGTGTGAGATAACACTCATTAGGCCACCACCAATTGTGTCTCTATCAAATCTATCATGTGTAATAAAAGAAAAATTCATGTGCATTATATCACATGAATAAATGTAATAAATGTAAAGTGTGATACTATATAGAAAAACAATATCCCTTGTAAAAAATAGTCAATATCCCATAAACAAGGGTATATATAAATTAGAAATTGACATGTTATTATTTATGGTCTAACAACTAAAATCGGATACCCATACAAGGGATATCTATAAGAATTAAAAATACTCAACATGGACACACTGTATAACCATGTTTCAATATCCACAAATTCCATGTCATGTAATCCAATGTAACTAATCCAAAAGGTCCATGATGTGTAATCAAGTTTCAAAACACAAAGGGTCAGATTAAATGTATAGAAGTCAAAGGCATCCTCTTTGAGTCCAAAGACCATCTTAATGGACAATAGGTAAATAATTGGGTGGATTTCAAGGAGTATGTTAATAGACCATGTGCAATGTGATTTTGACAAACCCAAATTTAAGGTGTATCAAGTCCCAGGGAATCGTACAAAATCATTATACGAGGAGTAAATAGGTCCGACGAATCCACTATTGTAAAAAAGTGTTGTGGAGTAGAAATTTATAAGGTCGTATAATAGAATCAAGATCAAAGGAGCTCATCCAAGGAATCCACTACCATTGCTAGGTCATCATCTGAAATCACAATCCATTGAATGAAATTTTATATTCCATGAGTTCATCCAACCCATTTCCACATTTTCCATTTCTAGAGTTAAACCATTTAACATCACGTTATCATATGGAATGGAGGTATAACCTTATCCTAATCATTCATTATATTCTCATTTAATTGTTCAAGGATATAAAAATCAGTGGAGGTATAACAAGAAACAATTGGGGTTGTATGAAATAGGGAATATACAAAGGAACACCCCATTGGTGGCCAAGGATGGGGATAACAACCTCTAACCATAAAATGGGACACCAAGGGTGACCAAACAGGTTAAAATAAATATTATTAATATGTTCAATTATTTTTAGGCTAATGTTGGAAGGTTCAATGTGGAGTATAATAGAAGCATAGTTTATGAAATAGTAGACCATATAGTAAACGGTACATATCACCTAACATATACACATGGTTGAAAACATGTCCATTATTGACTTCTAATTCAGTTCAAATGGATGTAAAAAGAGAAGAACATATTAAATCCTTGGAAATAGAGAATCTCATAATGTATAAAAACAACTCTTTTTAGGATAAGGGAAATTGTAAATGGTGCATGTGGAATATGGACCTCACTGGCATGGATCCAATGAAAGAGAAGATATAAGTAACAAAATCTGGGTTACAAAATAGCACTAAATCAAATGTTTACGCTTCCTTGGGTGATAACGCATGAGATGAGTGATGAAGGTGAGTCTTATATTTTAAATAGATCCCCTCAATCTTATTTTAAAAACTAACCTTATGAATTTATAGTTTGTATAATTTCATTACACATCGTGTAAATATTAGGGTCCCCACCCTTGTAAAAACCCATTATACATCATGAATTGGTATGCCCATTCCATTACATGAAATTTATAGAATATATGTAGTGTATTCCAAATACATGTTTCATAATTATCCTACAACCAACCTACATCGCTCCTGCCTCCTCCTTTACAAAAATAACCCTACTGGGCCATGACATTACCAAAGGTTCTAAGCCAAAAAGATAACTTAATAAGAGTTTAAACTAGAAAAAAAGGATCCACACTTCATTGAAAAACCAAGGAAAATAAAATTTATATCAAACTAATCAGGTAGACATAAGTATTCCTATCACATTAAAATTATGCCTACATTTAAGTAATTGTAATAAAAGGTTATATTGATTTTCTTAAGCAATTTGAGAACTGATTCCTTTGTTGATGAAGGTTGCTTAATAGAAGTTTTTTCCTGTCTATCATAAGAGACAAAGGTCATTGTATATTTTTATCATGAAATAAAATAATTTAATGTCTCCCTTTATATAAATATATTACCTTGATTTAAAATATGGGACACATGAATTCTACATCATATTCACTCCACGGGTTAACAAGAGTAACTTATAGTCCACTATGAGAAACAATTTATATTGTATCATTCACCAAGGACTATTTTACCTCATTGTTATAGTATCATTAATCAAGGTATTGATATTCATAAGAATAAAAATGTAGATATAATCATTGAGTATCCCAACTTTCTCACCAACAAAGCATTTCAGGAATTCATGTTTTGAAAATGGGATTATTTCATTCAAATGAAAATAGGGGTATCCTAGTATGGTTTTAAAAGTTGTGTCATGTGTACCACTATGAATTTTTATTTTAAATAAAATCTAAAAATTAATTCTTCATATTCATCGTCCTAAGTAGCCTCTACTCCCTCTTATCATATCTTAGACCATCATATTTGATGGAGAAAATTAGATTCTGTGTAACCAAAATAAAAAATGGTCCAGTTAAGTCTGAGGTTGATTGATTAACCCTTATTAAACAAGTCTCATAGTATATAGACGTCATCAAGCATTTTAGAAACATAAAAGGATCTTATATATCCATGTATAAAAATTTCATGATCCAGCTCAGTGAGCGAAGTGACTATATGACACTCTCTGGGACCTATTTTTACACAATATATCTTGGATATATACACCCAATTAATGAATGATTATGGACTTGAAATATCATCAATAAAGGATTCTATACATTCTTTGTAGTGGTGATGGGTGTCCAGAATGGAATATTTTTTGGGATGATTGAAAGGGTATACATAACATCAAACATATGATCCAAGGGTATTTACTTCCTTACATGTGGCTATTTATGAGCTTGATGTTTAAGGGTAAAATAATTTTGTATCGATGAACATCTCTCTTGGTGAAAAATATGGGTTATCTTTATTGTTTTATGGTTAAGTTGAGTCATCCTTCACACATCCCAACTTGATTGGTAGAATATTTTAATTCCAATTATTATATCAATATAATTTTATTAAATGATGTCATAAAACCCCTAGTATCATATTTATATTTCCACTGATATTGTTAGAGAGTATGTCTTGGATTATTAGCATAATTTATGATCATTGAAAAGATAATAACTAAACTTCATGTTCCACCACAACCTTTATATAAACCTACATGATTATTAGTGGGTAAATATACTTTAAAGAAACCATCTTCAATAGTGAATGTATCCATAAAATTAATTGAGTTAATATAATTTTTGTTAGATCTTTATTGGATGAAAATTATATTTAGTGGTGTAGTTACCATTTTCCCAATTATTTGTGATAGAATTTCAATATTGTCTATAAAGGATTGGGATCCTTTGGAAGATATCCAACCCATGATTTGTTTCATCATTTTCATTTGGATCAATTTTTGGACTAAAATGAAGACATATGCACCACCTAATGTATTTCAACAGGAATTGGGGTTTGAACATAATTTTTTAGTCAACCCCTAATAAAGGAAGGTTCATTTTCTGACTATTTTCCATTTTATATAATCATAGAATTTCTATTCCATTATACATTTAATTTATTTCCACTACCTTTCTTATATTGGTAAGAATGCAAGCACATGAGTCTCATGATCATGGGGATAACCCAATTTTACATTCTCAGGGTCTATCCACTTCTAAACTAAATCATTAAAAATAATTAAATAATTAATGTTAATCTATAACATTTGATGATAAAGGAAATATTCTAGTCAAAAATTCAAAAAAAAACTCATTTATTTTGAGGGATTCAAAAAATATAACTAGATTATTTTAAAAATATTTAATACAATATCTAGGGAATTATTTTTTATAGAATAAATATAATTTTTTCCTTCCATACTAAAATTTATATCAGTTTTATTATTTATTTCTTTCCTAAAAGGTTATCTTTTATGTAATAAAACAAGAAAATATAATATGTTATTATTATAATGAATGGTAGTTGGAGATAGAACTATCATTAGTTTAAGGGTGATGATTTTAATTTCATCCTTGAAATATTTCTCTTCCTATGTTAAGGATGCTTGTTAAGAATTTTTTATGGAATTTCAAAGGTTATCTTCCAATCATTTTTCTTTTGTAGAACAAATCTCAAAATTTACTAGTATACACCAATCATATGAATAGTGGAAATTTATAATCTATGATATTCTATGTATAAATCTACAACAACTGATACTGTGGGAGATTCATGTTTATAAAATTGTTTAAACCATTCAACCATGATATAATTTAAAAAACCTTATAGTTTTCATGTTTCTTGTGGTTTGAGGAGTTAACGATGGTTTTCTTACATAGAATTGAACTAAATTGATAAATTAATCATCCCCAAATATCTTCCCAACCCTCAATGGATCTAGTAATCATATTGTTGCGCTAGGTAAAAATAGGTCCTTCCAATGTTTAGAAGAAACACCTAACATTCACTTCTTCCTTATGCTCTAACAAGAAACATCATAGTATCACATAAAAATAAAAAATATACAGAATGATATTTTGTATCACTTATGCTAATAAAAATTCAGAAGGTGATATTTACAATGTTTATTGGATGATGAGTCAAGTATACATATTCCGGGGATTTATTCCTTTCTAGTTTCACCAATTATCTTCAACCCTCCATGTTTTCAATTATATCATTTTAAAATTTTACGGATCCAATAATAAATTATGGTATTGATATTGGATATTACCTTTATGATTGAATGGTTGGTAGAACCTGATATATATGGCATTTATAATATCATGAATGATAACTAGACTAAGGAAACGCACCTCAAATGGTGTCGGTTGTTTTCATATTGGAGTAAAAACACCATAATCGCATAGTTTTGGGGTTAGGTAGACAAGTCATTGTGATTTACGGTTGATTGACTAGATTGATTATTCAATTGTTGGTTATGAAATTTCTTCTTATTAGAGAGGTTAATCCATGTTATACATGTCAGCTTCAGTCTGATAATTTCACCTAGTGTGTATACTGCCTCCATATTGCTTAGCAATAAGTCACATAAACTTTTCTATGTTGATTTCATACTAGGTGATGTTTTTTTCAATAGAATTATTCTTTGCTTATTTGGTAGGCCACTGAGAAATATATCCAGCTACATTTTTCCTTTTTTCCTCAAAATAATTTCATTTATTGGGATATAATTTAATTATGGAAGGATCTCCCATGTAATGAATTTTTATTTGATGTTGAGGGATACCACCCTCTTCTCATGCTTCAATTTGGACTATATTTTTAGTTGATGTTTCTTTATTATGATCTTCAAAACCAATATACCTCTTCACCTTATATATGAGGTTTTCATTAAAAACATTACCAAAAGTAAATCATGATATGGGAATAAAATCAGTTTATGCATCAAAATATTAAGGAGACCCATTGGCATCCATGTATCCTTCAAGGGATATATCATAATGTTCCTTTGATGTTGGACCTATTGAAATTTTTCTCTGGATTTTAATATCATTGAAGATTTAATTCCCTCCATTATAGCTCATGTTGACAAGGAGTAAATAATTGTTCATTGATGGTGATTCAGGGTGAAAATTCCATAATTTTCACTCTGCATGATCTCGTTAGAGGGAATAAATCATTAAACATTACTAGAGTTAACTAAATAGGTGAATATTCTAGATAATCTATATGTTTGGAAAATAAAAAACTCAATAGGGTATGGGGGATAAAAACACACCTTGACCTATGGGTTGTGGTTGACCCTACCCAACCAGGATCGTAATCACAACCCATTGTAGGATTGATGTTTATAAGGGAATACATGGAGGTCAAAATTCAACAGGATTTATAGAATGAGGTTTCTCTTGTGTTTTTATAAATATATTTTTATATCTATCTCTTTTATTTATTCTCTCACCCTAACATGAAATTATTTCACTATGGCTTATGGACACTCTATATGAGTGGTACCAGCCATTGAAAGTGTGTTTTTTTCAATTATCAAATTTATTAAAATTAGATGTCCTTTTTCCTTCATAATTAATGACCCAATCACAATCTTTCTCCTATCATGTTTATCTTTTCTATAAATTAAGGAATTAAAATTTTTGACTAACTAACCAGAATATATTGACCAAAGACCTAGAAAATGTAATGATTTTTAAAAACAACTAGTCTAAAGTGGCTTTCTAGACTGTAAGTGGAGTAAATTGTAGACCTATAAATTCACATTATGATTTAATGTGTATGTCAGATAATACATTATCGATCATCTGGAAAAGTACCTTCAGAACATTTGGAAAAGGGATATGAAATTACGATTATCTAATCATCCTCTAGTTACCTCTATGGTATGTCATAATTTTCCTCATCTTCAATGAGTGGTTCATTGACGAAGTCTATCTATAAACTTTTTTTTATATAATTTTTTAAGATAAGTGTAGTAATTTTTAATTTACTCAATTATATCATAGATTATATGTTCAAGGTGATGCACTGATGATGGCCATTACCAAATTTCACACATCATTTGGAATGAAAAATCTATAAATGATGATGGAGTTCCTATTATAACTGAATTTAAATTTTCTAATTCCATTAAATGTGAGGTAATATATTGAATAATTATACAATTAGGAGAACCTTTATTACATTGATACATGCCATTATGTGTTGGACCTTCACAATGATTGTCATGGTGTAGTCTTCTATGTTGGTTTGATTTAAATTCATCATTATGGGGGGACCCATAAATTGATTTTATATTTGATCACCCTCAGGATGGATTATCTGGATCAAAGTTTCTTATTTTACATTATGGCTAAGATATATGATTTGGTTACACATGTAATCATAGGAGAAATTAAATACCATATACCCTGGGGAGGACCTCTAGAGTTATTGGTTTGATTTCCAAGTGGTGAACATCCATGGTATCTATTTGTTTCAATAAAATGGGAAGACATATGTTGTAGTTGTTTGTTTCTTAAACACCATGAGGAGGGACTTTTATTACTGACTATTTTCTGGTTGATAGATGAGGATAATTTTTCATATTTCTCAGCAAACTGTGGGGAGGTCATATAAAATGGTTATAACAAGGATGCCCTTTGTGATAATTGAAATTTCCCTATATAGGGAGGACCTCTGTAATTTTCATTATGGGTAGGATCTCATTTATTATTATACAGTATTTCCCCATGAAGGGGGACTACATGGTTGGTATTCATATTTATTCTAGTAGTAATTTCACAATGAGGTCTATAATGATGACCTCTAGGGTTTATTTCTTATGTCAAAATATGTAGAAACCCTCTATGGTTTGTGGATAGTTGATGATTTCAAGGGGAAGTGCCTCTGTAAATAGTTTTTACACTATCACAGGGAGTAATTTCATGATGAGAATTATGGGATGGACCAAAATAACTATTTTTACATGATTGACTATGAGGATGACCACTATACCAATTTCCATTTCCCCTTATGGGTGAGGGTCTTACTGGACTATCCATTGATGTCATCGATGACCTGATCTAAGGATTATTATTGATAATAATTTTTAATTATCCTTCTGTCACTATAAATATATATATGTGGGTGATAGGTTTGATTATTGTCTCAGGAAAATAGTCCTACTCTTTTAACAAGATAATAAATGACCCTTGATAGTCCCTCCTCATTAGTTACCTGATACAGATGACAATAGAATACACTATGAAAATAACTTCTTCTATAACCTATTAAGGATTAGAGGTTGAGTAGATATTTTAGTATCCATGATTGATGAGATCCCTCTTAGTCGGCTGTTAGGTGGCCAAAAGTATGTAGTGATTGTATTTATCCACCTCCCTAAGATACGGGGGATAATCATTTATTAACTATGGTGGGTGAAATTTGAAGTTTTATGATGTGGATATAGAGGGCAATTGTACGATATTTAATGAGATGACTTGTGTGGATCTATCTCTTAAAGGTTTTCGTGAGATACCATTAGGGATTGTATGGAATTATTGAGGTTGTATTCCTAAATGAGGGTCTTCACCACATAGATCTGGAGGATTTCAATGGGTGAGAGGACCTATCTGAGTTTATGGTCCACAACAGTCGTTGTTTCTAATGAGTACATCCATGGATCCATTTTATGGTGATACACAAGAACTTTGGATTATTCTCAATTTCCCCTAGCCTTTCTTGGGGATTTAATTCTCGATGATGCATTAAATGATGGTTCTCTTTTGATTATACATGAGAGAGCTTAGGGGAATAGTCACAAATAAGAAACCCATCAGTACAATATCATAAGTAAAAATTCATTACTAATTAATGTACTTCATGAATAAATGACTTCACATTAGGATCCCAATTTTTCCCTTATGCATTAATTCTAATAATTTTGTTTTTCTACAAACCCACTTTTCAAAGGCAAGAGGTAGTTATGATGAAGTAATGATTATTTGAATTGAAAATAATGGCCAAGAGTATGGGTGGTCGACTCATCCCATGAATTGTTTTATTTCCTTGTTTGCGATACTCTTATAGATTTAATATATATTATTTAAATACTTCCTCTTAACATTACTATATTATGTTATTGTGAAGGAAATTGATCAACATTATGAATCGATGTCAACATCTATAAATAACATAGGTTCTCTATCTATATATATGATAGAATATCTGTTTACCTCCATCATTTTTAGTTACACTCTAGTTTAAATCATTTTTTTTGGGAACTCTAAAATTTATCCCTTTCTTGGTATTTGGTAGGATTGGCTGAGTAAAGATTTGTGCCCAAAATAATTGTTATCTATATATCCCTATTAAAGGAATAAAGACCCAAGTAGTTGGATTCTTTTTAATTAGCCACACTATGCCTTTAAATTTCTTGTGACAAGGACAATTTTAGTTGTTTTTAAGGTTATATATCCACCACAATGAATTGAATTTTGAGGTCATGTGTCTAGGAGTAATGATGTTCCTTTTAGTGTTAGGAAATCCAAAAAAGTTATGATTCTTTAAATTAAATTAATAAAGATCATAGAATTCAATTATTTATATTTGTATAAAAATGTCTAATTTGGAGCTATTTAAAGTAATGTAGAGTGATTTCTCAGTTACATTATCTTACAAATGGATGACATGGGAATTACACATAAGTATCCTTTTCATAATTAACTTAACATTTGTTTCAAGAAAAGTGGGATTTGTATTACACTAATTTAGAGCCTCATTTTTGTGAATGGATATTTAATTAGATAAAAGGGGTATGACTACATGATTGATAGTTATACGGACGAGTACAGAAAATCCAAAATGATTATCATGGTCCAAGAGGAGCCTAACGACTTGCCTAAGGATAGGGATCCTTGTTTCAATGGAATATATGATTATCATTACTTTGTGTACCCTATCAGGTAGATATTACAATTAATATGAGGTCTCTTATAGGATAACTAACTTCCATTATCAATTTAATTCTTGATCTGAAGGGTGAATGTTAGTGTACAGAACTCTATAATTTTAGTGTATTGGGTGTAGAAGATTCTCTAGTGGATACAACTCACCAACTTGCATCTAAAAGGAAATAAGAAACATCAAAACCTTCTAGACCATTTTTTCATTCATTTCATCCTTTATTATTTCCATGATCCTTTTAAAATGTGGTTCATACTCATGAGAAATCAATATATTATTCCTATAAGGACCTTGGTTATTCGTTATTATTAGAATCAAGTGGTAGATATAATGCAATGGATCAGGAATTGTGGAGTATTTTTATTTTTCAATTTGAATATAGAAGGTGATTTATAGACATATCTAAGATTTTTAAATAGTAATTTTTGAGGAATTTCAAATTTGTGGGTGATAGAGAATAAATGTGTCGGTATTGATATCAAAGGTAAGAACGAACCAATGGGTAATCTTAAAAAGTGTATCAGGTACTCGGAAAATGATGACTTCAGTGGTGTGATGCTAACTATTGTACAATGAACTAGGTTACCAATAGATGTAATGTATTTATTGATGTGGCCATAGGGTAGTGGAATTCCCTATGATAACCACAAAGTATCAAGTACATACCCTAAGGTGTAGGGGATAATTTTTATTGATGTGGAAAATAGGGATGTTCAATATTTTAATCTAAAACCTCTATTGGGGGTTTCCCTCTATAAGTCATTTGATATGTAGGGAAGTCACCCCTCCCATTATCTCTATATCCATTATTGTTCTCCATGAATATGGGTATATCCATATGAATTTTTCATGGTTTCCTGTGGAAAATTTCCCCTTCTTATCCTCTTCTTTCATTCTATTATTTATATTTTAATTTGGTGTTGCTGAATCTTGGCATTTCAGTGTAATTTCACCAAATCATGGTGAAATCACACTATAATGGATGATTTTTGATGTTATGATCATAGAAGATCTAGAGAGAGGGAAAATATATTCATTTTCACACAGTTTTTCAAAATTTATGTTTCATTATTAATTATTGTTAGAGTTATATCAATATTAGAATTAATTACATAACAATCTCATGGTGGAAATTAAATATTTTCTCTAAAGGGTGACCATGATTCATTTAAGAGTCATATCCCTTTCATTGTTTGGTATTATAGTGAGGATATGTTTTTGATGAGTTCATAAAAAATTTATAGATTAATTATAAATTTTTCAATCAATTCAATTTTTTTATTAATTGAAATCTATTTTATTGAGATGCAACATCTTGGACTCTATTGGAGACTGAGGATTATTATGGTGAGCTAGGATGATTGAACAACAGTCATCAAAAGGGTTGAATCCATGTCAATATAGTCATGCCCTAATTTTACAAAAAAATATATGTAATTCCATGTGTTGTATAATTTGAAAACATGAGTATGTGGGTGTGATTGATTTTAGTAAGTGTTGATAGAGATTAAAGATAAATGACATTATATATATGTGGCCTATTAGGATTATGGGTAACTTCATAATATATAACACAAGGGAGAAACAATAAAGAAAACATTGAATGAATCCATAGTTTGATTTACTCATTCATTATAACACATGAAGAAATTAAATATCACTTGTGTTGAATCCTTGAGGATTTTATAAATCCCACATTCATATAATGGAAGTGCATATGAGTATTCAATTCTTAACCAATACACCCTCATCTTGAAGCTCTCATCTCCTACCACCATTTATCCATGAGGTGCTAGTGGACTATGGAGGTTGAAGAGTCTCACCTGTGCATCAAGTGATTCACTCTAACTAAGGGATATCTTTGATGTTAGAATTCCCTTCTCCTACTAATATAGTGATTTCCATCAACCCCATATGAAGACAAAGCAACAGAACTGAGGGCTTAATATATGCATTAGTTTCCCTATTTTTATTACAATACACATTATTTTATCCTTTTAAGAATGGTAATCCTAGGATCCATATTTGTTAATAATTTTTTCCACCTTTAATATCTCTTATTACATTCATATGAATACCAAAAGTAGTATCAGAGCATACTATATTTTTTTATTTGTAAAATATTATGTGAAATGAATATTATTACAGTTGTATTCCATATTATAACCCAATCGTAAAATATGATTTGATATTTTTTATAGCCAAAAAATTCATGGATTATGAAATCAAGATATCGAAAGAATTAATTTGGAATAAATCTATATATTTTTACAGATGATATCAAGTGATATTGATATATCATAATATATTATTACAACACACTGTTTTGAATAAACAGAGTATCATATCTCAAATATCTTATATTTTTATAGAATAAAATACAATAAGTGATATCAAAGAGAAATATTAGGCCATCAGTGGTAAAATATGAAAAATAAAATTCACCACTATTTTATCAATCTTCACATACAATTTCTTCTATATATTTGACTAAAAATATTAATTGTAAAGTCTTTCATGCATGAATCCTAAAATACAATTCAAGATGAATATTTTATTTTTATATAATTCAGTTATGAATTGAATTTTACTATTTATAAATAGTGATAAAATATATTTTAATAAGATTTTATTAATTTACAAATTATTAATAAATTTGTTAATTATAATTATATTATAATTAATTAATTAATGTTTATGAGAAATTTTTTTAAATATTATTTAAGATCAAAAGTTAATATTATAAAAACATCAGTCAATTAAAATGGTGTGACTTATGAATTAGAAATTAAATATATATTTATAAATGATAAGGGATGATATATAAATTTTTTATTAATGATAATATAATAAGGGCAAAATATAAATTATTTGTATTTAGTAATTATGAGTTTTTTATATTTATTTTTTAAAAGTGTTCAAATTAAAGAGCCTTATTAGTGAAAATATTTAGACTAAATAATAATTTTTTGATGATTAATATGAAAAAGGTTTAAATAGTATTCAATAAATGATATTTAGACTAAATAAGTTGCTAAAAATATAAATTTGATAATGAACTATTTATAATTCATAAGATATAAATCATTTAAAGTTAAATTCCATATAATGATTAATATGAATGTCTTAATATTATGAAATTCATATAGAGTGTTTATATTCAAGATTATAGAATTCCCATTATAAGCTCATGGATTTTAATAGAGTTATGGATCCTTTATGTTTATTTTCAAAACCCTTTTTTTTAATCTAATTAATGTTCCTAAGAATTAAAGAAAGGGTTTGGGAGAATCCTACAATTTTTCAGAGCATGGAGCTCCAATTTTTGGGAGAAAAAAATGAGATACACAGTTCATGCACGGTTAGGGTTTAACATACACCTCAAATTGCGTGTCTGTGTAAGGGTGATGCATTTTTTTTCAAACCATGATGGGGATTTTTTTGGCCATGTGATGGTGATGTATAAAACAGAAAACGGGATGCATCGGATATAGACGGTTTGTCTATCCATTATGAGGGAGGGTGACACCCAAATAGTGTTTGTGCATAGTTTGTAATACCATGTGGATTAACCCTAGACACATTAAAAATGACTGAAATTACCTTTTTCCCATTCCTTTTTAATACTTATACTCCTATTTATTTTCCCCTCCATGCATTGAATCTCTCCATGTCTGAAGCTCCTCAATCCCATCCACCTAGGATTTAACCCTACTCCATCTCACAATGTCTGAATTTTTTATCATCACTTGAATTGGAAATCCATCAATAAGATGTCTAATCCTTTTCATTATTTTATTCATTTATGTTGAGTCAATAAGGTTTTCTTTATTACTTTTCCAATCATTCTTGTTTTGAAAATCACAAACACATTATCCTTAAGCAAATATGTTTTTACCCATGTTTTACTTCTCTAAGGAAAATTTCCTCAAGGAAATTTACCTCTTTCTAGTTTTCATTGTTAATATCAACTTGTTTTCTTAAGTATAAAAATCAGATTCATATTTATATTCTTGGAATCGAATAATACTTAGATATGAAGAATTCTGTTACAGGATCTGAATTCTTATTCTGAATTATGTAATGAATTCTCATTACAAATTCTCGGATTAATTCTCATTACGTATTCTATGATGAATTCTCATTACAAATACTTTAATGAATTGTAATTAAAAATTCAGATGACGAATTCCCATTATGAATTCTAATGCAGAATACTCATTACGAATTCTGATAACGAATTCTCATTATGAATTCTGATGACGAATTCTCATTACGAATTTGGTGATGAATTCTCATTATGAATTTTGTGATGAATTCTCATTTCGAATTCTGTAATGAATTCTTAGTATGAATTGAGTGATGAATTCTCATTACGAATTCTCTGACAAATTCTCATTACGAATTTCAGTGCAGAATTCTCATTACGAATTCTGGTTGTGAATTCTGACTACGAATTATGGATATAATCTTTTATGAAATTCGACTCTGAATTCTTCTGATAAAAAGAATCTGAATATCCTTGAAATATAGACTCTGAATATCATTTTTGTTTAGACTCTGAAATTTTAATTAGCACTCTGAATTATAATGTTTGTTATAAAACGATGTTAAGATTTCAGTTACACATGTTTTGTTATAAAACGATGTCGTCCATTCTGTTTTTAACTAACCGTTGGTTGAGTGACACATGTACATGTCCCTACGAAATTTAAGGAAAATATGACCATTGGAGGAGGGTTTCATCCACTGCTACCGAGCCTATAAATAGGAGCTCATTTGAATGATCTCAACAACAAGTTGATCACTCTATAGACCACACACTGTTAAGGTGATTTCTAGAGAGAGAATCTTTTCATGCCTTGTGCGAACAGAACTACTCATTCAGATTGCTTCATGAAACTCCAAATATTGGTGATTACATTTTATGGATTCTGGGGATTGGAAGATAGAGGTGTTGACTACCTTGAAGTTTGAGGGATTACTTGCTGAGGAAGACAGAGGTTCCAACTACCTTAAAGTTGAGAGATTATGGGGATAGCAAAACAGAGTCTCTAATCTTCGTATCGAGGGCTTACCCGGGTGTGGGTAAGATAGACTTTCTTGAATGTATAAATCAAGGTACCATTATCCAAGGTTGTTGGATACCCATCTCTTTGGGTTAAAAGATTTATATCCGGTTACTTGTTTTTGTTACAAGTTTATCTTTTCCGCTGCATTTTGTATGTTTAAGAATGTATAACCATCTTATACTTCCTTATACTTGTGTACTCTTATTCAATTAGATTCTATACGCATTAAGGTAGAATCTCATATTGTAAACTTTGGTTAAGTTTCATTTTTCGGATCCATATTTTTGGAACCAGTTTTTTCGAATCACTTTCCAGATTTAAGCAAGTGTATAGATCTAGAAGTTTGTAACTTCATACTTTTTCCCAATCATTCAATTGGTGTTAGAGGTGTTGTGTATTTGTTTAGTTTAACTTTTTTAAACTTATATCTATCCTTGTTTAAGGAAATTTTTAAATTTTACAATCCACCCCCCTTGTATATTGAGCATCTACAACATTATTTCAATCCTACAATTGGTATCAGAGGAGGTTTCTAAAAAACTTATACTCACATATAAGTTTTTCTTGCTCAGTTTTTCATTGTTCTATATTTTTCTTCCTTAGGAATATTCTCCTTGAATCTGAACTTTTGTTATTAATATGTTTTTGTGTAGAATGTTTTTTTATGATGGCAGGAATAAATATTGGTTCCATCGACAACCTAAATCCTACAAGACCACCAATTTTTTATGGTAATGATTATGAATATTGGAGATATCAAATGAAGACCTTTTTTATCAATACTGGTGTAGAAAAGTTTTTTATGATTACTGGAGGTTATCAAATTCCTAATAAGGATGTTTGTACTTTCACAAACCAAGAGAAGCATGATTATCAATTAAACTATAAAGTACGCAATACTTTACTATATTCAATGACTAGGAATATATATAGCCAAATTTCTTCTTGTGAAGAAGCTAACTGTATATGGAAGAAACTCGAAGTTACACATTTTTGGTAAATCCAAAGTGATTGAGACCAGAAGAGCTATTCTTAGAGCTGAGTATCATAGTTTTAACTTTCCTTTTGGAGAACCCATTTGTATGGTGCAACAAAGATTCATGAATATCGTGAATAGCATACAATCTATGGGAGATAAAGGTCTGGATGATGAATCTCTTGTTGGCAAGATCATTGATTTTATGACCAATGAGTGGGAATCAAAGAGAAAATCTATTGATGAGAACAGGAAGGTTACTCAAATTTCCTTCGATGAGCTGTTTGGAACTCTTATCTAACATGAAACAAGGATGAAGAGAGATGCGGACAACATAAAAAATAATAATGGGAATGGTTCTGTTGCTTTTACTACAACATCAAATCACATGGAAGTTAAGACTCCTGAGAGAGTAACTAGATCGAAGTCTAAGAAGGTTACTATCAAATTTGAATCTAGTGAGAGTGAAGTCTCAGAAAATAAGTTAGCTAATCTTGCTCGAAGAATGAATAAGATAGCTGGTCAAAGAAATTTCCAATCCAATTTAAAGAAGAAGGAAAGGAAAGATAAGAAAGATTCATAGGTCACGTGCTATGAATGAAAGATAAGTGGAAACATAAGACCTGATTTCCCTATGCTTAAAAATAAAGAAAGAAAAGAGAGGTATTCTGAAAGGAACAGGAAGAAGTTTTACAAAGATAAAGCTAAGAAAAGTCTGAAAGCTAATACTACTTGGAGTGTTACCTATAGAGACTCTCCAGAAAGAGAATCTTCAGAATATGATTCATCATCTCAGAAGAATATGGGATTCATTTCTAATACTTATTTTTCTCATACATGTCTTATGGCCAAGGTACTCTCTGCCGAGGATTTAACAAATTTATCTCTTGATAAGAATTACTATTCCGAAAATAGTACTTCTAATGAAGATACTTCGTCCTCAGAAAATGAAGAACCTTCATACAAAGAAGTATCTAGATTTTCCATGTTACAAGAAGAAAAAAACTGTAAAACTTCTATGAAATAAGACAAGGAAAATACTAGGGAAGAAATTCTTACAAAAGGGATTTCATATCTTACTACAAATCTTAGAGAAAAAAAACTTATTTTAGAAAAACATTCAAAAGACCTTGAGAAAGAAAATTCTGATAAGGAAGAACTTTCTAAAGACCTTAAGAATGCTAATTTAGAAATGAAAATTTTTGAGGAAAAATCTAACTCTGAGGAAATGATTCCTGAGGATAGGAATTTAGTCATTAGATTGAAAACTGAAATATTTTCTCTTAAGAGGATTCTTGAAAAATTTACCTCTTGGAAGTAAAATTTTGAGAAGATGTATTCTAAAATTAAACCACAAAGAAACACTACTAGAGTAGGTTATACTCACCAAAAATCAGTTTTCAAAAACAATAATTTTGTTCCTTCTAGAGCCCCATTTTTCACTATGTGTCAAAGTGGTGGACATTGGAAGAGAAATTTTTCCATGAATAGAGTTTAATCTCTTGGGTTTTATAAAGAATAATTTTCTAATAAAATTTGGATACCCAAAATTTTGTTGTTTAACAGTTCTGGATCTAAGCAAGTCTGGATTCCGAAAACCTAACTTGTTTCTTATTTTTAGGTAAATAAAGAAAATACCAATAGAAATACAGGGTACATGGATAGTGGATGTTCCCAAAATATGACTGGTAACAAAAAATATTTTGAAAATATTATCAAGATGAAAGTAGGAAAAGTAACTTTTGGATATAATGCTCAGGGAGAAATTGTTGGTATAGGTAATATTTTTCTTCTTGGTAAAACATTGATTTCAAATTTTTTGTTTGTTAAGGTTCTTAAGCACAACCTCATTAGCATAAGTCAATTATGTGATGAAGGATACCGTGTGAATTTTAGGAATGATAAGTGCTTAGTACACAATTCCAAGGAAGATATTATTCTCTCTGCTCATAGTCAAGAAAATGATTACACTTTAAACTTAGAAGACCATAGGATCCAATACATTCCTTGCCTAAGTGAAATGGAAGATCATTCATGGTTATGGAATAGAAGTCTAGGTCAATGTAACCTTAGAAATATATGTAAACTCTCTAATAAGAAACTAGTTAAGGATATATTGGAGCATATATTTGATTCTTCTAAAGTTTTTGATCCTTTTCAAAATGGAAAGAAACATAAATATGGTTTTTAATCAATCGGTGAAGTCGCAACAACTGATATGTTATAGTTGGTGCACATTGATATTTTTGGTCCGACACAAACTAGAAGAATTGGTGGGAAATACTATGTGTTTGTTCTAGTTGATGATTACACTAGATTTACATGGGTCTATTTTCTAACAAATAAGTCCGAAGATTTTTATTCTTTCAAAAGTTTTAGATCCCAAGATAAAAATGAGAAAAACCTTTTACTAAAAACTATTCATAGTGATCATGGAGGAGAATTTAAAAATTCGTATTTTGCATCTTTTTGTAGTAGAAAAGGTATTACTCCCAACTTTTCTACACCTAAAACTCCTTAACAAAATGGTGTAGTTGAAATAAGAAATAGAATTCTTCAAGAAATAACTAGAACCATGTTGTGTGAATATTCTATAGCTAGAGATTTCTGGACTGAAGCTGTAAGTACTACTTGTTATACAATAAATAGAGTTTTGATTGTACCTCTTCTTAATAAAACTCTTTATGGGTTATGGAATGGTAGAAAACTTAGACTTTCCTACTTCAAGGTTTTTGGTTACAAGGTATTCATCTTGATTACAAAAGATAATATTCACAAATTCACACCAAAATCTGATGAAGGAATTTTCTTAGGCTACTCCACAACTTCTAAGGCTTATAGAGTTTTCAATAAAAACACTTGTACTGTTGAAGAAATAGTACATGTAAAATTTGAAGAGTCTGACCCTTTTGTTTTTAAACCATCTCAACCTATATCCTCATATGTGTTTACAAAAATTGATTATCAACCATTGATAGAAGATCCTTCTGATAAGGAAAATGTTCAGGAAAATATTTTTGAAACATTTAACCTAGAAGACCATTTACCCTTTGTTGATGAACATGTTTTACAAACCCCAAGTCATGTGTTTCTTAAGAATCATCCCAGTGATAGTATCATTGGTGATGTAAATCAACCTATAAGGACTAGAAGTCCCTTGTGGAATGAAGTAGAACATCTAGCATTTCATTCCCAATTAGAACAAAAAACAATGATGAAGCTTTAGGTGATGATGATTGGATCAAAGCCATGCAAGATGAGCTAAATGAATTTGAAAGGAATAAAGTCTATACCTTGGTTGAAAGACCTATGGAAAATTCTGTTATTAGAGTAAAGTGGGTCTTCAGAAATAAGTGTGATGAAAATGGATTCATTGTTAGAAATAAATCTAGACAGGTTTCTAAAGGCTATAATCAATCAGTTGTAATAGACTATGAAGAAACCTATGCTCCAGTAGCTAGACTTGAATCTATTCATATCATACTTGCCTTTGCAGCATTGTTCAATTTTAAACTTTTTCAAATGGATGTGAAATGTTCTTTTCTTAACGATTATGTCCAAGAGGAAGTTTTTATTGAACAACCTCCTGGATTTGAAGAAACAAAACATCCTGATCATGTTTTTAGACTTAGCAAAGCTTTGTAGGGTCTTAAACAAGCCCCTCAATCTTGGTATGATAGACTAACATGATTTTTGCTTCAAAATAACTATGTTAATTGAAATGAAGATCCAAACCATTTTATAAAGAAAGATAATAAATTTTTTTTGATTGTTCAAATATATGTTGATGACATTATATTTGGTTCAACTCAACAATCGTTAACTGATTTCTTTACGGATTTAATGAAATCTGAGCTTCAAATGAGTATGATGGGTGAGTTAACATTTTTCCTTGGTTTTCAAATTTCTCAAAAACCAGAATGAACGTGTTTATATCTCAACATACGTATATTAAATATCTTCTTAAAATGTATGGATATGACAACACTATAAGTATTAGTATTCCCATTAGTACCTCAAACACACTTGATATTGATGAAGCCGGGAAACCAGTGGATCAAACATATTTTAGAGTTATGATTGGAAGCCTACTATACTTTACAGCTAGTCATCCAGACTTGATGTTTTTAGCATGCTTATATCCTATATGTAAATCCAATCCTAATGAATCTAATTTAAAGGTTGCGAAACAAATTTTTGGCTACTTAAAGGGAACCATGGATCTAGGATTATTTTATACTTCTGGAAGTGATTTTATCTTAAAGAGTTTTTCAGATGCTAACTTTGGTGGGTGTAGAATGGATTGAAAATGTACATCCAGAACTTGTCATTTCATAGTAGATTTGTTAG
Organism: Viscum album; assembly: GCA_963277665.1. Taxonomy (NCBI): domain Eukaryota; kingdom Viridiplantae; phylum Streptophyta; class Magnoliopsida; order Santalales; family Viscaceae; genus Viscum; species Viscum album. The sequence continues at coordinate 1,868,238,058 of OY728159.1, forward strand.
TTTCATGGTCATCCAAGAAGAAACACTCATTAGCACTTTCTACGACGGAAGCTGAATATTTAGCAGTTGAATGTTGTTGTGCTCAAGTGTTGTGGATTCAACACACACTCACAGATTATGGCTTGAGTTTTACTAAGACTGAAATTTTGTGGGATAACACAAGTACAATTGACCTTAGTAAAAACCCTACACATCACTCCCATGGCATGAACAAGGATATTAGGCATCACTTTCATAGGGATCACACATAAAAAGGAGATATCATTCTTCAGTTTATCGGAATGCATGATCAACTTGCTGATATTTTCACAAAATATTTACTTTCTGATAGATTTGAATACATTAAACAGAAGATAATAATGATAAAAATAAGGTAATATTTCTTTATTAACTTCTTGTTGAAACAATATCCTTACATTAATAAACTCATTCTCATAGGGGGAGTACATTTGTTTGTTACCTTTTGAAAATTTTTCGTAATGAGCATTTGAAAATTTTTCTTAATGAGATTTTGAAACATTTTCGTATTGAGCTTTTGAAAATTTTTCGTAAATAAGATTTTCAAATTTTTTCGTAATGAGGTTGTCAAATCATTCGTAATGAAATTTTCGTACAGAAACTTTCGTAATGAAATTTTCATACTGAAACTTTCGTAATGAAATTTTCGTACTAAAACTTTCGTAATAAAATTTTCGTACTGAAACTTTCGTAATGAAATTATCGTACTGAAACATTCGTAATTAAATTTTCATACATAAACTTCTGTAATAAATTTTTTGTACTGGGACTTTCATAATGAAGTTTTCATACTGAGGATTTTTGTAATGAAATTTTCATACTAAGATTTTTTCGTAATTAATTTTTTCCTACTCCTGTATTTTGTACTGAGTTTTTCGTAGTAAGATTTTCATAGTTAAATTTTCATCAAGAAGAAATTATCTTATTGCGAACAATCTTTCTATCCAATTCAAAAGGTATGTTTTCCTTACTTAAGTCTTCGTAATCATATTTTACTTGCTGGTATTCTCTTATGTGTTTTAAAAATTTCTTGAATTCTGTTTTTCTTATATCCAAATGTTTTTCTTAAAACCTCAAAAGATCGGAGTCACGTTTTCATTGCGGATTGTTTCAAAACCGTCAGATCAAATCTAAATGAATCTCAATAGTATGATCCACAATGGAAGATTAACCATCACCTTAATGCCTATATAAAGGGGACCCCCAAGGGTTTTCCCACATCGGATATCAAGATTTTTCATCTCGAAGCTATGTCCTTCTTACTTAAGGACGTTCCGATCTTTCCCAAGTCCATTCTGATTTCTTCAGAAGCGTTCAATTCCAGATGTTTGTAGAAGCCACTGCTCAAGATATGTCAACTGCGAAGCCCATTTCTAAGTGGTTAATTTATAGGGAAATGATGGTGCATCTGATTTTCTATAAGTATGATTCTCTTATATCTATGAACATAAAGCTCAATGGCTGGGAGGACGTATGCTTATCAAAGACAGCGAATTAGGATCTGTTTTATTTAGATTGTCTTGTAGAATTTTATGAGTCTGTTTCCTTCTATGAAGAAGATGGCAGAGAAAAATTTTCTTTCAAGTCTTATGGGAAGACATACAATCTTTCTTACACCAAGGCTGCAAAGATGGTAGGATTATCATATGAAGGTGAAGCTGAATTTTTCTCACACAAGCTCCCAGATGATCAATGAAGTTTCAATAAAGTCAAGGCTAAGGAATTCCTTGGACTTAAATATGTTAAGACCGCTAATATTGATCATCTCTCTTCGAACAATTAGATTCTACAGCTGTGGGAATAAGGTTTTTTCATACCGAGAAGGGGTGATAAGGATAACCTCAAGAAAAGTGACATTTATATCATATATTTCTTGGTAAATCTAAGGATGTTAAATTTGATAAGGCATGTTTTGATTACAGTTAAGAATATTAAAGAAGGGAATCTAAAATATCAGATTATTATGTATCCGGCCATTCTTTCTAAGATTATTATCTGGTGTCTTGAATTGTTTAAAGTTGCTTGCACTTCCTAGCCAAAGAATTACAAGGTAATGCTTGTTAGTGATGATACATTGAAGAGGATGAAAATGGATTTTTCTTTTGAATCCAGAGAATTCTATTCTTTACCAGAGGAAGAGGCTGAGGTAGCTCAGAAAGATCAACAAACTCTGGAACCATCAATGAAAGCTGGGAAGAAAATGAAATTAAAGGAAGTGGAAGTTGTTGAGAAAATCCCTATGTCCAAGGAAACTCAATCTGCACCCCCTAAACCCAAGAAACAAAAATATTATCTAGATGAGGTAGTTTCCAAGTGAAGGAAAGATAAACAAAAAAGTAAATAAGGGGAAAATCAATTCATATTGGACCATGTTGAGGCTAAGTCCTTGAAAGAAAAAGCGACTGATGAATTAGAAAAGAAATCCAAGAGAAGAAGTTGAAAAAGAAGATTTCAGAGGCAGAGATTGTTCAATATCTTTTGAAGGCCACTGAAGTCGCATCTGAAAATTTACCCTTTCTGAAATCCTTTCTGGGTGACAAGACTCCGGAAAATTCTAAAAAGAAGAAAGATGGGAAGGAATTTATGCTGAGAGTTCAGCATGTTGTGGAAGAAATTTAGCAAGCAGAAAGCATTGGTGGCTCTGGTGATGTAATTAATCAAGTTGAAGACTATCAGGACAAGGATAGTGGTTCAAAGAAATTTTCACTCCAGACTTCCCAAGCCGGATATTCAAAAATTCGTACACCTAGAGTTTATGATAATGGTTAAGAGTAAGTGAACAAGACGTCTAAGGAAGAAAGTCACAATCATGACTATATACAGCCTGAGGATGTTGAAGCTGGAGCAGAGAAGGATAAAGTTGATGAAGATGAGATTGTTCACCTTTCAGAAAGTGAGCAAGAATCTCCTGATGAACAGACCATTCTGAAAGTTAATAAAGGTAAGAATGTGGTTGTTGACACTCCAAAGAAAGATATTATAAGAAGGAAAGAAGCTAGAGGATCATCCAGAACAAAGATTATACAGTCTGAGGAAGAACCATCTCCAACCAAAATATCATATTTAGAGTCATCTGTCTTTAGACAAGACTTTGTTGAGAAGTCCCTAAAGAAGTTGGTGGACATCATTCTGATTTTTCCAACAATAGAATCCAGATTCCAGATGATTCAGCATAGCATAAATTAAAATTTGGACTCTATATCCATGGTGATGGATAGGTTTGCTAAGCTTGAGTCTGATCATAAAAACGTTCTAATCAATTATGATGCTCATAGATTGTCTTGTAAGAAGATAACCAAGTGGTCTAAGAAAGATGTTCAAGATATTGTAGACCTTGATCAATTCCATGTAGATGTTAAAGATGATTTTGATACTGAAGACTCTAAAATCAAGGATCTTAAAAATTCTTCTGGGAAGAATTTAATTCTTGAGCAGGATGTTAGGATTCAAGATGTCAATGATCTGAATGGTAAGCTGAGTTCTCTTGTCTAGTACTACAGGTAAGAAAAAGATCTTCAGATTCAGTTGGAAGAAAAGCTTGTAAAGCAAGATGAATCTCTTAAAGCTCAGGCAGTGGCTATGGAGTCTCAATATACAAGAATCATTGCTTTAGATAAGAAAGTGGAGGAACACCACAAAGAAATGAAGTAGCTGAAGACAATTGTCAAAATGCTTATGCCCAAGGAAAAAGAAACAAAATAGACCACATTGATATTTTGTTGTACTGTTTTCCATGTACTAGTTCCTTCCAATAGTAATTAAATTTTTGTTACTTGTTTTTTGGATGGTTGAATGAACAAATATTTTATGTACTTTATTATCTTATCCATTCCCCCAATTATTTTTGAAAATCACAAAGGGGGAGAAGGAAAAAAGAATTACTCAAAAGGGGGGAAGGAAGAATCTAAAAGGGAGAAGAAAATTTTCCAAGTAAAGAAGAACTATCCCTAAGTAAGGGGGATCTTATCAAAGGTGTAGTTTCTCATTATGAATTTTTTCATTCATATGATAATGAAAATCCCATTGCGGAAATCTAGAATATTATCCTTAGTGTTACAAAGACTAAGGGGGAGTTAGTCGTATTCACTATCACTCATAAACAAAGGGAGATAAGCTTTAATTCCAAAGTCTTGAAATTTATTCTAAGATCTTATATTCTTTTTCGTAAGGATGTTTCTTCCTTCCAAAAAGGGGGAGATTGTTGAGTTAATAAGGTTTTCCTTATGAATTTGCTATACCTTCTTGTTTTGAAAATCACAAACACCTTATCTTTAAAAAAATATGTTTTTACCCCTATTTTACTTCTATAAGGAAAATTTACTTAAGGAAATTTACCTCTTTCTTATTTTCATTATTCATATCAACATTTTTTATTAAGTATAAAATTTGGATTCATATATATATTCTCAGAATCGTATAATACTTAGATATAAAGAATTATATTACCGGATCCGAATTCTCATTCTGAATTCTGTAATGAATTATCATTACGAATTCTATTATGAATTCTCATTAAAAATTCTATGATGAATTCTAATTATGAATACTGTAATTAATTATCATTACAAATTATGATGATGAATTCCCATTATGAATTATAATGCAGAATACTCATTACGAATTCTGATGGTGAATTCTCATTACGAATTCTTTTGACGAATTCTCATTACAAATTCTGTGATGAATTCTCATTTCAAATTCTGTGATGAATTCTCATTAAGAATTCTGTGATTAATTCTCATTACAAATTTTTTGATTAATTCTCATTACGAATTCTGTGATGAATTCCCAATACGAATTCTATGATGAATTCTCAATATGAATTCTTTAATGAATTCTCATTACAAATTCTGGTTGTAAATTCTGATTACGAATTATGGATACGAACTTTTATGAAATTCGACTCTGAATTCTTCTGATAAACAGAATCTGAATAACCCTGTAATATAGACTTCGAATATAATTTTTGTTTAGACTCCAAACTTTTTAATATCACTCCGATTTGTTAAGTTTGTTATAAAACGATGTTGTGCTTTCAGTTACACATGTTTTGTTGTAAAACGATGTCATCCATTCCGTTTTTAACTAACCATTGGTAGAGTGACATGTGTACAGGTCCCTCCAAAATTTAAGGAAAATATGACTGTTGGAGGAGGGAGCCGACTGCTGCTACCGAGCCTATAAATAGGAGCTCATTTGAAAGAGCTCAACAACAATTTTATCACTCTAGAGACCATACGCTATCAAGGTTATTTCTAGAGTGACAATATTTTCATGACTTGTGCGTACTGAACTGCTCATTCAGATTTTTTCGTGCGACCCTGAATGTTGGTGATTACATTTGAGGGCTTCTGGGGATAGGAAGACAGAAGTGTCGACTACCTTGAAGTTCGATGGCTTCCTTGCTGAGGAAGACATAGGTTCCAACTACCTTGAAGTTGAGGGCTTGCGGGGATAGCAAAACAGAGTCTCTGATCTTCATATCGAGGGATTACCTAGGTGTGGGTAATAAAAGCTTTCTTCAAATTATAAATCAAGGCACCTTTATCCAAGGTTTTCAGATACCCTTCTCTTTTGGTTAAAATATTTACATCTTATTACCTATTTTTTTACAAGTTTATCTTTTTCGCTGCATTTTGTATGTTTAATAAAGCATGACCATCTTATACTTCCTTACACTTGTGTACTCTGATTATGTCAGATTCTATACACTTTAAGGTAGAATCTCATATTGTAAACATTGGTTAAGTTTCATTTTCCGGATCCATATTTCTGGAACCAGTTTTTCGAAATCACTTTCTAGATTTAAGTAAGTGTATATGGCTAGATGTTTGTAACTTCATACTTTGTCCCAATCTATCAATTGGTGTTAGAGGTGTTGTGAATTTTCCTAGTTTAACTTTTTTAAACATAGATATTTCCTTGTTTAAAGAAATTTTTAAAGTGTACAATTCACCCGCCCTCTTGTATATTGAGCATCTACATCATTATTTTGATCCTACAGCTTCTTTCACTATATGAAATGCTAAATTTTTATGATCTAATTTTCCCTATTTTTTGGGTATTTTTCTAGTCTTCTGATTTCATCATTTCTAGCATATATTGGAGGCCAATACTATAGGATGAGTCATACAGTTCCCTAATGTTAATAGTCTATTAATTTTCCCTAAAATTATAGTTTTTATATATCCATTGGTTTGTTTCAACATTCCAAACCTTCCACACATTTCCATAACAATATGATTTACATTAATTTAAATTGTTCGACATGTTTTGAATTCTCCCTTATTCCCTCTCCATTTTCTTCTATTTTATTTCTAGACTAGTGCTACACATTTGGGTATACAATGATTTTTCCATAAAATTATATATAATCATTTATACCAAACCATCATATAATTGGGTTTTTATTCAAAATAAATTGCAAAAAATTTAATTAAAAACCATGTCACATAACCATTATATTAATTTGAGAATTTTGATTATTGCTAATAAGATGTTGATAGGTTGAAAATAACCCCATGTATTTTACTAAATCATTACATTCATGATTTGTTATTACTATTTAATATTCTTATATTGGTTTTTGAAAGAATTTCAAGGCTATTGTTGGACATGAGGTTTTATTCTCCCTTGATGTGTGATGTCAGACATGACATTTCACATTGTTTATTTGGATGTTGGAGTTGATTCTTCACATCCCCCTATAGGTTGTTGGACATGGAATTTAGCATCCCTCATTAGTATAATATATATGATGGCAAACATATTCCTATTTAAATGCTTGGTTTGGTTCCCTTATCTAAAACATGAGACTCATATGAATATGTATGGATGCCTTGGTTTCACATTGGTTCATGACTAGTAATACATATATCTATTTATATATATATGTTTATATAAACACATATAAACAAATATACATATATATATAATTACATATAATTATATATATACAGTGAAACTTTTTTAGAGATATTCGGGCTTATGTTGAATTTGGTATAGTTGGACAGGTGTCCTTTTAAGAACCCAAACTAACTTTTTTATATCTCACATTGTAGTTTTATTTTGTTATACCTATACTCTAATCATTATATACACATTGGATAGATTATAGTATATTTTTTTGGTTGTTTCAAATTGAGTTTTTCTCACATCCTCTTGGGTCCATAATTTGGTGCCGAAATGGAATTCATAGATGTAGGTAAAAACAAAATAAAGTATGCAGTTATGGATGCCTAATTTACTGTTCAAATAATTCTTGGTAGAAATTGATTGAGCTGGTGATCAGTATACTCATGAGAAATTTTTTTGTTCATTTTAATCTTTTATTTTTCTTTTATTGTATTATATTCCAACATCCATGTATGCATGTTCCCTATGTATCCACATTTTATATAGAATCATGACATGAAATCATTTTCTTGTAAATGATTCTAGTAATTATTTGTCATATATTTATTATTATCCGAATACTCAATATTGTAATACTTATTATTATCTATATTCTTATATTTACTTATTATCTCATAATTGATTCCACTCTGATCATGAGTATATAGTCTCCCTATTGTACATCCATAAACCCACAGTTCAAGTCTGTCGGCTCTAGCATACAAGGAGGAATGCTTGAGGCCATGTAACCCACCAAATTTAGTAACATATGCGTAAACCCGGAATGGGATGCCAACAAGTTTTATCACATCTTTATTTTCCATATCTTACCATTTTTTTCTGTTATAATAGATACAAGGAAGTTTCAAAATCTGGTAATGATCCAATGTCAGGGAGTAACTAACCCACATACATTGAGAAAAACTAAGATTCATAATATGTGACTTATTGCTCTATATTTCTATCATTAATGTTGTAATGATTTAACCATTAGGTTATGAACATGATTTATTTCATCATTATTATTTTAATTATGGATTTTTAGTTACCCTTGGCTGATATAGAAAGGAAGTGTTGTTCATGCATCATTATAGGAACTTGAGGATTCAAATTTTATTCATATTACATTTAATGTGTATATTACTACATTCATTTCCTTTTCATATTTATGGTTCCATCAATATTATATTTTAAAATGTTATAACTTTTCTTGAAGGAATAAAATTATTAGATTAATTGAATTATCTGTGTTAACCTAAATTATGCTTTCCCATATAGATTATTGGTGGAACCTTAATTAACACATATATCACATTCTTGATCTCCATTGGTCACAGGGGCTAAAATTTTGTGGTTGAAATTAAATGTATTCCATTTTAAAATAAAAGAGTGTGTGTGACACTTTGAGTTTGGTATGGTTATCCATATAATTGAACCATAATACATGAATGGTTGTTATTTGAAGATATTCTAATTACAACTTATAATGAATATGAATTTATAAATTTAAAATGTAAACTCACATAAATAGAACATGATAAGTATATATTTTTAACTTATAAGTTAAAATAATTATAAATTCATTAAAAAGTTCTATTTGTTTCAATATAAAGGGTCTTTTCATTTATACCATACAACTAACACATCATATAGTAGGACCTCTACCATAAAACCTCTAGTTTTTATGAACTTTTTTATTCAAATAAATTAAATTTCATTGAAAAATGGAATTTAATCATACATCAAGTAAAACATCAGTTAAAACAAATATTTAAGAAAATGCAAATATATGAATGTTAAAATATCAATAAATTAATAAGATTTATGATATAATATTTCAAAGAGAATTGTATACACCTCTTAGAATAACATAGGTTCATATCAATTAATGTGTCTCAAAGAATAAATATTGCGACAAAATAACTTTACTGATTTAGTTTCTTTTGAAACATAAACCACATGAAAGATATATCAGAAAATGGATATTTAAATACCAATAATTTTCTTTATAAGAATAATGGAATAAATTAATTGTAATTATATACACCACACAAAAGAAATTAGTTGTGAACATGGAAAGTTTCTCATGGATATAAAATGTTATGTGAGAAAACACTTACCCTATATAATGAGTCTCATTGTACTCTTTAAAAACTCATGAAAAATAAGTCTAAGTATATTATAAATATATCTCAAAAAATATTCATATATATATAAAAATATATTATTTAATTTTGACTTTATAATAGATGTTCATTAATAACTCCATGATAAAGTTATGTTTCGGGTGATAACCACCTTGTTTTTTGTACTTATTTTTACTTTTTACCCTTGGTCCTCTTACTTAAATCAGGATTTCCATATTTAGATATTATTAAATATGATGTAAAGATTATATATTTTTCATAAATATTTATATGCAAAATCTCTAAAAGTTATAAATATTAAATGAAATACATTCGGTATATAGAGGATAGGTTGTACGTACGCATGAAAATTGATTCCATTTTCTTATCATATTAAAAGAAAGAATGAAAATGACATATATATATACATATATTATCAATTTAGTATTATTAATTAATAAATTTCATATAATTATACCAAAACCATCATTAATATGTTTCATTTAAAGTGTGAATGAATCACATCAATTTGAGGAGGCAGTAGTCCACTGGTCCACAAATAAAGTTATCATATTTTCAAAAAATTGAAATAATGAAGGTATGTTTTATATAATAATTATATAAGCTTAAATAAATCATATTTATCATATAAAAATTAATTTTCTATAATAATTACGAACCATTAGTTATGGTAAAAGAAAAATGGACAACATCATTTCATGGGGCTGTAGTTCTCCATACACAAGAACAAAACGTTTGTTACCCATTAGATTAAAGTGTGTGTAAGGGTATGTTGAACCTACCGAATACATAAAATCAATATAATGGGTATAATTATTTTTTTATATAATAATGTAACAAGAATATATGAGGGGGTGGATAATGAAAATAAATCAACAGGGCTTAAGGAAGGTTGTTACCTCTTCATTGGGTAACAACTTTGGTTTTCGCTAAAGGGATTCCATGGATGGATTTATGCTTAAATAGATGATTACATGATGAATTTATAGATGTTGGGAGGATATTTTGACATATTTTTTCCAATAAAATGGGCTTCATAGGTGTGAATAAGTGGGAGGGGTGAGTGCCTTCTTATAGTGGGGAAGGAGTGGCATTCATATAAATTTTTTAAACTAGAATTCCATCAAAAATATTTCCAAGAAATGTGGCTCCAATATTGTTCAGAAATTAATAAAATGTGGGATATGGTCGAAATATATCTATAAAATGGATTTTTGAAAAATGTAAATAATACTTTTGTTTTTAATCTTAGGGTTAGTCATTTTTTAAGCTAATTTTTCTCTCAATCTTTATCATTAATTTTAATCACTTTCACTTATATTATTGGTCATAAAATAAGCTTCCCATATTAAAAATTATAAATTATCATGATTAAAATTTTGGAATCCATTTTTCAAAATACCTATCATAGAAGAATATGAAATTAATTTGATATTCATCCTGCAAACGTGTTCCAACAATGGATTTTTATGTGAAAATGTTTAACTGTTTAAAATGTATTTATATCCAACCTCATTGTGAAATTGGCTACAATGACCAAAATTAGATTAATTTATGTAAAAAATACCCAACTAAACTTTAAAAAAAATTAAAATATAATTTATCTAAATAAATAAATTAAACAATAAAGTGGTTTGGAATTAAAATTTAGTATTTGTCACTATTCATCCAAAAATTAAGTTCTTCATAAAAATACTAAATATTAACCCTAATATAATTTTGATATTATTAATTAAAAAATAATTTTATATTATAAAATCTAATATATAAATGTGTCTAAAATTAATTTTAATGCTTTTATGAGTAGAATATAATAATAAGTTCATTTAAGAAAAATGTATTTTCAAACATATAAAAACATTGCCATAAAATGTATATCCTCTAAAAAATATGTTTTATTTATATAAAACCATTAAAAATATTTAAAAATTATTTATAACAATTCAAATTACTAAGTTTAACAGTTAGGTTATAACTATCTTACTTAAACAATTTTAATAATAAAATTTTTTTCATAGAAAAACTATAATTCTTAGAATTCAATACATATTAGAGTTTCATATAGATAAAGATTAAATATTTATTTTATACAATGAAATATTAACTTGGTTTACCATTAAATGAAATAAATCAAATAAATTTAATTTATTCAGAAAAAAATTTCATAAAAACTAGAGGTGTTACATTCGACCCTTGAAATGAATTTTTCTACTAAAATTCATCATTATGATACAAATTTATGAGGATAATGTTTCCTCATCATATCCTAATTTTCCAACCTAGATTCCTCATAATAGTGATTTTTTCCAAAAAAAATATTGACCAGGTGAGTGGTTTTTTCTTAGAACAATCTTTGTACAATCCTTAATTTCAACTGGGTTTTCCTTATAAGATAGATCATGATCCAGTAGTAAAATTATTTAGTTCAGTATATGTGAAGGGTCATGTATTTAATTCCTTAGGATAGATACATAGAACACATCGTGGACATGATATATATTGGGAATAATTTTCAATAAATATGCTACCATCAGGATATAATTAATAATTTCGATGTGACTGATATACCAAGGGATTTGTTTCAATTTCTTCCCAATCTCATAACCTTCTTCTGGGGAGAGATTAATAGAATAATCTTATCACTAACTTCAAATTATATATAATTCCATCAATTATTAGATTAACATTTCGACCAACTTTGAGCTTCCTTGATATGTTACTGAATGGATCCAACCTTCTTTTCAATTTCTTTAGGTATCTTAGGTCCCAATAACTTTATTTATCCAACTCCATCACATCTCATGGGAGCTCTAAAATTCTTGCAATAATGGTCTTCAGAATGATCCATCTGAATTCTTGATTGAATGATATTTTGTATGAAAAAGCATCTATAGGAGGGTGTCGATCCCAACCAACTTTGAAATCTAATAACCATGATCTCAACATATGCTATGGGTTTTTAATTGTTCTTTTAGACTAAAAATGTTTCTAAGGATGATAATAATTACTGAAAAACAATTCTATATCATGTTAATACTGAATAATTCCCTAGAACATAGAGGTAAACCTCAGATCTTGATTAGATACAATAGTGTATGGTAATCATTGTGGCATTAAAATGTTCTTAATGTATATCCTTGAAATCATATCTAGATTTAAGTCTTCTCTGAAAGGAATGTAGAGTGATATAGTAGTTTGGCTATCGACTACCAACCATATAGAACTAAACTGTTTAGAGGTTTTGTGGAATCCAATGATAAAATCCATAGTGATGTTGTCTCAATTATATTCTGGTATGGTTAATTGATTCAATGTCACCTTATATTTGTTTTCATCGTTAACTTGTTCGCATACAAAGCACTAACATACAAAATCTGTGATATCCCACTTTATTTCATCCCACAAGAAGGATTATTTATAGTATATATACATATTTTAACTTCCGGAAAAAATAGATAATTAATAACTGTAAACTTACTTTACTTTACCCTTTTTAAAATATTGTATAGAAGGAACACTTAAGTTGTTGCTAAACCATATCATTCCATCCTGACCAAGTTTAAACTCATGAACATTTCCAAATTTCTTTTTCAACTCTACATCTTTTTTATGTGACTCTTTAATCCTCAATTGGATAGAGGGTTGAGGGTTCAATTGAGAAAGAAAATATTTTCCCCTTCTTTCATTATTTTCATATTCATCTTTTTCAAATCCAGAAATAATGGATCATTTTCAATCCTCATTGTGGATAAGCTATCAATATCCTTTCAACTCAAAGCATCGACCACCTTATTCAATTACCCAAGGTTGTAATATAAGGACCCAACCTTAAAACCTTACATAATAATGAATTAAATGAATAATTTACATAGAGGATCTTTTTAGGTTTAGAGTTTGAGAGAATTAGGACATAACTATTACATCTCAAAAGATTACAAAGTAGACACTTCTATAATGATTCCATAAAATAAAAACTTATAAAAAGAAACATGTCTAGTTCCATGTTTTAGATATCATTTCTTTCCATGATCCCATCCTTGAACCTATTCATATTTATGTCCTGTGGAAAACAGTTCAAAAATGTGGGATGAGCATAAAAAGCCCAGTAAAGGATACACAAAGAAGGAAAACTGCTAGTTTTTTTCAAAACAATAAGTAATCCATGAATACTTTATCAAAGTAATACTTTTCACCTTTATGAAGTAGTAAGTACTCTTCACTAAATAAAAGATCATTACATACCCTTTTGGAACCAAAATATTACCATAAAACCCATATAAAGATCACATAACATATAAAGGTAACTTGGGAAAAAACATACTTAAATGGAATAACCATACAGTCGACTTCCACACATATCACAACAAGTAATAGACATACGGATGACTTCCATACCCAATGCATTAGAGGTTATAACGTAACCACCCATACTGGTATTCAGGGAACCACCCGTCATATGGATTATCACATAACCACCCCCCAAATGTCTATGTACCATTATAAAATCATAAGACATAAACCAAATATAATGGAAAGAAAACATATCCACATTTTGATCACAATATATCACTTAAATATATATACATAAAAATCCATTATAAAAACCATTTTCAATACCAAATTTCATAAAAGATTATATGGTATTTATTTACATTTAAAAACATTACTGCTTGTTGAAGAAGCCAAAGATCAAATAATACTCACAACGATGGAAAGGTCGTTGTCACTGCGTACGTTAAAAAGAAACATACTTTTTTGTCATTTAGTAAAACGCTTCGTTTAGAAAAGATTCCTTTTGAATAAAAGTAAAAGTCAAAGGGGTTTATACACCGTATAAAAGTAAGTTGTGTATAAAACAAAATATACCTCAATTAAAGGATATTGATACGAAGCCCTGTTCAAAGACGATATCCTTAGATTAAGGATAAATAAATTACTTAATTATGTGGGAAAAATATAAATAAAACCAATATAAGTGGATATTAAGTGTAAAAAAATCATATTAATTCACACATATTCATATAATTACATATTAAAGGAGTACAATTTTAACCCAAAGAATTGAAATTGAGTTAAGAAGTTCCCTTGCAAAAATTCGACAGCCTAACGGCATGACTTTAACATTCAGAAAATGAGTTGATGAGAGAGAAAATGGTATCTCATAACTTGGACATAAAATTTAAACCAATAATGATATATAAGAACACATCCCAACATAACAATATGTAAATTAAAAGACCCAACATAAATAAGTCTTTTAACAAGAGGGTGGTGAAAGGTTCCCTTACCGATTTCGGTATCTTTCGAAACATACACCCCATGAAAGAAGGGTCATACAATGAATATGTAAATACCAATAAATTAAATTATATTACACAAATAATACAACAATGGGCAGTAAATACACCACACAAAAGGAAATAGTGGAAAATGTAACATGAATCTCACTGGAACGAAAAGTGAGATACAAACCCCTTACCTCGTTGTGATCAATCAAGTCGTATGACCAAAAGATAATAAAAACCAAATGAATCACATAATACCATGAATATAAATAGAATCATGATAATTTATATTAAATTTCAGTAAATAATACACCACATGCATTAAATTAGTGGCGAACAATGGAAATCTCACAGAATTAAAAATGAGATAAGAAATCCCTTACGAAAATTCAGCAGCCTAACGGCGCCACTTAAAACTTCCAAAAATGGTTTGATGAGATGAAATATTGTGTCTAATAAAATGAACATAAAAATTACAGTAATATGGATATAAAATAACATCCCCTAACATATGAAATATGAGCTTAAAATGAATGACATAAAAGAGAGTACTTAAAAAGAAAGAGAGAGGTTGAATCCCTTACCTCAAGTCTGACTTGTCTTGTTTGTTTATTTATATTCCTGAATAATAAACTTTTCTAAATTTATAATTTCTTAAGGACCTACTTAAAATATTATTATTCAGTTAATATAAATTATTATAATGTTATAATAATTGGTTAATAATGTGAGTTCATATTAGACGTTTTTGTCGATGTTCGGTACATGAGTAAAAATCAAACTTGTTGGAAAATAATTTTCCATGTAGTTATAAGTACATCATCTCCAGAATATTATGAATGATTTAAATACCATATATATCCAGTATATATTCATTTTATACTATTCCATAACATTTGGAGATAAAATGAAATGAAATGCACCGTTCATGGAGACGGTTGGCCGTATGTACACATGAACGCTACATTCATTTCTTTGGCACATTAATGGAATTAAAACTAGATGAGATATATATATATATATATTATAATTCAAGTATAATATATATGTTATATAGGTCACATAAGTTAATAAATTTCATTCTTTATACATTCCATGTATTTCATTAATGAGTCACATCACTTGAGGGGGCGGTAGTCCACACTTCCTCAAATGAAATTATCGCATTTGCAACATGAAAAGCATAAAGGTATGTATTAAATATAAAAGACAGAAGCATATAGGGAAAATAAATATGATATATATCATAAATAAATACATTTCCATCATAATTTCCACCATGAGAGGTGGTAGGAGAATATGGAACAATCATCGTTTCGTGAGGCAGTAATTCGTCATCCACAGAAACAGTATGTTCTTTAACCATTGGACGGAGGTGTGTGTAAGTGTAGATCGAATCCTTCCCATAAAAACATCCAATTATATTGAATATACTGTTTTTGTTACAAAATAAAGGAATAAAAAGAGTTTAGGGGGTTGGAGAAGCAAAATAAAACAAAAGAACATTAGGGAAGACTTTAACTTTAAATCGGGAAACTCCCCTTGGTTTGAACCAAATGGGTTTCTTGAAAAGATTTCTGCCTAAGGGAAGGCTTATAGGATTAATAGAGGGATGTGAAGAAATAAAATTATCCTATTTTGGCTGATCCAATGTCTTGAGAGGTTTTGGTAAGGAGGTAGAGGTGGGGGCCTTTTATAAGAGGGAGGAGGGGCACTCTTGGAAAGTTATGAAATGTCACTTTATTTTAATATGATTTTCGGATTTTAAAGGTCCCAAAAAAATATATTTCTAGGATAAGGTGATAATAATTCGAAATAAACCCATACAATAGGGTTTTGACAAGTGTATGTCTTAGATTTTACATTATCATTTAATTTTATTTAAATCGTTCATTAATGAGGTAATCGCTACATCATCATGGTGTCGTAAATAAATTAATTTATATTATGTCTAAAAATTATAAAAAAAATACTATGATGTAGGAAATATTTTTAGATTTCCAATTACTATTTATAGTCAAATATATAACTTTTATAACCCTATTTAAAAATTGTTTTAGTAAAATAATACATGTTTGTGACATTTTTATTTTAACATTAAATAAAAAGTTATTAATGTCATTTTCATACCCAAGTGGCTCCATGGGGCCCCCAAGTTGACCCATGGATTGTCTTGGTCGGCCAGGACTCATCCAATAATGGTAGGACATGTGTCAAGGTAATTTCATATTATTATAACATTATTTTTACCTTAAATTACACTAATTACCTTTAATCGCGATTAATAAAACTTAAAAGTTACTATTCACCAAAAAAATATTTTCATTCCATTGAACCAAATTTTACATCCTAATGACAACCATGTATGTCAAATTTTTGAATTTCAAATCATAGAGGTGGTAAAATTTCATTTAAACGAAAAATTATTTTTTTAACTACCACTTAGTGGTTTCACTATTCATAAAAAAATTGAACTTTTTCAGAAAAATACCAAAAATTCACCCTAAGCAATATTTGATATTTGGAATTCAAAAAATATTTCTATTTTACAAAATTAAAAACATATATGTTTAATTAATCAATTTAATAATTAATTCTCGTTGTCAAAACAAATAGCATGCTTTTAAGAAACAAAATATATCAAAAGATTGACACTAGTTTAGGTCTAATTTCAAAGTGAAATTTATTCCAATGAACACCATTTGATTAAATGGTAAATATATATTTTAATTGCACTTTAAACCCAATTAAAAACATAATCTATCCATATAAATAATTCAGATTAAAAGGAGGTCTTGAATTAAAAGACAACATTCTCACTAAAAATCATCTTTATCGAAAAATAACAAAAAATTACACAAAGTAAATTTTGATGTCTAGATTCTAAAGAAGGATTTTATTTGGTCCAATATAAAATATTAAATTTTCAAAAAGTGTATTTAAAAAGGGTTTTCCATCAAAAGGTGGTTAATCAACCTTTTAAATAATATTAGAATATTTATGCTTAAAATTGGATTTATTCGCATTTTCAGCCTCTATCATTTATTGGATAAAAGTAAAAATATTTGAAAAAAATATATAATTATTTTGTAGTTAGTTCTGTTCATTCCTACCATTACAATGTCTAGGCGTTAACTACCGTTTAAAATAATATTATTTAATTATTAAAGTTCAATGTAAGATTTCAAAGAAACTCATTGTAGCGTATTGGGTATGCCATCGAGCATAGCGTTCCCTTTAAAGTAATATTAATATTTTATTCACATGTATTAATAAATATGAAAACATAATATTCTTTATTTTCCTCGGATGTTACATCCTTCCCCACTTTTGGTAATTTCGTCCTCATAATTTTAAAGTTGGGAATGAAAACTTCATTGAAAGCCCCACATCAGAAAAGGAGTAAATTAAACTGTCACTTGAAAAGAAAGAAAGGGAAGTAAAAAAGGTCACCCGAGTTAACCCATACTAGGATTCCATGTAGGAAAACATGGACATGGAAGAGAAAATAAAGGGTCATGTTCTGATGGAGAGTGATAGAAAACATGATTAGGAGAAAGTTAACCACAAGAAAATCACAAACTTTTGATGAGTTAAACAGTATTTTATTCCCAAGTAGGAAAAGTTAACAGACAGCATTTTAGTTTTAAGTTAATTTTCATTGAGGAACTTATTTATGATATTAACTAAATACTAAGGAAACATACTTACTTTTCATGTAGACTTTCATCTCTTACTAGATTTCTTACACAAACTCATATTTTCTCCAAAAGATGAGTATTTTGCTTTACTTATTCACATTAAGAGAGCTATAATCAACTTCTATAGAATCACCTAATCCAAAAAAAAAGATCTATATATTTTCACTATCTTTAGACCATTACCAAAATCAAAATTGTTAGAACAAGATCAGATAATCCACAAAAGGATAATCCTTTATAAAAAGGAAATCTATTCTTAATCTCCAAAATTTGTCCAACAAAACCCAAAGTTCAATGAAGACCATTTGATAAACAATTTTTCCATAAAATTCATCAATGTAAACCAAACTAAGATTGAAACCCAAATATTTTAAGGATTTAATCACATAGTATTCCATGGTAAAAATTAACATTTATCTCCAAATAACATCATATGCTCTTAAAGTCTCATATTGAAAAGTAATTAACTTAATCATATATCCTCCATGATAGGTCAATATTTTCCAAGATTACACAAAATCAACTTATTCATGATTCATAAAATCATATAAATAAAAATAATTTTTCATACTAACTAGGTACTTCATGTAGTCCAATGGTAGGGGATAAATACCAGCCGCACTTTGGTTGTGGGTTCGATTCCCACAGCATTGTCCAATGCGACGGGTTGTCACACGGTCTGCGTGTTGTCCTTTTTCCAAAACTATATAATTCTTAAATCATTCCCCAAAAAGAGATAAAATCTTCAAAAATAACCATAAAATAATTTAAACTCAATTTTATCTCATTCCTTTCATCTTCCATCATATAGTAACCCATAATTACCTCAAAATTAAGGATCATATAAACCCGAATGGTTACCATTATAATTATTACCTGAACTTCCACATCGAGTTGGTTCTCTCGTACATGATGCATCAGATAACTCACCATGGTTCAAGTAGTTAATCATGACTCCTTGATAGTTGGTTTATAATAACCACGAGATTCCTCATTGAATCCCCCATTTCATCCAGTCTCTTAATCAGAGAACCACCATAGTTTCCTTCAAACCCATTGTCACTTTGGTGCCTGCTAGACCCACCCATTTACTAAAACCAAAAATTTCAGTGTGAGTATATCAAAAAAAATTTCATGTACTAATGAGGAAGATAAACACTAAGATATGAATACTCATTCAATTTATCTAAAACTATGACTCTTTCTGAAATCCTAACCATTATGGTAACGTCACTTATGCTTATAGAATACCCTAACCTCTAAAGTTATCTAAACTGACCTATGATACCAAATATAAGGACCCGACCTTAAAACCTTACATAATCATGAATTAAATGAAAAATTCACCTAGAGGATCTTTTCTGGTTTTGAGTTTTAGATAATTAGGACATAACTATTACATCTCAAAAGATTACAAAGTGGACACTTCTACTACGTTTCCATAAAATAAAAACTCTTAAAAAGAAACATGTCTAGTTCCATGTTTTAGATAGCATGTATTTCCTTGATCCCATCCTTGAACCTATTCATCTTTAAGTCCTGTGGAAAACATTTCAAAAACTTGGGATGAGCATAAAAAGCCCAGTAAAGAACACACAAAGAAGGAAAACTGTTAGTTTTTTTCAAAACAATAAGTAATCCATGAATACTTTATCAAAGTAATACTTTTCACCTTTATGAATTAGTAAATACTCTTCACTTAATAAAAGATCACTACTTACCCTTTTGTAACAAAAATATTACTATAAAACCCATATAAAGATCACATAATATATAAAGGTAACTTGGGACATAAACATACTTAAATGTAATAACCATACGGTCAACATCCACACATATCACAACATAGAATAGCCATACGACCAAATTACATACCCAATGCATTGGAGGTTATAAAGTGACCACACATCCTGGTATTCATGGTACCACCTGTTATATGGTTTATCACGTAACCACCCGTCAAATGTCCATGTACCATTATAAAATCGTAAGTCATAAAACAAATATAATGGAAGGAAAACATTTCCGCATTTTGATCACAATATATCACATAAATATATTAACATAAAAAATCCATTATAAAAACCATTTTCAATACCAAATTTCATTAAAGTTTATATGGTATTTATTTAGTTTTAAAAACATTACGGCTTGTTGAGGAAGCCAAAGATCAAATAATACTCGCAGCGGCGGAAAGGTCGTTGTCACCGCGTACGTTAAAAAGAAACATACTTTTTGTAGTTTAGTAAAACTCTTCATATAGAAAAGAATCATTTTGAATAAAAGTAAAATTCAAAGTGGTTTATACACAGTATAAAATAAAGTTATGTATAAAACAAAATGTACCTCAATGAAAGGAGATTTAGACGAAGTCCTGTTCAAAGACGGTATCCTTAGATTAAGGATAAATCAATTACATAATTATGTGTGACAAATATAAATACACCCAATATATCTGGATATGAAGTGTAAAACAATCATATTAATTCACACATATTCATAGAATGACATATTCAAGGCGTAAAATTTTAACCCAAAGAATTGAAATTGAGTTAAGAAGTTCCCTTGCAAAAATTCGACAGCCTAATGGTGTCACATTAAAATTCATAAAACTAGTTGATGAGCGATAAAATGGTATATAATAACTTGGACATAAAATTTACATCAATAAGGATACATAAGAACATATCCCAACATTACAATATGTAAATTAAAATACCCAACAAAAAGAATTCTTTTAACAATAGGATTGTGAAAAGTTCCCTTACTGATTTGGGTAACTTTCGAAACGTACACCCCATGAAAGAAGGGTCATACAATGAAGATGTAAATACCCATAAATTAAATTATATTACACAAAGAATACTATAATGGTCAGTACATACTCCACACAAAAGGAAATAGTGTCAAATTTAGCATGAATCTCGCGGGAACAAAAAGTGAGATAAAACCCCCTTACCTCGTTGTGATCAATCGAGTCGTATGAACAAATGATAATAAACACCGAATGAATCACATAATACCATGAATATAAATAGAATCTTGCTAATATATATGAATGGTCAGTAAAAAATACACCACATGCAATAAATAAGTGGCGAACAATGGAAATCTCACAGAATTAAAAGTGAGATAAGAAATCCCTTACGAAATTTTGGCAGCTTAATGAATCCACTTAAAACATCCAAAAATGGTTTCATGAGATCAAATAGGGTCCCTCATAAAATTAACATAAAAAGTAATGTAATGGGGATATAAAATAACATCCCCTAACATAAGACAAATGATCTTAAAAGAAATGACATAAAAGAGAGTACTTAAAAAGAAAGAGAGAGGTAGGATCCCTTACCTCAAGTTTGACTTGTATTGTTCGTTTCTTTATATTCCTGAATAATAAACTTTGGTCAATTTATAATTGATTAATGACCTCCTTTAAATATTATTATTCAGTTTATCACATATTATAATGTTATTATAATTGGTTAATAATGTGAGTTCATATCAGATGTTTTTGTCGATGTTCGGTACATGAGTAAAGATCGAACTTGTTGGAAAATAATTTTCCATTTAGTTATAAGTACATCATCTCCAGAATAGTATTAATGATTTAAATATCATATATATCCTGTATATATTCATTTTATACTATTCCATAACATTTGGAGATAAAAAAGAAATGAAATGCACCGTTCATGGAGACAGTAGGCCGTACGTACGCATGAATGCTACTTTCATTTCATTGGAACATTAATGGAATTAAAAATAGATTAGAGATATATATATATTATAATTATAGTATAATATATATTTTATATAGGTCACATAATTTAATAAATTTCATTCTTTATAAATTCCATGTATTGCATGAACGGGTCACATCACTTGAGGGGGCGGTTGTCCACACTTCCTCAAATGAAATTATCAAAATTGCACAATATGAAAAGCATAAAAGTATGTATTAAATATAAAATACATAATCATAGAGAGGAAATAAATATAATATATATCATAAATAAATATAGTTACATCATAATGGCCACGAATGAGAGGTGGTAGAAGAAGATAGAACAATCATCGTTTCATGAGGCAGTAATTCACCATCCATGGAAACAATATGTTCTTTAACCATTTGACAGAGGTGTGTGTGAGTGTAGCTCGAATACATCTCATAAAAATATCCTTTTATATTTAAGATACTTTTTTTGTTACAAAATAATGGAATAAAAAGAGTTTAGGGGGTTTTAGAAGCAAAATAAAACAAAAGGACATTAGGGAAGACTTTACCTTTAAATCGGGTAACTCCCCATGGTTTGAACCAAAAGGGTTTCTTAAAGAGCTTTCTACCTAAGGTAAGGATTCTAGGATGAATATAGGGATGTGTAGAGATAAAACGATCTGATTTTGGCCGATCCAATGGCTTGAGAGGTGTGGGTAACGAGGTAGAGGTGGGGGGCTTTTATAAGAGGGAGGATGGGCACTCTTGGAAAGTCATGAAATGTCACTTTATTTTAAAATGGATTTCGGATTTTAAAGGTCCCAAAAAGATATATTTCTAGGCTAAGGTGATAAGGGTTCTAAATACAACCATACAATAGGTTTTTTATAGGTTTATGTCTTAGATTTTACATTATCTTTTCATTTTTTTAAATCATTCATTAATGAGGTAATCATTGCATCATCATGGTGTCATAAATAAATTAATTTATTTAACATCTAAAAAATATAAAACAAATACTATGATGTAGGAAATATTTTTATCTTTCCAATGACTATTTATAGTAAAAAATATGACTTGTTTAACCCCATGTAAAATTTCTTTAGTAAAACAATGCATGTTTGTGACACTCTTATTTTAACTTTAAATAAAAAGTTATTAATGTCATTTTATTACCCAAGTGCCTCCATGGGGTTCCCAAGTTGACCCATGAATTTTATTGGTCATCCATGACTCATAAAATAGTGGTAGGACATGTTTTGAGGTAATTTCATATTATTATAACATTATCTTTACCTTCAATTACACTACTTACCTTTAATCGCGATTAATAAAACTTAAAAGTTATTATTCACGAAAAAATATTTGCATCCTATTGAACCACATTTTACATACTAATGACAACCATTTTTGTCATATTTTTGAAATTCAAATTACAGAGGTGTTAAAATTTCATTTAAACGAAAAATCAGTTTTTTAACTACCACTTAGTGGTTTCACTATTCATCAAAAATTGAAGTTTTTCAGAAAAATACCAAAAATTCACCCTAAGCTATATTTGATATTCCGAATTCAAAAATGATGTCTATTTTACAAAAATAAAAACGTATAACTTTCATTAATCAATTTAATAATTAATTCTTGTTGTCAAAACAAATAGCGTGTTTTTAAGAAATAAAATATATCAAAAGATTGACACTAGTTTAAGTCCAATTTAAAAGTGAAATTAATTCCAATGACCACCATTGGATTAAATGGTAAAAATATATTCTATTTTCACTTCAAACCCCATTGAAAACATAATAAATCAATGTAAATAAATCATATTAAAAGGGGTTTTGAATTAAAATACAACATTTTCACTAAAAATGATATTTATTAGAAAAATAACAAAAATTTACTCAAAGTAAATCTTGATGTCCAGATTCTAAACAAGGATTTTATTTGGTCCAATATAAAATATAAAATTATCAAAAAGTGGATTTGAAAAGGGTTCTCCATCAAAAGGCGATTAATCGACCTTTTAAAGAATATTAGAATATTTACACTTAAAATTGGATTCTTTCGAATTTTAAGCCTCTAACATTTATTGGATAAAATTAAAAATATTCGACAAACATATATAATCATTTTTTAGTTAGTTCTGTTCATTCCCGCCATTACAATGGCTAGGCGTTAACTACAATATAAAATAATATTATTTTATTATTAGATTGTAACGTAAGATTTCAAAGAAACTCGTTGTTGTGTATTGGGTACACCATCGAGCATAGCGTTCCCTTTAATGTAATATTAATATTTTATTCACAAGTATTAATAAATATGAAAAGGTAATATTCTTTATTTACCTGGGATGTTACATGTAATGTATTGAGTAGATATAATAATTTATCAGCTATAATAATCTTATTTTGTTCATGTTGAACACCTTCTATGTGAATATATATTTTAATCTATTATGATCAGTGTATATATCACACTTTTTCCATAAATATAATTCCTTTATATCTTTAATTCAAAAAATACCACAGCTAACTCCAAATATTGAGTTAGGTAATTTATAGAAAGAATCATCAAATTAACAGAGTCATTTACCATAACCATGTCATTTTTTATAATAAAACATCCCAATACATTCTTGGATGCATCATTATATATTAAAAATTATTCATTGCTACTGGGTAATGTTAGAACAGGTTCACTAAAAACCTTCTCTTTAGATCCATGAACTTTTCTTCATATTCATTATTCCATATGATATTGGCACCCTTATGAGTTAACCTAGTATGAGGACTAGAAATTTATGTGAAATTATCCATAAACTATTTATAATATCCATATAAACGAAGAAAACTACAGATATTAGTCACCATGGTTTGTCTAGGACAACATTCAATAACCATCTTCTTTGATGTATCTACCATAATACTGTCTCTTGAGATTATGTGACCCAAAAATAAAAACTTTCACAATCAAATCACACACTTTTTATATTTTTCATATAGATTATCATTCCTTTTTGTATTTAGTACAATTATAAAGTAGTATTCATTCTCTTACGATTTTTTTTAATAGATATGAATACCATCTATAATGAAATCCACAAACAAATTGAGGTACTATGAAAATAATTTATTCAACAAATCTATGAAGATAAGATGGGAAACAGTATGACCGAATGGAATAAATATATATTCATAGTGACCATACCTTGTATGGAATATCATTGTTGGGAGATACTCATTGTCGAACCTCGCTTGAGGATATCCAGATTGAGAATCAATATTTTTTTGAGCTCTGTGAAATTGATTAATAAAATAATCAATACAGGGAAGAGGATACGTGTTCTTGATCATGACATGTTTCAACTCCTACTAATCAATTTAAGGGTTTCATCCATATTTCTTCTTCGTGAAAATATTATGTGCACCCAAAGGTGACAAACTTTTCTAGATGAATCCCTTATCAATGCCTTTATGGAGTTTCTTCTTTAATTCCTACAGTTCAATTGGGGTCATTCTATAAGAATTCCCTAAAATTAGTGTCGAACTAGGTATGATCTCCATTGAGAAATCAAATTCATGTTCTTTTGTAATTCTAGAAAAGTATTCTTGAAATAAATCCACCAATTACCACAAAATATCATGTCATCGATGTCCATTTTATCCCTAGAAATTTAAGATAAATAGAACATATGAAAGGTAATTAACACTCATAAACTGGATGAAATATCCATAGGATGTTCTTACTTATCATTACATTGATAGTGAATCATATTTTGGTTTGAAATATTAAAAAAATACAATACATGGAAATTGATGTGGAATTTATGACTATAAATCCAATCCATGCCTAAAATAACACAAAATTCAACCAAAGGAATAATGAAATTATTTTATAGAATCAAATTCTCATAAACATAAACATGTGAGGAATCATAGACTTGAGATGAAATTATCATGCCCCTACTGGTTTTCACTACTAATTTCATAACTAATCATTTGGGTGGAATTATAATACCCTTATAAAATTCTATGATATGAAACAAAAGGATAGACCCTGAATAAAATAAGACATTATTAGTTCTAGAGTGAATGGTGGGTGTACCTTTCACCACATTTTTTCACTCCCTCATTAGAATAGTGATTTCATTTGATTTCCCATTATTCCTTAGTTTAATAGTTTTCTAACACAAATCATTCTCACCAACCGTCAGGTTTTGGCTTTTGTTATCCCAATTCCCATTCTCTATACACGTGTATCACTGAAGTTAGGGAGTTGCATTCTGTGTAGTTTTTTTATCCATTTTCATTATTAGCGGACTTCATCCCATCACATAGACAATACATTGGTTGATAACCTTCATTTACAAACATTAAACACTTATTAGACCCCTTAAAGTAATTTCCTCCATGATTCATTCCACACATAGATCATAAAGTAAATCTCATCTTCTTCCCTTCAGAGATTTATGATTTTCTTTTGAACTCCATTTTCCTTTTTTCAAAATCCTGATATTGATACATAAATCCAAAACCCATTTCAACCTTAATTTCACAATTCAAAATATCTTCATAGAAACAAATATATCTTATGGAAAACACCATTTTGAGACTTGGTTTTAAGCCATTGAAGGATTTCCCAACCTTAATTTCTAGTTGGATGATAATACAAGAAGCGTGCCTCGTAAGTGTTGTGGAATTATCCTCATAAGTACCTATAGATTCATCATATATTTTCTTTAACTAAATGGACTCTTTCTCCATTTTTATACAAATAATACGAGGAAAGTAATTATTGAATAATAAGTTCATAAACTCATCCCATTACAGATATTTAATTTCATATTTTTGTCTCATATTCTTAATTAGATTCCACCCCTAGTCTACATCACCATCTAACCGATAAAAATCCAGAATGACTTTTTTATTTTTTGAACACTACACAATAAGTAATTACCTTTTACTTGTATAGATCCATTGTTCGGTAATAAGTGGATCATAAGACCTTATAAAATAAGTTTTCATTTTCCTAATGAAAGACATAATAAGATTTGGTTCCCTCCATTTCTCATTTTGAAGTCTAGCATGATTATTATCTTGAGAAAGTTGAGTGAGCATGTAAATGATATTTTTCATTCCATATCCTATATAATTGTAATGATCAGTAGAAAAATAATTGCATAATACATCACAATAATCATTGATGTGGTTCCTTTGGGATTGATCCATTGACTAAAATAAAAAATCATAGAGTATAAAGAAATAATCAAAGAGGGGAAATCAGATTATATTGAAAACTAATATATCATATTTCTAAAATAAGACACCTTTTTTGAATTACAGAACCATGGGTTTATACTAGGTTATTCATTTAGAACACCTATTTAACCCAATCATGATGTTTTGGGAAGAGTTTGTGAATTTATAAATAATCCCCTTAGATTGTCAAACTAGGCCTGAATTAAGGCCCATTATCATGCACTAGGATACACTCGAGTTAGTCCTGATTCACCTTTTTAGAGTTTTTAACCCGAGGTAAAATTTTACCTGATCTAAAATCTCGGGTAGTATCTAGACAAGGATGTGTTTCTAGGAAAACACCCACTTTATCCTTTACCAAAATTCCTAGAAATTTTACTATAAATTTCCTCACCCTTATACTAATCCTTTTAAATTTCTTTCCGGTTATCAATAAGGTTTTCTCCCCATAGTTTCAAATTTTTAACTCAAATTTTCTTAAGATACCAACTATAGAGACCCTATCATAACATAGATAAACTTTACATCATTTTTTCGGTTTACTTAATACATTACACAAATAGACTCCCAAAGTCTGTATTATTTTAGTGCCCTTGGAATCATGGAAATATAAAAAATGTGACATAGGTGATCTAAATTATCTCCCACTAGGTTATCCATGAATATAAACCTTTTTTGACACATCATACATAATACATATCTTCTTAACCTAGGGATATGAAATATAAAAAGGGGTGAGCTTAGATTCTTAGTAAGAGTAAATAAATGAGATATATTAGCATTAACATGAGCATATGGTTATGCAATTTTGACCATTAAATTTGAAGATCATACCATTCATAATAAAGATCGTAAAAATGAATTGTTGTATAAAACATTTGTATTTCATAATACCATAATCAAAGTTGAATCAAGAGCATAATCCATGAAAGAATAAAATATAAAAAGAACTTTTAATTTGTGTAAGAGGCCTGAGAATATAAAATAATCTTTATAGTAATCAAGGAATCACTTCCAATACTATCCTTGTAGTTTTCGTTCACCCCCCATACCATCTCGCTAGTCATGGTTTACTCATATTACCATCTTAGTAGTCAAGTTTCACGACTAATACAATCTTAGCAGACACAGTCCTTTACTGAACCAAGTTTACTCCCCATTCTATCCATGTATGTCTCATCATATATAAATCATTACCAAATGAATTTTATGAATATATAGGCCCCAACCATCTCACAATTAAATCATACATACTTATTCCACATGATCATAAACAATCACATCATACCACATGCAATGAAATGTCTATCATAAACTTGTAATCATATAATATCTTTCTCAAAAGAGGCAGGTTTCATAATCATTCTATCAAATCCAAAAACATTAAAATAAGCATGTTTGATAATAATATAACCCATGAAAGAGGAATGGGTTTCATTAAAATATTATTCATGAATGATAAATGAGTTTTATAAACATTATTCCATCAATACATAAATCATTCATAGAAATCATATGAACAAAACCTTTCAATAATTTTACTAGAAGGGAAATAGTAACACCAACAGATGTCATCTTATATGGAAACTAACTTTGAAAGATCCTTTAAAAACAAATCTTGATGAAAATATCATTTCTTTTTTGATTTTTTTTTTAAAAACATATATCTTTTGGAAAACATTTTTTTTTGAAAAACAAATTAAGGATGATTGAAAAGATATTGAAAACTTTTTATTTGAACATAGATTTGAAATATTATAAAAAAACTAAAATCATTTTCCTTTAAAATGCACTTTAAATAGCATTTTAAAATCATTTATGATTTTTTTTTGAAAACT
Organism: Viscum album; assembly: GCA_963277665.1. Classification (NCBI taxonomy): domain Eukaryota; kingdom Viridiplantae; phylum Streptophyta; class Magnoliopsida; order Santalales; family Viscaceae; genus Viscum; species Viscum album. Next base: position 1,868,266,917 of record OY728159.1, read on the forward strand.
TGGTTTTTAACAAAAAAATATTTCTGACCGAAAAGATAAATGAGATCAAAATTTCTAAATACTATTTTTATAAATATTTTTGGAACTAAAGAGTGAAAAAAGTGTACTAATACATGAAAATATTATGAAAAATAATTGGAGAAGAAAAATATTGAGAGATATGGAGATATGGATCTTAATATTACATCAATGAATATATAATCATAAATAAACCTCATAAAGGACGATATTGCTTAAATATACTCTTCCCACTTGGTAAATTGGAATAATACTCCCCATGTAAGAAAATTAAATTACATAAACATTAATATATCTTGAAAAAAAATTATTTAATGATTTTACATGTAAAATATTATTTTATACACCTCGTAGAAGAACAAAGGTGTATATCATGGCAAGTGTCTCAAAGACAGAAAATTGAGACAAAACTACTTTAACGATTTGGTGACTTTTGAGACATAAACCCCATTAAATATTGATAATAATATGGATATTTAAATACCTAGATATTAAAATTATATGAACTTTATAATACATTCATCGAAAGTATATACATCACACACAAAAAATGAGTGGTGAAAATTCCTTGTATCTCACGGATATAGAAAGTGAAATGAGAAAAACCTTACCATATGTCTTGACTCTCATTGTACACATTAAAAAATCATGTATAATAATTATAAGTTTATTATATATCTATCAAAAAACTATATTAATATATATAATTCCATATATTATTTAATTATTTAATTATAATACTCATTCATTAATAATTTCATGTTAATGTGTTGTTTAAAGTGATAACTGACTTGTTTTTCATACATATTTTGACTTGTTATTCCTGGTCGTCTTACTTTAGTCATGAATTAATTATTCATAGAATTTAAAACATGATATAAATATCATATTTTATCATTAAATATTTATTTATAAAAATCTATAAAATTTATAAATATTAAATGAAATAAATCATTCATGGAGATGGTAGTTCGTACGTATACATGGAAATTGTTTATGTTCTCTAGTTATATTGAAAGAAAGAAACTAAATGAAATATATCAATATATATATTATCATTATTATATAATAATTATTTCATATATATCATATTAATTTATCAACCACATCTTTAATATCTTCCATATAAAGTGTGAATAAATAATAGCGCTTTAGGAGGCAGTAGACAACACGCCCATAGAAGAAGTCATCATATTTAAAAAAATGGAAAACAAGATGGTATGATTTATATGTAATGAATCATATTTTTTTGACAATTTATTTTAATAAATTAATTGGGAAAATATGACGACTACACACTCAGAAAACATGTTATTTTGAGGCCAGGTGTGTCTGGAAGAATTTTTTGAATAATATTTTGTTTTTAAACTAAAAACGCCCCGTGAATAACATTGAATTTTTATAACTCCCAAACGGGTTCCCAGATCAAAAATTTGAGATCATCATTGCATCCGAAGAGATGTATTTACATTAGGTCGGGCCTAACATCATTCGGCATAGTCTAGACAAAAAAATAATATTTGGGAAACAACCGTCATTAAAAATATATTAAGGAAAATATTTTGTAGCACAGTGAAGATTTTGATTCCCTTTTTTAAATCCTAGTGGCAGGTTTTCATGGTTACAATTCATAATCCTGAGATATTTTCCTGAGATATATGGTGTGATGGAACCACGGAAGGTGGCATTGGCAAGAGACAAATGAAAAATCAAGGATCATGATCCCTCATGGACAGATCGACAACCGGTTGACGAACAACGAAAATGAATGTTCTTCATCAGCCGATCCAATTATTCCCAGTAGGGGTTGTTATTTTAATTTCATCCTTTCCCTATCTTTGAATTCATAAAACTAACATGAATCAGTTGGTGAACAGCTCGGTTCATGGATTGTGTGTGTTGTTGCGAGATGGGTTTCACCTTACTGGGTTTATTGGGGATTGATGATCATTTGATTTATTTCTGGTTTGTTATTCACTTTCTTGATCCTTTCAACCGATTAGATTGAGGATGAAATGAAGAAACTTTTATGGTTTAATCCTTTTGTTTCTTATTATGCTTTTCTCCCCCTGGTTCTTCATGTTTTTTGTGGGTTAACAAATTATCGATTGTTGCACAACCATTTCTTGGCGAAACATTCAGACATCTTGAATCTAGAATGGACACAACATGAAGGATATGTGGTGAAAAGGCTGTGAATGGATCATGGAATTGTAGGAGATTTTTTCACTCGAATGAAATTACACCGGGATGGATCACAATGAGGATTCAAACCCCATGTGAGGAAGAATGATTCCTGAGGATCCCAAAACCACTTCTAGATCAATGAACAGACCATCGGGGCACATCTGGTGGCCTGTGGAAGGTCCTAGTGGTGGAAAAGACTAATAGAAGCCACGTTCAAGTGTGTAAGAGGTTGTATTTTCTGAGAAGGCATAACTTCATGCCGCAGTGGGAGGAGTCGAACATGAGGCTCATGCAACAGGGTGAATCGGCAGATGCGGCTAGAGGTTGTAGTTGAGATGGGCAACAATGGCGACTAGAGGAAACTGTCGTTGGTTGGACACAATGTAACTCCCTAACCCCAGTTACCCAGATTCGGTGCATTATTACATAACATTGGAATGATCACAAGGGATCAAATCCCGAAAAACCGATTATTTTACTAGCCTTAGAAGTACTATATACATTAATAAGTTTTACATTAAATTATAAAATGAAAAATAACATCAACATTGTCTCCATTGAACACATTCATATTCCTTAGACTATCCCTTAAGGTTATTCATAATATACTTCTTTGAATTCTAGGAAAAATAAAACATTGAAAGGGGTGAGCTTAGATTCTCAGTAAGGATAACAATATAGTGGAAACTTTCATAAACAAGAATAAAAATTTATAGCAATGTATAAGACTAAAACACAAGCCTTTTAAACATAAACATCATTGTAATATGGTGAAGATAAATCAAATAATTCTATTTAATTACTCACATAGATATTCTACTAGTCTAATAATCACATGTAACATCAATAGATAATTTTATAATTATGGAATGCATAATGTCGGACATTATAACAACATAGTCAAAGCCTCATTCCAAGACTAAAAATAAGATTTTGTCAAGGCCTCGTGCCAAGATAGTAGTTTGTCTCATGAGACCTACCGATGCATTGAGGAGCTATAGTGGGCTCCACCCGTCCCTTACTAAGTCCAATGCATTTCTCATATGAAATGGTTTAAACATAACATAAACATTAATATTAGAACTATCATATGAAATGTTAATAATTTAACCGTAAAACATGTATGGTATAAAAATAACACATCCACGGTCAGACATATCACAAAAACTTCAATAAAATATAAAATATTTTTTATTATAATAAATAAACTTCAAACAAGTTTAAAATCCATCAAAGGATGTCGACATAGATGAAATGAAAACTAAATAAAATAAATAACTCTTTCTATATTGAAATCATTTAAAATTAACATAGTTATAAAATAAAAAAATTATTTTGAAAATATTCATATAAGATTGTATGGGAATATTCGACGATTATATAATGGTGGAAAATAGCCACACCCGCTGTATAAGTTAAATAAAGACATTCTTATATAAATTTTGTCGAAAAGGTTATAAAGTACCTTGTTGGGAAACCAACAGAAATATTCCTATCGAAACATATATGGTAAAATAAGTGTATAAATGACTTTAATCCCTAGTCTAGTAGATATTAAAAATGTTTTGAATTATATTATTTAGAAAACACGGATGTGGTTGATAAAGTGGTCTAAGTAGATACTTACATATTAACAAACTCAGATGAGTAAATATATTTCAGAATTAACTATTACCTTGTACTTTTCCTTGTTCGAGGGTATGTTGACCTTCTATATAATAGTTAAATAATTTTTATTAAATTATAAAAGAACTATATACATAAATATGATATCATATATGATCCAATAATATTTCTTTGTTAATAATATTTGAGTAGTATCATCGTTTCTAATGATAGAAAATTCATTTTCCTTTATATGCATGGTTACATAAGACATTTTTGTTATAGATAGGATTCATTTGATTCATATCCAGATTATATTAAGTTATTAAAAATTATTTTTAATCATAAAATCAAAATTAATCTTGAATGATTGCAATAGGTAATGAGTCTCATCGCGTTCATGGAGACGGTAATACGTACGTACGCATGAGCGAAAATATCATTATATTGATGGTGAAATTGTATGTAATTGGATGGTATATCATATATACAGAATCATTAACATGTTATATTTATTATTTACACCAGTTATACTCATTATTATACCCATACAAATATTGAAGTGTTTGAATAACAAACTACACCACAACATGGAGACGGTAAGTTGTACGTATGCATATATGTTGACTTTGTCATTTATAGGATGGATAGAATTACGAATTTGGATGTAACATATTTATAATAACATCATATTATGTAGAAGGTTCTGGAGTTATTAATTTGGTATGGAAACAACAAATAAATAATAAGTGGAAGAAGAAAAGAACTTCAAAGAGGGTGGTGAAATTATTACCTCTTCTTCGGGTGTTTCCTTTTGAGTTGATCAAAATGGATCCTTAGGTTGGCTTTCAGATCAATATAAGGACTCTAGGTATAACTGAGGGTAGTTGGGAGGATATTTGGGTAGTTTTTGGCTGATCCAAATGGCATTGGATGTGTGATATTAAGAGAATGGAAAGTACCCTTTTATAAGAGACATGAGGGTCACCTTAGGATAAGTTTTAAATATTATTTTATTATAAAATCATTTTCGGTTTCTAATGGATCCAAATTAATTTATTTAGAATCTAAGGTGATTATGGGTCGAAATTATCTCAACCAATAGGTTTTATACAAGTTTAGGTTACCATATTAAAAGTATCTTTTATATTTAACAATTAGTTAAATAGTTTTACTTTTACCGTGTCTTCTAGTATTCTAACACTATCTGGTTAATAAAGTTACTATAAACTTCCAATAGATCCTAATGTGGTTCAGTAATAAAATATATAATATTATTTAATCCCTTTGTTAATAACTTATATTTTTAGGAATATTATATAATTTAATAATAGAGTATTTGTTTTAAAAACTCTTTTATGACAATTTTGACAGTATTTTGAATTTGGTTTTTGTGAAAGTCATAAAAACCCAATTACTTCAAAAAATATACATTTAATCAACCCTAAAATTTCATATTAATCTAGAAAATTATTTGATGTCATAAAAACATTAAAATTATATTTAGTTTAACATTTATAATACCATTTATTTTATTCATTCATTAAAAAGGTAATTACTGCATCAACATTGTGTCAGAAATTAATTTAATTATTTAAAGTCTAAAAATTATAAAAAATTACCATGAAGTATGAAATGTTTTTTTATTTTTAATTAATATTTATAGTATAATTTATCTTGTGTATAACCCTATATTAAAAATTGTTTAGTTATTAAACATTGAATATAACACTTTTATATCTTTTGTAAATAAAATAATATAAAATGTACTTATCTAATACAAGTGGACCAAAATAATAATATTTAATTCCTAAGGTTTTTTTGGTGTAATTACACTTATCCAATAAAATTATGACATGTGTTATGGTAATTATAATATCATTTATACCATTAATTACCCAATTTACTTTTCACCGTGGTAAATAAAAGTCAAAAATTACAATTCACCAAAAATTATTTTCATCTTATTGAACCACATTTTACTTAATGATGTCAACTTTGTCTCTCAGATTTTTGAAATTCAACTCATAGAAGTGGTAAAATTTAGTTTTATGAAAATTTTCAAATTCTCCTAAGAGGTGGGTAAAAGACGGTAAAAAGTTCAATAAAATTTTATATATCTAAAATTATTATAAAATAACTCCAATTGATTAAATTGAACATATATTTTTATTATGTATCTATTTATTCCTAAAATAAATTAAAATAAAATAACTAATTATCTAAATAAAAAGTCAATTTTAAACAATAACGTAGTATTTTACACTATTCATAAAAATATGAAATTTGTCAAAAAAGTACCAAAAATTTATATAAACTAAGTTTTTATGTCCCTCTTCTAATGAATAATTTATTTTCATTAAATTTAATATTTAAAATTTTAAAATTATGGTTTAAAAAATGGTTCACCATTAAAAGGAGGTAAAATATCATTTTCTGAAAAATACTACCATTATCCAGAAAAATAAAATTTGTTATTATATTATGTCTGAGAAACACATAATATAGATGTCAAAATAATATAGAATATATAAAATGAAAAATTCAGTTCATAGAATTCATAACTACTTTTGAATGGCTAGTTTGTTAAGTCATGGTGCGCTTGAACTCGGTGTTGCACGTTGCGCAATTTATTGAATTATTTTGAATATATAACATACTATGAAATATTGGGGAGTTACATTCTCCCCAACTTCATTGCATCCTAAAAATTTACAATTTTACTTCGAGAATAAAAGGTTAAAAGTAGAAAAATACCTTTGTGGAAAACCCACATTGAAAATTGGGTTAATAAAATTTAGTCTTAATAAGATGGAAAGGGAAATGAAAAAGACACCACAAAATTATAATCTCGATTAAGAGAAAATTAGTGGAAATTATAGACACATAATTAGAGGAAAAATAAAAATATTTATAGGGATTGGTTGAGGTCATCAATCCCAAAAAAGTGTAAAATTAAGGGACTCAAAGTCATCATTCTATGATGATTGAAAATATCATCAGTTCAACAAAACAAAAGGTATTAGGATAACACGTTTTTTGTTTTCAGATCCATTCCCTAATTTTTAAGAATTAATTTATTCTTATAATAAGAGGAAAAAAATATACTTGACATGTTCAGATTCATCCTTAAACTAATTCCTACCACAAACTCATCATTCTCTCTAAAAGATAATATAATTAAAAAAAATATTCTATTTATCCTAATCACATACAGTTCCAATAATAATTAATTTATAATTCATTTGTCAGACTATTAAAAAAACTACATTATACAAACTAGGACATCATGTAGGCCAATGGCAGGTGATTCACCCTTGTCGCTCATCAGTTGCTGGTTCATTTCTCGTGTCCCTGCTAGACGCGACGGGTTGTCGGTCGACCTTTGGGTTTTCCTTTTTATAACAATCCAAAAAATAATATTAAGATTTTTTAACATTAAACAATAGTATCCAATGTTTAACATAATTCATTCCAACCATTAGACTTATCCAAAATACATATATCCGAACTCAGAGTCCAAAATTTTTAAGGTAAACACAATGAAGATTCTTTTTCCATGTAATTACATGTGAATACCTTTACCATGTATTATTTTAAAACACGATAACACCCTGAACTACCATAAAACCGTATTGATTACATTCATGCTCCCTTATTCCTTATAGAATACTATATATAATCCTTATATCCAAAAATGTTGTAAACTCCATCAATAATGGAATATATAAATCAATAATCATTTTTAAGGTTTTAAAGAATAGGCAATAAAGATTATCCAAATCAATCATATATTATTCCAAAATCACTACCTCAGTATCAGAACCATAGTATGGTTTATCTGTCTCTCAACCATATATTTTCCAAAACAATTAACCTACTATTGAGTCACTTTTCTAAGTTCCACACAATCTCATCTCCTTAATGAAATATTACTGTATTACAATACTTATATACTCTATAATTCTCAAAAGATGTACATCATTAGTACAATACTCAAATGAAAAAATAAATTTATAACAACATAAGAAATCTAATAATTCATCTTCATCTTAGGTAGTATCATAACTTGATTATTATCAAATAGCAGCATTTGGGGTATACTCTGATGATTTGGACATTGATTCACGTAGTGTCCCAACTCTTTTCAGATGAAACATTGTACATTTGAAACCTTTTTCTTACCCTTGTAATTAGATACTTGGTTTCCTTTTTCTCCACACTTATGACAAACTCCCATTCCCTTGAATCATTTACCAAGGTGATTCATTCAATAATTATCACATATGAAAAAATCCTTCTTTCCCCTCTTCCTTTTATCCACCATTCTGTCTTCCATCCTTTTCTTCTCTTAGTTCACATCAAAGCCATAGGACTCAAAAAATTATTTACTTATCTTATTAATACATGATACTATTTCTCCATATTATGAGAATACGTGGGAGACTAATTCCCTTATAAATTTTGGCTTAATACCATGAAATATATGATTCTTATTAAACTTTGTAATATGTGTATTGCTGGAGTTCTCATTCCTTCTACTATGAACCATTTCTAAACAATGGAATACACTAGGTTAGTTTATGAATCACAATTCATTATTCCAAACTTGTAAAATACCTAACATAAATTGAAAATATTATGTATATAATCTATAATCATAAACTTATTTCTTTGAGGTAGTGTTTAATCCTAAATCCTAAATCCTTTATAGCGGCTTATAATGAAAATGTAAATTATCCAAAACATATCCCCTATGAGTTTCATAACCAATAGTGCAACAATGCTCATTGTCGTGTACCATGATACCCAGGGTTAAGCCTAAAACACATTGTTGGTGTTTTCCCTCCTAGGTACATCTATTCCAGAGTTGCCTCTACCTGATCATATCCAGATATGGATTCATTTCTAAGAAAATACAAAAAATCTATACATCACCAAAATTCTAGGTTGTTCTTCTATGATAATCCTCAAATTATATCATAGGATAATGTTCTCTAATCAAGGTTTATCTAAATCTAGTTTCCAAGGTTTGTACTAAATTTCCTTTGATACCAAATATAGTGCCCTGACCCAAGTTACCTAGAGTCGTTGCATTATTACATAACATTTGCATGATCATAAGGGAAAAATCCTGAAATACCAATCAGTTTAGTAGCCTTGGAAGTACTAGATACATTCATATGTTTTACATTACATTATAAAATGAAATATAGCATGACCATTGTCTTCATTGACCACATTCACATCCCTTAGACTATCCCTACAGGTCATTCATAATATACTTCTTCATATCCTTGGAAAAATAAACCATTGAAAGGGGTGAGCTCAGATGCTCAGTCAGGATAACAATATAGCGGAAACATTCATAAATAATCCTAAACATTTAAGGAAATGTAAATGACTAAAACAAAATCCTTTTAAACTTAAACATCATCATAATATGGAAAATATAAATCAAATATTGTAATTTACTTACTCGTATGGATATTCTACAAGTATAATAATCACATGTAATATCAATATCCAATTCTATAATGATAGAATTCATAATGTCGTACATCATAACCACATAGTCAAGGCCTCGTTCCAAGTCTAGAAATAGGATTTTGTCAAGTCCTTATGCCAAGACACTAATTTGTCACATTAGACCTACCGATGCATTTAAGAGCTATAGCGGTCTCCACCCATCACTTACTAAGTCCAATTCATTCCTTATATGAAATGGTTTAAACAGAACATAAACATTCGTATTAAAACTATCATACGAAATGTTAAAACTTTAACCATAAACCATGAATGGTATAAAAGTAACACATCCACAGTAAGTCATATAACATAACCTTCAATACAATATGGAAGAGTTGTATCACAATAAATCAACTTCAAACAAGTTTAAAATCCATCAAAGGATGTTGACATAGTTGAAATGAAAACTATTTGAAATAAATAAATCTTTCTATTTTGAAATCATTTAAAAGTCAAATAGTTATAAAAGAAAATATTTATTTTGAAAATATTCTTATAAGCTTGTATGGGATGCCTCAGTAATTTTATAATGGTCTAAAATATCTGCGCTCGCCGTATAAGTTAAAAAAAAGGCATTCTTACATTAATTTTGTTGAAAAGGTCATAATGTACACTGTTTGGAAAACAACGGAAAGATTCCTTTCACAACGTATATGGTAAAATAAAGGTATAAATGACATTAACACATAGTATAGTAAAAATTAAAAATATTTTGAAAAATATTTTTAATAAAACATATATTGGGATGATAATGAGGTCCCAGTAGATATTTACGTATTAATAACCTCATATTAGTAAAGAGATGGTAGAATTAACGCTTACCTTGTACTTTTCCATGGTCAAGGTTACATTAAACTCCTGTATAATAGTTAAATAATTGTTTTTAAATTATACAATAAATATATACATAAATATGATATCATATATGACCCTCTAATATTGATTTGTTAATAATATTTCAGTAGTATCATCGTTTTGGGTGTTAACTGATTCATTTTCCTTTATATGCTTGGATACGTAAGTCATGTTTATTATGGATAGTATATATTTTATTCATATCCAGATTTATATTAAGTTATCAATCATTATTTGTAATCATAAAATGAAAATGTTTCTTGAATTATGGTGATGAGAAATGAATCTCATCGCGTTCGTGGAGATAATAATATGTACGTACGCACGAGCGAAAATATCATTATATTGATGGTGAAATTTTATGTAATTTGATGGTATATCATATATACAGAATCCTTTACATGTTATATTTATTATTTACATCAGTTATTCTCATTATTATACCCATCCAAATAATTAAGTGTTTGAATAAAAAACTACACCACGACGTGGAGACAATAATCCGTACGTACGCAGTATGGTGACTTTTTCATTTATTGGAAGGATAAAAAATGAATATGGTTGTACCATATTTATAATAACATCATTGTATGTATAAGGTCATGGATTTATTATTTTGGTATAGAAACAACAATGAAACAGAAAGTGGAAGAAGAAAATAACATGAAAGAAGGTGGTGAAATTATTACCTCTTCTTCGGGTGTTTCCTTTTGAGTTGATCAAAAGGGATCCTTAGGTTGGGTTTATGATAAATGTAAGGACTCTAGGTCTAATTGAGGGTAGTTTTATGGATATTTGGGTATTGGGTGGCCGATCCAAATGGATTTGGGGGTGTGAAATTAAGAGAAGGGGAAGTACCCTTCTATAAGAGAGGTGATGGTCACTTAAGGAAAAGTCTAAAATTTTATTTTATTATATAATTATTTTCGGTTTATAACATGTATAAATTGATTTATTTATAAGAAAAGGTGGTGATGGGTCTAAAACATCTAAACTAATAGGTTTTATACAAGTTTAGGTTACCTTATTAAGCTTATCTTTTAGATTTAAATATTAGTTAAATAGTTTAACTTTTACCGTGTCATCGGGCATTCTTACACTATATGGTTAATAAACATACTCTAAACTTTAAAGAGAACCTCAAGTGGTTAATTAATGACATATATAATATTTTTTATGCCTTTTCGACGAACCTTATATTTTAAGGAATATTATATAATTTAATAATATAATATTTGTTTTAAAAACTCATTTTTGTCAATTTTGACACTATTTAGTATTTGGTTTTTGTGAATGTCATCACAACTTGATTACTTCGAACAAGATACGTTAAATCAACCTTAAAATGTCATATGAACCTATAATATTTATGGATGTCATATAAAATTTGAAATTATATTTATTTTAATATTTATAATACAATTTATTTGATTTCTTCATTAATAAGGAAATTACTGCATCATTATTTTGTCATAAATAATTTTTTTTATTTAATATAAAAAAATTAAAAATAAAATACCATGATTTAAGAAATATTTTTATCTTTCTAATGAATATTTATAGTCAAATTTAACTTATGTATAACTCTATATTAAAAATGGTTTAGTTATGAAACTTTGAATTTAACACTTTTAACTCTTCTTTAAATAAAATAATAACAAATGTCCTAATCTAATAAAAGTGGAAATAAACGATCATATATTATTCCTAAGGTTATTTTAGTCGAATTACACTTATCCATTATAATTAGTTCATGTGTTAGGGTAATTATAATATCATTTTTACCTTTAATTACCCTATTTACTTATAACTGTGGTAAATAAAAATCAAAAGTTACTATTATCCAAAAATTATTTTCAACATATTAAACAAAATTTTACTTATAGAAAACAATTTTGTGTCACAGATTTTTTAAATTCAACTCATAGAAGCGGTGAAATTTAGTTTTATGCAAATTTGCAAATGCTCTTAGAAGGTGGGTAAATGATGGTAAAAAGTAAAACAAAATTTTATATATCTAAACTTCTTATAAAATGACTCTAATGAATTACATTGAACATATATAGGTATTATGTATATATTTTTAACTAAAATAAATTAAAATAAAGTAAGTAATTATTTAAATAATAAATTGGTTTTAAACAATAATGTAGTGCTTTTCACTATTCACCAACAATTGAATGTTTTTAGAAAAAGAATCATCCTTAGCTGTTTTTGATATTTGAAATTCAAAAACAAATTATATTTTACAAAATTAAAAACATATAAGTTGCATTAATTTTTTGAAAATTAACTCCCATTGTCAAAACCAAAAAGTGAGTATATAAAAAGTAAAAACTATCAATAGATTGACATGTGTTTATGTCAAATTTAAATGTGAAATTATTTATAATGACCTAAATTGTATTAAATGATAAAAATAAAATATAATTATACTTCCAAACTATTCAAATGCATAATTCAACAATATAAATTATTACAATTAAAAAAAATTCAATTAAAATTTAGTATTTATAACTGTTCATCAAAATATGAAAGATATTATAAAAGTAAAAAAAATTATCCAAATGAAATTTTTATGTCGTGATTCTAAATAAGATTTTAATTTCATAAAATTGAATATATAAAACTGTCAAATATTGCTTTTAAAATGGGTTCTCCATTAAACGGTGGTAAATTGCATTTTCTAAAAAATATTTCCTTTATCAGAAAATTTGAATATGTTATTATATTATGTATAAGAAACACATAATATAGATGTTAAAATTATATAGAATATATAAAATTCTAGATCAGTTAATACTATTCATAACCACTTTTGAATGACGAGTTTGGTAACTCAGGGTTTGCTTGAACTCAGTGTTGCATGTAGTACAAGTTATTGAATTACATTGAAGAGATAAAATACTATGAAATATTGGGATGTTACATTAAACCCTCCTTAAATAAATTGTGTCATCGCAATTTGAAATTTTTCTTCGAAAATAAAAGGCTAAAAGTATAAAAATACTTTTTTGGAAATCCAACATCAGAAATTGGGTTAATAAAATTTAGTCTTAATAAGAGGGAAATGGAAATGAAAAAATCACCACCAAATTACGATCTTTATTAGGAGAACATTGGTGGAAATCATTGACATATAATTATAGGAAAAACGTAAATATTTATAGGGAGTGATTGCATTCATCAATCACAAACAAGTGTAAACTTAAGGGACTCAAAGCCATCAATCTATGATGATTTAAAATATCATTAGTACATCAAAACATAAAGTATTAGGACAAAAAAATTTGTTATAAGATATCTTCCCTAAAAATTAATAATTAATTTATTCATATAATAATAGGAAAAAATATTCTACACATATAGAGCTTCATACTTCAACTAATTCCTACCACAAACTCATCTTTCACTCTATAGGATAATTGAATTCAAAAATATTCTATTTATCCTAATCCTATAGGGTTACAATAATAATTAATTTATAATTCATTTGTAAAACTATTTAAAAAATCACATTATACAAACCCAAACATCATGTAGGCCAGTGGTAGGTGATGCACTCCGGTCACCCTTCGATTGCGGGTTCAAGTCTCGTGGCCTTACCAGAGGCAACGGGTTGTCACCCGACCTCAGGGATGTTCTTTTTGTAACAATTAATAAAATAAAATATTAATAAGTTTATTTAACCTTAAAAAATATTATCCAATGTTTACCTTAATTCATTCCAACCTTTAGACTTATGAAAAATGCATTTGTCCAAACTCACCATCCGAAATTTAGATAGAAGGTAAACACAATGAATATCGTTTTTTCCACATAATAAAAGCTGAATACATTCATCATGTATTCTTTTAAAACATGGTAACACCTTGAATTACCATAAAACCTTATTGATTAAATTCATTCTCCCTTATTCTATATATAATACTAGATATACTCCTTAAATCAAAAAAATGTTGTAAACTCAAACAATTATGGAATATAAAAATCATTAATCAGTTCCAAGGTAGTCAAGAATATCCAATATAATCTATCAAAATAATTAATATCTTATTCAAAAATAACTACCACAGTATCATAGCCATATTAAGGTCTATCTTTCTCTCATCCATATATTTTCCAAAATCATTAACCTACTATTGAGTCAATTTTCTTGGTTCCACACAATCTCATTTTCTCAATGAAATAGTACTAAATTAAAATCCTTATATACTCTATAATTATTATAACATGTACATCATTAATAAAATAATCAAATGACACAATACATTAATAAATACCTAATAAATCTAATCATTCCTCTTCATCTTTGGTAGTATCATAACTTGCATATAAGCCAATAACAGCATTTGGGGTATATTCTGATGATTTAGACATTGATTCGCGTAGTGTCTCAACTCCTTGCAGATGAAGCAGTGAACATTTAAAAACTTTTTCATACCCTTAAAATCACGTACATGGTGTCCTTTTTCTCCACACATATAACAAACCCCCATTCCCTTCAAAAATTTACCAAGGAGATTCTTTCCACAGTAATCACATATGACAAAATCCTTTTTTCCCCTCTTCTGTTTATCATTATTTTTCTCTTCCATCATTTTATTCTCTTCCTTCCCTTCAAAGCCATAGGACTCAAAAAATTATTTACAAATATTATTAACACTTGATATTATTTATTCATATGATGAGAATATGTGGGAGACTATTTACCATCTAAATTTTGGCTTAATACCATGAAAGATATTATCCTTCTTAATCTTTGAATCATGCGTATTGATGGAGTTCTCATTCCTTCTACTAAGAACCATTTCTAAACAATAGAATACACTAGGTTAGTTTATGATTCACAATGCATAATTCCGAACTTGTAAAATACCTAAATTAAATTGAACAGATTATGCATATAATCTATAATCATAAAATGTGTTTTTTGAGGAAGTATTTACTCCTAAATCTTTTATAATGGCTTGTAATGAAAATGTGATTTATACAAAGAATATCTCCCAGGAGTTCCATAACAAAGAGTGCAGCAAGGCATGTTTCCATGTACCTAGATACCCCTGGTCAAACCTGAAACTACTTTTTGGAGTTTTCACTCATTGGTGCATCTTTTCCAAATATTCCGCTACCTGCTAGTATCCAAACATGGATGTATTGTTTTGAAAATACATAAAATCTCTACATTACCAAAATTCTAGGAAATTATTCTATACTAATCTGCAACGTTTATCTGTGGGTAATGTGCTCTAATTAGACTTTATCTAAATCTAGTTTTAATGGTTTTTACTAGACTTATTCTAATACCAACTGTAATTCCTCGGCCCTAGTTACCCAGACTCGGTGCATTATTTCATAACATTGTCATGATCATAAGGAATCAAATCCGGAAAGACCGATCAGTTTAGTATCCTTGGAAGTACTAGATACATTTTTAATTTTTATATTACATTATAAAATGAAAAAAACATCAAAATTTTCTCCATTGACCATATTTATATCCCTTAGACAATCTCTACAGGTCAGTCATAATATACTTATTCACATCCTAGGAAAAATAAAACACAGAAAGGGGTGAGCATAGATGCTTAGTAAGGATAACAATATAGCAGAAACATTCATAAATAAGCATAAACATTTGAGGCGATTTATAAGACGAAAACTCAATCAGTTTAAATATAAAAATAATCATAATATAACAGATATAAATCAAATAATGCCATTTAATAATTCACATGGATATTATACTAGTCGAATAATCACATGTAATATTAATAGAAAATTTCATAATGATTGAATGCATAATGTCAGACATCATAACCACATAGTCAAGACCTCATGCCAGGACTACAAATAATATTCTGTCAAGTCCTTGTTCCAAGACACTATTTTGTGTCATTAGACCTAGCGATGCATCGAGGAGTTGTAGAAGGCTCCACCTGTCACATACTATGTCCAATGCATTCCTTATTTGAAAAGGATTGAATATAATATAAACATTCATATTAAAACTATCATATGAAATGTTAATACTTTAACCAAAAACTATGAATGGTATAAAAATAACACATCCATATTCAAGAATATCACAAAACCTTCAATACAATATGGAGGATTTGTATCATAAT
Source organism: Viscum album (assembly GCA_963277665.1). NCBI lineage: Eukaryota > Viridiplantae > Streptophyta > Magnoliopsida > Santalales > Viscaceae > Viscum > Viscum album. Next base: position 1,868,283,239 of record OY728159.1, read on the forward strand.
AAATCAACTTCCAAAAAGTTTAAAATCCATCAAAGGATGTTGACATAGATGAAATGAAAACTATTTGAAATAAATACTTCTTTCTATTTTGAAATCATTTAAAAGTCATATAGTTATAAAAGAAAACATTTCTTTTGAAATTATTCTTATAATCATGTATGGGAATCTTCGACGATGTTATAATGACGGAAAATAGTCGCACCTACCATATAAGTTAAAAAAAATACATTCTTACCTTAATTTTGTCGAAAAGGTCAAAAATTACCTTGTTTGGAAAATGAAGGAAATATTCTTTTCAAAACATATGTGGTCAAATAAGGGTATAATTGAAAATATCCCATAGACTAGTAAATAGTAAAAATGTTTTGAACTGTATTTTTAATAAAACACGGATGTGGATGATAAAGAAGTCCAAGTAAATATGTACGTATTAACAACCTCAGAAAAGTAAGGAGGTGGTAGAATTAACACTTACCTTGTTCTATTCCTTGGACGAGGGTATGTTAACCTCCTGTATAATAGTTAAATCATTGTTATAAAATTATGCAAGAACTATATACATTTATATGATATCATAGACTGGGTAGAGTGAGACCCATAACATAGACTGAAGGCCCAAGGCCAAGTGGCCTGAAGACTAGGCTTGAAATCCAATTTATTTGGCCAAAGTGCCCCTTAGTGAATTGTACTACTACAGTACCCGGGCTGCTACAGTACCTGCTACAGAACCGCCACTGCTACAGTTCATGCTACAGTTCCTCCTCCTTTATAGTGTCATCACCACAACTTTTAAATATATATATATATATATATATATGTGATATCATATATGATCCTCTAATATTGATTTGTTAATAATGTTTCAGTAGTATCACTGTTTCACGTGTTAACTGATTCGTTTTCCTTTATATACTTGGTTATTTATGCATTTTTAGTTATGGATAGGATGTATTTGATTCATATATAGAATTATATTTAGTTCTTAAACATTATTTTTATTCCTAAAATGGAAATTATTCTAGAATGATTACGATGGGGAATGAATCTCATCGTATTCATGGAGACAGTAATCATTATGAATGCATGGGCGACAATATCATTATATTGATTGTGAAATTGTATGTAATTGGATGGTATATCATATGTAAAAAATAATTAAGATGTTATATATGTTATTTACATTAGTTATACTCATTATTATACCAATCCAAATTTTGAAGTGTCTAAATAACAATCTAAACAATGACATGGATATCATAAGTTGTACGTACGCACGTAAGGTGACTTTGTCATTTGTAGGATGGATAAAATAAAGAATATGGTTGTACCATATTTATTATAACATAAAAGTATATAGAAGTTTTTGGATTTATTATTTTGTAATGGAATCAACAAATAAATAGGAAGTAGCGGAAGAAAATAACTTGAATGAGGGTGTTGAAATTATAACCTCTTCTTCAAGTGTTTCCTTTTGAGTTGATCAAAAGGTCTCCTTAGTTTAGCTTTATGATAAATTTAAGGACTCTTGGTTAAAGTGAGGGTAGTTGTGAGGATATTTTGTCTGGGGTTGACCGAGCCAAATGGCTTTGGAGGTGTGAAATTAAGAGAAGGGGAAATACCCATTTTTAATAAAGGTGATTGTCACTTTAGGAAAAGTTTTAAATATTATATTATTATAAAATAATTTTTGGTTTCTAAGGGATCCAAATTGATTTATTTCAAAATTGAGGTAGGGATGGGTCGAAATCCTCTCAACCAATAGGTTTTAGACATGTTTAGGTTAACATATTAACCTTATCTTATATATTTAACTATTAGTTAAATAGTTTAACTTTTACCGCGTCATCTTGTATTCATACACTATATGGTTAATAAAATTACTATAAACATCCAATAGAACATCATGTGGTTCATTAATGAAAAATATAATATTATTTAATCCCTTTTGAAGAACCATATATTTTTTGGAATATTGTATTATTAAATAATATAATATTTGTTTTACAAACTCATTTATGTCAATTTTGACACTATTCAGTATTTAGTTTTTGTGAATGTCATCAAAACTAGATTACTTCGAACAAGATTCCTTGATTCAACCCGAACATGTCATATTCACCTAGAAAATTCTTGGATGTCCTAAAAACATTGAAATTGTAATTATTTTAATATTTATAATACCATTTATTTTATTATTTCATTAATAAAGTAATTATTGCATCAATATTGCGTCTTAAATAAATTTTCTTATATAATGTATAAAAATTATAAATAAAATAACATGATCTAGGAAAAATTTTATTTTTCTAATGAATATTTATATTCTAATTTTTCTTATGTATAACCCTATATTAAATATTGTGTAGTTTTTAAACATTGAATTTAACACTTTTAACTCTTCTTTAAATATAATAATAATAAATTTCCTAATCTAATCTAAGTAGGAAAAAAGGATCATATTTTATTCCTAAGGGTTTATTTATTCGAATTAAACTTATCCAAACCAATTAGGACATGTGTAATGGTAATTATAATATCATTTTTACCTTTAATTACCCTATTTACTTTTAACCATGGTAAATAAAATTCATAAGTTAATATTCACCAAAAATTATAATAAACTTATTGAACCTCAATTTACTTACTGATTTCAATCGTGTCTCTCATATTTTTTAAATTATACTCACCAATGTGGTAAAATTTGGTTTTTTGCGAATTTGCAAATGACCCTAGAAGGTGGGTCAAAAACGGTAAAAAGTTCAAAATAAAATTATATATCTAAACTTATTATAAAATGACTCCAATTAATTATGTTGAACATATCTTGGTATTATGTATCTACTTTGATCTAAAATAAATTAAAAAAATTTCTAATTATTTAAATAAAAATTCTGTTTTAAACAATAACACATTCTTTTTCATTATTCTTCAAAAATTTAAGGTTTTCAGAAAATAACCAAAAATTAACCCTAAGAAAATTTTGATATTAGAAATTTAAAAATGAATTCTATTATACCAAATTCAAAAAATATAAGTTGTATCAATTAATTTAAAAATAATTCTTGTTATCAAAACCAAAATATGTGATTTTAAAAAGTAAAAACTATCAAAAGATTGACATGTGTTTTTGTCAAATTTAAATGTGAAATTACTTATAATGACATCAATTATATTGAATGATAAAAAATATAATCTAATTATACTTACAAACAATTAAATTGAATAATTTAACAATATAAATTGTTTTTCTTAAAAATTTTGTTTCCAAATAATATTTTGTATTTTTAACTATTCATCAAAATATAAAAGTTATCAGAAAAGTACCAAAAATGTAACCAAACTATATTTTTATTTCCCACTTCTAAAGAAGAATTTAATTTCATGAAATTGAATATATGAAAGTGTCAAATATATGTTTTAAAAAGGGTTCTCCATTAAAAGGTGGTAAATTTGCATTTTCTGAAAAATACTTCCTGAATCTGAAAAATTGAATTTTTTTATTATATTATGTCAAAAAACCCAAAATACAGATTTTAAAAATATATGGAATATATTAAATTCAAAATTTAGTTAATAAAATTTATAACAGCTTTTGAACGACTACTTTGGTAAGCGGTGGTGCGCTTGAACTCAGTTTTGCATTTAGCGCAAGTTATTGAATTAATTTTAAGAGATAACATACTATGAAATATTGGGTTGTTACACACAACACACACCATGTCCCGAGAAGATAAAACAGGTCCACTCTAGTGGTCCGGGTTGGTCAGGCAGGCTGGGCCCAGTTCCTCGGGCCGGGCTGATGCAGCAGGTCGATTCGGTTTGGACTGAGATAGTCTGGGTTGGGCCCAATGGGCTTAGTCAACCAGTTGGGTCGGGTCCGCGGCCTAGGTTGGATCGGGATAACCATCTCAAACCGGACCCGAACCCCATAAGCCCCTTTTTACAAAAATAGACATAACTTTTAAACCATTATCCCCATTGACGAGCAGTTAGTGACTTTGGGACCCTCATGACAAGGATGACCTTTTAGTATGGATTTTTGGATTGTTGGAAAAGAATGCTATATGTGTGAAGATCCCCCTTGGTTAATCCCTTTAGGGATTGTTATGGAATTGCATGATCATCCCCTCGAGATATGAGTCTAATATTGAGGTGTATATTCTCCTTGGGACGTGAGTGAAACTCTATCACCCCAGATGTAGTTCATTGGGTATTGACATGAACTCAGAGTGTTGGGAATTAATCATCCATCTAGTTGTCTGTATTATATGGTTCATAGTACTATTCAGAATCCCATATGTTATGAGCTACACCATTGTGTTTTTTGTGTTCATTTAGAATCCCCTACAGTGCATGGGAACACAAATTGGGTTCACGATATTATTCGGAATCCCAAATCATTATATCATGCCTTTTGACCAGTGTTTCCTCATTCGGTGGGGACTAGGTTAGCAGAGTCTTATGACTAAATTTTGGATATGAGTTACTCTATCTTTCCTCATGTATTCTTATGAATATATATGTATATCCTTGGTATATATATGGGTTTATACCTATATAGATCTAACTGTGCATTCTTTTGTGGTTCTTCTGTTGTGCTTCTGGGGTGTCCTACTGAGTATTTTTTAACTCACTCGTGCATGGGATTTTCCCACATGTCTCGTGTCTTGTTTAGATGAATTATCATTGGATTGAGTTCTAGTTGGAGGAGTACCAAGTATAAGACTACACGGTGCCTTGTGATATCAATTGGTATGAAGCTTTACTGATAGTTTTCCGCAACATCTTGAGTGCCCTCATAAGAAGTTCGGTCATTGTAGTTGTCTTTAATTTTTGGGATTTTATTTTGGCCCAATTTTTCAGTTATTTACTTTACATTCCTATGTCACTCTAGTTGTATTACATTTACGTTTAGTGGTTTTCATTCATGGTGGTTGGTTTTTTCCTCCTTTATAGCTTTGTGGGCGTGATACACATGTATGTGTATATGTACTTAGACTAAGGCCTCCCATTTATGAGATATTCCTAATCAGAACTAGTCTCCATCGCATGGCCTATCAGAGGTGGGCTTGGGGTAGTCCTGGCATGAGTCCCACTGGGATGGGTCGTGATTGAGAGGTATCAGAGGAGGGTGCAGCCGATCACTCAATTGTTGGCTAGCCTCACCCTCAGTATGGTGAAGGAGTGTAGTCCCCAGTTTCCTACAATGATGGATGAGTATGATGACATATTCCTTGAGGATGTTCAAGGATTACCTCTCATAAGGAGATTTACTTTTTCATTGGACTTTAACCTAGGATGGCACCGATATCCACACCTATATATCGGATGGCTCCTATGGTGATTCATGAGTTGAGGGTACAATAAGAGGATTTTTGGAGGAAGCGATTTGTTAGGCCTAGTGTCTCACCATGGGTGGCCCATGTTCGGTTTTCCAAGAAGGAAAATGGGAGATTGAGGATATGTGTCGACTTCAGGTGCTTGAACCATGTAACTATGAAGAACAAGTATTCACTGTCGATAATTGGTGTCCTCTTCGACCAGTTAAAGGGAGCGAGGTGGTTCTCAATGATAGAACTCAGATCAGGTTATCATCATCTCTGTGTATGGTCTGAGGATGTACCGAAGAAACCCTTTTGGTATTGGTATGGCCACTATGAGTATTTGGCTATTCTATTCATCATAACCAACACCACAACTGTGTTCATGGGACTCATGAATCGAGTCTTCTAGCCATACCATGACCAGTTCATTGTGGTCTACCTTGATGACATTTTGGTGTGCTTGACATCTAATTAGGATCATGTGATAAACCTGTGGATTTTCCGGGAGACACATCAGGATAACCACCATTTTGGGAAGCTCTCAATGTTTCAGTTCTAGATTTGGGAGGTCCACTTTCTGGGACATGTCAATTTATAGGCTCAAGTTGTGTTGTATCCTATGAGGATTTATGTGGTGCTTACTTGGGGGGGCTACCCTAGAGTGTAATAGTGATAAAGAGATTCTTGGGATTGATTGGGTACTATTAGAGGTTCATACCCCACTTTTCTAGGGTAGCATCACCCTTTACCGCCTTGACAATGAAGGGACATCCCTTCAAATGGAATGAAAAATGCTAGAAATGATTCTAGGAGTAGAGATGGAGGTTTTCAAGCACTCACATCTTGAGGCTTCCAGAAAAGGGTGTTGGGTATATGGTCTTTTGTGACACATCAAGGATTATACATGGATGTTTCCTTATGTTGGGTCAAGCGGTGACTGTATATGGTTCAGTCCAGCTAAGAAAGCATGAGCAGAACTACGTGTCCCATGATCATTAACTTGTAGTAGTGGTCTTCTATTTAAACTTTGGTGACATTACTTGATAAGGGAGTTTTTTACTGTCTACTTAGACCACACTACTAAAAAAATGGCCATTAGAAACCGCCAAAAGTAGTCAATATAATCCTTTAGAGACCGCCTAGCGACGACTTTGGGTGGTCACTTTTTCTTCGTCGGTAAAGAGCAACAGCGACCGCAAATGGCGGTCTATAAATCCTCTCTCGATATACAGAATATTTGCGCTATCGGGGACATGTGTAGAGTGTATGGATGACCGGGGGACTCAAGTAGGGGTGATGAGGGATAGTGAAGCTTCGACTGCCGATCATGGCGGATCTGCGGCAACCGGAGGGATGTGTGGTAAGTTGATGGTGCTTGTGGGAGGTGGTCCTATGATGTGGGGGATGACGGGGAACCTATTAGGGGGTAGGGGGAATTGGTCACCAATAAAGGCGGTGGTAGGGGTGACCAGATGAGGCGGTGCGTTGGTGGGGGAAACCGTGGGTGGTGGCCTGAAGTTGCAGCGGGGAGGAAGGGAAGTGGAATGACAGGGCGGGAAAAATCCCGCATTTTTTAAGCGGGATTAGAGAACACCATTGGATTTCTATAATAGTATTAATAGCGACCTCCAATGGTGGTCCCCGGTGTCCAAGGGCATAGAAACTCAAAATTCTTGTAGTGGAAAAAGAGCCTCAAGTATAACATTTCAAAGAGGGACCGAAATTGGAGATAGAGACGGTGGCTTGAGTTCCTCCTGGATTATGACATAGAGGTTTTTTGTACTCTTGGTATGGGAAATGTGGTACAAGACGCACTCAGTAAGAGGTCCATGTGGTAGTTTTTAGGTGAGGCGTCAAATCATTTGGTCACACTATAGATATCCTTCATAGATGGAGGTGAAATAACTTATCTCCACTCGATGGTTGTCTCCCCGCTACTCTTGTGGCATGTTAGGGAGGCGTAGTTTGGGGATGTCGAATGTGAGTCTCTATGTACTCAGTTTTCCATAGGGAAGGCCCCTAATGAACATTTAATATGTGGGGAGCATTTCATCCTCTTCAGAGGGCGCACAGTTGTACCAGTGGAGTTTCAGGACGAGGTCCTAAGGGAGTTTCACACGTCCCCCTCTGGTATTCTGGGAATTGGAAAGATGTACTGGGACCTCGGATGATAGTTCTGGTGGACAGAGATGATGAAGGTAGTGCAAGACTTCATTTCTCAATGCCTCACTTGTCAGCATGTGAAGGAAGATCACCAGTTTTTAGTAGTCTTGACTCATCCACTTAAGGTTCCGGAGTAGAAATGGGATGAGATATGGATGTACTTTGTGATGATTTTACCACATATGTCTAGGGGACCTAATACCATCTGGGTGATTATTTATGGAATCACAATGTTTTCGCACTTCATAACTATTCATGAGTAGAGTTCCATAGAGATCTTGGGACACCTCTACATCCAGAAGGTAGTTCGACTTCACAAGTTTCCTTCAACGATTGTTTTAGACTGTGATTCTCATTTCAATTCCCGAATGTGGAAGTGTTTTAAAGATTCATTTGGGAAATAGTTGAGGATGGGTACAATTTTTCATCCCTATACGTATGGTTATATAGAGAGGAGAATCCAGGTGCTAGAGGACATGCTTCGTGCCTGCATCTTGGACTTTCATCTTAGTTGGGAGGCCCACTTGCCACTATTGAAGTTTTCATTCAACAATAGCTGTCATTACACCGTTAGCATGGAACCATTAAAGGCCTAGTATGGGTGACCTTATAGATCACCGTTATGATGGACTGAACTAGGGTTGTTAGCACTAGTGGGCCCAGAGTTGGTGTGGGCTACCACTGAGAAGGTATAGATCATCCAGGAGTGGATGAGGACTGCACAGATCCAAAAGAAGTCGTATGATCACAATAGATGGAGCACCTTGGAGTTCAAGGAGAGAGACCATGTCTTTCTTTGGGTCTCAACTTGATAGGGTTTATGGATACTTGGTTGGTGAGACAAGTTGTCATCGAGGTTCATTGGACCCTTTCATATTCTGAGAAGAGTTTCTAGTGTGGCATACCGCCAAGATCTACCCCCATAGTTGTACCGAGGTAATGATTTATTTCACATATCACATCTGAGGAGGTATGTGCACGAATCATTGCATGTTGTTGACTGGGGAAAGATGGACATTGAATATGGGGAAAGGTTTGTGTATTTTCACGTGGAGATAGAGGATCAACATGAGAAGACCATAGTTAGCAGTTGATTCTTCGTGTATGCATTCAGTGGTAACACGGGAACCTTTCGTAGAGAACCTAGGAGTGGGAGGCTCATATGTTTGATCGACAACCACATCTATTTGTTTTAGTGGACCTTGTTTTGTAATTCTGGGATGTAAATACCAAAGGTGTGGAGAATGTAATGAATTTTATTTTTTCTGATTTATTTTAATAAATTAATTTGGAAAATACGGAAATCGAACACTAATATGGAAAGAGTTTTTGAGTCTCAGTGTACCTAGAAATTTTATTGAATAAAGTTTCTTTTTTAAATTAAATACTCTCTATGGATAACATTAAATATTTATAACTCCCATATGGGTGCCTAAATTGAAAATAAAAGAGAATTGTTGTGTCTAGAACAATGGTTTTACTTTAGGTAGGGCCTCACATTGTTTGACACGATCTGGGTGAAAAACATAAATTTTGGAAATAACCATCATAAAAAACATTTTAATGAAAATATTTTGTGGAACGAATAAGATTATATATTTTCTAACTCAGAGGTAGGGATACAGGGTTAAAATTCAAAACCCTGAGATTTTTTCTTTAAATCTCTAGTGAGAGGAAACCATTGAATGAGGATTTGGAATGAAACAAATCAAAAATCAAGATGAAGAAGTTGGGAGGATGAGTTCTAAGTATTGTATGTATAATTACTAAGGCCTATGGATCATGTAATATCTAAGCCTATGGGCCTTGTAACGTTCCCCCCTCATCCCTCAAAAGATGGGTTATCAAAAATCAGTAAAAAAAAGAAGGCCTTTGGGGTATTCAGTTATGGATCATGATCTCTCAGGGAAGGATCGAGGATCGGTTGAAGAACAATAGACATGAACATTCTTCATCGACCAAAACAATTTTTCTAGGTATGGGTTTTTATTTAAATTGAATCCTTTCCCCATATATGAATCCCTATGAAGAACATGAATCAATTGATGATGAATCAATTCACAGATCATTTGTATTGTTGTGGGATGGGTTTCACCTTTCCAGGTTTATTGTGGATTGATGATTGTTTTATTGATTCCTGGTTTGTTTTTTGTTTCATTGATCCTTATAATGGATCCGATCAGGGCCATAACGAACAAATGGCTGAGGTTAAATCCTTGAGTTTCTTATTGTGCTTTTCTCCCCCATGTTCTCTGTGTTCTTTGCAGGACCACAAATGATTGATCATTACGCAACTGTTTCCTTGTGAAACAATTCGATGTATTGGATCTATAATGGAAATGGCACGAAGGGGGTGCAATAATTAAAATGGAGAACATATTGAGGTGGTGAGGGAGATAAGTTCTCACAAATGGAATTTCACCACTATGGATCACAATGAGGATTTAAACCCCAGGTGATGTAGAACACAACTCGGGGATCCTGGAACCTCTTCTGGATCAATGAATGGACCACCAGAGCATATTCGGGTTCCAAGGAAGGTCTCACCAACAAAAGTGGTGATTTTGGGCCGGTGCGGCGGAGGCCGGGCACTTTGACATCCTACCTTGGTGCCATACATGTCCCTGGTAGACATGAATGGGCCACCCCAATAGGCTAGGTTGGGCAGGCAGGATGACCCCGGGTTGGGCCCAACACCTAGGGAGAGACCGGCACAGTGGTCTGGGATGACCTGGAAGGTCAGGTCAGACCCGGTTTGGTCGGTGGTCCCTGAGTCAGTTTGGGTAGGGCCAGTCCAATCGGGTCAGACCATACCCAGACCCAACCATCCTATTTTTACAAAAACGTCCCTAACATTCAAGCTTTAAGTTTGATGGATGATCTATTTGCGAAGTTTGGACCCTCATGCCAAGGTAGACCTTTTGTGATTTCTTTTTGTAATTTTTTCAAAGTTTAGTATTTATGTTGAGATCTACCTTGTCTCTTCCCTCTAGGGTTTGGTACGACATTGCATTGAAATCCCCTTGAAAGGTGAGTCCTGTTTTGAGTTTTTAATCATCTTTGGGATGAGTGTGATACTCTATTACCCCTGATGGAGTTTTTTGGATATTGACGTGACCTCTAAGGGTGGGAAATTAATCCTATATCTAGTTGGTCGTGTCGTTGGGTTCATAGTATTCTTCGAAATCCATTACGTTATGAGCTGCACCATATGGTTTGAGGTATTCTATAAGAATCCCTTATTGTGTGGGGTAACACAAATTGGGTTCAAATTATTCTTCAGAATCCCCTATTTGTATATCATATATTTTGACGAAAATTTCCTCATGATGTGGGGCCCAACTTAGCGGAGTCTTATGACTGACTTTTGGGTATGACTTACCCTCTCTTTCCTCTTGGGTTTTTATGAGTATATCTGGATATCCTTGGTATATTTATAAGAGTATACCTCTGTAGAGATGAATGGGAATAAATTTTTGGTTCTCCACTTTGGTTTCAGGGTGTCCAAATGAGTCTTTATTACTCACCCATGCATGGGATTTTCTTGCATGTGTCATATCTTGTGAAGATAGTCAATAGTTTGACCAAATTCTTGGTAGAGCAGGACCAAGGAAAAGACTGGATGGTGCCTTGTGAGATCAGACAGGCCGAGGCGTTCCTGACATTTCTCTACAACAACTCTAGTACCCTCATCATTCGTTCGGTCATTGATGTTTTCTTTCTTTCATGGGATTTTATTTTGGCCTCAGTTTCCAGTATTTCACTTTACATTCTGGATTCACTATGATAGTATTACTATTATGTTTAGTGGTTTTAATTCATGGTGATTTGTGTGTACCCTCTCCTTTATCATTTTGGGCTTGAGACCCATGCATGTGTATAGGTACTTAGATGAAGGCCTTTCATTTGTGAGACATGCATAATCGGCACTAGTCACTATCCCCTAGCCTATCAGAGTTGGGCTTATGGTTGTCACGACATGGGCACCACTGAGAAAATTAATGACATTATATTAACATTCCACAAACATAAATACATCATAAATATCATATATATAATATAAAAATATATTTTTTATCATAGTTCTCAATAATGAGAGGTGAGAAAGGAAAAATGAAAATTTTCATTTCCTGAAGAGGTAGATCTCCACACACAATAATAGTAAGCCCATTACCCATTAGATGGATGTGTCTGTAAGTGTTGTTATAACCCTTAGAATAATAACATCTAATTATATTTAGGATAATAAGAGTATTATATAATCATCAAATATGAATATTTTATTGGGTTGAGAATGAAAATAATACAAATGATTTTGAAGTAGGACGTTACCTCTTCTTTGTGTAACTCCTCTTAGTTTTCACCATAGGGGTTCCTTGGATGGATTTATGCCCAAAGGGTTACATATATGATGAATTTGAGGATTTTGGGAGGAGATTTGGTAGATTTTTATCGATAAAAATGGCTTTATAGGTGTGAATAAGTGTGAGGGGTGATTTGTTTTTTATAGTGGAGGGCTGAAATTCCCATAAATTTTTGAAAAGGGAATTCCACCGATGTTTTTCCCATGAAAAGTGGCTCCAATAATTGCCCAAAACTAATAAAAGGGATTATAGGGTTGATATATGTCCATAAAATGGATTTTGAACATGTTTCAAGGTAGTTTTTGGACATATATTCAGGTTTTACTCCATTATTAAGAAATTATTCTCTTAATCGTTGTCATTAATTTTAATCACTTTCACTGGTCTTTTTTGTCAGAAATTTTATTGCACTTATAACACTATCAATTATTATATTTCAAAACATGGAATACATTTTCCAAATTTCAATCACAAAAGTGGCATAAATTAATTTAAAATTAATCTTCCAGACGTTTCAATCATACAAGTGGCATAAATTAATTTAAAATTAATCATGCAGATGTTTCATGACATTGGGTTTTTAATCAAATATATTTAAATGTTTGAAATTTTTTATATCCAATTTCAATGTGAAATTGGTAATAAATACCAACATTGGATTAATATATATAAAAATTACATAATTAAACATTAAAACCAATTTAAAAAATAATTTATTTATATATATATATTTAGAGAAAAATCAATTTTGAACTGAATTTTAGTATTTGTCACTATTCATCCAAAAATGATGTTTTTTTTCAAAAATAACAAATTTTAATCCTAAGATAATTTTTATATTCTGAATTTAAAAATGAAATTTATTCTCTAAAATTAAATATATAAAAGTTTCCTTATTTAAATTTATTATTATTCCCGAAAGGATATAAAAATGTATCACTTTTAGGGAAGTAGTATTTTCAAACATATAAATACTTCACTGAAAATAGTATTTCTTAATATCGATATTTTTTATTTATATAAAACCATAATAGAAAATATTTAAAAAATATTTATTTCAAATCATATTACAATGTTTATCGATTAGGTTATAAATATCTCACTCAAATAATTTTAATAATAAATTTTTTTTATAAAAATAGTGTTTGGTCGTACAGAAGCCAAGTCGGTGTTGCATGTAGTGAAAAATCAACTCATTCAATAAAATAAAGAAGAAACAACTTGGTTAATCATTAATTTCAATAAAAAAATTAAAATTCATTTTTTTCAGAATAAAAGCTTCCTACAAACTCAAGGTGTTACAAATGGTGTATTTTATTTCGTATTTCTATATTTTATATATTATTATAAACACATATGCACTTCTTGTATTTGATATTTGTATAATTTTTATCTTTATGGATATTATGAAATAATTATATAATTAATAGAGAAAAATATAATAAACCAAAACTCATTTGAAAACAATGAAGTTATTCCTCGAAATGTAACATTAGCATGGAAGTTTTAATAAATGGGTAATAAAAGGACATAATAAAATCATATATTTTTTTATATAATTTAATATAGTTATCTAATATATTTATAATAAACATATATAAATTATATAGGACGTTTTAATGAGTACAATGAGATTCAATATATAATGTATGGGGATTTCTAATCTCCCTTTAATTTCAGTGAAACTTTTGTCTTATTCACCACTCATTTTTGTGTGTGCTGTATATACTACCCATGAATGTATTATATAGACATTATCCTAAAATTTATATTATTTCACAAATTAATTTTATGATGTCTATTTCATGGTGATTATGGTTCAAAAGTTACCAAATTGGTAAGGTAATTTTGTCTCAATTTTCTTTATTTGAGACACATGTTTTTTTATACACCTATATTCATTTATTATGTATATATACTTCCATTTGACATGTAATATTATGAATATAGTGAATTTCATGATATTTTATTCTTCATTTAATGTTATTTTTTTTTGTATAAGTTGATTCAAAGTCACCAAAGTCTTATGAGATTATTGATACAATTTCATCATTTATTAGGACTGTTTATGATTATAACTCTATTGATGAACCCAAATAATCCATCCCTCTTGGATTATCATTATTTTTCTTATCATCTATTTTTGATTATAGATTAATTTATTGGTAACATTTTTTCCACACTTTGGTACTTAAGATAGTTATGAAAATATTTTTATGAAAATATGATTGTATTTATCCCTTTGGTTAGAAATCTATAATATTCAAAATCCATTTTTTAAAAAATTGTTTTGAAATGATATTTTTATCTAATTTCCAAGTAAAAAAGATTTTAAAAAATTTTAATGTTTAAATAACATTTTTTCAAATGGTTTTCATTGATTTATTTAAAAAAATTCAATGTAATGTTCAAAGATGAGTATTTTAAAAATGATTAAGGTTTTCAAATTAAATTTTCATCGAATAAAGAATATTATATTCGTGAAATGTTTTAAAATTATTTTTCAACATTATTTTACATCAAAGAAGACGTCAGTTGATGTTACTTATGTCTAACTGGGGTTATGATCCAAAGATGTTATTCTTATTCTTTCTCTGAATGGTAATGATTTTGATGTCATCTTTCTTATAAAACCTGTTTCCCTTATAAAGGTTATACAATGATAAAATGCACATGAAAAACAATTATTTTCATGGTTAATTATATGATGAAATTATTATGAAAACTGTCTCTTTTCTATTGGTTATGATATAATGGCATGTTTATGATACCCAATTTTCATTTCCGAAGTTATGATATTATTATTTTTCATGATCATATAGAACACATATGAATGATTTCATTACGAAATGGGTGGGATCTATATCTCCAACAAATAAATTAGGTGAATATTTCTATATCATGATATAGAAATCAATGGAAGGGGATTGAACTCGGTTCGGTAAAGGATAGTGTTCTTTAAGATAGTCTTGGGAGTGAACCTTGACTACTAAGATGTTCATGGGAGTGAACCATGACTATTATGATTCTTTAGGGATTGAACCCATTCCACTAATATGTACATTTAATTAATACTTGACTACTATTGAGATACTTTTATATGATTATATTTCTACCACAGTTCCATGTCTTATTCTTATGTTATTATTTCATGGATTATGCACTTGATTTGAATATTATTCATGTCTTACACACTGACAATATTTATATCATGACTCTATATTATGATTTTGATATGCAGGGTATTCTATTATAATGTTATTATCATATTCTCATACCATTATGCTCATGATTATTCTTACAAATCTCCCATGTTTACCCTTGATGAGAATCTGATCGCATCCCATTTTATATATCATTTCCCTAGGTTATGAGGATATGTATTAGGTATGATGTGTCTAAGAAGTTTTCTAGTCAAGGTTAACCAAGTGTGTGAGAGTATATCTCACTTATGTACTAGTTTATATGTTTCCAAATTTCCAAAGTCCCTAAACTAATATTGTATTTGGGGTTTTGTTTGTGTAATTTATTAAGTATTATTTAAAAGTGATGTAATGCCTATTTATGAGAAGATAGGTTCACTATAGTTCATATCAAATAAAAAGGATAGTTATTATTTGGAAAGTAGTATGAGAAAATATTAATGATAACCCTAAGGACATGCCTAAGGATAAGTCTAAGGATGAATTAATGTATATAAAAGTGTCTTGGAATGTTGGTAAAGGATAGAGTGAGTGACGTCCAATTAATACATCTCTGTCTAGATACTACAAGTGAATGTGGATTTGGAATAGATGTACTTAGGGGTAACAACCTTAAAAACACTCTATTGTGTAAGAATCTATTAGGAAATTATGGTCAAAAACATACCATGCAACACACCAGGTTTGACACTCCCAAGGGACATGATTTGGTAATTTCTAAACTCATCATGAACCATCATTGATGATTTAAATAGAAGTTGGCTATGGATATCCTGTGAATAACCAAGGGTGTCATAATTTAAATAAGGTGCCATATTTAAGACTTCATATAAGTAATTCTATGATTAGGTTTTTTCCCACATTGATTTGTGATTCTTACTCTATGCTTTGTGGTTTTAGTAAATGTTTAGAACCCAAAGGTACCGCATTAATGATGAATGAGACGAATAATGAACTGATTGTTCTCCCGAGACACCAATATTATGGTTTATGTAGAAAAAAAAACTCCTTGCTTTTCTCACCCCACTATCTCAAGGAATGATTCATACTAAACATCCAAATGATAAAATGGGGGAGAATTATTTTTAGTTCTTCATGATGATAGATCCACCTTCTTTTAGTGGGTATTATGATCCACTATATTATAGAAAATGTATCATTACAACTGGAAAGATATTTTTCATTCTCTATTATTATGAATTTCTTTAATTTATTCTTTTTTATTATCATTTAGAAGGTGACGTAGATCAGTGGTGGACTCTAATAACAAATATGAGGCAAAATATGAAATGGAATAGATAAATTGGGATGAGTTCAAGATCTTATTTTAAAATAAGTACTTTTCTCATACTCTTCAAACAAATATGGGGAAAGTGTTAAGTGAGTTAAAGAAAAGGGATGATGAATTTATTGGTACCTAAAAGGAAAATTTTACAAGCCTTGTGGGGTACACTTTTGGTATTATCATCCAAACCTGCAATTAAGGTTGATCAGTTCATTGATGGATTAAATGCAAGTATATAAAGGGTGTTTTATATAATATACAATAGTATCTATGAAGATATTCTGAATTGTAAAATAAATTTTGGAAAGAATGTTCGATTTATGTATCAATCTCATGGTTTTGATAAGTAAAGGAAGATGCAGTTTAAAGAAAAATATAAAATCCATGGAGAGAATAATATGAGCATTTATTTATGTGAAAATTGTAGGATGAATCCTAGATGAAATTCCCATAATGGATCTTATAATTGTTTTAATTATATAAGGGGAGTTCATAAAGCATTTTTCTACTGAAGTGATGGGAAAAAGTTAGAAAATAATGTGAATAGAGAGAAAACTACAAAGAATTCACCTCCCACACTTTAGTGCATCATGTGTAAGTATAACGGGAACTATGAAAAAAAGTTCCCAATACAAATGGTTAATGATAATGATTGACATCAGAAACCTCTTATGTCGAGTTACAATGGGAAATATCATGCGATCATTGTTTATGATAGGGGTGAATAAATGATGTGGTGTAAGGTAATCTTACCATCCACTCTTGAACTGTTAATGTCTTATTTGATTTTGGATCTGCCCAGTATTTCATATTTAAAGAATTTTATAAGGGTATTAAGATTCCACCCAAATGATTATATGTTGAATTACTAGTGGGAATCCATAATTTTATGATGATTTTAGGTCAATACTATTATTATTATGTGATTGACATTTGTGGGAATGTTCTTCATATAACTATTGTAATTCTTCTTAATTTTGAAATTGATTTCATCTTAGGGAGTATTTTTCTTTCTCTGCATTAATCCCCAATCAATTTTTATGGATGGAATGTTAGGTTTTATATTTCAAATAGAACTGTGATTTAATATCAATGTTATAATATATGTGAGCTTCCTATTGAGATTAAATCCAGTTTATGTGTCTGAATTCAAATTTTGAATGGATATTTATATCAAATGGTTGGAAAGAAAGTTAACATCGATGATATTTATATTTTTGTTGGAATATTTGGATGTTTTCTAATTATATTTTTCTAGCCTCACAAAAAAATGTGAAGTTGTTTTCTCAAAAGAACATATTTTTAGTTAAACTCCAATTTCAAATACTCCCTATAGAATTACCTCGATTAAGTTGCAAGAATTGAAGAATAAACTCCAATAAAACCGTGATAAGGGATTCATTCAGCCAAGTTTGTCACATGGGGGTGAACATATTTTTTTCCTAAAAAATAAATATGGATCAATGTGACTCTGCATTGATTATTGGGAGTTGAAAAAGATCAATCTCAATATCAAGAAAAAGTATCCTCTTCCTGACATTGATGACTTGTTCAATCAATTTTTTAGAGCTCGATACTTTTTCAAGATTTAACCTCATTCTCGATATCATCAATTGAGGATTAAGAAGGTTGTACCCCATATGGAATTTTTTACAAGGTATAGACATTATGAATACATATTGATTCATTTTGGTCTTACTAATTCCCTTGATATCATCAAGTAATAGATGAATATAATATTTAGATATTACCCTAATCAGTTTGTAGTATTATTTAAAAATTATCATATTATTTATTCCAAGAGTAAGGAAGATAATGAAGACCAATTAATAATTGTCCTAAAGAACCTATGGAATGAAACATTTTATGGAAATTTTTCAATGTGTGAATTTTGATTATTTGTTTTTCATTTTTTTCATATAATATCAAGAGTGGTTATAAAAGTAGATCACATAAAGAATGAGGCTTTTGAATGTTGGATCAGACCAACCATAGTGAAAAAGATATATAGTTTTCTTAGTTTAATTGGATATTGTCAATAGTTTTTTGGATAATTTCTAATTAAAATCCAATCATTTGGACAAGTTAAATTGGAAGGGATCCATGTTCTTATAGATACATGAATTCAAGGAAAATTTCAATGAACTAAAGATAAGGTTAGTCAGCACAAATTTTCTTAAATTATCCTATAGTGGAGAAGGTTTTGTAATCTATAGTGTTTTATTGAAAAAGGGATTGCGATCTGTTATTGTATAAAATAACATTTTTGACACTTATGTATTAGGACAATTTAATATTCTCAAAAAAAAAATCCCAACTCAATATTTGGAGTTAGCTGCATTAATTTTTAAATTAAAGATATGCAGGTGTTATCTTTATGGGGAAAAGTGTAATATATATACTGATCATAAAATTTTGAACTATATATTCACAGATATGGAGTTGAACCTGTTCCATATAATATTGTTAGTTCCAATAAAGAATTATGAATGATCAATACATTACCACATGGACAAAGAGAACAAGGTGGTCTATTCTTTGAGTCTAAAAGATCGTTCTAGCTTATCTATGATGAGGATCATAGAAGATCGAGTTTTTTGGATTTTCAAATGATGGACCTAAAAATAATTAATTTAGGGTAAAAATATTATCTTTCACAATTGAATGATCAACCCTCTATCCCAGTAAAGATTTAATAGGTTCGGAAGGAATATGTAAAGCATGAAAATAAGGTTAGAAATCTTCATGAGATTAACCTTGATTTTAATGGAATGATAAGGTTCATGAACCATGTATGTGTTTTATCCATACCACATTTGAAGAAGGGTCGACTAGAGGAATCTCCTAACTCTCCATTCTCAATTCTTCTTGGAATTACGAATATGTATAGATATTGGAAATAATACTTATGGTGGGATGGAAATAAGGGAGATATTGTAGAGTTTGTATCTGGGTTCTTGGTATGTCAGTAGGTTGAGACTGAAAAACAAAATTACATGGGGTTTTTGCATCTGTTACCCATACTAGAGTGGAAAATGAAGAGTATAACAATAGATTTCATCACTGGACTCCAAAAAAAATAAAATGAATAATTCTATTTGGGAGGTATTTGATCTCATAACTAATTAAATACACTTTATCACTACCATAAAATACTTCCCTATGGATAATATTGCTATGATATAAATTAAGGAAGTGGTAAGGATGTAAAGAGTAATATATTAAATCAAGACTTGTAGTTTACCTCAATGTTCTAGTGAATTCACCATCAAGACATTGATATTGAATTGAGATTTGTAATTTCTTATCTTCCCGAGATAGATCGTCAGTCTAAATTTACAATTAAATAACTAGAAGATATGTTGAGATCTTGTTCATTGGATTTAAAAGGTGGTTAGGATCAATACCTACCTCTAGTTCAGTTCTAATACAACAAAATATTTCACTAAATCATTCAGATGGATCCTTATAATAACATCTATGAGAAGAAATATAGATCTCTAACATGCTTGAATGAAGTTGGAAAAATAAATCTATTGATACCTAAGATATATGATAAAATTGGTGAGAAGGTCAGAACCATTATACGCATATTAAGGTTTCTAAATATTAGAAAAAATAAAACATCAATAAATATCAGAGTGATATGGAATTTAATGTCATTGGAATGATGTTTCTATGAATCAATCCTTATAATAGGGTCGTGATATTTCAAAAGAAATTGAAACTATGCACGTGGTATATGGGTACCTTTGAAACTATTGATCATATTAGGATGGTAGGATATTGATTAGAACATCCACCAAATATCTCACAAGTCCATGATTTATTCTATGTTTCTATACTAAGGAATTACATTCCTGACCATTCACAAATAGTGAACTCAGAGTTCATACTACTGGAGTAGGATCTTCCTTATGAAGAACAACCAATAGAAATTTTGGTTCGTAGAAAGAATGTTCTATTAAAAAATACCAATCACATAGTCAATGTATTCTATACAAATCATTATCTATAGAAATATACATGGTAACTTGAGGATATTATGAGCCATAATTATCCTCATTTGATTGTATCATAATGATGAATTCCAAAGGAAAAATTAATTTTAATGTGGTAGAATGTTACACCTCGAGTTTTTATGAACTTTTTTTCAAATAAATAATATTTCTTTTATGTATTTCATTTCACTATAAATCAAGTTAGACTCTCATTATAATTTATATTAAGTTAATCATGTTCTACATGCAACATCGTCTTAGCTTGGGTTACGCCAAACATTGAGTTTCTATGAAACAATATTTTATTATTATGATTATTTTAAATAAGATTGTTAGAACATAGTATTCAAATATAGAAATATAAATAGTAATAAATACCACTTAAATATGATTTATAATGGTTTCATTTAAAAAATCATTTTTATAACGAAATATATAATTTTCTTTAATGTATAAATGTTTTGAAAAATACTATTTTCTCAAAAGAAGTCATTTTTAGGTCCTTATCTAAACAGTAATAAAATAATGCTTTGACACTTTTATAAATTTATTTTTAATTAATATCCTTAAATTTTAATTATGAATATTAAGGTTGTATCTTTTTTACTTTTTTGTATTTTTTCGAAAAGTTTCATTTGTTTGATGAATAGTGAAAAATAATGAATTTTTATTGAAAAATGCATTTTCATATAATTTTTTTGAATAGATAAATTATATTTTAATTTTTTTTTCTAAAATATAATTAGATCATTATATATCAATTAATCTGATTCATATAATTTTAACTGTGTTTAAATTGAAATTGGATATAAACGCATTTAAAACTTTTGATCTTTTGAGCTTTAAAAACTCATCTTCTCATCTCGCCTGCAAGATTAATTTTAAATTAATTTCTGACACATATATGATTAGAATTTGGGAAAATGGATTCCATATTTTTAATTTTATTGATTTTAAATTTCTAATACTGAAAACATATTTTTTTACAAAATTAATTATTTAAATGAATTAAAATTAATTAGAACAATTATGGAAAAAATGAGTTTACACAATGGTTAAACAATAACATAAAGTAAAAAATAACCTATAAAAACATAAAACATCTATTTCCTGGACATATTTATACCATATAGTTCCTTTTATCAATCATGGATAGTTATTTGTGGCACATGATGTAAGGGATACCTCCCAATAGTGCTTCCATTTTTGTATTTTTATAAATGTCACTCCATTTCCACTATAAAAGGGCACTCCTACCCCCCCCCCCTCACTTATTCACACTAAATAAATTTATCTCACCCATTACCAGCAAAAATATCCTCTGAACATCCCTCTTTTAATCTTATAGGCCTCATATTTGGCATAAATCCAATAAAAGAATCCCTTTTCTTCAAACCAAAAGGAGTTACCCAAAGAAGTGGTAAAATATTTTGACAATAACTTCTGTTTTATATCTTTATACACCACATTAATTCTTATAATTCCATGATTCAAAAATAAAATAGTATAATCAATATAATTAAAAATAATTGTTTATATTTTATGTCCCACACTCAAACACTCTTTTATCAAATGGGATACCCAATCATCATTTGTGAGTACGTCAGATTACCGCATCACGAACTGATGTCATCCGTTATTACATTACAAAATTTCAAGGTTGTTAATAATGATGAAATTACTAATT
The DNA here is from genome assembly GCA_963277665.1 of Viscum album. Classification (NCBI taxonomy): domain Eukaryota; kingdom Viridiplantae; phylum Streptophyta; class Magnoliopsida; order Santalales; family Viscaceae; genus Viscum; species Viscum album. The sequence goes on from OY728159.1 coordinate 1,868,305,266, forward strand.
GTATATGATATTTATGATATTTATGATTTATTTATGAGTCTTTCATTATTATATAGAACATACCTTCATTTTTTCATTTTTGGGAATACGGTTACTTCATTTGTGGATGTGTGGACTACCGCGTCCTCAATACGACATGATTTGTTTAGGTTTATATGGAATGGATTAAGTATACGTTTAAAATAAATATTTCAAATATATTAAATAAATTTTCTAATGTAATTATAAAATATATAGATCATTTACTTCTCTTTCTCTTTTAATATACTAAGAAAATTTAAACAGTGTTCATGCGTACATACTGCCTACCGTCTCCATGAATGGTGTATTTAATTTGTTATTGATAACATTTATTGATTATTATAAATATATATGTACTGAATATATTTGATAGATATATTATTTTTATTAATATTTGGTTTATTAAATCCTGATACATGTAATAAAACAAAAAAAATATGACAAATCAAAACACATTTGAAAAACAAGCGGTTATTACCTAAAACATAACTATTACATGGAAGTGTTAATAAAAATATAATAAATGGTGATCATAAAAAATATATATGGTATTATATAATTGAATATGGTTCTTTAATATAAGTATTAAAAACTTATATTCATTATACTTAAGTTTTTTATAAGTACGATTAGAGTCTAGGTATAAGGTAAGGGGATATCTAGGGTCACTTTTATTTTTGTGATACTTTTTCCCTATTCACCAATAGTTTATTTTTTTGGTGTATATATTTACCATTTATTAATTATATAATAATTATACCTAAACTCATGGGTATTTACCTATCTATTTTATTATCTATATTTAATGGGGTTTTAAAGATAAAAATTCACCACATCGTTAAGGTAACTTTTTTCTCAATTTGCCTTCTTTAAGACACATGTTTTTATACACCTAAATAATTTCAAAAGGTGTATATACTATCATTTAAAATGTTATGTAGGAATATTATTATTTTAATAATATTTTAACCTTTATTTAATGATATTATTTCATGGATATTTTATTCAATGTCACTAAAGTGGTAAGATTTTATTACTATAACTTCATAAGTAATCATGAATGTTTATGATTGTGCCTCCATTGAGAAAACATTACGATCTATCAATCACTAATTCTCATTATATTTATTATAATATGGTATTTCATTATATATTCATTTATTGGTACATTTTTTACACTCTATGATACTTAATATAATTAATAATGTGTTTTTAGTAAAATTTGACACTATTTCTCTCTTCAATCGGAAATCTTTTTATTAAAAAACCATGTTTTCAAAAATGTTTTAAATTTTTTTCTAAATTTTCTTTTAAGATAAGTTTCAAGTAAAACTATTTTTAAAAATATTCTATATTATTAAAAATGTGTTTAAAATGGTTTTCAGGGTTTCCTTTATATAATATCAAGGTTATGTCTAAAGAAATCATTTTCTAAATTTTTAATGTTTTAAAAAAGCTTTTTCGAAGCAGAAAGTTTATTATCCAAAAGAAATTTTTTCAAATTATTTTTTAAAGTTACTTTCCATCTAATATGAAATCTTATTTTGTTACTTACCTCATGTTAGGGTTATTATACAAGGAGGCCATTCTTATTAAATTTTTAATGGTTATCTTTATAATAAAATGTTGTTTAGGAAACCTATTTCTTGTCCATGAGTTATACATTGATAAAATGAATTTTAACACCACTTATTTTCACAGTTTATTCTATTATTAAATGATTATGAAACCAAAATATTTTACTTAGGTTATTATATTATGAAATTTTTATGGTACCCATTTTTCATTTCATGGGTAATTATATGATGGTTTTTTAAGATCTTATGGAACTCATATATATATGATGTCATAATGATACGAGTGGGACCTATATCTCACACCAACGCATTAGGTAATTATTTATATTTCATGAGATATACTTGGTCAGAATGGTGAGTGAACTCGGTTCAGTAATGTAATTTTTTTAATTAGATGGTATTGAGAGTGAACCTTGACTACTAAGTTGGTCATGGGAGTGAACCATTCCTACCAATATGGTTTGGAACATAAACCCCTTCCCCTAAGATGGCATTCGCATTACACCTAGAATAATATGAAAATAACTTTATATGCTTACATTACTTCCAAAATTCCTTGTATTATTCTTAATGTATGATTTTTTGGATTATAAACATAATTCCCTTATGATTCATGCCTTAAGAACTTCTAATATTTATTCTAATACTCTTGATTATGATATTTTATATGGATAGTGTGATATTTTAATGTTATTATCATGTGCTCATCACCTTATGATCATGATTATGCTTACAAATATCCTTTGTTTACCCTTATTGAGCATATGCGCTCACACCTTTTTGTGCTTCTTTTCCCCATGTCATGAAGATATGTATTTTTTATGATGTTTCTAAGAAGGGTTCTAGTCATGTAGAACATAGTAGGAGATAATGTAACTCACTTATATACCAGTGATTTTGTTTCCATGTTTCCAATGACACTAAAATAATACGGTAGTTTGGCATGTGTTTGTGTAATGTATTATGTATTCCACTCGAATGATAAAATATATATGTATCAAAATAAAGGGTCCATATATCAACATAGAGATGTGAGACCTTAACCCTATCCCGACCATAGCAGTGGGATATAAAGAGTGCATCTTGTGTTTCTTATAAACATATATATCACCTAAACCCGGATTTAGAAGCAGGTAGAGGGGTGTGACTCTTATACAGGAAGGGTTCTTCCTTCCCTATTCATTTTATGTAAAAAATCAAATATTAAAATTTATTTTGATTATTTTTTTGGGAATTTTATATATATGAAACTATAGTGGCCTTGATTCATACGATGGGAAGGTGGTGGTGACTATGCTCTGAATGCGGTGGCCCATGATACACTAGTGTTACCTCATATAATTTCACCTGTGGAACCTCCTTCTATTCCTAATATGGCCGTTGATTTTCAGTTTCAAGAGGTATTCATATGATTGATGCATCCCGTGAAAGGATCCCCAAAACCTTCTCCTACTATGTAAGAGTTGATGAAATTGTTTTAATTGTATAAACCATCCAGTTTCTTCAGGGATGGTGGCCTCGGGGCTACTAAGTCATTCAACGAGTCCATGATTTCTATCATTGACCATTTAGAGACACCTTCTGATAGGACGACCAGACATGAAAACAATATTATTTCTGATTCTACCATGATATGGTGGTACATTTCCACCCAATCCTCACAGTATCCATATATAGTCTATGAGGTCTTCCAAACGGTCTTCTTTATCTAATATTTTCTATAGATACTAGAAAATGAACTATCTTGGTAATTTATTGACTTACACCAATCTCCATGATGGTGTATTCAACTCATTTCTTAGATCTTCAACATTTCTCCCAGACTCTTCTTTTAATGAGTTGAGAACAAGAAAGATTTTGAGGATGGTCTCGTGTATTCCTTTCGATCTCCGGTAAACATCTTCTAGTTGAATAATGTTTTGTAGATAGTAAAACATGCCATCATCACTAAGAGAAATTTAAGTGAATATAATGGTGTGTTCCAGGGTGGTTCAGTACCTAGAAAAGGGATTAGTTCATATAGATATAGGAAGTAACACCTGGAGTTTACTCGAGTGGGGAGTGGTAGTCCTTGGACATTCACTGATAGATATGTTTATTTGATCGTTGTGGGATTTCAGGACACACTATACCACAATGAAATAGATAATCAGTTGAGTGTTGATCTTGTGGAAGGATATGTAATCTTTATGGTTTTTATAGGACCTTCCCATCTAGATCTAGTGGGAGGGGATCTTCATTGGTTCCTCCCTTGGGCATGGGATCAACTTCTCCTCTCTAGGTGGTTAGGTAGAGTACTATCGACCATTCATGAATTGGAGTTGGTCATGTTAAAGTATTTCTGTACTTTTAATATAATGTTTCAATAGGGATGTCAAAATTTGGGTAGTCATGATTTATCCTATGGTCATCAATAGGGATATATATATATATTGTATAGTCAGCCCCTATGTAGAATAACTCTACGCCTTCTACTGTATAAGGTATGATTTTTCTAGCCTCTAAATTTTTTCTTCTTTATTTGACACATGGGGTTTATATTAATTTTTATCTCCAAAAATTATAGAATGTTCGATCTAAGAGATAGAGTAGTTATATAGTGTGATAACCGTTAATACTCAATTGGGGTTCTAATCTGAGAGTGTAATCTAGTTTATAGAATTCCCCCTTATGATAAGTGGTTACCTCTTCATATGAAATCCTTTTTCCATCAACATGATGGGTTTTTATGTTATTCTATGGATGGACTGGTCAGTCCCTTATCCATCTCATGTTGATTTTTATCATCGAAGGGTTTCCTTTACATAACTCAAGGGTGGAAATTATATTCGAAAGTGTGAATGGGATGTCCAAGATAATCAAATAAGACCTGGGAATTGAGGTCTAGGCATAAGGACATCCAAGATTTTGGTCTTTATTTGACTAATTGGTGAGTGTGACATGAATATTTACCTACTATAAGGGATCCATTCAATATTTTCTTCCCTAATTAGTTTTATAATATACCTCTTAAGAAAGAGGTTGTATTTACTATCGAGATAGTTCTAGGAGTGGAACCATGATATATATCTCATAATGTGATGGATATGACTATGCTTTGGGAACTCAAGAATCAATTAAAGGATTTGGAATCTAAAGGTTATATATTTTCTATCACTTATCCTTAGGGTTGACCTATCCATTTCTCTAAAAAGGTGGATTAAAACCTTAGAATCTATGTAGATTATTGATGGATGAATCTATTTATAGTCAAGAACATGTATCCACTTCCTTATATAAAAAACCTTTTTTATTAACTCTAAGGAGCTCAATCCATTTGAAAGACTAATTTGATTTTGGGATTCCATCATATATGAATCAGGCCTTAAGATATACCATATACATAATTCCATATCAAATTTAGATTTTATGTGAATTTTTTAGGTCATTCAGTCTCACGAACACACCAGGTATTTTCATTGACCTCAGGAATTGGGTTTTCAATCTGCATATAGATACATTTGTTGTATTATTCATGGAAGACTTAATGGTATAATACCATACTGAACATGATCATGGAAAACACCTTGATATAATATTTAGTTCACTGATATAGTAGTTTTTGTATGCTAATCTCATGAATTACAACTTTTATATGGATAAATTTCACTTTTGGGGTCACATCATCTCATAGGAAAGAGTATCAGTTGACCCAGAGAAGGTGAGACATGTAGTTTCCTAGGAGTATAACAACAAATTCTCTGGTATTTAGGTTTTTTAAGGATATTAAGATATTATAAGAATTTTATTTAGGATTTATCAATAATTTTATCACCTCTCATGTTCTAGACCAGAATGCATGTCGAATTTTTAGGGTTTGAAGCATGTGATATGGCCTTCCAAGAGTTTAAAGGACAGTTGACTTCCGTACTAATCCTGATTCTTCTATAATTAGTAATAAACTATATATTTTTTTATGATTCATCAAGAATCAGGTTGGGATTCAATATAATGTCGGGAGATCACATCATCACAGAAATATGACTCTATATTTGAGACCTCACATGAAGAATTACTTGACACGTTACCTCGAGCTAGTGGAAGTTGTTCATGTCTTGTGTTTCTGGAGGCACTAGTAATTTAAAAAATATATTATTTTAAAAATTGATCACAAATACTTAAATACATATTCACGTGGCATTATTTGAATCTAATACAGTGAATATAGGTTGAATACCCACAATCATTTGATTTTTTGCTAACTTATATTCCTGGGAATGGTAACATAGTGGTAGATTCTCAAAGAAGTAAGAGTTAGACAAAAGTGGTATAGGATGATTAAGTTGAAAGGGAGTTGATGGACTTAGGTTCTGAGATGCAATTAGATATGCTGAAATGTCTTAGGTAGCCTGTAATTACATCATTATCAGTGAGTTCTTTACTTTTGGGTAAAGTGAAGATGAGACATCTTTCCGACCCTGAAGGCATTCTTCTAATGGAGATAATTTTAGGTGATAACACACCACCTATTTGGGTCATTAATGAGGAATATATCTTATGTATTCATGGAAACATCATGGTTTCCATATATATCTAGGAGGAATTGATATGAGAGTATCACACCCCTTCTTGGGAAGTATATCTTGATCTTAAAAAAATGTATGATGATTATATTACAAATAAATACCAGTCTTAGAGAAAGTTTATAAGTGGTTGTTCTAATAATCAACACTAAATAAATCATATTAAAAAATTATAATATATCAGCATTTTAATATTACCCCTCTATATTTTTTATTTTTATATTTAACATTGGTTTTATTTAAATATGTGGTAAACATTTTGAAAATCCATAAATTCATCCACCCACCCCCATATCTCACCCCCCCCCAATTACCTCAATAACCCATTACCCCGGCCCTAACCCACCATTCTCTTGATGGTGATCAATGTGACCCTAATTCCCCCTTTCTCTTGATGTTGACCGCCATGACCCTGACCCCCTACTCCCATTTGAAGACCATTATGACCCTAACACCCACTTCTAGAGACCACAGATACCATAACTAACCTTATAAAGTCAATTGTGACCCTGACCCCTCATTCCAGCCACCATAATGACCCCGACCCCTGTCGGTTACCACTATGACCCCTACTCCACTATGTTCCATGACAGCGGCCCCCAAAGGCTTCTCTTCCCAATATTCTAGTGACTGTGAACTATGTTATTATTGAAGGTATGATTGATAAAATTTTTCTACAGTTTTTAATGAAATTATATAAAGTTATATGTAATTTATAGTTATTTATGTTTTTAATGTTTAATTGAATCGATTTTATATTTAATTTATGTTATGTTTAATCAATACCCTACCTTGGTCAATGAAGAAGTTGGGTGACGTTTAATTTTTATTTTACTAATTTGATTTAACATTTATATCATTTTATCCGAATGTACATGGAGAAATGTGAAAATAGAATACCTATAGATAAAATTGGGATTAATTTACTTTGAAACACACCTTGGTATGATAAGGGTTTGGATGAATTTTTATATTATGAAATTAGAAACCAATCAGTGGATGGTTGAAAAAAATTTTATGTCCTGATGTTAAATTCAAGTGATGGTTGAATAGAGAGAAATTTTAGGAGCATTTGATACAGAAATGGTCTCCTTCTCGATAAGTATTTTGGATTTGGAAGGGGATTTATATGTTATGTAAAGTCAAAATAATAAAAATACTATCAATGAAACATAGCGTAACCCACCAGAGCAGAATTTAGTTCGAAAATTAATAAATGAAAAATTTGGATTTTAAAGATTTAATTTACAAGATTTTAATAGCTTAATAGATCCTTCAATTTATCTTGAGAATTTAAATCTTTCATATAAATTCATTGACCATAAAATGAGTTTTAAGAATTTTTTAAGGAAGGAAAACAGTAATTGTATAAATGGTGTTCCATGAATATTATGTTTTATTTTCTTCTTAAGTTGTATCATATCATGTGTCTCTATGTAATTATTGAAAAATAAATTTCACTGATTTTAGAGATTCTTCATGATTTATTGGGTGATGCTAGGATCCATGTATCATTATATGATATAAATAAATTCATTAAAAACATGGACTTCATTATACAAAAATAAATGCTTTCCCAAATGATTTCATGATTTATTGGGAGAGGATTACAACAAATATGAATTCATAAGATTTCATAAAAATATATGGAATTTAATGAACAACAATTAAATTATAAATCAATGCAACCCCAGGAAGAAAATAAAGAAGAAATCTCCAAAAAAAGGTATTACATTACTTACCTCTAAAATGTCACTTGAATCGATTATTCATCTCATCTAAGAATAAATATGACATGATGTGGCATGATTTTGACAATAATGATGGCTTGATAAGACATTAAAATGATTCAACACCATGGAAGACATTTGATTCATTATATCAATATTTTTCTTTGGATCCTTGGAATGTACATATGGGATTGGATTTTGATGGTTTTAATCCCTTTTGGTACTTTAAGTATTGAATATAACATTTTTCAGTTGTTTTGATCCCATATAAACCTCCATATAGTGTATTAATAATACTTATTTCATTATATTGATGACTATTCCTTGAAATTAAATTCATGGAAGTTATATTAATGTATACCTTCAACCTATAATAAAATAATTTTAGGAATGTTTTGATGATAGAATTGAAACATATAATGCTATAATGGGAAAATTTTCAAAATTCATGCTACTTAAATGTGGAAAATTATTCACCTTCTTGGACTAGGAAATTTAAATTATTGAAACGTTCATACTAGCATAGATTTTATGGTTTTTTAATTTTGACTTTGAACTTCAATGATTACCTCAAAGAATGAATGGTGTTTTATGTGTCATCATAAATTTATTAATTCTTATCATAAATTCAGGTTTAACAAGACATAGTTAAATGGACTTATTGAATTTTGAAATCTAGTAAAACTATTATCTTGTTCACAAATCATGGGACAAATAAAGAATGTCACTAAAGAATTTGGAAAATATAACTAGTTTAAAGAAGGGGAAAGGGTATGAGGTACAATATATGACATAGTTGAAACACAATAATGGATGTAAATGAGTATATTTTTCATGATTTCTTATTTGGAGAATAATTTGATACCAAATAATCTTTATGTAATGAATATTTTGAAGAACATCTATGAAAATGTAATTTTTAAATTACTTAATGAGAAAAGTGAATCTAAGATCACCTTAATGCTCATTAAGATTTGAAGTCATTGAATATAAATCATGGTTTGTGGGAAAATGATAATTGAATGTATCCTTGAGCTATTTTTATAATGAAAAATCATGATAAATACTTATTACTTCAAATATTAAATAAATTAAGTGTGCTATATGTATATTCAAGTAACATATCAATGTGCGTTGACTAAAACATTCAAATTTACATGGATTAAAAATTTATAACTCACATGTTTTGAAGGAGTAGTTGATTCCAATGGAATTGTGTAATATGTTACCTAAAAAGTAACTATATTTATATTTCAGTTTTATACCTTTTAGAGAGATTTGTTGGAAAACATAAAATCTAACTGATCTTGATAAACATTAAGAAATTATTTTTTTAACACTTTTTCATTTGAAGATGTTATTTCCCCCTTCTTTCCTCATAGAAATGATTAATTTAACTTTTATTTTAATTAAATAAGATAAACATTGTGGACTAGTACACTATCAATGTATGTATAAAATTGATAGGTAGGTTGATATTTTTTGTATTTTCATTAGTGAACACCATCTTATCAAATCAGTGTGAAAAGTGTTTCAATATTTTTATTATCATTTTCATCTGGTACTTAGGTAATTTGATATCAAATGTGGAGAATAAAGCTCCACAAAAATTAACTATTGTCCAATGTTACATTGACTGATAGTTATTGACATTCAATTATAGGTATTTGGATGGGATTGATAATAGATTCAGTCATGATGGATGTGTTGATGACATCTCCACTAATTCTCATTATGTAAACTATTCATTGGTATTTCCAGCAATTGGAATACTAATTAGAAAATTGAAAAAATATCATGGACTGAAAGTGACTTTCAACAAGAACATAGATACGTACAACTCATTAGTCATATCGATGATTCATTAATTGTAGAATTTCTTTTCAAAACAAAGGCGTGACTAGGGTGTTGATATTTAAATGAGATAGAATTAATAAAATATCTTAATAAAGATATTGTTTAATGGTTTTTCCATAGTCTAAGTATAAAATCTTATTCAAATTTTTGACATGTAGTTATTTTTTCAATGTTAAAAGTAATTCCTTATATATATTTTTCAATATACTTAATGTTGAAAATTGAATTGAAATATCAAATGATTTTTTTAGCTTTAGGTCCTCTATGGTAGTGTAAGATATTTTATGTCTATAATTTTCATTGCTCTGGGTTTCATTAAATTTATCATGAAGAAGACTTGAAAACTAAAAATTGAGGTTTATTTAAACTTTTAAAGGTGGGATACCATGGAAATATGAAAAATATAATTGAATTAAACTATCATGATCACCTTTTAGTTGTCTTATTCAACTGAAAGTGGGTCAACATTGATGAGAGAGTAATGAAAAAATCATTATATTTTACTTCATTCAGCTTCTCTCACTTGATTCATATTGGTGAGCATGCATAACATTATCCATTTATCAAGGACGTTTTATAATGTGGATTATGAAATATATAAAGGATGTATTGTTGCTATAAACATAAATTAGAGAGAATTATACAATATTGGTGATGAATATCAATAGGTACTTTGGGACACTGAACCTCGTAAACAAAAAAACATTGAAAATTTTTATCCTAAAAATATCAAAACAATAGAACTTGAAAGAGATAAAGAAAATAAATCACTTGATGTGAAGTAGGGTGATAAAAATAATGATAATAAAGAGGAATATAATTGAATGTATAAATTAAAAATGAATATATATTACAATTTTTTATTGATAAGTTTTTCATACATATAAACATTGTTCTTGTTTTCATTTTTAATTTTTTGTAAAAAAAATTAGTTTTTAATTTTTATACATTTAATATATCTAAAAAATTTAAATTTCTGGAATGTAGAGAACAAAAAATTCAAAATCCTTGCCTATCATCATTTCGAACCACACCACCACTACTGCCATCATTAGTGTATATGAGTTATTCTGTCCTACCCAAGACTACTAGTGAGCCAGACATTTCCTTAGATATTGTCAGTATCCCACCATCTAGTTCACCTCTAGTGAGAGAGTAGTTGGTCATCCCTCTATCTAAGTGATATGAATGAGTTATCGTTACTCGTATGTATCTCATTGTATAAAAATCTATATATTTTATTATTTATTTAATGAATTTTCATAGAGATAAATATAGAAATAGATGGTATATAACTAAAAACATTTCAATTGTATGGGTGCTGATGGAATTCAAGATTATCATTCCATTTGATGAGTTCTGGGTGCCTACAAATGATGATGCTAGAATATAAGGGTAAATTTTTGGGCGGATTTCTTATGAGATGGTGATAATTTCCATTAATTATAATGATTGGAGGCATATTGCTACATCTGGGAAAATGAGGTATTTGATACTCATGTAAAGTTAATATTAATTTAATATTCATTGATAACTAATTTAAAAGTCATGGGTGAAATTATTTAATAAACTTATAAGGTGTTATATTTATTATTTCTAGATGGGTTTTCATTTTAGTATCCCTAGCTCTGTTTATCGCTCATGGACTTAGAACAATTTATGTAAGGAATGTAGAAAATTTAAAAGGATATTATGGAATGAGTTTAATGACACATATATGATCATATGATAGATTTATGAGAATGTTACTGAAGTCATTTTAATGGGAAATTCATGTTTTTTCGATATTAACATAGATACATCTAATTATGTAATAGCATATTTTACACTATCATAAAAACATAAACATAGTAAAATTAGACTTTTTATTACTGTTACTATTTTTTTGGGAATTATCTAAAAAAATTCAATGAATTATAAGAATTTATTTATTTCTCACATCACTGGGTATCATAGTTTTTTTTAGAAAAATAACTTTTTTGGTTTGTCTTTAATTAATTATTATTTATATCATTTTATTATAAGATAAGGTTTCTCATTAAATTTTTATATTTTTCATATTGGATAATGAGTTCTGTCACTCTATTGGATGAATAGATATTTGGTTTAATGTGAATAGGAATCCTGATGGAAGTTTTGTAATTTTTCCTACCATCTGTGTTGGTGTAAGTACTTTTCATAAAAATTTCACGTTATCGCATACTATAAAAAAAAATAAAAAAAAATATATTATAAAAAAACATAAAACCAATTAAATGGTCTCCAGTACATGGTTAAAATAATGAAAATTTGGAATCATTTGATAAATGTAGTTGACCCCAATTAATTGGGTTTAAGTCTTGTTTATTGTTATGATATATTTATGAACATTATGTTTTATAGTAATGAAATAGCAATAAATAGAAATGAAAAATATATTAATTATGTATTATTATGATGTTTACATATTTTATAAAATCATTGTTACTATTTTTTATTAACCAGTTAACATTCAAGAATTATGGGATATGAACATATCGCACTCATCATCAGTTTCCCAAAATGATGCCGTTGTGATAGTTTTAGGGAATGAGTATCGTAGATGTGTATGGGGATGGGTTCTAGGCCTACTCCACCAGCTATCATTTCTATAGAATCATAATAAGTTACTTCAACTCCCACTGGGGATTCAATTTGTTTTTTTGATCTGGAAGCACAATGAAAAATTGCATGATTTTAATAAAAAGTTCAAGAATATGACCTTTATAGAAAATCATATGAGTAGTGGTGGTCGACAACCGAAATTGATTTAGTTTCTATATTACAATGGATGACTAGAAAGATAATCAATGAAATTAACATCCTTTAGCTCGTCACACTAGGGTAAATTCTAACTTTCACACGTCATTCACACATTTTTGAAGAGTACATACATCTTCCATAAATAAAAGTTAATATATAGTTTTATAATGAAAATAATCACTTTGAGTCAAAACAAACACGTATTATGATGGATTGACATTTGGTTGATTCAAACACACAAAAAAATGAATTATATAACATTATCCTTATGTATGAAATAAATATAATCTCATTTAGGTAGGTTTGACTCATAAAACAATTTTCAAGGTATCAAAACCATTAAAAATGTGTGTTGGGGGGGGTCAAAACTAGGAAAATGGTATCAAGATTCCATGAAGTCATAGAAAATTATAGTATATTTTTTTCACATGTAATAATTGATGAAAGTTCATTCCAAATAATATTTTTCCAAGGATTCATGTAAACAAATTTTTAGTCCTTTAGAACACTAAAACATTCATATGGTGGTAAAAACTATCGAAAACTAATTAATATTAATATGAAATAATGGGACAACCAACATTGAATTATTTTTCATATGTATATATAGTAAAAGGTAAAATTTTACTTATAGTGGGGTTAGAATGACCAGGTAAATAGTTTTTAAAGGTACCAAATCCTTTAAAAATGTGTATTGGGTAATCAAAACCAGGAAAATGACATCATATTGACATCAAATCATAGGAAAATAGGGACAAATTTATCTTTTAAATATAGGAACCAATGGAACATCATTATGAGATATGGTTTTCTTAGGATGCCCATAAATTCATTTTTGGGGTTTAAAAACACAAAAAAAACATGTGTATAATGGTGAAAACTATAGAAATCGACCACATATTTATGCAAAATCAGGTTAAAACCATAATTAAATTATTTTTTACATTATATCAAACACAATATTTCAATATCGTGTGTGGTGTGGTCATAATGATTCCTTAAATATTCTTAAAGGTATTAAGGCCTATACAAACATGTTTTAGGGGAAAAACTGGGTAAACGATGTTGAATTCCAAATAAATAAGAGTACAATGATTTTATATTGATTTTTGAAATGTAAGAACCAATAGAACATCATTCAGAGATATAGTTTTCTCAGGATGGCAGTAAAAAGTTTTTTTCTGTATTAAAACACTAAATCATGCATGAAATAGTCAAAATAATTGAAAATAACCTCAGATGACTTAAAATCATGGGAACCCACCATTGAGTTATTTATGGTATATATGTGTAAAAACCATCAATATGACATGTGACGTGGTTAGAATGACCCAGTAAACAGTTTTTAATGGTGCCTAAGACTCTAAACATATTTTTCGTGTTACAAAATCATCGAAAATAACATTAGATTATCAGAAAATCATTAGAAAATGAACTCAAATTTATTATTGAAATGTTGTAACTAATGGAACATCATTCTAGTTTACATTTTTTCCAAGATACCCAGAAACACATTTTTAGTTTTTTAAAACACAAAAACCTGCATGTAATGGTAAAAACGATATAAAATGACCTTATATTGATGTGAAATAATTAGAAAACCACCAAGGAGATATTTATTATGTGTATTCTTAATAAAATAAATCTGGTATGAAATGTGTTTGTAATGACTCAATAAATAGATTTTAAGGGTATAAAATCCTTTAACAATGTTTATCGAGAGGTAAAAACCAATAAAATGATGCTATATTGACATAAAATCAATGCTAAATGAAAATAGATTTATTTTAGATGTATATGAAAAGATGAAACATCATTATGAGTTATGGTTTTTCAGATATTCCCATAAACATGTTTTTAGTGTTTTAAAACACATAAACTTTCATGTAATAGTGAAAACCTTAGAAAAATCATTAGATTCATGTGAATTCATGGTAAATCCACCATTGAGTTATTTTTGAAGTGTACAGATAGAAAAAACATAAATATGATGTGTGGTGTGGTCGAAATGATTCAAAAAAAAGTTTTTAAAGGTACCAAAGCCTTTAAAAACATGTTTCTAGGCGTCAATATGAAGAAATAGATATTAGGTTACAAAGAAATCAAATTAAAATAACTATATATGGATTTTTCAAATATAGGAACTAACTTCATTTCATTCTAAGTTATGATTTCCTTGGGATGCCTGTAAATTCAGTTGTAGTGTTTTAAAATAATAAAACATGTGGTTATCATTCAAAATGAAATAAAAAGATTGAAAAATGATTTTAAATCCTAGTAAAACCACTTCTGAGTTTTTTTACATGTACACATATTAAAATTATTAATCTATTTTGTTGTGTGGTTAGAATGAAGCAGCGAACAGTTTTTAAACGTACAAAAACCTTTAAAAACATGTGTTGGGGGCCAAAACAACGAAAAATAGTCACAGATTTCCTTGAAATTGGCGGAAAAACTATGTCAAAATTTTTAAAATGATGGGATTAAAACCATTTCATTTTGAATTAAATTTTTCTTGAGAAGTTTATAAAAACATTTTTAGTGTTTTAAAAACAATAAATGTGCATATAATGGTAAAACCCCTAAAAAATAACCTTATATTGATGTAAAGTCATAGAAAAACTGATTTTTAGATATTTTTTAATTTAGATACAAAATATCAATACAAGGTGTGGTGTGGTCGGAATGACTTGGTAAATATGTTATAAAGTTAGTGAAGACTTTTAAATTATTTTTCAGTGGTCAAAACAAGTCTAAATGAATCATATTTCCATTAAATTAGAGGAAAACTTTTCAAGATTTATTTTTTAAATATAGGAACTAATAATATTTCATTCTGAGTTACGGTTTTCCAGATATTTCTATAAACATGTTTTTAGTTTTTTTAACAGTAAAATGTTTGTTAATGGTCCAAACTAGAGAAAACAACCTTAAATTGATATAAAATCATGTGAAACCCACAGTTAAGATATTTTTAATGTGGATGTGTATAGATCACATCAATCCAATGTATAGTGTAGTCGAAATGACTCATTAAACAGTTTTTACAGGGTATATAGGCCTTTAAAAACGTGTTTCCATGGGTTGAAACTAGGAAAACAATGTCGGATTTCCATGAAATTAGAGGGAAAAAACCATATATTGATTTATTAAATATAGGTACTAATATCATTTCCTTATGAGTTACAGTGTTCTCACGATTCCCATAAATGAACATATTGTGTTTTAAAACACATAAATTTAAGTGTAATGTCCCAAACTATATAAAAAGAACATATATAGATTTAAAATCACAGTAAAACCACCATTGTTTTTTCTTTTACTTATACACATACACAACACAACAATTTGACATGGTCTGTGGTCTGAATGACTCGGTAAAGAGTTTTTAAAGGTACAAATTCCATTAAAAAAATTAGGTGCCAAAACAAAGGAAATTTTGTTATATTCCCATTAAATCATAGTAAAAAAATGATTGATTTTTGTAATGTATTAATAGACATAACATAATTATGGGTTATGGTTTACCCATGATGACTATAAATGAATTTTTAGCCTTTTAAAATGCTAAAATGTTCATGGAATGGTGAAAAACCATAGTAAACGACCTTAGATGGAAATTAAAACATGGGAATCCAAAATTTGTGTTACTCTTGATTTTTACATGTATACAACACGTCAATCAGGCATACAGTGTGGTTAGAATGAGTCAGTAAATAGGTTTTAATGGTACCAGATCCTCTAAAAACGTCTGTTGGGGGGTGAATCAAGGAAAATTACATATTATTTCTTTTAAATTATAGTACAAATATTATATAATGTTTTTTGAAATGTAATAATTGACGGAATTTCATTTAAAGTTATGGTTTTTATGGGATTCCCTTAAATATGTATTTTTTTAAACACATAAAGTTGCATGTAATGGTCGCAGCCATTGTAAACAAACTCAGAGTGATTTCAAATAATTTCAAACGAACAATTTATTTATTTTTTATGTGTATTATTTTAAAAAAATTCAATCCAATGGGAAATGTTGTCGAAATGACTCGGTAAATTATTTTCAAGGTACCAAAGCATATAAAAACATGTATTGAGGGTTTAAAACTATTCAAATGATGTTCTGTTATCTTGAAATCATAGAAAAATGAGTGTAGATTTATTTTTTAAATATAGGAACCAATAGTATTTCATTCTATGTTACTGTTTTCTTGTTATGCCTCTAAATGTGCTTTTTTGTTATATAACACTAAAACATGTAGGTAATTGTCAAACCAATATAAATCGACCTCATATTGATTTAGAATTAGGGGAAAACAACTATTCATATATTTCTAATGTGTAAATGAAGAAAACATGTTAGTACAATGTGTGGTGTGGTCATAATGACTCGAAAAATGGGTTTTAAAGCCACAAATGCATTTAAAAACATGTTTGAGGGGGTTAAAACTATAAAAATAATATTATATTTATATGAAATCAAAGGGAAATTCCCATAGATTTATTTTTAAAAAATAGTAACAGGTGACATGTCATTCAAGGTTATGTTTTTCAAGGTATTCCCTTAAATTAATTTATAGTATTTAAAAACTCATAAACTTGTGTGTATTGGTCTAAGTTATATAAAATGACATCATATTGGTGTGAAATTATGAGATAACCATCCTTGAGTTATTTTCTATGCATACAAATAGAAAACGTTCCAATCCCATGTGCATTGTTATTAGAATGACTCAGCAAACTGTTTTTAAAGGTACTAAATCATTTAAAAACATTTATTGGGTGGTCAAAACAATGAAAATGAAGTCAGATAACAATCAAATCAGAGAAAAACAACCATATATTAATTTGGTAAATGTAGAAACTGACTTCATTACATTCCGAGTTATGGTTGTCTTAGGATTCCCTTAAACATATTTTTAGTGATTTAAAACACTAAAAAGTGTATGTGAGGGTCAAAACCATAGTAAAAGACCTTATATTGATTCCAAATCTTCTTAAAACCACATTTGAGTTATTTTTCATGTGTACACACATAAACCAGGTCATTCTGATGTGATTTTTGGTCATAATTTCTCTATAAACTATTTTTAAAGGCACTAAAGCCTTTAAAAATGTGTTGGGTGGGGGTTAAACCAGGGAAAAAAGTTTGAATTCCATGAAATCATATGAAAAAACCATAGATAGTTCTTTTAAAATGTATGAAAATTCATCACATCATTTTGAGTTATTATTTTCATGTAACTCTTGAAAATCTATTTCTAGTGTTTCAAACCACTTAAGCATGCATGTAGTGGTCAAAATACTAGAAAACAAACTTTAATTGACTTGAAATCATGAAAACCCTTCCATTGAGTAATTTTTGAAATATAAATATGATTTTATATCAAATTATTTAAACTAATATATTAAGTAAATTTCATGCACATCGCACGTTGAATTAAAAATTAATTAAAATTTTCTATACTTATCTCATTTTAGTTTCAGGTTTTGAATCATATATTAAATAATTAATTTTATTTTTTCAAAGTGTTTTTAGGATATATTATTATTTATTATTAAAATGTATTCTATTTTATTAAAAAAATTAATATGAAACATTATGAATATATTCTATGTCTTTCATCTTTATTTCATATTTATTTTCTTAAATGATATGATTTTATTATAGGTGAAGGATGCTGGAAATGGGAAAGTTATTGGGAATTAAGAACCATGAAATTATTCCGAAGTCTATCATGATGGAATATATATTCCATGGAATGTATAAATTTTATCAATTATTCTTATGTAGTTATGATTTATTATAATTATTTTTAATTTATATCTTCTTTTTTGTTATGTTTGATGACATGATGTGGTCTGTTTCAGCTGATGAGATGAGGTGGGTGAAGATGGATCTAGTAGAGGTTTGGTGTGAATGTATATTGGGAATGGGTTATTTTTAGATAAATTTTTTATTTATATATTGATGAATGAGGTATGGGTTGATGGAGGTTATCAGTTGATGATGGTTATGGTGATTGAGGTTATGATGACTGAGGTTATGCAGACTGAGGTTATGATGACTATAGATGTTTGTATATACGAATGTTGATGTATAAGGTATGATGTATGTATGATGGTATTATTATGAGTTTTTTTTGTTTATTACATGTTAGTGTTTTTATATTTATATTTTTCATTAAATATTTTAAAAAAATTAATTTTAATATAAATATTTAGTTGTGGTTTTTAAAAATCATTACAGATTACATTATTTAAAATCATAATTAGACCTGTCTTCTATTTAGCACTGATAAACATAATTTTTTCTTAATATATATTTTTAGGTTGGATTTATCTTAGCTATTTTATTTTTAGGTTAATTCTTAATAAACATTTAGCTATATAAAATTGAAACAAGTGCTAAATACTCAAAAAATGAAACAAACAAAAACCACCACTAAAAGAAAACAATCACTACTAAATGACTGCTAATTTTGTAATAAGAGATGACATTAGTAATCAATTCTAATTGATTAGTTGGTCATTTAAACCACCATTAGTAGCTGAAGAAACCACCTATAATGCCTTATTTTATATAGTTCTTACATTTCTAGTAAAGGTGTTCGGGTATGAAATGGAAGATAGCTAGCATGGATACTCTATTTTCTGTATTTCTGTAGGGGACGATAGAACACCAATACCTAGTAGGTATTTTAAATCAATTACCCATTACTGGGTGGTAGAGGTAAAATTTCAATATAGATTTAGTGATGGGTTCTCCTATTTCATTATGAGGTAGTAATAGAATATGTCTTATCATTGACTACATGAAAAAGGTCACCCATTTTCAACCTATCAGAGAGACATTTTTAGAGGAGAAACTATATACACTCTACATCCTTGAGTTTGTAATACTTTAAGATATCCCTTAAACCATCCTATCAGAAAGAGGCACTCTCTATAAATATTGGTTCTGACTGGGTTTGTAGATGGATCTGGATTCTCATATACTATTGAGTACAACCTATCACCCACAGGATGATGGTCAATCTGATCATAAGATTCTAGTGTCATAGGACATGAATCTGGTATGTGTCCATTAATTAAGATAATCCTGGGATAAAAATTTACATATTAGTGAGTTCTCTTAAAATAAAATCTTATAAGAGACTATATAGATGGATACTTTAGAGTCCTTAAAAAATTTCGCGTCATTCCCTCTTTTGCTGGTCATAGGTAAGAAAACCCACACAACATTGAACTCACCTCATTTAAGAGACTTGGTTGTAGATTTATCTTATAAAAAAACATATTGATATAGCTGAGTTTTGGAATAAGTCTTATATAATCTTTTGTCATCGACCTCTAGTGTTTGAGGTGGTATATCATGTCTTCTTCCATGTTTCTCCTAGGTTGGGTCACAAATGTATTAGAAGATGGGGAATGTTATCACCTCATTATATTGCGCCTTTCAAGCTCATAAATTGAGTCAAGACAGTAGGTTATCATATAGCTATTCCTTGGAGGTACTGGTCAACAAATGATGAATTCCATGTATCTGAGCTTTGCATTTTAATTTTTTCTATCTCATTCTTTTGATTCTAAGTAAATTTAGTTCGATGATGGTGATCTTTTTGAAGTGTCAACTATATGTATTGTTTGTTGAAGTAAGAAGGATATACAAGGAAGGTTAATACACTATTACAGATATTATGGAATCACATCCTTGTACAAGATGATACTTCGGAGTGATAACCCTATGCACAGGCTAATTGTATGGAGTTATTATATGATATTGATCAACCCCCATCAGAAGTGAAACATAGGGATGAGTTGTTTTAAGGAATGGAGATTTTAAGATACTAGCTTTACATATAGGTACCTATCCTTCACTTTTGTTTTATACCTATTTTTATACTCTAACAAAGTTGGTTAAGAATTGATGAATTGGTTTGGGAGTGTCTGGGGATTTTTTAGATCATAGATCTCAAGACGTTTTTGGTGAAATAGACAATGCGTATGATTAGTGCATAGTTAGTGCTAACCATGAACCTAAAAACTTATAGCCTTATTAGGGTGATTCAAAAAAATTGAACCAGTCAACAGATTCACATGGTATTTTAGGATGATATATAATATTTTATAAGAGATACCTAGGATACACATAGTTTTTCTATCTATTCACTATGCTCATGTGAGTGGGTGACGCCAAAATAGTTATAGCGCATGGTTGGTGCACATTTGGAAACATTGTGCATAAAAATCATGCACCCTTTAAAAATGGTTAAAATTTTAATCTTTACACTACCTTATTCAATTTTTTCCTCCCATTTTTTCCGCTCCATGGATAGAATATCCCCTTTTCCAAACATCCTGTCTCCTACTCTCCTAGGATTTCAGCCTCCTCCCCCATATGATGTCTAAATTACTCACCAACTATTATGTCATAAATCCATTAGTAAGACCTTCAATAATATTCTATATTTTCTTAATTTCTATTTCTATATGGAATTACAATTATAAATGATCTAATATAAATTATTTTAAGGGTACCCATAAATTCAACTTTTCATGTTTTTTCTTTTGGAAAACTGTTTTTTTCCACTTTTTACGATTAAATTTTAAATTAAATTATAGAACTATATTTACTATAATTTGGTAAAATATATTTATTATTTTAAATAAAGGTAATTTTGGTTATCCAATAAGGTGAAAATAATTTTATAACAAAATTTAGAGTGATAACAGTTAAAATTATTTACCGCATTTAAGGTAAAAACAGTTTTACTGGGGATTAAACTAAACTTATAAGAGTTGAAAATGAGTAAAAAATTCTCTAAATCCTGTTATTTGGTTTTACTTACCCCTTATAAATTATAATATTTGAAAATTGTAGTTTTTATAATAATTTTAGAAAGAGAAAAACATGGGAGAAATTATTTCATTTCATAAATCCAATGTGTGGCTTATCCCTCAATTATAAAATGGCACCCCATATCTTCTCCTTTTCAAACATAAAAAACTCATTGGTTTCATAAATAAAATCACAAATCACTTTAATACATCCCTACCATAATCATAGAATACTTGTTTTTTTATAAATCCATCCTAGGAAGTCTTTTGGTTTTATCCAATTGATGTTTTTTGAAGAAGAGGTAAGATCATTAACTGATTGATTCATATTATTTCTTATTCCACCTCCTTAAAATAATATTAAAAATTGATTATATATTAAAATCAATATATTTTATATGATGATATGTTTTATTTTTAATGTAATTACTTAAACTCCTATCATCCTACCACAAATGGGAAACAAAAATATTGATCTTGTGTACGATAGAATACCACCACACAAAACGGCATATTTCGTTTTTCATCACTGCATATGACAGCTATATATAATGATGTATCTAATATTTATATATATAATTTATGATATAACTATACTTATTAAATTACAATATCATATTTACCTTCTTACTTTCCTTTCCGTAGAGAATATGCTAACATACCTTATGTCTGTAACAGAGAACTGCCTTGTGAGGCGATGCGACTCATTTTTCACATCCTCTTTACAATGAAGGTAATAATGTTTAATTTAATTTTTATTTATTATATTAATGAAATATTACCCATTTTTAAAAAATATATATCATTAACTTTGTTACCTTATCATTCATTTAATAAATGATAATTCCATTTGTGTGTACGATGAATTACTGGCTTGTGAAGCAATGTGATTCAATTTTATTTCTACATAACATGAATAGTAATTATAAAGGAATTTAACGAAATAATATGATTTTTATAATATAATTATCATCCTATAAATTTAAAATAACACTTAACTTCTTTCTGTCATGATATTCTAAAAATGGAAACGTTTTTCTTGCGTACAAATGGAATGTCGTCTCCGTGATTGTAACATAATTCATTTTTCTTAACCATATTTCATGGTTGGTTTAAAATGTATAATTCATATATAAAAATTATAATTATGAGATTTTTAAAAATAATGTGATGTTTTTATTAGATCCTTAAACCAATTTTGGTTTTTGATAACTACAAATATCTATTTTTTTATTCCTTCAACTTAAGTATTAAAAATCTTTATACATTGTTTCGATAATTTCACAACATTAATTGACTTATAAGTCTAAATATTTTGATTTGTGTAATTATAATTAATCATAGAATGATTATTTTTTAATATTATTTTAGTTTTTATTCTTTACTATTAATTTTTTTCATTTATTATATAATAAAATCTTTATTAAGTGTTTTATTTAGTTTACCATATTTATTAATTCAAATAATTATTAACTTTGATTATGTATTTTGATTTTTAACATAATTAATCTTGATATTTCATTGTTTAAACGGATATGTCATGATAAACAAGTTTTTTTATTGATTTACTATGATAAAAACATCATTAGGGACCTATAAATATCATTTAGACATGGTTTTTACTCTTCCCATACATCAAAAATATTGTTCCCACATAGAAAAACTGAAAACCCATGTTGGAAAATTTGAATCCACATTTCCAAATGTGGATACACATAGATGATTTCCTTGTTTAGTGACCCTGATTATTTCATCCATAATATTGGTTAAATTACTCCTAATTGAGTTATTCGTGGTTACTTTGAAATATAAAAAAATTATAAACATTTTATTAGAAGACATAAAACTCTGAGTCAATTTATATCATGTTCTAAATTACGTTATACATTACAAGAATGTATTCTGTCTAAAATCTGCTATTTATTTAAAAACAATTCCTACTTTATTTTGATGGTAATATGTTATAGATACATCCTATTAATTTGATTCTAGATTATTTATAATGATAATTAAATTATAAAAATATAAGTCAAATAGAACAAAATATAATTCTATCATGTTTTTGGCCTATATGAGGTCTGAAAGGGGATAAGTCATTCAATTTTTCAAATTTCCCAAATCCCTTATCTAAATTTGGCTACGTGAGTGATTTTCATATGTGAAAAAAAATCACTTACATGATAAACATATATGTGTATATTTTTATAGATGAGAAGTATTACATATGTGAATAAATTTTCTACATAGTGAAAAATAGTGTTGTGAATTTATTTATGTAAAACAGCTATGGAAAATTCCGTAAAAAATGTTTCTACATGGATTACCTTATATGAAAAATGATATGTGAATCAGCTATATATATTCTACTATGATGATTCAATTACATAAATTGGATATGTGAAATTACTTATTAGAATCATCTACATGAAATGATTACAAGGATTTTCTTAGTTAGTTCCCTAAATTTGTATACTTTTTTCTATAAAACTAATAAATGACCTATCTTATATAGTATTTCACATATAATTTTTTATTTTGTTAATTATTTATATTTTTAGTGTTTTATATGTTCTAAAATTACTCATTAATTATCTATAGGTTGTGATAATTGGTTTTATATTATTTGATGAATAATTAAATGTGTTTCACAAGGGATTAAGTGTTTATTTATAACCACACTAAAGTTTTTGGAACTTGAGATATTCAAATTCAAACCGATTGGAATATAAAGAGTGTGTATCATATATTTTCTAAGAGTTTTTCATGGAAATTTATATTTATTATTAACTAATGTATTAATTATTCTATATTTATTATTTCTATGTTGCCTATGTTTTATAGAATATCCAGATTGAACTCAACAATTGAA
The DNA here is from genome assembly GCA_963277665.1 of Viscum album. Taxonomy (NCBI): domain Eukaryota; kingdom Viridiplantae; phylum Streptophyta; class Magnoliopsida; order Santalales; family Viscaceae; genus Viscum; species Viscum album. Next base: position 1,868,329,501 of record OY728159.1, read on the forward strand.
AAGTTTATATTATATATTTTTTATAAAATCTAGAGTTTGTATCACATATATTATGGGAATATTTCGACATCTTTATGATTAACATTTATTGTAATACTCACTACTATGTTGACCATTAATTTGTTCTATTAGTAAATGTTTATTTATAGTGTGTTTTCCATTTTATAATATATTGAAGGAAATTTAAAGCTAACACATTGTGATGATTTTAACATTGGAATTTTTGAAGGAGTATCGTGGTTTCTAGTGTAAAGAAAACTATTGTTCAAATTTATTCTAAAAAAAGTCTTTGGCATGCAGTATGCAGATGAAATAAATGACTCTTCTTTTATTTTACATGATTGATAGTCTACAACTGAGTCATAGAGCTTCATAGTTCAACAGCTTGCTAAAGTAAACTATTGGTTCCACGATCATCAATGTTTGAACTTCTCGAACGGCCTAAGAAATACTAGATCTAGATGCCAATATCTCCATTTAAAATCTTTCACTGGGTGAAATTATTTTATTTTTTACATGTTATGTAAATCTATAGGTTGTATGGACTCACATAGTGTATCTTTAATGGGGTTATACTACCTCAATAAAAGTTAACTTTGGGTTTGGTATGTCCCAATAGAATGCAGGGTTTATCACATCCCCTTTGAAGACAGGGTTTTTATTAACCCATATTATCTAAGTAGAAAAGAATTATCTTATAAGAGTTTGGGTTTAGTTTATCCCCTTAGAAGGATGGGTTCCTCTTGACCCATAATATAGATAAGTTTAGGACTAAGCTTGTGATACCCTAGCATGGGTCCTCATCTGTAAAAGACCTAGTTAGGTTACCTACCATAAAATATTTGGTTCCATTTAAACAAAAAAAAAAGATAACATGTTAGGATTGAGCCTATAAAATTATTGGTTGGGTCTTCTACTCTAAATGAATGGGTTTTTTTCAAAACCTTTAAAATAATGGGGAATTGGGTTGATCCTCTAGGTGTGAAAAATGTGTATGTAAAGAGTTTTCACTCTCCTTCAAAAGTGAAATACCATAGTGGGTGAAATATCTCTCAGTTCCTCAGTGGGGTGAAGAGTGGGGTATGATCATTTCAATATGAACCACAATAAAATTATTATGTTACTATTTTAAATTATTTTATATTATTTTATCTCTCCTTTCATATATCAGTGTTGGAAAATTTCCTAATATTTAAACCCATTAATTAATGCTCATAAATAATATACTCTGATTAATTTTTAAAGAAGGAAAATTCAACCCTGTATATTTCGATCACCTCTCCCAGACCTAAAAAATATTATAATATATTAGATCTTATAAGGATTTTTTTAGTCATTTGTTCTTCAAGATACCTAAAAGTTGGTATGCAAGGTGGGAATTTTTTATGATGACTTATTTTGTCACTTTTTTATATCTCATAATTGATATTGTATATTGAATCATTTAGGATATGTGTTTCCTCATTATGTTTTTATTAATTGTGGTAAATTTTTATCCTAGTCCCTAACAAGTCTAAAGGAATGATGATTTTATTGATGGATGACTTGAGGAATAAAATTGGTCTGAATCTGATATTCCAACAACATTTCAATGGTGGTAGGTATACTCAGTGAAAGATATGGGTGGAAGGTTATCTATACTGTGTTGATATTTTCTCTTGGGATATTATGATCAAATCATATGATTTACCAAAATCTTATCTAGTTTATTTTAAAAGAGAAGATATTTATAAATATGATATTAATTATAAGGTCATAAATATTATTTATTTTTCATTTTCTAGAAATAATTTTGAAAAACAATTCTTCAGCACTACTTATATGATTTGAAAATAGATTTACATAACTACCCTTGATGAAATACATTCCTTGAAATTTTTTTCTCTATATATAGAAAATATTGAAACCTGAAAAAGGAGAACCCAACCTTGAAATGGTAAAACATCATTTTATTAAAGAGAATATCATTAAAGGTAATTAAAATATAAATTTATATTTTTCTCATGTTATTTTATATAGTTTCAAGGAGATAAGACATAATAATCATAATTGATTGAATTTCACGAATCCAATGATTCTTAAAAAGAAATAAAATAAATCTATGACTACTTGGATTGATTTTTAAATCTCTTTAAATAATGATGAAATTCCAAAAGAAACTGTTAATGTTTTATTTAATGAAAAACTCTCTTAGGTAATATTTTCACCTCTATATAGTTGTTCAAGTGATATTGGTTGATATAATATAAAATATGGAAATATGTGTGTGAAAATTTTAACTTAAGATGTTGTTTTTAGTTATTTTTCTCATGTTTCTATTAATTTTATAAATAATGATCCATGAATTGATGATCTGGAGGAAATGTGTGATTAATAAGAAGATCATATAAAATAAATGGATTTTATACTTATATACCTGAAATATAATTAAAAAATAATTCCGGAAAAAATGATATTATCTTCCTAATCATAAGAAATTGTTGAATATAAGAATATTTTATCTCTTGAAATTGAAAATTTGAGAATCTTTAATGTTGAATCTGATTTGTTAATCATAAAAATAAAAATGATAATATGAACGATTTTAATTCTAAGAATAATCAAGATAAATAATGTATATTTAACTTATTAATTGTTGATATGTCCAACATTGAGGATAAATATAATAGTCATAAAATAACTAAAATCATAGAAACAAATCTTCTTCCTCACAATAAAATGATTTTGATGATTTAGAATTTATTGAAAATTAAAATTAAAGGATGAATAATGAAATAGATAAATTTATGAAAGATAATTTTTATTTTAAATGGAAAATTTATAATCATAGTGATTCAAATTTTAATTTTATAAAGACTAATTAGTTTAAGAAATCCAATGATAAATGGAATCATCTTGATTGTGATTATTTTATTTCTATTTTTTAAAAAAAGTAATTTTTGAAAAGAAAATCTACTATAATTTCATTAGTTAATTGCTTTAAAGGTTGATATTATAGTTATTATTCATTTTATTTTCCATTTAATTTCACTTAATCTTTTGGTCACAGAATTAATTTTATGAATAAACTTGATTTTAAGGCCAAACTATCTACACCATCTTATTATTGGTTACCTAAAGTTATATATTCTAATTATTATGATATTAATTCATTTTTATATATAATTCATGTGATATTAAAACATTTTAAACCTGTGTAATATGTATTTTTTAATTCTTATGTCCACCATACATGTAATTTTAGTTATCGTTTGCATGTTGTCATTATATTTAGAATGTATGGTTTACCATTTTTCGCTAAAACACATTTCATTTTTCATAGGGGATGCTAGAATATATGTTTTCTATTTTTTGGTGAACTAGAGCAATATTGTTCTTATTTTATGGTTGGATTAAGTATATTTAAATATTTTTCAGTATTTTTATATTTATTATTCTATTATTTGACAAGTTACATCGCTCTATAATTTATTTAAAATCCTAATATAATCAATGAATATGTATTTTAGTCATAAATTATGGATTAATTATTTGATTATCATTATATCATTACATTCAAAATTATTTTAATATATTATGGAAATTTTGTGCCTCGTTTTGATATAAATATATATATTTAGAGAATTTTTCACTAATAAAATTGAAATTCATTGCATATTGTTTTACAATAATTATTTTAAAAGATGGCATCTGTTTAAGGGGAGTTAATATTGCTTTTAAATCTAATTAAAAAAATTAAATATGTGTTCTTAAAATGTATATCCACTACTTTACCTAAGCTGGAATTGGGGTGAATAATTTCATTTGAAATTTAAATTTTTTTAATTGATATATTGAATGAATTAATTATTAGGGAGGAAACCTTATTTTAATTCTGAAATTTTTCTCTAAAAATAAATCTTTTATTAAGTCAAATTTGAGTATATTCGAATCTGATTAGTATTTTTTTAGACATGTTGAAATTCTAATTATATAGAAACATTTGATTTAATTACCTTCATGGAGAGTAATATTTTATGATCAAAATTAGGGAGAGTTTGAGTGGTGTATATGTTGGAAATTTTAGAATTATATTGAGTTTGAATTTGTGGGAATTTTTAAATTTTCATGAAATCTATTAAATCTCGAAATAGTTTTTTTAACTTACTTTTGTTTGATTTTGATACATTTTTATTTTTTATATATTTATATTAGTCTTTCTAATACTTCCTAAATAATGTTAACATCATGCTTTTACTTTTCATTAAATGATATCTAATGAAGGATTTTTCATTATTTATCACAAACATATTTTATAATCAGTGTATAAAATACATGTACTAATATTGTAATGTTTTATACTTTCTTCTTGATAATTATTTTCTAATATTTATTTTTAAGAAATTGATTCTATACAATGCTTTTTAACATTATGTTTATATTTGTTGTGAATTAATTTTTGAGTATTAATTTCAAAGAGATGAATTTTCTATTAAGACATCATCTTTTTGATAATATCAAATGGGGGAGAGGTTTTTAAATTTCATTTGGTTTTATAACTGTAAAAAATGGTGATAATTCTGAGAGGATAATTGAACAACTATATGTTTTTTATAATTACAATGATCTTATTTTTTTGTCCCTCTAACAAAATTATTTAAAATACTAATACATTATTTTTAAAATTACAATACATTACCTATCATATAAGTCTAAATATTTTTATTTGTGTAATTAAAATTTCTCATATCATGATTGTGTTTTAATATTATATTATTTTTTTCATTAATTTGTATTCATTTTTTCATTTATTATATTATCATATCATTATTAATTGTATTATTTAGTTTATAAAATGAATTAGTTAAAATAATTCTTAACTTTGATTACATCTATTAATTATTTAGCTAATTTGTCTTGGTATTTCACAATTTGATCAATTATGTCCTGTTTAATAATTTTAATTTGGAGATACTATGCTAAAAACCTCATTAGGTACCTATAAATAACATTTAGACATTTTTTTATGTTCCTCTACATAAAAAAACATTGTTCCCACATAGCCAAATTGAAAACCAACCTAGCCAAATGTGAATCGACGTTTCCAAATATGGGTCCACATAGTCGATTACCTAGTTACTGTTACCTTCTTCATTTTATCCATAACACTATTTAAACAACTACCAATTCATTAATTCAATTTTTTCAGAAAGATATAAAAATTTTATACATTTCACTTGAATTCCTAAAACTCTGAATCAATTTTTATCATGTTCTAAAATATGTTTTAATTTACAGCAAGTTTTTAATCTGAAATCTGATGTTTCTCATAGAAGTTTTTATTCTGGATTTTGGAGATAACTTGGGAAACATATATACTATTTATTATATTCAGGATTCTTTATAATGATAATTAAATTATATAACTATAACTCAATTGGACCTAAATCTAATTATACAATTTTTATGGTCTATATGGGGTTAAAAGTTTGATAAGTCACTCTATTTTACAAATTTATCGAACCCCTTATGTGAATTTTTCTACATGGGTTATTTTATTACATGAAAAAATTCACTTTCATGAGAAAACAATATGTGGATATTTGGATACATGGTAAGTATTACCTTTGTGAATAAATTGGCTACATAGTGAAAAATAGTTTTGTGAATTATCTTATCTAAAATGGCTATGTAAATTCCAATAAATAATTCACTTATTTGAATTACATTACATGTAAAAGGATATATTAATCAGCTACATAAATCCAAATATGTCTATTTTCTTATGTAAAATGGATACATGAAATTACTTATGGGAATCAACTATGTAAAACATTTATATGAATTTCATTATGTGGCTTTGTAAATTTCTACAGGATTTTATATAAACTAGAGAAATTATTTTTCTTACACCATGTTTCACATATCATTTTTTGAATGTTTACTCATTAAATTTCTTGTGTTTTATTTTTTCAAAAATTAGTCATTAATTATCTAATAGTCATTCTAATAGGTTTTACATATTTTAATGAAAACATAAATGCATTTCACAAGGGATTAAGTGTGTATTGATATACACAATGAATGTTATGGAACTTGTGATTTTCAAATTCAAAATGATCATAATATCAAGATTGTGTCTTGAATATTGTTTATGATTTTTCAAGGATATTGATATTTATTATTACAAATTGAAATAATATTTCTGGAAATATATTTCTATAATTATATTTTTACAGAACATTGAGATAGAACTCAAAAAGTAAAAAGAATATATTAGAATTGTTTTAGAAAATTGAGAGTTAGTATCACATAAATTTTGGGAATATTCTAGCCTATTTATAACACAAATTTTTTGATATATTCACTTATATACCAATTTTTTATTTATTCTTCTAATAAATTTCGGTGTAAAACACATTTTCCATTTTAAATTATATCGAAGAATATTTTAAACTACCTCTACATGAATATTTTAATATTATAATTTTTGAAGGAATATCATGTATTCCAAAGTGAATAAAATAAATGTTTCTATTTTAAGTATTAAAAAATCATCAAATATAGTATAGTGACGAGATACCTAACTCTGCATTTCTTTTATGTGATGCATAGTTCTAAATTGAGTCTTGGAGGTTCTTCTTTTTACTGATTCTTGAATTAAAATATTGGTTGACCAAGCTTCACCATTTCAATATCCTAAAGGGCCTGAGCAATACCTTTTACAAATACCAACATCTCCATGAAAAATCATTCAACAAGGGAATTTTTTAATTCATTCCCTATTTTTTAACTATCTAGGCTGCATTGTCAAACTATGTGTGTATTTCACAAGGTTATAATACCCTACTAAAACTTATATTTGGAATTGGTATCTCTCCTTTGATTATTCATTTTATGATATCCCCTCAAATGGCTGGGTTTCACTTAACCTATAAAATAGTATAAGAAAGGATTTATCCAATAAGATCCTAGGTTTAGTCATTACTCGTAGAAGAGTGGGTTCCTCTTGCCCAATAACATATATAAGGTTAAGATTATTCCTATGAAATCATATTTTGGTTCTAAAACTATAAAATATAATGTTTGGTTTTCTCCCATAAAATAATGGGTTCTGTCTAAACCCAAAAAATGAAGTAGGTTAGGATTGATCCTGTAAAAATATTGGTTGGATATTCTACAAAAAAGGATGAATTTTTGTCTAAAAATATAAAATAAAAGAAAATTGGGATGACCCTATAGGTGTGAAAAAAGAATATGTAAAGAGTTTCCAAAATACTTCAAAAGTTATATAACATAATGGGTGATATCTCTCTTAGTTCAGGAGTTATGTGAAGAGTGGATTAAGACAATTTAGATATGAACAAATATAAATTTCTTATGTTCATATTTTAAATTCATTCATTTTATTTTATCTATTTTTCTTATATTGGTGTGGTTGAACTGTTTAATATTTTAACTAATGAATTTTTCTCATAAATTTTATACTATGATTATTTTTCAAAGAAACTCAATTTACCCACCCAATTTTCGATTTCAGAGACTCTTTGGGTCTTAAAAATATTATGAATTATTAATCTGTTTGACTATATTGAGCTTACTAAAGTGGTTTTGGACATATGATTCGAATATCATTAAAACATATGACGTGAAATTAATTAGATAAGTAATTGATTATGGCATAGTAACAATTAAAATAAAAGGAATAATAAATGTTAAAAAAAATTAATCAAATAATTGAATAATATAATTATATTATTCTAGAATATAAATAACGCATGTGGAAAACCGGGATTGAGGTGAGGGATCTCTCTAAACTACCCTTTCTTTCAGGTTATGAATATTCTATCTCTAAATTACTTTAACTATCTATTTAATATAATGTAATTATTGTAAATTATACATATATGTATCTCAAATATATACCTAGAATATTATCCCTTTCATTTATGGGGTAATACATGACTTATGAGTGTTTCTCAAATGCCTTCATTTTGAAATTAATTTTGATTGTGAAATGAAGTAAGTTTATGAAACCCATTTTAATTCAATGGTTAATTATTATATTATACCATATGATTGATTTTATTTAATTTTCCCCAGTATATCATGAACATGTTATGATGGGTTCCCCTAGATTGAACTCCCATTCATTAGGTAAATATTTAGTGTCGTGAAGAATCATATATGGGATATGGGAGTAAACCTAAACAATTATGGGACCTTTTAAACCACGTGATATTATCTAGTCAGTTAGTCTTGAATCATGTTTATGTCATGTTATATGTTATTTCCACATTTCATATTATTCCATGCTCATATGATACCATGTTTTTTATGATAAGATGTAATGAAATTACTCATGATCCTTCTCTTTTATGATATCATGTTATACCTTGGAATCTTTGGTTAGGTTTTGTTATCATGTTTATTACCTTAATGGTATTTTTAGCTAACCAATTTATTTATCTATTCCCCAGGTTATCCCATGATGTTTTAATAGATCAAATGGATTTTAGGATCTCATTATAGAGAATAAAATAAGGATTCCATGTTTTAAGTTCTTTTTTATGTAATATTAACCTAGATTCCAAAAGATAGTGGGCCTTTATGAACCTTGAGTTGAATTAATTGATATTTATATTTAATTATCAGATAATAAAACGTGCAAAAGTATTGGGTACCCTTAGTTGGTATCAGATAAAAGGTTTGGTCAACCATTGTAACGAATGTGAGAAAACATTAGTGAGAACCCTAGGGATAATTATAAGGACAAATATAAAGATAAATATATATAGAGGAAAATACCCTAGAATCCTATTGAACTATATAGATAGTATTTTTCAAGAAAATACATCCATGTATATATACTATAAGTGTGTGTGGATCTAGAACAAAGGTAACTTGGGGTAATAACCTTGAAAACGGTGCATTGAATGGACTCAATCATATCCTAGTACATGATAATGATCCTTATTTCACATATGGTTTGACACTACCAATGGATATTCATTATAAATTCAAAAACTCTTTATAAACCATTATCAAGGATATAAAATAACTACTAGTTTATAAAATCAAATAATAAATATTTCATTGATTTTTTATATTGAAACCTAGAGGCCAATAAGTTAGAGCGTACATATAATTCATGAGTATATTTCTTTTATGTTTATAAGTATCCCTATTTTATGTTAAAGTATTATCATCCTTTGTTTTTATATCTTATAGTTGAAGGTGGAAAATATAAGAAATCATACCATCAAACAACATGATAGGAAATCTTATGATTTACCTAATGATATTACCAACCTTATGGGAGTGGTATATAAGAACTTAATTGTATTATAGGATTAACTATCTCAAGTTATGAACAATAACATGAATCATGAGGAACACCCTACTCCTCCTAAGAAGGATAAGGTTATAGTTAATTCTTTTTTGTATGAAAGGACCCATACATTTAGTGGAACATTTGATCCCCTCATTTTTGACCCATGGATTAACTTCATTGAGAATATATTCTCTATCATTCAATGAAAATATAAAGATATGTATGTTTTGGTTATTAATAAAATTAAGGAAGAAGATAATTAGTGGTGGACATATATTAAGAACACAATTTCTAAAGAGGATATTGATTCCTTTGAATTGCAAGACATCAAGAAAATATTTTTAAATAAATATTTTCCCCAAAATCTCTATCTATATTAGAGAGGGGGTTTCTATGTATGGTGTAATGGGTAGTAGAGTATATCATGATGTGTGAGGAAAACTTCATAAGGATTTAATTGTAAGCCACTGAATTTGTTTTCACCACTGAAAGTAAGGTGGGACATTTATTTAGGGGGTTAAATCAAATTCTAGGAAAATATTTTTTGAATAAATACATCGACAGTTATGAAGATATTTTCCATTATGCCCACAAAGTTGAGATAGAGGTCATTAAATCTTAGTGGTCTCATGGGACTGGAGACAAAAAAACATAAAATAGAGTTTTCTTCTAGACCATCAATAGATAAATCCCAGGGAGGAAATAAAACCCAACATACCACTTATAAAAAGTTTTGTAATAATAATCCTAGAAACTATATAGGGGGACCTAAAATATGCATCATGTGTGTAAAAGAGGTGTATTCGGATAATAAGTTTGAAACCCTAGGTGTCACATAGTATTTATTTTGTATTATTTTATCTCATTATGGAGTTGTTTTGATATATAATATTTGTTGGGCCAAAATTTTAATTTTTAAGGCTTTTTTTCAATTTCATAGTTATCCCACATGGTTAGTAGTAATTGTGTGGTGTCTGTGTGGGTGCCCATGTGAGTTTAGGTGTGGCGCACTGCTCTGGAACAGTCTAATAAACCGTTTAAAAAGAATATTTTTTGAATATATAAGTTGATAGTGTCGAGTGGAATTATTTGAGCTTGGTTTTCTAAACCACACATCTTCCTAGGAGAAACCATTCTACGGTGAATGGCATAGAAATTGGTAAGTTCACGGTTGGAACATGGTTTGAAAAACCCTATGCAAACCATACGAGTTTCCTAATAATTAAAAATTTGGTTTTCTTTTTGGTTTTTTTCCATTATTTCCATATTCTATATTTTTTAGCTTTCCTATATTCTCCTATATAATGTCATGTGATGTCCTCTCCACCTTCCTCTCCATCCAAACTCTACCCTCCCACTCAAATCCCTCTTCATCCAGTGATCTAACCATATTTGTTCTGATTTTGCAGTTGAACCCTTGAGGTAAGATCTCTTCTCCCTCCCTTATCCCCCTTTTGGGAATTTTTTCCTCTCCCCATCACACAGTTTCATTTGGTCTAACCATATTTTTAGGGTTTATTGGGATTTTGGTTGTTTATTCCTTAGTAAGGGCGTGCAACAGGCTCCTCAAACCATCTTCAGTTATGTTTTGGTGTTCTCCACCCAAGGAAATATGTTTCAGATCAGTTTTTTATTCAACACTTGAGGAAAGATTTTATTCTTATACCATGGATATCCTAATTTTATTTGGTTTCATTTGTCGATTTTTAGTTCCTAGTATTTTTTACAGTGTAGTTTGTTCATCCTTGAGGCAGGTTTGAGTCACCAGAGTTAAAGGTGACTTACCTATGTATGAATAGGTAAGAATATATATATATATTTATTTATTTATATTCCCCTATTATATATATACTCACTAATGGAGGAATTAATATATATATTAGGGATAGGTGTGCTTATGTATATATATGAAAATTGCCTAAGCATGTTAGTATAAATCGGTATATGCATATATGAGCATATAGTAAGGATCCTCTTGTTCATATTCATGGCCATGTGAATATATAAATATGGGATATGTTTCCTTATGTATATGTGAAGGTGAATATTCTTGGTGGTAGGGAAGAGAGGCTTTGAGTGGTCACTGATAAAAGAAAAAAGTGTTGATGTGTTTCAGCTTAATCCACTTCTCCTTGAGGTTCGTATTGCTAAACAATTCATTCCTTCTATAATTTTAATATGTTTGTACCTTTTTAAATTCTCTTTTATGAATGTATATATATATATATATTGATATATATGGATATCCTTGTGGTATGTTCAAACCATTTTGATGTGTTTTTTCTTGTCATGGTGGGTTTTCATGTGCAATCTATGTTCATGATTTGAAAGGGAATCTTTAGTTATATAAAGTTTTATGAAATTAATTTCTTCCTTTTTGTAATGGTCTTTAGAATTGGGTGATGGGTTTTAGATGGTTTTTAAACTAGTTTTGGTTATCATTATGTAAAAGTAATTTTTTGGGGGAATTTGGTCATAAATTTTGTCTGTTGACCTCAAATGACCTAAAAGAGGTTTTGATTCTTATTTTCAGTGGTGATTTCAAATGTGTGGATGGTTTATATTTTGTTGAAAATCTTGGTTAGATTCTTAAAATATGTTTTGGGGGAAATAAAAAGGTATTGTGACTGTTTTTCCTTTTCACTAGTTGTTTTGAAATATTTTAGTAAATGGATGATTTTTCTAAAAACATTAAAATGTTTTAAGTGGTGTTTTATAGAAGGTGTGATGGAAAAAAGAAATTTTCCCAAGTTTTGGATTTTCAAAGAAGAAATTCCTTTTGTGGGGTGACCTTGATATGCTATAAAGGATTGGGTTTTCCCATTTGATGGAATGGGTGAACTGAATTGTGCCGTGGAACATGGTTCTGAAATGGGTTCTTATATATTATCCATGTTTGATAAAAAATATAATGAGGGTTTTCACTGTGAAATGCACTTGATCTTTTTGATTTAGGGAAAATTGGTTTTTTAACATGGCTCCCTTTTTGTGTTTGATGGTTTTCCTTTTTTATAAATAGTTTTTGGTTTTGTAAAGTGAAAATAGAGTTTCACCTTGGCATATGTGGTTGTGATATTGGCCTCTTCTTGTTTTTATTTTGGGTTCCCTTGGTGAGAAATGATAGATTTATTGATTAAATTATAAATTCAAATCCTCATGATCCTTGTGGGATGCAGGGAGGATGTCAGGGTTGGGATTGAGGATACCCATGGGGTGTTCCATGTTCATGAACTTGGGTTCAGGTTATTGAATAAGAAATTGGTGGAACTAAAGGGGTTAAACCTTTAATTGTTTTGATTAACATGTTTATTTAGGATTAGGAAAGGAAATTGTTAGAATAGGGATTAGTTGGTTACCATGGATTGTAAATGAAATTTATCTTAGTTGTTCCTAACTGATACCATGGAAAAAGTGAGTCTTTGTTATAATGTTAACAGGTTAATGAATTTTTTTTGAAAATGGTAAAGTATTCATGGGTTATGGAATGGGAATTATTTTTGAATTGTTTAATTATGAATTATGAATGTTATGTTGTTGTTTGAATATGGTTTTGAAATAGTATACGTGGTAAATGGTTAACGTATAATATGTGCATGGATTTGTGGTATGTGGGGTATTTACATAAGTTTCCATTCCCACAAGTCAGCCTAGAATGAGGCTCCAAACCCCACCTCTATAATTCATTGGTTAGAGAGTCGGAGTGATGCACTATTACCCTAATATAAAAATTGGATGAGCCTACCTAGAAATATTCTCCAAGGTAAGTATCATATACTACCTAAACCGATGCTCTAAGGTTAATGTGATAGTCTAATTGGATATAATATCTAATTTAAGTGAGATATAATTATTATGAGATGTTTTCCCTAGTGAGATAATGAACATGACTAATCCCTTTATGCTTAGTAGTTGACCAGCATAGGTCATAGTCTAATGTATTGAAATTAATAGCCACGTAAAAATAAAGAAAATTATTAAAGCGAATATTTTTAGCTAATGGAAATTTTTTTTTATTATTTTTTTTCATTACTTTAGTACATGCTCCATGTTTTCCAAGTTGTGACCTAGAGGTTGGGATTATCAGACATGGATTTGTGGATCATTTGGGGTGTTTTCTACTTGGTTGGTCTTGTTTTTTTTCTTTATGTTTTATTTTTCCATGTTTAATATGATTTAATGAGGTATTTTATGCTAATGTTTTGCTCATGAATTAAATTTTGATTTTTATTCCCAAATTTACCATGCCTTGTTTGGATATTAGGTTATACGCACCTAAGTGTCCTTGGGTGATTATTTGAGCCTTATTGGAAAATGTTTTAAAGTGATAATTTTTCAATTAAATAAAACAAGTGATTTTTGTTTTGATTAATGAAAATGGTTTGAATGGTCTTCATAAGGATAAGTCATGTGGAATGGTTTTCAAACACAGGTGTTTGCTTTTGGAAAACAAGGGAAATTTTTTAGAATTATTCTATGGATTTTATTTTTGTTTCCTAGAGAATATTTTGAATGTAAAGCCTTATTTATAGCTTTATTTTAAAACTAGCATTAATGTTTATCCTTAAAAAACTTATTTCATAGTTTCAGGTTGTTTTATTGAGCTATTAGGATTTTATCTCATGCATATATATTTCCAAATTCTTAGTTGTAATAGTTGTCTCTTCTTGGATGGAGTATGAGAGAGTTGGGAGGACATGTTTGGGGTCCCATCTTGAGTTGGTTAGTTTTCACTTCATTATTTCTTATAGCTGTTTATTTTAAAAAAAAATTTATTTATAGCTTTTATTCCTGCTTGTTTTGTTATTTTTTATTGAATTTATAAAATTTTTAATCAATTATACTATAATTTTGGTGAAATCATTTCCAACATAAATTATGTGACGTTGAAGTGCTAGTTGACAGATCGTGGGGATCATGAGACACCTTTGAACATTGTAGTGAATCGAGTCAGGTGTCAGGTAGGATAGAATCTCATGCCATCTCATTAAAATATGGTATCAAAGCTAGTTTCTTAATTGTAAAAATTTTCAGTATAGCCCATGTTATTTGCGGATTTTTAGGTAGAAGAAAGACTATGGTTATCAAATCATGAGCAGTAAGTCATGGGAGAGTCTAAATAGCTCTTTCTTGTCCCGAGCCTCAAGCTGCTAGGGAAAGTTGGGTTTTGAATCATGGATTTGAGTTTTTTCAGAGATTTTTTTTATTATTTTGATTTGATTGATGTTTTGATACCCATTGAGAATGTGCATGAAATTTGGTGCTCTCTTTTGGTCTCAGAAAGAAATGGATAGAGAACTTTAGTTGTGTAGTTCAAAAAGATTTCCTAGAAACCCATGTGATTCCCATGTGATCAACTTTACCCCATGTATAGAGTGTATTTTAGGGTTGTCTTGTGGTTCCCAAACGATGTTGACAATCAATAAATAACATTATTCCATCTATGGTTGGCCTGTTTTGGACTCCCTATGATCCTAGAATTCACCATAGGTGGTTTCTGAACATTGGAGGTGGGTTTAGAAGTATTTTGGGATGTGGTTTTTGTAATTATTATTAGGTTACTTTTTTAGTAAATTTGTTTTCTTAGATTTTAAAAACACTGATTGAGAAATATAAATCTTTTTAAAAGAAAAAATTTATTTTCAAGCATGTTTTGTGGAAAATAATGACGAGATAATTTCCTTGGTTTATAAAATGATTTCTAAAAATGGTTTCCTTTTTGTGAAATAGTGATTTCAAAAGTAAAGTTAGTTTTGAATGGTAATACATGGGTTCTTGTTTTTCAAAATGAAATATAATTTTGAATAAAATTTGATATTGGTTGAGTCATTTTTGAAATGTGTGGGTACCAACAATGTTTTTGGTTTTAAAGTGGGATTTCTTTTTTTTTGTAAAATACCTTGGTGAAGGGGGTTTTTAAAAAAAATCCTTGGTAAAAATGATGTTTTAAAAGGAAAAGTTATTTTGGTGAAATTGTGTATGTCTATTTTGACCTTTATTTTGTAGCTTGATATGTCTTGAAGTTTGTTTTGATTCATTAATTTAGAAGTAATAATCTTATTTATGTTAGGAGGAATGGATTCTTGAGGTCCATGTCTTATGTCATTGTGTTTATCCCCCAAAATTGTTGAAATAGTTTCTTCAGATTTGGTGCCTACCAAGACTCCAATTGGAGCAGTAGACATGAAACCATCCTTGGGAGAGTGGTTGATCTCTGGGTTGTCAGTTATAGTTCAGTTTGATGAGGTGATTTTATTTGGGAGGCCTTTATTTTGGTGTATGTGATCATGTTTTTGGTGATTTATATGTTGTTTTTTATATCTTGTGTATGTTTCACCCATTTTATCATTGATTCATTGAGGTTATCGTTTGTTCCAAAAGAGAGGAATTCGGTGAACAACTGAGTAACTAGGTTGTTTGTTCTACCAGCTGAGTTTGTTATACCAGCTGGCTATTAACTGTGTCCATTTGGATGCACGGTGGGTGGTGATCTGTGCTTTAAAACCTTTTCTATCTATGTGTGTTGTGACCCAGGGTGAGGGATCTTGTCATCTTTTGAGGCTCATTATGGTTGTTCTTTCTTCCATGGGATTTGATGTATTTTTACACGAGGATGTGTCTCCCATGGATGTTAAGTTTTTCAAGTATATGTATTTTAGTAGTTCTGTTTAGTACCACCATTTTAGAGGAAATATAAATGGGTGGGAGACCATGTTAGCTTTTTAAATGTTGAATAAGATTTCTTATTTGAGTTTCTTGTTCTAGTAGTACTTAGAAATGAGGATGCTTATTAGTTTATTAGAGAAATATTTTTCAATGATTTTAGTTTCTTCTTCGAGGTTAAGTCTCATAATGTTTTTCTTTTAGTTAGTTTTATATTGGACCATTAATTTTCCTTTTCGTTTCCTCCTAGTGGTACTTTTTGGGCATTGAATGTGGCATGGTGGGGAGATTCTGATTCCCTAGGTGTCATGATGATTTAATTTTGTATTATTTTATCTCATTAGGGAGCGGGTTTTAGCTCTAATAGTTTTTGGGCTGAAAATTAAATTTCTTAGAGTATTTTTAGATTTTTCATGGTTATATATCAAGGTTAGTTGTAATTTTTTGGTGCCCGAGTGGGTGCTTAGGTGATTCTAAGGTGTGGTAAATGGCATGTACACGGACTAATAAACCCTATGAAAAGGGTACAGTTTGGATTTGTATGTTTATAGTATTTAGTGGCATAGTTTGAGAATGGTATTCTCAATCATGTGTCTAACTGGGATCAATTGTCTAAGGGTTCCTATCCTTGGTAGGTGCTAGCGCATGGTTATTGCATAGTTTGGTATACCGTAGGAGTGGCACAATAATTTAAAATTTAAGTGTTTCATTTTTGGTTTTATTTTTATTCTTATTTTTTTTATCTTTAATTTTTTTTATTTCTTTTCTTCTCCTCCATAAGGTCACGTGATACCCCCTCCCAATTTCTATCTAGTCGTGTGCCACCCTCCCTCTCAATTGCCCCTTTATTTATTGATCTCAAAAAATTTGTTCTAGTTTGGTAGTCAAACCCTCGAGGTAAGCTCTCTTCCCCCACCATTCTACCACTTCTGGCTGATTTTACCTCTCCTCATTTCCCTGTTCAATTCTAATGTACCCTTGAGTTTTGGTTGATCCAATTTTTTTATTCCTTGTTTAGGGCATGCAACGGGCTCCTCGGGTCATCTTCTTGTATATTGGTGTTCTCCGCTAAAGGTGATGCATTCCAAATAAATTTGTTCTTCCACCACCACTTGAGGTAGGATTATATTCTACTAATTTGTCCCACGTGATTTTATTTGGGGACTTCTGGGGATTTTTGAGTTCTTAGAATTATCCATAGTGTGTTTCAGTCATCCTTAAGGTGGGCTGAGTTGAAAAATTTGATGGTGAATTACCCACATATGCATGGGTAGGCATATATATATATATATATATAATTTCCCTAGTTATATATGTATATAAAAAAATATTCACCCATGTACCTGTGAATATATATATTGGGGCAAGGTGTGATTATGTATATATATATGAAAAATGAATATTCATGTAAGTGCAAATGGGTATATGCATATATAAGCATATATGTAAGGATCCTCCTATACGTATTCATGGCCATGAAAATATGTAAATAGGGAAATGAGTTCTTATGTATATATGAAGGTGTATATTCAAGAAGGTAGGGTAGAGAAACTTCGAGTGGTTTCTAGTTAAAGCATCAAGTGATGAAGTGTTCTGGCCTGATCCTCTTCTCCATGTGGTAGGTGTTAACATGAAATTTGAATACTTTGGAAATTTTAATATTCTTTTCTCCTTCAAAAATTACATTTTATGTAATTATAGATATATTGATAGCCTTTTTATGTGTTGATACCATTAAGATGTTTTTTTACTTGGAATAGTTTGTTTTACATGTGAAATATGTGTTCTAGTTTTGAAATAGAATCTTTAGATATAAAATGATTTAATGAAATGAATTTGGAAATTTTTGAAATGGTTTTGAGAAGTGAGTGATGGTTTTTAAATGAGAATGAAACAAGTTATGACTTTTCATTAAGTGAAATTAATGTTCTAAGGGGAATTTGGTCTAAAATAATGGATGTTGAGCTCAAATGACGTAAAAAGTGGTTTTCATTTTTATTTTAAATGGTTATTTTAAATGTGTGGGTGGGTTACTATTTATGGAAAATCATGGTTGACTTATTTAAAGGTGTTTTGGTGGAAATGAAAATGTATTATGCCTTGTTTTGGTTTTTCACAAGGTATCTTGAAATGTTTTAGGAAATGCATAATTTTTATAAACCTCTTAAAATTTTTTACGTGGTGTTTTATTGAAAGTGTGATAGAAGAAAGGCCCTTGGCCATGTTTTCTATATTTAATTAAGAAATCCATTATATGAGGCATACCATGATATGATATAAAGGCTTGGGTTTTTCCTTTGGAAGGAATAAGAGAATTTTATTATGCAGTGGAACTTGGTTTTAAAATGCGGTCTCATACATTATTCGTGTTTGATAAGAATTCCAATGATGGTTTTCATTTTGAAATGTATGTGATCATTCAGATTTATGACAAATGTGATTTTAAGTGGGCACCCATGCTGTGTTTTATGGGTTTCCTAGTTTTATAAAAAAAATTAAAGTAAAAATAGAGTTTCCGCTTGACATATGTGGCTGCTCAATTTTTCTCTTTTTGTGGTGCTTTTTGGTTCCCGTCATGAGAAATCATATATTGATTGATTAAATGACAAATAGAAACAATCAAGATCCCCATGGGATACATGAAGGATGTCAATGCTGGGATTAGGGAAACCCATGGGGTGTCTCATGTTCATAAACTTGGGTTGGGTTTATTAAATATGGAATTGGTGGAACATAAGGGGTTAAAACTTGTATTGTTATGTTTAAAATGTTAAAATTGGGTTATGAAAGGAAAATGTGAGATTTGGGTTTAGTTGGTTAACAGGGTTTGTAAATGAAATTGATGTTAATTGTTACAAATTAATTGCATGGCATGAGGGAGTGGTTGGGATAATGTTAGTGGGTTAATGAGAAATGATTTTCAAAAGGTAATGTGTTTATGGGTTATGGCATGAGAATGATTTATCTATTGATTAATTATGAATTTTTAAGGCTATGTTATTTTTTTACTATGGTTTTTAAATGGTATATGTGGTAAATGGTTAAATAAGAATGTGCACATGGCTGGGTAGTGTGTGGGGTATTTAATTGAGGTTATAAATGAATGGGATGGATTAGAATGAGGATCCAAACCCCACCCCTATAATGCATGGGTTAGGGAGTAAGAATAAGGCTCTATGCCCCAAACGGATGCATTAGAAGAGAAAACCTAGACAGATTCTCCACGGTAAGAGTGATAGACTACCTAGACTGATGCTCCAAGGTAAGTGTGATATATTACCTAGACTGATGCTCAAAGGAAAGTGTGATAGACTACCGGAACTGATTCTCCAATGTAAGTGAGATATAATTATTGTGAAATGTTTTCCCTAGTGTGATATGGAACTTGAATGATCCCTTTATGCATAATAGTTGACTAGAATAGGCCGTAGTGTAATGGATGGAAATGCATAACAATATAAAAAATGAATAGAATCATTAAAGTTAATATTGTTAGCTATGGTTACTTCTTTATTCTTATTTATGTTTCCAATCATTCAACACTTAATCGAAGTCTGCCGACTTATGACCAAGAGATTGGGATGATCGGACTTGGAATTACGGATCCCTTGGGATGTTTGATTCCAGGTTGGGATTGTTTTTTTTTTGTTTTTTTGTTAGATCCATGTTTTCTATGATGTAATGAGGTATGTAATAACCATTTTTTGTTCATTGAGTACATTTTGATGTTTATTCCTACCTTTACCATGCCTTGTTTGGATATTAGGGAACATTTTCCAATGTGTCCTTGGGTTATTACTTGAACGTTGTTGGAAAATGTACTAAAGTGATTGTTTTTCATTCAAATAAAACTAGTGAGATGTTTTTTGATAAATTAAAATGGTTTTATTGGGTTTTATAAGGCCTAGTCCTGGGGAATTGTTTTGAAATGCATGTGTGCAGTTTTGGAAAACTAGGGAAATGTACTAGAAGTTGTCTATGGATTTGATTTTTTTTAGAGGTGATTATGTTTTTAAATCCTAATTTCTATATTTATTTTCCTACTATAATTGATGTTTTTCCTTTTGAAACCTATTTAATGGTTTTGTTAAGTTGTGGTGACCTAGTGGGATTTTAATTCATGTTTATAAATTTCGAGGTTCACAGTTGGATTCCTTTTTTCCTTTGTGGCTGGTATGGGGGAGAGTTCGGTGGATTTATTTTGTGTCTCATCTTGACTCAATTAGTTTTCACTTTTTCTTCCTCGTATCTATTTTTGAGTTACTTGTTTCTGTATAGATTTCTTGCCTACTTGTTTAATTATTTTGGTTGTTTCAATTATATCTTTTTCAGTCGACTAAACTCTGATTTGGTTGAAATTGTTCCCAAATGATGTTTTTTGATTCCCATGTTCTATTCGCTAGACTGTGGTGATTGTGAATGCCCTTCAGACCATCTGCAAAATCTGTTCGTGTGTCAGTTTGGAGGGTATCATGGGACAATTTGTTACAATAAGATTCCTAGGGAAATGGAGAATCCCAATAATGAGTAAAAAGAAATGAATGTTCATATCAACAAAACATCTATAATAATATATTTTATCTATAAGTAACATGAGAATTATTATATCTAATTCCCTAAACCAAGGGTTTTGAGAGACAACCATTGAAAAAACCCTCCAAGGATGCAAGTAATGGTGTATTCTATCACTAAGGTTAAGGTTGATTCCAAAAAAATGTGGTGATTAGTGATATAGTTACTCATTTAAGAATAGCTAATTTACTCTTTGATTTTGGTTCTATGCATTCAATCATATCATGAAAATTTAATAGAAATGTTCATACACCCCCGCAAGACATGGGGTTGATCTATCTGTGGGAAAA
Source organism: Viscum album (assembly GCA_963277665.1). Classification (NCBI taxonomy): domain Eukaryota; kingdom Viridiplantae; phylum Streptophyta; class Magnoliopsida; order Santalales; family Viscaceae; genus Viscum; species Viscum album. Next base: position 1,868,350,336 of record OY728159.1, read on the forward strand.
GAAAATAGATTGATTGTTGAATCCAAAGTATATAACTCCTCCCTTGTCAATGTTTTTGAACTTGATACTATAAAAAATAATTCCTCACTGAATTAAGTATTTTTTGATGTTATTTTGGGAATTGTATGGCTATGATTATATAAATACAACATTAGTAGTCTAGAGAGGGAGATCACTCTTCACATAAAAATTTATCCTTTGATTCATAATAAGTGTAAATTTAAGGATGAACATCCCTGGGAATATTCTATTCATGGATGGGTACTATTTCCTTATGAACAATAATATCTACCCCAACTAATTTAGACAAAGAACATAATCATGTTGGAAGACATTCATATTGTTATGGATTATACTGATGTATTCCCTGAGGAGTTTCTTAGTCTTCCTCATAACCAATAGGTTGATTTCTCAATCAAAATTATATCTATAACTCTACAGATAACCAAGACTCGTTATATTATGACCACCATTAAGTAGGAAGAATAGAAGAAGTAGTTACAATAGAATCAAGAAAACTATTTTATATGTCTGAGTGACTCACCATGGGGTGCACTGGTCCTATTTTTCAATAATAATAATGGATCAATACATCTCTATTTTGATTATCGTGAACTAAAAAGTCATGAAAAAGAACCAATACCCACCTCTATAGATGCATTACTTGTTTGATCAACTATGTGGAGCTCAAAATTTTGAAAAGGTGGGCCTTTCATTAGGATATCATTAATCTATGTTAAAGAAGATAGATATTCCCAAAACTACCTTAGAACATATTTTCGACATTATGAGTTCATAATAATACATTTAAAACTCACTAATTCTAGTGAAATATTTATGGACATAATGATTAGAGTCATTGATGATTACCATAACAAATTTGTGGTAGCATTTATAGATAATGATCATATATACTCTAGGGTCAAGGAGGAGCATCAAGAGAATCTTTACACTATTCTAAGGGATTAGAGAAAGAAAACCTATATGAAAAATATAGTAAATGTGAGTTCTGTGAGAAGTAAGTATCATAATTGGGGCATATTATCACCATCACAGAGATATTTTTGAACCCTTCTAATAAAAATACAATCAAAGACTGTCCTAGAGAATCATATTTAATGTTGATCCATAGTTTCTTTAGTTTTTCTAGGAATTACAAATTATTTTTGAAAATAAATTCAGGATTTTAAATCTCAACAACCAAGAAAGCATGAAAGTGTTTATAAATTTTCTTGAATATAGAAATTATATAGATAATTAAGAAGTTAAAAAAGAGGATTATCATGGAACCAATACATATTCTTCCCTCAAGAGGGGATTTTTTTTGTTTACAACAATTATTAAAATATGGTTTTAGGTTGTAATATATTGAAAATGATATAGAAATATCACATGCCTCATGTAAGTTGATATTTTATGGTAAAAAATCCAACAGATGATCTGGAGTTGGATGTAGGGATTTTTTTTCTAAATATTTGGTGATATTATATCCCTAGGGAAAAATGTAAAAAATATATAGATCACAAGAGCCTAAGATATATATTCATATATAAGTATATTAACATGTTCTAGTGAATATTGTTAGAGCATACCCAGAACTATGACTCCTCAATCCATTAGAAACCTGGGAGAGAAAACAAAGTGTAAGATGCTCTAATTAGAAAGGATCCGGAGATTTTTCATTGATGAGAATTTAGAAGGATCCAACATTGTTAAATTTATAAAGGATGGATATGGGAGTAGATAAAGGATATTAATCATACCTTTGTCAAATGATGGATCAACCATCCATTATTGAGATCGTGAAGGAGGCCTAGGAAGATGATGAGGTGCTAGAAATAAGGTAGTGTATATTATAGAGTTCAAATTAGATGAAGGTGGAGTTATAAGGATTTAAACACAAATATGTTTTCTATAAAAACCAAAGTCTAACAGGGAGATTTTGGATGATGTATATATTTCAACCTTCTGTAATCATATGGTAAGAACTAATATGTATAGATATTTCAATAAAAACTTCTTGTGGGGTAACATGAAGAGGTAGATTGGTAAATTTTATCTCAATGCTTGGTGCGCCAACAAGTCAATGTTGGATGATAAAAGGATAAGGGTATAATTAAATACTTTCCCATACTAGTATATAAATGAGAAAACATAAACATATTTTTCATTTTAGGACTCCCCATGACACCGAAAGGAAATAATGCCACAGGTGTGGCCGTTGATCTCTTTAAAATGGGGTAATAATTCATTTATATGAATGAAGATTTCAATATTGACCAAATATTATATATTTATATATATATATATAAAGGAACTGGTAAGATTTCTAGGGGTTCCACTCATTATTGTATATAAATGAGATATGAGGTTTACCTCCTTTTTATGGAGAAGCCTTTAGCAAGTGTTCGGTATAGAACATGGTATCATCAGTTCTTATCACCCATTGATAGATGGTTAGTCTGAGAGAACCATCCAAACTCAAGAGGACATGTTGATGTATTGTTAAATAGATTTCTAAGGATGTTAGGATCAGAACCATACCATTCTAGTGTTCTCATATAAAAATAGGTTACATTCAACCATTAAAATGGAACCTTATAAGGCTCTATATGGGATGTGGTTTCCAACTATGACATGCTGGGATAAAGTTAGAGAGATGAATCTAATGGGACCAAAAATGTGCCAAAGATATGACAGAGAAGGTGAAAACATTAAAAATCACTTGCCATCTTCTCAAAATTGATGGAAGATATATAAAGACAACAATCGACGATACTTGGAGTTTGCGGTCAAAGATAAGGTGTTCCTCTATATTTTACAATAGAAGAAAGTCATGTAGTTTAGGAAGAATGGAAATTTTATTCCTAGATAAATCATCCCCTTTAAGGTCCTTTATCTCACCAGAGTGGAGGCATACTGACTAGAACTCCAACCTGACCAATCATAAGTACATTCTTTGTTCCATGAATCCCAATTGAGGAAGTACATACTAAACCCTTCTCTTGTATTGAATCCAAAGACAGTACCCATGTAGAAATACCATTCATATGAGGAGAATCCAGTGAATATATTTTTTTTATAAAGACATTGTTCTATAAAACAAGACAACCCACATTGTCAATGTTTTAGAAAAAAACTACATGTTTGGGGAAGTAATTTGGGAATTGGAGGAGCCAATGAGGGAGAAGTGACCTTGAATATTTTTACCTCGATATATAATATGAAATTTCATGGGAGAAATCATTTAATGGGATAATAATGTAACACCCCAATAATTTACAATATATTTCATTTTATGTAAATTCAATCTCTTTTATAGCTTTTGATGCATGAAACAACGGGTCTAAATGAATCATGATTCCCTATAAACATATTATAATTTAAATATTAACATTAAAACCTAGTTCATAAATTGGATGTTGTGAATAAGACAAAATAAAGTATGAAACTTATTTTTCAAATAATTCTAAAAAAATCATTGGTTATCTATTTATTAGTGAAAAAATAAGAACCATTTTAAATATAATGAAATGTTTTCAGGAAAAAAACTATTTTTTCAGAATGGAAGATTAATCATGCTTTTCATTCATATATAAAATTAATTTTTACCAATTTTTGAAAATTAATGTTTTTTAAACATTGGTTTTTAAATTATTATATACAATTATCTCAGGGTAAATATTTTTACTGTTTTAGAAAAGTAACAAATTTTTTATGAATAGTTAAAAATACTGATTTTTATTAAAAAATACCTTTTTCATTACAAATTTTACAAGTCCAATTTTATTTTAATGTGGTTTTAAATATAAATTTAGTTAAATTTTATAATAATTACTCCACATTATGTTATCTTAATAACATTCATGATTAATTTTCATATAATTTTTTTCATCGTTTGAATGTATTTCTTTTAGAAAACCTTTTTTACATGACTCTAGGTCAAATTTGAAATTTAATTCAAACCCTTATATTAGTATAATTTGTAAAACCTTATTATATTTCTTTAATAATAATAATTTATATTATATAATAAATTTAATTTAATTTTTTACCACAATTAATAGTGGAAATATTAAAAAATATTTTCAGTGGTTAAGGAAAAAACATTATTACCAGGGATAAAACTAAAACAATAAGAGTTAAAAATAAAACAAGAAATTCATAATTACTATTTTATGGACATATTTAATCATTATATATTATAATATTTTAAAATGGTATATTTTTGTGCCATTTGTAATGAAAAAAATATGTTTGTAATTCTTTTTTTTCAAAAATTTTAACTTTGTTATCTCCCCCTCATATAAAAGGACACCCCCTATACACTCCTTTACACACTTCTAAGACCCATTTATTAGGACAATAACTTTCCATATAATTCCCCAAATTTCATCGCCTCACACTATAATCCTTTTTCGGGTTATGAATTCATCTAATGATGGATTTTGGTTTAATCCAGAATAAGTTGTATGAAGAAGAGGTAACATCATTAACTAATAATTTTATATTATTTCTTATTACAACTCCATAACATATTATTAAAACATTTTGACATAATAAACTCAATATATTTATTATATATATCTGTCTTTTAATTTAATTACCTAAAACCATATCACCCTCCCTCAAATGGGAAACAAAACTCTTGATGGTGTTTTTACCTGACTTTCGCCTCACGAAATGACTTAATTCATTTTCCTTCACGAATTCTCATAATTGGATATAATTACGTATCTAATATTTATATATAATGCTTATTAAATAATTATAATTATAGAATTATATTATCATATAAAACTTCTTACTTTCCTTTCATTAGAGAATACAATAATGTCGCTCATAAGTACGATGAACTACCATCTCGTGAAGCGATGTGATTCGTTTTTCACATACACTTTACATAGAAGGTAATAAGGATTAATTTCGTGTTTGTATATGATATTAATTAAATAATAACCATCATATAAAATAAATATTTAATTTAATTTATTTCAATTTCATTAGTTGTATAAATGATAACGTTGCTCGTGTGTATGGCGGACTACAGCTTGTCGTCACCATGATTTTAATGTTTTTCATTTTTCATAACTGTATTTAATGGTTTGTTTTAAAAGTATAATTTATATATAAAAAAATAATTATATCATTTTTACCATTATTTAGATGATTATTTAATAATTTATTTTACCTCAATGAATTAACAATGTGATTTTGGACATATGATCACTTTATCATAAAAATTTTCAAAATCAAATTAATTAGATTTTTAGTGCAATATGACCTGATATCAATTAATATTAAATTAATAATAAAACTAAAAACTGTTTTGAAGAAATTAAATAATTAAAACAATTTTATTATTTATGAATATAAAACACACATGAAAAATCAGTCTTGATGTAAGGGATCACTCTAAACCACCCATTCCTTTGGGTTATGAACTTTATCTCTCTAAATCACATTATCACTCTATTTTTTTAAAAATTTAATGCTTTGGTCAAAGACCAAAGAAAAAAATATTGAAAAACAAATAAGTTACAAGAGTCTGAAATAGGGGATTTTTTTACAATCTCTATCAAAAAACTCAAATAAATCAACGGGCAGGGAGTTCATCCAAGTCATGCGCTGGTGAACTCCTTTGTTGGAAAGAGCATCAGCAACAGAATTAGCTTCACGGTAAGTATGGGTAGCTATAAAATCAATCCCATGAAGTGAGTTAAAGCAGTTCATCCAACAAGTAGTATGCTTCCAGGACAGATGAATGCTGCCATTCCAGATGGCATGAATGATAGTGGTTGAGTCACTCTCAATCCATAACTTCCTCCAACATCTTTGAAGAGAAAAGTAAATAGCATGGATGACACCCAAGAGTTCCTCATATAGTGATGACGAGTGACCACATCCAACATAGAAACAGCCCTGAAACTGACCAGTGGAATCTCTGAAAATAGCTCCGCAACTGGCAGGGCCTAGGTTTCTTTTGGAAGCACCATCAAAATTTACTTTGATACATCCTGGAATTGGTTCCTTCTAGAATACCTCGAAGGTGCGTTTGGGATTTGGGTAAATGCTAGGAACTCGGAGGCAGCGAAGAATCTCATAGTCCCTAACCTAGTTATTGCAGCAATCTTTTTGAATGAAAGCAGCTTCTTGGATCGCGAAAAGAATCCGATATTTTCCTGCATTGAGACTAAAAGTGTGATTATTATGAATAAGGTCATTTCTAACGTACCAAATATCATGGATGAGTTCTGCCACTGCTGCCAGTAAGATGTTTTTGATCTGCAAGGAAAGCTTAGATCTAGTGCAGTTTTTAATAAACACAGAAATAGAATCAGTAAAAAACCATCTGCAGTTGAATAAATCAAAAACAAAATTCCATAAGGTAGAGGCTGTCACACAAGACAGGAAAAGATGATCTGCATCTTCCCTGTGTTGGTTACACATGCGACATTTAGAACAAAGTTGGATGCCAATATTTTGAAGAACAGTATCTGTAGGCAATCTATTATGGGAAAGATGCCAAATGAGAGTTAGCCTAGAGGTTTTAATCCAGGGTTTATTAAACTGGATCACCCAAATATAATTTGATTCAATATGAGAAAAATTTTGCTTATAAAAACTTTTAGTGTCAAGAATGCAATTTGGGGTAGGTTCCCAGACAAGGAAGTCACCATCAGGGGAAAAAGAGTGATTATTAATGATCTTTAAAATATTATCAGGGAGATCATGTCAATGAAATTGAAGAACATCGTTTATATATTGATTAGTGTCCTAAAAAATGTTACTAGTAGGTAACAATGTAATCAAGGGGTTATCATACCATTTTCCACACCAGAATTTAATTGAAGAATCGGCACTAACAATCCATCTAGATTTCTCCACGATCTTATGATATGTGTCCCTGATAGATGGATAGATGGTAGAATTAATGAAAGTAAAATTTCCTTTTATAAGTTTAGAAATAGATCTATGATACAAGAAATTAGTAGCTTTAGAAGAGGGATTAATAATGTGCCAAGTGAGACGGGCCTGAAGAGCGTCATTGAAAAGCTTTAAATTTTTTATACCAATCCCACCTTTATCAAGAGGTCGGCAACAATAATTCCAAGGTATAATGACAAGCTTCCTTTTAAGAATACTTCCATCCCAAATGAAAATTTTAATATAAGTATTAATTTTCTTGAGAATACCAATAGGCCATTTATAAATTATGAGGGAGTAGACCATTTTGGAGACAATGGTTGATTTGACCAAGAAAATTCTCCCATCCATGGAGAGAGATTTCCCTTTCTAATTGGAAAGTTGGTTTATAATCTGATCAATAATATTAGCAAAATAGCTGGCTTTGGGTCTCCCCCAAAAAATTGGAACTCCCAAATAAGTTAAAGTTAATAGACCCTCTTTAATTCCCAAATAAGTGGTAATGCTAGCTTTCCTTCCAACAGAAATGTTCTTACCAAAGAAAATGAAGGATTTATTCCAAGAGATCTCTTGACCAGAAACCTCTTCATAATGAGCAATAGCTTTCTTAAGAGTATGAATATTCTTTTGATCCCCTTTAAGAAACATGATAATGTCATCAGCATATAAAATGTGATTAGGGGCATTAAGCTTTCTAGTAACTTGTATAGGTTTAAGCTTACTTTGATCAACCAAATTACTGAGGAGTCTACTAAGATAATCCTCAGAAATAACAAAAAGAATATCTGAAAGAGGGTCACCATGTCTGAAAACTTTAGAACAATTAAAAAAACCTCTAGGAGAGCCATTAATAAGGATAGAAATGTAAGCAGAATGAAATAAATTCCTAATCCTTCCAATGAAAATATCTTGAAATCCAATGCTTTTTAGAACTTTAAAGATGAAATTCCAATCAATGGTGTCAAAATCTTTCCTGATATCCTGTTTGATCGCCACACATCCCCCTCTATTTTTTTTGTTTAAACTGTTAAAGCATTCAAGGGCAAGACAAATACAATCTTGAATGGATGTTCCTTTAATAATTCCAAACTGATTCCAATAAACAATTCTATTGCAAATAGGAGCAAGTCTATTTGCAATGATTTTGGTTATGATTTTAAAAAATGTGTTAATAAGAGCAATCGGTCTGAATTTATGGATCTCAGATGCATTCTCGGCCTTAGGATCACTCTATTTAATATTATGTTATTATTATAAATTATATATATTTGTGTATCATATATATATACCCATATTATTGTCCCATCATTTAATGGGGAATACATTCCTTATGAATATTTCTCAAATTATTTTATTATGAAATTTCTTTTTATTTTGATTTGAAGAATGATAATGAAACCCATTTTTTTCATGCATAATTCTTATTTTATGCCTTTTGATGGATTAAATTTATGTTTCATTCATATATAATGAATGTTTTATTGTAATACTCATATATTTCTCCAATTCCTTGGGTAAATCTTTAGTCTCATGAGGCATTATATATTGATCTTCCATGTGATACTATCTATGTTGTTATTCATGACCCTTGTTTATGTAATATTATATATTGTTTCAACATTTACTATAATTCCATAATCTTATGAAACCATATTCATTATTATATTATTCCATTCAATTACTCATGAGACTTCTCTTTTAGGATATCATGGTATACCTTTTACGGTCATGTTTTTTCCTTATCATGTTTATTCCCTTATTGGGTTTTTAGATTAAACATTTAATTATGTATTTCTTATGTTATCCCATGTATTTTTTGGAGATCAATTGGATTTTAATATCTCATTATTAAGAATAAAATAATTATTTCATGTTTTATGTTCATTTTTTTGTAATAGGTACCTATTTTTCTAAATGCATTAGGACATTGCAATACTTGAACTGTATTAACGCATATTTAGGTATTTTAATCATATAATAATATGTATAAAAGTCTTGGATAACCAAATATCATATTAAATTTTTTATTAATGTCTAATTTCAGAAAATGAAACGCATTTTGTTTTTCCATTTGAGAAATTCCATATAAAATACACAAGACATTCAAGAGAGTTTTCTTCTTCAAGATAAGGGATCCAAGATTATTTCTAAAACTAATAGAACCCGAAAAAAATTTATACCCTATCTAATCTATAATTACAATTTAAATGAGGTTTCTCTTCAATTCAAGAACCCATCGAACATCTTTTATATCTTTACCCATACCATCATGATGTTCTAAATACGCATAACCTATACCCATCATACAATATCTATTATAATTTCTTAAGTAGACATAACATGACTCAATATATAATAATTTAGTAAAGTACTCTCTATTATGATACATGTGAAAGGATTATCCTAAGTCCAAAACCAACTCTTCATGGATAAAAATATCACAGACATTCAATAAATCCTTCATATTGATATATTTTTTACTAACAACTAACAGTCATTATTATTTTATTTATAATAATTATTATCATATGAAAATTTATATTCAATTTGATAATGTTTTCTACTTTTTTGAAACATTTAATCATCATATTCTAGGGTTTAGATTTGTGATTTTAGACTGACTCCTCTCTGATTGAATATCCTTTTGATCACTCCATTCTCTAATGTTCAAACCCACATAATCACTTTCAATAGTGATTTTATTTTAAATTTCTTTATCTAATAAATAATAATTTACCTATTTATGGTCCATATAATCCTTAAAATACATCATCAAGTCATTAACTTACATAAAGTACTCATCCAATGATGATATGAAAAATTATGGTGTGGTCCTCTTCACATATTGAAAAATATTTATATGAATGATTTAATAATACATTATTAAAATAATCAAGAGGTTACCTCACTATAGTTCCAAGATTCATCTTAAATATTTTTATTCTAGTTTTTATATATATTCTCCAAAATATGAATTTATTCATGATTAAGTATTCCATAATAGAATAGATTCCGAAATTAGTAAAATCACAAGTAACTTCTCAAAGAAATTTATCACCTGATGGTAGAAAAATTATTCCATAATCCTTCTTAAGAACATCATCATAGACATGAAAATACATAGAAAATAAATTTCCACTAGGGGACATGTTGATAACCTTCTTTGTAAGACTACCTAGAGCCTCAACCAATTCATATGGTCTAAGAGAGTGCTCATCTTATTTCATCAGAAATTGAAATCATTTTCACCATAAAACTAATCTATCTCAAGTTTCATATGTCTTATATTTAAAGAATAAAAAGGAATAGAAACAATGGGATGTTGGAATTTGTTTTTTGTATTCTTAAAAAAATCTTTAAATCCTTGAGGGAAATTTACATCAATAAACCTACAATAACAGTGGTGGAGGATAAAATGCATATAGATAGCGAATTTTATTAATGAATAAATATTAGAAATTTTTTATTGTCTTCTCTATAAAAGTTACTATTTTCAAAAATCAAATGGTTTGACCAAGGAAGAATGTAGAAGATGGATTCAGAATCCCATAAAGTGAAAAAACAATGACAAGTTCAAGCTATACTTTTTAATGGAAATGATTTATCCTCATATAATGATGAGATGGAGTTTCCTTTTATAGAGTAAATTTTTTTAAAATCTAGAACTAAATTTTTTTCCCACTTTTTAAAATCATGCATTAAATCACGAAGATGCACATTTTTAGGTAACTTAAATCCAACACATTTTTTAAAAAAGGAAAAAAATATAAAGAAGATGAGGTTTTATGTTGAGAAACATTTTCCAACACAATATCAAATCATCTTTAAGACTATTTCCCCTAAATGAATTCCACTCAATAGATATGGAATGTGCACAAATTCAAGTTCAAAAATTATGAAGAACATAATAATAAATTTTGAATTTCAAAGTATCTTAACATCAAGATGGTTAATAATAAACTGTTTTTTGATCATGTTCATGAGCTCTAAGTTAGAGAAAAAAAATCCATTCCCTTAAAACTTATATACAAAAAACTATCCAAGTTGGAGAAATGATTTTTAAATATCCAACTATGTTTAAATAAATTATTAAATCACTCATTAAATAGAGTGATAATATTTCCTTGTAATAATTGAAAAATCTTGTTCGCATTAAAGAAGAATTCATGTTGACATATGCATGTATAGATTTTCATCTTGATACCAATTTAAATATATTTGAGGTAAAGGAACCACCAAAAACTTACTTACATGTTGATAAGAATGTTCAATAATCCAAGAATAAAGGAAATCCATTCAATAATAAAGTATAAATCTTTATCTATAGAATATCTAGGCATTTGGAAGAGAATGACATTCTTGAAAGAAAGCTGAAAAACCCACTTCAATTATGATGACTGAATAAAATATAGTTGTGATGATATCCAAATTAAATATGATATAGATGGATATTGGATGGTGTATTGATTATATAGAGATGTTTCATGTGTGTAAGGATCGTTCACTGTTAAAAACCTTTATTATTGTACTATCATGGAAGAAGTACACCTTAGAAATAACGCATATATCAATGTCACCAAAAAATGAAGTGTTAAAGTAAACATTACATATATAAATAATTTGACTCTATTAAATGTGTTGTATGTACTTATGAATCAAAATATTTTAGAAATTGTTGGTATTTTGTAAAAGATTGGGTTTTGGGTTTCATTCAAATCTGACAAGGTTATCTTGTCGAAGGGAGGCATTTTTGTGAAGAAGGGGTACTCAAATAACAACATGTAACAACTCTAAATTAATAATTTTATTGAATATTTTTTTACTTGTTTGAGTCTTCTAGTTTATGGTATGATAATTTAGATCATGTTAATTATAATTTATTAAAATAATGAATAATTTATACTTAATAGACATTTTAAATGAATTTAATAAATGTGAAACAAGTGTAGAATCTAAAATTGATTAGAAAACCCATTTACATGTGTCAGGATAAATTATGATATATTAAAATTATTTTGGATATTTTGTAACTGAATGGTTTGGTAACTCATAGAGGAAAACTGTATTTTATTACATTTTTCTGACTATACTATCTCTTTACAAATATTTATTCTTAGATAAAGGGTTAATTCTTTAACATGTTTAAGAATTATAAATTTGATGATTAAAACCAATTAAACCAAAGGATTAATATATTATTCTTAAATAGAGGTGGTGATTAGTTTATGAATCAATTTAATGAATTATTTACAAAACAATAGTATAATTCATCAAATTTATTCTCCATATAATCCTTTCTAAAATGGCTCAACTGAAATGAAAGAAAATAATACTTTAGAAGAAGTGGTAAATTCCATTATTAATAAACTTAATTTATCTTTAAAATTATTTGGTGAAGATTTATTTATCATGTTTCAATTTCATTATGGGATTACGTCGAGGAAAACAATGTTATCCCCTTATGATTTTTGGAAAGGTAGAAGACCTAATAATTCATATTTTAAGTGTGGGTGTATTTATATTAATATAGAGTTCCTGTTCCAAATAGAACTAAAATTAGTCCTGGATTTATTAACATTTTTAATGAATATATAGAAAACATAAAATCAAATAGAGTAGTAGATTTGGAATAAAATTTCATTTTATAATCAAGGGATATAGATTTTATTAAATAAATTTTATTATGTTGATATGGAGGTGGTTATTCCACATATACCTATATCTTGTACCCCATCTAGTTAAAATACAATAGTAGAGAGTAGTGATTATTCATGAGTTGAACTGAAAAAGAGTACAAGACTTAGGAAAGATATTTATCAACATCCAGAATTAATTTCTCCCAATTCCATAGTTTTCCTTGTTGAGGGAGATCAAAATAATCCCCTTCTAGACAAGAATACTATGGTATTGACGATAGAAGATAACCCAAAGGCTTATAAAGAAACATTGGCTTCTAGAGATGTTTCTTTCGGGGAAGAATCGATAAATGATGAAATGTATTCCATTATAGAGAATAATACTTAATTCATTATGGATTTACCAATAGGATCAAAACACAATTTTTTTAAATAGTTTATTATAAATAAGTAATATTCCAATGGTAAAATTCAATCTTTTAATGTAGCATTGTTTCCAAATGTTTTATACCGATATAATGAATATATTATTTGGATAGTTATACACCTATAGTGTAGATTACATCAATAAGGACTCTATTTTCATTTTATTCAATTAAAATTTTTTATATCCATCAAATGAATGGTATCACTTTTTAAAATGGATAAATAAATGAAGATATTTACTTGGAAGAACCAGTAGATTTTTTTATAGGTTATTGAAAATAATGTATATTAACTAGTTAAATCTATTTATGGCCTTAAAATTTCTATGAAGAAATGGAATAAAAATGTAATAATATTATTTTATATGATATATTTACTAATAAATATGTGGATTAATGTGTCTACTGAATGTAAATAAAATTAGAGTTATTGTTTATATATATTTGGATGATATATTAATTTTTTGAATCAATATGATTGCTGTAAATGTGAAAAATAATTATTAATCCTTTAAATTTAAAATGAAGGATCTTGTAATAGTTTATACTATTCAATGTATAGTTATAAAATATAGTGGGGGTAATTATTTTAGTTAGTCTCATTATATAAAAAATTATAAATAAATTTTACCATATTGGTTTCAAGGATGTTAATACTGCATTAGATTCTAGAGTTGAACTATTTTTTATTATTGTTAGAACCATAACATAACATGAGTGCTCTATTAGAATTAATTATTTAATATATTAAATTTATTGTACTAGAACTCATTTTTCTTTTGAGGAATGTAAAATGAATAGATATGCTACAAATCCAAGTGTTAATAATTATATATTTATAACCAGAAATTTAACATACCCAGGAAACCCAAATATTTAAGACTATACTATAATGATTATCTATAAATAATAGAAGGATACAATAATGTTACTTGGATAACTAGTATTTGTAATAATTAATACATATCTAGATGTATTTTTATAATTATAGGGAATATTGTTTCTTAGGAAAGAAATAAATAGACACGTATTTCATATTCAACCATAGAGTCATATTTAATCACCTTAGCAACATATGGAAATGATGATGATTAAATTAGAAATTTATTATTCAATATTATATTTTGGTATACTCTAATAGATACTATATCTATAAATTATTATATTGGAAAAAATTCATCCAATTAATATATATTCATGTACAATGGAATGTCTAGACATATAATTTTGATACAAGATTATGTGATATAGTTATTACAAGATGGTACCATCACAATTTTATATATGATATCTTGTAAAAACTTAATGGATTTGTTTACAAAATCTATACTGAGAGATATAACTCACATGAATAATAATGTTATGGGGTTAAAACCTGTAGAATAAATCATTTCTGTAATAGAACACCAAATTTTTTGTTAGGTATATCCAATCAAAGTGTTTAATGGGTAAAAAGTTATGAAGATTATTTTTGATATTGATTATTATAAACCCAAATACTTGTTGTCAATGTCATCTATTTTGACTACAGATTGACTTATAAACTATTAAAAAAATATTAACACTTTTGGATGGAAAGACCATTTTATGTAAGATATCTCTGGTTTATCTAAAATTATAATTTTTTTAATGTTTTGAAAAGTTATAAATCTGATAAAAATTTGATATATTGAAACTAATTAATGGTTTGAATAAAAATATACATTTGTTATATATAAGGGTTCATTTTTTAACATGTAGAGTTTATGTTTATAAATAAAAGTGGGGGATTGTTATAATTTTATTCAAAAAATAAATAAAAAAAATGTTTTTTGGGAGGGACCTATATTTTTCAACATTTGGATTAATGGGGAGGGAAAAATTTTCAATCCCACCTTGGAAAAGTGGGTAAAATTATCAAAGCTCCACCCTTATAAAAATGGGCCTTGGGAAGTTATTTCCAATATATATATATATATATATATATATATATCTGTGTGTGTGTGTGTGTGTGTGTTTGTGTGTGTTCGTGTGTGTGGCATAATTCTTTTAAAGTATTTTTAAATATATATTTTTCGTAAAATGATTATATATATTATAGATAACAAAAATCTGCAAAATAATATACAATTAATATACCAATTTTAAAAAAATACAATAATGGAGAGATTATTCATAATGTTTGGATTTTGATGTTTCAAAAAATTATTGGTTTCCTCTCAACAAATATTGCCAAATTTTAATCAAATTAAAGTGATATTTGATCAAAATAGTGGGATTGAATCCTTGTCAATCACATCAATTTTAATCTATAAATAATGGGATGATTGGATCATCCATTAACTAATCTCTTTAATAAAAAATTCTATAAATAAATTATACCGTCTTTGATGATGTGGGTTGATCAGTATTAGGTTTTCTTCATTCCCCAAATCTGGGTGAAATCCTTGGGGGATATTTCTGTTGAAAACCCTATGCCAATAGTGGTGGTGGATCAAAACATTTTGGATAGGGAATTTCATTCCAACTTCAGGATTTGATCTTTTTGTTTTCCTTATTCATAAGCATTCTAATTTTTGAACATTTATTTTATCTCATATTATTAAACCCTACCTTTATTGAAGGTGAGCTTCCCCTCTTCTATGCTAAAGGTGTTTATTTTCATTCAGGTAGTTTAACTTCACCTTTCACTATTGTTATAGTTTTTTATTATTCAATGATGTTTTATAATTCACCTTACACTAACTCTGTTTCACTATCATTTGTTATTTTTTATTAATATTCATCATCTACTACATATTTTTTTCACTTGTCAGCATCCATATATAATCCCCTTCAATTTTTTTTCATTATTTGTTCACTGTTTATTCAAAATTTTCATCTATTCTCTAAATATGTTCTTGTATTCATCTTTTGATGTTGGTTTCATTGTTTTTATTTTCTTGAAAATATAATAGTGTTCGTTATTAATTACTATGGGGATCGATTGTGCCAATCAAACACGAATTTATTTTAAAAAATAAATATTTAATATTTAATTCTAATTATATCAAAAATAATGAATAAAGTGGTCACTAATTTAGATTCCACATTATTAATCTCTACCATTTATTAGAGATAAAGGCATTGATAAAAGGGGTAATTTTATTAGTTTTTAAAAATTAACATATAAATGTGAATTTTATCGATGCTAAAAAAATGTTAATAAAAGGGAACCATTATTCATAAATTTATTTAGTGTTGATAAAAGTAACCTTTTATTGATGTTTTTCATAATGTTGATAAAATTATTCTATTTATCCATGCTAAATTAACATTTTAGCACTAATAAAATGTATATTTCAGAAAAATATAGTTTATATAATTTTCTATATTATATTTCATAGCATAAAAACATTTATATTGATATAAATACAATATATTTTATTTGTTATAATTATTATAACACTAAATATGTATTTACACTTAATATGTAGTAGATTTAAGGACATGTAGTTTTTAAATATATGAAAAATTAAAATTCATTAAAAATTTAAAAAACTGTATTAAGTAATAGACATTTAATATCAATTTGGTGATATAAAAATTAATATATTAATTTATATCTTAAGATAAGTTGGAAATATGTATTCAACTTCAAACATCTATATATTTTGATTCGGGTATCCATTTGGGAATTATGAGCTATTAAATCAAACCTTATAAAGAGGTCTACGATGTGAGGTAATATTTATGTGAAATAAATTTTTTTATTAATAAAAAAATCATGAAAGTCCTATAAAACTATGTTTTTAGTTGAGATACCAATATTCTTATCATTTGATGGGATTTTAGATTCGTTTAAGAGGGTATTATTATCTTTTTCTTAGCGGAGACTGAATTTATTTCTATATATTACATTCATATGGATGTTATGGTGTTGAAATTTTGTGTTTTTAATATTTTTGTATTATTTATAAATATATATATTTAAAAATTTACATATAAAAAATTAATTATGTAATAAATATTTTAACATGTTTTCACATAAAATTTATTTTCAGATATATAAACAATATGGAAATAAACATTTATAATCCATTTTATTTAAAATAAAAACCAAATCATTTTATATACCTTAAAAAAATGTTCAAACCACAAGTGTCTCAAATTAAATAGGAATTTTAAAGAGTGGTTTGACCCTTTTTGGTGGGTTTCAAATAGTGGAGGTTCATCGTTTTACCTATATAGCCTTTATTTCTCATTTATTAACCAAAATTATTTAGAAATATTTTTAAGCCTTTATTAAGTTTTTAAAAAAGGATGGATAAATTCTATTTTAATTATCACTAAAAATGAAATGATAAATACCATCCATTATCATTATTTTAAGTGATGAACACATCAATGTTTTTTTGAAATGATAAAATATATTTATTGATCTTTCAAAATCCTGATCTATATTAGTGGGGTTTTCCCGCGATATTGACCTTAACATACAAAAAAAATAAGCTAGGCTAAAAACTCATGCCTCATAAATTAAACTGGCCAAAATGGGAAGACCTAAAATGGTCCTAATGGATAATCATTAAAGTATTAAATATACTACATGACTAAGATGAATTTTAGTTTATAAAATTTTAAAATTATGATTCTTCAACTCCTTATTAGTAAGAAAGTCGATTTAAAAAATAGTTATTTTGACAAACATTATAACTTCAGTGTAAGAAACATGTTAATAATTTATAGTATAAAGTTTGTATAAATGCAGAGTGCAAATTCAAAAATTGTACTGATAAGAATAAAAAGTTTAACAAAATTTTATAAAATAACATATCCAAACTTATAGAACCTTTAATAATAAATTTCATCACTTTCACTAAAAGTAATAAGGAATTCGATGAACCTAACATTATTTATCCCCAATTTTAAACATATTTAAAGATCAGTATTAAAAAACCTGGAATCCTTTGATCCCCATAACATGACACAACTCTATCTCATTATCCTCAGGGACCCAAGATCAATCTAATCATAATAACCTATGTGATTTTATACTAAAGATCCCTCAATCCACCAAACTAGGATAATATTAAATACAATGTATAGGGATTAAATAATTTATAAATATATCCTTGTAAACACATGATTTAATGATTTTTTTTGAATTTTTATAAAAAGATCATTACTCAAAAATGAGGCATTGCAAAAGCTTCTATAAAACACCATAGATGATATAGATTCAGTCACTTATTCTCCACGATGCCATGGTCCTATATATTGAAAATATTCCAATTGTCAGAATATTCACTTCTCTAGATTAGTTTCAATGGAATTAACAAAATCATCTTCATCTTTAATCATATTACCACTTTTTCAAATGGCCTTCTTGTTTAGCATCATTACATTATATTAAAGAGTTTTTCTGATAGAAATAGAAAATCCTCATCTCATATAATATTTACATATCTATCATATGGAATTTGTGAATATTTTTTTGATAGGATCCATAAGTATATATATGATAGACTATGTGAAACTCCATTTGATAAAATTTATAATCCTCCATATGATAGAATTTGTATACATTTTTCTGATATACTCTGTACATTTCCATCCAATGTACTTGGTACATATTCATCTGATGTACTTTAGAATTTTTTTGATGTGCTTATACAAGTCCATGTGAAATAAGTTGTATATATCAATCTAATAAAATTGGATTTATCCCTTAAAATAAATATGAATTTATTGTTGAATAAATGTTTACCTTTATTGAAAAAAATATAAGTGATAGAAATATTTTAAAAGTGAATTATTATTTTCAAAATTATGATTATAAATGGGGTTTTCAACTCAAAAATATCCATATTTTTTAAAATAAAAATAATCAGCACTTAATATAAATTTAAAATAAAACTTTCAAAATTTACTTCCCTTTACTTACACAGATGTTGAGTGCTCTACATTTCTCCAAATTTGTGATTTTCAAAAAAAAATCTCAAAGAAACGTTATTTTTAGTAGAAAGAGTTAATTAAATATTATAAAACACTATATAACAAATTATGAGGAGTAAATATCCACTTAAAAATATTATATCTATTCAAATAATAATATTAAAGTAGTAAATAAAATAGAATATGTTTAATTATTACAACATCTGCGAGTTTAAGAAAAAATCAATTGCTATTTTAAATATTATTAACGTTGATATAAATCAAATTTAGATATTTTATATCCTCTATGAATTATCATCATCTTATTCTATCCTTATGATCCTTTCCTCTATTGATACCAAAATTGTTTTGGGAGAGCACTAAATCTTATTTTATAGAAAAGGACTTCATATAATTGGTTACTCTTGAACATTATCCCACTTCAAAATTGATACTATAAGGAAACCTAAAAAATGACCACCTTTATCTTTTAATACCTTCAATTTTATCATCAATTAACTTTATATATACCTAATTCTGATTCATACACTTGATGATATTATTCAACTTTCAAAACTCAATAGAGGACATCTATTTGAAATTAATTCTGAATAACAAACCCTGATATTTACTCAAGAGTACTTGAACCTTATATATAATCAAATTTACCTTGGTTTATTTGTACCTTGATTTAATTTTTTAGAAGATAATATATGATTCCTTAAAAACATTAGATCACTTAATTAAATTAGTTTATTTTAATATTTTTCTTCTTCGATCATGTGCTCAAATTATTTTTTTTAATAATTTGAAACTTGGGGTAAGATTGATTCTCTATCATTTTTAGGTGAATTATCCTTTTTCTATCAAATTTTTACAATTATATTTCTTCAATTTACACATCATCATCATATTCAACTTGTTCAAATACATTCACAATTGATTCTTATTTTATACTATCTAAATAATCTTCTTATTATTAATTGTGATATTATTTTTTCTCATAAATTATGCTGTTAGAGAAATTATGGTATGAAAAAAATATTATTTAGTAAAATAATCCATTTTCAATTTTGGTATCTTTTATTGATTTCCTAAAAAACATCAATTTCCCTGATCCTTGAGGTGACTCTATAAGAGTGAAATATTTTTCAATATCCATGATAACTTATTTTCCTTCTTCATTTATAACATCAAGAGGAATAGACCAAGAAACTGATTGATCAACTTTTTAAATAACTTGTTTTCATTTGTCCACTATAAATGACATAGGAATTTATTTCTTTTTTTTCATTAATGGACTAAGAAATAGTCTGAGGAACATCATACTTGTGCTTAACAACTTTATGATCCTTTTTAATTCCCTAATAAAATATCAATAAAAAATTTCTTTATTTTCTTTATAAAATTAATTATTCTTTATTTTTTATTCATTTATTTTATAAAAAACTTCATTTATAGTTTTTGATTTGGTAGGGTTAATCCTAATATTGGAATCTTCTTATTTATTTTTTTTCTTCTTTTTTTCTTCATCAACTCGAAAAGGGGTCAATCTAAAATATCTGTTGTTTTCTTCCTGTAAACACAATATGTTTTTGTGAAATTTTTGAATATTTTTTCTTCTTTTGATCTATTTTTAGAGTATATATTTCACCAAATGAAGAAAAGTTTGTTGTTTTTTCAATAAATATTCTTTCAATATGAAAATACACTAACCTTATTTTTTAAATGGTTTCATTATCAATATAATATTACATATCACTTATTGAGGATATTCCATTCTTAATATTCTTAACTTCTGAAAACTTGATAAAAATTTGTTAACAATCTTTCTTATGGAAATATTTGTACCTACAGTATCCTTATTTTGATATCTTAAATATAATTTCACATATAAATTTCCTTTTTTAATTACCTTATATTATATAAAAAATATAGAAGGTATATATCATGAACATTAATAGTGTCTTGGTCACCTTTTCCTCAAAGTAAATTGTAAAACCCGAATGTTTTTATGAAATGTTTTATTTAAATAATTTTTATTATATGGAAGCTTTATTTAAATGAAATCATGTCTTTAAACTAACTATGATATCCTCTTAATATAAAATTATCATTATAGACTAGTCATTAGGTTAGTGGGAATAATTATAACCTACTTATGTGAATGCATTATGAATTGGTTATTAATTATTTATGAAAAATAAAAATCAATTTGATATTTGTATTTTTGAGTAAATTACATTTTTTAATGAAATTAATGATATTTATATGTGTTATATACATAATAAAATATTTTTGGAATTCATCCAATGGATATTTTACTCAGACGGTATGAATAAAACCCTATTTTATGTATAAGAACCTATTTTATTAAAGTTAATTTTACACCATTGAATGGTGAACCAATTTTAAATTATGATTTTGACACATTTCTAATTTTTATATGAAAACATAAACATGTTATTTTAAAGTGGGATATAAAAAATTACTTTTGATAAATTTTTGATATTTTTCCAATAACTTTCATGTTTTGATGAATAGTAAAAATGTGCAAAATTTTAATTAAAAACAACTCCTTTCATCGAGATAATTTATATGGTTAAATTATAATATTTAGTGGTTTTAAATTATAAATAGAATAAATTTTTACCATTTACTATACTTTATTTCATTATCATTAATTTTACATTGAATTCATATGTATTAACATTTCAATCTTTTGCATTGTTTTAGCTTTTAAAACTCATTTTATCATCTCAACAACTGTGTTAATTTTAAATAATTTACTGAATATTATAGGTTTTGAATTTTGAAAAATTTATTCCATATTTGGAATCATTAGGTCCAAATTATATTAATAAGCTACTTTTATTTTTTGGGCATTATTAATAGTAACTTTGGTAATTATTTTATTAGCATGGTTAATGGTAAATCAAGAAATTAAGGGTAAAAATAATAATATAAAATTACATTAACACTGTTAAAATCTTATTGGATGACTAAATTTGACCCTTATCGTCGTTTTTTCGAAATGGATTCACTTTTTGGCCACTTTTCTATGAATACGACATAAATGGAATAAAGACCAATAAATGTGACAAAATTTCAAAATCTCATTTTATATAAGTATATTAATTTAAATATATGGATAACATAGAGAAAACATCGACTATAGATAGTCTTTTAAAATCATAAATAATTAAATACATAATAGGAATTTATTTATAATTTTTATAGATTAAATTATTATAATAAATGATAACACAATAGTGATGTAAAAAATATTTTATAAATTGAAATAACTAATAAATGGTTTTAAAAATATTAAAATAAATTTCATATGAACTAATTAAAGTGGTAAAATAATTTTATAGGTTAATATGACATGTTAGGAGTGTATTAAATATTTTGGTTTGAATTTATCTTCTATTTGAATCTTATTTAAAGTCAAATAGATGAATAATGTTAAAATTGACACAATTAACATTTTATAAAAATATGTTTTTATTAAATTATTTAAAACAATTAAAAATATTTAAATTTTTCATATTTATAATTATAAGGTCCAAAATGTCATAAAATATTCATTTATGATCAATTAACACCACATTAGTAAATATTTATAACCATTAATGTTTTTTAATATTATTACCAAAATTAAAATTTAATAGAATAAATAATAGTTAATTAAATTGATAATTCATAAATTTACATAAACACTTGTCTAAAATATATTTTTTGATGTTATTACAACCCTATATTATCTAATATTTAAAATTGTGACATTTTGAACAATTTTAAGTTGGGTTTCATTTTAGTATAAATTAATATTTTTGAGGTTTCCAAAAGTTCCTCTCACCTCAATTATAAAAGGGAACCTCCTCTCTCACCTATTCATTTCATTTTGTTACTTCAAGATCAAGAAACCCCTGATATTTTTCCTTCTCAACTTCTCTATTTTCATTCTAGATATTCCGGTCTTCTTCAAAGACCAACTATAGTTCCCTATGAGAAATTTTAAAGTAGTCATGTCGAGGAAGAGGCTATCTCATATACTGATTCTTTCAAATTTATTTTTTATTCTAATTCATCTCTGTTATTTGTTTCATTATAAATTGATAGTTTCATTATTACTCATATACTGATATGATATTATAAATGTTAAACATCCATATTTTACATTCTATCCATCCTACGAAAAATGAAATCACGGCACATGCGTACGTATGGATTACCATCTCCGCGTCGTGCTGTAATCTATTTTTCACCACCAATTTACATGGATTTTTATAAGGGTGGAAATAATAACTATATATTATTATTATAACATGATACTAATAATGAGATAATATACACCATCCACTTTAATACAATTCAATAATTATGGGAACGATATCATTGTTCATGCGTACATATGACTTACCTTCACCAGGGTACGATGTGATTCATTCTATAAAATATTAATTAAACCATGATTATATAAATGAATTTAATGAATAAATATGATAGATTTTATACTATTACATCGTTTTAAATTATATAATTGTTACCTAAAAGAGTAATAAGAACTTATCTGACAAAATATGCATAAGAACATAAAGTAGTTAATACTCGATTAACTAGTAAAAATGAAATGTTACTAACGCAAGGATTAAAATGTGAACATAAATGATATAATAAAAATTAATATGATTATAGAATAAATTATTAACATTATTTAAATTGTTTTACAAGAGTTTTGGATACATACAATGAATATCAGACCTAAGGTAAGGGATAACTTTCCAAATCTCTTTTTTATACGAGATTGTTTTTATGTAAGTATTCATTGGAGTATAATTGTCATCCACATCCATGTTTACATAATATTTATGTTAAAATATACTTTATATCCTTCATTAATTTTTTAAATTCAATTTTACCCGTTGTTAAATTTTTACTAAACTGTATGAATTGAATATTTTGTAGTTTTCTATATGAGGTACATTTTTTGATTTTTCGGAAAAAGTTCGAGAAGAATTTTTTTAACTTATACGACACGAACAGATTTTTATACATTCATAATGATTTATTAACTTGAATATTAACCTATAATATTACAATTTTATTTTTATATTAAATGTTTTCTTCTAAAAATTTTGGGTATTTTGAGGAAGGAAAAAAATTTGAAGAAAAAGGATATTTTCCTCAGGAATGATGCTCAAGTGTTTTATCAAAATTATTTTCAATCTAAAATTAAATAGGTTTATTTTTTAATCATTATTATTACTTTTATTTGATTGTGTAAATGAAGTAATTATTTTTTTGAAATCCAATTATGGAATATGTTGTGATGGATTCTTGTTTAAGAAACCCATTTTATTTCATAAGATATGTTATAGTGTATGTTTTTATGTTTTTTCAGCATACATAAAAATGGTTTCTTTATGGGATTGGTGGGACCTATATCTCCATCCAATTAATTGGGTAAATATTTATATCTCATGATATTTACATGACTAAAACGAAAATTAATTCTATTTTAGTAATATTGGTCTAGAAGATGTAGTGAACTCAGTTCAGTAATAGACTTTGTCAACTATGATGGTCCTGGAAATAAGCCTTGACTAATATTAAATGCTTTTCTATTCATATGTGTGTATGAAAAAATAATTCATGTCTTATGTTGTGACTATTGGGTTTACATTTCCCTTTTATTAATTATCCTAAGACATGATATTGGGATCTTTTATATGAAGCATAAGATTTGCAAATGTTGTGTTCTTATGAATATGATATGATGTTTATTACCTTTGTATACCCTTACTAACAATTTGAGATCACCGTTTTATATTTTTCTTTTCCTCAGGTGATGATGAAGGGTATTAAGTATGATATTTCCTAAAAAATTCTAGTTATGATGAATGAGAGACAATGTATATGTTTTATTAACCAATTGTTTTTCTTTCCCAGTTTCTAAAGACACTATACCTATATGGTCCAGTAACGGTTTTCTTATATGCTATAATAATTATACTTCAATTATGAAGTAATATCAATTTATTTAAATTATGGGTCTCTATAGTTGGTGTCATAGAAAATTTAAAGTTAACCATTGGAAACGAGGGTGAGAAAGTCTTGGTAAGAACCCTAAGGATATGTCTAAGTATAAGATACAATCCTAGTGTTTCAGAAATTACCATGAATAACCTTGGATAAAAACTAAAGTGTCCTAAATTCAAATTTTATTTTTGATTATGTGGTTTTCCTATTATGGTTATTGTTTCTCACACTATTCTTCTTGATTTTAGTCAATGATTAGAACCCAAAGGAACCGTGTTATTGCTGAATGTGATTGGAATTACAATGATTGTCCCCTTGAGCCACAAAAACTCATGGGAGCTAGAATAGAAAATCTTATATACATGCTCACAAAATATTCTCAAGATATGAATCATGTCGGACTTCCAAACGACCAAAGGAGGGAGCAACATTTTGTTGAATCCATCATGAGGTAGTGTTCAACTTCATTTAGTGGGTCGTCTCATCCACTATTGGAAAAACAATGGATCAGTACCACTGAAAAGATATTTTCAGTTCTCCAATTTTCTGAACATGATAAATTCATCTTAGTAGAATTTCATTTAGAAGGTGAATCTGATCAATGGTGGAATCTTATCAAGAATATGAGGCAAAGAGATGAAATCGATTCTATAGAATGGGAAAATTTCAAGAACTTATTTTTTAATTAGTAAATACCTTCTATTCTTTGAACAATAATGGATAAGGAGTTATTTTAACTTAAGAAAAAGGATGATAAATTTTTTGGTACCAACAAATAAAATTTTACAAGACTTGCAAGGTACGCTTAGGTAATTATTATCCAACCTACGAGTAAAATCGATCGATTATTTAGTGGATAGCAACCAAGTATCCGAAGGGAATTAGCCATAAGGGACTTCAATAGCTATGAGGAAATTGTTCGATTTTATCTCCTGGTTGATATAGATATTGGAGTATCCCACAAGTCATATGGGTTTGATATGAAGAAAAAAATAGAATTCAATGGAAAATCTAAAGATTTCACTGAAAAGATGATTATTTTTCCCTTACTATCAATGTGAGGAAAGTAACAGTGAGGGAGTTGTCTTAAAGGGACTGGTAAATGTTTTTTTAAGTGTGGAAAATAAGGTAAACGGGTAGTTGAATGCCGATGTGATGGGAAAAAATATCTAATGATGCAAAGAAATAAAATGTTACACAGAATACACCTCCAACATTTGAATGTTACAAGTTCAAGAAAATGGGTAATTATGACAATTAATTCCTTAATCCAAGGTTTATAGATGGTGATTGATTCTAATAAACTCTTAAGAACATAAAAAGTAAAGTCACATGAAATTACTATCGGAGATGTGGAGTATGATAATGAAGTTTTCAAAGTTACACATACCATACACATTAAAGTATAAAATGTTTTATTTGATTCTGGATCCACCCACTCTTTTATTTTTAATGAATTTTCTATGTATATCGCCATATTACCTCAACAATTAGATATTGAGTTACCTCTGACAACTTTTAATGGCACAACGGTTGAATAAAAAAATTTCAATTCTTCTCTGATTGATGTTTGTGGGAAAGTGATTCCTAAAAATCTTGTTATCTAACCTATAGTGGAATTATATGTGATTCATGTCATGGATTTAATTTCCTTAAATTTATCTCATAACAATTTCCAATAAGGGAAGTCACATTTCATATTCCAGATAAATATAGGATTAGCTATCGATGCAAGAATGAATATAACCTTCCATTACAAATTTATTTCATCTTAATGGTCTTGATACAAATACATTAAGGTTATTTGTCTAAAATGGTTGGGAAAAACTTATGATTAATAATACGCCCATTGTACGGGAGTTTAATGATGTCTTTCCAGAAGAATTTTTAGTTCTTCTACCAAATCATGAAGTTGTGTTTTCAATAAAACTCATACTGGGTGTTATTCCTATTTCAAAGAAACCTATTAGAATGTCACTAATTGATCTAGAGTAATTGAAGAATAAAATCCAAGAGAATATTGATAAGGGATTCATATGCCCTAGTGTGTCACCTTGGGGAGCACCTATTCTATTTGTTAAGAAGAAAGATGGATCAATGAGACTCTACATTGATTATTTAGAACATAACAAGATCACTATCAAGAACAATAATCATCTCCCACACACTGATAACTTATTTGACCAACTATACAGATCTCAATACTTTTCCTAGATTGATCTTCATTAAGGATATCATTAATTAAGGGTAAAAAATTAGGATACACCCAACGTGACATTTCAAACAAGCTATGAACACTATGAATTTATAGTGATTCCTTTTTGTCTTATTAATTCCCATACATTATTTATAGATATAATAAATAGAGTCTTTAGAGACTATCATGATCAGTTTTTGGTAGTCTGTATAGATGATTTTATTTTATATTCAAATTGCATGGTAGAACATTAAGATCACTTGATAATTGTATTGAAGACCCTGGGAATGGACAATTTTTATGCCAAATTTACTATGTGTGAATTTTGGCTTCATAAATTATCATTTTTGGGTCACATAATCTAAAGAGTGGGGATATCTGTGGATCAGGCAGAAACAGTGGTTATTGAATGATGGTCGAGAACAATAACAATAACTGAGATCCAAAGTTTTCTCGGTTTTGTTGGATATTATCAATATTTTGGATTGATTTTTCACAATTATCAAATCCACTCCCCATGATGTCTCAAAAAGAAGTTAAGTTCGTTTGGAAGGAGGAATTTGAAGAGAATTTCAAAGAGCTGAAAAAAAGGTTAGCCAGTTCACCTATGCACACACTACCTTGTAGTGGAGAAAGGTTTGTGATCTAAAGTGATGCATCCAAGAAGGGTTTGTGGTGTGTTCTCCTGAAAAATTATATGGTGATAGCTTATGCATCACATCAGTTGAAAGTCCATCAGAAAAATAACCCAACTCATGATTTGGAGTTAGCTGTGGTAATATTTTCATTAAAAATATGGAGTCATTATCTTTATGGTGAAATTTTTGATATTTATACGGATCATAAAAGTTTAAAGTATATTTTCACCCAAAATTAGTTGAATATGTGCTAAAGAATATGGTTGGATTTGATTAATTATTATGACTACTCAATACATTACCACCCAGGGAAAGCGAACAAGGTGGAATATGCTTTGAGTTGAATAGACCATGTTTGTTTATCCATGATGAGGATCAAGAAAGATCCAACATTTATGGATATGCAAAGGATGGATCTTGAAATTTTAATGTAAGGGGGGAATATTATATTTCTTAAATGAATGTTCAACCATATATAAAATTGAAGATTAAAGATGTACATAAGGAAGATGTAGATTTACAAAAGAATGTGAGAAACGTTCTTGAATTCAACCTTTATTGTGAATAAATAATAGGGTTTAAGAACTGGGTTTGTATTCCTCTCATACCAGAATTAAATAAGGGGATTTTGTTTTAGGCTCGGAGTTATTCATTCTCTATTCATCTTGGAAGAAAAAATATGTTGAGGGACAGGAAATAGTACTTATGGTGGGATGGTAAGAAAAGAGATGTTTTTGAATGTGTTTCTCGATGCTTGGTTTGTCAGAAAGTTAAGGTTGATAGATAGATGTCTAAGGGTATTTTACAACCATTATCCATACCATAATGTAAATGGGAAAACATCACTATGGTCTTTTTTATTGGACTTCACAAAACATCCAAATTCAATAATCCAATATGGGATATAGTTGATCACCTTACAAATTCGGCACACATCATTGCTATTAGAGAGGATTTATCTCTTGGTCAACTTGTGCAGATATATGTAAAGGAAGTGGTATGATTGAATGGAGTACCACTATCAATTCAATCCAATTGAGTTCTGAGGTTTAACTTGATGTTATGATGATGTCTTCAGTATGCTCTGGATATAGAGTTTAGTTTTAGTACTGCTTATCATCCTCAGACAGATGGTCAGTCTGAGAGGACAATTCAAACTCTAGAATACATGTTGAGAAATTTCTCTATGGATTTCAAAGGTTTTTGGGATCAAAACATGCCATTGTTGGAATTTCCTTATGATAATATCTTTCAATCTAGTATTTGGATGGCTGGTTATGAACCCTCTATGGAAAGAAGTGCAGAACTCCAACTTTTTGGGATGAAGTGAGGTATTGAAAGCTATTAGAACCTGATCTTGTTGATTAAATGGTATAAAAGGTTAGATCTATTCAACAACACATAATATTAGATCAGAGTTTAAAAAAAAAGTTATGATGAAAATTGAGGAAAGCACCTATAGTTTTAAGTGGTTTATAAGGTGTTCTTACGAATATCTCCCTATAAGAGAGTAATGAGACTTGGACAAAAGGGAAAGCTAAGCCCTAGATATATCGGCCCTCTTGAAATACTGGATCATTTTGGGAAGCTAGCTTATCGATTCGCACATCCACTGAATATCTCTCAAGTTATGATGTGTTATATGTATCTCTCATGAGAAAGTACATACCTGATCCTTCACATTTACTATGTTCATAAGTCATATCGCAGGATCAAGATCCTTCTTATGAAGAACAACCGATAGAGATTCTGGATCATAGAGAAAAAGTTCTATAAAACAAGACCACTCACATTGTTAAAGTTTTATGGTGGAACCACATATTTGAATAAGTTACATGGGAAATTTATTATATTATTAGGGAGAGGTATCCTCATCTGTTTGTTTCTATGTGATGAATTTCGACGGAAAAATTCAGTTTAAGGGGGGTAGAATGTAACACCAGGATGTTTTTATAAAATAATTTTTTAAATAATTTTTATTATTCAGTATATTTCTTTACACAAAATAGTGAGTATAAATCAACAGCGAGATTCCCTTAATAAAAAATTACTACTATATACTAGTCTTTAGGTTATCAAAATCGTTATAACTATCTTATGAAAATGCATTATGAATTCATTGGATATTAATTATTTATAAATAATATAATTCAATTACATATTGGTATTTTTGATTGAATTACATTTTTAATTAAATTAATGAGATATATGTGTGTTATATCCATAATAAAATATTTTTGGTTTTCAACCATTGGATATTTTAGACATAGGGTATGAATAAAACCCTATTTGATGTAGAAGAACCTTTTTTGGGAGGATAATTTTACACCTTTGAATGGAGAATCCATTTTCAATTAATATTTTATCATATAAATAAGTTCTATATGAAAACATAAACATTTTATTTTGAAGAAGGATATTAAAATTTACAATGGATAAATTTCTAATATTTTTCTAATAACTTTCATGTTTTGATGAATTGTAAAAATACACAAAATTTTAATTTAAAAGAACATTTTTTATCGAGATAATTTATGTAGTTAAATGATAATAATGAATGGTTTTAAAGTATAAATACAATATATTTTTACCATTTAATATAATTTATGTCATTATAAAAAATATTACATTCAATTCATAGTTAAAAACATTTCAATATTTTACAATGTTTTAACTTTTAAACCCCATTTTCTCACTTCAAAAACAAGATTAATTTTCAATTAACTACTGAAAATTTATTATTTTTAATATTTAATAATGTATTCCAAATTTGGAATCATTAGGTCCAAATTATTTAAAAACGATACTTTTTTTCAGAATTATGAATAGTAACTTTGGTAATTATTTTTTTACAATAGTTAATGTTAAATTGGGTAATTAAGAGTAATTTTTTTATCAAATTACCTTAACACCTATAAAAATACTATTAGATGACTAAATTAGGCCCTTATAATATTTTGTTTTCGAAATGGGGTAACATTATAGCCACTTACCTATGAATATGACATGAATGTAATACAAACTAATGAATGTGACAAAATGTCAAAATCTCGTTTCATATAAGTATATTAATTTTAATATATAGATAACTATGAGATAATATAAACTATATATTTTATATAGAAATATCAATTAATTACCTGCATCATAGGAATTTATTTAAAAACTTTAGAAATTAGATAATTACCATTAATGAAGACACAATAGTGATGTAAAAATTATTTAATTAATATAAATAAAAAATAAATGGGTTTAAAAATATTAAAATAAATATCATATGAACAAATTAAAGTTATAAAATAATTTTATAGACGAATTTGACATGATGGGAGTGTATTAAATATTTTCATTCGAATTTATCTTCTTTGTGACTTTTATTCAAAGAAAAATAAATGAAGAGTGTCAAAATTGACACTATTGACATTTTATAAAAATAACATTTTATTAAATTATTTTAAAAAAAT
This sequence comes from Viscum album, assembly GCA_963277665.1. Lineage (NCBI taxonomy): Eukaryota > Viridiplantae > Streptophyta > Magnoliopsida > Santalales > Viscaceae > Viscum > Viscum album. The sequence goes on from OY728159.1 coordinate 1,868,381,563, forward strand.
AAATATATTTAAAAATTAAAAAGTGATAATTATAAGGTCAAAATTTTCATAAAACATTCATTTATGGTCAACTGACACCACATATGTAAATATTTATAACCATTAAATTTTTAGAATGTTATTACCACAATTAAAATTAAATAGAATATGTAAGTGTTAATTAAAGACGTAATGCTTGAATTGAGATAAAAATGGTATAAAATTTATTTTTGATTAAATTACAACCCTATATCATATAATATTATAAATCAGGGCATTTTGGAGGATTTTTAGTGGTGTTTAATTTTATTATAAATTAATATTTTTGAGGTTTCCAAAAGTGCCCCTCACTTAAATTATAAAATGGCACATCTTCCCTCACCTATTATCTTTATTTTGATCCATAAATCTTGGAAACCCCCTTACATTTTTCCTTCTCATGTTCCCTATTTTCATTCTATATGATCTGGCCTTCTTCAAAGACTAACTCTAGTGCACTAAAAGAAAATTTAAAGGAGGCACGTTGGTAAAGTGTAAATCTCTTCTAACGATTCTTTCATATTTCATTTTTATTTTACTTATTATTCATCAGTTGTTTCATTTTAAAGTAATAAAATATTTATCACTCACATAATGATATGTTATTATAAATGAAAAACCACCATATTTCTCCTTCTATCCATCTTACTGAAAATGAAATCTCCATGCATGCATACGTACTAATTATCATCTCCACATCGTTGTATAATATGTTTTTACCACCACCTTACATGGATGGGTATAATAGTGGAAACAATAACTATATATTATTATTATAATATGATACTAAATATGAGATAATATACATCATCCACTTCAATACCATTCAACAATTGTGGGAATGATAGTGTCGTATGTGCCTGCGTCTGGCTTAACGTCTCCACGTTGCGATGTGATTCGTTCTACATAATATTCATTAAACCATGATTATATAAATGAATTGAATGAATAAATATGATATATCTTATTCTAATATTATTATGTAAATGATATAACTATATCCTATAAATGGTAATAAGAACGTATCTGACCAAACTTGTATAATAACCCAAAGCAATTAATACCTAAATAATGAGTTATAATGAAATGATAATAAAAAAACAAGAAAATAAGATCGTAAATGTTATCATAAATTTTATTATGATTTTTTAATAAATCACTACCATTATAAAAATCATTATATAGGTGGTTTGGATACATAAGAATCATATCAAACCTATGGTAAGGGATAACATTGCAAATCTCATTTTTATCTGAGGCATTTTATTCATAAGTATTTAATGGATTATAATAATCATTCACATCCACATTTCTTATTATGTATGTAAAAAATTATTTATATCCTTCAATAATAGTTTAATTTCAATTTTACCCATTGGTAAATTTTTACTAAATGGTATGAATGGAATCTTTTTTGATTTTTCGTAAGATGTACTTTTTGACTTTTTCGGAAAAAGTTCTAGAAGAATGTTTTTTTAACATGTATGACGTGAACTGAATTTTTTACTTCCATAATGATTTACTTAATTTAAGATTACCCTATAATATTTCAAGTTTATTTTCACGTTAAATTTTTTCTACTAAACTTTTATTGTATTTTGAGGAAGGAAAACCTTTTTGAAGAATAAAGGATATTTCCCTCTAGAATGAGGCTCATTTGTTTTGTCCAAATTATTTTCCTTATAAGATTAAATAAGTTTATGTTTATACACCTATTATTACTTTTATTTAATTGTGAAAATCATGAAATTATTTTTATTAAATCCATTTATGGATTATGTAACATTGGATTGATGTTTAAGATACCCATTTTATTTCATGTGTTACGCTATAGTGAATGTTTTTATGTTTATGTGGAACACATAACAAAAGTTTCATTATGAGATGGGTGGGATATATTTATCCCTCCCATTATTTACAGAAAGAATTATATCTCATTAGATAGATGTGACTAAAATGGAAAGTAAATCTGGTTCTATAATTCATGGCTAGAATGAGTTGTGAACTCAGTTCAGTAATGGACATTGTCTGTAATGATTGTCTTCACAATAAGCCTTGACTAATATGAAATTATTTTATATGATTTTGTGTGTATGCCACAAAATTTCATGTCTTATGTTATGAATATTGGGTTTACATTTCTCTTTTATGATTTATCTCATGACATGATATTGTGATCTTTTATATGCAGGATAATATTTTCAAATTTTACGTTCTTATGAATATGATATGATTGATATTTCATTTTTTACCCTTACTAAGAATTTGAGCTCACCCTTTTATATGTTTCTTTTCCCGGTGTCGTGAATAAGGGTATTAAGTTTGATATTCTATAAAGGATTCTAGTTAGGATAAAATAATTGGGAGACAATGTTGATTTTTTATGAACTGGTTGTTTGTGTTTCCCAATTTCTCAAGACAATATACCTATACAGTCTTGTCAAGATTTTTTTTTATATTGTAATGAATATACTTCAATTCTGAAGTAATATCAATGTATGTAATGTATGGGTCACTATATAAATAGTTTTGAATCTTGAGAAAAACTATTTTCGTGTTTGGAGATAAAGGAGATATTTTCATAACCATTTAATTTTTTGAAAAAATAATCTTATTTGAAATGTATATTAAAAAAGAATTTTTTTTTCTGAAATTTTATGTCTGATAAAGGATATTTATCATTCCAAGGTTATACCAACTAGTTCATACACTCTATATTTGGATTATAATATTTTCTAATTGGATTAAAAGTAACAAGATTTTATTCATCCAATTCATTAAAAACTAAACTGATATAAAATATACAAACAATACATGGATTGTGATGATCAAAATCAAATTTAATTACACAAAATTTTTTCAATCCATAAAAATTATAGCTTATTTTAATAAGTATTCTTATATTTTAAACCATACGTGGTTGATAAGACTTTCCTTTATAACTACAGAGGTTGAAAATTCATTAAAGGCTACCATAAATCTTAATAGAAAAATAAAAAAATCAATCAACTAATAAGAAAACCCTAATGTTAATTGGATAGATGAGAATCAAAGATACAAGATCAATTCTATTGAACTATTAGTGGTAATAATGAAATTTATCCACTTCAATTACATATAGGCAAGGGGAGTGGTGGTTGGAATTAAAAAAGATCCAGTGGCTCATATTTGATATTGGAAGATAATGACCCAAAAATGTTTAAGAATGTAGATATTTGAACTCTCAATTTTTATAATAAGTTTGTTATAATTTTTTGTGGTTTTCAAACAAACATCATTCTGATATAATTTTTATAATTGTTCCAACATTTAATAAAATTTCTTTTATTAATGTAATTCAAAGAAATTATATTGTAAATCCAAGAGATTATAAATTTACATTCTTCAGAAATTTTGTCTAGTGATTGAATAACATGTCAATAAAAAATAATTTAATGGAATAGAGTTATTCTGATGAAACTTCAGACAAACCTTACTGTAATTAAATTGAGATATTTCTTAAAAAATATTTTTCATATATTTTAGTGATAATATAAATATAAGAAAAAAATTAGGAAACAAATAAGGGTAAAAAATAAAAACGACCTCCCCTTCCGTGGGGGGTTTCACTATAATGATACACGTAAAATGAGAGGTATATTAGTGATCACATTATATAGATCATACCAACCTCCTATTTGATAAATTAAAATCTATCATAATAAAAAAAATTAAAAATATCAACAAGTTGATCAGGAATTATTATAACCTGAAAAACAATATCTTATTTTTTGTCATGATAAAAAACAATTTGTTGTCTTATATCTATGTTCTTTAATTGTGAATGATGTTCTGGGTTATTAAATAATGCCATATAACTTTTGAAATTAAATAAAAGTGGATTTTTTTCTCAAACTCATTCCAAAATTAGGGAGAGTTTTTTTGATTCTACAACACTTAATCACAATAACTGACAGCTATTATATATTCACCTTTAGTAGTGGAATGTTCAGCTAGATTTGGTTTCATGCAATACTAAGACACCAAATCCTCTCCTGAGAAATTAACATTTCCAAATGTACTTACACAATCCATTTTATATACACTAAAGTCAACATCTGGAAAACAATTTAGTTCAAAATCATTTCTGGAGGAGTAAAATATTCCAAAATCCAATGTTCATTTAAGATAATGAAAGGCATGTTTAACATAATTAAGTTGATATTATTTTATATTTTCTTAAAAACTCACAAATAATCAAACAAAATAACAAAAAATATTATTTACTAGTTGTGATATATAGTAAAATTCCAATCACCCGTCTAAATTTTTTTGATCAACATGTTTTGTAGATTCAAAAATGATTGGGTTTTACAAGTTATGATAATATTAATTATAATTTTATCATTTTAATAACATACTATTTTGAGTAAATATTTTATAAACATTTTTGGAGATAAAAAATTTCCTTCAAGTTTTTCAGAAATGTTAATACCAAAGAAAAAAAGTTAGTTTTCCCATTACACTCATTTCAAACACAGTCTTCATACGTTTTAAAAAAGAATCAGAAAGATAATTTTCATTTAAAAAAAATATAATATAATCATCATAAATTTAAACAATGATGGTATATTTAAAAACATTATTTATAGAAAGGGTTGGATAAGATTATACTTTAACCAATTTGTTTGCGGTAAATATCTAGTAAGTATATCATATCAGACTCATGGATCTTGTTTAAGTCCATATAGTTACTTAGTAAGTTCAAAAAAATGTTTTGATAATTTTTTATATTCAAAACATGGTGGTTGTTCTACATAAACTTCCTTCTATACATATCAATTTCCAAAAAAAATTACATTAATTTTATAAAGAGTGATATTTAAATATACTACAAAGTATAAGAGTATATGAATATATTCAAGAACTTTAACTGGTGTAAAAAAATATTTTAAATTTATGGATTATTGTTGATTATAACACTAAGAAAAGGCCTTTATTCCTCTATATAATTACATTTTTATCATGTTTTTTTAAAACAATTTTACTCCAATCACACGAATATATTTAGGTTCTTCCACCAATGTCCAAACTTTATTCCTCCCCAATTCATTACTCTTATCCTAATTTTCATGTATCCATTCTTCAACACCTATTGTATTTTCAGGTCATTTAGGTTAAAATTGAGGTAATAATGCACAATGTTAACATTAATGTCCTAGGGAACTATGAGTTTTCACTGTTTGATCTATATCTCCAATTATATTATCAGTGGGATGATTCTTTAAGATCAATCTATTTCTTAGATTAGTAAATAAATTCTTTAATAATATGTTGAACATACTCTAAAGGTACAACTTCTGAAATTATTTTTTCTGTTATTATTATATCTAAATAAGTTTTCAACATGGGTTGACAACCTGTTTTGGAAACAACATCTGAAGATATTTCTTTTATATTATTAAAAACAAAAGTATATTTTTCATCAAACATAACACGAAATATTTCATCAACAATGTTTATTAATTTTTTTAAAACATGATATGTCTTACCTATTATAGAATATTCATGAAATATTCCCTCATCATATTTTGGATCAAAGTTATATAAATTATCTTATGTATTCAGAAAGAACATTTTACATCCAAAAACTCTAAAGAAGGAATTTATTGTTTTTCCTAGATCACATATCATATGTATTTTTAATAAGAAAAAAATGTTTTATACTTGATTTATAGTATAATAACAATTATTAACATCTTTAAACTAAAAAAATTAATTAAAAATTCACTCAACATAGTATTTGTAATTTCATAAATAATTCTATTTCTTCATTAAAATACACAATTTTACTAAGGTTTTATAGGATATCTACAAAACTTTTATATAAAAAATAATATTCCAACATTTTTTGACATAAAATATAATCATGCATATCTATTGTAATCATCAAATAAGGCATGAAAATAGAATTTGCATCAATTACTTTTAGTTTTTGTTGGAAAAAATAAGTACATGTGCCCTGACTATAGATCATAAAAATTTTATAAATCACTAATATTTTTAAATATATAATTATTTTTCTTACCAAATTGAAATAAGTAATAGATATTTTAAGAATTAAACCAAATCTCTTCTAGATATATAACAAGTTTTTTTATATTTTTTAGAAAAAATTTTGCATTACTTTTCCCCAACCAAATTTAAAACAACCAACATTGATATTCAATCACATTTTTGAAATCTATATAATAATTTATAATTTCTTTTATGTTTAAGGTGCAAAAATTTACATTCTTATCAGTGGAAAGAATAAATATATCTTATTTTCATTGAACAGAAAATTTATCAATCTTACAGGTCAAAAGATAACCTCTATCACATAATTAACTTATATGGATGATATTGTGTTTAATTAATTCAAAAAAATTATAAAATAAATATTAATTGATAAATAAATTTAACTACTTCCATATATTTATCCTTCATAATTATCACCAAAATTCTATATTCCACCTTTCATCATTATAATATTTGGCATGAAATCTTTGTTTCTTGTAATATGTCTTGAAAAACCGTAATCTATGTACCATATATTTTGGTTGTTGGTATGCATCCTTTCTCAATTAAATAAATATAAATAAGGTTTTTCTACCCTTAATTTCTTGGTTCTAAAATTATTAGAAAAAAATAATTTCAGAATCTATATATTTTGTGCTTTATTATATTGAACAACTACCAATTATTTGGAAATATTAACTCTATGAAAACCAAAATATTGAACTCAATTTAAATAATTTTTTTTATAATTCTTTCCTCATTGAAATTTCATGAAGAATGGTGAATTTTTTTTTGAAAAATAGTTTGACATAAAATGAGTTTTTTCAAAATTAAAACTAATTTTAAAAGTATTTTTATAATGTCTCAATTGTCATCAGAGTTTAACAAAATTTTACTTCCCAGGCATAAAATTTGAAACAAAAATTGTTATTGTGTTTTATAACAAAATTATTATAATTATTATTTGAGTTATAATTACATTTTTTTATCTAACTCTTAAATTAGTTTAAAAATTATTTAATTATTTTTAGAAATTATAATATTAGATTTTGGAAGTTATTTTTTGGTAAAATCATATTGTTTAATTCATTTATAGTTATTTAGTCTATAAAATTTATATATATAGTCTTTTATTGAAAATTATGTATAATACCCTCATCTTCTAATGTGATAATCTTTCCTTCTGGAAAAAGATATTAAACTATATTTTTATTCCAAAATAGTTTTATTTTAACTCGGATTTAAGTTCAGTAGAGATTCAATGGATAACTTATATATATCATGAATTGTTCATTGTGATTATAGTATATAATATGAAAATTTTTAATTATAACTAATTCTCTTTGAAAAAAATTATGAAGATGAATCTCTACCACAGTCACTCCATGTGCTCTAGTTGTTTACATTCATAACAAGTTATCTCTAATATGACTTTATTCTCACTTCTATTTTTTTATTCTTTTGGTATCTATAATATAAATATTCATTCTCATCAATATTATTCATTATCTTTACTAGTTGTACAATCTAACCTTCAGTTTAGCCTAAAAACTAAAATTTTATTCAACTTTTACATTCTTCTATGACTTTAAAGATTTATAGACATTCTAAGTAGTCTTATTTTTTTATCTATTACTATTGAATAAATATATGAAAAAATAAACATCATTTGTTTTATTTTTTCTCTTAGTATATCTTTTTATAATATTATCATATTTCATAAGAGTTATAATGAGATTTTCCAAACTCATCATTTTTATTTGTATCGTATCGTCAATTTATTTCATTTTAGATTCATATTCCTTTGGAATGATATTAATGGACTTTTATATATTTTTTCAACTATAAAATCTTTTTCTCAAAGAGATTTTAATTTGTTTAAAATATTCATGGATCTATGATGCGTTTAATTCACTGATTCTCACTGAATGAAATAAAAATCATGATAATCTTCAAAATCTTGTATATTATAGTTTCTAAAACATTTCCAGTTATAAAGTGATTAACTTCATGATTTCTCCAAAAATTGATTCCTATATCAAAAAATATTATTGAATATTGATATTCCCTATCATAGAACAAACCAATGTATTTCATACTCTATAATTCAGCTAATATTCTATCTTCTCTTCTCTATTGAAATTTTATACTTCTTAGAAATTTTACAATTTCCGTTCATCATGATTAAATTATAAAAAAGGGATACTATAATAAATATCTTCATCCAATCTCTCTAATAATCATATCCAACACTATTAAAAATAGGTGTCCTAATATTCTTGTGACTTTATAAATTGACAAGTTATAAAATATCTATCACAAAATGAATACAATTATTTACTATCATTATTAGTGCAATCAAGTTTATTTAAAGTAATTATATGGAACCAGATATGTAATCATAATAGTTTTTAAAACCCTGTAAGTGGGAGGTGAATTGTAGTTTATGAAATTAAAACTTACAATTTCCTAACTCATTGATTGTAAGAAAATCTATCAAAAAAATTGTTGTTTTGATTTACTTTATAACATTATAGTAAGAAATAAATTAGTATTGTAGAGTATAAACATTACATGAAATGTGTAGCATAAATATAAAACATTTATAAATAATAATAAAAAATTATAAGAAACATTTATCAAATAACATAACCAAAATTATAGAATATTTGTGTAGAAAAATGCATTCACATTTACCCAAAGTGATAAGGAGGTATGTGAACCTAAATATAGGTATACTTAATAATCATCCTTTTAAAAGGTCTTTATTCCAAATATTAAAAACCATCAATACACCAGATCAGACACTACTCCACCACTTTATCCCTATGATACCCTGGTCGACATGATCATAAAAAATTATATCTATTTATCCCTCAGATCCCTTAATACATTAGATCATAATAATAGTGATTAAAAAGGAAAATCCATAAGGAATTTACAAAGATAACATCAAAAACATATGATGTAATAAACATTCACTAAATATTAAAATATAAAAGCATACTCAGCAACTAAAAATTACAAAAACATCAATAACAATCTCAGATCCTATGGATTCATCTACTTATCTTCCTCTAGGTTGCATTCATTTTTATAGATAAGTTTACAATGGCTAGATTCCACACTTCTTGGGATTATTTGCAATATAATCAGACACATCATCTTTATCTTTCAACATATTCACACTCTATTTGATGGTGGTCAGATTTATCATCATTGCAATTATTTAATGAGATTTTTCATGGTATATATAGTAAATCTGATTCCAGTATTCATTTAACATGTCTATCTGCTGGTATTTATGAATCCTAGTATGGTAGACTTCGTAAATTTTCATTTGTTGTAGTTTTTAAAACTATGTCCCATAAACATTATAATCCTCCATCCAAAAAAATTTATACATTTATTTGATATACTCTTTACATTTCTATATAATGTATTTTATACATGTTCCTATAATGTAATTTTTTCATGTTAACATAATGTATAATGTATAGGTCCATCTGGTTACATTAAATATGTTTATATGATAGAATTGGATTTCACCATCCTGCAAAATTGAATTTCTTCCTATAAAACATCATACATTGGAAGAAATAAATATTAGTGATATAATCATTTTAATAGTGAGTTTTTATTTTGAAAATAAATATTATAATTCAGTCTTTAGAATCAATAACTATGACCATAGGGGTTAATCCTGTTTAGTTCTTTCCCATACTTTTTGTATAACCAAAGGATAATTTCAAGCTTGAGAGGCATAGTAATTTGATTAATTTGGTTTGAGAGCCTGAGAAGGATGTAATAAAACTAATAAAGGCATGAGTTGTGATTAATATATTGGTAAAACAAGATTTTATGGTAAATAAATAATGGGATGTTATAGAAAATTATGGTGACTAAGCATCGTTGTGAGAATTATTCTAAAAATACTCAATTTCCATTGGAAAAAAAGATCGAATTTTCATACTATCTGAATATTATATGGGATAATATTACTTATAATCAACCTTTTTATGGTGATATTAGTGATAATTAACCCATATTTATAATTAGATAGCAGGTGGGACGTAATGATTAGATAGTTTTTTGAAAAATATATGGAATAGTAATATTCTGTAAAAGAGGGTCACTTGACTTATAAGGGGAGGCCATGATAATGATTTCTGAGGCATGAAGATTGTATGTGATGTCTTCTTGTTCTTTATTTTGGATAAATTGAGATGTGGGTTTCGGCACATTGAGAACTATATGGGGTGTAGGGCCTTTAGAGGTGTAATTTGTGGTGACAGAATCCGGGACTCCTCACCCTCCTTAACTTCCAAAAGCTAAATCATGGTATTTTAGGGGGATTTATTGAATGATCACACTTGGGATTATTATTGGGAACTATAAGGACCTTAAATATAATGTGATACACATCATATTGATTTATAATGAATAAAATAGGTATTCCTTTTTAATTATATCATGTGCATTTAGGATTAGAAGTTTCTTTAAGGTTCACAGGTGTATAATGAATAGTGAAAAGTTGGAGGATAGATCTATAACTAGTGTAGGAGATAGAATCAATGTGGTGTTAAATATAAGTTATTGAAGGTTCATATGGGTTTTAACACCCTAATAAAATGGATACATAAAATATTAAATGGTATTACCCATGTCAAATTGTGAAAAGTGCACATTGTTGAAATCAGTAGTAACATTTAGTCTTGTATGTCTAACATTGAAGAATAAAATCCTCATTGTTGATCTCAATCATGATTTAAAGAACAAATTCCTTATTAGGGTGTCACACTCTCTTCTCCTTTAAATAAAAATATCCTCATTGTAGATCCCACACCTCACACAAATTCAATGCTACTATACATTTGGATGGGTATTAGCTTTGATAGAATTTTTTATGGCACAACCTCTACGGCCCCTAAACATTATCATCTAACCCCATGGGTATCTTGTAACATTTGGTTACCTTCCCAGAACACCATAGGATATTACCCATTAGTACCACTTATAAAACTAATGATTTTCCCCACATACCAACAAAATTTCTTTTAGTGTAATATTCATTAGTGTCTAAAATGGAATCCATAGTGTTACAATAGACCAATGATAACAAATAAAAATGTTCATGGATTAGAGATGATGGATCATGAAAAATGGTATCAAATCCAATTCAAAGTCAGAAGTGTAGTAGTGCTGTTTGGAATTGAGGTGTGGGTTCCATAATAAGAAATTTTTACTTTAAATGGGTGGAGAGTATTTCACACTAAGAAAATTAAGGAATAAAATAATAATTTTCATTACCTATATCAATAAGGTTCACCTTTCTATTTGGAATCCTACCTAATTATAACCCCACAATTAAGTGATCTTGGTCGGGAGAAGTGTCTGGATAAGTAACCTCTTGGCATGTTTTCTAGGGTGTGTATGAGTTGGTAAAAATAAGAATAAAAGAAAATTTCTTTTATTGTGTCGATATTCATTAGTATATTGATCCATTCAGGCATATTAATGGATCTCAGGTAGAAAAAAACATGTCTATAGGGAAAATGGTTCTTCCTAGAGGACCAATATTGAAAACCATATTTAAAAATGAGTTTTATATACATTCAATTGGGATAAATTTTTATAGTGTTTTCAAATGTGGTACCCATCCAGAAGTGCAGTGACAGAACCTGGGTTAAAATATTAGGTACACAACGTGGGTTTTTTTCTCTAAAATGTTTAGAATGTAACACTACAAAAAGTTAAAGTGCTAAAATGCTAATTATTTCTATCCATTTCAACAAGGTGTACCTTTCTTTTTGATAACCTATATGATTACAAATCCCTATGATAATCTGGTCAGACTAGAATTGACTTAGGATGTGTGATTACCTAATATGTTTCCAATAGAGTTTGTTAGTGAGAAAAAAAAAATAATAAAATAACATATGTTGGCCTATGGGGATAGTCATTAGTTTGATAAGTGGTCTCAATTGGTAATAGCTTGTGATGTGCTGGGATGGGAAACAAAGTTTTATAAGAGACCCAAGGGGTCATATGATCATGATAATAGCCCGATGATGTTGTGTTGTGACATGAGTGATAGTTATGATAAGTTGGTCAACATGTATGGGTGGTGAGATCCTTGATGAATGTTAGGGTAAGTGATAAAACTAATAAATGTTGTTGAATTACAATGGTTAAAGTAGGGAAGTTTGTTAACTGGTAATTTAGAGAGTGTCTTGACCCTGGGAGATGGGTATCAGTGTAATTGTGATTATATAAATAGGAAAATGTAGATTTCATTGTAGGCATGAATGTTATATTCACATGGAAGTAAGTGAGGTTGTTTATCTTGAGATATATCTTTCGAAACATTAGTGTGGAACAAATAGATCATCTACAGTATAGTACATTAATATTATGGAATCATTGTGATGTTTTTTTATCTTACAGTTATTGATATTAAATGGGTTTATTCAGATAAAAAAATCAACAAAAGTGACTAATGGTAATAAACTGATGATAAAATCTGGGAAGGCCGGTGCCCATTAATTGATGATAAGGTAAATACTATGGTGGGTATCATAATATTTGATTTTAAGGGTGTAAATATTGTATTGGGTGAGTGTTGGTGAATATAAAAGATGAAATGTGTAATGGATCCAAGTCATTGGTGGTGAGGATTCGTATTTGGGCTTACATGAATGTGTCAGGTATATCTTGGTTAAATGGATAAAACATAGGTGTGGGTATTGATCAGTGATGATCGGGTGAATTCATTACATCATGTAACTAATAGATGTATGATTCAAAAAATGGGCTGGTGTGATAATAAGATTTGGAAAACCGAGATACCTAGAGAAGATTTTGATAATCAATCAAATGAATTGAAGTTTCATTAAGATTATTGGATTGGAGACCATAAATTATAATATACCATGATGGAGAGATTCTTGAGTACAAATATAAGTGGGTGGTGGTCTAAAACAGGTTGACGGTGTTCAACATTTAAATATGAACTCAATGATTGGGTGTTTAAAAAATATTTTCTTTTATTGGTATTTATTCCAAAAAGATTAAATGTATTTAGTTTGGGTAACACAATGTATGTTCCATCAATTTTTTGTGGAAGGTAAGTGCAGTTGAGCATCCACTGACACTTCACAGATGAATTACTATTATGAAATAGGATTAGAGATGAACACATCATGTGAGTGAAAAAATTTTTGTATGATGGATCAAAGACTGAGGCTTTTAGAGAATATATAGTTTTAATTATTCAAGTGTTATATCATTGACCATAACCAGTTGAATACCTAATCATGAGGTACTCACATAGAATCCAAGTAACCTGAAAGGTCTATGAGAGATTCATAAAGATTATTTTCATGATTAAAATATAGTATCATTATGAGTTTATAAACTCCAACATAGTATTGACGGAGAGTCAGAAACCTGTGGAACGGGATCAAGATTGTATTTTTAATTTTTGAATTTGAATATGGACGTATATGCTTAAATGCATCTAGGATATTTAAATAGATGTTACAAATGAATTTTGAGGGGTGAGGGATAAAAAGGGTATGAAATAATATTCTTAAAAAAGTGGAAGAGAAACCACATGATACTTGTGATGAGAATATAGGATAAGAATGAGATTATATCCCATTTAGTATGTAAAAAATAATGGGACATTTTTAAAAAAAAATTAGAATGAAAAAATTTCTTTAATTAAATCAGGCATGTTACACCTGTATCCCATTTGGGGAAGCCCGCACAGATCATGGGATGACCCATTTTCTATACATTTTTTTAAAATAATTAAAAAAATTAAAAAAATATATATATGATAATTAAATATTTTTTACACATGATTGAGAAACAAAATTATAATTAAATTTAAAACCCATCATCCATATTGTGGGTATCATGAGGCCAATTAAAAGTTAGGATTATTCAACTGGTGCCTAATGGAGGTACTAAATTCTTTCTAGGATTTCTCTTAATAGCCGCATGAAATTTGTGCACTACACCACACACCACAACCCTGCTTGATGGTGATGAACACAAATTGGGATTCACGCACCTCCCCTTCTATGCTCACGGACCTTTCATCTTAATCCTGAATAAAATATATACATATTTTTTCCTTAAAGTGCCTGAGGATGCTTTTCTTCACCTTATTTCACTGTCACTGAACAATAAGATGACTACCCTTAAACATAAGTTATTCTTGTTCACTGAGATACCAATCTCACCACATCACATTCGAGTTCACACATGGATACAAACAATAAAAACTTTCTTGTTCAATCCATCTGGGTAATTTATTTTCATTTATCATCATTTTCCATTATTATTGAATTTTATTAACTATCTTTTTAAGGATATAAGGGTATAATTGATATGGATTTTCTTATATGGAAGTATATAAAGATCATTGGTTCCTATTACATTTTTACTCAAATTCAGAGTAGAATCTTCTGCATCAAATCGAGAGCATAATAGTTTGATGATGAATCCTTTTTAAGATACAACGGTGGCTCACACTCTACACTGATATTAACACTACTAAAAAAGATGATTTTTGTTATTATATAAATAGTATTGGAAGAATAAGAACCCTTAAAACTCAAAAACATTTATTAATATGAAAACTAATGTTTTGATAAATAATGTCTTTATAAACATTTTTTTTCTCAGATAAAGGTTGTCCATACGAGTGAAGATAAAATTCAAAAAAATTAAATTTTTTTTTGACCAACTCCTTTATTATTGTTCCCCCTATCACTTTTATGTGCCCCCATGAAACAGCCACATTTCATTCTCAAGATTTCCATCCTCTATTAGTGTTTTTTATGAATTATCTTGCCTTTTTCATGTCTGGATTCAAACAGGTTATCTATCCCTTACTCACCTTACACCTTTAAAATTACACCATCAAGAGTTGTTTAATATTTTTTGATATATCTACTAATATATATACATAAATAATTTTTTATATATATTTGTTAATAAAATTATAAATGTATATATAATTACTTTTAAATAAATTTTTAAAATCTGTCTATATTTTTTTAGAAATTTTAGGAATATTTTTATATATATTTATATGTTTATATATTTACATATATATTGATACATATTTACATTTAATTTTATATTTATATATAAATTTATTATTATGTATTTATATGTATTTATTGTATATAATTTTATAAACTATGTTTGATGATAATGATATATTTATAAAAATACATTTATGTATGATCTATTTACAAAATATTAACACAAAGATACACAAACAAAATTACACACATGTACACATTTGTATTTCACACATACACACACAAATATTTACATATATATATTATTTTCATATAATAAAATAAACACATAAATATATATTTTTATTAACACAAAAATATTTATATATAAAAATTACTTATATAGGTATAAATATTAATAAATTTTTATAAGATAAATAAAATGGGAAATTTTGTTATTTTCAATAAAATTAATATTAAATATTTTTTCATATTGTTTATATATTTAAAAAAATTATAAAAATATATTAAATTTATATTTCTATAATTGATTTATAATATGGTAGTGTATTTAAATATTTATTTATATATCTATAATAAAACACTACAATGTTGAAAATGATAAAATTTTAACACAAAAATATCTTCACGAATGTAAGATATAATAATAAATTGGGTCTCCACATAAATAGGATAAGTAGTCCCCCCTTAAATGAGGATGAAATTCCATCAAATGTAAAAAAAATGGGATACCCTAACCAAAAACCTAATTTTGGAGGCCTTCTAGGCCTTTCTCTCCTAGAAAAAAGAACAGACCAAGGTAAATGTGTTAAACAAGCAAGGCCTTTTTGAAAACATTTATTTTATATGTTTTAGAGCACAAATATGAAATTGGATTAAAACTAATGTTCATTTTAAGTTCAAGTCATGTTTATAACTTATTTTTTATCGTTAATTAATTTATTGCATTTTTCTACGATCAAATTGTTTATAAATGAATATTAACAAATAATAATTATAAAATTCTTAATTAATATTAATTTTTAATTATTTTTTAAACCATTTTCCTCTAAATAAATTACATATTAAGTTTAAAGACATATTTATTATTATATAAAACTTATTTAATAAAAAATAGATTTAGATCAATATAAATATATTTAAATATTAATATATGATTTTAAGTGATATGTATTTGTTTAATTATATATACCTTTGATTAGAACTAAAATAATGATGATAAATTCCATCCCTTATTGATGTAAAAAAGATCTAATAAAAGTGGCCTTTAATAGTTCTTATAATATAAAAGACAAAGGGTCACTTCTATAAGTGTTTTTCAGTATTGATAATTGTACATGTTATCAGTACATTACATTGGTGGTAATAAAGGCTCCCCCTTTATCATCATTTTTTAGAGTTTAATATAACAAAATATTAGTACTGTAAGTGCAGATTATCTATTAAAGGATCTTTGGAAACAAGAGTGTAATAAAATTATTTTGCCATTCCACACCAAGAAAAGCCATTTTATGCTTGTTGAATGCTTTTAAAGGAATCTAAATTTGTATGAATAATTTGAGTTCTTGGGAAAGCTTTGAATTAATTTTATCATCCAATCATAACTACATTTTATAGGAATGGAAGAACATTCGGAAAAGGAATCATAACCCTTAGAAATGAGTTGATACATCTTCTTAAAGGGGATAACTTTTCCAGATTATTGATTCTTTGGAAAAATTAAGGCACCTCAAGGCACCTAAAGTGTTTCATCAATGCAGCTCATTGCATAGTGGTGGATGAATGCTCATGGATAGTGTGTTGCATCATCCCCTACATGATTATTATATTTTCCATTACTATTTTGAATAATGATAAATGTACTCCCATTAATAAAGAATGTGATTCTCCTCTAAATTACCAATGAAGAATTCCCTAAAATCAACCCTTTTAAAAATAAAAAATATTTAAATATTTAAAATCATTTAATACCCAATAACCCCAACCATTTTAAAATATTTAAAAACACATTTTAAAATTATAGTATCATAGTCTCTTTACATAACATGAATAATTAAATTTATCTCAAGATTTGAACATATATATAATAGAGACAAATCAAAACTGAATAAAGAAACAGGTGGATAATTCCCTGACATGTAATTCTTTTTTTCAACCAAATTCTTCCTATACAATTACATTTATATTCCTTTTTTCTTTATCTAATCCTTGATGCCATTTTGACCTCGTAACACTTTTCCTTTCATGATTCTATTAGAGATAAATTCTCACACACTCTCTAGAGTGTCCCCACTTCTACATTAGTATAGGTGAATCAAAAAATGTTCAAATATTTTGAAAATTAATTAATATTATTTGTTTATTATGATTTTTTAAAACTCACCCTCCTGTCTCCAATGGTAACCAAACATCATTTTTTTTGTATGAATATACACTTGACATTTCCTTCACACATATGATAATATTTCCTATATTAATCTTATATATTAAATGTTATCACATGTTAATTGGATGTAAGATCATTGTTAAATTTTTTAAAAGGGATTTGAATCCATTCATAAGTAGGTTTTGTATACCAATTCCCTTGAAAGTACAATTGTTAGTGAATCCACCAAATTTTGGATTGATCTAGAAAAATCACAGTTATGATACCATCTATTATCAATATTTATATATAGTTATTTCTAATATGAATGTGTAATGATTTTCTATTTTAATTATTTCTATATATCCAAGCCAGCATTACAGGATAATACCAATGTATTGCAACCAAATATATTTTCATAGGAAAAAATTATTGATCTACTAAAAGATATTTAATCCATTTTGATTCTTTACCAATATCTTTTAATTGAAAAATACTTATAAACCCTTATGGAGTCTATTATATAGGTATATTTCTTTGATTTATAAGAGATCGCTCCAACTCCAATTATAAAAAGATGAGCACTCATAGAAGATAAATCCTCTATATTAGTAATCTATCTCGCATAGGAAAAACCTCCAAATGGCCTTGGGTTTTTACTATGACATATTAAATAATCCATCGTATACTTAAGATACATGGGAAATATTTTAGCCACATCGAATTCTGTATAACCTGAATTACTTTTATACAAGTTCAACTTTCCAACATTATATGCAGGATCAAGTCATGTTAATTTCATGGAAGACATGAGACACCCAATAAATCTTGCATATTCTAGTTGAGAAACCATACTAGGATTTGGTGTCATCCTAATCCTAGAATCATATAGGGATGAAATTGGTGACCAATCAAATTGTTCAGAACACTTTAAAACCATTCTAATATAATG
Organism: Viscum album; assembly: GCA_963277665.1. Classification (NCBI taxonomy): domain Eukaryota; kingdom Viridiplantae; phylum Streptophyta; class Magnoliopsida; order Santalales; family Viscaceae; genus Viscum; species Viscum album. The sequence continues at coordinate 1,868,399,999 of OY728159.1, forward strand.
ATATTGATAAATAATAATAAAATTCATATAGCTAAAAAAATTTATTAACAAAATCACATTATATTCAAATATATATTTCACATGAATGTTTCAAGATAAGAATGAATTATCCTCATTTACATGTTTCAAATAAGTTCAAAATATTATCATTTAATTAACATATTAACAAATAACCACACCGTGATATTTATAGAATCTACTATAAACAAATTTATAACATAGGTTTACTACAAACCCGTAATATAGAATTAATTCATTAAATTTATCATTCCATTTTTTCAGACCATGGTTTTAACTGTATAGAGACAATAAATGTTTTCAAATATTATTTTAATGACCAGGTATTATGAATCATTCTGTTTATTCTATATATTTTATCCAATTCACTATATAATTGTGCTATTTTAACATCTATTTGTTGAATTTCAAAATTATATATCGAATCTAAAAAGATAAAAATTATACTATAAAATTTTCATTTTATTTTAAATGCCCACTTATAACCTATAAGCTCTGAACCTTGTTGGATATCAACTAATGTCACATTATTGTTCATTATTATAAATTATATTTCATCATGTATGGCTTTTTTTAAATGATATGCATAGGGTTATGACATAGCTCCTTTGAATTATCTTGGATCGTACTATATATTAAAAATATATATTTTTTATAACAATACTATCATTAGTTTATTTAAATAAGTACATATATAAATAATATCTACATAAATTGGGCATCTGAGGTCTTTTACATATATCATCCTCCTTGATCATACCAACTTGGGATAATTTATTATGTTAAAAAATTCATCTATTTGGACATTCATAGGTAAATAGGAAATCCTTGATTTTTCAAAGATAACATATCTTGATTCAGTAATAGTGACGATGGATACTAAAGTGTTTTATTCTACTTATATGAATTTATAATATTTTTAATGCTTTAAATGTGCAAGAAATATTAAAACAATACCACTTTTACCTAAATTTACTGTTTTATGTTTAGATACTCTTATAATTAAAAGAAAAACCTATACCTTTAAATAATTTTGGTTTGGTTTCCTATTCTTACATAATTCATATAGATCCATATACAACCCTATTGAGGGAACCCTATTTAGGATGTGACACATTGTTAATAATTCCTCTCCCCAAAAATCCTCTTAATAGATCCAAGATAGATATCATATAATTAACCATTTACATTAATGTTCTTTAAATTATCTCAGCTACAAATTTTTTTAGGTGTATAGGGATATGTCACTTTGAACATTATCCCTAAGGGTTCAAACAATGAAGGGATATAGCATTCTTATCCCATTTTAGATCTGAGTAATTTTATTCTAATCCCATGTTGGTTTTAATGTTGTAATTATAAATAATAAATATATCTATAACTTTGTCTTTATAATGTAAAAAAATATACATATATAAAATAATATAAAAATCATTAATAAAAGTTACAAGGTACCTTTTATTACATATGGTTGGTGTATCATTCAAATTTCATGCATCACAATGTATTAATTCAAAAAATTAACAATCATTACTATATTCTGAAATGGGTTCCTAATAATTTTAGTTTAAATTAATGTTACACATTTATGATTATCTTTATCCAAGAAAGATAACAATTCCATTTTGACATGCCATATATTTTCTTATAATCATTATGACCTAAATGATTATTCCATAAATAAATATACTCTATAAATTAAATGAAAACAAAATTTGTATTTTATTTAAAAAATATATCATACAATTTTCCCTTTCCAACAACTATACCACCCTTTAACTGAATGAAGTTATCTAAATCAAATAAAATCCTAAACACATGATTGTTTAATAGGATCTTGAGACATGGTTTCTATAAACTTTAGGCATGTAAAAGACATTATCTATTGTGAGGATATTTCTTGAGGTAAACTTGAGATCAGCCACACCATTCCCATTTATGTTTATTCTTACAAGGTTCCCCATGTTGAGAGTTATCCCATATTTTATTTTATTCCATCCTCTTGAAGATATATATTTTTTCACACACATATCTTGTAGATCAAGAATAAATCCTTTCAGAAGAACTATAGTTAAGCACATCATCTTCAAAAATCATGAACACAGTGTGATCCATATGAGTATTGTTGTTTCAATCATTATTCATAGAGAGACAAAAGTCCCATTTGGATTGTCTCAAGTTTCCACATAAGTATCATTCCATTTTATTCTTCGTGAATTTCACCTTTCCTTTTAAAGTATAGTTTATACATTTTTCCCCTTTGTAAACACTGATACACCCACTCCCTATACCTAGAGGACCTATGATTTACCATCCATAGGTTCATTTTAATCCATATTTTTTTATATTCTCAGTCAATTTTTATGTTGTTGAAAAAATAATTCAGGGAAATATATTCCCGGTTAAGTTTTAATGAAAATAAAAATTCGTATAAGAAGGTATATTATGATAATGATGGATGTGAAAATGATCACATCATCAATGTTCATTTTATTCTTCATTAGGTGTTTTATTATGTGTTGTATCCGATAGAATTACTCTATAAAAGAAGTATTATCTACTAGTTTTAATGAAATAAACTTACAGAATAATAATTTCATTTAATTTTAAACCTCATTCATGTACTTTTGTTCCAAAGTATCTCATATATATTTTTCCATTTGGATGTGTTGGTATGTGTTGGAGAGATCATCCACTAAGGTATTTAAGATGTATCCTTTACACATGAGATCATTAAATATTCTCCTCTTTTTTTTTGTTTTTTGGGAAACATTATGTTTCTCATCTTTGGATGTGGAAGGATTCATTGTAGATAACATGTACACCACATTAACACTTGTAAGTATAAATTGAATCATGTTTCTTCCTTTTTGAAATTATTTACAGCTAATTTCTCCATATTTATCACATTATTAAGCATAACTATATCCATGTTGATGAAATATACCCTTAATATTATTGGGGATATAGGTGGGTAATGGATACAAATTTTCTTGTATAGTAGTGTATAGAACTCATTGAGTCACATTACATAATAACCTTACATAGGAAGAGATCCCCCATACCAAATCTGTAGTATAATAGATTGTCAGTGAATCATCATTAGGATACATTGGTTTCTCACTACTCTATATTTCTATTAAGTATATACTAGTCCTTGAAGGATGTTTATAAATAAGAGTATAATATAAGGATTTTTTACGCACTAATATAATTTAGTTAATTCTTATTGAAGGATTTTATAGGAATCTCAAGTTTTTGGGAAGGATTATAGTGATTGGGAGTGGCTGGAATTAATTTTACCATCAAAGGGAAACTTAATTTTATAGTAATGGAAGATAATTTTTAGACTAATCTTCACACCCTTTTGTATTGGGTTTATAACATTCCAAGAAAGGAATTATTTTACATATTAAATCCTATATTTTTTACAACACAATATTGATTAATTGTCCCAGATCTATTTCTTTAGGGACTATATATGACCATCTCCTCACACTTGATTTGATCAAGAATCTAGATCTTATCCATTTAGTGAATTGGGATAACCCATCACACATACCCGTTCAGACAAGTGCTCAAACATGTACAACCTACTGGCCAGTCATAAATATTAATGAACCTCTAATAACCTTTTACTGACCTGGTGTATTAAGATAAAACGTCTCCATCAAAGAAGAACATTATTTGTTTTCACATTCATGAACATGAACATTCATGGACAGTGTGATTCACCTTCTCTTATAGGATTATTCCCTTTTACTTTATCATTTTTTAATAATTATAAATGTTCTCCCATTGATAATGAATTCCCCACTCCTCCCACATTCCAATGTGGGATTTATAAAAAAACATCCCCATTAAAATCATAAAACAAAACATTTAAATATTTAAAATCATTTCAAATCCATCATTTCCCATATTTTTATGTCTTATAATATAGATCAATTTGGATATGTTTGTATTGTTTAATTTTATTCCATCAGCATTAATAATATTATTTTCAAATTAACATACTTATATTAACATAAAATTTTTAACTAATTATTAGTTTTATTTTTTAACTATAAAAAATATATATTCCAACATAAAATAAAATCAATTTTGATCTTACTGTTGATATGGACATTAAAATGCATTGGGAAATGAAAATTCTAGAAATTCCATCCGTTTTTATTTCTTGTGCTTCAAAAAATGACTCTTCTTTATTAGAGAAACCATCTATAAAGGATAAAATAATTACATCACATGTTTGGATGTTTTAACTAAAAATGGATTTTTCTATGGAAAATAGAAAGCTAAATGATATGGGTGTGAAAAATTATTTACATTGGGTGTTATGTGATATGGATCTACACATCTTTTCCATCATATAAATTAATGTGTATCTCAACCTATGTATCATAACATTAAGTTGATTATGTTAAATTAATAAGGAAATATTTGACATAGATAACAAAATCATAAGTGTGTATTATAGATCATATCAAAGGAGATAATCTAATAGTATATCCCCTATTAAATTATTGAATACGAATGTATTTGAGAGCTTCACAAGATCTTAATCCATATGTTAGGAATATTTTATGGTAAGCTACTATGTTAGATTTTTGGATGTTTTGTCTATATCAAATCTAATTTTTAAAAAATTAATTTTGTGGAGTTTTAGTCGATTTTTTTAATATGATTATCATAATTCAATAACTCCAAAAGTTTATATATTTTTGAACAATCAATTAGAAGATAATGATTAAGAGTAAAACAAAAAAATAAATTTCTATAATATAGAACATCCATATTCTTGATTTAAGTTGTCTAAAAAGGTTCATAATTTCTCGATAGAATAGGTGATTGATAAAAAATACTCACAATTAATTTTTACAAATACCTTGAAAATGATATTATGCAAGACACGTTGATAGATTAAATTTCATTGAGAAATATTTCAGTTTGAAACAGGTAATTTTTTCCATGTCAGAAGCTTTTTCAGAATAATTAAAATAATAGTTTAAGAGAGATTTAATGTTATGAATAATTCTTTTCAAAATAATAGATACTTCATTAAATATGAGAAAACATTCATATAAAGGATTATTATTTTCAATCAATGCATTAACCAATTTGGAGGAATTGATAAGTCATTATGTTTATAGTAAAATGTTCCTACGAGAAATAATTCTACATATAAAATAAGTGTAAGTGTGATTACATATAAATGTTCTTGGTTTTTAATGATAATATTTATAAATAATTACCACCAAATTAGTATTGGTGAAGAGGCCAAAAAAATTACATTTTCTTTAACCATTTTAAATGATTCGAAATTTAATTTTCAATTTTCTTATCTTATACCATTTATATATTTCATCATAATTTTGAAAATTATTTTTCATTAATGAAAAACATGATAAATTATCATATCTTGATCTAGGATTTTTCTCAAAGTATGAATAACAAATATCACAAATATTGTAGTGATTATAATATGGTTTTCTCGTATTTGGATAAACATGTATGTTCTCAACAACATCAACCAACATTCCCCCCCCCCCCCGCCAATTCAAGAAACATTAAAAATCTTTCACTACTGCATGGGATGTAATATTTAATTATTTTATAATTAATTTTAATTAATTCAATATTATAGTTTTATTCTTATAACTATTTTTAGAAATTTATATTATTCATCATTTTATTAATTATAAGAGAAAATATACGAATTTCATTGGGAAGTTTGATTTAGACCCTCAAGCCTCATTTTTTTAAATATATATGTCTCGGGATATTATAGAACCAATCAACATCAATATTATCATCTTTAAAGAGTTATATATTATTATTTTTATTCTCAAATTCCATGGTGGATAATTATTAATCATTTATTATTGACATTGATATTCTTATACAGTGTAATTTATATATTTTCACAAATAATGATCTAGATATACTTTTCACTCAATATTGGATGCATGGTTTTTAATATAATGGTAATATAATAATATTTTTAAATTAATTTTATATATTATTTTTATATTTATTTATTTATTTCAAATGAATACGAACAATATGAAAGGATAAATGAACATCAATCTAAGATAAAAATTTTATTTTTAAAGATAAAAATTAAAATCAATGTCTTATTTTTTAAAATCAAAATTAATATTAACATCGTAGAGGATGGTTTCATAGGTTTTACATTAGCATGTTATGTTTTATAATGTGTGGTATAGTGTCAGTTTTTCCTAAATGAGTGTTTTGTTGATTACACCTCCTTAAATAATTTGGATTTTTATTTATTATAATTTTGTTAACATAACAAAATTGGATAGACCCCATTAATCCCAAAATTCTGTACCATCCGGTTTGGGATTTAAATTTTTAAATCCATGAATAATTGGATTTTAATTTTCATCATGTAGAGTATTTATTCCATTATGGGCTAGACCATTTTGGGTGGGCTACCTCTTTATCCAATCTCTACATGATACATGGTGGTGGTTTATTTAGTACATGGTGATTTATGTGGTGTTCATATAAATATAATAGATATCACTAGGGGCTTGATATAGGGGTAATGGATACCTAGTGATATGAATTGAGAGGATGAGAATCCCCTATAATGGCCATAGGGTACCTGGTAGATTCAAAAATGAATTTTTTTTAGAAATTGTGAAATGGGTATTTACTCCCATATTAAATTATAACCCCACCCAAGATTCCCTATTCTACTCTTTCTTCAGAATTATTATTAATGAATGTGAATTTATCTGTAAGAATTATCTAGGATAATTGAGTACATTTCTTTCCTTCTTCTCCTCTTCCTATATAGTGAGGAGTGATATGTGTTGAGGAACATTATTTTATGAATGTTATGACTCTATATTAATTATTATTTGATATTTTTAAGTTTGGGATAAATTTATTCTAAATTATAATGTTTAAATAGGGCCCTTTTCTTATTGAGGGAACAGAATTTTTCAGTGAGTCATCTTCCATCTGTTTCTCATGATTTCGGCAAGGATACAGTACTTGATGAGTTTTTTTAAATATAACTGATTATAGATTAATTGTGAAATTATAATTAAAAATTATTATAAATGTTTTATGATTAGTTAAAAACAATTTTGGTGAGATAATATCTCATAGACCATGATGGTGATCAAGGATAATATGCGCCATATTTGGTGGATGGAATGAGAAATGTGAAAATAGGATAGCTTTGAAGGGATTCATGGTATATCACAATTCTCATTAAGAGACAATAATAACATGAATTCAATACCCAAGATCCTATTGAGATAAAATGATAGAATAAAATGATAAAAAAAATAATTCATGTGTACCTCACTATCCAAGATTTCAATATTTATTGATAGTGAGTTTCATCGTGTTCCCTTAACAACAACTAATGAGTTATTTCTTTTGATAATATTCACTTACAATTTGAATTCCTGATATGTATGATCTATTCTCTTAAAATGGCATGACAGTACCTCATATATGGAAAATTTATAATCATGAGTTTGATATAGTATTGACTATGTAAGAATAAATTTTTGTCTCCCATATTGAAGTGAATGAAGCACTTTTTATATGGGACACTCACATCAAATGAATCTTCCCATTAGAAGATAATAATGTATGTGTAACACACAACACCTCCTAGTTGTACTGGGATGGTGGTGGTACATTTCTAGGACATAGGTGAAATCCCCAAGACATTAAAGGCAGAGAATAAATTCATATGGATTTATAAGAAATTGGGGTATGATTTTCCATTTTAAAGTGAAACCCAAAACTAAGATAACCATAACTAAACTAATATTATATGATGTACTTGTAATATTTAACACAACAAAGAAATTAACTAAACAAAAAAAATATTATTGTAAAAAGTGGAAATAAAAACCAACAAAACTCAAAGTCACTAAAGAAGACAACACAACAACTTCAAACATGCTTCAAGAACCACTCAACATTCCATGTACCAAGTGTCACAATGCATCACTAAAGAACTAGGATACTTTTACTCTAATTTTATATAAATATAAAATATCAAAACATTCAACAAATTTCCCATATATGGGTGATTATAATACTCATTAGGATTTACCTAATTACTTCACAACTCATTTTCCTTGGACAGTACATGTTAGAAAATTTATAAAAAATAGTTTACAAAAATTTAAAGCATTTTATAACAAGTAAACCCATTTCTAATAACAATATATTTCCAAGGAAATAAATCAAAAAAATCATTAAAACCATTTATCAAATCCACTTTTCATAAACCATTATATTCCACACATCCATACATGCATTCCCAAGGGATAGTACATACTCATGAGAAGTATCTCATAGATCTAAAAAGTCATCACAAGGCAACCATATACCAAGTTATCCAATAGCACATACCCCTTATTTAGTTTCACTTCAATGAAAATGAACACATGCTAGCTATTTGTGCCAAATACGATGCCAAACCAGTTATGTCAAACCATTTCAATAAAAATAATAATTTAATTGAAATCATTTCGACAAACCAGTTCCCCTAAATCAAACTAAAACAACCATTTTAGAATGATCATTTTAAAATCATCTAACCAATTTCAATTTATAAAAAATAAAAAAAAACAAATTTCACAAACCATTACTAAATATTCATTAAAAAAAATATTTGTACATCAACATCACAATTAAATTAATGAAATTCAATCAATTTAAAATAATTCCTTAATGTTTTAACTAATAGGAGTTGAGGGCGAATCCCCCTACATATCAATGCTTGTGGAAATTAAGAACGATGATAACCTTCAAGAATATAGTAAGAAACTCCAAAACAATTCCTTATATCTTGTTCCCTATCATCAAAATAATCATTTCCCAACATGAGTTTCTTTTTAAAAACATGAATATATACCCAATATATTCGATTCATGAATCCAAGATAGGGAAAAAGAATAAAACTAAGGGAAAAAACCAAGAAAGAAAAGATTCCAAGGAATACAGGGCACCAACGCACTAAGATTCACCTACAGATAGCTTCTGAATCAAAAGGAAATGTATCTAAATCATTTAAAAGGGGTGGAATTTGTGTTAGGGTCAGATTAGGGAGGAAATGAATAATTATGTTGTTAAAATTAATTATATCCATAAAATAGGTAACTTTATTTTAACGGTGCATGGTTAAGGTGTATTGTATGGAAAACAATGAAATAATCATATGTTAGCCACTACCATTAAACACCACTCGCATGGTTGGATCACAAGGTTATAAAAATAGTGAACCAACCAAACTAAACCCCTCATTCCAATATCACATGATTTCTCATATGGGGTTACACTATTTGGCCAACTTGGGATCCTAAATGTGTGCCTACCTAGTGCCCATTGTTTCAATGGAACTTCTTTCTTGAGAGGCATTGCACAGGTTTTACTAACCAGAATCAAATTGTAAACCTCCTTAAAATCCCCAAAATCATTCTATCGATCCCTTGAAAGTCCCAAAACACAACTCAATCACTTTACATAATTAAAATACATAAATAAATGGTAAATTAACTTCCTATTTCTTTAATTAGGAACCATGTCATGAATACGGATTACAATATTCAAAGACCTGAAATTTACCTTGCTTTTAGGTTCTCGTGTTGTAAGAATTATCAGGAGGAGAGAAAAAATCATTTAAATTTTTATGGTTTTTGGGAACAATCTATATGGGGATTCATTAGTGAGTTCACTTCCTTCTCCTCAGAAAATTTTCTTGGTATGTAATTTTTGGATCGATGGATCCACAGAGCAGGAGACACGGGACCTAGAATGTTGGTGAGGGAAATAGTGTTGAACGTTGCCTATTGGTGTGTCTAGAAAATGAAAAGCAGGTCTCATCATGATAGGTTTCCTGCATCAGGGATGTATACCATCATTAGAGTGAAGAACCTACTCATAGATGTGGTTTCATTTCTTAATACTCGGTGTGATGATCCCACATTAAGACCATTACTATTGAGTAGATTTCCTAAATAGGCCTTCCATAATGTCTCCCAAGGCCACTGAGTCTAATGGATTTCTCCCCTCATGGGCCTCATGTTTAACATGAATGGTTCATAGAGTTTTGAATACATGAATGGAGGGGGATTGTTTGTGATACTTAGGGCACAGTCACCATGGCCTTCATAGCTCATTTTGGTTTTTGTCACTCCCTTCTGTATGTAGCCAAGGCTATGATCATCGGATTAAGATAATGCTAGTATGAAAATATATTTCTCTCATATTTGGAAAAAGACTCTATTATTTTACCTAATTGCCTATAGGTAATAGGTATTATTCCCTGGTCAATCTCCTTTATTTTATGAAAATGTAAAATCCTTCTCAAAAATAACATATGCATTCTCCACACCTAGCATGAAGGAAAAAAGTAAACCAACCATCTTGAATCTATGGTGCATCCCAGATCTAGTGTCACCTTTTTTTGCATTAAATTCTATAATATTGTGGGAGAGAATATTACAAGAGTTCATTCCCTCAGTCTGTGCCACTTTAGGCCTCCCTATATCTTCTTTTTGTTTTGTGTCTCTAACTTCTTTTCTTGTTTCTTTAAACAATTTTAGAAATAAATTATGATAGTTGTGAGAAATATAAATACAAAAGGGTGATAAATTAACCCCACCATTATCCTTTAAATCCTAAGAAAGTGGAAAGCCACCATTGGACTGAAATATCATGGGCCATTTCTTGACCATTTACTTTTCGTGGTCCCCTATTTATTCCTGAATTTGAACATGTTTCTATAACTAACTCACTAGAAATATTATTTTTACATGAAATACTTTCTCTTTTTAATCCATAATCCATACTTGAACATGAACCACAAAATAAATCATCTCTGTTTCAATGTGATCCTATTGAATCACATGCTAAGGATCAGGTTGATATATCTTCAAATGAGACACAAGAAAAATATTATGTATAGAGCTGAACCTTGGTGGAAAATTCAACTAATATTCCACCTCACCAACCCATTTATGTATCTAAAAAGGGACAATGTATCTTGGAAATTACTATCCTTGCTTCCAAAAAATAAAATTCCCAAACCTTGGAGTTACTCTAAAGAAACAATGATCACTCACCTTGAACAAAAATAGTCATTGATGATGATCCATATAAAATTTATGATGACTATAAGATGTCTCCATCCATTTTCAGATCAAATTAATCTTCTCCATTGTCCCTTTCATAAGGCTTTGTCCAACTATTGATGTCTCGGCTATTTACACCCAACAAATTCAATAGTGACAAGGATTATGATATAATTATTCAAAAGAATCCATATGTATCAAGGCCTAAAAATTGTTGTTATATGATAAATCTACTAAAGATATGTGATCCTCCCTAGAGCCACCAAAATCTATTACACAATCCATAAGCCTATATTCCAATTTTTGAAGCATCTATTTGGATTTTCCATCCATTTGAGGATGTTATTCCATATTCATGGTAAAATGAGTTCTAAGGGATTGTTATAAGGATTTCCATAAATTGGATGTGAACATGGGGTCTCTATAATATACTATTGAAACTGGTATTCCATGACTTTATAAAACTTCTAGGATATGTATTTTGACAGATCCTCTACTCTATCTTATTCATGAATAGGGATGAAATTGGAAAACTTTTTGAACTGATACACTATCACCTATATATAATCATGTTTTTGAACAATCCTTGGTAGAGCTAATAAAAATACATAGTTATTTTCTCCCATTTCTACATGGGAATCAGTAAAGACTTCATTATACTCACTAGTAATTAATTCTCTTCCTTAACTCCTTGATAGGTTATGAATCTCATAACAAACTCATCCACACTTGTTTTCATTTCAACCCACTAAGATTGTCCTTTAAATTTTTTATATATCTTCTATATTCCAGGATGAATAGACCATCTTAAATGGTGGTGACAATTAAAGAGTTATTCCTCAAAAATAATAGATATGACCATAGGATTTAGAAAACACAACACTAAACCTAGAAAAATCTTCCATCCCCGAATGGTCTCCCCATAACTATGTTTTGACCACATAGACACATGTCCAGAATTGGATATATGTTCTTCTTTAACCCTATTTACCAAAACTGATAAAAAATAAACTAGAAATAAAATAGCAGCACTACCTCAATCATATGAATCCATGTGCTTGTGAGCTATCATTTACATCAATTTCTATTTATCAAAGTCCTCTTTCTCCAATTGATCATATAGATTTATTTTTTAATGCAACTACCACAAAATTTCCTTTACTAGGTGTGTAAATTAAGCCAAATTCAAACATTTGGTGATACTTTATCCATATTCTTTGTCTATGATTAATATATCTTTTGGAAAAAAATTGATTTAAGATCTTGTGATCCTTAAACAAGACAAATTTCTAACAAAATAGGTAATGATGCTATGTATTCAAATCATTGACTACAAAAACTAATTCCAAGCCATGTGTTGGGTAGTTTTTCTCATGTAACCATAATTTCCATGATCTATAAGCAACAACATGATCTCCCTGCATGAGAACACATCCCAACCAAGATCTTAAAGCATCATAATACACTATGTATCCCAGTTCTGATTCTAGAAATATAAAAATCGATGGTGATTTAATCTGATCTTTATTCACAAAAATTATTCTAAAAATATTCATTCCATTGGAATGGAAGAATTTTCTTGGAAAAATATTTTATGGGTGAAGTTAGTCATGAAAATTTGTGAACAAAACATTGGTAATAACTATCTATGCTAAGGAAAATGTGTATATCAAATACATTATTTGGTAATTTCAAAGAGACCATAGACTCTATATTTTTTGATCTATATAAGTTCATTTTTATGATATTACCTTTCCATGTAAACATACCACTTATATCAAAAAATAACACTTTGAAATTTTGGCAAATATACTATATTCCTGTAAGATATTCAACAATGTCGCCAAGTGTTGTTCATGATAATCTTTTCTCCTTGAATACACGAATATTTAATCCACCAAAAACACCACAACAGAATCCCAATACCTTTAAAATATCATATTAATGAATTTTATAAATATCAATGGTGAATTTATAAGACCAAAAGGCACAACCACATACTTGTAATGGCCATATCTACTCTTGAAATCTATCTTTAGGTTATCCTCCATACAAACCTGCCTCTGGGGATATCCTTAATGAAATTACATTTTAGAGAACCATTGAACTTGTAATGCCCCGAACCCAGTTACCCTGAGTCTGTTTATTATTACATGACATTGGCATGATATGAGGAATCATGTCCTGAAAGACCGATCAGTTTAGAAGCCTTGTAAGTACTAGATATATTCATAAGTTTTACATTACATCATGAAATAAAAGCATCAAAAAAATTTACTATTTTGAACACACTTATATTCTTAGCCTATCCCTTCTAGTGAACCATAAAATACTTCTTCAAATCCTAGTAAAAATAAAACATAGAAAGGAGTGACATTAGATGCTCAGTTAGGATAAAAATATAGCAGAAACTTTCATAAATAAGCATAAACATTTAAAGAAATCTATAAGACTAAAACCCAATCCTTTTAAACATAAACCTCATCATAATATGGAAAAGATAAAATCAAATAATTCCATTTACTTATTATCATTGATATTCTACTAGTCAAATAATCTCACGCAATACCAATAGCCACTTTTATAATGATGGAATGCATAATGCCAGACTTTATAACCACCTAGTCAAGGCCTTGTGCAAATACTAGAGATAATATTTTGTCAAGTACTTGTGACAAGACAATAGTTTGTATCATGAGACCTACTGATGCATCGAGGAGCTATAGTAGGCTAAACCCGTCACTTACTAAGTCCAATTTATTCCTCATATGAAAATGTTTAAACATAACAAAAACATTCATATTAAAACTAGAATACGAAATTTCAATACTTTATCCATAAACCTTGAATGGTATAACATTAACATATACACATTCAAACATATCACAAAAGCTTCAATACAATATGGATTTTTTGTATCATAATAAAACAACTTCAAAAATACTTAAAATCCATTAAAAGATGATGACATAGATGAAATGAATACTATTTGAAATAAATACCTCTTTCTATATTGAAATAATTTATAGGCCACATAATTATAAAAGAAAATCTTTTTTTTGAAAATATTCTTATATTATTGTATGGGAAGCTTTAACGATGATATAACAGAGGAAAATAACTGCAACATCCGTATAAGTTAAAAAACATTCTTACCTTAATTTTGTCGAAAAGGTCATAAAGTACCTGGTTTGGAAAATGACAGAAAGATTCCTTTGAAAAAATATAATTTCAAATAAGGGTATAAATGAATTTAACCCACTATCAAGTAAATAGTAAAAAATGTTTTGACATACATTTTTAAGAAAACACGGATGAGGATGAAAAAGATGTCTCAGTAGATACTTAGGTAAAAACAACCTCGGATAATAAAGAGATTGTGAAATAAAACATTACCTTCTACTTTTCCTTGCTCGAGGGTATTTTAACCTCCTTTATAATAGTTAAATCATTGTTATTAAATTATACAAAAACTATATAAATAAATATGATGTCATATATGATCCTCAAATATTTCTTTGTTAATAACATTTTAGTAACATCATCATTTCGGGTATTAACTGATCCATTTTAGTTTATATGCTCGGTTATGTAATCCATGATTGTAATGAATAGGATCTATTTCATGCATATTCATAATGATATTAAGTTCTTAAATAATAATTTTAATTATAAAATTAAAATTATCCTTGAATGATTACGATGGAAAATGAATCTCATCGTGTTCGTGGTGACGATAATTCGTACGTACGCACGAGCGACGATATCATTATATTTATGATGCAATCGTATTTAATTGGATGGTATATCATATATAAAGAATCATTAACATGTTATATTTATTATTTACATCATTTATGCTCATTATTATACCCATCCAAATACTAAAGTGTTTGAATGACAAACTTCACCACGACGTGGAGACGGTAAGCCATACGTATGCACGTATGGTGACTTTTTCATTAATATGATGGATAGAATAATGAATATGGTTGTAAAATTTTTATAATAACATCACAGTATATAAAATATACTGGAGTTATTATTTTATTTTTGAAAAAAATAAAAAAAGAGGAAGTGGAAGAAGAAAATAACTTGAAAGAAGTGATGAAATATTTACCTCTTCTTCGGGTTCTTCGTAGAGATTTGATCAAAACGGCTCCTTAGGTTGGCGTTCTGACCAAAGGAAGGGATCTAGAATTAAGAGATTAATGTTGGGAGTATATTCGGGTAGGTTTTGGCAGATCCAAATGGCATTGGAGATGTGAAATTAAGAGAAGGGGAAGTACCCTTTTATAAGAGATGTGAGGGTCACTTTTGGAAAATCTTGAAATATGATTTTATAAAAATATGATTTTTGGTTTATAATGGTTCAAAAATGATTTTTTTACAGGTTAAGATTGGTATGGGTATTAAACATCTCAATAAATAGGTTTTATACAAGTTTAGGTCCCCGTATTAACCTTCTCTTTTATATTTAACTCTTAGTTGAATAGTTTGACATTTACCATGTCTCTTTGCATTTTTATATTATATGGTTAATAAACATACTAGAACAATCCAATAGAACCCCATGTGGTTACTTATTAATATATATAACCTTATCTAAGTCCTTTGGCCGAACCTTATATTTTTAGTAATACTATATAAATTAAGAATATAGTTTTTTTAAAAAAATCAATTATATAAATTTTGACACTATTTAGTATTTGGTTTTTGGGAAATTCAATGAAAATTGATTACTTTCAAAAAAATACATTTAATCAATCCTAAAATTTCATATTAACATATAAAATTCGTGGATGGAATCAAAACTTTCACGTTATATTTATTTTAATATTTACAATACCATTTATTTGATTCTTTCATTAATAAGGTAATTAATGCATCATAATTGTGTCATAAATAAATTTAATTATTTAATGTATAAAATTTATAAATAAAATATCATTATGTATAAAATATTTTTATTTTTATAATGAGTCTTTATAGTCCAAAATATAACTTATATAACCTCATGTAAATTTTTTTTTCTAAAATATATATGTTTATGTCATTTTTGTCTTTACTTTAAATTAATTAATATAAAGTGTCATTATCACTCTCAAGTGGCTTCATGGTGTCCCAAAAACGAGACAAGGATTCCCATATTTAGACATATATCAACCAAAAGTAATATGACACATGCTATGCTAATTTAGTATAATTATAATATTATTTTTCACCCTAATTTACTGAATTTACCCTTTAACCATGTTAAATAAAATATTTATTGAAGTAAATATTCATAATGTCTAAAAATAATAGTTGCCTATTTAAAAAATTTGGACCTCATGGTTCCAAATACGTAATAAATTTTTCCAAATTCAAAACACAGAAGTGGTAGAATTTAATTTAATATTAATTCCTGTTGTGAAAATAGAAAGCATGTTTTTATGAAATAATAACTATCAAAAGATTGAGACTTGTTTATATCCAGTTTAAATGTTAAATTACATCAAATGACATAAATTATATTAAATTATAAAAACATAGTATAATGATACTTTAAAAATACTCATATTCATACTTTATCACTATAAATTATTTTTATTAAAAAATTTGTTTTTAATTAAAATTTAGTATTTTTTCACTATTAATCAAAATATGAAAGTTATCATAAAATTAACAAAAATTTATTCAAACTAAATTTTTATGTCTCTATTATAATGTAAAATTTAATTTCATTAAATTTAATATATAAAGATGTCAAATATTTTATTTAAAAAGTGTTCTCCATTAAAAGCCGGAAAAACTGTATTTTTTGAAAAAATCCTCTTTTATCGTAAAAATTGAATTTTTCTTATATTATTTCTATTAAAAACAAGTGATTAATGTTAATATTATATAGGATATGTAAAATTTAATACTTTTTTAATACTATTCATAACCCCTTTTTTGTACAACTAGTTTGGTAGGTCATGGTGTGCTCGAACTCAGTGTTGCGTGTAGAGAAAGTCATTGAAATACTTTGAGGAGATAACATACTATAAAATCTTGGGTTTTAACATTCTCTCCTCCTACAATAAATTCCATCCTTTCAATTTGAAAATTTTATTTGAAAATAAAAGGTTAAAAATAGAAAAAATTCTTTTGTGTAATACCCACATCAAAAATTGGGTTAATAAAATTTAGTTTTAATAATAGGGAAAGGGAAATGAAAAGGTCCACACCAAATTATGATCTATATTATGAGAACATTGGTTGAAATTAGATACAAAAAATTGGAGGAAAAACATAAATATTTATATGGAGTGATTGAGGTCATCAATAACAAACAAGTGTAAAAATTTGGGCCTCAAAGCCATCAATCTATGATGATTTAAAATATCGTCAGTTAAACAAAACATAAGGTATTAGGATAACACAATTTTAGTTTTAAGATCCCTTCCATAATGTTTAAGAATAAATTTATTCATTGAATAAGAGTAAAAAATATACTTGACAAGTAGAGTTTCATCCTTCAACAAATTCCTACCACAAACTCATCTTTCACTCCAAAAGATAATAGAATTCAAAAATATTCTCTTTATCCTAATCGTATATGGTTCCAAAAATATTGAATTTATAATTCATTTGTCAGAATTTAAAAAAGGACATTATAAAAACGAGTAAATCACGTGTGCCAGTGGTAGGTGATCCACCCTTTTTGTCCTTCAGTTGCGGGTTCAAGTCTCTTGGCCTATCTAGATGTGATGGGTTGTCACCTGACCTCCAAGTTATCCTTTTTATAACAATCCAAAAATAATATTACGAAAATCATTAACCATAATGATAGTATCCAATGTAAAACTTAATCCATTCCAACCTTTAGTCTTATCCAAAATACTTCTTTCCAAACTCAGAGTCCAAAATTTATAAGTATGGTAAACACAATGAAGAACTTTTATTCCAAGTAATAACATATGAATACCTTCATCATGTATTCTTTTAAAACACGGTAACACCCTGAATTACCATAAAACATTGTTGATTTCATTCAGGCTCCATTATTCTTTATATAATACTAGATATACTCCCTATATCCAAAAATGTGGTAAACTCCAACAATTATGGAATATACAAATCATTAATCAGTTTCAAGGTAGTAAAGGATATCCAATATAATTTATCCAAATAAATCATATATTATTCCAAAATCACTACCTCGGTATCAGAACCATATTATGGTTTCTCTTTCTCTCAACCATATATTTTTCAAATAAAAATTAACCTTCTATTGAGTCACTATTCTTGTTTCCACAAAATCTCAAGTAATTAATGAAATAGTAATGTAGTACAATACTTATATACTCAATAATTCTAATAACATGTACATAATTAATACAATACTCAAATGAAACAATACTTTAATAAAAAAAATAAGAACTCTAATCATTCCTCTTCATCATTGGTAGTATCATAACATGATTATTATCAAATAGAAGCATTTGGGGTATACTCTGATAATTTGGACATTGATTCTTGTAGCGTCCCAACTCCTTGCAGATAAAGCATTGTACATTTCAAAAAAAAATACCCTTGAAATCACATACATGGTTTCCTTTCTCTCCACATTGATAACAAACTCCCATTACCTTCCTTCATTTACCAAGGTGATTATTTCCATAGTTATCATATATGGGAAAATCCTTTTTCCCCTCTTCCCTTTATCCATCTTTCTCTCTTCCATCCTTTTCTTATATTGCATCCCTTAAAATCCATAAGACTTAGAGAATTTTTTACTTATCTTATTAACACATGATACTATTTCTTTATATGATGAGTATACATGGGAGACTATTTCCCTTCTAAATGTTGTCTTAATACCATGAAAGATATAATCCTTATTAATCTTTTGATCATGTGTATTGCTGGAATTCCCATTACTTCTACTAGGTGCCATTTCTAAACAATGGAATAGACTAGGTTTGTTTCTGAATCACAATGAAAAATTCCAAGCATGTAAAATACCAAACATAAATTGAAAAGATTATGCATATAATTTATAATCATAAAATGTTTTCATTGCAGAAGTATTTACTCATAAATCCTTTATAATGGCTTGTAATGAAAATGTGAATTATCCTAATCATACCCTCCGGAAGTGTCATAACCAAGATTGCAGCAAGGCCCATTGTCATGCACCAGTTCCCATTCGAGTCTAGCTCAAAGCAGTTTTTTCGGGTTTTACCCCTAGGTACATCTGTTCCAGAGCCGTCTCTACCTGCTCGTATCCAAAAAAGGATGTATTTCTTAGAAAACTCACAAAATATCTACTGTACCAAAGTTCTAGAAAGTTCTTCTATACGAATCCTCAAAGTCTATCTTAGGGAACTGTTCTCTAATCAGAGTTTTTCTAAATCTAGTTACCAAGGTTTGTACTAAACTTCCTCTGATTCCAACTATAATGACCCGACCCCAGTTACCTAGAGCCATTGTATTATTACATGACATTGGCATGATACAATGAATCATATCCTGAAATACTGATCAGTTTAGTATCCTTGGAAGTTCTAGATACATTCATAAGTTTTACATTATATCATGAAATAAATACATCAACAAAAAAATTTCCCCTATTGAACATACTTATATCCTTAGCATATCCCTTCTGGTCAACCATAAAACACTTCTTCACATCCTTGTAAAAATAAAAATAGAAAGGGCTGAGCTCAAATGATTATTAAGGACAACAATATAGTAGAATCTTTCATAAATAAAAATAAACATTTAAGGAAGTGTATATAACTAAAAAATGCCTTTTAAACATAAACTACATCATAATATGGAAAAGATAAAATAAAATAATTCCATTTACTTATTCACATGGATATTCTACTAGTCAAATAATCACATGCAATATCAATATCCACTTTCGTATTGATGGAATGCATAATGCCAGACTTCATAACCACATAGTCGAGGCCTTATTCCAAGACTACAAATAAGATTTTTTCAAGCCCTTGTGCCAAGAAACTAGTTTGTCTCATGAGACCTACCAATGAATTGAGGATATATAGCAGGCTCCACCCGTCAGTTACTAAGTCCATTGTATTACTCATATGAAAAGTATTAAACATAACATTAATATTCATATTAAAACTAGAATAAGAAATGTAAATACTTTATAAATAAACCAATAATGATATAAAAATAACACATCTACAGTCAAACATATCACAAAACCTTCAATGTAATATGAACGATTTTTATCATAACAAATCAACTTCAAACAAACATAAAACCCATTAAAGGATGTTGACATAAATGAAATGAATACTATTTGAAATAAATACCTCTTTATATTTTGAAATCATTTTATAAAAAAAAATATTTATTTTGAAAATATTTTCATAATCTTGAATAGGAAGATTTGACAATGACAAAACGGAGGAAAATATATGCACCCGCCGTATAAGTTAAAAAACATTCTTACCTTAATTTTGTCGAAAAGGTCATAAAGTACCTTGATTATAAAATGACAGAATGATTCCTTTGAAAACTTATAAGGTCAAATAAGGGTATAACTATATTTAACCTAATATCTAGTAAATAGTAAAAAAACATTTTTAAATACATTTTTAAGAAAACATGAATGTGGATGATAAAGATGTCCCAGTATATACTTACCTAAAAACAACCTCGGATAATAAAGATATTATGAAATTAACCCTTACCTGGTAAACTTCTTTAGTAAAGGGTACATTAACCTCGGGTATAATAGTTAAATAATTGTTATTAAAGTATAAATGAACTATATACATCAATATGATATCATATATTATCCTCAAATATTTCTTTCTTAATAATATTTTAGTAATATCATCGTTTTGGGTGTTAACTGATCTGTTTGCCTTTATATGCTCGGTTACGTAAGTCATATTTTTTATGAATAGGATGTATTTTATTCATATATAGAATGATATTAAGTTTTAAACATTATTTTTAATCATAAAATAAAAATTATTATTGTATGATTAATATGGAGAAAGAATCTCATCGCGTTCGTGGAGATGGTAATCTGTACGTACGTACGAGCAAAGATATAATTATATTTATGGTGAAATCGTATGTAATTGGATGGTATATAATATATAAAGAATTATTAACATGTTATATTTATTATTTACATCAGTTATACTCATTATTATACCCATCCAAATAGTGAAGTGTTTGAATGAAAAACTACACAACGACGTGGGGACGGTAAGCCGTACGTACGCACGTATGGGGACTTTGTAATTCATATGATGGATAGAATAACAAATATGATTGCAAAATTTATATAATAACATCACAGTATATATAATATACTGGATTTATTATTTTATAATGGAAACAACAAATAAAGAGGTAGTGGAATACAAAAAGAACATGAAAGAGGTGATGAAATATTTACCACTTCTTCGGGTTCTTCCTTTTTATTTGATCAAAAGGGATCCATTGGTTGGCTTTATGACGAATGTAAGGCCTCTATTATTAAGGTAGGAATGTTTTGAGGATATTTGAGAAGGTTTTGGCCGATCCAAATTGGTTTAGAGGTGTGAAATTAATATAAGGGGAAGTACCCTTTTATAAGAGAGGTGAGGGTCACTTTTGTAAAAGTTTGAAATATTATTATATAATAAAATAATTTTCGGTTTCTAATGGATAAAAAATGATTTATTTAGTGGATAATGTTGGAATGGGTTTAAAACCTCTCAACCAATATGTTTTAGATAGTATTAGGTCACCATATTAACCTTATATTTTAGATTTAACTCTTAGTTGAATAGTTTTACATTTTCCATGTATCTTTGTATTTTTATATTATATGGTTAATAAACATACTATAACAAGCCAATAAAACCCCATGTGATTAATTATTAATATATATAACTGTATTTATGTATTTGGGTCTATATTTTTATGAATATTATATCAATTAATAATATAGTATTTGTTTTAAAAAATCAATTATGTAAATTTTGACACCATTTAGTATTTCTTTTTTTTGAAAATCATAAAAACATAATTAATTCAAAAAAAATACATTGGATAAATTATAACGTGTCATGTTCACTTAGAAAATTCGTGGTTGGATTCAAAACTTTCAAATTATATTTATTTTAATATTTATAATAACATTTATTTAATTCTTTTACTAATATGGTAATTACTACATAATCATTGTGTCATAAATAAATTTAATTATATAATATCTAAAAATTATAAATAAAATATCATTATATATTAAATCCTGTTAGATTTATAATGTGTATTTATAGTTGAAAATATAACTTATATAACCCCATTTAAAAAAGTTTTCTAAAAGATATATGTTTATGTCATTTTTGTCTTTACTTTAAATTAATTAATATAAAGTGTCATTATCACTCTCAAGTGGCTCCATGGGTTCCCAAAAACAACCCAAGGATTCCCATGTTCAGACATGTGTCAAAAAATATGAATAGTACATATGTTATGGTAATTTAATATTATTATAATATTATTTTGTAACCATAATTTACCAGATTTGCCATTTAACCATGGTAAATAAAATATTTACTATAGTAAATATTCATAATGTCTAAAAAAAGATAACTATTTCCATAATTTGTACCTCCTGATTCTAAATATGGAATCCATTTTTCCAAATTCAAAACACAGAAGTGGCAGAAATTAATTTAAAATTAACTATCATTTTAAACATGGAAAGTGTGTTTTTAAGAAATAATAACTATCAAAGGATTGACACTTGTTTATGTCCAGTTTAAATATAAAATTACATCCAATGACCTAAATTAAGTTAAATTATAAAAATATATTATAATTATACTTTAAAACCACTCAAATTTATAATTAAACACAATAAATTATTTCGATTAAAATAGTTTTTTTTTAATTAAAATTTAGTATTTTTTTCACTATTCATCAAAATATGAAAGTTATCAGAAAATTACCAAATATTTATCCAAACTAAGTTATTATGTCTCTCTTCTAAATTAAAATTTAATTTCACTAAATTGTATATATTAAAGTTTCATTTATTTTATTTAAAAAGGGTTCACCATTAAAAGGCAGAAAAACACCATTTTTTGAAAATACCTCTTTTATCTTAAAAATTGAATTTTTCTTATATTATGTCTATGAAACAAAAAATATGAATGTTAATATTATATAGGATATAAAAATTTAAAACATGGTTAATACTATTCATAACCTCTTTTTTTGAACAACTAGTTTGGTAAGTCACGTAGTGCTCGAACTCGGTGTTGCGTGTACCGTAAGTTATTGAAATACTCTAAAGAGATAACATACTATAAGATCTTGGGGTGTTATAGTACTCCCCTTAATTGATCCAACCGATCATCAATTTGTGGAATATGATTTCAATTTTTTATTATAACCTGGTTAACATTTTTCTAATCAAAACACTGTTGAAGAGTTTCGTCCATCTTTTCACAAAAAAAATAGTGCTATGCATAAAGACATACTAGAAAACATAAACACTTTACATTCTAGATCTTCCATATATAATTTCAATTCCATTATTTATGTTAGTTCTATATGATAAGAAAAAAAAAGAAATAGGAATGGTCCCTGGTAAGATATAAATCATAAACTACACTTCTCTTGTAGGAGGAAACCCTTAGAAATTATTGGGAAAATATCAAAATATTGATCAACAATTGTTGGAATGTTTCTATTCCTGGTATCATCCACAAATTCCAAGTTCAAATATGAAAATTGGTATGATATAGTTCTAAATACTGGTTCCAATAATCCTATTTCACCCACCTTTATATTCTAATATCCTCTAAACTGATGCCTGACACCACCATTAGTTGTAAAACTAACCATTTGGATATAATAATCGATGTGACATTTAACCATAGTCAACTAATCCATACCCAGGGTTAGGTAATATAAATCCATCTAAATCAAAGATCAATACCATATCAATTTAGGCCCATTGAGAGTTATATAACATGATTTACGCATAAATTATCTACATTTTCATTGTCCAAGAGGAGTTTGAAGTTTCAAAATAGAAGGTATCTTCTCAAAATGATAACCCAAAAGATCAACAGCACGAGAATCAACAATAAAATGGGATGTAACCATATCAAATAAAACTTGAATAAGGTTAGAATTAATCATAATCATACCGCTCAACATTTAAAGTAAAAATTTATCATCCATGATCGTTTTCTCACCTACATAATATTTCTTACTCTTTGTACTTTGTTCTTTATTACCCTATTGAGTTTCACTAGTTAAAGAGTCATGGTATTCCAAGAACCACCATGTATTCCTCAAATATTATAACAAGAAATATTATTCTACCCTCATCACATTGAATCATTTTACATATGTGAAATTTGAGATTTTTTCCTAGCACTCGACCTTAGAGCACTATGACAATAGTACTAATGATTTCCAATTTAGTTGAAATTGTGACATTATCTAAGTGTTGTCATAAAATATCACTTCATGTGATTGAAATAACCACACTAAAATATTATTTTCATACTCTTTTGTTTAGTAGGAAAATTCATTGACCCAATTGTCTGATTCTGAGTCACAACACTACCTTAAAAATAGGTGTCCCTCTTCCACTTATTCCCAGTATTATAGTTCCCACCATTTCCTGTAGTTATTAACAATCTTTATCCACCCATAGTTTTTGTGACATATATTTTTTCCACTGTCACTCTATTGAAAATCTCCCTATAATATGTTATACAAAGAATAAATATCTATGAGTAAATATCTATACTCAACCTCGATTCAATTATATATTCCTTCATGTATTAACTTCACATAACTTCTGGTGAAAAAATACTAAATTAATAAGTTTATCCACTTCCTCTATCACTATTATGTTCTCGTTCTTCAAATAGAATAAATATTTCATTATTGTAATATTGAACATATGAAGATATAATTTTTTGTTTAAAAATACTTCAAAATCATCTCATTCAATTCCTTGGTCCAATTTTGCATAAACATCAAAAACCCACCACGGGTGTTCTAGATAGTCCAACATGTTTGTTGTCATCTTCAATATCATATTATCTAGTGTGCCTAGTAAATTGAGGCTTTGATTCATCCAATTATACCACACCACTTCTTTTTCATCTTCAAATCGCCACAAAATATTGGTAGATTCTACTTTTGAAACTAAACAAAATTTACTACTTTACTTAGTTCATCCCTTTCGTTCTCTTTATCCATAACATGAAAAACTAGAAAATGCTCTGAACCATCTATTAGTTCACATATGGCTTATGAAAAACCACATTCTTAGGAGCATCTTCTAGTTCATTTCTTCTTCTCTAACCGGGGCCATTTTCTATAACCTAACATAAAACACCATTTAGTCTCACTCTCTAGAAACCAATGTCTTAGAAATTTCAAATTGACCATATCACAACTATCACAACAAGGCTTTAAAAAATTAAACAATTAGATATTTTCAAACCATTTTTGGAAATTTCACAATGATTTTGAATATCAATAAATTTGAAACTATTTTCAAAAATCAATACTTTTCACTAATTCATAAATCATTATTAAAAATTAAATTCAAACTCCTAGTGGGAATTAATTTCTATTAATGCATGTCATGCTCTTATCATTGGATAAATCAATGATGGTGAGGTTACAACTCATAGATGTCTCTACAAACACTCATGTACCCAAACTCCCTTGTCACTTAATGTTCATCATAAATAGGTTAGTTGTGCCACTTTATGCTCTAAATTTAATGTTTTCATTATCCTACTATTTTATACCATCCCAAATCAAGGACTAGAAAAGAATGATTTTCCAACTCAATGAATGAATAAGCAGATACCATATTACCAAAAATGAAAGAAAGGTCATCCAACACTGATTCCTTTTCCCAAAAAATATATTTAGTCCAACCAAAATATATACCATTTTTCACGTCTCACCCCTCCTCATTTGGTTAGGAAGTGTGTGGGACATTAATCGGTCATAAGTGACATCACCAAGACACTGAAGGCTATGAAAAAATTCCAAGGTCTTCAAAATCAATTGGGGTATTATTTTATCGATGAAAAAACACCAAACCAAGATACACATAATCGAATAACCACTATATAAAGCATGAGTAAAATGTAATAAAAATTAAAATGTATCTAAACCAACAACAATATCAGAGTATAAAGTGGTAACAAAAACCAAAAACTCTCAAAGACACCAAAGAAAAAAACTCAAAAAGTTCCAACATGATCCAAGATCCACTCAAAATTTCATGCCACAAGTATCACGATGCATCACCAAATAAATAGGATACTTTTTATTTACCTTTTTCTCAATATAAAATATCTATAAATGTACCAAATTTCCCATTAAATGGATGACTGAAAAACTAAGTAGGATTTCTTTAATGACTTCCCAGCTCACTCCACTGTGATAGAACAAGTTAGTACATATATATAAAACTATTTAAAACAATTTAATGTAGTTTTTTTATGAAAAAAAACATTTCTATGCAAAAAAACCATTTAAAGCAACCAAACAGCTCCTTAAAACCATTTCTCAAATCCAACCTGCATAACCCATTCCATTCCTCATATCCACAAAAGAATTACCATGTGAGAGTTCCATACTCATGATTGGTATCTCATTGATCTACCAATTTGTCACAAGGTAACCATATACCAAGTACCCCAATGGACCATGTCCCTTCCACTAGGTCACATAAATGAAAATGAACACACGCTAACTATTTATTCCAAATACCATGTGAAAAAAATTGTACTAGACCACTGAAATAAAAAAAATTATTAAAAAAACATACATACCATTTTCCATTAAACAATACCAAAAAACCATTTTAGAGTCACTATTTTAAATTCATGTAACCAATTTCACTTTCCACAAAACTACTAATTTCCACAATTTCACAAACCATCACAAAAGAGGGTTTCCATCAATCTATTAATAGTATTTTCACAATTCAACTAATGAAATTAAATAAATTTGAAATAAAGAATTTATGTTATAACTAAGAGAATTGGAGAGTGAGGCCACCTACCTCTTAATGTTTAGAGAAAAATAAGAATAGTGAAAAAACATCAAAAACATGGATTGAAACTCAAAAAACATTCCTTATATCTTGATCCATGTCATCAAAAAAATTACAACCAAACATGATTGTAATTACACAAAATTAATATATCCCTAATAATTTATATTAATGAATCTAAGAGAGGGAAAAATAATAAACCTAAGGAAAAAACATGAAAAAGAACTTACCAATGAATTCGTGCCTCCAATGCACTATGATTCACCAAGGAATTGCTCTTGGATCAAGAAGAATGGTCTCCCTAGCCTTTGGTAGGGTCTAATTCTCATAAGTGTT
Organism: Viscum album; assembly: GCA_963277665.1. NCBI lineage: Eukaryota > Viridiplantae > Streptophyta > Magnoliopsida > Santalales > Viscaceae > Viscum > Viscum album. The sequence continues at coordinate 1,868,427,554 of OY728159.1, forward strand.
AGTTTAGGTGGGAAATGAGTCATTAATGGGGTAAACCAAGTTTGATCCAAAAAATATGCATATTTTTGTTAATAGTTCATAGTTGGGTCTCATTGTTAGGAAGAGAGTGCACTAACCATTCATTAGACACTACCACTAAACAACCCTTTCAGGATTATAGAAAATGTACACCAACCATGCTAAACACCTCTCTCTGACATCACATGGTTTCTCCTCTATGGCTGCATTATTTTCCTAAATCGTGCACCTACCCAATGGCCACTATTTCAATTGCATGGTTTCTTGACACAAACCTTTAGAAAATCTCCAAAAACATGCCAAAACCATTGAAACAAAACCCAATAACTTTATATACATAAAATAAATAAATAAATGGATAATTAAATGTTATCTAGAGTGTTATTGTAAGGTTAAAAAACTTGGTATACCTTCCCTTTGTGATTTTTTGGTGTTGGAGGAACCTAGAGGAGGTTCCAAGGAGTTTAGAGGGTTTATGGGAAAGGTGGTTACCATTACCATTCTCAGAAGGTCTATAGAGTAGGACCATGGGTTGCAATGTAAGACCGACTTATGTAGCTATAGGTTCATGATATAGAATAGGGGACTTGAGAAGGAATGTTGAATCTATTTCCAATTTTTTAATAGATGCATTAATGAGGTGGGTTATGCCATAGCCAGGTTGGGATGTTGTGTTATAGAGCAGGGTTATGGCATAAGTTAAATTGGGATTTCACCGTTAAGGTCCCATATTAAGCATAACAGTTCAAGAAGGTTCTACCAAATTTGGGGTAGCTAAATCATGGGATATATGTTTTGTGGTAATTCCTCTCCCCTAGTATATAGGATCTACACCATGTATTTATCCATGGATCTCAGAAACGCTTTGAAAAAGGTGTTTTTTTGCATGGTCTACTACTTTGTGTCATAGTATGAAATGTATCAAGCAGTTATGTTGTGTGTTCCAGGAGGTTGGGATATAGTCTTTAGTTTTTAGTTATCCAATCATTAACCCCAATTCCATGGAACCCAATTTTCTCCATCCCATTCCCCGCAAATCATAAGTGACCAATAAAGGTTTTTAAGGTCATTAAATCCCATTTCTGGATGAATTAATCTATGGATTTTGATGATTTATGTCAGGTTATCTAAGGTATGTTTCTCTTAATTTATTATTATTTATTCCAAATTTGGAATCATTTCCTCCCATTCATTATTTCTACAAAATGGAGTATAGTTTCTTTATTCTAATAGGGTTTTCAAATTTATATTTTAGTGTGTTTATCGCATGAAAAAAATGGGTGGATTATTGTTTCCTTATAGGAGAGGTGATCAGAGATTCACATTTTTGATCCATTTTCATCAAATAATATTGTGCTTTCGTGATAGGGGATTAATTTCAATTATTTTTATTTATGTTTAATCACAAATTGACTATCGTTTATTACTTTTTATAGTTGTTTAATTGACCTAATAAATATTGAAACATATTAAATAATGAAATTGATTATTTTTAGTGGTTTCATGTTATTTTACCATGATAATGGTTTACCTCTTGATTTTCTAGAGAGTCTGTAATACATGTTTTACTTTTTATAAATTTTTTTATTATTGTTTATAATTTTTAAGGAAACTAGTTAAAGATTTTAATTCCAATATTAGTTTTGTTGGATAAAGAATTAAATATAAAGAGGCAAGATTAATGAATAATTGTATTAATGTAATTTTATGGTAATAAAATTGATTTTGAATGCATTTTTAATTATTGATTTTTTTTCTTCTACAAGTTAATTAAAATTGATAAATAAAATGAAGTTGGAATTATTTTTAACGATGATGAGATAAAAAAACACATGTAAAATGAAAATTTTTATTCTTTAATGTTTGTTAAAAATAAAAAATGCTTGGAATCATGTTAAAATAATTTAATATATTGTTTTATTTTATGCCTTAAGTTACCTATAGTCATAACATATAATGAATGAATCATTTAATCTAATAAGGAACAAAAATTGGTTGTTTGATAGAGATAATTTTTTAAGGTTGAGAGAGCTCTTTTTCTCATGAAGAATGAATGACTTTTGTTTGGGGCCAAGTGATAATGTTTTCATATAAAGACTAAAGCACTAGTTTTTGGGGTCAAGTTTCACTCTTAACCTTGTTGGTTATTTTTTCTTTATTTTTTTACTTTGGATGTGATCCTTGTTATGGGATGTGTTGTGATACATGGAAGGATGATGAAATATTGGAAGGGAAGCCCAAGGATATGGTAGTAGTTGATGCACATACCAGTGATATGTATAGTGATTTGCATGAGGGTTTTGGGGATGGAATCGGAGTAGATTTAATGGGTTGAACCTGGGATTACTCATTATTATTCTCAAATATAGATACATTCATGATAATGAATATTCTTAAAGCATGGATGGTCGGGTTTCATTTTTATCATCATTCCTTTACACATTGTTTAAGGTAGAAAGATGTGATTCGTTATGCATATGTTTTGATGGTAGCTAAGAATGTTTCCAATATGAATTGGAATTATATAATGGTAAGTTATTAATAAGTTTTGTAACCGATGGGGTTGGTTTTTATAAAATGAAAATTTAAATTTTAAATCCTAAATCTCGTGGACTATATTTAATTATAACTAGAGGGAACGCACTTTGCTTAAGGATTGCATTGTGGGTTTTAATCAATGTTACTTTATAAGAATGTAACAATATTAATTAAAATTAATGGATAATTAATATATTAAATAATGTTGAACTATAAAAATGAAATAAGTAATTTAATTGTATCTCCTTGAATTCTTATGTGATTATAGAATATATAGTCTATAGAAGTGGGAGCTGGGTGTCCAAGTGATTATAGTTGAAATTGATCATATTAACAGTTTATTAACCATATTGTGGTAGTGAGATATATTATATCCTATAATTTTTATTATTTCATACACTACCCTCAAACACATTAGTAGGGAGACTAACACTCAGTGGACTCCGGGAGGATATATTACCCAACATCCAGGTTAGCAACGTATGGATTATGAGAACCTGGCCTTAAATATTACATAATATAGTAAATTCTTTTAGAATTAACATCTTTACAATCCCAAATATATTTTTGTTTTATATTTTTATAATGTTATGAAAAAATTCATAAATATTAACCCATAAGAATAATAAGTGGTTATAACTTAATACAATATCCATTTTTTCATAATATAAAATCTTATAACAGAAAATGAAATATTTTCAAAAAAAGTATTCACAACATTCATCATCGATTCTCCATTTCTATCACCCATCCTTAAACCCTATAAAAAACAATTTAAAACATTGAATTAGAAAAAAATGATTAGTAATGGATATAAAACAAAGGAGATGAACCATTAGTCCATGAATACATACAAACATATGAAATAATTTTCACAAAGACATTCTTCTCAACCATAAAGTATCTTGTACTTAATTTATAGACAAAGAGATTTCCATTAAATAAAGAAAACATAAATATGTTCATGTAGGATACCTGGGTAATTACTTAATTAATATTTTATCCCTCTTGGCCACCTTATGATTTGTAACCCTCATCCCTACCTTAAAATGTCACCCCCCATGGCTACCTTGTGGTGTAACCATCATTATTACACTTGGAGTAACCATAAAAATAACCTCAAAAATAAACAAACCCAATGAATTTGAGGTCAATATTTCTCCCACCCTTCATCATAAATAATTCATATGAACATAAACATATTATAAAATAATAATACTTGTATAAAAACATTCATTTTAAATTTTTTAAAATTACAAATTTAAAAAGTGTATGTTTTTTAAATGTCCCATACAAATATCATATATTGGAAGTTATAATTGATAAAAGTAATAGAATATGTGCATTGATAAAAAATAAACATAATAAAACATACTAATTCTTTTCACAAATAAACATATAACCAAATAATCAATAAAATAAAAGGATAACCCAAAGAATGGAAATTGGGTTAAGAATTCACTTACCTCAAGTTCTTATTACTTAAAATGTTTTTAAACCATCTTTATAATGGTTAAATTAGTTTTATTAATATTATAAAAAAACATGTTCTGTTTTGTAACATTTTATATGATGATTTTATAAAATCATTCCACCCATTTACTAATAATATTTTTTATTTCCATTATTTTGGGTGCATTCTTTACATGGTTTCCATGGTCGGTACATAATGGATTTTCTTTTTGAATGGACTAAAAACTCATTAAGTGGAATTAAATTGTATTAAAATGTTTCCATACTATTAAATGACACCATAAGTCATTTTTCTATGATATTATGATGAATATTTAGATAAAACATTAATAATATTTTTATATATCATTTTGGTGGTTCTTCGATAATCACAAAGTAGTTTCGTTATATAATTTAATATTATGTATATATTTTAATTCAAGAACATAGAAGAGGTCATATAACAAAATTTAAAATAATTTTGAACCATTAAAATGGTTTTATGACCATCCATGAAAGAGGTAATGCAAATTGAAAACATGTCATCCATGATTTCGGTAAATTGAAACATCACGGATGATGTTTTTATTTTTAGAATAAAATAGAGAGAAAAAGAAGTGTGATTATGAGTTTTTCCATATACATGATAAAATTGTATTATATATAACATATTGAAGTTATTATACCTATTGTAAAATTGTAGTAGAAGAGAGTATAAAAATAGAAAAATAATTAAAAATAAAATATAATGAAATGAAAGTGTATTTTTACCTCTTGAATTATCCTCCTTGAGAACCCCCTTAAGGCCTTTGGTTTTTTCCTTTTGGTGATACCAGAAGGTATTTGACATGGGTATTTGAATTGGGAAGATTATTGGATGTAATTTGGAATATTATCAATTCTTAAGAGGTTGGAGGTTAAGAGGGGTGAGGGTGGAATTTATAGTGGAGGACATGAGGGTTTTTCTATTTTTTTATTCATCAGTTTATTAACATTTCTCAAGACTATGAATTGTATGAGAATTAAAATCAGATATAAAAAACTAATCTAGGGATGTTTGATATTCTTTTGATTATATTTTTAATAATGTTAGGAATAGTTTATTAAAGTTAAAATTTATATATATCGTAAATTATCATATTTCACTAATCATAAAAAATTCAAGTATTTTAGAAAAATCCCACAAAATCACCCACTTATGTTTTTGAAATGTAGAATTCAAGAATGAACTCCATTTTAACAAAATAATTTTATAAATATGATAAATTTAATTTTAAAATAAAATAACAATTTATTCGAAAAATAAAAATTTTAAAACTGTAACTAATTTTATAACACATTGAAAAATTAACCAAGGTCTTCAAAATTATCTTATAACCATAATCCAATAAAATATTAATGTATGATTCTATTTAATGAAAATTAATTTTCATTTAAACCATTAAACTAATAATAAAATTATAATTAAAAATTTATGGCTTACAAAAATATCAACACTTAATTTATGAATTCCAAAACATTTATTTACTTATTCCATGATATAAATATATCATGATTACCCTTATAAGATACAAAAACGTTATACTCTCATAAGATATGTCACTTTTCTAATTTCCAAAATAATTATTCTTAATGATCATTTTTCTCTTTTTATGGTCAAGTTAATATTCCATCAGTATAAATTCATTAATTTATATAAATATAAATAATTTCATCATAAGTTTATAATTAATTTAAATATTTAATTCTTGAATGGGAAAAAATTATTTTATAAGTACATGGGTTATTACCTTCTCCATACCTTCTATAAGTTGTGTCCTCATAATTTTTTATTTATTTACATTTCCATTGTTTTATTTTCAGATTCCCATATTTCTTCTTCAACCATATTCTTTCTCTAAAAAACATAACCTGATGGATTACCTTAATCCGAAATAATTTATCTCTATTATCAAGAATCTAAACACGAATCTCTTCATAGGAAAGGTTCTCTTCTATATAAACTACTTTTGGTATCAATACATCAGATGGATCTGGAATATATATTCTCACTATCAAAATATGAAAAACATTGTCTACCAGAGATAAACTCATAGGCAAAGATAATCGATTGGATATTTGTCCAAATTTCTCTTGGATTTCAAAAAATTCAATGAACAGTGGACTTATCTTTCCTTTCTTATCAAAATTTATAAAAGTTTTCCGTGGTGATATTCTAATAAAAACATGATCACCTACCTTGAAAGAAAATAATTTCCTTCTGTTATCTGCAAAAATATTCTGCCTCCTCTATGTTTCCTTCATGTTTTACTGGGTCATATTCTCTTTCATAGAAACTCCGTATTCTTATTCTACTCTAATCAACTTTATTATCTATACTTCATCAAAAAATGTTGGAGTTCGAAACTTCTTCCCATATAATTCCTCAAATGATGACATCTGTATATTAGAATGAAAACTGTTATTATGAGAATACTAAAATAAAGAAATATTTTGATCCCAACCTCCCTAGTAGGTCATCGAACAAGCTCGAAGCATATCCTCCAATGTATGATTGTTATCTCGGTCTATCCAACAAATTGAGGAAGAAAGGTAGTGATGAATTTTAATTCTATTCCCAATGACTTCTAGAGGACTTTTCAAAAGTTATAAGTGAACCAAGGATCACGGTCGGATACAATGGAAAGAGGAACTCCATATAACCTGACAGTCTCTTTGAGGTATAGTGAATAAAGATTATCCAAAGACATAGTATCTCTAATAGGAAGAAAATGGGAATATTTAGTCATCCGATCATCAAAATCCCAAATCATATTGTTACCTTGAGAAGTTTTTGATAGTCCCACCATGATGACCATTGATATATATTCTCATTTTCTCTCTAGAACTAAAAAATTTTAAATCATACCCTCTAGTACGTACCACTCTAAATTAACCTATTTAAATTTTAAACATTTAAAGGTAAAATATGAAATATCTATTTTCATTCTTCCCCACTAGTAATACTCTTGAAGGTCTCTGTACATCTTATTTTTTCTTGGATGAACAAAAAATAGATAACTATGAGCTTCACGCAAAAAATATTTCTTCATCTAGGAATCACAAGGCACACATAATCTATTCCCAAATCTCAAAACATAATATTTATCAATAATAAATTCTAGAAGATTACCTTTGTTACCAATTCTAACTTTTTAAATAACTCACAGTCTCCCCTCTCCACTTTGTTTATTATTTCTAACAGAGATGATTGCACTTAAACCTGAAACGAAATATAAGAATTTCCTATACCAAAATCATCCAATACAAAATTCATCAAATCATTAATCAAGGGGCCTTTTTCCAAAATTTAACATGGCTAATGATGAATGTTGTTTTTGAATAAAGGAATCAGCAACATACTTTTCTTTTACATGATGGTAATTGATATTGAATCATAATCATTATTGAATTCAATCCATCTTATTTTCCTCTTTCTTAATTCCTTTTGAGTGAATGGATACTTCATGATATTATTTTTGCTGTATATTTCACACATGGATCTATATAAATGATGCCTCAAAATTTTTAAAACAAAAACCACATATGATAAAACCAAATCATGTGTGGGATAATTTAACACATTATAATTTAGTTACCTTTTAGAATAATAAATTATATGATCATTCAATATCTAAACAAAACCAAGTCACTTAAATGAAGAATCATTGTAGATGAAAAACACTCCATTTATGGAAGAAAGGGCCAAAAATAAAGTATTCACTAATATAATATTTAGTTCCTGAAAAAAAACACATTCTTCTGTCCAAATAAATTTAACCACTTTTCATATAAACTTAGTTGTTGGGCTAGATAACAATGAAATATTTTTAACAAACCATCAATAATAAACTATTAATCCAAGAAAAATAAGAATCACTATAACATTGTTAGGTCATGTCCATTCATCAATCCCTTTTTCTAAACTATTATTCTATTTTTATTTACAATGTCCCCAAGAAAATAACTCTATTACAACCAAAAATAAAATTTACTGTATAACATATTTTCTTTGAGAATTTATAAAAATATCCCTAAAAGTTTGTCATGCTTCTTATAAATTTCCTAAAAGTCCAAAATATCATCAATAAAATCAATAAAAAACTTATCCAAATATTCACAGAAAATTCTATTAATAAGATATATGAATACACAAGGAGAATTTTTCAAACCATAGGTCATAACAACAAACTCATAATGCCCATATCTAGTAAAAAAATCAATTTTTGGGATGTCATACTCCTTCACCTTTAACTGATGGTACCTAGATCTCAAATTAATCTTTGAAAAATTCTGAGCTCCCTAGAGATGATAAAAAAATTCATCGATATGAGTAAAAGGATACTTATTATTAACAATAATTTTATTCAAACCTCTTTAATCAATGAAAATTATCATGGAACTATATTTCTTTTTGACAAAAAATACAGAACCACCCCATGGTGATGTGCTAGGATGAATAAAGGCTTTATCAAGATACTTCAGCAACTGATTTTTCAATTCTAGAAGTTCTACTTGAGCCATTCGATAAGGGGGTTTTGAAATTGGATAAGCATTGTGAACTAAGTCAATGGTAAATTCAACTTCCTGGTCTGCTATAACACCAGGAAACTCATCTGAAAAAAAAATCCATGTATTCCTCTACCACTGGAACATCATTAATCTGAATATTTCTCTTGTTTTCAACAATTTGAGAAAGATAACTTCCATTTCTATCTTTTAACATTTTCTTAGCTCCCAGATATGTTATCAATTTTATGTGTTCATTATTATATACAATATGAAACTCTTTCTGAAAAAACAAATTCCTTACCCTATAATCAATCATAGCATGATAAACAAAAAGAAAATTCATACCAATAATGACATAAATTTTATAAAGGGTAAAACAAAAAGGTTTTTAGGTAATGTATTTCCACAAATGAAAATAGGAAGATTATTATAATGACTTTTTTCTATAATATTTCCCCATATTGTTTTAACCATATGTTCTGGTTTAATTTCTTAAGGTGAAATTTCTAATTTACCAGAAAATTTCTCGAAAATAAAGGTATGTGTATACCCAGTATCAAAAAATACAGTAGAAAAATCTAATTAAACAAATAATATACTTGATAACACATTATTGTATGGCCCGACATCTACTGAAATAGTCATAAAGGATCTTACTGCACATTTCTTCTCATAATCTATATGTTTTCAATCATTTGGATATTTCTTTGGGAAGGTATTTTCATAATTACCCATCCCACCACATTTGAAAAAAATTACAGTTTTCTTATCAGAATTGATCTTAAGATCATTTTCATTACAATATTGAGAAATATATAAAAACTTACCACATTGAAAAAACTGACCAGTTGTTTAGGTAATTCCAGAGGATTTTTTTTACCAAACTTTTCACAGACTAGAAACTAGCCTTTCTTAACTTCAGATTTATTTGATTGATTCTTACCCATAGCTTTCCTTTTGGACCTCTTCTTATTTTTTTCAAATTACACATGATCATATGCAAACTCTATTTCTACCCTCTCATTACATCAGACAAGTTTCTCATAGAATTTGAATTCAATGTAATATAATTCCCTTTGATATCTTGGCTTCAATCCTGAGTAAAAATAATTAATTTTACTATCAAGATACCAAATAATAATTAGAGAAACCTTTCTAATCTAGTTAAGATTTATTCATACAAGGAAATTGAATCCAACTCCATTTTCTTCAATTCATGGAATTTATTTTCCATCCTAGATCGTACAACCATAGGAAAATATTTTTAAAGGAAAATATATTTAAAATCATCCCATTCTATGGCATCAATTTCATAATTATCCCTAATATTATAGACTATTTACCACTAAAGGTCTACTTTACCTTCAAAATAATAAATGGAAAGACTAAATTTTTTATTATATAAACGACCCATGACATTTAATATCTTTCCAAGGGATTTAATCCACCATTCATCCACCACTAGTTCAGAAGATCCACTAAAATTGGGAGGGTGTTGCCTCATAAAATATTCTCTTATAATCATGTTCTTTGGTAGAATTTTTGGTTGATCTCTTTCATGGATGCCACTGATATTTATTTCCTTTTTCATATGATCTATTACTTTCAAAAACTTACTGGTTCTAATCCCTACCATTATAGGTTGCGAATTCATAAAGATATCAACCTCTTGATTCCTTCTATCTTCAGCTTCCCTATTTCTTCAACGGAAAACCATACTGAAAAGACATATATTAGATGAATCAACATGGAAATATTCAAATTATATATCATTTCAACATAAAAATAAGATAAATATATTTTATGGTATTTATTAACACAATATAAACCCCTAAATTCATCTAAATCATGCTCTATTACCAACTATAAGGACCTGACCATAAACATTACATAATCTAGTAAATTTCTTTATAATTTGCATGTTTACATTACCAAAGAACATTTCCATTTTTTTTAATTTTATTGAATAAATCATATATATCAAACTAGAGTAATACGATGTGGGTAGAATATAAATCAATATCCATTTTCCTTTATATAAAAAAATATAATAAAAACATGAAATATTTTCATAAAAATTCATCATAACATTCATCTTGGCTTCACCTTTTTTCTTACCCATCCGTAAACCTTGTGAAACAATTTTAAAACTTGTGATAAGAACAAAAATCTCAGTAAGAGATATAAAAATATTTAGATAAATCCTTAGTCCATGAATACTTGTAAACATATGAAACCAATTTCACAAAGACATTCTTTTCACACATAAAGTTTCATGTACTTTGTGATACAAGATATTTCCATAAAACATAGAAAACATAAATAAATACATGTATGTATCTTAGGGAATTACTGACATTTTATTTTAACCCTCGAGGCTACCATATGATTTGTAACCCTCATTTCTACCTTACAATGTAACCCTTATGGATACCTTATGGTATATCCATCATAGTTACACTTGGAGTAACCATACGTATGACCTCCAACGTAAATACACCAAATGAATTAGATGGAGATATAGGTCCCACATTTCGTCATAACAAAAATCCAAATAACTAGAACATGATTATAAAACCAGAATACTTGGATAAAAACACTTTTTTTTAATTTTTTAAAACATGAAATTTAAAGGAGGATATTTAAAAAAACACCCCTTTTAAATATCATATATTTGAAGTGGTAATGGATAAAAATAATGGAATATGTGTATACACATTAAATCCATGTAATAAAACATAAAAAATATTTTCACGAATATACTTAGTAGCACATAATAGATAATGTATAAGGTCAACCAATGAATGGAAATTGGGTTAGGAATTCCCTTATCTTGGGTTCGTTTTACTTCAAATGTGTTTAAACATCTTATGAGATGGTTAAAAGAGTGTTATTAATATTCTAAAAACATATTAATTTTTATAAAACCTTATATGATCAATTTATAACATAATTACACCCATTTATTAATTATATTTTGTTATTTCCACTGTTTCGGGTGTGTTCTTTACATTTCTTCCAATGTCGGTTCATAATATATTTTCTTGTAAAATGGAAGAAAAATTATAGAAGTGGAATGAAATATTATTAATATATTTCATGAATATTTAATGATACCATAAATAATTTTTTCAAATATGATGATTAGTTTTTATATAAAACATTAATGATATTCGTTTAAATCATTTTTGTCAGTTCTTTGATAATCCTAAAATAGTTTCATTATATATTTAAATATTCTGTATATATGTTAATTACATAACATAAAAGTGGTTATGTAAAAATAATTAAAATATTTTTCAACTATTAAAATTTATTTATTATTATACAAGTAGGAGGTAATGGTAATTGAAAACACATTTCCTATGATGTCAGCAAATCGATATATCACGAATGATGTTTTTATTTTTATGATAAAATGGAGAAGATAAGAATTATGATGATGAAAATTTTCATAAATATGATAAAATAAAAGTATATATAAGATAATATAGTTTTCATACCTCTTGGTTAAGTGTAGGTGAATAGATTATAAGAAAATAAATATAATTGAAAATAAAATAAAATAAAATGAACGAGGATTTTTACCCCTTTAATTATCCTCCTTGAGAACCTCCTTAAGGACTTTGGTTTTGGAATTTTGGTGAGACCATCTAGTGTTGGTTTTGTAAAATAGGCTTAGTAAGAGAATTGGGTAGAATTTTTACAATTCTCAAATCTTGACACGTGTGAGCAGAAGAGGGGGGTGGTAATTATAATGGAGGGGAGGTGGGTTTTATGATTATTTTATTCATTGTTTTATTAATTTTTATCAGGACTATGAATAGTTTTAGAATTATCACAAAATGTATTAAAATAATAACTGAATGTTTTACATTGTGGTTCTTACATCATTCATGACTTATAGAATAGTTTATTTAACTTATAATGTATATATATTGTAAATTACTGTATTTCACTATTCACCAAAAAATCATGTATTTCAGAAAAATTGAATAAATTCACCTCAACAATTTTTCGACATGTAGAATTCAAAAATAAACTCTATTTTTACAAAATAATTTTCTAAATATGATAAATTTAATTTTTAAATAAAATCAAAATTTATTCAAAAAATAAAAATTTTAAAACAACAACAGATTTTATAATACACTGAAATATTAATCAATGTCTTGTAAAATTATCTTATAACCATAAGAAAGTAAAATATTAATTTATGATTTTTTTTATGAAAATAAATTTTCATTTAAATCATTAAATTAATTATAAAATTATAATTAAATATATATGACTTACAAAAATTCCAACACTTAATTTATCATTTCTAAAATATTTATTTACTTATTGCATGATATAATTATATCATGATTACACTTATCAGATAAAAAAATTATTTCTACACTCATAGGTGAGGTTACTATTCTATTGGCCAAAATTACGCTTCTTAATGGTCATTTTAATATTTCTAAGGTCAAGTTTCTATTTCATCAGTGTAAATTCCCTAATTTCCATAAATATCTTTTATTTCATTATAAATTTATAATGAATTTAAATATTTAAGTCCATAATGAAAAGAATATATATTTTATAAGTTCCCGGGTTGTTACACTAATTGTTGAATACCCCCTCTGGCTTTTCCCTCTTCCCTAGGTTATTTTATGTGTTATAACACATGGTGGTAATCTTTGTCCATATTTGTGTATAGAGGGTTGTCATGGATTTGGGTTATTTAACACACCTTTATATTTGAATATAGTACCCAAAGGATTATTATAAGAATAATGTATATAGGATTCCATGGAACAAGAAACCTTACTTATTGTATGTGTTATGATGTCTTGAGTTATAATACATAATGTATGATATCATGTTATATGGGTAGTGTTGGATCATGAAAACTACATGGTTATTATATGAAGATGTGGTATGGGATGATGATAAGATGTGATATATGATATTCATGTTCTTATACATCATCCAAGGTGTTTTAGGATGGATTACTTTTGAAGAGTGATGTATTAGGATTCACATTGTTGGGGGTGATCGAAAAACCATTGGGGAAGTAGTTATAGGTTACCCATGTTTTATTAATATATTGTGATCTCTTGTATGTGATTATTGGTGAGAGATATCCATGGTGAGGTTATGAACATAGTATATCTTTTTAGGTGATGAGTTATTCTCACTTATTATTTACTAGGCTTTAGTATTCTTTCTTTATCTTTTGCATGAGAGGCTCTGAGGAGGATCTTACTGAGTATACATGTTATACCAACCTTATATATATAATATTTTTTAGGTTAGAAGGATAATGTTGGTAATCAAGATACATATTACTAGCTTCTGGTTGTTTAGGAGTTATTTTTTCTTCATGATCTCTTTATATTTTAGCATTTGGTACTTGTAGTTCCTTTACAGTTATTTTAGACTTGTATCAAATTACATGTATGTACTTGGGATTTATTTTACCTATCTGAGTACGATTTTATTGGTGTATCTGTATTATATCTACATTTTTAATTTTCTCTTTGAGGGTAATGTGTTTCATTAGTATTCTCATTATAACCTTGTTTCTTGTCTTGAACACGTGGCCTATTGTAAGTGGGATTTGGGTAGTCCCTGTGAACCTTATCTCATTATCGGCCTAAGAGGGGTACATTTTGAGGGAAGTTGTCTTGAAAGAGTGGTGTAAAAGGTTTATGTTGATGAATATGATAGAGTTTGGAGTTAGGAATAAGTGTGTACTATATGGGTTGGTAGGAAATAGTTTCATCTAAGTTCAATAAGCGATGTAAACAAGGGAGTTCAGGTGAGACATGGGTATTTAGGTCCCACTATGATCAGATTCACTGACATTTAAGTTTACTAAGTCTAGTAAATGAAGTGATACTAAATTTGGGGAAGAGAACTATGAAAGGATCATGGATAAATAATCATTGCACCTATTTTTCAAATGGGTCGACCTTAGGATTATGATAAAAAGAAAAATAAATAAATAGTGTTAAATATTTTATATTCTAGGTTTAGGAGTAGCTAAAAAAAATTTCTTTTACAGTTATGGATCCAATACAATGTCCACATCAGATTCACACAAAAGATATTCATGAGGTTGTGCCAGAATATTTCTAAAGGTTAGAGGTCGGCTATAACGACACATAGGAAAGAAAATTCCAAGTGTTTTAGTTCTGTTTTATGTATAAGTTTGATGGATCTTCTTTAGACTTAGAGATTAAATACTGGTTATAGTAAGTTGAGCCAACTTTAAATTCGATTTTTGATTAGAAGGAGCATGGTGTTTGGTTTTATTTTATAATGCTACATAGAGTTGAGAGGTAGTGGTAGATCTTGTTCCTAAGAGATATTGAGAAATCATTGGTCTTGTGGGCTAATTTTAGGGACTAGTTCTGAGAAGAATTGCTTTATTTGACTAATAAGGAGACAAGTCGCCAAGATCTTCTTACCTTTTGATAGGGATGTTCTAGTATGTGGGAGTTTGGGATCTGCTTCAGGAACCTTCTCTGATATTCTTCAAAGATATTTCCAAATGAGGAGGCCAGGATGAGATATTTTTTTGGAGGCTTTTCATTCATAGATCCAGTGTCTAATCACCTTGTGTATGTTTTCCACATATCTATAGGTGTTGGAAGAATCATGGGTTTTTGAGAGGATATAGGATAGAACTGCTTCATCGTGATAGGGGATTCATCCTGATTCTTCATAAAGAAGATCTATGGCCTGGGGTCCCCAGTGGCCTAGATATAAGAGATTTTTGGACAGTTGAGGGTAGGTCTCATCCCTCATCAACTCTTTTCTACAAGGGTGGAATCTCTTCAAACATTATTAAATTATTGTATTCTTATTATTCATATAGAGTCCAACATCATAGATTATGAGAGTGTGTGAAATTTTTGGTAATTTAGGGTGAATATTTTGTTCTTCATTAGGTTACTCTATTGAGGAAGTTTCAACTGAGGTTTCCGTAGTAGTATGTTTCATATTGGGATTAGTAGATAGAAGATGGGGTATATAAGGATAACCCTAAGATGATCCTGATCCTTAAAGATAAGATAGTGACTACGGAGGTGGTTTAAATTAGAGTCAGCTAGTTTTTGGATAATGAAATTGTCAGATTATTTCCCTAGTGTTTCTAGAGTAGGTGATCCAAACATTGTTTGAGGTACCCCTTTCTTATTTTCTACTTAGGTGAATGATTGGTTGGATTCAAGATCTATTCACTCCTTTATATTACCTACCCTTGTATTTTTTTTGGGACTTGAATTGAAGAGGCTTTCAGTGACCATGTTATTGAATATGGTGGTTATATTTCAAGCTTATTTGTATATGAATTATGTAAATACCCTAAGATATAATGGGGGTAGTTCCTCCCTTGGGGATACTTTCTAAATCTATAAGTGTATCCCTAAGACATTATCCTCAACATGGAATATCTATATTCAGTGAATAATATCACATATTTTTTAGAAGGTTGTATTTTTCTATAATTTTGATGAATATTCTTCCATGTTCATTAGTGAGATATACCCTTTTATGGGTCGGGGGAATATTATATATTTATCTTCTTTGTTGGTCGGGATGATGTTGAGTTCATCAGTGGATTATCTGTTGGATTTTCCTATGGTTGTGGAAGAGTACCATGATGTTTTTTTAATAGGTTTTGTAGTTACCCCCTAGATTAGAGATCGAGTTTAGAATACATCTACAATTGGGAATTTCTATGATCTCAATGTATCTATATAGGATGTATCTTTTTGAGTTATGGGACATACATACACAACATGATGATCTATTATATTGTAGTTTTATTCATCCTAATGTCTTATCTTGGGGTGTACAAGTTTTTTTTCTTAAATAAATAAAATGGATCATTAAATTTCTATATCGATTATCTTAGATTCAATAAAGTAATAGTGGTGAACTACTAACCTATTCCATGGATTTATTAACTATTCAATCATCTAAAAGGAGTCATCTAGATCTCAAATATCAATCTACGGTTAGGATATCATCAGATGTGGGTAAAAGATGAGGATATTCTAAAAACTTTTTTTCTGATGTTGTCATTGGAATTATGAGTTCGTTGTGATATAGTTTAGTGTGATGAATTCTCCTACACATTCATGGGTTTAATTAATGCAGTATCTAGAGAGTTCCTGGATCGGTTCTTGTTGAATTTCATCATTGACATCCTTATGTACTCTGTAACTATTTAGGAGAATTTGAATCTTATGTGTGTCATTTTGGGGATTCATCATCATCATTAGATACTTGAGAAGTTGCTAATGTGTGATTTTTGGGCCTATGAAGTTAATTTCATAGGAAATGTTATGTCTGAGCAAGGAGTAGTTATGAATCCTTCAAAGATAGAGGAATTCATTTCTTAGACAACCCCTAACACAGTTGCATAGGTGTAGAGATTCCATAGATATAAAAGGTATTATAAGAGGTTCATAGCTGAATTATATTAGGTTAAAACATCTCTAATATTCTTGACCATAAAAGATCAAGAGTTATTGTGGATTGACTAGTGTCAGGTAGTATTCGAGTACCTGAAGAGGAAGTTTGACATTTTTCTATTCCTAGGTTTTCAAATGGAGGGAGTTCTATAGCAACCCATAATTTTCATTAATATATATTACATATTATTAGATGAATATTCATTAAATTACATAATAATCCAAGATAAAATCATACAGTTATAGCTCATTTTGAATGTTATACACACAAAAAAGCAGTTTCAAATTGAGCTACATCATCTCCCTCCAACAGTATAACATATTCGTTGTTTAGCAGTGGTTTACTAAACCGCTGCAAAAAAACTTATTTTATAAAGGTTTTTTATATAACGATGCTAAATTTTATGTTTTCACTAAAAAAACTTGTTCTCTATTCCCTGTACTTTTCTATCCCCCAACCATCCCTCCCTTAACCACTCCCCCCCCTGCCGACCCTAAACCCTGGCATGCCGACACTCATGTGCCCTCCTCTACACCCCACTTTCTCCCCTGAGCCCCCCTCCCCCTCAAAACGCAACACTCCCCTCACCAGTGATCCTGAGCCCTCCTACACATCCCCTAACCATGAACCCTAGCACCCCCCCCCACCACCACCACCACCACTAGCACTTATGATCCCTCTATCGTGACCCACTCTTCTCCCCCGAGTTCCCCTTCCCCCCTGCCCCAAAACCTAGCACCAATGTGCTTCCCCCATTTCTGACACCTAGGAATCTGTTGATCACTCCTATCCCATTCCCCACTATACCTTTTCGGCATTGTTTTCCTCGCCCCTTTTCTATCTTCTTCTACATTTTCATCCCTTGAGTCTTCATCCTCACTCAATCCCTCTCCATATCACTTGTTTTTCTCGAGCCCACACCGTAGGTGAGGTCAATTTATAATGTGATGTTTAAGGGACAATTTTTCGTGAAAATTTTTATATGGATTCCACAGTTGTTATCAGGGGAACTATATATGGTAATGTCGGACCAATTTTCAATTATAGTTGTATTGTTCTCTGTCAAGTTGAACATGATGGTATGAATTCAGTTTTAAATTCCTATGCTCCATCTGAATTTTCTTGATTGATTAAGTTGTTAGATATATTGATCCATCCATTTTATGTTCATCAATAAACAAACCATAATTTAAAATATCTCTCTCTATTTTGTATTTTCCCCAAGTGTTATGAAATATGTGAATATATTAGTGTTAATAACCATTTTTGATGTGGGTGGGCCTCAATTGTTTTATGGATAGATAACCATTTTCTATTGTTTGATTTTTATTTTCATGAAAATCCCTTTACTAGTTACTTAATCATCTTTTTTCTCTTTACCTTCACATGGTTTTGATGTTTTAATGATTTATCATTCTATATTAATTTTATGAGTTTTTCCGCTACTACACATTTTTTATGATTAATTTATATTAGTCATTATAATTCATGAATTTAGTTGTTTTAGACTCTTAATAGCAGCATTGACTATAACTCGTGAATTTAATCGTTTATCAAAGTCTGTACACTTAGCACTTTAATATCATGTTGAATTCAATCGGACGCCCGGTCTGTGAGTTATTAGCTTTTTCGTCCCCAGGGCCCGGTTGGTTTCGTGTGCGAACCAGTCCGGACGTAACTCAACTATACCCCGAACACTCATAGGGTATACTCATAGGGACCGTTTCTCAACGTGATCACCAATGCCGCAGACGGTTCGTCAAACGGACGTCTGGTCTGAAAGATATCATCTTTCCCCGTTCCAGGGGCCCGGTTGGATTTTGGGCACAATCCAACCCGGCTATAACCCAACTGCATCTGAAACTCGGGCGGAGGATTCCAATTGTTCTGTATCATCAACAGGAACGCAACGCAACAGACAGCGCGTCAATCGGACGCCCGGTTTGGAAGTTATTGGCTTTTTCGTCCCGGGGGCCCGATTGGTTTTTAAGTTAAAACCAACCCGACCGTACTCCAACTGCGTCCAAACCTCGGGCGGAGTAATCCAAAAGATCCTTCTCCATTAGAGGAATCCATCAAAGTCGACGGCACGTCAATCGGACGTCCGTAGCTCAAGATATGAGCGTTTTCGCTCCGAGGGCCCGGTTGGTTTCGTGTACGAACCAACCCGGCTGAACCCAAAGTAATCCGAAACCTTGAGTGCGATATACCGAAATGACCGTCTCGATCCAAGTATCGTGTTTCCGCTGAAGGCGTGTCGTTCGGAGGCTCGTATCTCACGTTACGGGCATTTGACAGAAAATGGTCCGAAGACGGGGGGTCCGGGCCCGGGTCAACCCGGCCCGACCCCCCCCCCCCCCCCTGGGTCGGCCGAAACAGGTCGACCCGACCCGGTCCAACCAGGCCGGACCCGGTCCGGTCTGGCCTGGGCGCGGCCCGGCCGGTCGGACCGTCCTGGCTCGGCTCGGCCGAGCGGCCGAGCAGCTCGGGTGCCGTGGGGCGCTGCCCCCGCGGGTTGGAGGTGTCGCGACCCCGCGTGGGGCCGCGCTGATTCAGCGGACGCGGCATGTCGCTGCGTCCCGTGCGGGCGAGCCGGACCCGCGTGGCTGCGTGTCCGCTTGCTGCCGCCGTCACGGCTTCAGCCGCGTCGGCCCTGTCCGCCGGCGCGCCGGGGTGCAGCCGGCAGCTTCCGCGGGCCCCCGGAGTTGCTCCGGTGGTCTGTTTTCCTTCTCGTCTGCGCCGTTGCCCCTCCTGGGTTCTGTTCTTCACTGCGAGATCATCAAAAATCCCTTGCATCACGTTTTGTCATCGCCCTCCAAATCTGAACAACCACGAAGAACGACGGAGGTTTGTCTGGCCGTGTTCGTTTGGCCCGCACACTCCGCGTTAGAATAATAACAACAGGAGAATTATTCAACACATGAAACAATAATTTAATTAAATTAAAATTGTTCATATGAATCTGGTTCTTTAAATTTTAATGAAATGTTCACGGGAATATAAAATGGGTATTTCCAAAATAAAATCCCTACCTCGTCAAGTCATCGCACGCGGGTTCTTCGCGGATTTGATCGTCGCGGAAGGAGGCGATCGTCGCGTCGCAGAAGGCATCGCGTCGTCGCGGAAGGGCGTCGCATCATCGTGGAATACGGTGCGCGTCGACGAACTCCGAGGATCAAGAACAACAGATTTAATTTTAATAATTAAATCTGTGCGTTGTTATAAACCACAAAGGAGTTTTAAAAGAAACCCGAAATCTCTTACCTCAAACAGAAGATCGAAGATTTCATTGTGGACGAAGTAACGTCGCAGAAGAACATCGTGGAAGGAAACGTCGGCGTCGCAGCACACGGCGTCGCGTCGTCGATTTCCGCGGTTTCGGCATTCTTCGTCGGAGGCCGGCGTTCTTCGCGTTCTTCGCGTTCTTCACATTCTTCGCGAAGAAGGGTGAAGGCACAAGAATTCTGTCAAAATCCTCCCAACATGTAATCCTCAAGATGTGGCGTTGGTCTTATTTTATTACTAAGCCAACGGATTTCAAACCGGTTAAGAAACGAAAAAGAGATAAGTAACAACCCATTAATTCATAGAATTAATTCAACGAAATAAACCGCCCAAATAATCCAACGAAGAAAAACCTCCCAATTAATTGGTGCGATAAGAAATTAAGAAAACGCGTCAGTTGACTTTCATAATGACGGATTTTCGCGGGTGCGATACTTAGCGGAAAAGAAACGGTGGGGCTTGTGCGGGCCCCACCTCACAAATATCCTACCAAGAGGGTAGGATATTTCTGGATAGCACCATATCCGCATCGACTCATTTTAAGCTGATTTAAGTGGCTTCTGGTGGCTTCCAAGCGGCTTAAGTGAAATAAAATAATGTTCGTCGTACAATTTATTTTTTTTCTTAACTTTAAGCCCAAAAATTAAAAACCACACCCGAGAAAACGCAACTCTGGAAGAGGCGTTTATAAGCAATTATCGGCGATGTGATTCCATCGGTGCCCTCAGAATTTGATTCCGAGCACCGGTTCAAAAGTTAGAAAAACCCGCTCGTTCGTTCACTGAACGTACCCGAGCCAAACTTCGGAAAATGATTTCGGGCACACCGGGCCTCGGAATCAAGTGCCGTCAAAAACTGCGTTCTTGTAAAATTCGAAAGAAAATTAAGAAGAAAATTTCCTTTTAATTTACGTGTTTTAAATTACTCCCACCACAGGGCTTTACGTCCCCGTAAATCGTCACCACAAACTTAGGGATAAAAAGGCGGTACTGAGCACGCATCTGAGCCTTCCACTCCCATGTGCTCACCTGGAGGTTCCCGTGCTACCAAAGAAAGTGCACAAGAGGAATCGACTGTCCTCCTAGGATCTGCTCCTGTCGATCCTCGATCTCCACTGGGACCTCCGCAAAAGTCGCCCCATCATCAACGTCCAGCTCCCCATAGTCAATGATATGCGGAGGGTCGAGCACATATCTCCTCAGTTGAGATACGTGGAAAACTTCGTGCACCTAGTGCAAATGAAGTGGATGGGTCAAGCGGTAATCCACCTCACCTACCAAGCTGAGGACCTAGAAAGGTATGTGAACCTCGGAGATAACTTGCCCCTGGCCACATCTCCGTAAACCTCGTCGAGGTGAGACTCGTATAAGGACGTGATGGTCATCCTCGAACTCTAGAGGCCTCCAAGTCCTGTCAGCATAAGGCTTTTTTCGGCCCTGTGCCGTTCTCATCCGCTCTTGGATGACCTGGGCCTTCTCTAGTCTCACAATAGCTGCTATGATTTCTTCTTTGCTGATAACAGAAATCTTGTCTCATCCCCTGTATGAACCACATTCATTTCCTAATACAGTCAATCCTGACATGAATGATGCATTCATGCCATGGATGATGTCGTAAGGCCTCGACGTAACTACCAAGAGATCCAACTATCACTCTCGCCTCCAAGGGTCGAGTCACACTGTCGGCATCAGTGTGTAGTCACTAGGTCTCCTTCAGTATAAAAC
This sequence comes from Viscum album, assembly GCA_963277665.1. Taxonomy (NCBI): domain Eukaryota; kingdom Viridiplantae; phylum Streptophyta; class Magnoliopsida; order Santalales; family Viscaceae; genus Viscum; species Viscum album. The sequence goes on from OY728159.1 coordinate 1,868,449,597, forward strand.
TCTAAAGTGAGGGTCAAGTCAACAGTCTTAACCGGGACCACTCAGTATCAACCAAACAAAAAGGACAGGAAAGAAAACTTTACAAAGATAAGTGTCTTTTCATTATTGCAGCTCATAGTAAAAAGACACAAAGAAACTACAGACAAACATCAACAAAACTAGAAGAAACAGGATTAATAGCCTCCAGGTCGGAAGCTAGTCCCACTCCTATACATCTGCTTCCAGAGCTCCATGACCGTTGGTCTCTGCTGCCTGAAGCTGAGCTCTCCCATGTCCTCTTGTCCCCTGCGGTCGGGGTGGGCCTCCTGGTGGTGGTGGTGGAAACATCCTGAAGCGTCGTCCACCTCCAGCTGCACGGCCAGCTCCTCTGCCATGGCCGCCTGCTCCTTGCGGTCCGCCCTGATCGAACCTATCCCTCTGCCTCGGAGGTTCTTCATTTAACTGCTGGTCATCTGCATGGAGGGTCGGACAGTCATGTGCCATGTGACCAATTCCGCCGTAGGAGTAACATTGTCCACTCTCGGTACGTCTGGCTCTGACTCCACCCCAGTTTCCCCGCACAACTGAACCTGAGTCGTGCAGTCGGCCATCGGTAGGTCTGGTCCTCTTGGACCTCTGTGTCATCTGTCTACTGCCTGCTGCAGAAGAATCTGACGCAAGCCGTCTAGTGGTGGGTCCTGCTACTGAAGACTACTCAGCAAGGATACTCTCCACCAAGAGGGCTCTCTCCAACACCCCTGCCTGCGTCGGAATGCTGTGAGAAACAACAGAAGCTCTAATCTCTCGCCTGAGCCCCTATTCGAAGGTTCGGGCCCTGAAGAACGGGTCCCATACCATATCTGTGGAGTAGCGCGAGAGGTCTGTGAATCTCGCTGAGTACTGCGCCACTGACATGCTGCCCTGCCGCAGCTGAAGTAGCTCCTGTATACGCACCGCTCGAAGGATGGCTGGTACAAACTCTGCCCGGAACAGGCTATAGAAGTTTGCCCATAGAAGTGTCTCCTCGTCATGCATCTGAAGCATCAGGCTCCACTATCTTCCTGCTGCTGCCTGAAGAAGGATGGCAGCAAGGATCACCATGAAATCTGTCGGCGTCCCCACTAGCTTGAATACTCTCACCACAGCCTCCAGCCAATCCTCAGCCGCCTGCGGGTCCGTCCCTCCCTGAAACCTAGGTGGCCTCTAGCGCTGGAACTCATGAAGTGCTCTCAAGAGACGTGCATCCTTTGCTGCTGGGGCTGGTGGCATCGGTGGCCCAACGGGTAGTAGTACTGCTGGTGCCTCCGCTGGTGCCTCAACTGGGATAGGGCCCTGTACTGAGGCCTCGTCGCTCGGTGGGATGTCAGTACGTACCACTCTCGGGGCTCTAGCTGGTCATCCACAGGGAGGCATCCTGAAGAAAACAACGTGACATGGTCAAAAGATTATCCCTGGTGAGCTGACCTAGTTTGAGCAGACATTTAAATAAAACTTCTGGAAACATACACGCAATCAGTGTTTTCGTGCACCAAGTCAGAAATCAGTTGTCAGGGTCTTGGTGTATGGATACGTCGGCCGCCCGCACCAACACTGGACTCCCTGAACTGAAAACCACACTCGGTACTCTTAACACTATTGCTTCATAGAAAGAAACATCAGAGTTATAAGTTCTGCAGTAGAACCGAACTCCTCTGATACCAATTTGTCACGACCCGTCCTCGGGGCCCGTGTTGTGACTACCCCAAGCCCGCCTTCCATAGGCCAGGGGCTGGTGACTAGCACCAAAGCCGTAAATCCCGATAACTGGGAAGGCATTGCCTTCATAAAAGAAAACAATCACCACAGAGTAAGCAAGTGGAAAAAAGTAAACACTAAGTACAAGAGAAGTGCTGAAAAGTAAATGGGCCAGAATACAAACACAAAAGAAAGTACAACTACAACTGAACAAGTTCAATAGAAAAGATAACAGCTGGAAGGACGGAAGCGGCTCCTGGGGCATCCTCCTCGGATCCTACCTGAAGGGTAGGTACAGATGGCGCAGCTCCTGGTCGTCCACCACGAATCCTACCTGAAGGGTAGGTATAGATAGCACAGCTCCTGGTCGTCCACCACGCTCTCGTCCGTCAACCTCCTTCGTGTGTCGTCTCGTTGTGTAGTCCACCTCCGGGTACTGACTCGTCATGTAGTCCACCTCCGGGTACTGACTCGTCGTGTAGTCCACCTCCGGGTACCGACCAGTCCTCGAACACTCGGCCTCCGTCAGCACTGCCCATCATCTGCAACAAACACAACGAGGTGTAGGCATAGCCCATGCAGGGGTGAGTATAACGATACTCAGTAGGGACCCCGAGACCCTCAAGGTCTCACTAAACCAACAAGGATAACCACAAAGAATATCTCAACAGATAACCTCTACATAGGTATATGCCCGTACATATACCTAAGTTATCAAGTAACCCATCTCAATCATGAGGAAACACAAGGATTGTGAAATCAAAGGATAACCACTACCCAGGTATATGACCATACATATACCTAAGTTATCAAGTGACCCATCTCAATCATGAGGTAAACACAAAGGTCAAAAGATTCAGCTCAAACCAGGATTTTCATTATCGAAACCATAACTGCTGAAGAGCTCTGTCTCTGGAGTGTACAGTGGTCCTGTCACGACTCCAAGATACTGCTCACTAGCCTAAGACTGTTGAGGTACTCCTCCTGTCGAGTATCGCGGGTCTGCGGCCAACTACCGGGCGCTCCGTCCGCTGAGGGTCTGTCGCCAAATACCGGGCGCTCTCCCTAATAGCCTACAGAGGTACTCCTCTGGTCGAGTACCGCGGGTCTGCTGCCAACTACCAGGCTCTCTGTCCACCGTGGGTCTGCTGCCAAATACCGGGCGCTCCGTCCACTGGGCTAGTCGACTCACTCCAAGTTGAGTCGGTCATGCAGTCGTCAGTTCTCAGTCGTCTACACGGTCTCCGTACTCCGCTCGCTCGTCTCTGGTAGGGTCCGCTCCACGAGCTACAAGTCGATACTCCAAGTATCTCAAAGTCTCACGAAGAAGTTTCTCAAAGGACCACCTCGTCATAGGGGTCTCAACGCAACAATCGGCACGTCAATCGGACGCCCGGTCTGTGAGTTATTAGCCTTTTCGTCCCCGGGGCCCGGTTGGCTTCGTGTGCGAACCAGTCCGGCCATAACTCAACTATACCCCGAACAATCATAGGGTATACTCATAGGGACTGTTTCTCAACGTGATCACCAACGCCGCTGACGGTTCGTCAAACGGACGTCTGGTCTGAAAGATACCATCTTTCCCCGTTCCAGGGGACTGGTTGGATTTCGGGCACAATCCAACCCGGCTATAACCCAACTGCATCTGAAACTCGGGCGGAGGATGCCAAAAGTTCCGTATCGTCAACAGGAAGGCAACGCAACAGACGGTGCGTCAATCGGACGACCGGTCTGGAAGTTATTGGCTTTTTCGTCCCGGGGGCCCGGTTGGTTTTTAAGTTAAATCCAACCCGATCGTACTCCAACTGCATCCAAACCATGGGCGGAGTAAGCCAAAAGATCAGTCTCCCTTAGAGGAATCCATCAAAGTCGATGGCACGTCAATCGGACGTCCGTAGCTCAAGATATAAGTGTTTCCGCTCCGAGGGCCTGGTTGGTTTCGTGTACGAACCAACTCCACCAAACCCAAAGTAATCCGAAACCTTGAGTGCGATATACTGAAATGACCGTCTCGATCCAAGGATCATGTTTCCGCTGACGATGCGTCGTTCGGAGGCTCGTAGCTCAAGTTACGGGCATTTGACCGAAAATAGTCCGAAGACGGGGGGTCCGGGCCCGGGCCGACCCGGCCCGACCCCCCCTCGGTCGGTCGAACCGGGTCGACCCGGTCCCACCCGGCCGGACCCGGTCCGGTCCGGCCTGGGCGTGGCCCGGCCGGTCGGACCGGCCTGGCTCGGATCGACCGAGCGGCCCGAGCAGCTCGGGTGCCGCGGGGCGATGCCCCCGCGGGTTGGAGGTGTCGCGACCCTGCGTGGGGCCGCGCTGATTCAGCGGACGCGGCTTCAGCCGCGGCGGCCCTATCCGGCGGCGCGCCGGGGCGACTCCGCCTCCGGCGCCGCCCGCAGCTTCCGCGGGCCCCCGGAGTTGCTCCGGTGGTTCGTTTTCCTTCCCGTCTACGCCGTTGCCCCTCCCGGGTTCCGTTCTTCACTGCGGGATCATCAAAAAGCCCTTGTGTCACGTTTTGTCGTCGCCCGCCAAATCTGCACAACCATGAAGAACGACGGAGGGTTGTCGGGCCGTGTTCGTTTGGCCCGCACCCTCCACGTTAGAATAATAAGAACAGGAGAATTATTCAACACATGAAACAACAATTTTATTAAATTAAAATTGTTCATATGAATCTGGTTCTTTAAATTTTAAAGAAACGTTCACGGGAATATAAAAAGGGTATTTCCAAAATAAAATCCCTACCTCATCAAGTCGTCGCACGCGGGTTCTTCTCGGATTTGATCGCTGTGGAAGGAGGCGATCATCGCGTCGCGGAAGGCATCACGTCGTCGCGGAAGGGCGTCGCATCGTCGCGGAATATGGTGCGCGTCGACGAATTCCGAGGTTCAAGAACAACAGATTTAATTTTAATAATTACATCCGTGCGTTGTTAAAAACCACAAAGGAGTTTTAAAAGAAACCTGAAATCTCTTACCTCAAACAGAAGATCGAAGATTTCATTGCGGACAAAGGAACGTTGCAGAAGAACATCGCAGAAGGAAACGTCAGTGTCGCGGCACACGGCGTCGCGTCGTCGATTTCCGCAGTTTTGGCGTTCTTCGTCGGAGGCCGGCATTCTTCTCGTTCTTCACGTTCTTCGTGTTCTTCGCGAAGAAGGGTGAAGGCACAAGAATTCTGTAAAAAGCCTCCCAACGTGTAATCCTCAAGATGTGGCATTGGTCTTATTTTATTACTACGCCAACGGATTTCAAACCGGTTAAAAAATGAAAAAGAGATAAGTAACAACCCATTAATTCATAGAATTAATTCAACGAAATAAACCGCTCAATTAATTCAACGAAGAAAACCACCCAATTAATTGGTGCGTTAAGAAATTAAGAAAACGCGTCAGTTGACTTTCATAATGACGGGTTTTCGCGGGTGCGTTACTTAGCGGAAAAGAAACGGTGGGGCTCATGCGGGCCCCACCTCACAAATATCCTACCAAGAGGGTAGGATATTTCTAGATAGCACCCTATCTGCATCGACTCAGTTTAAGCTGCTTCAAGTGGCTTCAAGTGGCTTCCAAGTGGCTTAAGTGAAATAAAATAAAGTTTGTCGTACAATTTATTTTATTTCTTAACTTTAAGCCCAAAAATTAAAAACTACACTCGAGCAAACGCAACTCCGGAAGAGGCGTTTCTAAGAAATTATCGGCGCTGCGATCCCATCGGTGCCCTCAGAATTCGATTCCGAGCACCGGTTCAAAAGTTAGAAATACCCGCTCGTCTGTTCACTGAACGTACCCGAGCCAAACTTCGGAAAACGATTCCGGGCACACTGGGCCTCGGAATCAGGTGCCGTCGGAAACTGCGTTCTTGTAAAATTCTAATGAAAATTAAGAAAAAAATTTCCTTGGAATTTACGGGTCTTTACATTGGATGTTAGAATCAACATTCTACTACCAAAAAGAAGAAAAGGGACAAAATTGTAAATGTATTGTGTTACATTCCTTTAACTCCATGATTGAAAATATTATTAATGACATCAAAAACTTTTAATCACATAAAGGGTCATTCTATAGATAATAATAATTTTGGGTTAATGATACATCCAAGAAATTCACAATCATGGAATAAATTTTATTTATTACATCCAAATTTCTCATCTGATCCTATGAATGTTTGATTGGGGTTGGTTGCTGATGGATTCAACCCATTGGGCACTTCATGCACCAATTATAGAATTTGGCCGATTATTTTGATCTCTTACAATATGCCTCCATGGATATTTATAAAGTAAATTTATTTCATCATTTTGATGATTATTCATTGAAAATAAATGCCTAGAAATGATATTAATGTATAATTATAGCCTCAAATTGAAGAATTACAAGAGTTTTAGAGAACACTTGTTGAGTCATATGATGCATCTTATAGAATAATGTTCAAAATCGAAGCTTCTCTAATGTGGATCGTTATTGAATTCCCCGGACATAGTAATTTAGCTGGTTAGAACACTTACATGGTTTTTTTCTTATCATGTTTGTAACTTTTATTTTGAGCCCAAATGACTACCACATAGTAAAAAAAATTCTCCTTGTGTTATTGAATATTTCTTGATGCATCTCATAGATATTGGTTGAACATGTTAAAATTCAAGGGTTCTATTGATCATAGACCACCTCCAATGTAATTGATAGGTTCTAAAATATTGTAACAACTTGAAAATGTTGAAACATAATTTGGGAAGGTGCATCATTTGAATGATAGTAGGAAATGAGTTTGTAGTGTATCATTAAGTGAAATCATAATCCAAGAATCGAAGAAAAAAAGTACATTCTTCATACTTTTATATTGGGAATAAAACAATTTGTAGCATAATTTTGATGTTATTCATATTGGGAAGAATGTTTGTAAAAATTGGATCTTCACATTGATTAATGAGCATGGAAAATTGAAGGACCATCTTAATACATTGAAAGACATAAAAAAAAGAACATAAAGTGTAATCTCTGGATAGATGATAATAGAAATTATGCTCTTGCAATTTCTGCATTAAAAAATAGTGATAATATTACATTACTTCTAATTTTGAAACATGTGAAGGTACATGATGGGTATTCATGTAACATCTCATGGTTTTTTGAATAAAATCATCATAGGTTACATGGTTTTAAAATGCATGATTCAAAAAATTTGTTACAGTAGTTATGCCATTATCATTGCAAAAATTATTACTTGAAACTATTACTGCTGTTGTACTCCAATTTTGTACATTCCTTAGAAAAATACATGATAAAACTCTACAAACATTTTAGATTAACATCCTTCAAGAGTGATTTCAATTTAATCTTTGTGAAATGGAGATGATCTTTCATCTTTCCTTTATTACTGTCATGATGCATCTAACTGTGCATTTGTTTGAGAAAACTAAATTAGGAGGTCTCATAAATTATAAATGGATGTATACAATTTAAAGGTGATTTATTTATAGGTATTTAATTGAATTAAAAAAATTTAAACTTCATTAATCACAAAATTATGATTTTTTATTTTATTTCAGAGATATCAGGGGCATTTGAAATCATATGTTAAAAATATAGCTTAACCTGAAGGGTTTATTTATGAAGGTTATTTGGTAATTTAGAGTCTTACCTTTTGTTCTAGATACTTGTATGATATTGAGATAAGATTCAATCAAATTATATGTGTTGATGAATCATTGACTCAATCTCAAATACATGGGAAATAAAAAATATTTCCTATTATTGGTTGATCTATTGAGAGGAGCTCAAATTTTATGCTGATTGAAATAGAATTATTATAGGCACATAGATATGTGATGATGAATAGTGAAATTGTAGATCCATTAATTGAAGAGTTCAGGATACAAACAAAGAGATGAATGATAGGATGGAAACAAAATTAAATTGATATAAAAAATATGTTATTAAATTGCTTGTAGTATATTTTCATGACATGTAAGATCACACATATTTCAATCAAAATTGATATTATGATGACACATGTATTTTGTATATATAATAACTTATATTACATTATATTGATTGTTAATACTGATACTCGATATGAGTTGTCAAAATATTTGATGTTTCTTGGTCGTGATCCTCTAAAACAGTCCATAAATTTTTACACATACAATGTGAATGGATTTAAATTTCATACAAAAAATCAAGAAGAGGGATTGAAAATAGAGAATAGTGGTATATTTAAATTTTCTTAAGTGGGATAATATGGAATGTTGACTGATATTATCAAATTAAACTACCACATACATTTTTCAGTTGTTTTATTAAAATCAAATTGGGTCAACATTATTAGGGGTGTTAAAATAGATTCCTTGCAAATTACTACTATGAAATTATATCTCTTTATGGATGTCTATGACCATGAATTATATGATTTTTATAACTTATCATTACAATATAAAATTTTATATTACATGTTAGATGTCAATGATGAAGGTTGAAGTGTATTTTTTCACATAAAACAAAGAGACTTGTATGATATGGGTGATGAAGTGGAATATTTGACCTCTGATATTGAATCTCATCAATAGTAAGAAGAGAACATATTTATCCAATATGATATTGAAAATATTTGTATTTCAAGGTGGATAAATGAGATGAAATTATTATTGAGTAGTAAAATGACATTATTTAAGGATAAAATGATTCTATGTGTAGTCATCCATTCATTTATCAACAACATATATTATTTTTTCAGTCATTAATTATCATAGCTGTGTATATTTTTTCAGTACTATTCATCTGTTATCATTTCTATTTTTTATAAATGAATTTTTTAAATATATGTTATGAAGTAAATTTTATTTGATTAAATGACAAGAATGTCAAGGAGGATGTGTTTTATTGATTCCAGTTGACTCTCAGTCGACGTTATCTCAACCATATTGATAGATGATGATCTATTGATCACTATCCCTATAGATTTTGAAACACCATCTGCTTTCCCCCTATACCGTCTCTCACACCCTCCACTCCATCGTCTTCTGGTACACCCTCTCCCATCATCCCATCAGTAGCTTATCCAATTCCTCCCTATTCATTAGCCTTAACAATGAGGTAGTAAGTCTTCACTCTTTTAACTTCATAGTAATAATGGATTTTGGTAGTTATGGGTACAAATTTTTATATGAATAAAGTTATTTTACTTCTTTATACTACTAACTATTTTTTCATAAATAATGGAAACAATGCTACTATGGAGAGACACATAAATATTTCACATATATAGAATATTAAAGGACTGAATATAATTGTCCCATTTGACAGTTACGATGTCCTTATAGACGATTCTGCAGGATTATTTGGCCTGATAGTGGTGGAGCTGTTTACCCTTCTGATTATGTATGTTGATTGGAGGCATATTCCTCCATCTTAGAAAAATGAATTTTTTATTCATATAGAATTTTAATTTTAATACATTATATAGTAATTTAATTTCATTATATTATTAAATTATAATATTTTAAAAATTAATCTCTTTGTATAGATGTTTTTCGACTTTCTCATTGTTGGTCTTATAGTATGGAAGTGGACATTGAAAATTTTGGGTAATAAATAAGAGGTATTTTAAATAGAGTTTATGGAACAAATTTAATGATACATCATTGAACACCCAAAAAATGTATGATAAGAAACCCAATTGGGTACCTAGTGATGAAATGAAGAAAAAAATGATATACATCATCCTGAGAAGCACATGGTATTTAAATATATATCATTATCTTAATCTCATTATACATTTATGCATGCATATGACAAGGAGGTGACATTGAATACATTACATTTAAATTAAATGTTATTTATATCAGTATGTTTCATGGTATAATGCTTTGAGTCTTGCTAAGAAAATAATCCCTCGCACATTCGGGTCAAAGATTTTTTCCAAAAATCGATTGACATTGGAAATATTTTCATTATTTTAAATATTTATAATAAAATATTATCTATTTCATTTATTAAATTATTTATTTATCTTTATTTAAGGAATTAATATAATTTAGGTCACCAAGTTTCCTGAACAATACTAACCTTGTATGTTCATGGAAAATCTGATGGGAGTTATGTTAACGACCCTTCCAAAGAAGTTAGGGTATGAATTCATTTTTTTATAATAAATTATTTTCAATTTTCTCTATGTTAATATATATAGATTAAAATACGACAGATATTTGATTCATAGGTAAAAATTAAAGAACTATAAGATTTCAATACCAAACAATCCTTCTCATTCTCCCAGGATGACCTAGTTGGTAAATTCGTTGGGAATGACTATTCTGGTCTGGTGCATGGGATCGGTTTCAGAATATTACCACATGAGGTATTTGGTAGGTCATTGGGGATTGAAGTTTCATCTAATCCTAATTTTAGTCACTCCCTACCTTGATATGCTTCGAGATATTTTATTTCTATGAAAAGAACAATTCAGGAATATGGGGATCAGATATTCACTTTGTAGAAAGTGTTGATTGATTTAAATCATAAGAAGGCCATATCTATCTCTGGTGATATTTCATCGATCAATAGTCATGATCAGGTAAATCACATAGCTTCAAAATCATTAATTTCACAAAATTTTATAGGATTTAAGTTTAAATATAAATATGAAATACTATTTAATTTTCAATATAATTGTCTTCCAGGTGTTGGTATCTTGAAGTAGAGACGAGTTTGGAGAGGGTGACGATTTGAGTTCTAAATAGGGTAGTGATTAGTGATCTCATTGATCTCTATAAAAATTAAGGGAAAACTAATTTCCTTAATGAGTATTAATTTACATCCTATTTAACTACGCATCATCGGTAAAAAAAATGGTTAATTCTTGTTAATGGTAAAAATTGAATTACTAAATGGATTTTTTTTCTTTTTATATGGTTTCATGAGAAGAATATTATACATATGAAATATACTATATATATTAGTTTGAATTTCATTTATCTACTCCTTTGTATGTAATTTTCTGGAATGTGTAGAGTGGGAAACTATAATTAATATATGTGTCTTTGTATGAACTATTCTATGTGTTTTTTGTTTTGTTCTATAGATGCATATTCTGCAACTACCTTTTTTTAATTATCATTTAGAGAAATTTTAACCCACCACTAAATATTCCATATCATTATATAGATATGGTTTAAACTGCCTCTATCTAATGATGTTTTTATAGTGTTTAAAAATTCCACCAAATGTGTCAATCTAAAATTTAGTGGTGGGTTTTTTTTTTGTGTTGTTTTCTGGAAAAAACATGTTTAGTATTCATTTTGGTGTAAACCATCGGTAAATCCTTGAAATTTTTTGGGTTGAAACCCACATCTAAAATAAAAAAACATAGACGAATATTTTTTCTATGAATCTTACCAGAAAATGTCGTAAATGGAAGGAACCACCGTTGGTTGGATGTCAACACCAACTTTAGTGGAATTTTTATGAAACCGTCAAAGAAAAATTTGGTGGCAGTATAAAATGCTGCAAAACAATTATTTTCTTGTAGTTTAAATTCTTTATGACTATATCTCTTCTTAGATATATCATATAAAATACATTTCTTCATTAATTGAGGAAAATGAATCATAATAAAGGGTGATATCATATGCTCAATAAGTGTAAACAAGGGAGATATCAATGATCAATTAAATAAATCATTAACATAAAGTTATAATAACAAGATCATAACATTTAAAAAAATATCGTTCAAATCATAGATCCTAATATTCCGTTATGACATAAATCTTGGTAGTTCATAATACATGAATCATAAATAAATCAAAGAACATGATATGTGAGAGCATAACTGATGTTATTAATATTTTCATGACTTATTGTATTCCATCTTTACTGATTTTATATGAAATGTGCATAATTTGTGTGAAATATTAATGTTTTAATATTAAGTATAATTTTTGAGCATTTTTAGAAGTAGTCCAATTGAGTCAGTTTCAGGTTTTAATAATAACAATCACTATGATGATCCAAATTGTGTGGTTTTTGTTTTGTAGGACGGTCCATTCAATATACAAAATTTCATTAGAAGGTGACATGAGCCAATTTTGCCATTTGGAGGGTCATATGGACCCCACAAGAAGGCCCAAGCAAACTGTGAAGAAACAGGACCATATATAAAGGATGAATTACTAGGCTCAATCCAGAAGTCCAAATACCTTAATTCTCCTCCCACGTTCTGAGGACGTTTAATGGAGTCCATGAAAAAAATTTCAGAACCCAATCACAAATACAAGGGGCCCAACTGATGCGTTGAAGTCCAGCCCACCATTCTGGCTGGGAATTACAAACAGCACACTAATTTTGCATTTTCTCCTGATGTAGACATCCATTCGAGCTGAGATTTTGTTGTGTAAAAGAGGAGATTCGGTTGGCCAACTGTTTTGAAGAACTGATTTTTATTTGAGGGCATATTCATATTCAAAAACTCATTCAAATTATGGACTTTGAAAAAGTATGTATTGAAATGGACAGATCATAATTGTTTACTAAAATCACCATCACTTTGGCTCAATAAGTCCAATGGCCGCAAACGTTTCACAATAGACAGAAGACATTTTTAGCTACAACTTTGAATCAGGATATTTCTCAAGATTTGGCTATCTGGATATACATATCGTCGATCCAAGTTGAGGGGTATTTTAGGATTGTAAACAGTCCACCACCTTGGGCTATAAATACATCCCCTCCTCTCCTTTCAAAAGGGTTGGCACTTCAGCACTTAAGGAGGAGGTTTAGAATTACTAGAGCCTTTTAAAGGTTCTAGGAGGATATTCTTTGATTTTTTTTCAACAAGAGAGACCTCTCCTCCACTTCTCTTTCACGTTTGTTTATGTTTGCATTCAATTGTAATTGTGTAACTTTGTTTTCATTTCAATCAAATTTTAGTGCTTGTTTATTCTTCAATACCTCTTATTATTCTCCACATTCTATAGTATAATATTCATGGTCTTAAAATAGTTTGAATCATTTTAAATTACAGTCTCTTATTTTGCTTCCTCATTCAATCGAAATTCCATTTTTGATTCTCAAAATATTTCGTGTGTGTGTTCGGCACACTACTCTTATCTTGTCCCTTTCTTTTTCTTCTCTTTGTAATTCATCACCATAAACATATATTACCAGATTAATAAACATCATAATGGATGATTAAATCTCTCATTGGGTTGAGTTTTAATTTAGGTATGTTAAGCGATTGAGATCTTTTGCTCGATGAGTATTCGTTGAATTAACATTGTGTATATTGGACTTAGCATGTCATGGATTAATGACTTATTTTGTTTAGCGTGTGGTTCCCATGGATTATTAGAACTATAAATATACTACCATAAACAAGATATGATCAATATTAGAATCTTAAGTTAAGTTGAGACTTGGATAAAAGCCTTAACACTTGGGAATTCAAATCAACGTCAACTTGTGACATGGGTGTTAATTTAAAAGCAATATAAAGCAAAGCTCAAAATATCACAAGCTTAAATAACCTAATGATGAACTCACCCCAATCTTTATCAACCTGTTAAATTAAACATCATCCATTAGTCATTTAAATTAAGCTCTGCAATAAAAACCCTCCCAATTAGAATACAATCAACTAAAAACAAACGACTATTTCAAAGTATCATCGTCGAGGATTCGACCCGAGTGCTGCTATACACATTAGCAGAGCACCGGAACTTTGACCGGTCGATAGGCGAAAATCGGCCGTGCGTTTCAAATGGCGTCGTTGCCGGGTATGGTTCTTTAAGTAGTCATTAGTTTCTGGTTATTGTCAAAAAAACCAAAAAAACAAAATTTTAAAAAAAAATTGAAAAAAAATCACAAAGAAAAACCCGTCTTACTCTTAAAAATCATAAACATAAAAAAATACAAAGAAAAACCTGTCTTCCTCTTTCTTACAAAATCTCTGTGAATGCCCCGTAGCCTCCCAAACAATCTCTCGGATTTGTTTGAACCTAAAATTGATAAAACTCTTCGTCAACTTAGGAGGACCATTAGGGATAACAAAATCACCCAAGAACCAATCATTGCCCTACTAATTGAATTCGATATGGCTAATCCTAGGGAACAAACATTGAAATAACTTACTGCCCCTGATATGAATTACCAACCCCTTGGTATTCAATATCCAAACATAGAGGCTGACTTCGAACTCAAATCGGGTTTGATTCATCTTCTACCTCATTTCCATGGGCTAGCCGGTGAGGATCCACATCTCCACCTTAAAGAGTTCCAAGTAGTGTGCTCTACCATGAAGCCTCAAGGGGTTTCTGATGAACAAATCAAACTATGAGCCTTCCCTTTCTCCCTAGCTGACACTGCTAATTCATGGCTCTACTACCTTCCTCCTGGTTCCATAACTACATGGAATGACATGAAGTGACTATTTTTAGAGAAATTCTTTCCTGCTTCTCGTACTACTTATATCCGAAAGGAAATAAGTGGTATCCATCAATTCCCAACTTAATCACTCCATGAGTACTGGGAGAGGTTCAAAAAGATTGTTGAAACATTCCCAAACCACCAAATTCTTAACCAACTCTTGATCCAATACTTCTATGAGGGGTTATTGGCTATGGAGAGAACTCTCATAGATGTCGCAAGTGGCGGTGATCTTGTTGATAAAACTCATGCAGCTGCAAGAGATCTCATAAGTAACATGGCTCCATACACACAACAATTCCATACTCGAGTACATTGTCAAGTCAAACAAGCCCAAGATAATCAATCAATTGAGCCGAACAAAATGACCGAGTGGATGAGTGAACTTACAGGTCTTGTGCGACAGCTAGATGTGGCCACCAAATCCCCAACCTCATCTTCTCTACAATCAATGTTTCCTGGACCTGTCAAAAACTGTGGAATCTGCAACTCTCCATCTCATCCAACTGACACATGTCTATAAATTCAAGGGCATCAATCCGATTCATCTATACCAATGGAGCTCAATGCAACATATGCTCAGCGGAACACCAATCCTCAACTATCAGGTCAGTTTGTTAAAAACTTCAACCAACCTCACTCTGATCTCCTCTCCTCTAACTTTAACCAAGGATTGAGGTATGGTAATCCCGTATCTCATCCCCCTCAATTCCCTGCTCAAAACCCAAACCAATTCCAATATGGTCAAGGTGGTGGTAACTTCCATCAACTTTATCCTTTTGTTCCTCAACCTCAAAGGAACAATCCTCCTCCTGGATTCCATTATCTTAGTGAGCCTTCCCAATTCCAAAACCAATACAATTGATTTCCCAAGAACCAAAATCCATGCAATACCAATCCGGGACAAGCCTCTTCTTCCAAGTAACTATGGGAAAGTGTAGAGGAAGATCTTGCCTCCTTTACCCGTTCTAGCCTTAAAAACATTGAAACTCAAATAGGTCCACTTGCATCCCACCTGAGCCAGCAACAACAATCAAATTCTTCCCAACTCCCAGCTCAACCATTACCCAACCCCAAGGGTAATGTAAGTGCAATTTCACTTAGATCAGGAAAGAAACTTTCTATGCCTCAAGATAAATCCTCAAAACCTCCTTTGAATGTTGACCTAGAAAATGACAAGAAAAAGAAACTTGAAAAGGAACCTGAAACCATTCCCTCACCTCCTTCCATTCCACTTAAGAATCCAATTCCTTCTCCTCAAGCCGTTTCTAAACCAAGGAAGCCTTGTGAACCAGATTCTGAAATGCTCGACATGTTTAGACGTGTAGAAGTCAACATTCCCCTCTTATATGCCATAAAACAAACTCCTAAGTATGCCAAGTTTCTTAAGGAATTGTGCACCCATAAGAGACAACTTAGGACCTTTGAAAATGTTTCCACCCAGCAGTCTATTCCCATAGAGTGCAAAGATCTAGGGACCTTTACAGTCCCATGCCAAATTGGAAGTTCCAACTTTGATGATGTACTCATAGACCTAGGAGCCTCAATTAATGTCATGCCCAAATCCATATTCTCCAACCTTGGTCTAGGTCCCTTGCACCCAACGGGTGTTTTCATTCAGTTATCCAATCAAAGTACAGCCAGTCCTGGGGGAATAATTGAGGATTTCCTTGTCCGAGTCAATGATCTTATCTTCCCTGCTGATTTCTATGTCCTTGACATGGAAGGTGAGACGAAATCTTCTCGATCTCCCCTAATTCTAGGAAGACCATTCCTCATGACTGTGAGAACCAAAATTGATGTCCATTCAGGCATCCTATCCATGGAATTCGGTGACCAACTGGTCAAGTTCAACATTTTCCAAGCCATGTGATACCCATCTGAGGATCACTCTGTATTCTCAATCCATGATTTTAAGGAAACTTCTAAGAGTCAATTGAACCCCAATCCACAATGTTCTTCATGTTATAATGATAAAGGATTTTGTGAAATATGCACCATGATTAAAAAAGTCATAAATGGTGAAGTTGATGTGGACCTCTCATTAATAGACTCCATAAATCTAGAGGAACTTGAAAACTCTCTTGAATCCCACATCAACTCTGATCTCTACTGCTCCACCTTGGACAGTATTGAGAAAAATGAATCTGAAGAAACTGAAGTCCCTTCCTCAATTTCTGAGTTGTCTATCCCAAAAGTGAAAGATGAGATTGATCTGAAACGTCTTCCTACACACCTAAAATATGCATTCCTCTTCCATGATCACTCATATCCTGTCATTATCTCTGCCACACTTACTGAAACCGAGGAGTCCAAACTTGTTCAAGTGTTGGAGGAAAACAAAAAGGACTTAGGTTGGACCCTAGATGACATACCAGGAATCAACCCTGCCCTTTGCATGCATCACATCCATCTTGAGGAATCATCCAAACCAATTAGACAACCACAAAGAAGACTCAATCCACTCATCCTTGAGGTAGTTAGGGAAGAGATCACCAAGCTTCTTCAAGCTGGTATTATCTACCCAATTTCTGATAGTGAATGGGTTAGTCCAATTCAAGTTGTACCTAAGAAGGGTGGGAAAACTGTTGTCACAAATGAACATGGAGAGGTAGTCACAACTCGAGTGAAGAACAAATGGCGTGTGTGCATCGACTATAGGAAATTGAATTTTGAAACCCGAAAAGATCACTACCCTCTTCCATTCCTTGATCAAATTATAGAAAGATTGGCCAGAAAGTCACAATATTGCTTTCTTGATGGATACACCGACTACTTCCAAATCCTAATCGCACCTCAGGACCAAGAAAAGACTACTTTCACATGCACCTTTGGAACATATGTATATTGAAGAATGCATTTTGGCCTTTGTAATGATCCTGCAACATTCCAGAGGTGTATGATGAGTATCTTTTCAGAATTCATAGAACACTGCATGGAAGTCTTCATGGATGACTTTAAAATTTATGGCGAGTAATTTGAGTCATGCTTGTATTCACTCTCTCTAGTCCTTCAAAAGTGTGTCAAGTGTAACCATGTGTTAAATTTTGAATAATGTCACTTCATTGTTGCTAATGGGATTGTTCTAGGGCACATAGTTTCAAAAGATGGTATTGAAGTTGATCCTTCCAAAATTGAAGTGATCCAATCACTTCCTCAACCCACTTCTGTTCGAGACATCCGATCATTCCTCAGTCATTCTGGTTTCTATCGGCGATTCATCCATAAATTTAGTAAAATTTCTCTCCCACTCACTCGTTTGCTCCAAAATGACGTCTCTTTCCATTTTGATGAGGTTTTAAAGAGAGCCTTCAATGAACTCAAATCTTCTCTTACATATGCCCCGATAATCCAACCCCCAGATTGTTCCTTACCCTTTGAATTGATGTGTGATGCTTCTGATAGAGCTGTTGGGGCTATTCTTGGTCAAAGAAGAGAAAGATTTACTCATGTCATCTATTATGACTCAAAAACATTGGATTAAACTCAATCTCACTACACTGTCACTGAAAAAGAACTTTTAGTAGTTGTTTTTTCCTTAGATAAATTCTGGCCCTATCTCTTAGGTGCCAAAATCATAATCTTCACAGATCATTCTGCTATAAAGTTCATACCCAAGAAAAGTGATTCCAAACCGAGGCTAACAAGATGGATCCTAATGCTCTAAGAGTTTGACCTTGAAATCAAAGATAGACCTGGAAAAGAAAACCTTGTGGCTGATCACTTGAGTAGAATTTCTAATTCTTCCCATTCAGAAATCATTTATCATGAATTCCCCACTGAGCACCTTTCATCTCTCACTCCAAAAATACCATGGTATGTCCCAATTGTAAATTACTTGGTTTCTGGTGTTTTTCCTAAAAAGTTTTCAAAAGAACAAAAAATGAAGTTGAAAAGTGATTCAAAATACTATTTTTGGGAAGAAAATAAACTTTGGAAAACTAGGGAAGACATGGTAATTAGGAGACGTGTTGATGAAGATGAATATTCTTCCATCTTAGAATTCTGTCACTCAATGCCTGGTGGTGGCCACTTTGGACCACAAAGGACCTCCCGAAAGGTCCTAGACTATGGATTCTTCTGGCCTTCCCTCTTCAAGGACTAAAATGAGTTCTGTCAATCATGTCCCACATGCCAAAAGTTTGGCATAATCTCTAAAAGAAATGAAATGCCCCAAAATCCCATAATCTTTTGTGAAATCTTTGATGTTTGGTGTATAGATTTCATGGGACCATTTCCTACTTCCAATGGATTCTCATACATCCTTCTGGAAGTTGATTATGTTTCAAGTGGGGTTGAGGCCAAACCCACTTGAAAGGATGATTCACATACTATTAGTGAGTTCCTAAAGGCACACATCTTCCATAGATTTGGCACACCTCGTGCTTTGATAAGTGACTTAGGAACCCATTTTTGTAATAAAACCATGGAATATTTTTTAAAAAGAATGGGGTTGTTCATAAAACATCAACTGTATATCACCCCCAAACAAATGGAATGGCTGAACTTTCTAATAGAGAAGTGAAAAGAGTGCTTGAGAGAATTGTAAAACCCACCAGAAAAGACTGGCCTGAAAGACTTGGTGAAGCACTTTGGGCTTATCGAAATGCCTATAAAACACCCATTGGGATGTCTCCTTTTCGGCTTGTTTTTGGTAAAGCATGTCACTTACCAGTTGAAATACAACATAAGTCATTTTGGGTAGTGAAAACATGTAATTTTGATCTTGAAAAATCTGGTGAAGAAAGATTGTTGCAATTGGATGAACTGGAGGATCTTCGACTTGAATCCTATGAGAATTACAATATGTACAAAGAGAAGGCTAAGGGACTCCATGAAAAACACATCCTAAGAAAGGTATTTCATGAAGGTGAAAAGGTAATGCTCCTCAATTCTAGATTTCGGCTTCACCCAGGTAAGCTTAATTCTCGTTGGGAAGGTCCTTTTGTTATTACTAACATTTACCCATTTGGTGCAGTGCAAGTCCAAGACCCCTCCTCCAAAAGGAAATTTACAGTAAAGGGACATCGGTTAAAGCATCACTATGAGAGGACACACAATCCTGGATCATCATCTACTTCCATTGGATCCACAGTAGACCCACCACTGGATGGAGATGGAATCCCACAAAATACAAACCAGGGGGCACCTCTTTCCCTTTAACTCTCTCTATCTCTTCCTCTCTATATCTCTTTCTTCTTCTTCCTCTATCTTTCATTTTTTACCAATTTATTCATCAAACCCTTTCTTTTTCTCTTTCTTGTGTGGGTGTGTATTTAAAAAAACCTTAAAAACTAAAAAAACCAAAAAAACACAATTACTTAAAATAATTTACAAAAAAAGAGTCATGCTTACTCACCATCATGTTTGGAAATTTTGTCCAACCATTTTGGGGAGTTAACAAACATGTTTTCATCTCAAAAAATTTGTCTTTTCATCATGACTTTAGATAAATACTTTTGTGTCAAAATTAACAAATTTTGAATGCTCAATTTTTGTTTTGGAAAATGCTTTTCCCAAACCGTGAGAACAAACAATTGCTTTCATGCCAAGGCCACCTATGGCCATCTTTTCAAAATTTGTGTTTTCACCCCCATTTGTGAGTCTTGATTTTGTGGACCTTCGAGCTGAATTTCCTGTCTTAGCGTTCATTAATATGATAGAGGCATTTTCTGAACCACATGAGAATCACAATAGCCAAATAGCCTCTCATTACCCTTACATTAATCATCCTTTTGAAATCCCCTTCAAGACTATGAAAACCTTTTCTTTGATAGCCACATTACAAGCCCAATACCTTATCCCACCTAATATCAACATGGATTTTCATTGCATAAGTTTTTGAAATTTAAGTGTGGGGGGGGAATGGATTTCATTTTTGGGTATCATTTCCTTACTTTCTGGTGTGTTATCATATGCTTGAGGGCAAGCATCCATATTAGTGTGGGAGGGAGGTTGTCATTTACTGAATTTATTGTACAAATGATATTGAAAAGTGTTCAAAAAAAATTCAAAAACAAAATCAAAATAAAAAAAATCAAAAAAATGAAACAAATGGGTTGTGTCTTGGGTAGGTCAAAAATCACTCTTCCTCAACCTTTTATCTTGTTATAACTATTACAATTAGTGTCGTGAGGATATCAAACATGGGTTGGGATATGAGTGTGAGATCTGTCTCACGGTCAACTTTCGAAAAAAAAGGAAAAAAAAAGAACACCTGCATTATATTCTTATATCATTGGGAGAAGTTTGGTGGTTTGTAAATATTTCATCTTCTCATCCCCTTCATATTTTCTTTCTCTATTGTGTCTTTCTTAACACAATAATTCCCTTGTAAATATGTGTTTTCATTTCCTTCCATGTTTTATTTCAAAAAAATGTGCATTGTTTTTCTATGTTAGTATTTTAACCCTCTTATTCTCTCTCTTGGACATTATATTCCTACCGTCCCATAGCCACAGAAAAACCCCATTAAAAATACCTCTTGATTCTTTTTCACTTTGGATAGGGATTGTAAGCTGAGATCTCTTTTCAAACTCTAAGATTTTCACTTTTGGTGGGTGAAAGAGTGAACCTCCACAAATTAATTTTATCATCTTGAGAGGTGTGAGTTTTGAGTGTCCACATTTTCCATTTCTAAATTTGAGCATGGAAAAATGAATTAGTTTTGGAACATTGTTTCTGTAACTACTTGTGGTGGATTTCAAAATGGATGATTGAAATAGTCTAAACCTCCCCTGATTGGAGAAAACAAAATTTTAATATTTGTTGGTGAGTGAAAATGATTTTGTCATGTTTTTATATTTATTGCACATGAGGACATGAACAAAGATAAGTGATGGGGAGTTGATGTTATTAATATTTTCATGACTTATTATATTCCCTCTTTACTGATTGTATATGAAATGTGCATAATTTGTGTGAAATATTAATGTTTTAATATTAAGTATAATATTTGAGCATTTTTAGAAGTAGTCCAATTGAGTCATTTTAATGTTTTAATAATAACTATATATATCATGATCCAAATTGTGTGGTTCTTGTTTTTTAGGACTCTACTTTCAATATAAAACATTTAATTAGAAGGTTACAGGAGCCAATTCTGCCATTTGGAGGGTCATATGGACCCCGCAAGAAGAACCAAGGAAACTGTGAAGAAACTGGACCATATATGAAGGTTGAATTACTGGGCTCAATCCAGAAGTCCAAATACCTTAATTATCCTCTCACGTTCGGAAGACATTTAAATGATCCCATGATAAAAATTTCAGAATCCAATCAGAAATAAAAGGGGTCCAACTTATGCATTGAAGTCCAGTCCACCATTCTGGCCGGGAATTAAAAACAGCACACTAATTTTGTAATGTCTCCTGATGTAGACATCCATGTAAACTGATATTTTGCATTGTGAATGAGGAGATTCGGGTGGACAAATTTTTTGAGGAAATGATTTTTATTTGAGGGAATATTCCTATTCAAAAACCCATTCAAATTATGGACTTTGAAAAAGTATGTATTGAAATGGACAGATCATAATTGTTTACTAAAACCGCCATAACTTTGGCTCAATAAGTCCAATGGCCGCCAGAGTTTCACATAAGACAGAAGACATTTTTATATACAACTTTGAAGAATGAGATTTCTCAATATTCGGCTTTCTGGATATACATATTGGCGAGCCAAGTTGAGGGGTATTTCAAGAATGTAAACAGTCCACCACTTTGGGCTATAAATAAATTCCCTCCTCTCCTTTCAAAAGGGTTGGCACTTCAGCACTTAAGGAGGAGGTTCGGCATTACTAGAGCCTTGACAGGGTTCTGGGAGGATATTATTTGATCTTGTTTCAACAATAGAGACCTCTCCTCCACTTCTCTTTCACGTTTGTTTATGTTTGCATTCAATTATAATTGTGTAACTTTGTTTTCATTTCAATCAAATTTTAGTGATTGTTTCTTCTTCAAAACCTCTTCTTCTTCTCCAACTTCTGTAGTATAATATTCATGGTATTAAAATAGTTAGAATCATTTTAAATTACAGTCCCTTATTTTTCTTCCTCATTCAATCAAAATTCCATTTTTGATTCTCAAAATATTTCGTGTGTGTGTTCGGTACACTACTCTTATCTTGTCCCTTTCTTTTTCTTCTCTTTGTAATTCATCACCATAAACATATATTACCAGATTAATAAACATCATAATGTCTGAGTAAATATCTCATTAGGGTGAGTTTTAATTTAGGTATGTCAAGCGATTGAGATCTTTTTCTCGATGAGTATTCGTTGAATTAACATTGTGTATATTGGACTTAGCATGTCATGGATTAATGACTTGTTTTGTTTAGCGTGTGGTTTCCATGGATTATTGGAACCATAAATATACTTCCATAAACAAGATATGATCATGATTAGAATCTTATGTTAAGTTAAGGCTTGGATTAAAGCCTTAACACTTGGGAATTCAAATCAACGTCAACTTCTGACATGGGTGTTAATTTAAAAGCAATATAAAGAAAAGATCAAGGATATCACAAGCTTAAATAACCTAATGATGAACTCACCCCAATATTTATTAACTTGTTAAATTAAAAATCATCCATTATTCATTTCAATTAAACTCTTCAATCAAAACCCCCCCAATCAGAATACAATAAACTAAAAACAAATGACTATTTCAAAGTATCATCGCCGAGGATTCGACCTGAGTGCTGTTATACACATTAGCAGAGCACCGGAACTTTGACCAGTCGATAGGAGACAATCGGTCGTGCGTTTCAATAACATTTCCATAAGACATAAGTTTTTTGAATACACATTAGCATATAAAATCATTTCTTTAGTAGTAAAAAATCACTTCCAATACTATCATAGTAGATTGGTTTCACTCCAAAAACCATCATAGTAGTCAAGGTTTTCTCCCAAAAATATCATGGTGGATAGATCCCCTTACTGAAATAGGTTCACTCTCTATTTTAGTATTTCTTATCTAATGAGATATTCATATTTACCCAATGAATTGGGGGGATATGTAATTATGGTCCCAATTATCACATAATTAAAATCATACATAAGGTTTCCACAATATCATAAATCATTAATCATATCCTAACCCTTGAAAAATAAATAGGTTTCATAATCATTTAATAATTCAATCGTAGCATAACCTATAGAAAATAAAAGTGTTTATTAAATATCTTGTCATCAATATTATAAGTCGCACATAGAATGAATAACGTTGTTATCATTGTATTATATCCCCATTAAAACTTATGTAACGTCAAAGGATGTCCTTGTAGAGTAAAATTTCCACTAAAATACCACATGTAAAATTTCTTGAGGAAAATATTCTTTTCACTTAGAAATTTCTTAATTAAAATATAAAAATGTCTCAAATATTAAGTAAAATACATTATTTGAAAATAATCATGAAAATTAAAAAATAATGCTTCAAATTAGTGAGAGGTTAGGAAACCAGGACATTCCATTTGTGCTGTATAGGTTAAAATAAAACATTCCTTTCACACTTTTATAAATAACTAAAAAAACCTTGTTTGTAAAATGATTATAATATTCATTTTAAACCATTTTTTGAAAATATAACCAGGGGTAAAAATAAATTTTAAAAATAATTTCAGAATACTAAAATCATTCCTGAATTTTTTTTTTAGAAAACACGGATATGGATGAGAAATTTTTTTACCGAAGAGATAAATAAAGTCATGTTTCCATAAAAAATGTTATGTCATTCTATAAGGTACTTAAAGTGAGAAAAATAAAATTAAAACATGTATTATAGAAAAATAAAAATAGGAGAATAAAATTATTGAGTTTATTGATAGGTAGATCATAATATTTCATTATTATAAACATAATAATAATCATTCTAGATAAAGAAGTAGATTGTTAAAATAAAAACAATACATCTTTAGTAATTTTTGAATCAAAAGTCTCATTAATGGATAAAATAAAATGAAAAATTAAATATAATGATCATAAGGATATTAATGATAAAAAAATAAAATCGTATAAATATACACCTCATAAAATAATATAGGTTCATAAAAAAACATATGTCTCAAATGAGACTATTTGAGATGATAAACTTTTACCTTGAGATACACTTTGTTAGAAAGTACTCTAACCTAAAATATAAAAAATTTAAATTTATTATATTTATATAAAATAATCAGGTACATAATTATAATATCATTATTTACCCGCTTATAATATTTTATTATCCATTTATTAGTAATTCATTATTAAAATTATCATTTTTTGGTGTCAACTATTTCATTTTTCATGAGAGTTTCGGTTTGGTGGCTCTAATCCTTTTACATTCTTAATGGTTCCATAGTCTAAATAATGTTAATAATGATATAAATATCATATGTATTAATATTATATACATATTTATATTTATATTCATTCAAAAAGTATAGATAAATAAAAATTAATTACATCGTTCATAGAGATAGTAAGTTGTAATATTCATGAACGTTGTTTTCACTTTTTGATTGATGGAATTAGAGAACAATATATATTAAATAAGCATATAAAAATAATAATTATATCATATATATATATATATATATTCATTAAATTTATCCTCATTAATATCTGTGTAAAGTGGAAATTAAGAGGGAATCATATCGCTTAATGAAGGCAGTAGTCCACACAAACACACGACAAACGTTACCATTTTCTAATGGATTTGAAGGTAAGAATGTATATGTGATATTATAATTAAATAAGTATAATTATGCGATAAATATCACATATATATATACTTTAATTCGTCATTATATCACGATTTGAGAGGCAGTGATGGAAAACTAATTACATTAGTTCACGTGGTGGCAGTCCACTATGCACACTAACGATGTTTTCATTTACTATTTGATGGAAGAAAAGATAGATAGAGAATATTACATTAACATAATGACATATCAATATATGGAAGATACTGGTTTTCAAATTTCATCATATTTTAATAATATTGGAATGATGTTGAAGAATAAATAAAATGAAAACACATGGTTAAGAACTATACCTCTTTATGAGACAACCTCTTTAGTTTTATAGCTTGAGCATTACTTTGAATGTTTTTTTATTAATAAATACAAAATAGGCCATAGGAAGGGATGTAATAAATTTACTGGGGTATTTCTTTGTGAAAAAAAATATTGAAATATGTAGAAGAAATGATAGGGATTTCCTTTTATGAGAGGGTGGATGACAAGATTGGAATTTTTGAAAAGAATAAAAAATATTAATATCTTATTCAAACAAAATATCTCCATGATTGACAATTTATGAATATTAAAAGATATTTGGTTTATAAATTTCCATATAATATAATTTAGACAATATTTTATGTCATTTTAACCCTTATCGTTTTAGTTAACCACCCCCACCCACCACCTACCCCTCATAAACTTTCTTTAATCTTAACTGTGGTAACAAATTTTTACTATTCATTATAAACAAAAAATAGTTTTCCCTTATTACATAATATTAATTATTATTATTATTATAAATATGTAATTTATTTTATCAAATTCAATTCATAAATCTGGAAGAGATTAATTTAAAATTAAACACGTAAACACGGCGAAATGTGGGTTTCGCAAAGAAAACTTCTTCTTAAGTATAAAGAGTTTTTATATAAAAATTCAATATAAAATTAATTAAAATGACCTAAATTAGATTAATAATAATATTTATAAACTAATTTTATATTTAAAATAATATTAAACTAAATATAATTTTTAAAATTCTTTAATCAAAAAAACATTTTTACTAAAAAACAGTATTTTTCATTATTCATCGAAAAAATAATCTTTTCAAAAAATTATAAAAAATTCACTATATGATAATTTTGAAATGTTAATATTAAAAGTGAAATTAAAATTTTCAAATAAATTTTCAAAAACTGTAAAAAAATAATTATATAATTTTCTCATAAATAGCAATGAAACCCATTTTAATGGAATAGTTTTTATAAATCCTATAAAGACAGCACTAGAAAAATATTTACTTTACCTAAAAACATTATACATATTTATAAAATATGGTTATTCATATTCATAAACTCAATTTAATTTATTCGTTATTATGGTATACTATATTACAATTCATTTAGATATAGATATTCGTTTATCACAATCTATCAAAGAGATTAAATTTATTTAAAGAGAGATATTTCATAAAATCTCAGTGTATTGTATTCTACCCACTATAAAATTAATTTCACCCCTAAAATTATGTTATTCCGTTAAAAAAATTAAGTGATCTCTGTTTCATCCTAACCTTGGGTTCCCATGATTCTTCTTAAAATTTATGATTCCTCCATAAAACATTAACCGGGTGAGTAGTCAGGTTTCATTGAACTTTATATCTCTAATAAAAGGTTTTTACTAGTTTTTGTATAATGGAAATATAATTATATAGAAGTATGGTCACTTACTTTAGTAAATGTGATGGAATAGTTATATTCTTCCTTAGTAAAGATATATAGAACATATAATTAACATGAGGGTGGTTCGGTGGAAGCTCCAAGTGATAAGGTACTATACATACTTGATCAAGAATATCAAAGGGTCCAATATAAAAAGGGAACATATTTCCCTTATTTATAATTATCATAAACTTATTCCATGTATAAATTAAAAAAACATTCTCCCCAAATTCAAAATCCTTATCTCACTGGCTATTATCAGTATATCATTTCACTTGACTTAGAGTTGCATTGATGTTCTATGGAATGGCTCTGACTTTATCTATAATTTTATTAGTTATCTTAGGTCCCAAAAGATTTATTTTTCTAACTTCACCCCAAAACATTAATGTCCTACCCTTATTTCCATATATTTATTCATTATAAAAAATATGAATTATGGAGTGACGGGTATTTTTTGTAAGAAAAAAAATTAGAAGAAGGTGTTGATACCAGATAGCTCTGATATCCTTAAAAAAATATCTCATCATATCATCTAGGGTTGTAAATTTTATCTTATACTAACCATCATTATAATAATGATAATTAGTAATAAAACTCAACTATTTATACATATATTGCTAATGAATTCCCCAAAACTCTGAGGCAAGCCTCAGATCATAATCAGATACAATAGAATATGGTACTACATACAACCTTACCACTTCCTTAATGTATATTTTGGAATGGTGTTCAAGAGAGATATATTATTATATATTAATTATTTGTGCTTCCTTTTTACGGTGATCAACTACAACCCAAATAGAATAATGTCCTTCAATGTTTTTGGGGAGTTCGGTGAAAAAATCCATTATCATGTTTTCCAATTTTCATTATTATATGAGTAATGGTTGGAAACCCCCCTTTAAATTTTGTCACTCAACCTTAACTTCCTAACTTACAAATAATCTAGATACATAATTTAAAATATCTCTCTTCATGGTGTCCCACCAAAAATACTCATTTAGATATCTTTGTATCTTTATACTTCCAGGAAGAATAGAGAATGAAAAAGTAAGAGCCTCATCCATCTTATCCTTCTTTAAATATGGTATAGATGGAAGACATAAATGGTTTAGGAACATTATCATTTTATCACAATCAAGGATAAACTCTATAACATTTATAACCATATTTTTAATATATATATCTTCCTTATATACCTATTTTATCCCCACAAGGATAGATGGTTGAACACAAATTTATGCAAGATAATATCTATCCCTTTACTTCTTTATTTATAGATCCATAATTTTCAAATTTTGGAATATTGGATCATTTTTTATCCTTATAATAGATAATCATGCATGATACTTTCGACTCAAAGCATCTTCCACTGGTTCTCTTTCCCAGAGTGGTATATTATCAAGCATTCATAATATTTAATCAATCCCAATGATAATCTCTAGCACATATTCAACACTTTCTATGTTAAAATATACATAAAAATTTTATGATTGGTATATATATCATAATTTTTCATATAAATAAAATTCATCCAAATCATAAAAGTAAAAATTACCAAATCTAACTGTAAATCATGAGTTTGATAATTTTTCTCAAGAACCTTCAATTATCATGATCCATGATTCATAAACATATAATTTTTCATGAGAACACATTATAGTCCATTATTTGATGCATCACTAAATATTATAACCCCTTATCCACTCCAAGTTAATGTAATCATAGGTTCACTAACTAAAATTCTCTTCAGTTCCTTGAAATGTTACTTGCATTCATCTATCTAAAAGAACACGGATCACTTCCATGTTATCTTGGTTAATAGACTACAAAATATTGTTCACAAATCACCAATATTATCCTTACAAACAAAGAAAACAAAGTATATTAGTCATAGTGGTTGGTTTGGGCCAAAAATCAATAAATTCATTATTTAATGAATCCACTAATATACCCTTTATTGAAATTATATGAATGAAAAATGAAACTTTTTAAAGAAAAAATTCACACTTTTTAAATTTCTCATGTTTCTTATCCTTCCTTATGGTCACAAGTAAAATCCTGATGTGATCTTTATGATCTCTCATTCACTTTGAATATAAAAGAATATTATCTATAAATAGAACTAAAAACTTATCAATATAATTATTAAATAATATATTCATTAAATCTATAAGGATAGTGGGTGAATTAGTAAAACCAAATGGAATCACTATATATTCATATTGTCTATTAATTATATGAAATGCGAAATTGGGTATATCATATTATTAACCCTCAATTGATTACATCTTGATTGAAGGCCACTCATTGAAAAATATGGAGCTCAGTGCAGCTGATCAAACATTACATTAATACAAGGTAAAGGATAATTATTATTGATAGTTACCTTGTTAAGTTATTTATAATCAATGCAGAGTCTCATTACTCAATATTTATTCTTCAGAAATGAATAGGTGTACCCCAAGGTGACACTCTTGCCTAAATAAATCCATTATCATGTAATCCTAGTGTTTCTTATACAATTTCACTAACTCAATTAAGACCATTCTATATGGATTCTTTTAAATGGGTGTAGCACGTAGTATGAATTATATTTATTACTGAACTTCACAGTTTAGTTCAATATAAGAAAACACTTCCATAAATTGATCAACAACTCATGAAAAATAGGCATATCTTTTATGTCGAGTTTATCCCTAACCATCTAAGATAAACACCAATTTTTAAATGGAATAAAAACAGATAAAATGGATGTTATTTCCATCCAGAGTTAATAATTAGTCTCACAATGATAGATGGTCATATTTTGGTTCGAAATATCAAATGTGAATTACCTTAATCATAAATTGATGTGGGATTTATATTATGAAAACCAATG
The DNA here is from genome assembly GCA_963277665.1 of Viscum album. Lineage (NCBI taxonomy): Eukaryota > Viridiplantae > Streptophyta > Magnoliopsida > Santalales > Viscaceae > Viscum > Viscum album. The sequence continues at coordinate 1,868,479,064 of OY728159.1, forward strand.
AATTCATAATATTACATCAAATTCACCCATGTGGAGAATAATAATATTTTAAATAAGTAGATTCTCAAAAACATAAACCAGAGAAGAATCATAGACTTGAGAAATAACCATCTATACATTATGGGTTTTAACTAGTACATAAACATCTTATCATTGACGTGGTATTATAACACCCTTATAACACTATTCAAATATAAAATAGGGGTTATATCCAGGATAAAATAAGACATTAGAATTTTTAAATCAGATGGTAAATGTACCTTTTACTACATTATTATCTACATCAGTAATAGTGATCACATGATATTTCAATTTCTCTATTGGATTCAGTGGTAACTGATGTTGATCACATTATTAACCATTATATTTGAGAATTGGTTAGCATAATTCCCAAACTTTATGCATTTGAAACACATTAGTGTGGGTGGTGCATTCTATGGATCTTTATCATTATTCAAATCATTAGATAACATCACTACCACAGTTCGTCCCTTTAATAGCACACCAAAAGGGATTTTACAATGCTAAAAAATATTTTTTTCCTCATAACTATTAGAGTAGGCATTTATTAGATCTAAAAATTAACTGATAAATGGGGTCCTATATCAGTTCTAGAAATAGTTCTAATAAAGGCCATATTGTTGTAGTGTGCTGTTGAATAACAACACACTACCACAAATACAACTGTGTACACCTATATGAAAATACACTTGTATGAAAATACATAATTTAATTGAAATAAATTTCACATCATAAATACAAAGAAACATTAAAAATATATATTTAAACCAATCCATCATGTAATTACATTTAAAATTACCATCCACAAACATTTTAAGACATCAATGTTTCGTCATTTAGGGCACATGTGAACCATTATAAGAAGTCTCGACCATGGAATCCATTTAAGAAGAAACCACTCAAACCCATGCATAAAAATATACCTATATAAGAAAATAAATATTATGTTTTTAATACTATAAATAAATAAATAAAACCAATATATGAAATAATATATTAATAAAATTTCAATTTCAAATAAAAAGACCCACAAAGAGTCATATCAGTCACATTGTGAGATATATAAAGGTAGGGATGATTCATACATTTCACCAATAAATTACATATTGTTTTCTTAAAGTATAAAAATATTCTGAATATGTTTTCTCATTTTTATGCTTGTAACATGTCACTTTTACAAAAACAACATTTTAAAACTCAAAACCTATATTTTGAGTCATATATGTCACATCATGTGTCATTTTGATGTGAGACAAATTCATACATATCACAAAAGAATTTTGAATATTTTTCATAAAGTATTAAGAAAATCAAAGTTCATTTTCTTAGTTTTCTTTAAGTGACACATGTTTTCAACTAAAATGTCAATTTTAGACTATTAATAAACACTTTGAGTCATAACGAGAACACCATGTATCGAATTGAGGTGTTACTGATTCCAACACATCAAAAATTACTTATGGATAATTTTAATAAAGTATTAAAATAATACATAATTGTATTTTCAGTTTTCAATATTTCACTTGTGTTTTTACCAAAATGGACATTTTAAACTAAAATACACTCTTGGGGTCATATCGGTCAAACCATGCATCATATAAAGGTTTGATTGATTCATAAATATAAAAAATAACTTATGGATAACTATACTAAAGTATTAAGATAATATGAATGCTTTTATCAGTTTTGAGTATGTTACATATTATTTTTACTAAAATGTCATGTTAAACTAAAAATACCCACTCTGGGTTCTGCTGGTCACATCGTGTGTGAGTTTGATATAAGACTAATTTCTATACATCATAAATGACTTGTGAATCATTTTTATAAATTATATATACAATCGGAGCATGTTTTCTTGGTTTTCAGTGAGTGACACATATTTTGGCTTAAATATCAATTTTAAACTAATAATTTAGACTTTGAGGAATACCTGTAATACAGTGTATCAAATTGGGTTGATTCCAATTCTTAAACATCGAAAATGACTTATAAATGGTTTTAATAAAGTATAAAAACAATCCAAATGTTTTTTTCTTGCTCTTGAGTATATTACGTGTCGTTTTTACTAAAGTTAATGCAAATTTAAAAAAAAAAGACACACATGGATTCATACTAGTCAAACCATGTGTCGTATTGAGATGTGATTAATTATTATATGTCACAAATGAAATATGGATCATTATCTTAAATTATAAAAATAGTTCTAAGTCTTTTTCTAATTTTTGAGTATGTCACTTTCTATTTTTACTAAAATTAATATCAGTTTTATATAAAAAGACACTTAGGGTAATACCAATCTCATCGTGCATTGGATTGAGGTGTGGTTTATTTCGACACACCAAAAATGAAATATGTATTTTTTCTAATGTATAAAAATAATATGATATTTTTTTTTCTCAGTTTTGAGTAATTTACTTTTTCTTTCTAATAAAACTAATGTTATTTTTAAATAAAATGAAACACTAACAGTCATATTGGCTAGACTACGTATTAGATTAGTGATGATGATTCCATAAAATCAATAATGACATATGGATCAATTTCATAAAGTATAAAATATATTTTTACGTGTTTCTGGATTTTAAGTATGTCACCTTTGTTTTTTAATAAAATTTCATTTCAGATTGATAAACCCCACTTTGAGTCATATCATTCACATAGTGTGTCAGTTTCATGTCAAAATATATAATACCCATCAAAAATGACTTGTGAATCATTGTAATAAATTATCAAGACAATAAAAGAATTTTTTTCATAGTTTTTAATGAGTGACACAATTTTTGAACTAAAATGTAAATCTTAAACTGAAAATGGAAACTTTGAGTCACACCGGTCACATAGTGGATTAGAATGATGTTTTTTTATTCCTAAATGTCATAAATGATTTATGGATTATTTTCCAAAAGTATAAAATCAATATGAATGCATTTATCAATTTTTAGCATTTCACTTTTTAATTTTTACTAAAGTTATAGTCAATTTTAAATAAAAAGACATACTAGGATTTATATCAATCACATAATGTGTCATATTAATGTGAAAAAAAAATCCTAAAAGTCAAAAATGACTTATGTATTATTTTCCTAAAGTATTAATACTATCCAAATGTGTTTTCTTAATCTTGATTATGTCACTTGTGTTTTTTAATAAAATTTCATTTCAAACTGGAAATATGCACTTTATGTCATATTGGTAACATCGTGTACTGATTTTACATGCGACTACATTCCATAAATCAAAAAATGAATTAAGAATAATTTTACTAAACTAAAAATACAATCAAAGTTTTTTTCTCTATTTTCAGTAAGTGGCACACATTTTGAACTAGAATGTAAATTTTAAACTGATAATGGAAGCTTTGAGTCATACCTATCACACCATATATTAGATTGAGGTGCGGTTGATTCCTACATGTCACAAATGAATTATGGAATATTTTAATAAATTATCCACGTAATATGAATATTTATTCTTGGTTATGAGTATGTCACTTTTTCTTTTTAGTAAAATGATATTTTAATATTAAAACATGTTCTTTGGGTTATACTAGTCACATCATGTATAATTTTGATGTGTTAATAATTCCTATAAATATAAAATGACTTATGAATCATTATAATAAATTATAAAGAAAATCATGGTGTGTTTAATTTATTTTTAGTGGGTGATACACTTTTTGAACTAAAAGGTAAATTTTAATCTAATAACCGACAAATTGAGTTATACTAGGCACACGGTGTATCATATTGAGGTTTGGATGATTCTTATATCTCAATATTTCTTAATGATCTTCAACATAATTATAAAAATGATTTTAATGTGTTTTCTTGGGATTAAGTATTTAAAGTGTCTTTTTTACTAAAATTAAAGAAAACTTTAAATAAAATGACATGTTATGAGTGAAATTGGTCACATGATGTGTCATATCTAGGTTTGGGTGAATCTTACACATCAAAATGACTTAGGTATTGTATTAAAAATGTATCAAAATAATATGAATTTGTTTTAACATTTTTGAGTATGTCACTTTTCCTTTTTACTAAAACTAATGAAAATTTTCAATAAAATTACATACTTGGATTCATACCGGTTACACAATATGTTAGATTCAGGTGAGTTTGATTCTTACAGGTAAAAAATAACTTATTTCTTTTTTTTCTAATGTATCACAAAGATAATAATGTGTTTTCTTTGTATTTAGTATGTAACTTTTCTTTTTTTTAGAAATTAATGTCAATTAAAAATAAAAAGACACACATTGAGTCATACTGGTCACACCATGCATCAAATTGTGGTTATGGGGTTTAATACATGTCATAAATGACCTATACATAATATTCCTAAATTATAAAAACAATAAAAATGAATTTTTTCATTTTTGAGTTTGTAACTTTTGATTTTTACAAAAATTAATGTCAATCTAAAAAAACACTTACTGTCATACTAATCATTTTTTATGTCTAACAGAGGTTTAGGTGATTTTTAAACATCAAAAATAAATTATGGATCATTTTCCAAAACTATCAAAAAATATAAATGTGTTTTTTTATTTTTGATTATGTGATATGTGTTTTGAACTGAAATTTAAATTATGAACTAAAAACATATAGTTTGAGTTATACTGAACACATAGTGTATCAAATTGTGGTGTGGCTGATTGAGTTTGTGATAATTTTTCTTATTTAAATTTTCAACACCAAGACAATAAAATAGAGAACTATTCCATTTTGATGGAAAAGGAAACCATATACTTCCTGAAACACCACATCCAAAAGCAACATGTTCTATTTTTTGGCTAGTTATAGATAGTTGAATGAAAAATATGACTTCCAAAAAGAACACAACAATATAAGAATAATTATTATGTTATTAATATTATAATAAATAAATTAAACATAAATATGGTAAATTATTTTAATAAAATATCAATTTTAAACTTAAACCAAAGAATTTGAGTTATTCTAGGTTCACCATGTCTCAGATTGACGTATGGTTCATTCCACTGTGTCTTTTTATCCTACATTTCATACTCATATTACATGATTGAATCATCCTTGTTGAGGAATTTATTTCTTCATGATCTATGTGTAAATTTACAAAATAATTATTAGTCAAAAATAATGAGGAAATTAACTAAAAAAGTTGATAAAATGATGATAAAATCAACTAAAGGTAGTGATGAGTCACATATTCATGATATATGTGTACATTGTGACATTAGTTATGTTTCCAAGTCATTTATAAACAAATATATGTCATATAATTAATATGATTAGTTTAAAAAGTTGTGGAATTATTGAAAAATATAAATACACAAAGGATTAATATATATTTTAAATGAAATAGCAATTATCGTTGAAAATACCTCTTCAGGGATGCTAGTTTATTGATGGAATATTATATCACTCATAAATTTTCCAAAATAATAACCACAATATTTTCTCTTAGTTTGTTTCAAACATTGTAGAAGCATTGAGAAAAATAATAAAAAATTTATATGTGTTCTGATAGTGAAATACTATTATATATACCATAATACTTATCCACTTTAGAAGTCAAAAGGATCCATGTATGCATTGACTATCCTCATTCCATGATTTTCATGATATTTAAACACTACCTTATCATAACATAATTATCATTAAAATATAATAAAAAATATATAACATTAAGTTTAGTTCTAAAATGTTGGATGCGTTGTATTGAAAATTGACAAACGTCCTCACATGTGGTCGTTGTTTTGGGTATTCATTTAGTGAATCTATAAAATTTGACTGCAATGAGTACCCAATGGTGTATAAAATAATAATAAGTAATGAAATAAATTAATGTGTATTTGATATGATTAAGTTATATAGTTTTACCCTTGTACAATTAATAATAATAATAGTCGATCATTTCTAGGTTCTATTTCAAATGTTATGGCCATTTTTTCCACTATTTCATCAATTGTAGTTGATTCCATTTTGGTTTGGTCTGTATAAGTAATGTGAGTACTAGTGAGTCTATATTTGTATTCATAGGTTTTTTCCTTCTAATAGTATTTATATAGAGGCCTGCAAAAATATAGATTGTATTTAGTCATAATTGACATATTAAATCATCTATTGAAAAAAATCATGAAATCACACCTCATGTCTACATTTACAACTGAGACTCCTAGCCATTTATACTTTAGGATTTCATTTAAGTTATCAATAATACTAAAGTATTTAATGGCATCTCCATACATTTGTTCTTAAAAATAAACTATGTGATCACATCCACTTTGAATACTTGTATTTTCATATAAATTAATGTTGGTACATATGTAAATTTTAGGGGTGGGATAAACGTTCTTTGTGAAGATATATTTGATTAGTTGGCTTATCCTTTAGATCATTTTGGTTTGACCTTTCATTTAAATCATTCACTTTTTCCATATGTAGTAACATTCATCTATTTCAACATGTTTTCATTAATGTTTAAAGGTTTAGCATGAAAAATCAATAGGAAATGAATACCTATTTATTGATATGTTTTTTTAAAATATATAACGGTCATCCAAAAAATGTTTCAATGTCTTTCTAAACCACATGAATATTTAAATCATCAAGTGGAATAGGTAGATCAGTGATCAGCTCATAAGAAACACTAATCCCCTCTTTCACATGACCTATTGAAAGTTGTCTTTTGTGTAGAGTGTATTCATAGATATTGTACATAGTATAACTCACAAAAACGTAATGGGTGGGAGATGATATATACAAATCATAATCATTTTCATCCAATTCAATATAAATATAGGAAATTTATCAGTGTCTTCATAATTCACATTTCATAGAAAAAGTTATGAAATATTTATTACCTTACATAAGACATATCCTTGAGGGTACTGGTTCACCGCAAAGATGGTCTGGGGTGGGGTGGATTATCATGAAATGATTTTTCATGATTTGATTCTTCTCTTTACTTCCACCCATAACATTTTATAGTAACTTAGAATACCAATTAAAATTTTCTTTTAAGAGAAGATAACATTTCTTTCATCTCTTCCATTTGTTTATCTTTATCCCCTATTCTTTTATTTTGTAAAAATATGTTTGGGGTATCATTCCAAAACCCACACCATGGACATGACCATAGTGTTCTAGAAACTTCAAGGCCACTGATATTGGTTGCTCATCTAAAACAACTGATGATTATTCATGTCTCTAAGTCAAATAAAAAATATTACAAAATAAGCAATCATTTTTATGCCATAGAGATTTAATGAAAAATAGTAATATGTTATACTTACAAATTCTGCCCAAACATTTTGTTCATTTTCATATATTGGCATCCCATATATATTTAAATGTTCCTCCTTATATGTTATATGATATGGTATGGAAGTGGATTTGTATTTTTATTCATTAATCTGGATTCAAACAGAAGAAAAAAATATGCTTCTATTTCATTTCATATAAATTTTTATGGTATATTTAAAATACATATCATTTTTTTCAATTGAAGCATACCCTATCCTCATTTTACAGTATCGGTATATTGGTTTTGATTATCGTTTCTAATTTTTATCACTTGGTTATTATTTCAGGAATTAACAAGTCTTAATCAAAGGGATTGAGGCACGTTTTTACAAATAAGGTATTATTGTCCATAATATACTTGAAAAGATGTCTCCTCATGATAGCCAATAAACCCATCCCATGCTTCTTGGATTATCAGGTATGCATACATATTTTTTCTTTGTGGTTTTATTTTCCCTTCAGTATCTTTGAGAGGAAACATTATTATAATTTGTAGGAATCCTCTATGATCCTTTCGAGGAATAATTAATGAAAATTTATTTTGCTATTCATCTACTATAAATGCCTCTGTAAGGGATAATGTAGAGTATGCCAATATTTCATTATTTTGTTTTTTAGTAAAATAAATAATGGATATAATAATATTACACTAATATATTCTCTAATTGGTGTATTAATAATAGGAATAACATAGTTCTAGGAATCTACATCAATCATATTGTGCTTCCAAGATGTGAGTTCAATAAAACTACTTAACATGACCTTATCGGGGTTAACTAGTTAGATGAGTGAATTACATCTGACCTTGAATTTTATTCCTCTATTTATTTTCTTAATAATTTTTTCAAAAACTATCATGCTACTATGATCTTATGTATTTTAAGAATATCATTTTTTTGATATCTACCATTCCTTGTGTTCAAAACCTTCAATGTGTTGTAACTTCAGATTGGTAGCATTGACATATGTAGAAGGTTGTTGTTCCTCTTCTTTGGGAGCACCAATATGTTGAGAAACCAATTTTTCCTCGGGATTGGGAGTATTGGAATCTGAAGAAGTCCTTGTCTATATAATGGGTTCAATATTTAATTTAGATTAAATAAATATAGTATTGAACATATAATAACATTAGGCAACAAAATGTATATTACCAAAAATATATGACCTTATTATTGAAATATGTTTTTGAAGTTCAATGATATTTTACCCCTCTATCGAGTTTCCAAATACCATTATTGTTGTTTTATTTTCCATAAAATATCCCATATAAATTGGTAACACTACGAATTAGTTGAGATATCCAAATGAAAGGGTCATCCTTGGTTGAATTTTCATCTGACACTTCCTAGTTTTGGGTAATAAAAAAATAATTTACCACCTTTGGTTTGCAGTATGTATAACAAAAAATATTTATACTACATGTGATGCCATTATAAATGGTTCTCATTTGTACCATTTTTTATGAAATCCACTTTCAAGAATACCAATTCATCTATTTTAACATCACTCCTATTATCAACTCACTTGTATTGAAAAGTAGAAACACGGAATATTGTATAATACATCTCTCATATTTGTTTGATGATTCCAAAGTTTGAAATATTTTCATAAATTACATTTTATTCCTCAATTCCAGATACATGAATTGATTTATCTAAAAGGGTAGCTCCACTATTTTTCATGGAACATCCTTCATCATGGTCATCTATATAGAACTAAAATTCTTTAATTACATAACCATTATAAGATAATATATTAACACTTGTTCTTATGTCTAGACATCAAATTCATTATAAAATTGAATCTAGATTTTCATCTAACAACATAAAATTATGGTCCCGAACCCATCCTATAAACTATTTATTGTGTTTATTTTTTGTCCAACATTTATCCCTTGATGGACTAAATTCTGAATAATTTCATTGTGGGATTCAACGTATGGGGAAACCTATAAACTATTTTGAAAAACATAATTCTTTTCCTACTCCTGATATATTATATTGGTTATAACATCATATATTCCATAAATTCATTCACCAATAAGATATCAAATGTGATGATATTTCGAAATACTAATTCTTTCCACACCAGATAGGTAGTTGGTATAGAATTCAATGGATTCCTCAACAATATATCACTTGGAAATGCAACCCTGTGGATGAATTTGGTTTTAGAAAACCCTTTAAAAATCTTTATACACCATTCATTGGGTACATTCATCTAAAATCTAGAAGACCATATAGGAAAATATTTCTTACCATGTAGACCATCAAGTGAACCATCATATTATACAATTTTGGTGCGAAGAACATTTCTAATTCGCATAATATGAAGGAAATTTAATTTCCAATAGTGTGATATTTCACTACTTCAATAAATTTTATTCATATAGATTCAAAAAAGAAAACAAATACTGGTTAATGTATGATATAGATTATTTTTGAAAATGCAATGTAAAGCAACATGCATTAGATCTTCCATCAAAACATGACAGTCATGTGATTTTGGATAATTTAACATTAAATTAGTCATTAACATGATATTATTGAAAGTAGATGAAAACCCCTCTAGAACCTTTAAACCATTCATGAAATTGGAAAAATGATATCACTACTTTCTAGAAAAGGAATAAGAAATTGGAAAAGAAAAATCCATTTTTCACACTTCATTGGCGATAAATATTCCTGTATTCCCTGGTCAATCATGTTTAATCTAGCTTTACTTGCTTTTTCTTCATTAAGTTCATTTAATAACATTCCAATGACACTATCACCCACATTTTATTGAATATACATAACATCATGAAAACTTCTTACGTATAGAAAATTCTAGTATGGTAATTCAAAAAAAATAATCTCTTTTTTCAACGAGATTTTATATTCTTATTCGAAAAAGGTTTACCAAATACATTTTCCATATATTTTAAATTCAAAAAAAATTTATCACCTTTTAGTAGATATAATTATGTAAATTATTATAAACTCTAATAAAATTATTTCATCTAATATTGGTACTTATATCATTGGTGAAGAAATTTATGATGTCCTATAAACATTTTCTTGGATAAATTTTTGAACGTAATTGACTGTGCACATTTTATATAAATGTGAGATCCCTGAGTACCTTTAATGATATCACTTGAAAAAAATTATAATTTGGAAAGTCATTTATCATCCTATATAATATGCCTCTCTACATGAAGTCTTTATTTCTGTAAGAATATTACAACTTAATACTTGAATTCCACAATAATTTAAAATCTTCAATAAATGGATACAAAAAAACATTAATATTATTTCCCAATTATTCTGTTCATGATATTAGCATAGTTAAAATACTTAATTCTTTTCTTATATAACCGCAGTGGAATGTTATTATTTACCAAAATTACCATCCATGTACAATTAGTGCTTATTTTAAAATCAAATGAATTCACTCAATCTATAGATAGTGTAAGAAGTGGGTTTCTCAACTCATTTCTAAATTCAATATACTCATGATCAATTCTCTTCCACTATGGATAGTATCCCAGGTTATAATGTTTCCCATCATTATATATTGTATCTTCATTCCACATAAATTTCCTTGTTGTATCCTTACTAACATATAGGTGCATAAACATTAAAATGAATGTAAATTACTATAAAACATTCACAGGACCTGATTAATCTTTCTTGTATCGAGAATCACCAAACATTGTAATTCGTTAAGTGATTTTTTTTCCATATGATATAGTATACATTCATTTGAACAGTCTTGTATTCCTTCATAGATTATACCCATTGGATATAGCATTCGTTTAATGTCATGTGTTAAGATAGGAAGCTCATTATCTTCTAGGAGAATATCATTCAAGAGAGATATTAGTTCTGAAAAACTGGTGTCACATTATCTATTTCAAGATTTTAAATTATATAGCTTCAATACGGATAATAGTGTTTTATATTTAGTACAACTGTTATATAATTGCATCTTTGTGCAACTCTTTAACTTCTCAAAAAATTTGGAAAATAATGAAGTTTATATTCAATTGTAATTTTCATTTCACCAATACAATATTAATCATAATTCACACTTATAATCACCTCCTTGGTATGGTAATCTTCATTATCCACAATTTTAATCAAATCAGATGATCCAAAAAATAAAATGTTATCCCAGTCACTAGCTACATTCTTTTATTACCTTTTTTAAAAAAACATTTATAACTCTGATCTATTCCATGCCAGATCAAGATTCATTATAACTCTTGTAGACTAATTGATCTTTAATAACAATAGTTTAAACACGGAAAAAGGATATGAGAAGTGTCATATGCATGATCTTTTTAAAATGATATGAACCCTTTCACATGATCTTCATACTCTTTTTTCATAATATTATAATCCATGCATTTTTTATTCACATTCATCTTATTTTTTTAGTAATATTAATATTTCATAAAATAAATAAATACAAAAAAGGGGAATTTCAAAAGAGTTCAACCAAACATTTTAATGTTTTCAATAATTTCATCATGATTTGAATGAAATTAGTAATTTAATTTTTTGAAATGAATGAAACCCTTGGTGGTAGGTGTTATCCCTTGAATTCATCTGCAATGATCACTGGTACTTGGTATGGGATGAATAATACTTATATTAGTTCAACAAACAAATCCACATTTCCAAAAAAATATGGGTGATGAGTATTAGAAAACAAAATTAAATAATAACTATTTGGGAGATGAAGATGATGAGGAAGATAGTTGTCTCATTAAATCAAAATGTTCCTAGGATAGGGAGTTAGTTAAGCACCGAACAATATTTCATAGTCTTATATCTAATGTTCAAAAAATTAGAATCAGTAGTCTAATCCCCAAAAGTGGATCCTTAATTGGTGCGGCCATAGGAAGGCTCAGTTTGATGGTCTTATAGAAACCCATGTTGAGATAGCCATTATAGTTCCACCATTTAAATAAATGATTCAATTACTCCCTGAAAAGTAAAATTATTTTGGTCTAATGAATGAATTTAAGTAACATTTATCTTCCTATGAATCCAAGGTTGTGGGAATGGGGTTATGATGGATATCATATGGGTTGTATAGAGCTAGTGACATTCCCTTTCAATGGTATTTTTATCAATCTATATTATACTTTAGGTGAGATGTTTTACATCTAGGTGGTCTATGAAAGTTAATATGATCAAATAAATATAGATTACAGCCTCTTTATTTACACATGTTTTTATTTATAATCATATATTTTAGTCATCCAGTTAATATAGAATTCTGCATTATGAAAAAACTGCTGAATCTATTCACTCTAATTTCAAATCATAAAACCTTATTTTAAATTTAATGAGAAATTTAAAATATCATTTACTAAGATAATCATTTAAATCAAAAATATCATCCTCATTTTGAAACAACATGGAAATCCAATTTATTAAATTTAAAACCAATAATTTACCCTTAAAATCATATTTACATTATAAAAACTAATGAATATTTTCCTAATAAATCATTGGGATAGTTTTTATTATTTTTTGAAAATGATTTATAATACTAAAAAACATGTTACCCTTTATTTTAAATTAATTTTTTGTAAAAATGTTTACCCATTAATTGTTTTGTAAAATCAAATGCCGAAATTTTTTTCAAACTGCCATAGAAAACATACTCAATATTTTCAAATCCAATAAATTTCCATTTTGAACCAAGGTTCAAAACTTTTAACAACATCTAACCCCCTTTAATAACCTTATATCACTTATTATACAATATAATATATATAACAAATTACAAATATATTTACATGGAAATATAAACAAATGATACATTATTTGACAACTATTTTCATAATAGAAAATATAACTATTTAATATAATAATGGTTTCACAAAAAAATTATTATATTTTTTAAAATATTATGAAAAAAAAACTAAATAAATTTTGATAAATGGCTCCAATAAACATGAATAATAAAATTATAACCATGAATAAATCATTAAAGGAAGTGGAAATGTCCCTAAGAAAAAAAATTGTCAAATATTCAAAAATTGAAAACAAAAAAAGGAAAATTATTCTTTTAAAAAATGAACTATAAAATAAAATATAATAAACTATAATTTTTAAATTGATTGAATCATTGGAAATAAATTTGGTTACAGGTAATTCACGACTATAAATCGTTTTAACAAATGTCAAGTATCAAAATTGGAATGATGAGAGAGTTTGATTCATTTACAAAGATGATTTGATGACGAAGATACTTGAAATAGCTTCAAAAGAACCCATAAAATTTGAAATCCATATTCATCAAAAGAAGGAAATAATATTTAAGGCTTACCTATACAGTTTGAAAACCCAAAAAAATAATTCTTATTACTAATTATATTGATTTAGACTTTTTCTAAATTAAAGAACTAACACAGTTTCTCATCCCATATATCCTTTAATTTTTGTTGATATCAATCCCTAGAAGCTAACACCAAATTATAGATAATATGTAGTTATATATTACTCCCCATATTTCTTCCTTGAAAGTGATGTTTGATGAAAAGTAGATTAAGGGTTTTTAATGGGGTTACACATTAATTAACCTTTCGATGGAGGTATATGCTTGTTGGTGATGTCCCAATGGTAAGCCTGGTAAAAGATTTATGTTTTAGTGGGTGGGAGGGCCATTTAACAATTTCACCAATAAATATCACAATATAGTGGGGTAATTATTGATTAATTTAAATAGAAATTTTTATTTTAAATATCATAAGGACTCTGTGTTACCAATCTATTAGGGTTTTTAAATAATAAATATAATGATCTGTTTATGGTAGTTTTTTTAATAGGCACAACCTATCACTTTTCTATTAGTTTGAATTTTTAATTTACTATCTATATCGAGTCTTGTTTCTCATTATCTATTTTAATAAATTAAGTTTCAACCTTATTAAAAAATAAAAAAATTATTCCATTCTTTCTAAATGATCTTTTCCATAAATCATTTTTGAGATAACCATTTTAAAACCTATTATGAGATTTTTTATGTCTAGGAAGACCATGACATCCATATAACTAAAATAAAAACATCTTTTATAAAATTTTTGGAATCATCTTAATTTTCGATTTTTATGTGTCAGTTGAATATCCTTCGATAGAAGTTTATCATTATATGATAAAAAAAATTTAAGTTAGTGAAATGAAATAGAGTATGCTCGATATTGAAATAGAGTTTTAAAATTATTAAATAATTATTATATGGATAAATCTATCATTGATCTATTTAAATAGGTTTTTCATATATATTTTATCTTTATTTTTAATTTTTATTTTATTTTATTTATATTGAGTAATGCATCTTGAAATTCATATCTATAAATAGTGTTCCAACATTATTAAAGTGGTACTCTTTCCTGGCATAATATTTTAAAATTCTATTAATGTTGTATAAGAGTGTTTGGTAGCAAAATTTTGTGAAATTTTTATAGTATGTAGGATATTCATGAGGTAAGAGGACTCAAACAAAAGGTTCTTAGAGTCTTGGTTACTGTATTTATGTTTTTCATTATTTCAACACATTTTAAATATATAAATTTAATAACATTTTTCCAAAATAAAATAAAAAAATTTCCTACAACTAAAGTAATTTTATTTATAAAACATTAGTGTTTTAATTTTAAATACATAAAAAACTTTATGATAGTTTATAAAATGAATAAGAAAATGGAAAATAAATATTAGGTGTTTAAGTCATAAAAAACATTATAGTTTCAATTGAAAATTTAGTTTTAAAATATAATAAAAAAAATTTGGAAAAAAATATAATCATTATAAATTCATGAAAATTATAAAAAATCTACAATTCATTTTTTTAAATGAAAAAAGAAAAAATAATTTCAAACATGTTTTTTTAAAAAAAAGATCTTTTTATTTCTGAAAATCTTAATCGAAGAGGTTGTGAAAATATTAAAAAAACTAAACTATATTTTAAATAATGAAACATTTTTTGTTAAATAACACTCAATAATTGTGTTCATGAATTTAGTTATAAATGTTATTCAAAAAAAGAACTATTATTTGAAAAAAAAAACTATTTAAAGTTAATAATGTTGTGTAATTAGATCAAGCATAACCTAATGTTGTATTTGAAAATAGTAATTAAAATAAAATTTACCCCTTTATTATTTATATTTTTTTAGAAAGAGAATGATTTTCTACCACTTATTTACATTTTTAAAAATTTTACATGCAAGTGTCTTTTAGAAACAAAATAAAAATCAATTTTTTTTTCAAATCACTTCTTCAAGAGTAATGAGAGGTGTGAAGTATTTTTAAATGTTATCAAATGAAACCAAACACATCAAGGTCATTTTTAGTCGATAGTGTTTATTGGAATTTTTTTGTATCACTTATTTTATACCACTTATCACTTATATAATTTTATCAATGGTGTTTTTTTAAAAAATATATATTTCAGTATCATTTAACAATATGGAAACACACGCACAAAAACACTGAAAATGTGATTGATGATTTGAATAAATAATCTCATACTTTAGATCTTGAGAAGGATCTATTCGTTGATAAAGAACAGTGAGGGTTTGGTTCTGCAAGGGTTTCGTTCCACAATGGTTGGGTTCGATGAGGGGGAGACGATGATGGTAGCGAGGGATGACAACGACAGGGAGTGATGGCAGGGAGAGCAGAGTGGTGAGGGTAGGGAGAGGAACAACAGTAGGGAGAGAATAGTGACAATGATGAGGAGAGTGGGGATGACAGAGAGAGAGAACATGGTAGGGTACGATGGTAGGGAGAGCTATGGTGGCAGTGGTCAGGTTCTGAAATATCTTGAAGTGGAGAGAGAGGGTGACTCTGATAAGGATCATTTTATAATATCCCATAGGACTTTTAGAAACATTTTCAAAAAAGCGATGATAACGAGTACTTTTATCAATTCTAAAATAGAAACCACTGATGGAACTAGTCTTTATCAGGGCTAAAAATCTAGTGTCGATAAAGAGTTGACTTATAAACACATTTAAACACTGAATACATAAATAATGCTTGATGGGTGGGTCTATTCCCTTGCACGGGCTATGGCCTACCTTTCCTGCCTGTGTGTGTATGGTATGTTTGTGTGTTTGAATGTAATTATTCCCCCAGACACCTAATATATATATATTTATTTATTTATATTTATATTTATATTTATATAATGATAAATATAATAAATATGTTTACTATTTAAATATATTTATTATAATTTATTTTTTAATTAATTTTTATTTATTTAATTTTATTTTTAATAATAAATAAATATATTTAAAAAGTATTTATATATAATTATAAATATATTTATATAATTATATAACATTTAATATATAATTATAATTATACAAAATATATTTATTATTCAAATATAATTATTATAATTTTATAATTATTTAAATATATATTTAGATATATAAAATTTTATAAATATATTTTCAAATATCTATATATAATGGTATAATTAAACATTTAAATTATAAAATTATTAAAAATCATTTAAATATATTAATTATATAAATTTTAAACATAATTTAAATGTTAAAACTTAATAAATAAAAAAGAATAAATATTATTCATATAGATTACAAAAATATTGAAAATATTACTCGTATAGTATATAAACATAGGTATAAATAAATATTAGAAAAATGATTAAATATATTTTTAACATTATTAACAAACATATAATAATAAATTAATAAATTATATTAAATTAGAAACAAAATATTAAAAAGTGAATTTGTAACGTTTACATGAATTAGAATTATACCTATGTACAGATACATATCACCACACACATATGCATACACAAATGCATATACACACATAAATATACATACATTTAGTTAACATGTACATATTTTTTTATTTATTTAGTATCAATAGAAATATATATCAAAATAAAAATATTCATTTATATATTACATAACTTTTTAACTAAAATATTAATATATTATATTTATTTTAATTATGTACACATTTTGTAATCATTTTATATAAAAAAACTATTAATAATTTTGAAAAATGTAAATTTTATAATTATTTATGTATAAAATTATGAAAATAAGATTCATTTTTATTAAAAGTTATATAATTCATATTTATATATTACATTAAAAATTATATATATAATTATTTTAATATAGATCTTATTTAAATATATATATATATATTTATTTATTTATAATTATAATTATAAATGAATATATTTATAAGTTTATATATTTATAAATATAATTAATATATATTATTTAAATATATTTATCATAATTTTATAATTATATATATATATTTGTTTATTTATAATTCTAATTTTAAATAAATATTTTTATATAAATATATTTATTTATTTAATTATATAAATATATATCATTATATATCATTATATAATTATATATATATATATATATTATATTTTTATAATTATTTAAATAAATATTTATTTATTTAAATATATTTAATATTTAAATTGGTTTTTTATAATTTTTATAGATATTTTTTTAAAACATTATATATATTTGAATTAAAAGAAAATATATGTTAATATATCATATCTATAATAATTATGACCACACATTTTTTAAATTAATGTATATAAATAAACATTATTTTTTGAATATAATTTTAATAATTTTACATATATTAATAATATTTTCCGAATAAAAGGTTATATCAATTCTTAGAATATGACCAATAAAAATCCACCTTTATCGTTGCTAAAAACACAAATAAAGGATACACTGTCATCAACGCTTTTTTAGCACTAATAAAAGTTTCCTTTATCAACACTTTTAGCTAGCACTGATAAATCCCATTTATCAGTGCTTTCTGTTTAGCTTTGATAAAAGTTGTCACAACATATGCATAGATTTTTGGTAGTGCTTCTTCCCAACACTTTATAATTTAGAAACTCAATGACCTTCCTTTCTATACTTAAAAGTATTTACTAGTACCTTTATGAAAATTGTTACCATTTAATCTTCCATGCTTCAAGGATAATGGAAATATCATCACCTTCTCTCCACGGTTTTTAGAATTTCATTTGGATTTCATCATTCATTTCTTATCCAAAACAAGAAGATATATAACTAATTTCAATCTCTATTTCCATCTTGATATAACATTGAATGATTTCTTTATAGATACTAAAGTCTCTTATGGGAAATCATTTTAGATACTTGATTTTAAGCCACTGAAGAATCGATCAACCATACTTTTGGGTTGGATGAACATACTAGAGGCGTACCACAAAAGTCTTATAAAATTTCCCCTATAGTTACTAATGAATTCATCTCCCTTCTTCTTTATCTCAAGGAATTACCTCTCTATCTCTTTATGATGAATATTAGGAAAGTAATTACTGAAAAATAATTTCTTAAACATATTCCTCTCGAGAGAGTAAATTTATGCACATTTCCCTGTGTTCTTGATAATATTCCACCATTGATCTACTTCGACATCAAAATAATAAACATCCAAAATAACATTTTTATGTTTCAATCACCAGAGAATAGAAAATATCTTTTCAATGATACTCTTTTATTTCTCAACAACTAGTGCATTTGTAGGACCACTAAAAGAAGGTGGGTGTTACCTCATGAAGGACTTAACAAAATGTATTTCCCACCTTTTTTAGTTTGGAAGCTAAACATGATTCATATCTTGATAAATTTTACCAAAAATAGAAAAGAGATTTTTTATTCCAACTCCCATAACATTTGGTTTCTCATGAGTACAACCATTACATTATCCATTACATTCAGCATTAACATGATTCCTTCAGATTCTAACCATTGAGTAAAACCAAAAAGCATAGTGTGAGAAACAATAATCGTAGTGTAAGCCACATAATCATTACCTCCGAACATCCAAATGGCCCAAAGGCCTTATTTTTTTAGTTTATTATAGATAATCCTCCTTTTAAGTGTTGAAGGGGAACCCATACATGACCCGTAGGTCCAAGGCACAAGGCCCGACATGACCCTCAATACATCACCCGAAGGCCCAGAGGCATACCACACCCATTACATGACCCGTAGGCCCAGCCCACTAGAACTTCCCCTCCCCAACGTCTTGCATCATTGATCACCTTAGCTCCCCACCTAGCATTGCTGATCGGCTAGAATTGCCCCGTACAAAGCTGCACGGTGTATGGTCCCGATGGCGGTCGACATACCCTCTCATTCTTCCAATCTGGTTAGCTCTGTATCTGGTGGATGCTACTCTTATTGCTCTGATCCTCTTCTAGGACCTGATCTATGTGAACTGGTCTACTCCATGGTCTACGTGACCCGAAGGCCCTATGGCCCAAAGGCCTTTGATGACCCGAAGGCCCTAGAGACCCGTAGCCCCAAACCGGTGGCCCGAAGGCCCAAATAGGGTGAATAGTTCCAACTCCTACAGTGACTGCTACAGTACTACTACAGTCACCCAGAAATTCACCTCCACTCGGTTTTGAACCCGGGTCTCTTGTATGCCAATAAGGAGCCCTTACCACTCGGGTACGGTCTCGTTGGCAAAATGTCGTTTTCAATTAATTCATAAGTGAATTAAATCATCTCCCATTAAGTTCTTCATAACTAAAACACTTCTTAGACATATCATATATAATATTAGTAACTTATTATTTTTCCCAAAGGTAAAGAACATTTTCTAATTAAATTCAATTTTTTCCCCTAATAATGATGCTTAATGATGTTAATGCAATCTTAGGTGTTTTTGGTCTCATTCAGATCCCATAGCCCAAAAATTAAAAGAGGTAAATTGGGTTGTGTGGTTAGTGGAAACCATGCAGCCCATACTGTGTGCTTTCTTAAAATTTTATTTCTATAGAATGTGGGGACTTAGAGGGTGCACAATTTTTATACAGCCTTGAGACCATAGGTGGATAGTCATACGATCCAGATATAGCTTTTAACAAAGTATTTTTTTTTCTTTTTTTGGGCATGGTTAGATGAATAGTGCACATAACTATGTGGGGTAGCCCTTTGAAGTATAAACTAGTCCATGTGTGGCACACAGTTTTTCCAACCATGTGGCCAAACTGTTCACCCAACCATGTGTCTAAACTGTTCACCCCTATATTTAAAGGTTAAATTAAAATTTTTACCATCATAAATTATTTTCTTATTTATTTCTTCCTCCCCCTATTCATTTCTATCAGGCTCCTCCATATTAATGTGGATCTCTTTTTCCCTCTCAACATTGGGTTCCATCCACCTTCTCCATATGGTGTCTATTTCTCTTGTCGTCAGATCTATCAGAATTCTCAAATAAATGTATTCAACCCTATCACTTATATTTCATGTTTCTTACATCCTCTTCTGTGTTATCTCGGTGCAAGATCATTTCCCCCATTTTTAGGGAATTTGATCGTTTCTTTGATTTCTTCTATTCTAGATCGAGTCAAAGGTTGATGTTGGTTGGGGGATCCATTGTGAGGATAAGATAGGTGGTATAGTTATTTTTCTCAAGTTTCATTGCATTTTATAGGATACATCATTGTTCCATGATATGGACCTTTAATGTGTCACCTCTTTTTTTAGATTAAATTAAATTGAAATCCTTTTCATCCCTTTTACAACCTGAGTTAATAATTAATCCATCACTTAGGTTGATTTCCTTGAATCCATGCTAACCCATATGTGTGCTCAACCGTTGACCGTTAATTTTCCCTTTCCTTAGATTTATTAAACATACTAAAATAGTATTTATTTATATTTGTTTCATAGAATTTATTGTGTTGGATTGAATTGTGCAATGATCCTTGTGTTATGCCCCCATACACCATGCCATAAATGAAGTGGTTGAATTAAATGAATTTTCCAAGTGCTTAATGACTTAAACCTCATGTCATAAATGAAGCATTAAATGAGAATGACTTGGCCAATATGACTACTAAGATATAATGGATTGAACTAATGAAATGGTCCCTCGTGTTAGATATTTTGTATTCATACTTTGATTTTCTAATGTTTTTACCTCAGTGTTGAGGGTGAATCAAGGTGTTCAAACTTATGGAAAGCTTGAAGGATCCCTTGTTCTGGCTTGTTAGAATTGTTAATACTATGTAAACATCTAAGGGGTGACCCTAGATATTCCTGGTATGGTCTCACAATGTGTTTCTTATTTTACCTATAGATGAGTGACATTGGTTCCCTAAGGGATACCCCTTCGTTGGGCTCAATGGCGCGATGGTTATACCATGCCTTGAGAGAGACTCAATCCCCTATATGCAATACTGGGTTTGGAATCAGAGGAAAGTTCATGGAATTTTCACACCATGCCCAGAGTGACACATTATACATCATTCTTGGGTCACTTTAGACAAACAAAAAGGTATTGTAAATATGTCGATCCCCTTGAGAAATACTTTGAAATTATCCTTAAATTTAGATGTATAGGTTCAGGGTGACTCCCTATATTTTATAAAAAAATTATTGAATTGAAAGGGTAAATAAATATTTTAAAATGAAAGATAGTCCTTTAGTTTTGGAAACGTAGGTATGTGACCCCCAAGCCTAATCACTATCTTGGGGATAGTCTATCTTCTCAGCTATTATACCTCTCACTTTACCTTCACAGGTTATTTCGGTTTAGAATCATCATATTAGGCTATAGAAGGTAGTTCTAGATAGGTTTCCTCTTGGATCCCAGTCCAGTTTATTCATTTACTAACTTATTTATTTAATTATTTATTTATTATGTTTTTCATTTATTGATTATGGATCACTTTTCATTTTTTATTGCACGAGTTGGATTTACCTAGGCACCGTTAGTGGTGGAATACTGAGACTGTATCTCACACCCTAATGGGGGCACCATTGGTGCCTAAGAGGACTTTGGGACTTCATGTATTGATAAAGGGAAGCATGCATCTTCCAATGCTTTATTATCAGTTATAGGATGGATTTGGGAATAAAGAACCCAACATATTCTTAAGATGATAGACATAAATGTTTTTGGATTTTTATTTTTATTTTGTTAGCATATCATATGTGGTTTTATCCCATTCCCCTTAAAGACTCATTTTTGAATAAAATCTCATATTCTTTATTAGTTATTATTAGTATTCATCTTCCTAATTTTGTATTACACGTCTTGCGTAACTATGTTTTTTATTTTCACTTCCTATTATTTCTTATTTTTGATTTGGTTGTTTCTTGTTTTATATATATATATATATATATATATATTATTTCATTCAAATCTAATAAATGAAGGAATAGTCTCCCCATAGTCACACCATAGGCCCTCGTTGATAGTCGGTAGCCTCGTGAATTTTGTAATGTGTGTTGGAGGTCTTGTGGTCGTAGTCTCAGAGTACTACTATGTTGAATCTAAGGAGAGATGATACAAAGTGGTATCAAATGTGATTCTTTTCCTTGATTCTTACTAGTTAGGTTTAGATAGGATACTAGGATATTGGAATTTCGTAGTGAGACTATGTCTCAGAGTAGCTAAGCCACGTACATGGGAAACCCTAATTACATAGGATGGGTAAATACTATTATTTCTTACGTTTTTACCATTTCATTTATTTCACAATTGGGTGACTCAATTTCCTTAGTATAGTATCAATTTTGATATTATTTGGATGGTTTTTTTAGCCTTGGGCAGATGATAGGATTGAATATAAAATTCACTCATCATACTAAGAAAAATAGAAACTAAAATACCATAAAAATTCCATTTCGTATTTATTTAAGAGCTTGAATTTCTTATTTCAAATATGATTATTGTATGTTACTTATTATTTAATCATTGTTGTGATTTTATAGTTAAATTTAGAGAAATGAGATACCATTGTTTGTAAAAATGATAAAACACAATTATATCTTAAAGTATCTACCTTAACCTAGTTGTGTTTTCCTACATTGGTCAAAACATATACCTTAAGTATCCAGTTATTGCACGTTGATCTAGGGACCTTCAGTCACATTGAATGGAATGAATTATGGTTAGAATTAAATGGAAACCACCATCCAATTTATAAGGTGTATGGAACCGTATAAATTGTATATGGAAATTTATCTGATTCAACCACTTAAAATAATTTAAATAAGTTAATGAATAAAAAATATTTTCGTCCCTTAATATAAAATGGATAAATTATGTGTTTAATATGATACCTTGACCCCAACCCAACTTTAGAAGTGGATTGTAAGTTGTGTCTCCTATGTTTCTTCAATGAATCTTTATAATCACCCATACCTATATCCTAGAGTATGATAAGGGTTATAACATACATATAGAACTACTAGAAATTTAAGCTATAGCCACGGACCTGTAGCCACGGTTTTATAGGTCTATGGCTATAACTTTTTTATAGAAATGGTTTAATTTTTAATCTGTGGCTACAAAATTCCGTCCCCCTTATTTTTTTGATTCTCATTGGGCTTCGCCTCCATCCTCGATATGCGTCCCCCATTTTTTCGATTCCAGTCAGGCTCCTCCTCCATCCCCGATATGAAATCCTCTCACCGCGATTCCCTTATCCCTTGTCAGCCTCTCCTCTTCCCTGAAAGCCTCTCTCACCACACCCTCCTTTCTTCCCTCACATCTTTCCTCTCTTTCCCTAGCTGATGTCCTCTATCGGTTGTCCTCACTGGCTTCGGTTCCTCTATCCCTCATCACAGTTCCATCATTCACGGTGTGAAATCTCCAATCGCGGCTCAGCTTCTCTATTTGGTGTTGCTCCATCCCTCAAGCAGTACTCCCTTCCTCCATACCATTCTTTGGGAGTTCCTCCTCCATTCGGTGCGTCGACAGAAGGGTTTCTCTATACCCTTCTTTGGGC
Organism: Viscum album; assembly: GCA_963277665.1. Taxonomy (NCBI): domain Eukaryota; kingdom Viridiplantae; phylum Streptophyta; class Magnoliopsida; order Santalales; family Viscaceae; genus Viscum; species Viscum album. The sequence goes on from OY728159.1 coordinate 1,868,503,207, forward strand.
ATTCCCCCTCCATACGGTGTGTTGGTCTAATTAAGTTACTTAATTCTGTTATGTGGCTGCTATTTGCAGTTTTAGCCCTAGTTTAATGAGTAAACGCAGTGTTCCTTATATCTTGGGAACTTTCCCCATGATCCTGACTCATGGTTGATATAAATTTAAATATTCATGCCAATACTGGTTGATAAATTATTAGCATGTCTGAATTTTGGTTTTCCAAGGATGTGGTAATTTTTAGAACCATTATTTGGATAGAGAATATATATTTGGATATTCTCAATAAGATTTTATGTTATGTGAATTGAGGCCTGAGGGTGATATTGGATCTTGGTTGTGTGTCTGATCATAGATGAGTGGACCTGTAACCATTTTAAGCTTTAGGGTTTTCACCATGGAGCATATATGGAGTAGAGCTCCATGTGTTGGAGGGAAAATACCTAGGTAGAGTGAACTTTTCCCTATTGTTGGGAAATTTTATTTTACTTGTCTCCCTATAGTAAAATATCAGATTACCATGGCCATTGTTTTGGTTGTTTCATCTCTTCTTGGGTGAGTTGTTCAGGTTTTTTAGAGGGATTGTCCCATGGGATTATCCCTATTGAAAAAAGAAAGAAAATTACCATTTTGTATTCGTTTGCGAGGGTTGAAAATTGTGATGGTTGAGATGTCTTGTTTTGGTGCCCATTTATACAATGATTGGCTAAGTATAGTGCCCTATATTCTCACCTATGGAAACATCGAGTCAAAATGAACCAGATGGGAAATTTAGGTGATAGTGGTGCATCTTGGGAAATACAACCATGATATAGCACCTTATAGTTTGGAATTTTTTATAGAGTTATAGATGAGGGGTTTCATTAGTTCTCATTTGAAAAATGATTAGAAAGGGTTTTTGGATTTGTATGGTCCTTAGTTTGTATAGGGCTTGTGGGTTTCATTGGATAGGTCTGTGAGATCATAGAGGAATGGACCTATGTTTTGTTTGTTTTGTACTTCTGAGTATTCCCACTAGAAAATGGAGAGAACCACCACAACAAAATGACTATTTTAATGGATGCTGAAATGATGTGGATGTAGGCTCACTCAAATAAAGGTAAATAATCATTTATCCACTTTGAGTTTTTAAAAAACTCACCCATCCTCTCTTCCTCCCACATATAAGAGCGAATTAGGGGAGGTTGGGGAGCTTCATCCCCTATTCACCTTCCATTTCACCTTAAATGTGGTGGATTTTGATGGGCCTCCATGGTGAATCAATGTGTGATCTCATCTTTCTTTCATTCTAGTTTCTCATTTCTCTTCCAACTAATTTAGTCAAAACAATAATGGAGTTGGATATGATTTCCACTAGATTATGGTGGAAATAATCCAATATCAAGGGTTATTTGGAATCACTAGTGAGATTATAAAGATTATTAAAGATTTTATTTCCTTTTATTTTCATTGAGGATCATTATTGTATGCTTTTATTTATAATTTTTTATTAAATTATATTTATAAAGTACGTGAATCAATGTTTTTTATTATGGGTTGAAATTCATAATGTATTGGAATATGATATGGACCTTCCCTGAGTGGTTGGTCACCATAATATTTTGAATAGGTTATATGATGATATTATAGAAAATTCTGCCATTTTTTGTCTTATGTGAGGAGTATAAGATGATTAGTCCCCATATGAATTTAAATTGTGGCCAAACCTATACGATGAGCATAAGAGGACTAGTCCCCACTAGACCTAAAATCATGACTAGAATTTTGTGATGAGCATAAGAGGACCCTAACTTTCCATATATGAAATGTATAACATTTATTATGTGATAAGAAAGGGATGATTCACATTTCCAAATGAATCATAATCCCATCCTTCCTCATATAATGAGCATGGAATTCCTTAGGTGATGAGCATGGAATTCCCTAGGTGAAGAGCCAAGAGATCATTAGGGGATGATCATAAAATACCACAGGTGATTAGACTATGATGACTTTGGTGATGAATCTAGGATTATATAGTTGATGAGAATATTATTCTGTAGATTACGAGCCTAAGATGTCTATACAGCTTGATAGAAGAAGATATAACAGTCTTCCTACCCAGATCATAACTGAAGATCCATCCTTTACTTATTTGTGGCAAGAATAAGATTCCCTCACTTCCATAAATGAGAAATTTATTTATGGGATTGTATTAATATACAATGTAATTGAAATTCTAGTCAACTTTGATCATTAGGTTGTCACCTTTATAAGGAAAAAAGTGACATTATTAACGGATGTCCACATGGATATGGAATCAAGAACGAGATTCATGGGTATGTGTTAATTATATAAGAGGAATACGGACTCGAAGGGGGGACTGGAAACACTTCCTTATTTTGTTCATTTCTTTGTGAAATAATCAGGGGTGGAGGTTTACATCACTTCCAAGCTTTAGGATAATTCTTCAAGCCACATATAAGATTCGCATACTAACACCTTTTCTTGGGAACTTCATATTCCTTCTCAACATGCTTTGGAACTTCCAACTCCCTTCTAATATTTCCATCTCCCAATTTGCTCATAAATATGCTTGGGTACTCCAACTAACTTGCAAGCCATTTATCATCTACATATTGTCATGAAACAACTTTTCTTCCTCATTTACAACAACCATGACTCAAACACAATGTGGATTTAACAATATTTCACTTATTGTTTACTGTCAATACCAATATATCAATTGGTATGTCTAGATGTTCTTTAATTTTATTCTGTCCACTTTTTCTCATTGAATTTTATAATTTTATTTTCACCCCTTATTGAAAATAAATAAAAAGGTCATGAAAGAGTATGGTATCACTTCATTCTTAAACAATGTGTCATCATTCATTCTATTCAAATTTTATGTGATCCATGTTTGGTGTAGAAAATATGAGGGTTTGATTTAGAAAAAAAGTTGTCCCATTAACAAACTGAACATGATACCAACTGATTCTAATTCCCATGACTCATTTAGAGGTTGTTCAGATGTACTCAAGTTGAAAAAAATGACTCCAATTGACATCTTCATTCTTTTTGGAATTACAACCTGAGATCTTTCACTCGTCTCAATACACATGTTAAAAAAATTCAAGTACATATTGCATGTTTTAGAAATCAGACTTGAGATCTCAAATTTCCTCAAATTCTTATCATTGATTAATTCAACTTATCCCACTTAATATCAGACTTTATTAGTTCATTAACAGGGATGAGAGAAATGCATATCTCATCAATGACTTTTTTAAGAACTTTCCATAAATTCCAGTTTTTCATGGAATAAATATGTCTGGCAGCTTCTCAACGTTCTTCTCCACTTATCTCCCAATCTAGGAGACACAATATCTTAACTCCATAAATGCAGATTTTTCAATCTGATGTTATTTGGACTACCATTTGATAAATCATACCAAGATGGTGACTTTTTTCAGATCTGGAATAGTTATTCCAGATTACTTCCCTTCATTTTCTCTCCTCTTGAGAACTAGTTTGACCTTCAATTCCTTGCATTGTGTGGCACACTAATAACATAAAAATAATTAGGGAATAAGTTGGATGTCCTTTCTCATCAATGTGAGCTGTTGGGTTGAGAAACTTTTCTCAACCATTTTGTCCTTTCCAATTTAGCTCCAAGTCTGGATGGACTCTTCATGCATGCACTTTTGGATTTTCAAGCATCCTTGGGCAATATGGATTTCTTTCTTCCCTTGTGTGATATTTTCTTTTTAACATGATGATAGCACACGATCTTCTCCAGTACCATGGAAGGTTTATTCGTGTCTTGGGAAGGGGCCAGGGGCCAGGGGAAGGGGGTAGGGGTAGGGGTAGGGGGTGTAAGTGGGCAGTGGGGGCCGGGGGTAGGGTGTGCAAGGGGGAAGGGGTTGTGCAGGCACCATTGGTATTGAAAGTGATTTCATATATGTTAAGATTGTAATTACATTTTAATAATTCTCATTTTTTCCTTTCATTCTCGCATAAATTCACTTGAATCTATTTGTGTTTTCAACTTTTTCTAGGTTTTATATGGCCGGGTTTAATCCAAATCAATGATTGGGGTGAGCGAGGCTAGTAAATGTGCACAAAATTTCAAGTTTTAAAATCAACTATGTTTCCATTTGTTTATGATTATTGGATGTTCAACTTGTATACTGAATACTTTTAGTCATTTTTTATACATGTTCTTTTCAGGTATTTGAGGATGCCTATAAGTCATAATTAAGCATCATAATCTTTGATAACATTGAGAAGTAATTACAACCAATTTAAACGTAATACTACTTGTGGTCCTTTCATTTGATAACCACTGTGTTGTTCTTTTTAGTACAGGATTTTGGAGTACATTTCCATTGGACCTCATTTTTCCAATATTATTTCCCAAACGTTGATGGTCCTTTTGAAATGAATTTCTCCCCATGCATTCTTCTCACCCCTTTTATTAGTATAACTCATTCCGAATATATATTTATGAGGGTTTATTTGTCTCAATGTCTTCACAGGAACTGTATTTCTTATGTGTATGCTTTCACATGATAGGTTGTGTCTGGGGATGGGGATACATGCTATGCAGAGAACCAGAATCAAAACATATCCAATGCTTATGCATGTCATCAAACATATGAGGATCCTATTGTGTGTGTCTTGACACCTTTGAGGTAGAGTCCCTCTCCGAGCCCCTTTAATTCAAGAATTTTTTAAATTTCATTTAGCTGCCTTCTTAGTTCTTGCTTGTTTATATTAAATTTCAATTTGTGATCAAGTGCTAGTTAAAATAATTTTTTCTTTTTATAAATAAGTCATGGTTTTGTAATAAAACCCCTCCAACGGAGGTGTGATTTATGAAAAAACTCGTATTGGTAGTTTATGCTTATATAGCTTGTTTGACATTATTGAATTTATATTTTCCATTTTAATCCTTACTCCTCTCATTTGTGACACCACAGGAATCTCCAAAGATTTTTTTAACTCACATGAAGGTGTGCAGGCTAGGGGGCTGGTGCTGGCTAGGGGTTGGTGTAGGGGGCTGGTGCAGGCTAGGGGGGATGGGGTGAAAGGGGGTGTAGGGGGCTGTTTTGGCTAGGGGCTGGGTGGAGGGGGCCAGGGGGGCAGGGGGTAGGGGGAAGGGGCAGGGTGGAGGGGGTATGGGCAGTGGTAGGGGGAAGGGGGGCAGGGTGTAGGGGGCGGGGGGCAGGGGGCAGGGGTAGGGGCCAGGGGGTAGGGGTAGGGGCTGGGGGTAGGGGGCAGGGTGGAGGGGGGAAGGGGGAAAGATGATGGGGGCTACCCTAATCCAACATTATTTTTAAGATTTTTAGATGTGGGGTTTAACCTCTAGCCTTATTGTTTTTTAGATTCTATGATTTATATTCTATGTTTTTTAATTTTATAAGTTATGGTTTCGAGTTTAGGGTTTTATGTTTTAGAGTTTTAGGGTTTGGTGTTTTAAGATTTATGGTTTTAGGGTTTAAATGAATTTTGATTCAATGAAATTTATTTCTATCAAAATGGGTTGATCTCACTTGCATCCTATGAAACAGGTGTAAGAGTGACATTAAATAACCAAACAACCTTTTTCATTATCGTTCCCACCTACCTTTTTTTAATGTTTTGGTTATTTTGTTTTATTTTACATATTATTTTTTTATATACCAAAATAATTTTTTAAACCTCACTTATTTTCCATTTTGTTTTCCACTTTTCCATGCCACACCTCTTTCCCTTCCATAGAAATCACTTCCAATATTCTGAATGAGGCATTAGTTTTGATATCTTAATATCTAATGTTCTGAATACCTTTACATCATGTTTTTTGGTATTTTTCTGATCGAACACCTAGAACAATTCTTGATCCTCAAGAAAGCTCAGTTGTTTGGGACTTCAAGTATGCAGGTACAATCCAAAATGGTTTCGGATGCTCATTTAAACATGCATATTGACTCATCACCCCCCCCCCACCCACACACACATTTTTCTTCTATTTTTGTATTTTTTTCAAAAAAGATTATGAATTTGGAAGGATATAAGCAAGGGATGTTTTGAAACATCTCTGTATAGGCTTAATCTCAAATGCATCAATTGACATTGTCTGGGGAAACCAGTGTATTGAGGTGAGGACATTGGGTGTTACAATGGTAATTGCACTTAATCAAACATTTTATTTAGTTGCTTAATCGCATATTTTAACTTCCTGCATTGGTGAGCCACAACATAAAATCGTAAGCATTCACTTAATGTGAGACTCAATTTCTCTCCCAACTCACTTCAAGTTAAACATATAAATGTTTTATTTAATTATACTAAATTTAAATAAAAAACACTATTTTTTTCATGACTAAATGGGCCTTAGAATTTCACGTTGAAATATTCTTTGTGTTTTCATTTGAAAGTATGTGTAGTAGGGTGAAACGATTGATCACATATTTGGAGAAATAGTTCACAACATCTTGATGAACTCACAGATTGAATACATATTGTGCATTGGGAATTTCCTTGAGAAGGTATAACTTTCCCTTTATCACAACTATAATTAGTTATGAACCTACAAATAAAGTCAACTATAATTAGTCATGGAGGTGATTATGCACCTATGGGTCTATGTGTGCCCAAGTATATATATATATATAAATGCATACATAAGTGATTGGAGACTGGTATATGCATAAAAGCATATGTGCAAGGATCCCCTTGCACATGCTCATGGCCATGAGGGTGTGTGAATAGGGGCTAGGTGTCCTTGCATGTGTGTGAAGGTGCATGTACCCAGTGGAGGAGCGGCAACTTCTTGTTAGAAAACTCCAAGAGCCGAAGTGGACGGTTTGGTTCCACCTTGAGGTTGGATTCCTCTTCTAGCCTCTTTAATTCAAGAATGCCTTAAATTGAATTTATATTCTTTCTTAATTTTGCTTCATTATATTAAATTTCATATCTTGAATAAGTGATCTTTAATATAATTGTTTCATTTGATAAATAAATTCATGTTTTAATAAATAAAGTCATTTTTTATAATAAGTAAATGTCATGGTTTTATAAAAAAACCCTCCAACGGAGGTGCCCTATCTTCTAAACCAAAGAGTAGTGATAGTTATTTGTATCATGTTTATATTTGGTTTGAGTCTTTCATATGCCTCCTGTTGGTGTTTGTTTTGTGTCTAGTTAGTTTTTTTTCTTTGAATAATATAAATTGTCTTATCATACTCATTTAACTCATATGACATTGCCCGAGTAGGCATATGCCTTGACCATGACACGTTCTGTTTCACGCATTGAATATTATAAATTAAATTTCCATGTATAGGAAAAGTGAATGAATTTGTAAATGGTTTGTGTATGGTGTATGATTCTTTTCCGTCATTTTGTTTCCCTTTAGACGTTGCTTCATTTTGTCACCTGCTTCATCCTTCTCTTTCGATCCCTTGTTATAGCATATTAAATAGTTGATTTGTCCAATCATCTACTGGCGGGGTGACAGTAGAAATGTTGCCCCACCTCCTCCCACTCACTTCACTCCTAGCCTGAAGATGCTATGCCACGAATGTCGCCGGACTGGGCCAACATGCCACGTTCACACAGCGGTCATGTCGCGGTCATTCCGCGGTCACGCCACGGTCATTCCCCAATCACGGCGCAGTCACACCGCGGCCACACAACGGTCATGCCATGGTCAGGAAGCAGTAATTCCATGATTTATCCCTGCTCCAGGATGACACCTCATGGTTGTTCGTAGGGATAGTGTTCTATGAGACTTGTGATCAATGTTGATACTGACTAATCACAATTTCAGCCAGCGGGGCGACGATCTGAATGTTGCCCCGCCTCCTCCCAATCCCTTCGTTCTTGGCCGTAAGATGCTTCCTCACTGATGTCGCTAGACCAGGCCAACACGCCGCGGTCACGCCCCGGTCACACCGCGGTCACGCCATTGTCACGTCGTGATTTGGCCCTACTCCAGGACGACACCTCGTGAAAGTTCCCAGTGATATTATTCCTTGAGTCTTGTGATCAATATTGAGACTGACTAATCAAAATTTATGCAAGTGAGGAGATGGTCGGAATGTTTCCCCACCTCCTCCTGCTTCCTTCCCACCTGGTCAGAAGATGTTGCCCTGCGGATGACGTTGGACCAGGCCAAAACGTCGTGGTCATTCTGTGGTCACACCGCGGTAATGTCGTGATTTGGCCCTTATCCAAGATGCGACCCTGTGGCGGTTTTCAGTGATATTATTCCATGAGTATTGAGATCAATGTTGAGACTCACTAATCACAATTTCTACCGGAAAGGAGATGGAAGAAATGATGCCTCGCCTCCACCCGCTCCCTTCGCTCCTTGTCGGAAGATGCCGCCCCGAGGATGTCACTGGATCGGGCCAATACTTTGTGGTCACACCGCAGTCACGCTGTGGTCCCGCCACGGAAATTCCGTTATTTGGCCCTGCTCTAGGAAAACACCCCACAGTGGTTCACAGTGATAGTATTCCATGAGTCTTGTGATCAAGGTTGAGAGTAACTAATCACAATTTCTGCCAGCGGGGCAACGATCAGAATGTTTCCCCGCCTCCTCCAGCTCCCGTCACTTCTGGCCAGAAGATGCGTCCTCGCAGATGTCGCTAGACCGGGCCAACACGCCACAGTCACAGACCGGACACATCGTAGTCACACCATGGTCATGCCGCGGGAATGCCGTGATTTGGCCCAGCTCTAGGAAGACACCCCGTGATGGTTCGTAGTAATAGTATTTCATGAGTATTGTGATCAATGTTGAGACTGACTAATCACAATTTCTGCCAGTGGAACAATGGATAGAATGTTTCCCCACCTCCTCCCACTCCCTTCTATCTTGGAAAGAAGATGTTGCCCCGCAGATGTCGTTGGACCGGGCCAATAAGTCGCGGTCACGCCGTGGTCACACCGCGGTCACACCGCAGTAATGCCATGATTTGGCCCTGCTCTAGCCACATCCAGCCCACACCATCCCCCTTCCACCTTCATTTCAGCCCGCTACCACAAAAATTACAGCCCGCAACAGCCCCACCTGCCACCTTCGAATCAGCCCACACCATCCCCCCAAAATCTACAACCATCCCCCTTACACTAGAATTCTAGCACCCTTCCACCTACATTCGAGCCCACACCAGCCCCCAACCACCAGTAATCCAGCCACCACACTGGCCACCATACCATCCCCCTCCCCGAAACTCCTACAAAACACTTATGCCAGCCCCCTACCACATCCACAACAGGACCAACCACCAGTTCTATCCCTCACCAGCCCCTGGTCTACTACATCCTAGCCCGCACCAGCCCTTGCCGCATTCCCAACAGCCCCCAGCCACCTGCAATCCATCCCACACCAGCCCCCTACCACCTATTCCAACCCGCACCAGCCCCCTGCCATCCCCCATCCACCAGCCTTCTCACCTGCACCACCCACTCCTGCCCGCATCAGCCACCGCACCAGCCCCCATCCTGCTGCATTCCAAGATGCTCGGGAAAAACACCATGAAAATCACAAAAAAGAAAGTTGAAAGTGGATCCCATTGCCTGAGGTCTTTTCCCCTCGAAAATTATCCATGTAAATTGCCATAAATGTTCACCAAGAACATTGGGGTAGAGATGTATCATTTAACCCAAGATGAGAACCTAGAAGGAAAGCCAAGAAGATCCAAAGAATCGAATAAGAAGTCCCACCTGACCGAATCAAAAACCTTGAATAAATCAGTTTCAAAGGCACACCTAGGAACCCCAGAATCAAGATGGTTGCCCCACAATAATTCCTGGGTAACAAGATTCTTAGGGAGAATTGTTTTTGGTACTGAAGGTTGAGGATATTTTTATCCAGATTTAAATTTATGAGTCTCTTAAGGTTATTTTCATAACCATCCTACTAGAGGGTCCGAGTTATAAGAGATGGTAGTCTATTATTTAGACTAAGCCAGACAAAGACTATTCTTGTAAAGGTTTCAAGGCATTGTTCATTTAGCATTATTTCATAATGAAGTGAAGGTACTGATGGGTATAGGATTTTCTAGGAGGGGTTGTCCAGGTGGGGTGTCCAAGGGCTGCCTGGGGTGTCGGGGGGGGGGGGGGGTCTGCAGGGTAGGGGGAGGGTGCAGGTGGGTGTCTAGGAGGGGATGTTCAGGGGGTTCTCTATGGGTTGTTTCGGGGGGTCTGCAGGGAAGGGTGCAGGTGGGGCGTCCAAGGGATATACGAGGGGTGCTGGGGGGGTCTACAAGGTAAGGGAGGGTGTAGGTGGGGTGTATAGGAGTGGCTGTCTAGGGGGTGTCCAAGGGCTGTCTAGGGGGTTCAGCGGGGTCTCTCGGGTAGGGGTAGGGTGTAGATGGGTGCCTAGGGTGGCTGTATAGGGGGTGTCCAAAGGCTATCCGGGGGGGATGATTTGAAGAGATAAATCCACGAGTAATGGGACCTAACCTTATAACAATAATTTTTCTAATGGTTTTTTCAAAGGTATTCCCAATAGTAATAGTTCTGAAAACCTTTACATCCACTGCATTTTCCTTCTTTGGAATCAGGAAAATAAAATTGGAGTTGATTCCATAGGGCATTGAGGCATGGTTAAAGAACTCCCTCATAGTGTTAAGGAACTCGTCACGAACTATGTCCGAGTAGAACATAAATAATTAATTTGTGAACCCATCAAGAGAAGACACACTCTCAATATTCAGAGAAAAAAGGTCACTCTTAACCTCCTTCTAATCATGGGATGCAACAAGGGAGATTGTTGGATTGGTGTATCCCAATCTGGTTGGAACATGTACCATTGAGCTACAACCATAACACCAAGATCATTGAACTCAAACATGGTAGTATAAACATCCTTCAAATCTCTAACTAGACCATTCACATCCTTATGATCTTTGAAATTTACTTCAGAAACAACTTTTTAAATATGAGGTAATTATTGGAGATTTCTAATTGACTTTTTTTGGGTAGTCATCCACCTAACCAAGTTGTCAAAATCAACCATGGGAATAGAGATCTTCTTAAGTTCTCTAATATCATCATTAGTATATTTTAACTCCAGTTTCAGCTCATTATAATCTCCTCAAATATTATCAAACTAATTTAGAAGATCATAGGAAAAATATTAAATTTTATAACTTTATGAGAACTTATTAATAAAGTGTGATTCCTCATGCACAATAGGAGGTGGTGATGGTATAGTATAGAACCCTGGAGTTGGGCCAAGTGATAGAAATCATATCCCTGGAGTAAGGGGGAGGGTGCAGATGGGGTGCAGAGGGGGGAGGGTTCAAGGGGGTCTACAAGGGCAGGGGCAGGGGAGGGGGTGTAGGGGAAGGGGGGAGGGGGTAGGGGGTCTGTAGGGGCAGGGGGAGGGTGCAAGGGCAGGGGAGGGTGCATGGGGTGTATGGGGGGTAGTGTTAATCCCACATATTAGACTATATTGTAACATCTTCTTAGATCACATATTCAAAAAAATACATATTTTAGATATTTGAATAATTTTAGGAAATACTTATGCACAACATTTTCATATGACATTATAATTCATATGATTATCAATGTTGTACAACATAACCACTATTTCCATATCATTTTTGAGTACTTATCAAGACTTCACTTCCAATGAAATTCCCTTATTCTTGACATTGAAGCATCGAGTAGTTAACCATCAGGAAAAACAACCATCTCCATGGCCACATCATTATTTAATCGTCCACCTTCTAAACAGATATTCTCATCTTTTAAAACTCTAATATGTCCACCAAAACACCTATAGAGGTCTTCTAGTTTCTCACAATTTTGGTACAATGTTTTATCCTAATGTCTGAGGGTGTTTATATGAAGATCATATCCAAAATACTTGGTATCATTTCACAATGATTTTAAATGATTTGAATAAAACCTATGGTGCATACGTGAAAGTTTTAGATTATTGTAAATATGCACCAATGTATATGACATGATGTAGTAAAATCCATCATCTTGTGGTTTGTGTTATCTGGTGATTCATGATACCACACCTAGGCTTGATTCCTGATACCACACCTAGACCACTATGACTCCCTACAACTGAGGTCTCCATGTGTTAACCAGGATACCATCATTCCTTCTTTAGTTCCACACCAAAATTCCACCAGCAAGGGGTGGTGCAAGGGGTATTGGGGAGGCTGTGCAGTGGGGTTGTGCAGGTGTGCAAGAGGGGTGCAGGGTGGGGTGCAAGGGAGGCTGTGCAGCAGGGTGCTGGGGTGGAGGGTGTCTGTACCTGGGGGTGCATGAGGGGTTGTGAAACGGGGGTGGGGGTGTTTATCATGGGTGTTGAATGGGGTGTCAGTAGGGGGTGTCTGGCAGGGTCTGTCTAGGGGGTTTCCAGGGGGTCTATCCGGGGGGGGTTTGTCCTGGGGGTGGAGGGGGTCTGTCTAGGGAGGAGGGGGGTTTCTATCTGGGGGGAATTTCCAAGAGGGTTTCTAGAAGGGAGGGGGTGTCCAGGAGGGGGGTGTCCAATAGGGTTGGTGCAAGGGTTGTCCAGCAGCGGGGCTGTCTAGGTGGGGTTGTCCTGGGGGGAGTCTGTCCATGGGGTTTCCCGGAGGGGGGATGCTATCTGGGTGGGGTTGTCCAGGGGAGTTTCTAGGAGAGAGGGGGTGTCCTATAGGGGGGTCTATCTAGGGGGTGAAGGTGTGGTTATTGTCTGGGGGATGTGTTCCGAGTGGGGTTGTCCAGGGGGGTTTTCACGAGGGAGGGGGTGTCCAGAAGGGGGGAGTCTAGCAGGGGTGGTGCAATGATTGTCTAGAAGGGGGGCTGCTTTCCAGGTGGGGTTGTCCTGGGGGGGGGGGGGGGGGGGTCTGTCCAAGGGGTGGAGGGGGGCTATTGTTCGGGGGGGGGGCTATCCAGGTGGGGTTGTCCATGGGGTTTCTAGTAGGGAGGGGGTGTCCAAGAGGGGGGGTCTGTCCGGGGGGTCTAGTGGGGCTGCTATCCGGGGGGGCTGTTGTCCAGGTGGGGTTGTCCAGGGGGTCTGTCCCAGAGGGAGGGGGTGTCCAGTAGGGGTGTCTGTCTAGGGGGATGTCCATCAGGGGTGGTGCAAGGGGTTTCCAGTAGGGGGTGGGGCTACTGTCTGGGTGGGGTTGTCTTGGGGGGTGGGGTCTGTCTATGGGGTTTCCAGGAGGGAGGGGGTGTCCAGGAGGTGGGGGTTGTCTGGGGGGTCTAGGGGGTCTTTCCAGAGGGTGAGTGGGGTATATCCTTGGTGGGAAGGGTGGCTACAGGGGGAGAGGGGCATGGGGTAATTTAAGGTGTAGGTGGGATGCAAGAGGGAGAGTGGGGGGGATTTGCTGGGGCGGTGGGGAGGATGAAAGGGGATAGCACTGGATGAATGGTGCTAGTTTTTTTCTGAAATGTGTAGGCCTATAGCCATGGTTTAAAACCTTAGATATTGGTCTACAGCCACGGTTCCTAACCATGGTTATATGTCTATATCAATGTTTGAAACCCCAGCTCTAGGAGATGAGTAATTTTAGCCTATGCCACGGGTTGAAAACCATGTCTTTAGGGTTGTTTCCACGGTTGGAACCGTGACTATAGGGCTCTATCCAGGGTTCAAACAGTGGCTATAGGGCTATAGTCGTGTTAGGAAACTGTGGCTATAGGTTTTACCCTATAGACATGCCAATACCAGCTACAGTTGTGGGAACCGTGGCTATAACCTATATCCACAGTTTTGGGCCTATAGCCAAAATTTAAACCTGTGGCTATAGCCTGATTTTGTATTTGGGTAGGAAGGCTATATACCCTTACATTCTTTAACTCTTTCCTTATCTGTTACAAATACTATCTGAGGCATGTACATGGAAATTTTAGAGATATGTCACCGAAAAAACATCGTATTTTATACCTGGAGAGTGGTGATGAGTATACTTTGTAGGTGGTGGGACCTGAACCACCCCTACTACCACCCATAGTCCCACATGTGGCATCTCTTGTTAATATTCAACTAGGTGTTGATTCCCAGCTCATGGATAGATATTTTAGGTTCATGAAGAACACTTAGGGTGCTCTTTGACACACCTGTACCATGGATGATTTGACTCACGAGTTCTAGTAGAAACATCCTCCCACCTTCTCGGGGGATGACATACCTTAGGATGGTGAATCATGGATAAAGGTTTTGTTATCAATCTTAGAGCATATTGACGTGCCTCTAGAATGTAGTTTCAAACTCACAACCTATATTTATTGTGACTCCACCAATAATTATTGGGACGTTCTAACTCGGTTTGGTCGACATCAGGGTATGATCTAGGTGGACTTTCAGAGAGCCTTCTTAAAATAATTCTTCCCTTGGTCCATGATAACTGATCGTGCTCAAGATTTCATGACCCTTCAGTAGGGTTATATGTTAGTGATGAAATACTGAACTGAATTCACCAAATATCAGTTTTTTACACCAACCTTGTTCAGTGACGAGGTGACTATTGAGATAATTTTTATTGAAGGGCTTCCACATACCATCCACTCAAAAGTTAACTTATTTATGTTATCCACGATTTTAGAAACATTGAACTCGACCCTCATCAATGAGCAAAACCTGAGGGAATCATGTGACATGAAATAGGGATGTTCGGATTCTAGGAAAAGCAATGGTTTATCCTGGGGAAATACACTATATTTCAAGGGTGTAAATAGGGGTAGTACTTTCCATGTGGAATGCACTGATGTCAACATTCTAGGTCACCAATGTGGAATTCCAATCCACAAAAAACCCCAGTCTATAGGGAACCCAATTAAGTGTTGGGATTACTAGAGGATAGGTCACATAGAGAGTTTTTATTGATCCATTCATTCAGTTACAATTAAATAGGGATCTATTTTAGCACCACCTTATGGTGTAGGATCAGAAATCCTTGTCTGGTAAGAAGTTGGTCTTCTATATGCCTTTCAGACCAAGCTGATGGTTGTGGTCGAGGTGCTAACGTCTTAAATTTTCAATGACAATAGTGAGGACCTACTCATGTAACTCAGCTAGTATCTAAAGGTTGTAGTTCATGTCACATCTATGTTGTACAATCAATTCAAGTGGAGTAGATTCCAATTCTATTGACAGTGAGAGGTATTATTCTGGTATCCTCCACTCTAGTTTCATCCCTTTTTGATATAGGTGCATGACACTCTTTTCAATCTACTATAGATATGATATGTTTGGGATTAGTGATAGTACTTTATTGGAATTATGACTCATGACCTATCATTGGGAGTTCATGATGAGGGTATGCACTAGTTCAAGGTGTTTTCCTTGAAATAGGTGGGTACTATTTTCTAAGAAATTTCTTCTTCCTTGAGATGAAAAGATTTGACAACATTTTTAGTATGGACTAGTCTATGCATTATCAAGACTATGTGGATTTATAACATCATATAGTATCCTTCACATCACCTGAGGGTAATATTTTATATTCATAAGGTTGAATGGGATATCCAGGTAAATCTATATGGGATAAAGCATACTGGGCTAGGTGGAGTGACTGGCCATATGGACAGTCTCTTTATGACTCACTAAGGAATGTATCTTATTAAATTCCCTCCAGTTGTGCATCGTTTCTAAGAAGTCCTCCAAGATTATTTCTCAATATTAACTCCTGAGATAGAGGTCAAGTTAACTATTTATCTTTTTCTAGGTGTGGTACCAGTTTCAATTACTCTATATATGATGGAACCAATTGAGCTATAGGATCTTTGGTAGAAACCTGAAGATCTAATGGATTAGGGTTTTATCCAGCCTAGAACATCACCAGGGTTTCACATGTCCTTTACTCCAAGAAGGTGAATTGTACCCTTATATTGTGTGTGGATCACCATTGATTGAACCAGCTTACAGGGAAGAACTGGTTTCCACTTTCTCATATAGACGACCTCTTCAACCAGCTCTAAGGAGAAACAGTTCCTCCATGATCGATTTGAGGTTGGTATATCATCATGTGAGAGTGTGAAAATCATAAATACTAGATATATCATTTAAAATTAGGTATGGTCTATATAAGTATCTATTTATTCTATTCTGTTTAATTAACATACCAGTTTTCTTCATGGATTCAATGAATCAGGTTTTTCACCCGTATCTTGATTATTTGTTGGTTATCTTAATAGATGACATCTTATTGTATTCATTATCTAGAAAAACCCATTCCAATCATATTGAGATCATGTTTAATACGCTAATAGATAATTTCTATATGTAATTCTCAGTAAATGACTCTATTAGATCCTAAAGGTTCAATTCGTGGGCATTTCATATCTGAAGTAGGCGTATCAGATGACCAGGAGAATGTGAGCATTGTGGTTTCATGGGAGTGTCCCAAGAATGTATTTGATATATGCAGCTTCTTAGGGTTTGATGGTGAAAACAGGAAACTCATCAAGGACTTCTCACACTTAGTAGTGTCACTTACATGATTGACCGAGAAGGGGGTGAAATCAGACTATGCTAAATCTTGTGAGATAGCTTTTTAGCAGTAAAAGGGAAGACTCTCTTCAGCAGTGATCCATACTATACTTGAGCTAGGTAGAAGAAATAATTTTTATTGTGACACTTCAGGAATTGTATTAGAGGTAGTGATGATGCAAGGTGATCGAGTCATGGCATATGGGTCGCACAATATAAGGCCTCACAAGCAGAATTACCCTATGCAAGGCCGTGAGTTAGTAGTCGGGGTTCATGATCTATGATGTTGGAGGCACTATATTTTGGTTGAGTGATTTTTCATTTACACAGATCATAATGGTTTCAAATACATATCCACGGAGTGAGACTTGAATCTAATGAAGCACAGGTGGGTGGAAGACCTACAATCTTTTGACATTGAGATTTCCTACAAACCAAATAAAGGTAATTCCATAACTGATGCTTTGATATGTAAGACTCAGACAGATGCCACTAAGGAGGCCATCAGTGTGTGGTAGATGATGGATATTGTTTCTAAGTCACATCCCGAGGTTTAGGAAAATCATGGGAAACCAGTCTTAGCTACTTTAACAGTGACATCCTCACTTTTATAGTGGGTATATAAGAGGCAGTTATATGATTTTGAGGGCCACATTTTTAGTGTAACACCCCAAGCTTCCATGGTACGCTTCTCTTTGAATAATACAATAGCATGTGTTGTATGAAACTTTGAGTTCTAACACACCACAACCAATCAAACTAGCTGTTATAAATAGTAATTCCCACTTTTTGAAATTTTATAAATTTTATCATTCAAAACAGACTTTATTTTTTGGATTCTGAGTATTGAAATTATCTTAGGGTGAATTTTTGGTATTTTTTTGAAAACTTTCAATTTTTGATGAATAATGAAAAACAGTGAGTTATGGTTTAAAACAGAATTTTTATTGAATTATTATTTATTATATTTAAATTTATTTTAGGTCAAAATAGATAAATAATACCTATATAATTTCAATGTAATTCATTTGAGTCAGTTTATAATAATTATATATATATATAAATTTTATTGAGTTTTTTACCGTCTTTTACCCATCTCCTAGGAGCATTTAAAAATTTACATTAAACACAATTTTATTGCTTCTGTGAGTTGAATTTAAAAATTCCAAGAGACTCGGATGATTTGAATAAGTAAAATTTTGTTTAATAAGATGAAAATATTTTTTGGTGAATTGTAACTTTTTACTTTTATTTACCACGGTTAAAAGTAAATAGTGTAATTAAGGGTCAGAATGATGTTATTATTATCCTAACACATGTAATAATTCTATTGGATAAGTATAATTAGACCAAAACAAAATTAGGAATAAAATATGAATCTCTTTGGTCCACTTGGATTAGATTAGGACATTTATTATTCTTTTATTTAAAGTAAAGTTAAAAAAAAGTTAAATTCATTGTTTAATAACTAAACAATTTTTAATATAGGGTTACACAAAATATATATTAGACTATAAATATTAATTATAAATATAAAAATATTTATTACATAATGTTTTTTTATTTATAATTTGTTACATTAAATAATTAAATTTATTTATGACACAATGATGATACAGAAATTACCGTATTAATGAAAGATTAAAATAATTGATTTTATAAATATCCAAATAAATATAATTTGTGATTTATAATGAATTACACTAATTTTATAGGTTAATATTAAATGTTAGGGTTGATTAAATATATTTAGTTAGAAGTAATAAATCTGTTAGAACATTAAAAAAATCAATTATTAAATAATGTCAAAATTGACATAAATGAGTTTTTAAACCAATTACAATATTATTGGTTGATATAATAATCCTAAAAATCTAAGGTTCGGAAAAAAGACTTATATAATGATATTTGTGTCATTAATGAACCACTTGGGGTTATCTTGAAGTTGATAGTAAGTTTATTAATCATATAATATAAAAATACAAAAAGACATGGTAATTGTCAAACTATTTAACTAAGATTTAAATCAACAGGATAAAGTTAATATAGTGACACAAACCCATATAAAACTTATTGGTTGAGAGTTTTTTGACCCATCCCCACCTTATCCTTTGAATAGTTCATTTTGGAGTCATTATAAACCGAAGATTATTTTATTATAACATAATAGTTCTATCTTTTCCTAAGGTGCCCCTCACCCCTCTTATAAAAGGGAACTTCCCCTTATCTCTAATTAACCCCTTCAAAGCCATTTGGCTCAGACAAAACTAGCCCAAAAACCCTCTAAAATGTACTACCTTAATCCTATAGGCTTTACTTTAGTCATAAAGAAAACCTACGGAGCCCTTTTGATCAAATCAAAACGAATAACCTGAACAAGAGGTAAATATCTCACCACCTCTTTCATGTTTTTTCTTCTTCCACATCTTCTTTCCTTGTTGTTTCCATTCTAAAATAATAAATCTAGTATCTTTTATATACGGTGATGTTATTATAAATATGTTACAACCATATTCATTATCATATTCATCCTTTGAATGACATGTCGCCATACGTGACTATGTACGACTTACCGGCTCCACGTCGTGGTGTAGTTGTTACTCAATAAATTACTATTCGTATGGGTAAAATAATGAAGTGTAAATTACACAAATAATAAATATAACAGGATAATGATTGTTTAAATATGATATAATATCCAATTATATATGATTTTAATATCAAAATAATGATATTATTGCTTGTGCGTACGTACGAATTACCGTCTCCACGAACACGATGACATTCATTCTCCATCGTATCCATTCAAGAATAATTTATATTAGATGATTAAAAATAATGTTTAAAGACTTAATATCATTATGAATATTAATAAGATACATCCCATCTCTAACAAACATTACTTACATAACAAATTATATAAAGGAAAACGAATCAGTTAACACCAGAAATGACAATAATACTAAAATATTATTAACAAAGGAATATTAAAACATCATATATGATATCATATTAATGTATAGGATTCTTGTATAATTTAATAACAATTATTTCACCATTATACAGGAGGTTAACCTACCCTCGACCAAGGAAAAGTACAAGTTAAGGGTTAATTTCACAATCTCTTTATTATCTGAGGTTGTTTTTATATAAGCATCAACTGGGGATTCTTTATCATCCACATCCACGTTTCTTAAAAATGTATTCTAGAGCATTTTTACTATTAACTAAACTATGGGTTAAAGTAATTTATTCCATTGTTTGACTTTCTATAAAATTGTATGAAAGGAATATTTCTATCATTTTCCAAACAAGGTACCTTATGACCTTTTTGACAAAATTAAGTTAAGAATGTTTTTTTAACTTATACGGCGGGTGGGGCTATTTTCCACTGTTATAACATAATCAAATCTTGACTTACAAGATTATTAAAATATTTTCAAAATAAATTTTTTCTTTATAATTATGTGACTCTTAAATGATTTCAAAATAGAATGAGATATTTCTCTAAAAAAGGTTATTATTTCTTCTATGTCAACATCTTTTGATGGATTTTAAGATTATTTGAAGTTGGTTTATTATGATACAAAACATCCATATTGTATTGAAGGTTTTGTGATATGTTTGACTATAGATGTTTTATTTTTTTACTATTCATGGTTTATGGATAAAGTATTGACATTTCATATTCTAGTTTTAATATGTATGTTTATGTTATGTTTAATTATTTTCATATGAGGAATTCATTGGACTTAGTGAGTGATGGGTGGATCCTGCTATAGCTCCTTGATGCATCGGTAGGTCCATGAGACAAAATAGTATCTTGGCACACGGCCTTGAAAAAATCTTATTTGTAGTCTTATCACGAGGCCTTGACTATATGGTTATGAAGTCTGGATTATGTATTCCATCATTATGAAAGTGGATATTGATATTTCATGTGATTAGTCCACTAGTAGAATATCCATGTGAGTAAGTAAATGAAATTATTTTGATTTATATTTTCCTTATTATGATGAAGTTTATGTAGAAAAGGCTTTTTTTAGTTTTATACATTTCCTTAAATGTTTTTGCTTATTTATTATAGTTTCTTCTATATTGTTATCCTTACTGATCATCTGATATCACCCCTTTATATGTTTTATTCTTCCTAGGATGTGAAGAAGTATATTATTACTAACCTACATGGAGAGTCTATGGGATCTCAGGGTTATCTATGGAAACAATTTTTTTGTATTTTTCTACTTTATGATGTAATAAAAACCTTATGAGTGTATCTAGTACTTTCAAGGCTACTAAACTAATTGGTATTTTGAGACTTGATATTTATTTATCATGCCAATGATATGTAATAATGCACCAAATCTGGGTTTATGGGGTCAGGTAATTACATTATTAATCAGAGGAATTTTAGTACAAACCTTGGAATCTAGATTTAGATAAACTCTGATTACAGCACATAGCACTAAGAAAGACTTCGAGGATTAATATAGAATAAATTCCTATAATTTTGGTATTGTAGAGATTTTGTGAGTTTTCCAAGAAACACATCCCAGTCTGGATACAAGCAGGTAGAGGCAACTCTGGTACAGATGTACCTAGTGGTAAAACCTAAAAACACCGCTTTGTGCTAGACACGAATGAGAACTGGTGCACGACAACGGGCCTTTCTACACTCTTGGTTACGACACTCCTAGTGGATATGCTTCAGATAATTATCATTTTCTTTAGAAACCATTATAACGGGTTTATGATTATATACTACCTCAAAGAAAACTTTTTTATGATTGTGGATTATATCCAAAAACTGTTCAATTTATGTTAAGTGTTTTTCAAGTTTGGATTTATGTATTATGATTCATAAACTAATTTAGTGTATGCCATTGTTTAGAAATGGTGCCTACTAGAAGGAATAGAAACTGGGTTAATGCACACACTCCATCTAGGGATTTCCCTACTACTCAAGATAATTATAGTGGATCTGGTGATGTAACTAGTGCTTATCAGTTAATCACCATACTAGGACCATGCACTCAGGTTATGAATAATAACCTTACTTGTGTGGATAACCCTGATCTATAGTGTGGAGGATCAATGATAGATCTCTTCATGAGGAAACAACCACAAAAATTCAATGAGGGTAAAAATCCACTAGTAGCTGAGAAATGGATAAATTCCTTAGAGAAAATATTCCACGCCTTGGGAGTAGTGAAAGGGAAAAAGTTGTCGTGGTAGTTTACCACCTCAATGGAGATTCTAATCAATGGTTGACATTGATTAAAAACACAAAGGAAGATGATGAAGTATGAAATATGGAATGTATGAAGTTTAAAGAAATTTTCTTAGAAAAATACTTTCTTCATGACCATCGAGTGGATATAGAAAGACAATTTCTGAGTTTGAGGCAAAAGGAGGATGAGAATGTCGCAAAGTATGAAGCTAACTTTATAAGGATAGCAAGGCATGTTTCAGATTATATACATAACCTAGTAAGTAGGATTGATCATTTCTTTGATGGGTTAAAACCATTTCTCTGTCGAGCATTAGTCTCGCAATCTTTCTCGTCGTACGAAGATATTCTCTCATGTTCTATCAAGACAGAAAAAGAATTCTCTAAGTCTGATGACTTTAAAGAATAGAAAGAGAAGAATAGATCTATTAAAAACTCTGGAAATGAAATTAAGGGGATGGACAGAAAAGTTGAATATCCATCCTACAGTAAATGTGGGAAGAAACACCCTAGTACTTGTCTGAAGGGAATGGGAGTCTGTTACAAGTGTGGTGAAAAAGGACATGAAGCTCGTGATTGATAGGGGAAGAAAGAGATTTTTAATGTTGAATTCTACAATTATAGAGAAAGGGAACATTATGAAAATTTATTTCCTAAGAATTATGGAAACATACCCCAGAAAAGGCCATGGGTTCATGTCCATGCTTATGTTATCTCTACTACTGAGTTTGAAGATTCAAAAGACAGAGTGGTGGGTAATTTAATGGTTTCCTCAAGTTTATCCAATACTTTATTTGATTCTGGATCATCGCATTGTTTCATATCTTCCCATTTTGCTAAGAAATTTAGATATTTTAAATTTGATTTAACAAGGAAGTTGTTAGTCAAAACTCCTAAGGGGTGTATCATTGCAACAAAGTTTTCTAAATCAGTTTCTATTAAGGAATATAAACGTTATTTATCTACTGATATCATTGTCATACCCATGGTTTAATTTGATATAATCCTTGGTATGGATTTTCTTTCATACCATGATGTGAAAATTTATTGTAAGAATAAAATGGTTACAATTTATTATGATGATAAGGAGTAACTTATCATTAGGGAAGAAACACCACCACCTAATTCTTATCTAAATCCACCCCTAGTTGCTCAACTAAATTCAATTATTGGGGAGGAAGAGAATGAAATAACTATGGGTGAGGAAAGGAATGTTCAAATATAGGATGTACCTATTCCTCAAGAATATGTTGGTGTGTTTCCAGAGGATTTACCTGGACATCCTCCAGAATGAGAAATTGATTTTTCCATTGAATTAATTCCTTGTTCAAGACCGATATCGAAGACCCCTTATAGAATTTCCACCATGGAATTAGTTGAAATAATGAAACAACTAGAGAAATTGAGTAATAAGGTATTTATTCTCCATATTGTTTCTCTATGGGGAACCATTGTTCTTTTTGTTCAAAATAAAGATAGATCTATGAGGTTGTGCATTGACTACAGGGAGATCAATGCTATAAAAATAAAGAACAAGTATCCCCTACCTCGCATTGATGATTTATTCGACCAACTTCATGGAGCTCAATACTTTTAAAATATTGACCTTCAATTTTGATATCATCGGTTCTGTTTGAAAAAGGAATACATACCGAAAACAACATTTTAACTAGTTATGGGCATTACAAGTTTACAGTAATTCCTTTTCGATTGAATAATGCACCCTCTATTTTCATGGATCTAATGAATAATGTTTTCCGGGAATATCATGATGAATTTTTAGTGGTATTTATTGATGATATATTGGTATACTCCAAAAGCTACAAAGATCATGAAAATCACTTATGCAGTATTCCAAAGACTCTTAGAAGACATGAATTATATGGGAAGTTTAGTAAGTGTGAATTCTGGCTTTAGGATATTTCTTTTCTTGGTCATATTGTCTCTAAGGATGGAATCTCCGTTGATCCTTCTAAGACAAGAGCAATCCAAGAATGGCCAGCACCGACAAGTATAACTGAGGTTTGCAGTTTTATTGGTTTAGCGGGTTATTATTGCAATTTCATCTAGAATTCTGTAGGATTGGATAACCCATTAACCAAGCTCACACGTAAAGGGGTTAAATTTGCTTGTAAAAAAGAGTGTGAAGATTTTTTTTATGAACTGAAGAGAAGATTAGTCAATGCTCCTATATTGACTCTACCATTGTGGAATGATGGTTTTGTTATTTATAGTTATTCTTTAAAGAAATTAATTGGTTGTGTCCTTATGCAGAATGATAGAGTTATTCCCCATGAATCACAACTGCTAAAAAATCATGAACAAAACTATCCCACTCATGATCTTGATTTAGAACATGTAATATTTTCTTTGAGGATTTGGAGACACTATCTCTATGGTAAAAAATGTGAGATATATACTGATCGCAAGTGTTTGAAGTATATTTTATCACAGAAAGAACTCAACATGAGGCAAAGTAGATGGCTTGAACTACTCAAGGATTATGATCGCCCCATACACTACCACCTGGGGAAGGAAAATAAGGTGGTAGATGCTTTGAGCAGAAAGGATCATGGAGTTCTGAACAAGATGAGAGTTGAAAAGGATCCTATATACAAGTATCTAGTAATGTTGGGCATAGGGATAACCATGGAAGGAGACATATCAATACATTTTCAAATTTTTGTCAACCCATCATTACAAGAAGGGATAACGAGTTCTCAGATCGATGATGAAGTGTTTCAAAAGAATATTAAAGCTGTGAATGATTGGATATTGAGTGACTTTGTGCATGAATATGGAATTTTGAAATTTAGGAAGAGGCTCTGTCTTCCCGATATACCTGGTCTAAAAAATGATTTTTTGGATGATGCTCATAGTTATAATTTCTCTATACACCCTGGTAGCACTAATATGTATAGATATTTGAAGGAACATTTTTTGTGGGACAATATGAAGTGGGAGATTGCTGATTTTTTGTCATGATGTATGGTTTTTCAATAAGGGAAAGTTGTAAGGCAACAGCCTATAGGAGTGATGCAACCTCTTCTCATACCTAAGTGGAAATAGGATTATATTACGATGGACTTTCTCATGGGACTACAAAATACTCCTAGAAGTAATGATGCAATATGGGTCATTGTTGATCGTCTTTCCATGTCAATATATTTTCTTGCTATAAAAGAAGATTTACCACTTGAATGTCTAGAAAGACTATATATTAATGATGTTTTGAGACTTCATGGAGTACCCCTATCGATTATTTCTAATCATGATCCACGTTTTACATCAAGATTCTGGAAAAGTATTTAGAATTCCTGGGATAGTGAACTTCGTTTGAGCACTGCCTACCACCCCCAAACTGATGGACAATCAGAACGGACTATTCAAACCTTAAAACACATGTTGTGATCATTATAAATTGACTTTCAAGGTATGTGGGATTAATATTTACCTCGAGTATAATTTTCATATAACAATAGCTTCCATTCAAGTATCCAGATGGGCCAATATGATGCATTATACAGAAAGAAATGTCTCACACCAACCTATTGGGATGATATTGGTGAAAGAAGACTCATAGGTCTAGAACTTATGGAGGAAACAATAGAAAAGGTGAAGGTAATCCCAAACCACATCAAAGCATCTCAAAGTAGGGAAAAGAGCTATGCCAATAACCGGAGGAAGGATTTGGAATTTCAGGTAGGAGATCATGTTTTCTTGAAGGTATCTCCATGGAATGTTGTTATACGTTTCAGTAAGAAGTTAAAATTATGTCTCAAGTACATCAAACCTTTCGAAATTCAAGAACAAATTGAGGTTGTAGCTTACCGTTTGGCAATGCCACCAAGTCTCTCCAAAGTTCACGATGTGTTCCATGTATCACTGTTGAAAAAATACATGTCTGACCCAAAGAATGTACTCACCTATGAGAAATTAGAACTATAACATGATCTATCTTATTGTGAAGATCATGTCAAGGTTCTTGATACAAGAGAACAAGTGCTGATAAACTAGACGACCCGTCTGGTAATAGGTCTATGGAAAAACTATAAGATGGAAGAGGCAACATGGGAACCTGAGGAACTTATGATGGAGAACCACCCAAATCTTTTTATGCAATAATATTTTAGAAATTTCAAGGACGAAATTATTTTAATTATGGGAGAATGTAACGCCCCAAGATTCCACGGTACTCTTCTCTTTGAATAATACAATAGCGTGTGTTGTATGTAACTTGGAGTTCTAACACACCACAACCAATAAAACTAGCCATTATGAATAGTAATACCAACTTTTTTAAATTTTATAAATTTTATCTTTCAAAATGGACTTCATTTTTGGATTTGGAATATAGAAATTTTCTTAGGCTGAATTTTTGGTATTTTTCTAAAAATATTCAATTTTTGATGATTAGTGAAAAAACACAAAGTTATAGTTTAAAACCTAATTTTTTTAAAATAATTGTTTATTTTATTTAAAATTATTTTAGGTAAAAATAGATACATAATACCTATATAAGTTCAATGTAACTCATTGGAGTCATTTTATAATAATTTTAAACATATAAAAATTTTATTGAACTTTTTACCGTCTTTTACCCACATCATAGGATCATTTGAAAATTTACATAAAACATAATTTTACCACTTCGTTGTGTTGAATTTCATAAATACAAGAGACACAGTTGATATTAGTAAGTAAAATGTGGTTCAATAAGATGAACATAATTTTTGGTGAATAGTATCTTTTTACTTTTATTTACCACGGTTAAAAGTAAATAGGGAAATTAAGGGTAAAAATGATATTATTATTACCCTAACACATGTATTAATTCTATTTAATAAGTATAATTCGACCAAAAACAACCTTAGGAATTAAATATGAACCCCTTCGGTCCACTTGTATTAGATTATGACATTTATTATTATTTTATTTATAGAAGAGTTAAAAGAGTTTAATTCAATGTTTAATAACTAATCCATTTTTAATACAGGGTTAAAAACAATATAAATTCGACTATAAATATTCATTATAAATCTAAAAATATTTCCTCCGTAAGGGTATTTTATTTATAATTTTAGACATTAAATTATTAAATTTATTTATGACACAATGATGATGCAATAATTATCATATTAATGAAAGATTAAAATAATTGATATTATAAATATCCAAATAAATCTAATTTTTGACTTTTAATGAATTACACTAATTTTCTAGGTTAATATTACATGTTATTTGATTCAATAACCCTAGTTACCCAGAGTCAGTGCATTATTTTAATACATTGGAATGATTACAAGGAATCAAGTCCCGAAGGACCGATCAGTTTAGTAGTCTTGGAAAATAGATTACATACATGAATATTACATTACCCTTTATAACATACAACAAAACATAAATAATCCTTTATAAATTCCATTATTCCCTTAGCATAACCCTGTACATCAATCACAATACACTTCTTGGAATCGTGGGAAAAATAAAACATAGAAAGGGGTGAGCTCAAACGCTCTATAAGGTTAAGCAATACAGCGTTAGATAACATAAATATTAAGCATGGTGAATAATTGAAACCACATTCCTTTACCAATAATAAACAAGAATAATTTTATGGCAGGAATATGAGCTGACTAAATAATTCCATAATAAAACATAATCATGGGTATTCTAATAGTCAAATGACCACATGAACCATCAATATTATTTTCAAAATTAGGGAATGTATAATACCAGACTTTAATTTCTGTGTCTAGGCCTTGTGCCAGGACCTATGGGATTACTATAACTGGACCCCAACCCGAAGAGCCTCTTTAACCGGACTCCATCCTAAAGAGCCTCTGTAATCGGACTCCAACCCTGAGAGCCTCTATAAACGGACTCCAACCCAGAGAGCCTCTATAACTGAAATCCAACACAGAGAGCCTTTGTAACCAGACTCCAACTCGGAGGGACTTCTGTAACCGGACCCCAACCTAGAGGGATTTCTTTTACCAGTCCCCAACCTGGATGGGATACAAGTAGAACATCCAGAGTCAAACATATCACAAAACCTTCAATACAATATGGAAGTTTTGTATCATAATAAATCAACTTCAAATAAACATAAAATCCATCAAAGGATGTTGACATAGATGAAATCAAAACCATTTTTAGAGAAATATCTCTTTCTATTTTGAAATCATTTAAGAGTCACATAATTATAAAGAAAACATTTATTTTGAAAATATTCTTATAATCTTGTAAAGGAATCTTTGAAAATGTTATAACGGTGGAAAATATCCTCACCCACCGTATAAGTTAAAAAAAATTCTTACCTTAATTTTTTTGAAAATGTCATAAAGTACCTTATTTGGAAAACAACGGAACGATTAGTTTATAAACATCTTATAAAATTAAAACAATGGTATGACTAACTTTAACCCATAGTATATAAAATAGTAAGAATGTTTTGAAATATGTTTTTAAGAAACATGGATGTGGAGGATAAAGAGGTCCCAGTAGATAATTACAAATAAACAACCTCAGATAATGAAGAGATTGTAAAATTAACCCTTACCTCGTTGTAATCAATCGAGTCGTATGAAAAATAGTCAATAACAACCAAATGAATCACAGAATATCATTAATATAAATAGAATCATGATAATAAATATCAAATGGCAGTACATAATACACCACATGTAATAAATAAGTGGTGAACAATGGAAATCTCACGGAATTAAAAGTGAGATAAGAAACCCCTTACCTCATGTCTGACTTGACCCGTTCATTCTTTAATATCCTGAACAATAAAATAAAGTTAATTTCTAATTGCTTAAGAACCTTTTTCAAGATTATTATTCCATTTATATCACTTTTTACCATGTTATAAACATTATGTAATCATTTAAGTTAATAACGTTCGTTTTGTCAATATTTGGCACTTGAGTCAAAAATGAACACCTTATAGTTACAAGTTGTTCACATGGTCAATAGTTCATTTTATCCAGGATAATATTCATGATTTAGATAACATATATATTATATATATTCATTATATACATGTATTTATAACAGTACATATCATTTTGGGGAAAGAAATGAAATGCACCATTCATGGAGACAGTAAGTCGTACGTACGCATGAACGCTACTTTCATTTCTATTTCTTATTTTAATAGAATTAAAACCTAAATATACATAGTTATATTATAATTACAGTATAATATTATATATAATATCATTAACTCAATCCTTTATACATCCCACATATGGTATTAACGAGTCATATCACTTTGAGGGGGCGGTGTTCCACACTTCCTCAAATGAAATTATCGCGTTTACCCATAATGGAAACCATTAAGGTATGCTATAAAAGACAAATACAAAATCTAGAAGAAAACATTAACAAAATATATATCATATATAAATACATTTCCATCATAATGACCACCATGAGAGGCGGTAGGAGGTAATTGAACAATCATCATTTCGTGAGGCGTTAGTTTTCCATCCACAGAAACATTATGTTCTTCATCCATTAAATGGAGGTGTGTGTAAGTGTAGTTTGAATACTTATAATAAAAAATCCTAGTATATTGAGTATACTGGTTCTTTTATAAAATAAAGCAATAAAAAGAGTTTATGGGTTGGAGATGTAAAATAAATGAAAATAAGTTAAGAGAAACTGTTACCTTTAATTTGGGTAACTTCCTTTGGTTTGAACCAAAAGAACTTCTTTAAGTGCCTTATTCCTAAGGTAAGGATTCATGGAGGATTAGGTGGATGTAGGGAGATTAATTTGGCAGTGTTTGGATGAGCCTAAATGCTTTATAGGTGTGAGTAATTGGTTAGAAGTGGTCTGCTTTTATAAGGGGGAGGAGGGGCTCATTAGGAAAGTGTGAAAATATTATTTTATTATATAATGATATTTGGTTTATAAAGGTCCAAAAATAATTAGGGTAAAATATAAGATTACTAATGGTAGAAATAAAATCATACAATAATAATTGGACATGTTTTGGATATTATTTTAATATTTATGATCTAATTTATTTAAATCATTTATTAATGAGTTAAATATAGCATCATTATTGTGTCATAAATAATTTAATTTATTTGATGTTTAGAAATTATAAAAAATACCATGATGTAGGAAATATATTTAGATTTCCAATGAATATTTATAGTCAAAAATATTATTTATATAACACCATGTAAAAATTAATTAATAAAAGATTTTTGTTCATTTCAGTTTTTTCATTACTTTAAATTAATTAATCTAAAGTGTCATTATCATTCATAAGTGGCTCCATGGGGTCCCTGAATCGACCCAAGGATGCCCATGGTCGTCCATTATTCCTCAAATAAGGTTAAAACATTTGTTATGTTAATTTTGAATTATTACGATATTCTTTTTACCTTGAATTAACCTATTTACCTTTAACCGCGGTAAATAAAAGTCAAAAGTTACTTTTCACCAAAAATTCTTTTCATCTTATTGAACCACATTTTACTTACTAAAAACAACCATGTATGTGGGATTTTTGAAATTCAATTCACAGAAGTGGTAAAATTTCATTTAAATGAAAAACTCAGTTTTATAACTACTACAAAGTTGTTTCACTATTCATAAAAAATTGAAGTTTTTCAGAAAAATACCAATGATTCATCCAAAGATATATTTGATATTCCGAATTCTAAAATGACTTCTATTTTGATAAATTCAAAACCTCGAAGTGGCATTAATTAATTTAAAATTTATTCCAGTTTGTTAAAAAATAGCATATTTTTAATAAACTATAACTATCAAAAGATTGATACTTGTTTATGTCCAATTTTAAAGTGAAATTAATTCCGATGAAAAAAAATTGGATTAAATAGTAAAAATTAATTCTAATTAAACTTTAAAACCAATTAACAAGATAATCTAACCATATAAATAAATTTGATTAAATGGCACTTTTGAATTAAAATACAATATTTTTCACTTTTCATTAAAAATGTTCTTTATTGGAAAAAATTACAAAAATTTACACAAATAAAATTTTTATGTCCCCATTATAAAGAATAAATTTATTTAGTCAAATTGAATATATATATGTTTCAAATATTTGATTTAAAAAGGGTTCTCCTTTAAAAGGCGGTAAAATTGCATTTTTTTAAATACTTCTTTTATCTGAAAAAAAATGAATTTTTTCTTAAATTATGTATAATAAACTCATAATACGGATTCTAAAATCATAAATATTATATAAAGTTAAATATTCAATTAATACTATTCATAACCGCTTTTGAACGGCTAGTTTGGTACGTCGTGTGTGCTTGAACTCGGTGTTGCGTGTAATGAAAGTTATTAAATTGCTTTGAATAAATAACATACTATGAGATCTTGGGATGTTACATTTTAGGGTGGATTAAATTTATTTAGTTAGAATTAATAAATCTCTTAGGACATTAACAAAAAACAATTATCAAATAATGTCAAAATTGACATAAATGAGTTTTTAAAACAATTACAATATTATTGGTTGATATAATAATCCTAAAAATATAAGGTTTGTCCAAAAGACATATATAAAAATAGGTGTATCATTAATTAACCACTTAAGGTTTTCATGGATGTTTATAGTATGTTTATTAACTATATAATATAAAAATACAAAGAGACATGGTAAATGTCAAACTATTTAACAAAGAGTTAATCTAAAAGATAAGGTTAATATAGTGACCCAAACATGTCTAAAACCTATTGGTTGAGATGTTTTCGACCCATAACAACCTTAGCCTTTGAAGAATTCATTTTTGAGCCATTAGAAACTGAAAAGTATTTTATTATAAAATAATATTTCTAGCTTTTCCTAAGGTACCCCTCACCCCTCTTATAAAAGGGCACTTCCCCTTCTCTCTAATTCACACCTTCAAATCAATTTGTCTTGGCCAAACACTAAAAAAATACCCTCCCAAATATCCTCCCTTAATAATAGATGCATTCCTTTAGTTAGAAATTCAACATAAGGAGCCCTTTTGATCAAATCAAAAGGAAGAACCCGAAGAAGAGGTAAATATCTCACCACCTCTTTCATGTTTTTTTTCTTCCACTTATTCTTTCCTTGTTGTTTCCATTATAAAAAAATAACACCAGTAACTTCTATATACTCTGATGTTATTATAAATATGGTACAACCATATTCATTATTCTATCCATCCATTGAATGACATTTCACCATACGTGCGTACGTACGGCTTACCGTCTCCACATCGTGCTGTAGTTGTTACTCAATACACTACTATTTGGATGGATATAATAATGATGTATAAATGATGTAAATAATAAATATAACATGATAATTATTATTTATATATGATATAACATCCAATTATAAATGATTTTAATATCAAAAGAATGATATTGTCGCTCGTATATACATACGAATTACTGTCTCCACGAACACGATGAGATACATTCCCATCGTATCCATTCAAGACTAATTTTCATTAGATGATTAGAAATAATATTTCAAGAGTTAATTATTAATATTAAATAGATACATATTATCCATAAAAAACATTACTTACGTAACAAATCATATAAAGTAAAACGAATCAGTTAACAACCGAAACGACGATAATACTAAAATATTATTAACAAAGAAAAATTAAAAGATCATATATGGTATCATATTAATGTATATGATTCTTTTATAATTTAATAAAAATTATTTCCACATTATATAGGAGGTCAACCTACCCTCGACCAAGGAAAAGTACAAGGTAAGGGTTAATTTCACAATCTCTTTATTATCTGAGGTTTTTTTACATAAGTATCTATTGGGTCCTCCTTATCATCCACGTACAGGTATCTTAAAAATGTATTCCAAAACATTTTTACTATTTACTAGACTATGTGTTAAATTCATGTATACCCTTGTTTTACTTTTTATAAAATGGTTTTAAAGGATTCTTTCCATCATTTTCAAAACAAGGAACCTTACGACCTTTTCGAAAAAAGTAAGGTAAGAATGTTTTTTTTACTTATACGGTGGGTGTGTCTATTTTCCGCTATTATAACATCGTTGAAGCCTCCCTTATAGTCTTATAAGAATATTTTCAAAATAAATTTTTTCTTTATAATTATGTGAATCTTAAATTATTTCAAAATAGAAAGAGATATTTCCCTAAAAAAGGTTTTGATTTTATCTATGTCAACATCCTTTGATAGATTTTAAGCTTATTTGAAGCTGATTTATTACGATACAAAACTTCCATATTATATTGAAGGTTTTTTAATATATTTGACCGTGGATGTGTTATTTTTATACCATTCATGGTTTATGGATAAAGTATTGAGATTTTTTATGCTAGTTTTAATACAAATATTTATGTTATGTTTAATCCTTTTCATATAAGGAATGCATTGGAATTAGTAAGTGATGGGTGGATCCCGCTATAGCTCCTCAATCCATCGGTAGGTCTCGTGAGACAAACTAGTGTCTTGGAACAAGTCCTTGACAAAATATTATTTTTATTCTTGTCGCAAGTCCTTGACTATGTTGTTATGAAGTCTTCCATTATGCATTCCGTCATTATGAATGTGGCTAATGATATTGCATGTGATTGTTCGACTATTAGTATATCCATGAGATTAAGTAAATGGAATTATTTTGATTTATATTTTCCATATTATGAGGAAGTTTATGTTTAAAAGGATTTTGTTTTATTTTTATACATTACCTTAAATTTTTATGCTTATTTATGAACGTTTTGGCTATATTTTTATCCTTACTGAGCTTCTGAGCTCAGCCATTTCTATGTTTTGTTTTTCCCAGAATGCGAAGAAGTATATTATTACTGACCTGCAAGGATAGTCTATGGGATCTCAGTGTTGTCTATGGAAACAATTTTGTTAGAGTTTTCCATTTTATGATGTAATGTAAACCCTGTGAATGTATCTAGTACTTCTAAGGTAACTAAACTAATCGGCCTTTCGATACTTGATATTTTGTGATCATGCCAATGATACAAAATAATTCACTGACTCTAGGATTCTGGGGTCGGGGCGTTACATTCTGGGAATATGTAAAAGTATAGTACCCACCTCTTGGTTAGGTTATGGATACTAGTGAGACCATACTCTTATGGGAATGTTTGGGTACCTTTGGATATATGAGAAGAGTTTATGGGGGATTTCATGCCTCTGTTTGTGCAGTTCACCTTGGTCTTTCCAAGATGTATCAAGACATTTTTCATCAATATTTATAGCTAATTATGAATATGATGATTATAGGCCTTATCACTCGTTGCTTCACATGTTAGAAGGTGAAAGTTGGTCATTATAAACATAATATACTTCTACAGCCTCTATCAACTACTAAGAGTAAATGGAATGATGTCACTGTTGATTTTCTGATGGGCTTACGGAGATCCCCTCAAGGCAGTGATTCGGTATGGGTGATCTTACAAAGGATGTCCAAGGATTCACACTTCTTACTTATCTAGAAGAAATTTTATGTTGATGAGCTTAGAAGGCTTTATATTCGGGTGATAGTGTGACTTCATGTTGTACTCCATCCATATCATTTCAAACCAACACACTTGGATTACATCACAATTCTTAAAAGTTTTGCAGAAGGCACTAGGTACACTGGTGCTCATGGTAACAACATATCACCCTCAGACCAATGGGCAGTCTGAGCATGTAATAACAGAATTAGAGGATATGATTTGGGCTTGAATTCTTGATTTTGGAGGTTCATAGGAAAATCATATATCTCTAGTTGATTTTTCCTATAACAATAGTTTTTAGGAAACAATTCAGATGGGTTCATATAAGTCCCTTTATGGTAGGTTATGTCATTCACTGATGTGTTGGCTAGAGTTAAGTGATGCGGCACGACTAGTTCCTTATCTCATTTAGTAAACTTCATAAAAAGTCTATCTGATTCTAAAAAATATAGATACATCTCTGTCTAGGTTGAATTCTTATACTAATCATCATCATACATCTTTTGATTTCGATATGGTATATCGGGTCTTTCTATTTGTATTGTCTAGATTGGGATAGAAATGAATTAGGAGACTATAAAGTTATCACCTCAATATATTGGGCCTTTTGATATAGTGGATAGATTAAATATGGTAGACTATCAGTTGAAGATACTTCATAGGTATCTTTACAGGCATGATATCATCCAATAACATTATCTATGATAGTATCATCCAGAACCATCTCACTCATTTGACCCTAAGGGAATTGAGTTGGATATGGTTGCATCCTTCGAGGAGAATCTAATACATATCATGTATCATAGCACAGAGGCTCTATTAGGGATGTCATTTCATCCATTATTGGCACTACGGTAGCATGGATGTGTACTGGACAAGACCTTGGAGTGGGAAGACAATTTACATGCACAGTGGACAAAACACTTCTCTATTCATGTTTCACCACCCTCTAAAGGGAAGCACAAGGATGTTTTTTATTAAGGGGTGAGGTTATAATGTCCTAGATTTTCCCAATGGTACAAAACATTTTTTTGTTTAAATTACTTTGTTTCACCCAAATAATGATGCCAAATGTAGTCAAGAAGAATGGGGTGTGTCCTGGGCTTATTCGGAGCCTAGATCCCCAAAATCGGAGGAGGTAATCTGGGATTCACGGTTAGTATAAATAGTGCATCCCAACATGCATGGTTTTCCTAAACTCTACAACTACAAATGGTGGGGACCTATACGCTGCACACTTTATATACAACAATGTGACCCAAGAAGCTCCATCATGTAGTTTTGATTGTGTATTTTTTGCACAGTTTATAAATAGTTAGACAAACTGTGCAAGGTTCCGATTTGAAGTGGATCATGGTGCATTGTTGGCACACAGTTTAGAAAACCATGTGGCCAAACAGTGCACCCCTATATTTGAGTGTGAAATTAAATTATGTTCCCCTATTAAATTATCTAACTCTTCCTCCCCCCCCCCAACTCATTTCTAGTAGGCTCCTCCTCCTTCTTCAAATGCATCTCTCCTTCCTCTCAATCTAGGGATCAATCCACCACATCTATGTGGTGTATGTTCCACTCTTCATCAAATCCCATGAATCTCTCTTTGTAATATCTTCAATCACCTCCCTTATATTTCATGTTTCTTCCATCTTCTATTTCACTGTATCATTTAAAGATAATTTTCCCCCTTTTCAGAGAATTTTATGCTTTTTTTATTTCTTCCATTCTCAATCAAATCAATGGTCGATGTTGGATGATGGAAGCTCTTTGAGGCTAAGGCATGTGGTGTAATTCTTTACCAAAATATTTTTTTTTTCATTTTTTAGGATGTGTTATTATGCTACGAGTTAGACCTTTCTAGTACCACCTCTATTTTATTAAATTAAATTAAATAAAATTTCTTACCATCCCTTTTTCAATATAAGATTATGGTGAATTAACCCCTTGGGTTGATCACCTTGAATTTAGGAAAGCCAATGAGTGTTCTTCACCATTGAGCCTTAATTTCCCCAAGCATTATATATTCTAAACATCCTTTGAGGGTGTTTTTTTATAATTGATTATTATAATTGATTAAGTTGGATTAAATTTGGTGATGAGCCATGTGTTAGTACCTAATACCTCATTCCATAAATGAAGTAGTCTAATTAAATGAATTGTACAAGTTCTTTTTACCTTAAACCTCAGCCATAAATAGACCATTAAAAGATAATTCATCATCCAATATACCTACTAATATATAAAGGATTTAATAGATTAAATGGTCTATCTTTCTAGACATGTTAAATTTTTACTTCCTTGTATAATGCTTTCACCTTAGTACTGAGGTTAAATCAAGGGGTTCCAACTTAAGGACCCCTTGGATGGACTATTTTACCTTCTTGTTAGAATTTTAATTTCTTTGTAAACATGTCGATGGGGACATTAGCTATGCCTAGGATGGGATCACCATGAATTTATTATTTTATAGCTTGAAAATTGGCATTGGTTTGCTACAGGAGACCCCTTGTATGGGCATAATGGAACAATGGTTTTACCAAACCATGAGAGATACTCGATCCTCAATGTGTGAAACCAGGTACGAACTTAGAGGTTAGTTCTTGATATTTTCACACTATGTCTAATGTGGCACTTGGGACATAATTCTTGCGTCACATTGGATGAATTCCACAGCATTGGACATATATTGATCCCCTCGAGTGATACATGGAAATTTTCCTTGAATTTACATTCACATGATTAGTGTGACTCTCTAAAATATTAAATAGGGTTTTAATTGAATTAAAAATGTAGATGTTTTTTTAATGAATGGTGATCCTTTGGTTTTGTAAATGTTGGTGTGTTTCCTACATGTCCAATAATAATCTTAGGGGAGGACCATATCCTTACCAATTATACCACTCACACTAACTTTACATGTTTTCTAGTTACAAACTCACCATCTTATGCCAAAGTTGATATTTTTGTTTGGGTGTCCTCTTGGAAAATAATACATTTTATATGTTTAATTATTTATTTATTTTGTTTTTCTATTATTAATTATATAAAACTATTCATTTTATATTACGCGAGATTGATTTGTGTATACATTGTTGTTGGTGCCCTATAGATATTGTATTTGACACTATACTATGGCCTCTGTTAGTTCCTGAGTAGACTTTATAACTATTGTTTTTTATAAAGGTAAGGATCCATCTTTTTATTATTGATTGTTAGTTATAGGATGGATTTCAGAGTACAGCACCGACCATATGCTTGATATGATATACATAGAAGTTTTTTGGAATTTTGTTTATTTAGTTAACATGTGGTACATGCATTTATCCCCTACCCATTTCATACTCATTTTTTATAAAAAACATCATATTATGTATTAGTTATTATAATTATTCATCTCCCTCTTATTATATTACATGTATTTCATTCCTATGTAATTTATTTAAACTGATGCCCTTTTCTTATTTTTATATCGGTTTATTCTTATTATATTATAATGTGTGTGTGTGTGTGTTTTACTCTAATATTTGAGGGAATAGTCTCCTAATAGAGACACCCTAGGCCCTCATTTCTAGTCAGAAACCACTAGCATTTGGGGATGCACTCTTGAGGTCTTTTGACCATCGTATTGGGGAACTGTTGAGTGGAATCAGGGGTGGGTTGTTAAAATAAAATTATTCAAATCTTTGGTAAAATGAAACATAAGAAATTTTGATCTCAGATGCTCTCTAAGGGAAAATAGGAGAGATATGAATTACAACTTAAAAATAACATGAATTTAAGGGTATTAAAACATGATCAAAACTATTCAAAAACAAAACCTACATATCATTGATCATAATCATGAGTTCTGGAAAAAATATTTGTTGTTTGTAATACATGAATCATAAAGGAATCAAATATCATGATGCCTAATAGCTTAACATTAGCATAAGTCATGAGGTTATAGCATACACATTATAATAGAAAATTATTTTCATAGTAGTCAAGGTTCACTAACAAGACTATCATAGTGGATTGAGTTTACTCCCTAAACTACCATAGTAGTCAAGGTTCAATCCAAATACTATCATAGTGGATGGAGTCCCTTGATAAACTGGTGTCACTCCCCATTCTAGTCCTCTTTATCTCATGTGATACCCATCTTTAAAGAATATATTAGAGGGTTGTGTAATTATTTTCCCACGCATCACATAATAAAAAACATATATATGTGTTCCAAAATATCAAAAAACATTCATCATATCGTAACCCATGAAAAGGAAATGGGTTTCATAAACATTTCAACATATCATAACCTATGGAGAAGAAATATGTTCTTAAACCTCTTATCACTATAATTATAAACCATATAGAGATATAATAAGGATGGTATAAGTATATCATATCCCCAGTAAAACTTATTTAACATCAAAGGATGTCATCATAGATGAAAAATTCTTTTAAAAGGTCACATAGAACATTTTATAAGGAAAATATCATTTTCAAGTTGAAATCACTTCCTTAAAAACTAAAAATGTCCCAAATATTAAGTTAAAAAGATTATTTGCAAAG
The DNA here is from genome assembly GCA_963277665.1 of Viscum album. Classification (NCBI taxonomy): domain Eukaryota; kingdom Viridiplantae; phylum Streptophyta; class Magnoliopsida; order Santalales; family Viscaceae; genus Viscum; species Viscum album. The sequence goes on from OY728159.1 coordinate 1,868,541,887, forward strand.
AATCTTAAAAAAATGTAAAATAATCATCAAATCATTGATTGGTTAGGATGGTGGAAAAATTTTTCCATGTTGTATAAGTTTAAAGAAAACATTCCTTTCACGCTTTTGTAAAAAATCAAAAAAAAAATAATTATTTGGAAAATGAAAATAAAATTATTTTAAAACCATTTTTTGAAAGTTAAATCATGGGAAAAACTAATTTAAACTATCATTAGAGAATAATAAAAATGTTTTTTTTATTTGGATATGAAAGACAAAAGGGTTTTCAAAAAAAAGAGATAAATAAAATCAGTTTTCCTTAAAAAATTTCCTTCATCCTCTTGAGTACATAATATAAGGAAAAATTAAAGGAAAAAAAGTATTCTCAAGAAAATAATATAGGAATGAAATTATGAAGTTCATTCCAAGGTGGATTTTAAGATTTCATCATCAGATACTTAATCAAAAACAATCTCAATAAATAATTAAATTGCTAACACCAAACCCTTATCACTTTAGTTACTTTCGAATTATAATTCTCATGAATAGATAACTTCAAATAAATTTTTAAATATCATGAAGGAGATGATATTAATGATATAAAATATCAAATAGTTTGTATATACATATCATAAAATAATATAGGTTCATAATAAAACATATGTCTCATAAAAGATAATTTGGGATAATAAACCCTTACCTTGAGTTCCACTTGCTTCTAAAGCAATATAACCTCCTGTATGATAAATTCAAATTTATGAAACATCTATACCAAAATCATGCACATGCTTATAATGTATGATTCCATATTTTCCAACTATGTATTTCCTTAATATTTGATAATCCTTTTGGTGTTTGGTTTAATTTTTTGGCAGGATAATTGGGTAGCATATGTTTAATGGAGTTAGGTTTTTGGTGGTGTAGTAAATGATAAAGATATTCAAGGATATAAAATGAATTTATAGCCTAAATAATAAATTTATCATGTAAATTCATTAGTCAAGCTAACCCACTATGAAAATCCTTTTACATCGAAACCTCATTAGGGAAGGCCGTAAAAAATGGATTTACACCTTATAATGTTATCATACATTGTAAGATCATTTTTATGCATTTTTTAAGATGAAACAATAGATTCATAAATGTATATGTTAATCATGGGATTTATGGAATAAATCCATTATTTGCAGAATAAATATGATGTGCACTTTGTTTTATCCCATCACCTGGTGTATTGATAATTCATTTTGCCTACATCATTGGAAAACCCTTCAAGAAGTTACAAATAAGAAAAATTTTCAATCTAGAGGATTATTCTCATTGGATCATCATTTTCTGGATCATGATGAAGGTAAGCCTTGGACATTCTCCTCCTTCCACTCTAGTTCATTTTTATTCCTTATGACAAACCCTCAATGAATTTTGTGTTGGAAACATACACATTCTTAGAAAAGGGGAAGTAATAAGGAGTTCAGCTTTACCACAAATGTTGAGTTGTTTCTTCAAAATCTTTGTTTTGAGTTGGGAGATTTAAAACATATCAATATTTTCAATTTCAAATATCAATAGTTTGTTAAATATGTGTGATCAAAACTGAATGTTGTGTGTGTGACCTGAATAGTTGTATAATTTCTTATATTATGATACACATATTCTTAAACCTTCCATTAGATATCATAAATTCCATTAGTGTTGAGATCAAGACTAACATCCACCCAATAGGTGTGCCACAAATGATCTTGTCATTACTTGGTCAGATTAGACATACACCCCTAATATGTTGTCGGAACATGATTAATTACTATCTTAACAATATTATTTTGGAGTGATATGATATTAGTATTGATTTATTAAAATATAATCACTTGGACTAGATTGGTTAAATGATTTAGAAAGTAACATCCCAGGTACATAAATAATACAACATATTTCATATTTATGAATATTTTTGAATTAAATATTAATTTTACTTTAAAAGGGTTGATATTTTCGATAGCGTATCTAATACGCAACAACGGGTTTCTTTGAAATATTATGTTGCGTACTAATAATATAATATTATTATTTTAAATGGTAGTTAACTCCTCGTCGTTGTATTGGAGGGAATGAAAAAAAACTAACCAAAATATGATTATACATGTTTGTTAAATTTATTTAAATTTATCCAATAAACATTCAGAGGCTTAAAATTTGAATGAATCTAATTTTAAGCATATTTTACATTAAAAGGTTGATTTAAAGCCTTTTAATGGTGAAGCCTCTTTAAATATAGTTTTGGTCATTTTTTTATGTTATATTTGACCAAATAAAATTATTCTTTATATTTTGGACATCCAAATTTACTTTGGGTAATTTTTTGGAATAATTCTAATAAAAATCATTTTTTAATGAATAGTGAAAAATATTGTATTTTAATTCAAAACTGTGTTTTAATATAATTTATTTATATGGTTATATAATATTTTAAATTGGTTTTAAAGTGTAATTAGAATTTATTTTTACCATTTAATCCAACATTGGTCATTGGAATTTATTTCACTTTGAAATTGAATATAAACAATTGTCAATCTTTTGATAGTTATTATTTCGTAAAAACACACTATTTGTTTTAGCAACGAAAATTAATTTTAAATTAATTAATGCAACTTATATGTTTTGAATTTGAAAAAAATATTTATCATTTTTTAATTTGGAAAATCAAATATAGCTTAGGCTGAACTTTTGGTAGTTTTCTGAAAAACATCATTTTTTGATGAATGGTGAAACCACTTATTAGTAGTTAAAAAAAACTGAATTTTTCATTTAAATGAAATTTTACCACTTCTGTGAATTGAATTTAGAAAATTATACATACATGTTTGTTATTAGTAAGTAAAATTTGGCTCAAAAAGATGAAAATAATTTTTCGTGAATAGTAACTTTTGACTTTTATTTACCACAATTAATGGTAAATATGGTAATTCAAGGTAAAAAGAATATTACAAAAATTCAAAATTACTTTAACACGTGTCCTAACATTATTGGATGAGTGATGGACGACTAGGGGAATCCTTGGGTCGATTTTGGGACCCCATGGATCCACTTATGAATGGTAATGACACTTTAGATTAATTAATTTAATGTAAAGGCAAAAATGACATAAACAAAAATATTTTAGAAAATTAATTTTTATATGGTGTTACATAAGTAATATTTTTGACCATAAATATTCATTGGAGATATAATAATATTTACTACATCATGGAATTTTTTACAATTTTTATATATCGAATAAATTAAATTATTTATGACACAATAATCATACAGTGTTTACCTCATTAATAAATCATTTAATTAAATAATACTATAAATATTAAAATAACATCCAAAAGATATCCAATTCTTATTTAATGATTTTATTTGGACCATTAATCATCTTATATTCGAATATAATGATTTTTGGACCTTTTTAAATCGAATATAAGTTTATAATAAAATAATAATTTCACACTTTCCTAAAGAGCCCATACCCCCCCCCCTTATAAGAAGCCCTCACTTCTAACCAATTGCACACACCTCTCAAGCCTTTGGACTCATCCAAAATCTTCCCAATTAATCTCCCTACATCCCTATCCTTCTCCTAGAAGCCTTAAAATAGGCATAAGGCACTTCAAGAAGTCTTTTTGGTTCAAACCAAAGGAAGTTACCCAAATTAAAGGTAACAGTTTCTCTTAAGATCTTTTCTTTTATTTTACTTCTCCAACCCAGAAACTCTTTTTATTCCTTTATTTTATAAAAAAACATGATCCTAAATATACTATGATTTTTTTATGATAATGATTCAAACTACAGTTACACACACCTCCATTTAATGGGTGAAGAACATACTGTTTCTGTGGATGGAAAACTAACTCCTCACGAGACGATGATTGTTCGATTATCTTACAGCCTATCATGGTGGCCATTATGATGGAATTGTATTTATATATGATATATATTATGTTTTTGTTTTCATTATGCTTCTTTATTCTCCATTTATATCATACCTTTATCGTTTCCATTATGGGTAAACACGATAATTTCATTTTTGGAAGTGCAAACTACCGCCCCCTCAAAGTGATATGACTCGTTAATTCCATATGTGGGACATATAAAGGAGGTATTTAATGATATTATATATTATATTATATTGTAATTATAATATACCTATATATAATTATGTTTTAATTCCATTAAAATATGAAATATAAATGAAAGCAGTGTTCATGCGTACGTACGACTTACCGTCTCTATAAACGGGGCATTTCTTTTCTTACATCCAAATGATTTGTACTTTTATAAATATATATATATATATATACTGGATATATATGGTATATATGATATATATGATATATAAATAATGAATATCATTCTAGATATGATGGACTATTGACCACATGAACAACTTGTAAATATAAGGTGTTCATTTTTTACTCAAGTACCAAATGTTGACAAACTGATAGTTATTAACATAAATAATTACATAATGTTTATAACGTGATAATAAGTGATATAAAATGAATAATAAACTTTAAAAAGGTTCTTAAAAAAGTAAAATTTAACTTTAGTTTATTATTCAGGAGACTAAACAGCGATCGAGTCATGCCCGACACAAGGTAAGGGACTTCCTCTCAATCTTATTTCATTGACGTATGTTTAGTTTTATACACGACTATATTTTATACCATGTATAAACCCCTTTTACTTTTCATTTCATTCAAATAAAATATTTTTATACAAGGAGTTTTACTAAATGAGAAAAAGGAATGTTTCTTTTAACGTAAGCGGTGACAATTACCTAACCACCACTGCGAGTATTATTTATTCTTTGGATTCCTTAACAAGTTGTAATGTTTTTAAATGGAAAACTAAATACCATATACTCTTTTTACATATTTTGGTATTGAAAATGATTTTGAGAATGGATTTATTATTTCAATATCTTTAAATGATATTTTGTTATTGCAATGTGGAAATGTTATCTTTCCTTTATGCTTATGTTATGATCATGTTATGTTTCTTGGGGATTATTTACGTATACAGGTGGTTCTATTATAAACCATGAGCAGGTGAGCCCAAGATTGTTGTCCAATTCATTGGATAACATGACAGAGGTAAACATGGATGTTTCTCCTAAGAGATTTAGGTAATTTATTTTGTTGGGTATTACAAAGTAACTCCTTATGAAGTTGTGATAGAAACAATGTAAGTATGTTATGAATTCCACAAGTTACCTTTATAATTTATGATTTATAAGTGTTATTCATAAAATATTACGATTTCATGAGGTAAGTAAAAGAGTTCATGTTTTTTATGTATTTATGAACAAATGTATTCTTTATTTTTCTTATAACCCTTACTGAGCTTTTTATGCTCATACCAAGTTCTGAAATGTTTTCACAGGACTTAAAGATGAATAGTTTCAACTATGGGATCCAGAAAAAGTCATCCTGTCTGAAACCTAGAACTAGACATGACTCTTTTTTCCAGAAGTTTTTATTTTATGAAAAAAATGGAAACATTTTAGAAGTTTCTACTTTGTACTCTTTAGAGATGTAATATTTATGTCCTAATTATCTGAAACTGTAAACCTGAAAAGATTCTCATTGTGAATTATTCATTTAATTCAATATTATGTAATTTTTACGTCTGGGTCCTTGTAGTTGGTATCAGAAGTCAGTTTAGATTACTTTAAGAGTTAGGGTATTGTTAAATTAATATCCACAAATTAATTTATGTTAATATCAAAGTCATATAGAATTTTAAGATTACCATGTTGCTTTGCCTAAGATATTTCTGTGTTCAGAATAGTTTTCTGCAGAGGAAATATGGCAGCTATGTTGGGACGACATCAAAAGGAAGACAAACTTCCAAATCAGCACCCTGAGATGGTCAGAATCAGAACTGAATAGTTTGTTGTAGTGATGGAACAATTGACTCAGGCTATAAATCGAGGTGGTATCCATGCATGAGATCAGCCAGATCAACTGTAGAGGAATATGTCAGTAATGGAGCATTTCATGAGGCAACATCCCCCATCATTCAAAGGACCATCTGACCTTGTGCTAGAAGAAGGGTGTGTTACATCACTATAAAAGATTTTTCATGTCATGGGTTGTTCAGAACATCAAAAGATTGGTCTCGCTATTTACCGTTTTGAAGGTGAAGCTGATCAGTGGTGGTCGATGGTGAAAAATATCAAGGATAATGAGGAGATTGATGCTCTCTATTGGGATTAATTCAAAGGTATGTTTCTTGAGAAATATTTTCCTAAGGTGGTTCATCTTATAATGGAAAAAAATTTCCTGGAATTGAGGCAGGAGGATGACTCAGTGGCTTCTTATGAAGAAAAATTCACTCGACTGGCAAGGTATGCTCCAAATTTCATACGGGATCTTCATAGTAAAATCAACTGTTTTTACTGAGGATTAAATACAATGTATCGACGGGCTTTAGCTTCTCGTGAGTTTAAAAGTTATGAAAAACTTGTTCATTGTGCGGAGATGGTGGAAATGAAGTTTGATGATGATCAGGTGTTCTTTGAAAAACAACAAAATAAGTGGTCGAGGTGACAGGTGAAAGGGAAGAACTCTTAAAAAACCAGATGGTAAGATACTTAATTTTACAGTTTGTGAAAATTGTTGTAAAAATCATGCTGGGAATTCCTTTTGAATTCTTTTAAGTGCTACCAATGTGGTAAAATGGTACATAAGGCTCGTAATTGTAGTGATAAAGATTAGGGTAATGGAAAGAAAAAATCTAATTTATAGTCTGTAAAATGTTTTAAGTGAAATGAAATGGGTCATTATGAAAATGATTGTCCAACAAAGAAGTCAATCGAAGGAAGGAATCCAGACTACAAGCAGAAAGGGGTGGTGAAATCCTTTTCAACTACTTCAGCAGATGTTGGGCCATCAAATGAAGTTGTATCTGCTACACTATTTGTTTGCTCCGATTATGCCAATGTGTTTTTTGATTTGGGGTCTACACATGCTTTAATTTCTGAGAAGTTTTCTAGTAAATTGGGAATTCCATCTCAAGATAGGAATATAGAACATAAAGTAAAAACACGTAGAGGAAATGTTGAGACAAAAAGAAAACATAAGAACATTCTTTTCCTTGTGTATGGAAAAAATCTACATGCAAACCTTATTGTTTTGCCTCAACTAGAGTTTGATGTTATTTTGGGTATGGATTGGCATTCTGTTTATCATACTAAGATTGACTGTAGAGCTAAAGAGGTTTCTTTTCAGAATGATTTTTAGTTTGTATACAAGAAAGAACCCTTTCTTTGGATAACATATCAGGAAGCTGAGAAACTAGTAAAAGAAGGAAATGAATGTTACCTTGTACATATTGTTGAAAACAAAGGAAATATTAAGATTAATGATGTGCCAGTGGTAAATGAGTACCTTGATTTTATTCCTGATTAGTTTCCTAGTATTATACCTGGTCGAGAAGTTGAATTTACTATTGACTTAGTTCCTAATTCTAAGACAATTACAAAACCCCCTTATCAAATGGATCAAATTGAACTTTTAGAGTTAAATAAGAAATTTCATAAGTTGTTATATAAAGGTTTCATTCGACCTAGCACATCACCATGGGTGATCATGTCTTGTTTTTTAAAAAGAAATATGGTTCAATGAGACTTTGCATTGATTATAGAGCATTGAATAACATTACTATTATGAAAAAGTACCATTTTCCTCATATCGATGATTTGTTTGATCAGCTCCAATGAGATTAGTACTTTTCAAAGATTGAAATGAGGTTGGGGTACCATTAGTTGAAAGTAAAGGAAGTATACATTCCGAGGACCACGTTTCGTACAAGATATGGCCAATATGAATTTGTAGTTATGCCTTTTGGTTTAACCAATGCACCTGCTGAATTCATGGATCTTATGAATAGAATTTTCCACGAGTTCATGGATATGTTTGTGGTTGTGTTCATTGATGATATTTTGGTTTATTCCAAAATTAAAGAGGAACATGAAATTCATTTAAGGTTTGTCTTTCAAACCTTAAAAGAAAAGAAACTGTATGGGAAATTCAGAAAGTGTGAGTTTTGGTTGCAACAAATTTGTTTCCTTGGTTACATTTTTTCAAAAAAAAATGGCATAAAGGCTTCTCCTACTAAAAAAATGTTATTAAAGAATGGACAAGACACACAAATGTAACATATATTCATAGTTTTCTTAGTTTGGCAGGTTATTATTGGAGGTTTGTTAAAAAAAATTCACAGTTATCGTGTCCAATGACTAAGTTAACTCAAAAAGGAGTTAAGTTCATCTAGAAAAAAGAATGTGATGATTGTTTTCAAGAATTGAAAAGAAGATTGGTGAATGTTCCAGTTTTGGAACTTCCATTAAGAAATGTTGAGTTTGTTATCTAAAATAATTCTTTGTCGAAAGGACTTGGTTGTGTCCTCATGCAGAATGATCAGGTAATTTCTTATGCTTCACGTCAGTTGAAACCACATGAGTTAAATTACCCTACACATGATTTGGAATTAGATGCTGTTTTTTTTTGTTTTAAAAATTTGGAGGCATCATTTTTATGGAGTAAAATGTGAAATATATACTGACCAAAAAAGTTTAAAGTATATATTCACTCAAAAATAATTGAACATGAGACATAGGAGATGGATTGAATTAATCAAGGATTATGATTCCACGATCCATTACCATCCGGGAAAAGAAAATAAAGTGGTTGATGATTTGAGGCAAAAAAGAAATGCTTCATTAACCATGTTATGTTTGGAACAAGATCCTTTGGTTTTTGATTTGATAAACTTTGGAATAGAAGTTGTTGGTGCAGAAAATTATTCTATTTTGTATCAGGTTTCAATGAGATCATCTCTATCAGACAGAATTAAGCAAGCACAGAAGGAAGACAGTGAGTTTCAGAAAAAGGTAGAGTTGGTTTATAAGGGTAAGTTTCCTGAATTTAACATTGATAATGATTTTGTTTTGATATTTGGAAAGAGATTATGTGTGCCTTCTGATTCATATTTGAAGAATGAGTCATTATGTGAATCTCATAGTTCCCTGTTTTTAGTTCATCATGACAGTACTATGATGTACATAGATCTTCGTGAGTATTACTAGTGGGATGGAATGAAGAGAGATATTTCTGATTTTATTGTGAATTGTTTGACTTGTCAGTAGGTTAAAGTAGAGCGGTAGTTTCCAAAAGGGTTGCTTCAGCCTTTACCAGTTCCAGAGTGGAAATAGGAAAATATATCCATGGACTTTGTTGTGGGATTACCAAAGAAATCTCGAGTTAATAATGCAATCTAGGTTATTTTTGATCTATTAACTAAATTTGCTTATTTCCTTATTATTCAAGATACTTTGTCTCTAGATCAACTTACTCGGTTGTATGTTAAAGAGATATTCAGGTTGCATGGAGTTTACCTCTCTATTGTATCTGTTCGTTATCCCATGTTTACTTCTAACTTTTGGAAAGGATTTCAGATGTCATTGGGTACTGAATTAAATTTTAGTATGTCTTTTTATCCTCAATCAGATGGGAAATTATAATGAACAATTCAAAAATTAGAGGATATGTTATGTGCTTACTCAATAGATTATCATGGAAGTTGGGAACAACATCTTTCTTTGGTTGAATTTTCATATAATAACAGTTTTCATTCCAGTATACAGATGGATCCATTTGATGCATTATATAGAAAGAATTGTCGAACTCCAGCATTTTGGGATAAAGATAGTGAAAGGAAGCTGATGGGACCAGAATTGGTAGAAGATATGGAAAAGAAAGTTCAATTGATTCAGAAGGAAATGAGAACAGCTCAGAGAATACAAAAAAGTTATGTGGATAACTGGAGGAAGGATCTTTCTTTTTAGGTATGTGATCATGTCTTTCTCAAAGTTTTTCTATGGAAAACTGTTATGCATTTTGGTAAGAAAAGAAAGTTGAGTCGGATGTTCATTAGACCTTATAAAATCCTGGAGAAAGTTGGATTAGTTGAGAAGAGAGTGGCTTTACCTCCAAGATTATCCCAAGTACACAAATTTTTTTCATGTTTCGATGTTGAGAAATTATATACTGGATACATCTCATGTTTTGAGCCCAAAAGTACTTTAGTTGGAAGAGAATATCTCTTATGAAGAACAACCAGTTCAGATTCTTGACCATAGAGATCAAGTGTTGTGGAATAAGGTAATTCACCAGGTAAGGTTTTGTGGAAAAACCATATGGTTGAAGAGGTAATGTGGGAATATGAAAATTCTATAAGGGATAAATACCCCCCACTTATTTTTATAAGTGAATAAAAATTGCGAGGACGCAATTTCCAAAAGGGGGGAAGGATGTAACATCCTAGATAAATAAAGAATAAGACATATTTCATATTTATTAATATTTTTTAATTAGATATTAATTTTACTTTAAAGGGGTTTCTATGTTCGATAACGTACCTGATACATGACAACGGGTTTCTTTGAAATCTTGTGTTGCACACTAATAATATAATATTATTATTTTAAATGGTAGTTAACTCCTTGAAGTTGTATTGGCGGGAATGAACAAAACTAACTGAAATATGATTATACATGTTTGTTAAATGTCTTTATATTTATACAATAAAAATTCAGAGGCTTAAAATATGAATGAATCTAATTTTATGCATAGTTTACATTAAATGGTCGATTTACCACCTTTTAATGGTGAACGTTCTTTAAATACAGTTTTGGTCTTTTTTATATTTTCTATTTGACAAAATAAAATTATTCTTTAGATTTGGGACATAAAAATTTACTTTGGGTAATTTTTTGGTATTTTTCTGATAAAGTTCATTTTTTAATTAATAGTGAAAAATATATTATTTTAATTAAAAACGGTTTTTTAATCTAATTTGTTTATATGGTTAGATTATCTTGTTAATTGGTTTTAAAGTGTAATTAGAATTTATTTTTACCATTTAATCCAATGTTATTCATTTTAATTAATTTCACTTTGAAATTGGACTTAAACACGTGTCAATCTTTTAATAGTTATTGTTTCTTAAAAACATGGTATTTGTTTTCACAACAGGAATTAATTTTAAATTAATTAATGAAAAATATATGTTTTTAATTTTGAAAAATAGACATCATTTTTTAATTTCTAATATCAAATATATATTAGTCTGAACTTTTGGTAGTTTTCTGAAAAATCGCAATTTTTTGATTAATAGTGAAACCACTTAGTAGTAGTTAAAAAACTGAATTTTTTCCTTTAAATGAAATTTTACCACTTCTGTGAATTGAATTTCAAAAATCCGACATATATGGTTGTTATTAGTAAGTAAAATGTGGTTCAATAAGATGAAAATAATTTTTGGTGAATAGTGATGTTTGACTTTTATTTACCGTGGTTAAAGGTAAATAGGGTAATTCAAGGTAAAAAGAATATTATAATAATTTAAAATTACCTTAACACTTATACTATCCTTATTTTAGGAGTGATGGCCGACCATGGTCATCCTTGGGTCGATTTGGGGACCCCATGGAGCCACATATGAATGATAATTACACTTTAGATTAATTAATTTAATGTAAAGGAAAAAATGACATAAACAAAAATCTTTTAGTAAATTAATTTTTATATGGTGTTATATAAGTAATCTTTTTTACTATAAATATTCATTACAAATATAAAAATATTTCCTACATGATGGTATTTTTTTATAATTTTTAGATATCTAATAAATTAAATTATTTATGACACAATAATGATGCAGTGTTTACCTCATTAATAAATCATTTAATTAAATAAGATTATAAATATTAAAATAACATCCAAAACCTTTCCAATTATTATTAGATGATTTTATTTCGACCGTGAGTCATCTTATATTCGACTCTAATGATTTTTGGACCTTTTGAAACCGAATATCTATTTATAATAAAATAATATTTTTACACTTTCTTAAAGATTCCCTCATCCCCCTTATAACAATTCCTCACTTTAATCCAATTCCACACACCTCTCACACCTTTAGGCTCATCCCAATTCTTCCCAATTAAGATCCCTACATACCTATCCTCATCCTAGAAGCCTTACCTTTGGTAGAAGTCACGTCAATAAGTCCTTTTGGGTCAAACCTAAAGAAGTTACTCAAATTAAAGGTAATAGTTTCTCTTAACTTCTTTTTTTTTATTTTACTTCTCCAACCCCTAAACTCTTTTTATTCCTTTCATTTATAACAACACCAGTATCCTAAATATAACAGGATGTTTTTATGAGAAGTATTCTAACTACACTTACACACACCTCCATCTAATGGGTAATGAACATATTGTTTCTGTCGATGGAAAACTAACGCCTCACGAGATAATGATTGTTTGATTACCTCCTACCACCTATCATGGTGGCCATTATGATGACAATATATTTATATATGATATATATTATGTTTATGTTTTATTTATTATTCTGTATTTTCCATTTATAACATTACTTTTTTGGTTTCCATTATAGTTATACACGATAATTTCATTTGAGGTAGTGCGGACTACCGCCCCCTCAAAGTGATATGACTCGTTAATGCCATACGTGGGATGTATAAAGGATGGAGTTAATGATATTATATATGATATTATACTGGAATTATAATATACCTATGTATCATTATGTTTTAATTCCATTAAAATAATAAATAAAAATGAAAGTAGCATTCATTCATACGTATGGCTTACTGTCTCCATGAACGGTGCATTTCATTTCCTACCTCCAAATTATTTGTACAATTATCAAAATATATATCTATATATACTGGATATATATGATATATATGATATATATAATATCAAAATAATTAATATCATTCTGGATATAATGGACTATTGACCCCATGGACAACTTGTAAATATAAGGTGTTCATTTTTTTACTCAAGTACCAAATGTCGACAAAACAATTGTTATTAACATAAATGATTACATAATGTTTATAACACGGTAATAAGTGATATAAAATGAATAATAAACTTGAAATAGGTTCTTAAGAAAGTATAATTTAACTTTAGTTTATTATTCATGAGATTAAAGAGCGATCGAGTCAAGTCGGACACGAGGTATGGGACTTCGTCTCAATCTACTTTCCTTGAGGCATGTTTTTCTTTATACATGCCTTTTTTTATAAAGTGTATAAACCCCTTTGACTTTTCATTTCATTCAAATGGAATCTTTTTATATGAATTTTTTACTAAATGACCAAAAGGAATGTTTCTTTTAACGTAAGCGGTGACAATGACCTAACCGCCTCCATAAGTATTATTTGTTCTTTGGCTTCCTTAACAAGTCGTAATGATTTTAAAAGGAAAAATAAATACCATATAATCTTTTTACGTAATTTGGTATTGAAAATGATTTTGAGAATGAATTTATTATTTCAATATCTTGAAATGATATTTTTTTATTGCAATGTGGAAATTTTATCTTTCCTTTATGCTTATGTTATGATCATGTTATGGTTCTTGGGAATTATTTACGTATACGGATGGTTCCGTGATAAACCTAGGGTGGGTGAGCCCGATGTAGCTCTCCAATGCATTGGGTAATGTTCCAGAGGTAAACATTTATGTTTCTCCTAAGAGATTTAGGGAATATACTATGATGGGTATTCCAAAGTAACTCCCTATGTAGCTGTGGTAGCTACAATGTAAGTATGTTATGGGTTCCACAAATTTCCTTTATAATTTATGATTTCTATGTGTTATTCATAAAATCTTATGATTTAATTAAGTAAGTAAAAGAGTTCATGTATTTTATGTATTTATGAACAAATTTTTTCTTTCTTTGTCTTATAACCCTTACTCAGCTTTTTATGCTCATCCCAAGTTTTGAAATGTTTTCACAGGACTTAAAGATTATTAGGGTCAGGGATGGGATCATGGAAAAGTCATGCTGTCTAAAACCTAGAACTAGACATGACACTTTTTTTCAGGAGTTTTTATTTTATGAAAACAGTGGAAACTTTTTAGAAGTGTCTACTTTGTAATCTTTTAAGATGTAATAGTTATGTCCTAATTCTCTAAAACTCTAAACCCAAAAAGATTCTCAATGTGAATTATTCATTTAATTCAATATTATGTAATGTTTAATGTCGAGTCCTTATATAGAATCATCTTGGAATGTTTATTTTATGAGTTATGACTATTCTATAATGTTAATGAACTTTTAATTAAAATGATAAATGAAATGAGATATAACTAAAAATGTTATTAATTGAGATAACAAAGTTATGTGTTGTAAAGGGATAGATAAATGGTAATCAACGGAAAATTACCTTTATGTATTATGATGAACTATTTATTGTAATTGATGTACAGTTATGCCGAAATGATTATATATAGTTCTTGGGTCTAGTTATGTTTAAATGATTATATATCAGTTATACATAAATTATAATATATAGGGCTTACTCCTAGTTATGATGAAATAATTATATATAGGATTATTCTCATTTATGCTGAAATGTTTATATATAAGTCTTGTTCTTGGTTACGCTGAAATTCTTAAATATAGGGTTTCAGATCAGTGATTCTGAAATGATTATATAAAGGTTTTTTTCCTAATTCTCTTATAGTGGTTCTTTTGTACACTTTTTATGTACTATACCCTATGAGGGTTATGTATATGGATTGCATGGTTCCATGAAATTCATATAGTTATCGTGCATGGTGTTGAAGGAGGATTTGATGACCTTGTGTGTCAACACATAGCTTTGGGGTCAAAAATTTTATTTTATTAATAGAATTAACATATTAACTTAATACCATGAATCTCACTTTGTTTCATGTAATATATTCCTCAAAATGGATTTTTTTAGACACGGTGGTGTCAACCAACTGAGTTTTACTCACACCCTGGATGGGTTGTCGTTTGGTACTCGAACTAATTTCATGCATATTAGTTCGGACAAAGGAAAGGATCCCTATTATTGATTTTTATTACTAGATGGGTTGGAGCTTGGAGATTGGACTGGTATGGGGTTTAATGTAATGACCCCAAATTTTATCAATAGTATTTTCCTTCGTATAATTATGTCATGTATTATAGAGCACATACATCCCAAAGAGAAACCAATGAAAATATTATTCTTAAAAATTAATAATGATACATTAGTTATTAAATAAACTAATAAGAAAGCTAAATATTAAAGTGGTATAATACATATAATATAAGGGAATAATGATAGGATAATTTAGATATGATTGGTCCACCATAATTACCACACTCACGATCAAATATGTACAAATAAATATAATATTAACAATAAAATATTCATTCTAGAGATTAAATTATATATAATGCTGATAGAAAGAATAATTAAATTAATAATGAATGGAATAATTGGTATTTATAGTAATTTGTAAATCCATATGACCATTATAAATCAAACCATTATAATAGTAATTTGATCGTTTGAATAGTAACCTGATCGTTAGAATAATAATGTGATAGTGAATAATAGTAATCTAGATTTTGGAATTGTAACTTTACCAATTAATATTTAAAATAATATTTATGTATCCTATTAAATTAAAATATGATCTATTTATATCACAATACAAGTAAATAAATGTTTTAATAATGATAACTTTAGTGTTGGTATATTTGAAAGACATAATTATTTTATACGAAATTTTATAATGAATATAATGATTTAAAAGAATTATTTTTTTAATAAAATGGATTCATAAATTAATATTAAGTTGTATTATAATGATAATTTTATTTTAGTATGTTACCAAAAAAGTCAAAAGGTTATAAAATCGATTATCATATTAAAATCTATATTTTTCATATAAATTATAATTTTATTATATAAATTTGGTTTCTCATATTTATAAACTTATTTTCATAAAATTTATTCCACATTTGTAATATAAATGTTGAATAACGGTTAGGGTGAATTTTTAGTATTTTTATAAAATAGTTGATTTTTTTCTATAATTTACGGTATTTAAATTTACAATACAAGTACATGAGTTTTTAAATCATGGATTATATTAGAACTCATTAGTTAAAACTCACATGAACCAATTACTATATATAGTTAGAAGAATAAATACTGTTTATAGTCATTATCCAAAATAATAAACTAATGAATATAATAAACTAAAATACTCCTCTCCTCCCCTTATAAATACCACCCCTTCTCCTCACACCTTGTAAGACTTGAAACATTCAAACTATATACTAATCCCTCTCCTCATAACTCTCCCAACATTTAAGTGTTTCTATTCTCCCCAAATGAACAATTCAATTTTCTTTAAGGGGACCTTCAAGGAGATGACATTTAGAAGGTAACATTCAAAAACTATAACTTTTAATTTTTTTTATTCCTCTAACCTCTCTTTTTATCATTCACCCATAAAATAATAAAAATTAAAATATCATGTATATACTAGAATTTTATATTTAAAATGTAATATATTATATCTACCCCTTTTCTCATCTCTACTTGTTAAAATAAAAGAAACTATTTTCCAAATGATGGGGGTTAACCATCTCCATAGATAATGAGTTTTCATTTTCTATAACCACATTCATGGATAGTCGTAAAAGTATTATTATGGTTAAATAATATTGTAATAAATATATTCAAACTTATTTCATTTTCAATAAATAATATATAGAAATAATATAAAATAAAATGAAATTAATTTAGGATGGTCTGAAAAACTACCAAAATAAACTGAACAATTATCATTAAAATGTTATCAAATAAGTCATCCTCTTATGAGAAAAATATGATATACAAAACCATTTAAAATTTTAAAAGTGAATTAATACAATTTAATTTCAAATATGGATTTTTATTCAAATTTTAAAAGAACATCTATAATTATACACAAGCTAACCCCCCATGAAACCATGGAACGAACACTCCTAGAACAACAAAATTGAATATTATAACCCATAAAATGTCCTTAAATGAAATTAATAAAATTATAATAAAAAATTATATGTGGAAGAGTTTTTTAATTACTTAATAAATTAATATAAATTTATTATTTAGGACATTAATTTCAAGTGCAGAATGTATTCAAACATTGGGTAAGTGGTCTCTCTGAACCTCCATATTTCTTTTGGTTAACACTTTAATTATTTTTGCCTCAATTTATCTCTTTATTAGTACTATATTATTTCCCATATTAATTATATATTTACTAGACAAATGTATATATATATAACTCAATTCACATTTTTTTATGGGAAATACACATTTTAAAAGGTTCCCTTCTCAATTCCTCTGGATAAGAAACCTCGATTAAATAGAAATTCTCTATTTCTTACCCATTTTCAAGTGCACTAAATAAAATGTATTAATCCATTCATAGTTTCTAAAATCACTCTAATTATCATAAAAGCTCTATTTTATTTCATTTATAGTTTTCTGTAAATAGTTATTCCTTTATCCTCTTTAAATAACCTCCATTATTTTCCCTAAAACAATTGATAAGTGGCACATTTCTAAAGTTGTCTTTACACTCATTTTCATGTTTTAACATAATTTGGATTTCATTATACATGATCCACTCTTATATTTACTTTATGGACTTATGAGAAAAATTTAAATCCCCTCTTTTATGGATAAAAATATGATACACCATTTGGTTATGCCTTATAACATGATTACAAAACCCATTTCTTTCATTGGGTAACCCTTATATCTAAACTAACAACCCAAAATTTTATCAATGGAATTAAACTTCTTATAATAATGTCATGTATTATAAATAACATAAATCACGTAGATTAAACAAAAAAACATTATTCTCATAAATTAATAATGATACATTAGTCGGAAAAAAAACCAAAAAGAATTCCAAATATGACAACATGTTAACAAATAGAAAATAATAGAATAATAATTGGATAATTTTGATCTAATCAATCCACTAGAATAACAACAATCATGAACAAAAATGTATAAATAAAACATAATGTTATTAATAAAATATTTATTCTGAAGATGAATGTTTATATCAACTTGAGATAATGTATAAGTGAATGAATAATGAATGGAAAAAAAGAGGTGTATATAGGAAGTGGTAAACCTATGAACATTGACTGTTGGAATAGTAACCATACCATTAGAATGGTAATGTAACCAATAAGAATAATAATAGGAAAATTATAATAGTATCCTCAATGATGGAAATGTAAAATAATATTTATAAATCTTATAAAATGAAAATATGATATATTTATGTCATGGTACGAGTAAATAAATGTTTTATCAATGATAAATTAAGTGTTGGTGTTTTTTTAAAATGTAATTGTTTTATGTACAATTTCATAATGAGTATGATGATTTAAAATAAATTTTATTTTCAAAAAATTGATTCATAAATTAATGTTGAGTAAAATAATAATGAAATGATAATTTTATGATACTATAAATAATTTTTCAAAGGGTCATAAAATCGATTATATTATTAAAATTTTTATTTTTAGATTAAATGATGAATTTAATTAAAATATATTTTATCATGTTTAGATATTTATTTTCATAAAATTTATTCCATTTTTTAAATCTATATGTTAAAAAATGGTAAGAATGACATTTTAGTATTTTTCTAAAATTGATGACAGTTTGGTGAATAGTAAATCATTGGTAATTTACTGTATTTGATGTTATAAGTCAAATACAATAATTTTTGAGTCGTAGATGATATAAGATACCATTTTTTTCAAGCTCAAATTCACTATTTACTATATATGGTCACAAGAATCAACACTATTGATAATCTCTATCATAAATTGCAATATAATTAATATAATAATAATAAAAACCCTATCCTCCCATTAAAAATACAACCCCTCACAACCCCTTCTCATGACACCTTATAAGCCTTAAAGCTTAGCAAATCTCCAAAACCTTCTCTCCTACCAACTCTACCCACATCCAAGTGTTATTGGTCTCATCAAAATAACAATTCCACATTTCTGAAGTGGTCATTCAAGGAGGTCATATTCAAGAGTAAACATTCTCAAACAATCACTTTTAATTTACTTGTTTCTTCTAGCCTCTCCTCACCTCATTAATCTATAAAATCATAATAAATACAATATAATGTATATAATATAATTTTATATTTCTAATGGAATATTTTCTATCCCGCCCTTCCATCATCTCCTCTTATTAAAACAAATGAAACCATTTCCCAAATTATGGTTATTAAACATCTTCCTTCTACAAAATAGGCATTTAACATCTCTAAAAATGTCCTTTATTATCTCTATAGAAGCACTAAAATAATTAGTGAGATTTAAAGACCTTGAATTTTATCAGTTCTAAAAAATTACTGATAAAGGACTCATTTATCAGTGCTTTTATTTAGCTCAAATAAAGAGTAACATTATTAGTGTTTTTCAAAGTTCTTCTATAAGATACATTTATCAGTGCTTTCAAAAGAAATGTTAACGGATGAATATATAAGCACATTCAAAAGGGATGATAAAGGACACATTTATCAGCACTTTCAGAAGCACTGATAAAGGGTCATTTCCTAGTGTGTTGTAACAACATGCTACAGCACCAGTTCAATGTGCTGTAATAGCATGTTTTAGCACCAAAAACACCACCAGATATCAAAAAAATAAACCACCAATACAAAATATAAATGTAATTAAATGTACAAAACAATTTAAAGAAAAAAAACACTATTTTATAGATATTTCAAAACATATTTTATACAATTACATAAGCACAAATTATTACAAACATTCAAAAACATCCTTGTTCCTTTATCTTTTTATCCAGACCCCAACTCCTGCTATTGCAGAACAAACCAACCCTACTCAAGAAAAAAATTTCACCTATATAAGAAAATAATTAATATGTTAGAAATAATATAAAGAAATAAATTAACATAAAGTGTTAATTTTGAGCTAAACATTCATTCATACTAGGAAGAGTGTGTATTATATTGAGTTTTGGTTGATTCTTACATGTCACACCATTTATTATTCATATTTACGAATTATCTCTAAAAAATTAATTAAATAATTATAATATAAATCTACATAGGTGTAGCCTTGTGGTTTCCTGAGTGATACTTTCTTAACTAAAATATTGATTTTAAATTGATAACTAATTCTTTGGGTCATACCAAGAACATCGAGTATCGGATTGAGGTGCAGCTAATTCCCACATATCAAAAATGAATTTTAGAAAATTTTCATAAATTATAAAAACAATCGGAATGAGTTTTCTTGGTTTTGAGTTGGTAGTTGTCCATTTTAATATAATTGATGTCAATTTTATATAAAAAGGCACACCTGAAGTCATACCAATCATACCAAACATAGGATTGAGATGTGGATGATTCCTACACATCTGAAATGACTTATGGATCGTTTTCCTAAAGTATTAAAACAATATAAATGTGTTCAATTTGTTTTGAGTAGGAAAGTTGTCCATTTTACTAAAATTGATGATAATTTTTAATTAAATGACACACTCATAGACATATCGATCACACCATGTGTGTGATTTAGGTTTGACTAATTAATAGACATCTAAAATGACTTATAGATAATTTTCCTAAAGTATAAAAATAATCCAAATGTGTTATCTTGGTTTTGAGTATGTCACCTTTCTTTTTTACTAAAATGATATTCTAAATATGAAACATACACTTTGACTCATACTGATCACATCATCTATCAATTTTATGTGATAAAAATTCCTAAAAATAAAAAATTACTTATGAATAAATTTTCAAAAATTATTGAGAAAGTATGAGCATGTTTTATTGTTTTTCATTAAATTTTGTTTTTTGAACTAATATATCAATTTTAAACTTACAATGGACACTTTTAGTCATACTGGGCACATAGTATTTCTAATTAAGGTGAGGCTAATTTCAACATGCCAAAAATGGATTAGGGATTATTATTTATATTTTATCAAAATAATCCAAAATCATTTTCTTGATTTTGAGTAGGTCAATTGTTCATTTTTCTAAAATTGATGTCAATTTTAAATAAAAATATGTACTTGAAGGATTATCAGTCACACTGTGCATTGGATTAATATACGGCCAATTTCTACATGTCTCAAATGACTTATGGATCATTTTCCTAAAGTATCAAAATAATTTGAATGCGTTTGATTGGTTTTGAGTAGGCCAATTGTCTATTTTACTAAAATTGATGTCAATTTTAAATAAAAATACACACTTGAAGTCATAATAGTCACTCTGTGCATTGGATTGAGTGTTGTAAAATTGATACACATCTCAAATGACTTATGGATTACTTTCATAAATCATCCAAGAAATCCAAATTTGTTTGATCAGTTTTGAGTAGACCAGCTGTCCATTTTTCTAAAATTGATGTCAACTTTAAATAAAAAATGCACTTTGAGTCATACTTATCACACCGTTTATTGGATTCAGGTGTGTATGATTCCTAAATCTCTCAAATGACATATGTATCATTTTATTAAAGTATAAAACTAATCTTAAATTATTTTCTCTGTTTTGAGTATGTCACTTATCCTTTTTACTGATATGTCATTTAAAACTGGAGAAACACACATTGACTCATACTGATCACTTCGTATATCAATTTGACATGAGATATATTCTTAAACAGCACAAATGAATTAGGCATAATTTTTAAAAATTATCCAGAAAATTTGAGTGTGTTTGATCAGTTTTTTGTGAGGGAAGGTTATTGAACTAAAATGTCGACTTCAAGATGATAATGGACACTTTGAGTCTTACCCAGTACATCAAGTACTGGATTAAGGTACATAATATTCCTACCCATAAAAATGATTTATGGATAATATCTATAAAGTAACAAAAACAATATGAATAGGTTATCTCAGTTTTAAGTAGTTCAGTTTTCTATTTTACTAAAATTGATGTTAATTTTAAATAAAAAGACACGCTTGATGTCATAACGGTCAAACTGTGTCTCAGATTGAGGTGAAGCCAATTTCTACGAATCTAAAATGACTTATGGATCTTTTTTCTAATGTATTGAAACAATTTTAATTCCATTCCAGGGTTTTGAGTACGTCACTTGTCTTTTTTACTAAAATGTCATTTTAAATTGGAAACACGCACTTCAACTCATACTGATCACATCAGATATCATTGGGACATGAGATAGGTTTCTACACATAAAAAATGACTTAAGAATCATTTTATAAAATTATCAAGAAATTTTGAGTGCATTTGATTGGTTTTTAGTGATTGAAAGTTTTTCATCTAAAATGTCATTTTCAAACTAATAACAAACACTTTGAGTCGTACTAGGAACATCGTGTATCAGATTGAGGTGCAGCTAAATCATACCCATCAAAAACAACTTATGGATCATTTTTGTAAAGTATAAAAATAATATGAATATTTTTTCTCAGTTTTGAGTAGGTAAGTTTTCTATTTTAATAAAATATAAGTCAATTTTAAATAAAGAGACGCACCTGAGGTCATACCAGTTACATTGTGTATAAGATTGAGTTGTGGCCAATTTATACATATCTGAATTGAATTATAGATCATTTTACTAAATTATCAAAACAATCTGAATATGTTTAATTATTTTTGAGTACATCAGTTTTCCTTTTTTCTAAAATTTCCTTTTAAACAAGAAACATGTACATTGACTCGTACTGATCACATCGTGTATCGGTATGATGTTAGACTGAATGATACACATCAAATATGACTTATATATTTTTATTCTCAATTATCAAGAAAATCCATTCATGTTTCATCAGTCTTCAATGAGTGATAGTTTTTTATCTAAAATGAAGATTTTAAACTGATAACTGATACTTTTAGTCATACCGGGCACATCATGTATCCAATTGAGGTAGGGATAATTCCTACACATTAAAAATAACTTATACCTCATTTTTTAATGTATAAATACAATCTGAATGTGTTTACTCAATTTTTAGTAGTTCTGTTGACTATTTTTCTAAAATTGATGTCAATTTTAAATAAAAATCACACCCTTGAGGTCATATAGGTCACACCATGCATCGGATAGTGGTTTGGATGATTCCTACACATCTCAAATGACTTATGTATCATTTCACTAAAGTATCAAAATAATGTGAAGTTTTTTCACAATTTTTAGTATGCCACCTATCTTTTTTAGTAAAATTTCATTGTATACTCAAAACACACACTTTGACTCATAATGATCTAATCGTGTATTGGTTTGATGTGAGACTAATTATTACACAATAATAATTACTTTCTAAAAATTTCACTTAATTATTAGAAAAATACAAGTGTGTTTGATTGATTTCCAGTGAGTGATAGTTTTTTATCTAAAATATAGATTTTAAACTTATAACAGACACTTTGAGTCATATCAAGCACATCATGTTTTGGATTGAGTTGAGGCTAATTCCTGCACATCAGAAATGACTTATGGATCATATTAATGAATTAAATAAAATATTAATGTGTTTTATCATTTCTGAGTACGTCATTTTTTCATTTTACTAAAAATGATATCAATTTTAAATAAAAATATTCACCCACGGTAATACTGGTAACACAGTGTATTATATTAAGGTGTGGATTATTTCTAGACATCTCAAATGATTGATGGATAATTTTCATAAAGTATCAAAATATTCCAAATGAATTTTCTCAGTTTTGATAACATAACTTATTTGGTTACTAAATTTTCATTTTAAAATTAAAACATGTAATTTTAATCTTACCAATCACATCCTGTAACAGTTTCATATGAGACTAATTCCTACACATCAAAAATAAAGTATGAATAATTTTCCTAAATTATCAAGAAAATCTAAGCATGTTTGATTAGTTTTATGTGAGTGATAGTTTTTTATCATAAATAACAATTTCAAATTAATAAAGGACACTTAGAGTCATACCAGGCACATCATGTATCTGATTGAGGTATGAAAAATTACTACATATAACTAATAAATTATGGATTGGTTTCATAAAATCTCAAAACAATATGGATGTGTTTTCTATTTTCTGAGTTGTTCAGTTGTGCATTTTACTAAAATTGATGTCATTTTTAAATTGAAAGGCACAATTGAAGTCATACCAGGGACATTATGCCTTGGATTGAAGTTAGGAAACTTACTAAATGTACTATATGACTTATGTATCATTTTTAAAAAGTAGAAAAACAATATTAATTCTTTTTCTGGGTTTTGAGAATATCACATGTCTTTTTTACTAAAATATCATTTTAAATTATAAGAACATACTTTGATTCATATTGATCACATTGTTCATTGGTTTTACATGAGAATAATTCATATGCGTTTAAAATGACTTCTGTTTTGTATCCTAAATTTTAAATAAAATACATACATGTTTGATCATTTTTTGTGAGCGACAATTTTTGATATAAAATGTCCATTTTAAACTGATAATGAACAGTTTGATTCATACTGGGTATATCATGTATCAGGTTGAGGGGGGTCTAATTTATACACATCAAAAATGAATTATTTATCATTTTCATACATTTAAAAAAAAATACAAATCTTTTTTCTATGTTTTTAGTTGGTTTGTTTTACATTTTACTAAAATTTATGTCAATTTTAAAGAAAAAGACACATTTGAGGTCATACCAGTCACACTATGAATCATATTTTGGTGATTGTGATTCTTAAACATCTCAAATAACTTGTGTATAGTTTTCCTAAAGTATCAAATAATAATAATCCATTTTATTAGTTTTGAGTAGGTCACTTGTCTTTTTTACTAAAATGTCATTTTAAACTAGAAACATGCACTTTGACTCGTACCAATCACATCTTGTATCGGTTTGATGTGAGACTTATTCTTATATGTTAAAATGGCTTATGAATAACTTTCCTAAATTATGAATAAATTATGTGGTTTTTTGATCAATTTTTAGACAGTGGTGGTTTTTTATCTAAACTGTCTATTTTAAAATGATAGCGGGAACTTTGAGTCATACCGAGCACATCATGTATTGGATTCAGGTGAAGATGATTCATACTCATAAAAAACTACTTATGAATCATATTACTAAACTATAAAAATAATCTGAATTAATTTTCTCAGTTTTCAGTAGGTCATTTATCCATTTTACTAAAATTGATGTTAATTTTAAATAAAAAGAAACATGTGAGCTCATATCAGTCACACCATGCAACAGATTTTGGTGAGGCCAATTCCAATAGGTCTAAAATGACATATAGATAATTTCTATAAATTTTCAAAAAAATATGAATTTTTTTCTCATTTTTAAGTACGACACTATTCTTTTTTATAAAATGTGATTTTAAACTAGAAAAACTCACTTTGACTCATATCGATCGTATCATGTATCAGATTCATGTGAGACCAATTTATAGATTTTAAAAATTAATTATGAATCATTATCCTAAATTATAATGAAAATCAAAGGGTTTTTGTTTGATTTTATTTTTTTGAAAGATTTTGATCTAAAATATTGATTTTAAACTAATAACAGAAACTTTGAGTCATATCGGTCAGATCATGTATCGATTAAGGTTCAGCTAATTTCTACATGTCAAAAATGACTTATGGATCATTTTCCCAAAGTATCAAAACAATATGAACGCATTTTCTCAGTTTTGAGTTGTTCAGCTGTCCATTTTACTAAAATCGATGTAAATATTAAATAAAAATATGCAGTTTTGGTCATACCAATCACACCATATGTCGGATTGAGGATTTTCTGATTCGTACACTTCTCAAATGACATATGAAAATTTTTCCTAAAGAATGAAAACAATCTGGATGTGTTTTCTTAGTTCTTAGTAAGTCACTTTCCATTTTTACTAAAATGTCATTTTAAACTTGAAACACACACTTTGACTCATATCAATCACTTTTTGTATCATTTTCACATGATAGTGATTAATATATATCAAAATGACATTGAAACGTTATCCTAAATAATCAATAATATGAGAGCGTGTTTGATCAGTTTTCAGTGAGTGACATTTTTTATCTAAAATATTGATTTTAAATAGATAAAAGACACTTTAAGTCATACTGAGCACATAATGTATCAAATTAAGGTGTGGTTGATTCATACTTGTCAAAAATTAATTATAGATATTTTTCTAAAGTATACAATCAATATAAATATGTTTTATTGTTTGGGAGTATGTTTGTTTTTTTAACTAAAATTAATGAAAATTTTAAATAAAAATAATCACTTATTGTCATACCAGTAACATTGTGTGTTGGATTGAGGTGCGACTGATTCATACACATACCAAAGCCACACAAAAATCTAAACTTCCATTTTTATAATAGTTTACATTTACATTATTTATTAAACTTCTAACACTATATATCGACTCAATGTTCTTAGCCTAAAAACATTTTTTTTGAAATCTAGAAGAGTAGAGGAAGCTCATGTACCCATTATATCATGATAAGTTTTAACAATGACCATATGAGTTTCTTTTACTTTTCTAGATTCCAAGGAGAAAGGTTTTTCTGATAAAAACATCGAGTTAATATGAATTCCCAAATGATTTATGAAAATAATGAAAAATGAATTTGGTAACAATGTTATAGAAATTAACTTATAAATAGCAGATAAAATGATGAAAATTTTAATAAAATAAGTAGTAGGTAATCAACTTTTCATGATGGTCTTATGAATTCTTGATTCATTTCCTTGTTTTAATTATCTTAGTTTAAGGAACAAAGTCCAATGTCTTGTGAGCATCAGTAGCTTTGAAAAAACCACCCTAACTCAAAAAAAATCCACCTATATAAGATAATATTTATTATATGAGTAATACTAAAAACTAAAAAATAAAACATAAATATGAAACAATACATTAATTATTTGGAAAATGATTTTATTGTAGAAACATAAACATTACCTCTATGATTAAGTAGTGGAGGGAACTTTATGGAATGTGATAAATACTAACACTATAAGGTGAAAAGTTTTTTTATGGAGAAGAATTATGTGGATGTTTTGGTACTGAAAAGTATGAAATATGGATATACCACCCCAACTCAAACAAAATAATCCACATGTACAAGAAATTATTATTATGTGAGTAATACTAAAAAGAAATAAATTAATCCTAAATATTACATAATAAATTAATTCTATTGAAAATTATTTTACTATGAAAATAGTAGGATTTCCTCTATGATGGAACAGAGTAAGTTTCGTTACTCTTCTTATAAAGGTAGTGTATGGAACTTGAAGGAAAGTGATAAATGAAACACTATAGGGGTAAAACGGTTTTGGGGGAGAAGAACTCTATAGAGTTTTTGGTGAAGAAAAGCATGAAAGATGTATAGACCACCCCAACTCGAACAAAAGAATCCTCCTATATAATAAAAAAATTACTATGTGTGTAATACTAAAACTAAAACAATTAAAATTAAATATGAAAAAATATATAAATTAAATTGAAAATGATTTTATTATGAAAACATCAAGATTACCTCTATGATTGAGCATAAACAGTGTTTTTCTCTTCCTGCAAAGGTATGGTAGATGTATGAAAATATTCTGAAATTAATAAAATCTGTATGTAAAATTAAAAATTTAAATCAATATTCCATTATATAGTTTTCAGTAAAATAGAGAAAGTATATCGTAACATTACCTTTACGTATTTCCAAATGGTTTTCTTCATTATAGTTTATTCATATGAGATATTGGAAACATTTTTATGTGAAGAATAAATTATCTTCACACGTAGTAAAACATTTAATTTAGATTATGTTAATGTATTTAAGAAAACATAATATGAGGAAAAACATAGTATATTTAAAAAACACATTTACCTTATTATTAAACTCTCTTTATTTTTTTAAATTGTTTTATGGATTTGGTTCCACTATAATGAATCCAAATCCCCTATTCTTGGTCCCCTATAACATACAAGACATTCTCTACATTATGAGAGACATGAAATGATTGTGATCTCCCAATGAAAGGATCATCCTCAATTGAATTTTTATCTGAATTGACATTTTTTTAGTCACCAGTAGGAAAATTGACCAATTCTAGTTTTTTGGATGTGATACATAAAATAATTTTACTACTTGTGATTCCATTATGAATGGCTCATATTTTTCCACTTCTACACTAAAACTCACCTTCATGAATCCCACTTCAACAAATTTCACTTCACTAATATTTTCATCCCATTTTCAATGGAAAATTGAAACTTTAATTCTTGTATATTCCAACATCTATATCTATTCAATAATGCCAAAGTATGATATATTTTTATAAATTGAATTTTTATCCTTGGAACCAGATATATGCATCGTATCAGCCACAAGCGAAACACCACTATTTTTCTTCATACAACAGTCTTCATGTTCTTTTTTATAGAATGTATAACCACTTATTACAAAACCAATGTAAAATATAATATTTTCACTCATTCCCCTGGTTATACATTGAATTCGTTCATCAATTGAATTTTATTTTTAGATAACTTCTTATAAATTCGATCTTAAATCCATCCTATAAACTATTTATTATGTGTATTTGATATCCATCCTTCAGCCCTTTATGGATTCAAATCCCTAAGAATTTATTTTTCAGCATTAATGTATGGATCAATATCTTCAATATCATGTAAATGTAATGGTGCGCCTACTCCCTATCTTTCAAGGTAATTTTAACAACAAATCTTCCATAAATCCCTTTACTCATAAGGTTTTCTCTTTGAAAAGCCTTTGGGAGACCAATTCAATCAACATCTAATAGGTAATCAATACATAATTCAATTCCTTCTTCAACAATATATTGTTCTGTAATACACTAGAAAACATAGATTCTTGACATAACTTTTCAAAATATGTATATATCATTCAATGGGGTAAATTAATCTATAATGGAAAGTACCACATAGTTGAACCTCTCTAACCTTGTGAACAATCAGGTGGACCATTATATCAAAGAATGATGGTGGGAATAAAATCTAAAATTCACATAATATGACTAAAACATCCTTGTTCATGATGGTTATAGTCATCAGGTCTATAATTTTATTGTATATTCAATTGAAAAATAAGTATATCCTAGTTAATGTATTACCTATATTTTATGGAAGAATTCCACAAAAAGTAACAGACATAAAATCTTCCATAAAAACATGATATTCATGTGATTTTAGTTCGTGTAACTTAAAATTAGTCATTGAAATGACATTCTTGATATTTTATGAATACCTCTATATAAATTTTATACAATTAAAGAAAATAATTTCAATTTTCTCTATCTTGATAAAGTGTAAACTGCTAGAGGAAGAAAAGTATGCCTTTTTCCCATCACTTGTGCCAACTCTTCCCTTATCCCCATTTCAATCAATTCCAACCTATCCTTAATGTAAAATTTTGTTTTTTCAATAACATTTAGTAACATATGAATTACACTATCTAATAAAAATTTTCAACATACATGACATCAAGAAAATTTATTATATACAAACAATTCCAATATAGTAATTCAAAGAAAATTTATCTATTCTTCCAACCTGATTTTGTATGGATTTTCAAAAAATGATTTCCGATAATAGTGTCAATATCTTTTACTTTATTATACAGATGATCGCCAATTTTTGGATATGGGGTTATACCTTAATCAACATTCTCATCGAATGTTGTCATCCAAGATCAGTATTGATGTCACCAAGGTAAAAATATTTGATTCCCTAAAAACAAAAATCTTCAACAAATACTTCCACAAACTGATTATGTGTTATTTTCAAAAATGGGACACCCAAAAATTCCTTTAATTATATAGCCTGATAAATTTCCATAAGTGGAGAAGTAATTTTTTATCATTTACAATATAGCCCTAAATTGGAATTATTCACTTCTATGAGCATCATACACTATAACAGCAATATCCCATATCAATTTCATATCTTCAATCAATGTATCCAAATAGACATCAATATCATTATAGAGATATCATTCTCCAAAAATAAGTAGAGACAAAATAATGTATTTAGGATTCATGCAGAACCGTGGAAGAAAGTTATAATTTTCCTACATGAAGGTCCATGTACTATGAGAGATAATATATACACCGAAAGGATTTATGTCAACTTTAAATAATACCATAAGAATCTTTATCAGCTTATTTCCAAATTTCGGATACTCGTAATCAATTTTCTCTCAATCAGGATAATTTTTTAGATGAAATAGGTTCCAATCATTAATTTTTCTATCTCCATTCCATGTTAATTGTCTTGTGGTTTTATGACATCCATATAGTCTTGAAAAGTATGGAATTATATAAAAGTACCATAAATATTTCTATAGACTCGATTCATTCTTCTTGTATCAATCTGTTCCACACAAAGAGAATTTTATTCATGATTCGTGATCCTTACAAAAAATATGAAATCATTGGAAAAGCATGTATTTTTTTATAGATTATTCCCATTGAATGTAACATTATTTTAGAGTCATATGTTCAACATGGTAGCTCATTTTATTCTATTATCATATCATTCAGGAGAAAAAGTTATTTTGTAAAGCTGTTGTCACTCCATTTTCTTCACTCTTTCAAATTATATAACTTCAACACAGCTAAAAATATTTTTTATTCAGTATAACTAGCATACAATGGTCTATTTGAATTGCTATTGAAGATTTCTAATGACGTTCGACAATCTGGAAGGTCATCTTCAACTATCATTTTCATTTCTTCCATGTGATCTCCATCATTTACACTGGTGTTCATATCAAATGATCCTTAAACCATTCTATCATCCTAATTTGTGTCCCCATTCAATTTTTCGCCTCATTTAGTCCAAAATTTATAGATCTGATCAATTTTATGACCAATAAAATGTTCTTCAAACTCTTACAGACTATTTTTTCTTGAATAATAATAATATAAACACAAACAATGGATTTGAGAAGGGTAATATGCATGCTCTCTTAAAAACTTGATGAACACTTTAACTCCATATTCATTATCTTTTGTAAAATTATAAGCATGAATCCATTTTCAATTCATACTTATACTATGGGGTTCGTAAAATATTAATTTTTTAAAACAAATAAATATATCATTATCAAAGGTGAAAGTTATGGAAACTTTTAATAAGGGAAACCCAAAAATTGATTGTTTCGATGAATTTTAGTATGCTTTGTAAAAAATGAGTAATTGAATTTAGAAAGAAATTAATCCACTATGTAAGGTGCTATCCAATGAATTAATTCAAAGGTCATAGTTATAGAAAACATTTATCCTCATCAACTCATCTCTCAAAAAATTATAATTTCATTTTGTTGTTTGACACACATCCTCCGTCTTATGTGTACGTAAACCTATTTTGCTTGAAATACATCAAATAGTAATCATACATGTGACAACTAATGATCAAGGTAGTAAAATAAACATAAAAGAGATGGAGGATAAGCCTCAAACAACAAATTACAAAAATAACATTTTGGGAGATTAAGTTGTGAGGATGAGAATTTTCTATAAAAGAGAGAGTGGATGATCCTCAAGAAAAAAATTTCAATAATAACTATTGTTTAACACACGTGAAGCCTTTATTAAATCTGATAAACAAATAAAAATATAATATAGGAAATTAAGGATTAATAATAAACCTATATATGATAAACAATAATAATAAACTCTCATTTAATAAACAAGAAGATATAAAATGTATTGATAAAACATTTTTTAAAATAAAGAGTCATTTCATATACATGGATGGTAATCAAATATTCCTAGGGGTGGAACCAATAATTCTAGACCTACAATAATGAATACCTAAAAATAATTTCTAATATATATAATTTTATAACCACCATTATATTTTTGAGGAAAAGTGATGTAACAACCTAAGTAACTATTAAATTTAATATTAATGGAATATAAAATATTTGAAAACATCTCCAGACTCTTGGGATGTCATATAACCACACCGACCCATACAATGGATTCAAAGTCGTTCATCACATCAGATATACCCATTTGAAGTAAGGGAGTCTCTCTAATACACATTTACCCATATACTTGAGATTTTAGGGAGGTCCATAAGGAATGTTCAACGAAGGAAAAATACACATCAACAAGATATATCCCAAAAATGGGAGAAAACATACCAACCCTTTCAGCATTTATCCTACACACACTAGCCTCTCTAAGGATGTAACGACTCTCATGAGGTCACGTTTTTTAGTTTAATACTCATACTTCACTCAGAAATATAAGTGGAATCATAAAATTAACATATTTATAACACATAAATCCCCATATAAAGTCTATAATATACAAAGATGAAAATAACTAGTTATTTTAATACCTCATGAAGGTGTCTCATCAGCTACCCAATCACCATCATAGAAATTGATACATTAAATATTATATAGAATATGTAAAATGGTATTGTAATTCTACCATATAGTTAATTACACTTTTTATCCAATGAAAAAAAATCATGATTCATCCACACTTTCAAAAACATAAAATAGTTGCTAAAAAATTTCTGAAATTAATTCATAGTTGTAATTGAGAATGAAGGAGATACTCATATAGTGTGGGATTGAATCTAGGAAGGCTCACAGTATAGTTGTTTTACACTCTAAAAATTTGAAGCATCGAAATGGGAGATCTTTGTAGCCAAATATCTAAAATGGCTAATTCACCACACTCAGAGTTACAAAAAATCATCCACCACGGGCAGAACCATTGATGTTTTATACCCCAAGTTCCATAAGAGAAATTAGAGAAAGGGTTACATTAAAAATAAAGTAGAGAAAGACTTATAGTCAAGTCATGGATTCATTTGACCCTTAAAACATTCAAGCATTGAATTTGAGACTCAGATTTTTTTCCTAGATTCAAGTCTTGATTAGAGCTTTGATTCACCAAAGAGTGCCGGTAGTGTGTGGATTCCATGGAAATATTCTGATATCTGGATGGTTTCACAACTACTTGTGGTTTTTTAAATTAATCGGTACATTTTAATCAGTGCTTTCTAAAAAGTGATAACAAAAATACATTTTATCAGTGCTTATTACATAAGCGTTGATAAAGGATTTATAATTATAATTATAAATAAAAAACTTTTATGTGTATATATATATATAATAAATATATATATATATAGTAAATATATTTTTTAAAAAAAATATTTATTATAATTTGGTAATAAATTAAATATACAATTATTTAATTTTAATTATATAAATAGTTTTAAAAAATAATATTTATATCATTATATATATATATATAATAAATATAAATATAAATATAGTAAATATAGTGATTGGTTAAATAACTTTTTTTAAATTTAATAATTATTTATTTATATTTATATATATACTTTCAAAAAATATTTATTTATTTATAATTATTTATATATAAATTTATAAATATAGTAAATGTACATTTATAAATATATTTATTTCATAAAAATTACAAATATATTTATTTATAAATATTTTTTTACCAATATTTTTTTAATATTATTAATGAATATCTAATCTTAAGTCCATGCATGTTAAAAATGAGTTCAATTTAATAAAATAAAAAAAGTACTCTTTAACAATATTGAAAAAATCGATAATTTTTGTGTGTGTTGTATATAAAAATGCATTAATTATGTATATTTGAAATAAATATAACAAATTTTTGATATATTTTAATTTAAAAATCAAATGAGATTCAATTATGTCCATTACCTATGCAATTAGTCAGTATTTTAAATTCATATTAATTTTTAATTATAAACCATTATTCACTAAACATAGGAATATTTAATGTAAAACATAAATATTTTTTTATATAAATCATATTTATATACATTCATATATATATATATATATATATATATTTATATTTAATATTAATTATTTATTAATATTATCAATAATTATCTAATTAAAAAATTAATATTTTTATCAATTTATATGTTTTTAAGTTTTATTTCTTTAATTTAAATTTTTTTATATATATATTTTTAATACATACTAATTATTAGTATTTAAAATTTATATATAGTATAATCAATTTATTCATTGTTTTAATAATTATTTAATAAATAAAATTTGTAATTCTTTTTCAATAAACACATTTTTTGTTTTTTATTTCTTTAATTTTGTCATTTTATTCGGACCATTATCAGTACTAAATATAAATAACTGATAAAGGGTACCCTTTTTTAGAACTCAAAATAAATTACTGATAAAAGTAACATTTACGAGTGCTAAAAAAAGATTTGATAAAAGGTACAATTTTATAGTTCTTTTTCCTTGTGCGGATAAAGACCTACAATGTTAAAAGGCTTGTTTTTTTGTAGTGTCTCCATGGATAATTAGTTTTTAATTTCCATTTCCATATTAAAGGATGGACATAGAATTATTATTATGTATAAATAATATTGTAATAAATTTATTATAACTTATTTCATATTCTGGAACTAATATATAGACATAATATTGAATAAAATGAAACAAATTTGCGATTGTTAGAAAAACCACCAAATTAAACTAAACATTAATCAATAAAATTTTATCAAATAAATCCTCCTCATATCAGAAAAAATTGATATATGGAACCATTTAAACATTTTTATGTGAATTAATACCATTTCATTTCACTATTAGAGTTTTATAATCATTTTAAAATAACATCTATAATTATACACAAGCGAACCGACCATGAAACCATGAAGTGAATGCTCCTGGAACAATGAAATTGAATATTATAACTCATCAAAATACCCATAAATTAGATTAATAAAATTATAATAAATAATATATATATAATATTATTTTAATTAAGTAATTAATTAATCTAACTTGATTATCCAGGATATTATGTGCATGTGCAGAACACTCAGACATAAGGTAAGGGATCTCTTGAAACCTCCATATTTCCTTTGGATAATGTTTTACCTCTATTTGCCTCAGTTTTTTTCTTCAGGTATTATTATATAATTTCCCATGTTCTTTATAGATTTACCACACACACATACATATATATATAGCTTTATCAATTCTTCTTTATTTTATGAGAAATACACATTTTATAAAGATTCCCTTCTCAATTCCCCGCAATAAGAAACCCTGATTAAATGGAGATTCTCTCTTTCTTACCCGTTTTCTAGTAAACTTAATAAATTTTTTTAACCCATTAATACTTTATAAAATCACTCATTTTATCATAAAATCACTTTTTTATTTCATTTATTATTTTATGGAAATAATTATGCCTTTATCCTCTTTAAATACCCTTCATTATTTTCCTTAGAACTATTCTTAAGTGGAACAATACTGAAGTTTCGTTTACACTCATTTTTAAGTATTCACTTCATTTGGGTATCATTATAAATGATCCATTCTTATATGTACTTTAGTAACGTACAAGAATAATTTAAATCCCTTCTTTCATGTATACCATTATGATACACCCATTGGTTATTCCTTTTTACATGATTATAAAACCCATTTCATTCCATGGGTAACCCTATTGTTTATTTCTTATTTTTAATTCATTATGTGTCACACATATCCATGAACATGTTATGATGGGTTCACCCAAATATCACTCCAATGAATTTCATAATTTTTTGTGTCATGAGACGTTATGTGTGGGATTAGGGAGTAAACCTAATCCATTATGGGAATCTATTCACCTTGTGATAATATCTTGGTTGTTATCCTTGACTCAGGTCTATATCATGATATATGTCATTTTCACATTCCTATATTTCAATTATAATATTATTTCATGTTCTATATGTTATCTCTCTCTATTTTAATTCAAGATTCGTTCCTTTTATGTTATCGTGTTATGTTTTTCGACATAGGTGTTATTCGATTTTTCAATTTTTACTTTATTATTGAAAATTTTATCGCATAAAATTTGTCTTTGTATTACCCATGATATCCTACTAATATGTAGAAGCATAAAGGGGGTTAGTATATCATTATTTATATTAATAAAAAGATTTTATTTTCCAGTTTCATGTTTTCTAATTATGTACCTAGTCTACCAAAGTCACAAGGCTTTTAAATCTTGGTATGTATTTGATGGATAATTATGATTAAATCATGGGAGAATACTTTTAAAATGATACATTCTCTACAGTAAATACCAATTACAAGTTCCTTAAGTGGTTTTCATGGAGATGATATTAAAGAGGTGACATTCTCAAACTACCTCTTTTATTTTCTTTTCTTCTTCTACCCACTCCTTGCCTCATTCATTCATAAAATCATAATAAATCAAGTATCATGTAAATAAAAAAATTATATTTCTAATGGAATATATTCTTTCAACACCTTTCCTCATATCCTATTATTCAAGTAATTTAAACCATTGTCCAAATTATAGAGGTTAACCGTCTTCCTAGATAATGATTTTTCATTTTCCATTACCTCCTTCATGGCTTGTTATAAAAATATTATTATGGTTAAATATAATTTTAATAAATATATTATAATTTATTTCAAGTTTTTTAACAAATATATATACATATGTTTAAATAAAATTAAACTAATTCATGATTGTTGGAAAATCCTCCCAAATAAACTTAACATTTGTCATTAATTTTTTATCAAATGAATCATCCTCAAGTTAGAAAAAATGGGATATGGGAATATTTAAACATATGAAAGTTCAAGAATACAATTTCATTTAATTTTTTATATTTTTATTCTAATTTTAAAAGAACATATATATTTATACATGAGTGAACCAACCCTAAAACCTTGAAACAAGCGCTCCTGTAACAAAAAAAAATGAACATTCTAACTGATCAAAATGTCCACAAATTAACTTAATAAAATTATAATAAATCAAATATATATGGAATAGTTAATTAATTAATTAATTAATTAATTAATATAATTTTATTATCCAGGATATTAAGTGAAAGTGTATAACGCATTTGTACATAAGGTAAGGGATCTCTCCAAACCTCCATATTTCTTTTGGTTAATGATTTGCCTCTCTTTTCTTCAATTAATATATCTATTATTATTATATAATTATCCCATATTGCTTTTATATGTCCTTTAAATATATTTGTAGCTTAATTAATCTTTCATTGATGAGAAATAATCTTTTTGAAAAGGTTCCATTCTCAATAACACTCGATAAGAAAACCCTATTAAACTGAAATTATCTATTTCTTGCATACTTTCAAGGTCACTCAATAAAATGAATTAATCAATTCAAATTTTCTAAAACTTCTCATTTAATCATAAAAACATAATTTTATTTAATTTTTGGTTCTATAGAAAAAATTATACATTTATTCTCTTCAAATTCCCTCCATTCTTTTCACTAAAACTATCTTAAGTGGAACACTTCTAAAGTTACCTTACAAATAACTTTCATGTTTTCAAATAAGTTGGATTTCATTATTCCTGATCCTTTTTTATATTTACTTAATTTCCAAGAATAATTTAAATCCCTTATTTAATGGATACCATTATGATACACCCTTTGGTTATACATTATGACATGATTACGAAACCAATTTATTTCTATGGATAACCCTTATGTTTAATCCTTATATCAATCCATTATGTGAAGCACATATCCATGAAAATGTTATGATGGGTGCAACAGAAATCAATCCAATGCATTGGGATATATTTTTTCTCATGATATGTTTTTATGGGATTGGGGAGTAAACCAAATCCATTATGGGATTCTGTCCAGCATGTGATATCATCATTGCAGTTATCCTTAACTTATGTTTATATCAGTATATATGTTAATTACACATTCTTATATTCCCATGATCATACAATTCCATATTCTATATTTTATTCCTCCCTATGTCTATTGATAATCCATGCTTTTATGTTATAATGTTATTCCTTTTGACTCATGTGTTATGATTCTTTTCCATGTTTATTCCCTTATTGTGATTTTTCGCTCATCCCTTTTTCCAATCTATTCCTCAGGATATCCAATGAAATTGTAGATTCTCAAAGAGAATTAGCATCTCATTATGTAGATTCATAAAAAGATTTTATATTCTAGTTTCATTTTTTCAAATTGTGTGCCTAGTCTACCAAAGACACTAGAATTTTTGTTCCTTGGTTTGTATTTGATGGATAGTTATGCATAAAATACTGTAATATATGTGTAAAATTATTAGGGTCATATAGTTATTATAAAAGGAAAGTATTATTTTTGGAGACTAGTACTAGAAAATTTTAGTAATAACCCTAGGGATAATTCAATTACCAAATTAAAGTTTAGATTTAAATCTAAGGAATCATAAATTAAGATATAGATTTCTTTTATAATTTTATCCTCTTATATTCATTTTTTTTCTTTTTATATTCTCACTATCTAAGTATTAAATCCCCCAAATTTAATTTTTATTTTTTAGATAATGGATATAAATAAGATAACTCATGCTAACAACCACAGTAAATGTTATTATTTCACTAATGATATTCCAAACCTAATGGGAATGGGAGCTAAAATCTTTATGAATGTACTATCTCAAGTGGCTCAAGATATTAATAATAACATCAATCATGTATAAGGCCCTCCTTTTCCTAATAAATATCAATTTTTTGTAGAATCATTCATATGAAAAAATCCTTTTATATTTATTTTATCTTATAATCCCCTCATCATGAAACAATGGATTAACTCCATTGAAAATATATTTCATGTCCTCCAATGCTCATAAGAAGAGAATGTCATGATGGTGGTCTATCAATTTGATTATGAATCTGATCAGCGGTGGACATTGATCAATAACATTAAGTATAAAGAGGAAATTGATTCCATATAAAGGGAAATATTCAAGAAAATATTTTTCTATAAATATTTTCTCTAAACTCTTTGTCTTAAGATCGAGAGGCAATTCCTCGGACTTAAATAACCAATAAGATGAACCTATCAGGGTGTGTGAGAAAAATTTCCCAAGACTTTTATGATATGCCTGTTTATTTTTCATGGACACAAAAAGCAAGGTGCACTTATTCTTTATTGAATTAAAGTAAATACTATGAAAATACTTGGTGATTAGATACTTTAACATCTATATTGAGATTTCACGTTGTTCACTTAAGGCTGAGATGAGTATCAGAGACTCTTAGTGGTCTCATGGGATTGGATATTAAATGAAAATAATAGAGTTTAATATGGGAGGTTCCACAGATAAATCCCATGTAAAAAATAAAACCCATAATCTCACATGTCAAAATGGATGGAAGAATCATCCACAGAACCGTCTAAAGAGAACTAAGAGGCACTTCAAATGTGGAAAAGATGGTCATCTGGTTAATCATTATTGAAGGGATATGAATAATCCCACTAATACAGAAGTAGAAATAGAGGTTCAGATAAAAAACTTCATATAGTACATTGTTTCAACTATAAGGAACATAGGAATTATATGATACAATTCCCTAAGACATGAGTTATCAGAGACAATCAACAAAAACAACCTCCAAAATTCAGGAAAGGAAGACTTCTATCACTACTGCTGACATGTAACATGAAAAATGACATAGTGATAGGTATAATGTTTACTAAATCAATATTATAAAACATATTTTTTTGATTTTGGTTCTACACATTCGTTAATATCTTTCAAGTTTAGTAGAACTATTCAAACCCAACCTCAAAATTTGGGGGTTGAGGTATCAGTCATAAACAAATGCATAAATTTTTTCTTATAAAGTATATAACTCCTCCCTGATTAATTTTTTTGGATTAATCCTCCTAGCAAATATTGTATTACTTCCTTTGGGTGAGTTTGATTATATTTTGGTAATGCATTGTATATCTGTATATAAATATAACATCAACTTTTAAGAGAGGGAGACCACTCTTCACATCTAGGGGCATCCTCCAATTCTGTAAAAATGTAAAGAGGAGGATGAATATCATTTTTAATATCCTTCTCAATAATAGATAATTTTTCTTTATGCATAATCATATATAGCTCAAATTATTGAGACAAATTTGAGGATAATTCTTGA
Source organism: Viscum album (assembly GCA_963277665.1). NCBI lineage: Eukaryota > Viridiplantae > Streptophyta > Magnoliopsida > Santalales > Viscaceae > Viscum > Viscum album. Next base: position 1,868,581,863 of record OY728159.1, read on the forward strand.
AGACATGCTCATTATGAGGGAAAATATTGATGTGTTCCCTGAAGAATTATCGGGTCTTCCTCTTAATAGAGAGGTTGAGTTTTCATTTGAACTTATACCTAGATCTATTCCTATATCAAATACTCCTTGAAGCATGGCCCCCATTTATTTTGAATAACATAAGTATAATTAATAAGAGAATTTGGAAAAGGGTTTCCTACACCCAAGTTCTTCATCATGTGGTGTTCTAGTCCACTTTCTCATGAATATGGATGGATCAATATGGCTATGTACGTAATTACTATCTTTATCTCAAAAACATAATGATAAAGAAAAATTATACCCTACCATAGAAAGATGACTTATTAGATCAGCTTTGTTGGGCCAATTATTTCCCTAAAAAGAACATTAAAGAAGGAATATTTTCTCAAAACATCCATTCGAATGAGTTATGGACTATAAGATAATAGTAATTCTCTTTGGACTCAATAATGATTTATAAATTTTCATGTAATTAATGAATAATTCCTATAGAGATTACCTCGAAAAATTTGTGGTAGTCATTATATATGATATTCTAATATACTCTGAGAGAAAGGAGGAGCTTGGGGTGCATTTGAATGATTTTAAAAAATAATTTTCAATTGGAGAAACTATATTCAATATATAATAAATGTGAGTTATGGATGAAGGAAGTATCATTATTATAGATTTTTATAACTATTAAAGGATTATTTGTGGCCCCTTCTGGGACAAATGAGATTGTTGAGTGGCTTTGACCAATATTTATTACGAATAATCATAGTTTCCTTGGTCTAACTGGGTATTATTGATGTTTTTTGAGTAAATTCTCATGGTTTTCATACCCACTATCCAAGATGTCTTGGAAGTGAATTATGTTTTTCCAAACCATTGAATGTGAATACTACTTAAAATATTTAGTAAATAGGCTTATCACTACATCATTACTTTCACTACCCAAAAGTGGGGAAGTCTTTGTGGTATATAGTGATACATAAAATAAATGATTACACTGTGTACTTATGAAAAATTATAAAGTGATATATTATGCCTCAAGAGATCTGAAATTTTATGATAAGAACTTTCTCATAAATGATTTGGTATTGGAGTATTTGATCTTCGCATTGAAAATCTGACAACATTATATCTATGGGGAGAAGTGTGAGATATATACTGATAAAAAAATCCTCAAATATATATTCATATAAAGGATCTTAATATATGCTATGAAATATGGATATATCTCATAAAGGATTATGACTGCTCAATAAACTACCATCTTGGTAAAGAAAATAAAGTGTTATATTCTCTATATTGAAAGGATCCTACAACATTATCAATGATGATAATGGAGAAGGATCCAATATTATTATACTTTCAAAGGATTAACATGGGAATCATAAAGGAAGGAACATCATCATTCCTTTCCAAAATATTTTCTAAAAAATCCATTTTAGAAAAGATAATGGATTCTTAAAGAGATGATGTGGAAATTCAGAACAAGTTAGAATATATCATAAATGGGAAACCCTTATAGTTAAAAATTAATAAGGAAGTTGTCTTAAGATTTGGATCATGACTATATTTACCATCAAATCCTGAGATAAATAGGGTAATTTTGAATGATTCACATATCTCGACCATATTCATCTACCCAAGAAGCACAAAGATGTAATGCAATCTCCAAGGGCACTACTAGTAGGAAAATATGAAGAAGGTGATCCCTGAATTTATATCATAGTTAATTGTTTGTCAACAAGTGAAGGTCTAAAGGAAAAAATATAAGGGGATTATACAGCCCTTACCTATACCTATGTGTAAATATGAAACATCACCATGGACTTTGTCAATTGATTTCCAACTACATCTAGAGTAAATAACAAAACATGTTTTGTTAAGGATCCTCTTAAAAATACTACACACTTTTTTCCAATTAGAGAGGACTTGCCACTCGACCAATTTGCATGGATATACATCAGAGAACTGTTTAGGATGCATGGAGTACAAATATAGATTTTATCCTATTGAAATCTGAGATTTACCATCATGTTTTGGAAAAATCTCTAACATGGGCTTAACATAGACCTAAACTTCAGTACGAAATATCACTCCCGGAATGATGGCTAGTCTGATCAGACTATTCATATATTGGAATATATGCTAAGAGCATGACCGATGGACTAAAATGGATAATGTGACCAATATCTTCATCTTGTCAAATTCTCATAAAAATTTATTTCAACTCAAGTATCCAAATGGATTGAAATGAAACAATTTGTGGGAAAAGATGTTAAACACCTATATATTGGGATGAAGTTGGTGAACTCAAGCTGTTGGGACATGAAATTTTTGAAGAAATGGTAGAAAAAGTTTACACCATTCATTAGTAAATAAATACTTCCCAAAGTTCACAAACAAGCAATGCAGAAAATCGAGGATGGGACCTAGATTTTGAGGTTGGAGTTAATGTATTACTCTACAAATCTCCATGGAATAGATTTAGGAGGTTTGGTAAAAAGGTAAATTTATGTCCTAGGTACATCATCCCATTTTAGATTCATGGTCATGTTAGAGTTTCGGGCTATTGAATAGCACATCAACAAACCATGCCTCAAGTACATGATGTATTACACATATCCCTCAGGAGATGTACATATCAGATCCCTCCCACGTACTCAATTTAGAGGTGGTATAGCTGGGAAAGGATCTATTTTATAAGGATTATCCAGTGAAAATATTCGATCATATAGATAATGTTCCACGCAACAAGAAAACTTATCATTTCCAAGTACTATGGAAGAACCATAAATATGGAAAGGTGATGTGGGGACCAAAGAAAGTGATGATGAAAAAACCCTCACCTTTTTCACCTTAGTATGTAAAGAAATATTTTTTAGGGAGTAATTTCTTAAGGGGGGAATAATATAACAACCTAGAATTTTTCTCAAAGGAAATTCCATTCTTATAATTATGTCATGTAGTTTAAATAACATACATCACTTGGAGAAACCAAAATAATATATTACCATAAAATAATAATGATAAATTAGTCAGAAAATAAACCAATAGTAATGAAAAATATTATAGTGGAATAATAAAAAGAAAATTAGAGAATAGGAATAGGAAAATTTATATTTTCCTGATCCACCAGAATGACTACAATCATAAAAAAGCAGTAGAAATAAAAAATAATGTTAATAAAACAATATTCATTATGATGATGTAATTATATATAATCTTGAGAGAACATAGAAGTGAATGAATAATTAATGGAATAAGAGGTATTTATAGTAAGTAGTAAACCTTTAGGACCGTTATAAATCTAACTTTTATAATAGTAATATAACTTTTGGAATAGTAACTTCACCATTGGAATGAAAATGTGACTGTAAAGAATAATAATCTGACAATTAGAATAGTAACCTCAAAAATGGACATGTAAAATAATATTTATGTATCTTATAAAATGAAAGTATTATATATTTATGTCATGATACAAGTAAATAAATTTTTTAGTAATGATAAAATAATTGTGGGTATTTGTGTAAAATGTAATTGTTTTATTCGAATTTTTGAAGGAATATAATGATTTAAAAGAAAAAATATGTTAATAAAATGGATTTAAATATTAATATTAAGTATTATTATAAGGATAATCTAATTTTATGAGACTATAAATAATTTTTCAAAGGTTCATAAAATCGATTATAACATTAAAATCTGCATTTTCCAAATAAATTGAGCTTTTATTAATATATATATATTTTTCTCACATTTAGAAAATTATTTTCATATAATGGATTCCATTTTTGAAATAAAAATATTAAAAAAAGTTTAGGAATATTTTTTAGTATTTTTCTAATGTATTGTAATTTTTTGAATAGTGAAATACTATAATTTACAGTATTTAACATTTTAAGACAAAAAATAATTTTGTAGTCATTGATGATGTAAGTGAACATTATTTAAAACTCACATGAAAAATTTACTATATATTTTCACAAGAATTAATACTATTAATATTCTTGAAAAAAATAATAAACTAATGAATATGATATTCCAAAACACCCCTCTCATCCCCTTATAAATACCTATCCTCACCATCCCTTATACTAAAACCTTAGAAAACCCTCTCCTCCCACTCTACCCACATAAATTTTCAACTATTCTCACCAATAATCCAATTATAAGTTACTTAAGGTGTCCTTTAAGTTGGTGATATTCAAGACTTAACATTCTCAAACTACCTGTTTTAATTTCTTTTCTTCTTCTACCCTCTCCTGACCTCATTCATTCATAAAATCATAATAACTACAATATCATGTATATATTAAAATTTCTTAATTATAACTTAATATCATATATCCATTCATTTTCTCATGTCCTATTATTCAATGAAATTAAATCATTGTCCAAATTATGGCAGTCAACCATCCCTGTGCATAATGAGTTTTCATATTACATTACCACCTTCAAGACTAATCATAAAAATTTATTATGGTTAAATAATATTGAAATAAATATATCATAACAAATTTCATGTTTTAGAACTAATACATAGACATAATTTTAAATACAATTAAACTAATTTATAATGGTGGAAAACTGCCAAAATAAACTAAACATTTATCATTAACGTTTTATCAAATGAATCGCCTGGATATTGGAAAAAATCATATATGTGGCCATTTTAGCATGTGTAACAACATGAATATCAGTTTATTATTATTTTTTAGTTTTATTCCATTTTTACAAGAACATCCATAATTATACACAAGCAAACAGACCTTGAAACAATGAAACGAACACTCTGAGAACAATGAAATTGAACGTTATAACTCATCAAAATGGACATAAATGAACTTAATAAAATTAAAATAAATATAAATATATGTGAAATAGTTTACAAATTAAGTAATTATTGAATAAAATTAGATTATGTTGGACATTAATTTAAATTGAATATGGCATTCAGACATAAGGTAAGGGATCTCTCTGAACCTCCATATTTCCATTGGGTAACATTTTACCTCTATTTGCCTCAATTTATCGCTTCCTTATTATTATAAAATTATACCATATTATATATATATATACTAAAAATATATATCTATCTCAATTCATGTTTCTTTGATTGTAAATACATTTATAAAGCTTCTAATATCAAATTTTCTCGATAATCTAACCTCATTAATGGAAACATATATGTTTCTTACACATTTTCAAGTGAACACCATAAATTTTATTAATAAATTCATATTTTCTAAAATATCTCATTTTATCATTAAAAAAAATTAGTTCATTTATGTTTTTATGGAAATGATTATTCCTTTATCTCCTTTAAATATCGTTCATTATTTTCCCTAAAACTATGCTTAAGTGGCACATTTCTAAAGTCTCCTTGACTCTCATTTTCATCTTTTCAATTTAGTTGTATTTAATTATTCAAGATAAATTATTATATTTACTTTATTAATGTCCAATAATAATTAAAACCCCTACTTTAATGGATATTATTATGATATTCTATTTGGTAATACCTTATGACATGATTACAAACCCCATTTCGTTCCATGGGAACCTTATATTTATTTCTTATGTTTGATTCCTTATGCACACAAAAATCCATGAACATGTTATATGGGTGTTCCCAAATAGATATAAAATGTATTGGGTAATGTATTCTCTCATGAGATGTTTTGTATTAGATTATAGAGTAAATATAATCTATTAAGGGAGTCTGGCCACCATGAGATATCATATTGGTAATTAGTCTTGACTCGTGTTTATGTCATGATATATGTTGTTTCCAAATTCCAATATTTCCAGGATCATATTATTCCATCTTCAATATGTTATTCCTCTCTGTGTTTATTCATTATCTATTCCTTTAATGTTATCATTTTATTCCTTCATAATCATGTGTTATGATTCTTTTCAATGTTAATTACCTTATAAGGATTTTTAGCTCATCCCTTTTGTCTATGTATTCCCCAAGTTATCCTATGTAGTTTTAGGATACCAAAAGAAGTTATAAGATCATTATTTTTATTAATAAAAAAAATTATTTAATAGTTTCATGTTTTCTAATTATGTACCTAGTATTATAAATACACTAGTCTTTTCGATCCTTGGTTCATATTTGAAGGATAATTATGCTTAAAATAATGTAATAATATGTGTATAAGTTTTGGGTCACTATATTTAGGATAGGGGTATTAGGTGTCTTTTATAGAGTCATATAGTCTATCAATTTTATGAATTTAAACACAACATTTAGTTAAATAATTACATGTTTCATCTTTATTTGGATTATTTGTTTCATATCTTCATTCTTCTATTGTTGTGTGTTGATCATTTATACTATTTTGGTTGTTTTTATCTAATCTAATTATTATTTACACTATTTTCATCACTCTATACTAGAGGATATATTCTCTTTACTATTCTCCTTACACCCTTTCTACTAGTAAGCCTCCTCTAGAATATGGTGATGTGTGCCTGAGGTAACTTAGCCAACCTAGCTCGGTCATGTGATGGAGCACCAGGTTGGGGATGTTACAAAGACGTATTACAACTCATGCTTTCTTTTCTATTTTGGTAATTTAAATAAAATGTTGAAATTGTAATAGGATATGTGAGGGCTTGGTAATGAGCTTTCTCATGGGTGTGGCTTACCCATGTGCAGGGATAAATTCGAGTATCTAGGGGTGGGATTCCTTTCCATGTTGTTCACTTTTTACGGTTGAGGTAATTTCACCATGGGTGATAAACTAGTTGTGAGATGCTATTACTTATTTATATTTTTTACTCATGGTTTGGTATGACATGAGGTTAATATTAATGAATCATGATAGATACAAAAGGATATATGTTGAAATGGATTGTTTATGATAGGGACATATTTTTTTCATGTGACATATTTTAAAATATAAAATATTAAATGAGAATTGTAATGCCCCGAACCCAGAAGCCCAGAGATAATGCATTATTTTAATACATTGGCATGATTACAAGGAATCAATTCCGGAAAGACCGGTCAATTTAGCAGTCTTGGAAAATAGATTACATAGATGAATGATACATTACACATTAGAAAATAAAAAACTACATAAATGATCTTTTGAGATGCCATTAATATCCTAGATTAACCCTGCTTATCAATCATAATACACTTCTTGGAATCCTGGGAAAAATAAAACATAGAAAGGGGTGAGCATTAATTCTCATTAAGGATAACAATATAGCAGAAACTTTTATAAATAAGCATAAACATTTAAAGGAGTGTATAAGACTAAAACATAATCCTTTTAAACATAAACTTTTTCATAATATGGCCAATAAAAATCAAATAATTCCATTTACTGATTCACATGGATATTATACTAGTAAAATAATCACATGAAATATCAAATAGCCAATTTTATAATGATGGAATTCATTATTCCATACTTCATAACCACATAGTCAAGGCCTTGTTCCAGGATTACAAATAATATTTTTTCAAGGCCTTGTGCCAAGACACTAGTTTTTCTCATGAGACTAACTTATGCATTGGGGAGATATTGTTGGATCCACCCGTCCCTTACTAAGTCCAATGCATTCCTTATATGAAAAGTTTATACATAACATAAACATTTGTACTAAAACTAGCAAACGAAATGTCAATACTTTATCCATAAACCAAGAATGGTACAAAAATAAAACATCCATAGTCAAACATATCACAAAACCTTCATTACAATATGAAAGATTTGAATCACAAAAAATCAACTTCAAACAAGTTTAAATTCCATCAAAATATTTTGGCATAGATGAAAATGATTTGTAAAACTCATTGATAGAAATAACATTTTTTCATGAAAACATTTAAAAGTCACACAATTTAGAAAATAATACGATTAAATACATTTTTGAATCAAAGTGTCCCATACAACTTTGAAACTTTTAAAGAAATTAAAATTTTAAAACAATGATGTCCATATAAATAAATCCTTAAAATCATTTTGAAAACATTGACATTAATTAGAAAGATTTAGAAAAATAAATATTTAAAACATTTTAAATGATGATATAGTTAAATAGAACCTTCAATAAAACATTAAAAGACTCGTTTTGAAAAAAAAATTATGAAATATTGACATTGATTGTAAATATGTCCCAGTAAATACTTACTCATAAACAGTCTCAGATAATAATGATATTTTAGATTTAACCCTTACCTTGCACTTTACTTTGGTCAATGGTACATTTAACCTCATGTATAATGACTATAGTATGTTATTAAATTATCCCAGAACTGTATTCATATTTATTATTTCATAATTGATTCATTTATGACTTTATACTACTTATTTAATAATAATATTCATGTTAAATTAATATTTCGGGTAATAATTGCTTTCTTTATTGCACATGTTTCAACTTGTTATTATTATTTGTTTCATTTAGATCATGATTTAAATACTTCCAGAATATAAAAAATGATTTATATATCATATATATATATATAATATAAATATGTATAATATATAGATATATTAAATAGAGAACACCATTTATGGAGATGGTAGGTCGTATGTACGCATTAACGTTGATTTCGTTTTCATATCATATTGAACTGAAGTAAGTGAATAAGAAATCTGTAAGTGCATAAATATATATATAGATATATCTCCAGTATCATTATTATGTCATATATTAAAAACTTATTAATAATATATATTTTTATAATCATCGTTGAATGGTGAACGTGGAAATGAATCTCATTGAGTTGTGGAGACGGTAATCCGTACGTATGCACGAGCGACAATATCATTATATTGATGGTGAAATAATATGTAATTGGATGTTATATAATATATATAGAATCATTAAAATTTTATATTTATTATCTAAATCAGTTATACTCATTATTATACCCATCCAAATAATTAAGTGTTTGAAAAACAAATTACACCACGATGTGGAGACGGTAAGTCGTACGTACGCACGTATGGTGACTTTATTATTCATACTATGGATTGAATAATAAATATGGTTGTACCATTTTTATAATAACATAAAATTATGTTGAATATACTGGAGTTATTTTTTATAATGGAAACAACAAAGAAAGATGAAGTGGATGAAGAAAAGAACTTGAAAGAGGTGATGAAATATTTACCACTTCTTCGGGTTCTTCCTTTTGATTTGATCAAAAGGGATCCATAGGATGGATTTATGACCAAATTAAGGCCTCTATTATTAATTAAGGGTATTTATGAGGATATTTGGGCAGGTTTTCGCTGAGACAAATGGATTTGGAGGTGTGATTTTCAGATAATGGGAATTTCTCATATATAAGAGAGGTGAGGGTCACTTTAGGAAACGATTAAAGTATTAATTTATCATACAATCATATTTTTTTATAATGGCTCAAAATTAATTAATTTTGAGACATAGATGGTTATGGGTCTGAACCATTTTAATAAATAGTTTTTAGACAAGTTTAGGTTACCATTTTAACCTTATCTTTTAGATTTAACAATTAGATAAATAGTTTAACTTTTATCATGTATTCTTGTATTCTTACACTATATGGTTAATAAACATACTCTAAACTTACAAGAGAACCTAAATTGGTTCATTAATTGCATATATAATATTATTTAATCCCTTTGGAAAACCCATAGGCTTTTAGGAATATTAAATAAACCAATAATATAGTATTTGTTTTAAAACATAATTTATGTCAATTTTGACACTATTTTGTATTTTGTTTTTGTGAAAGTCATAACAACCTTATCACTTTGAAAAAAAATTATCTAATCAACCCTAACATGTCATATTAACCTATAAAATTAGTGGAGTTCATCAAAAGTCTCAAATTACATTTATTTGGATATTTATAACATCAATTATTTTAACCTTTCATAAAAAAGGTAATTACTGCATCATCATGGTGTCATAAATAAATTTAATTATATAATTTCTAAGAATTATAAATAAAATATCATTATTTATAAAATAATTTTATCTTTCTAATTAATATTTATAGTCAAATTTATCCTATGTGTAACCCTATATTAAAAATGTCTTAGTTATTAATCTTTGAATTTAACACTTTTAACTCTTCATTAAATAAAATAATAATAAATGTCCTAATCTAATCCAATTGGACCTAAAGGATAATATTTTATTTAAAAGGTTTTATTTGGACCAATTAAACTTATCCAATAGAATTATGACATCTGTTAGGGTAATTATAATATCTTTTTTACCCTTAATTACCCTATTTACTTTTAATCGTGGTAAATAAAAGTCAAAAGTTACTATTCCCCAAAAGTTCTTTTCATCTAATTGAACCAAATTTTACTCACTAATGTCATCCTTTTCTCTCAGATTTTTGAATTTTGACTCACAGAAGAGTTAAAATTATGTTTTATGCAAATTTGCAAATACTCTTAGAAGGTGGTAAAAACGTTAAAAAGTTCAATAAAATTTTATGCATTTTGTATTATTATAAAATCTCTCAAATGAATTAAATTGAACTTATACAGGTATTATATATCTATTTTGACTTAAAATAAATTTAAATAAAATAAAAAAAAGTTAAATAAAAATTCAGTATTAAATAATAACGTAGTGTTTTCACTATTCATCAAAAATTGAATGTTTTCAGAAAAATACCAAAAATTCACCCTAAGATAATTTTGATATTCTGAATTCAAAAAATAATAATTTTTTCCAAATTCAAAACATATAAGTTTCGTTTGTTAATTTATAAATAATTCATTTTGTCAAAACCAAAACGCAGGTTTTTTAAAAATAAAAAATATCAAAAGATTGACATGTGTTTATGTCAAATTTAAATGTGAAATTACTTATAATTACCTAAATTGTACTAAATGGTAAAAATATAATCTAATTATACTTCCAAACAATTCAGATGTATAATTTAACACTATAAATTATTTTGATTAAAAAAGTTGTTTTCAATTAAAATTTAGTATTTTCATTATTCACCCAAATATGAAAGTTATCAAAAAAACACAAAAAAATTATCAAAACTATATTTTTATGTCCGGATTCTAAATAAGAATTTAATTTCATTAAATTGAATATATAAAAGTTCTAAATATAGGTTTTAAAAATGGCTCGCCATTAAAAGGTTGTAAAATTGTATTTTTTGATAAATACTTATTTTGTATGAAAGACATGTATTTGTTCTTATATTATGTCTAAAAATCACATAATATGGATTATTAAATTATATTTAGTATATAAAATTCAAAATTTAGTTAATACTATTCATAACCTCTTTTTCATCGGCTAGTTTGGTAAGTCGTGGTGCACTCCAACTCGGTGTTGCGTGTAGCGCAAGCTATTGAATTACTTTAATGAGATAACATACTATGAATTCTTGGGGTGTTACATTCTCCCCTCCCTCAATAAATTGAATCCTCAAATTTTTAAATTGTACTTTGAAAATAAAAGTTTCAAAATAGAAAAATACCTTTGTGGAAAACCCACATCGGAAATTGGGTTGGAAATATTTAGTCTTAGTAAGAGGGAAAATGAAATGAAAAAGTCACCATTAAATTATGATCTCGATTAGGAGAACATTAGTGGATATTAGAGACACATAATTAGAGGAAAACTTAAATATTTATAGGGAGTGATTGAGGTCATCAATCACAAATAAGTGTACAATTGAGGGCCTCAAAGCCATTGATATATGATAATTTAAAATATCATCAGTTCAAAAAAGCATAAGGTGTTTGGATAACAAATTTTTGGTTTTAAGATATCTTCCTTAAATATTAAGAATTGATTTCTTCATATAATAAGATAAAAATATATATACTTGACAAGTAGAGTTTCATCCTTCAACTAATTCCTACCTCAAATTCATCTTTCACTCCAAAAGATAAAAGAATTCAAAAATATTTGATTTATCCTAATCATATAGGGTTCCAAAAATAATCAATTTATAATTCATTTGTCAAACTATTTTTAAAAAAAACTACGTTATACAAACCAGGACATCACATAGGCTAGTAATAGGTGATGCACCCTTATCACCCTTCGGTTGTGGGTTCAAGTCTTATGACCTTTTCCGACACGACGGGTTGTCCCCCGACCTTCGGGTTGTCCTTTTGATGAAAATAAAAAAATAAAGAAATGTTTTAACCTTAAAAATGGTATCAAATGTAAAACTAAATCGATTCAAACATTTAGACTTATCCAAAATACTTTTTTCTAACCTTACAGTACAAAATTTATAAGGAAGGTAAACACAATGAAGATCCTTTTGTCCACATAATAACATGTGAACAACTTCATCATATATTATTGTAAAAGACTTTAACACCCTGAATTTCCATAAAACCTTATTGATTATATTCATTCTCCCTTATTCATTATAGAATACTGGATATACTCCTTCAATCCAAAAAAATTTTCCACTCAAACAATGATTGAATATACAAATCATTAATCAGTTTCAATGTATCCAAGAATATCCAATATAATTTATCCAAATCAATCATATATTATTCCAAAATCACTACCACAGTATCAGAACCATATTATGGTTTATCTTTCTCTCGACCATATATTTTCTGAAACATTTAACCTGCTATTGAGTCACTTTTCTCAGTTCTACACAATCTTAAGTCCTTAATGAAATAGTACTACAGTATAATCCTTATATACTTTATAATTCTGATAACATGTACATAATTAATACATTACTCAAATGACATAATACTTTAATAAAAACATAATAAATCTAATCATTCCTCTTAATCATTAGTAGTATCATAACTTGTTTATTATCCAATAACATCATTTTGGGTATACTCTGATGATTTGGACATTGATTTGCGTAGTGTCCCAACTCCTTATAGATAAAGCATTTTACATTTGAAACCTTTTTCTTACCCTTGTAATCACATACTAGGTGTCCTTTTTCTATACACTTATAACAAACTCTCATTCCCTTCAAGCATTATTAAGGTGATTCCTTCCACAGTAATCACATATGGGAAAATCCTTATTTCCCCTCTTCCCATTATCCATCTTTCTCTCTTCCATCCTTCCCTTCTCTTGCTTCCCTTAAAAGCCATAGTACTCTGATAATTATTTACTTATGTTATAAACACATGATATAATTTATTCATATGATGAGAATACGTGAGAGACTATTTCCTTTTTAAATTTTGGCTTAATTCCATGAAATATAGGATCCTTATTTATCTTTCGATCATGCGTATTATTGGAATACTCATTCCTTCTACTAGGCGCCAGTTCTAAACAATGGCATACACTATGTTAGTTTATGAATCACAATTCATAATTCAAAACTTCTAAAATACCTAACATAAATTGAAAATATTATACATATAATCTATAATCATAAAAATTTTTCTTTGAGAAAGTATTTAATCCTAAATCCTTCATAATGGCTTGTATGGAAAATTTGAATTATCCTAATCATATCCCCCAAGAGTGTTGTAACCCAGAGTGCAAAAAGGCCTGTTTTTGTGTACCAGGATAACCCAGGTCGACCCCGAAACTCCTTGTCAGAGTTTTCACTCCTAGGTACATATGTTTCAAAGACGCCTCTACCAGCTCGTATCCAGATAGGGATTTATTTATTATAAAATACAAAAAATCTCTACATTACCAATATTCTAGAAAGTTCTTCAATACTATTCCCCAAAGTATATCTTAGGGTAATGTTATCTAATCAGAGTTTATCTAAATATATTTACAAATTTATTACTAAACTTCCTCAGATGCCAACTGTAATGCCCCATCCCCAGAATCCCAGAGCTGGTGCATTATTTTAATACATTGGCATGATTACAAGGAATCAAGTCCCAAAAGACTGATCAGTTTAGTAGTCTTGGAAAATATACTACATACATGAATGTTACATTACACATTATAAAATAAAACACAACAAAAATTATCCTTTGAGAATTCCTTTAATCCCCTAGCTTAACCCTTCTCATCAATCATTATACACTTCTTGGAATCCTGGGGAAAATAAAATAAATAAAGGGGTGAGCTCAAATGATCAATAATGATAACAATATAGCAGAAAGTATTATAAATAATCGTAAACATTTAAGGTAGTGTATAAGACTAAAACACTATCCTTTTAAACATAAACTTCTGCATAATATGGAAAATGAAAATCAAATAATTCCATTTACTGATTCATAGGGATATTCTACTAGTTTAAGAATCACATTCAATATCCAATAGCCAATTTCCTGATGATGGAATGCATAATTCCAGGCTTCATAACCACATAGTCAAGAAATTGTGCCAAGACTACAAATAATATTTTGTCAAGGCCTTCTTCCAAGACACTAGTTTGTCTCATGAGACCTACCGACGCATCGAGATATATAGTGGGCTCCACCCGTTACTTACTAAGTCCAATGCATTCTTCATATGAAATGGTTTAAACATAACATAAACATTCGTATTAAAACTACCATACAAAATGTAAATACTTTATCCATAAATCATGAATGGTATAAAAATAAAACTTCCATAGTCAAACATATCATAAAACCTTCAATAAAATATGGAAGATTTTTATCATAATAAATCAACATCAAACAAGAATAAAATCCATCAAAGGATGTTGACATATATGAAAATGATTTGGAAAACTCTTTGAGAAAAATATCCCTTTTTCATGAAAACATTCATAAGTCAAACAATTTATAAAGGAAGAAATTTAAAGAAATTTTTGAATTAATGTGTCCCATACCACTTTGAAACTTTGAAAGGAATTAATATTTTAAAACAATGGTTTCCATATAAACAAATCCTTAAAATTATTTTGAAAACATGGACATTAATTAAATAGATTTTGAAAAATAAATATTTAAAACATTTTAAATGATGATATAGTTAAATAGACCCTTCAATAAAACCTTAAAATATTCCTTTTGAAATAATTTTTATGAAATATGGCCATTGATGATAAATATGTCCCAGTAAATATTTACTCATAAACAAACTCGGATTATAATGAGATTGAGGAATAAACCCTTACCTTGCACTTTCCTTCGGTCGAGGGTATACTTAACCTCATATATAATGACCATAGTATGTTATAAATTATACCAGAACCATATTCATATTTATTATTTCATACTTGATTCATTTATGACTTTATACTACTTTTTGAATAATAATATACATTTTAAATTAATATTTCAGGTAAAAATTGCTTTCTTTATCATATGTGCTTTAACATGTTATTATTATTCCTCTCATTTAGTTCATGATTTAAATACTTCCAAAATATAAAAAATGATTTATATATCATAAATATATATATATATTATAAATATGTATAATATAAAGATATATGAAATGGAAAATATCATTTATGGAGATGGTAGGTCGTACGTATGCATAAATGTTGATTCCGTTTTCATATCATATTGTACGGAAGTAAGTGAATAAGATATATGTAAGTACATATATATATATATATACAGTAACTCTGTTATGTCATATTTTATATACTAATTAAAAATATATATCCTTATAATCATTGTTGAATGGTGAACGTGGAAATGAATCTCATCGCGTTTGTGGAGACGGTAATCCGTACGTATGCACGAGCGACAATATCATTATATTGATGGTGAAATTGTACGGAATTTGATGTTATATAATATATATAGAATAATTAACATGTTATATTTATTATTTACATCATTTATACTCATTATTATACCCATCCAAATAATTAAGTGTTTGAATAAAAAACTACACCACGATGTGGAGACGGTAAGTCGTACGTACGCACGTATTGTGACTTTGTCATTCATATGATGGATAGAATAATGAATATGGTTTTAAAATTTTCATAATAAAATCATAGTATGTAGAAGACACTGGATTCATTATTTTAGAATGGAAAAAACAAAGAAAGAGGATGTGGAAGAAGAAATTAACTTGAAATAGGTGAAGAAATATTTTCTTCTTCTTCGGGTTCTTCCTTTTTATTTGATCAAAAGGCCTCCATAGGTTGGATTTATGACAAAATTAATCCCTCTAGGATTAAGGGAGGGTAATGGGGAGTATATTATGGTAGGTTTTGGCTGATCAAAATGGATCTGGATGTGTGATTTGGAGAAAAGGAGATGTTCCCTTTTATAAGAGGGGTGAGGGTCATCTTAGGAAATTATTAGAGTATTAATTTATTATACAATATTATTAGGTTTATAATGGCTTCAAATGAATTTATTTGGATTCTTAGGTGGTTATGGGTTTAAATAATCTCAACCAATAGTTTTTAAAATATTTTAGGTTACCATTTTAACCTTATCTTTTAGATTTAACTCTTACTTAAATAGTTTAAGTTTTACCTTGTATAATTGTATTCGTACACAATATGGTTAATAAAATTACTCTAAACTTCCAAGATAACATAAAGTGGTTCATTAATGACATATATAATTTTATATAAGCCCTTTTTCCAAACCTTAAATTTTTAGGAATATTATATCAACCAATAATATAGTATTTGTTTTAAAAATTAATTTATGTCAATTTTGACACTATTTGGTATTTTGTTTTTGTGAAAGTCATAACAACCTTATCAATTCGAAAAAAATTTATCTAATCCACCCTAACATGTCATATTAACCTATAAAATTAGTTGAATTCATCAAAAGTCTCAAATTACATTTATTTGGATACTAATATCATTAATTATTTTAACCTTTCTTTAAAAATGTAATTATTGCATCATCATTGTGTCATAAATAAATTTAATTATATAATATATAAAAATTATAAATAAAATACCATTATGTATGAAATATTTTTTTCTTTCTAATGAATATTTAATGTCTAATTTATCTAATGTGTAACCCTATATTAAAAATGGTTTAGTTATTAAACTTTGAATTTAACACTTTTAGCTCTTCTTTAAATAAAATAATAATAAATGCCCTAATCTAATCCAAGTGGACCTAAAGAATCATATTTTATTCCTAATGTGATTTTTGTTTGAATTACATTAATACAATATGATTAAGACTTGTGTTAGGGTAACTATAATATCATTTTTACCCTTAATTATCCTATTTACTTTTAACCGTGGTAAATAACAGTCAAAAGTTACTATTCACCAAAAATTATTTTTATCTTATTTAAATAAATTTTACATAATGATTTCAACCATGTCTCTCAGATTTTTTTAATTCAACTCACAGAAGCTGTAAAATTACGTTTTATGCAAATTTGCAAATGCTCCTAGATGGTGGGTAAAAAACGTTAAAAAGTTCAATAAAGTTTTATACATCTGATTTTATTATAAAATGACTCCAATGAACTAAATTGAACTTAAATAGGTATTATATGTCTATTTTTACTTAAAAAAATTAAATAAAATTAAAAATTATTTTTATAAAAAGTCGGTTTAAAATAATAACGTAGTGTTTTTCACTATTCAACAAAAATTGAATGTTTTCAGGAAAATACCAAAAATTCACCCTAAGATAATTTTGATATTATGAATTAAAAAATGAAGTCTATTTTACAAAACTCAAAACATAATAGTTTCATTTATTAATTTAAAATTAATTCTTGTTGTCAAAACCAAAAAGCAAGTTTTTAAAAAATAAAAACTAACAAAAGATTGGCATGTGTTTAAGTCAAATTTAAATGTGAAATTACTAATAACGACCTAAATTGTGTTAAATGATAAAAATATAATCTAATTATACTTAAAAACCATTAAAATGTATAACTTATCACTGTAAATTATTTTGATAAAGAAATTTGTTTTCAATTAAAATTTATTATTTTCCCAATTGACCCAAATATGAAAGTTATTAGAAAAACACCAAAAACTTATTGACACTAAATTATTATGTTACTATTCTAAATAATAATTTCATTGAATTTAATTGAATATATAAAAGTGTCAAATATTGTTTTTAAAAAGGTTTCTCCATTAAAAGGATGTAAAATTGTATTTTTTGAAAAATATTTCTTTTATTTGAAAAAAATGAATTTTTTCTTATATTATGTCTAAGAAACACATAATATGGATTCTAAAATTATATGGACTATATAAAATTCAAAATTCAGTTAATAATATTCATAGTCGCTTATTCAACAGCTATTTTGGTAAGTCTTGGTGCGCTCGAACTCGGTGTTGCGTGTAGCGGAAGCTATTGAATTATTTTAACAAG
This sequence comes from Viscum album, assembly GCA_963277665.1. Classification (NCBI taxonomy): domain Eukaryota; kingdom Viridiplantae; phylum Streptophyta; class Magnoliopsida; order Santalales; family Viscaceae; genus Viscum; species Viscum album. The sequence goes on from OY728159.1 coordinate 1,868,600,090, forward strand.
ATAACGTATAATGAAATCTTGGGGTGTTAAAAGAACAATGTATACCTACAAAAGATAATAGAAATAAACTATTATATTTTTACAATTTTCAAGTAAGTCCATGTAAAGGGGAACCCTGATTTAGTGATTCAATATTTTTATCACCTGTTGAGGTTGTTCTTGTTGTTTGCTTGTTCTAAGATGTTGGTTAAAACTTTATAAAGACAATCCCTCCATCTCTTCTTCGAGATGGGTGTCAGGAGAGTGGTAAACAGCATAATCCTAATACAGATAATCAATAACCTCCTAAGAATTCATATAATATGATGGATGATCTTCTCTCTGATAGCCTCCTAAGGATAACTTAATCCATGGAGATGGAGACTATTCCCACTGTACCTCCATTATCTTAGCTAACAAGAAAGATTTACAGCTATAGTATCTTCCTATGTTCACTAGGTATTAAGTCCCCTAGGTATCATAGTTCTAGGTTGAGTTCATCCATATGGTCTTAAATCACCTTGATACACTCATTGATAGGTGGGTTATTCTTTCTACATACATGCTTTGAGTATAGTCAAATAGTTGGGGAAATATCAAAGAGTTTGTCATGTAGAATGAGTATTTATCTTAGAGGGATTTTAATGTGAATTTTCTAATCCATTTATATCATGACACATTGAGGGGTGAGAAGGGATGCATGTTTATGCATCTGAAACCAGAGGGAATGAAAATGATGGGTTATGTTGGATGTTTCACTGACCTGCAATGCTTTTCTATATCTTTTTATGTTTATGAGGTCACCAGGGAAATATGTTTCTAGGATGGGCTTCAATGTGAGATAAAGTCATAGGTGAATGTTTTCTTTATGAATAGACTTTCAAAAGTGATAAATTGGGATCTCATCTATAAAGGGGGTTTGAGAGAGGCCTCGGGTAGTGTCATGATTGTTTCATAAAACTGGTTTGGGATATATTCTATTGGTTTCAAGGAGAGATATTATCATAGTTATTGCTATGGAAGTAGTGGGAAGAGAAGCTAGGACAATGTGTAATCATTTCAAACATATGGTCCACTTAACTATATATGTGTGTAAATTTGGGCCATAAGAGTCCACAAAGTCTTTAACCTGTGGTGGAGTTTCATGATTATAGAAATATAACTCACATTCAGAAGTTATTCAAGAACACGCATCAATAAAATAATGGATGGGGATCACGAAAGGCACTAGAGTCTGGAAGGGACTCAGCTACCCCTCATTATATAGGTTACTCGAGTTCCCCAAGGAAATCAAGTCGTTGTATGGAATGTGGTACCCTATTAAAGGAGAGGAGGTACCAGCCAAAGGGAACAATAAATGGGATTCATACTAGAGCCTAGGGTAGAAGATAAATTCAGTTACATTCTATGTAGTCTACTCTAGCTAGTTTCGATATAAGACCATATATCATTAGAGGTGTGATTATTATATCATCTATATTTTTTTGTGTTTTTTGATACAAGGGAAACACATTCTTTTTTATCCTCTCAATTTTACAATGGTTTGGGCATCATTGTGGAGATATTGGATGTTTTTTTAATATTAACATGCCATTGGGAGTGAGATCATAGGGTATCAAACATTGTAAGGAGTATAGTATTAAAATTGGTAGCTAATTTTAACATTTGGATATATTTTTACAGGATATTAAAGGCATCAATTTGATTATGGGTATTTACTATCTATTTCTATACCTGGATCAAATCAACTGTAATCAGAGGAGAGTTTCCATTCAATACCAAAAGGTATTATTTATTCTCAACCAGCTGAGTGGGATTTTTATGATGGTCATTCTGGACTATATTAGTGAAAATTGGATTATCTCAAGGATTAGATATAAATCCATGTTCTGGATGTTGGGAAGTATTGTGATACTTTTCCTCTAGTAGTGAATATTTATCAGGATAACTTTCTGAAAGTGGTCTTTGACATACCACACGACTGGGAGATCTAGTTTATGATCGAGTCACTTATAGGTTCTAACCTAGTTTGTATCCCGTCATATAGGATGAAACCAATAGAGCATCATGAGTTGAAATTTGAGTTAGAATATCCGGAAGAAAAGGTATTCATAAAACATAGTACATAACTATGGGGTTCCCCCATGATTTTTTCTAATAAGGATAATGAGTCAATTCTTCTGTGCATTTATTTCCAAATATTGAACTAGATGATGATCAAAACTAATATACCCATTCTTATATTGATGATATCTTCAATCATCTGAGAGGTGATAGTATTTTCTTTAATATTAATTTGATTTTAGGTTATCACCAGTTGAGGCTAATACCATTGAACATAATCCAAACTAATTTTTAGAGTATGTATGGATTATATGACTTAGTGGTGATGTTGTTTGATCTAAAGCATGAACAAATGGTATTCATTGATTTGATTAACCATCTCTTTCATAATTTTCTTGATCATTTTGTGGTAGTTTTTGTCGATGAAATAATTTTGTACTTCAATTTTATAGATGATCCTTCCCAATATCATAACATCATCTTGAGTACATTGAGATAGCATCATCTTTACACAAAGATTTCTAAATGTTGTTTTTGGATTGATAGAGTGCACTTCTTAGTCCATGTTATTTGAGAGGCCAAATTTTTAGTGGATATTTTGAAGGTTGAAGCCATAATATCTTGAGAATGACCCAAGAATTCCTTCAAGATTAATATTTTTCATGTTCTAGTAGGTAAACATTGGGATTTAATCAAGAAAATCTATCACATGACAGAACTGATAGGTGGACTGGCCAAGAAAGGCGTGAAGTTTGTTCAGTCATATGGTTGCGAGAGGTATTTTTAGGAGCTAAAGAGTTGGCCAACCTTAACATTGATACTCACTTTACCTATTACAACTAAGTCATATACCATGTATTGTGATTCATATGAAGTTATACTTGAATAAATTATGATATAGGAGGATCATGTTCTTTTTTATGGCTCTATACAACTGATACCACAAGAGAGGAATTAACCTACTCAATATATTTAGTTAGTGATATTAGTACAATCCCTAAGATTCTTGAGACACTATCTTTTAGAAGAGATATTTGTGATGTACATAGAACACTAGAGCCTTAACTAAATGTTTTCTCAGTGATACATGAACTTTAAGGAGAGTATGTTGGTTGATTATATTTAGAATTTTTACTTTGAGTTGGCTTACACATCTAAAAAATATAAATATGTTCGCGATGTATTGAAATGAAAGATGTAAACAAAGGAAGGGTGGGATTTTTTCATCAAGTAGATGCTGATGGAACTATATTCAGACATGAATCTCAATGTTCAGGAATCCCAGGAATAGGTATCTCTAACTTCAGTATTAGTTATGTTTGTGATTTTTGACTAGAATAGGATATAGTGGTTATTTGATTCGGAGGGATTAACTCTAAGGGGAAACTTATACGGTGGGATACACCATCATGACAGTCTCTAGGTATCGGTGACATTATTATTTTTATATGACATGTATGGTTTCCTAATGGTTTTCCATATTGATTTTATTATTTATTTTCATGCTTCTAAATTTTTTATGCATCCCAATCTAACAAATATTTATCCTCATATTCATAGGAAATATATGTGTTTAGGGGTGAAAAAAGAGATAGGGAGCTTCATGGAGATAAGTTTCACCCATCAGTAGGTGAATACCATGAATCAAAGGCTATTTGGGTTATTGCAACCTCTATCCATTCTAGAAAATAAATGGGATGATGGCACTATTGATTTTGTGATAGGATTACCCAGGACACCCCACAAAAATTTTGTCATATGGGTGATTTTAGATCAACTAAATAAGATACCCCAATTCTTGAATATTATGGAGTCCTTAAAAATTAATGATATAGGTATTATTTATGTGAATAGGTAGTTATTTGAATGATATTATAATGTGTATCACTTCTGATCAAGATCCTCATTTCAAATCTTAGTTCTGTAATATTCTTTATAAGGATATGGGATCATAGGATCTTCTATGTGCATTCTATAATCCTTAGAATAAAAGACAATTTGAGTTGACAACTCAAGTTCTATAGTATAATTTATGAGGTTTTGTTTAGTGTTTTGTTGTTCTTGGGTGTGGAATAAAGTTCTTGTGGAGTTATTTTATAATAAAAACTTCCTAACATCAATCCATAAGGATATTATTGAGTATTTGAACAGAATTTATTTCTGTTTTCCTTTTTGTTGGTTAGAGGTATATGAGTTTGAAATTTTTTTCACCTCGTCTTATTTAGGAGGCAACTGAGTATGTCTAGTTGATTAGGAAGTGGTTTCTGATCATACAAGGCCTTAAAAAATTTCATGCTAACCATCAGAGATGACCTCTAGAGTTTGAGGTTGGTCGTTGTGCTTTCCTTTAGGTATCACCTAGGCTAAGGAAATTCCATGTCAGGAAATAGAGAAAGGTAGAACCCAGTTTTATCATGCCATTTGAGGAAAGGGTTTCTCAAGTGGCATATTTTTTATCCCTTCCATAAGGTTACAGTGCCATGTACATTTTGTTTCATGTGGCATAGCTTCAAAGATATCACCCTAACCCTTCTGACGTGATAAAACAAGATTATGTCAAGATAGATTTTAATGCCTCCTTTCAGGATAATATGATATGTATTGTCGACTGTTGTGATAAAAATATATGGGGGAAGGTCATGCCACTAGTATGAGTGTAGTGGCATCATGTGAGTGAGAAAGAGGATATCTGGGAGAGGGGTATGATATGAAAATATAGTGGCCCAATCTTTTCACTAATACCCACTATGATGATACGGAGAGAAACTGTAGGACATGCTATTTTGAGGTATAGAGGTTATAAGATCCCTTATATTCCAACTACGTATCTCACTATGCTTTTGTAAACATTTTACTCTCTAGTTTCATTTTTTTATATTTTTATGGAATGTTTGTAATGGAGTCTGGGGTTGGGAGGTCCAACAAAGGAGCAGGAAATTTCACTCTTTAGAACAAATTTGTGGCATAAAAAGTTAATTTATAGTAAAAATTTGTTAGAAAATTTAACCCCCCCCCCATGAAAATCCTTTAAAGTTTTAAAATTTTTAAGGGTTGGATATAAAATATGCATTTATTTTATCAATATTATTTTATGTCATAATATGGATTTTATGTGATTTTTAAACAAACGTGATGGATTTATAAGTGTATATTGAAATTGTGGTATTTATGGAATAAATCCCCTTTTACACCATAAATAAGACACATGCGGTATTTTAACCCAACCCCCAATGTTTTAATAAAAAAATTGTCCTCTCTCATTTTCATACCCTTTGGGTGATGATGAATGAGAATCCCTTTCGATCCAAAGAACATTCTCATTGGATCATCGTGTTTCAAATCATGAGGTTGATGGTAAGCCTCAGTCATTCTATCCCTTCCCATCTAGTTCGTTTTCTATTCCATGAATAAATTCCTAGTTGATTCATGTGTTGGAATCATCCCAAATCTTTCACAAAGGGATGGAAGAAGGATTCTAACTTTAGTACAGATGTTGAGTTGTGTTTATGCCAACTCCATTTTTGAGGTGGCTTGTCTAATAGATATCCCTATTTTTTTTCAAATATAAATAGTACGTACAATATTTGAGATTATTATGAAACACCATGCATGTGACCTAGATAATTGATTAATTCCCTATTTTATGATAAAATTATGCGTAATACTTCTATTAGATCTTGTTTGAGTCCACTAGTATCAAGATAGAGATTTATAACCACTCGATAGGTGTGCCACAAACAAACTTGTTGAGAATTATTCATATTGTACATAGACCCCAAAAATTTTGTGGTTACTTTATTGATAATTTTAATGAAGATATTAATTTTCCATAACATGATATTTTAAGTGATTTATTAAAATATAATCTCCTTGACTAAATTGGTTTAATTATGTGTAATGAGTTTGGCATGTTTATTTGATGATTTGTGACTCCTTTGGCTTTCTAATGACCTTATAATTGAAATGATAAATAAAAATGGATTTAATCAAATAATTTAGATAAATGAGATATTGAACTTCAATGTTGTAAAGGGATAGATTAATAGTAATCCATGGAAAATGAAATTTTTGGCTTATGATGAGATTTTTTTGTTCTTGATGAATGATAATGATGAAAAGATTATATATAGGTCTTGAGTGTGGTTATTCTAAAATGATTATATATTGGGATACTGCCTAGTTATTCTGAAATTACTATATTTCATATTTATATCGGATTATGATAAAATTATTATATATAGGGCTTGCACCCTGTTAAAATGAAATGATTATATGTAGGTCTTGCTCCTGGTTATGCTAAAATGATTATATATAGGACTTTTTCTAGTAATTATTGAAATGATTATATAAAGTGTTATTTGGGTTCTCCTATATTAGTTCACCTGTACTACTTTTATGTAGTATACTCTATAAGGGTTATGGATATGTATGGAATGGTTCCTTGAAATGATTAGACTTATCTGGCATAGTGTCAAAGTAGGTTTAGATACCCCTAGATTACAACCCAGATCTTGAGGGTAAGTAGGTTTATTTTATTCATAGTATTAATTTATTAAATTAAAACCATGTGTATCAATTTATTTCATGAACTATATTCTTTGGACTAGATTTTTTTAGACATAGTGTTTTCGGACTACTAAGTTGTACTCACACCCTGAACAAGGCGTCATTTAGTACCAAGATATATTTAATGTATGTAGGTTTGGACATGGGAAAGGGACACTATTATTGATTGTGGTCACTGTATGGGATGGATCTTAGAGACTGGATCGAAATGGGGTTAAATAATGGGGCCTTGGGTTTCTTTTTTGAGGCCTAGTAGTCTTATAATTTTATGAATTTATGCACAAACTTTAGTTACTTATCATATCTTTATTACATGGTTTTTCATTATTTGTTTTATTTGATTTGTCTCTTCATTATGATATTGTTATCTATTGATAATTTATATTTTTTATGTTATTTTCTATTACAATAATAATTATTTCCTCTATTTTATACACTCTATATCATAGATTATTATATCCCCACTATTCTCCTTACACCCTAGATGATATTCAGTAGCCTCTGGTATATGGGGAGGTGTGCCAAAGGTCAATTAGCCATCCCAGATCGGTCATGTGAGAGAGCACTGAGTCAATGAATTTACATATATTATCATAAATTATCTGTATATTATAATGACCCAATATTTTTACCCATATTATTAAAAGAGTTTTTAATTTAAATTTATAATATGTACAACCCAAATATCATGAGGCCTAGTGCCTCTGGATATTTAGGTACATAAAACGTAAAAATAAACAAAAACATAACATATTTACTTTTATAATCATCAGTAAGATCCTAAATCTATTTCATTTCCTAAAACATCATAGGATAACCGATAGAATACATAAAATAAATCGGTGATCCAGAAATACTAGTAAGAGAATAAAAATGATAAGGAAACATAATGTGTGAGTCCAAGGTATAACATGATATCATAAAAGAGAAGGATCATGATTGATCACATGGAAGCATAACATAATGAAAATAGTATCATAATATTATAGGAACCTAGGAAATATGGAAGCAACACAGAACAAGAAATAAACATGAGTCAAGGATAAATTCCTAGAAAATTTCAAATGGTGGATAAAGTCTCATAAGGGCTTAGGTATACTCTCTAATACCGAACATAACGTCTCAAGAGATAAAAACTTTACCCAATGCATTGAAAAGATATTTGGGAAAACCCATTATAAAATTTTCATGATTATATGTGACAGAAAAAGAAAATAAATTATAATTATTAAACATTGGAATTTCCCATAAAAATAGTTTTCATAATCTTGCCTCATAACATAATTAAATAACATTTATTAAAGAAGGAATTTTGGAAATGATTATAAGGTAAGTATTAACCAATAAAAGGAATGGATAATGAGATATGTATATATGTAAAAGACTTATATATTTAATTTATAATAAATCCAAAACATCAAGTTCTACCATCTTTGATGAAAACATCTTTAAAATATCACTTGGAATATTTTTTTAGGGAAAATACACTTTTCAATTTGAAATAACTTCTTTAAAATCTAATAATTTCCATAAAATTATAAAAAAAATATTTTCTTTTAAAATAAAAATTGATATTTGTAATGGATTATTCAAATAATTTAGAAGTCATGATAGTGGGAAATGTTTCTCATGATGTATAAGTTAAAAAAATTATTTCACATTTTTTTTAAATGTCAAAAAGTACATTGTTCGGAATATGATAGAATGATTCCTTTTAAACCATTTTCTAAAAAAAGGAAAATATGGGTAAAAATTTCTTCTGTAAATCATTTTATAATAGTGAAAATATTTTTTTAAATATTTTATGAAAATGAATACATGGAAGAGAAAGATTTCCGATCTAAACAAACATACAAGATCAGTATTATTTACAAACAAATTTATTGATGTTTCATTATTCAGTAAGGGTGAAAATTAAAACATAACATGTAAAAAACATTCATCACTAGTGTATAATATTATAAATGAGTTTGAATAAATTAATTTTTTATTATTTTTTATAAAGGAACCTTGATTATAAAAAACTGGAAAAAAAATGAGATTGTAACATAAGGCATTTACCTCTTTGGTGAATTTAGAATAAAAATAAAATAAGATTTATTACATAACATGAAATATTTATTCTAAATTTGAATTCCAATTTATCAAACGAAAATATTATATCTATTCAAAATTAATTTTAACACTAGAACATGTAACTTGCAAAACCCAATTTTAACCATAACCATGGTAAATGAATAATTACTATTTTAACTATTAATTATAAACAAAAAAATTAGTTGAACTAATTAAATAATGTTAATTATCAAAATTAAAAACATGGAACCCATTTTAACAAATTCAGTTCATATAATTGGTAGTAAATGTGAGAAAATGTGGTTTTTCAAAAAAAAACATTTTTTGGTATATTAACTCTACTAATATATATCAGAATTATATGAATTTTAATTAATTCAATTATATATATTATATAATAATTTAATTTAAATATTTAATTAATATTGGTGATTTTAATTAATTAAAACTAATAAAATATATGCACTTAAAAACAATTTGCAAAAAAACTGTGTTTTTAAGCATAAAAACATTTATACTAAAATCATGAAATTTGCCAATTAAAATGAAATTAGTTATATAATTATAAATAAAATGTTTCATATGTAACTTTATTTCCAAATAAAAAATATAATGGCGATTTTAAATTTCTTTATTTAATTAAAATAAATTACAGTATTTAAATAATCACTAATTTTCACTATTTGTTGAAAAATCATCCATTTCAGAAAATTCCAAAAATTTCACCCTCTTTTAATTTTGATATGAATATTTATAAAATTAAGTTAGTTTTATAAAATAAATTTTATAATAGTTCAAGAAAATTGGTACAATTATTTCTCACGAAAAGAAATAAAATTTTATTTTGAAGAAAATTTATTTTTTGAAGAATATAATGACTTCATTAAAATTTGAGTTTTTATTTACTAATAAATTATCAATATAATTATATTTGGTAGGATAATTAAATTTATTTCATAATGTAATTAATATTATTCATACAATCAAGTTTAATAACAATGTTATAATAGTCATATTTAAATAAGAATATTTCACGGTTCATTTTGGCTCGATGGTGTGTGACATTGATTCTATCAAACAAGGTTTTATTTTTAAAATATTAGGGTATTACATTATATAACCCTATAATAAATTTTTTCCTATAAATTTTAATTTTAACTCAATAATAAATGTCTTGAGATTTGAAAATATCTTTTTTGAAATTCCACATCATAAAAAGGGTTAATAAAAACTTCCCCTCGAAATGAGGGAAATGGAAATACAAAGGTTATCACATAACTAGGTTTTAAAATAGTATAAAATTAGTGGGAAGTAAAAATATGGACATGAAGAAAATAAATTATGTCCAAATAATCATATAAAGTGACATAGGACATTGATCATATGAAAATTAATGATCATGATATAGTTAATAGCCACAAACCATAAACAAAATTATTGTGAAAAGACCATTGATTCATAAAAACTGAAGGTAATAAGATAAACAAATTTTGTTTTAAGTTTTTGTCCAATATTTGGGGAATTAATTTACTATATATAGTTAAAACATAAGGATATTTACATACATGATAATTATAATTTTATTCTTTAATTAATTTCTACTATAATATCATCTGTTTCTCCAAATGATTATTATTCAAGATGTGTTTTTTATAATTCACTAAAATAAAATTCTAATGAATCTCATGATTCGAAAAAATTATATTAAGATATTCATAATATCATTAGACATTAATGAAAACCAAAAATGTTTAGCACAAGTTAAGATGATTCCCAAAATGAAAACAACTTCATATTAATTTCCAAATCCAAATTTAAACTTAAATCATTTCATAACCCCACATCCCAAATAACCTCAACATTAAAATTTTAATTTCCTTTTTACAAAAATAATATTTCATGTTAAATTACATTTTATAACTAAGGATTACATATACCTAAACTCAAATAAAAATCTCCCAAAATATTATTAATCTCATAAAAATCCTAAAAAATAAAAAATAGTTGATCCTGTATTATGTTTCCCAATATAAATTTAATATTTATCTATCATATAATTTAAGTAAAAAAATTCATACTTACCAATACATCACATAGTCCATTTGTAAGCAATGAACCCCTGTTTCCATTTGGTTCTGCGTTCAGGCCCCACACACTTCCCAAAGGTTACTAGTTTTCAACCAAAATGATGGTTTCCTTGTTTTTAAAACTATATTAATATAATTCCACCCAAAAATATGATGAAATTCATCAAAATAAAATTAATCATCTACTTTGTTTTTATCCACTAAAGTCTTATATATAGATTATTTTTTCCCTAAAAATCAAGTAACCTTAATTGACTATTATTTCCTTAATACCAATAACAAAATTTACATTACATGATATCAATAACATTACAATTGTGTCGATAAAATATAATGAATTATACTTCAAATAACCATTTAACTAAAGAATTTACTAAAACAACGTATTCCATTACCATAAATGTCTCCCAAATATATCCTTAATCATATTAAACTCAAATCACATAAAACCTAAAAATGGGTATCTTTTCCTTTAAACTTATGATCTACCATAGAGTTACCAACCCAAGCCATTGTAGGTTTATCCCATATCTCTATGGAATGTCATAGGTTTCCGTAGGTCCTATTATCTAATTCCTCATGACTATTTAGAGAGATAATCAGAATTGACCTAAGAATATCCCCTAGGAGTGTCAAACTAAGTGTGAAGTAAGGGGACACTCACTGTACACTCTAATGGTGGCCCAGATATTCTCAAACAACTCTTTCTGGGGTTATTAACACTACATGAACCTATTCCAAAACCAGATCCATTTGTATTATTCGGGAAGTGATGTATTTCTAGGAGAACAACATAATTTATTCCTTACCAAAACATTAGGATTTTATCTTATACATAGACTTATCTGGAGATTTTTTTACAAATGTTCTCCACTCCTAATACCAAAAAAATAAAACATTCTCTAATACCAACTATTGTGACCCAAGACTTTTACACATATTATTACATTATTTTTAAAAATAAATATCCAATAAGTACGACCCACTGATCCTGATGCCTAGTGTATTTGGGAGACTAGGTTCATAAAACATCAAAATAAACTAAAACAAAACGTTATTATTTTTATATTTGTAAGCTCTTAAATCTATTTGAGATCAAAAAAATTAATAGGAAAACCTGGGGAAAACATAAAATAAATGGGTGAGATAAAAATACTATCAATGGGATAAACATTATGAGTAAACAATAATGTGTGTGTTAAAGGTTTAATAAGATATCATAAATTAGAAGTCTCATGAGTAATAAAATGGAATAATTATATAAATAACATGGTATCATAAAATCGTAGCAATATTGGAATTCTAAGAACAACATATAACATGACACAAACATGAGTCAAGGCTATTTACCAGGATAATATCACAAGGTGTATATAGTCCCATAATATTTTAGGATTACTATAAAATCCAACACATAACATCAAATGAGACCAAAACATTACCCAATGCAATGGATCACTATCTGGGTGCACCCATTATAACAAGTTCATGATTATGTGTTCCATAAAAAATCAATCAAACATAAGTCAGAGACATTATAATTTCCCCTATAAAGAAAACGTGTTTCATAATCTTGCCTCATATCATAATCAAATATATTTATTAAATATGGAATTTTATAAATAATCAAAGTAAATATATTACCCCATAACAATAAGGGATAATGATCTAGGTATATATGTAAGATACTTATATATAAAATTTGTAAGATATCAATAACATCATAGGTTTTCATCGTTAATGGAAATGTCATTAAAAGATCACATGGAATATTTCATGATTAATAATACACATTTCACTTTGAAATCGCTTATTTAAAATATAAATTTTTACAAAATATTAGAGAAGAAATTTTATATAAAAAATATATAAAATTATAAAATAAGATTAAAATAATTTAGCAGTCATGAATGTAGGAAATTTTTCCCTTGTTGTATAATTTAAAAGAAAAAATTTCTATTACACATTTAAAAAAACAAAAAAAAGGTACCTTGATCAAAAAATGATAAAAATATTTATTTTAAACCATTTTGTAAGAAAATTAAAACATGGGTAAAAATTTCTTTAACAAATCAATGGTGAATTTAAAAACACTTATTATAAAAATTGAAGAAATTTTAGACATGGAAGCAAAATATTCCAGATCTAAAAGAAGATTCGAGATTTGTATTACTTACAAATAACATTATTAATGTTTAATTATTCAATAAGGGAGGAAATAGAAACCAAAAATGTAAAACCCATTCATAACTAGATGAGAATAAATGATAAGTGGTTAAAGAAAATAATTTTATATGATTTATCCCAAATTAACCTTAAACATAAATAATCTCGAAAATAATGTATGTTGTAACATAAGACCTTTACTACTTTGGTAACGTTTTAACCGAATCTCCTTGGATGAAAAATTAAAATACCATGATGTATAAAGTATTCATGATATGATATGTAAAATGGAAATTATATACACCATAAAAAATAAATTAGGTGCATAATATTAAAATATTCCTCAATGAAGGAAAAATGAGATGATTTCTCTTCCCACAAGCCTCACTCATCACCTATATAATTTATCTTCCAAAATAATAAATCATGTATTTAAGGGAAGTCAATCTTAAGAAATGTTCTTCAATAATTGATAAATGATGTATTTATGGGAATATAAGTTCAATCTACACCTCAAAAATTAAAATATAAACATTTTTTAGAAATGTTATTCCCTATACCATTATGGTCAACACACTTTTACCATTTCAGTTTTCACCATGATAACTAGTCTTTTACCTAGGTAATTTATCCTATAAGAATATAGATAAAGTTATATTTATTAGATAATTTATAATAACTAATTATAAATATGAAATAAAATTTATTAAATAAAAAATTTATGAATGTGAAACATTAATTTTCATATAAGTGCATGTAATGTGCAAAACCCTGATTTAACCTTAACTATGCTAAATAAATTTTTACTGTTTTTACTATTCATTATGACCAAAAATTAAGTTGGACTTATTAAATAATATTAGTTATTATGTTTCCAAATATTAAATCAATTTTATCAAATTTAATTCATAGAAGTGTTATAATTTAATTCAAAATAAAACCCACAAAATGTGATGAAAAGCAGTTTTTCGATAAAATTCATTTCTTAGGAAATAATTCATCTTATATTAACTCTATGTAATGACCTATAATTTAATCAATGAAATTTACCTTCTTCTAATTATTTTATATATTATAAATAACATAAAATCATATAGATAATAAAATACAAAATTTAAAAAAGAATAATGAATAAAATAAGAGGTGTCTCTAGAAGTTAAAGAACTTATACCGATGGAATAGTAACTTGACCTTTAGAAATAGTAATATGACCCTTAAGAATAGTAATCTAGAAAATATAATGGTTGCATCACATATGAGAGTATAAATTAAATTTAGATATCTTATAAAATATAATATTATATAATTATATCATGGTAGAACTAAATAAATATTTAAAAAATTATTAATTAAGTATTCATATTTTTATAAAATATAAATGTTTTTTTAAAATTTTATAATTAATATAATTTTTTAAAATTGAATTTATTTTCTAAAAAATTATTCATAAATTAACATTTTTTTCTTATGATTAGAAGATAATTTTATGATACCTTAATTAAATTTTCGATGTGTCAAAAAATCAGTTATAATTTTGAAATCAGTATTTTCTAAGTAAATAATGACTGTATTTAAAAATTAAATATCTCAAATTTAGAAAATTAGTATTTTTTAAATGGATTCAAATTTTTAAATTTTCATGTGAAAAAATAATTAGAGTGAATTTCTAAGAGTTTTCTAAAATACTTGAATTTTTATGAAAAGTAAAATACGATAATTTATGATAAAAGCTAAATACCTAAATTTTTTAGTCATTGTTGATGTAATTCTGATGTGAAAAAAAACTCTTTAAATATCCTTCATTAAATTAATATATTTAGTCATAATGTTCAAAATATTCACAATCTTGAGAAAAAATAATAAACAAATAAATAAAATAATCAAAAAATAACACTCTCCTCTATTGTAAATACCACCCCTCACCACTCCTTTTCCTCACACGTCTTATGCCTTGAAGATTTTCCAATTTATACCCAATTCCATTCCAAATTTTCTTCCCTATTTCTAAGAGGTTTTTGTCTCAACAAAATACCAAAACAAATTTCCCTAAGGAGGTTCTCAAGGAGTTGAATTGAAGTTGAAAATCATCTTTCGCTTTCGAAATTTTCATTTCACATTATTTTATTTTCTTATACAATCCTCACATCCTATATCCAATAATTTATTATAACTAGAGTATATTATATATATATATATATATATATTTCACTATGTTAATGTAAAATCCTACATCATGTCTTTAATCATCTTCTTTTTTTCTAAAAATGAAAATATCATCCACTAGGTGTTGATTTATCATCTCTGAGGATGACATGTTTTCATTTTCCATCACAACCTTCAATTATGGAAATAAAACTATTATAATGGTTTTTACGTATTGTAAAATTTATTTTATAACCCTTTTTTTGTTTTTTAACTAACATATATACATAATATTAAATAATAGAACAAAACTAGTTCGTGATGATTAAAAAACACAAGAATAATCTAAATGATTATCATTAATATTTTATCTAATGAATCATCCTCATATCTAGAAATAAATGTTATATAAGAGAAATAAATCTTATATAACTTCATTAATAACATAAATTTTCAATTCTACTCAACTATTCTCATATTACATGAATTTCCATATATGTACACAAGTAAACTAATCATGGAAACTAGGGAAATGAGTACTCTTGAATGATGAAATTGTTTGTTATAACTCATCCAAAAGTCCGTAAATGATCTTAATAAAATTATTATAAATAAAATAAATTTATAAAAGTTTCTTAAATAATTAATTAGTGGATTTCATTTTGTTATCTCGAAAATTAAGATCAAGTGTAAAATACTTTCGGACATAAGGTAAGGTATTCTTTCTAAACCTCCATTTTTTTATTCAGGTTATGATTTTTCTCTCTAACCCAATGTAATTATTAATTATTCTTATTTAATCCTCATAAATTTTTTATTCCTGTTACATGTATATTTTCCTAGTTCAATTCATCTTTCTTTTATGGGGAAATGCATTTTTTAAGTATCCCTTCTCAATTCTTCCCAATAAGAATGCCCAATTAAAGGGGACTTCCTGATTTTTAAATCATTTTTAAATGCACTCCATAATCTGTTTTAATCCATAATTATTTTTCTAAAATCACTCATTTTATCATGAAAATTTATCTTGGTTCATTTCTGGTTTTATTAAAAAATATATGCATTTTCCCCTTTAAGTACTCTTTAAAACTTTCCTTAAACCGCACTAAAATATTTCATTTCTAGTGACTCTTAAAAACTTGTATGTTTATTTTTTATTCTTATTGTGTAAAAAATAGGCATGAATATGTTATTATGGGTGTTTATAGATATTTATTCAATTAATTGGGTAACTTTTAGTCTCATGATATGTCATGTTAGTACCAGGAATGAACTTGATTCCTTAATGGGACTTTGTCCACCATGTGCAATGGTTTTTGCACTTATCCTTGAGTCATGATTATGGAATGTTATGTATTGTTTCCAAATACATATTATTCCATGATTACATGACCTCATTCTCTTCAAGTTATTCCCCCTTATTTTTATTCATTATCCATTCGTTTTTATGTCATTATGGTCTGCCTTCTAACCCATGTTTTTTTCTTTATTCCTATGTTTATACCCTTACTATGATTTTTAACTCCTCCATTTTTTTCATTTATTCCCCCGATTATCCCATGAATATGTAGGATCTAAATGGAATTTATGATCTCTTTATGGATGATGAAAATAAAGATGTTTTTTCCTAATTACGTGTTCTTAGTTTTATGTACCTAATCATCCAAAGACACTGGAATTTACGATCCTTCATTGTATTTAATGGATAATTATTCTCAAATTAATATAATAATATGTGTAAAAGGATAGGTTCATTATAGTTGGTACCAAATAAAGGCATAGTTATTTATGTATATTAAGACTAGAAAACATTAGTAATAACCCAAGGGATGATTCAATAATTGTGGATTACATAGATTAAAACATAGGGAATCACAAGTTGGGATATACTTTTAATGTAAAAGTTTATATTTCTATGTCCCAATTTTCCTTTTTATATGATTATTATCTTAGTATTAAATCCCCCTAATTCTATTTCTTTTTCATATTTAATGGATGGAAATAGGAGAACACATTCCAACAATAAATGTCATAGGTAATGCAATGGTTTCCCAAATTAAATACCAAATTTGATGGAAATGGGAGCTCTAAATTTCATGAAATTACTAGAATAACTTGTTCAAGTTATGAAAAATAACTTGAATAATTTGGAATTCACTCCTTATCTTAATGAAGATAATATTTCGGTTGAATCTTTTATGCAACAAATTCCTCTCATCTTTAGTTGATTTCCATATCCCCTACCCACATAATAATGAATTAACTCTATTTTAGAGATATTATTTATCCTCTAGTGCTCAGAAGAAGAGAAAGTTGTACTAGAGGTCTATAATTTTTATGGGTAAGTTGATCAGTTTTATAAAATGATCAAGAACATAAATTCAAAGGAGGAAATTGATTCCTTCGAATGGGAAGATTTCTGGAAAATATTTTCCAATAGATTGTTTATAGGAAATATCCATCTTAAGAAGGAGAGTGAGTTCCTTAGATTGAAGAAAAATGAAGATGATTCTATTGTGGTGTATGAAGAAAACTTCATAATACTTTCAAGATACACATTTACATTTATTGTGAACACCTAAAGCAAGGTATATCACTTCTTTAACGGGCTAAATCCAAGTCTATAAAAATCGTTGGTGTTTCAAGGAATTAACAACTATGAGGAGATTGACTGTTGTTTCCTTAAGGTTGAAATGGAAACCAGAATCAATAAGTGGTCTCATTGTCCTGAAGATATAAATAAGAAAACATATTTTATTATGGGAGGATCAATATATAAATACCATGATGGAAAGAAAATCTAACATCCCAAGTGTCAAAAGTGTGGGATGAAGCATCCAAGAAACTACCTAAATGGAACCAATTGATGCTTAAAATGTATAAGATATAGGAATATGGATAATAATTATCGAAGGGATATGTATAATCCCACTAACATGGAATAAGAAAGGATTCTACATGTCAACACATATCATATATTGTATTGTTTCAATTGCAAGGAACGTGGGAATTATGCAAGCCATTTCCCTAAGACAAGGGTTGTTGGAGGTAATCAAGAACGACAACCTCCAAGGAAATAAGGAAGGGAATATGAAATCACTATATCTAAGGTAGATCCTAAAAATTATGTAGTGATCGTTATGCTAGTAATTCATTCATGAATAAAAAATGTACTATTTGATTCTGGTTCTACACATTGTTTCAGATCTTGAAAGTTTTGTAGAATTATCCAAACACAACCTCAAAATATGAAGTTTGAGTTACCTCTAAGAATATAAAATGGGTCAATTATTCTGTCAAAAGTACATAAATCCTACCTAGTTAATATTTGTGTACTGAACCACCCATAAAATATTGTCTTACTAATTTTGGGGGAGTGTGATGCTATATTGGTCATGGATTGGCTATCTTTATTCAAATCCAACATAAACTATCAAGAAAGTTAAATAACCCTTCAAATCCTAAAGCATCCTAAAATTCTATAAAAGATTAAGGATAAGGATGAAACTTCATTTTAGTCATCATATCATGTGTGGATATTATTACATTATGAGAAATTATATCTAGATCAAATGATTGGTGCAAAGGAGAGAATCATCTTCAAATACATTCCAATCGTAAGGGACTACACTGATGTGTTCCCTAAATAATTTTATAGTGATTCACCATGAGGTGTGTCGATCCTCTTCATCAATAAGAAGGATGGATCAATGAGCCTCTTCATTTATTATCATTATCTCAAAAAAATCATAGTAAATAATAAGTATCCTCTTCCAAGGACAAATGACTTGTTCAATCAACTACGTGGGGCCACGTATTTCTCTAAGGTGGATCTTTGGTGGGGATATCACTTATAAAAGGAGAATAATGAAGATATTTAAAATAATACCTTTCAAATGAATTATTGAAACTATGATTTAATAATGAAGCAATTAGGACTCACTAATGCTCCATCAATTTTCTAGGATTTAATGAATAGAGTCTTTATAAATTACCTCGAAATTTTTTTGGTAGTCTTCATTAAGGATATTCTAATATACTCTAAAAGAAAGGAGGATCATGAGTATTATTTGAATATAACGCTAAAGACTCTTTTAATAGAGAAGAGATATAAAATTTATTGTAAATGTGAGTTTTTGGTGGAGGTTGTATCATTCTTAGGGCATGTAATCACTAACAAAAGAATATTTGAGGACCCTTCTAAGACAAACACAATTGAAGAGTGGCCCAGACAAAATTTATAACATATATCGATAGTTTACTTGATCTATCTAGGTATGACCAATGATTATTTAAGAACATATCATGATTTTCAATACCACTAACCCATATGACTCAATACGGAGTAAAGTTTGTCTGGACATGTGAATATGAAGATTGCTTCAAAGTGTTGAAAAATAGTCTTATCACTGCACCAGTACTCACACTACCATCAAGTTGGGAACTCATTGTGGTATATATTTATGAATAAAAGAAGCTATTGGGTTGTGTACTGAGGTAAAATGATAAAGTGGTATCCTACACCTAATGTAAGTAGAAAATTCATAAACAAAACTATCATACGCATGATTTGGAGTTGGTAGTTCTGACATTTTCATTGAAAATCTGGAGGCAGTATCTCTATGGGGACAAGTATGAGATATATACTGATCATAAGATCCTGAAGTATATTTTTACACATAATGAGCATAATATGTTCCAGTGATTATATTTAGAGATCATCAAGGATTATGACTACTCAATCCACTACCATTCGGGTAATGCAAATAAGGTGGAGGATGTTCTAAGTAGAAAGGATCATGTATCTTTATCAATGATGATAATTGAGAAGGATACAATATTTTTTGACCTAAAATGTATGGACATGGATATAATTAAGGAATTAATATAATCAACCCTTCCTCAAATGATTTATCAATAATCCCTTGTGAAGAAAATAAGGGTTACTTAAAGAAATGATGAGGAAATTCAGAAAAAAGAAGAAGCTCTATGAAATGAGAAATCCTTAGAGTTGAAAATGGATGAGGAAGGAGACATGAGATTTGGGACACAACTATGTGTACCATCCTATCTAGAGATAAAATAAGATCTTTTGAATCAATATCATAGTTCAACCTTCTCAATTAACCTAGGAATCAGAAAGATGTATCACGATCTCTGAGAGCACTATTTATGGGACAATATGAAGATGGATATCACAGAATATATAAAAAATTGTTGAATTTTCAATAAGTGAATATTTAAAGGAAAATTCCTAAGTGAATGATTAAACCATTACCCATACAAATATGAATGTGGAAAAACATCAACATGGACTTTATCACCATAATTATAAAGACATCCAGATAAAATAATGATATATGGGTCATTGGGGACCATCTTACAAAGACATAAAACTATCAAAATTCAATAGGACTTCTCATTGGATCAAATTTCATGAATATACATGTGAGAAGTGGTAAAGCTTCATGGAGTACAACGATCGATTGTATCTGATTGAGATCTATGCATAACCACCATGTCCTAGAAAAGTATCTAACTTTATCTAAACATTAAGATAAAATTCAATACATATTATCATCCTCCAACTGATTTCCAATCAGATTGGACTATTCAAACACTAGAATCTATGTTAAGATCTTGTTCTATGGACTTCGAAGGAGGATAAGACCAATAAATTCTTCTATATATTTTCTCTTACAATAACAGTTTCCACTAGGGCATCAAAATGGATCCATATAAAGTCATTTATAGGGAAAAGATTTAGAACAACGAAATTTTGGGATGAACTCAGTGAACATAAGATTCTAGGACCAGAAATGGTAAATAAAATGGTATATAAGGTCAAAACCATTTAGTATCGCCTCAAGAAATCCCAAATTCATTATAAGAGCAATGAATACAATCATTGACTGGGACTAGAGTTTGAGGTTGGAGACATGTTATTCCTCTGTGTATCTTTAGGGAATAAGATCATGATCTTTGGGAAGAAGTGAAAGCTAAGTCCAAAGTACATCTGCCCCTTTGAGGTTCTTGATCATGTCGGAGTTGTGGAATATAGACTAGCACTTCCACTTACCATGTCTCAAGTACACGATGTATTCCATGTATCCATATTGATTATGCAAATACCATTCCCTTGCATGTACTAAATTCATAGGTGGTATAGTCGGAAAATGATCTAACTTATGATGAGCATCCAGTGAATATCTATGACTATAGAGATAATGATCTATGAAAAAAGACTACTCACCTGTTCAAAGTATTGTGGTAGAACCGTAAGTACTAAGAGGCAGCATGGGAACCAGAGGAATAGATAAAGTATAATTACCCTACCTTTTTTTACCATAATATATAAAAAAAAATTTCGAGGGGGAAATTTCATAAGGGGGAAGAATTTAATGACATATAATTATATCAAGGAAATTTCTCTTTTTATAATTATGTAATATATTATAAATCATATAAAATCACATATAGAACACAATAAAAATTTTAAAAATGAATAATGAATGAAATTAAATAAATTTATATAAATTAAAAAACCTATAATGATGGAATAGTAACTTGACATTTGGAAATAGTAATATGAAACTTAAGAATAGTAATTCCACCAATAAATTAGTAACCTATTGTACAAAAGTATAAATAAAATTTAGGTATCTTATAAGTTATAATATGATATAATTATATCACGGTATAAGTAAATAAATATTTTAAAAACTAATAATTAAGTGTTGGTAATTTAATTGAATATAAATGTTTATTTATAATTTCATAATTAATATAATTATTTAAAATAAATTTTACTTTCATAAAATAGATACATAAATTAAAATTTTGTTGTCTTATAATTATAATATAATATAGTGTGACCTTAATTAATATTTAAAAGTTTTATGTAATCATCTATAATTTTAAATTCAGTATTTTCCAACTAAATGATTATTTTAATTAAAAATTAAATTTCTCATATTTAAAAAATTATTTTCATAAAATAGATCTCATTTTTTAATTCTAAATTTCAAAAAATGGATACAGTGATTTTTTTGGATTTTTCTAAAATATTGGAATTTTGGGTGAATGGTAAAATAAGATAATTTACGATGGAAACTAAATACATGAATTTTTCAGTCATTATTTATTTACCACAGATGTAAGGAATTTTTTTTGAAATAAACATAATTATTTTAATATATTTACTTATAATTTTCAAATTATTCATAGTATTAATCCATAATAATAAAACAATTAATAAAATAATCAAAAAAACACACCTCTCCTCCACTATAAATACCACCCCTCACCACTCCTACTTCTCACACCTATTAAGCGATGAATCTTGTCCAATTTATTCCCAAATGTCTTCCCAATTATCTTCCCCCTGTTTAGGAGGTTTTTTCTCAACAAAATACTAAAACCAATTTCTCTAAGGAGGTTCTCAAGGAGAAAAAATCAACAGGTAAAATCATATTTCCCAATATTTATTTTTTTCACATTCTTTTATTTTATTATACTATCTACACCTACTATTTTCAAACATACATGACAAATTTAGTGTCTTATATATAATATAATTTTATCATGTTAATGTAAAATCAATCATCATGTCTCTTCTCCTCTTCCTTTTATTCTAATAATGAAAATATCATCTGTGTGGTGTTGTTTTATCACCTTTGAGGACAACAAGTTTTCATTTTCCATTACCACCTTTAGGGATAGACATAAAAAATTATAATGGTCATTATATATGTTAGAATTTATATTATTTCTCTTTTTAAGTTCTATAAATAACATATATATATATATATAATATTGAATAATAGAATAAAACTAGTTCATGAAGATCAAAAACCACTAAAACCCTCTAAACATTTATCATTAATATTATATCTAATGAATAATCCTAATATATATATATAAATGTTAAATAATAACATTAAATATTATATAAGTGCATTAATTACATATAATTTTAATTATGGAAAAATATTCTCATTTTATATGATTTTCCATACATGTATACAAGTAAACTGATCATGAAACCCAGGGAAACAAACACTGGCGGATGATGAAATTATTTCTTATAACTCATACAAAAGGCCATAAATTATCTTGATAACATTATAATAATTATAATAAAAGTATAATTGTTTATTAATGAATTAATTTAGGGATTAAATTTTATTATCTTGGAAAATAAGATCAAGTTCTTAACACTTTCGGACATAAGGTAAGGAATTCTTTCTGAACCTCCTTTTTTCCTTCAGATTAGACTTTCTCTCTATAACCTAATGTAATTTTTAATTATTATTAATTAATCATCCTAAATTATGTTTGTATGTTTCAATTATATATTTCTATCTCAATTATTCTTTATTTTATGGGGAAATACATTTTATTAAGTTACCCTTATCAATTATTCTCAATAAGAAAGCTCGGTTAAAGGGAACTTCCTAATTTTTCACCCATTTTTATGTGAACTCCATAATATATTTTTTGAATACATTATTTTTTTAAAATAAAAAAATTATCATGAAAAATATATTGGTTCATTTATAGTTTTATGAAAAAAAATATGCATTTTTTATTTAAATTCTCTTTAATAGTTTCCTTAAACCACACTAAAATATTTCACTTAAAATGACTCTAAAACACTCTTTTTATATGTTTTCACTTCAGTATGACATAAATTACCATTATATATTCCTAATTTACCTTTTTAATGTCCATGTATGATTTAAATCAATTCTTTCATTGACATAATTATTGTATTCCCTTTTTTATGCCTTAAGACATGATTATGATACCCAATTCTTTCTATAGGCAACCCTTTAGTTTATATTTTATTTTTATTATGGATCACATATTCATGAAAATGTTATGATGGGTGAAACCAAATATCTCTCAAATTAATTGGGTAATGTTTAGTCTTATGATAAATTATGTTTGGATTGGGAGTCAAATTGATTTCTTTATTGGACTTTGTCTTCCATGTGTAATGGTCTTGGAAATATGCCTTAACTCATGTTTATGTCATGTTGTGTATTGTTGCCACATCTATATGATTCCATGATAACATGTACCCATTCTCATCATATTATGATTATGTATATTTATTCATTATCCAATCCTTTTTATTTCATCGTTTTATGCCTTCTAACCCATGTGATCTGATTTTTTTCTATGTTTATACCCTTACTAGGGTTTTTAGCTCATCCCTCTTCTTCATGTATTCCACAGGTTATCCGATAAAGATGTAGGATCTCAATGGATGTTAATATAAATTTAAGGATTATTGAAATAAATATGTTGTATTTTATTTCCATGTTTTGATTTTTGTATACCAAATCATCCAAATACACTAGACTATATGATCCTTGGTTGTATTTAATGGTTAATCGTGCTTAAAATCATGTAATAATATGTGTAAAAGACTACGGTTTTTATATTCTATAACTAGAAATAATCATTATATTAATTTCAATTAATATAGATAGATATTTAACCTTTAAATTTAATTTAAATAATTCCTTACTAGGGGTTATTTTAATTCATAAATGTATAAAAATTGTGCAATTTAAAATAGTTTGCAGAAAACCATGTTTTTAAGCATTAAAATAAAATTATTCCAAAATCATGAAAATTACTAACTAAAATTAAGTTAATTTGATTATTATAAATAAAATTTTTCATAAATAACATTAATAACAAATGAAAAATATAATGATACTTTTAAATTATTTGATATAATTTAAATAAATAACAATATCAGAAAAAATGGTAATTTTACATATTCGCTGAAAAAAATAATTTTAGTAAAAAAAATTAACCTAAGTGAATTTCAATATTTTTATTTTAAAAATTACTTTGATCTTGTTAAATACATTTTATAAAATTTCCATAAATAAATTAAAATATTTTCTCACAAAAAACAATAAAAACATTTTTGATTAAAATATATTTTTTGAAGAATAAAACATCTTAATTAAAAATTAAGTGATTATTTACTAATAAATTATATATAAATTTATATTGAGTAGGATATTAATATATATTTCATAAAGTAGTTAATATAATTAATACCCACCAATTTAATGGATTTGTTATATTGGTCATATTTAAATAAAAAATTTTAATTGTTTGTTTAGGCTTTGTGTTGCATGTCATATACACTATAGAACATAGTTTTATTTTTAAAATATCATATTTTTTTACTTATAATATTTCAAAATAAATATAGTAATAATTCCTTATTAAAATTGATGCTTCTAGGTGTTAACTATTTTGTTTTTCTTAAGAGTTTCAGTTCAGTAGTTCTGGTCCTTATAATTGGATCATGATTCCATCATCTCTAGAATGTTAATCATGATATAAATAATATATATATATATATATTCTTTTATAAAGAATATATATTTAAAAATGAACTATGCCATTCATGGAGAGGGTAGGTTTTACGAACACGTGGACATTGTTTTCACTTTTTGATAAATGGATTGAAATAAATGTTAATATTAAATTACCTTTCCTGAGTCTTTATTTATCATATATATAAATCATATATATTCATTATATATGTCCTTATTACCATCCATATAAATAGTAAATGAAAAACAAATCACATCACTTTATAGAGGAGGTAGACCGCAAATACTCACAAGCGACGTTATCATTTTCCAATAGTTTGTAATGTAAGAAGGTGGATGTGATATATCAATTCCATATGTAAACTAATTTCATAAATATAATTTACATAAATTAAATTCATCATTATAACTATCTATTAGAGGTGGTCAAGGAAAATTAATTACATCGGTTTACAAGGAGGTATTTTGTTGTACACAATAATGATGGTTTCATTTCCCAATTGATGGAAGAGGAGATAGACAAAGATTATTCCATTAAAATAATAACATATAAATATATATATTATACTAGTGTTATTATTTCATAATCGTTTAAAGAAGTTTTTAAGGATTCTTGTGAATAAATATAACAAAAACACATGGTTAATAACTATACCTCTACTTCAGAAAACCACTTTAGGTTTCTAACTAATGCCTTCCAAGGATGGTTTTCTGATAAACCCAAGGACTGTAGGTCATGAGGAGGTGTTTAAGGAACATATTTGGGTAGGTTTTTGATGAATCAAAATTCTCTTTAATTATGGAGTGGAAATGAGATGGGTATCCTTTTATTAGTGTGGGAGAGGACACACTTGGCAATTCTAAAAAAAGAATAAAATATATTAATGTCTTATTCACACCAAATAGCTCAAAAATGGATATTTTTAAATGTTTTATGATATAGGGGGAAAATATAGGAATAAAATAGAATTTAAACTATTTTATAGGTAATTTTAATCCTTATGTTTTTTGGTTAACCCCAAATAGATATGTTTTAACCTTAACGATGGTCATAGTTTGTTACTGTTTTTACTATTAATTATAACCAAAACATATGCTAAACATACAACCTAATTTTAATTGTTATGCTTCATATTTTTTAATCAATGTTTTAAAATTAGATTCATATAATTTTTATAATTTAATCTAATATTAAACCCACAAATATTATGAAAATTTTATTTTCCAAAGTATTGTTTTCTTAAGTATAAAATATTTTTATAAAACAATTCAATATAAAATTGATTAAAATGGATTAAATTGGATTAATAATAATATAATTGAACTAAATTTACATTTAAAAACAATTTAAACAAAATTTTACATTTTAAATTTCTTCAATGAAAAGAAAATTTTTAATAAAAAGTTGAACTTTTCCAAAATTCATTAAAAAATTGATCCTTTTAGAAAATTCAAAAAAAATCCCGCTAAAATAATTTTTTATTTATATTTAAAAATTAAAATTTAATTTTTATGATAAACTTTATGAAGTTATAAAACTATAGTTATATGTTTTTTCTCATAAAAATCAATAAAAACTATTTTAAGAAACGAGTTATTTTAACCATATAAATACTTTACTGAAAATATGTTTACTTTATATAAAAACTTTATATGTATTTTTAAAATTTCATTATTTCTATTTATAGTGACAATTTAATGTCAAGGTTATAACAATATATGATATTATGGTTTATTTATAAATGTATTTTCATGTATAAAAATCTATAAAAGAGATTAAATTTAAATAAAAAGAAATATATCATAAAATATCTTTGTGTTACAAGTTTAGTTTAAGGTTTTAAGTGATGATTCATGTCATGGTTTGTTATGTGTTCTGATGCATTATATATCTATAGTTTCTTATGTTTCATGGTTGTTATGTCCCTTTGATCATAACTATGTCACCCATGATCTCTAGTTGGTGGCAGTAAAGTTTGACATGAAGATGTGGTTAAATTGCTTCATTAGTGGTAATTTTGTTGTTTTCACCGATCATAAGAGTCGGAGGTATGTGTTATCTCAACATGACTTGAACTTATAGCAGTGAAGGTGAATAGAATTATTATAGTATTATAACATAAAATTTTAATATTAATATGGAATGGTTAATGTTGTTTATGATGTACTGATCATGAATTCACACAGTGATGTCATACAAGAATTAAGAGATTCCTTAATGAGTTATATTTGAACTCACAGTGTTTCATCTAGATATGGGATAGGTTGGTGTAAGTGGTTGTCTTTTTAAAATGAAATTGTATTCATCTTTGGTTTTTTAGGTAGAGGAGTCCCAATTGGGGGATTCTAAGGTGGAGGTCTAGGGAGACTAGGTTTTCTATGGTGATTCCCTTGAAGGTTGGTATAAGGATAACCAGTCATGAGTGTTTCTCTATGGAATCATTTTTTCCCCTTTGATGATGTGTTATATGGTTCTTGTGAATTCCATTTCTCACCCTTGGAAGTACATACTGGTGTGAGAAAGATATAATGAAATTTGAGAGGGATGTTTTTCTGGATTGGTTTTAAGCATTATGTTTTATATTTTGGGCCTTGAGGTTTAGTCTGCTAGAAGGTTAAGTTCAAGAACCAAGTTTCCGTTGGTTTTCTCCAGTCGCTAGATGTTCCTTGGTGGAAGTGGGAGGACATATCGATAGAATTCGTTATTGATTTACCTATATCTGAAAGATTATTTAATTATATATGGGTGATAATGGATTGTTTTTTAAAATCATTCCACTTTATAGTGGTTAAGTAGTTAATCTTAGAAAAGGTTTTCTCGAGGCAGTATCAGCCAAAGGTGGTGAGACTCCATGGAGTCTGGGGGATATTCATCTCTCATAATTATCCTCATTATACCCCCAATGTGTGGAAAGGTCTCTAGAATTATTTTGGATCTTATTTATTCCTTACCACATCTTTTCATCTATATAAAGATGGTATGATAGAGTATACCATCTAAAGTCATAAAGACATGTTGTTTTCTTATGTTTTAGATTTTAAAGTTTCATGGATGAGGCACCGGCCTTTGGTAATGTTTTCCTACAATAATAGTTTTCACTCCACCATTGGTATGGACCCATTTTAAGATTTATACAATTTTTCTTTATGTTCTTCTTTATGATGGACTGGAGTCAAAGCATCTATAATTCTTGAGTTGAAGATAATACAAAACATGACATATATGGTTTAGGTAATTCATTAGAGGATGACGATAGATCGGGATCATCATAAATCCTATTTTGGTCATAATATGAGGCCTATGTAGTTTCATGTAGTAGAAAATGTGTTTCTAAAGGTGACTCATCATCATGGGAAGTAGGGGTTTGGTCATGGGAGTAATCATTCTCCATAGTTTTCTGGGATTTTTGAGGATTCTGATCATGTCAAAGTCATGGAATATTGGATAGAACTTCCCCCATACATGATCCAAATACATGATGAATTTCACATGACACATCTGCACTGTTTCCTTCATAATCAATATCATATCATTAATTGGAAGGATATTAACATTTATTATGATGAGACCTTTGAGGAGTGGCCTATGGAGATCTAGGACTATCGGCATAAGGTGTTTCATGAGCTTTTTATCCCTTGGTTCATGTCTTATGGAAACATGGTGGCATATAGAACATCACCATGGAAATTTATTTCTAGATATTCTCTTATTATCCTGAATTTTTTATCTCTTCTCATATAACATTTTTTATTTTGTGGATATTGACCTTTTCTGGTTTATGAAATGGTTTCATCTTTTTTCTTACTGTGTACTTACTCTATTATTTGAGGTATCTTCCCTAGAGAGTGTTTAGTTTCTTTTTATTATTATTTCATGGTTTTGTTAGTAGTTTCTCTAAGTGAGGTGGTTTATCTCCTATAATGGTGATATTCTTAAGTGGTACCTCATAGGGTGGTCATTTATATGACCCTTTCCATTATTTTCTCTCCAGGTTTGGTTTTTAGTTATTGAGGATGAGAGTGGTTTTAGAGGTATATAATATAAGGGTCCCGATTTGGTAGCTCTTCCATTTGTGATTTTTGGGTTTTGGAGGCACCTATAGAAGGTTAAAAGGAGTTTCAAGGGTGAATGGTGTGAATAGGAGGGTTCCACTTCCATTCTTGGTAGGTTTGTGGTGTAGAGCCTTGGGCTATGCTACAAACCAATTGTTATGACATGGAGGCTCATTATATGGTGTATGAGTGATCAATGAGAAAAATTGGATACACTGGTAATTTTTTCATGTTTTTTTCATGGAGTTATGTTATGTTATAGCTTTGATGGTCAATTGTTCCATCAAGGAAGGTTTTGGTGTAGGATAAATGGATTCTTCATCGTGGATGTCTTGGATTTAGAATATCACTTCAAGGATGTTCTACCAAATTGTGGGTAATTACATCATGGGTTATGGATTTTTTGAAATTCCCTCTTTCTGGGTAAGTAATATCTTCATAATGGATCTATCCATAGATCTTGAACATGCATTTACCAAGGAGGTTGTGACGTGTTCTTCTACCTTACGTCATAGTATGCCATCTGTCAAGCTATTTTGTAGTGTGGTCTAGAAGGAAACATTGTGGTATTCAGTTTTAAGTTATCCTATAAATACCCCCAATCCATTAAAACCCACTTTCCATCCATTCTTTATCCCTTAAACATTGGAGACAAAGAGATGTTTATGAATCTTCTTGAATCACCTTTGAATTTGGTTTAATCCTCAACTTCCCATGATTTTTTTGGTGATCCAAGGTGTGCTTATATTTCTTTGTTTCAGTTTATTCACTTTTTGATATTTTTTTACCATTTATTATTTCAATGTTATGTAGGATGATCTCCACAATTATAATTGGGTTTTATTTGTCATTTTTTATTGTCTTTGTTGCATGATAACCTTGGGTGATCATACTTTCATTGCACGAGAGGTGATTGGATATTTTCATTGTTGAGTTATTATTTTTAATGAAAGTTGTGCTTTCATGGTAGGGGATTCATTGATTATATTTTTGTTTTCATGAGATCATAAATTTACCATGGTTTATACCTTTCTATAATAGTGTAATTAACCTAATAAATATTTCACGGGATAACAGAATGAAAATGGTTATGGATAGCAATCACATGTTCTTCCATTGTGATAATTTTTTACCTCTTGATTTTCTTGATAGTGTGTCATATAAGTTATACTTGTTAGCATTAGTTTTATTCTTATCTTATCATTTTTTATGAAACTTTTTAAAGAAAATAAATAAAATATTATTTTGGTAGGTAAAGGAATAAAATACTAAGAGTTTTCTTTAGTGATTCCTTGGACTCTTATAATTTTATGATAATCAAATTAATGTTAAATTCCTATATAATTATTGTATTTTTCTTCTATAAGTTAATATAAATGGATAACGAAGATGAATTTTGAATTTTATTAAGGATTTGGATATATAAAGGCTTTTTAAATAATAATTTTTATTCTTTAAATCTAGCCAAAGTAAGAAAATGTTATTAATCTTCTTCAAATAATTTAGTAGCTTTTTATTTTTGATTCCTTAGGATACCCATAGTAATAACATTTGATGAATGAATCGGTTAATTCAATATGGAATAAAAACTAGTTTTTTGATAAATATAATTATTTTGGGAAAAGAGTTTTTTTTTATTATAAAGGATGAAAGCCTTGTGTTTAGGGATTAGTGAGCCCATTTACATATAAATGTCAAATGCCTTATTTAATGGCCAAGTTTCCATATTCACCTTGTTGTTTTTTGATACCTTCTACGTTTTATAGACATAGACCTTATTATGTGATGTGATGTGATCTTGATATATTTTATGAGATATCGGTGGATAGGCCTGAGTTTGTGGCAGTAGAAGACTCTTGTAATGATGTGGTGAATGAGGGTTTCGGTGATGGAAGTTGAGTTATGGAATGGTTTTAAGTTAGGCTTACAAATTTTTGTGTGGAAAGTTGGATTCTTTATTGACAATGAATATTTTTAAATGTTTTATGGATGGGTTTCTTGTTTATTAGCATTCCTTTACCCTCTACTTGAGGCAACTGGATGTCATTGGTTATGTATCTCTTTTGATGATATTTTAGGATGTTTCTTAGAGTAATTTGAGTTATGGAATGGTAAATGATTAATAAATGTTATATCCCATGTGGTTTGATTTTCTAGAATTAAAATGTTAATATTAAATCCAAATAAACCATGTACTTAGAAGGATTATACCTAGAATTCAAGGATTTCACTTGAGGATAAAAAAGTGTGGTTTAATCACTGTTAATTGATGGTTAGTGGAATTTAATCCACATAATATTAATTAGTGGATAAGGGATTACTTGAGTAAAATAAAACATTAAAAATGAGAGAAGTGTTTTAATTTTAACTCCTTCAATTCTTGTGTGGTTATAGGATATGTAGTCCTTGGTAGTGGAAGTCGGGTGTCCGAGTGATGATAGCTACAGTTGATCCTAAGATAAGGTTATTTACCATAGTGTATTTGTGAGCTATATTATATCTTGTATGTTTTGTGATTGTATATTCTACATGACCCATATCGATAGGGAGACTAACACCCAATGGACTTTGGGAGAGTAAATTTACCAACATCCAAGTTGTTTAGGTACTAATGATTGAATATCCCCATTGGTCACACTCTCTTCTCTTGGTAGTATTATGTGTTGGCATTCAAAATAGTTATATTTCCCCATATATGCTTTTAAAAGGGATAAAATTTCTTGTGGTGATTTCACACACATGTATATATAAATAAAGTATTCAAAGTACTATCATAGGTATGAATTGTATAGGTAATAATGGATTGATGTGGCTTACATGGTGTGTGGGATGTGATGGCTTCAGGTATAATAACTGATGTATGATACATGTCATACAAGTTGTGGTGTCTCCTAAAAACTACTAGGTTGTTATACAAAGATGTGTTATGTGATGATGATATGATGTGACGCATGAGATACGTGTTGCGATACTTTATCCCAGTTGTCTTCAAGCTAGCACACTTTTGGAGAGATCTTGATTAGGACATGCGAGGTTAGGGTGGAGCATCAAAATAGCGTGGAAGTGGTAGTCGGGTACCCATGTTTTATTACTATATTCTAATATCTTGTACGTGATACTTCATGAGAGATATCCATAGAGATTTTGGGAACATAATATACCTATTTAGGTGATGAATTAGTCTCAATTTTTGTTCATTTTGATTTCAAATGATTTCATTATATTATGCATGAGAGGATCTAGGGATGATCCTACTGAGTATACTAGTTATACACACCCGACATATAAATAAACAATTTTTTAGGTTAGTAGGAGTAGGTTGGAGATCATGATAGATATTACTAGATCCTGGTTGTTCAAGATCTATTTGGGATTCATGTTCACTATTTAGTTTATCTTTTGGTACTTTTTGTTCCTTTCCAATTTTTTAGTCTTGTATGACATTACTTGTATGTACTTTGTATTTTTTTAGCTATCTAAGTAGGATTTTATTGTTGTATATGAATTATATCTCTATTCTGTATGTTCTCTTAGAGGTTAATTCCTACAATTTGTATGTTAATTGTACCATCAGTGTTTTTTTCAATGTTTTTTCTATTAGTGGTGGGATTTGGGTGGTCACCATCACCCTACACTCATTATCAACTCTGGAGGGGTATCTCTGGGGGAGGGGTTGTGATATAGAGTGTTTCATTTATTACAAAAAAACCCAAATACTTTTTCCCCACTACATTGATTAAAATAAATTTTAAACTCTTTTAACATTTTAATTCATGTTTACACATTATCCCATGATGTGTAGACAGTAAAAGATGAATTGTAATCAAATTGGAATAATCGATGAAATGGTATTTAATATAATTTTCCCATGCACCCTAACATAGTGTAAAGCACCATGATCAAACATCCACAATAGCATAGTGACAATCACCACATCATGGTATATTTTTAAGTGGTTATTTGGTTAAAAACTATCCCATGTAAAAAATCCTTATAGACTACTTCAAAAAACAATCACAACTCTTTATAAATTTATCTAAACTTTTTTAGACATGATTATTATAACCAGTCACAATTTTTTTTAAAAAAATTTTTTACCAAAATAAATCATCATTATAGAGACTTATATGTGACCCTATGAGTCATTATATTATTGAAAAAAACTATGAATTACCTAATCAATAATTTAAATAAAAGTGTGTCCTCTATAAAAATTTCAGTGCTACTTAAGCTACAAAGTGGTTTAATATGATCATGATAAACTCATACATTCATGATTTTAAGAAATATAATGAATGATATGATTGAATACACCACATGTCATTCATTTTAATATGTGAGTACATCAAATGTATCACACCTAAGTATGGTCATGCATTTCCTCGGTCTAATGAATCATAAGACCAGATGATTTTTCTTGTCATACAAGTTGAAAAATCTAATTTTTTGTCGAAATGAGATGATATCATGATCAAAAACATACCCAAACTTCCCCTAATTATCTCTTCCAAAAGGATGGTGTAATAAAGGTATCAAATCATAAAAGTTTCATTTTTTTGTATTTCACCAACCTATGGTAATGTAACTTCTCACTTCCCTGAACCATTGATCAGTGCCTAGACTAGTGGAATGCTATGTGACCTCAGGTGCACATCCCTAAATGTTTTTTGATTTAAACTATAATAGAGGGTCTAAGGAGGTGTCATGGGGATGATATACCCCCAATATCAGAGTGCACTAGACAATATATGTAATATAGATCAATCATATGCAACATTACATGAAAGAAAAACAACTAAGGAAAGTAATGATAAGATAAATACAACATGAAGTCCAATAATAAATGAATTTGTTATACACACAAAACTAGATACCTCATGGTAAAATAATTCACTATTGGTTCTATAGTAAAAAAATAAAAAAATATTATCCCCAACTATTTTTGAGTCCTACCCAGTCCCATCACACACACTCGATCTTAGAATATCAAGCAAAAAATAATCAAATTTAGGTAGGAACTTTATCAAAACTTGCCCCTATTACAAATAATTGTGTTTCCTTGGTTACCAAATTTCCATGGAGGCCCAAACCGGGTTTTATTAAAACTCATTAGGCCACCACCAAAAATGTCCCTATAAAAATACATTGTAAAAAGTGTATTTATTAGTTCTCATGATAAACAGTTACACATACAACCATTAAAAAATTTAGACTCAATTCCATTAAATAAATGTTGAAATCATGCTCTCTAATGACACATGAGAATGATATATACCTACTTAGGATAGTTTCAGGGTGTTTATAAGCACATTGAAATGACCATTCTAACCTATATCCTACTAGGGTTAATATACCCAACCCTAGCCAAACAATTCTACCCAAGGCCAAATTCAACTTTGGTCCATCGAGCACAACCAAAACTTCTCAAGGGCATGATAAACCTTGGGTTTCAATAGAAAAAGAAGGACCACCTAGGTTCAATATTCACCCTGGGTTTAAAAAACACATAACCAAGTCAACCCAAGTTTCATATTCACACTAGGATTAATAAGAACAACCTGAAGACTATTACAAGGAATAAAAAAATAATCAACTATAAAAAATAAGGAACCATTTACGATTCTAAAAATAATTCTAATTATCATTACTTAAAACCATTTCAAAGTCCAAAACAGTTTTCCATTTAAAAATTCATGTTTTAAAATTACCAATTTTGAAATTCCATTTCCAAGAAAAACAAAATTTCTAAATATTAATTCCCAAATACTAATTCAATATAAATTTTATATTTATTTAAAATAAGGGGTGTTATAAGTTAGGAAAACGATTATAAAGAATTTAATTTATATCAAGTAAATTTATAGTGAGGTTGTAATAAATTCACAACATATATGGATGGAAATATTAAAATATTATAGGTAAATTATGGGGACTATCAACCTTTATTCAAGGCATTCCAATTATTTTCTATAGGCTAGTAGTTGCAGATTAGGGTCTCCAAACCCCTCCCAAGGCTAAAAAAATATTTCATCGACACCCAAGAATCTAACCCAATCCCAAGAACAAATTTTAATAATCAATAATCAATTAATAATTCATTTAAAATTTAGATCAATTTTTATAATTTAAAATTACTTGGAATAAGTTCTAATTGACTCGGGGGGTACACGCTCCACAATGAATCATCTAGAAACCACCCATGGGAGATCCCCAGGGGACTCATAAAACCATTCTTGAGTAAATAACTAATAGGTATTTCCATTACATATTACCGTATAATTTAATTTAAAGGAAAGGTCTTAATAAGTTTGGAAGTGTATCATACCTCCTTTGAAACCACATGCATCGGTAGGAAGACTTCATCATGAGATCTCCTCTATTCAAGCCACCAAAAATACCCAAGAGAAATGGGAGATTAAAATATTATTTTGTATAATATATAATGAAAAATAAACTAAATAACTCAAAAAATTTAAAAAAGGATAAGGGGAATTCAGGGTTTTAAGGGTGGATTCAGACTTCAAAACAATAAATAACATAGTCGAAACCACACAAAAAAGAATTGTGTAGAATGGTAAAAGAGGGGTTTGGACCCACTATTCATGAGAAAAAAATAGTGGTGTTGGGGGGGAGTTCCCCTTAAAATATTGAAGTTAAATTTGGTAAATTATCTCATAAAACACCAAAGGCTGGTAGGTGGCTCTCCTATGGTTATCTGATGTCTGTAGTTTGCAACCACCTAATAAACCAACTCATGAAGCTTCCAATGATGGTTCTTGTATCCTCTAAAGCACTTACTGATCCCCAATTCAATATCCATACTTCCTTTTGAATTTTTATAACTATTGAAACTCTATTATGATAATTAGTGAAAAATTTGTCCCACCCACTATTCTAAAAACTTCAATTCCTCTTCAATTTCAAGCACTCATATGGGAACGAACATTAAAAACTCCCCACTATGACACTTCTCATACCTAATAAGTCATATCAGAAATCCATAAACATCTCCTAACCCATATAGATTACTCATTCAATAAAAATTGCCTCATTTCATTCTCAGAATCCTGAAACACATCAAAGTTACAACATTCGATTCATGATACTCCAAACCAGAAAACCTAATCCATCACCCATATTCATAACCAAAACATTGATATGTCCCTTACTTGATCCTATGTATAAAACATTTTAGTGTTTTTTTCCAATTACCCACCAATATGGGGGTTCTCCCAACTAGAAGCGGCATCTTACCACTAAAAATTTTAATGTTTTGATACTTCCTCCATCAGAAATACCTATTGAAACACCTCTATTACATTATAATGATGTGGATGGTGTGGTTTCCAACTTACGAAACATATACATAAATGAGAATAGAGGTTACCCATCAATGTATGTCCTCGTTAATAAAGACCAAATAGGGATAGACACATATCCATCATCAATTTTTAATCCAGAAATATATCATATTTTCCATGAAAATTGTGGTTTAATTCTTATAAAATATCCATCATCTATAAAATTATATACCATATGTGGTTTGAAAAGTACCAAATCTAATTTCATATGCAATAAAATTCAAACATTCCTTGTTCGACTCGTCTTTAGAATGATCATATCCAACTGCCAATGCATTATCAATTTATTTTTCCATGATTCCTTTATGACCATAGGCATATTATGATCACCAAAACATAATCTTTGGAGTTTATAACCAAATCCTGGTGAGGTTCCATGGTTAGAGACACAACTTTCCAAACATTCCTTGTTTCATTCCCTACACACTAACACACTTCTAATCTGAGAACCCCCATATATCTTTAAAACTATCTCATTCTCAAATCCAAATCTTGGTCTTGATCCCCTATCAAATAAAATTTCCTATTTTTAATTCCTAAAGAATCCGGGTATGAATCCCATTTATTGTACATATTTATCCCAATAACACCTTGACCACTTCATGGTTATTTCCATGTACCTGTGACCCTTCTAGCACATGGGTCATGTGTTCACAGACAATATCAAACTCCCCGCCATATTAGTTTGTTGTCATTGATTCACATGAGAAACTACAAACCACTATAACCTATTATCCATTTATCACTAAACTCAAATATTACACATGGTTTTTCCTCTCTTACATGAGTGGTAGAACAAACATTACCTACCACCTATTCTTGGATTCAGATAATGGAACCCACAGTATTCCCCAATATCTGGTCCACAATGTGGGCATCACCCTCTGATGGCCGATTGTATAGTCCCGGCCATATAGATTAACATACACCACTACTCAAATGAAACATTTATGGTTCTAAGTTAAAAAAGATCCTCTCATCTCAAACATGCTTGACACGTCCATCGACCCCTAACATCTTCGTTTAGTTAAAAATCCAATCATCTGTTCCACCACTCTATGATCCCTCCATGATGTCACCTCTCACTAAAGGTATATCTCAATTCACATTTAATGGCCCTAGGACTCCCTATATTCAATTTTCTTATCAAATCTTGGTCACCATACATAAATAGAGAGTCATCAATCAGATCCCACCATTGCCTCACAAAACTTTTCCAATTAGTTATAAACTAATGTTAAAGGTGTAACTACTACCACTATACATATTTAGATCCTCTAATAACATGATTTATCCTCAATGGAACCATAGGCATCCCACTTTATATATCCAAAAGTTAAAATTCCCCATGTGTAGCCAGCTCATGTTATCTTATTACCACTGAAAATAAATTAGTTGTTACTCTCATGACACCTGATCACATAACCCAAATGGAATCATGCATCTCTAGTATATCCATGACACCTTTAACTCATCAAAACTCAAGGGTTTTATGCTCCCCTATAGTAATTCACACAATCCTTTATCAATATATCATGAGTTGCGAATTACCAAAACTAGTCTCACGAACCAACTCAAGCATCTAAACATGCCTCCAATAATGTTATTCTCCTTATGTTGGAGGTTACCATGATTATTTCATATAAAAAAATTTACATATCTCAAGATTCAAATAAAAAAGTACCACCAACCATCTAGTCACCCATGTTTTGACATATAATAATTTGTAATATTTCTAGGAATATTTCTGAATCCAAGTGCAAAGTTAGAATGTGATTATGGGGCCTAGAAGCCTTGGTATGGTAATATTAAATATATTTTATCATGTACATGCATTTTCCTTGAAAACATGTAATAACTCCTAATATGATCCTTAGATAAAAATTCTAATTAGGTTGTTGAGTTCAAAATATGGTGTTTTTTCTAAGAGTGGCATTAAATTTGTCAGCATCGGGTGTTAGGTCAGAGGCGAGTTGGCAGTTGTGTGTTAAAAAGAGATTAATTAATTTAATAAAAAAATAAATTAATACTCCCCCACCCCATTTGGTGATAATATTTTATAGGATCCAATCCCCTCCCCACATTGGATGGATAGATAAACCTAGGATAACCAAGAGTATAAGTAGCTCCACCGATCTCTGATCTTGATGGTGATCACTCCCGGATCGTGGTGCATCAGCTTCAGAGCATGGATCTACCACTAAAGATTCTATGTTTCACTATGAGGTAATAAGATTATCTTTTTAAGTCTTGAACACTTTTTAAGAATCATTTTCAAGTTCTTGAACCCTTATAATATTTCTAGAGACACCTTGATGGTCGATCTAGAGGTTTCATAGGAGACCAGGGTGAATTGGGATTCTCGTCGGGAATTATATTTTGGAATTCCCAACAACAGAACATGTAGTGTCGGGTCGGATGTTGTGTGTTCTTCCCATTTAGTGAGGATGGCTTTTGGGGACTACACACCTTGTGCCGGGTTTACATGCCATGTAGTTACCCTAGGTCGCGTGGCTTAGGTACATGGCCATGGTAGCCATAAAATGGGACATGTCCATGTGGAAGTACATGGACTGAATAAATGGACACATGTATAGAAAAAAGATATGACCAAGTGGCCAGTTAGATGGAACATGTCGTATTTCAGAGGTACATGTCATGTGTGAGACACATCTGGCCATTCATTGCAACAGAGAATATGAGCGGTTTTTTAGTCAGGGTCGCATATTCGGTGGACGCCCATACACTCCATGTACTCCTTTTTTGAGGTTTCCCACATAAAACATCTCCTTCTTCGAGGATCAGATTCTTGTTTGTGTGTATCCTATCATGAGTGGTTTTCTATGAAGAATATGATGGTGTCCATTGTTTTTCCCTTTGATATGCGATGCAAGGTGATTTTGTGGGTCAATTCAATGAGTGGTGTTTGGAACAATAGTGATTGAGTGAGCTCCATATTCTATCCATGTGAGGGTATAGTTTTTCATTACATCCTTATTATTGGATTTTGATCCCCTCTATAGAATGATCTTGGGTAGAGTTATAGAATTCATCTGGGAGGCCAGGGTGGGACCCCCTATCATATCTTCTTCCCTA
The DNA here is from genome assembly GCA_963277665.1 of Viscum album. Taxonomy (NCBI): domain Eukaryota; kingdom Viridiplantae; phylum Streptophyta; class Magnoliopsida; order Santalales; family Viscaceae; genus Viscum; species Viscum album. The sequence goes on from OY728159.1 coordinate 1,868,640,050, forward strand.
TATCATGTTATTAGTATCGTTATGACCAATACTACATGGGAGAAAATCTATTATAAAGTAATATATCCTAATAGGATTTGTGGAATCCTCGGTTATATGATCCCCTATGTAGTCGGTGGTATTATTATGGTTTTTGGAATCATCAGTTATAAAATCCCATACTCAATATATAGTTTATGTAGGTTTTGTGGTATATTCAGGAGTATGATACTCTACATTGTGAGTAGTACTGGGTGGGGTTTTTGGAATCATTATGCCCAACACTACATAGGCAACAACCCCCAATCTAATTGATATGATCTCTGAGATTTCATATTGTTTTTTTAGTTACCCTCAGTAATACTGGGTGTGAACTCCTTTCTAAGAGATCTTAAAGTTACTGAATTGGGTTCTCTGTATCCTCTATAGGTCCTGGTATTAATCCCCTATTTGAGGAGGTATGGTCTTTAGGAATCCAAATTGGTTATTTATAGTCCCCTATAGGTTTTGAGAGTGATCCAATTATAATTGATGTAACCCTTCATAGTTCTAGTAGGGTTAGCAGTATCCCCAGTCCAGGATAGGTGAGATCCCCTAACTATGTATTAAGATCCACTGGATTCCATTATGACTCTATTCTTAGAGATATTTAACAATTTTTATCTCTTTGTTTTGTTCGACTTGGGATGTCGGGGATGGGCGATTGGATTTATGATACCTGTTAGAGTGGTATATCTTATACAAGCTGTCAATGAAGGTAGATTTGTTCCTGATGGATTGTATCTCTTGGACGAGTGACATCTGGGACAATGGTGCTTCTGAGGTGTGCTCTCTTGGATATGTGTTACCTTCGATCCATGAGTAGAATCCTATAGTTTTCATTGAAGTCGGAACCTCGTGAGACTTTGAGTCTAAGATGAGTATACCTTGGTGATTTTGGTAGTCCTTGTGGGGTTGTCACGTGTCTAGTTTGACACCACTTGTGGACTAAGAAAACTAGTCGTGTATATATGAGGATTTTTTAGGGGGAGTTTCTCCCTATTTTGGGCTCCCTCTCACTTAGATAACTGGACTATTTCCTTTCAGTTTATCCATTTTCTTTTGGGTTTTGGGGTACTTACTGGGTATTTTTATACTCACCCATATATGGTATTTTTCCACATATATTTTGTCTTAAGTAGACTATAGGCCTTTCAATGGAGTCCCATGGGAATCGAGGTAAGTGAATCTTAGTGATCTATAACAATTGAGGTTTTTACCAGAGTTTATTTGGGGATATTTCTAATAGTTTCTTTTGATAGTGATCCCCTACATCTGAGCAGGTTGGATTCTTTTTCTATTTTTCCCTTGTATTTTTTCCTTTTACACTTACAGTACTTATATTCTACTCTGGTTTTAGAACAATTTTAGGTATTCATTTCTTATTTCATTTTAAATTATCCTCACTATTTCATGGAGATGTTTGTGGGGGAATTCATACAAGTATCATAGGCTAAGGCCTCCCATGTGTATGATATTCTTACTCAACACTAGATTTCATCCTCGGGCATATGGAGACGAACATGGGGTATTCATGTCCTAGAGCCCAATGGGTCAGCTCATGACAAGTTTTTATCATAGTGGGTTCCACTTTGGGACCGTAGTTTCATGATCTTGGTTTGGGTTTTATAGTGAAAGTGTTAAAAAAACAATGTTCAGCTTTCATGATAGGGACTCCAGTGTTAGTGTGGCAGCTCACATATCCATTCACTGGGACTATGATAGATTTATTTTCAAATAATTATATCCGGACACTCATCACAGGAAAATTTTGAGACATGAATCATATAATACTGTGTTGTGGTTTTTCCTTATCCTTCTTGAGTTAGCTCCCCAGATATACCCTTTGACAATGGTGCATCTTGGTTTTATTTTAGGACATCACAGCTATGATATCTAGAAAGGGTTCCATAATGGTATTTAGATGGATATATACCCCATGAAGAGTATTTAGTGTTGGTCACATGGTTAGAGGTTTTACATTTGGGTGGTTCTCTTGTAAATCCACCACATATAGAGTATTAGGTTGTGACAATAGTTCAGGTTGAAGATATGCATAGGTTGAGTGTTTTACATGAGTTATAAAGGTAGAGACCTATGAGGTATCAAGGTGATCTAGATTCCTAGGAATATGGTGACTTGATTAGGTAGCTATGCATGTTTTCCTCTTTCTGAGGAAAACGCTCAATCATTTGGTGGTCTTAGAAGCAAGCCTTATGTATAGATAGATAGGGAGATGGTGGAGACTGGAGATGTAGACCCATGACAAGGTGACGTTCACTGGGGTAGAGTTTGAGTGTCTTTTCATGGAATACTTTTATCTTGACACGTTGAGATAAGTGCATATCCGGGATATTTTATAGCATTTGTGGGATAGAAACTCCATGGAAAAGTAATCACTGAGGTTCATAGACCTATCTTAATAATTTCTAGATATGATTCTTGGTCCATTTTTCTAAGCATGGACCTTTGACCAGGGCTTATGGTGGGATATCAGGCTGTCACTAGTTCACTATACATTCCCATATATGTTATAGTGCTTATATAGTCCTTGGTGGTGGAGATCTTTCTGGATGAAAAAACTTTAACTACTAGTAATGGGAATATAGGAGATGAGACCTCAGCATCTGGTATCTGATGGTATGAAAAAGGATCTGAGCCAACAAGAGGCTTCAAAATATGATCCTAGGACTAAGTTTCTAAGTCTCAAGGTTTCCATTTTGGATTTGGTCAACCATAAGAGAGGTGGTGTTATGCTTGAAACGGTCGGGATATATTGTTTGAGATTTTCCAACCCACCATGTTTTAAAGAAGGAGTTGGTCAATGGACCTCCTTAGATGATGCATCATTTGGATTAGGGAGTTCCACATGATAGAGAACATGGAAGATGAGTGGGCAGAGTAGTTAGAGTTGGAAGATAGTTCAATTTTCCACCACTACCCCAAGGTGGTCTGTGTTAGGCTTAGGGATATAGAGGATGGAGGCGAGGATAGTTATAGGACACAAAGGACTTTAACCTAGAGGCCTAAGTATGATTATAGGTATGCTCTATTTACTCTCTAATTTATATAGTATTATTGATTAAAAATTTTGTGATGTACTCTTTTATTTCCACTTCTTGATCGAGGATCAACTAGGGTGATGTGGGGTGTCGGTGTAAACCTATATTGTTGTTTTCTGATGCAAATTCACATAAATTTGAAAGATGGATGCTTCCCCCATGGAGATGTGTTTCTAATATGTGGGTAAAATCGTGTGGGAGAGTTAATTCCACCAAAAGTAGATAGTGTCCAGGTGTGCAGGATGAATTCCTTCAACTTGTGTGTTCGAGGTTACTTTATGTCTTAGTAGTTTATGTGAAGGGGCCAGTATGACCTAGTGTTCAAACTTAGTAAAACGTGTGTGGTTCATTGGTTCCCTCATGTTCTAGGTATCTTCTCTTTACACATGATTCTTGAGTAGGATATGGTTTGGTCTAACATGGCTTCAGACTCACAAGAATTAGGGACGCTTACCCCACTAAGATGAGTTCTTGAGGTGCGATCCAAAACCATGTTGGAAAGAATATGCCTCCCCAAGCTAATAGTGTCAAGGTGTGGTGGATAAGTTCCTTAAACTCGTGTGTTCTGGGTGGGTAACATTGGTATTTGTGTCGGGTTAGCTAGGTGGTGTACTCTAGACCCTATAACTACATATAGACCATTTTACTTGGTGTTTTCCACCTATCATGAATAAGAAATCATGTTTCATTTTATTGAATAGTGTCGACCTGGTTTGATCTATACTTGGGTGTGGTGGCCTTTGTGGTTCCCAAGAGGGTGTTCTTTGATGCACAATAGGAACCCCTGGTGAGATTCTTGGTATGAGAGCCCTAGTTCAGAGCTAAGATTTTCTCTTTAGGTCGGTAAGTTCACTTTTTAGGATGAAAATCCATAAGGTTTGGAGGATTTATTGAATTGGGTTTTGAACTATATGAATATGAAATATGTTTTTGGAATATTTCGAAATCCAGGCACTGAGTAGGAACAGGATTTCAGGTCCTAGAGAGGCTTGGTGTAGTTTTATTAAATATATTTTATCACACGCATGAATTTTCATTTAAAATGTGTAATAACTCCCAATAATAATCTCATATCATAATTTTGATACCAAGTTTGAGTTTAGAATAACGTTTACCCCAAAGGTGGGAAATTAAATTTTCCAGCATTGGGTGTCGGGTCATAGACGAGTTGGTCATGGGGTGTTAAAATGAGATTTATTGATTTAATAAAAATTAAATCAATTACCCCCCTATTCCCTACCATTTTGGTGTTTATGGAAGATAGGATTCGATCCCCTCTTCTTTTTGAGTGACATATGAACTAAGTAAAACTAAAAGGATAATAGGTGTTGTCGATATCTGATATTGACGGTGATCGATTCTAGATTATGGTACAGTAGCTTCAGAGCATGGATCAGACCCAGAAGATTTTTTATTTCACCATGCAGTGCAAGGATTTGAGTTTTAATTTCAAATTCCCTTTTATGATTTTTTTTTTTTAAAGATTTTACAGAACTTAGACACTTTCTAGGTACCCCTTGAGGGTTGATCTGGAGGTTTCAGGGGAAACCAAGGTCAATCGGGTAGCTTGTAGGGAATTCTCATTAGTAATTCCTGGTGACATGGTGTATAGTGAAGGGTCAAACATTCTTTGTTATTTCCATTTAGGTAATATGAATTTTTAGGACTACATTACAGGTTTTAGGTTTACATGTTTTCTAGTGACCCCAGGTCATGTGGCCTAGGGACTTGTCCATGGTAGTTCTGTAATAGGACATGGTCATGTGGAAGTACACTACCAGAATACACAAAAATGGGGTTTCAAACATGATCATGGTCTAGATACATATCCAAGAGGCCGATTAGCTAAAATACACCATGTACTAGAGGTACACATCATGTGTGAGACACAGCTTTCCAAACCATACAACATAGTACACAGCTTGGTGTTTAGGTGGGGTCACATATTGTGTACTCCTTTTTCGAGGTTTTTATGATTCTTCAATGCTTGGATTCAATCCTGTTAGTATCCTATACATGTTATTTTTCTATGAATAACACGATGATGGGCATGGTTTAGGCCTTTGAGATGTGATGAGAGGCAATTTTGTGGGTCTCTTGGGTTAGAAACTTTTAAACTAGAAGCAGTTGAGAGAGTACCTTGGTCTATCACTATGAGGGTATAGTGTGACATAAATCCGCAGTACATGATTTTGATCCCATAAATTTGATGATCATGGGTAGAGTTTTATAATCCCTTCAATGGGTCGGGATGAGATTTTATATCATATCATTTTCCTTAGATTGGTTTCTTGATATCATCAAGACCAGCACTACATGGTGGTGATCCCCTCTTGAGTAGGAGATCTTATAGGGATTGTGACATTGTGGGTTATATGATACCCTATATAGAGGGAGATATTATTAGTGTCTTTTGAACCATCGGTTATACAATCCTCTACTTATAATAAATTTTAATTATGTTTTGTGGTATCGGTGTGAGTATGATCCCCTACTTCAAGAGTTGTACTAGGTGGGGTTTGTGGAATCGTCATGAACAACACTACATGGGAAGTTTTCCCCTATATAAGTGATATGTTCTTTGGGAAGTCGTATTGGGTTTGTTGATTCCCCTGGTGGTACTCAAGGTGACCCCATTTCTAGGAGATCTTTGAGTTTAGAATTTGTTTTGTTGTGTCCCCCAGGGGTATCAGGAGTGATCTCCCATCTGAGGAGGTGTGGTATTTAGTAATCCATAATGGGTTCACAGTAACCACCAATGGTTATTAGAGTGAACCCATTTTTGAGTGATGTAACAGTTGATGGTTCCATTAGGGTTGGTAGTATCTCCAGTATGGGATGTGTGAGATTCCCAATCTTATTATCATAATCCATTAGATTCCATCAGGACTTTCTTCATGGTGTTATCTAACAAGCATGATCTCTCGGTTGTGTACCACTATGTATGGAAGGGTTGTGACATCAGCTTTGTGACACCTGATGGAGTGGTATCTGTGGTATGTACTGTCAACTATGGTATAGTTGTTCCTGATGGAGTTTATCTCTTGGATGAGTGAAATCTGGGATGACAGAGCTTGTGGGGTGTGTTCTCCTAAATGTGTGTTACCATCTAGCCTTAAGTAGAATGTTTTATCGAGATATGAGGTCAGAAAATCATGATACTTGGAGTCTGAGATGTGTATTTCTGTTTTATTTGGGGAGTCCTTGTAGTATTTTCACATGTCTTACTTTACACCTCTTGTGGAATGAGCTAACTAGTCATGTATAGATGAGTATGTTGATATGGAGTTACTCTTTCATTTGGTATCACTCTAGATGGGTCGAGTGAACCATGGAATTTTAGTTTCGCCCTTTTATTTTGGGTTGTCGAGTGAACCATGGAATTTTAGTTTCACCCTTTTATTTTGGGTTTTTGAGAACCTACTGGGTATTGTTATACTCAACCTTGAATAGGATTTCCCCAAAAATGTTGTGTCTTGTGTAGACCACAAGCCTTTCTATGGAGTCCCAAGGGTGGCCCGAAGAAGGGAGAGCTTAGTAAGCTAGACCAACCATGGTGTTTACCCGAGTTTGGCCAATGATCATTCTAGAAATTTATTTTGATAGTTTTCCCCTTCAAATAAGAATTTTGGATGCTTTTAAAAAATTTGGTTGGATTTTATTTATCTCGTTTACACTTTTATTACTTCTGTTGTACTATATTTCTGGGATTGATGTATGCGTGAATTTCTTTTTTCAGTTTATTTTATCTCCACACTCTTTCGTGGAGATTTTTGTGGGTGCGTGAATATAGGTACCATAGGATAAGGCTTCCCATGTGTGTGATATTCCTAAATAGCATTGGATGCCACCCCCTGGCATATGGAAGTGGTCTTGGGTTAGTTGTGGCTTGGACCCCAGTGGGTCGGATCATGACAACCCTTCATCCTGGGCACTTCCCCAAGACCACAAGCATCTACACACACTCTATCAGATCTAGATCCTTCCATAAAGGGTTAACATTAATTTTTTCATTGAAACAACATCAATATAGTAGGTCCATACATATGAAGGTTCTCAACTCTTTGAAACCATCCTAAAAAATAAAAAGCAAACACTCGAGGTTATTTACATAGAAAATAACCAAGGAAAAATTGTGCCTTTACTAGAAACTCGATAAAACCAGTCACGCATCGATTCAACAGGTTGAATCATTTACCCACACATCACATATCTAAAACTTAAAGATATTAGGATTATAATTATCATGGTTTCCCTAGATCTCCAAACACGACAAATCAACAGTATTCCAATCCATCTTCTAAAATCCATTAGGATCCCACCTATCTTCATAGTTCAGGCCTCAAACAAGTCACTTATCATAGGTGGCACCCCTAAATCCAATAAAAATCACAAATCTTTTTTTCTATAATTTGACTATTTTCCCCATTATTTTTAATAAATTTTAAATATTTTTCACACAAAAATATGTTTAATTCCCTAATTTTTTAAATATGGTAGTATTCTTGTTTCAAGTTTTAATTTATTGGAAAATTTTATAAAAAATGATAACTTTTTTCTTTGAGTTTTTTAATGTCCTTTGTTTCAAATCCCATTTCATATTTTAAAGAAAAAAAATTGGTATCATGGAAATTGATAATTTTTATTGGAAAATTAAATTTGTGTGTTAATTTTCAAAAAACAAATTATTAGATTCATAAATTTAGAAATTTAAAATATTAATTTCAGGTATTTTGAATTAATTTATATATTCTTTAATTTAAACAAAAATTTACTTACTTTTTTATTAATTAATTAAACAACATATGTAAATTTGTATTTAACTTTTTATTATTATTTTTCAATATTTAATCTATGTATTTTTCATGTAAGGTTTATCTATGGGTTATTAATTTTGTTAAATAATGGTATCAACCATGCATTTTGAAATTACCACTTGACCAATAGATTTTTTTTAAAGGGAAGAATCGACCACATGACCAAGTAAATTTGGGTGTCCAAAAATAAAAAAGGAAAAAAATAGATCGACCAGTCCTTTTACCCATCTACTTCATGAAGGATCAAACTATTTTATAAATTTTAAAATTTAAACACAATCAAGCATATCTATATTTTTATTGACTATAGGTATTTGACAAAAACTTAATCTATCAACTATGAAAACCTACATGGAAATTTGGAAAACATCTTGAGTGACTGCACTTGAATGAAAGATCAACCATATGAAATCCAATTTACCACAAGTATTAAGTAATTTCGCCTCAAACAGAGAATATATTCAAGTATTTGGTCTTTTTCATCCAAACTTATGATTTTGAAGAATATCCTGATGTTTTCTCCCTATGATGAATCCAATGGTGTTCGACTAACAAGCTACATCTATTAAAGATTGAAGGATCCAATATCGAGTTGGGTGATAAAAGAAACCCCTAGATAGATGCTTAGGACTATGTTCAAATAATGAATCATCATCAAGTATAAAGATTATAAACCTACAGTGGTTTCAATTATCGATGAAGAATCAAAATTAAGAAATAATGTGCTATTAGATGATGTGAAAGATGAAAACATGGAAATTTTCACTAGGTATTAAATCAAATATGATTTATACCAGGAATTACTAGGTTTTATGCACTAGGTAATATGATGTTAGGACTTTTTAAATAAGTTTATGTGATGATAATTAAAGATGGAAGGTGTTGAACATGTTTCATTAAACAATCCACACTCGGTGAGTATCGATTAGAACTAAAATAAGGAGACTATTTCCTCAATTCTGAGTTTAGATCTCCCAGCATCAAACCATAAGATAAAGAGAAGTTGAGGTGAGATTAACATGAAAAAGAATTCGAAATGACATAATAAATTTTAACCTATGATTTTTTACTGAAGAAGGATCGATCTGAGCTCTAGAATCATTAGGATCCAAACTCATTTGAATATGACACCTAGTCTATCCATGGAAGATGATGATCTAATAGACACCAAACCTGATCATGAAGCATTTTAAATAATTAATCAATAATAAATTATTTTTTATTATATTTGGACATCAACACCATGGTTGTTTAAGAACCAAGATCATAATTTGATGTATGCTTCAATTATTATAGAATAATATTCATGAACTAGTGTTTATAGACACTTATTAATCCACTGGCCTCGATATAATGAGAAAATATAAGCCACCATATATGTTAAGGGTAAATAAAAATTCAATATTAGAGTTCAATTCATTCAAATCATATGAACTCCATGCTTATTCTTAAGTCATTGACTACACATTTAATGCTTTTGAGTACTGTAATTTCATTGTTGTAGGTATTCAATGAAATAGTATAGGATAAATTTTAATGATATATAGAAGGATTATAAGATCAGGTTTCATTTTACTAAGTTTTATGAAGATCTACAGAAATAAAAGCTTTGAGTTCAAGAAGGTCAGAGTCTCGTCGGGCTCACATGACTGTAGAAAGTAAGAACTATGAATAGATGTAATTAATCCTAAAGGTATCATCCACATATATCTCAAATATGTAAGGGTAATTTCAATTGGTTGTAGATAGGTTATGTTACAAGAAAATATTTAAATTAATAACTCCCTAAAAAATATATTTTTGGAAATAAAAATCAAATTGATGGTAGAATCAAAGCTGAGCTTGAGAAGTAGTTCCTCGGATCATTTATAATCTTATAGAATTTATTAGAGAAGTATTGGAAGATGGTATCAATCACTAATCATGTCCAAATTTAATTTTATTAGTATCTAAGTGAGGTGCATGTGGGATTTCCATGATATTTATAAGATAAAAAGTATTTCCACATTCCCTTCACAAAAGAGAAAGTTGAAGGATGAATCAAGGTTTTCCATATTGAAAAAAATAATGCTGGGAAAGTTGTTGATGAGTGGAAAAAATAATACTAAATAACATATTATTATAAATCTGGGTTCCGATAATGAATCATTGAGAATTTTTAGAGTCTTTTTTGAAATAGAGAAATGAGGTGAGAACCATGAAGCATAAGGGGGAGAATATCCTCAATAAAGAAGATTCTTTTCCATTCCATTTTTCTATTTATATAGTTTATTGTAATTATATATTTGAAAATTGTTAAGATGAATTATTTTTTACTAATTTATCATGGGGAATAACATTGACTAGTAAAATATTTACTTGTTTTATAAGTTAATACTTTCATTCTAGATTGATAGTTCATATCTCCAATTACTGAGGCATTTAATTTTCTTTTACATAGTTAGTTTAGTGAAATTTTTTCTCAATTAAATTTATTTTAAAAGTTCTTCAATATTTTAAAACCTGTGATAATAAAATACTTTAGAGAGTGGCACAACTATATTAATTGATGAAATTTATTTTTTTGAAAAAATATTTTATCAATATTCTTTTTAAACCATTTATTTATATAATTGATAAACTATATAATTTCATCAATCATTTGTTAACCCATTTACAAAGTTAGTTAACCACTTAAAATCTCAGTTTCAGTGAACTTTTTTATGAATTAATGAAGGAACATTTTTTCAACTAATCAATCAATTTCCCCAATATCATAATTATTAAAACCCTTTTGTTTTAATTATCTAATCTTTTTTTCACTAGTTTCAAATCTATTCATATTCTTAAAAAACTATCTATATTCATTATTAATTTTCCAGGTTAATATAATTATTTCTACAGTTTTTTAGTGTTTATTATTATTAATTCTTATTTTCAAGAGTGATTTTTTATCTTCTTAGGTTACTATATGTACAATTTCCTTCTCTATGGGTTTGAAACCACACACACTAGTTATAATATATTTAAAAAGGTTTTTAAATAATCAATTTTCATTACTTCAATGAAAACCTAGTCAAATTTTGGAAGAATTTATAGGGACGGAATGAATGACCAATGAAATTTTAAAAAAAAAAGAATCAATAAAACTATAAAAAAATAAAATATTCCAATCCATTAATGGAAATCTAAAAAAAAGAAAAAATTATTTTTAAAAAATCAAAACAAAATAACTTTAAGTGTATGTTCCCAAGGACTTTTGGTCATAACCTAGAGCCTTTCATTCCTAATATTTAAAAAGAGAGTACCTCAAAACAGAACAAATACAAGTAAAATTTGGAAGAAAATATAGAAAATATGAATAATAATAAAAATGATAATCTAAATCAACAACCACCTAGAAATGAATTAGTTGAGAAACTATTCCTTAGGGAGTTTTAGGAACTGAATGCCTCTAGTAATACATCTTGTGTGAGGAAGAACCCTATATCACGAAACTATGAGATGAATCATTCCTATATTTCTATGATTTTATCATACAATAGAATTGTTAATGAAAACCCTTTGGAATTAATCATGGAATTTTATTGTGTTGTGGAATAACTACCTTTAAGAGGATTGGGTGAATGAAAGTTAAAACTTATTTTTTCCCTTTTTAAGTTAAATACTAGGAAATGGTATAAATGGATGGATAAGAAAATATTATATACTTGGGATCAAATATTTAATTTTTTTGTGATGAAATTTTATCTATGTATAATGAAAACTAAAATTAGGCATAAAATCACTTAATTATCATAAGATGAGGGTGATTTTTTCCATAGATAATGAGATAAATTATGTGGAATTATTATATAGTTACCTAATATCTAGTATACTCTAAGGTTCCTCCTGGAAAACGTTTTCAATATCCTAACCCCATACCACTAGGCCATTTTTGATCAATATTATAAAGGGTTTTTTATTAAAAAATGTGCAGAAGAATTAAATAAAATATTTAACACACTTTCAGGGAACTCTTAATAGATATATTATAGAAGAATAAAAATAGTTAAAAAATATAATAACAATATTTGATAAGTTGATGTCAATGATTATAGGTATTATAATAAGTAAAATAAAAACTCACTTAAGCAACAATTCTACCATTGTTGCATGTACGACCATTCCAACTATAGCAGCCTTAACATTGATATTCCTTACCACTATCCTAAAAATTACAACATTATTGGTTATGGACCTAGGATTCTACATAAGGATGATATTTTCTCTAATAACTAAAATTAGGGGTATATAAAACATAAAAATCATTTATGGAGAGGTAAAGGGATGTCTAGACCTGATGTTCCCCCTAATTTCCCAAGAAAACATAGGTAGCCAAACCAAAACCAACCTAGTGAACATCCTTTTAGTTGTCAAGGAAACTTTAAGGGATAAATTTTTTCTAAGATAAACCAATTTTTTAATATTATGGATTGTCAAGATAAAACTTTATAGAGTCAATTTGATAAAATAAATTACAATATGATTTTAATATAATTCATTCAGATGCTATTATGAAAAATTAGGAAGTTAAAATGGGATAAATTTCTAGGGGAATGAATCAAAGTGAAAAGGGTAAATTTCCAAGTGTTTTTTGAAGTAAATACTAGGGATAATATCATGACTATCGCTATGAATAGTGGTACTTAGACTCATTTGGAATCCCCTATGAATATTATACCTGGTATAAATGAAAATCCATAAAATATTGATAACACAAATAAAGAAATATTTGAAAATAGAAATATGAATAGCCCAATTGAAAACTATTAAAAAACTATTTTACCACCTATTAATAAAGATGATAAATATCCAAAAATCATGAAAAATAAAAGGAAATAAAGGAATAATAAATAACCTGAAGGGATTCCTACAACTTTAAGGAATTTATATTCCTCATATTCATTTTTCGGAGAGAATTATGAATAATAATCATGAAGCTCAGCTTCTAAAATTTCTTTATTTATTTTAAAAGTTTCACATTAATATATCATTTCTAAAAGCTTTAGTTTAGGTTCCTTAATATCTTAAAATGATAAAAAATATTTCAAATAAGAAAAACCTTGAGTGTTTTTTAACTTATAATATAACTTAGGGGTGTAGTGTTGTAGTCCATAATAGGATAACTCCTAAGATCAATGATCCTAGTAGTTTTTTATTCCATTTACCTTTGGAAATAGTGGATGGTTCAACTACCATTTTGACGTTGGAGCTAGTATTAACCTTATCAATTACTCACTATTTATACAGTTGAGATTAAGAGATATTTTTACCACCATAGTAGACTCAAAGTTGTTCGACAGATCCATTACCCACCCTATAGGATGAGTTGATAATTTTATAATAGTTTTTGGGAAACAGTTACTGATTAACTTTATTATACTTCCTAAGGGGTGTGATAAGTAAGTCATTCTCACTATTGGTAGGCCTTTCCTCTCCACTAGTGGAGATGTAATAAATGTTTCTACAAGAATTTTTATTTTCAATATTGAAAAATAAAATGAATATTTTTTAAAAAAAAAATTAAATGTGTCACCACAATTTGGAAACTATTCTATTGATATGATTCATGAATATGAAGAACCTTTTGATGAAGAAGAACAATACTTTTTAAGGGTGATTAAATTAATAAATAGTAACATCACAAAGGCTAAAAAATTCATGGAAATTTATTCTATTAAATAGGTAGGGATGAGAGATTATTATAAGAGTTATTTTTAAAAAAAATATTGATCAATTTTCTATAGAATCCATTTTAAAAAAAAATTAGAAAATTATTCTGAGTATTTTTCTAATCTAGAAATTTGTGAGTCTATGGATTTATTTATATATTATTAATTTTTTAGGAAGAATATTGAGTACCTTGGATCTACTAGGCCCAAGTTCCTTAATTATAGTCAATAAAGAAACAAATTTATAGTATAATCCCCATCCTTCTTATCTCAAATACTCTATTCTATGTGAATTTTATATCCTATATAGCATAATCTCAAATTAGTTAGTAGTGATTTGAAAATGAATTTTTTTTCTATTTTGAGAAAGTTCAAGTCTATAATTATATAGTCTCTAGATGATATTAAGAGAATAATTACATCTTATTAAATTCAAAAAATAACTCTCGAGAATAATTACAATCCTAGAATCAAGAAATAAATAAGATTAATTCCAAACATTAAATAGGAAATTTGATAAAAATTAGTTAAATAAATTAATTCTAGAATAAATTTTTCTATTTATAAAAGTAAATGGGTTATTTCAATATAAGTACTAAATAAAAAAAGAGGGTTAACAGTTTTGAATAATGAGAAGAATGACTAAATTAAACTTAGGAAAGCTACAAAGTGGAGAGTTTCTATTGATTATTTAAATATTTACTCTCACACTAGGAAAGATAATTTTCCAATGTCATTTATAGATCAAATACTTGTGATGCTGGATAAAAATGTGTTTTTATATTTCCTATATGGATATTCTGGTAAAAACTAGATTTATATAGGATTGTAATAGTATGATACAACCAATTTCAAATGCCTATTTCAGATTTTTTCCTAAAGGTATATTCCCTTCATCTTATCTGGTAGTCCTTCTAAATTTTGAATGTGTATGATGGCCATATTTTTTTACCTGATTGAGAGAATTATTAAAGTATTCATGGATGATTTTTCCATAGTTGGTTCTAATTTTGAAGGTTGTTTGGAAGATATGGAAAGTTTTCTTAGAGGTGTGGGGAGACAAACCTTATCTTAAATTGGGAAAACTATTAGTTCATTGTTACCAAAGTAATTAGCTTGGGAAATAAAATTTCTAAGAGTTAAATAGAATTAGGCAGTGAAAACATTTAATTGATTCAAAATCTTCCACCTCCTATAAATTTATAATACATTATATGATTATTAGGACATGTTTATTTTCCCAAGAGATTCTAAAAATATTATACATTCAAGGTTATGTTTTATTTGAATGTTTAGGTAGTAGGGGTAGTTTTAGGACAAATAATAGATAATAGGTTATATGTTATTTGTTCTTTTAGGATATTTTTTGATGGTTCCGAAAGGAATTATTCTACTACTAATAAATAGTTAACTGATGTCATGTTTTCCTTTCACATAAAATATAAGAAAGGTTTTAAAAATTTGTTATATGACCACTTTTCTTAGTTAAAATCAACCACAACTCAAACTAGTGAATCAATATAGATTAATACATTTTTCATATTTGAAATTTTTTTTCGGTTCCTGTGAAGAAAGTTTCTTAGTTTGTACATTATTCTAACATTCTAGCTGTAGGTTTCATTCTTAAATAAATTTAACAAAATCAAATAAAAAATCATTTACAATTTTAAGTATTATTTTTGGGATAGTCTTTTATTTTATAGGAGATTTTATAGAGGGATACTTAGGTGGTGTGTTCTTCAGGCTGATATGTCTTCTATTCTAGAGACTTGACATTCATATTATTGGGGAGGACATAAAGGGAGTGATAGAACTACTCCAAAGGTTTTGCAATTGGGTTTCTGCTAGACTAAATTATTTTATTAAGTAAGAAGTATTGTTATAATATATAATAAATGTGAAAGGCTATGAAATGTGGTTTGGAAAAAGAGTTGCATAAGAAGGTGATTCAAGAAGTAAAAATTTTTACACTTGAGGATAGATTTTATTGTAACCTTTCCTTCATCGAGAGGGAATTAATATATACTTGTTGATGAATATTATGTTTTAATGTTTGTTAACATAGTGGAATTACCAAATAACTTGTATAGTAGTGTGATTAAATTCATTAAATAATATTTTCTCAACATTTGGTGTACCAAAGGAATTTATCACAGATAATGGTACTCACATTAAAATATTAAAAATTCAAAGATTTAATTGAAAAGTATGGTTGTGTGTACAAAAATTTTACAACATATCATACATAATCAATTGGATTAGCTAAAATATAAAATATTTAATTGAGATAGATTCTAAATAAAAATGTGAGTAGTTCAAGAATATATTTTTGTTTAAAATGAATGATCCATTAGGGGCTTGTAATACTTCTATTAAATTTAAAATATGTATGTATCATTATAGTATGATTTATAGGAAGTATTTTCATTTTTCCAAGAAACTTCATCAAAATTAGATTTGGGTAATAAAGGATTTTAATTTTTATTTTTAGTATGTAGCAGAAATAATGTTTCTTAAAATAGGGAGTCAAATAAAATCAGGAGAGAGTATTATGAAAATTAAAAAATTTATAAAGAAATAATAAAATAATTTCAAGATTCTATAATTAAAAATTAGAATTTTAAATTTAGTCATAAAATGGTTTTTAACTCTAGGATAAATCTTTTTCTTAGTAATCTCAAAACCAAGTGTTCTAGCTTCTATATTATTCTTAGGGTTATTTTGAATGGGGAATATGAGTTTTTTGGATAGGAGAATAGATTATTCTTAGTTAATGGTTATAGGGTTAAACACTATTTTGAGGGGAAACAAAATTTCTTGGTTTCCATCACTTTTCTTAAATGATGAACACCCATTGAGTTTAACTGAGTACTTAAAACTCTATGCTTGATGGGAGTCAACCCATGGTCCCATTTTATTTTTATTTTTGTTACTTCAATAAAAAAATCTGTTGTCTTCCTAGTTCTCAATTTTTTTCTTATTCACTAATAATTTTTCTTTTTCTAAAGTGTCTAATGTGTTTGAAATTTTTATGCAGTAGGTTATTAGAATATATGGAGGCATGGTGCTAATGTGGCTGAAACATAAATTTCACCTTGATTCCAAGAGGAGATAAAAGACTAAGATTATTTGATTTACTTCCCAAAAAAATTTCTATATTTATTTTATTTACTTTACTATATATTATTGAATCTTATATTTATATTTTCATCCAATAGGATCTATAACCTTCTATCTAGGACACTTTTCTCCAGAAATAATTGCGATGTAATTTTTAATGAACTAAAATGGGTAAATATTTTATTACCACATGAGTTTTTTCTTCTTCTCACATATATAAATTATTCTTATTAATTTCATTATAATACATGAAATTAAGTGTGGGGGTTTCTCCATAGTTGAATAGAAAAATATTTATTGCTAGATTCAATATGAATTGATAGGTTCTTTTCATATACTTTATTATATGATGAAAATTTTTGTGAACCAATTGAAATCCATTATAGAACCTTCAATTTTTCTTTGAATTTATTATGAAAATTTCGGATATATTGAGAACATCTTTATTTTCTGAAACATTTTTTAAACATACAAGTTTCTTGAATTTTATTGAAAATATATGTATTGTTTCAATTCTCGTTAAATCATGTATAAATTTAAATGTGTTTTTGGATATGTATATAACTTCTTTTAAAACATTTTTTTTATTTTATATGACCCTTGATCATCATTTAGAACTGCTGAGTTGTAAATTAATTTGAAAAAATATTTTTTAATTTTTTATAATACCTTAAAGTTCAAAAATATAGATATTATTGGATTTTAAGAGTGGGGGAGTGGGTCTAAATTGAGTTAAATTATAATTCATTGAGAACCCACCAGAAATCTATAAAATATTTCAGGTTTGAATTAATCATTTTTAATGGTTCAAAGTTTTTATAAATTTTGAATGTTGTGTGGCCACTTTGAGAATATTAATTCTATAATACTCCACATGTTCAAGTGGGTAAACCATAATTATTTCCCTCTCAAAATAAATTATTTTTGGTAAATATTGGTTGAATATTATCAATTTTTATTGCTTTTGATATTTTCAAATTTGGATTTAAACTCATAAAATATGCATTCAAATGAATTATTAAATGAAAATCCAAATCTTGTTTGAACCTAAATTCCATTATTCTTTCATTCATTTTTATTAAGTTATTGCATGGGTTATTTATAATACCTATTAATTATTAATTTTCCTATATAAATAGAGTTTCTAATTATTATTACTACTATTTATATGATTTTGTTCTCCTGAAGGTCAAGATAATTTTTTTTACTTTCAACTGAGAAGAAATCTAAGTGTGTTTACTCCATTTCAAGAAAATTAATGTTAATTATTTTTTTTATAATGGAAATATGTGTCTTCACTAAAAAGATTTGATTTCTTGAGGTTGAATTCATTCAGTGATTGATGAAAATACATGGGGGATTATTTTGAGAACCAATATTTTGTGTCCATATTGAATTTTTATCTTCAAATTAATTTTATTCCAGTGAATTTTTTTAATTGATTGCTCAAGGAAAATTAATTTCCTGAGTGTGGGGGAATTTAATGTGTTTATAATTTGACTATGTTTTCAACATCATCGTTA
This sequence comes from Viscum album, assembly GCA_963277665.1. NCBI lineage: Eukaryota > Viridiplantae > Streptophyta > Magnoliopsida > Santalales > Viscaceae > Viscum > Viscum album. Next base: position 1,868,658,283 of record OY728159.1, read on the forward strand.
GGAAATTCGTTTATTATTAGATTTGATATGAATTACCTGTAAAATTTCTTATTCACTATGCTATGTTGAATTTGTTTTGAATCAATTGAAATCCAACGTATCACCTTGAATTTTTCATTGAATTTATTAATAAAATTTTTAGTATGTTGAGAACTAAATTTTATTACTGATACGGTTTTTAAAAATGCTCTTCAAGAGAGTTTTCATTTATCTTCTTGTGATGTACATCACACGACATATAATACACCATGGCTAACCACTTTCTATAGGTCTCACACACCATGATATACATCTAACGTCAATAAAACTATTCTAAGATAACCACTCTAGGTTCCCACATAATCCACATGTTTCAAATCCTAACTAAAGAAAAAAAGGGTAGTGTCCAACTATCTAGCACACCCAAAACCCAAAATGGTCTCAACCCATGTACAAAGGTCGCTAATCTAGGGAGTTCTCAATAGCCCAAACTACCCATACATGAGGATATGTCATAAACATAAAGGATACATCACTAAGGTCCCTAAAGTTCACATAATTTATCATTTCACCTTATTTAGAAACTTTATAGTTTAAAACCCAAGGAATTACATTTTAAAATATTTTATTACCCATAAATTTAAAATTACCAAGACTTTTTAGATATTACACTTTGGGTTTGGTTATATATAATTATATTCACGGGTTATAATGGAAAATACTTTTAAGTTTATTACTAGAACTATATTTAACCAAAATATTCACTTTAGTAACTAATTTATATCTATCCTCTAAACAAAAACTCACCTGAGGTGTAAGTTAAGTAGAATTACACCGTATATTTTATGTGAAAATGATAAATTAATGGCTATATATAGTTTAAATAACCAACACCTCTCAACAATGTATCTCTATATGAAGATATAAATCACTACAAGATATAATATACAAAAAGTAAAAAACACCAACTTATGTGAATCCCAGGTACCTTTTAATAAAAGAAAGTGTATGGATAATGAATAAGTACTATGTGCCTAGTATGATGCATGAATTCACACACCCACTTATTGTACCATCCAAGAATAAAAACCTCATGAATCACAATCATCAAAACAATGTTCACCATTCAAGGTGAAAATCAATCAACTTTAAATGTTAAAGAACGAACAATAAATCCCATCACCATAAACCTAGATTTCCTCCATATATGGGGATACAAATCCTAGTAATGAGATTATTACCAACCTCCAAAAACATCATACTCTCATTTCTACTTCTCCCAAATAGTGAGACAAAATAAAAATCCTCTGATACCACTTTGTAAAGCCTTATCACCCTATACTAATGATTGGTTCCCAGATCAATGAAATTCCACATGGCCTCAGGTGCACCTCCCCAAATACCATAGGCTACCAACTATCTCTGGGGATCTAAGGAGGTACCATGGTGAGGCTATATCCTTAGTATCAGAGTGAAAAATTCAATATAAGAAAAATCAATTAGATATAACATCATAGCAAGACATAACAAACAAAGAGAGTTCAAATAAAAAAACAAAACATCAGTTGAAATAATAAATGATTTAGTCACACATACAAAATTGGATCCCCTATGGGTAGATCATACACTAACAATGCTACAAGGAAAATAATTAAACTATTCCTAATAATGTAACACCCGAGACTTTTATGTTATATAAATCATCAAAGGAATATTTTTCTACACAACACTTGCTTGGCTTGCTTTACACGCAATCACGACCTTCCTCGATAGCTTGCGTCGTACGCAATACCGAGTTTCACTAAACAACAATATGCTATTAAAACTAGCCGTTATGAATAGTAATAACCACTATTTGGAAATTTTATAAATTTTATTTTTCAAAATGGACTTCATTTTTGGACTCAGAATATCGAAATTAGCCTAGGATGAAATTTTGGTATTTTTCTGAAAACTTTCAATTTTTGATGAATAGTTAAACCACTAAGTGGTAGGTTAAAAAACTGAATTTTGCATAAAACTTAATTTTACCGCTTCTGTGAATGGAATTTCTAAAATCTGACAGACACGGTTGATATCAGTAAGTAAAATGTGGTTCAATGAGATAAAAATAATTTTTGGTGAATAGTAACTTTTTACTTTTTTTACCGCGGTTAATAGTAAATAGGGTAACTAAGGGTAAATATGATATTAATATTACCCTAACACATGTCCTAATTCTATTGGACAAGTGTAATTCGACCAAAAACAAACTTAGGAATAAAATAAGACCATTTAGGCCCACTTGGATTAGATTAGGACATTTATTATTAATTTATTTAAAGAAGGGTTAAAATAGTTAAAATCAAAGTTTAATAAGTAAATAATTTTTAATATGGGGTTATACATAAGATAAATTCAATTGTAAATATTCATTAGAAAGCTAAAAAGATTTCCTACATGATGATATTTTATTTGTAATTTTTAGACATCAAATAATTTAATTTATTTATGACACAAAGATAATGCAGTAATTATCTTATTAATGAAATATTGACAAAATTGATAATATAAATACCAAAATAAATGTAATTTAAGACTTTTTATGAATTCCACTAATTTTCTAGGTTACTATGATATATTAATGTTGATTTAATCAACTTGGTTCGAACATATAATTCTGTTATGACTTTCACAAAAATCATATATCAAATAGTGTCAAAATTGACACAAATAGTTTTTAAATCAAATATTATATTATTAATTGTTATTTTATTCCTAAAAATCTAAGGTTCGGCCAAATGACTTATATAAGGATATATATATTAATAATAAACAATTTGGGGTTCGTTTGGCATGTTATAGTAAGTTTATTAACCATATAGTGAAAGAAAACAAAAAGACACGGTAAAAGTTAAATTAATTAACTTAGAGTTAAATCTAATTGATAAGGTTAAAATAATACCCTAAACTTGTCTAAATCCTATTGGTTGATAGGATTTCGACCCATCCCCACTTTATCTTCGAAATAAGACCCTTTTGAACCATTATAAACCGATTTTGACTTTAATATAAAATAATATTTTGAGATATTCCTAAGGTGCCCCTCTCCTCCCTTATAAAAGGGCACCTCCTCCCCCTCCTCCTCACACCAATTTGAGCACTCAAGCTCGGCCAACCCCTGACATTTTCTCCTCTCCACTTCCCTAGAATAATCCTAGAGGTCCTGGTCTTCTCCAAAGACCAATCTTAGTTCCTTAAGTGGAGGATTCAAAGAGGCGTTCCAAAGAAGAGGTAATATCCATTACCGATCTTTTCAATTTCTTTCTTCTTCAACTTCTTCTTCTTAAGTTGTTTCATGATAAAGTAATAACATCAGTATTACTTACATACTGATATGTTATTATAAATATGAAACAACCCTAATTCACCTTCTATCCATCCTACGGAAAAATGAAATCACCGCGCGTGCGTACGTACGGAATACCGTCTCCACGCCGTGGTGTAATCTATTTTCCACCATCACCTTACAAGGATGGGTATAATGGTGTAATGAGTAACTATATATGATTATTATTAAGTAATATTGATACTGAAATAATATATATATATACTCCAATACAATTCCACGATCATAGGAACGATATCATCACTCGTGCGTACGTACGGAATACCGTCTCCACGATGTGATGCGACTCGTTCTACATGATCATCATTTCATAATGATTATATAAATGAATTGAATGAATGAATATGGTATATACTACACTAATACCATTCTGGAAATGAATTATCTATAACCTAAAGATAATAATAAGAATTTATTCGACAAAACACGCATAAGAACAAAAAGTTATAAAGACCCGAGTAACAAGTAACAATGAAATATTACTAACAAGAAGCTAATAATATGACCATATATGATCTCATATCAATATGTATGATTCTGGAATAAGTCAATAACATTATTTAAACCATTATACAGGATCTTCGGACACGAACAAAGCAAATCGGACCTAAGGTAAGGGAAATATCACAATCTCATTTTTATCCGAGATTGTTTATTCATAAGTATTTACTGGGGTGTATTTTATCATCCACATCCATGTTTCATCAATATGTAATATTATTTCCATCCACCTACAATTGTTTAAATCCATTTTTAGCCTTCGGTGAGTTTTTAGTAATATCTATGAAAGGAATCTTTTTTCATACGAGGTACTTTTTGACTTTTCCGACAAAAGTACGAAGAATGTTTTTTTTAACTTATACGGCACGAACGGATTTCTACTGTTTTATAAAGCCTTATTTTCATGAAGCTTCCTCTAAAAGATTTCATGACTATTTTAAATAAAATCTCTTTCTTTTAAAATTGCATGATGTTTTGTGAAAAGAAATTGATTTTGAAGAAGAAAGGATATTTTCCTCAAGAATTCAATTCAAGTGTTTTATCAAAATTATTTTCCATCTAAGATAATAAAGGGTTCTGTTTCTATCCATATTTTTACATTGATTTGACTATGTTGTGATGGAATTATGTTTATGAATTCCTTTATCTTATATTAATTGATTTATGATGTCATGATGTTTCAAGAATCCCATTTTTGTTACATGTGTTATGCGATGATGTATGTTTTATGATTATGTGGCACACATAAGAAAGGATTCATTATAAGATGGGTGGGACCTATATCTCCCTCCAATGCATTGGGTAAAGATTTTATATCTCATGAGATAGACATGGCTGGAACGGAAGGTTATTTCGGTTCAGTGATACAGGACTGAAACGAGGAGTGAACTCGGTTCAGAAAGGGACTTTGTCCACTAAGATAGTCTTGGCAATGAGTCATGACTAACAAGAAATGATTTTCCATGATTATGTGTGCATGCCACAAAGTTTCAAGTTTTATGTTATGATTATGGGGATCTCATTTTCACTTCTATGATTTATTCCATGTTAAGATATTATGATCTCTTTTGCAGGTTTTGATCTTCATAAAGATATGATATGATTTTTATTTCCTTTATTTGCCCTTGCTGAGCATTTGAGCTCACCCTTTTATGTTTTCTTTTCCCCAGGTCATGAAGATGGATATTAAGTAGAATATGCTAAAAGTGACCCTAGATATGATGAAATAAATGGGAGACACTGTAGAAGATTTATGAACCAGTTGTTTATGTTTCCCAGTTTCTAAAGACACTATACCTATACGGTCCTTTGTGGTTTTGTCATATGTTGTAATAAGTGTGCTTAAATTTCGAAGTATTAACAATGTATGTAAAGTATGGGTTGTTATAGTTGGTATCATAGGAAAGGTATAGTCAACCTTTGGAAACTAGGATGTGAAAGCCTTAGTAAGAACCCTAAGGATAAGTCTAAGCATAGAACACAATCTTAGTGTTTTAGAAATGGCCTTGAATAACCTAGGATAAGACCTTAAGCATGAAAATTTTATTCTTGAATTATGTGGTTTCCTATTATAATTAGTGTTGCTCACACTATTCTTCTTGGTTTTAGTCAATGGCTGGAACCCGAAGGAACCGTGTTAATGCGGAATGCGATGGGCAATGCAATGATTGTCCCCCTGAGCAACCAAACGATATGGGAGCTGGAATGCAAAATCTTGTAGCCATGCTCACACAACTTTCTCAAGATATGAATCATGCAGGATTTCCAAACGAGCAAAGGAGGGAGCAACATTCTGTTGAATCCTTCATGAGGCAGCGTCCACCTTCTTTCAGCGGGTCTATTGATCCATTAGTTGCTGAACAATGGATTAGTACTACTGAAAAGATATTTTCAGTTCTTCAATGTTCTGAACATGATAAAGTCATCCTAGTAGTGTATCGTTTGGAAGGAGATGCTGATCAATGGTGGAATCTTGTTAAGAATACGAGGCAAAGGGATGAAATTGAGTCTATGGAATGGGACGAGTTCAAGAACTTATTTTTCAATAAGTACTTCCCTCGTATTCTCCGAACAAAGATGGAGAAAGAGTTTCTTGAACTAAAGAAAAGGGATGTTGAATCTGTTGGTACCTATGAAGCAAATTTTACAAGACTTGCAAGGTACGCTTCTGGTATTATTATCCAACCTGAGAGTAAGATCGATCGATTCTTTAGTGGCTTAAAACCAAGTCCTCAAAGGGCGTTAGCCATAAGGGACTTCAATAGCTATGAGGAAATCGTTCGATGTGCTCTCAAAGTCGAGATGGAGATTGGAGTAACCCATCAGTCACATGGGTTTGATAAGAAGAGGAAGATGGAATTCAAAGAAAAATCTAAAGAGCACACGGAAAAGAAGATGAGCTTTTCCTTATGCTCAAAGTGTGGAAAGAAACATGGAGGGAGTTGTCTTAAAGGGACAAGTAAATGTTTTAAATGTGGAAAAGAAGGTCATCGGGCATTTGAATGCCGTGATAATGGGAAGAAGATGTCTAATGACGCAAACAAAGGAAGGGATACACAGAATGAACCTACTACACTTAAATGTTTCAAGTGCAAGGAGATGGGGCATTATGCCAATCAATGCCCAAATCCAAGGGTTGATGATGATGGTCGACGCCAACAAACTCTTAAGGCTAAAGACAAAGGAAAGTCACATGCAATTTCTATCAGCGATGTGGAGTACGATAACGATGTGGTGAAAGGTACACTTACCATCCACTCTAAAGTAGCAAATGTTTTATTTGATTCTGGATCCACCCACTCTTTTATTTCTGAAGACTTTTCTAAGGGTATCACCGTATTACCTCAACAATTAGATGTTGAGTTAGCTGTGACAACACCTAATGGCACATCAATCGCATCAAAAGTTTATAATTATTCTCCGATCGAAGTTTGTGGGAAAGTGCTTCTTGTAAATCTTGTGATCCTTCCTTTAGTGGAATTTGATGTGATTCTTGGCATGGATTGGCTTTCTCTACATGGAGCTCATATCGATTGCCAAAGAAGGGAAGTCACATTTCATATTCCAGATCAATCTACGATCGTCTATCAATGCAAGGATGAACATAACCTTCCAGTGGAAATTTCTTCCATCTTATGGGTATTGATTCCACTAAATGAAGGTTATTTATCTCAAATGGTTGGTGAGAAACTAACGATTAAGAATATGCCCATTGTACGGGAGTTTGATGATGTCTTTCCGGAGGAATTGACGGGTCTTCCACCAAATCGTGAAGTTGAGTTTTCAATAGAACTTGTACCGGGTGCTTTGCCTATTTCAAAGACACCTTATAGAATGGCCCCAATTGAGTTGCAGGAATTGAAGAAGCAACTCCAAGAGAATCTTGATAGGGGATTCATACGCCCTAGTGCGTCACCTTGGGGAGCACCTGTTCTATTTGTTAAGAAGAAAGATGGATCAATGAGACTTTGCATTGATTATCGAGAACTTAACAAGATAACTATCAAGAACAAATATCCTCTCCCACGCATTGATGACTTATTTGACCAACTACGCAGAGCTCAATACTTTTCCAAGATTGATCTTCGTTCAGGGTATCATCAATTAAGGGTCAAAAGGGAGGATATACCAAAGACGGCTTTCCGTACAAGGTATGGACACTATGAATTTATAGTGATGCCATTTGGTCTTACTAATGCCCCTGCTATCTTCATGGATCTAATGAATAGAGTCATTAGAGACTATCTTGATCAATTTGTGGTAGTCTTTATAGACGATATTCTTGTCTATTCAAAGAGCAAGGAAGAGCATGAAGATCACTTGAGAATTATATTGAAGACCCTGAGAAAGGAGAATCTTTATGCCAAATTTACCAAGTGTGAATTTTGGCTTCAAAAAGTTGCATTTTTGGGTCATATAATCTCAAAAGAGGGGATATCTGTGGATCCAGCAAAAACAGAGGTTATCGAAAGATGGTCAAGACCAACAACAGTAACTGAGATCCGAAGTTTTCTTGGTTTGGCTGGATATTATCGACGTTTTGTAAAATATTTTTCACGATTATCTAATCCACTCACCAAGTTGACCCGGAAAGGAGTTAAGTTTGTCTGGACGGAAGAATGTGAAGAGAATTTCAAGGAGTTGAAAAGAAGGTTATCCAGTGCACCTGTGCTCACACTGCCTTGTAGTGGAGAAAGGTTTGTGATATACAGTGATGCATCCAAGAAGGGATTGGGGTGTGTTCTTATGAAAAATGATATGGTGATAGCTTATGCCTCACGACAGTTGAAAATCCATGAGCAAAATTACCCAACACATGATTTGGAGTTGGCTGCGGTAATCTTTGCATTAAAGATTTGGAGGCATTACCTTTATGGTTAAAGGTGTGATATTTATATTGATCATAAAAGTTTAAAGTATATTTTCACACAAAAGGAGTTGAATATGCGTCAAAGAAGATGGTTGGAGCTGATTAAGGATTATGACTGCTCAATCCATTACCACCCTGGGAAAGCAAACAAGGTGGCAGATGCATTAAGTCGACAAGACCATGCTAGTTTATCCATGATGAGGATCACAAAAGATCCAATATTTATGGATTTACAAAGGATGGATCTTGGAATTATAATGGAAGGGGAAAAATATTATCTTTCTCAAATGAATGTTCAACCATCTATACATGTGAAGATTAAATAGGCACAGAAAGAAGATGTCGAGTTACAAAAGAAGGTAAGAAATGTTCCTGAATTCAACCTTGATTGTGATGGGATAATAATGTTCAGGAATCGGGTTTGCGTTCCTCCCATCCCCGAATTAAAGAATGAGCTGCTGGATGAGGCTCATAGTTCATCATTCTCTATTCATCCTGGAAGCACGAAGATGTATAGGGACCTGAAAGAGTACTTCTGGTGGGATGGCATGAAAAGAGATGTTGCTGAATATGTCTCTCGATGCTTGGTTTGTCAACAAGTTAAAGCTGAGAGACAGAAGTCTAAGGGGATGTTACAACCATTACCCATACCCGAATGGAAATGGGAAAACATCACTATGGACTTTGTCATAGGACTTCCTAAAACATCCCAAGGCAATAATGCTATCTGGGTCATAGTTGATCGTCTTACAAAGTCTGCACACTTCATTGCTATTAGAGAGGATTTCTCTCTAGATCAGCTTGCCAGGATATATGTAAAGGAAGTGGTAAGATTGCATGGAGTACCACTTTCTATTATATCTGATCAAGATCCGAGATTTACCTCGATGTTCTGGCAAAGTCTTCCGCATACTCTGGATACAGAGTTGAGTTTCAGCACTGCTTATCATCCCCAGACAGACGTTCAGTCTGAGAGAACAATTCAAACCCTAGAAGATATGTTGAGAGCTTGCTCTATGGATTTCAAAGGAGGTTGGGATCAACACCTACCTTTGGTGGAATTTTCTTATAATAATAGCTTTCACTCCAGTATTCAGATGGCTCCTTATAAAGCTCTCTATGGAAAGAAATGCAGGACTCCAACTTGCTGGGATGAAGTTGGGGAAAGAAAGCTATTAGGACCTGATCTCGTTGATGAAATGGCAGAAAAGGTCAGATCTATTCAACAACACATAAGAGCAGCTCAGAGTCGACAGAAAAGTTATGCCGACAACCGAAGAAAAGACCTAGAGTTTGAAGTGGGCGATAAAGTGTTCTTACGAATATCTCCCTGGAAGAGGGTTATGAGATTTGGAAAGAAGGGGAAGTTGAGCCCTAGATATATCGGTCCTTTTGAAATACTAGATCGTGTTGGGAAGTTAGCTTACCGATTGGCGCTTCCTCCGAATCTCTCTCAAGTTCACGATGTGTTCCATGTATCTCTCCTGAGAAAGTACATACCAGATCCTTCACATGTACTCAGCTTAGAAATTGTACCGCTGGAGCAAGATCTTTTTTATGAAGAACAGCCGATAGAGATTCTGGATCATAGTGAAAAAGTCCTACGAAACAAGACCACTCGCTTGGTGAAAGTTTTATGGAGAAACCACCAACTTGAAGAAGCTACATGGGAGCTTGAGGATATGATGAGGGAGAAGTATCCTCATCTGTTTGTTGCAAAGTGACGAATTTCGAGGGCGAAATTATTTTTAAGGGGGGTAGAATGTAACACCCGAGACTTTTATGTTATATAAATCATCAAAGGAATATTTTTCTACACAACACTTGCTTGGCTTGCTTTACACGCAATCACGACCTTCCTCGATAGCTTGCGTCGTACGCAATACCGAGTTTCACTAAACAACAATATGCTATTAAAACTAGCCGTTATGAATAGTAATAACCACTTTTTGGAAATTTTATAAATTTTATTTTTCAAAATGGACTTCATTTTTGGACTCAGAATATCGAAATTAGCCTAGGGTGAAATTTTGGTATTTTTCTGAAAACTTTCAATTTTTGATGAATAGTGAAACCACTAAGTGGTAGGTTAAAAAACTGAATTTTGCATAAAACTTAATTTTACCGCTTCTGTGAATGGAATTTCGAAAATCCGACAGACATGGTTGATATCAGTAAGTAAAATGTGGTTCAATGAGATAAAAATAATTTTTGGTGAATAGTAACTTTTTACTTTTTTTACCGCGGTTAATAGTAAATAGGGTAACTAAGGGTAAATATGATATTAATATTACCCTAACACATGTCCTAATTCTATTGGACAAGTGTAATTCGACCAAAAACAAACTTAGGAATAAAATAAGACCATTTAGGCCCACTTGGATTAGATTAGGACATTTATTATTAATTTATTTAAAGAAGGGTTAAAATTGTTAAAATCAAAGTTTAATAAGTAAATCATTTTTAATATGGGGTTATACATAAGATAAATTCAATTGTAAATATTCATTAGAAAGCTAAAAATATTTCCTACATGATGATATTTTATTTGTAATTTTTAGACATCAAATAATTTAATTTATTTATGACACAAAGATGATGCAGTAATTATCTTATTAATGAAATATTGACAAAATTGATAATATAAATACCAAAATAAATGTAATTTAAGACTTTTTATGAATTCCACTAATTTTATAGGTTAATATGATATATTGATGTTGATTTAATCAACTTGGTTCGAACAAATAATTCTGTTATGACTTTCAAAAAAATCATATATCAAAATAGTGTCAAAATTGACACAAAATAGTTTTTAAATCAAATATTATATTATTAATTGTTATTTTATTCCTAAAAATCTAAGGTTCGGCCAAATGACTTAGATAAGGATATATATATTAATAATAAACAATTTGGGGTTCGTTTGGCATGTTATAGTAAGTGTATTAACCATATAGTGAAAGAAAACAAAAAGACACGGTAAAAGTTAAATTAATTAACTTAGAGTTAAATCTAATTGATAAGGTTAAAATAATACCCTAAACTTGTCTAAATCCTATTGGTTGATAGGATTTAGACCCATCCCCACTTTAGCTTCGAAATAAGACCCTTTGGAACCATTATAAACAGATTTTGACTTTAATATAAAATAATATTTTGAGATATTCCTAAGGTGCCCCTCTCCTCCCTTATAAAAGGGCACCTCCTCCCCCTCCTCATCACACCAATTTGAGCACTCAAGCTCGGCCAACCCCTGCCATTTTCTCCTCTCCACTTCCCTAGAATAATCCTAGAGGTCCTGGTCTTCTCCAAAGACCAATATTAGTTCCTTAAGTGGAGGATTCAAAGAGGCGTTCCAAAGAAGAGGTAATATCCATTACCGATCTTTTCAATTTCTTTCTTCTTCAACTTCTTCTTCTTTAGTTGTTTCATGATAAAGTAATAACATCAGTATTACTTACATACTGATATGTTATTATAAATATGAAACAACCCTAATTCACCTTCTATCCATCCTACGGAAAAATGAAATCATCGCGCGTGCGTACGTACGGAATACCGTCTCCACGCCGTGGTGTAATCTATTTTCCACCATCACCTTACAAGGATGGGTATAATGGTGTAATGAGTAACTATATATGATTATTATTAAGTAATATTGATACTGAAATAATATATATATATACTCCAATACAATTCCACGATCATAGGAACGATATCATCACTCGTGCGTACGTACGGAATACCGTCTCCACGATGTGATGTGACTCGTTCTACATGATCTTCATTTCATAATGATTATATAAATGAATTGAATGAATGAATATGGTATATACTACACTAATACCATTCTGGAAATGAATTATCTATAACCTAAAGATAATAATAAGAATTTATTCGACAAAACACGCATAAGAACAAAAAGTTATAAAGACCCGAGTAACAAGTAACAATGAAATATTACTAACAAGAAGCTAATAATATGACCATATATGATCTCATATCAATATGTATGATTCTGGAATAAGTCAATAACATTATTTAAACCATTAGACAGGATCTTCGGACACGAACAAAGCAAATCGGACCTAAGGTAAGGGAAATATCACAATCTCATTTTTATCCGAGATTGTTTATTCATAAGTATTTACTGGGGTGTATTTTATCATCCACATCCATGTTTCATCAATATGTAATATTATTTCCATCCACCTAAAATTGTTTAAATCCATTTTTACCCTTTGGTGAGTTTTTAGTAATATCTATGAAAGGAATCTTTTGTCATACGAGGTACTTTTTGACTTTTCCGACAAAAGTACGAAGAATGTTTTTTTTAACTTGTACGGCACGAACGGATTTCTACTGTTTTATAAAGCCTTATTTTCATGAAGCTTCCTCTAAAAGATTTCATGACTATTTTCAATAAAATCTCTTTCTTTTAAAATTGCATGATGTTTTGTGAAAAGAAATTGATTTTGAAGAAGAAAGGATATTTTCCTCAAGAATTCAATTCAAGTGTTTTATCAAAATTATTTTCCATCTAAGATAATAAAGGGTTCTGTTTCTATCCATATTTTTACATTGATTTGACTATGTTGTGATGGAATTATGTTTATGAATTCCTTTATCTTATATGAATTGATTTATGATGTCATGATGTTTCAAGAATCCCATTTTTGTTACATGTGTTATGCGATGATGTATGTTTTATGATTATGTGGCACACATAAGAAAGGATTCATTATAAGATGGGTGGGACCTATATCTCCCTCCAATGCATTGGGTAAAGATTTTATATCTCATGAGATAGACATGGCTGGAACGGAAGGTTATTTCGGTTCAGTGATACAGGACTGAAACGAGGAGTGAACTCGGTTCAGAAAGGGACTTTGTCCACTAAGATAGTCTTGGCAATGAGTCATGACTAACAAGAAATGATTTTCCATGATTATGTGTGCATGCCACAAAGTTTCAAGTTTTATGTTATGATTATGGGGATCTCATTTTCACTTCTATGATTTATTCCATGTTAAGATATTATGATCTCTTTTGCAGGTTTTGATCTTCATAAAGATATGATATGATTTTTATTTCCTTTATTTTCCCTTGCTGAGCATTTGAGCTCACCCTTTTATGTTTTCTTTTCCCCAGGTCAGGAAGATGGATATTAAGTAGAATATGCTAAAAGGGACCCTAGATATGATGAAATAAATGGGAGACACTGTAGAAGATTTATGAACCAGTTGTTTATGTTTCCCAGTTTCTAAAGACACTATACCTATACGGTCCTTTGTGGTTTTGTCATATGTTGTAATAAGTGTGCTTAAATTTCGAAGTATTAACAATGTATGTAAAGTATGGGTTGTTATAAATAACCTATCTCCAATTGGGATTAAGTCCTACCTGGTCCCATTTTCTATACATTTTCATAGCATGTTGATCCAAAAATGTTCAATCTCATTCCTTTCCCAAAACCTATCCCCATGAAAAATAAAAACATCTAATCAGGTGCCTAAGAACCATTTTCGCCAAACAAGGTTGTGAGTATAAATCAGTAGGCCACCACCAAAGGCATCTATAAAAATATTTAATCTCTACTAATTGAATTTTACAGTGATCAAGATAAAAAATTATACATACATGTATTAAAAATGTTTATATTCGATTTTATTAAATAAATGGAAAACCTGAACTTCATGATGACAATTGGGAATGATACATACCTTCTTTAGCTAGTTTCAGGGTGCCTTTGACCACATTTTGATGACCATGATAACACATATATTATCAGGGGAAATATAATCAACCTTATTCAAACAAATCCACATTTTGGATAGATTAACCCATAACCATCAAGCACTACAAAAACCACCATAGGGATGGATTCAATCCACGATTTATGATCACAAAAAATTCCATCAGGTTTTTAGATTGACCCTGGATTTAATGAGCACACAACCAATTCCACTCAGGTTCTGGGTTCACCCATGGGGTTAACGACCATAATTCATAGGCCATTACAAGTAAAAACAAAAAAAAAACAAATAACTACAAGGCATAAGGATCCATTTAATATTCAGCTCTGAAATGAATTCCAATTCCTATTACTCGAAACCATTTCAAAATGGAAATTAATTTTCCATTATAAATTCACAATTTTCAAGGTACCAATTTCCAAATACCATTTCAAAAAAACACCATTTCTAAATATATGTGCCAAAATAACAACTCCATGTACCTTTTCTATTTATCTAAGATAAAGGTGAAATTATAACTAAGTTAATACATTCTAAAGCATTCAATTTAAATCAGGTAAATTCCTAAGGAGGAAAAAATGATAGCACAATATATATATATATATATGGAAAATTTAAAATATGATCTTAAATTCTAGGGACCAAATACCTTTATTAAAATATTTATAACTATTTTACATATTCTAGAAGATATCTCCATGGCTCTCTAAGACCCTACCAAGGCCAAAATAAACCCACAGTGATTCCCAATCCTCTAACTCAATCCCAAGAACCCATGTTTATTAATTATCATCAACTCCTAATTAATTTAAAATTTAAATAAAGTTTTCTAATTTAAAATAAATTTTTGTAAGTTATTATTAACTCGTTGGGTACACACCACTCAATAATTCATCAATCAACCACCCACAGGGTCCCCAACAATCTCATTACACTGTTCCTAGGTAAATACCTAACACAAATTTCATTTACATATTCCCATATAATTTAGTTTTAATTAAGTCCCTTAATAAATTTATCATCATGACATACCTCTATCAAAATGATGTACGATGCTGGGAGAACTTTATCATAGGATCTCCTCTATGTAAGCCACCAAAAACCCAAATAAAAATGGAAAATTGCCCCATGATTTGAGGTAATCACTAATGAAACCTATATTGCAGTACACAAAAATATTAGAGGAGTAAGTATAAGAGTAATGGGGGTTCCCTAGTTGGATCCATAACTCAAAACACCTAACAATGGATTCAAACCACCTAAAATTGAAGGGTGGTAAAGGGTAGAAGAGTGGTATGGGCCCTATTTATATGTGCCAAAAATAGAGAAAAAAAGAGGGGGTCCCCTAAAAATGGTGGACATTTGGTACATTTCTATGTAAAAAATCCTCACTAGCCAGCTAGTGCTCGACTGCTGGTTGGCTAGTAGGACCAAAAGTGGCATGAGGACACTTCCTAGGCCACCATCTATCTGGTGGCTGGTCCGTGACTAGTCGGTGCCTTCTAGATGAATCCACCATGAATCTCTACTCCCCACACTAACTCTTATGTTTCTCAAACCCTCTAGTCCACCTTATGATAACTCATTACAAGTCCAAGATGCCTCATTTGAGATTATGAAACTCTCAAAACTCTATTCAAACTCTCAGTTCAAAATCCGGTGCATCTAATACTCCAAAAAATTAAATTTATATTGAATATCAAATGACTAGTTAGGCATGTAATTAAAATTAATATGGATATATTTTGAGCATACACATGTAAGTATATCAATAATTTCATGAAATCCCTTGTTATGTACTTTTACGGGGTATTATAGATAATTAGTTTCTTATTATTATTCCTTGAGTCTATTATTCATATCATATACAACTATTTGTATCACATAAAATATTATACTCACATGAATATTAACATTTCATCGCAATTCACAATACCTGGTGATGATCATCGATTAGGGACAAATATAAGTTTTACATTGAGAAGATATTGTCATTATGTTATTTATTTAATATTTATATCATTCACATAAATGAATGATATATCGAGTTTTCATTCATTATAAAATCATGATATATTTTACAAACATTACAACCAATCCCTTTTGTATCTAATACTAAGAGATTCAACATGACCTTAATGATTTTGTTGTGTTAATGGTTTTTTCAAATTATTTTCTATATTTTCATTTGTATCCACCCAAATAATTATTAGATCACCTCTCCTATTGACCACTCTAATGAGATGGTATTTTTCAAGAATGCGTTTAAAATTTCAGTGAGATTGGGGTTCCCTATCCTGAACAATATATCCATTATTTTTACAACAAATTTCAATTTCTTATTTAATTCTAAGAACCACCCCAATTTTAATGATGAAATTTTTTATCTAACAAACTTCTTTAACAAAATATGATATAGGGAAGTATTTTTCTTGTAATGTGGAGTCTATCACGATGGATTTTTTGGAAATCTTCAAACTAATAACTCTATCATTGAGGGAAAATATGAAACTAGATTGATATATCATATCAACTTTGGAACATTGGAAAATATCATAAATTTTACCCCTTAAAATAATCTTATCTCCCATCATAAGACCCATAATATCTCCTTACTTCTTCTCAAGTACTTGTGGGTAGTCTTTAATCAATTGAGTCTCACCTGGATTCTATTGGTATATACTTTTTATGTTATAATCATATGCAGCATCAAGTTTAAGTAAAAAACATAGAATACATTATAGATCCTATGAAGTATTTATAAGTAATAATATTCATCCTTTATAACTCTTAAAATGGATAGAAAATATTCCTAAGATTCATGCTATAAAACATTGATAAATACCCCTTCTTGGATTTCTCTACACTAAACCTATTTTAACACTTTCCCAATATATGGGTTTTTAATCACTCTAAGAAACCTATTTTATCTATATCTATAGATATTTATACCCATTATGTTGGTTTTTTCACCCATTTCATCCATTAAGATTCACTTTACAAACCACATATTAATTGAATTTAAATCGAAGATGTCATGGTTGATAAGTATTTTACCATCCACATACATTACCAAAAATTCAACAAAACTCATGCTAACTCGATTTTATGTACATGAAATATACACATTCTTTATGAAACCAAGTTCATTTATTTCATCCTCAAAATTGATGCTTCAACTCTAATACTATTACTTCAATACATAAATGGAATATTGAAACTTTAAATATTTACCGAACTCATTTATTACTTCAAAACCACTGGGTTGTATCATATGCATGTCCTCAACTAAATTTCCACCAAGGAAAAAATTTCACATTAATTTGATATATCTCATAATCACAATGAGTTGTTACATAAAACATTATTAGAATTTAATTTTTCATTGAACCTAGATAAAAGGTTTATTTTTAATCAATACAATTATTTTTGTAACCTTTAGAAATCAGATGATCTTTATAGGTAGACAATATACTATCCTTATCAGTTTTATTATAGAAAACCAACCATAACCATATGGGTGTCACCCCTTCAAATTCATTCACTATGTTCCAAATATGGTTAGTATACGTGAATTATATCTCTGATTTTAGTTCTTATAGTTATTTCTCATAATAAAAATTTTATTGGAATCTTGGTAGGTAGTATGTTCTTTAACTGTGGAAATTACTTCATTATTATTTACAATAATAAATCCATATATCACCAGATCTCAATAAATCCTACTAGAATTTAGAGGTTTTTTGTAATTCTCCGACCCCAGTTACCCAGAGTTGGTGCATTATTGCATAACATTGGCATGATCACAAAATATCAAGTCTCGAAAGACCGATTAGTTTAGTATCCTTGAAAACACTAGATACATTCATAAGTCTTACATTACATCATAAAGTAAAAAAAACTAAAAAAAATTTTGTCTTCATATCCCCTCATACTATCCCTGTAGGTCATTCATAATATACTTCATCACATCCTGGAAAAATTAAAACATTGAAAGGGGTGAGCTCAGATGCTCAATAAGGATAACAATACAGTGGAAACTTTCATAAATAAACATAAACATTTAAGGCAATGTATAACTAAAACAAAGTCCTTTTAAACTTGAACTTAAGCATAATATGGCAATAATAAAATGAAATAATGTCATTTACTTATTCACATGGATATTCTACTAGTCGAATAATCACATGCAATATCAATAACCACTTTCATAGTGATGGAATGCATAATGCCAGACTATCATAACCACATAGCCAAGGCCTCGTGCCAAGACTACAAATAAGATTTCTTCAAGGCCTCGTACCAAGACACTATTTTGTCTCATGAGACATACCGATGCATCGAGGAGCTATAGTGGGCTCCACCCATCACTTATTAAGTCCAATGTATTCCACATATGAACAGGTTTAAACATATCATAAACCATAACATAATCGTATCACATAAAACATGCATAAAAGAAACATAATATTTCCACATTTCAATCACAAGATATCAATACAAAACATTGATATAAAAAAAACTTTAAAAACCATTTTCAATAACAAAATAAAAGAAAATTAAAACATTGTATTTATTTTTCATTTAAAAAAAATTATGGCTTATAGAGGAAGTCGAAACTCAAATAATGGTCACGGCGGGGGAGAAGTCGTTGTCACTGTATACATATGACAAGAAAAACATTCATTTTTGTCGTTTAATAAAACTCTTCGTATAAAAATATTCCTTTTGAATAAATGTAAATGTCAAAGGGGTTTATACACAGTATAAAAGAAAGTTGTGTATAAAACAAAATATGCCTCAATGAAAGAAGATTGAGATGAAGTCCTTACAAAGGTCATTTTTTAAAATAAAATAGATCTATTATTTGTATTCACTATAAGTACACATAAATAAATTAAAATACAGGATAGGTCATAATAATATCATGGAATAATTTGAAAGTAGGAGATTAACCCAAATAACGGAAATTGGGTTATGAAGTTCCCTTACCTCGTGTCCAACTTGACTCGACCGTTCTTTAACCTCATGAATAATAAACTAGAGTAAATTTATAATTGCTTAAGAACCTTTCCAAGTTTATTATTCCTTTTATATCACTTATTACCATGTTATTAACATTATGTAATTATTTATGTTAATAACGGCCGTTTTGTCGATCTTTGGTACTTGAGTCAAAAATAAACTTCTTATATTTACAAGTTGTTCATGTGGTAAAATATCCATTATATCAAGAATTATATTCATGATTTAGATATCATATATATCATATATATCCAATATATTCATTCATTCATAATATTATGTAACATTTAGAGGTAAGAAATGAAATGCACCCTTCATAGAGGCGATAAGTCGTACGTACGCATGAACGATACTTTCATTTCTATTTCATATTTAATGGAATGGAATCATAATGATATAAAGGTATATTATAATTCCAGTATAATATCATATATAATATCATTTACTCCATCCTTTATACGTCCCACATATGGCATTAATGATTCAAATCACTTTTGAGGGGGCTGTAGTCCGCACTTCCTAAAATGAAATTATCGCGTTTACGCAATATGGAAATCATAAAGGTATGATATAAATGAGAAATACATAAGCATAAGGAAAACATAAAAATAATATATATATCATATATGAAAATAGTGTCATCATATGGCCACCATGAGAGGTGTTAAAAGAAAATTGAACAATCATCGTTTCGTGAGGCAGTAATTCACCACCCATAGAAACAGTATGTTCTTTAACCATTAGACGAAGGGGTGTGTAAGTTTAAATCAAATAATTCTCCTAAAAACATCCTAGTATATTGGAGATACTTTATTTGTTACAAAATAAAGGAATAAAAAGAGTTTAAGGGGTTGGAGAATCAAAATAAAATAAAAGAACATAAGAGAAGACATTACCTTAAAATCAGGTAACTCTTTTTTATTCGAGACAAAGGCTTCCTTGGGAAGACTTCTGCCCAAAGTGAGGCTTCTAGTAGTAATATATGGAAGTTCAGAGAGTATTTTGGCAGAGTTTGGCCGAGCCAAATGGCTTTTATGGTGTGAATAAGGTGGTAGAGGTGGGGGGCTTTTATAAGAGGAGAGGAGGGGCACTTTTGGAAAGTCATGAAATGTTGCATTATTATGAAATGATTTTCGGATTTTAAAGGTCCCACAATGATATATTTCTAGGATAAGGTGATAAGGGTTCGAAATCTACTCATCCAATAGGTTTTTTAAAACTTTAAGTATTAGAGTTTACATTATCTTTCCATTTTATTAAAATCGTTAATTAATGAGGTAATCGCTACATCATCATGGTGTCAAAAAATTTTAATTTATTTAATGTCTAAAAATTATAAAAAAAATTACCATGATGTAGGAAATCTTTTTTATCTTTCCAATTAATATTTATAGTCTAAAATTTAACTTATATAACCCCATGTAATAATTGTTTTATATAAACAACACATGTTCGTGACAGTTTTATTTTTATTTTAAATAAAAAGTTATTAATGTCATTTTCTTACCCAAGTGGCTCCATGGAGTCCCCAAGTTGACCCATGGATTTTATTGTACATCCATGACTCATGCAATAAGGGTAGGAAAAATTTCGAGATATTTTCATATTTTTATAATATCATTTTTACCTTAAATTGCACTAATTAACTTTAATCGCGATTAATAAAATTTAAAAGTTACTATTCACTAAAAAAAATTTTAATCCCATTGAACCAATTTTTTATTCCTAATGAAAACCATGTATGTCAGATTTTTAAAAATCAAATCACAGAAGTTTTAATGTTTCATTTACATGAAAAATTAGTTTTTAAGCTACCACTTAGCGGTTTCACTATTCATCAAAAATTGATGTTTTTCAGAAAAATACCAAAAATTCACCCTAAGATATAATTGATATACCAAATTCAAAAATGATTTATATTTTAAAAAATTCCAAACATATAAGTTGAATTAGTTAATTTAATAATTAATTCCCGATGTCACAACAAATAGCGTGTTTTTAAGAAATAATATATATCAAAAGATTAACACTCGTTTATGTCCAATTTCAAAGTGAAATTAATTATAATGACCGCCATTGGATAAAATGGTAAAAATATATTCTAATTATAATTTAAAACCACTAAATAGTATAATTTATCAGTATAAATTATTTTGATTAAAAATTTTGTTTTTAAGTATTTTTTTCTAGTCATAGAAAATTGGAAGTTCTCAGAAAATTACAAAAAAATCAACTTAGGATAATTTCGATATTTCGAATACAAAAATGAAGTCCATTTTGAATTATAAAATTAATATAATTTCAAAAAGTGGGTATTACTATTCATAACAGCTACTTTTATTGGTCGCGGTGTGTTAGAACTCATGGTTACGTACAACACATGCTGCTCTATTATTCAAAGAGAAGCGTACCATGGAAGCTTGGGGTGTTACATTCTCCCCTCCTTTAATAAATTGTGTCCTTGTAATTTAAAAATTTTCTTTGAAAATAAAAGGTTGAAAATAGTAAATACCTTTGTGGAGAACCCGCATCGGAAATAGGGTTAATAAAAATATAACTTTAAAAGAAAGATAAGTACAAAGGTCACCCGAGATAGCCCATACTATGATTCTATGAAAACATGAATATGGATGAAAAACAAACCATCAAGTTCTGATGGAGAGTTATAGAAAACAAGATTATGAGAAATTTAACTACAAGAAAATCACAAACTTGTGATTGGTTAAACGATCATTAATTCCCCAGTAGGAAAAGTTAACCGACAACGTTTTTGTTTTAAGTTACCTTTCATACAGTTGAGAAATTTATTTAGGAGATTTACTAAGAACGTATGGAAATATACATACTTGTCATGTAGACTTTCATTTTTAATAAATTTTTACCACAAACCCATCTTTCACTCAAAAAGATAATAGAACTCAAAAATATTATATTTATCCTAATCGTACAAGGTTCCAAATATTAACACATACCATTTAGATTAGTAAAACTATTTTTTTAATAACCAGGGACTTCATGTAGGCTAGTGGTAAGTAATAAAGGCATGTCGCACTATGGTTGTGGGTTCTATTCCTGTAGCTTTTTCCGATGCGACGGGTTATCCCCCAACCTGAAGGTTGTCCTTTTCCTAATAACATTCCAAAAATAATCTTTAGAAATGTTTTAACCTTAAACAATACTATCCAAAGTTCAACTTAATCCATTCCAACCTTTATAGTTATCCAAAATACCTTTGTCTACACTTTCCCTAAAAGGTCTCTAAATTCCAAAATCAATTGTAACATCCGATTCCCCAAATAAATTAAAGTTTCTCTTATTGTCACATACTAAAAATATGATTACCTTCATAATATTGAAACCTTAATGAAAATAACAAGTACTGCAGTACAATACTTATATACATTTTATATTATTCTTATAAACATAATATAGTTTTTGAGTCCAAAAATACAAATACAATAATTATTCAACTTCATTTGTAGTAACAACATAAGCTTGGCCTTGATCCCTTGGCCTTTTCTGAGGTATGTTTCCCTGAATCTTAGACAATTCATTTTCATAATTCCCCATTTCTATACAATTATAGCATTCAAAATTGATATCCTCTTTCTTTCCCTTGCAATCACGAGCCTGGTGACCTTTTTCTCCACATTTATAACAAACTCCCATTCCTTTTGGGTAAGTACCAGGGTGATTCTTCTCACAATTATCGCATAATGAAAAATCCTTCTTTCCCTTTTTCCCTTTATCCATCTCTTGTTCCACCATTAACTTCTTCTATTGCTTTACTTTGTTGTCATAAGATTAAGATAATTCCTTTTCGGTCTTGATAGAACATGAGACTATATCTTCATATGTTGAGAAAGATTGTAATACTAATGCTCGACAGAGAAACGGTTTTAACCCATCAAAGAAATGATCAATCTTACTTCTTGGGTTACTTATATAATTTGTAGCATACCTCTCTAACCTTGAAAAGTTGGCCTCATACTTTGCGACATTCTCATCCTCCTTTTCTCTCAGACTCAGAAATTTCATTTCTATATCTGCTCGATGGTCACGAGGAAATTATTTTTCTAATAAAAACACTTTGAACTACCTCAATTCCATATTTGATACTTCATCATCTTCCTTTGTGTTTTGAATCAATGACCACCATTGATCAGCATCTCCAGTGAGGCAGTAAGCTGCCATGACTACTTTTTCCCTTTCACTACTCCCTAAAGCCTGAAATATTTTCTCTAGGGAATTTATCCATTGCTCAGCTACTAATGGATTTATAGATCCATTAAATGTTAGTGGTTGTTTCCTCATTAAGTGATCTAACATTTATCCTCCACATTGCGGATCAGGGTGCTCCATACAAGTAAGGTTATTATCCATAACCTGAGTGAGTTGTCCCAGTATGGTGATAAGTTGATCAGCACCAGTTGTATCACCAGCTCCACTATAATTATCTTGAGCAGGAGGGAAATCGCTACATGGAGTGTGTGCATTGATACGGTTTACATTCCTTCCACTAGGTGCCATTTCTAAACAATGGTATAAACTATATCAGTTTATGAATAAAAATACATAATTCCATACTTGTAAAACACTTAACATAAATTGAACAGTTTATGGATATAATCCATAATCATAAAAATGTTTTCTTTGAGGAAGTATATATTCAAAAACCCCTGATAAGGATTTGTAAAGAAAATGAGAATTATCCTAATCATATCCCCTGGGAGTGTCGTAACCAAGAGTGAAGCAAGGCCCATTGTCGTGCACCAGTTCCCTTTCGAGTCTAGCTCAAAACAGTGTTTTCTGGTTTTACCCCTAGGTACATCTGTGCTAGAGCTGCCTCTACCTGCTCGTATCTAGACAGGGATGTATTTCTCGGAAAACTCACAAAATCTCTATAATACCAAAATTCTAGGAAGTTCTTCTAAACTAAACCTCAAAGTCTATCTTAGGGCTATGTTCTCTAATTAGAGTATATCTAAATCTAGCTTCTAAGGTTAATACTAAACTGCCTCTGATACCAACTGTAACACCCTAACCCTAGTTACCCAGAGTTGGTGCATTATTGAATAACATTGGCATGACCACAAACGATCAAGTCTCGAAATACCGATTAGTTTAGTATCCTGGGAAACACTAGATACATTCATAAGTATTACATTACATCATAAAGTAAAAAAAACTAAAAAAACTTCTTGTCTTCATATCCACTCATACTATCCCTACAGGTCATTCATAATATACTTCATCAAATCCTAGAAAAATTAAAACATTGAAAGGGGTGATCTCAGATGCTCAATAAGGATAACAATACGGCAGAAACTTTCATAAATAAACATAAACATTTAAGGCAATGTATAACTAAAACAAAAGCCTTTTAAAATTGAACTTCAGCAAAATATGGCAAAAATAAAATGAAATAATTCCATTTACTTATTCACATGGATATTCTACTAGTCGAATAAACACATGAAATATCAATAACCACTTTCATAGTGATGGAATGCATAATTCCGGACTAGCATAACCACGTAGCCAAGGCCTCGTGTCAGGACTAGAAATAAGATTTTGTCAAGGCCTCGTGCCAAGAAACTAGTTTGTCTCATGAGACCTACCGATGCATCGAGGAGCTATAGCGGTCTCCACCCATCACTTATTAAGTCCAATGCATTCCTTATATAAACAGGTTTAAACATATCATAAACCATAACATAATTGTATCACATAAAATATGCATAAAGGAAACATAACATTTCCACATTTCAATCAAAAGATATCAATACAACACATTGATATAAAAAACACTTTCAAAACCATTTTCAATACCAAAATAAAAGAAAATTAAAACTTTGTATTTATTTTTCATTTTAAAAAAGTTATGGCTTGTAGAGGAAGCCGAAACACAAATAATGGTCATAGTGGCAGGGAAGTCGTTGTCGCCTCATACGTACGACAAAAAAACATTCGTTTTTTTCGTTTAGTAAAACCCTTCGTATAAAAGTATTCCTTTTGAATAAATGTAAAAGTCAAAGGGGTTTATACACAGTATAAAATAAAGTTGTGTATAAAACAAAATACGCTTCAATGAAAGGAGATTGAGACGAAGTCTACAAAGGTCATTTTTTAAAATAAAATAGATCTATTATGTGTATTCACTATAACTACACATAAATAAATTACAAATACAAGATAGGTCATAATAATATCATGTCATAATTTGAAATTAAGAGATTGACCCAAAGAACAGAAATTGGGTTAAGAAGTTCCCTTCCCTCGTGTTCGACTTGACTAGACCGTTATTTAACCTCCTAAATAATAAACTAGAGTAAATTTCTAATTTATTAATAAACTTTTCAATTTTATTATTCCTTTTATATCACTTATTACCATGTTATGAAAATTATGTAATTATTTATGTTAATAACGGTCATTTTGTCGATCTTTGGTACTTGAGTCAAAAATAAACTTCTTATATTTACAAGTTGTTCATGTGGTAAAATATCCATTATATCTAGAATTATATTCATGATTTATATATCATATATATCATATATATCCAGTATATACATTCATTCATAATATTACATAACATTTAGAGGTAAAAAATGAAATGCACCGTTCATGGAGGCGGTAAGCCGTACGTACGCATGAACGCTACTTTCATTTTTATTTCGTATTTAATGGAATGGAATAATAATGATATAAAGGTATATTATAATTAAAGTATAATATCATATATAATATCATTTACTCCATCCTTTATACGTCCCACATATGGCATTAACGATTCAAATAACTTTGAGGGGGTGGTAGTCCGCACTTCCTAAAATGAAATTATCGTGTTTACCCATAATGGAAATCATAAAGGGATGCTATAAATGAGAAATAAAGAATCATAAGGAAAACATAAACATAATATATATATAATATATTAAAATAGTGTCATCATAATGTCCACCATGAGAGTTGTTAAAATAAGATTGAACAATCATCGTTTCGTGAGGCAGTAATTCGCCACCCATAGAAACAGTATGTTCTTTAACCATTAGATGAAGGTGTGTGTAAGTACAAAACAAATCATTATCCTAAAAACATCCTAGTATATTGAAGATACTGTTTTTGTTATAAACTAAAGTTATAAAAAGAGTTTACGTGGTTTGAGAAGCAAAATAAAACAAAAGAACATAACAGAAGACATTACCTTAAAATAGGGTAACTCTTTTTGATTTGAGACAAAGGCATCCTTGGGAAGACTTATGCCAAAATTGAGGCTTCTAGTAGTAATATAGGTAAGTTGAGAGAGTATTTGGGTAGAGTTTGGCCAAGCCAAATGGCTTTGATGGTGTGAATAAGGTGGTAGAGGTGGGGGCCTTTTATAAGAGGAGAGGAGGGGCACTCTTGGAAAGTCATGAAATGTTGCATTATTATGAAATGATTTTCTGATTTTAAAGGTCCCACAATGATATATTTCTAGGATAAGGTGATAAGGGTTCGAAATATACTCATCCAATAGGTTTTTGACAACTTTAATTATTATATTTTACATTATCTTTCCATTTTATTAAAATCGTTAATTAATGAGGTAATCGCTACATCATCATGGTGTCATAAAAATTTAATTTATTTAATGTATAAAAATTATAAAATAACTTCCATGATGTAGGAAATATTTTAATCTTTCCAATTAATATTTAGAGTCTAAAATTTAACTTATATAACCCCATGTAATAATTGTTTTAGTTAAACAACACATGTTCGTGACAATTTTATTTTTATTTTAAATAAAAAGTTATTAATGTCATTTTCTTACCCAAGTGGCTCCATGGGGTCCCCAAGTTGACCCATGGATTTTATCGTACGGACATGAATCATCCAATAAGGTTAGGACAAGTGTTGAGATATTTTCATATTTTTATGATATCATTTTTACCTTAAATTGCACTAATTACCTTTAATCGTGATTAATAAAACTTAAAAGTTACTCTTCACAAAAAAAAATTATTTTAATCCCATTGAACCACATTTTTATTATTAATGAGAACCATGTATGTCATATTTTTAAAATTAAATCACAGAAGTGGTAATGTTTCATTTACACAAAAAATTAGTTTTTAAACTACCACTTAGTGGTTTCACTATTCATCAAAAATTGAAGTTTTTCAGAAAAATACCAAAAATTCACCCTAAGATATAATTGAAATTCCAAATTCAAAAATGGTTTCTTTTTTACAAAGTTCCAAACATATAAGTTGAATTCATTAATTTAATAATTAATTCCTATTATCACAACAAATAGCCTGTTTTTAAGAAATAATATATATCAAAAGATTGACACTCGTTTATGTCCAATTTCAAAGTGAAATTAATTATAATTACCACCATTGGATAAAATGTTAAAAATATATTCTAATTATACTTTAAAACCACTCAATAGTATAATTTATCACTATAAATTATTTTTATTAAAAATTTTGTTTTTAAGTATTTTTTTCTATTCATAGAAAATTGGAAGTTCTCAGAAAATTATAAAAAAACCATCTTAGGATAATTTCGATATTTAGAATACAAAAATTAATTCCATTTTGAATTATAAAATTAATATAATTTCAAAAGGTGGGTATTACTATTCATAACTGCTACTTTTATTGGTCGCGGTGTTTTAGAACTCGAGGTTTCGTACAACACACGCTGCTCTATTATTTAAAGAGAAGCCTACCATGGAAGCTTGGGGTATTATATTTTTATATAACTTGAGTTAGTTATTCTTCCACGACTCTATGGAATATTCTAAACTTCCATCTTAGGAACACTTATTTCTTGTTGGTCATAAACTTCTCCAAGTTAAGCATTCCCCCCAAAAACTCCTTGAATTAAATATTCCTTATCATGAAATATACCACTTTATTCCATAAACACATTGTTTTTATAGGGATTATAGAAATAATAACACATAATTTTCATAGATTAACAAATAAATAAGTATATCTCTAATTTAGGGTTAATTTTATCAAGGAATATATGTTTTATGTATTCTTCACAACCCCAAATTCTAATAAAAACTAGTTGGAACATTTCTTAGTTCATATATCATATCATTTATTTATTATTTCTTTATATGGAATATAATTAAGTAGGAATGTGGTAGTATCTATTGAATTTCCCTTTAAAGATATAGGGAGGTCACACTAACTCATCATCTGTCAAACGATGACCAGTAGGGTACAATTTCTCCTTTCTTGAAAACCATTTAACTGTGGTGTTCCAAAAGGTTTTAGTTGTGAAACAATCCAATAGTATCTTAAATTACCATTGAATTTATGGGTTATTTATTTACTACCTACATCTCATTGAAAAAATCTTAATACTTTTAGCCATTTGATTCTATACTTCACTTTTGAACCCCTTGATCTTTTAAATGCTGTTAAACATGTGTCTTATAAGAAACACATAACCATACAAACTAAAGTAATCAATAAAGGTTATAAACCAGATTTACCCACCACTTTATTGAGTACTCATGGGTTCACATACATCATGGTTCATCTAAATATACCCAATGGGTTGAATCAGTCACTTAAAGTGCAGTTTCTATTTTGAAATCCTCAAATAACTAAGTAACAAACTAAAGACACATAAACATTCTATGGAAAGACTTGGTTACAAATTGTCCAACTTTATGGTTGTCCTAAAAAGGTATCTTTAATATAGTATAATATATGTAAACTTTTTTATTGATAATGGGTCAATCCTAAGTTGTTTCAAGGGGTAGATTGAATGAATTTTTTTTTTGGAAAGTTAACTTTCTTTTATTTATTATGGTTACATTCAATGATATTAAATCTTCTCTCGTCAATTATTAGTTTAATAACTAAAAAAATATACTTCAAATCACCTATATAATTGGAGAATAATTTTTGGTATTACTCTAAGGTATAGGATAATACTAGGAATTTTAATTCACATCCTTAAAATTCAATAGGTTGGGGAAGAAGGAAAATGATGGAATGAAAATATCAACTAAAAGAAATTATTAAAATTTGATGGAATGGAAAATAACATTCAATCCCTTTCCATGAAAGTTCTTTGTATCAACTTATAAGAGGATTAATCATTCATTGATTCAATTCTCTTATTGGAGGATCGAAGTTGACTCATTGAAGAAAAATTGAATAAGATAAAATAAGAAAATAATGAACACTCCACTGTTATGTTTAGGATTTCACACATTTTGGAGTGAATAAATTTATAGCTTGAAAAAATATTATCAATGTGTTAAAATATATGCATATAAAAATAATAAGAAGAATAAATTTCAATAAGAAACTAAAGTGATCTGATCAACATATAAGATAAAAATATAAAGGTTCACACGAAACGTCAATAAAAATTATAATTGAAATAACAAAATAAAATTTCTACCAATTCCTACACCAATAATTCCTTAAATATTAATTTTTTGAACATTGGTTTGACCAACTACCTATTAAAGTCTTTCCACTTGATTAGGGTTTTCATAAGTGGGATAAAAGTTTGTGGAAAGTGTACTTTTCACCCTTGAGCAAAATTTATGAAAACTAGATCCCTCGACTTGATGTACCAAAAAAAGATTCTATATTAAAAATTTTAGGTAGGTCAAAGAAGGATAAAATTCGATGCAGTTTGTATTCTAATATATTGAAATATTTTGTCCCAATTTCATTTTTTAGATAAGAGTTATGATTAAAATTGGGGATGACATTCTGGGCCATGAAATCTTACCCAAAATATTGTCTTCTACTTGGGATACCTAGATTACCTTTAAAAACTCAGAATTATCTCCTCAAACAATAGTTCAGTGAATTTTTTCCCTGATTTCATCTATTCATAATAAAAAATAGCTTCATTAGACTTGTATCTTTATGGCTTCATGTGTTTATTGGGATGTTGGCCAGTTCACTTCACACAAAAAATCTAGAATCAAGGGAGAAAATAATGGTCCTCCTAAACGAATCTCCCATTAATCCATAATAAAAAAATAATCCCCATAAATGGGTAACATGATACTAAAATTTAAAATCAAAATAATGAATAGTGTGTGGTTTATAAGGTGTTGAAAAATTCACTAAATATTAGTTCATTAAAAGAAATTATTGAAAATAATATGGTAGTTCATTTTTAAATTTTAAAGTTACCTAATACTAGTATTTATGATTAGTAAAAACATTAATTTAATATAATAAAAAATGCATATTAACCTCTTTTAGTAGATAATCATATTACTATGTATAATATCTAATATTCTATTATCCTCCTCACCTTTTTTCTAATAAAATGTACTTTAGACATTTTTCCAAATAAAATTGATTCGTATGTATCAAATGATCCATAATTGAATGAGTTCTATAATATATATATATATATATATATTTGGATTATTTAAAATAATTTCCCATTTATATTCTAGAGGATTCAATTCCAAATATAAGTTTTATTAGAATCAATCATGACCTTCTTATTCTAAAAGTTATAAAATAGATTATCCATTAATAGAATGTATAAATCATTCACCATATTCTCAATACCATGAAACATTTAATTCATATCTATAGTACAACAATTTTACTTTATAATGAAATAAAAAATCATATTTTACAAATAAGAAGAATAAATAATTTTTTCTATTATAGGAACATTATAAAATTTTAAAAATTCCAGTATTAATCCACTAAGAATAATTAGATAATAAATACCAAAATCCAATATGATAACTCTTTCCCCATTTCCAACACATATATCAAATAACATTTCATAAATTCTTTATATTTCTAAGTCATTTTTTATCAACACAAATTAGTGATGCACCCCCTATATCTAATACCCATGAGCTAGAATCATAGAAATTGATTTATATAACACTCACTTACCTTATGATTAGAATTATTTTATTTGAGAAAACTTTTCAAATTTATATACCAATATATAATTATATTATAGATCATACCTATAATTGAAACCAATTGATCATCGTGATGCAAGCTATAGTCTATAAAAAATATATATGTGGGTGAGTATCTTGTTTTATATTATTTCCTTAAGAACTTCTAATGAATGTACTCCCACTAAAAATGATGAACCTATACATCATATCCATTTTATAAAATAAAACACATACATTATCATGACCTAAATGAGCTAAGATCATAACATAATTACAAGATACAATCACCAATATTGAATTGATAGAATTTCTTATAACTCTCTGTGCAATACAGAGCTGACAAGAGTCATTTTCCAAGGATCCTCATTAGTTATCCACAATTATTATCCATTTTTTTACTAATATTTAAATAAATAAAAACTATGGGTTTGTGGTGTGATATTTGAACAATCATAAAATAAAAGAAAATAAGAAAAATTAAATAAATGTTAGTGAAAAAAAATTGAATAGCCTCCAAGATAGATACCTACTAATCAACACCATTCCAAGGCATTCAAAAAACCTTCAATCCTACAGGATGATCTGTTAAACTGTGGATGTTTTAGGTTAGGTACTTTTATATTTAATCCCACAAATGTACAGTCCATAAATGATCTATTCATTGAAACATAGAACCCATGTGGATAATCCCATCAGGTGTATTCTAGTGTTGTTAGTAATATAATAATAATCAAAAATAGCTTAGACCTGGATAAAAAATAAATTAATCACATTCAAGAAAAATTTAAAACATAACATATTTATAATAAAATTTAAATAAACTCTTCCACTAGGATTAATGGTACTTAGTGACATCGCATATTGTTTTGTATTTTTTTCCAAATAAATTAAAGAGATCCCTCAAATATATTTAAGAAATATCACCCCATGTTTACTTTTCCTCTCCTCCACTACACCACTCCATGATGTTGAGTTAATTAATAAATATATATTTCAACGTTTTCTTTTTCTTTTTTATTTAAACATTATATATATATATATAATTTAATTTTAGTTTTGGATTTAGTTTTTGTTAGTAATTATCATTTGTGAGACTTAAAGAAAATATTTGATATAATGTATTTATATATATGGTCTAATTAATGAGTTTCTGAGTCCCACTTTATTGGACTATGGCCTTATCTGAAAAGTTTGTATTCTATATAGCTTGTGGTGGTTCATTTTTCTAAATTTGTGTCCCATATTGTCCGCCCCACTAGTCGATCTAGATCACCCTATTAACACATTTATCTATCATTATATTATTTAAGATTTAATATCTTTCCAATATAATATGTGGATTATATATTATTACCCCATCACACCCCCTTGATGTAGATCTATAGTATCTCAATATTCACCTACTTGAGTTAATACTAAGCCTATATCTCCTTGATGTGGTATCATTGAGTTCAACCCGAACAAGGTGGTGATTATTGAAAAAACCACAACTCAACAACCTAGAACTCTCCTCTCCCAACTATGAATCCCATTTTTCCAAACCATGATCAACCAAACCCTCACATGGGTTCTTTCATGTCACCGTGTCTAGAATCTCCCACAAAAATACAATTTATGTTGAATAGGATCATGTGAGGAAGCTTAGTAAGTTTATTAAAAAAGGTAAGAGGGGAAGAAATAAGGAGTAAGATATTTTATTATAACCAATCTTCCAACCCAAAACCTTGACTCTCTAGTTGGTAATAAATTCAAGAAGGAAGAATTAAATTTTAAGTCAAAATGAATCAAGTGATCTCCCCCCCAGGGTCGACCAATGAATGGTTCATCCTTCCCTAAACATCCATGTAGAAGGAATATAGGGAGAATAATGAAAATAGATAATAAAATAAAGGAGAAGAAGAAACAATTTATTAAAAATATAGGATTGAAAAAATAATAAGAAGATCATAAGCTACTTAGATAGAAGCCTAAACCTTCCCAAGTGTAAAGAGGTGTGGATTAATAAGAAATGGTGAAATATCATATTGCTTAGATATTATCTAAATTTATTATATAATAGGAGTATTTATTCCATTAATTAGGTTCTTATTGTGATAGCATAAGTTTTAGGTAAAGAAACACGCACAAAACAGAAGAGAAAAATGGAAGAATGCAAGAATTTTACATGGTTTAGAAATATGCCTATGTCCACATAAGAAATGGAGGAAGTTAATTATTTCCAATCTAGATTAAATGTCATATAATAACACATGATTACAATTAGTGGGATTTAGCCCTGTTATATATAAAAGATATTCGATAATTTCAAGGCTTGGTTCAATTGGTTCATCTACCATTGATAGTTCTACCACCACTGGTTGTGTCTACTGTGCTGGACACTTCAATGGTCCAAGGTGTCTTCTGGGTTGGTTATTTCCTAGTGAAGACTTAAAATAAATCTATTATAGACAGTACTTTTTAAATTTCCTCTATTAAAAATCTCTCTAATTGGGAGTGGCCTCTATAAAAATCACCCTTGTGATCAACTTGAGGAATAAGCAAGACCTACAGTCTCTTTATAGGCTTCGATATTTCTTTTGGTAGAACCTTTATCAACATGTCTACCTAATTATCATTGGGGTGGATTTTCTCAACTTTCAATAATCATTAATACAACACAAGAAATATCTAGTTATATCATACATTGATATGTTTGGACCTAGAATGAAATTGAGCTTATACTGAGATAAATAGCATTATGACTATCACAGTAGAGACTATAAGAATTTTTCTGTATATTTTATAAAATTATTCATCCAAAATATCATTTTTTAGAATTTAGTGTTCATGATATATTATTTTTTTCTATTGTAAAATGAAACACAATTAAAATTCTAATTACTAGGAGAAAACTCCCATTGAAAATGATATGAGGTACCAAGATATGGATTTCCTTATGTCAACATATTCATCTGAATCAGTTCTTGTGTATATATCCAAAATAGGTTTACTATTTTTAAACATTAGAGATACCTCAATATCCATTTAAACTTTATCTAATTATCCTTTCTGTTATTTCATAATAATCTACTCACAACACCACCAACATTAGCAATACCTGTTCTGGTTCATGCTATATCATATATAAGACTTCCAACTACTAACTAATAAAGAACATTTTCCATTTTATTCTCTCTTATTTTGATTTTGGACCCTAAATTTTCATGACCTTGAAATGACTCTAAAGTGGAGTACCAATAAGATTAAAATTTCTCATGTTTATGCTTTCAATAACCTTATCAATATACCATTCCAAAGATATAAAAATATTATGATTCCTCCTATAATGAGTAATTATCATACTAAGAATATGAGGAGGATCTCCTATGTCCTTAATTTAAAAATATTTTTCAACTCCTTTTTCAACCTATCAATATTAGTGATGCCTCTTATAATAATCAATATCTCATCAATATAATTTAACAAGATAATGAAATCCCCATCAGAAATTTGTGTGATAAAAATCTAGTGATCAAAATTCATCCTCATATACTCATCTTTCTCCATGAATGAGTCAAATTTCATTTATCATGCCTCAGTTATAGTTCCAAACCATATACACTTTTCCTATGTTTCCATAGGTTTTCCTTACCTTTTTTCTGAAATACCTTTGGTTTCTCTATATAAATATCCCCATTAAGTTAAATAT
Source organism: Viscum album (assembly GCA_963277665.1). Lineage (NCBI taxonomy): Eukaryota > Viridiplantae > Streptophyta > Magnoliopsida > Santalales > Viscaceae > Viscum > Viscum album. The sequence continues at coordinate 1,868,692,915 of OY728159.1, forward strand.
GTAATAATGTTTTCTTTACATACAATTTTTGAAACTCTAGGTTTATACTAGTTATAAATCCAATAATAACTACGATATAAGACATTTTTACCACATGATAAAAAAATTCCTCGAAGTAAATACCTTTATTCTCAATAAATCCTTTCAAAACCATTCCAGATATGTAGCGTGGATGTGAGGTACCATCTTCTAATATGATTATATACACCCACTATTTATTGAACTCCTTCTTTCCATGTGGTAACTCTATGAAATAAAATATACAGTTCCCATGTTAGGATTCCATCTCCTCTTTTATGGATTATTCTATTTCATATTCTGTGGACTCACGATTGAATCATCATAAATGTATTGATATCCCCCATTAGGGATCAACATATAATCATGTTTTGAGTATCTATAAATTGGTTATCATTATATGGTGTATATCCTAAATTGTTCCTTAAATATCAATCCACACTTTTTATACCTATATATTACATATGTTTATATGAATATTCATTAAATAAAATAACCATTAATTCTATAATCTTATATATCTAGTATATTTGGAAACTTTGACATGTAAAAAATTGGTTTATAAGTGAACAACATCAGCTCCCATTAAGTAATTATAACTAGAACCCTTCTTAGATATATAATACATAATACATTTCTTTATAAAATATGTAAAGAAAATATAGGAAAGGTCAACCTCAAATTATCAATAAGGATAAACATGGGATATATCAATATAACATGATCATAAGACTATAAAGATATGATAATAACTTTTGAAAAACACACCCTGAATATCATATATCATAAACATAAGCACGGAATAAATCTTGGTAGTTTATAAGACTTGAATCTTAAAGGAATCAAAGAACAAAATACATGAGAGCATAACATTGGAATAAGACAAGGATTTTTGGAATATATATAAGAATATAAAATATTATGTCATGGTTATCCACTAAGGCATTGATAACATGTTAGGCTTGGGACAAACACTCATGTACCTATTTTGGTATTGTGATAACCTCACATTTACCCTCTTTTCCAGGAAAGGGATAACCTCCCATGTTCCCTCTTTTTAGGCTTGGGATAACCTCTAGTGTACCCTCTTTTTTAGGCTTGGGATAACCTATAATGTACCCTTTGAGCTCATAGAACATTAATATTTATTGAATTCATTAAAGGGATAAAAAGGTCTCACCCATCACATAATCCATATATTTTTGTGTCACAAGATAATAAAAAATTAATCATATCATAACCCATGAAAAGGAAATGGGTTTCATAAAAATCCCATCATATCAAAAATCATGGGAATGAAATGGGTTTTATAATAATTTTTCATAATAATCATAAACCATCTAGAGAATGGTTAATGATGGAATCCTTAGATCACATCCCCAGTAAATCAAAACCAACATCTGAAGGTGTTGCCTTTATTGTATTGAAATATAATAAAAATATATTTAAAAACATTCTTTGAAGAAAGTATCATTTTCACTTTGAAATAACTTATTTAAAATGTTAAAATTTCTCAGATGTTAAATAAAAAAATTTAAAATTAATTTGGAAACTTTTAATTAAAACAACAAATAATTTAGTGGTCATGATGGTGTAAAATACCATTCATGTCACGTATGTTAAAAAAAATATTCCTTTTATATTTTTGATAAAAAAGAGAAAAGTACATCATTTAGAAAACAAAAAATAATAATTTTAAACCATTTTTTAAAAATCCAATAATTGTTATAAATGACGGTAACGTCCTGGATTCAGGTACCTCCCAAAGGTTCCCCGAACCTGGTTGGTCACATGACCTCAACTGCATTTCCTCAAACACCAGAGGTTGCCGACTAGAAGCGAGGACCAAGGTGTGATTTTGGGAAAACAATGCCCTCATTGGTAGAATATACATAGTGGAATCTTAATAGTAAACAATAGCGGAATCAATAATACCAAATATAAATAAACAGTGGAATACTGAAAGTAAATCCAACAGAAGCCACAATATTTGTATATGTTGCATGGAATATGTATCTAAGAAAATAGCCAAACAAGTCACAATCATATAAAGCAATATAGAAACCAAATTAAAAAAGAAACAAGTAAACTCCAACAACATTGCAAGCCTCATCATGGTCTCATGCTCTCTAGATCCAACAGAAATTAAGTACCTGATGAAGAATGGTGCTTACCCTTATCTATACCTACAATCAAATAATCTCTTTGGGTCCAAAAGCATGACCCAAATAGGGTGTGAGATAAATCCCTATAGTCAACCACCAAAATATCTATGCCTAACTATCAGTGAATATATATTGCAGATAATATTAAAAAGTGACAAAATAAACTAGGAAGTACTCAAAGGTAACCATTCCTACAATTTTCAATTAAATTCATTTAACATTAACTATTCATACATTGATTCATGTAACCCTGGGATCTTGCCTAAGCTCTATATCCCTCATGTAAAGTAACTAAAACAAATGTCTCATAAGACCATCCAAACAACCAAGTATGTCAAAATCCATGGTTGTGATTTTTCTTGGTAGACTCATCACAATCATTCAATTATCCACAAATGACCCTTTGGGAAGCTCTTGCACTCTAAGCCCTTCAATCTAACATAGCATCAATTAATTATAAACAACCACCCGGGAAAACTCTCACAGTCTAAAACCTTGGGTCAAACATTCATTTAATCAAATATTAATGACCACCTGGAAGCCCTCATAGTCAATACCCCTTGTTCAAATGTTCCAATAAAACATACATAAATTACCCCTTTGGGAATCTATCATAGTTCAATCCCCCTTATTCAAACATTCCTTAAATTAATTATAAACGACCACCTGGGAAGATCTCATAGTCTAACCTATGGTTAAAACATTCAAAATTCATATCAAAGGTATTTCATATAATCAATAACTTCATACTAACAAAACAAGGAATGGAAAACAAGTAAATCCTAGAAACCATCCTAGACCAACTAGCCATAAACAATCAATAAAGGGAAACAAACCCATGGGGTGTCCCATAAACAAGGTATCTTACCTTATGCAAAAGAAGAAACCATTTATAAATCAACCAAACCATAGTAGGTAATAAACATGGATTAATTCTAAATCACGCAATACCCAAAACATAGGTATGCATCTATTTTAGCATAAATAATCCAAATACATACAATGAAAGGAAAAAACCATCTGCAATGATGTTGTAAAATTGATATACTTGACGTAGAACCTTGAATCTTCCTAAAATGGTGTAGATCTACAAAGAGTTGAAAATTGATCAACCTTGATAAACTTTCAAGAGAGGAGGAATCCTTAACAAAGGCTCAAGGGATTTTGTGAACTCATCGGTGGCATTTCAAAACACCTAACGGTGTATCAATCGAAGATCGTACAGAGAATCGGGAGGGGATCAGAGTTCATCAGCCATTATACAGTGCTCTTTTATGAAATATAGGATGAAGAATATGGTTCAAGACATGAGGCATGACCACCTTATGATATATCAAATAAAAATAAAAATGCACTGGGTGTTCTTTAAAACTACATGTGGTGTAGTAGTCTTAATCAGATCCTCAAATAAGTAGGTATTCTAGGTCACTACATTTCCATTTAATCATTTTTTACAAGGTCAAAACACGGTAGTACATAGAAATCTAATAACGTGACATTTAATCAGAAGTACACGGTGTGTACTTAGAAAATTCTATTTCCATCCTTTTTCCTCAAAAACTACACGAAATTAAGATTCATACCTAAAAATGAGATCTGGGTTCTTATAATGAATTTTAGTATTCAGTTAGTACTATAAAAAACACACTTGAAAACATTTTTAAAAAACATGGATATAGAAGGAAAAGGATTTTCAACTGATGAGATAAATAAAGTCAGTTTTCCTTAAAACATTTTTTTGGTATCTTGAGTACTTAAAAATAGAAAAATGAAAGTAAAAAAATTTATTCTAAATAAATAACCATATAATAATTAAATTCATGAATTTATTGAGATATATATTATAATATTTCATCATCAGAAACTTTATCATAAATAATCCCTATAAACGGTGAGATTGTAACATAAAACTATAAGTGAATTGGTAACTTTTGAATCATAATACATATGAAAGACATAAAATTATATGGATATTTATACCAAATAATTATCATGAGGAGAATCATAAAATGAATTCATGGAAATTATATAAACCGCACAAAATAAACAAGTGGTAAGTATAGAATGTGTCCCTTGGAAGTAAGAGTGAGACAAAAATTCCTTACCTCAAGTCTTGAAATTATTCATACACATTCAAACATCCTATATAATAAATATAGGTTTATTATAAATTTATTTAAGAACCATATTCATATATATAACACAATTTATGATTTATCTATAGACTTTTATAAAAAACTCATTAACAATTCTTTTTTAAAATCAATTTTTGGGAAATAACTGCTTCATTTTTCATGTATGTTTTGGTTTGGTAGTTTTCGTCCATATATGTTGATTATTGTTCCATCATATATATAATGTTAATAATTATATAAATATAATATATATTAATAATACAAAAACTTATATTCATTCATAAAAGTAGGCATAGAAAAATGAAGGGCATCGTTCATGGAGACGGTGGGTCATACGTATGCATGAATGATGTTCCTATTTTTTAGAAGAATATAAAGGAAGGAAGGTATATAATAACTCAGAATTATAGAATAATTTTTATATAAAATATTAAATATATATTTATTAAATATATTCTTATTACCATCCATTTTAAAATAAAATGAAATATGTATCACATTGCTTTGTGGGGGTGGTAGTTCACACCTACACAAGAGTACTGTTATCATTCTTTAAAGGATGTGAAGGTAAAAAGGTGGATGTGATATTATAATTCCAAAAAATTTCTTATTTCATAAATATAATATATATATTTTAAATTCATCATTATATCCATTTATGATAGGTGGTGATGGAAAATGAATTCCATCAATTTTTGACATGGTTGTTCGATATACACACAATCGACGATTTCGTTTCTCATTTGATGGAACAGTATATAGATATTGGTTTTGAAATTAACATAATAATATATTATTATATGTTATATAATGATTTTTTAATATAATAATGGTTTAAAAATATTTTAATTTGGTGGAATAAGAAATAAAATAAAAATGATCCCTCAAGAATGATACCTCTTCTTCGGACAACCTCTTTAGGTTATCACCAAAATCCTTCTTAGGAGGGTTTCCTAACCAAACCAATTCCTCGAGGGAATGGGAATATAGATCAAGAATTCATTTGGGTAGGTATTTTCATAACTAAAATGAATTTTAATAGTCAATAGGATAAAAGATTATGTGACCTTTTATAAATGTGGGAAATGACCCACCTGGAAACCACATTGAAATTTCCTAAAAGAATATAAAATGATAAATTCATTCCCTAGAAAAGTTCATGAAAAATGACCATATATTATAATTTTGGATATTATAAGATCACAACATATCCATCAAAAAGAATTTTGAGTTTTTTTATTGTAAAACATATACATATCTTTTGGTTTAACCCCGGTTAAACCCATTTAAACATTAGTTACCATAATTAATTTTTATTATTTTTACTATTAATTATGACAATAAATTAACTCAAAATTATAACCATATGTTAATTATGATGACTAAAAATTTTTAATACATATTAAAAAATTATATTAAATTAATTTAATTAATTTAATCAAAAATTAAACATGTAAACGTCACAAAAAAGTGGTTTTCAAAATAAATTATTTTCAAAAGTATAAAATATTTTTACATAAAACTTCAACATGAAATTGATAAACATGAGATACATTTTATTAAAAATTATATAGTTCGAATAATATAACTTTTAAACCATTTTAAAACAAAATTATACTTTTAAAATTCTTTAAACAAAAAGGCATTTTTCAATAAAAATCAATATTTTTTACTATTCGTTGAAAAATTAGCCTTTTCAGAAAATTCTCAAAAAAATTGATAAGATAATTTACAAATATTTATTGTAATAATTAATTTAACATTGTAAAATTTATTTTCTAAAACTGCAAAAATAAATTTTAAAATAGGTGTGAAAAATGAGATTAAACAACTTTTTAGGAAAAAAATACAATTTTTAAGCATAGAAATGGATTTATTCTTATACTATTCTTTGAAATCATATTAAATAGTTTATAAATAATTTTATTGAATATAAAATATATAAATTTCATTAAAATAATTCAATAATTGTGAATAATTTAATTTATTAAGTTGAAAAAGACTATGCATGCATAAATATATTTTTTTAAAAAAAAACTTTTCTTTTACATTAAAATGATTTTCATTTTCATTTTTAATAAATTAATAAAAAATGAATTTATTTTATTCATCCTTAAATAATATTATTTTCACAATTAAGTTAATTTTACTCATACCAACCAATTTAACAGCTATATTATAAATATATTATATATTATGGTTTGTTAAAAGTCATTGTTGTGTGTAACACAAGCTATCAAAGAAATTAAATTTTATTAAAATATATATATATTCCATAAAATATTATGGGATCTCATTATTAAAATTAATTTCAACCTTGAAATTTTATCACTCTTATACAAACAATTGAGGATACTTATACCTTATCATACCATCAAGTTCCCAATTAGAATCCTTGTTTTAATGGTTTCAATACAAAAACTTGGAGAATGTTGTTTCATAGAAATTTATCTATATGATCCATAATATAAACAAGTTGTTACTCATATGATAGATCAGTATATATTAGAAAAAAATATTAGTTTAGTATATGTAAATGATCATGTGCATACTTCTTTATGATAGATAAATGAAACACATCGTGGAATTTAGAGGGGTTCAATGGAAGCTCCAAGTGATAAGTAAGTATCCCAAATTGATCAAGAATCTAAAAAGTCCCAATATATCAATGGATCATATTTCCTTTCTCCAAAAATCTAATAACCTTATTCCATAGATAAATTCATAGAAAAAACTTCTCACTAACTTCAAACCTTATATCACACTAATGATTATCAGTAAAACTTTTCTATCGACTCTGAGTTACCTTAAATTTCTACTGAATGGATTTAAATTTCTATTCCATTTCCTTAGCTTGATCATGTCCCAATAGATTTATTTCTCCAACTTCATCCCAGTACATTGGAAATATACACTTATTTTAAAACAGGCCTTCATAATGAGCTATCTGAATGATCCAAGGAAAGATATTATACTAAGACAACTTGACTAGATAAAGGTGTTTGTAATTCCCCAACCCCAATTACCCAGAGTTAGTGCATTATTACATAACATTGGAATGATAACAAGATATCAAGTCTTGAAAGACCAATTAGTTTAGTAGCCCTGGAAATACTAGATACATACATAAGTTTTCCATTAAATTATGAAATGAAAAAAAGAAACATTGTGCCCCCTTTGAACACACTCATATCCCTTTGCCTATCCCTACAGGTCAATCATAATATACTTCTTCACATCTTGGGAAAAATAAAACATATAAAAGGGTGAGTTTTGATGCTCGGTAAGGATAACTATATAGCAGAAACTTTCATTAATAAGCATCAACATTTAAGGTAATGTAGTAGACGAAAATACAAGACTTTTAAACTTAAAATTCAGCATGATATGGAAAATATAAATAAAATAATCCCATTTAATTATTCACATGGATATTCTACTAGTCGAATAATCAGATTTAATATCAATACGCAATTTTATAATGATGGAAGGTATAATGTTGGACATCATAACCACATAGTCAAAGCCTTGTGCCAAGACTATAAATAAGATTTTATCAAGGCCTTGTTCCAAGACACTAGTTGGTATAATGATACCTATCGACACATCGAGGGGCTATAGAGGGCTCCACCTGTCACTTTCTAATTCCAATGAATTCCTTATATTAAAAAGTTGAAACATAACATAAACATCCGTATTAAAACTTGCATACAAAATGTTAATACCTCGACCACAAACCATTAATGGTATAAAAATATTACATATATAGTCAAACATAACTCATTAAATACAATATAGAATATTTAATTATAATAAATAAACCTCAATCAATAATAATTAAGGATATTGACATAGATAAAAATAATTACTAAAACTATTTGAGAGAAAGATCCCCTTTTGCTTGAAAACATTTAAAAAGTCTCAATATTTATAAAAAAGTTGTTAAAAATAGATTTTTTAATCAAAGTGTCCCATACCACTTTTAAACTTTTAAAAGGAATTTTAATTTTAAAACATTCAGGTATATATAAATAAATCCTTAAAACCATTTTTAAAACAAGGACATTAATGAGAAAGGTTTAGAAGAATAAATCTTTAAGACATTTAAAATGATATTTTAGTTAGAGTCCCTAACCAAATGAGAGACTCTTGAATAAAAATAATTCAGGTAATAAAAACATTATAATATCATTATAATAAAGTTATTAATGATATACTATGTTAAAGTAGAGTATATACATCATAAAAAAAGTGAATTGGTGTATAACAACAATGAAGTCTCAATGGAATGTAAATTGAGATGAAATCTCTTATAAAGACCATATCCTTAGATTAAGGATAAATAAATTATATAATTATGTTTCAAAAACATAAATACACTAAATATTATTGGATATTCAGTGTAAATCAATCAGAGTACATTTTCACATATTCTTGTAAAAATGAAACCAATGACTTGGATGTTTAACTCAATGAATGGAAATTGAGTTAATAATACCCTTATCAATTTCATATCAATGAAATGAGAATTTATCAATAGAGTGATTATGTGTATCAAAATTATATCCACACAAAGGGGATTGGAGATTAATACATAATAAATAAATAGTGATTTCACACATACTATGGGAGTAAAATAATCACTGATGTTTGTGTAAAACCCAATGAGTAGAAATTGATATTTGAAATTCCATTACCGATTTGGTATCTTACTAATAATACACCCCATGAGAAAAGGATCATAAAATAAAGATTTAAATACCCATAAATTAAATTATATTACAAAAAATAACACAATCATGGGGCAGTACATACACCACACAAAAGGAAATAGTGTCAATATAGCATGAATCTCACGAGAATAAGAAGTGAGATGAAAACACCATAACACATTGTAATCAATCGAGTCATATGACCAGAAGTTAATAACCACAAAATTATTAAAATAATACCATGAATATAAATAGAATCATGATAGTTTATATCAAATTTAAGTACGCAATATACCACATGAAATAAAGAAGTGGCAAACAATTTAAATCTCACGGAATTAAAAGTGAGATAAAAAACCCCTTACCTTGTGTCTGAATTGACTCATATGTTCCGTGTTATTCCAGAATAATAAACTTAAGTTTATTTATACTTACTTAATAACATTTATAATTTTTATTATTCTTTTTATATCATATATTACCATTCTATAATAATAAGTTAACTGTTTGACTTCATATCGGATATTTTGTCGATGTTCGGAACTTTAGTCAAAAATAAACTTGTTATAATTACAAATTGTCCATGTGGTCAAAATTATATTATCTCCAGAATTATATTCATGATTTAGATATCGTATATATCATATATATCCAGTGTATATATATTTAGAATTTTCTATATAATTTTAATTTAATAAATGAAATGCATCGTTCATGGAGACGGTAAGTCGTACGTAGGCATGGACGCTACTTTCATTTCTATTTTATATTTAAAGGAATGGAAACATAATAAGACATAGGTTTATTATAATTCTAGTATAATATATATTTTATGTGATCTAATTGACTCCATCCTTTATACTTTCCATGTATGGAATGAATGAGTCATGTCACTTTGAGGGGGTGGTAGTCCGCACATTCTCAAATGAAATTATCGTATTTACGCACTATAAAAACCAGAAAGGTATGATATAAATGAAAAATATAAAAGTATATAGACAATATAAATATAATATATATCACATTTAAATAAAGTTCTATCTTAATGGCCACTATAATAGGTGGTAGGAGAAGATTTAATAATTATCTTTTTGTGAGGCAGTAGTTCGTCGTCCACAGAAAGAGTATGTTCTTTACCCATTAGATAGAGGTGTGTGTAAGTTTAGTTCGAAAAAGCTATTAATATAAACAAACTAGTATATTTAGGATACTATAGTTGTTATAAAATAAAGTAATAAAATAGTTTAGGGGTTTGGAGAAGTATAATAAAATAAAATATCTTAAGAGAAGGTGTTACCTTTAAATCGGGTAACTCCCATTGGTTTGACCCAAAAGGATTTCTTGAAGTGCCTTATACCTGAGATAAGGATTCTAGGTGGAAGATAGGGATCTTGAGATCTTATTTGCACAGAGTTTAGATGAGCCAAGGGGATTGAGAGGTGTGAGTAATGGGTTAGAGGTGAGGGTTTTGTATAAGGGGGAGGGGCTCTTTAAGAATGTTTAAAATATTATTTTATTATATAATGATTTTCAGTTTCTAAAGGTCCAAAACATATTAAATTTGAAGATAAGATGACTCTTATTCGAAATTAAATCATCCAATTATAATTGGACAGGTCTTGGATATTGTTTTAATCTTTATTATCTTATTTGTTTAAATCATTCATTAAAGAGGAAAACACTCCATCATTATTGAGTCATAAATAATTTTATTTATTTGATGTATCAAAGTTATAGAAAAAATATGAAGATGTAGGAAATATTTTTATCTTCAAAATTAATATTTATAGTCGAAGAGATAACTTATATAACCCCATTTAAGAATTTATTTTCTAAAAGATATATGTTTATGTCATTTTTGTCATTACTTTAAATTAATTAATATAAAGTGTCATTATCACTCTTAAGTGACTCTAAGGGGTCCCCAAAATTGACCAAAGGATTCCCATGGTTGAAAATATATCAACCAATAGTATTAGGACACATGTTAGGGTAATTTATTATTTTTATAATATTATTTTTACCTTGAATTATCCTATTTAGCTTTATCTGTGGTAAATAAAAGTAAAAAGTTATTATTCATAAAAATAATTTTCATATTATTGAACCAGATTTTACATAATAATAACAACCATATATGTTTTATTTTCAAAATTCAATTCACAGAACCTGTAAAATTTCATTTAAATGAAAAATTTGGTTTTTTAACAACAACTTTGTGTTTTCATTATTCATCAAAAATTGAATTTTTTCAGAAAAATAACAAATTCAGCCTAATATGTATTTGATATTCTGAATTACAAAATTATTTCTATTTTAAAAAATTCAAAACATAGAAGTTGCATCAATTAATTTAAAATTAATTCCCGTTGTCAAAAAAATAGCGTGTTTTTTAAAAATAATAACTATCAAAAGATTGGCACTTGTTTATGTCCAATTTCTAAGTGAAATTACTTACAATGACCAAAATTGGATTAAATGGTAAAAATATAATCTAATTAAGGTTTAAAATCAATTAAAAAATATAATCTAACCATATAAATAAATTATATTAAAAGGCATTTTTGAATTGAAATACAGTATTTTTCACAATTCAAAAAAATGAATTTTATCAGAAAAATACCAAAAATTTACTGAAAGTAAATTTTTATGTCCTGGTTCTAAAGAATCATTTTATTATGTCAAATATAACATATAAAAGTGTCAAATATGGTATTTATAAAGGGTTCTCCATTAAAAGGCGGAAAAACTGCATTTTTTGAAAAATAAATCTTTTATCTGAAAATTTTAATTTGTCAATATATTATGTATAAGAAGAATAAAAGATGAATGTCAAAATTATATGGGATATATATAAAATTCAATATGTGTTTATTACTATTAATAACTGCTTTCTAAATAGCTAGTTTGAAAGGTCATGGTGCGCTTGAACTCATTTTTGCGTACATCGCACGCTATTGTATTATTCAAAGAAAAGTGTATCATGGAAACTTGGTGTGTTACATTATTCCCTCATTCAATAAATTTCTTCCTCAAAATTAAAAATTGTTCTTCGGAAAAAAATGTTAAAAAAATATCTTTGTGGAAAACTCACATCAGAAAAAGGGTTAATAAAATTTTGTTTTAATAAAAGGGAAAGGGAAATGAAAAAGCCACCACCAAATTAGGATTTCGAATAAGGGAACATGAGTGGCAATTATAATTGGATAAAAAACATAAATAATTATAGGGAGTGATTGAGGTCATCAATAACAAATAAATGAATGAAACTTTAAGGGCCCCAAGCCCATAAATATATGATGAATAACGTAAGGTATTATGATAATATATTTTTGGGTTTAAGATCCTTTCCATAAGGTTTAATAATTAATTTCTTCATAGAATAAGAAAAAAAATACTTGATAAGTAGAGTTCCATACTTTAACAAATTTTTTCCACAAACTCATCATTCACTCCAAATGATGAGTATTCAAGATGACTTGGTCACACATGAAGCACTAGAATCAACTTATAGAGAATCACATAATACAAAAATGGTGAAATATATATTTCTCTTGTCTTTAGAGATTAACCAAAACCAAAATCATTAGTACCAGATCATATCATCCCCAAAAGGATAATCCTTTAGAGAAAGAAATACTAATCTTAATTTCTAAAATTAAGCCAACAATACCCAAAGTTCAATAAATACCATTCAATGAATAATTGTCATTAAAATATTTCAATATAATACAAAATAATATTTAAACACAAAACTCAGGATAATTTTATTACATAGTCTTCCACGTTAAATTGTATCTACAAATAACATTGACTACTCTTAAATTCACATACATAAAAGTAATTTACCTGGTCACATATTCTCTAGGATTGGTTAATTATTTCCATAAATAAACCAAATTTCTATCAATTCACAATAAAAACATAAATAAAAATCCACTATTACTCCTCAAATTAAATCCCATTGTATTCTATTTTACATAGGTATATAGTGTTCCCAACAGAGTGAATGTCTTCTAAAATAACATTTATCACTTAATCACCGAATCATTTTCCTACTCTAAGGATATCCATTTGATTAAACATAATATCCCAAATCAATTTATTATTGATCAATAAAATCATTTAACAATAAATAATTAGTCACATTAACCTGGGTCTTCACATAGTCCAGTGGTAGGAGATAAATACTAGTCGCACTTTGGTTGTGGGTTCAATTCCTACAGTTTTGTCTGACGCGATGGGTTGTGAAATGGTTTGTGTGTTGTCCTTTTTCAAAAACTATATTTTATAAAATTCACAAAATGAGATAAATACTTAAAAATAACCATAACATAATTTAACCACAAATTTTATCTCAGACCTCGCATTTTCATCCGAAAAATTAGTAACTGGTATTTGCCTCAAATTCAAGGATCTTATAAACCCAAATTGTAATTTATAACTATATCCACAAAAGAAAAGATAATTCTTTCATGAATAGTATTTTTCACATAACAAACTTTAGGGTTACACATGTAAGATAAAATTCTTCCATAGTAATATCATCAACAAAGAGCAGTAATAATTTTAAACGATTCGCCATCCGTTTATTTCTGCATAGGTTCTTCCTTGACCAAGAGGATATCATATAGAATAGTCCATTGACTATGGTAATGACCAGGTCCCCTACATTTAAAGAAAATGACTGTAAATGGATTCATGGGATCATTTTCATTTTCTTCTATAGTACTTTTCATTTTTTATGAAAAGTTCCTTACTTTATGTCCTTATTTCCCACACATAAATCATTTCTTTGTTTCATTGAGACACTTTCTTGGGTGTCTCCTTCCACATTCCCTGTATAATGGAAAATGATATTTCTTTTCTACATTGTCTTCACTGTTGGAGCTCTTATCATTCACCACCTTTCTCTACATTTTTTAGTTAGGGAGTTGGTTAATATATATGTTGATGATCATATATTTGGAAAACTGATTTGAAATGAACATGATATCTTTTAAGCCTATCAACATTCCATTTTTTGGCTCATTTCCACCATCATTCCCACCTTGTATGTCGTGTTCAGTGTTACTTTGACTTCCTTGGAATCCAACAATTGACTAAAACCAGAAAGCACTGTGTGAGTAAAAATAGTCATAAAATCATTTAGAGAATATCATGAAACCTTATTTTCAATATAAAACACATCAGGATTAACCAAGGTTATTTATTCTCATCTTATATTAAAATCCTTCAAATCGATTTATAAAGAAAATGTGAATTATCTTAAGCATATCCCCCATGATTGAAAATACTAAGAGTGCAGCAAGGCCCGTTATCGTATACCAAGATACCTCAGGTCAAGCCTGAAACTCCATGTCAAAGTTTTCACGCCAAGGTCAATCTGTGACAGGTCCACCTCTATATGTTTGTATCCATACAGGAATGTATTTTCTTAGAAATACCACATAATATTTATACTACCAAAATTTTGGGATGTTTTTCTATACTAATCCTCAAAGTCTATCTTAGGGTTACATTCTTTAATCAGAGATTATCTAAATCTAGATTCCAATATTTTTACTAAACTTCATCTGATACCAACTGTAATGCATAGACCTCAGTTACTGAGAGTCGGTTCATTATTATATAACATTGGAATTATCCCAAGAGATCATTTCTCGAAGGACCAATTAGTTTAGTAGCCTTGAAAATACTAGATACATACATAAGTTTTACATTACATTATGAAATAAAAAAAATAACATTGTTCCCCCTTTGAACATACATATATCCCTTAGCCTATCCCTATAAGTCAATCATAATATACTTCTTCACTTACTGGGAAAAATAAAACATAGAAAGGGGTGAGATCAGATGCTCAGTGAGGATAACAATATAGCTTAAACTTTCATAAATAAGCATAAACATTGAAGGCAATGTATAAGACTAAAACACAAGACATTTAAAATTAAACTTCAACGTAATATGGAAAATTTAAGTCAAATAATTCCATTTACATATTCACATTGATATTATACTAGTCTAATAATCTCATGTAATATCAACAGCTAATTTTATAATGATGGAATATATAATGTCGGACATCATAAAAACAAAGTCAAAGCCCCGTGCCAAGAATACAAATAATATTTTGTTAATGCCTTGTGCCAAGACACTATTTTTTCTCATGATACCTACCATTGAATCGAGGATCTATAATAGGCTCCACCTGTCACTTACAAAGTCCAATGCATTCCTCATATTAAAAGAATGAAACATAACATAAACATTCATACAAAAACTATCATATGAAATGTTAATACCTTAACCACAAACCATGAATGTTATAAAAATAACACATCCATAGTCAAACATTACTCATTAAATACAATATATAAGATTTTATTATAATAAATCAACCTTAGTTAAGAATAATGAAGGATATTGAAATAGATGAAAATAATCAGTAAAACTATTTGAGAGAATTATCCCCTTTTCTTGAAACCATTTAAAATTCGAACTATTTATCAAGAAGATGTTAAAAATATATTTTTTTAATAAACTTTTATAACAAAAGTTTGAAACATTTTTAATGAATTTTAATTTTAAAACATTCATGTCCATATAAATAAATCCTTAAAACCATTTTTAAAACATGTACATTAATGAGAAAGGTTTAGAAGAATAAATCTTCAAAACATTTAAAATGATATTTTTGTTAGAGTTCCTAACCAAATGAGAGACGCTTTAATAAAAATAATATATGTATTAAAAACATTATAATATCATGAGAATAAAGGGATTCATGATATACTTTGTCAAAGTACAGTATATACACCATAAAAAAGTGAATTGGTGCATAACAACAAAGAAGTCTCCATGGAATTTAAATTGAGATGAAATCCCTTATAAAGATTGTGTCCTTAGATAAAGGATAAATTGATGAAATAATTATGTGTGAAAAATATAAATAAACTCAATATGATTCGATATTCTGTGTAAATCAATCATAGTACATTCCCATATATTCTTGTAAAAACGAAACCACTGACATGGATGTTTAACTCAATGAATGGAAATTGAGTTTAGATTACCCTTATCAATTTTATATCAATGACTTGAGAATTTATCAATGGAGTTATTATGTGTATCCAATGTATATCCACACAAAGGTGAGTGAAAATTACTACATAAATAAATAAATAGTGATTTCACACATAATCTTGGAGTAAAAAAATCAATGAAGTTTGCCTAAAACCCGATGAGTAGAAATTGATATTTGAAATTCCCTTACCGATTTGTTAACTTACGAAACATACACCCCATGAAAGAATAACCATAAAATGAAGATGTAAATACCAATAAATTAAAGTATACTACACGAAAATAAAATCATGGGGCAGTACATACACTAGAAAAAGGGAATAATGGAAATATATCACAAATCTCATGGGAATAAGAAGTAAGATGAAAACCCCTTACCACGTTGTAATCAATCGAGTCGTATGAAAAAAAGTTAATAACCACCAAATTAATCATATAATACCATTAATATAAATATAATCATGATATTAAATATCAAATGGCAGTACACAACACACCACAGGCAATAAATAACTGGTGAACGATGTGAATCTCAAGGAATTAAAAGTGAGATAAGAAACCCCTTACCTCATGTCTAAATTGACTCATATTTTCCGTGTTATTCCTAAATAATAAACATAAGTTAATTTATAATTCCTTAAGAACATTTTTAAATTTTATTATTCCTTTTATATCACTTATTACCTTGCTATAACAATTAGTTAATTTTTTTAATTCATACCGGACATTTTGTCGTTGTTCGGAACTTTTGTCAACAATAAACTTGTTATAATTACAAATTGTCCATGTGGTGAAAATTATATTATATACAGAATGATATTCATGGTTTAGATATCATATATATCTATTTTAAAGGTATTTATAATATTCCATATCATTTGAAGTTAAGAAATGAAATGCACTATTCATGTAGACGGTAAGCCGTACGTATGCATGAATGCTACTTTCATTTATATTTTATATTTAGAGGAATGAAAACTTAACAATACATAGGATTATTATACTTACAGTATAATATATATGTTATGTAATTTAATTAACTCCATCCATTATACATTCCACGTATGGAATGAATGAGTCATATCACTTTGAGGGGGCGTTAGTCTGCACTTCCTCAAATGAAATTATCATATTTACCCACTATGAAAACTAGAAAGGTATGATATAAATGAAAAATACAGAAGTATATAGACAATATAAATATACTATATATCACATGTAAATACAGTTCAATATTAATTTCCACCATAAGAGGTGGTAGGAGAAGATTGAACAATCATCATATCGTGAGGCAGTAGTTCGCCATCCACAGAAACAGTATGTTCTTTACCCATTAGATGAAGGTGTGTGTAAGTGTATTTTGAATCCTTCTCATATAAATGATTTAGTATATTTAGGATACTTCTGATTTTATAAAAGAAATGAATAAAAGAGTTTATGTGGTTGGAGAAGTAAAATAAAAGAAATGAACTTAAAAGAAGACGTTACCTTTAAATCGGTTAACTCCCTTTGGTTTGAACAAAAACGATTTATTGAAGTGCTTTATGCCTAAGGTAAGGCTTCTAGGTGGAAGACAGGGATCTTCAGATATTATTTGGGCATAGGTTGGATGAGACAAGGGGGTTGAGAGGTGTGAGTAATGGTTAAGAGGTGAGAGCTTTATATAAGATGGAGGAGGGGCTCTTTTGTAAAGTTTGCAAAGATTATTTTATTATATAATGATTTTCGGTTTCTAAAGGTCCAAAAATTATTAAATTAGAATATAAGATGAATCTTTTTCGAAATAAAATCATAAAATAAGAATTGTACAGGTTTTGGATATTTTTTAATCTTTATTATCTTATTTATTTAAATCATTCATTAATGAGGTAAACACAACATCATTATTGAGTCATAAATAATTTTTTTTATTTGATGTCGAAAAATTATAAAAAATCTAACATGATGTAGTAAATATCTTTATCTTTCAAATGAATATTTATATTCGAAGAGATAACATATATAACCCCATGTAATAATTGATTTAATAAAAGATATATGTTTATGTCATTTTTATCATTACTTTAAATTAATTAATATAAAGTGTCATTATCACTATTAGGTGGATCCATGGAGTCCCAAAATCAACCCATGATTCCCATGTTTAGAAATGTATCAACAAATAGGATTATAACACATGTTAGGGTAATTTAATATTATTATAATATTATTTTTACCTTGAATTACTCTATTTACCTTTAACTGCGGTAAATAAAATCAAAAGTTACTATTCACCAAAAATTATTTTCTTCTTAATGAACCATATTTTATTTACTATCAACAACCATGTATGTCAGATTTTCAAAATTCAATTCACAAAAGTAGTAAAATTTCAATTAAATGAAAAAGTCGGTTTTTTAACTACTACTTAGTGTTTTTACTATTCAAAACAATTGTCATTTTTCAAAAAAAAAACGAAAAAATCAGCCTAAGATATATTTGATATTATGAATTACAAAAAGGTTTCTAATTTACCAAATTCAAAACATTTAAATTTAATCAATTAATTTAAAATTAATTTTCTTTGTCAAAACAAAAAACTTGTTTTTTAAGAAATAATAACAATCAAAAGATTGACACTTGTTTATGTCCAATTAGAATGTGAAATTACTTACAATGACCAACATTGGATTAAATGGTAAAAATATAATCTAGTTACACTTTAAAACTAATTAAAAACATAATATAACCATATAATTAAATTATATTAAAAGACATTTTTGAATTAAAGTACATTATTTTCACTATTCCTAAAAAATGAATTTTATCAGAAAAATACCAAAAATTTACCCAAAGTAAATTTTTATGTCCCGATTCTAAAGAAGAATTTTATTTTGTAAAATAAAACAAATAAAAGAGTCAAATATTTGATTTAGAAAGGGTTCTCCATTAAAAAGATGGAAAACTAAATTTTTTGAAAAATACTTCTTTTATCTGAAAATTTGAATTTGTCTTTATATTATGTATAATAAACACAAAATATGAATGTTAAAATTGTATATGATATATATAAAATTAAAATTTTGGTTATTACTATTCATAATTGCTTTCTAAATGGCATGTTTGATAGGTCATGGTGCGCTTCAACTCGGTGTAGCGTACATCGCATGCTATTGTATTATTCAAAGAGAATCATATCGTGGAAGCTTGGGGTGTCACATTATTCCCTACATAAATAAATTGTGTCCTAAAAATTTGAAATTTTTATTCAGAAAAAATGTTTAAAAAAAGAAAATACCTTTGTGGAAAACCCACATCAAAAATAGGGTTAAAAAAATTAGTCTTAATAAGAGGGAAAGGGAAATGAAAAAGTCACCACCAAATTAGGATTTTGAATATGAGAACATTGGTGGAAATTATAATTGGAGGGAAAATGTAAATAATTATAGGGAGTGATTGACTTCATCAATCACAAACAAGTGAATGTAAAATTGAGGGCCTCAAAGCAATAAATCTATGATGAATAACGTAAGGTATTAGGATAATATATTTTTGGTTTTAAGATCTTTTCTTAAAGGTTTAATAAATAATTTCTTCGTATAATAATAAAAAAACACTTGATAAGTATAGTTTCATCCTTTAACTAATTTCTACCAAAAACTCAACTTTTACTCCAAACAATGAGTCTTCAATATGACTTGGTTACATCTAAAGTGCTAGAATCAACTTATAGATAATCACATAATCCTCAACGGATAAACTATATGTTTCCCTTGTATTTAGAGATTAACCAATTTCAAATGGTTAGTACAAGATCTGATGATCCCCAAAAATTATAATCCATTAGAGAATGAAATACTAATCTTAATTTCTAAAATTAAACCAAAAATACCCAAAGTTCGAGAAATACCATTCAATGAAAAATTGTCCTTAAAATAGTTCAATATAATCCAAACTAATATTGAAACCCAAAACTCAGAATAATTTTATTACGTAGTCTTCCACATTAAATTGTATCTACAAATAACATCGACTACTCTTAAAGTCACATACATAAAAATAATTAACCTAATCACATATTCTCTATGATAGGTTAATCATTTCCATAAATAACCCAAATCTCTATAAATCTAGAATAAAACCATAGATAAAAATCCACCATTACTCCTTAAATTAAATCCCATAGTATTCTATTTTCCTTATGCATGTAGTGTTCTTAACAGAGCGAATGTCTTCTAAAATAACATTTATCACTTAATCACAAAATCATTTTCCTATACTAAGGATATCCATTTGATAGAACATAACATCCCAAATCAACTTATTATTTATAAATAATATCATTAAACTAAAGAAATTACTCAAACTAACCTAGGACTTCACATAGTCCTGTGGTAGGCGATAAATCCTAGTCGCACTTTGGTTGTGGGTTCGATTCCTGCAGCTTTGTCCAACGCGATGGGTTGTCACACGATCTGCGTGTTGTCCTTTTTCAAAAACTATATTATATAACATTCCCAAAATGAGATAAATTTCTCAAAATAACCATAACATAATTTAACTACAAATTTTATCCCATACCTTGCATTTTCATCCGAAAAATTAATAACTTGTAATTGCCTAAAATTCCAAGATCAAATAAACCGAAAAGGTTATTTATAACTATATCCACAAATGAGAGAAATTTGAATAAAAATAATTGAGGTAATAATAAAATTATAATATAATGAGAATAAAGGTATTCATGATATACTATGTCAATGTATTATACATACACCAGAAAAAAATTAAATTGGCACATAACAACAAAGAAGTCTCAATGGAATGTAAATTGAGATGAAACCCCCTATAAAGAATGTATCCTTAGATTAGGGATAAATGAATGAAATAATTATGTGTGAAAAATATAAATACACTAAATATGATATGATATTCAGTGTAAATCAATCAAATAACATTCACACAAATTCTTGTAAAAACGAAACAAATGACTTTGATGTTTGACTCAATGAATTTTAATTGAGTTAAGATTGCCCTTATCAATTTCATATCAATGACTTGAGAATTTATCATTGGAGTGATTATGTGTATCAAAAGTATATCCACACAAAAGAGAGTGGAAATTACAACATAAATAAATAAATAGTGATTTCACACATAATCTTTGAGTAAAATAATCAATGAAGTTTTCATAAAACCCAATGATTGGAAATTGATATTTGAAAATCCCTTACCGATTTGGTAACTTACGAAACATAAACCCCATGAAAGAAGGTTCATAAAATGAAGTTTTAAATACCCATAAATTAAATTATATTAAACAAATAACACAATCATGCGGCAGTATATACACCGCACAAAAGGAAATAGTCTCAATATAGCTTGAATCTCACGGGAATTAGAAGTGAGATTAAAACACCTTACCACATTGTAATCAATCGAGTCGTATGACCCAAAGTTAATAACCAAAAATGAATCACATAATACCATGAATATAAAGAAAATAATGATAGTATTTATCAAATGGCATTACACAATACACCACATGAAATAAATAAGTGGTGAACAATAGAAATCTTATTGAATTAAAAGTGAGATAAGAAACTCATTACCTCATGTCTGACATGACTTGTATGTTAGATTTTATTCCTGAATAATAATAAAAATTAATTTATACTTCCTTTATAACATTTTTCATGTTTATTATTCCTTTTATATCACTTATTTCCTTGCTATAACAAATAGTTAATTGTTTGAGTACATATCAGACATTTTTTTGATGTTCGGAACTTTAGTCAAAAATGAACTTGTTATAATTAAAAATTGTCCAAGTGGTCAAAATTACATTATCTCTAGAATGATATTCATGATTTAGATATAATATATATCATATATATATCTATTGTATATGTATTTATAATATTCCATATCATTTGATGTTAGGAAATGAAATGTATCGTTCATGGAGACGGTAAGCTGTACGTACACAAGAACGCTACTTTCATTTCTATTTTATATTTAAAGGATTGAAAACATAATAATTCATAGGTTTATTATAATTACATTATAATATATATTTTATGTGATTTAATTGACTCTATCCTTTATACGTTCCACATATGGCATGAATGAGTCATATCACTTTTAGGGGGCGGTAGTCCGCACTTCCTCAAATGAAATTATCGTATTTACCCATTATGGAAACCATAAAGGTATGATATAAATGAAAAATAAAGAAGTATTGAGACAATATAAATTTAATATATATCACAATTAAATACATTTAAATATTAATTTCCCCCATAAGAGGTGGTAGAAGAAGATTGAACAGTCATCATTTTGTGAGGCAGTAGTTCACCGTCCACAGAAACAGTATGTTCTTTACCCATTAGACGGAGGTGTGTGTAAGTTTAGATAAAATTATTCTTATATAAACAACATATTACATTTATGATACTGGGGTTGTTATAAAATAAAGTAATAAAAGAGTTTAGGGGTTTGAAGATGTAAAATAAAAGAAAAGAACTTAAGAGAAGATGTTACCTTTAAATCGGGTAACTCCCTTTGGTTTGAACCAAAAAGATTTCTTGAAGAGCCTTCTTCCTAAGGTAAGGATTCTAGGTGGAAGATAGTTATATTAAGAAATTATTTTGGAATATTTTGGACGATCCAAGGGGCTTGAGATGTGTGATTAATGGGTTAAAGGTGGGGGCTTTTTATAAGGGGGGAGGGACTCTTTAAAAGTATTTGAAAATATTATTTTGTTATATAATGATTTACAGTTTATAAAGGTCCAAAAAATTTTAAATTTGAAGATAATATGACAATTATTAGAAATAAAATCATCTAATAAGAATTGGATAGGTTTTGGATATTTTTTTAATCTTTATTATCTTATTTATTTAAATCATTCATTAATGAGATAAACACTCCATCATTATTGGGTCATAAATAATTTTATTTATTTGGTGTCTAAAAAATATTAAAAAAATACCATGATGTAGAAAATATTTTTATATTTTAAATTAATATTTATATTCGAACATATAACTTATATAACCCCATGTAAGAATTGATTTTCTAAAGATATATTTTTATTTCAATTTTGTCATTTCTTTAAGTTAATTAATATAAATTATCATTATCACTTTTAAGTGGCTCCATGAGGTCCCAAAATCAACCCAAGGAAGACCATGGTCGTAAATGTATCAACAAATAGGATTAGGACACATGTTAGGGTAATTTAATATTAATATAATATTATTTTTACCTTGTATTACCCTATTTACCTTTAACTGTGGAAAATAAGTCAAAAGTTACTATTCATCAAAAAATCCTCTTATTGAACCACATTTTACTTAATAATAACAACCATGTATGTCTTATTTTTTAAATTCAATTCATAGAATTGGTAAAATTTCATTTAAATGAAAAATTCTATTTTTAACTACTACTTAGTGTTTCTATTATTCATCAAAAATTGAAGTTTTTCTAAAAAATACAAAAAAGTAATCCGAAGATATATTTGATATTCCAAATTAAAAAATGATTTATATTTTACCAAATTCAAAACATTGACGTTGCATAAATTAATTTTAAATTAAATCATGTTGTCAAAACAAAAAGTGTGTTTTTTAAGAAATAATAACAATCAAAAGATTGACACTTGTTTATGTCCAATTTCAAAGTGAAATTGCTTAAAATGAACAACATTGGATTAAATAGTAAAAATATAATCTAATTAAACTTTAAAATCAATTAAAAATATAATCTAGACATATAAAGAAATTAGATTAAAAGGCAGTTTTGAATTAAAATACAGTATTTTCACTATTCATAAGAAATTAATTTGTTTACAAAAATACCAAAACATTACCCAAAGTAGATTTTTATGTCCCAATTATAAATAATAATTTTATTTTGTCAAATATAAAATATAAAATTGTAAAATATTGGATTAATAAAGGCTTTTCCATTAAAAGGGGAAAACTGCCTTTTTTGAAAAATACTTATTTTATCTGAAAATTTGAATTTGTCCTTATATTATGTCTAAGAAACACAAAATATGAATGTTAAAATTACATGGGATATATATAAAATTCAATATGTGGTTATTACTATTCATAACCACTTTCTAAACAGCTATTTTGATACATCATGGTACGCTTGAACTCGGTGTTGCATACATAAAATGCTATTGTATTATTTAAAGAGAAGCGTATCGTGGAATCTTGGGGAATTACAGGGTTGATCCCAACCACCTTTGACATTCAAATCAGAATATCTCAACATATTCTCTAGGTTTTGAATGGTTCTATTATATTTACCATGTATATGAGGTTGATAATCAATGTTGAAACTTAACTCTATATCTAGATCATGTGGCGGACTTCTCAAGAACATCGAGGTAAACTGTAGATCCCTTTGAGATACAATAGAATGTGGTGCTCCATAAAACCTTGACACATCATCAAAATATATCCTAAAAAGATGATCCCGTGATAAATCTTCTCGAATATAAATGAAGTGTAATGACATCGTAAAGTGGTCAACTACAACCCAAATAGCATTATAGCCATTATACATTTTGGGGAGTTTGACAATAGAGTACAATTTGATGTTTTCCCATTTTAATTATGGTGTTAGTAATGGTTATGAAATCTACTTAGACTTTTATCTCTCAGCCTTAACTTTTTGATATACCAAGAATTGAGATACATACTCAGCAATATCTCTCTTCTTATTTTACCATCAGAAATATTATTTCAAATCTCAATATATCTTCATAATATCATGATTAATATAGAATTAAAGACTATGAGCATCATCCAATATCTCCTTATTTAAATATGGTATAGTTGGAACACATACACAGTTCATGAACCTTATCATTATATTATAATTATGGATAAACTTATAATCATTTCTCACCCTCTTCTGTAGCTCTACAACTTCCTTCTATGAATATTTAATATTCACATAGATAGATGGTAGAATATACATTTGAGATAGATAAAATTTATCCCCTTACTTTAATATTTCCAATTCCATCCTTTCAAAATCCAAAAAATATTGGATCCTTTTTTATCCTCATAATAGATAAGATATCATAATCATTTTGACTGAAAGCATCATTCAACTTGTTATATTTCCCATGGTGGTAATGTATTGAGCAATCATAATCATTAATCAGTTTTAACCATCTTCTCTATTTCATATTCAACTCCTTTTATGAGAATATATACTTTAAAATTATTTGATAAATATATATATATATATATATCACACCTTTCTCCATAAAGACAATTCCTTCACATCGTTAATGAAAAAATTACCATAACTAACTCCAAATCAGGTGTTGGGTATTTTTTCATGAACCTTTAATGGTATTGATTCATAAGCTATAACCATATCATTTTTCATGATAACTCATACAAATCCATTTTTTAATGAATCACAATAGATTATAATCCCTTCTCCACTATATGGTAATGTAATCATAGGTTCACTAACTAACATTTTTTTGTTCCCTTAAAATTTCTTCACATTAATTTTTTGAAAGGAGATTGACTCGCTTTAGAGTTAAATTGGTGAATGGATTAGACAGTCATGAGAAATTCTCCACAAACCATCAATAATATCTCTCCAAACTAAGAAAAACATGGATTTCAATCATATTTGTTGGTTTGGGTCTACATTCAATAACTTTGTTCTTTGATGCATCTATAGATATACCCTCTCTTGACAATATATTACCCAAAAATGAAACCTTCTATAGAAAAAATTCATACATGGTAAATTTTTCATAAAACAACTTCTTTTTAGGCTCTTCATCAAAATTATCAAGTGATATTCAGTCTCCTACTTTCTATTTGAATATATAAGAATATAATCTATAAAGGCTACCAAAACTGATCAACATAATCTCTAAATACTATTCATTAAATCCAACAAGATATAGGGGGAATTGGTAATACTTAATGTCATCCTTATATAGTCATATTCCTGATACCTTATATGGAATATGGTATTTAGTATATCATCCTTTTTAACCCATAATTCATGAAATATAGAATGACGGTCAGTCTTGTAATAGTATTCAAATTCACATAATTGATCAAATAAGTCATCAATATAGGGTGGGGGATACTTTTTCTTGATTTTGATCATGTTCATCTCCTGATAATAAATATAGAGTTGCATTGATAAATCTTTCTTCTTAACAAAAATAATAGTTACACCCCATTTTGACACACATGGCCAAATAAATTCCTTTTCAAGATTCTCTTTGTGTTTTTTTAATTCTTGCAACTCAATCTGTTCCATTATATCCGAAGTCTTTGAAATAGGTGTGGCACTATGTATGAGTTCAATTGAAAACTCAAAGTTATTATTTTACATAAAACTAGGTTACTCATGAAGACATTAATAAATTCCCACACAATGCGAATATAATCTATATTGAGTTTCTCCCCAACCATCTGAGATAAACACCCTTTTGAGTGGGAATCAAGACCT
The DNA here is from genome assembly GCA_963277665.1 of Viscum album. Taxonomy (NCBI): domain Eukaryota; kingdom Viridiplantae; phylum Streptophyta; class Magnoliopsida; order Santalales; family Viscaceae; genus Viscum; species Viscum album. Next base: position 1,868,719,531 of record OY728159.1, read on the forward strand.
ATACAATTGATTTTATTTCAATCAGATGTTCATAGTTATCATCGCATTGATAGACAATCATAGGTTGTTTTGGAAAATCAAATTTGACTTCTCATCATCAAAAATATATGTGGGATTTATTTAGATAAAGACAATACATACCTAAGAAAACATCAAATTAAACCATAAGGATAATAAAAATATTTATAGGAAGTAAATTCCCACAAACTTCAACCAAATAAGAATCATATACTTGAGAAATTATCATTATACCATTAGTGGTTTTCACTACTAATTCAACATCTAATAATTGAGGATAGGAATTAAAATTCATATATATTTTCATGATTTTTAGGGAAATCATATAACTAATCTCGAATAGGTTAATTTATTATTTTATAAATCCAATTACCACCTCAAATTCATTTTTCAATATTTATTCCCTTACAAAAACCAAAACGGTTAGGATGACCATAAATAATCTTTGATCAGAGTGATCAATCATGAATATAATTTATAAGATGTCTTAATCATGACACCTTATTTTCAATATAAGAAACCTTAGGTTGGACCTAGGTCATCAGTGATCATCATCTAATTAAAAACTTTATGATGGTTCATAAAGTGTTTTTGAATTTCCAAAAACATATCCCATGGGATTGTCAAACTAGGTGTGCTTTAAGGCTCATTTCTAAGAACTAAGGGGCAATTGATTCAAATCCTAATGCACCCTTTTTGGATTTATTACCCCTTGGTACAATAGTTCTAGAGCCACATCCACTTGCAGTATCCAAATAGGGATTTAAGTTTTTGGAATCCACTCTCTCTATCCTTTAAAAAAAATTATGATATTTTTCTATACTTATACTTATACTTATGGTTCTCGCTAATATTTTCTAACCCTAGTTTCCAAAGGTTAACTAAAAATTTATATGATACCAACTATAGAGACCCACACTTTTTTTACATAGATATTACATATTATTATATAAATATTCATTATATAACTAATGATCCATACTATATTCATATAATTGTTGTATCTTTAGAAACATGGGAACATAAACAACTAGTTTATTAGTGAACCACATCATATCCCACTAAGTTCTTCATAATTATTAGCCTTATTAGACATATCATACATTATACCTTTATTCATAAGATTTTAAAATTAAATATAAGAAAATGTGGGAACAGATGCTCAGTAAGGGTAAACAATAGAGATATCAATATAACATGATCATAAGGGTATGAGAACATGAGAATAAAATTTAAAAACCATACCCTACATATCATTGATCATAAAATTGAGTTATAGAATAGATATTTGAATCTCATAAAACATGAATCATAAAGGAATCAAAGAAAAAAATCCATGAGAGTATAACATTAGCATAAGACATAGATTTGTTTCATACACATGATCATAGTAAATATTTTTTAAAGGATATCCTCAAAGACATTCATAACATTTTAGGATTGGTATAACCACCCGTGAAACTTATTTGGGATTGGGATAACCTCCAATGTACCCAAATTTTTGTCTTGGGATAACCTCCCATGTACCCACAATCAAGTCTTTGGATAACCTCTAGTGTACCCTCTTTTTTGGGATTAGGATAACCCTATGTGTGCACATTGATCTCAAAGAACTTTAATCTTTACCCAATAAATTGGAGGGAGATATACATACCACCCAAAAAATAGTTCATATATTTTTGTTCCATGAGATCATAAAACCTTAATTATATCATGTCTCCTAAAAAAGAAATGAGTTTCATAAACATTTCATCATAGTACATCACATGGGAAAGAAACATATTTCTTAAAAATTTATCATCATAGTAATAAATGCTCCATTGAAAGGATAAGGATGGTATCATTTGATTATATCCCTAGAAAATAATAAGATACATTTTAGGTTTCTATCATTAATGTATATAAATACCAAAAAAATATCTCTAAAACATTCTTTAGGAAAATATACTTTTCAATTTTAAATCACTTATTTGAAATATAAAAAATTTCCAAATCTTGAAGAAAAAATGTTCATTGAAATAGACCTTATAATATTATAAAGTTTGCTTCAAATAATTGATTGATCATGATTGAGAAAAAGTTATATTCATATCGTGTGTGTTAAAATAAGTATTCCTTTCACATTTTTAGTAAAAATTCAAAAGAGCCTTATTTAAAAAATTATAATAAAATTCATTTTAATCCATTTTGTAAAAGTTTAAAATTGGGTAAAAACTAATTTAAATAGTCTTATTGGAATATTAAAAAAATTTAGAAAAAAAATTTATGAACCTTGACTTTTTAATGATAATTTTTTCATAAATCAGTTTGAATTGTATTATATTATATAAGTATTATACGCGTAGATCACAGAGTGAAACCAAAAACACTTTAATTCATTAATAAAAGTCATTACATTAGTCAGCTATGCAACCAATGAAAATGAGAAAAATTATAATTAAAAAAATAAAAAATAAAAGAGATAAAAAATTAAAATATTAATCACCCCAATCAACTAGAATCATCACCTCTATGACCAACACTATAAAAATGAAAAAAAAGTATTAGTAAACCAATCAAAATATTAGAAATTGAAAACATATAACCTTTGGAGGAATTATAGTGAATACTAAGTGAAATTATAATTTTTTATTTATAGGAGGTAATGTGACTATTGTTATATTATGGGCACCATTAGAATAGTAACTTAATAATTTAGAATAGTAACCTTCTCATTTAAAATAGTAACCTGACAGTTAGGAATATTGACCTAAATGTTGAGAATAGTAAATTGACCTCAAAATAATAAATTTTTATATAATTAATATTTAACATGAGTAATACATGTCAATATAAATATTATAATGTTAAAAAATAAATATCATGATTAAAAAATCAAAGAAAGTATGGGCACATTTTTAATAAACTATATATTTAAGTATTTTGTAAAAATCATAATTTTTATACGATAAATTAAAACTACCTATTTAACAAATTAATTTTGATAAAATTAATATAATTTTTAAAATAAGAATTTATAAATTTTATAAGGATGATTTTTTTGGTAATTCTTTTAAATAATTTAATATTCTGGTGAATAGAAAAAATTCAGTTTTTTATAAAAGTAGTGTATCATAAATTACATCATTCGTTATGTAATAATGACCCAATAATTTATAGAACATTATTTTCAACCCAAATTTATTTAATTTCAATAATGATTCATAAAAATAAAATAAACATAATTTCCAAACATAATAATCATTTTCCCAACCCTAAAGTCAAAAGTGATCCCTTAAAATAACTATTTTCATTTTCTCACTTTCCTTTTTAATAAAATAAGTGAATTATAATTATAAATGGTTTTAAAGACCAGATAACATTATATTATATTAGTATATGATTTATATTCTAAAAAAATCACTATTAAATGTATTAACTTTGGTAAAATATTTTATTTAATATTATATTCTAAAAATACCCCTTTCATCAGGTATAAATAACTCCTCTCCCTCCCTTCGGAAAAACACTCCCCCATCACATAAGAAAACTAAATTTCACCCTAATTCCTTTATATTAATCCATTATGAAACTTAGGTATGTACTTGAGAAAACCAACTCCATTTATCATGTTTTTATACTATTGTATAAGAGAAGACACACAAAGGAAAGAGTATGTTTTTTCAAACTATTATCTCATTTTCTTCTTCTTCTCTCCCTTTTCACAATTTCATTCAAAAAAATATTATAAGATTAGTTAGGTAGTATATTAAAATTATATTAATTATTTTAACCTATTGTAAAAATCTATTTTTGAATTATTTATGTTTTATAACTCTCTTTACCCTTTATTAGATAACATTCCTTATAATGGTCAGTAAATCACCAATGATTATGTTTCCAAATTATTTCTATTTCACTGACGTTAAGTTGGTTTAAAATTAATTATTTACTATATAAATATATTTATTTTAATCTATTGTAATTTATTTTACTTATGTACAGATTAACTAGAACAAAATATAGAAATCAAAGCAAAATGGGAAATTTTTAAGGAAAACATGATATCAAAATTATTCAAATTCAATAATAGAAATTAATAAATAAAATCCAATGATTATAATTGTTAAATAGTGAAATTAATCAATATAATTCACTTGTGTTTAATTTTTTTAATAAAACTATGTTTATTATTCAGTAGGTGTAAAACCGGAAAAAAAATAAAGTATGTTTTAAGGTAAGGGGATTCCTGAACCCAATTCCTTTTTCTTTGGCTTATCCCTCTTTCACAACATCTTCAGTATGATATTCCTATAATTCTCCGTAAATATAATTTCTCTATTTTTCCTTTTATTTATATGGATATACATTTTTCTATATATATTTTTTATCCAAATACAAATATTTTTCGAAAGGCTTTTATTTCCAAAACAAATATTTTAATCCTCTTATGTTATTTCTTATTCAATCACGAATGGTGATGTTTAACCAAATATTTTTTCCCTTTTTCATTTATAAATCTCAATGTTTATTCATGAAATTATTTTTTATGAAATCCTTGTAAACCCCATTCCTTTCACTAGGTTATTTCATAACTATGATTTTTATATATTCTATGTTGAATGTATGATTATGTAAATATTATAATGTAAAAGGTGGGATTAAAATAATTAGTCCCCCCAATGCATTAGGTAATGTTATGTATCACATTATATAATGTGTATTATTCATGAACATGATGTTATATTTTTTCACAATGATTATTTTCTGATTATTCACTTATGTTATGTGTGAATATGCTGTTAGATTTGTTTAAAACTATGTGTTGTATTTGGACACTTTGACTTGATGATTCATTTGTATACATTAATACATTCCATTAATTTATAAAATATTTTCCCTTGTGATGTAGATGATGATCCAATTTTTATGATATGGTAATGGTAATTATTCTCACCCATGTAATATTTATTCTTGTATCTTATTTATTATATGTTATCATTCCCCTTACGAGGATTTTAGGTTACCCCTTTATTTGATGTATATCCTCATGGTACTACATATAATAGGGATAATGTGAAAGATTTTAAGTTGATTACAAAGAATTATTTTAATAATATTCATTATTTAATATGTATATATGATATATTATCCTAATTTCCAAAATAAACCTTTAAATCATTGAATGTATAACTATTTTGGTTTCAATCATAAAAATTATGTAATAGTCCTGTAAAAAAATTAGGCTCAATATAGTTGGAATTAGAGGTCTGGTTTAGTTAATTTTGGAATTAGGAAGCATTAGTGACAACCCTTTGGATAAGTATAAGAATATGAAAATATCCAATAATATTTGTTTTAGAAAAAGGGTATTCATAGGGATCCCATTACATATTCATTTATATATAATTTAAACATAAAAATAAATTTTTTATTCAATATTTGTTGACTTTTTTTTCAAAGCATTTCGATTTTATAAAATGGTGGGAACCAAGAAAAAATAATTCAACAACCTGTGTGATGGGAAATTTAACAATTTTCTAAACGACATCCACAATGTCATGAGATTTGGAGTTCAAAACTTTATGGAAATTTTTACCCAACTGTATCTGGATATTAAAAATATCCCGAACCATTTAGAATATCATCCTTCACCTAAGAAGGATCAACTAGATATTGAGTCTTTTATGCAGTCATGACTACCATCATTTAGTGGATCTTTCAATCCACTTATCACAAAAAAGTGGGTAAACTCAATGGATAAGATCTTTTCCATGATCCATTTTTCTAAGAATGAGAAGGTGACTCTGGTTGTCTATCATTGAAATGGAGAAGTTGATCAATGGTGGGAATTGAAAAAAAAATACAAAGAATAATAATGAAATTTAATAGATTGAGTGGGGAGACATTTAGAAAATATTTCTTAATAATTATTTCCCTTTAACTCTTCAAACAAATATGGAGAGATAATCCATAGAGATAAAGGAAATGGAAGGTCAAACTAACATATTTTATGAGGAAAACTTTACAAGGCTTACAAGATATGCCTTGTGTTTTGTTATAAACAGTGATAGAAAAATAGAGAGAGTCTTTAGTGGTTTAAAACCAGGACTTTGAAAGGATCTAACTATACGAGACTTAGAGATTTATGAATAAGTGGTTCAATGTGCTCTGAAATTTGAGATGGAGTTCAGAGATTATTCCTTTTGACATGGGTATAAAAAGTGAAGAATGGAGTTTCAATATGGTGGGTCAAATGAAAAAGGAGGAAAGAGGATCCAACAACCCACGTGTAAAAAATGTGGTAAGAAACATTATGGGAATTGCCTCAATGGAGTGGGAAAATTATTTAAGTGTGGGAGAGAAGGAAAAATTCTCATTAATATCAAAGAGGCATAATGAATATGGCTAATATGATTGAGAAAGGAATAAACCACCAATGGTTCAACAATTCGAATGTAGGGATCAAGGGAACTATATAAGACATTGCATTAAACTATAGGTCCTTAAGGGTAATTAGAATCAAAAACCACAAAATCCAAAGAAGCAAGGGAAATCTTATTCCGTCAATACTACCGAAGTGGAGTTTGAAAATCAAGTTGTACAAGTTACACATCCAATTCACTCATGAATGGAAAAAAATTATTTGATTCTATTTCTACGCATTATTTTATATCCTTTATGTTTTATATAAATATTTAATTGAAGACCTAATACCATGAAGTAAATATATCTATAAAAAAAATTGGTTCGATCATTTCAAAACAAGTGTTAGACTCTTTTCTTGTAAGCTTCTATGGGAAGTTTATTCCAGTAAATCTTTTAGTCCATATCCAGTTAGAATTTGATATATATTTGGAATGGATTAGATCTCATTATATAGATCACACATCAACTATCCTGAAAAATAAATATATATTCATATTATGAACCATCCCACGCTTCTCTATAGATGCAAGGAAGATCATGAATCTCCTTCCTAAAATTACTCAATGGTGTGGGTGTTGATACACTATCAAGAAGAACACCTTTCCCAAATGGTTGATTTAAAGGAATGTATTAAATTGGAGTAAATTCCCATTGTGAGTGAATACACTAATGTATTTCTAGAAGAGTTACCTGGACTTACCCCAGGTCAGGAGGTGGAGTTATCGGTAGATGATATACCTAGAGAAACTCATTATATAAATTCCCCTATAGGATTAACCAATTAAACTATAGGAGTTAAATAAGAAACTACAATAACATTTGGACAAAGGGTTAATATTCCCTAGTGTACCACCATAGGGTGAACTGATTCTCTTTATCAAGAAGGATTATGAAATGCATCTATGTATCAATTAACTAGATCTTAATAAGATCACCAAAAAGAATAAGTATCCCTTACCAAGGATTGGTGGCATGTTCAGTCAACTATAGGGATCTCAGTATTTCTCAAAGTTGGATATTAATTTTGGATATCATTAGCTGAAGGTTAATAATGAATATATTTAGAATACTACCTTTTGTACAAGATATGGACACTATGATTTCATATTGATTCCCCTCAAACGTACTAATTCCCCTAAAATCTATATGGATTTGATGAATAGATTTTTTATATACTTCCACAACAAGTTTTTTGTAGTTTTTATTGATGATAATATCACTTACTCCAATAGTAAGAAGTAACATTAAGAGAATATAAGGATTTTGTTTGTGATATTAATGGAAAAAATATATGTTATATTCAACAAGTGAAAATTTTGGTTGCATTAAGACGAATTCTTAGGGAACATGATCATAAGTGAGGTAATTTCTATAGACCCTTCAAAGAAAAAAGAAATTGAGGAATGGTCCAGACCCACTATTTTCATGGAAACCCATAGTTTTCTTGGATTATTAGGGTACTACCGACATTTTGGGAGACATTTATCACAATTTTCTAGTTTGATTACTAAGTTTACATGGAAAGGGTTGAAGTATGTATGGACAAAAGAATGTGAGGAAAGATTTGAGGAGCTCAATAAGAGTATAATCATGCCCTTGTACACACTCTACCAATAAGTATAGAAGGTCTTGAGATATACAGTGATGATTCAAAGAATTTATTGGGTTTTGAACCTAGGTATAATGAATATTTGATATTATATGCCTCATAATAGTTGAACATCCATGAGAAAAACTACCTGATGCATGATCTGGAGTTAGTGGCTATGATCTTCACCTTAAATATTTAGTGTCACTGCCTCTATTTGGAGAATTGTGACATATGTATTAATCATTAGAGTCTAAAGTATATATTCACATAGAAGGAGCTCAACATAAATCAAATAATTTGGTTAGAGAAAATCAAGGATTATAATTTCGTTATTCACTATAATATGGGAAGGTGAACAAGGTTTTTTATTATCTTAGTTTAAAAGAACCCACTACTCTATCAATGATGCAGATTGAGAAAGACCCTATATTCACGGATATTAAAAGGATGGATATAAGAAATACTAATAGTATGGAATATATCCTACTATTTACAAATGATTTACCAACCATCTATATAAGAGAACATAGAAGAGGCACAAAGAAATAATATAGTGCTTTAAAAGAATGTGTAAGAAATTATGGAATTGAAAATAAATGAACTCCATATCGATGATGATGGTGTGATTTAGTTCATAACTAGGATTTTTCTTCCTTCATCACCTCAAATAAATAAAGAGCTATTGTATAATGCACATAGTGCCCATTTCTCTATCTATCTTAGAAATACCAAGATGTATCATGATGTTTAAGATAAATTATCATGTTAAGACATGTAGAAGGAGATTATAGAGTATATATCAAGGTTATTCATATTTTATTAAGTTAATGAAGAGTGTAATAAATCCAAAAGGAAGATGTAGTTGTTTCATATAAACTTGTAGAAATGGGAGAATAACATTGTGGACTTTTTCACTGGTCTCCCAAAGATATCCAAAGGAAACAATGTGATATGGGATGTGATAGATCAAATCACCAAGACTGACCACTTTATAACTGTTGGGGGATATTTCATACTTGAATGACTTAGAACGATATATGTGAAGTAAGTAGTGATGATGCATGAGGTACCACGTTGGATCATTTCTGATAATGATCCAAGTTTCAAGTATAAATTCTAGAGAAGCCTTAAATATTATTTTAGTACTGAACTGAATTTTAGTATGTCCTATCAACCCCAGATTGATTGATAATCAGAAAACTATTCATAAACTTGAAGAAATACTAAGAACAAAGTCGATGGAATTTAAATTAGGATAGGATCAACATCTCACATTATTGGATTTATTATACAATAATAGTTTCTACATGAATATTCAAATAGATTCATATATTTCACTATATGGGAAGTGATGTATATTTCATTCTTTTCAAGATAAGGTTAGATAATGAAAGATAATTGGACTTGATCTTTTGAAATATATCACAGAAAAGGTTCAGACCATATAACAATATATAAAAGCTGGTCAAATTCATTAGAAGAGCTATGTTGATAGCTGATGAAGGAAATTTGAGTTCTATATTGGTGATAGAGTTTTCCTTTGAATATTTCCATGGAATAGAGTCATGTGGTTTGGAAATAAATGGAATATTATCCCTAGGTACATTGGTCCCTTTGATATCCTTGATAAAATAGTAGTAGTGGCCTATCATCTTGCACTTCCACCAAATATGGCTCAAGTTCAGGATGTTCTCTATGTATCTCTCTTGAGAAAGTACATACCTGACCCCTCACATTTACTAAATCTAAAGGTGATATAACTAGATAATGACATATCATATGAAGAACAGTCGATGAAGATCATGTATGGTATATACAAATTTCTACACAAAAAGAAAACTCAACTTGTTAAATTTATTTATTGGAACTATAATTGTGAAGAGGCAATATGGGAACTAAGGGAAATAGTGAAATATAAGTACCCTCACCTATTCTCAATTGAATTTTTAAATGATAATTGTTTCATAAATAAATGTGTGTTATAATATATTATATAAGTAGTATACACATAGAGAACAGATAGAAACAAACAACACGTTAATTCATTAATAAATGTAATTAAATTTTGTCAACTAAGAAACCAATGAAAATGAAAAACAATAAATTTTGAAAAAAAAAATTATAAATTAGAAAAGATAAAATGAAAAAATATGGATCACCCCAAACTTCTCGAATCATCACCCCATGGCCAACACTATAGAAATGAAACAAAATATTAGTAAACAAATTAACATCTTATAAAATGGAAATATATAACCTTGGGAATTATTGTATGAATATTGAGTTAAAGAATGAAGTCATATTTATAGGAGGTAATCTGACTATTTTAATAGTAATTTCACCATTGGAATCCTAATTTGACTATTGGAAATAGTAACCTACCCATTGGAAATAGTAATCTGACTGTTAGGAATAGTAATATGTCCATCAGAAATAGTAATTTAACCTCAAAATAACAAATTGTGATATAGATAATATTTATCATGATTAATATAAGTAAATATAAATATTATAATGCAACAAAAAATATCATGATTAAAAAACTCTAAGAAAATATAAGCACATTTTTAATAAACGGTATTTTAAATTATTTTTTGAAAATCACAATTTTTATATTAAAAATTATAGTAAACTATGCTAGAAATTTATTTTCATAAAATTAATATATATTTTTAAATCATAACATTGAAATTTTATATGGGTAATTTTTATAATTTTCTAAAATACTTTAGTTTTCAGGTGAATAGTACAAATATAGTTGTTTATGTAATCGGTGTGCCTTAAATTATATCATTCATAATGTAAAAATGAACAAATAAGTTCTAGAAGTTGAGGTTTGAAAAAAAATTATTTAATTTCCTAAATAATTTATTAAAATAAAATAAAATTAATTTCTAAAACTAAAAATCATTTTCCAAAAACTAAAGTAAAAAAGTTATCCCTTACAATAACATTCTTTTCATTTTCCTTTTTAAGAAACTAGGTGAAATAGATTTATAAAGGGGTTTAAAGCCTTAAAACAATTGTATTATATTTATATATGATTTATATTGTCAAAAATACACTATTACAAGTTTTACCTTTGATATAATATTTTATTTAATATTTTATTCCAAAAATACCCCTCTCTTCAAGTATTAATAACACATCTCCCTCCCCTTGCAAAATCGCTCCTCCATCACTTCACAAAGCCAAATTTCTTCCAAAATACTCTATCTTAATCCCTAATAAACCATTGGTATTTGTTTTATTAAAACAAATATTTTCATCAAGGATTTCTGGTGATGTACTAGAGAAGCCGTATTAAGGAAAGAGTAAGTTATTTTAAAACTATTCGCTCATTTTCTTCTTCTTCTCTCTATTTTCCCAATTTATATCAAAAAAATATTATAAGCTTAATTATATAGTATTTTATCATTATATTAATGATTTTAACCAATTTTAAAAATTACATTATTTAATTTTTTGTATTTTATAACTCTCTTTCACCTATATTGGACAACATTCTCGATAGCAGTCAGTAAACCGCAAACAAAGAAATTTTCAACTTCTTTTATTATCACCAACCTTGGGAATGGTTAAAATAAATTATTTATCATATAAATGTATAAATATATTTATTTAATAATCTTTAATTTTATTCTAATTATGTTTAAAATACTATGAACTAAATAAAAAAATCAAAGTAAAGTCGAAAATTGTTAAGGAAAACATGATATAAAAATGATTTAAATTCAATAATAGAAATTAATAAAAATAAGTAAACGATTATAATTTATAAATAGTGAAAAAAAATTAACATAATTTACTTCAGTTTCAATTTTTAATAAATCAAAGTTTACTATTTAGGAGGCCTAAAAGAGACAATATATAAAATAATTTAAGCTAAGGGGATTCTCAAACCTAACTCTTTTTCTTTGGGTTATCCCTATTTCATGACATATTCGGTATGATATTCTAATAATTTTCATTAAATATCATTGATCTATTATTCCATTTTATTTTCAAGGATATACATGTTTCCACCATTATTTTTAATCCAAATACAAATATTTTCCAAAAATAATTTTCTTCCCAAAACACATATTTGAATCCTCTTGAGTTATTTCTTCATAAATCATGAATAATAATTTTTTATATGAAATATGTTTTCCCTTATTTATTTGGGAACCCAAAAGTTTATTCATGAAATAATTATTTATAAAATACTTATAAAATCCTTATAAAAATCATTACTTTCCGTGGGTTATTTCATAACTATGATTGTTATATGTTATTTGTAGTGATTATGATTACGTGAATATTATGATGTGATGGGTGGTCCTAGAATTATGTATCCCTCCAATGAATTTGGTAATGTTATGTATCTCATGAAGTACTGTGTATTATGCATGAACAAGATTCTATATTTTTTCACAATGATGATTTTATGGTTATAAACATATGTTATTCATGAACATGATGCTAGATTTGTTCATAATTATATGTTTTGTTTGGACACTATGAGAAGTTGTTTCATTTTTGTGCATCATAAAATTACAACCCTTTATCAAATGTTTCCAAATTGATGTAGATGGTTACCCTATTATTAAGATATTATAATGATGATTTTTCTCACCCATATATTTTTTATTAATGTCTCTTATTTATGTTATGTTATCCTTCCACTTACTAGGATTTTACCATATTCAGTTCTTTAATTTATAAATTCAGGTTACTGCACGTACTTAGAAGAATGTAAAATATTTTAAGTAGAGAAAGAAGAAGGATTTTAATAAATTATTTGATTTATTATGTATAATTGATGTATGATCCAAATTTTCCCATGAAATTAATCCTTTGAATAATTAAATTTATAAATAATATGTTTTTTATTGTAAAAATTATCTAATATTTGTTTTAAAAAAATTAGGATCATTATAACATTGATATAAAAGAAAAATGATTTTCAACTGAAGAGATACATAAAGTAAGTTTTCTTTAAATAAAATTGGTCTCATGAGTACTTAAATATAATAAAATGAAAATAAAACATTAATTCCAAATAAATAACCATATCATAAGAAAATTCATATATAATAATATTTCATTATTAAAAACTTCAACACAAACAATCCTGATAAATAGTGAGATTGTAACATAAAACCCTTACCACTTTGGTTACATTAAAATTTTAATCCCCATGAAAGAAAAAAAATTATATTGATATGTATATATAATAATTTTTATGATAATAATAATAAAATTCATTCATGGTCAGTATATACATCACATAAAATAGACAAGTGATTAATATAGCACGTGTTTGACAAAAATAAAAGTGCGACAAAAATATCGTACCTTAAGTCTCGAATTTCTATGTGCATGTTTGAAACTCCTAAATTATAAATATAGGTTCAATATATATATATTATAGAACTATATTAATATATATCTTACCTTATATGATTTAATTATAGTCTTTTATCCCCAAGTCATTAACAACTCTTTGTTCAAATCACTATTTTGGGTAAATGTTTTATTTTTAATTTATGTTTTGGTTTGGTATTTTTGGTCCATTAAATTTGATTATGTTTCCACCATATCATGAGAAAAATATAATATATATATATATATATATATATATCATATAAATATTTATATTAATCCATAAAATTAGAGATAGAAAAATTAATGACATCGTTCATGGAGACAGGAGGTCGTACGTACACATGAACAATGTTTCCATTTTTTGACAAATGGAATTAAAGAAAGAAATATAATAATTAATTTTTTAATAAAAATTTATATATAAAAGATATAATATATCTTTAGTGACATCCCTATCAAAATAAAATAAAATACATATTAAATTGCTATGTGGCGGTTGTAGTTCACATATGCATGCGAGCGACGTTATCGTTTTTCAACAAATTTGAAGGAAAAAAGGTAGATATGATATTATAATTATATAAGTATGATTATGTAATAAATATAATATATATACTTTAAATACATAATAATATCCACACTTTAGAGGTTTTTATGAAAAATTTATTACATCGATTCGCAATGTGGTAGTTTAGCATACACACGATCGAATATTTCTTTTCTCATTTATTAGAAGAGATTATGGAAATAGGTTATGTAATGAACATGATAAAACTTGGATATAATTATGTTATTATATAACAATTTTTTACTAATATTTTAAGGATATTGAAGAGTAAATAAAATAAAAATTATTGTTTAAGAATGATACCTCTTCTTCGAACAATATCAATTTTGGTTAGCACCAAAATCCTTTTTAAGAGTCTTCTTATCAACCTAAGGATTCTAAGATGTATTAAGGGAATTAAATTATTTATTTTTTATTTATTTTTGTAACTAAAAAGATTTTAAATTGTATATAGTATAAGATATGATGTTTCCTTTATAAGTGGGAGAAGAGACTGGCTTGAAAACCACTTGGAAATTTTCCCAAAGAATAAAAAATGATAAATCCATTACCAAGAAAAGTTCTTCCAAATGAATATATATTATAATTTGGGATAGTATAAGGTATATTTAAGGATATCTAAAAGGGTATGTAAATTTTTAGTGGGAAACATTTCCCTTACATTTTGGTTTAACACCCTAGTGAACTACTTTTAACCTTAACCGCAATAATTAATTTATACTATTTTCACTATTAATTATGAAAAAAAATTAAGTTAAACTGATTAAATTATTATTATTATTATTAAAAATATATAATCACTTAAATTCATATAAGTGGTAGAATTTAATTTAAAATTAAACCCAAAAACACGACAGAAAACTAGTTTTCTAAAGAAAAAGCATCCATTAGTATAAAAAAGTTTTTATATCAGAATAAAACATTGATTGGATTCCAATGAAATAATTTGGATTTATAATAATATTTTTTAGGTAATATTATTTTTAAACAATTGTAAATCAAATTTAAGCTTTGTTAATTCTTCAAATGAAAAGGCGGCTTTTGATAAAAATATGTATTTTTTACTATTCATTGAAAAATTAATCTTTTCAAAATATTTTTCAAAAATTAACTCTAATATAATTTTCACATTTTGATTCAAAAAATTAAATTAATCTTTTCAAAAAAATCTAAAAATAATGAAAATAATTTTTCAAAATTCAAATAAATTTTTTTTGAAAAAAATAAAAATTTTAACTAAAAAACTATATTTATACTTATCCCATTATTAGAAAAAAAAAATTAGCTGAAAGTTAAAAAAAATTATTGAATTTATAATATATAA
The DNA here is from genome assembly GCA_963277665.1 of Viscum album. Taxonomy (NCBI): domain Eukaryota; kingdom Viridiplantae; phylum Streptophyta; class Magnoliopsida; order Santalales; family Viscaceae; genus Viscum; species Viscum album. The sequence goes on from OY728159.1 coordinate 1,868,734,810, forward strand.
ATTTCCTTAAAATAATTCACTAATAGTGATTAATTTAATTTATAGATATAAAAAATGCTTTGTGAGCATAAAAACTATTTTTCAGAAACAAATTACTTTTACTTTCAAATGATTTTTATTTTCATTTATAATAAATTGATAAAAAAATGAATTTATTTTATTATTGTGTAAAACATATAATTTTCATAATTAATTTATTATTATTCATACCCACTAATTCAATGGCTTGGTTATAATGGTATATTATGTTATGATTTATTAAAACATGGTGTTATGTGTAACTCATACTATCGAATAAATTAGATTTATTTGAAGACAATATATTTCATAAAATCCAATGGTGTACACTTCTGGGGGAATTTATTATTTAATATTATATTATGAAAACATATCATTAAATGAATATATATTACATGGTAGGGATGTATCACTAGTATCAAGAATCTCTCTTGTACTAAATATAACTGATGTTGGGGAAACTGGTTCTTGATTAACTGGAATTTCATCAAAATGCATATTAAATGGATTTTATGACTTTAAAAAATCGTTAATCATTTAATCCTCAAGAAAACACATATCTACTTCTGAAAATACACTTACTGATAGGATCCCAAAGTTTATATCCAAACTCCTCATGATTGTATCCCAAAAAGATACAATACTTTCCTACCTTGTCCATCTTTTCCTTTTCATATTATGGGATGTGAACAAATAACCTATAACCAAATACTCTCATGTTTTTTTATAAAACAAATTTACCTATCCCAACCCTTTCTATAATGTCATATTTTAGTAGAAATGATGGATAAAGGTTGATAATATTATTTTTTTCCCTCATTACCTATGCTAAAAATGAGTTAGACAGGTTTTCATTTGAGCGTATATAGATTAATGTCTCACAAATTGTTCTATTCATCCTCTTAAAAATTCCATAATGTTGATCCATCTTCAATAATAATTTTTCTAGAATAATTCTAAAACTTCTAAATTACTCATCAAATGGAATATGATATTCTCACCATTATCTACTCACACATAATTTAACCATATTCTTATTTCTCTTTCCACGTTCACAAGAAACTACTTGAAAACAACCAACACATAATATTTATTTTTCCATGAAATTATTTGTACATTTCAAGAATAGCTTCAATAAACGTAATAAAATAAATATCTTCTCTCATATACTAAGTTCTCATCATGAATAAAATAGTGTCCATCAAATATAAAACATTTTCTTATCTAGAAGGTAAATAACCCTAAAATGATACTTTATGTTTTTTTTCACATAATGTAATCAATAATATTATCCAAATGTGTACATTTTTTATTTTTAATAGATCCTTCCAAGAGATCATTTTGATTCTTCTCTTATTCATATAACCAAGAAATCTATATGAAACTTATATAGGGGCCTCTTTTCTAGGTGCATTGACTTCACCTATACAAAATCTAGAATATGTAAGACAAATAGAAGTATCTCTATCACATTCAGAAATTATCTTGTTACTTTTATTAAAATTACAATTCCCATCATTAAAGGTACTAACATATCCATCATCGTCAAGCATTCTACTTGATGTTAGATTGACGTGAATATTAAGAACAAGCCTCACACCCTTCAACAATAACTTGCAACCAATATTAGTCTTCAAAAAAATTATTACCAAAAGTGGAGATTTTGTATTCACCACTATATCCCATCTTCATGTGTCTTAAACTCCCAAATGTGTATGATGAGAAGAAATCTCTTATAGCGATGACATGGTAGGAGGCACTCGAATTAATCACCCATGTTGAGTCATGGATTAAAAGTTTGAATTGATCATCTTCCTAAAAAATGAAGATCTCTTCATTGAAAATTTAAACATCATTATTTTGAGTCTTACCTTCCGGATTTCTTCGCTCTTTCTTCACCTTCTTACACTCCCAGATGATTTGTTCAGCCTTGCAATAACGGTGGCACTTCATGTCATATCCTGATTGGGATTTTCATTGCTTCCTCCTTTGTTGACATTGGTCATGAGTTTCTCTTCTTATACATCTTCCCAGAAATTTTTGTTTCCTATGTCTTATAAGGACAAGGGCCTCTGATTTAGGTATACATCCATCATCCTTCCTTTAGGACTCCTCTTTCAATATTCATTGTTTCACTGTTTCTATAGTGATCTTTCACAATGGAGCTAAATTACTAACTGACCCTATTAGTGTCTCTCATGTATTTGGTAAATAATTAAATATCAAAAGTTATTTAAACTCATCATCAATCATAATTTTCATGGAATTAAAATGATAAATAAAACCATGGAACTCACTAATGTGATCTGATACATTGTTCTCTTCCTCATAATTTAATGTTATAAGTCACTATATCGGGTTTTATTTATTTTTTGTGGTTTTAATTTCAATAATATTTTATAATTTTCACCATATAATATAATCATCATGGTCATTAGAAATATTCTAGATGATACACTTTTCGATCTATTGCCTGATTTGGTAAGTGCACTTTCAAATGATCTTGACCCACTCTACATCAACTAGTAGAGTAATAATAAATGTACTCTCACCAGATCGAACACTTATTTAAAATTCATCCTCTTGTACTGTAATGGTCTTAGTATCCTCTACTATGGGCTTCCACAGATCTTTAATGTATAAAAGATATTTAATTTTGGGCTTCTAGATAGTATAATTAAAAGCGCTGAGTTTAATCATCTTACTAGTATTTCCTTCCATTTATAAAGTGGGAATCTCAAAAATCTATCCATACATATATGTATGGAATTTTCAAAATAGTTGTAAATAACACATAGATCAATGAAAATGGACTTTGGTTAACCAAGATATTTCTAAAATCGTTTAATAGTCTAGATCAATTGATGTGGCAGCACTGACATGGATCACGAGAAAAATCATCAGAATGTCACCTCTAGCATGAAGAATATCATCTATTCTAGAAATGGGTTGCAGTACCACTTGGGGTATTAACTGAAGTTTAATGTCCTCTTCCATATTTATTTGAGATATATTTTCAACATTGATTTTATATAATCATATCTATGATAACTTCACAAATATGAATTCAAAAATTGATTTTGACCACCTTTTGTTTTCTAATAAATATAAAACCTCTCTACACTATCACCTTTTCAAGCCTGGTACCTCGGATACCACTTTTTTAGGGAATTGAATTTTTCAAGTGATGAAACACACACAAAATAGAACGTGAAAATTTAAGAACATAAAAATATAATATATTTTGAGAGTGTTTATATATTTAAGTGAGAAATGGGGAATTTCTTTATTTCCTATCAGGATGAAATACCAGACGATCACAAAAAATTATAATTCATACTACTAAAAAACCCATACTAAATAGTGATATCCTTTATCAACTCTAACTAAAAAATAAAAAATAAATGTATCCATTATTAGTGTATTTATTAGCGTGGATAAATATATTCCTTTATCAGTTCTTTTTTTAATGCTAACAAATCGTGACATTTATCAGTGCTCAAAAGAGCCAAAAAGTATATTTATAAAATAATTATATCATTAAAAATAATATAGTAATATAAAAATATATTTATATTGATAAAATATAATTTCTTTAATTGAATATAATTTATATATGACTAAATATTCATTTACACTTGATATATAATATATTTAATTAAAAATGAAATATAAAACAAAAAATATAAATTATTAAAAATATTATTTCATATATAAATATATATTAATGTATATATATATATAATTTTCTTAAATATAATTTATATAATACTAATTAATGTATTAAAAATCATATTTATATGTCATATATTTAGTTTAAAATGGTTTATAATTTTATTAAAAATTAATATTAATTAAAAATATTGACTAGTTAATGTTAACATACATTTAATAACATTTTTTTATCAATGTCGTTAGTTTTTTTAATTAGAAATATATATCAAATAATAAATATTTAATTATTAATTAAAAAATGACTAAATATGTTACACTTAATATGTCATACACAAATTTCACACTAACATATACGAAATTAATTTAATTTTATAGAGATAAACATATACACAAATAATACACTTTTAATATTATCATTTTAGATTTTTATTTATTAATATTTTATATTTAATATATTATGTTTTTAATTATTAAATTTTACTCATTTTTTATATTTATTTTTATTGTACAATATTTATTACTTTTAATATATATATATATAATTTATTCATTTTTTTAATTTTTATTTGCTTAATAGTTTTGTAATTTTGTTTATTTTTAATATTTATTTGTATTTTTTAACTAAATTTTAATATGTTTTTAATGCAACAGAAATTTATATAATTAATATGTTTATTCATTTTCTTTTAAATATATATTCATTTTTATTTTTTAAATATTCATATAATTAATGACTCTAAATAATGTTTTAATATTTTTTTCAATCTACCCAACTTTTAATTAAATTTCACCAATTTTTAACATTCATTCATTTAATATTATTTAGTCATTAATAATGTTAAGTGGGTTTTTTTAACTTTTTTTTGTAATATATTCATTTTAAATATTTATTCGTTTAATATTTTAATAATTTATACTTTTTTAATGTTTTCTATACATAATTATTCATTAATATTTTTAATATATAAATATTTTCACACACACATATATATAAATATATATATATATATATATTATTTCTCTAAATATGATTTATATGATACAAAATATGTATATATAATAAATAAGTCATGCATTTGGTGAAAATGGTTTATAATTAAAAATTAATCTTAATTAGAAATACTAACTAATTTTTATCAAGTAATAAACATTTAATAAAATGTAATTCATTTCATTAATTTAACAAATATCAAACTTGTGTTGTATTAATTTCACACACATATATATGTTATTAATGTAATTTTATATAAAAACACACACACATATAATATTTCTGTAATATATTCAATTTTTAATATTCATTGTATAATTTTATTTATTAAAAAAATATATTTTATATATTTTATTTTTTTAATCTGTAAATTTTATTACTTTTTTATATTTTTATTTAATATATACAATTTAGTACTTTTAAATATTTTTTCAATTTTTCATTTTTGATATTGTTTATTCCTTGATAATCTTAATTATTTTTAATATCTTTTTAATTTATTCATTTTCAATTTTTTTATTTAATATTTTTTTAATTTTATCCATTTTTAATATTTATTTACATATGTTTATTCATTAACATTGAATTTTTTTTATTATGGTTATAATTTATATAAATAATATTTATTCATTTAATTTTGACATATATTCATTTTTAATTTTTCTAATAATCTATATAATTAATAACACTTAGTCATGAGGAAAAGAGGATTGGGTTAGGTCATGCGAGATCTTCCCTCTCTAGGTTTTGATGGTGTTTTCTTCTCCGATTTGATTTCTTCCTCCTCTGATTGTGATCAGAGTTAGGTCATTTTGAAGAACTTTTTTTTGCTAGGTTCTGATTGAAGCTCCTCATGTTCGAGATTTGGATGCCTCTAGTACTTCAAAGGGCGCGGCAGATCTATTGAAGGGTTCTTCAATTAGGGAACTTCAAGTTTGTGATTCGAAGGTCACAAGGCTGATTAATGTCTCAAACATAAATGTTGTTAATAAAAGAATCTTTTATATTCTCAAGGGTGATTCCTTGTTTACCTCTCAAACAATCACAAAAAATGGATCATTAACACCATTGTAGGTGAACTGTTTGATTTTGGAGGCTCTTCTAAAAAAGTGTGAGCACTCGATTATTGCTCACCTGACCCAACAACATGAAAACCCATGGAACATTAAAGGTTTAAAAAGGAATATCATCCAAATAAGAGGCTTCATTTGCTTGAGTATGAAATCCATAGGTAAAGTATTTTACCACTTTGTCTTCCCTATATCTGTGCTGAAATCTAAGGCACGTGTCTTGGTATTTTTCTCCTTGAAGTTGAGCTCCCCATGAATCCAAGGGTGGGGTCTCGTTTTCAGCCCTGAGAAGGTTAAAAATTATATTACCCAATACTAGATTCACATCTATGGTCTCAAATAGGTTTTTTGGAACCCCCAAAATTTTTGAAACATTGCTTTAGTAGTGGGGGTACCCATTAAATTTCATAGGGAAACAGAGAAGGGAATATTCATCCATTTTTTCAAGCTTTTAGTTAAGGTTGATATTATTTCTACCTTAACTAAAAGGGTTGTTTTAGTGGATGATGAGTTTATAATTTAGATTGATATTTTCTTTGAGAAATTAACTATTTTTTTCTCTAAATGTTACAATCTTGGGAACTATCTAGAAGAATGTTGATGAAATTTATCTTATAATAATTGTCATAGGATTACCCATTGTTTGGAGACCTATAAATTTAATATGAAGGTTACATTTGATTCTGGCTCCCCTAGAAGTCCTCCTCCTACTTTTTTGATGATACATGGAGTTTAAGGACAATATAGAAGCACTATGGTGAAATTTGGGCACTCTCATGAGATAGTGATGGGTAGTGAGCCTATAATCTCTTCTCAAATGGATTAGAAGAAAGGAGATGGGTTGTAATATGTTACTTTACCTTTTGTTGGTACTACTAGTGATATGGGTACTACTACCAACAATGTGATTCCTCATTCGACTGAGGTGTTATTAAAATATTACCCTTTTTATTATAGGGAAACAACCACTTCCTTGGATGAAACCAGTTCTTTAGATGAATTTGGGAAGGATTTGGGTGAACAGAATCATCCTAGAATCTCCTCGTCTTTGATCAAGAGAACTTGGTATAGCATTTTAACAGAGGAGTATTACAAAGGGTTATCTTTACATGATGACACTACTCTTTATTTTGATGATAATGATAATATAATTTTGAAATTTCTATTCAAAAGTTAGTGGATTGAGATTTTTTATAGGAAAAAATTTATCCTCTTCTAAAAGGGATGGTAATCCATGTTGGTGGTGGTTTACACCCAGTCATCCAAGAAAACTCTGTTGGTTAATACAATTCTTCCCAACATTTCTCATCACCCCTCTTCTTTAAAAGTGCATGAAATTTCAAATTTTGAATGAAATAAAGAGTCTACATCCAAGTCAGTGGATGCGGAGGGTTTTTAATTGGTTCTATTTAGAAAGTTTGTATGTCTTTCTTATGAGCCTGGAAACCCTTCATCTACTAGAATTTCAAGTGATATGGATTTTTATCCCTCAGTTTTTTTTCTTCATATAGAGCCACATTCAAGATTTCCCACTTGTAGTCATGTAGTGTCTACCCTTTCTAAATCATTGGGTGATCTTGAAATCAAGAAAGAAAATGTGCATCAAATTGAAGGTTGGGTAAATTTAAAATTTTTATTTACAAAATATTTGGAGTGCTTGATCTGCTTAATGAAGGTAATCATGATGAAAAGGCCCAAGTAATCCCCTCACAGTGGGGGGATGAGGGGGTGGTTACTTTTCATACTAATGTATCTAAATCAACTTTATTAGTGAGGTTCACTTCTCTATTGGGTGAGGATATCATTTCATCCAATGTGCAATAACCCCAAGAAATATTAGGTAAAGAGTAGGTGTATTTTATCATCTCTTCTAATGGAACTGATTATTTTAATAATTCACTGGAAGGAGCAGTTTAGGAAAATGTAGTTCATATCCCCAAAAATAAAGACAACTTAGTTGATGGCCCTTCTAAGAGGGTGGAGGCTCAATCAGGTGATGGGAGAACAGACTCAAAAGGTAGTGAAATTAAAGGTCACCTATAACATGTCAAGAAATAGAGGAGATTTTTTCATCCCAGAGGTCAAGGTCATGGGCACAGAAGTACTAATTGGAGTGAAATTTGTGATGAGGAGTGCATGATTGGTGGGGATATTAGAGAAAATTTAGGGATTTCACTACTTTTTTATGTGGGAAATATTTCCATGTATGATCCAATCTCTTTTCTTCTATGTTTTTCTATCTTTTAAAAAATGGGTGTTGTCCCTACCTTTTCAAAAAAATAACATTTATTCATTTTTTTTAATTTTTTTTAAAATATATTGATTTTATATATATTAAATTTTACTATTTTTAGCATTCATTCATTTAAATTATTTAGTATTATTTATTCAATTATAATGTAAATTATTTATTTAATTTTCTTTTTAATTTATTTTTTTTATATTTATTCATTTACTATTTCTATAATTTATTTATTTTTAATATTTTTTTTAAATATTTTTTCATTAATATTTAATATTTTTAATATGGTTGTAAAGTACATATTCAATATAAATTAATCTCCATTTTAAATTTTTTTATAATTTATATAATTAATAAAACTTGTTTAATTTTTTAATATTTTTGTATTCTATTCATGTTTAGTTATTAAATTATAATTTGTTAAAAGGTTCATAAATTTAAGATTATTTATTCATTAATAGTGTAATTATTTTTTTACATTTTCATCATTTATTAATTTTAATATATATTTGTTTAATATTTTTTAATTTATTATATATTGTTTTTTGAGAGATTTCTAAAAGGCATTGATGAAGAAAGGTTTTACTAGTGACAAAATTGAAATGGATAATAAAAAATATCTTTAGTTGTGTTATCTGAGTGCATTGATAAAGTTATTTTTTATTTGCGTTAATAGTTAGCATTGATAAAGATATGTTTTATGAGCACTTTTTATTTTACCACCGATAAAAACCTATATTTATCAACACTTTATGGAAATCACAAAAAAATGTTTATATTCTATTAAATAGAACCCTAAAAATCAACCTCGTCATTCATGTTGTTCAATCTCTCATGGACCTAATAATTTACCTCCACTCCCCCTTAAACTTATAAAATGAGTCGAAGATCTCAAAACCCAAGTTATGGGATTCTTTCTTCTCATTTTTAGTTGATATTTCATTATTTGTGTGTTTTAAATGTTTCCAAATGGTTTGGGTTTGTTGTGTGATCCATAAAGCTCAAATAGGCTCAGGACCATTGGATGTGAAGCACCTCATGCTCCCCACTCTCATGCTAAGCATACCATCTCCTATACAATGTTCTTCTTGGAAATCATTTTAGTTTTCTTTCTATTGGAATAACCAATATTTGAAGTAACATATAGATAAACCTTCCATAATCTGAGGACCATTTCTCCATGATTCATCTTCTTTTCAAGTTTCGTGTCCTTAGAATAAACCCTAAATTTTAATTCTTCACATTTCTAGATGGAATTCATGTTTGGATCACGTCATGAAATGATTTCATAGAAAAGATTAAGTTTTAAAAAAAATTCCCTCATTTTCTTAAATTTTCATTAAAACTTTATTACTTCTGGATAATAACAATATATCATTTTCTTTAATCTATTTCTTACTTTAAAATAAACCCAATAACATAGAAATGGTAATAATAAAGACTTGGAATTATTTTTCCCATTTATGGACAATTCACACACACATTCATCATGAGGGGAAAGACCAACTTTCAATCATAGAAATAGTTTTAGGTTAAATCATATCCCATTTAGTTTTAATTAATTTTTATCAGTTATAAATATTATTTTATTCTTTTATTTTGTTAAAGTTGTATCATCTATTAAGGAATTGGTTTTTTTTTTTATTCTGAATGGGAAATATTGTAGTCTTTAACTCACTATAATGATTTATGAATATATCTCATTTTTATCGTTGTTATTTATTAATTTTTCCTCTATATATATTCACCCTTTAATTTAAATTTATATTTTTTATTAATAATTAAGATGCAATATATTTTAAATTTTAATATTTGTTATAGTCTATTGTTGATTAGTCAACATTTGATCTTTCATATTTTTTTGTTTTCTTAAATTTTCATATACTACATGTTTCCATTCTTAATTATTTATTTTTTATGATATATATATATATATATATATATATATATATATATATATATTATAATTTATATATTTATTATATATATATATATTAATAATATCAATTATTGATGAAATTTATTATATTGGTTAGAGAGTTTATTTTTCTATTATTTTCTTTAGAAATTCTAAACAAAAATTCATATTGTTGTTGTATGATATTTGGACGGTTAAATATCATAATTTTTATACTATCATTTGAAATTATGTTTTATGAATTATATTTAAAAATTATTCACTTTTTGTGTTATATAGTTATGTCTCGGAAATCAACAATTTTTTATACTCTTCTCCATAAAAACAAAATCTTATGCATTTTCTTGTTAATTTATAATTTTCTTAAATTCAATTTCAAACACACAGGAATAATACTAGTTGAAGTTAATACTATGATATTTTTATAGTATTCTTATGATAATGTTTCAATAGGTCATATTTGGAGATAATTAAAGCTATAATTTGATCAAATACATGTGATTTTCTGGAACCCATGACCTATAATTTGAGGTTTTAATATTATTATGATAGATTAAATTTATTTGGAAATTAATGGCCTAATTGGTTAGATAACTAGTTTTAGAGGTTTTTTATCATTTATGTAATAGAATAAATTAATTAGTACCTTTTAGAGTTTCATACTTAATAATATCAGGAATATAATTGATTGTGTTTCATCAATAGAAACATTTCAGAACAATTAAAACATGACTTTCCACTTGAAACTTTTAGAATTTCTTTTAGAGAAAACTCAATATCTTCCAAGAATTTTTGAACTTATATAATAGTTTTTAATATATTATACTTTAATTATCCATGAAACCTAAACATAATATAATTTATCTCTACTCTATTAAATTTTGAAGTAATAAAACTGAAATATTATTTACGAACTAGTTTAAAATTTATTTAAAAAACTATTATATCTCGATCAAAAACAAGTTCAAGATATGTGATAATTCCCCAAATAGAGAATGAATGCACTCAAATTTTGATACTATGTTTACATATCAATGAATATATACATTATATTAATACCATTTGTTTTTTTTTACAAAATGAATATTATTAAACCTTAAATAGTGAATTATAATTGAAAATGTATGGACACTAATCATATGAAAAAAGAGTATGAGTATGGAGTTAAAGAGTTCATCAAGTTTTCAATAGAGCTTTCATATGATCCTTCTCAAATCCTTTTTTTGTGTTCACATTATTGTTATTCTAGTAAAAATTGATCATAAGAGTTAGAATAACATTTTATTTTCCATGGAATATCATAGCTATAAATGTTGGACTAAACATAAAGAGAATATGAAAGTACATAATGATTGATAAGATACTACAATTTATGGATCATTTTATATGAATACCAATGTAAATGATGACAAAGATTATATGGAATAAATGAAAATTTAGTATGAACTTTTTCATTATCCAAAGTTGTTTGAGAAGTTAAATAGTTGTGCTTAAAAACTATTGTATACTATTTATACAAAACATATAAAATTTTCAACTGTATTAAAGTTATATAATTTGAAAGAAAATAATGAATGGAGAAACACAAACCTTACAGAACTATTAGGTCTCCTGAATGATATGATACCAGAATAAAATAACCTTTATTATTTAACATATGACATTAAATGTGTTCTACCTTCAATGGGAAGGATCTTTAAAAAAATTCATTCCTGTTAAAATAATTTCATATTGTTTCATAGGGAGAATGAATAACTCAAAAAATTCCTTAATTGTGTAAGGAATCAATAAAAGATTAATCATGTCCTTTGAAATATTTGTGGAAAATTACTATAATACCAAGGTTTAAATAACTTTATGTAAATCATGAAACTTATAAATAATTATAATGGCATACAAATACAATAATTGAAGATGGGAAACTACATCACCTAGAAGAATATCCTTAGTGAAAGAAAAATGATTATGATTATCCTAAATATGTAAATAGTTAAAGAAACCACCATCTTGAATTATATATATATATAATAAGTCCTTTCGATGCAAAAAAATAGTACACACAATACATGGACAGTTATGTTGGTAAATTATAACTTTCTGTTGTGGTTATTCATGAATCCCAAATACATTATGTTGTCTCTTCTTATATTTGGATCAAAACAACCAAGTAATGATATTGATGTCTATTTGGATAAATTGATCAATGATTTGAAATTTATGTGGGATATAGGTGTTACATTTTATGGTTCTAATAGAAGTGATGAATTCACATTGACATCTATGTTATGTGGGATAATAACTAAATTTCCTGCTAATGTAAATTTTTTAGGATGTAGTGTTAAATGAATGTTTGGGTGTCCCATTTGCAAATAATACACCCACTTAGTTAGGTTTAAACATTCCTTAAATACCATGTCTTTAGGACGTCACAAATATTTACCTCGACAACAAAAATAGTAATCCTAGACAACATAATTTGATGGGAATGCAGAATAAGGTACAAATTCATCTCCATTAACGGGTGATCAAATATTCAAGAAAGTAAAATATATTGACAAAGTTTTGGTAAAATGTTTTTAAAAAAACATATGAAATCATGTTGGAAAAGAGATCAATTTTCTTTAAATTATTGTGTTGTAATTTTTATATGTTATATATTTTCATGATGTCATTCATATAGAAAAAATGAATTTGATAGTGTTTTTCTCATATTACAAAATATTTCTAAAAAATATAAGATCAAATTAGGGATAGGTTGAACATGATTCACATGGGGATAAGGGAAGAGTTAGCGCCAGTGAAGGGTTAAAGATGAAAATTTCTTCATTCATCTGCTTACACTCTATCTAGATAAGAAAATTTCCAATTTTACAGTTTACTTGATGGTGTAAAAGTTTCATAGGGTTATTCATAAAATATAAATAATGTCATATAAATGACTAATTTAAAGTTACAAGGTCTAAAATCTCACAAATATCATGTTTTAATGAAATATTTTATGCATGTCACTTTTTGTTTTATTCTATCTAGAAATATATGACATACATTAGCTATACTTTTCTTCTTTTTCAAATCCATAGGTAGTAAATTTATAGAATTGATGATGTTTCTAATCATCGATAAGTATATTTTACACACATTATCCGAATTAGAGATGTTCTTTCCACCATAATTCTTTGACATAATGGTCCACCTGATGGTTCAGTTTGTTAGGGGGATTCAACTATGTGGTCTTTTTCATTATAGATGGATATTCCCCATTGAATGGTATATGAAGATTTTGAAAGGGTGTATCAAGAATCAAATCAGACAGAATGTTATATTGTATAATGATATACTGTAAAAAATGTTGTTGAATTTTATACTTATTACATATAAAATGTTGATAAATTTGGCTCCCAAAATCTCATCATATCAAATGTGTTATGGGAAAAGATATTTTTAGAAGAGTTTTTGTTATAAATACTATCATATAGAGATAGTAAACTCAACTTTACATTTTAAAAATAGTTTTAAGTACTATCCATACATTTATTCCCAAAAGGTAAGTCTTATATATTTGAATCCATCAAGGGTTAAAGGATAGATATAAAATACACCTAATCTACAGTTTATTGGATAGTTCCAAGATCAAATTTATAAGGAGTTATTTGAATATATGAATTAAATTTTTAGTAGCATTGATGGAAATCTAGGGTTCCAAATTTAAAAATTATATGTTACACTTTTTTGGAAATTAGTGGTTATATTTTCTATACAAATGAAAAATATAAACATGGTACGATGACAAATTGTGGAGTTATGATTCTGGAGAAAGTGATGAACGTATCCAGTTCTAAGGTTAAAAAACAAATTTATGTGAATATTTCATATTTATATATCACATAATAGATATATGAGTTGGATTATACAACATTTCAAGTGTCAATCTTTTGTTACCAAAGGTTTGACAATAGGAGTGTAGTTAAAGTCAAAAATTGGTCTTCATGAAGGCTAATTTTAGTATCGAAGGGTATAAGGATGATCCATTCATAATGGAATCAAAATTAGTTTAGGTATTTAATGTATCTAATCCAACAATAAAGAATTGGTCAATTGTCTTATTGGTTACTAAAACAGCTACAATATCAAATGAAAATTCAATTAAGAAGTCTCATTTCATTGGGATATCATAATCATTTCATTATGGTCTAAATATAGAAAAAGTATTGTATGTTATAGTGGACCAAAAAGAGATTATTTTGATACTCTTTATTAGAGCCAAATATATTTTCCCTTTAAAGAAAAAAACAGATTTCAATGAGTAAGTTAAATTTTATTTTAATATACTATTATTTTCATCATAATATTATATATTCTCTATTTTATTTATTTAATCTAAGTTAAATATTTAACTACTACTATAGACAATTACTTATTCACATGATTTTGTTACCAATTCCAAGGAATAATTGATTATTAATGGTAAAGCTATATAATTATTAGGGGTTGCATAATATGTTAAAGAAAAAAAATAATATCACAGTATCACTATGTTAAATAAAATTACCAATATAGTAAGTAAAAGTATAAAATTTGAGGTTGGCTAGAATTAATGCAGATAACATGTTGACCCCAACAAGATAATTTTCATTGGTTACATTGGGATCAAAATGAGAATTCATGTGATAATTAATACAGATACATGGAACAATATCATAATTGAATTGAAGAAAACCATATAAGAAGATACTAAGGTAATGTTAAGATAAAATTTCAATATTTTACCAAAAAATATATATAATGAAACATTAAGTTACTTTTCATTATCACTAGTAGAGTTCATTATTATATGATTTATACAATAAATATATCTTAATATTCTCTATAAAATTTCATAGAGACTTTCAAAATCTTATTACAATGTTTCACACAAGAAATTTTTAGGGGAAGGTAAACCCACGCACACGAGTTTTGTAAACACACATTATAGACAAGGAAAAATATAAATCTTTCATTAGATTATGAAATAAATAATCATTTTAGTTGAATTTTATTCCATAATATTTTATTTTAAAATATTTATTTTATCCACATTGATTTGAAATTTTTAATTTATGAAATAGTTAAAGAGTGTTGAAAATAAGAAATGTGCATTAAAACCCATATACCCTTACCATGAAGCAAAGATGGGGTATTCTTCACATGAGAAGTAAATGGAAATTATTTTAAATATTAAAAAAAAGTTTTATGTGATATAAAAGAAAATAAATTCATTTTTTATATATAGATTGATGAATTAAAATTTGAAGCCACTTCCATCCCATGTCATGTGTTATGGAAGGAAACCCGCAGAAATAAATTGGGTAAACTAGTTGATGAAAACACCCATGTAGTGTGGGAATCATGTGTAAGTATGAAATAATAGTAATTCATTTTGATTTATGATTTTATTACATGAAAATATCTATTTATGTTCATATGTTTTTTATAATTTTTAGTCGTAAGAATTAGTAATAATTATACTTGAAGTAATTCTACTTTCAGTAGATTTGAAGCATCCAAAACAAAATATTTGTCATAGAGGTATAGGTTTTGGAGTGTCACCTTGAATATATTTCAAGGATACAAATTCGAAAGGAGATACATATGATATGATGAAAATAATATAAGTGTAGATAGATTCTTTGAAATATATTATTATATAGTCTGGTTTGGTAGAATAATACATGAAAAATGATCCAAGTGAATTGGTAGTAGAACAATGATTAGTATAATATGATCTAGATTACCCCTAAAATATTTGAGTCTATTTATTCCCCTAAATCTCCTACCTTACCTGAGTCAATCAATTTTTTCATTACTCTTTCCCATAAATTTTAATCAAACAACTTCTGATAACTGTATATTACTAAAATCTTACAGGGCAAATTTGTATGTGATTTATATCTATCAAAACCCATGCATTTCCTTATTGAAAGGGGTTCGGTGTAAAATATCCTAGGAGATATGATAAAAAATAAATAACTCCCAAATTTTCTCATTATAGTGGGGATTTAAGTATCTCACGATCCAAGCACTGAGTTTTCTATTTCGCTTCACGATATGGATGTTACCACATTCAATAACACTATTTTCAATTTCGTATCATGCTTGACTATTCTTATAAAAATACATGAGGTATGTCCTTAAAAATATTTTTCAAATTAAAATCCTTTAATAGTAGATTAAAAAAGTACTGAAATGAGGTATGGTATTATATATGGGTAAAAAATGGCATCAAAAGTCGGATAAATATAATCTAATAAATCAATGAAAAAATTAAAAGGAAATTTTGAAAGTACCTTCACCCTACCAATTCCAAAGTCATATATATTATCATTACAAGTTCATGGAGATACAAAATTAAAATATAGAAATATTTCCTACATTAAATATGAATAATAAATATTTCGATGGATTTGAAATTGTATAAGAACGCACTGTGCGCGCCCCCTCTACTTCCCTGCGATCTGGCTGTTGATGTGGAGGTGGTTCCTCCAGATCCAAAGAACCATCTTCCTACTCCGGCTCCTATTGTGGTTCTTCAGGGGCTAAACCCTCTCTAAAATATGTTCTTCTTGGATCCCCATCTCTAAAGGTTCTCTCCCACTTCACAGTGGTTCGTATGGAGGCTCCTAGTGTAGAGCATAGAAATGGATTCCCAGTCATCTCCTTCTTGGAATATGTGTTTTCTAAAGCTTAGTCACTTCACTGTTGGTCCCTTGTTGCCCACTTTAGGTACGACAATCCACCTCTGGGATTTTTTCAGAACTTCATTCGGGGTTGGAAGCTTGATAATCTAGAGAGAGTCTTGGATCTCAATAAGAAGGCCTTTCTCATCGTGATGGAGATGCAGGAGGATTTTTTACAAGCCTAGTCACGGTGCCCTAGATCTATTAACCAATAGTGTTTTACCCTTTCTCTATGGTCTTTGGATGCTCACAGGGGTTGGGATTCCCCTTTTCATGTGGTTTGGGTGAGCCTTCTCGGGCATCCCCTTCCTTTTCAGAACTTCTCCTTATTAGAGGAGATTAGGTGGTCTCTTGGGGAGTTCCTATGAACAGATGATCAGAATCATATTCTAGTCACTACGTCTCCTCGTATTTGTATGGACATGGACCTCTCGGTGTCGCTTCCTCCTCAGCTTCTCCTCCGGGTTGGGGACTCTTTTGAGTGGTTGTAGTTTCTCCTTTATCTGTCGGCTCCTCAATTCTATGGTGGTTGCCACCTTCTCGCCCACTTGTCTTCTGATTGCAGAAAACATCCTTCCCACCATGATCCAAGGAGAATTCAACAACATTTTGAGCATGGTTAATCCTCCTAGGTAGCATGTCCAACGCCTGGGACAGTGTTTCCCCTAGTTCCTTTCCACCCTATGCCCCAAGCCCCGACCCCTTCTCTACTCTCCATCCCCCGTCCTCCTTCCTCTTCCCCTTTTCATCCCCACCCTCCTCCTCCCTTACTTCCCCCTCCTCTTTCACCTCCCCCTTTCCTGGACCTTTTCCTATTTCTTCCACCTTTTTCTCCCTCCCCTCTACCACCCTCTTGCACATCCCTGATCCCCTTCCCGACCTTTCCCCCCTCATTTCCCCACTTTGCTGCTAACTTCCCCCCTCGAATCCTAAAGTTAAGGCATATGATGGGGCTTCTCCCAAAGCCTTGTTGATCCCTAACACCCCCCCCCCCATCTGATCTTTCACTCTAAGTCCTTTGAATCACTTCTCCTTGCGGAGGAATGTCATTCCCTAAAGTCGTTGGCTTGCAGTAAGGGTCGTTACTCTTTTCATCTCTCTAAAGGGGTGGTCATCACCTACCATGCTTGATCTTTCATTGTGAATAGGATCTTCCCTATTCACAATCTCAAATATCTTCTACTTCCTTAAGTGAGTTCATCAGGATGCCTCCCATGCCTGGGGCCAGTACTGGGTGTCATCTCTTTCCATGATCTCACTGATTATCTAGAACACTTGGGGTCTTGGGGCAAGGTGAAGACAGACATTCTTAAATTTGAGTCATCTCAACACAGGTTCTCTATTTCCATGATTTTAGAACCCAAACATTGCTTGTCAAGGATTGATCTTTTTCCAATAAGGATGGGAATGCAGTCCTTCATGCATAGAGAGCCCATTAACCACCATATTTGGATTTTTTGGAAACTCATAGCTAAAATTTAATGGATAGAAGATTTTTTCAACATCTTTTAGTTTATTTTTCAGATAGAATTCACCAATGCTTCTGCTATACTGTGTACGCTAAATACTAAGCATACCTTTGCAAGAAACATTGGGAGATCTTGGGGATATTAACCTGAGAGAATTTCTATGGATTGTGGGTAGCGATTTTAACTCGATCGTGCATCCCTCTGAAAAAAAGAGGAAGCTCTTTTCCTAGAGCCTAAAGTCTTTCCTTCTCCACCTTTTCCTCACAGGAGGGTCTCTAGGATCTTGGCTTCTTTAGATATAGGTATACTTGGTGCAACAACCAGAAGGGCAACATGCATACCAAGTGTAGACTTGATCGATGCCTAGAAAACCTCCATGAAATCTCATCCTTCCATAACCTTGAAGTCTTCCATTTAGTCCAGGCCTTATCAAACCATTCTCCCCTTCTTATTCATATGAGATCAAGACCTCTAGATCCTAGGAAATTCTTTTTCTCTAAAATTTGGCTACAATATCCTGAGATTTTGGATAGTATGCATTAGTCCTGGACTTCTCCCTATCAGAATTCTGGTTAGGTGGGTCTGCATTCCAAACTGTGGTGTCTAAAATAGTCCCTCATGGCATGGTCCTCCTCTCATGTGTCAAATCAGGTAAAAATGGATGATATTTCCAAGGAGAATGAGGAAATGGAAATCCACCTAGAAGAGGAATGGAATGATGAGACCTTTGGTGAACTTTACCTCGAGAAACAATGCTTGAATGAGCTGCTGCTGGAGCAGAAGAGGTGCCTTCGGAAGCGATCTAGCAAGTTATGTCTCAAGGAGGGGGCCACAACTCTTATTTATTCCATGCATGCTTAAATGAAAAGAAACATGTATAGAATCCTAGTATCTACCTTGAGGACATATCTTTCTCTAGTGATTTGGATCTTATTGGTGGTATATTCTTCTCCCATTTTAAAACTTTATTATGTTACCCTAGTTCTCAGCTCTCAAATGGTTACTCCATAGGATGGTCGGATCTCTTTGAATCTATCCCCATCTCTATCTTATGCCATGTGAATAGCATGCTTGGAAGTTTTCCCGAAGAGAATGAGACCAGGGAGGAAATTAAGTATATTATCCCAGATAGCACCCCAGGTCCTGATGGATTTTTAGGGTCCTTCTATGTTTTGTCCAAGAACATAATCAAGAGGGACCTTTTCAAGGCTATACAGGACTTTTTTAGGTGTGGGTCTCTCCCTCACATTGCCAGTGATACCACTATGATTATTATTCTGAAGGATTTCTCTCCTTCCTCTATTGCTCAGTATCACTCTATTAGCATGTGTACCATTGCATACAAGGTTTTGGCCACCGTCATCAATATTAATCTTTCTGAGTTCATCCCTGGATGGATCTTAGAAGAACCACACACCTTCATTCATGAAAGAACAATTAAAGGTGTTACTGGGGTTTCCAAAGAGATGGTTTGAGATATCAATAGAAATTTGATTGGCTCGAATGTGATTATCAAATATGACATGGACAAAGCCTATGATTTTCTATAGCGGAGCTTCATTAACATCATGAGGTGTATGGGTTTCAATAAGACCATTATTTATCTTTTATTTCATTGCTTTAGCTCACCGTGGTTCAACATCATTTTCTCAAGGAGATAGTGTGGGTTCATTCAGTCCATAAGAGGTCATAGATTGGGTTACCCCCTATCTCAAACTATTTTCATTTTGGACCAGGATTCTCTTGGAAAATTTTTCTCCTAAACAATGCGGGTTTTCATGGTTCATAATTTTCATTGTGGCTATAATTTCAATGGAATTTCTCATCTCATGTTTGAAGATGACACTATTTTTTTCATCAATGGAAGGATCTCATCGGTACGGATTTTTTTATGTTGATATAGGAATATTAAAAATGGAGTTGTCAGGTTATCAATAAGGATAAGAGTGGAGTCTATCTCTCTTCTCACTACTCAGGAAGGCGTAGGAGCAATATTGAGTCTATTATTGGAATCTCGGGGAAAAGCTTCCCCATGACTTAATTGGGAACTCCAATTTCTCCTAGAAGAATTAGGATCCACCACTTTTAGTACATGGCTAATAGGATCTTCAATAGCATTAATAATTGGAAGAACTGATTCCACTCATTTGGAGGAAGGATCATCCTCATCAACAGTGTGTTTTCCTCTATCCCCGTGAACATTTTGTATGTTCCTAATGTCCCCAAACCAAAAGTCATCCAAATGAAGAATGTCCTGAACTTTTTTTTGTGGGATACCCATGGTGAGGGACAGTTTGTATGGGCCTCTTGGTGTAGGTTGGAAAAATTAATCAATCTTGGAGGTATCAATGTGAGGAACTTTGGTGATTCTATGTATCTCTTTCCTAGTAAATTGGATTGGGAAGTGATTGAGGGTAACTCCTTATGGAGTCACTTTATTTTAAAGAAATATGGCTATGGTTTATGGAATATCGATAGGAAACCTTACTCATTGTGGATTTATCTTTTTAGGCACATTTCCTTCCTCCAAGACCATTCTTAGTGGCTTATTAGTCAAAGTGACATAAACTTGTGGGAGTGAAATTGGGGTATTAGGTTGCTCGGTTTCCCAGGTTTCCATGCTCCAGAACATTCTTTCAGGGGGTCCATCTCTCATACCTCCTTTATCAAGGCTTTACTTAACCACACTCACAGAGATTTCTTCCAATGCATCAGTTTAGATGGATCCTCTAACACATGCATCTTTTTGTCATCCTCTTCAGGTAAATATTTGACCAAGGATTACAGTAGGGCCTTACTTCTCCAGCTGGCTCTGGATACTTGGGGATCGGTTATATGGTGCAAGCATATCCCGACCAAGAATAACATTCTTATATAGAGATCTCTCTCTAAGTCTATTCACACATAGATGGATTTCAAGGGGAGAGGTATTCCTCTAGCCTCAAGGTTCACAAGTTTCCTTGCTCCTTAAAAGGAGTTATCGCTTCACCTCTTCATTCACAGTGAATGGGCAGTTCACATTTTGAAGGACCTTGGTGAGTTCATTGATCTATCTACAGGGGATAATTATTATGATTAATTTTTTCATTTATGGTTTAGAGTGGTTTCAAATAATCATGAGGAAGTCGCTTGCTCCATCCCTCTGGATGTGGGCTTCTGGTGTATTCAGAAAGTTCGCAATTATGAAAGTAATCATAACTCTCAACCTTCTTCCCATGTCTTTGTTATTAAAACCATGTTCCTTGTTTTGGAGCTGGAAAGTCTGTATGGAAACTAGGAGTTTCCCCCCTCCCTGCATCGATATTCTACTGGCAGGTATTCGACTGGTTTCCCTGGCCCCATAAAGAATGGTTCTTGGGTTCGATGGAGTGGTCAGGTTATCAATAAGGAGAAGAGTGGGGTCTATCTCTCTTCTCACTGCTCATGAAGGCACAGAAGAAATATTGATTCTATTCTTGGAATCTTGGGGAAAAGCTTCCCCATGACTTAATTCGGTGCTCCAATCTCTCCTAGAAGAATTAGGATCCACCACTTTTAGGACATGGCTAATAGGATCGTCAACCAAATTATTAATTGGAAAAAATGATTCTTCTCATTTGGTGAAAGGATCAACCTCATCAACAGTTTTTTGTCCTATATCCCCATGAAAATTTTGTTTATTTTTAATCTCCCCAAATCAAAAATCATCCAAATGGAGAACATCCTCAACTCCTTTTTGTGGGATTCCCATGGCGAGGGTAGGTTCGAATGCACCTCTTGGTGTATGTTGGAAAACCCCGTCGATCTTGGAGGTATCAATGTGAGGAAATTGGGTGAGTATATATATCTATTGTAGGGTAAACTGGATTGGGAAGTGATTGAGGGTAACTCCTTATGGATCCACTTAATTAGAAAAAAATATATCTATGGTTTAAGGAGGACTGATAGGAAACCTTACTCGTTTTTTATTTCTTTTTGTAGGAACATTCCATTCCTCCAAGACCATTCTCAGTGGCTTACTAGCTAGGGTGACATCAACTTCTGGGAGTGCAATTGGGGTATTAGGCTGCTTGGTTTCCCAGGCTGCCATACTTCTAACCTTTCTATCAGGGAGGCCAACTCTCATCCCTCCTTCATCAAGGCTATCCTCAACCACACTCAGGCATATTTCCTCAAATGCATCTGTTTAGATGGATCCTCTAACATGTGCATCTTTTTGGCCTCCTCTTCAGGTAAATATTTGACCAAGTATTACAGTAAGGCCTTACTTTTCCAGCCGACTACAGATACTTGGGGATCAGTTATATAGTGTAAGCATATCCCAACCAAGTATAACTTTCTTATATAGAGAGCTCGCTCCAAGGTTATCCCCCCACCCCCACCCCCACCCACCCCCCCCCCCCCCCCTCTCATAGATTTAAACTTAACACTGATGGTTCTTGTGGATAGGGAATCATGAGGGGGTGGAGAGGTTCATAACTAGTCAGGCTCGGTGTGCCTGGAATTCAGCACACATTATGGGAATGGTGTTTTTTTGTTGGTTGCGATAAGGGCCATTCTTGATGTCTTATTAATCTCTATCTCTAGGAACATTACCCTCAATATGGTGGAGACTGATTCTAAAATCATTTGGAGTTCTCTTAAGGGTGACGCCACTCCTCCTTGGCATATCACATACCTCATCTATAATTACAGGACTCTCCTCCCTAATGGAATCCAAATTTTTTATACGTGGCATGCGGGAAACCGGTTGGCAGACTTTCTATCCTCTAGTGCTTCCTAGTCCTTTCTTCTTATGTTTTTTAATTCCCTTGGCTCCCTTACCTTGGGCATAATGGAAGTGTCTATTGGGGATGCTCTCGGTCTCCACTTCTTCAAACTATCTTACGTATTGTGCATCATCTTTCCCCTTCTCTTTCAATAAAGAATCATTTTATTTAAAAAAAATAAGAAATAATTAGATATTTTATTAATTACATGGTTGTTCTACAATGTATAAATGAGATTATAAAGTTTTAATGATGGAGAGCCTGATTTTTGAATTCAAAAATAAAGTACATTTTCATAATCCATCTATCCAAAAAAATGAACTATTATGTTCATTAAAGTTATTAACTATTCATATTTTTTATTGGGGTATATGTTACATCAATATAAAGGGAAACCCTGTGAAGAAAAATTTGGATTCAATAATCCCTTAATCAATTGTATGGAAAAAAATTCTTTGTAATTGATAAAAATTGAAAAGAAATAATATTCACCAAGAAAGGAATTTTAAAATAAAATAAAGAAATTGAATACTTCTCTTGATTCCTAAAATATAGGGGTAAAATCCTATAATCTAATCATATAAAATATATTTTTCTTTTCTTCATTACTTATTTGTTTTTGTTTTTTATGAAGCATTAGATGCTCATCGCAATAAATTTGGATACCCTAAATGTTTATTTTCTAGATCCAATGCATGGATTTCCATTAAACCAACCACACATGATGTTTATTGGGAATTTTTAAGGCCCTATAATCAATATTTTATAGCTAAACATTGAATTATATGTTTCAATTTGTGTTTTAATGAGAATTTTGTAATTATAGGTCAATTGTTAAATATAGTCTAAATCATGGTATGAGTTCAGTGACTAAACATAATATGCTAGTGGATTTCTTCTAATATAAATAGATTAAGGTTTATATAGTAATATTTAACTATAAAAAAATATTTTAAAACAATTTATTTATTTATTTCTGTGTTTATATAGTTTTTAAAGAAAATTATTGACAATTATTGTGGGTATAATAAGGAAATTTTATGAAAGATATCATATACCATCAAAATACTAGTGTCCCTGAACATGTGATTTCTGTTGTAATTATAATTTCATTTAAATATTTGGTAATTGTTTTTTATCTATATCTTATTATTACTACCAAGATTTCCAACAATCTATATAGTCCATTTAATAAGTAAAAAAATTAGAGATGAGTGAGTAGGGTACTTGGTGTCAGA
Source organism: Viscum album (assembly GCA_963277665.1). Classification (NCBI taxonomy): domain Eukaryota; kingdom Viridiplantae; phylum Streptophyta; class Magnoliopsida; order Santalales; family Viscaceae; genus Viscum; species Viscum album. Next base: position 1,868,758,892 of record OY728159.1, read on the forward strand.
ATGTTTTCCAATATCAAGATTAAATTATTACCTATTGTATTTTTTATTTAGTACATGATATAAACGTAGAGATACTTTTTTGGATTTGAATTATTTTTATCATAATTCCTATATATTATTTTCAAAATTTTTATCAATGATAATTATAATGGAGGGATACACTCTATGGAATCTAGAATAGATTGTAAAATGTATGATACTTCTCATGGTTGTGAGAGATTGGACTTTGAGGCTTCAACTGAGATAATTAAGATAGGGAAGTGGGTTAAGGATCCTTTTACCCAAAAAACAAAAAATGTATTAATTACTACTTGGGAAGGTTATTTTATTCCACAACCTCATAATTTTCATTTTATCTTCAATATAAAAGTTTATTTTTAGTTTAATCATGAATCATATAACCAAAACTAAGAAAATGAGTTCATATTGTTTTAAAAGTTTAATAATATGATCCATAATTTATTTTTAACATGTAGGAATTAATTACATGTCAATTACACACACGATGTGTTTGGTATGATTTAAACTTCATGTTATCAGTATAAAAGTACTATTTATTTAAAAACATGCATTACATAGCCAAAATCGAGAAAACAAGATGTTATTGTTTCAAAATTTTAGTAAAATGATCCATAATTATTTTTTTTATGTATAGAAATTAACCACATGTCTATATAACACATGATGAGTTTAGTATGATTCAATGTTCATGTTTTCAATATAAAAGTGTCATTTTAGTTTAAAAGACAAGTCGCATAGCCAAAACTAAGAAAAAGAGCTCAGATAGTTTTCAAACTCTATAAAAATGATCCATAACTCATTTGTGACATCTAGGAATTATACAAGAATAAATTTGATACAAGATGATTTTAATATGACTTGAAATGTGTGTTTTTAATATAAAATTGTTATTTAAGTTTAAAACATGTGTCGCAAAGAAAAATCAAGAAAAAATAGCTCATATTGTTTTAAATTTTTTTCAAAATGATCTATAATTAATTTTTGATGTATGGGAATCAACTTCAAATCAATATGATATATGATATGAAAAGTATGAATCGAAGTGAATGTTTTAATTATAAAAGTGATATTTTAGTTTAAAATGTTCATCACAAAGTCAAAACCAAGAAAACATGATCAAATTATTTTCAAAATTTAGGAAAATGATCCATAATTAATTTGTGATGTATAAGAATTTATTTCACATAAATCTAAAACAAAATATTGTGGTTATGAATGGAAGTGCATGTTTTTAATATAGAAGCTTCACTTAAGTTTAAAATGTGTGTCACATAGACAAAATTGAGTAGATGATCTTGGATTATTTTCAAAAATTAGGAAAAATGATCCATAATTTACTTTTGATGTGAAGTAATTGAATGCACTAAAATATGACACACTATGTTTCATAAATGACTCAAAGTACATGTTTTCAATATAGAAGTTCCATTTTAGTTGAAAACACACGCCACAGATCCAAAACTAAGAAAATGAGCTCAAATTATCCTAAAAATTTAGGAAAATGATCAATAATTCAATTTTGATGTGTATGAATTGACCACACATTAGTCTGATATAAGGTGTTTCTAAAATTATTAAAAGTGAATTTTTTCAAAATATAATTTTCATTTTAGTTTAAACACATGTCACATTTTCAAAAATGGGCAAAAAAAGATGTAATTGTTTTTAAACTTTAGTAAAATGATCCATTATTAATTTGTAACGTATCTGAATTAACGGAATGTCAATCTGACACACAATGTGTTTGGTATGACTTGAAGTTCAGTATCTCAATATAAAACTAACATATTAGTTTAAAACGTATGTTACCTATCCAAACCCAAGAAAATGGGCTCGTATTGTTTTCAAAATTTAGTAAAATAATACATGATTCATTTTTTATGTGTAGAAATCTACATCATGTTGATCCAACAGAAGATGTGACTGATATTACTTAAAGTGTGTGTTTTCAATATAAAAGTGTCATTTTATTTTAAAATCATCATCAAAATACCAAAACTGACAAAAAAAGATCATATTGTTTTCAAACATTAGAACAATGATTTATAATTAATTTATAATGTGTAGGAATCTACTTCACATTAATCCAACATATGATGTGTTTGGTATGACTCAAAGTGAATATGTTCAATATAAAAGTGTCATTTTATTTTAAAAATAACATCATTATACAAATATGAGCAAATGATATCAATTTTTTCAAATTTTAGGAAAAGGGTCCATAATTTATTTGTGATACATAAGAATCGAACACATATCAATCCAAAACACAATGTGTTCAGTATGACTTGAAGTTTTTGTTTTTATATGGAAGTATAATTTATGTTTAAAACACATTTTACATCTCCAAAACTAAACAAACAAGATCATATTGTTTTCAAACATTAGAACAGAGATCCATAATTCATTTGTGATTTGAAAGAATCAATCACATGTCAATTTGACAAGCGATTTAGTAAGTATTTCCCAAAGTGCATGTTTTCAATATAGAAGTACAATTTTAGTTTAAAACACATTGCATATATACAAAATCCATAAAATTAGCTTGTATTGTTTTTAAAATTTATTAAAATGATTTATAATTCATTTTTCATGTGTATTAATTGATCAAATGTCAATCTGACACATTATTTGGTCGGTGTGACTCGAAGTGCATGTTTTAAATCTAGAGATTATATTCTAGTTTAAAACTCATGTCACATTTTTAAAAACAATAAAACGATATTTTATTGTTTTAAAAAATTAATACAATGATTCAAAATTAATATTTTCTATATAAGAATCAATTGAACATCAATATGACATGGGATGTGGTCAGTATGACTCGAAGCACTTGTTTTCAATATACAAGTGTCATTTTAGTTTAAAACACTTGTCTCATATTCAAAAATGAGAAGCCTAACTCATATTGTTTTCAAAAATTAGGAAAGTGATTCCTAATTCATTTATGGTGTATAGGAATTTACTACACATCAATCCAATACATGATGTGGTTGGTATGCCTCAAAGTGTGTGTTTGCAATATAAAAATGTCATTTTAGTTTAATGAATAATTATTAACAACTATTTAAGTAATTAAGATAATAAATAACTAATAATATAATTAATATATATAGTAATTATGAATATAATTTATATTTGTAAATAATTAATAATTTAATTAAGAATTCATAATATAATTATTAATTATTAGTATAATTAACAATTAATAATTAATATAATATTTAAAATATAATTTCTAATAATATAATTAATAGTACAGTTGATAATATCATATATATATATAATATAATTTATCATATGTTGATTATATAACTTTAAAATTATAATTTGTTTATTTTTTATTTACTTTTACTAAAATCAACATTGGTTTTACCATAGGGATAAGATTTATTATGGAGGTTGATCTTTAGAGAAATCCTGATATAAGAGTTATTATTTCGTATATTATTTGTAATTTTTTTTTAATAATGGTAAATATCACATCAATATAAATATTTTTTATATAAATTGTTAATTTAAATGGTAGTGCAATGATATTGTTTTATTTCAATGTGGGATTTTGTATATTTGTATTCCTATATGTTTGCTTATTTCGTTTTCTATTATAAGGAAATTGTAGGGGCTGATGCAATTTTGTAATAGCTTCATTAGCTTTATTATCTCTAAACAAAAACATTGATAAAGGTATAGATCTTTTAATGGTGGTCCAATATTCAATGCTTTTTTTGCGCTAGCAAAACCTATTTTTAGCACTTTTATAAGAAATTTTTGAAGTATTGTGATGGGATTTGATCAAATTTTATAAAGGAGATATTTATTGGTGTCAAGGGTTTATTCAAGTGTCTCATTTTCCCTTTGATAGTTATCTTTCCACTAGTTTTTTCCACTACACTTCCTATTTAAATTGCCATTTGGGTTGGTTGTTCCCAAGGAAGACTTCCACTACAATTGTTTTTTATAATACTTCTACAACCATATCCCATAAAAACCCTAATTAGAAGTTTCCCCTATATTTTAGTAAAACCTTGATTTTTAATATCATATTACCAAATTTTAGGTACTTATTGACCCATTTCTTTATTATATTTTTTGGGGGGCTTGTTTTGGGTGATTTTTTGAGCTTTTCAGAGATTTTTTGAAATATTTGAGGCTGTGAACGGTTAAAAAAATGCTATAAAAATATTTACAGTCTCTATCAACAATCCATGGGTCCAATTTTAGGGTCTTTTGGGTGGTTCACAGATGGATCATGATTAACCTAAACTATGTGGCCACCCCTCCAAACCCCGTAGCATTAGGAGATGGGGGTTTGCATGTTTGGAAGATGGTTAGACTAACCATGCAGAAAAATTGGGCACCCTTTCCAAAATCCAAGTGAGGTTTCACTATAACATCTCGTTATTGTCTTTTATGTAATTCAATTCCCTTTACTTGTTTCTTCTTTAATTGGGTGTGACTTGGACTCCCAAGGATAGAGAGAATTTATTAAGGAAAATGACCTAAAGTTCAAAGATGTATGTCTGTTTTAATTAATGGAGTCTGGGTATAAACATATAATGACTGGATAGGGTTCTCCACAAGTTCGAAGAACCCCTAAGTCGGTTTGGATAATTCTACTAGAAACTAGTCTTTTGCAGACTTTAGTAAAAATACACACTATGTAATGAGATTATGAACCGTGTAATTTCACCAAGTAAGATACCAAGAACATGTTCCACAACATTAAAGGATTACACGTCAGGTAAAGGTTATGCAATGTGTAATGGTTAATGATTAGTTTAGGATAAAAATGTGATGGGTTTTGCAGCATATATAGACCCCATGGATTACACAACCTATAAAGAGATTCCATGTTGTGTGATCATCACAATTTGGGATTTTAGGGTGCTACAAAGATGATTTTTATTTCATTCTTTGGCACGCCTCTTCCCTCTCAACCTAGAAGAACTCTCTAGTGATTTTAAGAACTGAAACCCCTTTCGGATCGATTCATTTGGTGTTTGATCATCAGATTTGTGCACGGTGTCTCTCAGAAAGAGTAATTCTCTCTACTTATTAATTAACTTTGATTATGGAAATGACATTGCATTTCATTATCAAATATGTTGACCCATGGTGATGAATCTTCTTTATTCGTTCTAGATCTATGGAGTGATCTTATTTCAGGGTTCAATCCTTTGTTGGTTGTGGGGTAGCAGTTGTTCCTTCTTTGAGTTATTTGAAACCTATCCTATTTGTCAACACTTGATGATAAATGGAATAGATATTAATATTTTTATATTGATTATGTGGCCTCAATTTTTATTTTTGTGTTCTTCACATTGGTGGATCCCATTATGGGAATGTGTGTCCCCGAGTTTTGAGGTAGGTGGTTATATCTCTAGCCAATGTTAGTGAAATTTATTTCTCCGATTTTAATATATTGTTTTATAAATGAAATGAATTGTTTGACTAATTTTATTTTTGTGTGTGCAGAAATGGGTTTTTGATAAAAGATGGATTTCCCCTAGTATTGGTAAATGAAAAGGTTTTTTAAATTATTGTCAAATGGTTTAATGAAATGGTTTTCAAATCATGATATGATTAAATGGTTTGATAAATAGTTTTAAAAATATATCACATGGTAAAACCTTGTTACTTAGGTGGAAGGTGTAGTAATAGGCCTTTTCCACAATCAGGGGGTTATCTCTTGGGTTGTTACTCTGATCTCTTGGAATATTGTTCTAGGGACTTGTTAGACCTATTGGGGGGTTCACTTGTTGGGGTGTTCCTATTATATCTAGACTCAATTCATATATCTAGAGTCTTGATGCATGTGTTATTATATATGTATAGGTACAAGTGTCCTAGTTATCCTAACCTAGTTTGAACCTTGGTGTGATGTAACCTATGCATTGATTTTTCCAATTTTGGTTGTTTTGGTTTATACAATTTTGGTTGTATTGTCACAGATTTGAAATGGTATGTGATACATTCTTTGGTTCGATATGATATATCTATTTTAGTATTTTAACATGAAATTCTTTGAAATTGATTAACCTGGTTTATTTAGAAATGTCGAAAAGGGGGAAATCAAATTATGTTGTCATTATTATAATATAAAACTCATATATTGTATAGCATTCCTTGTTTTATTTTAATTTGAGCATGCTTGTATTATTGTACAAATATTTTTTTATGGAATACCTAGGTGGGACCCTACAGAGCATGTTATCTCACACCATTCACACCCCTTCAGCAATGCATAGACCTTGTTATATATTTAGATGTAAGGAAAGGAAAGGCGTTGTGGTAAGGAATTAAAGGTTTTCGGTCAGCTAGGTTTGGGTAGATGGATGTTGAGATGATTTTATTTTTCTCATGCTATCTCAGGGAGACTATTGGAGTTGCTATTTAGTTTTATCATCCTTTTTATTTAGACTTTTCACTTAGCGATTGATTTTATACTTTTTCGATCGTATCACTTATGATGTTCTCTATCTATTATGACAAATATATAAATGTTTTCTTTCACTATTTATTTCTTTATATATATGTATGTAATGTTTTCTGCATCAGGTTAGGATAAATGATTCCCAATATTTGTTTTTGATGCCCTATGGCTAGTCACTAGCTCATGAGGCACATGAACGCCCTTCAGGTATGTGGAAATTCGGGTTGGGTACCATTTTGAGAGGGTATATGGTTCAGGTTCATCATAGTTTTGTATTAGATGATGTCTTTCCTTAATATTCTTTGTCTTATGGCATTTGGTGGACTATAAATGGGAATTTCAGGACTTCATAGGTATATTTCGGTGAGTTCCTAGCCAGCTCTTATCATGATAAGACTCAAGTAAACATGTGATGTTGGGATGTGTGTCTCACATTTTGAGTTCTTGGTATTAATCTTAGTTTTTTCTTATGGTTTTTTAGTTTTGAATTGATATTAATATATTTTCGAATCATTTATTCTATTTTGGTGTGCAAAAACATACCTCTGAGATGTGTTCTGTGATTTACTCGCGATGGTTAAGTTGATGATACTTAAGGGAATCCTATAATGGATCATAATTTTTTCAAGGATATCATGCGAGTAGTTCATTATATAGACTAGAATGTACCGAAAGTCCAAAATATAGTCATTGAGGTACATCTGGGATATATAAGAGATATATATAGATCTTAGGATTCCTTGCATGAGAATCCATTATACATTAAATTTATGAATGAAACTAAATAGGTAGAGGACTAGATTGATAATTTTGATCAAATTTTTGACTTCCTAGATACACCTGAGAGTATCAAGGTGAAGTGTGCGGCTTTCAAACTTGATGGTACTAGAAATAAATGGTGGGATTCCATTATATTAGTGAATATGTGTGTGGTATTAGACTAGAAGGGTTTAAAGAATCTCTTCATCAAGATAGTTTTTCCATAGTCTTTAATGATAGAGAATTATCTAGAGTTATTGTATTTGTAGTGGGGAGAGTGTTTAGTGTCAGCATACACTAATTGGTTTGCTAAGAAAGTTCATTTTTCACCAAAGGTTATAAATAATGACCTTCTAAAAGATCAAAATTGACTATCAGGTTTGCAACTGGATACCAGATAATAGGTATTTATACTGAATATCATCAATAATGTGGATACAGTGGACAAGGATATGGTGGAAGAAATGAATATAGTGGGAAATTTTTCATATTTTTTTCATTATCTTTCACCTTGTGGTAGATTCAGTTATGACCCAAGGAAAAAAGATGAAGTGGTAATATTATCACAAGAGTGGTGGAGGTGGTCCTCAGTAGAAGTCATCTTCAGCACCCCCAGTTGCATTTAGTAGTGTCCCTTTGACTTACCATTAGTGTGGAAAGGTTGGAAACTTGGTGTTCTTGTCCTTCTCCTACAAAGATGTGTAACGGTTGTGGGGATTATTTTCATCTATGGTGTTTTTGTCATGTTATGTCTACACCAAGATATGGTAAGAGATAATTGACTCCAAAGGATAATATGGCATAGTAAGATTCTTTAACGACTATAGGTCTCCAACCACAGGCATCAAGAATGAATAACCTTTATGTTTTAGGTGTGTTTCCTGTGGAGGTAGATGTCGGTATAGTGATAGTGAGAGGTACCATATTTATTGCATCTTTTATAGAGTTTTCTTTATTTCATACCAGTGTTTCCCACTCATTTATTTAAGGTTGTTTTTTATATGGTTAAACTTAAAATGGATTTCATGTACTTTTTTATAGATTTAGATATGCCTCGTAGGAAGAGGAAATAGAAGGGGTTTTAGCATAATTTTTGTGTGCAGTTGATAGCTAATGTGGAGTTAGTCTGGGATTTTCTTTTTCTTGATCTAAATTTGTTTGATTTCATCGTCATGGTGGATTATTTTGTTGCTCATTTTGTTGACGTTAATTATTATCATTTGAGTGACTCTTTTCATACGATTGATGGGAGGTCATGGGTGTTTTGGGGAGAGTGGGATCAGAGGTTAGGTTATAAAGGACCTTCCTTCCCAGACCTTAGGATTTTTTTGTCTATTATAGTAGTTTACCCCAATTATGTTTCTTCTATTGTTGATCTTCCTACTATTTTTTGGGATTTTCATGAAGTTTTCCTAGATTATTTCTGAAGGATTCCTCTAAAAAGGTATGTGGGTTTTATGATTTAATTGGTGCTAGGTACATGCTCGATTTCTATTTATTCCTATCATAGGGAACCAACATAGGTCAAGAAGATCATGATTTAGTTATATGATCTCATAGAGAAGGGGGTTTTTTTACTTCAGTATTTTTCCTCGGTTAACCCCAATTCTCTTTTCCAAGAGGGTATATGGTTCACTTTGATTTTTCAAGGACTATTAGAATTTAAACAGGGTTACAGTTAAAAATAAGTATCATTTTCCTCATGTTGAATGTTGTTTTGATTAGTTAAATGGGTGAAGGTGGTTTCTAGAGATCAATATTTGGTTGGTTTATCATAAGCTTAGAGTTTGGGAGTGTGATATATTGAAGACGACTTTTAGGAGTAGGTATGGACATTTTTAATATCTTTTGATATTGTTAGGTATGACTAACACACATACAGTTTTTATAAATTTTATGAATAGGATATTCCATCTATATCTTTACACTATTGTGGTAGTTTTTATGGATGATATTTTGGTTTATTTGAGATCTAAGTGCGAGAAATGGCGCCATTTGGGTGTGGTTCTAGAAATCCTAAGGAGTATTCATTTGTAAATAAATATTTCAAAATTAAATCTTCATATCTATGTAGTGAATTTCATGAGGAATGTGATTTTATGACCATGGATTATCAGTTTATCCTGAGAAGGTAATGGTTGTATTTTGATGGGAAGAACCACGTAATTTCTTTGAGATTTAAATATTTTGTGGTACTTATATATTCTACCAATTGTTTGTTAAGGATTTATCAAAGTTGGTATCACCTTAAACTAATATTACCAAGAAAGGGGTGAAATTTATAGGTGATGTAAACTGTTAGTATTCTTTTGATGAACTGAAACAACTTCTGACAACATCTCTTATTCTGATCTTACAAGAGCCAAGTAAAAGTTATATAATTTTCTATGATTCTTATAGACATAGTTTGGGTTTTTTGATCATGTAAAATGATCATGGGGTATCTTAAAACCCTCTTTATAATCAACCACAATAGAAGAATCATGACACTCAGGATTTAGATATTTCCACAGTAATCCATGCACTAAGTGATGGTGGAACTATCTTTTTGGGGAGAGGTTCGTAGTCTTTTCTGACCATAATATTTTAGTCTATATACTTTCATATAAATACAATAATATCAAAAATATGAAATGGGTGAAATAACTTCAATAATTTTACATTAATATCACCTACACCCTAGGTAAGGGGGATGTCATTGCAGATGCTCTTAGTAGGAAAATTCCATCGCAGATTGTTTTGGAATCAAAGGAAGAGTGGATCCTTATGGGGATTTTTTGTTAGTTGCATATGGATGCTCAGGAGGATGTTTCAGGTATGGTTATGAATATTTTTCGGTTATCATCATATCTCCTAGAGTCTATTATATATGTACAGTAATAGGATTATGTGCTTGGAGGAATTCAAGAAACCCTATATAGTGGGGATACCATTTTTGGTTGGTCTCTCTCTTTAGGTGGTATTCATCATTTTAGGGATCGTTTGGTCATCCAATATCAGTGAGGAGATCAATTTTGTTTTATTGTCATAAATTATCATTTTAAATTCCTTTTGGGACTAAGAATATGTATTATGATATGATACATAGATTCTTGTAGCTAGGTATAAAGTGTGACATTGCTGATTATGTGTCACATTATTACACCTAGAAATAAAAAAAGGCATAGCATCTGAAACCTTACAGTTTTCTCTATTCTATTCTAGTATTGGTATGTAAATGGGATAAGGTATCCATGGATTTTATTGTTTTATTATCATGAAATTAAATAGGGATTAATGTTTTCTGGGTGGTGATTGGTCGATTAAAAAAATCTACTCATTTCATTACAATAAGGGACACCAATAAAGTTGAAGATATAGGTAAGATGTATGTGTAAGAGATTGTGATGATACATGTGGTTCCCTCTACCATTGTTTTAGAATGGTATTATAGGTTTACTTTGAAGTTTTTTATGGGTATCAAAGAGGAAATGGGGACTCATGTTAGGTTGAGTACATCTTACCATCCTCAGATAGACGGTCATACATAGCATGTTATTCGGATTTTGGAGGACATGATTCTTGCATGTTTCTTGAATTATTCTAGATAATGGGATAGTAATTTAGGAATGGTTTAGTTTTCTTATAACAAAAGTTATCAATATTATATCAGAATAGATCCATTTTAGGATCCGTATGGTCACCCATGTAGATCATCTCTTTTTTGGGAACAGGTGGGAATAGAATCTTTGGTGGGATTGATTTTTGTTCAGAAGAGGTTTGTGAGGATTCAAGATATACCTTGATGTCTAGTTATAGGTCATAGTAGATAGAAATATTATGAATATCAGCATAATTTCCATTTGTATTTTCTCATTATTGACTAGGTTTTCTTTAAAAAAATAATCTGTTGGGTCATAGTTATCTTTGGGAAAATGGAAAGCTGGATTTAAGATATGTTGGACCATATGAGGTTTTTAATCAACTTGGGAAGGTTTCTTATTGGTTATAATTTATGGTTTATTTGATAGGAATTCATGGTTATTTCCACATATCACTTATTAGGAAATACCATTCTGATTTCTATCACATTTTTAGTTGGGAAGAGATTAAGATAGATCCAAATGTTTCTATTGTAGACAATTCAGAAGATATTATTGACTCTAAAGTTAAAGACTTTTGGGGGAATTCGATTCTATTGATTAAAGAGTTATGGAGACATGGATCATATTCACATGAGACTTAGGAGAATGATTCATGGATGAGGTAGAAATGACGACACCTCTTTACCGAACTGCATTATTTTAAATGACTTTTCGGGGATTTAAAGTCTTATGGGGAAGATTTTGTGACATCATATTACTGTATTTCATGTAATTCCCTTCTCTTTAATTATTCCCCTTTAATTTGGTGTGTCATGGAATCCCAAGGATGGAGATCATTTTTGTGGGAAATGAACTAATGTTCAGGTGTGTATGTTTGTTTTAAGAAATGGAACCTAGGTATAAATGTACAATGGCTTAATAGTGTTCTCCTTGAGTTTGGATAATCACTACTACAAAAACAGTCTTTATCAGCGCTCAAAACGAGCTTTTTCAGCACTATAAAAGCGTTGTAAAGCTCGGTGGTGATAAAGGGGGGTACCCATTATTAGCACTTTTTAGCGCTGATAAATGGAGATTTTATCAATACTAAAAAGTACTTATAAATGAAGCCTTTATCAGAGCTAAAAAGGAACTGATAAAGGTGGAATTTATCAGTGCTAAATGAGCGTTGATAAAAACAACTGTTTATCAGCGCTGAAAGAGCGCTCATAAATGCGTGTTTTATCAGCTCTCCTTTAGCGCTGATAAACTGATCCTTTATCAGCGATTCTTTAGTGCTGATAAAGGTGTAGTTTATCAGTTATTTTTTAGCGCTGATAAAAGATTCATTTATCAGCGCTAAAAAAGCACTGATAAATGCCATGTCTACAGCTACTAAAAAATCTGCAGCAGCACACCCGAACACCTTCAAAACAAATCAGAATCTCAATAAGCTAATTAGAGAAAGTATACCCATACAAAATTAACACATAAATCATAAGATAATTAGACCAAGTATACCCATACAACAAGTATACTTGTACACCATTAACACATAATTCATAAGTTAATTAAGTGCATAAAGAATTCAATTCAGAATTCAGGGGGTTGGGGTTGTTCAAGGGTTTGGGGTGGCTGTCCAAGGGGGTTAGGGGGTGTTCGGGGGGATGGGGGTGTTTGGGGGGGGATTTCCAGGGGGTGGGCTGGTGTCCAGGGTGTCGGGGGGGCTTTATAGGGGGTGGGGTGTCCAGAGGGGTGGGGGTGTCCAGGGGGTGGGTTGGTGTCCAAGGGGGTAGGGGTGATCTAGGGGGTTGGTGGGGTTGACTCGTACACATCACAAAGGACTCATGGATCGTTCTTATAAAATATCAACACAATCTGAATGCGTTTGGTCGGATTTCTGTAGGTCAGTTGTTGTTTTCACTTAAAATTGTGTCCATTTTAAACCAAAGAGAGATCCTTTGAGTGCTACCGGCCACATCGTGCATCATATTGAGGTGGCGATGACTCGTACACATCAAAAAGGACCCGTGGATTGTTCTCCTAAAGGATCAACACAATCGGAATGTTTTTGGTTGGATTTCCGTAGGTCAGTTGTTGTTTTCACTTAAAATTGTGTCCATTTTAAACAAAAGAGAGACCCTTTGAGTGGTACCGGCCACACAGTGCCTTGGATTGATGCGGGGATTACTCTTACACATCACAAAGGACCCATGGATCGTTCTTATAAAATAGCAAGACAATCTGAATGCGTTTGGATGGATTTACATAGGTTATTTGTTGTTTTCACTTAAAATTGTGTCCATTTTAAACCAAAGAGAGACTCTTTGAGTGCTATCGGCCACACCATGACTCATATTGAAGTGGGGATGACTCGTACACATCACAAAGGACTCTTGGAGAATTATCCTAAAGTATCAATACAATCTGAATTTGTTTGGTCTGATTTCCGTAGGTCAGTTGTTGTTTTCACTTAAAAGTGTGTGCATTTTAAACAAAATAGAGACCCTTTGAGTGGTACCAGATACACCGTGCCTTGGATTGAGGCGGGGTTGACTCTTACACATCACCAATGACTCTTGGATCGTTCTTATAAAATATAAAGTCAATCTGAATGCGTTTGGTCAGATTTTCATAGGTTAGTTGTTGTTTGCAATTAAAATTGTGTCCATTTTAAACAAAAGAGAGACCCTTTGAGTGATAGCGGTCACACCGTGCTTCAGATTGAGGCGAGGTTGACTCGTAAACGTCAAAAATGATCCTTTGATCATTATTATAAAAGATCAAGGTAATATGAATGCTTTTGGTTGGATTTTAATAGGTCAGTTTTTGTTTTCAATTAAAATTGTGTCCATTTTAAACAAAAGAGAGACCCTTTGAGTGATAGCGGTCACACCATGCCTCGAATTGAGGTGGGGTTGACTCGCACATGTCAAAAAGGACCCATGGATCATTCTCCTAAAGTATCAACACAATCTGAATCTATTTTGTTGAATTTCCGTAAGTCAGTTGTTGTTTTCACTTAAAATTGTGTACATTTTAAACAAAATAGAGACCCTTTGAGTGGTACCGGTCACACCGTGCCTCGTATTGAGTCGGGTTTGACTCATACACATCACCAAGGACCCTTGAAACTCTATTATAAAATATAAGGGCAATCTGAATGCGTTTGGTCATATTTTCATAGGTCAGTTGTTGTTTTCAATTAAAATTGGGTCCATTTTATACAAAAGAGAGACCCTTTGAGTGATAGCGAGTACACCATGCCTTGGATTAAGGTGTAGTTGACTCTTAAATGTCACAAAGGACCCATGGATCATTCTAATAAAGTATCAACACAATCCAATTACATTTGGTCGGATTTCCGTAGGTCAGTTGTTGTTTTCACTTAAAATTGTGTCCATTTTAAACAAAATAGAGACCCTTTGAGTGATACCAGCCATACCGTGCCTCAGATTGAGGCGGGGATGACTCTTACACATAAAAAAGGACCCTTGGATCTTTCTCTTAAAGGATAAACACAATCCAACTAGGTTTTGTTGGATTTTCGTAGGTCAGTTGTTGTTTTCACTTAAAATTGTGTCCATTTTAAACAAAATAGAGACCATTTGAGTGATATCGGTCACACCGTGCCTTGGATTGAGGCGGGGTTGACTTTTACACATCACAAAGGACCCTTGGATCATTATACTCAAGGATCAACACAATAAGAATGTGTTTGGTTGGATTTACGTTGGTCAGTTGTTGTTTTCACTCAAAATCGTGTCCATTTTAAACAAAATAGAGACCCTTTGAGTGGTACCGGCCACACCGTGCCTCGTATTGAGGTAGGGATGACTCATACATGTCACAAAGGAACTATGTATATTTATACTAAAGTATAAACACAATACGAATGGGTTTGTTCTAATTTCCTTAGGTTAGTTGTTGTTTTCACTTAAAATTGTGTCCATTTTAAACAAAATAGAGACCCTTTGAGTGATACCAGCCACACCGTGCCTCAGATAGAGGTGGGGTTGACTTTTACACGTCAAAAAGGACCCATGGATCGTTCTTATAAAATATCAAGACAATACTAATGTGTTTGGTTGGATTTCTGTAGGTTAGTTGTTGTTTTCACTTAAAATTGTGTCCATTTTAAACCAAAGAGAGACTCTTTGAGTGCTACCGGCCACACCGTGCCTCAGATTGAAGTGGGGATGACTCTTAAATGTCAAAAAGGACCATTGGATCCTTATCCTAAAGTATCAATACAATATGAATGTTTTTTGTTGGATTTCCATAGGTCAGTTGTTGTTTTCACTTAAAATTGTCTACATTTTAAACAAAATAGAGACCCTTTGAGGGGTACTGGCCACACCGTGCCTCTGATTGAGGCGGGGTTGTCTCATAAACATAACCAATGACCCTTGGATCGTTCTTATAAAATATCAAGGCCATATGAATGTATTTGGTTGGATTTCCATAGGTCAGTTGTTGTTTTCAATTAAAATTGTGTTCATTTTAAACAGAAGAGAGACCCTTTGAGTGATAGCGGACACACCATGCTTCGGATTGAGGTAGGGTTGACTCATACACATCAAAAAGGAACCTTGTATCATTCTCTTAAAGGATCAACACAATCTGAATTAGTTTGGTCGGATTTCCGTAGTTCAGTTGTTGTTTTCACTTAAAATTGTGTACATTTTAAACCAAATAGAGACCCCTTGAGTGATACCGGCCACATCGGGCCTCATATTGAGGCAGGGATGACTCGTACATGTCAAAAAGGACCATTGGATCATTATCCTAAATTATCAACACAATCTGAATGGGTTTGGTTGGATTTACGTTGGTCAGTTTTTGTTTTCACTTAAAATTGTGTCCATTTTTAACAAAATAGAGACCCTTTGAGTGATATCAGCCACACCGTGCCTTGGATTGAAGCTGGATTGACTCATACACGTCAAAAAGGACCCATGTATAGTTCTCCTAAAATATCAACATAATATGAATGTGTTTGATAGGATTTCCATAGATCAGTTGTTGTTTTCACTTAAAATTGTGTCCATTTTAAACAAAATAGAGACCCTTTGAGTGATGTCGGCCACACTGTGCCTCGGATTGAGGCGGGGATAACTCGTACACATCAAAAATGACCCTTGTATCGTTCTACTAAAGGATCAACTCAATACGAATGGGTTTGGTCTGATTTCCATAGGTCAGTTGTTGTTTTCACTTAAAATTGTGTTCATTTTAAACAAAATAGATACCCTTTGAGTGATACCGGCAACACCGTGCCTCAGATTGAGGTGGAGATTACTTTTACACATCCCAAAGGACTCTTTGATCGTTCTCCTAAAGTATCAACACAATCCAAATGTGTTGGTCAGATTTCCGTAGGTCAGTTGCTGTTTTCACTTAAAATGTGTCCATTTTAAACAAAATAGAGACCCTTTGAGTGGTACCGGCCACACCATGCCTCAGATTGAGGAGGGTATGACTCATACACATCAAAAAGGATTCTTGGATCATTCTATTAAAGGATAAACCCAATACTAATTGGTTTGGTCAGATATCTATAGGTCAGTTGTTGTTTTCACTTAAAATTGTGTACATTTTAAACAAAATAGAGACCCTTTGAGTGGTACCGGCCACACCATGCCTTGGATTGAGGTGGGGTTGACTTTTACACATCATCAAGAACCCTGGGATCGTTCTTATAAAACATCAAGGCAATATTAATGCATTTTTTCAGATTTTCATAGGTCAGTTGTTGTTTTCAATTAAAATTGTGTCCATTTTAAACAAAAGAGAGACCCTTGGAGTCATAGAGGTCAAACCGTGCCTCGGATGGAGGCGGGGTTGACTTTTACACATCACAAAGGACCCTTGGATCTTTCTCCTAAAGTATCAACACAATCCTAATGCATTTGGTCAGATTTTTTAAGGTCATTTGTTGTTTTCACTTAAAATTGTGTACATATTAAACAAAATAGAGACCCTTTGAGTGATATCGGCCACACCGTGCCTCGAATTGTGGTGGGTATGATTCGTACATGTCACAAAGGACCCGTGGATAGTTCTCCTAAATGATCAACATAATCTGAATGGTTTTGGTTGTATTTATTTAGGTAAATTGTTTTTTCACTTAAAATTGTGTCCATTTTAAACAAAAGAGAGACCCTTTGAGTGGTACCGGCCACACCGTGCATCGGATTGAGGTGGGGATGACTCTTAAACGTCAAAAATGACACATGGATCGTTCTTATAAAATATCAAGACAATATGAGTGTGTTTGTTCAGATTTTCATAGGCCAGTTGTTGTTTTCACTTAAAATTGTGTCCATTTTAAACAAAATAGAGATCATTTGAGTGGTTCATCATTCTTGCATGTTGCTGGTGCATATCATCTATTAAAATGGGGAAATGAATCATTGGATATAGGATGTTTTATTTAATAAAAATTACAATTTTCCTATGAACATTTACATACAACAGTATTTCATCTTTTGATCCCCTTAACCCCTCTCAAAAATGACCACCAATTGTACATGTCCCCAAGTCAGATCTTCATTGTATTTGTGTACAATCTGCCATCAAGTATGCATCACACTTGTTTCTGAACACATCTATATTGTCTTGTGAGTATGAGGATTTTTGGCAGTCAGAGTAGTACTGCAAAATATAAAAAATAATAATTAATAAATTAATTAAATGAACTAGTAGTTGTTTTTGAAAATACATCTTTAGGGATGCTAGTTTGTTGATGAAAAACGATCTCTTTTAGAAATTTACAAACATAATAACCGAAATCATTATCGTTTGTTTGTTTTGGACACTGCAAAAAAAATATTATTAAGAGAATAAGTAACTTGTGTTGAGATTTGTTTGGATAGTGAAATTTTATTAAATATACCCTGATATTTGTCCAGACGTAGTACTTGCTCACCTCATTATGCTTAGCCCCTGTCCTCATTCCTTTTTTAGACGATAATGATACACCACCCTATCATAAAAAAATCCTTAGTAAAAGATAATATAAATTATATTACTTGATGTTTAGACCTAAAACGTAAGATTTAGTGTCTTACATATTCAAAAACTCCATCATGTGTGGTCAATTTAATGGATATCCTTGATTTGAATCCATAAAATAAATCTTTGGAGTATCCAAGTTCACCTCAATTTGCAACCAATGTTTCCTAAAAACACAAAAAGGAATAATTAATAAAAGAAGTGAAAATATAATTGATATTCTTCAATCATAGAGTTTTACCCCTGCATGGTTGGTATTAGGAAGAGTCTGTCATCTATAATCTTACTTTCAAATGTTTTCAGCAAGTTGTTCACTATTGCATCCCTTTTTGATGGCTCTAATTTTTTTAGGTGTGTTGATGTCGTATGAGGACTAACGAGTCCAAATCTTGGCTCATGGTAAAATTCCTTCAACTGTTTTTCATAAATTCGTATGTTAATACTATAAAATGAATTTAGTCATAATTTCCACATTAGATCAGCTTTTAGAAAATCAATTCATGGAAACATACCTCATATAAACATTTATAACTGTGATGCCTAACCAACCGTTTTCAAGTATCTCATTTACATTTTCAACAGTAATGAAATATTGACTTTCCTCTCCGTATATATTCTCTTCGAAAACCACTATATGACTATTACCATCTTTTTTCTTCGTATCCACATGAGTCTTCAATGATAGTAAATGTGGATAGAGAATAGGTGGTGTTATTGTGCTTTCAGTAGCTCCTTGGGATCGGTTGGTCGATCCATTAGAAGTTTTTGATCTGACATTTGTCACCCCCTTCCCTTTCTCCATCTATAACAACAATCATTGGTTCAGACCCTTTTTTCATTAATTGTTAAAGGTTTAGCTTGAAAAAAAGGAAATAAATACCTCTTTGTCTGCATGTACTCTTAAAAGTTGTGATGGCCATGCAATGAATGTCCCAATAGCCTTTCCGGCCGTATGAATATCATCGTCAATAAGTGGAAAAGGTACCTCTACATTTGGCTCATGAGCTATAGTAATCGTCACTTTCAGATGATCTTTCGGAAGTGGTCTATTATAAAGTGTGGCATCTGGGATATTGAACATTGTAGCCCTCGCTGCAAGGTGATAGGTGGGTGTTGACATATATAAATCACAATCATTATCACCCTATAGAAGATCAGTACAGAAAAATTATCAGTGTTTGTCTAATTCACATTTCATGGGAACAATTATTAAAATATTGATTACCATGGCTAAGACTGTTCTTTGAGGGGAATGGCTCGCCTCAAAGTTGTTGGGGGTGGGGCGGGATGTTCATGTGCTAGTTGTTCTTAACTTGTGTCTTCCCTTTGCTTCCCACCCATAAAATTTTCTATAAACTCTCCCTGCAATTGAAATCGTTCTTCAAGGGTTGCTATTTTTTCTCATTTGTTCCAATTTTTCATCTGTATCATCCGTTTTTTCTTCTTCTCAAAATATACTCGGGGTGTCACCCAAAACCCCGCACCTCTGACACGACTGTATTTTTTTGGCTACTTTAAATTCGTCGATAATATTTTTGTATCTGCTACAGGAGTAGCTGATTCCTGTGACTGTCAGATATAGGAAAATAACTAATTATTTTTTTTAATAACAATTTAAAACAAATATTTTTATCATCGTGTCATACTTACACATATTTCCCACACTCTTTGTGTGTTCTCATCTACTAAATTCCCTTCCTTATTCACACGTGCCTCCTTCCATACCACATGACGTTGGATGGAAGTGTATTTGGTTTTAGACTCATCAATCTACATATAAACATAGAAATATTATTATGATGTTTTTTATTGGCACCTAACAATATTACCGTAAATTTAAAATATGTACCATTTTCTTTTCTAATGAAGTGCACCCCATCCTAGCTTTACGATGTGGGTATGCTAGTTTTGATGCACTTTCCTTATTTTTAGTACAGAGTTTCTGTTTCATAAATGAAATATTGATAATCAAAGTGATGAATACAGGTATCCTCAAACAACTTATTATCACCCACAATGTACCAGAAACTTCTCATCCCCACGGTGGCCAATAAATGCATCCCATGCTTCTTGGGATATCAGGTGAGCGTAGACAATGGGTGGGTGTGGGTTTATTTTAACTTTGTAATATTTTAGGTGAAATTTTGTTAATATAGTGAAAAAAACTCGATGAATCCTTCTTGTAAGCCTTAGTACATAATCCTTGTGTGAATTTTCTACTATAAAAGTACTCTACAAGAGATTGAGAAGAGTAATACATTGTTTCATTATTTTATTTTCTAGTAAATTAAAAAAATTAATTAATAATGTTACCTTAATTTCTTCCCAGATCACAGCCTTCATCCCGGACACAACATGGTTCCATGAATCTATGTCAATCAGCACGCATTGTTGAGTGACAACTCCAATGTAGCTGCTAAACATATCCTTGTTGGGATTCACATGCTAGCCTTGTGCATTCCATCTGACTTCAAATTTGATACCTTTTCTTTTCTTCTTAAGAACTTTGGCTAACACCATCAAACTACGATGCACTTGTGTTTTTTGCGACGTCGGTCCTTCATTACCGACCATTTCATTGATATCAACATCATCTATATGTTCATCTGAAATGGTATCAACGACATGTGTTGATGGTTGTTGGACCTCAACACTAGGAGAAAAAGGAGCCACAGCAGCAGCAGCAGCAGCCGCAACAAGAGCAGGAGTAGCAGCAGGAGTTGCAGTAGGAGGAGCAGCAGGAGCAACAGGATCCACAGCAGGAGCAGCAGCTGCTGCAGGAGCAGCAAGAGCAGCAGCAACCGCAGCAGCAGCAGCTTGAGAGACTTATTCATCCTCAAGGTTAGGATCACCAGAATGTGCAAAATTCATTATCTACAAAAGTGGTTTAACAGTTAATTTATATTACATAAATTCAGTAATGATAAGATAATAACATGAGATAACAAGATCTATATTACAAACAAAATATTACCTGTTTATTGAACTCTCTTTCTCTTTTTCAAAGGTTGAAGGGATTTGACACCTCTATCAATTATCCAAATCCCTTCATTGTAGTCTCCTCTAACATACAAAACATCATCTACATTGGGACCACTCTGAAATGATTGAGACGTACCACTGAAAGGATCATCCTCAACTAAATTTCCATCAGAACCTTCAGTAGTTTTGGACAATAACAGAACAATCGACTACTTTTGGTTTGTAAGATCTGAAACGTAAAAAACTTGTACTACTTGTGATGCCATTATAAACTATTCATCTTTGAACCCTTCTTTTCTAAAATCAACTTTCACAAATCCTCATTCATCTATTTTAACACCACTGTTGTTATCAACCAATTTGCATTGAAAAATCAGAAATTGGAATGTCGTATAATCCAACTCCCATATTAGTTTGATAATGCCAAAGTATGACATATTTTCATAAATTGGATTTCTGTCCTTACTACCAGAAACATTCATCGCTTCAGCCACTAGTGTAACTTCACTATTTTTCATGGTACTATCTTCATCATGTTCATCTATATAGAATGTATACCCATTAATTACATAACCACTGTAAGATAATACATACACACTTGGTCTACCGGCTATCCATCGAAGTTGTTATAAAATTGAATTAATATTTTCATCCAACTACATAAAAATATGGTCCTGAAACCATCCTATAAACTGGTGATTATGTGTATTGGATAACCATTTTTCAGCCCTTGATGGATTCAACTGCCTAATAATTTCTTTGTGAGTTTCAATATATGGAGCAACCTCCCAACTATTATGCAAAACATAAAGATGGGCCTGCTTCTGATCTGTAATACTGATTGTCACTACTTCTCTTCCAGAAATTCCCTCACCCTCAATGCATCCAGTGTGACGAGATTTTGGGACACCAATGCTTTCCACATCAGATAGGTATTCGGTATAAAATTCAGTGGCTTCCTCAACAATATATCGTTCCACTATACAACCCTCTGGACGACTTCAATTTTTGACATACCCTTTCAAAATCTTCATATACCGTTCAATAGGATACATCCATCTCTAGTGCACAGGACCACAAAGTTGAATCTCTCTCTCCAATTGAATCATCAAATGAACCATCATATAAAATAATTTTGGCGGGAAGAAGATTTCTAATTCACATAATATGATGACAATTTCTTTTTCCCTAGCTGGAAATTTTTTTGGGTCTAAAACTTTGCTACATATAGCTTTGAAAAATAAACAATGTTTGGTTAACTTATGACGAACATTTTTGGGAAAAATTAAACGTAAAGCTATAGGAATTAGATCTTTCATGAAAACATGGAAATCATGTGATTTAAAACCTTTTAACTTCAAATCATTCATTGACACAATGTTCTTGATATTTGATGAATACCCCTCTGGAACCTTTACATGATTGAAGAAGTTTCAAAACTGATATCTCTCCTCCCTAGAAAGAGTATAAGCAGCTGGAGGAAGAACCATTCGATTTTAACCCCTCACGAGAGCCAACTCTTCTCGTATTCCCATGTCAACCATGTCCAAACATGCCTTAATTCCATATTTTGTTTTGCCAGGGGAATTTAGAAACGTTCCGATAACACTGTCACATACTTTTTTTCCACATGAATCACATCAAGAAAATGTTTGACGTACAAATAATTCCAGTATGGTAATTGAAAAAACACTAATCTCTTTTTTCAACCGATTTTCGTAAGGTTTATCGAAAATGGTTTACCAAAAATAGTGTTCAGATATTTTACTTTCTCAAATAGATGATCACCTGTTAGTAGAGACGGTGCTGCACATTGTTCTGAACTTCCATTGAATGATGTCGTTCAAGATCGGTATTAATGCCGACGAGGTAGAAATCTATGATGTCCTAGAAACACATATTTAGATGAATGTTTCAACCTAATTGATTCTGTATATTCTTTGCACATGGGACACCCTTGAGTTCCTTTAATGCTATAGCTTGACAAATTTCCATAAGTAGGGAAATAATTTATTCTCCCATACAACATTTATCTCAATGTGAAGTATTCAATTTTATAAGCATCATACAACATAACACCTGAATCCCAAAACAACTTCAAATCCTTGATCAAAGGAGCCAGATAAACATCAATATCATTACCTGGTTGTTTTGGTCCTGATATAAGCATAGATAACATGATGAATTTTCACTTCATGCATAACTAGGGTGGAAAGTTATAATTTACCAACATAACAGGCCATGTACTATGAGTGCTGGTTTGAAAACCAAAAGGATTCACTCTATGTAACGCCCCGACCCCAGTTACCCAGAGTCGGTGCATTATTACATAACATTGGTATGATCACAAGAAAGATCAAATCTCGAAAGACCGATTGGTTTAGTAGTCTTGGAAACACTAGATATATTCATAAGTCTTACATTACATCATAAAATGAAAAACTACTACAACAACATATTGTCTCCATAATCCACACTCATATCCCCACATAATATCCCTACAGGTCATTCATAATTTACTTCTTCACTTCCTGGGAAAAATAAAACATAGAAAAGGGGTGAGCTCAAATGCCCAGTAAGGATAACAATATAGCGGAAACTTTCATAAATAAGAATAAACATTTAAGGCAATGTATAACTAAAAAAAAGCCTTTTAAACTTGAACTTTTAACATAGTATGGAATAAATAAAATGAGATAATGCCATTTACTTATTCACATGGTTATTCTACTAATCGAATAATCACATGCAAAATCAATAACCACTTTCATAATGATGGAATGCATAATGCCAGACTAACATAACCACATAGCCAAGGCCTCGTGCCAAGACTACAAATAAGATTTTGTCAAGGCCTTGTGCCAAGACACTAGTTTGTCTCATGAGACCTACCGATGCATCGAGGAGCTATAGCGGGCTCCACCCGTCACATATTAAGTCCAATGGATTCCCATATGAAAAGGTTTAAACATAACATAAACATTCGTATTAAAACTAGCATACGAAATTTCAATACTTTCACCATAAACTATGAATGGTATAAAAATAGCACATCCACATTCAAACATATCACAAAACCTTCAATACAATATAGAAGTGTTGTATCATAATAAATCAACTTCAAATAATCTTAAAATCCATCAAAGGATGTTGACATAGATGAAATCAAAATTCTTTTTAAAGAAATATCTCCTTTTATTTTGAAATCCTTTAAGATCCATATAAAATAAAACATTTTCTTTGAAAATATTCTTATAAGCTTGTAAGGGAAGCTTTGAAGATTTTATAACGGCGGAAAATAGCCGCACCCGCCGTATAAGTTAAAAAAACATTCTTACCTTAATTCTGTCGAAAAGGTTAAAAAGGACCTTGTTTTGAAAACGATAGAAAGATTCCTTTATAAACCACTTATAAAAGTCAAAAAGGGTATAAATGACTTTAACTCATATTCTAGTAAATAGTAAAAATGTTTTGAAATACATTTTTAAGAAACATGGATGTGGATGATAAAGAGATCCCAGTAGATTATTACATATAAACAACCTCGGATAATGAAGAGATTGTGAAATAACCCTTACCTTGTACTTTTCCTTGGTTGGGGTAGGTTAACCTCCTGTATAATGGTGAAATAATTGTTATTAAATTATACAAGAATCATATACATTAATATGATATCATATATTATCTTTTAATATTGATTTGATAATAATATCTTAGTATTATCATTGTTTCGGGTGTCAACTTACTTGTTTTCTTTTATATGTTTTGTTACGTAAGACATGTTTGTAAAGGATAGGTTTTATATTATTAATATCCAGAATGATATCAAGTCCTTAAAAATCATTTTTAAATCATCAAATAATAATTATACTTGAATGGATACGATGGAGAATGAATCTCATCGCGTTCGTGGAGACGGTAGTCCGTACGTACGCACGAGCGACAATATCATTCTTTTGATATTAAAATAATATATAAATGGATGGTATATCATATATACAGAATCATTAACATGTTATATTTATTATTTACATGAGTTACACATCATTATTATACCCATCCAAATAATATTATATTGAATAACAATTACACCACGACGTGGAGACGGTAAGCCGTACGTACGCACGTATGGTGACATGTTATTCAAAGGGTGGATAGAATACTGAATATGGTTGTACCATATTTATAATAAAATCATAGTATATATATGATACTGGATTTATTATTTTAGAATGGTAACAACAAAGGAATAAGAAGTGGAAGGAGAAAGGAACTTGAAAAGGGGTGGTGAAAACATTACCTCTTCTTCGGGTTCTTCCTTTTGATTTGATCAAAAGGGCTCCTTAGGTTGGCTTTCTGATCAAACTAAGGCCTCTAGGTTGTAGTGAGGGAAGTTGGGAGAGTATGTGGGCAGATTTTGGCCGAACCAAAAGGCTTTGAAGGTGTGAAGAAATGGGAATGACGAGTGCCCTTTTATAAGAGGGGTGAGGGGCACCTTTGGAAAAAGCTAGAGATATTAGTTTATAATAAATTCATAATCGGTTTCCAATGGCTCCAAAGTTGACCATTAAAAGGTTAAGGTTGGGATGGGTCGAAAACAACTCAACCAATAGAATTTAGACAGGTTTGTGTTCTTATATTAACCTTATATTTAAGTATTAACTTTAAGTTAATTAGTTTCACTTTTACAATGTCTCTTTGTATTTTTATATAATATGGTTAATAAACTTACTACATACATCCACGCGACCCCCAAGTGGTCCATTAATGATTAACCTATCATGATATAAGTCTCTTGGCCGAACCATAGATTTTTAGGAATTTAATATCAATTAATAATATAATATTAGTTTTAAGAACTCTTTTATGTCAATTTTGACACTATTCAATAGTTGATTTTTGTGAAACTCATAACAGATTGATTACTTCGAAAAAAGTCAATTAAATAAATCCTAATATATCATATTATCCTAGAAAATTAGTTTAATTCATTAAAAGTTTCATATTATATTTATTTGGGTATTTATAATATCAATTATTTTAATTTTTCACTATTATAGTAATTACTGCATCATCATTGTGTCATAAATAAAATATAATATTTAATGCCTAAAAATTATAAGTAAAATATAATTATGTAGTAAATCTTTTTATCTTTCTAATTAATATTTATAATCTAAAATCAAACATATATAACCCTATGTAACAATTGTTTTTCTAAAAGATATATTCTTGTGTCATTTTTGTATTCATTTTAACTTAATTAAAATAAAGTGTCATTATCACTTACAAGTGGATCCATGGGGTCCCAAAATAGACCCAAAGATGCCCATGGTCGACCATGTATCAACCAATAGGGTTAAGACACGTTTTAGGGTAATTTAGTATTATTATAATATTATTTTTTTAACCCTTATTTACCGGATTTACCCTTAACCATGGTAAATAAAATATTTACCGCAGTAATTATTCAAAATGTCTAAAAATAAAAGTTACCTATTTACACAATTTGAACATCCTGATTCCAAATATGGAATCCATTTTCCTAAATTCAAAACACAGAAGTGGCATAAATTAATTTAAAATTAATTCCCGCTGTCAAAACAAAAAGCGTGTTTTTAAGAGATAATAACTATCAAAAGATTGACACTTGTTTATGTTCGGTTTAATTGTAAAATTATGTCCAATGACCAACATTATATTAAATGGTAAAAATATATTCTAAATATACTTTAAAACCACTCAAATTCATAATTTATCACTATTAATTATTTTGATTAAAAAAGTTGTTTTTAATTAAAATTTAGTAATTTTCACTATTCATCAAAATATAAAAGTTATCCGAAAAGTACCAAAATTTCACCCTAGGCTAATTTCAATATTCCGAATCCAAAAATGAAGTCCATTTTGAAATATAAAATATATATGATTTCAAAAAGTAGGTATTACTATTCACAACGGCTAGTTTAATTAGTTGTGGTGTGTGTTAGAACTTGAGGTTGCGTACAACACACGCTATCGCATTATACGAAGGGAAACGTATCGTGGAAGCTTGGGGTGTTACATTCTCCCCTCCTTCAAATAATTGCGTCCTCGCAATTTCTAGGGTATTACTGCATAAAAAGACTCGGGTGGTTCTTCATCATAAGTTCCTCGGGTTCCCACGTTGCCTCTTCCATCTTATGGTTTCTCCACAGAACTTTTACCAGACGCGTCGTCCGGTTTCTCAGCACTTGTTCTCTCGTATCAAGAATCTTGATGGGCTCTTCACAATAGGAAAGATCGGGTTCCAGTTCTAATTCCTCATAGGTGAGTACATGTGTTGGATCAGGCATGTATTTCCTCAACAGAGATACGTGGAACACATCGTGAACTTTGGAGAGACTTGGCAGCATTTCCAATCGGTAAGCTACAGCCCCAATTCGTTCTAGAATTTCGAAAGGTCCGATGTACCTGGGACTCAATTTACCTTTCTTACCAAAACATATGACTCCCTTCCATGGAGATACCTTCAGAAAAACATGATCACCGACTTGAAATTCCAAATCCTTCCTTCGATTATCGGCATAGATCTTCTGCCTACTTTGAGCTTCTTTGATGTGATTTTGGATTACTTTAACCTTTTCCACCGTTTCCTCCACCAGTTCTGGGCCTACAAGTTTTCTTTCACCAACGTCATCCCAACAGGTTGGTGTACGACATCTCTTTCCATATAACGCTTCATATGGTGCCATCTGAATACTCGAATGGAAGCTATTGTTATAGGAAAATTCTACCAGAGGTAAATATTGATCCCCCATACCCTGAAAGTCAAGTGAGAAAGATCTCAACATGTCTTCTAAGGTTTGAATAGTCCGTTCTGATTGTTTGTCTGTCTGAGGGTGGTATGCAGTGCTCAAATGAAGTTCTGTATCCAGGGATTTCTGAAGACTTTTCCTGAATCTTGAAGTAAAACGGGGATCACGATCAGAAACAATTGATAAGGGTATTCCATGAAGTCTCACAACTTCATTAATATATAGTCTTGCTAGACGTTCTAGGGGTAGATCTTCTCTTATAGCAAGAAAATGTGCTGACTTGGTAAGACAATCAACAATCACCCATATTGCATCATTCTTTCTAGGAGTATTTGGTAGCCCCATGACAAAGTCCATCGTAATATTGTCCCATTTCCACTCCGGTATGGGAAGAGGTTTCCTGACACCTCCAGGCTGTTGCCTTCCAGCTTTCACTTGTTGACAAACCATACATCTTGACACAAAATCAACAATCTCCCTCTTCATGTTGTCCCACCAAAAATGTTCCTTCAAATCTCTATACATTTTGGTGCTCCCAGTGTGTATAGAGAAATTGGAACTATGAGCATCATCCAGCAATTCCCTTTTTAGATCAGGTAAATCGGGAACACAAAGTCTCTTCCCGAATTTCAAAATTCCATCTTCATACACAAAGTCTCTCAATCTCCCATCATTCACAGCTTTAATCTTCTTTTGAAATTCTTCATCATCGGTCTGAGTACTCTTAATCCTTTCTATTAAAGATGGTTTGGAAACCATTTGAAAAAGAAATGATGTTTTGCCTTCCCTGGTTATTCCCATGTCCATCTTCACTAGATCCATGAAAATTGGATCCCTTTCAATTCTCATATTGTTCAAAATTCCATGGTCTTTTCTACTCAAAGCATATGCCACCTTGTTTGCTTTCCCCGGGTGGTAGTGTATCATGCAATCATAATCCTTGAGTAATTCAAGCCATCTCCTTTGCCTCATGTTGAGTTCTTTTTGTGAGAAAATATACTTCAAACTCCTGTGATCAGTATAAATCTCACATTTTTCACCATAGAGGTAGTGCCTCCATATCTTCAAAGCAAAGATCACAGCTGCTAACTCGAGATCATGAGTAGGATAGTTTTGTTCATGAATTTTCAACTGTCGTGATGCATAGGCAATAACTCTATCATTCTGCATAAGGACACAACCAAGTCCTTTCTTCGATGCATCACTATAAAAAACGAACCCATCATTCCCCGATGGTAGAGTCAATATAGGAGCATTG
Source organism: Viscum album (assembly GCA_963277665.1). Taxonomy (NCBI): domain Eukaryota; kingdom Viridiplantae; phylum Streptophyta; class Magnoliopsida; order Santalales; family Viscaceae; genus Viscum; species Viscum album. The sequence continues at coordinate 1,868,787,725 of OY728159.1, forward strand.
ACTAATATTTTCTTCAGTTCTTCAAAACATTCTTAACACTCTTTTGTCCAAACAAATTTAACCCCTTTACGTGTGAGCTTCGTTAATGGGTTAGCTAATCGGGCAAAATTCTGGACGAAACGTCGATAATAACCTGCCAAACCAATAAAACTGCGTACCTCAGTTATACTCGTAGGTGCTGGCCATTCTTGGATTGCCTTGGTCTTAGAAGGATCAACAGAGATTCCATCTTTAGAGACAATATGGCCAAGAAAAGAAATCTCATGAAGCCAGAATTCACACTTGCTAAACTTCCCATATAATTCATGCCTCCTCAGAGTCTTCAAGATAATGCGCAAGTGATTTTCATGATCTTCGTAGGTTTTAGAGTATACCAATATATCATCAATAAATACCACCACAAATTCATAGAGATACTCCTTGAAAACTCTATTCATCAGATCCATGAATACAGATGGTGCATTAGTCAATCCAAACGGCATTACAGTAAACTCGTAATGCCCGTACCTGGTTCGAAATGCTGTCTTCGGAATGTCTTCCTTCTTCACACACAACTGATGGTATCCATATCGAAGGTCAATCTTTGAAAAGTATTGAGCTCCATGAAGTTGGTCAAATAAATCATCAATACAAGGTAGGGGATACTTTTTCTTTATCGTTATAGCATTGATCTCCCTGTAGTCGATACATAACCTCATAGATCCATCTTTCTTTTTAACAAAAAGAACAGGGGCTCCCCATGGAGAAACACTAGGGCGAATAAATCCCTTATTACTCAATTCCTCTAGTTGTTTCTTTAGTTCGACTAATTCTACAGTGGTCATTCTATAAGGGGTCTTCGATATAGGCCTTCATCCAGGAATCAAATCAATAGAAAACTCAACTTCTCGTTCTGGAGGATGTCCAGGTAAATCTTCCGGAAATACATCTACAAATACTTTAAAAACAGGTACATCCTCTATTTGAACATTCCTTTCCTCACCGACAGTTATTTCATTCTCTTCCTCCCCAATAATTGAATTACGTTGAGATACTGGGGGTGGATCTAAATAAGAATTAAGTGGTGACGATTCTGCTCTAAAAATAAGGTGTTCCTTATCATTATCGTCAAGAATCGTTACCTCTTTCTTCTTACAATAAATCTTTGAATCATAGTCCGAAAGCCAGTCTATACCGAGGATTATATCAAACTCAATCATAGGTATGACGATGAGATCAGCAGATAAAGAAAATTTATGTGTTCTAATGGGGACTGATTCACAAAACTTTGTTGCAATGATACTTCCCTTAGGAGTTTTAACTGACAACTCCCTTATTAAATCAAATTGGAAATATCTAATTTTCTTAGCAAACTAGGAAGATATGAAACAATGCGATGATCCAGAATCAAATAATGCATTTGCTAAACTTGAGGAAACCATTAAATTACCTACCACCACGTCTTTCGGAGCTTCTACCTTAGCAGTAGTGATAGCATAAGCCTGGCCTTGATCCCTTGGCCTTTTCTGAGGTAATTTCTCCTGACGCATAGGACATGCATTTTCATAATGTCCCATCTCCCTGCAATTGTAGCACTGAACGTTGGTAGCTTCCTTCTTCCCCTTGCAATCACGAGCTTGGTGGCCTTTTTCACCACACTTGTAACAGACTCCCATTCCCTTCAAGCAAGTACCTGGATGTTTCTTCCCGCATTTACCACAAGATGGATATTCAACCTTTCCCTTATTCCCCTTATTTCCATTCCCATATTGATCAGCAGGTCTCTTCTTCTCTTGCTTTGCTTTAAAGTCCTAAGACTTAGATAATTCCTTTTCGGTCTTGATAGCACATGAGACAATGTCTTCGTATGACGAAAAGGATTGTGAGACTAATGCTCGATGAAGAAATGGTTTTAACCCATCAAAGAAACGATCAATCTTACTTCTTTGGTTACGTATATAATCACCAGCGTACCTTTATAACCTTGTAAAGTTATCCTCATACTTTGTGACATTCTCATCCTCCTTTTGTCTCAGACTCAGAAATTGTCTTCCCATATCTGCTCGATGGTCGCGAGGAAAGTATTTTTCTAAAAATAGATCTTTGAACTCCCTCCACTCCATATTTGATACTTCATCATCTTCCTTCATGTTTTGAATCAATGACCACCATTGATCAGCGTCTCCAGTGAGGCGGTAAACTGCCATGATAACCTTTTCCCTTTCACTGCTCCCCAAAGCCTGAAATATTTTCTCTAGGGAAAATATCCATTGCTCAGCTACTAAGGGATTTGTATTCCCATTGAACGTTGGTGGTTGTTGCCTCATGAATCGATCTAACATTGATCCTCCACGCTGCGGATCAGGGTGCTCCATACGGGTAAGGTTATTATTCATAACCTGAGTAAGGTGTCCCAGTATGGTGATTAGCTGATCGGCACCAGTTTCATCACCAACCCCACTATAATTATCTTGAGCAGGAGGGAAATCCCTACATGGAGTTCATGCATTGATACGGTTTCCATTTCTTCCACTAGGCGCCATTTCTAAACAATGGCATAAACTAGATCAGTTTATGAATCAAAATACATAATCCCATACTTATAAAACACTTAACATAAATTGAACTATTTATGGATATAATCCATAATCATAAGAATGTTTTCTTTGAGGAAGTATATACTCATAATCCCTTCAAAATGATTTGTAAAGAAAAATGAGAGTTATCCTAAGCATATCCCCCGGGAGTGTCGTAACCAAGAGTGCAGCAAGGCCCGTTGTCGTGCACCAGTTCCCGTTTGAGTCTAGCTCAAAGCGGTGTTTTTGGGTTTTACCCCTAGGTACATCTGTGCCAGAGCTTCCTCTACCTGCTCGTATCCAGACAGGGATGTATTGCTCGGAAAACTCACAAAATCTCTACAATACCAAAATTCTAGGAAGTTCTTCTATACTAATCCTCAAAGTTCATCTTAGGTCTACGTGCTCTAATCATAGTTTATCTAAATATAGCTTCCAAGGTTTGTACTAAACTTCCTCTAATACCAACTGTAATGCCCCGACCCCAGTTACCCTGAGTCGGTGCATTATTACATAACATTGGTATGATCACAAGAAAGATCAAATCTCGAAAGACCGATTGGTTTAGTAGTCTTGGAAACACTAGATATATTCATAAGTCTTACATTACATCATAAAATGAAAAACTACTACAACAACATATTGTCTCCATAATCCACACTCATATCCCCACATAATATCCCTGCAGGTCATTCATAATTTACTTCTTCACTTCCTGGGAAAAATAAAACATAGAAAAGGGGTGAGCTCAAATGCCCAGTAAGGATAACAATATTGTGGAAACTTTCATAAATAAGAATAAACATTTAAGGCAATGTATAACTAAAAAAAAGCCTTTTAAACTTGAACTTTGAACATATTATGGAATAAATAAAATGAGATAATGCCATTTACTTATTCACATGGTTATTTTACTAATCGAATAATCACATGCAAAATCAATAACCACTTTTATAATGATGGAATGCATAATTCCAGACTATCATAACCACATAGCCAAGGCCTCGTGCCAAGACTACAAATAAGATTTTGTCAAGGCCTTGTGCCAAGACACTAGTTTGTCTCATGAGACCTACCGATGCATCAAGGAGCTATAGCGGGCTCCACCCGTCACATATTAAGTCCAATGCATTCCCATATGAAAAGGTTTAAACATAACATAAACATTCGTATTAAAACTAGCATACGAAATTTCAATACTTTCACCATAAACTATGAATGGTTTAAAAATAGCGCATCCACAGTCAAACATATCACAAAACCTTCAATACAATATAGAAGTTTTGTATCATAATAAATCAACTTCAAATAATCTTAAAATCCATCAAAGGATGTTGACATAGATGAAATCAAAATTCTTTTTAAAGAAATATCTCCTTTTATTTTGAAATCCTTTAAGATCCATATAAAATAAAACATTTTCTTTGAAAATATTCTTATAAGCCTGTAAGGGAAGCTTTGAAGATTTTATAACGGCGGAAAATAGCCGCACCCGCCGTATAAGTTAAAAAACATTCTTACCTTAATTCTGTCAAAAAGGTTAAAAAGGACCTTATTTTGAAAACGACGGAAAGATTCCTTTATAAACCACTTATAAAAGTCAAAAAGGGTATAAATGACTTTAACTCATATTCTAGTAAATAGTAAAAATGTTTTGAAATACATTTTTAAGAAACATGGATGTGGATGATAAAGAGATCCCAGTAGATTATTACATATAAACAACCTCGGATAATGAAGAGATTGTGAAATAACCCTTACCTTGTACTTTTCCTTGGTTGGGGTAGGTTAACCTCCTGTATAATGGTGAAATAATTGTTATTTAATTATACAAGAATCATATACATTAATATGATATCATATATTATCTTTTAATATTGATTTGATAATAATATCTTAGTATTATCATTGTTTCGGGTGTCAACTTACTTGTTTTCTTTTATATGTTTTGTTACGTAAGACATGTTTGTAAAGGATAGGTTGTATATTATTCATATCCAGAATGATATCAACTCCTTAAACATAATTTTTAAATCATCAAATGATAATTATACTTGAATGGATACGATGGAGAATGAATCTCATCGCGTTCGTGGAGACGGTAGTCCGTACGTACGCACGAGCGACAATATAATTCTTTTGATATTAAAATAATATATAAATGGATGTTATATCATATATACAGAATCATTAACATGTTATATTTATTATTTACATGAGTTACACATCATTATTATACCCATCCAAATAATATTATATTGAATAACAATTACACCACGACGTGGAGACGGTAAGCCGTACGTACGCACGTATGGAGACATGTTATTCAAAGGGTGGATAGAATACTGAATATGGTTGTACCATATTTATAATAAAATCATAGTATATATATGATACTGGATTTATTATTTTAGAATGGTAACAACAAAGGAAGAAAAAGTGGAAGGAGAAAGGAACTTGAAAAGGGGTGGTGAAAACATTACCTCTTCTTCGGGTTCTTCCTTTTGATTTGATCAAAAGGGATCCTTAGGTTGGATTTCTGATCAAACTAAGCCCTCTAGGTTGTAGTGAGGGAATTTGGGAGAGTATTTGGGCAGATTTTGGCCGAACCAAAAGGCTTTGAAGGTGTGAAGAAATGGGAAGGAGGAGTGCCCTTTTATAAGAGGGGTGAGGGGCACCTTGGGAAAAGCTAGAGATATTAGTTTATAATAAATTCATAATCGGTTTCCAATGGCTCCAAAGTTGACTATTAAAAGGTTAAGGTGGGGATGGGTCGAAAACAACTCAACCAATAGAATTTAGACAGGTTTTTGTACTTATATTAACCTTATCTTTAAGTATTAACTTTAAGTTAATTAGTTTCACTTTTACAATGTGTCTTTGTATATTTATATAATATGGTTAATAAACTTACTACATACATCCAAGAGACCCCCAAGTGGTCCATTAATGATGAAACTATCATGATATAAGTATCTTGGACGAACCATATATTTTTAGGAATTTAATATCAATTAATAATATAATATTTGTTTTAAGAACTCTTTTATGTCAATTTTGACACTATTCAATAGTTGATTTTTGTGAAACTCATAACAGATTTATTACTTCGAACAAAGTCAATTAAATCAATCCTAATATATCATATTATCCTAGAAAATTAGTTTAATTCATTAAAAGTTTCATATTATATTTATTTGGGTATTTATAATATCAATTATTTTAATTTTTCACTATTATAGTAATTACTGCATCATCATTGTGTCATAAATAAAATATAATATTTAATGTCTAAAAATTATAAATAAAATATAATTATGTAGGAAATCTTTTTATCTTTCTAATGAATATTTATAATCTAAAATCCAACATATATAACCCTATGTAAAAATTGTTTTGCTAAAAGATATATGCTTGTGTCATTTTTGTATTCATTTTAACTTAATTAAAATAAAGTGTCATTATCACTTACAAGTGGATCCATGGGGTCCCAAAATAGACCCAAAGATGCCCATGGTCGACCATGTATCAACCAATAGGGTTAATACACGTTTTAGGGTAATTTAGTATTATTATAATATTATTTTTTTAACCCTTATTTACCGGATTTACCCTTAACCATGGTAAATAAAATATTTACCGCAGTAATTATTCAAAATGTCTAAAAATAAAAGTTACCTATTTACACAATTTTAACATACTGATTCCAAATATGGAATCCATTTTCCTAAATTCAAAATACAGAAGTGGCAGAAATTAATTTAAAATTAATTCCCGCTGTCAAAACAAAAAAACGTGTTTTTAAGAGATAATAACTATCAAAAGATTGACACTTTTTTATGTTCGGTTTAATTGTAAAATTATGTCCAATGACCAACATTATATTAAATTGTAAAAATATATTCTAAATATACTTTAAAACCACTCAAATTCATAATTTATCACTATTAATTATTTTGATTAAAAAAGTTGTTTTTAATTAAAATTTAGTAATTTTCACTATTCATCAAAATATAAAAGTTATCCGAAAAGTACCAAAATTTCACCCTAGGCTAATTTCAATATTCCGAATCCAAAAATGAAATCCATTTTGAAATATAAAATATATATGATTTCAAAAAGTAGGTATTACTATTCACAACGGCTAGTTTAATTAGTTGTGGTGTGTGTTAGAACTCGGGGTTGCGTACAACACACGCTATCGCATTATTCGAAGGGAAACGTACCGTGGAAGCTTGGGGTGTTACACTCCATCTGTAGATAATGCAAGACGAAGGTTTCTCGGCTCTTTTCCAAATTCAGGATACTCATGATCAATTTTCTTCCATTGAGGAGAGTCGTTCGGATGACGTAATTTACCATCTTTATTTCTTTTATCTGCATGCCACGACAATTGTCTGGCAGTTTCTTCACTTACATATAGACACCTAAACCTTGTAATGATTGGAAAGTACCATACAACTTTTATAGGATTTAATTTATCTTTGTTGTATCAAGAAGCACCACACTTTGGGAATTCTCTAAGTGATTTTTTCTCCTTGAGAAACAATATACAGTCTTTCGGGAAGGAATGTATTATTTCAGAAATTATACCCATCGAGTGTAGCATTCGTCTAGCTTCATATGTCCGTCTTGGGAGCTCATTATCTTCCGAGAGCATGTCATTCAAGAGATCAAGTAGTTCCGTAAAACTGATATCACTCCATCCATTTCATGCTTTCAATTTATACAACTTCAGTACAGCTGATAATGTTGTATACTTAGTGCAACCAGCATACAATGGCGTCTTTGCACAACTCTTTAACTTATCAAACAATTTTGGGCAATCACGGAGTTCATCTTCAATTGTCTTTGTCATTTCATCAATACAATCTTCATCATCATTGACATATGTAATCACATCCTCCATACGGTCTTCTTCATTATCCATATTTGTATTCATATCTGATGATCCATAAAACGTAGTTTTATCCTAGCCAGTAGCTACATTCTTTTTTTCTCCGTATTTATTCCAACATTTATAACTACGATCTATTCTGTGACATATCAAATTTTCTTCCAACTCATCTGGAGTAAGTAGTATAGAATAAGAACAATGTAGACACGGACGAAGGATTTGAGAAGGATCCTTTGCGTGATCCTTTGCAAACTTGATGAACACTTTCACTCTGTTCTCGTACTCTATTGTCAAACGATTAGCATCCATCCAATATTTATTCATCTTCATACTATTTGAATCTCAAATATTAGTATTTATGGTTCAAGTAAACAAAATAAGACTTCCAAAATACAGTATAAGAGAACCACTTTCTTATAAAAATAGAGATTAATAGTGCCTAACCATTAGTATTTATTCATCTTCATTAAATATAATTACTTTAGATTCATTATAGTTTCCTCAAATCACCCCAGACCAAACACAAGAATAATCAAGAATGATACATCTACCACTCCTAGGTCTCTTCCCTATATTCAATATCATCATGCCTAAATACCCATATATCCACACATACACATGTCAAAAACACATAAAAAACCATATCCACATCAGAACCATAGTACCAATATGGATTTCAATCAGGTTAATCGACTCAAGTGGTGGTATGTAATAAATAATAAGAAAATATAATAAGTATATAGTCACACATAAGTCTCAAACTGGTGTTAATAATCCATTAAAACAAAGGTATAATTCCATCTATCAGAATACTCTGAAGTATCCCATATGCGATAGTAGTCCCAGGTGGTGAAGGTTCCTGAGGAGGAAGGGGTGAACATGCACTTATCGGGGTTCGAGGTCAGGTCACTGAGGTTGAAGGTAGCCTGATACTCCTACAAGGGTTCATTCCATATTTCACAAACCATGTTCTGGTACCCTAGGATGTTAACCCACTGCTGGTGGAAGTGAAACCGTTCCTGATGACCGTGCCAAGAATAAATGGAAACCAAGAGGGGGGAGTGAATCAAAATACCTCAAGCAAGATGAAAAAACATGGTATTTGAGAATAGGTTAGTGGAATTCATGTTGTCTAGACACCTATCAAATAGACTCCACAAGTAGTGATGGCCCCTGCAGTTGTTGCACCAGGTGAAACTGTCACTTGAGAAGCTGAGATCAATGAGGCCCTTCCCAGCCATGAACTGAACAAAGTCCATGATGGCCTTTCTTTGGAATGGGATTCTACCTTTCCTTTCCTTTGGGTTGTAAATAACATTAAATTTATCCCCAACAAACAATGGATGGTGGTCGGGATCGAAGGTATTTTGTTCGCTCCACAGATATTCCCTTTGAAGAAAGTCATAACTTCCAAAAACAAAAGTCATAAGAAAGGAGGTGTCACCGTTGGACACCTTGGTAGTGATGAATTGATTGCAATCTTGAACAGTCTCAAAAACATATTTATTATTCCAAAATACCCATTTGTGTCTGTTGGAGGGGGTAGAGTGTAGAAATCCATGCAACTTAATCTTCCAGGAGAATTCTATGATTATTATATGGTTTTTTGTGTTATTTGACAACAACAACAATGACATTATTCTTTTTGATTTCTATAGTGAGGAAGTCTGATTTAACTTGGTCACTAAGACCATGAGCATTACATATGAAGATAATAATGATGGGTAGGATAGGTCTCTGGCATTGGATCTAGAGCTAGTAGCCTTATTGAAGTGGGAGGATGATCTCTCATTGAGGTCCCTTGATTTTGAACATGTTTATAATCCCTTCTGGTGGGTAAGCTTCATATGAGTGGGAGATGAGGAAACAAAGGGGTAGGGTAATAATGGATAATGAAACTTGGGGGCTAGTGAGAGAGTTCTCTCAGGATCAATAAGTATTTGTATCTGGATGACAGGCTCAAATCCGAGGGAGACAGAACAAACACTGCTAGGAAGGGGCCTGGCCACTACAGAGAAGCAGTCAGTAACCTCAGTGAGGGAGAAGGACAGAGATGGAGGTATGGGTGGTAAGGCTAGAAAGCTTTGTGGTTTGGGCATCATTCCATACAAGTTCACTGCCATAAAAAGTCACTTAGATATCATGAAGGAAATAAGGGGGGAACCCCTCGAAGAAAATAGGGTTCAAGCATTGGATGACCTAGAAATGAATCAGAACCGGGTGGTGTTGTCCTTAAAGAAAAATGTTATCCTTCATTCCTTACTTTATGGTGACATGGTGTTGGATCTAAGGGAATTGATAATACCTAGGAGGAATCTAGTGAAACTGGAATCCAAGTGTGAAGTACCTTAAATTTTTCATAAACATCACTCTGATAGTGTAAACTCATTGATCGCCATTGATGATGAGCATATCAATCTTTCCACCAATACTAGGTTTCTTAAGAGATATTTTACATGAATAAACCATACCTTTTAAATAAAATCAACCCATGTCAAATGTTCCCGAATGATTCCACATTTTTATTTACAGTAAAAAAACTATACTAATAGAAAATTTTAGAATAATGGAGTAATGATAAAAGAAAAAATAAATATTTCATAGCCACATATGTTCAAATAGTATGTGAGATTATAAAAAAATACCCCATAAAACACCACTAAATTCAAATTTCAAACAAAAATATGCTATTGAATCATGCCTCAAATTATGATGATACTCGTGCCTTGATACCTGCACCGTGATGTGCCTGATCAACATCATCATCAACAACTTCACTAACAAGATAACAATCTAGAATTCATCACCTTAGGAACCTCATCACCCATTTCCAACCCAACTTAACCTAATAATATAATTAAATCAAAGCATATATATTCTATAATTCAAAACACACCTTCTCATAAAGGTGATTGTTGGAAGAATTTATATAACATATCCAGCTATACCATCGTCAAATTGAATGGTTTCTAGGATCTAGAATAAACAAATACCAAATCAACTAAAAACCCACCGTAGTCAATAGAAAAAATGTGATACCTTAGGAGTAATAGAAATATATTGGATGATCACCCCCCAAGAACCCAATCAAAATATTTAGGAACACTCATGAATCTATGATGAAGAAGAATCATCACCACCAGAGGAAATAAAACCTAGGGATGAAAAAATTCAACACAAAATCCACTAGAACACCATTTATTGTAAAGCCTCACATCCCAAAACTCCAATTAAAAATGTTTTAATAGTGTGATATGATTTATAGAATAATAGTTCTAGAACCATTAGAAGAAGTTTGACCAAACTCGAGCTTCGATAGGGGGCATTACCCTAGAGACAAACATGAAGAACAAAAGTATGAATCATGTAGCCTATAACCCTAACAATCTGAAATATCCATTAAATCTATCATGCCAAATCAAAATATGGATATGTGTGATGGGAGAGGAGAAAAATATTAAAAAATTATTTGGAAAACATGCCCTAAAGGGAGGTTCAGCAAGGTGAAGCTCAGCGGGCGGCGGAGGTCTGGAAACGCAAAGCTCGAGGGCATTGCATGTGGTGGAGGTCTGGAAAAGCAAAGCTCAAGGGTGTCGGAGGTCCGGCAATGTGAAGCTCAGTGGGCGGCGGAGGTCTAGCAACGAGAAGCTCGAGGGCGGAGAAGTTCCGGAAACATGAACTCAGTGGGCGGCAGAGGGGAGTCGTAGGGTTCCAGTACCGCGAGAGCTTTAGTTCGCGATAAAAAGAGGGCATTGTGTGACCGACTTTATAAAAAAATGGACTAATGTTTTATCAGCACTTTTTTTAGCACTGATAATGGTCCTCTTTATCAGTGCTAAAAAAGCACTGACAAATCCATCTTATATTAGCAATAACATTTTAGCGTTGATACAAGGATTATTTATCAGTGCTTTTCTAGCACTGATAAAGGGTATTTTTATCAACGCTTGTTTCGTGCTGATAAAGGTTACCCTGTATCAGAGATAAAATTTTAGCCCTGATAAAGGTAGTCTTTATCAGTGCTTTTCTAGCGTAGATAGAGGGAGTCTTTATCAGTGCTAGAAAAGCGCTGATAAAGAGTCCCTCTATCAGAGATAGAAAATCACTCATAAAGAAATCCTTTATTAGCGCTAAAATTTTAGCGCTCATACAGGGTGTCTTTATCAGTATTTTTTTCTTAGTGCTGATATAAGGTGGTGCTTCCCTTGCCCATTTTTGTAGTAGTGAATTCCTGAGGTGGTTTAGAGTTTTCTACTAGAAACTAATCTGTTTGTACACTATAAGAAAAATACACACCCTATAATGAGATTACATGTTGTGTCATTTATGCAGGGTAGATTCTGTGAACTTGGTACACCGCATGAAAGGAGTACACATTGTGTAATGGTTACACACCCTATAATGGTCAATGAAGAGTTTCTGATAAAAAGGTGATTGGTTTCTCAGTGTATATGGACCATGTGGATTATAAAATGTGTAAAGGGATTACACATCATGTAATTATCCTAAGTTAGAAATTTAGGGTGTTGTATGGATTATTTCTATTTCATTACTCTATAACCTTATTCCATCTTGACCTATAAGCACTATTTATTGATTTTGGGAACCCCACACCTTACAGATTGATTTTTTCATCATTTGATCATTATGGTTGTGTGTGGTGTCTATTTTGGTGACTATAACTCTCTGATTATTCATTTTATTTTATCACAGTAGTGTCCTTGCATAGTTTTATCCTGATCTATTAACTCATGGTGATGATTCTTCATGATTCTTTCTAGATCTTTCATGTAATCTTGTCACAAGGGTCAATCCTTGGTTGGTTTGGAATAGTGGGTGTGTGTTCATTAAGTTATGTGAGATATATCCTCTTTAATGACCCTTATTTAAAAATGGAATAAATTATAAGATGTGTAGATTGATTATAAATCCTCTATTGTGGTTTTTTTTTCTTCTGGTTGGTGGATCCCATTGCGGGCATGTCTGTCCTTGAGTTTTGAGGTAGCTAGTTCGGTCTCTTTCCTATGTTGGTGAAATTTATCTCTCCAATTTTAATAAATTATTTTATAAATGAAATTCCATATTTTTATGATTTTATTTGTGTTTATGGAAATGGTTTTTGATAAAATATGGTTTTCCCCTAGTTATGGTAAATGAAAAGGGTTTTTCAAAGCATTTTGAAATTGTTTTATGAAATATTTTTTAAAGCCTGATATGATGAAATGGTTTTATGAAATGGTTTGGAAAATAGAGAACATGGGAAGCCTTGGGTACATAGGTGGATGGTGTACTTATAGGCCCCGTCTAGTATTTGGGTGTCCTCTCATAGGGTATTCCTCTATTCTTAAGGCCAGTTGTTCTAGAGACTTATTAGACCTGTTGGGTAGTTCAGTTGATGGGGTGTTTCTCAACTCTCTATAATCGATGCATATATCTAGAGGATTGATTCACATGATTTATCTATGTTTAGGAACTAGTGTCCTGGATATCTTGACCTAGTGTAATCCTTTGTGTGATGTTAATGGTGCTTTGATTTTGCTTATTTGGATTGTTTTTGTTTTTACTATTTTGGTTGTACTTCTGTGGATTTTATATGACATGTTATACATGATTTGGTTTGATATGATATATCTATTTTTATATATGAATATTAAATACTTTTAAATTGATTTAACTTTATTATTCGGAAATTTCTAAAAGGTAAAATTAAAATTTTTTTGCCAAGCTTTTGATATAAAACTGATAAACTATATATCATGCATTGTTTTATTTAAAGTTGAGTTAGCTTGGATTATTGTATAGAGACTTGTTATGGAACATCTGGTGGGGAAACTTTTGATCATGTTATCTCACACCATTTTCACCCCTTATATGGTGTGTATACCTTGTTATGTCTTTCAATGCAGGGAATGGAATTGTGGCATAGTCAGGTAACGGGATTTTCTATTAGTAGGGTTTTGGTTGTAGGATAGTGAGATTGTGGGAGTTTTCTCATGCTATAAAATGAAGACTATTGGAGTAGTTGTTTATTTTTTTGTACTTAATAGTTATAGTTTTATCTCTTGAATATTGTTCGGAAACCATTTCAGTTGTATATTCTTTTTTGTTCTCAATATTTTATGGAATATATATTCATGTTTTCTTTTATTGTTTCTCTCTGTATATATGTACATATATGTCATGTTTTCAACTTTAGGTTGGGTAAAACAATTCCCTCTATTTTTTTAAGCTTGGGTGAAATTCTCCAACCCATGGGGATTAGAAACATCATTTAGGTATATGTACATTTTATTTGGGTACTATTTTGAGAGGGAATCTAGTCTAGATTCGTCACATGCAAAATTAGTTTCATGGTTAGTACTAACAGTATGGACTAACCCAGTAAAACAAGTTGGTGGATGTTTAATGCCTCGAGATTTATAATTAAAATCTTGACCCCCCCCCCATTATTAATCATAAAAATATCTCATTTGAACATAATCTAATATTTTGGATTTTGGAGGATCTCTAGAGGCATTCTTGGATCATTCAACCTCCTATCATTTGAATCAAAGTGTTTGTGGTATAGATTGATCTATCTCTAGTAAGTGAAATATCTCTTGATTTGGAATTCATATTCCCCCTCTTCTATCCTTCATTGATAGTGAATAATCACCATGTTATCGAAGGATTATATCCTTGATTTTATGGATTGTGATTATAGGGATTCCTCTTTGATCTTTATCACCTTAAATTCTTAATTGGTGATTCATGTTTCGGGTAATAGATCAATTGATATCATAATTAAAGGTAAGAGATTTTGTAAGGCTTCACCCTATAAGTAAAACTTAAATTTATTGCTTAAATTGATATATATTTTCAATTGTTTTTTAAACCATTAATTTTTATGGTTTGAAGATTTATTTAAAAAACATGTGATTTTTTAAATAAAACCAATTTCAATGGACTTAAAAATATGTTTTTATTTGAGAAAAGATTTCTTGAAATGATTTTATACTGAATATTATGAAAATTGGTTCAAATTAAGGATGAATTTGGAAGGAATGAATTTTATGAAAACCACTATTTTGATTTTGATATATAAATGGAACTTTAAAATTGAAATTGGGCATTTAAATGGTGAATATTGAATTGATTTGATATGAATTATTTTTCCCTTGATTGATTGATTTATTGGTTGAATCCCATGTGAATCCAAGTAGTTATTGGGTGATCAGGAGAAACACGCTAGGACTCTGACTCCTAAGAAAAGGATTGATGATGAAAACTCTAAATAAACCAAATTTTGTGAGATTTCCTCAATGGGGTGTTGATTGTTTACCCAAATGGTCAGTGACTTATGGAAGTGTGCACACACTTTGATTCGTGATGATTGATTGAGTGGTGGAAAAATCCTATAGATAAAAACTAAGTTATCTCAAGGATTATTAACATATTTCTTGGTATTAATTTGATCACTTAGTGTCAGTGATTATAGAAATACTTTATTCATGTCCTTTATATTTTATGAAAAATGTTCATTTAAGCCTATTTTTATATATCTTCTATCTACCAAATTTAAAATCATGTTTTAATTGAAAATGTATAAATGATTTAACATGCCTCATATTTATTTAAATTGAATCATAAATATTTTATATGTATTTGACATTCTTACGAAATATTTAGTGGAATCCTATCGGAATATTTTTTCTCAAAACCAACATTTTCCATCACGAATTTGTAGATTATGTTATTCTAACTCTAGCCAAATGAAACTTCTACTTAGAGGTGGTGGGTGTGCTTTATTCATGAGAATTGGGGAGATGGTGGTGGCTGATGGAGTTATGTTCCACTTGTTTCATAGGGTTTTTTTAGACTTAATCTTAGTGGATATCATGTTGTATTTTGGATATTGATTTGATTTGGGTTGTTTATCTTATTAATTGTGGAAAAAAATTATCCTTGATAATTGTTTAGAATACCAATTGATTGTTCCTTCTTGTCCCACTATTATATATTCTTTTTTTGATCCTCTTTAAAAAATCATTCTTATTGACTTATTGTTGATTATAGGTGAATTAATGCAAATTTGTCCATTAACTGTTCTAGTAAAAGGTCTTTATCAACGCTATAAAAGCATTTCTAATATGATTAATGTTATAGGGTTAGCTTAAATAACGCTCGTAATTTTTTTTGATAAATTCCATTAGTAATGGTTCTAAAAAAAGCACTAATAAAGGGGGTCTTTATTAGATATTTTTTTAGTGTTGTTAAAGGACACCTTTATCATGGATTTTTTAGCGCTATTAAAGACCACCTTTAATAATGCTATGAAAATCACTTAAAATGGAGCTGTTGAAAAAAGTGAGAATTTTTTTGTTCACACCCCCCCCCCAGCCACCCCCTTCTTATCATCACTTCCTACTCCCCTATACCCTTTATGTGTTCTTCCCCTATCCCTTTATTAGTTCTTAAGATAATCCCACCCTCCCACACACACCCTTGCCTCTAGAAAGTTTCGAACCTGAGACCTATAGCTTATACACCAGTGTCATTTCCACTCCCCCTATATTGTATTTTTTATTTTATGATATATCTATATATTTATATATTTTTTGTTAATTTTTTTACCCATGTATTTATATATATGTTTATATATATATTTTTATATTTTTATATTTTTATATATTTTTTTAAATACATGTCTAAAATATATTTTTAGTGTATGTGTGTGTGTGTTTATAAATACATACAAACATACATATATCATTTATATATACATCTATGTACATATATAAATATATTTATATAAGTTTATATTTATATACATATATTATAATATATAGAAAAATATATATCTCTGTCAATACACACACAAATATATATATATATAAACATTATATATATATATATGTTAATTTTATAAGTATATAAATATTCATAAATTTTTATTTGAAATAAAATTGATATTAGTTTTTATTTAGATAAGTTTTATATATTGAGAAATATATTTTATATATAAATATGTTTAATTATTTATTTATAAAATTAATTTTTTATGTGTGAATATATAAAAAAATGTATATATACTTATATATTTTATTATAAATAACATTACATTGTGAAAAAATGATAAAATTTCAAATCTTCAAAATCAATATGAATTTAATACCTAAGAATAAGTTCAGTACTCACTAAAAAAGGTAAAAAAAAATACCCCCTTAAACAAGGATTAAAATCCATTGAATTTCAAGAACATTTGGGTACACAAACTAAAATCTCAGTTTTGGAGGCCTTCTAAACCTTTTTTATCTAAACCATAGTGACTGAGGTTCCTCAAGTCAATAAGGTTTGGATCTCATTGCAAGATTTGATTTGATATGGGGTAGAGCCCAAACAGACACACAGATCAAAATATATGGTCGTTTAATGTTTTAGTTATGTTTTCAACTTATTTTATATAATTTTTTGATTTTTTGATTTTTTTTTATCTTCAATTTGTTATTAGATGAATATTAATCGATAATAATTAGAAAATTATTAATTAAAAAAGTTTTTAAAATTTATTTGTTATCCATTTTCACTAAATATATTACATATTATGTGTAAATGGCTATTTAGCCTTATCTAAAACATATTTAAAAAATATTATATTTATATCAATATAAATATATTTATATACTAATATAATATATTTAATGAAATGTAATTTTATTTTAAAATATACCCTTTATTAATGATAGTAAAAAGAATTGATAAAGGGGTACTTTATCAGCGCTTCTAAAAAATAACTGATAATAACCCCCCCCCCCCCCCCCATCATGTTTTTTACAAGCACTGATAAAGGCCCCCTTTATGAGTGATTTTTTAGAAGTGTTGATAAAGGCCCCTTTTTCAGCACTTTTTTACTAGCACTGGTAAAGGGGGCCTTTATCAATTCTTTTTTAAAAGAACTGATAAAGGGACCGCTTTAATTGCACTTTTTTAGAACTATTAAAGATACCCTTTAACAACACTATAAATGATTTATTAAAGACCCATTTTAATAGTGCTTTTTCTAGCACTAAAAAAATTGTTTTTAACAGCGCCTTTAACTTTCACTATTTGTCACACCCCGACTTCGCACATCAGTAATGACTTTAATTTTTACCTTTATTTGATAATTTCATTTGATTTAATTGTTTTGTTGAGGTGCATTCCAGGCACGATGAGAGTTTTTTCGTTTTGCTGATAAATAAACGTTTGGCTTAGTAGCGGTCGACACACATGCATGGCTCGATCGAAGCCGCAGCGCTTTGCTAAAGCGATATGCTCCCCACCCATGCTTTATTTTATTTTAATTATTTTGGGTCTTAATTTTGAGTTGTGGTTTGAACCGGTTGTATTTTAAAATAAATTGGGATCTTATATGGCAGTGTGACCGTACACGTTACCACGCACGCGACCGTGCCCGGTGTCCAACCTCAATTAATAATGATATTATCATTTTTGTTGGTTATATTATATAAGTTTTATCATTAGTATTATTAATATTTAAGTAAATATTTTAATTTGTTTATTAATAATGAATTGTGGTCACAAATATAAAAGAATATTTTCTTTGTTTTGTTTTAATAATAATAATAATAATAGTATTAATATTAAAATTATCATTATTATTTTTGTAAATTCTTTACATAGGCTTTTAATATTAAAATTTTTGTTACAATTATAATGTTATTAACTTACTAATTGAATTACATTTATTTTTATGATTGGGTAAATTTATGTTTTTTTTTAAGTTTCATTTCATTATTTTATTTTTTCATTTTATTTTTTTCATTTTATTTTTTTCATTTATTTTTCTCTATTTTTTTCTTCTCTTTTTTTCTTCTCTCTTTTATTCCTCCTCCCTCTCTCTTGATCTCCCCTCTCTCTCATGCGGACTCCTTCCCCTCCCTTCTGTTTTGCGCAGTGGACCTACCTCTCCCCTCCTAACCCTGCTCGTGCAGCACACCCACCCTACCCTTACTATCCTTCTCCAGCGAGCCGGCCAGAGCTCGTCGGCCTGCTCCTTTCCAGCGCCACCCCTCCAGGCCCTCGCTCCAACTCCCCGCCCTTGTGTCGCCCTCGCCAGCTATGACTCCACCCTCTGCAAACCCGAGTCGTGCCGCACCAATCCCTCACCGGACCGCCGTCACATATTCACTCTAGCTGAACCTTCCGGCATACCCCACACCCCCTTCACTCCTCCTCCTCACCGGACCATCTACCCAAGTTGCACCCCTCCTCCCCCTCTCTGGTGAACCAGAACCGCTTCCTCCCCATTGGACAGCCTCGTCACACCGCCCCCCTTTGTCCGCACCCCCTTCCGGAAAGCCTCCAACTTGCGTGGCGCACCTCTGACACCACCCTGTCCTGATCGGCCATCCTTTTTCACCCTCGCTGAAGGTGCTTTTCTCTTCGGTTGGCCTCTCTCAACCCTTGTCGCACATGCGTTTTGCTTCGAATGGTCATTTCTTCCTTTTGGTAGAATAACAGGTAAGTTTTTCATGTTGTTTAAGGTCCATTTGTGATGATTTGGTTCAATTTTTGTGTAATTGGCTTGAATTTTTGATGTTATATTTTATTTCAGTTGATTGTGGTGAATTTGGTGCGTGATTGAAGCTTTGCTTTGATATTTGGGTTCTTCCTACACCAAGGTAGGTGTTTCCGCATATGAGCATTAATTGTTAAGTTGATTTTCTTAATTAATTAATATAGTATGTTTACTAATCAGTTTTTTTGGTGCACATTTAATTTTTACTTGAGGTTTAGTATGTTTTAATATGTTTATTAGTGTGTTAATATGTAATAAGTATGTTTCTGTGAAAACCCCTGTCAAACTGCTTTCTAGTGTTTCATAAGTTGTTCAGTTTATTTTGTTTGGATGTGAAAGGGGAGTGAATGATGTTTTAGTGTAGCATCTATATGTTTTTTTCATGAATGAATATTTGAGTGAGTTTTTGGTGTTTAAAGTCATGTGGCGTATCCTGAAAAGGTTTTGTAAATTTTTCTCATGGCTTGTTTCACCATATAAATGGCCCTTCTTTTTTTAATTGTGGGTTGGTTTGGTGTTTGAGGTGGTGTTATGATCTTTAAAATTTATTTATAAAAAAATCTAAATGTTTATTTAAATAATTATTAAGGGTGAAAAAAATTTGATTACATTGTGTAAAGGTTTTCGGTGTTTAATGTCAAGCGATATATGTTGAAATTGTCTAATAAATTCTTTTAATGGTTTGTTTGACTATGAAAGTGTTTTCTTTTACCACACATTAGTTTTATTTGGTTTTGTAAGTAGAGCAGACTTAGTTTTGAAATATTTTAAGTGTGTTTATTCCTTAAAAATGGTATTTCTAAGTGAGAATAGTGGTTTTTGGCATGTGTGGTGTCTTCTTTTATTTTGGTGCATAAATATGACATGTGAAATGAAATTGAAACTTTTTTTAGCACAAACCAGGAAGTCTGGGTAGCTAGGATGGTGGACTAGACTAGTGGGCCAGTGTTATGGAGGTTACTCAACCTGGCTTCACTAGCAGGACTGACGATTTAAACACTAACTAAACATATGATTTTCTGAGTTTCGTGGCCTTCTAAGCCACGTTTTCTAATGTTCATGGCCTTCTAAGCCACGTTTTCGGAGGTCCGTGGCCTTCTAAGACACGTTTCACCAAGACGCAAAGATCTAGGGGCCCAAGATAGCTAACACCCATGAGGCCTCTCCCATATCAGTGAACATTGGTTACTTTATGCTAATCATTGTGACACATGGGTCATTTTAAAAAGTAAGGGTGTGTGTGTTTTAATTTAAGTTGTTCATTTTTAAAACTGATTTCTTTAAACCTGTTTTCTCTAAAGTTGTTCAAGCTTTTAGTTATTTTCTTTAATAAAAATTAAAAATGTATTTGTCATATAATAATTGTGTGTGGAACCTTTTCTTTGTAGAATCTTACTGGGCTTTTAACTCACACCCTACATACACCTTTGGGTGTATGTAGATTCTATTTTTTTCTTTCCAGGTTGAGGCATTGGGCATAGCATTGGTGGTTCAGATTGTTAGTGTCATCCTCGTGTTGGTTTGGTGGTGATGGATTGGGGGTGTGACTCCTTATGTCGCATGGAGGTTTGAGTTAGAGTTTTGGTTTTCCTTTGATGTAATCTCTTTTGGGTTTTTAGTTCAAGTTGTAAACATTAAATCTTAACTTTGTATAAGATTATATTTGGTTGTCTATTTTTAGTTTCAATTTATTCATCTTGTTGTTTGTTTTATATTTTTCCATTTGGGTGAATCGTTCCGAAGTCTTTTTTTGATACTCAAGCACTTGTGTCAGCCCGTGGGGATCAAGAACGTCATTCGGGCCATGTCACAGACCGGGTCGGGCACTGGGTTGGATGGCGACCTGTCCTAGTTTGTGATAAAATGGTATCAGAGCAAGGTTTTTTTCTTGTTATTTGGGGTGTTAAGTGGAGATAGGGTTGTCTCTACTCGAGGGGTAGCTACGGGAAGAGAGTCGCGAACTCTTTCTCGTTCAGATCCTCGAGTAACCACAGGTAGTTTGGGATTTAAGTTTTTTAATTTGGTCCTTGTGGTTGGGGGATGACAGTAAGAGTGAACCAGTACTGTGTGCGGTCTCACATGGAGTAGCGACCCATGTGATACCCGAGAGTACGTTTCGACACTTCTAGTGGTTGGTTCTTGCTTAAGGTATGGTCTACTAAACTATAGAGTCGGGTTAGACACAACCGCTAGTCTTCGGTCCAGGTTCTTTACTATTTGTGATGTATTCCTTTAATTTTTGGTTGGCGTGGAATTTTTTTCCTTTATAAAGGAAATCAGACTTTTTTGGTGTTCTTACTTTATTTTGGTGTGTGTTTGGTATGATTTTTGGGGTTCATTTTTCTTGGACCTTGTTTTTGGGATTTGGAATTTGATTTGTTGAAATTAAATTCCTAAAGTAATTTCTTGGGTTATTTGAAATTTTAGTGGGTTGGTTTAGAAATGGAAAGAATTTTGAAAATATTTCTAGAATTTTTTTGAAATGGTTTTGGAAGAAAAAAAGTATTTTCGGATATTGAGAATGTTTTGTTTTGAAAGCGGGGTAGCTTTATTTCTTTCCAGTGGAATTCCTATCGGTGATCACATGTACATGATGATTTGACTACTGTACAGTTGGTAAATCATGTGGATGGGTTCCTGAGTGTCACAGAGATGCATATTTGTGAGGCATTATGGAATATCAGTGGTGAGTGATTTATTTTTTGTATGTTGCTTCTTATGTCCTGAAAAAGTGGGTTTTTCTCTAAAATGGGTTTTTGTTCTTAAATTATTTTTGAAATTGGAAAATGGTTTTGATTATAGGGTGAAAGCGATGAGTTCAAAAATTTTGTTGGCTTTATTGTACTATGCATGGTTTTTCAGGTGGGTGTTTTTATTTAAGAATAAATTGATGTTTTATATTGGAACTTTCAGATTTTAATTTGAGGTGTGGATGATTGTTTTGTGATGTGTTTGGATTTGGATTTGTATAAGGTTTTTTTGTGTTTCTTTTTTGGGATATTCCCCCTGGAAATGTCCCACGGGTTTCAGAAAGTCTCTCGATTCTTGGCTCAACCCATACTCCCAATGGAGTGGAAGAGTTGGGTTCTGCTCAGTGGTGTCGACTGTTCGTAGACTTCGAGGTCAGTTGGATGTTGTTGAGTGCTTTGGGAAATTTGGAAGTGTCTAGTTTTGGAGGAACTCTAGATGTTGTGTATGCATAAGTTGTCTTGAGTATGTTTGGAGGAGCGAGACTAAACTAGCGAACAGTGATAGTTTCATTTTCGTTGCGAATGGAGATGTCGTGAGCAACCCTCAAGACTAACCTCATTGTGTAGTTGTACCTAAGTGAAGGTGAAGGAAAGTGGTTGATCTCGTAGGTGCTTGACCAATCAACAGAGGGTGAAGGAGGTATGTTGACCTTAATGATTAGCTAGTTTCTTGTTCCCCAGAGGTTGTGTGGAATGATCAATTTAAATCTTGTAATAGTTGTTGGTCCTGTTTATACGGTAGTAACTGAATGTTCCTCATCCAATGAGAAGTGTGAACCAATAGGAATTTTTCTTGGAGTGATCCTTCTTTCAGTTTGCGTAGCACATTTGACAGACCGCTCAATCTTCGACCTCTAGTGTGGTCAGTCAGACACTCTAAGTTGTTCGCTGCAATTCTCAGTTGGTGAGTTGACAAAGTGGCAGCTTGGGCAGAAGGAGAAGTATGCAGGTTTTTTTCCAGTGGAGGAAGTTCCAATCAGATGTGGTCATCTTATGACTATGAGGCGGTAGACACTTCAGACATCAGGTCCCCAGCCATAGGGGTGAAGCTTGTGCATGGTCAAAACTCATTGGGCGTGGGATGGGCTTGGTCCGACTTAATTCAGCAGTGTCAGGATGGGGACGTCTTAAGTTCTCTATTGTGGAATTACCTCAGAAGTCTTTATCCTTGTTGTGAGGGGCATGAAGCCCCTGTATACTTGTTGTGGTCTTATTTTATAGGAGTTCCTCTTGGGCCTTAAAGTGGTTTGGAAAATCTGTATTCTTGTAAAGCCATCAGGCGTGCACTGTGAACCTTCTTATGGTCGGTTATGGATCAGAATTGTACTCATCTTGGAGATTCTCATATCTGGTGAAATTGATGCGCGCCTATATGGTTCGCCTCCTGGTTAGGGGTTTCCGCTGTAAAAACCCCTCCAATGAGGTGGAGTATTGGCCAATGTAGAAATTTTTTTATGCAAGTCGTCCTGTGTTGGTGGGTTTGTGATGAAGAGTTCAATCTATATCACTAAAGGTAAACTGGTAAAGCCCACGTGGGTGTCGCGGTGTTAGGAAAATTCTAAAATGGTGGGTAGACCCATTACGGGTCTCACCGGTGTCTCCTCTTGTGTGGGTTGTTTAAACTTAGGGAGTTCAGAGGGTCAAGCTAGTGTTAGAGGTTTTCTGGTTTGTGAGTTATTTTGATTTGGAGAACCAATGTTTGAAAAGAATCCTAATATGGTGGGGTGACCACCATAGGATGAACTTGAAAAAAAAACTTTGTCTTTAAAGTGCACTTGGCGGGTCAACCCCTTACTTACGCTCTGCCTGGCCTCAACCATAGTAATTGGGTAGCTCGGGTAATAGGTTTCTTGACGAGTTTTCTTGGAGATCTCAAGTGACCCTAGTGATTCCCTAAGATAGGGGCTAGGCTGCTCCATGTTATAGTTGTGTTTAGAGTTGAATTCATTTTTGTTGGTGGTTTTTCTTGGTGATTCTAGTTTTGAGATATTTGGAGTTTCAGGTCATGGATATTCTGAATACTGGGTCTTCGGGTGACTGAGGTTTTGTTTTAGGGGTCTTCGTGGTCTCACCCGGAACCCTTGGATGACCTAGTTTTTTTAGACTTCATGGGGGAAGAAAGTGTCATGGTGGGGAGAATTGTCACACCCTAACTTCGCACATCGCTAATGATATTAATTTTTACCTTTATCTGATAATTTTATTTGATTTAATTGTTTTTTCGAGGTGCATTTCGGGCACGATGAGAGTTTTTTCATTTTGCTGATAAATGAACGTTTGGATTAGCAGTGGTCGACATAAAGGCATGGCTCGGTCAAATCCGTGTCACTTCGCTAAAGCGATATGTGCCTCGACCATGCTTTATTTTATTTTAATTATTTTGGGTCTTACTTTTGAGTTGCGGTTTGAACTGGTTGTATTTTAAAAGAAATTGGGATCTTATACAGGCGTGTGACCGTACGCGTGACCACGCACTCGATTGTGCCCGGTGTCCAACCTCAATTAATAATGATATTATCATTTTTTTTTGTTATATTATTTTAGTTTTGTCATTATTATTATTAATATTTAAGTTAGTATTCTAATTTGGTTATTAATAATGAATTGTGGTCTCAAATATAAAAGAATATTTTCTTTGTGTTGGTTTATTAATAATAATAATAGTATTAATATTAATATTATCATTATTATTTTCATAAATTATTTACATAGGCTTTTAATATTAAAATTTTTGTTACAATTATAAATTTATTAACTTAATAATTGGATTACATTTATTTTTATGATTAGGTTGATTTATGTTATTTTTTTTAAGTTTCATTTCATTTTTTTATTATTTATTTTTTTTCATTTCTTTTTCTCTCTTTTTTTTCTTCTCTTTTTTTTCTTCTCTCTTTTTTTCCTCTTCCCTCTCTCTTTCTCTCCCCTATCCCCAACACGGAATCCTTCCCCTCCATTCTGTTTTGAAAAGCAGACCTCCCTCTCTCGTCCTAACCCTACCCATGCCGCACACCCCCTACCCTTTCTCTCCTTCTCCGACGAGCCGACCGGAGCCCGTCAGCCTGCTCCTATCTGGCGCCACCACTCCAACCCCTCACTCCAGCGCCCCGCCCTCGTGTTACCCTCACTAGCTACGACACCACCCTCTTCGAACCCAAGTTGCACCACACCGATCCATCGCCGGACCACCCTCACATATTCTCTCTTGCCGAACCTTCCGGCATACCCCAAACCCCCTTCGCTCATCCTCCTTGACGGACCAGCTACCCGAGTTGCACCCCTCCTTCCCCTATCCAGCGAACCAGAACCGCTTCCTCCTCACCGGTCAGCCCCAGTGAACCTCCCCACTTTGGTCGTGCCCCCTTCCAGCAAGCCTTCAACCTGCATGGCGCACCTCCGTCACCACAACTTCTTGCTTGGTCAGCCTTCTGCACCATCACCGAAGGTGCATTTCCCTTTAGTTGGCCTCCCAGAACCCTTTCCACATGTGCGTTTTTCTTCGGATGGTCATTTATTCCTTTTGGTAGAATTACAGGTATGTTTTTCATGTTTTTTAAGGTCCATTTGTGATGATTTGATTCAATTTTGGTGTAATTATCTTGACGTTTTGATGTTAGATTTTATTTGAGTTGATTGTGGTGAATTTGGTGGGCGATTGGAGCATTTCTTTGATACTTGTGGTCTTCCTACACCAAGGTAGGTGGTTCTGCGTATGAGTATTAATTGTTAAGTTCATTTTCTTAATTAATTAATTTAGTATGTTTACTAATCAGTTTTTTTTTGTGCACATTTAATTTTTACTTTAGGTTTAGTATGTTTTAATATGTTTATTAGTGTGTTAATATGTAATGAGTATGTTGTTGTGAAAACCCCCATCGAATAGCTTGCTAGTGTTTCATAAGTTGTGCAGTTTATTTTTTTAGGATGTGAAAAGGGAGAAAATGATGTTTTGGTGTAGCATATATATGTGTTTATCCATGAATTAATATATGAGTGAGTTTTTTGTGTTTAAAGTAATGCAGAGTGTCCTGAAAAGGTTTTGTAAATTTTTCAGACGGCTTGTTTAACCATAGAAATGGCCCTTTTTTTAACTGTGGGTCAGTTTGGTGTGTGAGGTGGTGTTATTCTCTTTAAATTTTATTTATAAAAAAATCTAAATGTTTATTTAAATAACTATAAAAGGTGAAAAAAATTTGATTTAATTGTGTAAACGTTTTATGTGTTTAAAGTTGTGTGACATGTGTTGAAATTGTTTAATAAATTCTTTTAATGGTTTGTTTGACTATGAAAGTGTTTTTTTACCACACAGTAGTTTTATTTGGTTGTGTAAGTACTGCAGATTTAGTTTTGAAATATTTTCAGTGTGCATATTCTTTCAAAATGGTATTTCTGAGTGTGAATAGTGGTTTTTGGGATGTGTGGTGTCTTGTTTTATTTGGGTGCATAAATATGACTTGTGACATGAACTTGAAACTTGTTTGAGCACAAACTGGGAAGCCCTGGTAGCTAAGAGGGTGGACTAGACTAGTGGGCTACTGTTCCGGAGGTTACGCGACCCAGTTTCACTAGCAGGACTGACGATTGAAACACTAACTAAACATATGCTTTTTATATGGTTGTGGCCTTCTAAGCCACATTTTATGAGGGTTGTGGCCTTATAAGCCACATTTTTAGAGGGTTGTGTACTTTTAAGCCATGTTTCACTGAGACACGAAGATCTAGGGGCCAAGCTAGCTAACACCCACGAGGCCTCCCCCATATTAGTGCTCAATGGATACTTTACGCTCATCAGTGTGACACATGGGTCATTTTAAAAAGTAAGGTTGTCTGTGTTTTAATTTAAGTTGTTCCTTTTTAAAACTGCTTTCTTTAAACCTATTTTCTCTAAAGTCGTTCAAGCTTTTAGTTCTTTTCTTTAATTAAAATTTCAAATTTATTTGTCATTTAATAATTGTGTGTGGAATCTTCTCTCGGTGGAATCCTACTGGGCTTTTAGCTCACAACATACATACACCTTTGGGTGTATGTAGATTTTTTTTCATTCTAGGTTGATTCATTGGGCATAGCATTTGTGGTTAAGATTGTTAGTGCCATCCTCATGTTTTTTTGGTGGCGGTGGCTTGGGGGTGTGACTCCTTAGGTCGCATGGAGGTTTGAGTTGGAGTTTTGGTTTTCCTTTGATGTAATCTCTTTTGGGTTTTTAGTTCAAGTTGTAAAATTTAAATCTGAACTTCGTATAAGGATCTTTTTGGTTGTCTATTTTTAGTTTCAATTTATTCATCTTGTTGTTTGCTTTAAATTTATCCATTCGGGTAAATCGTTCCCAAGTCTGTTTTTGATACCTGGGAACTTCTGCCAGCCCGTGGGGATCAGGAACTCCCTTTGGGCCATGTCGCGGACCGGGTCGGGTGCCGGGTCGGATGGTGACCTATCTTGGTTTGTGACACTATTAAAACCCTTGTGTTGTATAAACCCAATTTTGTAGTAGTGGTGTTAGTCCTCAACCTATGAGGATTAATAACATCATTTGAGCTATGTTAATATTGGATCAGGTATTGGTGTACTAGGGTATTCAGGATGGTTCGTAAAGAATATGGTATCAGAGGAGGTTTTAGTATCCTTACTTGATTTTGGTATGAATTTTTGTATATCCTGGTAGACATGAGGTAGGATTTCCAGTAATTTTAGGGTAATTACAAGTGAGTATCTAACAATCTCTCATAGTAGCGATCCATAAGTCACCATGGGTGTTTGAGAATATGTGTCCTTGGGGAATAAATTGATTTGGTTCTATATATTTCCTAAAATTTGATTTAAGTTTATTGAAATCCCTAAATTTTGAATTCCCTTTGATGGAATTGATATTCTTGTATCTCTTGATTAATTTGTTGATCTGAGTATCTTTACTGATGTTCTAATGTTTCCTACTAATGTTGTGCAGTACTATTCCCCCAAGAAAATGTTTAAACATACCCCAGGATGGAGCTATCGATGAACCATGACATGAAAACCCTCTATTTCATCATAATCATTTTGAGATAGTGACATGTTCTATCCAATATCTAGGATAGGTAGTCACACCCATTCCCATTTAGACTCTAGTCGTGGAACCTTGAAGTGACGAATCTAGATATTTTTCTCAAGAGTCTCTTCAGCCTAAATTATAGGCTTTCTAAGGATTGAATGATCCTCAATAGGTATTGGATAAGTTAAAAAATATTGAACTTTTTTTAGTCCTTGAAAATACCAGATGCTATAAAAGTGAAATGATCTACCATCAAGCTTGAATGGCCTAGTAAGAGATGGTGGGATCCAATGGTTATAATGAAAAAATATGAGGGTTTAGAGTGGAAATAATTTGAATCTATTTTCACATAATTGTTTTATCTTGAGTTTTTGATTTTGGAAATATATATAGAATTTATTAAATATTAATAAGGTGATAAGACTATGAATTAGTATGCGAACTTTGTTATTGAACTTGTTCGGTTTTCTCCTGAGGTAGTGATGAATAAGATGATGGAGGATCAAATATTTGAGATGGATATTCAATATGAAATCTGATTTTAGGTTTTCATGTTGAATCTCACTTCTTATATGGAAATTTTGGATACAGTATTGATGACTGATCATGAACTGTCTAGTAAGTCAGGGGTGATATGAGTTCTTACTACTCTCATTGGTAGTTCTGTTAGTTCCTTTAAAGGAAAGAGAAATTTTGATGAGTCTCATAGTGGATCTTGATATTATTCATCATCTTAACCTTTTATAGTGTTTTAAAGAGTCCCTTTGACTTTATTTTAGTGTGAAAATGTTTTTAATTTGAAGAAATTTTATACTAAGGCACCGAAGATCAATGGTTCACATGGTCATTCAGTTCACCAATAGAAGTTTCATCTTTTTTTCAGTACCATGCAGTGGAACGAGATCATCATTACCTAAAGGTACTATGTTTCAATTATATATTTTAATAAATTAGGGCTTTTTTCTATAGGAATTCATAATTAAGCTTATTCACATAGTAGAAGAGTCTCTAGAGGAAGTAGATGTGGGTCCAGTGATGGTCAAGGGTACCATAACTATAGATTTATCTTTAGTGACTATTATATTTGATAATAGTTCATCTCAATCATTCATAATGACTATTATTGTGAATTTTCTAATAATTCATATAGTTCTTATGTCCTATGTGATGCATATTTTTATTCCCCAAATAATGAAGAGATATCAGGGTCTCTGATGCCCATTTTATATTTTTCTTTATCATAGATTAATCTCACCTAGAATATTATTCCTCTCAACATGAAATGTTTGGATTTTATTTTTTTTATGGATAGGTTTATTTCATAAAAATTCATATTTATTTTTATATTTGGCAGGTATCCTTTACTTCCGCCAATGGGGTGTGGTCTGTTTTCTAGGGATAATGGGTCCTGAGATCGAGTAGAGTTGGACCTCCTCTTCTGGAGTTAGGAAGAGTGATATTATTGTTTTCTTTTAATCTAGAGAAAGAATATTTTAGTGATGATCTTCTTATAGTGGTTTTTGGTTTAAAAAATGATCTTATAGTTTTTATGGTGTTGATAAATAGGATATTTCATGATAACTCAATTCATTCATAGTTGTGTTTGGGGATAAAATATTGGTTTACTCTCAGACCAAGGAGGGTCATGTGCATTATTTGAGAGTAGTTCTGGAAATTTTGAAGAATCCCTGACTTTATGCCAAGATATCAAAATATAATTTCTAGATTTTGGAAGTGAAGTTATTAGGAAATGTGGTCTAAGAACATAGTATTTTATTCAATCCTAAGAATTTGTAGGTTGTTATTCCATGGGAACAGCCATGAAATGTTTTTTAGATCCGGGGATTCTTGGGGGTTAGTGGGGTATTACCGCTAGTTTATCTAAGATTTATCTAAGTTTTCTTCTCCAATGACCACTCTCACTTAGAAAGGAGTAATTTTTATATGGAAATCAATTTTTTAGTATTATTTTGATGTTTTGAATCAAATTTTGACTTTTTTTATAGTGTTGTCTCTCCTAGAGATAGTGAGGGGATATGTGTTATTTTATGATATATCCAATTTTGGTTTGGTTTTTGTTATCATGTATGGTGATTATGAGGTGGCCTATAGTTCATGAAAACATAGACCACATGAGAAGACTATCCTATCTATGATCTTGAACTCACAGTTGTGATGATTTCCCTTAAGAGTTGGAAACATTACCTTTTTAGAGAAAGTTTTGCATTTATTTTTATCATAAGAGTATATGTTATATCTTCTCATAAAAAGATCTAAATTTATGATAGAGGTGTTGGGTGGAGTACCTGTAGTCTTTTTATTTCAAAATTATTGACACCTATAGAAAGTAAAATTTCATCGATGATGCCTTGACCAGGAAACTTCTACCCAAACTAGGAAAGAATAATTGCAAGAGTAGAATTTGATGGATCTTCTTTCTCTCATGCATTTCAGAGTTTTGGAGGATGAAAATGAGGTTTTATTGAAAGGTTTCAAGATTAACTCTTCTCTTCATGAGATGGTTCTTCAGTATCAGTAGCTTAATGATGAATTCCATTACTTTTGGGACTATCTTTATAGTGGGGATACCATCAGTGAGAGACCATTCTCTTTTAAGTGTATCCTATGTTTCCAAAAGTAGAATGTCATACCTTGTCCCATGAGAAAAATTATGATGGGAAATTTCTATAATTCTTTATGGGTAGTGTACCATGGAAACATGAAGATATTCTATGACATGCGATAATGATTCTTTTGGATAGGTGTGAGACAAGACATTTCTAATTTTATTATCATTATTATAATTGAAAAAACAATTAAGGTCGGTTGCTAGAAAACTTCAAGTTTGCTTCATCCCATTCCAATACTGATTTGGAAGTGGGATGGAATTTCAATGGATATTGTGGTTTGGTTGCCTTAAACCCCTCAATGGAAGAATTTGATATGGATAGTGATTTATCAGTATAATAAATCATCTCATTTTACCCCCATTCATAATACAACCAAATTTGAGGACTTGTGATGTTTTTAAATGCTAAAAAAATTTCATATTTTATGTAGTTCTATTTTTTATAGTTTCTGATGAGGATCCTCATTTTATTTCTCATTTTTAGAGAGGCCTCTAGGATATGATGGGATATTAGGTGAGTTTGATTATGGAATATCCTCTTCAGGTTGTTGTATGGATATAATAGGATATATAGATTCTTGAATACATGATTCATGCTTTCAACATTTATTTTGGTGGAACTTAAGATAATTACATGGGACTGGATATTTTTTCTTATAACAATAATTACCAGTCATACCTTAGGATGGCACCATTTGAGGCCTTGTAAGGCATCCTTGTAAATCTCCATTTTGTTGGTCATATATTGGACAAAACTTCCTTGGCTAGGCCTAGATTGGTCTAAGTGATAGTGGTTATGATTTAGTTGATTCATCAGATAATAGTGATGGAGAAGCGATGGTATAAATCTTATACTAAAAACCATCAATG
Source organism: Viscum album (assembly GCA_963277665.1). NCBI lineage: Eukaryota > Viridiplantae > Streptophyta > Magnoliopsida > Santalales > Viscaceae > Viscum > Viscum album. Next base: position 1,868,819,011 of record OY728159.1, read on the forward strand.
ATCATCATAATATTTAGTTAGGGAACAGGTGTTTTTGAGAGTTTCGCCTCCTTTAGGTCACCTAAATCTTAGAAAGTTGGGAATTCCTTCAATGATATATGTGGGAAGAGTTTAGGTCACTCATAATATTGGTAATGTGGATTACATTTATATTTTCCACCTCATTTTACATCAATTCACAATATGTTCCACATGTCATAGCTCAGAAAGTGTCTCTCTAAATCATATATTGTTTTGAAGAGGGATAACATTGATATTTAACCTGATTTATCCATGACATAATATCTAGTTCCTATTTTTGATTCTGAGATTAAGGTTCTTTGTAGAAATCCTATACCATTATTTTGTTTTCTTTGTTATCATGGTTTTTATTCTCATGAGACATAGAAGTATGAAGAAATTATGAGATAGAAGTGGCCTCATATCTTTTTATTAGAGTGATCTTGATATGATTTCTATGGGTAGATATTTTTTGTGCTGGGGAGGTTATAATATCTTGTTACCCTATTTGAGGTACTTATTTACCCTTATTCTAATTTCCTTTTATTTGGGGCTTATTTCGAGTTATTTTTAGATATTTTCATAGAGTTTTATAAAATTTTGTTTCTTTGCATGATTTTTTCACAATTAGTGAAAATCATATGGTTTTTACTAACAAAATATGTTCCATGTTTGAGGGTTTTGAAGGTGGAACATAGTAGGTGTATAGTTAGTCCAAATAGTATAGCCAACCCTTAAAATTGTGTGTCCTTGGGTATTGGGGGTTTTCATAGTTGGCACATTTTTAGAATGTCATTTTTTCCAAACCATGCACCATTTCCAGAATCCTAGTGAGTTCACACTACTAGGTGCATAGTTAGTACTAAACATATTACCCTACCCAGCAAGCCATGCGAGCGGGTTTTTAATGCCCCAAAAATTCTAATTAAAATCCGAAACCCCCCATTATTAATCCCAAAAACCTCTCATTCAACCCTAATATAATCCTTTGGATTTTAGAGGATCGCTTGAGTCATTGTTTTCTTTATCAACCTCTTCTCTTGTAAAACAAAGTACCAATAGAATATATTAATACCACTCCGATAAGTGAAATCTATCTTGATTTGGAATACCTCTTTCATCTCATCTCTTATACTTTGAGAGGGATGAATCACCATATTTTTTCATGGATTAGATATTTTATTTGATGGATTTGGATTCTAGGTATTTCTATTTGGTCGTTCACACTATCGATTCTCCATTAGATATTCCCATTTCGGGTGATTGATCAACTAATCTTGTGATTAAAGGTTGGTGTTTCTGTAAGTATTTTCCCTAAAATTGAAACCTAAATTTATTTCATGAAATTAAATTTATTTTTAATTTTTTATAAACCTTATATTGTGATGATTTGATGATTTATTTCAAGGAATGTGATTTTTGAAATAAAACATATTTTCAATGGATTTTAAAATATGTTATGATTTGAGAAAATAATGCTTGAAATGATTTAATGTTGAATATTAAGAAAAAAATTAATTAAATGTGAATTTTTAAGTCATGAATTTTATTAAAAAAATAATTTTTTATTTTGAATTTGAAATTTAATGTTAAACATGAAATTGTTCACTGAAACTATGAATGCTGAATTGATTTGCAATGAATGATTTTTCATGTGATTGATTAATTTATTTAAGAACATGTGAGACTAAGTAAATAGAGTGTTATTAAGAAAAAAACTTTATGACTATGACTACCTATAAAATTATTTACAATTAAAAATCTAACTAAACCAAATCTGGAATGATTTCCCCAGTGGGTTGTTGATTGATTACCCTGATGGTTGGAGCCATAGGGATGGGTGCATACACTTTGAGTTTTGTTTATTGACTTTGTAGTGTGAGGATTATATACATATAAACTATCTTATTTCATGGATTGTGTATATTTTTTTGGTTTTTATTTTATTATTACATTATAGTGATTATAAAAATTATTTATCTATTATTTTCTTTTTCTATGAGAAATTTTCATATAAGACTATTTTTTATATATGTCATTTACCTATTTTGAAATCATATTTTGATTGAAAATGTTTAAAGATTTACCATTCCATTTATTTATTTAAATTGAATCATAAATGGTTTATTTGTATTATATTTGATTATGGAACATTTGGTGGAATCCAACTGGGATATTTTTGTGCACACAATACCTTTTCCTTCAAGAGTTTGTAGATTATGTTATGGTGGGTCCAAGAAAAAGGAAATCGCTACTATAAATTGGTGTTTGTGATTAATTAATCATACCTATATTAATGGTGGTGACCATTGGATCTATGGTAAACCTTTTTCATAGGGTTTTTGAGACTTTTTCTTAGTGGATGTTGTGTCGTCTTTTGGATGATGTTTTTTTGGGTTGTTTATCGGACTACTTGGGGACTATTTTGTATAAGTTCTAGGCATGGAAGAAGTGTGTGATGGTTCATGCCCAAGTTTTCTTTTTCCCATGATCAATGATTAATATAATATTTACATGATGATAAATTCCATTATTAATGTAATTTAATCAAATAATACATACAATGGATAAAATGTCAGAACCAAATTGTGGGATCAGGACATATTATTTACCATCAATTTAAGTAATTAAAAAATACCTTGTGAGAAACTCTTTATTTATTTATGGATCTAAAAACATATAAAAATAATAAATTCATTGTGTTTTATTAATCAAGAAAAAATTTCATCCAGTGGTGATCCACACATGTTTCTCAAATCTCCTAAAATCATCGTATAAATCTTGGGTGCTGGCACAATAGATCCTATCTCCTATGTAATTTATCTTTGATAACTCCGATAATCACATAAAAAGTATTCTATTTGGTCTCTATTTATTTGAGAGCAGAAGATGAAAGAATATCTCTCTCTATTATTTGGAGCGTCATTTGTACAACAAGTATTTACTATGTCACCTTTTCATGTAAGTTATAAATAACTGACGTGACAAAACTATGTTTATTGCTTTATCACATTGATTATTATATAACTGATGTGAATAAGATGGATATAATACTTTATCACATTATTTATATAATAATATACTTGAGAAACTAGGTTACCCTCTTTATCACTTTGGTTATATAATGACTGACATGATAAAGATGCTTTTCCACATAGTTTATCATATAACCAATGTCTAAATGCAGTTTTTTTAATGTCGATTATATAATAATCAGCATTATATACCATTTAAAATTTTATTAATCATCTATTTAAATCATTTAGGGGTAAGTCATTCTCATTAATGTAGATTCATTTCTCTTTCATGGAATCCCTAACCCTCTTTTCTTTGATCCAGTGCACTCCAATCTTGGATTTCCATCTTCATACATCCTCAGTATTCATCATCTCATTATTGTGCATTTGATCTTCTTGTCTCAGATGTAATCATCACACATCAAACCTATCTTTCAATCATTCAATTCTTCATAATCCCTAGATCTTGATTTTTTCAATTCCAATGAATCAATTCTCACATTATCATCTTCATTAACCCCTAGTTTTTGTCTTCCTCATCATTGTGCATTTGAATATAAATGCACTCATCTAAAATCTCACATTACCATCTTCATTTACCATAGGTATGAATTGATTTAAGTATATATCTATGTGGAATGAATTATATGTTAATTAAATATATTAGATCAAAAATTTACTTATTATATCTTAATTTTTTGGTGATTCTAATATATGGAAATGCATTTTCACTAAATTGTTACATAGATGTTTATATTGAATCACATCTTAAATTCATGCATTGAATCTTTAAATGTTTCTTATTTGGATTATGTTTTTGAATCATTAATTTTTCATACATACACTTCCATTGATATGGATAAATTTCAATTAGTTTTATGCATTTATTAGGGACTTAGTAATCATAAAATGTAATATATACATACATTGAAATTTGAATATAGTTAAATATATAATATCATATAAGTAGTGTATATACATATCAACACTTTTCTTGTGATGTGATCATATTCTTATCTTAAAAATCATATATTAAATACGTAGTCTGTATATAATGAGTTACTATCAATATAATGTTGACATTGTTAGTGAATACACAATATGATCTTTCAATTAGTTCCTTTACAAATCTTTGTTATATTATGATAGAATGGGGATTAATGGTGACTGAGAGATTTACCTGAATTAAGTTTTCAAAAATTGACATTGGGTAGCATAATTAGATATCTCATGGGTTATTGAAATATATAGAAACTTATTTGGAATACATAGATTATTGGAAAACGTACACAATTATTCATTAATTACTATGTCTTTTATGAATTAGATCAAATTTTTATTGACATCCTATTTGAGATTTTGGTTAATGTATAAACCTTGAGATTATTATCTAAATAATTTATTAAATTATATGCTAATTTTAGGAATACTTTTTAAGGTTCAAGGTTATCATAGGCTATGAAATTTAAAAAATTTACTTCACCAAAGCCTGAATAATATTGAAAAATTAATTAAAATAAATCATTAACTTCACTTATGATATGTGAAAAATCAACCCTCATATTATAAATATGAACACAAACAATTGATTCCAAAAAAATTATACCATCAACAAGGATTCAAACTGACTGAAACTACACACATTATACTAAAGAAATAGAACATAGAGGTTTGAAAGAAGAAAATAGTCCATGATTTAATATACCCATTTAAATAACACTAAGTACCTATCCCTATTTAATATTGAAACTAATGAGTACTTCATTGAGAATTCATAAAATAAAAATAATAACTCACTCAACAAAATCAAAAGGGATAATCACTACAACATAAATCGCCTTTAGCGGTGTTTTTTTAGAAGCGGTTTACATAACCGCCACTAAAACTTTCCGTAAAATGGTTTTGTTGCAGTTTATTAAAAACCAACATGAAATATATTTAATTTTTTACAGTGGCGATGCTCCCCCCCCCCCCCCACCTGAGCCGAACCTCTTCCCCGACACCCACGTCCCTTCTCCCCCGACGAGCCCCAACCCTAGCTCTACTCCCCTCTCGTGCCACAAGTGACCTCTCCACTCATCCCTTCTGACCCCCTTCTCCCCCATACACCTTCAATGTCATCTTCTCCCCCGATCCCATCGAGTTCCTACCCTAGGTCGGCTCCCCTCCCCTACCGTCGGTGGTTTTCATAGTCATGGGTATTGTTCATATTTTTTGGATCTTTCAGTGCATAGGGTTATAGAAATATGAAACCCTTTTGTGTGTATGAACATGTCTTGGAAGAGGTTAGTGTTCATTCATGATTCGTATATATTCACCTTTGTTGGTTTTGATTTGGATACCAAGTCTTTTTAATTAGGAACATATATTGTACCACCAAGTGATGACTTGGGTCAAGGGGATGGGTTTCTAATCATGATTTTCGGTTATTAATTTGGTCCTACTTTGATTCTGGATACACTAGGTTAGTTAAATAGCTCCCAGAGGGTAAGTTTTAGTGTATTTTATGGGTGTGTGATTTCATGATGTAGATGTGTGTTGTAGTGTGAGTTTTTTTCACTGTTTATATATATCTGATTCACTGGTTTTTAGCTTCACTTTTATTTTATATAAAATTTGAGATAACTTGTTTTTATTATACTAACATGTGTAGGAAGTCTTTGGTTGACTATCTACTGGGTGTACATACTCACACCCCTCATATGCATCTTGGTGCATATGAAGTTTTACATGGTATAGGTAAAGGGTAGACCTCTTAATTCTATAGAGAAGCACCTTGATTTTTTGGATATTGGTGATAGAGGTGGGATATTAGAGATAGTAGTGGTTTGTAGCTTGGTGTAGTTCCATGTTTGGCTCCCTATTCTACCTTTATAAGTCTTTTGTCTTATAAAAAAATTTGATGATATTTTTTTTATTGTATCTCTGGTTATTATTATTATTTTATATTATTACAGTTTTATTTTCCTTTCTCATGCATCATATTTATATTTTACCATTAGATTTATTCCATGGAAGGTTGTGTATTTTAAGGGTAAATTATCCCCCTAGTAATATTCTTAACCCTCGGTGTTTATTTCCAACCTCTAGTGTTTGTGGGATGGACCTAAGGTTAGTGGCATTCCAATATTATCTAAGGTGATCTATTGGGGTTGTGATATTACACATGATATTAGTTTGGTATGATCTATTAGTTAGGAAGTTAGGTATGGATATAGGATGTTTTAGGACTTTAAATATAGTGTATAAAAGGTATATATAACCTCTTTATACTAATATTCAAGTTACCTGGGTGTTCTGAGTATTAAAAGTGTTTTAAAACATTTCTAGGAGTGTTTTATCCTCATCATCATGGGTTTATCCAATGAGAGTTGTGTACCAACATTACTAAAGAGACTTACCACCATAAATTCATCATTCACATGATATTTCATAGGTTGTTACTTTGAAAATTTTCCATTTTGATCTTTCTTGTGTATTATTACACACTATAAACACTTTAACTAAAGTGTTGGGTGGTGACTAAGTAATGATTTTAATAACATCGACTATGGTTATAGAAAAAAAATACCACTAGTTAGAAGACCTATAAATTAGCAGGAGTGTGATACTAGGAATGTGGTTCCGCCTAAACCATAAGTAATTTAGTAACTATTGATAATAATAGTGAAATTTTTTTTGGTAGTGGAAAATAAAAAATTGTAATGAGGAACAACATTATATGGATCAATCATTGGAATTTAAAAGGAAAACCTTACTAATATTATAGGGTGACTTGGGACCTGAAGTTTCAAATCCATGGATAGGTTGGATAAAAAGGATCTTATATTTTCTAGGAACTATAGATGGGACTAAATTAGACATAGTAGTGTGCATACTCAAAGTACTATCATGAAAATGGTGAGACTGAGTCATCTATGTTAAGGTTGATCAATACCTTTCCTCGGATGGATTTGAGGATTTTTTTAACAAAAAATTCTACCTACATACATTTCAAGTTTTAAGAAAAATATATTTTTTTATCTAAATCATAGAGATATCTCAGGTATGTAATATAGAGCCCAATTTACTTACCTTCCTCACTTTGTACTAGAAGTGGCATCTAGTTAATCTCTCAAATCATGTGTGTTTGAGTTGGTTTTGTGACTTAATAATCACTCTAAGGTTTTCATGTTTTTTATTTACAATTTCATTGATATTGAGAATAACTTGATGGTAGGAAAGGTGTAAATTATAGAGAATATTAGTGGATAGAACACCTTTTTTCACATGATCATAGGTGGAAACTCCAGCAGTGGAAATAAGTATAGAAGGAAAAATTATCCCTAGGGTAGAAAAGCACCACATAACCAATCCACAAGGTCGGTTTACTTTTATCCACTTCAAAATAATTAGTTGGGTTAATTCCAATATGTCTCTTTGGATCACTTAAAAAGGGAATGTATGGTAGTCCTTTGAGAATTTCACAACTATGGCCGAATATGATATCTCAAAAGTTTCTATACTTATCCTCTGAATTAAAAATGAGGAAATGGTTTTAATCTAACTCAATCCTCTCATTATCAACTAGGATGATATCATAATATTATTTTTCATCCACAAAAATGATTTATTTATAGTGATTCCAAGAACAACCCCAACATCCCAGCAAGTCCTATCTCAGTAAGGGGGCAGGAATTATCAAGGAGGGGCTAAATGATAAATATTTAGGGATAATAAAGCTATATAAAATTAATAATGGGTTCCCTTAATAGCGTGAGGTACTATTAGTATTTATTTAACCATAATGAATTTATTTATTGATGGTCTATACCAATAATCTAATTCACTATAAATGAATTTGTCGCAACACCAACATTGATCCACAACCCATGATCATCTTATTTCATTTGAATAATGACATTAGGTCTTGCTTATAACTTGTTTATATTTTTAAGGGAAACCAACTTCTTTAATTTTCTTATCCACCTTAGCTAAGGTGGAATAATCCATCAACCATTTCAAAATCCATACTTGTATATAATTTTTTTCCTACCCACTCCCTTCATAATAAGAGATTTATAAACATTATTATGAGATGGTATAGATGGTACCTCTTCCTTATTAGTGGTCTAATTCTACTAATTTCTAGTTCTTGATATCCCTTGTTATCAACCAGATTCAATATGACATCATTTATTTTCTTAGTTGAGGCTTGGAAACCCCTTTTTATTCTAGAATAATCCATTTTTTATGTAATTATAGATTCAACAAGAGACTTTACTTCAGCATGAAACTTATAGATCAAGTTTTAAAGAAAAAAAGTGGTTTCTTAGCACCACTTGATGAGTCGTGATCAGTCATGACACGTTTTGATCATATTTTATATCAAATGAGACTTGAAATAATTATTTCATCACTTATTTAATGCATTTTTTGGATTTAATCAGATCTTTCTTTAGGTGAATAACATGTACATTATTAGAACATCCACCCCATGGATCATATATCCCCCTAAATATTGGGCCACTTCAAACAATGGTTAGAATTATTTAATTTAATTGGAGAGGGGAACCTCCAAATTTATTAAGTTGAGTAATGTGGTTGGACTTTGTTCACTCACCCTAATCTCCCAATTTAATTTTATTCCTTTTTGGTGGTACTACTTTAGATGACACCACTAGTGGGTGATTTACCAAATGTATTGATATAGGAAAACCTTATGTAACATATTTATATATTTTTTCAACTAGTACATATGAATCTATTTCCCTATTTAGTAATAGTTATGTGTTTTAATTTTTTTTAACATTGTGTAGGGACATTGTGATATACATGGATAAAAGCTGGATCACATTACCAAGGAACGCACCTCAGTATATTAAGGGTTTTAAAGAGTTATTAGATTTTGCAATTTTCAATCGATCCATTGAAGGGAGAATAAGATGTCCATGTCCTAAATTTAAATTTAGAAGATGGTTGAAGAGAGATGAAGTTTATGAACATTTGATAGTGAATCAATTACCTGGTCAATATTTGCGTTGGATTTGGCACAGAGAATCAAACATTACAGAAAGGTTGAGCACTGATGTCAATCCACAGAATGACCTGCCAACTTCATTGAAAATGGAAAATGAAATGCAAAACCTTATAATTGATGCATTTGTCACTACAAGAGACCACCATCAACATCAAAACATATCGGAACAACCAGATGAGGGTGCTACAAATAGCAACGAGACAAGTGATGTTTTTGAGACTATAACACAACCAGATCAAGATTGTAACATATCATTGGATCCTCCTCTTGATTCTGTGGAGCCAAATGTAAGATAAAACTTCACTGAGTAAAATGTGTTTCATGATTTAGTTGACGATGGAAATCAAGATTTGTATAGTGGGTGTTTGAAATATTCAAAGATTTCATTTCTGTTGAAGTGGTACCATATCAAATGTCTATGTGGAATTATAAATAAGGCAATGTCTGTGATATTTAAATTGATTCATGATGCATTTCCTGAAGCAAAAATCCCCGAGTCATTTTATGATATGAAAAAGATTTGTTAATAGGCTTGGTCTGAATTATACAAAAATACATGTGTGTCCCAATTATTGTATGCTTTATTTGGGAGAGGAATCAAGTAGACAGAATTGCAAAAAACATATTCTTCTAGATGGCAGTCAAAGGGTGATGTTGGAAGTTTGAATCAACATAATTTCATGGAGAAGAAGAAAAGTAACACACCTGTAATGGTTTTGCATTACTTTCCTTTGAAGCCTCGATTACAAAGATTATTCATGTCATCGAAAACCATCGAACACATGAAGTGGAATTCAGTAGATAATAACAATGATGGGTTAATGAGACATACACAATATTCACAATCGTGGAAGAAATTTTATTCATTACATCCATATTTCTCAGTTGATCCTATGAATGTTTGATTGGGATTAGATGTCAATGGATTCAACCCATTTGGGACTTTGAGTACCAGTTATAGCATTTGGCTAGTTGTTTTGATCCCTTACAATATGCCTTTTTGGATGTGTATTCAACAAACATATTTTATCATTTCAATGATTATTCCTACAAAAAAATTCCTGGAAATGATATTGATGTATACTTGTAGCCTTTGATTGATGAATTGTAGGATTTATGGAGCAATGGTGTGGACACATTTGATGTTTCTTCTAAAACAATGTTCAAAATGCATGCTGCTTAAATGTGAACCATTAGTGAATTCCATGGGCTTAGGAATTTATCTGGTTAGAACACTTACATGGGTTTGGATTTTCCCATTTGTAACTTTTATTTGGAGGCCAAACGGCTACCTTATAGTAGAAAATGGTGCTTCTAGTTCCATCAAATATTTCTTGATGCATATCATATATTTCGGCAGAACAAATCAAAATTTAATGGTTTCATTGATCGTAGACCACCTCCAAAGTTGTTAACTGAATCTGAAATATTGAAACAACTTGAAAATGTTGAAATAGAATTTTGGAAGGTTCATAGTTTGAATGATATCATAAAATGGGTCTGAAGTGCATCATCAAGTGAAATCAGAACACAACAATGGAAGAAAAAAAGTATATTCTTCAAACTTCCGTATTAGGAATTTAATTTGTTACGGAATAATCTTGATGTGATGTATATTGACAAGAATTTCTGGGAAAATTTTATTTTCACATTACTTAATGAGCATGTAAATTCAAAGGATCATCTAAATTCTCTCTAATACTTACAAGTAATGAACATAAAACGTGATCTCTAGCCAGATGAGAATGAAAAGTATGCTTCGGCAATTTTTTCAATGAAAAATAGGGATAAAGATACATTCCTTCAAATTTTAAAGAATTTGAAGGTATCTGATGGGTTTTTGAGTAACATATCAAGGTGTTTTGACTTGAATAATCATAATCTACGTGTATTGAAAAGTCACGATTCACATATTTTGTTACAACATTTACTAAAATTGGCATTGCGTACATTATTACTTGAAAATTTTATTGTTGTTTTACTCCAATTCTGCACATTTTTTAGGAAATTATGTGAGAAATCTCTACATCCATTTTAGCTTGACAACCTCTAGGAGAGGTTTGTATTTACCCTTTGTGAAATAGATATGATCTTTCCTCCTTTGTTTTTTACTATCATGATGCATTTAACTATGAATTTGGTTGAGGAAGCTAAATTAGGAGGCCCCATTCATTATCGATGGATATATACAATTGAGAGGAACTTTATTTATATATTTTCTCAGTTAAGTAAACAATTTTTGGCATTTAAATATATTTATAATTATGATTATTTTATTTCACAGATATCGTGGGAATTTGAAAGCATATGTGAGAAATAAAGCTCAACCAGAAGGCTCTATCGCTGAAGGAAATTTGGTTGAGGAGTGTTTTACCTTTTTTTCAGATACTTGGATGATATTGAGACAAGATTTAATCAATTTGTATGTGCTGATGACACATCGACTCAATCTAAAATATATCAGAAATCAAAAATATTTCCTACTATTGGCCAATCAGTTGGGAGGACCTCAAATGTGACACGGACCGAATTGGAATTATTACAGGTACATAAATATGTGATGCTGAATAGAGAAATTTCAGATCCATTTATTGTAGATTTGAAGATAAAAACAAAGAGATTAATGAGAGGCCAAACATGAAATGAAAAATTTATAATGAAAGATGTGAATAAGGATCTTGTAGACTGGTTTGTACAACGTGTAAGTTCATAAATATTGGAATAAATACGAATATTAGTTTGACACATACATTTTGTAAATATAAAAAATTATATTTAATTTTTTAGATCATCAATACCGATACTCAATTAGAGTTGTCAGAAGATTTGAATTTTCTTGCTAGAGGTCCTATAAAACAATTTAGAAAGTTTGACGCTTACAATGTGAATGGCTTTAGATTTCGTACAGTCGATCGAGAAGTGGGTTTGAAAACACAAAATAGTGGTATATTTACATTTTATGAAGTGGGATACTATGGAAAGATGCTTGATATTATTGAATTACACTACCACTGGAATTTTTCTGTTGGTTTATTCAAATGTAATTGGGTCAATATTATCAGGGGTTTTAAAAGAGATTCCTTGCAATTTACTTCTGTGAACTTCTCTCACTTAATGGATGTTGGTGATCGTGAACTGCATGATCCATATATCTTTTCATCGCAAGAAAAAATGGTATATTATGTGAATGATGTTGTTGATGAAGGTCAGAGTGTAGTTTCTCACATAATACAATGTGATTTCTATGATATGGGTAATGAAGTGGAAGATTTGACCTCTAAAATTGAATCTCATCAATAATAAGAAGCAGAATTATTTGTCCATCATGATATTGAAAATATTAGTCTAGAAAGGATGAATTAAGTGGATGAAGTAATGGAGTAGTAAACCGAAATTATTGAAGGGGAAAATGATTATATGTACAATTATTTATTCATTCAGCAACCACTTATTTCATTTGTGCAGTCATTCATTATCATTGTTATATTTATTTTGTTTGTTAGTACTGGGAATCTATTATCATTTTTAAATTTTTTTTTGCATAATTTTTTTGAAATATATATTATGAACTTACTTTTATTTGATTAAATGACAGGAATTCCAAGGAGGAATAGGTACACAATTTCATCTACTACTACGACAGATGACAATCCATTTGTCTCCCTCCCCACAGCATATGAGCCACCAGCTGCCTACACCCCTGCACCATCTCTCACACCCTCTGTGGGTCTCCCATTAGAGGCTAATTCGTCGACTCTCCCTTCAGAAGCCTCGGTAGTGGGGCAGCAACATGCCTCTTTCAGTTCATCATGGGCATATTGGAGGGTCACTATCATAGGTACAAATTTTAATATAAATAAATTTATTGCATTTTGTTTATACTAATTGTTTTCTCATTGAAGATGAAAAAAATGCAACCGTGGAGAAAAACATTAAAAGTTCATATGTTTGGAATATGAATGGCGAGAAGATAGTTGTTCCATTTGATTCATTTGGGGTCCCTACAGATGATGTCATGGGGTTACTTGGCCAGATTCTAGTACAACTAGTAGTGGAGCCCATTTCCCTAACTATTTCTTATGAATATTGGTTACATATGCCTCCTAGTTGGAAAATTGAAGTTTTTGATTCCCAAATAAAGGTAATTTTAATACATTATGGTTTAATTTAATATCATGTTACTAATATGTTCAAAATGAATTTATGTAAACAGATGTTCTTCCACTTTACAGTTCCTGATGTGATAGCACGAAAGTGGACGTTGAAAAATCTTGGTAAGAAATAGAAAGACTTAAAATGGAGATTGTGGCACGATGTCAACGATACTTCATTGACCATGAAACAAATGTATGAGAATCTTCCCAGTGGGGTACCGAAAGAACAGTGGAAAGTTTTTGTTGACAGAAATCGTGATGAGAAGCGAATGGTATTGAAATCTATATTATTATATTATCCTAATTTTACATTTATACATGTATATGATGAGATGAAATTGAATACATTACTGTTAAATTTCATTTTATTTATTTCATGATCTCTCAAGATAGAATGCTTCAAACCAGGCTAAGAAAGTCATCCCTCACACTGTGGGATCAAAAATATTTTCTAGAAGTCGAACGAATCTGGTAATCTTTTCATTAGTTTAAATATTTATAAGACAATATTATCAGTTTAATATATTAAATTATTGATTTATATTTTCTTAATGCATTCATAGAGTTTAGGGCACGAAGCATCTCGAACTGAAGTGTGGTTGAATGTTCACAAAAAATCATATGGAAGTTTTGTTAATGAGCCTACAAAAGAAGTTGGGGTATGAAGTCAATTTTTAATTATAATAACTTATTATCAATTTTTATTATGTTATTATATATTGATATTTTATTTATAGGTAAAAATTAAAGAACTATGGGATGTCAATCCTGGGTAGTCTTACTCAGTATCCCAAGATTACCCGGTTGCTAAAGTCCTTGGAAAAGAGCATCTCGGTAGAGTGCGCAGGATGGGTTTCGGACCCATACCATCTGAGGTATTTGGAATGCCACCAGGGATTCTAGCTGCATATACTTCTATTTATAGTCATTCCATACCTGAATATACTCATAGGGAGATTTCCTCTCTATGAACCACAGTTCAAGACTAGGGGGCTCAGATATCTGCTTTGCAGAAATTGATGACTGATATACATCAGAAGATGAGCAGATATGCCCCTGGTGGTAGTGCATCAACTGGTGGTAAGCAGGTAAATCACAAAAATTCAAAATCATTTATTTTTCAAACTTTAATTGGATTTAAGTTTTCATATAAATATGCAAAAATATTTAATTTTCAATATAATGTTCTTAGAGGTGACAGTAGAAAGTGGAGATGGAGGTGGAGAGGGTGACGATACGTGTTCATCATCAGACCATGAGTAGTTGTATTGTTGATGTTTTGAAAAAATATGGAAAAATTTGGTTTGTATATGTATGGTTATATGTTTTTTATGGAGTGTTTGACTCACTTTACGAGATTTTAGGTTTTGTGCATATTTGTCTTATGGATGATCCATCTAGGGTGATATGATTCATGTTCGGGCACAATCATTTTGTTTGATCATAGGTGAATGTATTTTGGTTTTCAACCATATCAAAAATCAAATCAGGTTCTTATTACATAACATAACTTGAGGTAAGTTTTGGGCACAAATCAGGGTAGTTCAATTTGTTGACCCAATGGAAAAGTGTTTGGTGGAAGGAAGTGACACTTTGTGACCTATCATTAAGGGAATAATTTCAAGAGCATTGGTGTTGGTAATTATATTTTCTATCATTGGTGTGGGAGGCAGGGATACATGGGGAGACTGTGTGATAGTAATCAAGTTGAGTGTTGAGATTGCAGTAGGATGATCTATCTACAAGATTTTTGTAGATCTTTTCCTATAGTACATAGTGAATGAGTGTCTTCAATGAATTGAGTATTACCTCTAATAACATTGAATATTTATACTTACGAAATACATGGGTGTCCTTATATGATGTTTATGAATAAGAACATTCACCTACTAATAATGAATTTCTAGCAGTCTTTCCAAGATAATCCAATTTACAAGAAAACCCACTTGAAGGGGAATATTTTTATATCAATAAATATTATTTTAATTCCATTCAAATGTATATTTTACATTATTCTTCCATTATTAAAATTTTGTATTAAACACTAATGGAGTTATCCTTAGATGAAGTTAAGGAATAGTAAAAATAAATAGTATATGAAAAAATAAGATGACCCATTCTTTATCCCCTCCCACCATCAAATATGTATATAATTTATAAAGAAATTGATCTTTAGTACTCTATCCATGGATTCCTCTATAACTAGTTTGAGCTAAAGAGAGTTGGAGTGAATATGTTTTGGTAGTGTATGAATTAGAAACCACACCAACCTTTAGATTTGGGATAAAATTGTGAAACTATCCAACTTTGGACAATATAAAATAAAGCACCCCCTTGGGGGTTAAACTAAGTTTCATATTCTTTCTTCTCTCCCATATTCTATTTATTTATTTATTTTTTATTTTGATAAATTTCTTATTTTTTGTTCTTTATTTCTTGTGGGGATGATTTGTAGTATCTAGGTAGAAACAGAATATGATTGGTAATAAAGAACACAGTAAGTGGTGTAGTATATAATTTAATGAACTATTAAATGTGAATGGAACATTTTTAAATGAAACAGAAGGTTAAAAACTTGATTAAAAGTGGGTAATGTATAAATAATTGGTTTTCATTAAAAAATAAATCAAATGGAATTATGAATGTAAGATGACAGGTAAATAATAAATCTAGAAAGGGTTAATTGTTCTGAAAAATGATAAATTGTGAATGATTGTTGTGGCTATTTTTTGTATAAATTCGTGATGGTTTATAATATAAAAATTGGCAGCAATGGTAGCATGTGTAAGTGATTATTTAGTTCTTGTGATGCATGTAGCAGTCATATTTTTTGTGGGCCCTTTAGGATGGTATTGTGTGTGGATTTATTATACTTTTATTTTCTTATGATTTAGTATTCTCCCCACTCTAGTGTGATAATCTTACCAACACCCAAATGTTTTGGTTTCAAAGTGTTTTATGAAACATCTCGGATGATGAGTGAATGGATGGATGAATACTCAATCTTCCTAAATATCTCTTCTATATGTTTCACTAGTATGATGACTCAATGTATTTATAAGAATATGGTATATAATGGATTTAAGTATAGTATGTGATGCTTTGGTTTACTTGAATATGTGGTTGAGATGATAATGTATAGTGGGGGTCGTGTATAGGAGGAGGGTATGCGGTTTATGTCCTTCATGTTCATGATACCCTACTATAATGAATATATTGATATGTTGATGGAGATATAGATGTGTTTTTTATAATGATGATGTGTTTATTATATGTGTCCTGGTTGTGATATGAGATATGATGTGTTGTGATATGACCGAAGAAGAGATTGAGATCCCCATGATGTTTTTTATTGGGGTGTGAGAGTGACAATATAGTGGAGAATTGGTTTTGGGGTTTCTTTTGATATATTATATTGTTTTTATGTTATTATACCTAGATGAAATATTGGTTGAGTGAGACATCATGAGGTTGGGTTATAGTTTACCGAGTAGGTTCTAGTTGGTTATTTTGTTTATTCATTGAAGTATTAGTATACTTCTTCAACATTTTCATGAGAGGCCTTAATGGGGATCCCAATAATTGTGTATGTATGATCACCCCTATATATATAAACTTTATAGGTTTGCAAGATGGATTTGAAGATAAATATGAATATTTCTAGCTCAAAGATTTCAATTGTGATTATAGTTATTAACTAGGAAAGGTTTTTTTGGCACTGTTGTAGGGGATGTAGAGATGCTATTTTTTTTTCCAGATTATCTTTTAGTGACAGTTTTAACCGCCACTAAATGAAACTTGTAAACTTTTAGTGGTGGTTTTAACTGCCACTAAATATAGAAATTTTTCTCGTAGCAGCGGTTAAAACTTCCGCTAAAGTGTCCCACCATCCGTGTGTATTCCACGGCAGTTTTGATTATTTTAGAGGCATTTTCTGGCAAGGGGGGTTTTTTTATTCATGGCGGTTATAACCACCGCAAATAAAATTGATCCACTGATCATAAAACAGCTACTAAAAAAACCTAAACCACCTCGAAATGAGGCGACTATGATGATTAATTTAAACCGTCGTGAAATGGATATAACTACCGCTAATAGTTTCATGATGCGCAATTTAGCAGGGGTTTCCTAGAACCACTTCCAAAGCATATATTGGCGGTTTAAACCACCGCTAAACCCCTGATTTGTTGTAGTGAATATACCTTTATACAAACCACTTGATGAAGATACTATTTATCGACTAGAAAAACAAAATTTTACTCATGTAATTGAAAAAAACTTGGGGACATGGGCCCCTTATCTAGGCTATCTAAGTGGATTTGGGTCAGTAATTATCAGTTTCAGGTTTCATATAATTTCATTCAAATGGAAATGAAAAATGAGAGAATGGTATAATTATATTCTCTTTTTAAAATTACTTCCATGCATTTATATTTATTATCTACCAATAATATTTAAATTTCTATTTCATTATTGTATAAAATTTATAATTATACTTTTCAAATATGCATATATTTTTAAAAATATAAAAAATTTATTACTTCCAAATTTGGACATCATTGATATAAATTTATTTTATTTTATATTTTATTATTTCATAAAAATTTTAATTAACATTCAATTAAATCTCAAATGTTATTAAATTTTTAAACATTATGTCCACTGTTATTGAAAATAATAGAAACATTTTACCGATGAATTCTACCAAAAGTGTGTATTCTTGATTATCATCGAAATAATCTACTATATCCCCCTCTTACTCACTTTTATAACCACTATATTCTTTTGAAAATATATTTATTTTTTATGTTTTCTTTATATAATAATTAGTCAATGTGGGATTATCTTAGTTTGTATAAGTGGTGAATATTAGGAAGGTGCGCATGCTTTTTTTGAATTTTCTAAGAAAAATTTTCAAAATAACAACATGTTTTTCTATCCTTGTATGAAATATTAAAATATGAATAAGTTAAAAATAATGGAGACCAACTATCATTTAATTTTTCATGGTTTTGATTCAAGTTACATATATTGGATTTATAATGGTGAAACTGGGCACCATTTTGGAACTATTGATGATGTTACTTTTCAAGATAATAACTCTAGTTAAATTAAAAAAAGTATTCATGATATTTAAGTAGAGGAAAATAAGAAAGAATTGAAGATTGAGAATCTATATTGTGATGTTTAAATACCGTTATATCTGGGTTTTATAGAATTTACGAGTTTATCAATGGGGTTAAGATTGATTAAATTGAAGGAGAAACATGGATGTAGTTATAAGAGTTTTACAAAGTCGTCACAGTTCTTAAAATATATTCTTCCTAAAGAAAATTATCTTCCAGATTCACATTATAAAGTAGAGAAAATGCTATGCCTGATGGGATTAGGGTAAGAAAAATACTTTTATTCCAAAATGACTATATTCTATATTTTAAAGAATAATAATTTCTATCAAGGTGTCCTAAATGTGAGATTTCATGGTATAATTTGAAACAAAAATCACAGACTAACTTAGTAGTTGAAAAGATCCCTACCAAGGAATTTTGATATCTTCAAAATAATTCCCCATTTTAAATTTTGTTTTTAAAAATTTATATTATGAAAAAGGTTAAGATAGAATTATGATGTGTTGATATGTGATCAAAAATTAATGAATGTAGTTGATTTTCCACAGTGGAAGAAAATTGATGAGAAGATTCCTACATTCAGAAATGAAGTTATAAATAACAAACTTGGATTATTCATGGATGGAATGAATCAATATCAAATACTTAGTAGCACACATAGTTGATGGCCTATTTTATTCGTAATTCAAAACATATCTCCTCAATTTTATATTAATTGAATGTATTTTATGTAGAGTTTAATGATCTCTAGACAAAAACATCCTTGAAATGATATTGATGCTTTCTTATCACCATTAATTAATTATTTGAAAATTTTATGGGAGAATGGTATTATAGGGTATGAATCTTATAAAATTAAATATTTTCAACCACATTCAATGATTATGTTCACTATAAATGACTTCCCATTATATAGAATTTTTTTTAGATATAATGTTAAGGGGAAAAAATCTTGTCCAATTTGTGAACAACAGACTTTATATTTTCAACTGGATCATGGGAGAAAAATAGTATACATGGATCCTTGAAAGTTTTTTCTTATGTATCGCTCTTTTAGTAGATCAAAAATTTCATTCAATGGCTCATAATAATTTGATATTACTTTGAAACATTTATCCACTAGCCTGTATTTTTAGAGGGTAAAAAACATTGTTGTGACATTCTGAAAGACACATAAATCTTGTAATGATAGAAATATTTGGAAAAAATGATCAATATTTTTTGAGATACCATATTGGAGATATCAAGAGGTCAAACATAAAAATTATGTCATGAACATAGAGAAGAATATATATGACATCTTGATAGAAACATTATTAGATATTAAAGGAAATACTGAAGATGGGTTGAATGAAAGATTATACTTAATCTCAATAGGAATACATTCAGAGTTAGCTCCCACTCTTGATGGAAGGGGAACATTCCTAACCCTGACTTGTTATATATTATCCAAGAGGGAGAAAATTTGATTTTTTTAGTATCTTCATGAAAAAAAAAGTTTCATAGGGTTATTCTTTAAATGTAATAAAAATTGTGTGATAAAAGGATTTGAATTTGACAGGTATAAAATTTTATGATTGTCATGTCATGATGCAATAAATTCTACCAGTTTTATTGCATGGAATATTTCCCATCCTTATCATAATGACTATCATGAAAGTGTTTTATTTTTTAATTCAATTTATAATAATTTTATTGACCTTAATTCTTTGAAAATTTTGTATAATGAAGAGGTTTTTATACTTTTAAAATTGGAAATGTATTTTCCTCTATCTTTTATTGATATCATGGTCCATTTAATGGTTCATTTTTTCATTAAATAAAGCTTCTCAAGCCAATATATCTATGTTGAATGTATAATTTTGAATGGTATATGAAGATATTGAAGGGGTATGATAAAAATTCTTATTGACCTGAAGCCTCCATTACTGAGAAGTTTATTTCTAATGTGGTTTCGGAGTTTTGTACAATCTACTTGTCTATAGTGGATCACATTGGTTTTCCTACATCACACCAAGAAAAATTTAATTATGGGGGAAATTAGATTCGTTTCTTGAAAGTAAAATCATTGACATGTGAAGAGGTACATTTATACATCCTGAATAACATAGATGATTTTCATCCATATATAACTTTTCATATTAATGTGTTAAAACAATGTTATCCAAAAAATAAAAATATGTGGATTTTGAATGTGCATAACAAATTTTTTCCCATGGTTTAAAGAGAATATGCCGGTTAGATTAGATGCATCAGAAACATTGAGATGGTTAGTGGGTAGACTAAGTTTAAATTTTAAAACATGGTCCAAGTATGAAATTAATGGATATAAATTTCATATGAAAGATCAAGAAAACATAAGTGAATTTTAGAATAGTAGAGTATTACATACATTTCATATCTCATTAATATTGTTAGAATTTTAGTTAACTATAAAAAATATGAATAAAAATGTATTAATTTTAGTTTAGTTTACTTTTTTGTATGAAAATTTTTCATTTTTTATTTATATTAGTATGTAATAGTTGAATTTTTATGTTTTTGTACTAATTATTTGTTGATTTGATTTGTAGGATAATGAAAGATCAATCAATTGGTCCACCACATACTTCTGGGGATGCTCGTACTCATACCTTTGGGGAGGAATGTAAACATGCTCTTTTTGATGGGAAATATCCTTATTTATAAGATAAATATACTCCCACAGGGCCAAAGAAGAGTTAGAGGGTTGGTAAACATGGCAACACATGTTTACCAAAATTATCAGTTTCTCATAGCAAGGACCAAAGAATATCAGCGGACTTTGATGATAATAATATTCCCAGAGGTCAAAATTCAAGATAGTTAAAGGATTTTATATTAGTACAATCTAAAAGAAAAGTCCGTATTTTGATTGATGATTGGAGACGTTTTTCCAAATTTAAAATATCTAACCTATGGGAGACCATTTTAGTTAAATCATTTGTTATTATTTTACATATCTTGAAATTTTTATAGAAATATATTTTCCCCCTTATTAGATGACATATGATATACCTAATACTGTAGTAGTTAGGAGGAAATGTTTATCATTGGATTCTAGGAGAGGAGGGATTTTAAATCAACCCACACATCATATTTCATTTTTATTCATTGTTAACATTGTAATCTATGTGATATATATCCATTTCGAGATGAAGTTGTGTCAAAAAAAACTGTTGAAAGTAAAAGATAAAAAGTGTTTTTGGTTAGTGTAATGCTACCTTTTAGATGTTTTTTTATATTAATGATCTTATTAATGATTTATTAATGATTTCAATATTATTAATTTATATCAAATGAGGAGATCTCATCATGAGATCCGGTCTAGAATTGTATACCCTCATAATTTATCTTTGGTAGGGTATACGTTATTATAAGAACAAATAATGGATGAAAAAATAAAAAATTGAGAGATGAGTCTTCGGGATCTGTAGACATTTCCCATCCACCCCCACCCCTTGTTGGACATGAAAAATGGTATAGGGATTGGATGATCAAAAAATACAATATCTTATAGAATTTTTGAGGGTTTTAGCTGAGAGGATTGTATGATTTTTACTTTATTTATTTATTCAATTTAACTAAATTATTTATATATTGTGATTCATTATATATTTTTTCAAATATTTTATATGGGATTCTCTTAAGGACAAGAGCATATATGGGGTCTTTATATATAGGGGTAGGAAGGATATTTTAGCTATAACATTGGGAAATCTCGAACACTCAGGTCATGTACGATGATACCCAGAAGGTGTATTAGTGAAAAAAGTGTTTCTACATTATACAGCTTCTTTAATGGAATATTTTTATAAAAAAAATAGAAACTTTAGAATTTTAAGTTTAGGATATTTGTGTGATGATGGAGGATTGGATCATATATTCATTAGAGATAATATTTCCATACATGTAAAGATAGTTTCAGACTGCTGATCTCACTCCTCTACCTCTGCCAGTAACTCCCACTCCTCCACCTTTACCTTCAGACCACACTCCTTCTTATTGTACTTTTATACCCCCTCCTCCACAACTTCCCAGTTAATTTTAGTTATATTTTGATGATATATAGTATCATATTTTCTCATATGGGATGATATTTTATATTGTAGATATCATTCATCATCAATAGATAGAGATAGATAATCTTACGGTCACTATATAGGATATTATAGATATATCGGTCAGAATACCATTACCTATAGATGAGGTGAGTATAATTGGACAAAGTATCAGCCACTTTTTTACATGGCCATCTAGACTTGTCTAACATATTACCATAGAGGTATGTGTATATTTAATCTTTTATTTAATTTTGGTATTAATTTTTTTTAACATTTTAAAGTTTATATATTTATCTATTTTTTATAGGAATACTTTAAATGTAAATAAATATTATATAAACAAAAAAAATACAATGTTTTATGACTTAATATACAAATTCTAGTAGTCTTGATAGATTGTTAACATATTCAAATTTGTTGTTTGATGTTTATATGATTCCAATTGAATTTGGTGTTTGTTGGAGTTCAATGACTGTAGCACTTTTGAAAAATTATATCATGGATCTTGTAATTGGACATCAGATGGGCATCAACACAATACAATTTTTATCCATGTAAGTCTTAAAATAAATATTTCTATACATTTAATTTATTGAGAATTTATACTTATGTTTGTTTTTTATTAGGTATCTTTATACATTTTTTGTGGAGTGTGACAAGACAGGTGTATATGGATAAATGGACCCATAGTTTATTTCACATACAGCAATGATAATGACTAAAGCATAAATAATAGTTTATATTGTTGAAATATTTCAAAATAATTCAATTGTTTAGTGCTAGATATTTCTTTATATTCAAACTTATGAAACATATATCTCAAAAAGTGTCGTATATATTTTAACATAATAACCACTAAAGTTAAATTTTATTTTATATTAGTTTCCCCACTGGATGTTAGGTGTTTTTTTTATAAGGTAGAATACTCTTTACTAGTCATGATCTATCCATTGTGAATTGTGAGAAACTTTTATGAATATATTGGACACATAAGTTTAAATTTTTTAATAATTTTTTATATTATACTTACTTTTAAATTTATTTCATTCATATTTTTTAAAAATAGGGCATAAAATTTCTTTTGAGATACTTCAATAAGAATAGAAGCAAGATAAAATAGGTAAAAGAAAATGTGAGTTTTCATTTATAATTATTTAATTTTGGATATATTACTTAATAATGTTATTTTGAGTTTAAAAAATGTTTTAAATAGCATTTTCATAAACAAGAATAAATAAAATAATCTAGATATTATTTTTTAAGATTTATGTATAAAATAATTTCAACTAGGATAGTTATGAAGTATCACTATGTTATATTTATTTATAAAATTTTCTTTAATATTTCATGTGTTTTATTCATAATACATTATACAGTATTTTATTTTAATTTTTATCTTTTTTATGAACCTCATCCTTATAGATCATAGGATCTGGGACACTTATAAATTTGAGGGGAAAATCATTTTACAGGTGTGATTTTATTTTAGTTTATTTGTAGTATATATTGTAATTTTAAAATTTCAAATTCTAAATGTGATTTTTTTGGTTGTTCTGATGTTATTTCTTCTTGTTTTCTTCTTGGTTTCTGCAATTTTTCTATTTGTTTTCTGTTATTTTCTGCTATGGAAAAGATGGTTTAAAAGAAAATTATTAAGAAAAATAGTTTTTTTACATCGGTTATTTGATAGCCAACATGAAAAACCCATTAATATTGATTTTTTATGCCAGTTATCAAATTATCCATGTGAAAACCCCTTTACCACATCTAGTTTTCACATTGATCATCAAATAACCACCATGAAAAACTAATTGAATAATTCAATTATAATTTTAGTTTTTTTAACCAATGTGGAAAACTTATTTAAAAATTATCCTCCAATAACGTCGTGTACTAACAGATGTTAAAAAGGAAAAAACTGACAAGACAACCTATTTTCTACACTAGTGCATTCTTGGAGAAGGTATCTCTCTAGGGATTCACAAGGATTCACTAGATTTCATTGTTCACAAGATAAGAAAATGAATTAGATCTCTTAAAAACTAATATAATTAGTTTTATATACCATTAGGGTTAGAAATAAATAATTTCACAAGTTCCCTTTTTTTGTTATTTAATCCCTGTGGAACCCTATTTCTAAAATAATAATATTATTATTATTTAATGACATATGCTAAAGTTATAAATTAAATTAAATATTATTTACTCAAATAATATTCAATATATTTTATTTCTCATTGGGTCATTAAACTAGGTTTGTCATTACTCAACAATATTTATCATACCTTGAATAATGACTATTTTTTAATACATAAATACCACATTATTATTATTCAATAAATTAGTATTTTATTCAAAAATAGTAAATAAATATTTACTAAATATTATTCTCACATAATATTCTCTCAAATAACTAGTGATGGAATATATGTGATCAATAAAACAAGAATAATTATTAAACCATATTAGGGAATAATATTTATTCAACTTTTTAAATAATTAATAATAATATTTTATTTAATTTAGATTCTGGATACACTTATTTTGTGAACCTTTATTCCTCTTTCTCAGTAGAATTAGGTGAAGTAGCCTAAAGTCAAAGGTTAGCATCTAGAAACAATCTAAGGCACCCATAAAGAAAGAATTTAATGTCACAATGACATAATACCTTATAAGGGTTATTACTATGTAATATAATTCCTTTATCACAATATATATAATCAAGAAGGTTTCATGCTTGTGATATCAACTCGTGTGCTCGATGTCTCTTCCTTTGAATTTCTAGATGCTAGTGCTATCAACCCGTGTGCTCGATGACTTTTCCTTCAAATTTCCAGAAATAGGACTTTCCTATATAACACCATGGATATAAATTGTTTAGGCTATATCATTTCCATCAAGGGTCATGATATATCAAATTTATTTAAAGAATATAAGTGAAAAATAATTTCTAACATTATTCATTAAGGAAATATTACTCATGACTCACCCAATGTATCTTCCCTCGCTGTGAACATATATCATCACAATTTTTTTCAATACATCAATGTACACAACTTATAATACTCATTAATAATATTATTAAATTCTAAGAATCAACACACATTTATGGAGATAGGAACATCTAATTACACATATAAATGTGATTTTCTTAGTAGAGGTTCTTGTTCTCATAATATCCTACACTGGATATTACCAACGGCATACACCATAAAAAGTTTCATCAAGGTCCTATGATCCTCCACCCCTAATATTCTCTATCATTTCAGTCTCGAAAATGTTTTCATCTAGCTATAAAACCTATATTTAAGAATACTATTGTAATTCTTCTACGTTCTCATCGTAGTGGGTAACTGTTATGACCTTTTAGTACAACAGCTACTCCTAGACCATTATCGCATACAATGTTACACAAAATAATGATCATGATGTGAAACAAAGTTCATTAATATTAAAAAAAATTAATATAGGTTATCATAAAGTATAAAAAAGTTGTTTCTAGGGTACCAAATCCAATATACTCCCACTTTCACTAGAGCCAACTCCTAACAACCTTCAGTCTACTAACTACTTCATGATACTCATGCTTATATTGAGATAGGAATTTATTTATGGGGTTTTCCACATATTCTTCTATGGGAACACTTATAATTGAAACTTCACCCCTTTTATAAAAATCTCTCAAGAGGTGATATTTTCAGAGTATATGTTTTGTCCATTGGTGTGACCTTGGCTCTTTGTAAGGATCCACCACTACAGTATTAGCACAATGAAATGTGGTAGGGTCTTTACTAATAGGTACCACATCATGCTCCTATAAAAATGTTCATATACAAACAACTTCTTTGGTTGCATCATAAGCCTCTATATACTCAGACACTACTATAAAATCATTGAAAAATGACTGCATTGAACTCTTACAGCTCACAACTCCTCTATTAAAATAGAAAACATATCCTGACTCTGACTTCATATAATTCTAATCTATTTGAAAACTCAAATCAGTATAACCCCTAATGACCAACTCCTAGTCTCTACCATACACTACTAACACGTTCTTACTTCTTCTCAAATACTTTTGGATACCCTTAATAATAGACTAATGTTGTTATCTTAGTTTTTCTTTATATATTCCTACCACGCTAAATTTATAATAAATATCAATTCTAGCACAAATCATATCATATATTATTGATCATATCACTAAGAAATATGGGATATTACTCATTCTATATTTATCTTATTGTTTTTTATGAAACATTTTCTTAGAAATATGTATACCATGTGACACTATATCCAATCCTTTCTTAGATTTTTCTATACTAAATCTATTTAATATCAGGTTAATGTAAGTACTTTGAATTAGTCCAAGTAGCCTCTTGGATCTATTATGAATGATCTTTATCCCTATAATATAGGTTGCTTCACCTAAATCCTTCATAGATAAATACCTGTTCATATATTCCTTAACATATTACAAGAATGGAATGTTGTTTTTAACAAGTTATATGTCATCAACATATACTTATAAGATAGTGATTGCATTCCCACTAAACCTATTCTAAACACATAGTTCACATTAATCATTAATAAAACAAAATTATTTTATATCTTCATTGAATCAAAACTTTCATTTCTTAGATGCATTATTTAATCCATAAATGGGTCTCTGTAACTTGAAAATCTTTTTTTGGCATCACCGGGAGTCACAAACCCTTCAGGTTGTGTTATGTAAACATCTTCTTGAAGGTTCCTATTAAGGAAATTTGATTTGAAATTGATTTGTAAAAATTAATAGTCATGGTAAATTTCTATAGAAGGTAGAATTATGAAGGATTAAAACATGAAAATTTGTGAAAAGGTTTCATCATATTCAATTTTTTTGCATTATTTAAACCCTTTATCCACCAACCTTACTTTAGGTATTTACTTTACCTTACATGTCCAGTTTTATCTTGAATGTTCATTTTCACCCTATGGTATTTAAATAAATCGGTGCATCAACCAAAACCCAAAATTGCTTCTCATACAAGGAAATCATTTCAAAATTCAAGGATTATTTCCATCTTAATGCTTCAGATCTTTCTACTACCTCTTTATAGGATAGAGGTTCATCATTTTCAACCAATAATGATTCACTATCTTTAGTGACTAGAAAACCATATCTATCAGGTTTTCTTACCTATCTTATACTCCAACATAGTACTTTTGTTTCAATAACTACTTCTTCCCTAAGAAACAGTGGAATATGTTCCTCTACCTACTCATGTATATCTTGAGAATCAAATTCATCTAAGTCAATCTCTCTCACACTATCATTTTTTTGTATGGTCTCCCTATCGAGAAATATATATTGTCTTGTGATAGTAACTTTCCTATCTAAGGGGTTGTATAGGCAGTATCCTTTTGTTTCCTTAGTATACCCTATAAAGATACACTTTTTTCCTCAATATTATAGTTTGTTACCTAAAAATTCCTTAACAAATTCCTCACAATTCCATACATGTGTATGCAGAAAAATGGGTTTCATTCCACTCCATAACTCAAAGGTGATTTAATTTTTTATTTAATTGGTACTAATTTTAATGTATATTCCATAGTTTTTAATTCATTTCTATAAAATTATAATGGAATATATTCATGACTCATCATTGACCTTACCATTTCTAACAAGTTATGGTTCATCTCTTTACTAACATCATTCTATTGTGGTGTGTAAGGTTGCATTAGTTGAGATAGAATCCAAAACAATCATTTGAAGTCAAAAACTCTTAGTTAAGATATCCATCACCTCAATATAATTGAATCTTATTTATATTCTTTGAAATATTATTCTCTACTTCATTCTTGAATTCTTAGAATTTCTCAATGTACTCTGACTTATACCTCATCAAGTAGACATAGTCAAATCTTCTCAATTCATCAGTAAAATTTATGAAGTAATAATACCCACCTATAGATTATACTAGAAATATTACACACACATCAATGGGTACCTATCCTATAATCTCTATGATCCTTTCAGAATATCCACTAAATTTTTGTTTAGTCATTTTTCCTTGTAAACAATCATGACATCATTCAAGTGGTTTTAGCTTAGAAGAGTTTAAATAACCATCTTGATAGAGATTTGTCAAACACATCTCATTTACATAACGAATATGGTGATTCCATAGCTAGGTGTTATATGAGTCGTGTGAACATGATTATTTATCTATTTACAATACATTGTTTTTGTAAATTAATACATAAATATCGTTACTTAAATGTGTCATACCATAACATATATTTTCATTATAAAAGAAAAAAATGTATTCCCAGACATGAAAATAAAACCATCTACATATACGCATGACACAGAAATTATGTTATTCATAATAGTTGGTACATAATAATAATCCCTTAAACCAAATATCATTCATGTTGGCAATGAAAGTTGGTAGTCACCAATGGAAGCAGTAGGCATCCTCGCACGATTGGCAGCTCAAAAATCCATCACTCCTCTATAAATCTTTCAGAATAAACATTGTTCCTATATTTTAATATGGATATGTGCACCATAATCTATATCTAGTGCTCAGTTTTTAGATATTTACATATTACACTCGATAATGAACATGCATTTAGCTTCCCCTTACTTCTGGGTCCATTTCTTATTCTAGTGGACTTGCTTGCCACATAAAAAACATACTACCTCCTTTTCCTTTCTCTGCCTTTTAATCATCCTCTTCTTGAAAGGATGCTGCTCAGGAGATTCAGGCTTGTTATGAGTCTTGGGCCCCTTAACCATATTATTCCCTTTCTTATTCACCATAAGGACTATTTGTTTTTCATTCCCCATGTCCTTATCAACTTGGTAAATTAGAGTACTAATTTCTAAAATAATATTCTTGTTATTTATAATTGACAATAAAACTATTAAAGGTCTTGGGTAGTGAGTAAAGTATGATATATGTGTAAAACTCCTCAAGTAATTTAATCCCTAATATTTCAAAGCATTTAATGTATCTAATAATATTGACTACATGAGGCCCAGTTTGTGATGGATCCCCAAGTTTAGTTGTAAATAGGGATTTGTAGATCTCATATATCTCTTGTCTCCCCATCTCTTGATATATATCCTAATGTTGGTACATCATACTATACACATCCATGTCCTCATGTTGCTTCAAAATCTCATTGTGCATGGATGATATCATGAAACAATGAACATATATATCATAGTTCAAATTTTTCACCTATAGAGACAACTCTTACACACTAGCCTCATTACGGGGTGCATTAGGAAAAAGCTCTTCTATCAAATATAATTTCTTTTCATGGAATAGGATAATTCATAAGAAACTTTGATACTCTTGCAAATTTTTTCAGTGAAAATATTATCCTTCTCATGTATGGATCAAAGTTATATGTTTGAATTCATTTTTATTATTGTTTCTAAAAATAAGATGAATAAGGATTTATTACTTTATCTGATAAAATTTAGAAAAATAGATAATATTATAATTATTAATCTCCAACAATTTTATTGAAACCCAATAGCCCTCACTATTGGATTCGAAATATCCTCTTGATTTTAAATTCCATTGTAAAGAATCCATATTCCCCTTATCATTACCCAAACTTTATGTGCTCAAGAAATTTGAAGGTTTCTAGGTAGGCATTTCAAATTCCAATTGCATTAACTCGTGGTTCCTTGATCTATTGAGTGGACTACCCGATATTGAAATCCTTAAATTGGATTTCCTCAACACTTATCTCTAAGTTACACCAAGTCATGTTTTGGAAGTAAAAACATGATGTAAACTAAGTTAATTCAACCCAAAACAACATGTCAGAATTCCCCAATAATTAAAATCACCCCAACTTTGGCTAGTTAGGCAATTTGAACTGTGGTTTGATTTTAACTGAAATAGTGGAAGGATATAACCACATAATATATATAATTTAGGGTTTTTATATTTATTAATATATTTACAATTATTATATTTTTTACATTATTTTTAATATTAAGTGTACTTTCTTAATAGATTAAACATGTCTTTGATAATATTTATGCATAATCTAGTTTATTTTAGTTCTATATTGCATCCAATTTATTTCATTAATTCATGTGATCATAGAAAAACATACATGGAGAAATGACCATGAAACTTGATAGAAATAAATTAATAAAGTGTTATGATCATGTGATTTTACTAATGGTTAGTTTATCCAGTGGATGATAAACTAACCATCAACCTAGAGAAGAAACACCTTGAACCATTTATGGTTTGTATTATAGTTTTCCACATATCCACCTATATATCACTGTTGGATTTTTTTTCCTCTGATCCAAACATCAATCACCACTACTATCTTGGGATCTCTATCCATTACATATGATTTTACTCACACACAGGTTAGGGGAAGGTGTTTACTTAAAAGAAACCATGTGCATACAGGCCCTTACATAATGAGAGGAGAGATTACATGAATGCCGAAAATTTAATTTAATAATAAATTAAAATAAAAATATCACATACAAAAGTATTTTCTAATCTCATGATCATCTGTATATATGCAATGGATTACATAATTAATAAAATTAGAATTCAAATATTAATATTTCTTATTTAAGATAAATCACACTCAGATCAATTAATTATCTTCTTTAATTAATCGATTCATTTTATCTTAATTATTATCTGAACTTCCTTGAGATTCTCATCCATCATAATTTTAAAAAAAATATTTAAAATTAATTATGTACAATAAAAAAGGTTCCTTAGAGGCAACGCGGTGAGTACACATCCAAACTACCCAATGTGTATTATACTCATATAATGTTTACTCTTGTGACATGTGGAATACAGGATAAATCATGTAATATCATGTCATGTACTATCAACTTAATGATCACATAGTTTATAAGATTCCTTTTTTTAACATAGTGTTTAATTCTTCAATAAGTAGAGTAATAATTTTAATATGACTTATATGTGATATACAGACCTGAATATTATACTTAAATTAATTGGAAAGTTATTTATATAAAAACTCATCACATGGAATGTCCTATCAACTTAATTACCAAACAAAAGAGAATATTGTAAGGTTTGCATAGTATAATAAATTAATTTTTAATTCATTGTAATTTGGTATAAGTACACGGTGTGTACAAGCCAGCTACACAGAATTTATTATTCTCACCATCTATTCAAGGTATATTCATAAGGACCTGGCGTGTAAAAATTCTATAGAAAATATTATAGTACACAATGATTACATGGGTTATAAGGCATGTGGTATCTAAGTTACATGGTCACCAATCAGGTAGGTCCTGTAAGAAGATACATAACCCATCTATGAATAAGGACTAAACACTATTTACAGAAGTTACATGACATGTACTCCAGATGATCATACACCAGGCTATCTTGGTTAACACGTGGTGTAAAATTAAATTCATTGTTTGTAATAAATTCATAATCATAGAATTAATTTTGAATTAATTATTGATGCATTAAACAATAGTACATGGAATGTACCTCCAGGTAACACAGTGTGTACTCTTATGTTATTCGATCAGATTCCTCTGCACCTCTAGATGATATATTTGAATTTATTTCATACATAAAATTAATCTATTTGATTATATTTATAAAAAACTATGAGGAATAATAAGGTATCACAATTCATATTTAAGAATGATTAGATTAGAATTGAAAAAAATTACAAATGCATAAATAAATCAATAGTCTTTAAATAATTGTAAACAGTTTTCTAACTCTATATAGTACCACTTTTAGGTTCCAGGGGTAGTTAAATCATGTGATGGGTCATGAATAACTTTTCCTTTTTTCATAATTTATGATCAATCTAAGATTTACATGATGATAAATGTCATGGTCAATATAATTGGATAAAAGAATACAGATAATGGATAAAATGTCGGAACCAAACCGCTGGGTCATCACATCTTATTTTTAATTAATTTAACCAATTAAACAAATAAATTGTGAGAAAATATTAATTCATTAGTGGATCAGTAAAAAGATCAACATCCTACTGTCATATCATTATAGGAATCAATAATAGATTCCCTCTAGTAGTGATCCACACATGTTCCACAAATCACTGAATGTTGATGTAAGAATATCTTATTTCTAGAATGTCATATCGTATCACTTGCATCATTTTACTTTAATCTCCCCAAGTGTAACAACCTAAGTAAAAATATAATAATTTTTTTCATGTTCATTATTACTATTGAATTAAATATTTAAATTCACTATGTTAAGTAATTTTTAAAAGAAATAATTTTAAACTATTTTTTTATATGGTTATATTAAAAAGATTAATTTTCAAATTATAGAATTTTAATTTAAATAAATATTTATATTTTTAAATTCATTATTTTAAAATTATAATAGTATGAATTCTTGATAACTTTCTGAAAAAAGTTTTATTTTTGGTGAACAGTAAAAAATATAGTATTTTTATGAAATTATCATGACATAATAATGATATAAATCTTATTAAAATTATGTAATGACTGTATTATTATATTATAATAGAATTATTGTACAAAAATAATTCATAAAAAAATCTATTTTATTTCCTGATAAGTATAAAAAATCTTTTTTAGTGTTGGAGAAGTGCATGCATAGCATTTACAAGGTCAAATTTGGTTCCTTATAGATAATAATTGTGTTCTAAAAAAGTTTTTACTAAATATTTTTATTAATTATTATTTATATTTTATTTTTATGAAATGTATTTTCGAATTTTAGAGTTATATAACATGAATCTTATCCAAATGTCTATGTAATTCTTGCACAAGGAAAGAAAATCCAAATTAACCAATTAAAGAAGTTTTCTTAACATGTATATAAGTAAATATACATACTAAATGGATATAAAAGATTATATTGAATCTAATTTCTTTATTTTTATGATATTAACTTATTTTAAATTTTAATATATGAAATAATTAACTTTAATTCTCATGTAATGGTGATGCAGTGCCTGTGCAAGCTAAAGAAAAATCAATAAAATTAATTAAATTAAAATCATAATAACCATTAAATAACCTAAAAATTTAAATAAATATTATTTTTTTATTATATATGAAACATTTTTGTTCAAGGGTCAAATTAATGACCATTTAGAGCTACATGGATATGATTAAGACCCATTAAATTATTTTATTTAAAAGAAAGTCAAGTTGTTCACACTATAGTTTTTAATTAGTATAATATTTTAATATATAATTTTCCAAGAGATATATTCAAACATAATTAGTCTTTTGAAATCTAAAAAATTTATCTTCTTCATGGAAAATTATTTTTAATTTTAATGGAATAAATAATTACCTTAAATCCTTTCAATATGATGATGTAGTAATTATTAATTTAATGAAAAAATCAAATAAATGTAATTAAAAATATTAAAATAAATATAATTTAAGTCTTTTAAGGTAATCAATGAATTTTATAGAAAATATAGAATGTATAGGGTAAAAAATCTAATTTTAATCTTTTATATTAATGTTTTTAAAGTCATAGTTATGAATAGTGTTTAATTTGATAAAAATCATGAATAAATTATTTAATTAAATAATTAAAAAAATCTTAAATTGGGAAAAATATGATCAAATTATATTGATAATGTGATCCAATTTATATTTTTAGGCATTTTGGAAGTCTTTATCTCTATATTTTACTTATTATATTTTAATATTTTATGTAATTTTTAATTTTGTCCTCACCTAAATTATAAAAGGGGGTTCATTCCTTCACTTAATTTCATCACCTTAAGCCATATTTCATTAAAATATTCTACCAAATTCAATTCTATTAATCCCTTTCCATATTCTATTATTTTTGGTCTCACAAAAAAACTAATTCCAAGTTCCCAAGGTGGTTCTCAAGGAGAAATATTCGAGAGGTAAATTCCTCCTTCTACTATTTTAAATTCTTTATCACTTATACCTTATCCTCACCCCTATAAAAAGTTTTGTGATAACTAAAATATCATATATATATACTTTAATTTTATTTTTTTAATGGTATATATATAACAAACTTTTATTTTCTCCTTTTATTATTAAAAACAAAATCATTGTCCATGGCGTGTCAATTCACCACCTTCAAGGATGACGAGATTTCATTTATGATTTCCACATTCATGAAAAGTTTAAATTAAATTATAATTTTTTAAAATGACTGAAATATATATATGTTTCCCCTTCTAGAGTATTATTTCCATTTGATAAAAAAATCATAATGAACTGACCTTGGAACCTTGAAAAGAACACACACAAAATAATAGAAATAACAAAATATTATTAATAAATAGATGGAAATATGTTATAATAAGATCATATGATGTATTATAAATATTAATATAATTCTATAATAAATTAATTACATTATTTAACCCATTATATAGAAGTTTTTAACACATTTCAAGGAATCCAAACCCGAGGTAAGGGACTTTCCTTTTAAAATCCTCTTAAATATCTCTTTTTAACAAATTCAAAAAAAATGTTTTGTTAACTTATGCAGCATGAGTGTTTTTTCCCACTTTCATTATGTATTTTAGTTTTGAATTATTATTTACAACATTACATGATTGTTTTCAATGAAATTTTTTTCCTATGTATGTGTGTTGTATTCCTCTGAATTAAGTGATTATTCCCAAGGAATTATTTTTATGATAAAATAATTCTTGTTTAATGATAATGTTATGGTTCTTGGGGATTTTTTATGATGATATTTGGTTCCATTATAAACAAAGTATGGGTGTTTATGTTATAAAACTACAATGAATTGGGTATTTTTATATTTTAATTTGACCATAATGGTTATATGAAGTGTAACTGTGATGGTTGTATCATAAGGTAGAAGTGATGGTTACATTATTAGGTAGTCGTAAGGGTTAAAAATCATAATATAGCCATGAGTATTATAATAATAATTAAGTATGGGAAGAAAATTATTCCCCAAGTTACCTAAATGGTTTATTTATGTTTTCTATGTTTTATATAAATCTCATGCTTTCACAAATTAAGTATATTATACTTTACGGGTGAGAAGTATATCTTTGTAAAAATGATTTCATATGTTTATAATTATTCATGGAATAGTGATTTATTTCCTTATTTTTATGTCCCGTACTAAGCTTTCTATGCTCATCCCAATTTTTTAAATTTTTTCGCATATTTTAAGGTTGGGTAAGAGGAAATAAGAATCCAAGATGAATTTTGTGAATATTTTTCATGAAAAAAAATCATGATTTATTTTTAAAGACTATTGTATTATGAAAACAAAAGATATTGTTCTATTAGAATCCAGTTTGTATGCTTGTGGGTTGTTATGTATGAATTATGGCATAAATCTCTAAAACTCTAAACTTGAAATATTTTTTGGAATGTATGAAAGTGAATTCTAGTTGAATTAACTTGATTATGTATTGTTTAAGGCTAGGTCATTATACTGAGAATCGCTTCTAAAATATTTTCTTTAGTCTATCTTAAATTGAGAGTGGAAGGTGGGGGTGGATCGATCTCGGTTCTTGGGAGCATTCTTGGAGAAGGGATCCCTCTACGGATTTGAGTGGATTCTCTGGATTTCATTATGCATAAAAAATAAAATGAATTACATCTCTTGAAAAATAATATAACTGGGTTTAAATACCATTAGGGTTAGAAATAAATAACTGCAAAAGTTCCCTTTATTATTTATTTAATCCCTGTGGAACCCCATGTCTAAAATAATATTATTATTATTATTTATTAATAAGCGCTAAAATTTAGAATTAAATTAAATATTATTTAATAAAATAATATTTAATTTATATTATTTCCCATAGGACCATTAAACTCGGACCGTCATTCCTCCACAATATTTATTAGGCCTTGAATAATAACTATTTATTTAATAAATAAATATCACTACATTATTCTCCAATAAATAAATATGT
Organism: Viscum album; assembly: GCA_963277665.1. NCBI lineage: Eukaryota > Viridiplantae > Streptophyta > Magnoliopsida > Santalales > Viscaceae > Viscum > Viscum album. The sequence goes on from OY728159.1 coordinate 1,868,855,380, forward strand.
ATTATATTCACTAAATATAAAGTAAATATTTATTAAATATTATTCTCACAAAATATTGTCTCGAATAACTGGTGAAAGAACATATACAATCCATAAAACATGAATAATTATTAAACCATGTGTAGGAATAATAATTATTCAATGTGTTAAATAATAAATAATAATATATTATTTAACTAAGATTTTGGATACACTTAGTGTGTGACCCTATAGGCTTATTTCTTAGTGGCATTAGGAAAAGTATCCTAAAGTCCATGGTTGGAATCTAGCAACACACTAAGGCACCCATAGAGAAAGAAGTTAATGTTTCAATGTTGTAAATCCTCATACGAATGCTTACTATGTAATATAATCTCATTATCATGATATCTCTAATCAAGTAAGTTGCAAGTTAGTGCCATAAAACTATATGCTCGATGTATCTTTCTTTAACTTTTAGAAAATTGAACTTTCCTATAGAACACCATGGCCATATATTTTTAGGCCATATCATTTCCATAAAAGGGATTGAGATATCAACTTCTATTAAATAAAAAAATGGAAAAAATCTTTCTCACATTATTCATCAATGAAATATTACTCATGACGCACCTAACATATCTTACCTCACTGCGAGCATATATCATCAAGGATATCATTAATTCATCAAATTATGTGACTTATAACACACATTAATAATAATATTAAAGTTTAAGGAACAATAAACATGTCCATGGCTATAAATATCCAATGAAACATATATATATATATGTGTGGATTTCCTACTGGTGGGTCTCATTCTCATAATATCTTATACTAGATATTACCAGAGGTGTACACCATAATAAGGTGTCTCGATGTCCAATGAGTCTCTACCCTTGATAGACTATATCATTTTTGTCCCAAAAGTGATTTCATCCAACTTTAGAACATATATTTAATAATACTTTCATGAAACTTCTAGGTTCTCATCATAGTGGGGAACTATTATAAATTTTTAGTGAAACAATTACGCTTTGGACATTATCACATACTTTATTACACATAATAATAATCATGATTTGATAAGTAGTTTATTAATATTAAAAATAATGAGTGAATGTTATCATAAAGTATATTGAAGTTGGTTCTAGGAAACCTACTCTAATGTTAATCCCTTGATGAGTGTTTTAAATACTGATTTTTCATTACTTTATGCCCTATTTTTATATATACTTTTATTTATATTATGAAAAATATTTTCCCTTGACTTCTTGTTAATTCTAGGTTCTTGTTTCCAACTTGTGGGATATGAAATTCCCTTCAGGCTGTGTTAAGATTTGCTTGCATATCAATGTACTTGTATATTCGAGAAGGCTCACTACAAGATGTCTAATCTCCTCAAAAGTATGGATAAAGACCACATTGATATATTCTTGGGCGTTTTCAATATTTATATAATCAAATATAATGTGAATATACTTGTTTGTTATTATCACACATGCATAGAAACCATGTGCTATATAATTTCATCAACAACCATTAGTGATTTTTATGAAATTTTATAGTGAAGGGAGTAGCTTGTGATTGTGTTGTAATTCAATGTATCTTACATTAGATCTTGAGGATACACATGGTGTGTAGATGGACAAGGTGTTGTTAGGTTCCAAATCATACTTCATGGGGGATGATGTTACATTTTATGAATATGGTCTGATGGTAATATATCTAAAAAAATATTATGAAATAGGATCCCTTTGAGATTATTCTACACATATATACCATGAGGATCTAATATGACATTATTTCTAGTAAAATATTTATTTTTTACATTCACATTAATCGTTCAACATTTATCATTTATATAGATATAACAAGGTAGGTTAATCTTACATGATCTTTATATCCATCGAGTGATTCATACATAGTATTTGAAGAAATAGGTTTAACATGACATAGGTTATCAGGTGTGAATTTATTCTTAAATAGTGACATGCTCGGTGGGGTTAATATTCTACATCACTCCTCCCAGATGATTAATCATTTTTCAGTATTTTAACTGGTATTATTATTCTTACGTAGCACATCCCAGACCCTTTAATATCTCATGACACCTTAGAATTCAAGTTAAATTATATGAAACCTATATTCTCTTTTATAAATAACATGTTTTCATTAAAAAAATGAAGTATTTTACATATTTTTTTATTAAATCAATTAATCAAATAAAATTAGACCACTAAAATTCCAAATTTATGTCATTTTCACATTAATCGTATTATTTACACTATAAAAAGAAAACGTATTTATTTATAATATCTTAATATAATTTTTAAATTAATTATACTAAAATTTATACTCAAAATATGAAAAAATATATATGAATTTATCAAATAATACATAATCATATCTAGTAGGTAATCATGTCAATATTATCGCATATAACTCCTGGATAGTTGAATAGATAACTCCTTATCCTAATTTGTTATATAGATTCACTCAACTCTATTCCTATGGTATTCTAGTTGTTTAGTTTTCTCATCTAAGTTTTACTCGAATCTTATATTAGATATAGGGACTTAACGATTAGGTTTACCTATAGTGTTCTTACCTTACACAAGATAATTCATAGGTACCTAAAAGTTAGGATAAGTTGAACTAAATTATTGAGGAATTCAAAAATGTTTTCTTTTAAAGGAATATCACACATTTAATTATATGAAATCAAAATTCCATGCAAGAGTAATCTTGGAGCTATAAAAATCCAACACCTATATTTCTAGGCATGGCATACACCTCCAAGTCAGTGAGCAGTCTGAACCAAATTCCCTCTACCAAAACATGCTTTACTCAAGAGGGACTTTAATTCCATAATAAACTGTTCACATAATATGTGTAAAATATACTCAACCTCTAAATTCAAGTTAATAACTCAATAAAAAAAATTCAAGGTAGATAAAAACTAAATTTTATGTTATCGTATCTATCAAGTAATTCATGACGTAAAAATTATACAAGTGGTTTAAATATTTTAAAATAAAACATTAAATATTCACATTATATAAGCCATTTACATACATAAATGATTAAATATGAATACCCTAAATAAATGAAATTTTAGTTATTTAACATGAGATAAAAAAACTTTATATAATAAACTTTACTAAAACCAATTTTGATAGGGTCTAATGTCATGTGGGTTTGGGCCCATAATGAAGTAGGTTTTTAAGAATTTAAAAATAATAATTTTCTATAAAATTACTTTCAAAATATATTACACTATGGTATAACACATGTAATTTGGTCCTATGAATATTCTATGTATTATGATTGTTTAAGAATCCAATTTGGTTGGTGTTTCAAGAATCCAAGCCATTTTTTGAAATGACTTGTAATTGTTTACTATGTCATTAAAATCAAAATGGTGGAGCTCAACCAAGGCATAGATATAGGATAACCATGGTATAAAGAATCATCCTATGATTTTATTCTTTCCATAATTTTCAAATGATTCCTAAAATGGTCATTTTAGGTTCACCACACCTTTGACAATCAAAAAATGAACAGAAATTCCAATTTTAAGAAAGCTACATAATGATCTAGAAAAATAAAGAACTGGAATGGGTGTTTTCAATGGGAAACATTGTGGGGCCTAAGAAGATTCCATTTCAAGATTACACGATGGATATATATCCAATTAGATCACCATAGATAGCTTTTATGTAACTATTGATGGGAGTTTTGGGACATCATAATGTCCATTTATAGGAAAATATAACAAAAATTCTTTACCCAATATCCTATTCCGATAAAATGATAATCCATGCATACCACACTACCTATGATTTCAATTTTCATTGGAATTAAATTTAATTGAGTTCCTTTATCAACAACCATTGGGTTATTTCCTTTGATGGTATCCACCAACCACTAAAATCACTAAATGCTTCATAATAACCACTGAAGTTCCCAATGGATGATGGTGATGATATTTTTCATTTTTTTCAACAGTTTTTTGTAAAATTAAAATGAGTACTACAAATTACTATATAGATGTTTCAAAAGAAATCCCACCTATCATATTCCAGATTAATAGAACATTATAAGTATGAACACTATAAATGTGAGTTCTACTTACATAAGAAGTCAATAAGGAATTCTAGTTGAATGGTGAATCTAGTTAATGAGAAGATTGAATACCTTAAAGAAGATATGGAAGATCATATATTGTGTTTGAAAAGATATATTCACCAGAAAAATAATTCACCAAAAGATAAACCATTATAAGTAATAAAGAGATTCTATGAAGAGAGTAATCCTAAAGGTAAAATCATTGGAAGATAATCAGTGATGTTGAAGAAACCAAGATGATCATAATGAAGAAACAAAATAAATAATTAAAAAAGTTACAATGATTTATTACCAAGGCATGTAAGGTGATATTCACCTTATGAAGCAATTTTTTCCATAAATTTGGAAACAATATAAATTAAAACATCACCAAAATATGTGTAGAACATAATATTTTGAATGATCTCTATAAGATTACGGTGACATCTAATTTATGAAACATGAACTACTGAATTGCTTCGAAATTTAAAAATGATATTTTAGATAGGTTTTATGAGTTCAACAAAGATAAATGTTCCTCTAGTTGTAGTGAAATGTTTAAAGTATCTAGAATCACAAGTTGAAAATCCTCAAAAATTAAAGGTTTTATAAGAAAAAATTTAGAAAATAATTTTCTATTCATTCATTGGAAGAGAATTGATTTGGTAGTAGAATAATAATAATCCAAGATTAGATGAATTTAAAAAAAGTCATGTTCTTTATGAGTTGAGGATTCATGTAAATAATTATATAGTTTTTAAGTTTTTGGAATATGAGCATCAACAAAAAAATAATAAACCACTAGAAGAATGAGAAGGTTCTTGAGAAGATTCCTAAGCTAAGGATGATCAAAAGATGAAAGACTAACTCCAAGAGGGACTAAAATTAAAGATAGTAAGTTATGTTGATAATATTTAATTTATATAAATATTAATTATCATAGGTAATGTGAGTACAAGTGATTGATCTAAGGTAAGGAGATGGGGAATTCAAAATGCATAAAAGTTTAAAGTATTAGATACTTGCGGTTGAGTTGATCAAAACAAAGAAGATGAGTTGGTCAAAGAAATATTTATCAGAATATTAATCCTATGAAAATAAAAAATGAATAATCTCTGGAAGATATAAATATATAAGTAGGAATCATAGGATAGTGTTTCATTGATCAAAATAAGTAGTCAGGGCTCATAGTTGAGTTGAGTCCATATAAGTATAAAGAATTACATCAAAATCTAGAGGATTACATTGGTAAGAAGATATAAACTGAGTTCAAACAATATTAAGTGAATTAGATGAAAATAATTTGAAGCATATAAATTATATGAGATAATTTTAAAAGAGATAATGGATTTTGAAGATTGCGTTGAGTCAAAGGAGGAACTAGAAAGAGTATATTTATTGAATTAGAATATAATTTACTGAAATATTGTTGATGGACATTATATTTTTTTAAAATTCAAATATTCTGATGATACTGAGATGGATATTTAGGGTATGACATTCACATAAGGGAATTTCATGAATCAATCCAAGATATCTGGATGAATTGAAGATTATTTACACTGAGTTTTGTGGTATATTTGATGGATTTAAGTCCTAATATCATAGGAATATATTTTAGGTTCTCAATTCATGAGTTGATATGGTATGAATTTAAAATTAAATCTTATGTGTTCCTCACATTTATTAAAGTAAGATTATCCTTATAAAGTTGGAACATTATTTGAGTAAAAATATAAATATTGTGCGAGCTACTGATTATAAATAAAAATAAGAGAAATAAGACAAACAAGTACACTTAGGAAGATCTATTAGGTTGAAGTTTTAGAATATTAGAACTTGAAGTTTCCAAGTACATAGTGAGTCATATGGATCAAGAAGACTAAAAAGAGTAAAGTTATACCAATATGAAGGGATAACCTATAGATTCTATGGATATTGAAGATTGAGGAAATGATAGGTCTGGAAGAATGTTCTTTCAGAAGCATGGATAGGACCAACATGCTTATTGATTATTGTGAAAGTTAATCTAGTAGTCAAAGAACCATCCATGAGAAAGTTCAAGGTGAATCCTTAATGACTGGTGGTTCTAGTATAAAAAATTGGCATTCCCACTAGAAAGATGAAGATTGTATAAATGTAGTATAAAAAACATTCACTTCGGTCATGGGTTATTCTAAACATAGTAAGGGTTAAATGTGACTTATTATCACACCACTAATAATATATGATAGATATTATTGTAAAAAATATATGTCGTGGGTTATTCCAAACATAGTAAGGAGTTGGTTCTCACATTTAGGTTGAACCATATAAAAATCCATTTGTTTTATTTACTTTACATTATCTACATGGAATAAAGGAAAAGTGATGAAATCTCATAGTTAAGATAAAAACATACTAAATTATAATAGAGGTTTAATTAACTTAATAGAAGGTGTAATTTAAGTTGAACTTAATCAGTAAAAGTTTTCTACATCTGATTCACCCTCCCCCCCCCCCCATTAGGGTGACTACACGATCCCCCAAGACTCTCAATTGTTTTCAGAGAATTTTTATACATTTGGATCTAAGAGTGTACTCTCATTTGTGTTTAAAAATTCTACATGAAGTGTATATTTTCATAAGGAAAATAAATAATTTCTTCAAAAGTTATGAGATTTATAAAGATGAAACTTTCAAAATATTTGAAAAGTATCCCTGGGCTAAAAGTAAAATGTACTTTGTTTTATGAAAATATTGAAGTATTATCTAAAACTATAAAGAATAAGAAGAAGAAGGAAGCTCATAATCTAATGAAACCAGTCACTTGAGATCAATAGAAGAAGTATCCACCACTACCTAAAGTTAATGTGAGTGTAATATTTATAGAAAATCAGTTATAGTAAATCCTCTAGAATAATAAAAAGGTTCATGTTGTGATAATTTTTAATCAGTTAAATCTATTGATAAACTCTATACTAAAGTTATGGATCACTAAAATAATGTTCCACTTGAGGTTATATCTTATGTATTTTCTTTCATCAAGGGAATTTATAAATATTAATCATATCTTGAGGAAGAACCCAATTCAATGGATAAATAATTACTGAAGAATGTAAGTGAGTATAAAACTCTCACTGAACTCATTGAGGTCAATGAATATATTGTATTAGATTATCAATAAATGTTCAACCTGGTAGAAGAAGCAATGAAACTGAAGTTTTTTGTGGATATTTTTATAAAGGAAGTTTTTAGGGAAAATATCCACACACTAAAGGATACTCACAATGTAATTATTAATGTTAATAATATGTAACTAGATATCAAGGATAAATGAGTAAAGGAGCTTGGTCATTCCTTAAAATATGTGAGTAAGTTCCATTCATAATGAATAAGAAAGTTAGAAGATGGATTTGGATAAAAGTTAAAATATCATAAAACCTATAAAAACACATTAAATTTAAATTTTCTTGATTTGGAAATAAAATATAAAAAACATAAAAGCCACTCAAGTTGAATCTTCATATAAACCTGAGAAATAGAGCCTCTACCTAAGTATCTAAGGATAGAATTACTTTATAGAAGACTCAATCCTATGGTAGAATAATATTAATAGAAAATAAATATTCCTTTAAAATGAATAATAAGGTAATCCCACATTTTTATGAATATTTATGAACTCATTTCCATACTTTGAATGGTGTGGGTTGTAGTTTTGGATAAAGATGGGTGAAGAAATGTGAGAAACATACCTCTTCTATGAAGGTGGATATAAGAAAAAAATGATGGAGTTCCCTTAAGATTTCTTGAAAAATAAATTTAATTTTCTGAAGAAATAAGATTCATAAGAATCCCACATCAATCAAAATCCAACATAATAAAAGAATCCAATAAATACAGGTTATTATTAGTGCTATGGAAAGTTCAAACACATGGTTATTAACTGTTGTCCTAGCATGAAAATGTATGGGAATCAAATATGGTCAACACTAAGAGGGAGAAAAATAAAAAAAATGTGAAAATCAAGTAAGTACACCTAACCCTCATAGAAGAATAAAAATAAATTAACATCTAATATATTTGAATATCTTGAAAAATTATATAGAAGTTGTGGAAGAAGTGGACATGGTGATGAAGAGTTTTTATTAATATCTACCAAGCACAAATCAAAAAATACTAATATAATGAGGCTAAAAAAATTTAAGGAAAGTTAAAGGAAGATAGATATAAAGTATACCTTGATGTGAAAACAATCATAAGCTACAAGGAAGGTTACAACCAAGAACAAAGTTTTTAAATATTTCATGTCCACCAAAATTTGATACTTCTATGGAATAAAAGGCCGCTTCATGGATAGTTTGAAACGTTCTATGAATGTTTAAGTTAATGAAAGTAGTATCAAGTAGAAAATCCAATAAATCAAAGAAAGACATGAGAATATTGAAATGGTGGAATAAATATCCAATGAATAAGATAAATATCACCATAAGTTACCTATGAAGAGTAACTTATATGAAGATAAGAAGTTGTTTGAAATTTTTTTGTTGGATAGACACACTCTATAAAATTGTATGAAAAACATTACTAGAATAAGATAAGTTGGTAAATAAAAGGTGAGAATCTTCATCAGATATAAATATTATTAAGACATAAATTTTTTTGTTGAAGAAGAAATAAGAACATGTTCCAAAGGTTTATATGATTTTATGGCTAGAATAATTGGAGGAATAAAGGATTTTTAAAGAATAAAAAGATGATAATGTATTTACTTTGAAAGTTATAGCTCAAAATAATTCTATATTAAAAGAAAATAATGAAAAAATTTGAAGAAATCCATGAATCCTATGAATACCGATGCTTGGAAACCCTTGGGAGAAATCATAAAGAAAAAGGGAGTTTGATTAAATGGATTTTTAGGGTTGATAAAACTTTCTTATCCTTATTGATATTTCATATGAGCAAATAAAATTCCACCTTATTCCCTCATATGCAATATATGTCCTATATTTGAAATGGAATTTAAAGTGATGTAATTTGGGGGGATCTTGGAATTGAATCTGAATATGGTGTTGAGTCAAAATTTTACTTAAAACACATTCTAACCTTAGTTTTGAATATCAAAAACTGCTTCTTAAAATGGTTTATTTTACTAACATTTATATTTCCCTAGTTTTAGAATATTTTAGTAGGAATTTCATTTTACCAAACATTGAAAAACATGTTTAACAAATGGTGTCTTTCTGTAATTAAACACATATATATTGGATATATGATTAAAAAATTCATCGGATGAGTATTTATAAAGGACCGGAAGTCAAAGTATAATGGAATTGGGTAAATTTCTACAAAGACTATCGGAAAAACATTATCAGATGAAAGAAGACTAGATTTCTGGATGAACATACATAAAATCAATTAGATGAATAATTTGATTTTAATAGATCAGCAAAGAACATCCCATAAAATGAACAAAGTTCATTCCATAAAAAGAACAAATGTCACGACACGTCCTCAGGGCCCGTGCTGTGACTACCCCAAGCTCGCCTTCCATAGGCCAGGGGCTGGAGACTATCACAAAAGACATAAATCCTGATAAAAGGGAAGGAATTTCCTTTATATAAGTAAACAAACACAACAGAGTATGCAAGATGAAGTAAACACTAAGTAAACTGAGTAAAAAAGTAAGTCGTGGAAAGTAAATTGGACAGAATACAAACCCAACTGAAAGTACAGTACAACAGAAAAGAAAGAACAGCTACAGTAAAGTAAACTAGCAACCACTAAGTCATCCTCCGGATATCCCACCTGAAGGGTTGGTACAGATGGTCTCCTCAGCTCCTCAGGTACGGTCTTCCTCTCCGTGTATGTCCCGCCAAGTGGTCCACCTCCAGGTATTGTCCCTCTCCACTAGACTCCACCTCAATTAGTGTTGTCTGTCGTCTGCATCCAACACAACATAGTGCGGGCATAGCCCGTGCAGGGGTGAGTATACGATACTCAGTAGGGACCCCAAGACCCCCGAAGGTATCCCAGAATCCACAAAGGATAAACCACAAAGGAAAGATACAAACACGAAGTACCAACCAACACTACTTAGGTATATGCCCATATGTATACCAAAGTCATCAATTCCAGTTCATCTCCAACTTAGGAGCCTAAGTACAACCCAGTCCACACAGGAAAGAAAGTGAATCACATCGATGATAATGATTGAAAATCAAGACTCATCTCACACAGGTATACTTCTCACGAAGAGGGGTTGAGATGATAAGAATTAGCCTCTTATTCATCTCATCTGCCGAAACCACGTAAGATCCAAGTACAGAAGTCCTCGCTGCCAAAACCACATAGGGTCCTATTACAGTAACCATCGCTACCAAACCCACATAGGATCCAATTACAGTCTTCATCGCTGTCAAACCCACGTAGGATCTAAGTACAGTCGTCCTCGTTGTCGAACCCATGTAGGATCCAAGTACAGTCTTCATCATCGTCGCAATCGCAGCCAGCTCTAGGGTTCCCGCACACAACACGCTCGATTCTGAGAGGGTCCACTCCATGAGCCAGGGGGGTCGATACATCAACTTTCACGAAGTCCATAGTTGATGTATCTCAAAGTTTCTTCTCGTCGAAAGGAACTTAACGCAACAGACAGCGCGTCAATTGGACGCCCGGTCTGAGAGATATTGGTTTTTCCATCCCAGGGGCCCGGTTAGAAATACGCTCATTTCTAACCTGGATGATATCCAAAATTATCTGAAACTCACTTAGAGTATCGCAAAAGGATCGTCTCATCGAAAGAGTCTCAGCGCCGCAGATGGCGCGTTGATCGGACACGCGGTCCTTAAGTTATTCACGTTTAAGTGAATAACGGGCCCAGCCCGTTTAACCTAGTGGGCCGACGGGTCGGGTTGACCCAGTTTGTTAGGTCCGACCCAGCAGGGGTGTCAGACCAGTCCAGAGAAAAACATAACTCGGCCTGAAGGGATGCGGCCCGGTCCGAAGTGGCGCGGCACGGCCTGGCCCGGACCGGCGCGGCCCGGCTCGGCCCAGCCTGGCGCGGCCCCGCCAGCTCGACCGGCTGGTCGAGCGGGCTCCACGGGGGGGGGGGGGGGGGGGCGGTCTTCTGCACCGGCAGCACCAAGCGGCGTCGCCCTTCCCCAAACCGTCTGGCTAGATCGGCCAGTCTTCTGTGCACGGGGCCCGCATGGGTGGGCCGTCATTCTCTAGCACAGCACCCTCCCAGCGTCGTGGTCTAGCTCCACCCGGACGATCGACGGGCCGGCCGGTTCCTCCGCTGAAGTGACCCATGTAGCGGGCCGCAGTTCTTTCCACACAGCCGGCGCAATGGCACCGGTTCCCTTCGCCACGTTCCCATCACGGCGCAACATCTTTGTGCTTCCTCCACCATCAATTTCCAATTCTAAATTAATAAACGAGAACAACGGAGGGTTATCAGGTCGTGTTCATTCGGCCCGCACCCTCCGCATAAAATGACAGCAATCGGCCAAGGTAATCGAGATGCTCAACGACAAACCAAAGAACAATTTTAATCCATTAAAATTGAACTTAACCCCTACCTCAACAAAAGATGTCAAACGATGGGTGTCGCAGAAGGCGGCGTCGCGGGGTGAGGTTCCGTAGACATCGACAGAGAGCGTCTGAGGAGGAAGCAGTGTCTCCCATTTTTATCACGGAGAGAATATTGTAAGTCGTGGCGTCGTTGGCAAGTTTCCGCATCGGTGTCTCCTCCCTTGTTGCGGAGGAGGAATAGGATGGAGAAACCGGGGTCACCGAGTCGATGTTCTTCGTCGGAGAGTTAGAGTTCTTTGTTGAGGAAGAAGTTCTTCAAAAACACTAGCCTTCTCTCAACTCCTCCTCACACAACCATTCTAACCAAAATATAATAAGGCTTCTCATTATTTTATTTTATTTTTCCATGCATTCAAAATTACAAAATTTCAAAATCCAATTCACTTCATTAATTAAACCCTGAGTTGTCTAATTAATTATGTGATAGGTTGGCAATTTTAACAAGGGAGAGAGGAGAGAGGAAGAGTTACACATTTAAGGCATACAAAATTTATGGGGAGTTGACAGGTATTTAACATGGGAGTTCAAAGGGGGTTAAGGGGTTATGGAATGTGAAAAGGGTGGGGCTCTTGTGGGCCCCACCTCCCACTTAACCACACATGGGAAGTTGGGTGTTTTTGGCCCCACCAACAACTTCCCATGGGAGAATTTAACTTCCAAGGATAATAAAATAAAATTGTACACAATTTTATTTAATTCTTATTTAAACCCAAAAATTTTAACTTTTTCTCCCATGAAAACGCATCTATAGTAAAAGTCCTCTTAAGAAAATATCAGCGCTGCGAGTTCATCGGTGCCCTTGGATTTCAATTCCGAGCAACGATTCAAAAGATAGAAAAACCCGCTCGTTCGTTTACTGAATATACCCGAGCTAAACTTTGAAAATTGATTCCGGGCACACCGGGCCTCGGAATCAGGTGCCGTCAGAAACTGTGTACTCGTAAAATCCCAAAGAATTTAATACAAAATTTTCATTGAAATTTACGATTCTTTACAAAAAATTTCATTCTACTGGATAAAATTATACAGCATTACAATAGTGATATCAAAGAAACCATCAGACTAATCCTTAACCTTTCATGATAATATTGGGTTCATCCAAAGTCATTGCAACCAAATATGAGTAATTTTAAATATAACCATTTAATAAATTCCTATAAATAGAAGAAACACTCAAGTAGGAGGAATCATTTTCATCTCTAATGATCTAAAAAATTTTGTGAAGATATTTGTAAAATCTTATTACTTTGAGAGCACTTTGTTGTAATTATTTAGTGATTATTCTTCTTATTCCACCCACTGTGAAGATATTCTATAAACTCTTTGATAATTTCTATGTTTTTAATTGTTTTTATAATCAATATTGATCAAGGGATATTAGGGTTTTGAGAGACAGAGATTAATTTGATATTGTGTTATTGAGGGTTCTAAAGGCTAAGTAAATAGTAGTTATTCTGATCATAGTATTCAGATATTTCTTTGTGTAAAAAATATAGACCTTTATGGTTAGGTGAAATCCATGGATACTTAAATTCAGGGTTATTTACTTCCATAACACTTATGGTTAAAGTGTATATATTCTTATAAAATTTTATGTAAGTTTTATAAAAAAACTATTTATAAGATGTGTTACTACTTTTTTTAAAAAAACCATTGTATATGGTAAGGAAAGTTTATATCTTTCATTATAAAAATTTCTAAAACTCTAAATCAGATATAATATTCATTGGATAAAATTAATTAATGATTTTAGTAAAAATTGTAAGTTTTATTTTATAAACTACAATTCACCCCCACCCCCCCCCCACCCCCTCCCTTGTAGAGAACTACTTACTCTTTTAACCCTACATTTTCAATCAGAGTCGAGTATTTCTTTTATACTTTGTTATAAATTATTTAACTAATGTTTATTATAGAAAATAGAATCATTTATTTTAAAATATGGTAGGTTTAAATACTTATACATTAAAGAATTTTAATTGTAGTTGGCCAATAATTTTTTATGGTGATAGCTATTAATATTTGAGAGATATAATGGATATTTTTTTTATAAATACTAGAGTTGATAACTATGTGATGCTATCCATAAACTATTTTATTTTAGAAAAAGAAATTACTAACTTTTCTAAATATAATAAAACCGAGTAGAATCCAAATTATCATGTCATAAATACCTTGTTATGTTCTATGACTAGAAATATCTATAACTGCATTTCTTCTTATGAATCTGTTAATAGTATTTTAAAGAAATTGGAGGCTACTCAGATTAGTACTACCAAGGTTATTGAAACTATATGATCTATACTAAGAGATAATTATCATGATTTTTATTTTCTAATAAGATAATCTCTTGCTAAGATGAATCAAAGATTTATGAAAGTTATGAATAGTTCACAATATTTGGTAGATAAAGATTTAACTGAAGAAAATTTGGTTGAAAAAAATTATTGATATTATTCATAGCCAACGGGAATAAAAAAGAACGTACATTTATAATACTAGGAATCTTAAAAAGCTTAGTCCAAATTATTTTATTGTAACTCTCATGAAATATGAAGGTAGATTAAAAAGGTATGACGAAAAAGATAAAAATAAAAATGGGTGTATATTTTCCCTCTATATATACAATAATTAAAAAAGACTGATCACTTGAAAAAGTTTACAAATATTAAAAGAAGAAGAAATTAGAAGTTTATACAGAATAAAATTATTATGATCAAAGTGAAAATAAACTTGAAATTATTTCTAAGAGGATGAAAAAATTTATAGGTAACAAAGATTTCAGATATAGGTACAAGAAATATTATAAAGATATAAATGAGACGAAATATTATTCTAAAATAAGTTTCTACGAATGAAAAAAAACTAGGTCATATCAGGTTGAATTTTACAATATTAAATAAGAAGGGAAATAAATACATAAAATATAAGATGTTTTATAAGAAAAAAAGGAAAGAAAATATTGAATGAATATAACAGTTGGAGTGCAATTGACTGACTGAAAATTGCTATTTTATTATCAAAACACTTTTACATAAAAGTGAGAAACTGCAAAAGATGTCTGAACAATCGCACAACAACACTAGCAGATAAATAAAAACTAGATCAAACTAACGAACCTACCCCACCCTAGAAAATGTGCCATGCTGAAAAGCCTTCACCAACGCAGGACCCTTTCATAAGAAGTCCCATGTAGAAGTACGCAGGCACAGTACTGATGGAAAATCCATCCCCTCTCAAATCCAAATCCAAAAGTCTTGCACTAATGAAGAAAACGTGATCTGATCCCATTCTATAGTAGGTTCAAGAAGAGTGTTGGAAACAAGAACCGAACTTCCTAATAAAACCAAACAACACAAGGATCCAAAGTTTTGGGCATCACACACAACCAATCCTCTCAAACCAACCAACCAAAACTACCAACTTAAACAGAATCATTAAAGAGAAACTTGATATTACCCAACTCCATTTCCCTAAATATTTTCTAAAATAAAGATTAAATTTGTAGTTCTAAAACCTCCAGCATCTGCTTCTCAAAATCAGAAGCAAGCAGGTCCTAGGACTGAACATACTCTTCAAGGATGATTTTCCCTCTGTTAAAATCCCCTACCAGAATTGAGTCTTTTCTGTCAATCCATAAAAAAATTTCCTCATTAAGAGGCACCTCTAGAGACATCCCCATCATTTTAGTTTCCTTCTCCTCAATTGCATTGAGCAACAAGACCTACTCAATCACTTATTCATCTAAATATAAAAGGGGAACCAAGGCTTGATCACCCTGTTCCCCTAGCCTCTGATGATTTAGAATCTTCCTATCCATCTTCTTATCACTCTTCTTCTTTGCATATTGAGTCTCCAAAGGAGGAGGTAGTGAGGAATAGTCATTCCTCCCCTTACTCCTCCTCTTTGGACTTGAATCGTCTTCTGGTACTTGGCCATGTTCAATCCCTTTAGATACCTTTACGTCGCCCTTGTCTCTCTCTCCTGGAATAATGTAATCAGAACTCAAATCATCCTATAGAAGTCCTTTGAACCTATTTCACAAGGGAACTGTGGTCTGAATAAAGTCTGAACCCCCTCCATCATCTACCATTTGAGATTCACTTTCAGGTATAATCCCACTTCCACCCAAAAGAGAACGATGTTGTGCAACCAAGACAACATCACCATCCAGGGACATCTAGTATGTTGCATTAGAATAACTAGCCTGTATAAGGCCACGCCCCAGGAACTGAGGCTACCTATTAGTGTCTTCTAAAACCACACCCTGGATTGTGCATGTAGTTTTCACAATAGGACATTCCTTAATAATTTCAGATTGTGAAGAACCTGCAAGACCAGACTAACCAATCATGTAAACTACATTACCATTAGGTACCATTGTAACGGGCATGCTTGCTCCATTGAGATCACCTAAAAATCAGCTAAATATATCTTTGACTTTCAGATCATGAGGAATAGTAAGAGGTTTTATCTGCCTCACTTGGTTGGCTACACATGCGTATAAAGGACCATTACCATCTACATTTAGGCCAGTGTCCTCGACATCCTGACGATACTGACGTTCTGGACAACCTGAGTAGTTCTTGGTAGATTTCTCCCTTCATAGGAGACATTAGATATTTCCTTTAGGACACGACTATAATCAACATGCTTGGTTGAATCACCTTCCACGTCCTTAGATAACTTCATGTTATACTCCACCCTCACTATCCCTTCAACTGAAGAACCCTCCACCATGTTTCCCTCAGGATCTCCATGATAACCATTACTCGCATTCTTCAGAAAGTCAGAAATTGTTTCCCCATACATGCAGTTCCCCAGCGAGTGACCCAAATGCTTGCAAGTAGGACAAAAGTGGAACCACAATTATAAACAATAGGTTTTTTACACTATAACTCAATTCCTACGGTGATCCAAACAAATTCTAAAGGCACCCTTGATGCATCAACCTCCACACACACTCATGGGTTAACCAGGTGACAAATAGCATTTGTCTGGTTATCAGATCATAGGTATCTTCCCAAGAGATTTCTAAGCATTTTAACAATCAATGGATTTTGAAACGGTAAAGGGAGATTAGGAAAAATTACCCAAATCACCATTGAGGGTGAATATCTATTCATATGAAAATCATACGACCATAGATATAGGTAGAAACGTGAGTTATTGCATTTGCGGGGAACCCTCGACTAGGCCTTAATCAGGTCTTCCTCCAATGAAAATTGGATCAGAATATTCCTGTTATCCAAAAAATGGTTTCCCATTCTTGAAAATCCCAGGAACCGAACAAAAATCTATCAAAAAGATCTACTGAGGGTCTTCTCTTTGAAAATCATGTGAACAAAGTTAGACTATGGAGGGTCAAATATTTATTAAATTGTATGACTGAAATCAGGAGATTAGGTCGTCCATCATGCAGATCTGGCACCTTAGGGATCGATTATCTTTGAGGGAATGGAGGAAAAAAATCTGATGAAGAATAAATAACTATTTTATCTCATGAATATGATGATATACCTAGCTTTAAATAAGTATCTATATTTTCAAAGTTATTATAAAAACAAAATACTAAAGTTTCAAAAAACTGTGAACAGACTAAGGTGGAACTTGCTAAATAAAATCCTAAAATTTTAAAACATTCCATATAAATTACTAATATTAATAAATAATTAGATAGTAAATATTTTTCTTTTTCAACTAATGAGAATAAATATTTAGTCATAAAACTAAATTCTAAAATTTTATGTTTGAAAAAATTAATATCAAATTTTACTTTTATAAAGGAAAATTTTAGCATACGTACAAAAAAAATAGAACACATAGATGTATATATAGGTTCGATTTTACAAAAATAAAATCTCACATTCAAAATAATTATTTCATTTCTATGAATTCGCCTTTTTTTATAAAACATTAGTGTGGTTAACATTAGAAAAATAATTTTTCATTTAATAGAGTTAAATATTTTGGTTTTCACAAATCTTGGTTTTCTAAATAATTAACATCTAGACAATAAAATAAATTTAGATAGATTTGGATTCCAAAAAAAATATTTTTCTAAAAATGATAGAACCTAAAAAATATAGTTTCCAGAAATATAATATCTTCTATTATTAGGAAAATAAGAAAGGTTCCAATAATAAAAATATTTGGTATGTGAATAGTGGTTGTTTCTATCATATGATTGGAATAAGATTATAAAGATAAAATGTGGTAAAGTCAGTTTTAGTGATAATGCTGAAGGAGAGATATATGGTATAGGTAATATTTTTCTTTATAGAAAAATATTAATTTCAAATGTTTTATTTATTTTTTCACATAAGAACAACCTCATAAGAATAATTCAATTATATGATTAAGAATACCTTATGAACATGGTGAATGATAAATTTATTGTGGACAATTTATAAGGTAAATTTATTCTTTCAAAAAAAGGAATGAGAATGTTTACATACTAACTTAGAAGATTTATGAAGACAGGAACTACCTTTCCTTTATTCAATGGAATATCAAATTCTAATTATTTATTTTTAGTGGACATAGAATCATTTTTTTTAAAAAAACAAGAATTATTGGTGGTAATAATATGTATATGATTTTATTGATGACTTCACTAGATATACTTGGGTCTATTTTCTATAAAAAAAAGTGAGAAACATTTTTCTATTTTAAGAAATTTATATCCCATGTTAAAAATAAAAAACATACCTTTTATTGTTATTCAAAGTGATCCTAGTGTGGAATTTATAAATTCTAAATTTGAAACATTTGTAGTAAAAAAGGAATAATACATAACTTCTTAGAAACAAGAAAACCTCAAAAAATGGTGTATTTGAGAGAATAAATAGAGTTATTCAAGAGATAACTAGAACTATGTTGAGTGAATACTCAATTGATAAAATTTTTTTGTTTTAAGTAGTTAGTACTTCATACTATTATATAAATCATTTTTTACTAATAGATTTTAATAATAAAATTCATGATGAATTTTGGACACGAAGGAATCTTAAACTTTCTTAAATAAAAGCTTTTGTAAGTATAGTATTCATTATAAATACTAAATATAATTTATATAAATTTTTTCCAAAATATAATGAAGGAGTTTTCCACGGTTATTCTATAACTAGTGAGGATTATAGAGTTTTTAATAAAAATGAATGTACTTTAAAAGAAATAGTTCATGTAAAATTTTATAAAATTGGTCCTTTTGTTTTAAAACTACCTAAAACAACATCTCTATATGTTTTTACAAAAACTAATTTTCAACCAATGTTGTACAATTATTCTCATGAGAAAAAAATAAAAAAAAACTTTTTATTAAGTCATAAAATTTGAAGAAATTATACCTATTATTGAATAATAATATTTTAAAAAGCCAATGAATCATAGAATGCTAAGAAATAATTGTAGTGATAATATAATTGGTGATCTAGGACAACTAGTTAAAAAAATAAGTTCCTCAAGAAATTAAATTAAACATGTTGCATTTTTATCACAATTTGAACCTAAAAACCTGATGATTCTTTAAGTGATGAAGATAAGATAAAAGTAATGCAGGAGAAACTCAATTAATTTAAGAGGAATAAAGTTTTTACATTGGTTGAATGATAAAAATAATCACCTGTAATTTGAGTAAAATGGGTTTTCTATAATAAATTAAATGAAAATGTAGTAATAGTAAGAAATAAAGAAATACTTTTTGCAAAATGGATATAATCAAAAAGAAGTCATATACTATGAAGAAACTTATTCTCGAATAGCTATATTTGAATATATTCATATACTTCCAGAATGTATATCATATCTAAATTACACCCTTTTTCAAATGTATGTGAAATGTACTTTTTTTAAAAGATATGTTCATGAGGAATTTTATGTAGAAAAACCACTTGGTTTTGAAAACATAAAATCTCTTGATCATGTTTTTATACATACTAAGGTTGAATTTAAATTATCCTCAAGAACCCATTATTATGGTGACCCATACATTTCATACATGGATATTACATCTTAACAGAATAATTTTCATTAAAGGACATTTCAATCCATGCTAGTTTTTTTAGGTATAGTATATTTGGAAACTTATAAAAATAAACAATTGGTTCATAAAATATATACATCATATCAAACTTATTTTTTCATAAATATCACCCATATTTGACATATCATACTTAATACTTTTCTTCGTAGCTTAAGGGAAGGAAACATAAGAAAAGGGTGACCTCAGAAGCTGATAAGGATAAATAAGGGAGATATAAATGATCATATATGTATAACATGAGTATAAGGGTATAAAAACATGATATTAAATTTTAAAAATAATACCCTTCATATCAAATATCATAATCTTAATCAATGGCATAAATATTAGCATTTAATAAGATATGAATCATAAGGGAATAAAAGAACATGAGCCATGAAATATTAACATAGGCATACGACATTGATTTTTGTCAAATATATAAGTATAGAAAATCATTTACTTAGTATTCAAGACTCATTTACAAGACTCTCTATTAGTTTCTAAGGTATTCTTTATTTCCCTCTAAGTTTATTAAAAATAAAAAAAATTAAAAACTCAAATTTTGCAACTTAATAAATTAAAATATAATATTAATAAAGTTCATGGTTGAACCCATATAGATGGTGAATTTAGTTAATTTGGTTTTTCAAAGTAATTTATTTATTTAAATTGAATAAAGAGGAATAAAAATATTTTGGTATTTGGAAAAGTTTTAGAAAAAAAAGTAAATAAGAAAAACAAAACATATTGGTTGTTTGGAAATTATATTTAAAGCTGTGTTGGGATTTTTTAGTTTCAGGGTTTAGGTGAAATTGGTTTTTAGAAATTAATTTTTTTAATCTATTTTTGGAATCAAATTTGAGATAAGTTGGATCCAATGTTCATGGAATCACCTTCTTAACATGGTGATTCTCCTTTTTCCATGGTCAGGTAATTAGGGCAATGATGAATTGATTTTTATGATACTTAATTAATAAAAATATATCACTAGTCATGTTTGAGGTAAAACCCACAAATATCGTGAAATTAGTTAATAGATTTTTTCAAAATAATTTTTTTTTAAATTTTAAGAAAGATGAAGAAACAAACTTTAGTTTCGGGAGCCGTTATAGGAAAAACAAGAAATAAGTAAAGTGTAGTAGATTTGTTTTTAGAAATAAAATTTTATGGTGTGGTGTGGTGTGGTTTGGTAGTTTCAAAGTTTAGGTGAAATTATTTTTTGGAAATTAAATTTATTAATCCATATTTTTCATTAGAGTTGAGAGAAGGTGAATCCAATGGATATGGGATCCCCACCTCAATGCAGAAATTCCCCTTTTCCAATGGTTGGGTAATTAGGGAATTTCCAAATCAAGTTTATCACAATAACATATTTAAACCTGGTTTACATGAATGTGACAATGCTCATGAATTAATTCAGGGTAACCAGTTGTGCAATTTTAAATTTTATTTTATTTTAAATTATTAATGGTCATGATAAAAATAAAAGAAATGGATTGGAAGTTAATAACAAACTACAGTAATCCAAACACATAAATAAGAATTAGACACATATATAATGAAACCTTCCCGCATTTTTTAAAAACCCCTTCACAATATGGGTTTTAACCCCTCATATTAGTGATTAGATATTAAGAGTGTAGAAAATAAAGAATAAAACATGAATAAAAATTAGAGAAGAAGAATGAAGAGGACTATACAGCAGCACATTTCTCAACCAAGACATTGGTCTATAGAATCTATCTTAAAAACAATAACATGTATTCCTTTTTCTAAAGACATATGGGAATCATGTTGTATTAATGTCATCATTAATATGACCCATGGTTGAGTAATAGGTCTTGTCCCACGTTTAATTGTTATTCAGGTCATTATTTTATCATCCTTTAAAATTTTCCATCAAAATGGTTCACAATGTGAATTAGTTTCATGTCGTGAAAGTGTAAGGATCTCCTAGAATTTAGTTTTATTAACTTCATACAATGTCTTCTCTTTACATTAATTAGATTCTACACATATTTTAATGCTTTCATTTCATAAATCTCTAGTTTTCAATGTTGGATGCTATGTTTTTTTATGTTTCTTCACTTTTTACCCCCTGGAGTGTTCTATATCCATCCTTCATTGTGGGAAGCCTTTTTTGGTGTTTCAGCTTAGAAAAATGAATTATTGTGAGATGTTTATTTTTATAATTTTATTATCTTATTTTATTTTCCTTTTCCAAATATTGGTTGTATCCTTCCATAATCACAAAATAAGTTAAACAATTCAAATATTGGAATTAATATCAATTATATTACACAAATCAATGTATTAAAAACCCTAAAATATATTCATAAAATAAAATTATCACAATCGTAGTGGAATGGGTTTACTCCCCAAACTATCTTAGAATTCAAGGATCACTCTAAAGACTATCATAGTGGACATAATTCCGTACTGAACTAGATTCACTCCCCATTCTGGTCCTATTTATCTCATGAACTATCAATCTTTAACCAATGCATTGGAGGGAGATATAGGTCCTACCCATCACATAATTAAAATAATACATATGATCTTCACAATATAAAAAAGTATTCATCATATCAAAACCAAGAAAAAAATGTGCTTCATAAACATTCTATCATAGAATAACCCATGGAAAAGGAACATGTTTCATAAACATCGTTCCATAATAAACATAAACCATCTCAAAAAGAATAATTATAGTATACTTTGATCATATTCATAGTAAATCATAATAATAATTAAAGTTTGTTGTTGTTTATGAATAAAAATACCATTAAAATCTCATTAAAACATTCTTACAGAAAATAAAAATTCCATTTTGAAATAAATTATTAAAAAATAAATAAATATAAAGGAAACAATTTAATAAAAAAAGAACC
Organism: Viscum album; assembly: GCA_963277665.1. Lineage (NCBI taxonomy): Eukaryota > Viridiplantae > Streptophyta > Magnoliopsida > Santalales > Viscaceae > Viscum > Viscum album. The sequence continues at coordinate 1,868,877,940 of OY728159.1, forward strand.
ATCTAAACTTGTGAAGGAAGATTCAATGAAAATATTATTCATAATAGTGGTCAAATACATTGATTTTTTATAAGTTAAAAAACCTCCCTTCTATATTTTTTTTAAAAAGCCACAAATTACCTTGTTTGGAAAATGACAAAATGATGACTTTCAACCCATTTTTTAAAAATCCAAACACAGATAAAAATGAATTTAAAAAATTTTATGAAAATACTAAAAACATTTTTAAAACATTTTTTTGAAAAAATGGATATGGAATAAACATAGTTTTTGAATAATGAGATAAATAAATTATATTTTCCTAAAAACCATATTTTTAGTCGCTTGAGTACAAAAGTTGAAGAAAATTAAAGTAAAAAACATGAATTTTAAAGAAATAACAAGAGGGAAAGAAAATTTATGAGTATCTTGAGAGTTTAATCATAATATTTCATCATCATAACATAATCATAAACAACATTAATAAACAATTATATTGTAACATAAAAACCCTTACCTTGAGTTTGACTTACTTTGAAAGCAATCTACCCTCATCTTCTTTGAAATGGATCCTTTATATCTCTTCCAAAGGTCTCTAGGGTTGGTATTTTCAAAAAAATACTCAAGAATATATCTAGGTAAATTGAGAAGAGGAATTGATAGTGTTTGGTCAAGATAGAAGACTCAATGAGGTGTAAATAAGTGACGTAGAAAGTGTGGTTTAATAAATGAGGTAAGGGGAACTTCTTTAATTTCTCAAAAGATAAAATTATAATAAATTAATTCTCAATAAAAATTCCTCCAAATGTATATGTATTCAATGATAAGGTAGTAGAGGTTTTTAATCTCATCAAAAAATATAATTTAGATAATTTTTTGGGTCATTTTAAAACTTTTAATTTTCATTAACCTTTAGTAAACTAATTTTAATTTAACTATGATAAAAAAAATCAATATTAATGGATGTAATTTTTAATTATAATTTGGCAATTGGACTTTTAAATACTTTTTTATTTTAAATGATTTTAATTTTCATTTATAAACAATTGAAAACCAATTAATTAATTTTATAAATATATAACCATTAATGTTTAATAATTTATTTAATCCTATTCATACTCTCCAATCCAATGGCTATTCGATATATCTCATTTTAAATAATAATATTTTAATAGTATATCGTGGTTTGTTTAAACACGGTGTTGTGTGTAATGAAAACTATTGAAAAAATTAAATTTATTTGAAAAATATTTATTTCATAAAATCAATGGGTGATAAATTATACCCCATTAAAATAATTTCTCTCTAAAAATTTTATTACTTTGATACAAACAATGGAGGATACTTTTGCATCATTGTATCTTTAGGTTCTCATGTAACTTATTAAAATTAGTGGTTTCACTACAAAACTTTAACTAGGTGAGTGGTTTTGTTTCGTGGAATTTTTTCTCAATGATCTATAATATCCAAAAAAATATTCATAATAAATATCATGCTCTAGAGATATGACCTCTTAGTTAAGTGCATGTGAAAGATCGGGTATGTACTTCCTTAGGAGAGATACATGGAACTCATCATGAACCTGAGAGAGATTCGGTGGAAGTTCCAACAGATAAGATTCTATCTTGATATGATAAAGAATTTAAAAAGGACTGATATATCTAGATATTATCTTTCCCTTCTTTCCAAATCTCATCACCCTCTTCCTGGGAGATATTCATAGGAATACCTTATCACCAACTTAAAACTCTAGATATTTCTGATGATTGTCAGCATAAATTTTTTATCAACTCTGAGATAATATAATGTGTTTTTGATGAACTTATCCTTATCTTATATTTATATAACATCGTAATAATTTACTATATATTTCTATTTTAATAAATTTAATCTCTTTTATAGCTTGTAATGAACACAACACTGGGTTTAAATGAAACGTGATACTCTATTAAAATATAATTATTTAAACATGGAAATTATAACCTAGCCATTAAGTAATAATGTGTGAATTTAAATAGAAAAATTATGAAAAATTATAAATTTTAAATATGTATAAAATAAATCCAAGGGTTATCTAATAATTATAAATAAAATAAGAACCATTTGAAAGTAATGTTTTCTAAAGAAGAGTATTTTTCAAAAAGTTGGTTTAGTCAATATTTGTGAATATAATTTAAAAATAATTTTTACTACATTTATAAAATTTATTTCAATAAATGAAATTAATTTTTTGAATCAAAATAGTAAAATTAGATTTGCATGAATTTTTTTATTGTTTTAAAAAGTTTCATTTTTTCGATGAATAATGAAAAATACTAATTTTTATTAAAAAAATCATTTCAATTAAAGAACTTACTACACCCATTTTATTTTAATGTTTGTTTAAAAGTTAAATTATTTAAATTATATATTAATTAATACAAAATATTTCATTAGAATCAATTTAATATTGAATTATGACATAAAAACTTTTTCAACTTTTGAATGTTTTCCTTTTGAAAATCATTTTTTCGACATGTAAATGAGCTTGATTTTAAATTAAACTATACCAATTATGTGAGTATAATTTGAAAAAATTAGTTCCATATCTTGAATCATAATAATTTATATTATCTAATAATTTCAACATAATTTTTTACCATAATGAATAGTGAAAACCACAATAATTATTTACCTCAGTTAAGGTAAAAACAAGTTTATAGGGGGTTAAAATATAAATATAAGGGTTAAAAATGAAAAAAACTTATCAAATTACTATTTTATGGTCATATTTATAAATTTAAACTTCTAAGTTTCTTAAATGGTCTATTTTTTATCCTTTTTCATGATAAAAATAATGTAATAATTTATTCCTTTCAAAAATTTCAAGTGTGTCCTCTCTCCCACTTATAAATATAAAACCCCTCTCTTATCCTTTAAATACTTCCAAAACCCATTTTTTATCCAATACCAGATAAAATAACTTTATTAATTCCCTCAAATAATCCTAGAATCTTTTTTCTGATCATAAATCTAACCTAGGTAGGCTTTTAATGCAAACCAAAAGAGGTTGTCTGAAGAAGAGGTAACATCCTTAACCAAGAATTTTATTTTATTTCTTCCTCAACATACCTAAAAAATTATTAAACCATAATGATATAATAACATAAATATATTTATTGAACTTATATTTCTTTATGTTAATTTAATGACCTATAACTATCTCCTCCTCCCTCAAATGGGAAATGAAACCATCAATCATGTGTACAGCAGACTACCACCTCGTGAACCAACAAAATTTGTTTTTCCATCACCACTTACCATGGATAGATATAATTATTTATATGGTGTTTATATATTATATTTATAATATAATTATACTATTGAATTATAATATCATATATACCTTTTTACATTCAAATCTGTGGAGAATACGATAACACTGCTTGTGTGTATAGAAGAATACCGCCTCGCGAAGCGATGTGATTCATTTTTCACTTACTCTTTAAATGGAATATAATAAGGATTAATTTAATGTAAATATATTATAATAATTTAATATTAACAATTATTTAAAATTAAAATATCATATACTTTCTTACCTTTATATCCATTTAAAATGATAATGTTGTTCGTGTGTGTGACGGATCGCTTCTTTATGAACTGATGTGAGTCATTTTTATTACTGCATCCCATGAATGTTATGTGTAATTGTTTTTATTTAAATAATAATATATTTATTATATAATTTTCATCCTATAAATATAAAATAACACTTACCTCCCTCACATTGGGATCTTCAAAAAATGGAAATGTTACTCATGTCTACGTACGACCTATTGTCTCCATGATTGTAACGTAGTTAATTTTTTATAACCAAATTTAATGAATGGTTTATAAAGTATAATTCATGTAAAAAAATAATAATTTTATCATGCTTGACATTTTTTATATGATTAATTAATAATATATTTTACCTTATTCAACTTACCAAAGTGATTTTGGACATATGATTTGTTTATTATTAAAACATCTAATGTGAAATAAATTGGTTCAGTAATTTAATATAACATGGTAATGAAAAAAAATAAAATTAATAATAAGATTAAAAAATGTTATTAAGAAATTAAATAATTAACTTGATTTTATTAATCACGTATTCTAAGAACACATGGGACAAATCAGGCACAACTTAAGGGGTCTTTCTAACCCACACTTTTCTTGGAGTTATTACCATTATATCTCTAAATAACATTCTCTCTATTTAAGTTATGAAATGATTATAAATTCAATATATATGCCTCTCAAATGTATACATAGAATATTTTACCTTCATTTTATTAGGTAATACATTCCTTATAACCATCCCTAAAATTCAGTCTTTAAGGAATATCTTCTAATTATGTTATGAGACAAGATTTTGTAACCCATTTCTTTACATGGGAAACTCTTATGTTTATACCTTATGATTGATATCCTTATGTGGAATGAATATGAATGTATATGAAATAAATTTGATTAGTGGGATTAGAATTATATATCCCTCCAATGTATTGGGTAATGTTTTAGTCGCACAAGACATCATGTTTGGGATTAGGAAGAAAAGCTAATATAATATGGGACTTTGTACACCATGTGATGTCATCTTGAAAGTTAGCATTGACTTATGTTTATTTCATGTATTATATCATTTCCACTTTCCCAAGTTTTCATGATATTATAATACCATGATATTTACGTTATTCTTCCTCTTTATTACCCATGTACCTTATCTTTTTATGATATCATGTTACACCTTTGACTCACATAATATACTTCCTTATCATGTTTATTCCCTTACTTGGATTTTTAGATCACCCCTTTCTTTCATGTATTCCCCAGTTTATCTAATGAATTTTTAGGACATCAGATGGATTTATGAGATCACAATGGAAAATAAAATAATGATTTTATGTTTTAGTTTCTTTATATGTATTATGAACTTAGTATTCCAAAGAAACTAGGCCTTTAAAATCCTTGTGTGGTAATTATTGGATATTTATGTTTAAGAATCATGTAATAATATGTGTAAAAGGATTGTGTCTCCATAGTTTGTATAAAATAATATGTTTAGTTAACCATTGGAAACTAGGATGATAAAACTTTATTGAAACCCTATGGATAAGTCATAGGATAAGTTTATGCATAAGCCTAAGTATAGAAAAATATCCTAGAATTTTGGTGAAGTATAGAGTGAGTAGTTTACAAGAAATTAAATCTCTATCTATATAATATAATTGGATGTGGTTCTATAAAAAATATACCTAGTGGTAATAACTCTGAGAAAGGCACATTGGGTTTGACTTGAGTGTTATCGGTAAACGATAATGGGCCTTACTGTGCACCTGGTTTGACACTCCTAGGTGATATGATTTAGAAATTCACAAACTCTTTACAGACCATTCTGAAGGGGAAAATTCCCATAATATTTTATATTAGTAAATATAATATGGGTAACATAGTTCGAAAACTTTAAATTCATGAGTTAAGTATTATATTCCATTTATGAGTTATCCCTTTAATTTTCATATTTTCCCATATATGTGTTTAACAGTTTAAAAATACTCATCCTTAATTCTCATTTTATTTCAATAAAATGCATCGAAATATGAGAAACTGGGTCAAAAAATGTTATGAGGGTATTGTGATGACTTCACAAATGTGATTCCCAACCTGATGGAAGTAAGATTCAGGAACATCATGACAATACTTTCTCAGCTAACCCAAGTTTTATACTGAAACTGTAATTCAAAGGAATTCCTGAATCCCCCCAAGAAATAGAAAGTTATAATTGAAACCATTATTTGAAAAAGTATCCTAACATTTAGTGGATCATATAATCCTTTAATTGTGAAATAATGGATCTAATACATTAAAAAGATACTCTCTATACTTTAATGATCTAAGAAATATAAGTTTATCATAGTTATTTATCATAGAGATGGAAAAGATGATCAATAGTGTACATTGATCAAAAATAAAAATCTTGATGAAGATATAAAAGAGAATAAGTGGAAGGAATTCTAGAAAATGTATTTTGATAAATATTTTCTTATCACTCTCTGACTTAAAATGGAGAGGGTTTTCCTTAGCCTCAAGAAAAAGAATGATGAATTCATTGGGACATACAAAGAAAACTTCACGAGACATTAATGATATGCCTTCAACTTTTTATCTCCCCCAAAAGTAAATTTGACCACTTATTTGGTGGGATAAATCCAAGTCTATAAAAACATTTGGGAATTTTAGACTTATACCTCTATAAATAAATTGTCTTATATGCCCTCAATATTGAGATGGAGATCATCAAATCTCAAGGTTCTTATGGGGATAAGAAGAACAAAATGGATTTTAAATATGGTTGTATGAAAGATAAATATAACAGTGTAAAGAGATTCTAACATCCCACTTGTCAATAGTGTAGAAATAAGCATCCTAGATTTTTTCTAAAGGGTACCATGAAGTTATTTTGGTCCGGGAGGGAAGGTAACCTAGCTGGTGATTTCCAATGGGAGAAACCCACCAATTTTATAGAATAAATGAATTCTCTAACCAACCCTTAGACTCTATTAAAAATATGAATGTATAAAGAAAAAGGAAATTTTGTAAACTAATGCACTAATCTAAGGGTTTTTGATTAAAATAGATGAAAGAAATCTCAAAGTCCTAGAGAGTAAGGGAGAGATTATAAAATCACAACTATGGAGGTGGATCCTAAAAATAAAGTAGTGATATGTATGCTAGTTATTCATTCAGTAATAGTGAACTTAATTTTTTATTCTTGTTCTATGAATTCTTTTATATCACTCAAATTTAGTATAACTATTCAAGAACAACCTCAAAACATGGATGTTGAGTAATCAATGAAGATATAAAATGGGTCAATTATTTAATCCCAAGAATATAACTCACCCCCTATCTATATTTGTGGTTTTAACTCCCCATAAAACCTTGTGATACTTCCTTTAGTATAATTTGATTCAATTTTTGGGCATGGATTGTATTTTCTTATATATAGGAAATATAAAATTCCAAGATAAATAAATCAGCCTCTAAATAATTAATAGCCCTTTGATTCAATACAACTGTGAGGATGAGGATGAATCTTGTAACACCCCAAGATTTTATGAGAATTATTCTTTTTAATGTATTTTTTTATATGCTTCACCAAGATTAGCTTGCTCTATGCGCAACATCGTATTAGCTTGTAGTATATTCAACACTATTCTTGGCATGTGATGCACACAATTTCAAGTTCTTTCGAATAAAATTCATTTTACACAACACCAAGTATAGATTTTGATCAATGTATAAATGAACTATATTTGGAGTATGTTATACGCAACACCAAAGGAATCTTTCCTTATACGAAACCCTGACTTGGCTTGCATTACACACAAAAGCGACATTCCTCGATAGCGTTTGTTGTACGCAATACCGAGTTTCCCTAAATGAGAAATTATTATAATATTATTATGAACTAGACATTATGAATAGTATTAACTAAATTTTTAATTTTATAATAATATCATTCATCTTACACATTTTCTAGATCATGGTATGAGAACAAAATAAATTTTTCAGGTAAAATAAGTATTTTTCAAAAAAGGCAGTTTTTCCGCCTTTTGATGGCACACCAACTTTAAATCTAGTTTTTGAAAAATTTATGAGTTCAATTTTACAAAATAAAAATATTCATTACAATAAGTATATATAAATTTACTTTGGATAAATTTTTGATATTTTTCCGATAACTTTCATATTTTAATGAATAGAAAAAACATGCTGAATTTTAATTAAAAACAACTTTTTTAATCGAGATAATTTATATAGTAAAATAATAATGTTGAATAGTTTTAAAGTATAAATAGAATATATTTTTACCATTTAATATAATTTATTTCATTATCATTAATTTTACTTTGAATTCATATGTAAAAACATTTCAATCTTTTGCAATGTTTTAAATAAAAACCCGTTTTTTCGACAACGGGATTAATTTTAAATTAATTATTGCATATTATGTGTCTTTAATTTTGAAAAAAGGATTCCATAATTTTAATCATTAGGTCCAAATTATGTTAATAGTCTACTTTTTATTTTTGGGCATTATGAATAGTAACTACGGTAAATTTTATTTACCATTGTTTAAGATAAATCATGCAATTAAGGGTAACAATAATATTATAAAATTACCCTAACACCTTCCAAAATTCTATTGGATGAATAAAAGTCTACTCATATCACCTAAGGGTCGGAATAGATTCATTTCAATGAATCTTGACCATGAAAATGATGTAATTATTATTAAAACCAAAGAAAGTGACAACATGTCACTCTCTTATATCTTATAAGTGTAATAATTTTAATTTGGTGATAAACTTCATAAAAAAAACTAAATAGTCTCCAGAAATCCAATAAAATTATCTACATCATGTAAATTAATTTATAATTTTTAGGGATTAAATAATTATCATTAATGATGACACAATTGTGATGTAGAAATTATTTTATTGATTGAAATATCAAATAAATGGTTTTAAAAATGTTAAAATAAATATTATATGAAGTATTTAATGTGCTTAAAAAATTTTATAGACAAATATTACATGTTATGAATCTATTAAATATTTTTTTTCTAATATATCCGATGTGGGTATTTTATTTAAATTCAAATAAATGAGTAGTGTCAAAATTGACACTATTGTTATTTTATAAAAATAATATATTATTAAATTGTTTAAAAATAACAAAAATATTTAAAAATTATAAATTGAAATTTATATGGTCAAAATTTCATTAATTATCCAATTATGGTCAATTCAAAACATATAAGTAATTATTTATAACAATTTAATATTTAGAATATTATTACCACAAATAAAATTAAATAGATTAAATAAGAGTAAATCAAGTTGATAAGGTTTAAAATAAATTCCCAACATGTTTAAATTTTATTGGTTGATGATATTAAAACCCTATATCATATAATCTTCTAATTGAGTCATTTTTTGAGGTTTTTAAGTGGGTTTTGAATTTATTATAAATTAATATTTTGGAGGTTTCCGAAAGTGCCCCTCCCCTCCCTTATAAAAGGGAACCTCATCCCTCTCCACTTCACACCATTTTTTATCTTTCAAATTCGTCAAAACCCTTCCCATTTCACTTATCCACTTCTCTAAAAACCTACTAGAGGTACTGGTATTCTTCAAAGACCAAATTTAGTGCCCTAAGAGGAGGATAAGAGGAGGTGTGTCGAAGAAGAGGTAATATCCTTTACCGATTCTTTCAAACTTATTTCTTCTCCTACTTCCTCTATATTAGTTGTTTCATTATTAAGTAATAACTCCATTATCACTTGTATATTGATATGTTTTTATGAATATGAAACAACCATATTCTATCTTCTATCCATCCTATGAAGAAATGAAATCACCACGCTTGTGTACGTACGGCTTACCGTCTCCACGTCGTGGTGTAATCTATTTTTCCAACACCACCTTATTTGGATGGGTATAATGGTGTAAATAATAACTATATATGATTATAATAACATGATACTAATTTTGAGATATTATATCATCCACTCCAATTCCATTCAATAATTATGGGAACGATATCATTGCTCGGGCATACATACGGATCACTGCCTCCACGATGTGATGAGATTCGTTCTCCATGTTATCCATTCAAGAATGATTATAAAGTATATATAATGAATAATAATGAAATATATGACATAATAATGCTACTGGATTCATGTATATATATATATCATCTACTTACTTCCATTCAATTCAATAAGGAAATGAAAACAATGTTTATGCGTACGTACGGCCTACCGTCTCCATGAACGGTGTATTTCATTTTATTTATCTATCTATTATACATATATATACTAAATATATATGATATATAAATCATGTTTTACATTCTGGAAGTAAGTAAATCATGATATAAGTAATAATAATATCAATAATAACAAGTCCAAACACGTATGATAAATGATACGATTATTACCCCAAACTTTGCTTTAACATGAAATTGACAAATGAATGGGTAATATAAAGACCTAAGTGAATCATATATGATATAATAAATATTATTATGGTTCTATTACAAGTTTATAATATTTTTAAACCCACTATAAAGGATTTTTGGACATGTACGGAAGAAATTGGACCTAAGGTAAGAGATTATTTCGTCTCACTTTTATTTCTGTGAGACATATGCCTTAATCACCACTTATTTCTTTTGTATGGTGTTTATGCTTCCCATTATTGTTTTATTATTTTTATTATGAAGGATATGATATTTACATATGCATGTAATTTTCTTTATTTTATTAAACATATGATTCCACTTATTATAAATGGTAAGGGATAATTTTTCAATTTCATTTTTATCCAATATTGTTTATATGTGAGTATTTACTGGGGTTATATTTATCATCACTGTCTATGTTTTCAAAAAAAAATCATAAAATATTTAATATTCTTACATGTATGTTTAAATTAATTTTTACCCATTTTTGACTTTTACTAAGATGAATTTAAGGAATCTTTCTTTTTTTTACCATATGAGGAACTTCTGGACATTTCCATCAAAAGTACAAGGAGAATGCTTTTTTAACTTATACAGCATGAATGGATTTTTACGGTTTCATAACACCTTATTTACATGAATGTTCCTCTACAAGATTTCATGATTAATTACAACAAAATTATTTTCTTTTAAAATTGCGCGACATTTTGAGAAAAGAATATGATTTTGAAGAAGAAAGGATATGTTTCTCAAGAATTCATTTCAAGTGTTTTATCAAAACTATTTTACATCTAAGATGACATTCTTTAATATGGGTATGTTTCAAGTATAATTTCCATATTATTTACATGGTTTGATTTTTCTTATGATGATATGATATCCATTTGTTTTATATGGATTATGTTATGATGGGATAATGTTTTTGAAACCCATTTTATTCATTGGGTTATGATAAATGATTTATGATTGTTTTGTGGCACATGTAAGAATGATTTCAATATGATATGGGTGGGACCTATATCTCCATATAATGCATCGGGTAATGATTTATATCTCATGAGATAGACATAGTTGGAATGGAAAGTGAATCTAGTTCAGTAATATAGGGCTGAAACGGAAAGTAAACCCAGTTCAGTAATGGACTTTGTCCACTATGATTGTCTTGGAAGCAATGTATTTTCTACTATGGAAATCATATCTTGTGCTTAATTATTTTCCACAATTATATGTTTTATTACCATGCTATTTTATCATGATTAATGTTCATTTATGATCTATGCCTTATGTACTACCAATATTTATGTCATTGCTCAAGATTTTGATGTTTTATGTTTATTTTTTTATGTTCAAATGTTTATGGATTGTTTTTATGTTCTCCAAATTTACCCTTACTAAGCATTTGAGCTCACCCTTTTTATGTTTTATTTTCCCCAGGATATAAAGAAAGGTTTTAGGTAAGAAAACAAAAGGGGAAGATCTTTATGGGAGATGTTAAAGATCTTTCACCATGATTAGAATATTATGTTTCAAGTTTCCAAAGAAACTAAACTAATACAGTCTTTGGGCGTCTGTTTTTTTGTCATGTATTAAGTATTCTGCAAAAGTAATTTAATGTCTATGTACATCAAGCTTCGGGTCTCTACAGTTGGTATTAGAGTGAAGGTTTTGTTAACCTTTGGAAACTAGGATGCAAAAACTTTAGTGAGATCCCTAGATATATTTCTAAGGTATGTATAAGTATGTCCCTAAGGTTAAGTATAAGTATAGGTTATAGTCCTAGAATTGCAGTAACGATCTTAGAATTAAAACTAAGATGCTAGATATTCCCCCTTTATTATGTTGTTTTCCTAGAATGGTTTTTTCCTCTCACACTATTCTTGTTGGGTTTTAGATAATGGCTAAAAGCCAAAGGAACCATGTTGATCATTGTAATGGAGAATGCAATGATTGTCCTCATAAACAAACCAATGTTATTGGAGATGGAGTGAAAAATATTATTTCCATACTTACACAAGCTATGAATCATTCTGGACTTCCAAATGAGCAGAGAAGGTAACAATATTCTATTGATTCCTTTATGAGGCAATGTCCACCTTCTTTCAATGGGTCTTCTGGTCCACTTATTATTGAACAATGGATTAGTACCATTGAAGAGATATTTTCTATACTTTGCAGTTCAGAACCTGAAAAAGTAATTTTGGTTGTTTAACTTTTTGAAGGTGAAGCAGACCAGTGGTGGACTGTAATTAAGAATACAAGGCCCCAAGATGAAATTGAATCCATGGAATGGGATGAGTTAAAGAACTTTTTTTTCAATAAGTAATTCCCTTGTATTCTTCGAACAAAGATGGAAAAAGAGTTCCTTGAGCTTAACCAAAAGGATGATGAATCTGTTGGTATATATGAAGTGAATTTTACAAGACTTTCATGGTATGCATCTGGCTTTATCATCCAACCTGAAAATAAATTTGATCGATTCTTCGGTAGCTTAAAACCAAGTCTTCAGAGGGAATTAGCTATAAGAGACTTCAGTAGCTATGAAGAAATTGGGCACTGTGCTATCAAGGTAGAACTGTAAGTTGGTGTTACATATCCATCGCATTGTTTTGATAAGAAATGAATGATGGAGTTCAAGGAAAAATCTCAAAACAATGGTGAAAATAAGAAGAATGTTTCTTTATGCTCAAAGTGTGGAAAGAAGACTGGTGGAGATTTTCTAAAAGGTACTAGAAATGATTCAATTTTGGAAAATAAGTTCATCGAGCAGCTGAGTGCCGAAGTAATGGGAAAAAGGTTTCTAATGATGTGAATAGATAAAATACTACATAGAATTCTCTACCAACACTTCAATGCTTCAAGTGCAAGGAAATGGGACATTATGCTAATCAATGCCCTAATCCAAGGGATAATGATGATCGACATGAGAAACCTCTTAAGGCAAAGGACAAAGAGAAGTCACATGCGATCACTATTTTTGAGGTTGAGTATGACAATGATATTGTGGAAAAATTAAGTTTTTATGTAATGGGATTTCAAAATAGTATCATGGAATCTCATTTATAGTATTATGGAATATTGGAATATCTATGTATTGGTTAATTAAGGTTTTCTATAATTATATGGTACCGGTAACCATGAAAAGTGATTGAAATATTTTTGGAAAGCATATGATATGCCTATAATGAAGGGATAATGAGAAAAAAATATGTTTGATATTATTAATGATCTCATGACTAATATAAGGACAAAGTGACATCATGGTTTGAGTATATAGAAATTTGGGGATTTTGGAATGTGGAAAGAGTTAACTTTTGACAGCATTCATGTTTTCATTTAGGTTCTATGGTAACTCATGTTTCAAGAGAATACATGATTAAGGTATTCAAATTTTTGGAATGTGACCAACAAGATATATCATATGATATATGGGGGATAAATGATGGTATTCACATGCTCAGTAGATGACCTCTCTAGTAATATTTTTCTTTATATTATGAGATTGGACAAAAGTATTTTGGATAATCCTAAAGATTGGAATGGATTAAGTTATACATCAGATAGTATTGTTTAAGGATAGAAATTTTTTATATTATTTCTGTAATGTTATAATAGTATAGTTTTTGAAAAAGGACAACACGAAGTATGGGTGACGATACATTGTGTCGGACAAGGCTACGGGAATCGAACCCACAACCGAAGTGCGACAGGCCTCTATCGCCAACCACTAGCCTACAAGAAGTCCCTGGTTAGTATAGATTAATTTACTTTATTAAGCGGTATGATAGATGAAGTATAAGTCAATTTTAGGAACCATATACAATTAATCTCAGTATATATGGAATTATGTATATTTAATAACTTGTGCTAACCTTTTTGTGATAGAGACAGATGGAATGACCTATCATTCTATTGCATGTTCTACTAACACTTCAAGAATGACAAACTCAAATTCATTTCTTTAAATAAGAGATTAAGTGTAAATTTTTCATGGAATGACCAACAATGATATTACACTGAAATCAAGTAAGTATTTCTCATTATGAAAAAATTCATCAACTTTAGGGAAATGATCTTGAAAACCAAAAATTTTGTCATAGTACTCTCATGTCCGATGAATAAAATGGTACCTTAGATCATCAAAAATTTATGGATTTTTTATTATTGGATTTTTCATAGCCATGTTCTCTACCACTCTCCATCAGAAATTGATGGTTAGATTTCTCTTCCATATCCATGTTTTCACCAATGTTATCCTATATGGAAACCTGGTGATGAGTTTCTTTGGGTATCTGTTATGTTTATAACGTTCCTTTTTAAAATAATGTTTTAGTATTCCTTTTTATGATGTGGATTTCTATGAAAGAAACTTTCAAGTAGAAACCCATTTATAACCCTAACGAATTTTGAGAGCGAAATTCATTTTAAGGGGGGTAGAATGTAACACCCTGAGATTTTATGAGAATTATTCTTTTTAATGTCTTTTTTTGTAAGCTTCACCACGATTATCTTTCACTATACACAACATTGTATTAGCTTATAGTATACGCAACACTATTCTTGGATTGTGATGCACACAATTTCAAGTTCTTTCGAATAAAATTAATTTTACACAACACCAAGTATAGATTTTGATCAATGTATAACTGAACTATATTTTGAGTATTTTATATGCAACACAAAAGGAATATTTCCCTACACACAACCCTGACTTGGCTTGCATTACACGCAAGAGCGACCTTCCTCGATAGCATGTGTTGTACGCAATACCGAGTTTCACTAAATGAGATATTATTACAATATTATTATGAACTAGCCGTTATGAATAGTATTAACTAAATTTTGAATTTTATAACATTATCATTCATCTTACACATTTTCTATATCATGGTATGAGAACAAAATAAATTTTTCGGGTAAAATAACTATTTTTCAAAAAATGCAGTTTTGCCGCCTTTTGATGGCACACCCACTTTAAATCTACTTTTTGATACGTTTATGAGTTAAATTTGACAAAATAAACTTATTAATTACAATAAGTATATTAAAATTTACTTTGGATAAATTTTTATATTTTTCTGATAACTTTCATATTTTAATGAATAGTGAAAACATGCTAAATTTTAATTAAAAACAAATTTTTCATCAAGACAATTTACATGGTTAAATTATAATATTTAATGGTTTTAAAGTGTAAATAGAATATATTTTTACCATTTAATATAATTTATGTCATTATCATTAATTTTACATTGAATTCATATATAAAAACATTTCAATCTTTTGCAATGTTTTAAATAAAAACCCTTTTTTTACAACAGGATTAGTTTTAAATTAATTACTGAATCCTCTATGTCTTGAATTTGGAAAAAATAATTCCATATTTGGAATCAGTAGGTTCAAATTATGTTAATAGGATACTTTTTATTTTTGGTCATTATGAATCGTAACTACGGTAAAATTTATTTACCATAGTTAAAGGTAAATCAGGCGATTAAGGGTAACAATAATATTATAAAATTACCCTAACACCTGTAAAAATTATATTGGATGAATAAAAGTCGACCAATATCACCTAAGGGCCGGAATAGATTCATTTCATGGACTCTTGACCATGAAAATGATGTAATTGTTATTAAAACCAAAGAAAGTGACAACATGTCACTCTCTTATATCTTATAAGTGTAATAATATTAATTTGGTTATAAACTTGATAAAACAACAAAAATAAATAGTCTCCAGAAATCCAATAAAATTATATACATCATTTATATTTATTTATAATTTTTAGGGATTAAATAATTAACATTAATGATGACACAATAGTGATATAGAAATTATTTTATTGATTGAAATATCAAATAAATGGTTTTAAAAATATTAAAATAAATATTATATGAAGTATTTAATGTTCTCCAAGAATTTTCTAGAAACATATGAAATTTTATGAATCTATTAAATATTTTGGTTCGAATATATCCTCTGTGTGGATTTTATTTAAATTCAAATAAATGAATAGTGTCAAAATTGACACTATTGTTATTTTATAAAAATAACATACTATTAAATTGTTTAAAAATCACAAAAATATTTAAAAATTATAAATTGAAAAATATATAGTATAAAATTTCATAAATTATAACATTATGGACAATTCACAACACATAAGTAATTATTTATAATAATTTAAAATTTATAATATTATTACCACAAATAAAATTAAATAGATTGAATAAGGATAAATCAAGTTGATAAGGTTTAAATTAAATTCCCAAACTGTCTAAATTTTATTTTTTGAAGAGATAATAACCCTATATCATCTAATATTTTAATTGAGTCAGTTTTTGGAGGTTTTCAAGTGGGGTGTGAATTTATTATAAATTAATATTTTTGAGGTTTCCAAAAGTGTCACTCTCCTCCCTTATAAAAGGGAACCTCCTCCCTCACCAATTCACACCATTTTTTAGCTTTAAAATTCGTCCAAACCCTGCCCATTTCACTTATCCACTTCCCTAGAAACCTAATATAGGTCCTTATCTTCTTAAAAGACCAACTTTAGTGCCCTAAGAGGAGGTTAAGAGGAGGCGCATCGAAGAATAGGTAATATCCTTTACTGATTCTTTCAAACTTATTTCTTCTCTGACTTCCTCTATATGAGTTGTTTCATTATTAAGTAATAACTCCATTATCACTTGTATAATGATATGTTATTATGAATATTAAACAACCATATTCTATCTTCTATCCGTCCTATGAAAAAATGAAATCATCACGTGTGTGTATGTACGGCTTACCGTCTCCACGTCGTGGTATAATATATTTTTCCAACACCACCTTATTTGGATGGGTATAATGGTGTAAATAATAACTATATATTATTATTATAACATGATACTAATTCTTAGATATTTTATCATCCACTTCAATTCCATTCAATAATTATGGGAATGCTATCATCACTCGTGTGTTCTTACGGATTACCGTCTCCACGACGTGATAAGATTCATTCTCCTTGTTAACCATTCAATAATGATTATAAAGTATATATAATGAATAATAATTAAATATACGACATAATAATGCTATGGGATTTATGTATATATATTTTTATGTCAACTAATTACTTCCATTCAATTCAATAAAGAAATGAAAACAACATTCATGCATACGTATGGCATACCGTCTCCATGAACGGTGTATTTCATTTCATTTATCTATCTATTATACATATATATATACTGAATATATATGATATATAAATCATGTTTTACATTCTGGAAGTAATTAAATCATGATATAAGTAATAATAATATTAATAACAACAAGTTCAAACATGTATGATAAATGATACGAGTATTACCCAAAACATTGCTTCAACATGAAACTGACTAATGAATGGGTAATATAAATACCTAAGTGAATAATATATGATATCATAAATATTATTATGGTTATATTACAAGTTTATAATATGTTTAAACCCAATATAAAGGAGTTTCGGACACGTACGGATGGAATTGGACCTCAGGTAAGGGATTATTTCGTCTCACTATTATTTCTTTGAGACATATGCCTTAATCACTACCTATTTCTTTTGTATGGTGTTTATGCTTCCCATGAATGTTTTATGATTTTTATTATGAATGATATGATATTGAAATATACATGTAATTTTATTTATTTTATGACAAATATGATTCCACTGATTATAAATGGTAAGGGATAATTTTTCAATCTCATTTTTATCCGAGATTGTTTATATTTGAGTATTTATTAGGGTTATATTTATCATCACTGTCTATGTTTTCAAAAAAATGTTTTCATAAAATATTTAATATTCCTCCATTTATGTTTAAAGTCATGTTTACCCCTTTTTTACTTTTACTACGATGAATTGAAGGAATATTTCTTTTGTTTACCATATGAGGAAGGTTTTGACATTTCTGAAAAAAGTACAAGGAGAATGTTTTTTTTAACTTATACAGCATGAACAGGTTTGTAAGGTTTCATAACACCTTTTTACATGAATATTCCTCTACAATATTTCATGATTAATTTCAAAAAATATATTTTCTTTTAAAATTGAAGGACATTTTGAGAAAAGAAGAAAGGATATTTTCCTCAAGAATTCATTTCAAGTGTTTTATCAAAACTATTTTCCATCTAAGGTGACATTCTTTAATATGGGTATGTTTCAAGTATAATGTCTATATTATTTACATTGTTTGATTTTTATTATGGTGATATGATATCCATTTGTTTTATATGGATTATGTTATGATGGGATGATGTTTTTGAAACCCATTTTATTCTTTGGGTTATGATGAATGATTTATGCTTGTTTTGTGGCACACGTAAGAATGATTTCAATATGAGATGGGTGGGACCTATATTTCCCTCCAATGTATTGTGTGATGATTTATATCTCATGAGATAGACATTTTTGGAATGGGAAGTGAATATGGTTCAGGAATACAGGGCCGGAATGGAAAGTAAACCTGGTTCAGTAATGGATTGTGTCCACTATGATTGTCTTAGAAGCAATTCCTTAGCTACTATGGAAATAATATCATGTTCTTAATGGTTTCCCAAAATTAAATGTTTTATTACCGTGCAATTTTATCATGATTAATGTTCATTTATGATCTATGCCTTATGTACTTCCAATATTTATGTCATTGCTCAAAATTTTGATGTTTTATGTTCATGTTTTTACGTTCAAATGTTTCTGGATTGTTTTTATGTTCTCTATGTTTACCCTTACTGAGCATTTGAGTTCACCCTTTTTATGTTTTCTTTTCCCCAGGATATAAAGAAAGGTTTTAGGTAAGAAAAAAAAGGGTAAGATCTTTATGGGAGATGTTGAAGATCTTTCACCATGATTAGAATATTATGTTCCGAGTTTCCAAAGACACTAAACTAATACGGTCTTTGGGAATCTGTTTTTTTTTCATGTATTAAGTATTCCTCAAAAGTAATGTAATATCTATGTATGTCAAGCTTCGGGTCTCTAAAAATATCATTTAGTATCATTATATAAAGAATGTATATTTTTGCCTTTTGATCAAGCATATCTTGTTTAAATAATTGATACTAAGGAAAGGATCACGCTTGAAGACATTCCCATTGTGAGGGATTATACCTAGGTATTTCCTGAAGAGTTTTCAGGTCTTCCTTATAGCTGAGAGGTTGAATTTTCAATCAATATTATACCTGGATATTTTATAATATCTAATACTCCTTATAGAAATTACATTATTGAATATGATGTGGTGAAGAAGAAACTATAGAATAATATAGATAAGTGATATATATTCCCAAGTGCTTCCTCATGGGGTACACCAGTCCTCTTCATCAAAAAGAAGTATGGATTAATATTCCTCTGCATTTCTTATCATGAGCTCAAAAAAATCATGATAAATAATAAGTATCCCCTTCCATATACAAATGACTAGTTTGATCAACTATGTGGGGATTATTATTTCTCTAAGGTGGAACTAAGGTTTGGTATCACCAATTAAAGGTGAAGAAGGAATATATTCCCAAAACTTCATTTCAAACGAGGTATGGACACTATAAATTCATAGTGATTCCTTTTTAAGTCACCAATTATCCATCAATATTTATGTAATTGATGAATAACATCTTTAGAGTTTACCTTGAAAAAAATTGGTAGCCTTTGTAGATGATATTCTGATATACTCAAAGAGTAAGGAGGAGCGTGAAGAGTATTTGACTAATGTGCTAAAGGTATTAAGATAGGATAATATGTATGAAAAGTATAGTAAAAGTGAGTTATGGATGATGGAAGTATCATTTTTGGGACATATTACCACTATTAAAGGGATATTTTTATACCCTTTTAAGATAAATCCAATTGAGTAATGTCCAAAACCTACATCTGTAACAAAAATCTATAAATTCCTTAGTCTAGTTTGGTATTACCGACGATTTGTGAAAAAAATAACTATTTACAAACCCATAAACCAAGATAACATGGAAGTGAGTAATGTTATTTCTAGAACAATGAATTTGAAGAGAGATTTAAGGAGTTGAAAAAAGGGCCTATCACTACACTAGTACTTACACTGCCCTAAAGTGGGGAACTTTTTTTGGTATACAGTGATGCTTAATAGAAGGGTTGGGATATGTACTAATGTATAATGATCAAGTGATATCCCACAACTCAAGGTAGTTGAGAGTTCATAAGTATAACCATCCAATGCATGATTTGGATTTGGCTAAAGTGATATTTTCATTGAAGATCTGGATAAATTATCTCTATGAGGATAATTATTAAATATATATAGATCATAAGAGCCTCAAATATACATTCACATAGAAGGAACTTAACATACACTAGTGAAGATGGTTAGATATGATCATGGACTAAGACTAATCAATCAATTACCATCCTAGGAAATAAAACAATGTGGTATATGTTCAAAGTAGAAAGGATCCAAAAAATTTATCAATGATGAGAATTGACAAGGATTCAATATTATTATACATAAAAAGAATGAAAACAAGAATATTAAAAGGATATTCATTATACCTTTCTAAAATAAATCCTCAATCATACATTCTTAAAAGGATGTAGGAGTCCTGGAAAGGGGATGAGGTTCTATAGAAAAATATAGTGAATATTCTAGAGTTTACCTTTTTTGAAAATAGGGTTATAAGTTTTGGAAATCGTATTTGTGTCCTATTAATACCAAAGATTAAGTGTGAAATTCTAGATGATACATATAGCTCAAAATTATTTATTCATCCAAGAATCACTATGATGTATAGAGATATAAAGAAAAACTTTTGGTGGAATAACATGGAGAGAGTTATTTTGGAATTTGAATCTCGATGCTTGGTCTAAAAATAAGTAAAGGATGTAAGATCGATGTCTAAGGGTGTGATGTAACTATTTCCCATACCATTATTTAAATGGGAAACAATAACCATGGATTTTATCATTGGATTACCTAGGACAACTAAAGGAAATAACATCGTCTAGGTGGTAGTTGATCGACATAAAAAATTGACACATATCATTTATATCAAGGAAGAATTATCTCTTGACTAACTCAATAAGATATACATAAGGGAAGTGGTAAGATTTCATAGAGTTCCACTCTATATTATATTTGATAAAGATTTGAGGTATACCCAAAGGTTCTAGAGAATCCTTCATCAATCATTGGATATAAAAATCAGTTTTAATACTGATTATTACCCTCAAATGGATGGTCATTATGATAAAATCATCTAAACTCTAGAGGATATGTTGATTTATTGTTCAATGGATTTCCAAGAATGTTGGAATCAGCACCTTACCCTTGTAGAGTTCTCATATAACAATAGTTTCCATTCTAGTATTTAAATGGAATCTTATGAGGATCTATATAGGAAGAGGTGTTAGACTCTGACATGCTAGGATAAAGTTGGAGAGAAGAAAATGATGGGACCAGATCTTTCCCAAGATATGATTGATAAGGACCAAACCATTTAGCGTCACATGAAAACAATTATAATTCAATATAAAATCTATACAAACAACCATCAACAAGACCTGGAGTTTAGGTTTGAAGATAAAATGTTCCTTTTTATTTTACTATGGCAGAAATACAAGAGTTTAGTGGTCTATAAACTATGGAAGAAATACAAGAGGTTTGGTAAGAAGGAAAAGTTTAGTCATAAATACATCGACCCATTTGAGATAATTGATAACATAGGATTAGTGGTCTATAAACTAGTATTCCCACCTAACCTATCTCAATTATATGATGTGTTCCATGTATCACTCTTGAGGAATTACAAACCAAACCCCTCTCGTGTACTAAATCCAAAGGTGGTACTGTTGGAGAAATGCCTTTATTATGAGGAGCATCCATTGAAGATTTTGGATCATAGAGACAAATTTCTACAAAACAAGAAAACTTGGATGGTTAAAGTATTGTGTAAAAACTAGAAGTTTCTGGAAGAAACTTGGGAACCGGAAGAGGTGATGAAGCAGAAGCACCCTCACATGTTTTAACATTAGTATGTAATCTGAAATTTCAAGGATGAAATAATTTAATGGGGGAAGAAAGTAACACATTTATAATTTAGGATATATTTCTTTTAAAATAAATTTATTCACTTTGAGAGCCTGTGATGCACACAACAACAAGTTCAAACAAAGCATGATACTCTATTAAAATATTATTATTTAAACATGGAAATTATAACATAGATGTTAAGTTGGTAGGGATGAATATTACTAACTAAATTATGAAAAATTATAAGCTTTATAAATTTATAAAGTAAATTAAATGGTTATCTATTGATTAAAAATAAAATAAGAACCATTTGAAATAAATGTTTTTTGAAAAATAGTATTTTTCTAGAAGGTGGTTTAGTCATTCTTTGTTAACATAATTTAAAATTAATTTTAACTAATTTTAGAAAAAAAAATTAAAATTTCATCTTAATTTTTTTAAATCAACATATAAAAATTATCTTTGGGTTAATTTTCAATATTTTTTGAAATGTTTCATTTTTTGATGAATAGTGAAAATATTAATTTTTTGTTAAAAATTGTATTTTCATTAAACAATTTCCAAAAAATAATTTTATTTTAATGTTGTTTTAAAACTAAAATTAGTTTCATTATATATTAATTAACAAAATTATTACATTTAAATTAATTTTATATTGAATTTTTATATTAAAAGTTTTTCAACTTTTGAAAGTTTTCCTTTTAGAAAACCATTTTTTGACACATTTATGGGTTTAATTTTAAATTAAATTATACAAATTATGTGTTTTTAATTTGAAAAAAAAAAGGATTCCATATTTTTAATCAAAATAATTTATATTATCTAATAAGTTAAACTTAATTTTCAACCATAATCATTAGTGAAAAAAGTAAAAATTATTTATCATGGTTAAGGTAAAAAAAGGTTTAAGGGGGTTAAACTAAAAAGATAAGGGTTAAAAATGGCCCAAAATTGTATAATTATTATTTTATGGTCATATTAAACATTATATATTCTACTATTTTAAAATAGACCATTTTTTATCTTTTTTTATTATAAAAACATGGTCATAATTCTTTCTTTTCAAAAATTCCAAGTGTGTCCCCCCCACACTTATAAAATGACACCCCCTATCCTCTTATCTACACACTCATAAAACACATTGGATCAGAAAATACAAACCCAAAGAAATAAATTAATTCTCTCACATCATATTATAATACTTTTTTTGTTCAGAAATCCAAACTGTAAAGGATTTAGGTGCAAACCAAAAGTTATTTTCAGAAGAAGAGGTAACATCCTTAATTGAGCATTTTATTTTATAATTACTCCACATACTTAAAATATTATAACACCATTATAATATAATAACCTCATTACCTTCCAAATAATGATATATTTTTAGTTTTACTTCATTACTAACAACTATCTCTTCCTCTCACAAATGGGAAATGAAACTATTGATCGTGTGTACGGCGAACTACCGCCTCATGAACAAATATAATTCTTTTTACATCACTACTTATAAAGTATGGATATAAGAGTTTATATAATTTTTATATATTATTTTTATGCTATATTTTTACTTATGTAATTATAATATCATATATACCATCTTACATTCCATTTCGTAGAGAATATGATAATGTTACTCATGAGTACAGTGGACTACCGCCTCTCAAAGTGATGTGATTATTTTTTTAATTAAACATTAAATGAAATGTAATAAATTTAAATTTAAATTTTATATAATATAATAATAAAATATTAACAATTATATAAAATTAATATATCATGTACTTTCTTACCTTACCATCTATTGAAAATGATAACATTGTTCGTGTTTACAGTGGACCACCACTTCACAAAGTGATGTGATTTGTTTTTATTAGTAAATCACATAAATGGTATGTGTAAGGGTATTTAAATTAGTAGTATTATATTTATGATATAATTATCATCTTTTAAATATATAATAACACTTTCCTTCTTTCCATCGTGATATTCAAAAAATGGAAATGTTACCCATGCGTATATATGGTCAATTGTCTCTATGATTGTAATGTAGTTCATTTTTTAGAACTGTATTTCATATCAAGTATAAAGAGTATAATTTATGTAGAAAAATGATAATTATTTCATGGTTAAAATTTTTTATATGGTTAATTAATAACCTCTTTGACCTTATTCAACTTACCAAATTAATTTTTGGATATATGAGTTGTTTATTGTTAAAACGTCCAATGTAAAATTAATTGGTTAAGTAATTTAATATAACAAGGTGACGAATAAAATGAAATAAATAATAAACTTTAAAAATATTATTAAGAAATTAAATAATTAAATTAAGTTTATTATTTATGGAGATAAATAATGCATGCGATGAATTGGACACAAGGTAATGGATCTTTCTAATCCACTATTTTCTTTGGGTTATGACCATTCTCTCTCTAACTCTCTTTCTCTATCTTAAAGTTATAGAACTATTCTAAATTATGTTTAAATTTATCTTAAAAGTATACCTATATTTATATCCCCACCTTTTAAGTGGTAATACATTCCTTATGACCATCTCTAAATTACCTTCTTTAAGGACTCTCTTTTGGTTATGTTATTAGACAAGATTATGCGACCCATTTATTTCCTTGGGTAATTATTATGTTTATACCTTATGGTTAATATAATTTTGTGGAATTAATATGAATGTACATGAACATAATGTGATATGTGGGCCTAGAATTATATATCCCTTGATTTAATTTAGTAATGTTTTAGTCTCATAAGACATCATATATAGGATTAAGGAGTGAACCTAATCCATTGTGGGGATTTGTCCACCATGTGATGTTATCTTGGTAGTTATACTTGAATTATATTTATGTCATGTTTTATTTAATTTCTAGTTTCCCATTTTTCATGGTCTTATGATACCATTCCCTTTATGTTATGCTTCCTCTTGATTACATGTGTACATTCTCTTTTATGATGTCATTTTATACCTATGACTCACATGTTATCATTCCTTTCCATGATTATTCTCATACTAGTATTTTTATCTCACCCTTTTCTTTAATGCATTCCCCAAGTTATACCATGTCATTTTAGGATCTTGAATGGATTGAGGAACTCACAATAGAAAATAAAATAAGGATTCTATGTTTTAGTTTCATTCTATGTATTATAATCCTAGTATTCTAAAGACAGCAGGATTTCACAATCCTTGTGTTGTAATTATTGGGTATTTATGTTTTAGAATCATGTGATAATATGTGTAAAAGTCATGGGGATCATAATTTACTTATATATATTGTGACCCAATATATTTATTTCTATATCTTCATTCTATTATATTAGAGTTATACACTTCCTACTATAGAGGGATTCATATAAGGATACATCTGAATGATATAGTGAAAGATATTATTGTAAGAAAATTACACAAAAATAAGGTTTTTATCCCAAACACCTTTAAATCCAAATACCAAGATCATAACATGAATTCTAGAGTTTGAATGTTCCTTTCAGACTGACCATATATTTGAGGATGATAAGAAGTGTTGAAACTTAACTTTTCATCTAAAGACTACTAGAGAATTCTTCAAACATTATGGTAAACCTTAGATCCTGATCAAATACAATTTATAGTGGTAAACTATGAAATCTTATCACTTTATTAATTTATAACCAAGTAAGTTGATAAATAGAGGAATATTCTCTAATGGAAATGAATTTTACTGACTTTATAATGTGACCAACTACAACCCAATTATAATTATGGCCTTTAGATGTTTTGGGTTGTCTAAAGACAAAATACATGATTATGTTTTCCCACTTCCATTATAGTATAGGTAATTCTTGTAACATACCTTTAGACTTCTATATCCCAACCTTAAATTTTGGACATATCAAGTAAGGAGATAAAAACTCTGAAAAATATTTCTTCATTCCATCCCACAAAAAATAATCTTTCAACTCTATATGTATATTCATACTTCTAGGATTAATAAATAATGAAGAAATATAAAATTCATTCATCAACTCCTTCTTCAAATGTAGTATGGATGAAACACATGAACGGTTTTCAAATATTATCATTCCATCACAATCAAGGTTTAACTTAGGAACATTTCTCACCTTGTTTTGTAGCTCTGCATCTTCCTTCTAAACCTCTTTAATATTCACTTGAATTGATGGTTGCACACTCATTTAAGAAAGATAATATTTATACAGTTGGTTCAATATTTCAATATATATACTTTGAAATTCTAGATTTATTATATCTTTGGTGATCCTCGTCACATACAATATTTCATGATCCTTTCGAATCGGAGCATCTTCCACCTTATGTTCTTTCCCAAGGTGGTAATATATTGAGTAGTCATAAACTTTAATCATCTCCAAATATCTTCTTTGGCAGATGTTCAGATCTTTTTGAGTGAAAATATAACTTAAAATTTTTTTATCATTAAATATATCATGAATTTCTCTAAATAGATGATACCTTCATATATTTAGTGCATAAATTACTATATCTAACTTCAAATCATGATTTGAGAGATTTTTCTTATGGACCTTTAATTATCATGAGGCATAAGATATAACCATATTGTTCTACATGAGTATACATCCTAGAACCTTCTTTAATTGATCATTATAGATTAAAAATCATTATCTGTTATAGGGTAGTATAAGTACAAGTGAACTGACTTGTCTTCTCTTAATTTTGTTAAAACAATCCTCACATTCATCTATCCAAAGAAATATAGATACCTTCAAAGTTAACTTGGTGAGTGGATTTGATAGCCATGAAAAAAATTCCAAAAAGCAATAATAATATCCATGAAAACCAAGAAAACTATAGATCTCATTCATAGTGGTTGGTTGGGACCAATTCTCAATAAATTATTTTTTGAAGGGTCACCAGATATACCCTCACTTGAGATTATGTGACCCAAGAATGAAACATTACTAAGAAGAAGTTTACACTTGGTAAAGTTTTCATAAATCTTCTCCATTCTTAGGGTCTTTAGAACAATTATCAAATGATCTTCATCATATTAATTTATATTTGAATAAATAACAGTCTCATTCATAAATACTACCAAAAACAGGTCAAGGTAATCTATAAATACTTCATTCATTAACTCTATGAATATAGTGGGGGTATTAGTAAGACCAAAAGGCATAACTATAAATTCATAGTGTTCATACCTTATACATAATGTTTTCTTGAGTATATAATCCATCTTAACCCACTATTTATGATATCAATAATAGATATCAATCTTGGAAAATTATTGATCTCCATGAAGTTGATAAAACAAGTCATCAATATGGGGTATATGATACTTATTCTTTATAGTGATCTTGTTAAGTTCTTGATAATAAATGTAGAGTCACATTGATCCATCTAACTTATTAACAAACAAAACAATTTCACCCCAATGGGACACACATGGATAAATGAGTCCTTTTTCAAGATTCATCTAGAGTTTCTTCTTCAATTATTATAACTCAATAAATTCCATTGTATATGGATTCTAAGAAATATATGTTTCATAGGTTACGAGTTCTGTTGAAAACTCACATTCACAATTTAGTGGATGACTAGGAAAATCTTCTAGAAAGACAAAAATAAACTCTTGCACAATAGAAATATATTTGATGTTGAATTTCTCCCCAATCATCTAAGATAAATACCTGTTTTGAATAGGAATCATGACCTATATTATGGATGTAATTTACATTAGAATTTCATTTTTTTTCATCACACTAATAGGTGATCATAGGTTATTTCATAATATCAAATATAACTTCCCTCCCTTAGAAAATGATTTGATATTTATATAAATAAATTCAATCCATTCCCAAAATGACATCAAATTCAACTATATTAAGAAATATAAGATTTGAAGGGAACACATTGCCAAAAATTTCAACTAGAGAAGAATAATAGACCTGAGATTGGATCATCATACTATTGGTGGTTTTTACTGCTAACTTGACATTTAATTTTTGAGGTGGTATTATGATGCCCATAAAAATTATTTAGATATAACAGTAGGTAGATCCAAAATCAAATAATATATTAGAAGTTCTAGAGAGGATTTTAAGTGTACCTTTCACCATATCCTTATTGTGACCCTCATCAGAAATAGTGATCTCATGGTATTTCCCTTTATATTTGGGCTTAAGGGGTTTTTGACATTGATTATCATCATCAACCTTATGATTTGGGAACACGTTAGAATAGTTCCAATACTACTTACATTTAAAACATTAGAGTGTGGGTAGTGCATTCTATAGAGTTTTCTCTCTATTCTAATCATTAGATAACTTATTCCCATAACTATGGAATTCTATTTCTCAATGACCCTTCTTTCCACACTTGAAACATTTACTTGTTACCTTAAAAAAATTCCCTTATATTTCCTACCATACTTTGAGCATAATGGAAGTCTCATCTTCTTATCTATATGGTTTTTTGAATTTCCTTTGAATTTCATTTTTTTATTATAAAAACCTTGATATTGATGGGTAAATACAATATCTATATACACCTTGAGAATACATAGAACAATTCATCCATAGCTATTGAAGTCCCTTATAGTTAATCCTTTTTGGAGACTTGGTTTTAATCCACTAAAGAATCAACCAAACTTACCTTTTGGTTAGATGATAATATCATAAGAATACCTCCCGTGTCTTATGAAGTTTTATTCATAAGTTCCAATAGATTAATCACCCTTCTATTTTAACTCAATTAATAGTTTCACAATTTTTATATAAAGAATATGAGGAATGTAATTGGTGAAAAAAAATATATAAAAAATCTTCCCACTCTATTGATTCAATTTCATCTTGTTCTAATGTATTCTTGATAAGTTCCCTCTCATCTAATTCACCTTAAAATTATAAATATCTAGAATAAATTTCTCAAGTTTCAGACACTGGATAGTGGAAAATATCTTTTCAATAGTTTTGATCCATCATTCTACAACTATTTGATCAGTGGAACCACTAAAATAAGGTGGTCATTGCCTCGTGAAGGACTCGATAGAATTTTGTTCCCTCCTTTTCTCAATTGGAAGCTCATAATGATTCAAGTCTTAATAAAGTTACATGAGAATAGAAACAATATTTTTTATTCTAGATCCCATAACATTAATTTTCTAAGGAGGAAAATCATTTCATTATCCATTGAATTCAGCATTAACATGATTCTTTTTGGTTGCAACCACTGAATAAAACCAAAAAGCGTGGTGTGAAAAACAATAATCATGGTGAGAAACCACATAATCATGAAAAAATAGTTATAGGATGTCTAAATCATGACACATTCTTCTATGAAACCTTAGGTTTAACCTAGGTTATTCATGATCAGTACCAAAAGTTTAGGATTTTATCATATACTTAGATTTATCCTTAGGTTTCATACTAAATATTTCCCATCCCAGTTTCCAAAGGTTAAGTAAACATTTATTTGATACCAACTATATTGACCCATACCTTTCATACATAGATATTACATCTTAATATAAGAATATGCATTTCATAACTTTTTTATCTAATCTAAAATCATTTAGGTCTAGTATCTTTGGAAAATTTGAAACATAAACAAGAGGTTCATAAAATATTTATATAATCTCCCACTTATTTGTTCATAAATATCACACTTCTTAGAAATATAATACTTAATACCTTTATTCATAACCTAGGGAAACAAAATATAAGAAAAAGTTGAGCTCAGATTCTCAACAATGGTAAACAAGTGATATATCAATGATCATATATGCATAACATGAGTATAATGGAATAATAACATGATATTGACATTCAGAAACCATAATCTACATATCAATGATTTTAATATTATGTCATGGAATAAATCTTGGAAATTCATAATATATTTATCCTAAGGTAATCAAATAATATGAATAATAAAATATTAACATTGACATAAGATATTGATTTGTGGCATACAAAAAACCACATAAAATCATTTCCTTTGTGGTCAAGGATTATTTCCAAGTCTATCGTAGTGGAATGGGTTAACCCCCCAAATAATCTTATTAGTAAAGGTTAACTCCCAAGACTACCATAGTGTACATAGTCCCATATTGAACAAGGTTCACTCCCCATTCCAGTCCTATTTATCCCATGAGATATTAATCTTAATCTAATGCATTAGAGGAAGATATAGGTCCCACATGTTAAATAATGAAAATAATATATATGTGTGACCTAAAATCATGAAGAATTCATCAAATTAGAACCCATGAAAAGAAATGGGTTTCATAAACATTTCATCATAGCATAACCCATGGAAAAGGAACAAGTTTCACAAACATCATTCCATCATAAACATAAACCATACAAATAAAGAATAAGGATGAAATCCCTTAATCATATTCCAAGTAAATCATAAGAAACATTTAAGGTTTTTTTTCATTTATGAATGAAAATAACATTAAAATATCATTATAACACTCTTGAGGAAAATAACCATCTCATTTTGAAATCACTTATTGAAAAACTATTCAAATTTAAAGGAAAGCATTTTTTAAAAAAAGAACCAGGTAAAATTTTAAAGTAAGCTTCAAATAAAAAAACATTAGTCATGATGGTGGAAAAATAAATTCACTCTATATATGTTAAAAATTATCCCTTCTATATTTTTTTCTAAAATTTCACACGATACCTGGTTTGGAAAATGAAAAAAAATCCTTTCAAACCATTTTATAAAAATTCAAACATGGATAAAAATGACTTTAAAAAATCATAGGAGAATTCTAAAGAAATTCTTTAAAATATTTTTAGAAAACATTGATATGTAATGAATTTTTTCTACTAAATAGAGAAATGAAGTTGATTTTCCCTAAAAGAATATTTCCAGTCTCCTGAATACAAAAGATTAGTAAAATGAAAGAAAAAACAAGCATTTTCAAGAAATTACCAAAGGAGAATAAAAGTCATGAGTATCTTAACAGTTTAAAAAAAATTATAACAAAAAATTATTGAAAAATAATCTCTATAAATAATGATATTGTAGCATAAAACCCCTTACCTCAAGTTTATCTTGCCTTAAAAGCAATCTAACCTCCAATTCTTTGAAATGAATCATTTAGATCTTCTCTAAAGGGAACTAGGGTTTGTATTTTGGGAATAAAAAAACCTTTATAATGTGGATGTGGATGTTTATAAGATAAATTGATAGATTTTGGTTGATCTATAGGGATTAATGTGGTGTAAATAAGTAAGGGGTGAAGTTCCCTTTTATAATTGAGGTAAGGGGCACTTTTAGAATTTTTCAAGAGATTAAATTATAATAAATTCATTATCAATCAAAATTCCTCCAAATGTATAGTGAATTTAAGATAAGGTAGGATAGGGTTGTAATCCCATAAAAAAATATAATTTAGATGAGTTTTGGTGTCATTTTAAGCCATATCATTATGATTAACCCTTAGTCGACCAATTTTAATTTTAACTCTCGTAAAAAAATAAATATTAAAGGGCAATAAATTTTACATATAACATGTCAATTGGACTTTAAATGGATAGGTTGTGACATTTTATGCCATATCATATACATATTTTCTTATTTCAATATTTTTATGATTTTTAAATAATTTAACAAAATATTATTTTGACAAAATATCATTATTGTCAATTTTGACTCTATTTATTTTATTTGACTTAAAATACATAAATAAAAATTTTAAAATTGAATATAATATTTTAACACAATACTAACATGTCATATTCACATATAAAATTCTTATAATAGTATAAATTTCTCAAATTATATCACTTTTAATATTTTTCTAATATCATTTATTTTATTTTTCTACTAATTAAATAAACAGTCTATTAGCATTGCATAAGAATTTAAGGTAACTATATAATTTATAGAAACTATAAATAAATTTATAACATGAAATTAATTTAATTAGGCTCAATATAAACATTTATATTCAATTCATGATGTGTTTTTTCTCTATGTGGACACATAAAATATATTTAAAACTAAGAGAGTGACATTTTATAACTTTATTTGATTTAATTTATATATATATATATATATAATTTTCATGGAAAAGTTTCCATTAAACTAATTAATTTCGAGACTAAAGTAATAAGGGTATAATTCCCTTTATACAAATAATAATTATGATAAAAATAATTATCTTACCACTTAGTTTCAACATAGATTAACCTGATTTACCCTTAAACAAGGTGATAAATTTTACCACGGTTACCATTTATATTGAAAAAAATAAAGTGGGTTTATTTACCAAGTTAAAACCTCATAATTTTAAATATTTAATTCATTTTATATAATTCATTTCTAATAAATGGTAAAATTTAATTTTTCAATAAGTGCACAAAATATGAAAAATACTGCTTTTTAGAAAAAAAATACATTTTTAAGCATAAAACTAGATTTATTTTTATTTTATCCTTAAAAAATATTTTTTTAATATTTAAATAAATTTATCAATTAAATAATACATACATTTCATTAAAATAATTCACCAATGATAATTAATTTAATTTACTAAGATAAAAATACATTGCATGCAAAAAAACCGTTTTTCAAAAAAAATATTTCTTTTTCTTTCAAATGACTTTTATTTTAATTTATAATAAATTGATAGCAAAGGAATTTATTTTACACATATATAACCACAAAATTTTCATAATTTATTTTTTTCTATTCATACCACTTAATCCAACAACTAGGTGATATATTTCATTTTAAATAATAATATTTAAATATTACATCATGGTTTGCTTAAACTTGGTGTTGCAGGAAAATAATTCTATCAAAAAATTGAATTTATTTGAAAAAATTATAAAAATATAAAGGTATTATAGGTATGATATATTAACTGATTTTTTATTACAAAATAGTTTTTTAAGGGAGTTGTGGATCCAACACTTTTTATTAAAAATGTTTTAAAATATTCCATCATTGTTCAAATTCATATCAATGAAATTATATATAAATAAATATAAAAATATATTAATGATTACTTTTTGGATCTTATGAAAATAAATTTTGAAATGAGTATGGTGGGTGAATTAACTTTTTCCCTTGGTTTTCAAATTTTACAAATACCAAAAAAATTATATCTCAACAAACATATAGAAGAGATATTCTTAAAAAAATTGGATATGATAATAAATAGAGTATTAGTACCCCTATAGAGGCCTCAAAAAAACGAAAATCAATGAATCTAGGAAACTATTTAATCAAAAGAATTTTAGAGTAATGATTGGTAGTTTACTAAATCTCAAAGTCTATCAACCAGGATTAATTTTAAACTATATTCTTTTGTGTGAGATATAAAGAAAATAAAAAAATAATCCCATATTAAATCTATAAAAGGAGTTTTTTGTTACCTTAAGGTAACTATGGATCTTGTTATATTTTATACTTCTTGAAATGATTTTTATTTAAAAAAATTATACGATGATTTTTATAGATGTAAAATACCTAGAAAAATAACATCTAGAACACTTCATTTATTAGGAGAAGCTTTAGTGTCTTGGTATTATAAGAAAAAACACTTGGTAGAACTTTCCACAACTGAAGTATTATATGTAGAAGCTAGAAGTTTTTTTGCTCAGGTGTTGTGGGTGAAACACACACTCATTAATTTTTGCATGATTTTTTCTAAAACTCTGATTTTGTGCAACAACACAAGTTCCATTAATTTAAGTAAAAACCCATTAGATAACTCTTGAGAAAATCACATAGATATAATATAGTCTTTCCTTTGGGAACACACATAAAAAGGATATATTATTTTACAATTAATTGGAATTAAATAACAACTTACTGATATTTTTACAAAACCACCTAATTTAGATAGATTTGAATATATAAAATATAATCTATGAATTCTTAAAATAAAATTTTCATTAATATCTACTACTTTTTAATTATATCCTTAAAATAAAAAACTATTTTATAAGTGGAGTGTAAATTTTTACTATGTTTTTGAAAAAAATAGTTTTTTTAATTTCTTCAAAGTTTTTCTTCCATAAAATCATTTCTTAATGTTTCAGTAAAACGTTTCTTAACATTTATAGACAAAAATTTCCTAAATTTTCTATAAAAACGTTTCTTAAAGTTTTTTTACAAATATTTCTTAATGTTTTGGAAAAAACTTTTATTAAAGTTTCTATAAAAAAATTATTAAGGTTTTAGGATGAAATTATCTTAAAAAAAATTGGAAAAACCCTTTCCAAAAAATTTTCTAGACAATCCATTCTTAGAAAATTCTAGGCAAAGTTTAAAAAAATAAGTTAAAATCATCGAAAAAACATTCATAAATAAAGTTTATAAATTTTTATCTAAGAGGTTATTTTTATTTTTAATCATTAGTTAATTTTCCTATATATTATTAAAACTCTTTTTATGATGATCAATTTTAATGAAAATTATTTAAAAAATTAATTTACAGAATTTAAAATTTCATTGTGATTATTCTTCTGATAAAATTTATGAATTTTTTAACTCAAAAATATCAAATTGTTTCCATATTTTTAGAAGTAATATCAACCATTGATATAAATAAGGGTTTAATTTCAAGCCATTAGATCTAGCTAAGGTGAATCTTCTCTATCCTAAACTCTATTTAAATGGGTGTGGGTCACCACTACTTCGCAACCATGAGTTCTCATAGAACAGTTATTTCTCTTAATTTTTTTTCTTTGTCTAAATTTTTGGTGTTTTACTGATAGTCTCCTTCTATCTGATTAGTAAGGATAATTTCTACAAGAAATTTCTGAAATATAATTTCTACAAAATAAATACAGATACAAATATCTTGGTATGATAAGTATGATTCATTGTTAAAATATAATATTATTTTTCAAGGTTGGGAAGATTTATGTGTAGGAAAAGATGATTTTGATCTTAATTTCCCTAGAATAGTCTGATACTTCTATTCATCAGATAGGTTTAGTGAAAAATCATATCAAAAATTTATGGATTTTACTCTTTCTAGAGAGTTATATAAATTGAATATCAAATAAGTGGTATAATTACTTGGAATTACTTTAGAAGGTGAAGCAATATTAGTTACTTAAAAGATGCATGAGATGATAAAAAGTTTTGAAAATTCAAGATGAGAAATTTTTTTATTTTAATATTATAAAAAAGTTAGTAAATTTCACCATATTTCTCAATATATAATAATAATTACAATTTAGATGCAAAACTAGATATTGTCAAGCATGGGACCATATAGATGAATATTTTATTATTCCTAAGTTTCATAAACATATTTTTGGTTAACTTTATCGAAGTTCAACAAAATAAGAAATAAGAAATTATTGTGATAGATAAAGTATATTTTATTTGGGAATAAACAATTAGAAAGTTAAGAATTTTTGTTAAACAATTTAATAAGTCTGTTGAACATTTGGACAAAGTTGTGTGTGAAATATAAATTCACGGGTTAAAATAAAAAGCTTTAGGATAACAAAGGGTAGGTGAAGTTTCCTTTTCATTCCAAAAAATAAGTAAAATGATATCTTTGATGAGGAATTTGATTCCTTCATGAAAAATAATGAATAAAATAATCCCAGTGATCTCAATTTCAGATTAGATAAGGAGAAGGCCTTCGGTATCAAAGAGGAAACTTATAAGAAATATTATGAAGAATAAAAGAAAAGTGGCAGCAACAAAAGGATAAGAAATCCCAATTATCTAAATAGTATTCAAAAGGTTTAGAGAAATAACATTCAAAAAATTCACTTTCTATATAAATAAAACCTCAATCTATTTTACCTCTATCCATTTCACCATTGTACATTTTTGAACCAGAGGAATAATCAGCATAATCCCCAATAAAACCTTCACCTGTTGAAAAGAATAAATGAAAATAATTTATAGAAGAAAAATATTAGTATAAAAATGTGGAATATAATTTTGTATTATATTTTTAAAATTAATAGAAATTTAAAAAATAAGAAGTAATTTTATATTGCTACAAAATTTAATAATACATTAGATATCTAGGAAATTTTAGCAGCTTCCTCAACCTCCCTATAATCACAATTTGAGAAATATTCTTCTATAAGTGTTTTAGAAAAATATAAAACTTTAAAATAAAAATAACAATTATCTCAAATAAAAGAATCATAAATAGAGTAATTAGACCAATAATAAATATAAAAAGAAGATGGAGTAATGGAATTTTCTTAAGATAAATTGGTAAAAGGAAAGAAGAAGCACGGACATCAATCCCTCCAACTCCATCCATTCAATAATTTTTTTCTGATTTTTCTCATTTTACTCCCAAAACAAGTCCTCAAAAAATATAAATTAGATTTATTTATTTATATAAATATTTAAATAATCTTGAATATACTCTTCATTTCTTTCCTGATATTAAAGATTGATTCGATTATATAAAAATAAAGGCTAACTTTTCTGGAAAATTCAATCTCATTAAAAAAACTTGTTCAGACTATGATTCAGAGTGAATCTAAATTCAAATATTTTAAAATAAAATAAAAATAGATTCAAGTAAATTTATGACTATTTTTAGATGGATTTTTCATACAGTAGGATATATAAATTTCTAAGATAAAAAATTTATAGAATAAGAACCTCAACAAAAATAGTTTTGAATCTTGTAAGGGGTATGAGTTCTGAAGTTAATGAAATACCAAGATCTATTAACTATATTAATTCCCTTATAATTACTGAAGATTATGAAATTAAAAAATAGAGGAATGAGATTCAAACACTATAATAAGTTTTGAATATAAAGTTAGAAAATAAAAAGTTGGAACCTGTATAAGAATAGATATCAAAACAAAAGTATGAGAACATGAAGTCTCAAGTTTGAGAAGAATATGTGGTAAAGTTAAAAAATGTAACTTTCAGGCCAGATAAGTACTATAAATATGTGAATAATCTCAATGTCGTTATTAATAATCTTTTGAAGAAGGAATATTTTTTTCCTCTTTGAACTCTTACATGATTTTAATAACTTAAAAATTCTTTTTTGTGAAAGAAATTTGGATAAATGTCCTTATTTATAATTTTTTATGGCTATTATTATTTAGATGAATCTCTTTTAATATACTTTTTGTATTAATATTTCTTCATATATAAAATTATTTCATACAATTTTTTCTTTCTCAAAAAATTTAAGAACACTCTCTACCTCCCTATTTTTTTGAAAATCACAAAGGAGAAGGAAAGTGATAAAACCAAACATTCAAAAAAATATTTTAAGGAAAGTTTTTTCAAGAAAGTGGGAGAAATAAATAAAGTGATTAAATAGATAAATAATTTTAAAAGGTTAAATCTTAAGAATATATAAGTCAAGAAGAGTAAGTATTTCAAAATTTTAGTTTTTCTCTTTTAATTTTTTTTCTTTTCAAAAAGGAGAGATTGTTGAGCCAAAATTTTAATTTCAACACCTTAAAAGCTTAGTTTTGAAAATCAAAAAAAATTCCTTAAAATATTTATTTTACAAACTTTTATACTTCCCTAGTTTTGGAATGTTTTTGTAGAAAATTCATTTTACCGGATGTAGAAACACATGTTTATTAGATGGATTCTTTTTATAATCAGACCTATATATATCAAAAATATAATTAAAAAATTCATTGGATGCAGATTTATAAAATTCCAAAATTCAAAGTATAATGAATCCCATAAAAAAAATTTAAAAAATACTACTAGAAAAACATCATTAGATGAAGGCATACATGCTTTCTGAATGAAAATCCATAAAATATATTGGATATATAATTACATTTTATTGGATGAACAAATTTTTCTCCCATTGGATAAACAAATTTCATTCCATTAGACAAATAGAGTTACTTCTACCGGACATAATTCTTCAACATTGTAATGGTTATATCAAGGTGTCCATCAAATAATGCCATGTTGAACCTTTCAAGAGAAATATGAGATCATCCTAAGTCATTATAGCCAACTTAAAATAATTTAGAATATGATCATTGGATAAATTCCTATAAATAGAAGAAAAATTTGAGGAGGAGAAATATTTTTCACTACTGATGATTTAAATTCATGATGAATATTTTTATAAAATCTTGTTACTTTGAGATAACTTCATTGTAATTATTTAGTAAGTCTTTTTCTCAAGGAATTCACTATGAGGATATTTTGTAAATTCCTTAATAATTTTTTTGTTTTTAGTAATTTTTCTAAAAAATATTGATTGAGGACTCTCAGGGTTTTGAGAAAAATAATTTAATTCAATCTGGTGTGATAAAAGGTTCCTAGGGCTAATAAAACATAGGTTATTATGGTCTTAGTATAAGGGACTTCTTATAGTAAGGAATATATACCTATATGGTTAAGAGAAAATAATGGATACCTAAATTCATGGTTATTAACTTTCTTAATACTTAAGGTTAAGTTAGATCTTCTTATAAAAGTTCCTATATGTTTTATTATGTAATTTTTATAATATTTTTTATTATATTTTTTTAAAAGTTTTTTTTCCAATGTGAATTATATGAAAGTTATACCTTTGATTAGAATCTTTTATAAAACTCTAAATCCAATAGAATCTTCATCTGATAAACTTACTTAACGAGGTTATTGAAAATTGTAAGTTTTATTTTATAAATTAAAATTCACCCCCCTCCCCCATATTATAGTAAATTTAATACTATTTTGATCCTCTAACTAGTTATTCTATAATTTTATAATTCAATATAAAAGTTATATTCCAGAAAACCAAGGTGATCCAACACCAGATTCTAAAAATCTAATGCATTGGAGATTAAAGTACCCAAAAGCACATGCTCTGGATGATGAAGATAAAGCTTTAGATAATGAAAATTAGAATAATAAAAGCTTATATGATCTTTTAGGTATGTATTATATACTATAACATCCTTTTATAAAAACGAAATATTAAATTCAATGGGAGAAAATTTATTTATTGATGTAAAAGTAATAATTATCATACAAAGGGAGAGAAACCTGCTTTTCATGCTTGAGCATTGTTGATATGTTTGTTAAGATGGTTTCAAGAAAGATCATGGAATGTAAATATGATAAAACTACCCCTAAATGAAAATTTTATAACAGTTGGAATCTCTTATTAAAGTTTATAGACAAATTTAATGTTAAAGTTAATCACTTTTGTTTTCTACATCGAGAATGGATCACATAAACTTAGAGTTGGTTTATTTGTGACTTATTTCTTTACAAAAAATTATTTTATCCTTACCTGAATAAATTAAAGTTTTATATTTGGTTCAATGTAATAAAAGGGTAGGAGAATAAAATTTTTGAATAAATTTCCCTCCCTCACCCAATGAAGTTACTAAAGGGGGATTCAAATTTAAATCACTACGGGGTTAATAAAATTAGTCCCTCGATTAAAGTTCTTGGAAGAAGGAGATAAAAGAAACTTTGAATCCATTTTCAACTAGAGGGAGATAAAAATATTTTGAATTAAGGATTATTTGGTATTTAAAACAAATCCAGAGGATGATATTGAAGTTCCCAATATATGATGGTGTTGATATTTTTTATTTTCTATCAACAATTTGTGGAAAATTCAAGAGTACTGAATTGTATCCTATGGGTGCTTTGGAAGAAATTTAATCATAAGTTCATATTAGAAACATATAAAACATTGTAAGTTTGAACACAATAGATGTGATATCTACTTATGGAATAATACATCAAGGAGCAGTTTTTTAATGGTGAATCTAAAAAGTGGAAAGATTTTAGAGCCAGAAGAAGAGATTAATGATCAGAGTTGTTATTAGAAAAGATAATGTTTATTAAAAAAAATACACTAGAAGATAAACTATAATAAGTAAAAATAATATCTTCTGAATAAATTAAGATCAAAGGTAAAATGATATGAAAATAATAATTGAATTTGAAGAAACCAAGATGATCGGAAGGATGAACCATACTAAAGAATTGAAAAAGTCCCTATGATTGATTCCTAAGGAATATAATGGGAATATCAACTTATAAAGATATTTTCTTCCATATATATGGAAAATGAATGAAGTAAGACATCACTAGAAGATATAATGAACATATTATGATAAATCTTATTCAGAATATTATACTACATAGTAAGTTGTAAGACCCAAACAACCAAAGTGACATAGAAGTATAGAAGAATATTATAGAAGGAGTTTTATGAGTTCAAAAAAGAGAAATATTTAAGTAGGTGTATAATATAGTTAATATTAAATTGAACCATAGGATGATAAACCCAAATGATTAAAGGTTCCAAAAGAACAAAGATATATGAAACTTTTTTGCTCATTCATCATAAGAACATCAATTTGGTAGAAGACTAATAGTGATCTGAGAATAATTAAATTTACAAAAAACCTACTTACTAGAAGTTAAGGATGCATATAAATCATCATTGAGTTTTTTATTTTTCTAAAGATGAATCATTAATCAAAGAAATAATAAATAATCTAAAGAATGATGATGTTTCTAAGAAGAGTTATAAGCTAAATAAGATTTGATGATGAAATATTGGTTCTCAGTGGTTCTGAAAGTCAAAGCACCAGAATTCAACATATTCATTTATTCTTTTAAAATTTGGTTGATGTAAACCTGAAATATTAGTGGTAATGAAAGTACAAGTGACAATAAGGTAAGGATATAAGGAATCCTAGATGTGAAGAAGCTTAAAGTATTGGATGTTGGAGGTTTATTTGATCGAAATAAATAAAATGAGTGAGTTGATGAAAGATTGATTTTAAGATCAATACTAATAAATAAAATATGAATAATATATAGAAGATATAAATATAAAATGAGGAATTAGAGGATGAGGTTGATCTTATTTGAAGAAGAAGATGGAGGATGAAGTTGATTTGAGTCTAGATAAGAATAAGTGATAACATCAAAATCTGTAGGTTGATGTTGAGAATAAGTTGTAAGGTGATTTAGAACTATTTGAATTTAATCAAATAAAAACCACTATAAGCATATGAATTATACTGTAGAATTTTGTAAGTACTAAATTATACTGAATATTGAGTTAAGAAAAATTCAAAATAGGAAGAGACATATTAATTTCATTAGAAGAACATTTGCTAAAAAATATCATATGGAATTTACATCATTGTAATGTAAAGAATTTTGATGATGCAAATATGGATGTTAAAAGTTTTGTATTCATGTAAGGGAAGTTAAATATTCATTCCTAGATCTACAGACAAGTTGAATATTGTTGACATTGAGTTTTTTGGTAATTTAAATGGATTCAATTCCCAATATCTTCATAAGATATTAAAGGCGGTCAATTTAATGGAAGAATGGTGGAAATTTAAAATTAAATCCAACATTTTCCCCACATTTATCAGAGGTATATTGTTTATATAAATGGGAAACATAATTTGAGTAAAAATATGAATAATGATAGAGTTAGTGAATGTAATGAAATAGGAGGAGAGGAAGCATATAACCAATAAACTCAAGAAGATTTGGTGGGTTTAAGTTTGATAAGATAGAAACATGAGATTCTAAAGTACTAAGTGAGTTATCTAGATCCAAAAGATCAAAATAAGTAATTCTATACTCATGTAAAGTGATAACATGTGGAAGTCCCAAACATCAAATATCAAATTTGTGAGAGGTCCATAAGAACATTATTCTAGAAACACATATAGGGATAATGTGTATGATGAGTATTGTAAATGTTAATATGGAATTTGAAGAACCATCCATGAGGAAGTATAAGGAGAATCCTTGAAGATTGGTGGATCCAATATAGACAGTATAATTCTATCTGAGAGTTTGAATACTATACAAATACAGTATAAATATTCTTCACTTACATTACATAGTAACGTATTAGGGTTAAGGGTGGTTCATTATCATACCACTTATAATATGTTATGGATATTATAGTGAAAAATATTTTTCATGGGTGAATCCAAACACTGTAAGGAGTAGGTACTCACATTGAAGTCAAACTTTGTAAAAATACCTATGTTCTATTTACTTTACATTATTTTCATAGAATAAGAAATAAGTGCCAAGGGATCATACTTAATATCCATATATCCTAACAAATGATAGAGTTTTGATCAACTTAATGTAAGAATGAGTTTAAGTTGGGCATAATTGGTAAAATTTGGTCACCCCTGATTCACCCCCCCCCCCACAGGATGATTACACGATCCCCTAGGACTCTCAGCCTCTTTTCTCTGAATGGTGTGATAGAACCTCCACTATATAAAATAGAGCATAAAGATATTAGAGAGTTTGGATAATGAAATAATAAAATAAATTCTCCTAAAATGAATAGATTGAACCCCTGTTTATATAAGACACTCACATTAAATACAATTTCTCATTAAAAGCTTGTAATGTTTCATTTATTATGAATTTACAAATCCTTTGGATACACTGCATTAACTAAATGTTAAACTCTTTTAATAGTAAAATTTATGTTTACACATAATCCTTTGATGTATATATAGTTGAATATGAATGATAACAACACTATAAGAATCAACCTAATGGTATCTCATATCATTCTCACATTCACCTTGATATGTTCAAACATCCACCATGGAATAGTGGCTATCATAAAATGGTGGTCTATGATATAGTGTATATTTTGTAAAAAAAATACACATCAAG
Source organism: Viscum album (assembly GCA_963277665.1). NCBI lineage: Eukaryota > Viridiplantae > Streptophyta > Magnoliopsida > Santalales > Viscaceae > Viscum > Viscum album. Next base: position 1,868,920,645 of record OY728159.1, read on the forward strand.
GTAGGTGGTCCCAATTTTTACTAATATTATATATAATTGCATGTGTTTTCTAATGTGAAGTCAGATGTAAGTAGTTATGATTGGCCCCATTGATAGTTTATGGGGCATAAAGGGAAATAGAAATAAATTTTTGACTTATTAGGGCAGTAGTTGTGATACCACACATGTTCCTTTGGATATTTAGTCACTCTGTGACTATAATTAGAAGATGATCTTAAGTTAAATATTAAGTGAAAACTTATAATGTTTCTAAACTTGAGTTATGATTCTATTGATCAAGGGAGATCCTATGTATTAGTGTATAACATTCACCTATATCGGTGGTATAAGGGTTATTCAAGTGAGATAATTCTAGTGAATCCTTGTGGGATTTGGGTTATTCAAGATAGGTGGACTATGGGTTTAATTGATATTTTTAATAATATATTTTTATGGACTAGTATAATTATAAAAGTAGTTTTACTAAGGATATACAATCACGTTAATCACTTGGTAATTGTTACACCATAGTCTGGTGTATGTAATGTGTTAATGAAGAACCATATGGTGAATTCACCAAGTGAGTGGTGATTTTTGAGATGAAATTAGATTAAATTATATAGAAAAATTATGATATCATATAATTATGAGTGATGAACTACTAAGAGTTGTGTATTGTTTTTATTATCTAATGATGGGTTTACTCCATGACATTGGGCATGGGAAGTATGAGTTGCAACTTAAGGACCTACATCTCCAAAGAGGAAATCACTAAGGGTGGTGTATTGAGCCTAGGATAGTTGATCCCTATGATGAGTAAATTGGGATACTCAATGGATGTGATATAATAGTTGATATATTATCCAAGGGCTGGAATTGAGCATGTTGTTTACCATGATTTTGATTTTGTTGATTATTACTAACTATTTTTGTTAATGTGATACATAAATTACATGAGGGATGATAGTGATGATGTTATGACTACTCTATAGAAATATACTGAGAGATGGATACACTGATTCCACAAATAACATTGGTGAATATACCCAATTTGGGTGCTCTTTCAACCTTTAGGTTCAGGAGAGATCATTTTCCAATTGGTTGCTTTAGCAACTTCTAACCAGAGAGATAATTTATAGGTTGGGAAGTTTTCCAACCCATTACACAAGAGAATATCTCCCTAGTTTTGGAAATTTTCACCCTATAAACCAAGATATTTTTGTCAAGTTGGGATCTCTAACAACCTATATAAAAATAATAATTTCTAGGTTATGCACTCTACCAACCTCTAACCTAAGAGATTATTTCCAAATTGGGCACTCTGGAGACCTATAACCTCATAAGAAATTTCTAGGTTAGGATATCTTCTAATTTGTGACCCAACTAATAATATCTTGGTTAAGTACATTGAAAACCTATGATTCCATGGAGAATATCACATTTCTGACATATGATCTCATTGAGCATATCTAGGTTTGGTTTACTGCTAACCTGAAATGGTAATATCTATTTGAATTTTGAGTTGTTGAAATATCATCCCACCTAGATTCATAATTATTTTAGGTTATCCTGCCTTAAATAGAGATTGAACTTTGGGAAATTATATCCCATATACTAGTACAGACCAAATTTTTTAAATGAAAACATTTGGGGTAGCATCATGAGTACATAATGGTATGAAAAGTGTTAATATTATGATTGGTTACTATATTCAATTCATACAGTACATGCATGCAGGTAAATTATGTTTTACATTAAAGACATCATTGGTGGTGGCCTACTGAGTTGTATGATCACACCTTACATGTGATCCTTGATATATGTTCAAACCATATGTTTGACATGAAATTCATGGTAAGAGCCTTAGAACATGTGAGTGAGTTGGAGTGTCTTAGAGGGGATGTGGAGAAACTTATAAATATATAAATTATTTTTAAGATAAATTTAAATATTAATATCAATATAATTATTAATATAAATATATTTATTAATATAATTATAATTATTAATATAAATACAAATGATAAATTAAATATATATTAATTTAATTTAATTAAAAAAATAAATAATAAATAAATAATAAATAAAAAAATGAAAAAAAATGTCACTAAACATGTAAAACATTCAATAAATAACAAAAATTCCACAGAAAATTGGATGTTAAACAAAAACTGACACTAAATAAAAAAATCCACTAAAAAACGTCATTAAATGCCATTTTTTTAATATTTGGAAGAATTTTTAAAAAGTTTCTTTAAAAACTGCTAACTTTAATTGTTTTTGTAGTGATATATCATGTAGAAGTAAATTTGATATGTGAAATGAATATAAAATTTATAATAGAGTACATGATCTTGTAATCAAAAGTACATGACAAATTTGGTTCTATGGGACCAAATTTAATAAACCTTGACTTTTACTAGAGAGAAGAACTAATATTTCTTAGCTTTTTATCTCTCACAAGATTCAATATTCTATCAAGGTGTGGATTTAGTCACCGGGACTACCACACTTAACATTGTGGATATATAGCTAGTTGGTAATTTATCTCCTTGAGAAAAAAATCTTAATATATGGTGATTTTAAAATATATGCATACTACTTCTTTGGATGCATAAAATGTTCTGATATACATGGATTTTTTAAAACTAGAAACCACATAGTGCTTTGAGCTTCCCTTTATCATTACACTAACATTTTCTTAACTATGATATCAGATCAAATTAATCCTTCTGCAATCTAAAATATGTGTATCCTTATAAAACTAATTTCATATCTTATTTATATACTAGGAACATATTATCTATATAAATACAGTACCTTAGGATTATTTTAACTTTTTACAAACCCCTCCCTCAAAAGGAACCCCTCCTAGTCCTGAAATAGAGGAAGATATATTATGACCCCTGAGTCCTACCTCTAATAGGCTTCGGGTTGGAAACTAGCACCAAGGGTATAAAAATATCACATATAAAAGGCATTAACCTCACTAATAATTGAGATCATGAGAGAGGGTAAATCAATCACCAATAAAATTCATCACATAAAATAAAATTAAACCAAGTTCATCCCATAATGAATTGAAAAAGTCAACAAATTTTAACAAAATTTTCCATGTAAAAACCAAAATATAATTCATATAGTAGAGACTCAATATAAGATCCAATGTAAAATCTAGTAATGTCCAACTCAATCCCTGAAATCCTCTAGGAAAACTGAAAAAATATTTTATATTTGTGTAGGGCGATCATAACATGTATACTCAGTAGGATCAGAACTAAGGTAACATGTGCACATATGAAAAGAGCATACCAATATACCATTGAATAAATAGAAGAAATATCATTCACTTAAATAGCTATAATAACCAATCCTAACCTCATCATAGAAAACTCACCAAATAATGAATCCCATGGTTACATAGTATCAAAAGAATATTAAACAAAGGCACCCCACAACTGCTTCCCTATAGATTTTCCACTCTCACACCCCAACATCGAACATCATGTGCTCTTATTCCTTCAATAAATATCTCATCACATTTCCACCCATCACTAATGTGGTTCAATATGCGTTCATACCTATCCCAATCTCCCACAATGTCTAATATTCAGGAAAAAAATCATTCATCATCACATTACAACCTCATCCACATAACCAGGGTAGTAAGGTATCATGAATGTAAAATACATCAACCTCGTTCCCTCCTCTTACCACACATGAACTCACCATGTATCACAACCTCATAATCTCTGGGTATTCTACAAAACTAACCCTTTATCACTGGTTTATCTACAACACCAACCCATATCATCATCACTACTACATAAGGGAAGAGTGGGGGAGAGGGTGTATCCTATCATTCAGTTCACCACCCGCCCGAATGTCGAGGAAAATGCCCAGAACCCAAAAACAATTAAGAATTGGTAAGGTCATAAAACTTTGGTGGGGTATCTATAAAATAAATTGAAAATATATGATAGATAGATAGAAAAAATTCACAACCTATGGGTTAACATTAACCTCAAAATAATACTATGCAAAACCACCACTTCACCATACAATATCTATCATAACCACTACCACCACTAAATAAATCACATCATACTACCATAACACATCATCCCACAAATTACACTATTTAATAAAATCCATATTTGGTTCACTAATGTTAAATTCATTAATCCATTTATCACATATCATGTTTCATCCCATGCATCATTTAGATCGTTAAAACCAATTACCAAACATCAATTTCATCTCATTTTTATTCATTTACCATCCCACGTCATTTCATTTTCCATGACTAAAATCATTATATTGCTAACTGGGTAACAAAAACAACGACTCCATATAATAGATCATTTATTACACATCAACTATAGACACAATACAATTTATTCTTATCTATATCATTGTAACAACCACACATTTCAACTACCACACATCATCCCATATCACGTCTCATTTCAACCAACCATTTCTATAACACACTCCACACCCAAGTCAGTCACCACCATCATATAATAATACCCAATAAGTTTCGTACAACCAAAATAGACTATTTTCAATCATATAAACACACAACAACACATATCATCCTCCATTTTTTACCATAATTTTCATATTCAAGGGTTTACACATAACATCACTTCTTATTTAACATGGTTATTATCACACACTTCTAATTTTCCATGGGAATCCAATTCATTAATCATATATAAGTGATTATGGTTTTTCATGCATGGTGAACACAATAAAACAACACATCAATGGTCTCATAATTCACAAAATCTACAGTGAAAATAAGGTTCCCAATAAATATTTTTTTAGTAACTGAAATAATCAAGTGTCATCATGATAGAAATATTAAAAAAATAGTAAACACAAGAATTAATCCTCATTCCCATCAAATTCATGTTCATCAAATTAATTATATTCTCAAGTTAACCCTTACTATTAACCCAATAGATGTCAAAAGCATAAAATCCACACATATTCACAAAATATGAAGAGAATGAGGATACCCAACCTCAATAAATCCTTACAAATAACTATGAAAATATAGAAAGGATAATGAACATCATCACAGACAAGATCCCACCAAGGATGGATCTTTAACCAAGAAATCAAAACCCTCTATCAATATAAAGTCAACACATCACCCAAAACATCCATATTCCATAGCATAAACTTATCTGGAATGAATAATAGGATAAAACTAAGATGGAAAAGAGAGGAATCACCTTATAATTTCCAATTCTCAATCCCCATATACCAAGAATCAGAGTCCAAAAGGAGAGGGTAAAAGGTCTTCTAAAATCACCTATTATTATCCTAATAATTGAGATAATATAATGAGGGAATGTGGAGTTTTAATGGGTTTATAAATTTATAGGAAAAATGGAAAATAGAATCCTATGACACAACACCCTTCACTATGGTGTATGTGTTTCGACTTAGGAAAATACTACGATATAAAGGAAGGGACCATTATAAAATGGTTTTGGTTAAAACAATGTCTAGAAAACACAATAAATTTGACATAATAGATCCTATAAACTAGGATAAGTTCCATGCTATAACAGAAACCACCATGACGTAGTATTCAATCATCAAGAAAAAGGTTATACCACAACCTAGCTCCATGGTGCAGCTACCCTGAAATCAATAAAACCTATGAAATACCTCCTCTAGAACTCAACAACACAAAATAGAATCCATGCTACTACTATATAAAAAATTGGGAACCACCAGATCTTCTATTCTAGGGTTTATGCCATAACTGACCACTCAACACCACAAAAACTACTTTTATGACACAATATGAGCTTACATGCCACAAAATCCTTCCCTAGCTAAAATTTCAACCACAACTCCACCATCCACTCCTAACCCCCCTTATAACATCCCCTAAACACCACCATCACATTAATTACCAAAAAATAATAAGTTATAAGGTATAGAAAATTATTGTATATACCTCTCAAACAATTATCATCCTCAAAAATCAAAACTAAACTAGGAAAAATGGAAATTAATTGGGGTACTAACAACCACTCTTTGAGATACCTCTCTAGGATCTTGTCATAACTGAAACATTGCCACTATCTCACACCAACCTCAAGATACCTCTCCTATATATAATTATTCACACATCTATTTTAAACTCTACATATCCCGATCCAAAAACCACCGCAACGACCATACAATACTACTTCAAGAACAAAAATCAAGGAAACCCATACTTTATATTAAGATATAATCGACTTTGGGTTGAAATAAATCACCTTTATGGTTTTAAAATGTATTGTAAATATATCATGTATTTATTGGTAATTTTTTCCCCTTTTTATGTAATTTAAGACATCACACATTACTATCATAGGGAAAAAGGCACATCTTATAAATATGAAAGATTCTAGAATCACATCATCAAAACAAACAAAATAAGGAAAAACTCAAGATAAGGTGGGAATATACACCTCATGCTGCCAAATACTCTCCTCCTAGATACCATTCCTCTATATAAAATGAACCTAGTGGATGGTTCATCTACACATCACCTTCTCTTGATGATCCTGGATCTCTATTATCCACTCTATGAATGTCACATCATCCTCGATATCTAACTCTCCATAGTCAATGAAATGGGAGTCATCATGAAGATTCTGATGAATCTGAGAGATGTGGAATAAATTTTGGATCCTCTCCATCTATAGTGAAAGGTCTAACCAATATTTTACCACTCTAATATGATCCAACACCTCATAAGGAAAAAAAATGGGGATAAATCTTGATACCTTTGTTAAACCTTTGTTGCCATGATAAGGGGAAACCCTCTAGAATACATAATCTCCAACCATAAGCTCTAGGGGATCTATCTATGATCATCATAGGCCTTTTTAAGGTCCTACACCACCTTTATCTACTCTCATTCCATATGGATTTTCTCAGTCATGATATGTACCACATCAGGACCAAGAACCATTAACTCACAACCTATTTCTAGCATAATACATAACGATATGGTCACCCATGTTGAAATAGTGGATGCCCTAGACCCAAATATTCAGTGCTTTTGATTACCATATCATGTATAAAGTTAGATATACATGATTTTATCTTACCATTATAGTGTAGAATTTTATACATTTACTATTGAAATTGTAATGTCAAAAGATTAATCATTGTATCAAAAGGTTAAAGTAGATCCCAGGCTATAATGAGAACCTCTAGATATGATGAAATTAATCTTAAATATATGTTCTATGGTCTAGATACATCTTAATGATTGTAAATAGTAGATGTCTGGATATCAAGTGATGGGGGCTCATAATCATTTAGACTTCTTCTCATGAAGTTCACACTTGGTGATCTCTAGTAGTGAGATCATGTGCACTGACCCACCAATAGGAACACCACATATTTCAGGTGTCATTAGATGTTCCTATCTACGATCATGTGTAATGGTCTCCTAACATGAGATCATTACCAACGTATTTCATTTGATTGTGTGCTTTGTTGCAATACAAAAACCATGGAAATGAAGTTGTGGCAAGGTAGTTTGAGTTGGGTGCATCATTGGTGGAATGAAATTGGTTGAATGGTCAAGAAAGGATTTTTCGCTTCCAGGTTATGGAATTAATATATCTAAGTCCATGTTGATAAGGATGGAAGTACCTTTATAAGACCATGTCCATGGAAGTTGACGGTAAATCCATCTAGTTAAATCAATAAAAAATAAAGCAAGAAAATGGGCATGACATGTGAGTGCGTCCTACTTTATGAGATTGTTGACGCTCCTTTTTCGTCACAGAGTCCAAAGGAATGTAAAGGGAAATGAATTAGCACAAATTGACTCAACCTTTGAAGAAAATATCAAAAATCGACAAAGGGGTGAACAAGGAGAACATTACCCATAGGTCGCGCAAGTTCCCTCATAGTCGCGCAAGCCCACTTGCGCGACGCCTGATGTTCGCGCAAGTGACTTGCACGACCAAAGTGATAACTGCCTGGGGTCTTCTTCTACCTATAAATAGACCCTGTGGGCCCCCCATTCGAGGAGGATTTTTTCCAGAAACTCAGATTTGAGCTCCTGGAGCCATAGTCTCTTCTCAAAGCTTCTGAAACACTTCTAAGGTAATTTCTTACCTAGAACGGAAGATATAAAGAAGGGGAGGAAGGCCTAAGTGTTGAAACTCATCAACACTTGCGCGCCTAAGTGGCCAGCCCTTAAGGGAAAATGCCACACTTGCGCGCCGCCTTACTCCTTCAATAGAACTTGCGCGCCCCTTTTCTGGAAGAACCTCAAGAGGATTCAAAAGGCTTTAATTAAGAGTCACTCAAGTATTACCTTGTTGGTTAACCGTCGTGAAAGTACACCATGTGTCGCGCAGGCATACCTGCGCGACCAGGACTTGCGCACCCAAGAAGTACCTGCGCGCCTGCCAGGACTTGTGCGCCCCTGTCTTTTTGGGTACCCTTCTTTCCCATTTCACCCCTCTTAAGCCATTCCACCTCTCCTATTCAATATTCAATCTTCAAGAAACTCTTCAAATCCATTTATGGCATGATTTCTTGATTTTTGATTCCTTATCTGAAAGGAAATCTATAGAATATCTCTCAAAACCTAGTGATTTACACATCTTTATGTCACTAAAGATTGAGATTTCATTCATTAAACCTCATCCTTTAAGATGAGAGAACTCAATCGACATGCGCCTCCTTTTCCGGAGTAAGCCCCAGTCATAATCCTTAACCTGGGCCTCCTTTTTAGGAATAAGCCCCAGTCATAATCTTTAACTTGGGCCTCCTTTTTAGAAGTAAGCCTCAGTCATAATCCTTAACCTCGGGCTCCTTTTCAGGAATAAGCCCCAGTCATAGTCATTAACCTGGGCCTCCTTTTCAGGAATAATCCCCAGTCATAATCCTTAACATGGGCCTCCTTTTCAGGAATAAGCCCCAGTCATAATCCTTAACCTGGGCCTCCTTTTCAGGAATAAGCCCCAGTCATAATCCTTAACCTGGGCCTCCTTTTCATGAGTAAGTCACAGTCATAATTCTTAACTTGGGAATTCTCCTTAGGAGTAAGCCTCAATTCTTAAAGTTCTCAAATCTGGGCATCCTCCTTAGGAGTAATCCCCAGTCCCCTAATTTGGGCATCCTCCTCAGGAGTAAGCCCCAAACCTTAATTCCCTTAACCTGGGCCTCCTTTTCAGGAGTAAGCCCGAGTCTTAATTTCTCTTAACGAGTCCTAATTTACCTTTGATCTGGGATTCCTTTTCAGGAATAAAACCCAATCATAAGTCTTCTCCTAATTTGGGACTCCTTTTCAGGAGTAAGCCACAAGTTAGAGTATTCAAAATCTCCATGAAGCACATATACCTTTATGGACCCTGCTCTTAGATTTATTCCCTAAAGTAAATCCTAACCTTCATTTATCTGGGCAGTCATACATACGTAAGCCCCACGTTATTTCTTATGATTTCATCTTTCATGGCACAGTTGTCTAATTTTTAGCAATACCTCTTGTTTCTCACATCTAGAATGACTCACGTGAGCTTAGAGTGTAAAAGTAATTATGGCATCCTTCTTTGAGCCATCAATCATAAACATCATATTCCCTTACTCGAACTACGTGGGTTCTGATTCCTTTTCTAAACAAAGGATACGTAGGTAGCCTGTCTATAGGTTCGATCCCAACTCTGAAATAATCCATTTCCTTCTGAATGACAATAAACTTCAAGTTCCCCACTGAGTGGCTTTAAAACCAGCATGGTCATCATAATGACCAAGAGACTTCTATATAAATATGTTGTAGGGTACCATTGACCAAGAATCTCTAATAAATACATATGATTCTCTATCAATGAATAACCTCGAATACATATAAATGATTCTCTAAATTTCTTACATATCGGTCATTGATTGTCAGATCTAAAGGAAAACTCATTTTATACTTGGTAATGTAATAAGGATTCACGAACATAACTTAAATCTATAAAGAGAGTCCCGGAGTAGACAATAATTCCCCTCAAAAAGGTGTGATGAGTTCGACATCCCATCCTCTTGACCAATGCAAATTCCTAAGCCTCATCAGTCCACAAACTAATAAGCGCCTACCTTTGGAAAGTAGGTCCTAATGGATGTGGAATCATTGGATGTTTCCGGTTATACGAATAAACCCGTTAGAAACCGATCGGAATGTTTGAATCTCCCATCAAAAGGAGGTCATCCTCGGAATCCGAGGGAAACAAAAATGGTGAACCCGACGTGAATCCTTAACCAAGTTAAAATGATGTTTTACCTATTTTATTAGGCCCCTATTTAAAACTCAATGAGAGGGCCAACAAAAACAATCATTGACATATGTGCTCATCCAAAAGATATAGTGGATGAATTTATCTTGATTACGTCTTTTATATCAAACAGGAACTCTTTTCCAAGATCTTCTTCATTTCTAGAATGGCTGCTCTCAAGTTCACACCTGTGAATACTACTGCTGCAAATGTCACTACCGCTACTCCTGCTGGATCATCGTCCACTCTAAGGACGATATCACCTACTCAGCGTCTTCAACGCTGGGTATCAAACGCACTGGTTAAGGAGTACTGTCAACACGGTACCATCCCAACTTTGGAGGCTGCCCAACAAGCCCTCCAAGTAAACAACTCACATCGGTCGTCCGGACAACGATGACCAGTCATCAAGAAGCAGGCAGTGCTGACTACCATCTCCAACCATTTCGGGTCGTTATCCCCGGAACGCAATCACCATTCGCTCCCTTATTCTGGGGAGGTGAATGAGCAGGTCCCTCAGGGCCTTAATTCAAACAGATAGGAGTCCTTCCTGAGGGCTCCCACCAACAATTTCCACCAGACACATGCGGCAGTGCACCCTCAACATGATGAGGGTACCAACTCCAGGCGTTCGGCTCAGGTCCTCGAACCCGAGCAAGAAAGATGAACCACCAGAGGCGGAATCCGGTCAACAGTGAGAAGGTTCTCATCTCTACCATCTCCGGAGAAGTCCACCAACCTAATTTGGTGGCAATCAACGAGCATGAACATACACCTACCCGTTTTAATTCCGCTGTCTAGCAGACTCGTCTGGCAGCATCACGCCAATCCTGCCAGGCAATTCTGGTGGAGTACTTACATCATCAGCTAGTTAGCAAGCTCGTCTGACTAAATATGATGGATCTCGTCAACCATGTTTGGCGAAGTGCAATCAGCAGGCACATACACCTGCTAGTATTTATCAAGCCTATCAACAGTCTTGCTTGGTAACATTCAGAGAAGTTAGTCGGAAAGCCCCGACAAAAAATAGGAGGCAGACTCAACTCTTTGTCCCCACACTTGAGTACTGTCAGGATTCACTGACAGGAAAAGGAGGACAGGATCAGGCACATACACCTACTCCAATCCTAGAATGGACATATATTCCCGTTCCGGAAGCTGAAGTCACCAAGCATATTCTATCAATGGTGAAAGAGTAGAAGCAAATCCCTTCTCATATTCTGGATGCCTGCCAGGATATTATAACAACTTCAGCGGCATCTCAGGGAAAGACACATAAATCTATCCCTACTAGTGGAGTGACACATCAACAATTAACTCCAGAACAGACACACACATCTGTTCCATTCCAAGAGGGTTGTGGGGCATACTCCCCCATATCATACGGACAACCAAGTCAGGAACATACACCTGATTTGAGTAGAGATCATCAGCCTAACCTGGCCATCTTTCCTGATCAGGCATATACACCTACTCAGAGCAGCCACTTTCGTCAACAAGTTGTTTCCAAGGAGAGTAAGAAGGCATCTAAGAAAAAGACTCGCCCAGCACAGTCATGAGATCAAGAGCCAATCTGTAACAAGGCCTTGGTCGATGCTGGAGTTCTTGAAGCCCTCAGATAATTATCTTTTGAAATTCAAGATTCTACTCCCTCATTTCCCAATAGTGGGAACATTAATTCTGAAGGTCTTCAACAGACACTTCCTCATGAAGGATTGCTTCATGATAATTCGGTCGATCTCGAAGTTTCATCTTCAGATGAGAACCACAGGAACCCTCTGTGTCGTCAGAAGACCAAGGAGCAAGAGATCTCATCTTTTTTTGTAACCCATTATGGTGGTCCTCTCCATGATGATGAATTTCTCTGCGAAATTCCTCTCCGCATTAGTGATGCACATTTCCCGGAAAATGCTCCAGTGGAAAATGTAGTGCCGAGAAAGACCTCTTATCTTGAGGCACTTGAAAATGTGAAACCATTCATGTATGAAGCTTAATCGCTAGCAGGTGAAATACTTTCTCAATCAGAAGATAGCCCAGGGTGTAGGTCATTCTCTGAACCACCCCTAAGTCATGCATCTTCTAGTTTGATCAATGATTTCTCTACCAATCCTGTTGAATCCAATGAAGCAACAATAAAACACCAACTCTGTTCAAATCAGGTAGAAGAATCTTCTTCAAATGATAAAGAGGAAATTCTGAACATGAGAAAACAATTGGAGAAAGGTGAAGTGCCAGTCATGTTTTGGCCTCTGGCTGACTCTCAGTATGACATTCCAAAAATGTTGACAGAAGATGAAATTCATGATATTCATCACAACATATGGAAAACTCTTTGTCAGTTGAAAAATAAAGTATTATCTTATGATGAATATGAAAATCATCTTAAGATAATAGAAGGGTTACAACGTCAGATTGATTTGGCGTCTCTATCAGTCTCTCGATATCCGAAGGCTGAAAAGTAGAAGAGAGCCCTTCAACATTCATGCCTTGGCGAACTAAGAAGATTGCGTCAGTTAATTTCCAATGCCCCATATGGTATTCATGTTAGAGGATGGGGTGTTCATGGAGTACTGCATTTCACGGTGCTCTCCAGTCAGCAAAGCCTGCCGAAAATGGTCTCATGCAATGTTATTGCCCATGGTCATCCACAGTCAATGAGATTTGTTTGTAATCAAAAGTTTTCCCAAGAACAGGCTTCAACTAGTTCCTCTCAAAATCAAGAATACAGAGAACAAGTTATTGAATTACTCTTGCATCAAGAAAATGAGAATATTAAACATGCCTCTCGTTTGGAGCAAGCACGTCACCAAGTGATAGAAGTGTCAGAAATCATCCAACGGTATTTTGAACTGGGTGATAAAAGCGGATACAGGTTAATGGATCCAGCTAATTTCTGGACTAAGGTTCGCAAGATCAGGAGGAATTTTAAGAAAGTCTCAGACATAGTATGTCAAGAACCACCCCAGCTCGCCAGACTGGGGACTCTTTTAAACCAACCCTCGGACTCAACAAAAAGGATTCGGGGAGTTGAGAGAGAACAGCAGGAACAGCCCCAGTCCACTGGACTGGGGACTTTTTCAAATCATTAATCCCCTCCTCAAATAAAGTCGGTCTTTTCTCGATTGGGGAAGAAACCTCAAGAGGAACGAAGAGACAAATTATCAGGAGATTCCCTCCAAATTACGGTTCATCAAGAAGTTCCTAAGGGATCAAATCAACAAAATGCAATGTCTCATCAAAGACATGGAAGAAGACAATATCACAGAAATGCTAATAGAAGGGATGTGATGAGTTATGCATCAATCAATGTCATCGATGTCGTTGTTGTTGATCCACCATATGAGGCTCACTCAGGGGATTCAGATGAAGAGGTTCCTGCTCAAGAAGATGTACGCACCGACAAAAATGAAGAAGGTGTGCGTACACGAAGTCAAAGGATTACTCAGAATCTAGGTAATCCTTCGAGTAACCCACTTCCCCCTCTCCAAAAAGGATCCAACAAAGGGAAGGGAAAAAACCAGGTTACATATCCTTCCTCTGGATAAGGTCAATTGCTCTCACTAGAGAAAAGGTTTGCACAATAGGAAGAAGAAATGAAGGAATTAAGAAGGTTGAATGCAGAACTAATTCAGAGTAGTCTTCTTCTTAAGCATGCTGAAGTCAGTCAGCCAAAGGAATTTGTTGCAGCTACTAATATGGATCAAGAATATCCTCCTCTCTCAGTACACCCTCACAGGTCTAATCCTATGGGTCAAGTGCAACAATGGTTGGCAGTGCTACCATCAGTTGCAGAACCAATCGCCACATCTTTCCAAGCTCCAGTCATTGCACCTACCCAAGTCCAAGTTCAACCGGATGTTTCTTAAAAGTTAATAACTACTATTGAGTCATTAACAACTCGGTTAAAAACTATGGAAGGGAAACGTGTTCAAGTTCAACCAGAAAAGAAAGTTTACCCTGAGTGGGTAGATTCAATTTCTCCTCCATCCAGTTTTGGGAACCCTTTATTCCCTATTTTAAATGGATTAGGTGATCCTGAACAAAATTTGATGCATTACGTGTCTTATTGCGATCCTATGATGGGAACTCCGGAGCAGCAAGAAGCAGTGAAACTCAGATGCTTCGTGCGAACCTTGCAAGGACCAGCTTTTGTTTGGTATACAAGCTTGCAATCCCGGTCAATTACCGGATGGGAGGATCTTCGCCAAATTTTCCTCCTTCAGTTCAGCTCAACTTTGCCAAAGACAATTGTTTTCGATCTTACAAACTGTAAGCAAAGGGAGAATGAAAGGGTCTCTAATTTCATTGCTCGATGGAAGGGATTAACATATTCCTTGAGTTTAGCACTCCCTCAAGAAGAATTGTTGCCAATCTGTGTGGAAAATTTGCGTGACGAATTACGCACACTGTTAATCACTATCAAATACACAGGAGGGTTTCAAGACCTTACTTCAATCTCTCAGCAGATTGAAGATTCCCTTATACAGGCTAAGGCTAAATCTCGTGTAATTCCATCAGATCCAGGAAGGAGAATGAGTAAAGCAGAAACTGCTACAGTTATGCTTAAACAAGAACCTGTACCTATTTCTACCTCAAAACCTTCATCTTCTCGAAGGGATCCACCTTCTGAGCGCCAACAACAAAGGCCTTTTCATCCATACGATCAAAAAGATCAAAGATGAAAACAATTTGAGGATCTGAAGAGCAAAACATACTATTTCTGAAATGAACAAGTTCTTGGTTATTTCATTTCGGCTCTGGAAAACAATTTGGTTCAAATTCCAATACCCAAGAGGCCAAACAAGAAAGGAGATGAAGACCATCCTAATTATTTCCTTTTTCATCAATTGTTGGGGCATCCCATCCAGGAGTGTTTTGTCTTCAAAGACCTCCTGCAAAAGATGGTCGACACGGGACAAGTCACATTGAAAGGCTCCTCAGCCCAGGTAGCATGTGTCACTGCTACAGTCCCAGAGGAGGAAGGTGAATGGAAAGAAGTCAAAAGAAAAAATGCGCAGAAGAATGATGATTGGATGGTCAGAAATATAATCAATCGAACTCATGCTATTTTGCGAACACAATTAAAGAAACCAATTGTGTCTTCTGCCATGAATGTTGCGGCAAAACCCTCTTCGTCAGAGGGAAAGTCCTCAAAGAAACGGCATGATTCAAATAAAGAAAAAAAATCATAAGAAGATGAGTATGTGTCAAAGCCTAAGTTATCTTTGAATTTAGCAGACTTCATGCCATCTACTTCAAATCCACGGGCACCACCCCACCAAACAGCACAGCCTAAAAAAGCTAATCAGGCAGAGTCTTCATCAGACGAAGAGTTAATCTTTGGTTCTGTTAATATGATTCAATTAACAGATCCATATTGTTGGATCGAATATGTAGATATGTATGTCTATTAGATGGAACAATACAAGAGGGGGGTGAATTGTAGGTTTAAAAACCTTTGTATTTAAACACTTAAGAGATTAGTTTAAACGGTCTTAAACTAATACAAATACAAACACCCACAAATGTATTGAATATAAAAGATATTATGTATTGTAATACTAATGAAATGTAAAACAATTATATTCAAGATGAACACAATAATCAGAGTAATATAAAGATGAATGATTCTACCTTAAAGCGTATAGAATCAATCAATACAATATGTAATAGAATGGATGTAATTGAAATAATTACAAATTTATAAGAGATAGAAAAGGAAACAATTACAATTTCCTTTCTAATACAATTAGCAGCAGAAATGTAAAAGAATTAAAAATCTTTTAACCCAAAGAGAAGGGTTATCCTTTCACCTAGGATAAAAGGTTTTTCTCACCAACACCTTGGTGAGCCCTCGATACGATGATCGGTTCGTCCGTCTGCCTATCCCCAACAGCCCTCGATACGATGATCAGTTCATCCGTCTGCCTATCCCCGGCAGCCCTCGATACGATGATCAGATGCACAAAGCACAAAGCATGATAGAAGTCACAGCATCTCTCTCTAGAACTTAATAGAAGCAAAGTATCACAGTTTTATCATGCCTTTTCTCTTGTCTGTCGTCTATTATTCTCCCTCAGCTTCAAATGACCTCCTATTTATAGGCCTCGGATTCCAACGGTCATATTTCTCCGAAAAAATCAGAGGGACTTGGACACCTGGAATCATAACGGTCATATTGAAACAGAAAGCATGACATCATTTTGATTATTTTGTAACTAACTCAACGACATCGTATTGGTTAGAGCAAGATATATGAATAAGATAATCAAGAGTATGATTTAAATGAAGCATGTGTTTTTGACAAAGTACCAACACAAGTATGTAATGAAGGATATGAGAAGTAGAGTCAATACAATTTCCATATTCAGTACGATCAGCATGTTCAGTACGATCAGCATGGTCAGTACGATCAGCATGGTCAGTACGATTAGCATGTTTAGTACGATCAGCAAGGTCAGTACGATCAACATGGTCAGTACGATCAGCATGATCAGTACGATCATCATGATCAGTACGATCAGCATGATCAGTACGATCAGCATGATCAGTACGATCACTATGGTCAGTACGATACGATAGACAAGGTTAGTTCGATTAACAAGACATTTGTGATTTCCAAAACAAAACATAGAAGTCAAAAGAGGACTTTTGACTCAACACATATGTCAGTCAAAGTTTCGATTTCAATGAGCCTGAATTCCCTGTATCAAACAGAGGAATCAGAGGAAGTTCCTGGGGCTCAGGATACAGGGGAAGACGTGGATCTTTCAAAATCCACTATTCCAATTCTACCCCAGCTAGAACTGTGTATGCAACAGAAACTCGTGGTAGAGCCCTTAAGTGAGCTCAGCAAGAACAAGTAAGTTCTTCTACCAATAGAAAATTCAGTCCTGGCACAGTTATTTTGGAAGACCGGTTGAAGGTTTCATATTCTTCCTCTCATCAAGTAAATGGATCTAATTGGTCTAATCTTCCAAAACCAGAAATATTTCCAACTCCTATCCCAATACAAGATGCATCAACTTCCAAAGCATATGCTTCCAAGGTACCTGATAAACCACATATTCCTATTGGGAAACGCAGACCTTTGTATCAAAATTATGATATATTGAAACACTTGGCCCAAGTACCAGCCAATTTATCAATTCTGGATGCTCTGAATCTGTCAAAAGATCTTCGGAAGCACTCATCGAGGATTTGTCAAGTCCTCAGGAGTTTGAAACTGAAATTTTTACAGCTGAAGTCTATCACATAGAGAATAATACTGCAGAATGCCATGCAATAATATCCTTTACTGATAAAGATTAAGATGATGTTGTGAATGGACATATTAGACCATTGTACTTGTCTGGCAAGGTCAATGGCGTGGATGTTCAAAGAGCTTTCGTTTACAATGGTTCAGGAGTCAACCTCATGCCCATTCGTACACTTCATTGATTGGGCCTCACAGAATCTGATTTATCTCCTTCCACCATGATGCTACAGGGATATGATAAAAATGAACAAGAACCACTGGGTGAAGTTACACTCAGAACACAGTTTGGAGATCTTGTATCCAATTCAGATTTCATGGTTGTTGATCAAGACTCATCCTTTAACATCTTGCTTAGAAGACCCTGACTACATCAACATGTGGATATCCCTTCATCATACCATCAATGTCTCAAATATTGTTTCGATGGTCAAGTTAGGACATTGTATGGTGATAAGGCCCCGTTCAAGACATGTGAGTCTCAATACATTGAGGCGGAATTCTATCACATGAAGGGAAGGGAGAAATCCACAACAAAGAAGATTACCAAAGTTAATGCTCCATATGGTTTGGAAAAAATTCTAGTAAATCCATTTACACATGTGAGTATAGATTATGTATTGCCTATCAGTCAAATTGAAAAGATAGACCCAAATCACTATACTCTTATGGAAAGATCCATAATGTCAATTACGGCAATCGAGCCAGACAACATGGGAGAAATTGGTAATCTACCAAGCAGTGATGAAAGCACAAATGGTGACATCTTCATCTCATCTGCTGAAATCCAACAAGTCTATGCTTTTCCAATTAGGCTAGAAGAAGTTATAGAAACATCGGAGGTGAACAATGATGTCAATTCTCAATCCATAATCTCCTCTTTATTACCCAAAGAAGACCCTTCATCATCTATCGGGTCGGAAATGGAAGCTTCTTCTTCAAGATATGAAAATTTTGGCATCTCTTCGGATCATTAGAATTCTACTTCATCATCTACTATGCAAGTAGAAATGGAAGAAATAACACATGATGAAGAAGAAGAGGAAGATCTTAGAGATGCTCCTCCAGCATTTGAAGAGGGTATCTCTACCACTGTGGATGAACTCAGAGAAATAAATTTGGGTACAAAAGGAGATCCACGCCCTACTTTAATCAGTGCGGCCATGACCCTTGAAGAGAAAGAGATGTATATTTCTTTTCTAAAGAAAAATAGAGATATATTTTCCTGGAACTATACAGAAATGCTCGGGCTTGATCCTGATGTTGCTACTCATCATTTGGGTTTACCAGAAGAACATCGAGGATTTAAGCAAGCCGCGAGAAGAACAAACCCAACTTATGCTTCCAAAATTAAAGCTGAAGTGGATAAGCTTATCAAATCTAACTTCGTCAGAGAAGTTCAATATCCCAAATGGTTGGCTAATATTGTCCCTATAAAGAAAAATAATGGACAAATTCGAGTTTACATTGATTTTAGAGATCTTAATTGGCATTGTCCTAAGGATGATTTCCCAGTTCTGATTACAGAACTTCTAATTGATGCAACAGTTGGCTATGAAGCACTTTCCTTAATGGATGGATATTCCGGATATAATCAGATCCAAATGGCCCTAGAAGACGAGGAATCTACAGCCTTTAGAGCCCCTCAGGGTGTTTTTTGCTACCGGGTAATGCCCTTCGGCTTAAAGAATGCAGGTGCAACTTATCAGCATGCCATGCATCATATCTTCAAACCCTTCTTAGGGAAGTTTGTTGAATGCTATGTAGAAGATTTGGTAGTTAAATCCAAACAACATTCTAATCACTTGTCTGATTTGGAAGTCATATTCTGCAAGCTTCGACAACATAATTTGAAGATGAACCCCTTAAAATGTGCTTTTGGGGTAACCTCAAGAAAATTTCTCGGCTTTGTTGTACGCCATCGTGGTATTGAAGTCGATCATGAGAAGACCAAGTCAATCCTTGGTATGTCACCTCCTCAAAATTTGAAATAATTAAGATGCCTTCAAGGAAACTTAGCCTATATTCGGCATTTCATCGCCAATTTAGCAGGAAAAAGTTTACCCTTCACTAAATTGATGAAAAAGGGAGTCACTTACCAGTGGACTGAAGAATGTCAAGAAGCATTCGATATTCTCAAGAAATACCTCTTGAGTCCACCGGTACTCATGCCACCTATTGAAGGAAGACCACTTATCCTCTATGTGACAGCTATAGAGCGATCGTTGGGTGCCTTTCTTGCTCAAAAGAATGATGCTGGGAATGAAAACATTCTCTAATATCTCAGTCGAACCATGCTTGAAGTAGAAACCCGGTATTCAGGTATTGAGAAGTGATTCCTAGTATTAATATTTTCAGTTCAGAAGTTGAGACACTACCTACAACATCACGAGGTCCAATTGGTATCTCACAATAACTCGCTCAAATTTATCCTAAGTCGTCCAGTGCTTACAGGACGTCTGGCAAGGTGGGCAGTTATTTTGCAACAATTCGACATTCAGTATGTGTCTCAAAAGGTGATAATGGTCCAAGCTCTGGCTGATTTTCTAGCTGACCACCCTTCAGTGGAAGACACATCTTCAGATATTGAACTCCCTGATGAGGAATTCTTCTCTATTAAAGAAAGTCCTCAGGCATGGGAAATGTATTTGGATGGTGCTTCTAGAAGTCCAACAGGGAGGAAAATGGAAAATCCTAAATTCAACAAAGTTGGATTAGGAATTGTACTCATTTATCCAGAAAAGGAAATGTTACCTTATTCTTTATTATTGTGGGAAGGTGGTACCAATAATGGAGCAGAATACCAAGCTCTCATCGTAGTTTTGGAATTAGCAATTCAAGCACAAGTGAATCACTTAAAAGTGAAAGGTGATTCAGACCTGGTAATCAAACAAGTCAATGGGGATTATGCCATCAGAAAAGAAGAACTAATCCCTTTGTATGATTATGTCAGAGAGTTAATGGAGGAATTCCCTTTGGAACTGACATTTTCTTATGTCCCAAGATCACAAAATGCTCAAGATGATGCATTGGCTAATATATCCACATCTCTGGAAGATCCAAATCGGGATGAGACAACCATTAGTATTGCCCACCGTCATGCGATTTCACCTTATGTTCGAATCAGGACAGAGGAAATTAATGAAATTTGTCCCATTCCTGAACCGTATGGTCATACTATAGGATGGATGTCACCTATCAGGGAATACCTTCAAAATGGAACACTTCCACCTGATAGAGCTGAGAAAGAACAAATCCGGCGACGTGTGGTTAATTTTACTCTTTATGATAGCCCAGATCTCCTAGAGAAAATTCTCTACAAACGTGGTTTTGATGGAGTTCCCTTCAGATTCATTGATGGTGAAGAGACAATGGCTGTCATGAAAGAAGTGCATGCAGGAGTCTGTGGTGCCCACCAGTCTGGACATAGACTGTCTGATTAGATTCTAAGGCTTGGATACTTTTGGCCTTCAATGATACGAGATTATGTCGATTTCACAAAGAAGTTTCATTCATTCCAAGTACATGACAGCTTCATTCATCAACCTCCAGTTTTTCTTCATACAGCTAAATACTCATGGACATTTTCCACATGGGGAATGGATGTGGTGGGACCTTACCCTTCGACTACGGCCAAGCAGTTTAAGTAAATTCTTACTAATACTGACTTCTTTTCCAAATGGGCAGAGGCAATACCTCTCAAGTAAGTCAGTTCTAAATGCGTTGTTAGCTTCATCAAGTCTAACATCATTACCAGATTTGGTGTCCCTCATACCATATTGACAGACAATGACACAAATTTCTATTCATCCGAGATGAAGAAGTTGTATCAAGAATACAACATCAAACCCAACCATTCATCTCGGTATCATGCAGCGGCCAATGGCCAGATAGAAGCCTTTAACAAGACTCTTTCAAATATACTGTAAAAGATGGTAGATAAATATAAGAGGTCATGGCCTGATAAACTCTTTCATGCTTTATGGGATTATCGGACTACCACCCGCATTACAACTCGGTCAACTCCATATTCATTGGTATATGGAACGGAAGCCGTCTTGCCCATTGAACTTCAACTACACTCGCTCAGAGTTTCCATTTGTGATCAGTCATCTACAGATGAACAATCTCAAAAGTGATTGAATGAATTGGAACATTTAGATGAGAAAAGATTGTGCACTTTGCACCACTTGGAAGTCTATCAGAATCGAATAGCACAAGCTTTTAACAAAAAAGTTCGTCTTTGTTCATTCACTCAGGGAGAATTGGTATTAGTTCTCAGAACTCCAATGATACCAGGAAAGAAACCTCCCAAGCTTGATGAAAAATGGGAAGGACCTTATTCAATACATAGGGTCTACTCATATGGAGCTTATTCATTAATCTCGATGGATGGAGAACTCATCACTACTCCAACCAATGCCGGATTTTTGAAGAAGTATTTTGAATAAACACAAAACCCCATCGTCTTAGCTATATGACGTTAAACTATACAGAAACGGTCCATACATATGACCTTAAACTATTTGTATTAATTTCGTCCCACATGACGTTAAACTATGGGAAAAAAATTCCCTAATTTTTCCTCACTGCATGACATTAAACTGCAAAGTCCCTCTTTTGTCCTTGCTATATGACGTTAAACTATACAGCAATGGTCCAGTATGACCTTAAACTGCAACTTTTTCCTTGCTATATGACGTTAAACTATACAGCAATGGTCTAGTATGACCTTAAACTACAACTTTGTCCTTGTTATATGACATTAAACTATACAGCAATGGTCCAGTATGACCTTAAACTGTAACTTGGTCCAACATGACGTTAAACTATGTCTCCAAAATGGTCCAGTATGACCTTAAACTACATCATCAACGGTCCATTCATATGACCCTAAACTATTTGAAAGTCCCTTACGTCCAGCAAGACGTTAAACTGTGACGTCCTAACTACATGACGCTAAACTGTATAAAAGTCCCTTACGTCTGGAAAGACGTTAAACTACATAATCATAAAAGGTCATGTATTACCTTAAACTACTCGCACTTTCATCCAACATGACGCTAAACTGTGGAAAAAATCCCCAATGCGTCCAACATGATGTTAAATGGTGTACTCTTTTGTCCTCTCTGCATGACATTAAACTGCATAGTCCCCCTTTTGTCCAACATGACATTAAACTCTATTGTCCCCATCGTCCTAACTACATGACGCTAAACTGTATATAAATTCCATGATACGTCCTACATGACATTAAACTGTATTTTTTCCCTGCTACATGACACTAAACTGTGCAGCACCAATAGTCCTAACTGCAAGACTTTAAATTGCATAGTCCCTTTATATGTCCTACATGACATTAAACTATGCATTGTTAAGGTTTTTGTTACCTATTGTTTCTCACACCGAGTATGACTCACGTGACCTTAGATAAAACCTCAACCATAACACTCTCTCTGGGCCGCTAACCATGTGTAAGTCCCAACATCTTTTTTTAGGTCGTTGTCCCCAAGAACAACTTGATCATTAATTCATTCTTTAATTGAAATACATGGACTTTGATCCTTGCCTTCCAGGCTGGGTACGTAGGCAACCTCCAAAGGTTCAAGCCCAAAACCAATCTTTTCACATTGGTTCATCTCCATCTCATACGATGTTGATTCGTGAAACCGCCCCTAGAATCAATATCTTTACATTGGTTCACTTTCGTCCTTGTTATACGACGTTAAAATATACAACACTTTTGTCCAGTATGACAATAAACTAAAATATTCTTTGATACCCTCACCTGAGAGGGAAGCATTATTTACATTGATTTTTCAATCATGTTTCATTTCAAAGACTACATGCATACATGGAAACACCCAAACCTTTTATCTTGGGTTAAACCATCATTGTACTAAAGTCCCCTTTCACCCTTCACATGTATGAACCAAATTTGTACAAATGGTATTTCTAGAACTACGTGGGCTTGACTCCCATACATATGGGATACGTAGGAACGTTCGAGTGTCCCTCGAATCCATCCCCAAGTATTTGGGCCTAACCCCAAATTCCACTTTCAGTTCCCTGGCTGAAAAGTCCCTATGAGAACACACACTGTGTATTTCTTACAATGGTCCAAGCTCTATGACCCTAAACTAAGATATCTAATCCTTTTGTCCCACACGACGTTAAATTGTAGTTTAAGAACTATGTATGGCTTGATTCCCATCCTTGTGGGATACGTAGTGAAGTCCAACATTTCAATTCAGGATCCATCCACAACATGATTATGGTTATCATTGATCCGTGTATCTCTGCATACATTGAGAAATACCCATATTTTTGTGTCATAATCCTAACCTTAAATATTTTCATATCTTAATAACCCTTTTCTTGACTTCTAGTCGCAAAAATGTCAAACTTCCGAGAATTCTTTTGCCTGACTATGCAGCACGTGCCCATAGGCGGCCTTGCATAAACAGTCTACATAACAGACTTATTAGCCAAAAGATACTATTATTTGACTATGCAGCCAATTCCCTTAGGTGGACCTACATAATTCAACCCCCTAACGGTTTTTTCGGATAGTGGTAACTTCATTCTTGGGAAGAATGCCTCTTTTGTCCTTATTTGTCTTAAATGACAATATGTAGGTATCCGCAAAAAAATATCCATCCTTAACATATTTGTCCCATATCCTTTTTCATGATCTGAAAGTATTCAAGTCTATGGTTTATATTCTTCTTCCCTACGTTTGGGTTAGACCTTCATAGGAGTGATATTCATCCAGTTCTTCGATAATCTTGTTTGGAAATATCTTCTCCATATTCAAGTACCTCTTTCCATAGAGCAAACTCTATACTTTGGAAGATTTGAATCTCCATAAACTTTCACTGGCTTTTAACACTAGGAAAGTAAATTTCTGAGAGTTCTTTTTCCTGACTATGCAGCACGTGCCCATATGCGGCCTTGCATAAACAGTCTACATAACAGACTTGTTAGCCAAAAGATACTATTTTATTTAACTATGCAGCCAATTCCCTTAGGTGGCCCTGCATAATTCAACCCCCTAACGGGTTTGTTAAATAATGGTAACTTCATTCTTGGAAACTACTTCTTCTAATGCCTTTTAGCTCTTTTTCATATCATTCCTCAGATTCAAATATTCTTAATTCATAGCTTACATATTTTCCCTCATACTTGATTATGGTAATATGTTTTCAGATGAATTTTCAAGGAATTGAGTCAATTCTAATCCATTTCGGTCAAAGCTATTTCGACCTTAAACATTAGCCTTTTTATGTCCGACGTGCATGACTTTAAAATGCCCACAAATGACAAGAGAAATCTGAATAAAAGTCAAGTTCCTAGCTCACTAAACATACATTTTGTATGATTTAGGTAACATTGAGCAATTAAAAGGTTCGAAGTTTGTAGGGTTATTTATATTAATCCTAGTAAAAATCAAACTATGCTTACTAGGCCCATTGGCTTAGGTAAAATCTAAAGCATGTAGAAAAAGAGAATACAGGTACAAATGAGTGAAGGTGAAAGTGTTTTTCATTGATGCGCAAGAGTTATAAGGACATCCATAGATTGGAGTCTATTCTCTTTTCCAAGGAGATTACAAAATATTATCAACATAAGTCTTCATTTGATGTACAGCATCCCGAGCTCCATCAGCAACTACTTGAAGCTCGTGCACTCGATCAACTTCACTCTTCTCAGCTTGATAGAGTGCCTTCTTGGAATCTGCAATGGCTTTCATACCATTCGTTTGAGCTCCCTCCAATGAATTATTGAGCTGATCAAGTTCCCCAGTAACAGTATCTAACTGTTGCTGGAGTTGCACCTGCTGAATGAATTTTTCTTTGATTTTATGCTTCAGCTCCTTCATCTTGGCAGTATAATCAGCCTCAGCTTGGGATACCGCAGCCTCAAATTCGCCGATGTTAATTGAAAATTTCACCCTGGTCAGATCTTCGCGGCACTTTTGCTCCTACTCCCTCCTGAAGATGATCTATTTCACTCTAGTATGGATCTTTTCATATCCAAAACTGCCAAGTCCTAGTATGACAAATTGGGAGGACAATTGAGGAATTTTCGAAGATAACTCTTCTAAAGGTACCTCAGATATGATTTTCCATATGTTGTTTCATGCCTTGCATCGTGAAAAGCTGAACAATTTAAGCATCTCTGGGTATGATTCAACATCATCATCACAGGGGGCAGGTAATCTGGGATTAATGCACTTAAGGAAGTGCCATGTTCTGTTCTTTCCCCCCTGACTTGTGATTCTTCGCTTTCAATTCCCATGGGGGAAGAGGCTGAGGCTTCACCTCCAGACTTAGACACTGCAGTTGACAGCCCTGCATAATTAATTGAAAGCTTTGGTTATCTTCAAAGGATAACAAAAGAATCGATTGTCTTGAAAATTAAGTACAATCACAAATATTGTTATCCCTTACCCGACGGTGGGTCAGCAACCTGATAAGACTCCTCCCCATCTTTCCTAGTCTCAACAGGATATTCAAGATGGGTCTCAGGAGGGTTTACTGGGTTTATCTCTACTTGAGATAATGTTTTTGCAATGGTAGGGTTGACATCAATGTCCACACCCTCTTCAGGCATTGGCAGTTCAGTAGTTTCTATGGATGGAACTGTGTATCATTTTCAATCATGATTAGAAGTGTAAATTATAAGAAAATTTACTGGGCGAAGGATAACACTCACGCCCAAGGTCTTCTAAATCACAGGACAACTTAGAATGATCATAAAATTATTTGAAAGACATGCCATGATTCATCATTTCATCCAATGATATTTCAGAATCCTGGTTAGTCTCACTAGTGGGAGCGTTTTGTGTGTCTTCTTGACGACTTACGTCCTGCAGCCCCTGACCCTGGACAGTATCTTCGGGTAAAATCACAGCATTAGTTGCATCAGTTGCAACAGTCTCCAGAAGCTCTAATGCATGAGTTGAACCTGAAGTATCACAGAATGGAAATCAGTCGGTGTTTCATTCAACATTTTTATGAAGCATTGTTGACTTACCAGAAACAGGTTCTTCTCTTCTTGCAACGGTAGAAGGAGGGATACTGGGAAGAGATGCTAGCTCTTCTCCAGGAGTAGCCAAGTCAGATTGGATCTGTGATTGTTCCACAGTACCCTCCGTGGTCTTTTAAGGAGGATCAGTCCTTTCCCTCAGGGGGAAATTGAAGAAGCCCCTGCAATCCCCAGAAATATGAGTAACCATGTGGTCATGGGTATAAACTCATGATTACTCGAAGGACTTACCACTGCTAATGAAGCGTTTATCTATGGACTTCCTCCTTCGTTGCCTTTGCTTATTTGGTTTTTTGGGAGTATCGGTAGTCTCCCTTATTGGAACTTGGATTGGCGAATGGAAGGCTATATCCAGCACCACATTCATGGCCTGCTGGCCTGGAGATATCTCGCCTGGTCCGCGAGGAGAATCAGCAGTAACCCCGATGGAAGTACCACCAGGGCTATACTGTGGCGAAGGAACCACATTTCCTTTCTTTTCAAGCTGCAAGATGAAGAAAATAGCTTCCTTAGGTAACAAAGCTTCGACTGAAATCACGTTGCAAAGAAAATAAGGAAAGAAAACATACATCTTCAGGAGCCACATACTCATGACACTCCTCATCTCCAGAACCACCATCCCCCACAGTGGCACCACGATCAATCATTTCCTTCACCCGCCTGGTGACAGGAACAGACTCATCAGTGGAATATATGAGCATTTCCAAATCTCTAATGTAATCCCGCACTTCATTGGGGTCATCCTCATATTGAAGATTTGTAGAAGCCATAAGATTCCCTATTCCGGGAAGTTGTAGGCCCTCACACAAATCCAACCAGGCGGTCTTAGTACCACAGTATAAACTCTGTCATAGCTGGACAGCCTCTGGTCTTAGATATGAAGTCTGCGAGGAAGGCCCTACAACTTTTTAATTCAATTTCTTCCCAGCTCCTGTAACTACAGATAGAGAATAAGAAAGTAAGACTTATTACTTTATAAAGTAGCAGTGATTAAATTACTACAATGAAGTAACTCACCAAGAGTTGATGGAGTGGGTCTTTTAATTCTGACCGGAGGATTATATCGGGCACGAAACCGCTTTTCCACTGGTTGTGCCTCATCATCCCCATCATGGGAATCTAGTGAATCAGTTCTAGAGGAGGATTCTGTCGAATCAACTTCAGGTGGGGAAGCATCACCTTCATGAGGAAGGGTTTCTTTCTCTACAGTCCTCTTCCTTTTCCCCGCCTGATAAACTGGGTGATTCAATATCCCTTTGTGGTATGATGCTATCCAGTGTTCGGCATAATATGTAGTCAAATTATGTGCCGCTTTTTCAACTGGTAGATCAAATACTGCCCCAGTATTCTCCCTTGACTTCAGCATCCATAGTTTCCGCTTTTTCAACTGGTAGATCAAATGGGTTGTTCCATCATCAACAAACCGCCCGGTTGGCGGACTTCCATAGGGAAAGAAGTTGAATTACTTAAACATTCTCAGTCTCACTTTCATGTCATAGGCATTAACATATAATGGAGAAACTCCATAGAATGCTTGCACTGACGGCCTGAAAGAACTTCCATGAATTTGTAATCCATTCTATTTATTGTAAGTCCTGAAGTGAGTGGCGATCCATCCCCATAAAACTTGGAATGGTCCCACTATTCTTAAAGGAGATTTACCCATGAAGACATGAAGTAAACTCCTGTGAATCTTTGCTAAAATGGGGGTAGTCATCCCAACCATTTTTCCCTCAGCCAACTTTTCTAGCAATGACGAAGGTCCCTGGCCTGACGCCTCCCTTCAAATCCCTGACTGGAAAGAGATCAACACTGAGCCGCATTGCTAAGAAGCCCGCCAGACGAGTCTTCTTTGGGATTCTTTGATTCACCTCATATCCCCACTTCTCGAACTCTGCTGCTTCTAGAGTTGGCCAGAATGTTCCAGGAGCACCCCTCTTCTCAGGTTTTGGGCAGGTGGTAGGACGTTTGGGCCTCTTATCCTTGGATTTATTTTTCTTGGATCCTTTTTCTTTCGGCTCCTTCTCCTTTGGCTCCCTCTCTTTCTTCTCAATAAGAAATATATTCATCCATTCTTCCGGATGAATATCCTTTCTAGAATGATTTAATGAGGTCTCTGAACTCTTAAGCTTGTAGAAGATCTTAAATAATTCCCGAGCTAAAGCAGGAGTTTTCTCTGAATCATTCCAAGTCACCTTGGGAGGAATGAATTCATCATACATATCTCCCAAAATTGGATCCCCTGAGATCTTGTAGACATCCCACAGACTAATTACTACTTCTCCATGAGTCAGATGGAAATAATTAGTTGCTATGCTCCAGTGGCTGAGTATCTCCGACACGAAGCTATCATGTCTGTAAACATATGTTTTCCCAACCTAGACAGCTTCGTATATTGAATCTCCCTTCAGAACCTCGACAAACTCTGTACAGGTTTGTCGCACCCAGTATACCCATATCCAAGTTGGCTTCACGCCTCCCCCAGGATGAAAGTCCCAACTTTTCTTCCAGCCTTTGGATTGATCCATCTGAGCATTTCGGAAGATTGAAGGATGACAATGTGGTTGTAGCTCAGGTGTATGATTTTTCAGATCTGGTGTACAAGGGCTATGATGCATCATGTAGGCCTTCTCCACTGTTCCAGCACTTAGAAATACTCCTCCACCTGAGATATTTGCTGAAGCAAAGTTGGTGTAATTCTGAAACCACGAAAATGGAAGATAGTTCTTTCCTTCTGGAATGATGACTTCTCGTAGATGACCATAGCCATACAAAGGCAGATAAGTGCTCTGTGGGAAGTCACGATGATATTTCTTCAGATACTTAGCCAAATCCGGAAGAGTTCTATCTTTGACTGTATAATAATCATGGCCAATGATGTTAATCATATCATCTATCTGCTTGCTAGCCAGTTCATCAACTATTCCGGGTCTAAGAGCCACTGATTCTGCACAAGAGTTGAATAAATTAACTCTTAAATGGATTGATTTTTCATAAAATTTGTGAAGAAATTCGAAAAAATGGCTAAGGCATTAAGGCGCGCAAGTATGGATGTGTCGCGCAAGTATGGATGTGTCGCGCAAGTATTAAATGTGTCGCGCAAGTTTTTGTCACGCATGTTTTCACTGCGCAAGTCCTATTACCTTGACAGCAGTGCGGCGAAAAGGAAACAGCGGAAAGAAGATGACTTGCGTGGCGAGATCTCGAGAATTCGGAATTGAGATGCTAAGCGCGGCCAATGACCGCATATTTATAGGCCAGGCGGCCTATCTGTGTGCCTACACCCAGTGCGCTCAAGCCCTGCGCGACTCGAGCCTGCGCGCCTAAAGCTCACTTGCGCGCCGCCCTCTGCGCCATCAAGACTTGCGCGCCACCTTTCCTTTGGATGTCTTCTTTTTCCTCAGAGTCACATCCTCATTTCTTTCGGATCCAACTCTGAGGGGGGACTTTTGTTGACGCTCCTTTTTCATCACAGAATCCAAAGGAATGTAAAGGGAAATGACTTAACACAAATTGATTCAACCTTTGAAGAAAATATCAAAAATCGACAAAGGGATGAACAAGGAGAACATTGTCCATAGGTCGTTCAAGTTCCCTCATAGTCACGCAATCCCACTTGCGTGACGCCTGATGGTCGCGCAAGTGACTTGCACAACATAAGTGATAACCGCCCGGGGTCTTCTCCTGCCTATAAATAGACCCTTTGGGCCCCCCCTTCGAGGAGTATTTTTTCCAGAAACTCAGATTTGAGCTCCCGGCGCCCTAGTCTCTTCTCAAAGCTTCTGAAACACTTCTAAGGTAATTTCTTACCTAGAACGGAAGATCTAAAGAGGGGGAGGAAGACCTAAGTGTTGAAACTCATCAACACTTGCGCGCCTGAGTGGACAGCCCTTAAGGGAAAAGGCCACACTTGCACGTCGCCTTACTCCTTCAATAGAACTTGCGCGCCCCTTTTCTGGAAGAACCTCAAGAGGATTCAAAAGGCTTTAATTAAGATTCGATCAAGTATTACCTTACTGGTTAACCGTCGCGCAAGTACACCATGTGTCGCGCAGGCATACCTGCGCGACCAGGACTTGCGCGCCCACGCAGTACCTGCGCGCCTGCCAGAACTTGCGCGCACGTGCCTTTTTGGGTGCCCTTCTTGCCCATTTCACCCCTCTTAAGCCATTCCACCTCTCCTATTCAAGATTCAATCTTCAAGACACTCTTCAAATCCATTTATGGCATGATTTCTTGATTTTTGATTCCTTATCTGAAAGGAACTCTGTAGAATATCTCTCAAAACCTAGTGATTTACACATCTTTATGTCACTAAAGATTGAGATTTCATTCATTCAACCTCATCCTTTAAGATGAGAGAACTCAATCGACCTGGGCCTCCTTTTCCGGAGTAAGGCCCAGTCATAATCCTTAACTTGGGC
Source organism: Viscum album (assembly GCA_963277665.1). Taxonomy (NCBI): domain Eukaryota; kingdom Viridiplantae; phylum Streptophyta; class Magnoliopsida; order Santalales; family Viscaceae; genus Viscum; species Viscum album. The sequence goes on from OY728159.1 coordinate 1,868,951,655, forward strand.
CTCCTTTTCAGGAATAAGCCCCAGTCATAATCCTTAACCTGGGCCTCCTTTTTAGGAGTAAGCCCCAGTCATAATCCTTAACCTGGGCCTCTTTTTCAGGAATAAGCCCCAGTCATAGTCCTTAACCTGGGCCTCCTTTACAGGAATAAGCCACAGTCATAATCCTTAACCTGGGACTCCTTTTCAGGAATAAGCCCCAGTCATAATCCTTAACCTGGACCTCCTTTTCAGAAATAAGCCCCGGTCATAATCCTTAACATGGGCCTCCTTTTCAGGAGTAAGTCCCAGTCATAATTCTTAACTTGGGCATCCTCCTTAGGAGTAAGCCCCAATTCTTAAAGTTCTCAAATCTGGGCATCCTCCTTAGGAGTAAGCCCCGGTCCCCTAATTTGGGCATCCTCCTCAAGAGTAAGCCCCAAACCTTAATTCCCTTAACCTGGGCCTCCTTTTTAGGAGTAAGCCCCAGTCTTAATTTATCTTAACCAGTCCTAATTTACCTTTGATCTGGGATTCCTTTTCAGGAGTAAAACTCAATCATAAGTCTTCTCCTAATTTGGGCCTCCTTTTTAGGAGTAAGCCCCAAGTTAGAGTATTCAAAATCTCCATGAAGCACATATACCTTTATGGACCCTGCCCCTGGATTTCTTCCCTAAAGTAAATCCTAACCTTCATTTATCTGGGCAGTCATGCATACATAAGCCCCACATTATTTCTTATGATTGTGTCTTTCATGGAACAGTTGTCTAATTTTTTACCAATACCTCTTATTTCTCACATCGAGCATGACTCACGTGAGCTTAGAGTGTAAAAGTAATTATGACATCCTTCTTTGAGCCATCAATCATAAACATCATATTCCCTTACTCAAACTACGTGGGTTCTGATTCCTTTTCTAAACAAAGGATACGTAGGTAGCCTGTCTGCGGGTTCGATCCCAACTCTGAAATAATCCATGTCCTTTTGAATGACAATAAACTTCAAGTGCCCCACTGAGTGGCTTTAAAACCAGCATGGTCATCATAATGACCAAGAGACTTCTATATAAATATGTCGAAGGGTACCATTGACCAAGAATCTCTAATAAATACAGATGATTCTCTATCAATGAAGAACCTCTAATACATATAAAAGATTCTCTAAATTTCCTACATATCGATCATTGATTGTCAGATCTAAAATAATACTCATTTTATACTTGGTAATGTAATAAGGATTTACGAATATAACTTAAATCTATAAAGAGAGTACCGGAGTAGACAATAATTCCCCTCAAAAAGGTGTGATGAGTCCGACCTCCCATCCTCTCGACCAATGCAAATTCCTAAGCCTCATCAGTCCACAAACTAATAAGTGTCTACCTTTGGAAATTATGTCCGAATGGATGTGGAATAATTGGATGTTTCCGGTTCTACGAATAAACCTGTTAGAAATCGATCAGAATGTTTGAATATCCCATCAAAAGGAGGTCATCCCCGGAATCCGAGGGAAACAGAGATATTACAAACAAATAGATTATATTACACATTGTGTGTTCATAGGTTAGTTGATGCTACTGTGAAAATACTTATCTCTTTAAGGACCATTATTGGTTGCTAGATCTCGTTCTTAGTTTGTGAATAATATTCACTACTATCGAGATAAGGGCCTAGAGGGTCACACACAATAGTGTATTCAAGAATCTGTCATATTCAGTTGAATATGAGTTTTGGACTTGGTAGGCCCCACCACTGGGTCCGGGATTTGTCCAAGAAATACGATCACCAATGTAATAAATAAATTCATATTATTCAAGTTTATAATAATTATCATTGAATTTATTTATTAATGTATTTACAGGTTTTAAGTAAATACATGAAAAATATTAATTGAAGAATATTAAATTATTCAGGGTTCAATTAATATTTATAATAACGACAATTCAAGTTTTGGACTCAATTATTATCATGTAATATATTTAATATATTAAAAGAAAATTAAAATAATATTTATTACTTATTTTAGTAGTCATAATATGTCGTTAATACTGTTTTGGTTATTTGGGGTCAGGTTGGCATTTTTAAGTAAACACATTACACACTATAAATAGAGGAGAGGGGGGGGGGATTTCACAAAGATGATTCATGGGAATTATCTATCCTCCCCTCTCTCCCATGTTCTATAGAGAGGTTCTCTAGATCCAAGGACCTCAAATCGATCTCTCTCTCTGGCATTGCAAGAAGAGTGATGCAGTAATCTTTGGAGCGTCGAAGGCAACGTCGGAATTCTGCACTAGCAGTCGGACTTTGACGAACGGTGTTCCCGCGGTTTCTTGAAGTGTTGTGGATGATCTAGAGGGGTTTGATGTTGGATTATTCGAGTAGTGATCTCCAATGACGAACTGACATCGTGCATGGATTCAAATTTAAACCAGGTATTTTACGGTTTATTTTTGTTCTTAAAACCCTTCATGCTTGATCCCCAGTTAAAACCGGGTATCTTTTTGCCAACTTCAATAAGTTCACATTGTCCGTCGGTGAAAAGTTTTAAAAATCCCACATGTTAGGGGTTTCCGTTGCACGTTCGGTTCCATCAAGTGGTATCAAAGGGAGTACATGTCGATTTTAAGTCAAATATAAAGTAAATTTTCATTAAATTTAATTAAGTGTGTTGATACGGTCCCAATGCCATAGACAGAATCAGAATCGGACATCGGATGGCCAGTTTGCAGTCATCTGAAGTTTTGAATTCGGATTCCAGATTGAATTCCGGAGGTGTTTCATATTTTGACCAAAAATCCTATGGACGAAATACTCACTGAAGTATCAATTTTTATTTGATATTAATTTCTTAAAATTATTTTTTTATTATTATTATAATTAATTTATGATTTTTATTATAATAACATTATTATTATCATATTATTATTATTTTTCCAAAGCCTAATATATAGGTTTTGGAAAAATTTATAAAGGGGAAAGACTTTATTTGCAAGTATTGGTTGACATAAAAAAAATAGAAGGGACCTACTTTGCAGGTCATGAGGAAAAAAACAATTTTTTGTTTGTAAGGGGGTGGCACCTCTTGGGGGTGACCCGCTTTTATGTATATTTTTTTTTTTTTAAAGGGGGAATTTCCTTGATGTGCAGTGCCTCCCGGAGAAGAGACAACTCCAACAAAAAAAATCTCAGGGTTTGGGGGACCGAGCCACCCCCCCCCCCCCCCCCCCCCCCGCCGTCTTTCTCCCAAAGCAGCAAGTGGACCCACAGGGTTGTATCCTCCCCCGCGCGACGCCTCACTCCTGGTCAGCCCTCCCTCGCTCCTTCCTTCACCGACGAAGGAGGCGTCTGCCGCTGCTCCCACCGGCGACATCGGCCCCCCAGTTCAGGCCGCCTCTACCCCGCGGCGCACCGGCGCTACACACGGCCTCTCTCTCCCATGAATCTACTCCGCACGGGGCCACCTTCTCCCGAGCGGCTCGCACTAGGCCGGTGCACTAGGCTGGATCACTAGGTCGGCACCACCCAGCACCCGCTGCCTCATTCGACGACACACCACAGCCGGTTCGGCCTCCACCCTCAGTGCCGCCTCAGACCGCTCTTCTGTCTGCCGCCACCTCGTCTGGTGATTTTTACCTTCTCACGTGTCAGTTGATCCATCACAACCCATGACGAGTCATTTCCGGTCACCTTGTTTGCTCGTGGAGGAGCCCCACTAGCTGGCCCTCTCACCCATCCACTGTTGTCTAGCACGGCGCCACAACTCGGACCACCACCAGCCATGGCATGTTCACTTGCTGCTTTGTTTGGAAGAACCCGGGCACCGGCTGGATCTGCTACTAGGAGGAACTCATGGCACAAGTTGATCCCTTTCCACTCCACACAGACCAGACTAGCTGCAAAATGGGCATTGGCGGGTTGGCCCAACCCAAAATAGGCTTGGACTAAGCTTCGTGGCCCAAATTGCCCCTGCCTGGGGTTCATACACCCTAGATTGGGCCTACGTAGGTTCGCCCCTACCCACATAGGTCCTGTCTGAAGTTTTATGGACCCGGTAGATTTAATTTAATCAAAAATTAATTAAAATAATTGATTTAATTTTAGTTTAGAATTAAATTAATTAAAAAATAATTTTTGGTTATTAAAATTTAATGCGGCGTAATTAATTTAATTTGGAGTTTAATTAAATTAATTAATTAATTTAATTTTTAGATTTAAAATTAAATTAATTAAATGGTACCAAACGGTGTAAATATTGGATTAAAAATATGAGTGAATTTTTAATTCAATTAAATTTCCTCAAGTTTATTTTTAATTAATGTTTAATTTTTATTCTGCATTTAGTTTATATAAGCGAGTTAATGTGTATACTTATCATGAGTCGTGGACCTACCAATGTCTATATAGTGTTTTTTATTTAATTATTTATTTAATTATTGCATGCAGTTTTGTAAAAATTATTTTAATTTAAAAAAGGGGTGATATGTGTATCATCTCAGAGTCGTTATTTGTATAAGGGCCAACACGCCCATTCTCAGAGTTGTAATTTTATACTCCGAGACACCCTCGCCTGTGTGTGAATACAATTGTATAATGATGGGACGAGATGTGACATAGTCCGTGAATGGTCAAAGGGACACACCAGACAAAAGATATGATGCATTGAAGGGGTATACACTGCATTTTGAGTCGCAGGTGACGCGATACAAGGTATGGCCTCTAGGGTTTAGTTTGGTCTATTATTCACTCAACGGGTCAACTGATAGTACCATCTCATGATTAGGTCATCATTTTATTTTTCATGGTTAATTATTTTTTTGAATCTGTAGTTAATGCGCGATCACGTAGAATAATAATAAACAAGCATACAAGATAAAATGAACATGTGACATAATGAAGTTTTCCATTTATTGCATGGTCAGTTATGAGTGCGATCACATAGTACATGATTATTAAAAAAATAAAATTATTTCTTTCATCAGATTAAAAATAATAAAACCCTCAAAGATATATTAAGTCATAATAGCCTTTCATCATTCAAATTTGGACAAAACCGATTGTTTAAGGTATCGGTCATGCCATAGCTAAGGGTGCCTCTTACTACTGGGGAGTCCTTATAAGAATGATGGGTCGACTTGCCTAAAGTTCTAGTAAGGATTAGCCATAGATAACTTGCTATCATTTTAGAGGAAAGTGTTTAGTAAATCAATTTCTAATTTTAGAAGTTGGGACTTCACTCAACTGATCAAAGAATTGCATGTTAAAGCAGTCGGCTAGCAAAAAGCCTACCTTAACCCCTCCAAGTAGTGGAGTAACCCTAGATTGTAGACTATGAGGGGTGGTTTAGGGATCCTTTCCACTAGAATACTCAAGAGACAGAGTATTCTGATTCTATCATAGAGGATCCATAGAATATGATAAAATAGTGGGAGACATTTAATTAATTATTTAATCAAAATGTGTAAATCGGTAATTAAATAAAAGACACTAATCTGCTAAAATTTATTTTTGTAGTTAAATGGAAAATTATACCACAAGTTTAAAAAATGTGATATTATATTGGATAAAGTAAATATCCACATTGGCATGAGTATCCAAAAATAATACGGACACTTGCATATAGTATTATGATATAGGAAACTCAAGGTTCCAGTGTCCCCAACACTGTTAAACTACCTCAGGAAGTAAGGGTGGAAATGATTACAGGAGAAAAATGCACAAAGCATGTGATGGTTATGTCATTATGCTTTCATCAATGTATGGTGTTAGTTTTTGCCGCTACATTAGGACATGCATGATTTTACATGAAGTCTCATCTTCGAGAAGTTTTCAAGGAGAAAGAGAAGCAATGATATGAATAAGGCGATGGTTACCCTAGTATTTGTAAATTTAAAGATTGATCGTGATCTTTGAATGGATCTCTTTCTCATATCATTTTCACCCTTTACTCAAGTTTCGTTTTAAGTTCTAAAATGAATAAGTATTGAGTAAACGCTTCATTACCTATCCAGGTAAGGTTCTCCAAGTGAATAAGAATATCAAATATAGGTTTATCTTTAATTCTTATGGTGAATAAACTGAAAGACAGGGTGAAAAGGCCAAAAGTCAAGTAATTCCAATGGCACATTCACAACATCCATCAATGAATGGGGTATTAACAAATGTTATTTTCATTTCATATTATAAAACAAAACAATGGATGTTTAAAAGCAATAAACTTTAAATTAAAGAAGCAAGTTACCTGCTTCTTGTTCAAAAATATTCATCAATTGTAATGTTTCAGTTTTACTACTTGGGTATTAAATAAAATATATTGGTGACATATGTGTATTCTAATATGGTAACCAGGTAAGTATAGACACCTTACTATATGTAAGGTGTATTCTCCAAGTGGCTGTGAAAGGGTGATACCTAGGCCAGTGGTGAGAAGTACACTACTTATTTAATTTCTAAGTGAAAGATTCGTGTTGAACTATTATTTAGTATAACCAAAAACATTAATCTCATGTGTCCTTGGACACAAGGAGACATTATTTCAGGTTCTAGAATGAATGTTGTTTTTGGTATTTAAAACTCAATCACTAGTTCAGTAATACATGAATCATAGGCAATTAGTGATGAATATAAATGTAAGACTTGTACCCTGTTATGACAATATGATTCTTTTTCAAGTAATACTAAAATTGGACATCATGTATATAATAATTATGGTATTTAGGCTTAGCATAGCTAAATACTTTTGGTGTTATCAACGTCTTTAGTTTGGACAAAGGGGCCTTTAGAAATAAAGGTATGTCACGAAGCTTTTGGAAATAGTGGAATAAGTGAACGTGAACTATTACAATGATAAAATAGAGGTATAAATATACCTAATAAGATTAATCTAAGTAATTAATGAATAACAAATGAAGTAAGTGCATGGTTATAAAATATGAGATTCTTTGAGCCAGCATGTCGAAGAATGTCTTGACTGTGCAAATCATCGATCATGATAATGTAGCGTGGAGTAATTCCTAAATGCACAATACCTTATCCACATCACGACATTGATGTTAATGAGGAGGATCGATGATGAAGTCTTACATGTTAACACTGATCAACAAAATGTAGCGTGGATTAATTCCTAAACGCATGTTTTATATATTAGAGTCATGATGTAAAGAGTATCAATATTGCAACTTGTAGAAACTTTTATTATATTTCGTGACATGCTACTCAAATAAGAGTGATATCCCACGACTATATGTCAACTATAATGAAAAATGGATATTATATGAGTTTTGGTATGATGGAAATCCATTATGTCATAAGGACATGTGTTTGGATGCAAATAGTTTGTTCGGATACAAAAAAAACTTGCATCAAGATAAACACATTGTACATCTAAGATAATTATCCTAAACGTTTCTTAGGATGTTACATAAATCCCTGAGATAGAAAAGTAGGCAGTCAAGTAATATACTACACTTATATGTAAGGGTTCACATCTCTTTTATAAATAGTGGGAGATATATTGACTTGTGTTTAGTTAATGCTCAAGATACACAAATAGTTGGCATAGATACTAGTTCCACAAGTACATGTGGAACAGAGTATGTTCCAGAGACACATACTGCATAGGAAGGATAAAACCATGGTTATGGATTTAATATTCACCGTTTTCGATGATTTATTATTAAATGTGAATAATATTTCCTACAAGTATCCAGTGTATAGAAATTAGATAAAATTGATAAGACCAACTGAAATTAAATTAATGGATTCCATTTATCAATGTGAAAAGGGGCTTATTATTTTGAATATTGTGGTGGGTATTCAAGTGAGTTGATACATGGGAGGTACAAGAATAGTACCAGTAAGGCTCGATTGGTTTGAACAAGCCTTTATGCCTAAATCCGTTAGAATTTACTTATCATATCTAATATCTATGATAAAATTATGTAGCATTGGATGTCATAACCATCAATCGTAGATTTTGTCTATATGACGCAACCAAAAATGGATGGTCACGTCACAGAATGCTAATAAAGGTTTCAAGTTACTGAAATCCTATTTAGGATTAAAGTAAGAAACATGATCATAGAATATACATTTGCAACAAATGATTTCCATGTGTCTAAAAGAGGTTAATGGGAGAATCAAATTTTTCCAAGCAAATTATGTTCGGAAACATATGGAAAATAGACATTGGTCTTACAGTTAGTTAAGACCAAAATGAAATTTATTCTCTAGTGATTGACTTAAATTAGCAACCTAAGTTCTAGGTAATAGGATCTACTGAGGTATATCTATAGTTTTCTTGTTCCTAGTCATTCGTACATATAGTGACATAGTATTGAAAAAAATACAAGTTGGAACAATTCAAGAAATGAATTGTTTCCTATGTCATAGGGCATAATCTATTCAGGTTGACATGTCTGAAACATAAAAAGAGATAAATTTGATGGGTTAAATTCATACATCAAAGCGATGGATCAATCACATATGCCATAATATGTACAAGTAGTGATATTTCCAAGGTATATTTTACAGTAGGAAAATATCAGTTATATCAAGGAGCACTGTAAGGGATACAGTCAGATCTATCTAATTGTACTTCAGCAAGTAAAAAAGATATGTACTGGTAAGTGGAGAAGAAAGGATGCTAGTTTTCAGGGATATAAACTAGTATTCCATATATAAATATGATCTATTATCATATTTAGGCTAAAGACGATGAGAGAGTCAAGCTCATATAAGCCAGTGGTATCCATAACTGAAAATACCGAGTACGTTGCAGCATCTGAGGTAGCTAAGAAGTAGTTATTAAATGCAATTATTTGTTCCAGTTATTGGAATCACACTTTATGAGAAAAGTATTATCATAATGTAAATTATGAAATTCTTACTAGCCAAGATGTAAAAGTTACGACAGTGTACAAGTGGGATATACTCAGGATACCATATCTTGAGAAGTTTCACTCAACAAGACAAGGTTGAAATAGCAGAATATCCATGTGGTGGAACTGTGGTGGACCCAATAACTAAATCTATTACTCAGCAGAAACATGATGTTCATCATGTGAGTAGCTAACAAGTTTGGTTAGAAAGTCGGCTCTAGTGCAAGTGGGAGTATTGAAATAGTGGGTCCCCAAGACCCAACTATTCAGTGATATTGATTACCATATCATGTATACAGTTATCTATACATAATTTTTATTTCCATTATAGTGTATACTTTTCTAAGACCACTATTTAAATGGTAATGTCAAAATATTAATTGTTGTATCGAAAGGTTTTAGTAGATCCCAGGCTATAATGAGAACCTCTATATACTATGACATTAATCTTAAATATATGTTCTATGGTCTAGATACATCTTACCGATTGGACACAGTAGATGTTTAGATATTAGGTGTTGGGGGCTCATAAGCATTGAGAATTCTTCTCATGAAGTTTGTACTTGGTGATCTCTAGTAGTGAGATCATGAGGACTAACCCGCCAATATGAACACCACATGTTTCTGGTGTCATTGGATGTTCCTATCTATGATCATGTGTAATGGTCTCCTAACTTGAGATCATTACCAATGTATGTCATTTGATTGTGTACTTTGATGCAAGATGAAAACCATAGAAATGAAGTTGTGGCAAGGTGGTTTGTGTTAGGTACGTCATTGGTGGCATGGCATTGGTTGAATGGTTAAGAAATGATTTTTTGATTCCGGGTTATGGAAGTAATATATCTCAGGACGTGTTGATAAGGATGGTAATACCTTTATAAGACCATGTCCATGGTAGTCGAGGGTAAATCCCTCCAGTTAAATCAGAAAACAATAAATCAAGAAAAGGGTGATGACACGTGAGTGCGTCCTACTTTATGATGTATTACAGACAAAGAGATTATATTACACAGTGCGTGTTTGTAGGTTGGTTGTTATTGTTGTGACAATCCTTATCTCTTTAAGGGACATGATGGGCTGCTAGATCCTGCTCTTTGTCTATGAATAATATTCACTACTATTGAGATAAGGTCCTAGAGGGTCACACACAATAGTGTATTCAAGAATATTCCATATTCAGTTGAATATGAGTTTTGGACATGGTGGGCCCCACCACTGGGGTTCGAGATTTGTCAAAGAAATACGATCACCAATGCAATAAATAAATTCATATTATCCAAGTTTAGAATAATGAGAATTTAATTTAATGTATTTTGGTGTTTTATGTAAATACAGGAAAAATATTAATTAATTAATATTAAATTATTCAAGGTTCAATTAATATTTCTGGGAACGATGAGTCAAGATTTGGACTCAGTTATTATCATGTAATATATTTAATATATTACAATAAAGTGATAATAATATTTATGACTCAGTTTAGTAGTCATGATATGTCGTTAATAGTGCGTTGATTATTTGGGGTTGGGTTGATATTTCCAGGTAAACACAATACACACTATAAATAGAGGAGGAGGGGCTTTTACAAAGATGATTCATGGGAATTATATCTCATGTCCTCTCTCCCATGTTCTAAAGAGAGATGATTTGAATCCAAGGAGCTCAGATTGATCACTCTCTCTTGCATCGTAAGAAGAGCAATGTAATGATTTTTGGAGTGTCAAAGGCATCATCGTAATTTCGTGCCAACACCCGGACTTCGAAGAACGGTGTTCCCACAATTTCTTGAAGTGTGTGTGGATGATCTGGAGGAGTTTGATGTCGTATTCTTCAAGCAGCGATCTCCAATGATGATCTGAAATCATGCACAGATTCGTATTTACACCAAGTATTTTTACGGTTTATTTTTGTGCTTAAAACCCTTCATGATTGATCCTTAGCTTTAACCGGGTAGCTTTTTGCCAACGTCAACAAGTTCACATCAACCTTTGATGAAATTTTTTAAAAATACCACCTGTTTGGGGATTCTTTTGTATTCCCAGTTCCTTCAACCCAAAAAAATCCTCAAATTTGAACATTATGATGGATTAGTGATAGATGTTATTATATTAAAAATCAACCAGAGGTGGGTTCTTGAACCACAACCCACCAAATTCTAAGATGCTAGATCACAACATGTCCTTCTATGTCTGGATGGTCTACTCTATCTTCCCATCAATTTGAGGATAAAAATTAGTGCTAAGGTGAAACTAGGATCCAAAATAAAGTTATAATCCTCTATGTACCCATGAATTAAAATGAAGTTCCTGATTAGATATGATGGTCCTTGATACCCAATGAATCTTGTCCATGTCATCCACATACTTCCTTGATAAAACATCCACAACACTCAATTCACGAATCACTATAAAATGGTTCAACTTCTTCAGTCGGTCCCCTATTATCCAAACTATATCACATCATGCTTGAGCTTGGGGTAACCTAATGATTAAATCCATTGAAATTTTCTCTCATTTCTACTCAAGGAAATTCAAAGGATGCATCAACCCTAAAGTAAATTGGGGTTCAACCTTCACTTGCTGAAAAACTAGGACTGATCCATGAACTCTACCATTGACCAGCTCATTCCTGACCACTAAAGCTACCTCCTTAAGCCACGGTACATCTAAGACACACCCAGATGTTCTAATAAAGTTGAAATATGAAACACATAGATAACTCCCTCATGTATCTACAATGGAATAAATATCCTCCCTTGAAACAATATCTAGTTTTTTCCATCCTCTGACCATCCCTCTAGAGCATCACAATAGAAAACATGATCTCACATCACCTATACATCTAAGTATTCTCATTGTATTCCTCCACCTATTGCATAAAATAAAATTTTATTATCATATGATAAATACAACATATTTCATTAACTTCTTCAGTATCAATATGAATCACTGTGAGCACCTCCATCCCTCTCCAAACTTCTTTAGACTCTCAAACCACATCACCTCAAGACTTATAACTCAGTGCATCGACAAATACATTTCTCTTTATTGAGGTGTAGGAGATCTCAAAATTATAACATTTTAGAAACTCCATACACCTATATTATTTTGAATTCATATACCACTAAGATAAAACATATTTATGGATCTTATTGTCCATGAAAACTACAATGTTCTCACCAATGAGATAATCTCACCACAAATTCATCGCAAACACCCCAGTTGATAACTCTAGTTCATGGGTGAAAAAATTATGCTCGTGGGTACATAACATCCTAGAACTATAAGTTATTTACTACCTATAATGCATCTAAATGAATGCCATATGGGATGTTACATAGAAAACCTATCACACACTCCACAGGAAACCAGATCACTAGGTCATTAATCATCATATCTTTTAGGTAACTAAAAACCACTTGAAACTGATTAGTTTAAAAAAGATAATGATCCTTCATAGTCAAAGATATCATTAGAACTAAAAACTAAGATAAATCACACACAAACCTCTAATAATATCCTATGAGACCAAGTAAACTATAAACCCATACCACATTCTTAGGTTCCACCCAAGAAACAGCTACCTCAATAATGGGTCAATGACCACATCCTACTGAAACACCAAAAATTTGGGAATTTCACCTCTTGCATCCAAAACCTTCACTTATATAGATTTATATAGACCTGATGGTGTAAAAGGACTTTCAACAAATATTTTATATGATCAAAGTGATCCTCCTCTAACTTCAAATAAATCAAGATGTCATCAATGAACATGACTTTGAACTAGTCTATGAACTCTCGAAAAAAAAGTGCATGAGTCCCATGAAAAAATAAGGTTCATTCATGACACTTAATGACATGACCATGAACTAGAATTTCCAATACTTGAACCTAAAGGTAGTATTCATGATAACCTTATCTTTCACTTGCATATGATGATATCCAGACCCAATTAGATCTTCAAAAAACAACTGGATCCCTTCAGTTGGTCAAACATATCATCAATACTCAGAAAAGGGTTACATTTATTAACTGTCACCAAGTTTAACCTCCAGTAGTCTACACATAACCATAGACTACCATCCAACTTTTTAGAGAATTACATTGGCACACCCCAAGGAGATACACTAGTTTGTATGAAACCTCTCATATCCATATTTTCAACCTGTATCCTCAATTCACATATATTTGTAGGAATTATTCGATAGGGGCCATCAAAATAAAAGATTTTCCTTCTTTCAACTCTATTACAAACTTGATTTAGCATTGAGGGGGTAAGTCTATAACCACATCTAGGAAGATGTCAATATACTATTTAACAACCCCAGGAACACCCTCATCCTAGGATGCCACTAATAGCTCTGCTAACTAAGATAATATAGGTTCCACTTTATGACTACCTGTATGATAACCCAACTCAATAGTAAATTCCACTCGCTATCTTTCCACATCAGAAAACAAAACCCTCCTTCGAAAATAATTTATGACTACATTCAAGGAATAAAACAAATTCATTCCAAGGATAACATAATATGGTTGTATTTTTAGTAAGAATAAATCCCCCAATAATTGGTTCTACCCTATCACCAGTTTATATCCCCAGTACACATCAAACAAAGCAGTCTGACCTCTCAAATGAATGGAAAAAACTAGGGGTTCTGGAAGTATCTCCACCTCAAGTCTCAAAGAATGGACCAAATTAAGAGCAACAAATGAGTGCAAGTATCCTGAATCAAATAGTGTATAAGCTAGGGTGGATAATAAACTGATCATACCTCAAACTACTTCTATACATGTTAGTAGTGGAACCTCTATCTTATGCATATTTCCACTTCTAGCTTCTATGAATCTCTTATGATAGCCTCCATAACCAAATTTTGGTCTAGGTTATTAAGGATGGTTCCTATTATGAGGATAGCCTCTACCTAATCTATCTTACATTGGATATTAAACAAACACTAGTGTCCCTTTCAACTGATACTACCTCTAAGTAAACTACTAGTGATTCAAAAATTAGGCATGACCAGTAAAATAATATCCCCCCCTCCCTCAACTGTCAGACACTGATCTAATTGGTGACCGTAACCCCAAAAAATGTATCAAAAAATCAAAAATACCCTATTAGATACTCAGGAGGTACTACCCTAGGATGATGTGAAAATATCTATCAAGGTTGGTTCCCCACTGGTTAGAATCATGACTATCTAGACATCTATGATTTACTTCTTAGAAACCTACTTTGGAATAAACCTCATTGGCTACCATCTCAAGGCTCACCCCAAAAATAAATCATTCACTTGATAACATATTTCTTTTTCTACACCTCTAAATATATAGGAAGCATAAATGAGGTGAATATATGTCTGATCATGGGGAATATAACCTCCTCTAGAAACCATTATTTGGACTCCTCATATGGGAAGACATCAGGTGAAAAGTAAAAGAGGTCCTTAAACTTGACCCCAAGCTCCCGTACAATCAGTCTCTCCTAATAAAGGTAGAGTATCCCTTGCTTATTTTTCACCTTCATCATCAATGACAAGAACACTATATTAAACTCCTAAAATTCATCCCATAAAAAATTTTCCTTCTTCTGATCACCAATATACATCATCTACCACTTAATTTTGTCTCCCCACATATAAATAACTACCATTGGCACCAAAAAATGATCCCAAGTTCAAATCAAACAAAAAGTTATCTTAAGATCCTCAAACTAGCACTCTGTCTCCAAATCAGATATGCTCCCCTCATAGACATCTAGGCTCTACCACTAAAAGGTGCGCAAGACCCTTTTTCCATGCATCATTCTCCTCATTTAGGTCAATCCTCTAATGATCAATTGGATTTACCTGCTAACCACTACAAATTGAGATACATATGGATGATAACCAGATTCCATTCTTAAAAATCAAGGAGAAACCCTAAGCCTATTAGAACATAATTTTATCAAGGTATATTTGTTCAATTTTAGTTAATCGCCCAAATTCACCACAATTCAGACATAAATAAAAAAAATCATTATTATTGTACCATCCCTAGATATCTTCCCTATAAAAAGGTCCACTTCACTTGGTTTTTTGGTAGACTCTGGGTCCTTGCATTAGATCATAGGGGTCCTAAAATCCAATGTCCTAGCGGGTCTCCCTAGAATATGTCACATACCAAGATCGACTTCTACTGTTTCCCTACCAATCCATTCAATCGTCGTAGTGCCTAATTTCAAAATTCACCCTATGTCTCAACCAAAAATCTATGATATCACTCGGACCTGACCCACTCCCTCCAAAGTTACCCATCATATCCCAGCAGTGGAGGAAGAGAGATAATGACCTCTGAATCCCACCAGTAGTAGGCCTCAGGTTGGCGATTATGACTAAGGGAATAAAAATATCACATGTGGAAGGAATTACCCTAAATAATAATATGGATCTATAGGTAATATAAATAAACCACCAACAAAATATATAAAATAATATAAAATTTAACCAATTATATCCTAAAATACATGAAAAAAGTTTAAAAAAAATACAAACAAAAGTCTCCAAGTAAGCACTAAAATACAATTCCTACAGTAGAGACTTGACAACAACTCTAACATCCAAGATAGCGATGTACATATCATTCCCCAAAATCCTATTATAAAACTAACAAACAATTTATATATACATATATTGAGCATAACATGAATACTCAATATGATAATATCCAAGGTCTCTCATGCACATGTGAGAAGAGCATACTGATGTACTAGTGAGTAAATAGAAAAACTGACATCCACCTAAATAGGTCTACCAACCAATACCAACCTCAATATAGAACACTCACCAAATAATGTATTTAATAGTAACATAGTATATAAATAATATAGAATAAAGGTACCCCAAACCACTTCATGTTGATTTTATGCTCTCACACCTCAACATTAAGCATCATGTTCTTTCATTCCTTCCATGTTATCTCATCACGTGTATACCCATCTCTAATGTGGTTTGGGATGCATCCCTACCTATCCCAACCACCCATGAGGTCTATCATATGGTGCTAGAATCATTCATCATCATAACACAACCTCATCCACATGACCATGGTAGTAGGGTATCATGAATGTGAATGACATCAACCTCATGCCCTCCTCCTACCACACATAACCCCCACCACATATCACATCCTCTTCATATCTGGGTAATCTCTAATATTGAATGTTCATCACTGGGAAATATCCAAAAAACCATATCATCATCACTACTACAAAATAAAGAGTGTGTAACAGAGGGTAGCTATCTATATGGTTCACCACATTCCTAAATGTTAGAGAAAACACCTAGAAACAAAAACATTTTGGCATTGGTAATGTCATTCAACTTGTGTGGGTGCGTATAAAATAACATGAAAATAAAAGATAGATATATATCACGCAATATCCAACCTATGGGTAAACATAAACTATACTATCAAACTCCACAACACCACCACTACACCACACGACATATATCATAACTGTTTCCACAACTAAATGTATCACATCACACTACCATCATGCATCATCCCATAACTTCCACTTTTGTCTACAATCCATCACTATTTCACTAATGTTAAATTCATTAATCTAGTTACCAATTCTCATGTTTCATACCATACTTAATTTAGTTAATTAAATCCAATTACTACACATCAATTTTGGCCCATTCATATATTTAATTTCATCCCATGATTATTAATTTACCAACCCATGTCATTTTAGTTTCAGTATTTCAAATCATTCCATGGATAACCCGGAAACTAAGGTAATGACTCTAAATAATGAATCTTCTATACCATATAAACCATCATTATAATGAAATGTATTTTAATCCATCTCAATGCAATAACCACAAATCACAACTATCGTATATCGTACCACATCACATCTCATTCCAACCAACCATCACTTTGTTTCCCAACACACTCTGCACCCAAGACGGTGACCACCATAATTGCACAAGCCCCAAAAAGGTTCACACAACCACAATAGACTTATTTTAAGAACATAAACACACATTTGTATATATCAGCATCCATATTTTACAAAAAAATTATGTTTAATGTCTTTCACATAGCATCACTTGTTCTTTAGCATGGGTATTATCACATAATTCCAGTTTTCCATGGGTATCCAATTCATTAACCATATATAAATGATTAGCCTTTTTAATGCATGGTGAAATAAATCAAACAAAATAGTAATGTTATCATAATTCAAAACATTTATATCACAAATAAGGTTCCCAACAACTTTTATTTTTAGTAGTATCAACAATAAAGTGTCATCGCGGTGGAATTATCGCAAAAACAATAAACATAGGTGATTACTCCCCATTACCATAAAATTAAAATTTAGAAAATTAATTATCTTCGTAATCAAATGCTTATTATTCACCCAATGAATATAAAAATAATGGAATCCTCATATATACATAAAATGGTATAGAACGAGGAACCCCTACCTTAACTAAGATTTCCAAATTGTTGTTCAAGGAAGGAAAGGAAAATTAACATCCTCATGAACAAGATCAAACCAAGGATGGATCAGAAACCTATAACACAATGCCCTCAATGAACATATAGTCACTAAATTACCCAAATCATCCTTATTTATAAGAAAAAACTTCACCCGAATGAAGAATAGGGGAAAACATAAAAGGAAAAAGATGAATCACCATATAATTTCAAATCCTTAATACCCGTATTCCAAGACTCAAATCCCACAAGGAAATGGTTAAAGGACTCCTAAAATCACCTAATATCCACCAAATAATTGAGATAAAAGAATAACGGAATATAGGTTTAGAAGGGTATTGGAAATTTATAGTCAAACTAGAAAATAGAAGACCACAATGCCACACCCTTCACTATAGTATAGGGGTTCTGGCTCAGGACAAGACTATGTTGAAAAGGAAGGGATTGTGCTATAATAGTGTTGGTTAAAACCACAACTAGAAAACATGATGAGGACCACACCACATATCTTATAAATTGGAATAAGGGCCACAATGAAAGAGAAACCACCATTATATAGAATTTAATCATCAAGTAAAAGACAATGTCGTAACCTAGATCCATGGCGTAGCAAACTCAAAATTGAAAGAACCAGCAAAATACATCCTTAGAGAATCCACACTATAGAATAAAATCCACACCATATCTATGACAAAAAAGTTAGAACCACCAAATATCCAATTTTAAGGATCTACACCAAAAATGACCTCTCGATGTCATAGTCACTACTTTTATGGTACAACATAATCTTCCATGCCATAAAATATTTCCCAAGATGAAATTTCATCCATGAATCCACCTTACACTCTTCAAACCCCTTGTAACGCCCCCAAAACACCATCATCACATTAATTTATACAAAGTGATAGGTCAAGAATTCTATACCATTACATTAGATACCTCTCAAATAATTATCATCCTATTGAATCAAAACAAAACTCAGCAAAGGAAAAGGAAGTGGGTTCCAAAAAAACCACTATGTGAGATACCTCTCCGGAATTTTTTCACAACTTAAACACTACCACCATATCACACCATCCTCAATCTACTTCTCCTCCACACAAATATTTGTACATCCATTTCAACCTCTACACATCCTGAGACAAAAATCACCAAAACTGCAACAAAACACTACCCCAGGCACACAAATTAGGAAAACCCACCCTTCATATCAAGATGTTGCCCACTTTTGGTGGAACTAACTCACCCGTGATATTTTAAAATGTGTTGAAAATATAATGCATATTTATTGGGAAGGGTTTTATCCTATTTATCTACTTGAATCCATAACACACCTCCAGTAAGGGAAAATGACAAATCGCTAAATTAGTAAGATTCAAGAGTCACATCATCAAAGAAAACAAAACAAAGAAAAACTAAAAATAAATCAGGGTGTTGGGAATGAATATATGCCTCACAATCCAAATTAATCTTCTCCAAGACACCATGATTCATATCAAATGAACCAAGTGAAATTTTCATCAATGAAACGCGTTCTCTCAATAATCATGAATCTCTACTGGCCTCTTCGTGAACATCATGTCATCCCTGATATCTAACTCTCCCTAGTCAATGACATGGGAGTCATTATGAATATACTGATGAAGATGAGATGGTTGGAAGACATTTTGGATTATGTACAGATGTTGTGGATGGTTCAACCAATATTCCACCTCACCATCATGCTCCAACACCTCAAAAGACCCAACAAACCAAGGATAAATCTTAATCCCTCATCCAAATCTCTACTGTACATGATGAGGGAAAACTCTCAACAAAACATGATCTCTAACCTCAAACTCTCTAGGCATTTTTCTATGATCAGTATAGGCCTTATGATAGTTTTTTTCCACCTACATCCACTCTCTTACTATCTAGATCTTTTCGGTCATACACTACGCCATGTTGGGACCAAGAATTGTTGACTCACCAACCTTCATTGAACATAATAGATAACAACAAGGTTTCCCATACAACACCTAAAATGGAGAAATGTCAATGGATGAGTGATAAATTTTATTATAATAAAACTCAACAATAGGTAGGTTCCTTACCCATTACCCACAAAATTTTAATACACAAGCTCTCAAAATATCCTCTAGTGTTTGGATGGTCCACTCCATCTACCCATCAGTTTGAGGATGAAAAGTAGTGCTAACATGAAACTAGGATCCATAGAAATACTAAAATTACCTCTAAACATGTGAGTTAAAATGAGGGTCCCAGTCATAAATGATGGTCCTCAGTAATCTATCAAGCCTAACCACACAATCTATATACCACCTTTCCAATATGTTTACTTTATCATTAATTCCTCTATCACACAAACTAAATCAGATTTTTTCTGAGCCTAGGGTACCCTAATGATGAAATCCATCAAAATATGATACTATTTTTACTTAGGGAAATATACAGGATGCAATAAACCTTAAAGAATTTGGTTCTTGACCATCACCTGCTGACAAAACAAGCACCACGATATGAATTCCAACACTGAACTCTTTATTCCAGGACACCAAATATTCCTCCTCAATCCATGGTATATATAAGAAAGACCATGATATACTGCTAAAGGTGAGATGTGAATCTTAAAGATAAATCCCTCATACATCACCAATAGAACACACAAACTCCCTCAAAACAACATCTACTTCTGACCATCCTCTAACCATCCCTATGGAGCATCACCATGTATAACACGATCTTGAATCACCTCTGTCTCTAAGTCTCCCCATTCGGAATCCTCCACCTACTTCATCAAAGACAATTCAATGTTTATTTGATAAGAAAATATCTACCACCAATTCCTCATCATCAAGATGCATTATTTTGAGCTCCTCCATCCCTCTACAAACATCCTCATACTCTTAAACTACGTCACCTATAGACTTCAAACTCAAAGTATCAATAAATAAATTTCCATTTCCCGAGGTGTAGTAGATCTCAAAATAGTAATCTTGTAGAAACTTCATCCACCTCTACTGGTGTAAATTCAAATCCCTTTGAGATAAAATATATTATAGGATCTTATGATCTGTAAAAAACATAAAGTGATCATTGATGAGGTAATGTCACAAAAAAATTAGTGAAAACTTGATGTCCACTAACTCCAGGTCATGGGTGGCATGGTTGTTCTCATGGAGATGTAACTTCCTGGACCTATAAGTGATTACTTTCCTATTGTACAATAAAAATAATCTCAATATTGAATAGGATACATCATAAAAAACCTCAAACATCACACCCTATATGGAAATCCAAAGAACTATGGTACTAATCATCCCCTCCTATAAGTAAACGAATCCCACCTTACACTAATAAATTTATATAAAATCCTGGTCTAACAGAGTAAAATCTGTCAGTAGGGATACAATCTGAGATAAATCAGACACAAAAAACTGATAATAACCCGTAATACTAAGAAAACTATGAACCTGTTCCATATTCTTGTGTTATTCCAAAGAAATAAGTTTCTTAATTTTTATGGTTCTATAACCACAACCTACTAACACACCACATTCATAAGGAAATGAACCCCTCAAATCCAAAATTTTCACTTGGATAGATTTCCATGAAGCTAATGGTGTCGAAGGACTTATAGGACAACTCTGAGATGATTAGCATGCTCCTCCTCAGACTTCAAGTAGATTAAAATTTCATCAATGAATACAAATTTGAACTAACCAATTAACTCTTTGATCATGTATTTCATGAGCATCATAAACACAGTTGGTTTATTCATGAAACTGAATGGAATTATAATGAACTTAAAGTACCCAAACCTACACCTAAAGGAGGTCTTCAGGATATCCTCATCTTTCACCCTCATCTAGTGATATCCATACTGCAAATTGATCTTTAAAAAATAATTGTAACCCTTTATCTAGTCAAATATATTTTTAATCCTCAGAAGGTGCTAATAGTTCTTGACCATCAATTGGCTTAAGCTTCATTAGTCTATGAAAAACCTTAGACTATCATCTGATTTTTTTGTGAACAACACTAGTGCACCCTAAGAAGATACAATGGGTTGAATCAAAACCCTATACATCATATCATATACCAACAATATTAACTCATGCACCTCTATAGGTGCCATTGTATAGGGACCATCAAAATCAGATATGTTTTGGATTAAAAATCTATTCTAAAATTGATGTCATTTCGAGGGGCTAGGGTCACAATCAAATCTAGGAATACATCGAAAAATTTATACACTACCCTGGGAACACAATTTATCTGATCTTCAAATGATATCTCTTCCAATTGAGATAACAAAGGTTCTACTTTTCTACCACCCATCTGATAGCACTGATCACCTATGAAATCCTGTATATAGCCTTCCACGTTAGAAAATGAAACTCTCCTCCAGAAACTATTCATGAATGAATGAATATAATATAGACAATAAATATTAAGTATAAAATTATATGGATATATCTATAGTAAGAAAAAAATTCCCCACTGACTGGTGTTTCCCCATCACCAGCCTATATCCCGGTCACACATCAAACAAAGCGGCATGACCTCCAACTTGTGTGGAAAACACCAGGAGAAATAGAAGTATATACACCTAAAATCCCAAATTATTAACCAAATTAAAATAAACAAATTATTTTGAGGCACCTAAATAAAACAAGGAATACACTAGGGTGGATGATAAACTAATCATGCCACAGACTACCTCTAACCATGTGGTCAGTGGAACCACCATCACATGAATCTTCCTACATCCAACTATTTTACCTCTTTTCATGAGGCCTTGAATACCATTCTCTATTCTAGGTCACTTAGTATGGGAACCATCATGAGGATTCCCTATACTAACTACATCTTCCCTCATCTACTAAACAAACATCGGAGGCCCCTGCTACTGATACTACCTCGTAAAAAACTGATACTGCTACTAAAAATTTTCATGAATGTCCATTTAATATTATTCATAATGAGCTATTAGACACTGATCCTAGCAGTTTCTATGACCCTCGTAAACATATCATGAAAATGTAAACCCCCTATAGATGCTTGAGATCCACTAGTACCAATATTATGTTAAAATTTCAGTTGAGGTTGATTCTCTACCATACAAAACCCTATTTGTCTAAACATCTGTAATCCAATTCCTAGATCCCTTCTCCTTAAGATGAATTATTATCCACCCTCTCTAGGAACACCTTAAAAATAAATAATTCACTCGATGACCTCTACTTTTTATACACCTCCAAATACATAACAACCATAAATGGGGTGATTATAAATCTGATCACAGGTGTAACACCTCCTACATACATTACACTTTACACTTCTCATATGGTAATACATCAGGTGAAAAATGTTCTAGGTCCTTAAAAATTACCCAAATATCCCATACACTTAGACTCCCATGCTAAAGGGAGGGTATATCATCCATATTTTTCACCTTCAACATTAATGACAAGAACTTCATATGAAACTTCTTCTAGAATTCATCCCAAAAAAAACATATGCCTCTTTCATATCACTAATATATAGTATATGACATTTATTCATAGCTCCCAACATCTAATTAACTTCTATAAGTACCCAAAACATATCTTGATCTCAAATCAGACCAAAATTATTCTCCAGAACCTCCAACAGGTGCTTTGTATCTAGATAAAAGATGACCTCATCATACTTTCCTAGGATCTATCAATGAAAGAAATGTAAGGCCCCTTTCCATGTCTTATCTTCCTATTTTGGTTCAATACTCTAATAATAAAATAGGTTATTCTATTTAACCTCTACTGCATAAGCTACTTGTAGAGGATGACAGAGATACATTCCAAAAAATAAAGGATAATCCCCAAGACTTATAGCATATAATTTTATCTATTTTTATTTATTAAAATTTACTCAATCCCCCAAATTCACCCTAATTTATACATAAATACAAAAAAACATGATTTATGTAAATTCCCTAGGTCTATACCCTACAAACAAACCAATTCTCTTGTTCATTTAGTAGACTCGGGTTCCCTAAATCGGATCAAGGGGGATATAAAATCCCATTTCCAAGTCAATATTTGTGTACTATGTTAGATACTAGGATAAACTGACATCATTTCCCTCCCTACAAAGATACCCATCAAGGTTTATCATTGGAGGAAGAGAGATAATGACCTCTGAGGCCTGCCAACAGTAAGCCTTGGGTCAGCAAGTAGCACAGAAGGTATAAAAATATCACATATGGAAGGCATTACCCTTAATAATAATAAGTATCTAGAGATAAGATAAATAAAAATCCAATAAAATCTATCACATCATATAAAATTAAACCAAGGTCATCCCATAATTCATGAAAAATGTAAAAAAATACAAACAAAATTCTCCATGTAAATAGCAAAAGACAAGTCCTATAGTAGTGACTCAATAACAGCTCCATCATACAAGACAATAATGTACATCTCGATCCCTAAAATCCTATAAGAAATTAGAAAAATAATTTATACATAAATAGGGTGTTAATAACATGTTTACTTACTTGGATCATACCCAAAATCTCTCATTCACATGTGAAAACAGCATACTAATGCACTAGTGCATAAAAAACAAAACCAACATGCACCTAAACAAGTCTACTAACCAATCCCAAACTCACCATTACACGCTCACCAATAATGCATCCAATTGTAACATAGTACAAAATAATATAAAACAAAGGCACCCCATGACTACCTCCCCACTAATATTTCACTCTCGTGCCCCAATTTCAAACATCATGTGCTCCCATTCTTTCCATGAATATATTATCACTTGTCCATCCATATCTAATGTGGTTAGAGATGCATCCCTACCTATCCAAACCTACCATAGGGTCTACCGTCTAGTCCTAGAATCAGTCATCATCACATCACAACCTCATATACATAACCAAGGTAGTATGGTATCATGAACATGAAGGACATTAACCTTGTTCCTTCCTCCTACCACGCATGACCCCACCACATTTCATGTTCCCATCATCTCAAGGTAATCTATAACACAAACTCATCATATTTGGTAAATATATAACATTAACCCATATCATCATCACTACTTTCAAATTAATATTTGGGAAGGGGTAGTCATCCAATTCACCACCTTCTTGGATATTGGGGAAAACACCTGAACCCCAAAAAATAGGCATTGGTAAGGAAATCCAACTTGGGTGGGTGGGTATAAAATAACATGAAAATTAAAGATAGATAGATAGAACACAATACAAAACCTATGGGTAAACATAACTTTCACTAGCGTACCCCATAGTACCACCACAACACCACATGAAATCCATCAAAACCATTTCTAACACTAAATGCATCACATCACACTACCATCACACATCATCAAACAACTCCCACTTTAGACTACAATCCATAACTAGTTCACTAATGTTAAATTCATTAATCCAATTATCACATCTAATGTTTCATCCCACACATTGTTTAGTACATTAAATCCAATTACTATGCATCAATTTGATCCCATTATTATATTTAATGTCAAACAAAATTTATTCATTTACAACCCATTCATTTTTAGTTTCATAATTTAAAATGATTCCATGGTTGTCCATGAAACTAAGCTAACAAATCCGCATAACGACCCATATATCCCACATCAACCATCACCACAACACAACATATTACAATCCATATAACTAAAAAAACCACACATTGCATCCATCACACATCATACCACATCACGTTAGTCGCTTTTATCACCATATAATCCCTAAAAAGGTTCACAAAATAAAAATAGACTTGAATTAAACACATAAACATAGAGAATAACATCTCATATTCCACATTTTACCACAATTTTAAGTTCAATGGATTTCACATAGTATCACTTCTTTTTTAGCATGGTTATTAACACACAATAATATTTTTCAATGGGTAGTTATTTCATTGACCATATGTGAGTGATTATCCTTTTTCATGCATAGTGAACTCGATCAAAAGACATATAAAGGGTATCATAATTCAAAAATTCTATAACAAAAACAAGGTTACCAACAATAGTTATTTTTAGAAATGGAAATAATAAAGTTTCATCATGATTGAAATATCATAAAAATTGTACACATGAGTATTAATCCATGTTCCCATAAAATCCAAATTTATCCATTTGATTGTCTTATTAATCAAACCCTTAGGGGGCTATGGCATACATTTTTGACCTATGTGTGTGGTGTGTGTGTGTTTAATGTTATTTTACCCCTGAGAACCTAATATAATATCTTATTAAACCAACCCTAAATATTCACCTAATGATGTCAAAAGTATGAAATCCTCACATATTCACAAAAAAAGGAGAGAAAAAGGATCCCGTACTTTGACCAAGATTTCCATATCACTATATAAGCATTTAAAGGAGAAAAAATATCCTCATAGTCAAGATCACACCAAGAATGGATCAATAACCTAGAACAAAACACCCTATATCAATCTAAAGTCATCACACCACCCAAACCATCCATATTCCTGACCAAAACTTTCTTTATAAGAATAACTAGACTAAAATGAGAAGGAAAAGGAAGGAATCACCTTAGAATTTCTAATTATCAATACCTAGATTCCAAGGATCAATCCCATAGAGATAGAGTTAAGGGCCTATTAAAATTGCCAAGTCTTCTCCCAATAATTGAGAGGAAATACTAAAGGAATATGGGGTTATAAGGGTTTTTTAAATTTATAGGAAAACTCACAAATACAAGACCGTGGAACAACACACTTTATAATAGCACATGGGTGACAACTTAGGAAAAGACTTTGATATAAGGGATAGGAATATATTACAATGGTGTTGGTAAAAAAATGTTCCAGAAACATGGAAAGGTCTATACCATTGATATTATAAACAAATAGAAGGACCAAGGTGTAGTAGAAACTACCATACTACTGAATTCAATTGCCAAGAAAAAGGCTACATCATAACCTATCTCCATGGAACAACTACCTAAAAATAGACATAACCAATAAAATCCATCCTCTAGGACTCTACACTATAGAATAGAATCCAAACCATATATATGAAAAAAAGTAATAACTATAAAATCTCCATTTCTAAGGATTTATACCACATCTGACCTCTTAATTCGATTGACACCTATTTTATGGAGTAACATAAGCTTCAACACTACAAAATCCTTCCCCAGCTAAAATTTCATTCAAAAATCCACCATCAAATCATTAACACCCTCATAACTTCCCCCAAACACCACCACTTCCTAAATTCCCAAAAATTAATGAATCAAAAAAACCATACCATTATATAAATACTAATCAATTTAGATTTCCTGGATTTATTAGTATATATCATGACATGAACAATAGAGGTGATCATAGAATTGAAAGGAATTATTCTCATTCTTTATACCATGTGGCATAGGAAACAATACTATTGTGATTAATACATATTATATCCTTCAATACCTTGACAATTTATATACTTTGACTCAGTTTAGATAGCCTCTTAGATCTATATCTATATATCTTGAACTCGATAATCATGGTTATTTTATCTAAGTATTTCATGGAGAAGCATGTGTTTAACCAATTCATAATTTACTATGAGATTAATATATTATTTCTATTAATAATATATCTTTAACATATATTACAAGGAAAATTCTATGAATCCCAGTAACCTTTTTGTAAATATAAATATCACTTTCATAAAATATCATTCTAAAATTTTTATTCTTGATTTGATCCATACATGGATTTATCTACCTAGTTTTATAAACAAGGTTTATTTCTATTTACTACCTATTATAGGATAGTTGTATGTTATCCTCAATGAATAACTTATCGCATTCCTCATTTTATAGAAAACCATATCTATCTGGTTCTAAAAATTCCTTTATAAACCTATATGGAACTTGTGTCTCTAGAATAACTTCTCATATTGAGTCTTTTGGATGTTTTTTATATTCAACTCTTATAAATCTTAATCATTTACTTTATTTAAGTTTATCTTGATTCCACTAGAACTTTTAGAGATATAATTCCATTATATATATATGAATTTCCTTTCCATAATTACTCATTTATTTTTTATATCATATAAAGATAAACTTCAAGTATTGTGATGCAATTTTGTTTCTATGAATAGACTTTTCAAATATGATACATATTTATACATGTATATGTGATAAAATAGGTTTCTTCCCAAACCATAGCTCATGTGAGATATTATTTACTAACTTGGATGGAATGCATGGTTAATTATGCATTCTATTATTTACAATGAATATTTTTAAAAGGATTATAAAAAAATTTCATGAATCAATATCGATCTCACTATGTTTAATAAAATATGGATTTATTTGGGATATTATCCTATACTATTTATATAATCTATGAAGTCTTAGTTAAGATGTTATATACATTACTCTAACTATATTTTATTTATCATTTTACAAATATCATTCTCTAATTTAATTTTATATTCCTTATATATATCAAAGAAATATGATTTATACCATATCAAGTAGATATATCCATATCTACTGATGTCATCGGTAAAAGTAAGGAATTTTAAAAATTCGCATTTATATTCTACAGAAAATATTTCACATAGATATATATGAAATATTTATAAAATATATTGTATTATACACTTTTAACTCTAAATTAACTTTAGTTCTTTTTCTCTAAACAAGTATGAAATATAACCAAGGATTTTAACTCAAAAGAATCTAAGTACCATCTTTTAAGTTTTTCAAATGTATCTAGTTTACATAAATAAGTCAACCATGCTGAAACTAGTAGCAATATGAGTCATGTTAATTTAATTCATTATTTATTTAAAATATATAATTTATCAATTTATGTGTATATATAAACTACCATATAAATATTTCATACCATAACGTATGTTTCCCTTATAAAAGAAACAATATTTTATTTCTAAAAACATGAAATAAAATTCACTTGTTTCTAAACTCAACACATAAATAATGATATATTAATGATATTCACAAAATAAAAATTCAATAATACAAGAATTATTCCTTTAAGAATTGTGATATGGTGATATTCTATAATTAATGTTGCAAACCATACTCCGTTAATAACTTAAATATCCACTTCACTTCTCATAATATTTCATAATCTACTTGATTCATGTATATAGATACAAATTTATGAGTCACAAACTGAATCTAATACATAATTTATTATAATTTTAAGATTTAATATAATGAACTATATACCTGAATTTTCCCCTTTATTCTCCATTGTATTGTAACTCTTCTTGTAATGGACTTTATTTCCACATAAAAATAAAATATTATCCTAATTTTTTAGGATCCATCCCCATTGGGAACCCCTCCTAGGTATGTGGTGAAGGAAAGAGTGTCCCTGAGGCCCACATATAATAAGATCCATGTTGGTGATTAGAATTGAGGGTATAAATCATTTAAATGGGAGCCATTAACCCTAGACGTACAAAGAACATGAAGGTAAACGACTGATCAATAACATAATATAAAATAAAACCATATCCCATAATAAACTACAATGCATGGAAATGTAATACAAATAAAAATCTCTAAAATAAATACTAAAATAAGCTCTTAGACAACAAATTCAATAGTAACACTAAGATATAGGCTAGTTCTATCCAATTTGGTTACCAAATCCTTCTTGGAAACCTATAAAATATTTTTTTTTATATATATGGAGTGAGCACAGATGTATACTCAGTAGGATCATCCTCAGGACCTCTTATGTGAATATGGATGTGGATGAAGAATATTAATTCCCCGGTGAATAAAAGAGGAACCAACAATCACTTATACACAATTTAATACCACCCATCCTTACCAAGGCTCACTCACCAAACATCGCAACTAAGTATAGTAAAAAAATATTGAAGAATATATCTAGAGGTTTTCACCACTTCTCCACTAGTTTGTTTCTCTTATCCCCCAAAGAAAAATTTACTAGAACTCTCATCCCATCTATATCATCATAAATACATACACATATCCCTGAACACCTTCCACATATACATATTGTATCCTCGCATAATTTTTCTATTATAGTATGGTATCGTGAACATGAAAGTCATCAACCTTGTGCCATATTCTTACCATGCATAACCCCCACTGTATAACACACCATCACCCCAAACTTAATAAATTAATTGCTTTTTTACTTCTTGCTATCATAGCCCATGTATAACAACCTATATAAGAGAGAGTGAGGAAGAGGATGTAGCCTTTCATTTTTTCCCTCTACATCTTGGATGTTGGGGAAGACACCTGGTACCCAAAACATTGGGGAATTGTTAAGGTAATCCAATTAGGGTGGGGTGTGTATGAAATCACAAGAAAATACAATATATATCCATGGAAAAACACTTAATCCCAACCTATGGGATTCACTGAATAGTACAAAATTGGCCTAAAATTTTCACCACTTCTCCACTATCCGGAACAACAACCACTACTAACTTTACACATCTACCATCCCCTAACATTCCTCACAAAATAGCTACAGTATTAGCTATATATTTTTCTTTAATAATTTAATAAACAATTTCAATATTTACCATTAAAATCATATTAATTTCAATATGAAATTTATTAACCATATTTAATAACAAACCATTCATTAGACCACACCCACTTTGTTTCATCCTTTTTCCCATGTATCTCATTCATTAATAGTTTTATAAATATCCACCTCA
Organism: Viscum album; assembly: GCA_963277665.1. Taxonomy (NCBI): domain Eukaryota; kingdom Viridiplantae; phylum Streptophyta; class Magnoliopsida; order Santalales; family Viscaceae; genus Viscum; species Viscum album. Next base: position 1,868,981,754 of record OY728159.1, read on the forward strand.
AATCTAATTTTATCCCACTTTACAACATTCAATTAGTTATTCCCATTATATTCTATACTATTGGGTGACTATAAAAACACCCCCACAATAACTAATCATCCATCATAACAACTAGTACACAAACCCATTCCAGCAACCAATATAATTTCCATTAAAATTAACACATTTCCACATATGAATTTTATCACCATCACTGCATTAAATTCCCCAAAAAGACCAACCCACCCACAAAAAACAACACAACCATCCATAATAAACAATAACCAAAGTAAGAAACAAACACACAAGAAATAAATTTTGAATTATTTCATTATTATATATTTTTTAAGATCGGTATTGTCAACATATCATTTTTTTAGATTTATAAATAACCCATTCACTACCATCTATAAATACATAACATTTATAAACGATTATCTCAATAATAAATCATAGCATTAAAATAATATTTCATAGAATCAATAAGATCACACAGAAACAAAACTATCAACCATCAAACATATATACTAATGATAAACAATTAAATCTATTAGATATGCTTTCCCCATTTATTCTATCATTCTAGTTTAATATTTTTTAAGTTAACTCTCACTATTACCCAGATGGAAAAAATCATGATAAATCCATGATTTATAAGAAATAAAATAGATTTCTTGAATACCCTACCTTAAATAGTGATTTCTTAGTTTACTGTATAGGTACAAGAAGGGAAGAAATTGTCTTCATCCTAATATTACACAAATAAGAACGTTTTTGGAGTACAGTGGGGATCACTAAACTTGAAGGGTAGAGATTTTATCATCCATACTTGAGAAAACAAGAGTATTATGGAGGTAGATACTTCCTAAATCTTTAAAATAATATATTTCATGTCGTTTTGTGATATTTCTAGGAATTTCCTATCTAAAAATGTAGTTGAATTCCATTTAGTTACCCATAAAATAATAAGTTTTAATTATCTTTCCATTATTATAATTCAAACTCCCCAAAATCATGGTTTTAAATATCCACATATTAATTAAATTAATTTACATAATCAATCCTAATTTTATTAAAGTTTTTTTATTTAAAATTATAATTTAAATCATAAAGCATGATTTTTATTAAAACAGGTAAGTCAGAAAAAAAATTCCAAGGAAATGAATCTTACGGAAATCATGATGCTTAAAGAATTCAATACCCAAAATGACTTATAAAAAACCATGACTATGATAGAAATCAAATATGATTGTTATAGAAGCTCAAAATGGATCTTATGGAATTTGAAAATGAATCATGCAAAATTATAATGAATCTTATAAAAATCTCAAAAATCATATAAAAATTGAAATGAATCTTATGAGAATACAAGGTCTCTTATAGAAATTTAAAATAAAAATTATGAAACCCAAGGATCTTATGAAAATACAAAACAAATCTTATGAAATTATAATACATCTTATGGAATTCTACAGAATGACACTTATAGAATCCAATGACTCAAATGGTTTGATAATTTTACTAATCCTCAACCATAAGGTTCATTTACAAACATAGCTAAAATTTCAACTAAAACTCAAAAATGCATAATTTACTTCATAAATTATAGATTACTTCCAGAATTACCAAATCTATTCAAAAATTTATAATAATATTTAAAACAAAAAAACCATCTTGTTCCTCTAAAATTTATATAATTCACTATTAGACTTCCCAACACCAAAGTATTGGAAAATGGAAGGCTCATGGAAAATCCAAGCCCTTATATTCTTATTAATTTCTTTATAAATCATTGGCATATTATAAGAATGTTTCTTAGTGCCCTTTAAAATTCACTTTATCAATGGTATCTTTCTATGAACTCTTTCTATTCATCGTAAATAATGAATTATTTTCTTTCATCATTCCTTTATCTCCTTGGTGAATCATTTACAAAATATCTAGATTTTATTTCTTTAATTTTTCCATGTTAAAATTTAAAATAAAACTTTAAAAACTATGAGGTAGAGATAAGAGAATGAGATATGTGGGAAGTGTAGGATTGAATATGCTCAATTACAAGAGGGGGGATAATTTTAAGTTTAAAAACTTTCACTTTTAACCTTAAGGAGAACTATGTTTAACAAAGTTAAACATGGTAAATTCATACGACCACTTCTAGTTCTACAAACATTATAGGTTCCAGAAATATGGTTCTGAAAATGAAACATAAGAAAAGTTTACAAGAAAAAGATTCTACCTTAAAGCATATAGAATCTTACTTATCAGAGTATACAGAATAACAAGAATGTATAAGAATGTTATAATTTCTTCCTTTATCAAAAAGAAGTGGAAATAAACTTGAAACAAAACAAGTAACAAGTATGAAATCTTTTATCCCAAAGAGAAGGGTATCCAATAACCTTGGATAAAGGACCCTTGATTTATACGTTCAACAAAGTCTGTATTACCCACACTAGGGTAAGCCCTCAATAGGAATATCAGAATTTGTCTTGCTATCCCTGTAATCCCTCAAACTTTAAGGTAGTTGTAACCTCTGTATTCCTTTCCCTGGAAGTCCTCGAACTTTAAGGTAGTCGACACCTTTGTCTTCTTATCCCCGAAAGTACTTGATTATACACAACAATAATTGGAGTCACCGGAAGCAAGCTGAACAAGATGTTCAGTATGCATAAGGAATGAGAGTGTCTCTCTCTCTAGAAATCACTTCAACAGCATGCAATATCTAGAGTGATCAATAGGTAATGAGATCATTCAAATGAGATCCTATTTATAGGCACTTCTCCATTGGTCGACTCCCACCTCCAACAGTCATAGTTTTCCTTGAATTTCGAAGGGACCTGTACACATGTCACTCAATCAACAATTAATTAGAAATAGAATGTATGAAATTTTTTCATAACTATAACAAGTATAATCAAAATAAGGTCTCTTAACCAAATATATTTTTCAGATTTTATGAAAAAAAATAAAAAATTGGATTCGAAGAAAATAATAATTTAGAGACTATAAATCATGGATATTCAGATTCTGTTTTCCAAAGAATTTGGAACCTGAATTCTATAGATTTTGGAATCTGAATTCTAATTAATTAGAAGTCTAAATTATTTGGAATTCGGTGTCTGAATTATGAGGAATTGAGAATCTAAATTCTGATGAATTCAGATTCAGAATTTAGAGGAATTCAGAGTCGAAATTCTGGGGAATTCAGAGTCTGAATTCTGAGGAATTCAGAGTCTGAATTCTGAGGAATTCAGAGTCAAAATTCTGAGGAATTCGGAGTCTGAATTCGGAGGAATTCAGAGTCTGAATTCTAAGGAATTCGGAGTCTGAATTTTTAGAAATACTGAGTCTGAATTTTAGAGAATTTAGAGTCTCATTTTTAGAGAATTCAGAATCTGATTTTTAGAGAATTTGGTGTCTGATTTTCAGAGAATTCAGAGTCTAATTCTCAAAGTATTTGGAGTTTTATTTTTAGAGAATTCGGATTCTGAAAACATAATCCTCTATAACCAAAGATTTATAGGATTCTACGGTTTTATATATGAAACTGAATTTTAACCTTTAGGAATAAAAATATTTAGATTTAGAGAAACTATAAAATGTATAATGAAAACATAGTTAAGGATAAAATTTCCTTGAGGAAGGAAAATTTTTCTTATTAAGATAATTCTTAGGGAAAAATTAATTTTCTTTAAGATAGAGTGTTTGTGATTTTCAAAACATAGAGAAATGAAAAAGTCATAAGGAAACCTTATTAACTCAATAATATCCCACTTTTTTGAAAGCACAAACATCCTTAAGAAAAAGAATATAAGGACTTACAGTTTTTCTTTATGAACATAAAAGAAAACTTATCTCCCTTTATATATGAATCATAAGGAATATGACTAACCCTCCCTTAGGTTTTGAAATCCCTAAGGATTTTATTCTTTATTTCCTTCATGAGATTTTACATTTTCTTACATACGAAAATATTCTTTGATAAGAACTTCCCCTTAGATGAACTCCCCCTTACTTAGGGAAATATCTTCTTTACTTAGAATTATTTTAATCATTCCTTTCTCCCCCTTTGTCATTTTCAAAAGGGAATAAAGAGAATGGAAAAAATACGGTACCATAAAAATTAGTACTAACCAATATATGAAGAACAAGAAAATTTTCATTATGATTAAAATAATTTTTACAAAGAAGAAAATACAAAAAAAGATCAGAATGGGGTAGAATTATCCTTCTTACTCCTTCGGCATTAACTTATTGACAATGGTTTTAAAATTCTTTATCTCCTTGTGATATTATTCTACATGCTTGAGCAGTTGATTCTAATCTTCATTTTTATTCTCTAAGGCTTTTATCTTTTCTTCCTGAGCCTTAAGAATATCTTCCTGAGCCTTCAAAACTTATTTTTTCTTAACAATATTTTCTTCATTCTCAATTCTGAGATCCCTTTCTCTCTTTTAATTCATAGCCACTTAATTTAGCTTCCCATTCAAGTCCTTAACTTCTTGCTTCCAAGTTGTCTATTCTAGAGTCAAATTTTCCTCAAAAATATTAGTAAGATCATTAATCTTCCCATCTTTGGTGTTAAAATCATCTTTCACATTATCTTGAAATTCATCAAAGGCTCTCATATCTTATATTATCTTCCTTGAACAACTTTTAATATTCTTTCATGATCTTTTATGAGCTTCATATTCAATGAATAAGGTTTTTAAATCTATCTCACGCTTTATAAAATTATCCATAAGCATGGTGACTGAATCTGATTTTTGATTAAATGAGTTTTGAAGCATCTGACACATCGAGTCTATAATCGGAAATAAGGGAATTGTATCAACCAACTTCTTCAAAGATTGTACCACAAAATCATGTCCAAGAGAGGATTATTTTGAATCAGAGTGTTTGGTTGGTGAGGATTATTTTTCTAACTCTTCATCTTTTCTCTTTGATGAAGCACCAAAACCTTTCTTTTTCACCACATATTTCTTAGGTGTATCAACTAACACCTTCTTTACCTTATCAACTCTCAGAATGATCTCTTCTGCTTTGGGTGATTCATGCTCACTATCTGATAAATTAACAATCTTATCTTCCTCAAGGTGTTATTTTTCATCACCAGCCACAATATCCTCTAGATGAATGAATTCATGGTTGTTACCTTCTTCTTTAGATAGCTTATTCACTTCTTTCAGACCTTTTTTTCTTTTCTTGGAGTAACAAGTTTTGAAGACTTAGCTTTAGAAGTTTGGATTAATAGTTTCTCAGAAGGGCTCTCCTTCTCATGATAATCCTATACTTTCTTTATCATCTCTTTGGTATCACCACTTCCTTCTTCTTATTCTTCTTCTACTACTTCTTCTTCTACTTCTTCTACTTCTTCCTCTTGCACAATTTCTTCTTCTTGTTCTGGTTCCAGAATTAATACCTTCTTTCCCAGAGTCACAGGGAGTGATTCTTTCAAAAACGATTTGGGTACCTGGATTTGTTCATAAGCTTTCTCAGTAGCCTCAAGAAGGGATTGAATGATTTCAGCCTCTAACATCTTCTTCCTCTACTTCTTTTATTTCTCTTGCTTCTTGAGATCTTCAGAAACCTTTATCTTTAAATATTTTTCCTTGGTAGGGTCCAAGCCAAAAGTAGGCTCCCCTTCCTTCTAGTTCTTCTTGTCCTCTCTCCACTTAGCCACTACTTTATCAAGTTAAGTCTTTTTCTTCTTTGGTTTTGGGGGTGCTGATTGAGTTTCCTTATCCATAGGGATTTTTTCTTTCTCTTTCGGTTATTTTACCTTCATCTTCCTTCCACACTTTTTGGAATTCTCATCCACTTACAGTTTCTTTGATAAAATTTCTATTTCTGATTCAGAAAAATCATAAAAATCTCTGGATTTACAACTGAATCCAACATTCATCCTTCTCAAGGTATCATCTCTAAGCAGTATAACCTTGTAATTTCTTGGCTTAGAACTGCAAGGGATTTTTAATGATTGAAGAAAAAGAACAATAATTTTGGATAGAATTTCCAGATACATGATAATTTGAGACTTCAAATTTCCATTCTTGATATTCTTAATTGTAATCAATATATACTTCACCAGATTTATCTTCTTGAGGTTCACTAAGAAATCCAAAATATAGATGTCACTTTTCTTCAAGGAATCCTTATCCCCTATTCTCAAAATGATAAAACCTTGAACCCATAATTCAAGAATATAGAAGTTTGTGGATAAATGAACAATTTTCAGAGTCTTCACTTCTTTTAAACTAAGGCACTCTAAAGCTTTTTCATTCTCAAAAAAATCTGATAAACCTGGTAATTTATGGGTGCAAAATTCAGCTTCACCTTCATAAGGAATTCCCATAAGACTTGCAACCTTAGTTTAAAAAAGGGACTAAGTCTTTCCATAGATCTTAAAAGAAAACTTATCTCTACCTCCTTCATTGAATAAACTTAGAGATTCGTAAAATTCAACCAACAACTCCAGATAAACCGGATCATGTTCCTTCGGTTTTGATATACATAGACTTTCCCAGCCATTCAGCTTGATGTTCTTTGAAATGGCAGAATCATACTTAGAAATTAAATTTAGATCAACTAACATTTATATTTATATCTACCATTCACATATTTCTTTTATAGTTGAAATTTCTTTCTGAGGAGGGGCTTCAAAAGACATTTGGGACTGAGTAAAACCTGAAGATCTAGAACGACATTAAGTAAGAGGGTAGAACTTTAGCACAGGAAGGCCTTGAAGATCAACGTGGGACAATCAATAGGGGGTCCTTATATAGGCATTTTAGATGAAGGTTTAACTTCCTTTATTGATCCAATGGTTATAAAAAATCTTTATTAGATCTAACGATTGAGATGATATCCAAAGAAGGAATTTGGTAGGTTTCGATCTTTTGATGTTTTTAAGATAAAAATTTGGATTTAAGAGAAAGTGAATCTGAAAAAGTTTCTTAAACAAGATAAAAATACCAACATTTAAAAATATTATTATGAAAATTTAATAAAGAAAACATACCTTCTAAATTTCCAGAAAAATTTTTCGTAATGAGAAAAATTCTTCTTTAAGAACTTTAGATTTTGAAAATTTTAAAATAAATTTAAAGAAAATTTTGATTATGGAAAATTTTGTTTACGAAAAAAACTAATTATGAGAATTTGATTACGGTGAAAAAATATGATTAAAAAATCTTATTATGAAGAAAAAATCTGTTTATGAAGATTTGATTATGAAAAAAAATCTGATTATGAAAATTGAATTAATAAGAAAATGTACTCCCCCTATGAAAAGGAGTTTCATACTGTAAGGAGATATGTTTCAACAAAAAGTTAATATGGAATGTTACCTTATGGTTATCATTCCTAAATTTTGTTTAATGTATTCAAATCTATCAGAGGGTAAATATTTTGTGAAAATATCAGCAAGTTGATCTTGTGTTCTGATAAATTGAAAAATGATATCTCCTTTTTGTGTGTGGTCCCTAAGAAAGTGATGTCTAATATCTATATGTTTTTTATGAGAGTGATGTGAATTGTTTTTACTTAGATAAATGGAACTAATATTATCACACAATATTTGTGTTTTGGTAAAACTCATACCATAGTCTATGAGTGTGAGTTGCATCCACGATACTTGAGCATAACAACTTCTATCTACTACATATTCAGCTTCTGCAGTGGAAAGTGCTACTAAGTGTTACTTTTTTCATGAACAAGAAACTAATGAATCTCCTAAGAAATGAAAAGTTCCAGATGTACTTTTCCTATCCATTCTGTATCCACCAAAGGCCGTATCTGAAAATCTTTTTAAAAAAAATTATTTCCAGAAGTATAAAAGAGTCCTAAATCCATGGTTCCCTTTAATTAGAAAAAAATTCATTTAACTCCCTTTAAATGAGATTCCTTAGGATTATATTGATATCTTGTATATAAGAATACTGAAAACATTATGTCTAGATGACTAGCTATCAAGTATAGTAGAATTCCTATCATACCTCTAAATGATGTTTGATCTACTGGTTTCCTAGCATCATCAAGATCAAGTGAATTTGAGGTACTAATGGGAGTGCTAATACTCTTAGTATTTTCATATCCATACTTTTTAAGAAGATATTTAATATACTTATGTTGAGATATATATGTTCCTTCTATTTTTTGAGAAATTTGAAAACCTATGAAAAATGTTAAGTCACCCATCATACTCATTTCAAACTCAGATTTCATTAGATTCTCAAAGGAATCAGTTAAATATTGCTGAGTTGAACCAAATATAATGTCATCAACATAAATTTTAACAATAAAAACATTTTTTTATCTTTCATTATAAAGAGGGTTGGATCAGAATTTCCCTTAATGTAATTGTTTTGTGAAAAAAATCATGTAAGTCTATCATACTAGGCTCTAGGGACTTGTTTAAGTCCATATAAATCTTTGGTAAGTTTGAAAACATGTTCAGGATGTTTTGTGTCTTCAAAACCAAGAGGTTGTTCAACTAAAACTTCCTCTTGAACATATCCATTAAGGAAATCACATTTAACATCCATTTGAAAATGTTTAAAGTTAAAGAATGCTGCAAAGGCAAGTAGAATATGGATAAATTTAAGTCTAGCTAATGGGTTATAGGTTTCTTCATAGTCCATTCCTTCTTGTTGATTATAGAATTTATCAACTAATCTAACTTTATTTCTTACTATGATTCCATTTTCATCACACTTATTTCTATAGACCCATTTTACTCCAATAATAGATGTTTCCTTAGTTCTTTCAACCGAGGTCCAGAATTTATTCCTTTAAAATTTGTTTAATTCATCTTGCATGGCTTTTATCCAATCATCATCACATGAAGCTTCATCAATGCTTTTTTGTTCTAATTGAGAAAGGAATTCTAGATGTTCTACTTCATTTATTAAGAAATTTCTAGTCCTTACTGGTTTATTTACATCACCAATGATACTATCATTGGGATGATTCTTATGAAACAACTAATTTGGGTTTTGTAAAACCTGTTCATCAACATATGGTAGGAAATATTCTGGGGTAAATGTCTCAGAACCATTTTCTTGAATATTTTCCTTATCAGAAGGATCTTCTATCAAGGGTTGATAATCAGTTTTTGAAAACACATCTAAAGATGTAGTTTGAGGTTGTTTAAAAACAAAAGGATCAGATTCATCAAATTTAACATGTATTACTTCTTCAATAGTACAAGTATTTTTATTAAAAACTCTATAATCCTTAGAAGTTGTGGAGTATCCTAAGAAAATTCCTTCATCATATTTGGGTGAAAATTTATGTAAATTATATTTAGTATTCAGAATGAATACTTTGCACCCAAATACCTTGAAGTAGGAAAGTCTATGTTTTCTACCATTCCATAAATCATAGGGGGTTCAATTAAGAAAAGTCTAATCAAAACTCAATTTATAGTATAACAAGTAGTACTTACATCTTCAGCCCAAAAAATTTTAGCTACCAAATATTCACTCAACATGGTTCTTTTTATCTCTTGAAGAATTCAATTTCTTCTTTTAAAAACACCATTTTGTTGAGGATTTCTTAGTGCTTAGAAGTTATGAGTAATGCCTTTTTTACTACAAAAACTTTCAAAATCAGAATTTTGAAATTCTCCTCCATGATCACTATAAATAGTTATCAATGGAAGGTTTTTCTAATTTTTAACTTGGGCTCTAAAAATTTTAAAATAATAAAACGCTTAATATTTCTTTGCTAGAAAATAAATCCACGTAAATATAGTCTAATCATCAACTAGGACAAACACATAGTATTTTTCTCCAATGATTTTAATTTGTGTTGGACCAAAAAGATCCATATGCACCAACTATAATACATTAGAAGTTGAGACTTCACCGATTGATTTAATTCTTGATTTATGTTTCTTTCCATATTGACAAGGATCAAAAACTTTTGATGAATCAAATCTAAGCTCTGGTAGATTCTTAACAAGTCTTTTTATAGAGATTTTACATAGGTTCCTAAGATTACAATGTCCTAACCTTCTATTTCATAACCAATATTGATCTTCCATTGCACTAATACAAGGTAGATCTTGACTCCTAAGGTCTTCTAATTTTAGTGTGTATACATTCTCTTGCCTATGGGAAGAAAGAATAAACTCTTTCTTGGAATTATGTACTAAGAATTTTCCATTCCTAAAATTCACAAGGTATCATTCATCACATAATTAACTTATGCTAATGATGTTGTGATTAATACCTTTAACAAGTAAAACATTTGAAATCAATTTTTTTTTCAAGAAGAACAATGTTACCTATACCAATAATTTTTCCCTGAGCATTATCTATGAAAGTTAATTTTCCTCTTTTCGTCTTGATAATATTTTCAAAGAAGTTTTTGTCACCAGTCATCTTCCAGGAACATTCACTATCCATGAACCATGTATTGATATTGGTACTATCTTTATTTTCCTGAAAATAACAGAGTTAGGTTTTCAGAATCCAAATTTTCTTGGATCTGGAAATTTCAGAAAGCAAAATTTTAGGTATCCACGTTTTCTTAGAAAAATAAACTTTATGAAAACCGAAAGACTGAGTTTTGTTTAAAGAACAATTTTTTTCCCAATTCCCACCACACTGACATTTAGTACAGAATGGAGCACTTTGAGGAACAAAATAATTATTACTAAAAACCGGTTTAGAATGAGTATAACCAAATCCAGAATTATTCCTTAGAGGTCAAATTTGGGAATACATCTTATCATAGTGTTATTTTCCTAAGGTAAAGTTTGACAAACACTTCCTCAAGGAAAATATTTCTGACTTTAGTTTAATAAATAATTTTTTTCCTAAAAAACATTAGTTTTAGAGCTAGAGTTATTCTCTAAAATGTTTTTCTTTGAAATTACATTTTTAAGATCCTTGGAAAGTTTATCCTTCTCAGAATTAACTTCCTCAAGGTTTTTGTAAATACCTTCAAAATCATAAATTTTTTTATTATGATCGTTAGAAATATCTAATACTTCTTTAGTAAGAATATAAATTCTAAAATTTTCCTTATAAAGTTTTTTCTTGAGTTTAGAATTTTCATTCTCAAGAATTTTAGCAAACCTAGATACTTATTCATAAGTAGGTAATGTATTACCTTCATTGTATGAAGATTCTTCATTAGAAGATTCATAATATTTATTATCACTATAATATGTATATAAGGATACATTAGTTATGGTTTCATGATTGTGTACCTTGTTCATTAGAAAATGATTTTCAATAGGTAGCTTTCCAAGAAGATCAAGATTCTTCTGACCAGAAGATTCGTACTCTAAAGAGTCATCCAAGGAATCTCCACCACTGGAACTCTGAGTGTCATTAGATTTAAAAACTTTCTTAGCTTTAGCCTTTTAGTAATTCATTTTATTTCTCTCATAATGATTTTACTTTCTATACTTTTTCTTAAGCATATGACATTCCAACCTTATATTCCCTACTCTTTTGCATTCATAACAAGTGACTTTTGAGTCTTTCTTGTCTTTTATTTCTTTCGTCTTAAATCTATACTAAAATTATTTCTTCCTGAATATCTTTTTCATCCTCCTAGCAAGATTAGCTAGCTCATTCTAAGAATGTTCACTTTCACTAGATTCAGATAAAAAAGTGACTTTCTTTGACTTGGATCTTGTAGTCCTTTTAGGAGTCTTGTCTTTAGTAGTAGTAAAGGATACACTTCTATTTCCATTCTTATTCTTATTCATATCATCATCTCTTTTCATTCTTGTCTCATGTTAAAGAAGATTTCCAAAAATATCATCAAGATTAATTTGAGATACTTTCCTATTCTCATAAATATTTGTTCTCTTAGATTCCCACTCATTAGGAATGATATATATAATCTTGTCCACAAGTGCCTCATCATCTAAACCTTTCTCACCCATGGATTGTAAACTGTTAACAATATTCATAAACCTTTGTTGTACCTTGCACACTGGTTCTTCATAAGGAAATAGAAATCCATGATATTCTGCTCTAAGAATAGCTCTTCTAGTTTCTATAACCATGGATGTACCAAAATGAGTAACCTCCAATTTCTTCCAAATACAATTTGTAGCTTCACAAGAAGAAATCTGACTATATATATTCCTGGTCATGGAACACAACAATGTATTGTGTAACTTTTAGTATAGGTGATATTCTGACTTTTCTTAATTAGTAAAAGTTTTGGCTTCCTTATCAAGAATCTTGTAATCTCCAGTAAGTATAATGAAGTTTTTCACTCAAGTATTAATAAAAAAAGTCTTCATACGATCTCTACAATATTCATAATCATTCCCATCAAATATAGGTGGTCTATTAGGATTAAATTGTCAATTGAACCAACATTCATTCTTTCAATATAAATGAAAATATCTTTCCACAAAAACTTGTTAATAGAAAAATTTTGTAAACAAGGATAAAAATCATAAGTAAGGAAAATATTTAGAACAATGAAAACTTGAGAAAGAAAACTTATATGTGAATATATAAGTATTTCAGAGACCTCCTCTAATACTAATTGTATGATCAAAATATGAATGTAAATGCTCAATTACAAGAGGGGGTGAATTGTAATATTCAAAACTTTCACTTTTAACCTTAAGGAAAACTATATTTAATAAAGTTAAATAGGGTAAACTCACAAGACCTCTTCTAGTTCTACAAACTTTATAGGTTCCAGAAATATGGTTCCGGAAATGAAACTTAAGAAAAGTTTACAAGAAAAAGATTCTACCTTAAAGCATATAGAATCTTACTTTTCAGAGTATAAAAAAGAACAAGAAAGTATAAGAAGGTTATACTTTCTTCCTTTTTAAAAAAGAAACAGAAATAAACTTGAAACAAAACAAGTAACAAGTATGAAATATTTTAACCCAAAGATATAGGTATCCAACAACCTTGGATAAAGGTCCCTTGATTTATAATTTCTATAAAGTCTATCTTACCCACACCAGGGTAAGACCTCTATAGGAATATTAGAATATTTCTTTCTATCCCCGAAATCCCTCAAAATTTAAGGTAGTTGGAACCTCTGTATTCCTATCCCCAAAAGTTCATCAAATTTAAGGTAGTCAGCACCACTGTCTTTCTATCCCTGGAATTCCTTGATTGTACATAGCAACAATCAGAGTCGTATGAAGTAAGCTGAACAAGATGTTCAGTATGCACAAGGCATGAAAATATCTCTCTCTAGAAATCACTTCAGCAGCATGAAATCTCTAGAGTGATCAATAGGTAATGAGCTCGTTCAAATGAGCTCCTATTTATAGGCACTTCTCCAATGGTCGACTCCCTCCTCCAACAGTCATATTTTTCCTTGAATTTCGGAGGGACCTATACACGTGTCACTCAAACAATAGTTAATTAGAAATAGAATGTATGACATAGTTTCATAACTATAACAAGTATAAGAAAAATAAGGTTTCTTAAACAAATCTATTTTTCGGAGTCTGGGAAAAAAATAAAAATTCGGAGTCTAAGAAAATAATAATTTTGCGACAATAAATCATGGATATTCGGATTCTGTTTTCTAAAGAATTCAAAACCTGAATTATATAGATTTTGGAAGTTGAATTCTAATGAATTCAGAGTCTAAATTTGTAGGAGTTCAGAGTCTAAATTCTAAGGAATTAGGAATCTGAATTCTAAGGAATTCAGAGTTGGAATTCTGAGGAATTCGGAGTCCAAATTTTGAGGGATTCAGAGTCTAAATTTCATAGAATTAGGAGTCTGATTTTCAGAGAATTCAGAGTCTAATTTTCAAAGAATTAGAAGTCTGATTTTCAGAGAATTTGGAGTCTGATTTTTAGAGAATTCGAGAATTTAGAGTCTAATTTTTAGAGAATTCAAAGTATGGTTTTCAGATAATTAGAAGTCTAATTTTTTGAGAATTCAGAGTCTGATTTTCAGAGAATTTGTAGTCTGAAAACAGAATACTCTATAAACAAGGATTTATAGTATTCTGATGTTTTATATATAAAACCGAATTTTAACCTTTAGGAATAAAAAGAGTTAGATTTATAGAAACTATAAATCTAACAATGAAAACATAGGTAAGGATAAAATTTTCTTGAAGAAGGAAAAATTTCCTTATTAATATAATTCTTAGGGAAAAAATAATTTTCCTTAAGATAGAGTGTTTGTGATTTTAAAAACATAGAGGAATGGAAGTCAAAAGGAAACCTTATTGACTAAATAGGAAGCTCATTTTCCATCTTGAATATAAAATTTTCAAAATGATTAATGTACTCTATCATCTTGAGTACATGGGATCCTACAGGGACTCCCTCCCCAAAATTTCACATGAAGAGTGTTTTGGAGACCCCTTGTAAACCCTTTCTAATTAACTCTAAGTATAAATCTTGTATATTAGATAAAATGGAATATGTATATTTTTCTTCATATTATTTTTTAACTCACTAGACATTAATGATAGAATAATTAATTGTATATCCAATTCATTATCCATTTGTCTCTTGTAGATTTCTATCTATTCTTCACTAGATTTAAGGGGAGGCTTGGTAGGTAGTGGGAATTATATTACATAATATTTCCTTTCTTGTTATAGTATGATGCACAAGTAGTTTCACCACTCTTAGGAATTTGTATAGTTAAGAAAAGTATCTTTGTCCAAAATAGATCAAAATAAAATCAAGTTCATAATTTTATTTTATAATGACAATAATAATAAAAAGAATACTTTATCTTGATTAAAAATTTATATATTAGTGATTACTAAATAATTTATATGTCTCACTATTTTATAAAATCCTAATAGCCCTCTCCATTGCATTTAGAATTTCCATTCACTGTGATATTTTAGTGAAAAGGGTACATATTTCTATTTTTGTATTAATGACTATATACTTTCCACTACTCAAATGTATTGAGGTAGTATTTACTCTTTCTAATAGCATTACCTCATAGTTCCATGATCTGTTAAGTATACTCCCCAATCTTTAAACCCTATACTTAGACTTAATCAATGATTGCCTCCAAATTATGCCAAGTAGACCATGTAAATTACCATTGATGTCAATTTGGTTAAGTTAACCCAATACTTGTATTTTTAATCTCCGAGATAAATGGAATATGTTGTCATGTCCCACAAGATCGGTACAACCACACTAAAATGGGGGTGAATATATGTGGATGACTTTTACCAATTTAAATATTTTATTTTAATTATGCATCCATTAAGTTGATTGGATCTTGATCTCTTATCATGCACTCAATTTGTATACATGATATATAAACAAAATCACAAAGAATATAACACATAGATATTTAATAGGTTTAGTTATAATGTGAGAAATAGTCCTTGGTGTATGGTGGTCGTTATCCCTCAAACACATAACTGATCATTAATTTTCATGAATAAACCAAGGGAAATATAATAGCCTTGAACCTTATGTTGTCACTAACTATTATACAAGCATCAACTTGTAACAATGAAATGTACATAAATTTTCTTCTTAAAGAACACTTAGTAAGGAAATCATAATTCTCTAATAGACTAAAAAAACGATCTTTTTCCTCAATTGCATCAATATCCTCATGGTTTCCTAATTCTTGGACTCTCTTTATAATGATCACTGAAAAAGATAGATCATGAAACTCAATATTTCCTTCTTTCCCAATATTATTCTTCAACCCTTCTCATAATTTTTAATATAAACAGCATCTCATAACCTGGATGATAATAATTATTATAACCTTTCACATTACCCTTTATAATTTTCTACTACTTCATTGAGACTTAAGATATTCAAAAGCAATAAATCTATGTCTCAATATTTCCCCCATTTCTGACATTCATTTTTGATTTATTTTATATTTATAAACTCGTCATGTTAAAGTGGATATTTTTCAATATTCAAATTTATAATCTACATGAAATTCATGATATCATGATCTTTTTATTTGAAACTATTCGAATATTAAATACAATAAAATCTTCATCTTAGATTTTTATAAATGTTTTACAAATATTCTTTTTAAACCTTCTTATTTATTATTCAAATATACTCATCAAATATCAATGATATATATTAATTCTCCACAAATATCATATTCATCTCAATATATTCCATCATTAAAACTTTAATGATTTTGTAGTTTATTCTCCACATGTGTGAGCTCACATGTAAAAACCATTATGTAGAAAATTTCCAACTCATGCTATAATATTCCTCTTTAAAACTCAACACTAATCTTACCTTGAATCATGGATAAATCTCCTCAAATAATGATATTTGAGTCATGAAGAACATCATGATCTTTTGTATTCATTGAAATATCAAATTTCTCTTACATATCATTAGAGTTTCTCTTAACTGTGTCAGATAACTCCTACATATTCTCTAGAATATTGAAATTACTCTTATGTATCAACAAAATTAATCTTATATAATATATGAAACTTAAAATTTACTCTTATGTATCACCAGTTTATTATTACATATATTCTAAGTTAAACTTATGTATCACAATGTGAACATAGAGTTATTATACATATCCCAGTACTTCTAAATTTCACACTATAGGGATTTTCTTATATATGGGTTACTCTTATGAATTTTTTATTATAATTTCTCTACAAACTCTAAAATATTATATATTAATGTAAAAGAAGATTTACTATTATGTATAGGATTCAAATGACTTCAAAAATCTTATATCAACTCAAAACTTATTCAAAACATCTTAAATAACTTATAGACATTTTTAAATCAACTTCATCCATATTAAAATGATTTATAAATCTATTATAACACATATGAAATATATTTAGTATTTCAGCGGTTTTTCATTTCCTCAATTACCTTAGCTATTCACCAAAATCATTTAATTCTTCCATAGTGGTGCTTTCATTATTGATCAATCAATGTGCATAAAACCAGTCTCAACTTAAAGAAACCTCAATTTCTTACAAACTCATCATCCAAATTTAGATTCTATATATTACAAAAAACATCATGATTAATAACACAAGAATAGATTCTCAGTAAAAAAATTAATCAACGTCATTCTTCTCTAATCATAACTAGATCTTAAACTTCTTTATAGATACATGTGGTTAAATAAGATCTTTAATTTGTACGAGACTCACCAAAAATTGACTAACTTTATTATCCAACTCTCCCTATAACTTCTTTAACTCTTTAATATACTCAATCAATAAGTATAATTTTGCATACAAACACTTTAAGCAATAAAAACATCATATTCCATGTTCAAATTAACATTCCACCTTATTAACATTATTCCTTTTCAAATATTTAATAAATGAATATGCTATTTGTAACATGATTAATGGTAGCACCTTCAATATCTCTATAACAGAATATATAGATAAAAAATTCATCCATGTTGTACCTCAAGCATCTCTAATGGGTTCTTCAATTTCACTTTACATCATTACTTATTGATAGAAAATGGAACATCATCATCCAAGGGGTCAACAAATAACCTAACTATAGAAAAAAAAAGAACCTCATTCTATGATTTCATTCTATATGAGATAATGTAAATAAAGTTGTTACTTAATATTTTATTTTTTATAAGTTAGATTAAACATAATTATGGAATCTAGTTTTATATAGAAGGATTATTCATTATTCTATGTGAATACTTAAAAAATAATTAACCATGAATTACAAAAACATTTCTTATATGTGATCATCCATTTTTATCTAATCATTCTTGTTAATTATTATAAACCACATGATCTTAATCAAATTTAATAAATAACCATGAAAAGAAAAAATAAATATGACATGATCATGAGCTATAACTATTGGTTGATTTATCAATCAATTAGAAGACAACCAAAACACTAGAGTGGAGTAACCCCTTGAGTTTAACTTGAATTTAATTTTTGTATCCTTTATTATATTGTTCTTCACTATTGTTTAGATTTTACATTGGATCATCACTTGAACTACCTCATTGAGTAATATCGTTCTTTTAATTTGTATACTCATGTATAGGTTCAGTGATATTGGGTTGCAAGAATTACATTTAATAGTTAAATATGGACCCACAGATCCTTATAAAATCTAAATGAGGTATGCAGTGCATATCATAAATATTAATTTAATAATTAATATTATAGTTATAAACCATGAAAAATTAAATTAAATTATATTAATAAACACAAACATACACTAGTGTATCTAAATCATGATAATTCATGGTGTAATAATAATTTTCAGAAAATAAAACATTAAATACATCTCGAGAGATATTAAATAAATTAATTTATGTTGTTTTTTTAGGTTCACTTATGGTCCTTGAGTTACCTTTAAAAACTCCAAAATTTTATTTCATAATTTCAGGAATTTTTTATATATCTTTTAATGTAAATAGAGATATGGTGGATAGTCGGCTCATCTATCCCCCCCATTAAATTTTTAAAAAATTTAAAAATAAACCCCCACAAGGAGAGATCACTACCCGATGTGAAAGGGGCACACACCCCCCATAAATTTCATTTTAATTTTTTTAATATAATTTAAAATTTACACACACACATGTGTGTGTGTGTGTTTATTAGCATATGTATTACATATTAATGATATATAAATTATTTATAAACAAAAAATCAATCAAACTTTAATGAAAAATAAAAACCCTAATTGTATTCCTTTTATATGATCATCACACATGATTTATAATTAATTATTTAGATAAAATAATTACCTTGTGATTTCCATTATTGTTGATGTCGTCAATTCGATTATGAATCATGTTATGTTGTTGTTACTTTATGAATCCAAATGATAATTCCTTAAAAAATATTCACATGTGTTCCATTGAGCTCTGAATATCATTCTTGATGTCAATGTTTCTAGCACAAGGGAATCAAGTACTTCAAGCCATTCATTTGTGATCATATATAGAGATGTCTTAATTTCTCTCTTGGAACATGAGAGATGTGGGATGATTCTATCCAATTATCTCTATAGGTCTTGAGAGGATAATTGCACAAATTAATTCTATGTTAAATGAATTAGTCAGATTATTTAATTTATATATTTTGGTTAAACCTAAACTAAGTTCACAAATACCCCTTTTAATATCATCCAACTAAGGTCCTCATATAACTTCGTATATAATAATAAATAAAAATTTGTTATTTAAAGTGAAATTTTCATCTAATATCATTTATCAAATAAATAAATAATTTTTTAATTATATTAAAAATATGTCTTTTAATCCACTAACTCAACTTGAATTTTCCAATTAAATTATATTTAACCTTTAACTACAAAATAACCACGTTCATTCAATAAAATAAATATATTAACATATCTTATAAATACATAAATATTATATTCACTCATCTCATGAAAAAGTAAAATTATATTTATTTATCTTATGAATAAATATGAGATATAATTCAAATAAATTATTCTTGACTTGAATAGCTTGTGTTTGAATTTATGATCAATGTAACTTGAATAATAATCATTCTACAGATTGAGAATAAATTTTTTCATAAACTTATATTTAACTAAATTTAATTATGTTATAGATATACTTAGTGTGTAGACCTCAAGGATCCTTTATCAATGGAATTTCATCCAACACACAAATCAAGTACAGAATCTAGCAAGAAATTATAGTCCCTATAGATAAAAGGATAATTCATAACAATAAAATTAATGAAAACTTTACTATGAATGTTATAGTGTAAAATAATCCCTCTATCAGTAAATATCTCATAAATATGAATTCATTCATGCATCATCGTTATTTAAACTTAATTTATATTTCTTTGACTTCTTGTGATTAACTTCTCAATAAACTACTGTGGTCATGGATTTTAATCAAACACTTCCATCTCAATAAAAGTGGAAAATATATCTTCTTTATGAACTCAAAATATATAAATTATATCTTGAACAACCAATCAATGTCATACCATTCATGATGTACATGATGCAAGTTACACATCTATGAGTAAATATAGCATGGTTTACATCATGTATTTATGTATATGAATACATGAATCATGATATACATTGATGATGATTTTAATTATAAGAACCTTTTTCATTACCCCACCTCTACTAGTTACCCTCCTTGGTTGTTAGTGAATAAAATAAGATTAACCCCAAAGATCGACTCCAATAGGCCACTTGGTGGAGACTAGCTTCAAGGATATAATCACACACAAATGGGAGCCATTACTCTCAATATGTTAATTTAAGGATGAGAGATAAGACGAGTACACCAATCAATTCCATATCATAAATAAATAAGAAATCCAAATACATGAATATAATGTCATGAAAAACTAAAATAATTGGAAAGTACCAAAATAAATATTAGGTATTGACCATGAACACCAAAAACTCTGAAGTAACTCCACAAACTAGTAACATCTAGATCAATCACTAACTAGATCCAGTAAACCTAAAAAATAGTTTATATATATATATATATTAAGAATAACAAGTACACTCAATAGTATCCTTCTAGAAAATTCTTATGTGAAATATGAAATAATCATACTAAATCTAAGTGAATAAATAAATGAAACAAACTCATCACCTAAACATGTAATTTTATTTCATATCCTCATCATGGATCACTCACTAAGTAATGCATAGAAGCGGTCCACATTGAAATATATATATAGAGAGAGGGGGGTATCTTACTTCCACTTCCCCACTGGTTTGTCACCCTCATGCCCTGATGGATCACATTCTATGCTCGTCTCTCCCATGAATCCCCCAACATCACATATATACAAATCATATCCATTCTACACTTGTGACTCTACTACAAAACTGGGTTTATCCAGCACTAGGGATTCAACAACACTCACTAAAAGTACTATTAAAAAACCCCTTTATCAGTTCTATAAAAATAATTGTTAAAGGGGGTCTTTAACAGTGCTTTTTTAGAGTTGTTAAATGGGGTCTTTAACAGCACTAAAAAAGCGTTGTTAAAAGGGTCCCTTTATTAGCGCTTGTAAAAAATCACAGATAAATCCCTACCTTTATCAGTGCCTATAAAAAATAACTCATAACCTCCTATCATCACTTGTAAAAAATCACTCATAACCCCCTTTTATCAGGAATAGTAAAATATCACAAATAAAATGGGCATTTATCAGTGCTTTTAAAAAGGTGTTAATAAAGGGGGTCTTTACCAGCACTTATAAAAAAGTGCTGATAAAAGTGTGGTCTTTATCATATTTTTTTTAAAATAACTGATAAATACCCCCCCACCACCCCCTTTATCATCACTTTTTAACTAGCACTAATAAAGGGTATATTTCAAAAAAAACTATATTTTATTAACGGACACCCATAGTAGAAGTTATGGTCGTTTGGAGAACTTATGGGACATTTTATGACTCAATAAGGGTGATCGAGGGATCCTATGGTTCACCAAGGTGTATATATTATCGTAATCTTTGATTTTATATGTGGTAGAGGAAAAACAGATACCCAGTTCAGAAGTTATGACCGTTTGAATGGTCGTCGAATGTGAAAACCCCCTAAGACCCCTAAAACCCCTGAAAGGATTATAACTTGCGATCCAAAAGTCCATTTTAGATCTAAAATTAGTCAAATAGAATCTAATTAAATTATATAAAACCATGTTATATTTAAATTGTGTGAAAACTAAATGAATAAAAGTTTTTATAGTTTCAAAAAAGTGGTAAGTCGAACTCGAACTTCAAACAGCCATAACTTTTGATCCGGGTGTCCATTTGGGATTTATAACATATCAAATTGAATCTTGTGATGATATATACTATGTGTAGGTATAGAACCAAATATTATATCATTATACTTATTTTTTCCCCTAATAAAGGCTCAAAATGCCTCCAAAACAGAGTTTTTAGTCATCGACACTGATTTATTAAAATTCAAATGGATATAACTTCTGATACGAGTGTCCATTCAGCTTTTACCACATATCATATCAAATATAGTTTCATGAGATTATATTTGACTATTTTTTGAGCAAAAATGGACTCCTGGATTATAAGTTATGGTCATTTCAGGGGTTTTAGGTGTTTTAGGGTTTTCAGAGTTTCTTAATGTTTTTATGTGTTTTAACGGTTTTTAGAGTTAATATCCATTTTAATATATATATATATATTTAAATATTTATGTATTTATGTATTTAAATATATATATATATGTATTTAAATATATATATATATATATATAAACATATATATAAATATATTGGTAAACAAATATAAGGAAATATATATATAAATATATAGATATATCATAAAATGTAAAACAAAACATTATAAGGGAATGGAAAATGTTCTGGTGTATAAGCTGGAGGTCCCAGGTCCAAAACTCACTGAAGGCATGGGCATGCACTAAAGAACTGATAAAGGGGTTGGGAAGCACTGATAAAGGGGATGGTAGGTGGGAAGCACTGATAAAGAGGGGGTGCTGATAAAGGGGGTGTACTGCATAAAAAAAGTATACCCTTTATTAGTGGGGCCTTCATCAGTGCTTTTTTTAGAGGGGATACCATGGTTTACACCATTTCAGACCCCCATATGTTGTTTGCTTCTATTTTTTCTGTTGGGTTTTGTATGTTTTTGTGTGGTTTCTCAATAAAAAAGTAACTTTGATGATGATGATGTAGTATACCACAATCCACCAAAACCACTACATGTACACCCATGGGAAATCAAAGTCACCATAGCTGGATACAAGTATATGATATAACCTTAATCCATTATAGTCTTCATATAAATTTATAGTAAACTAAGAGAGTTCATATCCTAGGCGAGTCCATACCTTATGCCTTAATCCACTCTAGCCTGGGGATGCATGAATACTATATTATAGTTAAAGAGAGTGAGGGAGAGAGGGTTATTCATCTATTTATTCCCTCATCACCCTATATTTTGAGGAAAACACCCCCCAAAACATTGGCATGTTAGTTTCCCTACCAAGACAGGTAATAAAATGTGTGAAATTAGAAAACCTAAGAATATATCACATACAACCACACTAATAGAAACTAATTATCCTTAGAGGCATCTGTCTTTATCATCTCACAAGACACATGGATACCACTACTATGGTTTAGATCATCAATATACACATAGTTATCAAGATTAAATTTATAGATTTAATATCATTTTTCTTTTAGCATCAATATAATGATCCCATGTTTTTAGTTAATTCTATTTATCATTGCATATTCTTAGATGTTTTATAACTCATACTAATCTATAAAACAAAGATTCACTTACCATACATAAATTCAAACTTCATCAAGTGATTGGAAATATTAATAATAAATATCTGGACAATCAACCATTAAATTCAATTGTCCTGAAAAAATCAATCAAGAAACCCAGTTCTCAATTCATTCTTACTATCATGGTGTCATCTCTAAAAACATTTCACATGGTATAATCAATATCCCCATCACTAACATCATCACTACTATATTCCCTGGAATCCTAGCCTATTTATTTTCAACATTCCAACCATTCTAGGTTCACATTAATCACAAAAAGGTGTTAATACCCTAGAGAATTTACATAAGTAAATAAAGTGTTTTCATCTCACAATTCCATAGGGATACTAAGGTTTTAAAACCATGGAACAAAGGCCCTTATTAAGAAAGGAGGGTATCACTCAGCACCAAACAACTATCTTTAACAAAAAATTATTTCATTTCTAACTTGGATTTATCAATTCATTATGAATAGGTTTTTAGAAATAAGAAAATAATAAACAATAGATAGAATTCAATTACTGAATACTTTGAGCATCATTTCCATATTTAATTAGTTTCTAACAAGAATGGTAATTAAATTAAATGCATCTTTATTTTACTATTTTTTCCTTCATTCTAAATTTATTCCATTTTCAAATTTCAAATACATGTGATAATACCAAGAAGTAAGAAAACACACAAAATAATTATATACCACACTATCTAGAAAATATAAAGAAAATAATATAACAACATAATGTGATATATCCTCCCATTTCATTTATTTAACTTTTAAATCATGAAAATAATAAAAATATACATTTAATAATACTTTCTTATTCTTTATTTAATTTATATACAATCAAATAATAACACTGTATGTGATATGTAGAATATGAATTAATTATTAATCCACATCATACGGTATTCTTTTCCCTCTTTTCTGATAATTTTTCCAGATTATTATATTATTTATGGTTGATCCCATCCATTCATATATGGGAAAATAAATCATGATTAAATCACACTTTCTTAAAATAGAATATATTTTTATGAATCCTCTATATCAATAAGCTTCAAGACTCACAGATCCAAAATAGAGGAGAGATAAAAATATAATTTCATAGTCTTATAAATTCATAGAAAGGATTGAGGGAATTTATAGAATAATATTTTGAGTTAAATGGAAAAGTTTGGATCAACCAGGCTTGAGGAGAAAACTCAAGAAACTTAAGAAAATCAAATGAGAAGGACCCTATAGTTTTAGGATAACAGATATTGTTTCGCTGATATATTAAGAAAACACTACTATATATTTATATTTAAATTCATTTTAAATCCATTTCCATTTATGTCCCCTCACACAGAACATTTAAAACTCCTATAATTTAGTAAGTCAATCATTTGATTCAATCTTCATCATAACATATTTTAAAATCCTTCCTTTTTAATTAAAATGACCATTTATATCATAAAAATATGTTATAGAATGATTATAGAAAAAATTATAATTCTTTCTATATAAAAACTGTCACTTATACACAAGAGAGGTATTTTGTTTAAAGGTAATCTCATTTACTTTATGTAGCATCAGTTGAATGGCCCTTACACGGGTCTAGCAGAGCTGCCTTTACTTAGCACATAAGGTCAAATTTACCCTTATATGAGATCTAGAAATTAGGAAGTACCCTTATGCAAAAAAGGTGACCTTTACACAGGTCCACCTTTACATGAGACTCGGAGCCACTTTTATATAGCTTCAGAACCTACCTTTATGTATCTCTACTCTCAAAAGATCTAACCTTTATACAGGTCAATAAAATTGGGCTTACCCTTGTACAACTGATAAAAGATACCTTTATGTAGTGAATTAAAGCTAGATACGTATGGGAAATGATGTCACCTGCATGCGAGAGGAGGTTTTTATGTAAGGGTAATAAAAAAAATCAATTAAATAAAGTTATAGATGATGATAATCATTACCCCAAACACCCTCTTAACTCCTCCAGGCCCTAGGAAAACATAAAGGTATGAATTTGGATATTAATCCCTTATATAAAATAACTCTCAAATAATTATCATCCTTGAAAATTTAAAACAAAACCTAGAAAGAAAGATAAGTCAGTTAAAATAACCACCCCATGAGATACCTATCAAAGATTTCACCACATCCAGAACACAAACATCACACCAAAGGGAAAATGTGAATAACCACACAATACCATCAATAAAACATCATGTCAAAGAGGAGAAAAAATCAAATAAATAAACATCAATATGATCATACATAATAATTAATTAAGTATCAAACAACTCAAGATACTGATCATGAATCTATGAATCTCTCCCAAGTGATCTCCTCCACACCATTGTGTTGTAACAGGACACAAACCAAGGGAACAACGTGCCCATACAACACTTTTTCCTGAAATTCTTGAATCTCAACAAGCTATTCCTCAAAATTCACATCATATTCAATATACATATCACCCAAATTGATGATTTGGGAATCTTAAAGAAACTGTGACACATGGAAAATTTCATGAATCTAGCTTATTTGTAGAGAAAGTGCTAACTAATATGTAATAGCTCCAACACATTCCAACACTTCAAGAGGTCCAATAAATCCGGGAGAGAGATTACTCCCATGACCTAACCTTTACTTCCAAAATGAGGTGACAACTTCAAGAATACATGGTCTCCAACATAAAACTCTAGAGGCCATCTCTTATGATCAACATAGAACTTATGTTGATTATGAACCACCTTCATTTACTCATGGATCGTTTTTACCTTCTCTATCATGGCTTTCACCAATTCATATTCAAGAATTTCTGAAACTTTAACCTTAGTCCAACATAACAGGGGTCAGAATGGTTAGTAATATAATGCTTCAAATAGAGCCATATTGATGGTAGAGTGTTAATTTTTATTGTATGAAAACTCTACCAAGTTTAGGTGACTCACCCATGAACCTCTAAAATCTAGGAAACATGCATGCAACATGTCTTAAAAAGTTTGAATAGTCCACTCTATCTAACTATCCTTCTACGAATTAAAAGTGGTGCAAGGAATATATTAAATCCAAAAGTATTATGGATACCTCTTCACATCCTAGAGGTAAAAATAAATCATGATCAGAGATGAACTTATTTGGAACCCCATGAAGCATCACCACTTCCCCAGATACTACCTTGATAAAACCTTAATCGATCTTGACTCTTTTATAGCTAAGAAGTAATACAAATTCATCAACAGCCCATGATCACCCATATAACATTATATCCACCTTAATATCATGGAAACTTGATGAAGAATTCCATAAAAATGTCCCCCTAATTACATTAGGGAATATCAATTGGTTGAGACAAACCACCTGAAATATGATTCTCATCCTTCACCTTATGGGAAACCAAACACTGAGAGAAAAACTCTACAACTAAATGCTTCATAGTAAAGCATAAAAACTAAACTATTAAGGAATAAAAAATCTTTACCAAACTATTATATACTTTCAAGGGAGAAAAATATAAATCATGGAGAACTACCCCACAAATCAAAGTAAAAAATGGAAATCTTTCCCTATAATAGTACATGATGTTGTCCATCCTATGACTATCCCTCATAAGCATCACTACAAACAACTCAATCAGGCCAAAACTCTACCTTGGAATCCCCCATATGGGACTATCTACCTATTTTACTAAATATGACTACACTTTCATCTGATAGTAATCCCCTTCTATCAACTTCTCCCATATCAAGGTGTAGTGCAACAATCACCTCCATTTCCCTCTAATATTCTCACAACTCATGCACAACATCATCGTGTGACTTCCTGATCATAGATTCTTCAAAACCATTACTCTCTCTTGATGTATAAGAAATATCAAATTCATAATCCTATTAGAATTATATCCACTATCACTATCATAAATTAAAATCACACTTGGAGAATACATACTTGAATCCCTTATGATCTGTGAAAACCACAAAGTGGTCACCAATGAGGTATTTCTATCAAAACTTAAAAGACAACATTTCCTCCACCAGATCAAGATCATGGATGGTGTAGTAAAATTCATGATGTATTAAATTTCAAGACCCATAATTTATGACTTATCTCTATTTCATCAACATTCAACCCAAGCTAATATTTGAAGTGTTGAAATAAACTTTTAATGTAATGAACTCATCTACAAAATGAAGAACCATAGAACTGACCAGATTCTCCTTCAAATACTCAAAAGTAAACTAGAATTGGTTAGTCCACACAAATAACTAATCCTTTTTTTTCAAGGTTGTCATAAGTGTCACAATCCAAGAGAATTTGGGTATGAACCTCTTGTAACGTATAGAAATATCAAGGAAACTCTTCACTTTTTCTAAATTCTTAGGTGTTTACTAAGAAATTATCGCTTAAATATTTGAAGGATCGATAACTATTGCATTCCAAGACACAACATGCACTAAGAAACTAATATCTGATACCTAAAAATCAGACCTCCATAACTTCTTGAAGAATTGTTGATAAAAAGGATTCCCAAAATAGCCCATATATTCTCTACATGCACCTCTTTGGATTCATAGTACACAAACATGTCATCGATAAACGCCACTATGAATCAATCTAGAAACTTATGAAAATCTATATTCAACAGTCCTATAAACAGAGATGGAGTGTTTATAACACTAAAAGTCATCACAATGAACTCATAATTCCCATAACAACATTTGAAGGAATACTTTAGAATATCCTCATCCATTACCCACATCTGATGATATCCTAACTACAAATTGATCTTTGAGAACCAACTAGCTCCCTTAATCTAATATAATAAACCATTGATACATGAATGTGTATAATGGTTATTTACCTTCACATGATTCAAATTATTCTAATAAATTCATAGGTGTAGATATCCATTGACCTTCAAAAATAGAACTAGAGCTCCCCCGAGTGACACTAGGACAAATAAAATCCCACTATTAAATATCATCAATCTAGATCTTTAACTCTCACAATTTAAAAAGAATCATCTTATATGAAGACATAGATATCAAAAAAAGAATCAACATAAAATCTATCCAAAACTAAACCTATTGTAAAGGGGTATTATCTTGGGAAACATTATCGGTTGATCCTCTACTGAAATCAACATTATCCCATCCAATAAGGAGGACAAGGAATTGATACACCTCCAACCCATTTGAGGGACTCTCTCCCAAAAAAACAGAGCCTTCTCTCCATCCACGTCAAAGAATATGATGTTCCACCTAAAGTAATACATAATAGGTTGCATAAAATATAGCTAGTCCATGATGAGGTTGATTTAATATGGTTGTACTCGTAAACATAAAAAGTATACCCAATAGAAATATTTCCCTATAATTTTCTCACAATATCTATACACATCATACAAGCTAGCTCAACCTCCAGCTGGTGTAGTCAATGTCAATGGAACTAGAAACCTCTCTAAATAAATTATTAAAGAATGGACTAGAGTAAGTAAAATAAAGGTGTGAATATATCCTAAATCAAATAGTACATATATCCAAGTAAAATATAAATATATAATACCTTGCACAACATATATATTTCTCGATGCAACAAATATAAGGCATGAATTTTACCTTGACTTTATCCACGTCATCTATGGCATGATGATGACCATGTCCATGACCATTCTCTTCTCATAATCCATGAGGATGAGGGGTGTCATGGGGATATCCAATACCCACCCCATACCCTCTATCATGATCAAAATCTATAACCTCCTACTATTGTTTCCTTAAAGGGTACTACTGCAATGGTTGAGCCTGAAGTGGGCCACTGACCCCTCACTGACTGCTAAAAATGGTTAGACACTCTCTTTTCTAATATATATTACCTATATAATAAAAAAAACTATGCCTAATCCATTGTAAGGGACCTAATAGATTCCAGACCTGGTGAAACAAGATAAAGAGGGGTGGAACCTAACACTATTTATTAAAAACTTCTTATGACCAAGTAACAAATAACTTCTTTTCATATCTGAACTCTTTAGGAAATCTTGATGACTACCCTATTAAGAAGATCTGGTTCTAGCTAGTTTACTCTCAATAACCTCTACCTTCCTTAGTACTTCGATATATGTGGGAAATATAAATGGGGTGACATGGTGCTTGATATCGGGATGTAAATCCTCCTCAAAATGCCTCATCCTAGCCTCCCCATCTAAAACAAGGTGAAAATCATAATTTAAGTTGTGATTATATCGAATAATGAATTCTCACACATTATAACACCCTTGATGAAGGATAAGAAACAATTACCAAAAAGTTAAATTCATGGTTAAAGAAATAAACTCATCTTGAAACTTATCTCAAAACTCCCCATCCCCCACAAAACAATTGACTCCTTGTAATCTATGATCAATAAGAATCACCACTTTCAATCTTCCCCACATTGCATCTTCATAGACAATAAAACCTAGTGCTCCTTATAAGCATGAATTGAACTAAAGTAAATTTTCACCACATCCAAATAAACCTTTATCTCCCAATTTGAAATGGATCCTCTATACTTATATAGACCATGCCACTAAAACTCTTGAATTTTTTTCCTATAAGTTTCATCCTCATCAACCTCAACACTAAAGTAATATACTGCCATATCCTACTAAACATATTGTATAAGGCCCCGGACTTAAACCGTACTTAATCTTGAGTTATTACAAGATTACATATTGAGGATCTTTTCAGGTTTAGAGTTTTAGAGAATTAGAACATAAAACTTGCATTAAATTCCACATTTAAACAAAGTGGTTACATAAAAGATAGTATTAATTTTTTCCCATCAATGGAAACATATTTAAAAATAAATCATGGATTCTTTCTTGACACTTCCTTGACACTATCATCATATCATGTACCTTTCCCTTGACCTGTGAAAAACATTTCAAAAAAACTTGGGATGAGCATAAAAAGCTCAGTAAGGGTTATAAAATTTTGGAAAGGAAACATGAGTTCATATATACATAAGAATGAAATCATACTTTACCCATAAAACATAGGAACTTTAACATACCTCATAAAATCATGAATAAATCATAGAAATCATAAGACATAAAAGGTAACTTGAGGCATTCATAACATTCTTACGTAGGGATTAACCCTCTTGGTTACGTTTGGAATACCCACCACAGTATATTCCCTAAATCTCTTCGGAGAAACCTTAATGTTTCACTCCTTCGCGTTACCCAATGAATTGGAGAGCTATATCGGGCTCACCCGCCCTTAGTTTATCACGGAACCACCCTTCTTCATAATAATGCCCAAGAACCACAACATAATCGTATCACATAAAACATGCATAAAGGAAACATAACATTTCCACCTTTCAATCACCAGATATCAATACAACACATTGATATAAAAACATTATGAAAACCATTTTCAATACCAAAATAAAATAAAAGTAAAACATGGTATTTATTTTTATTTTAAAAAGAAAGTATGGCTTGTAGAGGAAGCCGAAACTCAAATAATGGTCACGGCGGCGGAGAAGTCGTTGTCGCCGCATACATACGACAAAAAAAACATTCCCTTTTGTCGTTTAGTAAACGCTTCGTATAAAAAAGATTTCTTTTGAATAAATGTAAAATTCAAATGGGTTTATACACCGTATAAAAGAAAGTTGTGTATAAAACAAAATATGCCTCAATGAAAGAAGATTGAGACGAAGTCCCATACAAAGACGGTATCCTTGGTTTAAGGATAAATCAATTACATAATTATGTGTGACAAACGAATACACCAAATATAAGTGGATATTAAGTGTAAAACAATCAGAGGACATTCACACATATTCATAGTATGACATATTCAAGAAGTACATGTTTATCCCAAAGAATCAAAATTGGGTTAAGAAGTTCCCTTGCAAAAATTCGATAGCCTAACGACGTCAATTCAAAATTCAGAAAAAGAGTTGATGAGAGATAAAAAGGGTATCTCATCACTTGGACATAAAATTTACATCAATAAGGATATATAAGAACATATCCCAACATAACAAAGAGGATCTTAAAAGAAGTGACATAAAGAAGAGTACTTAAAAAGAAAGAGAGAGGTTAGATCTCTTACGAAAATTCGGCAGCCTAACGGCGCCACTCAAAACTTCCAAAATGGATTGATGAGAGAGAATAGGGTCTCTCATAATATGAAAATAAAAATTACAGTAAGAGTAATATAAAAGAACATCCCAATAACAAGAAATATGAGCTTTAAAAGGAATGATGTAAAAGAGTGTACTTTAAAAGAAAGAGAGGAGTAGGATCCCTTACCTCGGGTCCGACTTGACTCGATCGTTCTTTAACATCATGAATAATAAACTTGAGTTAATTTCCACTTTATTAAGAACCTTTTTCAAGTTCATTATTCCTTTTATATCACTTATTGCCATGTTATAAATATTATGTAATCATTTAATTTAATAATGTTTGTTTTGTCGATATTTGGTTCTTAAGTCGAAAGTGGACTTCTTATAATTACATGTTGTTCGTGTGGTCAAAGTTTCATTATATCCAGAATGATATTCATGATTTGGATATCATATATATCATATATATCCATTATATACATGTATTTATAATATTACATAATCATTTAGAGGTAAGAAATGAAATGCACCATTCATGGAGACGGTAAGCCGTACGTACGCATGAACGCTACTTTCATTTCTATGTCATATTAATGGAATTAAAACCAAATGAGAGGTATGTATATTTTAATTCCAGAATTATATTCATCATTTATATGTAACATAAATCATATATAATAACTTTAAATCCATCCTTTATACATCCCACATATGGCATTAACGAATCAAATCACTTTGAGGGGGCGGTAGTCCGCACTTCCTAAAATCAAATTATCGTGTTTACCCACAATGGAAACCATAAAGGTATGACACAAAAGAAAAATACAGAAGCTTAAGTAAAACATAAACATATTATATATCATATATAAATATAGTGACATCTTAATGGCCACCTTTGAAGGTGTTATATGAGTGTTGAACAATCATCGTTTCGTGAGGAAGAAATTCGCCATCCACAGAAACAGTATGTTCTTTAACCATTAGATGTAGGTGTGTGTAGGTGTAGCTCTAATGATTATTATAACAACATCCTAGTATATTTAAGATACTGTAGTTGTTACAAAATAAATGAATAAAAAGAGTTTAGGGGGTTGGAGAAGCAAAATAAAACAAAAGAACTCAAGTGAAGACATTACCTTAAAATCGGGTAACTCCCTTTGGTTTGAGCTCAAAGGCTTCCTTGGGAAGACTTCTGCCCAAAGTGAGGCTTCAAGGAGTAATAGAGGGATGTGGAGAGACAAAATGGTCACGGTTTGGCCGAGAAAAAGGCTTTGGAAGTGTGGGTAAAGAGGTAGATGTGGGGTCCTTTTATAAGAGGAGAGGAGGGGAACTCTTGGAAAGTAAAGAAATGTTACTTTATTTGAAAATGAGTTTCGAATTTAAAAGGTCCCACATTGATATAATTCTAGGATAAGGTGATAAGGTTTCGAAATCCACCAATCCAATAGGTTTTGGACATGTGTAGGTCTTAGATTTTACATTAGCTTTCCATTTTATTTAAATCGTTAAATAATGAGGTCATCGCTGCATCATCATGATGTCATAAATAATGTAATTTATTTAATGTCTAAAAATTATAAAAAAATACTATTATGTGGGAAATATTTTTAGATTTCTAATGAATATTTATAGTCAAAAATTTTAATTGTATAACCCCATGTAACAATTGTTTTAGTAAAACATCTCATGTTTGTGTTATTTTTACTTTAACATTAAATAAAAAGTTATTTATGTCATTTCCCAACCAAAGTGGCTCCATGGAGTTCCCAAGTTGACCCATGGATTTTCTTGGTCGGCCATGACTCATCCAATGAGGGTAGGACATGTGTCTAGGTCATTTCATTTTATTAAAACATTATTCTTACCTTAAACTACACTAATTACCACTAATCGCGATTAAAAACTTAAAAGTTACTATTCACCAAAAAATTATTTTAATTCCATTGAACCACATTTTACTTCTTAATGACAACCATGTATGTTAGATTTTTGAAATTCAAAACACAGAGGTGGTAAAATTTCATTTAAACGGAAAATTAGTTTTTATATGTACCACTTAGTGGTTTCACTATTCATCAAAAATTGAAGTTCTTCAGAAAAATACCAAAACTTCACCCTAAACTATATTTGATATTCCAAATAAAAAAATGAAGTCTATTTTACAAAATTCAAAAAATATAAGTTGCATTAATTAATTTAATAATTAACTCCCACTGTCAAAGCAAATAGCGTGTTTTTATGAAACAATAAGTATCAAAAGATTGATACTAGTTTAAGTCCGATTTCAAAATAAAATTAATTCCAACGACCACTATTGGATTAAATGGTAAAAATATATTCTAATTTCACTTTGAAACCAATTCAAAAGATAATCTAATCATATAAATAAATTAGATTAAAAAGTGGTTTTGAATTAAAATACAACATTTTTCACTATTCATTAAAAAATGAACTTTATCGGAAAAATACCAAAAATTTACACAAAGTAAATTTTGATGTCCCGATTCCAAAGAAGAATTTTATTTTGTCAAATATAACACATAAAATTGTAAAAAAAGTGGATTTAAAATAGGTTCGCCATCAAAAGGCGGTTAATAGGCCTTTTAAAGAATATTAGAACGTTTACGCTTAAAATTGGATTAATTCGCATTTTTAATCCTATAAAATTTATTGTAAAAAGTAAAAATATTTGACAAACATATATTATCATTTTTTAGTTAGTTCTATTCATTCCCGCCATCACAACAGCTAGGCGTTAACTACCATTTAAAATAATATTATTTTATTATTAGAGTGCAACGTAAGATTCCCAAGAAACTCGTTGTTGCGTGTTGGGTACGCCATCGAGCATAGCGTCCCCTTTAAAGTAATATTAATATTTTATTCACAAATATGGATAAATATAAAGATTTCATATTCTTTATTTACCTGGGGTGTTACATATTGGGCATAAACCTAATGAGTATGGTGACTAAATTCATTTCTACAAAATAAGAAATGTTATATACTCCTAAACACAGAGTATGTAATATTTAAGGTCAGATAAATAATTTAATTTATTGACCTAATTCCCATTGTCAACCCAATTCAGACATAGGTTCAGATAATTATGATACATGATACTTTCTTAGGAATCTACCCCACAAGTATCATCACGTCACTTAATATGTTTAGTGAAATTGAAGGTATCTGTATCAGATCATAGGGGGGGATAAATAACCATGTCTTAGTTAGTATCCCTTTTTTTATCATGTACTAAATTGAGATTATATTGTTTTCTAACCAAACTATTAAGTCTTAATCAGGTCTTATCTATAAAATATGTCATATCTCTCAACCATCATCTTTAATACCACTCTTTTATGACCCCCCCCCCAATAGTAATCTCCTAGGATGTTAGTAAAGAGAAATAGATGACCCCTGAATCCAACCTCCAATAGGCCATAGGGTGGCATCTATCACTGAGGGTGTAATCATATACTAATGGGAGGAATTACCCAAAATATATAAATTTATGGATAAGAGATAATTTGAGTACACCAATAAACATTATATTATAATTAGATAATAAATCTCAATACATGAATGTAATTTTATACAAAACCAAAACAACTAGAAAGTACTAAAATAAATATTAAGTAGGGATCATGAACCCAACAACTCAAAAGTAACTCCATAAGCTAGTAACATCCAACTTGGTCACCAACTAGTTCCTACAAACTTGAAAAATAACTTATATATGTATAGGGTGGGTATAACAGGTTTAATCAGCAGGGTCCTCCCTGAAACCTCTCATAAAAAATATGAAAAAATCCTAAGTAAATAAATAAATTAATCTAACTAGTCATATAAATTGGTAATACTATTTCTCATCCACACCATGGCTCTCTCCCCAAGTAATATATAAAAGTAATAAATCCACATTGAAACATATATAGAGATAGAGAGTACCCTATTTTCACTTCCCCACTAGTATGTTTCTCTCAAACCCCAATATATAACTATACTCATCCATCCCATGAATCATCCTATATCTCATGTATACATATCATATCCATTCAGTATCCCATGTAGCCTAACACAACCTCATTATCATTATCTCATTTGTAACCAAACAGAAGTTGGGAAGCCACTATATCCTATGTATCATGTAGTATACCTCAAATCTACCACAACCCATGAATTCATACCCATGGGAAACCAAATTAACCATCACTAGATACAAGTATGAGCTATAACCTTAATCTATTATATTCCTTGCATAAATGTGTAGTAAAGTGATAACCATCACAACCCACATCATCCCATACCCTATACCTTAATCCACCACGACTTGGGTATAGATAAAGAGAGGGAATGGGAGAGTGAGTAGTCATCTATTCATTCCCTCACCACCCTAAATGTTGGGAAAAACACCCACTACCATAAAATTTGGGCGTTGGTTACCCTGTCAACTCGAGTAGTAATGCTTATGAAATCAGAAAACATATGAATATACCACACACAACCACACTGAGGGAAACTACCTAGCCTTATACTCATATACTATTATTGTCTCACAAGACATATGTTTTCCACTACTATGGTCTAAATATTAAACATACACACAAGAAAAAAAATATTCAATTTCATTAATCATTTGGTAATTAGAAATTAGCATATTTCATTAAACCATCACTAATATTATTTTAGTAATTCTATTTCAACTCAAGCTATCAACCCTCTATAATTCATTATTCAATTAGAAAATTTAGTATCCATTTCAACTCAAGTTATAAATCCTCTATAATTCATTATTAAATTACTATATTTAGTATTCTTACTCTTATAGTATCGATATAACCATATCATGGTTCCATTAATTATATTTAACATTCCATATTATCATGTTCTCTGGAACTCATCATAATCTACTAATCAAATATTCACTTATCTTGAATACAGTAAAATTAAATCAAGTAATTGGGAACCATAATAATAAATATCTAGCCAACTATCCATCTAATGTAATCACCATGAAACAAACAATCAAGAAACTCAACTCTCAATTTGTTCCAACCACCACGAAGTCATCCCTAATACCATTGTGCATGATATAATCAATCCCACCATCAATGTAATCATCACCAATATAGACATAGGAATAAAAAAAACATTTCCCACCAATATTCTAACCATTTTAAATTCACATTGATCATAAAAAGTCTCTAATATCATAGATAATTCACACATGAAAATAAAGTATTTTTAGCGCACAATATCAAAGGGAAACTAAGTTAATATAACCAAGGCACGCATGCCTTTATCAAGAAATAACAAGATCACTAAGACCTAAACAATTATCTTCAATAAAAACCATTTCGTTACCATCTTGGACTTATCAATTCATTATGAATATATTTTTAGAAATAAGAAACCAATAAAAATAGCTAGAAATCAATAACAACATGATTTAAGAATTATTTCTATATTCAATTGGTTTCTAAAAAGAATAGTAATTAAATTGAATGTAGCTTTCTTTAACCATTTATTCCTTCATTATATGTTTACATTTTTTGCCCTGATTTTGTTTCTATTATGCCACCTCTACTACTGTAGGATTCTTCCAAGATTGTTCGGATGGATTTCTCCTTCAGGGATGCGTTGAGTGGCTCATATCATGCCCAGTAGGCATGTTTCCCCAAGATCTATCTATTCTATCCATTGGTTTCATGGGAGGGTTCTGGTATCTCTCTAGAGTTCCCCTATTTGGTGTTTGATGACGCAGTTCAGTGTCTTAGGTGGACCCTTGTAGATCGTTTTGGTGCTGCGAAGCCATCTCTCCCAGCCTTCAGGTGTTTTGTGGATTCTTGGGGGTTGCAGGATTTGGTGATAATTTCCTCCCTTCACCAGCATTCTTTTTGTCTGGTCCTAGATTCAGAGCAGGATTTTGTTCATGTGTGTTGTATTGTGCCCTGTTATTTTGGGTGTTGGTGCTTTAACCTATCATGGTGGTCGATGGAGGCCCATTGTGGGAAGGATATTCCCTGAGCTGCAATATGGGTTTTCCACCTTGGCCTCCCCCTACCATTCTAGAATGAATCTCTTCTCAAGGAAATTGGGGACTTTCTTGGGGGTTTCCTTTGCTCGGAAACTCATACCCATTACAGTAAGGATTTTCTAGAAGTTTGGATCTGTGTGGATATGGACATCTACCTACCCCTCCCGAATAGCTTATCCTTGAAAGTTTAGGGCTAGGTGGACTGGTGGTAGGACCTTGTCTTCCTGGTGTTTCCCAGGTACTGCTCTTCATGTACTCTCTAAGGAAATTCTACTCAACTGTGCAGGAACTGAAGGCAAAGTGGGAGGAGTCACCCCCCTCAACCTTTCCTCGGTGATGTTCCCTCATGCTCAGATGATACTGAGCATGGACCTTATATCATCCCGTCTTTTTATAACATAAACTTTCATTTCATTAAACGGAACTGAGGATCTTTAAGGTTTAGTGTCTTGAAAACAAGGAACATAATACATGAAAAGAACATAAAACATTCTTCTTAAACACTTGAAAGGCTTCTCCTTAAGTTCATCCTAGGTTCATTACTGCATCTCATAACCTGGGGACATACATCAAAAGAAAGGGTGAGCAGAAGGCCCAGTAATGGAAACAAGAGAAACATTTTACATGTGAACTTGAGATACTTCAATAAGGACATGAAAAGAACTTTAAGGCATGAGAAAGAAATCATGAGATACATCATAATAAAAATAACATTTTTCATAACTTGAAGATGTGGCTGCAACATTCAATATTGACAATCATTTCGTTTCACCAAGGTCCATCCCCAAGTTTTCATTAAAATTACCAAGGTTATTCACCAAGGTATCAGTCTAAAAAGTCATCTCTAGAGATTAAGTCTTTACCCAATTCATTAGAGCGCTATCTGGGCGCACCCTTAAACTGTAATCTCTTGTGGTTACATCATTATCCAATGCAATGGGGTGCTATCAGGGTGCACCCTTAAATTTTCCTTTATTATCATGTGATCCACATATATAATCATCAAACATTTCATAAATAACCCATATAGCATAAAATAAATGGGGTTCATTTCATAATCATAATGTTTTAAAAAATGCTTTAAAGACATGATCTTTATGTCACTTTAAACCCACGGAAAGGGAAAGAAGGTTTCATGTATGAAAATACCAGAATTTAAAATAGAACATTTTGATATATATGTGAATACCCCTGTAGAAATAAGAGCTTTGAGTATTCACTTTATAACATAAAATAATTTTGAGAAAAGAGCGAGACATATTGAGACGAAAATTCTGCAGCATAACGGCTATGTTACAAGGTTTTAAAAAACATTGAAAAGAGATGGGACATGGGTCACCCACTCATAAATGATCCATAAAACAGTAGGGGGGCAGAATATAAGGTATTTAAGAACATGGTAATGAAATTTGAAAGATATACCATATGAAACGAAACACATGGAAGTGAGACAAAAATAAGATTTCTTTTATGAAAATTCGGTAGCCTAACAACGTCACTTAAACTTTAATAAAAAGATTAGACAAGATAAAAATAGGGTCTCTCATCATATGATCATAAGAGATCAGTATGATAGATATAGAGATCATACCCTAACATAATAAAAAGGAACTTGAAAGACTTGACATGAAAATAGAACTTTAAAAAAAAGAGAAGGGTGAAAGAATCCCTAAAAAATTCGGCAGCCTAACGGCGTCACTTAAACTTTCATAAAACGAAATGATGAGAGTAAGAGGGGATCTCTCATCATAAAAACATGAAAAGGTCAGTAATAGGAATATAAAAGAACATACTCTCACATAAGAACATGGAGCATAACAGGAATGACATAAAAGAGATCACTTGAAAAGAAAGAGAGGGGTCAGATCCCTTACCTTAAAACGTGACTCTTGAAACTCAAAGGTTTGGACCTTGAGGTCTTGGGGGCACCTTGGGAGGACTCCTTGGGAGGTAAGAAGACCAGAACTTCGTTGGGGGAGAGTTGGGAGTGAAAACTAAAGGAGTAAAGTGTGGGTATTTATAGGGAAAGTGAAGGGACAAGGCATTAATGGCCAAGGGACACCTCACAAGTGCTTTTCTCAAACCCATGTGCTCTCTCATGATATTTTCCATATATTTAGGCCACATGGGGCCCCCAAAACAATAATTCTTCACCCTTGGCCGGCCAACCCTTAAAATATCTCATGACATCATCACGACACAGCTATGATGTCATTAAACATACCGAAACCCTAAAACTGTATTTTTACTATTCACTGAAAATTCAACTTTCTCAGAAAAATACCAAAATTTCACCTTAACCAATTGTCGATGCTCTAAGTACATTTATGAACTTCATTTTATAAAAATAATTTTTTAAATATTTTTAATTTAATTTTTAAATAAAATTACTATTCATCGAAAATTCATTTTTTTCAGAAAAATCCCCAAAAATTACCATACCACAATATCGATGCTCTGAGTTCAAAAATAAAGTCCTTTTTATAAAAATAATTATCTAATTATTTTTAATTAAATTTTTAATTAAAAAACACTATTCACCCGAAAAAAACTAATACTTGATTAATCATTTATGAAACCGTTATTTACCCATTTTATTGAATCACATTACTTAATCTAGGTGTCTAAATTATATTAAAACTTTCTTTGAGTGAAATTACTAATCCATTTGGTCACATTACTAATCCTAAGCGTAAAATCACTATTCATAATTTACTATTCATGAAAAATTAAGTTGATCTTATTAGACTCCAAATTCCTTACTGAACACTTTTGTAGAAGACCATTTTTTGAAAATCATTACACATCATTAGTTATTTAGGGTTTTCATAAATATTTTAAAATATCCTTTTTTCAAAATTCATCAATAAAATACATTCTAAAATTATCTAGACATTTGAAATTTCACAAACATCACTAAAGGAAGAAATCTCAATTCATTCATCCCAAAGGATTACACAAAGAAGCTAGGGTCTCGTCACATATCCCCTTATAACACCGACATATGACCTAAGTGTAAGGTGTGCTATGGTGAGAGAATCTGAGGGAGGCTCAGATAACATTGCCCTAGTAGTAATCTCTACTAACTTGAACTTCTCCCGTAGGCGTTTCCGTTCAAGCTTGACACGCTGGAGTTTGGCTTGGGCTTGGTCCAAAGCGAAGCCCACAGATGCTACCTCCTTCCCAAGCTCTGATAAGTGGGCTTCATAAGGTTCGAGTCTACTGGATGAAGCCATCGACTCCTCTCTCTGCATTAACCATTAATATCTCTATTAAATCATTAAGAGTAAGTTAATATACTATTTAAAAAGTTTGGGTTGCTACATTCTTCCCCCCTTAAGAAATTTCGTCCCCGAAATTTATACTTGAGGCCTAGTCGAAAAGGTGAGGGTACTTTTGCTTCATCGTTTCCTCAGGCTCCCAAGTCGCTTATTCATACTTATGATTCCTCCACAACACTTTCACAAGGTGGGTAGTCTTGTTTCGTAGAACCTTGTCTCTATGGTCCAAGATCTCCATTGGCTGCTCCTCATAAGAGAGGTCATGTTCCAGTTGTACCCCCTCTGGGTTCAGTACATGCGAAGGGTCGGGTATGTACTTCCTCAAGAGAGATACATGGATGACATTGTGAACTTGAGCTAGGTTCGGTGGAAGTGCTAGACCATAGGCCACTGCTCCTATGCGATCAAGGATTTCATAGGGGCCAATGTACCTAGGGCTGAGATTCCCTTTCTTCCCAAACCGCATGACTCTCTTCCATGGAGAGATTCGAAGGAAGACTTTGTCACCAACACCAAACTCCAAGTCCCTTCGACGATTGTCAGCATAGATCTTCTGCCAACTCTGAGCTGCCTTTATGTGTTGTTGGATGGCATGAACCTGTTCTGTCATCTCTTGCATGAGATCAGGCCCAAGAAGCTTCCTCTCACCAGTTTCATCCCAACAAGTAGGAGTTCTACACCGCTTTCCATACAGATCTTCATAGGGTGCCATCTGAATACTCGCATGGAAGCTGTTGTTATAGGAGAACTCCACTAATGAGAGGTGTTGATCCCATCCACCTTTAAATTCCATTGAGCATAATCTCAACATGTCTTCGAGTGTCTGAATATTCCTTTTAGATTGGCCATAAGTTTGAGGATGATAGGCCGTACTAAAATTCAATTCAGTATTTAAAGCATGTTGAAGACTTCTCCAGAATTTTGATGTGAATCTTGGGTCACGATCAGATACGATGGATAGTGGTACCCCATGCAGCCTTACCACTTCCTTCACGTATATCTTGGAAAGCTGATCCAGAGAGAAATCTTCCCAAATAGAGATAAAATGGGCTGTCTTGGTGAGACGGTCCACAATAACCCATATCACATTGTTTCCTTTGGATATTTTCGGGAGACCAGTTACAAAGTCCATAGTGATATTATCCCACTTTCATACTGGTATGGGTAGCGGTTGTAATACCCCCTTAGGAAGTTGTTGTTCTGCCTTTACTTGCTGACACACCAGGCACCTTGTAGTGTAATCAGCAATCTCCCTCTTCATGTTTCCCACCAATAATGATCACAAAGGTCTCTATACATCTTAGTGATTCCCAGATGTATAGAGAAATTAGAGCTATGAGCTTCATCCATCAGTTCTTTCTTTATCTCCGGAATAGATGGAACACATAGTCTTGTACGAAATTTCAATACACCTTCTTGATCAATATTGAAATCAGGGAACTTCCCATCCTTTACAGCCTCGAACTTCTCCTGCAGCAAAGGATCTTCTTTTTGAGCCTTCTTGATCTTCTCTAGTAATGAAGGTTGAGAAATCATTTGGGATAGGGTTGATGATGTCCCTTTCCTTATAATTCCCATGTCTAGTTTTACTAGATCTTTAATCAAGGGATCTCCTAAGATCCTCATTGTTGCCAGAACAACAGGATCTTTCCTACTTAATGCATCCGTGACTTTGTTTGCTCTTCCAGGGTGATAATGTATTGAAAAATCATAGTCTTTAATAAGCTCCAACCATCTCCTTTGTCTCATGTTCAATTCTTTCTGTGTGAAAATATACTTTAGACTTTGGTGGTCAGTGTATATATCACATTTCTCCCCATAAAGATAATGCCTCCATATCTTTAGAGAAAAAACAACTGCCACCAGCTCTAGATCATGCGTAGGATAATTCTGCTCATGAATCTTCAACTGTCGAGATGCATAAGCAATTACCTTGTCATTTTTCATGAGGACGCACCCAAGCCCTTTCAGAGATGCATCGCTAAAAATAACGAATCCTTCTCTGATAGAGGGTAGTGTTAACACAGGTGCAGTAACCAATCTCTTCTTCAGCTCTTGGAAACTTTCCTCGCATTCCTTTGTCCAGATGAACTTAACCCCTTTTCGAGTCAACTTGGTTAGTGGATTAGAAAGTCGTGAAAAGTTTTTCACAAACCTCCTATAATATCCCGCTAAACCAAGGAAACTACGAATCTTAGTTACTGTTGTGGGTTGAGGCCACTCCTCCACAACCATTGTCTTTGTAGGGTTAACCGAGATTCCTTCATTGGTTACGATGTGCCCCAAGAAAGCCACTTGTTGTAACCAAAACTCACACTTGCTGAACTTCCCAAAGAGCCTCTCCTTCCGTAGAGTTTTCAAAATAACCCTCATATGATCTTCATGATCCTTACGACTTTTTGAATATATCAA
The DNA here is from genome assembly GCA_963277665.1 of Viscum album. Classification (NCBI taxonomy): domain Eukaryota; kingdom Viridiplantae; phylum Streptophyta; class Magnoliopsida; order Santalales; family Viscaceae; genus Viscum; species Viscum album. The sequence goes on from OY728159.1 coordinate 1,869,024,843, forward strand.
AATATCATCAATAAAAACTACCACAAAGTTATCAAGGTAGTCCTTAAAGACTTTATTCATCAAATCCATGAAAATAGTAGGAGCATTAGTCAAGCCGAAAGGCATAACATTAAACTCATAATGCCCATATCTTGATCGGAAGGCAGTCTTTGGAATATCTTCCTTCTTCACCCTCAGTTGATGATAACCAGATCGAAGGTCAATCTTAGAGAAGAATTGAGCCCCACGAAGTTGGTCAAATAAATCATCAATTCTTGGAAGAGGGTATCTGTTCTTCACTGTGATCTCGTTCAGTTCTCTATAATCAATGCATAGCCACATTGATCCATCCTTCTTCTTCACAAAGAGAACTGGTGCCCCCCAAGGAGACACACTCGGTCGGATAAACCCCTTCTCCAAAAAGTCTTGGAGTTGTTTCTTTAACTCTTCTAGCTCCACATTTGCCATTCTATACGGAGTCTTTGATATCGGTTGAGACCCAGGTACGAGTTCAATGGAGAACTCTACCTCTCTTTCTGGGGGAGGTCCAGGTAACTCCTCAGGAAATACATCCATGTATTCCTGAACAATCGGAACATCTTCAATTCTTATGCTCCCTTTCCCTTCTTCATCATCACCGATTAACTCCATAAAGAAAGCTATGGGAGGTGCTTCTAGATAGGGATCAGTTCGGGATATCTCTCCTTGGAAGATAACTGTAGGTAGTTTATTCAAGACTACTGAGATTTCCTTACTTCTGCATTTGATCTTAGCATTATACTTTGAGACCCAGTCCATCCCTAGTATAACGTCGAATTCCAACATGGGAATGACTACTAGATTTGCGATAAGATTGTGCTCACTAAAGTAAACACTAGAGTCTCTAAACACTGTTGATGCATGGATAATCCCACTTAGAGTCTTGACTGACAACTCTACCTAAAGCAATTCAGGGATTGATTCTATATTCTTTGCAAACTTGGAAGAAATAAAGGAATGCGTAGAACCAGAATCAAATAAAGTACTTGCTAGTTTTGAGAGGACAACAAGAGTACCTGCTACCACATCATTTGGAACTTCAACTTCAGTTGTTGTGATAGAGAAAGCACTACCTTGGTCCCTTGGCCTCTGTTGAGGTTGATGGTGATTCCCCTCCACCGCCCTCGGATTTGGACATTGATTAGCAAAGTGACCAAGCTGTCCACACTTGAAGCATGTGACTTCGGGTAGGGCCAGAACCATCTTTCCTCTGTCGTTAGTGTTGGGAAGCTGAGGCTTCACCTCACTATGACAATTCCGAGCAATATGGCCTCCTCTTCCACACTTGTAGCACTTGCCACTTCCATTCAAGTAGTTCCCCAGATGCTTCTTCCCACATTTATTTCATGTGGTAAGTTGCATTTGCTTTCCACCTCTTCCCTGATAAAAAGTCTTCCCTAAACTGGGCTCCAATGATCTCTTCTTTTCCTTGGATTTATGAGACCACTGTGTCTCACCAAACTCTAGCTCGACTTTCATAGCACTTCGAACTATTTCTTCATAGCTATCATAGTCCTTGTTGGCTAGATTCTTCCATAGATGAGGTCTTAGTCCACCAAAGAATATATCAACCTTCCCATTAGGTTCCATGACAAAGCTTGAGGTATAACGGGAAAGCCTTATGAAGTTCATCTCATAGCTTCTGACAGATTCGTTCTCCTTCTGCTTCAGCTCGAGAAACTCTTTCTCCATTCTCGTTCTCATGGAACGAGGGAAATACTTGTTAAAGAATATTACTCGGAATTCTTCCCACTCCATAGCTTCCATCTCTCCTCGTGGCTTCGTGTTTGTGATAAGTGACCACCACTGATCAGCTTCTCCCTCTAGGAGGTAAACAGCAAGGGTGGCTTTTTCTTGTTCCGAACAATGAAGTACAGAAAAGATCTTTTCAATGGAGCTTATCCATTGTTCCGCAACCAATGGGTCAGTAGATCCACTGAATGTTGGTGGTCGTTGATGCATAAAGGACTCAACAGAAAGTTTCTCCCTTCGTGGTGAGATCAGCCTCTCAGCTTGATTCAAGTTATTACTCATAACTTGAGTCAGTTGGTTCATCATTCGCATGAATGTTTCCATTCCGGCTTCCATCGGAGGGCCGTCAGCACATGGTGCATTGCGGTCACCATCGGCACAGTTTCTCCTATTTCCTACCATTTTCTAAAAGAATAAAACCTTAGTGAGAAACTTATTTCATTTATGAATATTTTAACTAAGACTTCATTCTTAGACAATTACACTTCTCTATAATTCCTTCATAATGATTCATAAAAAGCTTGTGATTAACCAAACATATCCCCCAGGAGTGTCGTAACCAACAGTGCAGCAAGGCCCGTTATCGTGCACCAGTTCCCGTTCGAGTCTAGATCAAAGTGGTGTTTTCGGGTTTTACCCCTATGTACATCTGTGCCAGAGCCGCCTCTACCTGCTCGTATCCAGACAGGGATGTATCTGTTTGATAAACCACTTACTCAATACTTACCAAAATACCAGGAAGTTTTCCTATATTTAAACTTTTCTATAGGGCTCTTCCTAAAGTTTTTATATCCTAATTTCCACAAATAACTAAACCATCCTTTGATACCAACTATAGCATCCCGTCTTTTTATAACATAAACTTTCATTTCATTACACAGAACTGAGGATCTTTAAGGTTTAGTGTCTTGGAAACAAGGAACATAATACATGAAAAGAACATAAAACATTCTTCTTAAACACTTGAAAGGCTTCTCCTTAAGTTCATCCTAGGTTCATTACTGCATCTCATAACCTGGGGACATACATCAAAAGAAAGGGTGAGCAGAAGGCCCAGTAAGGGAAACAAGAGAAATATTTTACATGTGAACTTGAGATACTTCAATAAGGACATGAAAAGAACTTTAAGGCATGAGAAACAAATCATGAGATACATCATAATAAAAATAACATTTTTCATAACTTGAAGATGTGGCTGCAACATTCAATATTGACAATCATTTAGTTTCACCAAGGTCCATCCCCAAGGTTTCATTAAAATTACCAAGGTTATTCACCAAGGTATCAGTCTAAAAAGTCATCTCTAGAGATTAAGTCTTTACCCAATGCATTAGAGCGCTATCTGGGCGCACCCTTAAACTGTAATCTCTTGTGGTTACATCATTATCCAATGCAATGGGGCGCTATCAGGGCGCACCCTTAAATTTGCCTTTATTATCATTTGAGCCACATATATCATCATCAAACATTTCATAAATAACCCATATAGCATAAAATAAATGGGTTTCATTTCATAATCATAATGTTTTAAAAAATGCTTTAAAGACATGATCTTTATGTCACTTTAAACCCACGGAAAGGGAAAGAAGGTTTCAAGTATGAAAATCCCAGAATTTAAAATAGAACATTTTGATATATATGTGAATACCCCTATAGAAATAAGATCTTTGATTATTCACTTTATAACATAAAATAATTTTGAGAAAAGACCGAGACATATTGAGACGAAAATTCTGCAGCATAACGACTATGTTACAAGGTTTTAGAAAACATTGAAAAGAGATGGGAAATGGGTCACCCAGTCATAAATGATCCATAAAACAGTAGGGGGACAGAATATAAGGGATTTAAGAATATGGTAATTAAATTTGAAATATATACCATATGAAACTAAACACATGGAAGTGAGACAAAAATAAGATTTCTTTTATGAAAATTCGGCAGCCTAACAGCGTCACTTAAACTTTAATAAAAAGATTAGACAAGATCAAAATAGGGTCTCTCATCATATGATCATAAGAGATCATTATGATAGATATAGAGATCATACCCCAACATAATAAAAAGGAACTTGAAAGACTTGACATGAAAATAGAACTTTAAAAAAAGAGAAGGGTGAAAGAATCCCTAAAAAATTCGGTAGCCTAACGGCGTCACTTAAACTTTCATAAAACGAAATGATGAGAGTAAGAGGGGATCTCTCATCATAAAAACATGAAAAGGACAGTAAGAGGAATATAAAAGAACATCCTCTCACATAAGAACATGGATCATAAAAGGAATGACATAAAAGAGATCACTTGAAAAGAAAGAGAGGGGTCGGATCCCTTACCTTAAAACGTGACTCTTGAAACTCAAAGGTTTGGACCTTGAGGGCTTGGGGGCACCTTGGGAGGACTCCTTGGGAGGTAAGAAGACCATAACTTAGTTGGGGGAGAGTTTGGAGTGAAAAATAAAGGAAGAAAGGGTGGGTATTTATAGGGAAAGTGAGGGGACAAGGCATTAATGGCCAAGGGACACCTCACAAGTGCTTTTCTCAAACCCATGTGCTCTCTCATGATATTTTCCATAAAGTTAGGCCACATGGGGCCCCCAAAACAATAATTCTTTACCCTTGGCCGGCAACCCTTAAAATATCTCATGAAATCATCATGACATAGCTATGATGTCATTAAACATACCGAAACCCTAAAACTGTATTTTTACTATTCACTGAAAATTCAACTTTCTCAGAAAAATACCAAAATTTCACCTTAACCAATTATCGATGCTCCAAGTACATTTATGAACTTCATTTTATAAAAATAATTTTCTAAATATTTTTAATTTAATTTTTAAATAAAAGAACTATTCATCGAAAATTCATTTTTTTCAGAAAAATCCCCAAAAATTACCATACCACAATATCGATGCTCTGAGTTCAAAAATAAAGTCTTTTTTATAAAAATAATTATCTAATTATTTTTAATTAAAAAACACTATTCACTCGAAAAAAACTAATACTTGATTAATCATTTATGAAACCGTTATTTACCCATTTTATTGAATCACATTACTTAATCTAGGTGTCTAAATTATATTAAAACTTTCTTTGAGTGAAATTACTAATCCATTTGGTCACATTACTAATCCTAAGCGTAAAATCACTATTCATAATTTATTATTCATCAAAAATTAAGTTTATCTTATTAGACTCCAAATTCCTTACTGAACACTTTTGTAGAAGACCATTTTTTGAAAATCATTACACATCATTAGTTATTTAGGGTTTTCATAAATATTTTAAAATATCCTTTTTTAAAAATTCATCAATAAAATACATTCTAAAATTATCTAGACATTTGAAATTTCACAAACATCACTAAAGGAAGAAACCTCAATTCATTCATCCCAAAGGATTACACAAAGAAGCTAGGGTCTCGTCACATAGCCCCTTATAACACCGACATATGACCTAAGTGTAAGGTGTGCTATGGTGAGAGAATCTGAGGGAGGCTCAGATAACATTGCCCTAGTAGTAATCTCTACTAACTTGAACTTCTCCCGTAGGCGTTTCCGTTCAAGCTTGACACGCTGGAGTTCGGCTTGGGCTTGGTCCAAAGCGAAGCCCACAGATGCTACCTCCTTCCCAAGCTCTGATAAGTGGGCTTCATAAGGTTCGAGTCTACTGGATGAAGCCATCGACTCCTCTTTCTTCATTAACCATTAATATCTCTATTAAATCATTAAGAGTAAGTTAATATACTATTTAAAAAGTTTGGGCCGCTACAGACCTTCCCGGGATACCCCTTGAGCTTCGGATGCAACTGAGTTTGGTCTACCCCATGAGGCCTTCCATACTTCGGTTAAGGCCTGACCAGCTCCCCCTGTTCCAGAGAAACAACTTATTCCCCTCATCCCCCCTACAATGGCTGGTTTTAACTGCTTGGTGGTAGTTCATCTTGCATCAATGGCCTCCTCCCTGGTGACTTATTCTTTCTATGGCTATTTCTTCAACCTCAGCCAGAACCAATCGAGTGGGAGTTTTCTTGAAAGATTCCTGGGTCACCCTCTCATTATCTCAGTGCCTTAGGGTGAGCCCCCCCTATGGATAAAGGTTTCCCCAGTTTTCTTAGATGGATGAAGGTTACCAGGCCTTTACTATGCCTTCCTTCTCCAGATGTTGTTAGTGTGCAGTCTGATTCCTGTGGTTCTCAGATGGTCGGCCTAGTGCCTCTAGCCTATGCAAGACTAGAACCTCAATCATGCTCCCCCCAGCACTATGAGATGAAAAACCATCAGAATGTCTCCCACAATGGCTATTCTTGCACCATACCGCCCCACTTCCAGTCCCACGGTTTGTACCCGTTTAAAACTAAGGCAGATGAGGGAGCCATTTTACTCCCATTTCAGTGAGACCGAGGGGCCTGGGGCCAAATCCATTCCACTTATTGTTTAAATGTTAACTTTTATCATTTGTAACTCCCGGGGCCTCAGAGCCCGGGTGAAAATGGATTTCATTTCTACGGAGGTTAGGAAGAACCAAGTGGATCTGGTCACTTTCCTTGAGCACAAGAAGAATACTTCTAAGCTCCAAGAGTTCTATCTCAAGATCAAGATACATGGTTCCATGTATTCATATCTAGTGAACAGGAACATATGGTTATTCTGGTTCAAGGAAATTGTGGTTGATTTAATTTTTTCGAGTGACCAATTCATTACGGAGAAGGTGATGAAGGTTGGGGATAGTGTGTTAGTGTCCTTCGTGTATAGTAGCTTTGATTCATAGTGTCATGAATAGTTGTGGAAAGATATCTTTTCTTTTGATCTGGTGGATTCTCCCTAGCTCGTTGGTAGGGATTTCAACGTCATTGTTGATCCTGTGGAGAATAAGGTCTGAGGGGAATTTCCCAAGAGGGTCAGCTTGGGCTTTGCTCGTTTCATGGATGAGAATGGTTTACTGGACTTAGGATTCTTCGGAGACCCATAAACATGTTGTAATTATAAGAAAGGAGGGAGGAGGTGTTGAAGACATCTTGACTGTTGCCTTGCAAACATCAATTCCATCTCCAAGTTCCCTAATGCCCAGGTCAACACCTTATTCGTGGTATCTCAGACAACTTGCCCCTGTTGATTTCCCTGTCTCCCAGGCCGGAGACCTTAGAGGGCTTTAGGTTTTATCACTATTGGACTCTCATCCCTAGTTACAAATAGATCATCAATAAGCTGTGGGGTGAGCCGGCCCAAGGGAACTTGTGGGTTGTAGTTCATAACAAACTATGAAGGATGAAGTTTGGGTTGAAGGTGTGGGCCAAGGATCTCCCGCACCCTGATCAGAACATGGAGGAGATTAAAAAGAGTATCAAAATTCTAGAGTCTAGTATAGAAGAGAATTGGAGAAACTTTATGTTTGAGGATCTCTTAGTTAGGAAGAACACATGGGCGGAGATGATTCTTAAGAAGGAATCGGTGGAACGCAAATGATCCAGGATAAAGTGGCTGCATGAGGGTAATAGGAACTCAGCCTTCTTCCAAGCTTTTTTTGAAGGAAAGAAGGTGTCCCATGAAACTAAACATTATTCTTGATGACGATATGTATACGGATAACAGATATATAGTGGGGATCATGGAGAATACATTTTTCAGGTATCTCTTGGCCGCCCCTAACCTAAGGATGGACATGGGGTACCCTAGTGGAAATGTGGATATTTGGGATGTAGTGGTCAGCTCTGTCTCTAACAAGGACAATTATTGTTTATAAATGATCCCAAATGAGGAATAAATTCACTTAGCCATGATGAATCGCAATCCAAAGAGCTCCCTTGGCCCTAATGGATTACCTAGTTCTTTTTATAGGGATTCCTGAGAGGTGTTTAAAGATAACATCACTACTGATGTTCATGACTTCTTTCGGGTGTGGTAGCCTTTTGAGGGTTTCATGTTCTATAAACTTAGGGCTCATTATAAAGGTTAGATACCCCTATTATATCTCACATTATAGACCAGTGAGTATGTGTAATTTCCCCTATAAGATCCTAGATAGTATCATTAACTTGAGGATGTCCAAATTCTTTCTTCGCTGGAATTCCATTGAACAGCATGGGTTTGTTAAAGGGTGATCTATACAAGGGGCTATTATCATGGATCAGGATATTTTGAGAGATATCAACACAAAGACCCACAACTCGAATATGGCTATAAAATTGGATATCAATAATTCCTAAGATAGGATTTAGGGGGGATTCATTAACAGAGTGTTTATAATTATGGGGTTCTCTCATAAGGCCTTGGATCTCATCTTCAGATGCTTTAGCTCCTCCAGGATGGTTTTATCCTTCATATTAAAGACTTATGTCCTTTTAAAGGCTACCTAAGGGCTTCTATAGGGAGATCCCATCTCCCCCTGTATTTTTATTCTTGCATAGAACACACTTAGCTGCCTCATTCGCAGGGGTATATCTAATGGTGACTTACTCCCTTAACGCAAGAAATTAAACCTTCCTCCAATTTTCCACCTGATGTTTGCAAATGATACTTTGATTTTGATTAATGTTGGTAGGAGATCAGTTAATGGAATTAAGATAATTCTTACAGACTATTGCTTCTGGAGTGGGCAGGTTATCAATAATGCTAAAAGCAACTTGTAAATCTCTAACAGGTGTCTACCTGGTAGGTCCTCCTCTCTTTGCAACAGGCTTGATATGCAATGTAGGTCCTTTCCCATGGATTTACATGGAGATCCTATATCTTCAAGGAGACTCATGATTCATGACTTTAATCATGTTGTGAGCAATATCATAGGGAGGGTTCTCAACTAGAAGAACTGATTCCTTTCCTTTGGGGGCGAATTACCCTTGTTAATAGTGTGTTGTATGCCATCCCCATTCATGAAATGGCCTCCACTAATATTCCTAAATGTGTCATTAGAACTTTTGACAGGATCTTGGATTTTTTTTGTGGGATGTTCATTCTTTAGGGAAGAGTAACTAGGTTTCATGGGAAATAATAGTAAATCCAATATAGGAGGGGTGTTGATGTGAAGAGCTTAGACTCCAATATCCATTGTATGTATGCCAAGATTGCATGGGAAGTGATTGAAGGGGAAAACCTTTAGGGGAAGTCTATGTCCTACATCTGGGTGGGTGATGAGGAGAATACTTGTGAAACTGCATCCCCTTTTTGGTCCAAGATTTACCCTCTCATTAGAACCCTCAGACAGAACTCACGTTGGATTGTGGGGGAAGGTAAAAAAAAATTTTGGAAACATAATTGGTCAGGCTCTGTTATTGGCTTTCTAGGTTTCCTAGCCCCATTGATTTCTTGCAAGGAATCTAGTCTCCACCCCTCATTTATCAAGATAGTGCTGGATACATAACAGCAGGATATCTTTGAGTCGATTGTTATCAACTCGGACCCCAATGCGTGCATCTTCACTGCATCCTCCTTGGGGAATTTCTCTACCAAGGACTATAGGAAGATCTTGGTTTTACAGGGACACCACGACACTTGTAATTACATTATCTGGTGTAAAAATATCCCTTAAAAATACAATTTTCTTTCATGGAGGATTCAAAACCATGTTGTGGATACTAATGAGAAAGTCAAGAAGGTAGGTATCAGTATTTCCTTTAGATGACATTATTGTTGTAGTCAGTGGGAAGAGAGCATGACTCACTCATTTTTTGAAAGTGAATGAGCACATAAGGTCTGGTATTTCTTTGGAACCCTCACAGCATTCTCCTCCAAATCTCATGGTGATGTGTTTTTCCTGGTAAGATGGTTTCATGGGATGAATCTTACAGATATGGAGAGGATGGAATGCTCCATGATCTTTAGTGCAGGGTGCTGGTATATATGGAAAGCCAGGAACCAAGATCAATTCAAAGGGGATTTTCCTATAGTGAGGGACATCATTGTGTGCATGTGGAACCTACTAGAAGACCTGGTCACGCTTATCTCCAAATGGTTGGAGGCTCCTTCGTTGAATCTATTGTAGTTGGGTGCACCTTCGGTTAATTCCTTCTGGTATAGGCCATAGGGGAAATGGATATGCTGGCGACCTCCGATCTTGGGATACATGCTTAACTCATACGGTTCATGTATTCTAGGAGAAATGAAAGGCAGGGGTGTGGTTTGAGACATGTGGGTCAGTGTTTTGATGGATTTCACTGCATCTTATGGGAATGTTTCTCTACTTTAGGCAGAGGCCAAAGCACTACTTACAGGGATATCACTTTGAAAATAGAGGAATATAAGGATCTATTAAGTTGAGACTAATTCTTTGATTCTTTATAACTCCTTGAATGGTAAGGGTCATATACCATGTTCTATATCCTACACGGTTAGGAAATTCCATACCCTCCTCCACAATATTAGGGTGACCCACACATGGCATGAGGGGAAAAAAGTTGCGGATCATATCGTGTCTACTTCGAATCTGGGTTCCAACATCACTTTCCTTACTTTGACTGGTCTCTTAAAACCTGATGGGGTCATTTTTATTAGAGGAGATTCACTTGGTTTACATTACTTTCGGCCTACCTAGTTCAGTGGTCCATGTGGCATGCTGCTTGGTGCTCGTTGCTTGTCTCTTTTTTAGTTTCTCATCCCCTTTTTGTGTACATCTGTTTTTCTTATTGAATAAAAATATAATGTTGTATGGATGTAAATAATAACACCATATTCTATATCCATATTATGAAATAATTATTAATCCACAATGTGTGATATTTATTTTATCTTTTGATAATTTTTCCAGATTTTTATCTTCTTTAAGGTTAATCACACCCATTTATATATAGGAAACTAAATCATCAGTAAATAAAACTTTCAAAAAATAAAATATATATCTAAAAATACCCTACCACAAGAATCATCAAGACTCATAACACCAAAACAAAGGATAAAGAAAAATATAATCATATAGTCTTGGAAATTGAATGGTGAAGTTTGGATCACTAGGGATCTAGGGAGGAATTCAAAAAACTAAAATGATAAGGACTCTATAATTTTTTTATAATAGATATTTTTCACTGATATCTCTAGAAAACTCAATTACATATTTCTATTTTAAGTCATCTTAAATTCATTTTCATTTAATTTTCCTCAAAAAATCCATTGAAAACTCTTATAATTTTGAAAGTCAAAGATTTTATTCAATACTAATCTTAAAAAAATTTAAAACCCTTTATTTTTAATTAAATATCCTATTTATATAGTAAAAATATATTTTTGAATGATTTTGGAATTTTTTTTGAATTTTTATGTATAAAAATTGTCACCTATACACGAGAGAGGTGTTCTATGTAAAAATAACCTTGTTTACCTTTATTAAGAACTATTTGAATAACCCTTACATAGATTTGGTAGGAATAATTTTACATAGAAAAAATGTTCATACATACCTTATGAAATATATAAAAATTAGGATGTACCTTGACCCGAGCAGGATGACCTTTATGTGGGTTCACCTTTATACTCTGAGCTAAATTTATGAAACTTTGGAAACTACCTTTACATAGATCTACCCTCACATGTTCAAACCTTTATACAAGTTAATGAAATTTTTCTTACCTTTATGTGATATATCATAGATAAATTTATGTGGAGAATGAAAACAAGCTACATAACGGTAATCATTGTTACCTACATGTGAGAGAGGGTCTATGTGAGGGTAAGAAATTTTTTAAAAATAATTAAATTTAAATTAAATAAACTTATAGATGATGAGGGTAAAGACTCATAACACCCTATTAACACCTACAATATTTAGGAAAAAAATTATAGATTTGGAAATATGTGACCTTATTGTAGTACCCCGTTCGTAGGATGGATTTGAACTTCTATAAGAAGTTTAAATTTTTAGAACTACTAAATGGGTAATTTTAAGAATTGAGGTTTTTTTAGTGTACTAAAGGTTTATACCACTTCAAATGAAGTTCTTGGATGAATTTTTAGGTTCAATTTGTGGTCAAAGGAATTGGGAAGGCTCGAGAGATAGGTTGGGTGGTCAGAGCTACAGTTTACTACCGCTAGCTTGGCCAGAGGGCCTGTTGGCCGACCGGTGTCCTCCAGCAACTCACTGATGGGGTTTTTAAGGTAAATAATTATAATTCTAACCCATAATGTTTTTATATTGTAAAATCTTATTCCTACAACATTTTTATCTCATGATGACTATGGATCTCCCCCTCCCTTTCTCTTGGTTTTCCCTTCCTCTTGGGGAATTTTGGGTGTTGTTCTTGGTGATTCTTGGTAAATTTATCCTTCTAATGATAACCTATCTTCTTATCATTATCTATCATTAATATTTGGTTTTCCCAATTAGGTATTTTAGAGATGATTCCATTGGAGGATGGTGGAATAATCCTAGGATGATAGGGATTCCATGATTTATAACTTTAGGATTCCCCAAGACAACATTTGCATGCCATCACCCATAATTTTATTAGAGGTATGTCATCATTTGGGTTTTAAAAGGTTTTGAACTAAATTTAATTTCATAACTTATGGTTTTAGTTACATTAATTAGTTATTTGGATTGGGTGAGTTATTGGACCTTATTATGGAGCTATGGAGGAGGTTTGGTCCTGATTTAGGTGCGGTATGAGTACTCAGTGAGTAAATTGTTTTTTTTCCTAAGTGTATAGTTTTGGTTAATTGGTTTCAAGTTGTTAATTAATTATAAATTTATTATAATTAATTAATTTTGTTTTTTTTATACAATTTAGGTCACTTTTGGTTGGGTGTTGTTCGTTGGCCTTGGGAGAGATTGAATGAAAGTTATCGGGATATGAGTTAAGTGGAAAGGCTTCATTTGAGGTAGGTGGTCCATTTAAATTAGTCCAAAATATCACATTATTATTCTAGTAGTGCATTGTAAATTCAGGTTAGCTTGTTCGTTCCTTGATCTACTTAATATTAAAAGTTTTAATTATGGCCCTGCTATAGTTTACATGCCACTTTGATATGCCCTTATCCCAAATAAAAGTCGACCCAAAGTGGGGTTCCTTGGTAATAAATAGAATCTGGGTTTTGAAATAAGGAAATGTGAAATGATACATGAATTGATGTTTATTGGAAATGGAAATTGGAATGTTATTTCTGAAAAGGTAATGTGTTTTGGTTTTTAAAATAGAAATGATAAATGGTATTACTGAAATGTGTCGGTTTCCTTTGGAAAATTTGGTATTTGAAAAAAGGTATTTTAAAATGTTATTCAGAATAATAATTTGGGGAATGTGATTTGGAATGGTAAATGGACATGATTTTTGGAAATGTTTTTTTCTAATGTAAATTTTATTATTTTAGAATGTAAATTTAAAATCTCCCTTTTACGCCTTGTATTTATTTATATAGTGATATGGTAATGATGTATGTTTTGTTCCTTATTGATGTGATGGTTAAACCAAGGGTGAACATAACCCTAAAGTGGATTCTTGGTATTAATGGTTAAACCAAGGGTGAACATGGACCTCATGTGTACACTTGGTATTGATAGTTAAACATGGAGTGAACACAACCCCCAGGTAGATGCTTGGTATTTATAGTTAAACCTGGGGTCAATAGGACCCCTGAGTAGACGCTTAGTATTGATCATTAAACTTGGGGTGGAAACAGATCATTGTTCGATACTTGGTATTAATGGTTAAACCCTGAGTGAACATATCCCCTGGGTAGATGCTTGGTACGGATGGTTAACCCTAGGGTGAACACAGCCCCCTAGGTGGACATAAGGGCCCTATGGATGGGTATATTACCACCAATAGTTGCATTTTTTGGCCAAGTATATGTATATTACCTCTAGTTAGGAGGTGGTTGGAATTGTCTTTATGAAATGATCATAGACACTCTATCACTGGATAAAGAAATTATATACCATACCCAGCGTGAACCTGACCCTTGGGTTCAATGTGGGTTTATGCATTTAGTTTCACATGTTTTAAATGGTTTTATTGTAACTATTTTATTGATTACCTCTACATCCGCTTCTTATAGACTGTTTATTTTAGGGACACCATTGGTTGTATCCTACTGAGTTTTACTCACACAATGCTTGTGACCCCAAGGCACTTGGGTAACTGAGTAGATACCAATTGATTTCAGATATAGGTGTGGGGTAGGAACACAGTGCTTGGTATTTTTTTCTACTTCTCGGATGGTGCATGGGATATGGGTCCATGCTACAACTCATAATGAATTTAGTATTCTTCTAATTTTTTCTTTTACCTTAGTTGGGTTTTTATGTATGATTACCTGACATGTACATTATACATTTCATTCTTCACATAATGGTTTATTTTGATTAATTTTTGCAATATCTAGTCATTATTTCACTGCATATTTATTTGGATACTATACCTAGTTGGTAATATTTACACTATATTTTTACTTTGATAAGAAGGTATAGTGTCCCCACTATATCACCATAGACCATCACAACTAGTTGGAAGCCTCTGGAGTATAGGAAGTAATGCCTAAATTATTATAGTTTTCTTCCAGTTTGGGAACAGGTCAGTGGTCTGGGTTGATGGTATGTCAAAAATTAGTACCCAAGCTTTTATTTTTATTTTACTATTTGGTATTGGTATGTAGAATAATAAGAATATGTTAGGAAATGGTATGGAACTTGTTTCTAGGACTATCCATCCCACTTATAATGGAGGTGTGTTTCTATGGATGGGATTTTTATACGTGTTTCTCATTTTTATGGTTGGTCAGATTTCACCTCGAGTGATGCACTTGATTTTTTTGATGCAATTGATTTTTTGGATTTCATCTCTTGTCCTTATATAGAAATATAGGGTATGTTCATACATTATATTAGTCATGTATGATTAATTTGTGTGATTTCTTATGGTTGTTTACATGAACTGTGACCTGGGTCGGTTATTTAACATATATGTATCCTTTTATATGATGATTTTGTATAATTGTATTGTATAATCTTACTCCATTGGTCTTATAAATGGATAAAAGACCTATTGTGTGATTATTTTTTTCTTATTATTATGATTCCTTTTCTAAATAAAATTTTGGATACAAATTAAAGAGTGTTTTACTCTATAAATTGTAATTGAAATCTTATTTAACTTAGCCTCCATGATGAAAACTATTGGTTAAAGTAAATGGTTAAAAGTAATTATGGGATGACTTGTTTTAGTTTTTACATTTATTTAGATAAATAAAATTTTAATTATAACTTATAAAACATTTTCCTTAAAAACTAATATTTAAAATTCCATTTAACTGATCATATATTTTGGAAATTCTAGTTTTATAAAAATGGGAAAGTGTAAGATATGTGAACCCTATATATATTTATTATGTGGACCCAATGGGTGTTTTTTGTTTGACCCTATGTATGGGTTTTTAGGGTTATGAGATAACCTGAGTTATGTGTTTCCCCTATAAGCTTGAGACATGTGATGTGTTGGAGGGTTGTCGGTGGACTTGTGGTTAATGCCTGACCCAAGAATGGGTAGGGCATGTAGGATCTGAACTTACATGTGAGACCCTATAATGTGTGTTTGGTGGTTAGGTGTCACATTACCTTGATATGGGGTGAGTTTTATCCCAGGATTTTAGACCATGGTAAGATAGGATGTGTGCTCTAGGTGAGAGAGCCTAGTAACCTACTTTGGTGTGACTCTAGATTTGGGAGTTGTGACCCATGAGAGTGTTCAACTGAGTCTGTGAGTTTCTTTAGGTGTGTAAGGGTAGGTTTATGTTTCTTCTTATCACATAAATATATGAAGGTGCTACTTAGTATGTGTTTTAGGTGAGTTAAATTCTATTTGGTTTTCAATATAGGAACGTGTGTGTTAGTTTTCTCAGTTTTGAGGCTAGTTTTAGGATGGGAAGGCTCGTTCAGATGTTTATCCCTATTAAATACCTAGCATGGGTTCTGGATGGTTAGTCAATGAGGTGTTGAATGGTGTACCTATAACCAATGACACATACTTGAACATATTTTTTGAGGATAATACATGAGAGGTTTTTGAGGTCGTGAAGTTTAGGAATCTAAGATGCCTTGATGGAGGCGGAATAGGTAGGATAAACCTAGTTAAAGTGAGCTGGATAGGGCATAGGATACCTATAAAAAATAACAACCTCTAAAGCCTTTCAGTGTAAGGCATATAGAAATTTATGGTACTATTAAAAATTCAAGGCACCCAGAGTGTTGGTACTTCAGTAACACAAATGTCTTCGAGGGAAGGACTGGTTATGTGTCCAGCCCAGTCGACTAAGGATGTGCCTTTAAGAATGTTATGACAATGTAAATGAACCCTAGAGTAATTTTATAATGAAACTTTGGTTTTTATTCACCATTTAAATGGTTCATCATGGTGATATTATCTTCTTTAAATAGTTTTGAGGGTGTTATGCACTTTGTGAGGATGGAATGTGTAAGTGGAACAATCAATGTATTGGGAATGTGATCTGAATTTTGGAAAGACATGACTCAGTGAATTTTGATTTGGGTCCTTGTGTTGGGTTGCACAGTGTCATGAAACCATTGTTCTTTGATGGAATATTAGAGGCAAGAAGACATGGTAGATGTATTACTTCATTTTTCATATAGAATGAGTGGTATAGAAACGTACATGGTAATGCTTGAATGAAAAAATTAATGTTTTTAGGATAGGTTAAATGTGGTTTCAGTAGGAGTCCTGTGAGTATATGATCGTACCATGATTCACTATGTCATTTTCACCATTACATCATCGTATTAAACTAAATTTTTATTGTAAATTCCAAATATAATAACAAAATTCACTTCATGTTTGATTCAGTTATTTTATTTTTATCACTGTTAAAAGGGGAAATGTTACTTGTTTGATAATATCATTGAAGGTGGAGGTGATTTGGAGGACTCGTTATAAAGTCCAAGAAATATGGTCCAAACTTCGCAGGATCCAAGAACACCATTGGATTAATATGCACACTTATAATATATAGTTCATCCAAATGGGATGATATTTTTTTCTAGTCCAAAATTTAATAGGATACATTTCATCTCAAGGAAACCAATCCTGATTCATCTTCTAAGGGGCCCATCCGAACTGATCTGTTCAAACCACCGAATATGCACAAAGTCAAAAGTGGCATTCTATAATATGTCAATATCTCTAGATGTGATTGTCCAAATGATTCTAAACTTTCGGTGGTAATAGTCAAGATGTGGGGATAAAACTTTCTAGTTTTGTTAAAAGGGATATTCGACTGTCTAGTAGCCAAAAACCATCCTCCAAGTGGTTTATCAAAATCTGGGTGCCCAAAACCACTTCCCATTTTGGCTATAAAAAGGCATCTTGGGCACCCCATTGGGTAGTTCAAACCAGAAGTAAAGATCTACCATTTGGGAGTCCTTTAGGAGTCTACCCCTCATCCTTGAAGTTCTGGAGGCCCCTATCCTCATAGGGGGATCAATAATGAAAAAGGAGTTCCACCTGAGCTTCCTCCTCCTCCCGATGTCGAGCTAAATGGTGGGTGATCATTGTGAGGGAGCTACACACTTGAAGAGGGAGTTCCAGCACCTTATATTCTACTGGTTTTATGTAAATTGTGTGTGAATTATTTCACTTATTTTTATCTTCATATTCTTCTTATATAAATGAATTGATTTGGTTTAATTAAGTGAAACATTTCTCATTTCAATAACAATTGGGTTGAGATTCAAGTGGGAATCTTGGGTTGTTCTGATTGCACAACACAAGAGTCCTCTTTCTCTCACACATACATGAGATTTCAGCATGATTTGGTAGACCTCACTCTATTCTTGTGGTCCAAACCTTGACAACACGATTTTTGTGTCAAGGGGTGGTTCTTTGTGCATCATTTTAAGAGGAAAGAGGGGAACCAAGATCTTGGTTAACCCTCAAAGAAAGGATTACACTAAAACATAATAATCAATTAAGAATGAGGAACTCTTCAAGTTCTGTAGTAACTTAGCAATTATCACTTATTTATCTCATATTTTTTGAAATCCACTTTGTCTTTCAACTTTACAACTCTTTACGTTAAGTTACTTTATTAAAATTGTTTGCAAAATCACCCCCCTCTTTTGTTCTTCTTATTCAAAATGCACACTCAAAACCTATCAACGCTCCTTGAGAGATGACCTAGGTTCTACCCTATACTAAAAAATATTCTTTAAATAACTATCAATTTTACATTTCATGAAAACTTATTCAAATTTTCGCACCATTTTCGGGGAGTACTTTGGTTTTAGTGCGTCTTTTTTATTTTTTTTGTAAATTTTGTGACTGTTTGTTTGTTTTATCTTCTACCTTTACATTGATTTTTGTGTTCTAATTTATTTCTTGTGTATGTTCTGTGTATGACGCATTATAATCTGGGAGAATTACAAATATTCAAACCTAAACCAAAGAGGATCCTACATCAGTGACCTTGAGATACACAAGAGGAACCTTTGAAGGAGGACTCACAAAACATCAACACTCATCTTGATCCTTCTTCTTATTCTTCAGGAAACCACATTAAAACAGAAATTAATGTGAATAACATGGCTGAAAAAATCAAATACTAAAAGAAATAATTTCTCCTAATGTTGATTTCCAACCCACATATATTCAAATTCAAGGCAAGGCACCCAACTTTGAACTAAAATTTCATTTAATTCATTTATTACCAAGATTCCATGGACTGCCTAGAAAAGATCCACACAAGCATCTAAAAGAATTTCATATTGTGTGTTCTATATTAAAACCTTAAAATGTGGATTAATAACATGTAAATTTAAGGTCATTACCTTTTTCATTAGATGATACTAAAAAAGAATGGATTTATTATGTTAATTCCCCAATAAGTGGTTGGGTGGACATGAAATGCCTTTTTCTTGAAAAATATTTCCCAGCCTCTCACAATGCAACTATAAGAAAAGAAATATGTGGTATAAGAAAACCATAAGGGTAAACACTACATGAATATTGGGAATTATTTAAAAGTCTTTGTTCAAGTTTCCCAAACCACCAAATAAGTGAAAAAATCTTAATTCAGTATTTTTGTGAAGGTTTAATACCTATTGATAGAAATATGATTGATGTTGATGCAGGTGGTGCACTAGTGGATAAGACACCAATTACTGCAAGAACCTTGATTGAGAACATGGCACAGAATACTCAACAATTTGGTACAAGGTCCAGTGTACCCATTTTAGGTGTCCATGAGGTGCAAAGTACCAAATTTGAGAAGAAGGTGGACACAAAGTTTGAAGAGGTAAGTACCCTTCTAATACAACTTTCTCTTTCCCAAGGGAAATACCAATCTCCTCCTCCCATCCATTGTGGTATATGTTCTTCTGATACTCACTACTCTGACCAATGCCCCCAATTGAGAGAAAATTCTAAGAGTTGTGAGGCAATCTTTCCAGGACACCCCTAAGACCAACCCTTTAGGAAAGAACCATACTATCCATAAAATCTTGGGTGGAAAGACAACCAAGCCTATAGTCAAGGGGGAATTAAAACCAACCTTAACAACCATGGAACCAACATGGTCAGAGTATTCATCCACCACCACCACCTAGAAATCCTCAACCACCCCAAAGGCCTTCCCAACAACCCCCTCCAAAACCTGATCCTATCCTAGAAGATATGATGAAACAAATGGATGCCAACAATCTCCAATTCCATCAAACCACCAAGGCATCCATACAAGACCTCAAAACCCAATTAGGCCAGCTAGCTAACTCAGTGGGAGAAATTCAAAGTCACGGGTCGGGTAAACTACCATCTCAACCAGTAGTTAACCCTAGGGATAAGGGAAATGTTAGTACCATCACCCTTATAAGTGGAACAAAACCTAAAAAACAAATTAATCCTTCATTAGAGTCATCCCCTCCTAAGGAAACCTCTATCCCAACCATTGAAAATGTTCCAAATATTGAAAAACCATGTCTTGAGAGAATCCCTTCCAAAGGAAAGAGTGTGTATATTGATGAGTCTCCTAGACAACCCATTCCTCTTCTATTTCCCCAAAGTGACACCCAACCTAGGAAACAAAAGGGAACTGAACTAGATAAGGAAATATTGGAAACTTTAAAAAAATTGCAGGTAAACATCCCCTTGATTGATACTGTGAAACAAATTCAAAGATATGAAAAGTTTCTAAAGGATATGTGTACACACCGAAGGAGTCTTCATGGATATAAAAAGGTGATCTTGGGGAAGAATGTATCAGCATTGATAGATCCATCACTTCCCACCAAGTGAAACGATCCTTGGAAATTCTTGATTCCATGCACCATAGGGGAGTATTCATTTTCCAATGCCATGCTTGATTTAGGTGATTCTATAAATGTGATGCCTCACTCCATTTACTCTACATTGCAGGTTAGGGAACTCAATACCACTAGAATTTTTGTTCAACTGGCCAACCAGAGTACCAAACACCCTTCTGGTGTGTTATAGGATTTTCTTGTGAGGGTGAAATTTTTAATTTTTCCTGATGATTTTTATGTGCTAAAAATGGAAGATGATAGGATGAATGGACATGCCCCAATTATATTGGGAATACCCTTATTGAAAACTTCAAAAACCATAATTAATGTCCATAATAGTACAATATCTATGGAATTTGGTGGTGGCATAGTCCATTTCAATATACTTGATTCCATGAAGCACCCCTCAAAAGAACATTCCTCTCTCTCTGTTAATTCTATAGATGTACTCCCTTCCCTTGAAAAATATTCATTTCATTCCCCTGATCCCCTTTATGAGTTTTCTTCATTGATATAAATTCTAGGAAATGATTCATGCATTGATTGTTGTAGTGGTTTAGAAAAGTGTCATGCATGTTTATTGATTGATGATTTCTTGAACAATGAGGATCCAATGACCATTGATGATATTGCTAAGCTTTTAAAAGCTCATTCCTCATCTGAGGATGATAACATTGAGAAGTAAGATGAGATCAGTGACCTCTCACTTTCACACACACTCCCATAAATCCAAAATCCACCTAAATTGGAAATGAAATAAGTACTCAAGATTTAAAATATTCATATCTTGAGAATGGAAACAAGTCGCCCATTATCATTGCTAGTTCACTCCCTCCTGAGCATGAATTGCGGCTGCTTGAACTTTTAAGGTAGTATAAAAAAGATTTGGGATGGACACTTGCTGAAATTCCTGGTATTATCCCATCAATTTGTACACGTCATATTTTCTTAAATGATGAGTATAAACTAGTGATTCAGGAACAACGTCGACTGAACCCAAACCTCTTTGAAGTTGTGAAAAAGGAGGTAACAAAATTATTGGCTGCTAGAATCATTTACCCCATCTCTGAAAACCAATGGGTCAGTCCTATTCAATTAGTTATTAAAAAAACTATCCTTACAGTAATCAAAAATGAAAACAATGAATTGGTTCAAACTCACGTGAAGAATAGTTGGCATGTCTGTATAGACTATCGTCGACAAAACCAACACACTAGGAAGGACCATTTCCCTTTGCCATTCATTGACCAAATTCTAGAGAGGCTAGTGGGTAATTACCAATACTATTTCCTTGAGGGGTATTATGGATACTTTAAAATCCATATTGCCTCGGAGGACCAGGAAAAGAAAACCTTTACTTTCCCCTTTGGTACATTTTCATATAGGAGGATGTCATTTGGTCTGTGCAATGCGCTGGGTACTTTCCAACGATGCATGGTTAGTATTTTTTTCAGATTACCTAGAGAATTTCATGTAAGTATTCATGAATGATTTCACTATTTATGGATCTTCTTTTGATGAATGTTTGAGTAGTATTGCTTCAATCCTATGTCATTGTATTGAAAATAATCTCATATTAAATTATGAGAAATGTCATTTCATGGTGATACAAGGTATAGTTTTGGGTCATGTCATTTCTTCCCTACCATTCCCAAAAAATCTATGGGATGTGCGGTCTTTCCTAGGTCATGCTAGATTTTACCGTCTTTTCATTCGTGACATTAGTAAAATTTAACTCCCCCTCTCCCGATTACTCCAAAAAGAAAAAGAAATTGTTTTTGATAATGAATGTGATGAAGCTTTTAATAAGTTAAAATGGAGTCTCACATCACCCCCAGTAATCCAACCACCATGGTGGGATTTACCATTTGATCTCATGTGTGACGCCTCTAACTATGTATTTGGGGAAGTCTTATCACAAAGGGTTAATCGGTCTCCACATGTCATTGCCTATACCTCACGTACACTAGACCCTGCCCAAGATAACTACACCACAATTGAAAAATAATTTTATGCCATTGTGTTTGCCTTGGACAAATTTAGGTTATATCTTTTAGGGTCTAATGTCATTGTATTCTCAGACCATGTAGTCCTTCGGTGTCTCCTTAAGAAACCAGAATCCAAACCACAACTCATTCGCTGGGTTATCCTCCTTCAATAATTCAATTTAGAAATTAGAGATAAAAAAGGAGCAGATAATGTGGTGGATGACCATATCAATAGGATTCCCCCATCCTCGGACATTGACTCATCCCCCTATATTCCCATAAATGACATGTTTCCTGATGAGAAATTGTACTGAGTTCAAGGTGTTATTCATTAGTATGCTGAAATTTTAAATTATTTGGTATCATCTTTCATTCCTACTAATTTCAACAAAAACTAGGCTGACCATCTAAAACATGAGTCCCATTGGTACATTTGGGATGACCCCTACCTTTTCCGCACCTGTAGGGATCAATTCATTAGGCATTGTGTTCCCGAGAGTGAGTTTCAGTCCATCCTTAGGTTTTTCCACACTCTTAATTGTAGTGACCACTTTGGTCCCCAACAGACTGCTTACAAGGTCCTTTATTCTAGTCTCTTTTGTCCCACATTGTTTTGGGATTCTTATGAATTCTATAAATATTGTCCTCACTGTCAAAGAATGGGGAATGTATCTAAAAGAAATGAGATTCCAAAAAAACCCTTGCTCTTCCATGAAATTTTCAATGTTTGGGGAATTGAATTTATGGGACCATTCCCCAATTCATTTGGTAACCTATAAATTATATTGGTAGTGGATTATGTTTCAAAATGGGTAGAGGCATGAGCTACAAGGACTGATGATTATAAGGTAGTTGTATAATTTTTGAGAACCCAAATCTTCTATAGGTTTGGATTACCTAGGTTCATCATCAGTGACCAGGGTTCTCATTTCTACAACCAAACAGTGCAATCACTTTTGTGTTGGTATAGGGTCGGGCATATATTGTCTACTACATATCACCCACAAACCAATAAGTTGAGGTGTCAAATAGAGAGGTAAAATAGATTCTTGAAAAAATGGTTCAACCCAATAGAAAATATTTGAGACTTAGACTCGATGATTCATTATGGGATTACTGTACTGTTTTCAAAACCCCCATTGGTATGTCACCATATCGATTAGTGTTTTGAAAGATTTTTCACCTCCCTGTTGAGATTGAGCATCAGGCCTACTAGGACACCAAACAATGAAATTATAATCTTTCTAGTACGGGTGCCCAAAGGAAGTTGCAAATTCAGGAGCTAGAGAAAATGAGAATATATTCATATAAGAAATCTAGGATTTATAAAGAGCAAACCAAGGCTACTCGTGACTATCTCATCCTTCATCGTCAATTCCACATTAGGCAGAAGGTCCTCCTTTACAATGTAAGGTTGAAGCTGCATCCAGGAAAGTTGTGTTCCCATTGGTTGGGACCATACGCTATTACTAATGTCTCTCCATTTGGTGTTGTCCAGGTCAAAAATGAAGAAACCAAGAAAACCTTTATTGTCAATGGGTAGCAGCTAAAGCACTTCCATGAATCCATTTCGGAGTCTCTAGTATCTCCACACATTTTTTTTACTAAACCACAAAGTGTGAATATTTCTTAATTAATATAAGGTAAATATATGTTAGGTTAATATTTTTCATCTTAAATTTATATTTCCATACATTCGTTCCTTATCCGATTTGTTTCATTGCTATACCAGATTGACCTATGTGTGTGTACCTGATATTAGACTGTTTTACACCCTCAAAAAATCAAAAAAAAATATCAAAATCAAAATAAAATTGGGTTGTTTCTTGGGTAGGTCAAAAACCACTCCTCCTCAACATTTGATCTTGTTATAACTATTACAATTAGTGTCGTGAGGAGATCAAACAAGGGTTGAGAGATGAGTGTGATATTTGTTCCAAATGAAACTTCTGGAAAAAAAATGAGGGGAGTGATTAAATGTGTAACATATGGGGATATCTAGGTCGGGATCTTATGGTTTGACTTCTATGAATGCTTTAGTGAGTGTGTCTTGAAATATTATTACAAAGGATGTAGGGCAGGTCTGATGGACAAAATCTTTTAAGCTGAAAAATATTAAAATAACCTATATTTATTGGATAGAAAGTGGAGAGAGTAGCATGGAATGTTTCTCACACACACACATGGAGAGTTAGTGGAATGGTTTACTTCTAAATTCCTTGCTCAATTTGGTATCATGAATCTCTTTGAATTTCAATGTGATATGATTTATGAGACTTCTATTTCCATTTTCACTAAGAATAACTCCTTGGTGTGGTTTGTGCATTGATCACATTACTTTAATGAATTAAAATTTCATCAGATGTTAAATCTCCATGATATTGGTAATATATACATGCATAATTTCTGAAAATTTAACTTTTCCCAGGAGTGAAAATGTTTAGGTGTGGGGGTGTGATCGTACCATGATTCACTGTGTCATTTTCACCCTTACACCATTATATTAAACTGATTTTTTATTGTAAATTCCAAATATAATAAAAAAAATTAATTCATATTTGATTTAGTTATCTTATTTTTATCACTGTTAAAAAGGTAAATGTTACTTGTTTGATAATATCATTGAAGGTGGAGGTGAATTGGAGGACTCATTATGAAGTCCAAGAAATATGGGCCAAACTACACAGAATCCAAGCACACCAGTGGATTAATCCACACACTTATACTATACCGTGCATCCAAATAGTCTGATATTTAGTGGGATAGTCCAAAATTTAATGGGATACATTTCATCTTAAGAAACCCAATCCTGATTCGTCTTCTAAGGGGCCCATACGAACTGATCTGTCCAAAACACCAAATATGCACAAAGTCAAAAGTGGCGTTCTGTAATATGTCAATATCTCAAGCTGTGTTTGTCCAAAAGATGAAGAAATTTCAGTGGTGATAGTTAGGAAGTGGGGATACAACATTCCAATTTTTTTAAAAGGGATATTCGATTGTCTAGTATCCAAAAACCATCCTCCAAGTGGTTTATCAAAATCTAGGTTCCCAAAACCACTTACCATTTTGGCTATAAAAAGGCACCTTGGGCACCCTATTTGGTAGTTCGAACCAGAAGTGAAGCTCTACCATTTTGGAGTCCTAGAGGAGTCTCCCCCTCATCCTTGAAGTTATGGATGCCCCTATCCTCATAGGGGGGTCAATAATGAAGGAGTTCCACCCAAGCATCCTCCTCCCTGTGTCAAGATAAACGGTGGGTGATCATTTTAAGGGAGATACACACCTGAAGAGGGAGTTATGGCACCTTATATTCTACTGTTTTTGTGTAATTTTTGTGTTAATTATTTCACTTATGTTTAATCTTCATATTCTTTTTCTCTAAATTCATTGATCTGGTTTAATTAAGTGAAACATTTCTTATTTCAATACTGATTGGGTTGAGATTCAAGTGGGAATCTTGGGTTGTTCCTATTGGACAACACAATCATCCTATTTCTTTCACACATACATGATATTTCAGTATTCTTTGGTATACCTCGCTCTATACTTGTGGTCCAAACCTTGACAACACAATTTTTGTGTCAAGGGGTGGTTCTTTGTGCATCATTTTAAGAGGAAAGAGGCAAACCAAGATCTTGGTTAACCCTCAACCAAAGTATTACAATAAAACCTAATAATCAATTAAGAATGATGAACTCTTCAAATGTTGTAGTAACTTAGCAATGATCACTTATTTATCTCATATTTTTCAAAATCCACTTTTTCTTTTAAATTTACAACTCTTTACGTTAAGTTTCTTTCTTAAAAATCATTACAAAATCACCCCCATCTTTTGTTCTTCTTATTAAAAATACACACTCAAAAACTATCAACGATCCTTTAGAGACGACTTAGGTTCTTTTATATACTACAAAATATTCTTTAAATAACTATAAATTTGATGTGTCACGAAAACGCAGTCAGCATAGTAGCTCTAGGGCCTCGGTTAAGAATTATAACTTTCTAATTATGTGAATATAATTATTTATGGATATAATGTGATGACATGTATTATTTGGTGCTAAACATAAATGGAAGTATCAATGGTTGATATAAAAACTGTGGGAGTGTGTATTAGGAAAATCATCATGAATTTTATTCCAATGAAAACCATTTGGTTTAGTGCTCTAGGAGTAGTAAGGGATGATCTGGATGGTTTGGAGTGAACCATTGATCATTTTAAGGGTTTTCCCTCATTATAAATGGGTTTCTTCACCAAATTACTTGGATGTAGTTTTTATTATCCCATAGTAGTTGGTGTTTACTTTTTATAATGATGATCATAAGTGAGTAGTCTTGGCTCCATCTAGCCATTGTGTGCGGTGATAGATGGAGAGAAATCCTTGGAGATCAGAAAATGGTTCAGTGGTTTACCAATGTAGAAGATCTTATGGTGGGGGAAGAATATTAGCCTTGGTGATGCGACCCTCGTGTGAAGGGTATCAAGGATGTGTGAATTTTATCATTGTAAAATCATTATGGTGTTTTCATTCTAGTGGGTAAGTGAGGTCAAGTCAACTAGTTCTTTAGTTGATGTTAGATATGAACTCATATATGGTATTGAATGGGGCCTAAGAATAGGCTATAGGCTTGGGATGGTTTATGGTTATATGAGTGTGATTGGATTGATGGAATATTAGTGCTTTTGATGTGGTATAATGGTGTAAATGGACAGATGATGGTTCAACCATGTAATGTCACCTAAATTTGGGTATGGAATTTTGTGGGAATGTTCAAATGATCGTAGGAATCCTTGATATTTATGGCATAATGATGGAGAAAGTTTGTTGGAGGATTTTTTTTCTACTTATATTCTGGAATGTAATTGCAAGTCGTGGGTCAAAAACTGTAATGAGTGCATCATTTTGGGTGTGTGGGCAGGTCTCAAAGGTTGTTTGGGGCCTTTCAAGAAAATGGGTAGTCTTTGGAATAGTTCTTTCACAATGGAGGTTCATCTAGTTGTTTTGGAATTTGAGAATGATGATGGGTAATAGAATTAGACTAGTATTTCATTATGTTTGGGAATGGTCGATTAGGAACTACATTGAGGGAATCTTTAGAACATTGAGCTTGTTATTGAGTAGTAAATTCTAATAGTAAAGGGTGTTACAGCTTAAAATTGGCCTCTCTAACATAAGTCTAATTATGGGGAGCACCATGATCTACGTGAGCAGTTGGATGAGGAAACCTTGAGTGTCTCAAGGTATATATATACAGTCGAGAACCATCTCATTGTTTCAGTGATAAATTCAAGTGGTGGATTATGTTTAGTGATTTAGGATCTTGAAGCTTAAGGTGTTCTCTAGAAGTGTATTGAGCATTCAAGATTGGAATTTGGCCATTATGAGAAATTTATGATTGATGTAGGCCATGAGATTCAATTAGTTGACCATATAGACTTATCAAGAATGAGAAGTGTAATAGTGGGGAGTTTTTAATACTAGTCCATATGGAAATATTTGAATTTATAAGAGAATTTAAAATTCTTCAAACTATTGAGTGGATCATTTTATGAACCGAGTATAGTTGAATGTACCAAAGGTTTTTACCCCTCTAAAGGGAGTTTTTTATGAGGTTTCATGGTAGGGAGGTGTCTAAAGGTAGTGGGAAGGCTCGGGGATATGATGGGTGGATGGGGATGCATCCCAGATCCACCTAGAATCCGGTGGCCTCCACCAACTCAATAGTGGGGTTTTTAAGGAAAATAATTCCAATTATACCCCCTCAAGTTTTTATAGGGGAAAACCCTCTTCCTTTCTTACTTTTGGATCATGATAACTAGGGATATCCCCATCCTTTCCTCTTGGTTCCCCTTCCTCTTGGGGAAATTTTGGGTGTCATTCTTGGTGAGTCTTGGTATTTTTCTCCTCCTGGTAATCCCCTATAAAATTATCTTTATCTCGCTTTAATGTTTGGTTTTCCTAATTAGGTATTTAAGATACTATTCCAACATAGGATAGTGGAATCATCCTGGGATGACGGGGATTCCATGCTACATAGCCTGAGGACATCCCAATGTAATGTCTGCATTTTTTCACCCATCATTTTGTTAGAGGTATTTCATTTTTTCAATTTAAAAGGTTTTTTAGACAAATTTAATTTCATCACATATTTTTTTGGTTTTTATCATTAGGTTTTTTTGATTGGGTGAGTTCCTAGACCTTGGCACAAACCTTCAAAGGATTATGTGTGGAAGGAGTACCTAATAAGATAATTTTCATTTATTACTAAGTGTATAGTTTTAGTTAATTAGTTACAAGTTTTTAATTGATTATAAATTGATTATAATTAATTAATTTGGGTGGTTTATTTAAGAACCCCGATCTTCGTTTTAGGTATTTTTTCCCTTTTCCTGAGGTTTTTGGGAAAAATAAGGTTTCTGGAAATTTTTGAAGTACACGCCGTGTACTTTCTGAATACACGTCGTGTACTCTTTTCCCACTCGAAGTTGTGTGTTGGTTGTGTCCAGGCCATACACACGGTGTGTGGGGGTGACATGGAGCCCGATTTTATCAAAGTACAAAAAAACCCACTACACGCAGTGTACTCTAAAAGTACATGTCGTGTACTTTTCTTTTTTCATTAAACGGACCGAGGTCACGCCTAATCGCCATAATCATTTTCTTTTAGGTCTGGTTCGACCGAGAGACATCGTACAGCCGTGAAACTTCTCTGGATTCCTGAGCCTCCATCCTTTCTCTGATTTGAGCTCTGTCGATTGTGTTGGAAGCACAGCTGTGAGTTCTTCCTTCTACTTGAGCCTTGTTTTCCAATTCTTCCTCCCTCTCAAGTTATCTAAGGTTGAACCTTTTGTGAGTTTTCTCATATCTATGATGTTATAGGTAGAATCATTCATCATGGTTCAAGTATATCGATCTCCTAGGATCGAGGTAGGTGGTTTGTACATTACCATTCAATGTCTCTAAGTTTTATGTGTGAATTTTCACTGATACCCGTGATCGGGGTATTGCGTGGTTACCTTTTTTCCCTTGTTGTTTTCCTGCCTTGCTTTTATGCTTGTGTAGAGGTAAATTTACCATGTTAGAGGATAATTTGTTGTGATTGGATGTAATTTACCTTTCTTTGTTATGTTTACGACCTTTGGGTCTCGTTTTCCTTTGGTTGTCACACCTGTTTCCATGCCTTGCGGTTATAGGTTGAAGTGAAAATCATGACATGCGAGTTGCCTTGTAGACTGTTTAGCTTAGTAGCTCTATAGGTGTACTTTGGTTAGCCAAGTAGCTCTATAGGTTTACTTTGGCCTTATAGCATTTTTATGCACTGACTGGCACGAGGCTGAGAGAACTTGGTGCTATAGACTATAAGGGATAGACCGAGTGAGGTTCCCAGAGAGTCTTAGACATTATAGACTACAGGGGATGGGTCGAGTGAGCTCTCAGAGAGTCTTGGATATTATAGACTATAATAGGGTAGACCGAGTGAGCTTCCTCAGAGATTCTTACCTTGTTTTAATCTCTTTAAGAACCTTCCCAGGCTAGAGGAGGAATTGACCGAGTGATCTTCTTCAGAGAGTCTGTGGTATACCTGAGGCTATAGGAGGAATTAACCAAGATAGATTCTTCAGAGAGTATCTAGACCTTGCGGCTAATAGGTTTAGACCGTGTGATCTTTATCAGAGAGTCCCTAACTACCCTAGACTATATGGGAAATTGACCGAGTGAGCTTCCCTAGAGAGTCTCATAAATTCGTATGACCAAGCCAGAGGGGTTAGGTTGGGTGCACTTCCCAGAGGGTTGTGGTACTTCTTGGATAGGACCAGAGGGGATGGATGCGAGTACTTCCCAGAGGGTTTCCGGCTTGTTAGCTGTTTGTTTCACTATTGTTGATTGGTTGTGGATTGATTGCTGCTATGTATCATCCTGTTTTACTGCTTACTATTTACTGCCTACTGCTTTGATGTTGATGTTTATTGCTTATTGTACTTTTACCTGCCATATACTCACTAACTATTAGGCACAGATCTTCGAGTGAATTCCTACTAGGATTTAGTCTCACACCCTGTTTGGTTCATGATTTTGGGCCCAAATAGATTATTTTGTTTCAATTATAGACAAGGGAAAGCGCCCTTCAACTTCCAGTACTTGATTGTTTGGAGCAGGAGAGCATGGGACCAAGATTTGGCTTGGGATGCTGAGGAGCTGTTTTTTTATTTTCTTTTGTACTTGTTTTGGTACTATAGTGTTTTCCAGCATTGTGACTTGTTTGTATGTTTTCCTAGATATGTATCATGCATTATTTCATATATACATATGTGCTCCAGTTGTTGATTTATTCTACCACTGTTTATGTTGTTGGTTATTACTTCTTCCGCTATTGCATGTTTATTTTTCTTCCACTGTGTACTATTCCAATGAGGGCATAGTTTCCCCACTATAACACCCAAGGCCCTCACTGCTAGTCGACAACCTCTGAAATTTGGGGAAATGCTCTTGAGGCCATGTGACCAACCAGGTACAGGGCGCCTCTGGGTGGCTTCCGAAACCGGGACGTTACAAAGTGGTATCAAAGGGATTATTTTCTCTTGCATTACTGTTTGGAGACTTTATCCAGGGATAGGAAGGATTCGGTACTTGGTAATAAGCTGTGACCGAGAGTAGCTAACCCGTGTATAGGGAAAATCAGTACTACCTCATTTTATTGCAGTTTCTAGTTTTGAGATTTTACGGTTGATATGATTTCACCTAGATTGATTCACATGCTTTTTTCTATTATTGTTTTGGATATTACGGTTCTATTTCTATCTCAACCCAATGAGATGAGGGTATTCCATCTCTTGCATCATATAGTCACTTGTAGAAATCACATTCCATGCATTCTTTCCATGCCATCTAGGGTGCATTAGCGATTGCATGCTGTTGTGATGGACTTTATGTAGATTATGCATGATTTCATGATAGATGCTTGATAGAATATCTACTGCTTTGTTAAAGGATTTTTGTGTTTTACTTTGCTTAAATGAATGCCAAATTTTGATTCTTGAGTTGTTATGGGCCCTCTTGAATCGGAAGTTGGTGTATCATGATCCCGTTTTCTCTTGTACATGACTGCAGGAGATTCCAAGCTTTGATTCGCGAGGAGTATGGGCCCTCACGAATTGGAATTTGGAACCTCTTTGCCTTGTTTTCAGTATTTCTGTGCTTCTGTGTAGTTTCTGAGCTACTGCCCAAAAAAACCCAGAATACACGGCGTGTACTTTCTGGATACACATCGTGTAGTTTTCAGGCCGTGTCTTTGACCGTGTGGGAAGAAACACGGTGTTGTGAAAATGACTTCAGGAACATGCCGTGTATGGAAGGTACATGTCGTGTTGTTTAGATCTGTGTAATCAGTCGTGTCACTAACAACACGGGTCAGGAAAGCTCGATTAGAACACACCGTGTTGTTTCCGAAACACGTCGTGTAGTCTTTTTCAGGTACCCGGCCATGTCACGAACAACACGGGATGGTTTCAACTTCTAATATACACGTCGTGTTTGTTCGGAACATGCCTTGTATGGTCCAACCATGTAGATGGTCGTGTAACTAACAACACGAGCCGCCGAGACCGTGTCTAGTACACGTCGTGTCCCTATAGAACACGTCGTGTAGTCTGGGGTTAGTTGGACCGTGTGGGTTAGTCGTGTAAGGAGACTCGGGCAGGGGTTAGAGTTCATGTACACTCCATGTGTGGGAACAACATGCTGTGTGGTTTGGGGTGTTACATGACCAGTAGTGGCAGGAGTACACACCCATGTTAATGGCTTAAGCAGACACGCCGTGTAGTTTTTATACACACTGTGTAGTCATGTTTTGTAAATCTTGATAGTTTCTTTTCCCTGTTCCCTTTTTGTACTCCTGTGTTTTCAGTCTTTGTTAATCCTGATCTAATGTGTGCTTTTGATCTTTCAGAGCTATGCCTCTGAGACATCCTCCAGTCGTACGTCAGTTGGAAAACGGTGACCAGACACCAGATATGGCCGATTAGGGACCTCCTGCAGATCCTCCTGTTGTGCCAGCCTTGGTACCAGCAGTCATACCCGTCGCAGGCGCCAAGGCGCAATTCAGGGAGTATTTCCTGAGGATGATGCAGACCTTCCAGGGAGCGCCGCCTCCTGCCCTGTCGATGGATGAGTTGACGTAGGTTTTCCAGTAGTAGCATCCTCCTACTTTTTCAAGGGATGGAGGACCCCAGGCTGCAGAGTCGTGGATAGAGGCCACACTGACCATCATTGAGCACCTAGAGATCCCTCCGGAGAAAAGGGTAAAGTTGGATACTTATATGCTCTGGGACACCGCCAAGAGGTGGTGGGAGGTGATCTCATGATCAAGGCGTCAGTAGGATATTTCTTGGGATGAGTTTCGACGCACCTTCTATGACTACTTCTATCCAGAGACCCTGAGGGCCGATCGAGCCTGGGATTTTATGATTCTGTAGCAGGGTACTCTTTCTGTTATGGGGTACTCATCTCATTTCACTGAGTTGTATCATTTTACACCGATCCCAGCAGGTGATGAGTTGTTCCTTTCTAGGAAGTTCGAGGACGGTCTCAGACAGGAGATCTGTTCCCATGTGAATATCTTCCAGTTGACTTCGATATCCTCCATCGTCAACCAAGCGCTGATTAATGAGCACAATCTGAGGGATTCTGGAGCAGTGAGGCAGGGTGGTTCGATATCTAGGGTTGGTGTTCCTCCTAGGGATAGTAATAAGTGTCACAAAGAGTCTTCTCGAGGAGATCGCGGTTTGCGAGATACATCTTCTGGCAGCTAGGTTGTATGCTACCAGTGCGGTAGGAGTGGGCATACTAGGCCTCAGGGCCAGAGAGATCCTATGGAGTGTCGATATTGCGGCAAGATGGGCCATCTTCAGCACTTATTTCATATCTTCTCACCTTCAGCCGGTGGTAGGGGTTCCTCTATGGCCATGCGTTCTGGAGATGCTTCACCAGTTTCCCACCAGTCCGAGAACTGGAGTTCTTCCAGCTATTCAGGCTGAGGTGGAGGTCACGGCTGTGGTGATCAGTCACCATGTCATCAGCGACAACAGATTGGGTCAGCTCAGAGTGGTCAGCAAGGGGCGCAGGACCACGGTGCAAGCCAGTCTTTTTCCATGGAGCAGACCTATCAGAAGCAGAGTCCCGACCCTTCTACAGTTCAAGGTACAATCTTAGTGGCCTCAGTTTTATCTTCATCTCTTTTCGATACTGGTGCTTCCCAAATCATTATCTCTGTTGCAGTTGTGGAGAGCCTTGGGCTCTGTATCTTTTTGTCTGCCGACTTTTTGACTCTTAACACGCCGTTGGGAACGAGGACATCTTGCGTACATCAGTGCAGAGAGTGCCCTCTTGAGGTTGCGAGGTGACATTTCTTATGGGACCTCTATGTCCTAGAGATGACGGGCTATGACGTCATTCTTGGGATGGACTAGTTGGTTCCCTTCCAGGCATTCATTGATTTCTATCGTCGTAGGGTGAGTTTCATATCACCAGAGGGTGGATCTTTCCTTCATAGAGGCGAGTGGGATGTCCAGGAAGGTAGAGCTGGACTAGAGCATCATGGGCTAGGGGAAGCTACAACCCAGATTGCCAGTCTTTTTCTGGATGACCAAGGGACTTCACAGTTATACTTTCCTCTAGTGGTGGATTGTTTCAGGGATGTCTTTCCAGAGAAATTTTCAGGTTTTCCTCTGGAGCGTGAGGTAGAATTCTCGATTGAGCTCGTGCTAGGAGCGACACCGGTGTCCATTCCTCCTTATAGGATAGCTACACCTGAGTTGAAAGAGATCAAGAAGTAGTTGGAGGAGTTGCAGGCAAAGGGTTTCATCCGACCCAGTACTTCTCCTTAGGGTTCGCCTGTCCTGTTCATGAAGAAGGCAGATGGTACCCTTCGGCTTTGTGTGGATTATCAGAAGCTGAACCAATTGACGGTCAAGAACCGATATCCCTTTCCGAGGATCGATGACCTCTTTGATCATCTTTGAGGATCCTGGGTGTTCTCAAAGATCAACTTGAGGTCTGGTTATCATCAGTTGCGCGTTAGACCATCAGATATACCTCTGACAGCTTTCAGAAGAAGGTATGGTCTTTTCGAGTATACATTCATGTCGTTCGGTCTCACGAATGCGCCTGCAGTTTTCATGGCACTGATGAACCGAGTGTTCCATCCGTACTTAGACTCCTTCGTTGTGGTCTTCGTGGAAAACATCTTGGTGTACTCTCACACTCAACATGACCATGCCACACATCTTGA
Organism: Viscum album; assembly: GCA_963277665.1. Classification (NCBI taxonomy): domain Eukaryota; kingdom Viridiplantae; phylum Streptophyta; class Magnoliopsida; order Santalales; family Viscaceae; genus Viscum; species Viscum album. Next base: position 1,869,059,115 of record OY728159.1, read on the forward strand.
GATCATTCTGAGTACACTGAGAGAGAATTTTATATATGCTAAACTATTGAAGTGCCACTTTTGGATAGATCAGATTCACTTCTTGGGTCACATAATCTCAGAGACATGAGTTTCAGTGGACCCAGAGAAAGTGAGAGCTGTAGTTTCTTGGGAACAGCTGAAGAACATTTTTGAGGTACGAAGTTTTCTAGGGCTGGATGGGTACTACAGACACTTCATTCAGGACTTCTTGCACCTAGTAGCACCATTGACAGGTCTGACCAAGAAGGGGGTGAAGTTTTTATGGTCAGATTCTTGTGAGTCCGCCTTTCAGGAGCTGAAAGGGAGGTTGATGTCGGCATCGATACTATTATTGCCGGAGCCAGGAAAGGGATATAGTGTTTACTATGATGCTTCAGGTATCGGACTGGGAGCTGTGCTTATGCAAGGGGATGGAGTTGTTGCGTACGGGTCTCGGTAGTTGAGGACACACGAGAGGAACTACCCGACGAATGATCTAGAGTTGGAAGCAGTTGTTCATGCCTTACGCTGTTGGAGACACTATCTTCTGAGAGAGCACTTTGTGGTTTTCACCAACCGAAAGAGTATCAAGTATATCTTCACTCAGCGTGATCTGAATCTGAGACAGCATAGGTGGGTCGAGTATCTTAAGTCCTTTGATTTAGAGCTTGCCTATATTCCGGGAAAGGGTAACGCAGTGGCAGATGCGTTGAGCAGGAGAACTCAGATTCAGGCAGTTCAGGAGGCTAGCAGTGAGTGTCAGCTTATGACAATGTTCTCTGAGATGCACTTAGAAGTGCACGACAGGCAGGGAAAGACTGTCCTATCTTCTGTAGTTGTTACCTCTACACATCTTGATTGGGTGCGGATGAGTTATCTATCAGATTCATAGGCCTTGGTCCTGCGGGAGAGTGTGTCAGGAGGGAACCCTCTTCCTGGATGGACAATGGGCGAGGATGAGATATTGAGTTTCCAGGGACGTGTATGGGTGCCAGCAGACATACGCGAGGAGATGATGCGGTATTTTCATTCCTCAATTTGGGCAGTTCACCCTGGCATCACCAAGATGTATTGGGATCTTCATCTCCAGTACTGGTGGTCAGGTATGAAGAGTGATGTTGCTGGTTTTGTCATGAGATTCTCTACTTGTCAGCAAGTGAAGGCGGAACATCAGCGACCAGTAGGCCTTTTACAGCAGTTACCCATTCCGGAGTGGAAGTGAAATGATGTCGCGATGGACTTCGTGACCGAGTTTCCAAGGTCACCTTGGGGGAGTGATGCTGTTTGGGTTGTCATCGACAGGCTTACGAAGGTTACACACTTCTTTCCAATCAAGGATACCTTCAGTGTTGATGATCTGGGATGACTGTACATCCGAGAGATTGTACGTCTACATGGAGTTCCACACTCCATTGTTTCAAATAGGGATGTGCGCTATACCTCCCGGTTCTGGTAGGGATTTTAGAAGGCTTTGGGTACACGGGTACTTTTGAGTACAGCATACCATCCCCAGACTGATGGCCAGTCTAAGAGCACGATTTGGGTGCTTGAGGATATGCTATGATCTTACATTATAGACTTCAGCAGTTCTTGGGAGAAGCATATACCTCTTGTGGAGTTCGCCTATAACAACAGTTTTCAGGTGACCATTCAGATGGCACCTTATGAGGCTTTGTACGGTAGGCCATGTCGATCACCCTTATGCTGGCTGGAGGCAGGAGAGGCAGCTCTGCTGGTACCTCATCTTGTTCAGGAGACCTCAAAGTAGATAGAGTTGATTCTAAAGAGGATGGCTACAGCACAGTCTCGACATAAGTCTTATGCTGATCAGCAGAGGTGACCTCTGGAGTTTGAGGTCAGAGATCAGGTTTTTCTGTGTGTCGCACCAAGGTTGGGACACAAGAGGATTCTGAGACAGGGTAAGCTTTCACCGCGGTACGTCGAGTCGTTTGAGGTGTTGGAGAGAGTGGGACTGATTGCCTATCGGTTGCAACTACCCCAGAGGTACCGGTCTATGCACGATATCTTCCACGTCTCCCAGCTCCGATGTTACTTTTCAGACCCGTCTCATGTCTTCCAACCCGAGGAGGTTGATCTTGAGGCGGATGCGTCATTTGAGTAGCATCCTATCTGGATTTTCAATCACAGTACGAAGGTTCTCCGAGGCCAGTCTATTCCTCTGGTACGAGTGCGATGGTAGCATAGGCTAGTACAGGATGAGACTTGGTAGAGGGAGGTCGAGGTTCGATCGCAGTGGCCAGATCTGTTCGAGGTTTCTTATTATACGCCCCTCTAGGGAAATTCGGGGATGAATTTATTTAAGGGGGGAAGTTTTTAAGAACCCGGATCTTTGTTTCAGGTATGTTTTTCCTTTTCCTGGAGTTTTTGGGAAAAATAAGGTTTCTGGAAATTTTTGAAGTACACACCGTGTACTTTCTGAGTACACGCCATGTACTCTTTTCCCGCTCGAAGTTGTGTGATGTTCGTGTCCGGTACACACACACGGTGTGTGGGGGTGACGTGGAGGCCGATTTTGGTAGAGTTAGGAAAACCCCACTATAGGCTGTGTACTCTAAAAGTACATGCCGTGTACTTTTCTTTTTTTTCATTAAACGGACCGGGGTCGCGTCTAATTGCCATAATCATATTCTTCTAGGTCTGGTTCGACCGAGAGACGGCGTATGGTCATGAAACTTCTCCGGATTCCTGAGCCTCCATCCATTCTCTGATTCGATCTCTGTCGATTGTGTTGGAAGCGCAACGGTGAGTTCTCCCTTCCGATTGAGCCTTGTTTTCCAATTCTTCCTCCCTCTCAAGTTATCTAAGGTTGAACGTTTTTTACGTTTTCTCAGATCTACGATGTTCTATGGATAATCAGTCATCATGGTTTAAGTATATAGATCTCCTAGGATCGAGGTAGGTGGTTTGTGCCTTACTGTTCAAAGTCTCTGAGTTTTATGTGCGAATTTTCACCGATACCCATGATCGGGGTATTGCGTGTTTACCTTTTTGCCCTTGTTGTTTTCTTGCCTTTATTTTATGCTTGTGTAGAGTTAAATTGATCATGTTAGAGGATAATTTGTTGTTCTTGGATGTAATTTCCATTTATTTGTTCTATTTGCGACCTTTGGGTCTCATTTTCCTTTGGCTGTCACACCTGTTTCCATGCCTTGCGGTTATAGGTTGAAGTGAAAATCATGACATGTGAGTTTCCTTGTAGACTGTTTAGCTAAGTAACTCTATAGGTGTACTTTGGTTATCTAAGTAGCTCTATAGGTTTACTTTGGCCTTATAGCATTATTATGCACTGACTGGCGTGGGGCTAAGAGAACCTAGTGCTATAGACTATAAGGGATAGACCGAGTGAGCTTCCCAGAGAGTCTTAGACATTATAGACTACAAGGGATGGACCGAGTGAGCTCCCAGAGAGTCTTGGATATTATAGAGTACAAAATGGTAGACCGAGTGAGCTTCCTTAGAGAGTATTACCTTGTTTGAATCTCTTTAAGAACCTTCCCAGGCTAGAGGAGTAATTGACCGAGTGAGATTCCTCAGAGAGTATGTGGTATACCTGAGGCTATAGGAGTAATTGACCGAGATAGCTTCCTCAGAGAGTCTCTAGACCTTGGGGATAAGAGGGTTAGACCACGTGATCTTCCTCAGAGATTCCCTGACTACCCTAGACTATAAGGGGAATTGACAGAGTAAGCTTCCCCAGAGAGTCCCATAAATTCATATGACCAAGCCAGAGGGGTTAGGCTGAGTGCACTGCCCAGAGGGTTGTGGTACTTCTTGGATAGGACCAGAGGGGATGACTGCGAGTACTTCCCAAATATTTTCTGAATTATTAGCTGTTTTTTTCACTGTTGTTGATTGGTTGTGGATTGATTGCTGCTATGTATCATCCTATTTTACTGCTTACTGTTTACTGCCTACTGCTTTGTTGTTGCTGTTTATTACTTATTGTACTTTTACCTTCCATATACTCGCTGACTGTTAGGCATAGATCTTTGGGTGAATTCCTACTGGGATTTAGTCTCACACCCTATTTGGGTCATGATTTTGGGCCCAAATAGATTATGTTTTTGTAGGTATAGACAAGGGAAAGCGCCCTTCGACTTCTGGTACTTCATTTCTTGGAGTAGGAGAGCATGAGACCAAGCTTTGGGTTGCGGAGATGAGGAGCTGTTTTTTTTATTTTCTTTTGTACTTGTTTTGTTACTTTAGTGTTTTCCAGCATTGTGACTTGTTTGGATGTTTTCCTAGATATGTATCATGCATTATTTCATATATACATATGTGCTCCAGTTGTTGATTTAGTCTACCGCTGTTTATGTTGTTGGTTATTACTGCTTCCGCTATTGCATGTTTATTTTTCTTCCATTGTGTACTCTGCCAATGAGGGCATAGTTTCCCTACTATCACACCCAAGGCCCTCGCTGCTAGTCGGTAGCCTCTAGCGTTTGGGGAAATGCGCTTGAGGTCATGTGACCAACCGGGTATGGGGCGCCTCTGGGTGGCTTCTGGAATTAGGACGTTACAATTTATATGTGAGTTAGGATTACTTGTAGTTAGGAATTTTTCATTGGCCTTGGGCGAGCTTGAACAAGAGTTTTCATGCTCGGATTAAGTACAAAGGATTTATTTGAGGTAGGTTGACCCTTTAAATTAGACCACAGTGCCACCTTATTATTATAGTGGTGTATTGTTGGTTGGTCCGACTTGTTCATGCCTTATACCAGTTAAAATAAAATGTTTTAATAATTTACCCACTATAGTTTATATGCCCCTTTAATATTACCTTAAACTAAATGAAAGCTGACCTCAAGTGGGGTGGCTTGGTAATAAATAGAATATGGGTTTTGAAATAAGTAAATGAGAATTATACCTTAATTTATGTTTCTTAGAAATATAAATTTGAACGGTTCTTTATAAAATGTAATCTTTAATGGTTTTTAAAATGAAAATGAGAAACTATTGTGATTCCATGTGTCAATTTCCTTTGGAAAAAATTGGTATTTTCAAAAAGATATTTTAAAATTCTATTCATAATGGTAATTTGGAGAATGGGATTTATAATGGAATAGAGACTTGATTTTAGGAATGGTTATTGAAATGGTTATTGAAATGGTTTTAGGATAATGGAAATTGAATTATTTTGGAATGAAAATGTAAAATTTTCTCTTTATTCCTTGTATTTGTTTACATAGTGATATGGTAATGATGTATGATTTGTTTCTTGTGGATGATATGGTTAATCCTGAGGTGAAAATAGCCCTTGAGTGGATTATTGGTATTCATGGTTAAAATTGAGGTGAACACGGACCTCGAGTGGTTGTTTGGTATTGATAGTTAAAATCAAGGTGAAAACAGAACTTAGGTGGACAATTGGTATTGGTGGTTAAACTCAATATGAAAATAACCCCCAGGTGGATTCTTGGTATTGATAGTTAAACTAGGGGTGAAAAAATATCTCAAGTGGATGCCTTGTATTGATGGTTAAACTTAGGGTGAAAATGGATCCCCGAATGGATGCTTGGTAATGATGGTTAACTAAAGGTGAAAACAGACCCCCAAGGGGATGATGGGCCCCCAAGGATGGGTATATTACCATCGGATTTCACTTTTTTGGACCAAAGATGGTTATATTACCACAGGTCAGCAAATGGTTTTCATGGTCTCTATAACAAGCTCAAAGACACCCCAATACTGGCTGAAGTAGGTATGTAACATACATGTGGTGAACCTGGCCCCGGGGTTTAGTGTGGATTTGTACATTTTGTTTCAAAAAATTTAAATGGTTTTATTATAACTATTTTCTTGAGCTTCTCTACATGAACTGGTTATAGACTGGTTATTTAAGAGATGATTTTGGTGGTGGACAACTGAGGTGTACTTTCACTCTACTTGGGATTCCATGAAACTTGGGTACCCAAGACGATGCCACTTGATTTTAGGTAAAGGTTTCAAGTAGGGTCATGGTGCTTGGTTTTTGTTTTGGATAGTATAATGGAGTGTGGGAGTTGGGACCAAGATAGGACTCAAAACCATTTTTGAATTCTTCTAGTTTTAACTTTTGTCTTATTTATGTTTTTAAGTATGACTACCTGACATGTACAGTATACATTTCATTTGTTTTAGCATGGTTTATTTTTATTAGTGTCTATATTTCTTGATTATTATTAAATTTATTATTTATTGGGATATTTTACTTAATTTTTAATATTTTTGTTATTTTTTTACTTTGATAAGGGGGTATAGTCTCTACATTGTACCACTATAGACCCGCGATGTTAGCCAGTAGCCCTTGGATTATAGGAAGTCATGCCTGAGGTATTATAGAATTCTTCAAGTTTGGTCATTGTTTAGTGGTCCAAATAAGTAGGATTTTACACTTACAAAAACAATTTCTCACAAATAAGAATATATGGTGACATGTTAATTATTTGGTATTCATATCAGTGGGTCGGTCCTCACAACATCCCTTCTTGGAGATCACCAGGTGAAAACTTCAAGAGAAGACTTCTCAATGATTATGAGTCTCCTGAAATTGATAATTAAACATATTTTTTGTCTCAGTAGGATGTTGTATCTAAACAATGGGATATAGTTTTCAAAATATCATAATGATATCTTTATGTTCTCATTATAGCTGGAAACTGTTATAACCCATTGATGTGATGAATACTATAATAAAATTATCACATAAATCATGTAGAACTAAAATAAATATGTGATAATTATAAAACATTTATAATAGGATACATGTCCTAGTAATCAAAATTACATGATAACTTTGGTTCTAGATCACTAACTCCAATATTTCACACTTGCTTATATCCAAAAGTAAAGAGTTCATGAGGATAGAACCACCAGTAAGATATGTGCATACTTTATGTATCGTTGGATTTTTCTATATGTGATCGTGTGTATTGGTCCTTATACTTGAGATAATTATTAATATATATAATGAATTAAATACTTTGATTCATGATGAAAACAATGATGTGTATGATTATAGTGTATTATCTTGTATTAGGTGCATCATGGTTGGTATTATATTAATTAAATGATCATGATATATTTTTCCCTTATGATTTATAGAAGAAGATATATATATATCCCTTTTATTGATATGGATATTTCTGAGAAAAATACATGGACATGGTGATTATAATAAACTTTGTCTTGGTAATTAAAAGAAATATGGATCGGTCATTGAAAGATGATGATATAGTTATGTATCCTACTTGATGAGATATCAGTTGAAAAAATGATTGTATTGCATATATATAATTCATAGGAAGTTTTTCATTAATATTAATTTTATTTTTATCTATGGGGTTATTATGTGTTGTTATATGACACTCTTGATCTATGGTTTGTGCCTAATTTTATTGAGAAAAGAGATTAAAATATCATACAATAATTTTATCTAAAAGATCATCAAGTTTAGTGAAATCTAAGTATTAGAATGGAATTAGTCTTAATTTATATATATATTTATATTAAAAATATGTTAAACATAATTCAATAATGTGTCATTATTTATTATAAATCTAGTTTTTATTTAAGGTAGATATCAGGTTGAGTTAATGATTCAAGTTCATATAATGATTATATAATTGTTTAAATTTCTTAATTGCATGGTATTTTTTTAGTGTGGTTCTTAAATAATTATTTATTTATGAAGTGATATATTAGTTAAATATAATTAACTTGGTGTTTATTTATGTATCACTTAAATAACTATTATTATTATTTTATTGATAAATTAAATAAATAGTTAATGGCATGGGTTAATTTAAGGTTTAATAAAAATGAAAAGGTTTGTTGTGCAATTTTCTAAAACCTAACCCTAGAAATATAATATTATTAAATACATCACAATTGGGGTCATAAACTACTCTCTCTTTTGTTCTTTACATAGAAAGAGATAGATTCTTAATTTCTCTATATATTTAGAGAGAAACACATGAGTGATTCAAATGATATTATCATGTAAAATATAAAAGATATTATTTCATCATGCTAAACCTGATGAATCAAGACCAACCTCTAGATATTCATGGAGCATGTCTATATATCGCTAAAGTAACTCAAGTTTGGGTTCTTGATGTAATAATATTCAAAATGATAAGTTGTAATCTGGTCAAAACACAATTACTTGAGGTAATTGTTTTAATAAATAATACTTAATTATAAATTATTCATGTTGATCCATTTCTAGAATTCAGTTGTCATTAATCTAATTCTTAATATTTATATTGATAATTATATGATAATTTTAAATCAGTCATCCTATGGTGGTGCTTTCATTGTGCTCGTATCCTTCACTAGTAAGTCCCAAAACCACCTCCAACATAATCCTACAAATATAAAAATGATATATTAAAGTATGGGGTATACACTATACTTAATACATTCATCTTCAATAACTCTCATGTTTCAATGTGAATGAATCATACTAATACCTATAAAAATGAAATATAAAAACAAGATAATCCATCCCATCCCAAATGTAAGTTTATATCCATCCATGTCTCAAAATAATAATAGTTCCCTAATAAAAATAATGTAATACAATATCCATGAGGGAATATAATATCCCATGTATAAGGATACAACATCATGAAGAGGGAAAGTGGTCAACCATCCAGTACAACATGGAAGTTATGTTATACCTAGAATCTAATACAATATGGATTTTAAAACTAAATTAATCCTACTCAAGAAATAGTCACATAGAAAATAGTGAATAATGCATCATTCATTACAAAAGTAAGAAAATTAAAAATAATACGATCACATCCATAAATATATTGAGTAACTAAACTCATCAATAAACTTCATCAACTCTTGAATCATCAAACATTTACTTTATCAATTTAATCTTCTAAAATACCACATCCGGTCTTCACAATACAACATTCAACTATATATAATGAAATATGACTTTTGAACATCTCTTTTTAATACCACATTAAGTAAAACTCATGGGAATACCATATCTGGTCATTTTCTTCAAAATAAAACATCTAATGATCTTTATTAGAATACAAAATAATATCACCTCTTTATTCAATAATCATTTTCCATCAATAGAAAAAACAATATTAGGTTAACCATGTTAATTATTTAAGATCTCATTCCCTCTTAAATCATATAATTCTAAAATCGAGTCTTATTCCTTAAAAATAATCAACCTACTAAATTAAATCCTCTCTAAAATTGATCATGTAATTAATCCTCATATCCCTTTTCTAAAAAAAAATATCTAATATATTTTTTATTATTTTTAATTAATACCCATGAGGTAGGGAGAACATTAAAAATAGGTGTCAAGCCATAGATGTTCAAGCCAAAAAAATCCCAAATATCCCTAGCCTATCCCCTTACCAAAGTAAAAAACATAAACATACCTAACTAGGACTAAAATTACCTATAGTCAAAAAAACAAAAAGGATAAGAAAATCCATGTGACAACACAGAGATTGTGGATAGTCAAGAAACAATGAGCATGTTCCTTGAATAGGGTAACACTTCAAGATCAATGAGATGAATTGACCATCAACGTGATCAGCACACCATCTAACCAATATATCTTATGAGAACCACTAGTTAAATCAGGAGTCACAGTCATTAATAAATCACCACCAACCAATAACTCCATTAAGCACCATGTACCACCATCATCTCTAAACATGACCACCATTTTCATTGTCTATTAATTACTAAAGATACACCAATAAAGGAATAGACATAATATCCATAGATACACCATAGACCATAGCATCATTAGAGTATATTTCAAATCTACCATCGAATAAATCCATAATTATCTTGATCTAGCACTATACTTCAATCTCACACAACCTTCGTGATCACTAGTTGCGCAATGAAATCCAAAAAATCTAGAAATGAGATCGATGTTGGACAATAGAGTTCCACTTATTCCCCCAACCCAATGTCATTATCACACAATATCATTTCTATTGGGATTCACCACCAAAATATCAATGTGCACCTCTACTAGAGAAAACATACACAATAACCAAGGAATCACATCATAGGGATAGGATATCTAGGAGTATGGGGATACATCACCAAAGGATCAACATGCTGAATAAGAAAATTGAATAGGTGGATTGAGTCACTACTCAGGAGAACTTCTATAAAGACAAAGAGGGGGATTTCCATCAAGAGTATACATCCATAAAAAATTCCAACATCCTACAAAGGCCACTATAAATACTTGTACACTTTTAGGTTATTTTTATCTTTTAATTTTATCCTATTAATCTCATTTTTGGTTTAATTATATGTTTAAGATGATTTAAAGATTTTTGGTAGAGAAATAGAGGAATAAATAAGAACCTCAGGTGTTATAGAGGTATTGGTACTCAGTGGGTCTATACCAGGTACCTGATGGTGGTCCTGGGGTTGTAATTCCTATATTGAGTCCATTAGGTACTCGGTGGACCTATATCAGGTACTTAGAAGACTCGTTGGTGAAATAATTTAAAATAGGGGTATTTTTATCTTTTCAACCCCTGAAATTTACCTCTATTTATCCCAATCTCAGTATTTTCCTTTCATTTATAGTGTTTTTCTCCCATTGAGAGTTCCTCCTCCATATTTCATGCATTTCCTTCAATCCTAGATTAGATATTCACCCAAATCCATTACTGAGTCACCATGGAAGTTTATCTTTAGTCATACCAAGGTTGGATATCTCTTCTACCCTAATTTATTACTACTGTTATGGTGGTTACACATCCCTCTCAACTTTTCCTTCCATATAAGGTTTAAAACCTAGAATTTCTTCTAATTTTTCTTCCTCTAAGTGGTTTTTGGTGTTCATAATCATTATTACTAAGGTATGTTCACTTCTGAAAATATCATATTCATCTTTTCCAAATAGGGAAGTGAATTAATTTATCTTTAGATCTAATTTTAGGTTTCTAAATTCACCAGTGGTGGCATATATATCCTTCTAAGAATTTGGATCTATATTTTTATAATCTTGGGTGAGTGATCCTCTTCTATTTATCTCATACTACTAAAGAATGCCTATCTTTAGGCCATAGGGTGGAGTGAGGTATAATAAATATGATTCATTTCTTCAAAAAAACTTTAATAAAAATTTGTTTTACCTAAATATTTGGTGGATTTTGTTGTCCCATATGCCTTTGATTATACCCATTACTTGAATATTATTATTTAGTTTCACCCATGTATATTAGAGATAAATAATAAAAGATATGATTTTCCACATATGTATTATGTTGTATTATACCATTTTATGAAAAATATACTTTATAACTCCTTACTTATTGTGTGATTGGGTATACCTTTGACCTTATTACTCAAAAACATTTCTCAATGGACTTTGAGTTCCCTTATTTTTGTATCCAATCATGTAGAAATTAATAGTTATATATATATATATATATTGAGCATGAATAATCCATGATTTAGGTCTCCCCTATAAATCTTCCCGGTGAGATTGATATATATAATGTTCCTCACTAGGAAGATGATTATGAATAGATATATATAACTATATGGGTGTGTATAAATATACACTACCTCTTATAGAGGATGAATTTGGTCAAAAACCTCAGAAAAATATGTCTCTTTTGGAAAATAGTTACCCAAATTGGATTCTGAACCTTGATCAAATCATATTTTTCTAATGTGACTAAAGATAATTAAATTGTTATTAAAACATACTTTTTATTGATTTGAATAATGTTTCTGCTTATTTTTCATGACTACTTTCTTATTAGTTCCATGATAATAACATATTTATGTTTACTTATTACCTTTAATATTTATACTCTTTCATTAAACAATTGTATTTATGAAAAATTGGCTGAGGTTGGGTGGTGACATACATGGGGTATAACGTGATCTCACCCTACATGTGTTCCCTTGGGAATGATTATAGTCTCTATTTTTCATGAACCAAGTAAAGGAAAGGCACCAATATATGAGGGATGAGTGTTATGGATAATTATAGGATATTGAACATATAGTGTGCAGTTATGGTGGATTATTTTTAGTTTTTGGTGAAATTATAGAGTGGGTATGGTGTGGCTATTTGAGATGAATTTCATTGGTGTTTACTCACTTAGACTTGAATTTTTACCCCCTTAAGCTATGTTTGGATTACTATTTTCATGTAAAGTGAGTTTTTTATTAGTTTTGTTCTATTGATAGACTTTGTGGATGTTTTAAACCTTATTTGATATGTATGAATATTCATATAGTTTTAGTTCCTCTTTTTAACTAGGTAACCCAATAAACAAGTGATACACTGGTATTGGTCATGTCAGGGTCACCCAGGTATGACGACCACTATAGTCATGTTAGAGTTTTGGCTGGACTCCTTATTTATTTATTAACTTGTGGATTAAATATTAAATAGGTTGAACTATATTTTACTCATATAGATTTTATCCCTCGACATTTATTCCAACCAATGGAAATCTAGTGGTGCACCTGAGGTCTTGTGGATATCTGAATCAACATTGTTTGGGTATCTAGTTCTAGTCGTTACAAAATAGTATAAGAGAAACTTAAGGTCTCTTCGGTATGGAATTGAGAGTATTCTAGATATATTACTGTGTATACTTAGGAAGTAAACCATAAATATTCCTATCTAGTATAATTATTGTGGAAGCTTGAGATCAAAGGGGTAGTCTATATTTTATTGTGACCTTCTTTTTAAATTATTCCTTTTCTTATGAGTTTCATACAACATGATTAAGTTTTTATAAGTAGTCATAGATTGGATGATATGATATATCATGTTTTTTCTTATGATTCTCTCCCTTATTTTTAGAATCATTTAAATTTTTATACTAACAAAAACCAAAATAATAAATAAATTGTTTTTTCTTATTCATTTATGAGTGATGTGTAGGTTAGTATAACTCATTTAAGTGACTCAATTAATTTTAAAAAAACTTATTACTAGATATTATATGATTACTCTTAAGACTTAGTTTTTTATTAAAATGATTATTTTTAAAAGAATTCTTTTTAAAATATGAAAAACATTAATTAGGAGAAAGATATATGAGATAGGGGATGTGGATTTTGATATGAGTAGTATTGTGTGAATATCAATACTAAATTTTCCATTTCAAATAAATTAATATTATATGATTCTATTAATTGATGTAAAATATGCCACCCCATGGATCATAGAATGATCCACATTAAGAGACTGATGAATATGATCTATCTTTTATGCCTCTGTTTGATCCTCAAGTTCATGAGTAACTAGATCGAGTGCTTCAAGAAGCTAAATGGGAAGAACCAAGATAATAACCCTCATCTAATGATGTTATGTGACAATTCCAATTCTATAATCCTCCTACCTTCTAGTATGAATTCTCCCCTTATAAAGAATAGAAGTGAGTTAATTATATTCACTATATCTTTGAAATTATTGAAACTCCATAGCAGTATCATGTTTTTTTAAACACTTTTATACTGGAAGGTGCTAGAATTCGATGGTGGTACATAATGGTTGATTCAAATAAGGATTAGGGACTTTATTGTAAGGGTTTTTAGGGTTCATTTTTAAAATAGTTCTATCCTAACACTCTTTTTCAGGTGAAAGGTCTATAATTTATAGATCTTATATATTGATTGATATTTTGTTGGATTATATTTCTAAATTAACTATTATACTCTACTCCAATGCATATATGAGTGGGGATGAGGAGTCAAAAATGATATAGTTTGATATGGGATCTAGGGTTCCACTGTAGACCCAAGTGGTGATGTTTAATCCCTCAACCTTATCCAAGGTGGTGAAAAAGGCATGGTTGGAGAAAAACATGTTCCCATGAGGGAATGGTAGGTAATGGTTCTTTAAGTGGTCTAATGAAACATCAGGAAGTGGAAATTGAAAGAAGATATTCCCTAAATCCTTTATATATATATATATATATATTTGTGTGTGTGTGATATATATATATATAAGCTATATCATAAGGCATAATATAACTAGTCGTAGAATATGAATTACATGAAAACTATATTATACATGTATTAGGGGTGTGTTTTTTTATGATATAAAGTGTATCATAAAGGTCTTGGGTTATGATTTCATGAAACTACCTCCTCAATCATATTCTTTGATTGAGGTAATCATAAAGGTATGAAAAATTATTCTATTCCATGTATTCATGGTCTATGATCCTCATATAGTAAGGCATATACGTGCTACTAAATATTATTAAGATGGAAGTTGATCATTAAGGGTTAATATTAAAATGATACCTTCCAAACGAGATGGAATATAAGTGATATTTCATGAGATGTAATAGATGGGATAAGTATTCATGCATGAGTTGGGTGAGACATTAACTCATGCATTATAATGCATGAGTTAATGCATGTTACGAGGGAGCATACTCAAGGGTCTATAAAAATAAATTGTCTTATGATGACAATGTGTTATATGATTCATTCATGTTGGTTTAAAAATACCTCATCTAAAATGTCTCTATATATTACCTTCTTTGTGCCATGAGGTGATAGCACACCATGAAGATAGGAGTTTATCACTTGATTTTCAAGCAGTTCAAGAGAAACCCATGAATACCTATGGAGGAAAGAATCCTTTGATTACCACTCATGTGATATTACTAAAACCTATATGAAAATGAAGATGGTGTAATAGAAACTTTGGTTTAAGGGACACATTGGTTTTATAGTGTCTTCATTTCTGATTTCTGTATATTTCATTTATTTAAGCATAGAGATCTTAGTTTGGGATTTTAATCACTTTTGATGGTTCTATTAAGTTTTATTAAACTCGTTCAAATACTAGTAGTGGTTTTAAATCTTCTCATGTATCTAGATTCATTAAATCATGTGGGAAATTGCGTTTATCTAAATTGTATTTCATATCATATTAGAAGTCATAAAATATGAATAGTTATTTGTTTTTCAAGTTTTGTATCTCTATATATGATATAGGATATCATAAGATGCACGTGATTTGAATCTGTAGATTTATATTGGTCATATCATATGACTTCCTCATATCATAACTTATGATTTCATATATATAGTTTTTTAAAATAGATTACCATATCACAAATATGATACCTTTGTATATCGTTAAATAAGATATGTGTTATCATGGGTATTGAAGGGAATATAATTCATAGAATACAGATGATAGTGCATCTTGGTCTATCATATTTAGTTAATTGATTATCCATCATAAAGTATTAATGATAAAAAATTAAGCAGCAACACATAAATATAGTATACTATTTTTTCCCAATCATAAATTACAATGAGATGAGAAAAATTTTATTTTCTTTAAAATTCAACTATGAATTTAATGTTATTATTTATAAATTGTTTAGAAATAATTAATAAAATTTATTTTTGGATATTTATTAATTTTTAAAGGGTTTATAAATTAATTAATTATAAATAGTTTTTAATTAATTAATAAATGTTTATGAAACATTTATTACTAAATATTCCATAATATGAAATGTAAATATTAAAAATACCTTTTATAAAATTATATAACATAGTTTATAGGTTATAAATCAAGTATTTATTTAGTTAGAATAATAAATAATTTATAAATAGTTTATAAAGTACAAAAATAATTCAAAATATAAAGTTTTTATATTTAAATTGTGAATTTTTCATAATTAATTAATTTGAATTATTCAAATTGAAACCTTATTTTGAGAAATTAGGTAAACCTCATCAAAAATAGTTTTGATTATTGATTTGATCAATGTTTATATAATGTTAAGTATGTGATATTTAGATAATGTAAACAATTTTTATAATAGATATTGGATTATAAAAATTTTATAATTCATAAAATGACAAATATTTAAAGTAAAATTACATATAATGAATAATATAAAAAGTTCATATTATAAAATAAATATAAATATTTTATATTAATAATTATGGAATGCATATAATGATTAGATAAATATCATAAAGTTTTAATAACTATATTTTATTTATGAATTGTTCATAAATGATTGCCTCATGTTTAAATATATGAACTATTAATTTGTTTAAATTTTATTCCCTTGTTTTTATTCATTGATATAAATTGTTTATATATTGTGAATAAGTGAATTATTTAGTTTAAGTTTCTAAACTACTTCTTATAAATTGGTATTCCATACATTACATACTTGGTACGATTATATAAGATTTACTTTACATCTACTTTGACCTCAGTTTTTAATTAAATTTATAAGATTGAATTTATTTATTAAATATAGTTTATGCATATTAATTTTTAGATTTATGATAAATTATACTCTATCTTGAGTAAAGTATCTTCAGGTAGAGGGACTTTGGGATATACTTCCCACTAGCTCTGAGGCCTTATTTCATAAAGGAGGGGGTTGGCTATCTGTGACTCTGATCTTATTATTTTATAGAATATCAATCTCATATATCTAAAAAAATTTACATGAAGAGTTCATGTACCTTATGAATGATATGGATTTGGATGTGTGTAAATATTTTTTTTATCTATTTTTAGGTGAGTAACATAAATTTTGGGTTTTGTAAAGAGTAACACATTAATATAGTTTAAACATATTAATATGGTGGACAAAATAGGATTCCAAAACTAAATAGTTAGAAGCATGAATACATATAGGGAATAACATGAGATAAGATGGTGAGATTAAATCCCCTTCTAAATACTAAGTGTTTTATTCTTTCCAAAGTGGCACTTTTTAAGACCACAATCATCCAACCAGGTAGGTTCATACTAAATTTGGGTAACCTTGGATTATCTTGTATAATGAAAGAAAGTAATGGGTTACCATAGATCGTCCAAATATATATGTTCATTATAAAGTTGGGTTCCCTTGTATTATCACGTGTAATATTTCTCTTTTTGACTTATTTTGGTCACACATAGCTAGGAAACCCTAAGAGTTAGTATACTGAAAGAATCGAGTTGAGTTTGTATTCATATAATGGATTTGGGCTGAGGGTTTTTCACTCAACTATCTAAGAAACATATATGATATGATTGGGATGATGAACTACCTAAATATATAAGTGGTGAGAGAAAAACTATATCCAACTCATTTCATAGTGAAATATGTATCTTGGCCCAATAATGGGTATGCTATTTTAAAAATGGGTCATCATTTTAGTGGGTTACCATTTAATAAAAGTCTTTATTAGGTGGTAATAAAATATGGAACTCATATAATAAAATATTTTATTGTATATAGTATAATTTCATCATCAAACATAACCTTGAGATAAATCCTTGAGTAAGGAGAAGTTTAATGTAAAAAACTCCTAAAGAATGAAAATATAAGAATATTTTTTAAGTAAAAACAAAATTATATGTGTTAGAGTAACACCTTCTTGAGTAACCAAGTGTGGAAGTTGTTAAATAGGTGAATATATATTCTTATGAGAATCATATAATGATTCAATTAAGGTTTTAAATGAATTATATGAAAAATATCCAAAATAATTTTGGTCTCATGTACTCAGTATGATTGGGTATGTCAGTGATACTCAATATGATTGAGTATACTAATGACTTAGAGAGACTGAGGATTTCCTATAAGGATTTTTCTGGTTAAGGAATTTGTTTTATTATTATATAATGAAATATTTCAATAATATTAATGAGTTTAATAAAATTTTACATGATACTTTCAAGTGTTGAGAATAGATGAACTGGTCATGTGACGTTTAGGTTTTTGTGCTATATAGACATTACAAGTGGGAATAAGTTAAAATCATAAGAAGAAAACTTAGTTGGAGAATCCAATAATGTTCCTTTAAGTATCCAATTAAATTCACTAAAACCTAAAGTTGTTATCAGGAAGGAGGATTAATGATTCTATAATATGTAATTATTTAGGATTCCAAAATGATTTTTTGAAACTCTATGGAATTCCCATGTTAATATTCAATGTTATAGAAATAAATTATTTAATTTTGAAGGTTTTATGATACCAAATCAATAATTTGTAAGTGTTTTAAATATAAAATATTTCATAATCAAGAGAATAAATAATAGTGATTATATTTTTTATTCAAATTGATGAAGAAAAGAGTATCTACATCAAATATATGAATATAAAAGAAATTATCGTGCTCATATGGATCTAAAAAAAGTATGTGTATCATCATCTTATTTCTCTTATATGATAAGATAATTTTTTTGTTAACAAAGAGTTTTTGTGAACAAAATGAGTTGATTAATTTTATAAACATGTTTTACGATTCATCAAATTTTATAACATTTTTTGAAAGAGGAACAAGGATAAAAATATTTTTTCTAGGATAAAGTGTTTATTCAAATATTTTTTAAAATATAGGGGTAGGTGTTCACCCCACCCATTAGTTGTATATTTTAATAAATCATTGTTTTTAGAGTATAATTCTCTAAACACAGAATATGGCATATGATATGGAAATTTTTTTGTTAAATAATCTCAATAAAAGTAAATTCATGTTATTTCCAACACAAAGGAGTTTTTGTTTCTTAAAAAGATATTATAAATATAATATACAATCTAAGAGGATAGTTGTAGTATGTTTGAACTTATGGAAGTTTAAATTTAACAAATAAAAGTTTATACCAATCAAAAATTAAGTGATTATGCGATAGTAAAAATGTAAAGAGTTTCATTTAGTTACCAAGAAAATTGATTATCATTATATCCTAAAGGATTATTCCATCAAAAAAAAAGTAAATTTCACTTAATATCCTAAAATATTTTTATGATGTGAAGTTAAATAAAAATATAAGTAGTTGTATTTAGTTACAATAATAAATTTAATGTCATTTTATTCTAAAAGAGATTAGGATGTTCTATTAAGTAATAATTCAAACAGTTATATTATTTACCAATAGATATCAAGGAAAAGATTTATGTAAAGTTTTCAATGTTTTATGATGTTAAACTTAGAAATAGTATTAATTAGATAATAGAAGTTGAAATTATAGAATTTAATGTTGTGTAGTTAAAGAGTTTTAATATGTTCAATATTTGAACATTCAGAATATGATTCCAAAATCTCATCATTATTCAAATTTTCTTTATTTATAGACACTAATTATTTTAGTGAGAGGATTTTATCATATGGTCACATAGATATGTGATAGAAATTACATATAAATGTAATGAGTTAAAAAACCCCTAGAAAATATAGAAAACAAAAGGATGGTTTACCAATCTATCATATATGATATGATATATAAGTTCTTATGTAGGGTTTTTTTAAGTATTCGTAAAATAGTATCAAGTATATAAAATATATCATATAAAATGAAATCTTCACTTTATTATTATTTCATGTTGGTTTCATAAATGTTTATATTCATAATCATTTTATAGAATGTAATGATAATTGACCTCTCAAAGTATGAATTTGAGTTATCCCTAACCAATTTTCATCATGGAGTATTATAGATTATGATGAAATATAATTTTTATCATGAATATGATTCTTATATGAGATATTAAATATGCTCATGAGGCATAAAAAGTTTTTTTGTCCACTCGATGACCTAATAGGTATACCACATGGAGAGTCATTAAATATGTCTCTACTATAATAGGGGTTTTATATCATATAGGAGTCCTTATTACCTGAAGTTATAGATATACCTATCATGATAAAATTCACAATTTGATACCTTTCTTACATGGTGAGGGATGATTAACTAATCATAGGGGTTGGGTATGTTTAATGATCATGTCATCAATTGGAACTCAACCAATATGGGATGTGTCCTATCATATGATGAGTATAGAATTCAGTCCCTCGATTGAGATAGAACAAGGAGTGTACATTTATACCTAGATAACACATATTATGTGATTATCTATGAGGATGAGGAGCATGTTATGTGATCATCCATAAAGGTGAATGAAATGTGATGTATTCTTCAATCAATTAGTCTATACTTGGAGATTAAATGATGTATGAGTTGTATATATGGGATTGAGACACTTTTTTCCGTGGTCACTGGATGTCTTAGAAAAAGGGAACATATGAGAGTGCACACTATCATGTGATATGACTAGCAGACATAGGTATAGAGATATATATGTTTGATAGAGATCACACCAGATCCCATCATAGCTTGGGTGGAATTTATGGTTTTCTATAGGCTACTATTTTATTACATTTATGGATCCAGATACTTATATTTTTTTCTATATTATAAATTCTCATATGATCACACTTTACGGTTGACTAAATAGAGGTTTTGTTTAACTTAGAGAGTTTCTCTACATTTTTTAGATTTTATTCAAATGATTTTTAGATGGGTATTCAAAAGGTATTGAATATGATGTGATACATGGTGAAGTTAATGATAGGTTTCAAAAAATGGAAAATATCCAAAAGGTGTCTTGGATATAATTTCTCAAGTTATCATATATGATATGATATAAGGTGAAATATAAAAAATAATTTAATGCATTATTTTAAGTATAATATTAAAATGAGATGTGATCTAAATCCATTATATACATGGGATATATAAAATCTATATTGTAGGGTATGATATAACTGGTAATATAATACAAATTGAATACACACTATGTTATTCATGAATTATAAGGTGTGTCATTATTTATGATATAAAATATATCATAATGGGAATGAGTAATGATTTCATGTCACTACTTCCTCAATTATATTCTATGATTTAGGTAATTATAAAGGCATAAAATGTGATTTCATACCTTTCAGTCATAGTGTGTGATTCCCATATAATAAGGTATATACATGATATTAATTATTATCAAGTTGGAGGGTGATCATTAAGGGTTAACATTCGGATGATATTTTCCACCTATGTTGTCATCTAAGACCTACTTTAGTGGGGGACTATAGCAGCATTATTATTCATCTCAAATGGTATTTCGGACCACTAGGCCTTCGGGATATCAAGGGGGTGGTGACACAGGAATGAAGTGCAGGTGGTGACGCTGGTATGATGCAAGAAGGGCCTTCAAGCCATCCAATGGAGGGCCTACAGTCCATGTAATGGACTTCATACCCACTAGGCCTTCAGTCCCAAATTATATAATGTAATAAAGTGGTTGGTTGGGTGGGTTATCCCTTGGGGGGCTATGACCTACCTTTCAGGCTTATGTGTGTGTGGCGTGTGTTGTTTGATTGTAATTGTGCCCCTAAGAACCTAATATAATATGATATATAACATATGGGAGAAGTAATTATGCATTCATTCATGAGTTGTTTGAGGTATTAACTCGTTTATTATAATGCATTAGTTAATGCGTGTATTTAGGATTATCCTTGAGGGTTGGAAGAAACCTTATCCCATATGATGGAAATGTGTGAGATGATTCATTCATGCTAGACTGAAACTCCCCCATCCAAAATATCTTTATCTCCTACCTACTTTGTTCTAGGAGGTGTTATCACACCATAGAGGAAGGAGTATCCTACTTGATTATTAAATGATTCAGGAATAACATGTAGATACCTCCATAGGTGGGAATCCTTTTATTTCCACTCTAGTGATTTTACTCAAACCTATATGAATATGAATATGATGCAGTGGAAACTTCAGTGTAAGGTACACACTGGTTTTACAGTTTCATCCTTTCTAGTTTATTCATGTTTCATTTATCTAATCATGGAGATATTGGTTTGGTATTTTAATCACTTTTTATGGTTCTAATAAGTGTTATTTGACCCCTTGTAATACTAATAGAAAGTAGAGGTGGTTATCAAAAGGATAGTTAGGGCAGGAAAAATCTTCCTTCCAGTTCTATAGGATCTCAAATTTGATGCTTCTAATGTGTTTGGTAAGTACACACCAAGTCTAACTATATTTCTAAGTATAAGTAGTGCCACTATTACAGTAAGTATGATCATCTTTATAGGTTCTATCACTATTTGTTATTATGGTCTAGTGACCCCAGTAGAGTCAGGCTTCATAGGTTTTGGCTAGTGGGAAAGCTACTATAGTAACTCAAACTCCTTTAGGTAAGCCTAGATGGGGTACTAGGAAAGAATGGAAAAACTAATAGTTGATGGAACCATTACCAAGGAATGGATATTATTCATAGGTTCGTCATGATAGATCTAGAAGGATTTTTATGTCTAAGCAGTCAATGACCAATGCTAAGGAAGTCCCTTTAATAATTATAGGTACTATTCTAGTATCTTCTAACCTCTTTTGTTTTTTATTTAATATTGGATCTTCCTATTGTTTTATTTCTGATCATCTAGTGGATTTCCTAGGACTATAATTGTAATTAACTTATAAAATCGTGATTATAAATAACCCTTTGGGTAAGTGTTTATAGAGAATTAAGTGATGTTTATCATTCCCTCTTATGGTGGTATTATTCAAAGAACTCTAGAATTTTTATACCCTTTATATGAACATCTTTGATCTCATCTTGGGTATGGATTGGCTATCTTGGTTCAAGGTTTGTATTGATTTATATAAGAGGTGAGTCTCATTTTCTACTCCTGATGGAACCTAATAAAATATCATGGGAGAATGGGATTATTAGAAAATTAGAGTTGGGTATCATCAAGAGAAACTTATAACTCTTACCTCTTAGATGGAATGCTTAGTTATCATAGTGGTTGAAATAAAGAGACTCAAAGAATTATCTCTAGTAGTAGGATTTTTTCCTAATGTATTTCCTGATGAATTTTATAGGTTTCCACTTAAGCATTAGGTAAAGTTCTTGATCGAATTGGTTTGGACCTTTTTTTATTCTAACATATAAGATAACATCGATGGAGTTAAGGAAATTGAAATTTCATATTAAGGAGTTGGGTTCTAAGGGTTTCATCCATCCTAGTACTTCCCTTCAGGTATCTCTAGTTTTCTTAACAAATAAAGATAGTGGGATTATATACCTTTGGATATATTATCAAAAGTTGAATTAGATAACTATAAAAAATGTATACCTATCATTTTATACCGATGATTTTTTTTACCAATTGAGGGGGATAAATAGTTTTTGAATATTAACTTAAGATCAAGTTATCACAAACTTTATGTGAGATCCAAATATGTTCCAAAGATGGATTTTTGAATTCAGTAGAAGAATTTTGAATATGGTCATTCCCTTTGTCTTGATGAATGAACCTATAGTTCTCATGGATCTTATTAACAAGATATTACATCCATTCTTATACTCATTCATTGTATTCTTTATGGATGACATATTAGGGTAGTTTTATACACAATAAGAACATTAAATCCATATTTTGGTTGTTCTAGGAACATTAAGGGATTTCAATCCTTATGATAAAGTTTTAAAATGTTCATTATAGATTTGTGAATTTAAATTCTTGGGAAATTTTGTGTCATAAACTGTAATTGAAATTAACCATGATAAAGTGAAGCAATAATCTCTTATAAAGTGTCTACGAATGACTTTGAGGTTTGAATCTTCCTATGGATCATTAGATATTATCAGTGTTTTAGTATAAACTTTTCTCATGTTACTAATCATATGACCAATCTAATAAAAAAAATATTGTATTTTACTGATTCGAAACAATGTGAGGTGGATTTTCAGTAATTTAAAAAAGGATTACATCAAAACTTATAATAATTTTTTCATATTCAGGTAAAGGATTTAAGGTATACTATGAAGATTATTTTTTGGGTCTCATTTTTGTGATAATGTAGTATCTTCATATGGATGCCTATGGTTCTAGGCGGTTATGATGACACAAAAGGAATTACTCAACCTGTGATCTTGGGCTCATCACTGTTGTGCATTCCCTAAAATACTAGAGGCATTATCTATTTTTGTGATCATTTCATGGTATATATCAATCATAAAATCCTCAAGTAAATATTTTCATAGTTATATCTTAATTTTCGGCAGTGTTGATGGGTTGAATATCTATAATATTTTGATTTTGAGCTTCTTTACACCGTTAGAAAGGCCAATTTTATATCCAATTCCCATAGTAGAAATACTCAACCTCAAAAAGTGAAATAATATAAGGATTAATGGAATATTATGTCTATAATATCCAACATTTATCTTTATATCTCTAAATATTAGGGTAATATGTATCTATATCCAGTTAATTTTCAACCAGTGGTGGTGGAAAGAGTGAAAGATTCTCAGATATCTGGCCATGATTATATCATAGTACGATAGAGACTCAACAGTGGGGAGATCCTAGAAGTATGGTCTCAAGACTCCAATTTGTATCTTTATATCCATCGAATATCAGTCTTCCTTTCCATTATACTATAATAAGTTATAAGGTAATATCACTCCTCTCATTGGGTTTTACACCTGGGAATTTCCAAGATGCATTGGGATATGGGTAGACAATTCTAGTGGTCTTCCATAAAATGGGATATAGTAGGATTAATTTATATATGTATCACTTATCATAAATTCAAAGAAAAACATAAATTACTTATAAGGGATTTACATAAACATCCTATACCCTAATGTGAATTGGATTAAATTACCACAGATTTCATAACAGGCTTACCTTGTTCCCAAAAATTCAAGGATGTGGTATGTGTAATTATGGATCACTTAACCAAGAATATCAATTTTTTCCTATCCTGGAAGAATATTTAATTGATTACTTGGGAAAATATATATTGAAAATATTTTAAAACTCCATGTGGTACCATATAGCATTATATCTCACCCGGATCCAAGGTTTACTTCTCATTTTTTGAAAGGGTTAAAAAACACACAGGTTTTAAGTGAAACTAAGTACTATGTATCACCCTCAAATGGGTGGTCTATTCAATAGGACCATTCATATTTGATAAGATATTTTATGGTATTTAATCCTTAATTTTATTGGCTCTTGGGAGTGTCATCTACCACTTTTAGAGTTTACCTACAATAACATCTATCAATCATCTATTCAAATGGAACCATTTGAGTCACTCTATGATAGGTTGGGTCATTCTACACTATGCTATATAGAGATTAGTGAGTCATAATTGATTGGTACTTAACTAGTTTTGGAGACTATAGTGTAGGTAAAATTGATCGAGAATCAGATATTAAAATAGAGAAGTTTTTAAAAATCTTATGATGATAGAAGATGATGACCTTTGGAATTCTGGGTTGGTGATCATATAATTCATTCGATTATCTTCTTAATTTGGTCATTTATGCATGGGAAATCAAGAAAACATGGTCTTTATTTCATTAGATCCTTGAAAATATTTGGGCATGTTGAGGGATCAGATTATATATTATCTTTGAATCTTTGATTTAGTGTGATGTATAATGTTTTCCATGTCACAGGGCTAGGTAAATATGTAATTAATATAACTCATATAATTTGATATGATGATATGGATTTTTATTCAGATGGTACTTTCATGGAGAAACTTATTTTTATTATCAACTAAAGTTAGAAAGTATTTCAATAAAAAATCATCCCCTTGTTGTGGGTATAGTGGAAACATGGTCTGCATTCATATGAAACTTTAGAATGGGAATCATAGATGAATGCTTAATGGCTGAATATTTTTCCTTAGAAAGTGAGATAAAGCTTCTTAGGGATGAGAAGTCAGTGTTGGGGAAGTTGTAAAGTCTCATACCCTCCTATATTGTTTTTATCTTTCAATTTTATCCTCTTAATATCTTTTTTGGGTTAATTATAAGTTTGAGAAGGATTTGAGGATTTTATGAGAGAGATAAAGGAAGAAAAAAGGTCCTCAAGTGTTGTAAAGGCATCGAGAACTTGCTGGGTATTTACCGAGTATCTAGTAGGGGTTCAAGAGGTTTCATGGATCTATTTAGCCCACTAGGTATATGGTGGAACTTGATAGAGTTCCTGGTAAACTTTTAGGTTAAGTCACTTAAAATAGGGTTACTTTTATCTTTTCAACCCCTAAAATTGATGCCTATTTATCCTGAACTCATGATTTACATTTCATTTATATTTTTCTGCTATATTTGAGAAATTATCCTCCATATTCTTTATATCTCCTTCATTACCAGCTTTTATCTTCATGTAGATCCATCATTAAGTCACTATAAAATATCATCTTTGGTCATGTCAAAGTCATATATCCCTTATACCTCAACTTTATATTACTTTTATTGAAATTATAAATCCCTCATAACTTTTCCTTTCATTTATGGTTTAAATCCAAGAACCAATTATAATTATTCTTCCTATGGGTAGTGGCTAGAGTCCATAATCATTATTCCTATGGTAAGTATACTTATGAAATTTTCATATTCATGTTTTCGTATTAGGTTAATGACTTAATTTTTCTTTTGGTCTAATTTTAGGTTTCTAAATATTCCAATGGTGGTGTATCTATCCTTTTGAGCATATGAATACACATCTTAAAAATCTTATGTAAGTGATCTTTTTCTCTTTATCTCAAATTATTAAGGTGTATCTATTTCAAGGGCATGGGGTAGATTGAAAGAGAACTGAAAAAAATCATCATAAAAACTTTAATAAAAATTCTTTTTACCTAAACCTTGACTATAATTGGTAATCCCCTATTACTTTGATTATACCCATGCCTTGGTTGTACTTATTTGGTTTCACCCATTTATATTAGAGATTGATAACACAAGATATGATTTTACTCACATGTATTATGTTGTATTATACCATTTTATGGGATGCTACATTATAAATCCTTACTTATTGTGTGATTAGGTGTCCCTTTGGTCGGGTTATGAACAAAAATGTCCCAATGGATTTTGGATTTCTTTGATTTAGTAGTAAATCATGTGGTAATTAATTTACATGTTGATCATGAATAAGCCATGATTTGGGAATAACCTATAGACCTTTCATAATGTAGACTTTTTTATGACCTTCAAATTGAAAGTGCATTCCTAATATGACATGGTTAGGGTTAACCTCATTTGATGTTAATTATATTATGACTCTTAAGATTATAAAAGACATTATTATGCTATAATTTTATCCTTGAAACATTTTGGTTGGATTTTTGATTTTATAATGATCTACTCATTCTTCATGTATGACTCTAGCATGATCATGGTGTTTAGAGGCTTGTTGTTAGTATTTTATATGTATAGAATTATTTTCCATGTATGGTAAATGAAAATTTTGATCCATGTTTTATTGGTTCTAGCTTGATTCATGTGTGTTGGGGACACATGGGGAGATGTATAGATAGATTATCCTACTAATTAATTCTCATTTCTCACTCCACCATAGTTTTCTAAGTGTTTTTAGGATAGTTTAGTGGAGTTTGGAGATGTTGTTCAGGTAGCATGGGTGGATTTTGAGAAATATATAGAGACTCCAACACCTTTGTTGTGTGTATTTATTTTTCTATAGTAAATTTATGACATTTAGTCGATATTAGGTTGTGGGAATCAATATCTTTTATTGGAATTATTATTTTTTGTATATTGGTGTATTTCTTTTCTCTTTGTAATTAAAAGGGTGATGCATCATATTCTCAGGAAAGATGCCCTCAGTGCTGGTCTCTAGCCTGAGGCCTACTGAAGGTGGGCTGGGAGAGTCACTCTCATCTCTTCTTCCAACCTAGATGGGTTTTAGTGGGGGGGGGGGGTTTCATGAAAAAGTAAGATAAATTCCTCTCAAAAAAGAGAGGGGACTCATATAGAGTAAGTACTATGTATATGTATATGATTACAATATGCGCACACGCACACACACACATATATACATATATGTTCATTTATATTTAAATATGATGCCTCCTAGGTAAGGATGGTTTATATATAGTAAATCCCTAAAAGGGTATGGGTGGATTTATAGGAGATGCTAATATATATAATGTTCTTCCCTGGAAGGATGACTATGAACACACACACACATGTGAACATTTCCCCATATAGAGGATGGATTTGGTCAGACACTTCAAACAGATAGGTACTTTATACTGGGTAGGTACCTTACTTGGATTCTAAGATTGGATTGAATAATTTTTAGCAAATATGGATGAAAATCATTGAAGTGTTATTAAATCATTCTCTCTATTGATTATTTAATTTTAATAACATGTGTACTTATTTGGAATGAAAACTTCATTACTGGTACCCTACAATAGAATTTTTATGTTTATACCTTACATACCTACTTTATACTATTTCACTGTATAATTGTCTTTATGATAGATTGGTTGAGGTTGGGTAGTGAATTCCATGGGGTATGACATGCTCACATTCTACACATGTTCCCTTAGGAATGTGTATAGACTATGTTTTTCATGATCCAGGTAGAGGCAGGGTGTCTTCATAAAAGAGATGATTATTCTGGATCATGGGTGGATACCACATATAGAGTGTGTAGTGGGGGTAGATTATTTTATATTTTTTGGTTGAATTATGGATTGGGTATGTTTTACTTATCCAAAACGGATTTCATGGGTGTTTACTCACTTGGACTTTCATTTTTACCGCCATAAACTATGTTTGGATTAATTTTTTAGGAAAAGTGTATTTTTCCTAGTTTTATTATATTTATAGAATTTTTGGATGTTTTAGACCTTGGTTAATATATATGAATGTTCATATAGTTTTAGTGCCTCTTATTGACTAGGTAACTCGATGAACAGGTGATACACAGGAAATAATCATGTCATGGTCACCCAGGTCTAAGAAACCCTATACTCATGTATGAGTTTTTTCTAAACACTTTATTTATATATTAACTTGTGGATTAAATATTAAAGTTGTTAAAAAATCTCCCACACATTTATCTTTTAACCCTCAGCATTTATTCCAACCTTTAGAAATCAAGAGGTGCGCTTGAGTTCTTGTGGAAATTTGACTCAGGTCTATTCAGGTATCCGGTTAAAATTAGTATAGCCACCCAATCTAACCCTATCACTTCATAGAGATGGAAGAACATAAGGAAATGATAATTAAGTTAATCCATCTAGGATAGTGACCTTAGATAATAATAATCCTAAACAAAAAAGTAGATATATGAAGAGAGAAACAATAATGAACCAAAACCAGAATGACAAATTTGATAGACACACCGACAGCCCCTTTAAGCCACCCAGTCAAACCATCACTCTTTATCATAGAATCCTTTATCTCTATATAAATACCTCCCCATCTACCACCACCAATGTTATAACCCCTTCTAATGTAATAAATAACCCCTTCTAAAGTGGTCATTTTTTTAGTGCTTGGTGTGCGTAAAGACCTTATGTTTTCTTTTATGTTGAGAACATGACACCCTCGGGCGCCCCCTTAACACCCTGTTCACCCCTGATAGGACACCCTCATGTGCCCCACTTGACACCCTCGAGAGACCCCCTTGACACCCTCGGGTGCCCCTGATAGGACACCCCCCCCCACCCCCATGACAGCCCCGACAGGCCACCCCTTGACACCCTCGGGCACCCTCTTAACACCTTGTTCGCCCCCGATAGGACACCCTCGTGTGCCCCGCTTAACACCCTCGGGCGCCCCCTTGACACCCTCGGGTGCCCCCTTGACACCCTCAGGCGCCCCCTTGACACCCTAGGCGCCCCCGACAGGACAACCTTGGGCGCCCCCGACATGACACCCTCGCGTGCCCCCCTTGACACCCCCAGGTGCCCCCCTTGACACCCTGTGCGCCCCTCCCTTAACACTGGTTGACACCCCACACCCCCCTGTTGACACCCCCGTGCGCCACCCTTGTCCACCAGAGCCCCCAGCTGTTGACACCCGCGTGCCCGATCCCCCACATGTTGACACCTACGTGTGCTCGAGCCGGTGCACCCCACCAGCGGTGTAAAAATGTATCTGCTAGGATTCAAACCGCAGACTAGTTGGATAGAGCACCCACCTCAAAGCCACTAAGTTGAGCACACTTTAATGTATAATATACGCTTCATCGTATTTAATTATTTCAGAAGTATTATAGAAATATAAATTATATAATATATTTTTATATATATAATATATTTCTCTATAATATAATATATATATTTGTGTATAATATTTATATATAATATGTATTAATGTATAATTATAATATATTTGTGTATAATATATATATACACATATTTGGGTATATTTAATATATATAAATACATATTTATACATATATTAATAAATATATTTATATTTATGTGTGTGTGTATTTTTTTATTTATAGATAAAATATATATTATACATATACTATATTAAATACATTTATATTATATATTAATGTATGTAATTATATACATTTATATTATATCACCAACACACATATATATATACACACGAAATTAAATGAATTCATATAATTGGAAATAAATAATATAATTAAATTATATATATGTGTGTGTGTGTGTAATAAATTAATTTATAATTAATATTCTATACTATAATATACATAAAATAATTATACAATACATATAAATTTATTTACAATAAAATAATTATAATATAATAAATAATATATTTATATTTATATTTATATTTATATTTATATTTATATTTATATTTATATTTATATTTAGTTTTAGTTTTGTCTAAATTATATAAATTAATATACATAATCTAATATAAATGTATTTATACATAAGTATACAGTACAAATGTATTTATTTACATGTGTGTGTAACAATAATATTATTAATTATTATATGATATATAAATATATGTACTGAATTAATCTAAAATTAAAATGGTATGATACAATATATGTAAAATAATTATATTATATATAAAAAATTATATATAATTAAATATTTATTATATAAATATATATAATATACTTATATAAAATATATGTGTATATGTAAATTTATATTTAATGTTTTCTATATTATATATATTTGTATACATAATATAATATAAATGTATTTATACAAAAATCTACAATAAAAATGTTTTTAATATAATATATGTATAATATAAATCATAATATAAATGTATAGTATTTATAAAACCCTGTATAAATTTTATAAATTTGAATAAATATATTTATAATTACATTAATATTATGTATATCAGTATTTATTTATATTTATACATTTTTGTTTATATGTATAAGTATTTATTTAAAATATTTATATAATTTTCTTATATATATGTGTTATAATGTATTTAAATAAATTTATATAATGTGTTTATGTAATATATATACACACACACATGCACACACCTACATATATATTAAAAAAATTGAATTTATATGATATTTATTTTATAAAATAAATAAAAATTTAGATGGAGTTTAAAACCCCCTCTAATCAAAGGGATTTGCAACAGTTCATAACCCCCATCAAATTTCATGAATTAGAGGGGGTTTATCAACCCACTCTAATATCATAAATTAGAGGGGGTTCAAAACCCCCTCTAATGTCATCGATTATAGGGGGTTCCAAAACCCCTCTAGTTTCTTAAATTAGAAGGGGTTGAAAGCCCCCTCTAATTTATTAAATTATAATGGGTTCAAACACCCCCCCCCTCTAATGTCATGAATTAAAGGGGTTAAAATCTCCCTCTAATTTCATCTATTAGAGGGGGTTCAAAACACCCTCTAATTTCTTAAATTAGAAGGGGTTCAAAACACCCTCTAATTTCTTAAATTATAAGGTGTTCAAAACCCCCTCTAATCTAAGGGATTAACAACATTTCATGAACCCCCTATAATATCTTAAATTAGAGGGGGTTGTGATCCCCAAATATTTCATTTAAAAAATCAATTATATATATATGTATGTATATATATCCAAATGAATGTTATATATATAGCTCCTCTAAAATACAATAGAATATATAATGCCACTAATTATAAAAATAGTAGTGGTTTTGATATAAAAAGATCTAAAATCAAACTAAATATAAAAAAAACAATGCTATAAAATTTTGATGGGGTTATGAACCCCCTCTAAATATGATGATTAGAGGGGTTGTGCATAATTCCTCTCTAATTTTTATATAAAATGGATTTATAAGGGGTTTATAACCCCCTCTAAATTCAATGATTAGAGGGGGTTGTGCAGAACCCCCTCTAAATAACCCCCTCTAATGTACTATTTTTTTGTAGTGAAGGTGCATATATAGGGGGTAAGAAATAAATCTCAATGGGTCACCCCCTATGGTGAACCTATAATCTGCTATCATAACATGTTCATGCACATATGATATGCCCATCCTAATTGAAAACTAATAATATATGGAATAAAATAAACAACTACATAAGTAAAAAGTCTCTAAAAAATAAAAAACATAAAATGTTCAACCATTGGATCTAGTTTGACACCTAAGGTAAATCTACCCCCGCTCGGGCCTACACTAAAGGATTTATAGTATGTGGCTCACCCATCCACCCAACATCAGGCATGTATTCCATATCTATACTGGATATCCAAGATGTCTAAAATATAATATGCATGAATGTCAGACCCTAGAGTGTAACCATAGGCATCCAAATAACAATATGAAACATTACTAGGCTTTGGGACTCTAATGGCATGATCCAAACTGGTGAAAGGAAATTTACCAACACTAATAGAACTTGTCTAAACTCAGTATTTTTGTCGAACCAACATGGATTAATAAAATATAGTTAGGTAAAGTCATATCTTATAACATAGATGCATCAAAATGTCCATGACCACGAACACCCAAACCCTAGCCGGGTAATTATCCACTAAACTAGGGGAGAGATGCACTCCTCTAGATAGTATATTAGCTTCCTATGACTATCTAAGCATAGAAAACCAATTTATGATATAACCAAATAAATATTAGGTACAATTTATAGTCCAAAGATATCTCGAAGTTATCCTCCTACATCTAAGTTCTAATAAGAAATTGCCTCAAACATCCAAACCAAAGGCCACTAAAGAAAGGTTTGATCAACTCTCTAACCCATCATCTAAAATACTAAAACATCATCATCGACCATCTCATGGTCAACAAAGCTTGGGGAATATATAGTCCCCTAAAACACCAAGACAACCACTATAGTATCTCACCACTTATCTTTGGTACATAAGGGGACACCCAACATCGCCAACACTGAGCATATACTAACCCCTAATTGGGTTAACCAAAACATGGGGATCCTTCAGTCCCCTATATCACATATATCTCAAACCATGGTCCATTACCAATATAATAATACTCAAATTTTGACTCAGAACCCAACCCAACCATGACCATTGATTCACCCAAAAGGGAATCCACAAATATATAACTAAATAACCTATGAGGGTATCTTATATCACATCCATATAATGGTATAGTATTGGTAGGAAAAACATATCCAAGAAATCCTCAATGGCTAACCACTAATCCTTGATCAATAATATACCTAAAATGACATAAAAAAGAATCACCAAACCTATAAGGGTGTTCTAAATGATCCTCTTAACTTTACCCAGAATAGGACATGCTACAAGGGGATCCTACAGCACAAGCGAAACCTTAGAAAAAACCCATCATAAGAGACCCCAGTTGGCCCACCCAACACACAACCCATCCTTAGGTATTATTTATCCCATAATGAAATTCATTAAATCCCCCTCAGAACCATCTAGATATCTAATCAATGGATCTTATCCATACCTGACACCCCATGGTGTCATCCTAGCCTAAAGTCCTCAACTGAACTGATCCTCAAACACCAGATCTAAAACCTCAAGTGAGCGGGAAAGAACCTTGACCCCTCAAACCTTGATAAAATAGATAAAAACCATTTTCCAAGACATCACTAGATCACGTATTTAGAATCCATCAAAAATAACCTCAAATAAATAACCTTGTAATACTCAATCATATATTATATCAAATATCATGACCCTCACTCAGGCCTCACACCTCACAACCTAACCCATAGGAGGATTTTTAATCCAAACAACGATGAAATCATCCCACCAAAATTTTACTTATCAAAAACACCATCTAGATAGTCTCTAAACACTAATAGGATTCCACCATCATGGTATATGTGGAGAAAAACCTAGAATAGACTAATATTAATTCAAATTATGACTCTGGGGTGAGAAAATGGTCAAGACATATCAGAAGGGAAAGTATATAGCGTAAACCCCATGTACACAGTGTATTCCCCCAAAAGTTTTCCCAAGCCATGTACCCCAATCATAATTGGAATGTAAAACCCAAGTGCACAGTGTGTAATAACCCAACACAACATGTCACTCACATGGGGTGCTTGGCCATGTACCCTATATGGGGTATATCCAAAATCTATACATGACCATTGGATGTGTACTTCGCACAAGGTCTTCTATTATACTCTATTAGAGTTGGTTCCCTAGAGCCGACTTATAAGTACTTTATGATTACTTATACTCATGTATTTTAATATTAATGAAATATCTTATCATATCATGATTTTTCTTCTGTGTGACATAGTATATTATAATTTCCTAAGTTTACTTGTCACACTAAAAGGTCATAACATTTCCTCACTATGATGATAACCTATAAATTCTATTAAATTGTTCTTAAATATTAGTTATATATCTAGATTATATCATTTTATGGGAAATAAATGATACAATCTATCAGGGATGGAGACTCATAGGCCTTTGTGACACTTTCTCATGGTGTAAACCCTTGGTAATCATCAGTGCAGGAGATTATGAGAACCTGACAGACCGATAAGAAATCCACATTTATATGTGTTATTGGATGTTTCTATATATAGTTGTATGTAATGTTCCTTTGAGTTTAATATTATTATTAAATCATTTCATGAATTTCATACTTTTATGTATTTATGAAAACTACGATGATGTATTCTCACAATCAAGTAGAATATGTCAGGTGTGTCACAAATAACATTGTATTGATGAATAGTGTAAGAAATGATTTATCCCTACCATTATTTTAGAGAATTTTATATCTTAGTCCCTTTAATTCAAATAAAGATACATTGGCCATATAGGTTGATGACACTAGTATGCATCCTACTTGATAATAAATATTAGGATAAATGAATTATATTACACATTTTACATTCATATGAGGTTACATTTCATTGTGACATTAACTTCTTTCTCTATGGAACCCATGGTGTGTTTCTAGATTTTAACCTTGGATTTTAAATAGTATAGTATATTGTCACTAAGAAAGGGGGCCAAGAGGGTCACATAATAAGTACATTCAGAACCATAGTTAAATTTTATATGAATTTAACATGTTGTATAAATATTATTTTCATTTACAGTTTAATAATTATTCATGTTAGTTTGATCACAAATATTCAATCACTAATCATTCAAGAGAATATATATGTGTGAGTTTAATAATTAATAAATATTTATTCACTAGGTAATTATTTATTCAATTAAATTAATATAATATATTTATTTATTCTGGTTTATTCAAAAGGTAAAAAAATATTTATTTATTTAGTTATGTGAATATTTAACAAATATTTATTCATTAATTCAGTTAATGTAATATTTATATAATTATTGGTGAATATTATAGTGATATTTATTTAATTAAATACATAAACATTATCCAAGACCTGATAAATATTGAGGAGGATTGATGGACTTGGTTTAATAGTCTGATAAGAAATTTCATAATAAATATTATTTGAATATATATTAATTTATTTATTTAATAAAAAAATTATTTTATCCATGATTTTAGTTAATGTCAAGTAAATAATAATAATTATATTATTATATAGACATGGGATTAATTGGAGATTAAGAAAAATAATAAGGGTCCTTGCACATTTATTATTTTCTGACCTTAACATTATTTAAACCTGGTTATGACATTTTATGATATGTGAGAGCCATATTCGTTCGTTGTATGCAATGAATTCTAGAGAGTATTCTCTCAATCCCTGGAGATATCTCCCTTAGAACACTCTGAATAATGTAGTGAATTTATCCTCCACCACTAGTGATAATCCCTTCTCTCTTGATGGATCTCGTTGTGATCTACATCAATCACTAAAAACATTAAAACCATCGGCACTATCACCTGAAGGATTATACAGTGAAAATTAGGGGGGTTTGAAGAATACATGGATCACCACTAGAGGGAATCTACCCTTGATTAATCTAACACAATGATGGTACGATAAGAGGTCTTTGCTTGATCATATATAATGAAGAAAGAATTCAATGAAATGAAATTATTTAATTTAATAAATTAATTATTAATTTTATGTGAAAAGATAATCTCTTATTGGTTATAGGTTCTTGTCAATTAATATTCATATTAATTTCATTGGTCATGATGATTATTCATCATGTACATCATAGATTATTCGTAGATTATGAAAAAAAATGTTGATTTATTTATGGCCCACTCGATTCTTTCACTGTGTTGAGAACCTTAAAATGGTGTCAATGGGGTCACATGGTCATTTATAATTATTTATCACTTATTTATTGATTATATTTAATTATTGTTAGTTTTGAACTTCTATTTTATTAGTTATCTAATATGGATTTTAATTAACATGTTTTTAACATATTAATATGCTTTGTTCAAGTTTCACGTAATTTTAAATAGACGAATAATGGTCGGATATTTCATCTAGAGGGGATAAGGATTCTAGCCAGTAAACAGGGATACATAGCATTAACCAAAAGTACATTCCATGTACCCAAATTCACTACACCTCGATTTTTAATGCGATACATGACATGCTGAGTAGTAATAACATGTGGTGAATTAATGTACACTGTATGTTGACCAGGACGGCCTAGAACATGATCTATCATACCAAATGGTGTGTAGTTGGTGTACATGTCATGTAGTCTACATGATGTAGTGATGAAATTTACACAAACCATTTTTTCAAATGCACAATATAACACCATGTGAGACAGACAGGTTGTATCATTAAAGAGATATGTGATGTGTAGTGGGCATACATGACATGTGACTCATTAATCCCCATGTCTAAAAAAACACATTGGGTCTACATGTAGGTTATGTGGACACATAGTAAGAAGAACTCACAACATGTAGCTCATTTGTAAACAGTGTGTATCATAGTCTAGATACACACTAAGTCCCTATGCGCCTTTCCCAAATACATTGAAAGCAAAAAAACACGATGTGTATCTCATTATTACACACTATGTAGTCACTTGGTAATGAACAAAATTAAATTAAATAAAGAATAATTAATTACTACATTAAAGACCTGATTAGATTATTGACACCTAGTGTGTTGACTATGTAATAAAGTGTGTAAAATTAATAAATTATTAATTAATTACATGTAATTATCTATAATTACCAATCAATCCATTTATTTTACATGTTTTATTTATTATGGGTATATTTAAGCAAATTCAAATGGTCATTAAGATAATGGTAATTAATTAATTAATTAATTGAATTAATTCAAGCATGTTTATCTTAATAATAATAAAAAATTGAAGTGACTACAAACTAGTATACTTTTTCATATCCATTACTTTCATGTGGATGATCATGATCTTAGACCAACCTATATATGTGATTATTTTATTTAATTTATTATTGTTGTGAGGTTTTTGTAATAATTTATTAAATTAAATATTTTTTTGTGAGTTAATATTCTCCTCTCATTATGTAAGATACTATGTTCCCATGGTTTTTTTTATATAAACACCCTTAACCAATCCTTTACTTACCCTCACCTATGTGTGAGTAAAATTATGCAATGGATAGATCTCTTAGGAAAGTGTAGGTGGATCAATTTTAGAGTTGAGGTGAAACTAATCTAAGAGGTATATAGAAGTATTTGTGGATTACTACAACTCAAATCAGGCATGGTTCCTAGAGTTAATTCCCTAAGTTCAAGGTTTTCTTTATAAACTTATAGATAATCTATCCATTAAAGAATATCATGTTCATTCAACTTTATTTATTTTATTTCTATTAGTTTCATGGATAATTATTTATGGATGTTTAAATCAATATATTAATTAATTAACAAGCATGAAAGATAGAATTAAAATAAATATTATAATATGTGTAAACTTTATCTAGACATGGTTAATCACTTAAGTGAAATAAACTTAATATTAACATGCATGTAATAGGATAAAAAGGGAAATTTACACATAAAGATAAAAATCCCTCAAATTAAATATTAAGTCAGAATTACCTTCCAATATTTGGGTAAAAATCAAACCATAGTTCAAAGTGTCTGAATAAACTCCATTAAGGTGCCTTAAATTATTAGGCAATCTCTATCTTGAGTTTTGGTTCAGCTTAACCTAGCTTTCATTAAGAGTTGATCACCTCCACGAGACTAAATACAACTTTTTGTAAAAGTGTTGAGGAAATCCTAATCTAGGATTTCGGGATTGGGGATTCCACTCAATGGATCAAGGAGTTACAAGTTAAGGTGGTTGGAAAGTTATAATTAACTAAATACCTTCAAGTATCCTATTATACCTCTGTCTAGTTTATGAGAATGGGTATATGGATCCTTTTAACTAGTATATCGATGCACCAAGATATTCCTAAAATTATGGTGAGGGATATTAGGTTTTGATAAAATAGTAAGAGATTAATCCATTCAAAAATTTGTTATCAAATTAAGTAATCTAGATAAAGTGATAAAATGCTTCTATTATTTATTATAGAAATGGAAACCCACATGATATTGACTATATCACTGTAATACATATTAGGTAAGGATAACCTTCTCACCTGCTCAAATTTCTAAGAATGGTATAGGTATTTACATGTTATACTATGCCATAAAGAGAAATTTTATGCACTTAAAAACTATATTTTTGAGGTGATTTACAAAGAGGCAAGTGAGGGAGAATTGTCTATCTATATGAAACATTTAGATGATTTCATATATTTATAATGTTTTGTGACATATTTTTTATCCAGTGAGATTTTAAAGTAACATGAATATATGGATTTTTATTGTATCATGTCTCATGTTCATGATATTTATCAATATAAGATAAGACAAGATAGATATGAGATCTCTAATTCATTTTTATCATGAAAAATTAGAGATCCAGTAAAAATTGGGCCTCATATAGTTATGATGATTAGATAAATTGAGTGATTTTACATTTGGGATTAAAGATCCCTGATGAGTTGAACATGAATCTCATTATCTCATACACCCTAAGAGCTTCTCCAATTTAATTGTTATTTATAATATGAAAAATAGTAATAAGATTCTCTTGGTACTCCTTACATTGATTATCTAAGTTAATGAATACATGGGGTCTGAAAATCCTATGGTTTTTATGGTGAATAAGAAAAGGAAGAACATGGTAAATGAGCTTAATAATTTTTCCAAGTCTAGGGTTCCCAAGTACCGTCCTTCCAGGAAAATGAATATCTAAAGATAGATAAATGAAAAGGTTTCATTATGTTTTTCATGTGGCAATTTGGTCCATTGGAAGAATAACTACACCCATTTAAAGAAGTAAGAGGAAGCATCATGTGTATTCATTATCTAGTGAAATATTTCTATATCTACATATTGGGGATTAGACACAACATTTGGTTCT
Organism: Viscum album; assembly: GCA_963277665.1. Classification (NCBI taxonomy): domain Eukaryota; kingdom Viridiplantae; phylum Streptophyta; class Magnoliopsida; order Santalales; family Viscaceae; genus Viscum; species Viscum album. Next base: position 1,869,098,575 of record OY728159.1, read on the forward strand.
CACATATGTATTCAAATTCAATAACCAATTATATTTTGAAAAAAAATCTAGAGGAGAGGTGGATTTATGAGATTTAAATGTTGTGATACTGGTTTCCCTATCAATTGGGGATGACCACCTTCCATTTCCAACTAGTATGGTCTTGGTTTTAAAATATTTTTATTATTTATTAATTGTTACCAATAACATAATTTTTATATCATTCATAAATATAGATGGTTTTTTTTCAAGTTAGTAAATAAAATATGTTTATTTTATAAATACATCATATGTTATGGTATGTAACATTTAAATAATGATCTATATGATTTAAATTATAAAACCCAAATATTAAAAATTAATAATGAATAAAGTTCACATGACTCATTTCACACCTAGATATGGAATCATCATATTGGTCATGTAAATGAGAATAATTTCACAAATCTCTATTAATATGGTTACTTAGAATATTTTTAGATAAAACCAATTAACAGATTTCATTCTTGTTTATAAGGAAAATTTACTAAGACACCTTTTGGTGGATAAGGTGAAAGAGTTGTAGAGATTCTATAATTGGTACACACTAATGTGTGTCATCCACTTCTAGTATAATCTAAATGTGGGTATTTTTACTTCATTACTTTTACTAATAACTTGAATAGATATAGATATGTCTACTTAATGAGGTATAAGTCTGAATCCTTTAAGAAATTCAAAGAGTTCAAGAATGAAGTATAGAATTAACTTGGTAAAAAGATAATGAATCTTCGATCTAATTAAGGTGGTGAGTATATTAACAAATAATTCATCAAGTTTATATAGGATTGTGGAAATTATAAGTTTAATAATGATTCATGTAATTCTTCCATTTTCCTTTTGGGGATATTTATTACACACTATAGAACACATTCTAAACTGAGTACCTAATAAGGTGAAAATTTGTGTTCCATATGAGTTAATGTAAAGAAAGAAATTTTGGTTGTCACATACTTGTGAATGGGGTTGTGAGGTACTTGTTAAGGCTAACTTTTACAATAAACTAATACCCCAAATAATGAATTGTATCTTTATAGGGTATCGCAAGGAAATAATGAGATACTATCTATAAAACCCTTCATATGTGAAGGTAACCATCACAAGATAAGCAATTTTTCTTGAGTGGGAGCATATCCTTAAGAAGCATAGTGGGAAAAAGATTTAATTTGATGAATTTGATGCTCAATATACACTATAGTTGGTGCAGGAATAGATTCTAAAGATATTCATGGAAGATTTAGATCCTAAAAAAATACATAGGAGCACTAAAGAGTTTTGATAACCATAAAGATATGGTTTTCTAGTCACTGGAGATGGTGACTCATTATTGGTTGATAATAATATCATTTTTCCTATAATGAGGTAGTATAGAGCTTAGAATATTCAAGATGGAAATAACCCATGAATTTTGAGATGGATTCCATGTATCAAAACAAATTATGGGTTCTATTCAATCCTCTTGTTGATGTAAATGTTGTTGGGTGAAAATGGGTATTTAAGATAGAATTATACATGGAAGGTAAAGTGATTACTTATAAAGAATAGCTAGTCACTAGCTAGTCATGGGGATTTGGAACACCATTTGGGCTATATCATTTTTGCCTCGAGTATCATGGTACTAGGGTATCCTAGATGGTTCATGATAAAGTGGTATTAGATGAGCAAGTTTAGCATCTTTTATTGATATCAGTATATAGTTTTAGATATATTGTCAGGACTTAGGAGGTAGTTACAAGTGAGTGACTATATATTTCTCATTATAAAGAGCCTTAAGTTATCATGGGATTTTTGGTAAAGGATTCTTGAGGAATAATTTTATCTAATTCTAGTCTTTTCCCTGCTTCTGATTTGGATAGGTTAAAATCCAAATCAGGATACGTTATTTGATGGGATTATTTTTTCTATTTTTCATGTTTTATTTATTGATATAAGTAATATTATTATGTCTTAAATTTTGTTTTATAATGTTTTTTAGAATCATGGATCTAATAAGACTTGTGAATAGGCTCCAAGAGGAAGATATTGGTGATAAATAGTGAGAAAATCCTCTTGTGGACCAGAATCTTGTTGAGATTATTGTGCGTACTGTCTAAGCTCTAGGACAGGCACCTACAACCATTCCCATTCAGGATCCAGCTATGGAACCTTAGAGGTATGAATCTTTGAATCATTCTCAAGAGTTACTTTACCATAATACACCATAATTTCATAGCTCTAATGATCCTTAAGAGGCTAAGGATTGGTTGAGAAAAATAGAGCTTCTTTTTGAGTTCTTAGAAACACCTGATTCAATCAAGGTGAAATGTACCACCTTCATGCTATAGGAACCTAGCATGAGAAGGTGGGATTTTATGATTATAGAGAAAAATAACAATTTATTGGAGTGTAAGTAATTTAGGGTTCTTTTTACTGATCAATTATATTGAAAATCTATAGTTCTAGCTAAGGCTATAGAGCTTTTCAAACTCGAACAAGATGATAGGACCGTGATGAAGTATGTGAACCTATTTGTCAATCTTGTGTAGTTTTCACCTAATATTGTATATAATGAGAATATAAAGACTCAATATTTTGAGATGGGTCTATGACTCTATATTCATTCTAAAATTTTCTTGTTGAATCTCACTTCATATACTAATGTGTTGGATAGGGTTTTGATGGTTGAGCTTGACTTGGATGGTGAGTCAGGGTTGATAGGAGTTCCTTTTTCTCTCAATGGTGGTTATATTAGTTTCTTTAAAGAGAATAGTAAACTTGATGAGTCTCATGGTGTATCTCGATAGTAGGTTTCTTCTAGACCTCTTGAAGTTCCTAAAAGAGACCCTTTGACTTTATTCCAGTGTGGAAAGATCGAGCATTCAAAATAGGTTTACAGTAAGGAAGATAAGATTTGTAGCTCCTATGGATTCTGAGGAAACTTATAGAAATTTTGTTATATATTTTCTACCCCAAATGGTTTAATGGTATCATCAGTACCTAAAAGTACTATGTTGTAATTAGATACTTCATGAACAAATGGGTTCTATCCATAGGCATCCGGAATTAAGCTTCTTCACACAGTGGAAGAGTCTCTAGAGAAATAAAATACGGGTCCAGTGACCGTGAGAGGTACCATCACTATAGATTCATCTCTAGTGACTATTTTATTTGATATTGGTGCATTTTATTCATTTATATCGACTCGTATTATGAACCTAGTAAATCTTCCTATAGAGATTTTTTCTTATGTGGTGGATATTACTATGCCACTCAAAACGAAGTGATAACATGGTCTTTGTTACCCTTCTTGTGTTTTCTCTTTATCATAAATTGAGATTACCTATAATTTTTTGGTTCTCAACATGTAACCTTTTGATATCATTTTTGGGATGGATTGGTTTATTTCTAATAAGGTCTGAATTGACTACTATATTAGATGGGTCTTCTTTATTATGCCTGATAGGGTGTTTTGTAGATTTCTGGGGGAATGAAAAATTAGGTCAAGTAGAGCCAAACATTATTATCCAAAGTTGGGGAAATTAATATTAGGGTTTTATTTTGATTTTGAGAGGGAATCTTTGAGTGGTGGTCTCCCTCTAGTTATCTTTGAGTTTCTCGACGTGTTTCCTTATGATTTCTATGGTTTTCTATCAGTAAGAGAGGTACAATTTTCTATTAATTTAGTGCATTATACTCAATAGGAATCTATAACTTCTTAACATATGGAACTATATGTAATGAAATACTTGAATACTTATTTGGATGATCTGTTAGAGAAAGGCTTTATATTCCTGAGTGTGTCACCTTGGGCAGCACCTATTCTCTTTGCTAAGAAAACTAATGGAACACTTTTCCTGTGTATTGATTACTGAAGGGTAACAAAGGGGTGAATTGGTTCTCAAAATGGTCAATATTTGACTTACCAAATGTATTTATGATTTGTTTGACCATTTTAAAGGGGTGAATTGGTTCTCAAATATTGATCTTTGATTTTGTTATCACCTGTTGATACTTAAAGAATATAACATTTATAAAATCACCTTTTAGATCAGGTATGTCTATTATGATTATCTTTTCATTCCATTTGGTAAGTGAAATGATCCGGAAGTTTTTATGTATTTGATGAATAGGTTCTTCCATGAGTATCTTGATACGTTCATGGTGGTCTTTGTGGATGAAATGCTAGTTTACTCTTAGTCCTTGGAGGATCATGTATGTCTTCTAAGAGCAGTTCTAGAATTTTTGAAAAATCACTGAATCTATTCCAAGCTATTGAAATTTTATTTTTGTATTTGGGAAGTGAATTTATTGGGACATGTGGTCTTGGAACATAGTATCTTAGTTGATACTAAAAAGGTGAAATCTAATATGACATGGGATCAACTATGAAGTGTTTTCGAGATTTTGGGATTCTTGGTCCTAGAAGGGTATTATCATTGGTTTTTAAAGTATTTCTCAAAGATGGATTCTCCAATGTCCTCTCTCACTTATAAAGGAGTGAAGTTTTCTTGGGATTAGAAATGTCAGAGTTCTTTTTTTGAGTTGAAATGTCTTTTAACTTCTGTGCCAATGTTAACTCTTCTAGAGGTCAGGTGGAGTTATGTGGTCTTCTATGATGCACCAGGTTCAGGTTTAGGATGTTTTCTTATATAGGTTGGTCATATAGAATACTATGGTTCTCGACATCTTATTCCACATGAGAATAATTGTCTGATCCATGACCTTGAACTTGCAGTCATGATTCATGCACTTAAAAGCTGACAGCATTAGCTTTTCAGTGAATGGTTCACCATATATTTTGACCACAAGATCTTGAGTTATATCTCCTCTCAAAAATATTTGTATCTTTTACATAGGAATTGGGTAGAGTACCTATAGTATTTTGATTTTGAAATTGCCTATACCCTGAGAAAAGGGGATATTGTTGCTGATACATTGAACAAGAAAATTATAACCCAGGTCATATAAGAATCATTAGAAGAGTGGAAATTGATGGATATTTTTTCACAGTTTCATTCATGAGTCCAAGAAGAGGTGGTTGTGGTTTTCTTAGTAAGTGTTTGGTTAAACTCTTCTCTTATCGAGATGATTCTTCAGGAACAGAAGCTTGATGATGAATTTCATAGGATTAGGAACTCTTTTTATATTGGGGAGACCATTGTTGAGTGGTTACTCTCCACAGAGGGTATCTTATTTTTCTAAAACCGATACATTGTATATTTTCTAGTGAGGAAAGATATGATGGGGTATTTCATAATTCCCATTGGCATGTTCACCCAAAAACCACAAAGATATTTTATGATATGTGGTGATGATTCTAGTGGATAGGTATAATATGAGACATTGTTGACTTTATTTCATGTTTTTATGCTTACCAACAGGTCAAGTATGAGAACCAGAGACCTTTAGGTTTAATTCATCCACTTCTAGTTCCAACTTGGATGTGGGATGATATTTCTATAGAATTTTTTTTGGGTTTCCATGTACCCGGAGAAAGAAGAATGTGATATGGGTTATGATCAATGGGTTGACCAAATTATCTCACTTTATATCAGTTCATGATACCACCAAAGTTTAAGAGTAGGGAAATCTCTATGTGAAATAGATTATTCATTTTCATGTAGTTCCGTCTACTATAGTCTCTAATAGAGATCCTTATTTTACCTCTCATTTTTGGAAAGGCCTTTAGAAGGAAATGGGATCTTAGGTTCATTTGGGTATGGCATACCATCCGCATACAAATGTCCATATAGAGAGGGATATATAGATTCTTGAAGATATGTTTCATACTTATGTCCTTAATTTTGGTGGAGTTTGGGATGATCATTTGGGGCTGGTTGAGTTTTCTTATAACAATAGTTACCAGTCTGTGATTAGAATGGCTCTTTTTTAAGCCTTTTATAGTCGACCTTGTAAATATTTGTTGTGTTGGTCAGATATTGAAGAAACTTGCTTTTTGGACCGAGTGTGGTCTAAGAGATGATGGCGAATATTAACTTGATTCATTAGATAATTTTGACAGTACAAAGCCATTATAAATTCTAGGATGATCATCATTGTAGACCATTGGAGTTCTTTATTGATAACCAGGTATTCTTGATAGTTTCAACTCGGTTGGGTCACCAACATCTTAAGAGGCAAGGTAAACTTGCTACTTATTTTTTGGGACCTTTCTATGTTGTTTAGAAGGCGGGTAAAGTGGATTACCATGTATGACTTCCACCATATTTGACATCGATACCTAATGTGTTCCATGTATTGCATCTTCATAAGTATCTTTCTTATCCATCTCATATTTTGAGCTAGAGTGATATTGATGTTCATCCTGACTTATTTGTAACTGAGCATGAAGATATGAAAGTTTATTTTGAGAAAATAGTACTTCATGAAAGGATGATACCTTTGGTATGTGTGCTATGGCAACATGGTTCTGATTTCCATGATACTTGGGAGAGGGAGGCATTGATGGGAGGGCAATAACATCATCTATTCAATATGAAAACATCTTAACATAATTTTTGGGTGCAGAAAGTTTCTATGGTGGGGAGTTTTTAACATCACATTACCTGTGTTTAGGTAATCCTCAACCCATATTTTGATCATGTTTTGGTAGGGTCTTTCCTCGAGTTTTTTCAGGTGAAATTTTGAAATTTTTGGGGTTTTCTAGGTTGTGTATGATTGGCACACAGTTTTCCAAAACTATGTTCCCCACTAGTGAAAACTATACAACCTTAGACAATGATGGTTTTTATGGTTGGTGAATGGTTTTTCAAACCATGCACCCATCTAGTAAAAATAGTGTACCTTAGATAGTGACTCCAGAGGGGTCGCACGCTTAGGGAACATAGTTTGTCTAACTGTGTGGCCCTCTCCAAGAAACATTCTGTGTTGGATAATTTTATTATGAAAAGATAATTTAAATTTCCAACCCCCCCCCCCAATTTTAACACCTTATTGACCCCCTTTCAAACTAACTTGGATACATTGTCTTGGAAATCTCTCTTTGGGTGATTTTGGATCCTCCAAACCTTTTCCTTAGTGGATCAAAATGTGGCAGATCACATTCGATCTCCTTTGGGTAAGTGAATCTTCTATCATGTGTTCTATCCCACTATCTCTTTTTCTCCTTAGGAAGTGTTTGATCATCATATTTTTTATAGATCAAAACTTTGATTAATTGAATCTTGATTTTGGGTTTGATTTCTTGATCTCTAACACCTTCATTATTATTTATAAAATCTTGTTGCGGGTGTTGATTTTTAAGTCTATGATTAATGGTAGGTGGTTCCATTTTAGATTGGCCAAATAATTAAAACCTTGATTTGGTTGATTTTTTTAAATAGATTTAAATTTATTTATGAAAACCCAATTTGATATGATTCAGGATTGGAATTTGAAATGGCATGGACTTTGGGGAAAAGCCCCAAATTCCAACAGAATTGGAATTTGGGGTGTAATTTGAAATTGATAAAAATATTTGAAAATTTATTTGAGAAAAATAGATTAAATTGAAATTATGAAAACCTATGCTTGGTTTTGTATTGAAAATTCATGAAATGATGAAAAAATCAGGTATTGTTTTTGAAATTGAATTAGCATTTTAAAAGGAGAATTGGGAAATTGAACTATAAATTATGATTGATTTGAAATGATATGATTTTTTCTTTTTATATTGATTTATTGAGAACATGTGAGCTTGGGTATTTATTGTATTATTTGGGACAAGCATGCTGGGATGGTGATTCCCTAATAATGGATTGACGATGAAAACTCTAACAAAAACCTAGTTCGGAAAATCTTATCCCCGATAGGATGTTGATGAGTCTTATTCATCCTGTTCCAAGGGGAAGTGTGTACACATATTAGTTTTGATCACTGGTATGAGATGTGTGAGTATCCTATAACTAGAAACTATCATACCGCAGGGCAAATGACCATGGTGCTTGTTCTGATTGTTTTGATATATATGCCAGTTGATTTATATAAACTTTTTTGGGTTTTGATACACCTGTTTGGTTTCTAATACTTTCTCCTTTTGGAGTTTTGATCAAACTAACTTTTATTTTTTTTGGAAAATTTGTTCCCTCTTTTATCTTGTATGATGCCAGGTTCTAGTCGCCAACCTGTGGGGATCGGGAACGACCTTCGAGCTATGTCAGTTTCTGCTCGAGTATCAGGGTACCAGGTTATATAAGCTAGTTCATGACAAATTATGACCAACCAATAGGAATTATACAAGTATTGAGTCATTTTTAACCCTTATATTTTTATTTAAACCCCCTGTTAAACCCTTTTTTACCTTAATCGCGATAACTAATTTTTACTATTTTCACTATTCATTAATGTCAAAAATTATGTTGACATTATTAGATAATATAATTTATTTTGATACCAAATATGGAATCTATTTTTAAAAATTCAACTCACATAATTGGAAGAATTAAATTTAAAATTAAGCCTGTAAATGTGTCGAAAAATAGTTTTTCAAGAAATGGATTTTGTAAGGAAAAGATGCTCGGTATATTAACTATATGAAAAGTAATTGTAATTAGATAAATTTAAATTAATATCTATATATTAAATATATATATTTAATTTAAATAATTCCTTATTATGGGTTATTTTAATTATTTATAATGGATAAACATTATACACTTTAAAATATTTTTCCTAAAAAAATGTGTTTTAAAGCCTAAAAATAAACTTATACTAAAATATAGTATAAAGATGAATTAAATTTAATTAATTAGAATTAATATAAATAAATAATACTTATGTTAATATTAAATCAAATTAAAATAATAATGGGACTTAATTTATTAAAAATAAATGACAATTTTATAAAAATTGGTATTTTTACTATTTACTAAAAAAGTAATATTTTATGAAAAATACATAAATTTATTCATAATTTGATATTTATATTATAATTTGAAAAATTAATTTTATTTTTAAATATAAATTTTCTAAGATTAGTAAAAATTAATTTTAAATTATGTGTTCAAAGCATGACTAAACCACCTTATAGAAAAATATTGTTTTTTCAAAAATCAATTATTTTTTTAAATGGTTATTATTTTATTTATAATCTGTATGTAACCATTGAATTTATTTTATACATATGTAAGAAATATAATTTTTCATAATTTAGTTATTACTATTCATACCTATCAACTTAATTGTAACATCCCAGGTAAATAAAGAATAAAGAATTTTCATATTTATTAATATTTACAAATTAAATATTAATTTTATTTTAAAGGGGTTGCTATGTTCGATAGCGTACCCGATACGCAACAATGCGTTTCTTTGAAACTTACGTAGCACACTAGTAATAAAATAATATTATTTTAAATGTTAGTTAACGAGTAGCCGTTGTACTGGTGGGAATGGATATAAATAAATAAAATATGATTATATATGTTTTTAAATGTTTATACATTTACCCAATAAAAGATAAAGGCTTAAAATACGGAAAGAGTTCAATTTCAGGGCATATATACTCTAATTTTCACTAAAGGTTCACTTATCACCTTTTAATGGTGAACCGTCATTAAATATAGTTTTGATCACTCTTATACTTTATTTTGGACCAAATATAACTCTTCTTTAGAATTGGGACATCAAAATTTACTTTGTGTAAATTTTTGGTACCTTTCTGATAAAGTTCATTTTTTTATGAATAGTGTAAAATGTTGTATTTTAATTCAAAACCTCTTTTTAATCTAAATTATTTATATGATTAGATTATTATTTTAATTGGTTTTAAAGTGAAATTAGAAAATATTTTTACTAGTTAATCCAATGGTGGTCATTGGAATTAATTTCACTTTGAAATCGGACTTAAACTAGTGTCAATCTTTTGATACTTATTGTTTCATAAAAACACGCTATTTGCTCTGACAGCGGGAATTAATTATTAAATTAATTAATGTGACTTATATGTTTTGAATTTTTTAAAATATACTTCATTTTTGAATTCGTAATATCAAATATAGCTTAGGGTGAATTTATGGTAATTTTCTGAAAAACTTCAATTTTTGATGAATAGTGAAACCACTAAGTGGTACTTATAAAGACTGATTTTCCGTTTAAATGAAATTTTGCCATCATTGTGTTTTGAATTTCAAAAATCCGACATACATGGTTGTCATTAAGAAGTAAAATGTGGTTCAATGAGATTATAATAATTTTTTGGTGAATAGTAACTTATTAAGTTTTTAATCGCGATTAGAGGTAATTAGTGTAGTTTAAGGTAAAAATGGTATTATAAGAATGTGAAAACACCATGAAACTTGTCCTACACCTATTGGGTGAGTCATGGCCGACCAAGACAAGCCATGGGCCAACTTGGGGACCCCATGGAGCCACTTTAGTTGGAAAATGACATTAATATATTTTTATTTAATGTTAAAGTGAAAATAACACTAACATAAATTGTTTTACTAAAATAATTTTTGAGTGGGTTTATACAAGTCAAAATTTTGATTATAAATGGTAATTGGAAAGCTAAAAAGATTTCCTACATCATAGTATTTTTTTTATAATTTTTAGACATTAAATAAATTAAATTATATATGACATAAAAATGATGCAGCGATGACATCATTATTTGACGATTTAAATAAAATGGAAAGATAATGAAAAATCTAAAACTTACACATGTCCAAAACCAATTGGATGAGTGGATTTCGAACCCTTATCACCTTATCCACGAATTATATCAATTTGGGACCTTTTAAAACCGAAACACATTTTCAAATAAAGTAATATTTCTTTACTTTCCAAAAGTGTCCCTCCTCTCCTCTTATAAAAGGCCCCCACCTCTACCTCATTTCACACACTTCTCAAGCCTTTGGCTCGGCCAAACCCTGCCCAATTACTCTCTCCACATCCCTCTCCTCATCCTAGAGGATTCCCTTTGGGAATAATCCTTTCAAAGGAATCATTTAGGCTCAAATCAAAAGGGAGTTACACTTTTAAAGGTAATTCATTCTCTCTTGTTCATTTGTTTTATTTTGCTTCTCCAACCCTCTAAACTCTTTTTATTTACTTCTTTTGTAACAACACCAGTATATTCAATATACTAGGATGTTGTTATAATATTTATTTGAGCTACACTCTCACACAACTACATCAAATGGTTAAAGAACATACGATTTCCGTGGATGGCGAAATTCTGCCTCCCGAAACGATGATTGTTCAATACTCATTTAACACCTTCAAGGGTGGCCATTATGATGTCACTATTTTTATATATGATATATAATGTGTTTATGTTTTCTTTAAGCTTTTGTATTTTTCATTTTTGGCATACCTTTATGGTTTCCATTATGGGTAAACACGATATCTTCATTTAAGGAAGTGCGGACTACCGCCCCCTCAAAGTGATGTGATTCGTTAATGCCATATGTGGGACATGTAAAGGATGGATTTAAAGTTATTATATATGATGTTATACTGGAATTATAATATACCTCTATATCATTATTATTTCTTTCCATTAAAGTGTGAGATAGAAATGAAAGTAGCGTTCATGCGTACGTACGGCTTACCGTCTCCATGAACGGTGCATTTCATTTCTTATCCCCAAATGTAATGTACTATTAAAATTACATATATATAATGTATATATATAATTAATGATATATCTAAATGATGAATATAATTCTGGAATTAAAATATACATACCTCTCATTTAGTTTTAATTCCACTAATATGACAAAGAAATGAAAGTAGCGTTCATGCGTACGTACGGCTTACCGTCTCCATGAACGGTGCATTTCATTTCTTACCTCTAAATGATTATGTAATATTATAAATACATTTATATGCTGGATATATATGATACATATTATATCCAAATTGGGAATTTCATTCTGGATATAAAGAACTTTTGACCACACGAACAACATGTAATCGTAAGAAGTCAACTTTCGACTTAAGAACCAAATATTGAGAAAACAAACATTATTAACTTAAATGGTTACATAATGTTTATAACATGGAAATAAGTGATATAAAAAGAATAATGAACTTTAAAAAGGTTCTTAATCAAGTATAAATTAACTCAAGTTTATTATTCAGGACGTTAAATAATGATCGAGTCAAGTCGGACCCAAGGTAAGGGACTTCGTCTCAATCTCCTTTCATTGAGGCATATTTCGTTTTATACACAACTTTCTTTTATACGGTGTATAAACTCCTTTGACTTTTACTTTTATACAAAAGGAATCTTTTTCTACGAAGCGTTTTACTAAACGACAAAAAGGAATGTTTTTTTTAACGTACGCTGTGACAACGACCTTTTTCCGCCGCCACGAGTATTATTTCGTCTTTGGCTTACTCAACAAGCCGTAATGTTTTTAAAATAAAATAAATACCATATACTCTTTTATGTATTTTGGTATTGAAAATGGTTTTGATAAAGGATTCTATTATGTCAATATATTTATGATATATTGTGATTGAAATGTGGAAATGTTATCTTTCCTTTATATTGGTTTTATGTTTTATGATTTTATATTGGTACTTGGAAATTTTAACGGGTGGTTACGTTATAAACCATATGACGGGTGGTGCCGTGAATACCAGGACGGGTGGTTACGTTATAACCTCCAATGCATTGGGTATGGAAGTCGGCCGTATGGATATTCCATTAAGTATGTATGGAAATTGGCCATATGGCTATTCCATTAAGTGATATGTGTGGAAGTCAACCGTATGGTTATTCCACTTAAGTATGTTTATGTCCCAAGTTACCTTTATATATTCTATGTGTTCTTTATATGGGTTTTATGGTAATCCTTTGGTTACAAAAAGGTAAGTAATGATACTTTATTCAGTGAAAAGTTTTTACTACTTCATGAAGGTGAAGGTATTACTTTGATAGAGTATATATGGTTTACTTGATGTTTGAAAAACTAACAGTTTTCATTCTTTCAGTATCCCTTACTGAGCTTTTTATTCTCACCCCAAGTTTTTCGAAATGTTTTTCACAGGACTTAAAGTGGAATAAGGTCAAGGATGGGATCAAGGGAATGTCATGCTATCTAAAACATGGAATCTAGACATCTTTCTTTTTAAGAGTTTTTATTTTATGGAAACTTAGTAGAAGTGTCTACTTTGTAATCTTTTAAGATGTAATAGTTATGTTCTAATTCTCTAAAACTCTAAACCTGAAAAGATCCTCAATGTGAATTATTCATTTAATTCAATATTAAGTAAGGTTTATGTTTGGGGCCTTATAGTTGGTATCAGAGGTCGGTTTAGACAACTTTAGGAGTTAGAAAAGTGTTAAATTATAATGTGATTGAAATGATATAGCATTTACGGATTACCATGTTGCTTTGCCTAAGATATTTCTGTGTTCAGAATGGTTTTCCGCAGAGGAAACAAAGCAGCTATGTTAGGACGACATCAGGAGAAAGATCACCTTCCAAATCAGCAACCTGAGATGGTCGGAATTGGAACTGAACAGTTTGTTGCAGTGATGGCACAGTTGACTCAGGCTATAAATGGCGGTGGTATTCATGCACGAGATCAGCCAGATCAACCGCAGAGGAACATGTCAGTGGTGGAACATTTCATGAGGCAACATCCCCCATCATTTAGAGGATCATCTGACCCTGTGCAAGCTGAAGGGTGGATTAAAGCACTGGAGAAGATTTTTGATGTCATGGGGTGTTCAGAACATCAAAAGGTTAGTCTTGTTGTTTACCGTTTTGAAGGTGAAGCTGATCAGTGGTGGTCAATGGTGAAAAATATAAGGGATAGTGATGAGATTGAGGATCTTCACTGGGACGAATTCAAAGGTATGTTTCTTGAGAAATATTTTCCTAAGGTGGTTCGTCTTAGGATGGAAAAACAGTTCCTAGAATTGAGGCAGGAGGATGATTCAGTGGCTACTTATGAAGAAAAGTTCACTCGATTGTCAAGGTATGCTCCAAACTTCATACGAGATCTTGATAGTAAAATAAACCGTTTTTACTCAGGGTTAAAGCCAAAGTATCGAAGGGATTTAGCTTCTCGTGAGTTCAAAAGTTATGAAAAGCTTGTTCGATGTGCTGAGAAGGTGGAAATGGAGTTTGCCGATGATCAGGTGTTCTATGAAAAACAACAGAATAAGAGGTCTAGTTGGCAGGCAAAGGGGAAGAATTCATCAAGGAAGAAAGGAGGTAAGAAAACCAAATATCCATCCTGTGAGAAGTGTGGTAAAATGCATCCTGGAGAATGTTTATCCAAGTCTGGTAAGTGCTTTCGGTGTGGTAAGTCTGGTCATATTGCTCGTAACTGTAAGGAAGATGATCAAGCAGGAAATGAAAATCCAATGGTAAGATGTTTTAAGTGTAATGAAATGGGTCATTATGCAAATGAGTGTCCAACGAAGAACTCAATTGGGGGAATGCAGCTAGACTATAAGCAGAAAGGGGTGGTAAAATATTTTGCAACAACTTTAGCAGATGTTGGGCCATCGAATGAAGTGGTATCAGCTCCAGGGAGCTCAGTATTTTTCGAAGATTGACTTGAGGTCGGGGTACCATCAGTTGAAAGTAAAAGAAGAAGACGTTCCGAAGACTGCGTTCCATACTAGATATGGCCATTATGAATTTTTAGTTATGCCTTTTGGGTTAACCAATGCACCTGCTGTATTCATGGACCTTATGAATAGAATTTTCCATGAGTTCTTGGATAAGTTTGTGTTTGTGTTTTGAGGTTTGGGAAGAGGTTATGTGTGCCTTGTGATTCACAGTTGAAGAATGAGTTGCTATGTGAGGCTCATAGTTCTCTGTTTTCAGTTCATCCTGGAAGTACTAAGATGTACAGAGATCTGCGGGAGTATTACTGGTGGGATGGAATGAAAAGAGACATTGCTGATTTTACTGTGAAGTGTTTGACATGTCAACAGGTTAAAGCAGAGCGGTAGTTACCGAAAGGGATGCTTCAGCCTTTACCAGTACCAGAGTGGGAATGGGAAAACATATCCATGGACTTTTTTGTGGGATTACCGAGGACATCTCGAGGTAATATGAAATCTGGGTTATTGTTGATCGCTTGACCAAATCTACTCATTTCCTTTCTATACGAGATACTTTCTCTCTAGATCAACTTTCCCGTTTGTATCTTAAAGAGATATTCAGGTTACATGGAGTTCCTCTCTCCATTGTATCTGATCGTGATCCCAGGTTCACATCTAACTTTTGGAAAGGCCTTCATAAGTCTTTGGGTACTGAATTAAATTTTAGTACAGCTTTTTATCCTCAATCAGATGGGCAGTCAGAACGAACAATTCAGACCTTGGAGGATATGCTACGAGCTTGTTCGATGGATTATCAGGGAAGTTGGGACCAACATATTTCTTTGGTTGAATTTTCTTATAATAATAGCTTTCATTCCAGTATACAGATGGCACTATTTGAGGCATTATATGGGAAGCGGTGTCGAACTCCAGCATTTTGGAATGAAGTGGGTGAAAGGAAGCTGATGGGACCAGAATTGGTAGAAGAGATGGCAGAAAAAGTTCAGTTGATTCAGAAAACACATGAGAACAGCTTAGAGCAGGCAGAAGAGTTATGCGGATAACCGGAGGAAGGATCTATCTTTTGAGGTAGGTGATCATGCTTTTCTCAAGGTTTCTCCATGGAAAAGTGTGATGAGATTTGGTAAGAAAGGAAAGCTGAGTCCAAGGTTTATTGGACCATACGAAATTCTGGAAAGAGTTGGATCAGTTGCATACTGAGTGGCTTTACCTCCGAGTTTATCTCAGGTACACAATGTTTTTCACGTTTCGATGTTGAGAAAGTATATGCCAGATCCATCTCATGTTTTGAGTCCAGAGGTAGTTCATCTGGAAGAGAACCTATCTTATGAGGAACAACCGGTCCAGATTCTTGACCACAGGGAGCAGGTGTTACGAAATAAGGTGATTCATCAGGTAAAGGTTTTGTGGAAAAACCATGTGATTGAAGAGGCAACGTGGGAATCTGAAAATGCTATGAGGGATAAATACCCCCACTTATTTTGATAAGTGAATAAAATTGCGAGGACGCAATTCCCAAAAGGGGGGAAGGATGTAACATCCCAGGTAAATAAAGAATAAAGAATTTTCATATTTATTAATATTTACGAATTAAATATTAATTTTATTTTAAAGGGGTTTCTATGTTCGATAGCGTACCCGATACGCAACGATGCGTTTCTTTGAAACTTACGTAGCACACTAGTAATAAAATAATATTATTTTAAATGTTAGTTAACGAGTAGCCATTGTACTGGCGGGAATGGATAGAAATAACTAAAATATGATTATATATGTTTTAAAATGTTTATACATTTACCCAATAAAAGATAAAGGCTTAAAATACGGAAAGAGTTCAATTTCAGGGCATATATACTCTAATTTTCACTAAAGGTTCACTTATCACCTTTTAATGGTAAACCGTCATTAAATATAGTTTTGATCACTCTTATACTTTATTTTGGACCAAATATAACTCTTCTTTAGAATCGGGACATCAAAATTTACTTTGTGTAAATTTTTGGTACCTCTCTGATAAAGTTCATTTTTTTATGAATAGTGTAAAATGTTGTATTTTAATTCAAAACCTCTTTTTAATCTAAATTATTTATATGATTAGATTATTATTTTAATTGGTTTTAAAGTGAAATTAGAAAATATTTTTACCAGTTAATCCAATGGTGGTCATTGGAATTAATTTCACTTTGAAATCGGACTTAAACTAGTGTCAATCTTTTGATACTTATTATTTCATAAAAACACGCTATTTGCTCTGACAGCGGGAATTAATTATTAAATTAATTAATGTGACTTATATGTTTTGAATTTTGTAAAATAGACTTCATTTTTGAATTCGTAATATCAAATATAGCTTAGGGTGAATTTTTGGTAATTTTCTGAAAAACTTCAATTTTTGATGAATAGTGAAACCACTAAGTGGTACTTATAAAGACTGATTTTCCGTTTAAATGAAATTTTTCCATCATTGTGTTTTTAATTTCAAAAATCCGACATACATGGTTGTCATTAAGAAGTAAAATGTGGTTCAATGAGATTATAATAATTTTTTGGTGAATAGTAACTTATTAAGTTTTTAATCGCGATTTGAGGTAATTAGTGTAGTTTAAGGTAAAAATGGTATTATAAGAATGTGAAAACACCATGACACTTGTCCTACACCTATTGGGTGAGTCATGGCAGACCAATAAAATCCATGGGCCAACTTGGGGACCCCATGGAGCCACTTTAGTTGGAAAATGACATTAATATATTTTTATTTAATGTTAAAGTGAAAATAACACTAACATAAATTGTTTTACTAAAATAATTTTTGAGTGGGGTTATACAAGTCCAAATTTTGATTATAAATGGTAATTGGAAAGCTAAAAAGATTTCCTACATCATAGTATTTTTTTTATAATTTGTAGACATTAAATAAATTAAATTATATATGACATAATAATGATGCAGCGATGAAATCATTATTTGACGATTTAAATAAAATGGAAAGATAATGAAAAATCTAAAACCTACACATGTCCAAAACCAATTGGATGAGTGGATTTCGAACCCTTATCACCTTATCCACGAATTATATCAATGTGGGACCTTTTAAAACCGAAACACATTTTCAAATAAAGTAATATTTCTTTACTTTCCAAAAGTGCCCCTCCTCTCCTCTTATAAAAGGCCCCCACCTCTACCTCATTTCACACACTTCTCAAGCCTTTGGCTCGGCCAACACCTGCCCAATTACTCTCTCCACATCCCTATCCTCATCCTAGAGGATTCCCTTTGGGTAGAATCCTTTCAAAGGAAGCCTTTATTCTCAAATCAAAAGGGAGTTACACTTTTAAAGGTAATTCATTCTCTCTTGTTCATTTGTTTTATTTTGCTTCTCCAACCCTCTAAAATCTTTTTATTTACTTATTTTGTAACGAAACCAGTATCTTAAATATACTAGGATGTTGTTATAATATTTATTTGATCTACACTCTCACACAACTACATCAAATGGTTAAAGAACATACGGTTTCCGTGGATGGCGAAATTCTGCCTCCCGAAACGATGATTGTTCAATACTCATTTAACACCTTCAAGGGTGGCCATTATGATGTAACTATTTTTATATATGATATATAATGTGTTTATGTTTTCTTTAAGATTTTTTATTTTTCATTTTTGGCATACCTTTATGGTTTCCATTATGGGTAAACACGATATCTTCATTTAAGGAAGTGTGGACTACCGCCCCCTCAAAGTGATGTGATTCGTTAATGCCATATGTGGGACGTGTAAAGGATGGATTTAAAGTTATTATATATTATTTTATACTGGAATTATAATATACCTCTATATCATTATTATTTCTTTCCATTAAAGTATGATATAGAAATGAAAGTAGCGTTCATGCGTACGTACGGCTTACCGTCTCCATGAACGGTGCATTTCATTTCTTATCCCCAAATGTAATGTACTATTAAAATTACATGTATATAATGTATATATATAATTAATGGTATATCTAAATGATGAATATAATTCTGTAATTAAAATATACATACCTCTCATTTAGTTTTAATTCCACTAATATGACAAAGAAATGAAAGTATGTTCTTGCGTACGTACGGCTTACCGTCTCCATGAACGGTGCATTTCATTTATTACCTCTAAATGATTATGTAATATTATAAATACATGTATATGCTGGATATATATGATACATTTTATATCCAAATCGGGAATTTCATTCTGGATATAAAGAACTTTTGACCACACGAACAACATGTAATTGTAAGAAGTCAACTTTCGACTTAAGAACCAAATATTGAGAAAACAAACATTATTAACTTAAATGGTTACATAATGTTTATAACATGGCAATAATTGATATAAAAATAATAATGAAATTTAAAAAGGTTCTTAATCAAGTATAAATTAACTCAAGTTTATTATTCAGGACGTTAAAGAACGATCGAGTCAAGTCGGACCCAAGGTAAGGGACTTCGTCTCAATCTCCTTTCATTGAGGCATATTTCGTTTTATACACAACTTTCTTTTATACGGTGTATAAACTCCTTTGACTTTTACTTTTATACAAAAGGAATCTTTTTCTATGAATCGTTTTACTAAACGACAAAAAGGAATGTTTTTTTTTAACGTACGCGGTGACAACGACCTTTTTCCGCCGCCACGAGTATTATTTGGTCTTTGGCTTACTCAACAAGCCGTAATGTTTTTAAAATAAAATAAATACCATATACTCTTTTATTTATTTTGGTATTGAAAATGGTTTTGATAAAGGATTCTATTATGTCAATATATTTATGATATATTGTGATTGAAATGTGGAAATGTTATCTTTCCTTTATATTGGTTTTATGTTTTATGATTTTATATTGGTACTTGGAAATTTTAATGGGTGGTTACGTTATAAACCATATGACGGGTGGTGCCGTGAATACCAGGACGGGTGGTTACGTTATAACCTCCAATGCATTGGGTATAGAAGTCGGCCGTATGGCTATTCCATTAAGTATGTATGGAAATTGGCCGTATGGCTATTCCATTAAGTGATATGTGTGGAAGTCAACCGTATGGTTATTCCACTTAAGTATGTTTATGTCCCAAGTTACCTTTATATATTCTATGTGTTCTTTATATGGGTTTTATGGTAATCCTTTGGTTACAAAAAGGTAAGTAATGATACTTTATTCAGTGAAAATTTTTTACTACTTCATGAAGGTGAAGGTATTACTTTGATAGAGTATATATGGTTTACTTGATGTTTGAAAAACTAACAGTTTTCATTCTTTCGGTATCCCTTACTGAGCTTTTTATGCTCACCCCAAGTTTTTCGAAATGTTTTTCACAGGACTTAAAGTGGAATAAGGTCAAGGATGGGATCAAGGGAATTTCATGCTATCTAAAACATGGAATCTAGACATCTTTCTTTTTAAGAGTTTTTATTTTATGGAAACTTAGTAGAAGTGTCTACTTTGTAATCTTTTAAGATGTAATAGTTATGTTCTAATTCTCTAAAACTCTAAACCTGAAAAGATCCGCAATGTGAATTATTCATTTAATTCAATATTAAGTTAGGTTTAAGGCTGGGGCCTTATATTAATGGTTGGGTTATAATTTTCATGTTTAAATAATAATATTTTAATAGGGTATCGTGTTTTGTATAAACCCGGTGTTGCGTGCATCGCATGCTATTTAAAAGATTAAATTTATTTAAAAGAACTATATCTTAAGTTATTTGGGTATTAAATTATTCAACCCTTAAATAATTTCACCCTCAAAATTTCATATTACAACAGGTGAGGGTACTTCTACTTTATCGCCTCTTCGAGTTCCTAAGTTGATTCCTCAAACTTTTGGTTTCACCACAACACTCTGAACGAGTGAGTTGTATTTTTTCATAGAAATTTATCTCTATGATCCAAGATCTTCAATATCTACTCCTCATATTAAAGTTCTTTATCTAATGGTATCACCTCTATATTCAGTGCATGTGATGGGTTTGGTATATACTTCTTGAAGAGGGATACATGGAACACGTCATGTGCCTGAGATAAGTTAGGTGGGAGTGCTAGTTAGTAGGACACCTCTCTAATGTGATAAATTATCTCAAATTTAGTTATGTATCTAGTACTAATAATTCCCTTCTCCTCAAACCTAGTGACTTTCTTCTATAGTGAAAAATAGAGGAACACCTTATCTCCGACCCTAAAATTCAGGTCTTGTTGATGGTTGTCTGCATAGAATTTCTTCCAAATTTCATAGATTTTCTATAATGATGAATGTTGTATACCTTCTCTATTATATTTTAGTAAATATTAGGTCTCATCATATTAATCTCTCCAAATTCATCCCAGCATATCATATTCTGACACCGCTTCACATTTAGAGCTTTATAAGGTGTCATTTGAATGCTATAATGGAAAAAATTGTTATATGATAACTCTACTAGGGTAAGGTGTTGATCCTAATATCCTTGTATATATATTGAAAAATACCCCATCATATCCTGTAAATTTTGGGTGGTTCTCTCAAATTGACCATCCTTTTGAGGGTGATAAGAAGTACTAGAACTGATTTTTGTATCCAATGCTTACTAAAGGATTTTTTAGAACCTTGAGGTAAACCTTAGATCTTGATAAAATAAAATAGAGAGAGGAACTCCATGAAATATTACCACTTCCCTTATGTATATCTTATCAAGTTGGTAAAGATAAAAATATTACTTAATAGTAATGGAATGTGTCAACTTTTTAAGCTGATCAACTACCACCCAGATGGCGTTATTGCCTTTAGGTTTCCTGGGGAGTCCTATGGTGAGATACATGGTTATGTTTTCCCATTTACTTACTACTATTTTAAATGATTCCATCATTCACATATAATTCCATCATTCATCCTTGACATGTTATCATACCAAGAATCATGATACAAATTCTACAATATCTCTCTTCATGTTATCCCACCAAAAGTTTTTATTTAGATCTTTATACAGCTTAGTGCTTCTTATATGAATAGAGAATGATGAGTTATGAACATCATCTAGAATATCCCTCTTCATATCTAGTTTTGATGGGATAGAGATCTGGGTTTTAAACCTTATAAACCCATTTTCAGCAAAGTTTAACTCTTGAATATTTTCTACCTTTTTCTATATAACCTCATCCCTTTTTTAGACCTCTTTGATCCTATCAAGAATGGATGGTTGAGGAATTATTTGAGAAAGGTTGGATGAATATCCTTTCACTATACTATATCCATACTTTGAAAATATTATATTATTGTATCCTTCTCAATTCTAATCATGGATAAAATCGCCAGATCCTTTCTACTTAGAGCATCTTACACTTTGTTTTCATTACCATAATAGTAATGTATTTAGCATTCATAGTCCTTGATCATCTATAACCATCTTCTTTAGTCCATTTTAAATGCCTTCTGTGTGAATATATATTTTATTCTCTTGTGATCCATATATATTTCACACTTTTCCCCATAGAGATAATTTCTCAAGATATTTAATGAAAAGATCATTGTAGCCCACACCAGATCATGTGTTGTATAGTTTTTATCATGAACTTTAAACTACCTTGAGTCATAGGCAATCACTTTATTATTCTGCACTAGTACACATCCCAAACCTTTCTTTGAAGTATCGATGTATAACATAAAAAGTTCCCCACTTGAGGGTAGTTTAAGTAATGGTGTTGTGATAAGCCTTTTTTTCAACTACTTAAGGATCTCTTCACATTAACTGGTCTAAAAATACTTTACTCACTTTCATGTTATCTTGGTTAATGGGTTTGAAAATCATGAAAAGTTTTTAAAAAATCATTGATAATACCCATCCAGTCAAAGGAAACTATGGATCTCCATTAGAAATGTTGGTCTAGGCCAATAATTAATTGCCTTTATCTTAGAAGGGTCCTCAGATATCCCTTTTTTTGTGATAATATTCCCTAATAATGATACTTCTTTAATATAAAACTCACATTTACTTTACTTTTCATATATATTCTCTTTTTCAAAGACCTTATCATGGTATTTAAATACTCCTCATGATCCTCCTTGATTTCGGAGTAAATTAGAATATAATCTATAAATACTACCATAAATTTTTCAAGGAAATCTATAAAGACTCTATTCATTAAGTACATAAATATTTTTGGAGCATTGGTCCTAAAGGGATAACTATGAACTCATAGTTTCCATACATCATTTGAAAGTTAGTTTTGGGAATATCTTACTTCTTCACCCTTAATTGGTGGTATTCTGACTAAAGTTCTGCCTTAGATAAATATTGAGCCCCATGTAATTGATCAAACAAGTCATCTATTTATGGTATGGGATACTTATTATTTATCATGATTTTTTTGAGCTCACAATAATAAATTCATAGGCATATTAACCCATCCTTATTCTTGATGAAGAGGATTGGTGCACCCCACAGTGAATCACTTGGTTGTATAAATCCTTTATCCATATTCTTCTATAGTTGCTCCTTTAACTCCTCAAGTTAAATAATGGAAATTCTATATGGATTACTAGATATTTTAAAAGATCTAGGTATAACATTGATTGAAAATTAAACCTCTCATATTGTAGGAAGACCAAGAAACTCTTTGATAAATACATCAGTATAATCCCTCACAATGGGAATGTCTTCAAGCATGATCCTTTCCTTAGTCTCAATCATTTGAGCAAGATATGATTTCTCAAAAGGATAAAATACTCATACTTAAGATGATAATACTAAAGTAGATTCATCCTCATCCTTGAACTTGTATAGAATCAAAGGGAGATTCACGATTCATAGGGTTATTTCCTTCTATTGAAATTTTATATTGGATCTATATAAGAAAATATAATCCATGCCTATAATTGCATCATATTCCTCTAAAGGAAGTATCACAATATTTTCTAGGAAGTTATGCCCTCAAATATAGAGAGAGGATGGGTTATATATTTGGGATGTAATAATTGACCCATTTTTCATCTTCACTGATAACTAAACTTCCATATTTTGAGGTGGTTCTTGAATAGTTCTACTAAACATGTGTGATATTAAAGAATACATCGAGCCAGAATAAAAAAGTACATTAAATATTCTTGAATGAATAACCAGAATATCTATCACCACTTAATTTTTAGGATCCACCTTCATAGTTGTGATGGAATAATCTCACCCATTCTCTCTAAGGCTTGGAGGTTTTTTTCATCATTTTTCTTCAACAACCCTTGTCTTAGTGCATTGTTTTTCATAGTTTCATTATTCTATGTAGTTGTAACATTGGAAAATAGGATGAGGTTTGGTTGAAGAATTTATTTATTCCATTATATTGGTGGGTTTATCCTATCAGGAATAACTAGCTATGTTCCCTTCCTTCCTAGACCTAAATAAATTTCTGGTCCCCTTAAGAAAATTTCCAGTATGCTTCTTCCCACACTTTTGACAAGTGGGATGTTAGAATTTCTTTCCACCATTATATTTCTCCATTATACCACTAGAGTTAAAAAAAAAATTGATTATTATCCTCATGATATCCTTGAGATTTTTTGATATCCATCTCAACATTGAGAGCACATCATACAATTTCTCCATAGTTGTCGAAGTCTCAAATTTTCAAATCTTTTTACAGACTTGGATTTATCCCACCAAAGAAGTGGTCAACTTTACTTTCAGGGGAGATGAAATATCTGGAGGCATAATGTGAAAGTATTGGGAATTTTTCTTCATATTCCCCAACATATTCACCATCCTTTTTCTTGATTTTAATGAAATCCCTCTCTATTTTAATTTTGAGAGTGAAAGGAAAAAAAATTTGGAAAAAAAATTCTGGAATTTCTTCCACTCCATCTCTTTGATATCTTCCTTGGGATTTTTATTTTTTATCAATCTCCAGCATTGATAATATTCTTCTTCAACACAATAAATAGCTAGTGAAACCCTATCTTACTTAGATCATTTAAAGATATATAAGATATTTTCAATGGATTTGATCCAATGTTCTAAAATTAAGGGACTGGAAGATCCACTGAATGTTTGAGGCCTTTGTCACCTAAATATTTCAATTGCAACTTGCTATTTCTTGGGGGGATTTGGGTGCACCTTATGATTCAAGTTTTAGTCCAAAACTTGAGTTATTTGATAAAGTATTATCATGAATTTATCAACTCCTACTTTCATTGGTTTGATCATATCATTTGGGCAGTCATCACATTTCCCCTCACAATGTTTATTGACTTAGTTTCTCATATTTCTAGCCATTTGGATTAAATAAAAAGAGAATTAGGGATGATTATTTTTAAATTATTAGACACATATATGGAAAACTATGAATAGTAATAGTATAACTCATAAATGACATATATTCCTTAACTTATGAATTTCTAGGTTTCAACATAAGTTATTCATGATCTATTTCCTAATATAAAATATTATGGTCATTTTTGTTACCTTCATAATGTTTTGTAAAGAGTTTATGAATTTATAAAAACATATCCCTTAGGAGTATCAAACTGGGGGTGTGGAAAGGCCTGTTGTTGTGTACCAGGTAATGCTCAAGTCAAAATCGACACACCTTTTTTGAAGTTATTACCCCTATATACATTCATGTCAGAACCAACTCCAGTTTTAGTATCCAGATAGGATTGTAATTTATTGAAAACCACTTGATCTATACTTTACCAAAACTCTAGGATATTTTCCTATACTTAGTCTTATCCTTAAAATTATCCTTGGAATTATCTATAGGGTTTCACTAAATGTTTCTCATCCTAGTTTCCAAAGGTTAAATAAACCTTTCCTATGAAAGAAATTGTAGTGACCCAATACATTTACACATAATATTAAATGATTCTTAAGCATAAATAACCAATAATTATAATAGAAGGATTGTAAAGGCCAAGTTTCTTTAGATGGTTATTTTCATAATGCATAAAAGTAAACTGAAACATGGCATCCTTATTTTATTTTCCATTGTGAACTCCTAAATCCATTCAAGCTATTAAAACTATATGGGATAACCTAAGGAATACATAAAATAAATGGGTGATCTAAAAAACCTAGGAAGGGAATAAACATGATAAGGAAGCATAACATGTGAGTTAAAGGTATAAATGATATCATAAAAGAGAAGGTACATGAGAAATAAAGTGGAAGCATAATATAAAGAGTATGGAATCATAATATCATGGAAACATGGGAAAGTGTAAATGAAATAAAACATGACATAAACATAAGTCAAGGCTAACTTCAAGACAACATCATATGGTATACAGATCCCCATAATGTATTAGGTTCACTCCCTAATCCCATACATGACATCACATAAGACTAAAACACTACCCAATGCATTGGAGGGATATAAAATTTTTGGCCCACCCATCATATTCATTTAATGTACATGAATATGTGTTCCATATAATTATATCAATAATAATTCAAAAACATAATAATTTCCCATGGAAAGAAATGGGTTGAATAATCTTATCTCATAACATAATCAAAACATATTCCTTAAAGAAGGAATTTTAGAGATGGTTGTAAGGAATGTATTACCCAATTAAAGGAAGAGATAAAAATCTAGATATACATGTGAGAGACATATGTATAGAATTTAGAATCATTCCATAACTTAAAGATGGAGAAAGTGAGTTAGAGAAAGAATAGTCATAACCTTAAAGAAAAGGTGAGTTAGAAAGATCCCTTACATTGTGCATGATTCGTTATGTGCATTATTTATCTCCTTGAAAAATAAAATTAAGTTAATTATTTACTTAAGAACCTTTTTCAAGCTTATTATTCCTTTTATTTTATTCATTACCATATCATATTAAATTACTTAACCAATTAATTTCATGTCAGATGTTTTGATGATAAACGGATCATATGTCCAAAATCACTTTGGTAAGTTGACTAAGTTTGAAGAGATTATTAGTTCATCATATCTATAATGGTAAACATGACATACTTATAATTTTTATACATAAATTTTACTTTTTAAACCATCCATGAAATATGCTTATGAAAAATGAACTATGTTACAATCATGGAGATAGTAGGTCGTATGTAGGCATGAGTAATGTTTCCATTTTTCAAAGATCGTGATGGAAAGAAGGTAAGTGTTATTTTATATTTCCAAGATGATAATTATATCATAAATATAATATTATTTCTTTAAATACCCTTACACATACCATTCATATAATACAGTAATAAAAATGAATCACATTGCTTCGCGAGGTGATAATCCGTTATACACATGAATGATGTTATAATTTATCCAATGAATGATAAGGTAGGAAATTATATGATATATTTATTTTCCAAAATGGTTAATATGTAATGAATATCATATATAAACATCAAATTAATCCTTATTACCTTTCATGTAAAGTGTAAGTGAAAAATGAATCACATCGCTTTGGGAAGCGGTAGTCCATCGTACACACAAGAAACGTTATAATATTATCTATGGAATAGAAAGTAAGAAGGTATATATTATATTATAATTCCAGAAGTGTAATTATATCATATGTAACATCCTAATATTTTAAAAAATATTTTCTTTATAATTAATTTAAATTCTTTGATAGCTTGTGTTACACATAATGAACAGTTTATATTTTTTTGTACACAACACCAAGTTTATATTTCATTGAATGTAACATTGAGTTTCTTTGATAACATGTGTTACATGCAAGGCCAAGTATTACCACACAACAATATAGTATTAATATTATTTATTTAACATCATAGTTATCACCTAGCCATTAGAATGGTAGGAATAAATATGATTAACTAGATTATGAATATATTTTTTACACATTTTTATACAATGAATCCTTTGGTTAACATTTAATTATAAATGAAAATAAATAATAATTGAATATAAAGGATGATTTTTTATGTAAAACTATTTTTATGACCAGAATGGTGTTTTATCTTAATAAATTAAATTAATCATTATTAGTGAAATAAATTAATTAAATTTATATGTTATATATTTAATAAAAAATTAAATTCATCTAATAAATTTTATATGGTTAAGATAAGAATAAATCTAATTTTAAGTATAAGAAGTTGTATATTTTTAAAGGCAGTTTTACCACCTTTTAATGGCTCACCTATTTTACATGTAATTTTTGAAACTTTTAAAAAATTTATTTGAAAAAATAAACTTCATTTTTGAAATAAAAATATAAAAATTTACTTTAGGTTAATTTTTTTATTTTTTTTAGAATTTTCATATTTTTATGAATAGTGAATGACACCAAATTTTAATTGAAAACAACTTTTTTATCTAAATAATTTAGAGTGTTGAATTATATTTTAAATTGTTTTAAAAGTGTAATTAGATAAATTTTATATCATTTAATCCAATTTAAGTCTCTTAAATCAATTTCACATTTAATTTCGATATAAAAACTTAGCAAACTTTTGAACATATTCACTTTAAAACCCTGCTTTGTTTTCCTTTCTGCGAGATTAATTTTAAATTAATTTGTGCCAATTTTGTGATTATAATTTGAAAAAATTGATTCCATATTTTGAATCATAATAATTCATAATTTATAATAAATTCAAATTAGTTTTTGACCAAAAATATTAGTGAAATTCATTAAAATTAATTATAGTGATTAAGGTAAAAATGAGTTTACTTAGTGGTTAAAAATTAATCTTAAGGAAGAAATTACCTATAACTTGTCCAAAACCCATTTTATAGCCATGATTCATCCATATCCCCATTTTTATCTAAATGTTTTCATTATTTTGGGCATATTATGTAAGTTACATCTAGCAATAGTGTCTACCTTTTTATATTTACAAGAACGTCACTCCCTCTCCACTATAAAAAGACACTCACCCTGCACCTCTCTTCACACCCCTCAATACCTTTTGGATCATAAAAAACCAGACAAAATAAGCTTCCAAATTCCCTCTTATAAATCTAGAAGCCTCACTTTGGGAAGAAATAAATCTAAGGAATTCCTTTGGTGAAAACCAAAAGGAGTTACCTGAAAAAGTGGTAACATTCTTCAACGATCACTTTTGTTTTATTTATTTCTCAAAACAATTAAATTAATATTATTTTGTGATTATATAATAAACTAAGTATTATAAATATACTTATATTTTCTTATGTTAAGGGTTCTACCTACACCTTCACACACTACCATCAAATGGGATACACAATCATCATTTGTGTGTGCGGTGGACTACTGCCTCGCGAACCGAGGTCATCCGTTATTCCATTACCACCTCTCAATGTTGGGAATAATGATGAAATTACTATTTTTATATGATATATATATTATATTTTTTATTTATTTATACTTCTGGTATTATTATATAACACATATCATCATGCTTTCTATTTTTTGGGAATACGATAACATCGTTTGTAGATGTGTGGACTACCACCACCTTAAAGTGATTTGATACATTCACAC
Organism: Viscum album; assembly: GCA_963277665.1. Taxonomy (NCBI): domain Eukaryota; kingdom Viridiplantae; phylum Streptophyta; class Magnoliopsida; order Santalales; family Viscaceae; genus Viscum; species Viscum album. Next base: position 1,869,127,568 of record OY728159.1, read on the forward strand.
TTTAAATGAAATGTATTAAGGATGGATTTAATAAAAATATATGATATAAATTACATATTTATTATATTCATGACATAATTATATATATGTTCATATAACATATGATTTTCTTCTTTTCTTTTCACACAATTAAAAGGTGATAATATCGTTCATGGACGTGTGGACTACCGCCTCCTCGAAGAGATGTGATTCTTTTTAATAAAAAAATCAAAAGAATGGTATATATGAGTATATATAGTTAAATAATATGGAATTTATTATATAATGGTCATTATTTAAAGATAAACATTACTTACCTTCTTTCCATAATGATCAATGAAAAATTGGGAATGTTACTTATACGTACATACGGTCTACCATCTTCATGAACATAATGTTGGTTCATTTTTCATAAACATGTTTTTTGATTGATTTAAAAAGTATAATTGATGTACAAATTTGATAATTATTTCATATTTATTATTCTTTATATGTTTAAATAATAACCTCATTGACCATAGTCGGCCTATCGAAGTCAGTTTTGAAACATAAGCCGAATATGGTCAAAACATCTGACTTAAAAATTATTGATTAAGTAATTGTATAAAAAAAATTATAAGTGAAATAAAATTATTAATAAACTTGGAAAAGTTTCTAAAGAAATTAAATAATTAACATAATTTTATTATTCAGGAATGTAGAGAATAATCAAGAAAAATCGGACTCAAGGTAAGGGGTTTCATCTCAATTTATATTCCATTGAGATTTATTTTTTATTATGAACCTACTTACTTTTATATGGTGTATCTACTGAACTAAGACTTTTTATATCATGAGTTTCATTTATTTTAGGATATTTAATGTTTTAATTTATGTTATTCTTTCATGCATCTCATGATTCAAAAGTTAATCAAGTGGTAATAGAATTCTTAACTCAATTTCCATTCATTAAGTTAAACTTCTATGTAATTGGTTATTTTATACCAAGAATATGTGTGAAATAAACTATGATTGTATTATTCTATACTTCAAATTTTATTTTATGGATTTAAATTTTTTACACTTAATTATATCATGTTGGAACCAAGGTTGATCTTTTCTAGAAATGGAGTCTGGTTTTTTATTGTCAATACACACTTGGATGATAATGGAGTTTTCAAGGAGAGTGGTCTTAAAGTACAAGATGAAAATAGTATTTAAGGTATCATCCTTTCCCATTTTTTCCAAATTTTTGAGCTCAAAATCTGGAGGACGGTCTAGCATCATAAAGGGTTTTTATGGAATCAACTCTTCATAAATATGGTAAAGGCATGGGTTTCACAAATACTGGGTTAAGGTTCACGAAGATGCTGAGAATAATGAATGAAGATGGTGTTCTATGCGATTATGAGAATTATATCCTCATGAGTATGCGATTTTTTTATGTAGATCTTCGTAGCAACAAAAAATTTCAAGGGATCTTCGCAAATAGAGGAGTGTCATGAAGATTTTTTTAAAATATCTAAAAAATGTTCTTGAGGCGATGGATCATCGCGATCGGCTGAGCCTATAAATATAAGGATACCCCCACTTCATTTAACATTAAATTATTCAAGTAAAATACAAAATATATCTAATTTCATGAAGTTAGGGGAGCTCCCTGAATATGGATTTCTATGCGAGATTGAGCATCTTAAAAATAATAATTAAGTATTGATTGATGCCAATGATTCTAAGTAATGGATTATTTGAAATGATGGGTTATTCCATGATGGATCTGTGAGATTTGTGAAGGCAGTTTGTTCTACAAAGTCATTTAGCTTTGTGAAGATCATGAGCTTCATTAAGGAGCTCTGCGAATAGCAGTTCTGAATATCAAGTATCAGTGAATAGTGATTTCAGAGTGCATTAGATTAGGTCTATGTTTAAAGAAGGGTATTGTGATAAAAAGGGACAAAGAATTTAATGTAAATCCACTGAATCAACCTTCAAGTCAAAAAACTAAGTTAGACTTCTCTCAAAGTAGTGAGCTAAGGGAAGCCAACAGAAGTGTCATGAGGGACGTAGTGTGTTATCCCTAAAATCTTGTAAAGGCAGTGTGCCTTCCAAAGAGTGATTGTGCCTGAACTTATTTATTCTATAATTATATGAGATTATTGTATTTATGTATGATCGACACACTATCGGTGTATACTCCTTGGACTATCCCTTAGTGGTGAACTAAGTAAAATTGTTGTGTTGTCTCTTTGCATGTCATTGTTTGTTTCCTGCACATTTCAATCAGACATGTTTAACAAGTTCCTAACAACATGGTAACAAGATACATAACTTTAAAAGAAAAAGTTTACACCCTAGTTTAACCCTCCCATCATAGGGTGTTCTGAGGTCATTCAAGTGGTATCATAGGGACAAGTTTTTAGTGTTAAATTCGTCATTCTTTACTATCATGAAGAATTCAGTAAATGTTATGGGAGTCCCCCTATTTGATGGAAGAAACTTCCATATTTGTAAGAACATGATGAGATATCATCTAAGATCTCTTATGATGGAAGTATCTTTTTCCACTACAAAAGGTATATAGGTACCTAATTAACCAAGGTTTTCTATGACTAATATATACAGTAAAATACTTGATATAGATGAAAAAGCACAGAATTCCCTAACTATAGCTCTCTTTGATAAAATATATCTAAAGTTCATGGGTTCTAATTCATCAAATTATATGTGGGAAAAACTACATATTATATATGAAGGGGATAACAAATTAAAGGAGTCCAAACTCTAAGTTTTTCACAACAAGTTCAATGATCTGAGGATGCATCCTGATGAAAATGCAGATACCTTTTTCAATTGAATTACTGAAGTTATTGGAGATATTCAAGTACTTGGGGAAGAAATTAAATATATTGACATCGTGAATAAAATATTAATAAGGCTTACACCTCTCTAAAATTAAAAAGTTTCAGCCCTTTAAGAAAGGGATCTATCTAAATTTCCACTTGATGATCTGCTAAGCAGTCTGGTGGCTTATGAAATGAGTTTCAAACCTAAAGATGTGACAAATTGAGTAAGGAAATGGAATTTAAATACATAGAAAAACTTGAGGTTTCTAGAGATAGTGTTTATGAAGATAATGAGTAAAATGAAATTATTTCTCTTTTTTCAATAAATTCAATAGAATAAAAGGGATATTTGAAGTAAAAATTCCTCTAGCCTATTTTCGATCAGGTAGAATTGGGAACATTTCATATCGGTTCTTAAGGAAGTTAGATGAATAAATTGAATCTAAAAATATAAAAAATACTCAAAAAAGGTTTCCTTAGAAGGGAGACTTCAAATATGGAAAAAAATTATAGAGAAAGAGTTTTATCTGTAAATAAGGAGATGATGATAATGAATTTTTTGAGGATGAAGAACCAAATTTAAAATCTGAAGCCTAGGAATCCATGATGGTTATAGTTAAAGAGTTATAACCATAAAAATATAAAGATAGATATAATAAGTTTATTGATGATTTTGATCTCAAGTTTGAATTTGAGGATTCTCTTGGTAAGCTTTAAAATCAAAGAAATAGAAACAAAAAGTAGAGGGAAGTTCTAGAAGAGTCATCAAAATATACTGATAATCTTGAAGTTAAAATTGATCGGCTGGAAGAAGTAGTAAAATAACATTAAATAACTATTGAAATATTATAAGATGTAGTAGAAATGAAGCTCAGGATTGAATAATAGGAAAATTTCATCAATGATCGTACATCCATATTAGAGGAGAAGTCCAAGATAGTTGAGGGTACTGAAGAAGAATTTGTTACTCTAAGGAGTAAACTTGAAAGTAAATCCAATTCAATGGAAACAAATAAGAAAACAAATATTAGGAGATTATTAGATGTTGAGATATTAGATAGAGATAAATGTGGTTTTAAAGGTGTATATAAGGCTTTTAATGATCAAAGATACATGCATGGGAAAAAGTAGAATTGGTTGTGATGATGAAACATAAAATGATAAAAATTAAATAGGACAAAATAAAGGCAAGATGAAAGTTGGACATTTCACAAAGTCACTAGAAGTATTAAAAAAGAAAGCCTCAAATAAAACTTAAAGGATAAATATAAATAATCCTCAAGTATCGAAAAATGATCAGCAGTCAAACTCTTTTCCTAAGGAAGGGGACATGAGGAGGAATAAAAGTGAGAAGATGTCTCCTCTTATGAAATGGCAATTTTGTGGCTATCTGGGTCACACCATGTCATACTGTGAAGAGAAAATGAGCTATTTGAATGGGGAAGAGATAGGAAGTCAAAAAAGGATAACAAATTCATATCCTACATCTTATAGAAGAATATTTTATGGATATTATTTTCATTGCCCTAACTTTTTCCATAAATCTATTTATTGCAGGTAGAGGAAAGGTTGAAATGATACCTACATAACTTATAGAAATTTCAATACCGACCAACCAAATAGATTTTCTATTACAAATATTTTTTCTCCTCTAAAAGAACAAGATGATTATGATGAACCAATTAATATTTAAAAGTGATTGGAAAGGAAATATAAATACTCTACTCAGTCAAGTATTTCATGTAAGTAAAAGAAGAAAATTGAGAAATCCAATCTTGAAGAAGTCACTCTCAAAGCTATAAAGAACAGTAGCACATGGATTCTTGAGAGAGAATGCTCATCCCATATGAAGAGAAATTCAGAATTATTGAAAAAGTAAATAAAAGGGTTGAAGGAATATTCAGGTTTGGCAACGATGGTTCATTGAAGATTAAAGGCGATGAAAGTATAGAACTGGAAAATGACAAGTTGAGTAAAACTAAAGTTCTTTATGTGAACAGTTTATGTCACAATATCCTAAGTGTGAGTCAACATTTTGACTCAAAACTAATAGTAAAATTTAATCAAAATGGGTTCACTATAAAAGGAAATAAATATAATTATCTCGTGATGAAAGAATTTATAAAAGATGGAAACTTATATCAGGTTGACAGTAAAGAGAGAATTTTATATCTGATAGTTAAAGAAGAAAAAAACATGTGGCATCAAAGGTTGGTTAAAATTAATCAACAAGACAGGGAAAATATTTATAAGATAAAGATAGTTAAGGATATCCCTAATTTGAAGCATTAACGAGAAAAAACTTGTGATTATTTTATACGAGGTAATTTGGTCTACAGTTCATATTGGCCAAATAAGAAAAGAGTGTCAAATCTTCTTGATCTTATCCACATAGATGTGTGTGGTCCAATAAATGTTTCTAGGAAAAATGGAGAAAGGTACTTCATTATTTTCATTAATTACTATAGTATAATGGCTTATGTGATGGTTATAAATAGAAAATAACAAGTGATTGACTGCATTAAAAGCTTTCACCAAATACCCAAAAATGATATTGGTCGAACAATCAAGGTTCTATGATCTAATAATGGAGGGGAATACACATCCATTGAATTTGAAAATTACCTAGAAAACATGGAATAAGGAATGAGGTTGTTGTAGTGAGAACCCCATATTAGAATAGAGTTGTTGAATGTAGAAATTGACAAGTAAATTGTAACACCCCAATATTTCATAGTACGTTATTTCTTCAAAGTAATTCAATAACTTGCACTACACGCAACACCGAGTTTAAGCGCACCACGACTTACCAAACTAGCCGTTATGAATAGTAATACTCACTTTTTAAAATTTTATGAATTTTATCTTTAAAAATGGACTTCATTTTTGGATTTGGAATATCGAAATTAGCTTAGGGTGAATTTTTGTACTTTTCTGGTAACTTTCATATTTTGATGAATAGTGAAAATTACTAAATTTTAATTAAAAACAACTTTTTTAATCGAATTAATTAATAGTGATAAATTAAGCATTTGAATGGTTTGGAAGTATAATTAGATTAAATTTTTATCATTTAATACAATGTAGGTTATTATAAGTAATTTCACATTTAAATTTGACATAAACAAGTGTCAATCTTTTGGTAGTTATTATTTCATAAAAACACGCTTTCTATTTTTACAATGAGAATTAATTTTAAATTAATTTCTGCAACTTCTATGTTTTGAATTTATAAAAATAGATTCCATATTTATAATCAGGAGTTCCAAATTGTTTAAATAGTAAACTTTTATTTTTAGACATTTTGAATAATTACTTTGGTAAATATTTTATTCACCATGGTTAAAGGGTAAATCTGGTAAATAAGGGTAAAAAAATAATAATATAATAATATTAAATTACCCTAAAACGTGTCCTAAAAATATTGGTTGATACATGTATGACCATGGGAATATTTGGGTCGATTTTGGGACCCCATAGATCCACTTGTAAATGATAATGACACTTTATATTAATTAAGTTAAAGTAAATACAAAAATGACATAAACATATATCTTTTAGAAAAAAAAATTTACATAGGGTTATATATGTTATATTTTAAACTATAAATATTAATTAGAAAGATAAAAAGATTTCCTACATAATGGGATTTTATTTATAATTTTTATACATTGAATAATTAAATTTATTTATGACACAATAATGATGCAGTATTTTCCTTATTAATGAAAGAATCAAACAATTGGTATTATAAATGTTAAAATAAATATTATTTGAAAGTTTTGATGACATACAAAAAATTTATTGGTTAATATGACATGTTATTATTACTTAAATGAATTTTTTTCGAATTAATAAAGTTTTTAAAGACTTTAAAAAAATAAATTATTAAATAGTGTCAAAATTGACATAAAGGAGTATTTAAAATAAATATTATATTATTAATTGATATTCTATTCCTAAAAATCTAAGGTTCAGAAAAAGAACTTATATAATGATATGTGTATCATTAATGGACCACTTTGTGGTCTCTTGGAAGTATATAGTAAGTTTATTAACTATATAATATAAAAATACAAAGAGACATGGTAAATGTCAAACTAATTAACTAAGAGTTAAAACTAAAAGATAAGGTTAATAAAGTGACCCAAACCTGTCTAAAACCTATTTTTTGAGTTTTTTTCTACCTATACACACATTATAATTTAAATAAGTCACTTTTTAGCCATTATAAACCGAATATGAATTTATTATAAAATAATATTTCTAGTTTTTCCTAAGGTGCCCCTCACCCCTCTTATAAAAGGGAACTCCCCTTATCTCTAATTCACACCTTCAAAGCCTTTTCTCTTGGCCAAAACCTGACCAAATATTCTCAAAACTTCCCTAACTTAATCCTAGAGGCCTTAATTTAGTCATAAATCCAACTTAAGGATCCATTTTGATCAAATCAAAAGGAAGAACCCGAAGAAGAGGTAATAATTTCACCACCCTCTTTCAAGTTCCTTTCTTCTTCCACTTCTTCTTTCTTTTTTATTTCTATTATAAAATAATAAATCCATTATATTCTATATACTGTGATGTTATTATAAATATGGTACAACCATATTCATTATTCTATCCATCCTTTGAATGACATTTCACCATACGTGCGTATGTACGGCTTACCGTCTCCACGTCGTGGTGTAATTGTTATTCAAAACATTATTATTTGGATGGGTATGATAATGATGTGTAATTTAAGTAAATAATAAATATAACATTATAATGATTTTTTATATATGATATACCATCCAATTATATATTATTTTAATATCAAAAGAATGATATTGTCGTTCGTGCGTACGTACGGACTACCGTCTCCACGAACGCGATGAGATTCATTCCCCATCGTATTCATTCAAGTCTAATTATCATTTGATGACTAAAAATAATGTTTAAGGAATTTATATCATTATGCATATGAATAAGATACATCCCATCCATAACAAATATCTCTCACATAACAAATAATATAAAGTAAAATGAATCCGTTAACACCCGAAACGACTATAATACTAAGATATTATTAACAAATCAATGTTAGAAGATCATATATGATATAAAATTAATGTATATAATTCTTGTATAATTCAATAACAATTATTTCACCATTATAAATGAGGTTAACCTACCCTCAACCAAAGAAAAGGTAAAAAGTAAGGGGTTTCTTATCTCACTTTTAATTCCGTGAGATTTCCATTGTTCACCACTTATTTATTGCATGTGGTGTGTGTACTGACCATGATTGTATTCATTGTGTAATATACTTTAATTTATGGATATTTACATCATCATTTTATGATTCTTGTTTCATGGGTGTATGTTCTGTAAGTTACCAAATCGATAAGGGAATTTGAAATTTCAATTTCCACTCATTCGGCTTTACGCATACTTCATTGATTATTTTACTCCAAGATTATGTGTGGAATCACTATTCATTTTCTTATGTCGTAATTTCCACTCCCCTTTCTGTAGATATAATTTTTATACACATAATCACTCCATTGATAAATTCTCAAGTCATTGATATGAACTTGATAAGATTAATTTTAACTCAATCTCTATTTGTTGAGTTAAATATCCAATCCATTGGTGTTGTTTTTACAAGAATGTGTGTGAATGTCCTCTGATTTATTTACACTAAATATCCAATCATATTGAGTTTATTTATATTTTTCACACATAATTATGTCGTTTATTTATCCTTAACCTAAGGATATAGTCTTTATAAGAGATTCCATCTCAATTTACATTCCATTGAGACTTCTTTGTTGTTATACACCAATTCACTTTTATATGGGGTATATAATGTACTTTGACATAGTATATCATGAATCCCTTTATTCTCATGATATTATAAAGTTTTTATTACCTCAATTATTTTTATTCAAGTGTCTCTCTTTTGGTTAGGAACTCTAACTAAAATATCATTTTAAATGTTTTAAAGATTTATTATTCTAAATATTTCTCATTAATGTCCATGTTTTTAAAATGTTTTTAAGGATTTATTTATATGGACATTAATGTTTTAAAATTAAAATTCCTTTTAAAAGTTTAAAAGTGTTATGGGACACTTTGATTCAAAAATATATTTTTAAATGGCTTCTTGAAAAATATTGTGACTTTTAAATGTTTTCAAGAAAAAGGGGGATATTTCTATCAAATGGTTTTGATGATTATTTTCATCTATGTCAATATCCTTAATTATTCTCGATTGAGGTTAATCTATTATAATAAAATCTTTATTATTGTATTGAATGAGTTATGTTTGATTGTGGATGTGCTATTTTTATACCATTCATTGTTTGTGGATAAAGTATTGACATTTCGTATGCTAGTTTTAATACAAATGTTTCTGTTATGTTTCAAACTTTTCATATGAGGAATGAATTGGACTTAGTAAGTGACGGGTGGAGCCCGCTATAGCTCCTCGATGCATCGGTAGGTCTCATGAGACAAACTAGTGTCTTGGCACAAGGCCTTTAAAAAATCTTATTTGTAGTCTTGGCACAAGGCCTTGACTATGTGGTTATGATAGTCTGGCATTATGCATTCCATCATTATGAAAGTGGTTATTGATATTGCGTGTGATTATTCGACTAGTAGAATATCCATGTGAATAATTAAATGGCATTATTTCATTTTATTTTTTCCATATTATGTTGAAGTTAAAGTTTTAAAGGATTTTTTTTAGTTATACATTTCCTTAAATGTTTATGCTTATTTATGAAAGTTTCTACTATATTGTTATCCTTACTAATAATCTGAGCTCACCCCTTTCTTTGTTTTATTTTTCCCAGGATGTGAAGAAGTATTTTATAAATGACCTGTAGGGATAGTATGAGGGGATATGAGTGTGTTCTATGGAGATAAGATGTTGTTGTAGTTTTTTACTTTATGATGTAATGAAAACTTTATGAATGTATCTAGTGATTCGAAGGCTACTAATCTAATTGCTCTTTAGAGACTTGATCTTTTGTGATCATGCCAATGTTATTTAATAATGCACCGACTCTGGGTAACTGGGGTCGGGGCGTTACAGTTGGTATCAGAGGAAGTTTAGTACAAACCTTCGAAGCTAGATTTAGATAAAATCTGATTAGAGCACATAGACCTAAGATGGACTTTGAGGATTAGTATAGAAGAACTTACTAGAATTTTGGTATTGTAGATATTTTGTGAGTTTTCCGAGCAATAAATCCCTGTTTGGATACGAGCAGGTAGATGTGGCTCTGGCATAGATGTACCTAGGGTTAAAACCTGAAAACATCTTTTTGAGCTAGACTCTAATGGGAACTAGTGCACAAAAATGGGCCTTACTACACTCTTGGTTACGAAACTCCTGAGGGATATTCTTAGGATAATTCTCATTTTCTTTACAAACCATTATGAAGGGTTTATGAGTATATAATTCCTCAAAGAAAACATTTTTATGATTATGGATTATATCCATAAAATGTTCAATCTATGTTAAGTGTTTTAAAAGTTTGGATTTATGTATTGTGATTCATAAACTAATCTAGTGTATGCCATTGTATAGAAATTGCACCCAGTATAAGGAATGTGAACTCCAACAATACGTATGATCCAAAGAGTAAGAAGGATCATATCTTTCACGGTATTAAGCCAACATTTAGAAGAGAAATAGTCTCTCATGTATTCTCAACATATGAAGAAATAGTATCATGTGTTAATAAGATAAGTAACGAATTATCTGAGTCCTATGGCCTTTGAAGGGAAGCAAGAGAAGAAAAGGATGGAAGAGAGAAAGATGGATAAAGGGAAGAGGGAAAAGAAGAATTTTCCCATATGTGATAGCTGTGGGAAGAAACGCCCTGGAACTTGCCTGAAGGGAATGAGAGTTTTTTATAAGTGTGTAGAAAAAGGACACCATGTACGTGACTGCAAGGGTAAGAAAAAGGTTTCAAATGTACAATGCTTCATCTGTAAGGAGTTGGGACACTACACGAACCAATGTCCAAATCATAAAAGTATGCCCCAAATGATGCTATTGGGTAATAATCAAGTTATTATACTACCACAGATGAGGAGGAATGATTAGAGTTCTTATTTTTTTATTAAAGAATTATTTTATTTGAGTGTTGTATCAACGATGTACTGGTTATAATAATTATGGAGTATATAAGGATTATACTGTAGTACTATTTCATTAAGGACTTAAGATTGTGTGGAACCAAGAAAAGTGACTCAATATAAGGTTAAATTTTTGTAAAATATATGGTTGATAGAAATATAAACCATAATATGGTTCTGATGCTGAGGTAGTGATTTTGGAATAATACATGTTTTATTTGGATAAATTATATTGGATATTCTTGAATACCTTGAAAACTTATTAATGATTTGTATATTCTATCATTGTTTAAGTTTACAACATTTTTGGATAAAAGGAGTATATCCAGTATTCTATAAGTAATAAGGGAATGTTAATATAATCAATAAGGTTTTATGGAAATTCAGGATGTTGCGGTGCTTTAAAAGAATACATGATGAAGGTGCTCACATGTTATTACATGGAAAAAAGGATCTTCATTGTGTTTACCTTCCTTATAAATTTTGGATTGTGAGTTTAGACAGAAGTATTCTGGATAAGTCTAGTTTGATATTATTTTTAGATTTCCATAAAAAGGAAAACCCGGAGGTCAGGCGATAACCCGTCGCGTCCGGCAAGGCCATGAGACTTGAACCCGCAACCGAAGGGCGACAAGGGTGTATCACCTACCACTGGCCCACGTGATGTCCTGGATTGTATAACGTAGTTTCTTTTTTTAAAAGGGTCTGATAGGTGAATTAAAAATTCATTTTTTTTTGAACCCTATATGAATAGGATAAATTGAATATTTTTTCATTTTTATTATCTTTTAGAGTGAAAGATGAATTTGTTGTAGAAATTAGTTAAAGGATAGAACTTTACTTGTCAAGTATATATATGTATATATTTTTCTTCTTCTCTTATTCTATGAAGAAATTAATTATTAAACTTTAGTGAAGGGATCTTAAAACCAAAAATGTGTTATCCTAATACCTTATGTTTTTTTGAACCGGTGGTATTTTAAATCATCATAGATTGATTAATTTAAGGCCCTCAATTTTACATTTGTTTGTGATTGATGACCTCAATCACTACCTATAAATATTTACATTTTTCCTCCAATTATATGTCTCTAATTTCCACCAATTTTCTCCTAATCGATATCATAATTTGGTGGTGACCCTTTCATTTTCCTTTTCCTCTTATTAAGACTAAATTTTATTAACCTAATTTCCGATATGGGTTTTCCCAAATGTATTTTCTATTTTCAACCTTTTATTTTAGAAGAACAATTTTAAATTGTGAGGATGAAATTTATTGAAGGAGGGAAAAATGTAACACCCCAAGATTTCATAGTACGTTATTTCTTCAAAGTCATTCAATAACTTTCACTGCACACAACACCGAGTTTAAGCGCACCACGACTTACCAAACTAGCCATTATGAATAGTAATACCAACTTTTTGAAATTTTATGAATTTTATCTTTCAAAATGGACTTCATTTTTGGATTCGTAATATCAAAATTAGCTTAGGGTGAAATTTCGGTACATTTCTGATAACTTTCATATTTTGATGAATAGTGAAAATTACTAAATTTTAATTAAAAAAACTTTTTTAATCAAAATAATTAATGGTGATAAATTATGAATTTTAATGTTTTGGAAGTATAATTAGATTATATTTTTATCATTTAATACAATTTAGGTCATTATAAGTAATTTTGCATTTAAATTTGACATAAACAAGTGTCAATCTTTTGGTAGTTATAATTTCATAAAAACACGCTTTTTGTTTTTACAACGGGAATTAATTTTAAATTAATTTATGCCAATTAATTGTTTTGAATTTATAAAAATGGATTCCATATTTGGAATCAGGAGGTCTAAATTGTGTAAATAGGTAACTTTTATTTTTAGACATTTTGAATAATTACTTCGGTAAATATTTTATTTACCATGGTTAAAGGGTAAATCCGGTAAATAAGGGTAAAAAAATAATATTATAATAATATTAAATTACCCTAAAATGTGTCCTAACCCTATTTTTTGATACATTCCCGACCATGGTCATATTTGGGTCGATTTTGGGACCTCATGGATCCACTTGTAAGTGATAATGACACTTTATATTAATTAAGTTAAAGTAAATACAAAAATGACATAAGCATATATATTTTAGCAAAACAATTTTTACATAGGGTTATATATGTTATATTTTAAACTATAAATATTAATTAGAAATATATAAATATTTCCTACATAATTTAATTTTATTTATAATTTTTAGACATTGAATAATTAAATTTATTTATGACACAATAATGATGCAGTATTTTCCTTATTAATGAAATAATCAAATAATTGGTATTATAAATGTTAAAATAAATATTATTTGAAAGTTTTGATGACATCCATAAATTTTATTGGTTAATATTACATGTTAGGATTACTTAAATGAATTTTTTTCGAATTAATAAATTTGTTAAAGTCTTTAACAAAAATTAATTATTAAATAGTGTCAAAATTGACATAAAGGAGTATTTAAAACAAATATTATATTATTAATTGATATTCTATTCCTAAAAATCTAAGGTTTCGACCAAATGACTTATATAATTATAGGTGTATCATTAATGGACCATTTTTGGGTATCTTTAAAGTATATAGTAAGTTTATTAACTATATAATATAAAAATACAAAGAGACATGGTAAATGTCAAACTAATTAACTAAGAGTTAAAACTAAAAGATAATGTTAATAAAGTGACCCAAACATATCTAAAACCTATTGGTTGAGTGGTTTTAGACCTATCCCCACCTTATCCTTTAAATAAGTCACTTTTGAGCCATTAGAAACCAAATATGAATTTATTATAAAATAATATTTCTAGTTTTTTCTAAGGTGTCCCTCACCCCTCTTATAAAAAGGCACTCCCCCTTCTATCTAATTCAAACCTTAAAAGCATTTTGGATCGGCCAAAACCCAACCAAATATTCTCTAAACTCCCCTAAATTCATCCTAATGGACTTCCTTTAGTCATAAATCCAACTTAAGGAGCCTTTTTGATCAAATCAATAGGAAGAACCCGAAGAAGAGGTAATAATTTCACCACCCTCTTTCAAGTTTCTTTCTTCTTCCACTTATTATTTATTTGTTATTTCTATTATAAAATAATAAATCTAGTATCTTATATATAATGTGATGTTATTATAAATATGTTACAACCATATTCAGTATTCTATCCATCCTTTGAATGACATGTCACCATACGTGCGTACGTACGGCTTACCGTCTCCACATCGTGCTGTAATTGTTATTCAAAACATTATTATTTGGATGGGTATGATAATGATGTGTAATTTAAGTAAATAATAAATATAAAATTATAATTATTCTGTATATATTATATTCCATCCAATTATATATTATTTTAATATCAAAAGAATGATATTGTCGCTCGTGCGTACGTACGGACTACCGTCTCCACGAACACGATGAGATTCATTCCCCATCATATCCATTCAATTATAATTCTCATTTTATGATTAAAAATAATGTTTAAGGACTTGATATCATTCTTAATATGAATAATATACATCCCATATATAACAAATATGGCTCACATAACAAAGAATATAAAGGAAAATGAATCTGTTAACACCCGAAACGACGATAATACTAAGATATTATTAACAAATAAATGTTAAAATATCATATATGATATCATATTAATGTATATAATTCTTGTATAATTCGATAAAAATTATTTCACCATTATACAGGAGTTTAACCTACCCTCGACCAAGGAAAAGGTACAAAGTAAGGGGTTTCTTATCTCACTTTTAATTCTGTGAGATTTCCATTGTTCACCACTTATTTATTGCATGTGGTGTGTATACTTCCCATGATTGTATTCATTGTGTAATATACATTAATTTATGGATATTTACATCATCATTGGATGATCCTTCTTTCATGTTTTTATGTTCCATAAGTAACTAAATCGATAAGAGAATTTGAAATTTCAATTTCCGCTCATTCGGCTTTACGCATACTTCATTGATTATTTTACTCCAAGATTATGTGTGGAATCACTATTCATTTTCTTATGTCATAATTTCCACTCCCCTTTCTTTAGATATACTTTTGATACACATAATCACTCCATTTATAAATTCTCAAGTCATCGATATGAACTTTATAAGAGTAATTTTAACTCAATCCCCATTTGTTGAGTTAAATATCCAATTCATTGGTGTTCTTTTTACAAGAATGTGTGTGAATGTCCTCTGATTTATTTACACTAAATATCCAATCATATTGATTGTATTTATATTTTCACACGGAATTATTTCTTTGATTTATCCTTAACCTAAGGATATGGTCTTTATAAGAGATTTCATCTCAATTTACATTCCATTGAGACTTCTTTGTTGTTATACACCAATTCACTTTTATATGGGGTATATAATGTACTTTGACATAGTATATCATGAATCCCTTTATTCTCATGATATTATAAAGTTTTTATTACCTCAATTATTTTTATTCAAGTGTATCTCTTTTGTTTAGGAACTCTAACTAAAATATCATTTTAAATGTTTTAATGATTTATTATTCTAAATCTTTCTCATTAATATCCATGTTTTTAAAATGTTTTTAAGGATTTATTTATATGGACATTAATGTTTTAAAATTAAAATTACTTTTAAAAGTTTCAAAGTGTTATGGGACACTTTGATTCAAAAATCTATTTTTAAATGGCTTCTTGACAAATAGTGTGACTTTTAAATATTTTCAAGAAAAGGGGGGATATTTCTCTCAAATGGTTTTGGTGATTATTTTAATCTATGTAAATATCCTTCATTATTCTTGATTGAGGTTAATATGTTACAATAAAATATTCTATATTGTATTTAATGAGTTATGTTTGACTGTGGATGTGCTATTTTTATACCATTCATGGTTTGTGTATAAAGTATTGACATTTTGTATGCTAGTTTTAATACGAATGTTTGTGTTATGTTTCAAACTTTTCATATGAGGAATTCATTGGACTTAGTAAGTGATGGGTGGAGCCCTCTATAGCTCCTCGATGCATTGGTAGGTTTCATGAGACAAACTAGTGTTTTGGCATAAGGCCTTGACAAAATATTATTTGTAGTCTTGGAACAAGGCCTTGACTATTTGGTTTTGATAGTCTGGCATTATGCATTCCATCATTATGAAAGTGGTTATTGATATTGCATGTGATTATTCGACTAGTATAATATCCATTTGAATAAGTAAATGAATTATTTCATTTTGTTTTTTCCATATTATATTGAAGTTAAAGTTTAAAAGGCTTTTTTTAGTTATACATTACCTTAAATGTTTATGCTTATTTATGAAAGTTTCCGCTATATTGTTATCCTTACTGATCATCTGAGCTCACCCCTTTCTATGTTTTATTTTTCCCAGGATTTGAATAAGTATTTTATGAATGGCCTACAGGGATAGTATGAGTGGATATGAGTGTGGTCTATAGAGACAAGATGTTGTTTTAGTTTTTCACTTTATGATGTAATGTAAACTTTATGAATGTATCTAGTGATTCCAAGGATACTAAACTAATTGGTCTTTTGAGACTTGATCTTTTGTGATCATTCCAATGTTATGTAATAATGCACTGACTATGGGTAACTAGGGTCAGGTAATTACATAAACAATATGTCCAGAACTATGCTGATTGAGATTCATATCTCTCATCGTTACTGGAAAGAGGTTGTTCAAGCAGCAATGTTTACTCAAAATCAAACAGGGCTTTATATGGGAGAAATAAATACACCATATGAGTTGTTTCATGGAAGAAATCCCTCTTTGAAGTATTTTCATGTTTTTAGAAGTAAATTTTTCATCCTAAAAAAAGAAGAAAATCAAGGGAAGTATGGTGATGTTGTAGAAAAGGTAATATTCCTTGGATATTCAATGAAGAGAAAATCCTACACATGTTTCAATAATCGTCTTAAAATAATTTTTTAAAGAAGTGATGTCAAGATAATTTAAGATAATACCACAAATACCTCACGGAGATCTTATGAAAATATGATAGAAAATGAATAAGATATTGTACATGAAACAGATTCAAATATATAAGTAGATAAAGGCATGAAAAAAATTCAGAGGTCACAAAATGAAGATGATTCAGAAGAATAATCAGAAGAAGAAACAATGTCTAAAGAAACTTCATCTAAACCTCATAGGAGAAATAGAAGAGAAGAAATAGATCAATCTAATATCATTGGGGATTGGAACGCACCAACACAGACAGGGATAATGAGGAGTGAAGCACATTCTATATTCCTATAAATTGTAGAACCAACCTCATTTGAAGAATCTGTGAAGGATGAATCATGGTTTAAGTCCATAAATAAATAATTGGAGTGGATTGATAAGAACCAAACATGAAATCTTGTTAAGAGACCTAAAAATCATAATTTTATCAGAAAAAAATGGATTTTAAAAAAAAATGATGATCATGGAAATGTGATCAGAAATAAGGCATGAATAGTGTGTAAAGGATATACACAAATTGAAGGAGTTGATGTTGAAGAAACATTTTATACAGTAGTGATATTGGGGTCTATAAGGCTTCTCCTTGCAATGAAAATTCAAAGCGGTTACAAAGTTTTTCAGATGGATGTAAAAATAGAATTCTTAAATGGTATCCTTGAAGAATAAGTCTACATTGAACAACTAGTGGGTTTTCTAATTGGTAATGATGAAATTAAGTTTTGTAGATTGAAAAAGGCACTCTATAGTCTGAAACAGGCACCACAAGCATGACATTCTCATCTGTATTCTTATCTGAAGAAGCTTCAATTTAAAAGAGGAGGTGTCTCCCATAATCTCTATATGAAAAATTCAAATGAAGATCAATTTATGGTGCTCATATATATGGATGATATTATATTTGGCAGAATTATGAGAAAATCAGTTGAAGAATTTTCCAATAACATGAAATTTGAATTTGAAATGTCTATGATTGGTGAACTTACATACTTCTTAGGGATATAGGTGATTCAGAAGAAGGATTACACTTTCATTTCTCATGAAAAGTATTTAAGAGAGTTGTTGAATAAATTAAATATACATGAATCCAAACCAATGTCGACTCTGGTTGTGGTTAGTAAAAAACTTGTAAATCGTGATGATGGGAATTCTATGGATGCCACCATGTATAGAAGATTCATTGGAAGCTTATTATAATTAACTAAAACACAACCATATTTTGTCTTTGAAACATGCTTAGTAGCCCACTTTCAAAGTAATCCAATGGAAGAACATATGGTGATAGTTAAAAGAATCATAAGGTACATTCAAGGTACTCACAATTATGGATTATAATTTTCTATAGGAATATATAATTAATTATTATCATTTTATGATGTTGATTGGTCTAGAGATATGGTTGATAGAAAGTCTACAAGTGGTGGAGCATTATTTATTGGAAGAAATGTATGGTATGGTTAAGTAAGAAATAGGAAAGTACTTCTCTCAATACTGCTGAAGTAGAGTATATTTCTACTACAAAGGTTTGTACTTAGATATTGTGGATGAAGCAACAACTGACTGATATTGGTGATGAGGTGAAATAACTGATGGTGATTCACTGTGATAATAAGAGTTTGATTGATCTTATGAATAATCTTGTTCATCATTATCATATGAAACATATTGATATCATATATCACTTCATCAAGGAATGAGTTGAACAAGGTGTGATTAAAATGTATCATATTGGAACTGATGACCAAGTGGATGACATTCTAACCAAGCCATTGGAAGCACATGTGTTCGAGAAAAATCAGTTGAACCTCAGTGTTTAGCCACATACCATTGGATGAGGAGGTTATGAGTAATCCTCTCTCCCTAGTTGTGTTAACAATTTTAATCTATTTGTGGAAGTGATGTAGGTTTATAGGGGAGATACGATCCAGGGAGAGTGTTTTTTTATCTCTACAAGTAAAAATTAGGTTCTTTGGGTTTATTTCCAAAGGGGAAGAATAGAGAAATAGAGAAATTCAACATTTTCGATGTTATGAGGAAACAGAGAATGAGATAAAAATTGGGAGAATGAGAATAGAGAAAACAATTTTGTGTTATGAGGAAATAGTTAGAGCTTATATTGGACATCTTTAAGCATTCCAAAACACGAGAACCCAATTCATGCTTGTTGACCTCCTAGTTTTAATGATCATAAAATCATGTTTTTAATAATACTGATTAATTTCATGTTTTCCTATAAGTAATATGTATTTTAAGAATAAGTGATAAAACAGTCTAAGTATGAGACACCATTGAGAGAGACACCATTCTCCATGACACACTGATAGCATAAAAATCTATAAGTCTGAGATACCACTGGGATATCACACCATCAAACTATCATGCTATTTGGATGAAGAATTGACAAAGTATGAGACATCATCGGACAACACACTACTAGGATTTCATGCCGCCAGAACATAAATTTGTCTAAGTATGAGATACTGCCAGAAGTCACACCTCCAGACTCATACCTCTAATACTAAAAAATTACCTAAATATGATACATCATTAGAATATACACTATCAGACCATAGACACTTCCAGAATACTGAAAATTTGGATAATTCTAAGACACTTTTAGTGTCATACCACCAGAGAAACAAACTTCTAGATAAACATACCACCAGATCTTGACACTGCCAGATCCTAAGACACCATCACTATTTTTATTACTTTGTTTATTTTGAATTACATTACTCTAACATCTACATTAATTGAATTTAATTTCATTTACTATTTTAATGATTGTATCTTAAATGTATGAAAGAAATCATGTTAGAACATATGGTATGAGAAAGTAGTTGGTTCAGATGTTCTTACTACTACAGATAAAAGTAGAGAACACTCCCTCATGTAGAGATAGAGAACAACATGAGGAAAGGATAGAGAAATGTTGTACATAAGAAAATAGATGTGTATAGAAAGATCTCATGATTCACTAAATCTTTGAAAGCTAAAGAGAATAAACCTTTTTTAAAACACATACAGGCCACCTATTTTGAACACTTGACTAAGAAATCCAAAGTATCATCACATCCAATGCTTTCCTCCAGTCTGAAAACAAGAGTTTTTTATACTCTTTTATTCTGAAGATTTTGAAAGAACCTGACTCAAGCTTCATTGATAATTCAACTAAAGAGTCACAAGCTGAATTGCAACAGACCGATCACTTCTAAACTCTAAAATCCTAGATTTCTCCATTCTGTTTAGTTTTATTACATTTTTGAGCAGTGTGTGTGCTTACTCTGCTTTACCACATGCACATTGTCTCCTACACTAAACTGGAAGATAGTTTATATCTTCTCAAACACTTTTCTTATTTGTTTCTCCCATGGATAAGAGTGGTAGAGGTCCATGTGTGGCCTATTTATTTTTACACCCATGCATAATTGTGGAAGAGTTCATGGGTGACCAGGAAATTTGTAAACTTTTGTATAAACCTGATCTAGGATGTGAATCATCTAGTTTATTTTATATAAACTGCTTATTGGTGGGTGATCACCAAGTTAAGAGGACTAAGTCTCACTTTTCTTATTTTTTTCTCCCATGGATTAGAGTGGTAAAGGTCCATGTCTATCCTATTTCTTTTTACTCCCATGCATAACTATGGAAGAGGTCATAGGTGACGTGGAAAGTTGTAAACTTTTGTATAAACCCAATCCAGGTTGTGGATCATCTAGTTTATTTTATATAAACTGCTTATTGGTGGGTGATAACAAAGTGGAGAGAACTAAGTCTCAAGTTAATATTGGACCTCTTGTATTCAATCTTTCTATTGTGTGATTTAATTTTGTTTTAGTTTATTTCTACTTTAAAATTGATAAGTTTTTTAAACTATAAAAAAATTCATACTTTGATATTTTATCTTAATTCGTGTTCATATAGTATTTTTATCAAGTTAATTGATTTTAAATGATTCAATTATATTATATATATTATTCATTTGAGAACAAATAAATCTTTAGAGAAATATTTAAAAATATTAAGATATATATCATACTACTTATTTTGATAAAATTTTCTATATTTAAACATTTGAGGGATTTGAAAATAATCCATTTTTAGCAGAAATTTTTATTGGTTACTCAATTCACCCCCCCCCCCATTGTGATACTCACTTTGACCAACATTTGGTATCAAATGATTTCTTTCTTTGGTATTTATGTCTTTCAAATTTATTTTAACTGTGATTTTAGTTATAAATTGAAGATCTTAAATTTATATTAGTTCTAAATTTAGTTCTTTAACATAGATAATCATCAAGAAGGTTCTGCTACCAACAGACCTCCTTTCTTCAATGGAACAAATTATTCCCAATGAAAAATAAAGATGAAAATGCACATAGATAGAATGGGTTTTGATATTTTATCTACAATATAAGATGAATATGTAATACCTGATACTGCTATAAGAACTTGGGATGATGCAAAAAAAAATAGCCTACAATAGTAATTGTAAAGCTATGAATGCCATGTACTGTGACCTTGGAGATGAGTAATTTAATAGGATTTCTGCTTGTAAAACTGATTTTGAGATTTGGGACACTCTATCTATTTCCCATGAGGTAACTTCAACTATTAAAGAAATGAGGCTTAATACCTATACTATTAAATATGATAATTTTAAAATGAAA
The DNA here is from genome assembly GCA_963277665.1 of Viscum album. Classification (NCBI taxonomy): domain Eukaryota; kingdom Viridiplantae; phylum Streptophyta; class Magnoliopsida; order Santalales; family Viscaceae; genus Viscum; species Viscum album. The sequence goes on from OY728159.1 coordinate 1,869,149,189, forward strand.
CCTAATGAGTCCATTTCTGACATGTACCTTAGTTTTAATGATATTTTCAATACCATGAGCTTGCTGGGAAAGAATGCATCTGACAGGGATCAGATAATGAGATTACTGATATGTCTACCTGAAGTATGGAGAGTCACTTCAGTGTCAATCAGATAATTCTATGCTATCAGAAAATTACTATTCAAGGAGCTGATAGGTAAACTTATGATGTATGAAGTTATGTTGAACGTAAACTGATAAGAGGATGAAGAGCTTAAGAGGAAGTCTGTAGTTTTCAAGACTACTGCCCCTAAACAACAGAAATAAAAAAAGAAGGTACAAGCTACCAATTCTAGTGATATTGAATCTGCCTCTGATAGTAATGAGGAAATGGATCACCTATCTAGAATGTTTGAGAAGTTATATAGGAAGAAAAAGTTTTTTAGAAAACCAAAATATAAAGGCAATTATGATAATAGAGTAAATTGGAAGGAAAATAATGATGATCCAAAGGAAGTTGTCTATTATCAATACAAAATAAAATGTCGCATAAAATATGATTTTCCTAAGAAGAAATACAAAAATAAATATGAAGATAAGAATATAAGATACAAGAAGGCCATGAAATCCACTAGGAGTTCATCTGAAGACAGATCTAGTGACTCAGATTCTTCACCAGAAGAAAATATGGATAGAGAAAACATGTGCTTCATTACTAAAGTCATTGAGGTATCTACTTTACCTACAATTTCTAGTTTTTTTCTTATGCATGAGATTGATAATTCTAACAATGAACATAATTATGATAATATGTAAAGTGAATAATTATTTGAATACTGCAACATGATAGAGTATACTTTTAAATAATTAAAGGATATGTATAAAAGTACTAAAAGGAATCATACTCTAACTATAAATAGTATGTTTGACCTATCTATAGAAAAGGATAAAAATATTCAACTGCTCAAAGAAAACAATAAACTCAAACTTTCAAATGATAAATTGAAGAAAGAACTTGAAATTTTTTAAATGGTAGAGTGACACTCACACAAATTTTAGGAAATCAATTTACTCCCAAATATGTTACTGGGATAGGATATGAACCTGGATAGAGGAGAATGACTAATAATAATTTATTTCCTAAATCTAGACCTGAAATATCTACTTCTAATAATTTTTCAAAAGGACCCAACAAAGTTTTTAATTCTAAAAGTTTGAAATATGCTTATAAGACACCCACTAGGTAAATTTGGGTTTCCAAAGCATTGATCACTAATATTTCTAGACCCAAATAGATTTGGGTACCAAAATAATTGCTTTTTTAAAACTTATTTTGTAGGAAAAATGCTTGAAAATCTCCAGAAGAATTCTATGGTACTTAGACAGTGGATGTTTAAGACATCTGATAGGAGACTATTCATTCTTTAAAAGACTTAATAAGGTTGATTGTGGTCATGTCACATTTGGTGATAATGAAAAAGGAAAAATCATCAGCCTAGGCTAGATTGGTAACAAAAACTCGATTTTGATTTATAAAGTTTTATATGTTGGTGGTTTAAAATATAATATGATTATCATTTATAGCTTTTGTGATGATAGTTTTTATGTTAAGTTTGAAAATGATGATTGTAATGTTTTTATTCTAAAAATGATATAATTTTTATTTCATTGAGAAATGAAAATGTTTATGCTGTGGATTTAAATTATTTGTTTTCTCAGAATGTTTCATGATTGAGTGTATTTCATAAGGAATCTTGGATTTGGCATAGAAGACTAGGCCATTGTAACATTCACTCACTTAAGAAGCTAACTAGAAAAGGTTTAGTTAGGCATCTACCTAAACTTGAGTTCCCAACTAATAAAGTCTGTAATCCCTATAAAAAAGTAAAATAGAATAAAGTTTCTTTTAAACTAAAGAAAGAATTGTCAACTTCTCAACCTCTCGAGTTGGTTCACATGGGTTTTTTGGACCTTCTAGAGTTGAAAGTCTTAATGGGAAGCACTATGTTTATGTTCTAGTAGATGACTATTCTAGGTATACTTGGGAATATTTTCTAGCTCACAAAAGTGAAGTCTTCTCTTACTTTACCAAGTATATTAAATATGTATAAAATCATAGTGTAATTAGAATTAAAACCTTAAGGAGTGATCATGGCTGTGATTTTGAAAATCAATATTTTGAAAATCAAGATTTTGAAAATCAATATTTTGAATCTTTTTTCTCACAAAATGTCTGCACTCATAACTTCTCTACTCCTAGGAAACCCTATCAAAATAGATTTTTTGAAAGAATAAATCAAACCTTTCAAGAGATATCTTGGACCGTGTTAAATGAGTATGACCTACCTATTTATTTTTTGTAAGAATCTGTAATATAGTTTGCTATATTATCAAAAGAGTCTTGATCAGAACTATTATTAAGAATATACCTTATGAGTTGTGGAATAATATGAAACTTAAGGTTAATTACTTAAAAGTTTTTGGTTGAAAATTATTTATTCTTAAAACTAAGGATAATTTTGAAAAAAATTCATCCAAAAGTGAGGAATGAATTTTCCTTGGTTATTCAATTTCTAGAAAATCCTATAGAGTTTTCAATAAGAAGTCCAATATTGTAGAAGAATCAATTCAGGTCAAATTTGATGAAACTTACCCACATGATCCTAATAACTAATTAGAAAACCATGAGGATGATTTATCTTTTATGAACATAAATTCAAAACCATTAGATTCTACTGTAAAACAAGCAAAAAATCATCTAGTTCTGAAGAATTTTCAGAACTTCTAGAATGTGAACCGGAAAATCCAGAAGTGACTAGTCTCTCTTTATCTAGAGTTTTTATAACTATTAAGTATCATCCCTTATATGTTTTTTCAGGTGATCTAAATAGAGGAACTCAAACTAGATCTTTTGTTATAAATTAGGTTGAAAATCAATATTTTGTGTCTCAACATGAACCTAAGAAGATTAATGAAGCTATTAATGATGAATTTTGGGTAATTACAATGCAAGAAGAGTTAAATCAATTTAAAAGGAACAAAGTGTGGGAACTTTTAGATAGAAACAAAGAAAACTTGACTATTGGAACTAAATGGGTGTTTAGAAATAGAGTTGATGAGTCATAAAATATAGTTAGAAATAAGGCTAGACTTGTTACATGAGGTTATAGTCAGGAAAGAGGAATTGACTATGAGGAAACCTTTACACCTTTAGCCAGAATTGAGTCTATAAGAGACCTACTTTCTTATGTAACTCATATAGATTTAAATATTTATCAAAAAGATGTAAATATTGAATTCTTAAATGGTTTTATAATTGAGGATTTTTTTTTAGAATAACCCCCTAGTTTTTAAAATAACCACTTTCTAAACTAGGTTTTTAAATTAACAAAAACTTTATATGGTTTAAAATAAAATCCTAGATCTTGGTATGATAGGCTCACCAAATTTCTGATTTCAAAAGGTTTTTCAAAAGGAATAGCTGATCCTACCCTTTTCATAAAATGAATTTCAAAAGATGTATTAGTAGTACAAATATATGTTGATGATATTATTTTTTTTATTCAAATAATTATTTATGTAGTAATTTTTTTAAAATGATGCAAAATGAATTTGAAATGAATTTAATGGGTGAACTCAAATTATTTCTTAGATTTCAGATTTTTCAAAACAAATAAGAAATTATTTTAAACCAAAGTAAATATACAAAATACCTTTTAAAATGTTTTAATCTCGATAATACTAAGAGTGGTGATACTCCTATGAGTACCACCTATAAATAGGATCTTGATGAACCTAGGAAACTAGTTGATCAAACCAGTTATAGAGGTATGATTGGAAATATTCTCTATTTGACTACAAGTCGACCAGATATTATCTTTAGTGTGTGTATATGTGCTTATTTTAAAGAAAACCCAAAAGAATCTCATATTTTTTTTGTTAAAATAATTTTCAAATACAACAAATATACTACCAATTTAGGATTATTTTACCTTAGAGGACAACCATTTGATTTAGTAAGTTATTATGATATTGATTTTTTGGATGCACTTTAGATAGAAAACCCACCTCTAGAACATGTCACTTTTAGACAGGTCTCTAGTTTCATGGTTGAAAGGCACTGTCATGGGTGCTTTCAAATTATGTTTGATTTCAGGTTATTTAGGAGCAGTAGGGTGGCTGAACTAGGTCATCTCTCAAAGAGGCAGTAATTAATAAAACATAATAAATGTATTTTGAAAATAAAATAAAATAAAATAATCACACTACTTGGAAGGATGGGGGTTTTATCATTTATAAAACTAGAATATGTTTTCTGGAAGAAGATTTCATTTTTTTGTTTTTGTTTTTGAAATCAAGTTCAATTAAAAAGACACAACAAGAAGATGATTTTTTAGAAAATATTTTAAAAGGCGTAATCGATCTAACACTACCTATTCATTTATTTATTAATAATTATCATTTAAATTAATATCCAATTATTTATGATTCTCTAATTTTTTAACCCTTGAATCCTATGGGAGTTAACTTAACCACAAAGATGAAATTACTTTAACCCTAGGCTAGCTTCAGAACATGCAATCGCAGCACCCTACTTTGATTGATGTTCTAATGTTAGATTATAGTAAGTGGTTAATTATAGAACATATCCACACTAAAAATGAGGATTAATTGAGCTTATGGATTGTATTTTAACTCTACAAATTTATCCCATGTGGTCTTTTTGTACCGATTAAGTTTTCCCTCTTACAATTTACACTAATTATCGACCTCGCATGTTTTTGTGTTAATTGTTCATTTGCTTACATAGTTTCCTCTAATTTAAAAAACTCAATTCATGGATCGTATTAATTGAATTAAAGTATCTCATTTATTTAAAATAAATAAATGAATAAGTATAGAGGTTTATAGATTACTAAAAAAACTATACTTTCATGGGCAGTGTAGTCATCGTGGAAACGTTTTGCATTCGCAAGGGTCTAGAAAGGGTATAACCCAATATTATTTCTACTCTTGAATTCCATACCAAAGAGGAATATTAGGACCAAAAGGTTTGGGTTCATTCCCCTTTATTAAGAAAAGAAAAATACAACAGAAACCCCCTTTTAAACTAGTTAGGAGAAACCCATTACACACAGTAGTGCCAGAGGGATCAACCCACTACAAAGCCCAATACAGCAGCCCGAAAAGTTAAAAAAATAAACCATTACATGACCGAAGACCAAAAAAACAAATTCCTGAACACAAGTCCCAAAAACCGGACCATTCCACACCGCCGTCTCCAGGGCCATCACAACAGGACCGATTCTGACCAGATCTGGTATTTCGAACAAGATCTGGCTTTGTAGAGGTAGACCACCACACCGACGTCGTGCGTTCACCAAGAACCATCGCAAAAACGACCACACCTGCATCGGAGAACACGCCGCCTTGCTCTGCTGAAAACCGAAAGACAAGCCAAATCGCGCAATAGAGGAGATCTGCCGCCGTGATTGAGCAGTCTTCCCAACGATCCCAGTTGCCTTTCACTGCTGAAAATCGAAAAAAGCCAAGAAAATGGTACCCGCACCAGATCTGGACCCACCTTAGTCTCCTATCACTAGATCCATCCGCCATCGTTTCCATCGGGGGCCCCCACCAGGAAGTCGTGACCCCCGCCCTCCGTCGTCCGCTGAGCTGCCACACAGCACCCCCGGCCGACAGCTGCTGCCAACCTGCCATCCTCGCCGCCGGAAGCGCCCCGTCCCACCGGGTGACCCTCCCACTGTTGATCGTCGCCCCCAAACTGTCATCCGGAGAGGAATGATGTGTCGCCGAAGAAAGACCCATAGATCTGCAAACAGACATCGCCATGGGGAAGAAGCCGCCGAAGAACCCAAAAAATCCAAATGCCAGGGGCAAAACCCTAAGAAGACCAGAGAGCTCTCGGACGAATCCAAGAGCCCCCATCAGAATAACTAAAGAATAACTAAGGAGTTTATTATAAAAACAAAAGTATTACAACACGAAGAAGAAGAAGAAGGCTTCATCGAAGGGATCCTCACTTCAAGATATACCCTTATTGAAATGGTTGGAGAATTGGAGTGTATCCACTTCTCCTCTACCCTAAACTTCCTAATTCACGTCCCAACACCTCCAAATAAGAAAACACCAATTTATAGATTGGAGGTGAGGCTATGTTTAAAGAGGTTTCAAGTGTGAATGGGGAAATTCGACCAAATAAATTAATCCAACTTTCACCGCCTATTTGACCATAAAACATGTGAAATAGCTATCCTTACAGAAGGTTTATTTGTGAAAAAAAATTATTCATAAATATACTCTCAAAATTTGGGCCTAATCAAAGCAAATATGTAGAAGTTATATCCCAAATACAGATGTGATGTCCAATCTGGCGAGTCCAGCCCAACTTTGACATCATAACCCATTTTCATCCACAAAATGCATGATTTAGCTTCCATGTCCTGAATGAAAGTTGTATACCATTGAGTCAGGAATATATTCACAAAATCCTAAGTTCAAATAATTCATATCACAATATTTATGTCCAAAATTCTACAGTGAATTTTAAAGGGTAAAACTGGAATTTTCACCAAATTTTCAAATGAATGATCTAATCCCAAATATTTTATAAATAAACATATTTAACACAATGTGAGGAAATTTTTTCATTTATTATCAACAAAATATTCTACAAAATATTGTTTTATCAACTCCCCCACACTTACCCTTTCACACTCCTAGGAAAAACCTCATATCATGTATTTGAAAAAATTGTGACAAGATATGCATATTCAAATTTCTCAATCTATAGTGTAATTATGGGAAAAGTAAGAATCCTATCAAGAGTCAATATCAATAAATTTTAAATTAATTGTCTCATAAATTGTGTCAAAACAAAATCCAGTGAGATTCATAACACTAATAATAGCGAAACAAGTCATGGGTCTTCTATGCCACTAATTCTCCGGGTGTGTGTGCCAACCATTCCAAGCTCATAAATCCACCCTTTATTCAGTATATTCAGGTCAATTAAAATAATTCTTATTACCTGGTTTAATTTACTGAACATGTTCTACATTCCTTTATAATCAAATTTCAAGACCCACTCACTTAATCATTCCCAAAAGTCAAACCTTAAACTCCTGACCTAGATATCCCCATATGTTGTACATTTAATCACTCACCAAATTTTTTTTTTGTTTTTTTTATGTTTCACTTGTAACAAATATCACACTCAACTCTCAACCCATGTTTGATCTTCTCATAGCACTAATTTTAATAGTTATAACAAGATAAAAGGTAGATGAAGAGTGGTTTTTGACTTGTCCAGGACACAACCCATATTTTTTTTGAGGTCGTACAATAGTCGAATAATAGGTACACACACATAGTTCAATTCGATATAGTAATGAAACTAATTAGAAGAGAAACAGATGTATGGATCAACCAATTAATTTTTTTACCTAACTTTACTATACCTTCAATTGGGTAGGAAAAATTTCACAAGTCATGGTTGAGTGAAAATTTGTGTGGAGAAATAAATGACACAATTTACCATGAATAAATATCACAAATAATGATGTCAAAATATAAAAGGTTTAATAATTACACAACCATTCATATCATTGACTACTTCAATTTTTATAAAAATCAACCCCTGATGATGAAATATTACTCATGATTATAATTATACTAATTAATTTTGAAAACATTAATTTTCCATATATTCCACATGAGAATGATACATGATATATTTTTTATTGATTTTTTGTTGTTTTTTTTTTGAAAATTTTAACCAAAAACATAATAGAAAATACACACAAATGAAAATCATAAATATCTACCCCAAAATGTTTTCCCCTCCCCCGCACTTAAAATATTTCATTGTCTTTAATTTGAACCTATGAGATGATATATTCACATGAAATTTATAATTTTAAATATGAAAAAGAATATAAAAGTGAAAGGGTTAGGAACAGCCTGATATGCTCAAGTGATGATGGGGTCATGCAGTGTGATGAAATCCACTGCATCAGTTGGAAGTCCCTCAATGATTTTCTTAAAATGTTTCTCATTGACTGTAAAGATCCTTCCAGTGTCCTCTTATGTGATCTCCACTACACCATAAGTTAAAACATTTGATACAATATAAGGACCTAACCATCTGGAATGCAACTTACCAGGCATCAGCTTCAGTCGCGAACTGTAGAGAAGGACTTTCTCTCCAACATAAAAATCCCTTTGTTGGATAATTATATCATGAGATGATTTTGATCTTTCCTTGTAGAGACTTGAGTTCACATATGAAGACAATATAATCTCCTTAAGCTCTTGAATTTGTAGCTTCCTTTGAATTCCATATTGGGCCAAATCCATGTTGCATTTCTTTATAGCCCAATAATCCTGATGCTCAAATTCCACGGGGAGATGATATGCTTTCCCAAAAACAATCTGAAATGTGGAAATACCAATGGGTGTCTTGTATGTCATCCTGTAATCCCATAGCGCATCATCCAAGCGCTTGATCCAATCCTTCCTATTCGGCTGCACGGTTTTCTCCAAAATTTGTTTAACTCACGATTCGAAACCTCAACCTAGCCATTTTTTTGGGGTTGGTATGGTGTTGATGTTTTGTGTGTCACCCCATACTTCTTAAGGATGGAAGTAAAATTCTTATTGCATAAGTGTGTCCCTTGGTCACTGATGATGGCCTTTGGTACTCCAAACCTACAAAAAAAATTGTGTCTTGAAAAAGTCCACTACAACATGAGAATCATCAGTCCTGGTGGCCTTAGCTTACACCCATTTACTCACATAATCAACAGCAACCAAAATATATAGAAACCAAAGGAACTAGGAAAAGGACCCATAAAATCTATACCCCATACATTAAAAATCTCACAGAATAGTATGGGTTATTATGGAATCTAACATCTCTTAAAAATGTTCCCAGTGTGTTGTCAACGAGTGCATGACTTAAAAAACACATGGGCATCATCGAATAAGCTAGTACAATATAATCCAGAGTCTAAGACTTTCCTAGATATCTTTTGGGGTCAAAAGTTTCATCCACATGAAAGTGTATGGAAAAAATGAAGAACAGACTCAAACTCATGATCAGGAACAGGCCTCTTAATAACTTGATCACTACACATGCTCCAGAGGTATGGATCATCCCAAACATAAAATCTTGACTCGCTCTTTAATTTTTGGACTTGATACTTCTTTAAATTTGTAGGGATTTCAGATGCAACAAGTTAGTTCACTAAATAATCATACCAAGGATGGATACCTGAGATGGAATAAAGATTCTCATCGGGGAAAGTGTCCCAAAGTGGTACCTGGTCTAAGGTGTCATCCTATAGTGTGTGAGTAAGCCTACTCATGTGGTCCACTGTAACGCCCCGAACCCAGTTACCCAGAGTCGGTGCATTATTACATAACATTGGCATGATCACAAGAAAGATCAAGTCTCGAAAGACCGATTAGTTTAGTAGCCTTGGAAACACTATATACAATCATAAAGTTTTACATTACATCATAAAAAAAAACATCTTGTCTTCATATCCCCTCATACTATCCCTACAGGTCATTCATAAATTATTTCTTCATAATCCTGGGAAAAAAATAAAACATTTAAAGGGGTGAGCTCAGATGCTCAGTAAGGATAATATTATAGCAGAAGATTTCATAGATAAGCATAAACACTTAAGGCAATTTATAACTAAAACAAAAGCCTTTTTAAACTTGAACTTCAGCATAAAATGGAAAAGATAAAATAAAATAATGTCATTTACTTAATCACATGGATATTCTACTAGTCTAATTATCACATGCAATATCAATAACCACTTTCATAATGATGGAATGCATAATTCCAAACTATCATAACCACATAGCCAAGGCCTCGTGCCAAGACTACAAATAAGATTTTGCCAAGGCCTTGTGCCAAGACACTAGTTTGTCTCATGAGACCTATCGATGCATCGAGGAGCTATAGCGGGCTCCACCCGTCACTTATTAAGTCCAATGCATTCCTCATATGAACAGGTTTAAACATAACATAAACATTCGTATTAAAACTAGCATATGAAATGTCAATACTTTAACCACAAACCATGAATGGTATAAAAATAGCACATCCACAGTCAAACATAACTCATTCGATACAATATGGAAGATTGTATTGTATCACATTAACCTCAATAAAGAATAATGAAGGATGTTGATATAGATGAAAATAATCATCAAAACTATTTGAGAGAAATATCCCCCTTTTTCTTGAAATCATTTAAAAGTCACACTATTTGTCAAGAAGCCGTTTAAAAATTTATTTTTGAATCAAAGTGTCCCATACCACTTTGAAACTTTCAAAAGGAGTTTTAATTTTAAAACTTTAATGTCCATATAAATAAATCCTTAAAACCATTTTTTAAAACATGGACATTAATGAGAAATATTTAGAAGAATATGTCTTTAAAACATTTAAAATGGTATTTTAGTTATAGTTTCTAACCAAAAGAGAGACACTTTAATACAAATAATTGAGGTAATCAAAACTTTGTAATATCATGAGAATAAATGGATTCATGATATACTATGTCAAAGTACATTATATACACAACATAAAATTGATTTGGTGTATAACAACAAAGAAGTCTCAATGGAATATAAATTGAGATGAAATCTCTCATAAAGGCTGTATCCTTAGGTTAAGGATAAATCAAAGACATAATTATGTGTGACAAATATAAATACACTAAATATGATTGGATATTCAGTGTAAAAAAATCAAGGGACATTCACACATATTCTAGTAAAAACAACACCAATGAATTGGATGTTTATCTCAACAAATCGAGATTGAGTAAAAATTACTCTTATCAAGTTCATACCGATGACTTGAGAATTTATCAATGGAGTGATTATGTGTATAAAAAGTATATCCACATAAAGGGGAGTGGAAATTATGACATAATCAAATGAATAGTGATTACACATATAATCTTGGAGTAAAATAATCAATGAAGTATGCGTAAAGCCGAATGAGTGGAAATTGAAATTTCAAATTCCCTTACTGATTTGGTAACATACAAAACATACACCCATGAAAGAAGGATCATACAATGATGATGTAAATATACATTAATTAAATTATATTACACAATGAATACAAACATGGGCAGTACACACACCACATGTAATAAATAAGTGGTGAACAATGGAATTCTCACGGAATTAAAAGTGAGATAAGAAACCCCTTACCTTGTACTTTTCCTTGGTTGGGGGTAGGTTAACCTCCTGTATAATGTTGAAATAATTTTTATTAAATTATTCATGAATCATATACATTAATATGATATCATATATGATCTTTTAACATTGATTTGTTAATAATATCTTAGAATTATTGTCGTTTCAGGTGTTAACTTACTCGTTTTCTTTTATATGTTTTGTTACGTAAGCCATGTTTGTCATAGATAGGTTGTATCTTATTCATATCCATAATGATATAAAGTTCTTAAACATTATTTTTAAATCATCAAATGATAATTATACTTGAATGGATATGATGGAGAATGAATCTCATCACGTTCGTGGAGAAGGTAGTCCGTACGTACGCACGAGCGACAATATCATTCTTTTGATATTAAAATAATATATACTTGGATGGTATATTATATATAAAGAATCATTATCATGTTATATTTATTGTTTACATGAATTATACATCATTATTATACCCATCCAAATAATAATATATTGAATAACAATTACACCATGACGTGGAGACGGTAAGCCGTACGTACGCACGTATGGTGACATGTTATTCAAAGGGTGGATAGAATACTGAATATGGTTGTACCATATTTATAATAACATCACATTATATATAAGATACTGGAGTTATTATTTTAGAATGTTAATAACAAAGAAAGAAGAAGTGGAAAAAGAAAGGAACTTGAAAAGGGGTGGTGAAAACATTACCTCTTCTTCGGGTTCTTCCTTTTGATTTGATCAAAAAGGCTCCTTAGGTTGGATTTCTGATCAAACTAAGGCCTCTAGGTTGTAGTGAGTGAAGTTTAGAGAGTATTTGGGCAGGGTTTGGCCGAACCAAAAGGCTTTGAAGGTGTGAATAAATGAGAAGGATGAGTGCCCTTTTATAAGAGGGGTGAGGGGCACCTTTGGAAAAGCTAGAAATATTAATTTATAATAAATTCATATTCGGTTTCTAATGGCTCCAAAGTTGATTATTCAAATTTTAAGGTTGGTATAGGTCGAAAACCATTCAACCAATAGAATTTAAACAGGTTTGGGTTACTATATTAACCTTATCTTTTAGTTTTAACTCTTAGTTAATTAGTTTGACATTTACCATGTCACTTTGTATTTTTATATTATATAGTTAATAAACTTACTATATACATCCAAGAGACCCCCAAGTGGTCCATTAATGATAAAAATATCATGATATAAGTATCTTGTACGAAACATAGATTTTTATGAATTTAATATCAATTAATAATATAATATTTTTTTAAAAACTCTTTTATGTCAATTTTGACACTATTCAATAGTTGATTTTTGTGAAACTCATAACAGAATTATTACTTCAAAAAAAGTCAATTAAATAAATCCTAATATGTCATATTATCCTATAAAATTAGTTTAATTCATAAAAAGTCTCAAATTATATTTATTTGTGTATTTATAATATCAATTATTCTAATTTTTCACTATTATGGTAATTACTGCATCATCATTGTGTCATAAATAAATTAAATTATTTAATGTCTAAAAATTATAAATAAAATATAATTATGTAGGAAATATTATTATATTTCTAATGAATATTTACAATCGAATTTATCTTATAGATAACCCTATATTAAAAATGTTTTAGTAAATAAACTTTGATTTTAACTCTTTTAACTCTTCTTTGAATTAAATAATAATAAATGTCCTAATCTAATCCAAGTGGACCTAAATGATAATATTTTATTCCTAAGGTTGTTTTTGGTCGAGATAAACTTGTCAAATAGAATTAGGACATGTTTTAGGGTAATATCAATATTATTTTTACCCTTAATTACCCTATTTACTTTTAACCATAGTAAATAAAAGTAAAAAGTTACTATTCACCAAAAATTATTTTCATCTCATTGAACCACATTTTAATTCTTGATATTAACCGTGTCTCTCGGATTTTTGAAATTCCATTCACAGAAGCGATAAAATTAAGTTTTATGAAAAATTCAGTTTTTTTAACGACCACTTAGTAGTTTCACTATTCATCAAAAATTGAAGTTTTTCAGAACAATGCCAAAATTTCACCCTAAGCTATAATTGATATTCCGAATTCAAAAATGATTTCTATTTTACAAAATTCCAAACATATAAGTTTCATTAATTAATTTTATAATTAATTCCCGCTGTCACAACAAATAGCGTGTTTTTAAGAAACAATATATATCAAAAGATTGACAATTGTTTAGGTCCAATTTCAAAGTGAAATTAATTCTAATGAACACCATTGGATAAAATGGTAAAAATATATTCTAATTATACTTTTAAACCACTAAATAATATAATTTATCACAATAATTTATTTTGATTAAAAAAGTTGTTTTTAAGTATTTTTCACTATTCATAAAAATTGGAAGTTCTCAAAAAAATACCAAAAATTCATCTTAGGATAATTTTGATATTCCGAAACCAAAAATGAAGTCCATTTTGAAATATAAAATATATATAATTTCAAAAAAGTAGGTATTACTATTCATAACGACTAGTTTGATTGGTTGTGGTGTGTTAGAACTCGATGTTGCGTACAACACATGTTATCGCATTATTCAAAGAGAAGCGTACCGTAGAAGCTTGGGGTGTTACATCCGTCACCAGGTTTTCTAACCCCTTATTATCCTTTATCTCAATATCAAATTCTTGAAGAAGGAGCGTCCATCGGATTAGCCTATTCTTTACATCTGTCTTCTTCAAGAGGTACCTCATAGCTACATGGTCAGAAAAAACAACTAATTTAGAGCCCAATAAATATGAATAGAATTTATCTAAAGAAAATATGATAGCAAGAAACTTATTTTCCATGGTTATGTAGTTTTATTAGGCTGAATCTAGTGTCCTTGATGCATATACAATCACAAGTGAACGTCCCTCAACCCTATGAGATAAGACAGCTCCAACCGCGAAGTTGGAGGAATCACACATAAGCTCAAAAGGAAGCTCCCACCGTAGAGGTTGTATGATAGGTGGAGTGGTAATATATTGTTTTATCTCATCAAATGAAGTCCTGCAAAAATCATCAAACACAAAATCAGAATCCTTTTTAAGTAATCACGACATGAGAAGAGAAATCATACTAAAATATTTGATGAAATGCTGATAAAACCCTGTATGCTCTAGGAAAGATCTAACATCACGTGCACATGAAGGATAGGGTAAGGATGAAATGATATCTAACTTAGATTTATCAACCTATATCCCATGTTTTGACACTACATGCCCTAAGACAATCCCATACTCTACCATGAAATGACACTTTTCAAAGTTTAAGACCAGATTCTCTTCAATACAGTGATTCAAAACCTTTCCCAAACAAGAGATACAATCATCAAATGAAGACCCATACACTATAAAATCGTCCATAAATACCTCCATTAAGGTATCAATAAAGTTATAAAAAATACTCACCATGCATCTCTAGAAGGTACCTGGGGAATTTCAAAGTCCAAATGGCATCCTCTAATAGGAAAACGTATTGAATGGACAAGTGAATGTTGTCTTCTCATGATCCTCTAGAGCAATAAGAACCTAAAAATATCCATAAAATCCATCCAAGAAACAATAGTGTGTTATCCCAGCTAGTCTCTCAAGTATTTGATTAATAAATGGGAGAGGGAAATACTCCTTGCGAGTGGACTAATTTAGTTTCCTATAATCAATACACACACGCCAACTATTTTTCACCCTCATTGGAACTAACTCCTATTTATCATTTTTAACAACAGTAAAACCACTTTTCTTAGGCATAACATAAATAGGACTCACCCACTGAGAATCTGAAATGGGATAAATTATACCTTCCTCGAGAAATTTTTCAACCCCTTTTTTAATAACTTCTAGAAGGGTTGGATTAAGTCTCCTTTGTGGCTACCTAACTGGTTTAGCCCCATACTCCAAAATAATCCTATGCATGAAAATAGAGGGGCTAATACCTAATATGTCAGCCAAGGTCCACCTGATTTCCTTAATTTTCTCCCTCAAAAGATTCAAAAGTTTTTATTCATGTTAAAAAGGGATATTTTTAGCAATTATAATAGGTAATTTCTCACCACATAACAAGTATGAGTATTTGAGATTAGGTGGAAATGGCTTGAGTTCCAATTAAGGGGGTACAGTATGGATAGAGAGATTAAAGGAACTGAAATATGTGCAGAATGAACATTAGTACCAAAATCGTCATCATCAAAATTAGAGAATAATGCATCAAAACCATCAGCATATTCAATATCCATGTCATAATCAGAGTTCACATGATCAAAATAAAAATATGAATTCATTTAAAAATAAAATTAAAAGACTTTTTTTCATTATAAATAGGTGTGTAAGTGCTCTTAGACATAAAACTAAAACCAATACTCATAATATCCCTAATCATTAAACAATCAAATTCTATGGGGTTTTTATTTTTTGGTTCAAAATGGGAGATAACAAATGAATAATGGTCCTCTAAGGGGTACTTCATGGAGTCCATAACATTAAATATCACAACTTCATCTCCAAAATCCATGGAAAGTGTACCCTAATTGACATTTATGATAGTTTTTGAAGTTTTTAGGAAGGGTCTACCTAAGATAATGGGATCATAAGAACTTACCTGATCATTCTCCATGTTAAGAATGTAGAAATCTTCTAAAAATATCATGTCTCTTACCCAGATAAGTATATCCTCAAGGACTCCCACTAGATATGTTGTAGCTCTATTTTCCAACTGCACCACTACTCTTATCGGCTTCAAATCACCAACCTGTAAATAATAAAATACAGAGTGAGGCATTATATTTATGGAATCTCCTAAATCACAAAGAGCATCAGAAAAGTGAAACTCCTCTATGGTGCATGGGATGGTGAATTTCCCTGGATCCTTGCACTTTGTTGGCATTACTAGAGTTGGTATAATGAGTGCTGACACATTCCTTCCAAGATTGATCCTCTCATTTCCCTTGATTCCTATTCAATTTGTATAAAGTTATTTTAAGAATTTGGCATACCTTGGTATTTGTTTAATGGCTTCAAGTAAAGGGATTTTGATCTCTACACACTTGAATGTATCTAAAACTTCTTTTTGCATCACCTCTTTAGCCATATTTTTGGTTTGAAAAACTCTATTTGGAAAAGGAATGGGTTTAGAAGGAATATCATCAATCATTTTCTTACCTTTATCTTTCTCCTTAGGTTGCTTAATAATTGGTGTGGAATGAGGATTTTCTAGAGTTGAGGTGAATCCCAGTGGAATGGTAGGTGCAGATGTATCATTCATTTTCTTCCCACTTCTCAATGTGATGGCACTATCATTCCCCTTGGGATTTGGACTAGGTTGGGAATTAATATTTCTAGAGTTCTTACTTACCAGTTCATAGAGGGTAGTGGAAATCTGGCTCATTTGTGTCTTCAACTCCCTCAGCTCCGAATATTGACTCTTCAACCCATTCTATTGATTAAGAATAATTTGCTTCAAAATTTCATCATTGTTAGAATATACCTTGGGTGGGGGATTCCCTTGTTGTTGGATTGTTGATTCTTGGGCTTCAAATATCCTTTGGGGTTGTTGGAAACCCTGCTGGTAAGGTGGAGGTTATTGGAATTTTTTTTGAAAAGGGGCGCCTTTGTTGTTGTCCAGAGCCATACCTCATGTCTGATTGATCCTTCCACCCTTGATTGTATGCTGGTTTAAATGAATCAATATTATTTTGGGGATATGGTTGTTGTTTCTAATGATATGGTCTACCAGGAAACATTGTTGCACAATCTTCTATTTTTTGTAGTTGTGGGAAACAGTTAGTTGGGTGGCTTGTCTTAGTGAAAATGCCACATGGCCTTGAAGGAGGGGGTTGGTATGTCTTTTGAGCCAAATCAATTTGTCTCACCTTAGTTTCCAATTATTCTAACTAAGTATCAATCAATTTATTTTCAAGAGAGGAAGGACTTACCTGTTGTACTCCTCTAACATGTGGTGTACCTTGATCGCCAAATTGTTGGGAGTTTTGTGTCATCTTGTCGATCAACGCACATGTAGTTGCTAGTGTTTTGTCTACCACTGACCCTAAAAATTCACTATCCACCATGATTCTCTCCATAGGTTTGAGTCCTTCATAGAATTATTGGATGATGAGTTTCTCAATGATTTGGTGATGCGAACAGCTTGTGCACAACTTCTTGAATCGCTCACAGTACTCATACATTGACTCCTTTTGTGATTGCTTGATCCTAGAGATATCTTTTTGAATACATGTGGTCCTTGATTCTGGAAAAAATCTATGTAATAAAATATGTTTCAAATCATTCCAACAAGTTACATCTTCAGGTTGTAAATAATACATTTAATCTTTCATACCTCCATCAAGTGAGAATGGGAATTCTCTTAGTTTGATTTGATCTTCAAATACATTTCTTGGTTTCAGGGTTGATAAAACCACATTAAATTATTTAAGGTGTTTTTTTGGTTCATACCTATAGATACCATGAAATTTTTGAAGCAAGTTAATTAACCCATATTTTAGTTCAAATTCTGATTCGAAATTTGGGTATGCAATACAGTTTGGTTGACAGTTAATATCTGGTGTGGCTAATTCTCAAATGGTTCTATTAAGTTTATTATTATTGTTTTCATTCATTGGTTCTTGTTTTAAGTTGTATTTATAATTTTTTCCAACTTCAATGTTCTTTAAGTGGAGTAATTATCCAACTAGTTGAATTTTGAAACTTCCCATAGACTGATAATGTCTGATTCGAGCCTGAAGGTTATGTTTAATCTCAGGGTCAAGATCTAAAAGATCCTCGGGATTATTTCATTTCATAAATCCTATAAAAATAAAAATAAGGAAAGTGTAACATAATAAAAATGAACAGTTTTAGTTTATGGTCCCAAAAAAAGAAGAATAAAATAAAAGAAGAAGAAGAAAATTCAGATTGGGTAAAGAAGGAAGAAAGAAGAGAAGAAGAGAATAAAATGTAAAATAAAATAAATAACTCTAATTGGCTGAAATAATTACTTGAATCCTTGGAAATGGCACCAATTTTAAAGTCACCGGCGTGGTCACTTTCAAATTATGTTTGGTTTTAGGTTATTTAGGTGCATCATGGTGGCTGACCTAGGTCATCTCTCAAAGAGGAAGTAATTAAAGAAACTTAATAAAGGTATTTTAAAAATAAAATAAAATAAAATAAGAACACTAATTGAAATTACAGAGGTTTTTATCATTTATAAAACTAGAAGATGTTTTCTAGAATAATATTGCTTTTTTTTGTTTATATTTTTGAAATGAAGTTCGATTAAAAAGACACAACAAGAATATGGTTTTTTAGAAAATATTTTAAAAGGCGTAATTGATCTAACTCTACCTCTTCATTTATTTATTAATCATTATCATTTAAATTAATATCCACTTAATTGTTATCCCCTAATTTTTTAACCCATGAACCCTACGGGATTTAACTTAACCACATAGATGAAATTACTTAAACCCTAGGCTAGCTTCAAAACATGCAATCACAGCACCCTGCTTTGATTGATGTTATAAGGTTAGATTATGGTTAGTGGTTAATTAGAGCACATATCCACTATGTAAATGAGTATTAATTGATATTATATATTGTATTTTAACTCTATAAGTTTATCCCACGTGGTCTTGTTTTACTGATTAAGTTTGTACTCTCACAATTTACACAAATTCTTGACTTCACGTGTTTTTGTGTTAATTGTTCAATTTCTTACTTAGTTTCTTCTAATTTAAAAACTAAATTAATGGATCATATTAATTTAATTATATTATTTCATTTATTCAAAATAAATTAATGAATAATGATAGAGGTCGATTGATTACTGAAAAAATTATTCTTCTATGGGCGGTGTAGTCATCGTGGAAACATTTTTCAATCACAAGGGTTTAGAAAGGGTATAACCCAATATTGTTTCTAATATGTAATTCCATAACAAAGACGAATTTTAAAATAATAATAAAATTTAAAATAACATAATAAAACAGAAGAAATTAAATAAGAACTAAAGATTCTATTACACAAACAAAAGTATTACAACACGAACAAGAAGAAGAAGGCTTCGTCGAAGGGATCCTCACTTCAAGAGATGACCTTGTTGAAATGGTCGGATAATTAGATTTTATCCACTTATAATCTTCCCTAAACTTCATAATTCACTTCCCAACCACAAAAAAATGAAAAAAAAAACACCAATTTATAGAATGTAGGGGAGGTTAGATTTAAAGAGGTTTCAAGTGTGAATGGGGAAATTCAGCCAAATAAATTAATCCAACTTGTACCGCCTTTTTTACCATAAAAACGTGTTAAATATATGTCCTTAAAGAATTATTATTTTTGTGAAAATTATTCCTCAATACTCTCTCAAAATTTTGGCCTAATAAAATCATAGATCTAGATGTTATGGCCCAAATACAGAACCAATGTCCAATCTGGAAAGTCCAGCCCAACTTTGACTTCATGACCCATTTTCACCAACCAAATGCATGATTTAGATCCAATTTCCCAAATTAAAGTTATATCCCATTGATTCAAGAATATATTTACAAAATTTTAAGTTCAAATAATACATATCAAAATATTTATGTCCAAAATTCTACAGTAAATTTTAAAGGGTAAAACTGGAATTTTCACCAAGTTTTCAAATGAATGATATAATCCCAAATATTTTATAAATAAACATATTTAACACAATGTGAGGAAAAAATTTCATTTATTATCAATAAAATATTCAAAAATATTGTGTTTTATCATTTGTGTAGTAAAAAGTAAAATTATGTTGCATTATCTACTACTGAAGTTGAATACATAACTGTAGGTAGCTGTTGTGCACAAATTTTATGGATAAAACACACTCTAATAGACTATGGATATCAATTTCAACATGTAACCATAAACTATGAACATAAAAGTGCAATAACCACTTCTAATAATCTTGGTTATCATTCTAGAACAAAACACATTGATATAAGAAATCACTTTTTGAGAGATCATTTTCAAAAGGGAGATACTACTCTTGAGTTTATTAGAACGGAACATCATTTAGATGATATTTTTACCAAGATTTTAAATTTTGAGAGAATTAATTGTATAAAACATGAATTAAGAATGATAAATTTTGGTTAAGTTTAATTCTCATTGACATACCATTGTGTATGGCATACCGTTGTAATCGACATACCATTATGATGACACGTCGTTGTCTTGTCATGCCATTGGGTTCTTATATCATTGGATTTTCATGTTGTTGATTTGTAATAATGTTGTCTATGTCATGCTATTAATTTTTCGTCTCATTTCCTTTTATTCCTTTGTAGATTTTTTCTCTATTTCTTTTTATTTTGAACTACCAGTTTATTTTTCGATTTATTCTATTTTATGAAACCCGATGCGTGTTTTTGTCTCAATATTAAATTCAATTTCAAGAATAATTTTAATTTTATAATACCTAATATCCCAAATTAAATTAAATTATCATAATGTATATTCTCAATATACCTTGATCCCCATGTGATACTTGCGTATCTCTCTCAATCCTAGTGCAACCCTTTCATCTCTCACTGTTTAAACCATCTCCTTACCCTAAAGCAAGTTTTTCGAGTTGATTTGAATGCCAAGAATGAAGCATGATTTTAAGATTTCTCCTTCTAAGTCAAAATCTTCTAATAATCAGAAGAAAGAGCTGGTTGAACCTACTCCAGTTTCTTCAGTTAATCCAGAGTTTGTCAACTAAGTTGTTGCAAGAAAAGAAGTAGACTCAAAGTGATTGTTATCGAGTAATTCTCTAGTACTTAAGGTTCCCCAAAACCAAGGGTGGTTGGAGTGGTTGTTTTTTAATAAGATTCCTTTCTACCCAAAGCTGGTATATGAGTTTTATCAGAATATAGAGTTTGCGTTTAATAAAGATGGTGTATATTGAATTAAAATTCATGTCAAAGGAAAAGTTTTTGGTTTTTCTTTAAGAAAGTGGGATAAGTGTTTAAATGTACCTCATGATGGAGTTTTTTATGATTACGGAGGAAGTATTCTATAATCTAGTGATATGTGTATATATTAGGATGCCCTTTCTATGTTAACAGGATGTGGATCAACAAGAAGGTATGTTGCCTTAGATTTGGATGAAAAATATAGGTTGTTGTTTAAGTTCTTGAAGCATATTCTTTGTCCAAGAAAAGGATATTTTGAAACCCTAAGGTGTCAATATGTTTATCTCATATTCCTTATGAAAGAAGATTGCAAGATTAATCTTTGTAGATATCTAGTGGTACATATGTGTGAGATGATCAAATCATCCTCCGGATAAAATTCATTGATCTACCCAAAGATGATTTTTTCCATGTTATAGGATAAGGTCCGAGTATGTGATGATAAAGAATATGTTATAGACTATGGTGGTTTCTGCATAACTAGTGCCACATGTTCAAGAATGAAGATAAGTTGGAACACATGGAAGAGACAGTAGGTTGGTGATAGTGAGAAGTTGTATGATGAATATAATTTGGTTGATCATCCAACCAGACCTAAGGATGAAGTTGGTCTAGGATTGGAGCCTGATGAAGTTGTGGAATTCATATGAATAAGAAGTTGTTAGTGAATAAGTGGAAAAGGAATAATCTATTGATGTAGGGAGTGACCCTAACCTTTCTCTAAATGCCTATCCCATTACCTTTGGAGCTCCTAGTCCACCTAGGGGGTTTCCAAAAAGAGAGAAGTTGGTTAATAGTGATGAATACACTACTAAAAAATTGGGTTTATCCAGTGATAGGGTTTTAACAGTGCTTGGTAAAATCACTGATAAAAAACCCCTTTCTCAACACTAGAAAAGTGCTATTAAAGGGGGTCTTTAACAGTGTTTTTTAGCACTATTAAAGGGGGTCTTTAATAGAGCTAAAAAATTTCTATTAAAGGTTTCCATTTATCAGTGCTTGTGAAAAAGTGCTGATAAAGGTCCCCATTTACTAGCACTAGTAAAAATTCACTAATAGAATGGGCATTTATCAGTTCTTCTAAAAAAGCACTAATAAAGGAGGGTCTTTATCAGTGATTCTAAAAAAACACTATTAAATAGGTGATATTTATCAAATCTTTTTTAGAAGTGCTGATAACCACCCCGCCCCCTATCATCACCTTTTTACTAGCACTGATAAAGGTTATATTTCAAAAACAATTCATTAACGGACACCCGTAGCAGAAGTTATGGTTGTTTGGATCCCTTCTGGGCCTTTTTTAACCTCAATAGATATGATTGAGGATTCTCATGGGTCAATTAGGCATAGATATCATCTCAATTTTTGATTTGATATGTGATAGAAAAAAAAACTGACACCCTCTTTAAAACTTATGACCGTTTGAAAGGTCATTGGATGTAAAAAACCCTTAAAACCCCTAAAAACCCTAAAACCCCTAAAAATATTATAACATTCGATTCAAGAGTTAGTTTTAACTCCAAAAATATTCAGATTGAAGCTTATAAAATGAGATAAAACTATATTATATTTAAATAATATGATAATCAAAGGAATAAAATATATTATAGTTTCAAAAAAGTTAAAAATCGAACTCAAACTTCAAATGGCCATAATTTTTTATCCAGGTGTCCGTTTATGCTCTACCACATATAAATTCATATATTGTGATGATATTTATACCCAAGATGGTCTCATACTGAGGTAAAAGAGCTCTATCTGGTTTTTCAATCCTAGAAAGGCCTAGAAGGCTTCCAAAACTGAGTTTTTTGTCATCGACCCTGATTTCTTAAAATTCAAATGCTTATAACTTCTAATCTTAGTGTTTGTTTGGACTATACCACATATCATATGGAATATTGTTTCATTATATTCTATTTGAATGATTTTGGAGCTAAAAAAACTCACAGATCAGAAGTTATGGTCATTTCGTGGTTTTTAGGGATTTAGGGTTTTTAGAGTTTCTTAACGTTTTTATGTATTTTAAGGGTTTTTAGAGTTCATATCCATTTTAATATATATATATATATAAATAAATATGTATTTAAAATTATATATATATATATATAACTATATGTATAAACATATATATATAAATAAAAAAATATATGGATAAAAAAATATAACGAAATATATATTAATATATAGATATATCCTAAAATGTAAAACAAAGTAGTATAGTGGAGTGTAAATGGTGCTAGTGTATAAGATGGAGGTCTCAGGTTCGAATCTTTTCAGAGGAAGGGGTGCGCATTGGGGGTGGGATTATCTAAAGCCCTGATAAAGGGGTGGGGGAAGTGCTGATAAAAGGGGTGGGGGCATTGATAAAGGTGGGGGCCTTGAAAAAAATTATACCCTTTGTCAGTGGGGCCTTTATCAGTTCTTTTTTAGCACAGTTAAAGGTAGCATTTAACAGAACTAAAAAAGTGCTGATAAAGGTGACCTTTAATAGTGCTAAAAAGCACTAATAAAGTTGCTCTTTATCAGCACTAAAAATGCGATGATAAAGGGCCCCTTTATCAGTGATTTTTTGTAGCGCTATTAAAGGGGGCCTATATCAGTGCTTTTTATAAGAACTATTAAAGCTAACCCTTTAATATCATTTAAATTATCAGCACTTATATAGTGCTGATAAATCCCTTTTACTAGTGCTGTTAAAGGCCCGATTTGTATTGGTGAGAAGAGACTGAGGTCTCTGTAGAGGATGAATATAAAAGTTACAAATCCACTAAAGGTGATGATGATGAGGAGGATGAATAAAAGGAATAAAAAGATGATAATGGAAGTTATGGAGAAGATTTTGAACCTGGTAATGATAGTGGACGAATCAAGAATAAGGATGTAGAAATGCCTATGGAGATTAAGTATGCATTTGTTGAGAGGGATCATTACTCATCAGTGGAGATTTTTTATGTATCTCTAACTATTTGTGATGTTGAGGATAGTTCGTTTTCCAGAGGTCAAGATGTTTTAGATTATTCTCGGGTTAAATAGATGAGAGTTA
This sequence comes from Viscum album, assembly GCA_963277665.1. Classification (NCBI taxonomy): domain Eukaryota; kingdom Viridiplantae; phylum Streptophyta; class Magnoliopsida; order Santalales; family Viscaceae; genus Viscum; species Viscum album. Next base: position 1,869,173,435 of record OY728159.1, read on the forward strand.
TAGTTGTTATGGAATAGTATGTTACTGAATAAGAGAAGAAGGATCTTATTGAAGAAGAATTTGGAAATGAATAGTTGGATATTTTAAATGTTCACAAGTCTCCTATAGATGAAAATTTGTAAGATGAGTCCACTATTTTTGATTCCACAAAGGATGTTGAGATGCAAGATGCACCAACTGTTGGTATATAGTTATAAGTCAAGCCTACTAGTTTTGAACACACGGTGGCTGCTCTATGATCCTTTGTTCAAAGAAATCAGTAAGTTTTGGTTGTTTCTACTAGTGTAGTACCTCCTACCACAGTATTTGTTTCATACCATTGGTTGGGCTCTATTGAAGAGGAGTGGGGAAAGTTCTCTAATGTTGTAATAATCCCTCCAAATAATGATAAACCTGTGGTTAGTATTGAAGTTGATCCTAAGGGATCCTTGATATCCTAAATTGATCTTGGAGGTCTACTTGAAAATTTTAATTCTATGAGACCTCCAATACCTAAACCTATTTCAGATCCTCCAGTTATTCCAATGGATATAGTCACTCAAGATGAATTGAATGTTTTTGGTGAAAATATTATGTTTGGGTTTCACATGTGTGTAAGGAATCAATACCCGGTTTTGAAAAATCTTAGTGAAAAGGATGCAAGGTACATATTTGAGTTGGTTGTTCGGAATATCCAACCTAAGATGATGAATCACATTTATGAGATAGATATTGAGAATAAGAAGATAAGTGGTGAACTAGAAACTCTCAAGTCTTTGGTTGAGGAAATGAAATATGAGTTTAAAGATTCTTTGGATGGTATACTTAACAGTCTTAAGGATACTTCTTCAGATACTTTTGTTGTTGTTGCACCTCCTCCTCCACCAGTTTTTTATGTTGATTTGTTGAGATAAATTGTTATAGATGATATTATAGATATATATATTATAGTGTCTCAAGTAGTGTAATAGATCATACCCAAGAAACCTTAAGAATAATTCAGTATAATTTTGACCATGTTTGTAAGATGGTTTCCAACTATTCTTGTGATATGAAAGCTGACAGAGAAAACATAACCAAGTCCATCAAGTTTTATCTCTCTCAGATCTATACCAGGCATGAAATGTATTCCAATTTTAAATTCTTGGATGATAATTTAATAATTCCTACAATGAATCAATATTTCAAAGATAAATTCAAACATCTCAAGGAGATGACCCCAGTCTTGAACAGTTTTAAAAAAGAGAAGGATGATTTCTTTAGTAAAATGGAAATGGGTGGCTAGATTATAATGGCTTTCATAAATCTCATGAAGAATTTTCTTTATGTTCAAGACCAAGCAGTGGTTTCTCAATCATCTATTCTGATTACTCCTCAATTCACTTTCAGACCTAGAGTTACTGGTGGTTCCCCTATACCTCTTCCCACTTGTTTTCAACATTTTACTATGGATACTATGAAAGTTGTGTTCCAGATCACGCTAGTTGTTGTTTTGGAAGATCGTCCCATTCGATCTCTCACTGGTCATTCTCCTAGCGCTCCCTCTACTCTTCCTCAGGCTGATCCTACTACCTCAGCAAAGTAGAAATATCAATCCTAAGATAAAGACAAAGAACTGATGGACCCCTCTTCCAAACCTTAACCTTTGTATTTTGTTGGATTAGACTATATTATCTTTGATGGGATATGTATTGAAATAAATTTGTGCTCAAAATTTTAAATGTCTTTTTTACTCTCTTCAGTATACCTACCTTTATTGTATTTCTTTTAATATTCTTTACCTTTTTAATAAACCCAAAAGGGGGAGACTTTTATGTCATGCATAAAATAGTTTTTTGAAGCATTTTATGGAATTATGTTTATCTATTATCTAACCATATTATTTTTTATACTATCTATTTTAAATATTTATATCTTTGAAATATGTTCTTACTTTTGATACTTACTATTTTTTCTATTATTTCCTTGAACTATAAACACATTTTTTGAATGATAAATATTGATTTATATTTGGATATTACCTTGGATATCATGTTTAAACTTTTGTAATATCTTTGAAGACCTATTTTTATATTTATAATATTATTTTGGTGTCATCATTTGTGATCTTTAGAAAAGGGGAGATTGTTTACCTCCTATTTTTAATGATAACAAAACCATTTTTTTAATAATACTCATGAATTTCATGTTTTCCTATAAGTAATATGTATTCTAAGAACAGGTGATAAATCTATCTATGTATGAGACACCGTTGAGACAGAAACCATTGTCCATGACACACTGACAATATAAAAATATCTAATTATAAGATACCACCAGGATATCACACTGTCAGACTATCATACCACTGGACTGAAGAATTGATAAAGTATGAGACACCATTAGTTGACACACTACTAGGATGTCTTGTCACCAGAACATAAATTTGGCTAAGTATGAGATACCTCCATATGTCACACCACTATACTCATACCACCAACACTGAAAAATTACCTAAATCTGAGACATCACCAGAGCATGCACCATCAGACCATAGACACCACCACCATGCTGAAAATTTGGATAAGTCTCAAACACTGCTAGTTTCATACCTCCAGAGCTTGACACCACTAGATCATAAGACACCATCACTGTTTTTATTACTTTACTTGTTTTTAATTACATTACTCTAATGGCTATATTCATCGAATTTAATTCTATTTACTATTTTAATGATTGTATCTTAAATGTATGATAGAAAACATTTCAAAACGTGCAGTATGAGGAAGAAGTTGATTCAAATGTTCCTGATATTGCTGATAAAAGTGGATCACACTTCCTCATGAAAAGATAGATAACAACATTCAGAAAGGATAGAAAAACTTTGTAGATGAGAAAAGAGACATGGATAAAAAAGAGATCATGATTCACTGAATATCTGAGAGCTGAAGAGCTTAACCTTTTTTTAAATACATAGAACTCACCTGATATAAACACTCAACTGAGGAAGCCAAAGAATAATCACATCCAGTGCTTTCCTCTAGTTAAAAAACAAGAGTTTGTGACACTATTCTTCTTAAATATTTATAAAGAACCAAACTCAAGCTTCATTACTAATTCAACTCAAGAGTTAAAAGATGAATTGAAATAGACTAATCACTTATAAACTCTACACTTCTATATTTCTCAATTTTAATTAGTTTTATTACATTTTTTAGCATTGTGTGTGCTTACTCTACTTTACCACACACACACTATCTCTTGAACTAAATTGGAAGATACTTGATATCTTCTCAAACAATTTTCTTATTTTTTTCTCCCATGTATAAGAGTGATAGAGTTTCATGTGCATCCTGTTTCTTTTTACTTCCATGCATAATTGTATAAGAGGTCATGTGTGACCTAGATAGTTGTATAAAACTAACCTATGTTGTAGATCATCTAGTTTATTTTATATAAACTTCTTAGTGGTGGGTGATCACAAAGTGGAGAGGACTAAGTCTCGACTTGAGATTGAACCTCTTGTATTAAATCATTCCATTGTGTGATTTAATTTTGTTTCACTTTAAAACTAAAAATTATTTTTAACTATAAACAAAATTCATACTTTGATAGTTTATCTTAATTCATGTTCATAAAGTATTTTGATCAAGTAAATTGATTTCAAATGATTCAATAATATTATATATATTATTCATCCAAGAACTAATCGATATTTAGAGAAATATTTAAAAAGATTAAGATATATATCATACTACTTATTTTGATAAAATTTCCCATATTTAAATATTTGGGGGATTTCAAAATAATCCATTTTTAATATAAAATTTTATTGGGTACTCAATTCACCCCCTCTTGAGATACTCACTCTGGCCAAAAATGTCTTCCCTATTATTTTCTACATCGATCATTTCTCACATAGAATTAGAGTTTTGGATGATTTGTTTCTTGTATATCTTGTTTTGATAGTGGCTAGTGACTTATTTAATTTATCTACAGATTTCCAACAAACCCAAATAAGAAGATTGTTGGAAATAAGGTTGATCTTGGCTGGAAAGGATTCTGTTTTGTGTTTTTTGTTAATCTACACTTGGATAATAAAGGATTTTTCAAGGAGAGTGATCTTATAGTATAAGATGACAATAATATTGAAGGTGGTGTCATTTCCCAGTGTTTGTCAAATTTTTTGGACTCAAAATCTGGAGGAAGGTCTAGCATTGTGAAGGTTTTTTTCTGGAATCAACTCTTCATAAATATGGTTAAGGCATGGGTTTCGTGAAGACTGGGTTGAGTTTCAAAAATATGTGGATCATCACAAATTAAGATGGTGTTCTCTGTTATTATAATAATTAGAGCATTATGAGTGTGCCAAGGTTTGATGGAGATCTTTGCAACAATGAAAAATCTCAAGGGAGCTTCGTGAATGGAGGAGCGTCATAAAGATGTTTTTGAAAGATCTGAAAAATTCACTATAAGTGGCAGAGCATCGTGATCGGTCAAGATTTTAAATATAAGTCTACCCACACTTCATTTAACATAAAATTATTCAAGGAAAATTTTGAATCGATCTGATTTCATGAAGCTAGGGGAGCTCCATGAATTTGGCTTTCTATGCGAGCTTGAGCATCACAAAATGATTACTTAAGTCTTAACTGATGACAATGATTCTAAGTAATGGGTTTGTTTCAATGATGGGGTATTCAGTAATGGATCAGTTAGCTTCATGAAGGAAGTTTGTTCCATGAAGGTAGTTAGCTTCGTGAAGGTCGTGAGCTTCGCAGAGGAGATCCGCGAACAATAGTTCTAAATATCAGGTTTTAGTGAACAGTGCTTTCAAAGTGCATCAACTCAGGTATATGGTGCAAGTAGAGTCTCATGCTAGATAGGTAAAGTGGATTTAATGAAAATCCATTAAAGTGACCTTGAATTCGATAAACTGAGTTAGACTTTTCTCAAAGCGATGATCTAAGGAGAGTCGACAGAAGTGTTCTGAGGGACACAGTGTGTTATCCATAAAATATTATAAATTCAATGTTCCTAGAATAGAGTGACTATGTCTGAACTTCTGTATTCCACAACTAGTGAATATTAGTGTATTTAGGTATGACTGACACACTATCAGTGCATACTTCTTAGACTAACCCTTAGTAGTGAACCAAGTAAAATTGTTTTGTTGTCTCTTTGCATGTGATTGTTTTTTCTTGTACATTCCCATCAGATATGTTTAAAAAGTTCTTACCAATATGGGAAAAATATCTATCACTTTAGAAGAAAAATTTGACACCCTGATTCACCCCTCCCCTCTCAGGGTGTTGTGGGGTCCTTCATGTCATTTATTTATTCTTACTCTAATGATACGATCTTTTTAAGGGTTTTCTCACTTATTTTTGTGATATATATTCTGTATTCACTACTTATTTTTGTCATGTGGTGTATATACTTACCATGAATGTATTTAATGATTCTTATCCTTAAGTTTATATTTTTACATATCCTTTTAATGATCTCTCTTTCATGGGGTTTACGGTTTCAAAGTTACCAAAGCGATAATGGATTTTTATCACAATTTACCTTCTTTGAGAGATTTGTTATGTTATAAACCTATCTTCTTTTATGAGGTGTGTATACTTCTCTTTTGAAATGATATATCATAAATATAATTATTCTCATGATATTCTAAGTTTTATTTAACATTATTTTATTCATCGGTTAAATGATTCAAATGTTTCAAAGTGGTATGGGATGCTTTGGAATGTTTAAATATTATTTTCCTCAAGAATTTTTTCAATGATATTTTAAGGTTATTTACATTTATCAACATAAAAAACCCTTGTAATTAATTATCCTTTAATGGGGATATTTTTTATCAATTCCATTCTCATTAATTCTTTGGATAGATTAAGTTTTTTTCAAATAGATTGTTATGAAACCCATTTCTTTTCCACAGGTTGATTATATAATAAAGAGATTATTATGGAACTCACTTATTTTCCATGGGTTAATCATGTTTCAAATATATTATTTTTCAACCCATTTATTTTCCATGGGTTGATCATGTTTCAAATATATTTTTTTGGAACCCATTTATTTTCCATGGGTTAATCATGTTTCAAAGAGATACTTTTGTAACCCATTTATTTTCCATGGGTTAATATTATTTCAAATACATTGTTATGAAACCTGTTTCTTTTCCATAGGTTGATTATGTACTAAAGATATTCTTATAGAATCCACTTATTTTCCATGGTTTAATCATGTTTCAAATATATTCTTTTGCAACTCATTTATTTTCCATGGGATGATCATGTTTCAAAGAGATTGTTTTGAAACCCATTTGTTTCTATGGTTTAATCATGTTTCAAAGAGATTATTTTTTAACCAGTTTATTTTCCATGGGTTAATAATGTTTCAAATAGATTATTTTGGAACCCATTTCTTTTTTATGGGTTAACAATGCTTAAAATAGATTTTAGTGGAACCTATTTCCTTTTCATGGGTTAATCATGTTCTAAAAATAATAAAGGTTGTTTCAATGAGTTTTGATAAATTATCTATTTATTCTATTCTTGGAAATTATAAATGAAGGATGCACTCGGATAGCACCGGGTGAGCCCGTTATAGCTTATATGATGGGTGTTCCTAAATAGCACTTTGATGCATTGGGTACTCTAGAGATGGAATTTGACCATATTGGTTATTCTATTTGTAAGGGTTTTGTAAGGGTTTAATGAGATGATGTTCCAAGATACCAATATGTTTTTCTTATGCTTTCTATGTGTTTATAATGTTTCTAATGATCGATATTGATATCAAATGGATCATTATTATTGATTCTAATGACTCTTTCCTTTTCCATGTTTTCATGTATCGTGATCCAGGTATTGATGGGTATGAATATTCATATGTTCTACTCATGCATTTTGATTATGTCATATTACCCTTATGCTCTTATTAAGTTCACTAATGACATTCATTTTTTAATGATTACATTTTACCTTACTAAGAATCTTATCTTGCCCTTCTTATGTTTCCTTTTCCCCATGTTTTAAATAATTATGTTGAATGGTTTATGTCTATAAAGTATTTCACCATGATGATGTTGATGACCTAATATAAAATAATAAAAAGTGGGTATAATGGGAGATGATGTTAAACTTTATGAACTTGTTTTTAATGATTCTAAGTTGATGTGAATTTTTTATATAGGATTTTTTCATAATTCTCTAGAACTCTAAACCTAAAAGTTCATCTATAATGTAAGCAATCCAAGTTTTACTTTTAACGTTGTAAGGTTTAATGGAAAAAATTGGGTTACAATTACCAACATCATAGCCTGAAATGTAAAGTTATATATTTCTTCATAGTATCCTAGAGTGTAGGTACTGGTATTTTATAGTTGATATCAAAATTTAGTTTAGAGAAATTTGGAGATTATGATGTTTTCATGTGAGGATATCTTAAGAGTTATGGACATCGTCATAGGTCTATAAGCTTAAGGATGATAATAAGTCCAAATTATTAGACACCCCATTGTGATTTTAAGCAATGATATCTTAAAGTAATTTTTTGTGATGCTTTTTTGGGGGGGGATGAGGTTTTTTTTAACCCTAAGGATCAAGATGAAGTTTTTTTAGGGAGGAATTAGTTTTTCATTTTTTAAGGGAAAAGAGTACAAATCATATATGCTTAGTGAAAACTCGTCATATCCAACAAGGTAGTGGGTCTTGATCCCATGACCAAAGGATGATAAGGTTTCCATGCACTACTACTATCCTACACGATGTCCTTGTTAGCATGATATTTTTTTAGTGTTCAAGATTATGTTATAAACACAAGAGATTTTATTTGAGGAATAATGGTTGATTTATCTTGGAAGAATATATGATCAAATACTTATAATCTTTAGGATTCAATATTAGTCAAGAAAAGTTTTAATAATTTTAAATATAGTTATTTATGGAATAATTTAGTTTGAACTTTGGGTATTACTATTGAATTTTGAATATTAGTGTATCATTTAAAGGTTTACTGATTTTTAGAATTATCTTACCATTCACTAACCATTTTGAGTTTGGTGGATGTTTAAATATAGGAGTAATATATTTTTATCCCTTTTATGATTATGTGTCCTTTAAAATTTGACTTTAGTTCTTTAGGTGTGAAAAAAAATCCTCTTGAATACTCATTGTTTGGAGAAAAAGATGAGATTATGGATAAGGATGAAATTCAATTGTCAAGTAAGTATATTTACTTATGCTATTAGATTATGAATATATGATTTACACATGTTTATACAATAAATCATTTGGTGACCATTTAATTATAAATGAAAATAAAAAATCAATTGAATATAAATGATGAGTTTTATGAAAAACTATTTTTATAGCCAGAATGGTGTTTTATCTTGATAAATTAAATCAATCATTATTAGTGAAATATATTAATAAAATTTATATTTTATTTATTTAATAAAAAAATTAAATCTATCCAATAAGTTTTATAGGATTAAGATAAGAATAAATCCAATTTTAAGCATAAAAAGCTATATATTTTTAAAAGGCGGTTTTACTACCTTTTAATGGCGCGCCTATTTTAAATATAATTTTTGACAATTTTATAATTTTTATTTGAAAAAATAAATTTCCTTTTTTTGAAATAATAATATCAAATTTTAATTTGGGTGAAATTTTGATATTTTTCTGTGAACTTTCTTCTTTTGATGAATAGTGAATGACCTCGAATTTTAATTGAAAATTGATTTTTTTATAAATAATTTATACTATTAAATTATATTTTTAATTGGTTTTAAAGTGTAATTAGATCTATTTTATATCATTTAAACCAATTTTGGTCACTGGAATCAATTTTACATTGAATTTAGATATAAAAACTTAGCGAACTTTTGAATATATTCACTTTAAAACCCCGCTTTGTCTCGTCTGCGAGGTTAATTTTAAATTAATTTCTACCACTTATTTGATTTGAATTTAGGAAAATTAATTCCATTTTTGTAATAATAAAAATTATAATTTATAATAAGTTCAAATTAGTTTTTTACCAAAAATATTGGTGAAAGTAATTAAAATTAATTACAATGATTAAGGTAAAAATGAATTTACTTAGTGGTTAAACATTAATCTTAAGGGGGAAAATGACCTAGATGCTTGTCCAAAACCCATTGGATGGAAATTATTTTACCATATATAATTTTGTTCATTATGGGGTCACATTATGTATGGGATACCTCTCAATAGTTTTTACCTTTTTATATTTATAAGAATGTCACTCCCTCTCCATTATAAAAAGACACTGACCATGCCCCTCTCTTCACACCTCTCAATACCTTTTGGATCATCCAAACCCTACCAAAATAAGATCCCAACTTACCTACTCTCATCCTTGAAGCCTAAAATTGTTCATAAATCAATCCAATGAATTCCTTTGGTGTAAACCAAAAGGAGTTACCCAAAAAAGAGGTAACATTCTTCAACGATCACTTTAGTTTTCTTTATTTATAAAAACGCTTAAATTATTCTTAAATAATGATTATATAATAACCTATGTATCCTAAATATACTTATATGTTGTTATTTTAAGGTTTATAGCTACACCTTTACACACTTCTATCAAATGGGATATGTAATCATCAGTCATGTGTACGAAAGACTACCATATCGTGAACCAATGTCATTCGTTATTCCATTTCCACATCTTGAGGTTGGGAATAATTATATAATTACTATTTTTATATGATATATATAATACTTATGATTCATTAATACTTATTTAATTATTATATAATGCATAACTTCATGTTTTTCATTTTTTGGGAATGTGATAACATCGTTTGTGGACGTGTGTACTATTGCCTTCTCAAAGTGATGTGATACATTCACACTTTAAATGGAATGTATTAAGAATGGATTTAATAAAAATATATGATATAAATAACATATTTATTATATTAATGACATAATTATCTATATGTTCATATAATATATCATTTTCTTCATTCCTTTTCACACACTTAAAAAGTGATAACATCATTCGTGGACATGTGGACTACCGCCTCCTCAAAGTGATGTGATTCTTCCTTTTTCATCACCAAATCAAAATAATGATATATATAAGTATATATAATTAAATTATATGGTATTTATTATATAATTTTCATTAAATAAAGATAAAATTTACTTACTTTATTTTCATAATGATCAATGACAAATTGGGAACGTTACTCATGCGTATGTATGGCCTACCATCTCCATGATCGTAATATTGGTTCATTTTTCATAACTATATTTCCTGTTTTATTTTAAAAGTTTAATTAATGTAAAAATATGATAATTATTTAATTTTATTATTCTGTATATGTTTAAATAATAACCTTATTGACCATAGTCGACCTATCGAGGTTATTTTTGACACATAATCCAAATATGGTCAAAACATCTGAATTAAACATTATTGATTAAGTAATTATATATAAATTTTTTATAAGTGAAATAAAATTAATAATAAACATAGAAAAGGTTCTTAATAAATTAAATAATTAACAAAAGTTTATTACTTAGTAAGATAGAGAACGATCATGACAAATCATACTTAAGGTAAGAGGTTTCGTCTCAATTTACATTCCATTGAGACTTATTTGTTATTATGCACCTAGTTAATTTTATATGGTGTATCTACTTCCATATGACTTGTTATATCATGATTTTCATTTATTTAATGATATTAATTGTTTTAATTGATGTTATTCTTTCACGAATCTCATTATTCAAAAGTTGCTCAAGTAGTAAGGGAAATCTTAACTCAATTTTCATTCATTGGGTTAAACTTCTATGTCATTGGTTATGTTATAACAAGAATATTTGTGAAATTAAATTTAATTATATTATTCTATATTTCCACTTTTATTGTGTGGATTTAAATTTTTCACACTTAATTATATCATTTATTTATTCTCACTCCAATGATATGATCATTGTAAGGGTTTTTTCTCATCTCACTTTTATTTCTGAGATATATTCTGTATTCGATACTTTTTTTGTCTAGTGTATGTACTTCCCATGAATGTATTTGATGGTTATTATCCTTAATTTTATGGGGTTTTACATATCCTTTTTATGGTCTCTCTTTCATGGGTTTTACATTTTCAAATTTACCAAAGTTTTAATGGATTTTTGTCACACTTTTCCTTCTTTAATACATTTTTTATTTTATATACATATCTTCTTTTATGAGGTGTGTATACTTATCCTTTGACGTGATATATCATGAATATCCTTATTATAATTATATTCTATGTTTCATTTAACATTATTAAATTTATGGGTTTATTGATTCAAATGTTTCAAAGTGTTGTGGGATGCTTTGGAACGTTTAAATATTATTTTCCTCAATAATGTTTTTAATGATATTTTAAGGTTATTTCCATTCATCAACATCAACAACCCTTATTGCTAATTATCCTCCACTGGGGATATTTTTTATTGATACCATCCTCAATAATTATTTAGATGTATCATGTTTTTTACAAAGAGATTGTTATAAAACCTGTTTATTTTCCCCAGGTTGATTATATTATAAAGATATTAACATGGAACCCACTTGGGTTAATCATGTTTCAAAGAGATTCTTTTATAACCCATTTATTTTTCATGGGTGATCATGTTTCAAATATATTGTTTTGGAACCCATTTCTTTTATATGGGTTAATCATGTTTCAAAGAGATTATTTTTTAACCCATTTCTTTTACATGGGTTAATCATGTTTCAAAGATATTATTATAAAACTCGTTTCTTTTCCATAGATTTATTATATACTAAAGATATTATTATGGAAATAACTTTTTTCCATGGATTAATAATGTTTCAAAGATATTCTTTTTTAACCCATTTATTTTCCATGGGTTGATCATATTTCAAAGAAATTGTTTCTGAACGCTTTTCTTTTCTATGGGTTAATAATGTTTCAAAAACATTCTGTTTTAGCTTATTTATTTTCCATGGGTTAATCATGTTTCAAAGAGATTCTTTTAGAACCCATTTATTTTTCATGGGTTAATCATGTTTCAAAGATATTATAGTGAAACATATTTCCTTTTCATAGGTTAATCATGTTCTAAAAATAATAAAGGTTGGTTTAATGAGTTCTGATGAATTCTATATGAATTTAATTCTTAGATATTATAATGATGGGTGCACCCAGATAGTGTCGGGTGAGCCCGTTATAGATTATATGATGGTTTCACCCATATAGCGCTATGATCCATGGGTACTCCCAAGATAGAAGTCAACCATGTTGATTATTCTATTTTTAAGGGTTCTGTAAAGGTTTTGTAAGGGTTCTATAAGGGTTCAGTGAGATGATATTCAAAGATACCAATATATTTTACTTATGCTTTCTATAAGTTTATAATATTTCTAATGATTGAGATTGATATCACATGGATCATGATTATTGATTCTAATGACTCTTTCATTTTCCATGTTTTCATGTTGCATGATCCAAATATTGATGGGTATGAATATTCATATGTTATACTCATACATTATGATTATGTCATCATGCCCTTATGCTCTTCTTATGTTCACTGATGATATTCATTTGTTAATGCTTACATTTTCCATTACTGAGAATCTGAGCTCACCCTTATTATGTTTCCTTTTCCCCAGGTTTTAAAAAATGATGTTGAACAATTTATGTCTATAAATTATTTCACCAGGATGATGTTGATGACCTAATGTGAAATAGGAAAAGATGGGTATAACGGGAGATGATTTTCAACTTTATGAACCAGTTGTTTATGAGTCCAAGTTGATGTGAATTGTTTTTTTAGGAGTTTTTCTTAATTATCTAAAACTCTAAACCTAAAAGTTCCTCTATAATGTAAGTGATACAAGTTTTTCTTTTGATGTTATAAGGTTTTATGGAAAACAAATTGGGTCACAATTATCAGCATCATAACCCGAAATGTAAAGTTATGGATTTTAGAACAGGATCGTGGAGTGTGTTTCATGTGCTATTATATCATAAATATCATATATAAACATTATATCCATCATTATATATGGATGTTAGAAGTGGTGATGGAAAACGAATTACATCAGTTCGTGAGGCGGTAATCCGTCGTACACACGATCAATGGTCTTATTTTCTATTTGAGGGAGGAGGAGATGGTTTTAGTTCATGCCATTAATATAATAAAAAACTCAGTATATGGAATATACTGATTTTGTTAAATCATATTCTTTTAATAATATTTGAATTAGGTGGAAGAATAAATAAAATAAAATGTTCGGTAAAGGACGTTACCACTTCTTCAGACTTCTTTTGGTTTGCACCAAAAGAATTCCTAGGTTGGCTTTCTAACCAAAACAAGGATTCAAAATAAAGAAGTGATTTGGGTAGTTATTTTCCAAACCAATGGTTTTTTAAGTGTGTAAAGAATAGTGGAGAGTGTGGCCTTTTATAAGTGGGAGAGAGGACACATTTGGAATTTTTTAAAAGAACGGATTCCACCCATGTTTTGCTCATGCCCCAAGGCTTAAAAATAGACCATTTTCAAAACTTAGAAGATATAAGGTTGAAATATGACTATAAAATAGTAATTATACAAGTTTTGGGTCATTTTTAACTCTTATATTTTTAGTGTAACCCTCTAGTAAATTCATTTTTACCTTAACCAAAGTAAATAATATTTACTATTTTTACTATTCATTATGGTCAAAAATTAAGTTGAACTTATTAAATAATATAAATTATTTTGATTCAATATCTGAAATACATTTTTATAAATTCAACTCAAAAAATTGGCATAATTCAATTTAAAATTAAACCAGTAAACGTGTTGAAAAAATGATTTTTCAAGAAATACATTTTTAAGGAAAAGATAATCCCATATTAACTATATAACAAGTAATAATAATTAGATGAATTTAAATTGATATTTATGTATATATAATATATAAATTTTCTTTTAATTATTCTTGATTAGGTGTAATTTTAATTATGTAAAAAGGATAAACATTACACACTTTAAAAGAGTTTTCATAAAAAAAGTGTTTTAAAGCCTAAAAGTAAAATTATACTAAAATCTAGTATAAATATTATTTAAATGTAATTAATTGGATTTAATATAACTAAATAATACTTAGGTTAATTTTAAATAAAATTAAAATAATAATGGGACTTAATTTATTAAAAATAAATCACAATTTTATAAAAATCGATATTTTCACTATTTACTGAAAAAATAATATTTTCTGAAAAATTAAGTTAATATTGGTATTGTGATTTAAAAAAATAGTTCATTTTTTAAAATAAATTTTCTAAAATTAGTAAAATTTAATTTTAAATTATGTTCTCAAAGCGCGGCTAAATTTCCTTTTAGAAAAATACAGTTTTTCAAAAACATTTCTTTTTTAAATAGTTATTATTTTTTTATAATTAGTAGATAACCATTGAATTTATTTTATACATGTGTAAACCATATAATTTTTTATAATTTAGTAATTCTTATTCATACTCTCCAAATCAACAGTTAGGTTATAATGTCGATGTTTAAATAATAATATTTTAATAAAGTATCACATTTTGTTTAAACTTGATGTTGCATGCATCGCAAGCTATCAAAAAATTTGAATTTATTTAAAAGAAATATATCTTAAAGAATTTGTGTGTTATATCTAGATCCATTGGTTAATTTATTACATTTCCACTAGATACAATTGATCGCATCCTAAAGGACTAAATATTTTAGTAGTCTTGGTAAAATAAATACATAATTGAATCTCACATTACATTTGAAAAAAAATCAACATAGTGAAATTAAATATTCTGCATCCTTGAACTTATTCAAAGATTCAATCTTCATATCCTGATTAAAGGGGAAAATAATGGGTGAGTTCAAATGTTCGGTAAGTGTTATGTACAGTGGAAGATATCATACGTAAATAAGGCCTAATCAATATAACAAGATAAATAACTTAAAACACATGTCATTTAATCAATAACTTGAGCATGAAGAATAATATAGTAGGAATAAATGTTGATTAAATAATGTCATATAAATAATCACATGAGATTTAAATATATACATGGATATCATGACTATTCAAATAATCACATGGACATTAATAACTAATATCATAATGATGGAATGTATAATGTTGGACATCATAAACAACCGTCAAGGTCTCATGCCAAGACATCATACATAAATGGGTAAGGCCTCAGAAAAACACCCAAGATAATTTATATCATGAGACCTACCAATTAATTGAGGGGCTATAGAGGGACCTTCCCATCATTTAATAAGTCAAATTCATTCATCATATGAAAAGGGTGAATAAAAATTCAATATATAATACACATAAACATTCATATTGAAAAACTAGCATATGAAATGTTAATATTTCCTCCAATAAAACTAATTATAAACCATACATATAAATAATAAGGATGGTATCAATAAAAAATATCTCTAGTGGAGTATAAGTAAAATAAAGGGTTGATGTTATTGATGAATGGAAATACCATAAAAATTTCATTAAAATCGTTGTTGATGGAAATACCCTTTTTAATTTAAAAATCACTTTTAAAAAATAAAAAATTACAGAATATTATGAAAAATAATTTCTTTGAAAATAACCTTGTAAACTTGTAAATGAATAATCAAAGAATTTTGTAGTTATTATGGTGGGAAATTATGTTCATGTTGAGTATGTTAAAGTAAATATTTCATTCACATTTTTGTAAGAAAAGTCAAAAAGTACCTCATTCAAAAAAAAATACATGAAGATTCCTTTTAAACCATTTTTTAAAATTTAAACATGTGTAAAATTTTCTTTAATAAATAATTGGATAATATTAAAAACATTCTTCAAAACATTTTTAGAAAACATGGATATAGAAGGAAAGATTCCTGACTAAAGAGGAAATAAAGTTTGTTTTCCTTAAAAACATTTTTTGATATTTTCTGTACATAAAAGATGAAAATGAAAGAAAAACACATAATTTTTTAAAATAACCAGATGAGAAGAAAATATTTTTGTTTTAAGATATAAATATTATATAATTCCCCCTAGAGATACTTAAATATAAACAATCTCAAATAATGATGATATTGTGAAATAAACTCTTACCACTTTGGTATCTTACAAATCATAACCCCAATAAAAGAAATAAATTAAAATTAAAATTAAATACCATGAATATTAAAATATTCATGATATAAATTATAAAAGTTGGTAGTAGATACACCTCGTAAAATAATATAGGTGTATAGAATAACATATGTCCCAAAGAAGACAATTTGATACGAAGAACCCTTACAATGATCATAATGTTGAAGTGAGAATTAATCAATGAAGTGGTTATTTTTAACAAATGTAAATCCACAAAAGAAAGTTGAAATACAACATAAATAAAACAAATACTATTTCACACATAATCTTGAGATAATATAATCAATGAATAAGTTATATAATCCAATGAAATAAAATTGAGTTATAAAACACTTACCACTCTGTAATATTAAAGTCAAATCCCATTGGATGAAATAAATTGAATTGAAACTTAAAATACCATTAATTATGAATTATTAATGATATAACATGTAAAATTGGTAGTATATACATCATATAAAATAAACTAGGTGTATAATATTAAAATATTCTTCAATGGAAGGAAATTGAGATGGAATCTCTTACCCCAGGTCTGACTCGTCATGTATGTTCTTTATATTCCTGAATAATAAACTTATTTTAATTATTTACTTACTTAAGAAATTTTTCATGTACATTATTCT
Organism: Viscum album; assembly: GCA_963277665.1. Classification (NCBI taxonomy): domain Eukaryota; kingdom Viridiplantae; phylum Streptophyta; class Magnoliopsida; order Santalales; family Viscaceae; genus Viscum; species Viscum album. The sequence goes on from OY728159.1 coordinate 1,869,190,210, forward strand.
TTTTATTTTATTTGATACCATGTTATATTTAATTACTTAATAAATTAAGTTCATGTCAGATGTTTTGACGATATTCATTTCATATATCCAAAATGGCCTTGGTGGTTTGATTATGTTTAAAGTGGTCATTGTTCCATCATCTCCAGAATAATAATAATGAAATAATTATAATTTTTATATATCAATTATACTTTTTAAACCAATCATGGTGTATTTTTATGAAAAATGAACTATATTGCAATCATGGAGATGGTAAGTCATACGTACGCATGAGTAACATTTCCATTTTTCAACGATCATTATGGAAAGAAGATAAGTATTATTTTATCTTTACATAATGATAATTATATCATAAATACCATATTATTTCTTTTAATGTACTTATATATATCATCCATGTGATGTGGTAATGGATGCACATGAGCCTTAGCCCGGTAGGTAAGGACTCTGTAAGTGCATCCAGGCGACCAGGGATCAAATCCAGGTGGAGGCAGAATTTCCAGGTACTGTAGCAGCACTATAGAAGCACTGTAGTAGCACTATAGCAGGTACTATAGCAGGAACTGTGCAGTACTGTAGCAGGTACTATAGTGGGAACTGTAGCATGCACTGTTTGGAACTGTAGTATCCAGGAATATGCCCCAGTTTGGGCCTTTGGGCCACCGATTTGGTCCCTGGGTCCTGTAAGGCCTTCGGGCCACCCAGGACTTTGGGGCAGTAAGGCCTTTGGGCCACCTAAAGGCTCTCGGGCCACCTTAAGTGCAGATTCAAACCAGAAACCCTACAAGGAACAAGATCTACAAGGAGGATGAGCAAGGATCTTTCACCACAGCAGAAGCTAAACAGATTGCAAGAATGAGAGGGTATGGCACCTGCCATCGGGACAAGCTTGTGCATGCACGGGAATGCCTAGTCGAATAGCCATGAGAAGGTGGAGAGATGATTTCACGATGAAGATGTTGGGGAGGAGTAGTTCCAAGTAGTTAGTCTGGGTTGTATGTAATGTTTGAAGCCTACGGGCAATAAATTCTTCTAAGGCCTACAGGCCATGTAATACGTATGCCTACGGGCCTTGTAAGGGTTCCACCTAACCCCTTGAAAGGTGGATTATCAAAAATCAATAAAAAAATGAAGGCCTTTGGGCCATTGGAGGGGGGAAAGGATGGATAATTAATCACATCGCTTCGTGGAGGTGGTAGTCCACACGTACGCAAGAACAACGTTATCATTTTTCAATAAATGGAAAGGTAATAAAGTAATTTATATATTATATTTTTAGGATGATAAATATTTCATGAATATAATATATATATATATATATATATACATTAGATTCATCATTAAAACCAGTCTTGATAGGAGGTGATGGAAAATTAATTACATCGGTCTGTGAGGCGATAGTCCGTCGTACACATGAATGATGGTTTCATTTTCCATTTGATGGAAGAGGAGATGGATATAAGGTATACCATTAACATAAAAACATATAATTGTATGGGAGATAATAATTTTATTATACCGTCATGTTTTAACAATATTTTAATGAGTTAAAAGAATAAATAAAACAAAAACACTTGATTAAGAACTATACCTCTTCTTCGGACAATCTCTTGAGGTTTACACCAAAAGCTGGCCTAGGTTGGTTTTATAATCAAACCAAATCCTCTAGGAAATAAGGAGGTATTTAAGTAATTTATTTTTTCAAGTATTGGATGAACCAAAAGTCTCTTTAATTGTGAATAAAAAAAGAGAGGAGGTTCCCTTTTATAAGTGAGGGGAGGGACACTTTTGGAATTTCATAAATTATTAAATTAATATAAATTATTTATCATGGAAAAATAGATCCAAAATGATATATTTAAAATATAGTATGATTATGGGTCAAAATACTATTATAAAATAAAATTTTTATAGGTTTAGATTGGGTTTTTACCCTTATTTTTTTATTTTAACCCACTTTAACACTTTTTGACAATTACCATGGTATTAGTTTTTTATTCTTTAGGGGTCAATAAAGTTACTATAAAAGAAAAAACAACCCATAATTAGAACATGGTTGATATTATAAACCATATAAAATATAATTTTTTAAATATAATATTTTTAGGAATTTTAAATCATTTAATAAACCATTATTTATTATAAAATATCATTAATTTCAATTCTAAAAGTATTCATTTAATTTGACTTTAAGAATATAAATACAAGGATAGAATTAGAATATATACCTTTAACTCTTCCCTAACATTTTATACTTATCTAAAAAAAATTGGAACATAAAAAATTATTCAAATTATATTACTTTAATATTTTAAAAATAATTTATTTTATTTTCCTTTTAATTAAATAAATATTGCATTGTTATTGCGTAAGAATTTAAGGTAATTATTTAATCATTAAAATTTATAAATAAATTTCCATGATAAATAAAAATTATTCACCCTTAAAATTAATATTTATAATTTAACATACCTCCTTTTTATCCCTATGTTAACACATAAGAGGTTTTTAAAAGTAAGAGAGTGACACTTGTCCTTTTATTTACTTAAATTATTATAAAAGTCATAACCATGGCCATATAACTCAAAAATAGGAAAATTTTATAAATTAGATGAGATAGGGTTGATATATGGTCATACAATAGAAATTAGATAAGTTCTTAGGACATTATAACACTTATCTCTTTATTTTAACCCCTGGTAAACTTATTTTTCACATAACTTTGGTAATAGATTTTTACTATTTTTATTATTAATTATGATCAAAAATTACGTTGAACTTATTATCTAATATTAATTATTATGATTCCAAATATGTAATAAATTTTATCAAATTCAATTCATATAAGTGGAATAATTTAATTTAAAAATAAACCCACAAAACATGTCGAAAAATGGTTTTTCAATGAATGTGTTTTTCAAGCATATGATGATCTTACATTAACTATATGACTAGTGATAATCATTATATATATTTGAATTAATATAGTTAGATATATAATCTATAAATTTAATTTAAAATATTAATTATTAGTGATTATTTTAATTAATTAAAATGGAAAGACACTATGCATTTAAAAATAGTTTCCAATAAAAAACAATATTTTTCACTATTTATTAAAAATAAAACTTTTTAGAAAAAATATCAAAAATTAACCCTAATATAATTTTCAAATAATTATTTAAAAAATTAATTTATTTTTATCAAATACATTTTCTAATATTTCCATAAATTAATATTTTCTCACAAAAAGCAATAAAAATCATTTTTGAAGAAAACGTGTTTTTGAAGAATAAAATGTATTTATTAAAATTTGAGTGATTATTATCAATAAATTTATATTGACTAGTACCTTTATATATATCATAAATTAGTTAATTCTATTCATAACCACCAATTTAACAGCTATGTTATAACGGTCATATTTAAATAATAATATTTTGTGATTTATTTAAGCTCGGTGTTGCGTGTCGTATATGTCATCGAACATAATGTTATTATTTAAAAATCTTGGGTTGTTACAATATTAAACCCAGATTACCTTATTATTTATACCCATATCCAAGGCACTTCATATTACTTTAATAATAATTCCAAGTTTACATGTATTTACTACCTTTTCTTAACTTCCCATTTAAACATTTAATTTCAACATAACATTATTAATATAATGTAGTTGTATATGAATAAGGAAACAACATTTATTAAATAAAACAAAATATATTTAAAAATATGATTTAGTATATAATCAATAGATGCATGAATGTTGTAATGTAGAAGCATACATTTATGCTTAATAATTAATAATAGTTTAATAAAGAATATAACAACTAATCATAGCTATCTTTTGATATCCTCCATTGTCATTCCAGATTCCCTTCTTAATTTATATTCCCAAAATATATCATATTTCCTATGGGAATTCACATAAAGTTTTTAACATATAAATATGAAAATATCATTTATCATCATAACAACATTGTAGGATAATATCACAATTCTAAGAAGAATTTTAAGAGTAGGGAAGAACTAAGCTGAGCATAATAAGAAAAAAAAATTAACTTTGAAGAAACTAAATATAAGAGTACGTGAAATAACCAATTCCCTAGACCAAATAAGATCCTAATATAATATAAAGATATTAAATTTCATAAATTTAAGATCAACCTCTCCCCCCAAACCAAACCATCTCCACCAATCCCAAGGAGAGAGTAAGTCCTTACCATATCCAAAGGCTTATCTAGAATAGGTAGTTTATCAATGGTTGAAGTTATACAAGGAATAAAAACTTAAAAGATTTAATGGGTAAGTTTCAATTAAAGAATATTATGGTAATTACAATCATCATCTATGAAAATCATAATGATCAAAGAAGGAATGATGGTTATTTTAACCATCAGTTTCAAAAGGGTTAACAATCAGAATATTAAGGATCAACAAGGGCTTATAAGATTTAATAAAATTGTCTACTAATACCAAATAACAATGCTACTACAAACTTCCTTGAAAAATAAATAATAAATAATTAAGGGAAAGACAATATGGGCACCTGGAATGTAAAAATATTTAGATGCATGGATCATGTGTTTCCCCTATTTAAAACTCAATCCATCAGCCTTTTAAATTTTATATTTTTAAGGAGAAGACCATGATGAATATAGTAAAAGATTATAAGTGAATATAACCACATATAATTAAAACTTAGTCAACTCTCTCTTGAATACAAAATAATTGAAGAGGGTTGTAGTGTAATGATCATCATAATGTCGCAACATTCAATCCCAAAAGAATCACAACACATATTTATCCAATGAAAAGGAGTTTTTTTATTATGTAAAAAATACCCAATTTTAATATTTTATGATTAATAATGACATCATTAATAATAAAATATGATTCATGGTGATCGAGAAAAATCATGAAATTCATTAAGGGTACTACCCTTACTCATGGAAGAGAGACTCTTATGTTTGATGGATTTACTTTTATAAACCAAAATTTAGGAAATAGATAAATCTTATGAATATAGAATTCATTATTACATATATATGTAAAGACACTTATGTATGAGAATTAAATGAAGGGAATGACACTTACGTACCAAGGGATTACTCTTACGTATCGGGAAAAATGACTCTTACTCTCAAAAACTAACAAAGGGATGAATTTTATGCATCCTGAATTTAATCTTATCTTTCAAAATTTATCTTTTATATAGGTAAATGGATCTTATTTATATATGAAGGACTCCTGTTTATTGAAAATTTGACAAACTCCTCAATATGTAAGGGTCATTTCAGTTACAAAGACAATATGTAAGGGTCATTTTGTGATAAAGTCAATACATAAAGGTTATCTATTTGGTAATGAGATTATGTAAGGGTTATTTATAAAATAAGGAAGATATATAAATTTAATTTATAATCCCTTAATAATTTGTAAAGTTCAACCCATACTTTTCCAAAAAATATTTCATGGAAGGTTTATAAAAAATATTTTTCCAATACTTGCATGATTTACCACATGCTTATAATACTCGCATAATATTACTTTCACCATATTCATGTATTAATGTTTTATCATGCTTTAAATTCGTCACTTAATTAATACATATTTCTCTTTTATTCTTTACACTTAATGAAAATATAGAAAAAAAATTATGCAACAAATTTAAAATCAGGTTGTAATAATTGGACTCATCGTGATCAATATGGTATAAACAATAATTAATATATCACATAATTTAGCATGATTACATAGCAGTTTCTTATAGAATTTAACATTCTTAGACATATTTTCTACAATAACTAGTTTATGTATATCATGTTTCTTATAAATTTAAATCGTGAATCATTAATTTTTTTAAATATAATATTTTTTAGGCATGCATCACAATATTTCATTATGTTACACATGTTGAGTAATAAGATTTTATAAATATAGAATTCTATTTAATCAAATGAACTTATACTTACAATATTCATTTAATTTTCAAAAAGGTTTATTTTTTAATAATTAAGATTTAACACATGGAATAATATTTTATATTAATAAATATTAAAATTTAAACATGTTATTAAAACATTTCATTCAAAAATACTATAACTCAAATAATTTTTTTTACCAGGGCATGCATAATCAAGAAGCATCTAGAAAAGTTACTCATAGAAAATATAATCTTTTATTCTTAATTCATCATCAATGAAAACATAGTGGCATGCTACTTATATAAATTTTAAAACAATATTTTTAATTTTTAACAAGATTTTTTAAGTTTTTTTATCATGCATTAAAATTTAAATCATAAAACTCGACATATAATGATATTAAAAGAATATTAAGAATTATATCATGTTGTGAATTGTAAAAAAAGTATGTATTAACCAACATAAAACAATTTATTAAAAATTAATGCAACATAATTATAAAGGATACATTATATGTTATCATAAAAAACACACAAAACATAATTATAAATCAAAATTTTAACATAATTCAACCTATAACAATGATGTGTGAACCCTTATTAAATTTTATACCCTAAAATTAGTGCATTTTTCACCTAAACATGCTTAGTTGGCTGTCATGGTCCTTGTGTCAGATCACAGGGGGTTGCAATACCTATATCTTAGTCGTTCTCCTTGACATTAAGGGTTCTAGCATCATTTATAAGGGGCCCTAAATATTTTTGTTCCCGCTGCATCCATTTTTTTAGGATAAATGACATTGTTTCCCTACTGAACCCATACAAGGCCTGACTGTCTCTAACTACAAACTTCATCATATCCCTCATCCAAAATCATTTTTAACACTTTTTCATTACCTTCCCCCACTAGAAACCACACTTGGTTTAGAAGTGAAGACAGGAGTGACCCCTGAAGCTTGCCTTCAATAGGCCATGGGTTAGAGACTAACACTAAGGGTATATGTTACTCAAATGGAAATAATTACCCACATAAACACCCAAAAAAATATAACATCCACTAATTAACTCTATATAAATAAATTAAAGAGTGGACATTTATCATCCCCAAACTATAACTACATGAAACTTGTATAATACCATAAGAGACAATGCATGAAGATCTTTTAGACTCCACTCCAATTGCCCAAACAACAAAAACTCAAATCTCCATCAGTCTTTTCTATAAAACAACTCAAGTAAACTAGAGGGGTGATCACTTAGAAGTACTTAGTAGGATCATATTTTTTAAAAATTACATATTCATGTTAAATATATGTAATAAGGTAAACATTTATGAGATCAAATAAGCAAGACAAGCTAGAATTATGAACAGGGTTTAAGAAATTTGAAATTAAATATAGTTCCATGGTTTACCATAACCATTGATGTTAAAACTTTCATGAGTCATCATTGATAATTTATTAAATACATTAGCATAAATAAATGAGTATGATATCAGGTTTCTAGAATCAAAATAAAATAATAGAAAAGGGTCCAGAAACAAATCACCACTCAATGAATCATCATCATCAATATGATTGTCATAATGTTCTCATCGCAATATTTTCATATCACCATAACCATAACATAAGAAGGAAAAATAGACAAGCCAAACTCTCAATTAGTGACAACCATCCCAACATCATTCCCATCATAACAAGTAGGAAAAAAAAGGAAAGGCCAACTCTAAACCTGTGTCAACCAACATATCACTGTATTGGCACCGCAATAAGTCATGCAATAACCTAGAGTCCTCACAAACCAAAACATGACATAACCCTAAGTCATTACATCCTGAGGGAAATGTGTACATGTTAGAACCTTAATCCACTGTAGTACATTGAAAGATGCATGTGTCGTTACCTTGAGCTATTACATCCTGCACATATAGTATTAAATAAATGCAGACAAGCAAACAGATAAACATACAGTCATACAATCAATCAATCAAGTAAAACAAGAACATACAAACAAGAACATATAATAAAATTATATGTAATATCACAACACACAATAAGAAGTAATATTAATGAATTAATTGGAAGACTAATTATTATGTCCACTAGGTCAAATACCCTGAGAGTGGGGGTGAATCGGGGTATGAAAGATTAAAACTCTTGCCCCTTTGGATCTTGTTTTATTGTTAAAAAAACACACTTCTCTATTTCTTTCATAGTAATATATGAACAGAAATGAAATCATGCATAGGACACAGTGATTTTACTTAGTTCACCCTCACTAGGATACGTCCAAGGAGCATAAAACGGTGATGTGTCGATGTACCAAATTCACTAAATCTCGATGCCAATTACAAGGTTCAAACTAGATTACTTCTATGCCTAGGATCACTGCCTTTATAAGGTTTAGGGTCTACTCACTGCATTCCCAAGGGTCACTCCCTATGTCTCTTCCTCTGGCTCACTGTTGGTGGAAAGGATCGTCGTCTTCCTCTTTCATTTCTCACTGCTCTTGGAAGATATCCACTTACAGTTTATAGACTTGTAGGTCCCTTCATTTGCATGAAAGCATGCATCCTCAACTGTAAATGGATGCTCTATTGAAGTCTATTTTTCACTCATATATGAAATTCACTTTTACACGTATTGTTAGTTAGCATAAATTACTTTCACAAACTATTTAAGTCCCTTCGTGAACCACCTCCTTCTTCCGTGAACCACATAGTGCATATGCTTCACAGAACACCTCTTCTACAAACTACCACTACTTACATTATAATTCACAGCCTCTGTGTATCACCTCCACGAACCATCTTTTCATACCACCTTCGTGTAGTGCCTTCACTTCCACATGCTGCTTCTCCCTGTGGACCTCTTCTTCTTCCACGAACCCTTTTCTACTTCACATAACTCTTTCCTTTGAGAGCTTCAAAGCCCTGAAAAACCCCTTCACAAACCATTCCCTCAAACTCCTTCTCCTTTCACAGAATCCTCCTCGCAAACTACTTCACCCTTCACAAAATTCTCCCTTGTGAACCACTTTCAGACTTCACCAAATTCCCAGAGAAAATATATTTTCTAATGAAAATTTATCTCTCTTAAATGATGGGATTGGAACTTCTTATATTGGAAAATAGATTTGTATAATCCACTAATCTGATATTTTCCAAAATCTTCACCATGTACCACTTCTTCTTCGAACTGTTTCCCTACATTGTTTGTATAATGCCTTTCTTCTTTCACGGCGGCCCAAATCACCATCTCATTTTCACCAACGACAATCCATCCTACGTACTGCAAGCCTTCCGCATATTTTTTACCTCTCATGAACAGAAATCCTCCCCATGAATCATTTTCCATTCATGATCCACCTACCACGCTTTGAAGCCCGCATAGTGATGCTGTGCAGAATCCTTTCTTTGCTGATTTCCAAAGTCATTCTACATACCACCTTTTGAATTTTGTGAATTTTGGTTCACGATCCTCATACTTTGTACCCCTATGCATAAATCATCCTTTGATAAAATCCAAACTCTCAATGTTTAGGCCCAAAAAAATTGGCAAGCACTGGGAAACTATACCACCTTAAACACCTGCTTTGGAAAACACCAACCATACTCATTCGCGGTCATTTGGATTTGTCAAAAATACAATCACACCCAAAACATACCGAGAGGACACATTGAGGGATTTTTTACCAATAATCTCCCCTTTTGGTTTTGTTGAAAACACTTTCATAATTTGATATCTCATTAAATCTTCTTCCAACTGTTACCAGCATTCATTTCTTGTGATTAAGATAGCGACCAAGGATTTACTCAACACATACTATAAGCCCACATGAGTAATGCTTGGTGTGAGGAACAAGAGTATAATGAAAATTTCATCAATGAATCACTTCATTCCATTCCAAAAACATTCTTCTTCTTTCATCACGAACCCCATCTATCGTGATATGTATCATTTGATCGATCACTTAAAACATTGTTAGATTTAATAATCCCCCTACATCACTGCTCCCCCTAACAGATCTAACTCCCCCTATCTCACTACTTCCCCTATCATCTTATCCCCGTGTCTTGACTAAGACATTTTCTCCCTTTAATAGCCACAATTTATCCCCCTTTGTTAATGAACCCGAATTTCATTTCATCAATGAAACCAAAGGTCACGTCATTATGGTCAACAACTAGGTAAAGAAAATAGATCAGTACATTAGGGAAAAACACATCATACCTTAGGGAGAGAGGGGTTCCCACATCCATACTTTTTCAAATCCTAGAATTCGATTGAACTCCCCAATCCAGTCAATGCCTTTCAAATACTTCTTTAGTTAAGGAATTTGTTAGAATATCCATAACTTGTTGTTCTGTAGGCACATACTCTAACTTCACAAGCCCTTGCTCAACCTTCTCCTTGATAAAATGATATTTTATTTCAATGTGATTTTTCCTTGAGTGATGGATTGGATTTTTTTCTAAGATTTATATCACTTGAATTATCTCAATGGATTCTGATCAGAGACTTCACTTCAACTCTCATATCATCAAGTTGTTGCTTCATCCGCAATAGTTGAGTACATGTTTGAGTTGCTTCCATATACTCAGATTCCGTAGTGATCAAGGAAATATAATATTGTTTCTTGATTAGATAAGAAATACACAATCAACCAAGATATAAATCACCTCCTGATGTTGATTTCCTATCATCTGCAGATCCATCCCAATCTACATCTATATATCACAATAAATCTTATTGAGATTTTTCATTGTACATCAAACCAAAATCCACTTTTCCTTTGATATACTGGAGTATTATTTTTACTGCAAGAAAGTGGATTTCCTCAGGATTAATTTGATATTGTGTTGGTTGACACATGGAAAAAACAATATCTGGTCATGTCGTTGTTAAGTACAACAGACTTCCAATGATTTGTCTGTATTTTGTGACATTGACCGATTTATCTTCATCATCTCAAGACAGTTTGATCTGGGTTGCCAACAGATTCTTTATCTCCTTGGAATTATCCATTTCAAACCCTCTCAAAACTTCCTTGGCATATTTATATTGAGAAATGAATGTGAAATTATTTCCTTGTGTTACCTATAAACCAAGTAAAAACATCAGTTCACCAATCATTGACATTTCAAACTCACTTTTCATGAATTTGGAAAATTGTCTTCATTATGATTCATCTGATCCATCAAATATTATGTCATCAACATATATTGGCACCATCATCCTTTGATCACTTTCATTGTTGACATATAGGTTGTAATCAACTCCACCATTCCAGAAACCATGCTTCTTTAGAAACTGATCTAGCCTTGAATACCATGCTCTTAGTGCTTAATTCAACCCATATAAAGCCTTCTTCAGCTAAAAAACTTTTATATCATCTTCATGAATGGGAAAATCATTTGGCTTCTTATTGTAAAATTCTTCTTCCAAAACTCCATTTAGTAATGATGACTTGACATCCATCTGGAACACTTTGAACTTTCTTGGCACTATTATGGATAAGAATAATTTGATTGTATCTAGCCTTGAAATAGGTGAAAATGTTTCATCAACATTGATTCCTTCTATCTAAGAGTACCCTTTTCACACTATCCATTCTTTTTTTCGAATCATCGCACCATATTCATTCATCTTGTTATGAAAGACTCATTTTGTCCCAATGATATTCTTGTATGTTGGACTTGAAACAATATCTAATGTTTGGTTTTTCTCAATTTGTTCAAGCTCTCCATTCATAGCCTGACCCCAATTCTCATCACCAACAGTTTCATCAAAACCTATAGGCTCTACCTATGATAAGTATGATACCTGTTGTAGAGTATTCATTATCCTTGTTTGCACTGGTGCACTCTGATCATAAATTATATTTTGTCTATCAATTTCAACTCTTCTCTTCTATATTTTTATAAATACTGAGTTATGATCATCCTTTTCATTATTTGAATTTTATTCTAAATCAACCTATTGAACTGGAGTATCCCCTGATCTACTTGTCTCTTTGTCACTATCCTCTTGATACTGATCATGTATTTGTTGAAGATTATACTCATTATCCTCTATAGTTACATCATGACTTTCAACTACTTTTCCTAGCCTCTTATTGAGGCATTTATATGCTTTTATTTTCTTTGAATAGCCAAGAAGTATCTCTTCATCTCCATGGGATTCAAACTTCCTGTGTTTCTCTTTATTGAGAATGAAACACTTACTTCTGAAGAATCAAAAGTACTTCAATGATGACTTTTTTCTATACCATAGATCATATGGAGTATTATATTATTTCATACATAGTAATGCTCTATTTTTAGTGTAGACTACTGTCATCACTACTTCTTTCCAAAATTTCTCTGGAAGGTCTTTCTCAATGAGCATTGTTCTGGCCATGTTATTGACAATTCAATTTCTCCTCTCAACTACTCCATTCTACTGTGGAGCTCTTTCCACTGAAACTTGATTCCTTATCCTATGTTTCTCAAGATAATCCTCTACTTGGCTATTTTTGAACTTTTTTTTGTTATCTGTTTGGATCTTCTATATTTTCTAACCTAGCATCTTTTCAACTTCCCATAGATATCTTGTAATGAAAATGAACGCCTCAGACTTGTGGGTAATGATTGATACCCATTCCATTATACTATAATCATTAACGAGGAGAACATGATATCTCCTCCCATCAAGAGCTCTTAGTGAAATTGGTTCACACACATCAATATGAACCAACTCAAGCAATCTTGTGGACCTTTACTCTTTTTCCTTATATGTCTTTCGAATGATCTTCCCTTATTGGCAGGCATCACACGTATGTGTATGGTCATGTGATAATCTAGGGAGATCTTGAGAAGCATCATATTTCATCATATTTTCTAAGGATATTTGGCTCACATGGCTAAGATTCTTATGCCACAACTTATTTTCTTCTTCCTTGGATAGAAATAACATATCTTCTTCTCTAATCACAAGGTAGAGATTCCCTTTTGTATGCTTTCTATACAATACAACAACACCATTTTTTTCTTGATGGCACATAATTTCTTGGAAAATCTTATGGAATGTTCTGAGTCACACAATTGACTTACACTTAACAAGTTGTGACTAAGACCTTCAACAACTAATACATCTGCACATCTCATATATTTTCCCCCAAACTTTGATTTCCCAAAGCCAATAATTTTAAACCCTTCGTCATTACCAAATATTATGATACCTTCTTTATCATACATAATTCCCATCATCGGATCCTTATTTCCTATCATATGGGAGGTGCATCCACTGTCAATGATCCATCCCGGTGCAATCTGATGCCTTGAACACAATTTTTGAAACCATTTCCTAATCAGATCATTTCTTTTTTATCCATGTTTCTGACTTCATACCCAGTATGGATTGATACTCTTGACATTCCTTAGATTATGACGGACCAACTTCATCTTATAGAGCTGCAAATTGATTTTTCATTTTCAGATCATTTGATGATACATTTTTCTACTGCTTATAACCAACCTCAGACTGATTCGGCACATTCCTCTGTGTTATTGATGAGAAATATCTTTCAATGTGTCCAAATCCTCCACAATTGAAACAGTGAACATCAAATGATGACCTGGAAAATTGAGCTATATATAACTGCCTATGTTGATCTCGTTCCCTTCAGTACCTCTTTGCTATGGAACAAAAATTTTGTGAGTATCTCGTCTTTCCACAGTAATAGCATCTTATGCGGGGTACATTCCTATGTAAAACTACTATACCACTGGTTGTCCCTTGGGTTCTCTAAATCTTCTAATTCTGATTCATACCCAAATCAATCTTCAATCTTAGAGTGGGTGCTTGTGATCTAACTCCAATTGTTATTACTTTTTGTTTTCGATCAAACCCCATACCAGCATTATTTGGATTTGACTATTGCTTATGTTCTACTGGACAACTATGCTCCACTTTCAACTTTTCAGTTGCCTATGTTATCTATTTTCCCGATGTTTTTTTGAGAGTCAACTGTTTTTCTTGATCCTTAACACTTCAATGCATACTGATGACTTCTTATTCAAGTTCTTAGATACGTTTTGTAACGACCCAAAGTTTTTCAATGGAAATTCCCTTATTATAAATATGCCATAAAATCACATAATAATGAACTACTAAGTGATAAGTGACCTTTATACATAAGTTTTTCACTTATGTGTTTGGAATTTCGAAAATCCGGCATACACTGTTGTGTTCAAGATGTTTTTTGGAGTCTAATAAAACAAAAATAATTTTTGGTGAATAGTAACCTACCCTAATGAATAGTAACATACCCTTATGAATAGTGATATACCCTAATGAATAGTAACCTCACCTATGGTGGTATAAAAATAAAATTCATGTTGGAATTATGATATACCTATATTTTAGAATGAGTTAATAAATGTTTTAAAACTGGTTTTGATAATAAATTATTATTTTAATTAAATATTAAAATAATCATATTTAGAAAATTATTTTTGAAAAATGGACTTAATTTTTGGATTATACTCATCGAAAAATGGTTGGGGTAAATTTTTGTGATTTTTCTGAAATACTTGAATTTTTTATGAATAGTAAAATACGGTAATTTATTGTATATATACATTATAAGATAAATAAACTATTCCTAGCATCATGGCTAATGTCACCACCCATGGTTAGAATTCACATGACCTATTTACTATTATTGGTCATGGAATACTTACTATTCTTTGTCTTGTGAAGAAATAATAAATTAATGATTATAATATCATTAAATCCCTCCTCTCCTCCACTATAAAAACCATCCTTCACTCCCTCTTCTCTCCACTCCTCTCAAGCTCCAAGACTTCTCTAAATTATACCCAAATCTCTCCCCAAGGTCCTCCCCCATGTCCAAAATCTCTCAGCCTCCTCAAAATACCAAAACCTCTCCCCTTAATAGGTTCTCAAAGGAGGAAGTCTCAAGAGGTAAATTCCTCTTCCCAAATTTCTTCTTTTCTTTTAAGTTATTTTCTTTTTAATTTATTTCCTCACCTCCCTTCACCATAATAGTATGATAAATTCAGTAACATACATGTACTAGAATTTCTTCATGCTAGTGGTATATTTCATTATCTTCTCTTCTTTCCCCACCCTTTTATTTGAAAGAAATGAAAGCATTGTTTGAGATGTGCTAATTTAGCACATTCAAGGACAACAGTTTATCAATTTTTGTTATTATATTTAATTATGGTCATGAAACCATTTGTGTTATGGTTGAACTAGATTATTATATATGTAATATATCCTTTTTTTTGTAATCTTTTGGTACAAATGGAATTAAGTTATAATGAAAAACACATAATTTGTAACCAAATCCACCGATTAACAAAAAAATTTATCACTAAGGTTATATATATAATAACTCGACATAACTCTAAGTAACCTAATTAAAATTAAAACCATGTAATCTACTATATATGAACTAAATAATGTAACTTCAATTCTATACAACCACTTTCATCTTGCTTATAATCCAAACTTGAATATAAGTGAACTAGTCCTTTAAAGCCAAGTAAACAAACGAGTCCGAACAATGAAATTGAACCTTAAAACTAATCAAAAAGGATTTTAATGAACTAAAAAGGGTTATAATAAATCAATTACATATAGAAGAGGTTCTGGTCTTATTAATTAACAATCCTAATTTGTTTATTCAGGTCATTAATGGCAAGTGGAGAACACCACCGGATTTGAGGTAAGGGATCCTCTCCTTTTCTCTATTAATCAAGATTGTCCTCTATACTATGACTTTATATGTGTACTATAAAATGATGGGGTATGTTTAATAACCTCCACCATACTTAATTCTGGATTTATAATTGATGAGAAACCTCATTTCTCTCTCATCAATCCCTCTTGGTCACACCTGACACCATGCCGAGAAAATCGTAAGGAATTCTACCCGAACCTTCTTTGTTCTTTCGGGTTGCCTTATCCTTCTTTCAAAATGGTGTTATCTTATCTATCTATGTGAGTCTTATGATTTCTGGTTAGTTGTACAAGATTATTATATCAAGACCCTTTCATCACATTCTTTTGGGGATATACATGATTTTGAAATATTCCCTCCTTATAACTTTCCGATAAGCCAACCTGTTTTAAGGGGACTTCCCAAATTTTTACCCAAATTTCAAGTGCACTCTATCCTATGTTTTAAAACACCATTGTATTTATAAAATTGGCATTTTTATTATGAAAACTTTCTTGTTTAAATTCTAGTTTTATATAAAATAATGTCAACTTTTCTATTTGAAAATCTCTAGAGTGTTTTCCTTAAAACTGCACAAAAATGTTTTAATGCTAATGTTTCTAAAATAAATTTTTTATATGTGGTCACTTATATTTGACACCACTTACCATTTTATATTCCTATTTTACCCTATGAATTTTCATGTATGTTATAATCCCTTCCTTTCATGGGCACTTTCGTGATATGCCCATTGGATATGTTTTATGTCATGATTGTGGTACCCAATTATTTCCATGGGTAACCTTATTTTTATGTATGGTTGATTATGTATGATTATTTATGTGGAAAGATTATTTATTTGGCAATAATATTCACGAATATGTTGATATGGGTGCACCCAGATAGCGCTCCAATGCATTGGTTAAGGATAAGTCTCATGAGATGCGATGTGAAACGGGATTGGTGGTTAGCCTTGACCCGTACTGAAATGGGAAACGGGATTAGAGGTTAGCCTTGACTCGTACTGAAATGGGAAACAGGATTGGCGGTTAGCCTTGACCCGTACTGAAATGGGAAACGGGATTGGTGGTTAACCTTGACCCGTACTAAAGATATGATTTATGATTGGCGGTTAGCCTTGACCCGTACTGAAATGAGAAACAGGATTGGCAGTTAGCCTTGACCCGTACTAAAGATATGATTTATGATTCTGCCACATTTATATGATTCCATGTTTATAAGATCACATTCTTATATTAAATGATTTTATAAGTTTCATGCTTTGAATATCATTATGTCATGCCTCCTAACTCATGTGCTTGAGATGTATCCTTATGTTCATTCCTTTACTGGGCTTTTTAGCTCATCCCTTTGTTCATGTGTTCCCCAGGGTACCCTATGCAGATGTAATAGCTCAAAGGAAGTTAGAATATCTTTATGGAGATTAAATAAAGAAGTTTTCTTTTAGTCCCATGTTTTATGTTGTATGTACCTAGTCTTCCAAGACACTAGAATTAACGATCCTTGGCTTGTACTCTGACGATTAATTATGCTTAAAATCATGTAATGTTTTATGTAAAAGTCTTGGGTCGCTATAGTTGGTATAAAAGGGAGGTTTAGTTATTTTTTGAGATTAGGAATATAGCACCTTAGTGAGAACCTTAAGGATGAGACTTAGTATAAGAAAACATTCCTAAATTTTGGTGAGTATAGAGTAAGTGGTTTATCAAACAAATACATCCCTGTCTAGATACGAGCAGGTAGAGGCAGCTCTGGCACAGATGTATATAGGGGTAAAACCCGAAAACACAGCTTTAAGATAGACTCGAATGGGAACTGGTGCACAAAAAAGAGCCTTGTTGCACTCTTGGTTACGACACTCCCGGGGGATATGCTTTAGTAGATTCATGAGCTTAGTACAAACCATTATTAAGGGAAAAAAATAAAATCCCATAAGAATATAAGTTAAGAAATAGATAGAGGATAACCTAGATATAAACCTAAGGAATCATAAGTTAAATTGTACTTATTATTTATAATTTTATCCTTTAAAGTTCAAAATTTCCTTTTTATGCTCAATAGTTAAGTATTCAAGACCTCTAATTATACATTATTTTTCTTAGTTAATGGTGGGAAATAGAAGAACATGTTCCAACAACTAGTGTGATAGGCAATGTGATGATTTCCCTAATGACATGTCTGATGTGACAGAAGCGGGAACTCAAAACTTCATGGCAGTACTTACTCAGCTGGCTTGAGTTATGAATAATAACTTGAATCTGGTGGAACGTCCCCCTCCTCCAAGGAAAGAGCAAGTTGTTGTAGAATCCTTCATGCGGCAAAGGCCTCCCATGTTTAGCAGGTCTTCTGATCCCCTCCTCGCAGAACAATAGATTAACTCCATTGAAAATATTTTATATGTCCTCCAGTGCTCGGAAGAAGAAAAAGTTGTACTGGCAGTCTATCGTTTTGATGGGGAAGCTGATCAGTGGTGGACACTGATCAAGAATATGAAGTCCCAAGAGGAAATTGATTCCATAGATTCAGAGGAATTCAAGATGATGTTTTTCAACAAATATTTTCCTCGAACCCTCCATCTCAAGATGGAAAGAGAGTTCCTTGGACTCAAGAAGAAGGAATATGAGTCCATCGGGGCGTATTAAGTGAACTTTACAAGGCTTGCAAGGTACTCCTATGGCTTTTTCATGAACACCGAAAGCAAGGTGGATCGCTTCTTTAGTGGACTAAAGTTGAGTCTACAAAAAGTGTTGGCGATTTGAGACTTCGACAGCTATGAGGAGATTGTCTATTATGACCTCAAGGTTGAAATGAAGATTGAAGACTCTCAGTGGTCTCATGGGCCTAGTGATAAGAAGCGGAAAATGGAGAACAACATGGGTGGTTCATCAAAAAAATCCCATGATGGAAAGAAGACTCACTTTCCCCTTTGCAAGAATTGTGGGAAGAAGTATCTTGGTGACTATCTCAGGGGAACCAGGAATCACTTCAAATGCGGGAAGTTTGGTCATCTAGAAAAGAACTACCGAAGGGATACAAAAAATACCGCTAATGTTGAAAAAGAAAGGAAGGTTCAGATCAACACTCAGCCTTCAGTGCAGTGTTATAACTGCAAGGAGATTGGGCATTATGCGAACAATTACCCTAAGCTGAGGGTTGTCGGAGGCAATTAGCAACAACCTCCAAGGCAACAAGGAAGGTCATATGTTATCACTGCTGCTAAGGTGGAGCTAGAAAACGATGTGGTGACAGGTACGCTTGTTATTCATTCAATAATAGTGAACGTACTATTTGATTCTGGTTCTACGCATTCTTTCATATCTTGCAAGTTTAGTAGAACTATTCAAACAGCACCTCAAAATTTGGAGGAAAAGTTATCTGTGAGAACAGCGAATGGGTCAATTATTGCATCCATGGTTTATAACTCCTCCCCGGTTAATGTTTGTGGACTGAACCTCCCAGAAAATCTTGTCATACTTCCTTTAGTGAAGTTTGACGCTATCTTGGGAATAGATTGGCTATCTTTGTACAAGGCCAACATCAACTGTCGGGAAAGGGAGATAACTCTTCACATCCCAAAGCATCATCCGATTCTTTTCAAATGAAAGGAGGAAGATGAATCTCCTTTAGAATCATTGTATAAAGTGTGGATATTTCTTCCTTATGAGCATGCATACCTAGCTCAAATGATTGAGACAAAGGAGATAATCATGCTTGAAGACATGCCCATCATGAGGGATTACTCTGATGTATTCCTTGAAGAGTTGCCTGGCCTTCCCCCTGACCGAGAGGTTGAGTTCTCAATTGAACTTATCCCTGGATCTCTGCCAATCTCAAAGACACCTTACAGAATGGCCACCGTAGAGCTGGAAGAGCTAAAGAAGCAGTTACAGGAGAATATGGAGAAGGGTTTTATACGCCCGAGTGCTTCACCGTGGGGGTGCTCCAGTCCTCTTCATCAAGAATAAGGATGGATCAATGCGCCTCTGTGTTGATTATTATGAGCTCAATAAAATCACTATAAAGAACAAGTATCCCCTTCCACGGATAGATGACTTGTTCGATCAACTTCGTGGGGCCAGTTATTTCTCTATGGTGGACCTTCAGTCGGGATATCACCAACTAAAGGTGAGGAAGGAAGATATTCCCAAGACTTCATTTTGAACGAGGTATGGACACTATGATTTCATAGTGATGCCCTTCGGACTCACTAATGCTCCAGAAATTTTCATGGATTTAATGAATAGAGTCTTTAGATATTACCTCGACAAATTTCTGGTGGTCTTTATTGATGATATTCTGATATACTCCAAGAGCAAGGAGGAATATGCAGAGCATTTGGAAACTGTGTTAAAGACTTTGAGAAGGGAGAAGTTGTATGAAAAGTATAGTAAATGTGAGTTCTGGATGGAGGAAGTATCATTCTTGGGGCATGTTATCACAAGGAAAGGGATATCTGTGGACCATTCCAAGATGAAGGCAATTGAAGAGTGGTCGAGGCCAACTTTTATAATGGAGGTCCGCAGCTTTTTAGGTCTAGCTGGTTATTATCGATGATTTGTGAAGAACTTTTCACGATTGTCAAACCCAATGACCAAGATGAAGCGAAAGGGAGTAAAGTTCATCTGGACACATGAATGTGAATACTATTTCAAGGAGTTGAAAAAGAGGCTTATCACTGTTCCGTTACTCACACTCCCTTCAAGTGGAGAACTCTTTGTGGTGTATAGTGATGCTTCTAAGAAAGGCTTAGGTTGTGTGCTAATGCAAAATGATAAAGTGATATTATATGCCTCAAGGCAGCTAAAAATCCCTGAGCAAAACTATCCCACGCATGATCTGGAGTTGGCGGCTGTGATCTTTGCGTTGAAAATCTGGCGGCATTATCTCTATGGGAAAAATGTGAGATATATACTAACCACAAGAGTCTCAAATATATATTCACACAGAAAGAGCTTAATACGCACCAATGAAGATGGATAGAGCTCATCAAGGATTATGACTGCTCAATCCACTACCATCCCGGTAAGGCAAACAAGGTGGCAGATGCTCTAAGTAGAAAGGATCCTGCATCTTTATCAATGATGAGAATTGAAAAGGATCCGATCTTCTTAGATTTTCAAAGGATGGACATGGGAATCATTAAGGGAGGAACATCATCAATCCTTTCTCAAATGATTGCTCAACCATCTCTCATGGAGAAAATAAAGGTTGCTCAAAGAAAGGATGTGGAAATTCAGAAAAGGGTGGAAGCTGTTAAAAATGGGAAATCCTCTGATTTCAAAATTGATGAGGAAGGAGTTGTATGATTTGGGACACAATTGTGTGTACCATATGATTCAAAGATAAAGAAGGAGATATTGAATGATGCACATATCTCGACCTTCTCTATCCATCCTGGGAGTACCAAAATGTACCGTGATCTCCGAGAACACTTCTGGTGGGATAACATGAAAAATGAGATTGCGGAATATATATCAAGGTGCTTGGTATGTCAGCAAGTTAAAGCTGAGCGACAAAAGTCCAAAGTTATGATGCAACCATTGCCTATACCCATGTGGAAATGGGAAAATGTTACTATGGACTTTGTCATGGGTCTCCCGAAGATGTCAAAGGGAAATAATGAGATATGGGTTGTGGTTGACCGACTCACCAAGACATCACATTTCATCGCTATTCGGGAAGATATTTCTCTTTAACAACTTGCAAAGTTATATGTGAAGGAAGTGGTGAGACTGCACGGTGTTCCACTCTCAATTGTCTCTGACCGCGATCCATGGTTCACGTCTAAATTTTGGAGGATTCTTCAACATGCTTTGAGTACTAAATTAAATTTCAGCACGGCCTATCACCCCCAAACTAATGGCCAATCTGAAAGGACTATTAAGACACTTGAAGATATGCTTAGAGCCTGCTCTCTATAATTAAAAGGTGGATGGGATCAGCATCTCCCATTGGTTGAGTTCTCATACAACAATAGCTTCCACTCGAGTATTCAAATGGCTTCATATGAAGCTCTGTATGGAAATCAATTTAGAACTCCAACCTGTTGGGATGAAGTTGGAGAAAGAAAGCTACTTGGACCTGATCTTGTTCAAGAGATGATAGAGAAGGTTCAAGTCATCTAGAAACACATCAAAGCTGCTCAAAGTCAGCAAAAGAGCTATGCTGACAACCGTCGAAGGGACTTGGAGTTCGACGTTGGAGATAAAGTCATCCTTCAAATATCTCCATGGAAGAGAGTCATGCGATTCGGGAAGAAAGGGAAGCTAAGCCCAAGGTATATTGGCCCCTTTGAGATCCTTGACTGCATAGGAGTCGTGGCCTATCGGCTTGCACTTCCACCGAATATGGCTCAAGTTCATGGTGTTTTCCATGTATCACTCTTGAGGAAGTACATACCTGATCCCTCACATGTACTAAACTCAGAGGTGGTGCAGCTGGAAGATGATATCTCCTATGAGGAGCATCCAGTAAAGATTCTGGATTAGAGAGATAAGGTTCTGCGCAACAAGACAACCCATCTTGTCAAAGTGTTGTGTAGGAACCATAAGTTTGAGGAAGCAACATGGGAATTGGAGGAAGCAATGAAGGAAAAGTACCCATATCTGTTTTTGGCCTAGAATGTAATGACCCAAAGTTTTCAATGGAAATTTCCTTCTTATAAACATGCCATAAAATCACATAATAATGAAATACTAAGTGATAAGTGACCTTTAAACATGAGTTTTTCACTTATGTGTTTGGAATTTCGAAAATCCGGCATACACGGTTGTGTTCAAAATGTTTTTTGGAGTCTAATAAAACAAAAATAATTTTTGTTGAATAGCAACCTACCCTAATGAATAGTAACATACCCTTATGAATAGTGATATACCCTTATGAATAGTAACCTCACCTATGGTGGTATAAAAATAATATTCATGTTGGAAGTACGATATACCTATATTTTAGAATGAGTTAATGAATGTTTTAAAACTGGTTTTGATAATAAATTATTATTTTAATTAAATATTAAAATAATCATATTTAGAAAATTATTTTTGAAAAATGGACTTCATTTTTGGATTCTACACGTCGAAAAATGGTTGGGGTAAATTTTTTGGATTTTTTTGAAATACATGAATTTTTGATGAATAGTAAAATACGGTAATTTATCGTATATATACATTATAAGCTAAATAAACTATTCCTAGCATCATGGATGATGTCACCACCCATGGTTTGAATTCAAGTGACCCATTTACTATTATTGGTCATGGAATACTTACTATTATTTGTCTTGTGAATAAATAATAAATTAATGATTATAATATCATTAAATCTCTCCTCTCCTCCACTATAAAAACCCTCCTTCACTCCCTCTTCTCTCCACTCCTCTCAAGCTCCAAGACTTCTCTAAATTCTGCCCAAATCTCTCCCCAAGGTCCTCCCCCACGTCTAAAATCTCTCATCCTCCTCAAAATACCAAAACCTCTCCCCTTAAGAGGTTCTCAAAGGAGGAAGTCTCAAGAGGTAAGTTCCTCTTCCCAAATTTCTTTTTTTCTTTTAAGTTCTTTTCTTTTTAATTTCTTTCCTCACCTCCCTTCACCATAATATAATGATAAATCCAGTAACATACATGTACTGTAATGTCTTCATTCTAGTGGTATATTTCATTATCTTCTCTCCTTTCTCCACCCTTTTATTTGAAAGAAATGAAAGCACCATTTGAGATGTGCTAATTTAGCACATTCAAGGACAACGGTTTATCAATTTTTGTTATTATATTTAATTCTGGTCATGAAACCATTTGTGTTATGGTTGAACCATATTATTATATATGTAATATGTCCTATTTTTGGTTCTGTAATCTTTTGGTACAAATGGAATTAATTTATAATGAAAAACGCATTCTTTGTAACCAAATCCACCGATTAACAAAAACGGTTATCACTAAGGTTATATATATAATAATTCGACATAACTCTAAGTAACCTAATTAAAATTAAAACCATGTAATCTACTGGATATGAAATAAAGAATTTAACTTCAATTCTGGACAACCACCTTCATCTTTCTTATAATCCAAACTTGAATATAAGTGAATCGATCCTTTAAAGCCAAGTAAACAAATGAGCCCGAACAATAAAATTGAACCTTATAACTAATCAAAAATGATTTGAATGAACTAAAAAGGGTTATAATAAATAAATTTAATATATAAGAGGTTCTGGACTTATGAATTAATAATCCTAATTTGTTTATTTAGTTCATTAATAACAAGTGGAGAACACCACCGAATTTGAGGTAAGGGATCCTCTCCTTTTCTCTCTTAATCAAGATTGTCCTCTATACTATGCCTTTATATGTATACTATAAAATGATGGGGTATGTTTAAGAACCTCTCCCATACTTCCTTATGGGTTTATAAGTGATGAGAAACCCCATTTCTCTCTCATCAATCCCTCTTGGTCACACCTGACACCATGCCGAGAAAATCGTAACGAATTCTACCTGAACCTTCTTTGTTCTTTCGGGTTGCCTTATCCTTCTTTAAAAATGGTGTTATCTTATCTATATATGTGAGTATTATGATTTCTGGTTGGTTGTACAATATTCTTATATCAAGACCCTTTCATCACATTCTTTTGGGGATATACATGATTTTGAAAGATTCCCTCCTTAGAACTTTCCAATAAGCCAACCTGTTTTAAGGGGACTTCCCAAATTTTTACCCAAATTTCAAGTGCACTCTATCCTATGTTTTAAAACATAATTGTATTTATAAAATAATTATTTTTATTATGAAAACCTTCTTGTTTAAATTCTGGTTTTATATAAAAGAATGTCCTCTTTTCTATTTGAAAATCTCTAGAGTGTTTTCCTTAAAACTGTACAAAAATGTTTTAATGCTAATGTTTCTAAAATACATTTTTATATGTGGTAACTTATATTTGACACCACTTACCATGTTATATGCCTATTTTACCCTATGAATGTCCATGTATGTTCTAATCCCTTCCTTTCATGGACACTTTCTTGATACGCCCATTGGATATGTTTTATGTCATGATTGTGGTACCCAATTCTTTCCATGGGTAACCTTATGTTTATGTATGGTTGATTATGTATGATTATTTATGTGGCAAGATTATTTATGTGGAAAGAATATTCATTAATATGTTGAGATGAGTGCGCCCAGATAGCGCTCCAATGCATTGGGTAAGGATTAGTCTCATGAGATGCGATGTGAAACGGGATTGGCGATTAGCCTTGACCCGTACTGAAATGGGAAACAGAATTGACGGTTAGCCTTGACCCGTACTAAAGATATGATTTATGATTCTTCCACATTTATATGATTCCATGTTTATAAGATCTCATGCTTATATTAAATGATTTTATAAGTTTCATGCTTTGAATATCATTATGTCATGCCTCCTAACTCATGTGCTTGATATGTATCCTTATGTTCATTCCTTTACTGGGCTTTTTATCTCATCCCTTTGTTCATGTGTTCCTCAGGGTACCCTATGCAGATGTAAGAGCTCAAAGGAAGTTAGAAGCTCTTTATGGAGATTAAATAAAGAAGTTTTCTTTTAGTCCCATGTTTTATGTTATATGTACCTAGTCTTCCAAGACACTAGACTTAACGATCCTTGGCTTTTACTCTGATGATTAATTGTGCTTAAAATCATGTAATGTTTTATGTAAAAGTCTTGGGTCACTATACGTTTGATTTGATCTTTTCTAGTTTTAGTCAAACTATCGATCTCTCTTTTATGTTCTTAAATTTTGAGATTTTACTCAACAACCTTATCTGAACTCTCTAGTATTGAAGACTTCAGTTTTTCAATTTCTTCATTCAGCTCGAACTTCTCTTCTTCCTATTTTTTCATATAAGGTTTGGTATCACGAACGAATTTGTTGGATTTCTTTGTTTTTTCTCTCCAAACATCTATCTCTTCAAGTGCAGCTTCTAATTCAGCCTCAAGGTCAATTCTTCCTTCAACTTCTCTTCTTCATTGTCACATTCTTATTTTGTTAAGGAATTCCTGACAGCTGCCACCGAAGCATCCATTTCATGATCCCTAAAGTCCTCCAACTCTTCTTCCTCATATTCTTTTGAAAATTCATCTTCTTTTGAAAGCATATTCTTATTTTTGAAGAATTTTCTCTTGTTACTTCTCATACTTTTCACATTGGATGAATACTTCTTTCAAGGATTTTCATAATTTTCTTCATTATCATCTTCAATCTTATTAGGACACTTTGCTACAAAATGTTAAATCTTTCTACATAGAAAGCATGCAAATGGAAGTTTACCTTTGAACTTTTCTTTTCCTCTTTGCATATTTGAGTAGAGAAATGACATGACATCATCCAAATTGTATTCCTCGTGACTATCTTCAACAGAGAGATTCTTCATGGCCTTGAATATCGCTTCTTTGGAATTCCCCTTTTCCAATGCATCGTTATCATCATTTCTCATTTCATATGCAACGAGAGTAATATGCAAGTTATCCGGTGTCAGTTCCTTCAAATCATTGTCTTCCAATACAAAAACCTTCGAATTAAACCGAGGTGGAAGTTTTCTCAAGATGTGCTTGACAATATTTATATCTTTAATAATTTCTCTGAGACCACACATGTCTTCCATGACAACATTCACCCTATCAAAGAATGTATCAACAGACTCATTAGGGTGCATTCTAAGATCATCATATTTGTTCCATAGAACCTGCATCTTTGCTTCTCTGACTTTTGATTCACCCTCATAAAATTTCAATAGATTTTCCCACATAACATGTGATGTTTTACATGACATCACCTTTGTATAGATTGCATTAGATAGGGATCCCCCTAAATCATTGATCCCTTTAGAATCAACATCCAATTCTATTTTCTCAGATTTTGATAAAGCACCACTGTCAATGTTAGTCGAAATACCATGCATCGCTGCTGTAAACACATCCATTCCCAAAGATCGGAAATAGTGATACATTCAATTCTTCCATAGTTAAAAATTGTTTCCATCAAAGATAGAAATCCCTTTGTGATTGACCACCTCCATTTCTTCTACTAAGAGAGATTCACTAACTTTTAACTTTTCACTCTGATACCAATTGTTAGGTCCACTAGGTCAAATACCCTAAGAGGGGGGGTGAATCAGGTATGACAGATTAAAACTCCTACCCCTTCAGATCTTGTTTCATTATTAAGAAAACACACTTTTATCTTTATCCCATAGAAATATATTAACAGGAATGAAATCATGCACAGGACACAGTGATTTCACTTGGTTCACCCTTACTGGGATACGTCCAAGGAGCATACAACGGTGATGTGCCGATGTACCAAATTCACTAAAGCTCACTGCTAATTACAAGGTTTAGGCTAGATCACTTATATGCTCATGCTCACTTCCTTTACAAGATTTAGGGCATGCTCACTGCATTCTCAAGGGTCACTCCCTATGTCTCTTCCTCTAGCTCACTACCGGTGAAAAGGATCACTGACTTTCTCTTCCTTTACTTGCTACTCTTGGAAGGGATCCACTCATAGTTTATGGGATTATAGGTCCTTTCATTTGCATGAAAGAACGCATCCTCAACTATAAATGGATGCTCTGTTGAAGTCTCTTTTTCACCCGTAAATTAAATCCACTTTTCTGCGTATTGTTAGTTAGTGGAAATTACTTTCACAAACTGTTTAATTCCCTTCACGAACCACCTCCTTATTCCACGAACTGTGTAGCACATATGCTTCACGGACCACCTCTTCCATGAACTACCTCTGCTTCCACTGTCGTGTACCGCCTCTGCGTACTGCCTCCGCGAACCGTCTCTGAGTACCGCGTACCACCTCTGCTTCCGCGGACTGCTTCTCCCTGCAGACCGCTTCTTCTTCTACAAACTATTTTCTACTTTGAGAACCTCTTTCCTTTGTGAGCTTCAGAGCCCCGAAAAACCCCTTCGCGAACCATTCCTGCAAACTCCTTCTCCTTTCGTGGAATCCTCCTTGCAAACTACTTCACCCTTCGCAGAATTCTCCCCCATGAACCACTTTCAGACTTTACCAAATTCTCAAATCAAATATGTTTTCTAATGAAAAACGTTCTCTCTTAAATGATGGTATTAGCACTCCTTATATAGGCAAATAGATCCACATAATCTGTTAATCTGAGATTTTTCTAAATCTTCACCGCGTACCGCTTCTTCCATGAACAGTTACCTATGCGGTCCGCATACTGCATTTCTTCCTTTGTAGTGACCCAAATAACCATCTTGTTTTCGTCAATGACAATCCATCCCATGTACTGCAAGCCTTTTGCGTACCATTCGCCTCTCGCGAGCTGTAATCCTCTCCATGAACCATTTTCCATTCACAATCCTCCTATCGCACTTCGCAGTCTGCATAGCGCTACTATGCAGAATCCTTCCTTTAACGATTTCCAAAGTCGTTCTGCATACCACCTTTTACATTCTGTGAATTGTGGTTCACGGTCCACATACTGTGTACCCCTATGCAGAAATCTTCCTTTTCCAAAATCCAAACTCACGATTTTGAGGCCCAAAAATTTGGCAACTACTGAGAAACTGCACCACCTTAAACATCTGCTTTAGCAAACACCAATCATACTCATTTGCGGTCATCTCGCTTTGTCAACAAACACAATCACACTCAAAACATACCGAGAGGACACCTTGTGGGATTTTTACCCAACACTAACAATCCATAATAATATTCATCTTGCAAGACATCCCTACTAAATTTTACTACAAAGGTCATATTAATATTTTTTTTCCATTAATTATTCAGTTGTTCTACTTCACTTAATTACCTAGTTAATTAAGTTAAACCTCTAGGACACAACTTGATCTTACAACCTCTTGCACAACCTTCCCAAGACAACACTAACTAATTACTAATAGCTACCCAAAACCACAATTCCAACACCTAGATTATAAGCATAATTGTCCAAGAATTCCCTACACCATGACTTACCCATATTCCCTGTAAAATAATATACTAGCCCTAACACTCTAATCTTAAAGGCCAGCTTACAAATCTTTCTTAATACAGCCTTAATAATACCATAAGCTTAATCGACTAAAGCAACACTTCCTACTCTATAAACCCCTGAATTATTTAGCTACAAACCTTAATCCCATTAATTATATTAACCCTAGATTACATTTTTATTTATACCCATTCTGAAGAAACTTCCTATTACATTAATAATAATTCCAGGTTTACATGTATTTACTGCATTCTCTTAACTTCCCATTGCCCATATAATTTAATATAACATTCTTAATATAACACAACATCATGTGCACAAGGTAATAACATTTATTAAATACATCAACATATATTTACAAATATGATTCAACACATAATCAACATAAGCAACAACATTGTAATGTAACAACATGCATTTATGCTTAATAATTAATGATAGTTTAATAAAGAATATAACAGCTAATCATAATTATCCATCTGTATTCTTCACTTCCATTCCAAAATCCCTTCATTTTTATTCCAAGAATATTTCCCATTTCCTAGGGGAAGTCACATGACGTTTGTAGCATATAAATATACAAATATTCCTTTATCATCATAACGACATTACATGATAATATCACAATTCTAAATAGAATTTTTAAGAGAGTGTAGAATAACTAAGTCAGGCATGGAAAGATAAAACTAAACTTTTCAAAAACTAAATATAAGATGACATTTGATAACCTCTTCCCCCTTGATCAAACAAGGTCCTAAGAGAAGAGAAATATATTAAATTGCATAAATTTAATAGAAACCTCTCCCCACAAACCAATTCATCGCCACCAAGCCTGATAAGAGAGTAAGGCCTTACCATATCTAAAGGCTTATTCAAAATATGTAGTTTTTCAATGGTTGAAATGATTCAAGGAATCACAACTTACGGGATTTGATGGGTGGGTTTCAATTAGATAAGATGATGGTAATTCCAATCATCATCTATGAAAACACTAACATACGAAGAAAGAGTGATGATTATTCCAACCATCAGTTTCAGAAGGGTTAATAATTGGAGGATTAAGGCTCAACAAAATCTTAGAGTATTTCACAACATATCAAACACTTAGTATTCTAGAATATAGGAGAAATGCTATAACTCCCCTAACTTAATAAAGTCGGTCTATCTCACATTGAAAGGGTCAAAGTCGAGCACCTGTGATTCCATGCAAGGCTTTGTCCATCTTGCTTGATTTCAATTTGCAATATTATCCACCAATACCAAATACCAATGTTGTTACAACCTTCCCTAGAAAGGAAATAAGGAAGAATGAAGGGAAGACGAGATGGGCACCTAGAATATAAAAATATTCAGATGCGTGGATCACGTGTTTCCCTTATTTAAAACTTGATCCACCACCCTCTTTTAATCCAATATGATCAAGGAGAAGGTCAAGATGCATATAATAAAAGAATACAAGTGCATGGAACCACACATAATTAATACTCGTTCAACTCTCTCTTAAATTCAAATTAGCTTAAGGGGGTCACGGTGTGATGATCATCACCACATCGCAACATTCAATCCCCCAAGAATCATGACATAGATTGAGTAGATGCAAATGTGTTTTTATTACGTAACAAATCCCCAATTTTAAGATTTTATGATTGATAATAGAATCATTAGTCATAAAATACAATTTCGGCCAATCTAAAAAAAATTAGGAAATTCACCAAGGGTACTACCCTTATGCAAGAAAGAAAGACTCTTATGCAAGTGGGATTTACTTTTATATACCAAAATTATGGAAAAGGGGCAAATCCTATGCATTATGTGTAGAGGAGAAGACTCTTGCGTATGAGAATTCAGCGAAGGGAATGACTCATACGTTCCAAGGGATTACTCTTACATATCAGACAAAATGACTCTTAAGCTCAAAAAACCAACAAAGGGATGACTTTTACGCATCTTGAATTTACTCTTAAGTTTCTTCATTTTTACTTTTAAGCAATGGGGAAATGACTCTTACATATACAGGAAATACTCCTACATATTAAAAATTTGACAAACACCTCAATAAGTAAGGGTCATTTCAGTTACAAAGACAATACATAAGGGTCATTTTTTGGTAAAGGCAATACGTAAAGGCCATCTATTTGGTAAAGAGATCACATAAAGGTCATTTCTAGACTAAGGAAGATACGCGAAGGTAACTTCCAATCCCTTAATAATAAGTAACGGTTAATCCCATACTTCGCTAGAAATCTGACAAAAACCCAAAATGCATAATTATCTAAAACTCAACTTAAATCGACACTAACTTTCCCCAACTTCCAAAACTACCAGAAAACATCTCAAAACACCCCACGCCACCCAATAAATGATAAAGGAAAAACTCAAGGGAAATTCGGGTCTTTACACACGAGTCATGCACAGTTATTCAACCATGCGTGCACGTAATACAATCCACTAAAGTCTCTAAATTTCTATCAACAACCCAAATTCTCACAAAACTTGAACTGCAAGGTAAAGCCCTTATTCAATACCAAACGGTAAACTCATAATTCACTTATGAGATCAACAAGACACCTATTTCACACTTTCAATGCTCACGGTCAATGAAATACTCATTAAGTTAATGAAGGGAATTTCCGAATCTTTGAAACATTCTCATCCTCTCAAATCCAAAACATATAACTTTAAAAACGAATAAACCAATTGCCCACAACTCAAGTCATCACATATGTAATGAAAAATTATTGATTCACATTAATGCATAAGTGAAATCGCTCAAGATTATTAGAATATATGTGTATATGAGAATTTGAAATTTGAAGAGATGCTGAATCCCATTAATATGTTTAAGACAATGCCAATATGTTTTTGTATTTAACATCAATCTGATTCTATTATTTAGAAATTTGAATAAAGAGGAATTTTTATTTATTCAAATTTCCGTCCAAGAGTGTTTGATCATTAAAATGAAAACAACATTTTTATCAATTATTCAAATTTCTAAAGTTAGACAATGCTTTCTAAATAAAGTCAACAGCCTACCATCCTATTTTATCCAACTGTGTCCGGATTAACTAATTTGAAATCAATTTTATATAAGAAATTATTTTTAAACTATGAATGGACCCCTGAATAATCGTTTTAATTAAACCATTTTTTATTAAAAAAACGATATTTTATGTTTGGATAGATCTCATGGAAGGCAAAGAAGTTCATAAAATAAAATAATTATTATAGGATTAAATAATAAATAAATACAGTCCCACGAGCGACGGATTTGCCGGGGGACCACCCGACCACTCCCTCAACTCCGGGTCACGGTTCTCGCAGGCCGTCGGAAGGATTCGCGGAGACCCAATGGGGAAATTAGGGAACCGCGAGACGCAGTGAGGGAAGGTGGCTCTTTCGTCTTCCACGGGGTTTCACACGGACGCACTCTGACCACTGCTCTTCTGCACATCCCATTCCGAGCGTAGTTGTACTGTCCAACTTACTCATGTCCTTTTTAACGGCTACTTTTGACTGCTGATAAAACCCGGGCACTTCAATTCCTGAGGTTACTTCATAGATCGTTGTTATCTATCATCTTCGTCTTCTTCTGGTTCTGGTCGCTTCACGATGCCCGGAGAAATGGATTGCAGCAACGTCGAGTACGCTTTTTTTTTTTATTGATGTTCGGTCTTCTGCTTCCCTGGTTCATCTATGTGTACCTTTGTTTTAATTGTTTGCTGGGTTGTTTGGCGGACGGGATCCTCTGATTTTGGCTTTTGAGTTGCACTGATAACGTAGGCCTTGTTGCTCGTTGATCTAATTTTTTTTCGCATTATCGATTTAGTTGGATCTGTTGGTTTGGTTTTATGCTGTTACTTTTGGCTTTGATTTGTGTGTTTTTTCAAGTGGAAGCTGGATCGGTGACCATGGACCGTTATTTGATCGCTAATTTGTTCAGTCCCCCCCCCCCCCCCCATCCTTGTTAATCTTTTCTTTTAGGATGTGGCTGAAATTATCTGTTGATTATTTTGTAAATTTTTCACTATGAATTGTGTCTGTATTCTACATATAGTGAGTGATACATTTGTGTCTTTTCACTTGATCCTTTGTGTGATATCTTCAATTAGTAGTGACATTAATCTTTTTTTATTACAAATAAGTTAAAAAAAACAATCGATTTCATCACTAATTGAGGGCATCATACACAAAGAAGACATTCGACTGATTCTGTTAAATAGAACACTAAAAAGACCAGACAACTTCAACTTGTGAAGGAACCTGGAAAAATTGGCAAACTTTTCTTCATTGCCATTGAAGTTTGTGGTCTACGCTTCTATTTTCTCTTGTAAGTTCTGGAGAATATACCTTCTTTTAGGATACTGTCATTGAGATTAGAATTTGTAAGGGTAATTTCCCTTCCTGTCCTTGGGACTTACTTTTTGGGACCCCTCTTAGGAGTTGACTAGCCTGTGTTCAATGGTTGTTTTTGCTTTATCCTTTCTGTTTCACTTCCTCAACTATGTATAATTTCATATTTTTTGTTATTGAGGATTTCTTGTATTTATTACTGTACTTTTAATCTCGGAAGTTCTAGTAATTTCTATATTGAACATTACTTTTCTCTGTATTGCAACTCTTTAAGATAATTTCAAAATGAGGTGATTTATTGCTTTTTAAGGGGAAAAGACTTCTCATCGGAAATTAAGGGATTTGATTTCTAGAGTAAATATTAAAAAAAATGAGTACTCGCAATGTCAATGTACATGACAAAATCAAGCTCCAGGGCAGAATACCACTTTGAAACATCAATACTCAAAATTTAAACCTCCACCTGGCAATTTTGGGTTGAAAATCATAGTAGCTTCATCCCAGAAAAAATAGTTGCATTAGAAGCCTACAAAAACAAGACTTCCCAAATAATATGTATCAATTCAGGCCTTCGGTTCCACTGTTTTTTCTATAAAAAAAATATACTTTTTTTGCTACTTCTTGACAAAATATTTTGAATTGAGGTAATGCATTGCTGTTTTGGCATGTATCTCAACCATATTTTTTGCTTTTTTATCCGTTGTAGTGGTGAACTCTGGGATTGGCAAGGTGATGATTGGTATCTTCAGGAAGAACCCAATCTTGGTATCTCTGTGTTCTGTCTATGTTTAGAGCATGTTATTTTAGAGTCCTCTTTAACAGAAAATATTTATTCTTAGCAGATGTATCTCATTGCCTATGGGATGGAACAGACCATAATGAAGATTTTTCCAATATATTTGATGAATCAACCCCTGCTAAAGATTGTAAGGATTTGACTCACAATGCTACTGGAAGTGGTAGGACTTTTTGCCCCAAAAAACAGAGGTGTCGTTTGGATTGCTAATTAGCATTTTCCATTTTTGAATTATTTGACTTCAGAAAAGGTCAATGTGGAGCCACAGGAACCGAGTTTGACTTATTCTCAAGTAAAGAGACGTCGCATGCTACGGTTCAATTCTAATGTCAGTGATCCCACTCTTTGCAGTGAAGATATGCCATCTGATTTCCTAACATCGAGGGTTAGTTTCAATTTTTTTTTGAATTCTTTTGATATTATACTGCAGTCTGAAATTGTGCATGCTAAGCCTCTGTTTAACAACACACATTGAAAACTGCTTATATCACTTTCCCTTTTGATAAGCAGTTTGAAAAAACAAGCGACTGTTTTGTTTCTGAAAAAACACTGATCACTTAAATTCCAGAAGAAGATGCAAATACCACACAAATACTACACTTATCAGAGGCGATAAGTGCGATAAGCAGTAGTGCTACTTAGATTTGTAAATAAACTCATCTTTATTAACAGAGCCTAAATACATCATAATTCATGCATTTGTAAATAAAATCATCTTTATTGACTGCATAAATTTTGTATGCCAAATAATTGCAATTCATTTGCAAGCTGATCTCTGCTACTTAGAGAGGTCGTTTTTTTTAAGTGCTTTTAACCCAAAAATCATTCGTGAACAGACAGCGCATCCTAAATTTATATAGTTTATTCTGTGTTCAGGAGATGGTGGATTCGATTGAAGGTGTTTTAGCCGACCCATCTCAGTGGATTTCTGGGTTCCCTGGTTAGTATCCTCTCTGAATTTTAGTTGTTCTAATCAGGGTAGCTCTATAATTGTGCTTCATTTTACTGGAAGATGCATCTGCCTCTGGTTATGTTGGGCTCAATCATTCATCCGAGGAATGGTTGACCGAATGCTTTGATGATGGCACCATGCATGTGGATGATGATGATATGTATGTGGGATGCAGTGATCATGGCGGTTTATCCGGTGATCTAGTTGATATCAGAGGTCAATGAACATGCCCCTTTTTAAAATCTTGTTCTGTTTTTTCCCACTGACATTCCCAACATTTGGTTTGTGTAGAGTACTGTGACATTCCATCTGAGTGTGAAGCTGATATGGTTCCAGTGCAGGCTGCTCAAGTGCCTCAAGATGCTGGCTTTAAAGGTGTTCACCAAAAACCTTAAACTGTGCGTGGTTATTAGCAAATTTTAATTAAAAACCAACTCTGGGCTGCATGTTCAGTTAGGAAAGCATCGACAATGGTCGCATCCTCTATCGTGTACCCGTTTTCTTTCATCAAACCCTGTGCCATCCATGGGGATGTAACTCTGAAGGACATTAACGGTCGGATTCGAAAACCGGCTCCTTCAAAATTAAAGGGGGATAAGGAAGGGCGGCGTTCTGGTCCTTGCTCAATATCGGCTGTCACGGGGAAACAGGTTGTCGGGAAGACGAAGATCCGCACCGACAGAGGAGAGGGCAGCATCACGATCATGAGAACAAAGGGCTGAATTTTGGTACATATCGTCTGGTAAGTCTTGTTTTTGTGGGCTGCTCTTTGTGGATTGAAGTTATTATGATTTTGACCCCACCATTGTGAGGTGGATGTTTCAATTTTTGGTTGTGAGGTGGATGTTTCAATTTTTGGTTGAAACGAGTTTGTGTTTGTAAGTGGTGTTGTGGGGTGGAGGTTGATTTTCTGGTGTATGTTGTCATATTTCAATGTTTTTAGCAGGGAAGTTTGTTTTGGAAATTTATAAAAAATTCATGTTTAAAAATTAATGACAGTATTGGTTTTCTTACAAATAAATGATACCCATTTTGTAAGATCATATTATGTCAAATTAAAGAAAATAAATTTGATGATGGATGAAAAAATTAAAGAAATTGGTAAAATGAGAATGTGAATTAAATGAAGAGTAAGTGCAGGGGTGGTGGATAAAAATGAGTGCAGAATGTTTTACCATATTTTGTCAGTTAATTTAATTTGTTAAGTTTTAAAATTATAAAACAGATAAATAACAGGTCTTTTTATATGGATCCAAAATTTCATCCAACCCATGAAATAAATTTAATTTTAAAGAAAATGTGTCAATTTTTTACACTTACATTTCTATTTTATTCAATTTATTTATGAAATATGTTTCAACCATTTGGTGTGTAAAAATTTATTTTTTATTACAATAATATATTAAAAAAACATTTTAAATTGAAATAAATCTTATCAGATGAAATAAAAAATATTTTTGGCACAAGTGTGTCTAAATCATTATATCGAGCAACATCATTTTCACACATTAGTCTCATCCGCTCTGAGAGTGTTTCTTTGGTCATCCTAGGGTTTGAAGGTTTTTTGAGTGTTCTTGCAGCGATAGGGACTTGACGGTGGCCCTGCTTCTCAAGTTACAACTTACGATCCCACTTTTGTTGACGCTACCCGACATCGTTGCTTGGGGTGTTGCCTCCACGGTCCTATGGAGCCCCCTATATGTTGATTTGCTTTGTTGTGTGACGCGATGGGTTCTTCTTGATTCGTTCGTGTTTGACTAGATCTGTGACTGCGACAACCCTCATGGATCCTCTTCGGTTGCTAACTAGAAAGACTATTTCCTGTATATTCGACCTGGATAATGAAGAACAATCTGCTTAACAAATGGCAGTTTCTCGCTCTTGAAAAAGGAAAAGGTGCCCATTGGTGCATCGAAGGTGGAAGATGGATTCTTGATTCGGTGAATGGACATACTTACAGTGGGCAAATTCATCATTTATCGGCCTTTTAATATGATTGCCTTGAATAACACGTTACAAGCTATCTAGCGCCTCAAAGATGTAACGTCTCGACCCGGATGTCACTTAATGATGTCTCGAGTCGGTGGGTCACATGACCACAAGCGCACCCCCCAAATGTCAAAGGTCGCCGACTAGCACCGAGGGTCTAGGGTGTGTCCACGGGGAGATTGTGTCTTCATCACCAAAGTGTAGGACAACATATATACAATAACAAATAAGTAACAAAAGCAGTAAATCAATCAGATAATAGATAACATCAAAAAACAGGTATACACAAAAAGCCAGAAGTAACCTCATATACAATGATGATCATGTCATGTGTCTACAAAGCAGCCAAAACAGGTATACATGGAAGGTGTACAATACATCTCAAAATACCAAAAAGATAAAAAACTATCCCAGCTAGCATCACGAGCCTCAACTCGGTCTTGTGATCCCCTGCTCCTAAGCAGCAATCAAAAACCTGTAGCAGGGCGCTTGCCCTTATCCATACATGCCGTCATGAAATCTTCTCGAGTACCAAAGACAGTCCGAGTAGCGTGTGAGATAAAATCTCAGTAGACTTTCACTAATGGTGTCTAATGTCATCCAGTCGGTGAATATAATAATAATAGTGTACAGTAATATAATTTGTAAAGGAAGTGTTGAAAGTAAACAACTCATAGAGGTTTGAGTTCACATGGACATCCATTTTGCTACATGCTTCGGTCTTAGCTGGAAGTCATTGAATAAGCAGCTGGTTCCGTCTCATTTAAATAAATAAGTTTCAGGACTTGGCACGTAGCCCAGCGTCCCCTATAACCATATGTGATCAAGAGTTGTCTAACCAGGCCATCAATAAAGCATAAGGTTTTGTGTTGAGTTAATAAGGTTTTCTTATGACTTTTCCATTTCTATATGTTTTGAAAATCACAAACACTTTATCTTAGAGCAAATTACCTTTCCCTAAGAATTATTTTCTTAAGGAAAATTTGCTTTCTCTAAGGAAATTTTTGAAGGTTCCGAGCGCAGCGGAAGCGTGGTTGGGCCGACACCCAACTTTGATTTTTACTATGATCAATGATTATTTCAGGATCAATACGACGATAAACGTCAGTCTCCACAGAATAGAATCAAAGATTTAGATAAAGAAGGAAGAGACCCGAAACCTTTAGAGAAGATCTTGCACATCATGTTTATAATTAATTTAATTAATTTCATAAAGAAAATAATACCTGAATCTTCGGTATTTTCTTCGTTGATGATGTTGATCGTCTGGAATGACCCTTTCGGATTATCTTGTTGTGCTTGCAAGGATCCAAACTAGAATCCCTCTAGCAGTGATCCACACGTGCTCTGATGACCTCTGATCGACACCGCTCATTTTCCGGGTGCTAGCGCGGCGAAATGAGTGTCTTGTGTCGGTCGTTCTTGATCGCTTGTTCTTCGGCCTTGAAGAACGTCTCTCGTTCTTGAGAGGGGCGGGAAGAGGATTCGAGAGAGAAATTATTTAGCTCAACAATTCTCAATTCACCGGGTGTGCGGTTCGATACATGACACAATAGACGTATGTGTCTATTTATTGACATGAAACTCCAGTTACAATATTTAATTTTGTAACAACAATTAAATATATTCATAACCTTAGAGAAAACCCATGCTACTAATTATAATACCACGTCATTATTTATAATGCGCAAACTTGTGCAAAAAGAAATTATAAATAAAATTCCACGTCACAAAATAATAGCAGCGTTATTTTAATTTGTGTCGACTAGTTAAATAATCATTTACCATCTTGCAAATAATTATTTTATTATCGGACCAGCCTTGGTCCTATCGAACTCCACTTTCATTTATTGAACACCCGAATAAATAAATAAATAATTTATTCTCTTAAATAAATATTTTATTTACAAACTAGTAAATAAATATTTATTAAATGTTCAATAAAATAAATAAATATATTTTACCCACAATCCGGTGAATAAATATTTATTTAATTTATGAAATCATTTTAACTTGAATACAATTATTCCATTGTCTTGAGAATAATATTTATTAATTAAATTCAAATAGAATTGAACTGAGATCACCAGTAACACTTAGTGTGTGACCCTCTAAGATTCTTTCTCGTTGACATTAGGCGGACTTGCCTAAAGTCCAAGAGTACCGTCTAGCAACGGGTCAAGACACCTAAGAGAAAGAACTTAAAGTCGCAACAATGACATCCACATACGAACGCTCACTGTGTAATATAATCCCTTTGTCGTAATATCTCATCAAGCAGGTTTCATGATAGTGTCATCAACTTTAATGTTTGACACATCGTTCTTTGACTACCTGAAATAAACTCGTTGTTACACCATGACCATGGAATTTCACACGCCAGTTCTATTTCAACCAAAGGGCCCAGATATCAACTTCCATAAATAAAAGGGACAAATCCTTCCTCGACTTATCCATTAATAATATACCACTCGTGACGCACCCAATGTACCCTACTTCCCGCCAACTGTCAGCGTGACGGTTTTCGTCAGTAAATCAAAGTGCGTGAGTCGTGACATGTATTAATGATAATATTAAAGTCTAAGGATCTTTACACATGCTCGCAGATAGAAATATCTGATGACACCAAAACATGCAGAATTTCTACTGGCGGGTCTGTTATCATAATCTCCTATCTTGGAGATTACCAAGTGCGAACTTCATGAGAGGAAATCTCATCTGCTTACGAGTACTCACACCTGACGGCTTGCATGCTATGTGTTCCATCATAGTATTTCATCCAACCGTAGAACTATATTTAAGAATATTGTTATAGCACTTCAAGGTTCTCATCATAGCGGAGAACTACCATGACCTTATCAATACAACAAATACTCTTGGACATTATTACATCATAGTCATACAGAACAATGAACAACATGTAATAAGATGTTTAATATTTAAATAAATTAAATATCTATGTAATCAAGGTACAACCAGTTGGTTCTAGGACACTAACTCTTACAAACTCCCACTTAGACTAGAGCCAACTGCCTACGACTTTCAGTTTGCTAGACCTCACATGATAATCATGTTTCTACTGAGTCAAGGCTTTAGTCAAGGGGTCCGCTACGTTGTCTTTCGTGGAAATACTGCTTACTGCAACTTCACCTCTCTGAGAAAAATCTCTCAAGAGATGATACTTCCTAAGTATGTGCTTCGTTTGCTGATATGACCTTGGCTCTTTTGCGAGAGCCACCGTTGCAGTATTATCACAGTACAATGTGATGAGATCTTTACTGCTAGGTATCACATCCAGCTCTTGGATGAAGCTTCGCATCCAAACTGCTTCTTTATCTACCTCAGAAGCTGCGATATACTCGGACTTTGCTGTAGAATCTGCGACCACACTCTGTTTTGAGCTCTTCCAGCTCACCGCACCTCCATTCAAAGTGAAGATGCATCCCGTTTGCAACTTCATGTCATCTTGATCAGTCTGAAAACTAGCATATGCATATCCTCTGATAACTAGTTGCTCATCTCCTCCATAAACCATGAACATATCCTTAGTACGCCTCAGATACTTTAGGATCGTCTTGACTGCCATCTAATGACGGTCACCTGAGTCAGCTTGATATCTACCTACCACACTCAATGCATAGGCGACATCCATCCTATTACATAGCATGACATACACGACTAACCCAATCTCTGATGCGTATGGAGTCCTTGCCATTAT
The DNA here is from genome assembly GCA_963277665.1 of Viscum album. Lineage (NCBI taxonomy): Eukaryota > Viridiplantae > Streptophyta > Magnoliopsida > Santalales > Viscaceae > Viscum > Viscum album. The sequence continues at coordinate 1,869,230,700 of OY728159.1, forward strand.
CTTTCTTTCCTCATGTGTCTGAGAACACATTTTCTTAGAAAGATGAATGCCATGTGATGCTGGAAACAATCCCCTCTTGGATTGTTTCATACTGAATCTCTTCAATATCTTATCAATGTATGTACTTTGACTTAGGCCCAACAATCTCTTGGATATATCACAATGGATCTTGATCCCAAGAATATATGCTGCCTCGCCCAAGTCCTTCATGGAGAAGCATTGATTCAACCATGCCTTAACAAACTATAAGACTGGTATCTCATTTCCAATAAGTAACATGTCATCAACATATACTATTAGGAAAACAACTACACTCTTACTAAACCGTTTGTAGACTCAAGGCTCACATTCATTCTTGATAAAACCAAATTTCGTTATGGCTTCATCAAAATGAATGTTCCATGACCTAGATGCTTGATTTAATCCATAAATGGATTTCTGCAACTTTCATACCTTATTGGAATCCATAAACCCTTTAGGTTGTGTCATGTAGACATCTTCCTGAAGCTTCCTGTTAAGGAAGACTATTTTGACATCCATTTTCCAAATCTCACAGTCAAGGTAAACAGAAATGGCCAATAGAATTCTGATGGATTTCAGCATTGCAACTGGTGAAAAGGTTTCATCGTAGTCAATGCCTTGATGCTGTTTGAACCCTTTTGCAACCAGTCATGCCTTATATTTTTTGGCTTGTCCTTCCATGTCTAGCTTCTTCTTGAATACTCACTTGCAACCAACAGGCTTTACATCAACTAAAGGATCTACCAAAATCCAGACTTGCTTTTGGTATATGGAATCCATTTCATAATTCATGTCTTCTTGCCACTTGGAAACATATGTGCCACTTACTGCTTCCTTGTAGGTTAGAGGATCATTATTATCAACTAATAATGAGTCACCATCCTCAGTAACTAGAAAAATGTACCGTTCCGGTTCTCTAACCTCTCTTGTACTCCTACGCAACTCTTGTGTCTCGGGAACAGTTCTTTCTTCCACGGGGCTTTGTGGAATCTATTCTTGTACCAACTCTTGTGTGCCTTGAGCCTCAACTTCATCGAAGTCTATCTCACTACCACTATCTCTTTTGGAGGTGTACTCCCTCTCAAGGAATATGATATGTATTGCTAGTATAACCTTTTTGTATGAGGGTTTGTATAGGTAATATCCCCTCGTTTCCTTGGGATATCCTATAAAGGTACACTTTGTGCCTCAGGGTGCAAGTTTGTTACCTGAAGAGGTCTTAACAAACGCATCGCTTCCTCACACATTTAAATTCAATAATATTGATTTCTTTCCACTCCAGAACTCGCATGGAATACCATTTATTGATTTAGTTGGTACTTGGTTTAGTATGTGCACCGCTGTTTGTAACATATATCCCCAAAAGGATAATAGAAGACTCGCATGACTCATCATTGATCTCACCATGTCCAACAGGGTGTGGTTCCTCCTTTCTCTCACACCATTCCACTGGGGCGTGTATGGAGGAGTGAGTTGGGATAAGATCTCAAACTCTTGTAAGTAATCAATGAAGTATTGATTAAGATATTCTCCACCTCGGTCTGAGCGAAGTTTCTTAATCTTCTTACCAAGATGGTTCTCAACTTCATTCTTGTATTCTTTGAACTTATCAAAAGAATCCGACTTATACCACATTAAGTAGATATATCCATATCTACTAAAATCATCAGTAAAAGTTATGAAGTATGAGTACCCTCTCCTTGCTTCAACTGAAATGGTCCACACACATCGGTATGAACCAATTCAAGAAGTTATTTAGCCCTTTCACCTTTCCCACTAAATGGGGCTTTGGTCATTTTTCCTTGTAAACATGCATGACATACGCAAAGTGATTTTAGTTCAAAAGAATATAAATATCTATCTTGATGTAACTTTGTCAAGCATTTCTCGTTTACATGACCTGGCCGGTGATACCAAAGTTGGGTGTGGTATGAGTCATGTGAAGTATTTTTGTTATCGATTTCCATTACTTGGTTTGTGTAATCCAACACGTAAAGACTGTTGTATAAATGTGCCCTACCAAAAAAATGTTATCTTTGTAAAAAAATCAATATTCATTTCCAAACTTGAAAAAAATCCATATTTATCTAACCTAGATACAGAAATAAAGTTTTTAGTAACAGATGGCACATAATAACAACCCTTTAATACCAAGATCATCCCAGTTGGAAACGTGAGGTGGTAGTCCCTAACAGCTACAACAGCAAGTTTGGCTACATTGGTTGCTCGTAGATCTACCTTCCCTTGGCCAATCTTCCTAAATCTACTTGGTTCATGTATTTGGATACATATGTGACCACAAAAAGTTGTATCTAATACCCAATTTGTAGAAACAGATAGATTGCATTCGATAAAAAATGCACCTGAAGCTTCCCCTTGCTTCTTAGGTTGGGTGTAGTTCTTCTTCCAGTGGCCCTTCTTTCCACATGAGAAACAAACAACCTCCTGTTCCCTTGCCTCCCCTTTGATATTCCTTTTCTTAGAAGGCCGTGAAGAAGTTTTGGGATTAAATCTCTCCTCCTTCCCTTTCCTCTTATTCATCATAAGGAAAGAAGTCTTTTCATGCTTCATATCTTTTTACACTTGGTGAATGAGGATAAGAAGATCAGATAGAGACTTCTCAATGTTATTCATATTGAAATTGACAACAAAGTTAGATAAGCTCTAAGGGAGTGATGCGAGAATGAGATCGGTGCCCAGTTCTTTGGGGAGTTTAAACCCTAGAACCTCCAGGTTCTCAATGTAGCCAATGAGCTTGACTACATGAGGCCCAGATAGGTTACCTTCTCCAAGATTACTCTGAAAGAGTGCCTTAGAGATCTCAAACCTTTCCTGTCTTGGTAAAGATCATAGAGGTGCTTGAGCATGCTATAAGCATCCATGTTTTCATGAGACTTCATGAGCTCACTAGACATTGATGATAGAATCAAACATTGAACGTTGACCACATCGTTCATATGTTTCTCATAGACCAGGAAATCCTCATCACTCGCCTCTTTGACAGGTGAATCAGGTAATGCTGACTCCAGCACGTAAGACTTCCGTTCATGGTGTAGGATAACTCGAAGGCATCTAAACCATTCTTGGAAGTTACTGCCGGTGAGGATGTTGTCTTTATCCAGAATTGATCGCATAGATAGTGTGGTTGCCGAGCTTGTCATTTTTATTATACAATTAAAAGAGAAGATCATTAGTACTTTCTTGATTACATTTTATGAGAAATAATAAATTTTATTAAGTCTCCCACTATTTTATCAAGTCCCAATGACCCTCTTCATTGAACTCAAAATGTCCAGTTGCCATAAAATTCTAGTGGAAAGGATCCATATTCCCCTTCGCATAACCCCAACAAGGGTTGGTCAAGCTATTAGAAGGTATTTAGGTAGGTAGGTCTTTGTCAATTGCAGGTTTGCAACTCCTTGATCTGTTGAGTGGACCCCCCAATCCTAAAATCATGACTTTGGATTTCCTCAACTCTTGCCTCCAATATTACAATAATTCTAGCAAGGGCTACTCCTCTTGATGTAATATAGTTAAGTCAACCCGAAACCTTTCATAAGGAATTCCTGTATAAAAGTAAGTGTCCCAACAAGGGTTGGTCAAACACATAGTTTTATTGAGTTTTTCCCTTAATCAAGTAACAGAAGGCTTGGTCTGACTTAATATTTTATTTGGGGTATTTTTATCTCTTATGTGTGAATTTCTTATTGTCATTATCAAATGATTTTTAATATTAAGTGTAACTTACTTAAGTGATTAACCATGTCTTGATAATATTTATGCATAAGTCTGGTTTATTTTAGTTCCATCTTGCATGCTTGTTTAATTCATCAATTATGTGATCGTGACAACACATCCATAATGATAAACCTTGCAACTAACAGAAATAAAATAAAGTAAAAGGAATGATCATGATCTTTTTTAATGGTTAGTTTATCTAGCGGTTGATAAACTAACCCTGACCTAGGGGATAAACATATTGAACCTTTTGGGTCCATGTTTACAGATTTCCACCTATCCACCTTTGTATCTCCTGGGATTATTTTCGTCTCAGCTCCAGCTTGAACCGCCTCCACTAGCTTGGGAGTTCCATCCATTACATATGACTTTTTTTAACTCACATGCAGGTGAGGGGTAAAAAAGGGTTTTATATAAAAGAAACCATGGGCACGCATACCCTACATATTAATGAGGAGAAGCCTCACAGACCAACAAATTTAATTTAAATAAATAAATTAAAAGAAACCATCTACATACAAAGGTCTTGGTCTAGCTCATGATCATCCATACATGCAATGATATTTACGCATAAATAAAACTAGCATTCAATTCTTTAATCATTCTTGTTTAAGATAAATCATACTCAAATCAATTAATTAATCAATCCTTTTATCTTAAAATATTTTCTGAATTTCCTTGAGATTCCCATCCATCACAATTTTAAACAAATAAATTCATTTAAAATTATCTTTGTATGTAACTTGTACCTTGGAGGCAACTCGATGAATTCTTATTCATAACTACCCAATGAGTAGAAATGAACATTGCAGTGATGTTAAATTAAACACATATATATAAAACACCCATCATGTGTTGTGCCTCAGCTTTATGCCCGCACGATGATACACGTCTCAAGGGTTTGTATAATATAATAATAAATTTTAATAAATCTGCATAATTTGGATGAGTACATGGCGTGTAGTTCCAATTACACAACATATACTATTTTCACTGTCCATCTGAAGTATATTTGTTTCGCACGGTTTCCGGGGATGACCTCCTGGACGGGAGATTCAAACATTCCGATCGGTTTCTAGCGGGTTTGTTCGTAGAATCGGAAACATCCAATGATTCCACATCCGTTTGGACCTACTTTCCAAAGGTAGGTGCTCATTAGTTTGTGGACTAATGAGGCTTAGGAATTTTCATTGGTCGAGAGGATGGGAGGTCGGACTCATCACACCTTTTTGAGGGGAATTATTGTCTACTCCGGGACTCTCTTTATAGATTTAAGTTATGTTCGTGAATCCTTATTACATTACCAAGTATAAAATGAGCTTTCCTTTAGTTTTAACAATCAATGATTAAATATGCAAGAAATTTAGAGAATATTTTATATGTATTCGAGGTTCTTCATCAATAGAGAATCATCTATATCTGTTTAGAGATTCTTGGTCAATGGTATCCTTCAAAACATTTATATAAAAGTCTCTTGGTCATTATGATGACCAGGCTGGTTTTAAAGCCACTCAGTGGGGCACTTGAAGTTTATCGTCATTCAGAAGGACATGGATTATTTCAAAGTTGGGATCGAACCCATAAATGGGCTACCTACGTATCCTTTGTTTTGGAAAAGGAATCAGAACCCACGTAGTTCGAGTAATGGAGTATGATGTTTATGATTGATGGCTCAAAGAAGAATGTCATAATTACTTTTACACTCTAAGCTCACGTGAGTCATGCTCGGTGTGAGAAACAAGAGGTATTGGTAAAAATTTAGACAATTGTGCCATGAAAGATGCAATCATAAGAAATTGTTTGGGGCTTATGTATGTATGACTGCCCAAATGGATGAAGGTTTAGGATTTACTTTTAGGGAGAAAATCCATGAACAGGGTCCATAAAGGTATATGTGCTTCATGGAGATTTGAATACTCTAATCTTGGGGCTTACTACTAAGGAGGATGCCCAAATTAGGAGGGGACTTATGATTGGGTTTTACTCCTAAGAAGGATGCCCAAAATTATGACTGGGACTTATTCCTGAAAAGGAGGCCCAGGTTAGGGGACTTGGGGCTTACTCCTAAAAAGGAAGCCCAAGATTATGACTGAGTCTTATTCCTGAAAAAGAGACCCAGGTTAGGGATTAAGGTTTGGGGATTACTCCTGAGAAGGATGCCCATATTTGAGATTGGGGCTTACTCCTGAAGAGGATGCCCAAGTTTGGGAACTTTAAGAATTTGGGGCTTACTCCTGAGGAAGATGCCCAGATTAAAGGACTTATAACTGAGGATTATTCTTGAAAAGGAGACCCAGGTTAAGGATTCTCTCATCTTAAAAGGATGAGGTTGAATGAACGAACTCTCAATCTTTGGTGACATAAAGATGTATAAATCACTAGGTTTTGAGAGATATTCCACCGAATTACTTTCAGATAAGGAAGTCAAATCAAGAAATCATGCCATAAATGGCTTTGAAGAGTATCTTGAAGACTGAATCTTGAATAGGAAAGGTGAAATGGCTTAAGAGGGGTAAAATGGGCAAGATGGGCACCCAAAAAGGTAGGGGCGCGCAAGTCTTGAAAGGCGCGCAAGTCTTGCGTGGGCGCGCAAGTATTGGTCGCGCAAGTATACCTGCGCGACACATGGTGTACTTGCGCGATTTTCAACCAGCATTGAAATACTTGAGCGACTCTTTATTAAACCCTTTATAATCCTCTTGAGGTTCTTCCAGATAAGGGACACGCAAATTCTATTGAAGGAATAAGGCGGCGCGCAAGTGTGACCAGTTCCCTTAAGGGCTGGCCATTCAGGCACGCAAGTGTTGATGAGTTTCAACACTTAGGCCTTCCTCCCTCTCTTTAGATCTTCCGTTCTAGGTAAGAAATTACCTTAGAAGTGTTCCGGAAGCTTTGAAAAGAGACTTGGGCGTCGGGAGCTTCAATCCGTGTTTCTGAAAAAATATCCTCTCGAATGGGGGGCCCACAGGGTCTATTTATAGGCAGGAGAAGACCCCGGGCGGTTACCGGGCGGTTATCACTTAGGTCACGCAAGTCACTTGCGCGACCATAAGGCGTCGCGCAAGTAGACTTGCACGACCACTAGGCGGCGCACAAGTGTACTTGCGCGACCATGAGGGAACTTGCGCGACCTATGGGAAATGTTCTCCTTGTTCATCCCTTTGTCGATTTTTGATGTTTCTTCAAAGGATGAATCACTTTATGCTCAGATATTCCCCTTTTCCGATCTTTAGATTCTGTGATGAAAGGAGCATCAACAAAAGTCCCCCCTCAGAGTTGGATCCGGAGAGAAAAGAGGATTTGACTCTGAGGAAATCAAAGACATCCAAAGGAAAAGGTGGTGTGCAAGTCTTCAGTGCGCAGAAGGCAGCGCGCAAGTGTGCTGGAACTTGACTTTTATTCAGAGTTCCTTTGTCTTTTGTGGGCAGTTTAAAGTCACGCATGCCGGACATAAAGGGGCTAATGTTTAAGGTCGAAATATCTTTGACCAAAATGGATTAAAATGGATTCAATTCCTTGACAATTTATCTGAAAACATATTACCATACTCGAGTATGAGGAAAAAAATGTAAACTATGGCTTAAGAATATTTGAATCTGAGGAATGATATGAAAAAGATCTAAAAGGAATTAGAAGAAGTAGTTTCCAAGAATGAAGTTACTATTATTTAACAAAACCCGTTAGGGGGTTGAAATATGCAGGGCCACCTATGGGCATTGGCTACATGGTCAAATAAATAGTATCTTTCGGCTGACAAGTCTGTTATGTGGACTGTTTATGCAAGGCCACCTATGGGCACGTGCTGCATAGTTAGGCAAAAGAACTCTCAGAAATTTACTTTCCTAGTGCACAAAATCCAGTGAAAGTTTATGGAGATTCAAATTTTCTAAAGTATAGAGTTTGTTGTATGGAAAGAGGTACTTGAATATGGAGAAGATATTTCCGAACAAGAATATTGAAGAACTGGATGAATATCACTCCTACGAAGGTCTGACCCAAACGTAGGGAAGAAGAATAAACCATAGACTTGAATACTTTCAGATCATGAAAAAGGATTTGGGACAAATATGTTAAGGATGACTATTTTTTGCGAATCCCTACATACTATCATTTAAGACAAATAAGGACAAAAGAGGCATTCTTCCCAAGAATGAAGTTACTATTATTTAACAAAACCTGTTAGGGGGTTGAAATATGCAGGGCCACCTAAGGGCATTGACTGCATGGTCAAATAAATAGCATCTTTCGGCTGACAAGTCTGTTATGTGGACTGTTTATGCAAGGCCACCTATGGGCACGTGCTGCATAGTCAGGCAAAAGAATTCTCATAAGTTTGACATTTTTGTGATTAGAAGTCATGAAAAGGGTTATGAAGATCTGAAAATATTTAAGGTTATGATTATAACACATAAATATGGGTATTGTCCAATGTATATAGAGATACATAGGTCAATGAAAACCATAATCATGTTGTGGCTGGGTCCTGAATTGAAACTTGGACTTCACTACGTATCTCATAAGAATGAGAATCAAACCATACGTAGTTCTTGAAATGCAGTTTAACGTCATGTAGGACAAAAGTATGAGTGATCTTAGTTTAGGGTCATAGAATTCGGACCATAATAATGAATACACAATGTGTGTTTTCATGAGGATTTTTCAGCCAAGGGACTGAAAGTGAAATTTGGGGTTAGGCCCAAAAGACTTGGGACTGGATTTGAGGGATACTCGAATGTTCCTACGTATCCCATAGGGATGGGAATCAAGTCCACGTAGTTCTAGAATTACCCTATGTACAAATTTGGTTCGTACATGTGAAGGGTGAAATAGGACTTTAGTGCAATGATGGTTTAACCTGAGATAAAAAATTTAGGCATTACCATGTATGCACGTAGTTTTTTTGAAATGAAACATGATTGAAAAATCAATGTCAATAATAGTTCTCTCTCAAGTGAGGATATCAAAGAATATTGTAGTTTATTGTCGTACCAGACAAAAGTGTTGTATAGTTTAACGTCGTATAACAAGGACGAAAGTGAATCAATGTAAAAAAAATATTGATTCTAGGGGCGGTTTCACAAATCAACATCATATGAGATGGTGGTGAACCGATGTGAAGAGATTATTTTTGGGCTTGAACCTTGGGAGGCTGCCTACATACCCAGCCTGGAGGTCAAGGATCAAAGTTCGTGTAGTTCAATTAAAGAATGAATTAATGATCAAGTTGTTCTTGGGGACAACAATCTAATTAAAATGTTGTTGGGACTTACACATGGTTAGGGGCCCAAAGAGAGTGTTATGGTTGAGGTTTTCTCTAAGCTCACGTGAGTCATACTTGGTGTGAGAAACAAGAGGTAATAACAACCTTAACGATGCATAGTTTAATGTCATGTAGGACATATTCAGGGACTATGCAGTTTAAAGTCTTGCAGTTAGGACTATTGGTGTTGCATAGTTTAGTGTCATGTAGCAGGGACAAAATAACAGTTTAATGTCATGTAGGACACATCAAGGACTTTCTGTACAGTTTAGCGTCATGTAGTTAGGACGATGGGGACAATACAGTTTAACATCATATTGGACGAAAGGGGGATTGTGCAGTTTATTGTCATGCGGTAAGGACAAAAGAGTGTACCATTTTAACGTCATGTCGGACAAAAGTGCGAATAGTTTAAGGTCATATGCATGGACCGTGAATGGTGCAGTTTAATGTCATACTGGACCTTTGAGATTATATAGTTTAACGTCTTTCCGGATGTAAGGGACTTTTGTACAGTTTAGCGTCATGTAGTTAGGACGTCACAGTTTAACGTCTTGCTGGACGTAAGGGATTTGCAAATAGTTTATGGTCATATACATGGACCAGGGATGATGCAGTTTAAGGTCATGCTGGACGGTTTAGGGAACTTTTTCACAGTTTAATGTCGTGTGGGACGAAGTTGCAGTTTAAAGTCACACTGAACTATTGCTGTATAGTTTAACATCATATAGCAAGGACGAACTGGTGCTGCACAGTTTAGTGTCATGTTGCAGGGACATCTTCTTTTCTACAGTTTAATGTCATGTTGGATGAAAAAAGGAAACTTTTTAACAGTTTAATGTCATGTAGGACAATTCAAGTAACTGTTACAGTTTAACGTCATGTTGGACAATAGAACATTTATACAGTTTAACGTCATGTTGGACGATAGAACATTGCTGTACAGTTTAAAGTCATGTAGCTAGGACTAAGGTGAACCAATATGAGGATATCAGTTCTGGGGACTTTTTACAGTTTATCGTCATGCTGGACGATGAAAGTGCCACACAGTTTAATGTCATGTTGCTAGGACACAATATAGTTTAATGTTATCTCGGACAAAATATAGGAACTTCTGTACAGTTTAACGTCATGTAGATAGGACATAATACAGTTTAGTGTCATGTAGGACATATTATAGTTTAGTGTCATGTAGGACATATTACAGTTTAGTGTCATGTAGGACATTATACAGTTTAGTGTCATGTAGGACATTATACAGTTTAGTGTCATGTAGGACATTATACAGTTTAGTGTCATGTAGGACATTATACAGTTTAGTGTCATGTAGGACATATTAAAATTTAGTGTCATGTAGGACATTATACAGTTTAGTGTCATGTAGGACATTATACAGTTTAGTGTCATGTAGGACATTATACAGTTTAGTGTCATGTAGGACATATTACAGTTTAGTGTCATGTAGGACATTTCATGAACCAATGTGGTTGTTTTGGATCTGGGAACAATATTTTGTGTTTATACAAAATACTTCTTCAGAAATCTGGCATTAGTTGGAGTCGTGATGTGTTCTCCATCCATTGAGATTAGAGAATACGCTCCATTAGAGTAGACCTTATGTATTGAATAAGGTCCTTCCCATTTTGGTTCAAGCTTGGGAGGCTTCTTTCCTGGTATCATTGGTGCTCTGAGAACCAATACCAATTCTCCCTAAATGAATGAACGAAGACGAACTTTTTTGTTAAAAGCTCGTGCTATTCGATTCTGATAGATTTCCAAGTGGTGCAAAGTGCACAATCTTTTCTTATCTAACTGTTCCAATTCATTCAACCGCTTTTGGGATTGCTCATCTGTAGATAACTGATCACAAATGGCTATTCTGAGTGAGGGAAATTGAACTTCAATTGGCAAGACTGCTTCTGTTCCATATACCAATGAATATGGAGTTGACCGCATTGCATTGCGAGTGGTAGTCCGATAAGCCCATAAAGCATGAAAGAGTTTATCAGGCCATGACCTCTTATCTTTATCCACCATCTTTTGCAGTATATTTGAAAGAGTCTTGTTGAAGGCTTCTATCTGGCCATTAGCCGCCGCATGATATTGAGATGAATGGTTGGACTTAATGTTGTATTCTTGATACAATTTCTTTACCTCAGAAGAACAGAAGTTGGTGCCGTTGTCCGTCAATATGGTATGAGGTAAACCAAATCTAGTAATGATGTTAGACTTGATGAAGATAACAATGCATTTAGAACTGACTTCTTTGAGAGGTACTGCCTCTGCCCATTTGGAAAAGAAATCAGTAGCAGTAAGAATGTACTTAAACTGCTTGGCCGTAGCTGAAGGGTAAGGTCCCACCACATCCATTCCCCATGTGGAAAATGGCCATGAGTATTTAGCTGTATGAAGCAACTCTGGAGGTTTATGAATGAAGTTGGCATATACTTGGCATGAATGACACTTCTTTGTGAAATTAACACAATCTTGTATCATTGAAGGCCAAAAGTATCCAAGCCTTCGAATTTGATCAGACAGTCTATGTCCAGACTGGTGGGCACCACAGACTCCTGCATGCACTTCTTTTATGACAGCCATTGTCTCTTCACCATCAATACATCTGAAGAGAACTCCATCAAAACCACGTTTGTAGAGAATTTTCTCGAGGTGGTTTGGGCTATCATAAAGAGTAAAATTGACCACACGTCGCCGGATTTGTTCTTTCTCGGCTCTATCAGGTGGAAGTGTTCAATTTTGAAGGTATTCCCTGATAGGTGACATCCATCCTGTAGTATGACCATACGGTTCAGGAATGAGACTAATTTCATTAATTTCCTCTGTTCTGACTTGAACATAAGGTGAAATTGCACAACGGTGGGCAATACAGATGGTTGTCTCGTCCCGATTTGGATCTGCTAAAGCTGTGGCTATATTAGCCAGTGCATCAGCTTGATCATTTTGTGATATTGGGACATAAGAAAATGTCGGTTCTGAAGGGAATTCCGACATTAACTCTCTGACGTAATCATACAAAGGGATTAATTCTTCTTTTCCGATGGCATAATCCCCATTGACTTGTTTGATTACCAGGTCTGAATCACCTTTCACCTTTAAGTGATTCACTTGTGCTTGAAGCGCTAACTCCAAGCCTGTAATGAGAGCTTGGTATTCAGCTTCATTATTGGTACCACCTTCCCACAACAAAAAGGAATAAGGTAACACTGCCTTATCTGGAGAAATGAGCACAATTCCTAAACCAACTTTGTTGAATTTAGGATTTTCCATTTTCTTTCCTGTTGGACTTCTAGAAGCACCATCAAAATACATTTACCATGTTTGAGGACTCTCTTGAATAGAGAAAACTTCCTCATCAGGGAGTTCGATATCTGAATACGTGTCTTGCACTGAAGGATGTTCAGCCAGGAAATCAGCCAGAGCTTGGCCCTTAATTGCCTTTTGAGGCACATACTGAATGTCGAAATGCTGTAGAATAACCGCCCACCTTGCCAGACGTCCTGTAAGCATTGGATGACTAAGGATGAATTTGAGCGGATTATTACGAGATACCAATTGGACCTCATGATGTTGCAGGTAGTGTCTCAGTTTTTGAACTGCAAAGATTAATGCTAGGCAGCACTTTTCAATACTTGAATACCGGGTTTCTGCTTCAAGCATAGTTCTACTGAGATAGTAGAGACTATTTTCATTCCCAGCATCATTCTTTTGAGCGAGAAAGGCACCCAATGATCGCTCTAAAGCTGTCACATAGAGGATAAGCGGTCTACCCTCAACAGGTGGCATGAGTACTGGTGGACTCAAGAGGTATTTCTTGAGAACATCAAATGCTTCTTGACATTCTTCAGTCCACTGGTAAGTGACTCCTTTCTTCAATAATTTGGTAAAGGGTAAACTTTTGCCTGCCAAATTGGCGATGAAACGCCAAATATAGGCTAAGTGTCCTTGAAGTCCTCTTAATTCTTTCAAATTCTGAGGAGGTGACATACCAAGGATTGATTTGGTCTTCTCAGGATCGACTTCAATACCACGATGGCGTACAACAAAGCCGAGGAATTTTCCTGAGGTTACCCCAAAATCACATTTTAAGGGGTTTATCTTCAAATTATGTTGTCGAAGCTTGTGGAATATGACTTCCAAATCAGCCAAGTGATTAGAACGTTGTTTGGATTTAACCACCAAATCATCTACATAGCATTCAACAAACTTCCCTAAAAGAGGTTTGAAGATACGATGCATGGCGCGTTGATATGTTGCACCTGTATTCTTTAAACCAAAGGGCATCACCCGGTAACAAAACACACCTTGAGGAGCTCTGAAGGCTGTATATTCCTCATCTTCTGGGGCCATTCGGATCGATTAAGATCTCTGAAATCGATGCAAACCCTAATTTGTCCGTTCTTATTCTTTACAGGGACAATATTAGCCAACCACTTGGGATATTGAACTTCTCTGATGAAGTTGGCTTTGATCAGATTATCCACTTCAGCTTCAATTTTGGAAGCATAGGTTGGGTGTGTTCTTCTTGCGGCTTGCTTAAAACCTCGATGTTCTTTTGGTAAACCCAAATGATGAGTAGCAACATCAGGATCAAGCCCAGGCATTTCTGTATAATTCCAAGCAAAAATATCTTTATTTTGCTTTAGAAAAGAAATATACATCTCTTGCTCTTCAAGGGTCATGGCCGCACTAATTAAAGTGGGGCGTGGATCTTTCTCTGTACCCAGATTTACTTATCTGAGTTTATCCACAGTGGTAGAGATACCCTCTTCAAATGCTGGAGGACCATCTCTAAGATCTTCCTCTTCCTCTTCATCATGTGTTATTTCTTCTGTTTCTACTTGCAAAGTAGATGAAAAAACGAAATTCTCATGATCATAAGAGATGTCAAAATTTTCACATTTTGAAGAAGAAGCTTCCATTTCCGACCCTATTGATGATAAAGGGTCTTCTTTGGGAAATAAAGAGGAGATGATGGATTGAGAATCGACATCATTATTCACCTCTGGTGTTGCTATAACTTCTTCTGTCCTGATTAGCGAAGTATAGACTTGTTGGACTTCAGCAGATGAAATGAAAACGTCACCACTTATGCTTTCATCACTGCTTGGTAGGTTACCAATTTCTCCCATGTTGTCTGGCTCGATCGCCGTAATTGACATTATGGATCTTTCTATAAGAGTATTTTGATTTGGGCCTATTTTGTCAATTTGACTGATAGGTAACACATAATCTGTACTCACATGTGAAAATGGATTTATTGGAATTTTCTCCAAACCATATGGAGCATTAACTTTGGTAATTTCCTTCATTGTAGATTTTTCTATTCCCTTCATGTGATAAAATTCTTCCTCAATGTATTGAGACCCACATGTCTTGAACGGGGCCTTATCACCATACAATGTTCCAACTTGACCATCGAAACAGTATTTGAGACATTGATGGTATGATGAAGGAATAGCTGCATGCTGATGTAGCCAGGGTCTTCCAAGCAAGATATTGAAAGCTGAGTCTTGATCAACAATCATGAAATCCGAATTGGATACAAGATCTCCAAACTGAGTTCTGAGTGTAACTTCTCCCAGTGGTTCTTGTTCATTTTTATCATATCCTTGTAACATCATGGTAGAAGGAGATAAATCAGATTCCGTGAGGCCCAATCGATGAAGTGTACGAATGGGCATGAGGTTGACTCCTGAACCATTGTCAATGAAAGCTCTTCGAACATCTACACCATTGACTTTTCCAGATAAGTACAAAGGTTTTATGTGCCCATGCACAACATCATCTTCATCTTTATCAGTAAAAGATATCACTACATGGCATTCTGCAGGATTATTCTCTATGTGATAGATTTCAGCTGTAGCAATTTCAGCTTCAAACTTCTGAGGACTTGACAAAGCTTCGATGAGTGCTTCCCGAAGATCTTTTGACAGATTCAAAGCATCCAAAATTGATAACTTGGCTGGTAATTGGGCCAAGTGTTTCAATATATCATACTTTTGATCTAGAGGTCTGCGTTTCCCAATAGGAATATGCGGTTTAGCAGGTACCTTGGAAGCAGATGCTTTGGAAGCTGATGCATCTTGTATTGAAGTTGGCAACATCCTTGGTTTTGGAAGATTAGAATGATTAGATCCATTTACTTACTGAGATAAAGAATATGGAACCTTTAATCGGTCTTCCAAAATAACTGTGCCAAAACTGAGTTGGCCATTGGCAAAAGAACTTTCTTGTTCTTTTTGAGCTCGCTGAAGGGCTCTACCATGAGTTTCTGCTGCATATACAGTGCTAGCAGGGGTAAAATTAGAGTAGTGGCTTCGGAAAGATCCACGTCTTCCCCTGTATCCTGAACCTCTAGAACTTCCTCGGATTTCCTTATTTGATACAAGGGATTCAGGCTCATCAAGACTGGAATATGGATCTGTTAATTGAATCATATTAACAGAACCAAAGATTAACTCTTCGTCTGATAAAGACTCTGCCTGGTTAGCCTGTTTAGGCTGTGCCGTTTGGTGGGACGGTGCCTGTGGCTTTGAAGTAGATGGCATGAAATCTGCCAGAGTCAAAGACAATTTAGGCTTTGATACATACTCATCTTCTCCTGATTCCTCTTTCTTCTTTGAATTGCGCTGCCCTTTTGAGGATTTGTCTTTTGATGGAGGCTTTACTGCAGCTTTTTGTAGGAGACACAATTGGCTTCTTCAATTGTGTTCGCAAAATGGAATGGGTCCGATTGATTGTCTTTCTGACCATCCAATCATCATATTTTTTCGCAGTTTTTCTTTTGACTTCCTGCTACTCGCCTCCTTCCTCTGGATCTGTAGCGGTAATACACGCTACATGAGATGAAGAACCCTTCAATTTGACTTGTCCTAAGTCGACCATCTTTTGCAGGAGTTCTTTAAAGACAAAACACTCCTGGAGGGGATGCCCCAACATTTGATGAAAGGGAAAATAATTGGGACGGTCTTCATCTCCTTCCTTGTTTGGCCTCTTGGGCACTGGTAATTGAACCAAATTATTTTCCAGAGCTGAAATGAAGTAACCAGGAACTTGCTCACTTCGGAAAGAGTATGTTTTACTCTTCAAATCCTCAAATTGTTTTCGTCGTTGATCTCTTTGATCATTTGGACGAAACATCCTTTGTTGTTGGCGTTCATGAGGTGGAGCCCTTCGAGAAGATGAAGGTTTTGAAGTAGAAATAGGTACAGGTGCTTGTTTAAGCATAATTGTAGCAGTTTCCTCTTTACCCATTCTTCTTCCTGGAGCTGATGGAATTATACGAGATTTAACCTTAGCCTGTATAAGGGAATATTCAATCTGTTGAGCGATTGAAGTAAGGTCTCGAAACCCTCCTATGTATTTCACAGGGATCAATGGAATGCGTAATTCGTCACGCAAATTTGCCACACAGATTGGCAACAATTCCTCCTGAGGGAGTGCTAAACTCAGGGAATACGTTAATCCCTTCCAACGAGCAATGAAATCAGAGACTCTTTCATTCTCCCTTTGCTTGCAGTTTGTAAGATCGAAAACTGTCGTTTTTGGCAAAGTTGAGCTAAACTGAAGAAGGAATTTTTGACGAAGATCCTCCCATCCGATGACTGACCAGGATTGCAAGCTTGTATACCAGACAAAAGCTGGTCCTTGCAAGGTTCGCACGAAGCATCTGAGTTTCACTGCTTCTTGCTGCTCTGGAGTTCCCATCATAGGATCACAACAAGACACGTAATGCGTAAAATGTTGTTCAGGGTCTCCTGATCCATTGAAAGTAGGGAAAACAGGGTTTCCAAAACTGGATGGAGGAGAAATTGAATCTACCCATTCAGGGTAAACTTTCTTTTCAGGTTGAACTTGCGCCCGTTTCCCTTCCATAGTTTCTAACCGAGATGTTAATGACTCAATAGTAGTTATTAACTTTTGAGAAACATCAGGTTGAACTTGGTTTTGGGTAGGTGCAATGAATGGAGCTTGGACAGACGTGGTGGTTGGTGCTGCAACTGATGGTAGTGCTGCCAACCATTGTTGCATTTGACCCGTAGGATTAGACCTCTGAGGGTGTACTGATAAAGGAGGATATTCCTGATCCATCTCAGTAGTTACAACAAATTCCTTCAGCTGTCGGACTTCAGCATTCTTAAGAAGAAGACTACTCTGAAGTAGTTCTGCATTCAACCTTCTTAATTCTTTCATTTCTTCCTCCTGTTGTGCAAACCTTTGCTTTAATGAGAGCGATTGACCTCCTTCAAAGGAAGGGTGAGAAGTAACCTGATTCTTTCCTTTCCCCTTATTGGATCCTTTTCGGAGAGGGGGAAGTGGGTTACTTGAAGGAATACCCAGATTTTGGGTAAGCCTTTGATTACGTGTGCGCACACCTTCTTCATTTAGGTCTGTGCGCGCAACTTCTTGAGCAGGAACCTCTTTGTCTGATCCCTCTGATTGAGCCTCATCTGGTGAATCAGCAACAACGACATTGATGACATTAATGGATGCATATTGCATGGAATCCTTTCTATCAGCATTTCTGTGATATTGTCTTCTTCCATGTCCATGATGAGACATGGAATTCCGTTGACTTGATCCCTCAGGAACTTCTTGGAGAACCGTCACTTGGAGAGAATCTCCTGATAGCTTGGCTCTTTGTTCCTCTTGAGGCTTATTCCCTAATCGAGAGAATACTGACTTTCTCTGAGGGAGGGATTGAGGATTTGAAAAAGTCCCCAGTCTGGTGGACTGGGGATGTTCCTGCTGCTTCCGCTCAACTCCTCGAATCCCATTTGTTGACTCTGAGGGTTGGGTTAGAGAAGTCCCCAGTCTGAAAAGCTGGGGTGTCTCTTGACATGCTATGTCTGAGATCTTCTTAAAATCTCTCTTGATCTTGCGAATCTTAGTTCGGAAATTAGCTGGATGCATTAACCTATATCCACTTTTATCACCTGGTTCAACAGACCGTTGGATGATTTTCGAAACTTCTGTCATTTGATGACGTGTTTGCTCCAGACGAGAGGCTTGTGCAATATTCTCACCTGCTTGATGTAGGAGAAATTCAACAACTTGTTCTCTATATACTTGATTTTGAGAGGAACTAGTTGAAGCCTGTTCTTGAGAAAGCTTTTGATTATGAACAAAGCCCATTGACTGCGGCTGGCCATGGGAAATAACATTGCATGAGACCATTTTCAGCGGGCTTTGCTGACTGGAAAGCACTGTGAAATGTAGTGCTCCGTGAACACCCCATCCTCTGATATGAACATCAGATGGAGCATTGGCAATTAACTGACGCAATTTTCTTAGTGCGCCAAGGCATGAACGTTGAAGGGTTCTATGTTGCTTTTCAGCCTTCGGATACCGAGAGACTGATAGAGATGCCAAATCAATCTGACGTTGTAGCCCTTCTATTATCTTAAGATGATTTTCATATTCATCATAAGATAATACCTTCTTCTTCAATTGACAAAGAGTCTTACATATGTTGAGACGAATATCATGGATTCCATCATCCGTCAACATCTTTGGAATGTCGTACTGGGAGTCAGCCAAAGGCCAAAACATGACTGGTACTTCACCTTTTGTCAGTTTTTTCCTCATGTTCAGCATTTCCTCTTTATCATTAAATGAATATTCTTCTACCTGTTTTGACCAGAGTTGGTGTTTCCTTGTTGCTTCATCGGATTCAACAAGACTGGTAGAGAGATCATTAATCAAACTAGAAGATGCATGACTTAGGGGTGGTTCGGAGAATGACCTACACCCTGGGATATCTTCTGATTGAGAAAGTATTTCACTTGTTAGCGATAAAGCATCAGACATGACTGGTTTCGCATTTGCAAGTGCCTCAAGATAAGAGGGCTTTCTCGGCACTACATTATCCACTGGAGTATTTTCCAGGTAATGTGAATCACTACTGCGGAGAGGACTTTCGCAGCGAAGTTCATCATCATGGGGAGGACCACCATAATGGGTTACAGCAAAAGATGAAATCTCTTGCTCCTTGGTCTTCTGACCACACAGAGGGTTCCTGTGGCTCTCATCTGAAGAAGAAACTTCAAGATTGACCGAAATTTCATGAAGAAAGCCTTCATGAGGAAGTGTCTGTTGAAGACCTTCAAAATTAATGTTTCTGTTATTGGGAACTGAGGGAGTAGAATCTTGAATTCCGACTGATAAATGTCTGAGGGCTTCAAGAACTCCAGCATCGAGCAAGGCCTTGTTGCAGATTAGCCTTTGATCTCCTGACTGTGCTGGGCGGATCTTTTTCTTAGATGCCTTCTTACTCACTTTAGAAACCACTTGTTGATGAAAGTGGTTACTCTGAGCAGGTGTATGTGCCTGATCAGGAAAGATGGTCAGGTTAGGCTAACGATCTCCACTCAAATCAGGTGTATGTGCCTGACTTGGTTGTCCGTATGATATGGGGGAGTATGCCCTATAACCCTCTTGGACTGGAACAGATGTGTGTGTCTGTTCCGGAGTGAATCGTTGATGTGTCACTCCACTGCTAGGGATAGATTTATGTGTCTGTCCTTGAGATGATGCTGAAGCTGTTATGATATCCTGGCAAGCATCCAGAATATGAGCAGGAATTTGCTTCTGCTCTTTCACCATTGACAAAATATGTTTGGTGACTTCAGCCGCCAGAACGGGGATATACGTCCATTCCGGGCTTGGAGTAGGTGTATGTGCCTGCTCCTGTCCTCCTTTTCCTGTCAGTGAATCCTGACAGTACTCAAGTGTGGAGGCATAGAGTTGAGTCTGCCTCCTGTTTGTCGTCGGGGCTTTCCGACTAACTTCTCCGTGCACTACCAAGCGAGACTGTTGGTAGGCTTGATTAGTATTAGCAGGTGTATGTGCCTGCTGATTACACTTCGCCAAACGCGGTTGACGAGATCCATCATATGTAGTCAGACGAGCCTGCTGACTAACTGGTGATGTATAATCAGGTGCATGTTCCTGCCTATGGTACTCCGCCGGAATTGCCTGGCGGGATTGGCTTGATGGTGCCAGACGAGTCTACTGGACAACGGAATTAAAATGGGCAGGTGTGTATGCCTGCTCGTTGTTCTCCACCAAGTTAGGTTGGTGGACTTCATCATATGTAGTCAGGAGAGCCTGCTGACTAATTGATGATGCATAAGCAGGTGTATGTTCCTGCCTATAGTACTCCATCGGAATTGCCTTGCAGGATTGGCGTGATGCTGCCAGACGAGTCTGCTGGACAGCGGAATTAAAACGGACAGGTGATTGTGCCTGCTCGTTATTTTCCACCAAGTTAGGTTGGTGGACTTCTCCGGAGATGGCAGGGATGACAACCTGCCTATTGTTAACCGGATTCCGTCTCTGGCGGTTCATCTTGCCTGCTCGGGTTCGAGGAACCTAAGCTGAATTCCTGGAGTCGGTACCCTCATCATGTTGAGGGCGCACTACCGCACGAGTCTGGCGGCGATTGTTGATGGGCGCCCTCAGGAAGGACTCCTGTCTTTTTGAATTAAGGTCCTGCGGGACCTGCTCATTCACTTCCTCAGAGTAAGGGAGTGAATGGAAATTGCGTTCCGGGGATAACGACCCGAAACGGTTGGAGACGGTAGTCAGCACCGCCTGCTTCTTGATCGCTGTCCGCCATTGTCCGGACGACCAGGTAGAGTTGTTAACTTGGAGGGCTTGACGAGCAGCCTCCAGAGTTGGGATAGTACCGTTGCGACGGTACTCCTTAACCAGTGCATTAGAAACCCAGTGTTGAAGACACTGAGTTGGTGATGCCATCCTTAGAGCGGACGACGTTTCAGCAGGAGTAGCAGCATTGGTTTTCACAGCAGCAGACCTCACAGTAGAGGTGTTCACAGCAGCAGTATTCACAGGGGTGAATTTAAGAAAAGCCATTTTGCAGAAGAACTTGAGAAAAGAGTGCCTGTTCCATATAACAGACAAAATCAAGATGAATCCGGCCACTGCATATTTTGGATGAGCACATGTCAATGATTGATTTGTTGGCCCAAGGGGCCTAACAAATAAGAATAACATCACTTTAACTTGGTTAAGGATTCACGTCGGGTTCACCATTTTTTGTTTCGCACGGTTTCCGGGGATGACCTCCTGGACGGGAGATTCAAACATTCCGATCGGTTTCTAGTGGGTTTGTTCGTAGAATCGGAAACATCCAATGATTCCACATCCGTTTGGACCTACTTTCCAAAGGTAGGTGCTCATTAGTTTGTGGACTAATGAGGCTTAGGAATTTTCATTGGTCGAGAGGATGGGAGGTCGGACTCATCACACCTTTTTGAGGGGAATTATTGTCTACTCCGGGACTCTCTTTATAGATTTAAGTTATGTTCGTGAATCCTTATTACATTACCAAGTATAAAATGAGCTTTCCTTTAGTTTTAACAATCAATGATTAAATATGCAAGAAATTTAGAGAATATTTTATATGTATTCGAGGTTCTTCATCAATAGAGAATCATCTATATCTGTTTAGAGATTCTTGGTCAATGGTATCCTTCAAAACATTTATATAAAAGTCTCTTGGTCATTATGATGACCAGGATAGTTTTAAAGACACTCAGTGGGGAACTTGAAGTTTATCGTCATTCAGAAGGACAAGGATTATTTCAAAGTTGGGATCGAACCCATAAATGGGCTACCTACATATCCTTTGTTTTGGAAAAGGAATCAGAACCCACGTAGTTCGAGTAATGGAGTATGATGTTTATGATTGATGGCTCAAAGAAGAATGTCATAATTACTTTTACACTCTAAGCTCACGTGAGTCATGCTCGGTGTGAGAAACAAGAGGTATTGGTAAAAATTTAGACAATTGTGCCATGAAAGATGCAATCATAAGAAATTGTTTGGGGCTTATGTATGTATGACTGCCCAAATAGATAAAGGTTTAGGATTTACTTTTAGGGAGAAAATCCATGAACAGGGTCCATAAAGGTATATGTGCTTCATGGAGATTTGAATACTCTAATCTTGGGGCTTACTCCTAAGGAGGATGCCCAAATTAGGAGGGGACTTATGATTGGGTTTTACTCCTAAGAAGGATGCCCAAAATTATGACTGGGACTTATTCCTGAAAAGGAGGCCCAAGTTAGGGGACTTGGGGCTTACTCCTGAAAAGGAAGCCCAAGATTATGACTGAGTCTTATTCCTGAAAAAGAGACCCAGGTTAGGGATTAAGGTTTGGGGCTTACTCCTGAGAAGGATGCCCATATTTGAGATTGGGGCTTACTCCTGAAGAGGATGCCCAAGTTTGGGAACTTTAAGAATTTGGGGCTTACTCCTGAGGAAGATGCCCAGATTAAAGGACTTATAACTGGGGATTATTCCTGAAAAGGAGACCCAGGTTAAGGATTCTCTCATCTTAAAAGGATGAGGTTGAATGAACGAACTCTCAATCTTTGGTGACATAAAGATGTATAAATCACTAGGTTTTGAGAGATATTCCACCGAATTCCTTTCAGATAAGGAAGTCAAATAAAGAAATCATTCCATAAATGGCTTTGAAGAGTATCTTGAAGACTGAATCTTGAATAGGAAAGGTGAAATGGCTTAAGAGGGGTAAAATGGGCAAGATGGGCACCCAAAAAGGTAGGGGCGCGCAAGTCTTGAAAGGCGCGCAAGTCTTGCGTGGGCGCGCAAGTATTGGTCGCGCAAGTATACCTGCGCGACACATGGTGTACTTGCGCGATTTTCAACCAGCATTGAAATACTTGAGCGACTCTTTATTAAACCCTTTAGAATCCTCTTGAGGTTCTTCCAGATAAGGGACGCGCAAATTCTATTGAAGGAATAAGGCGGCGCGCAAGTGTGACAAGTTCCCTTAAGGGTTGGCCATTCAGGCGCACAAGTGTTGATGAGTTTCAACACTTAGGCCTTCCTCCCTCTCTTTAGATCTTCCGTTCTAGGTAAGAAATTACCTTAGAAGTGTTCCGGAAGCTTTGAAAAGATACTTGGGCGTCGGGAGCTTCAATCCGAGTTTCTGAAAAAAGATCCTCTCGAATGGGGGGCCCACATGGTCTATTTATAGGCAGGAGAAGACCCCGGGCGGTTACCGGGCGGTTATCACTTAGGTCGCGCAAGTCACTTGCGCGACCATAAGGCGTCGCGCAAGTAGACTTGCACGACCACTAGGCGGCGCGCAAGTGTACTTGCGCGACCATGAGGGAACTTGCGCGACCTATGGGAAATGTTCTCCTTGTTCATCCCTTTGTCGATTTTTGATGTTTCTTCAAAGGATGAATCACTTTATGCTCAGATATTCCCCTTTTCCGATCTTTAGATTCTGTGACGAAAGGAGCGTCAACAATATTCTCGGGGAAACGACGTGTGAGTGAACTTCAGAAATCTTCAGAGTACACAGCATGTCCAGTAGGCCACACACTGTGTAGTTCCTCGTTATATGGTCTCCAGCCGGGCAAGCCGTGTACGGGGTACACGGTCCAAACCTAACCTAAAGGGACCACACGTCATGTCCAGTTGGCCACACAGTGTGTAATCCGGAAACTGCATTCCACCTATTCCTGGTCAACACACAGAGTCATTAAGACTTAGATAAACTCCAATGACACGACTTGGTTTGGAAGACTAGACCCGGTGCATTGAACCTTGGCTATACAATGTGTACTTCCGAATACACATCGTGTGTTCTAGTGTTGTACGAACAGGAATATTTGGCACCTCCAGATGAGATTCTTTATTTTATAATAATCAAAATTAAAAGAAAAGATCATTTCTGTAAGGTGAACGATAAACGAAAGAGGAGGAAAAGATCTCGAGATTTAGATTTTCAGAATGATTAACTTGAATTGAAACAATTAAATTATTAAATATGTAAATCATCAATGAAATATTTAAATAATTATAAACTATGATGTGGCCACTTTGATACCACTTGAAGGCTCCGAGCGCAGCAGAAGCGTGGTTGGGCTGACACCCATCTTTGATTTTTACCATGATCAATGATTATTCCAGGATCAATAAAATAATAAACACCAGTATCCACAGAATAGTATCAAAGATTTAGATAAAGAAGGAAGAGGCCCAAAACCTTTAGAGAGGATCTTGCATATCATGTTTATAATTAATTTAATTAATTTCATAAAGAAAATAATACCTGGATCTTCGGTATTTTCTTCGTTGATGATGTTGATCATCCGTAACAACCCTTCCAGATTATCTTGTTGCGCTTGCAAGGATCCAAACTAGAATCCCTCTAGAATTGATCCACACATGCTCTGATGACCTCTGATCGACACTGCTCATTCTTTGGGTGTTAGCACGATGAAATGAGTGTCTTGTGTCAGTCGTTATTGATTTCTTGTTCTTTGGCCTTGAAGAACATCTCTCATTCTTGAGAGGGGCGGGAAGAGGATTAGAGAGAGAAATTGTTTAGCTCAACAATTCTCAATTCACCGGGTGTGCGGTTCGATACATAGCACAATAGACATATGTGTCTATTTATTGACATGGGGATTCAGTTACAATATTTAATTGTGTAACAATAATTAAATACATTCATAACATTAGAGAAAACCCATGCTATTAATAATAACACTGCGTCATTATTTATGGTGCGCCAACTTGCGAAAAACATAATTATAAATAAAATCCTGTGTCACAAAACAATAGTAGCGTTATTTTAATTTGTGCCGACTAGTTAAATAATTATTTATCATCTTGTAAATAATTATTCTACTACCAGACCGGCCTTGGTCCTCTCAAACTCCACTTCCATTTATTGAACACCTGAATAAATAAATAAACAATTTATTCTCTTAAATAAATATTTTATTTACAAACTAGTAAATACATATTTATTAAATTTTCAATAAAATAAATAAATATATTTTACCCAAAATCAGGTGAATAAATATTTATTTAATTTATGAAATCATTTTAACTTGAATAAAATTATTTCATTGTCTAGAGAATAATATTTATTAATTAAATTCAAATAGAATTTAACTGATACCACTAGTAACACTTAGTGTGTGACCCTCTAGGATTTTTTCTCGTTGGTATTAGGCAGACTTGCCTAAAGTCCAGGAGTACTGTCTAGAAACAGGTCAAGGCACCTAAGAGAAAGAACTTAAAGTCGCAACAACAACATCCACATACGAACACTCACTATGTAATATAATCCCTTTTTTGTAATATCTCATCAATCAGGTTTCATGATAGTGTCATCAACTTTTATGCTTGATATGCCATTCTTTGACTACCTGAAATAAACTCGTCATTATACCATGGCCGTGGAATTTCACGCGACGGTTCTATTTCAACCAAAGGGCCGAGATATAAACTTCCATAAATGGAAGGGACAAATCCTTCCTCGACTTATCCATTAATAATATGCCACTCGTGACACACCCAACATACCCTAATTCCCACCAACTATCTGCATTACGATTTTAAATCAAAGTGCGTGAGTCGTGACACGTATTAATGATAATATTAAAGTATAATGATCATTACACATGCTCAGAGATAGAAATATCCCATGACACCAAAACATGCAAAATTTTTACTAGTGGGTCTGTTCTCATAATATTCTGTTTTAGAGATTACCAAGTGCGAACTTCATGAGAGGAAGTCTCATATGCTTACAAGTACTCACACCTGACGGTCTGCATGCTATGTGTCCCATCAGAGTATGTAATCCAACCGTATAACTATATTTAAGAATATTGTTATATCATTTCAAGGTTATCATCATATCGGAGAACTTCCATGACCTTATCAATGCAAAAAATGCTCTAGGACATTATTACATCATAGTCATGCAGAACAATGAACAATATGTAATAAGATGTTTAATATTTAAATAATTAAATATCCATGTAATCAAAGTACAATGATTTGGTTCTAGGACACCAAATCTTACAATTTTATCCTTACCATGTTTTTCATTGTCTCATTTTATAATTTCTTATAATCAAACTCATTTTATTACTAAGTCAAAAATTCAGATTCATATCTAAAACCTTGAAATCTTATAGTTTCTTGGATATAGAGTGTTCTATTTTCAGACTCTGAATTATCTGAAATTCAGACTCCAAATTCTCTGAAATTCAAACTCTGAATTCTATGAAATTCAGACTACGAATTATCTAAAATTCAGACTCTGAATTCCTCAGAATTCAGACTCTGAATTCCTCAAAATTCATATTCTTAATTCATTGGAATAAAGACTCTGGAATATTTAGAATTCATATTCTGAATTCTTTTTAAAACAAAATCTGAATATCCATGTCTTATAGATTATGATTGTTTATATGACTAGACTCCGAATTCTATTTTTCCTTAGACTCAGGATATTCAGATTTGGTTAACCCAATCCATTTTCTTGACACATGTAATTACTATGAAATGATTTCCTGCAATCTGTTTCTAACTAACCATTGGTTGAGTGACACGTGTACAGGTCCCTCCAAGATTCAAGAAAAAATATGGCCATTAGAGGAGGGAGACGGTTGTTGGAGTTTTTCCTATAAATAGAAGCTCATTTTAATGAGTTCATAACTGTTCCATCAATATAGAGATTACATGCTGTGAAGTTATTTCTAGAGAGAGAGTCTCTCATGCTTTGTGCGCTTTGAACACCTTGTTCAGCTTGCTTCATGCGACTCCGATTGTTGCTGAGTACAATTGAGGGCTTATAGGGATATGAAGACAGAGGTGCTGACTAACTTAAAGTTCGAGCACTTATGGGGATGGGAATACAGAGGTGATAACTACCTTAAAGATCGATGACTTGTAGGGATAACAAAACATATTTCAATACTTCTATTGAGGGCTTACCTTGGTGTGGGTAAGACAGACTTTCTTGAAAGTATAAATCAAGGAACCTTTATTCATGGTTGTTGGATACCCTACTCTTTGGGTGAAAATATTTCCTACTTGTTACTTGTTTTTGTTTCAAGTTTTATTTCCACTGTATTTTGATAAAGGAATAAAGTATAACTTTGTTATACTTTCTTATACTTTTATTTACTCTGATAAGTAATATTCTATACACTTTAAGGTATAATCTTTTCCTAAGTAAAATTTTCTTAAGTTTCATTTCTGGAACCATATTTCTAGAACCTAAGAAAGTTTGTCTCATAGAACTATTTTAGGGTTTGTGAATTTACCTTATTTAACTTTATTAAACATATTTTTCCTTAAGGTTAAAAACAAAAGATTTTAAACTTACAATTCACCCCTCTTATATTTGAGCATCTACATATACTATTTTGATCCTAAAATTGGTATCAGAGTAGGTCTCTAAAATACTTATACATACATATAAGTTTTCTTGCTCAAGTTTTTCATGTTCTAATTTTTTTGCTTAACTTTTCTTGTTCAAGTTTTGCTTAGAGATTTTTATCTTTGTTTATAAACTTTTTCTATTAACAAGTTTTGTGGAAAATTATTTTCTTATAGAATAGAAGGAATGAATGTTGGTTCCATTGATAACCTTAATCCTACCAGACCACCAATTTTTGATGGTAATGATTATGAGTACTGGAGAGATATAATGAAGACTTTTGTTATTAACAGTGGAGTAAAAAATTTTGTTATGCTTACTGGTGATTACAAAATTTCATACAAGGAAGTCAAAACCTTCACCAACCAAGAAAAATCAGAATATCAACTAAATTAAAAGGTACACAATACTTTTTTTTGTTCTATGAATAGGAATATATTTAGTCAAATATCTTCTTGTGAAGCTGCCAACTACATCTGGAAGAAACTTGAAGTTACAAATTTTGGGACTTCTAAAGTGATAGAAACTAGAAGAGCTATGTTAAGAGCAGAATATCATAGATTCTTATTTCCCTATAGAGAACCAGTTTGCAAGGTGAAACAAAGATTTATGACCATTGTCAACAGTATTCAATCTATGGGAGAGAAATTTCTTGATGATGAAGTTCTTATAGAGAAGATTATAGATATCATGCCCAACTAGTGAGAATAAAAAAAGACAGCCATTGACAAGAACATGAAAGTTTCCAATATTACTCTTGATGAAATTTTTGTAACTCTTCTTCAACATGAGAAAATAATGAAAAAAGATGCTGATATAAATAAGAATAAGAATGGAAATGGAAGTGTAGCCTTTACTAATACTAAAGTCAAGACTCCAGAAATGGTTAAAAGATCTAAGTCTAAGAAAGTCACTATTCTACCTGAGTCTAGTAGAAGTGAACATTCTGAAAATGAGTTATCTAATCTTGCTCGAAGGATGAAAAATATAGTGGGAAATAAAGACTTTCAGTATAGATATAAGAAGAAAGAAATAAAAGACAAGAAAGACTCAGAAGTCACTTTCTATGAATGAAAAAGATCTGGACACATCAGGACAGATTGTCCCATGCTTAAAAGAAAAGATAGAAAAGAAAATAATTCCTAGATAAATAGGAATAAGTATTACAAGACTAAGGATAAGAAATTCCTGAAAGAAAATGACACATGGAGTGCTAGTGGTGGTGACTCTTCAAATGAATCTTCAGAGTATGAATCTTCTAGCCATAAAAATATTGGTCTACTAGCCAAACTACCCATTGAAAATCATTCTCTAATGGCCAAGGTACACAATGCCGAATATATTAATAATGTATCTTTGAACTCAAATTATATTGATGATAAATATTATAAGTCTTCATATGAAGAATATTATTTTGATGAAGATAACTCTTTACCTTCTTATGAATAAGTGTCCAGGTTTTCCAAACTTTTCAAAAATGAGAATTCTAAACTCAAGAAAAAACCTAAGAAGAAAAATTCTATAATTTCTATTTTAACTAAATAAATATAAGATCTTTCTAAAGATCTTTATCGGAAAACTTTTTATTTTGAAAGTGTTTCTAAAAACCTTTAGGAAGTTAATTCTGAGAAGGATAAACTTTATAAGGATCTTGAAAATGTTATTTCTAAGAAAAATATTTTAGAGGCTAACTCTAGTTCTAGTTATAATAACTTTGAGGATAAAAATTTAGTCATTAGACTAAAATCATAATTTTTTTACTTAAAGAAACTTTTATCAAATTTTAATTTAGGAAGGAAAGAATTTGATAGAATGTATTCTCAAATTCTTCCTCTAAGGAATAGTTCAGGAATTGGTTATACTCACTTCAAACATGTTTTTAGTAATAATTATTTTGTTCCACAAGGTTACCAATTTTGTACCAAATGTCAATGTAGTGGAAATTGGGAGAAAAATTATTCTTTAAACAAAACCCAATCTTTAGGTTTTCATAAAGCTTATTTTTTTAAGAAAATGTGGATTCCTAAAATCTTACTTTTTTTTAAATTTCTAGACTCAAGAAAGTTTGGATTCCAAAATCCAAAATCTTTTATTTTTAAGAAAATAAAGAAAGTACCAACAAAAATACATGCTACATGGATAATGGATGTTCCTGGTATATGACTGGTAACCAAAACTTCTTTGAAAAGATTATCAAGATGAAAGGAGGAAAAATAACTTTCAGAGATAATGCTTTGAGAGAAATTATTGGTATAGGTAACATTGTTCTTCTTGGAAAAACTTTAATTTAAAATGTTTTATTTGTTAAAGATATTAAGAACAACCTCATTAGCATAAGTCAATTATGTGATGAAGGTTACCTTGTGAATTTTAGGAATGATAAATGCTTAGTACACAATTCCAAGGAAGAGTTTATTATTTCTGCCCATAGGCAAGAGAATGTATACACACTAAACTTAGAAGACCTTAGGATCCAAGATCTAACTTACCTTAGTGAAATAGAAGATCAATATTGGTTATGTAATAGAAGGTTAGGAAACTTTAACCTTAGGAACCTATGAAAACTCTCAAATAAAAGACTTGTTAAGGATCTACCAGAGCTTAGATTTGATTCCTCAAAAGTTTGTGATCCTTTTCAATATGGAAAGAAATATAAATAAAGTTTTAAATCAATCGGTGAAGTCTCAACTTCTGATGAATTACAGTTAGTACATATGGATCTTTTTGTTCCAACACAAACTGTAAGTATTGGAGGAAAATATTATATATTTGTCTTAGTTGATGATTACACTAGATTTATGTGGGTTTATTTTCTAGAAAAGAAATCTAAAGCTTTTTCTTATTTCAAAACTTTTAGATCCCAAGTTAAAAATGAGAAAAACCTTCCATATATAACCATTCATAGTGATCATGGAAGAGAATTTCAAAATTCATATTTTGAAAATTTTTTTAGTAAGAAAGGCATTACTCATAACCTCTCATCTCTAAGAACTCCTCAACGGAATGGTGTTGTTGAAAGAAGAAATCGAATTATTCAAGAGATAACTAGAACCATGTTGAGTGAATATTCTATTGCAAAACACTTTTCGGATAAAGATGTTAGTACTGCTTGTTATACTATAAATTGAGTTTTAATCAGACCCTTTCTTAACAAAACACCTTATGAATTGTGGACTGGTAGAAAACCTAGAATTTATTACTTCAAATTATTTGGTTGCAAAGTATTCATCCTGAATACTAAATATAACTTAAATAAATTTTCACCCAAATCTGATGAAGGAATTTTCCTAGGATACTCTACTACTTCTAAGGTTTATAGTGTTTTTAATAAAAATACTTGTACTGTTGAAGAAACAGTGCATGTTAAATTTGATGAAACTGATCCTTTTGTTTTTAAACAACCCCAACCATCATTCTCTGATGTATTTTTAAAAACTGATTATCAATATT
Source organism: Viscum album (assembly GCA_963277665.1). Taxonomy (NCBI): domain Eukaryota; kingdom Viridiplantae; phylum Streptophyta; class Magnoliopsida; order Santalales; family Viscaceae; genus Viscum; species Viscum album. The sequence continues at coordinate 1,869,261,437 of OY728159.1, forward strand.
TGATAAAAGATTCATCTAATAAGGAAAATATTCAAGAAAATATTTCTAAAGTATTTACCCTAGAAAATTTTCTACCATATGTCGATGAAAAAGTTTTACAAAACCCAAATCAGTAATTTCTTAAGAATAATCCCAATGATAGTATCATTAGTGATTTAAATCAACCTATAAGGACTAGAAGTTCCTTAAGAAATGAAGTATAACACCTAGCATTTCTTTCCCAATTAAAACTGAAAAGCACTGATGAATCTTTAGGTGATGATAATTGGATTAAATCTATGCAAGATGAACTAAATAAATTCAAAAGGAACAAATTTTGGACCTTGGTTGAAAGACATAAGAAAACTTCTACAATTGAATTAAAATGAGTCTTTAGAAATAAGTGTGATGAAAAAGGAATCATAGTAAAAAATAAAGCTAGATTAGTTGCTAAAGGCTATAATCAACAAGAAGGAATAAACTATGAAGAAACCTATGCTCCTGTAGATAAACTTGAATCTATTCGCATTTTACTTTCCTTTGTAGCATTATTTAATTTCAAACTTTTTTCAAATGGATGTGAAGTGTGCTTTTCTTAACGGATATGTTCAAGAGGAAGTTTATGTTGAACAACCTCCTAGTATTGAAGACACAAAACATCTCAAACATGTTTTTAAACTTACCAAAGCTTTATATGGGCTTAAACAATCCCCTAGAGCTTGGTATGATAGACTTACAAGATTTTTGTTACAAAACAATTATGTTAAGGGAACTTCTGATCCAAATATTTTTATAAATAAAGATAAGAAAAATGTTTTGATTGTTCAAATTTATGTTGATTACATTATATTTGGTTCAACTCAAAAATATTTAATTGATTAGTTTTCGAATCTAATGAAATATGATTTTAAAATGAGTATGATGGGTGAGTTAACATTTTTCCTAGGTTTTCAAATTTCTCAAAAACCAGAAGGAACTTATATATCACAAAATAAGTATATTAAATATCTTCTTAAAAAGTATGGATATGGAAACACTAAAAGTATAAGTACTCCAATCGGAACCTCAAATTATCTTGATATTGATGAAGCTAGAAAACCAGTAGATCAAACATCATTTAGAGTTATGATAGGAAGTTTACTATACTTTATAGCTAGTCATTCAAACTTAATGTTTTCAGTATGCTTATGTGAAACATATAAATCTAATCCAAATGAATCTCATTTAAAAGCAGTGAAAATATTTTTTCACTATTTAAAGGGAACCATGGATTTAGGACTCTTCTATACTTATGGAAATGATTTTATTTTAAAAATATTTTCGAAATATGATTTTGGTAGATGTATAATGGATAAAAAAAGTACATCCAGAACTTTTAATTTCTTAGGACATTCGTTAGTTTCTTGGTCATATAAAAATCAACACTCAGTAGCACTTTCCACTGATGAAGCTGAATATGTAGTAGTTGGAAGTTGCTGTGCTCAAGTGTTGTGGATTCAACACACACTCACAGACTATGACATGAGTTTTACCAAAACAAAGATATTGTGTGATAAAACTAGTGTCATTTCCCTAAGCAAAAACCCTACACATCACTCCCATGCAAAACACATAGATATTAGGCATCACTTTCTTAGGGATCACACACTTAAAGGAGATATCATTCTTCAATTTATCGGAACATAAGATCAACTTGATGATATTTTTACAAAATCTTTACCCTTCGATATATTTGAATACATTAAACAAAAGTTAGGAATGATAACTATAAGGTAATATCCCACATTAACTTTATGTTGAAACCCATCTCCTTATATTAATAAACTCCTTCTCATAGGGGGAGTACATTTTCTTGTTAATCCAAATTTTTTCCTTAATCATTTTTTTTTGTAATCAATTTTTTTCCTTAGTAATTTTTTTCATAATCAGTTTTTTTGCTTAATCAAATTTTTCATAATCAAATTTTTTTCCTTAATAAAATTTTTCGTAATCAATTTTTTTTCCTTAATCAAATTTTTTTCTTAATTTTTTTTGTAATCAAATTTTTTGGAACTCATAATTCCGGAACCAAATTTTTTTCCCTTTATATGATAAAAGTTTTCGGATTAAATTTTTTTCTTTTCTTAATAAAATCTTCTGAAATATAAAGTTATTTAAGAAGAATTTTATCCATTCCTGACAATTGTTTTAGTAATCCGGAAGGTATGTTTACTTACTTAGGTTTTCGTAATTGAATTTTTAACTTGTTGGTATTTTTACCTTTTTTTTAAAGAATTGTTTTTTCGGATTCACTTTTCCTTAAATCCGAATTGTTACCTTAAAAACAAAAAAATACCAGAACCTACCAAATCCTTCTTCAGATTTCATCTCAACCATCAGATTATATTGTGCTTGTTTTAACCATTGGATCAATTTAGGAATTTGAACCGTCACTTCAACGCCTATATAAAGGCCCCCTATTATTTTTCCCACATCAGTTTACAAGAATTTTTTCATACCGAAGCTCTGCCTGTCTTCAAAAAGACCGTTCTGCTTTTCCGAGTTTGCTTAGATTACTAACGTCTTTAGAAGACTCTCCATAGAAGTAGATGTCTTCAGCTAAGGAAATCACAAAATGAAAAGTATATAGAGAAAGGTTATTTGATCCTAGATTCTTCAATAATTATAATTACCTAATTTTTCAAAATATTAAGTTGAATGGATGGGAGAGCCTCTGCGTAGCTAAGCCGAAAATTTAGGATCCAGTTTATCCAGAGATGCTTGTTGAATTTTATGAGACAATAAGTTTTTTTAATTAAGGTGAAAGAGATAAGTTTTCATTCAAGAGTTATGGGAAAACCTATTCCCTTTCCTTCAACATGGCGACAAGTATCATTGGAGTACCATATGAAGGAGAAGCGATTTTTTGCTCCCATAAGCTTCCAGACCAGTCAGGAAGCTTTGAGAAGGAAAAGGTAATAGAGTTCCTTGGACTCAAAAGAGTGAAAACACCAAAGATCAGCCATCTCTCAACGAATTTCAGGATGTTATAATTATGGGTATAGGGTTTTCTAATTTCAAGAAAAGGAGACAAGGACTCCTTATAGAAAAGTGACATCTACGTTCTGGATTTTCTGGTCAACTTGAGGAAGATAAACTTGGTGAAGTATATCTTGATAAAGATTACCAATATCAAGAATGGAACTCTAAAATTTCAAATCATCATGTATCCAAAAATTCTATCTAAGATCATAGTGCTATTCCTAGATTTATTCAAAATCCCCTGTAGCTCTAAGAAAAGGAACCTTCAATATTTTTTTGCTAAGTGATAACAATTTGAGGAGGATGAAAGTTGGTTTTAATAGAAAATATGGAGAATTTTATGATCTATCAAAAAGTGAAATTGAAGCTTTAGAAAAGAATGTGTAAGTAGTATAGATTTCCAAGAAAACATAAAAAAAGAGAGAGCAGAAGGAACCAAAAATCAAAGAGAAACCTAAAATTCAGGAAAGTCAGTCAGCACCCCCAAAAACAAAGAACCAAAAAACTTTTCTTGATGAAGTTTTAGCTAAGTGGAGGGAACATAAGAAGGATAAGAAGGAAGGAGATCCTAGTTTTGACCTAGATCTTGCTGAGGCAAAGTCATTGAAAATTCAGGTTGTTGAAGATATAGAGAAGCAATAAAAAGAGAAAAAACAAAAGAAGAAAATGTTTGAAGATAAGAATATTCAAGAACTTATCAAGGATACTGATAAAGCCTCTGAAAAGATTCAAGTACCAGAGTATTTTCTATAAGAATAAGTACCAGTGACTCCGATAAAGAAAGTCATAATTTCAAAACCTGAAGTAGAAGAAAAGATAGTTCAAGAATAGGAAGTAGAAGAATAAGAATAGGAAGAAGGAGATGAGAGTGGTGATGTGATAAGGAAAGTCGAAGAATATAATGAGCAGGAAAGATTTTATGAAAATTTTTCAATCCAAACTTACCAATCTGAATCAATGAAACTTTCTTCTCAAGGAAAAGAGAATGGGGGTCAGAAAGAGGTTAATAAACCTTCTGATGATGAAAAAAGCAATGACGACTTCATTAAACCTAATGATCTTGAGGGAGATGCTGAGAAGGAAAAGGTCAATGAAGATAAAATCGTCCAAGTCTCAGATAGTGAGCATTGATATCCAAAGGTTGCGGAGATGATTTCCAAAGTTGACAAAGTAAAATAGGTGATTGTTGATACACCTAAGAAGGCTGTGATAGTTAATAAGGACGCTGGTGGTTCATCCAAAAAAATACTGTAGAGGTAGAAAAAGAATATTCACCTGTAAGGGAATCAGATTTTGAATCGTCCTCCATGGGTCAGGACTTTGTGGTATAGTCTTTGAAGAAGTTAGTAGACACCATACCTTTGTTTCTGAGTATTAATTCGAGATGCCAGTTGCTTTAACACTCCTTTAATTAGAAGTCAAAATCCTTAAGCATGCCCATGGAAAAATTCCTCAAGCTCAAGGCATATTTCCAAACTTTCCTTATTAGATATGATGCTTACAGAAGATCTTGTAAGGAAATTACAAAGTGATCCAAAATAACAATTGAAAACTTGATAATATTTTATTACTTCCAAGACTCAGGGAAATATTCCTTCGATAAGTTAGATGACCGGATAAAAAACCTTACAATAATTTTTACAGATAAGTTGAACCTTGAACAAGTATCCCGAAATCAAGAAGACAAAGATATGAATGGGAAGATGGATTCAGTTTCCTTAAATTTGAATAGAGAAAGGGATATTAGGATAGAGTTTGAATAAAAGTTTAATCATCAAGAAGAGATACTGAAGTCTCAGGTAGAAATCCTTAAATATTAGGAAGAGAAAATCAAGGCTCTGGAAAAGAAAAGTCAGGATCAGGAACAGCTGCTCAAAAGGTTTGAGGAAGATCATAAGGAGCTTAAAAAGTTAAAGACTATCATGAATAAGATCATGTTTAAGAAAAATAAGGATGAATAATTTTTCCTATCAATAAGATATTTTGTTTTATTTTTTTCTTATACCAATTTTTCCAATATTAATGAAAAAATTTGTTGCTTTTCATTTGTTTTTTGTATAGCTCTAATCTTTTAGGTACCATATTTTTCCCCATTCTCTCTATTCCTTTTTGAAAATCACAAATGGGGAGAAAGAAATTATAAAAAGAATACTAAGTATAAAGAATAGAATACCCTAAGTAAGGGAGAGTTTACTTAATGAATATTTTCTCTAAGGAAGTCAAGAATACGATACTTAAGGATTTAAAAACCTAAGGGAGAGTTAGTCATATTCATCATGATTCATAAGTAAAGGGAGATAAGTTTTTATTTTAAAGTTCATAAAGAAAATTCTTAGTCCTTATATTCTTTCTCCTAGAGTTTTTTGTGTTTTCCAAAAAGGGGGAGATTATTGAGTCAATAAGGTTTCCTTATGAATTCTCCATTCCTCTATGTTTGGAAAATCACAAAAACTTTATCTTAAAGAAAATTAAATTTCCCTAAGAATTATTTTCTTAAGGAAAATTTCCTTTCTCTAAGGAAATTTTATCCTTACCTTGTTTTTCATTGTCTCATTTTATAATTTCACATAATCAAACTCATTTTATTACTAAGTCAAAAATTAGAATTCATATCTAAAACCTAATAATATTATAGTTTTCTAGATATATAGTGTTTTATTTTCAGACTCTGAATTCTATGAAATTCAGACTCCAAATTCTCTGAAATTTAGACTCTGAATTCCCTAAAATTAGGACTCCAAATTCCTCAGAATTCAGACTTCGAATCTCAAAATTCAGACTTCGAATTCCTCAGAATTCAGACTTTTAATTCCTTATAATTCAGACTCTGAATTTCTCAGAATTCAGACTCTGAATTCCTCATAATTCAGACTCCCAATTCCTCAGAATTTAAACTCCCAATTCCTCAGAATTAAGATTCCAAATTCACTGGAATACAGACTCTGGAATATTTATAATTCATATTCTGAATTCTTTGTAAAATAGAATATGAATATCCACATCTTATAGATTCTTATTGTTTATATTATTAGACTCCTAATTCTATTTTTCCTTAGACTCCGTATATTCAGATTTGGTTAAGCCAATCCATTTTTATTTCACATGTTATTATTATGAAATAACGTCATGCAATTTGTTTCTAACTAACCGTTGGTTGAGTGAAACATGTACAGGTCCCTCCGAGATTCAAGAAAAAATATGACCGTTGGAGGAGGGAGCCGACTGTTGGAGTTATTTCATATAAATATAAGCTCATTTGAATGATCTCATAACTATTCCATAAATCTAGAGATTACATGATGTGAAGTGATTTCTAGAGAGAGAGACTCTCATGCTTTGTGCACTCTGAACACCTTGTTTAGTTTTCTTCGTGTGACTCTGATTGTTGCTGAGTAAAATTGAGGGCTTCCAGGGATAGGAAGACATAGGTGCCGACTACCTTAAAATTTGAGGACTTCCAGGGATAGGAAGATAGAGGTTCCAACTACCTTAAAGATCAAGGGCTTGTGGGGAAATCAATAAAGATTTTGATACTCCTATCGAGGGCTTACCCTGGTGTGAGTAAGACAGACTTTCTTAAAAGTATAAATCAAGAAACCTTTATCCAAGGTTGTTGGATACCCTACTCTTTAGGTGAAAATATTTCCACTTGTTACTTGTTTTTGTTTCAAGTTTTATTTCTGCTGCATTTTGATAAAGGAAGAAATTATAACTTTATTATACTTTCTTATAATTTTATTTACTCTAATAAGTAAGATTCTATACACTTTAAGGTAGAATATTTTCCTAAGTAAAATTTTCTTAAGTTTCATTTATGGAACCATATTTCCAGAGCCTAAGAATTTTTTTCTTATAGAACTATTTTAGGGTTTATGAATTTACCTTATTTAACTTTGTTAAACATAGTTTTCCTTAAGGTTAAAAACGAATGTTTTTAAACTTACAATTCACCCCCTCTTTTATTTGAGCATCTACATATACTATTTTGATCCTATAATTTTACCGAATCCGAGCTTGTGCTTTGTCTTAGCAGACGCTCCATATAAATCATTTCATTAATTATTAAATTAAAAACCTAAGCTCATCCTTGACATTCCTTATTTGTAATCTAAGTATCACTTTGGCATAACATGAATCAATAACCTTACAAGCCCGTCCTAGGCATTCCTCATTGGAATCCTGATATCACTCTAGGTGTGGTATAACATCATTGTCATTTGAGTCCGTCCCTGGAAGTCCACTAAGGGAGCCCAAGTCTCACTCCTAAAGTATATAGAATCAACCCTCTAACTCCATCCTTGATAGTCTATAAGGAGTCTATTTATCACTCAGGCGTATAACAATAAGCCCCCCCACCCCGAGTTCATCCTTCACATTCTTCTAGGGATTCCAAGTGTCACTCGGGCGTAAGTAATATAATAGCCAAATGAGTCCATCTATGGAATTCATATATGAACCCATGTGTCACTCAAGAAATATAACAACATTCAATTAATATAATTTAATTATTTCAAAGGTCATCATCGTGATCATTTCAATTAAACCTCACCTCAAAAGGTGGCTCAAGCAAGGGCTATGCTTAGAAGGATTAGCCTCTTAATTATCTCATGTCAACAATATCAATATAAGAAGAAACTCATGATTAATCAAGAAATTATATGGCCATCACCAAGGGACATGGTCTTCCATTCCCTTTCTTTAATAATTCAAGTTACAATTACAATTCATCATTTAACATCCCATAGCTAGGGGTAAAAGACACACTTAAGAGGGCAATCAAGTTAATATGACACCCATGGTGGTCCAATTAATTTTACAACGCATCAAAGGGGTGGTTCCAATTCAGGGTTCATAACCTTTAATCATTTATCAATGGATATAATTAATTACATAGGTCATACCTATCTATTTTAATTAAGGGATAAATTCCATTTCAACGGCGTCACTTGGAAAATATGGCACGCAAAACAATGAAATATATATAAACACCCCGAATTTAAGGTAAAATCATGAGACCACCCACCATAGGTCCATAGTAGAGTTCTCATCCAGTATCGACTACTGATTCAACTCAGATCAGGAGAAAAATGAAGAATGGATGAAAAACCTATAAATAGAGCATATTAGGTTGCACCTAAGTAGCATAGCTGATACCAAGACAAACAAAAAATGAAACAAAAGGAATGTATTACTCACCGATGCAGATCTAACGAGACTGAAAACACTCAAATATGATATCGAGAAAAGAATTGGTGGAAAAAACTAAGATTTGGCTCATGGAGGATCTCTCCTATAGGTGTTGTCTACTAAAAATAAAAAGTGAAGAGGGTTTTAGGTTTAAACAAAAATTAATGAAAAAATAGTCAATTTTCCTAAAAAATTTGGGTCACACGGTTTGGATGCATATTTGGTCAAACCATGTGCCAATCGTGCACCCTTCACTGTAAGGAGGGGCACCTCGCACAATTAGTGTGATAGTTTGCCAAACTGTGTGCTAACAGTGTGATTCAGTTCTCAAAAAAATTTCTGGTGCCCCGCACGGACATGTGCCTCCATTTTCATGGTTTCCTCAAACCATACAGCCTATAGAACCCCATTGTCCAACCTCGCATGGTTAGTAAAATACATGCAACTATGCTTAATTTTTCCTAAAAGGTGTGTTTTGAGCTCTAAAAAATCTCCAGACACCCCCGATACCTCCATGACCTAAAAGGATATTCACATTAGGCCGTAATTAATCATTTAAACCAAAAAAATATCTACACCTCAAGAAAGAAACAGGTTCTTACAAACTTCCCCCCTTAAATCAATCCATCCATGAATTTACCTTCCAAGGGTGGTGAAGCATCATCTGCGAACAACTCTAGCTACTATGCTTGTACATCGGCCTCCCACTTCCAGGTCTCATCCTATACATGGTTGTGCTACCATAGCACTTGTGCTATAGGAACTTATCAGACTCAGAGCACCATCATTCTACGATCCACAATACAAATAGGATGCTCCTAGAAGGACACATCTACCTATAACTCAACCTCTTTGGGATGAAAAGAATGAGATGGATCTGAATGATAATGGTTTAGATGAGATACATGGAAGATGTCGTGCATATCCCGGTACCTTCGAGACAACTGCAACTGATAGGATACCAGCTTGACTCTTTTCAGAATCTTGAATGGACTGACATATCATGGTGAAATTTTACCCTGTCTCCTGATCCTCCTATGTCCCAGCCTTGGTGAGACATGTAAAAGGACCTGACCCCTGACCTTAAACTCTAGAGGTTGTCAATGATGATTGGCATAAGATTTCTATCGAGACTGTGCAGTATCCATCCACTCCCGAATCAACTGAACCTACTCCATAATCTCCTTTACGAGACGAGGTCCAAGCATAGATCCCTCTCCTACCTCTAACCAGCACATGGGTGATCAATATGAACTATCCTAAAAAGCCTCATATTGCACCATCTGAATAGTCAGCTGAAATATATTTTTGTAGGCAGACTCAACCAGGGGTATGCGCCTCTCCCAAGAGCCCCCAAAATCCAGGATGCATGCCCGCAACATGTCCTCAAGCACCTATATCACGTGTTCTGACTGACCACTAGTTTGAGGGTGGTATGATGTGCTCAGAAGCACCTGTGTACCTAATTCCCTTTGCAACCCTTGCTGGAACCATGAAGTGAACTAGGAATCCCTGCCTAAAACGATAGTATGGAGAACCCATTAAGATATACTATATCATAGATATACAAACTCCCAATATTATCTACTAAAAATGTATCCTTGATATATAAGAAATGAGCAACCTTTGCGAGCCTGTCAATGAAAACCCAAATGAAATCATTGCCTCATGGTGACCTTATTAAATCAGTCATCAAATCCATCACAACGTTATCCCATTTCCACTAAGGAATTGGCAGCTGCTGCAAAAGTATGGCTGGTCAATGGTGTTCATCCTTCCCCTACTGATAGGTGGAACACCTCATGAAAAAACAAGTTACATCTCTTTTCATACTCACCCACCAGTATTGGTGATATAAATCCCAATACATCTTGGTGACACTGGGATGCACTGCCCATGCTGAAGCATGAAAGTCTCACATCATATTCTCATGCATGTCTGATGAAACCCATAAGCGAACATGTATACACAAAATTTCATCCTCAACTATGGTCAAACCAAGAGGAGGTTCTTCACCTACCACACACTACCATAGGATTAGGCCCTCAAAATATGATAGTTGCCTTATCCTCACTCTATCCATAAGGGTAGAGGTCACAACTAAGGATGAAATAAAATTATGTCCCTGACTGTTCTACACCTCCAAGTGCATCTCAGAGAACAAATCCATAATTTTCTACTCACTACCAGCCTCCCAAACTTCCTATTTTTGAGTCTTCTTACTCAGTGCATCGGCTAATGCATTGCCTTTACCAGGAATATAAGAAAGATATAAGTCAAAAGACTATAGGTACTCAACCCACATTTTATGTCTCAGATTCATATCACACTGTGTAAAAATATACTTGAGGCTTTTGTGGTCTGTGTACACCACAAAATTCTCTCCCAATAAATAGTGTCTCCAATAGTGCAAAGCACGAAAAACTACAACTAACTCGAGATCGTGTGTTAGGAAATTTCTATCGTGTGGCCTTAACTTCCAAGACTCGTACACCATGAATATATCCACCTTCATCAGCATTTATCCAAGCTCGATACCTGATGTGTCTCAATACATAATGTAGCTTCTCTCTAGTTCTGAAAAAACTAGTATGAGTGCTAAAGATAATCTCCCTTTTAGCTTCCGAAAGGCAGAATCACATGCATCTGGCCATAAAAAATTTACACACTTCTTACTCAAGAATGCGAGTGGAATTTCTAAGTGTGATAATTTCTATATGAAATTCCTGTAATATACATACATCCCCAAGAAACTCTGTATCTCAAAGATGTTCTTGGGATTCTCCTAGGAAACTACAACTCTCACCTTTTCTGGGTTAACTGATACTCCTACCTCTAAGATAATTTTACCCAGGAAGTGAATTAGATCCATAAATAAGTGGCAATTTTTGAGCTTAGTATATAACCAATGATCTCTCAGTGTATCCAATATGATCACAAGATGTTGGCATGGTTGTTTCAAGTGTGAGAATACACCAAGATATCATCCATGAATACCACGACAAATGAATCTAGATAAGGATGGAAAATTCGGTTCATCAGTGCCATGAAAACTGCTGGCATATTCATGAGACTGAATGAAATGAACAAATAATCATATAGACCATACCTACTAAAAAAGGCTATGTGAGGTATGTCTGGCAGTCTGACATGCACCCGATGATAACCCGATCTCAAATCAATTTTTGAGAACACCTGATCTCCTCAGAGATGGTTGAAGATATCACCTATCCATGGTAGAGGATACTGGTTCTTAACTATCATTTGGTTCTATTTTCAGTAATAAAAACATAACCTAAGGGTACCATATGACTTTTTTTTCAAAAAGGAACAAAAAACCCCTCATAGAATTATTGGGTCAGATAAACTCCTTTGCCTCCAAATCCTCTAGATACCTCTTGAGCTCCTGGATCTCAGTAGTAGCCATCCCGAAAGGAGTAATGGATACCAGTGAAAATCCTATCACTAGATCGATAGAGAACTCTACCCATATCACTAGAGGAAGTATTGAAAAGTAATATAAGAAAACATCCCTAAAACAATCAACCATTGGAGGGAAATTCGCTTGATGTGTTTCCTAATCATCTATATATAAACTCGCAATCTGGGCTATCATCCCTCCCAGCCCATGATTCTCAGGTCCAACTTGACTCACTTGGACATCCCATTAACCCTTATGAATAAACTCTCCAACCTTTGGTGATGTGAAGGTCACCCTTTTGTGATATCAATCAATGAAAGCATGAAAGGGAACCAACAAATCCATCTTGATAATGATGTCAAATCCAGTCATCTTTAGAACAAAGAGGTCCATACGAAGTGACAACTACCAATCTCAAGGGGGCACTCCCTGAACTAATTTACATCCTCTGTTAAAATCCACAATGATGTATCAAGTGTCATAAATCTAGAAAAACACTAAACACTAATCCCAATGCTCTCCACAATGAGAAAATATATAAAGCTATGAGAAGCACTTGTATAAAAAAGAGTAGATGCTAAAGTATAGGCTACTAGAATAGTACCTCTCACAACAGAAGGTCCGAGACTCTACTCCTTAGGGATCAGTTTCACTATGTATATATATCCAAATCCCTAACCTTGTGATACAACCTGGCTACCCTGAACATATCCACTCTACTATCATTGAAAATATAGGGTCTGACTACCATGAACATGACCACCACCTCAGCCTGATCGACCAGTTGTACTCTAGCTCCCAGCCTGATGAGAAGTTACTGACCCTTTTCTTGCATGTGGATTCATTGCAGACCCTCTCTCACTGGCTTCTAGATGAAATGTTCTGAAAAAGTGATGTAGATGGCCCATATTTCCATAAGATCGACACTTGACTAGGTATCTCATGCACTGAGGTCTCGTATGTCCCGGTCTACCGCACTGGTGGCACCTCAACTGGCTACCCAAGCATTTAAATTGGATACTAATATCACCACATGGAATCTCTATATGATGCTTCATAATTCCATTTTATGTAGTAAAAAATCTAGGTGTCGAACCACCCTATCTTGTACTCTCAGGTTACACTCCATGATAAGCGTCTGATTTACTATTCTAAAAATGGTAGTCATTCGAAAGACATTCAATTATGATTGGATGTTGTAACTAAGACCATCCTCAAATCTCTTATATTTAGATAAATCATCACCCACCATAATAGGTATGAATCATTGGAGTTCTGTAAAATAGGTTGAATAATCCATAACTGATAACACACCCTGCTCTAAGTGCATGAACTCTTGGGTTTTATCTGCCCTCAACTTCTCGGGATAAAATTACACATAGAAGGTCATATGAAAATCCCTTCAAGACATCCCTTGATGCTAATCCATATGAGTAATTAAATCCCACCATCTTTTGGTGGAATCACATAGCATATAAGTAATTAGATTTACCCTCCTATCAGGAGGTGTCTTGAGATTCTAAAAAATAGATAGCATAGACTATGGCCATGAACTTTCAGCCTGTGGTGTTCCATGCCCCAAAAAAGTGGGCATATTCTACTATTAGAACACATGTGTCAGCTCACCCATAGTTGAGGTGGGATGTAGTGCTCCCTAAAAAGTATGCATGAAGTGGAAAAACCCCTCACAGAACTATACCTCAGCACCTATGTACGGTAAAAATTTTGGTGCCACAGATGACACTATATGAGGATCCATTGGTAGCCCATGGCCCATTTCCTCTAAATCATGGTCATCTCCACCTCTTGGTGTGTGAATTTAGGGATTCATGGTATCATATATCTATAATTTCCAAGTGAACGTCTCATAGCAAGATTTAACAACCACCAAAAGCACAAATATTTAAAATATGATATGTTCAAGCCCTTCTATATAATAATCACACCCATTTGTCTACTCCTAGAGCTAGGTTTGGGAAATATATAGATAATAATAAATTAATAGATACTTTCTATAACCCACTACTAAGGTCAATTATGGGTCAAGTTCTTTATTTTCTATTTCAGTTTCACCTGAATTCATATTCACATTTATATCAAAATACCATTTTAAAATGGTTGAACCAAATGGTTTACCACTTTTTATACATAAAGTCCCATACTCCACATGAATTGAAATATGGTTTCCACTTAATATTCACAATAACACATTCTAGTCTATGCGAACAATGGTCCATGACTCAACATGCCCGATTGACCACTTTGGATGTCTATTGTATCCTAATAAGGAAAACTCTTTTTAGGTTACAAAAAACACTATAATTACCAACCATATATCTAAATCACCTTCTCAAACCATATCCTAAAATATAATGTATATAAAATATCTCACACAAGGCACATAGCACAAATCATGTAGTCAAGTAATTCATCCTAAATATCATAACATAATGCATGGAATGAAAATCCTAAAAGGTGCCTAAAATGATGCATGAGATGTCATACCCTCATATGACTAGGTTGAAACAAAATATAACCCTTAATCATATCAATAATAATTTCACAATTCAAGTGCATCACCCAGTGGTGGAATCAAATCAACTATAATGGCCAAAATTTAGAAAACAACAATTTCCATTTACGACAATTTGGCTTTTTCCTATATGTGGGTTAGCTACTCCCAGGTACAACTCATTACCAAATTCCAATTCTTCATAATCCCCTTTCTATTGTATCAAATAATAAGGTAAAAAATAAAAATTCATTTGATACCACTTTGTAACATCCTGACCTGAATGCCCCTGAACGGTGCCCCAAGCCAGTGGGTCACATGGCCTCAAGCGCATCTCCCCAAAGTATAGAGGATTCTGACTAGCAGCGAGGTCTTAGGGTATGTCTATGGGGAGACTATTCCCTCATCACCAGAGTGTCTCACAATAGATATAAAATAACAAATAAGTAACTAAATCAGTAAATCAATCAAACAATAGATAATATCCAAAGATAGGTATATACAAAAATCTAGAAGTAACCACATATACAATGATGATCATGTCATGTGTCTATAAAGAATCTAAAATAAGTATACATGGAAGGTTTACAATACATCTCAAAATACCAAAAAGATAAAAAACTATCACAGATAGCATCACGAGCCTCATCTCAGTCCTGTTCTCCCCTGCTCCTAAGAAGTAATCAAAAACTCATAGTAGGGTTCTTTCCCTTATCTATACCTGTAGTCATGAAATCTTCTTGGGTACCAAAGGTATCCCAAGTAGGATGTGAGATAAAATCCTAGTAGGCCACCACCAAAGATGACTAATTCCATCCATTCGGTGAATATAATAATAACAGTGTGTAGACACTAATAAAATATGTAAAGTGATGAAAGTAAATGACCCATAAAGGTATAGGTTTTCATTAACACCCATACTATGATACCTGCTTCAGCCTTAGCTGGAAATATCTAAATAAATAGTTAGTTATGTATCATTTAGATAAATAATCCTTAGGGCCTGGCGTGTAGTCTAGCATCCCCCATAACCATATATGATCAAAATTTTCCTAACTAGGCCATCAATAAAGTATAAGGATCTGACCGAATCCAATCTTGTGCTTTGTCTTGGAAGGCACATCATATAAATAATTTCATTAATTATTCAATTAAAAACCTAAGCCCTTCCTTAGAATTCATTATTTAGAATCCAGGTATCGCTCCGACATAGCATGAACCAAGCACCTTACTAGCCCATCCTAGTCATTACTCACTGAAATCCTGGTATTGCTCTAGGTGTGGTATAACATCATTTCTATTTGAGTCCATCCTTGGTGGTCCACTAAGGGATCCCAAGTCTCACTCCTAGTATATATAGAATCGTCCCTCTAATTCCATCCTTTGTATTTTATAAGGAGTCCAAGTATCACTCAGGCGTATAACATTCACCCCCTTAAGTCCGCCCTTGGCCATCTGCTAGGGAGTCCAAGAGTCAATCAGGTGTAAGTAAGTCAATAGACAAAATATTATGTCCATGGAATTCATATATGAACCCATGTGTCACCCAATGCATATAACAACATTCAATCAATATCATTTAATTATTTCAGAGGTCATCATCATGATCATTTCAATTAAACCGCACCTCATAAGGTGGAACAAGCAAGGGATAAGCTTAGAAGGCTTAGTCTCTTAATTATCTCACATGGGAAATATCAACATAAGAAGAAACTCATGCTTAATCAAGCAATTACATGGCCATCACCTAGGTACATGGTCTTCCATTCCCTTTCTTTAATAATTCAAAGTACAATTATAATTCATCATTTAACATCCCATATCTAGAGGTAAATGAAACACTTAAAAGGGTAGTAAAGTTCATATTACACCCATGATAATCTAATTAATTTAACAATGCACCCAAGGTCTGGTTCCAATTCAAGGTTCATAACCTCTAATCATTTATCAATGGGTCACATTAATTACATAGGTTATACCTATCCATTTTAATCAAGTAATAAATTCCATTTCAAGGGCGTCGCCTCGGAAAATAAAACACGTGGCACAAAAAAATATAAAGAATACCCTGACTTTAAGGGAAAAGCATGATACCACCCACCATAGGTCCATAGTAGAGTGCTCATCTAGTATCGACTCCTGATTCGACTCAGATCAGGAGAAAAATGAAGAAAGAATGAAAAGACTATAAATATGGCCTATTATCTTGCACCTAAATAGAGAATCCATACTAAGAAAAATGAATAATGAAATAAAAAGGAATGAATTACTCACTGGCACAGATTTAACGAGACCGATGGTGCTCGAATATGAGCTTCGACGAAGAATTGGTGGAAAAGCCTAAGATTTGGCTCAAGGGGGAGCTCTCTCATAGGTGTTGTCCATTGGAAACAAAAAGGGAAGAGGGTTTTAGGTTTTAACACCAAAAAATAGCCAATTATATTAAAAAATATAGGTTTCATGGTTTGGACACATGGTTGGTCAAACTGTGTTCCAATCGTGCACCCTTCATTGTAAGGAGGGGCACCTCACATGGTTAGTGAGCACGGTTTTCAAAACCATGTTATTCAGATATGCTAAAAATTGCAGGTTCCCCAAATGGGCATGTGACTCTATCCACATAGTTTCCTTAAACTATGCGTCCAGAAGCTCCCTATTGTCTAGCCTCGCATAGTTAGTAGTAACTATGTGGCCTGCCCTGCATGATTTCTACTAACCGTGCAACTTGTCTGATTTTTCTTAAAGGGTAGGTTCCAGGCTCCGAACAAGCCCCAAACACCCCAATACCTCCATAACCTCAAAGTAAATTCACATTAGGCAGTAATTAATCATTTAAATTGAAAACAAAAAAAATCTATACCTCAAAAAAGAACCAGGTTCTTACAAAAGATAGTGTGGCCATACGTGAGGTTGGATCGAGGGTTCTGGTCTTCGAATTTTTTAACAAGAATGATAACGGAAGATCATACTTGGGAGGCCCTGGTATTTTCATAATCACATCATCCTAATGAAATATTTGAACAATGATGGAGACATTATGAACATGTTCTTATCTAAGTCTCAGTTTTGGATTCAACATTCTGGTATTCCCTTTTGGGGGAGATCAGATCGTGTTATGAAGGAGATCGGGGACCAGATTGAAACATTCATGGAATTGGATCGATCAGACCCTATTATTAAGGAACCCTTGGTGAGGATCATAGTTATGGTTGAAATTTATTCCCCTATTCTTAGGGGTATGTTTCTATCTTCAGAAGATTTAGCAATATGGATTTCTTGTGAATATGAAAAAATTCCCATTTTCTGCTTCTTATGTGGGTGTATTGGACATGATGAAAAAGGATGTGCTTTCAAGGAAGTGGATGAAAATGGTAATATTATCATGTAGTTATTCCCTTGGTTGAATGTAAATAATTATGAGGATTTTTTCCAAAATCATAAATATATAAAGATAGGGATAAACTCACGAAATAAATTATAGTGCATGCAGCAGGTGCCCATAATAAGATTATTATTGGGGCCACCAAATACACCTTCAGATCACAAAATTTCTTTAAAGATGAAAGAATCGATGAAGATATCCCCTTTATTGGGTCCTAGTTTTTTGGGTTCCATTCCTCCTGGTATGGATAACCACCAATCAGAGATGAAAATATCATTCATATGGAAACCAACAGGGACCAAGAACTTTTATGTACCCCCCACCAAGCTGATTTTTTTTTCTTTGACCCCCAGATCTAATCCCTCATACAAGTGTGATCCTTTCCATGCATTAATTTGAGAAAGACGAAAAAAATTCATGGTTTGACTATGCTAAGACCAAAAAATAACCACACATGGAAGAGGATATCCAGAGGGGAACCCACATCTGCCATTCTGGATTCAGTTCCCAGTGGTGATAAAAGAGGTTCTAAGGATCCGCAATAGGAGAAGCATCTTCCTAAAAGATGTAAAGTGAGAGGTGATGGTTCCTTTCTTGAAGTATCAGAGGTGGAGACTTTATTGATCTAGTCTCACCTACCATAATGAAAATTTTTTCCTGGAACTTTCATGGCCTTAACAAACCACGATCATTTTGGATGTTC
Organism: Viscum album; assembly: GCA_963277665.1. Classification (NCBI taxonomy): domain Eukaryota; kingdom Viridiplantae; phylum Streptophyta; class Magnoliopsida; order Santalales; family Viscaceae; genus Viscum; species Viscum album. Next base: position 1,869,279,642 of record OY728159.1, read on the forward strand.
CAACATCATTGCACTTCAAGTCAACCTGATATGGTTTTCCTTCCCAAAACCATTTTATAATTCAAGGACATGATTGGTATTGGGAATATATCTGGCTTTCATGGTTTCTTATTGGTCCCTTGCAATGGACACTCAGGTGGTCTTTGTATCCTTTGGAAATAAGGAATAGATGTGAGAGTCTCCTCCTTTTTGACTAACCGCATTGCAACCTCTATAAATCACCACAACACCCCCATGCAGGTCTTCATTGGATTCTATGGATGGCCATCTCAGAGAGACAAATGGATGTCATGGAGGCTTCTAAAAGCCTTGTGAGATAAATCTTTGGGACTAGTCTTATTTAGAGGGGATTTAAAAAAAATCATATTCCAGTTTGAAAAGGAAAGGGGAGCTAGTAGATATCATACCTCCATGATGGAATTTCATAAAGCGGTAATGAGGGTAGAACTTTTTGATCAGGGGAATGTAGATACACCCTTCACTTAGTTCCGAGGAAACATAATCAACACCCATATTGTAGAAAGGCTAGACCATTTCTTGGGGTCGAGTGAATAAAATAATTTATTTAGGTCCTTTCACATCTCTCACTTGAGCCCAAAAACCTCAGATCATTTCCCCATTATTATCAAAAATCCATATGAATCAAGGAAACTGAGATATATTAAACCGTTCAAGTTTGAGGGATATTGGTCCAAAGATAAGGAATGCGAATATGTGATTCGAGATATCTGGAAGGTCGGTAACCCCAATATAGGGGGGAATATTCACCAAGTGGCACGAAAACTCAAATCATGGAGTGATTCCAAATTTCATCATCCTAATAGAAGGTACGATTTCATTGAAATAAAACTTAAGGTTCTATAATATCATCCTCCCTATGATATCACCTTGTCCAGAATTAATGATATTGAAATGGAGATGGATGAATCACTCCACATCAAGGAATACTTCTAGGATATGCATGCTCAGGAATCCTATATCAAAGTGGACGATTCCAACACTTCTTATTTCCACCATAAGGCCTCTATGAGGCATCTCAAAAACACTGTCTCATGCCTAAAAAATAATGAAGGTTGTTTTTTCACCAATTATTTGGGGATACAAAATATTATCATACAATTTTTTGAGAAGCTATACATAGTGGGGATCTCATCATTTTACACTAAAGATGAATCCTATATTAAAATTGTGGTATCTGATGCTATGAATTTCTAGATCTCATGTGATCTCACTAATGAGGAAATTTTGGGGGCCCTCAAACAAATCCATTCCACTAAGTCACCAAGTTCGGATATATTTTATGCAATTTTCTTCAAAAAATACTGACATATTATTGGGATAGATATTTCAACCCTAATGAGAGACCTCTGGATAGGAAAAAATAATGTTTCCATTCTTAATGAAACCATTATCACTCTCATCCCAAAAATTAAAAAACCCCTCCTTGCCTCATATTTTTTTTCCAATTAACCTATGCAATGTTTCTTATAATATTTTCTCTAAGATATTGGATAACTAGCGCTATCCATGGTTACTGTTTATTATCTCCAAAAACTAGAGTGCCTTTTTTCCCAAATGGATCATTACGGATAATACCATTATTACCCATCAAATTTTCCACTCTATGAAAACTATATTAGTAGACAAAAGAGGTATTATGGACTAGAATCTTGATATGACTAAGGCTTATGATTGGATGGAGTGGTCTTTTCTTTAGCACATTCTAATAAAAATGGGTTTTTGATCCAAATGGATTGAGATTATTATGAAATGTGTCTCAACAATCTCCTTTTGGATTAATATTAATGGAAATGTCACTCATATATTTACCCCATCCAGGGGCCTTAATAAGGGGATACTCTTTCTCTATTCCTTTTTATTTTAGAGGGTGATGTTTTCTCACATCTTATTTTAGTAGCTACATAAAATAATGTTATACATGGGTCAAAAGTCTACCAATGAAGCCCACCCATTTATCATCTCCTTTTTTCTGATGACAGTCTTCTTTTATCCAAGGACACACATGAAGAATGTATTTTCATGTTCCATATGATCCATATTCTATGAGGCGGCTTTTGGAAAATCATTAAATCTTGTTAAATCTAAAATTTCATATAGTGTAGAGGTTTCTATGAGAAAGGAGGATCTATTTCAAGTTTCAAGTATCCTGACGGTTGACAAACAAAATAAATACCTTGGTCTACCAATGATTATTGGTTGGTCAAAAAAAGATATTTTTCTCATATATTATTGATAGGATTGGAAAAAAATGCACGGTTAGAATTTCAAGAGGGTTTCTAAGGTGGGGAAAGAAAACCTTATTAAATCGGTGATTCAAGCGATTCCAAGATATTTCATGTCTCTCTTTAAACTTCTAACCATGATTTTCGACCAAATTCATGCATGTATTGCCAATTTCTGGTGGGGATATAATCATGGGTGAAAAAAATCCACTGGATGGCTTGAAATAAAATTTTCACCCCTAAAGCACGTCGAGGAATTGGTTTTCATGATCTTTGACTCTTCAACAATCTCTTTTGGATAAACAAGGATGGTTTCTGCTACAAAACACTAACTCTATATATGCTTAGATTTTCAAGGAGAATTATTTTTCCCCACTATAAATTCTAAAAGGCGGATTTAGGCCCCCGCTTGAGTTTCCTCTGGAGAAGTATTTGGGGATCACATTTTCTTCTTGATCGTGGAATCTTTTGGATGATTGGGTTTTGATCCATTTTTAACATCTGGAAGGATCCTTGGCTTCCTAGAATTGAAGGGCTCTTGGAAACCTCCCTAGTGGCTACTAGATTAGAGGATGCAATTTCGTGTACCCTATTTAACAAGGAAGGTGATGGATGAAGAACATATTTAATTGATATATGGTTTAATGTGAGAGATGTTAAAATCATTCAAAGTATTCCGTATGTAAGTGATACGGGGAATGAAAATATTTTTTGGTGCAAGGAGATTTCAGGATCATTCTCAGTGAAGCCTGACTATAGTATGGCCCTCGATGCATATATCTAGGATTTCGACATGACTTGGAAGTTTATTTGGATCCTAGATCCCCCCAAGGTTTTTTATTTTTAGTGGAATACTTACACTGATATCCTCTCATCCAAAATAATCCTCTTCTTCTGCCATGTATCTGACAATCCACTATTTCCATTATGCATGGTGGAGCCTGAATCCCTCTCACAACTATTTTTCAATGTCCCAAGGTATGAGATGTTTGTATTGCATGGTTTCCTAATGTGGAATAGTTTTTTGAGATGGATATTGATCTCGTGGTGCTTCTGGTTTCTTGGGAATATTCTCTTCATGCGGAGAAGATATCATTTTTATGCACACTTACATGGTTCATCTGGGTGCATAATAAAAATTTTATCTTCAACTAGATCAATAAACCAAATGGATTTTGGGTGTAAAGATCCATTTCTTGGTTAAATACATGGAAGCAATCTGATTCTCAGATGGAGAGCCTGAGTGTAGCCTATGGGATCACCAAATAGGATCCCCCTCCAGGCATTTAAAAAGAATAATGTCAATGATTACCTCTTGGGGAATGGTATTATTGGGGTTGGAGTTATGGTTTGTGACTTCTATGGATGTATTTTTGTGGCTATCCATGAGTGGAAACATGCACTTTGGGACATATCGGTGGTCAAGGCTCATGCAATATGGGTTGGTTTATCTTTGTATACTAAGAAGGGGTGGAAATCTATCATCATCGAATCTGATTTTCTCACCATCATTAAGGTCATTTATCCAGAGGAGAGTGGATCCCAATCATTTGGTTTTGTGATTATCAAGATCCGATCCCTACTACATCATTTCATGGATTGATCTTACTCCTTTATCAGAAGAGAGGAGAACAGAGCTGCTCATCTTTTGGCTTCTCAAGGTCTTTCTATTGTTAAACATGTTTGGTCGGATGAATTTCCTCCTTGGATAAAGTCAATTGTTCTCCATAATATTCGATCTATATAATTTGTATTCCTTTGTTTAAAAAAATGATATTAAAAAAATTTAATTATTTAAATAAAATAAAAAATATTTGGACCTGTAGTGCGAATCACATTGAGATCATCCCTTGAAAATTAGGCTTTTTCATTTCTGGGTGTGGGATATATAATATTTAATCTTTAATATCTTTAATATTCTTAAAATACAACATAGAAAAATAACAGTGCTTCTATATCCCTTGATCCATTGTCACTATCCTATATATTTATATTTCCAATGGTAATAATAAATACATAATAATAATTATTCACATGAATATGTTAATAGTATAAATTCAATTATAATATTTAATTATCGGTTACATGTATTTATAAGATATTTATTTTTTCAATTATAGTTAATTAATTATAAATTGAATTTCTAAAATCCCCTAAAAAATATAAGCATAACTGTAACACTTTGTTGGGACCGTAAATTATTGACCAGAAAATGTAGCAATAATAATGAGAAAAAATAAAGTGAAAAAAATATGGAAATAAATGACACCATATATAACGTGGGAAAACCCTCAAAATGAAAGGGGTAAAAAACCACAGGCAAATAGAAGGATATCACTATGGGTAAGAGTGGGTACACACTCCCTCACTATTACAAGGAGAAAACCATCATAATAATCTATCTTGAATATGTGAGGAATAAGGATCACGAAATACCACACATAAATAATGGACTACTGGTGATGAGATGGCAAAGTTGATGAGATATTACAGAGGGGAGATCCTCATTTTATAGGCCTCTGCTAGCCCCTCCTATTTCCTTCTCAATGGTTGGTGGTTTTGATGGAGCTGTCCACCAAACACCTACCCAGTCTACCACTTTGAAAAAGTGGGGGGGTGTCACCGTCTGTTGGAGAAAGAATGTTGTCGACATATATCCCACTTGGATATTGGTTGAGAACCAATCACATCACCACACATCATTTATATCTTCCAAACATGCTACTCACATCTTTGTGAGGAAGTTCGAGGATATGCACCATCTGAACTTATCAGAGTCAATTTCCATTATCAATAAATCTACTAAATTTTCTTTAGTGTGAATTTTCTACATGTCCACACTTCCTTCCTCTACCGCGTCTCAAAAAAAGTGATACTGTACCCCAATGTGATTCATCCTAGAATGAAAAGATAGATTCATTGCAATGAAAAAAACACTCTAACTATCACAAAACAATAGAATATGCCCTCGTCTATGCCCGAGCTCTTCTAACAACCTTCTCATCCAAATTTCCTCTTTTCAAGCCTATGTAGCTGCCATGTACTCTGTCTCTTTCGTGGATAAAGCCACAACTGACTGTAACTTTGAAATCCAGCTCAAAACTCCTTCTGTAAGAGTAAACACATAACCACTAATAGATTTCCTCTGATCAGAATCACCTGTAAAATCTAAATCAACACAGCCCGCTACTACAAAATCGGCCTTTAACATCTCTAAAAACAGGCTTTATCATTGCTTTTTTTATCACAGATACAAAATCCTTTAAAAAATTATTTTTTTCTCGCCTTTCTCGACACCCCTGCACCCTTCCTCAGTTCTAGACCCCCCTTTATCATCGCTTTCAACCCCCGCCCCTTCTTCAATGCTAACTAGTGGCCCAGAAATCCACACTCACCCAAATTTGACCCCTGGACCTCCTATAGATAAGAAAATTGATTTACCACTACCCTTAAGTTGATTTCTTAAACATTTTAAGAGAATTATATTTATTTATATATATTTAAATACATTTTTTTATTTCAAATATTTATTTATATATATATATTTATAAATATTTATATTTATATACATTTTTTATTTATATATTTATTTACGCATGTTTAAATTAGTAATTATAAAATTCATTTACTATAAGTAAATATAAGAAAATAAGAAACTATTTAATTATAAATAAAACTAAATTATAAAAAAATGATAAAATTTCAAAACCATAATATCTATATGAATGTAATACCTATGAATAAATTTATTACCCATTGAAAACAGACAAGGATACTCTCTTAAATGAAGCTAAAATACTATAGAATATTAAAAAAATAGGATATCCCAACAAAAAAAATCAGTTTTAGAGGCCTTCTATGCCTTTTTGGCCTAAAAAAGTGACTAGGGTTGTGATTAGTCACTAAGGTGTAGATCATTTCACAAGATTCTATTTTATATGTGGTAGAGCCTAAATGGACCCTTAGATCAAAAGTTATGATTGTTTGAATTTCAAGTCATATTTTTAACTTATCTTTGACTGTTTATTAATTCATTTAATTTTCATGTCATCCAATTGTTATTAAATGACTATTACTTGATAATAATTAGAAAATTATTACTTAATAATATTTTTTAATTATTTAATAAGCCATTTTCACTAAATATCATATGTATTAAGTGTAAATGCATATTTATCCTCATATACATCATATTTTTTAAAAATATATTATATTTATATCAATATAAATATATTTATATATTACTATATTATTTTTAATGAAATATATTTTATTTTATGAAATATACCCTTTATCAACACTTTTTCAATAGCGTTGATAAATGAACCCCTTTATCAGTGCTTTTAACTAGTGCTGATAAAACCTAGCACTAAATAAACCTAGATTTGTAGTATCAGACTCTAATAGTGAAACATGATCTGCTATAAAATAATGTAGCACCTATGGTCTCCTTAATGTATCACAAGATCCTATTCACTACACTCCAATACTTCCATCCTGGATTCGTCATGTACTGACTAACTACACCCACTGCATGTGTAATATCTAGTCTAGTATAAACCACAACGAACATCATATTTTCCACCACCAATGAATATGATAATCAAGACATATCCATCCTCTTTTATTCATTGTTAGTAATCATCATATAAGATAACTTGAAATTACTAGGAAGACGGGTAGATATTGGCTTACAGTCTTGCATGTTGAAGCGTTTCAATAATTTCTGCAAGTAATTATTATATGATAGCCAAACATTCCCATTATTTATATCTCAATAAATCTACATCCCAAGAATCTTGTTTTTTGGTCCCAAGTCCTTCATATCAAATTCTATATCCAACCATGCCCTCGTCTCCTAGATCTGATCATTTTTGGGGCTTGAAACCAACATGTCATCCACATACAATAGAGTAATAATGAAAACATTACCATTTAAACCCCTAAAATATGCATAAGAATATAAATGAAGTTTTATGTATCCAAGACTCATGATATAAGAATCAAATATATTATACCAACACCTCAAAACTTTCTTGAGACCATATAGATATTTTTTCAACCTGCAAACCAAGTTTTCTTTTCCTTCTTCTATACAGACTTTTGGTAGGAGCATATAGATATCTTCATCATGATCACCATGCATGGGAATGCCTATCCGAACAGCCATGTGAAGGTGGAAAGTTGATTTCATGATGAATATGCTGGGGAGGAGCAGTTCCAAGTAGTTAGTCTGGGTTGTATGTAATGTTTGAAGCCTACGGGAAAATGAATTCTTCTAAGACCTACGGGCCATGTAATACTTACGTCTACAGGCCTTGTAAGGGTTCCACATCACCCCTTTAAAGGTGTATTATCAAAATAAATAAAAAAAATTAAGGCCTTCAGGCCATTGTATGATAAATAGTCACAAGTCTAACAATAAGAGAAAACATTTTATTGAAACAAATAACTTTATTCTAAGCATATCATTTGACCATCAGTCTTGCTTGATATATTTCCACCCAATCCTTTTCACCCCACTTGATATTAAAGAACCATTTTTTTTATGATATCCTTCCTTCCATGAGGTAATGGGACAATATCCAAAATATTTTTCTTTTGTAGGGATTCAAGTTCCTCCTACATTGCCACCATCCATGAGGATACATCTGGAATCTGGGTTGCCTCCATAAAATAATATGGATATCCATCCTTAATCAATAATTAGTACGCAATATTGCTCTTAGTGACATAGTTTGAGTTCTATATTGGTTCTCTTTTGTCCCAAGTTGACCATTGTGGTCCAGAATCAAATGGTTCTTGATCATCGTGCTCTGTTAATGCCTCATAGAAAACTAGTTCTTCTTTGGATTTTTCATTCACCTTAAAAATTGTAGTTTTTGTATTCTCTTTATCTATGTCTGAATTAATTTTCATTTTCACCTTGTCTTTTGAAAAAAATGACATTTTTACTGATCATAAGTTTGTGGGTAGTGAGGTCCAACAAATGACACCCCTTCACACTATCAGCATATCCCAAGAAGATACATTTTCTGGATCTTGAATCCAACTTTAATCTTTCCTAGTCATTAAATAAATCATATATAGGTCTTAAAAATGTATGTAACCAAGAATAGTTATAAATTTTACTAGTCCACATCTCCATCGGTGTCTTTATATCAATCACCATTGAAGGAGATCAGTTGATCACATAACATGTTGTATTCACTGCTTATACCCAAAATGTTTTGGCAATTCTTATAGTCTTTAAGATTTCTCTTGTTCTATCCAATAAGGATCTGTTCATCCTCTCTACCACTCCATTATAACAAAGAGTGTACGCCACCGTGAACTATCTCTTGATGGATTCATGTTGAGAAAAAGTGTCAAAATCCTCTCTTGTATATTATCCACTATTTTCAGTCTTTAAACACTTGATATTCTTTCCAAATTAAAGCTCCTTCAGTGATGTTAATGTTAGAAGACTTCAAAAAAATCCTTATTCCTCTTGGTTGGATACACCCAACATCTCATAGAATAATCATCAATGAAGGATAAAAGTCCCTTTCTCCTCCCAAAGATATAACTAGTGCTTTCCAAACATCGAAATGAATCAACTCTAATATGTTTTTGCTTCCTGTTGTTGACATCCCAAAATTCAACCTGTGTTGCAAGATTAAAAAACAATGCTCACAAAATGGTAAGGATACCTTTGTAAGCCTAGGTAGAAAATTATAATCCTCAAGAATCTTTAGGAATCATTCTGACATATGGCTAATATTCTAATGCTATAACATCATCAATGCTTTTGTTTGGGTAGTTAATGTGATAACTATCTATGTATCCTTATACATTTAACCCATAAGTACATAAAAGTTCTTCAGGATCTTATATTCCTTCATCACCACAAGTGTTCCCTTCACAATTCTCATTACTCCATCCTCGATGTGAGTCTTTCATCTGATATCATCAAATTTTTTCAAAGAAAACATGTTCTTCTTTGATTCCCTCACATGGCGTACTCCTTAGATGGTTCAAACAATACTACCATGCATCTTCAGTTTGATGGTACTGATTCCAATGAAATTTAGGGTGTGATCGTTCCCCATGTACAAAAGTTCTTCCAGGATAGTTTCATACTGATCAAAACATTCCCATTGAGACTTCATGTGCCATGTTTCTCCCAAGTTGATTATCCATGCATCATTGAGATGTTTACTTCTTCCAATAATCATCACAGTTTCATCGAATAGTATATCTCCATTCCCATAAGTAATCACCATATTTACCTAAGATATATTTTTTCTACTCTTCTTATTCCAACAATACTTCTTGACGTTCCCCTTATTTCCACAATTCTAACACATGATATTCTTTTTATCAATCCTTGATTTGGACCTACCATGATTTTGGATCTCAATGGAACCATGATCTATCATCCTTACTCTATCCATTGATAGAGCCTTTGCTTGGTGTGAAGTTGTCTATCTATTTTTGAGATGACTTTATTTTTCAATAACCAAGGCTTCAACTCCATTGAAGAGAAAAATATCCATTAGAACATTTTTGGTGAGGTTATTGGTAAGTTAGTCATACAAATCTAGAAAACTCTGGAGCAGAATATCCAAACATTCAGTATCCAAAATTTTATAGCCCAATGTCATGAGATGAGAAAATAGGGTATTGAGGGTGTTGATGTGGTTAGTCACTGATGATGACTCCATCATTAAAATAATTTACAAGTTTCTATTCATTATTTTTTGTGTGTAGTGACTTGAACTCTTATAGCTTCTTCATAGTATCATATATTTCCTTTGTAATTTTTTTCTCCATAATGCATGATTGGACCCCATTTTCCAAAATCCAAACATAATTTTCCAATATAATTCCCATCCACGTCATTCCATTTACCCTCTGTCACACTTTTTGTTCTTTCGCCAATTTCAAGTAGAAAATTATCCTTCTGCAGCACTAACTAGATTTTCATTTTTCACTATAGAAAATTATTATAATTGGATTTTTTGATCTCAAATTTCACCTCCATCTGGGAACTTCATCAATCTAAAACCTTCACTATTTCAAAATAATGTATTTAGTAATTTCAATATTTTTTATGATTTGAAAGATCAACTGGATTCAAAATCACAGAGCATACTAAAGTTTATGAGAATTATTAATAAAAAAAGTAAACACCAGGACAGAACATTCCTATGATACTATTTGTTGAGACCGGTGTAACTTTTTCCGACGCGAACCGTCTGTGAAAAATGGCCCCAGGGGCGTTTTCATAATTTGGCGGCCTCAGGCGCTAAGTTTAATAACTTTTGAACGGGGTCTCAGATTAAAATTCCAAGACCACCGTTCTGCTTAGGAGGTGGTGTTTGGCCTAGGGGAGGCTTAACCTCGACTCTGTCGAAGGTTTCAGATGCGGGTAAAATTATGGGTTTAAATTAATTAAATTTTTTTATTTTATTTAAACCCTTCTCCCCTTCCCCCTCCCTTGTTCACCCCTTGGGGAAGCCCTCTCACCCTCAACCTCTCCTCCTCTCCTCCACATCTCCGGCGAGGCGGCTTCAGCGAGGCAACTCCGGCGAGGCGTGACAACTCCGGCGGTCCGTCTGTGAAGCCTCGGGCGAAGCCCAACAAGGTTGGATTGTTGTTTTTGTTTCATTATCCCCGCCCCTACTTTGATCCCAGTTAATTACATATAATTGCTGTTGTATTTTTAAACAAATCCCATGAATGCGTAGTAGAGTTTTTTCCCTTTCCAACGCATCTTTTGGAATTGAAATCGGAGTTCGGAGGAGGCCGCAACAGCTCGTCGAAGTTTGTGGGTTTTGGGGAGTTTTTCCGGCGGTCCGGCGAGGTTCCAAGGCGGCGCGATAGCAGACCGAGGCGGCGCGGCGGCTTCTCTGTGCGGGAGAGCGGCAGCGTCGACTGATGTGGGGCGGCCGCAGGCCGGAGGGGGCGCGAGGCGCCGTCGGCACTGGCTGGTGCGACGGCGAGGCGGGGTCGCGGCGCGCGACCCCTGTGCGGCGACAGAGACCCCCCGATGGCGGGTCTCCGTGTGGACGCGACCGGCCAACTGGATGGTCGGTGGAGCGACCCACGCGCAGCGTGGGTCTCACGGGAGGTGGCTGGGACACGGTCTTTATAGACCGTCCAGAGCGGGCCGGCCGGATCAGGCCGGTCCGGCCTAAGGGGGTCCCCCCCCTTTAAAATATTTAGACGCCCGTATTTCGGGCTACGAGAATTCGTTTTGAGCGCCGTCTGTGGCAACACAGAGCTCGTGTCAAGAAAAAGTTTTGAGATGGTTTCGGGAATTTTTAATTCCTGAAACAAGGGGCCTCGGAGGCGCGACTCGTCTTTAAGTGTTTTGACGTTTTTCCGGGGGATTTTGTTTTGGACGGCGCGGACGCGTTCAACGTCCGTTTTGAGCGCCGTCATTGGCGTTGGGACCCTGGCACTAAGGCGGAGCTTTACAGGGTGGTTTTAGGCGTTGAGGCTGAAGTTGAGGTGCAGGCCCCATGGCCCGTCTTTTGAGCTGCGTGCAGCATTTCATGACTTTTTCATCGGACGTCCGTTCGGGGCGTGAGAGAAGTCGTTTTTGGGTGTTTTTCCGAGGGGATTTCAATGGTGCAATCCACCCGCTCTAATTCCGCATGATGGTTTGGGCCCCACGAGGGCCGTTTGGGCGTTGAAGGTGATTTTCCATCTCTATCACCGGGCGACCATTTTGGGCAAGTGAATAGTCCATTTCGTGTACTTTTTCGAGAGGATCGCAACAGTGTGATCTGTTCGTTGTGTTTTGGGACCGGGTTGCAGGTCCCATGAAGCACCGCTCGTGTGCGGTGCGCCGAAATGCATCTTTTTCTCCAGATATCTATTTCTCTCAAGTGAGCAATCTTTTTGACGTGTTTTTCCAAGGGGATCGCAATGGTGCGATGCACCCGACTATTTTCGGGGCTGAGGCTAGGGATCACAGAACGCCATTCGGGCGTGAGGCGGTGTTGGTGACTTTTTCGTCGGATATCCGTTTGAGGCAAGTAAGTAGTCTAACTCACGTGTTTTTCCATGAGGATTACAACGGTACGATCCATTTGGCTGCACGAAGCCTCTTGCGTGATCTTATTAAATGTGGAAATGTGAAAGGTGCCCCAGTGGCAGTTCTTCTACCATGTTTGTAGCAGACCTTTGGCGTGTGACCGTGTGCACTCTGGGAAGAGTGAGGTTGGTGTCTAAAGAGATATGGTTGGATGTGCCTGGGCCTTTGAGGTGGAGTTGTTACGTTCATGCCTTCGCGTTGACGTTGGGTGTCGTGTGCACGTTAGCCTTTGGGCTGGAGACGTGGTATACTCTGGGAGTGTACGGGAGCGCTGGGAGGTACATGTGGATGTTGGTACCTGAGAATGTTTGTGCGCTTGGTTGGGGTTGACTTGGGGCCACACGTCGTGTGGGCCCCATGTGCGTGCCATGCTCTGATTTACGTACTTTTGACCTCTCGCGACGTAGAGGGTCCCTCTGTGCTCGTTTGTTTGACCAGCAGGGTGGAGTTTTCCCCTGGATCTGTGCTCATTTGTTTGACCAGCTGGGTTGAGTGTTCTCCCCCTGGTTTCATTCTCGATGGTTTAGCCGATAGAGATGGTTCGTTTGCTCTGTTTCTTCAGCTGTGAGGGGTTTCAGTACCGTGCCCTTTCACCGGAATGCGGCACTGTTTGCGACTATGTGTACTCGTATAGCGTGGGTGTTTTTCCACTTTCTAGGATGAGTTGTCTTGGTCTACTTCGACAGTGACTCAGCGGATTGGAGTGGGATCACCTTGTGAGGCCTAGGGAGTTTCTCCCATTTCGTTGTGTTCCCTGGTAGAGTTCTTGTGGATTTGCTGTGACCAACACTTTACGCGGGAACCTATCCTCTACCTAGGAGGTTGTTTCTAGCGGGGTTGAGGTTGTTTCCAGCAGGGATGAGGTTGTTTCCAGCAGGGGTGAGGTTGTTTCCAGTAGGGCTAAGGTTGTTTTGAGCAGGGCTCACCAGTGGGTTACCATCCAGCATGGATGGCTAGTACAACGGTGTTCACTGAGGAGTACCATCCAGTAGGGATGGCCAGAGCAGTTCCGAGCTTACCTACAGCTAGGCTGGGAAGTGGTCCCCAATGTCGGGCTTACCTCCAGTTGGGCTGGGTAGTGGTCCCCGATGCCGGGCTTACCTCCAGCGGGGCTGGGCAGTGGTCCCTGATGCCGGGCTTACCTCCAACGGGGCTGGGCAGTGGTCCCCAATGCTGAGCTTACCTCCAGATGGGTTGGGCAGTGGTCCCTGATGCCGGGTTACCTCTAGATGGGCTGGGCAGTGGTCCCGTCGCTGACTTTAGCCGGGTCGCCCTCCAGTGGATTACCCTGTTACGGGACTGGGCAATGTGGCACCCGTCGACTCTTGCCGGGTCTCCCTATAGTGGGAACTCATCGACTTCCAGGGACCCTCCAGTGGGGCTAGGCAGGGGGTCACCTGTCGACTTTGAGCAGACCTCTCGACTGCGGGGTAGTGACGTGGTGTGGTTTGATGTCCCCCCAGAACTCTCAAGTACGAGGAGCACTTTCCCCACCGAGACACATCCTTATGACGTGACCTAAAACTGTGCGAACGAGTCAGTGCCGCCCAAAGCGGATAGTGCTGAGGTGCGGTGATTGATCCCTTGACTTGTAGTTTGGGGCAGACGTGCGGGATGCTGGGCATCGATGGTGTTTACTTCTGGGACTGTTGGCTACTCACTTTTCTTGGGCTGAGCTACGAGATGGAGATTCCCTTACGACCTTGTTCGGGCTTCTTAGTGAACATAAGTTTATGTATATACCTTGTTCCAATACCCACTCCTTGGTTTTTGACTACTCTCCTTCCAGGAGAGGTGAAGACGTGTGGGGTATGCCACGTGATTTCCGTGTCTATCTTCTCGTGGTTGGACGAGTCTACTTTCCTGCTATAGGCAGCGAAGACTCGATGGGAACTTCATATTCTCACCGTTTCTAGCTCCTTTTGTCAGGACGAGTCTACCTTCTTTCCTCTTGTTGGGTTGAGGTGGACTCTTTACGACACTCTTTACTGCACTTTTGGTTGTACTCCTTTACTTTTTCCCTGTTCGCTCTATTTCTCACCCTTATGTACCTCCTTTGTTGCTCCCTCGAGTCTTTGGGGTATCCTACTGAGTATTTTTATACTCACCCCTGCTTGGGCTTTGCCCGCACTTGGTGTGACCTTGCAGACGACAGACAGGTTGGTCGTGATGTCAGAGGAGCTTAGGAGCTTGGGAGATTGGACCACGTGCGGTGGTCGGAGTCAGGTTCCAGGTGGGGGACCCTTCCAGCTATTTTTCCTTTATTTTACCTATTGCCGGGTTGTGGAACTTTTTGGTTGGGCGTGTATTTTTCCCCTTTTCTTTTCAGTTTACCTTCATCTTGTACTTTGTACTGTTTATAGTTCGATGCACTATTGTGGTTATTTATAGCAGTTTCCCTTTGATTTTCTTTTTAACTCTTCACTTTTTCATTGAGTGTGCTGCATGTGTGTGTACAGGTACTTAGGAAAAGGCCTCCCCGAGTTATTGTGCCTTCGGCACTGGTCGCCAGCCCCTGGCCTATGGAGGAGGGCTTGGGGTAGTTGCGGCTCGATCCTGGGTAGGGTCGGGTCGTGACAAAGTGGTATCAGAGGGAGGTTCGTTCCTTGGGACGCTGTTCGGACATCCCTAAAATAAAAATAATTGGTTGGGATATAGGCAAACAATGTTAATGTGTCTCGAGAGCGGCTCTCAGGATAGGGAGTCCAGTGATGGTGCAGCGACTGACGTATCCATTCACCAGGACCTTGATAACCCGCTTGCCGACTCGGCATGCTGAGACACTTGTTGCAGGGAAAATTTGTTTGTGCATCACATAGGATTGAGTCTTAGAATGTCCTTCTTGAGTCAGCTCCCCATAGTTGTTGTTATTGGTATATACATATATGCTCATCTGACCGTGACACTCCTTGATAATATTCAGGATGTCTCCGCGAAGATAGCCCACCAAGATACCAGCTTTGGTTTGTGACGATGACCCTGTGAGCTACGAGGCCACAATTCAGGACCCATCATGCAAGCCCCTTTCTTTGGGTGGGCTGGTAGCAGCACCCCCACCTATTGAGTAGCAGGGAGTTTCAGCAAAGTAGGCTGAGCTTGAGCACAGGTTGAGCGCACTCCGTGAGTTCCTGTGGCAGAGACCGATGAGGTTCAGTGGTGAGCCAGACCCTCAGGCAGTAGAGGTTTTCCTAGAGACAGTGGTTTGCCTTTTTAGGCTTGTGCAGACGCCGAAAGATCAGAGAGTGTCTTTGGCAGCCAACCTTTTTCGTGGAGCAGCTTGGTGTTGGTGGAGTCTGGTGACTCAGTTTCTTGAAGAGTCGTCGCTTTCGTGGGGAAACTTCCAGTTGTTGTTCCATGAGGATTTTTTCCCCTCCTGCTTGCGCTCTATTCGGATTCAGGATCTCCTGCAGTTTCAGTAGGGAGGGATGACGGTGGCCGAGTACGCGGCTAGTTTCACAGACCGTGCACGCTTTTACCCAGACTTGGTCCATGATGACAACCTCAGAGCGCGAAAGTTTGAGCAGGGTCTCCGCCGAGAGATTCATGCTGTCATAGTACCCTTGGGCATTTCCACATATGCTGGGGTGCTAGAGTAGGCGCTGGTGACAGAGGGATTCCTATCACATTCTGGAGTTGGTGGTGGTAGCAGGCACGTCGGAGCCGAGACATCTGCCGCAGCTAGCGGGCATCGGCAAGCAGAACCTCGACGCAGGTGGCTTCCTGATGACCGGACTCAGGGGCGTGGTCGTACACCACAGTGGAGCCGGAGGGCACCAGTGGAGCCCGGAGAGAGTCGGTGCTGTGCTTGCTATGGGCAAGGTCACCTGGCACGGGACTACCCAACCAGGCATGCAGAGAGCCTCGGGTAGGCAGCAGGTGCACCACCACTACGGAGGCAGCGTCGTGATCGGAGTAGTGGCCAGAGAGGTGGTGCTAGAAGAGGAGCGGGAGGAACTGGTAGTGGAGGAATACTTTAAGAGGTCTTCCCATCACTACTAGGCAGTCCACGTCAGGCCCTGGGAGCTGACAGTTGGGACCATAGACAACCACAAGCTCTGGATGTCTATGACCCTGCAGAGCATGAGGTGATAAGAGGTACACTTTACGGCTCTTCTACTTCTTGCGGTAGAATTGTTCGGCTCTGTGTGTGAAATGCTTTTCTCCCTGCTCCTTGTTTGAGGTGTTACTAGGGTGGCGCGGGGCGTCAGTGTAACCATGTGTAGGTAAAGTAGAAGGCACGAGACCTTTTTCTTTAGTCGATGGTGTTGAATCCTTCACTTCCGAGCGTGTAAGAGGGTCTTGGTTGAGAGACATCGACTGTGAAATCTCACGTAACCAGATATCCTTGGGTGTTTCACCATATGAATATTATGAAGGAGGGAATCACCGGGCCTTGTTCCAGGTGCACGCGGTGATTCTAGTCACGACGTGTGACGTAGAGGTTTAGTCGGGGAGGTGAGTTACCCCCGATAGACTTTGGGTCGTTTGAGACCGTGCAAAGGGATGGCGAGGTTGTCTACCGCCTTTCCCTAACCCCAAAGTCTTGAGTGGGTGCATGATGTCTCCCACGTGACTCACCCAAGAAGAAGTGTGTGTGCTCCTATGCACGACATCGGCAAGGGCCGAACTCACGTGAATAGATCAAATCCTTTGGTCTGTGTGTGGTGACACAGAGCTGTGCGTGAGTTCTTCTAGGTACGAGAGAGCTAGGTGTGGGCTTAGTACCCTGAGTTGTTCCCTGGTTTTTCTTTTCAGGGACGAAAATCTTAAATGAGGGAATGATGTAAGAACCCACTTTTTTCTACGAAAGACTTTGGAATATTCTTGATGTTATTCCAGAGCAGCACCTTTAGGTGGCATTCGATTCTGAGCCCCGGAGTGGCCGAAATTAAATTTTCAGTGTGTTCACACTAGAAATGCCAAATAAATGGGATAAATCCTAAACAGAGTTCCAGATTAGAGACCTGAGTGTACAGATGGATCCATAATGGGGTGTTTACCCTAGGAGCGACATAAAACTTGTCATCGAGGGACGTTTGGACCCCTCGCTCGCTTCCGGAACGTTAAACAGATAAATTAAATAATTAATTTATTCATTTAATGGCTTAACTCAAGTATCTATTAAACAGTGGCTCGGATTGGAAAACCGAGGGCACCGTTGAGTTCAGAATGTGCCGTTTACCCTAGGAGGGGTGTAACTATTGTGGGCACGACCTGTCTGTGAAAAATGGCCCCATGGGCATTTTCATAATTTGGCGACCTTGGGTGCTAAGTTTAATAACTTTTGAACGGGGTCTCGGATTAAAATTCTGAGACCACCGTTGTGCTCGGGAGGTGGTGTTTGGCCTAGGGGAGGCTTAACCTCGACTCTATCGAAGGTTTCAGATGCGGGTTAAATTATGGGTTTAAATTAATTAAATTTTTTAATTTTATTTAAACCCTTCTCCCCTTCCCCCTCCCTTGTTCACCCCCTCGAGAATCCCTCTCACCCTCAACCTCTCCTCCTATTCTTCACATCTCTGGCGAGGTGGCTCCGGTGAGGCAACTCCGGCGAGGTGCGGCAACTCTGGCGGTCTGTCCGTGAAGCCTCGGGCGAAGCCCAAAAAGGTAGGATTGTCGTTTTTGTTTCATTCTCCCCACCCCTACTTTGAGCCTATTTAATTACATCTAGTTGCTTTTGGATTTTCAAACAAAGCCCATGAATGAGTATTAGAGTTTTTCCCTTTCCAACGCATCTTTCGGAATTGAAATCGGAGTTCGGAGGAGGCCGCAACAGCTCGTCGAAGTTTGCGGGTTTTGGGGAGTTTTTCCGGCGGTCCGGCGAGGTTCCAAGGCGGCGCGACGACGGACCGAGGCGGCGCGGAGACTTCTTCGTGTGGGCGAGCGACAGTGTCGGCTGAGGTGGGGCGGCCGTTGGCCGGAGGGGGCGCGAGGCGCCGTCGGCGCTGGTTGGCGCGACGACGAGGCGAGGTCGCGGTGCGCGACCCCTGTGCGGCGAAAGAGACCCGCCGATGGCGGGTCTTCGCGTGGACGCGACCGGCCAACTGGCCGGTCGGTGGAGAAACCCGCGCACAGCGCGGGTCTCGCGGGAGGCGGCTGGGCCGCGTTCCCAACGGGCTGGCCGGAGCGGGCCGGCCCGAGCGGGGAGGACCGGCTGGACCGGGCCGATTCGGCCCAAGGGGTCCCCCCTTTAAAATATTTGGACGCCCGTATTTTGGGCTACGAGCGTCCGTTTTGAGTGCTGTCTATGGCAGTGCAGAGCTCGTGTCAAGAAGAAGTTTTGAGATGGTTTCGGGAATTTTTAATTCCCGAAACGAGGGGCCTCGAAGGCGCGATGCGTCTTTAAGTGTTTTGACGTTTTTCCGGGGGATTTTGTTTTGGACGGCGCAGACGCGTTCGACGTCTGTTTTGAGTGCTGCCAGTGGAGTTGGGACCCTAGAACCGAGGCGAAGCTTTCCAGGGTGGTTTTAGGCATTGAGGCTGAAGTTGAGGCGCGGGCCCCACGACCCGTCTTTTGAGTTGCATGCAGCATTTCATGACTTTTTCATCGGACGTCCGTTCGGGGCGTGCGAGCAGTCGTTTTTTGGTGTTTTCCGAGGGGATTGCAATGGTGCAATCCACCCGCTCTAATTCCGCACGATGGTGCGGGCCCTCACGAGGGCTGTTTGGGCATTGACGGTGATTTTCCATCTCTATCACCGGGTGACCGTTTTGGGCAAGTGAATAGTCCATTTCGTGTACTTTTTCAAGAGGATCGCAACAATGCGATCCGTTCGTTGTGTTTCGGGACCGGGTTATGGGTCCCATGAAGAACCGCTCATGTGCGGTGTGCCGGAATGCATCTATTTCTCCGAATATCTATTGTGATCAAGTGAGCGGTCTTTTTGACGTGTTTTCACTAGGGGATCACAATGGTGCGATGTGCCTGACTGTTTTCGGGGCTGAGGCTCGGGATCACGGAACGCCGTTCGGGCGTGAGGCGGTGTTGGTTACTTTTTCGTCAGATATTCGTTCGAGGCGAGTAAGTAGTCTAACTCACGTGTTTTTCCATGAGGATTAAAATGGTACGATCCGTTTGGCTGTGCAGAGCCTCTTGTGCGGTCTTATTAAATGTGGAAATGTGAAAGGTGCCCTGGTGGCGGTTCTTCTACCGTGTTTGTAGTGGACCTTTGGCATGTGATCGCGTGCACTCTGGGGGAGTGAGGTTGGTGTCTAAAGAGATGTGGTTGGCCATGCCTGGGCCTTTAAGGTGGAGTTTTTACGTTCATGCCTTCGCGTTGACGTTGGGTGCCGTGTGCACGTTAGCCTTTGGGCTAGAGACATGGTATACTCTGGGAGTATACGGGAGCGCTGAGAGGTACATGTGGATGTTAGTACCTGAGAATGTTTGTGTGCTTGGTTGGGGTTGACTTGGGGCCACACGTCTTGTGGGCCCCATGTGCGTTCCATGCTCTACTTTACGTACTTTTGACCTATCGCGACGTAGAGGGTCCCTCTGTTCTCGTTTGTTTAACCAACAGGGTGGAGTTTTCCCCTGGCTCTGTGCTCGTTTGTTTGACCAGCAGGGTTGAGTGGTCTCCCCCTGGTTTCGTTCTGGATGGTTTGGCCGACAGAGATGGTTCATTTCCTCTATTTCTTCAGCTGTGAGGGTTTTCAGTACCGTGCCCTTTCACTGGACTGCGACACCATTTGCGACTACGTGTGCTCGTATATCGTGGGTGTTTTCCCACTTTCTGGGATGAGTTGTCTCGGTCCGCTTCGACAGTGACTCAACGGATTGGAGTGAGATCACCTTGTGAGGCCTGGGGAGTTTCTCCTGTTGTTTTGTGTTCCCTAGTAGAGTTATTGTGGATTAAGTGTGACCAACACTTTACGCGGGCACCGATCCTCTACCCATGAGGTTTTTTCCAGTAGGGCTGAGGTTGTTTCTAGAAGGGCTGAGGTTGTTTCGAGCAGGGCTGAGGTTGTTTCTACCAGGGCTAAGGTTGTTTCGAGCAGGGCTCACCAGTGGGTTACCATCCAGCAGGGATGGCCAGTACAGTGGTGTTCACCAAGCAGTACCATCCAGCAGGGATGGCCAGAGCAGTTCCGGGCTTACCTCCAACTGGGCTGGGCAGTGGTCCCCGATGCCGATCTTACCTCCAGCTGGGATGGGCAGTGGTCCCCGATGACGGGATTACCTCCAGTGGGGATGGGTAGTGGTCCCCGATGCCGGGCTTACCTCCAGCGAGGCTGGGTAGTGGTCCCCGATGCCGGGCTTACCTCCAGCTGGGCTGGGCAGTGGTCCCTGATGCCGGGTTACCTCCAGCTGGGCTAGGCAGTGGTCCCATTGCCGACTTTAGGCGGGTCTCCCTCCAGTGGATTACCCTATTATGAGACTGGGCTGTGTGGCACCCGTCGACTCTTTTTCGGGTCTCCCTGTAGTGGGAACCCGTCGAATTCCAGGGACCCTCAAGCAGGGATGGGCATGGGGTCGCCTGTCGACTTTGAGCAGACCTCTCGACTGCGGGGCAGTGACGTGGTGTGGTTTGACGTTCCCCCAGAACTCTCAAGTACGAGGAGCGCTTTCCCCATCGAGAAACGTCCTTGTGACATGACCTAAAACCGTGCGGGCGAGTCAGTGCCGCCCAAAGCGGATAGTGTCGAGGTGCGGTGATTGAGCCATTGACTTGTAGTTTAGGGCAGACGTGCGGGAT
Source organism: Viscum album (assembly GCA_963277665.1). Taxonomy (NCBI): domain Eukaryota; kingdom Viridiplantae; phylum Streptophyta; class Magnoliopsida; order Santalales; family Viscaceae; genus Viscum; species Viscum album. Next base: position 1,869,300,668 of record OY728159.1, read on the forward strand.
GCTGGGCATCAATGGTGTTTACTTCTGGGACTTTTGGCCACTCACTTTTCTTGGGCTGAGCTACGGGATGGAGATCCCCTTACAACCTTGTTTGGGCTTCTTAGTGAACATATGTCTATTTATATACCTTGTTCCAGTACCCACTCCTTGGGTTTTGGCTACTCTCCTTCCAGGAGAGGCGAAGACGCGTGGGGTATGCCACGTGCTTTCCGTGTCTAGCTTCTCGTGGTTGGACGAGTATACTCTCCTGCTATAGGTAGAGAAGACTCGATGGGAAGTTCATCTTTTCACCTTTTCCAGCTCCTTGTGTCAGGACGATTCTACCTTCTTTCCTCTTGTTGGGTTGAGCTGGACTCTTTACTGCACTTTCGGTTGTACTCCTTTACTTTTTCCCTATTCGATCTATTGCTCACCCTTCGGTACCTCCTTTGTTGCTCCCTCGAGCCTTCGGGGTATCCTACTGAGTATTTTTATACTCACCCCTGCTTGGGCTTTTCCCTCACTTGGTGTGCCCTTGCAGACGACGGACAGGTTGGTCATGACATCAGAGGAGCTTAAGAGCTTGGGATCTTGGACCGCATGCGGTGGTCGGAGTCGGGTTCCAGGTGGGGGACCCTTCCAGCTGTTTTTCCTTTATTTTACCTGTTGCCGGGTTATGGAACTTTTTGGTTGGGTGCGTGTTTTTCCCCTTTTCTTTTCAGTTTACCTTCAGCTTGTACTTTGTACTGTTTAGAGTTCGATGCACTCTTTTGGTTATTTATAGTAGTTGCCCTTTGATTTTCTTTTTACTCTGCACTTTTTCATTGAGTGTGCTGTGTGTGTGTACAGGTACTTAGGCAAAGGCCTCCCTGAGTTATTGTGCCTTCGGCACTGGTCGTCATCCCCTGGCCTATGGAGGCGGGCTTAGGGTAGTTGCGGCTCGAGCCTGGGTAGGGTCAGGTCCTGAAAATAAATTATTGACCCATTAGTGCAACGATAATAGCAAGAAAAAATATAGTACAAAAAATGTGGAAATAAATGACACCAGATGTAATGTGAAAACCCCCCAAAATAAAATGGGTAAAAAACCACAGGAAAATAGAAGGATATCACTATGGGTAAAAGTGAGAATACAATCCATCACTATTATAAGGATAAAACCCTCATAATACTCTCTCTTGAATATGTGGGGAATAAGGATCACAAAATGCCACACATAAATGATAAACTATCAGTGATGAGATGGTGAAGCTGATGAGATCCATTAGAGGAGAGAGCCTCCCAAAGTGGGGGGGGGGAGGGTGAGACCATCCATTGGAGAAAGAAAACTGCTGAAAAACTTGAGGGGGTGTTATTTTCCATATAATATAATATTACAGTTATAATTACCAATTGTTTTTATAAAAAAATATGGTGATGATATTATTTATAGCAATATATATTCATTGTAAATATAGTGGAGTATATTTATGATGAATCCATTACAAATATCCATCACCAAAAACCATTTTGATCGTAAGTGTCTATCGTAAAAATGTTTTCCATAAATAATCATTAAATGTGTTGGACTAATAGTGAAGAAATTACTTATATTAGTGTTATCCATCACAAAAAATATCATTATATATACAACCGCACACAACCACCCTAATCGGTTTTCAAGAACCAATTTTATCTTTTTTAGTAGATAAATTGTGTTGAATCCAAATCTAACATTGAGAATCCAATTTTACTAACTTTTACTATTTTTTTGAAATTTTTGTTTCAATTAGTTTTTGGTAAGATATTTGTATCTAATGTATTATGAAATAATCTGTGTTGTTTACTTATTTTATCAATTTAATTTTTTTATCACTTTACATTTTGTTTTATTTGTATTTATTATTTAATTAGTTTTCTTTAATGTAGTAACTAAAAGACTAAAATATTAATATAAAGTAAAAATTAAATTTCTAAAAAATGTTTATGTGTAATTATAAAAACTAGTAAAATAGTGAATTATAAAAAATTATTTAAAATAATTTATAAAATAATAAATTATTTAAATTATTTAAATAAATAAAACATTTTATTTTTTAAATACATAAATAATAATAATAAATAATAAAAATCTCAAATGATTCTAATAATAATAAATAATAAATATCATAATAAATTAGTAAAAATTTGTAAAAAATAGTGAATATTATTTGCATGAATATAATATATATTTTTTCAAACAGGTTGGGGTCAAGCCCCTTTATTAGGAAAATAAAAAGGAAACCTATTTTAGACTGAGAGGGAACCCATTACATGGTAAATGACCCAAAATCAATACAACCTAGAGGCCAAAGAACAAACAAAACAAAACCTGAAGGCTCATATGTAGAAAACCACAAAGATATAAGAATCGTAAGTCCAAATGGACCACAATCCCTAAGACACAAAAAAGAAACAAGACCCATGGGCCCCAAAAGACTTGATAGGTAAGGAAACCTCCCACTGATCCTCTATCATCTGAATTCATGCATGGGATGCTGTCAGCCTTGACTGTTGTCGCCATTAACTTGGACCAAACCTTCAATGGCCGCCATACCCCCACCGTACGTCCCCAACCAATGTCAGAAACCGAGCAATTGGCCGCCTTTCACATTCCAGACCATGGCCCATGCCTCACAAAACACCAATATGCCACCTGACAATATAAGAGGTCTGGTCAGAAGGGGGTTAGATAGACGTCAAGCCGAAGAGCCATATAATCCTTGCCAATCGACGATCCCATTCTAGCACCACTCATACACTATAATAACACCTCCCAACCTCTATCGTCTCTTTCGTACCATCTTTTCACTTGACATCCATAGATTTGAAGAAACCTAGCCTTATTCAGTCACTCGAATGAAGGGCGTCACTACCATAGATCTGATAGAGGGCTCCCAAGAACGTGATATCTTGGAAAAAATGCAAACCTTCATGTCAAGTTGGGAATAATCTCCACCACCACCTATGACTTACCCAATGACGGGGTTTTATCACTGCTAGCCCCTGTAATTTCTGCATTGTGTTCTTGGCTGCAACCCATGATTAATCCAAGCTGTTGTTAATCCCTACTATGTTGGGATCATTTTCATATAGCCCTAGGTCTTCCAAGCCCAACATATATGAACTTCTAGGTTTCCATCCTAAAACCCCTAGGTGATAGGAATAATTTCTCATACAAGCTTATATGTGATCCACCATCCTCATTTAAGGGAGTCTTCTTATCTTTTTTTGGCAGAGAATCAATTTATTCTCAAGGCTTACACACATATGAATATTATGATGTTCAAATTTTATCATTTTTTATGTTGTACTATTATTTATAATTAAATATACACATATTTATACATATTTGTATATATTTACACATCAAAAAATAATTTTATAAATAAATATGTGAACATATTTATATATAAAATATCTTTCTAAATATATAAACCATATCTAAAAATAATAATATCCATTTTATTTAAAAATATATGAATATTTATATACCTATAAAATGTATATAAAATGCACATATATATAAATATATTTTTGTGTGTGTCTGTATAAATAAACTGATATATATTATTTATATATTCTAATATATGTATATAAATATAAATATATAATATATGTAAATAAATATAAATATGTATAATTATATTTATAGATACACACACATATATAATATATACAAATGCTTGTATGTTGTACATATGTATGTATTTATTTATTTATAAACACACATACACACAAAACATATTTATAAATTCATTTAAAAATAATCATATAAATATATATTAATATATTAATAAATATATGGATAAAAAATATTACTATATATTTATATAAATAAATAGATATATCATAAAATAGAGAACAAAGCAACATAAAGTAGCAGTAAAGGTGTAGGCACGTGAGGGTGAGGTCCCAAATTCGAATCCAAGGGGAGGCACACACAAGTGTGGGCATGAGCAAGCATTGTTCTAGTGCTGATAATGGTCCAAATGAGGGTCAGAAAAACACTGATAAAAGAGTAGAGTGGGTGTCTGGCATTGATAAAAGTGGGGGTGGCCTCCCTACTGAATATCACCCCTATTTACAGATTTTTTATGACTTTTAACAATGTTTTTTTCAACTCTGATAAAAGGGGCCTTTAACAATGCTTTTTTTAGTGCTGATAAAAATGACCCCTTTTAATAGTGCTTAGATTAACAATTCCTTTTTAGTGCTGATAAAGGATTATTTTAGAACTTTTAAAAGCCTGTTTTGTAGTAGTGATTAAACAGAATTTCTATACAAGGCACCACCATTGATACACATGCTCCAACTAGATCCATCATTATTGTTCTTAAACTGGTTTTGGGGCCATGCACATCACACTTTGGCTACACCATGATTCTGATACCACTTGTTGGGATCATTTTCCTCCAGCCTTATGTCTTCCAAACCCATCACATAAGCTCTTTTGGTGTTCTATCCTAAAACCCATGGTTTGTAGGAGGAATTGCTCATCTAAGATTATATGCGAGCCACCATCCTTTACAGAATTTGATGCGAAATTTTGGTTTTCACCCAACATGTTGTACATGTTTAGGGTTTTTCACCGCACACAACCTTTCTCTTCATGGGGGTTCCAAGCTTGCTGTCAAACCCTATGGCACAGGGATAAACTTCACCACCGCACACAACCTTCCTCCTCTTAAGAGATCCATGCTCACTGCCAACCCTTGCTGTAAGATGCTAGGGTTCACCGCTACACATGAACTTCCTCCTCTCAAAAGATCTAATATCACCACCAACCCCTACTACACAGGGCTAGGGTTTACCGACGCATATGGATTTCCACCTCTTAGGATATCCTCCATCTCTTCGTTATAAAAATAATATTAAAAAATAATAATAATAAAAATAATCCAATACAAAATAATGAAAATTATAAAAATAAAAATTATAATAAATTATTAAAAAACAATAAAATAAAAAATAAAAAAGTAAAAAAATAATTAACTTTAATAAGTATTTATTTATTTATTTTATAATAGTTATTTAAAATTAACTTTATCATAAAAGGAAAAATAATTAATTTTTTTAAAAAATAAATATATATAATAAAAATATTATTATAAAATAATGAATAGAAAACTAAAAAAATTATAATTATAAAAATTTATAAAATAAAAAAATTTAAAATCATTGAAATAAATAAAAAATAATTTTTTTTAAATAATAAATAATTCCTATGATAATAATAATAATAAATATAATAATAAATTATTAAAAATTAGTTGAAATTATTTTTATAAAAAAATAAATAATAAAAATGAATTATTGTAAAATTATTTTAAATTATTAAATAAAAAATATAATAAATAATAAAAATTACGATAAATTAATAAAAATTTTATAGAGTAATAAGAATTAGAAAAAACTATTAGTACAAAATAATAAGATAATTAAATTTTTTAATCATTCATCTTTTTAAAAATTTGGGTAGCATTTATTTAAAATTATCTATATCATAAAAGAAAAAACAATTTTAAAACAATTTTTTATATTAATTAAAAATAAAATTTTTATTGTAAAATAATTAGTTAAAATTATATAAATAATTAACTATAATTATAAAAATTAGTAAAATAATAAATTAATATAAATCAATAAAATTGTTACAAAATTTAAAAAATAAAAAATTATGATTTTTTGAAAATTAGTAATATTATTATTAACTATTTATTGGAAAATTGATAAAAACAATAATTTTTTTTAAATTAATCATCTTTTTAAAAAAATTATTATATTTTTTTATTATAAACTAATTATTGTTCTTTAGAAAACAACGGAGAGAGAAAATTGACCCCAATTTTTATTATGAGAGTGTGATCAAATAAGTCATTAGAAAAGTTCATTCAAAGAATTCAGGCTAGACATGGGGAAGACCATATATGGAGTGACAATCATGGATTGGGATGAAGCCCTTGTGCACCTTTTCATAGAGTGGCGATAGCGGGCCCCAGGCGCGACGTCAGAGTGTCAAGGTAGAGCGGGCGAATGACAGGAAGGGGGGAGATTCCAGTATAGAATCATTGTTCCACATATCCAAGGTTTGTGTGCCTTTCGGCCTTTGGACCAAGTATCATGGGCCTTCATGCCCTATGTAAGGGTTTCCTCTCAACCTAGTTAAAAATAGGGTTTACCCATAAATAAAATAAAAATGGAATTATAGGAGGAAAAAGTTCACATGCTTCTGATATAAATCCTATATTTACTAAGGGTGTTGAAATATTTATTACATTTTCATCGTTAAATAAATTTTTTTAGAAAGAGAAAATTAAGGTTCCTTGTAAGAAATGTGATCTTAGGAGATATGAAACATTCAATACCGCCAAATTTCATCTATTAAATTTTAATTTTTTGGGAAGATTATTCTATTTGGTATCAACATATTGAATATAATTTAGAGTAGAATTTAATTTTTTTTGTTCCTGATGCATCACAATTTCAAAATTTAGTACATGAGGTTTCCAGTTCATCTTTTCAACAAATATAAACTCAGAATGATGATTCAAATTCTAAATTGTAACCATATCAATTTTATGAATTGTTTATTTTTTTGAGAATTACTTATATCCTGGATGCGAGAAAAGAAAATTAGAAATTGTTATAATATTTGTGGCCATTAAATCAGATTTTGAAATGTCTAATATATAATTCAATTGAATAATTTGTTTGTTTAATTTTTTTTTTCTAAAGTGAAATACATCGTCAATAAATTTATATGAAAGTAAAAATGTTGGACCATAATTTGGGTCTTAGTTATTAGAAGATTCATGCATATCAAAATAACTGCATCTTATATTATAGTGATTATGAATCTTTTGTTAACTCTTCAACATGTGAACAATCAAAGTACAATGACATGCAACATGGAAAATACAAACTTTTTCTTATAAAATATTTGAGGTATTTTTTTTGATTACAACCATATTGTAGAGAATATTTTTAGGTAGTAGAACAACTTCCTTCATAACATTAAATTGATCCATTGTTTCTATAAATGGAAGATTAAATCATCATTGTGATAGTCATTTTTTGAAACATATTGATTAGTTGCATTCTTTTTTTTTCTCTTTAGAACCACATAATTTATGGTTAGTTCTTTCTATAGATGTATTTTTCCTTTTGGTGCTTACGATAATCAATATAATTAGTAGTATATTTTCATAACACCGTAAAACTCACCTCTTTGGATATTGATGAAAGAACCATATATCATAAGGCTACGGGTGAAGCGGAAGCACTGATGGTGGGTAATAAATCAAAAACTAATTTGAATTAGAGTTTCCTGAAAACCCAATAAAGGATCTTGCACATTAACTTTATAATTAATTTATTTATATCTGAAGAAAATAATTACCTCATCTTAAGATCCTTTCTTCAATGATGTTGTTGATCTTATGAAAGACCCTTTTCAGATATTTAACTATAAGGATCTAAGCGAATAATCCCTCTAGCGGTGATCCACATGTGCTCATTTGATCTCTGAATAACACCGATTGATTTCTGAGAGCTAGCGTGGTGAATTTATCATCTTGTGTTGTTCATGTTTATCACATGTAGTTTCTTCGAGCTTGAAGGTATATATCTAGTGATTCTTGTTCTTGAGAGGAGGATGAATGGAGAGAGAATCCCATTACATGAAATTATTTTCAAATATCAATTAACCCTACACAATAGACATAACCATCTATTTATAGAGTCATAGCTTAGGTTTAAATATTATTTAATTGCGTATTATCCATTAAATAATATAATAATAATTATTAAACACCATTATTTATAATAATAATTATATTATTATTTTATTGTTTTCTCTAACTTGTGCAATGAAAAATATTTTTTACCATCTTGGAAATAAATATTCATCACTAAACACGATCTTGGTCTGTTCCAATTCCTCAACATTTATTGAATACCTGAATAAATATTTAATTAAATATTTTATTCATCAATAAATAAAATAAATATTTTACTCAAAATATATTGAATAAATATTTATTAAATATTCACATAATAAATTATTTATTACCATGTGAATATTAACTATAAATAGAACATGAATAGATATTTTCTTCCGTCTTGAGAATAATATTTATTCTATTAATAAAATTCAAATAGAATTCAATTGAGATCACTAGAAATAATTAGTGTGTGACCCTCTAGGATTATTTCTCACTGGAATTAATTAGGCTTTACTAAAGCCCAAAATTAATATCTAGCAACAGGTCAAGACACCCAAAAGAAAGAAATTAATGTCATAACATTGATAATCACCTACGAATGCTCACCATGTAATATAATCCCTTTGTCTCAATATCTCATCAAGTACATTACACATCTATTTCATCAACCTATGTGCTTAATACATCTTTCTTTGACTAAATAAAATAAACAAATCATTACACCATGGACATGTGTTGGAACCTCCTTATTTTAATGATCAAAAATCATGTTTGTTATATTTTTAATAAGATTAATGTTTTTTTATAGTACATTATTTTGTAGAGAAACTTGGATAAGTAAAAATCTACTGTTAGTTCAAAGAGATTTACCATTAGTACAATCAGATATTCTAGTGGATTGAATCTACTATTGATGGATCTACTTTTGAGGAAATCTATTGGTAGTTCAACACATCTACCGTCAGACTAGTTCTACCGCCAAATTAGATCTACTTCCACAGTTGATCTACCGCCAATCTATGCCAAAACTAAGGCGATATACCATTAGTAAGGATCTAAAACTAGTATTACATCATTGCTTTCCATATTTTCTTAATTTGAATTTAATTCCTCAAATGAATAGTTTTTAAAATTTAATGCATTCAAGTCCCACATAGATTTAAGAATAATTATTCCTAAACCACTCCACAGATGCATTGAAGACAAATTTAGAGTTTCCTGATTTAGTGCTCAGTATGAGTATCTAAGATTTTGTTATTATTATTTTTCAATGGATATTTGGATCTGGAGAGTTATATATTCTAAATAACCCCCCCATGTGTGTGATAATGACTAGTGGGGTATGGAATACATAGTTGAACACAAACCTTCATTTGCTGAATCAGATATAAATCCTAATACACCTTTGTATGGAAGGACCCTAGATATCTATAGATAGAAAAAAAGGAATTTTCTAACTTTACTATACTCTGTTTTCATGCAATTTTTAAAGAAACTGTTGGAGATCCTCAAAAACCCAAATTTGAGGACCTTCTAAACATCAAAATCTTTTCAGACCGAGTAATAGCACTTATTACAATCTATAATGATTTTATCTTTCTATTTATGCTTTACATTTTAGATACGTGTTACATTACTCTATTTATATATTCACACTGTCTCCTATACCAAATTAGAGTGTTCTTAATACACTTCCAAATTTATTTATTTTTATACCCACGGTAACTGTGGAAGAGGTCCTACATGTCCTGATATTGTTTTTCATCCCTTGTATAACTATGGAAGAGGCTTTAAGTTTGGAAAACCTTGTGTGTTATTGTTTGTAAAACCTGATCCATGTTGTGAATCAAGTTTATTATTTAATAAATTGCTTGGCAGTAGGTGATTTCCAAGTGGAGGGGATTAAGTATCAACTTGAGACTGAACCCCTTATTTTATTCAGTTGTGTGTTTTATTAGTTTTTTCTATATTTAAAAGTTAAAACTGTATCTTTTATTTAAATCTATAAACAAAACTTTACTTTGATAGTTATTCTTAATTTTTATATATAAATTTTTTGATCAAGTAATTTGATTTCAAAAGTTAAATTGATTTCACATATTATTTTAATTGAGCCTTAATACCATTTTAATAAATTATTTAAAAGATAAAACTTATACAATTCTACTATTTTGATTAATTAGACATTTTTATAAATTTTGGGGATTTAGTTTTAATTTTTTTAAATAGAATTTTTTTATTGGGAACTCATTTCATCTCCCTCTTGAGTTACTCTGACCAACATTTGGTATAAATAAATATTCAAAAATATTTTCAAGTTGATTTAGTTATATTTTAAAGATATTAAATTTCTATTATTTAAAAATTTAATTATTTATGGAAAATAATAGACAAGTGGTATTTGATATAAATAAGACTCCTTATTTTAATGTAACTAACTATTCATAATGGAAGATTAAAATGAAAATTAATATTGAGAGTGTGGGTTTTGAAATTTGGACTCTAATTGAAGACAATATGAATTACCCAAAATTTCTAGAACTAAATGGAGTGATCCTACTAAAGGATATTTTAAAAATAACTATAAATCTATGAAGGATTTATATTGTTCTTTAAGAGATTAGTATTTTAACAAAATTTTTTCCTATACCACTGCTTTTGAAATTTGGGATTCCTTATATCTTTCTCATGAAGGAACTTTTAATGTTAAAGAAATTAATTTGAATAATTAAAAAAATTAAATATGATTCTTTTAATATGAAACTTTACTAACCTATTTAGGAAATTTATCTTAGGTTTAATGAGATTTTGAACATTATTAATTCACTGGGGAAACCGATCTATGAAAAATATTAAGTGATGCACCTATTGAGATTTTTACTAGACAAATGGAGAGGTACTGCAATTTTAATATGAGAGTCATGTGATATTGGTAAGTTTCATATTAAAAAGATGATATGAAATATTATGATTTATGAAGAGGAACTCAAAGTAAATAGATAAGAAGGGGATGGACCAAATACGAATTATATAGCCTTCAAAACTAATGCTTCAAAACAAAAAGATAAGATCAAAGATGAAAACTCAAGTGATGAAGAGTCACTAGATGATAGTGATAAATAAATGGCCCACTTGACCAGAAGATTCAAGAAATTTTAAAAAAGGAATAAGTTCTTTAGGAAACCCAGTTTTAAAGGAAAGTATGAAAATAACAGCAATTAGAGAAAATAATGGAATAAGGATGATACTATAAATGAAATAGTCTTTTATGAATGTGAGAGAAAAGTTCGTGGAAAAGATGAATGTACTAAGTTAAAATTCAAGAATAAATATGATGAAAAGGGTAATAGGTATAATAAAGCTATAAAAAAACTTAGCGTGCTTCATAATATAGTTCAAGTGATTCAGATTCAACAAGATAAGATAAACATGATATAGAATATATATATTTTATTAAAAATAGATCTGAGGTATCTAATATTTTTCCTGGATGTCCTTTTCATATTTCTAATCCTTTTTGAGCTGAAAAAAGTGAATAAAAAATTTATAATGAAGAAATTTTTGAATAATTTAATATCTTAGAGGATAATTTTAATAAACTTAAAGATAAATACAAAATCTTAAAGAAGAAGCATGCTATGACTGCTAGTTTTAAAATTGAATACTAGTATTGATAAGGATAAAAATGGCCAATTACTAAAAGAGAATAATGTTCTGTGTAGGGATTTTCCCACCTTGAAATAATAAAAAGTTAATGTTGGATGGATGAATAATGAGTTAAAATTATCTAATGATAAATTAAAAATGATTTTGAAAGATTTACAAATGGAATAAATATCTCGACCCATATTCTTGGAAATAAAAATGCACCTAAATATACTACGGGTATATGGTATCAGCTTGGATAAAGAAAAATTATTAAAAATAAATTTATTCCTACTCCAGTTCTATTAATTCTATCACTAGTTTTTATTCTTCTAGACCTAAAAAAGTTTTTATTTCTAAAATTATAAAATATGATTATATGAAACCTATTAAGCATTTATGGATTCTTAAATCTTTGATTACTAACAAGTATGGATCCAAGAAAATCTAAGTACTAAATTCATTTTTAGTTTAAAATTTATTTTTTAGGAAACATGCATGAAAAGATCCAGTAAGAACTTATGTTATTTGGATAGTAGCTACTCCAGACACATGATTGGGGACTATTCAACTTTCAAGAACCTAATCAAGGTTGATGGTGGTCATCTCACTTTTGGTGATAATGAAAAATGAAAAATAATTTGTCTTGGACAAATTAGTAACTCTAATTATACTTTAATTTTCAAAGTTTAATTTGTAGATGGATTAAATTACAATCTTCTTATCATATCATATATATGTGATGATGGGTTTCATGTTAAATTTGAAAATAATTTCTAAAAAATTTTTGATTCTAAAAATGATTTAGTTCTTACTAATTTAATAAATGATAACATATTTACTGTTAATTTAGATTCCTTGTTTTGTCAAAATATTTCCCGTCTAAGTGCCTTTCACAATGAATCTTGGATTTGGAATAGGATACTAGGACATTTCAATATTCATCTCTTTAAGAAGCTAACTGAGAAAGGGTTATTCAAGGATCTACCTAAACTATAATTTCCAAATGATAAAGTCTATAAACCTCATAAAAAAGGGAAACAATACAAAATATCTTTCAAATTAAATAAATAAGTTTCAAATTCTCAACCACTAGAGTTGGTTCACATGAACTTGTTCGGACTCTCTAGAGTTTCTAGCCTAAATAAGAAACACTATGTTAATGTTCTAGTAGATGAATTTTCTATATATACTTAGGTATTCAATATAGATCACAAAAGTGAAACTTTTTCCTAATTTACTAAGTATTATAAATCTATATAAAATCTTAATATTTTAAGAAGTGATCATTGTCTTGAGTTTGAAAATCATGATTTTGAATCATTTTTCTCACAAAATGGAAATTCTCATAATTTTCTTCTCATAGGACCCCACAATAGAATGGTGTGATAGAAAGGAGAAATAGAAAAATTCAAGAAATTTCCCAGACCATGCTCAATGAGTATGACTTACCTATTTATTTTTTAGAAAAAGATGTAAATACAACTTATTACACAATCAATAGATTTTCAATTGGACCTCTTTTAAATAAAACTCTATATAAATGTGGTGGTTTTTATTTGAGATAGCTTACCTGTAAGTGTATGAAGGTAAACTAGAATCTATGGTTAAAGAAATGGGTTGTGGATAATGAAAAGTTATATTAGGATTTCAATCTTTTGGATCACCCTACAAGACCTAAAAATATAGTTGATCCTATCTTAGAGCCAGATGAAGTTGTGATTTACTCTAACGAGGAAGTGGAAAAATAAGAAGTAGAAATAAGAGAATAAGTAGCTATGTCACTTGAGGAAGGGATTGAACTAGATGTGGTCAAGATCCCCTATGTTTCCTATGGAGCTTCTAGCTCCTCTATTTATCTTCCTGAAAGAGAGATATTGTTAAGTGAAGGTAAAGAAGAGAAAACTAAAGTCTCATGAGAAGAATGGGTTGAGGGTTATTTTGAAAGATTAAGAAAATTAGTTGAGGTTTCATATGGTTCTAATGGATCTTCTAATGATAATGGTGATGGACCTCATGCCTCATAAGGTCATGACACTATTGGTGATTCTATTAAGAGAGAAAATTCACATTTATCTACAATTATTTTTGTTTCAGATAGGTCTATAAATGAGGGTATACCTAGTTCTATTCAGCCTACTAGCCATGAATCTACTCTTAGAGATGAGTATAGAGCACTTGTTGAGGGTGAGGAATCCCCAGGCTCTACATCTATCAGTTTTTCAATACATCTAAAATTAGTTCAGCATAATCTACTGGTGAACTAAATTTACTTCCAAACAAAATCCACTGCTCGACCATATCTACCGCTATACCAGATATACCATCATATTAGATATACCTCTATATTATATCTATCAACAGTGTTGATCTACCAATAGTATATTATAATGTTGAGGTGATATACTATTAGTAAGGATCTACTACCAGTCTGCTACTGTTTCTATCCAGATTTTATTAATTTTAATTTAATTCATCAAATAGCTAGTTTATAGAATTTAATGCATTCAAGAACCATGTGTATTTAATAATAATTATTCCTAAAACACTCTACATATGCATTGATGACAAAGTAATATTTTCCTGATTTAGTTCCCAGTACGAGGATCCAAGATTTTGTTATTATTATTTTTCAATGTATATTTATGCCTGGAGAGCTATATATTTCTATGAACTCCCTCATGTGCATGAGAGAGACCAATGATGTATGGAATACAAATTTGAACAAAAACCTTCATTCAATGAATCATATATAAATCATAATACAACTTCATTTAGAAGGATCCTAGACATCTACAGACATAAAATAGAAATATTTATCTAGACTCAAAGATAATCTATTTTCCTGCACTTTTTGAAGAACCTATTTAAGCTCCTCACAAAGAAAAATTATAGGACCTTTGAACATCTTAATCTTTTAAAATAAATTAGCACAAATTATTCCAATATGTAACCATTTACTCTTTCTATTTATGCTTTACATTTGATCTATGTGTTACATTACTCTATTTATCTATAAACACTATCTTCTATACCAAACCGGAGTGTGCTTGATATACTCTTCCAAATTTATTTATGTGTATACTGAAGAAAAATATGGAAGAGGTATTGTGTGGTATGTTATTTTTTTTCATCCCACGTATAACTAAGTAAGAGGCTTTAATCTTGGACAACCTTGTGTTCTATTGTTTGTAAAACCCGATCCAGGTTCTGGATCAATTTTTTTGTTCAATAAACTGCTTGGAAGCTGGTGATTTCCAAGTGGAGGGGATTAAGTCTCAACTTGAGACTGAACCCCTTGTTTTATTCCATTGTGTGTTTTTTTAGTTTTATTTTTCTACATTTCAAATTTAAATCTATATCTATTATTTAAATCTACAAACAAAACTTTAATTTTATAGTTAATTTTAATTTGTGTTTATATAAAGTATTTGATCATATAATTTTATTTCAAAAGTTAAAGTGATTTACAAGATTATTTTAACTAATCCTTAATCTCACTTTGAGAAATTATTTGAATGATCAAACTTATATAATTATAATATTTTGATTAATTGGGAATTTTTATCAATTTGGGGTATTTAATTTTAAATTGTTTTAAACAGAAATTTTTATTGGAAACTCAATTCACCCACTATTGAGTTACTCACTCCAACTAACACCACAAAATTTAATGTGATGATTATATTACAATCTAAGGTAAAATATATCAACTTATATAAATATTAAAGAGATGAATCCTTCCTTGACTTATCCATTAATAACATATCATTCATGATGCACCCAAAATACCCTACTTCTTACCAACATATGGCATGATGGTTTTCATCATAAAATCTAAGTTCATGATTCATGAAATGTATTAATTATAATATTAAATTATAAGGACCATTACACATAATCACATATAAAAAATATTTGATGACACGAAAACCTGCAGAATTCCTACTGGTGGGTCTGTTCTCATAATCTTCGATCTTGGAGATTACCATGTGCGAACTTCATGAGAATAAGGCTCATTTACTTACAAGTAATATCACCTAAAAATCTATATACTATGTGCCCCATCATAATATTATATCCTAACACATAACTATATTTAAAAATATCATCATGGTACTTCAAGTTTCTCATTATAGTGGGAAACTACTATGACCTTATTAATGAAACTTATACCCTAAGAACTTATTACATTAGATTCATGCAGAACAATGAATAATATGTAAAAAGATATTTTATCAACATTCAAATTATCAAATATACATGTAATTAAAGTAAAAAAAATTATTCCCAGGACACCAACTCTAACAAAATTCTACTTGAACTAGAGCCAACTACCAACAAATTTCAATCTGCTAGACCTCACATAATAATCATGTTTCTATTGAATAAGGGATTTAGTCAAGGGGTCTTCCACATTGTCTTTCATGGAAATTCAACTCACTACAAATTCACCTCTATAAGAAAAATACCTCAACAAATGATACTTAAAAATTATATTATTCATCCATTGATGTAACCTTGTATCCTTTGTAAGAGCCACTATTATAGTATTATCACAATAGAGTGTGATAAGATCTTTAATTATAGATACCACATCAATATCTTGGAATAAGTTTCAAATTCATACTGCTTCTTTAACTACCCCAGAAGTTCTAATATACTTGGACTCTACTATATAATCTATGAACATATCCTTCTTTGAGATCTTCTAGCTCACAACACCTCCATTCAAAGTGAATATGTATCCTTTTTGTGATTTTAGTTCATCTTGATCTATTTAGAAACTAGCATATTCAAATCCTTTGATGACTAGTTCCTCATCACATCCATAGACTAGTAACATATCCTTAATATGACTTAGATACTTAAAGATAGTCTTGACCACCATCCAATGGAGTTCACTTGGGTTAGCTTGATATTTTCCTACCATACTTAACGTGTAAGTGGAATCTATCCTAGTACATAAAATAATACACATGACCGATCCAATCTCCAGTGCGTATAGAATCCTTAACATTATTTATCTTTCCTCATGTGTTTGAGGACACATTTTATTGGAAATATAAATGTCATGTGACATTTAAAACAACACCTATTAGATTTTCCCATACTAAATCTATTCAGTTTCTTGTCAATATACATGACTTGACTTAGGATGAGTAGTCTCTTAGATATATCATTATGGATCTTGATCCCAAGAATGTATGTTTCCCTACCTAAGTCCTCTATGCTGAAGAATTTATTCAACCAACCTTTGATATACTATAATAATGGTGTCTTATTTCCAATAAGTAATATGTCATCGATATAAACTATTATTAAAATGAATGCACACCCACTAAACCACTTATAGAAACAAGGCTCATATTTGTTATTTATAATGCCAATTTACATTATGGATTCATAAAAATTAACGTTCCATGACCAGGATGCTTTCTTTAAATGATAAATTAATCTTTACAATTTAAAACTTTATTGGAATCCTTTTGGGTCACAAACCCTTTAGGTTCTGTTATATTGATATCTTTCTAAAGGTTCTCATTAAGAAAGGATGTTTTGACATCCATTTTCCGAATCTCATAGTCATGGAAGGCCATAATGGAAAGTATAATTCTAATGGATTTTAGCATTTCAACTAGTAGTCAATGCCTTGATGATATTTAAACCCTTTTGAAAACGGTCATGCCTTATACTTACTAACTTATCCATCCATGTATAGTTTCTTCTTGAATACACATTTACAACCAATGGAATTTATATCCACCGGTGGATCTAAAAAAATTAAAACTTGGGTTTTGGTACACAGAATCCATTTTATATTCATGGATTATTTCTAATTGGAAACATATTTGACACTTACCACTTTCTTATATGTTAGAGGATCATTATTATCAACTAATAAAGAGTCACCATCCTCCATGACTAGAAAACCACATCATTCTGGTTATCTAACCTCTATTGTAATTCTATATAGTACTTATGTCTCTAGAACATATTATTTCATGAGGTTTTGTGGAATATATTAATGTGTCAACTCTTGTGTACCTTGATACTAGAATTCATTAAACTCTACCTCTCTCCTGCCATCTCTTTTAGATATGTGACCCCACTCAAAGAATATGAAATTTATTTCCACCATTACCTTTTTTATGAGGGGATGTATAGGTAATATCCCCTTGATTCAATAGGGTAAACTATAAAGGTAAACTTTGTGCCTAGGGGTGAAAGTTTATTACCTAAATAGGCCTTAACAAGTGCTTCACAACCCCAAACACATAAGTATAATAAAAAAATTTTCTTTCCATTCAATAATTGGCATGGGATATCGTCTGCTGCTTTAGTCAACACTTGGTTTAGTATTTGTGCTATTGTTTGTAACATGTATCCCCAAAAGGATAATGAAATAATCACATGAATCATCATTGATCTCACCATTTCTAACAATTCAAAAATCTTCCTTTCTCTTACACCATTCTATTGAGGTGTATAAGGATGAGTGAGTTGGGATATGATCCCATACTCCTATAAATAATCAATGAAGTCTTGATTAAGATATTCTCAACTATGGTTTAAGTAGAGTTTCTTAATATTATTACCAAGATGGTTCTCAACTTGTTTATTTTATTAATTATATATATCAAATGAATTCTACTTGTACCTCATAAATTATACATATCCATATCTACTAAAATAATTAGTAAAAGTTATGAAGTATGAGTCTCCACTAGTTGCTTCAATAGAAAATGGTCATACACATTGGAATGAACTAATTCAAGAAGCTCTTTAGCCCTTTCACCTTTCGCACTAAAAATGGATTTGTTCATTTAACATTGTAAACATTCATTAAATACACCAAGTGGATTTAGTGCAAAATAATTTAAATATCCATATTTGTGTAATTTAGTCAAACACTTTTCGTTTACATGACCTAGCTGATGATGCCAAAGTGGGGTGTGGTGTGAGTCATGTGAAAAAGTTTCATTATCTATTTACATTACTTGGTTCATGTAATACAACACATAAAGACTGCTATTTAAATGTACCTTACCATAAAAAATGATATCTTTATAAAATAAGAAACATTTATTCCCGAACTTGAATAAATCCATTAGTATCAAGTCTAGATATAGAAATAATTTTTTGGTAACATATAGAACAAAATAATAATCCTTCAAAACCAATTTCATTTTCATTGTAAATATGAGGTGGTAGTCCCTGATATCCATGAAAACTATTTTTTCTCAATTTTCTACTCATAGATCTACCTCCCCTTGGTTAATCCTTTTGAATCCACTTGGTTCCTATATTTTAATACATATATGAAAATAAAAACATGTATGTAATACCCAATTTTTAGAAACAGATAAATTTCATTCAACACAAAATTCACATGAAGCTTCCCCTTGCTTCTTAGGCTGAGTGGAGTTTTTCTTCCAGTATCCCTTCTTTCCACATGTGAAAAAAACCGCACTCTACTCCCTTTCTTTTACCTCGATCTTTATTTTATTATAAAGGTGTGAAAAAGATTTGGTCTTAGAGGTCTTTTATTTCCCAATCTATTTTTTCACCATAAGGATGTAGGTATTTTCCCACATTTTCTCCTTATAAACTTGGTGAAGAAGAGTGAGTAGATATGGAAGATACTTATCAATGTGATTCATGATAAAATTTACAAAAAATATGGAGAATCTATGAGGGAGTGATGCAATAACGAGATTGATGCACACTTCATCAGGGAGTTTAAACTCCAGAACCTCTAAGTACTCAATCTATCCAATTATCTTGACTAGGTGAGGCCCATATGGAATACGCTCTATAAGATTAATATAAAACAGTGATTTGGATATCTGAACCATTATTATCTTTCTCTCACCTGGTAGTGACTATAGAGATGCTCGAGCATGCAATAAGCACCCATGTTTTCATAAGACTTCATGAGTTAACTAGACATAAAATGATAACATAAAACATTGAATTTAAACCAAATCATTAATATGTTTTTTATATATAATTAACTCTTCACCACTCACCTCTTTGGTAGGAAGATCAGGCATTAAGGATTCAAGCATGTAAGATTTCCATTCATGGCAGCACACAACCCAAAGGTGTCTAAACCACTCATAGAAGTTACTACCAGTGAGGAGAAGGTATTAATTTTATATCAATTATATGGATAGTGTGGATGATGAAATTTACATTTATTTTAAATTTTAAAATAAAATATTGTTATTACTTTTCTTTATTACAAATTATGTGAGAAATAATTACAATGATTTTTTATTAAATCTACCACTATTTTATTAAGTCACAATAAACCTCACCATTGAAATCAAAATGTATATTTCCTAGGAAATTCTAGTGTAAAGGATCCATATTCCCCTTTTTATAACCCTAATAAGGGTTTTTCAAGATATTTAGAGGTATTTAGGTAGGTAGACCTTTTCCAACTGCGGTCTTGCAGCTCATTGACATGTTGAGCGGACTACCCAATCCTGAAATACTAACTTGGATTTCCTCAATAATTTCCTCCAAGGTACATAATGTTTATAAAGTGATACTTATCTTTATGTAATATGGTTAATTCAACCCATAAACTTTATAAGAACTCTATATTAAAAGTAAGTGTCCCAATGAGGATTGGTCAAATACTTAGTTCTAAGGCTTTCATTCAAAAACATGTAATGGAAGACTAAGTTTGAATTTATATTTAATTGAGGGATTTTATTTATTAAGCATAAAATTATCTTGTTTTATATTTTTGATGTCTTGTTAATATTAAGTGGATTTTAATTAAGTGGTTAACCATTTTTTAATAAAACATTTACACATAATCAATTTATTTATATTTCATCTGTGCGTATTAGTTCATTTATTTACGTGATTGCAGTCTTGCATCCATAAAGTAAATAATTAATAAGAAGAGAAAAAAACAAACAAATAAATGACCCAATCTCAATCTTATCTAATGGTTGATTTATTGATCAGACAATAAATCAACCTATGACCTAGGGGAAAAATCCTTATTTTGATCTTGGAACAAGTTTCATCTCCATGTGTACACCTGTGTATCACATGGGTTGGAATCATCTTGGTTCCTCCTTTAACCACATCCATGTTCCTTGGGGTACTCCATTAATTACATATATTTATAACACACATGTAGGTGAGGGGAACCAAAGGATTGGTTGAGTGGGATTACATAAATAACATTGGACACACATATCCTATATAATAATGGAGGGAGGGATGACACGTAGAACATAATTTTAATTTAATAATTAATAATTAATAATTAAAAACCCATGAAGTAAATTAAATTAAAAAAATAAAACTCATACACAAGTCTTGGTCAAACTCATGAATGGTCATACACATGCAATGAATATGAAAAAGTAAAACCAGTTAATATTCATTTCTATTTTTTCTTTATTATTAAAATAAAAACACTTGAATTAATTAATTAATTAATTACCTTTCATATTAATGACATTATGAATTATCTTATAGACACACATCATAAATGAATTCATGGAAAATAAACAACAGAACCAATAATTACAATAAATTAATTGACCATTTAATAATTCTTTAAAACCATTATTAAATCTTCAAACACAATAGGTGGAAATCAATACAATAAGGTTTTAATGCTGCAATTATAAATTTAATGTAATTTAATTCTATCCTCTATTAGGAGACTATACATCATGTACTTACGAGATACACACCTTGTACCTCAATTTCCATATACATGGGATACACACTTGGGGATTTAGTCTGTATCTTGGCTAGACTGAACAACATTTACAATCCAGCTGCATGATGTGTACCTCTCCTACAGTGTGTCTACGATAAATTCATGGTTCTTCAGTGTAAATATTGGTGGATTACATGACATGTACTAATGAGCTACATGCCGTGTGGTCTAAATTACATGAGTCTACTCAACACTCTGAAGGTATCAATGTGTTCATCGGATGAGAGACTAAATGATGTGTATAATTCAATTATATTCCACATATTTCACATGCCTTGTGTCTATATAACTCACAAAGGAACTAGATGTGCATCTCAAACATGGGAATTAATGAACTACATGCCTTATATGCTGACTACATGTTGTGTACTTAATTAATTCTCTGAGATGTCAGTCTCAAATAATTTTAACCATGTATTTGACCACACAGTTTGTGTAAATTTAGCCGCTAAACCTTATGGACTACATGGTGTGTATTCCAGCTACACACCATGTAATCTGACATAATTTGTTCTAGGTTGGCATAGTCTATACATGTTGTGGAATAAATTCACTACATGTATTTACTACTTGGAAGTTCGTGTATCCCATGAGATGTCCAGGTGTAGTGCACTTTGGTACACAACATGTGCTCCGACTACACACTGTGTAATGTCATGCTATCCATCCAGAATCCTTGACACTTCCAAATGTATTCTCTAGTTATTATTCATCTTTTATTAGTTCTTTAAGAAAATGAAACACCAAAAGATGATGATTAATATGTAAAAAAAATGTTAATTAAAAATATATTAAATAACTAATAATTATTGAAATGAAAAACTCCCCTTATTGATCATATATATCAAAAATAAAATAAATAATTATAAATTTGAAACATGACCACTCTGATACCACTTGAAGGTTCTATGTGTAGGGGAAGCATCGATAGTGGGTGATAAATCCAAAATTAATTTGACTTAGAGTTTCCTAAAACCCCAATAGAGAAACTTTAACATTAAATTTATAATTATTTATTTAGATATGAAGAAATGAATTACCTCATCTTAGGATCCTTTCTTTGATGATGTTATTGATCTTATAAATGTCCATTTTCAGATTATCTTCATTTCACTATAATTATTAAGTGTAGAATCTCTCTAGCAGCGATATACACATGCTCCTTAGATCTCTGAATGACTCCTATTGATCTTCGAGTGCTAGCATGACAAATCAATCATCCTGTGTTGTTCATGTTGATTACATGAAATTACTTTGAGATTGAAGGTATATCTTTTGAAATTTTCATTCTTGAGAGGAATAGAGGAGGGGAAATGAAGAGAGAGAATTACATTGTGTAAATAAATTCTCAAATTCCGATTAACCCTACACAATAGACATATCCATCTATTTATAGAGATAGAGTTTAGGTTTAAATATTATTTAATTGTGTACCGGCCATTAAATAATATAGTAATCATTATTAAACCCCATTCTATATAATAATAATAATAATAATAATAATATTATTATTATTATTATTTTATAGTGTGCTCTAACTTTCTTAATGGTAAATATTTTTTTTACCTACTTCAAAATAAATATTCATTATCGGACACGATCTTGGTCCACTCCAATTCCCTGAAATTTATTTAATACCTAAATAAATATTTAACTAAATATTTTATTCATCAATAAATAAAGTAAATATTTTATTCAAAATCCATAAAATAAATATTTATCAAATATTCATGTAATAAAATATTTATTACATTGTGAATATTAGTGATCAATAAAACATGAATAAAATTATTCCCAGGTCTTGATAATAATATTTATTACATTAATTAAATTCAAACAAAATTTATTTGAGATTGATAGAAACACTTAGTGTGTGAACCTATAGGATTCTTTCCGATTGTAATTACTTGGGATTTCCTAAATTCCAAGATTATTGTCTAGTAATGGGTCAAGTCACCCAAGAGAAAGAAATTAATGTTGCAATGTTGATAAACACATGTGAACACTCACTGTTTAATATATTCCCTTTATCTCAATATCTTATCAAGCAGGTTTCACATCCATTTCATCAACCTATGTGATAGATAAGTATTTCTTTGAATATAATCATTACACCATGGTCACAGAATTTAATGTGATGGTTCTATTCCAATCATAGGGCTGAGATATAAACTTTCACAAAAATGGAAGGAGAAAATCACTCATTGACTTATCCATTAATAACATGTTATTTTTGACTCACCCAATATACCTTACTTTCCAACAATATATGGAATGATGGTTTTTGTTATTAAATATAAGTGGGTGAGTCATGAAATGTATTAATAATAATATTAATGTCTAAGGACCATTATACCTACTCGAAGATAAGAATATCTAATGACACCAAAACATGTAGAATTACTACTGGTGGGTATGTTCTCATAATCTCCCACTTTGGAGATTACCAAGTGAAAAATTCATGAGAAGAAGACTCATACACTTATCAGTACTCACACCTGATAGTCTATATACTATGTTCCTCATCATAGTATGTTATCCAACCATAAAACTATATTTAAGAATATCATCATGGAACTTCAAGGTTCTCATCATAGAGAGGAAATGATATGACCTTATCAATTCTATAGATACCCTAGGACATTATTACATTAGAGCCCTGTATAATGATGAACAATATATAATAAGATGTTTTATTAATATTCAAATTATCGAATATACATGTAATAAAACTACAAAAAATTGGTCCTAGGACACCAAATCCAACAATATAAATTTTGAATTATTAATTAAAGGTCATCCATAGAAGAATATATATGTTTATTTGAAACTATTGATTGATTAGTTAAATTTATGGAGTTATAATATAACTATACAAGACATGGTTGATTTTTTTTACACTAAGATCAACATTTTTATGGATAATCAACAACTTTCTAGAATTTTTTATGTTACTTAGATAGAGTACATATAGTCTTAAATCCTACCCATAGTGCATAGGTGATAATAAAGATTTTATTCTTATCAATAGAGAAAACCTTGGTTTTTTTAAATCTCATTGGAAATTTCATCCTATCTACCATACTTTTAGAATAAATAGAAATGCTTTTAAGTAAGATAGAATTTAAAGAGATGGACCTCTAATAATGATCTTTGGTATACGTATGAAAACTATCATCTCTTAATTTCCTCTTAATAAATATGGATAAAATATAAACCAATAAAAAATAGGTGGTTTAGGGTGAGATCACATCAAGATAAAGTGAATTATTATATGATATTTACAATATTGGTATGATTTTTCAATTAATCACCTACATGATGTAATGCATACTGAGAAGAACCCTTTTTATAACATATTCTATACTATGTTAGATACACACTAAAACAAATTCACTATTTCATGTATATTATTTAGCGATGGTTTTTCAAACCATCATAAAATAAAATGTAAATTTTTTAGTGGTGGTTTTTAAAACACTGCCACTAAATATTTAGTAAAATTAAAAAGGTGCTTTCTCCCCTTCCCTGTCTTCCTTTCCTCCATCATCAATCCATCACCTAAGACCATTAATCCCAAAGACCATTGCCACTGAGACCTCATACCTAATACCTCACTGTCTTTACCCTTTATATCACCACTATCCCCCTCTCCCTCCACCTCGTAGTCTCCCTCAAACCCATGGTTTCCCTCTCCCTTTCCATCACCCTCTCCATACCCCTCACCCTCACCTTTTCCCTCTAATTTTATTCCTAGATTTAATTTTATTGAATACTTTCCCTCATCATCTCCCTTTCCTACATTTTATTCATAATTTTAGGCTCAATAATCATCTATGAGGTCGAATAAAGGTTAAATATCTTACTTATTTTATTTGAAAGTGTGTATCATGCTCATATCATTTTTATTGTGATGCTAATTAATCCAAAAAAATTCTTTTCATTTTTCCAATGTATAAAGTTGTTATCATTGAATTAATGTAAACTTTATTGATGGAAACCTTAGGTTGTTACAACTGATCTAATCATTATAAAACAATCATGGTAAATATTTTGGTTTCATTTTTTAGGAGCATCATTTTCTTAATTTAGTTTTTAGATTTTAAATTATTTATAAAGACATTAATTTTTATTATAGTTATTTTTCTTTAAATTTATGGATTTAGTGTTATAAAAAACAATAATAACAACACATACTCAAAAAAAAAATTCCGTGTTTATTTTTTTTGTATTAACTATTAGATGAAAGGAATGTTGGAAATTTGTAATATATGTATAAAATATGGATCTCATTACCTAGGAACACACCTCAATATGCTAAGGATTTGGAGAAGTTTTTAGATTTTTCAATTTCCGATTGATGTGTTAATGAGAGAATAAGATGTTCATATACTAAATGTAAATTTAAGAAATGATTGAAGTTCCATAAAGTTTATGAGAACTTGATGTTGAAGAAATTCCCTTCTCAATATTTTTGTTTGATTTGGAATGGATAATCGAACATTATAGAAAGTTTGAGTACTGACGCTAGTATAAAAAATGAACATGCAAATTCCTTGACCGTGGACAATGAAATTCAGAAACTTATAAATGATACTTTCGATATTGAAGTGCAACATCATCAGAATCAAAACATATTAGTACAATTAAGCAAGGATAATACAAATATTAACTTTTAAAATTATGTTTATGGGATCTCATGACATCCAAATCAAGATTGTAACATATCAGCAGATCATCTATAACAACCCAAAATTCCATTAGTGAAATTTCCATTTTGATTATATAAATGTTTCATATTTATTAAATCACAATCACCACATGAAAAACCCAACAACATTTTATTATAATAATTTTAACATTACATTTATAGAATAAAAATGGTCATAATAATTGAAAGTATTACAATGGAAAAAAAATAAAAAATAATATAACATTAATAGGAAAATTTGGATATGCTTGAACCCAAAAAATAATCATACTCATGAAAAAAACTATGAAAATGAAGTAGAATGTTACTAATGTAATGTGAATTTCGGAAATGAAAATCTATAAAACCTTGAGTTAAAATATAACTAAATGAATAATGAGTGGAATATGAGGTATTTATAGAATGTAGGGAACCCATATGATTGTTAAAAATATTATCATTGGAATAGTAATACGACCATTGGAATAATAATATTACCATGGAAATAGTAATATCACCAATGTAAATGATATATAATATTTAGGAATATTATAAAATGAATATATGATATATTTATATCATGATATAAGTAAATAAATGTTTTACATGATAAAATAAATTTTTATATCTTTTAAAAAACACAAATGTTTTGTGTGTATTTTTATAAAAAATATAAAGATTTAAAAGAAAGTTTATTTTAATATAATGGGTTTATAGATTTATATTAATTTTTATTATATTGATAATATAATTTTATGATACTATAAGTAATTTTTCAAAGGGTATGAAAATTGATCATAATATTAAAATTGATATTTTTCAAATAAATGAGGTTTTTTTTAAAATTAAATTAATCATATTTAGAAAATTATTTTCATAAAATGGATTTCATTTTTAGAATATAAACATTGAAAAATGGTTAGGGTTATTTTTTTATTTTTCTAAAATATTTGAATTTTTGGTGAATAGTGAAATATGAAAAAATACGATATTTACATTATAAGATAAATACATGAATTTTTGTGTCATGAATGATTTAAGAACCAATTATTTCAAAATCACATGCACAATTTACTATATATTTTCACAATACTGATCACCACTGGTATTCTTGAGCCAAAATAATAAACCAATGATTATAATATTAAAAAACACCCCTCTCATCCCATTATAAATACCACGCCTTCTCCTAATAGCTTCTAAGCCTTAGATACTTCCAAATTTATAACCAATTCCCTTATAAATAATCTTCCCCATGTTCTAGTTCTATTAGTATCACCAAATAACACTTCAAAGAGAATTAAGGGGTAGCCTAAGAGTAGATAACCAAAAGAATAGGTAAGATTCTCGATTAATCCCTTTAAATTTTATTCTTCTTCTACCACCCCCATATATTCTCCATAAAACTAAACATAGTAAAATAAATATCATAAATATAATGATATTTTGTTATTATGGTGTAATATTCATCTTCTAACCTCCCATATTCTGTTTCTTGAACAAAAGCATTGTTTACAATATGGTTGGTTCACTACCTCCATGAATAACTTTGTTTTTCACCACCATCTTCAAGGATGGATATAAAAATATTATTATGGTTAAATATGATAATAATAAGTATAATATAACTTTTTTAATTTTTTTTAATATTTTAATAATCATTTAATTAAATAAATAAAATCTAGTTCGTGACAGTCAGTAAAATGACCTAAATGAACTAACCATATAACCCGAGCATTTTTACGAAAAGAATCAGTACTATATTGGAGAAATATGGGTATTTGGGACCATTTAAATTTATATAATTATATAAATACCATTTCATTTAACTTATGGAGTTGTAGTACCATTTCATAAGAACTTCAATAATTATCCACAAGTGATCTGACCTTGGAATCATGAAACTAATGCCCTCAAAACAACAAAATTAGTCTTTATATCTTAATAAAATGGTTGTAAATGAGCATAATATAATTATAATAAATAAAATATAGATAGAAATAGTTCTTAATTAATTAATTAATAAATTTAATTTGATTATCCATGATGTTGATTCCAAATGCATAATAATTCTAGAGCATAAGGTAAGGGATCTCTCCGAACCACCTTTTTTCTTTCAGTTATGAACTTTCTATCTCTAAATCACATTATATATCTATTTGATGTTATGTAATGCTTCTAAATTCTATATTTATGTATCTTACATATAAATACATATATTATTATCCCTTACTTATAATGGGAAATACATGCCTTAAGTCCATTTCTTATATGCCTTCTTTGAAATCAAACCCGATTAAGGGGAACTTTTCTACCCATTAATCATTTTATGTAATTCACATTTAAATTATTTATTAAAATTAAAGATTTAATTAAATAAAATATTATTTTAGCTATAAAAATTCTTGTTTGAATCTAGTTTTCAAAGAAAATTATGTACTTATTCTTTCTCTAAAGGACTTTAATTGATTCCTTAAAACACCATTATGAAAGTTTATTTCTATACCCAACTCTCTACCCTCTCTAACAGTGTTTTTTTTTTCAAATAAATACCATATTTTGAGACCTATTATTATGTAATCAGATATTAATATACAAAATATTTTATTCCTTATTCTATTTTGAATATATAATTAATATCCTTTGATTATAATATGAGGCAAGATTATGTAACCCATTTCCTTCTATAGGTAATTATTATGTTTATGCCTTAATATTGATTTCCTTTTGTGGTAAAAATAAGAATATAAATGTTATAATGGGTATTACCATATAGAAATCCAATTCATTGGGTAATTTTTTTCTCATTAAATTCTATGTATGGGATAAGGGAGTAAACCTAATCCATGATGGGAATCTGTCCACCATGTGATGTTGTCTTGGTAGTTAGCCTTGACTTATGATTATGTCATGTTTTATGTCACTAAAAATTTCCTATGTTTCAGTGATCTTATTATTATTTGTTATTTATGTTTCACTTCCATATTATTATTCACGAGCCTTGTCTTTTATGATACCATGTTGTGGCTTATGACTCATATGCAATGCTTCATTATCAGGGTTATTCTATTACTGGGCTTATAGATCACCCATTTATTATATATATTTCCCTAGGCTATCCTATGAAATTTTAGGATCTAATTAAGGAGAATAAATAAATATATTTTGTTTTAGTTTCTTTTTGATTTATTACGATCCTTGTCATCCAAATAAACTAGACCTCATGATTTATGGGTTGTGTTTATTGGAAATTTATGCTAAAAATCATGTAATAATACGTGTAAAAGGCTTGGGTCACTATAGTTGGTTTTAGATAAAAGTCTAGTTATTATTGGGGATTATGAATAGAATAATTTATTGATAACCCTAGGGATAATTATATGTATAAACGAGTATCATTAAATCTTGGTTAAGTATATAATGAGTGGTTTTTAATAAATTACATCCATGTCTAGATACTATAAGTAGATATGGCTCTAGCATAGTTATACCTAGGGGTAATAAGTATTGGGTATTAAATCAATTATCACACATTTCATGAAAAAGTGGCCTTTCCACACACCTAGTTTGACACTTCCGAGGGATATTATTTGGAAAATTCACAAAGTATTTACGAACCATTGTCACGACCCATCCTCGGGGCCCATGCCGTGACTACCCCAAGCCCGCCTTCCATAGGCCAGGGGATGGCGACTAGCACCAAAGGCGTAAATCTCGATATAAGGGAAGACATTTCCTTTATGTAAGAAAAAAAACACCACAGAGTATGAAAGATGAAGTAAACACTAAGTAAACTGAGTACAAAAGTAAGTGATGGGAAGTAAATGGGCCAGAATACAAACCCAACCGAAAGTAAAGTACAACTGAAAAGAGAGTACATTGGCAGAAAATTAAAGCAGAAACACCGAGCCGTCCTTTGGAAATCCCACCTAAAGGGTGAGTACAGATAGTCTCCCTGCTCCTTGGCTCCAACCATCCGCTCCGTGTACGTCCCGTCCAGTGATCCACCTCCAAGTACCGTCCAGCTCTATGAGCTCCTACCTTGATCAGCGCTGTCCGTCATCTGCATCCAACCCAACATAGTGCGGGCATATCCTGTGCAAGGGTGAGTATACGCTACTCAGTAGGGACCCCGAGACCCCCGAAGGTCTCCCAGAATCCAAGAAGGATAAACCACAAAGGAAATTTACAATCACGAAGTAACAACCAACTCTACTTAGGTATATGCCCATACATATACCTAGGTCACCAATTCCAGTTCGGCTCCAACATCCGAGCCCAAGTTCGATATAGTCCACATATGATAGTATAACCCAATCCACACAGGAAAGCACAACCCAATCCACACACGAAAGAAAGTCAATCATATCGAAGATAAAGATTGAAAGTCAAGACTCAGCTCACATAGGTATACTTCTTCGTAAGATGATAGAGATGATCAGATGTAGCCACTGTTTCATCTAAGCTGTTGGACCCACATAGAATACAAGACCAGCTAAGCTGTCGGACCCACACAGGATACAAGAACAGCTACTCTGCCGGACCCTCATAGGATACAAGTACAAAGTCAAATATTGCCAGACCCACATAGGATACAAGAATAGTAGTCAAGTACTACTGAACCCAGATAGGATACAAGAACAGTAGTCATCACCATCGAACCCATGTAGGATTCCAGTATGGTCGTCGTCGCTGCTGAACCCACGGAGGATCCCAGTACAGTCGTCATCGTCGTCGTAGTCGCAGCCAGCTCTAGGGTTCCCGCACACAGCATGATCTATACCAGGAGGGTCCGCTCCACAAGCCAAGGGGGTCGATACATCAACTGACACAAAGTCTGGAGTTGATGTATCCCAAAGTTCTGTCTCGTCAAAAGGAACTCAACGTGATAGACGGTGTGTCAATCGGACGCCTAGTCTGAGTGTTATTGGCTTATTCGTCCTAGGGGACCGGTTGGTTTTTAATCTAAAACCAAACCAAACGTACTCCAGCTACATCCAAACCTCGATCAAAGTAAGCTGAAAGAACCTTCTCACTAAGAGGAATCCAACAGAGTCAACGGCACGTCAATCAGACGTCCGGAGCTCAAGTTATAAGTGTTTTCGCTCTGAGGGGTCGGTTGGTTTCGTGTTCGAACCAACCCGTCCATACCCAAAGTTCTCCAAAACCTTGAGTTTAATAAACTGAAACAACCGTCTCGATCCAAGGATCGCTATGCAACTGATGGTGCATCGATCAGAGGTCCGTAGCCCAAGTTATGGGCGTTTGAACGGAACTGTCTGGAAATCAGGGGGTTCGGGCCCAGTCCAACCCGGCCCGACGAGGGTGGTCCGGCCCAGCACGGGCCGTGGATCGGCTCGAGGCCGAGCTGGATGCGGAGGGCGGGGGGGTGGGGGGTGGGGGGGTGGGGCGTCGCCCCCCTGTTTTCCCGAAACCGCGGACCCCTGTGGGGTCCGCCCTAGGTGGCTGCCGAGGGTTTCAAACCCCCGACTTTCTTGGAAACAGCCGGCCATTAAGGCCAGATGGTTATGCCACGCGGGACCCATGGGGGGTCCCGCCTCCTTGAACACCGTCGTCCGGCTTGGACGGTCGCCTTCTGCTGCTCCGCTGGGGCCGAAGGCCGTGGCCCATGTCTGACCGGCGTGGCGCGATGGCGCCGCGGCCCGCCCCGGCCACGTCCCCTTGATGCTCCGGCGCGGCGCGACGGCGCCGCACCCCTCTGCCGCGGCCCGCTCTTAGCCGCGGCCTCCTTTGGCTTCACCGGCGCGGCGCGACGGCACCGCGCTCCTTTGCCGCTGATCGCTCCGGCCGCGGTTCTCTCATTCCCACACGGTGCAACGGTTCCGCCTCCGTTTCAAGCCACGAAGAAAAACAATCAACAAAAAGGGGAGGAGGTTCAGCCGTGTTCCTGCGGTCCAACCTCCTCCCGTTATATTGATAACAGGCGGCCAATATTAACGATGAACGTCGAAATAATCATGAACGTGAAAACAACCCCTACTTCAAAGAAGTTCAAGGAAGATAGCGTCGCAGAAAACAACGTCGCGGGGTGTGGCTCCATATATGTCGATGGAGAACGTCCGAGGAGGAAGCGACGTCTCCCTTTCTTTGACGCGGAGAGAAGATGGAACGGTGAGACAACGTTCTTCGTCGAAGCCTCGACATTCTTCAACGTAGAAGATGAAGTTCTTCAAGACTTAGAGTATTCTCTCCAAAATCTCCACACAACAAAACAATCCCCAATAAAATAAGGGTTTTGCCTTATTTTATTACTTATGCCAACATTTTTAAAATTTCAAAAGTTTAATTCACTAATTAATCTTGAGTTGTCAAAATTAATGGAGTGTTAAGTAGGCAACATTAATGTGAGGGAGAGTCACATAATTTAAGAGGGGGGTTTTAGAGGAGTTAGGGAGTTATGGGAATTTGAAAAGGTGGGGGCTCGTGTGGGCCCCACCTCACCTTTAATCCTCCCATGGAAAGTTAACAACCAGTGGGTCCCACTTAAACTTCCACACCTAGGATCTAACACTTAGGAAATTGGAATAAAATTTGTAACAAAATTTTATTTCACTTAACACTTAAACCACATTTTTTTAAACAACTCTTCCCGAGCAAACAAAACTCCAGTAAAGGTCTTCTTAAGTAATTACCAGCACTGCGGTTTCATCGGTGCCCTCAGATTTAGATTCTGAGAACCGGTTCAAAAGTTAGAAAAACTAGCTCATTCGTTCACTGAACGTACCTGAGCTAAACTTCGAAAAATGATTTCGGGAACACCAGGCCTCGGAATCAGGTGCCGTCAGAAACTGCGTACTCGTAAAATCCAAAGAATTTAAGATTTTTTTTTTGAAATTTACAGGTCTTTACATTAGTCCCACCTCAGGGATTTACGTCCCTGTAAAGATACATCACAAACTAGGGAAACAAATGAGGGTACTGAGCACGCATCTGAGCCTCCCGCTCCCAAGTTCTCTCCTGAAGGTTCCCATGCTGCCACCTGATGCGCACTAGAGGAATCGACTGCCCACGTAGGACCCGCTCCTGTCGATCCTCGATATCGACCGAGACCACTACAAAAGTCGCCCTGTCATCGATGTCCAGCTCCCCATGGTCGATGATATGCGTCAGGTCATGCATGTATCTCCTCAGCTGAGTTACGTGGAAGACGTCATGCACCCGATGCAACTGATGTGGTAGTGCCATGCGATAAGCCACCTCGCCTATCCTGTTGAGAACCTGGAATGGTTCAATGAAGTGCGAAGATAACTTACCGCCCCGGCCAAGTCTCCTTAATCCACGTTGAGGTGAGACTCGTAAGAAAACGTGGTAACTATCCTCGAACTCTAGTGGTCTTCGCCTCCTGTCAGCATAAGACTTCTGTCGGCTCTAAGCTGTCCTCATCCGCTCCTGGATGACCTGAACCTTCTCTGTCGTAGCCTGGACCATCTCTGGTCCCACAAGTGCTGACTCCCCAAGGTCTTTCTAGCACAGAGGTGATCTGCAAGGTCGACCGTATAGTGCCTTGTATGGAGCCATCCTGATAGTGTAGTGGTAGCTATTGTTGTACGCAAACTCTACCAAAGGTAGGTGGTCATCTCAGTTGCGACCAAAGTCGAGGACACATGCACGGAGCATGTCCTCAAGAGTTTGAATGGTTCTCTCTGTCTGACCATCCGTCTGAGGGTGAAAGGTGGTGCTCAAGCATAGCTGCATCCTGAATGCCTCATGCAACCCCTTCCAAAGACAGAAAGTAAAGTGAGCATCTCAATCGGAGATGATAGATGATGGCACACCATGAAGCCATATGATCTCCTGAATGTAGAGGCGTCCCAAGCTCTCCACTAAGACCTGCTCTCTGATTGGTAAGAAGTGGGCCGACTTGGTGAGTCGGTCGACAATCACCCAAATGGAGTCGTGACCTCTGGAAGTACATGGAAGTCCAGTCACGAAATCCATATATATCCCATCCCACTTCCAATCTAGGACCTACAAGGGCTGTACCAAGCCTGCTGGTACCTGGTGCTCTGCCTTCACCTGCTGGTAGGCGAGGCATCGAGAAATGAACTCTTCCACAACCTTCTTCATACTCGGCCACCAGTGTTGTCGTCTGAGATCCTGGTACATCTTCGCTACTCCAGGATGTACTGCTAAAGGGGAAGTGTGAAACTCTCTCAACACCTCCTCCTGTAAAGAAACTGGTACCATAGTACGTTCTCTGAAAAGGATGACATGATCCCCTCCTACAGAAAATCCATCAGGTGCCTGTCCTGTGGAAATATATGCACGCTGCGTCTCACAGTCAACGTCCCCACACTGTGCCTCTCTGACCCACTGAAGAAGTGGAGGAGTGACTGTGAGCGACTGAATAAAGGATGCCCCATCTCTATTCATGAAGGATATCTATAAAGCGGCTAACTGCTCTGTCGCCTCTCCAAGTAGCTGAATGCCCGTCCTCCTGCTGAGAGCATGGGCTACTACGTTCCCCTTACCAGGAGTATAGACTATCTCAAAGTCATAGTCCTGGAGGAACTCGAGCCATCGCCACTGTCTTAGGTTCAGGTCCTTCTGTGAGAATATGTACTTGAGACTCTGGTGGTCAGAGTAGACTGTAAAGCGCTCGCCCATCAGATAGTGCCGCCACATCTTCAAGGAGAAGACCACTGTTGCTAACTCTAGGTCCTGTGTAGCATAATTATGCTCATTTGGCCTCAGATTCCATGAACCATAAGCGATCACTACTCACTCCTTCATCAGGACACACCTGAGTCCAGTCCCTGATGCGTCGTAGTAAACTACATACCCTACTCCCTCCTCCGGTAGCCTCAAGATGGGTGCACTGGTCAATCTATGTCTCAGCTCCTTGAAGCTCTACTGACATCTATCTGACCACACGAAGTGTTTCCCCTTCTTCGTCAATGCTGAAATAGGTTCCGCAACTCTGGAGAAATCTGGCACAAATCTTTAGTAGTACCCAGCCAAACCTAGGAAACTCTGCACCTCCGTCACGCTTCTGGGTGGCTCCCAAGCTAGCACTGCCTCAATCTTCGCAGGATCCACCGAAAATCTCTCCTTAGAGATGATGTGTCCCAAGAAGTGGACCTCACGTATCCATAACTGACACTTCGAGAGCTTACCATAAAGCTGATGCTCTCGGAGTGTGTCCAGTACAACCCGCAAGTGGTAGGCGTGCTCTTCCTCAGTGGTCGAGTATATCAATATGTTTTCGATGAAGACTATGACAAATCGATTGAGGTATGGATGGAAGATCCTGTTCATGAGACTCATGAACACTGATGGAGTATTGGTTATGCCGAAAAGCATAACCAAGAACTCATAGTGGCCATACCGACATCTGAAAGCTGTCTTCTGCACATCCTGGTCTCGAACTCTGAGATGATGATAGCCTGACATGAGGTCTATCTTTGAGAACCACCATGCTCCCTTGAGCTGATCGAAGAGGTCGTCAATCCTCAGAAGAGGATACTTGTTCTTCACGGTCACATGGTTCAGGCGACGGTAATCGACACACAGTCGCAAGCTCCCATCCACCTTCTTGGCGAACAATATCGGGGAAGCCCAGGGTGAAACACTAGGTCGAATGAATCCCTTACCCTGCAAGTCCTCCAGTTATACCTGTAACTATCGAAGCTCAACGGGAGCCATCCAATATGCTGGAGTGGATATCGGGGCTATCTAGGGGTACAGGTCAATATAGAAGTCTACCTCTCTACGAGGAGGTAGTCCTGGAACGTCATCAGGAAAAACGTCCGCATACTGATCCACCACTACAGGAAAACTCAGACTCCGCATGTCCACTGCTCCTAGGATGAGGCTAGCCAACTGATGAGTGATCGGCTGTCCTTTCCTCTACATGAGTCCATCCTACACTACAAAGCCCCCCTTCTTGCCGGTAAAGGTGAACCTTCTCCCATCGGTGCGGACACACCACACCTTGCGCCTAATACAGTCTATCTGAGCATGAACTGTAGATAACCAATCCATGCCCAAAATGATGTCGTAAGGCCTCGACAACACTACAAGAAGATCCCAGCCGAAGCTATCACTTCCTAGAGTAAGCTCGCACTGCCAGCACCAGTGCGTAATCGTCGAGTATACTTCCGTAGGAGTCTCTAGCCGTAAGGATCGAGCCAACGACTCCGTCGGAATCTACGAGCTCCGAACAAGGGCAGCGACAATGAAAGAATGACTCACTCATGTGTCTATAATAACTGAAAAAAGGGTGGATTAGACACAGATAGTACCTCGAATCATCTTAGGTGCACCGTGGTCATAGGCCTCCGCTGCCTGAAGCTGAGCCTTCCTCTGTCCGCCAGCTCCCTATGGTCAGGGTGGACCTTCTGGTGGTGGTGATGGTAGAGCCTCAAAGCGTCTCCCACCACTTGCTGCTCGGACAGCTCCCCTGCCTCGTCCGCCTTCTCCCTGCGGACCACCACGGTTGAACCTTTGCCTCTGCCTGGGTGGTCCCTCAACCGTTTTCTGCTCCTCTGCATGGCAGGTCAGGCAGTCACGAGCCATGTGGCCCTGCCCGCCGCATGCATAGAACTGTCTTCTCCTCATAAGGCTAGCTCTGCGCCATGTGGCCCGTACCTTTGAGCCAGTATCCTGAGGTCGTCCACCTGATGGTCTGGTCCGCTTGGACCCCTGTGACATCCATCGACTGCCAGCTGCAGAAGACTCCGCTACATACCGCCCTGCGGTAGGTCTCGCTGCTGGTGTAGGCTCAGCAAGAAAGCTCTCCAAAATAAGGGCTCGCTCTAGTACTCCTTCCTACGTTGGAATGCTGAGAGAGATCATCGATGCCCTGATCTCATGACTCAGTACCTGCTCGAAGGTCCGAGCCCAAAAGAATGAGTCCCATACCATGTCTATGGAATAACACAAGATATTGGTAAATCTCTCCGACTACTGGGCTACCGTCATGCTGCCCTGCCACAGCTGTAGTAGCTTCTGGATGCGCACTGCATGGAGGGTGGCTGGAACGAACTTCGAGCGGAAGAGGCTCTCAAAGTGTATCCAAATAAGAGATGCCTCTTCGTGCACCTGGAGCATCAGGCTCCACCATCTACCTGCTGCCGCGTGAAGGAGACTCGCCGCAAGGATCACCATGAGGTCAGCTGGTGTCCCTACTAATTTGAAAACTCAAACAACAACCTCCAGCCAATCCTCGACTGCCCGAGGGTTCATCTCCCTGTGAAACCTGGGCAGTCTCTGATGCTGAAACTTGTGCAGTACACTAAGGTGACGTGCACTCTCAGCTACTGGGGCTGGTGGCATCGGTGGCTCGGCAGGTAGAGGTACCACCGGTGCCTCCGCTGTAATAGGGCCCTGCACCGAGGCCTCATCGCTCGGTGGGCTGTCGTCTCGCACAAAGCTCGGAACCCTAGCTGGCTTCTGTTGTGGGGCCATCCTGAAAAGATACAGGTGCGCCATGGTCAATACAGTATACCTGGTGAGATAACACGAATTAATCACAAGGAAAACTTTTTAAACACACATGCAATCCATGTTTTCGTGCACTGAGTCAGAAATCAGAAGTTAGGGTCCGGGTATATGGATACGTTGGCTGACGCACCAACACTGGACTCCCTTGACTGATAACCACACTAAATACCCTTAACACTATTTCTTCACATAGAATAAAGATCAGAGTCCTGAGTTCTGTGGTAGAACTGAACTCCTCTGATACCAATTTGTCACGACCCATCCTTGGGGTCCGTGCCGTGACTACCCCAAGCCCGCCTTCCATAGGCCAGGGGCTGGCGACTAGAACCAAAGACAAAAATCCTGATATAAGGGAAGGAATTGCCTTTATGTAAGAAAACAAAAACCACAGAGTATGCAAGATGAAGTAAACACTAAGTAAACTGAGTACAAAAGTAATTGCTGGAAAGTAAATGGGCCAGAATACAAACCCAACTGAAAGTAAAGTACAACTGAAAAGAGAGTACAGTGGAAGAAAAGTAAAGCAGAAACACCAAGCCATCCTTTGGAAATCCCACCTGAAGGGTGAGTACAGATATTATCCCCGCTCCTCGGCTCCAGCCGTCCGCTCCATGTACATCCCGTCCAGTGATCCACCTCTAGGTATCGTCCAGCTCTATGAGCTCCTACCTCGATCAGCGCTGTCCGTCATCTGCATCCAAAACAACGTAGTGCGGGCATAACCCATGCAGGGGTGAGTATACGCTACTCAGTAGGGACCCCGAGACCCCCGAAGGTCTCCCAGAATCCACGAAGGATAAACCACAAAGGAAAGTTACAATCATGAAGTAACAACCAACTCTTCTTAGGTATATTCCCATACATATACCTAAGTCATAAATTCCAGTTCGGCTCCAACATCCTAGCCCAAGTTCGATCTAGTCCACATAGGAAAGTACAACCCAATCCACATAGGAAAGCACAACCCAATTCACACAGGAAAGCAAGTCAATCATATCGAAGATAAAGATTGAAATTCAAGACTCAGCTCACACAGGTATACTTCTTCGTAAGACAATAGAGATGATCAGATGTAGCCACTGTTTCATCTAAGTTGTCAAATCCACATAGGATACAAGACCAGCTAAACTGTCGGACCCACATATGATACAAGACTAACTACTATGCCAGACACACATAGGATACAAGTACAGAGTCAAATATTGCTGGACCCACATAGGATACAAGAACAGTAGTCAAATATTGTCAGAACCACATAGGATACAAGAACAGTATTCATCGCCGTCAAACCCTCAGAGGATTCCAGTATGGTCGTCGTCGCTTCCGAACCCACGGAGGATCCCAGTATAGTCGTCATCATCGTCGCAGTCGCAACCTGCTCTAGGGTTCCCGCACACAGCATGCTCAATTCTGGGAGGGTCCGCTCTACGAGCCAAGGTGGTCGATACATAATCTGACACAAAGTCCAGAGTTGATGTATCCCAAAGTTCCATCTTGTCAAAAGGAATTCAACGCGACAGACGGCGCGCCAATCAGACGCCCGGTCTGAGAGTTATTGGTTTATTCGTCCCAAGGGCCCGGTTGGTTTTTAAGCTAAAACCAACCCGACCGTACTCCATCTGTATCCAAACCTCAAGAGGAGTAATCCAAAAGAACCTTCTCACTAAGATTAATCCAACAAAGTTGACGGCACATCAATCGGATGTACGAAGCTCAAGTTATAAGCGTTTCCGCTCCGAGGGCCCGGTTGGTTTCGTGTTCGAACCAACCCGGCCATACACAAAGTTCTCCAAAACCTTGAGTGTAATAAACCAAAACGACCGTCTCGATCCAAGGATCGCTGCGCAACTGAAAGTGCATCGATCGGAGGTCCGTAGCCCAAGTTATGGGCGTTTGAACAGATCTGTCCAGAAATCAGGGGGTTCGGGTCCAGTCCGACCCGGCCAGATACCCCTGGGTCGGCCTGAACCGGGTCGACCCGACCTTGGTCCGAGTCCGGACTGTTAGGGCACGGCCCGACCCGGCATGGGTGGTCCGGCTCAGCGCGGGCTGCGGCTCGGCTCGAGGCCGAGCTGGACGCAGAGGGGGGGGGGGGAGGGCGCCACACCCCCTATTTTCCCAAAATGGCGGACCCCTGTGGGGTCCGCCCTAGGTGGCTGCCAGGGGTTTCATACCCCCGGATTTCTTGGAAACAGCCGGCAATTAAGGCCGGCCGATTGTGCCATGCAGGACCTGCGGGGGGTCCCGCCTCCTTGAATGCTGGGGGCCGGCTTGGCCGGCCGCCTCCTGCTGCTCCACCGCGGCCGAAGGCCGCGGCCCCTGTCCGACTGGCGCGGCGCGATGGCACCGCGATGCTCCACCGCGGCCTACCCCGTCTGCAACCCCTTGATGCTCTGGCGCGGCATGATGACGTCACACCCCTCCGCCGTGGCCCACTCTTGGCCGCGGCCTCCTTTTGCTTCACCGGCACGACGCGACGGCGCCGCGCTCCTTCGCCGTGGCTCACTCCGGCCGCGGTTCTCTCGTTGCCGCACAGTGCAACGATTTCGCCTCTGTTTCAAGCCACGAAGAAAAACAATCAACAAAAAGTGGAGGAGGTTCGGCCATGTTCGTGCGGTCCAACCTACTCCCATTATATTGATAACAGGCGGCCAATATTAATGATGAACATCGAAATAATCATGAACGTGAAAACAACCCCTACCTCAAAGAAGTTCGAGGAAGCTAGCATCGCGGAAAACGGCGTCGCGAGATGTGGCTCCGTATACGTCGATGGAGAACGTCCGAGGAGGAAGTGGCATCTCCCTTTCTTTGATATGGAGAGAAGATGGAATGGTGAGATGGCGTTCTTCGTCGAAGCCTCGACGTTCTTCAATGTAGAAGATGAAGTTCTTCAAGACTTAGTGTATTCTCTCCAAAATATCCACACAATGAAACAATCCCCAATAAAATAAGGCTTTTGCCTTATTTTATTTCCTATGCCAACATTTTTAAAATTTCAAAAGTTGAATTCACTAATTAATCTTGAGGTGTCAAAATTAATGGAGTGTTGAGTTGGCAACATTAATGTGAGGGAGAGTCACATAATTTAAGAGGGGGGTTTTAGAGGAGTTAGGGAGTTATAGGAATTTGAAAAGGTGAGGGCTCGTGTGGGCCCCACCTCACCTTTAATCCTCCCATGGAAAGTTAACAACCAGTGGGTCCCACTTCAACTTCCACACCTAGGATTTAACTCTTAGGAAAGTGGAATAAAATTTGTAACAAAATTTTATTTCACTTAACACTTAAACCGCATTTTTTAAAACAACTCTTCCCAAGAAAACGCAACTCCAGTAAAGGTCTTCTTAAGCAATTACCGGAGCTGTGGTTTCATCGGTTCCCTCAGATTTGATTCCGAGCACCGGTTCAAAAGTTAGAAAACCCCGCTCGTTCATTCACTGAACGTACCCAAGCTAAACTTCGGAAAATGATTCCGGGCACATCGGGCCTCAGAATCAGGTTCCATCAGAAACTGCGTACTTGTAAAATACCAAAGAATTTAAGAAAAAAATTTTCCTTGAAATTTACGAGTCTTTACAACCATTATAGAGGACTTAAATAGATTGTTACATTAGAAAAATTAATAGGGAAATTACCATGAATAACCTAGATTTAAACCTAG
This sequence comes from Viscum album, assembly GCA_963277665.1. Taxonomy (NCBI): domain Eukaryota; kingdom Viridiplantae; phylum Streptophyta; class Magnoliopsida; order Santalales; family Viscaceae; genus Viscum; species Viscum album. The sequence goes on from OY728159.1 coordinate 1,869,341,614, forward strand.
ATACTCATAATTTAAGATATAATTTTCATTGATAAGTTTTTCATTATATGTTCATAGTTACATTTTTTACATAATTTTTAGTTTGATTATTCTCATCCCTTTTTTAGTTAATAATGGGAAATAGGATGAACCGTGACAATGACCAATGTGATAGGAAATGTAATGATTTCTCTAATGAGATGTATAACCTTATGGGTATAGAAGATGAGAAAATCATGGTATAACTAAAAAATATATCTCATGTTATGGATAATAACTAGAATCATGTGGAACTCCATCCTTATCCTAAGAAAGAGCAAGTTACAGCCAAGTCCTTTATATGACAAAGGAATTCTAACTTTAGTGGATCTTCTGATAACCTCATCTTATAACAATGAATTAAATCCATTGAAAAGATATTCTTTGTCCTATAATTATTAGAAAAATTGAAATTTATACTGGCCATTTATCGCATGGAGGGGGAATATGATCAATGGTGGACACTAATCAAGAACATGAAGTCTAGAGAGGAAATCGATTCCATGGAAAGGGAAGAATTCAATAAAATATTTTCCCTTAATTATCCATATTAAAATAAAAAGGAAGTTCCATGGAATGAATAAAAAGAAATATGAGTCTATCAGGTCATACAAGAAAAGATTTACAAGGATTTCATGATATTCCTCCAACTTTGTTATAAATATAGAAAGTATAGTGGACTGCTTCTTTAGTGGATCAAATCCAAGTCTAAAAAAATCTTTGTAAATTTGAGAATTTGATAACTATGAAAATATTTTCCATTATTCCCTTAAGACCGAGATAGAGATTGGTGAATCTTATTGGTCTCATGAGGAGGGATATAAAAACTATAAAATGGAGTTTAATTCAAGAGGATCAACAGATAAATCCCATGAAGGAAAGAAAAATCAATGACCCACATGTCAAAAGTGTAGGAAGAATCATCCTGGAAACTGTCTCAAGGGAATCGAGAGATTTTTCAAGTGTGTAAAAGAGGGGAATCGTGATAATCAATGCCAAAAATAGATTAAACCCCCCACTAATGTGATAAAATAAAAGAAGGTTCAGATCAACACCCACCCTATGCACATTCATTATGAAATCCAATGTCCCAAGCTAAGGGTTGTTAGAGATAATCAATAAAAACAACCTCCAAGGACTAGAGAGAAATAAAGGGTGTATGTTATCACTACTATTGATGTGTATCACAAAAATGATGTGGTGATAGGTTTACTAGTTATTCATTCAAGAATAGAAAACACACTTTTTGATTATGGTTCTAAAAATTCTTTCATATTTTGCATGTTTTGTAGAACTATTCAAACACCACCTCAAAACATGGGGGTTGAGCTATCTATGAGAATAATAAGTAGAGATATTATTGTATCCCAAGTATATAACTCCTATCCAGTTAATGTTTGGGGACTATAACTCCAAAAAAATATTTTTTTCACTTACTTTAGTGGAATCTGATGCTATATTAGGCATGGATTTACTATCCTTATATAAAATTAAACATCAACTATCGAGAGATGGAAACCAATATTCACATACTAAGTCATCCTTTGATTATGTATAAGTTTAAAGAGGAGTTTGAATCTATTTTTGAATATTATTATCAAGTGAAAATATTATTACCTCACGAGCCAACATATCTAGATCAAATGGTTGAGGACAAGGAGAGAATCATTCTTGAAGACATACCCATTGTGAGGGATTATACAGATGTATTCCTTGAAGTATTTATTGATCTTAATCCTGACCTATAGGTTGATCTCTCAATAAAACTTATACCTAGATCTCTGAACATATCCATGAATCCCTATAAAATTGCCACATTTGAGTTAGAATAACTGAACAAGCAGTTACAAGGGAATCTGGACAAGGGATTTATACACCAAAGTGCTTCACTATAGAGTATGCCTGTCACGAACCGACCCAACGGGGCTCAAGCCACGAATCCCCAAGCTCGCCTCCAATAGGCTAGGGGCTAGCATACAACACCAAGTAGGCTATCACACGCATGAGAGGAATTAGTCTAAGGTACTTGTACACACGCACCCACATACACCTCCATTAAATAGTGCAGAGATATATAAAACTGAAAAGTAAATGCATGCATACAACTATCCCACAACCAGAGTACAATAGAAGTAAAAAAGGGAAAAATAGGGCCCACCAATGGAAAACTACAAAAGTGTCCAACCTGCTCAGAAGGAGGGAAAACACTGCCAAAAACACCTGCCGATAAGCTTCTCGGCACAGCTCCGGTAAACACCCTGGTCAAAACCGCTCACTAAGCTCCACCTGCTCTGGGTCCTCCTGGAACTCCGTCGAAAGGCCTGTGGTCTGCACAATACACAAACATGTTTGAGCAAAGCCTGTGCAGGGGTGAGTATAACAATACTCAGTAGGCACCCCAAAAACCCAAAACAAAAGAGGGCAACTGAAAAGAAACAGTCCGCTCATCCCAGCCAGAGGGAACCCAGATGAGAGAGAAACTCCATCTCTTGACCATCCTTGGCTAAACACAACTAGTTAGCTCAACTCAGGTGTATGACCATACATACACTATGAACAATCCAGATATAATCAGCTCACGTACTAAGCCACATAAGGTACCGACCTCATCACCAGAAACTGTCCACAACGAGGAGAACTCACTCCACAATCACTGCCATCCCAAATGGCACTTTTCCGAGGGATAAACTCCATCAGAGTTCACACAAACATCTCAGATGCTCACCCGAGAGATCACACTCGTTGGATAGCGTCACTGAGGAAACCTTGGTGAAACAATATAAACACAAAACTCCTCAGATAGGGGAACACTCCTAGGGTCCTCTAGGGGATACCAGAACCCACACCAGTATACAAAGATCTCACAGATAGGGGATCACTCCCAGGGTCCGCTGGGGGATACCACGACCCGATCTGGCATTCGTAGATCTCACAGATAGGGGATCACTCCTAGGATCCACTGGGGGATACCACAACCTGATCTGGAATTTGTATATCTCACCGATAGGGGATCACTCCCAGGATCCGCTGGGGGATACCACAACCTGATCTGGCATTCGTATAGAAACACGTCACTTAGATAGAGGATCTTTTCCCACATAAAGGTGGTCATGATGATACCAGAACCCTATCTGGTATAACACACGATGTAGGGGATTGAAATAACAATTCCACAACCCTACCAAAACCATGTGCTGAGTAGGGGATCATATAACCAACGATACCACAACCCTACTAAAACCTCATGCTGAGCAAGGGATCGTATACCTGACGATTCCACAACCCTATTGAGCACGGCCCATTGCATAGGGGATCATATTCCTGATAATTCCACAAACCCTACGTGGTTGACCTACTAGATAGGGGATCACCGCCCGTGGATAAGCGATCAGAGCGATACCAAGAACCTGATCTAGGGTAATGATGCTAGAGGATCCCGCTCAGGGCCCATCAGAGGGATGCCGCAACTCTAACAGATTAAACATCCCATCAAGAGGATCACATGCCTAGAATAGGGTTGTGATTCAGCGTGAACCCTCGTAGGAATGAACCAAGGGAGTACCCTCAACCACCGCTGGTCCAAATATCACTAACCCGAGCGACCCGCAATAATGCCACACCGTGCACCTCCAAGGACGATACCAAGGCCACCATCGTGATCCATGCAGAAAAAAATGTAGGATAGGCTGTTTACTCGCCTAAAACGGAAAAAACGGTTAAAATGAACTATTCACCGTATCTAGCCCGTGCGGGGCCCACACAACGATCCCGAAACTCATCAGGCGGATCATACCATAGTGATCCCCTCAGAAAAACACAAGGAATCCATTACTCGTTTGTCCCAAATGGACCCCTGGTGAAAAATGTACTATTCACCGAAGACAGATCAGGTGGGGCCCATGCCTTGATCCCTAAACTCATCGAACAGATCACACCATTGCGATCCTCTCAAAAAAACACACAGGATCGACTATTCATCCGCCAGAATCGGACTCTTGGTGAGAAAGTTGTATTTCTCCGTAAACGCCCCAAATCCAGACTCATGGGGCCCACACCTGAAACTTAGTCCCAGCACCCTAAAACCAACAAGAAAAGTCCTCTGTACCATTAGGGTCTCAATGCCACTGACGACACATCAATCAGATGCTCTAGGTTGAAGATACCACGACCTGAACTCGAATAATAATAAAATATTATTATTTTATTTGACATTTCAACTCCCAGGCCATGATCCCACAATGTAAAACTCTTGAAACCACACCAAAGGGTTCGAATCATTTCCAAGGTCGATTCTCCCCAAACAGCACGTGATCTGAACCTCGGATTGCAAGAAACGGGGGTTTTAAAACCCCCATGTAATAAAAAGGGGTCGGACCGGCCCGCGCCGACCGACCCGTTCGCCGTCGCCGCTGGCCTACCCTGGCCGGTGGCCCTCCACCGCGCTGAACCTCATGCTACCGTGCTCCACCGGTGGGGCTAGTGTGCCACCGCCCCGGGCGGCCGGCCGCTACGGGTCCGCCGGCGCCGGTGCCGCGCCAGGGGAACTTCCGCGGACCGCCAGGGGCACCCCAGTGGTCCGTTTTGCGATCCGCAACCTCCTACGTGACCCTCAGGACTATATCTTCCCTCATAAGAAGAAGAAATGAATAAATTGGAAGTCAAAATAGGATCAGAGGATTAAAACTCAAACTACCTACCTCACGGGCGAAACGCCGAAGCTTCGGGTGCAGAACGACGCCCACGACGCCCTGAAGCTCGATCCATTGACAATAGGTGCTGAAAACGGATGATTTAAGCTCTATTTGGTGACAAAATAGAGAAGGGAGGGGGAGGGGTTCGACCAGCATGTGGGAGGAGGGAGGTGAGGGGAGTGATGGATTTTCTCTCTTTTATTTAAAACCTTCATTTAAATTAACACCCCGACCAGAACTCCTGGCGTAGAGGAAATTAGGTCGCCTCTAGGGTAACCACCCCATTACGAATGCAACGAAGGACTCAGATTTTCGATCTGAGACTCCGTTTAGAAGTTATTCGATCCGACGCTCATAAATAAACTTTTCCATTTATTTATGAAAATGCCCCTGGTGGCTTTTCTCACCGCAGGCCCACGCCTGCCAAGTTTACACCCCGCCCAGGGTAAACGGCACGTTTCAGATGAAACCATGCGCTCAGATTCCCATTCTGAGCTATCGTTTATGAGATATCACACCCCTGCCACGTGCATAGTATAAAAATACTTAATATTTTTATAAAATCAATTCTGGGCACACCGGGCCTCGAAATCGGACACTGTCTTCATGACTAGCTCTGGAATTATTCATAGAAATATTCCAAAGTCTGACAGGGCCAAAACCCGAGTTGCTACATCCTCCCCCCCATAGAACTTTTCATCCCCCAAAATCCATAAGCACAAGGAAAGCGATTGGACTCTCAACTGGGTCTCCCACGCCAATGAGTTCTCCAAAAAACACCCCTGCCCGAATGCATAAGTTAGAGGGACTCATCCACCACACCTCAATAGTATCCGCTTTGGGTGGCACTGTCTCTCCCACATGGTTTTAATCGCGTCACAAAAATGCATCTCGATTGGGGAAGGATCCCCCTTCCTCACTCATTCGAAGCACGTCGAACAATGACCACATAGGGTCTTACCAACACCCTTAACAAAACACGAGCAAGCAATAAAGAGGAAGGGTACCGCTAAACAGTGTCTAACAAGCTACTTCAGAAAGTAGAAAGGACACAAGGCATACCTCTATCTATCCGCAGAGCCTCTAGGGAATGAAGCTGTCCGCACCCTCGACCACGAGCTCCCTGAGCTTGGTGAGGACCACCTGGGGGTGGGGGTGGTGACAACTGATACCACCTACCACCTCCCATTGCTACACCCTCGCCGTCTCCACGTCTGCTACCCTGCGGATCTCCTTAATCGAGATGCTGCCGCTGCCAAGGCGGTCTGTCGACCGGATCCATCTCAGCAGCACGACAGGTCGGACAATCTCTAGAAAGATGTCCTCGACCGTCGCAAGAATAACACTGCCTCTCTTGTGGCTGAACAAAACTGGCTTGCGAGCCCTGGGAGCCCGGAGCCTCATAACCTCCATCCTGGGGTCGCCTCCTAAAACGTCGGCCACATTCGAACCCCTGAGTCTGTCGTCAGCTACCAGATGTCGATCTGACTGATGAGGTCCCAACTCTCACATGCCCAGCACTAACTAGTGGGGTCTGCTCGGCTAGAAATCTCTCCACCACTAGGGCCCACTTTATCACTCCAGCATAGGTGGGCAGGCACAAAGAAACCACACCTGCCCGGATGTATCTACGTAGGCCCTGCTCAAAGGTCCGAGCCCTAAAGAACGGGTCTTGAACCATATCGAGGGAGTACCGCGATAGGTCTGTAAACATCGATGAGTAATCCGACACAATCATACCCTCCTGCCGAAGCTGTATAATCTCCTGTATCCACACTGACCTCAGTGTCACCGGATAGAACTCTTCCCTGTAGAGCTGTTCAAACTCTGCCCACATGAGCGTCTCCTCATCGTGGGACTACGTCACTAGGCTCCACCATCGCCTGGGCGAACCATGCAGAAGGCTCGCCACTAGAACCACCATCTGATCTGAGGGTGTCCTCACCAGGAGGAAAACTCGGGTGACTACCTCGAGCCAGTCATCAGCTACCTGGGGGTCTGGATCACTCCGGAACCTCAGAGGTAGCTTCCTCTAGAACTCGTGTAGCGCACTCATGCTGCACGCAACCTCATCCTGAACTGCTAGCACAACCAGATGCTCGACAGGTGGTGGATCAACTGGCGGACCACCTGGAGGTCCAGCCTCAAAACCTACGCCCTGGTCCACAACCTCTATAGGGGGAAGATTGTCAGCACAACATTGCTACAGAACCCTCACTGAATGTTTTTGTGGAGGCATCCTGAAATATAATCAAGATGCACAATGGTCAAAGAGTATATCTGGAGAGCTGACTCAAGAAGGACAAGGAAAAACCCAAAACCCAGTCCTATATGATGCATGTACCATTATGCCCCTACGACCAGTGTTCGAATGTCCCGACTCAAAAGTCAGGTTATCAGAGTCTTGGTGTATGGATACGTCGACCGACGCACCAACACTGGAGTCTCTGGCCTAAAATCTGAACTCGAAACATCGTCAAACTACCGCTATGCAACCCAAACCAAACTCATAGCTAGACTAGCTATGCTCTGAGATCCCAAAGGTGGAACCTCCTCTGATACCACTCTATCATGAAACGAACCTACAGGGATTGAGCCGCGACTCCCCAAGCCCGCCTCCAATAGGCCAGGGGCTGGCGTCTAGCGTAGAGTAGGCTATCACACACATGGGAGTCATTAGCCTAAGGTACCTGTACACACGCACCCACATACACCTCCATGAAACAGTGTAGAGATATATAAAACTGAAAATTAAATGCATGCATACAACTATCCCACAACCAAAGTACAATAGAAGTACAAAAGGGAAAAACAGGGCCCACCAAAGGAAAACTAAAAAAGTGTCCAACCTGCTCAGAAGGAGGGAAAACACTTCCAAAAACACATGCCGGTAAGCTCCTCGACACAGATCTGGTAAACACCCCAGTCAAACCTAGTCACTAAGCTCCGCCTGCTCCGGGTCCTCTTGGGACTCCATCGAAAGGCTTGTGGTCTTAACAAGACACAAACATGTGCAGACAATGCCCGTGAAGGGGTGAGTATAACAATACTCAGTAGGCACCCCAAAAACCCAAAATAAAAGAGAGAAACTGAAAGGCAATAGTCCGCTCATCCCATCCAGAGGGAATCCAGATGAGAGAGAAACTCCATCTCGTGACCATCCTTGGCTACACACAACTAGTCATATCAACTCAGGTGTATGCCCATACATACACTATGAACAATCCAGATATACTCATCTCACGCACTAATCCACATGAGCTACCGACCTCATCACCAAAAACTGTCCACAACCTGGAGAACTCACTCCACGATCACTGTCATCCCAGATGGCACTCGTCTGAGAGATACACTCCATCAGATTTCACACAAACATCTCAGATGCTCACCCGAGAGATCATTCTCTTCAAATAGCATCACTGAGGAAACCTCACTGAAACAACATAAACACCAAACTTGTCAGATAGGGGATCGGTCCTAGGGTCTGCTAGGGGATACCAGAACCCACACCGGTATACAAAGATCTCACAGATAGGGGATCACTCTCAAGGTCCGCTGGGGGATACCACAACCTGATCTGACATTCGTAGATCTCATAGAGAGGGGATCACTCCCAGGATCCGCTGAGGGATACCACAACCCGATCTGGCATTCATAGATGTCACAGATAGGGGATCACTCCCAGGATCCGCTGGGGGACACCACAACCTGATTTGGCATTTGTACAGAAACACGTAACTCAAATAGAGGATCATCGCCCACGTAAAGGTGGTCACGACGATACCAGAACCCTATTTAGTATAACTCGCGATGTAGGGGATCGAACTGATGATGCCACAACCCTGCCGAAACCATGTGCTGAGTAGGTGATCATATAACCAACGATACCACAACCCTACTAAAACCTCATGCTGAGCAGGGGATCATATACCCGATGATGCCACAACCCTGCTGAGCACGGCCCACTGCGTAGGGGATCATATTCCCGATGATGCCAAAAACCCTACAAGGTTAACCTACTAGATAGGGGATCGCCACCCATGGATAAGCAGTCACAGCGATACCAAGAACCAGATCTAGGGTAAGATGCTAGAGGATCCCGTTTCGGGCCCACCAGAGGGATGCGACAACTCTAACAGATTAAACATCCCATCGAGAGGATCACAAGCTTAGACTAGGGTTCTGATGCCGTACGAACCCTCGTAGGAATAAACCAATGGAGTACCCTCAACCAATGCTGGTCCAAATGTCTCTAACCCGAGTGACCCACAACAACGCCACACCACGCACCTCCAAGGCCGATACCGAGGCCACCTTCATGATCCACATGGAACAACACGTAGGATAGGCTGTTTACTCACCCGAAATAGACAACTGGTGAAAAAGGTATTATTCACCATAGGTATCCCATGTGAGTCCCACACAAAAATCCCTAAACTCATTAATCGGATCATACCATGACGATCCCCTCGAAAAAACACACGGAATCCATTACTCGTTCGTCCCAAACGGACCCCCGGTGAAAAAGGTACTATTCACTGAAGCCAGCTCGGGTGGGGCCCACACCTCGATCCCAAAACTCATCGAACGGATCACACCATTGAGATCCTCTTGAGAAAAAACACATGATTGACTATTCATCCGCCATAATCGAACTCCTGCTGAGAAAGTTGCGTTTATCCGTAAACGCCCCAAACCCGGCCTTGTGGGGCCCACACCCCAAACTCGGTCCCAGTACTCGAAAACCAACAATAAAAGTCCATTGTACCATCAAGGTCTCAACTCCACTGATGGAATGTCAATCGGACGCTCCGGGTAGAATATACCACGGCCCGAAGTCGAATAATAATAAAATATTATTATTTTATTCGACGTTTCAAACTCCCGAGCCACAATCCCGCAGCGTAAAACTCCCGAACCCACACCAAAGGGTTCGTCTCATTGCCAGATTCACATCTCCATAGACATCACATGAATATGACCCCCATATTGCAAGAAACGGGGGTTTTAAAACCCCCATGTAATAAAAAGGGGTCGGACCGGCCTGCCTTGGCCGGCGGCCCTCCGCTGCGCGGGGCCCCGCGCCGTCGCACTCTGCCGGCAAGGCCGGCGCGCTGCTGCCTCAGGTGGTCGGCCGCCGCGGGTCCGCTGGCGCCAGCGCCGCTGCGCTGTTGCCACGCTGACAGAACTTCCGCAGACCGTCGGGGGCACCCCGGTGGTCTGTTTTGCGATATGCAACCTCCTGCGCAACCATCGGGACCCGATCTTCCCTACTATGATGAAAAAACGAAGAAATTCGAAGCAAAACTGGGATAGAGGGATTAAAACTCAAACAGCCTACCTCGCGGGTGAAACGCCGAAGCTTCGGGTGTAGAACGATGCCCACGACACCCTAAAGCTCGATCTGCTAACGATCGACACTAAAAAGTGGTGATTTTGGCTCAATTTGGCGACTAAACGAAGAATGGAGGGGGAAGGGTTCATCCAGCATGTGAGAGGAGGGAGGTGAGGGGAGTGATGGGTTCTCTCTTTTTTTTATTTAAAACCTTCATTTAAATTAACGCTCTGGACCAGAACTCCCGGCTCGGAGGAAATTAGGTCACCCCTAGGGTAAACACGCCATTCTGAACGCAACGATGGACTCATATTTTTGATCCGAGACTCCGTTCAGAAGTTATTCGAGCTGATGCTCATAAATAAACTCTTCCATTTATTTAGGAAAACGCGCCTTGTGGCTTTTCTCACTGCAGGCCCGTGCCCGCCAAGTTTACACCCCACCTAGGGTTGACGACACGTTCCGGATGCAACCGTGCCCTCAGATTCTTGTTCTGAGCTACCGTTTAGGAGACATCACACCCCTCCATGTGCATAGTATAAAAATACTTAATATTTTTATAAAATGAATTCCGGACACACCAAACCTCAAAATCGCACACCGTCTTCATGCCTAGCTCTGGAATTATTCATAGAAATATTCCAAAGTCTGACAGGGCCAAAACCTAAGTTGTTACAACTCTGGTCCTCTTCATTAGGAAGAAGGATGATTCAATGCGACTCTACATTGATTATCATGAACTCAAAAAAATCACGAAAATGAACAAGTATCCCCTTCCATGGATAAATGAATTGTTTGATAAACTATGTGGGACCCAATATTTCTATAAGGTGGACCTTCAATTGTGATATGACTAATTAAAGGTGAATAAGGAATATATTCCTAAGTCTTCCTTTTGAATAAGGAATGGACACTATGAGTTCATAGTGATTCCCTTCAAACCCACTAATTCTATATAAATATTTATAGACTTAATGAATAAAGTCTTTATAGATTTCCTTGAAAATTTTTTGGTAGTATTTATAGATGATATTCAGATATAATCCAAAACAAGGAGGAGCATAAGGAACATTTGAATATTTTGATCAAGACTTTGTGAAAGGGAAAGTTATATGAAAAGTATAGTAAATGTGAGTTAGGGATGGAGGAAGTATCATTATTAGGGCATATTATCACTATTAAAGAGATATCTGTAGACCCTTCCCAAATAATAGAAATTGAGGAGTAGCCTAGACCAAAATATGTAATGGAGATCCGTAGTTTCCTTGGACTAGATGGTTATACCAATTTTTTTTAGAAACTTCTTATGATTGTAAAACCCATTAACCAAGATTACTTAGAAGGCAGTGATGTTTTTATGGAATGATGAATGTGAAGGGATCTTCAAGGAATTAAAAAAAGGATTATCACTACATCAGTACTGAAACTACTCGTAAGAAGGGAAATTTTCTCAGTATATATTGATGCTTAAAATAAGGGATTAGGCTGTGTACCAATTCAAAATGATAAGACTAAAGGAATTTGAAAGTGAATGAGTAGAATTATCCAAATAATGATCTAGAGTTGGCTGTAATGTTCTTCACGTTGAAAATATGGAACCATTATCTCTATGGGGAGAAGTGTGAAATATATACATATCATAAGAGCCTTCCGCATATATTCCCATAGAAAGAGATTAATATGATCTGGTGAATATGGTTATAAGTGATCAAGGACTATGATAGCTTAATCAACTATCATTCCGGGAAAGCAAATAAAGTGGAAGATTCTCTAAGTAGATTGGATCTTACAACCTTATCAATGATGATAATTGATAAGGATCCAATATTCTTAGACTTTAAAAGGATTTATATGGGAATAATAAAGTAAGGAACATCATTATTCCTTTCTCAAATTATTAATCAACTATCCCTTATAAATAAAATAAAGGATGCTTAAAGATATGATATGGAAATATATAAGAAGGTGGAAGTTATAAGAAAATATAAATTCTTGGATTAAAAATTTTATAAATAAGGAATTGTAAGATTTGGGTCGCGACTATGTATACCATAAAATCCTAGGATAAAGAATGAGTTATTGAATAATTCACATAGAACAACTTTTTCCATCCACCTAGGTAATATGAATATATATTGAGATCTCTAAGAGAACTATTAGTGGGATAATATGAAGAATAAGATAATAGAATATACAAAAAAATTATTGTTATGTCATTAGGTAAATACTGAAAGGAATTTTTTTAAGGGGATGATGAAACCATTACCCATACCTACATGGAAATGTGAAAAAATCACCATATACTTTGTCACTAGTCATCCAAATACATCAAGAAGAAATAATACTATACTAGTCGCGTTGGATCATCTTAAAAAGGTTATTCATTTCATTACAATTCAATAGGACTTATCACTTAGTGAACTTGAAAGTATATACATAAGATAAGTGTTGAGGATTTACAGAAAACACTATTGATTTTATATGATAGAGATCTAAGATTTACTTCTAAGTTCTAGAAAATTATTTCATATGATCTAAAAACTGAATTAAACTTCAGTATGGATTATAACCAGCAATATGATGGACAATATAAGTGGACTATCTAGACAATTTAAGACATGTTGAGAGCATGCTTGATATAATTCAAAGGTGGATATGATCAATACATTCCTCTGGTTGAGTTCTCATACAATAATAGTTTTCACTCAAGAATCCAAATGGATCCATATGAATCAATTTATGAGAAGATATGCAGAATACCTAAATTCTCAGATAAAGTTGTTGAGTGAAAGATTTTAGGAACTAAAATGGAAAAGAAAGAAAAGGTAAAGACCATTCAATTGTACATCAAGGATGCTCAGAGTTGAAAAAGAGCTATGCTGATAATAATCAATGATACCTAGAGTTTGATGTTTGAGGTAAATTATTCCTCTATATATCTCTATGGAAGAGATTCATGAGATTTTGGAAGAAGGGAAAACTAAGATCTAGGTATATTAGCCCCTTTGAGGATATTATTCACATCGAAGCTATGACCTATTGATTAATACTCCCACCAACCCTTTCTTAAGTACATGATGTATTCCATGTACCCCTCTCAAGAAAGTACATAACAAATTTATCACATGTACTAAATTCATTGGTGGTACAACTGGAAAATGATCTCTCATAAAAGGAGAAACCGGTGAATATATTGGACTGTAGGGATAAAGTTCTATTCAACATGAAAACTCACCTAGTCAAATTACTATAGTAGAAACATAAGTATGAGGAGGTGACCTGGGAACCAGAGGAAGTGATGAATCAGAAGTACCCTCAAATGTTTTCACTTTATTAGGTAAAAAAAATTTCAAGGAAGAATTTTTTAAGGGGGGATAATGTAACGACCCCAAATTTCATCAATAGAATTTCACTTTTAATTATGTAAATGTGACATATTTAGTAATTCACATTCACCGCATGATAAAATCATTTTTTTATTAAAATAATTTTAACATTACATTTAGAGTATAAAAATGGCTATAAGAATTGAATTTTTTACAATGAGAAAAAAATATAAAATATTTTTTTTTGAAAATTTGTATATGATCAATCCTCTAGAATAGTCATACTCACAAACAATATTGCAAAAATGAAGTAAAATATTAGTAATGCAATATGTATTTTAGAAATAAAGTATATATATCCTTGAGAGAAAATAGAATAGAATGAATAATGAATGAAATATGAGGTATTTATAAGAATTAGGTAACCCATACGATAGTTACAAATCTAACCGTTGAAATTGTAATTCGACCGTTGAAATAATAATCTAACCATTGAAATATTAATATGAACATTAGGAATAGTAACCTAACTATTAGAATAGTAAAATAACCTATTTAAATGTAAAATAATATTTAGGTATCTTATAAAATTAATATATTACACACACACACATATATATATCATGATACAACTAAATAAATGTTTTAAATGATAAAATAAGTGTTTATATTTTTTTTATAAAACAAAAATATTTTATTTTTTTTATAAAAAATATAAATATTTAAAATAATGTTTATTTGCATAAAATGGGTTCATAAATTAATATTAAGTTTTATTATAATGATAATATAATTTTATGAGACCATAATTAATTTTTCAAAGGGTCCAAAAATTAATCATAATATTAAAATTGGTATTTTTAAAATAAATGAGGATTTTATTTAAAAATTAAATTTATCATGTTTAGAAAATTATTTTCATAAAATTTATTTCATTTTGAGAATATAAACATTGAAAAATGGTTTGAATTAATTTTTGGTATTTTTATAAAATAATTGATTTTTGGTGAATAGTGAAATACGACAAAATACGATATTTATCATTATAATCTAAATTCATGATTTTTTGAGTCATGGATGATGTATACACCCATTATTTATAACTCAAATACAAAATTTAATTTTAATGGACACAAGACTCATCACTATTTTTTTGTATTGAGATAAAATAATAAACAAATGATTATAATATTCAAAACACCCCTCTCCTCCCCTTATAAATACCATCCCTCACCACCTCTTCTACTCACAACTTATAAGCCTTAGAGATTGAAAAATCTCTTCATAATTACCTTAAAAATCCTCTACCCCATGTCCTAGTAATATTGGTCTCACCAAATACCATTTCAAGGATCCTTAATGTGTATCCTAAGAGGAGACAACCAATGGAACATGTAAGATTCTCGACTAATCTATTTCAATTTTATTCTCTTATACAGCCACCATATGTTATCCATACACCTAAAAATATTAACATAAGTATAATAAATACACTTATATATTATTTATATGGTTTATTATTCATCTTCTACCCCTCATTCTTTTGTTTCTTAAATGAAAGTGTTGTTCACAATATGGTTGGTTCACCATCTCCACGAACAATACACTTCATTATTTTACACCACCTTCAAGGATGGTTATAAAAATATTATTATGGTTAAATATTATGATAATAATTATAATATAACTTATTTCAAGTTATATAATGTTTTAATAATAATTTAATTAAATAAAATGAATCTAGTTCGCGATGGTCGGTAAATCACCTTAAATGAACTAACCATATAATGTTAAAATATTTACTAAAAAATAAATACTATATTGGAAACAATATGGGTTTTTAGGACCATTTAAATTTATATAATAACATTAATACCATTTTATTTAAATTTTATATTTATAGTCCCATTTTACAAGAACTTCAATAATTATCCACAAGTGATCAGACCTTAGAATCATGAAATGAATGCCCTCCAAACAACAAAATTAGTCTTTATATATGAATAAAATTCTTGTAAATGAACATAATATAATTATAATAAATCAAATATAGATTAAAAAATTTCATATTTAAGTAATTAATTAATTTAATTTGATTATTCAGGATGTTAAGTGCAAGTGCATAACGATTCTAGAACATAAGGTAAGGGATCTCTCCAAACCACCCTTTTTATTTGGGTTATGGACTATATCTATCTAAATCACTTTGTATCTCTATTTTATGTTATATAATGATTCTAAATTATGTATATATGTCTCTTACATATATATACCTAGATTATTCCCCCTTCCTCTAATGGGGTAATACATTACTTAAGTTAATATCTCAAATGCCTTATTTAAAATCAAACCCGATGAAGGGGAACTTTTATATATCTTAATCCTTTTATGTAATTCCAATTTAAAGTATTTATACCTATTCATGTTTTCATTAAAAAAATTTATATTTTAGGTATAATAATCCTAGTTTATCTCTATGTTTCAAATAAAATTCCATACTTATTATTTCTCAAAAGGTTTTTAATCATTTCCTTAAAACACCGTTTTGAATGATCATTTATATACCCAATTATCTACCCTTTCTCATGATTTTTTTTCTAAATGAAAAATATATTTTGATACCTATGATTATTTACTCATATATATACATCCAAAATAGTTAATTCCTTCTTCTATTTGGAATATTTATGAAATAACCTTTGATTATGATATAAGGCAAGATTATGAAACCCATTTATTTCCATGTGTAATTCTTATGTCTATGCCTTAGGATTGGTTTATTTTTATGGAACACATAATAATGGACATATTATTATTAATTAAACAACCACATAATTCTCTAATTAATTGGGTAATGTTTTTGACTCATGAGACAGTATGTATTGGATCAGGGAGTAAACCTAATCCATGATTGGACTATGTCCACCATGTGATGTAGTCTTGGCATTTAACCTAAACTTATGATTATATAACGATTTATGTTTCTTCCACTTTTGTATTTTTCCATGATCTTATGATTACATTTTATTTATTTTATTATCCAATATGATAATTCATGATCCTTGTCTTTTATGATATCATGTTTTTCCTTATAACTCATATGCGAGGCTTCGTTATGATGTTTATTCCCCTACTAGGATTTATATTTCAGCCCTTTAATTTATGTATTTACTTAGGTTATCTTATATAGTTTTAGTATCTCAATTTAATTTTGGATCTCATTAAACAAAATAAAATCAATAGGCTATTTTTTAGTTTCTTTTGATGTATTATGAACCCAACCTTCCAAAGACACTAGGATTTACAATATTTGGGTTGTGTTTATTGAATATTTATATTAAAAATCATGTAACAAAATGTGTAAAATTATTGGGTTTCTATATCATATTCTTTATTCCACTAGGACTAATATAAAATAGCAATTTATTGAGTAGAAAAATGTGTTTTATGATTTAGTTGAGGTTTAAAATCATGTGTTGTATAGAGGATGTTTGAAGTACTCAAAACTTTCTTTTCTACTGAAGTTCTACCATATCAAATGAATATATGGAATTACAAATAAAACATTTTCCATGATATTGGAATTATTTCATAAAACATTTCTTGAAGCTAATATCCATCAAAATTTTTATGAAATTAAGAAATTTTTTAACAAGCTTGGCCTCAATTATACTAAAATACATGCTTGTACCAATTATTATATTCTTTATTAAGGAGAGTATATAAGATTAAATGAGTGTAAAAAATTTATATCTTTTAATAGGAAGTCAATGAGTAATATTGAAAGTATTAATACAAATAATACCATGGAGAAACAAAAAAATAACACCCCTGTAATTTTTTTTGTGTTACTTCCCTTTAAAACCCCCTTTACAAAGATTATTCATGTCATCAAAATCACTAAACACATGAAGTTACATGCTATAGTTAATAACATTGATAGGTTAATGAAACATCTAAGAGATTAAAAATATTGGAATAAATTTCATTTATTAAATCTAGATTTATCATTAGATACTAGGAACATGTGATTGGGGTTAGCTATTAATGGATTCAAACCATTAAGGACTTTGAGTACTAGTTATAGAATTTGATCGATTTCTCTGATCCCTTATAATATACCTCCATTGATGTTTATATAACAAACTCCATTTATCCTTTTGATGATTATTCCTAGAAAGAAATTCCTAGAAATGATATTAATGTATACTTTCATCTTCTAATTGAATAATTGCAGTAGTTACAGAGAAACAATGTTGAGGCTTATGATGAAACTACTTCAATAATGTTCAAAATGAATGATACTCTAACATTAACCTTTAATGTGTTCCTTATAATTTAGAACTTATAGAGTCAAAAAAATCACATGGGTTTGTATTTTACAATTTATAACTTTTATTTTGATCTTGAATGACTACCTTAGAGTAAAAAATTCTAATTCCTTTTTCATTGTATATTTCTTAATGCATCTCAAAGATTTCCATTGAAATGTAAAAATTCAATGAATACATTGATCATAGATCACCTATGAAGTAATTTTTAGGTTTTCCAATTTTGGAAAAGCTAATAAATGTTGAAGTATAATTTAAGAAGGTACATCAGTTGAATTATAGTGGGAAAGTAGTTCAAAGTACACCATCACTTAAAATCGAAGCACAATAGTGGAAGAAAAAACATATTTTTCAAAATTTCATATTGGGAATTTAGTTTTTTATGTCATAATATTTATTTTATGAATATTGAGAATAATTTTGGGAAAATTTTATCTTCACATTAATTAATAATAAGAAAAAAATAAAAGGACCATCTCAATGCTTGGAAGGACTGAAAATTAATGAATATAAAGTGTGATCTTTGGTCATATGAGAATAGAAATTATGTTGAAATAATTTTGGAAATGAAAAAAATAAAGATATATTACTTTTAATTTTAAAATATTTTAAATTAATTGATGGGTATTAAAATAAAATATAAAGGTGTGTTTACTTAAATCATCATAGGTTACATGGATTAAAAATTCACAATTCACATATTTTTATACAACAATTACTATCTTCATCATTACGTACATTTTTACATGAAAAGGTAAATGAAATTGTACTCAAGTTCTGAATATTCTTCATAAAAATATATAAGAAAACTATATAACTATTTGAGCATGAAATTATTTAGGAAATATTTATCCTGAAACTTTGTGCAATGTAGATGATCATTCCTCTATCATTTTTTACTATCTTGACACATTTAACTATTCGTTTGGTTAAGGAAACTGAATTAGAAGGCCTAGTACATTATCAATGGATGTATCAAATTTAGAGGCACTTTATTTATATATTTTTATTTATAGGTAAGACATTATTTACATTTAATTAAATATGTAACTATAAACATTTTTTTACAAATACCTCAGTCATTTAAAATAATATATGAAAAATAAAATGCAACCATATGGTTATATTTTTGAAGGTTACTTAGTATAAGAGCGCCTTACCATTTATTCTAGATACTTGGATGGTATTGAGATAAAATTCAACCAAGTTGGATGTGTTAATGACATCATTATTCAACCTCAACAATAAATAAAATAAAAAATCCTTCCTACTATTGGATGAACTGTTGGGTGGATCTCAAATATTACACTGACAAAATTGTAATTATTAAAAGAACATAGATACATGTGAATAAATAGTAAAATTATAGATCTATTCATTGAAGATATCATTATACTAATAGATAGATGCATGAGAATTTGAAAAAAATGAAATGTATATAAAAAATGTATTAATAAATAGATGGTAGAATGGTTTGTATGTTATATAAGTTTATAAATATTATAATAAACATGGATATTAGTTTTTAATATATATTCTATAAATATAATAATTTATATTATTTTTCTAGATCAAAACTTATTGAAAATAATTTTTTTTTATTTTGGAAAAGAAAACCCTTTAGTGGTTGAGTGAGAACCTAGATATTGAACAACCATTTAGAAAAAATTATACTTCATAATACATAATCACTTTTTTCAAGAATAATTTAAACAAGTTAATGCCATTTACCTTGTTTAAGCTCCATTTCATAAGGAAGGTCCATCCTTTCTGGTTTATCTTTAATAATTTCTTCAAAGAATATTTCCATTTTGTCTTAATCCTCAAGGTACTATTCTAAGTTAATATTCCCTTCATTGAAGGAAGAATGATTCAATATTGGTCATTGATCCATGTATATTTCTCAAAATTGAGATTAAAATGAATCATTATTTCATACATTTTACTAGTTTCCACTATTTTATTAACTTCTATAACTTCTACATCCATGTTTTATTTGAAACGAAAAAGCAGATCTAATTCAAGAACTCGAGCCACCTCCTCTTAAATATCACCTCCTTTTACCTATTTTAAATGAGCCTTACTAGAAGGAAAGTAGGAACTAAAATTTCCTATAGGGGATATTTCATTGGGTTCATAAATTTCTAGAATTTTGGGAATGGGGTTACCTGCCCTCTCTAAGCTCTCAGAGTCTCCCTCTACCTTTTTGCTGGGGGTCTTTTAATACAGAATTCCCTCCTCCTTAACTTGTTCTAAAAGTGGTTTTTTTATTTCTGATTATGTGAAAATTGTCTTTATAAATTAGGTGTAGTCATTTTTGGCCCTGAATATCTTAATTTTTGTGACCAAATATCCTCCAAATTATATTTTACCTTCTTCTTGTTCTTCATGTCCAGTCTAAAAAATTCTGTAGCCTATCTCTCTAGTTTACTCACCAATGATTCTAGAGTAATTTATTTTGGTTCATGAGTTGCATCCTATGAAAGAGAATGGGACTGTTGATCTTTATCATGGTCTGCAGACTCAATAATAAGGAGTGAAAAATTATTATGCACCTTTAATCATACACAAGTAACCTTCTCACCCGACCTTGAACTTGAGGTTTCTAGTACCTATTGGTAGGCCACTGATGAATCTAAAACATTTTCATATGACTACTTCTATTGAATTCCAATAGAAAGGTTCAGAGGAAGGATCATTTCATCCAATACTTAAGCTTCATTCAATATATGGGTCTATTTTGTTCATTCATTCAGACTAAATAGATTTCATAGGTGACTTAGTTCCAATGGAAAAAAGGAGCGAAGGCATTCGGGGGGGGGGGGGGGTGGGTGGGTGGGTGTGGTGGGGGTGGGGTGGGGGGGGGGGGGGCTGGGGGTCTTCTAAGTAGGTTCCAAGTTGTGACTATATTTAACCAGATATAAATAAAATTCATCCGTTTGAGAATTAGATAGAGCAAGGTTCTTGGAAGGACTATCTTAACACCAATTCATTTGGTGACATGCTTGTTGTATATTACCTAATCTAAATAAATATGAGTAGTTGTTGCTCTATGATTCAAACAACACCACTTTATGGAATCATAACTCATCTTTGAATTCAATTCAAAAACCTAAATTGGGGGTTTGGACACATCAACCTTGATGAAAATTCTAGAAGCAATGGGGTGGCATATAGATTTGGACCTAGAATCAAAGAACAAGAAACAAACTACCATATTTCCAAGCATTTTAAGGTTGTATAAATTTTATAAGGGGAGTGGAAGTTCTGGAAAACATACCTAGATCACCATATATGGGGGTTCATTTTTTATATAGAAGTAATAGTCCCATCAGAATAATGAGAAGTGTGACCCATCGATGAGCCATGGGGACCAGGACCAGGAAAAAGTGTGGACTTATTCAATAGAGAATTTAATAATCACATTATGGGAGTCAAAATGAAAAAAAATCGTGAATTATTTCAAAACCTAATAGGTATTGATGAACCTATCAAAGGTATCCATTGATGGAAATCTCTATCCAAAGTGAGCAACCGGTGAGAGTATAAGGAGTTACAAGGACTTAGAAAACTCTTGTAGGGAGAGAGGGAGATGAGGGATCCTAAAATCAAGCAAGGTGACTTTAAGGGAAGATAAATTGGATAAATTATGGAGTGTATTTATTCAAAGGAAACAAATAGACTTGTATGATATGGGTGATGAAGTGGAATATTTGAACTCTAACACTGAATCTCATCAACAATATGAAATTTACTTATTTTTCCATCTTGATATTGAAAATATTTATCTTACAAGTATTTATGAAGTTAAATAAGTAATGATGGAGTAGGATAATGGTATGATTGAATGAGAAAATTATTATGTGTGTAGTTATCCATTAACTTATCAACCACCTATGTATTATGTTATTCATTTTCAATACCATGGATTTGTTATCATATTTAAATTCCTTTTTATGCATGAATTGGTTAATTTTGAAAATGTTAATGTTATATTTATTTGTATGTGCATATATTCATTAACTTACCTATGTATTATGTTTTTCATTTTCAGTACAGTGCATCTGTTATTTGTTTTAAATTTCTTTTTATGCATGAATTATTAAATTGTAAAAAAATAAATGTTATACATTTTTAAAAATATATATATTTTTTACTTATTTAAATGACATGAATGTTGAAAAAATAAATTCATTGACAATAATTGGTTAACACCTGACGTTCCTCAAACCATGTAGACATCATCAACATTTCTTGATGATCCCTCAAATTCTATATATAGGACCCCCATTGACTCCATATTGATGACACCTACCATCCCATAAGTCTCTTTACATATGAACTCTATTATTCCCTCCATCTCCCTCTCATTATCATTTGGAAAACTTCCCATTGATTTGATTGGTTATACACATGAAGATCCTACAATTATGGAACTTGTGGTCACTCTTGTTTCCTCCAGATGATAATGGAGGGTTATATTTACAGGTACAAAATTTAATATGGAAAAAATATATTTCACATTTTTATACTAATAAATTATTTTTTCATAATATATTGAAGAAATATCACTAAAAAAAATAGTTCAAAAGTCTCAAATATGAATGGATTAAGTATAGTTGTCCCATTTGATTATTTTGGTGTCCCTATAGAGGATGATGTAGGAATATTTGACTAGATCCTATGTGATTTGGAATTTGAGTAAGTGAACCTTCCCATTACATATTTTGATTGAAGATATATGTCTCTATCTTGAAATAACGAGTTACTTTATTCACAAATAATGGAAATTTTAATACATTATACATCGATTTAATTTTATTATTTAATTTAATTATAATATTTTTAATGAATTTATTATTTCAAATGCTATTTCAATTTAATTTTGATTATACTGTCACACATAAGTGGTTATTAAAAAATTTGGGTAATAAATGAAATGATTTTAAATGGATATTTTGGAATGAGTTCAATGACACATCATTGACTACTTAGCAGATGTATGATAAGAAATATAAAGTGGTTACTTGAGAGAAGTCGATAATTTTTATTGATATTCATCTCCATGAGAATCATATGGTATTGAAGAATATATTATCATATTAATATAATAATATATATAAATTCATATGAAAATAATATGAAAATTTGTACATTACTATTAAATTACCGACTAATTATTTTAGGAAGTTTCAAGAAAAAATGTATTGAGTCGAGCGAAAAAAATCATCCCTCACACATTTTATTCATAGAGTTTTCAAGAAATAGATTCACTAGTAATATTTTCATCAGTTCAAATATTTATATGCTAATGTTATGTTTTTGATATGTTAAAATATTGATCTATCTATTTTTAATGTAGACAATGAAGTTTGAGTGCTAAGTCTCTTAGAAATAAATTTTCTTATATATTCATATGAAATCTGATAGGAGTTATGTGAATGAACCTGCCATAGATATTGGGGGAATGGATTCATTTTTCAATATAATAGTCCACATAATCATTTTAATACCTTAATAACTTATAAAACCAATTATTATTTATATTATCTGCAAAAAAATAATTTGAAATATTTTATGCATGGAATATTATTATATTTTTTATTTGATCTTATGTAAAACTTTTTTATAAAATGGCATGTCTAAAATTATCATTTTTTATAAACTTATCTTTATAAATGCATGTTCTTTATTTACATATTGTTTTCTATAATATTAGGGTGTATTTTTCAATATGATATATCACTTTTCACTAGTTTTGGGTGTTTTATTAGTTTCACATGGGTCTCCCTCTACCCAGTTAAAAGAGGTCTTTGATTTGCTTTAATAATAAAATGAGGCTTCGGTCCCAACCTTTAAAAAAAATTAGTTTCACATGGACTATTATTTATTTGGATTCTATGATATATTATGATGTGTATAAGGATATTTAAAGTTTTTTCATCAATGTTTAAAAAGTTTAATTATTTTCATGTTATCATTTATAGGTATTTTTTACTGTGCAATTATTTTTGATATGTATATATCTGTCATATTTTGATTTATGTCAAGATGTATTACTTTAAATTTCACTGATATTTGATTTATAGGAAAAAATAAAATAATTATGGGATACTAATCCCACACACTTTCTAAGTCTCCTAGGATGATCTAGTTGGTTTGGTCTTTGGGAAGGAGCACTATGATCATGTACACCGGATGGGTTTTAACACCCCAGGTTTCATGTACTTTACCCTTGTTTTATGTATTTTGAGCTTATATAATGCTTGGGTTATGTTTCAAGAGTTTCTATGGAGTTTTAGAGTTATTTAGAAGTGTTTATGGAGGTTTATGGTTTGATCATGTTTTTTTTGAAAATGTGCACCATCTTCAGGAAACTATGAAAGTAAATATGGGAGTTATTGGGTAGGTTCATGGTTAGAACATTGTTTGGCTAAACATTGTGAGTGCCTAGGGGAAACTATGTGATAAGTGAAAAAGGGGGAAGCATAGTTGGAGCATGGTTTGTCTGACTATGTGAGTTGATTATACAAGGTGTTGGATTTGAGACAATAGCATGATAGGGTTAGAAAATAGTTTGATAAACCATGTAGCCTAATCATGTGAATCTTTGGATATTGTTGAGTAGTACATGAATGGTCAGTATACAGTTTGAAAAACCATTAAACCTAACCACACAACATGAATTTTATACCATGAAAATTGTGGGTTTAATTTATATTAAGGTCCATAAGACTCATTAGGCTCCTATTATTCTAGGGTCACAAACTCATCTTCCTCTATAGTCTTCCAAGATAATTCCCTTAAATCTAGAAGTGAATTTTGGACGAATCCAAGTGCATTGGATATTCAAAATCATCGATTAGTACTTAGTCATTTTTGTTATTTTGATACATACTATTATCCTATATCTCTAAGCCATAAATATTGTCCTTTATGGATATATCTATGTGATAGTATGTGAATTGTGATGATATCTTGTTGGATATATTGAAGGGAACATATGGTGATCTTGGATCTTAAGGTTCTAAGTGTTTTTATTCATGTTCACCATTCATTAATAGGTAGGTGGATTCTATATCATCTCCACTTCTTTTATAACTTTAAGTATTAATTTTTTTTAATTTTTTTTCTTATATTTTCTATGGAAACATTGTATGATTTTATAAAATAAACACTTTTGATTTATGTTTTAGAAAAGTGAAAAATTGCATGGATTTTGGAAAACCCATTTTCTTATAATTTTAAAATGATAATTTTAAAATTATAAAATGGTTCTGATGCATGAAAGAAGTTTTTTAAAATGATTTCAAAGGAATAATTATTTAATGTGACATGTTTTGGAATTTAATTTTGGATGATTGGGTTGGTGTGTGTTCAAAGATGATGATCTTGGTTAGAAGTGACACCGTCAAGGTTGGATGGATTAGGGTCATAGAGTACCACCATCAATGGTAACACTAATATTATGTATATAATTATGGTTGTGTGTGTGAACATGGAAAAGGTAATTTCAAATCTGAATTTATGTAAATAATATTGTTTATGGTATTCTAACATGGTTTTTTCACTTTCAGTTTTATATAAACTATTTTAACTATTTTCAACTATTTTTAGAAACCATGAAAATTGGTTCTTGTCCTAGTGGAATGCGTTGGGAAGTATCTAGGGAATTTCTACTGAGTTTATAATCACCCCCCTAATTGGTAATTTTGGTTCATTTTTAGATGTCATATATTGAGGAATAATAAAAGAAAAGGTGCCATATTTATCTAGTGATGCATCTTGATACCTTAGACATGATAGGTGGTGTTGGAGCTTGGAGCTTGTATGGACAGTACTTAGGATTGTGTCTTTGATGTATTTGGTTCATGTTGTCTTTGGTTTTGTTAGTTTTTATTCCATGTTCTATTATCAATATGATTTTTTATTTCTTTTGGTCTATGTTTGGGATTTATTATTTATACACATGAATAATTTATGAAAATTAGATGTTTATTATTCTATATTTACAGGTTGTTTATCTTTAAAAATGGAAAATCATCCCCCAAATTTTTTTATAATCACTTGGAATTTATTTCTTACCTTTGGAGTCTTGGGGATGTCACTTAAGGTTAGTAGAACTCTGTCTCTCCTCAATCCAATGAGTTGGGATTGGATGTTACAAATGGTATCAGTCATAGTTGGTCCATTTATCTCTTGGGATGAGAGAAAAGAGATAGTAATATTATAACTTTAAATGTATAGCTTAAAAGAAATATATGACCTTTTTATGATGAAATTCAAGTTAATAGGATCATTTGGGTAGATAAGTGTTCTAAAACACTTCTAGGGCATTGTAACCTCATCACTGTGGGTTTAGCCGATGAGTGTTGCATATCATGCATTGATTGCGAGACTTACCACCACAACAATATTGTTTATTTAAAGTTTAATGATTTATGAAGACAGTGAAAGGTGTTGGATTTTAAAAATGATGGTTATAATTCTTGCTTCTTATGGTGAATTGAAATTGTATAAGACTTAGTTTTCTAGTAAGTAATGACTAAATATATTTTTATTTGGTTATAGATAATGACCTCAGATAAACATCATAAGAATCAACAAGAGGAATTTGATGAAAATATGGTTGCGCCTCTACTACAGGTGAACCAACAGTTGGTCTAAATCATCATTTAGGATTTTTAAGCCATGGATAGAGGAAATTGGAGTAATGAACATAGAAAATTTGAATACTTGGTTCAATTTGAAAAGTAAAATCCACCCATCATTCAGGGAGATTTCAAGACTGAAAAAAGTAGAGGTCTAGCTGAATTGGATGAATCAATTATTTAAATTCTTGGAAACACCATCCAATATGAAAGTTAAGTTGGAAAAATATATTCTTGAAGATCTTTCAAACTAGTGGTTGGATTTATTTGTTCAAACTAAAGTAAATCAAGGCATTACATGATATGAATTTAAAGAATTATTCAATAAACAATTGTATCCTCACACATTCAAGATTTTAAGAACAAATGATTTATTCATCTTGAAACAAGATAATCTATTTGTCATAAAATATACAACCAAGTTCATGAATTTAGTCTATTTTTCCTTAAAAGTTACTAATAGTGCATCCTTGAAGGAATGCATCTTTGAGTTTGGGCTATGGCCATAAATTCAATCCAAGATAGCTATCCTATATATTGTAGACTATATGAAGATAGTCAATAGAGAAATAGTGGTAGGGAGAGATATTTTTGGAAATTTTTCTGGAGGGAGTTTCCTTATAACCATTGGAATATGGGGGAACTCAAATGTTGAGAATAAATAGAATAGGGACACCTACTTCCAAGGTGGTGGATCATCTCAAAATCAGACAATGGGATCGATTAATTTTCCCTTACAACCCAATATTAAGCCAAGTTGTTTCCAATGTAGAGATACTTCCCATAAAAAGAGAGATTTTATGGTACCACCTAGAGCATTTCACAACTATAAATAGATGGGACATCTTCTATGTTATTGTCATAGTGCTCCAAAACTTGGTGTAGGAGATGTGTCACATGTTTCCCAGACATCCAATGCTTCAATGGGGTGATCTCATTAGAATAATCCTCATCCTTAGAACCTAGAAATTCAAGGTGATTCTAGAAAAAACATGTATCCTAAAGTTATGAAACCTCAACAAGGAATAAAGGATCAAAGAGGAGCTACTAAAAAACTTTATGGTGCTGAACAGATGGTCAATTCGATCCTTTGACAATGCAGGGTATTATTCCTTTGAATTAAAACTTATGAAATATTTGTTTGATATGAGTTTATCCCACTCTTTTATCACTTATCATGTGGTTGATCATATGGGTTTACATGTGGAGATGATTTATTATTTCTTGAAACTTCAAATACCTATGGAAAATGGGAGTGTCAATCCTTTAAGTGTGCATTGTGTTTGATAAAAATCAATGAGGCTGAATTGGTTTGGGATTTATTTGTTCTTGAGATGGATATCAATGATCTTATTTTGGTAATGGATTGGTTGACATAATTCAAGACCCACATCTACTGTTATGAAAGGTAGTTCAGTTTGACATCTTATTATGGCATAAAGAATATCCTTAAAAGTATATTAGGATGTAAATTTCAATATAAAAGGACCTTTGGTACTGATGTTTTTAACTATCTCTTATTATTTTGAAGTTGTTACCTTGTAATGTGTGGATGAGATCAAAAATAGATATTTTCTAGCCATTTTTTACCAATTTACAGATGTTTTCCCCAAAAAGTTCTATAGGCTACCTTCCCAAAGAGAAGTTGAATTTATTATTAGTCTCATACCAAGGACTAATACTATTTCACTTCTACCTTATCAGATGGAACCAATATAATTGAGGGAATTAAAAATTCATATGAAGGAGTTGGAAGGAAAATGTTTCATTTGACTGAGCATTTCCTCATGATAAATATTGGTTAATTTTATAAAGAATGTGGATGAAAATATAAGGATTTGTGTGGAGTATCAAAATATTAACCAAGTTACAATAAATAATTTATATCATCTTCCATAAATCAATGATCAGTTTGATCAATTTAGGGTAGACTAGTGGTTCTCTAAGATTTATTTTTGACCAGGGTATCACAAACTATGATTTTGGTAGGAGGATATTACAAAGACAAACTTTAGGTACCGACATGGTCATTATTAATATGTGGTATGAATTTTGGTCTTAAGAATAAACCCATGGTTTTTATAGAATTGATTAATTATATCTTTCAGAAGTATCTTTATTATTTTATGGTGGTGTTTGTTGATAATATTTTGGTGTATTCATGAACCAAGACTCATCATGAACAAAAATTGGATACAGTGTTAGGAATCTTATAGGAACATCACCTTTATTATAAGCTTACAAAGAGTTATTTATGAATAAAATAGATAGGTTTCCTTGGTCATGACATTTATAAAAAGTAGTTTCCATAGATCTCAAAAAGGTAGAGGCTGTTATCTCTTTGAAACCACTGAAGATTTTTTTTGAGATGTGTAGTTTTCTTAGTTTATAAGGATACTACCAATTATTTATTCATTATTTTTCATATATTGCATCATTAATGATGGATTTTACAAGGAATTGTGTTCCTTTGTAATATAATAACGAGTGATATAAATATTTTCTAGAGCTTAAGTTTTTACTTACATCAGCACCTATCATAATATTTACAGAGTCAGGTCACGGGTATGCGGTCTATTGTGATGCATCAGTATTTGGGTTAGGATGTGTTTTCATGTTGGGATATCAAGTTGTTGCTTATAGATCATGATATTTACAAGTACTTGAGAAAAATTAAACAACACATTATTTTTAATTGGTTTATATAGTTTATTCCTTAAAAACATAGCATCATTATCTTTT
This sequence comes from Viscum album, assembly GCA_963277665.1. NCBI lineage: Eukaryota > Viridiplantae > Streptophyta > Magnoliopsida > Santalales > Viscaceae > Viscum > Viscum album. Next base: position 1,869,370,708 of record OY728159.1, read on the forward strand.
TGGTGAGAAATTTATAGTGTTCACAAATCATAAGAGCTTCAAACACATTTTTTCACAAAGGTATTTGAATCTAAGTAAACATATATGGATGTAATATCTAAAAATGTTTGACTTCAACTTGATATATACACTGGGAAAAGGAATCTCTGTAGGAGATGTATTGAGAAGAAATTCATATAATCAATGGGATAAAGAGGCTTTAGACCAATGGTAGCTAATTCCATTAATAGATGATATTCATCTAGATTATTTTAAGTAAATTGATATTACAATTTTCTTTGGTTTATATTATTCCTGATTTTGTTGAGTAGGTTAGAGCTGATCAAATGTCCAATCCTAAATGTTTAACCATGAGGTAAAAAATCAATGGTAGGGAGACCATTAAGAGATGGATGCTAGATAGAATATCTATACTATGGTTTAGAGATGGTTTTTTGTTTTTAAAACATATTAATAACATATCCTTTCTACCTACAACCATTCAAGAGGATCTATTCATCATGGAATCTAGAATATGTATCGAGTAATGAGAGCATAGTTTTGGTGGTCTGGCATGATGATGAATGTGGTAGAGTTTGTCTTGAGATTACTAACTTTTCAGTAGGTTAATGTAGAGCACCAACATCCAGCTGGTATGTTACACTCTTTAACAATTCCTGTGTGGTAATGGGAGAAGATAACCATTGATTTTATGATAGGTCTACCAAGAATGGTTTGAAAAAACAATTCCATATGAGTGATTGTGGACCGACTCATGAATTTATCTCACTTCATCCCTATTTAAGAATCTAATATAGTGGAAGAATTTTCAAAACTCTACATTTGGGAAGTTTTAAATATGCATGGTGTCTTAGTTTCAAATATTTATGATTAATAACCAAGGTTAATATCTTGGATTTATAAATCCTTGCAGAAATCCCATGGAATGAAATTTAATGTGAGCATAGATTATCATCCTTAAATGGATGGATAATCCAAACAGATGATCCAAATATTTTAGGACATTCTTAGGTCTTCTATGATGTACTTTTGAGGATCATGTGAGGATAATATACCATTAATGGAGTTCTCATAAAACAATAGTTATCATGCATTGATACACATGAATATTTTTGAAGTGTTGTACGAACATCCATATCGATCACCAATTTTTTGGGTGGAAACAGGTGAGACTTCATTGATCCATCCTAGCCAGGTGTATAAGACAATAAATAAGATTCAAATGATAAAATAGAGGATATAGACAACTCAGAGTCATTACAAATCATATGTGGATCATCATAGATGACTGTTATCATTTGAGGTGGCTGATTATGTTTTCTTGAGAATCTCTCCAAGGATAGGGCATCACCATTTTAGTAATTAATAAAAGTTATATCTATGGTATATTATCCTTTTGGAGATACTTGAACAAATTAGTAATGTATCTTATATGTTATATTTACCCCTAAATTTTAGCTCTGTGTATAATGTGTTTCCTGTATCCTAATTGAAGAAGTATCGGCCTGATTCTGACCATGTGATTTGATGGGACCATGTTGATGTTGAACTGAATGCTAAGTTGATTCATGTACCAATACATATTTTGGATAGGAAAGATAAGCACTTTCATGGAAGAAACATCAGTTAAGTATGGGTTTTATGGAAACATGGTCATATTTTAGAAGAGACATGGGAACATTAAAAGGAAATGCTAGATAAATGGCCAAAGATATTCTAAAGAAACACCAAGTTTCCCCTTTCATAGGACATAAAGACCAATGGTGGGGAGAATCTAACACCCCTTTTTTTCAGATAATTTACCGTTGTTTAATAAATTTTGAGCTTATATAATGCTTGAGTTAAGTTTCATGAGTTTTTAGGAAGTTTTAGAGTTCTTTGGAAGTGTTTTTGGATATTCATGATTTGATCACAGTTCGTTGAAACCATGAACCATATCTAAGAAAAATGTGAAAGTAAGGATGTGAGTCACTAAGCAGGAACACTATTGACATATAATTTGGCCAAACTATGTGAGTTCCCAGGGGAAACTATGTGATAGTTGATAGATGGGGAAGTTTGGTTGGCCCACAGTTTGTATATCCATGCATTCCAACCATGTGAGGTGTTATAATTGAGATGATAACACCACATGGTTAGTGCATGGTTTTCCAAACCATGAGGCCTAACTATGCAACTCTCTGGATCTTTTCCAGTAGCACATGAATGGTTGGTGCTTGGTTTGACAAACCATGCAACCTAACCACATGATGTGCTGTTAATTCCCTAAAAATTCTGGTTTTAAATCATATAAAGTCCCAAAATCTTCATTAGTCTCATATTCTTCAAGGGTCTCAAAATACTCTTCCTCCCTATTCTTCCAAGATAATTACCTTTGAGTTGGAATTGAATTTTAGATGAATTAAAGTGCATTGGAGATCTGAAATCACCAATAAGTCCTTATTCCTCTATTTTATTATTAGATTTACTCTTATACACTCTCTTAGAGCCATAAATCTAGTCTTTTGTAGATATATATATATGTAATAGTATTTGAATTTTGATAAAATCTTGTTTGATCTATTAAAGGGAACATGTGGTGATCTTGGATATAAAGGTTTTAATTGACATTCTTCATGTTTTCCATCCATTTAGAGGTAGGTGCCTTCTCTCTCATCTCCAATTATTATATAACTTGAAGGATTATTTTGTTTTTAGATTTTTCTTACATTTTCTATGGAAACATTCTAGGATTTCATGAACGAAACCCTTCTAGTTTGTGTTTTGTAAAAGTGAAAAATTTCATAGATTTTAGAAAAAAAAATTTCTTATAATTCTAAAATGATAATTTTAAAATTATATAATGGTGTTGATTCATGAAAGATATTTTTAAAGTGATTTAAAAGGAATATTTTTTTATGTTAAAGGTTTTGGAGTGGAATTTGGAATGATTTTATTAGCATGTGTGTGAAGTGTAAAAGCTTGGTTAGAAGTGCCACTGTCAGGGTTGGATAGATTATTGTCATGGAGTACCACTGCCAATGGTTACACTATGCTTGTATGTATAAGGATGGGTGTTTGTGTGAACATGGAAAATGTTATTCCAAATAAGAATTTATGGAAATAAACTTTTTTATGATTTTATCACATGGTTTTTTACTTTTAGTTTTATATAAATTGTTTTAACTGTTTTCAAATATTTTTAGAAAATGTAATAACAAGTTATTATCCTAGTGAGATGTGTTTTAAAGTCTCTAGGGAATTACTACTGAGTTCATACTCACCCCCTTCTTGGGGCCTTTGGTGAATTTACATATTTCATATCCCAAGACATAGGAAAGGGAAAGGTATTATATTTCTCTAGTGACGCATCTTGATAGCTTAGGCATGACAGGTGGTGTTGGATCTTAGAGATTGTATATGTGGTTCTTGGTACTGTGTCTTTGATGTAGTTGGGTCATGTTGTCTTTGGTTTTGTCATTTATTATACCATGTCCCACTATCACTTTTATTTTTAAGTTCTATTGTTTTTTTGGGATGTATTCTTTATACTCATTCATCATATATGAGGATTGAATGTTTATTGTTATATGTTGAATTTTTTTATCTTCCAAAATAGAAAATTACCACCCAATGTTTTTCCCAATCCCTTGGAATTTATTGGTAGCCTTTTATGTCTTGGGGATGTCACCTAAGGTTAGTATCACTCCATATCTCTTCAAGCCAATGATTCATAGCGGGATGTTACATGGGTCCTGGCCTAATACCATATGAGGTATTTAGTAGGACACCAAGGACTGTAGTAGAATCCAATTTAGGTTCTAGTTATTCTATCAATATAGATTCTCATAGTTATTTTATTACGATGAAAAACAAAATTTAATAATAGGGTAACACAATCCAGTAATAGGAGACTCATACAAAAATGTAGGATGTGAAGGTAATAACTTTGAAAAAATCATTAATTGAATTATACTAGAGGTTGTCTGGATGTGTCCCCAATGGTATTGCATTGATAGTTGGTTCCAGTTATCAGGTAATTAACACAATATCACAATTACTCAGATCACAATTTTTTATTGGATTTAAGTTAAAATTTAAATATAAATCATTGTTTAATTTTTAAGAAAATTTTCATACTGATGTTAGGATAAGGGAGTAGATATGGAGATATATATAATGATGGAAATTGATATGGAGATAATTGTAGCCCACTAGGAAGTAGTGATGAGGCTTGATTTTAAACTCATTTGTGATGTTGTATAACTAAACTCTATTTATAACTTACTGTATTTAGTTAGATATATATGTTCATTACTTAATTAGTTTCATAGATTAGTAAATTTTTAGTATAATCATGTATATTGTTTCATGTATAAATATATTATGGGATTAATATCAAATATCTTTGGATTTAAATTCCATTGTGGTTGTTGCTACTGGACCGGTTTTCTGGTACAGTTTTTGTTTATTTTGGACAATATCAACATTACTATCATTTTTTTTATATTCAATATATAGAAGTTGTTTAAAACACTATAAAATAAATTGTATCAATAGCACCCATTTTTGATTAAAAAATTCCACAAAAAACCATTTCACGACACTTAGAAAAAACCACCTTAGAATTCATAAAACCACTGTGATATATTTTCCAACACCATCTTTATTGTTGGTTTTATAAAACTTTCATGAAAACATTTATTGGTGGTCTAAAACACCAAAAATTAAAAAAACCACTACTAAAATATGAATTTGGATCAGTGAGACTAGGTAAGACTAAATATATTATAAATACATAGTTATACCATTCCAAAATTTACAAGTGTCCTAAAATTGAGTTATTTGAAAATGATAGATCATGAAAGTTAATAAAATAAAAATAATCTCATGCACTTTATAAGGGAATTTGTTATTATTCTACCAGTGGATTGAATATTTGAGGTTACTATATGGTTATGATTTTAATTTATCACATTATATCAAAACTTTTCATATTACTAGGTAAACAATTCCCTATTTTCATGTTATAATTGAAAGACCTGCTTACTAGTCTCATAGGGTTTTTGAATTCATCAATTTAGGATACATGAACCAAAATATAATTTTTCGAAGATATTTTTGGCGAAACATCATATTAGAATATATCTAGTAATCCGTATGAAGATATTATTACATGTTTATTTAAATTAAAAAAAATATTTCCAACAATATTTTTATATTAAATAGAAAATTTAAAATTACATTTGTTGTTTGAAGAAAAATATAGAGGGATATCACAATTTTTATGGATGTTTACATTTGAGTGATATATAAAAAATTAAAGAAAAAGGTATGTAACAAAGCATCATTTGAAGGGTTAGAAATAATTTTTGGAGGAAATCTCAATTATATTCTCTTATTATTTTTAATCTAAATATTCTTTAAAACATAATTGAGTGGGTAAAAAAGAAGAATATGAAAATGATGAAACAAATAATTGATCATTACTATTTAATCAACTTAGACTTGTTTTTAGTGGTGAAAATGAATGTTGAATTTTAGATGATGAACAATAGAGAGATCATACATATGTTTCACACAATTATGAATAAATATCATGATTTTTAGAGTAACTTAAACTATTAATTATTTTTTTCTTATTTTTTTTAAAAAAATATTTTTTATTATTTGTTTTATTCATTATATGATGATCATATAAAAAAATCATAAAAATTACCCTGACCACTCTTAAAGAAAGTTGAAAATGTAATTTTTGTGTTCTGGTTTCAAATATTGGTAAGTGATTTTTTATGACCATACATATGAAATGAATATTCTATTTATATTATTAATAATTAATTTAAACTTTTCTAGGTATCAGAACATGGAAATAGAATTAATAGTTGATTATGTGCACTTAGTATTACACCATTTAAATTGATAAAATCATAGAATTCTTATGTGTTTAATGGATTTTGATTTCATAAATGCACATTTAGTGAGTCAAAAAATCAATGAATAATGGTTCTTATTTTAAAGTAACTCATTATAGAGAAAGTGAAATTGGATTTTATGGCTTGTTGAATGAAATAATTGAGTTATATTATCTAGGATATAATTATACATCAATGTTAAAGTTTCATTAGTTTGATACTATCCAAGGGTTGGAAATTCATTCATGTCATGGAGTCATTGGAAATAAGTATAAAATCCATCTTATAGAAAATGAAAAATTTATATCAGAACAACAAAAATATCAAATTTATTATATAAATTATTATGATTTAATGAGAGATTTAAATGATTGGTAGAGTGTAATAAAAATAAAATCATGTCACAAACATTTTATTAAAAATGAAAATGATTTTGTAGATTTGAAAAATATTGAAAATTTTAATGAGACATCATGAAATACATCTCTTATTTGAAGAGATATAGATATCGAAGATAGGATTTTTCAATTAATTGATGATGGTGTTAATAATGTGGATGATACAACTATTAATGAATTTGAAATAATGAGCAATGATAAATTTAAGATCGTATGGAAAATGATGATGTTGATGAAGAGGATGAATACAATTATGGTGATTAATATAAAGATAGAGATAAAGAATGAGGTCTTACCTTTTAATTACATTTAGGAATAATATATATTAATTTTTTCCAATAAATATTTATCATCTTTAAATATCTTTTTCATGTATTAAAAATTATTAGTAGTTTATATTATTTTTATGTTTCATATGTATGGATATTATTTTGTTGATATGATGCATATATTGGTTGAGGATGAGCTACTTGTTGATGGCCCCCTTGTTTCATCATCTGAGTTACATAGTGGGGATGTTGTCATTACATTCTTGACTATGAGGGGTTGATCCATTTATAGATTGGTGATTCCAGACCTTATTTTTGATTGATTCCCATATATTTATTTAAATCACCAAATAAGTAATTTAAAATATGTATTTTAAATAATTATCAATAATTTATTCAATGTATATATATATTTAATATTCTTTCTTATTTTCAAAGTTTTTCACAGGAATTATTTTCTACTCGATGGGTGTCATGGGATCAGTCTCTCATTGATATACATCATCACATATTCGATAACTAGATGGTAGGTGATTAAATATTGCATTTTTTTAAATTTTAATTAATTTATAACACACTATTATTAAATATTTATTGTTTTTATAGTATTCTATTGAAGATAACATGATACCCTTTATCCGGGAGATATGGGAGGCTTACATATATGATTTTTGTTAGTTTTTACTCAATATTTTAAAGAGTGATATGTAGAGAGCTTCTGAGATTGTTTTTTATAACTCTTGTATGCATTATTTACCCAACTACATCCATACCCAGGTTTGGGAGAGATTTTACACCTACTAGATAAGATATAATTTTAGGAGGAGATCATCTGTAGGTTGATAAAGATGGGGGAGGCGGGGTTTTGTGCATATAGTTGAGATTTTTTACTTTTGTATACACCATTAGAAGATAGTAAGTAATATTTATTATTAATTTATAATTGGTTTTAATATTAAATATACATATTAAATTTATAAAGTATGTGATTTATCCTTATGTAATGATGTTTGATGTGTACATGAAGATTTACAATGACTATATTACTTAAAATATCACTAGTGATAGATAATGACAGAGCATGGTTAATGTTTATTTTTTGATTTTTTGATTTACATAATATTTTTTTTAAAATTTTAATTTATAATTAAATATTCAAAGGATATTTATGAGGTAGAGACCTCTCACATGTGGGAGAGTTAGGATAATATGAAGTACATAGATAATAAGGGATCATGTTTTTCATGATTTTATGCGGAGGCATGACTATGATAAACTATAGATAGTATTGTGAAAGGTAGGTAGATTTATATTGTCTAACTATCAACACTAATAATCTACAATGGTGTTGTAGTGATGTTATTGGATAGCTCTAAGGGAGATTGTGTGGGATCAAGATTCTTTTCTACTGTGGAGTATGATGAGAGGCTGAGATATCAGGATGGGATTATATAAAAGTTAATCATAGAGCATGAAGAGTAGAAACAAAATTAGTAGTAACAAAAAGAGTAGATTTTCAAGAACATGTGATGAGACACATGTGGTTTAGGGATGGAATTCCCTCCCCCACCTGACAATCTTCTTATAGATGATCCCCCTATTGAGTCAAATTAATCCTATGCATCTTTCATTTTGAAAATAAAAATACACTTTTAATTAGTTTGATTTAACTTAAAGTTTATTATTTTAGTTTTATATGTGTATATTATAACTTATAATTATAAGTTATGATGAATTTATGTGATATTATTATGTTTTGAAACATGATTAAGTTTCACTAAACTTTGTAAGCTGCACTGAATTGATTTCATCTAAAGAAGTTGAACTACTTCCGATTCCATGTAAAAAATCCCGAAGATCTTAGAATATTACTATTTAAGTTTGTTACAACATAATTTATAAATTAAAATGAGGCTTTGATGAATGTCATGAGTTATAACATATGAATGTTTTGAATCATAGTTTTGAATTGTGTTGAATCCTACGCTATCTCATTTCCTAGAGCCCTTCCAATTTTATTTAACTTTTAGTATGTTTTTCTAAGAGTTTATTTTGTGTGAGGTGTCATTATAAATATATATATTTTTCCATTTTAATTATTTTAATTATGATCATTGTGATTTAAAATACTCTGAGGCTAGGAGTTTTCTTCTTTTAAACATGGAGTTCGATGAAGTCCAAGGTGCTTGGACTTACCGTTGATAATGCAGATCAAAGTGGATATCAGGGATAGAGATGCCTACTATTGAACTTTGAGAGAAGAATTTCTAGTTTTGGAACTTGTACATAATAACTATCTAAGTCAACGAAGTTCATTGGATGAAACTTGGATACCATGATTTACAATATCAAATATTCTGCTACTTTGGAGTAAAATCAAATAATTATATGATTGGAATTGTTTTAATAATTAATATTATTTTAGGAGTACTTATATTATTATTCAATAATTGATGATTTTTTAATAACTTCTATTAATTTAAAATTATTTTTCTTATTTTAATTTGAATTAAATTTTTAACTTTTGAATATTTTATTTTTCACTATGCATGTACTACTTATGTATGTTTTTTTACTTTGATATATTCTATTGGATCATAAAGTATAACATCTAATAATCTTACATTTTTCATGGGTGAAAATTTTAAGTTTTTTTTCTTAAATTCCACCTATTGAAGTTTCAATACCTTCCATATCTTGGACAACACTTGGCATCAAAGAAAGTATCTACGTTTGAGGTTGCCTTTTTATTTTTCAGATATTATATTTTCAAAACCTATCTATTTTCATTTATGTTTCAGAACTTATACTAATTTCATTAAAATAACATAGATTAGAGAAAAGATATTTTTGTTTGGATATGGTAAGAATTATTCCAATTATATGTTTAAAAAATCTCAATCCAAACCACCCACATATATTTGACAGCACTGATTATGAGTATTGGAATGATTTTATAGAAACATACATGATCTGTAACACCCTGAGATTTTATGAGAAATATTTTTATTTATGTATTATGTTATAAGCAACACCAAAGGAATCTTTCACTACATACAACACTGGCTTGTCTTGCGTTACATGCAATCGCGACCTTCCTCGATAGCGTGTGTAGTACGCAATACCGGGTTTCACTAAACAACGATATATTTTTATAATATTATTATGGACTAACCGTTATGAATAGTATTAAATTAATTTTTAATTTTATAACATTATTATTCATCTTACACATTTTATAGAACATGGTATGAGAATAAAATAATTTTTTCGGGTAAAATAAGTATTTTTCAAAAAATGCAGTTTTGCCGCCTTTTGATGGCGCACCCACTTTAAATCTAGTTTTTTACATGTTTATAAGTTCAATTTGAAAAAATAAAATTCTTTTTTGGAATAATTATATAAAAATTTACTTTGGATAAATTTTTCATATTATTCTGATAACTTTCATATTTTAATGAATAGTAAAAACACACTATATTTTAATTAAAAACAACTTTTTTCATCGCAATAATTTATATGGTTAAATTATAATATTGAATGGTTTTAAAGTATAAATAGAATATATTTATACCATTTAATATAATTTATGTCATTACCATTAATTTTACATTGAATTCATAGGTAAAAACATTTCAATCTTTAGCAATGTTTTAACTTTTAAAACCCATTTTCTTAACAATGTGATTAATTTTAAATTAATTATAGAAACTTCAATGTTTTTAATTTTGAAAAATGGATTCCATATTTGAATTTAGTGGGTCCAAATTATTTTAATATGTTACTCTTATTTTTTTTGATATTATGAATAGTAACTACGGTAATTTTTATTTACTGTAGTTAAAGGTAAATCGGGTTATTAAGGGTAAAAATAAGATTATAAAATTACCCTAACACCTTCTAAAATTATATTGTATGAATAAAAGTCTACCCTATCACCTAAGGGTCAGATTAGATTCATTTTATGGACTTTTGACCATGAAAATAATTTAATTACTATTAAAATCGAAGAAAGTGACAACATGTCACTCTCTTAAATCATATAAGTATAATAATTTAATTTAGTGATAAAATTCATGAAACTTAGATCGTGAATAGTATATAGAAATCTAATAAAATTATATACATCATGTGAATTTATTTATAATTTTTATGGATTAAATAATTACCATTAAAGGTGACACAATAGTGATGTCAAAATTATTTTATTGATTGAAATATCAAATAAATGGTTTAAAAAAAATATTAAAATAAATATTATATGAACTATTTAATGTGCTCCACTAATTTTCAAGATAAATATGACATGTTATAAATCTATTAAATCTTTTATTTTGAACATATATTCTGTGTGGATTTTATTTAAATTCAAATAAATGAATAGTGTCAAAATTGACACTATTGTTATTTTATAAAAATAACATAATATAAAATTGTTTAAAAATCACAAAAATATTTAAAAATTATAAATTAAAATTTATATGGTCTAAAATGTCATAAATTATCCAATTATGGACAATTCACAACACATATGTAATTATTTATAACAATTTAAAATTTAGAATCTTATTACCACAAATAAAATTAAATAGATTAAATAAGGATAAATCAAGTTGATAATGTTTGAAATAAATTCCCAACATGTCTAAATTTTATTGGTTGACGAGATTACAACCCTATATAATCTAATATTCGTATTTGAGTCATTTTGGAAGTTTTTATGTGGGGTTGGATTTATTATAAATTAATATTTTTGAGGTTTCCAAAGGTGCCCCTCTCCTCCCTTATAAAAGGGAACATCCTCCCTCTTCTATTTACACAACTTTGAGCCTTCAAGCTCGACCAAACCCTACTAATTTCCATTCTCAACTTCCCTAGAAACATACTATAGGTCCTGGTCTTCTTCAAAGACCAATTTGAGTGCCCTAAGAGGAGGTTTCAAAGAGGCGTGTCGAAGAAGATGTAATATTCGTTACCGATTATTTCAAATTTATTTCTTCTTCTACTTCCTATTTTTTAGTTTTTTCATGATGAAGTAATAAAATAAGTATCACTCATATACTGATATGTTATTATAAATATTAAAAAAAATCCTATTTCACCTTCTATCCATCCTACGGTAAATGAAATCACCGCGCATGCGTACGTATGAAATACCGTCTCCAAGCCGTGGTGTAATCTGTTTTCCACCACCACCTTAATCAGATGGTTATAATGGTGTAAAAAATAACTATATATGATTATTGTAAAGTTATATTGATTCTGAAATAGTATACATACACTTTAATACAATTCCACGATCATGGGAATGATATCATCGCTCGTGCGTACATACGACCTACCGTCTCCACGATGTGATGCGACTCGTTCTACATGATCTTCATTGAATAATGATTATATAAATGAATTGAATGAATAAATATGATATATATTACACTAATAACATTCTTCAAATGAGATATCTATAACCTTAAAAAATAATAATAATAATTTATTCGACAAAACATGCATAAGAACATAAAGCAATGAACACCCGAATAACAAGTAGCAATGAAATATTACTCATAAGAAGATAATAATATGACCATATATGATATCATAACAATGAATATGATTCTTTAATAATTAAATGACATTATTTAAATCATTATATAGGAGGTTCAGACATGTACAAAGCATATCGGACCTAAGGTAAGGGAAAATCTCGCAATCTCATTTTTATCCGAGATTGTTTATACTTCAGAATTTACTGGGGAATATTTATCATCCACATCCATGTTTCCTCAATATGTAATATTATTTCTATCCTCCTAAAATTTTTTAAATCCAATTTTACCCATTGGTGAGTTTTTAGTAAAAGATATGAACGGAATCTTTTGTCGTTTTTGATACAAGGTACTTTTTGACTTTTCTGGCCAAAGTACGAGAAGAATGTTTTTTTAACTTATACAGCATGAATGGATTTTTATGATTTCATAGAACATTATTTCCATGAAGCTTACTTTACAAGTTTTCAAGTTTATTTTTAATCAACTTCTTTTATTTTAAAACTGTATCACATGTTAAGAAAGGAAAAATGTTTTTGAAGTAGAAAGGATATTTTCCTCAAGAATGGAGTTCAAGTGCTTTATCAAAATTATTTTCCATCTAAAATAATATAGGGTTCTATTTCTATCCCTATTTTTACATTTATTTGATTATATTTTTATGGAATTAATTTTATGATGTCCTTTTATCTTATAGGTATTATGTTATGATGGCATGATGTTTAAGAATCCCATTTTTATTACATGGGTTATGCTATGATTTATGATTTTGTGGCACACATAAGAATGGTTTCTTTATGAGATGGGTGGGACCTATATCTCCCTCCAATGCATTGGGTAAATATTTATATCAATGATATAGACATGACTGGAACGACAAGTTAATCCGGTTCAGTGATACATAACTGGAACGAGGAGTGAACTCGGTTCAGTAATAGACTTTGTCCACTATGATGGTCTTGGGAATGAGCCTTGACTAATATGAAATGTTTTTTTTGATTATGTGTGAATTCCACAAAGTTTCATGTTTTAAGTTATGATTATTGGAATTACATTTCACTACTATGATTTATCCCATGTTATGATATTATGATATATTTTGCAGGTTAATATTTTCAAAATGTTATGTTCTTATGAATATAATATGATTGATATTTCTTTTGTTTACCCTTACTGAGAATTTGAGCTCACCCTTTTGTATGTTTTCTTTTCCCCAGGTCAGGAATAAGGGTATTAAGTGGGATATGCCAAAAGGGACTCTAGATATGATAAAATAAACGGGAGACAATTTAGATGATTTATGAACCAGTTATTTATGTTTCCCAGTTTCTAAAGACACTATACCTATATGGTCCTATCATGGTTTTGTTATATGTTATAATAAGTATGCTTCTATTCTAAATTAATAACCATGAATGTAAAGTATGAATCGTTATAGTTGGTATCAGAGGAAAGGTATAGTCAACCTTTAGAAACAAGGATGTGGAAGACTTAGTAAGAACTCTAAGGATATGTCTAAAAATAGAACACAATATTAGTGTTTTAGAAATGGACATGAACAACCTATTATAAGACCTAAAGTGTGAAATTTTATTCTTGATTATGTGGTTTTCCTGTTATGATTAGTGTTTCTCACACTATGCTTCTTGGTTTTAGTCAATAGCTAGAACCCGAAGGAACCGTGTTAATGCTGAATACGAAGGGAAATGCAATGATTGTCCCCCTGAGCAACCAAATGTTATGGGAGCTGGATTACAAAATCTTTTAGCCATGCTCACAAAACTTTCTAAATCTATGAATCATGCTGGACTTCCAAATGAGCAAAGTAAGGAGCAACATTATGTTGAATCCTTCATGAGGTAGCGTCCACCTTCATTCAGCGGGTCTCTTGATCCATTAGTGTCTGAACAATGGATCAATACCACTGAAAAGATATTTTTAGTTCTACAATGTTCTGAACATGATAAAGTCATCTTAGCAGTATATCGTTTGGAAGGTGAAGCTGATAAATGATGGAATATTATTAAGAATACGAGGAAAAGGGATGGAATTGGGTCCATGGAATGGGACGAGTTCAAGAGCCTATTTTTCAATAAGTACTTCCCTTGTATTCTTCGAACAAAGATAGAGAAAGAGTTTCTTAAACTAAAGCAAAAGGATGATGAATCTGTTGGTACCTACGAAGAAAATTTTACAAGACTTGCAAGGTATGCTTCCAGAATTATTATCCAACCTGAGAGTAAAATCGATCGATTCTTTAGTGGCATAAAACCAAGTCTTCGAAGGGCATTAGCCATAAGGGACTTCAATAGCTATGAGGAAATTGTTCGATGTGATCTCAAGGTTGATATGGAGATTGGAGTAGCCCATCAATCATATGGGTTTGATAAGAAGAGGAAAATGGAATTCAAAGGAAAATATAAAGACCACACTGAAAAGAAGATGAGTTTTCCCTTATGCTCAAAGTGTGGAAAGAAACATGGAGGGAATTGTCTTAAAGGGACAAGTAAATGTTTTAAGTATGGAAAAGAAGGTCATCGGGTAGTTGAATGTCAAAATACTGGGAAGAAGATGTCTAATGATGTGAACAAAGAAAGGGATACATAGAATGCACCTCCTACACTTCAATGTTTCAAGTGAAATTAAATGGGGAATTATGCCAATAAATGACCTAATCCAAGGGTTATTGATGATGATCGACGTCAAAAAACTCTAGCCAAAGACAAAGGAAAGTCACATGCAATTTCTATCGACGATGTGGAGTATGATAACGAAGTGGTGAAAGGTACACTTACCATCCACTCTAAATTATCAAATGTTTTATTTGATTCTGGATCCACCCACTCTTTTATTTCTAAAGAATTTTCTAAGGGTATCTCCATATTACCTCAGCAGTTAAATATTGAGTTAGCTGTGACAACCCCTAATGGCACAACAGTCACATAAAAAGTTTACAATTCTTCTCTGATTGAAGTTTGTGGGGAAGTGCTTCCTGAAAATCTTGTGATCCTTCCTATAGTGGAATTTCATGTGATTCTTGGAATGGATTGTCTTCCTTTATATGAAGCTCATATCAATTTCCAAATAAGGGAAGTCACATTTCATATTCCAGATCAATCTATGATCGTCTATCGATCCAAGGATGAACATAACATTCCAGTGGAAATTTCTTCCATCTTATGAGTCTTGATTCCACTAAATGAAGGTTATTTATCTCAAATGGTTGGAGACAAACTCACGATTAAGAATATTCCCATCATACGAGAGTTTTATGATGTCTTTACAAAGGAATTTCTAGGTCTTCCACCAAATTGTGAAGTTGAGTTTTCAATAGAACTCGTACCGGGTGGTTTACCCATTTCAAAGACACCTTATAGAATGGCCCCAATTGAGTTGCAGGAATTGAAGAAGAAAATCCAAGACAATCTTGATAAAGGATTCATACGCCCTAGTGCGTCACCTTGGGGAGCAGCTGTTCTATTTGTTAAGAAGAAAGATGGATCAATGAGACTCTGCATTCATTAACAAGAACTTAACAAGATCACTATCAAGAACAAATATCCCCTCCCATGAATTGATGACTTATTTGACCAACTACACAGAGATAAATACTTTTCCAAGATTGATCTTCGTTCAGGGTATCATCAATTAAGGGTAAAAAAGGAGGATATACCAAATACGGCTTTCCGTACAAGGTATGGACACTATGAATTTATAGTGATGCCATTTGGTCTTACTAATGCCCCTGCTATCTTCATGGATCTAATGAATAGAGTCTTTAGAGACCATCTTGATCAGTTTGTGGTAGTCTTTATAGACGATATTCTTGTCTATTTAAAGAGCAAGGAAGAACATGAAGATCACTTGAGAATTGTATTGAAGACCCTAAGAAAGGAGAAGCTTTATGCCAAAATTACCAAGTGTGAATTTTGGCTTCAAAAAGTTGCATTCTTGGGTCACATAATCTCAAAAGAGGGGATATCTGTGGATCCATCAAAAACAGAGGTTATCGAAAGATGGTCGAGACCAACAACAGTAACTGAGATCCGAAGTTTTCTTCGTCTGGCTGGATATTATCGACGTTTTGTGAAATATTTTTCAAGGTTATCTAATCCACTCACCAGGTTGACTCGAAAAGGAGTTAAGTTCATTTGGACAAAGGAGTGTGAAGAGAATTTCAAGGAGTTAAAAAGAATGTTATCCAGTGCACCTGTGCTCACACTGCCTTGTAGTGGTGAAAGGTTTGTGATCTACAGTGATGCATCCAAGAAGGGACTGGGGTGTGTTCTCATGAAAAATGATATGTTGATAGCTTATGCCTCACGACAGTTGAAAATCCATGAGCAAAATTACCCAACTCATGATTTGGAGTTAGCTGTGGTAATCTTTGCATTAAAAATATGGAGGCATTATATTTATGGTGAAAGGTGTGATATTTATACTGATCATAAAATTTTAAAGTATATTTTTACACAAAAGGAGTTTAATATGCACCAAAGAATATGGTTGGAGTTGATTAAGGACTACTACTGCTCAATTCATTATCACCCTCGGAAAGAAAACAAGGTTGCAGATTAATTAAGTCGACAAGACCATGCTAGCTTATCCATGATGAGGATCACAAAAGATCCAATATTTATGGATTTAAAAAGGATGGATCTTGGAATTATAATGGAAGGGGAAAAATCTTATCTTTATCAAATGAATGTTCAACCATCTATACATGTGAAGATTAAAGAGGCACAAAAAGAAGATGTAGAGTTACAAAAGAAGGTGAGAAATGTTCCTGAATTCAACCTTGATTGTGATGGGATAATAAGGTTCAGGAATTGAGTTTGTGTTCCTCCCATCCCAGAATTAAAGAAGGAAATATTGGATGAAGCACATTCTTCTTCATTCTCTATTCACCCTGGAAGAATGAAGATGTATATGGATCTAAAATAGTACTTCTGGTGGGATGGCATGAAAAGATATGTTGCTGAATATGTCTCTAGATGCTTGGTTTGTCAGCAAGTTAATGTTGAGAGACAAAAGTCTAAGGGGATGTTAAAACCATTACCCATACCATAATGGAAATGGGAAAACATCACTATTTTATTTGTCACTGGACTTCTAAAAACATCCAAAGGCAATAATGCTATCTCGGTCATAGTTGATCGTCTTACGAAGTCGGCACACTTCATTTATATTAGAGAAGATTTCACTCTGGATCATCTTTCCAGGATATATGTAAAGGAAGTGGTAAGATTTCATGGAGTACCACTTTCCATTATATCTGATCGGGTTCTGAGGTTTACCTCGAAGTTCTGGCGAAGTATTCAGCATACTTTAGATACAGATTTGAGTTTCAGCACTGCTTATCATCCTCAGATAGAAGAATAGTCTGAGAGGACAATTCAAACTCTTGAAGACATGTTGAGATCTTTCTCTATGGATTTAAAAGGTGGTTGGGATCAACACCTACCTTTGGTGGAATTTTATTATAATAATAGCTTTCACTTCAGTATTCAGATGTCTCCTTATAAATCTCTCTATGGAAAGAAATTCCAAACTCCAACTTGTTAGGATGAAGTTGGGGAAATAAAGCTATTAGGACCTGATCTTGTTGATGAGATGGCAGAAAAGGTAAAATCTATTCAACAACACCTAAGAGTAGCTCAGAGTCGACAAAAAAGTTATGACGACAACCTAAGAAAATACCTAGAGTTTGAAGTGGGTGATAAAGTGTTCTTACGAATATCTCATTGGAAGAGAGTAATGAGATTTGGAAAGAAGGGAAAGCTGAGCCCTAGGTATATCGGTCCTTTCGAAATACTAGATTGTGTTGGGAAGGTAGCTTACCGATTGGCGCTTCCACTGAATCTCTCTCAAGTTCATGATGTGTTCCATGTATCTCTCCTGAGAAAGTATATACCTGATCCATCACATGTACTAAGCTCAGAAGTTGTACCACTGGAGCAAGATCTTTCTTATGAAGAATAGCCGATAGAGATTCTTGATCGTAGCGAAAAAGTTCTACAAAACAATACCACTCGCTTGGTTAAAGTTTGATGGAGGAACCACCAATTAGAAGAAGCTACATGGGAACTTTAGGATATGATGAGGGAGAGGTATCCTCATCTGTTTGTTACGAAATGACGAATTTCAAGGGCGAAATTCATTTAGGGGGGGGGGGGTAGAATGTAACACCCTGAGATTTTATGAGAAATATTTTTTTTATGTCTTATGTTATATGAAACACCAAAGTAATATTTCACTACACACAACACTGGCTTGGCTTGCGTTACACGCAATCACGACCTTCCTCGATAGCGTGTGTAGTACGCAATATCAGGTTTCACTAAACAATGATATATTGTTATAATATTATTATGGACTAGACGTTATGAATAATATTAACTACATTTTGAATTTTATAACATTATTATTCATATTAAACATTTTATAGAACATGTTATGAGAACAAAATAATTTTTTCGGGTAAAATAAGTATTTTTCAAAAAATGCAGTTTTTCCGCCTTTTGATGGCGTACCCACTTTAAATCTAGTTTTTGACATGTTTATAAGTTTAATTTGAAAAAATAAAATTCTTTTTTGGAATTAGGATATAAAAATTTCCTTTGTATAAATTTTTCATATTATTCTGATAACTTTCATATTTTAATGAATAGTAAAAACACGCTATATTTTAATTAAAAATTACTTTTTTCATCGCAATAATTTATATGTGTAAATTATAATATTGAATGGTTTTAAATTATAAATAGAATATATTTTTACCATTTAATATAATTTATGTCATTACCATTACTTTTACATTGAATTCATAGGTAAAAACATTTCAATCTTTGGCAATGTTTTAACTTTTAAAACCCGTTTTCTTAACAACGGGATTAATTTTAAATTAATTACTGCAACTTATATGTTTTGAATTTTGAAAAATGGATTCCATATTTGAATTTAGTGGGTCCAAATTATGTTAATAGGTTACTCTTATTTTTTTTGATATTATGAATAGTAACTACGGTAATTTTTATTTACTGTAGTTAAAGGTAAATCAGGTAATTAAGGGTAAAAATAAGATTATAAAATTACCCTAAAAAATACCAAAATTCAATTGGATGACTAAAAGTCTAAACATATCACCTAAGGGTAGGATTAGATTCATTTTATGGACTTTTGACCATGAAAATAATTTAATTATTATTAAAACCAAAGAAAGTGACAACATGTCACTCTCTTAAAGTTTATAAGTATAGTAATTTTAATTTAGTGATAAACTTCATGAAACTTAGAACATGAATAGTATCTAGAAATATAATAAAATTATCTACATCATGTAAATTTATTTAGAATTTTTAGGGATTAAATAATTATCATTAAAGGGGACACAATAGTGATGTTGAAATTATTTTATTGATTGAAATATCAAATAAATGGTTTTAAAAAAAATATTTAAAAAAATATTATATGAACTATTTAATGTGGTCCACTAATTTTATAGATAAATATGACATGTTATAAATATATTAAATCTTTTATTTATAACATATCTTCTGTGTGGATTTTATTTAAATTCAAATAAATGAACAGTGTCAAAATTGACACTATTGTTATTTTATAAAAATTACATAATATAAAATTGTTTAAAAATCACAAAAATATTTAAAAATTATAAATTAAAATTTATATGGTCGAAAATGTCATAAATTATCCAATTATGGACAATTAACAACACATAATTAATTATCTATAACAATTTAAAATTTAGAATCTTATTACCAAAAATAAAATTAAATAGATTAAATAAGGATAAATCAAGTTGATAATGTTTGAAATAAATTCCCAACATGTCTAAATTTTATTGGTTGATGATATTAAAACCCTATATCATTTAAGCTTCAGATTTGAGTCATTTTGGAAGTTTTTATGTGGGGTTTGAATTTATTATAAATTAATATTTTTGAGGTTTCCAAAGATGACCCTCTCCTCCCTTATAAAAGGGAACCTCCTCCCTCTCCTCTTTATACAACATTGAGCCTTAAATCTCGACCAACACCTACCCATTTCCCTTCTCAACTTCCCTAGAAACATACTAGAGGTCCTGGTATTCTTTCTATAGGTATTATAACTCTCAATAATCAACCTTTAGATGATTTAGTAGGTGATTTAAATAGAGGGACACAAACTAGAGCTTCTCAGAGAAACCAGGATAAACATCAAGATTTTCTTTGACAGCTTGAACTCAGGAATATTAGTTATGCTATCAATGATGAATTTTGGGTGATAGATATGCAAGAAGAATTGAATCAGTTTGAAAGAATCAAAGTTTGGGAATTAGTAGACAGACCTAAAGACACCTTGACCATAGCCAATAATTGGGTTTTTAGGAAAAACTTGATGAGTCTGGAAATATTGTTAGAAACAAGGTAAGACTAGTTTCACAAGGATGTATTCAAGAAGAAGGGGTAGACTATGAGGAAACCTTTTCCTTTGTATCTAGACTATAAGCCATTAGGATACTACTTGCTTATATAGCTCATCTGAATTTCAAACTTTATCAAATGGATGTAAAAACTGGATTTCTAAATGGATATATAATTGAAGATGTATTTGGTGAAAGAAACCTTGGATTTAAAAATCCCCATTTTATAAATCGTATTTTTAAATTATCTAAAGCCTTATATGGTCTAAAACAAGCTCCAAGAGCTTGGTATGATAGGCTTAGTTGTTTTCTTATTTTAAAAGGTTTTACAAAAGGGATAGAAAATCCAACCCTCTTTATTAAAAGGATATCCAAAGATGTTTTTATAGTACAAATTTATGTAGATGATATAATTTTTGGATCTTCTAAACATTCTTTATGTACTGATTTTTCAATAATGATGCAATATGAATTTAGAATTAGCTTAATGGGGGAACTAAATTTTTTCCTTGGATTTCAAATTTCTCAAAACAAATATGGTATTATTTTAAATCAAAATAAATATACTAAATATATTTTAAAACATTTTTTATTGGATAGTACCAAAGGTAGTGATACACTTATGAGTACCACTTGCAAGTTGGATGCAAATGAAGCTGGAGAACCAATGGATCAAACCATCTACTGAGGTATGATTGAGATTCTACTTTATCTTACTTCTAGTAGACCTGATATTATGTTTAGTGTATGGATGTGTGCTCGATTTCAAGCCAATCCTAAAGTCTCTCATTTAAATGCCGTTAAATGGATTTTTAAATATCTCAAGTATACTATAAATTTAGGACTATTTTATCTAAGAGGACAACCTTTTGATTTAACAAGTTATTCGGATGCTGACTTTGTTGGGTGCATGTTAGATCAAAAGAGCATCTCTAGAACATGTCACATTTTAGGCCAGTCACTAGTATCATGGTGTAGTAAGAAACAGAATTCAGTTGCATTATCTACTACAAAGGCTGAATATATAGCTTCTGGTAGTTGTTGTGCTCAAATTCCATGGATGAAACACACTTTACAAGACTATGGATGTCAATTCAAACATGTCTCTATAAACTGTGATAGAAGAAGTTCTATTCACGTCTCTAAAAATCCAGTATCTCATGCTAGAACAAAGAATATTGATGTAAGACATCACTTCTTGAGAGACAATTTTCAAAAAGGTGACATCACTCTTGAATTCATTAGTACTGAACACCAATTGGATGAAATATTCACAAATCCTTTGAATTATGAGAGGTTAAATTACATCAGACATGAGTTAGGTATGATAAACTGTTAATTATAGGGCCTCACCATTAGACCTTATCGATAGGACCTCACTGTTAGACCTTACTGATAGGACCCACCATTAGACCTTACTGATAGAACCTCACCATTAGACCTTACCGATAGGACGTCACCGATAGACCTTACCGATAGAACCTCACCGTTAGACCTTACCAATAGGACCTCAATGTTAGACCCTACTAATAGGACCTCACTAACAGACCTTACAGAAAGAACCTCACCATTAGACCTTAACGATTAGACCTCACCGTTAGACATTACCGATAGGACCTCACCATTAGACCTTACCGATAGGACCTCACCATTAGACCTTACCGATAGGACCTCACCATTTGAATGTACCAATATAACCTCGCTGTTAGACCTTACTGATAGGACCACACCGTTATATCTTACCGATACTTCCTTACTGATAGAAATTTGAATTCCTGGACTTCGCATTTTGTGTGCTCTCAAACAGAATCTGAAACTTTTACTGCTATTACATATTTATTTTTATCCATTTTATTTTTCAATCCCTAAATGATAAAAATAGAATACAAACCAAATTTTGATCCACATCAAACCCTCTCCCGAACCTCTTTCTCTCAAATCTCAGAACCTAAACCTCTACTGAAACCTCGAACTGGTATGGATTGATGGCTAGATTAAAGAGGCCGTGGGTCAGTGATGAAGGAGATGTGCCTGATCCTAAGAGACCTAGAGCTGAGTCGAGTAGCGGAAGCTAGACAGTAGAAAAGGTGCTGAACCCACATTTATCCAAGATGGTTATTTTAGATGAGAATGAGTTATGTTTAGAGAGACTGCAGTCAAGCCGGACGTTAGTGCTCAAGGAACAGGAAGCTTAGGGATGGGTCAAATGTTTTGCAAAAAATAATGGACCCTACTACCTGAAGCTGTAAATTAATTTTATGAGTACCTTAAGTTCGAACTATCTGAGGATGAACATCAAATGATTTCGAGAGTAAATAGAGTAAGTGTGAGCTTCTCCTCTGCTGAATGGGATAAATGTTTGAGGATTCCACATGAAGGGATTTTTTATTTTTACTCAAAAGTGGTGCCTCCTACTAGTGAGTTTTTCTGCTATAAAGAAGCATTAGCTGAACTAACAAGGAATGGAAATCCTAGTAAATCATTTTTGTCAAAATGGAATGAGAGGATAAGCTTCTTTTCAAGTTTGTTCGACATGTCTTATGTCCCAGGAGAGAAAACATTGCAAAATTAAAGTATCAGGATGTCTTTCTCCTGTATCTGTTAAAGCATGGACATATTATTAATCTATGTAGGATGTTGATGATTCAACTAGAAGATATGACATAGACTAGTTCCAAATCCAATGCCCTATTCCATGCTAAGTTGATATACCTTATGTTGAAAGTGAGAGGAGTTGTTGGAGATAAGGAGGAAATTGTTGTTGTACAAGATAACCATTGCATCACCAAAGTAATCTGCAAGCTGATGAAGATTAACTAGAATCCATGGCTGAGGAGATGGGTGAATGATGATGCTAAGGTTTATGAAGAGTTTAATCCCATGACTCATCCTATTAGGCCTAATAATAAGAGATACCCCGGTCTTAAGATTGATGAAGTAGTGACTGCTTATTCAGATGAAGATGAAGAAGTTGTTGTTGTGAAAGAAAGAGAGAATTCTCCTATAGATGACAGGAGTGACCCTGACTTTCCCTTGAATCCTTGAGCTCATACTGTATCCTTTTGTGAGCCTATCCCACCAAAGAGACTGCCTAGAAGAGAGACTATTCTAAGGGACAGTGATTAGGATACAAGTGAAGAAGAAGGGGAAGAATATGTCTCAAGAGAAATTATAAATTATTCATATGAGGATGAGTAGTCTGATTCAAGTCAAGATGACTATGATACAGCTGCTGATGAAAGTGAAGAGGAATGAATTAGTCTCAGTCCTCTAATAGGACATATAGAAAGGGTAGAAAGTGGAGAAGAAGAAGCTACTTATTTAGTTGATGTTGGATATGTTTTGGAGGTAGTTGAGGATTCTGAGGAGGAAGTGAAAGTGAACTTTCCTAGTGTTTCAATTGATCAAGGATGTCTGGAGGAAATGAATATGGCTGATCAGGTGATTTCTCCCATTGAGGGGGAGGAACAAGCTGTTACAGGTTCAGTTGCTATTATACATGATATTGAGGGCTAGTCTAAGGACCTCATATTTATGGTGTTGGGTATATAATATGATGATTCAAAAGATGAGAATCCCAACAGAAGACCCTCAGTTGAAAACCTCACTTTTTTCCCTCCAGAAACCTCTTTCCCTCAAGACTTTGTCAGAAAGGCAGAACTTGAATCCCTAAAATCTGACCTGCAAAAAGTGTCAAGGGATAGGTTCTTAGAGGTGGAAAAGGATATTTCTCTAGCTCATGAGCATTTAGCATCTGAGTAAGCCAAAATTCACTCCTATATTAAATCTACTCTGATCCAGGAAGTAAGGAAATTTCCATAGTCAAATTAGTGTGTTGGAAGAGTCTATGGTTTTAGTGAGACAGTCTATTGTCCGCTTAGATGCTTACATGGATTCAAGGGCTCATGTGGACAGAGAACTTGCATATGTCAAAAGTGTGCCTCAGCACATGGTTACAATGTTTGAGGAGTTCAGGAAATATATGGAAACACATGTGAAAGGGAAAGATGATGATGTTAAAAGGCTGATCAGTGGCTTGAAAAAATATTTGAAGGAGACAGTGGCATTCTCTATGGATCCTCTAGCTGCATCTGCTTCCACCTCGACTTCTCCTCCAGTTTACATTGAATCTTTTAGAAACATTGTCAGAGAAGAAGTTGTAAAGTTTTCTAGTGTAAGTTCCTCGGATTCTCAAGTCATTTCCATCACCAGAGATATTCATAAGCTTGTGGGAGACTATATATGAGAAGCTGATTAGTATTATAAGGACATCAAAGATCAAGATGACTTCTACTACAAACATGTTTACACTAAGAATCAGATGGATGGCCACATCAATTTGCTGTTGGAAAACATAAGGATCCCACCTGTCACTCAGGCCTTTAAGGATCAGGTTAGCAGACTCAGGGAATTGACTCTTTCTTTGAAAAAATCCATAGAGAATAAGGATGATTTTATTTATGCTATGGAGAGAGGTGGTAGTATCATTATGGACATCAGGAATCTTCTCTTGCCTTTCCTCCATGTGGACTGCTCTCCAATCTTATTTCCTCCTACTCTGCCTGCTTCTTCAGCTGCTTCAGGTTCCACCAGTGCCACTCCTTTGATGACTCCTTCCCAGGCTATTAGAAGCTTGACCCCCTCAATTCCTCAGAGATCTACTCACTATAGGTCTACTGATTCCTTGGTGGATGCTCCTATAACGACCCATACTTTATATACATGGTTATTACTTTAGAATTTAAGCATAATTATTACAAAATATAACAAAACCATGATAGGACCATATAGGTATAGTGTCTTTAGAAACTGTGAAACATAAACAACTGGTTCATAAATCATCTACATTATCTCCTGTTTATTTCATTATATCTAGAGTCTATTTTGGTATATCCTACTTAATACCCTTCTTCCTGACCTGGGGAAAAGAAAACATACAAAAGGGTGAACTCAAATGCTCAGTAAGGGTAAAAAAAAGAAATATCAATCCTATCATATTCATAATAACATAACATTTTGAAAATCTTAACCTGAAAAAGAGATCATAATATCATAACATGGGATAAATCATAGTAGTGAAATGTAATCCCAATAATCATAACATAAAACATGAAACTTTGTGGAATTCACACATAATAATAGAAAATCATTTCATATTAGTCAAGGCTCATTTCCAATACCATCATAGCGGACAAATTCCATTACTGAACCGAGTTCACTCCTCATTCAAGTCATGTATCAGTAAACCGGATTAACTTTCTGTTATAGACATGTCTATCCCATGAGATATAAATCTTTACCCAATGCATTGGAGGGATATATAGGTCCCACCCATCTCATAATGAAACCAATCTTATGTGTGACACAAAATCATAAATCATAGCATAACCCATGTAATAAAAATGGGATTCTTAAACATCATGCCATCATAACATAATCCTTATAAGATAAAAGGACATCATAAAATTAATTCCATCATAACATAATCAAATAAATATAAAAGTATGGATAGAAATAGAACCCTATATTATCTTAGATGGAATTTTTTTTTGATAAAACACTTGAACTCCATTCTTGAGGAAAATATCCTTTCCACTTCAAAAACATTTTTCATTTCTTATCATGTCATACAATTTTAAATTAAAAGAAGTTGATTAAAAATAAACTTGAAAACTTGTAAAGGAAGCTTCATGTAAATAATGTTATATGAAATCATAAAAATCCATTCATGCCGTATAAGTTAAAAAAACATTCTTCTCGTACTTTGGATGGAAAAGTCAAAAAGTACCTCGTACCAAAAATGAAAAAATATTCCTTTCATATGTTTTACTAAAAACTCACCAATGGGTAAAATTGGATTTAAACAATTGTAGGAGGATAGAAATAATATTACATATTGAGGAAACATGGATGTGGATGATAAATATTCCCCAATAAATTCTGAAGTATAAACAATCTTGGATAAAAATAAGATTGTGATATATTCCCTTAACTTAGGTCCGATATGCTTTTTACATGTCCGAACCTCCTGTATAATGATTTAAATAATATCATTGACTTATTACAGAATCATATTCATTTCTATGATATCATATATGATCATATTCTTATCTTCTTATTAGTAATATTTCATTGATACTTGTTATTCGGGTGTTCATTGCTTTATGTTCTTATGCATGTTTTGTCGAATAAATTCATATTATTTTTTAGGTTATAGATACATCATTTACAGAATTGTATTAGTATAATATATATCATATTTATTCATTCAATTCATTTATATAATCATTATTCAATGAAGATCATGTAGAACGAGTCACATCACATCGTGGAGACGGTAGGCCGTACGTACGCACGAGCGATGATATCGTTCCCATGATCATGGAATTGTATTGAAGTGTATGTATACTATTTCAGAATCAATATAACTTTACAATAATCATATATAGTTATTCTGTACACCATTATACCCATCCAAGTAAGGTGGTGGTGGAAAACAGATTACACCACGGCGTGGAGATGGTATTCCTTATGTACTCACGCGCGGTGATTTCATTTTCCATAGGATAGATAGAAGGTGAAATAGGGTTGTTTCATATTTATAATAATATATCATTATATGAGTGATACTTATGTTATTACTTCATAATGAAACAACTAAAAAATTGGAATTATAAGAAGAAATAAATTTTAAATAATCGGTAATGGATATTACCTCTTCTTCGACACGCCTCTTTGAAACCTCCTCTTAGGGCACTAAAATTGGTCTTTAATGAAGAACAGGACCTCTAGTATGTTTCTAGGGAAGTTGATAAGGGAACAGGGTAGGTGTTGGATGATCTTGAAGGCTCAAAGTTGGGTAAATAGGAGAGAGAGGAGGTTCCCTTTTATAAGGGAGGAGAGGGGCACCTTTGGAAACCTCAAAAATATTAATTTATAATAAATTCAAAACCTACATAAATACTTCCAAAATGACTCAAATATGAAACTTATATGATATAGGGTTGTAATATCATCAACCAATAAAATTTATACATGTTGGGAATTTATTTCAAACATTATCAACTTGATTTTTCTTTATTTAATCTATTTAATTTTATTTGTGGTAATAAGATTTTAAATTTTAAATAGTTATAAATAATTACTTATGTGTTGTGAATTGTCCATAATTGGATACTTTATGACATTTTAGACAATAAAAATTTTAATTTATAATTTTTAAATATTTGTGTGATTTTTAAACAATTTTATATTATGTTATTTTTATAAAATAACAATAGTGTCAATTTTGAAACTATTCATTTATTTGTATTTAAATAAACTCCACAGAGAAGATATGTTTGAAATAAAAGATTTAATAGATTCATAACATGTCATATTTATCTAGAAAATTATTGGATCACATTAAATAGTTCATATAATATTTTTTTTAATATTTTTTTTAAATCCATTTATTTGATAGTTCAATCAATAAAATAATTTCAACATCCCTATTGTGTCACCTTCAATGATAATTATTTAATCCCTAAAAATTCTAAATAAATTCACATGATGTAGATAATTTTATTATCTTTATATATACTATTCACGTTTGAAGTTTCATGAAGTTTATCACTAAAATAAAATTATTATACTTATAAGATTTAAGAGAGTGACATGTTCTCACTTTCGTTTGATTTAATAATAATTAAATTATTTTCATGGTCAAAAGTCCATAAAATGAATCCAATACGACCCTTAGGTGATATGGTTCGACTTTTAATCGTCCAATATAATTTTTTCAGGTGTTAGGGTAATTTTATAATCTTATTTTTACACTTAATCTCCTGATTTACCTTTAACTACAGTAAATAAAAATTACCATAGTTACAATTCATAATATCAAAAAAATAATAGTAACCTATTAACACAATTTGGACCCACTAAATTCAAATATGGAATCCATTTTTCAAAATTCAGAACATAGAAGTTTCAGTAATTAATTTAAAATTAATCCCGTTATTAAGAAAATGGGTTTTAAAAGTTAAAACATTTCCAAAGATTGAAATGTGTTTACCAATGAATTCAATGTAAAATTAATGTAATGACATACATTATATTAAATGGTAAAAATATATTATATTTATACTTTAAAACCATTAAATATTATAATTTAACCATATAAATTATTATGATGAAAAATGTTGTTTTACTTAAAATATAGCGTGTTTTACTATTCATTAAAATATGAAAGTTATAAGAATAATTTGAAATTTTTATCCAAAGTAAATTTTTAAATCCTGATTCCAAAAAATAATTTTATTTTGTAAAATTGAACTTATAAACATGTCAAAAACTAGATTTAAATTGGGTCTACCATCAAAAGGCGGCAATACTGCATTATTTTAAAAAATACTTATTTTACCCAAAAAATTTATTTTGTACTCATACCATGTTCTAGAAAATGTGTAAGATGAATAATAATGTTATAAAATTGAAATTTTAGTTAATACTATTTATAACGGATAGTCCATAATAATATTATAACAATATATCTTTGTTTAGTAAAACCCGGTATCGCATACTATACACGCTATCGAGGAAGGTTGTGATTGCATGTAACACTGGCCAAGCCAGTGTTGTGTGTAGTGGAAGATTCCTTTTGTGTTGCGTATAACATAAGACATAAAAAAAATATTTCTTATAAAATCTCAGGGTGTTACATACTAACCCCCTTAAAATGAATTTTGCCCTCGAAATTCATCATTTCGTAACAAACAGATGAGGATACCTCTCCCCCATCATATCCTCAAGTTCCCATGTATCTTCTTATAATTGGTGGTTCCTCCATAAAATTTTAACCAAGCGAGTGGTCTTGTTTCGTAGAACTTTTTCGCTACAATCCAGAATCTATATCGGCTGTTCTTTATAAGAAATATCTTTCTCCAGTAGTACAACTTCTGAGCTTAGTACTTGTGATGGATCAGGTATGTACTTTCTCCGGAGAGATACATGGAACACATAATGAAATTGAGAGAGATTCGGTGGAAGTGCCATTCGGTAGGCTACCTTCCCAACATGATCCAGTATTTCGAAAGGACCGATATACCTAGGGCTCAGCTTTCCCTTATTTCCAAATATCATTACTCTCTTCCAAGGAGATATTCATAAGAACACTTTATCACCCACTTCAAACTCTAGGTCTTTTCTTCAGTTGTCGAAATAACTTTTTTGTCGACTCTGAGATGCTCTTATGTGTTGTTGAATAGATCTAACCTTTTCTGCCATCTCATAAACAAGATCAAGTCCTAATAGATTTCTTTCCCCAACTTCATCCTAGCAAGTTTGAGTTTGACATTTCTTTCCATAGAGAGATTCATAAGAATCCATCTGAATACTGGAGTGAAAGCTATTATTATAAGAAAATTCCACCAAAGGTAGGTGTTGATCCCAACAACCTTTGAAATCCATATAGCAAGCTCTCAACATGTCTTCTAGAGTTTGAATTGTTCTCTCTGACTGTCCGTCTATCTGAGGATGATAAGAAGTGCTGAAACTCAACTCTGTATCTAAAGTATGCTGAAGACTTCGCCAGAACTTCGAGGTAAACCTCGAATCCCAATCAGATATAATGGAAAGTGGTAATCCATGCAATCTTACCACTTCCTTTACATATATCCTGGCAAGCTGATCCATAGTGAAATATTATCTAATGGAAATGAAGTGTGCCGACTTCGTAAGATGATAAACTATAACCCAGATAGCATTATTACCTTTGGATTTTTTAGGAGGTCCAGTGACAAAGTCCATAGTGATGTTTTTCCATTTCCATTCTGGTATGGGTCATGGTTGTAACATCCCCTTAGACTTCTGTCTCTCAGCTTTAACTTGCTGAAAAACCAAGCATCGAGAGACATATTCAGCAACATCTCCTTTCTTTCCATCCCACCATAAGTAATCTTTTAGATCCCTATACATCTTCGTGCTTCTAGGGTGAATAGAGAATGAAGTACCATGTGCTTCATCCAATATTTACTTCCTTAATTCTGGGATGGGAGGAACACAAAATCGATTCCTGAACCTTATTATCCCATCACAATCAAGGTTGAATTCAGGAACATTTCTCACCTTCTTTTGTAACTCTACATCTTCTTTTTGTGCCTCTTTAATCATCACAAGTATAGATGGTTGAACATTCAATTGAGAAAGATAAGATTTTTCCCCTTCCATTATAATTCCAAGATCCATCCTTTTTAAGTCCATAAATATTGGATCTTTTGTGATCCTCATCATGGATAAGATAGCATGGTCTTGTCGACTTAATGCATCTTCCACCTTGTTTGCTTTCCCAGGGTGATAATGAATTGAGCATTCGTAGTCCTTAATCAACTCCAACCATCTTATTTGGCGCATATTCACCTCCTTTTATGTGAAAATATACTTTAAACTTTTATGATCAGTATAAATATCACACCTTTCACTATAATGATAATGCCTCCATATTTTTAATTCAAAGATTACCATGGATAACTCCAAATCATGAGTTGGGTAATTTTGCTCATGAATTTTTATCTGTCATGACACATAAGCTATCACCATATCATTTTGCATGAGAACACACCCCAGTCCCTTCTTGGATGTATCACTGTAGATCACAAAACTTTCTCCACTACAAGGCAGTGTGAGCACAGGTGCACTAGATAAACTTCTTTTTAACGCCTTGAAATTATCTTCACACTCCTCTGTCCAAACGTTAATAACTCCTTTTTGAATCAAACTGGTGAGTGGATTAGATAACATTGAAAAATATTTCACAAAACGTCGATAATATCCAGCCAGACCAAGAAAAATTCAGATCTTAGTTACTGTTGTAGGTCTCGACCATATTTTGATATCCTCTATTTTTGCTGAATCCACAGATATCCCCTCTTTTGAGATTATGTGACCCAAAAATGCAACTTTTTGAATCCAAAATAAACACTTGGTAAATTTGGTGTAAAGTTTCTCCTTTCTCAGAGTCTTTAATACAATTATCCAGTGATCTTCATGTTCTTCCCTGCTCTTTGAATAGAGAAGAATATAGTCTATAAAGACTACCAAAAACTGTTCAAGATAGTCTCTAAAGACTCTATTCATTAGATCCATGAAGATAGAAAGGGCATTAGTAAGACCAAATGACATCACTATAAATTCATAGTGTCCATACCTTGTATGGAAATCCGTCTTTGGTATATCCTCCTTTTGACCCTTAATTGATGATACCCTGAATGAAGATCAATCTTGGAAAAGTATTGAGATCCACGTAGTTGGTCAAATAAGTCATCAATGCATGGGATATGATATTTGTTCTTGATAGTCATCCTGTTAAGTTCTCGATAATCAATGCAGAGTCTCATTGATCCACCATTCTTCTTAACAAACGGAATAGGTGCTCCCCAAGGTGACACACTAGGGAGTATGAATCCTTTATCAAGATTGTCTTGGAGTTTCTTCTTCAATTCCTGCAAATCAATTGGGGCCATTCTATAAGGTGTCATTGAAATTGGTAAAGAACCTGGTATGAGTTCTATTGAAAACTCAAATTCACGATTTGGTGGAAGACCTATCAATTCCTCCAGAAAGACTTCATCAAACTCCTGTATAATGGGAATATTCTTAATCAAGAGTTTATCTCCAACCATATGAGATAAATAACCTTCATTTAGTTGAATCAAGACCCATAAGATGGAAAAAATTTCCACTGGAAGGTTATGTTCATCCTTGCATCGATAGACGATCATAGATTGATCTGGAATATGAAATGTCACTTCCCTTCTTTGGAAATTGATATGAGCTCCATATAAAGAAATCCAATCCATGCCAAGAATCACATCAAATTCCACTATAGGAAGGATCAGAAGATTTTCATGAATCACTTTCCCACAAACTTCAATCAGAGAAGAATTGTAAACTTTTGATGCGACTGTTGTGCCAGTAGGGGTTGTCACAGCTAACTCAATATATAACTGCTGAGGTAATATGGATATACCCTTAGAAAATTCTTCAGAAAAAAAAGAGTGGGTGGATCCAGAATCAAATAAAACACTTGCTACTTTAGAGTGGATGTTAAGTGTACCTTTCACCACTTTGTTATCATACTCGACATAACCGATAGAAATTTCATGTGAATTTACTTTGTATTTGGCATTAAGAGTTTGTTGACATCGATCATCATAAAAAACCTTTGAATTAGGGCATTGATTGGAAAAATTCCCCATTTCCTTGCACTTGAAACATTGAAGTGTAGGAGGTGCATTCTGTGTATCCCTTTATTTGTTCGCATCATTGGACATCTTCTTCCCATTATTTCGACATTCAACTACCTGATGACCCTCTTTTACACACTTAAAACATTTACTTGTCCCTTTAAGACAATTCCCTCCATGTTTCTTTCCACACTTTGTGCATAAGGGAAAACTCATCTTTTTTTTAGTTAGGTCTTTAGATTTTCCTTTGAATTCCATTTTCCTCTTCTTATCAAACCCATATGATTTATGGGTTAATCCAATATCCATATAAACCTTGTGATCACATCGAACAATTTCCTTGTAACTATTGAAGTCCCTTATGGCTAACGCCCTTCGAAGACTTGGTTTTAAGCCACTAAAGAATCGATCAATTTTACTCTTAGGTTGGATAATAATTATGGAAGCGTACCTTGCAAGTTTTGTAAAATTTTCTTCGTAGGTACCAACAGATTCATCATCCTTTTGCTTCAGTTCAAGAAACTCCTTCTCCATCTTTGTTTGAAGAATACGAGGGAAGTACTTGTTGAAAAAGAAGTTCTTGGAATCGTCCCATTCCATGGACTCAATTTCATACCTTTGCCTCATATTCTTAATAAGATTCCACCATTGATCAGCTTCACCTTCCAAATGATATACTACTAATATGAATTTATCATGTTCATAACCTTGTATAGCTGAAAATATCTTTTCAGTGGTACTGATCCATTGTTCAGCCACTAATGGATCAAAAGACCCGCTGAATGAAGGTGGACGCTACCTCATGAAGGATTCAACATAATGTTGCTCCTTCCTTTTCTCATTTAGAAGTCCACCATGATTCATATATTGAGAAAGTTGTGTGAGAATGGCTACAAGATTTTGCATTCCAGCTCCCATAACATTTGGTTGCTCAATGGGACAATCATTTCATTGCCCTTCACATTCAACATTAACATGGTTCCTTCGGGTTACAACCATTGACTACCACCAAGAAGCATAGTGTGAGAAACAAACATCACAACAGGAAAACCAAATAATCAAGAATAAAATTTCACACTTTAGGTCTTATAATAGGTTGTTCGTGGACATTTCTAAAACACTAATATTGTGTTCTGTGTTTAGACATATCCTTATAGTTCTTACTAAGGCTTTCACATCCTAGTTTCAAAAGGTTGACTATACCTTTCCTATGATACCAACTATAACAACCCATAATTTATATACATGGTTATTAATTAAGAATTGAAGCATACTTATTACAACATATAAAAAAACTATGATAGGTCCGTATAGGTATAGTGTCTTTAAAACTGGGAAACATAAGCAAATGGTTCATAAATCATCTATGTTGTCTCCTGTTTATTTCATCATATCTAGAGTCCCTTTTGGCATATCCAACTTAATACCCTTCTTCCTGACCTAGGGAAAAGAAATCATACAAAATGGTGAGCTCAAATACTCAGTAAGGGTAAAGAAAAGAAATATCAATCATATCATATTCATAAGAATATAACATTTTGAAAATCTTAAACTGCAAAAGAGATCATAATATCATAACATGGGATAAATCATAGTAGTGAAATGTAATCCCAATAATCATAACTTAAAACATGAAACTTTGTGGAATTCACACATAATCATAGAAAATCATTTCATATTTGTCAACGCTCACTGCCAGGACCATCATAGCGGACAAAGTCCATTACCGAACCGAGTTCACTCCTCGTTCTAGTCATGTATCACTAAACCAGGTAAACTTGCCATTCCATCCATGTCTATATCATGAGATATAAATCTTTTCCCAATGAATTGGAGGTAGATATAGGTCCCACCCATCTCATAATGAAACCATTCTTATGTGTGCCACAAAATCATAAATCATAGCAGAACCCATGTAATAAAAATGGGATTCTTAAACATCATGCCATCATAACATAATCCCTATAAGATAAAAGGACATCATAAAATTAATTCCATCATAACATAATCAAATCAATGTAAAAATAGGGATATAAACAGAACCCTATATTATCTTAGATGGAAAATAATTTTGATAAAACACTTGAACTCCATTCTTGAGGAAAATATCCTTTCTACTTCAAAAACATTTTTCCTTTATTAACATTTTATACAATTTAAAACTAAAAGAAGTTGATTAAAAATAAACTTGAAAACTTGTAAAGGAAGATTCATGGAAATAATTTTCAATGAAATCATAGAAATCCATTCATGTCGTATAATTTAAAAAAATAGTCATCTTGTACTTTGTCCGAAAAAGTCAAAAAGTACCTCGTATCAAAAATGACAAAAGATTCCTTTCATATATTTTACTAAAAACTCACCAATTGGTAAAATTGGATGTAGAAAATTGTAAGAGGATATAAATAATATTACATATTGAGGAAACATGGATGTGGATGATAAATATTCCCCAGTAAATTCTGAAGTATAAACAATCTTGGATAAAAATGAGATTGTGAGATATTCCCTTACCTTAGGTCTGATATGATTTTTACGTGTCCGAACCTCCTATATAATGATTTAAATAATGTCATTGACTTATTAAAGAATCATATTAATTGTTATAATATCATATATTTTCATATTCTTATCTTCTTATTAGTAATATTTCATTGCTACTTGTTATTCAGGTGTTCAATGCTTTATGTTCTTATGCATGTTTTATCGAATAAATTTTTAATATTATTTTTAGGTTATAGATACCTAATTTCCAGAATTTTATTAGTGTAATATATATAATATTTATTCATTAAATTCATTTATATAATCATTATTCAATGAATATCATGTAGAACGAGTCACATTACTTCGTGGAGACGGTAGGCCGTACGAACGCACGAGCGATGATATCGTTCCCATGATCATGGAATTTTATTGAAGTGTATGTATACTATTTAAGAATCAATATCACTTTAATATAATAATATATAGTTATTTTTTTCACCATTATACCTATCCATGTAAGGTGGTGGTAGAAAATAGATTACACCACGGCGTGGAGACGATATTCCGTATGTACGCACACGCGGTGATTTCTTTTTGTATAGGATAGATAGAAGGTGAAATAGGGTTGTTTCATATTTATAATAACATATAAGTATATGAGTGATACTTATGTTATTACTTAATAATGAAACAACTAAAAAAGAGGAAGTATAAGAAGAAATAAATTTAAAATAATCGATAATGGATATTACCTCTTCTTCGACACGCCTCTTTGAAACCTCCTCTTAGGGCACTACAATTGGTCTTTTAAGAAGAACAGGACCTATAATATGTTTCTAGAGAAGTTGATAAGGGAAATGGGCAGGGTTTGGATGAGCTTGAAGGATCAAAGTTGTGTAAAGAGGAGAGGAAGGAGGTTCCCTTTTATAAGGGAAGAGAGGGGCACCTTTGGAAACCTAAAAAATATTAATTTATAATAAATTAAAACCCCACATAAAAACATCCATAATGACTCAAATAAAAATATTAGATGAGATAGGGTTGTAATATCATCAACCAATAAAATTTATACATTTTGTGAATTTATTTCAAACCTTATCAACTTGATTTATCCTTATTTAATCTATTTAATTTTATTTGTGGTAATAAGATTCTAAATTTTAAATTGTTATAAATAACTACATATGTGTTGTGAATTTTACATAATTGGATAATTTATGAAATTTTCTACCATATAAATTTTAATTTATATTTTTTAAATATTTTTGTGATTTTAAAACAATTTTATATTATGTTATTTTTATAAAATAACAATAGTGTCAATTTTGACACTATTAATTTATTTGAATTTAAATAAAATCCACAAAGAAGATATGTTCGAAATAAAATATTTAATAGATTCATAAAATTTCATTTTTATCTATAAAATTATTGGATCACATTAAATAGTTCATATAATATTTATCTTAATATTTTTTTAAAACCATTTATTTGATATTTTAATCAATAAAATAATTTCAACATCACTATTGTGTCACCTTTAATGATAATTATTTAATCCCTAAAAATTCTAAATAAATTAACATGATGTATATAATTTTATTAAATTTTTGTAGAATATTTATTTTAGAAGTTTCATGAAGTTTATCACTGAATTTAAATTATTATACTTATATGATTTAAGAGAGTGACAGGTTGTCAGTTTCTTTGGTTTTAATAATAATTAAATTATCTTCATTTCCAAAAGTCCACAAAATGAATCTAATCTGACCATTAAGTGACATTGTTAGACTTTTTGTCATCCAATTTAATTTTTTCAGGTGTTAGGGTAATTTTATAATCTTATTTTTACCCTTAATTACCTGATTTCCCTTTAACTACAGTAAAGAAAAATTACTGTAGTTACTATTCATAATATCAAAAAAATAAGAGTAACCTATTAACATAATTTAGACCCAATAAATTAAAATATGGAATCCATTTATCAAAAATCAAAACATATAAGTTTTAGTATTTAATTTAAAATTAATCCCGTTGTTAAGAAAATGGGTTTTAAAAGTTAAAACATTGTCAAAGATTGAAATGTTTTTACCTATGAATTCAATGTAAAATTAATGGTAATGACATATATTATATTAAATGGTAAAAATATATTCTATTTATACTTTAAAACCATTAAATATTATAATTTAACTATATAAATTATTGTGATGAATAAATTTGTTTTTACTTAAAATATAGCGTGTTTTTAATATTCATTAAAATTTAAAAGTTATCAGAATAATATGAAAAATTTATCCGAAGTAAATTTTTATATCCTGATTCCAAAAAAGAATTTTATTTTTTTAAATTTAACTCATAAACATGTCAAAAACTAGATTTAAAGTGGGTGCTCCATCAAAAGGCGACAAAACTGCATTTTTTGAAAAATACTTATTTTACCCAAAAAATTTATTTTGTTCTAATACCATGTTCTAGAAAATGTGTAAGATGAATAATAATGTTATAAAATTCAAAATTTAGTTAATAATATTCATAATGTCTAGTCCATAAAAATATTATAACAATATATCGTTGTTTAGTGAAACCAGGTATTGCGTACTACACACGCTATCGAGGAAGGTCGCGATTACGTGTATCGCAAGCCAAGCCAGTGTTGTGTGTAGTGAAAGATTCCTTTGGGGTTGCGTATAACATAAGACATAAAAAAAATATTTCTCATAAAATCTGAGGGTGTTACAGCTCCTCATACTCTACTCACTGCCTTGCCTCGGCCTATCCCTCCACCTTCAGAACCTACTTCCTCTGCTTCCAAAGATAAATCTTTAATGGACATCTCTGATGTAGACTGAGTGTGGAATGTCTTAGTTGATAGGAATTTATGTATTCTTTTTTTTATTTTTTACTACTATTTCATTAATACAAACACTCTCTTTCCTCTATTTTTGTTATCTACGCTTTTTGTTAATCAGAAAAGGGGATAAAATATTTCACTTATATTTCACTTGTTTCTCTTTGAACGCTCTCAGTTACCCCAAGTGGGAAAAGTGTTTATATGATTATATATATATATGTTATATATGTTTTGGCCTAAATATAGTAAAATTTTTGTATACTCACATCCCTGATGGAATTAGCAGATGGGTTTAGCCTTGATTCAAAACTCTTAAATCTAATGATTCAATGACACAATTTGTGATTATCAAAAAGGGGGAGATTGTTGGACTCACCTATTTTGATAATCCCAAATCATGTTTTAGCAATCCCAAATCTTTTTTTGATAATCCCAAAAACCATGTTTTCATTCTATTCTAATTATGTTTCAGTAATATTTCATGTTTTTACAAAGTAATTTTCATATACTCTCAATCTCACTACTTGATTGGTTGAGCTTACAGTGTAGAATTTATCTAGGTTACAAAGTTAACCACTACACGGTCAATGATACATGGTTACTGCTACAAAGGTCATAGTTACATGGTTACATATACAAGGTCACAACTACAAGGTCACCATTACAAAGTTATCGTTACAAGGTCACGGTTACAAGGTTACTGTTACAAGGTCACAATTGAAAGGATACCATTACATGGTCACCGTTATATGGTTACCGCTACAAGGTCACAACTATAAGGTCACAATTAAAAGGTTACCGTTACATGGTCACCGTTGTATGGTTACCGCTACAAGGTTACAATTACAAGGTTACTGTTACAAGGCTACCGATACAAAGTTACCGCTGTAGAAGGTTACAGTTCGAGATTGTTGATGTGCACCTACTGTTGAAGCCTACCAATATAAAGGCTACCGTTACTAGTCAACCGATGCTTACTCTTTAAATTTCTCAATATTTTCCTAACGGTTATATTTGGTAAATTAAATGCTTCTGAAATTATTTAATGCTGATTGTAAACGTTTCAGGAGACAGTACATGCGACAGTACAAGGTACGAGAAATCTTTCCCATGATCTACTCATTCCTGATTGTTGGACCTCATATATAAAAAGGATAAGACCACAAAAGATTTAAAAAAATGGGGATTCATACGTGCACAAAAAATAAGTTTTGAATGCGAAGTGTGAAAGAACTTGCTCCAAAATTAAATAGCAGAACCATCCAGCACTAACACTTTGAATCCTCAGGCATCGCGAAGATCATTCTGAAACAAATTCACCTATGTCTTCTATGCCTCATCAACTCTTGATCAAAATCAGAATCATAACACTGAAAGCTAGAACTTAGAGTTGCAATACTCAGTTTTGAAGACAAGTTCGAAAGAAAGACTTCAACATCAAATTCTTCACTCTAAAGAGTCATGAGATAAAATGCCAAACACATAGAGCTTTCTAAACTCAATATTATTATCTTAGCTTCATTGTGTTCTTTCTTTTTACATTTCTGAGAAGTGTGTGTTTCTGTCTGTCTCACACACTGTCTCTTATGCTTAAACCTAAGGATACTGAATATCCTCACATCAAACTTCATCTACAACTGTTTCCCACATATAACTGTGGAAGAGACCATGTGGGGTCTGTGCTGCTGGTTTTCCCATGAAGAACTGTGGAAGAGGGTGTGAACTTTGGAAAGTCTATGAAAACTATTGTAAAGCCTGGTATAGGATGTGTATCAAGTTTATTGTTAATATAAACTGCTTGGTGGTAGGAGTTCACTAGGTGGAGAGGACTAAGTCTTGGATTGAGACTAAACCTCTTGTTTTACTTCACTGAGTACATTACTTAGTTATACTCTGTTTTGATATTATCTGCTACTTATATTTTCTAAAACAGAAAATTGTTTCACTTTCACTTTGATAGTTAGTTTTGGTTAGTGTGTGTATTTTTTTGATTTAGTAAACTTGTTTCAAAATATGGAAAAGTTTTTCTCACAATTTCAATTGAGGACTAATCGCCCTTTGAGAAACATGTTGACCAAATAAACATTTATATCTCTACTACCTTAATTGATTATGATGTTTTTAATTGGGGGATTATTATCATAATGTTTTAAAAAATTAATTGGAACTCAATCCACCCCCCCTCTTGAGTATCCACTCTGACCAACACCTACTATAATCTATATAAAATTAGATGGAATTCTTGAAGCATCTACTTCCAAACACACTTGGGGATTAATAGGATGACAAAAAACTTTGGTTCGATTATTAGAGCACAAGTACTGAACAAATAATTTACCAAGCATCCTAATAATTGAAGGAATTTGAAATGGAAGGGGGTGTTAGAGAGACTCACCTAAATTACCAAAAATGGGGAGTCATGCTTCATATGGAATCCATAAGTCTATCTACGAAGATAGAAGCGGGATGTGTTGCAGCTGCAGGGCATTGTAGTCAACGATTTGATCATGTATTCTTCTGATGTAGACCAGATTATAATATTATAGTTATCAAGAAAACCCACAATAACCCTATCCTATAAATCCTATGATGAAAAAATTGAACATATAAAAGTCATTCTGCAATGGCCTCCTCTGTGAGAAAATTGTGATAATGGTCCTATTAATGAGCATCGAAGCATTATTAAACCCCACAATTGATAGTGGAAGGTTAAATAATCCTATCTATATATCAGGAACCTTAGGACAGAAAGAACATGGGGAATGGGGGAATATTCTCAGTGTTAGATAAGGGTGAAAGGAAGATTCTTCCCCCTTGATGGACAATGAATGTACCTCCCTCGCCGATGGGGGGGACCAGCATAGTTGTCACCACCATCTTGGTGCAGGAAAAGAGATCACATCGCTCCCTCGAAGAGAACCCCAATAGATTATCCTTAACCCACCACTAAAAGATACATAATATCATTTCTAGTACATGTTGGATTTTATATAAGGTTTATTAGGTACACTTGAAAAATCTATTTTCTCCAGAATAACCTACTCAATAAGGAAACTAATTTTGTTTTGGATGATTCATGTAGAAATGTTTTTTATATATTAAAATAATTCTTGACTACTGACCCCATAATTAATTCACCAAACATTAATTTCCACTTTAATATATTGTGTGATGATTCCAATAAAACTATAGGCTATTTTCTTTACAGAAATATTGATGGAATTCGAAAAAATGATAGCCTACACATTATAGACCCTAGAAACTTCCCTAACTAACAACACGATAATAGAGGGGTATATTTTATC
Source organism: Viscum album (assembly GCA_963277665.1). Taxonomy (NCBI): domain Eukaryota; kingdom Viridiplantae; phylum Streptophyta; class Magnoliopsida; order Santalales; family Viscaceae; genus Viscum; species Viscum album. The sequence continues at coordinate 1,869,412,110 of OY728159.1, forward strand.
AATTGATATATATTTGGAGAAATTTCATTCTTATATTTAATGGAGTAAATTAAATATTTATTTAATCACACAAATTTTGATATTTTTAGTAAATATTGTTGATGCAAAATCCATACTTGTAATATGAATGTTTCTTCAAAAAGTGTTTGACTAATAGATCAAAGAAAAGAAGGGATTTGAGAACATAGTGGTAGACCACATGAGCCAACTACCTCACACTAGTGACATAGAACTAATTCCCAAGACCAATCAAGATGACTCATTCCATAGTGAGAAACAATACAACCACAACCAAGTGCCCTCGTATGTTGACGTTGGGAATTTTTTTCTCACAGTAATCATACCCTCATTATTTTAAAGACATAAAATAGAAAAATTGAAATCAAAATTAAAATAGTATGTCTAGGAGGATCATTGTTTATGGAAAATTACAATGAATAAATTTTATAAGGTGAAACCCTAATAAAGAATAATATCTATGATATATTTTTCCATACCCTTGCATGTAGTGGTTATTTTAGACCTCGAAGAAATAATAGAAACTTTTTGGAAACTAGATTTTCTTGGCCATAAATTTAGAAATATTTACATTATTTTTTGAAAAAATAATTGTCCTAACAGATAGTTTAATAGTTAAATTTCCAAAAGGCTTGAGATTCCCAAAAATCCTTTTATTTTGTAAGATATTTTTGAGGTTTTGGGAATAGACATAATGAAAATATTTCATATGTCATTTGGATTTTACTACATCTTTTTAATAGTGTAATATGTTTCTATGTCGATTAAAGTAGAAGTTACATGAATAGATGATTCAAAAATTTTGATTAGATTTCTAAAAGCAAACTATTTTTAATGGTTTGGAATACCTAAAGCTATAATTAGTGACCAAAGAACACACTTCCAAAATAAGAACATAGATTCCATCATAAAGAAATATTTATTACACCACAAAACATTCACTACCTTGCACCCACAAACAAATGGACTACCAAAGGTGTCCCATAGATAAGTTAAAATAATTTTGGAGAAAACAATGTAGTTCAACCACAAAGATCAGAGTAATAAATAATGATATGCTCCATGGGAATACAAAACATCCTCTAAATCCCATTTGGGTATGTCACCCTATAAATTTTTTATGTAAAAAATATCCCATTCCTATTGAGCTGCAACATAAAGCCGAGTAAGCTATCAAAATAGTGAACTTAGAGTTTTTTAAGGCTAGATAACAGTGGCAGCTGAAAATGATGGTACTGGATGAGATGAGAAGAGAAGTATAAGACAATACAATGATATATAGGGAGAATGATAAATCTGATCATGATAAATAGATACATAAAAATAAATTTCAATTTGACAAAAAATGTTGTAATTTTATTCCAGTATAAATCACTTCCCTGGTATGTTTTATTCTAAGTGGACTGGGTGATACAAAAAAACAAATACATTTTTTCTATATAGTTGAGATTCAAGGAGAAGTTTAAAACAACCATTAAAGGTGAATGTACATCAATTTAATAAGTACCATGATGATTTATTAAAAGAGTCCTCGGAGGATTCCAAAATCCCCCTACTACTTATAAATATATCAATGTCATGTTTTCCCGTTCCCTCATATTGGTCAAGCTGGTTGATTTTTTTGGAATAGTGTTTTTTTGAAAAAATACATAGTATAATTCAATTGTAATTATGTATGAACCAAGAACAGGGTAAAAAGATAGATTATTTTAGGATGTACATAAACACTTATAAAAATTGGAGGTTTTGAAGTCTGTACATACCATCTTTTTTGATTTGTTTTTGATAACCTTTTAGTAATTTATGATATGAAAATAGAAATTTAATGTTTTCCTACTTAATTAATGAATCAATCTGTATACGAGGATAACATTAATTTGGAATTAATGGATGTGGATGATTATTGGCTAAACATAACCCCTATGTTTTGGATATTTTTTTGAAGACTAGGAAAATGGATTGAAAACTAAAAAAATCTTTTTGGAATCAAAATTATAACATGTGGTCACTGGAATTTCTAACACAATACCAAGTCTGTTGTAAATTTTTATTAAATAAAAACTTCTATAGACTATCTAAAAGAAATTTATACATGTATGCTGAACCTAGAGTGGAATGGGTAATTGTGATCCCACAATGAATCATTGAGATAATAACATTGTCTGTATGTGTTTAAGGACTTTGTACTTATTCAATATTTATTTTTCATGGTGTCTCACACATAAATGGCTGGGAAAATTTTAAAACAAAAAAAATTAAATTAAATTGATCATTTTTTAAAATGAATTCATTTAGTTTATGGGAATATAGAACCAATTAAGGGGGAATTTATTTATTAAAATTTAATTTAGGAATTATCAATGATGTGTGAAAATGAAATTTGGTTTATGAAGCTTTGTAATGACGTATAAATGGACGTTTCTACTAGTTAAATTTTTTCTTCCACTTAAATCTATAAAATTAACTTGTGGAAGTGGAATTTGAATAAGAATGTAAGTAAAATTGTGTGTGAATGTAACAAAGTAGTCATGTTGATTTAGTTAAAGAACTCTTTGATATTCTTCAATTCAATTTGTGTATTTTAAATTAGGTAGTACAATTAGTTTTTTTGGAATTCAATGGTAAAATTTCATAGGACAGAAAGAGTTCTTATGTGGGGGAGAGATGTGAGTAGAAATTTTCATTTTTTTTGTCTATTATTCCATGAATTTTCCCCCATGATTTAATATAAGCCCCACATAAATTTGTGATTCTTGTGACTTTTGGGAATTCTGGACTTGATAGATTATTTTCTCAAAATTTTAGTTTTGATTGTTTTTTTATATTTAAAATAAATTATTAGGAAATATTTTTCTAGAACATGGTAAATTAGTTGATTTAATATAAATATAGATATAATATTCATTAATGGATTAATTTTTAGTTTTGGACTATTTTTATAATTCTCTACACCTAATTAGAAAATTACTACACTAAAAAAAATTTTGTTTGGAAATATATAGGAGAAAATTATTCTACCACCAGCATGCCACTTCCAGTATACTACTACCAATGAGAAAAATAATGTTACTATTAGTGAATTTTTTGATATTATCATAATGAGAGGACTGATACTACCACCTTCTGTGATTTCCATGTTACCACTAGACATCGGTTTCTACCGCCATCATTAAAATCATGCTACCACAAAAGTGTGTTGCTACTATTACTATAAATCTACTACTAGAAGTGATTCCATTCTATTATAATCCCTCTGGTGGAGAACATGATACCAAAATAATACATTTCTACTACTTCTCACAAGCTATCACCATGAAACAACCCACTATTTTTATTTTATTCTTTGGATGCCATGATTCCAAAACTGAAGCCGAGGAACCATGGGACCACACAGAATGTATTTAAATTCATTGAAGGAGTTGAGATTGAAGATTTTTTTTCATACCAACATAAACACTTGCAGAATATTTTATCAATGATCTAGGAATATTACAACCCATCCTTGAGTAATTAGTGAGGTTACTGACTCAAATTTCAGAACCAAGGCCAATGATGAACCATTCATGCTTGAATGATTCCCCACTAGTGATTTATTTTTTAGTTCATGGTTTTAACTTGTGAGAGTCAATGAAGAATAAAAAAGGCACCTAGTGACATTGTTAAGTTCCAGGAACGTGATCCATGATTGGATGTTCTCTTGAACATCTTTTAAATGATTTTCTTGATCTATTATTTATTTTTATCTTCTTTACAGGATCAAATGACATAGATTATGGGGGTTTAAAAATTCCTTTTCTATGGATTCACGTTTGATTGTGAGGAACAACAGGTGTTTGTTAAAATTTTATAGTGGAATATGAGGATACCCAATTGATGGAGGATGAATCCAAAGCTATGTAATGGTAGAAATACAACTATGGAAGGGTAGTGATAAAGCTACAAGAGTTCCATAAAGGTAGACGATGATCCATGTAATGATAGATCATCTACATAAGGGTCATTTTGGAGCTACATAATGGTGAATTGAAAATTCATAAGGTTCAGGGATAGGCTGAGTGAAGGACATTGAACTTGTGTAAGGGTTGTTATAGAGATATTTATGAGTTATAATATAGATAAAGGTAATATCTATTGGCTATGTATGGGTGATGGTCGAAATTATTAAAGGTAATGAAACAAAAATAAGGGTGAATGCGATTCTCATAATGGTAGTGAACCAGCTATATGAATCACATAAGGGCCATTTTTTAGATACATAAGGATAAAATCATCCCATTTAATGGTAACATAAACCTATGTAAGGGTCATTGTGTCATTCATAAAGGTCATGGAAAATCTGAATAAATGTTATGAAGGCTCATGTAAGGGTGAATTCAATCAGCATAAGGGTGAATGTGACTCTAGTAAGGGTCATTATGAAGATATGTAAGGAAAAAATCATCCCATGTTAGGGTGAACCACACCTACATTAGGGTAACATCAACTTCTGTCAATCTATATAAATAATCTCAATAATAGACACATTTTAATCATATAATGAAGAAAAATATAGTGCTTGGAACTGAAATTGAGGAACATTATTAGAGTCACTTGAAGAAGTTTAAGATACCCATGATGATCAAGTAGAGAATTTTTGAAGCATGCTAAGTACCTCTAAGCATTATTATTTAAATAGTGAATTATCCACTCTATGGGGGGACACACTCACTCAATCAGAGGATGTTCATTCAACAATCACTAAATCAATATGTTGTTACTATTTTATTTCATAATTTATTGTAATTTGGTTATAATACCATGATGAATGAACACTTGTCCATTTTTTCCACTTCAAGGAGAATTCCCCCATTCATTTGTTCATAAATTCTTATATCTATGGTTAATTATCCTAAAAATTTATATGATTATTTTAATGGATCAATCAGTTAGATATTTCTTACGTTTTTCATTTTTAATTTCTTTTACTCTCATTCTATGGATTTCCCACATAATCCACACAAACATAATTCAGCTCATGCGATTGCATGTAGTGGGATAAACTGAGAGTGATCAAAGATATCTGATTTGTAGGACAAGTAAGGATAGGGGATAGAATGATCATTACATTACTATTTCCAAATATAAACAACTAGATAAGAGTAATCAGTGAGATCTCATTTGATTAGAGGAAGAATAAGAAACAATGTGAATAGTGATTCTATAGTAGAATGAAAGAATGATCTAATCCCAGACCACAATTATTTAAAATTATAGTAAAACCAATCAATTATATCTATTTCTTTTCAAAAATTCGAACCCGTTAAATGAGATATAAACACACACAAAACACTTTCCTCTACATAGACAATCCAAGACCCATTGAACTATATTATACATCAGTTTAAATAATCATTTAACTATGTCCCATGACAACTATAGGATTAAAATAAAATATCTAATTCATATATTATGATTGTAATTTCCTTATTCATGATTTTAAATTTCACCATGTCTATACCTTTACTGCATAAGGCTTTGAAAAATAAGCAATTTCTAGTTAATATATATCATACATTTTTATGCAGAATGAAATATAAATCTATATACATTAAATATTACATCAAAATAGTAAAATCATGTGATTTTAGACCATGTAACTTCAAATTAGTCATTGACATGGTATTATTTATATTTTATGAATACCCCGCTAGAACTTTTACACCCTTAAGGAAGTTGTAAAATTGAAAAAAAATTATTTGGATAGAGTGCATGATTCTGGAAGAAGAAAAGTTTATATTTTAACATTCAATAGTGCCAACTCTTACCTTATCTCTATATCAATCTTGCCCAACCAATCCTAAATTCATTTTTTGTTTCTTTGGTACACTTTTTAACATTCAAATAACATTATCACATATATTTTCATTCTATATGGAAGTTATAAAGAAAATTTTACATACAAAAAATCCAGTATGGTAATTCAAAAAAAACTAATCATTATTTTCAAACATGATTTCATAATTTTTTTCCAAATAACATTTACCAAAAAAAGTGTCCATATCATTAACATTATCCAATATTGGATCACCTATTAGTGGATATGTATTTTTACATTATTCCATATTTCCATTGAATGATATCATTGAGAATCATTATTTATGTCATTGAGGTTCAAATTTTTGATTTCATAAAAGAACAGTCTTCGAGGATTGTTTGAACCTAACTGAATGTGACATTATTAAAAAATGGGACACCCCAATATCCCATTAATGATATAGCCTGCAAATTTTTACTTAATGTATTATTTTATTTATAATCCCATACAATATAGCTCTCAATACGAACTCTTCACTACTATGAACATCATACAATGTAACTCCTATATGTCGCATCAATTTTAGATCTCCAATTAATAGTTCCAAATAAACATCAATATCATTACCAGGTTGTTTTGATCCAGATATAAATATAGAAAACTTAATTTATTTGAGCTTCATGCATAACCACAATGAATGTTATAATTTACCAACATAACTAGCCATGTACTATGAGTAATTAGTTGTACACTAGTAGGATTTATTCAATATGTAGATGATCCAATATAGAGGTTTATCATCTTGTTTTGAAATTCATAATACTCAGAATAAATTTTAATCAACCGAGGAGAGTACACTGAGTGACTTAGTTTACCATATTTAATTATTTTATCAGTGTAATATGTCAAATTTTTATCAGTTTCCTAACATCCATATAGTAACTTAAACCTTGAAATGACAGGATAGTTTCATATAACATTCAAAGGACCTTATTTATCATTATTGTGTCAATTTATGCCACACTTAAGAAATTTTATGACTTATTCATGGTCCTTCATAAATAATATATGATCATTTGGATGGGAATGTATCTTTTCAAAGATCATTCCCATTGACAGCAGTATTCATTTAACATCATATGTTTGATAAGGAAGATCAATTTATTCTGGTAGCATATCATTCAGGAGACTAAGTAGTTATGTAAATCTAGCGTTTCTCCATATGTTTCCAGCTTTAAAATTATATAACTTCAATACAACTAAAAATACTGTATATTTAGTATAACTAGTATACAATACTCTTTTTTCAGAACTACTGAAATTCTCAAAAATGTTGGACAATCACAAAGTTCATATTCAATTTATAGTTTTATTTATTCAATATGATATCTAACATCATTTACACTAATTTTCATATCAATTTATCCAAATATCACAATATTATCCCATTCAGTATGTACATTCTATTTTTATCCATGTTTAGTACAACACTTATATCTTTGATCTATTTTGTAACGTCCCGACCCGGAAGCCACTAAACCGGTGCTCTGAGCTGGTTCGCCACAAGGCCTCAAGCGCACCTCCCCATACACTAGAGTTTGCCAACTAGCAGTGAGGGCCTAGGGTGTGATAGTGGGGAGACTATGCCCTCATACCAGAGTAAGAAACTAGAGGAAATAACTAAGTATCATACACAGTGGAAAGTAAATAGAGTGAGGAAGCAGTAAACAACTAAAATAGAACAAGTTGTAATAGTAAAATGTTGTAAAAGATTGAACAAATATGCAATAAAATACAACACTGGTCACCCACTGAAAAGACCATAAAAATACAAGTACAAAAGAAACTGAAAGTAAAAGTACAGGGCTCTGCTACTAACTCTGAGCCAAACCACGTACCCGATCTCCATACACTATTGAACTGAAGCTGCCCGATCAGTAGAACCACTCGAGCAGCTCCTCTCTGTCATGAAACACTTGGCCTAAGCCCTATCCACCAGGAAACCTGTGCTCAACCTGAATTACAGACATAAGGTCTACAAGTACACCGAGGTGCACATGTAGGGGTGAGAAATAATCTCAGTAGAGCACCCCGATAAGCAACCTACAACTATGCTGCTAAAAGTGTATGCAACAACAAAGTGATCAGCCTAGCTGGAGCACAACAAAAGGAATTAAACCAAACGTGCAACCACATTTGTACTCAGGGAATGTAATCCTAGTCAACTGGGCAAGTGCCACCATGGATGTCTATATCTATATACGTACACATGTATAGTCCCATACCTATACACATATACATTTATATGAATATTCATGATGAAGTGATTCAAATAACAAGAAACAACATCAGCAATCAATCCTTGGAACCATAAGCCCGATCTCTTGGAAATCTTATTCAAGGACATTGAGCTGGACATAGTGCCACTCAAGTCGTATATCAAATAAGTCGATCTCGGGGTCCGTAATCCCATCGACATGTACCTGCTTCGGCCAACGCCGGAGATATTCCTCTGAACAAGCTAAACAAAGACAAGATATCCTCTAGTTCAACCAACCAAACACAAGCAAGAAGATAACACAAAAGGTAACCCTCTGGGAAGTACTCTCAGCCAACCCCTCTGGTCCTATCCAAGAAGTACCAACAACCCTCTGGGCAGTGCACTCAGCCTAACCCCTCTGGTTTGGTCATACAAAGTTATAAGACTCTATGGGGAAGCACAATCATTCAATTACCCTTATAGTAAAGGGTAGTCAGGGACTCTCTAGGGAAGATCACGTGGTCTAACCCTCTTATCCCCAAGGTCTAGAGACTCTCTGAGTAAGCTATCTCGGTCAATTTCTCCTATAGCCTCAAGTATACCACAAACTCTCTGAGGAAGCTCACTCGGTCAATTCCTCCTCTAGACTGGGAAGGTTCTTAAAGAGATTCAAACACGGTAAGACTCTCTGAGGAAGCTCACTCATTCTACCCTCCTGTAGTATATAATATCCAAGACTCCCTGGGAGCTCACTCGGTCTATCCCTTATAGTTTATAGCACCAGGTTCTCTCAGACCCATGCCAGTCAGTGCATAGTAATGCTATAAGGCCAAAGTACACCTATAGGGCTACTTGGATAACCATTCTATATAAACAAGCATGTCAATAACAACACTCCATCCTACAGTTGCAAGGCATTGAAAACAAGGCAGCCTAACAGGCATGCTATACCCAACGGTCAAAAAACCAAGAAACATGGGAAAACATATCCACAACAAGGTAAAATACACCATTTACAATCAATCCACATCTACTCAGGCACACAAGGAATAGTAGGCATCCAAACAAACAAGAAAGATTTCATCGCGTCAGGCTCATAAGCCACCAACTAGGAAGCACCTCTGGTAAACACTAAAACATCAGCAAACCATGTCAGATATAAATGAACAAAGAGGGTGGCCCGAACGCCCAACCCAACAACATCCAAAACCCCAAAGGGATTACCAGTTTGGAACGAGTTCTAGGTGACACCCGATCACCATCTCTACCCAAACCCTACATAACAACTCAGGGTCGGTCAAACAACAAGAACCCACTAGGTCCCTCAAGTCAAACTCTAAGGAAGCATCATACTCGGGATTCTCCAGGAAACACGAGTGAAGGCATCCTACACGGGATCCGTAACAAGGAGTAAGGGAGGAATCCTACACGGGATCAAAAAAGGAAGGATAACATAGGCATTACATATCATGGTTCATATCAAAGTAAGAAAAATAGAGAGTGATCCTGCAAGGGACTCCCTAGGCCAGTACACAAGCAAAGGCATCCCTCAGGGGATCCTTAGAAGTACCTGGTCTCAAATCCTCATAGACCAAAAGGGAACGTCTCCCAAGGGTAACGTCCTATAAAGCATGGGTTATGAGAGATATCTCATAGATCATCTCATATTAAAGGTCTCAACTAAGTTTTTCCAAACACCCAACCTATCATCCACCCCAAGTCTCACTCTCCGGTGACAACTGAACTCAATAAGTGGAGGAAGAACCCCTCCATTTATGTGGAAACCCCCAAAACTACCTTTATATTACCTATAAATGTAAAAAGGATTCCTCCATTGCGATATACGTGGAGAAATGATCAGAATCGACTACTCACATGCCAAATTCGGACTTCCAGAGTCCAAGATATCTTAAAATTACTAAAATGAACCAGTACATGGCCAGAGTACATGGCCAGAGCACAACGGGCATGCCTGTGTAATAGTACACGGTGTTTAATTTTCTTTCCATGGTGTATAATGTTCACAAAAAGTTATGCCATGTCCATTTTCACCCGAACACATGCCCATGTACCACTACACGGCGTGTACTTAAAGTACATGGCGTGTAGTCCTTAAAAACCACTAAAACCGTGTTTTATTCCACATGGCCAGCCACACGGCTACCCACTACACGAAGTGTACTTAAAGTACATGGAGTGTACTTATTAAAACATCATATTACCTAAATGGGATGAACATATGGAGTGTACCCCTGGAATACACACCGTGTACACTGGGTTTTCCGACGGGAAAACCCTAAAAACACCCGATTCGCCCGTTTTCGCCCCCCGAAACAATAGATCGATCCCCATGGGAATCCAATCAAGAAATATAAGGCTTAAAAGACATAAAAAACATGTTTAATACGGATATATGAAAAAAAATAAATGTCCCTACCTTCGGGCGGAAACCACCGAAGCTTCAGTTGATTTCACAGGTCACAGTTGCCGTACGCCGACTCAACGCGTCGAGAGATTTGAATCAGTACCACTCTCGCCTTCCTTATCTCCCATTTTACCGATCTCCAAATTCTCCCATAGGTCATGGAAAGAAGGAGCGGTGTAGTAGATGTGCTCAAGGGGGAGGAGGAAAGAAGAGTGAATGAAATAAAAGGAAAGAAGAAAAGAAAAGGAAGAAAAAGGGGCCTGGGCCGACCCGGGTGCCCGCCATGAGTTTATGACTTCCCTAGGATAAACTCCACATTCCGGACTCAATGGAATAGAAGAAATATCAATATTATGCTCTATTTAAATGTTTTTACCAAATGAACCTACTCGAATAATTTAATATTTAATTAAATAATATTAAATATTAAATATTCCGCCAAAATTCGAACAGCTCAGATTTCCTCCAAACTCTTGTCCTAGGGTAAACTCCCTATTCCGGGACCAATGGAGCTGTCATAAAAATTATCCGAGGTAAGATGTTAGGGGAAAATGAAAATTTTACCCCTCATGAGCATCCAACAGAAAAATTCAAATTTCTGCTCAAAACAACTCTCATAAAAAACACGGGTTCTTAAAAACTCTCCACCATAAACCTTCTTGTCCCCAAGAAGCCCAGAAAAAGGACGAGCAACAGGACCAACAACCATGCCCCCAACATGAGCATCTGCACAACCTAGCTAACTGGACCGTCTAATGACCAACCTTAGCATTAACAACCACCTTCTATACAGAAGACATTCAACTACAACCTACTGGTACTCCCCACCACAGGAATACCCTTGTCTTCGTCTTAAAAGAAAAATCTGAGCTCAAAAGCCCACTAGAAAACACCGAAGTTTAACCTAAACAAGGAAAACCACCCTCAAAAGGCCAATGGTGCACTCCCCACCATGTGGCTTTCCTTACACTGCTTCAAGAGCATAACCAGAACATGTTTCACCCTCAATAGGGAAGGAAATTAAGAAAGAAAAAAAATCTCGATGTAGGGTCGAAGCTCTCTCAGCATAATCAAGAAGAATCAAGATAGCGCATAATCATATCTAATAGGAGTACACTGAGATTCACCAAAGGCGTGTCCATCTCTCTCCGAGCCACGCTAACAACCTGCCAAAACCCGGCCATGATTCAAGAACGATCAACCATTTTCACAAAGGTTCCCCTAGAATGGAACAGACATCGACCTATAAAGGTTCGAGTCAAAACCAAGGGTATCTAGGTCTTCCACCTAGCCCTACAGAAAAAAACCTCACCACTGGGTCACAAGGTCTAACCACCTAGCCCAAAAGATCCAAAACCACTCAGAAGATGGTAAATATCACAACAACCAAAGAAATCCAAAACCGAAACACAGCCAACAAGGGCCCTAAACCTCTACGAGCATCCTCAGAAAGAACTACTCCCTGGAGGTCACAAAAAAAACAGAAGAGGCAAGCTGAGCTAACACCCAAGCAGAAGAGAAACTGAACTGACACCCATCGGGAATTCATATATGAGAATACCCCAAGGGGGGTCCAGTTCACAAGAAAGACCATGGTATCTATCGACATCTTTCTCAACGATCCGACTAGATAACCATAGACCTGAGAAACAACACCCAATAAAGGGGTTAAACAAATAGGAAACACGTGCCACATCGACCAACTAGGGTCACTGCACCACTTGTTAATGAGGATAGAGTCATCATCCTCACACCAATGCCTCAAATTAGATCCACATAACCTGACATCAGAGTAAAAAGTATGTGTAAGCAGACCCAAAGGTCTCAGTCATTATTAAAATAACACACTAGTAGGACTATATGCTATGAATCCTATGTTCCTAGTATGATGCATGAGACGCGTCTTTCCTTTGCAAGCCAAGAGTCAAAAACTATCCCTGGCATCTTACCAATGGCCAAGAGCTAGAGATCCATATTAAATCAAAACACCACACAACATGTGCATCGCTCAAGGAGAAAATCATATACAACTGTAACATCGCAAAATTAGAACAACAATCCCAAACCCTGGAAACCAGGACTTATTACCAGAACAAGTTTTCGCGACACACCAGCCCGATATCCGTCACAGGTTCAGACACATTCCTAATACTCATATCTACCATATCACAAATAGTAATAACCAGGAAAGAAAACTCCTCTGATACTAATTTATAACATCCCGATCCAGAAGCCACTAAATCGGTGCACTGAGCCGGTTCACCACAAGGCCTCAAGCACGCCTCCCCATAAGCCAGAGGATTCCGACTTGCAGCGAGGGACTAGGGTGTGATAGTGGGGAGACTATGCCCTCATACTAGAGTAAGTAACCAACAGAAATAACTAAGTGTCATAGACAGCAGAAAGTAAATAGAGTGCGGAAGCAGTAAACAACTGAAATGGAACAAGCTGTAATAGTAAAATGCTGTAAAAGCTTGAAAAACTATGCAATAAAATACAAAACAGGTCACCCACTGGACAGACCGTACAAATAAAAGTACAAAAGAAACTGAAAGTAAAAGTACAGGGATATGCTACAAACTCCGAGCCTAACCATGTACCTGATCTCCAGATACTGTTGAACTGCAGTAGCCCAATAAGTAGAACCACTCGAGTAGCATCGCTCGGTCATGCAACACTGGGCCTCAGCCCTATCCACCATGCAACCTGTTCTCAACCAAAAAAGCAGACATATTTTCTACACGTACCCCGAGGTGCACGTGTAGGGGTGAGAAAAAATCTCAGTAGGGCACCCCGAGAAGCAACCTCCAACTATGCTGCTAAAAGTGTATGCAACAACAAAGTGGTCAACCTAGCTGGAGCACAACAAAAGGAAGTAAACCAAACGTGCAACCATAGTTGTACTCAGGGCATGTAATCCCTGTCAACTGGGCAGGTGCCACCATGGATGTCCATATCTATATATATACACATGTGTAGTCCCATACCTATACACATATACATTAATATGAATATTCATGATGAAGTGATTCAAATAACAAGAAACAACATCAACAATCGATCCTTGGAACCATAAGCCTGATCTATTGGAAATCCTATTCAAGGGCATTGAGTGGGACATAGTGCAACTCAAGCCATATATCAAATAATTTGATCTCTGGTCTATAATCCCATCGACATGTACCTGCTTCGGCCAACACCAGAGATATTCCTCTGAACAAGCTAAACAAAGACAAGCTATCCTCTAGTTCAACCAACCAAACACAAGAAAGCAGATAACACAAAAGGTAATCCTCTAGGAAGTACTCACAGCCAACCCCTCTGGTCCTATCCAAGAAGTACCAACAACCCTCTGGGCAGTGCACTCAGCCTAACCCCTCTGGTTTGGTCATACAAAATTATAAGACTCTCTGGGGAAGCACACTCGGTCAATTTCCCTCATAGTCAAGGGTAGTCAGGGACTCTCTGAGGAAGATCACCAGGTCTAACCCTCTTAGCCCCAAGGTCTAGAGACTCTCTGAGGAAGCTATCTCAGTGAATTCCTCCTATAGCCTTAGGTATACCACAGACTCTCAGAGGAAGCTCACTCGGTCAATTCCTCCTCTAGCCTGGGAAGGTTCTTAAAGAGATTCAAACAAGGTAAGACTCTCTGAGGAAGCTCACTCAGTCTACCCTCCTGTAGTCTATAATATCCAAGACTCTCTGGGAGCTCACTCAGTCCATCCCATGTAGTCTATAATGTTTAAGACTCTCTGGGATGATCACTCGGTCTATCCCTTATAGTCTCTAGCACTAGGTTCTCTCATCCCTGTGCCAGTCAGTGCATAATAATGCTATAAGTCCAAAGTACACCTATAGGGATACTTGGCTAACCAGTCTACAGAAACAAGAACGTCAAGAACAACACTCCATCCTACAGTCGCAAGGCATGGAAAACAAGGCAGTGTAACAGGCAAGCTAGACCCAACGGTCAAAAAACCAAGCAACATGGGCAAACATATCCACAACAAGGTGAACTACACCATTTACAATCAATCCACCTCTACTCAGGCACACAAGGGATAGTAGGCATCCAAACAAACAAGAAAGATGTCATCACGTCAGGCTTAGTAGCCAACAACCAGGAAGAACCTCTAGTAAACACTACAACATCAGCAAACCAAGTCAGATATAAATGAATAAAGAGGGTGGCCCGAACTCCCAACCCAACAACATCCAAAGCCCCAAAGGGATTACTAGTTTGGCACTAGTTCTAGGTGACACCCGATCACCATCTCTACCCAAACCCGACATAACAACTCAAGGTCAGTCAAACAACAAGAACCCACTGGGTCCCTCAAGTCAAACTCTAAGGAAGCATCATACTCGGGATTCTCCAGGCAACATGAGTGAAGGCATCCTACGCGGGATCCGTAACAAGGAGTAAGGGAGGAATCCTACACGGGATACAAAAAGGAAGGACAACATATGAATTCCATAGCATGGTTCATATCAAAGGAAAAACTAGAGAGAGAGATCCTATAAGTGACTCCCTAGGCCAGCACACAAGCAAAGGAATCCCTCAGGGGATCCTTAGAAGTACCTGGTCTCAAAGCCTCATAGGCTAGAAGGGAACGTCTCCCAAGGGTAACGTTATATAAAACATGGGTTATGAGAGATAGCTCATAGATCATCTCCTATTAAAGGTATCAAATAATTTGGTCCGAACACCCAACATATCATCCACCCCAAGTCTCACTCTCCGGTGACAACTGAACTCAATCAGTGGAGGATGAACCCCTCCATTTATGTGTAAACCCCAAACAACCCTTTATATTACCTCTAAATGTAAAAAGTATTCCACCATTGCGATATACATGAAAAAACGCTCAGAATCGACTACTCACATGCCAAATTCTGACCTCCAGAGTCCAAGATATCTCAAAATTACTAAACTGAAGCAGTACATGGCCAGAGCACAACGGGCCTGCCTGTGTAACAGTACACGGCCTGTACTTTACTGTAAATGGCGATTACTATTCACAAAAAGTTACACCATGTCCGTTTTCACCTGAAAACATGCCCATGTACCACTACACGGCGTGTACTTAAAGTACACGACGTGTAGTCCTTAAAAACCACTAAAACAGTGTTCAATTCCACATGGCTAGCCACACGGCTACCCAATACATGGCGTGTACATAAAGTACATGGCGTGTACTTAAGAAAACATCATCTTCCCCGAACAGGAAGTACACATGGCGTGTACCCCTAGAATACACGTCATGTACACTGGGTTTTCTGACAGGAAAACCCTAAAAACACCCGATTCGCCCATTTTCGCCCCTGAAACAATAGATCAAGCCCCATGGGAATACAAGCAAGAAATATAAAGCTTAAAATACTTAAGAAAACATGTTTGACAGGGTTATATGGTGAAAAAATAAATGTCCCTACCTTCGGGTGAAAATCACCGAAGCTTCGGTTGATTTCACGGGTCACGGTTGCCGTATGCCGACTCAGCGCATCAAGAGCTTCGAATCGGTACCACTCTCGCCTTCCTTCTCTCCCATTTTTCCGATCTCCAAATTCTCCCATAGGTCACGGAAAGGAGGGGAAGAATAGGAGATGTGCGCAAGGAGGAGGAAAGAAGAGAGAAGGAAACAAAAGGAAAGAAGAAAAGAAAAGGAAAAAAAGGGGCCCGGGCCGGCCCCGACGCCCGACATGAGTTTATGCCTTCCCTAGGATAAACTCCCCATTCTGGACCCAACGACATAGATAGAATCTCAATATGATTCTCCGTTTAAAATTTATTTCCAAATGAACCTATGCGAATAATTTAATATTTAATTTAATAATATTAAATATTAAATATTCCGCCAAAATTCGAACATCTCAGATTTCCTCCAAACTCATGTCCTAGGGAGAAATCCCTATTCCGGGACCAACAGAGCTGTCATAAAAATTATCTGAGGTCAAATGGTAGGGTAAAATGACAATTTTACCCCTCATGAGCATCCAACAGCAAAATTCAAATTTCTGCTCAAAACGACTATCCGAAAAACACGGGTTCTTACATATTTCTTGAAAAAAATGTTGTTCAAGTTTTTCTTGATGAATTAATTTTGAATAACACAAATGAAAATATGGATGTAGGATTTGAGAAGTGTCGTATCGATTCCCTATTAAAAACTTGATAAACTTTTTAACTCCATCCTCATACTCCTTTGTAATATAATAAACATCCATCCATTTTTGATTCATATCCATCCTATTAGGTTCAAAAACATTTATTTTATACAAAATATAAATAAATACATATATGGTATGAATATAATGTATATATACATTGATATGTGAACAAAGTATCATAATTTGAGTTTAAATATGTAATTATGTATATGTGTATGTCTAAACATATTTGTGTTTAAATATATAATTATATGTTTTAAGGAAGCACAATATATTTATAATAAAATTAGAAATTTATTGATTCTTTAATGAAATAAGATTATTTACCAATGAAATAATCCATAATAACATTGGATAGTCAAAGACACAATGAAAAAAAATTAATGAAAAAAGGGTTAGATATCTTTCTGTGCTCATGTCCAGATAAACTACTGGTGACCTAAACCTGGGAGAGATCGAGTGAAATATTCAACTATATTTTACATACTCTCATATTCTTTATTTTGGGAATGTTTATATTTAGTTGAATTTTTTTTATTTGTTTCTTTCATCAAAAATAATTTTATTGAAGTTTTCTCTTCCATTAATTTTATTGAGTATGTTTGATTTAAATGTTTTTTCATGTTGAACACTATTATGAGAATTCAAAACTGAATAAGAATGGTTTCAATTATTTATAAACTATTTAAAATTTTCAACACTTAATTATGTTTTTTATCAGAGTTATTATTCCATTAAACTCTTTTTATCAGTGATCATTGATTTATTAATAAATCCTTTTGAACGAAATATATTTCTCATGGTGATTACGGTAAATAATCTCTTCAATTTTAACCATATTAGTTATTAGTTCATAATAATGGATTAATTACTAAAAATGAATTACAAAAATAAATATTTTATAAAATTAAGAATATGATCCTCATAGTTTGAATATGTTTAAGGTCACTAATCTAAAAATACTCATCCCTTTTCTCAAAAGATGAATTCTTCGCTTTTCAACCGGATGTCACTCATTCACATTTTTTCATTCTTCAAAACCCACCTTCTTCACACTCATTTTCCAATAATAATCACCATCTTCAATTACATTATAAATATATTTTAAATAAATCCAATTATATTTATTTTGAATAAATTAACCTTTTACATTTCAATGAACTCAATTATCACCCTCCATGAGAGACATCTTAAGAAAACTATATTGAATTATTAAGAAAAAAATATTTTTATTGGGACTTAGTGATAAAATTCTCACAATAAAATTGGCATTGTTGTTGGGTGTTACAAAGAAGCTCACTGTTTTTCATATTTTGATTCATGTATTTTTTAAATTTCTTCTTATTGTATTCAAAGTCATATTAAAAAACATTTAGTTTTATATCTAAAATCATATTACAAACACGCACAAATTGATTTAGAGAAGTTAGACCCTAAAATTAATATGAATTTTCATAATATAGTAAAAAAATATGGGAGAGAGAGATTATAATATTTTAGAAGGGTCCTTGAAGAATGAAATTTGTGAACAAAAACACGAAACACC
Organism: Viscum album; assembly: GCA_963277665.1. Lineage (NCBI taxonomy): Eukaryota > Viridiplantae > Streptophyta > Magnoliopsida > Santalales > Viscaceae > Viscum > Viscum album. Next base: position 1,869,430,324 of record OY728159.1, read on the forward strand.
CACTGCCAGACTTGAAATATAAAAAACACCCATGCTTAAGTATTCTAACCTCTTTGGAATCATAGACAACCAAATTACAAAGAAGGAATTAGGTGCATTAGACCTGGGTAATATAACACCGAATGATCTTGATAATTTACACTGGGACAATCCACTACATTACTGATAGACTAGAGGAATAGGGGTGATATGATACATGGGAAAAGAATAAATAAAAATTGTGAAATAATGAAACACTGGTTAAAAGGAGTACAAAGAATAACATACCTTTAGTTTTGAGAGGGTTGATTCATCTGAGAAGTTTGTGGGGGAGCAATGCCATAGCTTGATTTCCATAAGAGTTTGAACAACGTTTGTGAGTAAGAAAATGTTAGGTTTAATTTTAAAACATAAGGATGAGTTTTATCAGTGTTTTTAAGAAATGATAATAAATATTTTAAAAAACATATAATAGGTTTTATTAATTGTAAAAATTATTAAAAAAATTAAAGACAGATTTATATTAAAATAAAGATGAATACATATTAAATATAAAAATTACAACCATATTAAAAAAATTAATTGTCATTTTTTTAATATATGTCTATAAATATTAAAAATGAATAAATTACCGAAATATTAAATGAATAAATTTTAAAAATAATAAATTATAAAATGGTAAAAAATTTTAACATTATTAGTGATTAAATAATATTAAATGAACAAATGATGTAAAAGAGTAAACTTTTTTTATTAAAAAATCATTACATTGAATAAATTTTAAGAATTAGTATAAGTATTATTAGTTATATATATTAGTAAATAAAAATAAAAATTTATATATGTTAAATTGTAAATTAATACATATTATTATTATAAATTACAACCATATTAAAAAATTACGTTTTAATGAATAAATATAAATAAATAAATATGAAAAATCTTTAAAATTAAAAGATATTAAACATGTAAAAATAAAATATTAATTAATTAAAAAATATGAAATAATAATAAATATTATTAGTGAATAATTTTTATTAAAAATAAAAAAATTATAAAAACTATTAAATAGTAATAAGTTCTATTTAATAAATACAAATATAAAGAATTAAAAAAATTATCAATTAAAAATATCATATATTAAATATATTATTTTTAAAAATTAAATTCAAAAATGAATATTAAAAATTGAATAAAATATCAAACTATTATGTGCATGTTCTTCAATATAAAATTTCATTAATTATGTATATGTCTATGAAAAATTAATGTATATGTAAATATATAACAAAAAATATATATTAAATAGAAAAGAAAAATGGCATTTATATAATATGCACATTAAACATTCATTACTCGATACTAATTTTTCAATATTTCCAATTAATATTAAATTTTTTATTATAAACACTTTTTCGCTAAATATATTTCTTATTAAATGTAAATACATATTTTTTATTATATAAATCATATTTAATGATCCATAATATAGTGATATATATATATATATGAATATATTTCTATGTTAAAAATATTAAAAATATCAATGAATAATTATCTATAAGATAATATTAAAAATGAATAAATTATAAAAAAATAAACGAATAAGCATTAAAAATGTAAAAATTATAAAAAAGTAAAAAATACTCAAAATTATTAATTAATAATTAATAATAAATCAAATTTTTTTAAAAATAATTTAAATTTAATTAAAAAATGAATAGATTGAAAGAATAAAAAAAATTGTATATGAATTATTGATAATAAAAATTTAAGAAAATTAAAATTTAATATATGTTAAAATGAAAATGAAGACATATATTAATTATTTAAATTTAAACCATATTAACATTATTAAATTTTAATCAATAAATAGGTATAAAGAAATATTGAAAATAAAGTAAATAACTCAAAAAATTAAACAAATAAAAAAAAGACTAAATTAGAATTATATTAAAAACTTTATTAATGAAATAAATAATAATAAAAAAGAATAAATTAATATATACATTTATATTAAAAATAATAAATAGTATATCCTAAATAAAAATATAAAAATGAATATAAATTAATAACTAAGAATATAATATGATCTGAATGGTGTGAACTATGGATTAAAATACATGGTCTCTAAAAATTATAAATAAAAAGTAGAAAGTACAACACAAGGAAAGGGGTGAAATGCTGAAAATGAAAGAATTATCCATCGAGAATAGAAGATCAAAAAACCATTATCTTCTTTTGTGTCTTTCACACCTGCCCTAATAGCCGTTTCAACCTCTCAAATGTTGACCTCACTAATTTCTTAGGGGGATTTCCATGTTTTAGTCTTCTTATCTACCCCCGATGATTCATCCACCACATCATGAGATTCAATACCTCTAATGAGTTCAAATTTTAATGTGTAATCTTGATTTAAGACAATACAATTCATTCCAGAATCACTCATTTCTAAAGTAGTGTCTATAAAGCAGGTTTCCCTTAAAAAGGTCCACATAAATTACTAAATTCCTCATGGAAGGAATCTTTAGTATAAGATCTATTTAAAATGTTTAGCAGGGTAAGTCATGATTTATTTTATATGGAGTCAGAAGAGTCACCCTCCTCCGTAATTATCATCCCCTTACCCACAATCATATCCAATTAATCATTACGAGTAGACATCAAGACAATCTGCCCAGGAAAAAAGAGATTTTACACCTTTCTCATGAACAGACTCATCCTCCCTTGCATAATAAGGCAAGATCGCACCACCCAAAGACCAGGTTATTGATAACATAGAGCTAGTGTCCTACACGACCATAGATATTGAAACATGAGGACTATTTCTTCTATATGTGACTAGTTGGAATACATTATTATCCACAATAGTTTTCCTACCTTTGGATGATTAGCAGCACCAAACAGACTGGATAAAATTGCCATTAAATTAAGGGACCAATTCAATATTTTTCATTCCATTTATATCACTATCCATGAACATCTACCACACTATTTCAATTTGATTATCAGCCTCATATTGGGAAGATGATTCATCATCCGTCTTCCCATATCCTTTGTTAATATTTACACCATCACCAAACCCACTGATCAAGACATCCTTGAAAGAAGAATCATCCTCTTCCATGTTATCCAATGACTGACCAAAGCTGGTCTGCACATTCCCTCCATCAACAAAGGCACCCAAATCCATCCCACCTCAATTTATAGTTCCAACAACCACATCATCTTCAAGAATGAAACTATGTGGCACCATTATTGGGCTCTTACACAACATTATACTAACCAGACTCATTAGGATCAGCCTCCACTACAAAATCCAATTGGGCCACAACTAATAAATAACTATCCTCTCTACAAGGGGAATAAAAATACCTTCTAAAAACAACCTGGATGTGCCACTTTTTAAAGAATAACCAACATAACACCACTCTATATCTTTTCTCCTACATATTCCCAATGGTGTTGCAACCCGAGAAGAATATAGGTAGTTTTTCATATCTAATTTTCAGAAAAAATTCATCTTCAGAAGTGGAGAGAGTAACTTGATCTATTAAGGTGTAACATAGGTTAACCACAATAAGAATATGATAGAATTATCTAAACCTTGCAATCTCTGTAGATTTTCCCATCTTAATGGTAATACCCATTACAAATTCAATGTTAATGAGGATACAAGAGTGAAATAATATCCAATTCAATCATAGAATATTGATTAAGACATGAACATAAGTATTCCTGATGTTGAAGGGATTAAAATTATTATCCCAATCTTGGAGAGAGAAAATACATGGTTTAAAGGAAACTCAACCAAATCCCCATGCACACCTTTTCCAATATTCTAAGGGGAATTTGATGTGGAAGTACCCTCATTTGATTAAGATGAAGTTTCACGCAGAGGATCCCCAAGACATCACTTACTTCTATCGCAAATCATCAACCCCAAAAGGTAGCTCACCCGTAGGTAGAACCAATTGGTCGATTATTGAGTTTTGAAAAATCTCAAGATGACAAATGTGCTCATCTTGATTTGATTTTACATGAGAAATTGTCCCCTTCGAGATGATTTGTTCTTGGGAAGAATCAGACACAGATGAGAAATGTCTTCACACAACATTTCCATTAAGGTCCAAATATTTCTTCCTCTGTAGGACTAATGAGACATCAACACATCAATCCTCATATAAGTAACTTATTTAATCCAGAAATCACAAGACTATGTAGAAATGAAGAGTCATTCCTTCACCAGTCACCTAATCACCACCATCGCCTGAGGAGGGCTCTTCCGGACTAGGCATCATCCTCCTTATTAAGAATATAATATATATTATATATTACGTATTAGTAAATACAAAACTAAAATGATAATATTAATAATTTATTATTTGATTATGTGTGTTTCTATAAAATTGAATTAATTATGTACCTGTGAAATTATTGTTGGACATATTAAGTGTAAGTATGTATTTTGGAATTATTTTTAATTAACTATTAAATATTTATTATTTGATATATATATTTAAAATTGAAAAAATGAAATTTATAAAATAAAATGTTGTTAAATGTTAATTAATATTAATTAGTCAATATTTTAAAATAAGATTAATATTTAATTAACTAATAAACCATTTTTCACTAAATATATGACATATTATGTGTAAATACACATTTAGTATTATATAAATATTATTTAAGTAAATTATATATACTTATATGTGTCAATATAAATATATTCCTATATTAAATATGTTTTTTAATAATATATAATTTTTTTCAAAGAAGATCACCTTTTATCAGTGCTAAAACATTCTTTGATAAATGTCACTATTATTAGCAATAGATAATCACTCTTAAATGTAACCTTTGTCATCCCTATGAGAAAATGATGATAAATATTATTTTATTGTCAAAATTATTTTAACATTTATAAGGATATTCCTTATCACTTCTTTTATCTATTGTAAAAATACCACCCCTTTATCTATTATTTTTACTTGTGCTAATAAATGGCACTGCTCGATATTCATGATTTTCTTAGCAGTGATGTGTGTATATATACACATAAAAATATTCTCTATAATACATACATATATATATGTTTATAAATAAATATATATATATAAATATATCTACTAATTGTTATTTATTACCATATATTTAGTATTAATTTCTATTATTATATATCTATAGATAACATATGTATTTCCTAAAGTCACACCTCATAATTCAATAATATATATAAATCATGTAAATAATTTTTATTTATATTTAATATTATGTTTTTTATAAAAAAAATTATATTAATGTATATTTATTATTTTGGAATGTGACTCACTCACCACGTATGGATAATTTTTCCTTTATCTGAATAATTATATTATTTAGTATTGTTACAATATGTGTCATCCCAGAATTAGTTCACTCATATGTAACCAAACCTAGTTGGCCACATGGGCGCAAGTGTGTCTCCATATACACCAGAGGCTTCTAACTAGATGTGATGGTCTTTGATGATATGGTGGGGAGAGTATACCCTCATGACCAGAGTGTAGAACAATAGTATAATAATAACAAGTAACAATAGAAGCATAATAAATAACCAATAGTGACATAGTGAATCATCTAGACACAATAACCCAAAAGGAATAATCAATGGAAAACCCACATCCAGTTTCATATATATAAATGATGATCATGTCATGATATAGAAAATGGGGATCAAGGGAATAATAAAACATGTGTACACAACATGCTATGAAAAAAATAGAAAAATACACAAAAGATATCTCCAATAACATCACAATCATAAGAGAAATCCTCTTCTCATGTACTCTATCCTAGTATATAAAATCAACTACCTAAAGTTAGACACTTTCTTTAATCATAAAATTCATCAATGAATTTTTTATGGGTACCAAATGGTATCGTGAACATGGTATGATATATACTGAGTATCCCACCACCAATAGTGTCTATAATAAAACCAATCAGTGCATATAAACTATAGTAGTGTGTAGGTATAACAGTAATTATGTTTTAATGATAATGTAAATGTGCCTAATATATAAGCACATTCCATGTAAATCAGTCTATAAATGATAAACTGATGTATACAAGGGTAATAATCAGCTAAGACATACATAGGGTGTAGCAAGAATCAAACCTATGAGGAATTAAACCCAAATCCATTGACCAAGGAGGTAACATCGAGTACACAATGTTCATTTATATAAAACATAGTATAATGTAGACCTACATGGGCTATAAACCCATGGACCATGGTAGATGCATCCTCTTTGGGACCATGAAACTCATCCATATAAAACTCATTATATACATGGGTGGAGCCTAAGGAAAAAGTTTAAGGTGGTCCAATCAAGCCATATCTATGGTAATAATCCAAGGAATCCAATGAAAGTTAATCATTGATTCCATACCATGATGTCAGTTCCATACCAGAGTATCCATCTTTGAAAATTTATATAGGGGGTCTAGGGGACATGTTAGGGTATATTCCCTTATAAATTTTTTTCATCACATCCTTTTCATAAATTAATTCACTCAAAATTAATTTAAAGAGGATCAATGTTAGTATCCATTCAACTTTTCTAACCATTTACATTAATATTATTAATCCAAGAGATCATCCATATCCTTTAAAACTTCCATTAATTCCATTTCACTTATAAATCAACACATCCCCAGAGGTGTTCAACATTTAACATTCCAATTCAATTATTATATTACTTTTACTCATCAGTGGAAAACTCAACACACCCAAAGGGGTGGCATAGTCATAGGTAGTCAAACGAACCCACCTTAAAGGGATGATCAGGTTAAGCTGGATGACCTCCAACTCTATCGAAGTGTAATATAACATAAAATTATGTTTTACAACATTTAATCTATGGTATTAATCTCATTAAAAAAATTCTAAAAGATATGGCATGAGGCACTATGATGCAATCTATAAACATCAAGACATTAATGGAAAAGGTATAAAGTACCTACCATATATGGGTAGTAGAATCCACATCTATTATTATCCACTAAAATAGTATAGAATGGAATAAATATAGGAAATATATAAATACCTTGAAAATAGGTCATATGAGCTTGCATGCATGTATCCTTCCATAGAGTGAAATAACCAAATAAATAAATAAACACTATTAAAGAGCTTATTTATATGAATACAGAGTGACATACAACAATTTAATCCAAACCCGAATGAAGGAGTTATATCCAAGCCTAACGGAGAGGGAGAATCTTCCAATGATAGCGAGAGGGATGTTGTTCATGAGAGAAATAAGGGAGTAAAAATAAATAATTAACATAAAATGGAGGAGGGAAAATGGTAATTTCACCCATTTTTTAAGGTCACATAGTATAGCTCCACAGTTGGCCAAACCATGCACCAACCATGATCTACCACTATATAAGTGGAACATGCCCTCAAATGGATAGTTGCATGGTTTGAAAAACCATATGAAGATCGTGTTTTATCATTGTATAAGAACTCTAGAACCTTATGTGGTTAGGTACACAGTTAGATAAACCATGTGCTAACCATGAATTTCATCTCTAAAATACACCTGAACGATTTTTCATTTCCATAAGACCTCTCTCTCATTGTTTATGAAATCATAATCCTTCAAAGGTGCACATAGTTGAGCCACACAATTACTACTAGCTATACTACTCTAGTTGTTTCTCTAAAAACTAGAGTTCGGGGCTCCAAAAAACCCTAGACACTCTAAAACCCTTCCACATTCCTTAGTCACAATAATAAGTGTAAAAATAATTAGTTTAAATATAAATTTGAAGAATATGTAACTCTCTAAAATCCATTATCATATAATATCCCCTCCTAATAATGACTCATCTATGAGTTTCCCTTTAGAGGGAGATTGATCATTGTCTAATAATAGTTCTAGACAATCAGCATGTATGTCATACTCTCACTTCTACCTCACATCCTATACATGATCATGATGCCATAACACTCATACAAAAGGAACTGACCTACCATGGAGATCATTCATGCTCAAATAAACAATATGTATAGTATTGTCCATAAAGGAAGAATCAGTTTCTAGTTCAATATCCTTAGGATCAAAATAATGATATGGGTCATAATGAAAATGGTGTAGCTGAGATACATGGAAGACATATTTCATGGCCTGGTACCTCTGAGGAAAAATTATTCAGTAAACTACAAGCCTTACTCTCTCTATGATCTCAAAGGGTCTGACATAATGGGATGATATATTACCCTGTCACTAAATTTTTCTATACCCTATCATAGGTGAAACAAATAAGAAAACATGATCTCCCACCTAAAACTCCAAAGGTTGGAAATGATGATCGATGAATGACTTCTTCATAGACTAGGATACTTCCAATCGATTCCTGATATTCCTTACATACTCTAATGTCTCATGAATTACATGAGTTCCCAGTTGTGCTTCCTCACTTGCCTCTAATAATCATAAGGGTGAAATACATGTCCAATCAAATAAGGCCTCATAAGGAGACATTTGTATAGTATCTTGGAAACTATTATTTTAATATAACATGGTAAGAGGTAAATGTTTCTCCCAAGAACCTCCAAAATCATGGAAGCATGCCCATAGCATGCTCTTTAACACCTAAATCATACACTCAGATTGGCCACTAGTATGCGGGTGATAGGTTGTACTAAATAGTATTAGTGAACCCAAATCCTCATGCAACCTCTTCCAGAACTATGGTATAAAATGGGAATCTCTTTCCGATACATTGGTATATGGGAAAAAATTAAGGTGTATGATCTCCCTAAAAAATTTCCTTCTTATTTTAACCACATAAATGAACTATCACATAGGAAAGATATGGGATAACTTCCTCAGGATATCAATGACCACCCATACTATGTTATAGCCTTGAGGTTACCTAGGAAACCCCTTTAAAAATCATAGTGATATTTTCCCATTACCACTCAAGAATGGGTAATGGATGCAAAAGTCCCATTGGTTACTGGTGTTCTTCCATCACCTACTTATAGGAGGAACACCATGTGAAAAACCATTTATCATCCTTTTCATACTGGACCTCCAATATTGGTGGCGTAGATCATAGTACATATTTCAAGGATTGGGATGTACAACCCATGAAGAGGCATGATATTCTCACATTAATTCATCTTGTAATACTTCAGGCACCTAGATATTCCCATGAATATGTAAGATCTCATTCCCATCAATGTCCTAACTCAGGGGTGGATCCTCACATAAAATTATCTTCTATTAGACCAAAACATCAAGATCAAGAAAGATACCTCATCTTCACTCCATCTGAAAGTGAAGTGGTCACTACCAAGGCTATAAGAATAGGATTCATGTTTCACTCCCAAACCTCTAGGTGCATCTAGAAATAGATCCATCAATTTCCACACACACTACAAGCCTCCTAAACATATTATGTTTGAGTCTTCTATCTTAGAACATCATCAATGACATTAAACTTACAAATAATATGCGTTATCTCAATATCAAAGGACTATATGTATTCAACCCACCATCACGTCATTATGTTGAAATCAGACAATGTGAATTTATATATGAGGCTTTTGTGATCCTTATATAAAACGATGTACTCTACCAATATAAAATTCATCAAAAAAATCATGCAATGTACCAAATATTCTACTTGAGATCATGAGATGAGTAATTCTTATTATGAGGTCTCAACTAATGATACCAATACACCATAACTCACTCTCCCAACATCAGAATAGATCCCCAACCAATGCTTGATGAATCAAAGAAAACTATATATCCTCTTGTAGGATCTGATTAAATTAAGATCAGTGCTAAATCAAGTCTCCCATTAAACTCCTAAAAGGATTTTTCACATTCTGCATACTATATAAACTTGATACCTTCATTGTTAAATCCTGTGGGTGGTGCTATATGATGTGAAAAATCATGGTTAAAGTTCCTATAATAACCATCCATCCCCAAGAAATTCAATTTTTCAATGACATTATTGAGATTATCCATTGAAATCATGGATTACACCTTTTATAGGTCAATAGATACTCTTTCCTCTCAGATAATGTGACCTAGGAAATTTACTTTATTGATCCAAAATAAGAATTTTATGACCTTAGAATATATATGGTTCTTTATCAGTTTATTCAGTATGATCCTAAGATATTTGAAATGGTTTTGTTGACTGTGATTATACACCTATATTTCATCCATATAGAATACCAAAAATTAATCTATATAATGGTGAAAAAACATAATTCATCAAAGCCATGAAAACTGCGGGTGTGTTTATGATACTGAATGGTATAACTAGATACTTATATAAGCCATATATAAAATAGAATGTTCTATGTGGTATATCTAATGGCCTAAATTGTACATGGTGATAGCTTGACTTCAGATCAGTCTTAGAGAAGAACCTCACTCCTCGAAGCTGGTTGGAGAGGTCATTTATAAGAATTAAATGATAATAGTTCTTCATAGTAAGCTTATTAAATCTTCAGTAATCAACAAAAAACCTAAGGGTCCAATCTATCTTCTTGTAGAAAAGTATGGGAAAACCACAAGGTGAAGTATTGGGTAAAATAAAACTAGTAACATTCAAGTCCTCTAGTTGTCTCTTATAATCCTGAGACTTAGTAGTATCCATCCAATAAGGAGAAATGGATAATGGCGACACTCTTGGAACTATCTCAATATTAAAATATACCTCTTTCTCAGGAGGTAGACCAAAAAATTCATTATGGAAAACATTTCATGAAACAATCTACTATATGAGGGAAATTTAAATAATGTATTCCATGATCATCTAAATAATGGATAGAAATCTATGTTGTCACTCTATCAAGCCCATGATGCTCAGGTCCATCTCAACTGGCCTAAACATCCCATTCACCCTTGTGAATATAAATACCTACCTCAGGTGATGTGACAGAAATACTACAATGATTTAAATAAACAGTTTCATGGTAAGGGACCAACTGGTCCATCCTGAGAATGATATAAAAACATGTCATCTCAAGGATGAAGAGGTCCCATACAAAATGACAGCTGCCTATCTCAAGGTGGAATTCCATACATCAGCACACACTCACTAATCAAATTCCCAATGGAGTATTGAGTGTCATCACCCAAAAAAGTAATCGATCTCAATGAAAATACTCTTATTAGTTTCTGTAGATATGAATGAGTGGTACGATCCTATGTTAAATAATTTAGACACTATGGTTGAAGCTACTAAAATTGTACCTCACACAAAAGAAGGCCCAATAATCTGATCCTTAGTCATCAGCTGCACTATGTATATCTGGGACAACCCATATCCCTAATATATAACTTTAATGACTTATCAATATTCATTTTTATAGCACTAGTAAAGTGGTTTCCATCTCCATCAGCCACATCCACCTCCTTGGCATGTATTTCCCATAGTTCTCCAACTCCCTACTTAACGAGTGAATATTGTTCATGCCCCTGAAGGTCGAATTTGTGGAGATCATTTTCCAATGGATATTGATATAATGATCTGAAAAATCTGTTGAAGATTTCCCATTCTACCATAAGACATAAATCAACTAGGTACTCTATCACATTGAGGCTACTTACAACACTGAGGAAGGAACCCAAGGCTATTAGGGTGCACAATTTGGATATTTACACCTCCATAAGAAAGATAAAAATTATGTTTTTCCACTAGATAAATTACTACTATGATGAGGTAGTAAAATTCCATACCACATAGATTCAGCTTCCTTGATTTTATTCTCATTTATGAGGGATTGGTTTACTATCTCTATGATAGTAGTTAAATTAAACATGTTCACCTTAGATTTGATGGAATATTCAAGACCACCCTAAAATATCTATCTCTAGAGATATTTTCACCAATGAGAGAATGAATTAAATGTTGATGCTCCATAAAATAAGCCAAAAAATACATAACATATAGATTTCCTTACTCCAGATGCATAAACTCTCTGGCTCGGTTAGCTCTTAGTGTCTCTTGAATGAAGTAATAATAGAATGCTTCCCAAAAATCCCTCTAAGACATAACCTAATAATGATCATCCTAGTTCAACACATCCCACCATATCTTTGTTGACCCTATAAGAATGTATGTTGTAATCTTGAACCTACTATCTGGATGCTCCTCAAGATGGTCAAAGATAGATATCATGGAATCCATCCACAAATCAGTAGCTTGGGGACCACCTTCCCAAAAAAATGTAGGAGGGTGTTGCTACTAGTACTCCCTTGTCAACATTTACATAGATGGGGAAGGCCTTGGAGTTCCTTGTGTAGGAACTACTATTCATATAAAACCATCTGAAAACTAATCTTTGATGCCCAAATCATGAATATTTGGAGGTTCCACAAGTGGACCTATAGGCGGTATTAATGGAAGATCAGATCCCACCACCTCCGAAGCATGGTCATCACCACCCTCATGGCATAAAAATCAAGGTTTTCATTGTTTGATATCTCTATAATTCTAATATCATTCCTCAAAACAATATTTGATTAAAAAATAGATAATAAATAAAAGGAATATTTATAGGTACAATTCTTCCTACCTAAGAGTCAACACCCCATTTACTGCTCCTAATGCCAGGTCTATGTGGTATATAAGATCATAAAGGTCACAATAGACACTTTCAACAACCCACTACTATGGTTAGGTTAAGGTCAAATAATCTGTTTTAGGATAAAGGTTTTGGTATATAGAGTTTCAATTGCATTTTATAGAGGAAACCACTTTTTAAGTTACAAATGGCCTTTCTATTTAATGGAAACCATCTCTTTTTAGAATTATAATTTAGTATATATATATATATCATGGTTTATACAGATTAATATTCCATTCCGATGATATTAAGTAAATGATTTAAAAATTTCAATTGGCATTTCAAGTAACTATAAGCTTACCATTACATCTAGCATTAGGATGTAACAAGCCACTTACGATGATTTGATTAGATTCATCTCCATTCCCAATTTATAGATGTAAAATCATTATGAACATCAATTGGAATTCATTTAATCTTCATAAAATAAAATTTAATCTCTTGTAACCACGATTACATAGATAAAAGATGTTATAATGTTTTAGTTAAGGTTCCACCATCATTCTATGTAGGAAAACACTATTTAAGTTAAGGCATATAATTTAATAACTAATTATTTATATCATTTATCACGTTGAAATGTTTTTATATTATAGATATACCACTAATGGCATGTATGAAATGCTGTAGGAAATGAATGCAATAGGTAAACATGGAAAGGCATATGTACACTATTTAAATTATTATGTGCCTATAAAGATGCATGAATGAATCCTTACCATACCTTAACAAGGGTACATAGAATCCAAAATAAATATAATATTAATAATTATACAAAACATGTGTGCCACACATTGGGTAAAAAAATACAACTATAATAAGCACAAACCAAAACAACAAGTTTCATCATATGTAATTTATATTTTCCTTGTACATAAGTTATCAAATCTTTGGAAAATGCTTATGACCAAATATCAACAATTTATAGTCTCTTTTCCACCAACCCAAAGTAGTAATACAAAAAGAAAAATATGATTTGATACCAATTTTCACAACTCGGACCCAGTTTACACATAATTAACTGAACCAGATTGGCCACATGGCCTCAAATACACCTTCTTGTACACCAGGGGATACTAATTAGAAACAAGGGTCTGTGATGATACAGTGGGGAGACTGTACCCTCATTATTAGAGTGTAGAATAATGTTATAATAATAATTTATAATAGAAGAATAATAAATAACCAACAATGGAACAATGAGCCATCTATATACATTAAAAAGTTAATCATAATCAATGGAAGAACCACATCCCGTGTCATATACAAAAAATTTTATTCATGTATTTCTTTTAAAAAATGGGGATTAAGGTAACAAATAAATAAGCGCAAAAAATATTCTACACAAAAAATTGAAAAAAATTCCCAAAATCAATCTCTAATAGTATCATGATCATAAGCTCATTCCTTTGCATCCTTACTCTATCCTAGTATAGAAAATCATGTGTCCAGTGTTTGACACTTTCTATTGTGCCATCCTACGTTGATGAAGTCTTTTTAGTTACCAAATGGGGGACTGAAAAGGGTGTGAGATATACTCAGTAGGCCACCACTGATAGATTCTATAAAAAATATAGTCAATGCATATAAAATATTGTAGTGTTTAGGTATAACATTAATAAATTTGAGATGATAACATAAAAAATCCCAATCTATAAGTATATGTCATGTAAAGCGGTCTATAAATGATAGAGAGTTGTATACAAGAGTATGTATTAGCTAATACATATGCCAGCTATGTCATGTTCTTGAACTATGAGGGTTAGGAGCCAAGGCCATGGACCAAGGTTCCCTATTCATGTTTATAGAGTTCTTACATAGAAAAATCGATAAAAATTAGATCTAAATGGGCCAAAAACCTAGATCCCATGGTCGAGACATCCTCTTAAAATCCATAGAACTCATCTGTAGAAAAATTAATATATTATTGGGTGGAGCCCAAATATAAAGTCCAAGGAAGTCCAAGAAATCTAGATTCATGGAAATAATCCAAGGCAATCGATGTAACTAAATCCTCAGTGACATACAATGATGTCGATTCCATATTAGAGTATCCATAATTGAACATTTATATAAGGGGATATAGGGGCCATTTTAATCTCTATGACCTTATCAATTTTAATGATCACATACTTTCCATAAATCAATTCACTCATAAGGTATTTAAAGAGGGGACATGTAAGTGTCCATGAAACCTTACCAACCATTTATTGTAATAATCATAAGATAAGAGATTATCTATCTCATTTACAATTTATATTTAATACAGTTCACTTTTAAATAAACATAGGAAAAGATGTATTAAATTTTTATCATCCAAATTCAATTATTATGCAGCTTCTACTCTTGGATGGAAAGATCAATACACCAAAAGGGATGGAATAGTCACAGACAGTAAAATGAACCCAACTCAATGGGTGGTTTGGGTTGAGGTTAGTGACCTCCAACCTTATCCAAAGTAAATAGAACATCAAAACATGTTATACAACATTTAATTTATGAAATTACTTGTTTTAGAATCAATTCCCTAAAGGTATGGGATTTGACACCACAACGTAGGCTATAAAAATCATGACATTGAGGAAAAAGATATAGACCACCTACCATATAAGGGTTATAGAATCCTTGTTAGTTATCAACCTATAAATTTGGATATATTGGAAGAAATCAAAGAAATATATGAATACCCTAAAAATAGCACTTATCATCTTGAAAGTATTTAGAATTCTATACAGGGAAATAACTGAAGAATGGAAGCAAGATTATTGAAGAGCTTACTGATACAGATCCAACGCGACAAACAACACATGAATCTGAGCTTGTATAATGTATTTATATTGATGTCTAGAAGAGAGGGAGTAGTTTTAAATGAGAGGGTTAAGACTTCAATGCATGGGAGAAATAAGGATGAAGAAGAATTAATTAACTTAAAATGGAGGGGAAATGGTAATTTCACACATTTTTAAAGGGCACATGGTTTGGCTGTATGGTCAGTCAAAACATGCACCAACCATGTGCCACAACTATCTAAGTGGAGAACCCTATTGCACGACATAGTGCATGGATTGAAAATAAATTCTTAGACTATGCGTGTTCACTATCTAAGTACTGGATCTCTTTTCATGGTTAGAATTATGGTTAGAAAAAACATGCACTATCTTTTTATATAAACTCTATAATAAATTCATACAGTTTATCAAACCACGCCCTTTCATTATAGAGGCCCACAGTTGAGATGCATAGTTACTACTGATCATTCTCTTATATCCATTTCTCTATAAATAGAATTTATAGGCTCTAAAAACGCCCAGGATTCTCTTTAACACTTTCTTATTCCATAGAAAAATTTATTAGAGTAAAAAGAGAGGTTTAATTAAAAATCTAAAAAATGTGTGAAAATTTGAAAATTTGGGATTTTATATTATCCCTCCACATTAAAATTCTCAACTCAATGACATATTTTTGTTACATTTTAATCAATTTTTTCTAACAAAATCACCCTCCATAAAAATTGATAAGTACAATTTATTTATTCACAATGATATAATTGAAATTATAATTTACCAATTTTTTATATTAAATAATAAAAACTCCCAAAATAATTTCCGAAACACCCTACCTCTAAGGGTACCACTTATATGACAAAAATAAATGATGAAGGACAATGAAATATAATTCCTTCCTTCACTATGACCCATATTGGTGACTTGAAGCAATGGTATGAGAATGTGACATATAGAAGACATTACCCTAAAGGAAGATGTAAGATCTAGAGATAGGATATCAACCATCAAGTAACTTGAGAAAATAATATAATAAATATAGCCAAAACCTCTCCACAATACATGTAAATTGTAAAAAAATAGAAAGAGTCTCCAAAATAAATACTCCAAAGAAAATAATAAGGCAGCGACACAAGAATTTCCCCTAATTCTAAGTCATTATTGTCCATTATAGACCATATAGTCCTACTAGAAACCTGAAAATACTTTTTATACACATGGGGTGAGCATAAGATGTATGCTCAGTAGCATCATTCCCATAGTCTCTCATGAATACATGAAAAACGAATACTAATGGACCCATGAGAAAATAGCAAAACCAATAACACTTCAGTAGATCAACTAACCAATACCATCCTCACAATGGATCACTCACTAAATAACACACCCAAGTATAAGGGAATAATAATAATCATATTAATAAAATGGTACCATGAACCACATTAACAATAATTTTATTCTCTCAACCCCCCAAAACATACCATATCTTTCGTATAATCCTACCTAAAAATAATTGGTCAATCACATCATTACAATCACTCCATGTGAAACTTACCATCACATCCCACCATGAAGATATAATATTCTCAATTTATTTATGTTCTTAAATATCTATCATGATTGAAATTGTAAATTATTATTTTTGTTAAAAATTAATTTTTTAATAAAAATTACCTTTATTTTTAATTTTTGGATATTGTGTAAAGATAATCCCTTTTTACAGGTTGCATAAGGGTAAAGGCTATTTTTTATACCATATGTAAGGGTAAAAGTGTTTTTGGAATGATGTGTATGGGTAATTTATCAAACACATGAGTTGAGTAAGGGTATGCACACACTGCAAAAGGGTATGGGCCAAAAAATATGAGATATGTAAAGGTACCTGGAGGACCATGTGAGGGTCATCCGAGCTAAATAATGGTACTTAGAGCTCATGTAAGGGCACGATTTAGTGAACTAGTTCACTGTGTAAGGGTACTACCTAATTGTGCTGATTCAATTTGTATGGGTAGCCTACTTATATAAGGGTACTACGTAAGGGTACCAGATCATATAAGTGTGTTTCCTAAGGTTTAATTGTGGTTTATAAAGACTACATAAGTGTAGCCTTGGACTTGTGTATGGGTAGCCAATGATTTTTAAAGGCCATGTATGGGTAACCCATTGCTACATAAGGTATGTTAGTGTTTTTAAAGGATATTTAAGGACATCCTTATACCCTTAAATGGCACCTAGGATCTATATTAGTGTAAAACCTTGTTACCGTCATGCAACACCACTTTTTTGGAAGAAATAATTTTAAAACCTCTACTTTCTCTTCATTCTTTTCCAGAATGACTCATCATCCTATTTTAATATTTTCTAAATTCCAAAAATCATGGAATTGAATTATTTTGATTCATTTTCCCTTAAGTTAAATTAATTATGATGATTTTAATGCTCTTAAATAATGAAATAATTGGGAGAAAACTTAAATTATTAATTTAATTGTGTATTTAATGTTATGGACCTATAAAGTTATTCTTGTTTCGTAAATACCCAAACCCTTCAGGCCTTAATTTTTTATTGACTCTTGAGTCTGAGCACCCAAAGACCCTTTATGAGAGATCTAAAAGGTCCTCTTCATGAAATCTGAGTTCTTCTTTTATTTTCTAGGAATGACTAAACCATTATCTTCATTATTCTTGAGAAAATAATTATTTTAGAATAAATTCTAGGTATTATTTTATCTATGTTTAAAAATCATTTTTTTCTAGAGATTTTGTAATTATGGGTAAATAATTATAGGTCAAGGTTGTGAAAAGTAAAGAGGTTGTGTCGTGGTTTATGTTTCATTTAAAGTGCAAGGAAATAAGGTCAAGTGGGAAACCAAAGGTGGAAGCTGTGTTGAATCTTCTGAAACAAGACCTGAGTATGTCGTCGCAGGATCTGGGTGGTAATGTGGAGCTGCATTGTTGACAGCATGATTTTATCGAGCTTGAGAAAACGACCTCAGTCAGTTCTCTAGTGGAGAAGAAGAAAATCACTCAAGGGGTCCTGGGTAGTGTTGCTAAAGGGGCTGTTAACTGTGTGGAGGCCAAGTTTCCAAGAAAATCAATACAGAAGGTGTCTTTGCTATGTGATGAAGCATTTCAACCAGACAAAAGAAGTCTTGATATGGGGAGGGAGAATGAGAATCCTCATTCAGAGCAGGAGGATCCTCTGTTGTTTGCTGTAGTGCAAGGAAAATGGAGGTTAGATGAGGTGGTGTCTTGGGTCCCCAAGAAACTGGAGAGGCTTCCCAGTGCCTGGATCTAGAGGACAACTCAGAAGCATTCCAATTCATGGGTTGAGGGTACGAATAGACATGAGATGTAGAAAATTCAAAACAGGTCATGTAGGCTAGAATCTCTTATTCAGATAAGCTTAAATCGGTGGTTTTGTTTGTGCATTCTCAAAACTGGTTTACAGTTTTAGGGGAAGAGGTTATCTAGGTTATTGAGGATGTAGGAGGGGTGGATAATGGGGAGGACCCCTAGGTGGATATGGAAGCATCTCAAGAGGAAATGGATGAGGCCTCGGATTCCACTGAGTCCAAGGAATGGGATATAGAGGAGGACTACATTAGATCCTCCTCGCAGAAGGGCAAGAATAAAATTTTGTATTTAGACGACTTCATTATGGACAACTGGAGGGCATGGCGTAGGAAGGACTACTCCAATCTTTCCAGTCCTACAGTTACTAGATCCGCATACATGGGTAAGTTGCGACTGATGGATCCTACAGTTGGTGAATCTATCCCTTCGATCAAACACAAAGGTACTGACCAGATTGAGGTGGTTGACATCTCCAAGGACCTGGTGGATGCAGGACAGAAGGATGTTCCTCCTTTCATTACCTCAGCTGATATGGGGCCGCTTGATCATGGGAAACATCTCGATGTAGGCATCAATGAAGTCCCTTAGTGGCAAGTGTCATCGGTTCTAGAAAACATGGACCTTCTAATGAATTTAGATGAAATGGTAGAGGACGATCTAGATATTAAGGAGTCAAATAAGATGATACCTCTTCAAGTGTCCACTGCTAAAGAGAAATGTGTGTGGATAGATAAGCATGTCCATATTTTTATTAAAGGGCTCAACATGGGGAAGATCAACAAGGAGGAATAAAGGAAAACATGGGACAACTTAGATCATCTATATGAACACACCTTAATGGACTACCCTAACCTCCAGGTTCATTCTATCCCATGTATATTGTTTAGGGAGATTAATTCCAAACCACTTAAATTGTTTTTCAACAAATATATCATGGAATTTGGTGCTGAAACTGGAAAGATGTAAATGCTTCTCACTTCTCCATTAAAAGTGTTTGAATAATAAAAATTTAACGTTGGATTGATGGTAAAGAATTATGGTATGATAATATTCTTGAGAGAATTATTTTAAGGAAAATGAATAAATATTATGAATTTATATTGGATTATTATGTAGAAAACTTTGAGAATGATAAAAGAAAATTATTTTGAATTTTATAGGATAATTTTGGCGAGAATTATCAAGAATTATGAAGAAAAAATATTCAAGATGGTTCAAGATTATCCAAGAGACAAGATGATATTATCAAATGTAATTTTATTATTTATTTTTTAAATATTGTGATAGAATTTATTTTAGGAATCATTGATGAACCTTTAAGGTTAATGTGTCAAAAAAAATGATAATAAAAACTAGTATGAGGTTTCTTGGTTATATAGGTTTCCTCTCTAGCATTCAAAATTCATAGGGTGGATTATTCAGAGTGTTTGATGTTCCATAGGATCATATAAACCATTAGGGGGTCCAATTTGTGGTGAAAGAATTAGAATTTAAAATTCTCTAAAATTAACCATAGTAACTTGTTAGAGTTTTTATCCTTATAAACCTTTTAGAAAAAACTCACTAGAATGAAATAATATGAATGAAATACAAGTCACACAAGATTTAAAAGTTTTATCTTCAGTGTGATAACCTAGATCCTTTCCATGGTGACTCCTATTGGTCCATGGAAATTCACTATTAATAATAAGTGAATAAAACATGAGCCAAATCCTATTAGACATATTTTATCACCTGATAAGAATGATTATACTCACACCCACCATTTAAAAAATTTTTCTTACAATAATGATCATTCAAAAATATGTGAGACTTTGTAAAATATGTCTGAAAAGATCATTCCAAAATGGTCTTTCTGATTTCATCCATCCAGATAGTGTTCATATGGTGAACCTCTCCTTTGTCTTGTTTTCTCTATACGGTGCACCTTACTGAATCCGTGTTTTTATTATAGCCTGATTTTGTCTGTTAAAAAAACATTTTCACCTCATAAAATGATCAGAATCAATATATGATATTCTCTATCTGGTATCTCGGCTGAATACCTTAGATAGAAATTTCTTTCTATTTGCACTTATCAAACCTCTAACTGATTTTTTGATAAGAGAATCTATTTATAACCTTTACTTGAACCATAAGGTAATTTTTGTTGGAAACTCAAATGAAAAAAAATCAGCATGTTAGATTTTTCTTATAGATGAATATTGATAATTCATAAAGTAGAAACTCTTATACATGTAAGAATACTTGAAGTAGAAATGTCAAGAACCCAATTTCACTTTCCCACTAAAATGAAAAATTTATTGATTCTTCTTGAACATTCATGAATATTCTTGAAGAATCATGAATTCTCCAATGATTGCAAGCATATTAAAACATACCTAACATCATTATCAATAAAATTATTTGATCTGCCTTATCTCATATAGATAAAAAACCAATTGAAAAAAATATCTTAGTATCATTAAGATTATTAGAGAATTGCAATGTTATGTAAATATCCTCAAAATCTCTATCTTGTGTCTTTTATAAGAACTCCTCCATCTAGTGAAAAATATCCACTTCTACAATTTTCCTTATTTTGATAACTTATTCTGGTCATCCTACCTCATTTAAAACTTCATACATTTATTTGATTCCAAAAACTTAGTCTGGTATAGCATGTTTAATTCATCTATCTGATAATATCGATAATGTTCTTCTGATGATCATCTATATGATTGATCCATTTACCTTTTGTAATTATTTGGATCTATTTAGATATTTATATATATGATGGCTCATATTTATATGGAATCAAACCATTTACATCATAACTTAGTGCTCCTCATAACTTCTAACTTCATATAGAATGTAACATAATACATTTCCATTTGAAATTCATATAAACTATTTGTCTAAAAACATTATCAGAATCTATCATGTAAGGTTGAGACATTTAAGATGGTAGACTACCTTATCAACACTTCAAGATACTTCAGTCACAATGTAAAATCCTTATCAAGTTACAACTTCCATTATTTGTAGATTTAAACATATTTTCATTTTTTACTTCTTACACTTCTTATAAACTCAGCGAAATCATATTCTCAAAAAACATTATCAAGAAACCTAAACTATGATCCACCTAATATCTCTATTCAGTGTCATTAGTAACTGGATCATATGATAAACTACAACTGATGGTCTTATTTTGGTTTTTTTCAAAAATAATGTTTTACTTCCTTACCCTTTAACAACTTCTTCATCTGATCACCTTCCATTCGATAGACTGTGTTTGATGGTCTGCATCGGGTAACCTATGTTTGGAAAAAAAGTTATACCACTCTCCATTTGTATCAAAATAATGGATCATGATATTTTTTTCAAAATTTTGGTAAAACTGATGAATTTATTAGCATAATATGTATTTTTTAAGAAGGTTTCTTAACAAAGATTTTGAATCTTTCAAACCACCTCCTGTAACTTCATAACAGAATCATTCTAAACATCTAACAATTTTTTCTATTCTTTTTAAAAAAACATTCATTAAAAAATAGGTTTAAAAAAATACAAAAATAAAATCAATAAAAAATCGCAAATTATCTTCAATATCACCTTTTATTTTTTGGAAACATTTACAAACAACATTTAACAATTCAACATTTTTTCAGAAATATTTTTTTAATAACTATATTTTTTATAACTTTTACCAAACCACAACCTTTATCATAGAGAATATCATGATTCCACACTACTAGATAAAGTAATGTTTTTGAGTTAATTCCATCTCTCATTGAAATATAATTTTGTATTGATGTTTTGATAAACTCCCCCTTAATTTTATCTCGCCACCATTTTATGATAATCATTTATTCAGATTCATAATAGAAAGATTCATACTATTCTTATAAAGTTAAACCTAATTCCACCGATTTCTATCATAATCCAAAGAAAAATGGGGGTACATCCTTAAAAATTTTAGGAATTATTTATTGAAGGATGAACATATAGTTTCAAACACAATTCCACAAAACATTCCCTTGGCATAGATTTGTTGAAAATATTAGAAATTCGATATTTTAATGAAATTTCCTCAATAATAAAATCTTCAATAGAAAATTTCCCTTTTTTAAAGAGACACTTAATATAAAGGTGCTTTGATATTGAATATTGTATAGGGTTTTTAGAAATATCAAGGAATCATTGATTATTATAAATAATCTTTAATGGTTTTACAACATTAATAATCATGTATTCCAATGAAACTTTCATCCAAATCATTTTCACACAAGTATGGTTAGTAGAAACATATTTCGATTCCACTATACTCAATGTAATTGAAATTTGATTCTTACTATGATGGATCACACAAAATTATCCCAAAAAATACCTCCTGATGTTGACTTACAATCATTGTAATCTCCAACTCAATCAACATCAGTATAACTAATAATGTTCCTGTCATAACTTCTTTTACGAAACAACCCATAAGAATATATTCCTTTAACATTTCTAATAATCCTATTTGATTATAGAATATGTGATTCCTTTAGGCCACTTAGATATATTTACCACGATTTAAAAACATATATAATTTCTAAAAATGAATTAATAAGATAGAAAAATCATCCTATCTACTTTTAGATGTCTTTATGATTCACACTTTTCCCGGATTCATCATTACTCTTATTTATTCAAAGAATCTTTTGTATACTGATGTTTCTCAGATTGGAAATGGACTAGGGGAAGCTGAAAACAAGTTCTAGAATTCAAAGATGCAAGTTTTACTAGAATGTTTGGGGAAGTGGTTGAATTTTTGGGGAAGATCAAATCGGAAATTGATTTTGTCCTTGATTAACATTATTTATCATATCGATGGTTTGGTATCTGATACTCCTGATCAAAATCCATTTGGTTCAGGGTATTTCTCTGGTCTATAGTTGGAGGTGGGGAGTGATGGGAAAATCTCAGAAGATAGTTCCAAGGGAGGGTCATATAGAGGTATTCATAGTCCATGGAGGAAGAGGGGACAAAAATAAAACAAGGACCAAGGTAGTTTCATTGTGAGCAAGAGTAAGAAATGAAAAGTCCCTAAGAACTGCTCATACCGTCCAAGACCTATAGAGACAGGATCAGATAAAAATGTGGGACCAATAATATGGAGAGAGAGCAACCTAAAAATGAACAGGAGAAGAAGTTCAGCTTGAATTTGGTGAGTGGAAGCGAAACATTTGAATTATTTTCTCCAATTGATCTTTAATTGGAGAAGAAGGATGATTCGGTTGAAGAACGATATCAGATCTAGGAAGTATCATTGATTTTTGATGATCCCCCAACTGATCCTCAAAATATGTTCAGTAGTGTGGTTGATGGTAGTGACCTTTCATTGGTTAACACTATTGTTTCACAACAGGCAGCAGATGCAATGACCAAGGAAAACAAATGGGTCATTATTATGAACTCTGAGGAGGAGATGCTAGAGAAGGTCCTGATTATTCTTGCCTCTCTTGAGAAAGCAGAAAGGATGAATGAGTGGTTAGTTTAAGTGAACAAAAACAAAGAGTCAGGTGAGTGGATCAAAAAGAAACATTTAATCCTGACCAGAGGCTTGAATTCTGAAATGATAAAAGTGGAAGAGTTAATTCATTCATGGGACAATGTGGCATACCAATTTAAATATACTACCACAGACGATCTGTATAAAAATGTAACAGATCTTTCCTAGAATCAATATAAGGAAGACTTTTATAATATATTTATATTGGATTTTAATAATTCTATCAACTGCTACAATGTTTGATGATCTTGGTAGAACATGATGGTTTCACACATTTTCTATAAAAGTGATTTATAATAAAAATTTAACTTTCATTTAGTCTTCATTACTCATCTTCATGCAAATAGAAATGTAACTAGAATCTTCTTTGGAACCCACCATGCCAAATTTTTTAAACAAATCCCTGACATAATTTTCTTATGATATAAAATTATATCTTTCCTTATACTAAAGTTGTAGTCATAGAATGAAATTTAATTCTCTGAGCATTGAAAATTCAATTCTTTTATTCATTTCTTCAGAAAACTCTTTACAAGATATATCTCTTTCCCCTGTAAAAATTATGTCATCAACATAAATGATAAACAATATGGTACCATATGTCATCTCATTCATATCTATATATCTTTCAACTATTAATTAATAAAATTTCAATATCCTTAGGTAACTATCTAATTCTATCTTCCAAGAACGTGAGTCTTGTTTCAACCTGTACAAAGCTTTTTTCAAATTATGCACATCTGTTTCATTTTTATCATGAAAGAACCCACAATGTTTCTCAATCTTAACTTCTTATTCAATTTCCCCAAATAATAATGTTCTCTTGAAATCCATCTAATAAACATTGTAATAACGATGTGAAACAACTACAAATAACATTATTAAGGTTTCCATCATTGCAATGATGGGAAAATATTGTTACAAATCAAAACATTACACCTATGAGTAACCTTTGTAAATTATCCATTTTTTTGTTTCTTGAAAAAAATCTATGTTCATTGATATTGTTTTATAATACCCACTTTGCCCCCAAAAAATTATTTCCTGATGGTCATGGAATAAGTACCTAGATCTCATTTTTCTCAATTTTATCTAATAAATAATTCATAAATTTTACCCATTATTTAAGTTCAAATACTTATGAAATAGATTCTATTTAAACTTTTGAGATAAGTAATGTATGATTCTCTAACCTCAAATTTCTTTTGGTCTCAATTGGTGATTATTATTCCCAATGATGTTTTTAGATTCAACAAGTTTATGGAATGTAAAAAATATCATATATTTTCTTCTTTTATCACTTTTATCATCACATGATTCATATGGATTACATTGAACATGTTTTACCCCACTTTAATCATCAGTTTTTTTATTCCCATTAGTAGTGTTCAATTTATATTTTGTAACATTTTCAATTACTTTTGTTAATTAAGATGGATTTTCAACAAATTTCACATTATAAGAATCCATCAACTTTTGTAAATATTTATTCTAAAATTTATAATTTCTTATATTAATTAAATATCCAATTAAAATTATTTCCTCAACTTACTCATCGAAATTTCCATGATCTAGATTTTTTATATTTATTAAGCATGGAGTCTAAAAACCTTGAAATATTTCACTGAAGGGTTTTAATTATAAAAAATATCAAAGGAAGCCATTTTTCATTCATTCCAAAATAAAAATTTATTTTTACATGAAAATTCTTACTAAAAAATTCTCTCTAGAAATGCCAATAAATTTTATATTTGTCCAGTATAATTATTTACATTTCTATTAATTTTTTTCCTTTATGAAAATAAATTATTGAAGAGTGTATGGATAACTGTAATGGTGATTTATTATATTTTTATTCAAATATTATTTGAAATAATTTATTTTTTCTTTCGTTCAATTTTTAGGTATAAACATTAATATTTAAACCTTATTATCTATTTAAACTTACCTTCTTGGAAACTATGAACATTTCTAAAGCCTCAAATTTATGATTTATAAACATTATATTGGACATCTGAGTGAAATCATCAATGAAATTAATAAAGTACAAATCAAATTTTATTGATTTATTTTCCATAATCCCACAAATATTAGCATTTATGATCTCAAGTGGTCTAATAGATTTGATTTCAACTTTCCTACACCTTCTACTAACCATCCTCCCTTTCTAACAGGTAGTGAATAATTCATCTTCTTTCCTATTCAGTGGTGGTACGTTTCTTACAACATATACTATGGAGATTTTGTTTATATTTTTCTAAACAATATTCCTAAGCCTTCAATTCCATAATTTATTTTCATCTTCAGAACATAAAAAACTTGTTTTACAATGTTCTCTAATCTAGAAACTATTTTCACAAGTTATTTCTCCCATAGTAGAAATTTACATATATTTTAAAATTTGGATAATACAAGAATATTTCACGATGATAAATTCAATACCATTGTCAAAAATTTGGATAACATTCAGTAAGTTCTTTTTATTCCCATGAACATATGAAAATCCTTTTTAATTTTTTTATTTGAGATTCAATCATTGAAGTTACTATTCCTTTGATTTTTAAGGAACTATCATTTTCAAAAGAAACTACTCTATCTTCATTTTCATCATTTTTTAAGAATTTCATATAAACCATCATATATGAGGAATAAACATAGTCAATACCCTATGTTTTGTTCCTTTTTCTAGATTTTATAGCTTTCTCAATAAAAAATGTATTTCCTCAGTTTTCTTCTTCCCAAACACATTTTTTTCTAGAATATAAATTTTTTCCCAAAATAGTTTTTATAAATTATTCAAAAAAGTGACTTGTTTGGTCACATCTCCCAAAATAATTATCCCGGCAGCCAAACTGGTTTTCATTGGAATATTTCTAGCATCTTATGATATTTCCATTACATTATCCCACAACTTAAGGTAGTTACTCTCTTTTATTACACTATTTACCCTCCTTAATTCATTCCTATTTCTGGATAGAGACATATTGTGCCTAAAATTATAATTTTTATGACCATTTACACTAAAAAAGTTATAATATTCACTAAATATAAATCTTCTATAGAAAAATGATCTTTCCCAAAAATATTATTGTTAAGGTTCAACATATCATTCTATAAAAGAAATTCTCTATCGTGGGAAATATGTTTATGTGGGTTATTTTCAAATTTTTTGATGTGATTGATTTCTCACACCCATTATCAACCCATAAATTTATATAAATTTTTTTCTGAAACCTTCATGGTTAGAAATATCAGATGAAATTTTCTGTTTTGTAGGAAAATATGTCACCTAATTCATAAGAGTATTTTCCACAGAAGATAGATATGTTTTGGATTTCATCTCTGGAGAATTATGGAAATTTTTAGTCACCTTATTTAATTTAATTTCAACCTCAATAAATATAAAATGGGTTTTAAAAGCCTCATATTCCTTTGTATCTATTTTATTTCAAATACCATCCACCATAATTCATTGTTTAGTAACATTCAGTTTGAGGATTTTGATCTACTAAATTTACCCATCTTCCTTAATAGAATGTTTTATACTGAGATATACCACCCTTTTTACTTATTCAACAACTTTCAGTTTGAGGATTTTGATCGGCATAATATACTCTTCTTTTTGTTTAAGTTCATCTTTCCTTAATTATTACCTCTACATTCCATCTTCAACATTCTGATCTCTTTCTTGAGTTTTGAATTTTTGTCAAAACATGTAAAGAGTTATAATACCATATGATACTTCCTATAAGTTTCTTCACCTCCTTCTTCTTCATTTACTATAGTAACTTCCTTATTCTTAAAAATATAAAATAAATTTATAAACTTATATAGATTTTCCCCTTATGATTAAATATTTTTAGTAGATTCATACTAAACATTCATAATCAATATATTTTAAAATGATGAAATTTTTATAACGTATAATGGATTTCTCCTTTTCATTAAAAGTATTTACCAAATTATTCTATCAATATTTTTCTTTATAATATCTTATATATTATATAAAATTCTTATTAGTATGTTTTATAGAAAAAATCATAATTCCTCCACACTCAAAAAAATTATGTGGGAGTTTTCCTCCATAATTTCCTCTACATATTTGGTTATTTTTAGAGATAATGGAAATTAATTTTTTATTCATTTTGTCATTTTTTCTTATATTATGATTCAATGAGGTCAAAAATCATAATATCTTGTAATTATTATATTATTATATATTCAAAATATATTTAATCATTGATCTTATTTTTTAATGCTAAATATTTCCACATTATATATGAAATAATAAGGTTATGCAATTAATCAGGAAATAAATAATATTTATCTTCTAAGGTATATATTTTAGAATCAAACCTGCCAGGAATGTTTCCCATGAGTTTCTTAAAAATTGTATAATCTTCGAAGACATCTCCAAATATTCTTATATTTCAATGAAATTCATTAATATTTCTATAGTAATCATCAACAGTTTCCTTATCTACCATTTTAATATCTTTAAACATAAATATAAATATTTTCAATTTTTCCTCATCCACTTTGGTATTTCCCTTGTTGATTCTTTAATTTTTTCCCATGATTCCTTGGATATTTTTAAACCCATTACATTCATGTTTTTTTGAAAAAAACATTAGAATATAATTTATAGAATTCCAATATATCTCAATATTTAATTTTTAGAAAATGTCATAGGGGGTTTCTCTAAATGGGTGGAAACCCAATTATGGCTATATCAAATAGCTCTAGGCAGAGTGATGGTAGATGATGTATCATTATATTTTTTAACCATAATAATATTTTCCATCAATGTTAGTAATACCCTTATATTCATTGAGTTGATATTTTCCATGATAAGGATATAATAGAGAAACATTGAATCTAATACTAATTGAAGCTCCCTCATATCATATGAAAAAATATGAAGGGGGAGGGGGGGGGTTCAAATTAGTGATAAAATTTATAAAATTGAATATTCTCTGAAATTAACCCATGTAACATTTTAGAACTTTTATCCTTATCATTGTTTTTTAAAAAATAACAAACATTCAATGAAATGAAATTAATTCAAGGAATGTATGATTTATAATGTTCAAACTCAGTGTGAAAACCTACATCCATTCTAGGTTGACTCCAATTGGTCCATTAAAGTTCACTATTACTAATAAGTGAATACAACATCATCAAACTCCAATTATACTTATTTTATATCACAATAAGATATTTTATATCAACTCCAGTTAGATACAGATTTTTTTCTTGCAATACCAAGCCACCAAAACTATTTCATATGTTGTAAAAAATCTCCCAAAATTTCATCTTGAAATAGTATATCCAATTTTCTCTAGCCAGTGTGCCTCCCCATCATTCAATATTTGTATAAAAATGCACCTTACTAAAATTGTGCTTGATTTTAACCCAAGTTCTTTCTAATAAAAAACATCTATTCTTCACAAACTACTTGAAATCCCTATCCAATATTCTCAGTGTACTATCTATATCTCCCACCTTAGATATAAATCTCTATTTTTTACTAATCAATCATTTATTCTAGGTTTTGATAAGGGACATTGCTTGGTATCTCTACTTCAACTAGAAATTAATTTCGTTTGGAAAATCTAATTATTGGAAATCTTTAGTGTGTCTAATTTTTAACATGGATGAATATTTTTAGTTCATACAGTATAAACTCTCATTTATATTGGAAATCCTGGAGTAGAAATGGTTGGAACCCAATTAAAATTTATCACTCAAATGAAATTTTCTGGAAACTTCCCAATTATTCTATAATATTCATGAACATTCTTGAAGATTTGTGAATCTTCAAGAAACCAAAACCTTGTTAAAACTTTTTTTAACCTCATATTTAAGGATATTATTATTTATTTATCACATTTGATAGATAAAAAAACCCATAAAAATCAGGTTATAATTTGAAAGATTATTGAGGCCTTCAAATGTTACGTAAAGCTTCATAAAATCTCCAACCATTGGAAGGTTTATCAGGTGCCTTCTTTAAAAAACTCTTATGTATGATGTAAAATATTAAATTATCCAATTAGATTATCCTAAATAACTATTTTTAGTCATAATTTTTCATCTCAAGCTTGATATATTTAATTAATTCATAATACATTGTTTGTAACAATATCTATGGATCTTACATTAAATAACATGAAGAATGACAATTTTATGATCATCTATATAATGGATCACTTTCCACCCCCTATATTTATTTTCATATATTAAAACCATTCTACATTTTATGGTTTATCATCCATTGGACTTGAACCACTAACTTCATAACTCATTGATTTTTATAACTTTGAACATCATACAACATGTAATATAAAACATTTCCATTTGAACATCATAGAAACTGTCTGCCCATAAACATCATCAAATACTATCCTTTATGATTAATCTATTGAATATAGTTGAATAAATTATTGATAATTATAGAGACCATATTAACCTAAGAATTTCCCTATCCATTTACAAATTACATTCTTAGATAATTTTAACTCATTTTACTTTTGGAAATCTTATTATTTGTATAATCTCATCAACATCCAATTCTTAAAAATATTCATCAAGAAAAATTAAATATTTTTCATTCGATATTTCTATTTGACTTATTCAATAACAGGATAGTCTAGTAAACTATGTATAGTTCTCTTCATTTAATGGTCATTGTTTGGTAAAAAAGTTTTACTTCTCTCCCATTTATAATTTTTTCAATTTTATCACCTTCTATATGATAGATTGCATATGGTGGTTTCTGTCTAATAAAAGAAGACACACCTCTCTCCCTTTGTATCAAAATATTTTATAATGAGATTTTTTATTATTCTGGAGACAATTATGAATATATCAAAAACGTCTAACATTTTTAAGAAAATTTCTTTACAAAGTTAATAAAACATTCTAACCTCTTCTAAAATTCTCATAATAGAAATATTATTAACATCAAATAACCCTTTTTTCACATATTTAAAAAAACATTTATAAAAAATATATTAGAAAAAAATAAAAAACATTGTATTAGAAAATCACAAAGGATCTTCAACATTGAAATCATACATTGAGGTAAGAAGTTCCCTACATTATTGAGGTCATGTTTATGATTGTTAGAATGATATGATTGTGTATATTGATTTTTTAGACTATGTTGATTTTGATAACATGTGTGCATGTTTGGTTTTATTCACCCTCATGATATGCTATGTGTGCCTTGATATGATACCAATATTTCCTTGTATTAAATATTTGTATATGTTATGTTGTAATTATATACATTGTACCAAAGTGATAGGTGGCCCATCATGTCATAGTATCCCTAGAGGGGGAGAATGTTTAGATATTTCATGTGATTTTTGATTGTAATGAGATAGATGATGGGGTATGATGGCCTCATGTGGTATAACCTAGGGGAATTATGATCATGTGTGATTAGACCCATGTGGCAGTAACGGGGTATGATGGTCTATATGAAATGACCCGAGGGATAGTGACATAGTATGATGTCTTATTGTGGTATGACCTAGAGTCCTAGGGTTTATATGAATATGGAGAAACTTTGAGGATGTATTATTAGTTTTTGATATATCCATATTCATTTTAAAATTCCTATAAGGTAGTCAGAGTAGGTAAAACATGGGTTTTTGAAAGCATGGTTAGAACATGAACACTTAGTATTATTATTATGTATGTGTGTGTGTGTATATTTAGTACCATGTTATACATTATTATGCATTTAAATACTTGTAATGGATTCCATGGAGGTTTCATACCGAGTATTGTACTCATAACCAAATCCGGAATTTTGGTGAAATTATAGATTACATGTCTAAGCATCCAACAAAGGGAAAGACCCCTAAGGTGGATGACTACGTAGAGGAGCATGGAGATAGATGTATGACTATGAAATATTATAATGATTACCATTGTTTTATTTATTTATTTAGTTACCTACTGAACAATATACATTTGTTTGGATTCCCACATTGGGAGTCTGTTTATTAACTGTATGAGATGTGCACTCATTTGATTATTCACATTCTTCATTATTACTCACATGGTTTATTATATTTTTTATTATTTTTATTTTATATGTAAAATGATAATGAGGGTATAGTCTTACCATTTAATTATTTAGACCATCGTTTCTAGTTAGAAACCTCTTGCGTATGGAGAGGCATTCAAGGTCATATAGAACTCTTTCTTAGACTCAGCGGTCCGAGTTGGGATGTTACAAAACTGTATCAGAGTAAAATTTTATAATTCTCATTTTAGAATAACCTAATACATGTTAAAAATTAATAGCTATATGGGACATAGGAAAGGGATTTTTCATGTTCCAAGGAAGTACATTTGTTACAGACCTCAATGTTACCATAGATGGGATTAAAATTATTGATTTATGTGATTTTTACTATGTTCATACATCATGATTTGGAACATAGGCTCACATTCCATATAAATATACATCTTCTTTGTGCTATATATTTTTTATTTAATTAAATAATTGAATTTCACTATCAGTTCAGGATAGTTTGTCAAATGTGTGGCATGTCCAGTAATTGTGATATATCTTTATTGGCAAAAATTAATTGAATTAATCATGCTGTATGAAATGTTCTTATATATATAACGATGAATAATGTGCATGGATGATAAATTTGTTAGTTTTATTGGGTAAAACATTAGGTTGGGGATATAATATTTTTGAGAACCTTGTGTGAACCCATAGATTGGTTTGGATCTATTGTTGGTGCTTAATGTTTCTTTGTGTAAATGATATTTCTGCCTTAGAGATGTTTTACAAGACCACCGACTGTGGTATCCTGGGATGCTCTTGTTCCACCATATATAGTGTGATAAGATATAAAATATCATGATATTTTATGAGAATATGTAATTTTGTCTGCAAAGGATGTTTATTTGGGGCTCTTTTGAATTTTACCCATCCAAGGTAGAACCTATCAAAATAACAAAAACACTCATGGTGGGGACTTCCAGCTCCAACATCCCTTAGTATTACTTGGAATCGGTTCCCCATAGGATACATAGGGATGAATATAATTTATATAGGGCCTTTTCATACTGGTCCAAACTTTTTAGGAGGGCTGAGTGATTCTATCGACATTCATGTACCAAGGACCCCCTGGGATATGGTGAACTACTATGATTCATGTTGGGATATGAGAGGGTCGTACTTTGGTGACCATAGAGGAGCTATTTATCAAGAAGTAATTTTTTTATGTGATGAATATGGACTATTCCAAGGAGTTAATGGAATTATAATAGGTTCTTATGGTGAAATTTTTATACTCTTATCACTTTAGAGAGTTAAGTCACTTTTATCCCTTTTTGGAAAGAAATGTGGTGCAAAAGTCTTAAAATATTGAGATGGGACTTCAATTTAAGCTCATACATCAGGTTATGGGATTTAATATGATGACATATACATATGTACTTCGTAAGTCCCTAACCATTTCAAAGAGTCCAGAGAGTGATAGGGAAGCTAGTTTACTTTTAGCCTATTGCAGGCAAGTGATGGATCATTCTCTTGCTACTATGAGAGTTTCTTGTATTAGTAAAAAGAAAAATGTAGAAGTCTCTCATGAAAGCGGCATAAGACATTCAAATATAATAAGACCCTCTTCAAAAACATCCTATGGAGGAAGAAGGTCATCGATGTTACAACTATGGGAAGTGGGGGCATTACTGTTCTTTGTGACTAAAACCTAAGTTAACATTTCATTCATATAGAAATATGGTACATAAATTATGCTAATAATTGAAGTAATCATGAAATAGGACTCGTGGGGGTTTGTAAAAGACTCATGCATTGATTCATGGGATATGATTGGGTCCTAAGGAGTAGGATCACATGATTATGAATTAGAAAAATCAATCATATAAAGGTCTGGGCTATGACATCTCAGGCCTGGTTCACTCTCGAGTAACCAATCCCAATTGACCTCACAGACTCATGCTTGAATCTTTATATACAAGAGGATTCCAACATGTAGTGAGTTCCTAGTGTGTGTCCCTAGGGATACTATGCCTTCGTGTTAGAGTGGATCACAATGGTGAAGAAAATAAATAAATGATGGAATCATAATAATAATGTATACAACATGAAAATAGGCATAAGAATCAAAGAAATAAATAATCATCAAAATCTTTGAATTGTATCATATTCAAAAGATGATGGAAGGTCTCTACAAAGAGGGAAAAAAATCATACATGGAAGCAAAATGACAGTACAATACATGATATAGAAAAAAAAATCAAAAATGGGAAAAATTGCCCAAGAATCCCATGCATTATCTCAGTCATATGCTACCAAGATCCCATCCTAATGAAATATGTATGGGGTCCAAATTAAGATTCATTCCTTTATCCACACTCGAGATTATATAATCTACCCAAGTGACAATGGTGTCTAGAATTGGGTGTGAGATAAACTTAGTAGTCCACCACCAATGGTGTATATACAAATATATTAGGTGAATATAAACCGTATGATGTATAGGTATATAAAAAAATTAGTGGTAATTTAAAAAACCAAAACCTACATGAGCCTCATATAGTGTCACAAAACATGCATTTGTTTAATTAATTATGATTCAGGTTATAATAAGTACAACATATAAAGGTGTCTTATGTACTGTAAAATATAATGATAATAACAGAGGATTAAAGGTGAAACCAAGGAATCCCTGACCTTACAAGGCTAATCTAGATCATGGTAAACAACCAATAAGCCTATCATAAGGTACTAGGTGTAATTAAAGAGGTAACCCCAAGACATTCCACTATAATAGTTTCTCACTGCATATATGGAACATGTCTGTAGTAAATCATGTGCTAAGCATAAATAGACCCCAGGATAATGATATAAGGAATTGCATGTTAGTGTAAATAAAGTTGAATCCAAGGAGTGTATCTAAGGCATTAAAATTTATGCAGATAAAGTTAAGGGATCCTAATAAATCATACTAGTAATCCACTAATAGACAATTTCCAGGATCCAAGGTGGGTATCTCCCTTGGAAACCAGATCAATGAATCAGAATGGTTTCCTCTGAGTACTTAGGGCATTACATTAGGAATCTAAGAATGGATAAAGTATGACCATTCCTATTAAGATGAAAAAGGTCCATAGGAAATAATCATTGTATACTCATTTCATTTATATTCATATGTAATCATTTTCTATGTAATACTCATTCCAATTACAATTTATTAGGTTCATTCCATTAACTTTCATCATTAGTGATAAGGTCATTAAGGACCTGATACTAGCATGAAATTTAATTATAATTAATCAAGGCCAAGTAAAATATATAATTATATAGTTTCCATATAATATAGAAATGTTTTATTTATTTGTATGAAACACTCACCATATCAAAGGTTATGTCAAGAACATGTGAATAGTGTCTCAGGCAATCAAAATGTTGTTCACTAAAGGCATAACAAAGAATATAACTTTTATGGTGTTGTTAAAATTGAGGTATCAACCTCCAATAATGTAAATAGGTGTCATCGAGTACTTATAATACAACCTAGATAACATAAAATAATGTAGATGAATTTGTAGTACCAACGCCCACTAAAATCCGTATGTGCACAAGGAAATGAGTTTATAAACAATGAGACATTTAGTGAATTGATATAGAATACCTACCTTATGCCTGTAGTAGATACCACATCTAGTATCGAACCTTAGTTTTTACTAGATCAAAAGTAAATAGATTAATAAACGAAATCTTTGAAAATAGGGCATATGATCTTGCACAAAAATAACTCTATCGATAGAAATAATAATGATGAATGGTACTAATGGAATGGAGAGCTTATTGATGGTGATCCAATGTGATAGATGAATGTTGAATAAATGTCTGGAATAAAGAAAAATGTCAAATCCTATCTTTAGGATTGAGAGAGATCAAGGGGGGGGGAGTAAGCTATTGTCCATTGAAGATAAAAATAATGGAGGGGTGAGTTAAATAGAAAGAGGTGGAAATGTTAATTTACTACTTTTGTAGTGGTTGTACGGTTTGGGCACACAACTTCCCAAACTATGATCCAAACATGAACCTATAGTTTTTCATAAGATACCCCTCGCATGGATAGAAGTGCATGGTTATAAAAACCACGTGTAGACCATGCACACCCTCTATCTTATACCTTCATGATCATTTGTCTTGGAGGAATGGTTATGTCAACCCGTGTGACCCAATTCGATGACTTAACATTCCCTATATGGTTTTTTCTAACTATGAAAAACATTTGGCCTAATTTATACTAACCGTGCAACCTAGTTTTTCCCTAAAAAAGTTAGGGATATGGGATCTGAACTAGCCCAAAAGCTCCCATTTCCTCCATAAACTCATTAGGAATTACTATTAAAATAAAACTACGGAAAAATTGAAAACCCAAAGGTTCTATACCTAGAGTAAAATTACATATCTTACATTATTCCCCATTAATGAACTCATCCTTGAGTTTCCCTTAAAAGGGTGGTAGAACATTATTTGAGAGTAACTCTAGCCAATGAGCATGAACATCAACCTCCCACTACTATGTCACATCATGTACAAGGTTGTGCTTCCATAACACCCATTCTAATGGGGCGAACCTAACTAGAGAGAATTGTTTCTCTGATTAACGATGAAAATGGAATAATTCTCAAAAAAATAATCTACATGCAATTCTACTTCAATGGGATCAAAAGTATGAGGTAGTTTATAATGGTAACAATGAATCTATAAAATGTGGAAGATGTTGTGCATGAAATAGTATCTGTGAGGTAACATAAACTGATATGCTACTATCCCGACTCTATCTAAGATCTCAGAAGGCATTATAAAATGAGGTGAAATATTACCCTACCATCTAACCCATTGATGACCCAGTCTAGGTGAATCATGTTAGAAAACCCAACTCCCCACCTTAAACTCTATTGGTCAGTTGCGACAATTAGTGGACGGCTTCTGCCCAGATTGAGTTCTTGGCATTCTCTTCCTAATTGATTGAAACTACTATGAAGTCTCTTAAATGAGACTAGGTCTATGTAGCACAACCTCACCTACCATTAATAATCATATAGGTGAATAGTATGGACTACCATATAAGTACTCATATGGAGTGATCTAAATTGTTTCATGAAAATTATTATTATAGGAAAACTGAAAGATATGTATATTTTTCTTCCAAGAAACTCTAAAATCAAGGACACATTAATGGAGAATTTCCTCCAACCCCTTTATAGTCCATTCTAACTAGCCATCGATCTAGGGGTAAAAAGATGTAATCAGAATCACTTATGTACCCGAAGAGTTCTATTAGCCATTCCAGAACCACAATGTGAAATTTAGAATCCCTATATAAAATTATAGTACATGGGGCATCGTGTAGGAATATAATCTCACAGATGTATAATCATCTAAGTTCTCCCATTGATAAGGAATCCCAGGTATGAAAGAAGTGGGCTACCTTCATCAACCTATTGATGACTACCCAAACTGTGTCACTACCTCTAGGTGACCTCGGTAAACCAGTCACAAAATCCATCACAATGTTATTCCATTTAAATTTCAGGAATGGTAAGGCATGTTATAAGATAGTATTCTATTGTTGTTCCACCTTCACCTGCTGATAGGTGGAACACCAAGTGATAAAACCCATTATCTGAATTTTCATCCCTGGACACTAATACTAAAAGTGCATATCAAAATACATTATAGAGATACTTGGGTGCAATGCCCACTAATAAAAATGGAATTACCACATAATATACTCTCACACATATGTAGGAATACAAATACATCCATGGACACATAAGATCTCATATCTAACAATAGACCAATCTAGAGGTGGGTCCTCACGTGAAATACATTCCAACAGAACTAAACATTCTGGGTCTAAAAATTGACTTCTGTTTACCCTATCTAGGAGTGAAGAGGTAACTACCAAGTCCAGAAGAAAAGTACACTCGTGACTCTTTTGAAAATATTGATTCATCTTATAAAATAGGGCCATCAACTTCCACTCATTACTAGCTTCTTTAATGGAATGTTCATGAGTTTTCTAAATCAGTGCATCAGCTAATACATTGCCCTTTCCAATCATATATGCAAGATCAAATCAAAATACTAATTTTTTTGGAACCATATTCATTGTCCTAGATTCAATTCATTCGGCATAAAGATATTTTTGAAGCTATTGTGGTCTGTAAACACTAAAAATCACTCACCCAAAATATAATGTCTCTAGAATTTACTACTACAAAAACCATTGTATAACAGCACTGGTATTTATCAGTGCTTGATTAAAATGTAGATTAAAGGAAAATTAATCCGCACTAAGGATAAAATTCATAAATTTATAATTTTATTAGTGCTTTTTTTAGCACTGATAAAGGAAACCATTATCAGCGCTTTATTTTTTAGTGTTGATAATTTATACCCTTTATCAATGCCAATAAACATTTATTTCATCAATTATTTTTTAGATCTGATAATGATACAAATAAAAAAACCAAATTATTAAATAAATAACAACTAAAAATGAGTTTATAATAAAAAATATTCCCAATTTTAGTAATTAAATAATTAATGATAAAAATGAATAAATTGATTGTACATTATTAAATATTAAACATTTTATTAATTAGATAATTATGATAATTAATTTCATTAAATTATATATATTAAATATATATATATATATATATAAATATTAATGTATATAAATATGTTTTATATATTACAAAATATTTATGCGCTTTACATTAAATAGTCATATATTTGTTGAATAATAGTTTATAAATAAATATGAATTAAAAATATTGACTAATTGTATAGTAATTGACATATAATTTAATGTCATTTGATTTTTCGATTTAACATAGATCAAATCTATGTTATATTTATTTCACATATATGGGATTAATGAATTTTTATATAAAACACACACATAAATATTATCTATTTTTTCAATATTTTTAAATTGTACTTATTCTCAATTTATTCTATATCACTCATTTTTAACATATATGAATGCAATTATAAATATATATTCATTAATAATGTTAAAAATATATTTGTAAAAAAATATTTATAAATAATTATATTTATAAATAAATATATTTATAAATTTACATTTAATAAATTTGTACAATTATACAATTATATTTATACATAAATAAATATATTTCTTAAAAGTATGTATATAATTATAAATAAATAATTATATATATAAATATAATTATCAAATTTATAATAAATTTACTTAGATAATGAATATATTCATTGTATTAGTATATATATATATATTAAATATATATATATATTATAAATATATATAATGATATAAATATAATTTTTTAAAATATTTCTATAATTATATATAAATAATTATAAAATTACAATAAATCTATTTAAAAGGGTATATATTTACTATATTTATATTTAAATATATTTATTAAGTATTTATAAATATTTAAATTTTTTTATTTATAATTATAATTATAAATCCTTTATCAGCGCTTAAGTAATAAGAACTATTAAAAGCATCTTTATCAACACTTTTTTGCAATGACAATGATGAGGCTGTATTACTGAT
The DNA here is from genome assembly GCA_963277665.1 of Viscum album. NCBI lineage: Eukaryota > Viridiplantae > Streptophyta > Magnoliopsida > Santalales > Viscaceae > Viscum > Viscum album. Next base: position 1,869,470,277 of record OY728159.1, read on the forward strand.
AAAAAATGATAATATTATCATTTATTAGCACTATAATTTCAATACTCGTAAAGATTGATTTTATCAGTATTTTTGTAACATTGTTAAAAACCTACCATTATTAGTGCTTATTTGTAAGTGCCGATAAAAGTGTCCTGATCTAATTAAAAACTCGTAGCCATTTGGGAACGTGTCCCATAATCAGAATAATTCCACCGAATCCACCCACTGCTCACACTCCTTCTTAGGGAATCAAACCTCGAATCACACCACTCGACAACCTCTCGAACATCTTGTTTTACATCAAGTGTTAAATTGATGCTAAGTATTCCAATGACGGTTTTGTATTTTCTTCAACCAAGTGAGGCATGCCTTCTGATTTTCTTTGTGTATTTTTTGGTTTCATTTTTGGATTTCATCTTTGATTATTTTGTTATTTGTGGTCCCGTGATCATATACTAGTGAGGTAGGATTTCAATTTTCTCAGTTTCCAATTTGGATTCAACTCTTGATTGACCATGCAGTGTTTATTATTTTTGTAATCGAAGGATACACATGGAGTCTCATGGAGTTTAGTTGGTTGTTTAATTTTATTTACATTTCCCAAATTTATTGGTCAAAGTAATCATACATATTTTTCATTCTTTATTTTATAAATAGTATTCCAAACATGTGAAATTTTAGAAATTAAAGTTGGGGATTTTGTGTGTGAAGGAGTTGAAGGTAGGTTAAGAGATTTATTTTATATTATACTGATTCATATTTTTTATTTTTATACTTATCTAGGTTGGTGTGGGAATCCAATGTATGGATGAATCATGGTAATTTCTATTTAAATTTTTCTTCTAGTAGTTTTATTTATATTTTGTGCCAAATCATTTCCATTGTGTTGATTTTCATTCCCTGGTTCTTGTTGCTGGCCTAAGTGGCTCGAGAATGTCCCTTGGAGGCTATCATGGGCCAGATCAGGGGATTTTCTATATGGTTGTCTTGGGTTTGTTTTTAAAACTATATCTATTGTTAAATGTGTTGTACCTTTCTCAATAATTCAACTACCTATGTCTCTACACATTTAAAAAATAAATTTCAAATTTCTTAATCTTTAGATTAATCCAATATTAATTATAAATACTTTTAATAATAACATATGAAATATTATATCGTGATGCTATATACTATTTTTCAACTACAATATAATTTTTCTCCATCATCCTACTCCCCTAATCATAATAATTTACAAAAAAGTATCATTTTGAGATTACCCCTTTCTAGTTATACTACATTTTTTGAAACTTATATACCATTATAATACATTATAATTTATTTCTCAAAAATGTATATTTTCAAGATTTTCTCCCCCTTTTGAGTATTTATTTAACTAATAACAAGTGGATTTCCATTTAATCACTTTTATTCTTAGCGATATTACATGTATAAAAATAGTATGTCAAACATGTTTACTATAAAAAAAGTTGTCATATAACGAATCTCCTACACTCCATGATATAGATTGACATTCCATCCACAAAATTTTAAAACTTTATTAGATTTTGAATGTGATTCAACATGGGTTTTCAATATTCCTTTTGAAATCTATAAAACACCTCCCTCACATACATGGATTGTGAAATAAAGATCCCATGAATTCCATGAGTCGCCTATAAACTAATGAAAATGTAAACTGGCTAATCATCAACATTTAAAAATTGGTGATTTTTAATATAGAAAATTATTATCATGGTTCATTTCTTGGATCTTTAAATATTATGTCATCCCCATTGATAAAAACTTCCAATCTATCCATAAAATTATTATTTATGTAATTAGTATGTTCAATTATTCATATTTTAAATTAAAAATTATTTAATTATTAATCTAACCTTCAAAACCAAACTATTTGTTCTTATTTAAATTCACACATAACCTTTTCCAATTTAAAATCATTATTCTCATGTTAAATAATGAGAAAAAACTATTTGTTTGATGTAAACATCCCATTAATATAATCTATTAATAAAGGAAAATTTTACATCCAGTTGGAGTACCTTGAATTTCTGTAGGATGGATCAGTGTAGGGTCCTCAAAAATACGCAAATAGGAATGGGAATTCCACTTAATTTGAAAAAGGATTATACCCAATTTCCCTCTAAGGATCGGAAAAAAACATGAAGAATACTCAAAAATTGACAAAGGACCGACTGGCCTGCATACCGGTTCAACATCGATGGTACGCGGCTGGTTCAGTGAGCCGCCCCCTCCACGGACTAGCGTCGTCCTCGAAACAGAGGCGGGAAACCCTATGTGGGTGCAAAGCAGGACGGACGCCAGGCCGGTCCCCCACTGCGAACCGTGCCAACCGGCCCATTCCATGCGTGCCGTCATTCACAAAACGGGGGCGGAATCCGTATGCGACCGCAGACCTTGTCATTTTCCTAATAGAGGCGGAGTGGTGCACGACCGTGGAGTAATTACGCGATACTTAGTTCCATAAATATCAGTTGACTGAGTCATATGTGGGCATGGAATTATTCATGGGCTTCCTCAAAAAGCTTTGTATACCCCATCAATACAACATCTTCATTACTCTATAAATAGACCTCGAGGGGGGTAAATGGAGGGATGAAAGGACGGATGAAAACCCGTGGGGAGACGCTGGAGAAATCTCTCCTAGGGGTAATGTTCGGTAACCATCCGCGAACCTCATATCATCCGCGGATGCACTCTTCCGCATAAAGGAGAAACCAAACTGTGAACCACATGCGGCCAGCTCTTCTACAGCCAGCCCTTAGCCGCCATTTCCTTCGCAGACATCCTAGGTGTCTAGCTTCTACACAACCCGCCTCCTCCATGACCATCTCATCCGTCAATAGCCTTTGCGGATAGCCACTCCGCAGCTGATCCTACGAGGCCAGCTCCTCCACGGATACCCTCTGTGGTCATCTTCTATGCGGCTAGCTCCTACGCGGCTCTCTCCTCCACAGACACCCTACATGGCCAGCTCCACCGCAGCTAGCTCTCCGCGGCCAGCTCCTACGTGGCCCGCCCCATGTGGAAAACCCCATGCAATTACTGGTCCATACCGCGGGGGCTGCACCCCCAAACCCCTACTCTGGCTTAGTTTTGGGCTACGGCCCCGGCCCTCTGGGCCGGTCCCTTCGCTACCATCACTGACCACCATGAAAAATGGAGAGTCCCAGAGCGGACTTTTCGGGGTGGGTCAAGAATATTTTCTATTGCACCCTTATGTAACTGCAACATCTGTCCTATACATGCCATGTGTTGAGCTAGTCCTTAGGACTCTCCTATAAACCCATTACCTAGCTCTTTTTTCTAGGTTCATCTCGAAAGGGCGGCCCTTGCGTAAGTATCACACCAACCATTACTAGGTATCTCCTACCTAGTCGTCCTGACCCCATGATGTTAAACTTTATGGACCTCATCCTGTCTATATGACGTTAAACTATATGGAAATAGTCCCTGCAACATGACATTAAACTATGATGTATTTATCCATGCTATATTAATTTAAACTGTAGCACACCTAAACCTTATATAAAATTATGATCATCCCTCCTAGAGTAATCCCCACACCATCCTCACTGGAATCCAATGGCCCTTACCCTCTCATCATGGAAGGTTCATTGCTCTACTACGTGACTCCTACCTTCCACCAAAATCAGGGAGAAGTAGAGTCTAGTGGTCCCGAAATTCTCGTCCACTCGTCGTCTTCCTCCCCTTCCCTCGGTAGCAAGAATGTGTGAGGCATGACAAGTCTGTTGAATTCTCTTGTATCTCACACCGAGCATGACTCACGTGGGCTTAGAGATTGGTAATGGTCACGACGTCCTCACAATGACGGCCCTCAAAACGAACTACATTTGTTTTTATCCCAGTCTCCTAAGCAGGGTACGTAGGAAGCCTCCTCGAGGTTCAATCCCAATTCAGGCCACTAACCATGTGTAAGTACCAATCACGGCCCTCAAAACGAACTACATTGATTTTGATCCCTCTCACGAGGATACATAGGAAGCTCGTATCACGGGTTCGATCCAAAATCTGAAGTCGTTATTTGTCCCCCTTGGATGACAATAAAATCCAGAACACCCAGTTATAAGGCTTCAAACCTATGTCATCTCAATGAGTCCAAACTCCTCGGAGTCATTAATCCCAATGAGGGATGGTAAACCTCAGGCCTAAATGAATCCGCATCCCTGCATTTAGTTGATCATTTCCAAATAAGGGGTAATCCGTGGATACTATTCTTGGGAATAATTCAAAGATTCATGAACATATGAATACTTTTTAAATCTATAAGAGAGTTCCAGAACATGCAATAATTCCCCCCAAAAGGGTGCGATGAGCCCGACTTCCCATCCTCTCGACCAATGTGAGTTCTTAAGCATCGCTGGCTGAATCGCCCAGCGAACGCCTTCCTTTGGAAAGAACTTCCACGGATCGTTGGATACGGAACCGTTGGGAATTTTGAAATGAAGACCAATATACCCGACCCGAGAGATTGAGTGGAACTCAACCCTCCGTAAGATTAACCGTCAGGCGCGTCGGTCCTCACACCATCGGTCGAAACAATCAATGTGGTGAGATAACATCCCAAGATTCTTGATATGTTTTTAAATATTTATTTACCATTAATTGTAACTTTAATAATTCCTAAGGATTATAAATCACATATTCTAATACATTTTGATACATTCTATTTTATTAAATGATAATCTATTATTCTTTTTTATCATATTTGAGTTTCTTATTATTCCTTAATTTCATATATTGTATTTTAATTTGTTTAGGGGAATTAAGTAATTTTTTATGGGGATTAAATTTTTTTGTAAATTCAATTACCCATTTTCTTCAACATAATTAAATTCTTTGGTATAATCAAATGTTGAGTTTCCTTTATTAGATTTTTTTTATAACTTTCACTTTTGATAATGAATATCTTATGTGTATTTATTTATATATTGTATAAAATAAATATTTTATGGACCCAATAGTATTTATATGAACAAAAAATGGATGAATTTTAATCGTTTGTTAAATTAATATAAATATGGAGTTAAAGAGTTCCTCACATTTGTAAGAGATCATGTAGTCAACCTTTATAAAATCCTCTATCTATGTTTTAATTTTCGTTTTTCAACAAAAAAATAGTTTAAAATAGTTGGAATAACATTTAATTTTTCACATAATTGTTCAAGGAATTATATTTTAGACTTAACCCGAGGAAAAAATGAATGTGGACATCAATATGAATGATACTACGGTTTATGAATCATTTGATTTCAGTACCTTTTTAAAAGATAATTGAGATTTCATGGAATAAATGACAAAGGAATATGAATATGGCCATCATGATTTACCAAAGTTGATTGAGGAGTTATATAGATGTTCCAAGAAACCATTATATATTGGTTGTACTAAATACACAACATTTGTAGTTGTATTGATGTTATATAGTTTTAAAGCTGACAGTGAATGGAGTGACACCATCTATATAGAACAACTTGGTCTTATGAAAGATATACTACCAAAAGAAAATGAAAATCCATGCCAAAAAAATGATGCTAATCAAATTATAGATTTCATGTGCATGATCTCTAGAAAAAATATTCTCTAAATTATTGTATATTGATACGTAAGGACCCTAAATCACTCATAAAATTACCTAATTGTGGCATAGATCGATACAAGAAAAATAAATCATGTCATTCAAAATATATAAGGTATATTCCTATCATTTCACATGTTATAAGACTATATAGATGTTAGGAAACCATGAGACAATTAACATCACATGAGGATACAATAATTAAAGATGGGAACCTACATCATCCAGAAGATTCTCCTCACTGGAAGAATATTGATTATGAGTTTTTTGAATTTGGAGATGAGCTTACAAACATTCATCTAGTTTATCTAAAGATGTATTAAACCCTTTTGGTGCACAGAGTTGTAATCATAGTACATGTCCCATAATGTTGGTAAATTATAACTTGCCTCGATGGATATTCATGAATAATAGATACATTATGTTGTCTTTTCTTATATTTAGACCAAAGAAACCTAGTAATGATATTGATGTCTATTTGGATCCATTGATTGAAGATCTAAAATCGACGTGGGATATATTTGTTACAATGTATGATGCCTATATAAGTGAATAATTCACATTGAGGGATATATTGTACAAAATTATAAATGAATTCCCCAATTATGGAAATTTATCAGACTATAGAATTTAAGAAATTTTGGGGTATCCAATTTGTAAAAAATGTACATACTCAGTTCGGTTGTAGTGCTCCTTTAATAATATGTCTTTAGGACATTAATTTTTTTTATCTCAACGACAAAAATAATGATCATAGATGACAACAATTGATGGGAATGTCTAACAATGTAAAACACCGTCACTAGCAATGGGTACTCAACTATAAAAAAAATAAAAAAACATTGACACTATTTTTGGTAAACCATTTTCAAAAAACCTTTAAAAATCATGATGGAAGAAGAGATTGACTTTATTTGAATTACCATATTGAAATCATTCGCATGTCATAAATTTTCTTGATGTCATGCATGTAGAAAAAAATGTGTTTGATAATTATATAGAAATGTTATTAAATGTTTCTAGAAAAATGAATGAAAGCATAAAGGCTAGGTGATACATGATCGAAATGGGGATAAGGGAAGAGTTGGCACCGGTAAAGTGTAAAAGGAAGAGTTTTCTTCTTCCTACTGCTTACAATCTATCTAGATAATAAAAATTGAAATCTTTTTTTTCTTTACTAGTGTAAAAGTTCCACAAGGGTATTCATCAAATATCAATAATATCATTTCAATGACTAATTTGAAGTTATAAGGACTTAAATCACACAAATGTCATATTTTGATGCAAAGTTTAATGCCAGTTTATTTCTATTTCATTCTGCCTCAAAATGTACGTCACACATTTACCAAACTCTACCTCTTTTTCAAATCCATATGAAGTAAAGTTATAGACCTGGAGAAGTTTCCTATCATGAATAAGGAGATTTAAGTCATATTATGTGAATTAGATATGTTCTTACTACTATCATTCAATAATATAATGGTCCACCTGATGGTTTACTTGATCATAGAGGTTCAATTATGTGGTTCTATCCATTACAGATGGATGTACCCCATTGAATGGTATATGAATATTTTAAAAGGGTATATCAACAGTCGATGTTGGAACTAAGTTCGTAATGAAGAATGATGTATTGTCTAAGAAGATATTTAATTCTGTACTGATAACCTATTATATTTTGAATGCATCGATCTCCCTAATTATTGTCATAGAGAATTCCTTATAGGTGAATTGATTTCTAGAAGAGATGTTGTTAAAATTACCTTGACTGAACGGGAGCAAGTACATATTTATTTTTTATATAATATTGAAGATGTTGATCCATATATCAATGCCCTGAAATAAATTATTAGAGGTTTGAATCTATCAAGATATGAAGGATGTATATCAAATTCACATAATCAAAAATTTATAAGATAGTTCATAGATCAAATTTATAAGGAGTTATCTGAAAATCCATATTCAATTTCCAAACAACTTGAATGACTATCTAGAGAACCGAATGTAAATTTAATATCTTACATTCGTTTTTTAATCAGTGGTTATAAGTTCTATACAAAATAACACAATTACTTCAGTACGATGAAAAACAGTGGTGTTATTCTTGCAACTGAAGTGACACACACATATGGTTCCAAGGATAGAAATTCAATTTATGAAAATATGTCATATTTTTTAATTATCGAACAGATATATGTGTTGGATTATACAACATTTCAAGTGATTATTTTCCAATGAAAATTGGTTGACAATATCAATGGAGTAAAATATGATGAAATGAGCTTTTTGAAGGTGAATTTTTAGTGTGGAAGGGGAAAAAAATGATCCATTCATAATGGAATCACAAGAAGTTCATGTATTTTATGTCTCTTGTCTAGAAACCACTAATTGGTCGATTTTTCTACTAACGACTAAAAAAACATTGACTCTGATTAAAATTCTATCAAGGATAATTATTTCATATGGAAATCAGAATTATTTCATGTGGGTCCAAATGTAGATAATGTATTATATGTTAGAGGTTACCACAAAGAGTGGATTTGAATTCTTGATGTAGGAACCAAATCCTATAATCCTTTAATAAAACAAAGTTGGTTAAATTAGAAGGTAAAATTGTTTTTAATATATTATGTTTTTCCTCATAATATTATATGTTCCTTACTACATTAACTTAATATAAATTATATGTTTGACTACTCATACAGACAATGTCTTCTGCACATGATTGAAGAATGAACTATAATGAAGGAAACCTTTTTTTAAAGATGTAAAGGTAATGTTATCATATACTTTCTACATTTTACTGAAAAATTATATAATGAATCATCGATTTAATTTTCATTATTCCTTGTAGATTTCATTTATTTTAGAATATTTCTATCCATATGTCATTGTAGGAAGAGAAATGATGCTTTTTCTAATCAATCATAAAGGTAATATTTATTTTTTTTATAGTAAAATAATTATACATAAAATTAATTTATTGTTTCATATTTATGTCTAATTTATTTATTTTTAGTATTACTCATATAATAATTTTTATTATATATAAGTGGATTCTTTTGTTCGAGTTGGGGTGGTCTGTCCAAATTTCATGCTTCTTCTCCCTCAAAACCATTTCACCCCTACAGTGGTGGATTTGTAAATTTCATTCATGTTACCTCTACTACATTGGCATGAAAAGCAGTGACGCTTACTCTTCTAAATTATAGAGGTAATCTTGATGTTTTCAAATTAAAATCATTTTCAATAAAATTAATTTATTTTTTTATATATATGTTTAATTTATAACTTTTTAGCATTACTTAAATAATAATTGTTTCTTATATTGGTGGATTCTTTTGTTTTAGTTGGGGTTCTCTATACAACATTCATGATTATTCTCCCTAATTTTTTTTACCCCAATAGTGTTGCATTTATTGCTTTCTTTTAAGTTATCTCCACTACCTTTGTAGGAAGAGAAAATATGATGCCTCTGCTCAATCACAGAGGTAATATTAATGATTTCATAGTAAAATCTATGTCCATAGAATTTATTTATTATTTCATATTTATGTTTAATTTATTTATTTTTGTTATTACTCATATAATAATTTTTTCTTATATTGGGGGATTCTTTTGTTCGATTTGGGGTGGTCTTTCCGTATTTTATTTCTTTCTACATAAACAAATCCACATAATTATTTTCTATTAAAACCTTTTCACCCCTGTAATGGTTCATTTATAACATTATTTAATGTTACCTCTACAAACTTTATAGGAAGAGAAATGATGCTAGCTATGATCAATGACAGAGGTAATTTTGATTCTTTCATAGTAAAATCAATTTCCATAGAATTAATGTATTGATTCATATTTATGTTTAATTTATTTCTTTTTAGTATTACTCACATAAAAATTGTCTTCTTATACAGAAGGATTCTTTTGTTCAAGTTGGGATGCTCTGTCTAAGTTTCAAGCTTCTTCTCCCTCAAAACCTTTTCACCCCTACTATTTTTCATTTATCACTTTATTTCAAAATCTCTCCATTAACATTGAAGAAAGAGAAATGATTTTGTCTCTACTCAATCACAAAGGTAATATTGTTGTTTTCCTAGTAAAGTCATTATCTAGATTATTTATTTATTATTTCTTTTTATTATTACTCACATAATAATTTTTTCTTATACAGGTGGATTATTTTGTTGGATTTGGTGTACTATGTCCATCTTTCATGTCTTTCTGCACCAAAACATCCATAAAATTCTTCTCCATCAAAATCATTAACCCATAAAGTTTTGAAATTTATCAATTTCTTTCATGTCACCTCCAATGAGAATTTTAAATAAAAAATATGCACTTTGGATCATTATCCAAAGTGCGCGTTTAATTTTAAAGATAAATTTTAGAAAAAAAGAAAAGTGAAATACTCAAAAATAAGCAAACACAATCAGATTATTTTGAATCATTAGTAAAATTATCCATAAGTCATTTGGTACATGTAGGAATCATTCACACCTCAATCTAACGTACCTTGTCATGACCCATCCCCCGGGACCCCTGTCGTGACCACCCCAATCCCGCCATCCATAGGCCATTGTTTAATGACTAGCACTAGAAAGGCATATCCCAAAAAGGGAAGTCATTGCATTTAAACATGTACCCACACAGACAGGGCATGCTATAAAATTAAAACCACAATTGAAATAAAAATAGTGCAACCACCATAATGTACCAACACTGAGAGTAAAAGGCGTAAAATTAAATTAAAGGGTCCAGAATACAAGTTCAATTGAAAGGAAAGTACAAAAAAGGATGTACAAGCTCTAGGGGTCATCCACCAAGGATCCTACCTAAAGGGTAGGGAAAAATCACTATCGTATGTCACTAAAACAAACCACGTCTATTTATCCACCACTGAGCACCTTCTAGGCTTGGCTCCCCAAAGACCAAGTCAAAGTTGTCTGTCGTCTACGCAAGACACAACAGGTAAATGCGAATCCCATGTAGTGGTGTGTATAACATTAGTTAGTAGGGACCCCATGACCCCTAAAGGTCTCTCAAAATCCAAAAATGGAAATAAAACAAATCATGACCTCAATGTAAAGAGAAAAGAAAAAGACACAACTCACACTAGGTATAACTTATGGACATAAGTAAAGATGATTATTCATAAAGAGAGATCACCTAATTCTATTGATAGGCTATGTTGTTGATCCACAATGGGTTTCTTTGTATTATCCTGGAATTTCCATGTATATTTTTTATATATGGGAATTATATGAGTCTGCAAAAATTGATGGCGTGTGACTCCGAGGTTCGGTGTTCCTGGAATGAATTTATATACATTTTTTTAGGTGCGTTCAGTAAACGTACGAGCGGGTTATTATAACTTTTGAAATCGTCCTCAGAATTGAAATCTGAGGGCACCGTTGAACTCGCAGCACCAGTATTATCTTAAAGGGACCATCACCTTGACCATAGTAGGTCAAGGGTGAAAGATAGAATTTGGGTTTTTTCGTGGAAATTGAAATAAAATAAAATAAACTTTTATTTTATTTTTCTTTTTGTTGAAAACTCCAGTGTGGATGGTTTAATGGTGGGGACCACCTGAACTAAAACCTCCCACATGGGTTATGGTGGTGGGGACCACCCGAGACTAAAACCCCCTTGAAATACCCTCATAAATGTTGGGATGCCTCTTGAACTCTCCCCTTTAATTATGCCACCTCCTTGATTAATTATACTAACTCATCAATAAATAAATTAAGCCAATTTTAAATTATGAAAACAAACTAAATAGATAAAACTTATTCTATTATGTTGGTGATTTCACTTTTTGTGGTTGAATTGGGAGAAAGGTTTGGAAAGAGGAGATCTTTTGGAATAATTGTTCTCCCCCAATAAAGAATGCTCCTCCAATGAAGAACGCTGATGCATGAATTAGACTTCATCCTCAGGATATCCTCCAACGCGGGAAATCTTTAATCGACAACCGTCCTTCCCTCCTCATCAACGTCAACAAACGAATGAGGTAGGGGTTTAATTCTACGCAATTAATATTTCCCATGTTCTTCAATTCTAAAAAAAGAACGCGGATCAACAAACTCTAACTAGTTGATATGGGGATGCTTTCTTTTGAGGGTTTGGGAATAGTGATTGAAGGAGGTTGTGGGGTTTGATGTTTTAATTATCATCCATAAATGTTCTTTATTCAACATTTGTGAACAACTTGCTAACGCTCTAATGCGGAAAGTCCAGACCAAAAAACATGGCTTGACCTCTCGACAATTTTTTGGTGATTATTTGTTGCGTTTTTCATGACAAGGGAGATGGCATGATTGTGCTGCCCAATGGAAGAGAATCGTGGATTGTTGCCGCAGCGATGAAGGATGGACGGCCGACCGAACTGGGTGTCGGAGAACGTCCGATGCGTGGCTGCACATCGTCATGGCCCTACCACCTGGTGGCCCCGTAGTGCCGCCCTGCGGATCCCCTGCCCTTCGGCCCCGTTGCGCTGCCCCGCGGCTCTGTGGCCCGCGGCCTCATTCTGTCTACGATCCCACTGCGCCGCCCCGCGACATCGCTGCCCCCGCGGCCCCATGGCCTCCGTGCCACCCCGCACTTCCCAGGCCTGCCAGACCCAGTGATATGTACTACCCATTGGAACGGGCTCTACCACAGGCCGAACGAGACCAAGCAGGTCGGGCCAAGTCGGTCCGATGGGGTCGGATCGGACTCAGAACCACTACGACCCATTTACGATCTTTTGTCCATAGCTATGGCACCATGCGTCCATTTGACAAACTGTTAGTGGTGCTAGAAACCTTGGTGCGAGACAACCCCTTTGAGTATACCCCACTATAGATTTGGGTAAATATGGAGTACTGTCGGGTTGGATCGGGCACTAATCCAACTGGGTTCTCGGGACAAAAAGGCTAATAACTTACAGAATGGGCGTCCAATTGACACGTCATCTGTTTCATTCAGACCCCTATGATGTGGAAGTCCTTTTAGATTCTTCTTCGTGGGACTTTGTAGAAGTTGGAGTATTGGCCAGTGGCATGAGGAGCGGACCCTCCCGGAGACGAGCAAGCCTAGTGCGGGAACCCAGTAGTTGGATGTGATGTGAAAAATGAATATCGATCTTGTGTGACCTAGCACCGAGTGATCCTGTGTTGGTCAGCTCATAGAGATCATGTGTGGGTCAGCACTGAGCAATCCTATGTGGGTTAGCACATAGAAATTCTCTATGGGTCAGCACCTAACGGTCCTGTGTGGGTCACCACCTGGCGATCCTGTGTGGGTTAGCACTGAGCGATTCTATGTGGGTCAGCACCGAGTGATCCTATGTCGGTCAGCACCGAGCGATCCTATGTGGGTCAGAAGCAGAGCCTCTTAACAGGGTTATATTATTCAGTAGTTACATATAATCATCTCTACTACTATACTTAAGTTATACATGGTGCAGTTGAGTTCTTACCTGTGTGGTAAATTCCTTTGTGGTAATACCTTAGTGGTATTTTTTTGTGTGGCGTACCTGTGTGGTACTTACCTTCGTGATATTCCTTTCATTGTGTAATAGTTGAGCTTTGGGATTTTTGGTTGGACACTACATTTCCTCTTGATTGAGATGGGCATACTTCATAACTTAGATATATGTATGGGCATATACCAAAGTAGGGTTGACGGTTGACTTTATACTATGTGGTTCATCCTTTGTGGATTTGTTGAGACCTTGAGGGTCTCAGGGTCCCTATTGAGTATCATTATACTCACCCTTGCACAGACTATGCCAGTACCTTGTTGTGTTTGGTGTAGACGATGGACTATGATGATCATGGATGAGGGTACGAGGACTAGACGGGCCCCTGAGGTGGACCATATGGCATGTCAGTACACAAAGGATAAGGACAGACATGGGGTGCTAAGGAGGCGATCTATACCTACCCTTCAGGTAGGAACCTCAGAGGATGACCCAGTAGCTGCTTTCCTTTTTCTTTAGTTTTTTTTTCAGTTGTACATGTCCCATTACTGATGTGCTTATATTTAGGCCCCTTTTTACATTCATCACTTTTTTTTATATATAGTTTACTTGTGTTCGTATCCTATTGTGTGCTTGGTTGCATGTATTTACTAGTTATAAAGGCAATTCCTTCCCTGTTTTAGGGAATACACCTTTCGGTGCTAGTCGCCAGCCTCTGGCCTATGGAAGGCGGGCTTGGGGTAGTCGCGACACGGGCCCCGTGGGATGGGTCATGACAAATTGGTATCAGAGGAGTCAGTTCTACCATAGAACTTATGACTTTGATATTTCATTTTACTAGAAATAGTGTTAAGTGTAGTAAGTGTGGTTATCAGTTTAGGGAATCTAGTGTTGGTGCGGTGGCTGACGTATCCATACAACATGACACTGACCTCTGATTTCTGACACAGTTTATGAAAAAATTGATTGTGTGTGATTTTTTAAGAGATTTATTTGTGATCTCTTTGGGTCAGCTCACCAGGTATAACTTTTTGACCGTGGCGCACCTATTTCTCTTTAGGATGCCTCCACGCAGACAACCATCTAGGGTTCTGGATATAGTACACACTGATATACCATCAAGCAACGAGGCCTCCGTGCAGGTCCCTCTTCTAGTAGAGGCACCATTGGAGGAACCAACGGTACCATTACCTGTTGATCCACCGATGTCACAAGCCCCATCAGCAGAGGGTGCATGTCGATTGAGCACGTTGCATGATTTCCAGTGCTAGTGGCCACCAAGGTTCAGGGGAGAGATAGACCCATAGGTGGCTGATGATTGGCTGGAGGACATAGTGAGAGTCTTCCGACTAGTAGGGGTACTAGCCGATCTCATGGTGTTCCTTGCTGCCATCCTTCTATAGGCACCCGCGGGCAGATGGTGGAGCATGATTCTCCTGGATCACAACGAGGTGACGCTTATCTGGACAGACTTCAAGAGCCTTTTTCAGGTAGAGGTTGTTCCAGTGACTCTTCGGGTAGTGCGCATACAGGAGCTTCTTAATCTGCAGCAGGGAAACATGGTTGTGGCTCAATACTCAGCGAGGTTCACTGACCTCTCTAGCTACTACACATATATAGTGCAAGAACAATTCTTCAGGACCCGGACCTTCGAGACGGGACTCAGGTGGGTGATCAGGGCTTAGATGATCTCACTCAGCATCACAACACATGTGGGGGTGTTAGAGAGAGCCCTCTTAGTGGAGAGTTTCCTTATAGAGCAGTCACCAGCAGCGAGACCCACCTCCAGTTGTCACATAGCATAGTCTTATTTATCTGGTAGGAGACAGATGTTGCAGAGGTCCAAGAGGATCAGACCTACAAGTGGACGACCACATGATTCAAGGTCGGTTGTGCGAGGAACCTGAGGTGGATCTAGTCATGCCTAGAGCAGGCAGTGTTACACATGTGGCGGGAAGGGTCACATAGATCATGACTGTCCGAACCACCATACGAATGATCAACAGATGGTCAAAGGACGGCCTAGGCATACACAGATGTTTAACCGAGAAGGTATGAAGGGGGAAGGCACACGTGGAAGGGGAGATGGCCATGCAGCTGGTGGTGGGCGATGATTCAAGATGTCACTTCCATCACCACCAGGTGGTCCACCCTGAATACAGGGAGTAGGAGGACAAGGGTGAGCATAGCTCCAGGAAGTTGAGGCCAACGATCAGGGCGCTCTGGAGATGATACTAGGTAATATCTATGTCTACTCCACCTTAGCTGCAGTACTTATAAACACAGGTGCTAGTCATTCATTTATTACAACTATCCTCGTTCAGAGTTCGGGGATTCAGATAGAGTCGTTGGCTCGATCCCTACAGCTAGAGACTCTTATAGGAGAAAATTTGACGATTACACATAGGTTCTGGGAGTGAGAACATACTCTAGGAGGCGAGAGATTCGACTGGGATCTCCTAGTAGTAGCGTCGAGGTCTTATGAATTCATCTTGGGTATGGAATGATTATCTACAGTCCATTCTCAGATTGACTGTATTATGCGCAAAGTGTGGTGTGTCCGTATGTATGATACAATGTTTACCTTAATAGGTGAGAAGGGAGCCTTTGCAACATAGGATGGACTTTCCTAGAGGAGGGTGCAGCCGATCACTCATCGGTTGGATAGCCTTACCCTTAGAGAGGTTGATTTGGAGAGTTTGAGCTATCCTGTAGTGGTGGACCAGTACACGGATGTCTTTACTAATGATGTTCTGGGTCTACCTCCTCGCAGAGAGGTAGATTTTTACATTGACTTGTACCCCGGGACGACACCTATATCTACACCAGCATATCAGATGGCTCTTGTGGAGCTTCATGAGCTATGGGTACAACTAGAGGACTTTTAGGGTAAGGGATTCATTCAGCCCAGTGTTTCTCTTTGATCAGCCCCGATTCTATTCGATAAAAAGGCGGATGGGAGCTTGAGGCTTTGTGTTGACTATCGATGCCAGAACCAGGTTACCGTGAAGAACAAGTACCCACACCTGGGGATTGGTGACCTCTTTGATCAGCTGAAAGGAGCACGGTGGTTCTTAAAGATAGGCCTCAGATCAGGCTATCACCAACTCAGAGTACGAGATGAGGATGTGTAGAAGACGGCTTTTAGATGTCAATATGTACATTAAAAGTTCTTGGTTACGCCATTCATCATAACCAATGCTCCAGAAGTGTTCATGGGACTCATGAACATGATCTTTAAGACATACCATGATCACTTTGTAGTAGTCTTCCTCGAAGATATTATGATCTACTCGGTTACTAAGAATGAGCATGCCTATCATTTGTAGGTAGTACTGGACACACTCTGAGAGCACCAGATTTATGGTAAGCTCTCAAAGTTCCATTTTTTGGATCCGAGAGGTTCACTTTCTAGGACATTTCTTCTCGAAGTCTGGAGTTGTAGTGGATCTAGTGATGATTGGGGCGATACTTTCATGGGATCCACCCAAGAATGTGACGGAGGTACGGAGTTTCCTGGGATTGGCTAGATACTACCGAAGATTTGTTCTAGATTTCTACAGAGTTGTAGCACCACTATCAGCATTGAAGAAGAAGGGGAAACTTTTTGTGTGGTTGGAGAGATGCCAGTGGAGTTTTCAGGAGTTGAGACAGAGGCTGACTAGTGCCCCCATATTGAGGCTTTTGGAGGAGGTCGTAGGGTGCAAAGTCTACTTCGACGCATTAGGGACCATGCTTGGATGTGTCCTGATGAAGGAGCGAGCAGTGATCACATATAGTTCTCGACAACAGAGACAACATGAGAATAAGTACACTACCCATGACCTGGAGTTAGTAGCAGTGGTCTTCGACTTGAAAATGCGGCGACATAATCTGATGGGAAAATGTTTTACAATCTATTCGGATCACAAGAGTCTTAGGTATATCTTCTCTCAGAAGGACCTAAACCTGAGACATCGACGTTGGTTTGAGTTCCTCCCGGACTATGACTTCAAGATAATATATACTATTGGGAAGGGGAATGTTGTAGGAGATGCACTCAGCCGAAGATCTGGTATACATCTTCTAGGTGAGGCGATGGAGCAGCTGGTCACTTTACAGATATCCTTTGTTAATATTAGTAGTGGAACATTTCTTCAGTATCTTACAATCACTCCCGCACTTCTTCAGTGAGTCAGGGAGGCGTAGTGTGGGGACATTGACTCTGAGGCTCGACGTGCTCAGATATCCACATGACAGACACCTGACTAATTTTCTAAAGGTGGGGAGCAAGTCATCCTCTTCAGAGGACGTACCATGGTACCAGTGTCACATCAGGAGGAAGTGTTGAGAGAGTTCCACACATCCCCTCTAGTGGTATATCCAAGAGTAGTGAAGATGAACCAGGATATTTTATGATAGCACTGGTGTCCAAGAATGAATAAAGTAGTAGAAGAGTTTGTATCTCAGTGCCTCACTTGTCAGCAAGTGAAGGCGGAGCATCAGGTACCATCAGGCATGGTTCAGCCTTTAGAGGTCCCAGAGTGAATGTGGGATAGGATATCCGTGGACATTGTGATAGGACTCCCACGTACATCCAGAGGTTAGGAATCTATCTGGGAGATCGTCGACCGACTCACCAAGATGGCCCACATCCTACCGATCAGAGAGGAGGGTTCAAAAGAGATCTTAGGATGCCTCTATGTGCATGAGATTGTGCAGTAACAAGGAGTACCCTCAACAATTGTATATGATCATGATGAACGTTTTACTTCCTGGCTATGGAAGGGGTTGCAAGAGTATTTTGGGACGCAACTTCATTTGAGAACCGCCTTCCATCCTCAGACGGATAGACAGAATGAGCGGACAATTCAGACCCTCGAGGACAGGCTGCGTTCTTGCTTCATTGACTACGGTCATAGCTGGGAGGATCACTTTCCTTTGGTGGAGTTTTCATAAAAACAACACCTATCACTCCACCATTGGTATGGAACCTTTTGAGTCGTTGTACGGGTGACCTTGTAGATCACCTTTGTGTTGGACTGACCCAGGGGAGTCAGCACTAGTGGGATCAGAGATGGTAGGGGATACCACAGAGAAGGTGCAGATCATCCAAGAGTGGATGAAGACTGCACAGAGTAGGCAGAAGTTGTATTCCTATAAGAGACAGAGACCTCTAGAGAACATGGATGGTGACTATGTATTTTTACAGGTCTCACCTCGATGAGGTTTGCAGATATTTGGCCGAGGAGGCTAGTTATATCTGAGGTTCATCCGACCCTTCGAGATCCTCCACAGAGTTGGGGAGGTGGATTAACACTTATCTCTTCAACCTCAGTTGCACTGGGTACATGACGTCTTCCATGTATCCAAGCTGAGGAGATACGTGCATGACCCATCTCACATCATCGACCACGATTAGCTGGACGTCGATGATGGGAAGAGTTTTATGGATGTTTCAGTTGATATTGAGGATCGACATGAGTGGGTCCTTCATGGGCGGTCGATGCCTCTGGTGCGCATTCATTGGAAGCACAAGAATCTCCAGGAGAGCACATGGAAGTGGAATTCATAGATTTGTGCTCAGTACCCACACATGTTTCCTTAGTTTGAGTTGTGTCTTATGGGGATGCAAATCCTTTAGGTGGTAAGAATGTAATTTTCCGCAATTTCCATGTAATATTTTTTATATATGTGAATTTTAAGAGTCTGTGAAAATTGATGGCATGTGATTCCGAAGCCTGGTGTGCCCGAAATAAATTTTTGAACTTTATTTTGGGTATGTTCAGTAAATGTACGAGATGGTTATTGTTACTTTTGAACTGGTGCTCAGAATTGAAATCTGAGGGCACCTTTGAACTTGCAGTTCCGGTATTCGCTTAAGAGGACCATCACCTCGACTGCAGTTTGTCGAGGGTGAAAGATAAAATTTGGGGTTTTTATGGAAATATAAATAAAATAAAATAAAAATTTATTTTATTTTTGTTTTTGTTGAAACCTCCCATGTGGATGGTTTAAAGGTGGGGACCACCTGAACTAAAACCTCCTACATGGTTTATGGTGGTGGGGACCACTCGAGACTAAAACCCCCTTGAAATCCCCTCTTAAATGTGGGGAAGCCTCTTGAACTGCCCACTTTAATTGTGCCACACCCATGATTAATTATTCCATCTCATCAATTAATTAATTAATCCAATTTGAAATTATGCCAACAAACTAAATATATTAAAATATTCTATTATGTTAGCGATTTAATTTTTTGTGGTGGATTTGGGAGAAAGGTTTTGCTAGAGGAGACATTTTGGAGGAATTCTTATCCTCCAACGAAGAATTCTCCTCCAACAAAGAACGTTGATGCAGGACTTCGACTTCTTCCTCAGGACATCCTCCAACGTGTGGTGTCTTCAATCGACGAATTCCATTCCCTCCTCATTGATGTCAACAAATGAATGAGGTAGGGGTTTAATTCTACATGATTAATATTTCCCATGTTTTTTCCTTCTAAACAAAGAACGTGGATCAACTCCCTCTAACTAGTTGATCCACAGATGTTTTCTTTTGATTGTTTGGGAATAGTGATTGATGGAGGTTGTGGGATTTGATGTTTTAATTATATTACATTCATGTTCTTGATTCAAAATTTTTGAACCACTTGATACCACTCTAACGCGGAGAGTTCGGGCCAAACAAACATGGCCCGACCTCTCCACATTTTTTTGGTGATTATTTGTTGCATTCTTCGTGAAGAGGGCGACAACGCGATTACCCCGCCCGATGGAAGAGAACCATGGCTTGTTGCCGCATCGGTGAAAGATGGACGACTAGGCAAACCGGCCCTAGCAATGGTGTCACGCGCACCTCTACTGAATGGCCCGCCATGGCAGACCGCCGCCCCGCGACCCCGCCGTGCCGCCCCTCGGTGCCCTGGCCCTGCGGGCCAGCCGGGCCGCCCTGCAACCCCTCTACACCGCCCTACGGCCCCTACACACTGCCCTGCGGCCCCTCCGCGCCACCCTTGGGCCCCGCCGCGCTGCCTGCGGCCCCGCCATGCCGCCCCGCGGCTCCACCACCCCGTGGCTCCACCGCTCGCGGCCTCGCGGCGTTCGCGGTCCCGCCACACCACCCTCGCGGCCCCACAGCCTCTACACCGCCCAACGCAACACAGACCGGGCCGGACCCAATGGGCCAGATAGCCCAACGGACTGGGCCGCACCACAGGCTGTGACGGACCTAGTGGGTTAGTCTGGGTCAATCCGACTGGGTCGGACCGAACACGGACCCACTACGACCCAATTACGCTCTTTTGGCCATAACATTGGCACGAGACATCCATTTGATGAACTGTCAGCGACACTAGAAACCTTGGAGCGAGAAGGTCTATTTGAGTATACCCCACTAGAAATTTGGGTAATATTGGAGTATGGTCGGGTTGGATTGAGCACGAATCCAACCAGGCCGTCGAGACAAAAAGGAGAATAACTTACAGATGGGGCGCCCGATTGACACGTCGTCTATTGTGTTGAGAACCCTATGACATGGCATTACTTTGAGATACATCTTTATGGGACTTCATGGCAGTTGGAGTATTGACCCGTGGCTTGGGGAGCGGACCCTCTTGGAGACAAGAAAGCCTAGTGCGGGAACCTAGTAACGGGTTGTGACATGAAGAATGAATAAGGATCCTCTATGGGTCAGCACAGAGTGATCATATGTGGGTCTTCAGTGAGCGATCCTATGTGGGTCAGCACCAAGCAATATTGTGTGGGTCTACACCTAGTGATCCTCTATGGGTCAGCACCTAGCGATCATGTATGGGTCAGCACCTAGCGATTGTGTGTGGGTCATCACCGAGCGATCCTCTGCAGGTCAGCACCAAGTGATCCTGTGTGGGTCAGTACTGAGTGATCCTGTGTGCATTAGAAGCAGAGCATCTTAATAGGGTAAGATGATTTAGTAGTTACATCTAATCATCTCTACTACTTTAGTTAAGTTATACCTGGTTTGAGTTGAGTTCATACCTGTGTGGTACTTTCCTTCGTGGAAATACGTTGGTGGTGTTCTTCTATGTGGAGTACCTGTGTGGTACTTACCTTCATGGTATTACTTCATTTGTGGAATGGTTGATCTTTGGGAATTTGGGTTAGACCCTGTGTTTCCTCTTGATTGAGATGGGTATAATTGATAACTTAGTTATATGTATGGGCATATACCAAAGTAGGGTTGACTGTTGACTTTATACTTTGTGGTTCATCCTTTTTGGATTTTGTGAGACCTTGAGGGTATCGGGTCCCCATTGAGTATAGTTATACTCACCCCTACAAGGACTATGCACGCACCTTGTTGTGTTTGGTGCAGACAACAGACAATGCTGATCGAGGCTGAGGGTACCAGGACTAGATGGGGCCCGGAGGTGGACCATATGGCATGTCAGTATGCAGAAGAGACAGGAAGACGAGTGGTGCCGAGGAGACGTTATTTACCTCCCCTTTAGTTAGTAACCTTGGAGAATGAACCAGTAGTTTCTTTCCTTTTTCTTCAGTTGTATTGTTTTTCAGTTGTACTTTTACCTTTACTGTTGGGCTTTTATTCCATCCCTTTTTTACTTTCAACACTCTTTTTTCTATACAGCTGACTTGTGTTAATATATTTATGTGTTCTTGGTTGCGTGTGTTTACAGGTTATAAAAGCAATGCATTCCCGGTTTTAGGGAATACGCCTTTCGGTGCTAGTAACCAGCCCCTGGCCTATTGAAGGCGGGCTTGGGGTAGTCACAGCATGAGCCCCGGGGGACGGGTCATGACATGATTGGAGATGATCCTTATAGGGTTGCTAGGTGTTGATCCACACAAGGTCTCTAGGTGCTAATAGAGAGTCTCTACTATTGATCCACACAGGGTCTCTCAGAGATGATCCACATAGGGTCTCTAGGTGTTGATTCACACAGGGTCTCTATGCGCTGATCCACCCAGGGTTGCTAGGCACTGATCAACACAAGGTCATTAGATTTTGATCTAAATGGGGTCATTAGGTGGTGATCCAAACAGGATCAATAGGCAATGATCTACACATGGTTTCTATTACATTGATCCATGAAGGGTTTCTAGCCATTCTTCATGTCATAGCCACCCAATGGATTCCCGCACATATCACGCTTGATTTTGGGAGGATATGATACTCAGTCTACAAGTCTTACCTCAACTGCTATGAATTCTAATATAGGATAACCCAAAAAACCATCTCTTTGTAAGGGTTCCAACACCAAAGGCGACACGTCAAACAGACACCCGGTTTGTAAGATATGGGAATTTTTTTTAAAAGGGATTGGTTGGATTCGAGTTCGATCCAACCTATCCGTAAGCCAACCTCAGCCAAAACTCACGTAATGAATATCAGAATGACCACCTTATTGCAAGGTTACTCATTCCATAGAGGGTGCATCAATTTTATGCCCATTGTGAAAGTTATTGACGTTTCTTTCCAAAAAGGGGTTGGTTAGGTCCAAGTTCGGTCCGACCCGGTCGGACTAACCCAGGTGGATCGACCCGACCTGAGCCAAGTGCACTGAACCGACCCAGACATAGTCCAAAATGGGTCCAGCCTATGGGTCCATTCGGTCTATTAGAGGTGGACCAACCTTCAGCCTAGATAAGACGCGGCTAGAAGCCACGTCTGACACCTCTACTGTCTTGCAGACACGGGGCCTCCCTTCGGCCATGGTCGAGAGACTGCGGCCTGCCGTGTGCCATGCCGTACGTGGCCTCTAACACGGCTAAGTGGTCACGTCCTCTATCAATTTCCCTAGAAGTATGGACCAGAGTTTCCACCTCCCCGTGGTGCTGGTCGGCGCCACACATCCATTCCACCGTGACCGCTGGCCGTGGCCATCTTTCGCCACGGTGCGCTGACAGGAATACCCCCTCCCTCTACTCGTGGCCACTACTGGCTGCGGTCGGTGCCGGCGCACCACTGGTTTCTTCTGCAGGCCATCAAAGTTGCTCTGGTGGTATGTTTCTCAATCTGTCTGCGCTACGGGAGTGTAAGACTACCACCTTTACTGAGACATCCTCAAACTCTCCTTGTCTCCTTTTTTGAGAATCAATACATGAATAATTCACATGTGGAGGGGCTTAGTCCTTGTTCGTGTCAGCCCACTCCCCCCATGTTAGATGATTAAAAACAAGGGGAGGTCCAAGGATTGTAGTTCAATCAATAAAAGTGATAATTTAATCCTGGATAAAGAAATCCCCAAAAGAAGTCACCATCCAGCAAGAACGCACTATCCACAGATCAACCTATTCATGGGTTTATCTGTGTTTTTCATTTTCAAAAAAGAATAGGGAAACATTAAATAGTGAAAACCCCTACCTAGTTTGAATTTATTTTCAGTAGCATTCTATTCTTGTGGTTTTAAGAGGTTTACATCATTCCTCACTTCCCGACTTCATTCTTTGAGGCTCGTCGAAGTTGATGATGTTCCACCGGCGTTCGTCATTCTTTTTTGGATACGAAACTCACCTGATGTTCATCTGGGAATTTCACACGATTTAATTTCCAACTCTATAATGTGTTATCTAATTAAAATGGAACACATCACAACGTTTCTATTACATTTTGACGTTGCATCATTATACTGTTTAATTTATGAAATTTCTTAGTTGTTACACTGTGACTTAACGAGCCATTAAGGATCCTCATTTAATGTGCCTCCTCGTCGCCTCATTGCCGCACCACATGTAAAGACCCAATATTTTTCAATGGAAATTATTTTCTTATAAACATTTCATAATCACATGAAATCACAGTATAATGAACTACTATGTTCTATGTGACCTTTAAACATAAGTTTGTCACTTCTGTGATGTGGATTTTGAAAATCTGACATACACGGTTGCAATAAGTAAGTTATTTTGAGTCCAATAAGAAAAACATATTTTTTAGTTAATAGTTACCTACCCTTATGAATAGTAACATACCCTTATGAATAGTGATATACCCTAATGAATAGTAACCTTACCTATGATATATATAAATAATATTCAATTTGAAGTACATTATACCTATATTTTGGAATAAGTAAACAAATGTTTT
This sequence comes from Viscum album, assembly GCA_963277665.1. Taxonomy (NCBI): domain Eukaryota; kingdom Viridiplantae; phylum Streptophyta; class Magnoliopsida; order Santalales; family Viscaceae; genus Viscum; species Viscum album. Next base: position 1,869,494,411 of record OY728159.1, read on the forward strand.
AAAAATATTTTTTAGAATTAATTATGATTTTAGTTAAATGTTAAATTAATAATATTTAGATAATTATTTCTGAAAAACGGACTTCATTTTTGGATTCTACATGTCAAAAAATGGTTGGAGAGAACTTTTTGGATTTTTTTTAAATACTTGAATTTTTATGAATAGTGAAATACTGTAATTTACAAAATAATCTAAATACACTAATTATAGAGTCATGTATGGTGTTCTGCTGATGTAAGCCCAAATGATTTAGATTTACATGATAAAATTACTATTATTTATCTTTTAAGTCTCACAATTCCTTCTTGTTGAGAAATAATAAATTAATGAATATAAAATTGATAAATCCATTCTCACCTCCACTATAAAAACCCACCATCACTCCCTATTCGCTTCACTCCTCTCAAGAATTGTGAATTCTCCAAATTCTATCCAAAGAACTCCCCAACCACCTCTACCACGTCTAAAAAGCCTTGGTCTCACAGAAAGACCAAAAAATCCCCCTGAAGAGTCTCTCAGGGAAGTTTGGTTCAAGAGATAAATTCCTCTTTTCAATTCTTTGTTTTTCCTTTCAAGTTCATTTGTGTTTTTTTCTATTATTACATCTCTTTATACTGATGTTATAATGAATCTAGTACCTTACATGTACTGGAATGATTTCATGATAGTGGAATAATTTATCAACATCTCTTCCTTTTAGCATCATTTATACTAGTAGCAAGAACACCATCCGAGATGTGTTAATTTACCACAGTCAAGGACGATGAGCTTTCAATTTCTATTATCATTCTCAATTATGGTCATTAAACAATTATTGTTATAGTTTTACCAGATTATTATATATGTAATATACCATATATAAAGATCTGTAATCCCTTTGTATAAATGGTATTAAGTTATAATGAAAAATGAGATCGTTGTAATCAAAACCCACAAATTAACCGAAACAGTTATCATTAAAGTTATCTATAATAATTATTCCTCATTCCATGTAACCAAGTTATATAAATGACCAATAAATCCTAAGTATGATCATATATAATATGAGAATTCAATTCTGGAGATTTACATCCATTCCACATGAACTCCATTACCTAAGAACAAGTGAACCAATTATGAAAATAAAGAAAACGAAAACTACAGAATGACAAAATTCAATATAATAATTTATCAATAAGGGAATAAATGAAAAACAATTATGATAAACTAAATAAATTTATAATAGGTTCTGAAATAGTTTATTAATAAGTATAATTTCATATTCCAAGAGCTTATGTTCAAGAGAGGAACATGTTCGGATTTAAGTTAAGGGTTTTTCCATCGGAACATTCATTTTCATTCGGGTTACTTTTATTGTCTATTACCTTAATGAAACACTATTTTATTATTGTTAAATACTCAAAAATTATGTTTTTGGGTTATATATATGTTCACATATTAGATTATTTCCTTATTTTATGGATGGTTTCATATTTTAAATAGAACTTTCGAAATTGTTTCTGAAATAAAAGCCTGATCGAAGGGAATTTCTCCAATTATTAACTATTTTCAATGGAATTATATAATATGTTTTTGGAAACCATTATCTTTATAAAATCAATAATTTTATTATGAAAATAATATCTTACTACACATCCGGTTTTATACAAATATTTTTCCAAAATAACTCTTCTTTTCCATGTAAAATAGAATTTATCTCAAGAATTACTCGAAGATTTTATAAGAGTATCTTCATCTATTTCAACACTCATGTTGATTATTATGTATTATTTGGATTTATATTCCATGTTATCATCTAAAATATTAAATTTAATGGTATATTATTAATTTTTATGTGGATTTGCTATTTTAAATCCGTTTCCCAGTTTACTTGGAATGGTTAGTGTTTATGCTTAATGTTTGAGGAAAGTTATTTTTATTTCATATATTAATTTCAATATGAATGTATATGTTGTTTTTGTATATCCCAATTAATATGAGGAATGAATTAGACATATTAAGTGTCAAATGGGGCCTTCTATATCCCCCTTGGTGTATTAGTAGGTCTCATGAGACAAACTACGGTCTTGGCATAAGGCACTGAAAAAATGATTAGTTATGGTCGTTGCACTAGGCCTTGGTAGTATGGTTATGTTGTCCCGAATTATGCATGAACTCATTATGAAAATAGTATTGATGGTTCATGTGGTTATTCTAGTAGTATAATACACCTGATTATGTTTTTTTATGTCAATATTTACGTAGCTCATTTTTCTACCATATTATGTTCATGATTATTTTTAGAGGCATGTGTTTTCAATCATTCACCATGTCTAATGTTTATGTTATATTCCACTGTATTTATTACCCTTAGTGAGAATTTGAGCACACAAATTTATTATGTTTCATTTTCTCAAGACATAAGGAATTTTATTATGAATGACAAGATGAAATAACCTAGGAGTTATGGATGTTTTCTAAGGAGTTTCTATGTTATATTTCATTTTCTTGTTGTATTGATTAACTTATGTATGAATCTTGTTTCCAATAATACTAAACTAATAAGTCCTTTGGGATGCTTATTCCTTGTTTGTATGAAAATATAATCAAATAAGGCACCGACTCTGGGAAACTCCGGTCAGGTCCTTACAGTTTGTATCAGAGGAATTGTAGTAGAAAACTTGGAAACTCGATTTGGAAAATGTAGATTAGGGAAGAGTCCATAAGAGAGTCTTTGTTGAAAAACATACAAGAATGTCCTGGTATTTCAATAAGAAATATATTATCTAGATATTTAAAACAATACATTATTGTTTGGATACAAGAAGGTAAAGCTGGCTCTGGCACAGATGTACCAAAGTGAATGCTCTGACAAGGAGTTTCGGGCATGACCCGGGGTATCCTAGTACACAAAAAAGGCCCTTGCTGCACTCTTGGTTACGTCACTCCCGGGGTATATGCTTAGGATAATTAAAATTTTCTTTACAAGCCATTATTAAGGATTTAAATGTAAATTTTCCCTTAATGATACCATGTTTATGATTAAGAGAAGGGCTACACGTAGAATTTTGATTTATGCTAAGTATTTTTCTACATTGAGATTATACATTATGATTCATACCCTAATATAGTGTATTCCATTATTTATTAATGGATCCTAGTGGATGGAATGGAAACCACATGAATGCGTGTGCCCCCTATAGGGATTTCCTACTGATGTAAGATAATGATGTTGGATCTGGTATTGTGACTTGTCCCAAGTAACTTTTAACTATACTAGGACAACTTACTCAAGTAATGAATAATAACCTTACCCATATGAAGCATCTGGATCCACCACATGGAGGAGCTATGTTAGATCGATTTATGTGAGAACATCCTCCATCATTCAATGGTAATACAAACCCGTTTGTAGCAAATAAGTGGATATATTCCCTAGAGAATATATTTCTCACTTTGGGATGTAATGAAAGGGAGAAGGTTGTCCTGGAAGTTTATCATCTAACGGAAGATGCAGATCACTGGTTTTCATTAATCCAAAACAAAAATGAGGAGGAAAAATAGAAGATATGGAATGGATGGATTTTAAGGAAATATTATTAGAAAAATATTTCCCTCATGATCTGCGAGCAGATATGGAGTGGTAATTCTTGAATCTGAGGTAGAAGAAGGATAAAAATGTTTCCAACTATGAATCCAACTTTATAAGGCTGGCAAGAAATGCTGCGGACTACACACACAATTCAAGGAGAGAAATTGATTGATTCATTGATGGATTAAAACCATCCCTCTGAAGGGCTCTAGTCTCCCATAATTTCTCATCATATGAAGACATAGTTTCATGTTCTATCATGTTAGAAAGGGAATTCACTATGTCTTATGACTTTAAGGGAAAGAAAGAGAAGAAGGGGGTTACTGAAAACTCTAGGAAATAAAATAATGAAATGGGGAAGAAGGGAAGATTTGAATTTCCATCATGTAGTAATTATGGGAAGAAATACCCTGGAACATGCCTAAAGGGAATGGAAGTCTGTTACATGTGGGTAGAAAAAGGCCACCTATCTCGAGATTGTAAGGGGAATAAAGAATATAAAAATGTTATGTGCTATAATTATAGGTATATGGGACATTATTCACATGAATGTCGTAATTGTCAGAGAAATTTTCCCCAAAGAATCCCAAGGGGGAAAGGCCAAGCTTATGCGGTAAAAACTGTGGAGGTTGAAGATCATAATGAAGTGGTGGTAGGTACATTGATCATTTCATCCATCTTAGCCAATACTTTTTTTTGATTATGGATCATCACATTCATTTATATCTTCCCAGTTTTCCTGAAAAATTTGATATGTCCAATTTGATTTAATAAAGGAGTTATCAGTCAAACCCCCTAGTGGATGTATTATTTCAACAAAGGTGTATCGATTAGTCCCCCTCTTGACAGATAAACATGATTTAGTTGCTAACCTTATCATCATACAAATGGATTACTATGATATAATTCTTGGTATGAATTTGATATCAAATTATGATGTGAAGATCTATTGCAAGAAGAATGAAGTTTTAATTTTTGAGAATGGTGTAGAATCTCTAATTGTCTGAGTAGAAACTTCACCATTTGATTTTCATCAAGATCCACCACCAGTATCTCTACTGAATTCAATTATTGGGGAGAAAGGGAATGAAATAAATATGGATGAGTAGATGAATGTGAAAATAGAGGATGTACCTATTGTAAAACAATATGTTGACCTCTTTCAAGAGGATTTACATGGACATTCTCCTAAGTGGGAAATTGAGTTTTACATTGACTTAATTCTTGGTTTAAGGACCATATCAAAGAACCCATCTAGAATTTTCACTCTCAATTTAGTGGAACTAAAGAAACAACTATAGTAATTGAGTGAGAAAGGATTTATTCAACACAGTGTTTCTCCATGGGGAGCCCCTGTCCACTTTGTCAAGAAGAAAGATGGATCCATGAGGCTGTGCATTGATTATAGGGAAATCAATGCTATTATAATAAATAATAAGTATCCACTACCACGAATTGATTATTTATTTGATAAAATTCATAGAGACCAATATTTTTTGAAGATTGATCTTTGATTTGGATATCATCAGTTTCTTGTGGGAGATGAATACATTCCTAGAACAACATTCCGAACTAGGTATGAGCATTACGAGTTTACAATAATTCCTTTTGGACTAACTAATGCACCATCTGTTTTTATGGATATGATTAATATAGTTTTCAAGGAATATATTGATGAATTTGTGGTGGTGTTTATTTATGATATCCTAGTATACTCTAAAATCCATAAAGATCATGAAAATCACTTGTGCACTATTCCTAAGACACTTATAAGATATAAATTATTTGGTAAGTTTAAAAAGTGTGATTTTTGTCTCTAATCAGTTTCCTTTATGGGCCAAATTATCTCAATTTATGGAATATTGGTGGATCCTATGAAGACAAAGGTTATGAAAGAATGGCTTACTCCAACGAACGTAACTGAGGTATATAGTTTTATTGGTTTAGAAGGTTATTATTAGTGTTTCATTCAGAAAATCGTCCGTTTAGAAAACCCAATGACCAAGCTCACATGAAAATGGTTTATGTTTTTATGGAAAAGGGATTGTGAAGAATGTTTTGAAGAAGTGAAGAGGATATTAGTAAATGTTTTGATCCTAACCCTCTATCATGGAATGACGAGTTTGTTATCTATAGCGATGCATCAAAGAAAGGACTTGGTTGTGTCCTAATGCAGAATGATTGAGTGATTGATTATGCATATAGATAACTAAAAATTTATGAACAGTACTATCCAAATCATGATCTTGAGTTAGTAGTGGTAATCTTTTCTATGAAGATTAAGAGACATTACCTCTATGGTAAAAAATGTGAGATATATACAGATCATAAGAGTTTGAAATATATATTCTCACAGAAAGAACTCAACATGAGACAAAGTAGATGGATTGAGATACTCAAATATTATGATGGAATAATACACTACCACCTGAGGAAAGAAAATGAGGTAGAATATTCTTTGAGAATAAAGGATCATGGAGTTACGAATAATATGATAGTTGAAAGGGATCCTTTGTTCTGGGATCTAGTAAATATGGACATGAGAATTATCAAGGGTGGTAACAAATCACCACTTTTTCAAATGGTCACCAAACCTTCTTTACTGGAAAGGATAAAATGTTCTCAGGCTGATGATGAGGAGTTTCAAAAGAAAATTTACACTATAAATGATGGTAAGTTGACTGAATTTGTATATAAAGGTGGAATTTTGATATTCTAAAAGAGGATTTGTGTTCCCACTATTCCTCAAATAATGTGGGAACTATTAAAGGATTCTCATGGCTTAATTTACTCTATAAACCCTGGTAGCACAAAGATGTATTGATATCTAAATGAGAATTTTTGGTGGGAAAACATGAAGAGGGAGATTTCTGATTATGTGTCGAGATGTTTGGTGTGTCAACAGGTGACAGCTAAAAGACAATGTCCTGGAGGATTCATGCAACCCCTTCATATTCCTATGTGGAAATGGGATGATATTACAATGTAATTTTTCATGGGACTACCAAAATCTCCAAGAGAGAATGATGCGATATTGGTCATTGTTTACCGTCCTACAAAATCACCACATTTTCTTCCTATAAGAGAAGATTCACCGCTTGAAGGTTTAATAAGACTATATATCAATGAAGTTGTAAGACTCCATGGTGTATGATTGTCAATTTTTTAAGATCATCATACCCACTTTACATCACAATTCTGAAAAAGTCTTCAGATGGCCCTAGATAATGATCATTGTTTGAGCACTTCCTACCACCCACAAACTAATGGAAAATCAGAATAGACTATTCAAACATGGGAATACATGTTGAGGTATTGTTTACTTGAAATTTAAAGAATGTGGGATCAGTATTTACCCCTCGTATAATTTTCCTAAAGCAATATCTTACATTAATTTTTAGATGGCACCATATGAAGCGTTGTATGGAAAGAGATGTCGTACACCAACTTGCTGGGATGATGTCGGTGAAAAAAAGCTCATAGGCCTAGAACTTATCGAGGAAACAATGTAAAAAGAAAAGATTACCCAAGACCATATCAAAATAGTTTAATGTGGGAAAAATATATATTATGATAACCAAATGATGGATTTAGAATTTGATTAAGGAGATCATGTTTTCATAAAGGTATCTACATGGATGGTTATTATACGATTCGCTAAGAAGGGAAAATTAAGTCCCAAGTACATCATACCTTTTGAAATTATGGATCCAATTGGAGACATAAATTAACATTTCATAATACCACCAAGTCTCTCTAATGTTCAAAATGTGATCCACAAGTCTATGTTAAGGAAATACATGCCAGACCCAATGCATGTACTCACCTACAATGAAATTGAACTTGAGCCCGATCTGTCTTATTGCGAAGAGCTTATAAAGATTCTTGATTTGAGAGAACAAGTATTGAGAAATCAAATGACTCATCTGGTGAAGGATATTTTGAGAACAATAATATGGAAGAGGCAACATGGGAGAATGAGGAGCTTATGTTGAAGATATACCTCAATCATTTTAGTTAACATTTTGTGAATTTTGAGGGAAAACTTTTTGTAAGGAGGGGAGGATGTAACGACCAAATATTTTTCAATGGAAATTACTTTCTTATAAAAATGTCACCATCAAATTAAATCACAACATAATTAACTACTAAGTTCTATGTGACTTTTATACATATATTTGAAACTTATGTGATGTGAATTTCAAAAATCTAACATACAGGGTTGCGATCAGTATGTTATTTGGAGTCCGATAAGAAAAAAATATTTTTTTATTAATAATAACCTACCCTTATGAATCGTAACATACCCTTAAGAAATATTGATATACCCTAATGAATTTTAACCTTACATATGATAGTATATAAATTATATTCATGTTGAAGTACAATATTATTATGTTTTGGAATATGTAAATAAATGTTTCAAAATTGTTTTTTAATAATAAATTATTATTTAATTAAATATTAAATTAAACATATTTAGAATTTTTTTTTTCTGAAGAATGGACTTCATTTCTGGACTCTGCACGTTAAAAAATGGTTGTGTTGAATTTTTAGGATTTTTTTGAAATACTTGAATTTTTTATGTATAGTTCAATACCATAATTTAAAAAATCAGCTAGATACACAAATTATAGAGTCATGTATGATGGTATGATTATGTAAGCCCAATTGATTTGTATTCAAATTATAAACTTATTATTATTGGTCACAAAAGACTCACTATTCCTTGTCTTGTGAAGAAATAATAAATTAATGAATATAAAATTGGGAAATCCCCTCTCCCCTCCACTATAAAAACAACCATCACTCCCTCTTCTCTTCACTCCTATCAAACCTTTTTCCTTCTTGAAATTCTGTCCAAATATATTATCAAACTCCTCTCCCATGTCAAAAGATCCTTGGTTTCACAAAAATTCCATAACCTCCCCCATATGGAGGCTCTCAATGAAGTTTGGTTCAGGAGGTAAATTCCTCTTTTTTATTAATTGTTTTTTCTTTTAAAGTTCAATTATTTTCTTTTTCTATAATTACCTCTCCTTATCCAAATGTTGTGATGAGTCCAGTACCTTACATGTACAGTAATGTTTTCATGATAGTGGAAGAAGTTATCATCATCTCTTCCTTTAACCTTCTTTTATACTAGTAGCAAGAACACCATCCGAGATGTGTCAATTTACCACATTCAAGGGCGATGGGCATTCAATTTCCATTACCATTATAAATTCTGGTCGTGAAACCATTCTTGTTATGGTTGAACCAGATTATTATATATACAATATACCATATGAAAGGTTTTGGAATCCCTTTGTAAACATAGTATTAATTTATAAAGAAAAATGAGTTCTTTGTAATCAAAACCCACAAATCAACCGAAACAGTTATCATTAAAGTTCTATATAATAATTCATCCTCATTCCATGTAACCAAGTTAAATAAATGACCCCTACCACCTATGGATGATGATAAATAATATGCAAATCAAATTCTGGAGATTTAAATCAGTTCGACTTGAATTTCATTACTTAATAACAAGTGAACCAATTATGAAAATAAAGAAAACGAACACTGCAGAATGACAAAATTCAATACAATAACTTACCAATAAGGGCATAAATTAACTAAAAATAATTATGATAAACTAATTAAATGTATAATATGTTCTGAAATATGTTTTTAATAAGTATAATTTCATATTCTAGGAGCTTATGTTCAAGAGCTGAACACGTTCGGATTTAATGTAAGGGTTTTCCACCTGAACATCCATTTTCATTCGGGTTACTTGTATTATCCATTACCTCAATTAAAATCTTGTTTATTATTATTTAATAATTAACAAATATATGTGTGGGTTATATAAATGTTTACCGCCTTGAATATTTCCTTATTTTATGGACGAATACACTTTTTAAAAGGAACTTTCGAAATTGTTTCCGAAATACAAGCCCAATCCAAGGGAATTTCTCTAATTCTTACCAATTTTCAAAGGCACTGTATAATATGTTTTTAGAAACCAAAATCTTTATAAAATCACTAATATTGTTAAGAAAATACTATATTAATTCAATTCTTGTTTTATACAAATATTTTTCCAAAACAACTCTTCTTTTCCAAGTAAAAGAGTACTTATCTCAAGATTTACTCGATGATTTCATAAGAGTATCTACATCTATTTCAACACAGTTGTTGAATCCTATGTATTATTTGGATTAGTATGCCAGGTTATCATCTACCATATTTTATTTAATGGTTTATGATTACATTGGATGTGGATGAGCTATCTTAAATCCATTGCCCAATTTAATCTGAATAGTTATTGTTTAGGCTTAGTGTTCGAGGAAAGTTATTTGCATTTCATATATTAATTTCAATATTAATGTATATGTGGTCTATGTTTATCCCCACTCATACGAGGAATGCATTAGACATATTAAGTGTCATGTGAGGCCCTCTATAGCCCCTTGTGTAACATACATGACTTTTTTTAAAGTTAAATTCCATTTAATTTCCATTCATTCTTTGTTTTTGGGGGTTTTCCAAGATTTTATAGAGTAATAGTGAGTTTTCATGAATTGGTCCAAACCGTGAGCCCAATTCCAGATTTTAAAATAAATTTTGATTCCTTTATAACTCCTTCATTTTTCAACATTTTTCATCCATTCCAATTCCTAATTTTCATCCCCTAAACTATTAAAACCACCATATTAATTTGGACCATTTAGAAATCAATAATCATGGTGGATATGAGTTTTTATTTAAGGGATTGAGCCTGCCCGAAAGCCCATTTTTTCATTAAAAATAAATTTTAATTCTTTAATATCTCCTTAAGTATTTACCTTTTTTCCGTGATTCCAACTCTCACCTGAGCCCAATTACCTAAGTCTTGCCCCCATTCTCTCCTCCCCTAATGTGAATCTCAATAAGAGTGCGACATTTGTCCAAACATCTCTAATTTCAGAAATCTCCTAGATTTGGAGAGGTAAATTGATCCATTCATAACTCATTATATTTGTACTCTTTTCCCCCATTACAGTTCCTACATGATCTCCTAATACTTTTTTGAACCTCACTTTAATGGTTGGATGTTTTAAAATTCAGATACTTGAGGATTTTGGGTCGTTTTATTCAATATTTTTTTGATTAAGTGTTTCTCTCATCAATTTGTTCCTTCTTCTTAGGGTTTCCTCCCTATTTCACTATGTTCTAAAATGTCCAAAATTTAGGGTTCGAACCTATGGTTTGATTTGGTGACTTTTTGGTTAAATATTTTGGTCTAGGGAAGGATTTATCATCCTTGTGATACGGCGGTGGTGTGGTTGATGTTTCACACTAAGTTTTGAGGGATTCGACACTTTCGGTAGGTGGTTCCATGTGTAAACAATTATTGATGAGTTATATTGTTGTATTTACTCATTTTTCATATTCCTTATATGTTGGTTGTGGTTAAAAAACTATTTATGATTGATTTGGTTATGTGTTTAATTTTATAGTTGCATTTTAACTTGAAATTGGGTTTTTTCATGTGTTACTCGTGGGGTATTATTTGGGTGTATTTTATAACATATGGAATTGGTTTAAAAAAATATTGTTTGGCCTGAAAATTATGGTCTGGTAACGTATTAGTGTCATGTTGCCTAAAAATAGTGTTTTTGAATAGGTTTTATGTGTAAAACATTGTTATACTTCTTAAGAGAACTTTATGAAAATGTGTGTTTTCATTTGGATATTTTGTTGTATTATTCATGGTGATTTTATAAAACTTGAAAGTGGTTTTATAAATGTATATAGGGATTCCAATTCTATTTTGGATAGGAATTGGTATGGTTTTTGGTCTTAAATGGGGGTTTTGAAATCGGTTTTGTGTGCAAGACCTATTTACATCACTTGGGTTCTTTTTATGAAAATTGTAAATGTTTTAGTTGGTTAAACAAAGTGGGAAAATGGTGAATATGTAATTTTTGGGATGATTGTTGACTTATTAAGGGGTTTTTAAATGTGAAGGGATGTTTTAAGATGTCAAACATTTTTATAATGCTTTGTAAATTTCTGAAATGTTTTATTAAATTGTGACGTTGGAGCGAAACTTGTTTGTGGGCTATTTCATGTATGTTTGCTGATAAAATGATTTTGAAGGTAAAAAGGGTATTATATAACAAGTGAGTGGGCTGTTATGATATTTATAATATATTGGAATGGTTTTATAAAATTGTTTACTGGATTTGTGGAAGTGTTAAAAAAATGTGAAAAGTGATGTTGGCTATTTTGGTGTGAGCCAGATTTCAAAATCAATTTGAATGAAAAGTGGACTTTTGTGACTTGTGTTGTATACATGTGGGATGTGTGGGGAATTTATGATATGGAAATGATATTTTCATGTGAAAAGTATATTCATTGACTTGTTGAACTTTTTTGATCTCAAAGGGAAAACCCGGGTATCTAGGTGGGTGGATGTGTACTAGTATGCTAGTGAATCCATGGGGTTTGACCTTAGTTTCACTTAGAAATATTTATACTTACAACTATAACTAAAATATGATGATGATGATTGGGGACCAATAGTTTATGAGTATGTTCCCCACTAGTGGCTCATGCACGAGAACAGATATTTGTGATAGTTACTGTCACCGAGATACGGGGTACCTGGGACCCACAGCTAGCTAGTGCCTAGGGGTTATTTCCCATTACTTGTGCTCACTAGATATATTGTGATTATTATCGGCATATGGTATGAGTGGATGGAAAATTCAGTATCTTTGGTATTTATTTTATAAGTGTTTATTCTTTAAATTAGCTAACCTGATTTTTTTATTTAAGTTTCATCTTTTAGAAATTATAACTAGCATTTCATGTTTTTGAAAACTGCCATGCTTTTCGTCATTAAATGTTTATCACATGGAATCTATTAGTGGTGGTATCATATTGGGATTTGGATCACACCCTACTTACACCCTTGGGTGTAAGTAGACTTGGTTTTTTTTTTTGTCGTAGGTTGGGTACAATTTTTAGTTCCAATGGTTCGGGTTTCTAGTTGGTCCTTGGTGGTGAAGTCTTGTGGAGATTTCTTGAGGGCAGTGCCCCTTTCCATGAGGGTTCTTGGGATGTTCACTTTTGGTTTTGTACGTTTTTTTATAGTCTTTTTGAGTTGTTTTAAAATATGTAATTCAGTTCTGATTTTTTGTAAAAGATTGTTTGGATTGAAAAATCCAGATTCGTTTTATTGGATTCTTTTGATGTTTTAAGTTTATAAACTCAGGTAAATCATTCCCAATTTTAATTTTATGATACCCAGGCACTTGTGACAGCCTTTGGGGATTTTGAATTCCCTTTGGGCATTGTTTTGGGCTGGTTCAAGGCCGAAGATGCTTCAATCATTTGAGCTCCATCCATAGGTCTCAGAGAGAAGCTGACTCGTAGTCAGGGGAAATCACAGCTTCGTTTAAACCCTTGTACAAAGTTAAATCCTCATTATTAAAGATAAGAAGAGTTTAAACCTATGGTGTCATCATCTTTATTCTGTTGTTCCTGTTCGGTGGAAATAGGTGGAGGGCCTTGTACCCATGTCATCGTCTAATGTTATTCCGTCCCCCCTTTGGTTTCCATTGAGTCTTTGGAGAAATGTTTGATGTTTGCATAGACAGGTTGAGAACATGGTTATCACTTGTTTAGTAGTGAACATGCCATATAAAACCATTTATATTAAAGGATATCCACTTTTAGTTCATGGTTTCCCAAACCGTGCATACTAACCATGTGGTCGTCCCAACTCTTTAAATTTTTGGGTTTTTCTGTACCAGCCCATGCTGGTCGGTTAAGATGGTTGGTTCTTATGGTGGGGATACCCACTATGAGTCCTATATAAGTTCTTTTTTAAATTTCTAATGGAATTATAGCCTTTGAACCGGGGAGTCTATTCAGGCATCCCCCTGTTAGTGTCCTGATTCTGTCGCAAAACAAATATAGGTTGTCTCTTACGGTGGGGAGCCTATTTTTGTTCCCCCGTACCAGTAAATCATACATATCCATGGTCTTGGATAGGAAGTAGGTAGTCACGTTCGGAGCTATAAAGGTACCTACATCTTCCTTGGCTAAACGTTGGGATTGGAGTGTGCCCAATGGTTTAGTTATAAGCAAGGTAAGTGTAACCTTGTTCGATGTTGTTGTTCATTTGGGTGAGTTGATTGAGTCTTGTTCGGATAGTGTTTAAGGAGTTTTATTTCGGGATAAAGTATGAATGTGATTGATCATTTCAGGAAAGAGGTGTAGGTTTTTTTGTTAGAGTAATAATTCATTAATTGATCACTGGAGGTGTTTTGTCCTTTGGGGGTGAAACCTGGCAAGGGAGTACCTCTTGGTTTCTCAGTTGGGTTTGGTTATTGCTTTGACCTTGATTTGACTTTATAGGATGGAAAGTGTTCATGGTGGGGAGAATTATCAGATATATGACTTATTTTAAAGTTAAATTCCATTTAATTTCCATTCATTCTTTGTTCTGGGGGTTTTCCATGATTTTATGGAAGAATGGGTGAGTTTTCATGAATTGGGCCAAACTGTGAGCCCAATTCCATATTTAAAAATAAATGTTGATTCCTTTATAACTACTTCATTTTTAACATTTTTTCATCCCTTCTAATTTCTAATTGTCAACCACTGACCTTGTAACACCCCGAGCTTCCACGATACGCTTCTCATTCAATAATACAATAGCTTGCATTGTACGCAACTTCGAGTTCTAAAACATCGCGACAAATCAAAGTAGCCGTTATGAATAGTAATAACCAATTTTTAAAATTATATAAATTTTATATTTCAAAATGGACTTCATTTTTGTATTCCTAATATTGAAATTAGCCTATGTTGAATTTTTTGTAATTTTCTGAGAACTTCAAAATTTTTATGAATAGTGAAAAATACTTAAAACAACTTTTTTAATAAAAATAATTCATAGTGATAAATTATACTATTGAGGGGTTTTAGAGTATAATTAGAATATATTTTTACCATTTTATCCAATGGTGGTCATTAGAATTAATTTTCATTGAAATTGGACATAAACAATTGCCAATCTTTTGATATAAATTGTTTCTTAAAAACACGCTATTTGTTGTGACAGCGGGAATTAATTATAAAATTAATTAATGCAACTAATATGTTTGGAATTTTGTAAAATAGACATCATTTTTGAATTCGTAATATCAATTATAGCTTAGGGTGAAATTTTGGCCTTATTCTGAAAAACTTCAATTTTTGATGAATAGTGAAACCACTAAGTGGTAGTTAAATAACTGATTTTTCGTTTAAATGAAATATTACCACTTCTGTGATTTGATTTTCAAAAATCCGACATACATGGTTGTCATTAAGAAGTAAAATGTGGTTCAATGAGATCAAAATAATTTTTTGGTGAATAGTAACTTTTAAGTTCTTAATCGCGATTAGAGGTAATTAGTGTAGTTTAAGGTAAAAACAATGTTTTATTAATATGATATGAGCTTGAAACTTGTCCTACTCATATTGGATGAGTCATGGCAGACCAAGACAACCCATGGGTCAACTTGGGGACCCCATGGAGCCACTTTAGTTGGAAAATGACATTAATATATATTTATTTAATGTTGAAATTAAATTGACACAAACATGAGTTGTTTTACTAAAATAGTTTTTAAGTGGGGTTAAAAAAGTCCAAATTTTGACTATAAATGTTCATTAGAAAGCTAAAAAGATTTCCTACATCATAGTATTTTTTTTATAATTTTTAGACATTAAATAAATTAAATTATTTATGACATCATTATGATGCAGCGATGACCTCATTATTTAATGATTTAAATAAAATGGGAAGATAATGCAACATCCAAGGCTTACACTTGTCCAAAGCCAATTGGATGAGGATATTTCGAACCCTTATCACCTTAGCCTCTAATTATATAAGTGTGGGACCTTTAGAATCCGAAAAGCATTGTGAAATAATGTAACATTTCAATCTTTCCAAAAGTGCTCCTCCTCTCCACTTATAAAAGGCCCCCACCCCTCCCACCTCATTTACACTTTCAAGCCATTTGGCTCGGCCAACCTCTGCCCAAATACTCTCCCAAAATTCCTCCCTTACTCATAGAAGCCTCACATTGGGCATAACTCTTCCCAAGGAAGCCTTTGGCTCAAATCAAAAAGAGTTACCCGATTTTGAGGTAATGTCTTTTCTAATGTTGTTTTGTTTTATTTTTCTTCTCCAACCCCCTAAACTCTTTTTATTCATTTATTTTGTGACAAAACCAGTATCCTCAATATACTAGGATTTTGTTATAAGAAGTATTAGAGCTACACTTACACACACCTACATCTAATGGTTAAAGAACATACGGTTTCTGTGGATGGCGAATTTCTGCCTCACGAAACGATGATTGTTCAACACTCATATAACACCTTCAAAGGTGGCCATTAAGATGTCACTATATTTATATATGATGTATAATGTGTTTATGTTTTACTTATGCTTCTGTATTTCTCATTTATGGCTTACTTTATGATTTCCATTATGGGTAAAACGCGATAATTTCATTTTAGGAAGTGCGGACTACCGCCCCCTCAAAGTGATTTGAATCGTTAATGCCATATGTGGGATGTATAAAGGATGGAGTAAATGGTATTATACACTATATTATACTGGAATTATATTATACATTTATATCATTATGATTTAGTTCCATTAAATATGAAATTGAAATGAAAGTAGCGTTCATGCGTACGTACGGCTTACCGTCTCCATGAACGGTGCATTTCATTTCTCACCTCTAAATGTTACGTAATATTATAAATGAATGTATATACTGGATATATAATATATATATGACATCTAAATCATGAATATAATTCTGGATATAATGGATATTTCACCACATAAACAACTTGTAATTATAAGAAGCTTATTGTTGACTCAAGTACCAAAGATCGACAAAACGACCGTTATTAACTTAAATAATTACATAATGTTCATATCATTGTAATAAGTGATATAATAAGGATAATGAAATTTAAAATGGTTCTTAATAAGGTATATATTAACTCTAGTTTATTATTCAGGAGGTTAAAGAACGGTTGAGTCAAGTCAGACACGAGGTAAGGGAACTTCTTAACCTAATTTCCATTCTTTGGGTTAATCTCCTACTTTCAAATTATGTCATGATATTATTATGTCCTATCTTGTATTTTTACTTTCTTCATGTGTACCTATAGTGAATACACATAATAGATCTATTTTATTTTAAAAATGATCTTTTTAAGGACTTCGTCTCAATCCCCTTTCATTGAGGCATATTTGGTTTTATACACAATTTTCTTTTATACGGTGTATAAACCCCTTTGACTTTTACGTTTATTCAAAAGGAATCTTTTTTATACGAAGCGTTTTACTAAACGACAAAAAGAGAATGTTTTTATTTCCGTACTTATGCGGCGACAACGACTTCTCCGCCGCCGTGACCATTATTTGAGTTTCGGCTTCCTCTACAAGCCATCATTTTTTTTAATGAAAAATAAATACAAAGTTTTAACTTTCTTTTATTTTGGTATTAAAAATGGTTTTTGAAAGCGTTTTTATCATATCAAAGTGTTGTATTGATATCTTGTGATTGAAATGTGGAAATGTTATGTTTCCTTTATGCATGTTTTATGTGATACGATTATGTTATGGTTTATGATATGTTTAAACCTATTCATATGAGGAATGCATTGGACTTAATAAGTGACGGGTGGAGCCCGCTATAGCTCCTCGATGCATCGGAAGGTCTCATGAGACAAACTAGTGTCTTGGCACGAGGCCTTGACAAAATCTTATTTGTGGTCTTGGCACGAGGCCTTGACTACGTGGTTATGATAGTCTGGCATTATGCATTCCATCATTATGAAAGTGGTTATTGATATTGCATGTGATTATTCGACCAGTAGAATATCCATGTGAAGAAGTAAATGGCATTATCTCATTTTACTTTTGCCATATTATGTTGATGTTCAAGTTTAAAAAGGCTTTTGTTTTAGTTATACATTGCCTTAAATGTTTATGTTTATTTATGAAAGCTTCCGCAATATTGTTATCCTTACTGAGCATCTGAGCTCACCCCTTTCAATGTTTAAATATTTTCCAGGATGTGAAGAAGTGTATTATGACTGACTTGCAAGGATAGTCAGTGAAGATATGAGTGTGGACTATGAAGACCATGTTATTGTAGTTTGTTTAATATTGATGTAATGAAAGACTTATGAATGTATCTAGTGTTTCCAAGGCTACTAACTAATCGGTCTTTCGAGACTTGATCTTTTGTGATCATGCCAATGTTACAAAGTAATGCACCGACTCTGGGTAGCTGGGGTCGGGGCGTTACAGTTGGTATCAGAGGCAGTTTAGTACTAACCTTGGAAGCTAGATTTAGATAAACTCTGATTAGATCACATAGCCCAAAGATAGACTTTGAGGATTAGTATAGAAGAACTTCCTAGAATTTTGGTATTATAGAGATGTTATGACTTTTCCGAGCAACACATCCCTGTCTGGATACGAGCAGGTAGAGGCGGCTCTGGCACAGATGTACCTAGGGGTAAAACCCGAAAACACCGCTTTGAGCTAGACTCGAACGGGAACTGGTGCACGACAACGGGCCTTGCTGCACTCTTGGTTACGACACTCCCGGGGGATATGCTTAGGATAATTCTCATTTTATTTACAAACCACTATGAAGGGTTATGAGTATATACTTTCTCAAAGAAAACATTTCTTTTTATGATTATGGATTATATCCATAAATAGTTCAATTTATGTTAAGTGTTTTATAAGTATGGAATTATGTATTTTGATTCATAAACTAATCTAGTTTATGCCATTGTTTAGAAATGGCGCCTAGTGGAAGGAATGGAAACCGTATCAATGCACGAACTCCGTGTAGGTATTTCCCTCCTGATCAAGATAATTATTGTGGATCTGGAGATACAACTGGTGCTGATCAACTTATTACCATACTGGGACAACTCACTCAGGTTATGAATAATAACCTTACTCGTATGGAGCACCCTGATCCGCAACGTGGAGGATCAATGCTAGATCGTTTCATGAGGCAACAACCACCAACCTTTAATGGGAGTACAAATCCTATAGTAGCTGAGAAATGGATAAATTCCTTAGAGAAAATATTCCATGCCTTGGGGAGTAGTGAAAGGGAGAAGGTTGTCATGGCAGTTTACCGCCTCACTGGAGATGCCGATCAGTGGTGGTCGCTGATTCAAAACACAAAGGAAGATGATGACGTATCGAATATGGAATGGAGGGAGTTCAAAGATCTTTTCTTAGAAAAATACTTTCCTCGTGACCATCGAGCAGATATGGAAAGGCAATTTCTGAGTTTGAGGCAGAAGGAGGATGAGAATGTCGCAAAGTATGAGGCTAACTTTACAAGGTTAGCGAGGCATGCTGCCGATTATATACGTAACCCAAGGAGTAAGATTGATCGTTTCTTTGATGGGTTAAAACCATTTCTCCATCGAGCTTTGGTATCACAATCCTTTTCATCATACGAAGATATTGTATCATGTGCTATCAAGACAGAAAAGGAATTCTCTAAGTCTTATGACAACAAAGTAAAGCAAGAGAAGAAGAGAACGGTGGAAAAAGAGACAGATAAAGGGAAAAAGGGAAAGAAGGATTTTCCATTATGTGATAATTGTGGGAAGAATCACCCTGGTACTTGCCTAAAAGGAATGGGAGTTTGTTATAAATGTGGAGAAAAGGGTCACCAGGCTCGTGATTGCAAGGGAAAGAAAGAGGCTGTCAAAGTTGAATGCTACAATTGTAGAGAAATGGGTCATTATGCAAATGAATGTCCTAAGCGTCAGGGAAACTTACCTCAGAAAAGGCCAAGGGATCAAGGACAATCTTATGCTGTTACTACAGTTGAAGCAGAATAACTAATGTATTGGTGCTTTTGGACTCAAGGATTATATTTTGGTTATAAGAATAATGTAATATATATATATGGATTGTACTGCAGTACTTTTTGATTTCAGTAAGGTTTTAATATGATTAAGGTAATCATATTTTTAGTATGTGACAATAAGAGAAACTTTTCTTTGTTTTGGGAATCTGATAAATTGATTTTGGAATTTAGAGACCTTTTAGAGAAAGTCTGGATGGAGGTATTTTGGATAACTATTAAGGTTGGAATGGATTAAGTTGAACTTTGGATAGTATTGTTTAAGGTTAAAGCATTTATGAAGATAATTTTTGGAATATTATGATACTATAGTTTTAGGAAAAGGACAACCTGCAGGGTGGGGTATCACTCGTCGCGTCGGACAAAGCTGCAGGAATCGAACCCACAACCATAGTGCGGCAAGCCTTTATTTCCTACCACTAGCCTACAGGAATTCCCTGGTTATTACAATATAATTTTACTAATCTAAATGGTATGTGTTAACATTTGGAACCTTATACAATTAGGATAATAATAATATTTTTGAGTTCTATTATCTTTTTGAGTGAAAGATGAGTTGAAGGTTGAAACACTAATTGTCAAGCATAAATATATATATACCTATCTCTTATTCAATGAATAAATTAATTCTTAAACTTTAGTAAAGGGATATTAAAACAAAAAATGTGTTATCCTAATACCTTATGTCTTGTTGAACTGATGATATTTTAAATCAACATAGATTGAAGGCTTTGAGGCCCTCAATTTGACAGTTGATTGTGATTGATGACCTCAATCACTCCCTACAAATATTTACGTTTTTCCTCCAATTATATGTCTTTAATTGCCACCAATGTTCTCCTTATCGAGATCATAATTTGGTGGTGACTTTCTTATTTCCATTTTCCCTCTTATTAAGGCTAAATTTTATTAACCTTATTTCCGATGTGGGTTTTCCACAAAGGTATTTTCTATTTTCAACCTCTTATTTTTAAAGAAAAATATCAAATTGCGAGGACTCAATTTATTGAAGGAGGGGAGAATGTAACACCCCGAGCTTCCACGATACGCTTCTCATTCAATAATACAATAGCTTGCATTGTACGCAACTTCGAGTTCTAAAACATCGCGACAAATCAAAGTAGCCGTTATGAATAGTAATAACCACTTTTTAAAATTATATAAATTTTATATTTCAAAATGGACTTCATTTTTGTATTCCTAATATTGAAATTAGCCTATGTTGAATTTTTTGTAATTTTCTGAGAACTTCAAAATTTTTATGAATAGTGAAAAATACTTAAAACAACTTTTTTAATCAAAATAATTCATAGTGATAAATTATACTATTGAGGGGTTTTAGAGTATAATTAGAATATATTTTTACCATTTTATCCAATGGTGGTCATTAGAATTAATTTAACATTGAAATTGGACATAAACAATTGCCAATCTTTTGATATAAATTGTTTCTTAAAAACACGCTATTTGTTGTGACAGCGGGAATTAATTATAAAATTAATTAATGCAACTAATATGTTTGGAATTTTGTAAAATAGACATCATTTTTGAATTCGTAATATCAATTATAGCTTAGGGTGAAATTTTGGCCTTATTCTGAAAAACTTCAATTTTTGATGAATAGTGAAACCACTAAGTGGTAGTTAAATAACTGATTTTTCGTTTAAATGAAATATTACCACTTCTGTGATTTGATTTTCAAAAATCCGACATACATGGTTGTCATTAAGAAGTAAAATGTGGTTCAATGAGATCAAAATAATTTTTTGGTGAATAGTAACTTTTAAGTTCTTAATCGCGATTAGAGGTAATTAGTGTAGTTTAAGGTAAAAACAACATTTTATTAATATGATATGAGCTTGACACTTGTCCTACTCCTATTGGATGAGTCATGGCCGACCAAGACAACCCATGGGTCAACTTGGGGACCCCATGGAGCCACTTTAGTTGGAAAATGACATTAATATATATTTATTTAATGTTGAAATTAAATTGACACAAACATGAGTTGTTTTACTAAAATAGTTTTTAAGTGGGGTTACAAAAGTCCAAATTTTGACTATAAATATTAATTAGAAATCTAAAAAGATTTCCTACATCATAGTAGTTTTTTTATAATTTTTAGACATTAAATAAATTAAATTATTTATGACATCATTATGATGCAGCGATGACCTCATTATTTAATGATTTAAATAAAATGGGAAGATAATGCAACATCCAAGGCTTACACTTGTCCAAAGCCAATTGGATGAGGATATTTCGAACCCTTATCACCTTAGCCTCTAATTATATAAGTGTGGGACCTTTAGAATCCGAAAAGCATTGTGAAATAATGTAACATTTCAATCTTTCCAAAAGTGCCCCTCCTCTCCACTTATAAAAGGCCCCCACCTCTCCCACCTCATTTACACTTTCAAGCCATTTGGCTCGTCCAACCTCTGACCAAATACTCTCCCAACATTCCTCCCTTACTCATATAAGCCTCACATTGGGCAGAACTCTTCCCAAGGAAGCCTTTGGCTCAAATCAAAAAGAGTTACCCGATTTTGAGGTAATGTCTTTTCTAATGTTGTTTTGTTTTATTTTTCTTCTCCAACCCCCTAAACTCTTTTTATTCATTTATTTTGTGACAACACCAGTATCCTCAATATACTAGGATGTTGTTATAATAAGGATTCGAGCTACACTTACACACACCTACATCTAATGGTTAAAGAACATACGGTTTCTGTGGATGGCGAATTTCTGCCTCACGAAACGATGATTGTTCAACACTCATATAACACCTTCAAAGGTGGCCATTAAGATGTCACTATATTTATATATGATATATAATGTGTTTATGTTTTACTTATGCTTCTGTATTTCTCATTTATGGCTTACTTTATGATTTCCATTATGGGTAAAACGCGATAATTTCATTTTAGGAAGTGCGGACTACCGCCCCCTCAAAGTGATTTGAATCGTTAATGCCATATGTGGGATGTATAAAGGATGGAGTAAATGGTATTATACAATATATTATACTGTAATTAGATTATACATTTATATCATTATGATTTAGTTACATTAAATATGAAATTGAAATGAAAGTAGCGTTCATGCGTACGTACGGCTTACCGTCTCCATGAACGGTGCATTTCATTTCTCACCTCTAAATGTTACGTAATATTATAAATGAATGTATATGATAGATATATAATATATATATGACATCTAAATCATGAATATAATTCTGGATATAATGGATATTTCACCACATAAACAACTTGTAATTATAAGAAGCTTATTGTTGACTCAAGTACCAAAGATCGACAAAACGACCGTTATTAAATTAAATAATTACATAATGTTCATATCATTGTAATAAGTGATATAATAAGGATAATGAAATTGAAAATGGTTCTTAATAAGGTATATATTAACTCTAGTTTATTATTCAGGAGGTTAAAGAACGGTTGAGTCAAGTCAGACACGAGGTAAGGGAACTTCTTAACCCAATTTCCATTCTTTGGGTTAATCTCCTACTTTCAAATTATGTCATGATATTATTATGTCCTATCTTGTATTTTTACTTTCTTCATGTGTACCTATAGTGAATACACATAATAGATCTATTTTATTTTAAAAATGATCTTTTTAAGGACTTCGTCTCAATCGCCTTTCATTGAGGCATATTTGGTTTTATACACAATTTTCTTTTATACGGTGTATAAACCCCTTTGACTTTTACGTTTATTCAAAAGGAATCTTTTTTATACGAAGCGTTTTACTAAACGAAAAAAAGGGAATGTTTTTATTTCCGTACTTATGCGGCGACAACGACTTCTCCGCCGCCGTGACCATTATTTGAGTTTCGGCTTCTTCTACAAGCCATCATTTTTTTAATGAAAAATAAATACAAAGTTTTAACTTTCTTTTATTTTGGTATTAAAAATGGTTTTTGAAAGCGTTTTTATCATATCAAAGTGTTGTATTGATATCTTGTGATTGAAATGTGGAAATGTTATGTTTCCTTTATGCATGTTTTATGTGATACGATTATGTTATGGTTTATGATATGTTTAGACCTATTCATATGAGGAATGCATTGGACTTAATAAGTGACGGGTGGAGCCCGCTATAGCTCCTCGATGCATCGGCAGGTCTCATGAGACAAACTAGTGTCTTGGAACGAGGCCTTGACAAAATCTTATTTGTGGTCTTGGCACGAGGCCTTGACTACGTGGTTATGATAGTCTAGCATTATGCATTCCATCATTATGAAAGTGGTTATTGATATTGCATGTGATTATTCGACCAGTAGAATATCCATGTGAAGAAGTAAATGGAATTATCTCATTTTACTTTTGCCATATTATGTTGATGTTCAAGTTTAAAAAGGCTTTTGTTTTAGTTATACATTGCCTTAAATGTTTATGTTTATTTATGAAAGCTTCCGCAATATTGTTATCCTTACTGAGCATCTGAGCTCACCCCTTTC
Source organism: Viscum album (assembly GCA_963277665.1). Classification (NCBI taxonomy): domain Eukaryota; kingdom Viridiplantae; phylum Streptophyta; class Magnoliopsida; order Santalales; family Viscaceae; genus Viscum; species Viscum album. Next base: position 1,869,518,442 of record OY728159.1, read on the forward strand.
AATGTTTAAATATTTTCCAGGATGTGAAGAAGTGTATTATGACTGACTTGCAAGGATAGTCAGTGAAGATATGAGTGTGGACTATGAAGACCATGTTATTGTAGTTTGTTTAATATTGATGTAATGAAAGACTTATGAATGTATCTAGTGTTTCCAAGGCTACTAAACTAATCGGTCTTTCGAGACTTGATCTTTTGTGATCATGCCAATGTTACGAAGTAATGCACCGACTCTGGGTAGCTGGGGTCGGGGCGTTACAGTTGGTATCAGAGGCAGTTTAGTACTAACCTTGGAAGCTAGATTTAGATAAACTCTGATTAGAGCACATAGCCCAGAGATAGACTTTGAGGATTAGTATAGAAGAACTTCCTAGAATTTTGGTATTATAGAGATGTTATGACTTTTCCGAGCAATACATCCCTGTCTGGATACGAGCAGGTAGAGGCGGCTCTGGCACAGATGTACCTAGGGGTAAAACCCGAAAACACCGCTTTGAGCTAGACTCGAACGGGAACTGGTGCACGACAACGGGCCTTGCTGCACTCTTGGTTACAACACTCCCGGGGGATATGCTTAGGATAATTCTCATTTTATTTACAAACCACTATGAAGGGTTATGAGTATATACTTTTTCTCAAAGAAAACATTTCTTTTTATGATTATGGATTATATCCATAAATAGTTCAATTTATGTTAAGTGTTTTATAAGTATGGAATTATGTATTTTGATTCATAAACTAATCTAGTTTATGCCATTGTTTATAAATGGCGCCTAGTGGAAGGAATGGAAACCGTATCAATGCAGGAACTCAGTGTAGGGATTGCCCTCCTGATCAAGATAATTATTGTGGATCTGGAGATACAACTGGTGCTGATCAACTTATTACCATACTGGGACAACTCACTCAGGTTATGAATAATAACCTTACTCATATGGAGCACCCTGATCCGCAACGTGGAGGATCAATGCTAGATCGTTTCATGAGGCAACAACCACCAACCTTTAATGGGAGTACAAATCCTATAGTAGCTGAGCAATGGATAAATTCCTTAGAGAAAATATTCCATGCCTTGGGGAGTAGTGAAAGGGAGAAGGTTGTCATGGCAGTTTACCGCCTCACTGGAGATGCCGATCAGTGGTGGTCGCTGATTCAAAACACAAAGGAAGATGATGACGTATCGAATATGGAATGGAGGGAGTTCAAAGATCTTTTCTTAGAAAAATACTTTCCTCGTGACCATCGAGCAGATATGGAAAGGCAATTTCTGAGTTTGAGGCAGAAGGAGGATGAGAATGTCGCAAAGTATGAGGCTAAATTTACAAGGTTAGCGAGGCATGCTGCCGATTATATACGTAACCCAAGGAGTAAGATTGATCGTTTCTTTGATGGGTTAAAACCATTTCTCCGTCGAGCTTTGGTATCACAATCCTTTTCATCATACGAAGATATTGTCTCGTGTGCTATCAAGACAGAAAAGGAATTCTCCAAGTCTTATGACAACAAAGTAAAGAAAGAGAAGAAGAGAACGGTGGAACAAGAGACAGATAAAGGGAAAAAGGGAAAGAAGGATTTTCCATTATGTGATAATTGTGGGAAGAATCACCCTGGTACTTGCCTAAAAGGAATGGGAGTTTGTTATAAATGTGGAGAAAAGGGTCACCAGGCTCGTGATTGCAAGGGAAAGAAAGAGGCTGTCAAAGTTGAATGCTATAATTGTAGAGAAATGGGTCATTATGCAAATGAATGTCCTAAGCGTCAGGGAAACTTACCTCAGAAAAGGCCAAGGGATCAAGGACAATCTTATGCTGTTACTACAGTTGAAGCAGAATAACTAATGTATTGGTGCTTTTAGACTCAAGGATTATATTCTGGTTATAAGAATAATGTAATATATATATATGGATTGTACTGCAGTACTTTTTGATTTCAGTAAGGTTTTAATATGATTAAGGTAATCATATTTTTAGTATGTGACAATAAGAGAAACTTTTCTTTGTTTTGGGAATTTGATAAATTGATTTTGGAATTTAGAGACCTTTTAGAGAAAGTCTGGACGGAGGTATTTTGGATAACTATTAAGGTTGGAATGGATTAAGTTGAACTTTGGATAGTATTGTTTAAGGTTAAAGCATTTATGAAGATAATTTTTGGAATATTATGATACTATAGTTTTAGGAAAAGGACAACCTGCAGGGTGGGGTATCACTCGTCGCGTCGGACAAAGCTGCAGGAATCGAACCCACAACCATAGTGCGGCAAGCCTTTATTTCCTACCACTAGCCTACAGGAATTCCCTGGTTATTACAATATAATTTTACTAATCTAAATGGTATGTGTTAACATTTGGAACCTTATACAATTAGGATAATAATAATATTTTTGAGTTCTATTATCTTTTTGAGTGAAAGATGAGTTGAAGGTTGAAACACTAATTGTCAATCATAAATATATATATACCTATCTCTTATTCAATGAATAAATTAATTCTTAAACTTTAGTAAAGGGATATTAAAACAAAAAATGTGTTATCCTAATACCTTATGTCTTGTTGAAATGATGATATTTTAAATCAACATAGATTGAAGGCTTTGAGGCCCTCAATTTGACAGTTGATTGTGATTGATGACCTCAATCACTCCCTACAAATATTTACGTTTTTCCTCCAATTATATGTCTTTAATTTCCACCAATGTTCTCCTTATCGAGATCATAATTTGGTGGTGACTTTCTTATTTCCATTTTCCCTCTTATTAAGGCTAAATTTTATTAACCTTATTTCCGATGTGGGTTTTCCACAAAGGTATTTTCTATTTTCAACCTCTTATTTTTAAAGAAAAATATCAAATTGCGAGGACTCAATTTATTGAAGGAGGGGAGAATGTAACACCCCGAGCTTCCACGATACGCTTCTCATTCAATAGTACAATAGCTTGCATTGTACGCAACTTCGAGTTCTAAAACATCGCGACAAATCAAAGTAGCCGTTATGAATAGTAATAACCACTTTTTAAAATTATATAAATTTTATATTTCAAAATGGACTTCATTTTTGTATTCCTAATATTGAAATTAGCCTATGTTGAATTTTTTGTAATTTTCTGAGAACTTCAAAATTTTTATGAATAGTGAAAAATACTTAAAACAACTTTTTTAATCAAAATAATTCATAGTGATAAATTATACTGTTGAGGGGTTTTAGAGTATAATTAGAATATATTTTTACCATTTTATCCAATGGTGGTCATTAGAATTAATTTAACATTGAAATTGGACATAAACAATTGCCTATCTTTTGATATAAATTGTTTCTTAAAAACACGCTATTTGTTGTGACAGCGGGAATTAATTATAAAATTAATTAATGCAACTAATATGTTTGGAATTTTGTAAAATAGACATCATTTTTGAATTCGTAATATCAATTATAGCTTAGGGTGAAATTTTGGCCTTATTCTGAAAAACTTCAATTTTTGATGAATAGTGAAACCACTAAGTGGTAGTTAAATAACTGATTTTTCGTTTAAATGAAATATTACCACTTCTGTGATTTGATTTTCAAAAATCCGACATACATGGTTGTCATTAAGAAGTAAAATGTGGTTCAATGAGATCAAAATAATTTTTTGGTGAATAGTAACTTTTAAGTTCTTAATCGCGATTAGAGGTAATTAGTGTAGTTTAAGGTAAAAACAATGTTTTATTAATATGATATGAGCTTGAAACTTGTCCTACTCCTATTGGATGATTCATGGCCGACCAAGACAACCCATGGGTCAACTTGGGGACCCCATGGAGCCACTTTAGTTGGAAAATGACATTAATATATATTTATTTAATGTTGAAATTAAATTGACACAAACATGAGTTGTTTTACTAAAATAGTTTTTAAGTGGGGTTAAAAAAGTCCAAATTTTGACTATAAATATTCATTAGAAAGCTAAAAAGATTTCCTACATCATAGTATTTTTTTTATAATTTTTAGACATTAAATAAATTAAATTATTTATGACATCATTATGATGCAGCGATGACCTCATTATTTAATGATTTAAATAAAATGGGAAGATAATGCAACATCCAAGGCTTACACTTGTCCAAAGCCAATTGGATGAGGATATTTCGAACCCTTATCACCTTAGCCTCTAATTATATAAGTGTGGGACCTTTAGAATCCTAAAATCATTGTGAAATAATGTAACATTTCAATCTTTCCAAAAGTGCCCCTCCTCTCCACTTATAAAAGGCCCCCACCTCTCCCACCTCATTTACACTTTCAAGCCATTTGGCTCGGCCAACCTCTGCCCAAATACTCTCCCAACATTCCTCCCTTACTCATAGAAGCCTCACATTGGGCAGAACTCTTCCCAAGGAAGCCTTTGGCTCAAATCAAAAAGAGTTACCCGATTTTGAGGTAATGTCTTTTCTAATGTTGTTTTGTTTTATTTTTCTTCTCCAACCCCCTAAACTCTTTTTATTCATTTATTTTGTGACAACACCAGTATCCTCAATATACTAGGATGTTGTTATAAGAAGGATTCGAGCTACACTTACACACACCTACATCTAATGGTTAAAGAACATACGGTTTCTGTGGATGGCGAATTTCTGCCTCACGAAACGATGATTGTTCAACACTCATATAACACCTTCAAAGGTGGCCATTAAGATGTCACTATATTTATATATGATATATAATGTGTTTATGTTTTACTTATGCTTCTGTATTTCTCATTTATGGCTTACTTTATGATTTCCATTATGGGTAAAACGCGATAATTTCATTTTAGGAAGTGCGGACTACCGCCCCCTCAAAGTGATTTGAATCATTAATGCCATATGTGGGATGTATAAAGGATGGAGTAAATGGTATTATACACTATATTATACTGGAATTATATTATACATTTATATCATTATGATTTAGTTCCATTAAATATGAAATTGAAATGAAAGTAGCGTTCATGCGTACGTACGGCTTACCGTCTCCATGAATGGTGCATTTCATTTCTCACCTCTAAATGTTACGTAATATTATAAATGAATGTATATACTGGATATATAATATATATATGACATCTAAATCATGAATATAATTCTGGATATAATGGATATTTCACCACATAAACAACTTGTAATTATAAGAAGCTTATTGTTGACTCAAGTACCAAAGATCGACAAAACGACCGTTATTAACTTAAATAATTACATAATGTTCATATCATTGTAATAAGTGATATAATAAGGATAATGAAATTGAAAATGGTTCTTAATAAAGTATATATTAACTCTAGTTTATTATTCAGGAGGTTAAAGAACGGTTGAGTCAAGTCAGACACGAGGTAAGGGAACTTCTTAACCCAATTTCCATTCTTTGGGTTAATCTCCTACTTTCAAATTATGTCATGATATTATTATGTCCTATCTTGTATTTTTACTTTCTTCATGTGTACCTATAGTGAATACACATAATAGATCTATTTTATTTTAAAAATGATCTTTTTAAGGACTTCGTCTCAATCCCCTTTCATTGAGGCATATTTGGTTTTATACACAATTTTCTTTTATACGGTGTATAAACCCCTTTGACTTTTACGTTTATTCAAAAGGAATCTTTTTTATACGAAGCGTTTTACTAAACGACAAAAAGGGAATGTTTTTATTTCCGTACTTATGCGGCGACAACGACTTCTCCGCCGCCGTGACCATTATTTGAGTTTCGGCTTCCTCTACAAGCCATCATTTTTTTTAATGAAAAATAAATACAAAGTTTTAACTTTCTTTTATTTTGGTATTAAAAATGGTTTTTGAAAGCGTTTTTATCATATCAAAGTGTTGTATTGATATCTTGTGATTGAAATGTGGAAATGTTATGTTTCCTTTATGCATGTTTTATGTGATACGATTATGTTATGGTTTATGATATGTTTAAACCTATTCATATGAGGAATGCATTGGACTTAATAAGTGACGGGTGGAGCCCGCTATAGCTCCTCGATGCATCGGCAGGTCTCATGAGACAAACTAGTGTCTTGGCACGAGTCCTTGACAAAATCTTATTTGTGGTCTTGGCACGAGGCCTTGACTACGTGGTTATGATAGTCTGGCATTATGCATTCCATCATTATGAAAGTGGTTATTGATATTGCATGTGATTATTCGACCAGTAGAATATCCATGTGAAGAAGTAAATGGCATTATCTCATTTTACTTTTGCCATATTATGTTGATGTTCAAGTTTAAAAAGGCTTTTGTTTTAGTTATACATTGCCTTAAATGTTTATGTTTATTTATGAAAGCTTCCGCAATATTGTTATCCTTACTGAGCATCTGAGCTCACCCCTTTCAATGTTTAAATATTTTCCAGGATGTGAAGAAGTGTATTATGACTGACTTGCAAGGATAGTCAGTGAAGATATGAGTGTGGACTATGAAGACCATGTTATTTTAGTTTGTTTAATATTGATGTAATGAAAGACTTATGAATGTATCTAGTGTTTCCAAGGCTACTAAACTAATCGGTCTTTCGAGACTTGATCTTTTGTGATCATGCCAATGTTACGAAGTAATGCACCGACTCTGGGTAGCTGGGGTCGGGGCGTTACAGTTGGTATCAGAGGCAGTTTAGTACTAACCTTGGAAGCTAGATTTAGATAAACTCTGATTAGAGCACATAGCCCAAAGATAGACTTTGAGGATTAGTATAGAAGAACTTCCTAGAATTTTGGTATTATAGAGATGTTATGACTTTTCCGAGCAATACATCCCTGTCTGGATACGAGCAGATAGAGGCGGCTCTGGCACAGATGTACCTAGGGGTAAAACCCGAAAACACCGCTTTGAGCTAGACTCGAACGGGAACTGGTGCACGACAACGGGCCTTGCTGCACTCTTGGTTACGACACTCCCGGGGGATATGCTTAGGATAATTCTCATTTTATTTACAAACCACTATGAAGGGTTATGAGTATATACTTTCTCAAAGAAAACATTTCTTTTTATGATTATGGATTATATCTATAAATAGTTCAATTTATGTTAAGTGTTTTATAAGTATGGAATTATGTATTTTGATTCATAAACTAATCTAGTTTATGCCATTGTTTAGAAATGGCGCCTAGTGGAAGGAATGGAAACCGTATCAATGCACGAACTCCGTGTAGGGATTGCCCTCCTGATCAAGATAATTATTGTGGATCTGGAGATACAACTGGTGCTGATCAACTTATTACCATACTGGGACAACTCACTCAGGTTATGAATAATAACCTTACTCATATGGAGCACCCTGATCCGCAACGTGGAGGATCAATGCTAGATCGTTTCATGAGGCAACAACCACCAACCTTTAATGGGAGTACAAATCCTATAGTAGCTGAGCAATGGATAAATTCCTTAGAGAAAATATTCCATGCCTTGGGGAGTAGTGAAAGGGAGAAGGTTGTCATGGCAGTTTACCACCTCACTGGAGATGCCGATCAGTGGTGGTCGCTGATTCAAAACATAAAGGAAGATGATGACGTATCGAATATGGAATGGAGGGAGTTCAAAGATCTTTTCTTAGAAAAATACTTTCCTCGTGACCATCGAGCAGATATGGAAAGGCAATTTCTGAGTTTGAGGCAGAAGGAGGATGAGAATGTCGCAAAGTATGAGGCTAACTTTACAAGGTTAGCGAGGCATGATGCCGATTATATACGTAACCCAAGGAGTAAGATTGATCGTTTCTTTGATGGGTTAAAACCATTTCTCCGTCGAGCTTTGGTATCACAATCCTTTTCATCATACGAAGATATTGTCTCGTGTGCTATCAAGACAGAAAAGGAATTCTCTAAGTCTTATGACAACAAAGTAAAGCAAGAGAAGAAGAGAACGGTGGAACAAGAGACAGATAAAGGGAAAAAGGGAAAGAAGGATTTTCCATTATGTGATAATTGTGGGAAGAATCACCCTGGTACTTGCCTAAAAGGAATGGGAGTTTGTTATAAATGTGGAGAAAAGGGTCACCAGGCTCGTGATTGCAAGGGAAAGAAAGAGGCTGTCAAAGTTGAATGCTACAATTGTAGAGAAATGGGTCATTATGCAAATGAATGTCCTAAGCGTCAGGGAAACTTACCTCAGAAAAGGCCAAGGGATCAAGGACAATCTTATGCTGTTACTACAGTTGAAGCAGAATAACTAATGTATTGGTGCTTTTGGACTCAAGGATTATATTCTGGTTATAAGAATAATGTAATATATATATATGGATTGTACTGCAGTACTTTTTGATTTCAGTAAGGTTTTAATATGATTAAAGTAATCATATTTTTAGTATGTGACAATAATAGAAACTTTTCTTTGTTTTGGGAATCTGATAAATTGATTTTGGAATTTAGAGACCTTTTAGAGAAAGTCTGGACGGAGGTATTTTGGATAACTATTAAGGTTGGAATGGATTAAGTTGAACTTTGGATAGTATTGTTTAAGGTTAAAGCATTTATGAAGATAATTTTTGGAATATTATGATACTATAGTTTTAGGAAAAGGACAACCTGCAGGGTGGGGTATCACTCGTCGCGTCGGACAAAGCTGTAGGAATCGAACCCACAACCATAGTGCGGCAAGCCTTTATTTCCTACCACTAGCCTACAGGAATTCCCTGGTTATTACAATATAATTTTACTAATCTAAATGGTATGTGTTAACATTTGGAACCTTATACAATTAGGATAATAATAATATTTTTGAGTTCTATTATCTTTTTGAGTGAAAGATGAGTTGAAGGTTGAAACACTAATTGTCAAGCATAAATATATATATACCTATCTCTTATTCAATGAATAAATTAATTCTTAAACTTTAGTAAAGGGATATTAAAACAAAAAATGTGTTATCCTAATACCTTATGTCTTGTTGAACTGATGATATTTTAAATCAACATAGATTGAAGGCTTTGAGGCCCTCAATTTGACAGTTGATTGTGATTGATGACCTCAATCACTCCCTACAAATATTTACGTTTTTCCTCCAATTATATGTCTTTAATTTCCACCAATGTTCTCCTTATCGAGATCATAATTTGGTGGTGACTTTCTTATTTCCATTTTCCCTCTTATTAAGGCTAAATTTTATTAACCTTATTTCCGATGTGGGTTTTCCACAAAGGTATTTTATATTTTCAACCTCTTATTTTTAAAGAAAAATATCAAATTGCGAGGACGCAATTTATTGAAGGAGGGGAGAATGTAACACCCCGAGCTTCCATGATACGCTTCTCATTCAATAATACAATAGCTTGCATTGTACGCAACTTCGAGTTCTAAAACATCGCGACAAATCAAAGTAGCCGTTATGAATAGTAATAACCACTTTTTAAAATTATATAAATTTTATATTTCAAAATGGACTTCATTTTTGTATTCCTAATATTGAAATTAGCCTATGTTGAATTTTTTGTAATTTTCTGAGAACTTCAAAATTTTTATGAATAGTGAAAAATACTTAAAACAACTTTTTTAATCAAAATAATTCATAGTGATAAATTATACTATTGAGGGGTTTTAGAGTATAATTAGAATATATTTTTACCATTTTATCCAATGGTGGTCATTAGAATTAATTTAACATTGAAATTGGACATAAACAATTGCCAATCTTTTGATATAAATTGTTTCTTAAAAACACGCTATTTGTTGTGACAGCGGGAATTAATTATAAAATTAATTAATGCAACTAATATGTTTGGAATTTTGTAAAATAGACATCATTTTTGAATTCGTAATATCAATTATAGCTTAGGGTGAAATTTTGGCCTTATTCTGAAAAACTTCAATTTTTGATGAATAGTGAAACCACTAAGTGGTAATTAAATAACTGATTTTTCGTTTAAATGAAATATTACCACTTCTGTGATTTGATTTTCAAAAATCCGACATACATGGTTGTCATTAAGAAGTAAAATGTGGTTCAATGAGATCAAAATAATTTTTTGGTGAATAGTAACTTTTAAGTTCTTAATCGCGATTAGAGGTAATTAGTGTAGTTTAAGGTAAAAACAATGTTTTATTAATATGATATGAGCTTGACACTTGTCCTACTCCTATTGGATGAGTCATGGCCGACCAAGACAACCGATGGGTCAACTTGGGGACCCCATGGAGCCACTTTAGTTGGAAAATGACATTAATATATATTTATTTAATGTTGAAATTAAATTGACACAAACATGAGTTGTTTTACTAAAATAGTTTTTAAGTGGGGATAAAAAAGTCCAAATTTTGACTATAAATATTCATTAGAAAGCTAAAAAGATTTCCTACATCATAGTATTTTTTTTATAATTTTTAGACATTAAATAAAGTAAATTATTTATGACATCATTATGATGCAGCGATGACCTCATTATTTAATGATTTAAATAAAATGGGAAGATAATGCAACATCCAAGGCTTACACTTGTCCAAAGCCAATTGGATGAGGATATTTCGAACCCTTATCACCTTAGCCTCTAATTATATAAGTGTGGGACCTTTAGAATCCGAAAAGCATTGTGAAATAATGTAACATTTCAATCTTTCCAAAAGTGCCCCTCCTCTCCACTTATAAAAGGCCCCCACCTCTCCCACCTCATTTACACTTTCAAGCCATTTGGCTCGTCCAACCTCTGCCCAAATACTCTCCCAACATTCCTCCCTTACTCATAGAAGCCTCACATTGGGCAGAACTCTTCCCAAGGAATCCTTTGGCTCAAATCAAAAAGAGTTACCCGATTTTGAGGTAATGTCTTTTCTAATGTTGTTTTGTTTTATTTTTCTTCTCCAACCCCCTAAACTCTTTTTATTCATTTATTTTGTGACAACACCAGTATCCTCAATATACTAGGATGTTGTTATAATAAGGATTCGAGCTACACTTACACACACCTATATCTAATGGTTAAAGAACATACGGTTTCTGTGGATGGCGAATTTCTGCCTCACGAAACGATGATTGTTCAACACTCATATAACACCTTAAAAGGTGGCCATTAAGATGTCACTATATTTATATATGATATATAATGTGTTTATGTTTTACTTATGCTTCTGTATTTCTCATTTATGGCTTACTTTATGATTTCCATTATGGGTAAAACGCGATAATTTCATTTTAGGAAGTGCGGACTACCGCCCCCTCAAAGTGATTTGAATCGTTAATGCCATATGTGGGATGTATAAAGGATGGAGTAAATGATATTATACACTATATTATACTGGAATTATATTATACATTTATATCATTATGATTTAGTTCCATTAAATATGAAATTGAAATGAAAGTAGCGTTCATGCGTACGTACGGCTTACCGTCTCCATGAACGGTGCATTTCATTTCTCACCTCTAAATGTTACGTAATATTATAAATGAATGTATATACTGGATATATAATATATATATGATATCTAAATCATGAATATAATTCTGGATATAATGGATATTTCACCACATAAACAACTTGTAATTATAAGAAGCTTATTGTTGACTCAAGTACCAAAGATCGACAAAACGACCGTTATTAACTTAAATAATTACATAATGTTCATATCATTGTAATAAGTGATATAATAAGGATAATGAAATTGAAAATGGTTCTTAATAAGGTATATATTAACTCTAGTTTATTATTCAGGAGGTTAAAGAACGGTTGAGTCAAGTCAGACACGAGGTAAGGGAACTTCTTAACCCAATTTCCATTCTTTGGGTTAATCTCCTACTTTCAAATTATGTCATGATATTATTATGTCCTATCTTGTATTTTTACTTTCTTCATGTGTACCTATAGTGAATACACATAATAGATCTATTTTATTTTAAAAATGATCTTTTTAAGGACTTCGTCTCAATCCCCTTTCATTGAGGCATATTTGGTTTTATACACAATTTTCTTTTATACGGTGTATAAACCCCTTTGACTTTTACGTTTATTCAAAAAGAATCTTTTTTATACGAAGCGTTTTACTAAACGACAAAAAGGGAATGTTTTTATTTCCGTACTTATGCGGCGACAACGACTTCTCCGCCGCCGTGACCATTATTTGAGTTTCGGCTTCCTCTACAAGCCATCATTTTTTTTAATGAAAAATAAATACAAAGTTTTAACTTTCTTTTATTTTGGTATTAAAAATGGTTTTTGAAAGCGTTTTTATCATATCAAAGTGTTGTATTGATATCTTGTGATTGAAATGTGGAAATGTTATGTTTCTTTTATGCATGTTTTATGTGATACGATTATGTTATGGTTTATGATATGTTTAAACCTATTCATATGAGGAATGCATTGGACTTAATAAGTGACGGGTGGAGCCCGCTATAGCTCCTCGATGCATCGGCAGGTCTCATGAGACAAACTAGTGTCTTGGCACGAGGCCTTGACAAAATCTTATTTGTGGTCTTGGCACGAGGCCTTGACTACGTGGTTATGATAGTCTGGCATTATGCATTCCATCATTATGAAAGTGGTTATTGATATTGCATGTGATTATTCGACCAGTAGAATATCCATGTGAAGAAGTAAATGGCATTATCTCATTTTACTTTTGCCATATTATGTTGATTTTCAAGTTTAAAAAGGCTTTTGTTTTAGTTATACATTGCCTTAAATGTTTATGTTTATTTATGAAAGCTTCCGCAATATTGTTATCCTTACTGAGCATCTGAGCTCACCCCTTTCAATGTTTAAATATTTTCCAGGATGTGAAGAAGTGTATTATGACTGACTTGCAAGGATAGTCAGTGAAGATATGAGTGTGGACTATGAAGACCATGTTATTGTAGTTTGTTTAATATTGATGTAATGAAAGACTTATGAATGTATCTAGTGTTTCCAAGGCTACTAAACTAATCGGTCTTTCGAGACTTGATCTTTTGTGATCATGCCAATGTTACGAAGTAATGCACCGACTCTGGGTAGCTGGGGTCGGGGCGTTGCAGTTGGTATCAGAGGCAGTTTAGTACTAACCTTGGAAGCTAGATTTAGATAAACTCTGATTAGAGCACATAGCCCAAAGATAGACTTTGAGGATTAGTATAGAAGAACTTCCTAGAATTTTGGTATTATAGAGATGTTATGACTTTTCCGAGCAATACATCCCTGTCTGGATACGAGCAGGTAGAGGCGGCTCTGGCACAGATGTACCTAGGGGTAAAACCCGAAAACACCGCTTTGAGCTAGACTCGAACGGGAACTGGTGCACGACAACGGGCCTTGCTGCACTCTTGGTTACGACACTCCCGGGGGATATGCTTAGGATAATTCTCATTTTATTTACAAACCACTATGAAGGGTTATGAGTATATACTTTCTCAAAGAAAACATTTCTTTTTATGATTATGGATTATATCCATAAATAGTTCAATTTATGTTAAGTGTTTTATAAGTATGGAATTATGTATTTTGATTCATAAACTAATCTAGTTTATGCCATTGTTTAGAAATGGCGCCTAGTGGAAGGAATGGAAACCGTATCAATGCACGAACTCCGTGTAGGGATTGCCCTCCTGATCAAGATAATTATTGTGGATCTGGAGATACAACTGGTGCTGATCAACTTATTACCATACTGGGACAACTCACTCAGGTTATGAATAATAACCTTACTCATATGGAGCACCCTGATCCGCAACGTGGAGGATCAATGCTAGATCGTTTCATGAGGCAACAACCACCAACCTTTAATGGGAGTACAAATCCTATAGTAGCTGAGCAATGGATAAATTCCTTAGAGAAAATATTCCATGCCTTGGGGAGTAGTGAAAGGGAGAAGGTTGTCATAGCAGTTTACCGCCTCACTGGAGATGCCGATCAGTGGTGGTCGCTGATTCAAAACACAAAGGAAGATGATGACGTATCGAATATGGAATGGAGGGAGTTCAAAGATCTTTTCTTAGAAAAATACTTTCCTCGTGACCATCGAGCAGATATGGAAAGGCAATTTCTGAGTTTGAGGCAGAAGGAGGATGAGAATGTCGCAAAGTATGAGGCTAACTTTACAAGGTTAGCGAGGCATGCTGCCGATTATATACGTAACCCAAGGAGTAAGATTGATCGTTTCTTTGATGGGTTAAAACCATTTCTCCGTCGAGCTTTGGTATCACAATCCTTTTCATCATACGAAGATATTGTCTCGTGTGCTATCAAGACAGAAAAGGAATTCTCTAAGTCTTATGACAACAAAGTAAAGCAAGAGAAGAAGAGAACGGTGGAACAAGAGACAGATAAAGGGAAAAAGGGAAAGAAGGATTTTCCATTATGTGATAATTGTGGGAAGAATCACCCTGGTACTTTCCTAAAAGGAATGGGAGTTTGTTATAAATGTGGAGAAAAGGGTCACCAGGCTCGTGATTGCAAGGGAAAGAAAGAGGCTGTCAAAGTTGAATGCTAAAATTATAGAGAAATGGGTCATTATGCAAATGAATGTCCTAAGCATCAGGGAAACTTACCTCAGAAAAGGCCAAGGGATCAAGGACAATCTTATGCTGTTACTACAGTTGAAGCAGAATAACTAATGTATTGGTGCTTTTGGACTCAAGGATTATATTCTGGTTATAAGAATAATGTAATATATATATATGGATTGTACTGCAGTACTTTTTGATTTCAGTAAGGTTTTAATATGATTAAGGTAATCATATTTTTAGTATGTGACAATAAGAGAAACTTTTCTTTGTTTTGGGAATCTGATAAATTGATTTTGGAATTTAGAGACCTTTTAGAGAAAGTCTGGACGGAGGTATTTTGGATAACTATTAAGGTTGGAATGGATTAAGTTGAACTTTGGATAGTATTGTTTAAGGTTAAAGCATTTATGAAGATAATTTTTGGAATATTATGATACTATAGTTTTAGGAAAAGGACAACCTGCAGGGTGGGGTATCACTCGTCGCGTCGGACAAAGCTGCAGGAATCGAACCCACAACCATAGTGCGGCAAGCCTTTATTTCCTACCACTAGCCTACAGGAATTCCCTGGTTATTACAATATAATTTTACTAATCTAAATGGTATGTGTTAACATTTGGAACCTTATACAATTAGGATAATAATAATATTTTTGAGTTCTATTATCTTTTTGAGTGAAAGATGAGTTGAAGGTTGAAACACTAATTGTCAAGCATAAATATATATATACCTATCTCTTATTCAATGAATAAATTAATTCTTAAACTTTAGTAAAGGGATATTAAAACAAAAAATGTGTTATCCTAATACCTTATGTCTTGTTGAACTGATGATATTTTAAATCAACATAGATTGAAGGCTTTGAGGCCCTCAATTTGACAGTTGATTGTGATTGATGACCTCAATCACTCCCTACAAATATTTACGTTTTTCCTCCAATTATATGTCTTTAATTGCCACCAATGTTCTCCTTATCGAGATCATAATTTGGTGGTGACTTTCTTATTTCCATTTTCCCTCTTATTAAGGCTAAATTTTATTAACCTTATTTCCGATGTGGGTTTTCCACAAAGGTATTTTCTATTTTCAACCTCTTATTTTTAAAGAAAAATATCAAATTGCGAGGACGCAATTTATTGAAGGAGGGGAGAATGTAACACCCCGAGCTTCCACGATACGCTTCTCATTCAATAATACAATAGCTTGCATTGTACGCAACTTCGAGTTCTAAAACATCGCGACAAATCAAAGTAGCCGTTATGAATAGTAATAACCACTTTTTAAAATTATATAAATTTTATATTTCAAAATGGACTTCATTTTTGTATTCCTAATATTGAAATTAGCCTATGTTGAATTTTTTGTAATTTTCTGAGAACTTCAAAATTTTTATGAATAGTGAAAAATACTTAAAACAACTTTTTTAATCAAAATAATTCATAGTGATAAATTATACTATTGATGGGTTTTAGAGTATAATTAGAATATATTTTTACCATTTTATCCAATGGTGGTCATTAGAATTAATTTAACATTGAAATTGGACATAAACAATTGCCAATCTTTTGATATAAATTGTTTCTTAAAAACACGCTATTTGTTGTGACAGCGGGAATTAATTATAAAATTAATTAATGAAACTAATATGTTTTGAATTTTGTAAAATAGACATCATTTTTGAATTCGTAATATCAATTATAGCTTAGGGTGAAATTTTGGCCTTATTCTGAAAAACTTCAATTTTTGATGAATAGTGAAACCACTAAGTGGTAGTTAAATAACTGATTTTTCGTTTAAATGAAATATTACCACTTCTGTGATTTGATTTTCAAAAATCCGACATACATGGTTGTCATTAAGAAGTAAAATGTGGTTCAATGAGATCAAAATAATTTTTTGGTGAATAGTAACTTTTAAGTTCTTAATCGCGATTAGAGGTAATTAGTGTAGTTTAAGGTAAAAACAATGTTTTATTAATATGATATGAGCTTGACACTTGTCCTACTCCTATTGGATGAGTCATGGCCGACCAAGACAACCCATGAGTCAACTTGGGGACCCCATGGAGCCACTTTAGTTGGAAAATGACATTAATATATATTTATTTAATGTTGAAATTAAATTGACACAAACATGAGTTGTTTTACTAAAATAGTTTTTAAGTGGGGATACAAAAGTCCAAATTTTGACTATAAATATTCATTAGAAAGATAAAAAGATTCCCTACATCATAGTATTTTTTTTATAATTTTTAGACATTAAATAAATTAAATTATTTATGACATCATTATGATGCAGCGATGACCTCATTATTTAATGATTTAAATAAAATGGGAAGATAATGCAACATCCAAGGCTTACACTTGTCCAAAGCCAATTGGATGAGGATATTTAGAACCCTTATCACCTTAGCCTCTAATTAGATAAGTGTGGGACCTTTAGAATCCGAAAAGCATTGTGAAATAATGTAACATTTCAATCTTTCCAAAAGTGCCCCTCCTCTCCACTTATAAAAGGCCCCCACCTCTCCCACCTCATTTACACTTTCAAGCCATTTGGCTCGGCCAACCTCTGCCCAAATACTCTCCCAACATTCCTCCCTTACTCATATAAGCCTCACATTGGGCAGAACTCTTCCCAAGGAAGCCTTTGGCTCAAATCAAAAAGAGTTACCCGATTTTGAGGTAATGTCTTTTCTAATGTTGTTTTGTTTTATTTTTCTTCTCCAACCCCCTAAACTCTTTTTATTAATTTATTTTGTGACAACACCAGTATCCTCAATATACTAGGATGTTGGTATAATAAGGATTCTAGCTACACTTACACACACCTACATCTAATGGTTAAAGAACATACGGTTTCTGTGGATGGCGAATTTCTGCCTCACGAAATGATGATTGTTCAACACTCATATAACACCTTCAAAGGTGG
Source organism: Viscum album (assembly GCA_963277665.1). Classification (NCBI taxonomy): domain Eukaryota; kingdom Viridiplantae; phylum Streptophyta; class Magnoliopsida; order Santalales; family Viscaceae; genus Viscum; species Viscum album. The sequence goes on from OY728159.1 coordinate 1,869,535,790, forward strand.
CCATTAAGATGTCACTATATTTATATATGATATATAATGTGTTTATGTTTTACTTATGCTTCTGTATTTCTCATTTATGGCTTACTTTATGATTTCCATTATGGGTAAAACGCGATAATTTCATTTTAGGAAGTGCGGACTACCGCCCCCTCAAAGTGATTTGAATCGTTAATGCCATATGTGGGATGTATAAATGATGGAGTAAATGGTATTATACACTATATTATACTGGAATTATATTATACATTTATATCATTATGATTTAGTTCCATTAAATATGAAATTGAAATGAAAGTAGCGTTCATGCGTACGTACGGCTTACCGTCTCCATGAACGGTGCATTTCATTTCTCACCTCTAAATGTTACGTAATATTATAAATGAATGTATATACTGGATATATAATATATATATGACATCTAAATCATGAATATAATTCTGGATATAATGGATATTTCACCACATAAACAACTTGTAATTATAAGAAGCTTATTGTTGACTCAAGTACCAAAGATCGACAAAACGACCATTATTAACTTAAATAATTACATAATGTTCATATCATTGTAATAAGTGATATAATAAGGATAATGAAATTGAAAATGGTTCTTAATAAGGTATATATTAACTCTAGTTTATTATTCAGGAGGTTAAAGAACGGTTGAGTCAAGTCAGACACGAGGTAAGGGAACTTCTTAACCCAATTTCCATTCTTTGGGTTAATCTCCTACTTTCAAATTATGTCATGATATTATTATGTCCTATCTTGTATTTTTACTTTCTTCATGTGTACCTATAGTGAATACACATAATAGATCTATTTTATTTTAAAAATGTTCTTTTTAAGGACTTCGTCTCAATCCCCTTTCATTGAGGCATATTTGGTTTTATACACAATTTTCTTTTATACGATGTATAAACCCCTTTGACTTTTACGTTTATTCAAAAGGAATCTTTTTTATACGAAGCGTTTTACTAAACGACAAAAAGGGAATGTTTTTATTTCCGTACTTATGCGGCGACAACGACTTCTCCGCCGCCGTGACCATTATTTGAGTTTCGGCTTCCTCTACAAGCCATCATTTTTTTTAATGAAAAATAAATACAAAGTTTTAACTTTCTTTTATTTTGGTATTAAAAATGGTTTTTGAAAGAGTTTTTATCATATCAAAGTGTTGTATTGATATCTTGTGATTGAAATGTGGAAATGTTATGTTTCCTTTATGCATGTTTTATGTGATACGATTATGTTATGGTTTATGATATGTTTAAACCTATTCATATGAGGAATGCATTGGACTTAATAAGTGACGGGTGGAGCCCGCTATAGCTCCTCGATGCATCGGCAGGTCTCATGAGACAAACTAGTGTCTTGGCACGAGGCCTTAACAAAATCTTATTTGTGGTCTTGGCACGAGGCCTTGACTACGTGGTTATGATAGTCTGGCATTATGCATTCCATCATTATGAAAGTGGTTATTGATATTGCATGTGATTATTCGACCAGTAGAATATCCATGTGAAGAAGTAAATGGAATTATCTCATTTTACTTTTGCCATATTATGTTGATGTTCAAGTTTAAAAAGGCTTTTGTTTTAGTTATACATTGCCTTAAATGTTTATGTTTATTTATGAAAGCTTCCGCAATATTGTTATCCTTACTGAGCATCTGAGCTCACCCCTTTCAATGTTTAAATATTTTCCAGGATGTGAAGAAGTGTATTATGACTGACTTGCAAGGATAGTCAGTGAAGATATGAGTGTGGACTATGAAGACCATGTTATTGTAGTTTGTTTAATATTGATGTAATGAAAGACTTATGAATGTATCTAGTGTTTCCAAGGCTACTAAACTAATCGGTCTTTCGAGACTTGATCTTTTGTGATCATGCCAATGTTACGAAGTAATGCACCGACTCTGGGTAGCTGGGGTCGGGGCGTTACAGTTGGTATCAGAGGCAGTTTAGTACTAACCTTGGAAGCTAGATTTAGATAAACTCTGATTAGAGCACATAGCCCAAAGATAGACTTTGAGGATTAGTATAGAAGAACTTCCTAGAATTTTGGTATTATAGAGATGTTATGACTTTTCCGAGAAATACATCCCTGTCTGGATACGAGCAGGTAGAGGCGGCTCTGGCACAGATGTACCTAGGGGTAAAACCCGAAAACACCGCTTTGAGCTAGACTCGAACGGGAACTGGTGCACGACAACGGGCCTTGCTGCACTCTTGGTTACGACACTCCCGGGGGATATGCTTAGGATAATTCTCATTTTATTTACAAACCACTATGAAGGGTTATGAGTATATACTTTCTCAAAGAAAACATTTCTTTTTATGATTATGGATTATATCCATAAATAGTTCAATTTATGTTAAGTGTTTTATAAGTATGGAATTATGTATTTTGATTCATAAACTAATCTAGTTTATGCCATTGTTTAGAAATGGCGCCTAGTGGAAGGAATGGAAACCGTATCAATGCACGAACTCCGTATAGGGATTGCCCTCCTGATCAAGATAATTATTGTGGATCTGGAGATACAACTGGTGCTGATCAACTTATTACCATACTAGGACAACTCACTCAGGTTATGAATAATAACCTTACTCGTATGGAGCACCCTGATCCGCAACGTGGAGGATCAATGCTAGATCGTTTCATGAGGCAACAACCACCAACCTTTAATGGGAGTACAAATCCTATAGTAGCTGAGCAATGGATAAATTCCTTAGAGAAAATATTCCATGCCTTGGGGAGTAGTGAAAGGGAGAAGGTTGTCATGGCAGTTTACCGCCTCACTGGAGATGCCGATCAGTGGTGGTCGCTGATTCAAAACACAAAGGAAGATGATGACGTATCGAATATGGAATGGAGGGAGTTCAAAGATCTTTTCTTAGAAAAATACTTTCCTCGTGACCATCAAGCAGATATGGAAAGGCAATTTCTGAGTTTGAGGCAGAAGGAGGATGAGAATGTCGCAAAGTATGAGGTTAACTTTACAAGGTTAGCAAGGCATGCTGCCGATTATATACGTAACCCAAGGAGTAAGATTGATCGTTTATTTGATGGGTTAAAACCATTTCTCCGTCGAGCTTTGGTATCACAATACTTTTCATCATACGAAGATATTGTCTCGTGTGCTATCAAGACAGAAAAGGAATTCTCTAAGTCTTATGACAACAAAGTAAAGCAAGAGAAGAAGAGAACGGTGGAACAAGAGACAGATAAAGGGAAAAAGGGAAAGAAGGATTTTCCATTATGTGATAATTGTGGGAAGAATCACCCAGGTACTTGCCTAAAAGGAATGGGAGTTTGTTATAAATGTGGAGAAAAGGGTCACCAGGCTCGTGATTGCAAGGGAAAGAAAGAGGCTGTCAAAGTTGAATGCTAAAATTGTAGAGAAATGGGTCATTATGCAAATGAATGTCCTAAGCGTCAGGGAAACTTACCTCAGAAAAGGCCAAGGGATCAAGGACAATCTTATGCTGTTACTACAGTTGAAGCAGAATAACTAATGTATTGGTGCTTTTGGACTCAAGGATTATATTCTGGTTATAAGAATAATGTAATATATATATATGGATTGTACTGCAGTACTTTTTGATTTCAGTAAGGTTTTAATATGATTAAGGTAATCATATTTTTAGTATGTGACAATAAGAGAAACTTTTCTTTGTTTTGGGAATCTGATAAATTGATTTTGGAATTTAGAGACCTTTTAGAGAAAGTCTGGACGGAGGTATTTTGGATAACTATTAAGGTTGGAATGGATTAAGTTGAACTTTGGATAGTATTGTTTAAGGTTAAAGCATTTATGAAGATAATTTTTGGAATATTATGATACTATAGTTTTAGGAAAAGGACAACCTGCAGGGTGGGGTATCACTCGTCGCGTCGGACAAAGCTGCAGGAATCGAACCCACAACCATAGTGCGGCAAGCCTTTATTTCCTACCACTAGCCTACAGGAATTCCCTGGTTATTACAATATAATTTTACTAATCTAAATGGTATGTGTTAACATTTGGAACCTTATACAATTAGGATAATAATAATATTTTTGAGTTCTATTATCTTTTTGAGTGAAAGATGAGTTGAAGGTTGAAACACTAATTGTCAAGCATAAATATATATATACCTATCTCTTATTCAATGAATAAATTAATTCTTAAACTTTAGTAAAGGGATATTAAAACAAAAAATGTGTTATCCTAATACCTTATGTCTTGTTGAACTGATGATATTTTAAATCAACATAGATTGAAGGCTTTGAGGCCCTCAATTTGACAGTTGATTGTGATTGATGACCTCAATCACTCCCTACAAATATTTACGTTTTTCCTCCAATTATATGTCTTTAATTGCCACCAATGTTCTCCTTATCGAGATCATAATTTGGTGGTGACTTTCTTATTTCCATTTTCCCTCTTATTAAGGCTAAATTTTATTAACCTTATTTCCGATGTGGGTTTTCCACAAAGGTATTTTCTATTTTCAACCTCTTATTTTTAAAGAAAAATATCAAATTGCGAGGACGCAATTTATTGAAGGAGGGGAGAATGTAACACCCCGAGCTTCCACGATACGCTTCTCATTCAATAATACAATAGCTTGCATTGTACGCAACTTCGAGTTCTAAAACATCGCGACAAATCAAAGTAGCCGTTATGAATAGTAATAACCACTTTTTAAAATTATATAAATTTTATATTTCAAAATGGACTTCATTTTTGTATTCCTAATATTGAAATTAGCCTATGTTGAATTTTTTGTAATTTTCTGAGAACTTCAAAATTTTTATGAATAGTGAAAAATACTTAAAACAACTTTTTAATCAAAATAATTCATAGTGATAAATTATACTATTGAGGGGTTTTAGAGTATAATTAGAATATATTTTTACCATTTTATCCAATGGTGGTCATTAGAATTAATTTAACATTGAAATTGGACATAAACAATTGCCAATCTTTTGATATAAATTGTTTCTTAAAAACACGCTATTTGTTGTGACAGCGGGAATTAATTATAAAATTAATTAATGCAACTAATATGTTTGGAATTTTGTAAAATAGACATCATTTTTGAATTCGTAATATCAATTATAGCTTAGGGTGAAATTTTGGCCTTATTCTGAAAAACTTCAATTTTTGATGAATAGTGAAACCACTAAGTGGTAGTTAAATAACTGATTTTTCGTTTAAATGAAATATTACTACTTCTGTGATTTGATTTTCAAAAATCCGACATACATGGTTGTCATTAAGAAGTAAAATGTGGTTCAATGAGATCAAAATAATTTTTTGGTGAATAGTAACTTTTAAGTTCTTAATCGCGATTAGAGGTAATTAGTGTAGTTTAAGGTAAAAACAATGTTTTATTAATATGATATGAGCTTGACACTTGTCCTACTCCTATTGGATGAGTCATGGACGACCAAGACAACCCATGGGTCAACTTGGGGACCCCATGGAGCCACTTTAGTTGGAAAATGACATTAATATATATTTATTTAATGTTGAAATTAAATTGACACAAACATGAGTTGTTTTACTAAAATAGTTTTTAAGTGGGGTTAAAAAAGTCCAAATTTTGACTATAAATATTCATTAGAAAGATAAAAAGATTTCCTACATCATAGTATTTTTTTTTATAATTTTTAGACATTAAATAAATGAAATTATTTATGACATCATTATGATGCAGCGATGGCCTCATTATTTAATGATTTAAATAAAATGGGAAGATAATGCAACATCCAAGGCTTACACTTGTCCAAAACCAATTGGATGAGGATATTTCGAACCCTTATCACCTTATCCTCTAATTATATAAGTGTGGGACCTTTAGAATCCGAAAAGCATTGTGAAATAATGTAACATTTCAATCTTTCCAAAAGTGCTCCTCCTCTCCACTTATAAAAGGCCCCCACCTCTCCCACCTCATTTACACTTTCAAGCCATTTGGCTCGGCCAACCTCTGCCCAAATACTCTCCCAACATTCCTCCCTTACTCATAGAAGCCTCACATTGGGCAGAACTCTTCCCAAGGAAGCCTTTGGCTCAAATCAAAAAGAGTTACCCGATTTTGAGGTAATGTCTTTTCTAATGTTGTTTTGTTTTATTTTTCTTCTCCAACCCCCTAAACTCTTTTTATTCATTTATTTTGTGACAACAACAGTATCCTCAATATACTAGGATGTTGTTATAAGAAGGATTCGAGCTACACTTACACACACCTACATCTAATGGTTAAAGAACATACGGTTTCTGTGGATGGCGAATTTCTGCCTCACGAAACGATGATTGTTCAACACTCATATAACACCTTCAAAGGTGGCCATTAAGATGTCACTATATTTATATATGATATATAATGTGTTTATGTTTTACTTATGCTTCTGTATTTCTCATTTATGGCTTACTTTATGATTTCCATTATGGGTAAAACGCGATAATTTCATTTTAGGAAGTGCGGACTACCGCCCCCTCAAAGTGATTTGAATCGTTAATGCCATATGTGGGATGTATAAAGGATGGAGTAAATGGTATTATACACTATATTATACTGGAATTATATTATACATTTATATCATTATGATTTAGTTCCATTAAATATGAAATTGAAATGAAAGTAGCGTTCATGCGTACGTACGGCTTACCGTCTCCATGAACGGTGCATTTCATTTCTCACCTCTAAATGTTACGTAATATTATAAATGAATGTATATACTGGATATATAACATATATATGACATCTAAATCATGAATATAATTCTGGATATAATGGATATTTCACCACATAAACAACTTGTAATTATAAGAAGCTTATTGTTGACTCAAGTACCAAAGATCGACAAAACGACCGTTATTAACTTAAATAATTACATAATGTTCATATCATTGTAATAAGTGATATAATAAGGATAATGAAATTGAAAATGGTTCTTAATAAGGTATATATTAACTCTAGTTTATTATTCAGGAGGTTAAAGAACGGTTGAGTCAAGTCAGACACGAGGTAAGGGAACTTCTTAACCCAATTTCCATTCTTTGGGTTAATCTCCTACTTTCAAATTATGTCATGATATTATTATGTCCTATCTTGTATTTTTACTTTCTTCATGTGTACCTATAGTGAATACACATAATAGATCTATTTTATTTTAAAAATGATCTTTTTAAGGACTTCGTCTCAATCCCCTTTCATTGAGGCATATTTGGTTTTATACACAATTTTCTTTTATACGGTGTATAAACCCCTTTGACTTTTACGTTTATTCAAAAGGAATCTTTTTTATACGAAGCGTTTTACTAAACGACAAAAAGGGAATGTTTTTATTTCCGTACTTATGCGGCGACAACGACTTCTCCGCCGCCGTGACCATTATTTGAGTTTCGTCTTCCTCTACAAGCCATCATTTTTTTTAATGAAAAATAAATACAAAGTTTTAACTTTATTTTATTTTGGTATTAAAAATGGTTTTTGAAAGCGTTTTTATCATATCAAAGTGTTGTATTGATATCTTGTGATTGAAATGTGGAAATGTTATGTTTCCTTTATGCATGTTTTATGTGATACGATTATGTTATGGTTTATGATATGTTTAAACCTATTCATATGAGGAATGCATTGGACTTAATAAGTGACGGGTGGAGCCCGCTATAGCTCCTCGATGCATCGGCAGGTCTCATGAGACAAACTAGTGTCTTGGCACGAGGCCTTGACAAAATCTTATTTGTGGTCTTGGCATGAGGCCTTGACTACGTGGTTATGATAGTCTGGCATTATGCATTCCATCATTATGAAAGTGGTTATTGATATTGCATGTGATTATTCGACCAGTAGAATATCCATGTGAAGAAGTAAATGGCATTATCTCATTTTACTTTTGCCATATTATGTTGATGTTCAAGTTTAAAAAGGCTTTTGTTTTAGTTATACATTGCCTTAAATGTTTATGTTTATTTATGAAAGCTTCCGCAATATTGTTATCCTTACTGAGCATCTGAGCTCACCCCTTTCAATGTTTAAATATTTTCCAGGATGTGAAGAAGTGTATTATGACTGACTTGCAAGGATAGTCAGTGAAGATATGAGTGTGGACTATGAAGACCATGTTATTGTAGTTTGTTTAATATTGATGTAATGAAAGACTTATGAATGTATCTAGTGTTTCCAAGGCTACTAAACTAATCGGTCTTTCGAGACTTGATCTTTTGTGATCATGCCAATGTTACGAAGTAATGCACCGACTCTGGGTAGCTGGGGTCGGGGCGTTACAGACCTACTAACACCACCATATTAATTTGGACCATTTAGGAATCCATAATCATGGTGGATATGGGTTTTTATTTAAGGGATTGGGCCTTCCCGAAAAACCATTTTCTACATTAAAAATAAATTTTAATTCTTTAATAACTCCTTCAATATTTACCATTTGTCAGTGATTATAATTCTCACATGAGCCCGCTTACCTAAGGCGTTCCCTCATTCTCTCTTCACCCAATTTGGAGCTCAATAGGATTGTAACATTGGTCGAAACTTCTCAGGATTTTAGAAATATCCCATATTTGGAGAGGTAAATTGACCCTTTCATAACTCCTTCTATTTTTAAAATTTTCCCCCATTACAGTTCCTACATGATCCCCTAATACTTGTTCTAACCTCCCTTGAATGGTTGGATGTTTTAAAATTAAAATACTAGTGGATTTGCGGTCGTTTTATTCAAGATTGTTTTGAGTAAGTGTTTCTCTCTTCAATTTGTTCCTTATCCTTAGGGTTTCCTCCCTCTTTCATAATGTTATAAAATTTTCAAAAGTTAGGGTTATAAACTATTGTTTGATTTGGTGTCTTTTTGGTTAAATAATGCGGTCTAGGGCTGGATTTATCATCCTTGTGATGTGGTGGTGGTGCGGTTGATGTTTCGCACCAAGTTTTGGGGGATTCGACACTTTCGGTAGGTAGTTTTATGTGTAAACAATTATTAATGAGTTATATTGTTGTATTTACTAATTTCTTCATATTCCTCATATGTTGGGTGTGGTGAGAAAACTATTTATGATTTATTTGGTTAAGTGTTTAATTTTATAGTTGCATTTTAATTTGAAATTGCGTGTTTTCATGTGTTACTAGTGGGGTATTGTTTGGGTGTATTTTATAACACATCGAATTGGTTTAATAAATCTTGTTTGGCCTAAAAATTATGGTTTGGTAATGTATTAGTGTCATGCGGCCCTAAAAAGAGGGTTTTGGAATAGGTTTTATGTGTAAAACACTGTTATACATCTTGAGATAATTCTATGAAAATTTGTTTTTTCATTTGGATCTTTTGTAGTATTATTCAAGGTGATTTTATTAAACTTGAAAGTGGTTTTATAAATGTCTCTATGGATTCCTATTCTATTTTGGATAGTAATTGGTATGGTTTTTGGTCTTAAATGGGGGTTTTGAAATGTTTTTTTTGTGCAAGACATATTTACATCACCTGGATTCTTTTTATGAAAATTGTAAATGTTTTAGTTGGTTAAAAAAAGTGGGAAAAGTGTTCATATGTACTGTTTGGTATTAGTGTTCACATATTAAGGGATTTTTAAAGGTGAAGGGATGTTTTAATATGTCAAACATTTTTAGAATGTTTTTTAAATTTCTGAAATGTTTTATTAAATTGTGATGTTGGAGTGAAAATTGTTTGTGAGCTGTTTCATATAGGTTTGATGATAAAATAATTTTGAAGGTAAAAAGGGTATTATATAACAAGTGAGTGGGCTTTTATGATATTTTTAATATATTTTAATGGGTTTATAAATTTTTTTAATGGATTTGTGGAAGTGTTAAAGAAATGTGAAAAGTGATGTTGGCTATTTCGGTGTGAGCCGGATTTCAAAATCAATTTGAATGAAAAGAGGAATTTTGTGACTTTTGTTGTATAAATGTGGGTTGTTTTGTGAATTTATGGTATGGAAATTATATTTTCATGTGAAAATTATATTCATTTACTTGTTGAACTTGTTTGAGCACAAAGGAAAAACCGGGTATCTAGGTGGGTGGACGTGTACTAGTATGCTAGTGAATCCGTGAGTTTTGGCCTCGGTTTCACTTAGAAAGATTGACGCGTACAACTCTAACTAAAAAATTATGATGATGATTATGGACCACTAGGTTATGGGTATGTTTTCTAATAGTGGCTCGTGCACGAGAACATATATTTGTGATGGTTACTCTCATCGAGATACGAGGTACCTGGGACCCACAGCTAGCTAGTGCCTAGGGGTTATTTCCCATTACTTATGCTCACTAGATATTTTGTGCATACCTTCGGCATATGGTATGAGTGGCTGGAAAATCCAGTAGCTTTGGTATTTATTTTAAAAGTGTTTACTCTTTAAATTATCCCACCTGAAAACTGTTTTTATATAATGTTGCATCTTTTAGAAATTGTAACTAACATGTCATGTTTTTGAAAACTTGCATGTTTTCGTAATTAAATGTTTATCACATGGAATATATTTGTGGTGGTATCCTGTTGGGATATGTCTCACACCCTACTTACACCCTTGGGTGTGAGTAGACTAGGTTATTTTTTTTGTCGCATGTTGGGTACAGTTTTTAGTTCTAGTGGTTTGGGTTTCTAGCAGTTCCTTGGTGGTGAAGTCTTATGGAGATGGCTTGAGGGCAGTGCCCCTTACCATGAGGGTTCTTGGGATGTTACCTTTAGGTATTGTAACTATTTTATATTCTTGTTGAGTTTTTTTAAAATATTTAATTCAGTTCTGATTTTTTGTAAAAGATTGTTTGGATTGAAAAATCCAGATTCATTTTATTGGATTCTTTTGTTGTTTTAAGTTTATAAACTCGGATAAATCATTCCCAATTTTTATTTTACGATACCCAAGAACTTTTTCCAGACATGGGGTTCAGGAACACCCTTCAGGCCTTGTTATGGGCTGGGTCGAGTGTCGGTTTTGATGGCGACCAGATTTGGTTCGTGACAAAATGGTATCAGAGGAGGTTCAGGTTAACTATTTGGGTCATGTTATTTTGGGAAAAGTAAGTATAGTCTGGAGTTAGGATTGTAGGACATGGAATTACAGTTATGGGTAGTGTGCCTAATCACCACACCTCATGATGGGATTCATTTTTCTAGGATAAGTCTGGATATATCTAAGTCCTTTGGTTTTCTTGGTTCAATGATGATTAGGGGAAATGAAAGGAGAGTTGGGTTAATGGTCTTAGTGAGCTTGTAAGTCCTGGAATGCCATGTGGAGACAAGGATATTTCCTAGAAAACACTCTATGACAATTAATTGATTGTAATATATCCGCCAACCATATGTCCAATCCACCCATTGAAACTAGTTTCCTCTCACATTGTTTTGTGCTTTAGTTTTGAAAACATGGCACTTTGGTTTTAAGAAGCATACAGTTTTTGTGAAATTATTTTGAAATAAAGAGGTAATGGTTTGATTTATGAAATGGTGGAACTGAATTTTCAGAATTGTTTTGAAATGGAAAATGGTTTTCTTACACCTCTTCTGAATGCAGGAACTATATTGAAGTTGGTTTTGAAAAGTGTTTCTAATAGAGTTTTCTAAACAATCCAATGGCATTTTAATGGGATTAGTAATTTTGAAATTGATGTGAATATCATGAAAGTGAGTTATTTTCTAAATGGTTGTGTCTTTTTGAATTGTTTTGTAAGATTTGAATTGGGATTTTGATCTTGTGTTTAGCAATTTTGAGAAAAAGGATATGTTGGATGACTGTTCTTGTTTTGAAATGTGGAAAGATTGTTTTTGTTTTTACCTTTGGAATTTCCGTGAGCAACCACATGCATGGGTTTATATGGGATTATGGATGGTAGATGGAATTACTGGATGAGTGTCGGGATGGATATGAGGAGGGTGCCCGGTGTGGCACAGAAACATGCATGTGTAAGGCCCATGGGGTACCATTGGTGGATACGCTAACTGCTGAACCATTTGTTTTCAAGAATTGTATTTAAAGAAAAACATGCTGTATTGATGAATTGTTAGGGATGGATTATATTATGTGTTTTTTGAAAATTTTGTTGTTTTGGGATGATTTGATTCCAAAAACCCCTCTTATTTGAACTGTGTTTTGGGTTTATGTTTGGTCGATAAGCTGTGTAGAAGGACCAGTTAGTAGTCTCCTCCGAGATATGTTTCGGGACACCTTTATGGTTGGTCCCTTCATATTTTTGGATCTATTTTATGGATTGTTTTTACCAATGGACCAGATTGGGTGGTTCCTTGGGTTCTTTCATTGGATAAGGTACGCCCCCATTAAGGGTTAATGCATAACTGAAGTGCAACCCGGATTGTTTCCCCATTAGAAAATTTTCCAGTTGATCAATATAAGGAATATTTTATCGATATTTTTTGATTGAGTCTACAACCATTCCTTTCATTGATTTTTAGATCCTCTTGTAGCGGGAGAGTTATCGTGGAAGGTTGAAAGAAACCTTAGTTTCTTAAGTTTCCTAATTCGTCGAAGCTGGAAGTGGTCCAGGGTTGATAGTGGGGATGAGTGTCTCAATAGCATCTAAGAGGGCCTCTGGGTTCTTCATAGTCTCTTTGAAGCATGAGTTCATGTTAGACCACTAGTGTGAGAAATATGGTCATGAAAGGATATTGTGGCCACTTTCTAGAATTTTGTGTTGTTTGGGGATGTTGTATAAGGTCCCTCTCCATGTATTGTATATATCTGTCGTAATGGTCATGTTTAGTGATGCCTTATGATGTCATGTGCTCCATTGACCGTAATGGTGAAAGTTGGGAAATCATATGAGAGTCTCTGTTATGTTGGGAGAATGTCTCCCTTGGAAAAACATAAAAATATTCCATTTTAGAGGAATTTGAGTATGGGTGTTCATTACTTCTATTGATTCTCACCCGAAAAAACAAGGTGTGATGTGTGTGCATCTTCTAAGCCCTTGTTTCAGTGAAATATCGGGTTAGGGTAAAGTGAGTTTGGAATGTGTTATGTCTTGTAAAACTTATCGGGGATTGCAATGTAGTTGTTGGTTGCACCGAATGAAGAGTTCTCATTCTGGGGGTTTCCAAAGCATAACTGTGAGGCCGAAGATGCTTCAATCATTTGAGCTTTAGCCATAGGTCTCAGAGAGAAGCTGGCTCATAGTCAGGGGAAATCACAGGTTCATTTAAACCATTGTACAAAGTTCAATCATCAGTATGAAAGATAAGAAGTGTTTAAACCTATGGTGTCATCATCTTTCTTCTGTTGTTCATGTTTAGTGGAAATAGGTGGAGGGCCTTGTACCCATGTCATCGCCCAATGTTATTCACTCCCCCTTTGGTTTCCATTGAGTCTTTGAAGAACGGTTTGATGTTTGGCTATACAGGTTGAGCACAAGTTTTTCACTTGGTTAGTAGTGACCATGCCCTGAAAAATCATGTAGATAGAAAGATCCCCACTGTTAGTGCATGGTTTCCCAAACCGTGCAGACTAACCATGTGGTCGTCCCAACTCTTTAAATTTTGGGGTCTTTCTATACCATCCCATGCTGGTTGGTTAAGATGGTTGGTTCTTATGGTGGGGATACCCACTATGAGTCTTATATAAGTTATTTTTTAAATTTTTTATGGAATTATTCCCTTTGTACTAAGGTGCCCATTCAGGCCTCCCCCTGTTAGTGTCATGATTCTGTCTCAAAAAAAATATAGGTTGTCTCTTACGGTGGGTAGCCTATTTTTGTTTCCATGTACCAGTAACTCAGACTTATCCATGGTATTGGAATGGTGGTAGGTAGTCTTGATTGGAGCTATCAAGGTACCTAAATCTTACTTGGGTAAACTTTGGGTTTGGAGAGTTCCCAATGGTTTAGTTATAAGCGAAGTAAGTGTAACCTTGTTCGATGTTGTTGTTCATTTGTGTGAATTGATTGAGTCTTGTTTGGATAGTGTTTAAGGAATTTTATTTTGGTATAAAGTATAAATGTGATTGATCATTTTAGGAAAGTGGTGTATATTTTGTTTGTGAGATTAATTATCCATTAATTGATAACTAGAGGTGTTTTGGCTTTTGGGGCTGAAACCTGGCAAGGGAGTACCTCTTGGTTTCTTAGTTGGGTTTGGTTGTTGCTTTGACCTTGATGTGACTTTTTGGGGCGGAATTTTTTCATGGTGGGGGAGAATTGTCACATAAAAGACTTATTTTAATGTTAAATTCGATTTTATTTCCATTCATTCTTTGTTTTGGGGGGTTTCCATGGTTTTATGGAGAAATGAGTGAGTTTTTATGAATTGGGCCAAACCATGAGCCCAATTCCAGATTTAAAAATAAATTTTTATTACTTTATAACTCCTTAATTTTTCAAAAATTTTCATCCATTCCAATTCCAAATTGTCGTACCCTCACATATTAACACCACCATATTAATTTGAACCATTTAGGAATCCATTATCATGGAGGATATGGGTTTTATTTAAGGGATTGGGCCTGCCCGAAAGCCCATTTTCTACATTACAAATAAATTTTAATTCTTTAATATCTACTTCAATATTTACCTTTTTTTGGTGATTCCAACTCTCAACTGAGCCCACTTACCTATGGGGCGCCCCCAGTCTCTCCTATCTCAATTTGGAGCTCAATAGGATCGAAAAATTTGTCGAAACTTCCCTGAATTTCAGAAATCTCCCCGATTTGGAGAGGTAAATTGATCCTTTGATAACTCCTTCTATATTTACTCTTTTCCCCCATTATAGTTCCTAAATGACCACATAATACTTTTTCAAACCACCCCTGGAATAGTTGTATGTTTTAAAATTCAGATACTAGTGGATTATGGGTCGTTTTATTCACGATTGTTTTGAGTAAGTGTTTCTCTCTTCAATTTCATCGTTCTATTTACGGTTTCCTCCCACTTTCATTATGTTCTAAAATTTACATAAGATAGGGTTAGAACCTATGGTTTGATTTGGTGTCTTGTTGGTTAAATATTGTGGTCTAGGGATGGAATTATACTCCCTATGATGCAGCGGTGGTGCAGTTGACATTTCGCACTATGTTTTGAGGGATTCGACACTTTCGGTAGGTGGTTCCATGTGTAAAAAATTATTGATGAGTTATCTTGCAGTATTTACTCATTTTTCAGATTACTCATATGTTGGGTGTGGTGAAAAAACTATTTATTATTGATTTGGTTATGTGTTAAATTTTAGAGTTGCATTTTAACTTGAAATTGGATGTTTTCATGTGTTACTCGTGGGGTATTATTTGGGTGTATTTTATAACATATGGAATTTGTTTACTAAATCTTGTTTGGCCTGTCAATTCTGGTTTGGTAACTTATTAGTGTCATTTGGGTCTAAAAAGAGTGTTTTTGAATAGGTTTTATGTGTAAAACATTGTTATACTTCTTGAGAGCATTTTATGAAAATGTGTGTTTTCATTTGGAAATTTTATAGTATTATTCAATGTGATTTTATAAAACTTGAAAGTGGTTTTTTAAATGTCTCTAGGGATTTCAATTCTATTTTGGATAGGATTTGGTATGGTTTTTGGTCTTAACTGGGGATTTTGAAATGGGTTTTGTGTGCATGACATATTTACATCACTTGGGTTCCTTTTATGAAAATCGTAAATGTTTTAGTTGGATAAAACATGTGGGAAAAGGGTGCATATGTACTGTTTGGTATGAGTGTTCACCTATTAAGGGGTCTCAAAAGTTTAAGGTATTTTTAAGATGTCAAACAATTTTAGAATGTTTTGAAAATTTATGAAATGTTTTATTAAATTGTGATGTTGTAGCGAAACTTGTTTGGGAGCTGTTTCATGTAAGTTTGATGATAAAATGATTTTGAATGTAAAAAGGGTATTATGTAACAAGTGAGTGGGCTGTTATGAGATTTTTAATATATTGGAATGGTTTTATAAATTTTTTAATGGATTTCTGGAAGTGTTAAATAAATTTGAAAAGTGTTGTTGGCTATTTTTTCGTGAGTCAGATTTCAAAATCAATTTGAATGAAAAGAGGACTTTTTGTGACTTTTGTTGTATACATGTGGGTTTTTTTGGTGAATTTATGATATGGAAATGATATTTTCATGAGAAAATTATATTCATTTACTTGTTGAACTTGTTTGACCACAAAGGGAAAACCCCAGTATCTAGGTGGGTGGACATGTACTAGTATGCTAGTTAATCTATGGGGTTTGGCCTCAGTTTCACATAGCATGATTGACGCTTACAAATCTAATTAAACTACGATGATGATGATTAGGGATGAATAGGTTTTGGGTATGTTCCCTACTAGTTTCTCGTGCACGAGAACTGATATTTGTGATGGTTACTCTCACTGAGATATGAGGTACCTCGGACCCACAACTAGCTAGTACTTAGGGGTTATTTCCCATTACTTGTGCTCACTAGATATTTTGTACTTATTGTCAGTATACAGTATGAGTGGCTGGAAAATTCTATAGCTTTGATATTTATTTTAAAAGTGTTTATTCTTTAAATTATCCCACCTGAAAACTGTTTTTATTTAATGTTTCATCTTTTAGAAATTGTAACTAGCATTTGATGTTTTTGAAAACTTGTATGCTTTTCGTCCTTAAATGTTTATCACATGGAATATATTAGTGGTGGTATCCTATTGGGATTTGTCTCACACCCTACTTACATCTTTCGGTGTAAGTAGACTTAGTTATTTTTGTTGTCGCAGGTTGGGTACAGTTTTTAGTTCCAATGGTTCGGGTTTCTAGAAGGTCCTTGGTGGTGAAGTCTTGTGGAGATGGCTTGAGGGTGATGCCCTTTTCTATGAGGGTTCTTGGGATGTTCCCTTTTTTTGTACCTTTTTATAGTCTTGTTGAGTTGTTTTATAATATGTAATTTAGTTCTGATTTTTTGTAAAAGATTGTTTGGATTGAAAAATCCAGATTTGTTTTATTGGATTATTTTGTTGTTTTAAGGTTATAAAATCTGTTAAATCATTCCCAATTTTCATTTTATGATACCCAGGAACTTGTGCCAGCCCGTGGGGATCGGGAACACCCATTGGTCCTTGTTGCGGGATGGGTTGAGTGTCGGTTTTTATCGCGACCAAATTCTATTCGTGACACTCGGTGCATTGGTAGGTCTCATGAGACAAACTATGGTCTTGGCACAAGGCCTTGACAAAATGATTATTTATGGTCTTGGCACGAGGCCTCGAAAATATGGTTATGTTGTCCTGAATTATTCATTCCCTAATTATGAAAATGGTATTGATGGTTCATGTGGTTATTTGAATAGTAGAATACCCATGGTTATGTTATATTATGAAAATATTTACTCAACTCATTTTTCTGCCATATTAGGTTCATGTTTATTTTTAGAGGCATGTGTTTTCAATTATTCACCATGTATAATGTTTATGTTATCTCCCAAAGTATTTATCACCCTTAATGAGCATTTGAGATCACCTATTTATTATGTTTCATTTTCTCAGGACATGAAGAAGTTTATTATGAATTACATGCTGAAATAACCTAGGAGTTGTGGATGTTGTCTAAGGAGGTTCTATGTTGTATTTCGTTTCAATTTGTAATGTTTAACCTATGTATGAATCTTGTTTCCAATAAAACTAAACTACTCGGTCTTTCAAGATGCTTATTCCTTTTTTGTAAGCCAATGTAATCAAATAAGGCACCGGCTCTGGGAAACTCTGGACGGGTCTTTACAACACAGCATCGCTATCCGCTACTCAATGGTGTGAAAATTAAATAAAATAACTTTTTAAGAAACTTTATTATTTTTCGAAAAGTCTCAAAATTAATATTTCTATATGAACCTTACCAGTCGAAGCTGAGTCATTTAATGTCAAATACCTGAATTCCGAGTTCAACAGTGCCCTCATATTTTCGATCTGAGCATGTGGTCAAAATTTATAAAATCCTACTCGAACATTTACTGAACGTACCATAAAAAATGTTCAAAAATTAACTTCACCCTTGACCCGCGCCGGTCGTGGTTAGGCACTACCTTAGGGGAACATGTCCTCACAAGCTCAATAGTAATATCATATTTTCTATTCGAGTTACCTGTTAGGAGTTATAATTATTTGACAATAAAATAATTGTTATATAAATATTTTTTTCATGGCCCAAAACTAACTTCCACTGTTGGCCCGTGCCGTCCAATGTTTGGATCTCCCTAATGGAAGAATATACTCAAGAGCTTAGTGATGGTCTCAGATTTTTTTATGAGTCCTTTTTCATTAGTTATAATAATTTTAAAAATAAAATAACTTTATATAATTATTTTATTTACAGTTATTCAATTTTAATGTTTTCTCACAAGAGGGTTGGGCTGAAAAAACATAAGTCATGCTCAGGGTAAACCCACCATCCTGAACGCAACGATGCCCTCAAATTTATTATTTGGGGACCCATTTAAGAGTTATTATACTTTTTCAGTTGAACATCTCACACATGTTATTTAGTGCCTAACATTTTTCGACGCATCATTTTGGGCACTCTGGGCCTCAGAACCGCATCCCGTCTCAGCGCCTAGTCTCAAAATAATTCCATATAATTTTAAAAAAATTATTTGTAAATTTTCAAACATTACATACCTCTCATTAATTATTTATTTGATCAAATTCATGGATCCCACTATTATTCCATGATTGATATTTGATCTGAATATTATCAGTTGTGTGTGAAGAAGCAAGACATTCCAAAGATTGCATTTTGAACTATGAATGGGCATTACGATTTTACAGTAATTCCATTTGGATTGACTAATTATCCCTATGTCTTAATGGATATAATAAAAATTGTATTCAAGGAATATCTTGATGAATGTTTGTTGGTATTTATTGATGATATCATGGTGTACTCCAAAATCTACAAAAATCATGAAAATCATCTGTGTGCTATTCTAAAGACTCTTAGGAGAAATGAATTATATATGATGTTTAGAAAGATTAAATCTTAGCTTAATTAAATTTATTTTCTTGGCCACATTGTCTCTAAGGATGAAATATATGTTGATCCTTTGAAGACAGAGGCTGTTCAATAATTTCCTAATCTAATGAACATAACTGAGGTACGTAGTTTTATTGATTTAGTTGGTTATTATCTTGATTTCGCTCAGAAATTGTCTTGTTTATCCAAACCAATGACCAAGCATACACCTAAAGGATTTAAGTTCATATATACAAAATAATTCGAGGAATTTTTTGAGGAGTTCAATGGGAGATTAGTGAATTCTCTGATCCTAACTCTATCATCGGGGAATAATGTGATTGTAATCTCTAGGGATGCATCAAAGAAAGGACTTGGTTGTGTCCAAATGAAAAAAGATATATTTATGGCCTATGCATCAAGGCAGTTAAAAATTAATGAAAAAAATTATCCAACTCATGATCTTGAGTTAGCTTCTGTGATATTTTCTCTAAAAATATTGAGACACTATCTTTATGGTGAAATATGTGAGATATATACGGATCACGAGAGTATGAAGTATATATTCTCATATAAATAACTCAACATGAGGAAAAAGAGATTTCCTTAACTACTCAAGGATTATTATTGTTCCATACACTACAACCCAGAAAATTCAAATAAGTTAGATGATGCAATGACTTGGAAGGATCATGGAGATTTAAACAAAATGGGGATTTAAAGGGATCCTGTATTCATTGATGTAATATGGATGGACATGGGAATTACTAATGAAGGTAAAACATAATTACCATTTCAATTGGTTTCCCAACAATAATTATTAGAAAGGATTAAAAACTCTCAACCTGATGATGACAACCTACAAAATAAAATTAGTTCCGTGAAAGATGGGAATTGGATGACTTTGTATGTGAAGATGGAATTATAAAATTTTGGAAGAGGATTTGTCTTACCTCTATACCGGAGTAGAAAAAGGAGTTATTGGATTATTACCATAGCTCAAATTTCTCTATAGACAACAGTAGCACTAAAATGTATAGATATTTGAATGAACAATTCTATTGTGACGACATGAAGTGGGAAATTGTTGATAATGTATCAAGATGTCAATTCTTTCAATAAGTAACGGTTGAAAGACAACATCCTAGAGGAGTCATGTAACCTCTACCTATTTTTACATGTAAATGGGATGATAACACTATGGATTTTGTCACTATATTATCCAAAACACCATGAAAGAATGATGTAATAAGGGTAATTATGGATCGACTTCTAAAATTTGCACATTTTCTCTCTTTAAGGATATATTTTCCACTTAAGAGGCTTACACGACTCTATATCCATGATGTTTTAAGACTTCATGGAACACCTATTTAAATAGTGTCTGATCACAATACTTTATTTCTATCAAAATTCTAGAAAAGTATTTAGAGATCATTGGACACTATGATTCGTTTGAGTACTACTTATCATCCTCAAAATGATGGGAAATTAGAAAGGATGATAAAAACTTTAGAATATATGTTGAGATCATACTCACTTTATTTTCATGGTATGTGGGATCAGTATTTGACTTTGGTGGAGTTTTCCTATAATAATTGTTTCCATTCAAGAATTTAAATGGCACCATATAAAGAATTGTATGGAAATATATTTCGTACACCAACATGTTGTGATGAAGTTGGTGATAGGAAACTTGTGGTTACAGTGCTTATAGAGGAAAAAAGTGCAGGTAAAGACTATTCAAACCCATATCTATGCTGATCAAAGAAGAAAAAAGATCTATGATGATAATCATAGGAAGGATTTTGAATTTTAAAAGGAAGATCATGTTTTTATAAAATTATATACATGGAAGGGTGTTATATGATTTGTGAAGAAAGGGAAACTGAGTGCCAGGTACATTGGCCCTTTTGAAATTATAGGGAGAATTGGAGGTGTTTCAAATTATTTGGCTACGCCACCTAGCCTGTCTAAAGTAAAAAATGTTTTCCATGTCTCATTTAAGAGAAATTACATGCCATACCCAATTCTTATACCCACTTTTGATGGTATAGAATTGGAACCTGACCTATTTTACTAGTAAGATCCAATCCGAATTCTGGACACTAAAGAACAAGTGTTGAGGAATTAGATGACTCAACTGGTAATGATACTTTGTAAAAATCATATAATCTAAGAGGAAACAAGGTATAATGAGGAAATTATGATGAATAACAACCCAATCACATTGTGAGGTAACATTATTCTAATTTCGAGGATGAAATTTATGTAAGAAGGGATAATGTAACACCCCATGATTTTCAAAATAAATTTAATATTGAATGAAGGAAACACATATCTCTATGAAACACCACTTTGTTATAACCTAGCTAGTAAACATAATTTTTCCACCTCTATGTTTTGAATATCAAAAAACTGACATACATGGTTGCATTCAGTATGATATTTAGAGTCTGATAAGACAAACTTAATTTCTGAAAAATAGTAACATACCATTATGAACAGTAACATACCCTTATGAATAGTAATGTTACTCATATGAATAGTAATGTATAAAAAATCATCCAAAAAATTAAACATCACACATTAATGTATAAATAAAATTTAGATATCTTATAATTGAAAAAACGATCATAGTATAATTATTGGTATTTTTGTATGTCATAAAAATTTTCATTAAAATTTTATGATTAATTTAATAATTTAAAATTGAAATTTATTTCATAAAATGTAATCATAAATTATTACTTTATTTTATTATGGTTATAAGATAATTTTATGAGACCTTGATTAATTTATAAAGGTGTTATAAAATGAGGTATAATTTTAAAATTGTTTTTTAAAATAAATTAGGATTTAATTTAAAAATAAAATAAAAAAAATTAGAATTTTATTTTAAAAAATTGGAATTAATTTCTGAATTCTACACATTAAAAAGTGGTTTGGTGGTGTGTAGAGACCCAAAGCTGGACGTACATGGACATTACATTACTTTTGCGGAATACTTAATACATAACAAAAACACACACCAAAGGACCGTAATAGTTTAGTGTCTTTGGAAACTCAGAATGTAATCTTCTAATCTTAGTGAAAGATCTTCAACATCTCCCATAAAGATCTTCCCCTTTTATTTTTTTTACCTAAAACCTTTCTTTAAATCATGGGGAAAAGAAAACATAAAAAGGGTGAGCTCAAATTCCCAGTAAGGGTAAACATAGAGAACATAAAACAATCCATAAACATTTGAAAGCAAAAACATGAACATGAAATTTAAACATGAAATTTAAACATAAAAATCTTGAGAAACGACATAAATCGTGGAAGTACGTAAGGAATATATCATAATGGAACATCAAACATGATAAAATATAATGGGAATAAAACATGTAATTGTGGAAACCATTTAGCACATGTTATGATTTCCATAGTAGCCAAGGCATTACTGCCAAGACCATCCTAGTGGACAAAGTCCCTTTTTGAATCGAGTTCACTCCTCCTTCCAGTCCTATATTACTGAACCAGATTAACTTACCATTCCAGCCATGTCTATATCATGAGATATAAATCTTTACCCAATGCATTGGAGGGAGATATAGGTCCCACCAATCTCATAATGAAATTATTTTTCATGTGCCACAAAATCATAAATCATACATCATAGCATAACCCATGTAATAGAATGGGATTCATAAACATCATGCCATCATAACATAATCCATATAAAAAAATGGATATCATTTCATCATAAGAAGAATGAAACCATGTAAATAGTGGAGGCATTATACTTGAAACATAAACATATTAAATAATGTCATTTTAGATGGAAAATAGTTTTGATAAAACACTTGAAATGAATTCTTGAAGAAAATATCCTTTCTTATTCAAAATCATTTTCTTTTCACAAAATGCCATGAAATTTTAAAAGAAAAGGGTTTTGTTTAAAATAATCATACAATATTGTAGAGGAAGCTTCAGGAAAATGAGGCGTTATGAAACTGTAAAAATCCGTTCACACCGTACAAGTTAAAAATAACATTCTCCTCGTACTTTTGTCAAAAAAGTTAAAAAGTTCCTCGTGTGGTAAAAAAAAAGATTTATTTCATAACATGTGTTAAAATTTAAAATGGGTAAAAAGGACATTAAACATACATGGAAACCTTTTTATAAAACATGGACATGGATGATAACAATAACCCGAGTAAATACTAACGAATAAACAATCTTGGATAAGAGCAAGATTGGAATAGTTATCCCTTACCTTAGGTCCAATATGCTTCGTACATATCCACACCTCCTGTATAATGATTTAAATAATGTCATTTAATTATTACAACATCATATTCATTGTTATGATATCATATATGGTTCACTTATGACTTTATATTACCCATTCTTTTGTAAATTTCATGTTAAAGCAGTGTTTTGGGTAAAACGTTTTATTTATCGTACGTGTTTGGACTTGTTGTTCTTGATATTATTACTACTTATATCATGATTTAATTACTTCTAAAATTTAAATCATGATATATATATCATATATATTCTGTATATATATAATATATAGATAAATGAAATAAAATACACCGTTCATGGAGACGGTAGGCCGTACGTATGCATGAACACTGTTTTCTTTTCCTTATTGACTTGAATGGAAGTAAGTAGATGATATATATATATATATATATGTATACATAAATCCAGTAGCTTCATTATGTCATATATTTCATTGTTATTCACTCTATATACTTTATAATCATTCTTGAATGGTTAATCATGGAAAATGAATCTCATCGCATTCGTGGAGATGGTAGTCCGTACGTACGCACGAGCGATGATATCATTCCCATGATCATGGAATTTTATTAAAGTGTATGTATAATATTAAATAATAAATATCACTTTACAATAACCATATATAGTTATTTATTTACACCATTCTACCCATCCATGTAAGGTGGTGGTGGAAAATAGATTACACCACGGTGTGGAGACGGTATTCCGTACGTACGCACACGCAGTGATTTCATTTTACGTAGGATGGATAGATGGTGAAATAGAGTTGTTTCATCCTTATAATAACATATCAGTATTTTAGTGATACTGATGTTATTACATCATAATGAAACAACTAAATAAGAATAAGTAGAAGAAGAAATAAAGTTGAAAGAATCGGTAATGGACATTACCTCTTCTTTGAAGCGCCTCTTCTTAACCTCCTCTTAGGGAACTAAAAATGGTCTTTGAATAAGAAAAGTACCTCTAGGATGTTTCTAGTTAAGTGGAGAAGAGAAATTGGCAGGGTTTGTCCGAGATTGAAGGCTCAAGGTGGTGTGAGGAAGAGAGGGATGAGGTGCCCTTTTATAAGGGAGGAGAGGGGCACCTTTAAAAAAACTGAAAATATTATTTTATTATAAAGTCATATTCGGTTTTTAATAGCACCAAATTGAATTATTTCAAATATAAGGTGGGTATGGGTCGAAATACTCTAATCCAATAGAATTTAGACAAGTTTAGGTTTCTATTTTAACCTTATAATTTAGATTTAACTTTAAGTTAAATAATTTTACTTTTACCGGGTCTTCTTGTTTTCTTACACTATAAGGTTAATAAACTTACTATAACAAGAAAAATGAACCCCAAGTTGTTTATTATTAATATATATAACCTTATCTAAGTCATTTCGCCAAACCTTAGATTTTTAGGAATAAAATAACAATTAATAATATAAAATTTGTTTGAAAAACTATTTTATGTCAATTTCGACACTATTTGGTACATGATTTTTGTGAAAATCATAACAGAATGATTAGTTCGAAAAAAGTTAATTATATCAATAATAACATGTCATATTAACCTAGAAAATTATTTTAATTAATAAAAAGTCTCAAATTACATTTATTTGGGTATTTATAACATCAATTATATCAATATTTCATTAATAAGATAATTACGACATCATTATTGTGTCATAAATAAATTAAATTATTTAATGTCTAAAAATTATAAATAAAATACCATTCTGTAGGAAATATTTTTATATTTCTAATTAATATTTATAGTTGAATTTATCTTATGTATAACCCTATGTTAAAAATGTTTTAGTTATTAAACTTTGATTTTAACTATTTTAACTATTCTTTAAATAAATGAATATTAAATGTCCTAATCTAATCCAAGTGGGCCTAAATGGTCATATTTTATTCCTAAGGTTATTTTTTTTGAATTAAACTTATCCAATATAATTAGGACATGTGTTAGGGTAATGATAATATCATTTTTACCCTTAATTACCCTATTTACTTTTAACCGTGGTAAAAAAAAGTAAAAAGTTACTATTCACCAAAAATTATTTTCATCTCATTGAACCACATTTTAGTCCTTGATATTAACAATGTCTCTCGGATTTTTAAAATTCCACTCACAGAAGTGGTAAAATTATGTTTTATGTGAATTTCCAAATTCTTCTAGGAGGTGGGTAAAAGACAGTGAAAAGTTCAATACAATTTTTATATATCTAAAATTATTATAAAATGACTCCAATGAATTACATTGAACTTATATAGGTATTATGTATCAATTTTGAACTAAAATAAATTTAAATAAAATAAATAATTATTTAAATAAAAAGTCGGTTTTTAAATAGTAACCCAGTGTTTTCACTATTCATCAAAAATTGAACGTTTTCAGAAAAATACCAAAAATTCACCCTAGGATAATTTCGATATTACGAATCCAAAAATGAAGTCCATTTTGAAAGATAAAATTTATAAAATTTTAAAAATTTGGTATAATTATTCATAACGGCTAGTTTATATAACATATCGTTGTTTAGTGAAACTCGGTATTGCATACAACACACACTATCGTGGAAGGTCGCGATTGCATGTAATGAAATCCAAGTTAGGGATGCGTGTAGTGAAAGATCCTTTTAGTGTAGCGTACAACACAAGACATCAGTAAAATTAAAAAGAATATTTTTTATAAAATCTCGGGGTGTTACATTCTACCCCCCTTAAAATGAATTTCGCCCTCGAAATTCGTCGGGGTTATAAATGGTTCACTACTCGAAAGTTTATTTAATAGAAAACCACATCGTAAAAAGGAATACCAAAACCAATAAAAACTAAAGTATGAAACGTAACGGTTAACCAAATTAACTAATCACTGGGTTTCCACATAGAAGAACATAGGTGAAAATATGGATATGGAAGAGAAATCTAACCATCATGTTCTGATGGAGAGTGGTAGAGATCATGGCTATAAAAAATCCAACAATCACAAAGCCATAGATTTGTGATGATATAAGGTACGATCTGATTCATCAGATATAAGGGCACTAGGACAAAATTTTTGGTTTTCAAGATCATTTCCCTAAAGTTGAAGAAATTGGAATTAGAAGAAATAATTTCTTGATTTTGGTACAGTCTCACCGTTGGTCGTTCCGTGGACAATTTCCACTTCATCTGTTAAAGAAATGAAGTTGAATTTGTCATTCGTGAAGTGTTAGCATATCATGTGATAGAATGATGGGTCATTCCATCTATCTCAAACCAAAGGTTAGAAAAAGTTATCAAAAATACATAAGTCCATCTATAGTGAGATTAATCATATATGGTTCCTAAAATGGACTTATACTTCATATATTATACTTATTAATATAATAAAACTAGTTTCCACTAAACATGGACTTCATGTAGGCCAGTGGTAGGCGATAAAGGCCTGTCACACTTCAGTTGTGGGTTCGATTCCCACAGCCTTGTCCGACGCGATGGGTTGTCGCCCGTCCTGTAGGTTATTCTTTTTCTAAAACTACATTATTAAAACATTCCATCCATAATATTGAAAAAGTTATAACCTTAAACAATACTAACTTATGTCCAACATAATCCATTCCAATATTTAAGCTTATCCAAAATACTGCTATCCAATCTCATATTATAATGAAAAAGATTACCTGAGAGTTCATATAACAAGCATGTTAATACCATCATTGATCCCCATATATCATAAGATATGTCTTGTTGGTCACATTACAAACATTCGAAGTCCTTAATCATGTATTCTCTTGAAAAATGAATACCCATTGAACCTTGGTGAAAACATGAATGTTGTCAAAAGTTAATTCTTTCCACATACCAAAATCCCAAAAATTCTATATACTCAAACCATGATATCACTTAGTCCTTATATCAATCATGAGATCACTTCATTTTTTTTCATTATCCATTCATTATGCGCATATCATCTTCTTTAAAAAAATATTTCAATCTCTTTTTCATGGTTACTACTACCATATAATTCTTGAATACCAATACATAGATATTCCAAAATTCCACAATACCATAAATGAGATTCCATGATACTATTTTGAAATCTTATTACATAAACACTTAATCATTACACAACATCATTTTCATACTCAACATCACAAATAGTGATTGCATGAGACTTACCTTTATCCTTTGCCTTAAGAGGTTTCTCACGTTGATCATCATTAACCCGCGGATAAGGGAATTTATTCGCATAATGCCCCATTTCCTTGCACTTGAAGCATTGATGTGTTGGTGGAGCGTTCTCTATAGTCTTTTCTCTATTCACATAATTAGCAACCTTTTTCCCATTACTTTGACAATCAACTACTCGGTGACCTTATTTTCCACACTTAAAACATTTTCTAGTACCTTTTAGGGAATGTCCACCATGCTTCTTTCCACACTTTGAGCATAAAGAAACATTCATCTTCTTTTCACCATTGTTCTGAGATTTCTCCTTGAACTCCATCTTTCGTTTCTTATCAAAACCATGAGATGAATATGTAATGCCAAATTCTAGTTCTACCTTGATAGCACAACGAAAAATTTATTTATAGCTACTGAAGTCTCTTATAGCTAATTCCCTTCGAAGACTTGGTTTTAAGCCACTAAAGAATCGATCGACTTTACTTTCAGGTTGGATGATAAAGCCAGATGCATACCTTGCAAGCCTTGTAAAATTCACCTCGTATATACCAACAGATTCATCATCCTTTTTCTTAAGCTCAAGGAACTACTTTTCTATCTTTTTTTGAAGAATACGGGGGAAGTACTTATTGAAAAACAAGTTCTTGAACTCATCCCATTCCATGGATTCAATTTTACCTTGGGGCCTTGTATTCTTAATTAGAGTCCACCACTGGTCTGCTTCACCTTCTAAATAGTAAACATACATAATGACTTTTTCATGTTATAAATAGCGAAGTATGGAAAATATCTTTTTAATGGTACTAATCCATTGTTCATCAATAAGTGGTTCAGAAGACCCACTGAAAGAAGGTGGACGTTGCCTCATGAAGGACTCAATAGAATATTGTTCCCTTCTCTGCTCATTTGGAAGTCCAGAATGATTCATAGCTTGTGTAAGTATAACAATAAGATTTTCCACTCCATCTCCCATAACATTGGTTTGTTCAAGAGGACAATCATTACATTTTCCATTACATTGATCAACATGGTTCCTTCAGGTTCCAGCCATCGTCTAAAACCCAAAATGAATAGTGTGAGTGAAAAAAATCATGCTAGGGAAAACAACATAATAAAGGGGGAGTACCGTCAATATCTACCATCTTAGGTTAAATTCTATGATCGTTACCGTAATTCTATTACAATAACCTATACTTCTACTTAACCTTAGGGACATCCCTAGACATACCTTATAAATATCTCTAGGGATATCACTAAGGTTTTCGCATCCTAGTTTCGAAAGGTTAACTAAACCTTTCCTCTGATACCAACTGTAGAGACCCAAATCTTGAAGTACATGGGCATTACATTAATTTTGCGGAATATGTAATACATAATAAAAAAAAGACACCAAAGGAGCGTAATATTTTAGTGTCTTTGGAAACTCGGAATATAATATTCTAATCTTGGTGAAAGATGTTCAACATCTCCCATAAAGATCTTCCCTTTTATTTTTTTACCTAAAACCTTTATTTAAATCCTGGGGAAAAGAAAACATAAAATGGTTGAGCTCAAATTCCCAGTAAGGGTAAACATAGAGAACATAAAACAATCCATAAACATTTGAAAGCAAAAACTTGAACATGAAATTTAAACATCAAAATCTTGAGCAAAGACATAAATCATGGAAGTACGTAATGAATATATCATAATGGAACATCAACCATGATATAATATAATGGGAATAAAACATGTAATTATGGAAACCATTCAGAACATGTTATTATTTCCATAGTAGCCAAGGCATTACTGCCAAGACCATCTTAGTGGACAAAGTCCCTTTCTGAATCGAGTTCACTCCTCGTTTCAGTCCTGTATTACAGAACCAGATTAACTTACCATTCCAACCATGTCTATCTCATGAGATATAAATATTTACCCAATGCATTGGAGGGAGATATAGGTCCCACCCATCTCATAATGAAATCATTCTTTCATGTGCCAAAAATTCATTAATCATACATCATAGCATAACCCATGTAATAGAATGGGATTCTTAAACATCATGCCATCATAACATAATCCGTATAAAAAATGGATATTATTTCATCATAAGAAGAATAAAACCATGTAAATAATGGAGACATTATACTTGAAACATGAACATATTAAATAATGTTATTTTAGATGGAAAATAGTTTTGATAAAACACTTGAAATGAATTCTTGACGAAAATATCCTTTCTTCTTCAAA
The DNA here is from genome assembly GCA_963277665.1 of Viscum album. Taxonomy (NCBI): domain Eukaryota; kingdom Viridiplantae; phylum Streptophyta; class Magnoliopsida; order Santalales; family Viscaceae; genus Viscum; species Viscum album. The sequence goes on from OY728159.1 coordinate 1,869,565,420, forward strand.
ATCATTTTCTTTTCACAAAATGCCATGCAATTTTAAAAGAAATAGTTTTTGTTTAAAATAATCATGCAATCTTGTATAGGATTCTTCATGAAAATTAGGTGTTATGAAACCTTCAAAATCCGTTCACACCGTATAAGTTAAAAATAACATTCTCCTCGTACTTTTGTCAGAAAAGTCAAAAAGTTCCTCGTGTGGTAATCAAAAGTAAGATTTATTTTATAACATGTGGTAAAATTCAAAAATGGGTAAAAAGGACATTAAAAATACATGATTTTTTTAGAAAACAAGGACTTGGATGATAAAAATAACCCCAGTAAATACTTACGAATAAACAATCTCAGATAAGAGTGAGATTGGAATAGTTATCCCATACCTTAGGTCTGATATGCTTCGTACGTATCCGAACCTCCTGTATAATGATTTAAATAATTCCATTGACTTATTAAAGAATAATATTCATTGTTATTATATCATATATGGTTCACTTATGACTTTATATTACCCATTCTTTTGTAAATTTCATGTTAAAGCAGTGTTTTGGGTAAAACGTTTTATTTATCGTACGTGTTTGGACTTGTTGTTCTTGATATTATTACTACTTATATCATGATTTAATTACTTACAGAATTTAAATCATGATATATATCATATATATTCATTATATATATAATATATAGATAAATGAAATGAAATACACCGTTCATGGAGACGGTAGGCCGTACGTATGCATGAACGCTGTTTTCTTTTCCTTATTGACTTGAATGGAAGTAAGTAGATGAAATATATATATATGCATACATAAATCCATTAGATTCACTATTTCATATATTTCATTATTATTCATTATATATACTTTATAATCATTCTTTAATGGTTAATCATGGAAAATGAATCTCATCGCGTTCGTGGAGACGGTAGTCCGTACGTACGCACGAGCAATGATATCATTCCCATGATCGTGGAATTGTATTGAAGTGTATGTATAATATTACAGAATAAATATAAATTTACAATAACCATATATAGTTATTTATTTACACCATTATACCCATCCATGTAAGGTGGTGGTGGAAAATAGATTACACCACAGCGTGGAGACGGTATTCCGTACGTACGCATGCACGATGATTTAGTTTTCCGTAGGATGGATAGATGGTGAAATAGGGTTGTTTAATACTTATAATAACATATCAGTATATGAGTGATAGTGATGTTATTACTTCATAATGAAACAACTAAAGAAGAATAAGTAGAAGAAGAAATAAAGTTGAAAGAATCGGTAATGAACATTACCTCTTCTTTGAAGCGCCTCTTCTTAACCTCCTCTTAGGGCACTAAAAATGGTCTTTTAAGAAGACCAGTACCTCTAGGATGTTTCTAGGGAACTGTAGAAGATAATTGACAGGGGTTGGCCGAGCTTGAAGGCCCAAATTGGTGTGAGGAGGAGAGGGAGGAGGCGCCCTTTTATAAGGGAGGAGAGAGGCACCTTTGGAAAAACTAAAAATATTATTTTATTATAAAGTCATATTTGATTTTTAATAGCTCAAAATTGATTTATTTTGAAGATAAGGTGGGGATGGGTCGAAATTATATCATCCAATAGAATTTAAAAACATTTAGGTTTCTATTTTAACCTTATCATTTAGATTTAACTTTAAGTAAAATAATTTTACTTTTACCCGGTCTTCTTGTTTTCTTACACTATAAGGTTAATAAACATACTATAACAAGCCAAAAGAACCCCAAGATTTTTATTATTAATATATATAACTTTATCTATGTCATTTTTCTGAACATTAGATTTTTAGGAATAAAATAACAATTAAGAATATAATATTTGTTTTAAAAACTATTTTATGTCAATTTTGACACTATTTGGTACATGATTTTTTTCAAAATAATAACAGAATTATTAGTTTGAAAAAAGTTAATTAAATAAATACTAACATGTCATATTAACCTAGAAAATTAGTGGAATTCATAAAAATTCTCAAATTACATTTATTTGGGTATTTATAACATCAATTATGTCAATATTTCATTAATAAGATAATTACTGCATCATCATTGTGTCATAAATAAATTAAAGTATTTAATGTATAAAAATTATAAATAAAATAATATTATGTAGGAAATCTTTTTATCTTTATAATTAATATTTATAGTCTAATTTATCTTATGTATAACCCTATATTAAAAATGTTTTATTTATTAATTTTTGATTTTAACTATTTTAACTATTCTTTAAATAAAATAATATTAAATGTCCTAATCTAATCCAAGTGGGCCTAAATGATCATATTTTATTCCTAAGGTTGTTTTAGGTCGAACTAAACTTATCCAATAGAATTAGGACATGTTTTAGGGTAATAATAATATCATTTTTACCCTTAATTACCCTATTTACTTTTAATAGTGGTAAAAAAGTAAAAAGTTACTATTCACCAAAAATTAATTTCATCTCATTGAACCACATTTTAGTCCTTGATGTTACCCGTGTCTCTAAGATTTTTGAAATTCCACTCATAGAAGTGGTAAAATTATGTTTTATGTGAATTTCCAAATTCTCCTAGTAGGTGGGTAAAAGACGGTGAAAAGTTCAATAAAATCATTAAATATCTAAAATTATTATAAAATGACTCCAATGAATTAAATTGAACTTATATAGGTATTATGTATCAATTTTGACCTAAAATAAATTTAAATAATTATTTAAATAAAAAGTCGGTTTTTAAATAGTAACCTAGTGTTTTCACTATTCATCAAAAATTGAAAGTTTTCCGAAAAATACCAAAAATTCTCCCTAGGCTAATTTCGATATTACGAATCCAAAAATGAAGTCCATTTAGAAATATAAAATTTATAAAATTTTAAAAAGTTGGTATTACTATTCATAACGGCTAGTTTATATAACATATCGTTGTTTAGTGAAACTCGGTATTGCGTACAACACACGCTATCGTGGAAGGTCACGATTGCATGTAATGCAAGCTATTTCAAGGATGCGTGTAGTGAAATATACTTTTGGTGTACCGTACAACACAAGACATCAATAAAATTAAAAAGAATATTTTTTATAAAATCTCAGGGTGTTACATTGTGTTTTTTTATTTTTCTAAAATACTTGAATTTTTTGTGAATAGTTAAAATACAGTTTTGAGTTTTACGTATATTTAATGTAATAATAATTATGTAATAGTTAATATAAAATTATGGTCTAGTAGTGTATATAAAAATATGATACTATGTTTCTCATGTGGATAATTCCATGAAAAAATACAACAAAAAATCCCCCGGTTTTGGAAAAACTACTATTGAGGTGTCCCTTGAAATTAATATAACACTACTTCTCATTTCGTATAAATAACCATTCATTACTTCATTTTGAATCATTAAAAACACATCATCCTCGAATATATGACAGTTTTACAAGCCTATAAGTCTTCCCAAGGTGTACTCAAGACCCAAAGGTCCCACGCTTTAGGTTTTAGGAGTTACTCTCCATGTAAGGGAATTTACCACCCTTCTCTTTTTCAGGCACTATTTGTATGTTATTCTCTTTTACTTTCTTTTGGATTATGTTGGTATATGTCATTACATTTCTCCATTACTATCCATATAATGGAATAATTATTATATAACCCTTTTCTATCATCAATATATTTTTTTTTAAATTTTATGTGACGTCGTTAGACTACCGGATTTTCTTAAGGGATTTCTCAACATTTCTTCTATTTAAAGTTCCTTTCCTTTATTTTTATTTAATTCCTCACCTCCTTTAATACAAATGTTATGATAAATACATTAAAATAAATTTTCTATAATTATATTTTTATAATGTAATGATTCATCAACATCTCTCCTTTTCACTTCTTTTATACTAAAAATGAAAACACCATCCGAGATGTGTTGATTAATCACATTCAAGGAAAATAGGTTTTCAATTACTATAAATGTCTTCATTTCAGGTTATGAAACCATTTTTATGGTTGAAATAAACTATAATATATTTATTTCAACTTATATATGTTTCTATGATCCTTTTATACATATGATATTAATTTACAAATCAAAATGAGTTCATTGTGATAGAAAATCCCTAATTAACCCAAGAAATTATCATTAATGTTTTATATAATGAGTCATCTTCACTCCCAATAGACAAATGATTTTTATTAAGATGTAATATTATGTCTGTTCACTAATAACATACAAATTCTATTATGTAAAACTATTCTCATTCTACATGTTTATTCATACATGAATATAAGTAAACCGATCATTAAAACCAAGGAAGAAAAAGCTCCCAAACAATGAAATTGAATCTTTTTACCTATCATAAGGCCTTGAATGAACCTAATAAGGTTATAATAAATAAATTAAATGTATTTTGGGTTCTTTAATACTTAATTTATGATGCTAAATATTATTATTCATATCATTAAAAACAAGTAAGGAACACTTTCAGACTTAAGGTACGGGTTTTCCACCCGAACCTCTATTTTCATTCGGGTTACTTTTATTATCTACATACCTCAATTAAATTATTATTAATTAATATTTAATAATCATAAAATATTTTTGAATTTTATAAATATATACAATAACCAGATTAGTACCTTCATTTATAGGTAGTTATATGTTTTAAAAGGATCATTAAAAAATTCATCCCTGAAATTCAAGCTCCATTGAAGGGAATTGGCCAAATTCTTACCTATTTTCAAGGGCACTCTATAATATATTTTTAGAAACCATTTTCTTTATAAAATAAATTATTTTATTATTAAAATATTATCTTACATCATTTTTGGTTTTATACAATGAAATTTCCAAAATAACTCTTCCTTTCAATGTAAAAGATATTTATCACAAGAATTACATAATGATTTTATAAGAGTATCTTCATCTCCTTAAACACTCTTATTTATTCATATATATTATTGGGATTAATATTTTTTGTTATCATCTACCATATTTTATTTATTGTTTTATTATTAGTTTTACTATGTATTATCTATCTTAAAACCATTCAACAATTTACTCTGAATGGTTAGTGTTTATGCTTAATGTTCATGGAATGTTATTTACATTTTATATGTTAATGTAAATATAGATGTATATGTTTTTTATGTTTATCCCTATTCATATGAGGAATGCATTTAACATATTATGTAATTTTTGGGTCTCAATATAACCCCATTATCCATCGGTAGGTATCATGAGACAAATATATATGGATTTGGCTGAGGCCTTGCCCATTTTTAGATATGGTTTTGGACGAGGCCTTAATAATTTTTAGATGTATTGGATGAGTACATGATGGTATATTTCAGAATGAATGGAATTTGAATTTTCCTTATTATGAATCAAGAAATTCAATTTTCATGAGGTTATTCAGCAAGTATAATACCAATGATTATGTTTTTTATGACAAAATTTACTCATCTCATATTCGTTCCATATTTTGTTCATGTTTATTTTTAAAGACATGCATTTTCAATTATTCACCATTCTAAAGGTTTATGTTAACTTCTGTTTTGATGTTTTCCCTTACTTATCATTTGAGCTCTCCCATTTTTTTTCTTTTTTTCTAGGACATAAAGACATATATTATGATTGACCTAGAGTGATAATCTTAGAGTGGTGGATGTTAACAATAGAACTAATTTGTTGTTTTTCATTTCAATTTGTAGTGTTGAACTTTTGTATATATTTTGTTTCCAAATATACTAATCTAATCGATCATTTGTGATGAATATTCCTTGTTTATATTCCAATTTAATAAAATAAGGCACCGACTCCGGGAAACTGGGGTTGGGTCCTTACAACGTTGAAAAGAATTAAAGATCAATGAAGCATGATAAATAGTTCAAAATGGAAAAAAAACCTACTATAGGTGCATGAAATCCATGGATCAGTATACTCTCAACATATTAGGGAAAAATTAATCATACAAGGCAGTTTGGAAGTCTATCCAGGAATTTCCTTGATGACCATGAGCCTGGGTATGCACATCTCACCAATATTTTGAAGAATCACACATCATATAAGTTGTGATATTTACCCTCCTCTATAGACTCATTTGTATATTCTATGAGATAGATAAAATGGATTCTAGACATGAATTAGTATCTTAAGAACTACCATCCCCTAATAATATGGGAGGATCTTTCTACTGGAACTCTGGATTAATATAATACATCAAAGGTGTTGTCTGGGGATCACCCTATATAGACTACATCAAGAATTGGAAAGTCTATCAAAGAAAAGCATAAATTATTTGATTGGGAATATCATGTGGTGTCATTGGTGGAACTTCTAGAGGTAACACTGGTGGATCATGACCCACCATTTATAGAGCATGGTCTTCATCACCATCCTGATGCATGACTCAAAGACATTATGGCGGTATATCTCAAAAAATTCTAATCACATGCCTAAAAAATATTTGGTAATGGTAAAGAGAGAGATATCAATTGGAATGAGAAAAGGATCAAGGAAAAACAAAAAATTTCTACTTATAATAATAAGATAAAAAGGGGGTCACTACCCTTGGAAAATGATCCCAACTACCCGTGTCTACAGTTAGGGTAATGGTATGTCTTTAAGATTTCAACCACAATGTTTCTAGTATACATGAGTGGTTAATTTCAATGTAAGGAGAAAAACACTCCTTATATTGAACATTCCTTTTCCATTTATTGGTGAACATTTTATTTGCATTTCAAAGTTTACATTATAACTATGTATGTGAATATATACATAATAAAAGGACCAGTTAAATTGATTATCATCCCTAGTTTTAAAGTCCCATACACATTATAAACTGAGATCAAAACCCCTGAAATTTCACCCAAACCCCCTTACATTTGTTCTCAAGATGAAACTGTTACAATTTGATGCATAGATTCAATGAATTGGCCTTTCCTATTTATAGAGTACCACTATATTTATAAATTACAATTTCACTCCTCTAACCACAACTAAATATCGTAACAAGTAACCAGGGGTACATAACATACATAGATAAAAATTGGATATTTTAGATGACATCATCAAGGTATATGGGAAAACATCATTTAAATTTTAAACAAAAAATTTCCCTTCACCATAGGAGATGTTAGTGGCACATAAATATATCACAACCAAGGCACACTCAATAATCACATGAAATACAGGAAATGTAAGTAATTAAATACTATTATATGGAATATAATATACATGTAATGTTAAATAATTCATTCTTATGATAACTTATGTAGCAATTATCTTTTCCACACCAAACCAAATTATAATCTGCATAATTCATAAAAAATACCACAATTCATGTGCATCAAAAATAGGTGAAAATATATCAAATATAATAGGCTGAACATCAAAAAAATCACATCGCTGAAAATGTGGTGCTTACTCAGAATGTGGTTTAACTACTCCCAGGAATGACTTATAACCGAGTTCCAACATGTTTCTAATATCCTGTCTAAATTTACCAAACAATAAGAAAATAAAAATAAATGTGCTATGATACAACATTGTGACGTCTCAGACCCATTTCGCTTTTATGTAACCAAACATGGTTGGCCACATGGACTCAAGAACACCTCCACATACGCCAGAGGCTATCTAATTGAAGTGAAAGCCTAGGGTGTGTTTGTTGGGAGACTATTCCCTTTGGTTAGAGTGAAGCACAATTATGAAAATAAATTAACAAATGATGAAAGCATAATAATAATGTAAAAGGTAGAAGAAATAGGAATAAGGATCAAAGTAATAAATAATAATCAAAATCTATGAACTATATAATATATGAAATATAATGGCATGTATCTATAAAAACAGAAAATTGGCACACATGTCATCAATAAGAGAGTATAATACATGGTATAAAAAAGAACCAAAATGGGTAAAAACTATACCAGCATCCCGAGATCCTTCTCAGCCATATGTTACCAAGCTCCCACCCTAAAGAAAGAAGTGAGGTGTCAAAAGTAGGACACATCCATTAGTCTAAACATATGATCATATAATCTAAGAAGGTACCAATGGAAGCCTTAATATGGTATGATATAAACTCAGTAGACTTCCACTAATGACATGTACAAAAATATAGTCTGTGAATATAAAAAGTATGATGTAAAGGTATGTTAAATGTAAATTATTATGAATGTAAACAACCCATAACTACTTTATCCTTACTTTGAGTCTTTAGAAATTAATTCAATTAATTAGTTACTATTTAGTTTATAATAATTAAGTAATATAAAGGATTCTGAACTAATTTAAAATATAATAATAATAATAGAGGTTCATAGGTGAAGCAAATGAATCTTTGACTTTTGATGTTTTTTCTAGCCAATGGTATATAACCAAGAAGCCTATAATATGGGAATAAGTGTAATCTAATAAGTACCCCCAAGGGAATCAACTAGAACAGTTTATTAATAATTTTTATGGAGCACTTCTGTAGTAAATAATAGGCTAAACATGACTAGACCCAAGGGGAATGATCCAAGGCATTGCATGTCCTTAGATATCAAGATGATTCCAATGAGTATATCTATGGAATTTTAATTTCCAAAGATATAGTTAATGGGTAATATAATGTCATTCCATGCATCCACTAATAAAAAAATACCACACTCTATGGTGGGAATCTCCCTTGGAAACCGACCAAATGAATTAGAATGGAATCATCTGAGTTCTCAAGGAATTCCCTTGACAATTCAATGATGGATCAAGTATTACCATTCCAATAAAAATTAAAATGTTTAATATGAAATAGTAACTATATGATAATTAAATTTATATTCATAATTCATCATAGTCCAACCAATACTCCTGAAAATTACCATTCATTAGGTTCATTCCATTATCATTTATCATATGTGATAAGGTCATTAAGGACATAAAACAAACTTCAAATTCAATTGTAATTTATCAAGTCAAATTGTAATCTATAGTTATATAATTTTTATCTAAAACCTAATGTATATATATATATATATATATATATATATTATGATGAAAAACAAATGTTATCTAAGTTCAGGTCATGTTCCCCCAAAAAATTTCGTAGTTATTGACAATATGGTTCATTGAATGGATAACAAAGAACATACCCTACTTGGGGTGGTTAACATTGAGGTATCAATATCCAATGATATCAAGATGTGTCATTAGGCCCTAATAATACAACCTATAAAACATAAAATAAATTATATGAATTTTTAGGAGCAATTCCCAATAATACTGTTGTGCACACAAAAGATAATGTTTATAAATGGTGAGAATATAAAGGAAAATTACTAGACCACCTTCCGTCTGCCTTTAGTAGATACCTCATCTTGTATCATTCCTCGGTATGTCCTGGATTACAAGAAAATAGGAGAATATAATGACTCATAAAAAATAGGTCATATGATCTTGCACGAAAATAACTCCATTAATAGAAAGATGAACAACAAAAGGAACTAAAAGAATGGAGAGGTTTCAGTGATGATAAAATAATAAAGATAAATCCTAAATCAGAGTCTAGATAGAAGAATGGAATCAAATCCTAACTTTAGGCTTGATAGATATCAAAGGTGTGTACATGAGACTAATTTATATTGTAGATAAAAATAAATTAGCAGTGAGTTAAACATAAATAAGGTAATAATTGTAATTCTACACATTTTAAGGGGTTACATTGTTTGGACACATGATTGGACAAACCATGCATCAACTGTGCACCTAGATATATCCCAAGACACCACTTTCATGGATAGAAGTGCATAGTTAGACAAACCAATCATATCCCATGTGAACCCTCTATCTTATCCTCACATGGCTATATGGCCTGACTACATGGTAAATTCAAACTGCGTGGCCCTATTTTACGCCCTAAACATACTCATATGATTTTTTCCTACCATGAAAATTTTGTTTCAAAGAATCTACTAACGATGCATCCCATTTTCATCCTCCAAAATCCAATTATCTTAGCTCTGAATAAGTCCCATACATCATTGTTTCTTCCATAACCACATTAGGAATTACTATTAAGATAAAACTAAGGAAACAAACTGAAAAAATGTTATGTACCTTGAGTAAATTTTGGGATATTACTTGGGATATAGATTTGTGATAAGGAATGTTTATGCAGTGGTATAGACTCGAGAAGAAGATGGTGACTGACTATCAACTATTTGAAGTTAAATTTTTATCACATATACTTCATGTATTAGAAATTTCTATACCATTTCTTCCCATTATTTTATTTATTCACAAGTAGTTCCATGAAATTACTCACAAGTCATGTTGTACTATAGGTTAAAATCCATTGAAATACTATTTGGAAAAACGTAGACTATAATTAGTGTTGTATAGAGTGTCCTCTAGTCAATTTCAGCTATGGACATATGTAGGAATTCATGATTCTATAGTTGAAGTGCTTCAATGTAATTATCATCATGAACTAGATAAATAGATTCTGAGCTCATATTGACTACTATGAGAGATATGTGCCATTTATTTTACATAAGGGTAAGAGGTACATGATTCCCAGAGAATTGGAAATGGGACAAAGTAGATTTAGTCCAAAATTGAGTATGCTCTGGAAAATAATAAGTAAAATGGTAGGCTTGGCTCTTTTAGAAGGATTGGTGACATCCCCCATGATTTGTCATCGAATGATGGATTTCTATCAGGGTATCTTTACTAACAACTTCTCAAGACTACCTTGTAATATAGGAGTCGAATTTGAGATAGATATTATTCCAGTTTCATAGCCAATTTTGATACCCCCATATCATATAGAACTAGATGATCTGAATGAGATTAAGGTATATCTTGACAATTTGGAGTAGAATGACTCCATCTAACTGATAAAATCAAAATGGGGTGGACCATTATTATTCTCTTTAAAGGAGGAAGATTTTCTTTGAATCTTCACTAATTACTGAAAGTTGAACCATGTGATAGTGAAGAAATGATATCCTTTTCCTAGGACTCACAATCATTTTGATTAGTTATGGATAATTCAATGGTTCTCAAATATTTATCTTAGATCAGGATATCACTAGCTATAATTTAAAGAGGAGAAAATACAAACTATGGTGTGTTATATTTTTTATGGGATATATATGTACTTATTGATTCTGTTTAGATTAAATATTGCACAGAAAATGTTCATGGATCTCATGAACAAGAATCCCACCCATACCTATACTCATTCATTATGGGTTTTTAACGATATATATGACAAACCTTCTCTTTATTACACACTGAAACATGATTTATTACATAAACTCTTCACTTGATAAAACCTAGATGATCGAGATTTCTAGTGTCTTTGGGGTTATTAACATTACATAACTACTTAAAACATGATACACAACATTTTTATTGAAAACATATTTTACATGACCACTACATCCCCTCGTACTTAGCATTCTATGGGGTAACCTGGGGACATGCATAAGAAAAAGGTGAGATATAAATCCTAATAAGTTTGTAAACAAGGCATAATATGAATAATACAATACATGTTAGGAAATAGGCATATCAATGTAGCATAAAAGAAACATTAACATAAAGGCATGATAACATGGAAATGTGGCATCAACACTTAACATGGTATTAGCATGAGCCAAGGCTCATTGCACATGGATCATCAGTAAAACCTCATTGCACTTGAATTAGTATGAGTAAACCCTCATTACAATTTATGTATCATGATACTAAGCTTTACCCAATGCATCCGAGCGCTATCAGGGCACACCATTCATAAACATTTCATTTCTTCCATAAGTGTGCCACATGGATCATACAACATGGAATCATTCATTATCATTAATTCCATCATAAAGGGATGTTGAATACATATATGAATCTTTATAATCAATATGTAAATTTTAATAAAGGTGAATACACTTGATATAGAAATGGGTATGGTGTTCACAACACAATGACATTGGCTTGGAAAAACATGGTGCAATTTTGATAGCATAACGACGTGACATAAGAATTCATAAATATGGGTGATGAGAGTGGAAGTGGTGTCTCATCATATTTAAATTAAATTGAATGTAAAGGGTAATATTTATACATTTCACAACATTTTTTGTGGAATTTATATTTGTAATATAAAATAATTTCTTGAATGTAAATGAAGAGTGATAAATCCCGTATGGAATTTTGGCATGGTAACTGGGGTACATGGGTTGCATTAATGAGAGAGAAAATGGGTCTCTAATCATCCAATCATAAATAGGGAATTATTGGGGAGGATCAAAATCATACCCCAACATTTATAAATTATAATAAAAGGGCATAAAAATATTTATAATCTTGTATAAAATGTGAAAGGAAGGAATCCCTTACTTTGATGTGTGATCCCAAAGGCTTATTAGGGGCCAGAGAGAGGTTTCTAGAGAAATTAGGGTTCCGTGGAATGATTATAGAGAGAGGAGGATAGGGCTTGGATGAACTCGAAAGGCATTGAGTGAGGAGGAAGTGGAATCTTGGGTGGGTTTGTATAATAAAGGAGATGAAATTCTTTATTATTTAGGTTTGGGTCACAACACAATAAACTAAACCAAACAACAAACAAGACCATGGTTTTGGCCCATTTTTTTCAAATGGGAGTGGAAAAAATATTTAATAAGGACAATGTCCAATCTTCTTAAAATAATAGTGTTTCTTATGTGGAGGTGAGTCAAATTCTCTAGGAAATCAATTTAAAAAGGTAAAATGTTTTTTAAGTCTTCATGGATCCACTAAATCATTTTAAAATAAATAAAAAAAATCTGAAATCACATTATTTTAATGGTAAAACAAATATTGGCCGAACATAATGTTTATAGTATTTTATTATATCACTACTTGGTCATTATGATGTCATAAAACAGATTATATATTTAAATGGTATTTATTTTTTACACAATAATTCAACTGTCTTAGAAAATTATGAACAATTCACATTTGGATAATTTTGACATCATGATTCCAAAAATAATATTCATTTTATATAAATGATTTTCTAAATATGCGAATTTTTACTTTAAAAAAAACTAGACATTTATCGAAATTTATAGGTTTTTGACAAAAAACCGATTTCAAAACATAATAAATATTATAGTTGTTTTCCTAAAAATTATACAATCATTATTTAATAATAAATAATTTATTAATTATAATTTATTTTTAAGATATTATTTAATTCAAAAACCAATTAATTCATCAAATTATATTTCATAATTGAATATTAATTAAAAATACTATTTCTTATTTAATAATTATTTACAACGTAACAATAGTAAAATGAATGTATATTCTTTATTATATACAAAAATAATGAAAATAATCATATTGATAAGGTCTTGTTACATACCCCCTTGTAACACCCACATTGGACCGAAGGGTAAGGTGTGTGATGGTGACAGACTATTGGGGTGACTCAGATAATATTGCTCGAGTGGTAATTTCTATCAACTTCCACTTCTCCCATAGGTGGTTCTGCTATAGCTAAACGTGTTGAAGCTTATCTTTGGCTTGGTCAAGAGATAAACCCAATGATGTTGCCTCCTTTCCAGGCTCTGACAAATGGGCTTCATACAGGGCAAGTCTACTGGATGAGGCCATTGCTTCCTTTGTCTGAGTAAATTGGAGTTGTTAAAGGCCTATATTAATACTAGTCATGTGATCCCTGTTCAAAGGCTATATTAGCAATGTTAAAAATTATTAATGGTATTTTGAAATACAATAAACATAAAACCAAGGAAGTTCATATTTTATATAACCATTTTTATAAAAACGCATTTAATTATATCTATAATAATTTTCATTAATAAAAGTTTGGGTTGTTTCAATCACCCCCCTTAAAAAATATTGCCTTAGAAATTTCATTTTCCCACACTAAAATAGATGTGGGTAACCCTCCTTCATCACTTCCTCTAGATCCCACATTTCCTATTCAAACTTTTGGGTTCTCCACAACACCTTGACAAGGGGTATTGTCTTTTTTTTTTTGATCTTTTTCCCTACGATCTAATATCTTCACTGGTTTCTCCTTGTAAGAAAGATCATCCCCTAACTATACAACCTTTGAAGAGAGTACATGTGAATGGTCTGGTATATACTTAAATAATAGGGATACATGAAAGACATCATGTAATTTGTCCGTGGTATGTAGAAGTGCTAGTAGATAGGCAACAACCCCGACATGATCAAGAATATCGAAGGGGATGATGTACCTAGGACTTGGCATCCCTTTCATTCCAAACCTCAAGAACTTCTTCCATGGGGACATTCATAGAAATACCCTATCTCCAACATTGAATTCAAGGTCTCATTGACGGTTATCTATGTAACTCTTCTGTTGACTTTGGGATGCATTGATATGATGTTGAATGGTTTTCACCTTCTCCAGCATTTCTTCAACCATTTCATGTCCTAACAGCTTACACTCACTGACTTTATCCCAACACACAAGTGTTCTAATCCTTTCCCATAAACAGTTTTATATGGTGCCATTCAGATGCTTGAGTAGACACTATTATTGTAGGAGAATTCAACCAATGGAAGATGTTGGTCCCATACTTCTTAGAAGTCCATAGAACCCGATGTTAAGATATATTCTAGTGTCAGAATTTTTTACTTATATTGGCCATTAGTTTGAGGATGATTGGCTATACTGATGTTCTGTTCAGTGCTGGAGACTTTTCTAGAACTACATACTGAATCTAGGATCATGATCAGATACAATAGATAGTGGTACTCAATGTAGCCTTACCACTTCTTTGATGTAAATCTGTGCAAGTTGATCCAATGAGAAGTCCTCTCAGATTGCGATAAAGTGATTTTTCATCATAAGACGATCCAAAAAGACCCATATAGCATTGTTTCTTATGGATTTATTTAGAAGTATAGTGACAAGGTCCATGGTAATGTTGTCCCACTTCCATGTTGGTATGGGTAGTGGTTTCATCATCCCCTTAGAATATTTTCTCTCAGTCTCCACATGCTGATATACCAGGATCTTTGATGTATATTCAACAATATCTCTTTTTATATTGTCCCACCAAAAGTTTTCTCGGAGATCTTGATACATATTTGGGGTCCCTAGGTGAATAGAGAATGTTGAGCTATGTGCGTCATCCAGAATCTCCTTCTTTATCTCTGGATCGGATGGTATTGATAATCCTGACCCAAATATTAAAATTTCTTCCTTGTCCACCACACACTCTGATGATTTCCCATTTCTGATAGCTTCCACCCTTTTCATAATTTACACATCCTTTCTTTGAGTGTTCTTTATTTTCTCCATGATGGACGGTTGAGCAATCATTTGAGAAATTATTGATGATGTTCCTCCCTTAATGATTCACATGTCCATCCTCTACCAATATAAGAATATTGGATCCTTTTCAATTATCATCATTGATAAAGATGTAGGATCCTTTCTACATAGAGTATCTGGAACCTTATTTTTCTTACCGTGATTGTAGTGAATTGAGAAGTCACAATCCTTGATGAGTTCTATACATCTTCATTGGAGCATATTAATCTCTTTTTGTGAGAATATATTTTTTAGGCTCTTGTGATCAGTATATATCACACTCTTCTCCCCATCGAGAAAATGCCGCCATATTTTCAATGAAAATATCAGAGCCTCTAACTCCAGATCATGTTTGGGATAGTTTTAATCAGGGATTTTCAGATTCCTTTAGGAATAGGATATCACTTTATCATTCTGTATCAACACAAAACCCAGGCCCTTCATCGGAGAATCACTAAATACCAAAAAAAAGTTCTCCACTCATGGGCAATGTGAGAACGGGTGCAGTGATAAGCCTCCTTTTTAACACCTTGAATCTCTCTTCACATTCATCACTCCATGAAAACATTACTTCCTACTAAGTTAGCTTGCTTAGAGTGTTGGGAAATCATAATAAATATCTCACAAATCAGCAATAATATCTAACTAACCCCAATAAGCTACAAATATTTGTTACCGATGTTGGCCTTGACCATCCATCAATTACAGTTATCTTAGAGAGATCCACAAATATCCCATTACTTATGATTATATAACCCAAGAATGAGACCTCCTTCAACTAGAACTCGCACTGGCTGAAAATTTCATAGAGCTTCTCCTTTCACAAGGTCTGTAGTACAATTCTTAGATACTCCTAATTATCCTCCTTGGTTTGGGAGTAAATTAGAATATCATCTATAAAGACTACCACATATTTGTTGAGATAATCTCTAATGACTCTATTCATCATGCCCATGAAGATTTTTAGAGGATTGGTGAGTTTTAAAGGAATTAATATGAATTCATAGTGCCCATATCTTGTATGAAATGTAGTCTTGTGGATATCTTTTTTCTTCACCTTTACTTGATAATATCACGATCACAAATCTACCTTGGAGAAATATTATGCTCCATGCATCTAATCGAACAAGTCCTAAATTCATGGAAGATGATACATTTTCCTTATCATTATTTTGTAAAGTTCACGATAATCGATGCAAATGCGCATTGACCCGTCCTTCTTTTTGACGAAGAGGACTGGTTCACCCCACGGTGAAGAACTTGGGCGTATAAACCCTTTATCCAGATTCTCCTATAGTCGTTTCTTCCAATATTCAAGCTCAAAAACAACCATTCTATAAGGAGTCTTGGATATTTTAAATTTCATAGGTATAAGATCAATTTAGAATTAAACATCTATTCTTGGAGGAAGACCAGACAATTCCTCGGGAAACACTTCAGCGAATTCCCTCACAATAGGCGTGTCTTAAAGGATGGTTTCTTCCTTAGTCTCAATCATATGATCCAGATACGCATGCTCATAGGGATGTAATATCCATTCTTGAGATGATTGTGATAAAAAATATTCAACTTCCTCTTATAAATTGTATATAATCGGGGGTCGACTCCCCATATGGAGTGTGATTTCCCTCTCATGGAAATTTATGTTGCCTCTATATATGGAAATCCAATCCATGACACAAATTGCATCACATTCCACTAGAGATAGTATAATGAGGTTCTCTAGGAAGTTAACTCCAAAAATTATGATAGGGGAGGAGTTATATTCCTGGGATGCAATGGTTTCTCCATTTTTCGTAATCACTAACATATTTATTTCCATGATTTGTGGTGGTGTTGGGATTTTTGAACTAAAAATTCAAGATATAAAAGAATGCGTAGAAACAGAATCAAAAAGTATGTTTTCTATTCTTTAATGAATAACTATTGTACCTATCACCAATTCATTTTCAGGGATCACTTTGAAAATAGTGATGGAAAAATATCACACTTTATACCTTGGAGGTAGTTGGTTGACTTCGAAAACCCATGGATTTTCACACTGATTTTCCAGGTTCCCTGGTTCTTTTAATTTAAACTAATGAAAAAATGTTGAGGGTCGAAAAACATTCCTCTCCTCTGTTGCAGCCATGGGTTTCCCTTGTCGACTGTTAATGGCTAGGTTCCCTTCTCTTCCACACTAAAATAATTTCCTTGTCCCATTCAAGAAATTTTTGGGGTGCTTCTTTCTGCACCTTTGGCAAGTGGGGTTATAGGTTTTCTTATCACCATTAGATTTACCATCGGACTACCATAATTTAAGTCCACCGTACAATTATTATCCCTATGATACCCTTTAGATTCCTCAATATACTTTTTGAGCTTGAGTGTACATCTTACAATTTACTCATAGTTGTTGAAGTCACTGATTTCCAGAGCTTTCTGTAGGTTAGGTTTCATCCCACAAAAGAAGCAGTCAACCTTGTATTTTGGGGTAATGACAAAGTCGGTGGCATATCGTGCATGACATGAAAAGTTTTTCCCATATGATCCGATGGGTTCGTTGTCTATTTTGCTTGAGGGAAAAGAAGTCCCTTTCTCTCTAATCTCTGAGGGTGAACAAAAAATATTTATCTATTTTTTTTCCAAAAATCGTTCCATTCCAACACCTCAATCTCATCCTCAAGCTTCATGTTTTTTACAAATGTCCACCATTGATCAACTTCACCTTCCATATGATAAGCATCCATAAGAACCTTCTCTTATTCTTAACATTGAATGATGGAGAAGATCATTTCAATGGATTTGATCCAATGTTTGACAATCGAGGGATCAGATGATCCATTAAAATTAGGAGGCCTTTGTCTCACGAATCTCTCAATAGTGACATTTTCTTTCTCAGTGGGGTTGAACGTTCCTCTTGACCCATGTTTCAATTAAACACTTGAGATAATTGGGAGAGTATCATGACAATGTTCGCGATTCATGCTCCCATAGGATAAGGCATCTCAATAGAACATCATCACATTGGTCTTTGCGTTGGTTGTTAGCTCGAGTCCTCCTATTACCTTCCATTGTATGGAATAAAATGAATATTAGGAGTAACACATAAAGGTTAATCCAAGGAAAAAACAGATGACTTATAAATAACTTTTATATCCTTAACTTGTGAATCTATTGGCTTCAATTTATGTTATCCAGGATCTACATTCTATCATATATTCTTAGGGTCATTTTTTTAATTCCCTTAACAATGGTTATTACTAAGATTGTGAATCTACCAAAGCATATCCCCTAGGAGTTTCTTAACCAAGAGTGCCGCACGACCCGTTTTCATAGACCAGGATACCCCGAGTCAATCTCGAAACTCCTTGTCAGAGTTTTCACTCCTAGATACATTTGTACCAGAGCCACCTCTACCTGCTCGTATCTCGACAGGGATGTATTTGTCTGATAAAACACTTAGTAAATACTAAAAAAATAGGTATGTTCTTATTATTCATAATCTTATCACTAAGGCTTTCACTAGTGATTTCTAATCCTAATCCCAAAAATAACTAAACCTATTCTATGATACCAACAATAACAACCCCTCTCTTTTCTAAATAGGTAATCTATATTTATTACATAAAATATTCTATTGATACAACATAGAATATCCATAGAACTATTGTCATTAGGGGTTAGGAACACTACATACTTAAAACATGAAACAAAATATATTTATTGAAATCTTCCTTCACATGACCACTACATTACCTCATACATAGCAATGCATGGGGTAACATGAGGACATGTATAAGAAAAGTGTGAGCTATAAAGACGAGTAAGGGAGTATACAAGGCATAAAATGAAGAATACTATACATTTCAGGTACTTAGCATATCAATTGTAACACCCCAAGATTTTACGAAAAATATTCTTTTTAATTTCATTAATGTCTTGTGTTGTACGCTACACCAAAAGGAGCTTGCACAACATGTATCCCTGACTTGGATTGCATTACACACAAGCACGACCTTCCACGATAGCGTGTGTTGTACACAATACCGAGTTTCGCTAAACAACGATATGCTATTAAAATATTATTAAAACTAGCCATTATGAATAGTAATAACCACTTTTTGAAATTTTGTAATTTTTTTTTTCAAAATGGACTTCATTTTAGGATTCTGAATATTGAAATTAGCTTAGGGTGAAATTTTGGTACTTTTCGGATAACTTTCATATTCTGATGAATAGTGAAAATTACTAAATTTTAATTAAAAACAACTTTTTTAATCGAAATAATTAATATTGATACATTATTAATTTGAGTGATTTTAAAGTATATTTATAATATATTTTCACAATTTAAGACAATGTTTTTCATTGGATGTAATTTCACATTTAAACCAGACATAAACAAGTGTCAATCTTTTAATAGTTATTATCTCTTAAAAACACGCTATTTGTTTTGACGACGAGAATTAATTTTTAAATTAGTTAATGTAACTGATATGTTTTGAATTGGGTAAAATAAACATCATTTTTGAATTCATAATATCAAATATATCTTAGGACTAATTTTTGGTATTTTTCTGGAAACTTTCATTTTTTGATTAATAGTGAAACCACTAAGTGGTAGTTAAAAAAACTGAATTTTTCATAAAACTTAATTTTACCACTTTTGTGAGTGGAATTTCAAAAATCCTAGAGACACGGTTTATGTCAGTAAGTAAAATGTGGTTCAATGAGATGAAAATAATTTTTGGTGAATAGTAACTTTTTACTTTTATTTACCATGGTTAAAAGTAAATAGGGTAATTAAGGGTAAAAATGATATTATCATAACCCTAACACATGTCCTAATTCTATTTGATAAGTGTAATTCGACCAAAAACAACCTTAGGAATATAATATTACCATTTAGGCCCACTTGGATTAGATTAGGACATTTATTATCAATTTATTTAAAGAAGGGTTAAAATAGTTAAAATCAAAGTTTAATAACTAAAGAATTTTTAATATAAGGTTATACATAAGATAAATTAGACTATAAATATTCATTAGAAAGATAAAAATATTTCCTACATAATGGTATTTTATTTGTAATTTTTTTACATATAATAATTTAATTTATTTATGATATAATGATGATGCAGTAATTATCTTATTAATGAAATATTGACATAATTGATGTTATAAATACCCAAATAAATGTAATTTGAGACTTTTTATGAATTCCAATAATTTTATATGTTAATATTACATGTTATTAGTGATTTAATTAAATTTTTTCTAACTAATCATTCTGTTATGATTTTCACAAAAATCAATTACCAAATAGTGTCAAAATTGACATAAAGTAGTTTTTAAAACAAATACTATATTATTAATTGTTATTTTATTCCTAAAAATCTAAGGTTCGGAAAAATGACTTAGATAAGGTTATATATATTAATAATAAACAACTTGGGGTTCGTTTGGCTGTATATAGTAAGTTTATTAACCTTATAGTGTAAGAAAACAAGAAGACACGGTAAAAGTTAAATTATCTAACTTAAAGTTAAATCTAAATGATAAGGTTAAAATTGATACCTAAACTTGTCTAAATTCTATTTGATGAGATTATTTCGACCCATTCCCACCTTAGCTTCGAAATATATCAATTTGGAGCTATTAAAAACCGAATTTGACTTTATAATAAAATAATATTTTTAGTTATTCCAAAGGTGCCCCTCTCCTCCCTTATAAAAGGGAACCTCCTCCCTCTCTTCCTCACACCACTTGGAGACTTAAAGCTCAGACTAACCCTGAAAATTTCTCTTCTCCACTTCCCTAGAAACATCCTAGAGGTTCTGGTCTTCTTCAAAGACCAATATTAGTGCCCTAAGAGGAGGTTTCAAAAAGGCGCTTCAAAGAAGAGGTAATGCCCGTTACCGATTCTTTCAACTTTATTTATTCTTCCACTTCTTCTTCATTAGTTATTTAATTATGAAGTAATAACATCAGTATAACTCAAATAATGATATGTTATTATAATTATGAAACAACCCTATTTCACCATCTATCCATCCTACGGAAAACGAAATCACCACGCGTGCGTACGTACGGAATACCGTCTCCACGCCGTGGTGTAATCTGTTTTTCCACCACCACCTTACTTGGATGGGTATAATGCTGTAAATAAATGATTATTGTAAAGTGATATTTATTATGAAATAGTATACATACACTCCAATACAATTCCACAATCATGGGAATGATATCATCTCTCGTGCGTACGTACGGACTACCGTCTCCACGAACGCGATGAGATTCATTTTCCATGATTAACCATTCAAGAATGATTATAAAGTATATATAATGAATAATAATGAAATATATGAAATAATAATGCTACTAGATTTATGTATATATATATATGCATGTCATATACTCAATTCCATTCAATTCAATAAGGAAACGAAAACAGCGTTCATGCGTACGTACGACCTACCGTCTCCATGAATGGTGTATTTCATTCCTTTTATCGATCTATAATATATATTTATATAATGAATATATATTATATATAAATCATGTTTTACATTCTGGAATTATTTAAATCAGGATATAAGTAATAATATCAAGAACGATGAGTCGAAACACATACGATAAATGAAACGATTTTACCCAAAACGCTCTTTAACATGGAATTTACAAAAGAACAGGTAATATAAAGTCATAATTGAACCATATATGATATCATAACAGTGAATATGATTCTATAATAAGTCAATGACATTATTTAAATCATTATACAGGAGGCTCAGATACATACGAATCATATCAGACATAAGGTAAGGGATAATTTTGCAAATCTCATTTTTATCCGAGATTGCTTATTCGAAGTATTTACTGGGGTTATTGCTATCATCCATGTCCATGTTTTATAAAAGTGTATTCATGTATGTTTAAAGTCATTTTTACCCATTTTTACTTTTACCCCATGGTATGGAAGGAATCTTTCTTTTATTTACCCTATAAGATACTTTTTGACTTTTCCGACAAAAGTACGAGGAGAATGTTATTTTTAACTTATACGGCATGAACAAATTTTTACGGTTTCATAACGCCTCATTTTCAAGTAGCTTACTCTAAAATATTTCATGATTATTTTCAACAAAACCCTTTTCTTTTAAAATTTCATGGAATTTTGTGAAAAGAAAATGATTTTAAAGAAGAAAGGATATTTTCTCAAGAATTCATTTCAAGTGTTTTGCCAAAACCATTTTCCATCTAAGATGACATTATTTCATATGTGTATGCTTCAAGTAATATGTCTCTATGATTTAAATCGTTTCAATTTTCTTATGATGAAATGATATCAAACTTTTATGGATTATGTTATGATGGAATGATGTTTAAGAATCCCATTTTATTACATGGGTTATGCTATGATGTATGATTTATGATTTTTGTGGCACACGAAAGAATGATTTCATTATGAGATGGGTGGGACCTATATTTCCCTCCACTTAATTGGGTAAAGATTTATATCTCATGAGATAGACATGTCTGGAATGGTAAGTTAATCCGGTTCAGTGTTACAGGACTGAAATGAGGAGTGAACTCGATTCAGAAAGGGACTTTGTCCACTAAGATGGTCTTGGCAGCAATGCCTTGGCTAATATGGAAATCATGACATGTGCTGAATGGTTGCCACAATTACATGCTTTATTCCCATTTTATCATGGTTGATGTTCTATTATGATATATGCCTTACGTACTTCCATTATTTATGTCTTTTCTCTAGATTTTGATGTTTAAATTTCATGTTCAAGTTTTTGCTTCCAAATGTTTATGGATTGTTTTATGTTATCTATGTTTGCCCTTACTGAGCATTTGAGCTCACCCTTTTTATGTTTTATTTTCCCCAGGAAGTAAAGAAAGGTTTTAGGTAAGGAAACAAAAAGGGTAAGATCTTTATGGGAGTTGTTTAAGATCTTTCACCACGATTAGAAGATTTTATTCTGAGTTTCCAAAGACACTAAACTATTACAGTCCTTGTGTGTCTGTTTTTGTTATGTATTAAGTATTCCGAAAAAGTAATGTATTGTATATGTACGTCAAGATTTGGGTCTCTACATTTGGTATCAGAGGAAAGTTTTAGTCAACCTTTGGAAACTAGGATGCGAAAACGTTAGTGAGATCCCTAGAGATATTTCTAAGGTTTGTCTAGGGATGTCCCTAAGGATAAGTATACGTATAGGATATAGTCCTAGAACTATGGTAATGATCTTAGAATTTAACCTAAGATGTTAGATATTTAAGGTACTCCCCCTTTATTGTGTTGTTTTCCCTGGCATGATTTTTTCCTCTCACACTATTCTTTTTGGGTTTTAGACGATGGCTGGAACCCGAAGGAACCGTGTTGATCAATGTAATGGACAATGCAATGATTGTCCTCCTGAAAAAACAAATGTTATGGGAGATGGAGTACAAAATCCTATTGCTATACTTACACAAGCTATGAATCATTCTAGACTTCCAAATGGGAAGATAAGGGAACAATATTCTATTGAGTCCTTCATGAGGAAACGTCCACCTTCTTTCAGTGGGTCTTCTGATCCACTTGTTGTTGAACAATGGATCAGTACCACTAAAAAGATATTTTCAGTTCTTCAATGTTCTTAACATGATAATGTCATCTTATTAGTATATCTTTTGGAAGGTGAAGCTGATAAATGGTGGAATCTTATCAAGAATACGAGGCCAAGAGATGAAATTGAGTCCATGGAATGGGACGAGTTCAAGAACTTATTTTTCAATAAGTACTTACCTCGTATTCTTCGAACAAAGATGGAGAAGGAGTTTCTTGAACTAAAGCAAAAGGATGATGAATCTGTTGGTATATACGAAGCGAATTTTACAAGGCTTTCAAGGTATGCATCTGGCTTTATCATCCAACCTGAAAGTAAAATTGATCGATTCTTCAGTGGCTTAAAACCAAATCTTCGAAGGGCATTAGCTATAAGAGACTTCAGTAGCTATGAAGAAATTGTGCGTTGTGATATCAAGGTATAAATGGAAGTTGGTGTTACATATCCATCTCATGGTTTTGACAAGAAACGAAATATGGAGTTCAAGGAGAAATCTCATAATAATGGTGAAAAGAAGATGAATGTTTCGTTATGCTCAAAGTGTGGAAAGAAGCATGGTGGATATTGTCTTAAAGGGACTAGAAAATGTTTTAAGTGTGGAAAAGAAGGTCATCGAGCAACTGAGTGTCGAAGTAATGGAAAAAGGGTTGCTAATGGTGTGAATAAATAAAAGACTGCAAAGAACGCACCAACAACACTTCAATGCTTCAAGTGCAATGAAATTTGGAATTATGCTAATCAATGCCCAAATCCAAGGGTTAATGATGATCTACATGAGAAACCACTTAAGGAAAAGGACAAAGGGAAGTCACATGCGATCACTATTGGAAATGTTGAATATGACAACGATGTGGTGGAATGATTAAGTGTTTATGTAATGGGATTCCAAAATAATGTTGTATATTGTATCATGGAATATTGGAATATTTATGTATTGTCCTATTGTGGTTTTCAATAATTTTATGGTACCGGTAACCATGGGAAGTGATTGAGATATTTTTGGTAAGCAGATGATATGCGCATAATGAAGGGATTAGAAGATAATGAGATGTTTGATTGTATTCATGAGATCATGATTGATATAAGGACTAAGTGATATCATGGTTTCAGTATAAATAATTTTGAGGATTTTGGCTTGTGGAAAGTGTTAACTTTTAACTGCATTCATGTTTTCACTAAGGTTCAATGGGTATTCATTCTTCATGAGAATACATGATTAAGGTATTCAAATGTTTATAATTTGACCAACAAGATATATCTTATGATATATGGGGGATAAATGATGGAATTCACGTGATTTTTATGTGACATTTCAAGTAATCATTTTCTTTATACTATGAGCTTGGACTGAAGTATTTTAGATAACCCTAAAGATTGGAATGGATTATGTTGTACATAAGTTAGTATTTTTTAAGGATAGAACTTTTTTCGATATTATTGATGTGATGTTATAGTAATATAGTTTTAGAAAAAGGACAACCTGTAGGACGTGCGGCAACCCATCGCGTCGGACAAGGCTGTGGGAATCAAACCCACAACCGAAGTGCGACTGGCCTTTATCGCCTACCACTGGCCTACAGGAAGTCCCTGGTTAGTAGAAACTAGTTTTATTTTATTACACGGTATGATATATGAAGTATAGGTTCATTCTTGGAATTGTATACCATTAACCTCACCATAGATGGACTTATGTATATTTGATAACTTTTGCTAACCTTTTGTTTGAAACAGATGGAATGACCCATAATTCTATCACATGATCTATTAACATTTCATGAATAACCAATTAAACTTCATTTCTTTAAGATATGAAGTGGAAATTGTTCAAAGCACGAACAACAATGAGATTGTACCAAAATTAAGTAAGTATTTATTCTAATTCAAATTCTTTAACTTTAGGGAAATGATCTTGAAAACCAAAAATGTTGTCATAGTGCCCTTATATCCGATGAACCAGATGGTACCTTAGATCATCAAAAATATATGGCTTTGTGATTGTTGGATTTTTCAAATCCATGTTCTCTACCACTCTCCATCAGAACATGATGGTTAGGTTTCTCTTCCATATCCATATTTTCACCTATGTTCTCCTATGTGGAAACCCAATGATTAGTTAATTTGGGTAACCATTATGTTTCATACTTTAGTTTTTAAAGATTGGTTTTGGTATTCCTTTTTACGATGTGGGTATCTATTAAAGAAACTTTCGAGTAGTAACCCATTTATAACCCCGACAAATTTCAAGGGCGAAATTCATTTTAAGGGGGGTAGAATGTAACACCCCAAGATTTTATGAAAAATATTCCTTTTAATTTCATTAATGTCTTGTTTTGTACGCTACAACAAAAGGAGATTTCACCACATGCATCCCTGACTTGGCTTGCATTACACTCAAGCACGACCTTCCACGATAGCGTGTGTTGTACACAATACCGAGTTTCGCTAAACAACGATATACTATTAAAATATTATTAAAACTAGACGTTATGAATTGTAATAAACACTTTTTGAAATTTTGTAAATATTGTTTTCCAAAATGGACTTCATTTTTGGATTCGGAATATCTAAACTAGCTTAGGGTAAAATTTTGGTACTTTTCGGATAACTTTCATATTTTGATGAATAGTGAAAATTACAAAAATTTTAATTAAAAACAACTTTTTTATTCGAAATAATTAATAGTGATAAATTATTAATTTGAGTGGTTTTAAAGTATATTTAGAATATATTTTTACAATTTAATACAATGTTGTTCATTGGATATAATTTCACATTTAAACCAGACATAAACAAGTGTCAATCTTTTGATAGTTATTAACTCTTAAAAACACGCTATTTGTTTTGACGACGGGAATTAATTTTTAAATTAGTTACTGTAACTGATATGTTTTGAATTGGTTAAAATAAACATCATTTTTGAATTCATAATATCAAATATATCTTAGGCCGAATTTTTGGTATTTTTCTGGAAACTTTCATTTTTTGATGAATAGTGAAACCACTAAGTGGTAGTTAAAAAAACTGAATTTTTCATAAAACTTAATTTTACCGCTTTTGTGAGTGGAATTTCAAATATCCGAGGGAAACAGTTGATGTCAGTAAGTAAAATTTGGTTCAATGAGATGAAAATAATTTTTGGTGAATAATAACTTTTTACTTTTATTTACCACGGTTAAAAGTAAATAGGGTAATTAAGGGTACAAATGATATTATTATTACCCTAAAACATGTCCTAATTCTATTGGATAAGTTAAATTCGTCCAAAAACAACCTTAGGAATAAAATATGACCATTTAGGCCCACTTGGATTAGATTAGGACATTTATTATCAATTTATTTAAACAAGGGTTAAAATAGTTAAAATCAAAGTTTAATAACTAACGAATTTTTAATATAGGGTTATGCATAAGATAAATTATACTATAAATATTAATTAGAAATATAAAAATATTTCCTACATAATGGTATTTTATTTTTAATTTTTAGACTTAAAATAATTTAATTTATTTATGATACAATGATGATGTAGTAATTATCTTATTAATGAAATATTGACATAATTGAGGTTATAAATACCCAAATAAATGTAATTTGAGACTTTTTATGAATTCCAATAATTTTTTATGTTAATATGACATGTTAGTATTTATTTAATTAAATTTTTTCGAACTAATCATTCTGTTATGATTTTCACAAAAATCAATTACCAAATTGTGTCAAAATTGACATAAAATAGTTTTTAAAACAAATACTATATTATTAATTGTTATTTTATTCCTAAAAATCTAAGGTTAGGAAAAATGACTTATATAAGGTTATATATATTAATAATAAACAACTTGGGGTTCGTTTGGCTTGATATAGTAAGTTTATTAACCTTATAGTGTAAGAAAACAAGAAGACACGGTAAAAGTTAAATTATCTAACTTAAAGTTAAATCTAAATGATAAGGTTAAAATTGATACCTAAACTTGTCTAAATTCTATTTGATGAGAGGCTTTGAACCCATTCCCACCTTAGCTTAGAAATATATCAATTTGGAGCTATTAAAAACCGAATTTGACTTTATAATAAAATAATATTTTTAGTTATTGCAAAGGTGCCCCTCTCCTCCCTTATAAAAGGGCACCTCCTCCCTCTCTTCCTCACACCACTTGGAGCCTTAAATATCTTCCAACCCCTGCCAATTTCTCTTCACCACTTCCCTAGAAACATCCTAGAGGTTCTTGTCTTCTTCAAAGACCAATATTAGTTCCCTAAGAGGAGGTTTCAAAAAGGCGCTTCAAAGAAGTGGTAATGCCCGTTACTGATTCTTTCAACTTTATTTCTTCTTACACTTCTTCTTATTTAGTTTTTTCATTATGAAGTAATAACATAAGTATCACTCATATACTGATATGTTATTATAATTATTAAACAACCCTATTTCACCATCTATCCATCCTACGGAAAACGAAATCACCACGCGTGCGTACGTACGGAATACCGTCTCTACACCGTGGTGTAATCTGTTTTTCCACCACCAAATTACATGGATTGGTATAATGGTGTAAATAAATGATTATTGTAAAGTTATATTTATTCTTAAATAGTATAAATACACTCCAATACAATTACACAATCATTGGAATGATATCATCGCTCGTGCGTACGTACGGACTACCGTCTCCACGAACACGATGAGATTCATTTTACACGATTAACCATTCAAGAATGATTATAAAGTATATATAATGAATAATAATTAAATATATGACATAATAATGCTACTGGATTTATGTATATATATATATGCATGTCATATACTCAATTCCATTCAATTCAATAAGGAAACGAAAACAACGTTCATGCGTACGTACGACCTACCGTCTCCATGAACGGTGTATTTCATTCCTTTTATCGATCTATAATATATATGTATATAATGAATATATATTATATTTAAATCATGTTTTACATTATGGAATTATTTAAATCAAGATATAAGTAATAATATCAAGAACGACGAGTCGAAACACATACGATAAATGAAACGATTTTACCCAAAACACTTTTTAACATGGAATTTACAAAAGAATGGGTAATATAAAGTCATAAGTGAACCATATATGATATCATAACAATGAATATGATTCTTTAATAAGTCAATGAAATTATTTAAATCATTATACAGGATGTTCGGATACATACGAAGCATATCAGACATAAGGTAAGGGATAATTTTGAAAATCTCATTTTTATCTGAGATTGCTTATTCGTAAGTATTTACTGGGGTTATTGTTATCATCCATGTCCATGTTTTATAAAAGTGTATTCATGTATGTTTAAAGTCCTTTTTACCCATTTTTTACTTTTACCCCATGGTATGGAATGGATCTTTCTTTTATTTACCCTATAAGGTACTTTTTGACTTTTCTGACAAAAGTACGAGGAGAATGTTATTTTTAACTTATACAGCGTGAATGGATTTTTATGGTTTCATAATGCCTAATTTTAAAGAATATTACTCTACAATATTGCATGATTATTTTCAACAAAACCCTTTTCTTTTAAAATTTCATGGAATTTTGTGAAAAGAGAATGATTTTAAAGAAGAAATGATATTTTCCTCAAGAATTCATTTCAAGTGTTTTCCAAAACTATTTTCCTTCTAAGATGACATTATTTCATATGTGTATGCTTCAATTAATATGTCTCTATGATTTAAATGGTTTCAATTTTCTTATGATGAAATGATATCAAACTTTTATGGATTATGTTATGATGACATGATGTTTAAGAATCCCATTTTATTACATGGGTTATGCTATGATGTATGATTTATGATTTTGTGGCACACGAAAGAATGATTTCATTATGAGATGGATGGGACCTATATCTCCCTCCAATGCATTGGGTAAATATTTTTATCTCATGAGATAGACATGGATGGAATGGTAAGTTAATCCGGTTCAGTGGTACAAGACTGAAACGAGGAGTGAACTCGATTCAGAAAGGGACTTTGTCCACTAAGATGGTCTTGGCAGGAATGCCTTGGCTACTATGGAAATCATGACATGTGCTGAATGGTTGCCACAATTACATGTTTTATTCCCATTTTATCATGGTTGATGTTCTATTATGATATATGCCTTACGTACTTCCACGATTTATGTCTTTGCTCAAGATTTTGATGTTTAAATTTCATGTTCAAGTTTTTGCTTCCAAATGTTTATGGATTGTTTTATGTTATCTATGTTTGCCCTTACTGAGAATTTGAGCTCAACCTTTTTATGTTTTATTTTCCCAAATAAGTAAAGAAAGTTTTTAGGTAAGGAAACAAAAAGGGGAAGATCGTTATGGGAGTTGTTGAAGATCTTTCACCATGATTAGAAGATTTTATTCCGAGTTTCCAAAGACACTAAACTATTACGGTCCTTGTGTGTCTGTTTTTGTTATGTATTAAGTATTATTCAAAAGTAATGTATTGTCCATGTATGTCAAGCTTCGGGTCTCTACATCAATGGATCATAAAAGAAACATGAACATAAAGGCATGATATCATCGAAATGTGGCAACAACACTTAACATGGTATTAGCTTGAGACAAGGTTCATTGCATATGGGGCATGATTAAAACATCATTGCACTATAATTAGCATGATTAAATCCTTATTTCACTTGATGTATCATGATACTAAACTTACATAATTCCTTGGAGTACTATCAGGGTGCACCCTTCATAAAAATTCCATTTCATGCATAAGTGTACCAAATGGATTATACAACATGGAATCATTAAAAATAATTTATTCCATGATGAAGGAATGAGGAATACATACATTAAGATTTATAATAAATATGTAAATGTGCATAAAGGTGAATACCTTTGATAAAAAAATGGGTATGGTATTCACTACATAATGACATTGGCTTGCAAAATCATGGTGCAATTTTGGCAGTGTAACGGCGTGACATAAGAATTCAAAATAACGGTTATTGAGAGTGGAAGGGGTGTCCCATAATATTTACATTAAATTGAAATTAAGGGGTTCATATATATATATTTACCAACATATTTAATGTAATATATATTTGTAATTCAAAAGACATGCTTGAATGTAAATTTGGAGGGAGAAATCCCTTACGGAATTTCGGCATGGTAATGGGTGTACATGGGAGGAAGTAATGATAGAGAAAATGGGTATATCATCATCCAAACATAATTCAGGAAGTATGGGGAGGTTCAAAATCATATCCCAACATTTATAATTGATAATAAAATGGCATAACAATATTAAGAAACTTGGATAAAATGAGAAAGGAATGAATCCTTTACATGGATGTGTGATCACAAAGTCTTGGGAGGGGCTTGATAGAAGCTTAATGAGATCTTGGGGAACATTTTGAGGATTCTATAGAGAGGAGGGTAGGGATTCTATGATCTCTAAAGGATTTTATTGAAGATTAAGTGGGAGCCTGGGTGGGTTTATAAGTTTTGATGGGTATAATAAATAGTTGTAAAATAAATAAATAAAATCTAAAAAAATTTTATTTAAATGTTAAGTCATATATTGGCCGAACATAAAGTTTCTAGTATTTTATTACATCACTATTGGGTTATTATGATGTCATAAAACACATTATATATTTAAACCATATTTAATTTTTACTCAAACATTGAAATGTCTTTGAAAATTATGAAAAAATAACCATTGGATAATATTGATGTCCTGATTCCAGAAAGAATATTCATTTTATCAAAATAATTTTATAAATATGCGAATTTTTACTTTTAAAATAAAACCTTCATTTTTAGAAATTTCAAGGGTTTTGAAAAAAACAACTTTCATACCTTAATAAATATTACAATTGTATTCCAAAAAATTATACGATCATTATATAATAAAAAGTAATTTATTAATAATATTTTATTATTAAAATATTATTTAATTCAAAAATCTATTAATTCATCAAAATAGATTTCATAATTAAATATTAACAAAATATACTATTTGTGCATCAAAAACTATTTTCAACGAAACAATAATAAAATTAATGTATATTATTTATTATATACAAAAATAATGCTCAAAATCAGTGTGATAAGGTCTTGTAACAAAACCCCTTATAACACTCGGATAAGATGGAAGGGTAAGGTGTGTGATGGTGACAAACTCTTGGGGTGGTTCAGATAACATTGCTCGAGTGGTAATATCTTTCAACATACACTTCTCCTATAGGTGGTTCCTCTTGAGCTTGACGTGTTGAAGCTTTGAATGGGCTTGGTCAAGAGTGAATCCCTATGAAGCCGCCTCATTTCTAAGCTCTGAAAAATGGGCTTCATATGTGGTAAGTCTACTATATTAGGCCACCGCTTCCTTTGCCTGAGTAAATTATATTTTGTAAAGCCCTATATTTACACAAATCATGTGACCACTGTTCAATGGATATATTAGTAACGGTAACAATTATTAATGGTATTTTGAAATCCAAAATAACATAAAACCAAGGATGTTCATATTTTATATAATTATTTTTTATAATAAGACATTTAATTAGATAAAGACGAATATTCATTGATAAAAGTTTGGGTAGTTACAATATCATCATCTATTTTGCAACACTAGAGAAACATTCCAAACATCTTGAGGTATTCTAATGTATGCTCCAAGAAAATTGGTTTTATGACAATATGTTAGGTGTAGATCTTGGAGGTGCAGTTCTTGGGGAATTTGATTTTTGAAAAAATAATATCCATGGACGTAGAGAAATTAGAGGAAGTAATGTCCAAGAAACATCCCCAAAAATTGTTCAAGATAAAGATCCTTTTAGACTTATCAACATTTTTACAATGATTTATCAAAGACTTATCCCAAAAACCATCACCCATGAATACAATATATAAGAAGAGAGTGAAGTAACATTATTAAGATCAGTGTGAAGATATATTTCTTTTGATCATGAAGAGGTTGACTATATCGCACGTACTAACACATCCTATGCCATGGGCTGGATATGTTGTATACTATGATGCATCATGAATTGGTATGGGGGATGTTCTTATGTTGACAGAGAAGGTAGTTAATTATAGATCACATCAAATGTGACCCCATGAGAAAAAAATACCATACTCATGATTTATATCTAACATCTATGGTCTATGATTTGATGTTTTGGTGAAACTATATGTCTAGTGAAGGATTTATAGTCTACAATCACCACAAGAACCTCTATTACATATTTACAAAACAAGGATTGAATATCATGAAATGGAATATAGTTTAATCAATTTTATATGTCTGAATTTGAGATAAAATAGGCATAGGGGAACAATAATTTTTTGGCGAATACTCTTATCCATAAGATGCAGGATGATGGGCATGGTGAGTAGCCCTCATAGATGAAGTTCCACATGATGATATTATTGGATAATGGTATGATGAACTATTATAGGGATCATATATTTGTGACTTATTCTCTCTAGGTGGATATATATTCTCTGGTAGATAGGGTTAAATCTCAACATTAGTTGGACCCAAAGTGTGATGTGATGAGAAAACAATTGGATGGTGGTGACCAAATAACCGAGTGGTATTTAAGAGAAAATGATGTGATACTTATACATTGGAGTGTATTAGTCCATTATTTCATTAAGGAGTAGTTGATGAGGTATTTCCATACCTCTAGATTGTTATATTATCATGATGCATAAAATATATACCACAACTACAGATGACGCTTATGGTGTCCTGGGAAGAAGAGGCAAATCACTGGATTTGTTTCCTAATGTCTTACCTATCAGAGGGAGATGGATATGAACCAAAATTTTAGTGGTTTACTC
Source organism: Viscum album (assembly GCA_963277665.1). Taxonomy (NCBI): domain Eukaryota; kingdom Viridiplantae; phylum Streptophyta; class Magnoliopsida; order Santalales; family Viscaceae; genus Viscum; species Viscum album. The sequence goes on from OY728159.1 coordinate 1,869,599,167, forward strand.
CGGCCACTTCTAGTTCATATATGGATGTTGGTGTGTTTCATGATAGACACTATTTTGTTGTTACATAGGACCTTGAGGAGTCATGATGTTGTCTGGGTGATTGTCAATCAACTGAAAAAGGAAGAAAACTTCTTACCATTATGAGAGACTCACTTAGTAGATGAGCTGGGAAATCTATATTCCCATGATATCATAAACTTTACAAGATTTACATTGTGAATTATATCATAAATATATGCATTTTTTAACTCATGATTTTGGTAGTGCTTTTAGAAATACCTAAGGACTTAGTTGAGATCAAACCCAATGTACCATCCTCTGAGAGATGGATAATTGGAGTTGACGATATGTATATCAGATGATATGATTAGAGATTATGTTCTAGACATTGATGGATCATGGGAAGAGTATCTAGAGTTGTTATAATTTACTTAATACAAAAACCTATAAAATTATATATATAATTCAATATTTGAGGCTCTCTAGGGATGTCCATGCTGCTCATTGCTGTGTTGGTATGAGGAGGGAGAGATAGAAATTGTTGAGCCTTGTATATCCAAGGAGACCTCAGAGTGGTTTTAGTTGATCAGGAATTGGTTGGGACTACTCATAGAATGTAGTGATCATATGTAGGCATGAGGAGATGACCGTTGGAGTTCATTATTAGTGACCAAGTTTTCTTGTGAGTGTCACCTTGGTTGGGGAATTGTCATTTGGAAATGTTGGTGAAAGTATATCTATGGTTATTGGGACCCTTAGAGATCATTTAATGGGTTGGGATAGAGGCATACCATTTGTAACTTCATCTGCACTTTAGAGGCATGCATTATGTGTTCCACATTTCTCAGATTGAAAGGCACATGCCTGATAGTGCACATATTGTAGACTGTGGGGATGTTGAGTTGGATCTAGACGCATATTATGAGGAGCATTCAATGTGTATTATATACTAGAGTGAGATGGTATTTTAGGGGATATGGGACAACTTTTCCAGATCTCGTGAAAGTGTGTATAGATCCTAGAGGTGATATAGGAGTGGTATTCAGATGTTTGAGATTAGTGTCATGAGGTTTTTTGTAGGACCACTAGATATTCTTATTAAAGACGAGAAGTTGTTAAATTTGGAGAATTGTAATATTATCAATTTTTATATCTTTTTAAATCCCTCTCTTCATTTAAATTTATAATTATTTTATGTGAAATTTTAATTACTCATCAAAAAACATTTATTTATGTTTTTATGTTTTTAATTAAAGGAAATACTTATTTTTTAAGGGTTATTTAAGGGTAAAGTCCTTTTTTAGACCTTGTTCAAGGGTAAAAATTATTTTATAAAGATATGTAAGGGTAAGTGCTCAAATATGTGATTTGCGTAAGGGTAATAAAATACATCAAAAGGGTATGTTCCCAAACATATGTTCTACGTAACGTTACCTAAAGTGATGCCTGAGGGTCAACTGAACTACGTATAGTTACCTAGAGTTCACGTTAGGGTACCGTGTAAGGGTACTAGTGCACTAAATAAGGGTAACCCACTCGCGTAAGGGTACCACGTACTGGTACTGGTACACTGTATAAGGGTAGCCCACTCGTGTATGTGTACTATATAAGGGTAAAATATCACATAAGGGTTTTGTGTAAGGGTCAGCTGTGGTTTCTAAAGGATATATAAGGATAGTCTTGGACTTGATTAAGGGAAGCCCCTAATTTTTAAAGGATGTGTAAGGGTTACCTTATACTACATAAGGGTATTCTAGAGTTTTTAAAGGATTCATACGGGTATCTTTCTACCCTTACATGACACATATGATTTGTTTAATGGTAAAACCATGTTACCCTTTCACAGTTCCTTTTTTGGGAGAAATAATTTAAAAAACTAATATTTCCCTTCTTTCCTCTCTATAATTATTCAACAACCTATTTTTATAATTTAAAATTCCAAACATTGTTCACTTTAATTATCTTGATTTGTTTTCCCTTAAGTCAAATTACATTTGAAGATTCAAATGATCGACCTTGAAAAAATGTCTAGGAGGAAAATTAAATTTATAATTTAATTGTAGATTGATTGATACATCCAAAGATTCATATTCTTATTTTCAAAATATTCAACCCCTAGTAGCTTTCATTTTTAGTTAACCACTTGAGTTCTTATGTGTTATTTGAGAGTCCCATTAATGTCATTTGAGTTCTATTCTATTTTCCAAGCATGACTAAACCTCTATCCCCTCTATTATTGAGAGAAAATTTCTTCAAAAAAAAATTCCATGTAATATTTTATCTGTATTTGTTAGTATTTTTCTTCCTAATCTTATATAATTGAGTTTAAGAGATTCTAGGATAATAATATTTTTGAGGTATTATCATAATTAGAAGTAATAATTATTATATGTTTATCTAAGATTATTCTTGATATAATTATGATGAATTATAAATAAAAAGTATTAGAGTATATTTGGAATTATCTAAGTGAGATAATAAAATTATCGAATGTATTTTTATATTTATTTTTTAAATAAAATGATATAATTGGATCATGGAATCACTGATGAACATTGAATGTTGACATGTTAAAAACAATGATTAGAGGGACCAAGAGGAGGTGTTCTTGACTATAGAGTTTTCTAATCTATCTTTCAAACCATACATGATGGTTTATCTTTGATGTTGACATCATACTCTAAAGTAAGAAGTTCCTTATCATTTTGTGTCTATGATTATTATTAATAGAATGATATGATGATTTGTGTTGATGTTCTTAGAATATGCTGAGTTTGATCACTGTGTTAATGGTTAGATTTATTCAAACTCATGATATCTTATGTGTGCCTTGATATGATACCACTATTGCCTTATATTATATTTTTTATATGATATGTTATTATTATATGCATGGTAAAAAAATTGAAATGTCGACCAATCATGGATCGATAGACCAAGAGGGGAAGCATGTTTAGATGATGCATGTGAATTGATGATAGCAACGAGATAAACAAAGGTGTATGATGCCTAGTGTGGCATAATCTATGGGTATGACAATCACATGTGAAATGGCCTGTGTGGAAATAGTGGGGCATGATTGTATAGGTGACCTAACTGATGGATAATTACGGTGTATAATGGACTAGTGTGGCCTAACCTAGAGACCTAGGGCCTGAACAACTATAGAGTAGCATTGAGGATAACTATTTCATTTCTGATGTATCCACATCTATTATGATATTTATGACAAGGACCTACATCATGTATAATCATGGTTTTTGGTGGCTTGGTTAGTGAATGAATTCGTGGTATGATTTTTACATATGTTTTCATTTATTTTTTATATTATTATACACTCTTATTAATGTGATCATGTGTTAAGGATGAATTGGTGGCATCCTACCAAGCATTGTAATCACATCATACATAATAATTTCAGTTCTCTTATAGATTACATGACTAGGGACTTGTCAAAGGGAAAGGGACCAGTGGTGGATGGATGATGAGAAGAGCGTGGACTAGGATGTGGGACCAAGATAGACTCTGAGGATTATTAAATTTTTATTTATGTATTTATTTTCTTGATAAAAATTATACTCTTGATTGGATTCCCACATTGGGATAATGTTTCTTACTATATGACATGTTCACTCATTTGATTATTTAATATCCACAAGATTACTCATAAGTTTTATTGTATTTTTTATTATTTATACTTTCTCTATGACATATACTGAGGATATAGTTTCTCTATTAGTTGACTTAGACCCTAATTTCTAGTCATAAATCTCTTGTGTTTGGGGAGTTAGGCATGAGGTCAACTGGAACTCCATCTAAATTTTTTTAGGGTTAGGATGTTACAGATGATACATGATCCATCTCATCACAACTCACACAAAAAAACTTGGATCATCACCTCACTCATATACCATAAATCTGACAAGAATTGTTGGTTATCATGAATATTAATGAAATCAACATCATGACCTCCTCTTACCTTGCACAACCCCTACCCAGAACCACCTCATAATATCATAAAAAATAATCACTAGGTAGTTTTTTATTTTATTTTTCCTTCACATCCCATGCATATCAAACTATCCTGGAAGTGAGAGTAGGTAAGAAGGGGTAGTTGTACATCTATCCTCACTATCTGGATATTAGGGAATACACCCCCCAAAACATTTGGGTGTCGACACATGGTTATCTAACTAGGAGGGTTTGGTATAGAAATCAAAGTGAAGAAAAATGTATATATAATAGTAATACATAAAATCCCATCCAATTGGATTGAAAAAAAGAACCATCTGAACTCACAATACCTCCCAAGGTCTTACAACCTCTTCCATTTTCCACCTCAAAATGTAGTACACCACATAATAAATCCCCCAAAAACAATTCACATTCAATTCTTAGTTAAAGATAAGCTAATTCACTAATTTACCAATTACCAACCAAATTCATATATCCATCACATTGATTTGATATTTAACAAAAACCACTTAATCCTAAATTCCCATTTCAATTTAATAATTCGATAATCATTCCATCCCATTATCCAATTAATCCTATTATCCATTAAAGTTCCATCATTAACATTTATTTCCATTACTACTAGATAACTAATATGACCCATCACCAAAACAAACAAACCACCTTCTCAGGATAACAATACCCACATTAACACCATTTACATCACAACCACTTCCCTATCACAACCATATTTTACCAAAACCACCACATCACAACAAATTTTGAAATCATATTCTAGTTCAATTTAACCAAAAGGTAATTAATTACAAATACTTATTTATTTCAAGGGAATTATTACCCAAACCAATATTCTATGGGAAACCAATTAAATATATTAATATAAATTCTTATCCAATTTCATTCAAGTTGATGTCAAACAATATTTAAAAAAGGGTTCCAAAACTATATCAACAAAAAAGGATCCAAATAACCATTATTTTTAGTAAAGGAATCAAGAATGTCTGTTTACAATAACATCAAAAGTGGTAAAACATGTATTTAATTTCTATTCCACTTTAATTTAAATTAAATAAATTAATTATCTTTATTATTATTGTGTATAATACCTCACTAAATTAAAAAATCATGATACCCCCCACACGTACAACTAGAAGAAAGATGAAGGATCCACTATATACATGAAAGAAGCTTCGCATGATTCACAACACCAAAATTGGGGCCACATGCAAATGATTGAAATCACCAAAGTAATAACACAAACTAATGATAGTAGGGTTCCATGAATCTAAGGGAAAGGTTCTGGAACCTCACATCTTGAGAGAAATCAAGTAGGAAATAATGAAGGAAAATATTAATTTTAGAATTAAAGATATGAAACCATCATAATTTATGATCATAGGTAAGAAAATAATTAATCATTAATGTGGATCTCATTAAATTCCACAAACAAGAATCATTAATAGCCTAGTTCATTATTAGTTGGAATGAGAAACTCAAGAGGGGGGAGAACTAAGTACCCAATAATTTTTCTTTGTATAAACTATTTCAATTAAATCCTCCGGTTAAATTCAAAGTGCCTTGTCTATAAAAATTGGTGATCAATATAATTTATGATGTTTGAAAAGATTCCTCAAATCCATATTAGTGCTCTGTTAAAATAATATAAAAACTATTATATCATTTGAAATAAATTTAATTGATGAGATACCTATATAAAAACTATTTAATATTAAATATCAATGTATTGGGTTTGTTTGATGTATGAAAAGAATTTAGTTTAATGAATATAAAAAAATGAAAAACACACAGTGAAATTAAAATAAGGGGTTTGGTCTCAAGTTGAGACCTCATCCCCTCTACTTGGTAATCACCCACTGTTGAGTAGATTATATAAATATAATAATGAATCAAAAACCAAATCAGTTATACACTATAGAAAACCAACTATCTAGGAAATGCAGGGACCTATTTCATAGAAACAATAGGAAGAAATTAACACATTCGACACAAGGACCTCTTACAAAACACCATGGGAATACTGATAAAAGGAGAGTAAAGAAGATATCTTTTATCTTCTAGTTATAGTGTATGAAAAATGTTTGTTTAATAAATAGGGTAAAACACACACTACTGAAAAATAATAGAAAAAAGTATAAAGATAAAGTATAAATATAGAGAAAGGATGGTGTATATTATTCTGATGTTCTCTGTAAGCTTGAGAGTCCTCACATGTAGCTTAGAGAGAAGATCGAGAAAATTCTTTGAAAAAAGAAATAAAACAAAGTATCATAATATCTATTCATTCAGACTATAGGAAATTTTTCGTATGTTTTGTAGGATCTACTCTTTCAGAGTTGAAATGTATGTTTGAATTATTTGTGTAAATCTCTTCAATAAATGGAATAGATGATCATGTGTTCTCACTTGGACAACATCCATGCATCCATGCTCATGAGAGTGACTTTTTGAATATAACTAACTCTAAGATGGAGATACCATTATAGGAACAATCATTAGGGTATTCTGCATCCTTTTACTTAGTTCTGAAATAATTTAATGTCCCATGAAATATTTTTATATTAACCATTAAGATACTCCTTATCATTAAATTCAATAATAATTCCTTTAGAATTATTTAATTCAAATATCCTAGAATAGCGACGGTGGATCATTTTGATGGTGACTCATATTTGGTGATGAAGGAGGCCAATGGTGATTCAGGCTAGTGGTAGGACGTCTGATGATAGGTCAGGTCTAGAGGTGACTCATGTTTAGTGGTGAATCATCTCAATGGTGACTCATATCAATGGTGACTCATCTTAATATTGACTCATCTTAATGGGGAATCATCTCAATGGTGAATCTTTTCAATGGGCACTCCTTTTATAGTTGGTCATCCATAGCGGTGACACTTTTCTAGTAGTAGGTAATGACTGGTGCTGACTCAATTATACCAGTTACTCTTTTCTAGTGGTGAGACATTTTTAGGAGTGACTCATCTTCAATGGGGATTATTTTCTGGAGGTGAATCTTCCTCAATATTGAGTCATTACTGGTGGGGAATCATCTTCATTGATTAGTCTTCTCAATACTTATCCAAATTTTACGTAAACTACCTTATATTATAAAATGCTATAATAAAATATAAAATACATTAAAATCTTAATAAACATTGTTTTTTGATCATTAAGACAAAGCATACAATAATATCACCCTTTTTGATGATAAAAAATCATGGAGTATTATAATGAATTTGTAGAATAATATTCGGATTAAAATATATCTGCTTAATTTTTTTAAAACAAAATGATATCAATGATATTATGTAACAAATTTTAGAAAAGTATGTAAAATTTATGGTGTGATAGAATAATGTAAATACCCATAATTTATTAATATGGTATTGATCATATAAATTAAACACATATTAAATCAAAGGTATGGTATCAATAAATAACATTAATGATGGTTTCAAAGGATAAAAACACTATAAAACAATAAATAAATCCCATATTTACTCTCCCCCTTTTGGGATTATCAGATATATAAAATAATAATATTTATTTAAATGAAACAAAAGATAAATGATAATATAAACTAAATTAATGAAAAATCGAATTGAATTGCATTCAAAAAGAGATACAAAAAAAGTCACAAGGAATCCCCTATCAAAGACTAATGTCTAATCTCAACACTTTTCATCTTGAGTAGTTATAACGACATATTCCATGCCCTTATCAGAGGAATAGAGCACAAAATTTGAAGCTAGGGTTGAGGTAACTATAGTGAAGGATTTAAGAACAACTGGTAGATAAGGGGTCTCTCAGATTATAATAGGCTAGATATACTGGACAGATTCTCATGGAGTCATACTAATGGAATGGAACCGAGTAGGTAGATGTGCATTTAGATCTCAGATAATAGCATCTCTGAAAAACTATGCATTAGTGGATAGAGGAGTGAGATGAGTAGTTACTAGAATGGAAACCTTATCCACCACTACAATACTAGATAGATAGATAAAAGGATTCAATTGATATATTAAGTACATGGTGATATTTTATCCCCTCAATCATTATAAAAAAGTTCATTTTATACTCTATAAACAACATAAGCATTGGAGTCATCTCATTCAACTAATTAACCTTCTCCTTGAAGGATAGAGTAACTGGACGCATCCTGAGGTTCTTAATAAAAAACTTGAAGTGTGTGTTGAGGTCATGCTTAGTGTAAATCATAAAAAGTTAATACATGATTTCCTTTGTAATAGTATATCAGTCACCTGTAAATTTATTAAGGAATTCCCTCACAATATTATAAATATGATAACTTTTATGACTACTCTGCCTCAAACTCACCTGTGGAAATATTAGGGACATCTCCAAAAATAGTTTGAAGCTCTTACCTACCAACTGATTATATTAACTCACCATCCAAGGAAGGAGTTGGAGGTAGATCAATAGAAGTAGAAGGAATAAAAGAAAATGTCTCCAACCTCTCCAACAAGAAATCCATACGATCAGAAAAAGAAGTTTTCATCCCATCCATCATTGATCTAAAATCTCCATCTTAGTAGAATGTCTTTAGTTTTACCTCTCCACTTCCTAAATTTGATGCATCATCTTTGGATTGATATGTTGTATCACAAGCTCAAACAAATACCATTATTATCTCTCCCTAAGCTTTGTCATATGAGGTTCCTGGTTCCTCAACATCTTACCAAAATTAGATAGAAGTATTTCCCTAAAAGACTCCTAGTCAACTCAAGAAACAACATCAACAGGCACTGGGGAAATAGTTTTTAAGGGTGCAAACAATCCCTCACCAGAAGCCTCCATATGCTCGGATCTACTAGGCACATCAATAACAATTATCTGTAGATATCTAGAAAAATCAATCTATTATACTATATATCCCTTAGGATCTATCACCAATATAACTGGGATAACAATCCCACCATTATTTGATGGAATTCTCTCAATATCAAAGTCTATGTAGTAGAAAACATGTCTCACATAACCTGGATACCTATCCCACTCATTATGAGCGAAGAATCCCTTCCTTAAAGAAGGTACAACAATAGGCATAATTACTATCTGCTCGACAACTGTAGGCTCAACATGGTCTCCTGAAACATGATGATCCTGGATACAAACAATGGTAGGGGATTCCTCCCCCTCAAAGATTCTCCCAAATCATATTTAGAGTAACTATCAACATCTAAAATTAATATAAGTCTCTCTTTATACCTAGAATAAACACACAAGACTAAATAAAAAACAAGTTCCTAGGTATCTCAACAAGATCAGCACCGATATGGCCATCAATACCATCATGATCTAATCCACCATCACTAACATCTACATCACTGACTCCATCATGTTTTATATCTCCATCTTCCGTATCTATTCCTTGTTCTTTATTACCATATCTTTATTTTCCATTATATTATTCTTCTTCAAAAGTTTCTTCTTCATCATCTACTTCATCGGTAATCTCTTCATATTCTTTATCACTCCCATTCCATCTCCATTTTTATCATCACAATGAGCTACAATATCCTATGAAGATCTTCAATAATGCTTATACTTTTCATTTTCAAAAACATCGTTCTTTTATTCTTCACTTCCATCACTAAAACGAGTCTCTCTAATAGGGAGACATCTAGATGGACTTGCTGGACTAAAAGTGACCACATAAGGGCTCTTAGGAAAGCCGGGATCACTACGTTTGTCCACTGAAAAATATTATTCATTATAAGAAGCATCAACCTCTTATTCTTCATGTTCATCATGTTAGTACAAAACCACCTAATATTGCTATAATCCCAAATCCACATGATTCCTTGACCTTATAGAGTGGTCAACATGATTAAAATCCTTATAAATCTTGTCAACATCATCAACCTTTTTCCGATTCTTGGGGTTCCAGTTATTCTTCATTATTTTTCAAATTAGCGAGGTTAAACAAAACCTCCATAATTCACCTCCAACTTTTCATCCTCAGTAACTAAACCCTTGGCCTACATCACATGTATAATTAAATTGATGTAAATTAGGGAATTTTGACAAGCACATCTATATCATATGAACCATTAAATATCTATACAAGTTTCTTTTATCTCCCCTTTTCATAATTTAATGCCTATATACTTCATGATATCACATTGTAATAAAATAACATTTTATTGGGAACAACATGTGCTAAATAAAAAATAAAAAAATAACTCTCACCATCATGACCAGTTAAAACTGGTATTCTTAAAGTCCCTTCTCTAGTTAGCTCTTATATGGAATCCTTATATTTTTAAGAATCACTATTACATGGAATTGATCCCTGATTATCATTTAGGACTCCTTAATTAGGGACTTTAATTCATATATCACCTCAAATTGAATTGAACACTACATTTTCCCCATTTATCCTACATAGAACCATGTATTTATCTTATCTAAAGATGAACGCTACATTATGATAAAGCTGGTGAAATAACCTACGATAAAATGACCTCTCATTATTTGAAAATCACTCTAACTACAATTTTTTTTGAATTAATCTAATTATAAAAGACAAGGTCAACAACAACCACATAGCACGTACTTCCTTCTCACATACAACTATTTGATTTGTGACTAGTGGGTTTCATGTATCGACTACAAATCTACTCGATTCTCTTTTCAGATTCATGAACTGATGAAACTCCTCGAGAGTATACACTAATGCTCACTTTACTCTAACAATTTCTAATAAGGAGGAAGGTTCAGAAAAATTTGATGAGGGGATAAAATTAATTTGGGAGTGTTCCACAGAGAATTTTCAGGTGCAAGGAAGGGTGAGAGTTGAAATTAAACTAAGGGTTTAATTTATATCCTATAGGTATTATAAATATAAGAATAGAAATTTAGAATAATTGAATTAAAATTGTTGGCCTCCTCATGTTTTAATCATTATTTAATGCTCAAAAATCATGTTAACATTTTTTACTTATGAAAAATAATGTTAAGCATATATAACCTATCACAAATCATGTTTAGGGATTGTTGGTTTCCTTATGATTAAATGATTAAAAAATACTGATTTGGGATCTCAAAAATCATGTTTGAATCTTTTAAACTATGTTTGATCTTGGTCTATAATGTTTGATTATATTAATGGTTAAGTCTAATCAATTTTGTGAATATTATTTCTTAAGAAATTTTTTAGATACTTTACTAAGTCTGTAAAACCATATATCTGACACCGTGACTCTAACAACATAATCCAATCCCCATATTCTCGACGCCATAACATAGACACTGTAACCCTGACACTGTGACTTAGACACCATGATTCAGAAATCATAACAAGTTTTGGATTTCATAAAATTGATACCAGTTCCTTGATACCATGTCCAAGAAACCATTCAATATTTTGACAAAGGACTAGACACATTTACCTTATAAACCGTGAACCTGACACCACGTTGGTGCTAACAATTATAGATCTCAACACAATTGTGGCACCCTGATTGTCTAACTTCTCAAAGGAAAATGAGAAGAAACTATTTCCCTATGACATTGTTTCCCAGTGCCACCATTTTAAGAAAAACTATGACACCATTAAATAATAATTTCTCATTCTTTTGAAATTTAATTTCTAACAGTCATATTTTAGTTATTTAATGACACTAACATAATTTATGTTTTATAGTAGACATGTCACCTGACAGTATGTGCTACGAGGTGTAGAAACCATGCATTCTGTCAACTCCAACTCTTGCACATGAAATATAAATAAATGAATGATACTAAGAGATATATAATGTGTGAGACATACAGAAGAGAATACAAAAATCTCATGCACCTAAGGTGAACTCATGAACAAAAGGAAGAACAAAGGAGGCATTCTCAACCAAACTGTATGTTGAATCGACAAACATATTAAGCATATCTCAGAATGATAAGGATACACCTGCCGAAACATACCTGTACCTGAAATCCAAAATATGACACTCTGATTCAATGTAAACTTCCATAATAAGACTCAAACCTCATATCAGTTACATCATAAGTGTCTAGAGATGTATCTCAAGAAACAAAGAGACCTCTAAATCATTTCTCATATTTATTTCCTCTGTCGTGTTAATTTTTGCATAATTTGAAGTAGTATGGGTATATATCTGTTAAGAACCCAATATATCCTATATAAAAATAAATTATACATGTTATCTTTTCACTTATATTTTCTTACATATATTAACTCTCAAGGGTAAGTGTGGAAGAGGTCCGGTGTGACTTGGTACTTTGTTTTCCCATGAAGAACAATGGAAGAGGTCTTATAACTAGGATAGTGTTTTTTTGTTGTTAAATCCAATTCAGGGTGTGGATAAAGTTAATTAATATAATCTACATGGGGATAGGTGATCACCAAGTGGAGTGGATTTGGTCATGGAATGAGACTAAACCTCTTGTTTTATCCACTATGTGTTTCTATTTAGACTTTCTCTGTTTTATTTTTTTGTTTCTGAAAACTGAATTGTACATTGATTCTTTGTCTTGGATCCTATTTATAACTATTGTTCCTTATTAAAATAGTCTCATAGGTGGTATCAATATCTAATAGTGATACTATAGAGAGTTAATCAATCTTTTGTGAAGCTGTTTCAATATTCAAACTATTATAATCTTATTACCTTGATCAACTTGCGTGTTTTAATTTTAATTTTGTCAATATTTTAAGTAAAATTTTTAACATGAATTTTTATAGGAACTCAATTCATTCCCCTCTTTAATTTTCTACTCTGAAAAACATTTGGTATCATAGGTAGTTTTTTAAAATCCATATTTTCAAAATTTTAATTTTTCAATCTGTTTAAAATATCTTAAAACTATGATTTTAGTTGTTTTTTAAAGATCGTAAAATATTTGTTTGTTCTAAATTTTTAGGTCACTAAATCCAAAAAATATACACATTATTTTCTAAGTATGAATAATAGATTGGAAGGTGATTCTACAAACATACCACCATTATTTCATAGAAAAAATTATGCACAATAGAAAATTGAAATGAAAATGAACATAGAAAGTATGGGTTTTAAAATTTGGTCTTAAATTGTAGATGAATATAGGATTACTACAATTTCTAGAACTACTTGGTATGACCAAAATAAGACTAATAATTACAATAATTTCAAATCCATGAATTCCTTATACTATTCTTTTAGAGATGAAGAATTTAATAGAATATTTATACGTAAAACAACCCAAGAAATTTGGGATATCGTATCTATTTCACATGAAGTAACTTCTAGTGTAAAACAAATGAGACTTAACACATATACTATTTAATAATATTACTTTAAAACGAAGTTTGAAGAGCATATTTCTGATATGTATCTCAATATTAATGAAATAGTGAACACTACGATCTCTCTAGGAAGAGATGTTACTACCAAAGAAAAAATTATGAGGATTCTCAGATGCATACCTGATAGATGGAGATGAACTTCTGTCTCCATTAGAGAGTTATGTGAAATCAGCAAACTACCAGTCAAAGAATTCATTGGAGAGCTGATGATGTATAAGGAATATTTAAAAGTTAAAGAAAGAAGAATAAAAAGAACCAAAGATAAAATATGTATCCATCAAGACTACTACCTCTAATATCAAGGAAAAATATACTATTTTATACTTTGTTAAAATCTTTAGTAAGGATGAATCAACATTAGATAGTGATGAAGAGATGGCTCAACTGGCCAGAAGATTCAAGAAATTATATAGGAAGAATAATTTCTTCAGGAAGCCCAATTATAAAAGGATGGTATGATAACAAGGGAAACTGGAAAAATGATTGGAAAAGATATGACAACTCAGAGAAGATTGTATGATATGAATGTATGAGGAGAGGACATTTCATAGCAGACTGTCCATAATAGAAATATAAAATGAATTATGAAAACAAAGACAATAAGTATAATAAATCAATTGAGACCACCTGGAGGGCCTCTAGGGATAGCTCCAGTGAATCAACATCATCTCATGATGAAAGAGATGACATGGTAAATATTAGTTTCATGAAAAACACGCAAGAGGTAACCTTATATTCTCGTGTACACAATTATTTCTATTCTCGAGACTAAAGTGATTTTGAAAATATGACAAGTGAGGAACTATTTTAATAATATAACATGTTGGAAGACACATGTAATGAATTGAAAGATAAATATAAATATTTAAAGAAACAACATGCTCTCACTGAAAATATTATGTCTGATCTTACTACTAAAAAAAATAAAGCTCAATTGCTCAAATAAATCAATAAACTAAAAATGACTAATAAGAAAGTGAGGAATGATTTTAAAATTTTACCAATGGGAAAAACACTCTTACAAAAATTCTTGGTAAATAGATATCTCCTAAGTACACATCTATTATTGGATATCACCCGGGATAGAGAAACTTATCTATAACACATTTTGTAACTAACTCTGGAAAATAATTTTTTTTCTACCAAAAAATAATAATTCTTATGTTAGTTATAAAAAATGATTTACAACCTCTAGTTTCTATGGACCAAATATGTAACACCTCATGATTTCATAGTACATTATTTATTCAATGTAATTCAATAACATATACTACACGCAACACTGAGTTCAAACCGCACCATGACTTACCAAACTAGCCGTTCAAAAGCGGTTATGAATAGTATTAACTGGATTTTGAATTTTATATTATCCTTATAATTTTATAATTTATATTATGAGTTTCTTAGACATAATATAATAATAAATTCATTTTTTTAGATAAAATAAATATTTTTTTAAATGAAATTTTACGGCCTTTTAATGGAGAACCTTTTTTAAATCCAATATTTGAAACTTTAATTTATTAAATTTGACAAAATAAACTTATTATTTCTAATCAGGACATAAAAATTTATTTTTGATAAATATTTGGTGTTTTCCTGACAACTTTCATATTTGGGTGAATAGTGGAAACACTACATTTTCACTGAATTTTTTTTTAATAAAAATAATTTATAGTGTTAAACTATAAATTTGAATTTTTTGGAAGTATAATTAGATTATATTTTTATCATTTAATTCAATGTTGGTCATTGGAAGTAATTTCACTTTGAAAATGGACATAATCAAGTGTCAATCTTTTGGTAGTTATTATTTCTTAAAACATGCTTTTTGGTTTTGACAACGAGAATTAATTTTAAAGTAATAAATTCAATTTATATGTTTTTAATTTTATAAAATGGACTTTATTTTTGAATCCATAATATCAAAATTATCATAGGGTGAATTTTTGGTATGTTTCTGAAAACTTTCAATTTTTGATTAATAGTGAAAAACACTGTGTTATTGGTTAAAACCAAATTATCATTTAAATAATTATTTATTTTATTTAAATTTATTTTAGGTCAAAATAGATACATAATAACTATAAATTTTAATGTAATTTATTGAAGTGATTTTATAATAAGTTTAGATATATGAAAATTTTATTGAAATTTTACAGCCTTTTACCCACCTCCAAGAAGCGTTTTCAAATTTGCATAAAACATAATTTTACTGCTTCTATGAATTGAATTTCAAAAATCTGAGACACATGGTTGATATCAGTAAGTAAAATATGGTTTAATATGATAAAAAAATTTGGTGAATACATACCTTTGACTTTTATTTACCACGGTTAAAAGTAAATAGGGTAATTGAAGGTAAAATTGATATTATTATTACCCTAACACATTTCCTAATTCTATTGGATAATTTTAATTTTACAAAAAAAACTTAGGAATAAAATATTATCCTTTATGTCCACATGGATTGGATTAGGACATTTATTATTATTTAATTCAATGAAAAGTTAAAAGTGTAAAATTCAATGTTTAATAAATAAACCATTTTTAATATAGGGTTTCCCATAAGATAAATTCGACTATAAATATTCATAAATAAGATAAACTGATTTCCTAGATAATGGTATTTTATTTATAATTTTTAGACAGTAAATAATTTAATTTATTTATGACACAATGATGATGTAGTAATTACCTTATTAATGTAATATTAAAATCATTGATATTATAAATTCCCAAATAAATGTAATTTGAGACTTTTTATGAATTACACTAATTTTATAAATTAATATGACATATTAGGGTTGATTAAATGATAATTTTAATTAATAATTCTGTTATAAATTTAGCAAAAACAAAATACCAAATAGTGTCAAAATTGACATAAAAGAGTTTTTAAAACAAATATTATATTATTATTTGGAATTCTATTCCTAAAAATCTAAGGTTTGGCCAAAAGGCATAAATAATATTATATATGTCATTAATGAACCAATTGATTTTTTCTCAGATGTTTATAGTATGTTTATTACCCATATTATATAAAAATACAAAGAGACATGGTAAATGTAAAACTATTTAACTAAGTGTTAAATCTAATAGATAAGGTTTATATAGTGACCCAAACCTATCGAAAACCTATTGTTTGATTGGTTTTCAACCCATACCCACCGTATCCTTTAAATAAATCATTTTGGATCCATTATAAACCGAAAAAGAATTTATTATAAAATAATATTTTATGTTTTTCCAAAGGTGCCCCTCACCCCTCTTATAAAAGAGCACTTCCCCTTCTCTCAAAGTCACACCTCCAAATACATTTTTCTCATCCAAACCCTTCCCAAATATCCTCCCAACTATCCTAAATTCATCCTAGATGCATGTTTTTGGTCATTAAGCCAACCTAAGGATCCCTTTTGATCAAATACAAACTAAGAACCCGAAGAAGAGGTAATGATTTCACCACCCTCTTTCAAGTTATTTTCTTCTTCCACTAGATCTTTCTTTGTTATTACCATACCAAAATAATAACTCCAGTACCTTATATATACTGTGATGTTTTTATAAATATTGAACAACCATATTTATTATTCTATCCATCCTATGAATGATAATGTCACCATGCGTGCGTACGAACGACTTACCGTCTCCACGCTGTGGTGTAATTTGTTATTCAACCATATGTTATTTGGATGGATATAATGATGAGTTATATGTATATAAATAATGAAAATAACATGCTAATTCCTCTATAAAATTAATATACCATCCAATTCTACACCAATAAGAAAATGATATTGTCGATCGTACATAAGTACGGATTACCGTCTCCACGACGCGATGAGATTCATTTCCACGTTCACAATTCATCGACGATTACAAAAATATATATTACTAATAAGTATGTAATATATGAAATAATAATGATACTATATATATATGTATGTATTTATGTATTCATGTACTTCCATATATCTTATTCACATACTTCTGTACAATGCGATATGAAAACAGAAACAACGTTTATGCGTATGCACGACCTACCATCTCCATAAACGGTGTTTTCCATTTCATATATCTATCTATTATAAATATTTATATTATAAATATAGATGATATATGAATCAAAGTTTATATTCTGGAAGTATTTAAATCATGATCTAAATGATATGGTCAAGAATAACATGTTAAAATACGTACGATAAAGAAAGCGATTATTACCCGAAATGTTGATTTAACATGAAAATCATTATTAAATGGGTATTATAAAGTCGTAAATAAATAATGTATTATATAATAAATATGAATATGGTCTTGGTATAATCTATTAATATACAATTGTCATTATACATTAGGTTAAACGTACCCTCGACCAAAGGAAAGTGCAAGGTAAGTGGTTTCTTATCTCACTTTTAATTCCATGAGATTTCCATTGTTCGCCACTTATTTCATGTGGTGTATTGTGTAATTACATTTGATAAATATTATCATGATTATCTTTATATTCATGGTATTATATGAATGATTTTGTTGTTATTAACTTTTTTTCATATGACTCTATTGATTACAACGTGTTAAGGGTTAATTTCATGATCACTTTATTATCTGAGGTTCTTTTTACGTAAGTATCTACTGGGACCTCTTTATCATCCACATCCGTGATTTCATAAAAATTTAATTAAATAAATTTTTAATATTTACTAGAATATGTGATAATGTCATTTGGACCCTTTTTTGACTTTTTATAAGATTTTTATAAAAGAATCTTTCAGTTGTTTTCCAAAGAAGGTAATTTATAATTTTTTTTACAAAATTAATGTATAAATGTTTTTTTAACTTATACGATGGGTGTGGCTATTTTCTAACATTATAAAAACGTTGAATCTTCCCTTAAAAGATTATAAGAATATTTTCAAAATAAATGTTTTCTTTATAATTATGTGACACTTAAATGATTTCAAAATAGAAAGCAATATTTCTCTCAAATAGTTTTGATTTCATCTATGTCAACATCCTCTGATAAATTTTACACTTGTATGAAGTTGAATTATTATGATACAAATATCCCATATTTTATTTAAGTTTTGGTGATATGTTTGACTTTGGATGAGTTATTTTTATGTCATTCATGGTTTATGGTTAATGTATTGTCATTTCATATGCTAGTTTTTATATGATTTTTATGTTATATTTCAACCTTTTCTTAAGATTAATGTATTTGACTAGTATGTTCCGGGTTGGAAATCGGTAAAAGTATGCCCTCTGGTTTGGGTTCTGGTTACAGCAGACTCTCCAGGTTAGAGTCTGGTTACAATGGCTCTCCGGGTTGGAGTTCGGTTACAGAGGCTCTCCGGGTTGGAGTCCGGTTATAGAGGCTCTCTAGGTTGGGGTTCGGTTATAGAGGCTCTCTAGGTTGGGGTCCGATTACAGTTAGCCCCTAGGTCATCACACAAGACCTTGACATAGAAATTAAAGTCCGGTACTATACATTCCCTCATTATGAAGGTAGTTATTACATGTGATTGTTCGACTAGTATAATATCCATGGGAATTTTATACAATAATGTTTGTTTTATTTTTTCCATATCATGTTCAAGTTTATGTTTGAAAGCCTGTTGTTTTTATTACACATCATGACTAAAAAGTTTATAGCTTCTGCTAAATTATTTATCCTAACTGAGCATCTGAGCTGACCCCTTTCTTATGTTTTATATTACCATGATATGATGAAGTTTGTTATGAGTGACTTTCAGGAAAAATCTAGTAGTCTTGGACATTTCTAAGGGAATAAACTAATGTTGTTTTTTATTTTCAAGTTGTAATGTTTAACTTCATTTATGTAATCTATTTTCAAAGACTACTAAAATGATCGGTCCTTCAGGACTTGATTCCTTGTAATCATGCCAATGTATTAAAGTAATGCACCGAATCTGGGTGACTGGGGTCAGGTTATTAAAGTTGGTATCAGAGGAATTTTAGTACAAACCTTGGAAACTAGATTTAGATAAACTCTGATTAGAGAACATTACCCTAAGATAGACTTTTAGGATTAATATTGAAGAACTTCCTAGAATTTTGTTAATGTATTGATTTTTTGAGTGTTCCAAGCAATACATCCCTATTTGGATACGACCAGCTAGAGGTGGCTTTGGCATAGATGTTCCTAGGGGTAAAACCCAAAAACACCACTTTGAGCTAAACTCGAACGGGAACTAGTGCACGATAATGAGACTTGTTGCACTCATGGTTATGACACTCCCAGGGGATATGCTTAGGATAATTAGCATTTTCTTTACAAACCATTAGGAATGGTTTATGAGTATAAACTTCTCAAAGAAACCATTTTTATGATTATAGATTATATCCATAAACTATTTAGTTTATGTTAACTGTTTTACAAGTTTTGAATTATGAATTGCGATTTATAAACTGACCTAGTGTATGACATTGTTTAGAAATGGCACCCAGTAGAAGGAATGAGAACTCCAACAATACGTATGACCCAAAGAATAAGAAGGATAATATTTTTCATGGTATTAAACCAACATTTAGAAGAGATATTGTCTACAATTTATTCTCAACATATGAAGAAATTATATCATGTTTTAATGGGATATGTAAATAATTCTATGAGTCCTATAGATTTGAAGGGAAGCCAGAGAAGAAAAATATGGTAGAGAGAAAGATGGATAAAGGGAACAAGGGAAAGAAGGATTTTCTCATATGTGATAATTATAGAAAGAATCACCTTGGTAAATGCTAGAAAGGGAATGAGAGTTTATTATGAGTATGGAGAAAAAGGACACCAAGTATGTGACTGAAATGATAAGAAAAAGGTATCAGGTGTACAATGCTTCATCTAGAAGGAGTTGGGTCACTACGCGAATCAATGTCCAAATCATCTGAGTATACCCCAAATGATGCTATTGGATAATAATCAAGTTATGATACTACCATAGATGAAGAGAAATGACTAGTGTTCTTATGATGTTGTTAAAAGATTATGTCATTTCAGTGTTGTATAGATGATATACCAGTTATATGAATTATTGAAATAAATAAGGATTGTACTATAGTACTATTTCATTGAATATTTGAGATTTTATGGTTTTATGATAAGTGACTCAACAAAAAGTAATTTTTTTTGGAAAATACATGGTTAGAGGAAAGATAAACCTTAATATGGTCATTATACTGAGGTAGTAATTTTGGAATAAGAGATGGTTAATTTTGGATAAATTATATTGGATATTCGTGACTATCTTAGAACTGATTAATGGTTTGTTTATTTCATCATTGTTGGAGTATTCAAATTTTTTTGATATAAGGAATATATCTAGTATTATATAAGGAATAAGGGAGAATTAGTGTACTCAATAAGGTTTTATGTTAATTTACGGTGTTACCATATTTTAAAAGTATACATGATGATGGTATTCACATGTTATTACATGGAAAAACGGATCATCATTGTGTTATACATCTTTAAAAATTTTGGACTGTGAGTTTGGAAGGAAGTATTTTGGATAAGTCTAATGGTTGGAATTAATTAAGATTGACATTGGATTCTATTGTTAAGGTAAAATCATTTCATAAGATTATTTTTTTGATTTTTTTATAAAAGGACAACCCAGAGGTCGAGAGACAACTAGTCACGTCCGGTAAGGCTGTGAGACTTGAACCCACAACCGAAAGGCGATAAGGGTGCATCACCTTCCACTGGCCTACATGATTTTCTAGATTGTATAATGTAGTTTTTTTAAAAGGCCTAATTTATGAATTATAAACTCATTTTTTTGGAACCATATACGATTAGGATAAATAGAGTATTTTTATATTATATGATCATTTATAGTGAAAGATGAGTTTGGGGTAGAAATTAGTTAAGGGATGGAACTCTACTTGTCAAGTATATTTTTTTCCTCTTATTCTATGAAGAAATTAATTCTTAAACTATAGTTAGGGGATATTAAAACCAAAAATGTGTTGTCATAATACCTTATGTTTTGTGGAACCAATGATATTTTAAATCATCATAGATTCATGGCTTTGAGGCCCTCAATTTTGCACTTGTTTGTGATTGATGACCTCAATCACTCCCAAAAAATATTTACGTTTTTCCTCCAATTATGTGTCTCTAATTTCGACCAATGTTATTTTAATCAAGATCATAATTTAGTGGTGAATTTTTCATTTCCCTTTCCTTCTTATTAAGACTAAATTTTATTAACCCAATTTCCGATGTGGGTTCTCCACAAAGGTATTTTTCTATTTTTAACATTTTATTTTTGAATAAAAATATCAAATTGCAAGGACACAATTTATTTAAGGAGGGGATAATGTAACACCCCATGATTTCATAGTATGTTATTTCTTTAATGTAATTCAATAACTTTCACTACATGCAATACTAAGTCCAAGGGCACCACGACTTACCAAACTAGCCGTTCAAAAGCGGTTATGAATAGTACCAACTAAATTTTGAATTTTATATTATCATTATAATTTTAGAATACATATTATGAGTTTCTTTTACCTAATATAAGAAAAAATTCATTTTTTCTGATAAAAGAAGTTTTTTTTAAAATGCAATTTTACGACCTTTTAATGGAGAACCCTTTTTAAATAAAATATTTGAAACTTTTATATATTAAAGTGGAAAAAATAAACTTCTTTTTTATAAATGGGACATAAAAATTTAGTTTTGATAAATTTTTGGTGTTTTTCTAATAAAATTCATATTTGGGTGAATAGTGAAAAATACTAAATTTTAACTGAAAACAAATTTTTTCATCTAAATAATTTATAGTGTTAAACTATACATTTGAATGGTTTGGAAGTATAATTAGATTATATTTTTACCATTTATTCCAATGATGATCATTAAAAGTAGTTTCACTTTTAAATTGGACAAAAACAAATGTCAATCTTTTTATAATTATTATTTCATAAAATATGCTTTTTGGTTTTGACAATGGGAATTAATTTTAAATTAATAAATGAAATTTATATGTTTTGAATTTGGTAAATTAGACTTCATTTTTGAATTCGGTATATCAAAATTCTCTCAGGGTGAATTTTTGGTATGTTTTTGAAAACTTTCAATTTTTGATGAATAGTGAAAAACATTGTGTTATTGGTTAAAACCGACTTTTTATTTAAATAATTATTTATTTTTTTTTAAATTTATTTTAGGTAAAAATAGATACATAATACCCATATAAGTTTAATGTAATTCATTGGAGTTATATTATAAAAATTTTAGATATATAAAAATTTTATTGAAATTTTACCATCTTTTACCCACCTCCTCGAAGCATTTGCAAGTTTGCATAAAACATAATTTTACCACTTATGTGAATTTAATTTAAAAACTCTTAAAGACACAGTTGATATGAGTAAGTAAAATGTGGTTCAATATGATGAAAATAATTTTTCGTGAACAATAACTTTTGACTTTTATTTACCATGATTAAAAGTTAATAGGGTAATTAAAGGTAAAAATTATATTATTATTACCTAACGCATGTCCTAATTCTATTGGATAAGTTTAATTCGACCAAAAAAACCATAGGAATAAAGTATCATCCTTTAGGTCCACTTTGATTGGATTAGGAAATTTATTATTATTTAATTTAAAGAAGAGTTAAAAGTGGTAAATTTATAGTTTAATAACTAAACCATTTTTAATATAGGGTTACACATAAGATAAATTCGAATATAAATATTCATTAGAAATATAAATATATTTCCTAAATAATGGTATTTTATTTATAATTTTTCGACATTAAATAATTTAATTTATTTATGACACAATGATGATGCAGTAATTAACTCATTGACTAAATATAAAAATAATTGATATTATAAATATCCATATAAATGTAATTAAAGACTTTTATGAATTACACTAATTTTATAGGTAAATATGACATATTAGGGTTGATTAAAAAAAATTTGAAGTAATAATTCTATTATGAATTTTGAAAAAAAATACCTTACAGTGTCAAAATTGACAAAAAAGAGTTTAAAAAAAATATTATATTATTAATTGGTATTCTATTTCTAAAAATCTAAGGTTTGGCCAAAAGGCATAAATAATATTATATATGTCATTAATGAACCACTTGGGGTTCTCTTGAAGTTTATAGTATGTTTATTGACCATATAATATAAAAATACTAAGAGACATGGTAAATTTCAAAGTATTTAACTAATAGTTAAATCTAAAATATAACGTTAATATAGTGAAGTAAACCAATCTAACACCTTTTGTTTGAGTGGTTTTCGACCCATACCCACATTAGACTTTAAATAATTCATTTTGGAGCCATTATAAACCGAAAATGAATTTATTATAAAATAATATTTTATGTTTTTCCTAATGTGCCCCTCACCCCTCTTATAAAAGGGCACTTACCCTTCTATAAAATTCAAAACTCCAAATCCATTTGGCTCGGCCAAAACCTGCCCAAATATCCTCCCCACTATCCTACCTTAATCCTAGAGTCCATCCATTGTTCATAAAGCCATCCTATAGATCCATTTTGATCAAATCAAAAGGAAGAACCCGATGAAGAGGTAATGATTTCTCCACCCTCTTTCAAGTTCTTTTCTTCTTCCACTTACGCTTTATTTGTTATTACCATAACAAAATAATAAATCCATTACCTAATATATAATTTTATGTTATTATAAATTTGGTACAACCATATTCATTATTCTATCCATCCTATGAGTGATAATGTCACCATATGTGCGTACGACAACTTACCGTATCCACGCCGTGGTGTAATTTTTTATTCAAAAATATATTATTTGGTTGGATATAATGATGAGTAATATGTACATATATAATTAAAATAACATGATAATGTCTAGGTAAATTTAATATAACATCTAATTCTACACCTTTAAGGAAATGATATTGTCGCTCGTACGTACGTACGGATTACCGTCTCCACGACGCAATAAGATTCATTTCCACGTTCACCATTCATCGACAGTTATGAAAATATATATTACTAATAAGTATGTAATATGTGACATAATAATTATACTGAAGATATATATATATATATATATATTTGTATATATGTGCTTACATATATCTTATTCACTTACTTCTGTTCAATACGATACGAAAACAGAAACAACCTTTATGCGTATATACGACCTACCATCTCCATAAACTGTGTTTACCATTTCATATATTTATATATTATAAATATTTATATTATAAACATATATGATATATTAATCAATGTTTATATTCTGTAAGTATTTAATTCTGGAGATAAATTATACGGTCAAGAATAACAGGTTAAAATATGTACGATAAAGAAAGCGATTATTACCCGAAATGTTAATTTAACATGAAAATCATTATTAAATTTGTAGTATAAAGTCATAAATGAATCATGTATTATATAATAAATATGAATATGGTCCTGGTATAATATAATAAAATACAATTTTCATTATAATAAAGGTTAAACGTACCCTTGACCAAAGGAAAGTGCAAGGTAAGGAGTTTCTTATCTCACTTTTAATCCCAGGAGATTTCCATTGTTCGCCACTAATTGCATGTGGTGTCTTGTGTACTTCCATATGATATATATTATCATGATTCTCTTTATATTTGTTTTATTCAATGAATGATTTGGTGGTTATTAACTTTTTTACATATGACTCCATTGATTACAATGTTGTAAGGGTTAATTTCACAATCTCTTTATTATCTGAGGTTGTTTTTACGTAAGTATCTATTGGGACCTCTTTATGATCCACATCCATGTTTTCTTAAAAATATATTTCATAAAATTTTTACTATTTACTTTAATATTGGATAATTTCATTTATACCTTTGTTTGACTATTTATAAGATGTTTATAAAGGAATCGTTCCGTCGTTTCCAAATAAGTTACATTATAACATTTTTGAAAAAATTAAGGTAAGAATGTTTTTTTAACTTATACGGTGGGTGTGGCTATTTTTCGACATTATAAAATCATCGAATCATACCTTAAAATATTATAATAATATTTTCAAAATAAATGTATTCTATATATTTATGTGACACTTAAATGATTTCAAAATAGAAAGTGATATTTCTCTCAAATAGTTTTGATTTAATTTATGTCAACATCCTTTGATAAATTTTAAACTTGTATGAAGTTGATTTATTATGATACAAATCTTCCATATTTTATTTATGGTTTTGTGATATGTTTGATTTTGGATGAGTTATTTTTATGCCATTCATTGTTTATGGTTAATGTATTGACATTTCGTATTATAGTTTTAATTCAAATGTTTATGTTATATTTTGACCTTATCTTAAGATGAATGTATTGGACTAGTATGTTCTAGTTTGGGGACTGGTAAAAGTAAGACCTCTAGGTTGGGGTCTGGTTTCAGCAGACTCTCCAGGTTAGAGTCTGGTTATAGAGGCTCTTCGGGTTGGTGTCTGGTTACCAAGGCTCTTAGGGTTGGAGTCCGGTTACAGAGGCTCTCTGGGTTGGGGTCCGGTTACTGTTAGCCCATAAGTCATGGCACGAGGCCTTGACACAGAAATTAATGTCTGCTACTATACATTCCTCCATTATGAAGTTAGTTATTACATGTGATTATTCGACTAGTAAAATATCCATTTCCATGTTTATATGGTAATGTTTGATTTATTTTTTCCATATTCTGTTCAAGTTTATGATTGAAATGTTGTTGTTTTTATTACACATATTGCTTAAAATGTTTATATCTTCTGCTAAATTATTTACCCTTATTGAGCATCTAAGCTAACCCCTTTCTTATGTTTTATTTTCCCAGGATATGAAGAAGTTAGTTGTGAGTGACTTTCAGGCATAATCCAGGAGGCTTAGACATTTATAATGGAATAAATTACTGTTGTTTTTTCTTTTCAAGTTGTAATGTTAAACTTCATGTATGTAATCTGTTTTCCAAGACTAATAAATTGATTGGTCCTTCGGGACTTGATTCTTTGTAATCATTCCAATGAAGAAAAATAATGCACCAACTCTAGGTAACTGGGGTCAGGGAGTTACAAAATATTTTTTTTAAAATACATTAAATAATTATTATTAGAAACCTATGAAGAAAATGTGAGTTCCTAAATCACTAATTACTAATGTCAATGGACCCAAACAAGTCTGGGTACCACAATATTTTTTTGTTTTGTTATTTTTAAGGAATGTTGTATGAAGAGATCTTATAAAATATTATGTTACATGGATAGTGGATATTCTAGATAGATGACAATATATTATTCAATATTTAAGAATATAATCAAGAATGATGGTTGTCATGTAACATTTGGTGATAATAAAAATGGAAAAATAATTTCCTTAGGCTAGATTGGTAACTCTAAATTAGTTTTAATTTCTAAAGTACTTTTTTATGGAATGAAATATAATATTCTTAGTATTTCACAATGATGTGATGATGGATTTAATGTTAGAATTGAGAAAGATTCCTATAATGTTTTTAACCATAAAAATGAACTAATATTTTAGACTTTTAGAAATGAAAATATTTATGCTATCAACATAGATTCCTTAGTTTCTCAAATTTCTTCATTATTAAGTGTATTTTAAAAAGATTCTTGGATTTGGAATATAATACTAGGAAACTGAAATATAAAATCCCTTCAGAAGATTACTAGAAAAGTCTTAGATAAAGATCTACCCAAACTTGAGTTTCCAAAAGATAAATTCTACAATCCTTTCCAAAAGGGTAAACAAAACAAAATTTATTTCAAACCAATGATCAAAGATTCAACTTCTCAACCTCTTGTGTCTGTTCACATGGATTTATTTGGAAAATCTAGAGTTTATATTTTATATTGTAAGCACTATGTTTATGTTCTAGTAGATTATTATTCTAGATATACTGGGACCTTTTTCTTGGTTCACAAAAGTGAAGACTTCTCTCATTTCACCATATATGTAGGGCTGTATAAAAAAAATTGGAATAATGATAAAATCTCTAATAAGTGACCACAGACATGAGGTTTAAAACTAGTAGTTTGAATCCTTTTTCTCACAAAATAGATATAGTCATTACTTATCTAACCCAAGGAAACCTCAAAAAAATGGAGTTGTGAAAGATGGAATAGATCCTTATCAGAGATAAAACAAAAAATGATTAGTGAGTATGACTTACCTACTTACGTTTGGGTTGAGGTTGCAAATACAACATTCTACATAAGTAATAGAGTCTTAATTAGACCAATTACTAAAAGAACTCCCTATGAGTTGTGCAACAATAGAAAAACGAAGGTTAATTACATCAATTTACTTGGTTTCAATGTTTATATTCTTTACACAAAGGAAAAAATGGACAAATTTTCATCCATGATTGATGATAGAATCTTCCTAGGTTACTCAACTTCTAGTAAAGCCTATACATTCTTTAACAAAAGAAAACAATGTATGGAAGAATCTATGCATATCAAATTTGATGAAACAGATCCATGTGAACATCAGACCTTCCAAGAAAACCTAGAAGATGATATAAAAAATCTGGACATAAATGTAAAAGCATATAATCCTCTTGTCAAGCAATCTGTTAAATCTAACAGTTTTGAAAATTTTTTAGACTCTGAACATGATGAACTCGAACCTGTAGATGGACCTGAAATTACTATCCCATCCTTTTCTAGACCAACTATAACCCTTATAAACCATTTATTAGATTTTTTTGTTAAAGATTTAGATAAAGGAACATGAACTAGAGATTCTATTAGAAATCAGGTTGAACGTCAAGTCTTCTTATCACAACATGAACCTAAAAACATCAATGATTCTATAAATGTTGAATTTTGGGTGATTTCGATGCAAGAGGAGCTAAATTAGTTTGAAAGGAATAATATTTGGAAACTTTTGGATATACCCAATGACATCATGACCATAATCACTAAATGGGTCTTCAGGAACAAAGTAGATGAAGTTGAAAATATAGTCAGAAACAAAGCTAGATTGGTTTTACAAGGATATAGTTCAGAAGGAGAGATTGACTATGATGAAACCTTTTCACCTATTTCTATACATGAGGCCATCAGAGTCTTTCTTTCTTATGAAGCACATCAAAATTTCATACTATATGAAATGGATGTCAAAAGTGCATTCCTAAATTGATATATAGTTGAGGATTATTTTGAACAACGGCTGGCTTTACAAACCCTCACATTCCAAACCATGTATTTAAATTAACAAAATCATTATATGGTTTAAAACAAACTTCAAGTGCTTGGTATGATAGATTAAGTATTTTTATTATTTCCAAAAATTTTACAAAATTTATTGATGATTCTAATAGTTTTATAAAAATAATTTATAAAGATGTTTTAGTTGTTCAAATCTACATTGATGATATTATTTTTGTATCTTCATGAATTTTTTTATGAATTGAGTTTTTAAAGATGATGAAAACTAAATATAGAATGAGTTTAATAGGTGAGAAAAAATTATTTCTAGGATTTCTAATATTTCAATATAAAAAATGTATTATTTTAAATAAAATTAAATATTTTAAAAACCTTCTATAATGATTTGGCTTGGGAAACACTAAAATTAGTGATACTGCAATGAGTACTACCTATAAGTTGGATCTTGATTAAAATGGTTAATCAATTGATCAAACCACTTATGTGGAATGATAAGAAGTTTAAACTACTTAAATTGTAGTCGACCTGATATTATGTTTAGTGTTTTCATGTGTGCACATTTTCAAGAAAACTGCAAAGAGTCTCATTTAAATATTGTTAAAATGATTTTTTAATACCTCCAACAAACAAATAATTTAGGATTGTTCCATCCTAGAGGAAAATAATTTGACTTAGTAAGCTATTTAGATTCTAATTTTGGTGGTTTTTAGTTAGATAGAAAAAGAATCTCTAGAACATGTCATCTATTAAGAAATCCCCAAGTATCATTATATATAAAAATCAAAATTATGTTGCATACTTTACTAATGAGACTAAATACATAGCTGCTGGTAGATATTGTGCAAAAATTTTATTGATGAAACACACATTACTAGACTATAGATATCAATTCAAACATGTACCTTTATATTGGGATAATAAAATTTTAATTAAAATTTCAAATAATCTTGTCATATAGTCCAGGAAAAAACATATTGATGTAAGACATCACTTTTTGAGAGGTCATTATAAAAAATGTGATTTAACTTTGGAATTCATTATCACTGAACATCAACTTTCTGATATATTCACTAAACCATTAAATTATGAAAGGATAAATTACATCATACAAGAATTACAGATGATATGTCTAAAGTAAAAGGTTCACGGTATCAAAGATACTATCTCACACTTACTATTTCGCAGTTTATGGTTTCACGATTCATGGTTTTAGAAGTTACTATCTTGGAATTTTTTTCTCAAATTTAAGACCATACAATTACTGTCTTACACATGATATCTCAAAAATACAGTCGCTCCGTTTGGAGTTGCACTTTAATTATGACACTGTGATAACCTATTCCGGTCTCACGGTAATGATTTTTTTCATATATTTCCTATATTTATGTATTGATTACACTATTATTTTTATAATTCATATTTGTGTTTGAGACTATTGGGCTTCTAAAATGACAAAGACCAAATACTTTTCACTTTTATCTTCACTCAACTTCTAAACTAAAACCCTTATCCCTCAAACCTTCTTCCCTCCATTAAATATTTCTCCGTCTCAAACCTATGATGGATTCTCATAATGAAGAAACCTTCTTCCTCAACTCCTAATAACCGAAGGTCTAAGAATAAACTAAAAATGAATCTATGAATAATTCTTCAAGGACCCCTGAATCCATGACTTGCTGATCGAAATTTAGTACACGAGAAGGAAATATGTCTGAAGTGGCTAATGTATTTTAAGTAATTGGTCTTGAATGTTATGCATGAACAAAGTTGGTTGAAATGGTTCACTAAAGGGAAGTGACCCATATATCTGAAAATTATTTCCATGTTTTATCAGTATCATTAGTTCTCTTATGATTCAAAGATGATTTTGTTGTTAAACTGACAAAAGGGTACCTTCTCATCGTGGTTGTGGGCTGGCTATCATGAAATACCACATGAGGGAATTTGGGAGTATCATCAGAAAGGACCTCTTCCTAGTGATGGTTTTAACCTAGAAGAGGCATTGGGACGCCGACATAGAAATAAGAAGAGAAGAAGGATGATTGCAACAGGATTATATGGAGAGACAATGATGCTATTCAAATTCATCCAAAATATTATTTGTCCAAGGAAGTGATATTTCGCAACCCTGATGTATCATGATGTGTTTTTGATACATATTATAAATAATGGAAACAAGATCAACCTATGTATGTACATAATCCTACACAATAGTGATATGTCAAGACCAGTTTTAAATCAACCTCCCTATTTTATTCATTATTTATATCATCAATGTTGTCTTCCAAAGGATTAATTGGATCAACTGAAGAAGTTATTGAGGATTATTAGTTTTGTATCTATAAGGATATAAGAAGAAGGATGAAAATTAACTAGAATCCATGGAGATGATATTGTGTGGAAGAAAATAAAGAACTATATGAGATGTTCAATCCAATTTATAATACTTCAAGATCTAAGAACAAATATGACGCTGGTCTGGAACCTGATGAGGTTGTTGAATATTCAAGTGAAGAAGTAGGAGATTCAAAAGATAAAACTAAGGAAAAAACTATCTTAGAAGAATAAGAAAATATCTTACCTGACCCATATGTTGTAGAAGATATAGTTTCTAGAGAAATTGCTGCTGGAAAAGGACCTGCTACTGGTGTAGAAGAACAAGTTGTTCCTGGGGAAATTCTAGAAGAACTTACTGTTGAGGAAGTACATTTGGTTGATGAAGTACATTTGGTTGAGGAAGGACCTCCAGGTTTGGAACAGTTATAACAACAAACAGAACATGTAGTTATTTCCTATGCTCAGTAAAGGATGGAGTAGGCTGTTTAGTTAGCTAAAGAAGTTCATGAAACTCCTAGATTAGAAGAAATAGAGTTAGTCCAAGCAACTGACTCTCTTAGTCCCAATAGAGAAGCACATGTTTGAGGGGGAGTAGAATCCCATTTTTGAAATCACTGAAGTTGAATGTTATGTTGAGAAAAGCCTAGTGGAAACTATGTATAAATTCTACAACTATATTGACGACTCTAACTCTTAGTTGGATTTAGTGAGAGGAATTAATCTCACAACATCAATTCAATTGAAACCTATTTCTACATTAGAATTCATACCTGCTATGGAACCAGATACTATTTCAGTTTCTGTACCCGAGGTTGCACATGATGCTCCTTGATTTGTGAACCATTAGGATTTAAATGTTTTTGGTGAATGTATGATGAATAGTTTTTAAAGACATTTAAAATATCAACATACTCTTGTATCTCGTCTAAGTGAAAATGATGCTAGAATTCTATTGAAAAGAATTGGTAAAACCTAAAAAATGTTGTTGTATGAAATTAAAGAAGTGAGGATTGGAAATTAGTAATTAAGTGTAGAAGTAAAATCTATAAAATCTCTAGTTGAGGAACTGAGGTAGGAGTTTCAGATTGTTGAACCACATGTTTCTTGTTTTAGAATAGAAGATGTAGAAAAAATTGATAGAAATGTTGTGACTTTGATCCAACCAAATTTGGTCTATGTAGTTGAGAAGGTGGTTTCAAAAAATGCCAAGATGGCCAATGATGTTTGAGTATTTTTATCCTCAATAAATTTATTTCCTATTTCTTTTAAGAGCACTTTTGAAACTACTCTCAAGAGCCTTCCCACACCCTCTACAACCGTCTCTTCTCCTTCTTCCTCTACTAAAATCGGTCAACCATCTCAACTTTCAAACTGTGTGGTACTCAGAATTGTGATTCAAGAAGAGATTCAGTCTTTAAAAGGTTAGTCTATTTAGGAGATCCACTTCAAGATTGTACAAAACAATGAACATGTCCCTGACATGGTTCAACATTATACCAAGGAAGCCTCTACTGACAATGATGAAATTACTAACATGGTTGATTTCTACTTTAGTTGGATCTATACAAAGCACCAACTAACGAGTAATTTCAGGAACCTTGTGTGAAATCCCAAAATGCCTCTTATGACTCAATATTTTATATACCAAGTGAAAAAAATAAAGGGTTCACCTCAAATTTGGAAAGTCTTATTTAGAATAAGAATGATTTTAAAAAAGCTATAAAATATGGAGGTGAATTCATCAAAGAATTTATCAAATTTTAGAAGACTTATCTCCATGTGGAAAGCACAAAAGTAGTGGCTCCTACACCAACCCCTTTACAGCCTGGCTCAACCCCTTCCTCCTCCATTGACTTTTCTTCTACCTCCATGTCTGTATCTTAGGATATGATCCCAATCAGACCTGTCATTATTGAGAAATCCTTTCCCTAGTCTTCAACCAAACCAACTCTATACACTTCTGTTTTTGAAGGAGTACCTCTTCCTTCTCTCACAATTGGCTTAACCCTGACTACCAGTTCTTCTTCTACTCCTGTGGCTTCTCCTGATGTTTCTACCAAGGGAAAAGATAAGACTGTTGACACTGAAGAGAAGTGAAGGGTGTCTTTTTCAAAGGGAGTTTTTGTATTTTTTCCTTATGATTATAATGAACCTTATCTTTATATACAATACAATGTGTGCTACTATTTTTTTATTTTTATTATCTTTTTGATAATACCAAAGCGGGGGAATAAGAATATACATTTAAATCCAATTTAAATACCATGATTTTTGATCATATAAAGGGGGAGATTATTGGCCTTATCATGTGTTAATCATATCATAATGAATACAAGTCATGTTAATCTTTTTTTCTCCTATCAAAAATCATTTTATCAATGTTTGAACTATCACAAATCATCTGTATAGATTGTTGGTTTCCTTGTGAATAAATTATTACAAGATCCTAATTCCAAATCTTAGAAATCATGATTGAATCTTGTAAACTATGTTTGATCTGGGTCTATAATGTTTTATTATATTAATATTTAAGTCTAATCCAATATTTGGATGTTATTTCTTATGAAAATTTATAGATACTTTGATAAGTCAATAAAACCGTAAGTATGACACCGTAAATTAGACACTATAATCCATACACCATTACCCTAACACCGTAACCCTAACACCGTGACTTAGACCACTTTATTTAGAGACCATAACCAATTTCATATTTTCAAAAAGTGACAAAGGTTCCTTGCTACCATCTCCAAGACACCGTTCATTATTTTTAAAAAGGACTATAAATTGGTACCTAAGACACTGTGAATTTGACACCACATATGTGCTATCGGTTCTAGATCTCAATGTAACTGTGGCACTGTGACTATCTCATCGCTCAAAGAAAAAGGAGAAGACAACATTTCCTAGTCAAACTGTTTCCCAGTGACACAATTTCAAGAAAAATGGTGACACTATTCCTTAATCATTTCACCGTATTTTGTAATTTAATTTATAACATTTAAATTTGAGTCATTGAATGACACTGACATAATTTATATATTTTTTAACATGTCACCTGACAGTACGTGGTATGAGGTGTAAAAATCATGCTTCATGTCATCTATAAATCATGCACTAGAAATAAAAATAAAATCACAAGAATCAGAGATTTAGAACTTGTGAGACATACATAAGAACATCTGGGAATCTCATGAACCCAGTGTGAACTCAAAAACAAAAGTAAGAACACAAGAGGCATTCTCAATAAAGATATAAATTGAATCAACAAACCAATTCAAAAAATCAAAGAATGAGAAGGATCTTTCTACAGAACCATACTTGTACTTGGATTCCAGAATACAATACTCTGTTTTAGTGTTAACTTCTAGAAGAAGAATACAACCTCATTTCAGTTACATCTAAAGAGTCTGTAGCTATATATCAAGACACACAGAGCCCTCTAAATCATTTCTCATATTTATTTTCTATGTCGTATGAATGTTTACATACTTTTGAGTAGTGTTTTTATCTGTCTATTAAGAACACACGATCTCCTATATCAAAATTAAGGATTCAAGATATTTTTACACTCATATCTTTTTACATATGTTTACTCCCATGGATAAGTGTGGAAGAGGTCTAGTGTGACATGATTGATTTTTTTCCCAATAATAATAGTTGAAGAGGTCTTATGACCTATGCTGTGTAGTGTACTATTGTTAACCATGATATATGTTGTGGATCATGTTTGTAAATATAATCTACCTGGTGTCAGGTGATCACAAAGTAGAGTGTATTATGTCTTGACTTGATACTGAACCACTTATTTTATCTGTTGTGTGTTTCTATTTACTCTTTCTTAGTTTTAATTTATGTTTTAGAAAACTAAATTGTAATATGATTTTTTGTCTTGGATATTAGTTATAATTACTTTTCCTTATTATAATATTTTCAAAAGTTGTATCAATATCTCATATTGATATTAATTAGAATTAATCCTTATTTTTATAATTTGTTTGAATTTTAAAAAATTATAATAATATTACCATGATTATATGGAATGTTTTAATTTTAATTGGGTGAATATTTTAAGAAAAACATTTTCCCAAAATTTTTATAGGAACTCAACTCACCCCCTCTTGAGTGTCCTACACTAACCAACAAAAATGAAATAAAAATTTGCCTAAATAAAATTTTCAATGATGACTCAAAACCAATGGTGGGTCATTACCAATAGTGGGTTGTTTCTATGGTGGGTTATCCAATGGTGGTTAATCTAGTGGTGGGTAATTTTCAATGGTTGGTAATTTCCAGTGGTGGAAAATATCCAATGATAGGTAATTTCTAATGGGGGTAATTTCTAATGGTGGGTAATCTACAAAGGTGGGTAATTTCAAATGGTAGGTAATTTACAATGGTGGAAAATTTCCAATGGTGGGTAATTTCCAACTGTTAGTAATTTTAAATGGTGGATCCCTAGAATTAAATCTTACCTAAAATTTATCATGCATAATTCATGCTTGATGTAGTTTATTTTCTTTAAATTCAATGTATTTTTAAAAATATCTCTAATTTGATGTCTAGTTCCAATGTATTCAAGAGATATATCACCCTTTTGAAAATTATCTATGAAAAAGTGATGTATTTCATCAATTTTCTTCATTATGGAGTGGTAAATATGGTTCTCAGAAATATTTATAGCACTTGTGTTGTCACAATTTATTGGGCCATGTCGTAATTAATAACCATAATCTAGTAGAGCGTGTTTCATCCACATAATTTGAGCACAATAGCTACTTGCAGCAATGTATTCATCTTAAGAAGTAGAAAATGAAAAAAAAATCTTACTATACCAAGAAACTAGATACTTTCATAAAATATGATATGTTCCAAATTTTATTATTCTATCTAACTTACAACCACTAAAATCAAAATCTGAATAACTCACTAATTTAAATTACTTTCCTCTACTATATAAAATTTATAAATTTATTGTATACTACATGTATTTAAAAATCTATTTAACAATAAGTAAATGTGTCTATTTTGGGTTATCAATAAAATGGTCACATATACACACACTAAACATAATGTCAAGTCAACTAGTATTTATGTGGAGAAGACTTACAATATTATCTCTCAAATTGGTTTAATCTAATGGATTTATATCTTCATAAAAATCCAACTTATATGTGGTACTCCTAGGAGTGTCACTACTTTTAGTGATATTAAAAACAAAACATTTTAAAAGATCTTTAGTATATTTATTTTGATTTAAAATAGTTACTTATATATTTTGAAAAATCGGAAAACCTTGGAAAAATTTAGTTCACCCTTTAAAATCATTTCAAATTCATTTTGCATCATCTTTGAAAAATAAGTACATAAATAATTCTTTGAAGATACAAATTTAATATCATCTATATATTTTTGAACAACTAAAACATATTTTCAAAATATTTTTATAAAAAATGATGGATCAACTATACCATTTGATAATCATTTATAGATATGAAAAGAGATGAACCCATCAAACCAAGCTCTAGGAGCATGTTTTAAAAAATATAAACATTTTGTTAGTTTTAAAATATGAGTTGGAAAATGAGGTTTTTGAAATCTAGGGGGTTGTTCAAAAAAAACCTCAACTATAAAACCATTCAAGAATTAACTTTTTTACATCTATTTGATATTGTTTGAAATAAAAAT
This sequence comes from Viscum album, assembly GCA_963277665.1. NCBI lineage: Eukaryota > Viridiplantae > Streptophyta > Magnoliopsida > Santalales > Viscaceae > Viscum > Viscum album. The sequence goes on from OY728159.1 coordinate 1,869,635,699, forward strand.
GTGCTTCATAGGCATGAATTATTCTAATATCGTCCAATCTAGATAAAGTTTCAAATGATTCCTTATAGTCTATATCCTCTTTTTGACTATACCATTGTGAATCTGGTCTTTCCTTATTTCCTTACTATGGTTCCAAATTTATCAACCTTATTTCTAAACACCCATTTAGTGCTAATAGTTAAAGTTTCATTGGGTTTATAAAAATGTTACAAAATATTATTTCTTTTAGATTGGGTATGTTCTTATTGAATATCCATTACCCATAATTCACCATTAATTGCCTCAATGATATTCTTTAGATCAAGATATGAAAAGAATGCTTGATTTTTAACCCGGTTTCTAAGAGAATATCCATCCTATGTACCTCTAACTATGTCTCAAACTAAAAAATATTAAGGGTTGAATTTAAGATTCCTAATAGATCTAGGAAAATAAGAGTAGATCACTTCATGTTCATCTATAGGTTCAGGTGAATCTTCTAGAAGTTCCTCACAATTGGATGATTTTTTTCATGTTTTACAGTAGTAACAAAATGTTTTTCATTTATGTTCAAAGTGGATAAATCATCTTCAAGGTTCTTTAAATTTCTTTTATGGCCATGTGGATATCTCTCAAAAAACATGACTTGTAAAGACACTTCCACACTCTTAGTTCATTTGTTAAACACTCTATAGGATTTATTAGATGTTGAATAACCAAGGAAAATTACTTTAATCTCTATTAGATGAAAACATTTCTAGACTTTACTTACTATTAAGAATACATACTTTGAAACCAAAAACCTTGAAGTAATAAACCGTATGTTTTCTATTATTTCAAATTTCATAATAGTGTTTCTTCAGTATATTTATAATTAAACCTCTATTAATTATATAGCAGGAAATGTTCATAGCATCTTCCTAAGAGTCGATAGGCAAGTCATATTCCTAAATAATTTTCCAAGATATAACTTGAGGTGTTCCATTTATTCTTTATACAAATCTATTCTACCAAGGCATCCTAAGAACAGAGAAGTTATTGTTATATCAATTTTGTTCAAAAAATTATTCGAAGGCATGATTTTCAAACTCATGGCCAAGGTAACTTCTGAATTTTTTAATTCAAAATCAACATGGAATTTCTACCGATTTAGTTTTTTTTAAAGTGAGAGAAAGATTTAATTTTGTGGGATAAAATTAACACCCATGTATACCTAGAAAGTTCATCTACAAGGATATAAAATTAATGATTCCCATTCAAGCATTAAATTATAGATGTTACAAAAAAATTAATGGGAACTAATTCTAGGGGTTAAGAAGTTGAAACTTCTTTCTTTAATTTAAATGATATTTTGTGTTTTTCCCTTTTTGACAGGGGTTACATACTTTATCATGTTGGAATTCAAGATTGGGTAGATCATTAACAAACCCTTTCCTAGTAATATTTCTAAGTTAATAAATGTTTTAGTGGTCAGGTCTCCTATGAAAAAGTCAAAATTCCTTATAAAAGGCACCTAAGAATGAAATATTTGTTGAAATTAAAGAATCTTAGTTAACAACATATACAATCTCATTTTTAAAATCAGTAAATACTGAATACTTTTTAGAATAAAAAAATTACAACAATTGTTTTAAAATTTCACATAAAAACCAACATCACATAGATGTGAGATGCTAAGAAAGTTGTATTTTAAACCATCAACAAATAAAATTTTAGAAATTAAAACTGATTTAGAGTTACCCATTTGGCCATGGACAATGATTTTCCATTTAGCAATATAATCAAAGGTGACATGACAACCATAAAAATTTGTCAGGTATTTTAATCTTGAGTATTCTCCTATCATATTTCTAGAATAGCCTCTGTCCATATACTATAATCATTTATAGGAGATCTTTAAGAAGTTCCCCTACAAACCAGCATTTATACAAAAAATGATATTGGTAACCAAAATTTCTTGGGTAAAAAAATGTTAGTAATGAGAGATTTTGGAACCCATATTTTCTTGATGGGTTTTCTATAAGCATATTGCAATATATTTGAGATAAAAAAATTATTTAGTCTACTTAAATAACAACTAGAATTAGAATTTCCAGAATTAGATTTAAGAGGAAAATTATTCTTCATAACTCTCTTCTGTCCTATTTGATAACTTATGCTCATGGTATACTTAGGTTCTATTTTTTACCTAGTATTTGAGTGAGATTTTATCTTCCATTAGTAAAACTCTAAGTATTTATTTAATTTTTCATTATAAACCCTTAGTTCAATATTTTCTTTCAAAAATTGAACATTATTTTCATTTTCAACAGTAAAATCATATTCAATATTAACAGATAAAGAATTTTGTTTATTCAAGTGTTTATATTTATCATTAATCTCATTGAAGTACCTTTAATCATATTATAGTATTCAACCATTTAAATTTTTTTCATATTTTCATCATTAGGTTCATCTCCAGAATGGTTAGAATTATGTACAAATGATATAGAAGGTAACTTAGATATGTTTTCCATGATGAACATATTTTCTCTATCAGGATATTCTTCTTGGGTCGAGTCATAATCATTGGAGTTGTTCTCAGAGGCACTCCAAGTGAATTTCGTTGATTTATTATATTTTCTATCCTTATCATCATAATTATTATTTTTACTTCAACATGGGACATTCAACATTGACATGCCCTTTTCTTTTTCACTCATAATTGGTAATTCCATTTGAATTTTTAGCTCTTTTCCAGTCTTTCTTCAAATTCCCTCTACTATCATACATTCCCTTGTAACTCAACTTGTTAAAAAATTTATTCTTTTTATTGAATTTTTTTAGACATCTTGAACAGATGGACCATCTTTTAGTCACTTTTGGCTGGTGATTACTCATCATTAGAACTTTTAACTTGTACTTTTTCATTTTATTTTTATGTAGTAGTATTGAATAATACAGATTTCCTCTTTGGTTTATCTTCATTTTCTCGATTATCGTTATGTTATTCCTCATACATCATCAACTATCCAATCAATTCCTTGATAGTTAGTTTACTGATGTAACAAGATTCTCTTATTGAAACTGATGTTCTTCTCTATCCCTCTGGAAGTCATTTCAACAGTAGCTTGATTTGTTCTTTGTATGAAACTGGATTTCCCAAGGAACTCATTGTATTTTATATCACATTGAACATGATATACATATAAAAAACAATCTCATTTGGTTTCATCTAGAATGTACCATATTATTTGTGTAAGTATTTAATCTCATTTGTTTCACATTAGTTATTACATCATGGGAAATATCTATTATGACCCATATTTCCAAATCATTTTTTACTTCCTAATATCTTATTCAAATCTTCATCACATAAATCATAGTAAATAAAAATCATGGATTTTTAGTTTTTTTTGTATGAAAATTTAGTAGAACCTCCTAGTCCTTTCTAGAAATCATAGGCAATTCATATTTATCATTTATAGAAGACTATTTTTCAAAACCCCTTCTTCCAATATGAATTTTCATCATTATTTTTCCTTAATAATTGATATTTCAATTAAATAAATATGGTTTATTGGTGGAATAATATTATTTCTTATTATCCATTTAATGATCTAAATTCATAACTAATATAAATTTAGGATATTTAGAACACAACTAAAATAAGAATTGAAAATATTATTGAAACCCTATGATACCAAATCTTGGTCACAATGAATAACTAATGTTGGGGAGAATTGAGTTCCCAATAAAAATTTATATTAAAAATTGTTTAATTAACACCCTTTTGATCAATTAAATTTTCCCAATTAATCAAAACAACATATCAATATATTTTTCAGTATTTTAAAAAATTCATCAAATATTGATTAGTCCTCAGTTAAAAAAATATAAAAACTATTATAAATTTTTACATCAATTTACATAATAAAATACATATATATACACTAGTTATGATTATCTATCGATGTAGTGGTTTATTTACAGTTTGAAACAAATTTAGTTTTATGCTTATAAATGAAAGAAAAAAAACATAGTGGATTTAAAATAAGGGATTCAATCAAAAAAATAAGATATAATCTAATCCACTTGTAAATGATCTGTTTCTAAGATTATTATATAAATATATTCTTCTTCCATAGCCTATATCTAGTGTTCACATTATTACACCAGCTATCCAGGCCATGTTGGGACCTCTTCCACAGAAACCGCGGGAAGAAAACAAACACATGCGACATAAGGACCTCTTCCTAAACACCATGGTCATACAAATAAAACGACAATATATAATATATAAAATATCTTCCAGTTATTGTGTAGGAATAGTGTGTGTTGAATAAATAGGTTAAACTAGACACTACTCAAAATTTAAAAGGAAAAAAGTAGAAAGATAAAGTATAATGATAGATAAATCATGGTGTTTCTTGGTCTGATTTTATCCAGAGGCTTGAGACTCCTCAGATATAGCTTAGAGATAATCTTAATCGAATTCTATATAAAATGTAATAAAATAGATAATCGTAAGCTCTATTTTTTATGATAGTAATAAATGATTATTATTTTTTGTAGGCTTCACTCTTTCACAGTTGAAATGTATTTATGAATGTTACATGTACAACTCTTAAATAAATTTCACACTTGATCATTTTTTCACACTTGGACATAATGCATACATATGTGTGAATGGGAGTGATTTCATTAAATATATAGCACTGTAGGATACACAGACCATTAAAAGAACAAACACCTGGGTATTTTTCATCATCATACTTAGTTCTGACATCATATAATGTTCCCTGCAATAGTTTGATATTAACTATTAAAATAATCCTAAATATTAAATTACATAATATAGCCACTGATAGTATCTAATTAAAATATACCACAATAGAGATGATTTCACATTCTGATGGTGACTCATATCTAGAAGTGATTTTGGCCAATGGTGAATAAAGATGGAGGTAGAACATCTAACGATATTTCAGGTTTGGTGGTGACTCATGTTCTGTGGGGAATCATATCAATGGTGACTTGTTTCAATGTTGAATCATCTCAATGGTGACTCATTTGAAAATAGACCATCCTCAGTAGTGAATCCTTTCTGGCGGTAGGTAAATATTGGAGGTAACTCAATGTTGATAGAGACACTTTTCCAACAGGGAGACATTCTCAGTGGCAAGTCATCTTCAATGGTGAGTCTTTTCTAGTGGTGACTCATCCTCAAAGTTGAGTTATTATAGGTGGTGAATCATCTTCAATAGTGATTATTTTCAATACTTATTCAAATTTTATCAATAATTCATTATATTAAATGCTATCATAAAACATAAAACTCATTAAAAAAGTAATAAACATGATTTCATGATCATTAAAACCAGGGTTCCAATAGTCATCGAGGAAATTCAATGAAAAAATTATCTTCTTAAAAATGGACTTCAAATACCCTGATATAAATCTTTAAAACAACATTTTTGTTAACAAAATATATTCATGACTTTTAGGGGGTATTTTTCGGAAAGCTGTAATTTTAAAAAATTTAGATAAGACCCAACCGACTACATTACCAACCAACCCACCACGTAAACAAAATCAAAAAAAAATAATTGACCATGCTAAAATACCATATGAAAAAAAACCATCAACACAAATAAAAAAACTGAATGTATAAAGGAAATTATTGACCATGCTAACCCATCACATGACCAACCAACCAACCACAAAAAAACAAGTTACCACATCAAGGAAATATGTGATCATGCCAACCGAATACATGACCAACCTAACTACCACATAAATAAACAAATTACCACATGAAAGAAAAAAGTGACCATGCCAACCAACCACATGACCAACCAACCCACCAATTAGACAAACAACATACCATATGATGGATTAAAGTTACCATGCCAACTAACATCTTGACCAAACAACCCACCACATGAAAAAACAACTAACCACACAAAGGACACAATTTATTTTTTTCAACCTACCATAAACCAACCAACCAAACACATGAATAGACAACTGAACTCATGAAAGAAACTAAGGTTTCATGGTTAGTCATGTGACCATGTGAATAAAATTAGAAAAATCAAGAGGAAAAAGACTCAAAATACTCTTAGGACTCCACTAATCCTTAGAAAACAAAATGTAATGTTTCTTAAAAATATGATACCTTACATCAGATACCTCTCAAAAAATTTCAATAATATAGAATGAAAAAATGAACCTGAAAATAATGGTAGGAGTTTTAGAAATCAATCCTAAGAGTTATCTCTTAAGGATCTCATTACACCCCAAACACTACCAATCTATTTCCAACTAGTAACAAGATTAATATCTTCCACATGACTAATCACACAAAAATTTCAACATCTACACATCACAATCCAACAACCTCCACAACCATAAAATATCACTTACCTAAGAACAGAAATCAAGGAAACCTGCCTCCTATATCAATATACTGTTACCTTTGGCCGATAATGACCTTCCTATATTGTTTCAAAATGTTTCTTAAACATATTGGGTATTTATTAGTAATGTGTTTTCCACTGTTAATATACATTAAGAAACAATACACATCACCAATAATGGAAAAATAAATCACATCACAGAAAATCAACAAGGTTCAAACATCACATCATCAATGAAAAACATAACACGAAAAAACTAAAAACAAATCCAGGAACTTGGAACACATTCGAGACTCACGCTCCCATGTACAACCCTCCAAGCCACAAAGGCTTCATAATAAATGATCTAAAGAATGGTACATTCACACAACAACTTCTCCTTATGATCTTGTATCTCTGTAGGACATGCCACAAATGTTGTGTTATCCTTGACATCCAACTCTCTCTATCTGATGACATGAGATTAATCATTAATATATTGAAAAAGATGAGACATATGAAAGACAACATAAATCTTTTCTATCCAAAATGGAAGCACAAACCAACAATCCACCTCTCTAATTCACCCCAACACCGTGAAGGGCCCAAAAAACTGAGGTGAGATATTAATCTCCCGACCAAAACTACACTACCCATGGTATGGGGAAACCTTCATGAACACATGTTTGCCTACTAAAAACTCCAATGGCCTTCTCCTATGAAAAAACTAAGAATTATTCTGGTCCCACACCACCTAAATATTCTTAGGAACAACCTAAAACTTCTATGTCATTCTCTATATCACATTAGTACCATGAACCAATGACTCACCAACATCATCCCAATAGAGAGGAGAATGATATGGCCTCCCATACAACACCTAAAATGGGGCGATGCCAATCAGTTAGTGTTAACTATTTTTTGTAATAAAACTAAACCAAGGGAAGGTAATTTTCTGAAGATATACCAATGTCCAAGATATGTTCCTGCAATATGTCTACCAATTTATGGATGCCTGCTTTCTGTGCCTATCTATATGAATGTGGAAAGAAGTGATAAGGCACAACTGAGTGGAAAAAGAATGCTACAATCCTATATTGGATCATGATGTAAAATGAATATCTAGATCATTGATAATGAAATTTGGAACTCTATGTATCCTTATAAACACATCCATATAACTTCTTACTAAGACAACCATGTTTTTTGACTCCTTTTGTAACATCCCAGGCCTATATTCTAGTGAATGGTGCCCTAAGATCGGTTGTCCATATGGTCTCAGTCACATCTTCCTGAATGCCATAGGCTACTGACCTATAACGAGGGACTAGGGTGTTTATATTAAAAATATATTTCTTATTATCAGATTATAACATGATGGAAGAAATCTTGAAGATCGATAGTTAAAGCATGATAACAGTAAATAAAGAGAAGGAATAGATACTATGACCACAAGACTAGTAACATGTCATAATAGAAGCACAATAATATTTTAACAAGTATATATATATATATATAAAATTGAAAAAGTAATACCATATATAAGGAGGATCATGTGAGGTTTATAAAACGAATCCAAAATAGGTATATGGTCATCAATACAATATATTTTACAAAATACCAAAATGACCAAAAAGAACTATCTCCAAATATCATCATGAGTCTTAGCTCGGTCATATGCTCTCCTACTTATAATCAATGAAAAAAGTAAAGAATTTATCTCCGGATTCTTACCAATATCCCTACCTACATCCAAATAGTCTGTTTGGATACCCAACAGTGGCCCTAATAGGGAGTGCGATACATTTAAAATAAGTCACCACCCACATTGTCTATAATAATCCAACATTTTCAATACAAGATAAGAGGTGTGCAGTATATATCACAAGTATATTCATATTTAACGTAAATTTACCAACTTATATGTAACAAAAGTGAGTGATACTGTATAACTGAACATTTCTCCCTATAAACCAAGTGTCAAGATCCTATTACAAGGAAACAGTAATGAAAATGTAAGTAAACAACATGAACATTCTATATACAAAATATATCATATCATCCAAATACACACTTTATATCATGTATTTCATATCAACCATAACCATGCCATATAATTTGATGTGTCAGAACAACCAAAAACGAGATGTATAACCAAATATTTCACTTTTACTACAATCGATCCATATAATTAGAAGTGACATACCCCATGGGGTCAGATCAGGGGTATATTGAACCATGGAATCCTCACTGATTCCTAGGAGAATATTGATGTAAACTCGGTTATATATGAATTAGGGATGAAGGATAATGTTAAAAGAACATGTTCACAATGAGCAAAAGAAATCCAAATCCAAGCAGTAGAAAGGCCTATAGAATCCCACAGAATTAATACCCTAGGAGAAATATCATCTAAGGCATCCACTATTGTTATCATAACCCATGGTGTAGCACATCCGTGAAGTCCTATGAAATAATTCATAATTCAATTCAATTATCATTTCATACCATTGCATTCCATCAGTTTTTAAAACTCATATAACAATTTACATTCAATAAGTTAACCCACTCATATAAAAATTCTCATTTAGATAGTTAAGAAATCATCAGTGTATCACATGGAAAAGGAATTAAAACATATATTCTTCAATCTATTTGAATAAGTTAATTTATAAAAGGGATTAATATAACTAGGAAAGCCCAAACAAGCACCCCATGGGTGGTATAACAAATGAAAATATCAATGTCACATCTCATGGGTGAACATAGTTGGGAAAAAAACTTCCAATGAGTCTCAAGAAACTAGTGGATATCCCTAACTGGTCCCAATACATTCAATTTCAACATTCAATTCATTATAGGGGTCATATAGAAAAGTCCATCATTCCTCACAATGAAAAACAAGCTCTATAATGAACTGAACCACATATGAAAAGTATATACCACCTACCATAGGTCTGTAGTAGGTTTATCTTCCATTATTATCTTCAGGATTGATCAGATCAGAAGAAAAACATAGAATAGATGAAAACCCAAAAGCGGATCACATTATATTGAACCCAAATAACTCCATCAAAAAAAAATAAGAATAAAGAACAACATTAGATGATGAAATATATTCTAGTTGGAATCCAATGAGATTATTAGTACTTGGATCCAAGATTGGATGGAAGATCTATGGCAAAAATCAATGGATTTGATTTAAAAGAACCCACCAAATTCCTTAAGGCTATCAAACTGAAAAAAATAAAAGGATTTTATGTTTTAATATAATTTAAGGGAAATAGGCTCATTTTATCCGAAAAATATAGGCATCATGGATTAGCTTCATGGTTTTCTAAACTGTGTGTCAACTGTGACCCATACACTATATTGAGGATCATCTCACATAGTTAGTGTATATGACTTTCCAAATTGCGCACAAACTGTGTGTCATCCCACTTTCAAAAAATACAAATACCCTTGCACAGTTATGAAACTATATCCACATGGTTTGAAAAACAATACGGGCTCATTTTCCCCTCTACCTAGGTCTCCCATGGTTAGTCATACTATGCAGCATATCCAGCATAGTTTGTACCAATCATGTGGTCTGTCTATTTTCCCCTAAATTTTTGGTTCTAAGATCTAAAAAAACCTCTAACACCCCGATACCCCCATTAAATCAAATGGTATTCACACTAGGCCATAAAAAATAATTTCAACCAGATTTAATGAGATATTTACCTCAATAAAGACAAAGGATCTTACAATATTCCTCTCTTAAAGAAATTATTCCCCAAATTTCCTTCCCAAGGGTGGTCAATAATTTTCAGAGAATAAATCCCACCACTAAGTACATATTCTGGCCTCCCACTCCAACGTCTCATCCTATACACGACCATACTTCAATAACACCCATACTAGATGAACTGACCGGTCAGAGAGAACCTTCTTGATCCTTTCAACAACACAAATTTGACGCAACTCAAAGTATGAATCAACTTGTAACTCCACCTCATCCAGCTGTAAAGCATGAGATGGGTTTGAGTGATAGAGGCATAACTGAGATACCTGGATGACTTCATGCATGGCCCAATACCTCTGAGGTAACTGTAATCAATACACTACCAATAAGTATCTCTCTGGAATCTCAAAAGGACTGACATATCACGGTGAAAGCTTTCCCTATATCCTGGTCCATTTGTGTCCCAATAAAAGTAAGATATCTAAAAATACATGATCCCCAACCATGAACCCTATTGGTCATTTTCAGTGACCAGTATAAGATTTTTGTCAAGACTATACATTAGAAATCTTCTTCTTGATCAACTAGACCTACTCAAAATGTTGATTCAATAAGGTCTTCCTTATGAATTTTCCACTCATTCAATCAAGGGGGAGATTGTTGAGTCGTTAAGGTTTCCTTATGACTTTACCATTTCTCTTGTTTTGAAAATCACAAACACCTTATCTCAAGGAAAATCTATTTTTACCCCTTGTTTTACTTCTATAAGAAAAAATTTCCTTTCCCAAGGAAGTTTATCCTTACCTTGTTTCATTGTCCATATCATGTTTTTCCTAAGTATAAAATTCAGATTGTAACCAAATCCTCGGAATCCTATAAATACCTAGATATGAAGCATTATGTTCTAGGATCTGAATTCTCAGAATTCTGGTTATGAACTCTTTTGAGTTCTGACTCCGAATTCCGAATCAGAATTCTAGTTACGAACTTTCTGAGTTCTGACTCCGAATTCCTAATACTAATTCTGGTTACGAAATTCTCTATGTTCTGACTCCGAGTTCTCTATATTCATACTCTGAACTTCTCTATGTTCTAACTACGAATTCTCATGAACTCTGACTTCAAAAATTGTAAGTTTAGGTTCCGAATACCTGTGAATCCAGATTCTGAATTTCCTTGAAATTCAGAATCCGGAATTCTATAGAATTCAGGTTCTGAATTCCTACAAAACAGAATCTGAATATCCTTTTATTATAGAATTCGAATTCAATTTTGGTTAGAATCCGAACTTTTATTTCCTTACATTACGAATATTGGATTTTAGTTATGTAACCATGTTTTGCTCACACTTTTTTTGTTATAAAATGATGTCATGATTTCAGTTATTAAATTACCATTGTTTGAGTGACACGTGTACTGTTCCCTCCAAAATTCAAGGAAAAATATGACCATTGGTGGAGGGAGCCGAACATTGAAGTCGTGCCTATAAATAAGAGCTCATTTGAAAAGAGCTCAACACTATTCTAAGACTCTAGAAACCACATGCGGTTGAAGTGATTTCTAGAGAGAGGCTTTCATTGCATTGTGCATACTAAAATACTTGTTCAGATTTGACTCATGTGACTGGGATTGTTATTGTGTACAATCATGGGATTCCAGGGATAGAAAGACAGAGGTGCCGACTACCTTGAAGTTGAGGGCTTCTTTACTGAGGAAGATAGAGGTTCTAGCTACCTTGAAGTTGAGGGCTTGCGAGGATAGCAAGAAAGTCTCCGATCTGCATATCAAGGGCTTACGCTGGTGTGGGTAAGATAGAATTTCTTCAAAGTATAAATCAAGGGACCTTTATCCAAGGTTGTTGGATACCCTTCTCTTTGGGTTAAAAGACTTACTACTTGTTACTTGCTCTATTACAAGTTTTCCGCTGCATTTGTATTATTGAGGAAATTATAACTTTCTTATACTTCCTCATACTTATACTCTGTTTTATCTAGATTCTATAAGCTTTAAGGTTGAATCTTAGTTGTTGTAAACTTTGTTTAAGTTTCATTTTCGAAATCACTTTTCTGGAATCAAGGAAGTTATTAGAACTAAGAGGTGTTGTGAGTTTTGGTTATTCAAAATTTAATTTGGGATTTTTAAAGTATACAATTCACCCCCCTATTGTATTTGAGCATCTCATGTTTACATATTTGATCCAAAATTTGGTATTATAGAGTATATCATACTCACATACCATCTCAACAACTGGTATCAGAGGAGGTCACCCATGAATTAATCTCACGATTAGGTTCAGAGGAGAATTCTCGGAATTGAACATCTTGATTCACACTTTTTCGGAATCTTATTTTTCAGACTCGTATAGTACAAATTCATTTTTTCTTAGAGATACTTTTGTTATATATTTTTCCTTGCTTAGGAATATTTTCTTTGTTTACAAACTTTTTCTATTAACATGTTTTTGTGGAAAGACTTTTCTTAAAGATGACAGGAATCAATGTTGGTTCAATATACAATCTCAATCCAAAAAAGACCACCTATCTTTGATGGAAATGATTATGAATATTGGAGAGATCGTATGGAGACTTTTTTTATCAATACTGGTGTTGATAATTTTGTTATGCTTACTGGAGGATATAAAATCCATGACAAAAAAGTTAGTACCTTTACTAATCAAGAAAATCATGAATATCAACTGAATTATAAGTACACAATACTTTACTTTGGTCTATGACAAGAAATGTATATATCCAAATTTCATCTTGTGAAGCATAAAATTCTATATGGAAAAAACATGATGTTACTCACTTTGGAACTTCCAAATTCATTGAAACAAGAAGATCCATGCTCAGAGATGAATATCATGGTTTCTGATTTCCTTATAGAGAACCCATATGTATGGTGCAACAAAGATTCATGACTATTGTAAATAGTTTACAATAAATGGGTGAGAAAGGATTAGATGATGAATCTCTTGTTGTTAAGATCATAGAGATCATGCCCAATGAGTGGGAATCAAAGAGAACTGTTATTGATGAAAAAAGAAAGGTTACTCAGATTACTCTTGATGAACTCTTTGGAACTTTTCTTCAACATGAGACTAGAATGAAGAGAGATGCTTATAATGTAAAGAAGAAAAATGTAAATGGTAGTGTTTATTTTACTACAAATTCTAATCATATGAAAGCCAAGAATCCTAAGATAATTAGTAGATCCAAATCTAAGAAAGTTGTTATCCAATCTGAATATAGTGCAAGTGAATCCTCAGAGAATGAATTAGCAAATCTTTCTCGAAGGATGAACAAGATATCTGGACAGAGGAACTTTCAATCAAGATACAAGAAAAAGGAAATGAGATATCACTTTTCAATTCATCAGAATGTAAGACCAACTTGCTGATATTTTCACAAAATCTTTACCCTCCGATAGATTTGAATACATTAACAGAAGTTGGGAATGATAACCGTAAAGTAATCCTCCTTGTTAATTTCTCATTGAAATCAATCTCCTTACAGTAATAAACTCCTTTTCATAGGGGAAATTAATTTGTAATGATGTATTTTACATTTTTCGTAATGTTGTTTTTCATATTTTTCGTAATGATGTTTTTTATATTTTTTGTAATGATGTGTTTTATATTTTTCGTAATGATGTTTTTATATTTTTCGTAATGATGTTTTTTATATTTTTTGTAATGACGTTTTTTATGTTTTTTGTAATGATGTTTTTCATATTTTTTTGTAATGGATATTTTTGAACCAAAATTTTTCATAATGGGAATTTTCAAACTTAAAATTTTCGTAGTGATGTTTTTCGTACTGAAGATCTTCGTATTGAATATTTTCATAATAAAGATTTTCGTAATGAAGAGTTTCGTAATGAAGATCTGTGTAATTAATTTTTTTTCGTACTCAAGTTTTTTCGGAAATCTAAAGTTATTCAAGAAGAATATCACCTATTACGAATAATCCTCCCAGCAATCCAAAAGGTATGATTTCCTTTTAAATTTTTGTAGTCATTATTTAATTACTGGTATTTTCTTTTGTATTTTAAATTCTCAGATTCTATTTTTTCTTAATAACCTTAAAAGATCGAATCCTACCAAATTTTTCCTTGAGGATTTCATATCAACCATTAGATCTGATCAGAAGGTTTCTCAACCATTAGATTATATTTGGAAGATGAAAGGTCACTTCCATCACCTATATAAAGTACCCTCGAAGGGTTGTCCCACATCAGATTTCAAGATCTCACGTGCTGAAGTTATTCCCCCCTTTCTTAAGACCGTTCTGAATCCCTCAGAGTTCCTTCAATCCGAATGTCTGTAGAAGCCTCTTCTCAGGATATGTCTACTGTGAAGCCAATATCAAGTTGGAAAGTTTAAAAGAAAGGTTGGTCCATCTAAACCTTTTCAAATTCAATTGTATTATCTTATAGAATATCAGGCTTAATAGATGGGAAAGTGTAGCCATTTTAAAGACATGAGCTCAAGATGGTGTGTATCCAGATTTGCTTATAGAATTTTATGAGTCAGTTTCTTTCTTTAAGGAAGATGGAAGAGAAAAATTCTCCTTCAAGGTTTATGAAAAAACTTATAAACTCTCTTACAGCAAGGCTGTTAGCTGGGTGGGGCTATCATATGAAGGGGAAGCTGAGTTTTGCTCTCACAATCTACCGGATGCTCAAGGAAGTTTTATTAATTTGAAAGCTTTGAAATGCCTTGGACTATCTGATGACATGACCGCAAAGATTTCTCATTTATCTATCAATAATAGGATCCTGTAGATATGGGTTCAAGGTTTTTTCATACCATGAAAAGGTGATAAGGACACCTTAAAGAAGAGTGACATATATATCTTGGATTTCTTGGTAAATCTAAGGAAAATCTATTTGATGAGGCACATTCTCATTAGGATAGAGAATATTAAAAAATAGGAATTTGAGAGCTCAGATTATTATGTATAATGCTTTACTTTCCAAGCTAATAGTTCGGTGTCTTGAATCATTCAAGATCCCTTGCAGTTCCAAGACATGGAATTGTAAAGTTATGCTTGTAAGTGATGAAAATTTGAAAAGAATTACTATGGGATTTTCTAAGGAGTCAGGAGAATTTTATTATCTGTCAGGGGAAGAGGCAGAAGTCATTCTCAAAAATTCTGAAAAACCTGAACCATGAAAGAAGGTTGGAAAGAAAAGAAAGCTTAAGGAAGTAGAAGCAAAGGAAAATAATCCTAAATATAAGGAAGTCTAATCCACACATCCTAAACCCAAGAATCAAAAAACCTACCCAGATGAGGTTGTAGAAAAATGGAGGGAGGATAATAAAAATAGAAAAGCAGGGGAGCCATAGTTCTGTTTGGATCCTGCTGAGGCTAAGGCCTTGAAAGAATCAACTGTTGAAGAGAATGAGAATCAAGCCACAGAGAACAAACATTAGAAGAAGATGTCTAAGGTTGAAGCTTTTCAATCCCTTCTAAGGGATACTGAGATAGAATCCGAACAATTTCATGTTCCAAAAACCATCCTAGTAGAACCATTTCCTGAGACTCCACGACATAATTTATTCACTCCAGGAAAAGCTAAAGAAAATCTTGTTGAAGAAGTGGAAGAAGTGGAAGTAGTGGAAGAGGTGAACGAAGAAGAAGAAGAAGAAGAAGGGAGTGGTAACACAAAAGGTCTTATAAATAAAGTTAAAGATTATCAAGACAAGGGAACTCCATCCGAAAAATTGTCACTCTAAACTTCTGAAGCTGAGTCCTTGAAGCTTGTCACACCAAATAAGGATGAAGAGAAGGATGAATAGAAGAATGAAGAGATGAATGAAGAGAAGTATGAAGAGAAGGTTGAAGAGAAATTTGAAGAAGAAGTTGATAAATTGTCTAAAAAAGAAAGTCTAAATCATGATTTCATTCATCCTGAGGATGCTGAGGCTAGAAATCAGAAAGAAGAAGTAGATGAAGATAGAGTTGTGCAGCTCTCTCAGAGTGTGCATGAATCCCCTGATGTGGAAGCTATTCCAAGAATTGATAAGCGTAAACAAGTGTTTGTTGATACTCCTAGAAAATCTATAGTGAAGAATAAGGAAGTTGCTGGAACCTCAAAGAGGAATCTTGTTGAGTTAGAAAAACAAGCCTCTCCATGCAGAGTCTCGGATTCTGAATCATCTTCTATTAGTCATGATTTCGTTGAATAATCCTTGAATAATCTTGTAGACTTCATTCCTAATTTTTAAATCATTAATTCTAGATGCCAGATTCTTCAACATTATCTTAATCAGAAATCAGATTTGGTGTCCATGATGATGGAAAAGTGTGTCAAGATGGAATCAGATTTCAAAACTTTCCTCATAGGCTACGAAGCTCACAGAAATTCATGTAAGAAGATAACCAGCTGGTCAAAGAAGATAGTACAAGAGATGAGTGACCTTGATCAGTTTCAAGAAGATGTAAAGGAATCTTTTGATACTAAAGACACCAAAATCAAGGATCTTACAAACAACTTTAAGGAAAAGCTATCTCTAGAACAAAATAATCAGATTCAAGAGGTGAAATATCTAAATGGGAAGCTGGGTTATATTGTTTAAAGTTGGAAAACAGAAAAAGATCTTCAGATTGAGATCCAAGAAAATCTAGTGAAGCAAGACGAATTGCTGATGGCTCAGGAAGAGGCCATAAAGGCTCAGGAAGATAGGATCAAAGCATTAGAAATGCAAGTAGAGGAGGATCAAAAATATCTAAAAAGGATGAAGACCATTGTGAAGAAGCTAATGCCCAAGGAAAAAGAACCAAATTATATCCAAATCCGGTTTTTGTTGTATTTTTTCTTGTACAAATACTTCCAATCATAATAAATATGTGGATGCATGTTTTGTTTTGATGTGTTTACTAATATTTTAGGTAATATATTGTTTTTCCATTCCCTAAAACTCTTTTTGAAAATCAAAAAGGGGGATAATGAAAAATAATTCTATGGGGGAGAAGGAAAATGATTTCTGAGTAAATAAAAAATATCCCTAAGGGGGAGTTCTCATTACGAATATTTCCATTCTCAAGATAATGAAAATTCTCATTCCAGAAATCTAGAACACGATCCTTAGAGTTCCAAATCCTAAGGGGGAGTTAGTCGTATTCATCTTTACCTATGAGAAAAGGGAGATAAGATTTATTTCAAAGTTTATAATGTTTTATGTCCTTATATTATTTTTCGTAAGGTTGTTTGTGCTTTCCAAAAAGGGGGATATTGTTGAGTCAATAAGGTATTCCTTATGAATTTTCCATTCATTCATTCAAGGGGGAGATTGTTGTGTCATTAAGGTTTCCTTATGACTTTAACATTTCTCTTGTTTTGTAAATCACAAACACCTTATCTCAGGGAAAATCTATTTTTACCCCTTGTTTTACTTCTATAAGATAAAATTTCCTTTCCCAAGGAAATTTATCCTTACCATATTTCACTGTCCATATCATATTTTTTCAAATTATAAAATTCAGATTAAAACCAAATCCTCAGAATCCTATAAATACGTAGATATGAAGCATTATGTTCTAGGATCTAAATTCTCAGAATTCTGGTTACAAACTCTTATGAGTTCTGACTCCGAATTCTGAATCAGAATTCTGGTTATGAACTTTCTGAGTTCTGAATCCGAATTCTGAATATGAATTCTGGTTACGAAATTCTCTATGTTCTGAATCTGAGTTCTCTATATTCAGACTCCAAACTTCTCTATGTTCTGACTCCAAATTCTCATGAACTCCGACTTCTAACTTTGTAAGTTCTGGTTCTGAATACTTGTGAATCCAGATTCCGAATTTCCTTGAAATTTAGAGTCTGGAATTCTATAGAATTCAGGTTTTGAATTCCTACAAAACAAAATCCGAATATCCTTTTATTATAGACTCCGAATTCAATTTTGGTTAGACTACGAACTTTTATTTCCTTACATTACGAATATTGGATTTTAGTTATGTAATAATGTTTTTCTTATAGCTGTTTTGTTATAAAATGATGTCGTGCTTTCAGTTATTAACTAACCGCTGTTTGAGTAAAATGTGTACTGGTCCCTCTAAAATTCAAGGAAAAATATGTCCGTTGGAGGAGGGAGCCAACCATTGAAGCTGTACCTATAAATAAGAGCTCATTTGAAAAGAGCTCAATACTTTTCTAAGACTCTAGAGAACACATGTTGTTTAATGGATTTCTAGAGAGAGACTTTCATTGCTTTGTGCGTACTGAACTACTTTTTCAGCTTTGCTTCGTGCGACTCTGATTGTTTCTATGTACAATCGAGGGCTTCTGGGGATAGGAAGATAGAGGTGCCGACTACCTTGATGTTAAGGGATTCCTTCCTGAGGAATATAGAGGTTCCAACTACCTTGAAGTTTAGGGCTTGCGGGGATAGCAAGACAGACTCCGATCTTTATATCGAGGGCTTACCCTGGTGTGGGTAAGACATACTCTTTTGAAAGTATAAATCAAGGGACCTTTATCCAAGGTTGTTGGATAACCTTCTCATTGGGTTAAAATACTTACTACTTGTTACTTGATTTGTTATAAGTTTTCCACTGCATTTGTATTGTTGAGGAAAGTATAACTTTCTTATAATTCCTCATACTTGTACTCTGCTTTAGCTAGATTCTATACGCTTTAATGTAGAATCTTAGTTGTTGTAAAATTTTGTTAAGTTTCATTTTCAGAATCACTTTTCTGGAATCAATAAAGTTATTAGAACTTAGAGGTGTTGTGAGTTTTGGTTATTCAAAATCTCCTTAGGGATTTTTAAAGTATACGATTAACCCCCCCTCTTGTATTTGAGCATCTCATGTTTACATATTCGATCCTACATTTGGTATTATAGAGTATATCATACTCACACACCATCTCATCATAGAATTCTAATGCAAGATAAGTGGTCCCAGTGAATCTTCATCACTAACCATTAACTACCCCAAGGTCGATCTGTGTGGAATACTGTTGAAATACTCATAAGGTTCCATCTGAAAAGTCCTTGATAACTATTATTCAAGTAGAACAAAACTAGGTGTATATTCCTCTCATAAGAGACCCAAAAATCTAGTATACCTGCTCGTAGCGTGTCCTCAATTAACTATATCATACACTTTGATTAGACATCGGTCTGAGGGTAGTATGCTAGGATCATAAGAACCTTTTTACCCAAATCCCCATACAAAATCTTCTAGAAATGAGATGTAAACTAGGTGTCCATATCATAAGGGACCCTGTGAAGCCTTTCTATCTCATAGATATAGAACCACCCTAGATCATCTACACTGAAGGTCACTTTTCTTGGTTAAAAATGATAATCCTATATGATCTTGTCAACAATAACCCACACAAAATCACTACCTCATGGTGACCTTGACAGACTGGTCATGAAATCTATCATGAGATCATTCCATTTCCACTATGTAATAGGTAATTGCGGTAATAGGTTTGCAGGTAAATAATTTTTTGCATTCACCTCCTGACATGTGAAAGACCTAGTAAAAAACTGATCACATAACCTTTAATCCATGACCACCAATTCTAGGGACGTAAATAATGATACATCTTAGTATTGCTGAGATGCACCACCAAAATTGTGGCTTAAAAATTTTCTACCATCTCCTCATGTTTTTTCCACTGGAACCCAAAAACATCTATGGATATGATGGATCTCATCCCATCCTACCATAATAATAGGAGGTAGGGCCACAATTTCCACACCATTCCTTATGAGACTGCCATCAAAATCTAATAGCTACCTCATCCTCACTCTATCCAAAAGGGTATAAGTCACAACTAAGGACTAAATAAAAGTCATTACCAGCTATCATGAACCTCCAAGTGAATCTTAGGTAATAAATCCATAAGATACCATTCACTACTAGCCTGCTCAACTACCTATATTTGGTTATCCAAATCTATCCATCAACCACTCCATTCCCCATTCCAGGTGTGTAGGTAAGCTCAATGTCGAAATACAATAGGTACTGAACCCATGTTCACTTACTCAAATTCATATCATGTAAAGTAAATATGTTATTGAGGATTTAGTTGTTTGTGTACACCACACAACTCCCTATAATTAAGTAATGTATCCACCAATGCAAATAATGAACAAATAAAGCCATCTCAAGATCATATGTCTTGTAATTCCAATTTTGTGGCCTCAACTACAAAGACATGTATTATATGAATCTATCCCCTATATCAGAACTACTCCAAGACCGATACGTGATGTGTCACATTATATATGGTATCTTCTTCTCTGATCTAGAAGAATCTGTACCATCACTGAAGTCAATCTCCCTTTTATCTCTAGAATGGATGTCTCATAGGTATCTGTCCATACAAAATTCACACCATTATTTATTAAGCCTATCAAGGGTTGTTCTAGGCATGCTAATTTATATATGAAATGCCTATAATATCTATATATCCCCATGAAACCCCATATTTTAAATACATTCTTGGGATACTGATAGGAAGCTACAACTCTGACATTCTCTAAGTCAACTGATACTCTTGTCTCTGAGATAATATGACCCATGAAGTAAATTTTATCTATCCAGAAGTGACACTTTATGATATTTTCATATAAATTATTCTCTATCAATGTATCCAAAATGATCTTAGGATAATTGGAATGGTTATTTTGATTGTGATAATACACCAAGATATCATCCCCACAAAGCACAAAAATTGAATCAAGATAATGATGAAAAAAAGGATCATCAGTGCCATGAATACCACTAGTGCATTAGTTAGACCAAATGACATAACCAGATACTCATATTGAACATTCCTACTACTAAAAGTTGTACAAGGTATGCTTGCAGGTAAAACATGAACCTAATGATATTTAGACATTAAACTAATTTCTTATAACACCCGATATCCTAAAATATGGTCAGAAAGATCATCTATCCACGGAAAGGGGAACTGGTACTTAACCATAAAATACATAAAACTCTGATAATCCACACCTTTCCTGAGGGTATGGTCTAATTTTTTTTTAAAACATACTAATGAATCCCATGGAGAAGTACATGGTCTTATAAACCCCTTTCCCTCTAAGTCATCTGGATGCCTCTTGAGCTCCTGAAACTCTATAGTAGACATCCTATAAGGAGGAATGGATACTGGTGAAAATCCTAGAACTAGCTCGATGGATAAATCTACCTCTCTATCAGAAGTTAAACCAGAAAATTCATCTAGGAACATGTCCTTGTAATGAACAACCACTGGAGGAAAATATGAATGACACACTCCCTGATCATCAAGATTCAAACTAGCAATCTAGGCTGTCACTCCACCTATCCCATGATGTTGGTGTCTAGATCAGCTTGCATGGACATCACATTAATCCATGTGAATATAAAATCCACCCTCAGTTGATGATAAAGTCACCCTATAGTGATAAAAATCAATGTAGTATCAATAATCTATTAGATAGTCAATTTAGATTATAACATCAAAAACTGTTATCTTGTGGACAATATGATTCTAAATGAAGTGACACCAATCAATCTCATGGGGGACTCCTTTTACAGACAAACATCATCTACTCTAGAACCCAACAGAGTGTCTATATTCCTAACACCCTCATAAAACTAAATCACAAGCCCAAGGATCTCTATCATAGGTAAATAAATAAAACTATGTGATGCAACTATTTCAAAAAGATAAAATACAAGAGTGGAGGATACTAATATTATACCTCTCACCATAAATAGTTTGACTCCTTACTCCTTGGGGGTAGGATACATTTAATATATATAAAATAAACTGTTGGCCTATGAGACAACCTCACTAACCATTTTAAGTCCACTCTACAGTATAGGGACAATTGGTGTCTGGCCGCCTCGACCACAACTACCACCACCTCATCCTAACCTACCGGTACAACTCTGACTCTCAGCCTAATTCAGAGCTATGAAACCCTCTCCAAAACCCAGGGTTGGATATTTACCCATACCTCTCCTTACTAGAGGTAAGGTCCAATATAAATGTTGCATGTAGACCATCCTACCACATGATTGAAAAATGGCTAGGTCCAGATCACACTGATTCCTCACGTGTCCCCATCGACCACACTATTGGTAGAAAACTGTACTACCAGCACTAGCAGGCTAGAGAGTAATCATCTCACAGGAATCATCCAAACATATCTTCGAGCCACTGGAAGTCATATTATTTTTTGAGAGACTATAATACTCTGCTTTGTGCCCCCAGCTTCACGTTGGTTCTGATTTGTAATTAGTGCCCAATTTACTATCATATATTTCTTCATGAACCTAAACATGTTGACCTAATATTGAACAACATGTTTGAGACCATACTCAAAGCATCTAACCCTCTATATCTCATAATTAAGGTATGTCGATGAAAAATGATGTATCCCTATAAAGGGTGTTGAATACTCCATAACCATCATAGCACCCTGCTCTAGATGCATGAACTCACTAGCCCACACTACACTTAGATTCTCAGTGTAAAATTAATCGTAGAACCTATTATAGTAATCAACATAAACCATATCTTATAGCTTTTCATCCTAGTTCAAAAAATCCCAACAAGGATTTTATTCTCCACAAATAATATAATTCATGAGCATCACTCTCCTCTCACGAGGTGTCTCTATATGCTCAAAGATCGATAGAATAGTATAGATCCAAATCTCAGTAGCATGGGGACCTCCATAACCTGAATATGTGGGAGGATGATGCTAATGGAACACACAAGTCAGCTCATATATAGACAATAAAGGTTGTTGTGCTCCCCAAAAAGTCTTTATAAAAGAGAACACCAACTCATGGAACTATTCCTCAACACCTATGTCCAACAAAATAGCTGGTTCCAAAACTAGAAATATAGGAGGATCCACTAATAGTCCATGTACCACCACCTCTAGATCATGATTTTTACCACCATCCTGGTGTATGACTAGAGGTTGTCATGGTGGCATATCTTTACAATTCCAAACACACACCTTAGAAAAAAATGATAACAAAGTTCACAACTAAAAGAGAAGGAAAATCCAAAACATTCTTATAATAGGTTATACCTCACATCCTACTCCTAAATCTAGGACTGGTAAAAGTAATCAACAATAAAATTCACTAGAGACACTACATACATCCCACTATAAAGCTGATTCTTGGTCTTGTTCTCTATTTCTCAACATCAATTTCCATTTCATTTTAATTTTAATTTCACATTTCAATTTAAAAGGTTGAATCAAATGGTTCACCACGTCCAATATATAAGGTCTCATATACATCATGAACTAAAATATGGCATCCACCTAACCCACACCATAACATGTTCTAGTTTATGCAACTCATGGTACTTGACTTAATATGCCATCATTGGTTTCTTAGGGTGTCTTTCGTTGCATAATCAGGAAAACAATACATAGATTATGGTACACACTCTACATACTAACCATGTATCTCAATTCCCTACAAAAAAAGTCTATCATAACAACATGTAAATCTATTATGACACATATCACAATATCATGAAAATAATCAATGAATCCTATATAAAATGGAATAATGCATGGAATGTGATTAAAATAAAGTACCTAAAATGATGCATAAGATAGAATACCCTCATCTCATTAGGTAGAAAAAAATAACCCTCAATAGTTTCAATTAAAAAATTAAAATTCAATTACATCACCTAACTATGGAATCAAATCAAATATAATAGTCAAAATCCAGAAAATTATAGTTTATATTTGAGGAAATTTAAATTTTTCATGTACATGTGTTAGCTACTCCCAAAAATACCTCATTACCAAATTAAAATTCTTCCATGTCCCCTATCCATTATCACAAAATAATAATGTAGAAATGGAAACTCCTTTTATACCAATTCATAATGACTAAGACCTCGATGCCCCTGAATGTTCCCTCAAGCCTGATTGGCCACATTGACTCATGCACATCTATTCAAACTCTAGAGGCTGCCGACTAGTATCAAGGGAGTAGGGTGTGTATATGGGAAGACTATTCCCTCTTATCAGAGTATAATATTGTGTTATAAATCTTATAAATCAATATTGGATGCATGATAAGAGTAAATAAATAGCAAGAATATACACTATGACTAGTATACCAGTAACCCACCCTAGAGGAAGCATAATAAAAGCTAAATAAGAAAATATCAAAACAATTATAGAAGTAATATAATACATAATAATGACCATTTTAGGTTTTTATAGATCATCCAATTTAAGTATATAGTCATCAATACAATTCATGTAACAAAATACCAAAAACACCTAAAAGAGCTACCTCCGATTAGCATTATAATCATTAGCTCGGTCTTGTGCTCCCCTAATCCTAATCATGGAACAAAGTAAAGAATCAAACTATGGATGCTTTACCTGATCCATAACTATATCCAAATATTCTTTCTGGGTATCCAATAATGGCCAGAATTGGGTGTGAGATACAATCCCAGTAGGTCACCATCCATGGTGTCTATAAAAATCTAGATTATGAAATACAAGCTTGGCAGTGTTCAGTATATATCACAAGTATGTCAATACTAAAAGTAAATTTCACAAGTCATATGTAAAAAAATAAAGTGATAATACATATCCAAACATTTTTTTTGAAAAACAAGTGTGAAGATCCTATAACATGGAAGTAATAATGTAAAAGAAATTAAGACCATAGCCATGATGTATACACATTATATCCTATAATCCATGTCAATTCTGTATAACTTTGATTTCATAACAACAATGTCCATTCTATATAACCAAAAAATTTAAAACAACGTTAACTGAGCTGTATAACCAAACATTTCACATTTACCATGGATGAGCCTTATAATCACATGTTTCAGACCCCGTGGGGCCAGATATAAGGTATAATGAACCAAGGTATCCTCATTGAGTCCCAAGAACATATTGATGGACCCTCAGTGTTGCTTGAATTGAGGTCCAATGAGCATATTAATAGACCATGTCCATTATGATCCCAAGAAAACCATATCCAAGGGGTAGTAAGGGCCAAGGCATCCCCCGGAATAAAGAACCAAGGATAAATCTCCTATAAGGAATCCACTAATGCTATCGTGACACAGTGTGTATCACACCCATAATATCATATGAAATCATTCATCATTAAATTCAATTACCATTTTATAATATTACAATCCATGATTTCTTCCAACTCATATAAAATTAACATTCAATTTCATTCAATCTGTTTACCAACTCCTATAAAAATTCTCATTTAAATAATTAAACAAATCCACAACATGTATCACATGAAATAGGATGTATAACTTCTTCTAATCAATCATTCAAGTTCAATTAATTTATAAAAGTGCTTCCTCTAACTATGAAAGCTAAAATACACACCCCATGGGTGGGATACCAAAGACAAATCTCAAAGTCACACCCCATGGATGACCATGGTTGGGGAAACAAACTCCAATGAGTCTCAATGAATTTGGGGGACCCCCTAATAGGTTACAATAAATTCAATTTAAACATTCAATTCATTTTACAGGCGTCGTTGAAAATTCAGGCATGTTGAGAATAAAAACTATCTCTATAAATAACCAAACCACATGGGAAATGCACATACCACCTATTGTAGGTCTAAAGTAGTGTTCTCATCCAGGATAACCATCTGATTTGATCCAAATCAGAAGAAAAAAAGAAGAATGAATGAAAATACTAAAAACGGGGAATATTATCTTCTACCCAAATAACTCTATTGATTCCATGAAAAACTATGAAAAAAATATGATCAAAGCACTTACCTATAGGAATCTAATTAGCAGATTAACACTTGAATGGAAGTTTGGATAGAAGATCAGTTAAAAAATCTATGGATTTTCATCAAAATAAGCCTTCCAAAGCCTCATGATTGTCTAGCTAAGGAGAAAAGAAAATTATTTTAGGATTTAATATATTTTAATGGAAATATGGCCTTTTTACCCCAATGTTATGGGTCACATTTTGTGGCCACATTGTTAGACAAACCATGCGCCAAAAGTGCACCCTTCACTACTTTAAGGGGAACCTCAAACAGTTAGTGTGCAAGGTTTTCCAAAGTATGAACAAACAATATCTCAGCCCACTATCAAAATACTATAGAGGCCCTCGTATGGGTGTGAGACTCTATTCTCACAGTTTGACAAATCGTGCGGGATCCATGTCTCGGATGGTTAGTCAAACCATGGGGCCTGTCCCACACCATTTCTAATAATTGTGCTACCTATATTTTTAATCCAAAATTATTTTATGGGATTCAAAAACCCATTGGACACCCCTGATACCCCCATGAACACAAATTGTATCCACACTAGGCTACAATAATCATTTAAGATGGATTTATATAGATTCTTTCCTCTATACAAACCTAGGATTTTACCTTGACCACTAGGAAGTGATCTAACTTCATCAACTAATACATGGTTTCCTAGATAACATCACATTATCCCTATGTTTGAGGTAATCCTACAAAAAAATTAATCAAATTTTTTCCCACTTACACTCAGGAAAATCCTATGTTTTTTAAAAACCTCTAGGAAAATAATGTTCTGCCTTTACATGTTGGAAAACTAGAAATCAATCTTTGAACTCTACCACTGGACCTTCCATCCTAAGACACCAAAACTAAATCCTCAATCCATGATACATATTGGATACTAATATTTGGTCCACCAAAGGTGATATATGAAACTCATTAAGGACTCCCTAATGCACCATCACTGAAATAAACACCATCCTTTTAAACATCATCCAGTATTGAACATCCTCCAACCATCCCCATGGGGTATCAAAATGGACAACATGACAACACATCACACCTACCTATGAGTCTCCCCACCAAGACTCTTCTACTTATTGAATCATTGAAAACTACACTATCATGTCAAACAATAAACAACCATTATCAACCACAATTGTACCTAGGTGTAGGGTTTCCAATGACTCCATTACCCTCTATGAATCCCTGGACTCTTAATCATCATCCTTCTACAACTTAATTAATAGTGAGTTATCCATTCCATTTCCCTTTCATGAGGTGTAAGAGATAAAAAAGTCATAGTCCTAGATAAAATCTATCCATATTTATTGGATTGGGTTCTAATGATCATGAGAAAAGACATACCTCAAGATTTTTTTATATATGAAGACCACAAATAATTTAACAATGAGATAATTTCACCACATATTAAACACAAACACAACCTACTATAACTTTATATCTTGTGTAAAAAAGTTATTCTCATGTGGGTGTATCCTCCTAGACCCATAAGAGGTTACTTCCTTCAGTTGTATCAAAACACATCCCAATCCTAGATGTTAAGTTTCATAGAACACCTCAAACATCAACCCTTCCTCTGAAAAATGGATCACCATAAAAAAATCAATTTCCCATTCCAGTAGTAGAATTATTTTGGATAGTAATTAGTCCAGATTAAATCTTTGTTCTTTTTTGTCAATTTTATAAGTAGAGTATCAATCCGATATAAATCAGATATGAATCTTTGTTAATATCCCACAATACCAAGGAAGCTACAAACCTATACTACATTCTTGGGTATTTCCAATGAAAAACATTTCTCAAACATTGACTGGTCTATGAACACACGCTTATGATCCCAAACATTTCCATGTAAATGTACCTATTATATCTAGAAATTGATCTTTGAAATATTACCATATAGATGGTGGTGTTAAAATATCTTCAATAGAGATGTGAGTTGATAAGTATGATCATCCCCTAACTTCTAGTGGGTCAAGATATCATAGATAAAAAATACTACAAACTAGTATAGGAACTCTCAGAACATGTCGTTCATGATCCACATGAGGATAGATATTGTGTTCATGGAAGTAAATGGTATGACAAAAAAATCAGAGTTTCAATGTCAGCATCTAACACTGTCTCTAGTATAGCATACTCCACCCTCAACTGGTGAGATCCATAAAATATGTCGATCTTAGAAAACCAGCTAGATCTTCTTATCTAGATAAAAATATCATAAATCCTTTGAAAGGAAAATAATTCTTGACAGTTTTCTATTTAAAGCTCTTGTAGTCCATGAAAAACCTCATAATATTATCCAACTTTTAACAAATAACACTGGATCACCCCACAGTGACTCATTAGGCTAGATGAAACCTTTATACATTAGATCATCTATCTGAATCCTCAAACCCCACAACTAAAAAGGTTTAATCCAATAAGAATACATATAAATTGGAGAATCATATGGATGTAAATATATCATAAGACTGATATCAAATTGATGGGGGAATACTCACAACCTCCTCAAAGAAAACATGTAGAAATTCCCTAAGGACCCTGGGAACTTCCACTGCCTCAGTGTCAACTGACTCTACAGACAACTCATCTGATAATAAAAGATGTGTTATACATGTCGAATTATTAACTTCCAACCCCATCATGAAAAAAAACAAATGTTAACCATATGAATCTAATAACATGACATTCCTTTAGGAGAAATTGATAACGAAACACATGGAATATAACTAATAGATGTCGGGGATGCAATTTTATGAATGCATATATATAAAGAAAATCTCTCCACATAACTATTATTTCCCCTTAATCATTTTACACCCCCTAAACAAATCAAAAAAGGTGGTATAGCCACCAAATAGATTATTCAACACCAGGGGCATGAGAAACCTCTATAAATCTAGTCTCAGAACATAGACTAGAGTGGGTGCACTAAAGGAGTGAAAATAACCTGAATCAAACAAGTTAAAACATTTTGGTAAAAAATATGATAATTACTATAATGATCTATAGACCCTATGGTGTTGACAACTTTACTGCACATAACTATCCACTCTCGGATCCCCTACCTCACTTCTGATGACAACCCCCATAGTCAAACTTTGGTCATGGGTCCTTGAAGATGAGGAACACCCTGATGTTAACCTCTACCTACCTCATATCCTCTTGGAAGAGAATAATCCTACTATCCTACCACTAAAACAAACTTTTTGATGACGGTGTTGAGGATGACATTGAACCCAAAAAAATCCACCATCCTATGCTCTGAGAACCTTTAGGTCCTGATTTTGATAATGAATATGACCCCCATTGAAAAAACACACTATTATAATAACACCAAGGAAAAGAAATAAAAACATTGGATCTAGAAAGGAAAAAATGATTTTATTGAGGTCGAATCCCAATTGGTTGAAACCTCAGAGGTCTAGGTGCCTAATACATACCACATAAAACTCTTCCCCTTAAAGAACTCTACTAGTTCCCCTCTCATATTAAACCTCCTAATGAGTGCATATGATCAATCACTTATACTTTACTTTGAACCTATATGTATGTAGGAATTGTATAATGATTAAAAACATACTACATTGAAGGGTATAATTACTCCTTTAGACTCCATGTATATGAATCCTCATTAATGAAAATGTAGGCGGAATAATATAACAGGTCCTTGAACCTGATCCCATGTTCTTGCATATACATGATCCCTTCTAAAGATAATGCTACTCTATCCTCTACAGTGCCTTCAGGGATAAGGAAGTGAAATTATCTTGGAACTAATTTAGGAAATATTCCCATGAAATATCCACCTCCTTACACTCTCCAAGGTACAATATCCACCACTTATGAGATTCACCTCTCATCTGACTGACAGCTAGTGGGACACAGTAACCTTCCTAGGCCCAAATAAAATTCAAGGTCATCTAGAGATCCTATAACTAATGATCTGTCTCTAGATCATATGTTCTTCCCTTAAAATTCACCATATATTTCCACTAAAATTCATGAAATACCCTTTACCACTAACCAGCCTTCTCTGCTGGGTCAACCATTCAACATTCAACCGGTTCAAACTGCTAAAACTCACCAAATTGAACCACATGTTAATGACATACATGATCAATAATGTAATGATAAAACTAATATTCCCTAATCCTAGTATTATAGATTTTTATTAAGATTCATTTAGTTTATTTTTAATCCTAAAAACTACCAGATTCACATATGAATACAAGAAACCATGATGCAATGTACCTCTCCATGGTCTCTACCCTTCATGTGATGCCACCTCACTTCATCATTTGGTAAGATCATATTCCATTCATCATATAATGAGGGACTCTGAAATCTTATGTTGAAGAAATTCTTCTATACTCTATATCTTCCACCTAGTTCTATTAAGAATTGTTTCCCTACCAATCCATGCAATCATCAAAGTGCCTAACTCCAAACTTCATCATATCTCTTAACCATTATTTGATACCACTCTATCATGCCACCTTCATGAAAGGGTACCCCACCTGGGGTAAAAATCAAGGAATTAGGATAACAACCCCCAATTTATGACTTCTTTTGGCCTTTGTTTGGTATGTAGTACTGAGGGTATGGTAATCTCATATTTGGATGTCATTACCCTATAAGATTATTTACGACTAGAAGATAAGATTTGAACCATAAAGAAACTTCATGACACAATATAAATACATACAATGATACCAAAACTATCCCATAATGCATGTTTAATGTAAACAAATATAGATTCTCTAAAATAAACACCCAATAGAAAATCCTAAGGAAAGAACACAACAACAACCACAAAGTCTAAGATAATAATGTCCAAAACATTCCCTACAATCCTCCTATAAACTGAAAAAATAGATTTTTTATACATGGGGTGAGAATAACATGTGTACTCAGTAGGATCATACCAAAATTAACTCATGGAAATGTGAAAAGAGAATACTAATGCACTCATGAGAAAATAACTAAAACAAAAACACCTAATCATGTAAACTAACCAATCCCATCTTCACTATGAAACCCTTGACAAATGACACACCCACATATAGTAACATAATAAGAATCATATCCATAAAAGGATACCATGAAACACTTTACCACTAATTGTTTTCTCTCACACCCAATAATCATATATCTTAATAATATCATATCTTCTATATTACCCTGGTCAAAAATACCTAGGAAACTGCATCATGCCAAGCACCCTACATGAATCTAACCACCAAATACCACTCAAAGATACCTAAGACATCCCATCATAGCTCTCTCAAAGGATCCTAGGCCCTTATATCACACACATAACACATTTGTAACTAGAATATTAGGGTATCATGATCAGGAAGGACATCATCCTCATGTATTCATTATACCATGCAAGAACCCCAACACACACGACCTCATCATCACATAAAACATCACCACAAGTGTGCATTTTACTTCTAGCTACCAGAACCTATGTATATCATACTCACATAGAATAGAGAGTTGGGAAAAGTAGGTAGCTATCCATCTGTCCTTACCATCTAAATATTGGTGAAAACACCCCCAAAAACATTTTGGTGTTGGAACATGGTTATCAACATAGGTTGGGTGTGAATAGAAATTACAATGAAAATGAAATATATATATAATATCCATACACACAAGCCCTACCTATGAATTTTGAACAAGAATACCATACTCCATAACCATTCCTCACAAGGACTTAAAACATCATCCACTTTAACTACGACCTCTAAATGTATTTCACCATTAAAGAAATCCAAAAACATAAAACCACATTCCATATTTATATTCATGTTAAGCCAATTCCCTTATTTACCAATTACAAAGAAAATTCATTTATCCAGCCCATTCATTTCATATTTAATAACAACCACTTAATCTAAAATTCAAATTTCAATTTAAGCATTCATTAATCATTCCAACCCCATACCCAATACATCCCAATATCCATTACAATTCTATCATTCACATTTAATTCCATTACAACTAGGAAACTATCAAAAAACATCATCAACAAAAACAACCCTCCTTCTTATTTAAACATGTACCACATTTCTGAATTTTTCATCACAACCAAATCCCCATCATAACTTCCACATATCATCACAACATCACCTCAATACAATTTCCACATCAAAACCACACAACGCAACCACTATTCACAACTTATTTTTGTTCAATTTAACCAAAAGGGATTTCATCACATCCAATACTTTTTATAAATGGAATTCTCACACAAACCAGGATTAAATGGGAAACAAATTCATTATCTAGATATACGTTCTTAAACAACATTATTCATGGTGATATCAAACAGTCATGAAACAAGTGTACTACAACTATATCAACACTTACAATGCTCCAAACAACAATGATTTTCTACAATGAAATCATGAATTTTTATTATAAATAACTTTAAAAGTAGTAAAAATTGTATTTACTTTCCCTTACACCTAAATGTAAATTAATACAATAAATTATATTCCATATTCTAGTTAAAACAAACACTACAAAGGGAAAAAGCATGATCCCTCTTTCAGGTAAAACTAGAAGAAAGATAATGGTCCCCCTACCTAGAAGAAAGAAGATTCACACATTTCACTACACCAAAGTAGGGGATGCGTACATGGGATGTAAACCACCACAAGAATAACTTGAACAAATGGAATCATGGTTTCATGAATCTAAGAAGAATTCTTTGGAACCTCATATATCAAGATAAATAAAATGGGAAAGGATGAAGGAAATATCTTTGTTTTATAATCAATGATACAAAACCATCATGATTTCACATCATAGGCAACACTTTTGTAAAGAATTAATTTAGATCTCGTTAAATTCCATGTGTAAGAACTCATTAAAATCCTTGGTCATCAAATAAATTAAAGGATATAGTTATCCTTTTTAAAAAACCATTAAATACCCTAAATAAAATCTTTAAGAGATCATTTATGTTAAAAATTCACATTCATCACTTTTAGGGGTATTCTAGGGAAAGATATAATTTTTAAAAAAAAATTCTAAGTCCCCATACGACCACATGCCCTACTAACCTATTGCATGAACAAAGAACTGACTGCACAAAATAAATAACGGATCATGCCAAATAACCACTGGAACAAATGACCTATCACACAAATAAACAACTGACCACATGACAGAAACAAGGGATAGTGCCAATAAACCACTTGACTAAAAAACATACCACAAAAATAAACAACTGATAGCATGAAGAAAACAAGTGACCATGATAAATGACCACATGACCAACCATCCTACAACATGGAAAAAACTGACTGTACAAAGGAAAGAAGTGTCCGTACCAAACAACTTCATGACCAACCAACTTGCCACATGAAAAAATAACCTACTTCATGAAGGAAACTCATGTCTCAGGGCTACATAAGTTACCACGAAGATAAAATTCAAAAAATCAATAGAAAATTGAATCCAAACACCCTCTTGACTCTACCATGCCTCTAGAATCACAATGGAAAAGGTTTCAAGATTCTAGGATCTTATAATAATGATTATTTTTAAAGAGGTTAATTTTTCTCGAATCAAATTTTTAATAAATTATTTATATTTAACATTTAATTTCATGGAAAATAATTTTTAAATAAATAAAATTTATGCAAAATATATATTTTTTAAATATATAATAATAATAATAAAAGTAATTTTTAAAAAATTTTGAATTGTATCCCACCCACACATAAATTGAATAAAAAAAATAAAAATTATAATTTTTTAACATGGAATAAAAATTATAATTTACATTGTTGTGGGGGAAATGACTAAATGACAATGAAAACCATGTTACACTAAAGTGGAAAAATGTAATTAGAGAGGCTTGAACTCAACACCTCACCAAGACCCATAGTGGTAGATACCATTGTATTATACCCTAACGGAAAATAAAATTTAACATATATCATAAATATGACGAATTTTATTTATCAATTATCATATTTTCTTGATTCTAAAATTGTTGATTTAATCATAATGTTTCTAGCTAAAATTCTTACCATATCATTTATACACACTTCATTAAAAAATATTTTCCACTATATAAGAATAATATTATAGAAAATTATGATAAATAATTTTTCAAAATTTTTATTTTAATAACAAATAAATATTTAGTTAACAAATGGTTCAAATAAAATTATTATAAAAATGGAAAAAATGTAAATGTAAGTATAAAAAATTACACGTTTTTCAAAAAAATGATATTTCTTTCATGAAGTGGAAGTGATACATTTTATTTAAAATTATCACTTTAATAAAATTAATATTATATAATATATGATATTTGATAAATCTCACACATTCCAATTTATCTTTTAAAAATTTAATATTATCATAAGTAATTGATAAGATAAATTTTTCACATATATGTACGTTTTTTTAAAAATTATCTCATGCGTGACATTATATATATTTATTGTGTAATGATACTTTAAAAAAAAATAAAATTAATCTCATATTCAATATGAGGTAAATTAAATATACAATGATATATTAAAAAAATGAAGATTATGTCATGTATTTGATAATAAAAAAATATGTTTTATAGATCCTTTAAACATTGAAAAGTGAACATAAGGGGTATTAGTCTAGTGTTACCCACTGGTTGTACCCCTTTCTCTCTGTGGGAACTATAACTGGCTTGAGTCCCACCATACTTCGACACAGTGCGTATTATACACATGGTGATTCAAATCCATTGCCTAGCTGGGGAACATGATGGGAACTCTCAGCTTGGTCAAGGCCCCCCATTGGGAGTGGACCATAACCCATACACACATTTTAATGTTGGGTCAACACTAGAGAGGTAAACCCTATAATCATGTATCCAAAAGACCAGTGTTCGAATCTTGGAAATCCCCTTGGGGATTTATGTGATTAGCAGTGATATAGGCATGGCAAAGGAAAATGGTGACAAAGGCAGGATGATGCAGGCATGACGCTGCACTAGGTCTTATGGCCATGTGCTTGTGGGCTATATAATGGTTCTCCCTCTACCCATATTAAAAGAGATATTTGATTTCACAGTAAAAAAAGAGGCTTTATCCCCAACTTAAGTAAGTTTCACATGTACAAATGATATAAAATAAATTTCATATCAATAATATTTTTTTTTCTAAAATTATAAATTTATTTGTTATATTTAATTTTTTTACCCACTAATTATTTTATTTAATGTCAACATTTTAAAATGAATTGTTAAATCTATTAAAATTAATATTAATTGATAATGAAAAAATAAAATTTAATATTTGATAATTAATAATTATGATCAGTAATATATAATATTATTACCAATTAATAAATATTAATTACTAGTTAAAATATAATTATAAGTAATTATTTATTAATAATTAATAACTAAAAGTAATAAGAAATAATATTTTATAATAACAAGAATGTAATAATTCATAATTAGTAATAATTAATTATTATTTGTTGGTTTCTAATTAGTAGTCAATATTTAATAGTAACTAATTAAAAATAAATATTTAATATTTAATAATGACTAATTATTAATTAATAATTATAAATTTATAAATAATAATAATCAATTCCTAATTTATAAATATTAATTAATATTTAACATTTTCAAATTACAAATCATTAAATAAAATTTAAAATTTAAAATTTAAAAATTATTTATTATTATGTGACGCATAATTCTTATATAATAATAATTATATATATATATATATATATTTATTAGTAATAAAAAATTAATAATCAATAAAAATAAATAAATAAATATATATAATCATCAATAATTATTAATAATCAATAATAAATAATTATTAATCAATAATTAATAAGAAATAATCATGATATATATAATATACAATCAATAATAGTAAATAAATAAATAAATTGTAAATAATAATTAATAATAATTAGAAATAAATAATTATTATTAATCAATAAACAATATTATTATAATACTACTGAAGTACTGTAGTAGTTGTTCTATTCTCCCGATTTGAGATTTTAGGATGTAGTGCCTCTAGACCATCAAAGGCCTTCAAAACATAGGGCCTTCATGAGTTGGTTGTAGATTTTATGAGAGAATTAGCCAAAAAGATCGATGCATAAGGTAGACAGTGCTGTATGGAATCATGCAATCATCATTAGGTGGGAGACCTTAAAAAAATCGGGATGAGTGAACTGGTGCCTATCAACCAACCATTCATCCTCAAAGATTTTTTATGTGGGGGAAGGTATACTTTACCATGTTGCTATTAAAATAGTGGGATCAGTCTTATGATTTTGTGTGATAGGAAAATGATGTGGTGGGGCACTATGCAAGCATCACTAGGTGGAAAACTCCAAATAGAAATGAGTGTGATGACACCCACCATCTGACCACCTTCCTACACTGGTTTCTAATGCGAGATGGATGGGTTGTTTAAAATAGTTAATTAGAGGGACGTATGAAACAAATATTTGTAGTGTGTGGAGTGTGGTGGTTGGAGGAGGGTGTGGTGGTGGTGGTGGGAGGGGGACACACTTTTTTGAATGATATCATGGTGAAATAACTGATGAAGGGGGGATAATATTCGTGACTTGACATGATACATGCTACTCATTCTGGTCTTTAGGTCATATCCTCTAGGGGCATTTGGTCCACATTTAGATAGGCCTTCGGGCCATCAGAAATTTGGGCCTTCGAACTATAATATTTAATAAAATAGGTCTAGCATGTACTTTCCATTCCCTTTGTAGGGGGAAGGGGCTTGGATCACTCTAGTTCCTGAGTGCATGTTTTTATTGTGATTTGTAATAACATATACCTATTACATATATAAGTATAAATAATTAATTATTAAATTATTAATAAGATATAATAATTAATAATTAATAATTACTGTTTTTTAATTTATAAATATTAATTATTCATTAATAATTCATATTTAATAATTTTACCCCACCTGAGTGCCGAAGTGGTAGATAAGTTGTTCAAATTCCTACAAGATGAGGGTTTAACTCATGCTTGTTCTTCAATCAGATCATAATTATAAACCAATTACTCTACTTGGGCCTGAGGTGAGTGACAGTTTTACCCAATTTCACTAGCATATCAAAAATAGCCCATGGGGATTCATTTTGGGGGTCTACTCAATTTAATGTTTATGTCTTGTAACAGGGGGTATTCCATAATAAATAATAATTTATAAATTTTAATTAATAATTAATAATTAATGATTAATTATAAATTAAAAAATATTTTTTTGTTAAGTACTAGTTACTAATTAATTATTATTCATCATTGACTATTAGTTGTTTCTTATTAGTTAGTTTTCACTTAAGATAAATATTAATTAGTAATTATTTATTACTTATTAATAATTACTATTAATCACATATTAATTATTAATAATTTAATGTGTGTGGGGTAGATTAAGGGTGGGAGGGACCGATGTCATGAGTAATCCCCTGAAGAACCTCTCATGGGTTGATGGGGAAAACTAGTTTTCCCCCAAAAAACCATCTTCAATACACCATGATTTGACAACTACATCATAGTTATAATCACACATAATGAGAGATATTGAGCTTTTAAATCTAAGAACAGTAAAATAAAGACCGAAATCAACTTCATATAATAAAATAAAACCCAAATTTCCCAATAATTCATGTAAGGTCATATAAAGAAAAAAAGTCTCTTAAATAAATACCAAAATGGAATCTCTTATGGAGACAAAAGCCACACTAGAAGAAACTTATAATAATTATTTATGAATAAATAATGAAACAAAATTTTTTCCTAACCTGTTTGACTACCACCTAACCTAACCAAGTCACACTCACCAAATCCACACACAAGTACAATATGTTTGTATTGATGGTTTCCAATCTATAATGTTTCCGGCTGGATTAAATTAGTCAAAAATTGATACATGTAAAATTAATTAATGAGTACACATAAAAATAACATAAGGAACAATTTATATACATTGATGGGATAACTAGTAATTTTATTTTATATGGTCTCGTCCAGCCTCTTGCTCAACATTTTACAATGATTTTTCGAGTTATCAAGGATGTTTATAAATATATCTATTTCATAAAAAATATACTAATGGTAAATCCAACTCATATTTTCTTTCTTCCTTATAAGATAAAACCCTAACCCTAAAATACCCAAGGAATCCATATCCTCTTATAGAGAAAATGAGTTAAGACCAAGCTTAATTAAATAGAAGTGATCAATCCATGTTAGTTTTTTATGTGTTTCTTTTATGTATATGACAAGATCCACATATCTCTTCTAATTTTTTTGGTATATAAACAAATGAATTATACCTATTAGGATTATGATTCTAACATATGGCATTAGAGCCCATTCTTTTTCAAATAAATATTCAAAATTTATTTTATGATCATCTCACGAAATCAATTTAATTTAGATCAATTTTCATGAAATCGATGGTCC
This sequence comes from Viscum album, assembly GCA_963277665.1. NCBI lineage: Eukaryota > Viridiplantae > Streptophyta > Magnoliopsida > Santalales > Viscaceae > Viscum > Viscum album. Next base: position 1,869,674,081 of record OY728159.1, read on the forward strand.
AAAAATATTCCATGTTTTATGTTTTGGATAAAAAACTATATATATTCATGAATTATTACTGTTGTGTAATTATTATGTATTGTTTATTATTAGTGAAGTTATTTAATACTTTATTAAGAAATAAATTATGTATTTTGAGTACTAGTATAATTAATTATTTTGATCGATGTAGATATACATACTCTCTCTATATGTTCAATATAATACTAAACTCTCAACCTAATTCATTATGGTAAAAATGTATATAAATTATGTATTTTTTCCAATTATTTAATGTAAATTTAATCCATAATAATTTCTAGAATTTATGTTTCATAATATTAAATTATGAATTTTATGATGGATTGAGATAATTAATAATTATTGATTATATGCGAAGTGCTAATTTAAATAACAAATTTAAATTGAGGTAAATTATTATGTGTGTGGGAAATAAAATTTTCAAGATTAATTTAAATTAATTATGAATGTGTGAAATGTCTCCAACATTGTTCTCCCTCATGTGACTGAGACAGGTCACCGCAATACCTCAAGAAACCCTCCATGTATGCCATTGGATGCCAAATAGATGCGAGGGCCTAATTAATATAGTGAGGATACTATGATATTTGGTACCATATATAAATCACAGAATAAATAAAATAAATAATATATATATAAATTAATCCCAATAGATAAACAAGAAATTTATAAACAACCCAATATAAAAAACCATGCACTGTAAAATAGAATGTCGTACAAAATGCCATACAATCAATCAATAGATAGAAAGAAAAAAATAAAGGCTCCCAAAACTAGTCTTGAACCCTAAGATCGGTATGATCTATAATTTTTAGTCCCAACTATTGAATCAACTAATCAATCATAGGACCCCTTGAACTTGTCTAGACACACATACATGACATCTTCCCTGGTACCAAAAAATATCCTAAACATGGTGTGAATAAAATAAAGTAGGTCGCAACCAATGGTGTCTAAAAAAATATAGTCTGAATAATAGTGTATGAAACCATATGATATACATAAGCATTACTAATAATTAAATCCAGAACATCAAAATAAACCCTCTAAACCCAGATCTCCAAGTTGACATCTGGGGCTAACTATACCTGTTATGGAAGAATGTTGGATGCCTCTATCTATACTCATAAATGGGTTCAATATCACTATCAATGATATCCATACATGGAATCAAATCATATAAATCCCAATGAGGATTCCCATTCCTATGTTTAGTAACATATCCAAATCACATAAAATCTAAGTAAAATTAAAATTATAGGGGTTAATTACTTATTCCATTTATGATAGACCCAAGGTATATTCCCATTCTAGGGGTTAATTACAAAATCAGTTCATAACAATGCCAAGGAAAATTACAATTCTTGGGCCAATTACATATTCTATATATAAAGATCAATGATGAACCAATGCATACCAAAATAAAAAGCATTCCAAATATGTTAACTATATTACATTTTGGTTAAATCATTCCAAATTAAAATTATCTTTCCAATTATAATTGCATTATAATATTAATTTATTCCATGTTCCATTTACATGCTATGTTATCAATTCACATGCCAATTATTCCCAATGATCATTTCACAAGTCAAGATAAGTCCATATTTCCAATTTTAAACCCCTAGGGTGATAAGGTTCCCAAGGATTATTCCAAATATAAACCCCAAATTCTGCAATAAGGTTCCAAATACACTAGGTTCATATATTCAGTATTTTCAACCTAGGGTCAATTATAGACACATCTCATGGGTTGAAGAATGTCAGGGTCTCAATGAAAAATAGGACAGAAAAGATCTACTGAAGGTCTAAGAATAGAATCCATGTTATAGATGGAATTTAATGAAAAATTGGTTATGTTCATGATTCTCCTTCATGCCTTCACATACTTCACAAACAAAAAACTAAAATTAGACAAAAGGGAGAAGCTTTAGACAACCTACCTTGAAATAAATCGATACGATGAAATTCCCCAATGAATGAGGAAAAAAAAGGTTCCTCCTTCCCATCCTTCAATTTCTTGTTCCACTACATCATTATCCAATGAAATATTCCTATGTATTAAAGATAACTTCTAAAATATCTGAATGGTTGGATATATTTTGAGGGAAAAGTGAGAGAGGCTATATTAAAATCTTCGGGCACACAAATTAAATTAAACCATTAGACACAAACACATTCATGAAGTGAATCAGGGTTTCACATCATGAATCTTTGAGTAACCATATACACTGAAAACAATCCTCTGGGGCATAAAACCCTGAAAATTGATTCATGTCTTGAATGCAATATCACATTTTGAATCGATTCTTCCTCAAAAACTATTCACAACCTAAATTAATTTCATGTAATCTTCCTAGAACCATTAATATTTTGAATAAACATCCCTATTATGATTTAGTTTTTATAGGAAGATTTTATATTCTCTTACATTTTCCCTTTTGAGAACCACTAAAAATTTAACCCAATATACAACAATTATATATATATATATAACAACATAGATACATGTAACTGAATAGGGAAGCATTATTGTATAATCAACATAACATATAAAAACTCTTCCCAAAGTTGTGATCCCTTAAATAGTGGGGAGATACTGATGAATATTTCAGGACACTATACATATTTATCCAACTACCTCTCCTAGGTATCTTTTTGGACATGCACATACTGCCACTACACTCACACCAAAAGTTTGGTCTTTTCATGGAGAATCGTCTCACTATGGTCTATGTTATAGATCAAAAGATTCTCGAAGGATTCATTGACATCAAGATCAAGATCAACAAAATTAATAACATGAGAATTATTAGGGGGATATCTCTACGATGCATGAAACACATCATGTGTGACACTATATTATTTTGGAAGAGACAATCAGTATGTCATAAGACCGATCCTCTCCACTATCTCAAACTGTTTGAAAAACATGGGCAATAAAATAACTTAATTCCAAATACAGAATTTACCTAGCCTAGGTGACACTCGTAAAAATATATGGTCACTAACCTTGAATTATATTGTTCATATTCAATGGTGATCATAAGATTTATGCCTGATATACATGGTTTCCAACCACTTATTTCTCAACGGAACCTTATTAGATGTCACTTGTATAAGAATTTTTCCTACCAGCACTGACTCAACTACCTCTAACCAACACAAGGTGAACAATATAGTATTACATATAAAGATTCAAAATATTAATTTGTATTGATTCCTAGAAGATATTATTATATACAAGCTCTATGAGAGAAAGAGAGATGATGCTCCCAAGAACCACCAAAGACCAGAACACAATGTTGAAAAATGTCCTCAAGAGTTTAAATTTTCCATTTAGATTAGCTATTAGTATGAGGATGATAGGATATGATCAGAAAAACATATAGTCCCAATTATAGTTTAATACTCTACTAGAAACATAATATAAATTAGGGATCTCAATCTTAGAAAATTCTCTACAGAACACCTTGAAACAAAACTATCTTTAGCACATACAGGTTACACAAGTCATAATGATGAAGGTGTACCTGATAGGAAATAGATGAGTTACCTTCGTTAGTCAATCTAGGAACTCCCACACTACATCATTATTTTAATGTGTCTTGGGTACACTTTTTACAAATTCCAAGGTGATATAATCTCACTTCTATTCTAGGATGGGTTAAACATGTAACTACCCAAGATGAAACTGATTCTCAGCCCTCACCTTATGATATGTGTAACATCACTCCAAAAATACCATTATTTATAAATTTATCATGGACACATATACTACATACATATGTCATGGAAAATCATTGTCATTTCTGGATGCACTGTTCACACTAAAGCATGAAATTTCCTCATCATATCCTTATACATGCTTGTTGGGACCAAGATACAACCATGGACAATAATAACCTCATCTACATTATGGAACCATACCAATGGAGTCTCCGAACCATATATGTTGTACCTTAGGGGTAAATCCTCTAGATTATATAACTACCTCCTGTTGATCTGATTCACAAGTGAGGCATCCAAAATGGTTTATGTCATAGTTTATCTCTCCTGAGACTCCAAAACTTATAGATGCATATTTTAAAAAATAACCATTAACTAACACTCATAATATTATTCCCTATCTACCTATGTCTATGTATTCCTACTCAAGGTATTGACCACAAATTTTACCTTTCCAAGAGTACAAGACAACTCAGAGTCAAAAGACTGTACATACTCTACTAAACTCATCTATCAAAGGTTTTGGTCCCACTATGAAAAAATGTAATTCAATATCTTGTGATAAATGTATAACATGAATATTTAACCCATAAGATAATGTCAAAAACATATAATAGTGTGTAAAACCATAAATAACTATAGGTATTAGGTAGGATAATTCCACTAATGTGGTATCAGCTGTCTGGATCTATAAGAAACCACTTGATCCTCTTGCTTCAGAACTGATAAAAGATAGATTCCTGAAGGATTTCAATTTATGGTACACTATTTATGTCAATCAGGTAAGGTTGGGATCATTTTTGTGGTTATCCATCACTTTAATTACTATAAGTCCTCCTCAAAAGAATCTAACCAAAATAACCCTCCCTTTCTTGGTCAGAATCGACACTGATGCTGTCAGATGAGTGAAGTATTATATGAATCCAAAAATAATATCCTAATATAACCCAAAAGCTAAAAATATCAAATTGGATATTTGGTCACTCCAATGATAAAAATTATCCACTTTATCTAGGTCTAATGACACTTTATCCGCTTAGATAACCTGGCCGAATAAGTGTACATTGTCAATTCAAAATTAAAATTTAGTAATATTGACATATAATTGATTCTCATCTAGAATACATAGGATTATTTCCATATTTTGGGCTAGATCGTTTATATAAAGAGAGTACACCCATATATCATTAATGTAGACTAGAAAAAGCTAATGCCTATATAGATGAAATATCATATTCATCAAATCTGTGAATACCACAGACACATTCATTACTTTGAACGAAAATAATACAAACTCATACAATCCCTACATGCTTATAAAAGAATATTTCATTATATTGTATAGACTCAAACTCAAATTATGGAAACATTTCAATAATTAATTAGTTTAAAATATCTGTTCACCTATTTTATGATCCAAGTGATCATTGATGCAAAGTAGGAGATGCAATTTCTTGACTCTCTTCTAGTTCAAACTCTAATAATAAAAACATAAATGCATGGTATCATTTTCATTATTGGAGAATAACATGGGGTAAATCCATAATGATGTACTAGGAAAAATTAATCCCTTATATTATAGATCTTACAACTACACTTTTATCTTCTGATTCTTTTGAAGTGATATCCAGTAGGGAAGAATAGATTTAGGTTCATCTTTTTACACCAACATGATAGTTGTGTCAATCTCTTTCTCAGGTGGTTAGACAAATAAATTTTCAAGAAATACATATTGAAATAATTCCACAATTGGAGGAAAGATATTCTACTATTACTCACTATAATCTATAATAAACATTTCTATCTATGTTGTGATCAAATTCAATTTGTGATGAATTGGTCCTGCACAAGAATCCTAATGATCTCATTCACCACAATAGATATATCCAAACCCTTATAGAGAAATAAAAGTCACTCTACTCTAATAAAATTCAATATGATAATGGTATAGAACTATCCTATCCAAACATAGAGTCAAATATAATACATTCATTTCCAATAAAAACAACATTTAGAGAAAACTCTATAAACCCACTTCAAGGGAACAATCCTAACAACATATGACACCTTCAGATTACACCCCTAACAACATATCAATGGACATAACCCCATACATTATTTCCACAAATGATCCCAATCAATTTTTGAATTGATGAGTATAATGGAATATAATGCTTCTATATAAAAACCTTAAGAAATGGTAAATTCTACCAGAATCATACCTATAACCATGAAATGTCCTTTATCTATACTAGACTGAGAAGAGTGCATAATGTCAAATTGAGTCACCCCTATGCTCTGGGATCTATTCCATCTCCCTTTAGATGCTAATTATTATCGTTTTTTCTACTATTATATTGGGGTACCACACCCCTACCCTGATTCAAGTGATAAGTGGATCTCTAGCTATATGTCTGTTGGGTAGTAGATGACTCCCTTTTAGATTCTATTATCTTCCATGACCCTTTTTCACTACTAGATTGATAGGTGTTCCAATAGGACTTCTACATGTGTCTCATATAATATCAATATCAATTCTCTACTATAAATAAATGACACTACCAATACATGTGTACCACGATACCATACTGATAGAACTTCACCTAGATGTGGTCTTGACATGACAATCCACTCCTCGGGCTTCTCTCCCCACTGAGGACATGGAATAAATTATCAAAGTGATTCTTCTTTCTACCTGAAGGGGAACTCCGCAATCATCTTGTGGGAACTACCGTCCCACCACTCGAGGCTTCCTTTAGGTTCCTTTTGATGATGAGAGCCTTATTAATCATATAAGGGATGTTGTTTAAGTAGAATATATTTAATTGTGACTTGATTTCATATTAAATCCCCTCTTGGAAGCGCTTCAACCTCGATATCTCATATCTCGCCAATGATTGAGTGAAATATCTAATGTTATTAAAATGACCCGAAAAGTGAATCACATTCATGCTCCTTATGTCAGGTGCATAAACTCCTAATAAATTTTATCCCTCATTGTATCTAAGAATAAGTGGCTCAAGAAAATCTCCACAATGACCTTCCGGGATAGCCCTTTATTTTGTACAGCTTGTACTATGACTTCCCACCAGTTCTTGGATTGTCCTATTAGAATATATATATAAATCTTCACCCTAATCTCCATCACTGTGGCTAGGTGACTAAATATCATCTATATGGACTTGATCTTGAACTCTTAAGCATAAGGGGCTCCCACAATTGTGAAATTGGGTAGGGTTATAGATATAACGTCATTTTTATCTCAACCATAGAAGAAAATACATAATTAGTCTCTCTATCCATGGATCACATAACATATAGAAAATATCAAGGAGCTTATCATTGATAAAATTCCGTAGAGCTTCATGATTTCCCAGTTCTCATACGTGATGGGGGTTCTTATCATCACTATCCAAAAATTCAATTGGAATGTAATGTAGATACATTTTTGTAAAAGGTTCAACACTATCCTTAGATCATAGGGTTCGTAATAAGATAAAATTTAAAGGAAAACAATATTTAAAAGATATTTGTATATAAAAGGAAATTTAAAATGTTTTCATAACAGGTTAATTAACATTTTAAAACCATTTATTTTTTTAATTATTATTAAACATGTATTGAAAGTTAATCACAATATTGGACATGAATGTTTATATGTGGTAAATAAATCCCTAGTATGACCAATGAAAAATAATACATTTCCTTATATACCTAATATGATATATTAATACACACATTGTGTCATATCATCCCATGATTAAAATCTCATAAATCAATTACATCACACAACAAGTGTATTACCCATAGTTAAATAACAACACTACCATAACAAGTGAACATCAAGAACAACAATCCTATCCCTTGAATCATGGGGTTTCTCCTATATATGGGTCAGCTACTCCCATGAATGAGCACATTAATTGGTTTTGAAACATTCTATTATCCTATATATTATTTATTAAATAATAAAATTGAAATAAAATACATATCTTTGATACCACTTTCAAATGTACCCATCTTGATTCTCCTTTGTGTGGCAGAGATGGGTCACCACAAGTCCTCATGCACACCTCCCCATATTCCAAAGGCTTCCAACTAGTAGAGAAGATCTAATAAATATAGTAGTGAGACTCTATCCTCTGACAACATATAAAAATCATAGAAGATGCATGATAGAAAAACAAATATAAATAATTTCTAATAGTTATAAAATGCTAAAATTACCATTTATAAAAAATCATTCAATGTAATATTTAATTCCATACTAAATGTCATATCAGTAATAAACTAAAACAATGACCCAAAAATAAAAACTCTCATAACCATTTTGAACCGCACACTCATCCCATCTCTAAGATCCAGTCCAAGAAAAAAAATCAACCAATCAAGCATTTGTCCACTTTCCATTGTCTACACATGCATCCATGAAGTCTTCCTGGGTACCAAATAGTGATGAAAATAGGGTGTGATTAAAACACAATAAGACACCAATAAAGGTGTCTAAAAAATCAAATTTGATTAATAATTTATAAAACCATATGATATACCTAAGCATGAATTAACATTAAATGTTGAACATCTAAATAAACCTACCAAATCTTGAGTTCCAGGTTGAAACCTAGGCTCAACCATATATTAAACAACATGATTCTATATGTATCCATACATACCAAAAAATGGGTCTTGTACGAGTATCCGTAATATCCATAAATAGAATAAAAAATTAAACACAATGTGGATTCCCATTATCATGTTTAATCAAATATCCATATCATATCAATCCCAAGATAAATTCATATTCCATGGGTTAATTTCTTATTCATTTTACAACATACCCATGGTAAATTCCCATGCCATGGGTTAATCATATAAATTAGTTTGAAGAAAATAAAATGTGAATTCCCATGTCAGGTCCAATTACATATTCCATGTATCAAGTGAAATAAAGAACCAATGTATACTATAATATCAAACATGCTAAACATGTTAACTATATGCCATTTTTGATAAATCATGCCAAATTCAAATTATCATGACAATAAAATTTAAATTCCAATATTATTTTATGCTAACTTCTATTTAAATATTACATTATCAAATTAAATTTCAATTATTCTTAATTACCATTTAAAATTTAAACACACATTTTAATTCCCAATTTCAAATCCCAAGGGTGAAAAAGATCCCATGGATTGACCCAACAGTCAACCCATAATTCCATAATTTAGTTCTAAGTAATTTGGGATCATATATTTTATTATTTCAACTATGGATCAAGGATTGACATTCCTCATAGGTGGATAAAACCTCAGGGTCTCATGTATTAGTATACTTGACTAGATACACAGTAGTTTTAGGTAACAAAATCCATGTTATATAAGGTATTTGATGATTAATTAAGTCAGGAGCATAATGTAATGATGAGATCACATATATTGCACATACTAAACAAAAAAAGTAGACCAAATGGAATATTATTTAGACCACATGCCTCAAAAATAGCTGACATGAATAAACTCATCAATAAAAAAGGTAGAATTGGGTTCCTCCTTCATCTCCTTCAATTTTCAGGTTCGATACACCAATAGCCATTACAATAAACCTTTGAATCAAAGAGAAATCATAAAATTGCCTAAGTGAGGGATATTGTTCAATAGAAAAGTGATAGAGGATCCAGAGAATCATAAGGAACATGAATTAAATAAAATAGCTATGTCTGATCCCATTTATGACATAAATTAGAGTTTTACTTCGTAAATATTTGAGATTCCATATACACTAAAAAAAGTCACCTCAACTTAAAATCTTGAAAAACAATTCACAATGTCAACATATGATGAACCTATTCTTCCCAAAAAACCATTCACACCTAGAATTAGTTTTATTTTGTCCACCTAGAACCATTCACATCATGAATAACCATCCATGGCTTGAATTAGTTCCTATATCCAGATTTAATCTCCCCTTAAAATTTTCCTTTTGATCACCTCGATCAATTAAATCCAAACTCATAAAACTAAAATGAATCAATAGGTGACACACACATACAATAAGAGGGGAGTATGGTTTTATATATCAGTTCTAACTTATTAAAATAACTATCAATCTAATGATGTTTTTAATGAAAATAAATGATATTATTAAAAACCACATTTATATCGTATTATTAAATTTGATTATTTATTAATATAAATTATTATTTTAGCATCACCATAAAAAAATTAATTTAATATGTGGTTGTTGTTAATTTATTAATTTTTTCCCAATGAAGAAATATTATGGGAAGAATCATGAATCGGTAAACTATAATGATATTACACAGTTGAAGTTAAAATCATTAATTCGAACAATGGAAAATTGTGATTTTAATTTTCTTAGTGGAATTTTTCAATGTAATATAGAATTAAATTATTTTTCGAAATGGTGATGTGATTTAATTATATACAATATTGATAGTCATGTTTAAAGAGAAAACTTGTGTTCTTGTTTTTATATAACCCAACATAATTTGAAATTAATATAACTTTTCTCATAAGACAATTTCATGTTTATTTTTTGTGAACTGTGTACTCCAAATTTGTTAATTTTTAATACATTTGATTATGCATTTTAATGATTATTGATAGTGTGACTAATTATTACCATTAATATTTAACTTCACTTAGATATATGTTTCAACCATTTAGTCAATATATAGTATAATCTTTAATAAATTAATGGAACAATTTATTCTTATCCATGGTCTTATAGACCATGACTATTCATTGCATAAAGGTGATCCTAACCCACTTATAGCTCAATGTTCTCCTAAAGAATTTTCTATTTTCAAAAAGTGGTAGTGGTAAAATTACATATAACTTATTATTATCAAGCTATTCATAAAACCAAACATTCAAGAATAATTTATAGATTATAATAATGTTTTGGATTCTAAAAAATATAAAAAATCTGAAAATTCAAATTCATTCCCCACCTTAGTGGAATAAAAATTAAAAAATTACTTCTAGAATGATTTCTACTAAATTAATCAAAAAAATTGTCACCATGAATTTCAATGGTTTGAGTGGTGTATGTGGTAATGTCTTAATAATGAATTATATAGTCTAGCATCTTATGTCCATGAACATTAGAAAATCTAATGTATATAATTATGTTTTTACGAATACTTTCTTTTAAATATCCCTTAAAATAAATGGTTCATTAGCACAAGTTCATTTATTCATGTAGGTTTTCCTTTATAAGGATTATACTATATAAAGAGGCTATATAAGGGATACTACGGTATTTTAGTGGGAAATGGAAATAAATTTATCTTTAAAGTGGTTATAACTCTTCATTTTTTTCTTGAAGATTGGTTTCACTTTTGATTTAGTAGATACTATTTTTTTTCAATATTAGTAAAACTTTTATTTCGGTTTCTCAACTATATGCTTATGGTTTTTCATTTAAGTTTGAGATTAAAGGTTTCAATATTTCTTTATAATCTATAATTATTGAAATGAATGTTCAAGATAGAAACTTCTATAAATTATGATTGAATTTTTCTTATACCAAATCACTAGAATCAATGTATGAGATTAATACAATACATACCACTAGAAAATGAATTTTTTTTAATAAAACCTCTTCAAGATCATGACATGAGTTTTTAGGACATATATTTTGAAACAAAATAAAATTTATCCTTGGGGATTTATTTATTAATTGATTGTATTTTTTTGACTATGATACATGTATTAAATGTATAAATGCTAAATTTTCAAAAGAAAATAAATAATATTATAGAAGTAAAGTACTATTATAACTAATTCACACTGATATTAGTGGTCCATATACACCTGTAATTAATGTGTACTTTTACCTTATTACATTCACTGATGACCATTAATGTTTTGGTTATATTTAACAAATTCATGACAAATTTGAGGATTTATATGTGTTCAAAACTTATAAAAACTAATTTGAGAACAAACTAGACCATAAGATAAAATTTTTAAGGTCTGGTAGAGGAGGAGGATATTATGGAAAATTATATGATTTAGGTCAAAACCTATGATTTCTTTTTATTTATTCAGGAAAGTGGAATTGTTTCCCATGTTTCTATACTAGTCACACCTCAAAAGAATTTATTTTATGAGAGATGGAATAGTGACCTTATGTACAAGGTTTAATGTATGATATTCCAAATTTTCATACTTGAGTTTTTATGGGGTGAGGCTCTTAAGAGAGTTATGATTATACTTAATAGGGTTACCATTAAGTATACTCCTAAAACACCATGTCATAATATATTATAAAACTCAATAATAAGAACCTAATTTTTCATTTCATTATCTATATTTAATGTTCAAAAGTTTTTGATTTATTTTCCATCTCCTACTACTAGTATTTTTGAGGACATATATGATATTTTTTAGAGGATGTTGACACATGTGGTAGTTTCATTCCTCACACTATTATCCTCAAATAATAGCGTGATCATTTAAATGTTACTATAAATCTTGGACTTTCAACATGTACCCCTTCCATGGGATATTTGGATATGAATGAGTCATCAATTAATGTCTAAAACCAAAATATCAAACCTTGTCCTATTATTATTCAGTGATCATTACATAGGTAGTAAGAACGAGTGAGTAGATCAATATTCTATTATGAATATGTATATCTATATGACTATGATTTCTATATGGGAAGTGATCCAATATCCTTTATGGTTTCTATTTTGGGAAATAAATCAACCCAATGGATTAAAGCTGTGAAGGTTGAGTAGAACTCAATAAAGGTAAATGGTTTCTAGGAACATATACACTTACTGAAAGGAAATTTTTGTGATCTAAATGGGGTTTTAAAACTAAATTGTATCGTGAAGGAAAGGTTGAATGTTACAATGATCAGTTGGTTTTAAAATGGTTGACTCAAATGGAAGGTATTTATTATAGTGATACCTTCCCTATTTTGTATAATAAAAAATTATTTTGAATATTCATGACAAAAATATCTTATTTGGATTTATAGATACATAAAATGGATTTAAAAATTGCATTACTTAATGGTAACATTCATGAGGACATATACATGGGACAACTAGAAGTATTTCTCGTCAAGGGAAAAGAAGATATGATATGAATACTAAATCAATACAATTATGGACATATGCAAGCCTCTCTGTAGTGTCATTTAAAATTTTATGATTTCATTGGAGAATTTGGTTTTAAAAAAAATGTTGTCGACCAGTGCATATTTATAATGGTACGTGGGAAAAAGTTCATATTCTAAATAATTTATATTGATGAAATACAACATACATGTAAGGATCTTTGTATATTATATGAGAAAGAAGACTTTATTTTTAAGAAATTTTACATGAAATATCATATTGAATCCACTTATATAATAGGAATTGAGATTCTTTGATATATGTGTGAGGTAATGTTGGGTTTATCCCAAAAGAGCTATATTGAAAAATTCCTTAAAATATTTAATATGAATTTATGTTCATCCTCTATTGAATTTGTTTTAAAGTTTGAATATTTTAGCTTGTGATATTGTCATCGGATCCAATTATCTCTAGATGAGATGAAGAAGATTCAATATTCCATGATAGTTAGAATCCATATGTAAGCTCATTTTTTTACACACCTGGATATCATATATATTTTTCCATGCATGGAGGTCGATATATTAATCTAGGAATAGATCATTGGAGTAATGTCAAGAAATCCATACATTATTTATTGCAATCCATTCCAAGTACCTTCATAACCCGATAACCAAGCCGACCCTCACATAGCCCGAAGGGCGTTCCCAATCCACATGGGCCGGTGAGTGGCACCAGGCATTATACAACATTTATGTGGGAATGATTATTCCCTAAGAATTCAGATGCAAAAGAAAACAAGTAATTATGCATAATAAAGGAAACTCCATTAGGACTGATGTACCCAAATACAATAAGGAATAAAAAAGTCCAAAGAATTACAACCCAAGTACGAAAAAATTAAAATGAAATCCATGCTTCGGAGGACACAACTCACCAAGACCGAGGGTCACTAGCTAGATCCACCTCCATGTTATCCTTTACCTTTTCCCGAACTTGGAAAATGGAAATCTAAAAAAACTTAAAGGAAAAAGTAGGGTGTGAGCTAAAGAGCCTAGTAGGGTCTCACCAAGGATTCCTCAAGATATGCCAATAATATATTAACCAAGAAAGTAATTTAAATTTTAAAATATAGATAGGTTTGAAATTTTAAATCATAAATAAAAAATTCATGATATACATTTCCAATTATGGAAATAAATATTTTAAGCAATGATTTTTACAAATGATGGAATATTTCTACAACAATTTCTTAAATAAAAATAGTTACATAAAACTGATTATGTAAATTTAGAAGGCATGTAAAGTAGTTTCAAACATTGGAAATATTTATATCTCAAATATAAATGTCAAGAGAGAAACATGGTCATCATCCTAGTAGGTATAATAATATTTTTGACTGTATCACTCCACACTCTCTAAGTTAACTCTGAAAAATGTGTATACACACATCTCGATGACACTATCCAATGGTGTCTTGTCCCAACCCTTCGGGGATTTGACCCGCTTCATGTATGTTTTAGAACGTTGTAATAGTGTAGAGTGTGTCCAAATAACTCACTAACTACCAATGTCTTTTATCTGCTCTTACAAAATCAATTATGGGAAATTTATTTTAATACTATTTACAAATACAATTAAATCCCATTCTTTCATTTCCATGCCAATTTTCCATTTAAAACTAAAATAGGTTTTAATAAAAAACAAGACTCTTTTTCAAGATAAAACAAATGGGTTTTTTTTATAAAAACATTATAATCCATTTCTTAAAATTTTAAATCCATTCAAAACCAACTACATCATTTCACGATTTATTCACACAATTAACTTCACCAATTTAATTGGAAACATTTATATAAAAACTCCAATTTATATTCAACAATTTAAATAATCAATTGAAATAAATTAAAAAATTCCAGGTTAATCATATTTTGGTTAATCAAGATGAAACCACACACCTTATGGTCTTCGATGTCTACGGAAACGATAAAACACCTTGTGTGTTTCAATACACCTCCTCACGACCTTAATATTATATGTGTCGACACATCAAGGGTCTACGTTCTTCAAAGAGTCCTAGAACCAATGTGAGTTATTTTATTCGGAAATAAAATTTCGCATGTGATAATACATGTTCCCTCCTGGATAATATCTGGATTATCGTTTTATGTTAACACATTCAATTGTAAGAAATATTCGTAAGAATAATTATAAACCTCATTCGATAATTATATCACTAATATTATTTGATTATAGATATGGTATTCCACAGAATTTTTAAAAAAAAATATTTGTATAGATATTTATGAATATATATATATATATATCAAAATATCATTTGATAATGCAATTATCGTTTAATAAAACTTTTCATTTATTTAGTTATTAATTCATCAACAACACACCTTTGATAATTTCAAGAAATTATCATTTGAGAATATTATGAATTATCATTTGTTAATCAATATAATTATCCTATTATAATTTTGAAAATCATTCCATGTGATAATTACATTAAAATTATCCTTTCATAATCCATGAAAGTATATGTTAATAAATATATCTAAATAAATTATTCCTAAGCATGTGATATGATTATACATATAAATTTATGTATATATACATGTATATAGATATATATATATCTTTTTATAATTTATTTATTTTTAAATATCTTTTGATAATCTGACATGAACTATTCTGATATAATTCAGGATTAAATATATTATTTTTGGAATTGTGATGGTGATAGAAAATGAAGATGATATGTTAAATAAATTAAAAATAAAATAAAAAAACATGTGTATGGGGGAGGGGGCGTGAGAATAGGTTTTAAACAATAGAATTAGAGGACTCAAGATGAACAAAGTTCACAACCACACCTTTGAGGGGTTCCAAGGCCATGAAAAATAGAATGAAACCACCCAAACTATGGATTTTACGGTTATAATATTTAAACCCCTAAAAACACACTACATTGAATACCTCAAAATGGAAAACACAATTTAATTAGTGATTCATCCTAAAACTAAGTATGGATCATTTAATTTCACCTAATTAAGACTTTTCAATTAATAAAAGGTGAAAACAGTTGAGAAATGGTGTTTTTTAATCCATGAATCATCAAAAATGGAGTTACGAGCATGTTGAAGATGGTTGAATAGTGAATCCATGTTTTGTAATTAATTTAGTAATGAACTGAAAATAATAATAACAATTATTTAATGTAATTATTAAATAACATAAGAAATATATGCAACCAAACCAAATACTTGTTTCTCGTGAATGTTATATGTCTCTAAGGGTAAAAACCTCACTCCGGACCCAACGGTGGTATTATATTTTTCATAGGACACACTGTTTGATAGTTAATAATGAATTATTATTTGAAAATTGGAGAAATAAATAATTAAAAAAAGATTATTTTTTTCAGTGAGGCATTCAAATGCTCAACGCATACAAATGTTATACCACTTCTAGGGTAAACCCCTCATTCTGGACCCATCATTGGTATTAGATTGCCTATATGTCACACCATTTGGGAGATATTTAATTATTTTGAATAAATAATATATTAAATTTTATCTAATAACATTAACTCACGAGCGAGGCATCCAAATGTCGCATGTATTCGAATGTTATACCACTTTTAAGGTAAACATCATATTTTAGACATTACAGTGGTCTTATATTTCTCATACCATGCACCATTTTGATGTTATTCTATTATTTTTAATAAAATGCGTGCATTTAGAAAAAACTACTATATTTAATCTTTTTTGTATCTTCATCACCGAGCATTTGCGGGACTAAAAAAATCACAAAAACATAGTATTGAACTTCAAAAAATATATTTAATTGATCATTCCAAGATGTTAACTAGCATTTAAGGTCATCAACACATTTAACTAAAATTCGCTGATAAATTATTTTTAACCATGTAAGATATTAATATATTAAAATATGTTGGTTTAGGAATAATTTAAATATTAATGGGTTGTTATAACCTCCCCACCATACTAAATTTTTGTCTATAGAAAGCCTAGGAAGATTCCTCCGCATCAAAAAGATGAGGCCACTACTCTATCATCAGTTCCTCCTTTTCCCATGTCTCATGAGAATCAGTACCATGATACCATAGTACACATACCAGAGGTATTGTTCTCCCACAAAGTACCTAGGTCTCAAAATCAACAACCTTGACAAGTTGTTCAGTCACAGATAGATCTAGTTCATACTCAAGATAACTCCAGCTCAAAACAAGAGATGGATCATAGAGATACATTCGTAGTTCTGATAAATGGAACACATTATGTATCGACATCATATACAGTGGTAGATCTAAATGGTAAGAAACTTTACATAACTGATCAAAAACCTCAAAAATACCCACAAAACAAGGAGAAAGCTTCCTTTGACTCCCAATCCATTGATCACCTAACCAGGGTGAAACCTTCAAAAACACATGTTCACCGACTTAGAACACCAAAGGTTTATAGCGACGATCATCATAAGACAATTATCGGTTATGTGCTGTCAGCATTCTCTGAAGAATCAATGGAATCTTAGTTGTCGTGTCTTGGACAAAACTCAGTCCAACCAAGGAACTTTCACCAATATCTGACTAACCCAAAAGAGATTTATAAGAACATCCATACAATGCCTCTAATGGATCCATTTTTTTGTAATTCTCCCACCCAAGTTACCCAGAGTCGGTGCATTATTTTAATACATTGGCATGATTACAAGGAATCAAGTCCCGAAGGACCGATCAGTTTAGCAGTCTTGGAAAATAGATTACATAGATGAATGTTACATTACACTTTATAATATACAACACAACATAAATAATCCTTTACGAACGCCATTATTCCCTTAGCATAAACCTGCATATCAATCCCAATACACTTCTTGGAATCCTGGGAAAAATAAAACATCGAAAGGGGTGAGCTCAAATGCTCAGTAAGGTTAAGAAATACAACAGAAGATAACATAATTATTAAGCATGGTGAATAATTTAAACCACATTCCTTTACCAATAATAAACATGAATACTTTTATGGAAGGAATATGATATGTGTAAATAATTCAATAATAAAACATAATCATGGTTATTATACTAGTCGAATGACCACATGAACCATAAATATTATTTTAATAATGATGGAATGTATAATACTAGACTTTAATTTCTATGTCAAGGCCTCGTTCTAGGACCAATGGGATAACTATAACCGGAACCAAACCCGGAGATCCTCTCTAACCGGAGTCCACCTCGGAGAGCCTCTGTAACCGGACTCCATCCCAGAGGGCCTGCTCGAATCGGACCCCAACCCGGAGGGCTTACTTTTACTGGTCCCCAACCCGGAACATACTATTCCAATACATTCATCATAAGAAAGGTTGAAATATAACATAAACATTCGTATTAAAACTAGAATATGAAATGTCAACACATTAAACATAAACCATGAATAGTATAAAAATAGAACATCCAGAGTCAAACATATCTTAACTCATTCAATACAATATGGAAGATTGTATTATATTAATCAAACTTCAAATAAACTTAAAATCCATCAAAGGATGTTGACATAGATGAAATCAAAACCTTTTTTATAGAAATATCTCTTTCAATATTGAAATCATTTAAGATTCGCATTATTATATAGAAAAAATTAATTTTGAAAATATTCTTATAAGATGGTAAGGGAAGATTTGATGATGTTATAACTGTAGAAAATAGCCACACACACCGTATAATTTAAAAAAACATTCTTACCTTAATTTTGTCGAAAAGGTTAAAAGTACCTTGTTTGGAAAACGACGGAAAGATTCTTTTCAAAACATTTTATAAAAAGTCAAAAAAGGATATAAATGACTTTAACCCATAGCCTAGTAAATATAAAATATGTTGTATAATAAATTTTTATGAAACATGCATTTGGATGATAAAGAGGTCCCATTAGATAATTACATATAAACAACCTCAGACAATGAAGAGATTGTGAAATTAACACTTACCTCATTGTAATCAATCAAGTCCTATGAACAATAGTCAATAACAACCAAATGAATCACATAATATCATGAATATAAAAAAAAATCATGATAATATTTATCAAATGGCAGTACAAAATACCCAACATGCAATAAATAAGTGGTGAACAATGGAAATCTCACGGAATTAAAAGTGAGATAAGAAACCCCTTACCTCGTGTCCGACTTAACCCATTCGTTCTTTAATATCCTGAATAATAAACTAAATTTAATTTATACTTTATTAAAAACCTTTTTAAAGTTTATTATTCCTTTTATATCACTTATTTCCATGTTATAAACATTATGTAATCATTTATGTTAATAACGTTTGTTGGTCAATATTTGGCACATGAGTCAAAAATGAACACCTTATAGTTACAAGTTGTTCACATGGTCAAAAGTTCATTTTATACAGAATGATATTCCTGATTTAGATATCATATATATCATATATATCCAGTATATACATGTATTTATAATAGTACATATCATTTTGGGGTAAGAAATGAAATGCACCGTTCATGGAGACGGTAAGCCGTACGTACGCATAAACGCTAATTTCATTTGTATTTATTATTTTAATGGATTTAAAACATAATGGTACACTAGTATATTATAATTACAGTATAATATGATATTTAATATCATTAAATATATCCTTTATATATCCCACATATGGTATTAATGAGTCATATCACTTTGAGTGGGTGGTAGTCCGCACTTCCGCAAATGAAATTATCGCATTTACCCATAACGGAAACCATTAAGGTGTGCTATAAAAGAAAAATACAGAAGCGTAAAGAACACATAAACATAATATATATCATATATAAATATAGTTCAATCATAATACCCACCATGAGAGGCGGTAGGAGGTAATTGAACAATCATAATTTCCTGAGGCGTTTGTTTGTCATCCACAAAAACATTATGTTCTTCACCCATTAGATGGAGGTGTGTGTAAGTGTAGTTTGAATCATTATCATAAAAACATCAAAGTATATTGAGGATACTAGTTTTGTTATAAAATAATGGAATAAAAAGAGGTTAGGGGTTGGAGAAGTAAAATAAAAGAAAAGAAGTTAAGAGAAACTGTTACCTTTAATTTTGGTAACTTCCTTTGGTTTGAACCAAAAGGACTTCTTGAAGTGCCGTATGCCTAAGGTAAGGCTTATAGAAGTAGTGTAGGGATGTAGGGAGATTAATTTGGTAGAGTTTGGATGAGCCTAAAGGCTTGAGAGGTGTGAGGAATTGGCTATAAGTGGTCTACTTTTATAAGGGGGTGGAGGGGCTCTTTAGGAATGTGTGAAAATATTATTTTATTATATAATGATATTCTGTTTCTAAAGGTCCAAAAACAATTAGGGTCGAATATAAGATGTATCGTGGTCGAAATAAAATCATCAAATAAAAATTGGACATGTTTTGGATATTATTTTAATATTTATAATCTAATTTATTTAAATAATTTATTAATGAGGTAAATATTGCATCATTATTGTGTCATAAATAATATAATATATTCGATGTCTAAAAATTATAAAAAAAAACCATGATGTAGGAAATATTTTTATCTTTCCAATTAATATTTATAGTAAAAACTATTACTTATATAACACCATATAAAAATTAATTACTGAAGGATATTTTTTTGTGTCAATTTTTCCTTTACTTTAAATTAATTAATCTAGAGTGTCATTATCATTCATAAGTGGCTCCATGGGGTCCTAAAATCAACCCAAAGATTCAAATGGTCGTCCATTTCTCATAAAATAAGGTTATGGCATGTGTTAAGGTAATTTTGAATTATTAAAATATTCTTTTTACCATAAATTACCCTATTTACCTTTAACCGTGGTAAATAAAAGTCAAAAGTTACTATTCACCAAAAATTATTTCTATCTTATTGATCCAAATTTTACTCCATGATATTAACCGTGTCTCTCAGATTTTTGAAATTTATCTCACAAAGGTTGTAAAATTGTGTTTTATGTGAATTTGGAAATTCTCCAAGGAGGTGGGTAAAAGACGGTGAAAAGTTCAATAAAATTTTTATATATCAAAAATTGTTATAAACTGAGTCCAATTAATAACATTGAAATTATATAGGTATTATTTATCTATTTTGACATAAATTAATTTAAATAAAATAAATAATTATTTGAATAAAAATTGTGTTTTAAACTATAATTCAGTGTTTTCACTATTCATCAAAAATTGAATGTTTTCAGAAAAATATTGAAAATTCACCCTAATATAATTTAGATATTATGAATTCAAAAATGAAGTCTATTTTACCAAATTCAAAACATATATGTTTCATTTATTAATTTTAAATTAATTCCCATTGTCAAAACCAAATGGCGTATTTTTAAGAAATAAAAACTATCAAAAGATTGACACTTGTTTATGTTCAATTTCAAAATGAAATTACTTAGAAAGACCAGAATTGGATTAAATGATAAAAATATAATATATTTATACTTCCAAACCATTAAAATGTATAATTTAACACTATAAATTATTTGGATTAAAAAGTTTGTTTTTAATTAAAATCTAGTATTTTTCACTATTCACCAAAATATGAAATTTATTAGAAAAATACAAAAATTTATCAAAACTAAATTTTTATCTCTCGATTCTAAAGAATATGTTTATTTTGTCAAATTGAATATATAAAAGTGTCAAATATTGTATTTTAAAAGGGTTCTCCCTCAAAAGGCGGTAAAATTCATTTTCTGAAAAATACTTCCTTTATCTAAAAAAATTGAATTTGTTCTTAAATTATGTCTAAGAAACTCATAATATGGATTCTATAATTATAAGGATTATATAATGTTCAAAATTCAGTTAATACTATTCATAACCGCTTTTGAACAGCTACTTTGGTAAGTCATGGTGCACTTCAACTCAGTGTTGCGTGTAGTGCAAGTTATTGAATTACTTTAAAGAAATAACGTACTATGAAATCTTGTGGTGTTACATTATTCCCACCTTCAATAAATTGCGTTCTCACAATTTTAAATTATTCTTCAATAATAAAAGTTTGAAAATATAAAATATCTTTGTGGGAAAACCCACATCGAAAATTGGGTTAATCAAATTTAGTCTTAATAAGAGGAAAAAGGAATGAAAATGTCACCACAAAATTATGATCTCGATTAGGAGAACATTTGTGGTAATTAGAGACACAAAATTAGAAGAAAATGTAAATATTAATAGGGAGTGATTGAGGTCATCAGTCACAAACAATTGTAGAATTGAGGGCCTCAAAGCCATCAATCTATGATGATTTAAAATATCATCGGTTAAAAAAACATAAGGTATTAGGATAACAAATTTTTAGTTTTTATATCCCTTACCTAAAGATTAAGAATTAATTTCTTCATAGAACAAGAGAATAAAAATATATATATATACTTGGCAAGTAGAGTTCCATCATTTAACTAATTTCTACCACAAACTCATCTTTTACTCTAAAAGATAATAGAACTTAAAAAAATATTCTATTTATCCTATTCGTATAGGGTTCAAAAAAATGAATTTATAATTCACCTATCAAACCCTTAAAAAACTACATTATAAAATCAAGGGACTTGACGTAGTCCAGTGGTAGGCAATAAATCCCAATCGCACTATGGTTGTTGGTTTGATTCCTGCAATTTTGTCCGACGCGCCGTGTTGTCACACGGTCTGTGTGTTGTCCTTTCTATAAAAATCTGAAAATAACCCTGACAATAGTATCTTAATCCATCCCAACCGTTACACATATCCAAAATAAATCTATCCAAACTCACAGTCCAAAATTTATAAGGAAGTTAAGCACAATAAAGATAATTTTTTCCATGTAATGACATGTGAACACCTTCATCGTGTATTATATTAAAGATTGGTAACACCCTGAATTACAATAATTCCTTACGGATTACTTTCATGCTCCCTTACCCTTTATATAATACTAGATATATTCCTTATATCAAAAAATATTGAATATTCCAACAATTATGAAATAAACAAATTATTAATCAGTTCCAAGGAAGTCAATAATATCCAATATAATTTATCCAAATCAACCATCTCTTATACCAAAATATATAACTTGGTATAAGAACCATATTATGGTTTATATTTCTATCAACCATTTATTTTCCAAAAATTTAACCTGAAATTGAGTCACTTTTCTTGGTTCAACACAATCTAAAGTCCTTAATGAAATAGTACTGCACTACAATCCTTATATACTCTATAATTATTATAACATGTACATCATTAATAAAATACTCAAAAGACTCAATAATTTAATAACAATGTAATAAATCTAATCATTCCTCTTCATCTTTGGTAGTTTCATAACTTTTTTATTATCCAATAGCAGTATTTGGGGTATACTTTGATGATTTGAACATTAATTAACGTAGTGTCCCACCTCTTTGCAGATGAAGTATTGTACATTGGAAACTTTTTTTTTCATACCCTTTCAATCACGTAATTGGTGTCCATTTTTTCCACACTTATAACAAACTACCATTCCATTCAAGCATTTACCAAGGTGATTCATTCCAAAGTTACCACATATGGGAAAATCCTTCTTTTCCCCCTTCCATTTATCCATCTTTCCCTCTTCTATCCTTTTCTTCTCTTCATTCCCTTCAAAGCCATAGGACTCACAGAATTATTTACTAATCTTATTAACACATGATACTATTTCTTCATATGTTGAGAATACATGAGAGACTATTTCTCTTCCAAATGTAGGCTTAATACTATGAAATATATGATCCTTCTTACTCTTTGGAGCATACGTATTGCTGGAGTTCACATTCATTCTACTAGGCACTATCTCTATACAATGGCATAAACTAGATTATTTTATGAATGGAAATACATAATTACAAACTTGTAAAACACTTAGCATAAATTGAACAGTTTATGGATATAATCCATAATCATAAAAATGTTTTCTTTGAGGAAGTATATACTCACAAACCCTTCATAATTATTTGTAAAGCAAATGAGAATTATCCTAAGTATATCCCTCGGGAGTGTCGTAACCAAGAGTGCAGCAATGCCCGTTGTCGTGCACCAGTTCTCATTCAAGTCTAGATCAAAGCGGTGTTTTCAGGTTTTAACCCTAGCTACATCTGTGTCAGTGCCGCCTCTACCTGCTCGTATCCAGACATGGATGTATTTGCTTGGAAAACTCACAAAATATCTACATTACCAAAATTATAGGAAGTTATTCTATACTAATCCTCAAAGTCTACCTTAGGGATATGTGTTCTAATCAGAGTTTATCTAAATCTAGTTTCCAAGATTATTGCTAAACTTCCTCTGATACCAACTGTAATGCCCCAACCCCAGTTATCCCGAGTCGGTGCATTATTTTAATACATTGGAATGATTACAAGGAATCAAGTCCCGAAGGACCGATCAGTTTAGCAGTCTTGGAAAATAGATTACGTACATCAATGTTACATTACACTTTATAACATAAAACACAACACAAATAATCCTTTATGAACGCCATTAATCAACTAGCTTAGACCTCAACATCAATCACAATACACTTCTTGGAATCCGGGGATAAATAAAACATAGAAAGGGTTGAGCTCAAATGCTCAGTAAGGGTAAGCAATATAGCAGAAGATAACATA
This sequence comes from Viscum album, assembly GCA_963277665.1. Taxonomy (NCBI): domain Eukaryota; kingdom Viridiplantae; phylum Streptophyta; class Magnoliopsida; order Santalales; family Viscaceae; genus Viscum; species Viscum album. Next base: position 1,869,698,630 of record OY728159.1, read on the forward strand.
AATATTTAGCATGGTGAATAATTGAAACCACCTGCCTTTACCAATAATAAACATGAATACTTTTATTGCAAGAATATGATCTGTCTAAATAATGATATAATAAAACATAATCATGGGTATTCTACTAGTTGAATGACCACATGAACCATCAATATTATTTTCATAATGAGGGAATGTATAATACCAGACTTTAATTTCTATGTCAAGGCCTTGTGCCAGGACCTATGGGATAACTATAACCGGACCCAAACCTGGAGAACCTCTATAACCAGACTACATCCCGGAGAGCCTCTATAACCAGACTCTAACCAGGAGATCCTCTGTAACCAGACTCCATCCTAGAGAGCCACTTTAACCGGACTCCATCCTGGAGGGTCTTTTGTAACCGGAACCCAACTCAGAGGGCTTACTTTTATTGGTCCCCAACCCGGAGCATACTAGTCCAATAAATACATCATAAGAAAGGTTAAAATATAACATAAACATTTGTATTAAAACTAGAATACTAAATGTCAACACATTAACTATAAACCATGAATGGTATAAAAATAGAACATCCATAGTCAAACATATCTTAAATCATTCAATAAAATATGGAAGATTTTATTATAATAAATCAACTTCAAATAAACTTAAAATCCATCAAAGGATGTTGACACGGATGAAATCAAACCCTTTTTTAGAGAAATATCTCTTTCTATTTTGAAATCATTTAAGAATCACATTATTATAAAGAAAAAATTTATTTTGAAAATATTCTTATAATCATGTAAGGGAAGCTTCGACGATTTTATAACAGCAGAAAATAGCCGCACCCACCGTATAAGATAAAGAAACATTCTTACCTTAATTTTGTCAAAAATGTTAAAAGTACCTTGTTTGGAAAATGACGGAAAGATTCCTTTCAAACCATTTTATAAAAAGTAAAAAAGGATATAAATAACTTTAACCCATAGTCTAGTAAATATTAAAAATGTTGAATAATACATTTTTAAGAAACTTGGATGTGGAAGATAAAGAGGTCCCATTAGATAATTACGTATAAACAAACTCAGATAATTAAGAGATTGCGAAATTAACCCTTACCTAATTGTAATCAATCGAGTCATATGAACAATAGTCAATAACAACCAAATGAATCATATAATATCACAAATATAAAAAAATCATGATAATAATTATCAAATGGCAGTACACAATACACCACAAGCAATAAATAAGTGGTGAACAATGGAAATCTCATGGAATTAAAAGTGAGATAATAAACCCCTTACCTTGTGTCTGACTTGACCCGTTCGTTCTTTAATATCCTGAATAAAAAAATAATGTTAACTTGTACTTGATTAAGAAACCTTCTCAAGTTTATTATTCATTTTATATCACTTATTAGCATGTTATAAACATTATGTAATCATTTATATTAATGACGTTCATTTTGTCGATATTTGGCCCGTGAGTCAAAAATGAACACCTTATAGTTACAAGTTGTTCACATGGTTAAAAGTTCATTATATACAGAATGATATTAATTATTTAGATATCATATATATCATATATTTCCAGTATATACATGTATTTATAATAGTACATAACATATTTGGGTAAGAAATGAAATGCACCGTTCATGGAGATGGTAAGCCGTATATATGCATGAACGCTAATTTCATTTATTTTTCTCATCTTAATGGAATTTAAACATAATGATACATAGTTATATTATAATTACAGTATAATATCATATATAATATCATTAATTCCATCCTTTATACATCCCACATATGGTATTAACGAGTCATATCACTTTGAGGGGGAAGTAGTCCATACGTACTCAAATGAATTTATCACATTTACCCATAATGGAAACCATTAAGGTATGCAATAAAAGAAAAATACAGAAGCATGAATAAAACATAAACATAATATATATCATATATAAATATATTTCCATCATAACGGCCACCATGAGAGGTGGTAGGAGGTAATTGAACATTCATCATTTTGTGAGCCGTTAGTTTTCCATCCACAGAAACATTATGTTCATCACCCATTAAATGGAGGTGTGTGTAAGTTTAGTTCTAATCCTTCTCATAAAAACATCCTAGTATATTAATGATACTGGTTTTTTTATAAAAGAAAGGAAAAAAATAGTTTAGGGGTCGGAGAAGTAAAATAAAATAAAAGAAGTTAAGAGAAACAATTGCCTTTAATTTGGGTAACATCCATTAGTTTGAATCAAAATCACTTCTTGAAGTGCCGTATGTATAAGGTAGTGCTTCAAGGAGGAGGAAAGGGATGTAGGGAGATTAATTTGGTAGAGTTTGGATGAGCCTAAAGGCTTTAGAGGTGTGATTAATTGTTTAGAAGTGGTCTCCTTTTATAAGGGAGAGGAGGGGGTCTTTTGGAAAGTGTGAAAATAATATTTTATTATAAAATGATATTCAGTTTCTAAAGGTCCAAAAATAATTAGGGTTGAATATAAGATGACTCATGGTTTAAATAAATTCATCCAATAATAATTGGACATGTTTTGGATATTATTGTATATTTATAATCTAATTTCTTTAAAACATTTATTAATGAGGTAAATACTGCACTATTATTGTGTCATAAATAATTTATTTTATTCGGTGTATAATTTTTTTTAAAAAAATACCATGATGTAGGAAATATTTTTATATTTAAAATTAATATTTATAGTCAAAAATATTACTTATATATCAAAATATAAAAATTAATTACTAAATGATTTTTATTTGGGTCCATTTATCCTTTACTTTAAATTAATTAATCTAAAGTGTCATTATCATTCATAAGTGGCTCTATAGGGTCCTAAAATCGATCCAAGGATTCCCCTGGTCAGACATTACTCATAAAATAAGGTTAGGACATGTGTTAAGGTAATTTTAAATTATTACAATATGCTTTTTACCTTGAATTACCCTATTTACCTTTTACTGCGGTAAATAAAAGTCAAAAGTTACAATTCACTAAAAATTATTTCTATCTTATTAAACCTCATTTTACTCCTTGAAATTAACCGTGTTTCTCAGATTTTTGAAATTGAACTCACAGAAGCGTTAAAATTATGTTTTATGTGAATTTTTAAATTCTCATAGGAGGTGGGTAAAAGACGATGAAAAGTTTAATAAAATTTTTATATATCTAAAATTATTATAAACTGACTCCAATGAATTACATTGAAAAAATATAGGTATTATGTGTCTATTTTTGACATAAATTAATTTAAATAAAATAAATAATTATTTTAATAAAAATTCTGTTTTGAACTATATCTTAGCGTTTTTCACTATTCATCAAAAATTGAAAGTTTTCAGAAAAATACCAAAAATTCACCCTAAGCTAATTTTGATATTCTGAATTCAAAAATTTAGTCTAATTAAAAAATTCAAAACATAGAAGTTGCATTTATTAATTTAAAATTAATTCTCGTTGTCAAAACTAAAAGGTGTATTTTTAGAAAATAATAACTATCAAAAGATTGACACTTGTTTATGTCCAATTTCCAAGTGAAATTACTTAAAAAAACAGAATTGGATTAAATGGTAAAAATATAATCTATTTATACTTACAAACCATTTAAATATATAATTTAACACTATAAATTATTTTTGATTAAAAATGATGTTTTTAATTAAAATTTAGAATTTTTCACTATTCACCAAAATATGAAAGTTATCAAAAAAATACTAATAATTTATCAAAACTAAATTTTTATCTCCTGATTCTAAAGAAGAAGTTTATTTTGTCAAATTGAATATATAAAAGTGTCAAATATAGGATTTAAAAAGGGTTCTCCCTCAAAAGGTGGTAAAGTTTCATTTTATGAAAAATACATCCGTTATCTAAAAAAATTTAATTTGTTCTTATATTATGTTTAAGAAACCCATAATATGGATTATAAAATTATAAAGATTATAGAAAGTTCAAAATTCAGTTAATACTCTTCATAACCACTTTTGAACGGCTAGTTTGGTAAGTCGTGGTGCGCTTGAACTCGGTGTTGCGTGTAGTGCAAGTTATTTAATTACGTTGAAAAATAACGTACTATGAAATCTTGGGGTGTTACATTTTACCCCATAATGATAATTGTTGTTATAAGAAAACTCAAACAAACCCAAATGATCATTCCATGCCCCACTAAAGTTGAGAACACAGGTGCCGAGCATATCCTCAATGATCTATATAGTTCTCTATATATGGCCATCAGACTACAGATGGTAGGTCGTGCTCAAACGGACCTGAGATCCCAGTGCCTCCTGAAGTCCTATCCAAAAGTGAGAAGTAAAACAAGGATCCCTATCAGATATTATTATAGTTGGAACTCCGTACAAACAACAAATTTATTTCATATAGAGATTTCTCAACTCCTCAAAAATGTTTGTATCTCAAATGTGTATAATGTGAGCTGACTTGGTTAGCCTAATGATCACAAACCATATCACATTATTCTTCCTTTGGGTTTGAGGTAACCCAACCACAATGTCTATAGATATTTCTTCCCACTTCCATGTTGGTACTGGAAGTGGTTGAAGCCAACTCGGAGGTTTCTAGTGCTCGGCTTTTACCAGCTAGCTTGTATAGAAACGAGATACAAACTCAGCAATGTACTATATCATACCTGGCCACAAAAACTATGACTGCATATCATAGAACATCTTCATGTTTCCACGGTGCGCAACCAACAAGGAGTTATGGATATCCCAAATCACAGCCTTCCTTTCCGCTGATGGCACAACAGAACGGTTTCGATTACACAGAACACCTTCTTTGGTGAACAACATTGGGGAGTCAGTATCCCCACCATAAAGAGAGTCTATAATGATTTGGAATTCATCATCAATCTTTGGTTCTTGAATAATCAACTCATTAAAGAGTATATGTTAGAGTAATATCAGCTTTCATGGAGGAGAGAACCAACATCGCCCAAGGTGACACACTTGGGTGAATAAAGGTTTTCTCAAGAAGATTGTCCAACTATGAAATTAGTTATTTCAGTTTAGTCAGATCCATTTAGTAAGAGGGAATATAAACATAATGAGTACTAGCGTCAAGTCAATGGAAAACTCAACCTATTATACTGGTGGTAATCTAAAAAAATCAGAAGTAAACCCGATAGCAAACTTGATGACAACTAGAGGGAGATCACTTATTCAAATCAGAAGCGAAGACAAATATTACCTTACCTATCTCTATATAAGAAGGTATGGACCTGTTTGACCATGGGTCTCATTCTCCTTGAAAGGAAAGAGACACCGCTGGCTGTGGTAAGGTAGAACGATCAAAATTAACAATCAATCCATGATTTATTGTCGACGAGCCAATCGATCCTGAATATGACATCAAGAGATTTCATGTTGAGTACTAGAAGATTCCAAGAAATCATTACATCTGATTTAAGGAAGACATAAATGGTATTAAAGAGACCCTACTATCCTTTTATACTATGGGGACTATTAATATCCATTGCAAAGTATAAAAGCTCCATAGAAATATTATGATGATTAATGGAATCGGTTGAAAAATTGAATGACATGCACCAGTATCAAAAAGAGTAGTCCCTGAAGATAATGCTATAGTAATGATATCTATCACGGAAATTAGACCTATATCAGATTCATCTAGAGACTCTTCCATTGTGTGAAGAATCTTTGTTCTATATGCATCTGGATAGAACCCATTTGTATGTGAAGTATTTGATTTCCCTGCAGTCTTTAAAGGTTCTGATGATCTTACTTCAACAAGATTCGAATCCACAACATGATTCGCTCACTAAAGTTTAGCAACAACCTCCTTTTGGATCTGATTCACACTACCTATAAGGGTAATTTAGTTACACAACATCATCCTTAAATAGGATGAAATTAGATTAACACTCAGACTATGTAACGAGAGAAATTATTCTCAAAAAAAGGAACAAAAAATATTTGGATTTCACTCTATACAAATCATAATAGGGAAAAGGCTGGAACTTCCCCATAATATGTCTTTCCCTAAATACCCTGTGTGTTTCAGTACACCTCATCATGCACTTCATATCATAAGCATTGACACATAAAGTGTTGACGTTCGTCAAGGGTTCCTAGAACCAATGTGAGTTATTTTATTCTGAATTAATATTTCTCATTTTATAATACAGACTCTCTCCTGGATTTTCTTTCGATTATTTCTTTTTTTCAATGCATGAAATCACAATACATATCAATAAAAATAATTATAAACCTCATTCGAAAATTATATCCCTAAAATAATTTGAAAACAAGGATGGTATCCCACATAGTTTTTTTAAAAAATATTTGTATATATATTTATGTTTATATATGTACACATATGTAAATATATATATTTATATATATCAAAATATCCTTTGATAATGATATTATCATTTAATAAAACATTAACCTTATTTAGTGATTAATTATTCAACAAATAACCTTTTATAATTTCAAGAAATTATCCTTTAAAAATATTAATAATTATCATTTTTAATCAGTATACTTCTCTTATGATAATTTTAAAAATCAAGGCATGTGATAAATATATTAAAATCATCCTTTCATAATCCTTGAAATTATACGTTAATAAATTTATATAAATAAATTATCCCTAAGAACGCGATATGATTATCAATATATATGTATGTATATATATGTGTATTTTAATATATATATATATATATATATATATTTTGATAAATTTTTTTAAAATATCTTTTGATAATCTCACATGAACTATTCTAATATAATTCAGGTTTAAATATATATATTTTTTCAGAATTGTGATGGATGGAAAAAATTAAGGAATAAGGTAATGAAATTAAAGTAATTTAAAATAAAATAAAAAAACCTAAGTATGAGGGAGGGATAGTGAGAATAGGTGTCACACACTAGAATGAGACGACTTTGGAAGAACAAAGTTCACAGCCTCACCTTTTAGGGGTTCCAAGGCTATGAAAAATCGAAGGAAACAACCTAATATAAGGATTTTATGGTTCTAATATTTAAAACCCAAAAAATTCATCATTCAATACCTCAAAATGGATCACCAAATTTAATGAATGATTCATCTAGAAATTAAGTATGGATAATTTAATTTCACCCAATTAATACTTTTAAATTTATAACTAGTGAAAACGGTTGAGAAATAGTGTTTTTGAATTAATGAATCGTCAAAAATGGTGTTATGAGATTATTGAAGATGAGTGAACATTGTATCCATGTTTTAGAATTAATTAAATAATTAAATAAAATTAATAAAATCAATTATATAATATAATTATTAAACAACATAAAAAATATAAATGACCAAACCAAATGCTAATTGCTAAAGAATGTTATATATCACCTAGGGTAAACACCTCATTCCAAACACAACGGTGGTCTCATAATTTTTATAAGATGCATCTTTTAATAGATATTAATTATTTATTATTTAAAAACCGGAATAATTAATTAATTAAAAGTAAAAAGGTTATTTTTTTGTGAGAGAGGGGTCCAAACCCTCAATGCTTACAAATGTTATACCCCGTCATAGGTAAACCACCTATTCTGGACCCATCGATGGTCTCATATTTCCCATACGTCACATCATTTGGGAGATATTTAATTATTTTTAATATATAATATATTAAATATTATTTAATAACTTTAACTCATGAGTGAGGCATCTTAATGTCCTGTTCCTTCGAATGTTAATCCTTTCTTAATGTAAACATCTTATTTCGGACATAATAGTGGTCTCATATTTCTAATATGACAAACCGTTTTGATGTTATTAAATCATTTTTAATGAAAGGTGTGCATTTTTAAAAAAATATTATATTTAATATTTTTTCCATCATCGCCAAGCCATTTCGGGTCTCAATCGATCTCCAAAAAATATTTATTTTAACATTCCATGATGTTAACTAGAATTTATGGTCCTTAACACATTTATTTAAAATTCATTGTTTAATCAATTTTTTCCATTTTATATTTTGATAATTTAACACATGTGGGTTTAAGAATACATGAAATCGTAATGGGTTGTTCCATTATTTATATGGTATTAAAGATATCATGTTTTTTTTACAGGAAGATAAATTGAGTTAAATTAATTTTCTATATAGACGCTGATTATGTTGGATGTCATGATACAAGAAATTTTACTTCATGATATGTTTTAATTTTTTTAAAGAACATGTTCTATGGAAAAATACAAAACAACCTCTTATATCTTCTTCTATTAGGGAAGTTGAATTTCTAGCTAGTTATAAAGTGACGTGTCATGTTATATGGATTAATAACTTCATTATGGGACTTTATATGTTTGATCCTATCTCTAAACCATTAAAGTTATTTTGTGAAAACTAGGATGAAATTTTATTCTCTAAGAATAAAAAGTTAATTAATACCTCCCAGATAATTGAAATTAAGTATATGATTATAAAATAATTAATTCATAATCAATTGGTATCCATATATAAAATTATAACCTATGATGTGTTTTTGGATCCACTGATGAATTATTTTTCACCCTAACCCTTTTTTGATCATATTTATGGCTTGGGATTATCTGACAACATTAATTTAGAGATAACTCTATGTTTTAGATACTTAGTATTGTGATCACATAAAATAGAGATTCATGAATTTTTTAATGTATTATGTTTTTTTCTTATATTCAATATTCCCATTATATTTAATAATTATAGAAGAAATATTATGTTAAACAACTTGGATGAATTTGGTGATTTATTTAATTTATGCATGATCACAAGTTATTATAACTAATATTGTTGATGGTACCGAATTCATATAAAAATAATGAGTCTGTGAAAATTATTTTTATTTTTGGACATGATTCAATTCAGTGGTTTAGATATACATAGATATTATTAAGGGATGTAAAACTATTGGTAGTTACCTATTATTAAACCATTTACATCCATTTTTTATGCGATATAATGTTAGAATTGATGGAGTCCAATCTGTAATTTGGATTGTAGGATTAAATTTATCACAAATTAATACAATTCTAATAAATTAATGTGTCCACATAAAAATTACTTAAGGCCTGATATTTAGTCCATGATATATGGTTTAGTAATTGTACTTAATATGGGATGGCCCCACCTCTTTCTTTATTTTTTCATGACAAGTGTTAGGGTTATAATGAATGTTTATAAATATATATCTTTGCCAGAAAAGATACTTACAATAACTCTATATGATTTTTTTTCTTTCTATGAAGATAAAAACCTATTCTTAATATACATAAGGAATACATCTCCTCTTATAGAGTAAAGCTGTGAAGAATGTGCATAATTAAATAGTAGCGATTGATCAAGGTTAGATTTTATTTTTCATGTGTTTCATTCATATATTTGATAAGATCGGTATATCTGCTAATAATATTTCGGTATGGGACAAAAAGGATTCCGCCTATCAAAATTATGATTCCAGTATCGTAATATGGAAATATTGAAAATATATGAAAAGGTACATTGCACCTACTTTCCAACTGAACTAGTCACCCTTACTCTCTAACAGAATACATCATAGAACTAATATCTATTCTATATCCACATACCATATCCACATATCTACATCCCAAAATCTACAACAGAACCACAACCACAACCACATACCACATACCACATGCCATGGCCATGTTTGAGTTGGTGTCCTAAGAGAAACTATTTATAATTTAGATTGCATGTATATTTGAATAAGTTAATATTAATAAAATATATTATTATATACTATGCATTGTTCAATGTGACTTAATGTAATAATATCCTAGAGTATTTGTCACATTTAAAAGGCTATAGCTGGTCCCCGCTATGATGAGAACCTTGAAATGCTATGATGATATTCCTAGATATTATTCTATAGTCAGATAACATTATATATTGTGAGCCATAGTATGTTTACTATCCTGTGTGAGTACTCGTAAGCGAATGAGACCTTATCTTATAAAATTCACCCTCAGTAATATCCAAGAAAGGATATTAAGTGAACACAACTTCTAGTAGGAATTACACATGTTTAGGTATCATTGGATATTTCTATCCACATTCATGTGTAATGATACTTAGAATTTAAGATTATTATTAATACATGTTTTGGATTACACACTTTTATGTATATCCATAATCCACAAAGACATATAATCTCGAAGGAGTTGTGTATTTAGGGTATGTCATGAATGATATATTGTAAATGAATAATTCAAGTAAAGAATTTTCCATTCCATCTTTATGGAATTTTATATATCTTCAATTTTAATGAAATAGAACCATCCCATTAAATTACATAGCCATGGTTTATTGATGTATTCATTTCATATTGTCAAATAAATCCATATCCATCATATAAGATGATGAAATGTGTGTGAAACCTACTTTATGGGATAAAATGATAAAGGGATTATATAATACAATGAGATTTCATATGTGATTGTTTTCATTGAGACTTATCTGCTTCCTCTGTAGGGGATTTCATTTGATAAAAGAAAGTAATGTTCGACTTTCGGAAAATTCACTTAATTACACTGAGGAAGAGGCCTAAAGGGACAAAAATAAAGTGTTTACATTGAAATTAGTTAAAAATTATTTATATTTAATTGTTTTAATAAATATTATTTTGTATACTGATGAGTAATTTTTATTAAGGATTTCTTCAATGATGAAAAATATTAAATAAATATTTATTTGTAGCCTAATTTTCACAAACCATCTTAAAGTGGCTCATTCCACGACACCCTAAGACTGCCTTCTATAGGCCTAGGTCTGGGGAATAATGTGACCCAGGCATATTATAGACATGGGAGGCCTTAGCCTAGATACCTAGACACACACACACACACATCTCCAAGCCCCAAATATACTGAAATTTAAGAAAAACTAAACAACCATGCATGCCTATATATAAATCCCACAACCAGAGTATGGCATGAAGTAAAGGAAAGTGAACATGGCTAAATACAAGCCCACTAAAAAGTTTCTAAAAACAAGTCTGACTAGAATGTAAATATAGGTATTGATATCAAGATACTATAGGAACACTCCTCGGTCTATTTGACCTCATTAAGAACCATCTGGCCTCAGTTCATATATGACTCTATGTAAAGGTTGATCATCTGCACAAGACACAATATGTGTTGTTAAAGCCCATGAAGGGGTTTGTATAACAATATCTAGAAGGACACATTGAAACCAAAAATCATATAACAGAAGAATAATATTCAACTCTACGTAGGAATATGTCTATAATACATATAAGAAAAATATGAAGATATAATCAATAAAGACACACTATATCAATGTAAGGTCATTGTCATAATGACAACCTAGTTTTCCTACTGTAAAGGTTACACAAAGAATTCATCTGGAAGAACACACTCCATGAGTTTGATATCATTACTTACAGCCATCCGAGATGTTATGATCATCTGATTTCATCATAGGAAGTATATGATAGAAGAATAAATAAACATGATACATTGACGAGGATCACTCCCAAGGCCATGAGTTAGACCAACAATTCAATCTAGATTAACCAATTAAGTAGAGGACGGATGCCCACATAGTGTTGGTCACAACGATACCAAGATGTACCCCTAGGGAAACGAAATGATAGATGATCTCACTACAAGACTCATAAAAGGATTCCAGCAACACTATCAATGAATTCCTACTGAAGGGATCTCCATCCTATTTTTTGGAGGTGATTCCATACTAACCCTTAGGGAGAAGGATATAGGGATCACACCCTAATAAATATTTTCCATCATACAGAGGACAAAAGCTCCAATCCAACATTTAGGGAATACACAACGTGTAGTAGGGTTACATGTTGTGTCCCTTTGACCTTGGGTCCATCCTTTGTAAATGGCCCAGGTACGTGTAATAGTACATGGTGTGTGACTTCCGGTGTAATTATACTCATGTACCAGTACATGGATTAGCCTATATATGCATAGCCTAGATGTGTTCGTGTAAGATTACATGACTTTTTCAGGTCTGTGTACTCCATCATGTGTATGTGTACCCTTTAAGGAATACATTGAGCCACTGGGGATGGGTCACATGTTGTCTGATAGGGACACACATTGTGTGTTCTTTAACATCATCTCAAAAACCTAATTGTCTCTATAAGGGCCCAACACTGAATGTAGCTCTGAATTACACACTTCATTGTTTGGTATTTTCTAGAAACATTGATCTTCCTTCCGCGTACACTCGCACCACCACTGCCTTGGATTTCGGACACAATTTTTTTTTGTAAATCATGGATCTACTCTAGCAGGGCCTCGCCGTTGATCCTCACCAAATTCCAGTAACTCGATACACACAAAAATCTGTTTCCATTCATCCCCATATCAATCGCACACACCATCCAAAACCAGAGGTCTCCAATATGGTCCAATCCATTCACCGCTATCATCATCGTAACTCTTTCATGTAATACTGATCCCATATCTACAATATCAAATCGTTGTGCTAAGAAATGGGGGCACACCGATCGATTCCTCCTTGAATGTCAAGCCATATACCTAATTAATAATAGCTACCTTGAACTAAGAATTGGGCGAGAAATGATCCAAGACCAATCATGATGAATAAACCTCAATCAATGTTAATGTTGACCTTGATTTTTTTCCATTAGAATAATGAAATAAGTGATAAAAAATAATAACAAAAAAATTCTCCCTATTTATGAATAAAACATACCCATCCTACAATACTCATGATCAATTGATCAATATGTTGGTTTATTGATCCATCATTATCATAGAAATACAAAACAAGAAAAGAACCCAAATAAAAAAACATCCTTTCATGAGATGGATTGATCTATAATACAAAACAGAGATACATCATGATTGTTTGTGGGATCCTATGATTCCATCCCACACCTGTTGTCGGACATTGATCTAATCATCATCTACCAACATAATCCCTCCAGAACATTCCAATGGCTCTCCAACGATCTGTAGGGTTATGATACTAACCCTACAATTCTTCCATAAGATTATTTAAAAATAAAATAATTATTTTTCTGCATCAATGAGTGAATAAAAATCATATAACTTAATTATTTTATTTATTTTATACCCAAGATGATTTTTTCCCAAACACCACATACCAACAATGGTTATATCACACCTAGGGTAAAACCAATATTTTTAACTCAAATGTGCCCTAAAATTTCTAATATGAACACCCTTTAAAAGCTATTCCACTTTTTCAGGAAAGCTGTGCTCACAAGCTACTTAATATATTTAATACATTTCAAATATTTATTCAGGGAACACAGAGCCTCTGAATCAGATCCAGTCTCAACTCATGGTCTCAAAAATAATCAATAAAATATCCAAAAATAATAAATGGAAAATATGCATCATTACATTCTCCCCCCATTAGGGATTTACGTCTCAAAAAATTCAAAAAAATGGTATATAAAGAGATGTGGGTACTGAGCACATATCTAAGACTTCCGCTCCTAGGTGATACCCTAATGATTTGCATGCTACCACCAGACACACACTAATGAAATCAATCAACCATAAAGGATCCTCTCATGATGATCCAAAATCTCTATCTAGTACGTAGGAAAGTTAGATCCATCCTCAATGTCCAGCTCGCCCCAGTCAATAACATGCGATGGGTAAGGTATGTACCTTCTCGGCTATGACTCATGGAAGGAATTGTGTAAGAAGGATATATGGGATGGTAGATCTAAGTGGTATTCCACTTTTCTAACTCTACATACGATCTAGAATGTTCAAATGAATTTTGGAGATAAATTATATACCTAGGTAAATATCCATAGTCCACATCGATGTGATACTAGAAGGAAAACATGGTATCCTTCATAAAAATACAGAGGCCTCCATCATCTACATGAATAAAATTTTTGATATCTATGTTTAGTATTAATCTTGTCCTAAATGGAATTCATGTTCTCAGTATTAGTTCACACTAACCTTGGTCCTATAAGTGATAACACTCCTAGGGAATTCCAACAATGTGGTGATTTGTAGGGTCTCCCATAAAAAGCCACGAATGGTTTCATATTAATGGTGGAATGGTAAATATTATTTTATTCTAACTCCACCACAGGTATGAGATCCTCTCCACTACAACAAAACTGTAACATAAAATCTTGTATGATGTCTTCTTGAACCTAAATGGTCTGCTCAATCTATCCATCAGTCTGGGGGTGAAACACTATGATCAAGTGCAATTCATTCCAAAAATCCTCCTGTAATCACATCCATACTCAAGATGTGAAGTGAGCATCATGGTTAGAAATTATTGTTAAAGGAAATCCATGGATTCAGACTATCTCTTTCACATATAGTTATACAAATCTCTCTACTGAACTCTGTTCCCAAATAGATAACGTGTGGTCCTCCTTGGTGAGTCGGTTTATTATCACCCAGATGGTGTTGTGTCCCATCGACATACGTTGTAAGCCTGTACCAAAGTCAATTGATATCCCATACCACATTCATTTTACAACCTCAAGGGGAGGATATAAACCCACTTGAACATGGTGTTGGACCTTCACATTATAATAAGTATGGAATTGAGAGAAATACTCCACAACTCTATTCCTCATCCCCGACAACCAAAACTGACGTTAGAGGTCCTGGATCATATTTTACACACCTGGATGCACTGCCAAAGGAGATGTATGAAACTACCTCAAAACATCCTCCTCAAATGCCACTAGTACCATCATGCATCCTCTTATAAGAATGACATGATCTAAACCTTCAAAAAAATCCATCAAGATCATGTCTAGTGGATATATGAGTATGTAGGGTCTCATAGTCGATATCCCCAATCTATGCCTCCTTAACCTGTTACAAATGTGGATGGGTAACAACCATCGACTGGAGTTATGCTTCTCTGTATCCAACTTCTAAGGATAACAATAACAAGGCCAACTACTCTGACACCTCACTAAAAAAATACCAACAAGATCTCCTATCAAGAGAATTTGCTACCACAATCCCCTTCCCAAGAGTATAGGCAATCTCAATGTCACAAACCCAGGCGAACTCTAACCATTACCACTGTCTCAAGTTGTGATCCTTCTTAGAGAAGGTATACTTGGGAATCCTATACTCTGAATGGATGATAAAATTATCTATTATTAGGTAGTGTTTCTACATCTTTAGTATAAAGACTACTACTGCTGAGCTGGGATCATGGGTTATGTAGTACTGATCATGTGGTGTCAACTAACATGAACCATAGGAAGCTCCACACGTCCTTCATGCTCTTGGGTGGATCCCAAGCTAACTCTATATCAACCTTATATGGGTCCCCTTCCACTCCATCTAATAATATAACATGTCCTAGCAAGTGGACCTCTTGAACCCAGAACTATAACTTTGACAACTTCCTGTAAATCTGGTGCTCTCGGAGTACGTCCAAAACCATCCTCAACTCTCTCACATGGTCCTCCTTTGATTCTAAGTATAAAAGGATATCACCGATAAATAACACCACACACTAGTCTTAGAAATAATGAAATATCAGGTTCATGGGTCCCATGAGCACTTTTAGGGTGTTCCTCATTCCAAAGAGAATAACGAAGCTCACAAAGTGACCAAATTTACATCTGAATTCTATCTTTGGTATATCCATATCCCATAATCAGAACCGATGACATCCCAACCTGAGGTCAAAATTAAATAACCATCATTCCACTCTCAAATAATCCAATAGGTCATCAATACTTAGTAGTGGATAGTTATTTTTCACTTTCTACTGGTTCAAGCACAGATAGTCTACATATAACATCAATATTTAGTCTGACTTGTTGGCGAAAAAAATGGGGATGCCTAAGATGAAACACTGGGTATTACAAATACCTTCCACTAAAAGTACTACAACTACACCCTATACTCGTGAAGCTATGTGGGATACATCCAATATGATGGAATAATATTAGTGTCATCTCAGGGTGTAGATCATTGCATAAGTTTATCTCTATATAGGGAGTTAATCATGGAACATCCTTGAGAAAGATTTAATCATACTCTTCCACCACTATAGGGAACTAAAAACTCATAATATCCAATGAAAAATGGTCATTCTAGGCAATTTATGAGTAATCTGATTCACCATCTTATGCCTGAGTACATCCTACACTGCCTAGGATTCCTTTTCACCCAAAATGGAAAACCTAGTCCCATCACCGTAGACATACCACATCCTCCACATGAAATTGTTGACCAGGTCATGAATGGTAGATAACCATTATATACCTAATATGACACCATAATTCCTCATACTAACATGGATATATCCCAATAGAAACTCTCACCTCCAAGAGTCTGGTCATATTGTCTTTACATGTATGCGATCGCAGAATAGTCTTCAATATATGTCTCTAGGAACAAGGATTGAGCTATGGGCACTATCTAAATCTCTAAGTCTTGAAATATATATGTGGAAATAAAGGATTTAGTAGAAATTTTGTATTTCATTACTTTGGATATAGTATAAAAGACATAGATCAGACCTTGTATCATTCCCAGAGCCTCTGGGTCATAAGCCTCGACCACCTACAGTTTCTTCTGACCTTATCCCCCAGCTCCCTGAGCCTACCCTAGACCACCTAGGGGTGGTGGTAAAACGTTAATGCATCTATCACCTATAGCTTCTTTCCTAGCTCGTATTCCATATCCTCCACCCAGGGTACCTATATTCTCATATAATGACCTCTTCCTGGACAACCCATCCACGATCTCCCTATAAGCTATATGATGGGTTGGATAGTCTCATACAAGACATACCCATCCATCATATGAGTATCACACCTCTCCCTAAGCTAATTGGACCCTTCCTGCGAGCACCGAACCATAGATTCTCTGTCCTGGGACTTCATCCTAAAACATATTGCATATAGGGTCCCTGAAACTACATCGACTCCCTACTGCTGAGGTCTCATATCCCACAAAACCACTACCAAAAACCGCTACACATGTATTCTCATTCAGGAAAATTTCAAATACCAAGATCTCTCGAGAACCCCAGCATAACTAGGAATTCAAATAGGTACAACACTAACTTTTATTTCTCTATATAGTCTGTGATTGAAGGTTTAATCCTAGAAGAACATATCTCAAACCATATTAATCGAGTACCTGAAGTGGATGGTAATCCTCGATGAATAATAATATACTATTATGATGACCCGATGGAGCTTCAGATGCTTGTGAAGACGTATATACCTTAGTGTACCTGGAGTGAAATTATCTCTTAAAATGATCTCAAACATAGAACAAGCTAGAGTCGCCTCGTAATAATACAGTGTCACTAAACCCTACCATCGTCCTGCTGATCCATGGAGAAGGATCACTACTAAGACTTCCATATGATATACAAGTATCCTGGCTAGATAAAAGTATTATGTCACCACCTCAATCTAGTTATCATCCACCTGTGGCATAGGATTTTCTCAAAACCTAATGGGTAATTGTCTCTAGAACTTTTTTATGTGCACTTAGCCTGCACACCTAATCTTCTATTACGGTGGGTACTATCTACTTCTCTACAGGTTGTGGTATAGCTGGTGCACCACCTAGAGGTAACATATCTAGTATTGGTAACTATATCAATGCCTCATAACTGATTGTATCATCCTTGCAACCCTAATTCTAAACCCTTTCTGGCATATGTCGTAGAGGCATCCTGAAATTAAACATGATTTACCATGATCAGTGAGTATATATGGAGAAATGAAAAATTAAGGACATAAAAAATCACAATCAATTCTTATTTGATGCATGTACCATTATATTTCATGTAACTAATTTTTCTCATATACATAGTCTAAAATCAGGTGATCAGAGTCCTTGTGTTTGGAAATGTCAGCCACTGCACTAACACTGGAAGCTCTGTACTAAAAGAAAAACTCAAAACACTTTAAATTTTTCCCAAACCAAACTCATAGACTCTTGTACTATGGTAGAACCGACTAATATGATTCTTCCAAAACCCATCCCAAATGGTCCTATGTCATGATACCCCAAGACCAAAATCAAAAGGCTTGGGGATAGTGACTAGAGACAAGTTAGAATATACCTAACATGGGAGGCCTTAGCCTATGTACTTAGACACACACACACACACACACACACACACACATCTCTAAGCCAAATCAATACTCAAATGTAAAAACAACTCAAAAACCATTCATGAATACATTTAAATCCCACCGCTAGTATAGGACAATAAGTAAAGGATATAGACAAGGCCAAATACAATCCCACCAAAAGATATTGAGAACATGTCCAACCTAAAAGTAAAGATAGGTACAAACGTCAAGATACTATAGGAACACACCTCGATCTTTCAAGACTCACAAAGAACTATCTAGTATTGGTCCATCTAGGACTCCATTAAAAGGTTCATCATCTGCAAAAGACATGATATGTGTGATAAAATCATGTTCATTTTTTGAGTATAACAATACCCATTATGACACCTCAAAAACACAAATCATAAAACAAAATAATAATACTTAGCTCTAAAATGGTATATGTCTACAATGAATATAACAAGAATATACCAATATTATAAACAAAGAAAGATAGTCTCAAGGTAAATTCATCACCATAATTCCATCCTAGGATTCCATCATGAATGATTCCATATAGCACACATCCGGGAGAACAATCTCAATGAGTTTAATCTCACTGATGACATCAATTAGAGAGGTTGTTTTCGTTGGGTCTCGTCAAAGGATGTATACAATGGAATTATGATGAGATAAGATACACAGATTAGGATCACTCCCAATTCCATGGGTTTTACCATTAACTCAATTTGGATTAACCTGCTAACTATAGGATGGACACCAATGTAGTGTTGGTCGCAACGATACCAAGAAAAATACCTAGGGAAAAAATATGGTAGAGGATCTCACTCAGAGCCCCACAGAAGGATTCCAAAAACTCGATAAAATAAGTCATAATGAAGGGATAATTATGCATACTAATTATTATGGTAAAGGATATGGGGAATGCAACCTAGAAATTTTTGTCCAAGATATAGAGGAAATGGCTCCGAGTCTACATTTAAGGAGTGTGTGATGTGTAGTAGGGTTATATTCCATATCCCTTCGATATTGGTTCCTACCCACATAAATGTTATATGTCCATGTAATAGTACATAGTGTGCGACTGCCCCTGTACTTCTCCCAGTGTACCCAAACATGGCTTAGCTCATGTATGCACATCCTGGACGTCTCCTTGTCGGAGTAGACCACATGATCATGCTCATCAACTCTAGCCCGTGTCTGTGTACCCTCCAAGGTACACACCAAGGCACCAGGGAAGGATAACATGTCATGTGATAGGGTAACATGTTGCATGATCCTTAACTTCCTCCAGAAACCGTAGCCACTACTATAAGGGCTCTACATAGCATATATCTCTAAAGCTCACACTATGTTGTTTGCAATTTTCTAGAAACCCTGGTTTTTCATTCTATGCATTCTCATTCTTCCACCACCTTGTATTTTAGCTTTATTTCATTATAAATCACATATAAACTATATCCAAGACTCTATGTTGCTGCACACTAGATTTTGGTCACCTGACAGGAATGAAAATTGATTTCCATTCATCCCTATCATCATCGCACGCACCATCTGAAACTAGAGGTCTCTAATCTAGTTTGGTCTATTTGTCACTACCACCATCGCACCTTCATCAGGTCGTAACAAGACTATATCAACAATATCAAATAATTTTTCCACAAAAAATATGCATAATTATTTATTCCTTGGTGAATGTTGAACCACAATCCAAATAAGGAATGCCTGTAATGAATGAAGAATCAGGGGAGAAAATAACAAAGAACAGTCATGAGGAATGAACCTTGGTCAATGTTCATACTGACTGGGATATATTACCAATAGAATAATGAATGGAGATATAATAAATAATCACATTAAAATTATCCCCATTCCTTTGTAAAACTGACCCATCCCATAAAACACATGATATTTGGATCAATCTGTTGGTTTACTAATTCGTGATTAGATAGAAATAGAAAACAGGGAATGAATAAAAATTTATCAATTTCCCACCTTGATCTAAATAGATCACTCAATAAGAACGTAGATTTACCACGATTTTTGGCAAGATCCTATGATTTTGTTTCACACTAGTTGTCAATCTTTGATCCTGTTGTCATTCTCCCATGGCATCCGTCCAATGCTCTCCAAAAATATTAGGGTTATGTGGCTAACTCTAAAATTCTAAAATAAGTTTTTTTAAAAATAAAAGTAATAGGTTACTACATCAATGATTAAAATAAAATAATTTAACTTAAATATTTTATTTATTTTACATCCAAGATGACTTCTCCATAAATAACCGGCACCGACAATAGTTATGTCATTCATAGGGTAACCATTACTTTCTAAAATCTACAATGCCTTCATATTTTTTATTTGGTCCCCATTTAAATGTTATTCCTCCTTTTCAGGAAAACTACATGTACGTGAAATTTAATGTATTTAATATAATTTAAATATTTATTCCGGGAACACTAGGCCTTAGAACTACACACCATCTCAACGCTTGGTCTGAAAAATAATCCACACGTTATCCAAATATAATACATGGAAAATAAAATTCATTATAGTAATTATTTAATTATTTCAATATATTATATTTATTTATCCCATAATATTCACAAGGTAATAAATTTTTATTTATTAAATATGAAATAAATTTAGTTACATGAATATTAAATAGGTATTTATTTTACATACTATGACTAATATATATATATTTATTTATTGAATGAATAATATTTACATAAATATTTTTTTTAGGATTTGATAAATGTTGAGGAGGATGAATGGATCGAGTTTCAGGTATTATGATATATTTTTATTGACAAGATTGTAAAAATATTATTTTTTATTCTATGGGTTTGCACACTCCATTATGTAAAATAGTTATATTATTATTTTACAGGGTATGAGGTTCATTATGATTTTAATATATTATTAAAGTACCCTACGAAATTAATTAAATAGCAAACCCTAATCTTGGACCTATAAATAGATGACTATGTAATTTGTGAATAGATTGATCATTGTGGAAAAACATTCCTCCCATCCTCTTCCTTCTCAATTCTTCTTCTCAAGATTGGGAAGAACAATAGAGATTTCTTCAAGTCTAAAAGAATGTGAAACAATCAAAGAAGATGATACATTATGATCAATCAGTAAAACTAACACCCAATGTTTCATCAACATTAATCAAACATTGAAAGAGCACATGTGGATCACTGATACATGGGATCTAATTTGGGTCCTCATGAAACAATGATAATACATTGATCAGGGTTGTACAATCAACACTATAAAGAACTATTTTTTTCCATGGAATAATTTACAATATATATATATATATATATTAAGAGCTTGGTGCTGAGATGAAAAGTTATTCTGAGGCCCGGTGTGACCAAAATTAATTTTATAAATATATTAAATATATTTGTTATTGAGAGTGCAACTATTCTTAAAGAAAATGGGATCAATCTTAAATAAAATATAGGATCATAAATGTGAGACCATATTTGAGTCTGGAACATGTTTTTAACCTAGGAATGACTTAAATTCGGTTGGTGTGGGGAATTCAGACTCCTTTCTCATTGGTAATACATTTAGTTGATTAATTAATTATTCAATTAATCAATTAATTAATTAATTTGGACCTAAACGATATGTTTCTATGTATATCATCATTGAAAAATTTCCAAGGCTAGGCTCATAATCTTGGAATCACTAACAACACTCTCTTTCCTCCTTCTGTTGTTGGATCTCATCTGTTGATGATGGAACATTGGATTAGAGCAGACCATGACATAATGAACTCAATGAATGCTCAAAATTGTTGGTGGGTGGTTTCTTTGATGATGAATGATCTGTAATCAAGGTATGGCTCATAAATTGGATTTTTTCTAGCCATTAGATTAAATAGTTGGTTGGATAGACCCCTTCTATTGATATATGAAAAATTAAAACCTTTTCATGTGCCCATATATAGGTTAATTTTGTTATCTCAATTGTCTTCAGACCCCGGTTTCCCGTACATTATTTTTGTCCAATAACACTTATCCAATTATGTTTAAAACTTTTTTCTTATGATTTTCCACTTGTTTCTTCACATTCATCCCCATTTCATCACTGAGGTCTCGATCCAACAATTTATGGGAGGTTCTGAGCCCGATAAGATCCTATGATTCATAACGGTTTCATGAACGAGGAGTGGATGAATGATCTCAGCATAGATCTGGAGTGTTATCAGGTTTTGGATGTTTTTTTGTTGATTCAATATCAAGGAATCGATGCTTGAAGGTTTGGTGGCATGAGGGACAAGAAGCAAACATCAATGAACATACAGATCTGATTTGTTGTGAACAATGACTGAAATCTGTTAACCACAGCTATATCTACCATTTTTGGTTGGTGATAGGTAGAAATCAAAGGTGGAATAGATATATTTATGTATGGGAACCAGATCTGAGAAAACTGTGAGAGAACCCGACTACACTATGTGTACAAGGATAAACACATAGAGTGTATCCCCTTAGAGATGGCTTCTAGGGTTTTAGGAAAATTTAAGTATGACATGACGTGCAACCCTCATGCACTTTGTGTACACCTTTTCCTGGTTGGATAACCTATGTGGAGGATCACATGTGAGGGATATCATATGGAAGTATAGGACCAAGTACACGACTATGTACCCAAGTACACGAACATGAATTTATCATATGAGCAGCATCCCATGTTTGGAAACATGCCTTGTACAATGTACACAGACATAGGGTAAGGTACACAGACATAATTCGCAAGACATGACCTGATCCCAGTTAGATCGGACATGTCATGTTGTCCACCTAGATGGAATATAATACTATATGGGATTAGATCCGTGTGTTTTCTAGTGACATGACTTGGAGGTGGAGTGGGAAAACATGTTATGTGGGTCCCATCACATGTCATGTACCCCTTTGAGATATTTTGAAGAAACTTTAATCCTTCGTATCTCTTTCATTTGAACTCAGATTTTGGATAATGAGTATCTTATCTTGAGTGGTTCTCCACATAGAACGTGATGGTTCCCTCATTTTCATATTTTGAGAAACAATGTGAAAACTTTTGTGTTCTATGACTACTAAGGTGATTCCAAACGATGGTAGTGGTCAGGAAGGATCACCTGGGGCTTCTTCCGAGTAGAACCCCCTATCAGAATTGGGTGTGGGTCATTAATGATCTTTGTGGAACCCACCATCAGTATGGGAATGGGTCCCATACAACTACCTTCTGATTAGAACCCCATTTGGTACTAGGGCATAGGTCATTGACTTCTTAGTGGAACCCCGTATCAGATAGTGTGCAGGTCCTCGATGACTCAAGTGGAGCCCTCATGTGGTACTAGAGAATGGTTTCTTGACTTACAAGTGAAGAGACCCAATCAGATATGACACATCTTGTTGATAAATAGTGTAGAACCCCCTATCACACCAGGGTGCCATTCCTCAACCTATAGAGTGGACCCTCCCATCAGCTTGGGCATGAGTTCTCTACCTAATGAGTGGAACACACTATCAGCACTGCACACAGGTCCCCTTGAGACCAAAGTGGAACCCAAAATCAGCATGGGAATGGTTACTCTAGAAATACTTGTATAGTGTAGCACCATGACATACTAGAGAATGTTACCTCTACTTCAAGTTTGTGGAACCTCAACTGTGAAACATAGTGACGAGGCATGTTTTAAATTACACAGTTACAACATGGATGGCCTGTGGGATGCTAGGAATCATTGGTTGGATTCTTGTAACTATTGGAGACTCTTCTTCCTAGGATGAGATGTGATATGGAGATCCCATTACTCTCAAATTTAGGCATCGTGTGATTGAGAATATATATATATATATATATATATATATTCTTTTTTATCCAAAAAATGGATTTGGTTAGTCTTTTTCTAAGATAGGAGAAAATGCATGGGGTATGCCACATGATTTTCATGTTTATCTTTTCAGGGTTGGATGAGTCTAATATCTTTCTATAAGTTGATAGAGCTATACCAGTTTTTTTCCTACTCATTGTGTTGATCCCCTTATGTTTGGTAGAGGTTTATTTTACTCTTGGTCTTGGTTGAGCAGTTCTATTTGACTGTATCTTGCATCTACTATCTTTTTTTCCAATTGTATCTCTTACTACTCCCCTTAATCTTTCGTGAAATCCTACAACATATTTTTATACACACCCCTACATGGGATTTCATCACAAATGTCATGTCTTATGTAGACGATAGACTGGTCGACCAGGACTACAGAGGAGTTTAGGGATACCTGGAACATTGGACCGCATATGGTGGTCGCATCTTGGAGATCCTGAGTAGGGATCTCTCAGCAGTTTACTTTTCTAGTTTTTCTAGTTGGGACCTATTTTTGGTTGTTCTTTTAGTTTACCCTTTTATTTTTTGTTTAAATTGTAGAACTCTTTTACACCTTAGAGGTTATACATTCTTGGTTTACTTTCTATCCGTGTTTTATCTTTTACTCTTTGTCTCTGCACTTCGATATCAAGATTTATGTTTGTGTGCATATAGAAACATAAAAAAGGCCTCCCTGAGTTAGTTATTCCTTCATCACTAGTCTCCACCTTCAGGCTTATGGAGGAATGCATGGGGTATTTGAGGCTTGATCCCCTTCATGGTTCGTGTAATGAATGATTTAGTATTAGAT
The DNA here is from genome assembly GCA_963277665.1 of Viscum album. NCBI lineage: Eukaryota > Viridiplantae > Streptophyta > Magnoliopsida > Santalales > Viscaceae > Viscum > Viscum album. Next base: position 1,869,723,441 of record OY728159.1, read on the forward strand.
AAAGTTCATTCTATGGGACATTAATGGGACTAACCGCCTTAATAGGATATGGTTACTTTTATGGAGACAATGTGTTAGGGTCTCAAGTGTGGCTCCCAGTCTAGGGAATCTAGTGATGGTGCAGGGGCCGACATATCCATTCATGAGGACCTTGAAAACATGCTTGTCAACTATGTATATGGAGACATTGGTTGCAGGGTTTAATTATACATGAATCATATAGGATCGAGTCTTTAAATATCTATCTTGAGTTACCTACCCATTATATATATATATATATATATATATATTATCTTCTAACCATTGAAGATCTTGATGAATCAAAGGATTCCTCTATGACACCATCCAATGAGGATACTAGTACTAAATAATGACGATGACCCATTGAGTGATGATGCCTCAGTTTAGTGTCTCTAATACAATACACATCCTCTACGTGGGAAGGTAGTATCATCCATGCCTATTGATAAGAAGGTTGTTCCATTAGAGTAGTCTAAAGATGTGCACATGCTTAGTGTACTTCATGAGTTCCAATTCCATAGGCCATCGGGGTTTTGTTTTTTTAAAAGGTGTTGTCTGGCCACCAACCAAGACACAATTTATTACTAATCAGAAAGACAACTACAAAAGTCTGAAAGAGGTGATCCTATTATAATCCTTTTCATAAAGAGGGATTAACTCAACTGGTAAATCCTACAACCAAGTGAGGCCCTGATTGATACCCTTATTGTAAAGACCATCTGCAACCGTGTTCGCTTCACGAAAGGCATGCATGGCTATGTAATTGTTCTCATGGAGCGAATCGAAAAAGATCATCCAATGCGTGGTGAGTGGCCAAGCATGGTGTGTCATGCCATTCCAAATAGCTTAGAAAATGGTGGTAGAGTCACTTTCGAACCAAATGTTGTTCAATCCCTTTTTTCAGAAAAACTAAATCGCATGGCTCATAACCAACATTTATGACTCCAATGAGGTGGCCGAACCACAACTGGTAAATAAAAATCCAAGAGTTCGACCATGAAAATCTATGAAGATAGCACCGCATCCAGCAGGAACCATATTGCCTTTGGAAGCACCATCCACATTAACTCTGATCCAACTAGGAAGAGGATCTTGCCAGAAAACCTCAAAGGTTCACCTCTACTTCCTGTAGAGACAATTGATTCCAAGTTGCTAAAGGATCATCAAGTCTCCAACATTGTTGTGACAAGGGGATTTTTGCATCGAACCTGCCTCCCTGATGTAAATAATAATTCATTTCATACCTTAATTAATATTAAATGAGAATTTTTTGTGCATAATATCATTTCTAGTGTACTAGATAATGTGGAGGAGCTCTGCAATAGAAATTTTGAAAAGATTACTGATTTGTGGAGAGAAATCATGTGACAAAAAGCCTTTGATTTGAGAAGTAATGGAGTCAAAATGCAACCATCTATAATCAAACACATCAGTAATATAATTCCAAAGGGCTGAAGGCATGGTGCAGGACAAGAAAAGGTGATTGGTATCATCCATGTTTTGATGAAAAAAGGACATTTGGAACAATGTTGAATACCAAATATTTGAATACAAACCTTAGTAAGAAAGTGATTGTGGGCAATACACAAAATCAGGTTAAGCCTCGAAGGTTAAATCCAAGGTTTGTTAAAAGGCCGCATCTAATTAAAACCAGATTCATCCGATGTGAAATTATGATTATAAAAACTTTTAAAATCCAGCACACCATTATGGGAAGGCTCCCAGATAAGGAATTCTTTAGTGTGAGCAAAGGGATAATTGTCAACCACATTCAAGATGTTGTCAGGGAGTATGGAAACACTCGATTGCATCACATCCTTAATAGAACAATTGATTCTAGTAGGGGGGATTAGGAGAAAACATAGAGATCAAGGGGGATAAAGTCTAGTTATCCAACCAAAAGATCATGGAATAGTCAACGTGAACCATCCATTTAGAAGTATTCATGATACTAATGAAGGAAAGTCTGATGGAAGGCCGGATCGAAGAGTTCACATAATTCAAATTTCCTTTATTTTTCTTCATAAGGAACCTATTCTCGAGGAAGGAAATAGAGTCCAAAGAACTATGAGTTAAATTCATGGTAAAATTGGTTTTAAGGGCCTCATTAAAGAGGTTGAGTTTTTTGATTCCCATGCCACCCATCTCCAGGGGAGTGCAATAGTTGGACCACGGGATGGGGAAAAGCTTCCTAACCAGAATACTACCAGACCAAAAAAAATTTATAATGTACACATTTATTTTTTCAGAAGACTGGTAGGCCATCTATATATCATCATGTAATAAACCATTTTAGATATAATGGTAGATTTAACAAGACAAATTCTGCCAGCCATGGAGAGGGATTTACCCTTCCAGGAGGCAAGTTGATGGATGAACTGGTCCATAATCGAGCTGAAGTACAAGGGTTTTGGTCTTCCCAAAAAATTGGGTACCCCCAGGTAGATGAATGGGAAAGAGCCTTCTTTGATTCCTAGGTTGTTGATGATGCAATTTTTTCTAAAGGGTGAGTAGCTTTTCCCTAAAAAACACAAAAGATTTGTTCCAGCTTATAGACTGACCAGAGATTTCATCGTAATGAGCTAAGGAATTTTTTAGAGTTTGAACGTTTCTTTTGACTCCATGCAAGAAAATAATGATATCATCTCCATATAAGTGATGTGTGGGCACATTTAGATTTTTGGCCACCTAAATAGGTTTGATAATGTTTTGATCCACATGTCGAGAAAGTAATCTGCTAAGATAATCCTCCACAATGGAAAAAACAATGGCCGATAGTGGGTCACCCTACTTAACACCCTTGTTACATTTAAAATAGCCTTTAGGAGCACCATTAATAAGGATGGAGATATTGGATGAAGAAAATAAGGTGTTAATTCTACTAATGAAAGAATTATTAAAACCAAAATATTAGATAACTTTAATGATGAAACCCCAATCAATAGTATCAAAAGCCTTCCTAATTTATTGCTTAATGGGCATATTGCATCCTCTGGTGTTTCTGTTTAAATAGTTGGTGCATTTAGAGGTGAGGCAAATGTAGTATTGGATCGACCTTCCCTTGATAAAACCAAACTGATTCTACGATATAATTTTATTAAAAATATAAGAGAGTCGGTTGGAAAGAAGTTTAGTGATAATTTTGTAGAGGGATTTGAGTAGAGCAATAGGCCGGAAGAGGTGGATTTCAGAGGCATTGTCCACTTTGGGGATTAAAGTGAGGAATTTTGTGTTGAGACCATGAGGGAGGAACCTATTAATATAAAATGATCTGACAAGATTACAAACATCAACTTGGATAATCTCCCAGAATTGTTGATAGAAACCATTGTTAAAACCATCAGGTCCCAGGGTACTATCACATTTGAGACTAAAGACCGTGCTTTTTATCTCATGATCAATAGGTATGCTCATGAGATTACTATTTTCCTCTTCATTCACTAAAACTGGGATGACCTCAGGAAGAAGATCCTTATTAATATGTGGTCCACTGAAAATATTTTCAAAAAAAGAAACCACATGATTTGCAATGGCATCCTCTGAGTCCAAGATAGAGTTATTATCCTTATAAAAGGAAAGAGGCCAACTGACTTTTCGAATTCATTATAGGGAGTTGTAAAACATAGTGTTCCTATCACCATTTGCAAGCCAATTAGCTTTAAAGGCTTGCTTGCACAAATTATCTTTAAGAAACAGAAGAGATTTTTTCTTTCTCAAGATATTGATTTCATTTTGAGGATCAATAGAAAGATCAGAGTTAGGAGAGATAGTTTGAATATGTTTAAGTGATTTTTCAAAGGAGATAATATCCCTGTCCATTTGGTTAGATTTTTCCTTACACCAACCTTTTAGATGCTGTTTAAGATGCTTAATCTTAGTAATACAATCAATGACTCCAAAGTGATGCTTCATTATGCCCCAACAGTCACTAATAATCTTGGAACACTCTGGATCGATAGACAAAGCATTATTGAATTTGAATGGGGTAATAGATTTAGGCCTCTTAGAGAAAATGCTGACAAGGATAGGATGATTGTAAAAATTTTGTTTGGTCAAGGTAATACTGGATATGGTGGCCCATTTGTGGTTGTGCTGGCAGCTAACCTTTTCCGCAGGGATGTTGGGTATTGGTTAAGCCTTGTAACGTAGATGCACATTTTTTCAATGCTCTGATTTACCGACTTCCAGCAGCTGCATCATGAAGAGAACTACCACTAGTGATTCCGATCACATAAAATTCAAAAGATTCTAGAGTTGTAGTAGAGAGGGATGACGAAAGTTGAGTATACAGTGAGGTTCAAAGACCATACCCAATACTCCCTTGACATAATCCCGAATGGTTACTTATGAGAACATATGTTTTGGTAGGAAAATCGATGATAGATATGTGCCAGTGTGGCACAATTGTGAATCACAACCTATGCTGAAGTGACAGAGAGGGAACTAGTGAAAAAGTGTTTTTTTATCAAAGAGATGCCAAACAACTGGATATGGAAGTGGATACCATCGGGATGAGTCGTTAGTATCAACTAGAAGATGCTAGGTATAAGGATCATGGTGTATGGGATCTTATCATACTCAAGCACAGGGTAATAGGTATTGCAGAGTTCTAGGGAATCTCGGAGAGGGGTGTTACTTTACTATTAGTGGTAGTGGTCACATGGCACAAGACTTCCCAACCAAGCGTGTCGAGTAGAATAGGATGATAACTTAGGGACCACCACAACCATGGAAATTTCATTATTAGGGGTCTCATAGGTGAGGTAAGGGTGGCCCCCAAGGAGGAAGAACTAGAATAAGAGAATGATAAGATAAGGGTGGTGGATAACGCTATGAGATCCTTCCACCACCACCACTTGGTAGTCCCAATAAGGCTTAGGGAGTAGGAGGATGAGGCCATGAACAGAAACATACATTGGAGGTTTATAACCCTGTAGTGCATGAGATGATTAATGTTACAGTATATTTATATTACACTATTGATTTAGTACTAGTAGAAATAGGTTCCATTCATTCCTTTATCTCTATACTCCAGGTGTGAGGGCTAGAGATCCTAGTCGTGGCATTATCCCAATAGCTTTGTCTTGAAGCTTCTAGATGGAATAATTCATTTTTTATTATTTATCTACTAGAAATTTGAGATATATCTGGTTGGTTAAAGGTTCACATGGGAACTTTGTTTTTCATCACGATGAAACCCTGCAGCATCATCCTGGGTATGGATTGGAAATCCATGGTCTGAGCCCAGATCGATTGTCACTACTAAAAATTCAAATGCCTACGTACTGATGGGATGATATTTTCATTTTCTGGTGAGAGATCTCATGGGATAGAAAGTGGGATATACAAGTATTAAGATACATCCCATCACCCATAAGTTAGAGAGTCCCACCCTTTGTGAAGTAGGAACTTCATGAATCTGGGTTCCTTCAGTTGTGCAGTATTATATGGACATCCACCCCAAAGACATTCTGAGATTACTGTTATGGATGGATATAGAGTTTTTCATTGGATTGAATCCTAGAAGTGCATAGATATATTTTGAATCATATCATATGTCCCCTAATGAGATCTTATATATGTGTTTACAATTTGAGTACATACGAGAGGAAGGTTTCATTAGGGAAATTGTGTCCCCATGCTCAACTCTAGTGTTATTTGTGAAAGAATCATATGGGAGATTGCAACATTATGTAGATTATTGTTTACTAAACCATTACACTAAAAAAGTACAAGTACCCTTTAATAAAGATTGATGACCAATCTATCCAGCTGTGAGGTGCGAGATGGTTCTTTGGTATAGATACCACCAGTTGGCATTCAAGAGGATGATATTCCAAAGTTGGAATTCTGATGCTGCTATAGACACTAGGAGTTTCTAGTGATGTCCTTTGGTGTGGAAAAATCATCCACCATGTTTATGGATTTGATGAAATAGTTTATCTAGATGTACATGGAGAAATTTTTTGTTGTCCCCATCAATGAAATAATCATATACACTATATATGAGGAGGAGCATGTAGATCATTTATGGATGGTTCTAGATTTTCTTTGAGAGAACCATATTTACAAAAATTTACCAAAGTTCCAGTTAGGGATTCATGGGGTTCATTTTTTGTGGAATGCCATTTTTCAGAAAGGTTTATCCGTAGAAATAGAAAATATTGATACAATGATTAAATGGGAGAAACCCTGGAGCATGTCATAGGTGCATAGATTTCTTGGTTTGGTGGTATACTATAGGAGTTTTGTGAAAGAAATATCTAGAATTACAGAACCTTTGACTTCCCTTATGTGGAGTGGGTAGACATTTACCTGGTCTCAGTAGTGCTACATGGCCTATGAGGAGTTAATACTGAGGCTGATGACTTCTCTATTGTTGAGACTACCAGAGGAAGGCATGAAGTTCATAATGTATTGTGATGACTCATGAGATGATATTGATTGAATTTTGATGCAGCGACATGCAATTATCCCATATGGGTTATGGTAGTTAAGACCCCACAAGAAAAACTACATGACACATGACCTAGAGCAGGAGACAGTGGTCTTTGACTTGAGAATGTGAAGGAACTACTTTATGGGAGAGAACTTTATAGTATAATCAGACCATCATAGTCTCAGGTATGTCTTCACACAGTGATACCTAAACCTAAGATAGTGACACTGGTTTGAGTTCCTAAAGTACTAAGATGTCAAGATTGTCAATACACTAGATAAGGGGAACATTGTAGTAGATTATATTTACAGAAATCTCCAGGCCTATTTGGTATAGGAGGCTTTAGAGAAGTTAGTTTCCTTATATCTGACCCTATTGGAGAAAGAGTGTACAATTTTCTTTAGTTAATGATTCTGAATACTTCTCTTAATTTTCATGTGAGAGAGTCCAAGATTGGTGACATAAACTGTGAGGTTTCACAGGATCATATATCCATAGGCAAATCACTATATGTATATTCTAAAGGAGGGAATGACGTCATCATGTTTTGGGGGCAGAAAATGGTTCCAGTAACATTACAGAAGGATGTGATGTGGGAGTTGTACACATCTCCCCTAGCTATATATGCTAGTGTGGGGAAGATGTACAAAGACCTTCAGTGGTTGTTTTGGTGGTCCGGAATGAGATAAATCATAGCTAAGCTTGTCTCTCACTTCCTCATCTATTATTAGGTGAAGGATGAGAACCATGTTTTATCAGGTTTTTTATAGCCCCTTTAGATCCCAGATTGGAAGTGGGATGGACTATCCATGGAATTTTTTATAGAGATTCCCTGAACAACAAGGGGACACATCACCATCTGAATGATAGTTTACAAACTCATGAATTCATCACATTTCCTTGTTATCAAATTGTATATTTTGATGGAGATTTTGGGGTAGTAGTATGTACGGGTGTTCATTTTCCTTCATGGGGTTCCTCGATGATTTTCTCTGATCGTGATTCATAGTTTACTTCATGATTTCATAGAGACCTGAAAGGGGAATTTAAGACCCAAATGGGGATAAGTACATCCTTTCACTCTTAGATCTATGGGTAGAACACGCCCACTATAAAAGTGTGGGAGGATATGATGAGGGACTGTGTGTTAGACTTTGTCCAGAGTTGGGTGTATCACCTCCCTTGGTAGATTTTGCGTAAGAAAATAGACACCACTTTATCATCGACATAGAACCCATTGAGTCCATGTACGACAGACCATACATGTCACCCTTGTTCTAGACAACAATCGGTGAGACATATCTTGTGATCCCGGAGATGGTGAAGGTGATGATAGAGAAGTTCCAACTCATCCATGAGGGGATGATAATGGCCCAGAGTAGACAAGAATCTCACACAAATCCCTCTTGTTGTCCCTTGGTGTTCTTTTAGAAGACCACATTTTTCTTTGAGTCTCCCCACGATGAGGAATTTTGATGTTCATATGGGGAGGAAACCTACCCCTGAGGATCAGTTGGCCATTTGAGATTGTGCAGAGGGTTGGAAAGGTTGCTTACTACCCCTCCCTACCCCCAAAACTAAACTGGGTGCACAAAACCTTCCACATGTCGCAGTTGAAGAGATATGTGTATGACCCTACACACGTCATGGATTAGGGTGAACTGAACATCAAGGATGGAGTCACCTTTATGGATCACCCAGTGGTGATTGAGGATCAACCTAAATGAACCTATGTGGATGGAAAATCCCCTTATTTTGTGTGTTATAACAGCATAGGATTGTTCATGTGAGTTCCTTGGAGTGAGAGAGACAATTGTGGGATAAGTACCCCAAGTTGGTTTCATAGTTTTTCTTTTTAGGGATGAAAATTTTGAATGAGGTAATGATGTAAATACGTGGGATTCTTCCTTGTAATACTTTTAAATATTTCTATATTTAATTTCAGAGCTTGGTGCTGAGACAACGTGCGATTCTGAGGCCCGATGTGCTTGAAATTAATTTTATACAAATATAAAAATATATTTTTTATTGAGTGAATGTATATTCTTCAAAAAATGGGATAACTCTTAAAAATAAGCATAGATTAGAAATTCAAGATCACAGTTGAGTCCAGAACATGGCTTTTACACTAAGAGTGACATAAAATGGGTTATAACAGGGAATTAATAATCTTCGATCATTCGTGGTACATTCAATGGATTAATTAATTAAATTTTACCTAAACAATATGTTTATAGATATATCATTATACAAAAATTTACAGGGTTATCCTCATAATCATGTAATCACCAACGACTCTCTCCTTACTCTTTCCATTGGAGGATCTTATCCGATGATGATGAAACACCGAATTAGAGTAGATAATGACACAACAAATACAAAAAAAATCCTCTCTATCATTGGCGGGTGTGTTATTCAATGAAGATATATCTTTAATTAAGGTAGGTATCCTCAATTTTTGTTTTTATTTCCATTTGATTAAATAGTTTGAGTGGATCAACCCCTTCTATTGATCTGTAGAAAATTGTATAATTTTCATGCATCTGATCATCGATTAATTTGATTATCTCAATTACATTCAAACCCTATATTTCCTTTCTTGAACAATGAACAAGAATTTTTGGAATATTATGTTTAAACCTTTTTTCTTGTTCCTTTCCTCTAGTTTCTTCATGTTCATCCTTGGTTGAACCCTATGGTCTCGGTTCAACAATTACCTAGTGGTGTTGAGCTCAATCAGACCCTCAAATTCTTAGCGATTCTATGAAATATGAGAGTATTGATGATCTTAGTGTAGATCTAATGAATTTATGGGATTTGGATATTTTTTTCAACTATTCAAGACTAGGTAATCAAAGGTTGAAGGGGAGGTGGCATACAGGGTGTGAAAAGAATGAAAAAAATACCTACAGAGTCAATTTCTAGTGAGTGGCTGTCAGAATCCCTGAACCATGGCTAGATCTGCCATTTATTACTGATGATATGCAAAAATCAATGGTAGAAGGGACAGATTCAGGCATAAGAATCTGATATTTCAAAATTGTAAAAAACGTGAATACACATCGTGTACGAGGATAAACACATGGTGTGTAGCCCCTCAGTGGCGATGGCTAGGGTTTTGGGAAAAGTTAAGGATGCCAAAATGTGTAGACCTCATTGAAAACAAGTTCCCATTTTCCGGGTTGGAAAGCCCTTGTAGAGGATCACACGGGAAAAATATCATTTATAATGTAACTCCCCGACCCCAGCTAACCAGAGTCGGTGCATTACTTCGTAACATTGGCATGATCACAAAAGATCAAGTCTTGAAAGAACGATTAGTTTAGTAGCCTTGGAAACACTAGATACATTCATAAATGTTACATTACATCATAAAGTGAAAATCTACAATAACAAAGTCTCCATAGTCCACACTCATATCCTATTCTGACTATCCCTGTAGGTCATTCATAAAATACTTCTTCACATCCTGGAAAATATTAAAACATTGAAAGGGGTGAGCTCAGATGCTCAGTAAGGATAACAATATTGCGGAAGCTTTCATCAATAAACATAAACATTTGAGGCAATGTATAACTAAAACAAAAGCCTTTTAAACTTGAACTTCAACATAATATAGAAAAAGTAAAATGAGATAATGCCATTCACTTCTTCACATGGATATTCTACTGGTCGAATAATCACATGCAATGTCAATAACCACTTTCATAATGAGGAAATGTATAATGCCAGACATTCTGAAACGTTTTGTCAAGGTCTCGGCCAAGACGTCTAAAATGATTAAGGCCTCGGCCAAAACCATAAATCAAATTGGGAAAGGGCCTCGGCCAATTCCACATCTAGTTGTCTCATGAGACCTACCGATGCATCGAGGAGCTATAGCGGGCTCCACCCGTCACTTATTAAGTCCAATACATTCCTCATATGAATAGGTTTAAACATATCATAAACCATAACATAATCTTATCACATAAAACATGCATAAAGGAAACATAACATTTCCACATTTCAATCAAAAGATATCAATACAACACATTGATATAATAAAAACGCTTTCAAAACCATTTTCAATACCAAAATAAAAGAAAGTTAAAACTTTGTATTTATTTTTCATTAAAAAAAATGATGGCTTGTAGAGGAAGCCGAAACTCAAATAATGGTCACGACGGTGGAGAAGTCGTTGTCGCCGCATAAGTACGGAAAGAAAAACATTCCCTTTTATTCGTTTAGTAAAATGCTTCGTAAAAATATTCCTTTTGAATAAACTTAAAAGTCAAAGGGGTTTATACACCGTATAAAAGAAATTATGTATAAAACCAAATATGCCTCAATGAAAGGAGATTGAGACGAAGTCCTTAAAAAGATCATTTTTAAATTAAAATAGATCTATTATGTGTATTCACTATAGTTACACATATAGAAATTAAATATACAAAATAGGACATAATAATATAATGACATAATTTGAAAGTAGGAGATTAACCCAAAGAATGGAAGTTGGGTTAAGAAATTCCCTTACCTCTTGTCTGACTTGACTCAACCGTTATTTAACCTCCTGAATAATAAACTAGAGTTAATATATACCTTATTAAGAACCATTTTCAATTTCATTATCCTTATTATATCACTTATTACAATGATATGAACATTATGTAATTATTTAAGATAATAACGGTTGTTTTTTCGATCTTTGGTACTTGAGTCAACAATAAACTTCTTATAATTACAAGTTGTTTATGTGGTAGAATATCCATTATCTCCAGAATTATATTCATGATTTATATGTCATATATATCTTATATATCCAGTATATACATTCATTTATAATATTACGTAACATTTAGAGGTAAGAAATGAAATGCACCGTTCATGGAGACGGTAAGCCGTACGTACGCATGAACGCTACTTTCATTTCTATTTCGTATTTAATGTAACAAAATCATAATGATATAAATGTATAATATAATTCCAGTATAATATAGTGTATAATACCATTTACTCCATCCTTTATACATCCCACATATGGCATTAACGATTCAAATCACTTTGAGGGGGCGGTAGTCCGCACTTCCTAAAATGAAGTTATCGCGTTTTACCCATAATGGAAATCATAAAGTATGCCATAAATGAGAAATACAGAAGCATAAGTAAAACATAGACATATTATATATCATATATAAAAATAGTGACATCTTAATGGCCACCTTTGAAGGTTTTATATGAGTGTTGAACAATCATCATTTCGTGAGGCAGAAATTCGCCATCCACAGAAACCGTATGTTCTTTAACCATTAGATGTAGGTTTGTGTAAGTTTAGCTCTAATCCTTATTATAACAACATCCTAGTATATTTAGGATACTGGTGTTGTTACAAAATAAATTAATAAAAAGAGTTTAGGGGGTTGTAGAAGAAAAATAAAACAAAACAACATTAGAGAAGACATTACCTCAAAATCGGGTAACTCTTTTTGATTTGAGCCAAAGGCTTCCTTGGGAAGAGTTCTGCCCAAAGTGAGGCTACTAGGAGTAAGAGGGGGAAGTTGGGAGAGTATTTGGACAGAGGTTGGCCGAGCCAAATGGCTTGATGGTGTGAATAAGGTGGGAGAGGTGGGGGCCTTTTATAAGTGGAGAGGAGGGGCTCTTTTGGAAAGATTGAAATGTTACATTATTACACAATTCTTTTAGGATTCTAAAGGTCCCACACTTATATAATTAGTGTATAAGGTGATAAGGGTTCGAAATCTACCCATCCAATAGTCTTTGGACAAGTTTAAGCCTTGGATTTTACATTATCTTTTCATTTTATTAAAATCATTAAATAATGTGGTCATCACTGCATCATAATGATGTCATAAATAATTTAATTTATTTAATGTCTAAAAATTATAAAAAAAAATACTATGATGTAGGAAATCGTTTTAGCTTTATAATTAATATTTATAGTCAAAATTTGGACTTGTGTAACCCCAATTAAAAACTGTTTTAGTAAAACAACTCATGTTTGTGTCAATTTAATTTTAACATTAAATAAATATATATTAATGTCATTTTCCAACTAAAGTGGCTCCATGGGGTCCCCAAGTTGACCCATGGGTTGTCTTGGTCGGCCATGACTCATCCAATAGGAGTAGGACAAGTGTCATGCTCATCTCATATTATTAATACATTATTTGTACCTTAAACTACACTAATTACCTCTAATCGCGATTAAGAACTTAAAAGTTACTATTCACCAAAAAATTATTTTATTCTCATTGAACCACATTTTACTTCTTAATGACAACCATGTATGTCGGATTTTTGAAAATCAAAACACAGAATTGGTAATATTTCATTTAAACGAAAAATCAGTTATTTAACTACCACTTAGTGGTTTCACTATTCATCAAAAATTGAAGTTTTTCAGAACAAAGCCAAAATTTCACCCTAAGCTATAATTGATATTCCGAATTCAAAAATGATGTATATTTTACAAAATTCAAAACATATAAGTTGCATTAATTAATTTTATAATTAATTCCCGTTGTTACGACAAATAGCATGTTTTTAAGAAACAATTTATATCAAAAGATTGGCAATTGTTTATGTCCAATTTCAATGTTAAATTAATTCTAATGACCACCATTGGATAAAATGGTAAAAATATATTCTAATTATACTTTAAAACCACTAAATAGTATAATTTATCACAATAAATTATTTTGATTAAAAAAGTTGTTTTAAGTATTTTTCACTATTCATAAAAAATTGGAAGTTCTGAGAAAGATACAAAAAGTTCAACTTAGGATAATTTCGATATTACGAATTCAAAAATGAAGTCCATTTTGAAATATAAAATTTATATAATTTTAAAAAGTGGTTATTACTATTCATAACGGCTATTTTGATTAGTCACGGTGTTTTAGAACTCGAAGTTGCGTACAATGCAAGCTATTGCATTATTGAATGAGAAGCGTATCGTGGAAGCTCGGGGTGTTACATATAAGTACATGTAAAACTATAAAAATGTGTACCTCAGAAGATGAACATGGCTATATCACATAGGAGACACCCTGTTTGAGGTAAGACATTGTGTACAGAGTACACTGACACGGGTTCCCGAACACAGTCATGGCTAGTAGGACATGGTCCAGTCCTAGTTAGTCTGGACACACTGTTTAGTCCACATAAATGTCATGTACAACTACATGGGACGAGATCTGTGTTCTGGTTAAGGGAACGACTATGTGGTGGAATGGGACCACGCGTCATGTGGTCCCCTCACACGTCATGTACCCCCTTTGACCTATTTTGAGGAAAATTCAATAATCTATATCTCCTTCATTTGAACACTAATTTTGGACTATGAGTACCCTATCCTGAGTGTTTTACCATGTAAAACATGATTTTTCCCTCCGTTGAATATTTTTTGATATGATATAAAATGTTACAAGCATGATGCTTACTGAGGTGACACCCAATGATGATTGTTATACAACACAATCACCGCAGGATTGTTCTGAGTGTAGACCCCTATCATTATAGGGTGTGGGTCCTAGATGATCATAGTGAAACCTCCATAAACATGGGTGTTAGTCCCCTATATCTACCTTTCAAGTGGAACTCCCCTATAATACCAGGGTGTGGGTCCTCGAAATCTAAGTGGAACCCCCTATTGGATAGGTCGTAGGTCCTTAATGACTATATTAGAACCTCCGGTGGTACTAAAGAAGGGGTTAACAACTTTCGAGTGGAACCCCATATCAGATAGGGAGTGGATCCTTGATGACTAGAGTGAAACCCCCTATTGCACAAGGGTGTGGGTCCTCGACCTATATAGTGTAACCCATTGTTAGATTGGGAGCGAATCCTCTACCTATTGAGTGGAAAAACGTAATAGCATATGTCACGGGTCCTCATGAATCCAGAGTGGAACCCCTTATCAGCATGGGCATAGGTCCTCTAAAAATAGATATAGAGTGGAACCCAGTGGATGTACTAGGGCATGGGTCCTCTATACACCGAGGTTTTGTCCCCTCAACTGTGTGACATAGTGATGAGGCATGGTTTGACTTGCACAATTACATTTGGGAAAATCTGTGGGATGCTAGGCATCATTGATGAACTTTTGGAACTATTGGAGACTCTTCTTCATGGAATGATATGTGAAATGGCGATCCCCTTACTCTCTTTTTTTGGAATATTTTAGCATAACATATATATAATATTTTGTATCTACACCTCGGATATGGCGACTTGACTTCAGGAGAGGTGAAGATGTTTGAGGTATTCTACATTCTTTTTATGTTTAGCTTCCCATGATTGGATGAGTCCACTCTCCTACTATAGGGGCAAAAGACATGATGTTTAGTTCATTTACTCACCATGTTGAGCCCCTTATGTTTGGATGAGGATACATTCACTCTTGGGTTGGGATGAGATATTCTAATTGATTGTATCTTACATATACTATCTTTATTTCCTTTTGTATCTCTTACTTATCCCCCTTCATCTTTCATAGGACCCTACTTGGTATAATTATAATCACCCATAAATGGGATTTTCATGTACATTTTGTGTCATATACAGATGAAAAATAGGTCAATCATGACTAAAGAAGATATTATGGATACTTGGTACGTTGAACTATGTATAGTGGTTATAGATTGGAGATCTCAAAAAGGGATATCTTTGTTGTTTAATTTTATAGTTTTGTTAGGTAGGGACCCATTTTTTTGTCAAGTATTTTTCCCTTTTACTTTTCTGTTTTCACTGTCATACTCTTATACACCGTAGAGGCTATGAATTCTTGTATTACTTTCTAGATGTGTTGCATCTTTTACTCTTTACCTCTACACATTTTCATCAATATATATATGTGTGTGTGTATAGGTTCTTAGGAAAATGCCTCATCAAGTTTTTTATGCATTTATCAATAGTTGACACCCTTGGCCTATGGAGGTGGGCATACGGTAGTTTCAACTCTAGCCATGACATGGGCCAGATATTGACAAAAACCACCAAAAAAGAAAGATATCAAGACCAATATAATCTTTATTATTCTGTTTTAAATTAATTAATAATTAATGTGAAAATATCCCCTCTTGATTTTGATTATTTTTTTCACTATTCTTCTGAAAATTTTGCTCTTTATGAAATTCATCATCATGTACATTGCATATTATCTATTGAATATGAAAATATCTAAGTTATCCATAGGACCAATAGGCACTTACACAATTTCCAAATCAATCAAGTGGTATTAGAGTATGTTTATTTTTAGTTTATAATTATTATTTTCTTTTTGATAATTTGTGTGTTTAAAATTTAGTTTTAATTTCAATAAATTTGCTTTTATAATTTGATTGTTGATATATATTCTTCTAATATTTGTTTCCAACTCATATAAACTAGATCTGGTTAATAATTAATGGAGAACATCTGATGAACCGATTTAAAGGTGCTAGATATTATGACCGGATAGTACCTGAGTATATGTTGTGTACCTAAAGGTACATTCTAGGTATCCTAATTGTAACGACCCGAAATTTTGAATAAATCTTGTTTCCTAATTTTGTGTGTTATTTTATTTTTTTTATACTCATCAAAACTGTTTCATTGGATAACATGAGTATAATTAAAATGAGACTGTTGGGTTTTGACTGTTATATGACAATTGGTCAATATTACCATTGGAAACTAAACATTTCGATATTTTTCTCTAAATACAAGTGATCTTGGTTAATGAATATAGAAAAAAGATTTGATGGGCTCACCCAGTAGTCTTGGACCGATTGAAGCCCATCTAACAAAACTTGGGAAGGAGGTAGCACCACTGGGCTTTGCTCTGGACAAAACCCAAGCCGAACATCATCATGTGAAGCTAGAACGGAATCGCCTTCACAAGAAGTTCAAACTAATTGAAATTACTACTCGTGCGATGTTGGCCGAGCCTCCCTCAGATTATCTCACCTTAGCACACCTTACACTTAGGTCCTATGTTGGTGTGATAAGGGGCTATGTAAGGAGACCGTAACTGCCTTGTGTAATCCTTTGTTTTAAATAAAATTTTTGATTTCTTCTTATGATGAATTATATGAATTTTCAAATGTCCAGAAAAATATAGTACGCATATTTTTGGTGAATTTTAGAGAAAGGATATTTTAAAAAATGTTTATGTAAACCTTAAATAGTTAAAAATGTGTAATGATTTTCAAAAAATGGTCTTCTACAATTATGTTCAGTATGAAATTTAGAGTCTAATAAGATCAACTTAATTTTTGATGAATAGTAAATTATGAATAGTGATTTTATGCTTAGGATTAGTAATGTGACCAAATGGATTAGTAATCTCACTTAAATAAAGCATTAATATAATCTAGGCACCTTGATTAAGTAATGTGATTCAATAAAATGGTTAAATAATGGTTTCATAAATTATTAGTCGAGTATTATTTTTTTCAGGTGAATAGTGTTTTTTAATTAAAAATTTAATTAAAAAAATTTAGAAAATTATTTTTATAAAATGGATTTCATTTCTGAACTCAGAGCATCAATATTATGTTAGGGTAAATTTTGGGGATTTTTCTGAAAAAATGAATTTCCAGTGAATAGTGAGTTTATTTAAAAATTAAATTAAAAATATTTAGAAAATTATTTTTATAAAATGGAGTTCATTTTTTAAATCAGAGAATCGATATTTGGTTAAGGTGAAATTTTTGGATTTTTCTGAGAAAGTTGAATTATCGATGAATAGTGAAAATACAGTTTTTAAGTTACAGGTGTTTAATGACATCATTAAATGATGTATTAAGTATGTAATCAATATGGTCTACTTATGAATAGTAAGATAAGGTATGAGGTGTCCCAAGTGGCCAATACCATGGGAAAATACCATGGGAAAGCCCATGGTTTTTCCAAAACCACTAATGAGGTGTCCCTTGGCCATTAATGCCTTGTCCCCTCACTTTCCCTATAAATACCAAGCCATCCTCTCATCCATTCGACTCCCAGCTCTCCCCCAATAAAGATCTGGTCTCATTACCTCCCAAGGAGTCCTTCCAGGGTTCCCCCAAGCCCGCAAGGTCCCAAACTTTGAGTTTTAAGAGTTACGTTTTAAGGTAAGGGATCCAAACTCTCTCTTTCTATTCAAATACTCTCTTTTAAGTCATTTCCTTTATGCTTCGTGTTTTTATGTTAAAGGATGTTCTTTTATATTACTCTTACTGACCTTTTCATGTTCATATGATTAGATATCCCCTCTTACTCTCATCATTTCGTTTTATGAATGTTTAAGTGGCGCCGTTAGGCTGCCGAAATTTTTGTAACGAATTCTTTCACCCTTCTCATTTTCAAGTTCTATTTTATTTTCAAGTATTTCAAGTTCCTTTTTATGTTGCGGTAAGATATATATATATACAATACTGATATTTTATTTTCATATGATTAGAGACCCTATTTGATCTCTTCAATTGATTTTTTTGATGTTTAAGTGACGCCATTATACTGCCAAATTTTAAAGTGGTTCTTTCACCCTTCTCGTTTTCAAGATCTATTTTCATGTCAAGTCTTTCAAGTTACTTTTTATTATGTTGGGGTATTATCTATATATCTATAATACTTATCTTTTATGTTCATATGATTATAGACCCTATTTGATCTCTTCAATTCATTTTGTTGAAGTTTAAGTGGCGCCGTTAGGATGCCGAATTTTTAAGTGATTCGTTCACCTTTCTCATTTTTCAAAGTTCTACTTTCATGTCAAGTATTTCAAGTTATTTTTTATTTTGTTGGGGTATGATCTCTATATATATCATACTGATCTTTTATGTTCATATTATTAGAGACCATATTTGATCTCGTGAATTTATTTTATTGAAGTTTAAGTGGCGCCGTTAGGCTGCCGAATTTTTAAGTGATTCGTTCACCTTTCTCATTTATCAAAGTTCTACTTTCATGTCAAGTATTTCAAGTTACTTTTCATTATTATTGGGTATGATATCTATATCTATAATACTTATCTTCTATGTTCATATTATGAGAGACCCTATTTGATCTCATCAATTCATTTTTGACGTTTAAGTGACGCCGTTAGGCTGCCGAATTTTCATAAGAGAAATCTTATTTTTGTATTCATTTCATGTTCGTCATTTCATATGGTATATCTTTCAAATTTCATTACCATGTTCATATATCCTTCATATTCTATCCCTCTAGTGTTTTATGGGTCATTTATTAATGTTTTACCCATGTCCCCTCTCTTTTCAATGTTTTCTAAAACCCCGAAACATAGACGTTATGCTGCAGAATTTCCGTCTCAAAATGTCTCTCTCATTTTCTAAAGTTCTTTTATTTTATTAAGTGAATACTCAAAGATCTCTCTTATATATGGTTATTCACATATATACCAAAATTTTCTATTTTAAATTCTGGGATTTACATACGTGAGACCCACCTTCATTTTCTGTGGGTTTTTAAGTGACATAAAGATCATGTCTTTAAATCAGTTTTTAAAATGTTATGATTATGAAATGAATCCCATTTATTTTATGCTATATGGGTTGTTTATGAAATTATTGATGATTATATATGTGGATCACATTATAATAAAAGAAAAATTTAAGGGTGCGCCCTAATAATGCTCTAATGCATTGGGTAAAGAATTAATCTCGAGAGATGACCATTTTTGACTGATACCTTGGTGCATAACCTTGGTAATTTTTATTGACACCTTGGGGATGGACCTTGGTGAAACCGAAATTATTGTCTTTGTTAAATGTTATAGCCACATCTTCATGTTATGAAATACGTTATTTTTATTATGATATGCCTCATGATTTCTTTCTCTTGCCTTAAAGTTTTTTTCATGACATTGTTGATGTATCTCAAGTTCACATGTTAAATGTTTCCCCTTGTTTCCCTTACTGGGCCTTCTGCTTACCCTTTCTTTTGATGTATGTCCCCAGGTTATGAGATGTAGTAGTGAACCTAGGATGAACATATGCAGAATCCTTTCAAGTGTTTAGAAAGATGTTATATGTTTTCATGTTTTAAGTTCCTGGCTTCCAAGACACTAAACCTTTAAAGATCCTCAGTTTTGTAAAATGTAATGAAAAGTTATGTTATAATAAGACGGGATGCTATACTAATGCATTGAACCAGGATGAACCAATGGTTTCCATAACTTATCATATAATAAATACTTATGAATGTATTAAATACACTCCATGGGTTGAACATAATAGGGTAACACATTAATTTGAATACTACATTCCATGTAACTAGGTTACACACTATGTGTTTCATGTGTTTTTGCGGTGGAAAATGTGTGGTCAAATATACACCATGTATATATTATATGACATGTATGGACTATCAAACATTTAATAATGATGTTTTAGGGAATGTATTTATTGAACATGTTGTGTACCACTAAATGTTTATTTTTAGTAATACATGACCAATCCCTAGGCATGTATCACAAATTTATGACAAGTAAGATACATGTCATGTAGATGGATGTACATGTTGTGTACCATACCTGTTTACATAGAAAAAATAAAATTTAATTTATTAATCCATTGAAACTCATTATTATGTTTCAATGTTTTTTTAATGAAAATAAAAACATATGATCTTTTTTATATGATATTAATTTCTTAAATTTAATTTCACGCAACATATTAAAATAAAATTCATGTAATGTTGTTCTATAATAAATATTCCATATGAATTTAATTGGTACACAAAACATTATATTATTATGTTCCATGTGTTATTCATTGATATTACATAACCTGGAATCACAATGCATGTTGTATATGAAATTGAAATGTGGGGGCATTGTATACAACAAGGAAAATGTTAAGCAGTTTGAGTCTATACTCACCAAGTTGATTCCATTTACAAGTTGTGTAATTGTTTTTATTAAAATTTTAAATTAAATTAATTAAATTATTATATTTTAAATCACTATGGATGTGTATTTCTAGTTCATATTGGATAGATATTAAAATAAAAATAATTAATTTAAATAAGTGAATAATCATAAAATTAATTCATGGGAATTTATCTTAATTAAATAATGAATTTAAATGAATTATATCCAATTATTTCAAATATGTATTCGTTTCACAAGTGGATGATCATATTGCATGGAGATTAAAATAAAAATAATTAATTTAAATAAGTGAATAATCATAAAATTAATCAAATTAATTCATGGGAATTTATCTTAAATATGTATTCATTTCATAAGTGGATGATCATATTGGATGGGGATTAAAATAAAAACAATTAATTTAAATAAGTGAACAATCATAAAATTAATCAAAATAATTCATAGGCATTTATCTTAATTAAATAATGAATTTAAATGAATTATATCCAATTATTTTAAATATGTATTCGTTTCACAAGTGGATGATCATTATATTAGGTTGACCTATGAATCTGTGTGATATCATTTAATTTAATTATTTCATGGGTTTTTGAAATAATTATTATTAAATTGAAATGATTTCTTATGAGACATACCTCCCATCTCATTATGTATGGGTTTGTGTTCCCATGTTTAATTTTATGTAAACCTCCATTCTAGATAACATCACACCTATATGTGATGTAAATACATATTAATGATGGATATCCCAGGTATATGGAGTAGGTTAAAGATGGAGTTGAGGAAAAACCAATCCATAGAGATATATAAGACAAATGTGGAATACTAAAACTCAATCCCTTACCAGCTCAAGGGTCCCCCTAGGGTGAATGGTTTGTTTATTGTCCACATAATAAAGAAACCATGATTTAAAATATATACCAAAAAGGTATGAAAGCAATAGAGAACTATTAATAGATTAAAGAAAGTTTCTAGGTTATAAAACATCAATTTTCACAAATCTATAATGATATTTGGTTTCATAAAAATGATTTTTATCCTTATATCTAGATATAGTTTAATGTAAGTAAGATCATTTTAATAATATTCTATATCGATGATATACTACTTATTAGAAACAAAATACTAGTCTTATCTTCTGTTAAGGCCTTGCAAAAGAATTAATTGTCTATGAAGGGCTTATGAAAAGTAGTGGTAACATGTTTCCCTGATCTATGAAAACTTTGTAGTGCTCAGACTGGATAATTTTTCAATTAACCTCAAACACTCCGACCTATATTCCAAAGACTTCCAACAAGCATCGAGGGTTTAGGGTAATACCATTGGGGGACTATACCCCTATATCAAAGTGTATAATCAAGGATAAAAATAACCAAAAAACATTTATAACAAATAAACAACCAGTAGAGTATGAATAATCAATAACCTGGATCCATAATAAATCAATATGGAAGCATAAAATCGTTAAAACTCATAACCATACATCTTATAACACTGACTACTCACTGGTACACTAAAATATAAAAATAAATAAAATAAATAAATGAAATTGAGACACTACTACCATCCCTACGCTTCTCCATATCCATATATTCAACTGTGTCCTATTTATCCAACTGAATGACCAAATCCCAAGCCTCTTCCAAACACGAACCTACGATATGTTATGTTTTCTTGGGTATCGAATAATAAAGGCCACCCAATAAGGGTGGGAGTACAACTTTGTCATCCACCACCAATGTGGTCCCATTAATAACCAAAATAGTCATCATATATATGTGATATTATAATAGTATATATAATGTTATGAATGTAAAAATAATTAACCTCAATCAATCCTTGGGTTATTCCATTGAACCTAATATCTACCCAAACCTTCTTTGTCCAATGTTGGGGTGTCTTTGAGTACATCAAATAATCATAGAAACCAAATATTATATTGATCCCAAGTAACCAGTATAAGAAAACCCAAAAATATGAGGGAGGGGGGGGGGGGTCTACATACAACCCCAAAACTAGTGTATCCTCCAAAATAAAAGGATTGAATTCACGGAATACCAACTAATGACATCTGAGATCTAGTCAACGGCAGCCCAAATCATGGTACTCCCAACCCAAATCATTGAAAACCTATATAGTGGTAATATCGACTATAATATATGGTAGGCCAAATCATAGTACTTTTGAATACAATAAATGGTCACCCAAATCACGGTATCCCAACTCTAATCCTTAGACTCCCAAATCATGGTACATCAGTGGACTATATATCCCACCATATGGATCCAAGGAAATAGTCAAAGACCTCCCAAATTGTGGGTCAGAATCAGTCTTAAAAGAAGGATACTAGGGGAATATCCAATAAATACCATGAATCTCCAATACATCATGGTGGGAAATGCATCTCCCCTAAATCACAATATAGATATTGTCTTTGTAATTTGGCTATCTACTTAGGCCCTTTATAAAATCTGAGGTCGACCTCTCTTGGGCATGATCCTCCATTATCACAACTGTAACAGGTTCAAATCATTTATTTTTGTTCTAAAGTTATTCCTTGAAACATCACTACACATTTACTTTACACACAATATCGTTAGGGTCAATATATTATAGATTGATATTTTATGATATATTTATCATTAATAAATTTGAAGTGTTTGATATCATTTTCTACATGCAACGCTGAGTTTTAAAAAATCATGATATATTATG
The DNA here is from genome assembly GCA_963277665.1 of Viscum album. Lineage (NCBI taxonomy): Eukaryota > Viridiplantae > Streptophyta > Magnoliopsida > Santalales > Viscaceae > Viscum > Viscum album. Next base: position 1,869,746,495 of record OY728159.1, read on the forward strand.
GAATTATTATAATTTAATGTGATAGTTATCACCTATAATTTGAATTCGTGAGTATGAATATAACCAAATAATTTATTAAAATGCATTTTTTACATATTTATAAAATTAATTCATTGGTTTAAAATAGTATAGAAAATAAAATAAAATCATTTGAAGGTTAAAAGAGATGTTTTTTTAGGAAAACCATTTTTTCATACAATGTGTATTTATATTAATAAAATATATTAATATCTATTGATGAATGATTTTAATTAAATATGTACATAATATATTTAATATATTATTTTAACATTAGTATAATGGTTATTATAATTCAAGGAATAAGAGTAAATTCAGTTTTATGATTAAAAATGAATTTGTTCTAAATATGGTTTTCATTGTGTTCTGTACGATTATTTTATAATTAACTTATACAACTTATAGGGATTTAGTTTTATAAGATATATTATATACATATAATTAATATAATTATAATTAATAAAAAATTAATTTTTGGTAATTATGAATAGAAATTGAGGTAAAAAATCAATACAATAGTAATGGTTAGAAGGGGTTAATGATGGTTTAAACTAAAGAGATAACAGTTAAAATGAATTAATTTTTTTTCTTAAATCAGACTATATGAAAGAATATCAATAGTGTATCATCTTTTATTTCACATTTATCCAATTTCCATTGATTGTGACTTTATTATATTTTAATATTCCTAATAATTACAATTGTGACACTCGGCTCACTTACAAAGGGGCACCCTCTCACATCTATTATCAACAAAACATGAGAAATTTTTTTCAGTTAAAATAAGACCAAATAACATCTAAAATTACCCATATATTTTCTAGAGGTTCTTCTCTACTTTAAATATCATCCCAAGTTCACATAATAATAAATTCAAAGGATGTTCCTCATAGAAGAGGTATATGTTCTTACTGATGTTTCTTATGTTTCTTTCTTCTTGAACGTCATCTAAATCTATTGCATCAATAAAAAATATTTAATCCAATATCATCAATATAATGAGATTTTATTATGATCATGGTAAAAAAATTGTATACTTTTTTCAATCAAATAGGAAAATGAAAGTATCAACCATGGGTACGTTTAGACTACCACCTCCAGATAACGATATGATTCATTTTCCATCACCATATTTTGTGGTTGGTTATTATGATAGGCTTAATGTTTATATATGATATTTCTGAAATAATTATTTTTTTAATCCTAATGTTTTATCTACGTTATTACCTTTACATCAATTAGAATGTGATAACTTTGCTCGTGTGTACGTGTGGACTAGCATATCCATGAAGTTATGTGATTATTTTTTCATTTTTGATTTACATAGATAGTAATAAAGATATATTTAATTAATATATATGATATTTATAATAAAATTAATTTTTTAAATTTTAATTATAATTCATCATTACTTTATTCCATCTATTGAAAAGTGAAATCATTATTTGTGCGTACATATACACTATCGTCTCTATGATGTGATGCAATTCATTTTTCATCACTGCAATATATTAATAGTTATAAAATTTTATATGATGAATAAATATTATACTTAATTAATGATTAATATTCTTGATAGGATTAAACCATAACCAATGTGAAGGACAAGAACCAGTTAACCGAAACAAGAATGGAAAATGGAGTAGTTTTCCCCTGAATTTCCTTTTTAATGATGAAATTATTAATAAAAGGATAATTGGAAATTATAAAGGAATTATAAATTGTATTTTTTGTACTAATATGGTTGTATAATAGATTGATAAAAAATCCATATATATTATGCAGGATGTTTGAATGCTTATGAAGCAGAACTTGACTCGAGGTAAGGGATTTATGTTACAACCTCATTTCTTTTTAGGATTTTATATTTTAAATTTTCATTGAGGGAAATTATATGAATCATATACATTAAAATCCATATATTATATTCTCTTATAGTAGTTCTTATAATTTTCAATTAATATAACAATCTTCATATCTTTGGTACTTAATATTTTAAATAAAATGTATTTAAGAAAAACATACATATTTTCCTCATTAATCAATGAATTTGTCATTGCATGTTCATATTTTACATAAAATATTTTCCGTAGTTTTTATAATATTCTATTATTATTGACTAAATTAATTTTTATCCACATTTTACATTTTATAAAAAGGTCTTAAAATAAAATTCTTCTTATTTTTTGAATGAGGTAGTTTACCAAATATATAAATTAAGCATTTATTTTAACATATTCCACATGAACAATTTATCATGTATTCATTACTATTATTTTCATTGATTAATCCTTTAAAATTTTCAATAGTTAGTTTCAATGAATTTTTTCCCCAAATATTATTGATTTTTTTAGATGTTAAATAAGTGATTTCAAAATGAAAAGGGTATTCTACTCATGAAATGCTCTATTGGTCTTATAAAGTCATTTTCATCCATGAAAAATATCATCTGACGTTACTTATGATTTATTGGGGACATCATCCAATGGTACCATCCTTATTCTATCTAAATATGGTTTTTGATTAAGATGATTAAATCTTGATGAAACCAATTTTTCTCATGGGTTAAGATGTGATAAAATGATAAATGTTTTTCTTGAACTTTTGGAATAATTATTAATGGATTATGATTATGTATCAGTTATATCCATTATATACCTACAATCCATTAAGATTTTTCATGTAGATATATTGTGATATGATAATGATAAGCATGGACATGATTGTGAATAGTTATGTCCATATCTTCATTCTTGAGTAAGACTTCATATAGATATGTTCATAGTAATAAGTGTGGACATTATTATGAATAAATATGTTCACATGTTGATGTATGAGTATCATTTGTTCAATATATTCTCACAAGATTATGCTTATACCTGATTGTGAATATTTATATTGACATTTTGATGTGTGAGTGTTATTTTTTTAGTTATTCTCATATCATTATGCATGGACAAGATTTTGAATAACTACTTTCACAAAATTGTTATTTCCTATGCTTATGATGCCACTTGCATTTTTTATAAGTAATTAATGATAATTACTTCTTTGATACCCTTATTCATATTTCTTTTGTAAATGACTTGATTTAATTGTTTATGATCTTTGATTTTTTGGGTATAAAACTTTAATGTTGATAACATTCACTTGATTATGTTATCATTCACTTATGATCATATTATTCTCTTATGATTAATATCATCCATGGTTACCCTTACTAAGAATATGAGATCATCCTTCCTTGTGTTTTCATTCCCTAGGTTTTTATGGAAGTTTCTAGGTATGATCTATCTAGAGGGGTACTGGTATGAATAAATTTGTTATTGGTTTTAAATAAATTTTAAGAAATATGTGGATTATGTATCTAGTATGAAAAGACAATAAACATATATGGCCCTTGGGTGTGTGTAATAGTTATTTTAATTTAATATTCATCAAATATAATGTTATGTTGAAGTTGGTTATGATTGGGTAACCTCACAATATATCCCTAGGGAACCTTCCTAGGTCACATATGTCTCATTATAACATGGAAACCCCTCCCAGGTTAATGTATCCCATTTAAATCACTCATATCCAATCCCAAAAATCAGATTGGATAATATCCCTTAACATTATGATAGGTTCCTAGGTAGTTCCACACAAGAACCACTCTAAAGAGAAGGTTCAAGCCCATATCCATTCCCAAGTCATCTTATACAGGTCTACACACTCAACCCAACAACATGATACCAAGGGTTTTCCTCTCCGTGCTTATACACTAGCAGGGGAATGAATGATTACCCTAAAATTGTTTCAACTAAATTGGAGGCTGTTTGGAAACCTATGGGTTTCACAAGTCCAATCCCCAGTCCATCCATCATAACTAATCATTAACCTCAACCTAGTGGTCTCTAAGTCCTCTTACACTAGGGAAACTACATAAAATTAATTGAGTTTAATTAACACTCCCAAAATTCCAAGTTCCTCATGAAGAAATTTATTACTAATGCATTAACCATCGATGATCGAGGCAATAAATCCAATGAAAAAAGGGTCCCTCATGGACCTTGGAACTTTTTTAAATTCAACCAGACATTTATTTTTAGATAAAACAATTCATTTCAATTAAAAATTAAACCACCCTCAGTGGTGAGGAAACATATCGTATGCCACAAATAAAATTTATAATAGGAAAGGGAATGTATAAGGGATGTCCTACCTTAACATGATGTTGTTCCCTTTTTAAACCACTGCCATGTAGCTCTTCTTGGGCCATTCAAAGTCCATACCACACTCACATCATTTTCCAAGAACCTACCTCCTCACACAATATCCAATAATTAATTATAAACTATTTATAATTAATTATTCTATTGATTCACAAAAATATATAATTTAATTTAAATTTAAACTAAAATGTAATTATTCTTGAAAACTCATCAGACCATAATTACCCACCAAAATCTTGATCCATGAGGTGTGACCTACTACCAATGCACACCCAAACCTAGTCTATGACATCCCATTAATTAATCAAATCAAAATCAAACAATTTTATAATTAATCTAAATAGGTACAATTTTGAAAAACACACTAGGAATTCTAATAACATCAAAACTACAACCAAACACCTGTTGAATGACCATGATAACCTCTTAGAACCATACTTGGAATAATCAATATCATGTTACAATGATTCATTATAAAAATTACTTTTATTTAACCAAAAACCATAAACTAAAATCATTGGGATAAATACCTTCACTAAAACAGATTTGTTGTGGAATGAAGATACCACCTCTAAATATTTTCTTTCTATTCCATATAAAATCCCCATAAAATGGATCATCCGACCATTCTATGATGGAATTTTTTCTAAAACATAAATTAAAACCACAAAAAAAATAAAAAAACCAATGATAAGGATGAATGGGTAAAGAAATAGATAACATACCATGGATCCATCTATAGAAAGAAAAAAAACCCACCCCCATTTAGGGGGTTTGAAGGATAGGAGATGAAGGGGGATCGGCTGAAAAAATAGACACCCTTGAATCTCATTTCTCCAAAACTTAAGGGATAATGATAGGTAAATTACTATTATCCCCTACTGAAACACAAAATAACAACATTCTTAGTGTGGACCAATGGTTCATTGTATGAATAGTTCAATGTAGTGGATCCTCACACAACCACCCAATTCAGGGATAGTAATCACCCTAAGAATAGTATTCATGGTGTTAACCACATTTTACACCATGAATGGACTAATGTTTTTTGAATCATGACCACCTTAACATTTTTTTAAAATCATCCCAATCACCCATGACACCTACAAGCCTCAACCCCTGTTGAAAAACATTTTTTATGACATCCCAACAATTAAAATTATTAAATGAAATTGGTTCTCAAAACAAACCAAACACCAAAAAAATTTAAATTCCATATGAAATTCATAACCTATCGACACATGAGGTGTTATAACATCATATATTCTTGGGATCAAGATCCATCATTATTGATCAAAGGGATAAATTTGATTAAGTAAAAGTATGTACATTAAAAATATACTAACGATATTTATTATGGAATAATTCAAGAGGGGATTGTTTTTAGTTCCACATGGAATCTATATTTTTAAGAAAATGTATTCTTAGACTCATGAAGAGAGATAGGGGATGATGAGGATTCTATAAGTGTTCATGATTGTTTCAGAAATGTTTGATAAGCTAGATGTCACTTGTGCTTTATGCGTGGTAGGGAGATATCAATATTACCTAGGTGACCACCATTGGATAGAGGCCAAGCCAATCCTTAAATATCTAAGGCATACTAATGATATGATCCATATATATAGAGGAGATGAAAAGATAGTCATCAAGGGATATGTAGATTCTAGTTTCCATACATATCAAGATGAATTGAAATTTCAGTTTGGATATATTTTCACTCTCAATGGAGGTGTTGTGAGCTAAAATAGATTGATGAAATCCATTGTTACAGATTCTACAATGGAGGATGAGTACATTACGTCTTTGAGGAAGCTAAAGAATCTATTTGGATACACAAATTCATCCAAGAGATCGACATAATTCCAAGTAGTAAATTACCTATTAGACTATATTATGATAATAATGCATCAGTGGATCTTGAAAATTAGAGAATTTTATATTAGTGGATGAAGAGCATAATATGAAAATATAATATATGGGTGTATTTTTCTCAAAGTGGTGACATTTCAGTGATAAGAGTTTCCCTATAAGACAACATGAATGACACCATAACTAAATTCTTAACTTAATAGAAACATGATCATCATGTGAGATATAGTGGAATAAATGCCACTAGTAGTATGATCTAGTCCAAGTTTGATTATATTGATGTTTCTTTCTAAGAATAATTATTTTTACTTTATATTTCATAAATATTTGAATAAGTGAAAATTAATAAAATATATTATTACATAATATGAATTTTTATATTTTAGTCTAATGTAATAATTTCATAGAGTTTCTATAACATTGAAAATGTCACAAAAGTTCCCTACTATGATGAGAAAATTTATGTAGATATTATTATATACTTTCCTTTGTTCAGATATCCTTCTATAATAGGACACATAGTATTATTATTGTCTGGTATATGTTTACATAAGTGGCTGAGACTTCATCTCATGATGTTCTCACTCGGTGATCTCAAAGATAAGAAATTATGGGAACATACCCACCTATAGGAATTCCACATGTTTATATGTCATTTGATGTTCCAATCTATGAACATGTGCTATGATCCTTATACATTAAAATTATTTTTAATTCATGTCATGACTCGTCAAATTGTATGAATTGTAATTTATGGTAAATTTGGTTATATTGGATACATCACCAATGATATATTATTAATGAATAAGATGAGGAAAGATTTATTCATTCCATAATTATAGAAGTTGATATCTATATCCTTTTATTGAAATTAAATCATCACATAGGATTTTATATCCATGGTGTATAGATGAGTTCCTTTCAGATAGTTTAATAAATATGTATAAAGCATATAGGTTGATGACATTGTTGTGAAACCTGCTTGATGAGATATCACGACAAATGGATTATATTAAACATTGATCATTTTTATATGGTTATTCTCTGTGTGAAATATCTTTTTCCCAATGGATGCCTTGAACCGTTTCTAGATATTAATAATGGACTTTAGGCAATCCCACTTAATACCATTAAATAAGAGTCCTAGAGAGTGACAAATAAAGTGTTTCCATTGATCTCAGTTAAATGTTTTTTATATTTAAAAATTGGAATAAATATTTTTCTCCATATTGAGAATTAATATTTGTGACATATTTATTCAATAATTGTAAATATTAAATAGTTATTAATTCACAATGTAATTATTTAATTAAAGATCATATATAATATTTATTTATCTCTTATTATTTACCTTATAATAAATAGTTATTTATTAAATAAATAACATATTTGGTTACGTGAATATTAAATAGATATTTATTCCTAAAATTGTTAATAGAATATTTATTTATTTATTAAAAGAAGAATATTTTTTTTGAAAACATAATAAACAATGAGGAGGAAAAATATACTAAGTTTTGAGTCCGATGATAAATATGTATTTACTAGATTGTAAAAATAATATCTATCAATTCGCATGATTACACATTCCATGAGAGAAAATAATAACAATAATATTTTATATTATATGGGGTTAATATCATATTATGATTCCTTGTCAATTAATTAAATATTAAACCATATCCTAGTGTCTATTAATGGGAGAATATGTCATATATGAAGAGATTTATCATTGTGAAAAACATTACTCTCATCCGCTTCCTCCTCCTTTCTAAGTTTCATGATTGAGAAGAACAAGATAGATTCCTTCAAGCCTGAAGGAAAGTGAAATGATCAAAGAGAATAACACAAGATGATCAATCAGTTGCGCTAGTACATGATGTTTTACTAGAATTTCATAGATATTTATTTACAATGTGTGGATCACTACAAGAGGGGCCCAACATTGGGTCCCCATTATGTAATGATGATCATCGATCCGGTTAAATTGATCAACCCCATCAATAAAGACTGATCTCAAGGATAAGGTAATTTTTCCACCTATTTTAAATTAAATATACATTAATTTGAAATAATACTCATTTGGTTTTGGTGAAAAAATTTGTCAATATTATTTGTAAAAATTTCATAGGTCATGAAATTCATCAACAGGTACATTTCATATTATCCACTGAATCTGATAAAATATGAGTTGTTCATTGGACCACTAGATGTTACTACTACATTCGAGAACCTCTAGCTAAATGCCACATACCACAACCACAGAAAAAAACCACATACCACATATCAAAACCATATACCACATACAAAAACCACATACCACATAGAAAAACCACATACCTTTTCAACATAATGTGTATATCATGGAACTACTATCCCTTCCATATCTACATACTACATCCACTTGTCCATATAACAAACACAACTTAACAACCACAATAACATTCCATACACCACAACCACATACAATAACCATGTACCACAACCACATACCACATACCACCATTATAACCTCATTACTACCACATCATAACATCAGTGAAGAAACACCAAATATTACTACCTCATTCAATCACCACATATACTATATACCACATATAATAACCTAATTGCATCATACCATATACCAACCACCATATAACATAAATTTAGGCCATCACAACATATACTATGTTAGGAAGAGAGTGTGGGGGGGGGGAGTAGTTAGTCATCTGTATTACCCTGATCCTTGATATTAGGGATACAATTATAACCTAAAACATCATACGAGTTTCATTCATGTTACCCGACTTAGGTGGTGATTCATATGAAATAACAAAAAACAAAATTTATATATAACAATAAAAAAATATTAACCTAGGATTAAACTCTTATAAAATACTTCTATAACCATAACCTTTCTACACAAAATCACCTCCATGTAACATCAAAAACTACCACCTCATTATAGATAACATAACACCAAATGAAATATTTAATTGAATAGTTGGAATAAAAAAGAATGGATTCACTTTGGGGGAGCATGGGGTGAATTAGGGTGTTGACATATAATTTTTTTACTTGATAATATTTTCCTATTAGGTAAATCATATTCCCTAATTTCAAGGAACTTTTTTAATAACTCAAACCCTTAATTTTGTCTGCACTAAACAATACATATTTATATTAATATAATTAATATGATGATATTACTTGGTTCACCTGCACTAGGATATTATAGTTGGTGTTTTGGAACCAAATTTTTATAATTTAGATTTTATGGATATTAACATAATTGAATAAAAATATCTTATTATATATTGTTTATTTTCTTTCATTTCCTTAATGTATTAATGTACTAGATTATTTTCTTGCATCAAAAAGGTTATATAAGTTTTCTTCTATAGTGAAAATCATGATATTCTATGATGGTATTTTTAAATATTTTATTACCATCAAATAACAATATATAGTGGGTCACATAGTATATTGACTGTCAGGGGTGAGTATTCCAAAGTATATGAAATTTTATCTCATGAATTTTACACCTGATAATCTCTAAGACTAGATATTAGGAGAACATACCCACATGTAGGCACTGCACATGATTATATTCCATTGAATATTCATATCTAAAAGTGTGTGTAATAGTTCCTAAACATTAATATTATTATTAATGCATGTCATGACTCTCATACTTTTTGTTATTATAAACCATGATTAGATATAATTGTAATGATGTTCAGTATGCTTGGTGCATTATTAATGATTTGTTATTAATGAATAAGTTAAATATGGATTTCCCCTTCCATCTTTATGGAAAGTGATATCTCGACCCTTTGATTGAAATGAAACTGTCATATTAAATTCCATGGCCATAGTGTACTGATGAGATTATTTTAGATAGTCAAAGAATGTATTATCAAGTACATGGATTGATGAAACAAGTGTGTAACCCATATTATAAGATATCATAAAAAAGGGATTGCATTATATAATGAAAATTCATATGTGATTTTTTTCATTGTGACATATCTTCTTCCTTTTTGGGTGCATTGATCCATTTTTAAATAGTAATCTTATAATTTTGGTAATCCAACCTATTTTCACTGAGGAAGAGGCCTAAAGTGTCACACCAAATTTGTTTCCTTTAATTTTAGCTAAATATTATTTTTATATAACAATTTGAATAAATATTATTCTCCTAGTCAAGAAGTAGTATTCATTTATGTTTTATTAAATTTTCAAAATTATTAAATAAATATTTAATCACAATGTAATTTTCAATTACATGAATATATAAAATTTATTTATCTATTATTATTCATGTGATAATAAAAAAACATTAAGTTATTAAATAATAAATTTATTTAGATACTTGAATATAAAATAAATATTAATTCACTACATTATGAATAGAATATTTATTTATTTATTGAATAAATTATATTAGTTTTAATATTTATTCAACAATTAATGAAAAAAAAATAAATATTGTGGAGGAACAATAATGAATATTTTTTTCCGGTGACAAATTATTTACCCGACTGTAAAATAAATATTTATCACTATGTCAGTTTATAAAAATCACTAGTAAAATAATAATAATAATAATAATATTTACATGAAATTGGGTTTATTGGGAATTAACCCATAGATATGGTCCTTTTGGATGTTAATTGGAATCAAATACTAACCCTAAGTCTTTTTATAGACTGGTATATTAATTAGAGTGAGGTTAATGTTTGTGTAAAAAAAATTTATTCTCAAGATCGTCCTCATAATATAATTCTCTAAATAATGAGAAGAATAATAAAATTTCCATTAAGATTGATTTAATGTGAAGCAATCAAATAAAACAACCTAATATAATCATTTGGTTGTGCTAGCACCAGGTTTTTTTATCAGTGATTTCCAAAGACTAAAGGAGGACGTGTTGATCAAAGCTAGAGGGGTCAATAATTTGGTCCTCATGGTAAAATGAGAACACACAAATAGGTTTTGAATGGTCAACACCATCAGTGAAGAAATATCTCAAGTTCAAGTAAATCTATCTTATTGTGTTTAAAATTAAGTATAAATAAACATGAAAATGGTCCTCTCTATTGGTTTTGAAAAAACTGATTTCCAATATTCTTTATAATTTTATATTAGTCATATAATCCACATCATATAATTTTTTGATGAACCGTTGAATTTAAAAAATTACAATTATTCTATTCACCTAATAAAAATTTCCACTAAATCTTGAACCATCAAGTGGTATTTGAGAAATCACAATCAATTTATAATTATTTATTGTTTGTTGATATGTGAAGTATTTAAAATTTTTCATTTCATAATTTTTTTTCTTATAATACAATCAATAATATCTATTAATATTCATTTATTTTTTCAATAATTTAATATAGATCTAATTAAATATTTACAAACAACATCTAATGAAACCCTATAGAGGTGTTGATGAGTTTTTTCAGACAACATTAGATCACATAGTGTGTAACCAGTGAACATGCCTTGTATCAATATTCATTACACTATAATGTTGCATAAATTAATTAACCACATCATATAATGAAGAAGATATGATGCAATAAATGTTTTTCTATTGCTCAAGCTGGGCTAACACATGACATGTGGGACTACATGCCATGTAAATTTGTCACATGATATATATTCTACATGTTTTCATGGTGGAAAATGTGTTGTAAAATAATCACTAAGTATTAATTACGTGACATGCCATGAACCTGCTTGGGTACCCTGGTAACCCAATAACCAAGCTGACATGAACATTACCGAAAGTAGAATCTTGATCCCCATGGGTCGGCAACTTGAACCAGTCATTATACATAAAAGGACATGGGAATGAATTTCCCAAAACACTGTAGAAGAAATATAGGCAAGCCAGTACACATAAAAGAAAAACTCAACATGGAGAATTGTACTATAAGCCAACCATGTAAACAAACCCAAAGTACCAGAGCAATGTACTAGATGACTGAATGAAAAACCCATGACCCAGCAGACTCAACTCTCCAGGCCCAAATATCAATAGCCAGAACCACCTCTAAGGGGTGATTTTCCCCTTCTCAAACCTAGAAGGATATTATCTAAAAACACACAAAGGCCTAGGTAGAGTGTGATTTAAAATTATAGTAGGTCATCACCAAGGATTCCATGATAAGATACCAATATTTAATTAACCAAATAAATCATTCAATATTAAATAAATATATTTTGACTTTAAAATGAATATTTAAACAAATCATTCATTACATATCGATTGATGGAAATAATTTAAAAAAATTTCTTAATAAATTTTTTAGATAATACATTTTATAAGAAATCAAAAGGCATGTAAAATGGTTTACAACAAAAAATGTCATATATTTATAAAAAGTGAGCAACATGGTCATGTTCTAAAAGGTATTATTTTTTTTGGGATATTATGCCCTCATAGTCCTAAAGGTGAATCAAAACAGTATATGTATACATATGTCCCTTTGACACTAGTCAAGAGGACTTCATTACCACACCATCAGATATGTGATGTGCTACACTAATATTTTGGTGTAAAACATCAAAAGTATTTTATTCCAATAACTCACTGACTACCCAGGATTTCATCTTCTATGATAAAATAAATTATTGGAAATTAATTTTTAAAAAATTCAATTCATCTCATTTTTCATTTCAAATATTCCAATTTACCTATAAAACACAACCATTTAGTTTTTAATAAAATCATCCATTTTTTGAAGATAAAACACAAGAGTTTCTATAAATATAATTTCATTCAATTTTTCTCAAATACCAATTTGAAATCAATTTCTAAATTGAAATCCAAAAATATAATTCCATAATTTACTTTTAAATAATTTTTGTCCAATTTCACAATTATCCCCCAATTCAATTGAATTGGTGTTTTCCCTAATTTTATTCCAAAATCAAAATTCAAAACCCCAATTCAATGGAATTGGGGATTTAATCAACCAATTTAGAGAAATTTCATCCATATTAATAATTTTAATTTAAAATGAAAAATTGAATTTAAATCAAGCAATTAAGGGTTAATAAAAATGTGCCATCATAACAAAACCACCTAAATGAGATATATAGGATCACGAATCACCAAACCCAAATTTGGAAACTCAAATGATGAACAATGGAAATGAGGATCCAATAATCAAACCTTTATTATGGTGTATAATAAAGGTAATTATATATTCCAATTGCATATAAATCCAAAAAATCCCTAGGGAAGATAAAAGAGAGAGAGATAGAGAAAGAGAACATGAAGAGTAAACCTATTAGGGGGAGATCAAATGTCATTCTCCAAGCTTTGATCCTCTTTTGGGAGGGTATGTAGGGGTCAAAAAAAAAATATCTCAGGAGATCCCCAAAACTAATAAATTTTTATGAAGTTATACAAGTCCATAAATGACCTAAAAATATGGTTTCATGATTTTTAAAATAAATTTTTGATTAGTTATTTCTCATATGCACAGTTTCCTAGGTAGAGTCACACTGTTTAGACAAATAGTACTCCCTAATAGTACACCCCTTTTGATAAGGTGAATGGTTTCCACTAAGTTGGTGCATGTTTTTTTAAATCATGTGCCAACCATCCAAAACTCCACTGCCTGGTTTTTCATGGTTTTAACTAAAATGGCGCACAGTTTGGGAAAACTATGAGTCAACCATGAACTAGCCCAGAAACTTTAAATTTTTTAAAAAATCTTGAAATAACCCTAGAAAAAACTAAAACAAAGAATGATATAAATAGGGGTTTATGAATACTTGAAAATAGTAATAGGATTTTACAACTGCCCCACCATAGAAACTTTCTATCCCCAAAAAGCATACTCTAAAGCAGCCATGTCAATAATATAGGGCCATTACTCTCTCATAACTACCTCCCTCTCCCACGTCTCATGACTATCAGAACATTGCCTCCATAGCACTCAAAACAAAGGTATCATCCTCCCATGGAGAACCTTTGTTTCATGATGAACTATTATGACTGGACGTTCAGTCATGGTTAAAAAAGGTTTTACCTCAAGATCACTATAGCTCAGAACATGAAATGGATCAGATAGATACTTTTCTAGTTTTGATACATGGGACACGTCATGTATCAACATCAACTATAGTTCTAGTGATAAATTGTAATAAAACCTTCCACACAAACTCATCAACCAGAAAAGGTCCCAAAAAACAAAGAGCAAGCTTCCCTTTCCTTCCAATCCATCGATGGACCATCCATGGTGAAAGTTTCAAGAACTCTCAATAACCAATTGAAAATTCCATTCGTATGTGGTGATGATTAGAATAATATTTGTATCGGTGCTTTTTTTCATCATTCTCTAATGAATAAATTGGTTCTTTTCTATCATTTTTTGAACAAGCTTGGTCCAACCAAGGAACTTTTATCGATCTCTGGCCAACAAAACAAAGATCTTCAAGGTCGACTTCACAAGGCCTAAAAATGATCCATTTTGATCAAGGAACAGTAACTATTGTTATAATAAAAATCATCTAGTCCCAAATGATCATCCCAAGACCCACCAAAGTTCAAACCACATGTATGCATAATATCATTAGAAATCTATATAACCCTTTATATTTGACCATTCAGTTGTGGATAGTATGTCATGTTCAAAAAAACCTGAGATCCCAATGAATCTTTAAGGCATCTATAAAAATGATAAGTGAACTGAGGGTCTCTATCGGAAACGATAACATATGTAGCTTCATTTAATTGAAAAATATCTTTCACATATTGATTTCCAAACTTTTTAACTTTGGTCATATCATGAATGGGTATTAAGAGATATGATTTAGTCAGCCTATCGATCACAACCCATATCAAATTCTTGTTACACTGGGTACGTGGAAACAAAACTAAAAATTCCATAGAGAACTCATCCCACTTCCACGCTGGCTCTAGAAGTGGTTTAAGAAATCCTGTCGGTTTCCAGTGCTTTAAATTAACCTATTGTAAAGTATAAAAATAAGAGAAAAATTCCCAAAATACCCCATCTCATACCTAGACACCATAATTACTACCACATGTCATAGAAAATCTCCTTGGTACCTTGGGGCACTGCCCATTGAGAGTTATATAAATCATCCATAACAATTTATATACTTCTAACGAAAAAAAAGTTTATGATATCATATAATTACCTATTTGGAGAACAAACACTCAACAACGGTCTCCCCACCATAATGAGATTATCTAATACTATGAAACTCATCATCAATCTTCTACTCTTGAAGGATCATCTCAAGGAGTGCATATGTCGACATAACACTAGACAGAGAAACCTTAACCCTTGATTCCTATACTCTAATATGAAATAATGAAAAATTATCCATCAAGTTCTACTCTTCTGATGATTCTTTTTACGACACAATATGGAAGATTATTTATCAAGGCATTTCAACAACATTCCATTTCCTCGGGGTATAGGAAACGTTGAGGATGGAATATTTTAATTATTCCTCCCAATGACTCTGGAAGAGATTTAAATGTTTTTTTAGAAGATATAACTCAAGATCTAGTTCTCTAAAAACATTGTAAACCTTTCTCTAAAAAGGTAATTCCACAAACTCTTAAGTGTGTGAATCAAAACATCATGTTTAAGGTTATGGGTAAGAGAATTCTTCTCATGTGGCTTAAGTTGATGAGATCCATAAGAAATGACATGATCACCCAATATAAGAATGTAAACCAATTCTGAACCTGATGTATCATGTAAGTACACATATCCCTGATCATCCTATAAGAGGATCAACATTAATATAGTAGTCAAAAGACACATCATATCAATAAAAGAACTCTAATATATTTCATCCCAAGAAAACATTACTTCCTATGGAGTTAGTGAAATCATAGATGAATCCATATTTAATAATCCCTTAAGGAACCAATGATAGTACCCAACTAAGACCAAGAATCTCCAAATATTGGAGAAATTGTGTGGTTTCTCCCATGCCATAATAACCTTCACCTTTTTCGAATCAACAGAAATACCATGTCCCAACACCACATGGTGTAATAAATTCACCTCCCAAATCCAATAAATCACACTTTAAATGCTTGGAATAAAGTTAGTGACTTCTTAAAAATTCTAGAACTACTTTTAGATAACTCATAGGACCCTACTTGGACTTAGAGTAACTAAAGGTATCATCCACAAAGAACCCCATGAAAGCATCAAGGTACTCATGGAAAATTATATTTATTCATGCCATAAAGACTCCATGAGAATTAGTTAAACCCAAAATAATGAAAGGGTTCTAATAATGGTAATATATACTCTAAAAGGTAGTTTTTAAATGTTAGACTATTTTATACTCATCTGATGGTAACCAGACCGAAGATTAATCTTCAAGAACCATTTCACCCCTTTAAACAGGTCAAACGGATCATCAATCTATGAAAAAAAACATGTTCACTACTGTGACTTGGGTGAGTTTTTGGTAATCAACACAAAAGAAAAGTGAACCATTATATTTTATAGAGAAGAGAACATGCTCCAATCAAGGTGACACACTCAGGCATATAAATACTTTTTCAAGAAGATCATCCAAATGAGTCTTCAACTCTTTCATTTCAGTTGGCGCCATGTGTAAGAAGGAAAAGACACCAGTTGACTACAAGGCAACAAATGGATAGAGAAATGATCCTCCCTTACCAGTGGGAAACTAGAGAATTAAGAAGGGGAGATTTTAGGATACTCGATGAAAATTGGAGGGAGATCATTGCTCAATGATTCCCACTCCATATCAAAAGAATCTATATATATCACTTTCCTCAATTATGGATAAGAAGATCCAATTATACTAGACCTTGGGTCCCATTATCCTTGAAGATATGGAACATTCCATCAGGTGATGTAAAGGAGACCCATCAAAGATAACAATCAATCCAGGGTTTATTTGAAATGATCTTGTTCATCCTGAATAAGACATAAAGAGTTTTAATGTTGAGAACCCGAAAATTACAAGAAAGATCAAACTTAGATAAAGAGAAAACACAAGCACATCTATGGATACCATTCTATCTCTACATTCCATGGGGTTTAATAATATACATCACATAATATAATATATCCAAAAGAATATTTACTATATTAACAACATGAGTTAAAATAAATGAATATGATGCAACAGTATCAAATAAAGAAGTCACTAATGATAATGTTATAGTGATGGTACCTCTCACGATCACTGTACTCATATCTTCTTCCTATATAGACTCTTACACTTCATGAAGAATATTCATTTCAGATTCATATGGTTGGAACCCATTTTTACATGAATCATGTTATTTCACCATTGTAATATTAGGAATTGATGTTCCTAGGCCACAACATAGAGAAGAAAAGACATTTTAGAACTTCTATAGTTGGATTGAGAATCGAAAAGAACCACAATTCTTGTGTGTCTCTGTGGAACCCCTCATTGAATTAACTTGAATTCCACACTAGTAACAATCAAAGGACCTCTTCCAAGCATTTTAGGAGGTCCACAATTACCCTCCTCTCAAGAAATTCCTTGAGAATTGTCACACTTCCTCTTATTTTTAGAGTAATTCACACTACCATTGGGATAAAATGAAATGCCTGTCAACCATGACTATCCAACTTGGTTCATTTCTACCATTAAATATTTATCCAAATAATCAGCATAAGATGGAAGATTCACAAAAAATATGAGAGTGAATATCATATAGTAGTCCCAACTCGAATCGTCCTACCTACATCTTCACATTTTATTCTATCTCAGGTGAAAACTTCACAAGCTCAAGAAAACTGTTTTTATATTCTTTCATGGTCTTGTCAGCCTACTCAATTCTGAAAAACTAAGAATCCTTGTCTAATAGCATCAAATCTGGATATAACTAGTCAGTTAAAATAATTTTAAAGTATTTTCACTCTAAGACTTTAGGCTTATTTTCGGTCACCATTGTGTCCCACTATCTATTTCTCGGTCCTTCCAGCATGAAGGTGGCAGACATCTCCTTGATTTCATCATGTGTCTCTAAGAACCCAAACAAACACTCAGTCCTACCCAACCATTCCTCACCCTCTTGGGGATCGTTGGATCCTTTGAACACTAGTGGATTATGGAAAATTAACTACTGATAATGAATCCAGATAATATTTCTTTGTGGTTCCATAGATGGAGCCTGAACGAGAACTAATGGTGGTGATTATCCCAGAGATCAGACAACACACACAATAACCTCACCAATATTATGGTCTATAAAAGTGTTTAATCAAGGTGTTTTAGCAGCAAATTTCTCCTAGATCTGATTCACATGCCTTCTCAGAGAAACGGTGATACACAATATCATCAGACAATGTTGAAGACATCAGATAACCACTCAAATAGTGTAGCAAGGGAAAATAATCCCAACAGATAGAAAGGAAATATTTCAATTTCAAACTATCCAAATCAAAATAATGGAAAATATTAGAACTAATCCTTAAGTAATTATTCCCAAGCCACCCATGGAGACTTAAGGTTCATTGTGGTGAGTGTTGTCCAAGAACTCAATTGAAAAACCTTCAATGTCCCAACATGATTACCCAACTACATACTGACATCATGAAAAAAGCTCAAGCTGGACCTCTGTTGTGACTTTGTCACAAACCGGCCTGGGAACCTTGGTAACCCAATAATTGAGCTGGAATTCACATGTCCAAAAGGGAATTCTCAATCCACATGGGTTTGAAACTAGCACCTGAAATAAAAAAAAAAGAACATGGAAAAAGATTTTCCACAACCTTGAGGAAGCAATATAAATTAGCCAGTATGCATATAAAATAAACTCTATAGGGATAAGTGTACTAGAACACAAAAAGGGAAACCAACCCAAAGTACTATAGTAAAGTACCATATCACTAAAATAAAAAATCAAGTCCCATCATACTCAACTCTATAAATAAAAATATCGACAAGTAGAACAACCTCTAAGTGGTTCTTTTCATATTCTCAAACTTGAAATGAGATAATATACAAACACATGAAGGCACATGTAGGATATGAGCTAAAATCCCATTAAGGTATCACCAAGGATTCCATTATAAGGTTACAACATTTAATTACCCAAATATGTTTTTTATTTTAAATAAATATATTTTGTATTTCAAAAGAATATTTAAACAAATCGTGATTTATATTTCAAATTATAGAAATAATTTAAACAAATCACTAAAAAAATGTATATAGAACTACCAATATAAATTCAAAAGGAATGTAAAATAGTTTACAACTAATAATGAACTATATTTAAAATAAAACAATTGGGCTACATTATCAAGTTCCAAAATTTATTATAGTTCTAGGAAATGGGATTCTCCACACTCGAAGGAAAATCACAAAAAAATATTTTTATACAGACGTCCCATTGACACTAGTAAAGAGGTCATCATATCCATGCTTTCATGTATATGACTTATTGAATTATGTTTTTTGTAAAGTGTCAGAAGAGTACTATCCTAATAAATCACTAACTACATAGGCTTTAATATGATATAATACAATAAATAATGGAAAATTCATATTAAAAAAATAAATTCGTCCCATTATAAATTTCAAATATACCAATTTCCATTTAAAAACCAACACATCAGTTTTTTATCCAATCATACATTTTTCAAAGATAAAACCCAAGAGTTCCTATTAAAATAATATCAATCCATTTTTCTTAAATACCAATTTGAAATCAATTTCACAATTCATATTACAAAAATAAATTCCACAATTTAATTTTATACAAATTCAATCCAGTTTCACAATAAATCCCCAGTTTAATGGAATTACGATTTTACCAATTTAATGCCTCAATGAAATTTCAAAACCCCAATTCAATGAAATTAGGGTCTTAATCAAACAAGTGGAAGAAATTTAATTTATATCATGAAATTGAAATTAAATCAAACAATTTAATTTAAATCATGAATCTTATGGTTAATAAAACAAGACCATCATAATGGAATCACCAACCTATGAAACAAGGGATCTCGAAACATTAAACTCTTAATGGGAAACTCCAATGAAGAACATCAGCAATAAAGATCCAAGAATCAAACATAGGGTTAAAATACAAAAAAGGTTATTATATCTTCTATTAGAATGGAGATCGACAAAACCCTAAGGAATGGAAGAGATAGAGAGTGGGAAGAAGAGAACGAGAAGAGAAAATCTACCAGGAGGAGATCAAACACTGCCTTCCATGATTCAATCCACTTATAATAGGTTGTATATGAGATAAAATCTATTCTTGGGAGATCCCCGATAAGAAGATGTGTTTATGGGATCATACAATCCCATCAGGGACCTAGAAAGAGGGTTTTGTTATTTTTAAAATAATTTTTGTATTAATTATTTCCCATTTGAACGGTTTCCTAACTGGTGTCACATGGTTTTGAAAAACAATGCACCTTAATCGTGTGGACCTTTTTTATGGTTAATGGTTTCTACTATGTGGGTGAATATTTTTTAAAACTGTGTGCGAGCAGTAAAAAACCTCACAATCTCAATTTGCACAGTTTGCACTAGTAGGGTGCACAGTTTGGGAAAGCAATGTACCAACCATGAACTGGCCAGGAAAATTCAAAAATTCAATTTTTTTTCCCAAAACCCCCAAAAAAAATCCTAACAAAACAGGATCAAAAATGGGTTTAGGAATAACTGGAAACAGTAATAGGATTCTATAAGATATGCATGGACTGCCAACCATATAACAATGAGGAAACATGTCGTATACCAGTTATACATTTCTTTTCCCCACACATGTCCACACAATAATACACACCTAATCACTTGGAATTTATCACATAAATATTATTAGAAGGATGCATGACACACATCTAGATGTAACGACCATATACCCAAAATTGTTTATGCATAAAAATTAAATTAATTTATTAATCCATAGACCACATTATTATGCGTTTCGTGTGATATTTTATTAACTCAAACATGCCATATTATAGGATTTATATGATACTGAATTCTTAATGAATTTATTCAAAAAATAAAATTTTTATACCCTATATAAACCCAATACATTGTCCACTTCACGTTAATTAAAATAATTACACACAATAATAAATAAAATTTGTCCCATGTTTCATTTAGTTGTATGATATATTCCATTGTATAATAAGATAAAACATGTATTATTAATTTTAAATCAATAGATTTCATATAATCTTAATAAACAATGAGTAGTTTTAAGAGGTACTCACTAATTTACTACCATGAAAAATATTTTTATTTATTATTTTAAATTAAATAAAATTAATTAATTTAATTTATTTAAAATAATAACAGATGAGCATCACCATAGAAGATTGGATAGAGATTTAGGAAAAATTAATTAATTGATTAATCAGATAATGAATCAAATTAATTCACACACATTTATTTTAATAAAATAATGAATCAAATTGAATGATTGACAATTATTTTGAATTCATGTTCATTGCAGTTGTTAACGATCATAAGCTTAGACCAAACAATTAATGTGTATGGTTTATTTTAATTTAATTATTTAATGAGTTTTTACAATTATTTTATTTAATTTAATTGATATCCTCTTAATCACCCATCCATCCTTATTATGTATAGGCTTTCATGACCATATTTCCTCTTATGTAAACCACCTTTTTGGTTCACTTGACCAATGAGTGATGTAAATGAATTGTAAGGATGGAGCTCCCATCCACATGAATTTGGTTCGAGATTAAGTTGAGGTAAAACCAAACTAAAGAGATGCATATGATATAGGTGGAATGCTATAAAATCAAGTCCAAAATATCTCAAAGGAGTTTTTCCCACTCTTAAATGGTTTGATTATTGTCTGATCAATAAAAAATCACTAGTTAAAGCTTGTGATCATTCCGTATTTTAGGTATTTCATTTCTATCAATTACATGATTTATTATATTGATGAAAGATCAAGATCATATAAATAAATGGATTAATAAATAAATATGTAATAAAATAAAATGATTTTGCATAAATAGTTATCAGTACATGGTTAATAACTTAGTTTAATTCACTTATTATAAACAAAATATATAAAAGAAAAAATAATAAAATTTATAGTTAATAATAAAAATACATCATGTTAATATTAAATCATTATACCTTTCATTATCTAAATTATGTTGAAAAAATTAGTAAAACTATTGATTGGACTTCCTTCAGGTGATATTTTAATTATCATGAAATCATAACTTAGATAGTGGTTTGATTTAACTAAATATGTATTGGTTTTGATGACCTTTTTCTTTATAAAAAAAATTCATTGGTAAGTGTTGAGGATATCCTAGTAATGATTTCTAGATTGGGGTGTCCCGTCAACTGACCAAGGAACATTCTAGTTTACTGTTGGTATGACTTCCTACAAAAATAATTTCTTGTAATTTTCATGGCCTCTATATGGAATATAAGGAGGAAATTATGGACCATTTACACAATAATTTATAAAGGACATTAAATTCTATGTTCAATGATGTGAGTTATATAGACCTGATAAAATATTGATAAATATAATAAAATTAAAATCATTATGTCTCATATAATTTTTAATCAAGTAAATTACTAATAACATTATTATATATCATTTTAGAATTATGAAAATTCCATCTACTGCATTATACCTATGATCAATTATAGAGAAAGTTCATCTTCTCTCTATAAGTAACATCCATGAATAATTTATACGTCTATGAGTTGTATTGCTATATAAATGAAATTATTATTTTCTAGAATCTTCAGTCATAGATCTACCTACTAGGGAAGAGTGTAACGATAAGTTCATTGTCTATGATCACCACCCAACCAATATTGAAAATGTTTAGTGTTTAATTTTTTTCATCTATTTCTAGTAAACTCATGATGTTTCATGAAAAAATGGATGCCTATAACATGATTTTTCTTATCTATGATATTTATCAAGAGATATCAATTAATGAATGGTTTCAGGTATCCAAAGTGCACTTCATAAGAAAACATGGAGAAGGTGTAGCAGCGAAACCTCATGTTATCAAACTTATTCACTACATTGAGTGTAAAGAGTTTATATGGTATAAGATGCCAATAAAATTGTGCAACAATCAAATTCATTAATTATTTTCTCAATGCATCTAAATTTCTGTTTTAAATTTTAATATGGACAACATAGAGAATTATATATGATATCTTATGACTCTAATTCACCATGTTGATAAGGATATGAAGTGTCAAAATCTATAAGTTCTTATAGTGAATAAAATAAATGTACAAGTGAAGAGCTCCAAGACTCACTCCAAGTCTAGATCCAAGTCTAAATATTCTTCAAAAAACTCTTCCAAGAAGACGAGGATCAAGGGGAATACAAGAGAAGAAGATGCTATCTATTTTTATTATGTAAAGAAGGTCCATTAGAAGAAAAACTGCACCTAAAAAAATAATTAAGGGTAAGATTCATGTGTGTTTCTTATTGAGTTAAATTTATCTATTTCTAAAAATTGTGTGTTAGATATAGCATGTATTTCTCCCATGTGTATTAAAATAAAATAAATAAGAAAATTAATAATTATTTGTTGCGGTGAGGTAGATATATGAGAATAAAATAAAACTTGAATTTCTACATTGGATTTTTTATATTACAACCTATTGTTTTTGTTTTTCATGATCATTGTTTTAAAAGATTTTTATTATGTGTCTTCAATCACCAAAAACACTCCTTTTGTGTCCATAATTGATACATATGGATTTAAATTCAAATTTTGAAATAAGTGTGGATTATTTTATAAAGAATTCATTTTTATAGTATTTAATATATATGTAATGGTTGACATGTCCATAGGGAATTTTTATTTTCCAATGGGCTAAATAAAAATAAATATTTATAAAAACTGAAATATGCTTCCCAATTAATTTAAATGTTGCTTAAGGAAAGTTTAC
Source organism: Viscum album (assembly GCA_963277665.1). Taxonomy (NCBI): domain Eukaryota; kingdom Viridiplantae; phylum Streptophyta; class Magnoliopsida; order Santalales; family Viscaceae; genus Viscum; species Viscum album. Next base: position 1,869,770,557 of record OY728159.1, read on the forward strand.
AGTCGAACCCATAGAGATCTTCAATTAGTTTATTTAGGTTTTTAAAATAATTTATTAATTTTAATTAAAGAAAAAGGTGAAGAAAATATGGTCTTTATTGATATTAAAAAAATGATGAAAGAAAAAAAAATGGTTTGAAATTTGATTTTCTAGGGTTTGGTAGTTACATGGTTTTGGAGAAACTTTATTTAAAAAAATTATTAATTAATTTTTGTTATTTGGTTCAAGATGATAGAGATATAATGTTAATGGTATTCCCTCCTTGATTTGGAAATCCCCTTTTTTCCTTCACACCAACAATTTAGGGTTTTTTAATCGAGCTTGTCTTGAAAAAATTTCTAAACCTCATTATATTGAATGAGAAATTGGTCATTCCTTGATTTAGGGTATCAAATTTTATAATTTGTAATTTCCATTCATATTCATATACCAATGGTTATGATAATATAGAAAAAGATATTGGAAATTGATTAAATAAACTTCAACAATCTGAAATACACGAATAGAGAAAAAGGGAAAAATCCAATGACACCTTCCCCCTTTGGTTACATAAACCAGAACAACGTGGGTTTAACATCTCACCATAGTGATGATAGATTAATAGGTATGGATATAAGAAAAGAAAATATAATTAAAATGTAGATGAATCTGGGGAGGAGCCATCAAATTGCAGTTTCTCTCTCAATACTTTGGTATATGTGATCTCCATTATAGAAACAAGCTTGCCTTCTATTTATAAGATTTATATGAACATGTTCATCATTGAATTTCATTAAGGATGGGTCAAAAAATTATTCATAGGTGGGTCCTGGTATTAAAATAGGTAAAATCTCCCATATATATCAAATCTGGGAGATTTTGGCCCTTCATGACCTTTACATGCTATGTAGTGATTAGAAAACATGTAAAAATTTCACCATGTGCATGTAACTCACATAATACAGGATTTATGGGCCTGCATTAAAACTTTCACAGAGTGACACATATTTTTCATGATGTGACACATGTCATATTTATTTATGGATTCTTTCCCCAACTTCATGACATGTTTTTCTTCCACGACTTTTACCGGTACATGAAGTGTAATGATTATACAACATATAATGTCAATTTTATTCTCTATAAGCTTCGATTCTCCTTTTTTATTTCGTTATGTTCCCTAGAAGTGCTTCATGATCATCCTGCTTTGTGTAATAGCTTCTTTTAAGTGTATATCTATGTTGTTTCCGCTCATTTTTCTCAGCTCCCATAACTTAATGAAACCTGAAAATTATGAATAATACATCAGGAGAATATGAATGTATTAATAATTAAATCATTAGAAAAAATGTATTTTATTATAAAATATATATAGAATAAATGAACTGATCAAGGGTATTTAAATGTGGATTACAAAAAACAGGTAATGTAAATAAATAAAAATGTGGTTCACATGTGTCACGACCCGAACCACAGGGCCCACCTGGCTATAGGTAAGCCATGTTGCATCCACCCCAAGCCCACCTTCATAGGTAAAGAGCTGAAGAAAAGTAATAAAAGGAATAAATAAAATGTGAGGAATTTTCATAATATATCAATATGTATGCACTCAACTAACTCCATGTAAAAGTGTGGAGGAATAATTATAATAGGCTGTAATAGATAGAGTAAAAACCATTCATGTAATAAACTCTACGAAAATAAAAATGTATAATATAATAATCCTAAATTTAAAGGGAATAAACATACACCCTACTAGAAAAGATGTCCCAACATGAAAATAACTAAAAAAGTAAATAATGTGAGATCCCCACTCCAAATATCAAAGTCTGGCCACCATACACATTCTATGCACCTGAGTATCCCTATGATCCTCTAAAATAACCTCTGACCTGTACTCCATTTTCATAAGACACAATATGTGTAGGAAAATCCAATATCCGGGTTATTTACAAATACTTAGTAGGATTACTCGAAAACAAAATAGTAAGTGATAGAAGATATAATATAAGTAGTCAAATCATCACAATAAATGCATTTCATTCAATATACGAGAAAAAACAACCATATTGAAAACCCAAATTTTCTCAACAAGAAACCCAAATGAGAGATAAAGGGGATAAAGACTCTACATACCAAATAAAAACTATGAGTATACTAAGATATCTAATGAGGGACCACATTTTATGGACACCATATCATGTCTGGCTAAAAAAGTTATATAGAGGACCCTAACCCTATTGCTTCATGAGATTATAGTCTCGATGGATAGAGGACCCATGCCCTGGTTCCATAAGGGAGTATTTTATCTATATTCATAGTGAGTATGGTGTACCCACACCCTAATGCGATTGGAGAGTACCGTCTCCAAGGATAGAGGACCAACACACTGATACGAAAGAGAAGTACCATATCTATATATATAAGTAACATAAAATACCCACATGATGAAACAAAAGTGGATTATTATATCCCTATATAGAAGAATTATTCCTTGGTGTGACATGGGCATACCTTCACTCGTTACATAGTAAGTATGGAGCACCCAAACCATGATGTGAAAAGGGGTGTACTTTCACCAAAGACAGTGCACCCACATGCTGTTACGAATGTGGAGTACCATATCTATCATGATAAGGAATGTGGATGAACCACAAATAGATAGAACAATACAGTACCATCTCCACGGATAGAGGACATGCATGCTGATATGATAGTGGAGTATTGTCTCTATCAGAACTCTCAAATGATCCTTCTTGATCACTACCATCATCAAGCATTTCATAAGGAATAATCAAACTTATAAAATCTCTAATTGTGTCTAAAAATCTACTTCAAAGTCTAACATCATGTTCTAGGTAAAAAAAAATCTGGATAGGCTAATCGTAGGCAAAAATCCGATTCAAGATGAAGAAGATATGATATGTTTAATATTCTCAAGAATTACGAAGCATGTGTGGGGTCTACATGACATGTATCACTGCTCCTCTTCCTAGTCATGTACTCTCCAGCACATGTATGGATTCCCATGTAATACTACATGTTGTATAAGGGTACTAAACGACATGTCTTGGCCAAAATCCTCACGAACTCATCATCAGTTCAATGATGGAAAATGTCAAACCCTTGATATTTCATCACAAAAAGAAATGAATACCCAAAAAGATCACACAATTTTGATCCTCTTCTAAAAAAATATTAGGATAGGATATTCACATTCCCAAATTAGACACTTGGTAAAAAACATATTTCATCACATTAAACTCAAACGATGTTTCGTGGGCATTATGCATGAACCTATTTTAAGTAATTGATATTAGTCTTGAAATGTATTCCTAAAAACCTGGGTCACAAAGTCCTAGATGGTTCATCAATCCTGCACTGTATGTAAAATAATTCTTGGATAATAATTCTACTTTAACAATAACAATAATAATAATAATAATAATAATAATAATAATATTATTATTATTATGGGGATCTTCATGGAGTAAATAAATGATCCTTAATTGAATATACAACATTGGTCTTTAATCGACCATCTCAATATCACGATCATGATGTCATATACTAATCCCCAATCTGACATCGTATGAAGGAGTTACAAAGGAATATTGAATTAGAAAATAATAAAAACACTAAAAATATTTAATATTATTTTTAATGTTATTTTTATTATTATCATTTAAAGAATCTCATACTCTATCTTCCATGTTTCTATATTTACTCTCATCCCCCTTCTTCAGGCAGAATACTTTTTTTCATCATTTATCATTATAATAAAATTCAATATTCATATTATTATCATTAATAAAATTATAATGGGAATTTAATTCTCCATCCATTTACACAATAATTTCATGTGTTATATCTCCTTTTTTGTTAATCTCTCAACAATCCAGTTTTGGATATTTCTGATTCACTTTTTGGGGCATGTCATTTCTAAGCATGGATTAGTAATGGACGCATTGAATTATTGGGATCCACCCCAGAGCCTGACATAGGTGTGGATTTTCCTTGGATTGGTGGGGTACCTCAAGAGGATTATAGAAGAATTATCTAGGATTTACTCTCCTTTGATAACCCTAATCGAGAAATGGAATCCATTTACCTAGACTGAGTAGTGTTAGAGATCCTATGAAGAGTTAAGGTTGCAGATGACGAGTCTCCTATTTTGAGACTACTTGATGAGGGAATTGATTATGTAGGCTATTGTGATGCCTCGGGATATGGGATTTTATTTCCATTAATGTATAGAAAAATAGTTATTGAAAATTTATTGAGGTAGTTGATACCCCCCAAGTAGAACTACGTAATTCATTACCCAGAGTTGGAAGTAGTTGTCTTCACTCTGAGGATGTGGAGACACTATCTTCTGGGATATTTCTTTTTTTCCCCTTAAACTATTAGATCCTCAGGTATATCTTCATGTAGAGAGACCTAAACCCAAGGCTGAGGTGCTGGTTGGATTTCTGGAAAGATTATTACTTTGAGATAGTATATACATTGAGTAATGGAAACATGGTGGTAGATTACCTTAGTAGGAAGTCCCGTGATCATTTTGTATAGGAGGTGTTAGTGTAGTTGGCTTCCTTGAAACTAAACATAGTTTAGAAGTAGGGTGAATCTTTTCTTTGGTCAACGTTGTTTACTCCTCAGCTTCTACATCATGTGATAGAGTCTAAATTAGGAGACATTGACTGTGAGGTCTTACATGACTAGATATCCTCAAAATATTCCCCTTATGGGTTATCTGATGGAGAGAATAACATCATCTTTTTTCAAGGATAGAATGTGGTCCCAGTCATGATGAAGAACGAGGTGATGAGAGATTTTCACACATATCCATTATCTATAAATGCCAGTGTGGGAATTTTTTATAGTGACCTTCAACAGTAGTTATTGTGGGCTGGTATGAGACGGAGTGTTGCCATGTTTTACTCTTACTGTCCTACCTATATTTAGGTTAAGGCTGAGCATCATATTCTAATAGGTTTGTTTCATCCCCTTAAGTTCCAAAAATTTAAATGGGATAAAATATCCATGGACTTTGTGATAGGGCTTCCATATAAATCTAGAGGCTATGACACCATCTGGGTGATAGTTGACCAACTGACAAAGTTTGCATACTTCCATTCTATCATAGAGTAGATTTTGGTGTGCAGTATGGAAATTTGTACGTACTAGATATCTTTCACCTTCATGGGTTTCCCTAGAGGATTCTCTAGGACAGTGATGCATAGTGCATGTCATAGTTATGGTGAGGCATGTAGGAGGCATTTACAATATAAATGAGAATGAGTATAGCCTTTCACCACCAGATAGATGGGCCGAATAAGTGCAATTTTCAGGTGATGGTGGATATACTGAGGGAATAGATATTATACTTCATCTTGAGTTGGGAGGATCATCAAACTTCAGTAGATTTTGTGTACAATAATAGCTAAAACTCTACTTTTAACCAGGAAACTATTAAGGCCCTATACAGGAGACCCTTTAGTTCAGCCTTATGTAGGATTGAGATTGGAGATGCATCTCTTTATGGGACATAAATAGTGAAAGTGAAGAAGGAGAATGTAACACCCCAAACTTCCATGGTATGATCTTCTTTGAATAATACAATAGCTTGCATTGTATGCAACATGGAGTATTAACACACCACGACCAATAAAACTAGCCATTATGAATAGTAATACCCACTTTATGAAATTTTATAAAATATATTTTTTCACAATGGCCATCATTTTTGAATTTGGAATATCAAAATTAGCTTAGGGTGAATTATTGGTATTTTTCTGAAAACATTCATTTTTTGATGAATAGTAAAAAAACACAACCTTATTGTTTAAAACTGACTTGTTATTTAAATAATTAAATATTTTATTCAAATTTATATTAGGTAAAAATAGATAAAAAATAACAATTTATGTTCAATGTAATTCATTGGAGTCATTTTATAATAATATCGTATATATAAAATTTTATTGAACTTATTACAGTCTTTTACCCACCTTCTAGGGACATTTGAAAATTTGCATAAAATATAATTTTACCGCTTCTGTGAATTGAATTTCAAAAATACGATAGACACGATTGACATCAGAAAGTAATATGTGGATCAATAAGATGAAAATATTTCTTGGTGAATAGTAACTTTTGACATTTATTTAGCATGGTTAAAAGTAAATAAGGTAATTAAAGGTAAAAAATGATATTATAATTACCCGAACACATGTCCTAATTCTATTGGATAAGTGTATTTAGATAAAAATAAATCTTAGGAATAAATGCGATCATTTTGGTATACTTGTATTCGATTAGGGCATTTATTATAATATTATTTAAAGAATAGTTAAAAGTGTTAAATTCAATGTTTTATAAATAAAACATTTTTAATATTGGGTTATACATAAGATAAATTCAACTATAAATATTCATTATAAATCTAAAATTATTTCCTATAGAATGGAATTTTATTTATAATTTTAAGTCATTAAATAATTATATTTATTTATGACATAATGATGATGCAGTAATTACCTTTTATTGAAAGATTAAAAAATTAATGTTATAAATATCCAAATAAATTTAAATTGAGTCTTTTGAGGAATTCCATGAATTTTATATGTTAATATGACACGTTAGGTTTGATTAAATGATTTTTTTGTAAGTAATATAGTTGTTAGGACATTAACAAAAATAAAATACAAAAAATTGTCAAAATTGACGTAAATGAGTTTCTAAAAGATATACAATATTATAAATTGATATAATATTCCTAAAAATATAAGGATTGGCCAAATGACTTTGAAATTGTTATATATATAAATAATAAACCACATGGGGTACTCTTTCCATTTTATAGTAATATTTTTAACAATATAATATAATAATACAAGAATACATGGTAAAAGTTATACTATTTAACTATGTTTTAAATATAAAAAATGATGTTAATTTGGAGACCTAAACCTATTGTATAATAAAATAACATTTCATGATTTTCTAAAGTGACCCTCACCTCTCTTGTAAAAAGTTACTTCCTATTATCTCCAAATCACACCTCCAAATCCATTTGGCTTGGCCAACCCCAGCCCAAATACCCCCCCAACTACCCTCCCTTAGACATAGAGGCATTACTTTGATCATAAATACAACCTAAGGAGCCCTTTTGACCAAATCAAATGGAAACCCCTGAAAAGGAAGTAATTATTTCACCACGTCATTCAAAGTTCTTTTCTTATTACACTTCTTCTTTCTTTGTTATTCACATACCAAAATAATAAATCCAGTACCTTATACATACTATGATGTTATTATAATTAGGGTAAAACCATATTCATTATTCTATCTATCTTATGAATGACAAGTCACTATATGTTCGATTGTATGACTTACCATCTCCACATCGTGGTGTAGTTTGTTATTCCAACACTTCATTAATTGTATGAGAATAATAATGAGTACAACTGATGTAAATAATAAATATAACATGTTAATGATTATATATATGATATACCATTAAATTATATATGATTTCACCCTCAATGTAATGGCATTGTCGCTCGTGCGTACGTACGAATTACCGTCTCTACGAATGTGATGAGATTCATTACCCATCATAATCATTCAAGAATAAATTTCATTTTATGATTAAAAAATAATGTTTAATGAATTAATAGATTTTTTTATATGAAACAAATACTTCTTATCCCTAACAAACATGGCTTAAGTAACCAAGAATATATAGGAAAATGAATCAGTTAACACCCGGAACAATGACACTGTCGAAATATTATTAACAAAGAAATATTATAAGATCATATATGATATCATATTAATGTATATGGTTCTTTTATTATTTAATAACCATTATTTAACTATTATACAGAAGGTTAATGTACCATTGACCAAGGAAAAGTTCAAGGTAAGGGTTAATTCTACAATCTCTTCATTATCCGAGGTTGTTTATACATGAGTATCTACTGGGACCACTTTATCATCCACATCCATGTTTCTTAAAAATATATTTGAAAACATTTTTACTATTTCCTAGACTATGTGTTGAGGTCATATATACCATTTTTTTACTTTTTATATAATTTTTATAAATGAATCATTCCGTCGTTTTTCAAATAAGATCCTTTATGACCTTTTTGACAAAAGTATGGAAATAGTGTTTTTAACTTATACAATGAGTGCGGCTATTTTCCATAGTTATAACATCTTCAAATATTCCTCGTCAAGCATATAAGAATATTTTCAAAATAATTTTTTATAAATATGTGACTTTTAAAAGATTTCAATATTGAAAGAGATATTTCTCTCAAATGGATTTGATTTCATCTATGTCAACATCCTTTGATGAATTTTAAACTTGTTTAAAGTTGATTTATTATGATACAATCTCCCATATTATATTGAAGGTTTTGTGATATGTTTGACTAAGGATGTGTTATTTTTATATCATTCATTGTTTATAGATAAAGCATTAACATTTTCTATGATAGTTTTAGTATCAATGTTTATGTTATGTTTCAACCTTTTCATTTGAAGAATCTATTGGACTTAGTAAGTCACAGGTGGAGCCCGCTATAGATCCTCGATACATTGATAGTAATCATGTGAAAAACTAGTGTCTTTTTACAATTCCTTGAAAAAAATCATATTTGTACTCTTGGAACAAGGCCTTGACTGTCTGTTTATGAAGTTAGGAATTATTCATTCCATCATTATGAAATTGGCTATTGATATTGAATGTGATTATTAGACTTGTAGGATATCCATGTGAATAAGTAAATAGAATTATTTGATTTATATTTTCCATATTATGATGATGTTTAAGTTTAAAAGGATTATGTTTTAGTCGTATACATTTCCTTAAATTTTTATACTTATTTATGAACCTTCTGGATTTATTGTTATCCTTACTGAGTATCTGAGCTAACCCCTTTCTATGTTCTATTTTTCCCATGATGTGATGAAGTATTTTATGGTTGACCGTCAGGGATAATCTAAGGGATATAAGTGTGTTCAAAGGGGAAAAATTGATGTTTTTGTTGTTATATCATCATGAAATGTTAAACTTATGTTTGTATCTAGTATTTCCAAGGCTACTAAACCGATCAGTCATTAGGGACTTGATCCTCTGTGATCCTGCTAATGTTATGTAATAATGCACAGACTCTGGGTAACTAGGGTCGGGGTGTTACAATTGGTATTAGATAATGTTTAGTATAATCCTCAGAAGATAGATTTCGAAAAAATCTAATTATATAAGATTACCCTAAGATATACTTTGAGGATTAATATAGAAGAACTTCCTAGAATTTTGGTAATGTAGATATTTTGTTTATTTGCCAAGAAATACATCCCTGTTTGGATACTAGTAGGTAGAGACGGCTCTGGCACATATGTACCTAGGAGTGAAAACTCTAACAAGGAGTTTCGGGCTGGACTCGGGGTATCCTGGTTAACGACAATGGGATTTACTTCACTCTTGGTTAAGACAATCAATAGGGATATGCTTAGGATAATTCACATATTAATTACAAACCATTATGAAGGATTTATTAGTATATAACTCCACAAATTTTTTTTATGATTATAGATTATATCCATAAACTGTTCAATTTATGTTAAGTGTTTTACATGTTTGGAATTATGTATTGCGGTTCATAAACTAATCTAGTGTATTCAATTGTTTAGAAATGGAACATAGTAGAAGGAATAGAAACCATATCAATGCACTTAATCCATGTAGGGATTTCCCTCATACTTAAGAAAATTATAGTGGAGCTGGTGATGCAACAGATGTTGATCAGCTTATCACCATACATGGATAACTCACTTAAGTTATGAATAATAACCTTACCCGTATGGATCACCTTGATCCACAACATGGAGGATCAATTTTAGACCACTTCATGAGGAAAAAACTACCAACATTCAATGGGACTACAAATCCATTTTTAGCTGAGAAATGGATAATTCCATAGAGAAAATATTTCATCCTTTGGGGGGTATAGATAGGGAAAACGTTTTCATAGATGTTTATCATCTCACGAGAGATTTAGATAGATGGTGGTCATTAATAAAAACAAAAAAGAGGGTGATGAATTATTTAATATGGAATGGAGTTATTTAAAATAGCTTTTCATTGAAAAATACTTTCCTCATGACCATTATGCGAATATGGAAAGAAAATTTCTGAGTTTGAGGAAAAAGGAGGATGATAATGTCGCAAAGTATGAGGCTAACATTAAAAGGTTTACAAGGCATATAGTTGATTTTATATGAAACCCAAGGATTAATATTGATCGATTCTTTTATGGGTTAAAACAATTTCTCTACCGAACACTAGTCTCAAAATCTTTCTCGTCATACAAAGATATTGTCTCATGTTCTATCAAGATAGAAAATGAATTCTCTAAGACTTATGAATTTAAAGAAATTAAAGAGAAGAAGAGATTTTCTAAAAACTCTGGAAATAGAAATAATGGTAAAAAGGAAAAATTAGAATATCCATCCTGCGGTAAATGTGGGAAGAAACACCCCGGTACTTGCCTGAATGGAATGGGAGTCTATTACAAGTGTGGTGAAAAAGGACACCAAGCTTGTGATTGTAAGGGAAAGAAAGGGGCTGTCAATGTTGAATTCTACAATTATAGTGAAAAGGGGCATTATGGAAACAAATTTCTTAAGCACCAAGGAAACTTATCTCAGAAAAGGCCTAGGGAAAAAGGCCAAGCTTATGCAATCACTACTGCTGAGGTTGAAGCTTTGAAAGAAATGGTGGAATGTAATTTAATTGAATCCACATGTTTAGGTAATGCTTTATTTGATTATGGATCATCGCATTGTTTCATATCTTCCTAGTTTTCTAATAAAATTAGATATTTCCAATTTTATTTAAAAAGGGGGTTGTCCGTCAAAACTCCAAAGGGAAGTATCATTGCAAAAAAGTTTTGTGAATTAGTTCCCATTAGGGCATATAAATGTTCTTTATATGCTAATATCATCGTCATACACATGATTTAATTTTATATAATCCTGAGAATAGATTGTATTTCAGACCATGATGTGAAAATTTATTGTAAGAAGAAAGAGGTTAATATTTTAGATGATGAAAAAGAGTAAAATATATTGAGAGAGAAAATTTCACCACCTGATTATTATCTAGATCCACCCCCAATATCTATACTAAATTCAATTATTGTGGAGTAATATAATTAAATAACTATGGGTGTGGAAATGAATGTTCAAATTGAGGATGTACCTATTGTGCTAGAATATGTTGATGTATTAATAGAGTATTTACTTGGAAATTCTCTAGAATGAGAAATTTAGTTTTTTATAGATTTAATTACTGGTTTAAGGCCCATATCAAAGATCCATTATAGAATAGAAACTATGAAATTAGTGGAACTAAAGAAACAATTAGAAGAATTGAGTAATAAAGGACTTATTTGCACTAGTGTTTGTCCATAGGGATCCCCTGTTCTTTTAGTTAAGAGGAAATATGGATCTATGTGGTTCTACTTTGACTACAGGGAGATCAATGATATAACAATAATGAACATGTATCCCCTACCTCGTATTGATGATTTATCCGACCAACTACATGAAGCTCATTGTTTTTCAAAGATTGACCTTCGATATGGATATCATCAATTGTGTGTAAAGAGAGATGACATTCAAAAAACAACATTTTGAACCAGGTACGTGCATTAAGATTTTACAGTAATGCCTTTTGGACAGACTAATGCAACCTTTGTTTTCATTGATATAATGAATAGAGTTTTCAAGTAATATCTTGATGAAATTGTAGTGGTATTTATTTATGATATCTTAGTATACTAAAAAATCTATGAAGATCATGAAAATCACTTGTGTATAATTCTGAAAACCCTTAGAAGAAATGAATTATATGGGAAGTTTAGCTACTGTGAATTTTGGCTTCTGGAAATTTCTTTTCTTGACCATATTTTCTCTAAGGATGGAATCATTGTTGATCATTCAAAGACAAAGGAAATCCAAGAATGTCCAGCACCAATGAGTATAACTTTGGTATACTATTTTATTGGTTTAGCAGGTTATTATTGGCATTTCATCCAGAATTTTGCCCGATTGGAAAACCCATTAACTAAGCTCACACATAAAGGGGTTAATTTTTTTGGAAAAAAGATTGTGAAGAATGTTTTGAAGAAGTAAAGAGAAGATTAGTCAGTTATTTTATCTTGACTCTACCATCGGGGAATGAAGAGTTTGTTATTTATAGTGATGAATTATAGAAAGGACTTGATTTTGTCCTTATGCTGAATGATAGAGTTATTCCCTATGCTTCATGGAAGCTAAAAATTCATCAACAAAACAACCCCACTAAAAATCTTGAGTTAGAAACTGTAATATTTTCATTGGATATTTGAAGACACTATCTCTATGGTTAAAAATGAGAGGTATATACCGATCACAAGAGATTGAAGTATATTTTCACACAAAAAGAACTCAACATGAGGAAAAGGAAATGGCTCGAGCTACTCAAGGATTATGATTTCACTATACACTACCACCCGGATAAGGAAAATAAGATGGAAGATGCTTTATGTAGAATGGATAAGGTATTTTAGAAAAATATGGGAGTTGAAAGGGATCCTATGTTCATGGATCTAGTAAAGATGGATTTAGTAATAATCATGGAAGGTGAAACATCTATAATTTTTCAAATGGTTTCCAAACCATCTTTACTAGAAAGGATAAAAATTTATCATATTGATGATGAAGTGTTTCAAAAGAAATTTAAAGCTATGAATGATGGGAGATTGACTGAATTCATAAATAAAGATTGAATTTTGAAAATTGGGAAGAGACTTTGTGTTCCTAATATACCTAATCTTAAAAATGAATTGTTGGATGATTCTCATTACTCCAATTTCTCTATACACCCTGGTATCACTAAGATGTATAATGATTTGACAGAACATTTTTGGTGGGACAACAGGAAAAGAGAGATTAATGATTATGTGTCATGATTTATGTTTTTTCAATAGGTATATGCAAGAAGACAACATCCTAGATGATTCATGCAACCTCTTCTCATACCAGAGTGGAAATGGGATGATATTATAATGGATTTTTGTATGAGGCAACCAAAGACTCCTAGAAGGAATGATGAAATATGGGTCATTATGGATCGTCTTACCAAGTCAATGCATTTTCTTGCTATAAGAGATGATTTACCAATTAAAAAATTATAAAAACTATATATTAATGAATATGTAAGACTTCATGGAGTACCCCAATTGATTATTTCTGATTGTGATCCCCATTGTACATCAATATTCTAGAAAAGTCTTCAAAAGGATGTATACTGAACTTTGTTTGAGAACTACCTACCACCTTCAGACCGATGGACAATCATAACAGACTATTCAATCCATAGAAGATATTTTGAGATCTTGCTCACATTATTTTCAAGGTATGTGGGATCATTATTTATATCTGGTAGAATTTTCCTATAATAATAGCTTCTATTCAAGTATTTAGATGGAACCATATAAAGAATTATAAGGAAAGAAATATAGCACACCCCCTTGTTGGGATGATGTTGGTGAAATAAAACTCATAGGCCCAAAACATGTTGAGGAAACAATGGAAAATGTGAAGGTTATCCAAACCCACATCAAAACATCTCAATGTAATCAAAAGAGCTATGCTGATAACCAAAGGAAGGATTTGGAATTTCAAGAATGAGATCATGTTTTCTTGATGGTATCACCATGGAAGAGTGTTATACATTTTGATAATAAGGGTAAAATGAGTCCCAAGTACATAAAACCTTTCTAAATTCTAGAACGAATTAGAGTTGTAGCTTATCATTTGGAAACTCCGCCAAGTCTCTCCAAAGATCATGATGTGTTCCACGTATCACTATTAAAAAAATATGTGCCTAACCCAATGCATGTACTCACCTGTGAAGAAATATAACTGGAACCTGACCTGTCTTATTGCAAAGAGCCTATCATAATTCTTGATACTAGAGAACAAGTTTTGAGAAACAAGACAACTCGTCTGGTGAAAGTTCTATGGAGAAACCATAAGATGGAAGAGGCAACTTGGGAACCCAAAGGAACTTATGATGAAGAACCGCCCAAATATTTTTGTACAGTATTATTCAAGAAATTTTGAGGAATAAATTATTTGAAGGAGGGAGAAATGTAACACCCCAAGCTTCCACAGTGTGCTTCTCTTTAAATAATACAATAGCTTGTGTTGTACGCAACTTGGAGTTTTAACACACCACGACCAATCAAACTAGCCATTATGAATAGTAATACCCAATTTTTGAAATTTTTGAAATTTTATTTTGAAAAATGGACTTCATTTTTGAATTCATCATATTGAAATTATCTTAGGGTGAATTTTTTATATTTTTATGGAAACTTTCAATTTTTGATGAATAGTGAAAAACACTGCGTTATTGTTTTAAACCAGCTTTTTATTTAAGTAATTAATTCTTTTATATAAATTTATATTAGGTAAAAATACATTCATAGTACCTATTTAAGTTCAATTTAATTCATTAGTGTCATTTTATAATAATATTAGACAAATAATTTTTTATTTAACTTTTTACCGTCTTTTACACACATTCTAGGCGCATTTGAAATTTTGCATAAAACAAAACTTTACCACTTCTTTGAATTGAATTTCAAAAATCCGAGAGACACGGTTGACACTAGTAAGTAAAATTTCGTTAACTAAGATGAAAATAATTTATGGTGAATAGTAACTTTTGACTTTTATTTACCACGGTAAAAAGAAAATAGAGTTATTAAAGGTAAGAAATGATATTATTATTACCCTAACACATGTACTAATTATATTAGATAAGGGTATTTTGACCAAAATCAACCTTAGTAATAAAATATGATCCCTTTGTTCTACATTGATTACATTAGGACATTTATTATAATTTTATTTAAAGAAAATCTAAAAGTGTTAAATTCAGTGTTTAATAACTAAAGCATTTTTTATATATATTTATACATAAGATAAATTTGAATATTAATATTAATTAGAAATATTAAAATATTTCTTACCTAATGGTATTTTATTTATTTATTTTAGACATTATATAATTAAATTTTTTTATGACACAATGATGATGCAATAATTACCTTATTATTGAAAGATTTAAATTGATATTATAAATATGCAAATAAATATAAAGTGAATGTTTTGATGAATTTCACAAATTTTATATGTTAATATTACATGTTAGGGTCGATTAAATGAATTTTTTTTTTGATGTAATCATTGTGTTTGGACTTTAAAAAATTACTAAATAGTTACAAAATTGACATAAATGAGTTTTTTAAAACAAATATTATATTATTTATTGATATAATAATCCTAAAAATCCATGGTTTTTCCAAAATAATTTGATAAGGTTAGATATATCCATAATGAACCACTTGGGGTTCTCTTGGAATTTTATAGTAAGATTATTAACCATATAATATAATAATACAAGAATACATGGTAAAAGTTAAACTATTTAACTAAGAGTTAAATATAAATGATAAGGATAATATGAAGACTTAAACCTGTATAAAACCGATTGGTTGAGGTGTTTTCAGCCAATCCCCACCTTATCCTAGAAATAAATCATTTTGGATCCATTATATACCGAATATGATTGTGTAATAAAATAATATTCCATGTGTTTCTGAAAGGGACCCTCATCTCTCTTATAAAAAGGTACATCCTCTTCTCTCAAAATCATGCCTTCAAAGACATTTGGCTTAGACAAACCCACCCAAATATCCACCCAAAAACCATCCCTTCTACCTAGAGGCTTTAATTAGATCAGAAAGCTAAACCAAGGATCCCTTTTGATCAAATCAAATGGAAACACCTGAAGGAGAGGTAATAATTTCTCCGCCTCTCTCAAAGATCTTTTCTTCTTCCACTCCCTCTTTCATTGTAATTCCCATACAAAAATAATAACTCCAATACCTTATATATACTATTATTTTATTATAAATATTTTATATCCATATTCATTATTCAATCCATCCTATGAATGAAAAGTCACCACACATGCGTTCGTACAACTTACCGTCTCCACATTGTGGAGTAGTTTGTTATTCAAACACATCAATATTTGGATGTGTTTAATAACATGTATAACATATGTAAATAATAAATATAACATGTTAATTATTATGTATATATTATTTATCATCCAATTACATATGATTTCATCATCAATAGAATTTTATTGTCGCTCATGTGTACGTAAGGATTACTGTGTCCACAGACGCGATGAGATTTATTCCCCATCATAACCAGTCAAGAATAAATTTCATTTTAAGATTAAAAAATAATATTTAAAAATATAATATCATTATGTATATGAATCAAATACATGTTATCCATAACAAACATGGCTTACGTAACCATGAATATAAAGGAAAATGAATATGTTAACTCCTGAAACAATGATACTACTGAAATATTATTAACAAAGCAATTTTAGAAGATCATATATGATATCATAATTATTTATGTGGTTCTTTCATAATTTAATAACAGGGATTTAACTATTATACTAGTTATTAACGTACCCTCAACAAAGGAAAAGTACAAGGTAAGGGTTAATTCTATAATCTCTTCATTATCCAATGTTGTTTATATGTGAGTATCTACTGGGACCTCTTTGTCATCCACATCCATGTTTCTTAAAAATATATTTCAAAACATTTTTACTATTTCATATAATATGGGATAAAGTCATTTATACCCTTGTTTTAATTTTTATTTAATTTTTATAAATAAATCATTCTGCTATTTTCCAAGTAAGGTCTTTTATGACCTTTTCGAAACAATTATGCAAATAAGGTTTTTTTAACTTATATGATGAGTGAAACTATTTTCCACCTTTATAACATCTTTAAATATTACCTTAAAAACTTACAAGAGTATTTTCAAAAAAAATTCTTTATTTTATAATTATGTGACTTTTAAATGATTTCAAAATAGAAAGAGATATTTATCTCAAATGGTTTTTATTTCATCTATGTCAACATCCTTCGATGGATTTTACACTTGTTTGAAGTTGATGTATTATGATACAATATTCCATATTGTATTGACTGTTTTGTGATATTTTTGACTGTGGATGTGTTATTTTTATACCATTCATGGTTTATGGTTAATGAATTAAAATTTTGTATGCTAGTTTTAATACAAATGTTTATGTTATGTTTCAATTCTTTCATATGAGGAATGAATTGGACATAGTAAGTGATGGGTAGAGACTGCAATAGATCCTCTATGCATTGATATGTCTCATTATAAATACTAGTGTCATGGCACAGAGCCTTGAAAAAAACTTATTTGTAGTCTTGGGATGAGGCGTTGACTACGTGGTTATGCTGTCTGGCATTATGAATTCCATCATTATGAAATTGGCTACTGATATAGCATGAGATTATTTGAAAAGTGGAATATCCATATGAATAATTAAATGGAATTATTTGGCTTATATTTTCCATATTATGCTAAATATTATGTTTAAAAGTATTGTGTTTTAGTCTTATACTTTTCCTTAAATGTTTATTCTTATTTATGAACGTTTCCTCTTTATTGTTATTCTTACTGAGAATATGAGCTCACCCCTTTCTATGTTTTTTTTCCAGGATGTGAAGAATTATTTTATTGTTGACCTGAAGTGATAGGATAAGGGATATAAATTGGTTCAAAGGGGATAAAATGTTGTTGTTTTTTATCTCATGATGTGATGTAAAACATATGTTTGTATCTAGTACTTACAAGGCTTCAAAACTGATCGGTCTTTCAGGACATGATACCTTGTGATCATTCCAATATTATGTAATAATGCACTGACTCTGGGTAACTAGGGTAGGGGCGTTACAGAGAAGGTCCATGTGATCTGCAAGTGGATGAGGAATAATCCGAATAGGAAGAAATATTATCAATAACCATGTTTTATGCTATTTGAGTTTGATTAGGGTGACCATATTTTATTAAGAGTCATCCTACAATTAGGATTTTAGAGATTTAGTTGGGGAGGAAAGCTATCCCTGAGGTTCATCAGGCCGGTTTGAGATCTTATTGAGGGTGGGAAAGGTTGTGTACTGCATTGAAATGCCCCTTTAGTTTGAGTGAGTTTATGATGTCTTCTATGTGTCTCAAATGACGTGATATAAGTATGAAGCCACATATTATACTTAATGAGGAGTGATGGACATCGAGGATAGATCCACCATTACAAAGAACCCTATAGTGATTGAGGATCAGAATAAGGGGATCATGTGTTGACATACCATCTATAACGACCCATTATTTTCATATATATGTATAATAAATATAAATATATTAATATTCATTAAATAATATAACAAAACCATGTACAAATTTTATTGTTTTAGTGTTTTTAGAAACATGGAAACAAAAATAATTGGTTCATAAAACATCTACATGATCTCCCTCTTATCCCTTCTTAAATAGAAACATTTTTGACATGTCATACTTATTACCTTCCTTCATATCCTGAGGAAAATAAAAATTTGAAAAGGGAGAAATCATATGTCCATAAAGGGTAAACAAGTTAGAAATAAATCATAAAATAAGAATAAGGTAATAAGTACATTAGCATATCATTTGAAAATTATACCCTACATAAGAATTATTATAATATTGATTCATGTAATAAGTCATGGAAGTTCATAAGACGTGAATAGTAAGTGAGCAGGATCCATGCGAGAATAACATTGGCATTATACATGGAATGTGTCATACAAAAAATCATATAATATCATATCTTTAGTATTCAATTATATTTGGAAATACTATCATAGCGGAATGAGTTCACTCCCCAAACAATCATCGTAGTCAAGGTTATCTCTGATGACTATCATAGTTGACAAAGTTCATTGCTGAACTAGATTCACTTCTCATTCCAATCTTGTGTATCCCGTGAGATATATTATCATTACCCAATACATTATATAGAGATATATTTCCAACTCATCTCATAATTAAAATAATATATATGTTTGGAACAATATAATAAATCATTAATTATTACTGAACCCATGAAAAGAAATGTGTTTCATAAACATTTCATTATAGCATAACCCATGGAAAATAAACAGGTTTCGTAAATATCATTATATCATAAATATAAAATAACTATAAAAAGAGTAAAGATAATTTTCGTGAATAATATCTATATTAAAACATATATAACCTCAAAAAATGTTATCTTAAATAGAAAATAATTCTAAGAGATCATTTTAAATAATTATTGAGGAAAATGTTTTTTCTATTTTGAAATCATTTTTTTAAATGATGTGAATTTATAAAAGAAATTTTTTTATTTAAAAATAACCATGTAATTATTTAAAGGGTGATTCATGTCACTATGGAATCATGATGATAAGAAAAGTTTATTATTCCGTATAAGTGAAAAACATTCCTTCTATATATTTTTTAGAAATGTCACAAATAAACTCATTTAGAAAATAAAAAAAGAACCCTTTAAAATTGATTTTGAAAATTAAAAAATGGGTAAAAGTTTCTATAAAAAATCATATGATTGTATTAAAAATATTTTTAGAAACAATTTTAAGAATCCATGACCTAGAAGAAAAATAATATTTAATGGGAAATTTTAAAAATATAAATGTTAAAAGAATGTCCCTTATAAATATCGTATCATTGATGTAAGGATAAATAAAATTAAAAAATTGTGTGTATTCACTATAAATTCTCATAAAAGTATAAATAAAATCATATTATAATCAAAATTCTTTCCACACACAATATTATTATGACATAATTAATGAAGTTGATGTTTAACCCAAAGAATGAAAAATGGGTTAAAAACTCCCTTACCAATTTTTAATCAGTCGAATCATATATTCCATAAAATTGACAATTAACAAAGGAAAAATCAAATAACATTAAGATAATGATATTAATTATATTATATATCAAAGGTATGTATACTCACTACACAAAAGAAATAAGTTGTGGATAATAAAATTATCTCATATAAGTAAAAGTGAGATGAGAAAACCGTACCTCATAGTTCCCTTTAGTTTTTTCATAATATAACATATTATATAAAGGAGTAATTAATGTTATTTATTAATTAAAAAAATATCATCATATTTATAATACCATATATGATAATTTTAAAACATATTACCACCCATTTGTTAATAACATTTCATCATTTTCATTGTTTCGGGTGCGTGTAGTTTATGGTTTCCATGGACGGTTCATTTAGGTATAATTTTGAATTTTCTGTTAAAAAGGAAATAAAACTTTAGAAGTGAAATTAAATGGTATTATTGTACATCAATATGTTTAAATGGTACCATATATAATTTTTTATGACATGCAGATGATTTACTGGATAAAATTTTAATGATCAATGCTTAGTTTAGTTTTTACTGTTTTTCAACCATTATAAATTAGTTCTATTTTACATAATATTTTGAATATATATTAGTTAAAGATCTCAAAATATGTTATAATATTCATTTTAAAATCTTATTTAATCAGGAAAATACATTTATGACCATCCTTGAAGGCGGAAATGGAAAACAGAAAATCATTATTCACGAAGATGGATAAGCACAATAATTTGGAAAATGGTTTCATTTTATTTAATAAGAGGAGTTAATAAAGGGAATATATATTATAAATTCAATTAAAAACTTTAAATTATAGTATTTACAAAATTTTGGAGTTACTATTCCATACTGGATGAAGGAGGTGAGTATAATGTAGAATAATAAAAGAAAATAAGATAGGTTGTTTGAGAAAATTATCTCTTGAATACCACATCCTTGAAGGATCCATTAATGACCTTGTAATGGGTATTTTGGTTAGATCATATGCACTTTTATATGGGGTGAGTGGGGATTATAGGGTTTTTGAAATAATTTTAGGATCTTTAAGTCTTTTGATGAGAAATGGTATGGTGATGAGTGGTATTTATACATGAGGAGGGGTGTATTTAAGTGATTAAATAATAATTATTTTATTTTTAAATCCAACCTCATTAGGGTGGAATTAAATCCAAAGAATTATATTGAAAATTAATTTTTAAATTAATTTTTTGGTTAATAATCACTTAAACCACCCATTAAAATTTCTAACTTGTTGGTATTTTAAGGTTTTACCTTTTAGATTTAATTTGTTTGATTATTTTACCTATATTGTGGGAATAATTGTTTTACCACATTAACCTTTTTTATGAATAAAAAATTGAAATTACAGACTAATTTTTACCTTATAAATTAAAAAAATGGACTCAATTTTATCCAAGTAAATTAACATAATTGAAAAAAATATATTTAAAACAAAACCTGCAGACGTGACAAAAAATATGTTTATCAGGAAGTGCACTTTTTTATGAAAATGATGATTTTATATTCACTCGAAAAATAATAATTATAATTTTATTAAACTAAAATTATATTTAATGATATATAATATATAAATTAAAATTAAAAAATTACACATTCGGGATTAATTTTATTAATTGAAAAGGATAAACATTATATACCTTAAAATAGTTTTTAGAAAATCCCATTTTTAAATCACAAAATAAAAATTTTATAAAAAATATAAAGATGATTCACAATAATTTATGTGGTTCAATTAAAAAAAATGAAAATTATTATAATTGAAACCATTTTAAAATAATAACATTACATATATATTTCTTAATTTATTGAAAAGAAATGACATTTTTACAAAAATCAGTATTTTTCATTATTTCGAAAAAAATTAATCTTTTCAGAATATTATCAATAATTCATCCTAAAATAATTTTAAAATGCTGAATCCAAAAAATTATGTTAATTTGATGAAATAAATTTTATTTACATATATAGATTAATTATATTTTTTTCTAATAGAAAGTAATAAAAACCACTTTTTAAAGAATACATATATTTAAAGAACAAAAATAATATTACTAAAAATCATCTGTTTAATTAATAATAAAAAATTAATATATTAAAAATGATTTTGAAAATTATATATTTCATAATTTGTTTAATATTTTCCATTATGTATAATTTAATTTCTAGGTTATAATGGTTGTGTTAAAATAATATTATTTTCTAGTTCACTTAAGCTCAATGTTCCGTATAATGTAAACTATTAAGAAGAATAAATTTCTTTAAAGAGAGAAAATTCGTAAAATCATTGGGTGTTACATTATACCACCTATAAAATGAATTTATCTCTCAATATTCCTTATTCAGATATAAATAGATAAGGATACTTCTTCCTCATCACATCCTTGGGTTCCCACATAGCTTCCAAAAATTGGTGGTTTCACCAAAAAATATTAATCATGCTTGTGTTATTATTTCATAGAACATTATATTAATGATCCAGAACATCTAATGGTTGTTATTTGTATGAAAGATCTTGCTACAGTATTGTGGACTATGAGTGTAGTACATGTGAAAAACCAACTATGTACTTTATCATGATAGATATGTGGAACACATCCTGAACATAAGAGAGTTTCGATGGAAGTTCCAATCCATAAGCTACCATCCCGATATGATCATGGATTTCAAAATAATTATTCCATCAAAAATTAAACTTTAACTTCCGAAATATAATTTTTATATTTGAGAATTCCTTTTCTGGAAAGCCACATCAAAGAAATGGTCAATAAAACATTGTCTTAAAAAGAGGGAAATTAATAGCAAGGACCACCCCATAACTAGTTATATGATTAGGATAAAATTAGTAAAAATGAAAAATATTACATATAAGAGAATGTTAACTATAAATTTCTAATGGATAATGACTGAGAACATGGTAATTATAATGTTAATGAACACAAAACCATTGAAAAATTGGTTTGAAAAAGGGTCATTGATATCATTATAAATGATGGTAATAGTTTTGAAATTTATTTTGAAATAATATAAAAATATATAATTACATAATTTCATATCATAAGTAAAATATCACTCTTTGGTTATACCTTGATCTATCTATTCTTCATTTTATACACTAGGAAATCACATTGAAATTTTAATTCCTATAGAACTTTTGGATCATAAGACACATAATGGGATGACAATTCATTCCTTTTGACTATAGTTATCATAACAAAATAGTTAGCATAGATTAAAAAACAATGTTTAAATATTAAAATAGTTAAGAAATACATAAATCTTCAAAACCTAATCCAAATTCCAATGTAAATAATTTCATAAATGGATACCCTTATGAACTATCCAAAAAAAAATTAAAATCCAAAACTTTTTAATGAAGGTCACTGAATTTTCAAAATAAACTTATCATTAATCCCCCAAAAAATTTTATCTACCTCTTAATTATCACACACCAAACATGTAAATACCATTATCATGTATTCTTTTTAAACATGGTAATACCATTAATTACCATAAAACCATTGTGAAATGATGCTTGCATTAAAAAAGTTTACTCTTTCCTCATACTACAAATATTAAAATTATATAAACTCAATCCATAAACCACATTGTCATAATATTACTAATCAGTTCCAAGGTCATAAAAACCAACACATTAATATTTATCATAATCAAAAAAATATTTTCCTTATTATTATCCCAACAGTAAGAATATATTAAGGGTTATCTTTCAATTAATCATGTGTTCTCCAAAAGTATAACATTACTATTAAATAAATATTCCAGTATGTCAACATCATTCAAAATATCCTTTCAAATCCTTAATTATAATCTTTTTCTAACCAATAATTGTAAATATCATGATTTACAGAACATAATATCTTAATTTCATTACAAAAATACTTCATCCATTCCACTTCTTTCTCAAATAGTTAACTAAGCTTCAACATATTATTCTTTAACACTTTTATCCTTTGACATGCCATTTTTAGTCTCAATAAAAACATTACTCACACCACATTGATGATTTTCTTCAAAAAAAAATTCCCCTATGGAATTTGTTTCATAATTCTTAAATTTTCCACATTTAAAGCATTAATCTATTGATAATACCTTAGGAGACCATTATTACCATCTATTTAATTAAACTAACTCTTCATTTTTCCTTTTCATTTACTTGCTTTATGTCCCAATTTTCAAGAACCAATCCATCTTCTAATTACCTTGAAATTGTTTTCTTTATTCCCCTTCCCACATGCTTGTAATGAGGATAGTCACCTTTACTCACTCTATGGTCACCATGAAACTCCATATATATTCTATTAGAGGGGTTAGGAAACTCCCCAAATATAAGATTATTGATCATATAATGTAATTTCTGTTTAAGAAGAATAACAAGGTTTTACATTCCATATCCCATTTCCTTTTGGTTTATCATGAAAAAAGATTTTTCTGTTGTATATCATATTCACTATTAATATGAATCTTTATAGTTCTATGCATTGTCTAAAAACTAAAAATCCAAGTGTGAGAAACAATAATCATGGTGGGTATAAGGACATGAATATAACATAGTAATAAGGTCATATGGACATGAATATAATATTTGAAAATTATACCATATGTATCAAATATTATAATATGGAGTCTTGAAATAAATCAAACAAGTTCATTATACAAGAATCATAAGGGAGAATGAGGGATGAGAGAATAACATTATCATAAGAAATAAAATGTGGAATGCACATAATCATTTAAAATAATATTTTAGTAGTGAAGTATCTTTCCAGGACAATGATAGTGGAAGGGATTTAATCCCCAAATCATCAAAGTAGTCAAGGTTCACTCCCCGGACTATCATATTTGACAAAGTCCATTACTAAACCAGTTTCAAGTCCCATTTCAATCATGTTTATCCCATGATATATAATATTATTACACAATGAATTGGATGAAAATATAGGTCCCAATACTCACATAATAAATACCATACATATGTGTTCCACAATTACATAAATTATACCTTATATCAGAACCCATTAAGAAAAGTGGGGTTCATAAAAATTTCATCATAAAATAACCCATGAAAAAGAATTAGGCTTCCTAAATATAATTCCCTAATAAAAATAAACCCAACAAAAAAAATAAAAATGGTTAATTCCTTGAATAATATCTCTAGTAAATCATAGGTAATGTCAAATAATGTTATCTTAGATAGAAAGTATTATTGAGAGATCAATTGAAATAATTCATGAGGAAAATATCCTTTCTGTTATTATGTTTTTATTGAATGTCATGAAAATATAAAATATTTTTTTTCAAATAAAATGTTAATATTTTAAATTAATCATCTGTTCATTAGGGTGTCATGATGATAGAAAAATCTATCCATCCTATAGAAGTTAAATAAAATTCCTTCAATATTTCTATCAGAAAATTCACAAAGAACCTCATTTAAAAGATAACAAAGGTATCCTTTAAAATATTTTTGTTAAAATTATAAAATGAGTAAACATTATAATAAAAAATCACAATATAATAATAAAAACATTTTCGGGAATAATTTTAGTAAATATATACAAGGAAGAATAAGGTATTTTTAAGGGATATTTTAAAAAGATATTTTTTAAATAAATTCCCTTATAAATATCATTGAATTGAATTGGACATTAAAAAAATTAATTAATTATGTTAATAAACTTTATATACTCATAAAATAGTGGAAATATTGTCTTAATATAATCAAATATATTTTCACACGTAATCATAGTATGACATAATCAATGAATTAAAAGTTTAACCCAAAGAATGAAAATAGGGTTAACAATTCCTTAACCACTTTGTAACAAATTGAATCATATGCCACACGAAAGTAATTATGATCATATGAAACAGTGAATAAAATTAATATAATTAGATTCATGATATGATATATCCAAGGAATGTATATTCAGAACAAAAACAAATATGTAGTGAATATGGAAAATATCTGACATAATTAAAATTGAGATGAGAAACCCTTACCTCAGTGGTTCCCTTTAGTTTTTAATACTTTAAACAAATATATAAAAGTCTAAAAAGTTTTATTAATTCATTATGAAACTATTATTATATTTATAATGCCTTATATGATGATTTTATCCAATCAGGGGTTGGTTAATAAGTACCGTGTAAAGAGGCCACTACTTAGAAATGGAACCTACATAGGTTCGAGTCCTGCTGCACTCAAATTTAGGTGAGGGCATATGGACTTCTAATGGTGGGTGGGACCCAGGATAGTCATGGTTTGGTGGCCACCTATAATTTTTTAGCCAATAACATGTTTATAGTTTGGGGCTTTCTTGAGTGGTAAAGGCTCCCCACAATCCTACATCAGACCCAGGTTCAAATCTAGATGGGTGCAAATTTCTGTTATTAGGAGGTGATGTAGGAAAAACCAAATTCGGAGGTGACACAGACATGGCACTGCACTATGAGTTCAGGTCAGTTTTAGAGCCTTTGGTCCATGTAATAAAATTCATTCCCACTGGACCTTCTGGCCATGTACTAAATAAATAAGGCTTGATGGGCATTTTATCCCTTGGGAGGGGGGGGGGGTATGGCCTTACTTTAAGGTCTATGTGTGTATGTGTGTTCAATATAATTATACCCCAAGAACCTATTATATATATATATATTATAATTTTATGACATCATATCACCCATTCATTAATAATATTTCATTATTTTCATTGTTTTGAGTGTGTTTGTTTCACGGTTTCCATGGACAGTTCATTTTTGTATAATTATTGATTTTCTTGTGAAATGGAAATAAATATACTGAAAATAAATGAAATGATATTAATGAAATTACATAAGTTAAATTTTTACCATTTATCATTTTTATATCTGACTTAAGGATGATTCATTTGATAAAATGTTAATGATAAATGATTAGTTTTATGTTTTTGGTTTTTCCGACTATTACGAACTAGTTATGTTTTATTTAATATTATTTATTTATTAGTTCTATAACATTAAATTGGTTATAATATATTTTTTTAAAAAAATTAACCAGGATAACACTTTTATAACCATCCTTGATTGTGGTAATGGATAATGAAAATAATTATTCACAGAGATGGGTAACCACTTTAATTTGGAGAATAGTTTCATTTTCATTGGATAAGAGGAGGTAATAAATGGAATGGATATAAGATATTCCATTAAAAACATAAACATATAGTATTTATGTGATTATATAATTACTATTTCTTCATTTATTATTGTGGTGATGATAAATAAGAAGAATAAAATAAAATAATTGATATGGTTTGAGAAAATTACCTCTTGAATATCACCTCCCCTAATGATCCCTAAAAGACCCTAGAATTGGTATTTTGGTGATACCAAAAACACATGGATGTTGGGGAGAGTGGGAAAGAGAGTTTTTTTTTGATATTTTATTATCTTCAAGGATTGTGGGGAAAACGTGGGTGGTGGGGAGTTAAATTTATACTTGAGAAGGGGTGGTTTTAAGTGATTAAATAGTGATCATTTTTTAATTAAAGCCAACCACATTTGGGTAGAATTAATTTCAAATAATTAGATTAAAACAATAATGTTTTAAAGTATGTTAATGGTCAATAAACACATAAACCACCCATTTAAATTTTTTTTATGTATTTTAATATTTTACCTTTTAGCTATAACTTGTTAAATTATTTTACCTATATTATTGTAAATAGTTATTTCATGATAAGTTTTATTAACTAAAAATGAATATCACCAAAAAACATAATTTGGGACTTTTAATTCAAATTATTGAATCCATATTACCCAATGAAATTCACATTATTGTTAAAATTATATTTAAAAAATATCCCATAGATCTGATGAAAAATGAGTTTTCAAGAAGGGTATTCTTTCCAGAAAGGATGATTTTATAATAACCCTATATATGATAATTATGATTTAATGAAGCTAAAAAAATATTTACTAATATATTATCTAAAAATTTTATTTAAACCATTCCCCATTAGGTATTAATTTATTTAATTATTTAGAAGAAACATTATGTACCCTAAAAACATTTTTTATAAAAATCCTGTTTTTAAACACAAAACAAAACTTATTTTCATATAAAATAAAAATTTGATTGAAAATAATTTATTTGGATGAAATATAACTAAATAAAACTTATGTTACTTTAAACCATATTCAAAACATAATGGGAATTTTATATATCTTAAGTAATTGAAAATAAATGACATTTTTAGAAAAATCGGTATTTTTCACTATTCCTGAAAAAATTAACATTTTTATAAGATTATAAAAAATTAATCCTAATATAATTTTGATATTATAAATCATGAAATTATTTTCTTTTTATCAAATACATTTTATTAAATTTCAAAATCAATTATATATATTTTCTCATATAAATAAATAAAAATCACATTATAAAGAAAAAATATATTTGAAAAACAAAAATCATTTGACTAAAAATAATGTTTTTATTTCCTAAGAATAAATTAATAAATTAAAAATGAGTGCTAAAATTATATATTTCATAATATGGTAAATACTATTCATTACCACCAATTGAATGGATTGGTTTTAGTGTTCGTGTTAAAATAATAATATTTTCAAGTTCCCTTAAGCTCGACCTTCTGTGAAACATAAGCTACAGAGAAGATTTAATTTATTTAAAAATATAAATAATGTAAAATATTAGGTTGTTACATTATAAACCCTTTAAAATTAATTTCCACCTTCAAATTTTTTACTTATATATGAACTGATGAAGATAACTCCACCTCATCACATCTTCAGGTTCCCAAATAGCTTCTTGAAATTTGTTATTTCACAATAAAAAATTAACCAGGTGGGTGGTCTTGTTTTGTGAAACCTTATCTCTATGATCAAGAACATATATTGGTTGTTATTTATAAGAAATATCCTTCTTCCATGGTAAAAACATTGAATTTAGTACATGTCAAGGATCGGTTTTTCACTTCGTCAAGATAAATATATGGAACACATCATAAACATGAGATAGATTTGGTGGAAGCTCAAATCAGTAAGCTACCGTCCTGATATTATCAATAATATAAAAAAATTGGGTCCTCAAAATTTGAAATTGCACTTCAAAAATATAGTTTGGATATTTAAAACTCCATTGTAGGAAACCCCAATCCTAAAAGCGTTTCATGAAACTTTCTCTTAAAAATATGGAATGTAATTGGAATGTTTCAACACATAATAAGGATTCGAATTCTGAGAATAATAGTTCAAAGTGAAAACATTGACATTTAAGAGAGTTCTAACTATCATGTTTTGATAGAGAACTATAGAAAACATGATCATTATATGTTTAATGATCACAAAACCATAGACTGAATAGTTTTAAAATGGCCATTTATATCATAAAAATGATCATAATAAGACAACATTTTATTTCAAAAATTATTTAATATGATACAATTAATTGATTTCTTCTCATAAATAAAATCTCAATCTTTTTTATTCCTTGATCATTCATTGCTTCATTTATTACTCCATGAAATGAAGTGTAAATTATATTTTTTTACAGAAATAGAATATCATAAGATCTATAATGAGATGAATATTCATTAATTATTTCTCTAGCTGTAATAAAAAATTATTAGAATAGATTATCCAATATGCATAAATATTTATTTGGTTAACTAATACATAAATCTATAAAACCCCATCCAATGTTTAATATAAGTAATTTCTTAAATGGTTTCCCTCATAAACCTTCTAAAAAAATTAAAATAAAAACAATGATTGAATGAAGATCACTATATTTTTAAAATCTACTTATCATTAATCCCTTAAAAACATGATTTAGATCTTAATTTTTACACACCATACATGTGAAGATAATTATATTTTATTCTCTTGAAACATAGTAATTTCTTAAATTACATTAAAACCTTAGTGAAAACATGCATGCATTCAAAAATAAACTTATAACTCAGACCATAAATCAATAAATTGTAAAAAATCAATCCATAAAACACCTTTTCATCATATTACTAACCAGTTCAAGGTCATCAATACTATCCCATTTATTTTATCACAACAAAACACCTATTTTTCACATTATTATCCCAATATCATGCACATATTAAGGATTAACTTTCTCATATTATTGTGTTATCAAAAAATATCACATTATCATTATATCAATTTTCGAGTTCATCAAAACCATTCAACATATCCTTTAAAATCCTTAACTAAAAACATATGCTGATCCATAATTATATGTTTCATGATTAGTATAACATAGTCATTGAATTATAGTACATAAAATCTTACTTAATCCTACATCCTTTTAAAAGATTAATTAATATTCTTTATTTTATTCCTAAACACTTATTTTCATTCACATGTCATTTTTAAACTCAATATATCTATTAAAGATAATTTTTTTTTTATTTTATTCAAAAAATTTCCCCTAAGGACATCAATAATCATAATTCCCAAACATTACACATTTAAATCATTCAACTATTTATAATACCATAAAAGGCCAATATTCACATCCATTGCATTAACAACAATATTTATTTTTTCCTTAGTAGTTACTTACTTCAGGTCCTTAATTTCCATACCCAAAGCATAATCTAGTTCCTTTGATATATTCTTATTTACTCCTCTTCCCACATACATTACATGGGGAAAATTGAACTTTATTCCCTCTTTGGTCACCCTGAAACTCAATATTTCTCTTAATATTTGGGTCAATAAAATCACTAAAGGTAAGATTATTGATCATATTATGAGATTTTATATTAGGCACAATAACATGGTTTATCCTTCTTACTCTCATTTCTTATGGTTTCTCATGAGGATGTTCATTCCATTGTCTATAATATTCACCATTTACATGAATCTTCATAGTTCCATCCATTTTCTAAAACCTAAAAAGCATAGTGTGTGAAAAAATTATCTAGGCGGGGAACCATGTAATTTAGAGAAATTGTTTATAGAATTTCAATATATGAATCCATATATTTAAACCTAGATTATTAATGATCATTAAAAAAATTATATGATTGTATCATATACTTAGACATACCATTAGAGATCGTACTTAAGGTTTTTTCATCATAGTATCCTAAGGTTAACTGAACCTTGCTTGAATACAATATTAAATGACCCATTCTTTTCATACATTGATATTAACTCTAAAACGAAAATTTTAATTACATAACATAACAAAACCATGCCTAAATCATATTGGCTTATTTTCTCTAGAAACCATGAAACAAAAATAACTAGTTCATAAAACATCTTCATTATCTCATGCATATCACTTCATAACTAGAACCCTTTTTGACATGTCATATTTAATACCTTACTTCATACCCTAAAAAAATGAACCTCAGAAAAGGGTGTACTAAGATTCCCAGTATGGGTAAACAAGAAATATATCAATCATAACATAAGAATAATGTAATAAGAACATGAGCATAACATTTAAAAATTATACCCTTCATATGAAAGAGAATCATCTTGAGTCATGGAATAAATCATATATGTTTATAAGAAATGACTCATGAGATA
The DNA here is from genome assembly GCA_963277665.1 of Viscum album. Classification (NCBI taxonomy): domain Eukaryota; kingdom Viridiplantae; phylum Streptophyta; class Magnoliopsida; order Santalales; family Viscaceae; genus Viscum; species Viscum album. Next base: position 1,869,802,083 of record OY728159.1, read on the forward strand.
TCATGAGACATGAGAGAATAATAGTATCATAACTCACAAAATGTGGTATATATATAAGCATATAAAATAATCTCTTTATTATTCAAAAATATTTTCTAAAAAAATCATAGTTGAATGGGTTCAATCCCCAAGCAATCATGTAGTTGAGGTTCACTCCCAAGACTATCATAGTGTGAAAAGTCCTTTATTGAACTGTTTTCACTTCCCTTTATAGTACTATATATATCATGACATATAATATCATTACTAAATGTATTTTAGGTAGATATATGACCCACATGTCACATAATAAAAACTATACATATGTGTCCCATAAAGACATAAATCATTCATCATATCAAATCCCATGAACAGAAATGGGTTTCATAAACATTTCATCATAGAACACCCAATGGAAAAGAAATGGGTTTCATAAATATTATTCCATTATTAACATACACCAACAATACAAATAATAATGATAACATCCTTGAATAATATCCTCAATAAGGAAAAAGTAATATCAAATAATTTTATCTTAGATGGAAAATAATTTTGAGAGATCACATGAAATAATTCGTGAGGAAAATATCCTTTTAATTTTGAAAATATTTTTTTAAATGAAACATTGTAACATCCTATCCTGATTGACCAGTAGAATAGTAGTCGGAACAGTGGATTAGATGGCCTCAATCGTTTCTTTCCATACACAATAAGTAGCTGGTATAAAGGAATGTTCTAAGGAGGTTATAGTGGGGAGACTATAACCTCACATTAGAGTCTCACAATGATATAAAAGATATAGAAAACATTGAACATTGAATAAGTAGTAATAAAAGACAGATAGAATAGTTGAAGAATAATATAAACTGAATACCAAATATTTACAATGCCGATATACAATAGACTCATGCATATTATGATGACGATTCCTAACTAAAATAGTAGACATACAACATGAAATAAATTACAGTACAATACATGTATAAAAACATAACAAAAATCCCCAAGGGTGATCTCCATGAGCATCTTGATCTCTAGCTTAGTATTTTTCTCATAACACCCAGGTACTAGAAAAAAACATAATAAATGGCCCATGGTTCTGAAAATAGGATGATCAAATCGGGCACCCCAGTGTAATGGTGGCCCGAGCTGGGTGTGAGGTATAAATCCTATGAGGATAAAACCATTGGTTTCTATGATTGAATGTTTTCCCTGAATAATAAATAAAATATTGTGTATGTATTGTGAATAAAAAAATTTATAACACACTATTCTAATTAAATAATCCCCAGTGGGATCAGGTTCCATCAAGACACCCGACCGACTCTACCTGCTTTAGATCATGGCCAAAATGAAATGTATAAATAGTATATATATATAATGATATATATTATAATGATATATATATGTACATAGTGTAATTATATATCGCATCCACATATATGATCCAATTTTTTTTCTGGTGTTAATTGATATATTCCTGGAATACTAGGTGTTTGTTGGACATGGCGTAACTCAGACATCCATGACCAGTCTAAAAAGGCCTATAAGATCATACAATAGGGTATAATCCCTACATAAAAATAGATTTAGGGACATCATGCATGAAACTAGGGATGGTTAATGATCCATCATTCCATTTCTCTAAATAGGGAGTGTGGCACTTAACCCATATCCTAATAATATCACTGGTGTGAGACACCATGACGCATCACCTGATGTAATGGAGTATGATTTTATACCATTATCAATAAATACCTTACCATCATCCACACTATATCTACAAGGTGTAATCATTTACCAATAATTAAATAATCCATGTGAAAAAACATATCATGAATTACATTTAATAATCTCGTTATATAAACAAGGGAATCACATTTAACAATATCATGTACTAAGAATGCTATGATCGGCATGGGCTTTCCACCCTTTATAATTCAATTTTACTAAAACATTTAATTCACTTGAGGAATGAAAACCATCATGAACATGCCATTCCCTTAAATACAATTTACATAAACCATTCTTTTTAAATTATAAAAAGGGGCATGTTCATACCACCTAATTCAATACCATTTCAAATTAAGCCATTTAAACCATTCAAATAAATAAAGCCATCATGAAAAAGATATTTAATTCAATAAATTCCATTCATTCTAATAAAACATGGTTATTTGATGAAATAGGGATAGAGGGAACTTTAAAATGCACCATGAGAAATTGGTCATTTAACTACTTGGGAAAAATCAATATAAAGTAAGAACATATCTTTGGAGGAGCCTCTTTTATTGGTTATTTTAATAGGAGTAGTCCAACCATGCACTTAGAAGGTGGATTAGTTCATGAAAATTTATATAGAAAAAGAGCCTCTTTATTTAATAATATCAAAGAGGCCACGTATGATCATTTCACTTATCAGGCACTAACATTCAATCCTAGAGAATCACCAAAACCATGGGGCCAATCTAGATTTGAAAAAAATCAATAATTTCTAGTTTAGTATACAACTCACCACATTAGAGGGTTTTTTATATCAACATGACATGGTTCATCAAAAAAAAAACAAATTCAAATATCTGGAATTAATTCACATTTAAGAAGCACTTAGATAATCTACCCAACATGGAAATTGGAATCATAATAGTTTATCATAGAAATTAATAAGCGAGAACATTACTTATACAACTACCTTCAAAGAAAATTCATATTTATAGCCTATGTTTCATTCTTAGAAGTTGTTCCAATAATTTAATCAATTAATTGTAATAAGGAAATAATAAGTTGGCACACCCAAGGGGTGTCCGTGATCAAGGTTGACATCATCTATTCACAAACACTCAATAGGTGTAATACATGGTTCAAAAACAAATTTATAATTATGAAAACATTTTTAATGTAATATAGGACAATGGTCGGCGTGAAACGCTACAATTCTATTTATAAAATGATGGAAAATTTAAGGAGATCCACAAACCACCAACCTAGTGATTTGGAAATTCCACTCATCTATTATTGAGGTCTGATTTGACCATATTTTCTAGAAATATATGAAAAAGAAATATTCCATGGAAATAGGGAAAATGAACTTGCACCACGATATCTTGGTTGAGAGACAACTAAACCAAGAGAGGTGAAAAAGGAATCAAGAGCTTAGTGATGCGAACTGATAGAGACTAATGATGCTTGATTTAGATAACCGATGGAGGATTTGTCTTTGTGACTAGAATAGGGAGGAGGGGGAACCCACTATATTGGGATAGAAGAATCACAAGACTTCTAGGAGGATATGAAACAAGTAAACGACATTCATAACTCATTAAGGGAAAAAATTTATTTTACCATAAAACCCCATGTTACATGGTTTGGATACATGGTTTGGCCAAAATGTGTGCCCACTATGTGGATCCCTCATCCCAAGAAACCCACGTTGCATGGTTGTGCCATATAATTTTCCTCGCCGTGGGCCACACGTGTGATGAATAGTTATTAGTTACTACATAAGTGGCACAAACCATGCAGGCTATGTACAAAGTTTGGGAAAACTGTTCAAATCCCATACACTTCACATATTTTTATCTCTATGATCCATATTGCTTTTTTTCTGGGGGATTCGTGGTTTTAGACAAACTATATGCCCTATTCAGACCTTCAAAACATGTGATTTCTAGGGCCCAGTGCTCTCAAAACTCAATAAGACACCTGAAGGACCTCTCAGGACTTTAACCAAGTAAACAATAACTCATTGAAGTGTTAATTCCCTCAGAATCACATTCTGATGTTTGGTTCATAGAAAATACCATCTAGTAATCGCCAAAATTTCCATTCCCTTGGAATTTTACCTTGCCTCAAAATATGGGTCATTGCAACTTCCCTACCTTACACATTCTCATCCCAGAGAAGGCCTCAAAAAAACATCACCCAACCTATGTGGGTTGTGAAGTATAATCCAAATAGGCACATTGTCTTCCCAAAACCCCAACAAACCTCCATGCATTACATAATCATAAAACACGTAAATCGCTAAAACATGAGGCAACACTCATTTTCTGACCAAGACATCAAATAAATTCTAATCTAAACCAACATAACTAGAGACCTGACCACATCATCATGTCGTTAAACATATGGATAATCGTTATTTCTACCATAGGTTTTAAACATTTAAGAAGGGTCCAATTACAAGACCTGGTTTCTCTACTATTAAAATTTCCTACAAAGCATGCCCCAAGCATTCAAGCAACGCTCATGAAATTATTTTATTAACTAGGTGAACCTTATTACATTTGAGGTTATATTAAGAAACTAATTATAAAGAAACATTCAAATATTGATCAACCAAATAGGAACAGGTCAAGCAAGCATTCCCAAAAGACACAACCGACCATTACAACACACCTTCCTTAACCTGATGACATGCTTTAAAATGGTTTTATTCAACCATATACATTTAACAAAAAGGAAAAACATGTTAAGACACTCTGGAAAAAATTTCTAGAAATTTCATGGATTATATGGCCATTGTATAACAAGATGAGCCGAAACACCTTCTTCCAAGGCATGTCACGTTCACAACGAGCATGTTCATCGTATTCCATACCTGACATTGGGTGACATCCCCTGATCAAACCATTGCTTGATCATTTAAACTATCATTCCTCTGCATGAAAAAGGGAGTAACCCATATCCATCCCAATGGAATTGACACCCATCAAACATTACCTATGATCTCAAAAAAAACTAGGATAACCTCAGATTCATTAAACTGGAGTCCATGGAAATAAACAAAGGTATTTCATACTACATGTTTACAACTGAGATGTCGGTACAAAGCCAAGTCGACCACATCATAAAATTGACTAATCCCATGGTGGAATTCACCTGGTGGTCATGTCAAAGGGAAATAGATGGTGTCCAAAAGAATTTCCAAGGGGATCCTACAAGGGAACCCAAGTATCACTCAAGACTAATCATGCCTCAATAAAAACCACATATCAAGCATTATACTAATTAAAATACCACAAAACAACCATAAAAATTTCAAATATAGTGTGTAATACAACCAATAATATCTTAGTGCATAAATGAAAAAATCAATATAGGGGACATGCACGTCAACAAACCACATTACACTAAGGGGATCTGAAGGATTACCAAAACGTCTGTCAAACCACTACTGGTCGACCTCTTGGTAGAAGCTAAACTTCACTTTCTAATACATAGTCAACCAAACCACGATACCTTTACCACTCGAGGTATCCCATGATTATTCAAAATTTACCATTGACTTATATCCAATACTAATGGTGTTTTTAATGGTTCCATACACAAACAATCACATCAATGTCATGCCTCCAAGAAATCCCTGAAATGATTTCACTAAACTCGACAGGACGCTCGCCACCATAAGAGTGTAAAAGTCATTGAAAAGAGAGACAGACTGGCCAATAAAAAGTGAACTAGATCAGATTTACCATAAAACTATAACATTTTAGAATTTGGTATGAATACCAAAACAAAACAGATTAGTGCATAAAAAATCTCAAATCTCTTAAAACTCTATCTTCAGAATTTTTATGAATCAATTCCCTTAAATCCAAAGTCACTCTACTCTAGAGATGAGGTAAGAATGAACTCAACAACTCAAAGCTCAATTATTCCACCAATATCAACCAGTTCATTAGATCATTTTAAAATCGATGGGTATCGTATATACCAATGCATACTACCCCGAAATTACAAGAGAAACTGTCAAATCCTGAATACTATCCATAGGTTGTTCACACTATGCATTCAAGTATAAGATGGACCATGCCGAGAATTATCTCAAAGTATCATTATCTGAAACTACTGGAAAAGAGACTAAAGACTTCTCAAGTTACCCATGGGAAATAAAAAGGGATGATATAACAACTAAATAGTTGAACATGCCCTAGGAATATCTCACCTTCAGAAACCGAGCATTTCTCGATGCCCACACCCGTAGCTAGGTTCAAAGATGCCACGACCATCCATATAAAGAGGGTTTCATTTTGAGGATAAGATCCATACAAGGGAATAGGGAGCACAAGTGACACCAGACAACAGAATTCTCAAAAATTTGTCAAGTCATTGAAGCTCCAAGGGTGATATCGACCATGTGCTAGACCTTTACAAAAAAGAATAAGTAAGAAACATATCACTTCTCCATGTTGAATATTAATTCACTAGGCTCAAGAGCCTATCATTTAATCCGTTGATAAAAATAATAAAGGACTAAATAAAATTCTAACATTTAAATTTCAAGGAATCTCAAGGAGAAACTAAAACTACCATTAAATGAGGGTTTTAATAAAGGTCTCCATTTGAGGTTTATTTTTAAAGTAATTACATTGATTCAAATTTAATAGTTAATAATTTGAAAGTTATAAAATAGATCATAGACTAAAATTATAAAACAAAATCACTTGGTACCTTTTTTAATTTATAAATCAAGGAAAAAGTTGGAATGTTATATCAACTTCATTCATTAAACATTGACCATTTTTTGAAATCTCAACATAATTATGAAATTTATCATAAAAATTCAATTTTAATCATAATAAGTAGTAATAGTTAATGTGACCTATGAGGGTACTATTAAAAAACATGGGTTCATCATAAATTAACCCAATAGATGTTATTTAATTATGAAATTTTGAAAATAGAGATAGAGGATTATCCTAAAAGAAACATCCCATAACTGACCTACGTGGGTCCAATTGTGAATTTAAGAAAATTAACCAATTAAATTTAGATTATAATTAATAAAATTTAAATTTATTACCATTTGATAAATATATCATAGCCTTATATCATGCTTCAATGATATGTGTAGCCATATACCAATCCATAAAGAACTTATACAATTGACATGTTTTCATTTGGCTCCCATTTAATCAAAACCAAAAAATATTAAAATTTGAACATTATAATCCTTTAAATTTTAACAAGGGACTATGAATATATATATATATATAAGAATATATGGTTCAAGTATACGAGCTAAATTTTTCCAATTATAAGGCACCCGTTCACCATACAACCGAAAACTGGTTCTCGTTTAATCGCAACCCATCAATTTTTCCCATGAAATCAGTTAAATATATTCAAAACAAAACTAGAAGATTATCATAAATAGTAAAAATTTAATAAAAAGATAAATAAATTAATCATTGTGATATATAATCAACTAATCATGTTATATAAACGGGAATACTAAAGAAAATAATAACATGGCATAACACTCAAGGAAAAAAAATCAAAACTAGCAATAAACTTATAAATAAAACTACATGGAATGGAATTTGAATGAAATGTGAATTTATATGTGTCTATAATGATGCATGAAATTAATCATCCTTTCCATACTAGGACAGGGGTAAAATACCAAAATCATAGAAATAATACCCTGTAGAAAGTACCCCAATTAGTTATGGGGAAATAAAAATCCACAGTAATATCAAATAGTATAAACATCAATCCCAGCCCTGGCCACTTGATAATTTCCCCATGGGTGGGGTGATCAGTCCTAGATATGAAAATTAACCGATCTATGAAAAATTCATAGTCTCTTGTCTAAAAACCCCAAATAGTGAGACAAGGGAAAAAACATAGTCTTACATATCACTTTGTAACACCTAGACCAGACTGACCCCTAGAATGGTATCTATACCAATGGGTTACATGGCCTCAAGAGAATCTCCCTGTATTCTAGATTCTTTCAACTACCAATGAAAGTCTAAGGAGGTTATAGTGGGAAGACTATACCCTCATGTCAGAGTAGAATAATAGTATAGGAGATAAAAAACAAATGACAATAGTGGAAGTAGTAATAAATGAAATAAATATCAATAGAGGAATAATATAAACTAGAAAAATTATATGTACAACTAAAATATACAATATATTCAAGCGTTTATTGATGATTATACACAACTAAAACAGTAGACATATAATAGACAATGAAATACAGTATAGTACATATATTAGAAACGAACAAAAATACCCATGGGAGAAATCCATGAGCATCCTGAGCTCTAGCTCTGTCTTATTATCCTAAATCTAAATTACTAGAAAAATAGCACAATCCATAGTCCATGGTACTAAAAACGTGAAGATACACCCCGACACCCTAGTATAATGGAAGGCCAAGCATGGTGTGAGATTTAAATCCCACTAGGTTACCACCCACTCTGTTTACAACTAAATATGCCCCATGAATATTAAATAAAGCAGTGTGTATCTAGTATGAATAAACACAACTAAATAACAAACAATTATGAATAAATTAAAACTAGTTATCTCAGGTTCAATCAGGACACCTGACCAACTCTACCGACTTCAGATCACTATCAGAATGTGATTTCTAACCAGTAACTATATATATAGTAACGATATATATATATAGTGTATTTATATATAAAATACACCTATATAGACCAAGTGTGTGCTAGCCCTAATGGAAGTATACTTAGAATAACAATTGTTTTCTAGACTGTGAATTACTCAAAACTCTCTGACAAGTGTAAACAAGCCTATATGCTCTAGAAATAGGGTAAATGATCAATATCCCGATAGAGTGTGAGATGTTATACATGACACTCAGGATGGTGGGTGAGCCATCCTGTCATCACTATAAACAAGGAGTGCAATGCTTCATCCCACATCCTACTAGTCTCACTTGTGTAAGACATGATGAATCAACACCAGATGTAAGGAAGTGTGACTTTCTACCACTCTTAAAAAACCACATATAATCATACAAAACTTATCTATAAGGCATAATCATATATTGATAATTAAAGAAACAATGAGGAAAAACCTCTCATGTTATACATTTAATAATACCTTTATAAAAACAAGGGATTCCCATTTAACAATAACATGTACTAAGCATGCTATTATCTGTGATCCCATGACGCCCTTTATAATTTACTTCCTTTACAAAATTCAATTAACTTTAGGAACGAAAACCATAAATGAACATACTATTTTATTTATTAAAATTATCCAAAACCATGCTTATTTAATTATATCATGGGGGATGGTCATACCACCCAATCAATTCCATTTCACATTAAACCATTTAAAACAATAAATAAAAGAAATTCATCCTGATAAATCTATTTTATTTTATTCATTCTAACAAAACATGGAAAAATAATAAAAAGAGGAAAGAGGGCACATAAAAAGGCAATATGAGAAATTTGGAATTTACCTACTTATGAAAAATCCATTTAAAGTAATCTAAGACCTTAAGAGGGGATTTGTTCATTGGTCATATTAATAGGAGTAGTCCATCCAAGCACATATAAGGTGAATTGGTTAGAGAAAATTTATATAGAAAGAGGTAAACTCTATTTAATAACATAAAAGTGCTTATGTACCCGAGTTATACTTATAAATAACTAATATTAAAGCCTATAGAGACACCAAAACCATAGAACTAAGCATTGTTTGAATAAATAATCAACACTTTTTAGTTTATAAGACAACACACTTCATTTGAGGGGTTTTATTATAAAAACATGACATAGTTAATCAGAAGATTCATTTAACAACACATTAAAATATAATAACTAAATTCAAATTTATTAAGCACTTATAAGATCTACCTAACCTGGAAATTTCAATTACAAAGGTTTATCATAGCAATTATGAGGTGATGAAATAACTTAGAGAACTACCAACAAGAGAAATTCCATTTATAGCCTAACAGGAACACTTATAATATATTATATAAATTTAATAAATTACTTATAATTGTAAAATAAAAATTAATTACAACCATGGTGTGTACGAGATCAAGGTTGTGATCCACTATTCACTTAATAACTCTCACCATGTGCCATACAAGGTGTGTAAACCAATTTATAATAAAGAACGAATTTTTAAAGAAATGCGTGAAAGAACTGATGTGTTGGAAAATAGTGATATGTATAAAATGAAGTAAAATTTAAGGAAAATTGATTGACTACCTACCAAATTCTTTGGATGTTCTACTCATCCAATATTGAAGTCTGATTTGATCTAGTTTGGAATAAATCTTTGAAACATACATCCACTGTAAAAATATGGAAAATAAGAATGTAGCTTGATAAATTGGTTGAGGGAAAATTAAATGAATAAATTTTGAAAAAAAATCATGAGCTTACCGATGCAGATCCATTTAGACTGACGGTGCTTAATTATTTCAATGGATGAATGCGTTTTCTTCATTCCTAGAATAAGGCGGAGGTGGCACCCACTGCGTATGGAGAGGAGCTTCATATGACAGCCAGGAGGGGGAGAAATAATGGAATGAGTTTTAAAACCCATTAAGGGGAAAAATTATTTTACCTTCAAAAATTGCATCGCATGATTTGACCTCATTTTTTAGCCCAATCATTCATGAACCGTACGACTCCATCTACAAAGGACACCCACCTTGCACGGTTGTTCCACACGTTTTTCCTAACCGAGAAATGAACAGTGGTTAGGTACTAACTAAGTGGAAATAACCATGAAGGTTAGGCACTTAGTTTAGGAAAACCATGTGCTTCACATCCTCTCAAATCTATAAGCTACATATATTACTACTGGGGCCATGTGATTTGATACAAACTATGAACCCTATTTATACCTTAAAAACTTGTGATTTGCTGGGCCTCGTTCTCCCAAAACTCATCGAGTCATCCAAGGTACCACTAGGGCATTTAACCAAGTCTAAAAAAACATATTCAAGTGTTATATCTTGTGGAATTATGTTTTTAATAATGATTCAAATAGAAGCGCATCCAGTAGTCGCCCAAAATTCAAATTCATATGAAATTTTACCTTGGCTCGAAACATGGGTCGTTAGAAACACAATTATAAAATAAAAAAATTCCTTTGAAAAAAAACTATTAATATTTTAATGGAATCATAAAATAATTAATGCATTATGATGATGAGAAGATATTATCATGCTGTATAAGTTAATAAAACATTCCTTTCATATTTTTCCCAGAAATGTCACAGAGAACTTCACTTTGGAAATTGAAAAAATAATCACTTCAATTAATTTTGTGAAAATTAAACCATGATTAAACATTTCACTAAATAATCATAATAGAATATTAAAAAACTTAATGGAAATAATTTTTGGAAACATGGACATGCAGGAAAATGAGTGTTTTATTAGAAATATTAAAAGGAAATTTTTTAATGATAAATCCCTAATAAATATCATATCATTGATGTGAGCATTAAAAATATTAATTGATTATATATATGAACAATAAATTCTCATAAAAAAGTGTAAATAAAATCTTAAGTTAATAAAAATTCATTCCACACATAATCTTAGTTTTACATAATCAATGAAGTCGATGTTTAACTTACAAAATAGAAATTAAATTAAGAATTCCCTTACCACATTATAATTAGATGAATCGTATGTCCGATAAAATTAATAATTATCTATTGAAATATTTAATTAAATTAATATAATTATATTCTTGATATGATATATAAAAGTGACATTTATTCAACACACACAAGAAATAAGTGGTGAATAAAAAAAATATCTCATAGACGTAAAAGTGAGATGAGATACCCTTACCTCATAGATACCTTTAGTTTTGAGTACTTTAACCACATGTATAATGGTTTAAAGAATTTTATTAATTCATCACATAACTATGATAATATTTATAATACCTTATATGATAATTTTATAACATCTTACCCCCAGTTCCTTAAAAATATTATATTATTGTAATTGATTTGGGTGCATTTATTTCATAGTTTTCCTGTTCAGTTCATTTTTGTATAATTATGGATTTTGATTTCAAATGGAAATAAAACTCCATAACTAAAATGAAATGGTATTCATGAACTGACATAATTTTATGTGTCCCCATATATAATTTTTATTTCTGACATTAGGATGATTCCTTTGATAAAATGTTGGTGTTAAATGTTTAGTTTATTTTTGGTGGGTTTTCCAACCACCACATACTAGTTTCATTTTATTTAAAATTATGTATATATATTAGTTCTAGAAAATGAAAAAGGTTAAATATACTTTTAAAATCTTATTTAACTTGGATACTTCTTTTATGACAATACTTTATGGTGTTAATGGAAAACAAAAAATCATTATTCACATATATAGTTAACCACTGCAATTTGGACAATGGTTTTGTATATTTGAATAACAGAAGGTAACAAAATTTATGGATATAAAATATTCCATTAGAAAAATATAATTACACTATGTGAATGAATATAGAGTTCTTATTGGTGAAGATTGTAGATTTTGTATATTTTAGTAATTAAATGGGTTTTTAGGAGAAATTAGGTGGTTTGGAGTGCTATTTATATTTGAGTAGCGGTGGGTTTAAGTGATTAAATAATGATGATATTATATTTAAATCCAACCACAATTGGGAGGAATCAATTCAAAATAATTTGATTAAAAAATATTTTTTTAAATTATGTTTATGGTTGGGAAAGACATAAAATTACCATTTATTGCTGTAGTTTTTTTTTGGATTTTAAACATTTACCTTTAAACATTAACTCGTTCCACTATTTTACCTATACCGCGGTAAAACATTTTTAATCATGGAACGATATCAAAAATAAAAATAAAAATCTAGTTAAAGCCAAAATTTAAAATCATTATTCCAAATATAGAATCCATTTAACCTAATTCAATTCACATATTTGGAAAAATTATATTTAAAACAAAACCTGCAGATGCGATGAAAAAGTGGCTTATCAAGAAGTGTATTTTTTCAGAAAAATATGATTTTATATTAAATATATGACTAGTAATTATCATTGTATAAAAATAAAATAATATTTAATAATATATAATGTATTAGTTTTATTTAAAACATTCCCCATTAGTTATTATTTTAATTAATTAAAAATAATAAACATTATGTACTGTAAAACAGTTTTTAGAAAAATCTCATTTTTAAACCCAAAAATTAAATTATTCTAAAATTAAATATAAATTTGATTCAAAAGAATTTAATTGGATGAAACAAAACTAAATAATACTTATGTTACTTTATATTATATTCAAAACATAATTTTACTTCTAAATTTCTTAAATTAATGAAAATAAATAACCTTTTTACAAAAATCATCATTTTCACTATTCCTTGAAAAATTAATCTTTTCAGAAGATTTTCCAAAATTAATCCTAAAATAATTTTGAAATAATAAATCCAAAAATGAATTTCATTTTATAATATAAATATTATAAAATTTTTAAGATCAATTTTTTTTTATAGAAAGTAATAAAAATCTCTTTTTGAAGAAAACATATATTGGAAGAACAAAAATGATTTTACTAAACATTATGTGTTTTTTTCTTATGTATAAACTAATATATTAACCATGATTTAGATAACTATATATCATATAATGTGGTCAATACTATTCATTCTCACAAATTTAACGGCTAGGTTATAACTACCTTGTTAAAAAAATAATACATTCAAGTTCACATAATATTGGTGTTCTATGAAATGTAAGCTACCAAAAAGATTAAAATTATTTAGAAAGACACATAACGTAATGTATTTTGGTGGTTATACCATACCATTGGTTCATGTGGTATGGAAGGACATGATAATATAGGAGAGGTCCGAGGAGTGGCATAACGAGATGTAAGATTTATATCCTAACCATTTTGTTTAGATTTTCTTTTTGAGGACATAAATCTCGAGGGAGGGAATTATTTAGAGACCCTATTTTTTCTTTTTAATACTTTTAAATATATCCAAAACTGTTTTATGATTTATAAAATAATATGAAATTATATTATAAGGCCCTATGTTCCCAAAATTTATTTTTAAAAAATATTAAACATACTATATAGCACACACACAGATGGTTTTTTTGAAATAATGAGATAAATCATAGATGGACTGTTGGATAAAAAATACAAGATCAAAGTTGAATCTAGAATTTGAGGTTTGACCTTGGTGTGTCATAAAGATTTTCAGTGTAATGAATTCAGATATAGAAACCATTTGTGGGTGCATTTAAATTAAATTAATTGATTAATTTAATTATTTATTTTATATGAACTAATCGTAAAACCTCTATAAATAAGGTGTTATGGAAGATCTCTAGGGTTAGCCACTTAACCATGAGATCATTTAGAGGTTCTTCTACCACCTTCATTGTCGAGTTCATTCTTCATTAATGAATGACCCAATCTCAGAGTAGGGCTTGACATTTGTGGATTATTACCCTTTTGATTAAAATTTTGAAGCATGAATTATTATCTAATTTTGATTATGTGATTGTAATTTATTCATATGATCCATGTAGTAAAATTAAATTTATTTAATTTTTATTACTTTTTTGTGCCATGTTCTCGCCAGGGATATTCTTGATCTATGATCCTTGGATAATAATTCTTTGTTATTGATGTTTTTACCTTTCTTTATTCTGCCTATCCACCACCATTCATCACATTCTTCACTGTTGGACCACAAAGGCATGGTTCAACATTTACAGGGATTGTTTGAGTGTGATTGAACCCCCAAAATAGTGATGGTTGTGCATACAATGAGACTGGTGGTGTTTTGTGAATGAACTAGATCAGTACTGTGGGTGTGGGACTCTAATTGAGGTGTGACTAGGATGGTGGTTAATTTTAGGTAGTTCAAGATTAGATTCGTGATCCCCATTCTAAAAGTTGACACCTGAAGATGATGTGAAATGATATAGGATTTATAAAGAGTGTCATATAGGTATATGTTGTTTCCATATATAATGTGTATGGCTTTCTGGGGAAGAACATCCAAAATTTGATTTTTGTTCAGCCATGGTGAATGGTGTTTTTTTTTATTTTTAATAATAATAACATGTGGTATTTATTATTATTTTTAACAATAATAACTTATTATAATTATTATTATTTTTAATAATAATAGATTTTAATATTTTATTATTATTAAAAATAATAATAAATACCACATTTTATAATTATGAAAAATAATACTAACACACAGCGCCCACCATGGATGATCAAAAATCAGATTCCGGTTGTTCATCATTGGAAAACCATACACATCCATCCTTGGAAACCACACATCCCTAAACATTCCTACCAATAGATACTATCTCACCACACATCATCGCAACATATTGACCTGGAAAATGGGGATGACTGATCCGATCCCAATCCCCCACCAACCAACCTCCATCTTTGATGTAACTCCATCAGAAGCCCACATTAGCGGTACTGATCTGGTACATTAACAAAATACCATCTCATTCATTATTCGCACAACCATCATAATTTTGAGGGTTTAGTCATGCTCGAACCAACCATAGAAATGTCGAACTGAAAACACATGGGACAGCAATGAAGAACTTAAAGAATAGTGAAGGAGATATATAAAAATAAAGGTAAAAACATCGATGACCATGAATTATTGTCCAACGATCTTAGATTAGGCATATCCATGGTGAAAACATAGAACAAACAAGAATAAAATGAATTTAGTAAATTTAATTCTTCTCTAGGGATCATGAAAAGAACATAAAATTTCATAATAAAAATACATTAGAAATTCATTCTTTGACGATTTAATCAAAAGGGGTGGACACTACAATTGATGAGTCCTAACATGAGATTGTATCATTCATTGATGAAGAAAGAGATTACCAATGATTGTGGTATAATATCATCTCAATGATCCTAGGTTTATGTAGATAACACTAAATATCCACCATACCATCTTATTTATATTGGTTTTAATATTAGGTCATTTAAATTAAAAAATTACATTAATCAATTAATTTAATTTAAACACACCCGCTAAAGGTCGCTATATGCCAACGCCCCATGATGACCAACTTTAGGTCACACCTTGGGTAAGCCTCAAATTCTGGATTTAGCTATGTTATCATATTTTCAATCTATTCATTTTTTAAAAGGTATCCAATTATATATGAAACAATGTGCACCAGTGGTATAAAATATATTTAATTTTTCTTAAATTAATTTTAGGCACACCAAGATTCAGAATCACACACTACGTCAACTCCTGGCTCCTAAAATATTTCTTAATATATTTCAAAGTATTATAAGTAATAAATAGGGTCTCTAAATTATGACTCATTCCACACCCAAATATGGGATCACTAACTAGGTCATGTAAATGAAAACAGTTTGACCAGATTACACCTAGATAGATATTTAGATTCATTTAAACTAAAACAACGTAGTGTATGTTGGATATTCTTATAAGGAAAAATGACCAAATAATCATTTAGTGAAAAACATGAAAGGTCCACAGAGCTTCCTGCGTTAGTTCATACCGATGTGTGTGGAACATTTCCAATTCAAGCTATATGTGGACACTAATAATTCTTAAATTTTATAGATGAGTTTATAAGATATGGATATGGATACATAATGAGTTATATATCATGTTACTTTGACATATTCAAGGAATATAATAACAAATTTTCATCCCATATTTGTAATAATATTAAGAAATTATACTTAGAACATGGTGGATAATATCTTAATCTAGACTATGTTGATTATTTATGAAATTTTAAGAATCTATCCCAAATCACTCTTCCTTATACACTATAATGGAATTGTGTAAGTGAAAAGAGTAACAACACCATTTTATACATGGTGAGATAAATTATGTGTCCTGAGGTCCTTACAATATCTTTTTAGCGATTTGAATTCTAGAAAACATAACACATTCTAAATTGAGTTACATCTATAATTTCAAAATGGTATTCCATATAAAATTTGGTATGAAAATAAATCCATGTTGTCAGATATATGATTTTGGGGTTGTGAAGTATTTGTTAAGGCTATTTTTGGCCACAAAAATTCACCCCACAGTACTAAGTGTATATTAATATGATACCAAGTAAAAAGGGGATATTAACTATAAAACCCCTAATATAAGTAGTTGTTTTGTTGAAAAACATCCATCATTCCTCAATAAGGATCTTATATATAAAATAGATAGTGGGAGTGAGATATAATTTGATAAATTACAGGCTCAACATGCACAAGATTTTCTATAATAATAGATTCCCCAAAACCCCATAAAAAATGAAGTACTTGTGACATAAGTTATAAATACAAGAATGAGAGAGGATAAATAAATAGAATGATATATTTTTCTAGTCATCAAGGATGGTGACCGGTTATTAGTTGATAATAATGATCATGTAACCAATGAGGAATTAGAAAATGGAATATAAGCTACCAAATCGAAATAAGATATAAATTCTAAAATGGATTCCAGATACCAAAAATAGGTATTAGTTTTGGTAGATCATCTAGTAGATAAAAATCCTATTGTTTGTAAATTTTTATTCATGAAAAATCTAGAAATAGATAGATAATTTAGTTCTATTATGGCATAAGTGGTTTAAGAAGGTTTTAAAAGGTAACAAAGCTATACTATAGTGGATGTTTTCACTAGTTTCTATTCTAAAAACCATCTTAATTATAGTTTCCATAAAATCTTACAACAAATATTATATTTGGTAGATGGATGTCAAAAAATATCATTATTGGGAACCTTTATGAAGATTCCTATATGACACAACTAGAAGGGTTTGTGAGTTCAAATGACACCAAATAGTTATGTAAGTTTCAAACATCCATTTACGGATTAATAATTCCATTTAGGTCCTGGAAAATTATATTTTATAAATCCATAATGGAATCTAGTTTAATAAATAAAAAATTTGAGCATTGTGTCTATAATCGGTTTAGAGGGACACAATTTTTGTATGAATAGTTTATGTTAATGAAATATTATTTATTGAAAATGAAATCATAGTCTTTATATGCATTAATGAATTTTTAGACACATACCTATTAATAAAGGACTTTGGTGTAACATTATGTATTTTTGGGATCAATATCTATCATGATATATCCAAGAGGTTTCTTAGAAAATGTAAAAGTATGTGCATTGACATGATACTGAAGAGATTTAATATGAAAAAACTAAATATGGTATTGTTTGTAGTGTCTCATCTAATTCATATATTTAAGAAATTGTGTCCTCACATATATAATGATATGAAAATGATGTAAATTACATCATATACACTTGGGAGTGAGCTGGTCATGTATGTTATCTTATGTACTGGGATTGATGACACATACACATTTAGTATAGTAAGAAGATATCAAGATATCCCAGCTAACTACCATTGGATAAAATTCAAGACTATCTTTATGAATCTGAGGTACACTAAGGATATGTTCCTAGTCTATAGAGGGGATGAGTACCTATTCAACCGAGAATATGAGGATACTATTTTCTAAATTGATCAAGATAGTCTAAAATCATTTTCAGGATACATCGTCACACTCAATGGAGGTGCAGTGAGACGGATGGTCTTAAAGCAATCCATGGTAACAGAATCTAAAGTGTTGTATGAGTACATTTTGGATTCTGAGCTTACTAAATAAGTGGTTTAGATTTGAAACTTCATCCAAGGACTTGACATGGAACCAACTAATGAACAACATATTACACACTATTATGATAGTACTATAATAGTAGGTCTTGTGAAAGAGAAATGTTTATATTAGAATATGAAGAACCAACTTCATATGTGTCTTATAAAGATGGATTTTTCTCAGAGAGGTGACATCATAGTGAGAATATTTTCTATGGAAAACTATACAGTGGGACCCGTAGCTAAATCCTTAAATTAATAGAAATATGATCATCAAGTGAGAGATAGTAGACTAAAAGTCATTTGTAGTTGGCTCTAGTACAAGTGAGAATTTTTATTGTTGAAGATATAGAATCAACTATTTGTACTTTAGATTTAATGTATATTCATTTAAGAAAATAAAAAATATCTTATTATTTATTGTACATTTTCCTATGTGTTTCAATGTAATAATATCCAATAGTGTCTATCACATCGAAAAGGTCATAATAGTTCGATAGTATACTGAAAGCCTTGAAATTCTATGATAATATTCTTAAATATTCCATTACGGTTATATAACATTCATTGATGTATGATGTGTGTGTACTCATTAGAATATAAAACCTCATCTCATTATGTTTGCACTTCAATATGGGAGATTATGATGACATACCGACCCTTAGAAAATTGACATGTTTATATGTCATTGGAGAAAAATTTCTATGATCATGTGTAATGGTCCTCAGACTTTGAGATTATTATTAATGCATGTCATGAATCACACACTTTGAAGTATTTTCATAAACCATGAGGATATGTGATCATAAAAAAGTTGAGTACGTTTTGTATGTCACAAATTATATGTTATTAATGAATAATTCATTGATGGATTTAACGTTTCCACCTTTATAGAAGATGATATCTTATCCCTTTGATTGAAATGGAACCATCACATTAAATTCCATGTCCATGGTGTATTGATGAGTAATTTTTAAATAGTCATATAATGATATATCATTCACAAAGGTTGGTGACATGGGTGTGCATCCTGCTTGATGAGATTCCACGATAGAGGTATTATATTACATAGTGATAATTCATATGTGGTTGTTTTCATTGTGAAATATCTTCTTTCTGTATGTGTTCTTTGTCCTATTACTAGATCATAATCTTAGACATTAGGAAATCCCGCCTAATGACACTAAGAAAGAGGCCTAAAGGGTCACAAAAAACGTGTTTTCTTTGATCTTAGTCAAATATTATTTTGATTTTATAATTGGAATAAATAGTCTTCTATTGATCGAGAAGTGATATTAATTAATGTTTTATTAAATTAAAAATAATATTAAAAAAATTCCATTTTAAAGGTAATTGTTTAATTATTCAAATATATAATAAATTTTTTATCTATTCTTATTCAAATGGTAATAAATAAATAAATAAATATTAAATAAATAATTTAATTATTAATATGAATATTAAATAAAAATTAAATCATTAAAATTTTAATAGAATATTAATTATTGAATTAATAAAATTTCATGAAATATATTTTCATGAAATCAATAATTTATGAGGAGTTCTAGCATGATAGATTTTTTTTGGGAAAAATATTTATTTAGGAGTATGTAAAATATATATTTTTCCACGCACCAGTTTGTTCATGTTATAAGTAAAATAATAACAATAATAATAATTACCTGGAATGTTTGTTTTTAGTATTAAATAATTATTGAGGTCCCTTGGGAAATTAATTGTAGTTAAACCCTAACCCTTGGTCTTTTCATCGACTGCTATGTCAATCAATGAAAGGTTAATTGTTGTGAACAAAACTTTCTTCTCAATATCTACATTCTTCTATCTTCCTCTCAAGAATGAGGAGAAAATGATAAATTCATTCAATAATGAAGGAACACGATGTGATCAAATAGAACAATGAAATATAATCAGTCTACCATGCTTGAAATAATTTTGACATCATTATTTTTCGGATATCAAAATATCTTGTGTGGATCACCACTAGAGGGGATATTATTTGGCTCCATGAGTCACAATGAAAATACACTGACCAGGTTTGAACAGTGAACACCATAAAAGAAGAAAGATCTAAAGTTTGAGGTATTCCTTCTTCTAGTGTTTTAAATTAATTATATATTAAATGAAAAAGTTAACCTCTCTTATTTCTAGGAAAACTATTTGATAATATTCTTTAGAAAAGTTTTATTGGTTATGGAATTCATGTCTTGTACATGGTCATTGATCCATTTAATCTAATAAATGATGAATTAGATATAGGATAAATATGAACTTACAATATTTCTATAAAAAACATGGGCTATGCCTAAGGAGAATACAACGATGATATATTGGTCTACCAAAATCCAGTATACATAGTTTCAATGGATAGAAGTTTTGATCACTATCACTCCATGCTAAGGCACTATTCCTTTATAATGTTTAGGTCTCTCTCAATTCTCACCCAAAGGTAACACCCTCTTATTATAATCTATGAACTACCTCATGTAAGGCTTCATTAGTTTATAGATGTGAGGGTTTATTTTAATCTTTATAGGCATGAAGTTCATATGCAGATCAATATAAGAAACTGATTCACATTTTAAAATCACGTTCATTACAGATGATCTGTTATGATCACTTAAAAAAATTTCTAATTCATCAAAGGTAGATGATATCATCTCATTATAATTAGTGGAGGATTTTTTTAGTCTTCTAATGATAGATTATAATGACTGATCAATGTATGCATTGATTATTTTTCTCATAAATAAGAAAAATAGAAGATTCTATATGTCGTAGTGAAATATAATCCCATAAAAATAATTACCATTATGTGATTCATCTTTTAATAATAAATATGATAAGAAAAATATATCTTCAACAACTATATATGATGATGAAATTTTTTATACTCCTCCTACCCTAAACTAGATATAATCAATGACATTCAACCACCATTATCAATCTTCAATGTACCATACGAAATAGTAAGTTTTATTATCTTCTAGGATCTCTTCTTATCTTCTTCTCTTTATACCAAATCTATCAATAGGATACATCATCTATTTTTCATCATTGAAATTTTGATATGGAAATATATTTTCATTCCACTATATCTCTAGAATGGATAGTATATATTTTTATAACCATCATCCAATTGCACACAATTAATTCAATAGCTTATATCATTTCTCACTTCTCCAAATCTCTATGAGTGGACTAGGAACCCCACATAAATATGTGTGGTCACAAAATTCTCTCAAATTAAAATTAATTCCCCAAATATTGATCATTTTTTTCAATATTTTAATTTAAAAATGTACCCTTTATTTTTCTATATCCATTATCACCACGAAATGTATGTTGCTCAAAAAACAGTTTCAATGTGACTAGCTAACCAGAAATCATGAACTTCCCTGACATGATTTTATTATATCCTATGTTTTGAAGTTGTTTTAAAACTTGAATTTTTTGGAGTCTTTACTAACTATGACATGGTACATTGGAGACCATATAATAGTGTTTTTCTAGGTAACAAAACTTTCAAAACACAGTTCTCCATGCTAACCTTCCAATTTTCATTCAACCAAAAATATTGTTGATGCTTAAACCACCATTATCTAAAGAATGGGGGATACTATAATCTTGTATTAATTAATCATATACAATTCCTCCACGAATCATGATCTACAAACATCATACTTTAATTATTCATATTCATAACCAAATTAATCATACATATAGACCAACACAACTTCCCAAATTCATGTTTTATGATTGATTTTTCTTATAAGAAAACATCAACACCACAACACTATTTATAATTTCCATCTCATATCTCAACATCAAATTTTAGTGTAACCTACTATAAACATGACCTTTATAATTATTTCATAATAGATTTCATACCCTTTTAAAATATAAAAATCTTTATCATTTCACTTTATCTCTAAAAAACCTTATCCCATTAAAAATATTTTTTCCACAACAATAAAACCTAGAAAATTTCCTACCAAAATTCCAAAAAACATTAATGATTTCCAAAAACTCCATATATCCTTCACACTCATCATTACCTAATCCAATATGGTGTGGATATTCACAAAATGCCCATGGTGATGCTAACTTCGTCTAACTTCTTCAGTGATTATCCAAATGACATCGTGAATGTTTTTTCCCCAAAACAATAATATTATAGAATAAACAAGATTTATTGATTAAATCATCCATTCAATATCTATTTCATGTAGTAAATATGTAGACTATCTAGGTATCATTTTACAATATATTCCATATAGCCATCATTCTAAACCTTATATTTCAATTACATAATTTTCAATGTAATACATCCCCATATCACTATAAATGGATCCCATGTATGGGTAACCATCTTCATGAACCATCATGTATCACCATTTCCCTGTATCACAACATGGAAATAAATCCAAAAATTATTTTCAACAAATCGAATACAAAAAAATCAGGTTTGGTATATTCTTTTCCTTTGTATTTTGTTGAAAATATTATTATAAATTCATCTATATAAACACATTAATACATGATTATTATTTTCATTTATGACACATTATCCTCACACACTTCTTTCAATAAAATTCACAGTGTCCTCATGCAAGCTCATATGCTTCTGTTCTCTCACTTTTTTCCAAGAAATATACCATGACACTGTCACTAAATATCCTCCTCTATGTTTTCACGATTTTATAAAAGGTTCACTCCCTTTATTAGTGAAATACATAGGTTATTCTTCACCACAGATCACCCTTTTTGTTAGAACAATTCCCCCATTGGATTTAGAGAAACTAAGATCCTCTTTTTCTTAAAACTCCTTCATTTATCTTTTTATTACCAAATTTTGAATTCAAACACACTAGGATCTATCAACCACTTATATCTAATCTATATCATCAATTATATATTTACAACACTTGAAAATTTTATTCAGATCCAATTAACACCTGTTCAATTAAAGCACTTATTAGTATAATTATTTTCAATATTTAATTTTAGTAGAATATCATATAATATTTTCCAAAAAAGCATTCAGATATTTCAAATTTTTAACAACATTTTAAAATTTTCCTTTCAAGATCAACTCCTTCAAATAGTATCCAAACTCTAATAAAATATAGAAACTAAACATACTTCTTAAAATGGAGTTATCAAAAAATATTTTAAACCTACTAAGTTAAAAAATCGTTGTGGGAAACTTTAATCTAAGTCAATAACATTAATTTTTTCCATGCCACTAACATCAATAAACACCTGAAACACGATCTATTAACTTCCTCAAAATTTACTAATATGATCTTAATAAAAATTATATAATACAATTAGTAAATAATCAATAATCCACATGGTGTGTGGGTCATACAACATGTTGAAATAATTTATATAACTTGCTATGGTAAACTAACTGTACCAGTTGATATAAAATATCTTACATTAACATAGATTACTTATTCTATTTTATATTTGGAAATCAACCATTGAAACATCAGTATCACACTCCCCTTGAATTCCTTTAACTCTAGAACCACTTATTACCTTCAAAACATGTTTTTTCATATAAGCAATGTGAGTAAACTCTTATTGTATTTTAGTATCCTGAAAAAATTAAACGGTACCATAATTTATGAATAAAAACATATAAATTTGATCTTTCTTTATAAACATTTGTTCTTATGAATTACGTTACATTATATTTCTTGGTTGTTTGATATCACTTGGATGGGGCTTGATATCACGTTTTGGTCACCAAATTTGGATTGATACCATTTGAAAACATAATTGGGTTTTACAACACTTGAATTCATGTCCAGGATTGATATCTAAATGCAGTAACATTACTATGGAATCACTTAAACCACACTTTTTATTCAAATTTGGATCTATGATTACTTGAAATTATAGATCTGTTGGCACATCACTTTAACATTCTTATCTTAACTTTAAATTTCATATTTAGATTTAATATTCAAAGTTGTTACAAGGAACCACTTATTGATTAAATTTAAACCCCAACACTATTGGTGTTTACTTTGAAAATACTTTTTACGTGTATATTATTTCAGTATATAAAACCTATGGATCATATCTCCCCCTTTAGTACACATCACTTCTAATAGAATGTAAAAACATTTGAACAAATAGTGAGATGATTCATTCCTATACATCCTCAAGTAGAGGAATGTGGTTTGTTTTGGAAAACAAAACATTTTCTTCCAACATCATTACAAGACATATAAATTGTTCTTCTCTCAATAACCCTTCTTGAAAATTCATTTCAGATATTTTCATCAGCACACTCTATATTATTTGGTTTGGTATTTAATTTCATTATGAGACTAAATTCACATGTACATGTTTCTACCTTTGTTGATTTATTACTACATAATTATTTATATTTCTATATATAATGGGGGAAGATTTCATTAGTCACCTTCTATTTCATTGTGTTTCAATTTTCAATACCATTTGGAAATGATTTGTGATTTTCTTCCTTGATTTCCATTATAATCACAAAGGACCTTCTTATCCTTTGTGATTATTTATTGATATTTCTATCGGCCATTAATACAATGAAAATGAATTCTTTATTCCTTAAATATATTAGATTCCATACTCTCTAAGAAGGATAATGTGAATAATCTATCATTGTTTTTTATGCACCATTTATTGTGTTACAAACTTACACACATTTAATCCAGTGAATTAGTTATTCACTGTAATAAATTCTTCTTCTTTCTTTTCGTTCATATCCTTAAACATATGAATGATGGTTCTTATCTTTCCATTATCTTTACCTTTCTTATTGTATTTACTTTAATTATTTCCATGGATAGTATAAATAGAAAATATATCATTAAAATCATACCTTATGTATTCATGATGTTATTGAGATGTTATTATAGAATATTTTATTCCACCATTAAACCATTTTGATTCTAGACACACATCCATGGTGTGCCTTATAATTCTATAATATCATATCTATATAACTACCTTCATTTAATATCCTCCACTTTTATATTTTGAAAAAACTATTTTCCTAATTATCAATTCTAGATTTCCAACTTTGTCATATTCACTTGTTAGGGCTACATTACAAGGGTTCATCATCTCTGCAATTGAGGTTCTCTATCTCATAAAATGCTCTACAATCTTTCCATACATCTCCTTTAGCTATGAAATCATGTACTCTATCCTCTAGTAAGCTTCACTTATAGATTTTATCCTCATATACATATATTTTTTATAGGGAAAAAACATTATATCATCTTATTCTTAATAACCACATTAAAATTTAATTCATGTATAATTTCTATGAGTAATTCACTTTTAATTTTAATATTTGAACCCATTTTTGTAATGGATTCATTCAAATCCACTTATTTTTACCTTAAGTATTTCACTTATCAATACTAATTATTTCATGATCATTCACTCCACTTCATATATAATTTCCCATTTGTCTACATTTTCTTATAGGGATTGGATCATATCATATTTTCTATAAGAACACCCTTCAGATTGATGTCTTGATATTGTTTAAACTTAATTCTGTCACGACCCATCCCACGGGACCCGGATGCGACTACCCCAAGCTCGAGTTCCATAGGATAGGGGTTGTTGACTAGCACCTAAAGGCTTTTACCAAAAGGTAAGGCATTTCCTTAGAGATCTATACAAACTCAAAAAAGAAAAATGATGTCAACAACCAACCAATGTAATGAATAACCATGAGAGTAATGAACAACCACAAGTAGTACTTTAAAATATAAACAGTGGGATAGAAGAGAAGACCTATAATATAAAAAGAAAGTAAACACCTATCACATCTTCCCTGTAGCTCAACTTGAAGGGTAGCAGCTATAAGTTTGAAGTCAAAGAAAAATATCTCAAGTACTCCTGTCACACCAATATTCACTAAGTCCCGATCCTCCAAAGTCTGCATTAGAGCATTAGTATTCTACACCAGACACACACACATGTGGGAGATGCCCATGTAGGGGTGAGTATAACTACTTATTAGGGGACCCCGAGACCCCCAATGGTCTCTCAGTAATCCAAAAAGGAAAACATCACAAGAAATACCAAAAATGTAATATCACATTCAATATCTAAATCATTAAGCACAAAGAAAATGAGACAGCTCCATCTAACGGTATAACATAATGGTTACTAGGATAAGGAAGACTAGTCATAAAGACAAACCATCCTATTTATAGTAACTCCACACTTAAACTGTATAGGTCACTGTTTGTTGACCCATATTCGTTGCTAAATGATGACAATGTATTGGTCAATGGTGCTGACCCATATTGGTCTCTAGTGATAACCCATATTGGTCGTTGTTTCTGACCTATATTGGTCACTTGTATATAAGTAGGTATGATTAGTCATACATCAAAATCAACCAACCAAGGAGTTTCTCATGCTGACCCTTATTGGTCGGTCTCCCTCTTCATGTCACAGCCAGCCATTGGATTCCCGCATGAAGAAATCCTGATCTCTGGAAGACTCTTCTCCTCAAGACATTAGTCATATTTCAACTGACAGGAAGTCCCATGAAGAAGTAACCTGATAATCTATCACGTTATGAGGGTTTAAACACAATAGACGAAGCGCCAACCGGAGGCCCAGTCTGTAAGTTATTCGGACTTTAGTTCCGATTTCCTGGTTGGATTCAAAGTTGATCCAATCCTACTATACTCCAAATTTCTCCAAAACTAAATTTGAGTATTTCAAAATTATTTCTTCCCAAAATGTGTCCCAACACCACTGACATCGTGTCAAACAGACACCTGGTTCATCAGTTACGAGTGTATCTTCATTCAAGGGCTAGATGGGTCTGTGCCCGATTCGACTTGGTCAGGCTGGCCCGACGCAATGGGTCCCATGGTCTACCTAAACCCGCCTAGGTCCGGCCTGTTATGGGTTGGCCCTATTCACTGGGTCTGGCACGTTGGAGTCAGCCAGGCTGGTTCACGGTCCAAGGTCGGAGATGGCCTAGCCCACCGAGCGGGGCTTGGCCCACCCACGCTGACCCGTTCTGTCCGCCCGCGTCCGGCCCGGTCTTCCGAAAGGGTGGCCGCTTCTCCCAACTGGCTCTGTGGATGTAAGGTAATTTTGTTCAGAGCGAATCAGCATAGTGGGAGGTCCATGGCGACCCTTCCTACCGTGGTTGCTGCCGTCGGCGGTGCTTGCGGGCGTCACCCATCTCCCACGAAGCCGGCTAGGGCAGGCCACCTCTGGCTATCACAATGCATGATGGTGAGACACCTTCCACATCCCAAGGCTGGTTTCTGCTAGTCTACTCTACCCACCACTGGGATGGGATGCCTGCAGTTGTCTCTGTGGGCCTCTAGAATTCAGCCATCAATTCACATCCCTCAAATGCCTTATTTCCATGTTCATTGTTCCTCCATGAAGAATACACCAAGGAAAACATCAGAAGAGGGTCCAGGCCTTTTTGGTTTCAGCTCGTACCCTCCACATTAGGATTTTACAAATGATTAAAAATTAATAATAACAAAAGGAAGAATAATCCCTGAGTTTAAGATCCCACAACAACCACCCACATGATTTGGCATGACGCGGATCAACCTGTTAGTTGGTTGGTCTACATAAATTATATTTCTCATGAATGGGAAGATAGGGAACATCAAATCACATAAACCCCCAACCTTTTATGATGTCAATTTCCTCAAATTCGTCCTCGGGAGTTTACGGAGTCGACGACGGTTCCTGGTTTCAACCTTCGAAATGTGTTCTTCGTCGTTCATCGTTCTTCGCTGGGGTGGAAGTACATCAGAGCTTCCCCCAAGAATCCTCCAAATTATTCCTCCTTATTTTTCTCAAATCGTTGAACTATTTATAGAACCACACTGCAGTGTTTCAATAATGATGTGACATCGTGTCGTTACACTGTTTCATTTATAAAACAATGTCATTGTTTTGAACAATTAAAATCACCATTACATTGCGGAATAGAG
The DNA here is from genome assembly GCA_963277665.1 of Viscum album. Lineage (NCBI taxonomy): Eukaryota > Viridiplantae > Streptophyta > Magnoliopsida > Santalales > Viscaceae > Viscum > Viscum album. The sequence goes on from OY728159.1 coordinate 1,869,830,552, forward strand.
GTCATCCATGCGTTTCATTTATGTGTCCCGTCAGCACATCATTGATGCCCAGAAGCATTGTTGTCCGCCACTCAATAGAGAGAAACGAAAATAATGATTCATTTAAATTATTTTATTATTATTTTTTGCTCAAAAAGTTCAAAAATTAACTTTTCTACTTAGCCCTCTTCGGCTGAAGTTCAGTCGTTTCTAAGCGAATCCCAGTGTTTTAGATTCAACGGTGTTGACGCTCCTTTCGTCACAGAATCTAAAGATCGGAAAAGGGAATATCTGAGCTCAAAGTGATTCAACCTTTGAATAAAACATCAAAAATCGACAAAGGCATGAACACAGGATCAAAAACAAATGCACCGCGCAAGTACACTTGCGCGACGGTCTTGGTTGCGCAAGTGACTTGCGCGACCTAAGTGGTAACCGCCCGGGGTCTTCTTTTGCCTATAAATAGACCCTGTGGGCCCCCCATTCAAAAGGATCTTTTTCCAGAACTCGGATTGAAGCTCCCTATGCCCAAGTCTCTTCTCAAAGCTTCCGTAACACTTCTAAGGTAATTTCTTACCTAGAACAGAAGATTTAAAGAGAAGAAGGAATGCCTAAGTGTTAAAACTCATCAAACACTTGCGCACCAACTTATTTCCTTAAATATAACTTGTGTGTCTCTTTTCTGGAAGAACCTCAAGAAAATTCTAAAGGGTTTAAAAAAGAGTCACTCAAGTATTTCAATGCTGGTTGAAAATCGCGCAAGTACACCATGTGCCGCGCAGGTATACCTGCGCGACCATACTTGCGCGCCCACGGAAGACTTGCGCGCCTTGCAAGACATGCACGCCCCTATCTTTTTGGGTTCCCATCTTTCCCTTTTTTTACCCCTCTTAAGCCATTTCACCTTTCCTTTTCAAGATTCAGTCTTCAAGACACTCTTCAAAGCCATTTATGGCATGATTTCTTGATTTGAATTCCTTATCTGAAAGGAATTCTGTGGAATATCTCTCAAAGTCCAGTGATTAAAATATCCTTATGTCACTAAATATGGAGAGTTCATTCATTCAACCTCATCCTTTAAGATGAGAGAATCCTAACCTGGGTCTCCTTTTCAGGAATAATCCCCAGTTATAAATCCTTTAATTTGGGCATCTTCCTCAGGAGTAAGCCCCAAATTCTTAAAGTTCCCAATCTTGGGCATCCTCCTCAGGAGTAAGCCCCAATCAAGTCCTCTAATCTTGGGCATCTTTCTTAGGAATAAGCCCCAACCTCAAATATGGGCATCCTCCTCAGGAGTAAGCCCCAAAACCTTAATCCCTAACCTGGGTCTCCTTTTCAGGAATAAGACTCAGTCATAACCTTGGGCTTCCTTTTTAGGAGTAAGCCCCAAGTCCCTTAACCTGGGTCTCCTTTTCAGGAATAAGACTCAGTCATAACCTTGGGCTTCCTTTTCAGGAGTAAGCCCCAAGTCCCTTAACTTGGGCCTCCTTTTTTAGGAGTAAGTCCCAGTCATAATCTTGGGTTTCCTTTTCAGGATTAAAACCCAATCATAAGTCCCCTCCTAACTTGGGCATCCTCCTAAGGAGTAAGCCCCAAGATTAGAGTATTCAAATCTCCATGAAGCACATATAACTTTATGGACCCTGTTCATGGATTTTCTCCCTAAAAGTAAATCCTAAACCTTCTTCTATCTGGGCAGTCATCCATACATAAGCCCCAAACAAATTCTTATGATTGCATCTTTCATGGCACATTTGTCTAATTTTTACCAATACCTCTTGTTTCTCACACCGAGCATGACTCACGTGAGCTTAGAGTGTAAAAGTAATTATGGCATTCATCTTTGAGCCATCAATCATAAACATCATACTCCATTTCTCGAACTACGTGGGTTCTGATTCCTTTTCCAAAACAAAGGATACGTAGGTACCCCATTTATGGGTTCGATCCGAACTCTGAAATAATCTCTGTCCTTCTGAATGACGATAAACTTCATGTGCCCCACTGAGTGGCTTTAAAACCAGCCTGGTCATCATAACGACCAAGAGACTTTTATATAAATGTTTTGAAGGATACCATTGACCAAGAATCTCTAAACAGATATAGATGATTCTCTATTGATGAAGAACCTCGAATACATATAAAAGATTCTATAAATTTCTTGCATATTTAATCATTGATTGTTAAAACTAAAGGAAAGCTCATTTTATACTTGGTAATATAATAAGGATTCACAAACATAACTTAAATCTATAAAGAGAGTCCCGGAGTAGACAATAATTCCCCTCAAAAAGGTGTGATGAGTCCGACCTCCCAACCTCTCAACCAATGAAAATTCCTAAGCCTCATTAGTCCACAAGCTAATGAGCGCCTGCCTTTGGAAAGTAGGTCCAAACGGATGTGGAATCATTGGATGTTTCCAGTTCTACGAACAAACCCGTTAGAAACCGATCGGAACGTTTGAATCTCCCGTCCAGGAGGTCATCCCCGGATTCTGTGCGAAACAAAAATGGTGAACCCAACGTGAATCCTTAACCAAGTTAAAGTGATGTTCTTCTTATTTGTTAGGCCCCTTGGGCCAACAAAGAAATCATTGACATATGCTCATCCAAAAGATGCAGTGGCCAGATTCATCTTGATTATGTCTGTTATATGGAACATGCACTCTTTTCTCAAGATCTTCTGCAAAATGGATTTCCTTAAATTCACCCCTATGAATACTGCTGCTGTGAACACCTCTACTGTGAGGTCTGCTGCTGTGAAAACCAATGCTGCTACTCCTGCTGGAACGTCATCCGCTCTGAGGATGACATCACCAACTCAGCATCTTCAATGCTGGGTTTCTAATGCACTGGTTAAGGAGTACCGTCGCAATGGTACTATCCCAACTCTGGAGGCCGCTCGTCAAGCCCTCCAAGTTAACAACTCTACCTGGTCGTCCGGACAACGGCGGCCAGCAATCAAGAAGTAGGCGGTGCTGACTACCGTCTCCAACCGTTTCAGGTCGTTATCCCCGGAACGCAATTTCCATTCACTCCCTTACTCTGAGGAAGTGAATGAGCAGGTCCCTCAGGGCCTTAGTTCAAAAAGACAGAAGTCCTTCCCGAGGGCTCCCATCAACAATCGCCGCGAGACTCGTGCGGTAGTGCACCCTCAACATGATGAGGGTACTGACTCCAGGCATTCAGCTCAGGTTCCTCGAACCCGAGCAGGCAAGATGAACCGCCAGAGACGGAATCCGGTTAACAATAGGCAGGTTGTCATCCCTGCCATCTCCGGAGAAGTCCACCAACCTAACTTGGTGGCAAACAACGAGCAGGAATACACACCTGTTCGTTTTAATTCCGCTGTCCAGCAGACTCGTCTGGCAGCATCAAGCCTATCCCGCCAGGCAATTCCGGCGGAGTACCATAGGTAGGAACATACACCTGCTTATACATCACCAGTTAGTCAGAAGGCTCGTCTGACTACCTGTGATGGATCTCGTCAACCACGTTTGGAGAAGTGTAATCAGCAGGCACATACACCTGCTAATACTAATCAGGCCTACCAACAGTCTCGCTTGGTAGCGCACGGAGAAGTCAGTCGGAAAGTCCCGACGACAAACAGGGGGCAGACTCAACTCTCTGCCTCCACACTTGAGTACTGTCAGGATTCACTGACAGGAAAAGGAGGACAGGAGCAGGCACATACACCTACTCCAAGCCCGGAATGGACGTATATCCCCATTTTGGCGGCTAAAGTCACGAAACATATTTTGTCAATGGTGAAAGAGCAGAAGAAAATTTCTTCTCATATTCTGGATGCTTGCCAGGATATCATAACAGCTTCATCATCATCACAGGGACAAACACATAAATCTATCCCTAGCAATGGAGTGACACATCAACAATTCACTCCGGAACAGACACACACATCTGTTCCAGTCCAAGAGGGTTATGGGGCATACTCCCCCATATCATACGGACAACCAAGTCAGGCACATACACCTGATTTGAGTAGAGATCGTCAGCCTAACCTAACCATCTTTCCTGATCAGGCACATACACCTGCTCAGAGCAATCACTTTCATCATCAAGTGGTTTCTAAAGCGAGTAAGAAGGCATCTAAGAAAAAGATCCGCCCAGCACAGTCAGGAGATCAAAGGCCAATCTGAAACAAGGCCTTGCTCGATGCTGGAGTTCTTGAAGCCCTCAGACATTTATCTGTCGGAATTCAAGATTCTACTCCCTCAGTTCCCAATAACGGGAACATTAATTCTGAAGGTCTTCAACAGACACTTCCTCATGAAGACTTGCTTCATGAAAATTCGGTCAATCTTCAAGTTTCTTCTTCAGATGAGAGCCACCGGAACCCTCTGTGTGGTCAGAAGACCAAGGAGCAAGAGATTTCATCTTTTGTTGTAACCCATCATGACGGTCCTCCTCATGGTGATGAACTTCGCTGCGAAAGTCCTCTCCGCAGTAGTGATTCACGTTGTCTCGAAAATTCTTCAGAAGGCAATGTAGTGACGAGAAAGCCCTCCTATCTCGAGGCACTTGCAAACGTAAAACCAGTCATGTCTGATGCTTTACTATCGGCAGGTGAAACTCTTTCTCCATCAGAAGATAGCCTGGGGTTCAGGTTATTCTCCGAACCATCCCTGGGTCATTCATCTTCCAGTATGAATAGTGATTTCTCTAACAATCTTGTTGAATCCGATGAAGCAACAAGGAAACACCAACTCTGGTCCAAACAGGTAGAAGAATCTTCATTTAATGATAAAGAGGAAATGCTGAACATGAGGAAAAAACTGGCAAAAGGTGAAGTACCAGTCATGTTTTGGCCTTTGGCTGACTCCCAGTACGACATTCCAAAGATGTTGACGGATGATGGAATCCATGATATTCGTCTCAACATATGGAAAACTCTTTGTCAATTAAAGAAGAAGGTATTATCTTACGATGAATATGAAAATCATCTTAAGATAATAGAAGGGCTACAACGTCAGATTGATTTGGCATCTCTATCAGTCTCTCGGTATCCGAAAGCTGAAAAGCAACAGAGAACCCTTCAACGTTCATGCCTTGGCGCACTAAGAAGATTGCGTCAGTTAATTGCCAATGCTCCATCTGATGTTCATATCAGAGGATGGGGTGTTCATGGAGCACTACATCTCACAGTGCTTTCCAGTCAGCAAAGCCTGCCGAAAATGGTCTCATGCAATGTTATTGCCCATGGCCGGCCACAGTCAATGGGCTTTGTTCACAATCAAATGCTTGCTCAAGAACAGGCTTCAACTAGTTCCTCTCAAAATCAAGTATATAGAGAACAAGTTGTTGAATTGCTCCTACATCAAGCAGGTGAGAATATTGCACAAGCCTCTCGTCTGGAGCAAACACGTCATCAAATGACAGAAGTTTCGGAAATCATCCAACGGTCTGTTGAACCAGGTGATAAAAGTGGATACAGGTTAATGCATCCAGCTAATTTCCAAACTAAGATTCGCAAGATCAAGAGATATTTTAAGAAGATCTCAGACATAGCATGTCAAGAGACACCCCAGCTTGCCAGTCTGGGGACTTCTCTAACCCAACCCTCAGAGTCAACAAATGGGATTCGAGGAGTTGAGCGGAAGCAACAGGAACATCCCCAGTCCACCGGACTGGGGACTTTTTCAAATACTCAATCCCTCCCTCAGAGAAAGTCAGTATTCTCTCGATTAGGGAATAAGCCTAAAGAGGAACGAAGAGCCAAGCTATCAAGAGATTCTCTCCAAGTGACGGTTCTCCAAGAAGTTCCTTAGGGATCAAGTCAACGGAATGCCATGTCTCATCATGGACATGGAAGAAGACAATATCACAGAAATTTTGATAGAAAGGATTCCATGCAATATGCATCCATTAATGTCATCAATGTCGTTTCTGCTGATTCACCAGATGAGGCTCAATCAGAGGGATCAGACGAAGAGGTTCCTGCTCAAGAAGTTGCGCACACAGACCTAAATGAAGAAGGTGTGCGCACACGTAATCAAAGGCATACCCAAAATCTGGGTATTCCTTCAAGTAACCCACTTACCCCTCTCCGAAAAGGATCCAATAAGGGGAAAGGAAAGAATCAGTTTACTTCTCACCCTTCCTCTGAAGGAGGTCAATCGCTCTCATTAGAGCAAAGGTTTGCACAATAGGAGGAAGAAATGAAAGAATTAAGAAGGTTGAATGCAGAACTACTTCAGAGTAGTCTTCTTCTTAAGAATTATGAAGTCCGACAGCCAAAGAAATTGTTGTAACTACTGAGATGGATCAGGAATATCCTCCTTTATCAGTACACCCTCAGAGGTCTAATCCTACGGGTCAAACGCAACAACGGTTGGCAGCACTACCATCAGTTGCAGCACCAACCACCACGTCTGCCCAAGCTCCATTCATTGCACCTACCCAAAACCAAGTTCAAACTGATGTTTCTCAAAAGTTAATAACTACTATTGAGTCATTAACAGCTCGGTTAGAAACTATGGAAGGGAAACAGGCGCAAGTTCAACCTGAAAAGAAAGTTTACCCTGAATGGGTAGATTCAATTTCTCCTCCATCCAGTTTTGGAAACCATATTTTCCCTACTTTCAATGGATCAGGCGACCCTGAGCAACATTTGATGCATTACGTGTCTTGTTGTGATCCTATGATGGGAACTCCAGAGCAGCAAGAAGCAGTGAAACTCAGATTCTTCGTACGAACCTTGCAAGGACCAGCTTTTGTCTGGTATACAATCTTGCAATCCCGGTCAGTCATCGGATGGGAGGATCTTCGTCAAAAATTCCTTCTTCAGTTTAGCTCAACTTTGCCAAAAACGACAGTTTTCGATCTTACAAACTGCAAGCAAAGGGAAAATGAAGGAGTCTCTGATTTCATTGCTCGTTGGAAGGGATTAACGTATTCCTTGAGTTTAGAACTCCCTTAGGAGGAACTGTTGTCAATCTGTGTGGCAAATTTGTGTGACGAATTACGCACGCCATTGATCCCTGTGAAATACACAGGAGGGTTTCAAGACCTTACTTCAATCGCTCAACAGATTGAAGATACCCTTATATAGGCTAAGGTTAAATCTCATGTAATTCCATCAGCTCCAGGAAGAAGAATGGGTAAAGCAGAAACTGCTACAGTTATGCTTAAACAAGCACCTGTACCTATTTCTACTTCAAAACCTTCATCTTCTCGAAGGACTCCACCTCCTGAACGCCAACAACAAAGGCTGTTTCGTCCAAATGATCAAAAATATCAACGACGAAAACAATTTGAGGATATGAAGAGTAAAACATACTCTTTCCGAAATGAGCAAGTTCCTGGTTACTTCATTTCAGCTCTGGAAAATAATTTGGTTCAACTACCAGTGCCCAAGAGGCCAAACAAGGAAGGAGATGAAGACCGTCCCAATTATTGTCCCTTTCATCAAATGTTGGGGCATCCCATCCAGGAGTGTTTTGTCTTTAAAGACCTCCTGCAAAAGATGGTCGACTTGGGACAAGTCAAATTGAAGGGTTCTTCAGCTCATGTAGCATGTATTACCGCTACAGATCTAGAGGAAGGAGGCGAGTGGCAGGAAGTCAAAAGCAAAACTGCGAAAAAATATGATGATTGGATGGTAAGAAAGAAAATCAATCAGACCCATTCCATTTTGCGAACACAATTGAAGAAGCCAATTGTGTCTCCTACAAAAGCTGCAGTAAAGCCTCCATCAGAAGAGAAATCCTCAAAAGGGCAGCGCAATTCAAAGAAGAAAGAGGAATCAGAAGAAGATGAGTATGTAGCAAAGCCTAAATTGTCTTTGACTCTGGCAGATTTCATGCCATCTACTTCAAAGCCACGGGCACCGTCCCACCAAACGGCACAGCCTAAACAGGCTAACCAGGCAGAGTCTCTATCAGAAGAAGAGTTAATCTTTGGTTCTGTTAATATGATTCAATTAACAGATTCATATTCCAGTCTTGATGAGCCTGAATTCCCTGTATCAAATAAGGGAACCCGAGGAAGTTCTAGAGGTTCAGGATATAGGGGAAGACGTGGATCTTTCCGAAGCCACTACTCTAATTATACCCCTGCTAGCACTGTATATGCAGCAGAAACTCGTGGTAGAGCCCTTCAGCGAGCTCAAAAAGAACAAGCAAGTTCTTCTGCCAATGGCCAACTCAGTTTCAGCACAGTTATTTTGGAAGACCGATTAAAAGTTACATCTTCTTTATCTCAGCAAGTAAATGGATCTAACCAGTCTAATCTGCCAAAACCAAGGATGTTTCCAGCTTCAATACAAGATGCATCAGCTTCCAAAGCATCTGCTTCCAAGGTACCTGCTAAACCGCATATTCCTATTGGGAAACTCAGACCTTTAGATCAAAATTATGATATATTGAAACATTTGGCCCAAGTACCATCCAAGTTATCAATTTTGGATGCTTTGAATCTGTCAAAAGATCTTCGGGAAGCACTCATCGAAGCTTTGTCAAGTCCTCAGGAGTTTGAAGATGAAATTGCTGCAGCTGAAATCTATCACATAGAGAATAATCCTGCAGAATGCCATGCAGTGATATCTTTTACTGATAAAGATGAAGATGATGTTGTGCATGGGCACATAAAACCTTTGTACTTATCTGGCAAAGTCAATGGTATAGATGTTCAAAGAGATTTCATTGACAATGGTTCAGGAGTCAACCTCATGCCCATTCGTACACTTCGTCGATTGGGCCTCACGGAATCTGATTTATCTCCTTCTACCATGATTTTGCAAGGATATGATAAAAATGAACAAGAACCACTGGGAGAAGTTACACTCAGAACTCAGTTTGGAGATCTTGTTTCCAATTCGGATTTCATGATTGTTGATCAAGACTCAGCTTTCAATATCTTGCTTGGAAGACCCTGGCTACATCAGCATGCAGCTATTCCGTCATCATACCATCAATGTCTCAAATACTGTTTCGATGGTCAAGTTGGAACATTGTATGGTGATAAGGCCCCGTTCAAGACATGTGAGTCTCAATACATTGAGGTGGAATTTTATCACATGAAGGGAAGAGAAAAATCTACAATGAAGGAAATTACCAAAGTTAATTCTCCATATGGTTTGGAAAAAATTACAATAAATCCATTTTCACATGTGAGTACAGATTATGTGTTACCTATCAGTCAAATTGGAAAAATAGGCCCAAATCAAAATACTCTTATGGAAAGATCCATAATGTCAATTACGGAAATCGAGCCAGACAACATGGGAGAAATTGGTAACTTACCAAGCAGTGATGAAAGCATAAGTGGTGACGTTTTCATTTCGTCTACTGAAATCCAACAAGTCTATACTTCGCTAATCAGTCCAGAAGAAGTTATAGCAACACCAGAAGTGAATATTCATGTCGATTCTCAATCCATCATCTCCTCTTTATTTCCCAAAGAAGACCCTTTATCATCAATAGGGTCGGAAATGGAAGCTTCTTCTTCAAAATGCGAAAATTTTGACATCTCTTATGATCATGAAAATTTCATTTTTTCATCTACTTTGCAAGTAGAAACGGAAGAAATAACACATGATGAAGAGGAAGAGGAAGATCTTAGAGATGCTCCTCCAGCATTTGAAGAGGGTATCTCTACCACTGTGGATGAACTCAGAGAAGTAAATTTGGGTACAGAGAAAGATCCACGCCCCACTTTAATTAGTGCGGCCATGACCCTTGAAGAGCAAGAGATGTATATTTCTTTTCTAAAGAAAAATAAAGATATTTTTTCTTGGAATTATACAGAGATGCCTGGCCTTGATCCTGATGTTTCCACCCATCATTTGGGTTTGCCAAAAGAACATCAAGGATTCAAGCAAGCCGCGAGAAGAACACACCCAACTTATGCTTCCAAAATCGAGGCTGAAGTGGATAAGCTTATCAAAGCTAACTTCGTCAGAGAAGTTCAATATCCCAAGTGGTTGGCTAATATTGTCCCTGTAAAGAAGAAGAATGGACAAATTAGGGTTTGCATCGATTTCAGAGATCTTAATCGGTATTGTCCTAAAGATGATTTCCCAGTTCCGATTACAGAACTCTTAATTGATGCGACGGCTGGCTATGAAGTACTTTCTTTCATGGATGGATATTCTGGATATAATCAAATCCGAATGGCCCCAGAAGATGAGGAATATACAGCCTTCAGAGCTCCTCAAGGTGTGTTTTGTTACCGGGTGATGCCATTTGGTTTAAATAATGCAGGTGCAACATATCAACGCGCCATGCATCGTATCTTCAAACCTTTTTTAGGGAAATTTGTTGAATTCTATGTAGATGATTTGGTGGTTAAATCCAAACAACGTTCTAATCACTTGGCTGATTTGGAAGTCATATTCCACAAGCTTCGACAACATAATTTGAAGATGAACCCCTTAAAATGTGCTTTTGGGGTAACCTCAGGAAAATTCCTCGGCTTTGTTGTACGCCATCATGGTATTGAAGTCGATCCTGAGAAGACCAAATCAATCCTTGGTATGTCAACTCCTCATAATTTAAAAGAATTAAGAGGACTTCAAGGACACTTAGCCTATATTCGGCGTTTCATCGCCAATTTGGCAGGCAAAAGTGTACCCTTTACCAAATTATTGAAGAAATGAGTCACTTACCAGTGGACTGAAGAATGTCAAAAAGCATTTGATGTCCTCAAGAAATACCTCTTGAGTCCTCCAGTACTCATGCCACCTGTTGAGGGTAGACCTCTTATCCTCTATGTGACAGCTTTAGAGCGATCATTGGGTGCCTTTCTCGCTCAAAAGAATGATGCTGGGAATGAAAATAGTCTCTACTATCTCAGTAGAACTATGCTTGAAGCAGAAACCCGATATTCAAGTATTGAAAAGTACTTCCTAGCATTAATCTTTGCAGTTCAAAAACTGAGACACTACCTCCAACATCACGAGGTCCAATTGGTATCTTGTAATAATCCGCTCAAATTCATCCTTAGTCGTCCAATGCTTACAGGACGTCTGGCAAGGTGGGCGGTTATTCTACAGCAGTTCGACATCCAATATGTGTCTCAAAAGGCAATTAAGGGCCAAGCTCTGGCTGATTTCCTGGCTGAATATCCTTCAGTGGAAGACACGTATTCAGATATCGAACTCCCTAATGAGGAAGTTTTCTCTATTCAAGAGAGTCCTCAAAAATGGGAAATGTATTTTGATGGTGCTTCTAGAAGTCCAACAAGGAAGAAAATGGAAAATCCTAAATTCAACAAAGTTGGTTTAGGAATTGTGCTCATTTCTCCAGATAAGGCAGTGTTACCTTATTCCTTTTTGTTGTGGGAAGGTGGTACCAATAATGAAGCTGAATACCAAGCTCTCATTACAGGCTTGGAGTTAGCGCTTCAAGAACAAGTGAATCACTTAAAGGTGAAAGGTGATTCAGACCTGGTAATCAAACAAATCAATGGGGATTATGCCATCATAAAAGAAGAATTAATCCCTTTTTATGATTATGTCAGAGAGTTAATGTCGGAATTCCCTTCAGAACCGACATTTTCTTATGTCCCAAGATCACAAAATGCTCAAGCTGATGCACTGGCTAATATAGCCACAGCTTTAGCAGATCCAAATCGGGACGAGACAACCATCTGTATTGCCCACCGTCATGCAATTTCACCTTATGTTCAAGTCAGAACATAGGAAATTAATGAAATTAGTCCCATTCCGGAACCGTATGGTCATACTACAGGATGGATGTCACCTATCAGGGAATACCTTCAAAATGGAACACTTCCACCTGATAGAGCCGAGAAAGAACAAATTCGGAGACGTGTGGTCAATTTTACTCTTTATGATAGCCCAAACCACCTCGAGAAAATTCTTTACAAACGTGGTTTTGATGGAGTTCTCTTCAGATGTATTGATGGTGAAGAGACAATGGCTGTCATAAAAGAAGTGCATGCAGGAGTCTGTGGTGCCCATCAGTCTGGACATAGACTGTCTGATCAAATTCGAAGTCTTGGATACTTTTGGCCTTCAATGATACAAGATTGTGTTAATTTCACAAAGAAGTGTCATTCATGCCAAGTATATGCCAACTTCATTCATCAACCTCCAGAGTTGCTTCATACAGCTAAATACTCATGTCCATTTTCCACATGGGGAATGGATGTGGTGGGACCTTACCCTTCAGCTACGGCCAAGCAGTTTAAGTACATTCTTACTGCTACTGATTTCTTTTCCAAATGGGCAGAGGCAGTACCTCTCAAATAATTCAGTTCTAAATACATTGTTAGCTTCATCAAGTCTAACATCATTACTAGATTTGGTGTCCCTCATACCATATTGACGGACAATGACACCAACTTCTGTTCTTCTGAGGTAAAGAAATTATATCAAGAATACAACATTAAGTCCAACCATTCATCTCGATATCATGCAGCGGATAATGGACAGATAGAGGCCTTCAACAAGACTCTTTCAAATATACTGCAAAAGATGGTGGATAAAGATAAGAAGTCATGGACAGATAAACTCTTTCATGCTTTATGGGCTTATCGGACTACCACTCGCAATGCAACGCGGTCAACTCCATATTCATTGGTATATGGAACAGAAGTAGTCTTGCCAATTGAAGTTCAATTGCCCTCACTCAGAATAGCCATTTGTGATCAGTTATCTACAGATGAGCAATCCCAAAAGCGGTTGAATGAATTGGAACAGTTAGATGAGAAAAGATTGTGCACTTTTCACCACTTGGAAATCTATCAGAATCGAATAGCACAAGGTTTTAACAAAAAAAGTTCGTCTTCGTTCATTCATTCAGGGAGAATTGGTATTGGTTCTCAGAGCACCAATGATACCAGGAAAGAAGCCTCCCAAGCTTGAACCAAAATGGGAAGGACCTTATTCAATACATAAGGTCTACTCCAATGGAGCGTATTCTCTAATGTCAATGGATGGAGAACACATCACGACTCCAACTAATGCCAGATTTTTGAAGAAGTATTTTGTATAAACACAAAATATTGTTCCCAGATCCAAAACAATCACATTGGTCTTATTTTTCCGAGATGACATTAAACTATATTTTGTCCCTACAACATGACATTAAACTGTGCAACACCAATAGTCCAAACTGCAAGACTTTAAACTACATAGTCCCTGTAGTATGTCCTACATGACACTAAACTGTATAATTTCCTATCTACATGACATTAAACTGTACAGAAGTTCCTTATTTTTCCGAGATGACATTAAACTATATTGTGTCCTAGAAACATGACATTAAACTGTGTGGCACTTCCAACATCCAGCATGACGATAAACTGTAAAAAGTCCTCAGAACTGATATCCTCGTATTGGTTCACCTTAGTCCTAGCTACATGACTTTAAACTGTACAACACCAGTTTGTCCTTGTTATATGACGTTAAACTATACAGCAATGGTCCAGTATGACTTTAAACTGCAACTTCGTCCCACATGACATTAAACTGTGAAAAAGTTCCCTAAACCGTCCAGCATGACCTTAAACTGCATCATCCCTGGTCCATGTATATGACCATAAACTATTTGCAAATCCCTTATGTCCAGCAAGACTTTAAACTGTGACGTCCTAACTACATGACGCTAAACTGTATAGAAAATCCCTCACGTCCGGAAAGACGTTAAACTATATAATCTCAAAAGTCCAGTATGACATTAAACTACACCATTCATGGTCCATGCATATGACCTTAAACTATTCGCACTTTCGTCCGACATGACGTTAAAATGGTACACTCTTTTGTCCTTAATGCATGACATTAAACTGCACAGTCCCCCTTTCGTCCAATATGACGTTAAACTGTATTGTCCCCATCGTCCTAACTACATGACGCTAAACTGTACAGAAAGTCCGTGATATGTCCTACATGACATTAAATTGTGCATCGTTAAGGTTGTTATTACCTCTTGTTTCTCACACCGAGTATGACTCACGTGAGCTTAGAGCGAACATCAACCATAACACTCCCTTTGGGCCACTAACTATGTGTAAGTCCCAACAATATTTTTTATAGATCATTGTCCCCAAGAACAACTTGATCATTAATTCATTCTTAAATTGAACTACACGGACTTTGATCCTTGCCCTCCAGGCTGGGTATGTAGGCAACCTCCCAGGGTTCAAGCCCAAAAACAATCTCTTCACATCGGTTCACCACCATCTCATATGATGTTGATTCGTGAAATCGCCCCTGGATTCAATATCTTTACATTGATTCACTTTCGTCCTTGTTATATGACGTTAAACTATACAACACTTTTGTCCAGTACGACAATAAACTACAATATTCTTTGATTTCCTCATTTGAGAGAGAACTATTATTGACATTGATTTTTCAATCATGGTTTTCATTTTGAAAAGACTACGTGCATACATGGTAATGCCTAAACTTTTTATCTTAGGTTAAACCATCATTGCACTAAAGTCCCCTTTCACCCTTCACATGTACGAACCAAATTTGTACAAAGGGTAATTCAAGAACTACGTGGACTTGATTCCCATCCTTATGGGATACGTAGGAACATTCGAGTGTCCCTCGGATCCAGTCCCAAGTCTTTTGGGCCTAACCCCAAATTTCACTTTCAGTCCCTTGGCTGAAAAGTCCTCAGGAAAACACACACTGTGTATTCATTATTATGGTCCGAATTCTATGACCCTGAACTAAGATCACTCATCCTTTCGTCCTATACGACGTTAAACTGCATTTCAAGAACTACGTATGGCTTGATTCTCATTCTTATGAGATACGTAGTGAAGTCCAAAATTTCAATTTAGGACCCAACCACAACATGATTATGGTTTTCATTGACCTATGTATCTCTATATACATTGGACAATACCCATCTTTATGTATTATAATCCTAACCTTAAATATTTTCAGATCTTCATAACCCTTTTCATGACTTCTAGTCACAAAAATGTCAAACTTCTGAGAATTCTTTTGCCTGACTATGCAGCACGTGCCCATAGGTGGCCTTGCATAAACAGTCCACATAATAGACTTGTCAGCCAAAAGATGCTATTCATTTGACCATGCAGCCAATGCCCATAGGTGGACCTGCATATTTTCAACCCCCTAATGGGTTTTGTTAAATAATAGTAACTTCATTCTTGGGAAGAATGCCTCTTTTGTCCTTATTTGTCTTAAACGACAGTATGTAGGGATTCAAAAAAAATATCCATCCTTAACATATTTGTCCCATATCCTTTTTCATGATCTGAAAGTATTCAAGTATATGGTTTATTCTTCTTCCCTACGTTTGGGTCAGACCTTCGTAGGAGTGATATTCATCCAGTTCTTCGATGTTCTTGTTCGGAAATATCTTCTCCATATTCAAGTACCTCTTTCCATACAACAAACTCTATACTTTAGAAAATTTGAATCTCCATAAACTTTCACTGGCTTTTAGCACTAGGAAAGTAAATTTATGGGAGTTCTTTTACCTGACTATGCAGCACGTGCCCATAGGTGGCCTTGCATAAACAGTCCACATAACAGACTTGTCAGCCAAAAGATGCTATTTATTTGACCATGCAGCCAATGCCTATAGGTGGCCCTGCATATTTCAACCCCCTAACGGGTTTTGTTAAATAATAGTAACTTCATTCTTGGAAAATACTTCTTCTAATGCCTTTTAGCTCTTTTTCATATCACTCCTCAGATTCAAATATTCTTAAGCCATAGTTTACATATTTTCTCTCATACTTGAGTATGGTAATATGTTTTCAGATAAATTGTCAAAGAATTGAATCAATTTTTAATCCATTTTTTTGGTCAAAGCTATTTCGACCTTAAACATTAGCCCCTTTATGTCCGGCGTGCATGACTTTAAACTACCCACACAAAAGACAAAGGAACTCTGAATAAAAGTCAAGTTCCAGCTCGCTAAACATACATTCTGTATGATTTAGGTAATATTGAGCAATTAAAAAAATTCAAAGTTTGTAGGGTTATTTGTAATAATCCTAGTAAAAATCAAACTATGATTACTAAGCCCATTGGCTTAAGTAAATTTGAAGCAGGTAATGGAAGAAGGCAGGTACAAATGATTGAAGACGAAAGTGTTTTTCATTGATACACAGGAGATAGAAAGACATCCACAGACTAGAGTCTCTTCTCTTTTTTCAAGAATTACAGAAGATTGTCAACATAAGTCTCCATTTGATGTATAGCATCCTGAGCCTTATCAGCAGTTACTTGAAGCTCGTGCACTTGACCAGCTTCACTCTTTTCAGCTTGCTGAAGTGCCTTCTTAGCATCTGCAATGGCTTTCATGCCATTCATATGAGTTTCATCCAATGATTTATTAAGCTGATCAAGTTCCCCAGTAACAGCATCTAACTGTTGCTGGAGTTGCACCTGCTGGACGACCTTTTCTTTGATTTTTTGCTTCAGATCATTCATCTTGGCAGCATAATCAGCTTCAGCTTGGGATATCGCAGCCTCAAATTCGCCTATGTTGACTGACAATTTCACTCTGGTCAAATCTTCGCGACTTGTATGCACTTGCTCCCTCCTGAAAATAATCTGTTTCACCGCAGCATGGATCTTTTCATACCCAAAACCACCAAGTCCCAGTATAACAAATTGGGATGACAATCGAGAAATTTTTTATGGTAGCTCTTCTAAAGGCACCCCAGATATGATGTTCCATATGTTGTTCCATGCCTTACGTCGTGAAAAGCTGAATGCTTTAAGCATATCTGGATCTAATTCAATATCATCGTTAGAAGGGGGTATGTAATCTGGAATTAGCGCGCTTAGGGAAGTGCCTTGTCCTACTCTTTCCCCCCTGACTTGTGCTTCTTCACTTTCAATTCCCGTTGGGGCAGAGGCTGAGGCCTCATCTTCGGATCTAGCCATTGCAGTTGATGGTCCTGCATGATTAATTGAAAGGTTTAGTCAGCTTCAAAGGATAACAAAAGAATAGATTGTCTTGCGAATAAAGTACAATCACAAATATTGTTATCCCTTACCTAAGGGTGGTTCAGCAACCTGAGTAGACTTCTCCCCATCTTTCCCGGTTTCAACAGGATTTTCAAGATGGGTCTCAAGAGAGTTTATTGGATTTATCTCTACTTGAGATAATGTTTCTGCAATGATAGGGTTGACATCAGTGTCCACACCCTCTTCAGGCATTGGCAGTTCAGCGGCTTCTACGGAAGAAACTGCATATTATTTTCCATCATGGTTAGAAGTATATTTTTTTAAAAAAAATTTGGGCGAAGGGTAGCACTCACACCCAAGGTCTTCTAAATCATATGACAACTTAGCATGATCATAAAATTCTTCAAAAGTCATTCCTTGATTCATCATTTCATCCAATGATACTTTAGAATCTTGGTTAGTCTCACCAGTGGGAGCATTTGCTACGTCTTCTTGCCGACTTATGTCCTGCAACCCCTAACCCTGGACAACATCTTCAGTAGTAGGAGGGATACTGGGAATGGATGGTAGCTCTTCTCCAGGAGCAACCAAGTCAGTCTGAGTCTGTGATTGTTCTGCAGCACCTTCCACGACCTTTGAAGGAGGATCAGTCCCTTCCCTCAAGGGGGAAATTGAAGAAGCCCCTGCAATCCTCAGAAATATGAGTAACCATATGATTATGGGTATAAACTCATGATTGTTCGAAGGACTTACCACTGCTAATGAAACGTTTAGCTATGGATTTGCTCCTTCGTTGCCTTGGCTTCTTTTGTTTTTTCTGAGTATCAGTAGTCTCCCTTATTGGCACTTGGATTGGCGAATGGAAGGCTATGTCCAGTGCCTCATTCATGGCCTGCTGGCCTGGAGATATCTCACCTGGTTCGCGAGGAGAATCAGCAGCAGCCCCGATAGCAGTACCACCAGGGCTATATTGTGGCGAAGGAACCCCGGTTCCTTTCTTTGCAAGCTGCAAGATGAAGAAAATAACTTCCTTAAGTAACAAAGCTTCAACTGAAATCAAGTTGCAAAGAAAATAAGGAAATAAAACTTACATCTTCAGGAGCCACATACTCTTGTCATTCCTCATCTCTAGAACCACCACCCCCCTCAGTGGTGCCATGATCAATCATTTCCTTCACCCGCCTGGTGATAGGAACTGAATTATCAGTGGCATATATGAGCATTTCCAGCTCTCTAATGTAAGATCGCACTTCATTGGGGTTATCTCCGTATTGAAGGTTTTTAGAAGCTAAAAGATTTCCTATTCCAGGAAGTTGTAGGCCCTCACACAAATCCAGCCAGGCGGTCTCAGTATCACAGTATAAGCTCTGCCATAGCTGAACAACCTCTGGTCTTAGATATAAAGGCTGTGAGGAAGGTCCTACAATTTTTGATTTTAATCTCTTCCCAACTCCTGCAACTACAAATAGAGAATAAGAATGTAAGACTTATTACTTTATAAAGTAGCAGTGATTGAAATTTCTACAATGAAATAACTCACCAGGAGTTGATGGAGTGGGTCTTTTAACTATGGCCGGAGGATTATATCGGGCACGAAACCGCTTTGCTGCCGGTTGTGCCTCATCATCCCCATCGTGATAATCCGATGAATCAGTTCTAGAAGAGGAGTCTGTTGAACCTATTTCAGGTGGAGAAGCGTCACCTTCATGAGGAAGGGTTTCTTTCTCTACAGTCCTCTTCCTCTTTCCCACTTGATATACTGGGTGATTCAATATCCCTTTAGGGTATGATGCTATCCAGTGTTCGACATAAAATGTAGTCAGATTATGTGCCGCTTTTTCAACTTGTAGATCAAAAACTGCCCCAGTCTTCTCTCTTGATGTCAGCAACCATAGTTGTCGAGCAACCATCGGATGTTGCTCTAACCTGACATGTACTGGAGGGGATACAACAATCTGTTGCAAACATTTGAATTGGCGTGCAAATCTATATGGAGCATAGGCCTCACATATGATTTCTCCATCAATCCTGGCTACTAACACGCCATCCCTGCAAGCTAGCATGTATGCCCTCAAATCCAAATGGGCTGTCCCATCACCAACAAACCGCCCGGATGGTGGACTTCCATATGGAAAGAAGTTGAATTCCTTATACATGATTAGTCTTACTTTCATGTCATAACCATTAAAATCTAATGGAGAAATTCCAGAGAATGCTTGCACGGACGGTCTGAAAGAGCTTCCAGGAATTTGTAATCCATTCTGTACATTGTAAGTCCTGAAGTGAGTGGAGATCCATCCCCACAAAACCTGGAATGGTCCCACTATTCTTAAAGGAGATTTACCCTGGAAGACATGAAGTAAACTCCTGTGAATCTTTGCTAAAATGGGGGTAGCTAACCCAACCATTTTTCCCTCAGCCAACTTGGCCGCAATGACGAAGGTACCTGGCCTAACACCTCCCTTCGAATCCCTGACCGAAAAGAGATAAACACTTAGCCACATTGCCAAGAAACCCGCCAGACGAGTTTTCTTTGGAATTATTTGATTCACTTCATATCCACATTTTTCAAACTCTCCTGCTTCTAGAGTTGGCCAGAATGTGCCAGGAGCTCCTCTCTTCTCAGGTTTTGGACAAGTGGTAGGACGTCTGGGCCGGGTATCCTTGGATTTATTTTTCTTGGATCCTTTTTCTTTTGGTTCCATCCCTTTCTTCTCAGTAAGAAACACATTCATCCATTCTTCCGGATGAATAGCTTTTCTAAAATGAGTTAATGAGGTCTCTGAACTCTTGAGCCTGTGAAAGATTTTAAATAATTCTCGAGCCAAAGCAGGAGTCTTCTATGGATCATTCCAAGTCACCTTGGGAGGAATGAATTCATCATACATATCGCCCAAGATTGGAGCTCCTGAAATCTTATGGACATCCCATAAACTGGTACCTACTTATCCATGAGTCAAATGGAAAGAATTAGTCACTGGGCTCCAATGGCTGAGTATCTCTGGCACGAAGTTATCATGTCTGTAAATATATGTTTGCCCAACCCAAACAGCCTCATATATTGCAACTCTCTTCAGATCCTCAATAAACTCTGCGCAAGTCTATCGCACCCAGTATGACCACATCCAAGTTGGCTTCACACCTCCCCCAGGACGGAAATCCCAACTTTTCTTCCAGCCTTTGGATTGGTCCATCTGAGCATTTCGGAAGATTGAAGGATGACAATGTGGTTGAAGTTCAGGTGTATGTTTTTTCAGATCTGGTGTGCAAGGGCTATGATGCATCACATAAGCCTTCTCCACTGTTCCAGCAGTTTGAAATACTCCTCCACCTGAGATATTTGCTGAAGAAAAATTGGTATAATTCTGAAACCACGAAAATGGAAGATAATTCTTTACTTCTGGAATAATGACTTCTTGCAGATGACCATGACCATACAAAGGTAGATAAGAGCAGTGAGGAATGTTGCGATGATATTTCTTCAGATACTTAGCCAAATCTGGAAGAGTACTATATTTGACAGTATAGTAATCAGGTCCAATGATATCCATCATATCATCTATCCTCTTGCTAGCCAGTTCATCAATTAATCCTGGTCGAAGAGCCATTGAATCTGCACAGGAGTTGAATAAATTAAACTCTTAAATGTGTTTATTTTTTCATAAAATTTGTCAAAGAATTTGAAAAAAATGGCTAAGTCATTAAGGCGCGCAAGTATGGAGATGTCGCGCAAGTGATACATGTGCCGCGCAAGTTTTTGTCGTGCAAGTATTACCGCGCAAGCCCTATTACCTTGAGAGTAGCGCGGCAGCGAGGAAACAGTGAAAAAAAAGTGACTTGCGCGGCGAGGAAGACTTGCGCGACGAGAGCTCGAGAAATCCGGAAATCCAGATGCATGTACGGAGGTGAGGCCATGTATTTATAGGCCAGGAGGCCTACCTGCGCGCCGTACCCAGAGCGCTTAAGGCCTGCGCGCCGCCCTCTGTGCACTACAGACTTGCGCGCCTCCCTTTTCCTTTGGAGGGATTCGATTTCCTCAGAGTCAAATCCTCATTTCTCTCCGGATCCAACTCTGAGGGGGGACTTTTGTTGACGCTCCTTTCATCACAGAATCTAAATATCGGAAAAGGGAATATCTGAGCTCAAAGTGATTCAACCTTTGAAGAAAACAACAAAAATCGACAAAGGCATGAACACAAGATCAAAATCAAATGCACCGCGCAAGTTTTACAACTGTCGCGCAAGTACACTTGCGCGACGGTCTTGGTCGCGCAAGTGACTTGCGCGACCTAAGTGGTAACTGCCCGGTAACCGCCCGGGGTCTTCTTTTGCCTATAAATAGACCCTGTGGGCCCCCCATTCAAAAGGATCTTTTTTCAGAAACTCGGATTGAAGCTCCCGACGCCCAAGTCTCTTCTCAAAGCTTCCGGAACACTTCTAAGGTAATTTCTTACCTAGAACGGAAGATTTAAAGAGAAGAAGGAAGGCCTAAGTGTTAAAACTCATCGAACACTTGTGCGCCGACTTATTTCCTTCAATATAACTTGCACGTCTCTTTTCTGGAAGAACCTCAAGAAAATTCTAAAGGGTTTAAAAAAGAGTCGCTCAAGTATTTCAATGCTGGTTGAAAATCGCGCAAGTACACCATGTGCCGCGCAGGTATACCTGCGCGACCATACTTGCGCGCCTTGAAAGACTTGTGCGCCCCTATCTTTTTGGGTGCCGATCTTGCCCTTTTTTACCCCTCTTAAGCCATTTCACCTTTCCTTTTCAAGATTCAGTCTTCAAGACACTCTTCAAAGCCATTTATGGCATGATTTCTTGATTTGACTTCCTTATCTGAAAGGAATTCTGTGGAATATCTCTCAAAGTACAGTGATTTAAATATCCTTATGTCACTAAATATGGAGAGTTCATTCATTCAACCTCATCCTTTAAGATGAGAGAATCCTAACCTGGGTCTCCTTTTCAGGAATAATCCCCAGTTATAAATCCTTTAATTTGGGCATCTTCCTCAGGAGTAAGCCCCAAATTCTTAAAGTTCCCAATCTTGGGCATCCTCCTCAGGATTAAGCCCCAATCAAGTCCTCTAATCTTGGGCATCTTTCTTAGGAATAAGCCCCAACCTCAAATATGGGCATCCTCCTCAGGAGTAAGCCCCAAAACCTTAATCCCTAACCTGGGTCTCCTTTTCAGGAATAAGACTCAGTCATAACCTTGGGCTTCCTTTTTAGGAGTAAGCCCCAAGTCCCTTAACTTGGGTCTCCTTTTCAGGAATAAGACTCAGTCATAACCTTGGGCTTCCTTTTCAGGAGTAAGCCCCAAGTCCCTTAACCTGGGCCTCCTTTTTTAGGAGTAAGTCCCAATCATAATATTGGGTTTCCTTTTCAGGATTAAAACCCAATCATAAGTCCCCTCCTAACTTCCGCATCCTCCTTAGGAGTAAGCCCCAAGATTAGAGTATTCAAATATCCATGAAGCACATATAACTTTATGGACCCTGTTCATGGATTTTCTCCCTAAAATTAAATCCTAAACTTTCGTCTATCTGGGCAGTCATCCATACATAAGCCCCAAACAAATTCTTATGATTGCATCTTTCATGGCACATTTGTCTAATTTTTACCAATACCTCTTGTTTCTCACACCGAGCATGACTCACATGAGCTTGAAGTGTAAAAGTAATTATGACATTCATCTTTGAGCCATTAATCATAAACATCATACCCCATTTCTCGAACTACGTGGGTTCTGATTCCTTTTCCAAAACAAAGGATACGTAGGTAGCCCATTTATGGGTTTGATCCCAACTTTGAAATAATCTCTGTCCTTCTGAATGACGATAAACTTCAAGTGCCCCACTGAGTGGCTTTAAAACCAGCCTGGTCATCATAATGACCAAGAGACTTTTATATAAATGTTTTGAAGGATACCATTGGCCAAGAATCTCTAAACAGATATAGATGATTCTCTATTGATGAAGAACCTCGAATACATATAAAAGATTCTCTAAATTTCTTGCATATTTAATCATTGATTGTTAAAACTAAAGGAAAGCTCATTTTATACTTGGTAATATAATAAGGATTCACGAACATAACTTAAATCTATAAAGAGAGTCCCGGAGTAGACAATAATTCCCCTCAAAAAGGTGTGATGAGTCCAACCTCCCATCCTCTCTACCAATGCAAATTCCTAAGCCTCATTAGTCCACAAGCTAATGAGCGCCTGCCTTTGGAAAGTAGGTCCAAACGGATGTGGAATCATTGGATGTTTCTGGTTCTATGAACAAACCCGTTAGAAACCGATCAGAACGTTTGAATCTCCCGTCCAGGAGGTCATCCCTGGATTCCGTGCGAAACAAACGGTGCCCTCCTATTTTTAATCCATGCATTTGTTCAAAGGATAGGAAACGCCGCCCATTAGTTTACTGAATGTACCTTAAAAAAAGTTCAAAAATTCATTCCGGGCACACTGGGCCTTGGAATCACATGCCTTACATTTTCATAGACTCGTAACAATCCCAAATAATTAAAAAAAATTACATGGAATTATCTGAGTCTTTACATTATTCTCACATTGGGGCTTTACGTCCCCAAAATCCAAACAAGGCTATACAAACAAAGATGGGTATTGGGAACACATATGAGAACCTCTCTCCCATGTGCTCTGTTGGAGATTCTCGTGCTACCACAAAATGTGCTCCAGAGGTATTGAATACCCTTGAAGAGTCTGCTCATGTTTATCCTCAATCTCCACTGGGTATTCCGAAAAAGTCTCCCCATCGTCAATCTATATATCTCCATGGTTGATTACGTGAGATGGGTCATGCACATATCTCCCCAACTGAGATATGTATAATAAATCGTGAAACCTCTCTAACTATGGTGGTAGTGCCAAGTGGTAAGCCACCATTCCAATCCTCCGAAGTATTAGGAATGGTTTGATAAACCTCAGTGAGGTTTTTTGGCCTTAGAAAAATCTCTATAGTCCCTGTCGAGGGGAGAGTCACAAGAATATGTGGTCCCCCTCCTAGAACTCCAGTGGTCTCTGTCGCCTATAAGCATTGGACTTCTGTTGACTTTGTGCAGTCTTCATCCACTCACAGATGACCTGCACCTTCTCAGTGGTAGCCTATACCATCTTTGAGCCCTCGAGTACTGGCTCTCTTGGATCTATCCAGTACAAGGGAAATCTGAACGGTTTTCTGTACAATGCCTCAAAAGGGGTCATACCAATGGTGGAGTAATGGATATTATTAGACGCGAACTCCACCAAGGTTAGGTGGCCCTCCCAACAATGAAAAAAATATAAGACACATGCACAAATCATGTCCTACATGGTCAAGATGGTCTGCTCAGTCTGACGATCAGTCTGTGGGTGAAATGTTTTACTCAAGCAAAGATGAGTCCCAATAGCCTCCTGAAATCCTTTCCCCAATTGGAATGTGAAGAATGCATCCCGATCTAAGACTATTTTCGAAAGAACCATGTGATGTCTTATGATATACTGAATGTAGAGACATCCCAAGCTCTCTACTGAACCCTCATCTCAAATAGCAATGAAGGGGGCCGACTTGGGGAGCCTGTCAAAGATCATCCAGATGGTATCGTTCCCTCTAGACATACACTGTAACACCATCATGAATTCCATCGATATCCCTTCCTAGATCCACTCTGGTATCTCTAGGGGTTGGGTCAAGCATGCTAGTACCTAGTGCTCGACCTTCACTTGCTGGAAAGTGAGGCATATAGATGCAAACTCAGCCATATATTTCTTCATCCCTGGCCATCAGTACTGATGCCAGAAGTCCTGATACATCTTCTTCACACCTGAATTTACTGCAAAGGGGGATGTATGGAACTCCCTCATCACCTCCTCTCATACCTTCATTGGTACAAATGAACATCATATCAAAATGATAGTGTGCACCCCCCATTAGAATATCTGTCAGGTGCATGGCTTGAGGATATCTGACCACCTGTAGTCTAGCAGCTACTGTCTATGAGTTGCGCCTCTGTGACTCTCTGAAGGAGTGGAGGAGAAACTACCATTGAATGGAGGTAGAATGTCTCATCTTTATCTACATAGTATTCTAAAACAAGGTTAACTGCTCTGAAGCCTCATTCAGTATATGTGAACTCGATCTCCAACTAAGTGAATCTTCCACTACGTTCCCCTTCCCATGATTATAGACTATCTCAAAGTCATATACATGGAGGAACTCTAGCCAATGTCGATGTCTTAGATTTATATCTTTCTTTGTGAAGATATATCTGAGACTCTTGTGATATAAGTAATCATTGAACCTCTCACCCATTATGTAGTGTCTCCACATCTTCAGTTTGAAGACTGCTGCTTCTAACTCCAAGTTGTGAGTTTAATAATTCTTCTTACAAGGACTTAGTTTTCTTGAGCCGTAATCAATCACTTCATCATCTTACATCAGGACGCAACTGAGTCTAGTCCTTGATGCATCACAATAAACCACCTAGTCAGTGCCCTCCTCTGGAAACATATGGATGGGAGTGCTTGTCAAGATCTACCTCAGCTATTAAAAGCTCTGCTGGCATGTCTCTGACCACAGGGAGGGTTTCCCCTTCTTCCTCAAGGCATTAATAGGTGATGCTACTCTAGATAAATTGGGTATAAACCTCCGATAGTAGCCTATTAATCCAAGGAAGAAATGCGCCTTAGTAACACTCCTGGGTGGCTACCAAGAAAGTACTGCCATGATCTTCGCTAGATCCACTGAAACTCCAGCCTCTGAGATGCTGTTTCTCAAGAAGTGGACCCTCCGTATCAAGAAATCACACTTCGAGAGATTCTAATATAACTAGTGCTCTCAGAGTGAGTCCATAACTATCCTCAAGTTTACAGTGTGCTCTTTCTCGGACGCTTAGTACACCAAGATGTCACCAATGAAGACCACCAGAGAGTGATCAAGGTATGGCTGAATGATCCAGTTAATGAGATCCATGAACACCGATGAAGCATTGGTGATTCCTAAAGGCATCACCAAGAACTCATAATGGCCATACCAACATCTTAAGGTTATCTTCAGTACGTCCTCTTCTCGTACGCTGAGCTGGTGATAGCCTGATCTGAGGTCTATCTTTGAAAACCAATGATCTCCCTTAAGCTAATCAAACAGATCATCAATACTTTTTAGAGGATACTTGTTCATCATGATCAATTGGTTTGGACATCGTAAGTCCATGCATAGCCTCAAATTTCCATCTGCCTTCTTGGAAAATAACACCAGGGATTCCCATGGAGAGTCACTAATCCTTACAAATCCCTTCCGCTGTATGTCCTCCAATGATAACCTCATCTCTCAGATCTTCACAAGGCCCATCCGATATGTTGGTGTAGTTGTCGGTGTTGTTCTTGGGTACAAGTCAATATGGAAGTCTACCTATCTATGAGAAGGTAGTCCTGGGAAATCTTCTGAAAATACATCCTCATGCACATCCACCATCATTGGGAACTGTGGAATCGCCTCATCCACCATGTCGAAGGTCATGCAAGGCAACTGATATGTAATTAGTTGCACCCTCCAGAGAGAACGTCCATCTCGTGCTGCTCTATTTTCCTTCTCACTGAAAAAAGAAAACTGGCTTCTATCTCTATGTGTACATCACACTGTATGTCTCTAGCAGTCAATATATTCGTGAACTACTAATAGCCATTCCATTCCTAGAATAACGTCATTTGTATTCAACGCCTCTACTAGAAGATCCAATCTGAAACTCTCTCCTCCGAGTATAAGATCACACTATTGACACCAGTGTGTGACCGTTGAATATCCTCCTGTAGGAGTATCCAAATGCAATTGTCAAGCAAAACCATCAGTCCGAATCACAAAGTATCAAAATATGTTTATGGAAAGGAAATAATTTCTTGCACCTGTGTTGATAAGCATTATTGCTAACATATAAAAGATACAGATAATACCTTGTATCTTATCAAGGACATCAAGATCGTGAGCCTCTACTATCTATAGTTGGGCATGTCCCCATCCACCCGATCCCTGAGCATCTGGTAGACTACCTGGGGGTGGTGGTGGTATTGCCTGGTGACCCCGACCACCTCCCCCTACATGTCCTGCTCCCCTGCCTCGTCCGCCATCTGGCTGACACTCATTCTCCTACCGATGTCACTGCTTCGGTGGCACCACCACCGTCTACTGATCATATGCATGGGGGAGTCGGGTAGTCATGAGCTATTTGACCTTATCCCCTATAGGAAAAATAGATCATGCCTCACTGGTGGCTCCCTCAGCCTCTTAAGCCTTGCACCTCTGACCATGTGTCCTCGGGTCCCCCTCTGGATGGTCTATCCCACTACGTCTTCTTCATCGCATGTCTACTGCCAGATGTAGATGACTCTGTTACCTGTTGTCTGTTAGGGGATATCACTATTAGTTCCTTCTTGGAATGGAAGCCATCCATCAGCCAAAATCGCTCTTTCACCCCAGCCTGCGTCGAGATGCTCATAGAAACTATCATAGTTCTGATGTCTAGTCGGAGCCCCTACTCAGAGGTCTGGGCCCTTAAGTAGGGACCCCGTACCATGTCAGTAGAGTATTATACGAGGTATGTAAATCTTGACGAGTACTGAGCCACAGTTTAGATTCCCTACTATAGATACAGAATCTCTTGATTATGCACAGAGTGTAGTGTCACTGGCACAAACTCCTCCCTAAAATGGTTCTCAAAGTCTGGCCAGTTTAAGGTCATCTCCTCATGAACATAGAGTGTCGAGCTCCACCATTTTCCTACCGAGCCTTGAAGAAGGATATCGACCAATATCACCATCTGCTCGGTGGGTTTCTCTACTTATCAAAAGACCAGTGAAACTGCCTCAAGCTAGTCCTATTCTACCTAGGGGTCCAACTCACCTTCAAAACTCAGAGTCCTCTGTCTCGGGAACTCATGCAACACACTCAAATGGCGTGCTTGATCCACTGGTAGCATCTGCTACTCAACGGGCGGTGGTGCTGTTGGTACACGACTTGAAGGTTCCATCGTTGTGAGTGGTCCCTATACCAATGCCTCATTGCTCGGTGGACCACTATCATGATTTCTAATCGGAGTCCTAGTTGGCCATCTTCATGGAAGCATCCTTTAAGAAATAGATGTGTCATGGTCAATAATTTATACATGGTCATATGACTCAAGAACGATCAATAATTCGTTTCAAAACACTAGCAACTGCTTTTTTCATATACCAAGTTGGAAAAAAGAATTCAGGGTCATGGTGTATGGATACTTCGGCTATCGCACCAACACTAGACTCCCTGTTCTGAAAACTGAACTCAAGACATTTTACACCATTTCTTCATTAAAAGTAGACTCTTAGTTTTTATGGTAGAACTGAACACAATCAGATACCATTTTCCATGACCCGTCACACAGGGCCTAGACATGACTACCCCAAGCCCGCCTTCTATAGGCTAGGGGTTGGTGACTAGAACCTGAAGTATTTTCTCAAATATGGAATACATTTCCTTAGAGAACTATACACACTAAAAAAGGGAAACTGAAGTAAACAACCATCCAATGTAATGTATAACCTTGAGAGTAAAGAAAAACCACAAGTAAAACTGTATACTATAAACAGTGGACTGGAAAAGAAGATCATGAAACTGAAAAGATAGTAAGCATTTGTCACATCTACCCTGGAGCTCTACCTGGTGGGTTATAGCTGTAATTCGGAAGTTGAAGAAGAGGATCTTGACTGCTCCTGTCGCACTAAGCTCCACGAAGTCTCAAACCTCCAAAGTATACCTCAGAGAGTTAGTAGTCTAAACCAAACACAGACACATGTGGGTGAATCCCATACTGAGGTGAGTATAACAACTCATTAAGGGACCCTGAGAACCCTAAATGTCTCTCAATAATAGAGAAAAGAATACAACACATTAAATACAAAAAGTTAATATCATAATCATGATCCAAATCATGAAGGAAAAAAAAATTAGACAAATCACTCTAACAGTATAACTTCAAGGTTACTGGGTTAGGGATGACTGGTCATAAATATATCTTATCTTATCCATAGAAACCCCATTGTCGACCCATATAGGTCACTGTATGCGGACCTGTATTGGTCGCTAGATGCGGGTACGTATTGGTCACTGGTACTGACCTGTATTGGTTGTTGTTGCTGAAAGGTATTAGTCACTGGGGATGACTCATATTGGTTGGTGTTAATGACCCATATTGGTCACTGGTATAGAGGTAGGGATGATTAGTCATACAACTAGATCATCCCACTCTGAAATTTCTAATGTTGACCCATATTGGTTTCTCTTCCACTTCATGTCATAGCCAGCCACTCGATTCCCACACGAAGCACACCTGGTCTCTAGAAGACTCTACTCCTCAAGCCATCAGTCATATTTCAACCGAAACTAAGTCCCACGAAGAATTGAAATGATGGTATATCATGGAATGAGGGTTCTAACGCAATAGATGACGCCTTAACCGGATCCTCAGTCTGTATGTTATTGGAATTTTAGAGCCACGAGCCCGGTTGGATACATATTCAATCAATCCCGGCCATACTCTAGATTTATCCAAGACAAAAGTGGAGTATTTCAAAGGGACCTCTCCCAAAAAATGGGTCCCAATGCCACTGAAATCATGTCAAACAAGCATCTGGTTCTTCAGTTACCGGTGATTCTTTATTCAGGGGTAAGTTTGGTCTGGGACCGGTCCGACATGGTAATGCTGGCCTGATGAAACGGGTCCTGGGGTTTACCTAACCCCACCCAGTTTTGGCCTATTAGGGGTCAGCCCGGTTCACATGGTACGGCCCATCGGGTTAGCCCGTCTGGTTCGTGGGCCCAGGCCACGGTTGGCCTGGCCCACCTGCGAGTCTGGCCCGGCCCGTGGCCGGCCCAGTCCGCCTGAAGGCGGACCACTTCTCCCAACAGGCCCTGCAGATGTAGGGCCGTTTCATCTGGCCCAATGTGGCGTGATGCGGGGTCCACGCCGCCCCCTCCTGCAGTGGCCCTTTCATCATGGCTGCTATCGCTGGTGGTTCCTATGGTTTCTGCCCATCTCCCACAGGGCCAGTAGGGGCTGAATGCCTCTAACCACCACAACGTGCAATGGTGCGCCACATTCCACCACTCCCGGCCAGTTGTCACGAGTCTCCTCCAGCCACCGATGGCATGGCGCGCCGTAGGTTGTTTCTATGGGCCACCTAAATTCCATCTTCTTTTTTCAGCCCTCAAGTAACTAGTCACTGAGTTTGTTGTTCTTCCATGAAGAACACACCAAATACATGATTAGTGGAGGGTCTAGGCCTTGTTGGTTTCGGCCCGTGCCCTTCGTTTTAGGATTTTAAATATGTGGAAAAATTCATAATAAACAAAGGAAGAATAATCCCTGAGCTTAAGCTCCTTCTACAACAACCCACATGATTTGGCGAGACATAGATCAAACTGTTAGTCAGTTGGTCCATGTTCCTTTTATTTTTCAAGAACAGGATGAGATGGAATATCAAAGCACATAAACCCCATAACTTTTATTGTGTTCATTGTCGCACATTCTTTCTCAAGGGTTTACGGTATCGATGACATGTCTTGGTTCCGACAATCGAAAGGCATTCTTCTTTATTTTCTATTCTTCACTAGGGTGGAAGTGCGTCAGAGATTCAACCAAGAATCTGCCAAAACCATCCTCCTTATTTTTCCCGACAGGTCGAACTATTTACAGAACCACGCTACAGTATTTCCATAATGGTGTGACGTTGCATCGTTATGATATTTAATTTTTTAAATAGCATCGCTGTTTTTCACCATTAAATTCACTATTACATTATATATTACAAGTCATCCAGGTGTTTCATTAATGTACACCATCACCACATCGTCGCTACCCCACAGAGTCTCCATTCGCCACGCAATGGAGATAAAAGAATGAAATATTTATTTTATATTTATTTATTATTTTTTTCTCAAAAATTTCAAAAATTAACATTTCTGCTCTTCCCTCACCAGCCGACGTTAAGCCGTTTCTAGGAGAATAGCGATGTTCTGGATTCAACAGTGTCATCAGAGTTTTAATCCAAGCACCGCATAAAAAGATAAAAAATGTCGCCCCCACATTTTCTGAAAGTACCCTAAAAAAAGTTCTAAAATTCATTCCAGGCACACCGGACTTCAGAATCACCCACATTAAATTTTTCGTAGACACATAATAATCCCAAATAATTAAAAAAAAATTACATGAAATTTTCCGTGTCTTTCAATTCATAGAGTTAATATCCACATCTACCACTTTAGTTAAATCTATCCTTCTATATTTGTAAGTATTTTCTAATAAATGTTAGGACCAAAAATATCAATAGTATCATTCACACACACCTCACTAGGCATATTCTTATTGGAAGGATTCCTCTTCATATTACTCTTGTTTCCCTTTAACCCAAGGAAGCATTCATTCAACTTAGTTAGTGGCATCTTAATATCTTTTCCATTTTTACATTTTACATAAATAAGTTTCATATTTTTTATATCATGAATGTATTATCACAGTGAAAGGTTTTCTATTAAACCCCACTGGTCATTGATCAAAATAAGATCTTTCTATAATTTTCATCAAAAAATATTTCTTTCCATCTAGTAAAGTCAAAATCTCAAAACATACATTCCATGATCTTTTCACTATAGGATTGATGAAAAACAATTATCTCTTTCATCTAATTATCATATTTAGAAACATTGTAAACATGGGGATTTATAAACAAATACATATGTAAAAAATATAATATAATTATTAAAACATAAATCAAAATATATTTTATAGGATATCATTTATTTGGATCTATGTGAATGAATTCTCCCTGGGGGTAAATTTGGGTGTTGACCAATTGAAATCTTTTTTTTCCTTTGATCACATTTTCCCTTGAGTTAGTCTTTGTTCCATCATTTGATAAATCTTGACAAATACCTTAAACTCTTAATGAAAATCGCACCGAGTCACACAAAAATATAAAAATATAATTAAAAATGAACAAAAAGATTTTACATGTTTCAACCATATTAAAAAATATCCAAATTTAACACATCAATAATGTGTTGATGTTTTAAAATACACTATACTCACATTCAGCGGACACAAGTTTTGATTATAGTTAGTTTGTTCCAAGTAGAACCACCTTTATAATGTTTAGGGCTCCTTCAATTGTCACCTAAAGAGGAACCCCTATTATTTTCATCCACACACTTCTTTAAGAATGTATTTAACAATTTAAACACATAAGGGTATCAACAATTATTTTTAAATATGGAGGTTTCTTCCAGATTAGTATAAGATATTGATATGCATTGTATATTTACAAACAAAATAAATTCTCAATTATTCTCTATTTAATTTACCTTCCAATTCATCAAATATAGATGATACCACCACCTTGTAAATAGTAGATTCTTTGTTTTCCATTTCTACTGCTAGTTTAGAATATCCTATTGATAAAAGGGTCAATTCATTTTCTTCGAAATGATTATAGTAATGAAAAAAATACTTCTAGATGAATGATAATCCCAAAAAAGAATTAAATTTGTATAATTTTTCTTCTATAAAAAGATATGGTAATATAAATATATATTTAGTAATTGAATATGACATTGAAAATATTTCTTATTTTACTGCTTTGTACCATATATAATTAGTCATATTCAATATCCAAGATACTTCTTCAATTTACTAGATGTATTAGTGAATTCCACTATCTTCCACACTTTATTTTTTACATCTTTTATATGCACTAGATATGTCAATGATGTACTTACCCACTATTTCATCACAAAAAATGAGATCTAGAAATATTTTATTCTTCCCCTATATTTCTATAATTGTTATGAGTGATTTTTAAAAGAATATTCTAATTTAATGCCCTTAATTTTATGGATACGATCAATTATCCCCTCTCTAAAGATCCATGCTTTCTTTAGGTGTCCCACATAGTTATCTATGGCCAAAAAATGCTCTTAAATTCATATTATACCTCAAATATCTCTCTTTTTCGTGAAAACATTATTTTAAAATACACCATTTATGTTTCTTGATCTATGGTCACTATGAAATGTATACAACTCAAAATAATCATTTTTACATGTCCAACTCCACACCATACTCTGATCTCCTCAACATGATCTTCCAATATACCATGATTTCAGGCCATTTTAAATCTTGAATTTGAATGAGTCTTTACTAACCATGGTTAGATGCATTGAAGACCATTTAATAGTGTATATCCCTGAAAATTTCCTTTTGAATCACCTTTATCCACATCTATTTTCCCCTTTTCATTCAACTCTAAATATTCCAAATGGAAAAATTCCTTGATTCATGGTGTAAAAACTTCCAATATCTCATTTTAGTTAATATTACATTATTCCCCCATTACACATGCTCTCTAAACATACTATCTTAATTATTCCTATAGAAAACTAAATTATTCATTTGTACATACAACATGGCTTCCAAAACACCAATTTTTTTATCTTTATTTCTTATTGGAAAATAATAACACAAAAACATATTTTTCTATTACAATTTTATATCTCCACATCCCATTTTAGTGAAACCATTTTCAACTATGATGAACATAACGTCTTTGATAATGATTATCATTTCATTTTTACAACTTCAGACCTTCATGATTTTATTATATCTATAAAATATCTTGAAACATAAAAAATTATGTGAATTGCATAAATATCGTGACCATTTCCAAAAAAATTGATGATATTTCAAGAATTTGCAAATCGTATATATCTCCTTCACTCTCACCATTTCCTGATCCATCGCGATATGGATATTCAAAAAAATATTTTGGTGAGGCTTTCTTCATCCAACTTCTTCAAGGCATCTCCAAATTATTTCATAAATGCATTAATTTCTCTAAAACAAATAATATACGAAGAATAAACATGAATTACCTCATAAATCATTCATACAATAAGGATTTATTATGAAATTCATTATACAATGATGTCAAGTCTATATCCATGTCATTGATATATATACTATCAAGCTATCTCTTTATAATCTCGTCCATGTTGTAATCATTTTAATAACTGTACTCCAAAAACATGTTGGTTCGAAGTAAAAAATTATTGGTTATGCACTAAAATTTATTATATTTTTTCTTAAAATATCGATTGGATTATAAATAATGAAATGGGTAAGATGAATATCAGGGGTTTTTATTATTCAATATCATATACAGTGACTTTTATGTGATGCAAGTGAAATATTATGATTGGTTATTTTATAATAAGCAGGGGATTATTGTATTAGGATTATAACATGGAATATGATTATCCTTAAAATATGCATGGTATGTAAGTTCATTCATCTATTTCCAAATATAATGTGGTTTATTAAGATAATGATTAATGAAATGGTTCATTTAAGGAATGGAACAAATCTATTAATGTGTTCAATATAGAATGCTCCAATGAGATGTAACATATGATTTCCATGATATAGAACCTAATATGATCTATATGGACAATGATCTTAATTAAATTAAGAGTTTTAGGGATGGAATATATAAGGGAAGGGTTCCTTTCATTGGATACTACCCACTATATGAAATCCATACTCTATACTCTACTCGTTTTCTACTCGATCATCTATTCATCTTCATAAAAATGTGTTATCACTCCTTCATAGGTTTAGGGTTCCTCTTATTATGAATAAGGATCCAAGGCTAGAGAAATATATATGTAGGTAGGAAGATATTTATCATTTATTATTTAATCCTCGTCAAATATGCGTCAAAGATTTCATGATGAAGACTATTAAGTTTCAGTTATTTCGTGAGTGATTTTGTTATTGTTCCATGAAAATTTATTCTGTTGAAGATAGATCCAGTATTTCATGGGTTGTTTTCACTACCAATGATCATTAGATGATCCCCATAATCCTATAAATAGTATTTTAGCCTTGTTATTTAAGAAGTGAGTGAATTATTTGACTCTATTTTCAATGTTTTATGTCATAAATTGTATGAGTTTTATCTTAAAATATGAGACGTTGCATTTTTTCTATTTTTCATAGTTGCAATGTACAATTAGATTATATCATAAGCTATGATATATAATAAATTCATGAATTTTTACTATGAAGTTAGGATATGAGATATCATAAAATATGTTTTATACATAAGTTTCTAAAAAATGGAGTACCACAAAATATTTAGGATATCTGTTATATCATTTAATTCAATGGATGCTTTACGATACCAACAATTGTATGTAGTGATATAAATCATGGTTCATAATTTATAGTGATGTCATAGAATATGATTGGTTCATGTCTAGTTTCTCTCATGTTGTAATAATATTTTATGATTTATAATATAATTATTAGTCAAAAAACATGACATAGTAAAAAAATGATAAAAAAATAAATTTGTTTATGGTTTGTAATTTTTTATAAATTATAGGTGTTAGGAATTATTAAAAGAGTTTTTTCATGCCTAAAAAATATGAAAATTTTGTATTGTTATATCATGTTTTATAAATAAATAAAGTGTTCATTTATTAGTTTATTCCTTTAAAATATTCAAGATTATTAATTAATTATGAATTATAAATATCGTGTATTCTAAATTTATGTAATAAATTGCATCTTGAAGATAGTTACCTACATTAAATACTAGATTTGATATCATAAGAGTTATTTTATTTATACCTTGAACTCATAATGTAATTATTATTATGATCATGAAAATGGTTATTAAATATAGTTTTTGTATGTTAGGATTTAGAGTTGGTATGGATTTTTCCCTCTCTTATGTATTAACTTCTCAAGGAAAGGGACATGGAGTCATACTACCTACTATCCTGGAGGCTTTTGATTTGGTCTAGAAAGGTAAGGGGTTAACAATGTATTTTTTCTATTCTTACTCATTTGGATATTATTAATCTTATATAACTCTAAGAGTTTACTTGAAGTGTTCATATACCTTACGAATGAGATGACTTTTTATATGTACGAATATTTTTTTCTTTTAATTTTTTGTGATCAACATACAATTTTCTGGTCTACAAAGAGTTAAACATTATTTTGGTCTGAAAAAATTAATTTTGTGGATGGAATAAGGGTTCAAAAGTTAAATTGTTTGAATTATTCATACACAACGGATTAAAATATGAGATAATAATAATTTATTGAGATGTAATAGTGTTAATATGGATGAGTTTTATTTTAAACTAGTGATACTTTTAAAAAACCCTAAATACTAAGTGTGATATTCTTTCAAAAATAACAGTTTTCAAAAGCTCAATCATCCTACTGGGTAGTTCAAAAAATATCTAGGTACCCATGGATTATCTTGTATAAGTCATGTTTGTTTTGGGTTATCCAAATAAGACTATATACCTATTTTTAGTATATTATCTAGGTTACACTGTCTAGGATTCCCTTATATTATTATGTTATTAGAGGAATATAGTTGATAAAATCCATATGTTTGATTTTGATAAGAAGTTATCCACTCAATTATCAAATAATCATAAGTGTTATGATTGCGAAATTTCTGTACCTAAAGAGATAATTTTTGGTAAAAAAAATATAAGAAACCATATCTTAGAAAAATTTGTATCTTGGCTCACTAAATGGAGATGATGTATGGAGTATTAATTTTTTTGGGATTAATTTAATTAAACATCCATGATAAAAAGATATACAACAAGATACTCACCCACAAATATATCATGTATACAAATTATGGCTTACCTCATGAAAATAATTTTGAGATACCATATATATATTACCTATAAGACAATACTAGATTTTCATATAATATTGAAAAATTTTCTCAAATAGAATCATTTTGAGAATCTGAATGTGAATGTTATAGAGGTAAATTTCACGAAATATTCCTCATGGTTATTTGACACCAGGTGTGCATCACACATTTGGGTTGATAAATATAGACTCAAAGATAATAGGGAATAAAAAAGGGTGAAGTGGATATTCTTGGAGACAATGTAGCAATAGTTTTTACATTGGATTTTAGAACTTATGATCTAACTTTATTAAGTCTATTAATTATAGAATTGGGGATCAATTACCATGTTTCCTCTCGAAACAGAAATTTTATTTTTGTATCTTGTTTGGACAAGCTTGGATTATAATTTACTATTTATAATAAGTGTTTTTATATTTATATGAATGAAATTTTTTATGGTATAAAAAATATTGTAAATTTTTTATATATTCTAGATATAGATAATCCTATTTATAAAATTCATAATAATAAGGATATGATTGATTCTAATCACATCTACCTTTATCATAATCACATTAGATATATAAACAAAAAAACACAACCAAATAATACATATAGATATATTTTTGAAACTATTTAATTAAAAATTATTTGATAATTATGAATATTTTTTATTTGTAAAAATGTATAAATATACTTTTAGTGAAAAAACGAAAGTGCTATTGGAATATTGGATCTCATACATAGTGATTTATAAGGACTAATGAGTACACAATAATTTATTCGAGTACATGCATATGATATATATCTTTCGGTTTGAATAGAAAAATTATTTTATATGGGTTTAAAGCTAATATAATCCCTTTATGGATTGAATTAAGCTACTTGGTGTTTGAATATCTCATTGGATGATGTTAATATGGAGTTTGGTTTCATTAAAAATACGTATTGTTGTTGTGTCTATAAGACAGTTAGTTGGAGTGTTGTAGTACTTATGATATTTTATGTGGAGGGAAAACTTCTTATCAAAATTGACATCCCAACATTACATTGAAAAAGATATAGTTGAGAAAATTATTCTCCATGAATGACATGGGTGAAGTATCCTACATACTAGGTATGTAGATCTATAAAGATATATTTACCTTGTTTCTTGTAATTTTTCAAGACAAATAGATTGGTAAAATTTTATATCAACTTATCATAGAGAACTCTAAAAAATTCCTTTACTAGTGTTGCATTGTAAAAATATTAAAAAGATTCATAATCCCTATAAGTAGTTATAAAGGATTGATATAAATATCTATGAATTATCTTTAGGTTCTATAAATTATTCCATGTTGTATAACTGACCTAATTCCATCTATTCTAATATCATTACAATTATATAAAAATTAAATATTGGAAAGAATCACTGGATTACTATAGAGAAAATTATTAAGTGCTTGATAATAACTAAGGACATTATATTTAACATTATATGAGTGGTTGATTTCTTTGTAATTTATTTCATAGATTTATGTTTTAAATACAATACAGATGATATAAAATCTGAATCAAGTTTCATGTTTTCCCAAACGGTGGAGATATCAGTTAGAAACGTTTCAAAAAAGATATTTTGGTCGACTCAAAAACATAGGTTGAATATATATATATAAAACACTAATGTGGTCGGAGATAATACATCACCCACGTTAGCCTTCCATAGGGCTTGAAATATGTTTCCAATCAACATAGTCTGGTGACAAGAACATGGTAATTAACATATTAAACCTTGAGAATTATTTCACCCTAAAAATAAAATATATCCCATGTAAAAAAGATAAGATAAACATAAAAATAACATTATAAGTATAAGTACAACATATGAGACACAATAAAACAATGATAAAAGTAAAATCCTAGATAAAAACCCAAATCCAATACTAAATTTAGAAACAAGTTTCTATGTTACTATTTGTCACCACTATCCCAACCTATCACGAAGTTACATGAGCCATGAGGATTAATCTATCTATATGACACATTTAACCTTACTTGTATCCTAGGAAACCAAGTATATATACACCGAAAGGCATACATAGTGTGTGAGTAAAACACCTAACAGGACACTAGTATGAATACATACAATGTATCTCACCAAGAAACAATTATTTATATCTTTAGAATAAAAATATCATAAATAATTTCATTTGAAAAAGTTTCCCATAAAACAGAATTTGTTTTCATTTAAAAAATTCCATTTTCAAATAGACTAAGAACATAAAAAAGCATCTAAAATATAAATATTGGTAAATATTATTAACCATCCATATAAATTTCATAGTATAAAAATGTATGAAATAAAATATAAAACATCACTATATTGTATAAAATCATGCAAAATTGGGGATCTAGACTATGGTAATAAATATTAGGACACACAAGGAACAAAAATACGACATATCATTAATGATAATAATATTGAGTCCAATTAAAATCTATTTAAATAAAAACCATAACACTTTGTTGTCCTAATAATAGTAATGTTTTCATATGTCCATTAATCGACACACCAAAGGTTCCCAAATTTCTATGTTTAAAAAAAAATAAAGTGAAACATCCTCAAAATTTTATAAAACGTTTTAATAAGAAAAAATGACTACTCTCATTCCTTAAAATCATTTTTTGAGTTAATATAATATTTTAGGAATTTCATTCAATACATTAAGTTCATAAAATTCTTTTTTAACAAAATAATCCTATAGAAACTACATTACATGAAAACCAAGAGTTAATTTCATAAACATCCATTATTTTATATCAACTCAATCATTTTCACGAACAAAACCAAGGTAAATTACAATTAAATAAACACATGAGATAGAACCATTGCGACACTATGGTTTAACTATATTGTTATAGAACCTGATTATCCTACATCAATAGGGGGTTATATCCCCCACTATAATTATTATTGGGAAGTGATTTCATAAAACTGTTCGGCAGTAGCACAAAATGGGGCAGGGGCCTCTGTTGATGATAGTTCGGGAGGACTATAAGGAGAATTGATCCTTAGCATAGTGATGGTGGTGGTATCCTTATATGAGGTGTGTGATGAGCATTGGGTGGGGTGGGGGTGATGAACCTTAGTGAAAGAATGGTTATGGTGGTGACATCCTCCAATGTAGAATGGGTGTAACACAACCCTTAGCGATGACATGGTGATGGTGGAATCATCATTTGATGAGATGAATAAAGAGCATGAGGGGAGGGGGGGTAAAGACCCAGAAAATGGTTAATATAGAAATTAATACAATGGGAAGTGGTAGTGTTTTATCATGTTATTAAGTGCACATGTGGATCTAACACCCTTCATATGGTTCTGCTAGCCTTGCTTCCTTTGAATAATGTAATTTGGCCTACCAGTCATGGGCATTCAAATTCAATGTAATGAGATCCTTCCCCAAAAAATAGAGTGTAATTTTACTTTAATTAAAATAGTTTTCCCCTTACATATTAAACAAATAATATAGAACAATTAAGTAGATTACCCTACCCCTCTAGTTGAGTAAACTAAGCCTCCATCAAAAATGATGCTCAAAAATTGAGATATTGAGGCCGCAATGATCTAGATCTAAATAAACTTAAACAATTCCCCATATAAACCTCTAGATTAATTAATCCCGAACCTTAATATACTAACCATAAAAAATAATATATATTAGTGAGAGATCTCAAACAATGAATAGAAAATTAGTTTTAATTGAAATATAGCTCGAATAAATATAATATGAATGATGTATAAACTCCCCGAGACCAAGTGGAGAACCTCCAAGATCATCAAAGAGAGTCTAGAGAAAGATAATGTGAAATTAAAGGGGGATTTAAAGTTAAACTGTGTAAGGTAATTGGGTTAATTTTCTATTTTTAATAAATATGTATGAGGTATATGGTCAGGATGCATGGCTAGACAAACATGGAACTCACCAAGTGGTTGCTACTGTCCCTTAAAAACTAAAGTGAACAATTATCTAAGAAAACCAACAAGGTTAATTAAACCATGTTTAAGGCATGTAAATGATTATGATAGAAATGTATGGTTTGATTTGTGGCTTATATGTAAAGAAATATTATTCTTAAACCATGATAAATATCATTGGAGTTGATAGAGTCATATCACATGGTCACCACACAGTTTCTAATAAAAGTGCATAGACTGTTAACCTAGCCTGTTTCTACCAAAACTCTAAATTCTTATCCTTGACACTTAAAAACCTCTAAAACCTCAAAAGAGATAAAACTAAGACCAAAATAGGATATAATTATAACCCTAAGGGCATTAGAATTTTTTCCACCATGATTCTTTCTATTCCTTGAAAGTGATCATGATTCTTGATCTACAAATAGATGATTCCACCAATACAACATCAATGCTTCCCTCACCCACAAATAATGTCTATCATATCTGCAATTGTATATTACATAGTCCAACATAATCATTTTATGATGTATTATGTTTAACTTATGATCCATAATTTGAGTTGGTTTTTCAACCACTATGGTGTTGGAATCAAAACCAAAATCATCCCATTAAATCACATGATAAGGGTTTGGTTCATACCCTCAAAGTTGGTAAACATGGATAAATTCATGTATTGATGTTAAGTGAGATGAAAATTTCAACTGAGAAGCCATGTATCCAATTCATGCAATGATATCCAAAGGGACAACAATCCTCTATTCCAACATACCCTGTATTCACATATGAAAATGTCTAGAATGAGAAGAAATATTCAGAAAGACATGATTACCTACCATAAACTCAAAGTACTGATGATGATGATGATCTGTATAGGATTTCTAGTTACTCTAGGTTGTCACTAACATCTTTCAAATTACCTATAACATTTATATTATATCCTAAATAAGACTATGTCCAACCATATACCATTCTCCCAACTCCACCCAACATAAAAAAGTTCTACATGGATAACCATAAAACACTTAAAATGGTTCTATTTTAATAGAATAATAATAATTTTTTAGGTGAACTCAAAAAAGGTAGATAATTTTCCACTAAACCACCAAAATAAAAAACACAATCCTAAAGCATATCCTTAGTAATATTAATGGATTATAAAGTCTTCACATACATCCAATATTGATATGTCATACTTAACATCAATTAGGTACTCATAGCATCTTAAACTTTTTTCCAAAGATACGATGTAAATCAGAAATCTCTATCAAAAGAAATAGTATAAGGAACCCCATAGATCTTCATGATCTCTTAGATGTACATGTGCCTAAGCTCTACCACCTTCATCGTCTTATTTATTTTAAGGATGTGAGAAAACTTCAAAATTCAAATAGTGAAGACCAAAATTATATATTTACCACTATGATTCCTTAGTAAATCAACAATAATGTGCATAGATATCTCATCCCACTTAAATACTATACTGAGTAAAGGATGAAACAAACTGTTTAATCTGTGGTGCTACATCGTAATCATTTAGAAAGTAAGGTATCATGACATAAATTCTGAAATTAACTACCTCATCCCCATCCTCCAATTCTGAAATATAAAATCATGATATATATTGGTAGTCCTGGGGTGCATATAATAACTAGACTAATTTCCAAAATCCATTAAATATCAACATAACGATATTAGAATGACCGATTTTCCTTGGAAGCACAAACCACCACCGGGAGACCAATACTAGACACCCAAGGGCTCCCCACAATTATGTATTTTACAAAAAATGGTTAAAAACAGTGTCTATTTATTTTGAACAAAAATCAAATCATCAAATTATTAATTATATTGTAAAAATGTTTACAACACTTTCCCATCAACCTCTTCCACATCCAAGAATATCTTAGTGAACAAACCCATCAGAGACCACTCCTCCACTAATTCCTTCAAGGCCTAAGTCGGTAACTTCTTTCTCATTGCATCAAAAACCACATTACATTTTTCACATGTTTACAAAATATCAAAATAAATATTCTAATGATACTCAAATAATCATCTATGTCATAAATTTAGGTCCCTATGGGTAAAAATATACTTCAATCTCTTATGATCTAAATACATAGTAAACCACTTGCCAAAGAGATATTAGAACCAAGACTTATGATATTAAATCATTGCATAAAACTCAAGAATATGTTTAGGTTAATTCTTTTCCTGAGGATTTATTTTGAGATATCCATATTCCACCAATATATTCCACTACATTAGAACCCCTGCAAATCCCATACCCAAGGCGTTAAGGAAGACGTCATAGGCCAAAAAAAAATTGGATGAATAAAAATTGGATTCAAAATCAACCTCACCTTTAGTTCCCTAAATGATCATTGAAAATTATTTTCCAATTAAAACATGACACCCTATTATATTATCTATTTTATAGTATATACAAGCTTTGGGACATCCCAAAGCATCTATAATAACCAACCTAACATAAAAAAATTTAGATCTAAAACACATTTATGGGTTGTTCCCATGATATAACTGCCAAAATATATTCAAGATCCATTGAGAATCGCCTCTTTGAAGTAAAATATACCTTTAAAAATAATTCATGGATCTAAAACTAAAATTTAGAAAGAATTCAATATAGTTGTTTTTATTTAAGAGTTTTGTGAATAATATATGGATAATGCACATGTTCTTGATGAGAATTAGAATACACTAAAATATCATCCATCAAAACAAACACAAAAGAGTCCAAAAACTAATTAAATATTTTATTCATTAGTTCCATTAACATCTCATGGAAATTCGTAAGACCAAATAGCATAACAATATACTCATAATGCTCATGCATGACCCTGGATACTTTCTTGGGAATATAATCTTATCGCACTCTTTGATGATGGTTCCCCAAATGTAGATAAATTTTATAAATCCACTGGGATCCACTAAGTTGATCAAGAAGATAATCAATCCTAGGAAAATGATTTATATTCTTAAAAATAACATGAATAATTCTTTGGTAATCAACACAAATATGTAGGCTTCCATCTACGTGTTTTGTGAAGAGAAATAATAAATCCCATGGCACCATGCTCGGATCTATAAATCATTTAGCCCCAAGATCCCCAATCTAATCATTAATATCATTTTACTCAATTAGTTTAATTTTATAGGATGAAAAAGATTTTGGATTCTTCCCCAGGAGAAATTCAATAGTAAAATCGACCACTCTCAGGAGAGATAACCCAGAATAATCATAAAAAATGACCTCAACATACTTATCCACTAAAACAGGATGTGAACCAGTTAAACACTCGTAAAAGGAATTAATAAAAATCACTATAAATTCACATGACACCATTCCATCTTCACGAACAATGTCGATCTATTTGATCTAGGATCCCACTCCCCTGAAAGATGTAAGTAAACCCATTGAAAGAAAAAAAAACTGAACTCAATAATTACGACAATCAAATTGGTACTTAAAAAGAACATTCCAATATATGGATATTATGAGGATAAATATACCAATATCAATAAATTGGAAATCCTATATGACCTCATGGTTGACAATCATAACCCAACACTGAAAACATTTAAAACCCTATTCTTTTTCTTTTACCAAGGGAGTAGAAAGATCCATTAAAAATGTCATAAATTCAGAACATAATCCCAAAAAT
Source organism: Viscum album (assembly GCA_963277665.1). Classification (NCBI taxonomy): domain Eukaryota; kingdom Viridiplantae; phylum Streptophyta; class Magnoliopsida; order Santalales; family Viscaceae; genus Viscum; species Viscum album. The sequence goes on from OY728159.1 coordinate 1,869,874,838, forward strand.
TCAATAAACATAGATGATATAAAATAATGATATGCACCTATATCAAACAAATACAACACTATAGAGGATGTAATAAACACCACACCCCTCATAGTAGCTGGACCAAATTCAGATTCCTCTATTGTATGCTCTGTTCAATATAAGTGACATGTCTCAACTTTTCCTTGATCTTTCTTTTCTACATGAGTATCCCCATTATCAAGTGATTTAGATCCACCAACTTTAATTATATAAGGTTAAAACTAAGAGGCTTTGGTATGGGTAGATCCATCTATACATCCCTAAGACTCCCTTCTATAATATAACTTAAGATGACCATATTATCCATAAAAAATGGTATATTCTGCGTTATTCAATAAAATGAGGCTTAGTATGGCTTGGTATCCCACAATGATAATAAAATACCTGATTCTAACTCAAATAATTCCCTAAAACTATTGATGATGTAAACTAAGAATCATAACTATGCTTCTTTTTCTTGACATTCAAAACACCCTAGTTACCCCCCACTAGTATAAAATCTCTACCAAGACCTATCATCTCGGCTAAGCCTACCTCATCCATAGCGGGCTTATCAAATTCCACAGCAAAGTTCTATAGTAACATGGGAATTAGTATCAATAAAATTACTAGATTTAGCCCCATATCAAAATTATTAAACATAAGGTAGACTGTAGTGATATGTTCTCAAGATAGATGAACAACCATGGTGAAACAAGTGAAATAATCTATCAAATAATGGTGCCATTGATCCAAGGTCATGAACACCCAAGGGTTATCCACAAACCACATTTTTTGGGTATAAAATTTTTATTGAATGAAATCATGAAAGTAGTATAATTGAATTTCTCATGTAATTAACTTTAATGATGGAATCCCACCCTTTCCTTCACAATCCTTTAAGAATATATGTTTTTAATCTAACCATAAGGTCCCCTAGAGCCCTCAAAATGTGGAAGACACGGTCTATTTACTCAATCCAGTCCTTACATTCTTCAGTTCCTTTTTCAACATGAAATATTGGTGAATTTTTTTTGGTAAACCTTATGGAATGATGCACCATCTATTCTTAGTTTCCACTGTACACATAACCTAATGATTCAATAGTTTAGATCATCATTTCCACTAAAGTACGGTCAATTGGTGGGTTTTTTGGCTGGGATTTTCCCTTAGTTACTTCCCTTTGATTAAAATAGAACCTTCTAGGAGACATTACATATTAGAAATATGGAATCCCACCTTTTTATTATATAACTTTTCATTACCCTTTACAGATAGAGGACCTTTAAAGTCTAGTGTCTTCAAAATTAGGAACAAAATAAATGAATTTTTAAACAACCCTTTTAAATCCCCTTAAAAAGCCTCTTTAAAAGTTTATCTTATGTAAAACTACTGAATCTCATAACTTGGAGACATACATCAACGGAATGGGTGAGCAGAAAGCCCAGTAAGGAAAGAAAGGGAATCAGTTTACATGTGATATCAATAAAAAATGATGAAAAACATAAAGACATGAGAAATGGAAGTAGAGGTATATCATAATTAAAAGAAATTTAACCAAAAATCGAATATTTTTCTATAAAATTTAATTTAGTCATTCATGAACATATCACCAAGGTTCATCCCCAAGTTGTCATAGAAAATAACCATGGTTATTCACCAAGGTATCATGAAACTTATCAACTCTAGATATTAAATTATTTACCCAATGCATTGGAGTGATATCAGGGCACACCCTTAATATGTGTTTATTTTTCATGCGAGACACATATATCATAATCATACATTTCATAAATAACCCAAATATAATAAAATAAATGGGTTTCATATCAAAATAATGTCGTTTTAAACATGTTTTTAAAAACAATATCATTATGTCATTTATAACCCATGGAAAGGGAATAAATTTGTAATGTATGTCAATTACAGAATCAATAATATCATTTCTATGTATTTATGTACACCCCTTCAAACAAAATAGGTCTGGTTATTCACATAAATTTTATAAGAGTATTTCTTGATAGAAAGAGAGAGAAATTTGAGACAAACAAATCTGCAGCATAACGACTACATAACATGTTTTAGAAAGCATTCAAAAGAGAGGGGAAAAATTTTAACCACTCCTAAATAAATAATAATGCATTATAAGAACAGAATAAAATATAAATAATTTCATGGTATTGATATTTTAATGACATACCATATTAATATAAAAGTTGAAAGAAAATAGAAGATGTGATTTCTTTTACAAAAATTCGATAGCCTAAGCGCATCACTTAAAATTCCATAAAATCAGATTATGAGAATGGAAAGGGTCTCTCATAATTTGGACATGAAATTGATAGTAATAATCATATAGAAGAACATACCCCAACATAATGAAATGGAAACTAGAAGACGTAACACAAAGGAAGTCATGTCTTAAAATAGGAGGGTAAAAGGTTCCCTTACCTTGAAGAGTGACATCAAATGCATGAATGTTGGGACCTTGTGGGCTTTAGGTAACCTTGGTTGGAATTTCTAGGAGGTAAAAAGACAAGAGATTCATTGATGAGGATTTTAGGAATTAAAATAATGATGGAATGGCTTGGTATTTATAGCTAAAGTGAGGGAATATTTAATTAATTTCCAAGGGACACCTCATCGGTGGTATTTTCAAAGCCACGAGATTTCTCATGGTATTTTCCTATGTTATTGGTCATATGGGACACCTCATAACATATCATACTATTCAAAAGTTTACCAGAATTATTACATCACGATTACATCATTTATTATTTCATTAATCACACCGAAACTCAAAACTGTCCTTTTACTATCCACCGAAAAATGAAACATTTTATTAAAATATCTTAAATAAACCGTAAACTGATATCGATGCTTTGAATTCAAAAATGAACTCTATTTTATATATTTTTTTTTTCTAATTATGAGATATTTAATTTTCATGTAAAAACACTATTTACCTGAATAAATACTAATACTTAACTAAGATGTTATGAAACAGTTATTTACTTATGATATTATATCACATTAAGATTCAAGATGCCTTAATTATATTCATATATTCTTAAGTGAGGTTACTATTTCCTTAGTCACATTTCTATTCATAAGGGTAATAATAGTATTCATACTTTACTATTCACTAAAAATTAAGTTGATCTTATTAGACTCTAAATTTCTTACTGGTCACAACTGCATAAGACCATTTTTTGAAAATCATTTCACATTATTAATAATTTAATGTATTCAAAAATATTTTAAAGTACCATTTTTTTCAAAATTCATTAGTAATATGGATCATCTATAAATTCATTCTATATTTACCCGGGCATTTAAAATTCAAAAATTTTAACATAAGAAATATCAATTTTATTTATACAAAAGGATTACACAATGTAACTAATGACTTGTTATATAGCCCCTTATAACACCTACATAGAACCTATGTGTAAGTTGTGATATGGTGATATAATCTTGGGGTGTCTCATACAAGATTGCCCAAGTGGTGATTTCTATCAGCTTGAAATTACCCCTTAGGCAATTCTGTTCAAGCTTCAAATGTTGATGTTTGGATTGGGATTGATCTAGAGCAATGCCTAGTGATGAAACCTCCTTCCCAAGCTCAGAAAGATGGGCTTTGTATGACCTGAGTCTACTGGATGAGGCCATCAACCCTTCTTCCTATATTAATTAACCATGGTCACTTGTATTTATCAAAAATAATAATAACATTAAGAATTTAGTTTCCAATAGTCATATTGACCAACAGTCATATAACAGTCAAAACCCAATGATATGATTTTAATTATACACAATTAATTAATTAAAGGATATAGTTTTGTTGAGTATAAAATGAAACACAAAATTAGTAAACAAATATTATTCAAAATTTTGGGTTGTTACATTCTTCCCCCATTAAGAAATTTCATCCACAAAATTTCTACAGATACCGTCAGAAGAGAATAGTTGTGGGTACTTTTGCCTTATAGATTCCTCTATTTTCCACGTGAATTTTCCATATTTTTGGTTCCTCCACAACACTATAACAAGTTGGGTAGTCTTGTTGGGTAGAATCTTGTCTCTATGATCCAAATCTCCACCAACATCTCCTCATAAAATAGGTCATGTACCAATAGTACCACATTCTGGATTTAGTACATGTGAAGGGTTTGGTATTGTAGAGACCCAAATCTTGACGTACATAGACATTACATTACTTTTGTGGAATATATAATACATGAGAAAAACAGATGCCCAAAGACCGTATTAGTTTACTGTCTTTGGAAACTCAGAACATAATATTTTAATCATGGTGAACGATCTTAAACATCTCCCCTAAAGATCTTACCCTTTGTTTTTCTTACCTATAACCTTTATTTATATCCTGGTAAAAAACATAAAAATGGTGAGCTCAAATGCTCAGTAAGGGTAAACATGGAGAACTTAAAAACAATCCATAAACATTTGAACGTAAAAACATGAACATAAAACATCAAAATCTTGAGCAATGACATAAATCTTGGCAGTACATAAGTTAGAGATCATAAAGGAACATTAATCATGAAAAAATAGCATGTGAATAAACATGTCATTGTGGAAACCATTAAGCACATGTTATGATTTCCATAGTATCCAAGGCATTGCTTCCAAGACCATCATAGTGGACAAAGTCCATTACTGAGCAGGGCATACTTGTCGTTCCAGCCGTGTATTATGGAACCAGATTCACTTACCTTTCCATCCATGTCTATCTCATGAGATATAAATCTTCACCCAATGAATTGGAGGGAGATATAGGTCCAACCCATCTCATAATGAAATCATTCTTACGTGTGGCACAAAATAAACATAAATCATTCATCACAACCCAAGGAATACAATTAGTTTCATAAAAACCGTCCCATCATAACATAATCTATATAAAACAAATGGATATCATTTCATCATAAGAAAAATTACACCATGTAAATAATAGAGACATTATACTTAAAACATAAACATGTTAAATACTGTCATTTTCGATGGAAAATAGTTTTGATAAAACACATGAAATGGATTCTTGAGGAAAATATCCTTTCTTCTTCAAAATGATATTTCTTTCACAAAATTTCATGCAATTTTAAAAGAAAAGGATTTTTTGAAAATAATCATGAAATCTTGTAGAGGAATCTTCATGAAAATATGGCGTTATGAAACCATAAAAATTTGTTCACGCTGTATAAGTTAAAAAAAACATTCTCGTTGTTCTTTTTTCGGAAAAGTTAAAAAGTTTATCGTATGGTAAACAAAAGAAAGATTTCTTCCACAACACAATGTAAAAGTCAAAGAGGGGTAAACATGACTTTAAAAATACATGGAATAATATTAAATAGTTTATGGAAAACATTTTTATGGACATGGATGATAAATATAACCCCAGTAAATACTTACTTATAAGCAATCTTGGATTAAAATGAGATTAGAAAAATAATCACTTACTTTTATGATTGGTAGAATCTTACGTGTCATGAAATAAAAGAAATTACATGAATATTTAAATATCATATCATTCATAATAAAAATCATAAAACAATCATAGGAAGTATAAACACCATACAAAGGAAATAGATGGTTATTAAGGCATATTTCTCACAGAAATAAAAGTGAGACGAAATAATCGCTTACCTTAGGTCCAATTTCTTCCGTACGTGTCCGAAACTCCTGTATAGTGGGTTTAAACATATTATTAACTTTTAAAATAACCATAATAATATTATTGATATCATATATGATTCAGTTATGACTTCATATTACCCATTCACTTGTAAATTCCATGTTAAAACAGCGTTTTGGGAAAAATCGTTTCATTTATCGTACGTGTTTCGACTTGTTGTTCTTGATATTATTACTCGTATCTTGATTTAAATAATTACATAATGTAAAAAATGATTTATATATAATATATATTCATAATATAAATATATATGATAGATCGATAAATGGAAGGAAATACATCGTTCTTGGAGACGATAGGTCGTACATACGCATGAACGCTGTTTTCATTTCCTTATTGAATTGAGTGGAATTAAGTAAATGAAATATATATGTACATCAATCCAGTATAATTAATATTTAATATCTTTAATTATTATTTATTATATATACTTTATAATCATACTTGAATGGTTAATCATGGAAAATGAATCTCATCGCGTTCGTGGAGATGGTAGTCCGTACATACGTACGAGCGACAATATCATTCTTTTGATATGAAAATAATATAGAATTGGATGGTATATCATATATAAAGAATCATAATAATACTATATTTATTATTTATATCATTTATACTCATTATTATACCCATCCAAATGATGAAATATTTGAATAACAAACTACACCACGACGTGGAGACGGTAAGCCGTACGTACGCACGTGTGGTGACTTTTTCATTCATAGGATGGATAAAATAACTAATATGGTTGTAAAATTTTTATAATAACATCACATTATATATAATATACTGGATTTATTATTTTATAATCGAAACAACAAATAAGGAGGAAGTGGAAGAAGAAAGGAACTTCAAATAGGTGGTGAGATATTTACCTCTTCTTCGGGATGTTCCTTTTGATTTGATAAAAAGGGATCCTTATGTTGGAATTATGACTAACCTAAGGCCTATATGATGAAGTGAGGACATTTTATAGGTTATTTGGACAGGTTTTGGTCGTAAAAAATGGCTTTGGAGGTGTAAATTAGAGAGAAGGGGGAGTTCCCTTTATAAGAGAGGTGAGGGGAACCATAGGAAAAACATAAAATATTATTTTATAATAAATTTATATTAGGTTTATAATGGCTCAAATATGGATTATTTTGAGGATACAGTGGGATGGGTCTAAACCCTCTCAACCAATAGGTTTTATACAAGTTTAGGTTACCATTTTTACCTTATCATTTAGATTTTACTATAAGTTAAATTATTTAACTTTTACCATGTCTTCTTGTATTCTTACACTATATGATTAATAAACTTACTATATACTGCCAATATATCCCCAATTGGTTAATTAATGTCATATATATTATTATATAAGTCTTTTGGACAATCCTTATATTTTTATGACCATTATATCAATTAATAATATAATATTTGTTTAAAAAACTCTTTTATGTCAATTTTGACATGATTTGGTATTTTGTTTTTACTTAATCCATAACTGCATTATTACTTCAAAAACAATCCATATAACCAACACTAATATGTTATATTAACCTCTAAAATTATTGGAATTTATAAAAAGTCTCAAATTACATTTATTTTGGGTATTTATAATGTCAATTATGTTAATATTCCATTAAAAAGGTTGTTACTGCATCATTATTATGTCATAAATAAATTAAATTATTTAATGTGTAAAAATAATAAATAAAATACCATTATGTAGGAAACATTTTTAGATTTATAATTAATATTTATAGTCCAATTTATCTAATGTATAACCCTATATTAAAAATGTTTTAGTTATTAATCATTGATTTTAACTATTTTAACTCTTCTTTAAATAAAAAAATAATAAATGTCCTAATCTAATACAAGTGGACCTAAATGGTAATAATTTATTCCTAATGTTGTTTTCGGTCGAATTACACTTATCCAATAGAATTAGGACATGTTTTTGGGTAATAATAATATCATTTTTACCCTTAATTACCCTATTTAATTTTAACCGTGGTAAATAAAAGTAAAAAGTTACTATTCACCAAAAATTATTTTGATCTTATTGAACCACATTTTACTTACTGATATCAACCGTTTCTCTTGGAGTTTTGAAATTACACACACAGAAGAGGTAATATTATGTTTTATGTGAATTTGAAAATTCTCCCAGGAGGTGGGTAAAAGACGGTAAAAAGTTCAATAAATTTTTTTATGTATCTAACATTATTATAAAATGAATCCAATGAATTTCATTGAACGTTTATAGGTATTATGTATCTATTTTTACCTAAAATATAATAAATCATTTTTTAAATAAAAATTCGGTTTTAACCAATAACTCAGTGTTTTCACTATTCATCAAAAATTGAATGTTTTCTGAAAAATACCAAAAATTAACCCTAGGATAATTTCGATATTCTAAATCGAAAAATGAAGTCCTTTTTGAAAGATAAAATTTATAAAATTTCAAAAAGTGGTTATTAGTATTCATGACGGCTAGTTTATATAATATTTTAATAACATATTGTTGTTTAGTGAAACCCGGTATTGGGTACTACACATGCTATCGAGGAAGGTCGCGATTGCATGTAATGCAAGCCACGTCAGGGCTGTATGTAGTGCAAGATCCCTTTGGTGCTTCGTAAAACAAAATCAAAACTTATTTCATTTATACATTAAACAAAATCTATACTAAATGTTGCGTAGAATAATTTCCACAATACAAACGTGAAATTGTGTGTAACACGAGCCAAGAATAGTTTTGGTTATACTAAAAGATAATACGGTGTTCCATATAGCATGAGTTAATATTGGTGTAGTGTGCAAGATAAAAATAATATATCTCATAAAATCTCAGGGTGTTACATTATACCCCCCTTAAAAATAATTTCGCCCATGAAATTCGTCGGGGTTATAAATCATTTACTACTTGAATGTTTCATTCATTGAAACCCACATCGTGAAAAGGAATACTAAAACATAATTTTAAAAAGTGAAGTATGAAACATAACGGTTACACAAATTAACTCATCACTAGGTTTCCACATAGGTGAACATATGTGGAAATATGGATATGGAAAAGAAATCTAACCATCATGTTCTGATTGTGAGTGGTAGAGAACATGGCTATGAAAAAGCCAACAATCACAAATCCATAAAATTGTAATGATCTAATGTACCATCTGACACATCATATATGAGGGTATTAGGACAACATTTTTGGTTTTCAATATACATTCCCTAATTTTGACGAATTTTTGCGTAAGGATAAATACTTACTTGAATTCAGTGTAATTTCATCGTTGGTCATTCCATTAACAATTTCCACTTCATCCCTTATTAAAGAAATGAAGTTGAATTTTCCATTCTTGAAGTGTTAGTAGGTCATGCGATAGGTTATTACATCTATCTCAAAAATTTAGCAAAAGTTATTAAATATACATAAGTCCATCTATGGTGAGATTAGCCATATATGATTCCAACAATGGACTTATACTTAAACTATCATACCGCTTAATAAAATAAATCTAATTTTTACTAACCAGGGACTTCTTGTAGGCTAGTGGTAGGTGATAAAGGCTTGTCGCACTTCGATTGTGGGTTTGATTCCCTCAACCTTGTCCAGTGCGATGAGTTTCCATCCATCCTGTAGATTGTCCTTTTTCTAAAACTACACTATTATAACATTCCAGAAATAATATAAAAAAAATCTCCATCCTTAAACAATATTATCTTATGTCCAACATAATCCATTTAAAATATTTATACTTATCCAAAATACTTCTATCCAAGCTCATAGTATAAAGAAAATTATTACTATAAATTTCATCAACCAAGCATGTGAATACCATCATTTATCATACGATATATCTTGTTGGTTGCATTCAAAAAATTTGAATACCTTAATCATTTATTCTCTTGAAAAATGAATACCCATTGAACCTTAGTGAAAATATGAATTCTGTCAAAAGTTCACAATTTCCACATACCAAAATCCCAAAATTTCTATATAATCAAACCACGATGTCACTTTGTCCTTATATCATTCATGAGCTCATTAATACTATCAAACATATTATTTTCTTCCTATCCAATCATTATGTGCATATCATCTTCGTTCCAAAAATATTTGAATAACCTTTCATGGTTACCAGTACCATTTAATATATACTTTCAAATAATTTAGAAAAAACAATAGTGTAACAATCGTTAGATGTTTTTTTATTCTGTAGTACCATTAACATAACTCTAGATAAACATACAATCATTCCACTACCTTCTTAAACCATTGAACGAGCTTCATCATTTTATTCCTCAACACTTATTTCATCTCATATATCATTTGTAGTCTCTTCATCATCATCAACATAAATACTACTCATACGACCATGATGATTCTCTTCAAGATATTTTCACATAGGGCATTGGTTTTCATAATTCCCATATATTCCACATTTAAAACATTTAACCATTGTTGATGTCTTAGCAATACCATTATCCTTGTCCATGGTGTTAACTGAACTTTTCCTTTTCACATACCAGATTTGTTTCCTTCTTTTCCACACCCAAGGCACCTTCCAGTTCCTTTGAAACATTCTCCCTGATGTCGCTTACCATATTATTTACTTGATAGAAATTGAACTTTCTTTCCTCTATGATCATCATGAAACTCCATCATTCTGTTATTAGCTAAGCCAGGAAACTTACCAAAGTTGAGATTATTGATCATATTATGAGATTTCTGATTAGGCATAATAACGATGTTTAGACTTCGAAATCCCATTTTATTTGGTTTCTCAAGAAGAATATCATTCCATTGTCCACCATATCTTCTATTATCACGAGTCTTCCAGTTTCCATCCATTTTCTAAAACCCAAAAAAATAGTGTGAGAGGAAAAAATCATGCTCGGAAAATAACATAATCCAGAGGAGTACTTTCAATCTCTAACATATTTGGTTTAATCCTAGGTTATGCATGATCGTTATCATAATTCTAGGACTATAACCTATACTTATAATTAACCTTAGGGAAATCCCTAGACATACCTTAGAAATATATCTAGGGATCTCACTAAAGTTTTTTCGTCCTAGTTTCCAAAGGTTAACTAAACCTTCACTCTGATACCAACTATAGAGAACCAAATCTTGACGTATAAAGACATTACATTACTTTTTTAGAATACTTAATACATGAAAAAAATAGATGCCCAAGACCATATTAGTTTAGTGTCTTTGGAAACTCAGAACATAATCTTCTAATCAGGGTGAAAGATCTTCAAAATCTCCCATAAGGATCTTCCCCTTTGGTTTTCTTACTTAAAACCATTCTTTATATCCTGGGGAAAAGAAAATATAAAAAATTTGATCTCAAATTCTCATTAAGTGTAAACATTGAGAACTTAAAAACAATCAATAAACATTTGAAAATAAAAACACGCACATAAAACATCAAAATTTTGAGCAATGACATAAATCTTGGCAGTACATAAGTCATAGATAATAAAGGAACATTAATCATGATAAAATAGCATGGGAATAAAAGATGTAATTTTGGAAACCATTGATCACATGTTATGATTTCCATAGTAGCCAAGGCATTGCTACCAAGAACATCATAGTGGACAAAGTCCATTACTGAACCGGGTTTACTTGTCGTTCCAGCCCTGTATTACTGAACCGAATTCACTTTCCATTGCAGACATATCTATATCATAAGATATAAATCATTGCCCAATGCATTGGAGGGAGATATAGGTCCCACCCATCCCATAATGAAATCATTCTTATGTGTGCCACAAAATAAACATAAATCATTCATCACAACCCAAAGAATAAAATTGGTTTCATAAACATCATCCCATCATAACATAATCCATATAAAATAGATGGATATCATTTCATCATAAGAAAAATCACACCATTTAAATAATAGAGACATTATACTTGAAACATAAACATATTAAATACTATCATTTTCGATGGAAAATCGTTTTGATAAAATACTTGAAATGGATTCTTGAAGAAAATATCCTTTCTTCTTCAAAATCATTTTCCTTTCACAAATTTTCATGAAATTTTAAAAGAAAAGGATTTTGTTGAAAATAATAATGAAATATTGTAAAGTAAGATTCATTAAAATAAGGCGTTATGAAATCGTAAAAATCTGTTCTCTCCGTATAAGTTAAACAAACATCCTCCTTGTACTTTTTTCAGAAAAGTCAAAAAGTTCCTCATGTGGTAAAAAAATAAATATTCCTTCCATAACATAATGTAAAAGTAAAATAGGGGTAAACATGACTTTAAACATAAATTGAGTAATATTAAACAATTTATGGTAAACATTTTTATGGACATGGATGAAAAATATAACCACATTAAATACTTACGTATAAGCAATCTCGGATAAAAATGAGATTTGCAAAATTATCCATTAACTTTTATGATTAGTGGAATCATACGTGTCATAAACTAAAGAAAATTACATGAATAATTAAATATAATATCCTTCATAATAAAAATCATAAAACACTCATAGGAAGCATAAACACCATACAAAGGAAATAGATGGTGATTAAGGCATATGTCTCACAGAAATAAAAGTGAGACGAAATAATCCCTTACCTTAGGTACAATTTCTTCCGTACGGGTATGAAAATACTGTATAGTGGTTTTAAACATATTATTAAATTTTAACATAACCATAATAATATTTATTATATCATATATGATTCACTTATGACTTTATATTGCCTGTTCATTTGTAAATTTCATGTTAAAGCAGTGTTTTCGGTAAAATCGTTTCATTTATCGTACATGTTTTGACTTTTTTTTCTTGATATTATTAATTATTTCCTAATTTAATTAATTATATAATGTAAAAAATTATTTATATATAATATATATTCAGCATATAGATATATGTGATAGATCGATAAATGTAAGGAAATAAACCATTCATGGAGACGGTAGGACGAACGTACGCATGAACGCTGTTTTCATTTCCTTATTGAATTGAATGGAATTAAGTAAATGAAACATATATATAAATAAATCTAGTATTATTATTATGTAATATATTTCATTATTATTTATTATATATACTTTATAATCATACTTGAATGGTTAATCATGGAATATGATTCTCATCGCGTTCGTGGAGACGGTAGTCCGTACATACGCACGAGCGACAATATCATTATTTTGATATTAAAATCATATATAATTGAATGTTATATCATATATGAATAATCATAATTATGTTATATTTATTATTTATATATTTTATACTCATTATTATACTCATCCAAATGATGAAATTTTTGTATAAGAAACTACGCCACGACGTTGAGACGGTAAACCATACGTACGCATGTGTGGTGACTTTTTCATTTATAGGATAGATAAAATAACTAATATGGTTGTACAATTTTTATAATAACATCAAATTATATAGATTATACAGGATTTATTATTTTATAATCGAAACAACAAATAAGTAGGAAGTGGAAGAAGAAAAGAAATTGAAATAGGTGGTGAGATATTTACCCCTTCTTCGGGTTCTTCCTTTTGATTTTATCAAAATGACTCCTTAGGTTGGATTTATGACTGAAGGAAGGCCTCTAGAATGAAGGGAGGATATTTGAGATGGTATTTAGGTAGGCATAGGCTGATTTAAATGGATTTGTAGGTGTGAATTAGAGTGACGGGGGAGTGCCCTTTTATAAGAGAGGTGAGGGGAACCTTAGGAAAAAACATAAAATATTATTTTATTATAAATTCATATTCGGTTTATAATGGATCAAAAGTGACATATTTCGGGGATAGGGTGGGGATGGGTAAAAATCCTTTCAAGCAATAGGTTTTAGACAATTTTCGTTTACCATTTTAACCTTATCATTTAGATTTAACTCTAAGTTAAATAATTTAACTTTTACAGTGTCTTCTTGTATTATTACACTATATGATTAATAAAAATACTATAAACTTCCCATAGAACCACAATTGGTTCATTAATTTCATATATATTATTATATAAGTCTTTTTTCCGAACCATAGATTATTTGTACCATTATACTAATTAATAATATAATATTTGTTTTAAAAACTCTTTTATGTCTATTTTGACACTATTTGATATTTGGTTTTTTATAAATCAATAACATCATTATTACTTCGAAAAAAATTAATATAGGACACTTAATATGTTATATTAACCTATAAAAGTATTTTAATTCATAAAAAGTCTCAAATTACATTTATTTAGGTATTTATAATGTCAATTATGTTAATATTTCATTAATAAGGTGATTACTGCATCATCATTGTGTCATAAATAAATTAAATCATTTAATATCTAAAAATCATAAATAAAATAAAATTATGTAGGAAATAATTTTATATTTATAATTAATATTTATAGTTGAATTTATCTTATGTATAACCCAATATTAAAAATGTTTTATTTATTAAACTATGATTTTAACTATTTTAACTCTTCTTTAAATAAAATAATAATAAATGTCCTAATCTAGTCCAAGTTGACCTAAAGGGTAATATTTTATTCCTACAATTTTTTTTGGTCGAATTAAATTATCCAATATAATTAGGACATGTGTTAGGGTAATAATCATATCATTTCTACCCTTAATTACCCTATTTACTTTTAACCGTGGTAAATTAAAGTAAAGAGTTACTATTCACCAAAAATTATTTTTATCTTATTAAACCACATTTTACTTACTGATATCAACCGTGTTTCTTGGATTTTTGAAATTTCACTCACAGAAGCGGTAAAATTAAGTTTTATGTAAATTAGAAAATTCTCCTAGGAGGTGGGTAAAAGACGGTAAAAAGATCAATAAAATTTTTATATATCTAAAATTATTATAAAATTACTCCAATGAATTACATTGAACGTATATAGGTATTATGTATCTATTTTGACCTAAAATAAAATAAATTATTTTTTAAATAAAAAGTTAGTTTTAACCAATAACTCAATGTTTTCACTATTCATCAAAAATTGACTGTTTTCAGAAAAATACCAAAAATTCACCCTAGGATAATTTTGATATTGAAAATCCAAAAATGAAGTCCATTTTGAAAGATAAAATTTATAAAATTTCCAAATATGGGTATTAGTATTCATAGCGGCCAGTTTATATAATATTTTAATAACATATTGTTGTTTAGTGAAACCCTGTATTACATACTACATATGCTATCGAGGAAGGTCGTGATTACGTGTAATGCAAGCAAAGTCAGGGCTACATGTAGTGTACGATCCCTTTTGTGCTGTGTAAAACATAATCAAAACTTATTTCATTTATACATTAAACAAAATCTATACTTAATGTTGTGTCAAATAATTTCCACAAAATGATCTTGAAATTGTGTGTAACACGGGCCAAGAATATTGTTGCGTATACTGCAAGCTAATAAGGTGTTGCATATAGCAGAAGCTAATCTTGGTGTAGTTTACAATAGAAAAAGTATATATCTCATAAAATATCAGGGTGTTATAAGTATGCACTTCCTCAAGAGGGATACATGTAAGACATCATGAACTAGTGCTAGATTTATAAAAAGTTCATGCTGATAGGCCACTGCCCCTAAGCGATGAAGGATTTCATTGGGGCCATTGTACCTAGGGCTGAGATTCCCTTTCAACCCAAAGCTCATGACTCTTTTCCAAGGTGACATTTGAAGAATGAATTTTTAATCAACATCAAACTCCAAGTCCAATCAACTGTTGTTGACATAGATCTTTTGCTGACTCTGAGCAGCCTTAATCTGTTGTTGGATGGTATAAACATTTTCTGTCATATCTTGCACAAGATTGGGCCCAAGAAGCATTCTCTCACCAGCTTCATCCCAAAATGTAGGAGTTCTACATCGCTTCCCATATACATCTTCATAGGGTTCCATTTGAATGCTCTAGTGGAAGTGGTTATTGTAAGAGAACTCAACTAAAGGGAGATGTTGATCCCATCCACCTTTAATTTCCATTGAGCATGTTTTCAGCATGTCCTATAGTGTTTGAATTTTCCTTTCAGATTGGCTATCAGTTCGAGGGTGATAGAATGTACTGAAATTCAATTCATTGTTAATATCAGGTGGAAGACATCTCCATAATTTTGATGTAATCCATGGATCATGATCAAATACGATAGAAAGTGTAACTCCATGCATCCTTACTACTTTCTTTACGTAAATCATAGAAATTTGATCAAGAGATAAATCTTCCCAAATGGAGATATAATGGTCAGTCTTGGTGAGACAGTCCACAATAATCTATATTGCTTTGTTTCCTTTGGATGTTCTCAGGAGACCAGTAATGAAGTCCATAGTGATATTGTCCCACTTCCATTCTGGTATGGGTAGTGGTTTCATTACACCATTAAGAAGTTGTCGCTCTGTCTTCACATGCTAACATACCAGGAACCTTGATGTGTAGTCAAAAATCACCCTTTTCAGGTTATCCCAACAATAATTATCATGGAGGTCTCTATACTTTTGTGTGCTTCCTAGATATATAGAAAAAGTAGAGCTACGGGCTTCATCCAGCATCTCCTTCATTATTTTTGGAATATACGGAAGACATAGTCTTGTACGAAATTTTAGTACTCCTTGTTGATTAATATTGAACTTAGAAAACACCACATCCTTCACAGCCTCATACTTCTTATGTAACAAAGGATATTCTTTCTAATATTTCTTTATCATTTATAGTAATGACGGTTGAGAAATAATTTTGGCTAGGGTTGATGATGTACCTTACTTTATAATTCTCATGTCCACCTTATCTAGGTCATCGATCAAAGGATCAATTTGAATCAACATCATGGAAAGAAAAACTATGTCTTTCTTGCTTAATGTATCCCTGACTTTGTTTTCTCTTCTAGTATGATAATGAATTGACCAATCATTGTATTTGAAAATTTCAAACCATCTCTTATATCTCATGTTCAATTCCTCTTATGTGAAAATATACTTCAAACCTTTATGGTCTGTGTATATATCACATTCCTCCCCATAAAGATAGTGCCTTCATATCTTCAAAGTAAAAACAACCGCAGCTAGCTCCAGATCAAGCGTAGGACAGTTCTGTTCATGAGTGTTCAACTATCAAGATGCATAAGAAATGAATTTTTCATTTTCCATGAGGATTCAACCAAGCTCTTTTAGAGATACATCGCTAAAAATAATGAATACTTATCCACTTGAGGGAAGAGTTAACATAGGTGCAGTAAGGAATATCTTCTTCATATCATGGAATCTTTCAACACACTTCTTTGTCCAGATAAACATAACCCGTTTTCGAGTTAAATTGATTAATGGATTAAAAATTCGGGAATGGATTTTCACAAACCTCCTATAATATCCTGCCAATATAAGGAAACTATGAATCTCGATTATTTTTTGTAGGCTGAGACCACTCCTCTACAACTTTTGACTTTGCAAGGTCAACTACGATTCCATCATTGGTAACAATGTTCTCCAAGAAGACAACTCATTGTAACCATATTTTAGATTTTCTAAACATTCCAAAAATCATCTCCTTCCATATATTTTAAAAGATATCCCTTAAATGATCCTCATGCTCCTCACGAAATTTGGAATATTTCTGAATATCCTCAATAAAAATACCAGAAAGTTATCAAGTTAGTCCTTGAAGACTCTATTCATCAAATAGATAAAAATATCAGGCGAATTAGTCTGTCAGAAGGGCATAACAACAAACTCATAATTCTCCTATCTTGATTGGATGGTAGTTTTTAGAATATCTTCTTTCTTCACCCTCAATTGACGATAACCTAATCGAAGATCAATCTTATGGAAGAATTGAGCCCCAAAAAGTTGGTCAAATAATTCATCAATTATTGGAAGAGGTTATTTTTTCTTTACTATGATCTCATTTAGTTCTCTATCATCAATGCACATCTGCATTGATCCATCCTTCTTATTCCCAAAGAGAATAGGTGCTCCCCAAGGAGACACACTTGGTTGGATAAAACCCTTCACCAAAAGATCTTGGATTTGATTCTTTAATTCCTCCAACTCCACATTTTCTATCCTATATGGGGTCTTTGATATCATATGAGATCCAAGTACAAGTTCAATGGAGAACACTACCTCTCTTTCCAGGGAGGTTTGGGAAACTCTTTAGGAAATACATCAATGTATTCCTCGACGATGGAAACATTTTCAATCGTTAAACTTTCATTTCCTTCTTCTTCTTCACCGATCTACTCCAGAAATAAGGATAACTGAGGTTATTATAGACAAAAATCAGGTTGAGATATATCTCCTGGGAATATTATTATAGGTTTTACATTCAAGACTATTGAGATTTAATTTCTTCTGCATTTGATCTTAGCATTATAGTTTGAAAACCTATCCATACCTAGTATAATGTTGAATTCCAAAATGGGAATGACAATAGATTTGTGGTAATATTGTGCTCACTAAATTAAATACAAGTGTTTCTAAACATTGATGATGCTTGGATAATCCTACCCGGAGTCTTAACCGATAACTCTTCTTTTTGAAAATTGGGGGTTGATTTTAAATTATTTTCTAACATGGAGGAAATAAAGGAATGCATAGAACCCGTATCAAACAAAGTACTGCTAGCTTTTAGAGAAAAACAATATTACCTATCACCACATTATTTGGTGATTCAAATTCATATGTAGTGATTAAAAATTTATGACCATGTTCCCTTGGACGATGTTGAGGCTGATGGTGATTCCGCTCCACTGCCCTCAAATTTCGACAGTTATTAGGGAAAGTACCCAAGTTGTCCACACTTATAGAATTGGACATTATGTTGGGCCTGAATCATTCCCCCCCTTTTTTTAGTGTTTGGGAGTTGAGTATTTAACTCACTACGACAATTGTGTGTGATAAGGGCATCTTCTCTACATTTGTAGAACTTCCCTCTCCAGAGTAGGCAGTTCCCCAAATGCTTCTTCCTATATTTATTGCACGTGGGAAGTTGCAATTTCTTTCATCCTATTCCATGATAAAAGTCCACCCTATTCTTGGCTCCATCGATATTTTATTATCATTGGATTTATGAGACCATTGCGTCTCACCAAACTGCAGTTCGTATTTCATCACACTCTGCACGATCGCCTCATATCTATCATTATCTCAGTTGGATCGATTCTTCCGAAGATGAGGTATCATTCAACCGAAGAATATATCAACCATACCATTTGGTTCCATGACAAAGCTATTGCTGTAATTTGAAAGCCTTCTGAAGTTCATCGCATAGCTTCATAAAAATTCATTCTCCTTCTGCTTCAGCTCGAGAAACTCCTTCTCTATTCTTATTCTCATGGAATTAGGGAAATACTTACTAAATAAGATCCCTATGAACTCTTACCATTCCATAGCTTCATCCTACACTCATGGCCTCTTGTTTTTAATTTGTTCCCACCACTGATCAGCATCTCCTTCTATTCGTTAAATAGAAAGGGTGACCTTCTCTTGTTCCAAACAACAGAGCACAGAAAATATCTTCTCAATATAGCTGATCCACTATTCAAAAAACAATGGGTCGGTAGATCCACTATAGTTTGGTGGTTGTTGATGTATAAAGGAATCAACAGAATGTTTTTCCTACCGTTGTGAGATCGGTCTCTCAGCTTGATTCAAGTTGTTTCCTATAACATGAGTCAGTTGGTTCATCATTCTCTTGAAAGTTTCCATTCTGGCTTCCATCGGTGGACCATCGGTCCACGGTCTATTATGGTAACTATTACATGATTCCTCCTATTTCATACCATTATAAAAAAGAATAAAAAATTAGTGAGAAGATTATTTCATTTATGAATCATTTCACTATAAAATATTTCATGTCTTAAAACTTCATTCTTAAACAAATACATTTTTCTATAAATCCATCATAATGATTTATAAAAATCTTGGAATTAACTTAACATATCCCTCGGGAGTATCAAACCATGAGTGTAGCAAGACCCATTGTCGTGTAACAAGATATCCCAGGCCAAGCTCGAAACTCCTTGTTAGAGTTTTCACTTCTAGGTATATCTGTTCCAGACCCACATCCACTTGTTCGTATCCAGGAAGGATTTATTTGTTCGGAACCCACTTAATATTTCATTTAAATACCAAGAAAAATTATTATATTTCAACTTTTCAATATGTTTATTACTAAAGTTTTCATAGCCTAATTTTCATAAATTACTTCACTATCCTTTTATACCAACTATGGCATCCCGCCTTTTTATTACATATCTTTTCATTACACTTTACCAATGGAGGACCTTTAATGTCTAGTGTCTTCAAAATCAGGAACAAAATACATGAAAATGTAAAATACTTTTTTAAATCCCCTTGAAGATCTTCTTTAAGGGTCCATACTATGTACCGCTACTTCATCTCATAACTAGGAGACACACATCAATGGAAAGGCAAGAAGAAGGCCCAGTAAGGAAAGCAAGGTAATTAGTTTACTTGTGATATCAATAAGAACTTGATGAAAAACATAATGAAATGAGCAGTGGAAGCAGAGGCATATCATAATGAAATGAAATTGAACCATAACTTGAATATTTTTCTATAAAATTTAATTAAGAAATTCATGAACATATCACCAATGTTAATCTCTAGGGTGTCATAATAATTACCATGGTTATTCACCAAGGTATCATGAATTTTTCATCTCTAGATATTAAATTCTTTACCCAATTCATTGGAATTATATCAGGGTGAACCATTAATATATATTTATTCTCATGTGATCCACATAGATCATAATCATACATTTCATAAATAACCCAAAAACAATAAAATAAATGGGTTTCATATCAAAACCATGTTGTTTTAATCATGTTTTTAAAAACAAGATCATTATGTCATTTATAACCCATGGAAAGGGAATAATGGTTTTATGTATGTCAATTCCAGAATCAATAATATCGCTTTTATGTATTTATGAACACCCCTAGAAACCAAATAGGTCTGTGTATTCATGTAAATATGATAATAGAATTTCTTGAGAGAAAGAGAGAGAAAATTTGAGACAAAAATTCTACAACATAATGGCTACATAACATGTTTTAGAAAACCTTCAAAAGAGAGGGGACAAGGTTCACCCACTAAGAAATAAATCATAATAAAATATAGGGTCAAAATAAAATATAAATATGTTCATGGTATGGATATTTGAATGACATACATTATGATAAGGAAACTTGAATGAAAATAGAAGATTTGATTTCTTGTATACAAATTCGTCACCCAAACGGTGTCACTTAAAATTTTAGAAAATAAGTTTATGAGAAATAAAAGGGTCTCTAATCTATTGGAAAATAAATTTATAGTAATAAAAATATATAAGAACGTACCCCCACATAATGAAATGGAAACTAGAATACATAACATAAAGAAAGTCATGACTTAAAAGAGGAGGGTGAAATGTTCCCTTACCTTGAAGAGTGACTTTGAGTACTAGAAGGTTGGGACCTTGGGGACTTGAGGGAACCTTGTAAGGACTCCATGGGAGGTAAACATACTAGATATTCCTTGAGGAAGATTTTTGGAATGAAACTAATAAGGTAATTTCTTGGTATTTATTGCTAAGGTGAGCGAATATTTAATTAATTTCCATGGGATATCTCATCGGTGGTATTCACAATACCATGGGTTTGGCCATGGTATTTTCCAATTATATTGTCCACTTGGGACACCTCATAACATATAATACTATTCACAATTCAACCATAATTATTACATTTTGATTACATCATTTATGATGTCATCAATCACATTGAAACTCAAAACTATATTTTAACAATTCACCGTAAAAAAAACATTTTATAAAAATATCATAGATTTTCCATAACCTAATATCAATGCTCTGAATTCAAAAATGAACTCCATTATAAAAAAATTTCTAATTAAGAGATATTTAAGTTGTAAATATAAACCTTATTTTCCCGAATAAATACTAATACTTAACTAAGATGTTCTGAAATTGTTATTTACTAATGCTATTATATCACATTAACATTCAAGATGCCAAAATTATATTCATACTTTCTTAAGTGAGTTTACTATTCCATTGGTCACATTACTATTTATAAGGGTAATATTACTATTTATACTTTACTATTCACTAAAAATTAAGTTCATCGCAATAGACTCTAAATTTATTACTGGTCAAAACTGTAGAAGACCATTTTTTAAAAATCATTTCCCATTATTAAATGTTTAAAGTATACATAAATATTTTAAGATAACCTTTTTTCCAAAATTCATCAATAATATGGAACTTCGATAAATTCATACAATATTTATCTGGACTTTTGAAATTCACAAATTTTACCATAAGAAATAACCATTTTATTTATACAAAAGGATTACACAAAGTAACTAAAGTCATGTTACATAGCCCATTATAACACATGAATAGGAACTAAGGGTAAGGTGTGATATGGTGATATAATCATGGGGCAGCTTGGAAAACTTTTCCCGAGTGGTGATTTCTATCATCTTGAACTTCTCCCTTAAGATATTACATTCAAGCTTCACATGTTGAAGTTAGGCTTGGTCATGGTCTAAAGAAAAGCCCAATGGTGGAATCTCATTCCAAATCTTTGAAATATGGGTTTTGTAAGTCCATAGTCTACTAGATGAGGCCATTGACCATTATTTCTGTATTAATTAACCATGATCACTTGTACTTATAAACAATAATCATAACATTAAGAATTTAGTTTCCAACAATCATATTGACCTATGGTCATTTAATAGTCAAAACCCAACACTATCATTTTAATTATACTCACATCATTAATGAAAGGATATAATATGGTTTAGTATAAAATAACACACAAAATTAAGAATCAAATATTATTCAAAATTTAATGTCATTACAAGACACAAGATATTAAACCTGATTATCCTATAGATACACCGTTGAATAGAAAATAAAATTTAAAAAATATTCTTTAAATACTTTAAATAATATCAATTTGATTCGTCGATATATTCCTAAAAATAAGAGCTATAAATATAAAAAACTAACAAAAAAAAGACAAGGTTCACCTAAAGAAACCCAAAAACCATGATTAATGCTTGATGGAAAATACAAGACCACCCGTGATAACTCGAGGTGAGATATGGAAGTGAACTGGCTAGGAACCCTTCCAGACATAACACCTGAGCTTTGAAGGTCCTAACACTAGTATACCAATCACCCTAGAGACAACTATTTCCTTTTATTCTATTTTTAATGAAAAAACTAGAGGGGACTTGAAATGTCACCCAGGATATCCCACCATAAGGCCTAAAGCACATTACCGATCACCATAGGAAAGTGAAAAGCACCTAGGTATGAACATAGAAAACCTCAAACAAATCACACTTAAAACACAACATATCTCATGTAAAAAATATATGATAAACATACAGATCATATCATGGAAGACGAATTAAAACTCACGAACTATAAAAAATCCAAAATGCTAATTCTGGACAATAAATAAAATCAAATAAACGTAGAAACATGTATCCATGTCACCATCTGTCACCACCATCCTATCAAATCAAGAAGAGGCCTAATCCAAAAGGATTCATCAAGATACTTTTCACCTTTCCAATTAATTATATCCTACAAATTAAAGTATGTATACACCCAAATGCATATGAAGGGTGTGTGTAAAAATCCTAATAAGATACCACAATTAATCTACACAACTTCTATCACCAATGAAGTAGTTGTTGTAGCTTAAAAAGTTTCATAAATAATTTCATTTGAAAATTATTATTATAAAACATCCTTTGGTTTCATTTAAAACATTCCATATTAAAATAAACCAAGAAAATGGAAAGTACATGAAAGATAAATAGAGGTCAATAATCTTAACCATCGATGGAAAATTCATAAGATAAGCATGACAGAAGTCAAACATTAAAAACCACCATCATGTATAAAACCAAGAAAAATTTGGGCTATAAACTATGGGAATACATATAAGGAAACACAAGGAATGCTAATATGGAATAACATGAATCTTAATGATATCGAGTTATGCAACACTCTATCAATAACACAACCATAACCACTAGTGGCGCCACACTCATTAGGGTTTTCATATGTCCACAATCCAACACACATGGGGTCCCTAAAGTACTATGTTTTTAACAAAACATTAAATTAAAACATGAAAACAAATTTATAAAACATTTTAATAAGAAAAGAATCACCACTCCCAATCTTGAATAATTATATTTAGATTTAAAATCACATTTGAGTAATTTAATCAAATAAATGTAGTGAATAATATATTTTTAAATAAAACCCCCTTTAAAAGACACATTACATGTCCCCAAGATGAAATTTTTTTTAAAAAAATTATTTGATATAAAATGAATCATTTTGATGAACCAAACCAACGAAATTTATAAGAACATCATATAAATCATGAGATACAACCATTTCATAGAGAAAACCACCTCACCAACAAAGGAAACTAAGACACCTTTTAAAATGTTGCACAGAAATGAAGAGAGATATATATATATCTATAGTCTAAATCAAAATAAAACTCACCAATTACCCATAAAAACACTAGATACAGTAGTAACATCTCTTAAAATATCTAACCCTTTAAGTATAAGAGAGATAAACGATAAATATATTAAGAGGAAGAGAAAACTTGTGTGAATTAAATAGGGCTCGAAGAGATCCACCAAGAAAGAAGAAGAAATGGCAATCTATAAATGAGGGAATATCTAAGAATATCAAAGAGAGGATGGTTCATGCTAATGAGGAATTATGATGGGAATACAGGTTAAAGGGTATTTTGTTGTTTTTATAAATTTAAGAAACCTGTATGAGGTTCATGGTTAGGCTACACAGTTATAAAAAAAAATGAACTAGACATGTAGTTACTAATATACCTTGAAAAGTAAAGACAATGGTTACATAGGAATTGTCACATGGTTAGTCAAGCCATGCATAAGCAATAAAACCAATTTAGATAAAACCATTGAGTTTTCCTAGTGACTCACATGTTTAAAAAACCATTCTTAAACCATGAAAAAGTTCATAATAGTTGAGAGAGATACATATCATGATTACCGCATTGTTACTACTAACCCTACACATATAGTTTTTTTGTACTATTTTTCCCTAAATTTCAAATTTTTAACCCTAAATACTAAAATACTTTACAACAACAAAATATATTAACCAAGCCAAAAATAGGGAAAACCTATGACCTAGAGGGAATCAAAAAATGCTTGCATCTGATGCTATATAGGAAATTATTTGAATCATAATTAAATTTATGAACAATATTTGGTTTCTAGTATCAAGGGTGTGATTGAGAAATATTATGATTCGAATAATAATAATGCACCTTATCCATTGATCAAACTTCTATCATAAAAAAACATGAGGGTTATATAGATTCACTTGGTATATTATACATAATATATTGGTGCAATCGATGAACAATGTGTCATGTATTTATAATAATGAAAATATTCATTTATCATTCATTCATGTGTGCTATAATTTACTCTACATGAATAGTGAAAAAATAATATCCCCTCAAAATATGACTTTTAATTATCCACAATTGATCATCATAATGAATTATTAAGGGTTGTGATGTTATATTAAGATATGAATGTGTGGTGTAATCATGGAATAATAATTGTATGATTATTATATAGATTGAATATCGATGTATATCACATGGAATATCATACAATAATCAACATAAATAGGGTTGTATACTTGTTATCAATCTATTATACCTAAGGATGGTAATATAACAAACATTAGAACTTTAATTGTTTGATAGATTTCTTATGTAGTATATCAAGGTATAGCTAATTTGGGGGGGTTTGTGAATGTGTCTGATCATTTCATCAGTTTGAGCTTAGCCAAGATTGTAATTTTCCACTCATATAACAAGAAAAAACATCACTCCCTAGATTTAATTAGATCGATAAAATTCATGGTAATTCTTTTTTGAGTCACATATATTGTGCTTAACTATTTAGATTAGGGATATGTGATTTAATCATCCTCTAGATGAATGAAAGGTGCTTTATTCATCAAGAAGGATAGAATTTTTTTAGAGAATAAAAAAATGAGATTTCACATACTAGATTAATATTTTTCAATTTCTAGTGGACAATTACTATCATGGGAAAAGGGATTATATTGATATATATATGATTTTTATGATATTTCTTATGGTGGACATGTTCATATGAGATATGAGTATGTTTGATGGAGATTATACTAGACACCTAATTATCAAGAGTATCAATGATTGTTTTCTCGAATTCACTCATTACATACATGAATGAAATGGGGATTTTATATTTTTTTCAATTATACTAAGGACCGAAGGGTCACAATGTTAGGACTTCAGGTAAGGATTAATGTTTGGACAATGTGTTTTTAAAAAAATAATATAGTTTTATACAACATATACAAAAGAATTTTTGATGGATTTATAAAGATTTTTAATGATTTTGAATCTCAACCATTTGGGTCTTAGTGTATGTGGGAGTTTTTAAGTTATGCAGTAAATATTTAGATATTGTAGCATATGATATACCTTAGATAAAAAATCATGATATGCTTGAGGTGTATATCATGGTTTTTTATTATTTGATATAGTATTCAATGAATTTATTGTAATGTATGTTAAATATTACAATTGTTTATATCATAAAGAGCATAGGATGATCATATTAGTCTTATATCATAGTGTATGATTAGACTTATGATATTCTTTGGATGAAAGTACATGCATCTAGACACCACCTCTCTCATGATTTCTTCAGTTTATAATTTAGGAGATGCTTCACCAATGTATTCGAACACATTCATTGAATTGTTAAATTTAGAAACATACAATGGGATATAATGAATAGGTTTCATTAAATTGAACCTGACATGATAGATATTGTCAACACACTTCATTAAATAAAGAGAGTCAGGTATGGCCTATATGAGGGAATGGTTATTTTAATTGGAGACCACCCATTTCATTCAAGTTATAGATGATAATATACACTTTTCCCTCCCAAACCACTATTCATATTTATAAGTATATACTAACATCCCTTTAGAAGTATTGGGATCCACTCATTGAAAATTAGGATCCACAGCTAGTGTACCACTTATGGAGGTAGGAACCATTCATTTACTACATTAGCGATCCTCATAAAACATGCATCAATGTTTTAAGTATAACTGAAGTCACATTTTAGGTATAAGATGAATGTTTTTCTCCATTTCTTCATGCGTATTGATTCAATTGATGATAGATCACGAATTTCATTGCCTGTTTCTATTTCTAATGATCATAAGATGTCTCCCCTAAACCCATCATACATCCCTATATCACCATCGATAATTCCCTTTTTATAGATTACTATCTTCAAGATCGTTCAATCATGATCATATTCTATATCACCACATGTTAAAAATTTAAAAATAGTGGCCAAAAAATCCAAAACACAACCTATCAGTGACAACACAAATAACAAATATACATTCCATTCATTTATTTTAATTTAAAATTTTCACATATTTATATTATTAACTTCCATAAATATAGTCATCACTAAATCTGACCAGACACCACCATCACTACACCTTAACTACTCAATAACCACACAACTTATATCCAATTAATATCTCCTTTTTAAAACCACATTAATAAATTACCAACCACATTTAATTCCCTTAAAAACATCTACTACATAAACCCTTATTTCTATATTATACACTATATTTTACCCTAAATTTAATTATTTATATTCATTTACCACATTATTATTCCACCACTTATTTTATATTATTCATCCATTAATTTAATTAAGCAATTCACATAATCATGTTATATTTATTTAATTTATTTAGTTAATTCATTACATCTATATTATATGGGATTTATTACACACTAACAAAAACAAAATCATAACATCATAACATCATAACTTCATAAAACCATGCCTACAACCCATAATTTCATCCTCAAAATATCCATATCAATATACACACTATCCTATGTCAACCACCTCAATATAACACCACTAAAATATATATTATCACCCTTTCCTCTACCCTAAAAAACCAACACCACCACTACCATAACAGAAAAACAATGTAAATATAGCAATAAATAATTTTTTTATCATACTTTATCCTTTAATTATCAGTTCATTCTCATAATAATAACATAAAGAAAAAATTCCATATTTTAATATCTTACAATTTATTAACCATATTCTCATTCTAACTCAATATTATTCTGTTATGAATTTGTACTTATCATAATAAAACTAATCATAAAACAATTAAACATTAATTATTGTCATCATAATCAATAATATATTGGGGGAAAAAAATATGTTTAATTTTGTTTCCCTAATTAATTTATGTCAAATTTATTATGATCATTGGTTTATTCTAACTATGTATATACTGAAAAAATCCTTATAATTTCTCATGAACAGAGTTGATAATATAGAGAGATTTTTAATCCACTGCCTCAAATCAATATTTAATGACATAATAGAGATAGGAAAGGAAACTTATAATCAAACACCAATGAACCTGAAACAATCATCCACTAACCCTTGAATACATTAACCTCCATTAATGTAACATCTCAAGACTTACCAAAACATCAATATAAATATAAATAAGAATGAAGAAGAACAATAATAATAAATATTTGTGGACAAAATAAATAAATTCCACAGTCAATGAGAATCCAACCTCACAAAAGGATGATATAAAACATTATAAATTAGAACATTATAAATCATCAAGGGAATCTATAGATTCTCCAATGGTCAATAGTAATTCAATGGAACTAAAGCTAATTTAGGAAAACACTCAACTATATAATAAAAACGTAAAACCTAAAAATTAGTTTATAACACCATGAATTACAAAAAACTGTGGTTGGGTCAAATACATCTCAAAAACCCATGACATAATCACCCTTATAGTCTTCATTTCTTAGGTTCAATTATTATTCAAAATTAATACAAACAAAGAGCATCATAGTGTAATGGTTTTTATAATGATGTAATTGAAAATATCATAAAATTCATCAAAAAACACTCAACCTTTATAACTTTAAAAAAAACCCTCAGAAATTTTATTACCACCTTATATCATTATTGTGTATCCACAAGAATCATAGAGAAATACCCAAAATTGATGAAACCCAGGAAATCCTTATTATGGGATTTTATCATAATATAATTTCTCATAATTTATTCTAACAAATCACACTGTAACAAATATGTTGGAATGATCCTACAAAACTCCTCTCCTCCATATATTTTTGAAAATAAACATTTCTCTATGAGAGGATGTCATGGAATGATTTAATTTTCTATTTAAATATTATCCAAAACTCTAATTATGATCTAATAATCCCTGCTAAAATCACTATATACACCCATAACTATTGAAAACCAAAAAATAGAGGACCAAGGAAATATGAGCCTTTATATTAGATAGAACTCAAATGATTCCCATCCTCAATAATTAAATAAAAAAAATTCAATCAAATTTATATAATATGGGATCTTTGGGAGATACCTATTCAAAAATAATTATATTACCAAAAAAATTATCACACCCAAAAAATATATCCACTATATAAGATACCTCCCAAAAATGAATATCTATATAGAAAATCATCAAAATAATAAGGAATATAAAAATATGAAATAAACCAATTCATCCCAAATTGAACCCCATACTAACAACACTAAAAATATTTTATAGGAACTAAGAATTTTTAAAACCTAATACAACTCATGAATCTCAAAACCCATTTAATATAATTAATAACATGAAAATTTATTTTATTGTATTAATTCACATAAAAATTTATTTTAATATAAAATCTGTAATGGAATTTTAAAATCACTTTATTATAAATAGATTAAATGGATTCTATAACAAATTAATGTTCTAGGAACATGTGCTCTTTTTATCTCTGAGTAAAACCAATTCATTTCATGTTCTAGTGGGGTGAATCAATTTTATTGCATCGTTTTCCATGATCACTCCAATAAACATTGATTTTTATGGTGGTCTTCTCGTTCATGGGAGGTTAGAGGAAAATATGAGTAGGATATGTTTTTTTGAGAAACCATTCTTAATTCTCAATTTTTGATTATTTACTAAATAGTCATAATCCTATATAAATAGATCAAACAATTAGGTTAAAAATAATTACTAAATTGTATGAAAACCCTTAAATAACATTATAATATTTAATAAAACACATTCGACATATTAATAAAAATATAATTACTTTTTTGTTCTACCACATACGTAGTAATAAATAATAATTACTAGCTTGTAAATAATTTTTTTAATGAACATGGACAAGGTGAATTGATAAACATTGAAATTTATTGAATACCCAAATAAATATTTAATTTTAATATTTTATTCATTAACAAAATTTTTCCAATTATTAAATACATGAATAAGATTATTCCTTTATATTGAGAAAAATATTAATTATATTAATTTAATTCAAAGAGAATGTAATCAAGATCAATGAATATACTTATTTTGTGATCCACCAGGATTATTTCTCATTTCAATTATGTAGTATTTCTTAAAGTCAATGATTACTATCTAGAAACGGGTTATGGAACCCAAGGGAAATAATAGGATGTCACAATGTTGATAACCATAAAAAAATGCTCATAATGTATTATAATTTCATTGCCTCAATACCTCATCAAGTAGGTTGATCATATGTGTTATCAACTAATGTGATCGATACGTCTTTCACATGTTAACTGTAATAAAAACATCGTTACACTATGCCCATGGAATTTATTGTGATGGTTCTATTTAAATAAAATTCTCAAGATATAATCTTTCATAAGGATAGAAAGGAAAAATACTTCTTCAAGTTATTCATTAATAACACATCACTCATAAGGCTCCCAATATATCTAACTTCCCCAAGAGCAGTTATCATTATGTTTAAAAGAATACATATAAGTGCATTAGTTGTCACATGTATAAATAAAAATCATAAAGCCTAACAACCACTACACACATTTATAGATAGGAATATTTGATAACCCCAAAACATTTTAATTTCTTACTAGAGGGTCTATTCTATGAATAAATCATCTTGATCATTACCATGTTCTTATATCTTTTGAAGAAGTCTCTTATGCTTATGGGTAATCACACCTGACTATCATGTTCTATGTGTCCCATATTTGAATTATATTATTCAATAGAACTATATTTAATAATATCATCATATAACTTCATGGTTATCATCATATTGTTGAATAACTATGTCCTTATCAATGTGAAAGATACCCTAGGACATTATTATATTAATTGCATGTATAATAGTAAAAAATATGTAATTATATGTTTTATTAATATTCAATTCATCCAGTATACAATTAATGAAAGTAAAAATTTTTGGTCCTTGGATACCAACTCTAACAAACTCTCCCATAGACTAGAGCGAATTTCTTATGAACTTCAGTCTTCTAGACCTCACATGATAATAAATTTTCTACTAATTCAAGTATTTAGTCATGGGGTATACCATATTTTCTTCCATCTATATACTAAAAAATTAAATCTCTCTTTCCTGATAATATTCCTTCAAGAGATAATACTTATGAAGTATGTTCTTTGTTCCCTGATGTGACTTTGGCTCCTTTGTGAGAACCACCAATATAATATTATCACACTAGATTTTGATATGATATTTACTAATATGTACCAGATCATGCTCTTTAAAGAAGTTCCATACCCTAACACCTTCATTATCTACCTCAAATCCTTAATTTTCTCAGACTCTACTATAGAATATGTGACCATATCCTTCTTAGTGATCTTCTAGCTCCCAACTCCTCAATTCAATTAGAATATGTATCCCATTTTCAATTTTATATCATGTTGATCAATCTGTAAACTAAAATCTATATATCCTATGATGAATAGTTTATCCTCTCTGCCATCGACCAAGAATATATCCTTAGTACGGATCATATACTTAAGGATAATATTTACTTCCTTTCAATTGTGGTCACTTGGGTCAGCTTGATATCTTTCTACCACACTCAACGTGTAGGTGAAATCTTGCCTCATATATAGAATAACATATATGTCTGACATGATCATCGATGTATTTTGAATCCTTAACAGTATTTGTCTTTACTCATGTGTGTGAGGTCACATTTCACTAGAATGATTAATTCCATGTGATATTGGAAATAATCCCCTCTTAGATTGTTCTATATAAAAATGCATTATATTTTGTAAATATATGTACCTTAACATAGGATGAGAAATCTCTTGGATCAATCATGGTGAATCTTGATCACAAGAATGTACACTACCTCTCTTAATTCCTTTATGGAGAATAATTTATTCAACCATGACTTAATAGACTAAAAGACTAGTACTTTACTTCCAATAAGTAATAAATCATCAAAATATACTATAAGGAAAATGATTGTCCTCCCACTAAACCATTTATAGTCATAAGGCTCACATTAATTCTTTATGAAACCTAATTATTTCATGGATTCATCAAATCAAATGTTAAATGACCTAGATTATTTCATTAATCCATAAAAGTATTTTTACAATTTCCATATTCTATTGGAATCATTTGGAGTCACAAACCCTTAGGTTATGTCATATAAACATCATTCTAAAGGTTCCCATTAAAATTTCTTTGACATCCATTTAAAAAATACCATAGTCATAGAAGGTCAAATTGTAATGATGAATTATAATATATTTCAACACTATAACTAGTAAAAAGGTTTCGTCATATTCAATTCCTTAATGCAATTTAAACCCTTTTCAACCAATTGTTTCTTATTGGAACTGACCTTTAATACCAAGTCTAGTTCCTTCTTAAATACCCATTTACAACTAATATTAATTACATCTACTAGAGGATCTACCAAAATCTAACATAGTTTTGGTACACTGACTCCATTTTTGAATTCATGGCTTCTTTCCACTGGGAAACATCTATGCTACTTAATAGTTCCGTATATGTTAGAGGATCATTATAATCAACTAATAATGAGTGACCATACTATGTGAATATAAAAAAAACCATTTTGGTTCTCTATCTTATATTTTACTTCTATGTCGTACTTGGGTATCTGGAATAACTTCTTCTACCATGAGGCTTTGTGGAATCTATTCCTATACTGAATTTTTTGTATCTTGAACCTAGAATTAATCAAATTACATCTCGATCACACTTTCATAGAGATAAAATCCTTATCAATAAATGTGTTATGTCTTTCAATAGAAACCTTTTTGTCTAAAATATTTTATAGGTAGTATCAATTTTTTTCTATGGTATATGTTATAAATATATACGTTGTTCTTCTTTTTGTGAGCTTATTGATTGAAGAGGCTCTAAAAATCCATTATAACCCCACAAGTATATGTATGAAAAAAATGTTTGTTTCCATAAAAAAATAGGAATATTATACCATCAATTTCTTTATTTAGAACTTGGTTTAGTATGTATTCTACTTTTTATAATGTATATCCTCAATTGTATAATGGATGATTAATATGAATCATCACTAATCTCACCATATCTAACAAGGTGTCATTCCTACTTTCACATACACCATTACATTAACGTTTATAAGAAGGTGTAAGTTGAGATGAAATCCCAAACCCCCCTAAATAATCATTGATGTATTGATTAAGATATTCTCCACCCAGGTTTGTGTTGAGTTTCTTGATATTCTTACCAAAATGGTTCTCAACTTCATTCTTGTATTACTTAAATTTTTTAAAGGAATATGAATTATAACTTATAAATAAGACATACCTATATCTACTAAAATCATTAGTAAAATTTATGAAGTATGAGTACCCTCTCTTTTCTTCAATAGAAAATTGTTTAAACACATCGATGTGAACTAATTCAAGAATCTCCTTGGTTCTTTCATCTTTTCCACTAAATAGGGATTTGGCCATTTTCCATGTAAAAATGCAGTGAGTACACCATGTGGATTTAGTTAAAAATAATCCAAATATACATAATTATGTAATTAAGTAAAAAAAATTATATAATCCAATAGTGATTACATAGTTGGGTGGGGTATGAGTCTTGTGGATTAGTTTCATTGGTGATTTCCATTACTTGGGTTTTACATTCAAACACAAAAGTCCATTATTTAAATTTGCCTTACCATAACAAATGATATCTCTGTAAAATAAGAAAAATTTAATGAAAATTTGTAAATAAGTCCATATATATCACGTTTGGATATTTAAATTGTGTTTTTGGTAATGGATGGAACTTAATAAAACATTTCAAAAACCAAGATCAATCTAGTTGGAAACCTGATGTCTTAGTCCATGATAGTTACATCAGAAAGATTAGTTTCATTGGATACTCATAGATCTACATCCACAAGGTGAATCTTTTTTAATCTATTTTTTTTCATGTATTCAAATAAATATGTGATCACCATAAGTTGTATCTAATAGGAAATTTTTAGTAACAGAATAATTTTTTTGGATAAAAAAATCGACTGAAACTTTCCCTTGCCTATTTTGATGGGTGAAATATTTCTTCTAGGGTTCCTTTTTATCACAAGTAAAAAGACACCACGTTACTTAGTTTCTCCCTTGATATTTCACTTCTTGTAAGGTTTTGAAAAATATTTAGTATTAGATATATTCTCTCTCATAGTCCATTTATTCACTATAATTATAGAAGGATTTTCATTTTTCATTTCATTATCCACTTAGAAATGAAGAGAGAGAATATCTAGTTGATATTTCTAAATTTTTTTCAGATTAAAATTAATAAATAATCTTAATAATCTCTAAGGATTGATACTATAATGATATTGGTTCATAGGTCATCAGGTATTTTTAACCCTATAACTTATAGGTTCTCAATGTTTCCTATGATCATGAGTATGTGATCCCTAGCTCACACACCCTCTAAAATATTACTCTTAATAAGAACCTTCTAAATCTCCAACTCTTTCTATCTTACTCTGTCCTAGTAAAGACCATGGAGGTTCTCAAGAATGATATGTGCATTCATATTTTCATGAGACATCATGAGGTCACTATACATAGATGAAAGCATCAAAAATTGAACGTTGACCACAACGTTCACATGTTTTTCATAGATAGAGAACTCTTCAACACTCACCTCTTTAGAAGGTTGATCAGGAAGTGGGGATTCTAGCATGTATGATTTTTTTTCATGGAAGAACAAAACTAAAAGATGTATGAATAACTCCTAGAAGTTACAGCTAGTGAGGATGTTGTATTTTTTCCAATATCGATCTAAGGGAAGTGTGGATGATAAATATTCCATTTTAGTCTAAAATTAAAAAGAGAGAATTAATGGTAAAATTCATGATTAAAAATTATGTAAGAAATAATAAATTAATTTATATTATTAAATCTACCTATATTTTATCAAGTCTCAATAACCCAAAAATTTGAACTCGTAATGTCTCATTTTCAATAAATTCGAGTGGAAATTTTTCATAATACTTTTCTTAATGGTCTAAACATTTTCCATGAAAAGCATAAGAAGGTATTTAGGTATGTGGTCTTTTTCAACAATGGGATTACATCACATTAATCCACTAATTGGAAATCAAAATACAAAAATAATTACTTTTATTTTTGGAACACATTACCCAAAAATATTATTTAAAATAATTTGGTTGTTTAATTCAATACAATTTCAGTTAAGTCCACCCGAAACTCTCATGAGAAATCTCCGATAAAATTAGGTTTCTAAAATATTTCCATTTTGAAAAGTCCTATTTTTCATATTATTTTATTATCTAACTATATATTTTTCAATGTTAAATTATCATCCAAGACCATGAAATATTTTCACTTCAATAAATCCTTTTAAATCTTAAAAGGAGAGACTTGGATGGGTTCATGATGTAGTTTTTTTGACATATGTTACGATAATTGGAAAATCAAGTGCAAAGAGATGGTATTTAGAAGGCTGGTCTATGGGTAGTTACAATGGATATTAAAATATTAAATTTATACAACCCATTCCTTAATTAAATAGTGTTGTTATGTGGTGATATCATGTCACAACCAGATTTTCATGTTTTGGGTTTTGGTCTTGTTCGTTTGGAATCCTGGTCTTTTTCTTTAAGTCCTGGGTGTGATGGGGGTTGGGTTTCAAAATGGTTTCCACTTTATAATATTCCAATCATGGTTTTACTTGGATTGTGTTGGGAGAATGTGGAGTGTTTGAAAATTTTGGACACCCATGGTGTCACATTTTTGTGTTTAAATCATCCAAAAATCCATGTGTGAGGTTCCCGAGTTCTTGTGGCGTCATTTCAGGGGTTTTAGCCAATTTATTAAGCCACATAGTTTGAGCCCAGTTTTCCCAAACCGTGATTTCAACCCATGTGATGTTATAGATTAATTCCATTAGCCCTCGCACGGTTTGTGCACAGTTTGAAAAACCGAACAGAAAAACCATGGAGCCACTTATAGGTTTAATGACATTCACTCTAAAAAATCCAATTTGAGGGATTATACCTCCCATTTGAATCCAAACTAGGTTTTTATAGACCAGATCCCCCGCTTCATTCTCCATCTTTTTGGGTCAGTTTTTGTGTGATTTCTTACCAAAGGTTAGTGATTCCTCATCAAATCCTTCAATTTCCTCTTCTCATCTCTTCAATTTTCCTTCTCCTATCATTTTTATTGGTTTTATATTCTCCCCTGGAAATTATAGGCCTAGGGTTATGTTTTACCTAGGTTTTTATGGGGTTTTTGTTCTATTAGGGATGTTCATTGTATATCGAGTGTTTCGGAACCCGTGGTTGGAGTTTTCGAGTTTGTGTTTCCATTTGGCCATGGATTTGAGGTTGTTTTCTCCTTGCACATGACTTTTTAATTAAATATTCATTTATTTCATTGTTTTCACACAAATTTTGATTCATAACTATTAATTTACGACCCTTAGTTTTATTTTTTGGTGTGCAAAGGTTTGTTTTAGACCTTGATATGTGATAAATGAAATTTTCTAGTTAAATATTGCACAACATATGTTTGATGAGATTCCTAGTATGATTTTGTGAGTAATTTGTGGCATTTAAAGAATGGTTGGTGCATGTTAATAAGTTTCTGGGATGTGAAATGATGATTTTGGTCTTCTAGAAAGAGTTTTCAATTATTTCTATTCATTTGAAATGTGTAGTTGGGTTTTGAAATATCGTTTGGTTGGGTGACGATCAATTGTGGCCCGGTAGGCACATTCATAGAAAAATGGGTTTGGATTAAATGCCAGATATAAATGTTTTAAGATAATTTTAAAAATGATTTGATGTGGAAATGGTGTCTTTAAACCCCTTTATGAAAAGTGTATTTTTTACCCTTGATAAATGTTGGGTTTGTGAAATGTTTAAAGTCCAGTTTGGCACTTTTTTAAAATGTTTTGTGTAATGGATATGCAATATGACCATTTTTAAGGTGGTTACAAATGTTTTTAATATTAAAATGGTGGGTTCTCACCTCCTTATTAAATTTGGTATTTGTGGATTTGAAAAATGTCGATTAGGTAAAATTTTTAAATCCCCATTTATCCTTTACAAAAAATGAAGAATGAGTATTTTACATGTATATACCATGTTTCATCAATTGGGATTGTTTT
Source organism: Viscum album (assembly GCA_963277665.1). NCBI lineage: Eukaryota > Viridiplantae > Streptophyta > Magnoliopsida > Santalales > Viscaceae > Viscum > Viscum album. The sequence goes on from OY728159.1 coordinate 1,869,912,282, forward strand.
ATGGTATATGAAATGAATTTATTAAATGTTATTAGGGATTTCAAATATGGATGGGTATGGTTTTGTTGTGTGTTTATCCTTAAAAGTGTTTTTATGAATGAGTGTTTTAGGCAAAGCCTCATTACACTCATTGATATCGTTTTATGAAAATTTTAGGTGGTTTATTGATCTGGGACTGAAATGTGAAATATGTTACGGGATATTTTTCTATGAGTTTGATTTCAAAATTAATTTTAATAAAAAAAGGGAATTATGTGACTTGTATACATGTGGTCCGTTTGGTGAATATGTGATGTAGAAGTGGTATTTTCATGTGAAAATAATATCTCATGGATTTTTGAACTTGTTTGATCACAAGAGGGAATCATAGGAATCTAGGTCGGTGAAAGTGTACTAGAAATATAGTGATCCCGTGGGGTTTGGATTCAATTTCACGTAGCATGTTTGATTCTTACAACACTAACTAAGGTTTGATGATGATGATGGGGACCACAAGGTCATGGGTACCTTCCCCACTAGTGGATCATGCATGAGAACAAATATTGTGATGGTTACTTTCACCGAGATACGATGTATCTGAGACCCACAATGAGCTAGTGCCTAGGGGTTATTTCCTATGACTTGTGCTCGTTGGCTATTTTTTACTCACCAACGACATATGTGGTGTTTTTTTGGTAAATTCAGTACTGTGAGTGTTTTATTTAAAAGTGTACATTTTGTAATGCATACCTCCTGAAAATTATTTTCATTTTGAAGTATCACCTCTTTGAATATTGTTTCTAGCATTCTTATTTATAGAACTGGAATGTCTTTGACTAGTAACTTTTATTTCATATGACCTCATTTTGAAAACATGCCTTTATATCATGTATTTAAAGCATGAAATTAATGTTTCTTTTATTTTAAAGCATGTTCAAAGGGAATAGAATATCAGGCTAACCTACTTTGTTTTAATACTCATGCCTATGGACTTTATCTATTTTTATCCCTTTTATAGGTTTCAGATTTTGTTCGATAACCTTGGGAAATTTGGGATCTTCTTGATGGAGAGTGACCATTGGGGTAACATGGAGTTAGTTGGTTGTTTTGTGCAGTTGTATTTTCAGTTTCTTGTAAAAATGTTGTTCAATTTAATTTCTTATAAATGTTTATTGGGCAGTCTATTTCTTTCCTTTATTTGGTTATTGTTTATTTTTGGGTGAAATCATTCCCTCTTGTACTCTATTATTCACTAGGTTCTTGTCTCCATCCCAGGATGATCGGGAACGCCACTTGGGACTTGTCGCAGGATGACCTAGGTGATCGGTTCAGGGTTGACTTAGGCAGGTTTGTGACAAAATGGTATCAATGGAGGTTACCACTTCACATACCATTCTTTTCAAAGTTCAATATTTGTTATTTGGGTATGTCAAGGTAGATGGAGTCTGATTTTTGGGATTTAGCAGGTATGCTTGGGAAGAGCGTCGGGAACTATTGCTCGTTCTGATCCTCGAGTGCCCATGGGAAGTCTAATTTTAGTCATGTATTTGGTTATGTTGATTATTTAATATTGGGATATGACAAGGGGAGTTGGACTAATGTTCTCAATGAGCTCACAGGGCTTGGAAAGGCATGTGGAGCTGGGTCATGGTCCTAATAAGGATCTCTATGTTGGTGGTGTGTTTGACACATAGCTACCAATGATATGGTCAAGTCATCCACCGAAACTAGTTTATTTTTGTGGGTCTCTTGGACCATTATTTAATTATGAGTTTTTTGGAAATCCTTTTGTGAGAAGTGAAAACAGAGTATTCAAAATTTAATATAATAAATACATTGGAAATTTGGGTTTTTTGAAACAAATATTGGGAATAAAATAGAAATTATTTAAAAGAATTGAATTTCATTAATATAATCATATGTGTTGTTGAAATAAAATGTTTTGAAATAATGGATTATTTTAATGTGGTTTTTAAAATATTTTTTTAAATGGGATTTTTTGGGCAATTAAAAAGTGATCGAGTTTGAAGAAATGGTTTTAGAAATTTTTTTCAGTGGATTGTGTTTTTTGAAAAAGAGTTTTGGAATTTTTGGTTATTGGTTTATGAAATGAGGATTGGGTAAATTTTTACAAGGGGAAAGGGTTGTTGGAAATAGAATTTTTGTTTTGGAAGTTATTTTAAAAGATATGAAATAGGTTATTAATCAAATAGTTCATGAAATGTTTGGTTTATTGTGATGATGAAACAACAAAATTGAAAAAATGGATATGATTTTGATGGAGTCTTATGGGGTTCTGTTTCAAGAATGGTAAAATTTTTTGTTGTGTGGGAATCTGAAAATTGTTTTTGAATTGGTAGTTAGTGCACCATTTGAATGTACATGATTTTTGAATTGAGACAAATGATTTGTTTTGGATTAGAAAATGGGGGGTTCTTATTTTATCCTTTTGTGTGTTCATGGGATCTCACATGAATATTGGTATATGGGAATGTGTATTGATGCTTAGTATGGCATGATTGGATGGGTGCCTAGGGAGGCATAAAAATGTTCATGTGAGTGAGAATCTATGGAACACCATTGGTGAGTGATAAAATACACCATGTTTGTCTGTTTTTAAAAAGTGTTTTGATATGGAAAAAAATTATAGTGTTAGTTATAAACTAATGTTTATGTGACTGGTTTTTATTATCTCTCATAAGGGTTGTTTCTTTCGGTATACTTCCTTGTGATCTGGAAGTCATACTCTTCTTATTTAACGAGATAGTATTGGTGGCTCAGTTTAGGAGCAATGTAAGTGGGTTTCTAAAGATGTATTAGATGTTGTGATGTGTCTATGGATAGTTCTCTATTGTCATGATTTTCTAGTTGATCAACCTAAGGGTTCATTTCAAATATTAAATCCACCTTTTAGGCGGATTCCTCAACTTGTTGTGGGAATAGAGTGCTATTTGGGTATGATTTAATGTTCCCTCCTATTATGGTTTTTTTCTCGGTTGTGGTAGTTTTTCTCAGTGATATTGAGGCGATTTTACATGTTCCATGTTTATTCTACTCATTGTTCTGAGTGAGGGATAATGGGGGTGTGTATCCATTTCCCCTGTTTGGATAAATGAGTCTCGTTTGAGGATGTGAGATTCACTGTGTGTCTTTTTCCTTTGTTTCAACATAGGGGGTTTATGTGGAATCCGGTGGAATTAAAAAAAGGGTATCTAGTTAGGGATAATCATCTCTTGACTGTGAGTCTATATATGATTCACACATCAGAGCTCCATCAATAGGTCCAAGAGTGAATCTGGCACGTAGTCAGAAATCCCCAAGGATTGAGATGTCAGGTTAAGTTTGTGCCTCTACCATTGAGATGAGGAAATTTCATTATTCCTATTGTGTGTCTGTTGATGCTCCTTTCCGTCACAGAGTCTAATGACTAAAGAAGTGGAATACCTTAACACAAAGTGATTCATCCTTTGAATAAATATCAAATATCAACAAAGGCATGAACAAGGATTTCATTGAGCAGGGACCACGCGAGTTCCAAGATGGTCGCATAGGTATACCTGCGCGCCACATATTAGGAATGATGGTGACCTAAGTGCCCTAGTTAATTTTCACCCAGTGTCATCAATAGCCTATAAATACCCCTTTTGGGCCCCCCATTTCGGGGATGAAAAATTCCAAAAGTCAGATTTGAGCTCCTGGTTCCCTAGTCTCCTCTTGAAGTCTTCCAAACACTTTTAAGGTAATTTCTTACCTAGAATGGAAGATCTAAAGAGAGGGAATAAGGCCTAAGTGTTGAAATTCATCAACACCTGTGCGCCTAAGTGTCTAGACCTTATGGGAAATGATCACACTTATGCGCTGCCTTATCCCTTCAACAGAACCTATGTGCCACACTTTCAGAATCATTTAGAGATGATACTAAGGGCTTGAGAAAAGTCTCTCCCAAGTATTACCCTATGGGTTGACCGTTGCACAAGTACACATGTCTCGCGCAGGTATACCTGCACGACCATTACTTGCGTGCCCAAACAAGACCTGCGCCCCTACTTCCTTTTGGGTTCCCCTCCTGCCTATTCAACTAATTTCTTCAAATCCACCTCTCCTCTTCAAGATTTAGCCTTCAAAACCCTCTTCAAAGACATTTATGACATGGTTCCTTTGTTGGAATCTTTATCTGAAATGAATTATGTGGAACATCTCTCAAAACCTAGTGATTTACATAACTTTATGTCACAAAGGATAGAGATTTCATTCATTCAATCTCATCTTTTAAGATGAGAATATCTTTACCCTGGGTGTCCTTTTCAGGAGTAAGCCCCATATCACAAGTCCCCTAACCTGGGCCACCATTTCATGAGTAAGCCCCAGTCAAAATTTCCTATCCTAGACCTCCTTTTCAAGAGTAAGCCCCAGTTCAAGTTTCCTTAATATGGGAATACCCCTTAGTAGTAAGCCACAATTTCCCTAATTTTGGGCATCCTTCTTAGAAGTTAGCCCCAAATCTTAAATTCCCTACACCTAGTCCTCCTTTTCAGGAGTAATCCCCAGTCATAATTTCTCTTAACCAGTCTTAACATCTTTTGATTTGGGCTTCCTTCTCAGGAAAAACCCCAATCACAAGTCCCCTTCACATTTTGGCATCCTCCTCAGGAGTAAACCCCATGTTAGAGTATACAAATCTCCATAAAGCACATATACCATTATGGACCTTGTTCCTGGGCTTCTTCTCTAATGTATGTCCTGATATTTATCTATTTGGGAAATCATACATACATAAGCCTCATATCATTCCTTGTGACTGCATCTTTCATGGAACAAATTTTCAGGTTTACTGATACCTCTTGTTTCTCACACCGAGCATGACTCATGTGAGCTTAGAGTGTAAAAGTAACCACAAAACATCTCTTTGTGACGTTAATCGTATGTAAGCCCCACAATTCCAAACCGAACTACGTGGACTTTGATCTCTACCTTAAAAGTGGAGTATGTAGGATGCCTTTCGAAGTTTCAAGCCCATCACCCATTAATTATCATCCATCCCATATGACGTTAAACTATATCTTAATTCTCAAACTACATGGGTTCTGATTCCTTTTCTAACAAGGATACGTAGGTAGCCCATCTGCGGGTATGATCCAAACTCTGAAATAATATATGTCCATCTGAAAGACAATAAATTTCAAGTTCCCCACTGAGTGGCTTTAAAACAAATATGGTAGTCATAATGACCAAGAGATATTTATATAATGTGTTCAAGGATACCATTGAATAAGAATTTCTAACAAATACAGATGATTATCTATCAATGAAGAAACTCAAATACATATAAAAGATTCTCTAAATCTCAAACATATTAATAATTGATTTTCAGATCTTAAGGAAAGATCATTTTCATACTTGGTTGTGTAATAAGGATTCACGAACATAACATAAATCTATAAAGAGAGTCCTGGAGTAGACAATAATTCCCCGCAAAAAGGTGTGATGAGTCCGACCTCCCATCCTCTCAACCAATGCAAATTCTTAACCCTCATCGGTCCATAACTAAAGGCACCTACCTTTAGAATGTAGGTCAAAATGGATATAGAATCATTTGATGTTTCCCATTCTACGAAAAAACCCGATAGAAACCGATTGGAATGTTAGAACCATAAGAAAACAAGGTCATCCCCATTTCGAGAGAAAACAAAAAATGGTGAACCCGACGTGAATCCTTAACCAAGATAAAATGATGTTTTACTTGTTTGTTAGTCCCCTATTTAAACTCAATGAGAGGTCCAACAAAACAATCAATAACATATGTGCTCATCCAAAAGATATTGTGTCTGAACTTATCTTGATTATGTCTGTTATTTTAAACTGGCACTCTTTTCCAAGATCTCATGCGTTACATAAATGTCTTCTCTAAAGTTCACACCTGTGAATGCATCTAATGCTACTCCTGCTGGATCTTCATCCACTCTGAGGACGACATCACCTAATCAGCATCTTCAAAGCTGGCTATCAAATGCACTGGTTAAGGAATACCATTAACATGGTACCATTCCGACTCTAGAGGCAGATCGACAAGCACTCTAAGTCAATAATTCACCCTGGTTGTCCGAACAGCGACGACCAGCGATCATGAAGCAGGTGGTGCCAACCACCATTTCCAACCGTTTCAGGTCATTATCCTCGGAATGCAATCAACAGTCCCACCCATATTCTGGGGAGGTGAATGAGAAGGTCACTCAAGGACTTAATTCAAGGCGACAGAATTCCTTCCCGAGGGCCCCCATCAATAATCACTGCCAGACTCATGTGGCAGTGTGCCCTCAATATGATGAGGGTATCGCCTTCCGGAGTTAGACTCAGGTTCCTCAGACCCGAGCACGCAAGATGAACCGCCAGAGGAGAAATATGTCCAACAGGGAGTCAGTTATTACATCTTACCCCTCTGGAGAAGTTTATCAACCGAACACGAAGGAAAACAATGAGCGAGGACATACACCCGTCCGTTCTAATCCCGTTTTCCAACAAACTCGTTTGGAAGAAACACTCCAATCCCGCCATGAATGTCTGGTGAAGTATTATAGGCAGCCATATACAACTGTTTATAACTCATCAGCTATTCAGTAGGCTTGACTCACTACAACCAAAGAAGGTCACCAATCTGATATGGCGACACCTGATAAATATTAACATACACCTGTTTACAATCAACAATTCTTGCAGTAGTCTTGTCTTCCAGTATTGAAGGAAAATCATCAACAATACTTGAAGAAGAATACACAGTAGGCACATACACCTACCAATTTTAATCAAGCATGCCAACATTCTCGTTTGGTAGCATGCAGAGAAGTCGGATAGAAAGCCCCGATGACAAAATTGGAGTAGACTCAACTCTCTGCCCCCACACATGAGTACTGTCAGAATTCACTGGAAGGAAAAGGGGGACATGATCAGGAATAAAAACCTACTCCATGCACTAAATGGATGTATATTCCCATTCCAGCAGCTGATGTCACCAAGAACATTCTGACGATGGTGAGAGAGCTGAAGCAAATCTCTGCTCATATTCTGGATGCCAGCCAGAATATTATAACAGCTTCAGCAGCATCACAGGAAATGAAATGAAAATCTATCCCTACCAGTGGAGTGACACATCAACAGATCACTCCAGAACAGATACACACCTCTGTTCCAGTCCAACAAGGTTGGGGGCACTCTCCCTTATATCATATGGACAATCAATTCAGGCACATACACCTAATTTGAATGGAAATAATCAGCCTAAACTGACTATTTCTCCTGACCAGGCACATACACATTCCCATAATAACCACTTTTGTCAACAAGTGGTTCCCAAAGTGAGTAAGAAGGCATATAAGAAAAAGACCCATCTAGAACAATCAAAAAATCAAGTGACAATCTTTAATAAGGCCTTTCTCAATGCTGGAGTTCTTGATGCACTCAGACAATTATCTGTTGCAAATCAAAATTCTACTCTCTCATTTCCCAATAGTAGGAACATTAATTTCGAAGGTCTGAATCAGACACTTTCTCATGAAGGCTTGCTTCATGATAGTTTGGTCGATATTAAAGTATCATCTTCATATGAGAGTCATGATAACCCTCTGCCTGGCCTAAAGGTTAAGGAGTAAAAGGTTTCATCTTTTTCTGTAACCCACCATAGTGGTCATCCCCATGATGATGAATTTAGCTGCGAAATTCCTCTCTATAGTAGTAATTCACTTTTCCCGGAAAATGCTCCAATAGACAATGTAGTGATGATAAATTCCTCTTATCTTGAGGCACTTTCACATGTGAAGCCAGTAATGTCAAATGCTTGACCAATAGCAGGTGAAATACTTTCACAATCAGAAGATTACCCAGGGTGCAGGTCATTCTCCGAACCACCCTTGGGTCATTCTTCTTCTAGTCTGATAAGTGAATTCTCTACCAATATTATTGAATTTTATGAAGCAACAAGGAAGCACCATCTCTGGTAAAATCAGGTATAAGAATATTCATTGAATGATAAAGAAGAAGTGTTGAATATGGGAAAACAACTCGTGAAAGGTGAAGTTCCAGTTATGTTTTGGCCTTTGGCTGACTCTCATTATGACATTCTAGAGCTGTTGATGGAAGATTGTATTCATGATATTCGTATCAACATGTGGAAAACTGTTTGTCAATTGAAAAATAAAATATTATCTTATGATGAATATGAAAATCATGTCAAGATAATAGAAGGGTTACAATGCCATATTGATTTGGACTCTCTCTCAGTTTTTTGACATCTGAAGGCTGAAAGGAAGTATAGATCCATTCAGTATTCATGCCTTGGCGCATTAAGAAGATTGCGCCATTTAATTTCCAATGCCCCATCTGGTATTCATATTAGGGGATGGGGTGTCCATGGGGCAGTACATTTTACTGTACTCTCTAGCCAACAAAATCCCACCAAAAGTGGTCTCATGAAATGTTATTGCCCATGGATGGAAACAACCAATTGGCTTTGTTTGTAATCAAAGGATCACTCAAGAACAGGCCTAAACTAGTTCTTCTCAAAGTCATGCATACATAGAACAAGTTGATGAATTACTCTTGCATCAGGAAAATGAGAATATTGAACAGGATTCTCCTTTAGAGTTAGCACATCATCAAGTGAAGGAAGTGTAAGAAATCATCGAATGGTCTGTTGAGCCATGTGATTTGAGTGGATGTAGGTTAATGCATCCAGCCAATTTCCAGACTAATGTCTGAAAGATTAGGAGTGATTTTAAGAAAGTCTTAGATATATTAGCTCAATAACCACCCCAGCTTTCCAGACTGGGGACTCTTTTAGCCCAACCCTCGGAATCAACAAATAGGATTCAAGGAGTTGAGCAGGAACAGCCCCAGTCCTCCGGACTGGGGACTTTTTTCAAATCCTCACTCTCTTCCTTAGAGAAAGTTAGTCTTCTGTCGATTAGGGAAGAAGCCCCAAGAGGAACGAAGAGATGAATTATCAGCAGATTCCCTCCAAATTACGGTTCATCAAGAATCTCCCGAGGGATCAACTCAACATAAGGCAATGTCTCATTAGGGACAAGGAAGAAGACAATATCATAGAAATGACAATAGAAGGGATGCAATCCTTTATGCATCAAAAAATGTCATCAATGTCGTTTTTGTTGATCCTCCAGAACATGAGGCTCACTCAGAGGGATCAGATGAGGAAGTTCATGCTCAATAAGTTTTACACACAAACAAAAATGAAGATGGTGTGCTTACAAGAAATCAAAGGCTTACTCAGAATCTAGTTATTTTTTCTAGTAACCAACTTCCCCCTCTCCAAAAGGAATCTATCAAGGGGAAAACAATGAATCTGGATACATACCATTCCTCTAGAGAAGTACAATCACTCTCACTAGAGCAAAGATTTGCACATTAAGAGGAAGAAATGAAGGAATTAAAAAGGTTGAATGCATAACTAATTCAAGGTAGTCTTCCTCCCAAACGTTCTGGAGTCAGTAAACCAAGGGATTTTGTTGTATCTTCTGAGATGGATCAAGAGTATCCTCCCTTATCAGTACACCCTCACAGGTCTAGTCATGTGGTTCATGCGCAACAAAAATCGGTGGAGCTACCGTCAATTGCAGTATCGGCCACCACACCTGTCCCAGCTCCAGTTATTGCACCTGCTTAGGTCCAAGCTCAAACAGATGTTTCTCAAAAGTTAATAACTACCATTGAGTCATTAACAACTCAGTTGGAAGCTATGGAGGGAAAACGTGCACAAATTCAACCGGAGAAGAGAGCTTACCCTGAATAGGTTGATGCAATTCCTCCCCCATCAAATTTTTCATGTACCACATTCCCAATCATTAATGGTTCAGGAGACCCAGAGCAACACTAAAAACATTTTTTTTCTCTTTGAAATCCTATGATGGCAACCCCTCAGCAACAAGAATCATTTAAGCTTAGGTGTTTTTTAAAGTCATTACAAGGACCTGCTTTTGTCTGGTATACAAGATTGCAATCCCGGTCAATTATCGGATGGGAGGATATCTGTCAATGATTTATTCTTCAATTCAGCTCAACTTTTACAAAGACAACAATTTTTTATCTGAAAAATTGTAATAAAAGGGAGAATCAAAGGGTTTTAGATTTCATTTCTCGCTGGAAGGGATTAACATATTCCCTGAGCTTAGCACTCTCTCAAGAAGAATTGATGCTAATCTGTGCGGAAAATTTGTGTGATGAGTTACACACACCATTTATCCATGTGAAATAAATAAGAGGGTTTCGAGACCTTACTTCAATCGCTCAATAGCTTGAAGATTATCTTGTAAAGACTAAGGATAAAACTCGTGTAATTCCATCAGCTCCAGGAAGGAGAATGGTTAAAGCAGGGACTGCTACAATTACGCTTAAACAAGTGCCTGTACCAGTTTCTACTTCAAAACCTTAATCTTATCGAAGGGATCCACCTCTTGAGAATCAACAACAGAGTCTGTTTTGTCAAGATGATCAAAAAGATCAAAGACAGAAACAATTTGACGATCTGAAGAGTAAATTTTATTCTTTCCGAAATGAACAAGTTCCTAGTTACTTCATTTCAGCTATGGAAAATAATTTTATTCAATTTCCAGGGCCCAAAAGTACAAATAAAAAAGGAGATGAAGACCATCCCAACTATTGAACATTTCATCCAATGTTGGGGCATCCCATTCATGAGTGTTTTTTCTTCAAAGACCTCTTGAAAAAAATGGTGGATTCGGGACAATTCAAACTGAAAGGTTCTTCAGCACAGGTAGCATGTTTTACTGCTACAAATCCAGATGAAGAAGGCGAGTGGTAGGAAGTCAAAAACAAAAATGTGTAGAAATGAGATGATTGGATTGTAAAAAAATGATCAACCGAACTCATGCCATTTTTCAAACGAAATTGAAGAAACCAATTGTGTCTTCTACTATGAATGCCACAGCAAAACCCTATTCATCAGAGGGAAAATCCTCGAAGAAATAGCATAATTCAAAGAAAGAGGAACAGTTAGAAGAAGATGAGATCATGTCAAAGCCCAAGTTGTCTTTGAATCTGGCAGATTTTATTCCATCTACTTCAAATCCACAGGCACCGCCCCACCAAACAGAACAACTTAAATTGGCTAAACAGGCAGAGTATTCATCAGATGAAGATTTGATCTTTGGTTTTGTTAACATGATTCACTTAACAGATCCTTATGCCAGTCACAGTTTCGATCCTGATGATCCTGAGTTCCCTGTATCAAACAAAGGAATTAGAGGGAGTTCTAGAGGTCTGGGATACAAAGGAAGGCGTGTATATCCCAGAAGACACTATTCCAATCCTACACTGGCTAGAACTGCATATGCAACAGAAACTTGTGGCAAAGCCCTTCAGTGGGCTGAACAAGAACAGTAAAATTATTCCACCAATAACAGATTCAATTCGGGCACAATTATTCTAGAGGATCAGTTAGAGGTTCCACCTTATTCCTCTCAAAAAGTAAATAGACCTATTAGGTCTAATCTTCCAATGCCAAAAATTGTATTTCGAACTCCTTCCCCGATACAAGATGCATATACTTCCAAAGAATCAACATCTAAGGCACCTGTGAAAGCACATGTTCCTTTTGGGAAATGCAAACCTTTGGATCAAAAATATGATGTCTTGAAACATTTGGCCCAAGTACCGGCCAAGTTATCAATTTTGGATGCCTTGAAGCTATCAAAGGATCTTCAGCAGGCACTCATTGAGGATTTTTCAAGTCCTTAGGAATTTTCAACTGAAATTGATTCAGCTGAATTCTACCATGTAGAGAATGATCCTGTAGAATTACATGAAGTAATATCTTTTATAGATGAAGATGAGGATGATGTTGTGCATTGACATATTAGACCTTTGTATTTATCTGGAAAGGTCAATGGTGCAGACATCCGAAGAGCTTTCATTTATAATGGTTCAAGATTCAACCTCATCCACATTTGTACACTTCGTCAATTGGGCCTCACAGAATCTGATTTATCTCCTTCTACTCTGATGTTGCAAGGATATGAAAAAATGAACAAGAACCCTGGGCGAGATTACACTCAGAACTCAGATTGGAGACCTTGTATCCAATTCATATTTCATGGTTATGGATCGCGATACAACCTTCAATGTTTTTCTAGGAAGACCTTGGCTACATCAACATGCGACTATCCCTTCATCATACCGTCAATGTCTCAAATATTGTTTCAATGGTCAATTGGGACATTGTATGGTGATAAGGCCCCATTCAAAACATGTGAATCTCAATACATTGAGGCAAAATTCTATCACATGGAGGGTATGGAGAAATCCACAATATAAGAGGTTACCAAGGTTAATGCTTCATATGGTTTGGAAAAGATTCCAGTAAACCCATTCATACATATGAGTGCATATTATTTTTTTTCTGATCAATCAAATTGACAGGATAGACCCAAATCTAAGTACTCTTATGGAAATTTTCATAATGTAAATTACGGAAATCACGCCAGACAGCATGGGAGAAAGTTTCGATTCACCAAGCAAGGATGAAAGCTCAAATGGTGATGTCTTCATTTCATCTGCTGAAATCCAGCAAGTCTATACTTCACCAACCAGGATAGAAGAAGTTATAGCAATGTAAGAGGTGAATGATGATGTCGATTCTCAATCCATCATCTCCTCTTTATTACCTAAGGAAGACCCTTCATCATCAATAGGGTCAGAAATGGATGCCTCTTCTTCAAGATGTTAAAATTTTAACATCTCTCCTGATCATGGAAATTTTGCTTCATCATTTACAATGCAAGTAGAAACAGAAGACGTAACACATGTTGAAGAAAAAGAGGAAGATATTAGGGATGCTCCTCCAACATTTGAAGAGGGTATCTCCACTACTGTGGATGAACTCAGAGAAATACATCTGTGTACAAAATAATATCCACGCCCCTCTTTAATTAGTGTTTCCATGACTCTTGAAGAGCAAGAAATGTATATTTCATTTTTAAAGAAAAATTGAGATATATTTTCTTGCAATTATACAGAAATTCTTGGGTGTGATTCTGATGTTTCTACTCATCATTTGGGTTTTCTAGAAGAACATCGAGGATTCAAACAAGATTCGATAAGAACACATCTAATTTATGCTTCAAAAATTAAAGCTGAAGTGGATAAGCTTATCAAAGCTAACTTCGTCAGAGAAGTTCAATATCCCAAATGGTTGGCTAATATTTTCCATGTGAAAAAGATGAATGGACAAATCAGAGTTGGCATTGATTTCAGAGATCTTAATCATCATTGTCCCAAAGATGATTTTATAGTCCCAATTACATAACTTTTAATTGATACAAATGCTGTCTATGAATCACTTTCCTTCATTGATGGATATTCTGGATATAATCAAATCTGAATGGCTCCATAAGATGAAGAATCTACAGACTTCAGAGCCCCTCAGGGTGTGTTTTGCTATCGTGTAATGCCCTTTGGCCTGAAGAATGTAGGCACAACATATCAGAGAGCCATGCACTGTATCTTCAAACCCATTTTAGGGTAATTTGTTGAATGTTATGTGGATGATTTTGTGGTTAAATCCAAACAACGTTCTAATCACTTGGCTGATTTCGAAGTCATATTCCACAAAATTTGACAACACAATTTAAAGATGAACCCCTGGAAATGTGCTTTTGGGGTACCCTTAGGAAAATTTCTCGGCTTTTTTGTACTCCATCATGGTATCAAAGTCGATCCTAAGAAGACAAAGTCAATCCTTGGTATGTCACCTCCTCGGAATTTAAATGAATTGATAGGACTTCAAGGAAACTTGGACTATGTTCAGCGTTTCAACAACAATTTGGAAGGAAAAATGTTTACCCGTCACCAAATTGATGATTAAGGGAGTCACTTACTAGTGGAAACAAGAATGTCAAGAAGCATTCAATATTCTCAAGAAATATCTCTTGAGTCCACCAGTATTAATGCCACCTGTTAATGGAAGACCACTTATTCTTTATGTAACTGCTTTAGAGCGATCACTAGGGGCCTTCCTTGCCCAAAAGAATGATGTTAAAAATGAAAACAACATTTATTATCTCAGTCGAACTCTTCTTGAAGAAGAAACCCGACATTCAAGTATAGAAAAGTGTTGCCTAGCATTAATCTTTGTAGTTAAAAAGTTGAGACACTACCTGAAACATCATGAGGTCTATTTGGTATCTCACAATAACCCGCTCAAATTCATCCATAGCCGTCCAATTCTTACAGGACGTCTAGCAAGGTGGGCAGTTATTTTGCATCAATTTGATATCCAATATGTGTCTCTAAAGGAAACAAAGAGCCAAGCTCTGGCTGATTTCCTTGCTGAACACCCTTCAATAGAAGATACATCTTTAGATATTGAACTTCTGGATGAGGAAGTCTTCTCTATTCAAGATATTATTCAAACATAGGAAATGTACTTTTATGGAGCTTCCAGAAGTCCAACATGGAAGGAAATGGAAGATCCTAAATTCAAAAATGATGGGTTTGGAATTATGCTTATATCCCTAGAAAAGGTAGTGAAACCTTATTCCTTCTTATTGCGGGAAGGCAGTACAAACATTGAAGTAGAATATCAAGCTCTCGTTGCAGGATTAGAGTTGGCGCTTCAAGCACAAGTGAGTCACTTAAAAGTGAAAGGTGATTAAGACTTGGTAATGAAACAAGTCAATGGGGATTATGCAATCAAAAAAGAAGATTTAAACCCTTTTTATGATTACGTTAGAGTGTTAATGGCGGAATTTACTTGAGAACTGACATTTTCTTATGTCCTGCGATCACAAAATTCTCAAGATGATGCATTGGCAAATATAGCTACAACTCTAGGATATCAAAATTGAGACGAGACAATCATCAGTATTGCCCATCGTCATACAATTTCACCTTATGTTTAAACCAGAACAGAGGAAATCAATGAAATTAGCCCCATTCCTAAACCATATTGTCATAATACCGGATGGATGACACCTATCGGGGATTAACTTCAAAATGGAACACTCCCACCTGATAGAGCTAGGAAAGAACAAGTCCGACGATGTGTAGTAAATTTTACTCTTTATGATAGCCCAGATCACCTAGAAAAAATCCTCTACAAAATAGGTTTTGATGGAGTTCTCTTCAGAAGCATTGATGGTGAAGAGACAATGGATGTCATGAAAGAAGTAAATGTAGGAGTATGTGGTGCCCACCAATCTAGACATAGGCTATCTGATCAAATTCGATGGCTTGGATACTTTTGGCCTTCAATGATTGAAGATTGTGTTTATTTCACAAAGAATTGTCATTATTTCCAAGTATGTGCCAACTTCATTCATCAACCCCCAGAGTTGCTTCATACAACTAAATACTCATGGCCATTTTCCACCTGGGGAATGGATGTAGTGGGACCTTAACCTTCGGCTACATCCAAGCAGTTTAAGTACATTCTTAATGCTACTGACTTATTTTCCAAATGGGAAGAGTCAATACCTCTCAAAGAAGTTAGTTCTAAAAAAATTGTTAGCTTCATCAAGTCTAACATCATTACCAGATTTGGTGTCCCTCATACCATATTGACAGACAATGGCACCAACTTCTGTTCATCCGAGGTAAGGAAGTTGTATCAAGAATACAACATCAAATCCAATCATTCATCTTGGTATCATGCAGTGGCCAATGGTCAAATAGAATCCCTCAACAAGACTCTTTCAAAAATACTGAAAAATATGGTGGATAAAGATAAGAAGTCATTTCCTGATAAACTTTTTCATGCTTTATGGGATTATCGGACCACCACCCGCACTGCAACGTGATCAACTCCATATTCATTGCTATATGGAACAGAAGCAGTATTTCCCATTGATGTTCAATTAACTTTGCTCAGAATATCCATTTGTTATCATTCATCTACAAATGAACAATCTCAAAAGTGATTGGATGAATTGTAATGATTAGATGAGAAAATATTGTGCACCTTTCACCACATAGAAGTCTATCAGAATCGAATAACACGAGCTTTCAACAAAAAAATTCATCTTGGTTCATTCGTTCAGGTAGAATTGGTATTGGTTCTCAGAACTCCCATGATACCAGGAAAGAAACCTCCCAATCTTGAGCCAAAGTGGGAAGGACCTTACTTAATACACAAGGTCTACTCCAATGGAGCTTATTCTTCAATCTCAATGGATGGAGAACTCATCACTACTCCAACCAATGCCAGATTTCTAAAGAAGTATTTTGTATAATTCAAATACATCACCACATTCCATGCATATGACCTTAAACTATTTTCACTAACGTCCATCCTGACATTAAATTGTGTCTTTCAACACGATGTTAAAATTGTGGAAAAGTCCCTAATACATCTAGCAAGACATTAAACTGCATAACCAACGCCCTAGCTACATGATGCTAAACTGTGCAACACTCGTCCAAAACGACGTTAAACTATGTAATCCTTACTATATGACATTAAACTATACAAACCTTCATTTTTCTTTACTGCATGATATTAAACTTCACAGTCCCCCTTTCATCCCACATGATGTTAAACTATATTGTACGTCCTAGCTACATAACGCTAAACTATGTAGCACTCGTCCAACACGACGTTAAACTGTGTCGTCCTCGCTATATGACATTAAAATATACATCCCTTCTTTTGTCCTTACTATATGAAATTAAACTGCACAGTCCCCCTTTCACCCCACATGACGTTAAACTGTATTGTCCCCATAGTCTTAGCTACAGAACACTAAACTGTACAGTAACCTTATTGTCCAACATGATGTTAAACTGTGCCCCTACATTCATCCTACATGACGTTAAACTGTATTTTGTCCCTAATACATGACACTAAACTGTGCAGCACCAATAGTCCTCACTGTAAGACTTTAAATTGCATAGTCCCTTTTTATGTCCTACATGACATTAAACTATGCATCGTTAAGGTTGTTGCTACCTCTTGTTTCTCACACCGAGTATGAATCAAGTGAGCTTAGAGTAAACTTCAACCATAACACCCTCTCTGGGCTATTAACCATGTGTAAGTCCCGACACCATTTTTTAGGTTGTTTTTCTCAAGAAAAACTTGATCACAAATTCATTCGTTAATCGAACTACATAGACTTTGATCATTTCCTTCTAGGCTGGGTACGTAGTCAACCTCCTGAGGTTCAAGCCCAAAACCAATATTTTCACATCGGTCCACCTCCATCTCATAAGATGTTGGTTCGTGACGCCACCCCCAGAACCAATATTGTTACATTGGTTCACCATTTTCCATGATATATGACATTAAACTATTCGCACTTTTGTCCTGTACGACAATAAACTACAACATTCATTGACACTCTCACTTGAGAGGGAATAATTATTTACATTGATCTCCAATCATGTTACATTCCAATTACTATGTGCATACATGGCAATGCCCGAACCTTTAATCTTCAGTCAAACCATAATTGCACTAAACTCTCCATTCAACCTTCATATATACAAACCAAATCTGTACAAAGGGTATTTCAAGAACTACGTGCAGCTTGATTCCCATCCTTATGGGATACGTAGGAATATTTGAGCATCCCTCGAATCCAGCCCCAAGTCTTTGGGCCTAACCCCAAATTCCACTTTCAGTCCCTTGGCTGAAAATTCCACCTGTGAAAACATGAATGTGGTATGAAAACCCTAGTCTTCAATCATATAGGGTTTATAAAATACACAATATGTATTCCTTATTATGGTATGAACTCTATGACCCTAAACTAAGATCTCCTACACTCTCATCCCACATGACGTTAAATTGTTTTTCAAGAACTACGTATGGATTGATTCCCATCCTTATGGGTTACGTAGTGAATTCCAGCACTTCAATTCAGGACCCAGCCACAACATGATTATTGTTAGCATTGGTCTATGTATCTCCTTCATGCATTGTAAAATTTTCATTTTCATGTGTCACAATCCAAACCTTAAATACTTCAAGATCTCCATAACCATTTTCTTGACTTCTGGTCACAAAATTTCTAATATCCTAGAGTTCTTTTTCCTTACTATGCAGCACATGCCCTTAGGAAGTCTTGCATAAACAGTCTACATAACGGATCTGTCAGCCAAAAGATGCTATTATTTGACTATGCAGCCACTGCCCTTAGGTGGTCCTGCATAATTCAACCCCCAAATGGGTTTGTTAAATAGTGGTAACTTCATTCTTGGGAGGATACCCTATTTTTTCCTTATTTTTCTTAATGAAAATATGTAGGGATCCACAAAAATAGCAATCCTTAACATATTTATCCCATTCACTTTTTCATGACAGGAAAGTATTCAAGTCTATGGTTTATATTTCCCTTCCCTACGTTTGTTTCAGACCTTTGCAGGCTTGAAATTCATCCAATTCTTTGATAATCTTGATTGGGAATATCATTTCTATATTCATGTACCCCTTTCCATACAAGAAAAATCTATGCTTTTGAAATTTTGAATCTCTATAAACTTTCACAGGCTTTTTAGCAATAGAAAAGAAAATTTTTTGAGAGTATTTTTTCTTAACTATGTAGCACGTTCCCTTTTGTGGTCTTGCATAATTCGTCTATATAACGGACCTATCATCCAAAAGATGCTATTATTTGACTATGAATCCAATCCCCTTTAGTGGCCCTGCATAATTCAACCCCCTAACAGGTTTGTTAAATAGTGGTAACTTCATTATTGGGAAATAATTCTTCTAATTCCTTTTTTCCCTTTTTTCATATCATTCCTCAGATTCAAAATTTCGGAGGTCATATTTTACTTTTTTTCCCCCATACTTGAATTTGGTAATATGTTTTTAGATAAATTATCAAGGAATTGAGTCAATTTTAATCCATTCGGTCAAAGTTATTTTGACCTTAAACATTATACTTTTTTTTGTCCGACCTGCATGAATTTATACTTCCCACAAAATTCAAGGGAAATCTGAACAAAAGTCGAGTCCCAGCTCACTAAACATATACGATGTATGATTTAGGTAATATTGAGAAATTAAAAAGATTCAATGTTTGTAGGGTTATTTTTATAATCTTACCAAAAATCAAACTATGCTTACTAGGCCCATTAGCTTAGGTAAATATTTAAAGAAGGTAGCAAAAGAAGGAATGCACAAATGATTGAAGATGAATGTTTTTTTCATTTAATACACAAGAGTTAGAAGGATATCCACAGATTAGATTCTCTTCTCTTTTCCAAGAATTACAAGAGGCTATCAACATAACTCTTTATTTGATTTATAGCATCCTGAGCTTCATCAACTGCTACTTGAAGCTCATTCAATCGACCAACTCCACTCTTTTCATCTTGATGGAGTGCTTTTTTGGCATCTTCAATGGCTTTCATACCAATCGTTTGAACTCCTTCCAGTGAATTGTTAAGCTGGTAAAGTTCCCAAAAAAAGGAACTAACTGTTCCTAAAGGTGCATCTGTTGGACAACTTTCTTCTAGATTTTATGCTTCATCTCCTTCAAATTGGCAGCATGATCAACCCCATCTCGGGACATCACAGCCTCAAATTCACTGATATCGGCTGACAACCTTTCTCTGGTCAGGTCTTGATTATACCTCTGCTCCTGCTCCCTTCTAAAAATGACTAGTTTCACCACGGCATGGATCTATTGATATCCATAACCTCCAAGTCCCAACATGACGAACAGGGATGACAGTCGCAGGATCTTCGTAGACATATCTTCAAGAGGCACTTTATATATGATCTTCTATATGTTCTGCCATGCCTTGCATCGTGAAAATTGGAGCACCTTTTTTACTTCCAGATCTGACTCAACATCACTGTCACAGGAGGGACTATAATCTGGGATTAATGAACTTAGATAAGTGCCATGTTCTCCTCCTTCCCCCCTAACCCTTTTTATTTCACTTTCTATTCCCATTGGGGTGGAGGATGAGGCATCACCTCCAGATCAAGCCAATGAAATTGATGGCCCTACATAGTCAATTGAAAGTTTTGGTTAGTTTCAAAGGATAACCTAAGTTGATTAAGTTGTCTTAAAAATTGTGTACAACTACACATATTGTTATCTCTTACCCAATGGTAGATCAACAGCAGGAGAAGGCTCCTCCCCATCTTTCCTAACTTCAATAGGATTTTCAGGATGAGTTTCAGGAAGCCCTACCGGGTTCGGCTCTACTTGAGCTAGTGTCTCTGAAATAGTAGGGTTGTCCATACCCCTTTCAGGCATTGGAAGTTCAGCAGATTTCTCAGATGGAACTGAACATTTGATCCAATCATGGTTAGAGATGTAATAAGAAGTTATTTTAACAAGATGAAGGATAACACTCATGTACAAAATCCTCTAAATTAAAAGGTAATTTAACTTGATCTAAAATATCATCAAAGGATGCACCAATTTTCATCATTGGATCTATTGATATCTCGGATTCCTGGTTAGTCTCACCAGTGAGATCATTCGATGTATCTACTTGGCGACCCACATCCTGCAGCCTCTGACCCCAGATAGTTTCTTCAGATAAAATTACGGCATCAGTTGCAGTGGCCTCCAAATGTTCTGGTGCAGGGTTTGAACCTAAAGTATCACAGAATGGAATTTAATTGATTTTTTAATTCAACATCTTATGAAGCATTGCTAATTTACCAGAAGCAGGCTATTGTCTTCTTGCAGCAACAACAGGAGTGGTACTGGTAATAGATGCTGGCTCTTTTTCAGGAGCATCCAAGTCAGCATGAATTTGTGATTGTTCACCAACACCCTCTGTCATCCTTAAAGGAGGGTAAATCCTCTCCCTCAAAGGGTAAATTGAAGAAGCCCATGAAATCCCAAAATATATGAGCAATGTTTTCATGGGTTAAGACTCATGACTATCTGAAGGACTTACCACTACTGATGAAGCATTTAGGTGTGGACTTCTTCCTTCGATGCCTTTGCTTCTATGGCTTTTTGGGAGTGATGACATCTTCATCTCCAAATACATGAATTGTAGAATGAAGAGCTATGTCTAACTATTCATCTATGGCTTGTTGGCCTGGAGATATTTCACCCGGCTCGTGAGGAGTTTGAGAAGCCTCGATGGAAGTACCGCCAGGGCTATACTGTGGTGAAGGAACCTCAACAGTTCCTTTCTATGCAAGCTCTAGGATGAATAAAGTAATTTCCTTGAGTAACAAATCATTAACTAGAATCAAGTTGAACAATAAATAAGGAAAGAGGCTTATGTCTTTAGGAGCCACATATTCATGCCACTCCTCATCTCTAGAAGAACCAGTCCCCTCAGTGGTGCCACGATCTATCATTTCCTTCACCCGCTTGGTGACAGGAATGGAATCATTATTGGCATATATGAGCATCTCCAGCTCTCTAATGTAAGCCCGCACTTCATCAGGGTTATCCTTGTAACAGATAAATGTGGAATCCCAAAGATTCCCTATTCTAGGGATTTGTATCCCCTTGCACAGATCCAACCAGGCAGTTTCAGCATCGCAATATAAACTTTTCCAGTTCTGGATAGCCTCTGGTCATAGATATTCAACATTTGTACTAGAAGGCTGTGAGGAGGTTCCTACAATCTTAGACTTCGGCTTCTTCTCAGCTCCTGCAACTACATACAAAGGATAAGAAAATAAGACTTGTTGCTCTATAAAGTAATGGTGATTAAATTTTCCCAATGAAGTAACTCACTAGGAGTCGATGGAGTTGGTCTCTTGATTCTGCAAGGAGGATTATATCTGGCATGAGGCCGCTTTTCATCTTGTTGTGCCTCATCATCCCCATCTTGGAAATCCAACGAGTCAGCCCTAGGTGAGGAACCTGGTGAATCGGCTCCAGGCGGGGAAGCATCACATTCCCGATGAAGGGTTTATTTCTCTACGTTACTTTTATTTTTTCCCAACCTAATGAACTAGTTGATTTAGTACCCCTTCAGTGTATGATGCTATCCAGTTCTCGTCATACCATGTAGTTAAGTTACTCACCCCTTTATCAACTGGTAGATCAAACACTACCCCGGTTTTCTCCATAGATGTCAGTAACCATAGTTGTCAGGAAACCATCGGATGCTACTCTGACCTGACATGCACAAGAGAGGATACAATAGTCTGCTGTAGATAGTTTAATTGGCGTGAAAATCTATATGGAGCATAGGCCTCACATATAATCTCTCTGTGAATCATGGTGGTCAATACACCATCTCTGCAAGCCAGCATGTATTACCTCAGCTCCAGGCCGGTTGTTCCATCATCAACAAACCGCCCGATTGGAGGGTTTCCATAAGGTAAGAAATTGAATTCCTTGAACATGCTCAGCCTCACCTTCATATCATAGATATTGAGAGCTTACAGAGAAACTCCAGAAAATGCCTGCACTGATGTCCTGAAAGATCCTCGAGGAACTTGTACTCCGTTCTGTACAGCATTGGTCCTGAAATGAGTGGTGATCCATCCCCACCAAACATGTAATGGACCCAATATTCTCAAATGATACTTACCCATAAATACATGAAGTCAGATGATGTGAATCTTTGCCAAAATGGGGGTGGCCAACCCAACCATTTTCTTCTCAGCCAACTTGGCTGCCACAATGAAGGTCCCTGGCATGACACCTCCCTTCGAATCTATGACTGGAAAAACATAAACACTAATCCACAAGGCTAAGAAGCCCGCCAGATGGGTCTTTTATGGGATTCTATGATCCACTTCATACCCCCACTTACCAAATTTTCCTACTTCTAGAGTCGTCCAAAATGTGCCAGAAGCACCCCTCTTTTCTATTCTGGGGAAAATAGTAGGACAATTATAGCTGGGAAAATCCCCATACTTCATGGTAAGAAACATATCCATCCACTCCTCAGGATGAATATCTTTTTTGTAATGAGTTTTTGAGGTCTTGGAATTCTTTAGCTTGTAGAATATTTTCAATAATTCCCAAGACAAAGTCGGGGTCTTCTCCGAATCATTCCAAGTCGCCTTGGGAGGGATGAATTCATCATACATATCACACAAAATTGGATCCCCTGAGATCTTGTAGACATCCCATAAATGGATGCCTGCTTCTCCGTGAGTCAGATGGAATGAATTGGTTTCTGGGATCCAGCAGCTGATTAGTTCCAGGACAATTTCATCATTCCTGTAGACATACGTCTACCCAGACCAGACAGCTTCATATATTGCAACTCCTTTTAGATCCTCGACAAACTCTGCATAGGTTTATCGCACCCAATATGCCCACATACAGGTTTTCTTCACACCTCCTCCAGGATGGAATTCCCAACTCTTCTTCCAGCCATTGGATTGATCCATATGGGAATTTCAGAAGATTGAAGGATAACAAGGTGGTTGCATCTCAGTCTTATGAGGTTTCAGATCTGGGGAACAAGGGCTATGATGCATTATATAGGCCTTATCCACTATTACAGTATTTACAAATGATCCTCCCATTGAGATATTTTCTGAAGTAAAATTGGTGTAATTCTGAAACCAAGAACGTGGAAGATAATTATTTGCCTCTAGAATGTTGATATCTTGCAGATGACCATGGCCATACAGAGGCAAGAAGATGCTCTGTGGAAAGTTAAGATGATACTTCTTCAAGTACTTGGAAAAATCTGGAAGAGTGCTATCACAGATATCATAGTAATCATAGACAACAACATTCATCATGTCATCAATCCGCTTGCTAGCCAGTTCATCATCCGTTCCAATTATTCTAGGATCTATTGAATCTACACAAAGGTCAAATAAATAACTCTTAAGTAAGTTTATTTTTCATAAAATTTGTGAAGAAAAGTAAAAAAATGGATAAGGCATTAAGGCACACAAGTATAAATATTGGCGCACAAGTCTCATAAGGACGCATAGGTTTTGGCTTGCAGGTATCACTGAGCAAGTCAAAATACCTCTACAGAAGCGCGACACGAACAGAAGCAATGAAACTGTGGAAAATCAGCAACCTGTGTGATGAAAGAAACCTCCACTGTGAGAGCTCAGAAGCGTTCAAATTCGGGTGCTTTGCATGAGAATGATGTGCATATTTATAGGCAAAGCCACATCCCTGCACGCCGAAGCCTGCACGAATCTCACCTACGCGCCGCGACCTCTGCGCTCAAAACTTGCACACCGTTCTTCCTTGGTTTTATCCTTTACCTCAGAGTCAAATCCTCCTTCCTTTAGGATCCAACTCTAAGGGGGGACTTTTTTTGATGCTCCATTCTATCACATAGTCTAATAAATGAAGAATGAGAATACCTTAACACAAAGTGATTCATCTTTTAAAGAAATATCAAAAATCGACAAAGGCATGAACAAGGATTTCTTTGAGCAGGGGTCGCGCAAGTTCCAAGATGGTCATGCAGGTATACCTGCGCGCCACATATTGGGCATGTAGGTGACCTACACACCCTATTTAATTTTCAACCAAGGTCTTAAACAGCCTATAAATACCCCTTGTGGCCCCCCATTTTAGGGACGAAAAATTCCAAAAGTCAGATTTGAGCTCCCGGTGCCCTAGTATCCTCTTGAAGTCTTCCGAACACTTCTAAGGTAATTTCTTACCTAGAATGGAAGATATAAAGAGAGGGAACAATGCCTAAGTGTGGAAATTCCTCAACACCTACGCGCCTAAGTGTCCAGCCCTTATGGGAAATGGTTACACTTGTGCGCCGCCTTATCCCTTCAGTAGAACCTACGCGCCACCCTTTCAGAATCCATTAGAGATGATACTAAGGGATTGAGAAAAGTCTCGCCCAAGTATTACCCTATGGGTTAACCATCACGCAAGTACACATGTGTCGTGTAGGTATACTTGCGCGGCCAGTACCTGCGCACCCAAATAGGACCTGCGTGCCTAATTCCTTTTGGGTGCCCCTCCTACCTATTCAACTCATTTCTTCAAATCCACCTCTCCTCTTCATGATTTAGCCTTCAAAACCCTCTTCAAAGACATTTATTACATGGTTCCTTTGTTGGAATACTTATCTGAAAGGAATTATTTGGAACATCTCTCAAAACCTAGTGATTTACATATCTTTATGTCACAAAGGTTAGATATTTCATTCATTCAACCTCATCTTTTAAGATGAGATGATCTTTAACCTGGGCCTCCTTTTCAGGAGTAATCCCCAGATCACAAGTCTCCTAACCTAGGCCTTCTTTTTAGGAGTAAGCCACAATCATAATTTCTTAACCTGGGTCTCCTTTTCAAGAGTAATCCCTAGCTCAAGTTTCCTTAACATTGGCATCCTCCTTAGGAGTAATCCCCATGTTCCATAATTTTGGGCATCCTTCTTAAGAGTAAGCCCCAAATATTAAATTCCCTTAACATGGGCCTCATTTTTATGAGTAAGCCCCATTCATAATTTCTCTTAACTAGTCATAACTTCTTTTGATTTGGGATTAATTATAAGGAATAAAACTCAATCACAATCCCCCTCTTAATTTGGGCATCCTCCTAAGGAGTAAGCCCCCAGGTTAGAGTATCCAAATCTCTATAAAGCACATATAAAATTATGGACCCTGTTCCTAGGCTTCTTCTCTAAAGCAAGCTCTGATCTTTATCTATTTGGGAAATCATACATACATAATCCCCATATCATTCCTTGTGACTGCATCTTTCGAGGCACAAATTGTCAGGTTTACTGATACCTCTTGTTTCTCACACCGAGCATGACTCATGTGAGCTTAGAGTGAAAAAGTAACCACGACACATCTCTTTGGGCCGTTAATCATACATAAGCCCCAAAATTACTAACCAAACTACGTGGACTTTGATCACTACCTTAAAAGTGTAGTATGTAGGAAGCCTTTCTAAGGTTCAAGCCCATCACCCATTAATTCTCATCCGTCCCATATGACGTTAATCTATATATTAATTCCAGAACTACATGGGTTCTGATTCCTTTTCTAACAAGGATACGTAGGTAACCCATCTGTGGGTATGATCCCAACTCTGAAATACTCTATGTCCTTCTGAAAGAAAATAAACTTCAA
Organism: Viscum album; assembly: GCA_963277665.1. NCBI lineage: Eukaryota > Viridiplantae > Streptophyta > Magnoliopsida > Santalales > Viscaceae > Viscum > Viscum album. The sequence goes on from OY728159.1 coordinate 1,869,938,254, forward strand.
GTGCCCCGCTGAGTGCCTTTAAAACCAGTATGGTTATCATAATGACCAAGAGATCCTTATATAATGTGTTGAAGGATACCATTGACTAAGAATCCCTAAAAAATACAGATGATTCTCTATCGTTGAAGAACCTCAAATACATATAAAATATTCTCTAAATATAATAAATATTAATCATTGATTGTCATATATTAAGGAAAGTTCATTTTCATAATTGGTTGGGTAATAAGGATTCACGAACATAACTTAACTAATTAAAAAGAGTCCTGGAGTACACAATAATCCCCCCCCAAAAGGTGTGATGAGTCCAACTGCCCATCATCTTGACCAATGAAAATTCTTAAGCCTCATTGGTCCACAACTAATGAGAACCTACCTTTTGAAAGTAGGGCCAAATGGATATAGAATCATTGGATGATTCTGGTTCTATGAATAAACCCGTTAGAAACCGATTGGAATGTTTGAACCTTGAGCAAATGAGGTCATCCCCATTTCCATAGGAAACAGTGTCCTCTAAAAATGAATTATGCCCCTAATTTCAAATAGTGTAGTGGAATCACACCTCACACAATGTCTAGGATTTTGCCTTCAAAAATGCAGGTATCCAATCAGCATCCTTGTGTAGACCGCCCACATGATTTGAGTTAGGTCATTGTTTTATCCATTCATAGGATTCGAGGGTTGGATAGTTTTCTTTTTTTGATTCAGTGGCCCAAGAATTGGGCCCCTTCCCTCCCCTCCCCATGTGGTGGAGGTTTTTGGTCTGTATAGGATGTTTGCGCTCAATTCTTGTCCCCTTCGTTCGGAAGTGGTTAGTTTAAATGTACTTGATGTGTTTTTATTAAATTGTGTCTTTATTAGCTTATGAAGGTTGTGGTAGAAGAGTTTTGGTTGTCCTGTGAGGGAATCTCCCAACACTAGTTCATGTTGAATGCTTAGTTGGTAATTTTTAGATGATTCTTAATGGTGGGGAGACCCAATATGGGTCTCTATAAGCTCTCTCTTGAGGTGTTGTTGGAGGCTAGAAGAATTTGAATAGTGGGGAGTCTATTCGGGCCTCCCCTCTGCTAGTGATCTATTTTTTTCATGGAATCAATTTAATCTGGTTGTTGTATCTTTTATTATTGGCGATTTGTTCCCTTATCTCCTCTTTGATTTGGGAAATTGTTAATTGCTTTTGAGATGTGGTGGTTTAAACTTTTCCTTTGTTCTGAGGAAGTGGTTTTGAGTTGTTATTTTGTTTTGGTCAAGATGCTTGAGTTCTATTTTTTGGTGAGTGAAATTTATTTAGATGAGGAGGTTGGATGGTGTTGATTTGGAAACCTTATGTGTTGATGAATCAGCTGGAATGTTTTATGTATTTCCAGGGGCGAAAATCATTAATGGTGGGGAGAATTGTCACACTCGGTTTTTCATGTTTTGGTTTATGGTCTGGTTCTCTAGGAATCATGGTCTTTTTCTCTGGTTTCAGGTGTGACAGGGTTTATTTTCAAAGTGTTTCCATTGAATAATATTCCAATCATTTGTTTCCTTGGTTTGTGTTGGGAGAAAGTGGCATGTTTGTGAATTTTGGACGCCCATAGTGTCATCTTTTTGTGTTTAAATCATCAAAGAATCCTTGTGTGGTGTTCCCTAGTGTTTGGGGTGTCATTTGAGTCTTTTTAGACAATTTTTCTAGCTACACGGTCTGAGAACAGTATACCCAAACCTTGCAACCTAACCAAGCGAAGTAATAAATTCATTCAATTAGCCCTAGTACGATTTGTGCACAGTTTGACAAACCTTGCAGCAGAACTGTACAACCACTTATAGGATTAATAAAATTCACACTAAAAATATGATTGGAGTGATTCCACCCCCCTTTTAATCCATACCTATTGGATATCGACCAGATGGAACCCCCTTTTTATCCATTGTTTAGGTAATTTTTTTGTGTGATTTCTAACCAATTTTTTTGTGATTCTTCATCAAATCCTTCAATTTCCTCTTCTGTTATCTTCACTTTTTTCCTTCTCCTATCATTATATCTCAGTTTCCTATTCTCCCATGGTCATGATAGACCTAGGGTTATTTTTTCCATTTATTTATGGAGGTTTTGTTCAATTATGGCTACACTTTGTGGACCTATGGTTTCGGAACCCGTGACTGGAGTTTTTGGTTGTGCGTTTCCATTCCTCCATGTATTTGAGGTAGGTTTCCCCTTGTACATGCCTTTTTAATTAAAGATTTATTCATTTCATAATTTTCACACTAATTTTGATTAATATATTTTGATGTTTGATCCTTGGATTTATTCTTTTGTGTGAAATGGTGTGTTTTATACCTTGATATGCGATAAATATAATTTTCTTGTTAAATATTGCACGCCATGTTTTTGATGAAATTCCTAGATGAATTTTGTGAGTAATTTCTGGTATGTCAAGAATGGTTTGGGAATGTTAATAGTTTTCGGCTTCTAAAATGACGATTTTTGGCTTCTTGAAAGAGTTTTTAGTTGTTTTGATTCATGTGAAATTTGTATTTGGCTTTTGAATAATCTTATGGTTGTGTGACGACGAATTGTGGCATGGTTGGCACTTTCATAGAGAAATTGATTTTGTTTGAAAGATGGCTAGAAATGTTTTAAGATAATTTTACGAATTTTTTTATGTTGAAATTGTGTCTTTACACCCCTTTATAAGAATTGGATTTTGTACCTTTGATAAATGTTGGTTTTGTGAAATTCATAAAGGCTCGTTTGGAACTTTTTTAAAAAGGGTTGGGTAATTGATATGCAATATGTGTATTTTCAAGGTGGTTACCAATGTTTTAAATCTCAAAATCAAGGTTTCTCACTTCCTTATTAAATATTGTATTTTAAGATTTGTAAAATTTCAGTTTGGTAAAATGTTTAACGACCCATTTGGACTTTCCTAAAAATGAAGAATGAAGTTTTTACATGTATATAACAAGTTGCATCAATTGGGATTGTTTTACGGTCCATGAAATTATTATTTTTAAATGTTTTTAGGGATGATAAATATGGATGGATATGGTTTTGTTTTGTGTTTATCCTTACATGAGTGTTTCTGAATGAGTTTTTTGTGAAAAGCCTCATTACACTCCTTTAAAATGTTTTACGAGAATTTTAAGAGTTTTATTTATCAGTGAAAGAAATGTGAAACACATTACAGGGTACTTTGGAGTGATTTTGATTTCAAAATTTATTTGAATGAAAAGGGGATTATGTGACTTATGTGATATACATGTGGGTTGTTTGGGGAATGTGTTATGTGGAATTGGTATTTTCATGTGCAAATTATATCTCATGTCTTGTTGAACTCGTTTGAGAATAGGAGGGAAACCCAGATATCATGGTGAGTGGGCGTGTACTAATTTGCTGGTGACCCCTTGTGGTTTGGCCTCATTTTTATGTAGAAATTTTGATTCTTACAACACTAACTAAACTATGATGATGATGACGGGAGATTACTAGGTTATTAGAATGTACCCTACTAGGGGCTCATGCTCGAGAACATATATAGTGATGGTTACTTTCACCAAGATACAAGGTACTTGTGACCCACAACAAGATAGTACATAGGTGTTATTTCCCATGATTTGTGCTCATTGGATATTTTTTACTCACTGTTGGAATATGGCGTGTTTGGTTGGTAAATTCAATAGTGTCTATGTTTTATTAAAAGTGTACATTCTTTAAATCATCCCTCTTGAAAACAATTTTTGTTTTGAATTTTCACCTCTTTGAATATTGTTACTAGAATTCTTATATATATAACTTGCAAGTTTTTGTCTAGTAATTTTTATAGCATGGGAACACATTTGAAAAAAAACCTTTATATATTTTATTTAAAACTGATGTTTCTTTTATTTTAAAGGAATTTAATTTTGTATAGAATATGTGGCTAACCTACTAGGTTTTAATACTCATGCCTATAGTCTTCATCTTTTTTTATCCCCTGTGGAGGCTTTAGATTGAGTTCAATAGCATAGGGAGACTTGTGATCGTTTTGTTGGAGAGTGACCATTCGGGTCATGTGGAGTTAGTTGGTTTTCTGGTTTAGTTGTATTTTTAGTTTCTTGTACAAACATTGTTCAATTTAATTTTGTAAAAATGTTTATTGGGATGTCTCTTTCTTTCTGTTGTTTGGTTCTTGTTTATTTTTGGGAAAAGTTGTTCCCTCTTGTACTCTATTGATGCCCTTGGTTCTTGTCTTATCCTAGGAGGATAGGTAATGCCTCTCGGGATTTTCACGGGCAGGCCTATGTGACTGGTTCATGGTCAACTCGGGCTGCTTAGTGACATATCATATGGGTTGAGCCTTAGATGATCCTTTATAAATACCACCTACACCTCTCTTAATTTGGTAGAGTTTAGGAAACTCGGAAGTTACCATAGATAATACATCCATTTCCATATGTCGTAGTTCCAACTGCCAACACCATGGATGTTTCACCCTATATCGTGGAGGCTTCCCTATTCATCTATTATGTCTCATGGATTTTGTTTACCCCACATCAGAAGCATAGAATGACATAGAATGATATTATTATAAAATCTCATCATTTATGTCATATGATGTGTGAATTAGATCTTACACCATAAGTTCATCATTTACACTTTATGAAGCATGATGGTGATCTTATACAATAAATCCTCCATACATGTCATAAGTGGAGCACTCCTCTAATCTCCATGTGCTTTACTTCTTGAACATACATATGTTGGATCTACTCCCTAGGTCTTTTTTATCTATTTCTTTCTCTAGAATCCCTGATGTGATATTGTGGAGGTTCTAGAAGTCCTTGAAAAGTGATATTTCTCATGGTTGGTGTACAAACATGGGTTCAAGTGATAAAAACCATGCGAAACCTTGATGTCGACTTCGAAAACTATAACGCCCCGACTCCAGTTACCCAGAGTTGGTGCACTACTATAATACATTAGCATTATTACCAGGAATTGTATCCCGAAGGACCGATCAGTTTAGCAGTCTTGGAAAATAGATTACATACAAGAATGTTACATTACACTTTATAACATACAAAATAGCATAAATAATCATTTGAGAAAACCATTTCTCCATTTTCTTTACATTGTATCTCAATCATAAAACACTTCTTGGGATCCTGGGAAAATAAAACATAAGAAAGGGGTGAGCTCAGATGCTCAGTAAGGGTAAATAATTTAGGAGAAACTTTTAGAAATAAGCATAAACATTTAAAAAAATGTGCAAAACTAATAAAAAAGCCTTTTAAACATAAAATTCAGCATAATGTGGAAAATATAAATCAAATAATGCCATTTAATTATTCACATGTATATTCTACTATTTGAATAATCACATGAAATATCAATAGCCACTTTCAAAATGATGGAATGCATAATTCTAGACTTCATAACCACATAGTTAAGGCCTTGTACCAAGACTAAAAATAAGATTTTTTCAAGGCCTTGTGCTAAGACACTAGTTTGAATCATGAGACCTACCGATGCATAGAGGAACTATATTGAGCTCCACCCATCACATACTATGTCCAATGCATTCCTCATATGAAAAGGATTAAACATAACATAAACATTCGTATTAAAACTAGCATAAACAATGTCAATATGTTATCCATAAACCATGAATGATATAAAAATATCACATCCACATTCAAACATATCACAAAACCTTCAATAAAATATACAAGATTTGTATCATAATAAATCAACTTAAAAAAAGTTTAAAATCCATCAAAGGATGTTGACATAGATTAAAATGATTTGTAATACTCTTTGAGAGAAATATCCATTTTTCCTGAAAACACTTAAAAGTTACACAATTGAGAAAGGAAGAAAATTAAAGATTTTTTTAATAAAAGTGTACCTTACCACTTTGAATCTTTTGAAAGGAATTAAACATTTAAAAACATTCATTCCCATATAAATAAATCCTTAAATACCATTTCGAAAACATGGAAATTAATGAGAATGAGTTAGAATAATAAATATTTAAAACATTTAAAATGATGTTTTAGTAAAAAATTAACTTAAAAATCATCCCTTTGAAAACACTTTTATGAATCATGGACGTGGATAATAAATATTTTCCAGTAGATACTTATGTAAAAATAACCTCAGATAATAAAGATATTGTGAAATTAACCCTTACCTTGCACTTTCCTTTGGTAGAGGGTACATTTAACCTCCTGTGTAATGACCATAGTATGTTATTAAATTATACCATAACCAAATTCATATTTATTATATCATAAATTATTCATTTATGACATTATACTACCCTTTTAATAATTATTTCCATGTTAAATTAACATTTTTGGTAATGATCAAATTCTTTATCGTACGTGTTTTAACATGTTATTCCTTATCATATCATTTAGATCATAATTTTAATACATGAAGAAAGTAAACCATGATTTATATATCCTATATTTTTAGAATATAAATATTTATAATATATATAAATGAAATGGAAGGCACCATTTATGGAGACGGTAGGTCATACGTACGCATAAACGTTGTTTCTGTTTTCATGTCGTATTGAACAAAAGTAAGTGAATAATATATATGTATGTACATATATATATACACACACACACACACACACACACACACACACACACACACACAGAGATATATATATATATATCTAGTAGCATTATTATTTCATATATTACATACTTGTTATAAATAATTTTTTTAATAATTGTTGAATGATGAATGTGGGAATGAATCTCATCGCGTCGTGGAGACGGTAATCCGTACGTATACACGAGCGAAAATATCATTATATAAATGGGTAAATCATATGTAATTGGATGGTATATCATATATAAATAATCATTACAATGTTATAATTATTATTTACATTATTTATATTCATTATTATACCCATCAAAATAATGAAGTGTCTGAATAGCAAACTACACCATGATGTGGAGACGGTAAGCCGTACGTACGCACGTATGGTGACTTTGTCATTCATGTAAAGGATAGAATAATGAATCTGGTTGAACCATTTTTATAAAAAAATTACAGTATATATATTATAATGGAGTTATTATTTTATAATAAAAAAAAGAAATAGGAAGTGCTAGAAAAAAAGAACTTGGAAGAGGTGATGAAATATTTACCTCTTTTTCGGGTTCTTCCATTTGATTTGATAAAAAAGGCTCCATTGGTGGGCTTTCTGACAAAAGGAATTCATCTAGGATTAAGGGAGGAATTTCAGTAGGATTTTTGGGCATGGTTTGGCCGAGCCAAATGTATTTGGTGGTGTGAAATTAAGATAAGGGGAGGGACCCTTTTATAAGAGAGGTGAGGGTCACTTCAGGAAAACCATGAAATATTATTTTATAATAAAATCATTTTTTTAATGGATCAAAAATAATTTATTTCGAAGATAAGGTGGGGATGGGTCGAAAAATGTTCAACCAATAGGTTTTAGACAATTTTAGGTTTCCATTTTAACCCTATATTTTAAATATAACTCTTAGTTAAATATATTAACTTTTACTGTGTCTTCTTGTATTCTTACACTATATGGTTAATAATGTTACTCTAAACATCCAAGAGAAACTCATGTGGTTCATTAATGATATATATAATATTATTTAAGGACTCTGGACGATCATTAGATTTTTAAGAATATTATATCAACCAGTAATAGAGTTTTTGTTTTAGAAACTATTTTATGTCAATTTTTACACTATTTGGAATTAATTTTTTTATTAAAATAATAAGAGTATTATTACTTCTAAAAAATTTATTTAATCAACTCTAAAATTTCATATTAAACCATTAAATTATTTGAATTCATAAAATGTCACATATTACCATTATTTGGGTATTTATAATATCAATTTTTTAATATTTTATTAATAACCTAATTACTGAATCATCATTATGTCATAAATAAATTTAATTATTTATGTCTAAAAAAAATAAATAAAATAAAATTATGTAGTAAATATTTCTATATTTCTAATGAATATTTATTGTTTATTTTTTCTTATGTATAACCCTATATTAAAAATATTTTAGTTATGAAAACTTGAATTTATCACTTTTAACTATTCTTTAAATTAAATAATATTAAATTTCCTAATCTAATCCAAGTGGATATAAAGGGTTATATTTTATTCCTATGGTTTTTTTGGTCAAATTACATATATCCAATAGAATTAGGAAACATGTATTCTAAAAATCACATCTTTTTTACCATTAATTACCCTATTTACTTTTAACTGTGGTAATAAAAGTCAAAAGTTACTATTCACCAAAAATTATTTTCATCTTATTGAACCACATTTTACTTAATAAGTTTAACCATGTATCTCAGATTTTTGTGATTCAACTTACAGAAGCGGTAATATTAATTTTTATGCAAATTTTCAAATGCTCCTTGAAGGTAGGTAAAAAATGTTAAAAAGTTCAACAAAATTTTATACATCTAATTTTATTATAAAATGACTTCAATGAATTACAATGAACTTATATAGGTGTTATATATATATTTTGACTTAAAATAAATTTAAATAATGTAAATAATATTTTAAATAAAATGTCGGTTTTAAATCATTACACAGTGTATTTAACTATTCATTAAAAATTGAAAGTTTTCAGAAAAATATCAAAAATTCACCCTATGATAATTTTAATATTATGAATTTAAAAATTAGGTCTATTTTACCAAATTAAAAACATAGAATTTTCATTTATTAATTAAAAATTAATTTCTGTTGTCAAAACCAAAAAGAGAGTTTTTAAAAACGAAAAACATTCAAAAGATTGACATGTGTTTATGTGAAATTTAAATGTGAAATTACATTTAATGACCTAAATTATATTAAATGATAAAAATATAATTTAATTATACATCCAAAATATTAAAATTTATAATTTAACACTATAAATTATTTCGATTAAAAAAGTTGTATTCAATAAAAATTTAGTATTTTTTAGTATTCATCAAAATTTGAAAGTTATCAGAAAAGTACAAAAATTTATCCAGAATAAATTATTATGTCCCGATTATAAAGAAGAATTTAATTTAATTAAATTGAATATATAAAATTGTCAAATAGTTGTTTTAAAAAGGGTTCTCCATTAAAAGGAGGTAAATAACATTTTTTTAAAAATACTTCTTTTATCTAAAAAATGAATTTGTTCTTATATTATGTCAAAGAAATACATTATATGGATGTTAAAATTATATAGACTGTATAATATTCTAAATTCAGTTAATAATATTCATAACTGATTTTTGAACGGCTAGTTTGGTAAGTTATGATGCACTCGAACTCGGTGTTGCATGTAGCACAAGCTATTAAATTACTTTAATGAGATAACGTACTATTAGATATTTGGGTGTGACATTCTCCCCTCCTTCAATAAATTTCATCCTCACAATTTGAAATTTTTAATCGAAAATAAAAGTTTAAAAATAGGAAAATGCCTTTTTGGAAAACCCACATTGCAAATTTGGTAAATGAAATTTTTCCTTAATAAGAAGGAAAGGGAATGAAACAGTTACCAGCAAATTATGATCTCGAATAAGATAAAATTTGTGGAAATTAGAGACACATAATTGGAGGAAAAATGTAAATATATTTAGAGAGTGATTGAGGTCATCAATCACAAACAATTATAAAATTGAGGGCCTCAAATCCATCTATCTATAATGATTTAAAATATTGTTTGTTCAACATAAGGTATTAGGATAACATATTTATGGTTTTATGATCCGTTACCTAAAGAATAAGTATTAATTTATTCATAGAATAGGAGGAAAAAATATACTTGAGAAGTAGAGTTTCATCATTTTACTAATTCTTTCCACAAACTCATCTTTCACACCAAAATATAATAGAATTCGAAATTTTCTATTTATCAGAATCGTATAGGGTTTAAAAAAATAATGAATTTTTAATTCATTTGTCTGACTATTTAAAAAAACTACAATATAGAAACTAGGACATCATGTAGGCCAATGGTAGGTGATGCACCCTTGACGCCCTTTACTTGTGGGTTCATGTCCTGCGGCCTTTCCGGATGTGATAGGTTGTCGCCCGACCTCCAGGTTTTCCTTTTTATGAAAATTCAATAATTATCTCAAGAAATGATTTAACCTTAACAATAGTATACAATGTCAAACTTAATTGATTCCAACCTTTAGAAATATCCAAAATACTTCTATCCAAACTCAATTTCCAAAATTTATATGCATAATAAACACAATGAAGATCATTTTTTCCATGTAATAAAATGTGAATACCTTCATCATGAATTCTTTTAAAACACTCTAACACAATGAATTACCATAAAACCTTATTGATTACATTCATGCTCCCTTATTCTGTATAGAAACTATATATATATTCATAATATCAATTTTTTTGAATATTCCAACAATAAAGGAATAAACAAACCATTAATCAGTTTCAAGGTAGTTAAGAATATCTAATAAAATTTACCCAAATCAATAATATATTATTCCAAAATCACTACCACGGTTTCGGAACCATATTATGGTTTACCATTCCTTCAACCATGTTTTTTCCAAAAAAAATTAACCAGAAACGGTGTCACTTTACTTGGAACCATACAATTCTCAAATTCTTAATGAAATAGAACTGCAGTATAATCCTTATTTATTTCCATAATTCATATAACCAGTACATCATTGATAGAACACTCAAATGAAATAAATCTTTAATAACAATATAATAACCCTAGTCATTCCTCTTCATCTGTGGTAGTATCATAACATGAGAATTATCCAAGAGCATCATTTGGGGCCTACTCTGATGATTTGGACATTTATTCTATTAGTGTCCAAACTCATTTTAGATTAAGAATTGTACATTTAAAACCTTTTTCTTACCCTTACAATCACGTACGTGGTTTCCTTTTAATTCACACTTATAAAAAACTCAAATTCCTTTCAATAATTTACCAAGGTGATTCTTTACATAGTTATCACATATGGGAAAATCCTTCTTTCCCTTCTTCTCTTTATAAATCATTCTTTCTACCATCCTTTTATTCTCTTTCTTCTCTTTAATTCCATACGACTCATAGAATTATTTACTTCTCTTATTAACACATGATACTATTTATTCATATATTGAGAATAAATGTGTGACTATTTCCCTTCTAAATTTTGGCTTAATACCATGAAAGATATGATCCTTATTAATTTTTGGATCATACGCATTGTTGGAGTTCTCATTCATTCTACTGGGTGCCATTTATAAATAATGGAATACACTAAGTTAGTTTATGAATCGCAATTCATAATTCAAAATGATTCAAATACTTAACTTAAATTGAAATGTTTATGGATATAATCCAAAATCATGTAAATGTTTTATTTGAGGAAGTATTACTCCTAAATCCTTTATAATGGCTTGTAATGAAAATATGATTTATCCTAAGCATATCCCCCTGGAGTGTCTAACCATTAGTGCAGCAAGGCCCGCTGTCATGCACCGGTTCTTGTTCGAGTCTAGCGCAAAGCGGTGTTTTCAGCTTTTACCCCTAGGTACATATATGCATAAGCTTCCTCTACCTGCTCCTATCTATATAGGGATGTATTTCTTGGAAAACTCACAAAATCTCTATAGTACCAAAATTCTAGGAAGTTCTTCTACACTAATCCTCAAATTCTATCTTAGGGTAATGTTTCCTAATCAAAGTTTATCTAAATCCAGTTTCCATGTTTATTGCTAAAATTCCTCAGATACCAAATCTAACGCCCTGAACCCAATTACCCAGAGTCGGTGCACTGCTTTAATACATTGGCATGATTACAAGGAATCATGTCCTGAAGGTCTGATCAGTTTATCATTCTTGGAAAATAGATTACATACATGAACATTACATTACAATTTCTAACATACAACACAACATAAATAATCCTTTGATAATGCCATTGTTCCCTTATCTTAACCCTGTATCTCAATCATAAAACACTTCTTAGGATCCTGGTAAAAAATAAAACATAAGGAAGGTGTGAGCTTAGATGCTCAGTAAGGGTAAATAATTTAGCAGAAACATTCAAAAATAAGAATAAACATTTAAGTCAATGTGTAAAACTAAAAAAATCCTTTTAAACATAAACTTCAGCATAATGTGGAAAATATAAATCAAATAATTTCATTTACTTATTCACATGGATATTCTACTAGTTGAACAATCACATGCAATATCAATAGCTACTTTCACAATGATGGAATGCATAATTCCAGACTTCATAACCACATAGTCAAGGCCTTGTGCCAAGACTACAAATAAGATTTTTTCATGGCCTTGTTCCAACACACTAGTTTTTCTCATGAGACCTACCGATGCATTGAGGAGCTATAGTAGGCTCCACCCATCACATACTAAGTCCAATGCATTCATCATATGAAAAGGATTAAATATAACATAAACATTCTTATTAAAACTAGCATATGAAATGTCAATACATTTACCATAACACATGAATGGTATAAAAATAACACATCCACAGTCAAAATTATCACAAAAACCTTCAATACAACATGGAAGATTTGTATCATAACAAATCATCATCAAACAAGTTTAAAATCCATCAAAGGATATCGAGATAGATGAAAATGATTTGTAAAACTCTTTGAGAAAAATATCCCTTTTTCATGAAATCATTTAAAAGTTATAAAATATATAAAGGAAAAATTTAAGGACATTTTTTAATGAAATTTTCCCCAACCACTTTGAAACTTTTGAAAGGAATTAAAATTTTAAAAACATTCATGTTTATATAAATAAATACTTAAAACCCATTTTTTAAATATGGACATTAGTGAGAATGATTTAGAAAAATAAATATTTAAAACATTTAAAAACATGATTTGGTAAAAACGTCCCTTAATAAATAATCACTTTGAAAAATATTTTATGATACATGGGAAAGTATAATAAATATGTCCCAGTAGACACTTACGTAAAAACAACCTCGGATAATAATGATATTGAAAAATTAACCCTTACTTTGCACTTTCCTTTAGTCGAGGGTACGTTTAACCTCTTGTATAATGACCATAGTATGTTATTAAGTAATAACAGAACCATATTAGTATTTATTATTTCATACATGATTCATTTATAACATTATACTACCCATTTAATAAGTATTTCCATGATAAATTAACATTTTAGGTAATAATCACTTTCTTTATTGTGCGTCTTTTCACACGTTATTCTTGATCATATCATTTAGATCATAATTTTAATAAATAAAGAATATAAACCTTGATTTATATATCATATATATTTATAATATAAATATTTATAATAGATAGATATATGAAATGGAAGGCACCATTTATGGAGACGGTAGACCATACGTATGCATACATGATGTTTCTGTTTTTATATCGTATTGAACGGAAGTAAGCGAATAAGATATATGTAAGTAAATATATATATATATATATATATATATATATATATATCCAAAAGAATTAGTATTTAATATATTATATACTTATTAATAATAAATTTTTTATAATCATCGTTGAATGGTGAATGTGGGAATAAATCTCATTGCGTCGTGGAGACGGTAATCCGTACGTACGCATGAGCGACAATATCATTATATCGATGGTGAAATCGTATGTAATTGGATGGTATATCATATTTAGAGAATCATTAAAATGTTATATTTATAATTCACATTAGTTATATTCATTATTATACACATCCAAATAATGAAGTGTTTGAGTAACAAAATACACCACGACGTGGAGACGGTAAGTCGTACGTACACACGTTTGGTGACTATGTCATTCATGTGATGAATAGAATAATGAATATGGTTGTAAAATTTTTATAATAACATCAAATTATATAAAAGATACTATATTTGTTATTTTATAATGTAAACAACAAAGAAATAAGTAGTGGAATAAGAAAATAACTTTAAAGTGGTGATGAAATATTTACCTCCTTTTCAGGTTCTTCCTTTTGATTTGATCAAAAGAGCTCCATAGGATGGATTTATGACCAAATTAAGGCCTCTATGATGAATGGAGGAATATTTGTAGGATTTTTGTGTATGTTTGGGACGATCCAAATGGCTTTGGATGTGTGAAATTAAGATAAAGGTAGGTACCCTTTTATTAGAGAGGTGAGGATCACTTTAGGAAAACCTTGAAATATTATATTATAATAAAATAATATTCAGTTTCTAATGGCTGACAAATGATTTATTTAAAATATAAGGTTCTTATGGGTCGAAGACATTTCAACCAATAGGTTTTAGACAAGTTTAGGTTACCATTTTAACCTTATCTTTCAAATTTGACTATTAGTTAAATAGTTTAACTTTTACCATGTCTTCTTGTATTCTTACACTATAGGATAATGAACATACTCTAAACTTACAAGGGAATCTCAAGTGGTTTATTAATGATATATATAATATTATTTAAACCCATTTTCATAACCTTATATTTTTAGGAATATTATATAAACAATTAATATTGTTTTTGTTTTAAAAACTATTTTATGTTAATTTTGACACCATTTAGTATTTGTTTTTTGTTAAAATCATAATAGCATGATTACTTAAAAAAACAGATTTAATCAACTCTAAAATGTAATATTAAACTAAAAATTATTTTAATTCATCAAATGTTTAAAATTACCTTTATTTGGGTATTTATAATATCAATTATTTTAATATTTTATTAATAAGGTAATTACTACGTCATCATTGTGTCATAAATAAATTTTGTTATTTACGGTCTAAAAAATATAAATAAAATACCATTATGTGTGAAATCTATTTAAATTTATAATTAATATTTATTTTTGAATTTATATTATGTATATCCCTATATTAAATTTTTTTTAGTTATGAAAACATGAATTTAAGACTTTTAAATCTTCTTTAAATTTAATAATAATAAATGTCTTAATCTAGTACAAGTTCACCTAAAGGATAATATTTTATTCCTAAGGTTATTTTTGGTCGAATTACACTTATTCAATAGAATTAGGACAAGTGTTAGGGTAATTATAATATTATTTTTACCCTTAATTACCCTATTTACTTTTAACTGTGGTAAATAAAAGTCAAAAGTTACTATTCACAAAAAAAATTATTTTCATCTTATTGAACCACATTTTACTTACTAAGTTTATCCATAAATCTTTTATTTTTTAAATTCAACTCACAAAAGCGGTAAAATTTTGTTTTATGCAAATTTTCAAATGCTCCTAGAAGGTGGGTAAAAAACGTTAAAAAGTTTAACAAATTTTGTACATCTAACATTATTAAAAAATGAATACAAGGAATTAAATTGAACTTATATAGGTATTATAAATCTATTTTGACTTAAAATAAATTTAAATTAAGAAAATAATCATTTAAATTAAAAGTAGGTTTTAAATAATAACGTAGTGTATTTCACTATTCATCAAAAATTGAATGTTTTCCTAAAAATACCAATAATTCACCCTAAGATAATTTTGATATTTTGAATTAAAATATGAAGTATATTTTACCAAATTTAAAACATATATGTTTCATTTATTAATTTTAAATTAATTCCCATTATCAAAACCAAACAACTGGTTTTAAAAAAGTAAAAACTATCAAAAGATTGACATGTGTTTATGTCAAATTTAAATGTGAAATTACTTATATTGACCTACATTGTATTAAATGATAAAAATATAATATAATTATAGATCCAAAACATTCAAATTTATAATTTCACAATATAAATTATTTCGATTAAAAAACTTGTTTTCAATTAATATTTAGTATTTTTTAGCATTCATCAAAATATGAAAGTTATCAGAAAAGTACCAAATATTTTCCCAAACTAAATTTGTATATCCCGATTCTAAAAGAAGAATTTAATTTCATTAAATTGAATATATAAAAGTTTCAAATATTAGTTCTAAAAAGTGTTCTCCATTAAAAGGCGGTAAAATTTCATTTTTTAAAAATACATCTTTTATTTGAAAAAAATGAATTTGTTCTTATATTATGTCTAATAATGACATAATATTGATGATAAAATCATATAGAGTATATAAGATTCAAAATTCAGTTAAAACTATTCATAACTGCTTTTTGAGCAGCTAGTTTGGTAAGTTGTGGTGTGCTCGAACTCGGTGTTGTGTGTAGCATAAGCTATTGAATTACTTTAATGAGATAACGTACTAATGAATCTTGGGGTGTTACAAAAACTATGAGGTAGAAAGTTCATTACCTTATTGGTATCATTTTTATAGTTGTTTACATTATAATAATATATTTTTTATCATTTGATACTTTTTTTTATTATGATCACAATGTTGTTATGTATGCTCCTATATACTCACGATGATATGCTATGATTTCTTGTCGGATCTCCCTATATGTCTGTTGACATTTCATTTGAAGTTCTGATTAGTACTTTAGATAGGTAGACCATTATGAGATATTATCAATTAGTAGAGGAGTTTTCTTTATTTTGATGATGATGACAGGAGACCTAAGAATAAGGTGGAGGTACGAGGTTGCGATAGTGTTGTATTGAGGGTGTTCTTAAGGTAGCCTTGATTTTCCAAGTTCCATTCACCACATGATAGCCTAGTCGATGTGAGTATTCGATATTCAAATCTAGAGGACCCGATTAACTTGATCCTCTTTAGGGATAGATGATTCTAGGTATCATTTCCCTGACACTATGAGGATTTCATATAGGGGATAGTTTGTTCACTAATTATATATTTTGATATCTTTTTGGCAAAGAGGTGAAGCTAGTATAACCAGGGGTTTATTGTAGTTAGTTAACACACGAATTCTCAGTTTTGTGTTGTGTGTTATTTACCATTCCACATTTATTGTCATTATTATCATACACTTGTTATTCTTGAGAACATTAGTTATGGACACATTGGTGATGTCATATTGAGTCTGGTACTCACACCCTATGATGAAATTTCAGTGCACTTTTAGAATTCATGGGAGATCTGGTGAAGGGAAAGTGCTATGTAGTAGATATCTAAGAAAATAGGGATGTAGTTAGTATTATATGGGAGAGGAATTTGGTTGACTCATTTTATTTATTGGTTCATTAATTTTATTTCATGAATGTAGACATCTTTTCAAATTAGGATCTCTACTTTATATGACATCTATGCCATCTTTATTATTAAACATTATTACAGAAATGATTTATGGTTATTCATGAAATTTTATATATTATTCCAATGTAATGACATGATTTAGAGGGTCTAGTCTCTCCAATTTTAGAGATAGATCCTCATTATTATTCAGGAGTGTCTTTTATGCAGGGAGGTGCCCATGAGGTAACATGTCATTCTGAATCAGACCTGGAGGTTTGGGTTTAGGTGTTACAAAGTGGTATAAAAGAAACATGATTTTAAAACACGATTTTTCTTATACCTTGATTTGGGATATGATAGAAAAGAGTTATTATGGTTGGTAATCAAGCAAGGGAACAATTTCTATGCCTGGCCAACACTGTATAGTAGACCTTTATGTTTCCATAAAATTGGGGATTATGTTTTTCTATAACAATTGATTAAAATCACCTTGGGTGATGAAAATGGTGTTTATATGAGATTTTTGAGGCATATGATGCATTCATGAATCATTACTAGGAACATAGGTTCACATGTCATATTTATATATATATACTTATTGTTGTGATTCATAAGTACTCCATTAATAAAAATTTGTTAACTTCTATTATCTACTTGAGATAGTTTCTTTGACTGGGTGATATATATATATATATATATATATATATATATATATGTCTTTCCATGTTATGTGATATATCTTTATTAGAATTTATTTGTATAATTGGGAACACTATTGTGTTAATATATACATATGACTATAACTTATGTGAACGTATAGAGACAAGTGTTAGTGGAAGGAGGGTTAAACCTTTCGTTGATAATAAACTCCTATTAAATCCTTGTATAATCCCATAGACTAGCATGCAATTAATGAATTTCAATTTTTTCTTATGTTTTAGAAGATTCTTCCTCATATTTTTCTGGTTGGACCACTAACTAGGAAGGGTTCTCTAGAGACCACTCTCACACCTTCCTTAGTGGTATATGAAGTGGTTCCTTACCAACCTTCACCAAAATCCATGGTGAACTACCCCAAGGAATTCTTGATCTAACATCCCCCAACCTTTCAACACAATGACGGGCCATTGGATTTTGAGTATTGGGTGGAAACCATAGAGATAATATTTGACCACATTGTGACACCATCATATATGAAGGTGACTCTAGAAGAGTTCATTATACAGGGACTCGTTAATAGTTGCTGAGGGAGTTATGGTTAGGATAAATGATGTGAGGGTCTCTTCTAGGATACATCCAAGGAATTTTTTATTAGATAAATCATTTATAAAATTCTTAATATTGATCACACATTGGAGTTCATGGCAATTAAGTAGGCCTCTTGGATGGTATTAATGTACTCCATATTCATTAATGTGATCCGGGGTTTTTTCACTGCTTCTAGTCGGTAATGATGCTTAGAAGTCCTAGAATATTGAAATCAAACTTCAACCCAACATTAGAAATTAGGTTCAGGGATTTTATTTATCTTCATACCCATTAGTTCTACAGAAGGACCTAAACATTGAGAGGATATCTCGAGGATGGATGATCAGCTGGTCTTTTCCTCCCATTCAATACTCATATGGTTAGACCTCCTGTTGCTATTATGAGTGATTATTTTGATGGAAGAAAGAGGAAGCATAATGATATAAAAAAGAGAAGTTTCATGAATCTATAGTTATGTTCAGTATCTTTTGTTCCATATGGAGGAAACCCATAGTGTTTCAACTATAGTAAGTTTGGATACTATAGTTAGTTATTCGCGACGACCCATATTTAGTATCAGTAGTGTGATATGATTGGATATTTGTAGTAATTTTGGGAAAGGTCGTTTTCATAGAGAGGGGGAGAGTCTCAACCAGTGAACCATAGGTCAGGATAGGGTTCTTAGTATAAGACACATACTGGACACACACCTCAGGGATATGTTCATAAGGATGAGGCTGGAAATGTTTACGTTAGGGATCAGAATCTTGGAAAATGTGTAGAGGGTCCATCTATAGTTAGATGTGCAGCCTTGATCACATATACTTTTTCTACTATATTAATTGATATTGGTTCATAATATTCCATTATTTCATCACAATTAGTTGCTGGAATTGACCTAAATAGTAATTTATCTTCTAAGATAGTCTCTCTTGACCCACCATTGGGAATTAAAGTTGACCATATCTAGTGGTTTCTATAGTTTCATATAGTTTTCATGGGTTATGGACATCTCTGGGAGTTCATGATATTAGAGATGAAGGCCACTGATGTGATTCTTAGTATGGACAGGTTGACTACATTCTGAGATAACATAGTCTATTATATAAGGCATGTGTTTCTCACTTGAATAAATGAAGAGAAGTTCATGATGACTGGAGAATGGGAAATGGGAGAAGAATGAGTTTGAAATGACCTAATTTACCTCAGTAAGACCACAACATAGATGGAAGGTTCATATCTCTTGTAAGAGTCAAAAAATACCTATCATCTTATCATCTAGTTATAGACCTCTATTAGGATGTATTTGTAGATGAATACATAGGACTTCTTCCAGATAGAGAATTTGATTTTGAGATTCAACTCATTTCGGGAGAACACTAATTATTTAAACCCCCTTATCACATAGAGTTAAATAAGCTAATGAAGCTCAGTGTGCAGATGGATGACTTGTATTTGAAAGGATTTATTAGGATAAGCACTTCAAAATGTGGTTCATCATTGTTGTTCTCTATGAATGAGTAATGTATTCGTTGAATCTTCATCGATTACAAAAATACTAACTCGGTGATAGTGAATAATTGATATCCTTTTCTAAGATTGGTGATCTCTTTTACAATATATAGGGAGATGAATGGATCTCCAAGATAGATATTAAACCAGAAAATCATCACTTGAGAGTTGGAGAGGAGGAAATTTTAATGGTGGTGTTTCAGATAAGGAATGGATTGAATGAGTACATGGTGATGATGTTCAGGCTGAAAAATGTTCTTGCATTGTTGATAGAACTCGTGAAGTAGATCTTACACCCATACATAGAATCATCCATCATCTTGTTCATTGATGATATCCTTCTTTATTAACCAAAAATTGGTCAACATGCCAGGCACCTGAAGATAGTTCTAATTATTCTTGGAGCACACTAGATTTATGCCATGTTATTGAAGTGTAAATTATGTATTTAGGGGGTGAAGTTCCTAGGACATTATTTGTCCGATACAAGTATATATATAGACCCAAATAAAGATGAGGTATTCATCCCATCAATTTTTTCCCTAAACTTGTTTGAGATCATGAGTTTTCTAGGTAAATTAGAATATTAAAAGAGGATTATTTAGGACTTATCCCAACATTTGTTAACCAAGAATTCCCTAACGAAGAAGTGAGTGAAGTTACAGTCGTTGAACCAGTGTGAACTGGTTTTCCATGAGTTAAAGATAAGGTTAAAGATAGATCCAGTAATGAAACACCCTAAAGCTATGATTGTTTATGTAGTGTACTACGATGTTTCCCGTGTTGTCTTGGGAGTAGTTTTAATGCATAGAAAATATTTAGTGGACCATGCGTCTATTTATCAATGACCACATGAGCATAAATAGAGTACACATTACATGGAGTTTTCAACTATTTTCTATGCTCTAAATTAATGGAGACATTATATCATCCAATGGGGATTTTTTTATATAGACCACAAGAGATGTTTGGTCAAGTATCTATATACATTAGACTTTGAGATTACGTATTAACCAGGTAAAAGTAACTTCTTTGAAAATACTATTAGCTGTGATATGTAGGTTGAGAAGGTTTTTGTTGAGTGGCTTTCCCAATAATTGGGGCACTTTTTGAGCTTATTCTCTAATTAGAGGATGGATAATTTATAGCACTATGGTTTTAATGAATATTCTCTTTTGGTATTCACATATTCTCATTTTCACTAGATACAAGCCAGAAAAGAGTCAAAATTAGGGTGCCCTGTGAGGATGAAACAACTAGCTGGAGGATATCTGTTACCTTGGTGGTCCTTGAGAGATTATGGTGTGATCATGATACATTGGAGAGTAGTAGTATCTACTTAAATAGTAGAGGATCTGATGAGGGATTACCATACCTCTATATCGGAAGTGAATCCTATAGAAAGGAATATTTACCCCGACATAAGGTGATAGTAATGATGTCTGGGGATGAAGAGAGACCTTATAGGGTTAGTATCATGATGTCTTACCGGTCATAGGGTGATGGAAAAACTTTAGTGAAATTGTGAGTTTCTCCATCCACATATAGTGCCCATATAGAAGTGGGTAAACATAACTATGGACTTTGTTATGGGGTTACCCAGGACCCCAAGGAGTTGTGACACAGTTTGGATAGAGTTCGATTGGTAGATGAAAGTTTCCCAATTTTTATCAATATAAGAGACAGACTCATTAGAAGAGTTAGGAAATATCAATTCCTATGATATTTCATGATTTCTTGAAGTTCCCTTGAGTATTGTATCATAAAAATATGCATGATTTAGGTCAAAATTCTGATTGGGCTTGCAAAAGGCCCTATAGAATCATTTGAGGTTGAGCACAACATACCATTTATAGAAAGACAGACAGGTCAAGAAGGCAATATAAATACTGGAGTATTTACTTCAAGCTTGCATATTGAACACGGATGGATTGTGGGATAATCACCTAGACTTGGTAGAGTTTGCATATAAAAAAATCTACCATGAATTGATTTATATGGAACATTATAAGTCTCTTCATGGGATGTCGGGTTGTTCACTACTCAATTATATATAGGATGGTGTTCCAGTAGTTGTGATCCCCATCCTGGTTCAAGAGACCTAAAAGGGTATTTTATGTTCTTCAAAAGATGTTGATCACCACTCAGAGCTGGAGGATATTTTATGCCGACCATAAGAGGAGACCATTGGAGTTTCTTGTGGGTGATTAGGTTTTATTGAGAGTTAATCCTCCATTAAGAAACAAAACATCTCAGGAAGTAGGGAAATCTATAACTATATTTTATGGTACCCATTGAGATCATTGAATGGATAAGGGTAGTGGTGTACCATTTGGTACTTATTTCTCAATTCTGATGTATTCATGACATGTTTCATGTGATACAACTATAAAGGTAGATACCCAACCCTTTACATGTTATCAATTGTAAGGATATTAGTCTAAAGCATGATGCATCAAATGAGGAGAATCAGGTGTGAATTATAGACTGTAGAAATAATTTTCTTCATGCGAATATGGAAACACTTTCCTATATTTAGTTGTAAAATGGATGGATTAAAAGGAGACTTGGGAGAGTGTGGTAAAGGTTCATGCTTGGTAGCCTGATTTTTTCTAACCGAAGCCCTAGATATACTTATCCTGGCTGAGAATTCTTTTGAGGGGGATAATTGTAAAGAAATATTTTCCCTCTTTTTCGAGCATATTACTATATATTTCACAATGTAAAAGAATTGGATAATCCCCAATCATATTTTTTAAATAATAAATCATTCTATGAATAAAAAGAACAACTCAACTAGTTTCATACTGTAGTACTATTTCTGAGTATATTAAAATAGATGGAATAGATGGAATAAAGAGATGGTCTTTAGAGGGATGGTACATGGGGAGTTATAGTGACTGTTAAAATATAAATTTCATATAAATCATTCTAGAATTAAATCGAGGCATTAATCGGTACCGTCATGTGAGTTGAGCCTCATATGATATTCTATAAATAATTTATATCATTCTCTTTATTCAGCATAGTTCTAGAAACACAGATGTACCAAACAGAATAACTCCATCTCCCAAAAAGGTAGTTATGATCACCTGCACTACGGAATCCTCACCGTACACTATGGAGAACTCCTCGATATGGTTTTATGTCCAATATATTCCTTTACATTGTAACAAAAGTGGAGAATGATCTGGGAATATATTACACAAAATTTTTACCATTTACACCATAATAAGTGAATCATATCACTTATGTTGTAAGTTAATCATTTACATCATAAGAAGCACAACCTTGATCATATGTGATAAGTCCTCCCTATATGTTGTAAGTAGAGAACTCTTCTAGTTTCATGGTTTTTAACTTATTGAACTCATGTAAGTTGGATGTATTCCTTGGTTATTTTTTATAATCAACATTCTCTAGAAGCCTTGATGTAAAATTTTTAGGGGTTTTAGGAGTACATGGAATGTTATATTTCTCCTGATTGACCTAAAAACATGTGTTTGGGTGATGAAAACCATGGAAAACATCGAATTTGACTGGGAAAACCATGATGTGGGAAGCTTCCTACCTTCTTGGTATTGTGTTTAAACTTTTTTCTATTATATGATTATATTCATCAGAATTTTATAACATTTTTTATTATGATCACACACTATTATGTATCTTGTTATACCTTATTTTGTGCTCACCTTATATGTGTGTTATTGTTCCCTTTGAGAAAGTGATTGGATATTGAGACATGCAGACCATCATGATAGAATATCCCTTAGCGGGGAAGTGCCCATGATTTCATTGATGGGGACGAGGGACCTGAGAATATGGTGAAGGTATGAGTTAGCCGTGGTGTTTTTTCGAGGGTGTGATTGTGCTATCCTTGATTTTACAAGTTCCATTCACCATGTGATTGCCTGGTCACTGTGAGTACTAGATATTCTCATCTGAAGGACCTAAGAGAGATAGTCTACATGAGGGATATATGACATTGGGTATCATCTCCATGACACAGTTAGGATCCCATAATGTTGATGGTTTGGTCTCTAATGATATATTTTTTTATCATTCTTGCATGGAGTCGAATAAGTTACAACCGGTGGTTTATGGTTGCTTGGTTGGTGCATGACCACTCCAATTTTATTTCGTGTTTATGCATATTCCATATTTATTATCATTTTTGGAATACACATGTAATACTTGAGCACACCTAGTAAGAAAACATTGGTGTTTTTCTATCAAGTCTTGTACTCACAAAATACTCATGCATTTTGGTGTGTTTTTAGATTTCATCATGGATCCTGTGAAGGGAAATGGAGATATAGTTGATAGTTGTGGAAAGGAGGATGGAAATGGTAGTTGCTGAGATTGGAATCAAGTGTATGCATCTTATTTATTGGTTAATTTATCTACTTTCATTACTCTGAACATCTTTCCACATTGAGAGATCTGATTTATATGATATGTATTCCATATTTATTATTCCTCATGATTAAAATGATGTTTTATGGTTATTAATTGTTTTTTATCTTTTATTCACATGCAATGACATGAGGTGGTGGGTATTGTCTCTTCACAATCATACATATACCCTCACTACTAGTTGGTAGCCACTTGCATATGGGGAGGCACACATGATGTCACTTGGGGTTCCAACTCAGACCTGTAGGCTCGATTCAGTGTGTTATAATATATAAACACTTAATTTAATTATTATATTATCATTCAAGTAATGGAGGGCATAGTCTGACTTATAATTTAGTTGAGGGATTTTAATATACTATGCATTAATTTTTTTTATACTTTATATGACTTGTTAATATTAAGTGAATCTTTCTTAATTTTTTAACCATATTGGATAAAACATTTTCACATAATCCAATTAACTTAATTAAAACTTTTAAAATTAATTAATTAATTTATTTTATTGTAGTCTTACATCCATAAAATAAATAATATGTAGAGAGAAATAAATTAACAAATAAATGGCCTGATTATGATCTTATTTATTAGTTGATTTATTTAGTGGAAAATAAATTACTTATGACCTAGGGTAATTAATATTTTTTATATTCTTGGAATTCATTGCATCATTCCACCTATTCAAATGTGTATCACCTGTATTGCTGTCATTAAGGTTCCATCTTAAAAATCATTTAGGCGCATTTGGATTCCCCTTTATTACAAGTATATATAACTCACACGCATGTGAGCGGAAAAAAATAATTGGTTAAGGGGTATTAAATAAATATCCTTAGATGCACAAGTCCTACACAATATTGGAGGTAGGTATGACTCGCATGCCATAAATTTAATTTAATAATTAATAATCTCAAACCCACAAAATAAATCAAATTAAATTAATAACAAAACCTACATTGGTCTTAGTCAATATCAAGATTGGCCATACATGCAAAAAAATAAGAAAAATCAACTTTCTAAAATTCATTTCTTATTAATTATTTATAAATAACTTAAATTACCATTAATTAATTAATTAATTAAGTAATTCTATTTCATCTTAATTAACATTTTAATTCACTTGGATATACACATCATTAATGGAATTCATTGAAAATAATTAGAAAATATAATAATTACAATTTATTATAACAAATTAATTTATCTTCTAAAATTATTTAAAACTATTATAAAATTTTCAAACACAATATGAAACAATCAGTATAAAAAGGTTTTAATGCTAAAATTTTCCATTTAATGTAATTTAATTTTATAATTAATTGGGAGACTACACGGTATGTAATGTCTAGCTATATGGAGGGTACCTTGATTTTTGTGCATCTAGGGTAATCTTTGGGAGCTTCAACGTATACCTTTTCTAGATTAAGTGATATGTACTAATCATATAAAAGTCGCGTGATCCTCTTTCGGTGTGGCTGAGAACCACGATTGGGTATTTAGAGTGAAACTCGGTAGATTACATGACATGTACAATCCATCTACACACCATGTGGTCTGAATGTTGTGTGCCTGTGAAAACCACTAAAGAACAAATAATGTTCATCATTCCAAACTACATGAAATGTAAAGACAAGCTACAATCCTTGAATCACTCATATTATGCATCTAAAAAACCTAACCAATGGCTCAACATGTATTTCTGACATGGTAAATGATAAAATATCGGCCGTTTAGACTGTATACTGATTATGTATATCATTAATGCTCTCAGATTTCATCCTCATACAGTTTAACCATGTATAATGACCACAAATATTGTTTGAAAATCACTACTAACTCGATTTGACTACATAGAATATATTATAGCTATATGCCATGTGCTAGGATTCCCGATCAACATGTAGTGGGTAACAAATGCACTACATCTAATTTATTTCATAGTGCCTAATTTATATCGTGACACTACCGGGTGAAATGAAATTGGGTATAAGACATGTACTCTGGCTACACATCATTGGTCCCATGCCATCTAGATGAGTCCTGAACACTTATATATGGAATCTCTTATTATCCATCATCTTTTATTAGACCTTTAAGAAATAAAAAAAATTAATGAGAAAATAACATGAAATTAATATCTAGCAACTATTTAAAGTAAATTAAAAATAATAATAATTATAAATTTAAAATGTTACCTCTATAATACCACTTGAATGTTCTAGGTGTAACAAAATTTACTTATGTGGGTGATATATTAATATTTATTTTAAAATAGAGTTTCTAAAAACATCAAGAGAGGATCTATCATGATAAATTTGTAATTAATTTATTTATATCAGGAATAATTTATTACCTAATATTAGGAACCTTTATTCAATGAAAATTTCGATCTTATGAAAACCATTTCATATTACATTAACTTTTTTGTAAGTATTCAAGTATAAAATCCCCCAAGTGGTCATCCACATTCACTCCTTTTATCATAGAGCTATTCCAACTAATTGCATGGTGCTAGAATGATGAATCAATTATCTCATGCTATTTTTCCTAATCTCTCTAATATCCTTCAAGATTTAAGGTTTTCTTCTCATTTTTTGAGATTAATGGTGGAGAAAAATTCAAGTGGGAGAATTATTTGTTTACAATGATTCTAAATTATAAATTTTCTAATATTTACTCTATAAAAATAACCATTTATTTATTGATATAGGTTTTATATTAAAATAATTATTTAATTTCATTCCATCCATTAAATAACATTATAATTTTTAAAAAACCCCATTCTATATAATAATAATAATTTTTTATAGTGCACTCCAACCTCTGAAATGATAAATACTTTTTACTAGCTAGTAAATAAATATTTATCAATAGATTTGTTCTTTTCATGTTCACCCTCCTTGAATATGATTAAATACAAAAATAAATATTTAATTCAAATATTTAATTCACCAATAAATGTTTTCAGTCGATAAAAACATGAATTAAATTATTACAAGATCTTGAGTATAATATTTTTTCTTTTAATTAAATCGATATATAATTTAATTGAGATCAATGGAAAAACATAGTGTGTGGCCCTCTATTATTTTTTCTCATTAGTATTTGGATGGTTTTCCTACATTCCATGATTACTGTATAGTAATGGGTCAGGTTAACCCATAGAAAGAACTTAATTTCACCACATTGAAAACCATATATGAGTTCTCACTGTGTAAAATAATCAATTTATTTGAATGTATATTCATCTATGTTTCAAAACTATGTGATCAGTCATTATGATTGATACATATTTCATTGAATATATAAAATAAAAATTTTATTGAACCTTAACCATGGAATTTAACGAAACATTTTTATTCTAATCAAAGGTCCGCTGTAAAACATTCCATAAGGATGGATGAAAAAATTCTTTCATTGAATTATTCATTAGTAAAACATCACTCATGACACACATACTATATCCAACTGACCATAAACTGTTTGTTTTCATGGTTTACTAAATAAATCTAATGGCATGAGTTGTAACATGTATTGAAAATAATATTATTTTCAATACCATTACACATGTTCATAAATTGGAATGTCTGATGCCTCCAAAACATGAAGAATCCTTACTTTCTAGGTTTGTTCTTACATCAATTTTATTAAATATTATCCAGTGAAAAAAATCATTAGAAAAAGTTGTATATGCTTATGAGTAATCTCACCTAACAGTCATATTCTATGTGTACCATAAAAGAATTTTATCTGAATGTAGAATAATAATTAAGAATATCATCGTAACAATTTAAGGTTATCATTGTGGTAGGGAAATTATATGACCTTATCAATGCAATAAATACCCTATGAAATTACTACATTAAATCCATGATAAACAATGAAAAATATCTAATAATTTTTTTAATTGATATTATATGCATCAAATAAAAATGTAATAAATGTACAAACGGATGGTCCAATGTAACAAACTCCAACAGTAAACACATTAAATTAGAATTTTGGAAGATCATATAAATTTTTTTTCTTGTGAAATAAATAAGGTCACACACTTATAATATACTCAAATAACCAAGATCAAACTCACTACCATAACCAATAAACCTCTAGTATCAATTTTATTTTAGGGAAAAAAATTTATCCAATCGGAAAAGAATACACAAATCAATGGGAACTGATACTGCTGATGTCCCAACACATTATAGAAGAAAAAAATCAACTCCTCCATTAAAAAATATCAATTCACCCATAAATAAACCTCATAGATACATCCTCTCACCAAAGGATAATATTATTATTTACATTCTTAATCCCAAAGTATTATGCTTTAAAATATTCATGCCACCACCTCAAAGTCCCTAAAGATAAATTCCTATGAAAATACCTTCCTTATAAATGGATTATTTTATTTCATCAGCATTATATATTATCTCCATTCTAGTCCTAAATTAAAAATCATATACTATTTATGGAATCTAATGCTTCAAAATATCTTTATAACATTATGTTCAAACATGTTTAATAACCAATAGATTAAAAAATTAACTAATAAATTTCTAAATGTGAGTCCCAAGATCACTCACACTACAACCTCCTTTCTAAAAACTTTGAATCCCCTACATAAATTCAACCTATGGTACTTACTTAATATAAAATCTATAAAATGTTCTATAAAAATATTCCCAATATTTACATATCATCTTAGAATCCATGATTTATCTTCCACCACTTTTAGGGAATATCATTAAGTAAATCAACATCTATTGAAACTCATAATAAATCTAGAATCATTACCAATATAAAAAATTGAACTCTTATATCTATTTATTAAGAAGAATTTATCATTAATATAACTAAGAAATTTAGTTATTTCATTCAATGAAAATTTTTTAGCACCCAATCCCATGTCTCCACCGTCTAATTATCATGAAAAAAATCCTAAAAATTCATTAAATACATTTCTTCATCCAAAAAAATAAAAATAAATTAATTTAATTTATAAAATTATATAGCACATCAATATAAAGAAGATTATAATATACTATAAGAATTATTTCCACCCCATACAACCCCTTCACCAAACCAACTAAAATATTAAAAAAACCCCCATAAACATTCTAAATCAACATCATCCTTCCCACTGAAATCATAACTAACTCATTACTTTCACATCAACAATAAAAAAAATATTTTATAAAAATAAATAATTGAGTAAACCTATTACTTTTTCCACAAAATAAATCTATCACTCAACTTAAATGACATATTTATTCAGGAAAAAAAATGAAATATTTTTACAGGTAAAGAAAATCATTACATATCAATTTCCTCATACCATTAAAATGTCTACACACATAAATTTAATTAATTTAGATTTTTTTTAATTAATTTATCATCAAATAATTAAAACATTATATTAAAATCAAACAAAATTCTATTGAAACGTTCCTTTCTTAAAACTACATTTAAATTAAAAATCTTATATCTCTTTTATTATTCAAATTTATAAGTGATTGTATATTCGGAACTTTATCAGTATTTGAGTTAATATATCTTATTTATTTTAGTTTTTTATTATTTTATGTCACTTTTTAAATTGAGTATTACATTTGTGGAGTTCTAAATATTTTAAAGAAATAAGGAGGAAATAATTGTGCGGTAGAGGGTGTTGTGGAGTGATCAACTGGGAAGAAAGACCAGAGGGAGCACACTTTTTAATAGGGTACTATGTTTCAATGTGATTTCATGTATTGATACATGATCTTATAGTCTTTAATTTGATGAATATGGAATATGAGAAGATAAAAGGAACATAAATTATTAAATTATAAATAACTAGCCATCATAATGTGATAAAGTTTAAATGAAGATATAAAAGTTAATATCATGGCCAATTTTTTTAAATGGCACAGTGTGATATGTTGTGACTCATGAATCATGGAATTAACCATGCCATTATTCTATAATTAGGGTGAATTTTATAAATGTTATATCTTTTTTCATCTGAAAACTTTAGGATATCTTTTTGAGGGATATTTAAAGCATCTCGTTTGATTTTTAAGGAGCATTCTAATATGGATTGGGATATAAAATTAATGAAAATTTATATAGTTGATATAAGGATATATATAGAGGTATTTATTTATAAAAATTTATATGGAATTAGTGGTTGATATATTTAGAGTAGTCTTTTGGAGGATCAAATGATGGAGTACTTGGATGGATTTTAGAGGGATAAAGTTTTTGGTTTTTTTAGGTAGGAGTTCAATAACCTCTCTCATGTATATATAGATAAAATCATTTATATATATGAAAACATAAAGGGGTAGAAAATTAGTGTCATGTTTTGAAATAAAGGTTTATTTAATAATGGATTTATCTTGTATTTAATTGTAATTATTTTTGGTTTTATGAAATCATTCATTATTCCACATTTTTTTATCTTGCTTTATGTGATCAATTTTTATTGGTTAATGAATTTCTATAAAATTTTTGAACTAGTTAATTAAATTACTTTTGGAGTAGATAATGATTTTGAGTATCTATGTTTAAATATGATCTTTGATCATATTATCATTATATAAATTGAATTACTTGGAAATAATAAATGATAATTTTAGTAACTAGAAAAAAATACAAATTCCAATATATTGTTTCGATCTAATAATAATAATAATAAAATCAATAATAATGAATAATGGAATTTCATTTACGTCATAACCTTAGATTTTTAAAATCTTGGGGAACATTCATTATTAGAAGTTCTCTTATTTACTTTTTTTATTTCTTTTAATCACATCAATCGATCATCTTGACATTATTACTAGGGTTGCATTCTAGATGTCAATAATATTTTTGAGTTTAACCTCAAAATTTTAACATAAAATACCATATAAATTCATGATTATAAAAATACTTATTCTTAATTGTAAATGCTTTCCAATTAAGAATTAATGGTTCCTCATGTGTAGTTAATGTTTTTATTTTCATTGTTGGAAACTTGTGGGATTAGTGGAATTTTATGTTTGATATATTTGGATATATAATTTATTTTCCACTTTTTTGTATTCTTTGTTATTATTATTTTTTCATATAATGTTATTTAGTTTAGATATTGTGTATTCATGAGAACTCAACTCATAAAAATGCATCGAAGATAAGAGAATGTTTTTTCAATATAATTCCGTGTGGAAGATGAAATTAAATGCAGAAAAATGATGATAACATAGCTAGTGTAGATTGAGTAAAATAATCATATCAATTATACAGGTAAGACAACTAAGTAAAACATCATGGATAGATTATAGATTACCATCAATTATAAGGGTAAAAAATTATTCTTATTCCTCAAGTTTTTGTAAATCAATTCTATGTAAATTAAAAAATAATTTAAATGATATTAAATTTACTTTGATTCATTACGATATATTAAGAATATTAAAACTCACACTTGATAAGTATGCATTAAATTTTTGATAATTTTCAATTTTATTTAGTTTTTGATGATGTGGTAAGGATACAATTAATCATGTTTTAAATATGAGATAAAACAAAAGAAATGGATTCATATCATGGAACTACATTATATCACAAAATGGGGTGATATTGAATTATATTTTTTAGCATGAATTTATCCCTATATGAAATAATGAATCTACACTTACATATCTTGAATATTATAAAATATTAATCAAAGTCACTTTATATTACATGAAATAGATTTAAGTAATTTATATGAAGGTTTCCCCACTATGAATAAAATATATGGTTAATAACGAAAACTTTTTATAATTGGTTATCTCAATCTAATATGTCAAAATTTGTTGTTGGTGTTGGAGGATCATTGATGAAAAACTATTGGAAGAGAGTTATAAATTATTAGACAACATGAACTGGAATAATTTTAAATGGAAATAAGTGGCATAATATCCCACATGAGTATACATAGTAGATACTACTTGATGGGTAGCTAAACAATTAGAGACCTTGATGAGGAATGGGATATAATAATGGACATGAACCAACCCCTGGTATGTAAATTAAATATGTGAATTATACATATTTTAATCATCAATATAATATTTTGGTGTATAATCCCCCATGAAATAATGGATTTCAAAAACAAGATCTGGGGTTCAAACAATAATGACAATGAAAGTCACCAAAGAGCTAAGAAAGTTTAATAGAGGAGGCTTTAGAGGCATTAATTACATGTAATATGGCTTTTTTAAAAGTGATTAAATAAGATTATATGGATCAAATATCATCTATGAGGAATAATGAATTTAAATCGCCACATGGAGAGGCCATGAAGAATAATTATGGGTTACACAGAGATCAAACCATGTGGATAACTAATGTTGATAACTCTTAGGAGTGGAAAAACCATAGAGGTAAGTGTTGAAAATAACGAGGAGAAGGAATGAGATGAAAGTGGAAAATAATATAAAGAGAATGAAAAAAATAAAGGATAGAGAAACTGTAGTAGATAATGAATTCATTATATAATACCCACCACTATATAAACCAATACTACCATTCTAAAAAAGGATGAATCAAAAAATAATTAAAGAACAAATGGGAATGTTTCTCTAAATTTTTAAGAAAAGTTTATATTATCATTATATTTTTAGAATATTTATAAAAAATGACTATAAATAAAAAATTAATAATGTAGGTGGTTCCAAATAGGTCGATACTCGAAGAGATGGAAATAATATCACTTATATGAAAGTGTTTAGCTATAGAATCAAGGATCCTATTACATAAGCACCAAGAAGCTGATAGTTTTTTAATTCAAATTAATATTGGATCTTATGATTTTAGAATCTATTTTCTGGATTTATGTGTAACTATGAGCATAATGAAATATAAAACATTCAATATAATGGGGTTATAGGATAAAAATCTCACCAAGATAGATTTCAAATTTGCATATATAATGGGTAGATATATATGAGGATTGATCAAGAATGTTTTAGTAAATGTGAAAAAAATGTTCATTATAATAAAAATTATAATTATAAATATATATACAAATAAAACAACCCGTATACATGGATGAAAAGTTTTAGTAATAGAAATGCCCTTAGTTTATTTTCAAGGCCGGGAGTTAACTTTGAGTGTTTCTA
Organism: Viscum album; assembly: GCA_963277665.1. Taxonomy (NCBI): domain Eukaryota; kingdom Viridiplantae; phylum Streptophyta; class Magnoliopsida; order Santalales; family Viscaceae; genus Viscum; species Viscum album. Next base: position 1,869,971,662 of record OY728159.1, read on the forward strand.
ATGAGAAATTAAAATATAATATTCATCATGTGATGAATATTAAATGTTTTTTACGATGATATCTAGTTTTAAGTGGAATATATTGTTGTTATTAATGATAAGAAAAAGGTTGTAGTGCATGGAAGGAAGATAAGTTTAAAAATAATATAAAGAAAGATATAATAAGGTTTATTGAGGGGATATAAGATGTTGGAAAAGTTATTTAGAAAAAAATACAAAGGATAGAAATAAATTTTATTTAATATATTAATTAATATTTGTTTTTTTGGATCTTCTAAATATTGTTGGATTGATAGTATGTATGTAGAGAATATTATACCTAAAAGAAATGTAATTTTTTTTTCAGAAAAAGGAAAAAAGAACCATCTATTTGAAGGAATATAAATTGAGTCCATTCATTGATCCAGATCAGGTAAATACTTTCCATTATTCTATTACATGGAAAGATGAGATTATTTATTTCTAAAAGTGTATAAATAAAGAAATTATGATAAGAGACCAATATTTTTTCCTTCATATATGAATCAACTATTTTAAAAAATAAATTAGAATGATTTTAGGATATATAATTAAATATACCTTACAAAAATAAGATTATATGAAATGAATCTCTCACTTTTACTTGTGTGTTTTAATTTTCTAGTTATATGGTGATAATAAATAAGTAATAAAATGGGAATAGAAAGGATAAGTGGTGATTCAATTGTTAGGAAGTGGTGTTTTATTTTATTTTCATTACTTATATTTTTAATTATAATTTTCAAGGATAGGAAATTATATAAAAACATAAATTTATTACTATATTTTTGATTTATGATACAAAGAGTTACTCAAGAATACTATAATATCTTTTTAATGTTATTTTTATATTATTAAATGATTAACACAATGGGTAGTCAGATAAAGATAATATGAGAATAATGATTTTATGAATCATTATTTGATAATATTTGGTGATTTTTATAAATTAAATTACACCAATACTTTTATGATAAAATTATCAAATGTTTATGTCAATTGAAGTATTTTTACTATTCATTTTATGAGTGATTGTAAAATGTTATAATTTACATTCCTAAGAGGTATTATAAGATATTCTAACATATTAATTCTAATATCTTCTTTCATGAATGATTCTTGGGATATAAATCAGTACTATAACTTATATTTTTAATTTTTTATTGAAACATGAATATTTTTAACTAAATTATAACTATTGAGGGAAATGATTGAATTTTTTATCCCCATTTAATTTTAATAATTTTTCTACATTCAATATTTTATTATTACCCTTGATACCATGTATTAACTTAATAGGTGTTCTCATTACAATCCTTTCAATCCCTCATACTATACTCTTAGTATTTTTACATGATTCACAATAAAATAAGTGTGGAGAAAGAGCTTCTTCATGATATTGATGATAATGTTGTTTATTGAAAAAGTAAAAATGTGATGGATTGTCATTTATTGTGGGTAAGAGGTTAATAAGTTGTCTTTTATTATGATAATATAGTTTCCCACTTAAAAAATATCAATATATTGAAAAAAGGGAAAAATTTCATTGGTTTTGGATCATGATTTGTGAGTATTTTAGAAGTGGGTTAAGAGTTAATGGTTGTCATCATTAGAAAACATGATGGAGGATTTTTAATTATTATTAATTAAAAATAATTCAATTTAATTTAAGGATTTATTCTATTTATTTATAATTAATATTATTTTTTTACATCATGAACTTTCCAACCCATTCTATAGAGAACAACCTTGAAAATGACCCCTTTATTAGTGTGTTTTGATTTCTATATGAATATTTAGATATCATGCATGCCTATAAATAAACTGTATATAATTTTGACAAATTTTAAATCTAATTATATGATCTTGAGTGATAAGGGAAATATTTTCCAAAAATTTAAATCAAAAGTGTGCATTAATATTAATGATAAGTTAAAATATTTGGATGGAAGGAAATAAAATATCATCAATTTAGGATGAAAAGTAAAATGGTTCATTATATTTCTTAATAAGAAAAGAGTTGAATTTTTCTATGTGAGGCTTGATATTGTATTCCTCATTTATCTTTATGTTTTATCAATCATGTATTTTGAAACCTGAATATGATTGATTTTATTGGGTGTGATGTGGAAATATATGGTTTATGATTATTAAGAGTTTAGGTGTAAGGAAAAATTAAAAGCTCAAATTTATTCATGTTATTATATTATTAAATTTATTGATAAATTAGTTAAAATAGTATAATTTATTTTCTTTTTAAATTTTTATGGTATTGTGTGACTTGAGGATGAATTTGTAGGATTTTGAAAATTTTTTAAAAAAGGAAGAGGAAATCACTGCGCAAAAAGAGGCATTGCGATATGTTTAATTTTGATTAATGGATAAGGGGAGAATTATTTTTCATGGGGTGATACATTTTATTATTATTTAAAGTATTAAGATGTTATCCTTTTGTTTAATCATGATCAAGGTATAATAAAAATTAAAAAAAGTTCCAAAAAAATTAGACCACAATGAAGCAACTTTCACAACATGATTAATTTGGCATATAGATATAAAATTAAACACCCAACCCAAAATTTTCTAATAATATGATGTAATATGTGTAGATATATAAATCAATCCATAAAAGAAGTAATTTTTCTATGATAAAGGATGTTTTTTTTAGATTTTTACTATTTTTTGTATTCATTATTTTGGATAAAAGATGATATCATTCCTGGAGATATTTAAGGGCTCCCATCCAGTTTTAAAGATTATTTTGTGATTTATCGCGATAAAAAATTAAATGAATGTGATATGATAGATATAATAATTTATGTAGAGTAAGTTATCTATAAAAATATAATATTTTATTGTAAGAAGGATATATTTGGATTAATATTTTAGAGGATTACTTACCAGAGTACTTGGAATATTGGTAGAAGGATAAAGGCTCTATTTTTTATTTAGGATTCTTGGATCCTAACTCATGTCTAACATGGATCAACTCTTTGATTATTATAAAAACCTAAGGTGGCAAGAAATTTGTCTTTATTTTTTTAATGAAGGGTAATTAGATAGTTGATTTCTTTTGTTTTTAATTTTAATTCTTGTTCGGTTTACACCGTTGTTCATTCTTCTACATGTATTTTTATTTATTTCATTATCAATTTTTATTGATTGATGAATTTCTATTTAGTGCATAATCAAGTTATTTAAATTATTTTTTGACCATAGAATGGATTTGAGTATCTCTATTTAAATATGGTTTTATATAAACTAGTAATTGAATGAATCTATATAACTGGCTATAAGAAAATAAGAGTTTAAAACTAGAGAAAAACTATAAGAGTAAGGTATTTTTTATATCTAATATTGATTATAATAAAATAATTAATAATTGGGGAATTTTTATTATCTCATGACTTTGAATTTATAAAAACATGGTGAAAATAAATTATTTTTAGTTTTATTATTTAGTTATATATTTTTTTTAACGGCATCAACAGACCCTATTTACATTCAAACTCAGGTTTCATGCTATGTATCACCATTCTGTAAGTGTTCACCAAATAATAGTCGCATAATTTTTCTTAGTAGATAGTGATTATAAATATAAATATTATAAATTATAAAATTGATTCTCTTTAGAGATTAATAACACCTAATGGGATGAAATATTTATTGATAACAAAGAATTAACAATACACTTAACAAGACCTACATTGAAACCTTTTTATAAAAACCCCATTCTAAAATGAACACAACTATCATTAAAATAAAAACATATCAATCCCTTTCTTTATAAAGAGAAAAAAGTTACAAATAACTCCTGAAATAATTTAATAAGTCAAGAAAACATAATCATAAAACACATGAGAAATGTGAAATCATCCTCAAATGTTATGATAAGAATTTTTAGGGTGGTACTATAACTACCCAAGTATAGTAATCTATGGATTTTTTTAAAACTATGATTATTTTGATGGTTTTGGTTCATTCGATGTGGTGGTAGAGGTTTTGGTTTAATATCCATGTAGTTTGGCGTAATTTCCAAAAACAATACTCGTATCCAAGAAAATACTATGTACTCGTGGCCTGCGCTAGGTACCCATTGGATAGAAGAAGAGAAATCAAGTCCATGAAGGGCCACCAAAATTACGATGCCCCTAGGGTAGTTAACCAGTGGAGCATTGGGTACTCGGTGACAAGAGATCAAGTACTCAGTAGCCACATATCTTTTTTTTATTTCAACTAATTTAATTAGTTTGGATAAAATTTTCCCAAAATTAAAACACCTTTATCAATTTTTGTAACACGCTATGATTTTGTGAAATATTTTTTTTAATTAATTTTATCTTTTTGATATTTTCTATTTCATTGGTCACTAAAAATATTTTATTTTATATTAAAGCAATATATTTGGTTGGATAACACACAGTTAATCATTCACTAAACGGAACATAAATTGTATATTTCTCTACATGGAACACTAAGGTTATCTTATATTACATACAAGAATGACTTTCCTTAATGGCTTGTGTAACATGAAAAACCACATTTTACCAAAATATAGTATATTATTAAAAAAATATATTATTTAATATAATGATATATCCTAGACATTATGTTTTTGGTTATGAATATAATTCACTAAATTATTAAAATACATGATTTAGTTCATTGGTTAAAAATTAATTCGAGATGAATATAATAACTAAATGGATATGAAGGGAATGTTTTTATGAAAACGAATTTTTTACTCATGAATAAATTTTATCATAAAAAATTTATTAAATATTATTGAATGAGATTAAGGAAATATATATTTTATATATTTAATAAAATATTTTTAACATTCATCATATATATTTTATTTTCCTAATATTGGAACAAACCCAATAATATAAATAAAAACCTATATTTTTTTAAAATATGTTTTAATTCCTTTTAATGGTGAACATATTTTAACTATAAAGTTTGGAAAATTTATACATTTTATATATTGAAATAAAATTTATTTTTTAAATATAAAAATAAAAATTATTTGATGTTTAATTTTTGGCATTTTTCTATGAATTTTCTTTTTTGGAAGAATACTTAAAAAGGAAAATTTAATTTGAAGAAGGTTTTTTGTCAGATTTATTTATAAGTTTAAATTATATATAAAGTTTTTTAAAATTATAATTATATAAATTATACCTAAATTAATAAAATTTAGGTTATTGGAATAAATTTTATGTGATATTTGATATACAATCATAGTAAACTTTTGATCATTTTTACTTTAAAAAAAAGCAATGTCATCCCACCCGTGAGATTAATTTTAAATTAATTTCTACCACTTATAATATAGGAATTTAAAAAAATTTATTCAATACTTTTAATCATAATAATATATAATTCATAATAATGAAAAATTAGTTTTTGACCAAAAATATTAGTGAAAGTAACGAAAATTAATTACAATGTATAAGAGAAAAACTAGCTTAAAAAGGGACTAAACCATAATCATAAGAGCCAAAATGAACTATAAACTTGTCTTAAATCCATTGGATGGAAATATTTAAAACCTATACAATCTTGGATCAATGATTTACCATTATTTAATCCTTTTTTTATTGGAAAAACACGGGTGGAATTCCCTTTCATAAATTTTATAAGAATGCCACTCCTTCCATGGATATAAAAAAGAACTCAGCCCTACCACTTCCAAAAACATCTCAATCCACATTGAAGCAAGAAATATCTGAAACAATATCTCATAAAATCATTCCCTTCAACATATATTACTCAAATTTTGATGAAATCCATTAGAGGAATCTCTTTAGTGCAAACCAAAGGAGTTACCCAAATAAGAGGTAACATACTTCCTCAAGCTGTTTCATTTTATTTTCACACTCCAAATCCTCAATTAATCTTTTTTACATGTATATAGAATAAAAAATTATCATAAATATACTCATATATTTTTATTATATGTTTTTTACCTACACAACCACTCACTTCCATCTAATGGGTAACGAACATACTATTCTTGTGTACCGCGAACTACTGACTCAGAAAATGATATTGTTCATTTTTTCTTTCACCTCCTCTCATGGTTGGGAATTATGTTGGAAAATATATTTTTATATGTTATATATGATATTTATTATTTATTTATAATTATTATATAATTCATAACTTCATTATTTCCATCTTATGTAAGTACGATAATTTGGTTTGGGGAAGTGTGTATTGCCGCCTCCTCCCAGCGATGTGATTCCTTCACACAATACCTGGAATGTATTAAGGATACATGTAGTGAAATTATATGAAATATATAAACAATAATAATACTGGAATTATAATATATCTATATATACATATATGTAATTTACTTTCTTTCTTTCAATGTGATAATAAAATGGAAACTGTGTCTATGCATACGTACGACCTACCGTCTCCATGAATGGTCTATTTGATTTCATACTTCTATCATGTATTAATATTATAAAAACCTATATGATAAATAAATATGATATTTATACAGTGTTTTATGTTCTTTAAATAATTAAATAATGATCTAATTAGTATGACCAAGAATAACATGTCAAAACATATATGAAAAAATTTAGTGGATATTAACTGAAACGTAACATTAACATGGAGTTATTAATAAATATATAATATAAAGTCTAAAAAAATTCATATATGTTATTAGATATAATAATATGGTTCTATAAGATATTAATAATAAAATTATATTTATTTAACATTAGTTTTTATTGTGTGCGAATCAAGTCAACACTTAAGGTAAGGGAGTTTCATCTCACTTTTTATTTTCATGATATACATCCCCTATTAACCACTTATTTCATTTTTTGTGTGTATAATTCACATGTATGTATAATATGGTTAATATACATATTTTTTTATTTACCTATCCATTTTATTATATTTAATTCATGGTGGTTATGCTTCAAAATTTAAAAAATCAGTCATGTAATTTGGATTAAGTTTCCCTCTCTCAGATACATGACATTTTATACACAAATATTTTTCTATGAGGTGTATATAATAAGTTTTTACAAGTTATATCATGAATATAATTATTTTTATGATAGTTTAATATTTATTTAATGTAATTATTTCCATTATATTATGATTTAATGTTACCAATGTTGTAATAGTTTATTGCATCAATATCACCATTTATTAAGATTGTTTATGATTATACCTACATTGATGAAATATTAAGATCCATATCTCAATAACACTAATTAATTTTATTAAACTCTATATATTAATGTTATATATTATTAATGGTACCATTTTTCTACTCTTTGGTACTTAAGATAATTAATAAAATTTATTCCATTTCATTTGAAAATATATGTTCTTTCAAAACCGTGTTTTCTAAAAAATTAATTTTATACTATTATTATATGATGTTTAGAAGATATTTTTACCCATGCAATACCTTTTAAAAAAATAGGTTTTAAATTGCGACTTCTTTTCAATTTTTGATCAACAAACTTTTCCGAACTTTTAAGTTGAAAAATTAATTTTTGGCATGTATAGGGATACCTTCCATCATAATTTTAATTTCCTTGATGATTAATTTGTATGTTTATGATGTTATTATTATTATTTTTTTAAATTAATTCCTTTTCCTAATATTCAGGTTTTTTTTATTTTAATTTTTTAAGATAGAAAGGGTTTTAAAATATTGTTTTATGTTGGAAAATGTTTTCAATGATTTTCAATGGATTAGTTATATGTTTTTAAAGGTTGTTTCAAAGAAATATATTTCAATGATATGAAAGTTTCATTTATATTTTTTCAACGATTTTCAAGGAAAATGGTTTTTATAATTTTCCATTATTCTTTTATAGGATTTCCATAAAAAGGGTTTTCAAAATTATTTCAAGACTTTTTTCTATGTTTTGAAATTATTTTTCAAATAAAAGGGGGTTCAAAAGGTTTGGTATTTTAAAATAAAATTTCCAAAGAAGAAATGAAATTTTCTATAAGAAATTTTTTATAAGATATTTCAAAATTATTTTCCTTATAAGATGACATCTACTAATGTTACCCATGCCTTTCTAAAAAATGGTCTAGATGTTCCATTCATATTCATTCTTTAAATGGATTATTTTTTGATATAATGATGTTTTTGAAAACGCATTTCTATTTCATGGGTTATGTGTTTATGAAACTTGTTCATCTTCCATGAGTTGTATTCTCATGAAACCCACATCTTTTCAAAGATTATTCATTGAGAAAATGTTTATGAAACATTTCTCTTCCACACAAGATATGTTATGATGATATGTTTGTGATAATATTTTCATTTCATGGGTAATGATATTATTGTTTATGATCTCTTGGAACATGTATATATTATTTCAATATGATATGACTGGGACTCTATATCTCTCTAATTCATTAAGTAAAGATTTATATCTCATGATATATTGATTGAAATAATGTTTATGGGCTTGATCCACTCAAAAAATATAAGGAAAATCAATCCCTTATAAGGAAAGTTCAACGACTAGGGATAGTGGTGTGTCATTCCCCATACGTATAGTCCCCATAAATATGGAAAGATGGGGAAACCAAATCCAAAATGGAAATATGGGGGAACCCGATCACTTAAAAGTAAAGGAATGTGACTGGGGAGAGTAGTGTGTCCCGCCCAGTAGGTGTAGTCCTGATTAAGACCGGAAGATGGGAAAATTTGATCATCTCAGAAAATATGGGGAATCTTGAACTAATATGGGAATATGGGGAAATCCAATCCACTATGGTAATATGGGGAAACTCAATTACTTATAATTAAGGGAATATAACAAGGGATGTTGGTGTGTCCCGCCTAGTAGGTGTAGTCCCCATGAAGTTACCAGATAAGTTCTAGCAGTACATCTTGACTTATAAGTAATAATATTACATGTTTATGTGTTTTCCACAATTCTGTGTATTACTCATATGTTTTGAATTCACGAATTATGCTCTTGATGTCCTTATAATTCATTTATTGTGACCATATAACCTTTATGCCATGATTTATGTGTATAATATGTAAGGTATGATCTTATAATGTTATGATCATATTCTCATACCATTATTCTCGTGTTTATGCTTACATATCACTCTTTTTTACACTTATTGAGCATATGCAATTACCACTTTTTATGTTTCCATCCCTAGGTTATAAAGATATATTTTATGTAGAATATGTTTAAGAGACGTGCGAATCTTGGAGAACCTAATGGGAGATAATGTATCTCAATCTTGTACCAATGTTTACATTCCCAGGTTCTCAAATTCCCTAATCTAATATGGTCTTTGGGCCATTATTTATGTAATGTTTTAAGTATTCTGTAAAAATTAAGTAATATCTATATATGATAAGATTGTGTTGTTATAGTTGGAATCAGAGTGAATGTTTAATCATCCTTGAAAAATAGGATGGTAAAACTTTAGTAATATATCTAGGGATATTTTTAAGGATATATCTGGGGTGTGTCTAAGAATAAGTCAAAAAATGATTTAATTTTTTGAGAGATGTCCTGAAATTTTGGTAAAGAATAGAGTAAGTAGTTTCCTATCATTAAATCCATATCTGAATACAATAAGTGGTTATAGATTTTGTACAGATGTACCTATGGGTAACAATATTGACAAGGTTCATCGGGCATAACTCAAGCTAGACTGGGAACATAACAACAAGCCTTATTGTACACCTGCTTTGGAAGTCACAAGGGAGTTTCTCTATAAATTCCTAAATTATTTACAAACTATAATGAATGTTTTAAATTGAATTTGGTTATAAATAACCTAGGATAAAAATATTGTTTCATAGATTAAGGAATGTTTCATAATTGAGACATCATATATGTGGGTTTTCATGATTATGGTGTTCCTTGCTATGATAATTGTTTCATACTTATTGATTTTTGATTTAAGTCAGTGTAGGAATCCATATAGAATTGGGGTAATGTCGAATGTGATGGAAAATTTTCCAATGAATAGTCAAATGGGATAACAAATTTAGTGAAGGATGTTATGATCATGCCTAATGAGTTTTAACAGAATATGATTAACAACGTGTACCTTAACCATCTCTCAGACTCACCAAGGAAGATAAAGAAATAGTTTATTGAGAGTTCGGGTAAAGGATACCATGGAGGAAAGAGGATTATGTTTCCCTGTATTAATAATGTATAAAGAGACTCCAAAGTAAATATCTTTTAAGAATAAGAAGATGTTTTGAATTAGGTAAATATGGACAAAAATCAAGTAACTTCAAATAAAAAATGAAGGGTTGAGATAACGAAATGGATGGGAAAATTGGACTCCCTAATACAACATAATGATAAATTATTTAAGTGTGGAATGAATTTTCATTATGAAAATCGATTTCCTAAGTTTAAATCTAAAAAATAGAATAAAATATTTGGTATTAGTAATTGTTATATTACTAATGACGATGAGACTAAAAGTGAATCATGAAAGGAAAGATGTATTAAGTAATAATATAAGGAAGGATTCTTATATATTAAGGATATAGCTGAATAATTGATGTTTTTTTTGTATTTGGATTCAATAATTATGTTATATGAATGGTGAAATATATAGTGATTTTTTAGATTATGATTTTTTCTCGGTATTTATATGTTTATGTTGAAAGTCACCGATGGACTAGAAATGAGACATAATGGAAAGGTGTAATTTTGATTAAGTGAAGATAACCTTTAATATATTCTTGATGTTGAGATATTAATGTTTGGATAATGATATAATGGATATGAAATAGTAAATTGGACAGTACTGATTACATCCAAATTGATATAGGATTTGTTGACAAATTAGTCTATGTTATCATGGATGATGTTTACTACTTCCTAGATTAAAGGAATATATCCAGTAATATTTAAAATAATGGATTATGCATATTTTTCAAAAGTATTTATGGAATTTCTGGTTATTACTGTGTTTTAAGAGAATATATGATGAGAGTATTCACATGTTTGGAATATAACTGCCAATTGATACATTGTGATATTTGGTGGGACAAATGTTAAAATGATTTCATCATTTTATTTATAAATTTTTGTATTTCCATATTTTAGAAGGGTAATAAGTTTGACCATTTTTGGAATGGTTTTTATTAAAATTTAAATAAGGTTTTAGATATTAATGTGTTGTCACACCGTATAATGATTTATGCAAATTGAATTACTTGTGATAACCTTTTGTAATGATAAAAACAGATGGAATGACCTATCATTCTATTTATGGATATCATGATCTATTATTTCATCAAGAATAACAGATTCCCCGTCACTTCCTATAGTAAAGTATGAATTTGGAATTGGTTAAAAAAACCAAATGCTGATATTGTGTGTATAAAATGGAAAGAAATTAGGTAAGTATAACCTATTGTGAATGTTCGTGAGCTTTAGGAAAAAAGATATTGAATGAAAAAAATTTATCCCAGTTCCTTCATTTTTGATTAATCAAATTGTCCCTTACATCATCAGGAATTAATGGACTTTTGATTGTTAACATTTTCTTAACCATGTTCTCCATCACTCTCCATTAGAAATTGATAATTATATTTCTCTTCTATGTCTATTTCCTCACTTCCCACCTATGTTCTTATATGTGAAAACCTATTTATATGTTACTTTTGTAAAATTTTATGTTTCCAGCATTCCTTTTTTAAAACAAAGTTTTAGTATTCATTTTTTTCAATGTGGGTTCTAATGGAAGGAAATTTCATGTAATTAGAATTTGATATCAAAAAAAATTTGGGGGTGAAATTTATTTTAAGGGGGGTAAAATGAATCACACTAATATTTTTGTAAATATATTCTTTGAATTAATTTAATCTTTTTGATATTTTTCATTTCACACAACACTAAAAAAAATTATGTTATATTAAATCACTGTGTTTGGTTTTATCAACAGAAAGTTAATCATGAGCTACATGAAACAAATTTTTTTCTTTCTCTATATGGAACACCGAGGTTATCTTATATTTAAAGCAAGACTAACTTTCCTCGATGGCTTGTGTATCACGTAAAACCTATTTTTATAGAGCAATAATATATTCATAAATTATTATTATTTAATATAAATATATAAAATATATGTTTGTTTTGTGGTTATGAATATAACGAAATAACTTATGAATATTTATTTTTGAATTCATTGGTTACAAATCTGTTAGATATGAATATATGTACCAATTGAATATAAAGGGAATTTTTTTATAAAAAATACTTTTATTCTCCCGAAGGGATTTTATCCTAATAAATTAAACAAGTTAATATTTTGGAATTATATTAATAAAAAATATATTTATATAATTAGTCAAATATTTTTTACATTCATCAAATATATTTGATAGGTATATAATAGGAATAAACCCAATATTGCACATAAAAATATATATTTTTATAAAAGTAGTTTTATTACATTTTAATGAAGAACCTATTTCAAATATAAATTCTGGGACATTTATGAAATTTATATGTCCAAATAAACTTCATTTTGTATTTATAAACATAAAAATTTGGTTAGAGTGATGTTTTGGATTTTTCTGTGAAGTTTCATCTTTTGTTGAATAGTGGAAAAAATTGAATTTTAATTCAAAACTGTTTGTTTGACTAATTTATTTATAAGGTTAAATTATATTTCTATTTTTTTAAATGTATAATTGTATCAGTTATATATAAATTAATCTTATTTATATCATTGTATAAAATTTCACTTTGATATTGGATATAAAAAATATCAAACTTTTGATCATTTTTACTTTAAAAACCTGCAATGTCAACCCATATGTGGGATTAATTATTAATTGATTTATACCACATTTGTGATTGGAATTTGGAAAAATGGATTCTATATTAGGAATAATAATAATTTTTATTTTAAAATAAGTTCAACTTAGTTTTTTACCAAAAATTACTATGAATGTATTTAAATTTATTTACAATGATTAATAGAAAAAATATCTTAACAAGGGACTAAACCTTAAATTTAAGAGAACAAATTGACTGTAAACATGTAAAAAACCCATTTTATAGAAGTATTTAGACCATATAATCTCTTTTATCTAATATTTACCATTATTAGACCCATTTTTCATAGGAAAAACAGTGGTGGAATTCCCAGTCGAAAAATTTACAAGAATGTCACTCCTCCATTATAACAAGGAACTCACCCCTCCCACTTCCCCACACATCTCAAGACACTTTTCATCAGCCAATATCAAACTAAATAGACCCTAAAAATACATTCCCTAAACCTAGAATCCTTATCTTGGGAAAAAATATATGCAAGTAATCCATTTGATACAAACCAAAAGGAGTTACACAAATAAGAGGTTACATACTTCTTCAACCTATGTAGTTTTTTTCATTCTCCACAACCTAAATTATTTTTATTACATAATTATATTATAAAACAATTATCCTATTTATGCTTAGATTTTATAATTATATGACATATACATTCACTTAAAAACACCTCTATCTAATGGGTTAACAACTTACCATTCTTGTTAACGAAGAACTACTGCCTCACGAAATGATGTTGTTAGTTTTTTACTTCACATCCTTTCATGGTTATAAATTATTATAGAAATTGTATTTTTATATGTTATATATGGTATTTATGAAGTATTTATTCTTTTATAATTATTATATAACACGTAACTTAATTATTTCCATTCTATGTAAGTACGATAATTTCATTTGGGGATGTGTTGACTACACCTTCTCAAACTGATGTGATTCATTTACACTTGACGTGGAATGAATTAAAGGTGTGTTTAATGAGTCTATATGATATATATGAAATAAAAATTCTAATTTAATTATAATATATATAAATATATATATATATATATATATACATTTTCCATTAACTATATTTTTTTCCATACGTTAATAAAACGGAAACAACAGTCATGCATAAATACAACATATCATCTCCATGAAAAATATATTCAATTTCATACATATACCATAAAAATATTATTATGAATACATATATAATGAATATATATGAAATTTAATTTAATTTTAAATTCATTAAATATTTAAATAATGATCTATGTAATGGGATCGATAATAACAAGTCAATACATATATGAAAAATAAAGCGGATATTGACCAAAACTTAACATTAACATGGAGTTGTTAATAAATGGGTAATATAAAGTCATAAACAGATATTATGTAGTATTAGATATAATAATATTTTTATTTAAAATATATATAATAAACCAATATTTATTATATGGTATTTTTGAAAGTGTGTGATGAAATTCAAGGCTCAAGGTAAGGGAGTTTCATCTCACTTTTTATTTGTATGAGATAAATTCCTTATTCATGACTAATTTCATTTTTATGGTGTGTATAATGACCATTGATATGTTATATTATTATTATAATTAAAATATTTGGTATTTAAATATCCAATTTATTATATTTCTTTCATGGGGGTTATGTTTCAAATGTTACCTAATCAGTAATGTAATTTTTTTCTCAATTTTACTTCTTTGAGATGCATGTCCTATTATGCACCTATATTTTTTCTAGTAGGTGAATATAACACCTTTTAAAATGTTATACAATTAATATAATTATATTAATTTTATTTTAATTTTTATTTAATTTTGTTCATTTCATTTTATTATTATTTAAAATTACCAATATGGTAATGATTTATAACTTCATTCTCATTGTTTATCAAGATTGTTTGTGGTTATGCTTCCATTGAAGAAATCCTATGATCCATCTGTCATGAAATATCATTAATTTTCTTAACCTCTATATATTTATGTTATATTTAATTAATGGTATCAATTTTATACTCTTTTTTACTTAAGATAATTAAGAATATGTTTTTTCTTTTTGGTCAAAAATATGTAATCTTGCAAAACCATGTCTTCTAAAAAAAATATTTCAAAAAATATATATAATACTATGATGTTTAAAGGAAATTTTTACCCATGTATTACCTTTTAATAAAATTGTTTTTTAAATGAGTATTGTTTTCATTTTCTGATGAATTTTATTTTCAGAACTTTTACGGTGCAAAAAGAATATTCAGAATGTATGGACCTACCCCCAACCCTGACCATTATTTACATAATGCTTCAATTATAATTTTAAAAGTTTATTATTATTAATATTTTTTAAAATAAAATATTTTACAAATATTTTGGATTTTTTTATATTAAAATTGGTTTCAAAAAAAAGGTTTTTAAAAAAGGTTTTAATTTTTTTTAAATAATATTTCATGTTTTCTATATATATTTTCAAAAAATTGTTTTCAAAGAAATATATTTAAATGATCTTGATAATAATTTTATATTTTTTCAAATTAATTTCAATGAAATTGGTTTTCAAAGTTTTTCAACCTTATTTTTTATGTTTTCAAAGAAAAAAGCGTCTTCCAAGTGAGTTTAGGCCTTTTTTCTATGTTTTCAAAGTATTTTTCATAGAAAATGGTTTTCCGACATTTTTTTAAAATAAATTTTTCACAGTATAAAAGATATTTTCATTAAGAAATGTTTTAGAAGATATTTGAAAATTATTTTCCATCTATGATGATATCTGTTGATTCTACTCATTCCTTTCTAGGAAATGATCAAAAGGTTTCATTCATATTCTTTATCTGAATGGTTTATGTTTGGATGAAATGATATTTATGAAAACCATTTTATCTTTCACAAGATATATGTTAATGAAACTCGTTCCACTTCCTTGAGTTATATTCTCTTGAAACTCGGTTATTTTCATGGGTTATGATTTGATGAAGTGTTTATAAAACCTATTTTTTCCATAGGTTTTGTTATGATTACATGTTTATGATACACATTTCATTTCATGGGTTATGATATGATTGTTTATGATCATATGGAACATATACGTATACTTTCATTAAGAGATTTGTGGGACATATATCTCTCAATAATGCATTGGACAAATATTTCTATCTCATGATATAATGATGGGAATCTAGTTGACAAAATTATTTCATTATGGGAAGATATGAGAAGACAATCCTTTACCAGGAAAGGACTATGACTGAGGATGGTGGTGTGTACCAACTAGTAGGTGTAGTCCTGATGATTAGGGGAATATGGTGAAACTAGATCCACTATAGGAATATGGGGAAACGTGATCTGTTATAAAGAAAGGACATTGATTCAGGATGGTGGTGTGTCCTGCTTAGTATGTGTAGTCCCTATGAAGATGGATATATGGGGAAAACCGATACACTATGTGATGATGGGGAAACCTGATCCACTATATGAATATGGGGAAACCCAATCCATTTTGGGAAGATGGGGAAACCTGATCACATATTAGGAACAGACTACGACTTGGGATGGTGGAGTTTCATACCCATTAGGTATACCCCCATGAAGTGCCCTGATAATTTCTAGCAATACATCTTAACTTATATGCAATGATATTAAATTTTTATATGTATTAAGAAATTCCATGTCTTGCTCCTATGTTATGAATTCATGGATAATACTGTTTTTTTATGATTCATGATTTATGAACTTCCAACATTTATGTCATGATTCATGTGTATGAAATATAGGGTATGATCTTCTAATATTATGATCACATTTTCATACCCTTATGCCCATGTTTATTCTTATATATATCCCTTTTTTATCCTTGTTGAGCATATGATCTCACCCCTTTTTATGTTTCCTTCCCTAGGTTATGAATCAATAATTTATGTATAATATATCAAAGAGGGGTTCTAGTCTTAGAGAACCTATTGGGAGATAATGTATCTCACTCTTATACCAGTGTTTGCGTTTTCGTTTTACCAAAGGCATTAAAACAATTTTCATTTTGAATTCATTTTTTTTAATGTTTTATGTATTCCAAAAAATGGTGTAATTTTTATGTACATTTAGAATAGTTTGTTATATTTTTAATCCTCCTAGCTGAATTATTTGAAAAACTTATATTGTTCCACTATATCTCATTAACATATCCATATTTATAGGGAAAAAATTCCTCCTTCTTTCCAATAGGTATAGGTTAATTGTTGTAGGATCATATATCATATTATTAACTCATTTTAATGATTTTTTTTATCATCAAAATAATTCCTAAGGACTTTCTATTACATTTTTAGAATTATCTCACATGATAAATAATTCTCTTATGGATAGTCTCACCACATGAACTAAAATGTGGTTTACATTAAAATATTTTTTCATATAAAAGACCAATGAAAATAAATTACCATCATTTTAGATAAATTATATTATGGAAATTAGTCTTTCTTTGAAATCTAAACAAGATAGATATTTAGAAAATTCTTTTCTCTTAGAGAGATCTCAATTTATTTTATGAAAATGACCTTCATAAGTAAATTTACCTTTTTACTAAAAATTTCAAAGATATGAATAGTATTTTATCTTACAGAAATATTTTTATCATATTTCACTAGAATTATATTATGGGAATAGTAATTCAAGAATATTTATCTTTTGCATATCAAATTATCTTATTATGGATATTTTTTTTATCCTTAGAGTTAGAGTACCATTTAGATAAATTCTTTACAGTTGTAATATATTTTTGAATGTAAGCATATGATTTCATGTATATTAGAAAATTATTTATTTAAATAAATATAATATTATTTTTAAAAAGAAACTATTTATTAGAATATAAATATCTGATGAATATGAAATATATTATTCATGGCTACCTCTATCCGGACTATATTTAGAAAAAAAGGATAGACATCAATTAAGATATTGTCACATTAGTTTTTTAAAAGGATTATTTTCCTCAACCATTAGACCCGTAATTGTGATTATTTAAATTTATAAAATATGTTATATTAAAATAAAAACAAATGGATGTATACATATATAAAATAGACATATATAGATAGACACACATGGAATTTCTCATCCGCAAGATTAATTCTTGATCATATTTGTTTCTGTTATTGGATATACGACTCTTGAAATTAAGGAAACTCTAGATATACCCTTTGATGATTTTTTTATGTCCCTGTAAATTTCATCTTCATCTTTAATTTTTTTTCTTTCAACTATGTTCTGAACCTATCTCAGTTATTTCGTTTCATATTTATAAATATTTTTACCTTTTGTTCATTGTGTGTTTAGAATATGGACATTTCTTGTAAAGGGGGAGCCTAGTTAAAATCTATTCAACTATTATAACATGTGAAAAATAATTTCTCTTAAATTGCAATCCCCTAGAAAAAGGGTTGTTCTAGTAAAAAACACTAAACTCATGGAGTAGAGTGTTGGTGAAGTGGACTAGGGGATCATTGTTCCCTAAACCATTATTAAGATTCTATTATATATCTTTCTATTAATGTTTTACTTTCTAATTATTATTTTTGATAAGAGAAGGTAAAAATCATTTGAACTAAAATAGAGTGTTCTTTTAAGTGATGAAAGTTTTATAAACTCAATTTAACCCCCTATTGAGTCATTTTGAAACACTTATCTAGCCAAAAATTGGTCTCAATAGTTATTAGTTTTGAGTTAACAATTTTCATTAGTTAATTTTTATGATCTATATATGAAAATGGATGATAAAAAATAAGTAATATCTATGATCATGGATTCACATTTAAATGGAGAAAACTATAGATGTTGGGAGGCTCAGATGGTATTCTATTTGAAGTAACATGATGTAAATATTAAATTAAATGTTTTCAAGAATTATAAAGTTCTAGAAGGATATAAAAGGGGATGCTACTATAGATGTTCAATATGATATATAAACTAAATATATTAATGAAATAATATGTGGACTTGGTCTAGATGAGTTCAATTGATTTTCTCAATGTGATACAACAAATGAGATATGTCTATCTATATTGGTTGCTTATGAACATATTGATAAAGTAAGGAAGTTAAGGTACAACACTTCTAAATTGATGTTTGACACCATAAAAATGATTTATAGTGATTGAATCATTTATATGAATAGATTGACAACTAAAATCATAAACAAATGTTGCTTCCTGAGGGACAATTTTTCCTAAACCAAATTAAGTTATTAAAGTTCTCAATGTTTTTCCACAAGAATTTAGTGTAATTTTAGCTCCAATTAGAAAATATACCACAATAAATGATTTTAAAATTAATTAAATTATTAAAAAAAGTATTATGTATGTAGATGAAATGGATACTGAGGTTATAAAGAATAATATTTTTAATAAGGAAATATTTTATTTGAATACTTCTTATTTGAAGGAAAAAATTAATCAAAATAAGTATATCCTTATAACTTGTATGGTGAGGAAGAATCAAATAGTTCTTATTTTTATGGTGTATTTGCTAAATTTTCCTATAATTTTTAAAATTTATATAATAAGAGAAGATTATTAATAAAATCATTAAAAAAGTTAAAAAATTGATAGGAATTCTAGATTAGTCAGATGATATGAGTGAAATAAGATTCAGCATAACAAGTCTACTAACCCTAAACAGAAAGAAAAAAGAACACTACAAAGAATTTTTTCAATAAGGATTAATATAAATAGAAAGAAAAAAATCCATTAAGGCTACCTAGATTTATTTAAAAGATTCTAGCGAGGAATCATTTTTTAAATTTGAAACTGAACTCTCAAATCAGAAAGCTAACATATTTTTAATAACACTATCATCTGAATTAATTTTTTGTATTTTTATAAGAATGAAAACTAATTTAAAAATAAAAATATCGTTTAAATAATGAAATAAATATTTTATTATTATATAAGATAAATATAAAATGTTGAAAAAGAAAAAAAAATTCATAGAAAGTCTTATGATAATGTTATGAGTGAAAAAGATTCCTTGAACATGAAGATTTATTATTTAAAAACTGGAATAGATTTTTTGTCTCTAATTATTATCTTGATGAAAAAATTAAAATCATATAAAATGAGGCATAATATTTTAAATATTATTATGATGTCTTTATAAGGTTAAAAATTTACCACAATCAATTTCATGGAAAAAATAAAGTGAATAGAAAATGATTTTGTAAAGGTAGTAATGGAGATAAACCAAAGATGTATAGAAATTATATTATCCCTAAATCTATAAAAATAATCATACATAGTGTTACATATTTACATTATAAATAAAATTTTACATTATTACTATATTTTTAGTCTAAAAATTATCATTTTTCTGTGTAAAGTAATCAATTATTTCAAAAAAAAAGATAAAATTCAGTATTGTTAATTCTAAACAACACATGAGGATTTGGATTCCAGGTTTCTAAAAAAAATTTTACCCAAGAAAATATGGGTACCAAAACATGTTATTGTTTAACTTTTTTATCTGAAAAAATTGTATATGAATTTATATGAGAAGTGGTGCATGGATAGGTTATTCTTAATACATATTATTGTAGATTTTTTACACATTCAAACATTTCCCATGATTGATGAAGGATATATCACTCTTGGTGTCAATTATATAAAAAAAATTATTTTAGTTGGATCATATTGAAATCAAAAATCAGTTCTCATCAACAATGTTCTATTTGTTGAAGGCTTTAAGAACAACTTGAAAAGTATCATTCCACTTTGTGATGGGTTACCTCATATAATTTTCTATAAAATGATGTTATATCATCGAAGAAAAGTCACTTAAATTTGAGGCACCATGAAATGAAAAAGTTTTACAGCTTAAGTTTTAATTCATTGTATGAAAAATATATAAAATTTTTTATACTGAAATCAATGAATCTTGGTTTCTGAATAGAATAATTATACATTACAAGATATATTACAAATAAAGTTATCCAAAAGAAATTTTATTTATGATTTTCTCAAACTAAAATTGAACAAACATTGATTATGTAATGCATTTCAAATGAAAAAAGATAAAAACAAATTATTTTTTATACTATTTAAATAGTTTTCTATAACTAGTCCCTTAAAAATAATCTATATGGATCTGTTCGGTCCTTCTTGATAAACAATCCTTGGTGGTGAATATCCTGTTTGTGTTTTAGTTTATGATTTTTCTTTATTTACATTGGTTTACTATTTAATACATAAGGTTTTATCCTGATCTAAATTTATTATTTTTAGTAAGAATGTAAAAACAAAATATAAGGGTGGAACATTATAACATTAATAAGTGACCCTGGGAGAGAATTTTAGAGTCTTTAATAAAATTGATTTTTCTCAAAATATGGAATTAATCATACCTTTTCTATCCATAAAACACCTCAAAATAATGGAGTTATTGAAAGGAGAATATGAATTCAAATTAAACTAATAGAACTATGTTTTATAAATATATCATACTCACTCACATCTTGGATAATTATTTGAGCAAGAAATGTTGTGTCTTTAATATATTTCTAAGAAGCCATGTGTTATAGAAATCACCCTATGAGTTATGGAATAATTGGAAACCAAAGGATGGATACTTTAATGTTTTTATGTAAATTGTACATGTAACACCCAAGACTTTTATGAAAAATATTTTGTTTTTATGTTATATAAATCATCAAAGGAATCTTTCGCTACACGCAATCGCGACCTTCCTCGATAGCGTGTGTAGTACGCAATACCGAGTTCCACTAAGCAACAATATATTATTATAATATTACAAACTATCCATTATGAATAGTATTAACTGAATTTTAAATTTTAGAACATTATTATTCATCTTACACATTTTCTAGAACATGGTAAGAGAACAAAATAAATTTTTGGGTAAAATAAGTATTTATCAAAAAATGCAGTATTGCCGCCTTTTGATGGCACACCCACATTAAATCTAGTTTTTGACATGTTTATAAGTTAAATTTGAAAAAATAAAATTCTTCTTTTGAATCAGGATATACTAATTTACTTTGGATAAATTTTTTATATTTTTCTGATAACTTTCATATTTTTATGAATAGTAAAAATATGCTAATTTTTAATTAAAAACAACTTTTTTTATTGAGATAATTTATATGGTTAAATTATAATATTGAATGGTTTTAAAGTATAGATAGAATATATTTTTACCATTTAATATAATGTATGTTATTAGCATTAATTTCACATTGAATTCATAGGTAAAAATATTTCAATCTTTGGCAAGGTTTTAACTTCTAAAACCCGTTTTCTTAACAATGGGATTTATTTTAAATTAATTACTGCAACTTATATGTTTTGAATTTTGAAAAATGGATTCCATATTTATAAACATTGGGTCCAAATTATGTTAATAGGCTACATTTTATTTTTGGGCATTATGAATAGTAACTACGGTAAATTTTATTTACCATAGTTAAAGGTAAATCGGGTAATTAAGGGTAAATATAAGATTTTAAAATTACCCTAACACCTGCCAAAATTCTATTGGATGACTAAACATCGACCCATATCACCTAAGGGTTGGATTATATTTATTTAATATACTTTTTTCCATGAAAATAATTTAATTATTATTAAAACCAAAGAATGTGACAACATGTCACTTTCTTAAATCTTATAAGTATAATAATTTTAATTTGGTGATAAACTTAATGAAACTTCGAAAATGAATAGTCTCCAGAAATCTAATACAATTATCTACATTATCGGAATTTATTTAGAATTTTTAGGGATTAAATAATTATCATTAATTATAACACAATAGTGATGTTGAAATTATTTTATTAATTAAAATATCAAATAAATTGTTTTAAAAATTTTAAAATAAATATTATATGAACTATTTAATGTGCTACACTAATTTTCTAGATACATATGACATTTTATGAATCTATTAAAGCTTTTATTTGGAACATATCTTCTGTATATATTTTATTTAAATTCAAATAAATGAATAGTGTCAAAATTGACACTATTGTTATTTTATAAAAATAACATATTATAAAATTGTTTAAAAACCAAAAAAATATTTAAAAATTATAATTTAAAATTTATATCGTAGGAAATGTCATAAAGTGTCATATTATGGAAAATTCACAACACATATGTAATTATTTATAATAATTTAAAATTTAGAATATTGTTACCACAAATAAAATTAAATTGATAAATAAGGATAAATCAAGTTGATAATGTTTAAAATAAATTCCTAACATGTATAATTTTATTGGTTGATGAGATTACAACCCTATCTCATCTAATATTTGTATATGAGTCATTTTGGATGTTTTTAAGTGGGGTTGGGATTTAATATAAACAAATATTTCTTATATTTCCAAAGGTGCCCCTCTCCTCCCTTATAAAAGGGCACCTCCTCCCTCTCCTCCTCACACCAATTTGAGCCTTCAATCTCGGCCAAAACCTACCAATTTCTCCTCTCCACTTCCCTATAATCATCCTAGAGGTTCTGGTCTTCTTCAAAGACCAACCCTAGTACCCTAAGAGGAGGTTAAGAAGAGGCGCGTAAAAAAAAGAGGTAATATCCATTACCGATCCTTTCCAAATTATTTCTTCTTCAACTTATTATTATTTAGCTGTTTCTTTATGAATTAATAACATCAGTATCACTCATATACTTATATATTATTATAAGTATGAAACAACCCTATTTCACCATCTATCCATCCTACAAAAAACGAAATCACCGCGCGTGCGTACGTACAGAATACCGTCTCCACGCCGTGGTGTAATCTATTTTCACCCACCACCTTATGTGGATGGGTATAATGGTGTAAATAATTACTATATATGATTATTTTAATGTGATATTGATTCTGAAATAGAATACATACACTCCAATACAATTCCACGATCATGGGAACGATATCATCGCTCGTGCGTACGTACGGAATACCGTCTCCACGATGTGATGTGATTCGTTCTACATGATCTTCATTGCATAATGATTATATAAATGAATTGAATGAATAAATATGATATATAGTACATTAATACCATTCTGGAAATGAGTTATCTATAACCTAAAGAGAAGAATAAGAATTTATTTGACAAAACACGCATAAGAACAAAAAGTAATAAACTCCCGAATAACAAGTAGTAATGAAATATTACTAATAAGAGGCTAATAATATGACCATATATGATATCATAAAAATACGTATGATTCTGGAATAAGTCAATAACATTATTTAAATCATTATACAGGAGGTTCAGACACTTACGAATCAAATCAAACCTAAGGTAATGGAAAATATCACAATCTCTTTTTTATCCGAGATTGTTTATACTTTGGTATTTACTAGGGTGTATTTTATCATCCACATACATGTTTCCTCAATATGTAATATTATTTCCATCCACCTAAAATTTTTTAAATCCAATTTTACCCTTCGGTGAGTTTTTAGTAAAAGATAAGAAATGAATCTTTTGTCGTTTTTCGTACGAGGAAATTTTTGACTTTTCCGACAAAAGTACGAGAAGAATGTTTTTTTAACTTATATGGCATGAATGGATTTTTAAAACATTATTTCCAAGAAGCTACCTTTACAAGTTTTCAAGTTTATTTTGAATCAACTTATTTTAGTTTGAAATTGTATGACATGTTAAGAAAGGAAAACGTTTTTGAAGTAGAAAGTATATTTTCCTCAAGAATGGAGTTCAAGCGTTTTATCAAAATTATTTTCCATCTAAGATAATATAGGGTTATGTTTCTATCCCTATTATTACATTGTTTTGATTATGTTGTGATGGAATTATTTTTATGAATTCCTTTATCTTATATGAATTGTTTTATGATGACATTTTGTTTAAGAATCCCATTTTTATTACATGGGTTATGCAATGATGTATGATTTATGATTTTGTGGCACACATAAGAATGGTATCGTTATGAGATTGGTGGGACCTATATCTCCCTCCAATGCATTGGGTAATGATTTTATATTTCATGAGATAGACATGGCTAGAATGGCAGGTTAAACTGGTTCAGTGAAACATGACTGAAACGAGGAGTGAACTCAGTTCAAAAATGGACTTTGTCCACTAAGATAGTCTTGGCAATGAGTCTTGACTAATAAGAAATGATTCTCTATGATTATGTGTGTATGAAACAAAGTTTCATGTTTTAAGTGATTATCTCCTTTGTAGGTTAAGATTTCTAAAAGTTATGTTCTTATGAATATGATGTGATTGATATTTCTTTTGTTTACCTTTACTGAGCATTTGAGCTCACCCTTTTGTATGTTTTCTTTCCCCAGGTCAGGAATAAGGTTATTAAGTAAGATATGCCAAAAGGGACTATAGATATGATGAAATAAATGGGAGACAGTGTAGACAATTTATGAACCAGTTGTTTATGTTTCCCAGTTTCTAAAGACACTATACCTATACGGTCCTTTCATGGTTTTGTTATATGTTTTAATAAGTATGCTTCAATTTTGAAGTAATAAAAATGTATGTAAAGTATGGGTCATTATAGTTGGTATCAGTGGAAAGGTATAGTCAACCATTTGAAACTAGGATGTGAAAGCCTTAGTAAGAACCCTAAGGAAAAATCTAAGCATAGAACACAATCTTAGAGTTTTATAAATGACAATGAATAACCTAGGATAAGACCATAAGTATGAAATTTTATTCTTGATTGTGTGGTTTTCCTATTATAATTAGTGTTGCTCACACTATTCTTCTTGGTTTTAGTCAATGGCTGCAACTCGAATGAACCGTGTTAATGCGGAATGCGATGGGCAATGCAATGATTGTCCCCCTGAGCAACCAAACGTTATGGGAGAAGGAATGCAAAATATTTTAGCCATGCTCACACAACATTCTCGAGCTATGAATTATGCATGACTTCCAAATGAGCAAAGGAAGGAACAATATTCTGTTGAATCCTTCATGAGGCAGCGTCCACCTTATTTCAGCGGGTCTACTGATCCATTAGTTGCTTAAAAATGGATTAGTACTACTGAAAGGATATTTTCAGTTCTTCAATGTTCTGAACATGATAAAGTCATGCTAGCAGTGTATCGTTTGGATGGAGATGCTGATCAATGGTGGAATCTTATTAAGAATACGAGGCGAAGGGATGAAATTGAGTCCATGGAATGGGATGAGTTCAAGAACTTATTTTTCAATAAGAACTTCCATTGTATTCTCCGAACAAAGATGGAGAAAGAGTTTCTTGAACTGAAGAAAAAGGATAATGAATCTATTGGTACCTATGAAGCAAATTTTACAAGAATTGCAAGGTACACTTCAGGTATTATTATCCAACCTGAGAGTAAGATCGATCGATTCTTTAGTGGCTTAAAACCAAGTCTTCGAAGGGCGTTATCCATAAGGGACTTCAATAGCTACGAGTAAATCATTCGATGTGATCTCAAAGTCGAGATGGAGATTGGAGTAACCCATCAGTCATATGGGTTCGATAAGAAGAGGAAAATGGAATTCAAAGGAAAATCTAAAGAGCACACTGAAAAGAAGATGAGCTTTCCCTTATGCTCCAAGTGTGGAAAGAAACATGGAGGGAGTTGTCATAAAGGGACAAGTAAATGTTTCAAATGTGGAAAGGAAGCTCATCGGGCATTTGAATGCCGCAATGATGGGAAGAAGATGTCTAATGATGCAAACAAAGGAAGGGACACACAGAATGAACCTACCAAACTTCAATGTTTCAAGTGCAAGGAGATGGGGAATTATGCCAATCAATGCCCAAATCCAAGGGTTGATGATGATGGTCGACGTCAACAAACTCTTAAGTCTAAAGACAAAGGAAAGTCACATGCAATTTCTATCAGCGATGTGAAGTACGATAATGATGTGGTGAAAGGTACACTTACCATCCACTCTATAGTAGAAAATGTTTTATTTGATTTGGGATCCACCCACTCCTTTATTTCTGAAGATTTTTCTAAGGATATCACCGTATTACATCAACAATTAGATGTTGAGTTAGCTGTGACAACCCCTAATGGGACAACAGTCGCATCAAAAGTTTATAACTCTTCTCCGATTGAAGTTTGTGGGAAAATGCTTCCTGCGAATCTTGTGATCCTTCCTATAGTGGAATTTGATGTGATTCTTGGCATGGATTGGCTTTCTTTATATGGATCTCATATCAATTGCCAAATAAGGGAAGTCACATTTCATATTCGAGATCAATCTATGATCTTCTATCGATGCAAGGATGAACATAGACTTCCCGTGGAAATTTATTCCATCTTATGGGTCTTGATTCCAATTAATGAAGGTTATTTATCTCAAATGGTTGGTGTGAAACTCACAATTAAGAATTTTCCCATTGTACGAGAGTTTGATGATGTCTTTCCGGAGGAATTTCCGGGTCTTCCACCAAATCGTGAAGTTGAGTTTTCAATAGAACTCATACTGGGTGCTTTACCTATTTCAAAGACACCTTATAGAATGGCCTCAATTGAGTTGTAGGAATTGAAGAAGCAAATCCAAGAGAATCTTGATAAGGGATTCATACACCCTAGTGCATCACCTTGGGGAGCACCTATTCTGTTTTTGAAGAAGAAAGATGGATCAATGAGACTCTGCATTGATTATCGAGAACTTAACAAGATCACTATCAAGAACAAATATCCTCTCCCACGCATTGATGACTTATTTGACCAACTACGAGGAACTCAATACTTTTCGAAGATTGATCTGCGTTCAGGGTATCACCAATTAAGGGTCAAAAGGGAGGATATACCAAAGACGGATTTCCGTACAAGGTATGGACACTATGAATTTATAGTGATGCCATTTGGTCTTACTAATGCCCCTGCAATCTTCATGGATCTAATGAATAGAGTCTTTAGAGACTATCTTGATCAGTTTGTGGTAGTCTTTATAGACGATATTCTTGTCTATTTAAAGAGAAAAGAAGATCATGAAGATCACATGAGAATTATATTGAAGACCCTGAGAAAGGAGAATCTTTATACCAAATTTACTAAGTGTGAATTTTGGCTTCAAAGAGTTTCATTTTTGGGTCACATAATCTCAAAAGAGGGGATATCTGTGGATCCAACAAAAACAGAGGTTATCGAAAGATGGTCAAGACCAATAACAGTAACTGAGATCTGAAGTTTTCTTGGTTTGGCTGGATATTATCGACATTTTGTGAAATATTTTTCACGATTATCTAATGCACTCACCAGGTTGTCTCGAAAAGGAGTTAAGTTCGTGTGGACGGACGAATGTGAAGATAATTTCAAGGAGTTGAAAAGAAGGTTATCCAGTGCACTTGTACTCACACTTCCTTGTAGTGGAGAAAGGTTTGTGATCTACAGTGATGCATCCAAGAAGGGACTGGGATGTGTTCTCATGAAAAATGATATGGTGATAGCTTATGCCTCACGACAGTTGAAAATCCATGAGCAAAATTACCCAACTCATGATTTGGAGTTAGCTGCGGTAATATTTGCATTAAAGATTTGGAGGCATTACCTTTATGGTGAAAGGTGTGATATTTATACTGATCATAAAAGTTTAAAGTATATTTTCACACAAAAAGATCTGAATATGCGTCAAAGAAAATGGTTGGAGTTGATTAAGGATTACGACTCCTCAATTCATTACCACCCTGGGAAAGCAAACAAGGTGGCAGATGCATTAAGTCGACAAGACTATGCCAGTTTATCCATGATGAGGATCAAAAAAGATCCAATATTTATGGAGTTACAAAGGATGGATCTTGGAATTATAATGGAAGGGGGAAAATCATATATTTCTCAAATGAATGTTCTACCATCTCTACATGTGAAGATTAAAGATGCACAGAAAGAAGATGTAGAGTTACAGAAGAAGGTGAGAAATGTTCCTGAATTCAACCTTGATTGTGATGGGATAATAAAATTCAGGAATCGGGTTTGTGTTCCTCCCATCCCCGAATTAAATAAGGAGATGCTAGATGAGGCTCGTAGTTCTTCATTCTCTATTCATCCGGGAAGCACGAAGATGTATAGGGACCTGAAAGAGTAATTCTCATGGGATGACATGAAAAGAGATATTGCTAAATATGTCTCTCGATGTTTGGTTTGTCATTAAATTAAAGCTGAGAGACAGAAGTCTAAGGGGATGTTACAACCATTACCCATACCCGAATGGAAATGGGAAAAAATCACGATGGACTTTGTCACAGGACTTCCTAAAACATCCAAAGGCAATAATGCTATCTTAGTCATAGTTGATCGTCTTACAAAGTCTTCACACATCATTGCTATTAGAGAGAATTTCTCTCTGGATCAGCTTGACGGGATATATTTAAAGGAAGTGGTAAGATTTCATAGAGTACCACTTTCTATTATATCTGATTGGGATCCGAGATTTACCTCGATGTTCTGGCGATGTCTTCAGCATACTCTGGATATAGAGTTGAGTTTCAGCACTACTTATCATCCTCATACAGATGGTCAGTCTGAGAGAACAATTCAAACTCTAGAAGATATGTTCAGAGCTTGCTCTATGGATTTTAAAGGTGGTTGGGATCAACACCTAACTTTTGTGGAATTTTCTTATAATAATAGCTTTCACTCCAGTATTCAGATGACTCCTTATGAAGCTCTCTATGGAAAGAAATGCAGGAATCCAACTTGCTGGGATGAAGTTGGGGAAAGAAAGCTATTAGGACCTGATCTTGTTGATGAGATGGCAGAAAAGGTCCGATCTATTCAACAACACATAAGAACAGCTCAGAGTCGACAGAAAAGTTATGCCGACAACTGAAGAAAAGACCTAGAGTTTGAAGTGGGTGATAAGGTGTTCTTAAGAATATCTCCCTGGAAGAGGGTAATGAGATTTGGAAAGAAGGGGAAGTTGAGCCCTAGATATATCGATCCTTTCGAAATACTGGATCGTGTTGGGAAGGTAGCTTACCGATTGGCGCTTCCACCGAATCTCTCCCAAGTTCACGATGTGTTCCATGTATATCTCCTGAGAAAGTACATACCTGATCCTTCACATGTACTTAGCTCAGAAGTTGTACCGATGGAGCAAGATCTTTCTTATGAAGAACAACCGATAGAGATTCTGGATCGTAGCGAAAAAGTCCTACGAAACAAGACCACTCGCTTGGTGAAAGTTTAATGGAGGAACCACCAATTAGAAGAAGCTACATGGGAGCTTCAGGATATGATGAGGGAGAGGTATCCTCATCTGTTTGTTACAAAGTGACGAATTTCAAGGGAGAAATTCATTTTAAGGGGGTTGAATGTAACAACTGAGACTGTTATGAAAAATATTTTGTTTTTATGTTATATAAATCATCAAAGGAATCTTTCGCTACACGCAATCGCGACCTTCCTCGATAGCGTGTGTAGTACGCAATACCGATTTCCACTAAACAACGATATATTATTATAATATTATAAACTAGCCATTATGAATAGTATTAACTGAATTTTAAATTTTACAACATTATTATTCATCTTACACATTTTCTAGAACATGGTAAGAGAACAAAATAAATTTTTGGGTAAAATAAGTATTTATCAAAAAATGTAGTTTTGCCGCCTTTTGATGGCACACCCACATTAAATATAGTTTTTGACACGTTTATATGTTAAATTTGATAAAATAAAATTCTTCTTTTGAATCAGGATATAAAAATTTACTTTGGATAAATTTTTTATATTTTTCTGATAACTTTCATATTTTTATGAATAGTAAAAATACGCTAATTTTTAATTAAAAACAACTTTTTTCATTGAGATAATTTATATGGATAAATTATAATATTTAATGGTTTTAAAATATAGATAGAATATATTTTTACCATTTAATATAATGTATGTCATTAGCATTAATTTCACCTTGAATTCATAGGTAAAAACATTTCAATCTTTGGCAATGTTTTAACTTCTAAAACCAATTTTCATAACAACGAGATTTATTTTAAATTAATTACTGCAACTTATATGTTTTGAATTTTTAAAAATGGATTCCATATTCAGAATCAGTGGGTCCAAATTATGTTAATAGGATACTTTTTATTTTTGGGAATTATGAATAGTAACTACGGAAAATTTTATTTACCATAGTTAAAGGTAAATCAGGTAATTAAGGGTAAATATAAGATTATAAAATTACCCTAACACCTGCCAAAATCCTATTGGATGACTAAAAGTCGACCCATATTAAGTAAGGGTTGGATTAGATTCATTTAATAGACTTTTGTCCATAAAAAAATTTAATTATTATTAAAACCAAAGAATGTGACAACATGTCACTTTCTTAAATATTATAAGTATAATAATTTTAATTTGGTGATAAACTTAATGAAACTTCGAACATGAATAGTCTCCTGAAGGCTAATACAATTATCTAAATCATAGGAGTTTATTTAGAATTTTTAGGGATTAAATAATTATCATTAATTATGACACAATAGTGATGTTGAAATTATATTATTAATTAAAATATCAAATAAATTGTTTTAAAAATATTAATAATTTAAAATTTAGAATATTATTACAACAAATAAAATTAAACTGATAAATAAGGATAAATCAATTTGATAATGTTTAAAATAAATTCATAACATGTCTAAATTTTATTGGTTGATGATATTACAACCCTATCTCATCTAATCTTTAGATATGAGTCATTTTGGATGTTTTTAGGTGGGGTTGGGATTTAATATAAAAAAATATTTCTTATATTTCCAAAGGTGCCCCTCTCCTCCCTTATAAAAGGGAACCTCCTCCCTCTCCTCCTCACACCAATTTGTGCCTTCAAGCTCGGCTAAACCCTGCCACTTTCTCTTCTCCACTTACCTAGAATCATCCTAGTGGTTCTGGTCTTCTTCAAAGACCAACCCTAGTGCCCTAAGAGGAGGTTAAGAAGAGGCGCGTCAAAAAAAGAGGTAATATCCATTACCGATCCTTTCCAAATTCTTTCTTCTTCAACTTCTTCTTCTTTATTTGTTTCATTATGAAGTAATAACATCAGTATCACTCATATACTGATATTTTATTATAAATATGAAAGAACCCTATTTCACTATCTATCCATCCTATGGAAAACGAAATCACCGCGCATGCGTACGTACGGAATACCGTCTCCACGCCGTGGTGTAATCTATTTTCCCCCACCACCTTACATGGATGGGTATAATGGTGTAAATAATTACTATATATAATTATTGTAAAGTTATATTGATTATAAAATAGAATACATACACTCCAATATAATTCCACGATCATGGGGACGATATCATCGCTCGTGCGTACGTACAGAAAACCGTTTCCACGATGTGATGCAATTCGTTCTACATGATTTTCCTTGAATAATGATTATATAAATGAATTTAATGAATAAATATGATATATAGTACATTAATACCATTCTGGAAATGAGGTATCTATATCCTAAAGATAAGAATAAGAATTTATTCGACAAAACACGCATAAGAACAAAAAGTAATAAACACATGAATAACAAGTAGTAAGGAAATATTACTAATAAGAGGCTAAGAATATGACCATATATGATATCATAAAAATACGTACGATTCTGGAATAAGTAAATAACATTATTTAAATCATTATACAGGAGGTTCATACACTTACGAAGCAAATCAGACCTAAGGTAAGGGAAAATATCACAATCTCATTTTTATCCGAGATTGTTTATACTTTGGTATTTACTGGGGTGTATTTTATCATCCAAATCCATGTTTCCTAAATATGTAATATTATTTCAATCCACATAAAATTGTTTAATTCGAATTTTACCCTTCGGTGAGTTTTTAGTAAAAGATATGAAAGGAATTTGTTGTCGTTTTTCGTATGCGGTACTTTTTGACTTTTCCGACAAAAGTATGAGAAGAATGTTTTTTTAACATATATGGCATGAATGGATTTTTAAAACAATATTTCCAAGAATATTCCTTTACAAGATTTCAATTTTATTTTTAGTCAACTTCTTTTAGTTTAAAATTGTATGACATGTTAAGAAAGGAAAACGTTTTTGAAGTAGAAAGGATATTTTCCTCAAGAATGGAGTTCAAGCGTTTTATCAAAATTATTTTCCATCTAAGATAATATAGGGTTCTGTTTATATCCCTATTTTTACATTGATTTGATTTTGTTGTGATGGAATTATTTTTAGGAATTCCTTTATCTTATATGAATTGTTTTATGATGACATTTTGTTTAAGAATCCCATTTTTATTACATGGGTTATGCAATGATGTATGATTTATGATTTTGTGGCATACATAAGAATGGTATCATTATGAGATGGGTGGGACCTATATCTGCCTCCAATGCATTGGGTAAAGATTTTATATCTCATGAGATAGACATGGCTGGAACGGAAGGTTAAACCGGTTCAGTGAAACATGACTGAAACGAGGAGTGAACTCGGTTCAGAAATGGACTTTTTCCACTAAGACTGTATTGGCAATGAGTATTGACTAATAAGAAATGATTCTCTATTATTATGTGTGTGTGACAGAATGTTTCATGTTTTAAGTTACGATCTCCTTTGCAGGTTAATATTTCTAAAAGTTATGTTCTTATGAATATGATGTGATTGATATTTCTTTTGTCTACCCTTACTGAGCATTTGAGCTCACCCTTTTGTATGTTTTATTTCCCCAGGTCAGGAAGAAGGTTATTAAGTAAGATATGCCAAAAGGGACTATAGATATGATGAAATAAATGGGAGACAATGTAGACGATTTATGAACCAGTTGTTTATGTTTCCCAGTTTCTAAAGACACTATACCTATACGGTCCTTTCATGGTTTTGTTATATGTTGTAATAAGTATGCTTGAATTTTGAATTAATAACAATGTATGTAATGTATGGGTCGTTATAGTACAACTTAAACCCCAAAGATAATCTTGGTATATATGATCAAAAAAATGATTATGGAATATTCCTTGGATATCCTACTAGTTCCAAATCTTATAGAATTTTCAATAAGTAGACAAAGGTAGTTGAAGAATATACTCCTGTTAAGTTTTATAAAACTAATTCTTTTCATCCTAAAAATACTCAAATTGAAACCTCAAGTGATTCTAAGGAAAAAATAAGAGATTAAACTCTCTTTGAGTTAAAAAAGGCTGATGAATATGAATATTATGAAGAATAATACAGAATTAAGGGAATTAATTATGAAGAACCTGAAAGTGTGTTTATAGACAATCGGAAACCCTTAAAATCCATCCTTTATAAACAGTTATAGAAAAACATGATGTATGTGTTATGATTAGAATATGTTTACTAATCCTTGATAATGTTTCTAACTTTCATTCATATATTAAAAAAAAAACCATATAATAATCCCTATAAGATGAAAATTAGGTATTTACTATACATGAAGAGTTAAACCAATTCAATTTGAACAAAGAATGAGAATTAGTTGATAGAGCCTCTAACTATCCTATTATTTGAACTAAATGGGAATTTTTCAAAAATAATATGATCATTTTGGGATCTCTAAAAAAATTCTATATTATTTTCTCAAGGAAATAATCAAGAGGAAGGAATATATTATATGTGAAACTTTTCCCATTTATCATTATTATAAGTATTAGATTCCTTTTAGAATTTTTACATCATATAATTTTTAAATTATATTAGATGGATGTTAAATATTATTTTATAAATGGTTTTTTAATAGAGAAAGTATGCGTGTAACAACCTATAGTATTTGAATAACCTAAATTTGAAAATTCAGTTTTAAAACAATCCAAAATGTTGTATGGTCTTAAACAAGAACCTAGGTCTTAAAATGAAAGATTATGTTCTTTCTTTTTGTCAAATGGTTTTAATGATGAATTGGATAACCCTGCCATTTTTTAAAACAAATCATTAAAGGATACTTTACTTGTATAAATTTATATTTATGATGTTATTTTTGTTTCAACAAACAAAAAATGTGTAGTGAATTTTCAAAAATCATGAAAAAATAGTTTGAAATGAGCATGATGAGTGAGTTAAACTATTTACCTGGATTTAAAATTTAACAAAAAGATTTCTGAAAAACTTTAAAAAAATAAAATATGTAACACCCTAATATTTTATATGTATTTAATTTTTTATAAACATGATTTATTTGAAGTATTTCTTTACATGAAACCCCATGTCCAAATGAACCATGATACAATAATACTTTATAACCAAGACATTAAATTGGATTGTATTATTAGTAAAATCCAAATTATTAAAAAAATTATAAATGTTTTAAATTATTGTAATTTATTGATTAATACATAATAAATGATTATTCAATTTTTCATAATTTTATTTTCTTCCTAAAAAATATGCTTTCTTCAAAATTACATTTTATTGAATTTTGAGCTTGAAAATTATAATTAATTTATACATTTTTAAAAATAATATTTGAGTTAATCAATATCATTTTTTCAACGAGCATATAAATATTATTTAATAGCAAATTTTAATTTTTTTTCTAAAAAGTTTTATTTTATTTGTAAAGGTAATGTATTAGTTACCTTTCCTTCATTCCATCCATAAAAAATGCAAAAATCACTTGTGTGTATACATAGAATATAGTATCTAAGTGGTGGTGAAATTCATTTTTCATTACCGATTTATAAGAACTATTACAAATATGTATATAATATATATTTATGATATTTACATCATGATTAAAATTATAGATATAAAAGAACCATGATCAATTGGCAAGGACCACAACTACTAAACCAAAACCTAAATGAAAAACAAATTAATGAACACCCAAAATGATAATGATAATGAACAATTGTGAATGAGTGGGTAATAAAATGTTCCAATTAAAAAATTTATGCTATTATAGTTATTAATATTTATTTTTACAAGATTGTAATAAATTCAATTTTATTATATAGGGGTTAAAGAACATATAAAGTAATATGGACATGAGGTAAGGGATTAGACTCAAAATTTCATTGTTTGAGACACATTTTATTTTATGCAGCTAATTTAATTGGAATGGTGTGTATACTTATAATCCAATTTATAATACCATAAAATATTGTTATTCAAGGTATTTTAACTTCAAATTCATGATCTCTCTTTCATGTGGTTTTTATTAGATTATTTCTTATACAGTAAGGGGTTTTCATCTCAATTTATATTTATTGATACTAGTTTTAATTATATGCACCAATTTATTATCACTAGGGTGTAAGTATTTACCAAGAATATATTTTAAACATATTAATGATTTAATTCATGGGATTTATATATCTATATAATTACCAATATTCAAATTAATTTTGAATCAAATATTTCATTACCTAAAATGTAATTTTTATATATAATATTTTAATATATTAATTTGATACTTTTTTATTGAATTATATTCATTATGAAAATATTAAAAGATTTACTAATCGAATAGATAATGCTTTATTTCTTCCCATATTTGGTTTTTATGTATTATATTATTTTATTTAAAATATTTATTTTGAAATTATAAAATTTTAATTTTGAAAAATGAAATTCATTTAAGAATTGATCTTTTAAAAAAAATTAAGATAATTTTTTACTAATTTCTAAAAAATTTGATTTCTCAATGTATAGTCAAAATATAGTTTTTATAGAAAATTATCTTTTCTTTAAAGTACTTATAAATAAAAATTATATTTTTATTAATTTTTAAAAAAGTTATTATTTCATTATAATTTAATATAATCCAATTATTATTTTCTAAATTAATTTTAGTGTTGAATTTAGAACAAAAACATTTTATATTAAAAAATAAAATTTTTATGAAAACTCATTTTTCATTGAAATTTCCATTTTAATTTTAAATGAAATTATTCTAAATCTATTTTTTTAATTTTAAAATATAGATTTTATATTTTCAATATGCGGTTGAAAATTTGGTTAATAGATAACTTTTATTTTTCATCAATATGAATAGTATTTTTTGTAATTTTTTTACCAGAGTAAATTATAAGGTATTTAATGATAAAAATAATATTATGAGGATTATAAAATAGCCAAAATTCATTACTTAATTATACTATATGTGACCAATTCATCCATACTCATATAATATTCGGTTATACGACATTGTTTTTCTATTTAGATGTGATTAAGATATTTATAGTATTTTATTTAAAGAAATGTCATAAAGGTTAGACTATTGTTTTTATTCACTAAAATATTCTTAACATTGATTTTACCTAAAGATATTTTATTTTATAAATATTACTTTTATATCAAAAGTATTTATCTTCATCATGGTAATTTATTTTTAATAGGTACTAATGAATAATTACCTAAAAAATTAATGAACGTTTAGGCAGTAATTACAGAGGCTAAGGATGTATTTTTTTTTAAATTTTAATTATTTTCTTGATGTTACTAAAATTAAAGTATTGAATAGATATAAAAATTGACATTAATGATATTTTATAATAAATAAAATTTTATTAAATGATATAATATTACTAAAAATATTTGATTCATAAAAATTACTAGGATATGGTTTTTAATATTAATCATGGTCCATTTATGGTCTATTTTTCCATTTATATTAATTATCTTGACCCCAAATGAATAAAAATCATTATAGACATTTTAATATCGAAAGGGTATAATACTAAATGATTAGGGTAAAAAAATTAATAAAAAGTTTTCTAATTTTTATTTTATGATAATTTTACCCATTCACATCCCATATTTTTAAAAAGGTATTTTCTATCCATTTTAAATTGAAACATAATTCATATTAATTTAGTACTTTGATGAATTCCAAGAGTTCCCCCCTCCCTCTTATAAAAGGGATCCACTTCTAATTTATTGACACATAAAAACCCATTTCATTCATAAAATACCTACAAAAATCCTTTCCTAGAATCCCTTTCATAATTATATATGTATTTTTTTTAGGAAAAAACATAAATCATAGTGGTCTTAAGGTGTTATGAAAAGATTTTTGTTCAAAGAATATGTACCTTTTTCAATCGAGTGTTTCTATTATATTTATTCACCCACATACTTCAAATATTATTAAAACCTCATAAAAAACAACCCAAGTATCATTACTACAATAAGATGTTTTTTTAATATAATAAACTATATATATCTCGTCTTCCATAAAATGGTAAATGAAACCATTATTCCTGTGTATGGAAGAATATGGCCTCACGATTCGATGTAATTTGTTTTCTATATCCACATCTCATGGTCTGATTATAGTTATTGAATTAATGTTTATATATCATATTAGTTACATATTTATAATTATGAAAATATAATATATCATTCACCTTCATACTTTTCCATCTACTATAAAATGATAACATTGTTCACACATAAGTTTGGACCACCACCACCATGAAACAATGTGATTCGATTTTTATCACCAAATCACATAAAGAATATTTTAAATTATATTTAATGGATTAATATAACATTTATTATACTATTATAATTATCTGAAGATAAAATAATACTTATATTCTTTACAAAATGATCATTGAAAAATTGAATTGTTACTCATGCATACATATGGCCTACCATCGTTATGATTGTATCATAGTTTATTTTTCATAACCATATTTAATGGTTGGATTTAAATGTATAATTTTTTTTATAAAATTGATAATTTTTAAATTATTACTTTTGTGAATATGGTTTAATAATGACCTCTTTTCCCATAATAAACCCACTTAAGTCATATTTGACATAAAAGATGGATATCATCAAATAGCATGATGTGAATTTAATTGATTATATAAATTTAAATAACATGGTATGAAATGAAATAATTGAATAATTAAAATGAAAAAGGTTCTTAAAAAGTAAAAAATAAACATAATTTTTTTATTTATGAAGATGAAGAACATACGTGACATGTCAAACCCAAGGTAATATACTTTCCTTTAAAAATCTTATTTTAAAGTTTTATTTAAAAATAAATTTTAATTCCATATACACATTTTTAATATAATTTTTTATATGTTTTTATATGGACAAAAAATATTTATAAAATATTTTTATGTCTGTTTTAAATTTTATTCGAACATTTTGAAAATTAACATTTTTACAGAATATTTGGCTTTATTTAAAAAAAGATAAAAATAAATGTTCTATTTTAACATATACAACAACAATGACTTTTCCATCCAAATTAACAGTTATTTAAAGTATGGATTCCAATAAAAGAATTCATTTTTTCTTCAATGAAAAACAATCTTTCACTTTGTTTGGTTACTTTGGAATGAAAATGGGTTTTTATTAATGAAGGGATTTTTGATATCAGAAATGTTATGAAAATGGGTTTAAGAGTTTTCTTAAATGGTTTTATTCATGATAAGGCCCTTGGAAATTATATATGTTGGGTCGAAACTGAGCTCGTTATAGTTTAAATGATGGGTTCACCCAAATTATGCCATAATGTATTGGTTAATGATTTCATTTTCCAGAGAATTATATTGAAATTCAGCTATATGGTGATTTTAATTGTAAGGGTTCAGTTATAATTGTATCTCAAGGAACCAATATGAATTTTCATGGTTTTCTAACAGTTTTTCATGGAAATAATTTGATTTTAAAAGGAAAGATACTAATTTTTTTAAAAGAAAAAATAATGATATTTTTGTATAAAGAGTTGGGTTTTTAGGAAAAGGGCTTTTTCATGGGTTTTCATGATTTTCATTGGACTAATAGTTTTCTCCTACTTATTTTCTTTAATGTGATTTATCTGATCTTCCAACTTTTTAAAATGTTTTTCACAATGCTAAAAGATTGGTATGGTGATTAAATAAGTCGTTTTTAAATTCATGAAGTTATTTGATGAAAATAAATCATGTTTTATTTTAAAAAATTTATATTATTGGGAATATTGGTACTGAATTAATGTGTCCATTTTGTATATATAT
Source organism: Viscum album (assembly GCA_963277665.1). Lineage (NCBI taxonomy): Eukaryota > Viridiplantae > Streptophyta > Magnoliopsida > Santalales > Viscaceae > Viscum > Viscum album. Next base: position 1,870,011,453 of record OY728159.1, read on the forward strand.
CGTTTATTATATAAGAGTTATAACCTAAATTCCTAAAAATATAATCCTAAAATATCATTGGGAATACAAGACAGTGAGTTCTAGTTTCAAGTCACTTGAATATGTAATTTTTACAGTCATATACTTACATTTAGTGTCATTGAAAGGTTTATATATCATTATAGGTTAGGATAATGGTATTAGAATAGCATTAAAATATTTTAACTAATGGTTAAGATGAAATGATATAGAATTTTATGATTATCATGTTGCTTCATCTAAACTATCAATTAATAATTTTTTCCTGTACCGGAATCAAGGATGATGAAGTAGGAAAGAACCAAGAGGATAATATCCATATTAATCAATAACATAGAATGCTAATAATTAGAAATGAGTAGTTTATGTCTGTGATAGATCAGTTGACACAAGATATAAATGGTGGTGTAATCCATGCTTGAGAGTATCTAAATATACCATAGAGTAAAATGAAGATAATATATTATTTTATGAGACAAAATCCTACAATATTTAATAGGTCTTTTGAGCTAGTGGTTTCCAATATTTGGATCAATTCCGTGGAAAATATATTTGAATTCATGGAGTGTTCAGAACATCAAAAGGTAACCCTTTCCATTTTAGATTTTGAAGGTGAAGTTGATAGATGGTGGTATTTGGTTAAGAATACCAAATAAATATATGATATTTTATTCTATGGAATGGGACACATTCATGAATATCATCCATGAGAAATATTTCCCTATTGTTTTTTGAATTAGTATGGATAAATAATTCTTGTAATTGAGGGAAAATGATGGATATTCTATATATAAAAAACCTAATTCTTATTACACTTTCATCCATGATTTGTTAAAAAAATATAACACTTAATACAACTCAAAAGATCTAGAAGTCAACTGACTTTTGTACTTAGGTACATAACATAACATCTTGAACATAAGGTACAAAAAAATTATTGAAAACTTCCTTAACATGTTTTAAATTTACATGGATTTTAAACCTGCATAGAATAAGCTGGGGACATATATAAGAAAGGGGAAATATTTAAATAAAAATAAGGGAATAAGAGTAGAATAATGTAATAAAAGTTATAAAATATGAATATTTGTGGGGAATAAAAAGAACAAGATCAATAATTCTTGATATAGCTTGATTAAAATAACATGGGAAATGTGAAAACAACCTAAAACACTGCATCATAAACATATCTCAACACTAAATTCTAAAAAATCTTTATATAATAAGACTCATAATGCCATTAGGTTCACTACCTATCATGAAAAAACATATCATTAATCTAAAAATTACCCAATGCACTGCAGAGCTATATAATTTTGGGTATACTCATCACATTCATTTCATTATCATACTTAAGTGATCCACATAGACCATAAAACCTTGAATCATTTATCAGCATCATTTATTCCAAGAAAATAGAGTGTGTAATAAATAAAGGTAATTACCAATTAAAATAGTTAAAAGTGTATAATTTTGAACACCCTAGATAATAAATGGGTATGGTATTCACTAAGTAATTTTTTTGTCATGGAAAATCATGGTGAAATTTTAGTAGCATAATAGTGTCACATAAAAATTAATAAAATGGGTTGATCAGAGAGAAATTGGTATATCATCATTCGGACATAAAATTGTCTGTAATGGGGATTTGAATATACAAATCCCAACATTACTGTTTGACTCCTCATGTGTTAATCATGTTTTAATGATCACAAATCCTATTATTGTTAATTAATCCAATTCTTCATTGCACATCTTTCTAATGCTCTTCAATCTCAATAGTAACTACAAATCATGTTTTAATGATAACAAATCTTATGGATGTTAATAAATCTCTTTATTATTTACAAGTCTTATGCATGATCACAAATCTCACTTATATTATCACACGTTTATATTTATGATTCAAGCTCTTTTACTCTCTAATGATTAAACTTAATCCATATTCTACATATTACTGTCTAAGTAAAAATACACGTATTTTTCTATTTATGGACACACCGTGAAGGACTCACTGTGACCCAGACACCGTGACCCAGACACCGTGATGGACTCACAATGACCCAGACACCATGACCCAGACACCGTGACCCAGACACCGTGAAGGACTCACCGTGACCTAGAAACCGTGAAGGACTCACCGTGACCTAGCCACCGTGAGCTACACACCATGACATGGACATACCGTGAAGATCATACCATGAAGCTCATACCGTGAACCATATACCATGGAGAAGACGCCACTTACATAATCACTGTGACACTATTTCTTAACTTTTTGTCAATATTAATGAAATATTTCTAACGGCCATATTTGATGTATGTAATGCAATTAATGTTATTTAATGATAGTTGTTGGCATGTCAAGAAACTGTATCTCGTACTTATGAAAATGGAATCATTCCTATTGCCAAAAATTGTGGAATATAAGGAATATTGAGATGCAGTACATGCGCAAGCATAAAAGAGGTGAAGAGAGAAAAGTGTGATGACACAACAAAAAGAAGAACTTACATACACCCGAGAGCACTGTGCTGAACAAGAAGAACAATGCCTAGGAAATAAGGGATTTAAATACATTCAAAGAACTCTCATGAATGAAATCCAATACTACTGAAGAACACACAACAAATCAATAGATCTTTCTCACTCTTGTAGAAGACAAGCTGAACTACGACACTTTGTTTTTCAAAAGAAAAAACAGAGAAGGGCTCAGAAGAATTCCTGCTGAATCCAACGAGTCTAGAGCTGCATTGATAATCAATAGATATTTCTAAACTCTTATATGTTCTCTCTAAGTGATTTATTTATTAACTTTCAAGTAGTGTGGTGTACTCTGTATATCTTATACACACACAATCTCTTGTACTGAACTGGAGGATATCAAATCATCACCCCAAAACACTTAACTCTTGTTTACCCAACTCAATTGTGGAAGAGGTCCTTGAGTGGCCTGGTGTTTGTTTTGATTCCCACGAAGAATAGTGGTAGAGGTCCCTGTGTGGCCTAGACAGTTTTGTAAAGTGTTGTTAACCCTGATCCAGGGTGTGGATCAAATTTATATAAATTTGAGAGGTCTATGTCTTGGCTTGAGACTGAAACTCTGGTTATATCTGCTTTTCATCATTAGTTTATGTTCAAAGTATACTACATATATCTTATTTATTTTGATAATGTTACTTTGAAATACAAATCTATTTTAAAGATACTTTGATAGTTAAATTAGAAATTGTTTACACTTATTGTAAATAAGATGGTTAGATTCAAAAGTTAGTTTGATCTTGTGGTTAAATTAACTAAGACCTAATCAATCTTTGATATGCTAAGTGAACATTTACAATCTGTATAAATTCACTATAGTTTAACTTGTTTTATAAATTGGTGGATTTTAAATAGACAATATTTTAACAGAAATTTTAATTGGAACTCAATTCACCCCCCTCTTGAGTATCCACTCTGACCAAAAATTATGAATTTTAAATATAATGAATAAGATAATAAAGAAACTTGAATAAAGTAGAGAAGGTGAGGGTCCCTTACTTGAGTTTGTGACTCCAAATTCTTGGGAGGAGCCTCTTGAGAGCATGGGGAACCTTTGGAAGACTATATTGAGGGGATATAATATTAAGGATGTGATAAAAGTATACTTAGTGAATACAGATAGGAGCTTTTGTGTTTTTATGTAGGAAAAGAGTGGGATTTTCTTTATTATTTCTCAAACATAGGTTTTGGACTCTATATAATAAATTAATAAAAATCATAAACCATCCCACGTTTCCTACCAATGGTTTCTAACAATTGGAAGTTATTTTAATTATTTTATAAGAACAAAGTTCCAAACATAATAAAATCATACCCTTGATTATGTATAAGTCAGTCATATGCTTAATGAAATAATTTCAAAAACATAAAATATATTAATGGATATTGAGGTTTCATAAAGGTATTATAAAATTAAATAAATAAAAATGTAATATATTTATTTTAAAGGGAAAAAAATAGATTTGTTTTTCTATCCCATTTATAGAATTTATTAACTCACTTTTTAGATGTTATGATGTCATAATACAAAAAGTATATTCATACTGTATTTAATTTATACCTAAAAATATGACAGTCTTACAAAATTATGAAAAATTCACCACTATATAATTTGAATATTTTTTCACCAAAATAATATTATTTTTATCTAAATAACTTTATAAAAATATTTTTAAATATTTAAATAATAGTCTACATTTATTGAAAAATGTTGGGTTTTTGGACAATAACAGTTTTCAAACTCTTACAAATATTACATTTGACTTCATATTAATTATATGATCATTTATATTTATAAAATTTTATTTAATAATAATAATTTATTAACAAAAAATTAATTTAATAAATATTCATTAATTAATCAAAATAAATTCCTTAATTGAATTTGAATATTACCCAAAAATATATTTTTTGTTTTATCATATCAAAATAAAAAATTATTTATAAAGTATCAATAATATGATGAAAATATATTCATTATTATAAAAATAATAATTAATATATTCATATTTCTAGTGTCCTGATACATATCCATTCAATACACTTGTAAACACCCTAAGAGTGAGGTGCACGATGACAAGACTTTCATGGGGTGGTTCGACGTACTTGTTTTAGTATGATATCGATGAAATTGAACATACCTCGTAAACAATTTTGTTCATTCTTATGTTGTTGGATATCAGATTGGGATTGGTTAAGGTAAAATCCTAGTGATATTATCTATCCTAGAAGCTCTAATTAATGGGCTTCATAGGGTACAATCCTGTTGGTTGAGGCCATCACTTCCTTTGTCAACGTCAATTGGATTTTTTTAAAACCCTATATATATATATGTGATCACTATTTAAAAAATATTTTATAAGTGGTAAAAAATCATAATGGTAATTTAAATCTGACATAATAAAATAAAACCAACAAATTTTATGATTTTTCTATAACCTTATAATATAATAAGAAATTTAATTAAATCACAAGGAAAATTTACTTATAATTTTTTTAGTCATTACAATATTCACCCCTTTATAAATTCAACCCTTTAAAATTTCACTTCACACACTAAAACATATGAGGGTAACTCGATTTCCTCACTTCCTCTATTTCCCATGCCGCTTCATCGAACTTGTGGTTTCTCCACAACACTGTGACCATGTGTATTGTCCTTATAGACTAGAACAATGTCCCTATGATCAATGATCTTCCCTGGATGATCTGCATATGATGGATAATTCTAAAATGGTACCACCTTTGGATTGAGTACATATGAGGGGTTTGGTATGTACTTTCACAAGAGGCATATATGGAATGCATCATGTACTTGAGATAGGTCTGGTTGAAGTTATTGTCGATAGTCAACGACTTTGATGTGATGAATGATCTCAAAGGGGGTGACACATCTTGGAAAAATCTTTCCCTTATTCCCAAATCACTTCATTTTTTTTCGTGGAGATATGTGTTGGAATACAATGTCTCTACCATCAAGCTCTAGGCCTCATCAAATATTGTTAGTATAGATCTTCAGTCAACTCTGAGCAGTCTTAATGTTCCCCTGAATGGTCTTAACTTTTTCTAAATTTTTTTCACCCATTTCAGGACCTTGTTGTTTAGGTTCCCCAACATCATCCCAACATGTAGGTTTTCTTCCCCTATTCCCATAAAGGACTTCATATGGAGAATTTTTTTTCTTTAGTGGAAAATTTTATTGTATAATAACTCAACTATAAAAATATTTTGATCTCGTCCTTCTTTGAAGTCAATTGAGCAAGATATAAATATATCCTCAAGGGTCCAGATAGTCTCCTCATATTATAAATCAGCTAGGCGGTGATATGATGTGATGAAGTTCAACTAAGTATTCAAATCATGTTGGAGACTCTTCTATAATATAGTGCCGAATCCTGGATATTATTCGGAAATAATCGATAGTGGTGTTCATGCATCCCCACCACTTCTATAATGTATATCCTTGCAAGTTGATTGAGTAATAAATCATCTCAAATTGGAATAAAGTGTGCAGTATCTTTAAGATGATCCACCAAAAACCATACAACATTATTCCCTCTTGATTTCTTTGGAAGACTGGTGACAAATTCCCTGGTGATGTCTTCCCATTTCCAAGTAGGTATGGGTAATCGTTGCATCATCCCTATAGTTTTTTCCATTATGCTTTCACTTACTTACATAAAAGATATCTTCATGTATATTCCATGATCTCCTTCTTCATATTGTCCCACCAATAGTTTCCCAATAAATCTCAATACATATTTGTGCTTCCTAGGTGAATGGAGATGGTTCGGCTATGTGCATCATCCAATAACTCCTTATTTAACATAGGATTTTATGTTACACATATTCTTGAACTAAATCTCATAACTCCTTCTTTATTAAGATATAACATTGAGGATTTACCTTTTATTATGTTTTCCACTTTATTCTGAATTTCTACATCATTTCATTTAGAAACATTTATCTTCTCTATAATAGATGCTTGAACAATCTTTTGTGAAGGATTGATGATGTTTAAACCTTTATGATTGACATGTTTATCCTTTCTAAATCTAAGGAGATCATGTCACTCTTAATTATTATCAATGATTGAATTGTTGGTTCCTTTATACATATAGATTATATCACTATATTTTCATTACCAAGATGGTAGAGGATTGAGTATTTATAGTCCTTGATCAGATCTAACCATCTTTATTGGCACATATTGAGCTCTTTTTGTGTGAATATATACATAAGGATTTTTTTATTCTATTTATTTTTCACACATCTCTCCAAATTTATGATTCATCCATATTTTCAAAGAAAAGATCACTTAAGCTAACTCCAAATCATGGGTTGGGTATTTCTATTCAAGAACATTAAACTACATAGAAGCATAGGCTATGAAATTTTCATTATCCCTTAACACAAAACCCAATATCTTCATTAAAGAATCATCAAATACCACAAAAACTTCTCCACTTATGGGTATTAGAGCACATGTTCAGTGATATTACTATTTTTCAACTACCTGATTCTTTCTTCACATTAATCATTCGATGTAAACATGACTCCATTATGAGTTATTTTGGTTATAGGGTTTAACCATCACATGAAATTCTTCCCAAATTGAAGGTAATACCCAAATAAATAAAGGCAACTATGGATATCTATCACCGATTTTGGTCTCAACCATCTATAGATTGCTTTTATTATTGAAGGGTCCACTTATATCCCATTTATTGTTATGATATTCCCTAAGAATGATACTTCATTCAACTATAACTCATATTTTTTTTACTTAGCTAAGGCTTCTTCTTTCAAACGGTCTTTAGAATAAATCTTGAATTCTCTTCATGCTTCTCCTTGGTTTTGGAGAAGATTAGAATATCATCTATAAATTCTACCAAATATTTGTTGTGGTAGTCTTTAAATACCATATTAATCATGCCTATGAATATTTATTGAGAATTAATGAGTCTTAATTTCATTACTACGAACTCATAGTGCCAGTACATTGTACAGAATGAAGTCTTTGGAATATACCTCTTCTTCACCCTAACTTGGTAACATCCAGACCAATGATCCACCTTAGAGAATTATTGGGATCCATGTAGCTGATGAAACAATCATCAATTCATGGAAGATAATACTTGTTATTTATTATGATCTAGTTGATCTCATTATTAAAATATTAGGTTTCATTGATCCATCATTTGTGATGACAAAGAGGGCTGGTGCACCCCATGGTAAAGCACATAGGTGTATGAAGCCTTAATCTTTATTCTACAACAGTTTTTTCTTCAGCTCCTCAAGTTGTACAATAGTCATTATATATAAATACTTCGATAATGGTACTTCCCCACGTATGAGATCAATTGAAAATTCAACCTCTCAACTAGGAAGAAGACTGGGAAATTTCCCAAGAAAAAAATCAACATTTTCCATCATAATAGGCATGTCATATAGGATGATTCTTTCTTTATAATAAATCATTTGAGCTAGATATAATTTTTCTTAGGGAAATGATATCTATGCTTGTGATTTTGGGTCCAAATAAGATTCATCCTTATCCTTAAAATTGTACATAATTGCGATTTTTTTGTGATATAGTGAGTGATTTCCATCTCGTAGAAATTTATTTTGTTTCTATATACGGAAAACAAATCCAAAACCATAATTTCATCAAATTCCTCCAAAGAAATTTTGAAAACCTTTTTTAAAATTTGACTGTGGAGGAGTAATGTGCTTATGATAAATAATTTTCCCATTAACCTTTTTCCCTGATAACTCTACATTTATGAATTGTCTTGATGTTTGAATAGTTCTACTAAACATTCCTGATATTAAGGAATTATTAAAACCAAAATAAAAAAGTATGTTCTCTATTATTGAATAAATAACTAGTGTACCTATAACCCCATAATTTTTGGTTTACACCTTAGTGGTTGTGATGGAAAATTCTCACCCTTTCTTCCTTGGAGGTTGTTAGTTATCTCTAAATTTCCAGGGATTAGTTAATTAGTTTTCACAGTACCTTGGTTCCTTGTAGTTGATTCAACGAACAATGTTTTGAGGGTTGACTAGAGAATTCCTTTCCTCCATCACATTAGTGGGTTTCTCCTATCGATAATCGCTAGCTAGGTTCCCTTCCTTCTCGCACCTAAATTATTTCCTCATTCCACTTATAAAATTTTTAGGGTGATTCATTCCGCAACTTTGACAAGTGGGATGTTGAGATTTCTTAACACAATTAGATTTATCCATTAGACCACCACAATTAAATTTCACTTTTAACTTCTTATTCCCATGATTCCCTTGATATTCACAGATCTCTATTTCAACTTTGGGAGAACATCAGACAATTTCTTCATAGCTATTAATTTCTCAGATTCTAGGGCTTTTCCTAGACTAGGATTTATCCACCCAAAGCAGGGGTCGACCATGCATTCAAGGAGAAGAAAAAATAGGTGGCGTATCATGTAGTCAATGTGATGTTTTTCTTTTAATCCTTGATAGATTCATCATCCTTTTTCTTGATTGAAGTTAAATAAATTTCCATTTTTAAGTTATAGAGTTTGAAGAATTGTTTTTATCAAAAAACATTTTCCTAAATTACTTCTAACCCATCGCTTCTATATCTTCCACGGGCTTCATATTATTGATCTATGTCTACCACTAATCAGCTTCTTCCTCTACATGATGAAAATCTAGTATAACATTCTCTCACTACAAGAAATTGGACCTATACCAACAACTTTGGCCAAATCGTCAGTTTAGGTACAATAAATTGACCTTATAGATTTTTTTTTGAAAAATCATTGGTATAGGTACCCTATACCAATGGTTTTTGGAAGAACCATAGAGATAGATCTAATAAAATGACCCTATACCAACAGTTTTTTCAAAAATCATAGGTATAGACCTCAAAATTAAAAATACTGATACCGATGGTTTGGAAAATCATTGCAATATATAATTTTATTTTTAACAAATTATTTTATCAAATAACATTGAATATATGATGAATTAATTTAATTATAAATTTTAATATACATATTTATCATATTATGTTTTAAATTAACCTTATAGATTAATTTTTAGGCTATTGATATATAAATAAGAGGTCTAGGGTTCCAAACCAGATGAGATTTGTTTTGAATTACTGATACCAACTATTTCCGAAAACCATTTGTATAAGTATATACCAATTCTATACAGGACAAATACCACACAAACTATTGGTGTAGAATTTATGAATGGTTTTAAGACCTATACCAATGGTTACAAACCATTGTTATAGGATTTCTTTACAATAGTCTCTTGCTCAGAATATTTAAGGATGGAGAATATTACCTCAATGGAGTTGATCCATTTTTACATGATTAAGTGACTAAATGATCCATTTAAATTCAAAAGTATTTTTCCACATAAAACCTTAATGGAATCCTTTTCACTCTTAGGGAGATTAATTCAATCTTTCTGATACAATTTTATTTTTAAAACATGAGTCAACTAAGAGATTATCGTCACAAAGTTTGTGATTCTTTCTCCCATTTGTTTGGGTATCTCGTTGAGGTCTATCATCATATTTTCCATCACATTTATTCTTTACAAAACTCCTCTTATTTTCATCCATTATCTAGAATAAAGGGACAATAGGTATGAGTTTTTTTAAACTACTAAAAACATAAAATGGATTAAATGATATAAAATAGATAAAAAAATTTACATTTATTTATTAACTTGTTAATTTATAGGGTATAATATATGTTATCCATGATCTATTTCCTAACATATATTATTATAGGAATTTTTTATTCAATGAATAATGGTGTTTAATGAAATTATGAATTTAAAAAATCATATACCTTGGGAGTGTCATACCAGGTGACAAACAAGGCCCATTTTCATGCACTAGTTCCCTTTCGATTCTAACTCAACATGGTGTTTTCGTGTTTTACTCGTATGTATATATGTTTCAGACCCACACCCACTTGTAGTATCAAAATATAGATGTATTTTCTTGATAAATCAATTAATATTATACATACAAATATTTAGGGAATTTTTTTACACTTAGTTTTATTCCTAAGGATTTTCCTAGTGTTTTCTAATCCTAATCCCAAAAATAACTAAACTTCTCATTTGATACTAACTATAAAAACCCTACAAATTATTTCATTTTAATTAATGATTTATTAAAAAAGAATATAAATAATAAAACCTATAATATTGATAAGTCTATTTTTTTAGAATCTGGTACATATCATAACATCGTGAACATTGGATATAACAATATTTTTGAAAACTTATTTAACAAGCCTAAAAATTTACAAGGATTTTGAAACTGCTCAGGATATCCTAGGGACATATATAAGATGGGGTTGAAATATAATGCCTTTTAAGGGAATAACCATGTAATAAAGTAATATATTTTTGGCAATATTCATATTAATGGGGAATATAAGGAACAAGAGAAATAAGTCATGGTATAGGATGATAATCATAACATTGAATATATGACAACAACTTAAAACTTTTCATCATAAACGTAGGTCAATAATAATTGCTAATACATAATGATGAAAGTATTCCCATAATGGAATCAGTTTCATTTCATATACCAACATGTCAATTATTAATACTAAATATTAACCAATTCATTGGAGCAATATATAATTCTGGGTGCACCATGACATTAAGTTCATTCTCATAAAAAAGTGTGTTCTATAGATCATAAAACATGGAATCTTGTATAATCACATTTTTTCCATGAACATGGAGTTTGGAATAAAAATATGTAATTACTATGTCAAAGAGGTATATGTTTATAAATTTGAACACCCATGATAGTATATGAGTATGGTATTCACTACCCAATTAATTTGGTGTTGAAAATTTTGGTGAAATTTCTACAGTATAATTATGTCACTTAATAATTAATAAAATGGGTTGATTAGAGAGAAATGTGTCTCTAAAATTCTGGAAAACAACTAGGATGTAATTTCTATATTTGAAGATATATCACAATATTAGGAATTGGAAATATGAGGTGAAAGATAATAACAAAACAAGAATAAATAAGAGAAGGTGAGTACCCTTGTATGAGTGTGTGACTCGAAATTCATGGAAGGGGTTCTTGAGATATTAGATATAGTATGGGAGGAATCTAGAGAGAGTGTGTAAGAGTAAGAAGGTGATCCAGGGATCTTTAATGAAGATAAATGGGATCTTGGTTGGGTTTAAATGAGAAAAGAGTGGGGATTTTGTGATTATTTCTCCAATATATGTTTCGGACTCTATATAATAAAATAACAAAAACCAAAAACACTCTGATGGGGTTTCTGATGTTTTCAACAGAATGGTAGATTTCTAATTATTTTATAAGGAAAATGGCCTAAATTAATAAAATAATACCCTTTCTTATATGGAAGTGAGTCATACTCTTAAAGAAATGATTTTAAAACAATAAAATATATTAATGGATTTGGAGGTTTTATAATGGCATTATAAAATTAATAAAATAATCATAAAATCCAATTATCATAATTTTAAAACATATATTTGGAGTTTCTCCCATTTAATGTATTTATCAAATCACTTGTGGGTTGTTATGATGTCACAGTACTCGAAGTACATTCATACTGTATTTAATTTTTACATAATGATTAGACTATCTTGAAAAATTAGGAACAATTAACCATTAGATAATTATTAAATTCCGTTTCCAATTTTTTTTTAATTTTATATAAATAATTTTATAAGTATGTTTATATTTACATTTAAAATATAGATTGACATTTATTTAGAAATGATGAGTTTTTTGACAATAACAGTTTGCCAACCCTTATAAAAATTACCTTTGACTTCATGAATATTATATGATCTTTTATTTTTAATAAAAATTTAATAAGAATAATATTTCCTTTAAATATTATTTATTTCAAAAAATCCACTAATTCATTAAAATAAATTCATTAAATGAATTCTAATATTACCCAAAACAATATTTTTTGTTTTATCATATAAAAATTATAATCATTTATCAAGTATCAATAATAAAATTAAAATATATCCATTATTGGATAATAAATAATTTATATATTAATACTTCTACATTCTAGATACATATCCTTATAATATACTATAAATCTACCTAAGTATAAGGTGCATGACTGTGAGACATTCATGGGGTGGTTTGGCACACATGGTTTGGGTTGTGATCCTGATAAGCTTGAACATCTCTAATAAACATTTTCACTCATGCATAAATTGTTGGACCTCATCTTGGGATGGATCAAGGTAAAACACCAATGATTCTATCTCTCTCAAAATCCTTGACAAATGGTCTTCATAGGGTATAATTCTACTGGTTTAGGACATAACATCCTTTTGTAGGTGTCAATTGTATTTTTTAAAGCCCTATATTAATACTAGTCATATAATAACTGTTCCACAACTATTTTATCAACAGTAAAGAAGATTAATAGTCATTTAAATGTGATAGGATATAATAAAACCAAAGGACTAGATGTGATTTCAATAACCATATTCAATAATAAGTCATTTAATTAAATCACAAGGTAAATTTTATTTATAAATGTTCGTATCATTATACTGTATCTCTATATGATGTAAATTTTACAAGACTCTCCATACATGAACAAAATTGAATATGAGATCATGATACTAAGATTAATCAGTTTTACATAGTGTTGAAACTAAGATATCTAAGGAAATTAGCTTACCCTGAATTCAAAAGTTATGATAATCTTGTTCAGATTTCTATGAATATAGAAATGGATTTCGCTGATGATCATGTATTCCATGAAAATAAGTAAAAAAATTATAGATTAAAAAATATGGGGAATTATTCATCAAATAAATATGATGTTAAGAAAATAAAGTTGTCAACTTATAATAATTGTGGTAAGAAAATCATGAAGTGTTCTTAGTAAATTTTCAAAAGTGTTACTAGTGTGGTATGTTTTCTCAAAGGGATCGTGACTGTAATGAAATGGGTCATGAAAAATCAAAAAATGAGGTAGCCAATAATAATCCCTCAGTGTGATGTTTTTGTTGCAATGATTTGGATCATTATTCCAACATCTATTAAACATTAGTTTATCAGGATGGAAATCATTAGGACCAAAACCATAAATGTGTTAAAAAATATTTTTATACTACTAAGGCTAGTGAATGGTCATCTAATGAAGTGGTGATAGGTATGACTCTTGTTTATTAAATTTATGTCAATTCCAATTTTGACACTAGATCTTTACGTGCTTTCCTTTTTGAAAAATTTTCAAGAATACAGGGAAAATCACATCATGAAATAACATTATAAATATTTGTGAGAAGTCTAGGTGGAAGTATTAAAACCACTATGTTTTATAGGAATCTTCTTATTGTTATCAGTGGATTAGTCTTTCCTTCAAATCATGTTGACCATCCCAAGGTAGAGTTTGATATTATTTTGGGTTTGGATTAGAAATCATTTTATCGTTATTATATATATTACAGAGCTCATAATGTTTTGGTTAATGATTTTATTGTTTATATAACCTTCCAACAAGATGATAATCATATTATAAATTAAAATGATTGTTACTTTGAATTTTTTTTTAAAAAGAATAGAATTATATATTTTAGTGATTTCCCTATATTTAATGAATATATGGATATTTTCTTGATAATTTAAGGGGTGTTATTCCTAATACTGAGGTTTAACTTAACATTTACATAATACCTGATAATAATCCAATTTCAAAACCCCATTGTCGAGTGTCTCAAGTAGAAAATCTAGAATTTGAAAAGAAATTCCATGAGTTTCTTCAGGAAGGTTTCATTCTTTCAAGTACTTCACCTTTGGGTGTCCCTATTTTGTTTATTAAAATTAATGATGCTTTCAAGTGGATTTTCATTGATTATATATTTTTTAATAATATCATTGTTAAGAACATGAATCCTTTTGTAACAAACAAACTTGAAATACACTAAATGATGCCCTGAACTAGTAGGTCAGTTAATCTCAAATTCATGTCCCAATATGCTAAAGGCTACTGACATGTATTGAGGGTCCATGTTGGAATAGTGGAGATAATATACCATCATTATGAGAGTTTATAAAAATGGTATAGTTATAAAAACTAGAGAAGAAACATATTTAATAACAGAACAACTAAAGAATAAACAAATAATATATAAACAAACAGGTAATCTCATCCAACAAAATCATATAAAAATGATGTTCATGGAATTATATACAAAAGAAAAATAAAACATGGAAACAACTATTTGTTAAAATACATGTTTCATTATAAAAAAAGACCAAAAAAACTATACCCAGATAGAATCATGATCCATTTCCCTATACCTTTCTCCTCTGCTTCTATTCGACAATCAATCATGCATCACCATGTGTGCTCTTTCCCAAGTCCCTACCTAAATCCATGAAGTCTGTCTGGGTACCAAAAGACGGCCTAAAAGGGTCGTGAGATAACACTTGTTAGGCCATAACCTGTTGTGTCTATATCTAGTATGTTATTTGTATATAAAATGAAGCAGTGTTCATATATAACAGCTGTATAAGTAATAACAATTGAAGAAAAACATTATAGTCTATCAAGTATCACATGGATCAAGAAATAAAATCATTGGGTCTATCTGTAAATCATGTCAAGCAATATCAATGGAACATGTCATGTAATCATGTATCAGGGATACATGGGCTAGGGTTCTAAGAGTAGAAATTTACAAGGCCAAAAATTATGATATGTAAATAACGTAAACAAGATCCATGGAGTAAAAATGTCCAAGGCATCCTAATAGGTTGGATCTAATGAGTTGAAATGTCTAAGGCATCCTAGTATATTGATTAAACTGAATACATTGAGAATAAATTTCAAAGGCTTACAAATTAAACTAAGTGAACTAGATCCAAGGATTATAAATGTCCAAAGCTTCCTAATAAATAATATTATCCAAGGAGTAGAAAAATATACAGAATTCAAATAATTCATTAGATCCACAGGGTAGAAATGTCCAAGGAATCCTAGAAAATCTTGTAAATCATGTAATTATATAAAAGGAGTAGAAACTTCCATAAAATCACTGTAATCTAATTAAAAAGGATATAATGAGTATAAATGTTCAAGGAATCATAATAGATCATCAGATCCATGGATTAGAAATGTGTAACACATCCATTTAGGTCATCAGTACCATACTGTGAACCCTCCATTATCATTATACCCAAATCATTCACCCATAATAAAACATGACATTAGTAATTTCATTAATCACATTATAATAATATACAATCCAAGGCATTAAACATTTTATACATTTTATATACAAATGAAAATATTTTTTGAGTTTCTTACAAAATTTAATAATTCTCTAAAAAATTATATTCAATTCTAAAATATGTAAATCATGCCCATACACTCCAATGGTTGTATAATAATAAAAATGAAAAGAACCCACCCCATGGGTGGTTTGGGTTGAGTTCAAAAACCTCCAAACTTATATAAAGGTGTCATGGAAGGTTTTAAACATTAACTAAAAATTTAACACATGGTTTGATTAATTTTCGATTCATCACCTGAAAAGTCTGATCTATGGCACAACAACAACATGGTATAAAACATCCACACATGAGGGAAAAAGTATAGATTATCTACATTATTCCTGTAGAAGAAAATCATATAATATTAGCATTGTAATCGGTCTAGATCTAGAGAAAATGGACTAATATATGAACATTATGAAAATAAAGCATTAAATACTACACAAAAAATAACTCCATCGATGTAAAGTGAAATGAAAAAATGTGAGTAAGGAGTAAAAAAATCACTATTTACTATAAAATTAGATGAATGAATGTTTAATCAGACATCAGACAAATGAATTATCTCAAATCCTAGTTTAGGATTCTATGGGAGCTTGAATGAGAGGGAGAGGGTAGGCCACAGGAGAAAAAATAGAAATAAATAAATTGGTTAAACCCTTAATGAACAAAGGTAAAAAAATTCATTTTCCCTTTAAAAATTGGGTCACACAGTTTGGTTTAATGGTTGGACAAACCGTGCATCAACCATAATCACGTCACATCCTCAAAACCCCCCAGGATTTTCAAGGAACGTGATTAGAAAAAATGTACACTTAACATACATTTTACCTATGTTAAAAAACTAGAATCACAGGAATTGGTATGCAAACTTGGTCATATATTTAAAGAAAATATTTCACCATCTACATTGTACCAAGACACCCCACAAATATTACTCTAAACATGTAGACTGGGTGACACAGTTTCTATTAACTATGAGACCCATCTTTTTTCTCCAAAAGTGGGGACCAGGGATATGAAAAATCCCCAAACAGCCTCATTTATTCTATATATTTACAAGGAATTCACAAAAGTATGAATTCAAGGAAAATCAATGTAAATAAACAGGATTCAAATATAATAAAAAAATACAATTCCTTTCTATATTCCCCCTAAAAAAGAGTTCATCCTCAAATTTCCCTTTTTAGGAGTGGTAAATCATTGTCTGGGAATAACATTGTTCATTGGGTATGTGCATCGGCCTATCAATCCCAATTATCATCATATACACAACTATGATTCCATATCACTCATACTAGAGGAACTGACCATCCTATAAGAACATTTGTTCTTTGATCAATAATATGGATATGATTCCCATAAAAGGATCTATCTATATCCAACTCAACCTCATCAAGCCAAAGAATATGCAGCAGCTCAGAATGATATCATTGAAGATGACATATATTTTAGAAATCATGCATGGATCTGTACCTATAAGGTAATGGAAACTGATAGGATACCAGTATGAATCTCCCTAGAATCTTGAAGGGTCAATGTAATAATGAAATATCTTCCCTTGTTTCTGAATTCACCAATTCCCCATTCTAGGTGAAACTCACAACAAAACCCGACCCCCCCGATCTCTAGTGGTCTGCGATAATGTTCGGCGTATGACTTATGTTTTGACAGAGCTATAGAAATATGTTTCTTAAAAATATGTACCATCTCTAAAGTCTCCAGAACAAGATGAGGACCCAGTACCACTAACTCTATGACCTCTAACAGGAATAGGGTTGAATGTATAAACCTACCATATAGGGATTCATAAGGGGACATCTATATTGCCACCCATAAGATGTTATTATATGAAAACGTGACAAGAGGTAAGTGTGTATCCCAAGAACCACTAAAACCAAGGGTGCATGTTCTGATCATGTTCTTCAAAACCAATATCTTATGCCCAAACTGACTGTCGGTTTGTGGGTAATAGTTTGTATTAATAGGTACCTATGATCCTAGTGCCCTATATAACCACTAATAGAACTGAAATGTGAAATGAACATATTTGTATGTTACGATAGAACATGGAACCCCATGGAGGAATATGATCTCATGAACGTAGAGCCTCTTGCACTCATCCACTAAAAGAGTCCCCCAATTAGGTGAGAAATGGGAGAAAATTTTCAACCTGTCTACAATCACCCTTATGACATCCCTGCCCTTAGGTAACCAAAGAAATCATGTCTGGAAATCCAGGGTGACAAAATCTTATTTAAACATAGGAATAGGAACTAGTTGAAAGCTTTCTAATGGTTTCTAATTTTCATCCTTCAACTTATGACATGTAGAACTCTGAGTAGTATAGTTGGTTATCTCCCTTTTCATACCTGGACTCTAATACCAATGACATAATTCTAATTACATCTTGATAATAATGGGATTTACATCTTATATAGAGGCATGATACTCTCAAATAATCTTTTCTTATATGTATTTAGGAACTGAAATGCATCTATGAATGCACAAGATCTCAATCTCATCAACTACCCAACCAGGCGGTGGGTCATTACCTTTAATGCTCTCCCATAGGACTAATACCTCAAATTTTGATTTCCACCACTTCTTTAATCACTCTAGAAGTGAAGAGGTCGCATATGAATAATCAAGTAAATACTTCCCATTATGTTGAAAAACCTCTATATGTATCCATGAAAATAGGGTCATATGCTGCCACTCACTAATAGACTCCTGAATATTCTGTGTCTAAGTACTTCTGCTCATAACATCAGCTACTAAAATACCTTTATTTGGAATATATGATACATTGAAATCAAAATACTATATATTTTAAACACATCTACACTTCATGTGATTTAGATCACATTATGTAAATATATACTAAAGGATTTTGTGGTTCATTTGTAGAAAAAAACACAATCTCAGTAAACAACGCATCTAATAACTCAAGGAATGAAAAAATGACTAACTATAGATCATTTATAGGGTAATCCCTATCATGTGTTATCAAATAATGAGATTATTATGACACAACTCACACTTTTTACATTATAACATCTCCTAGATCGATACCTTATGCATCATAATAGACTATATAGATTCTTCCTAACTCTGGTAGAATTTTGATTGGCACTAAAGTCAGTCACCCTTTCAACACCAGAAAGGCTATCTCGTGGGATTCTGACCATGAAAACATCATTTTCTTATTATTAAGGCCCATAATAGGTTCTTTTAAGTGATACAATTCATGTGTGAAGTTACCCTAATAACTGTATAGCCCCAAGAAACATCGTATATCAATTATTTTCTTGGGATTCTCTCAAAAAACAATATCTCTCACCTTCTAAAGGGAAAATTATTCTCCTGAATCTAAGATAATATGACCCAAGATGTGAATCTTATCCATTCATAATTTTTACTTTGTGTTATTAGAATGTAACTAATGCTCCCTAATTGTATTCAATATGATATCAAGTTGTATGGAATGGAATTTCCATGTGTGAGAATACAAAAGGTTATCTCTTATAAAAACCACCAAAAAATAATCCATATATGTATAGAAAATGTAGTTCATTTGTGCCATAAAAACTGCTTGTGAATTCAATGAGACGAAAAAACATAACCTGATATTCATATAAGCTATACATAATGTTTTAGGAGGAATTTTTTATGTTATAACAAACATTAGATGATAAATCAACATATGATCAATCATAGAGAACACCCAAGATCCTCAGTGCTAGTCAAAGAGATCATATATCCAAGGAAATGGAAATTAATTCTTAACCATAATCTTTTTAAATTTTCTATAATCCACACATAATGGAGTAGTTATATCCACATTCTTTGTGAAAAGGATCGACGAACCCCCTGGATAAGTACTGGTTCACATAAATCCCTTTACCTTCATGTCCACTAACTGGCTCTTGAGGTCATATAACTCAATAGTAGTCATACTGTAAGGAGGAATGGATACCGATCCAGATCCTAGAACTAGCTCAATAGAAAAATATACTTATATTTCACAAGGTTTTCCTAAAATTAATCCATAATGATGTATTTTAAATTATCTACCACTGTTGATAAATTTTCCTAATACATTCCTTGATCATTCAGAAATAATCTTGCAATATCGGATGTCATCCTGCCTAGCCCACGATTCTTGTGTCTAGGTTGACTCTCTTAGACATCTCATTCACCTTTGTGACTAAAATCCTTACCCTATGGTGACGTTAAAGTCACTCTCCGATGATTGAGGTCCACATAATCATGATTGGGAACCAACCAATCCATCCTGAGAATGATGTCAAACCCCATCATCTCAAGGATGAAGAGACCCCATAGAAAACAAAACGCACCTATCTCAAGGGGAATTGCATGCACTATCATTCACTGTCTGATATAATCCCTAACTGAGTATCAAGTTTCAAAAAAACATAATGAATCATAAAATTGAACCTAATTATCTCTAGAACGGGCACATATATGAAGGAATATGAATATCATGTATCGAAAAGAGTAGGTATTAATCTATAGACTAATAGAATAGTACCTCTCACTATATAATTTTAGTTAAATCTACTCCTCATGTATTTTCTACAAAGTGTAAATATAAAATTATACGTGACCCAAAGATATATCCTCACTAACCTGAGCAGGTTTTCTATAAAGTCTCAATAAGTTTGGTGTTTAGATGCCTTGACCATGACTACCACCTCGGCCTGAAAGGAAGGTCTCACTACAACTACCTTATTGATGAGAAGCAGCTGACCACACTTCGAAATGTAGAGTTGGTGCATAACTTCTCTCACTAGCCACTAGAGGGATGTTCCAAAAAAACATTGTATATAGTCTATCCTTTTGGAGGATCGACATTGAATTGGGTTTCTATCACTCTCGATCCTCATGTGTCCTAGCTTCCCATACCGATGGTATAAAATAAAACTACCATCACGCATACTTTTTTCTAGTACTTCCCTCATGAGAGACCTCAAAACGTCACTTCCTACCACCTAAAACTGAACCATTAGGTCAAGAAGCTGATCTACCATTCTCTTCTCCCCTAGCTTCCCATAGGTTATGTTCAGTAATTTGTTCCTGATTTACTATTTATGATATGTTAGTAAGACTAAAAACATTCAAATACAATTTTATGTGATACCTTAGACAATCGTTAAATCTCCTAGATTGTGATAACTCATCGCCTAACAGAATAGGTTTCAAATGCTCGATCTCTATAAAATAGGAAGAATAGTCCATGACTGATAAGACGCTCTACTCCAGATAAATAAAATCTCTAGCTCTACCATCCCCCAATGTCTCAAGATAAATATAATCATATAAGGGTGTTTTTAAATCCATACAAAATATATTTCGATGATGGTCCATTTGAGTAATAAAATCCACCATCTCTTAGTGGAATTATAAAATATATACATAGAGAGAATAACTCTCTTATTAGAAGGTATCTGTATATACTAAAATATTGATAACATGGTGTATATCCATGACTCTATAGGGTATATTAATCTATCACTTAAATCATGGGAAGATGCTCCTACTAGAACCCATGAATTAACTATTCCATAGTTGGGGAAGGTCATGGGGATCCCGAAATGGACTTTATAAAATGTAGGATCCCATCTCAAAATTAGGCATCAGTACTGATATTTTCAATAATAGGCAGTGTCATCAATGGTATTACTAGAGGTTCTTCTGGGGGCATGTCTAACCACATTCATAGCATGGTTGTCTCCACCTTCTTGGTGTAAAATTGGAGGTTGTCACAATTTCATATCTTTACAAATGACAATATAACCCAAAAAAGGTAATAAAAAGATCATAGATATACAAATTTACAAGTACAATACATCATATATAAAAGTCACACCCCTATTTCTACTTCTAAATACTAGTCTAGGTGGTATAATAGTCATAAGAATGTAAGAAGTACTGTCAAATTAACAATATTGAAGTCTGGTTAGGGTCATGTTATCTTCTATAATCTATGTCATCTGGTATATAGAGTTCCAATTACAAAATTATATTAGAAACACCCTTTATGTTGCAATTGGAATCACTATTCAATGATATCCTATTAATTTTAGAATTCTATTTTTTTATGTTCATTCTCATATATATAACAATTATATAAAATAGTTGAATTATATAAATCATTATTTTTAATTTATAAGGGCACATGCAGCTTATAAATTGAAGTTTGGCATCCATTTAATCCCATTAATAACACGTTCCATCCCCTTTGACCAATGGTTCATGGATCAACATGACATAATTAACTAATTTTTGTGTTTTCATCAATCAATTTAGGAAAACACTATTAGTTTGATGTTGGAACATTTAGTAATCAATTATTTTTCTTATTTACCAAAAATAAATCCTTAAAATAATAGTTATATCACTCAAAGAACATATAATAGATGTCATGAAGTCAAGAAATCCATCCTATATGGAATGAAACAATGAAAAAAATATCAATTCGTTATGGATCCTTAAATGATGCATGATCAATACTCCATTTCCATACCGGGCCTAAGATAAACTATAATGAATGATAGAATAAAAATAACTTCATATATCATGTCTTTATCCCAATGGTTGAATCAAGAAAACTGTAATAAGAATAATCCAGAAAAATATATCACATCCTGGGTAATTTGGATTTTTCATGTATGTGGGTTATCTACTCCAAAGAACATATCATTACCAAATCCCAACTCATTCCTAATCTCAAGTTTATTATTTCCAAAAATATAAAAAAAGAAACAAATCATCGTAAAACACATTGTAACATCCTGACCCTGAAACCACTAAATGGTGCCTCGAGCCGGGGGTCACATGGCCTCAAAAACACCACTATGTATGCTAGTGGATATCGAATATCAGCGAGGGTCCATGGTGGATTATTGGGGAGACTATACCCTCATGATCAGATTGTACCATAGGATTATAATCATAATAAACAATAGTGGAAAAATATTTAATAACCAAATAATTGATGAATAAACATCCATTATATAAATAACCAAGTAAACTCATAAAACATTATCACATATTAATAATTATCATGTCATGCTATACAAATTATAGATAATAAATTGATATAAGAATCAAGTATAATACATGTGTCAAAGAATAAAAGACCAAAAATATATTTTTCCCAGATAGCATCAGGATCCATTTCTCAACACTATTCTCCACTACTCTTATGAAACAATCAAGAAAGCATCCCCCAGTGGGCTCTTTTCCAAGTCCCAACCTTCATCCATGAATTCTTTGTGAGTACCCAATGATGGACTCAATAGATTGTGTGATAAAACTCATAAGTCCACCAACAATAGTGTCTATAACATGTCTATTGTATGTATAAATGTTGAAGTAATGTTCATATATAATATGATTACAAGTAATAATAGTAGAATAAATAACATAAAGTATATCAAGACTCACTATGATCAATAAAAAATCATAAGGGATATCTATAGAGCACTTAAAGAAACATAAATAGACTACATGTAATCATGTATCAGGCCTACAAGGTCCAGGTTCCAAAGAGTATAAATATCCAAGAAAACTGATTGAGCTATGTAAATCAAGTAAACCAGATTCATGGAGTAGAAATGTCCAAGGAATCCTAATGGGTCAGATGCAAGGAGTAGAAATTTTCAAGGTATCTTAGTAAGTTGATTAAACTTGACCAAAATAGAAGAAATGTATAGTGAATCCAAATAAGCTAAGTGTACTAGATCCAATGATAATAAATACCAAAGCCATCCTAATAAGTCATCAGATCCAAGGAGTTGATATTTACAAATAATACAAATATTTCATCAGAACGAAGGAGTATAAATGTCCAAGGCCTCCTAGAAAATAAAATAAATCAAGTAATATAATCCAAGGAGTAGAAAGGTCCATGTAATTAATGTAAGCTAATTAAAATTGACCCAAGGAGTATAAATTTCCAAAACATCTGAAAAATTTGTCAGATCCAAGGAGTAGAAATTTCTAAGGCATCCGAGTAGTTCTTTAGTGTCGTACCGTGAAACCTCCCTTATAATTATACAGAAATCATTCACCAATTGTAAACCATTACATTAATCATTTCATTAATCCCTTCATAATCATATAAAATACACAATAATAATCTTTTCATACCTTTCATATACAAGTGACAAGGTTATTAAAGCCTTTAACAATTATATTAATTTCCTTATTCAATTCAAAATTAAGTAAAGTGATCCCACACACCCCAAGTGTGGTATAATCATGGTAGGAAATAATAACCAACCCCATGGGTGGTTTGGTTTATGGTCTACAACCTCTAATCTTATATAACGGTTCCATTACATGTCTTAAATATGAATTTAACTTTTATGTCAATGATTAATTAATTTTGGAAGCTTCATCTAGAATGTTTAGTGTGTGGAACAATGAAAATAGGGAATAAAAACTAGACATAAAAGAATATGTATACACCACCTACCTTATTCCAATTGAACAACACTCATCTAGTCTTATCTTTTGACTCAGTCTAAATCAGGAGAAAATGGAATAATGATCCAAAGCCCCAAAAAATAGGGTATAATATCATGGACCTGAATAACTATGATGATGAGATGAGAAATGGTGAAAGGATCATAAGAAGTGAATAACTCACCATCAAATATCCATCGATATGAAACAAAGTCAAATTGGATGATGTATGGAGGTTTTATCTCAAATGATATGGTAGGCATCCATGGGAGCATCAATGAGACGGAGAGGGCTGGTCGCTAGAGGAAAATGAGAAATAAAGAGGTGGGGGTGAACCTTTAAATAAATAAAGTAATGAAATGGCCATTTTTACTTAAAAAATAGTTTTTATGGTTTGGTTGCATTGTTGGTCAAACCCTGCGCCAATTGTATGCCCATTGCTACCTCAAGACCCAAACCCGTAGATGGTCATGACATTATGTTATAAATACCATGTGATAATATTTATTTCACTCTATTAAAAACCTAAAACGCATGAATGGGTGTAAAATTTGGTTCTCATGGTTAGGGAAAACTGTTCACCCTCTCCTGTGAACTAAGACACCCTACGTGGTTTGCTCTAACTATGCAGACTAGGAGGGAAACTTTCCACTAATTACGTGGTCCATATTTTTTATCCAAAAGTGGGGATCTAGGCTTCAAACAATCCCCCAACACCCTTTTTTACTCCATATCTAAACTAATAATTCATATAAGGATGAATTTAATGAAATTTAATGTAAATAAGAAGGTTCCATGCCTCATAATAAAATTCGGTTCCTTCCACCTTTTCCTCATATCGATGATTTGTTTGATCATTTCTAGGGAGAAAAATATTTTTCAAAGTTTGATATTGGGTAGAGTTGCCATCAATGGAAGATGAAATACAAAAATATTACAAAGACTACATTTTAGACTAGATATAGGCACTATGTGTTCATAGTTATTTCATTTAGGATATCTAATGAACCTATTGTGTTTATGAATAATTTGAATAGAGACATTCATAAACATTTAGAGAAGTTATGGGTTACTTTTTTTGATGATATATTTTTGTATTCTAAAAGTCATTAGGATAATTATATACACCTATGGATTTATTTTAAAACCATAAAGAGAATAAACTATATGGTATGTTTTTTAAGTGGAAATTTTGGATGAAAAAAATTTCATTTCATGAATATATTCTAAAGATGGAATAAAAATTGAGCTTTATAAAAATAAAGTTTTCAAGAGTGTTCAATACTTACCACTAAAACATATATTCATATTTTTATTGATTTATATGGTTACTATCAACGTTCTATTGAAAATGTTTCTCGTTAATTTATCCAATTGACTAATTTAACTCAAATTTGTTAAATTCATTTGAAAAAAGTTATGTGGTGGCTGTTTTCAAGAACTAAAAAGAAGATCTATGAATGATCTTATTTTGTCTTGACCCTCAAGGAATGTTGATTTTTTTTCATCTACAGTGATGCTTCAATAAAGGTACTAGTTTGTGTCCTAATGTAGAATGATCTAGAAATTTATTATGCTACACAACTACTAAAACAACATGAGTTAAATTATCCTACACATAAATTTGTAATGAGA
This sequence comes from Viscum album, assembly GCA_963277665.1. Classification (NCBI taxonomy): domain Eukaryota; kingdom Viridiplantae; phylum Streptophyta; class Magnoliopsida; order Santalales; family Viscaceae; genus Viscum; species Viscum album. The sequence continues at coordinate 1,870,037,482 of OY728159.1, forward strand.
TAATATGGTGTTTGATTTCAAAATTTGGAGGCATCATTTATATAGATACATGTGTGAAATATATACTGATAATCAATGTTTTAATTATATATTCACTCAGAAAAAATTGAATATGAGCTAGAGAAGCTGGCTAGAACTGATTAAGGATGAATGCACGATTCATTATCATCTTGGAATAGAAAACAATGTTTCTGATGATTTGAGTCTAAAAAATAATTCTCCATTAACCATTTTAAATTTTGAACATGACTCTTTGGTTAATTATTTGATGAATTTTTTCAAAGAAGAATGGATACATGAAATCCCATTGTTTTGTTTCTGGTTTCAGTGTAGTCAACATTGATCGATAGAATTAAGAAAACTCAGAAGGAAGGCCATGAGTTATTGGAAAATATTTAACTGGTTAAGAAGGGTAATATTAATTAATTTAACTTTGATAAAGATTTTGGTTTGATAATAGGAATTATATTATGTGTTCCTTTTTCTTCCCATCTAAAAATATAATTGTATACTGAAGCTCATAGTTCCCTATTTTCTGTGCATCCCAAAAATTACTAAGATGTGAAAATACCTTCTGGAGTATTATTATTGGTACATATTAAAATGATATACTGATATGCTTACCCTGAAATGTTTTAATTTCTAATAGGTTAATATAAACTTACAATTATCAAAGTGGATTCTTCATCCGTTTCTAGTACTGGATAGGAAATGGGAAAATGAATCATTAGATTTTGTAGTGTGATTACCAAATACATCTTGAGGTAATAATGTGATTTGAGTTATTATTCATTGATCAAATAAATTTGTGCATTTCTTTCCCATTTTAGATACTATATAATTAGATGTAATTCATCGATTATATCTGAAGAAGATAGATAGGTTATATGGATTTTCTCTCTTAATAATATCTGATCTTGGTCTTTGGTTCAATTAATTTTTTTAAAGGACTTCAAATGTCTTTGGGTACTGAATTAAATAGTAGTAGATATTTCATCATCAATAAAATGGAATTTTTGAATGAATAATTCCAATATTGGAATGAATTTTCATGAATATTCTATGGATTACTGGTTGTGCCCATATTTACCAAAGTTTTAAGGGTCAAGCGGTCACATGCAGTGTATCTTGGATTATCGAATCCTCAGAGACCTAAGAAAAAACATTAGACACACAATATTAAGAGATGAATTTTTGGATATGAAGTGGAAACCATGGGTTTATTTTATATGGGTTTTAAAAGAGGACTAAGATATCTATGCGAATCCAATTTATGAGAATATGAGTTGATCCTAGGTTATTTCTCGGGGTGGATTAGATGAATTCCTTTTTTTACGATTTCAATTTTATTAACTAGAAAAGGATTCATGAAATGAATTAAAACTACCCTCATCACTTACTAATTCAACACCACCACAAAAACATGATAATCATCTATACACTTTTAGGATCATTTTCATGAGCACTCCAAGGTAAATGATCTAAATAACACATAAAAGTGGGGCGAATAAATTCAACAAGGAAGAGGAAGAGAGAAACTCATTTAATGAATGAAACTCAAATAAAAGAAATTTATAACATTTAAAGAGTGAGAAATAACATCCAATCCAGCCTCAAGTTTCTCCCTTGGATAAACCCATAAAATATCTACCCCTTCATTGATAACATGTTCTCAACGGAAGCGGGAAGTAGACTTATGAGGGTGGAATTAAAGAAGTAAAAAACAATAAAAAACGATCACTCCACCATTATGTGAACAAAATCACCAGGTTTGGTGTGAAAAAGTTCACACCATGAGGAAATGGTATCAAGTTGATATTAATAATAACAGAACAAGATATGAAAAGGAAATTTTATTGAAAACTAAGGTGCTTCGAACAACTTACATGAGAAGGAAAAATGCTACAATGACAATTTGGCATAATAACATTACCATCAAAACAAAGCTTCAAGATCCATCAAATACTCCAACACTACTACCTTAAATAGGAATTTCAGAAGTCTTTTTCCAAGAAAACATCATCATATGTTCCTTTAATTAATTGGTTTGGGAAAACTTGTGTGGATAATTAATGGAGATGTGAATTTTCCACCCATCCTCCGAAATGGAATATATCTTGCATTTACCTGCATGATGTGCCGAAATTAATTTCTAGATGAACGAATTAGAGTGGGCCATATAAATAGAAAATGTATCCCAGGATGTCCTCTAAAGGGATGTAAAGTTTCAGCCCAAAATATATATCAGTTAGCAAGATATGATATACATGGTGGGATGTTTTTTTGGGCCTCAGAATCTAGACCAGAATTTCATCATCAACTTGGGATGCCTGGAACACCATTAAAAACTCTGAATTAGCTTGGTCCACTATTAAACGAAATGTTCCAAATAATATAGTATATCTTAAGTTAAATTATCAGAATTATTGGGTTTTAATTATGTCCTCTAAAGTACTTTTATTTGGATGCTGTTAAAATTACTTTTCCCGGAATGTGGTTGGTTCAAAGCCCACCAAGTGGTCTTCCAAATTGAATCTCCTAGTGCTCCAAAAGAATTAATTGTTCCATATATCATGAGAGAACTGAAAATAAAATATAAACATAAAATCTAGACCATTATGTGTTTTATGAGATGTTCAATAAGGTAACATGTAATAGTGCATTTTAAGAAGGAATTACAATCATAATGTGAAATAATGTTCAAAATGTAAAATGCACTAATAATGGTGTATATGATTAATAAAGCACATGAATATTATATTATAAAAAATGAATATTAGCCAGTTTTAGGGGATAATCACACCCCCAAATTGAGTTTTTCTAGTCCTGTGAAAAATATTTCTCAAAAATATTAAATTTGAATTTTCTTTTCCAAAAACATTGTAATACACATTTCTCACCCAAAGACCTTATACCAAAAAAATTGAAACCCCTAAAAATCATTTAAAACAACCAAGTTACATAAGCATATACTAAGCCCAATACCATTAATTTGTTCAAATTAATCATCATATTTCTTCAAAATTCAATTAAGCATGATGAAGTGTTGTGCGTCACAATAGACACGGGGGTTCATTTTAATTCGGGGGAGAAAAGATTGAAGTGCTATGAGAAATCAAATTTTAATATTAAGATGAGTACTAATTTTTTTTGTTTTTTGTTTTGCAATTATTCCATGGTAATTGAAATTGAACTCAATCGAGTCAACCCATGTAGCAAGACTTTGCCGATGACTCCCAGGCTCAAAGACCTTAGGGAACTAAGTGATGCTCACATACTCGGGCATCATCTCGAGTTAACTCAATAAAAAAAATTCAAATTATAAAAAATAGAGATAAAATTCCCAACTTATGGCCAGAAAACTATGGAGTCACGATCCCCAAGTGCCGAAATCCACACATTAGGTCAATTCATTTCTCTACACACAATTGATTTTTTTTGAATACTCATGCTAAAATTAAAATGATCACCAACCCTTTTCCATTTATTATGGACCCCAAGAATGAAAACTAATACCCCACAATCTAAATGACGTGCATTGTGTTTTTTAAATAAATGGATGAAAATATAAATGGTGATAAATCACATCGGACAAAATCACTTTCCAAAATCTATGCACATGAACTTAAACTTGCATTAAAATCAGAATCAAGGCATTCAAAATTATTTGATATCCAATTTCATAGTTTTCAATGTGTGTTATCATGTTCAAGGTTTATGAAAATTTTCCATCCACATTATATTTTTGCACACAAGATAAAATTTTTTATTTCAACCCCCAACATAAAACAAAATTTGTCATTAGTGTTGAAAGAAAAGAAAATTTAGAAGGGCTGAGGAGAGGAGTTCAAAGAGGAAATTGAAAATGATAAACATGGATCAAATTCACCTCGTTTTTGAAGTGGAAGTTCATGAGCTCTAGATTACTCCTTTGATCTATTGGGGGATCTAGACACCTCCCTAATTGAACATGTATATCCCAATATAGTCCCTGAACCACACAAAGAAGAACAAACCATACAAAAAAACAACACAATGATTTATTAATTCTAAGTATCAAAATTTTTATGGTTTCCCCTTTTTTTTGTTTTTTATCAAACTAATAATACATTGTATTCTTTTAAATTTCAGGTTAAGGTATTACTCAGGGATCACACCACATGACACAGATGAATACGGTGCTCCCCTTTCATTCCCATCCATACTCATAAAAGAAGAACAATTCAACAGTATAAATTTTTTTAACCTACAAAAACATAAATTAAATTAATTAAACTGATGATACATTGCCTTATTTTAGATGTCTGGGTAAGTTATTACTCCGGGATCACACCACTTGACATAGATAAATACAGTGCTCCCCTTTCATACCCATCCATACTCATAAAATAAGAATAGTTAAATAGTCTAAATTACTAATTAAATAAAATAAAACATGGAAACCACGAGTTCCCTCCCATGCAGCGCTTTTCTTTAACATCACTATCTCGACAAGAACCCCCAAATTATCCAATTACAACATTCAACATTTCAAAGACCCCATATTTCTCCACTTATACTTTCTTGAGATTGATTATTGGTTTAGAATTTGTATCATTTACAAACCTATGTTCTACAATGAGTGGGAAAATCCAAGGAATATCATAAATGGTTGATCTAGATTCCTCTGTAGTCTTTCCTAAGAAATCACTGTTCATTCTAACATTTTTTGTTTCATGAGAAGAATGATTTCTAATTGAAAGATCCTGATTATACCCTATGAAAGGATACTTGGGTGGGAAAGGAATGATAATAATTTTGATATTGGGTTGCATAGGAAATTCAAACACAGGTTGAGAATTTGATTCCAACTCAGTTTCATTTTCCGATTTTCAGAACAAAATTTGTTCCTCTAGAATGGAAGATTAAAGCACCAAATTGGAGAGATTAGTGTCAGGAATGGGTATGGACTCAATGTTTTTTATTTTTCTCAATGGTTTAGGGATTGGTGTGTTTGAAAAATCATCAATAGAGTAATACTAAGGAGACTCAATCCACGATGTCAAATTTCCCTCTTGTGAATACATGAAATAATTTTCTTCCTGATTTAAAGACCCCACAAAAATTTATTGATTCACTTCCCCTACCCCAAAATCAAAAGGTAGGTTCTTAAATAAATTCATGAGAGTTTTGTGGGAAACTAGACACTCCACATAAGGTTTCTGAAGGAATTATTGGTGTATGGATGAGTTCCTCAAAATAATTAATGCATTGTAGTTCTAATCTCAATGATGATACCTCGAAACTCATTATCTCCATTTTATTACACAATTTTTCAAAGAGTTTTTTAGAATTAGGCTGGATAGAAGTTTGTAAATCGCAAACTTCATTAAGTTTCATCTCTTCAATCATCCTCGAGAGGGCTGGAAATTGTCCCTTTAAAAAATCATCATCCCATTGATTGTACATCTCATCGGGTTTGTGGTAATTAATCAAGGGTTGATCAAAGAAAATTTCTAATTTATGGGATTCCCAATATTTATTTTCCATTTGATTATATCATGAGTTTGTGACATGTTAATTTGGAAGATACTCCATTGGAGTAGACAGAAAGTTGGATTCTAGATTCTCAGGACACACACAAACAGAAAGGGGTAATGATAAGAGATATGCGGGTGAGAATAGAGAACGTGGGGTGAGAAAAGGATGAAAGTGTGTAAGATTACTTACTTGGGTCCACGGAAATAGTGCCAAAATTTGGTTGCACCCAAATTTACCCAAGTTTTAAGGGTCAAGTGGTCTCTTGCAATGTAGCTTGGGTTGTCGAATCCTTAGAGACCTAAGAATAACCTTTAGACACACAATATTAAGAGATGGATTTTTTGAAATGAAGTGGCAAACATGGGATAATTTTAGATGGTTTTTAAAATAAGACTAATATATCTATGTGAATTCAATTTATGAGAATATATGTTGATCCTAGGTTATTGCTCGGGGTGGATTGCATGAATTCCTTTTTTTACGATTTCAATTTCAATAACTCGAGAAGGATTCATCAAATGAAGTCAAACTACCCTCATCACATACTGATTAAACACCACCACAAACACATGATAATGATCTATACACTTTTAGGATCATTTTCATGAGATATCCAAGGTAAAGGTTCTAATTAGCACATAAAAGTGGGGAGAATAAATTTAATAAGGAAGAGGAAGAGAGAAGCTCATTTAATTAAGGAATCTCAAATAAAAGAAATTAATAACATTTAGAGAGTGAGAAATAACATCCAATATATCCCCAAGCTACTCCCATGGATCAACCCATAAAAGAGCTACCCCTTTATTGATAACATGTTCTCAACGGAAGTGGGAAGTAGACTTATGAGGGTGGAATTGAAGAACTGAAAAACAACAAAAAAACTATCAGTCAACCATTGTGTGAACAAAATCACAAGGTTTGGTGTTAAAAAGTTCACAACATGAGGCAATGATATGAATTTTATATTAATAATAACAGAAAAAGAGAAGAAGAAGAAATTTTATTGATAACTAAGGTTATTCGAACAATATGAGAAGGAAAAATACTACAATGAAAATTTGGTATAATAACATTACCATCAAAACAAAGCTCCAAGATCCCTCAAATACTCCACCACTACTAACTTAAATAGTAATTTTTGAAGTCTTTGGCTGTGTCCCCATCATCCCATGTGACTTTCATTAATTGGGTTGGGAAAAGGTGTCTGGAAAATTAATGGAGATGTGACATTTCCACCTTTCCCCTGAAATGGAATCCATCTTGCATCCACCAGAAAGAAGCGCCGAAAAAAACTTCTAGATGAACGAATTAGAGTGGTCCATAGAAATAAAAAATGTATCCACGGATGTCCTCTAAAGTCCTGTAAAATGTAATCTCAAAATAATAAACTTTTCGCGAGATATAATATAAATGGTGGGCAGTTTTTCTGGGCCTTAGAATCTAGCCCAGAATTTTATAATCAACTTGGGCCGCCTGGAAAACCATTAAAAACTCTGAATTAGCTTGTTCCACTATTAAATTAAATGTTCCAAATAATATCTTATATCTTCATTTAAATTTTCAGAATCATTGGGCTCCAATTATGTCCTCTATAGTACTTTTATATGTCCGTTGTTAAAATTACTTCGCCCAGAATGTGGTTGGTTCAAAGCCAACTTTGGTGGTCTTCAAAATTGAATCTCCAAGTGCTCCAAAATATTGAATTGTTCCTTATATCATGGGAGACCAGAAAATAAAATATAAACATAAAATCAAGACCATTATGTGTTTTATGAGATGTTCAAGAAGGTACCATGTAATAGAGCATTTTAAGAAGGAATTACAATCATAATGTGAAATAATGTTCAATGTGTAAAATGCACTAATAATTGTGTATATGATTAATAAATCACATGAATATTATATTATAAAAAATTAATATTAGCCTCTTTTAGGGGATAACAAATTACTAAGGAAATTGGGATCAATATATTTCTTTAGTTGAATTTTATTATAAAAAATTATTTCAATCCAATATAAAAATGAATCCTTTCGAGGGTTTATATATAAAGTGATGTGTAAATACTATATTTTGCAACGAAGTAGGATAAAATAAACTGATTAGAGTATATTTGGTAAAGGAAATGGTTGATAAGATGAAGGTAATTTATGAATAAATGCATAAAAATATGATTAGGTATACAATTTATGTAGATAAACGGAGGAAAAAATGTCTGTTCGGGATGTGGGAGCCGACCCTGCATGGCCCGACAGTTCACGCCCAGCCAACGTGGGTCAGGATGGTCCGCATCCTAGAGGGCTGAGCCCGCGGTCCAGCGGGCCACGCCCGCCACGACCTATCCCACTCAGGCCAGCCTAGTGGTTCGGGACTGGTCGGGCCGGACCCGCATCGGACATGGACTAGGTCTAGGTGACCCGAACTAGGTTGGGTTGGCCTAAACCTTGTAGGGTCGGTTCGAACCGGGTCGCGTCAGGTCGGCCCAAACTGGTTTGACCAGACTCAGATGCTTTTCAGCCTAGATATGCTTGAAACCCTATATCTCACAAAACCAGACTTTCGTTTAATGAACCTTCTATGGTGATGAAATCATTGGAACAAGATGGTCCTTTTTAGATAGTCCACCTGAGTATTAGAGAATGTTGGAGTATGGCCGAGTTGGATCGAACTCAAATCCAACCGGGCCCTTAGTACTATAACACTTATAACTCACATATCATGTGTCTGATTGATCACTGTCTATCGTTTGGTAACCCTTAAGGCACGGAGGTCCTTTGTGTTACTCCCTAGTGGAACTTATTGGCAGTTATGGAACAACTGATATCTTGAGGAAAAATTTATATGGAACTCAAGCGCACTGAGTGTGGGAAATCCTATAGTTGGAATTCAATTGAATAGAGACCATGTTTGGATCAACATCATAATGACCCTGTGTGGATCAGCATCATAGAGACCCTATGTGGATCAGCATCATAGCAAACCTGTGTGGTTATGCATCATAGAGACCCTGTGTGAACCAACATTATAGGGACTCTATGTGGATCACCATCATAGCGACCCTGTGTGGATCAAAAGTGTGAAACCCGATGAGGAACAGCCTTAGAGAGGCCCATCATAGATCAGTGACATACGGCCCTGTGTGGATCTACAATGGAACAACGTCACTATGGTTCAGTTATGGAACTTCAAAATGGAATAAAATGATATGACTTAAGAATAATCAACATTATTCATGTACTTAAGTTATATACCCTGTCTGAGTTGTCTCTACATTGTGATTTGTGATTGAGGTCATGATTTTTGGTTTTTCCTTTATGGAATTCTGGGAGACCTTTGAAGATCTCGGGGTCTCTACAAGGTATTGTTATACTCAACCCTGCATGAGATTCACCCGCACCTTGTTGTGTCTTGTGCATGCGAGGAGTTGCTTTGCTGAGACATTAGAGAACAAGGACATGGAAGTACCCGGAGCTGACTGATTGATTTGGAGATATGCGAAGATGAGATGTACCTACCCATTAGGCTGGATCCCTAGTGGTTGATCTCAATAGATTTTTTCTATTGTAGTTGTATCTTTTCAGTTGTCCTTGTATTCCAATCCCTTTACTTTCAGTCCACACTTTTACTACTACAGTTTTACTACAAGGTTTTCATCTTGTCGTGTTCTTGGTATGTGTGTTTGTTGGTTTAATGGAAATTCCTTTCCACTTTCATGGATATTCCTTTTTGGTGCTAGTCCCAAACCCCTGTCATATAGAAGGTAGGCTTGGGGTAGTCCGAACATGGGCCCCAGGGGGGTCGTGAATAATAGGTATCAAAGGAGTCGGTTCTACCAGAAGAACTTAGAGTCTGTGTTTTCCAATTGAGAAATAGTGTTAAGTGTTTTTAGTGTGGTTTTCAGTTCGGGGAGTCTAGTGTTGGTGCAGAAGATGAAAAATCCATGCACTAGTACCTTTATTTCTGATTTCTGACTCAGTGCACAAAAACACATATTGTGTGTGTTTTGGAAATGGTTTACATTTGATATATTTTGAGTCGGCTCACCAGGTATAAATTATTGAATGTGGTGCACCTATTTATTTTCAGGATGTATCTATATAGACATCCATCTAGGTATCCATAGTGTGTTCATGATAACGGCCCACTAAGAAATGAGGCATCAATACAGGGCTCTCTTACAGCAGTAGAACCTTCGAGTGGTGCAACAGCAGCACCACTACCCATTGGGAAGTAGTTTCCAATATCCCCACTAGTGGACAATGCACGCCTACTGATCATGTTTCACGAGTTCTATAAGAAGATGCCTCCAAGATTTCGAGGCGATATAGATCCACATGCAGCTAAGGACTAGCTGGAGGCTGTGGCTAATGTCTTCTGCCTAGTAGGGACACCAATAGAGCAGATGGTGATCTTAGATGCTAGTGTTTTTAGGGCATGATAGGGAGATGGTGGAGCCTAACACTCTAGTTACATGATGAGGTGACCCTCACCTCGATGGAATTTGAGAGCCTCTCTAAGGCGGAGTTTTTGCTAGTGTCACTATACTATGTGCACATTCAGGAGCTCCTGCACTTACATCAGGGTAGCCTGACAGTAGCCCAGTACTCGAAGAGGCTCACTAACCTCTCAAGCTACTCTAGTGACATGGTACAAGACCCTGTCTTCAGGGCCTAGACCTTTGAGCAGGGTCTCTAGTGGTATATCAAAGCATCAATGGTATAAATCAATATTTCGACACAGGCTGGAGTACTCGAACGAGCATTATTGGTGGAGAAATTCTTAGTTGATCATGCACCAATGTTGAGAGCCACCATCAGACAATAGTTAGCTGAGTCATCTAAAACATTCTATAGGTAGATGAACCAGGGGTCCAATCTGCCAAATCTTCCACAAGACAACCCCGGAACATAGGGTCGGAGGTGTGGAACTCATGAGGTAGAGGAGGCCAGTGGAAGAGAATATTATGCTTCACGTGTGCCGGGCTGGGCCACATGGCTTGCGACTGCCTGGCCAGTCGTACCAAAGATTAGCAGACTATGAGAGGACCACCACGGAAGTGAAATAGATTCAAGTGAAGAGGTCCACAGGGTGGTGAACATGGAAGAGGATTAGGTCATGCAGTAGGTGGTGGGCAGCAATTGGAGGTTCTAGCACCACCACCACTAGGTGGTCCACCCCGACCTCAGGGAGCAGGCAAACATGGATGAGCACAACTACAGGTAGCTAAGGCCAACGAACACGGTGCTCCAGAGGTGATTCTAGGTATGAGCCGTGTCTAATACACCCAAGTAGTAGTACTTATAAACACAGGTTTCAGTCACTCAATCATTTCCATGGCTCTCGTTCGGAGCTCAGAGATTCTACTATAGCAGTTGGTTCGATCCATACAATTAAAGACCCATACGATAGAGGATTAAATGATTACACACTGGTTCTGGTAGTGTGAGATTACTCTAGGAGGAGATAAATTTGGATGGGATATTCTAGAAGTAGCCACAAGGCCTTGCGATGTCATCTTGGTTATGGATTAGTTATCCATGGTCCATAATCAGATTTACTGTTTTAGGTGCAAAGTGTGGTGTGTCCATAAAAATGGAACCAGGTTTTCCTTCACTGGTGAGAAGGGAACCTTTGTAGTCTAGGATAGACTTTCCCAGAGGATGGTGCAGCTGACCACATAGCAGTTGGCTAGTCTTACGCTCAGAGTAGTTGATGATAGTAGTTCAATCTATCCAGTAGTGGTGGACTAGTATGCTGATGTCTTTCCTGAGGAGGTTCGTGAACAAAATTTTTGTAGAGAGGTAGACTTATATAACGACATGTACCCCAAAATGGAACTGATATCTACACCAACATATCAGATGGATCTTGTCGAGATTTGTGAGTTGTGGTTAGATCTTGAGGACTTTTAGAAGAAGGATTTCATATGGCCTTGTGTTTCTCCAAATGAATCCCCAATTTTGTTTTTCGAGAAGGAAGATGTGAGTGTGAGGCTTTATGTAGACCATAGACACCTAAACCAGGTGACCATGAAGAACAAGTATCCTATTCTGAGGATCTATGATCTCTTTGACTAGCTAAAGGGACCATGGTGATTTTCAAAGATAGATCTCATATCAGGTTATCACTTGCTTAGGGTATGGGATGAGGACGTACCGAGGATAGCATTTAGATTTCGGCATGGCCATTCTGTGTTCTTGGTGATTCTCTTCGGAGTGACCAATGCTCCAGTAGTGTTCATGGGGCTCATGAACATGATATTTGAGTCTTACCTCAATCTCTTAGTGGTAGTTTTCATTGAAGACATGTTTGTCTACTCAATGTTGGAGGGGGATCATGCCACGTGACTGTAGATAGTTCTGTATACACTCCAAGAGCACCAGATTTATGGAAAGCTCTTGAATTGCCAGTTCTAGATACAGGAAGTCTACTTCATAGGGAACGTTATCTCAGAGGTTGGTATCATAGTGTATCTGCTGATTATAGAAGTAGTACTTTCATGGGAGCCACCTAGGACTGTGACTGAGCTGTGGGGTTTCTTGGGATTGGATGGGTACTACCAGAGATTCTTACCCGACAGTTCCAAAGTTGCGACACCATTTTCAGCTTTGACAATGATTGGAAATACCAAAATGTCGATAGAGAGATTCCAACATAGTTTTTAGGGGCAGAGGAAAATAATGGCAGGTGCCCCATCTTGAGGCTACCAGAAGATGGTGTTCGGTATGTAGTCCACTGTTACACATTAGGGACCAGACTAGGTTGTGTCCTAAGGCAGGAGCAAGTGATGATCACCTACGACTCATGGTAGTTGAGAAAGCATGAGCATAACTACGCTACCAAAGAACATGAGTTAGTAGTTGAGGTATTTGAGATAAGGATGTGGTGACACTACTTGATGGGTGAACATTTTACAGTCTACTTTGATTACAAGGGTCTCAGGTATATGTTTTCACAGAAGGACCTGAATATGAGATAGCGATGAAGTATAATGATCCTCTTGGACTATGAATTTGAAATAGTCTAAACTCATGGGAAAGGTAATGTGGTGGAAGATTCACTCATCAGGAGGTATGGCCTATAGTTGCTATGTTAGGTGACAGAGTTGCTAACCACGTTGCAGTTATCCTTCATGGATAGTGATGGAGCAGCTTACCTACAGTCTATGATAGTTACTCCCCTACTCCTTCTATAATCCAAGGAGGTATAGCTTGGGGACATTGACTGCAAGGGATGAAGTGCTCAGATATCCTCAGGACATGCTTCTAATGGATTTTATGAATGTGGGGAGCATGTCATTCTCTTTAGAGGATGCACCATGGTACCAGTGACATTATGAGAGGAGATGTTGATGGAGTTCCACACATCCCCTTTGGTGGTACATCCTAAATTGGAGAAGATATAAATGGACCTATGACATATGTATTGGTGGACATGGATGATAAAAATGATGACAGATTTCATATCATGATGCCTCACTTTTCAGCAAGTGAAGGCCGAGAATTAGGTACCGGTAGGCTTAGCTCAGCCACTTATGGTGCCAGAATGGAAGTGGTATTTTCAATCCATGTAATCGTGAAAAGGATATGATATATGTCTAGAGGTCATGAATCCATCTAAATGATCATCGACTGACTCACCCAGTCTTCCAACTTCCTACCCATCCGAGAGAAGGGATCAATATTGAATTTGGGACGTCTCCACGTGTAAGAGTTTTTACGACTTCACGGAGTTCCATCGACGGTCGTCTTAGATCATGCCACTCATTTTACATCCCCATTGTAGAAGGGATAATTGGAGGCATTCAGGACACATCTAAGTTTGAACACTGTCATTCATCCTCAAACATATGGTTAGATGAAGCGGACCATACAAATACTTGAGCACATGCTTCGTTCTTGCGTCCAATATTTTGGACACATTTGGGAGGATCACTTCCCCTTGGTGGAGTTTGCATACAATAACAGCTATAAATCCACAATCGACATGACACCATTTGAGGCCTTGTACGGGTGACCATTCAGATCACCACTATGCTGGAAAGATAGAGGGGAGTTAGCACTTATGGGACTAGAGTTGGTACAGGCTAACATAGAGATAGTAAAGATCATCCAGGAGAGGATGAAGACTAAAAAGAGATGGAATAAGTCTTATGATGATAGAATATAGTGACTCTTGGAGTATGAGGAGAGAGACCATGTATTCCTATAGGTCTCGCCCCGAAGAAAATTTCAGAGGTTTGGATGAGGCGGCAAGCTATCTCTAAGGTTCATCAGACCCTTACAGATCGTTAACAGAGTAGGTGAGGTGGTTTATAATATATCTCTTCCCCCACAGATGCACAAGGTGCATTATGTTCTCCATGTGTCGTAGCTGGGGAGGTACGCGCATGATCCATTGTACATTATCGACTGGTGCGAGCTGGAAATTGACGATGGGTTGATGTTTGCCGAGTTCCCAGTGGATATAAAGTTTCGACAGGTGTGGATCCTTCGTGGGGGGTAGATTACACTGTTGTGAGTTTGGTGGCATCATGGGAACCTCCGGGAGGGAACATTGGAGAAGGAGGCTCAAATGCATGTTCAATACCCCCATTGCCTCCCATGTTTCATTGTAGATTTCTTAGATGAGATGCCCTATGGTGGGGAGAATGTAATGACCCGAAAATTTAGTCTATTTTTTTTTTGATTAAATCCAAGTGATTTTATTAATTAAAACCCACTTTCTAGGAAAAAAATGACAAACATGGATCGACTAAAACGATTCGATCCACACTTTGTATGAAACTACTAGTGGTTGTATAGGGAAAAGTTTGAATGGGGTTAATCATTATCAATGCGATGTATTGTTTACAACCCACTTGATATGATGCTAATGTGGACGTTGTGGGCCAAATGAATAAGGCTCGTACCCTCCACCGCTTTGGTTTTTTTCGCGTTCTTTTGTAGAGGAATTTAAACTCGATGTAAACTTGTATCAGGGAGCCACACATTAACATCAGCAACTTGGGAGGCCTTTAGGCACAATCCGAAAGGAAAAAAGACCACCAGAGCTCACCCGGTGGCCCATGAAAGCCCTGTCTGCGTGGAACCGACAGGACAACACCAGTCAATAGTGGACCATCACCGGCCACGGAGGAGAGGTTGTACCCATAGGTGTCGTGGCAGAAAGCAAGGGCTGTCGGCATTGGCCGACCGCATTGGTAATAGGGTGGTGTTCCATCGCACTCCGCAGAGGGGGACACAACTTCGAGCCATGACAGAGGGGGACATGCATACCCCAAGTCCCACTGACAGGGAGGACGATGCCATATGGCACCACCATTACAAACCAAACTGAAAAAATTTCTATTAGGGATAGAGGAGCCAACCCCACGTGGCATGGCTGGTCGCCCCCACCTAAGGTGGGTCGGGCCGAGCTTACCACGGCCCCGCCCACTTGGTCTGGCCCAGCTGGTTCAGGCCGGGTTAGGCTGGTCCCAGGTAGGACCCAGACTAGGTCGGGTCCACCCAAATTGGGGCGGGTTGGCCCAGGTTGGGGAAAGTCAACCCAGGTCAGGGTGGGTCAGGTAAGTTCGATCAGGTCGCACCAGACCCAGACCCTTTTCGGCCGAAATATGCTTAAAAGACCGTATCTCACAAACCAGCAGTCCGTTTGAAGAACCTTCTATGGAATTGGAATCATTGGAAGAATACTATACATTTTAGATACTCCACATAGGGTCTGGAGAAAGTTGGAGTATGGCTGGGTTGAATCGAAATTGAATCCAATTGGGCCCTTAGTACTGAAATGCTTATAAATCAGAGATTAGGAATCCGTTTGATGTGTCATCTATCATGTTGGATCTATTATGACATGGAGGTCATTTGGGTTACACCTTTGTAGAAATTCATGGAAGTTGAAGCGAGAACGATATCTTGAGAAGAAGTTTCAACAGAACTAAGGCGCACCAAGTGGGGGGATTCCTGTGGGTGGATATCAATTGAAGAGAGATCCTATGTGGATAATCATCATAGAAACCATTTTTGGATCAACATCATAGCTACCCTATGTTGATCATCATCATAGAAACCCTTTGTTGATCAACATCATAGAAACCCTATGTGGATCATCATTACAGAGACACTATGTGGATCAACATCATAGTAATTCTGTGTGTATCAGCATCATAGGGATCCATCATGGATCATCATCATAGAGACCATGTGTGGATCAGTATCATAAAGACCCTGTGTGGATCAACAGTGCACAGCTCGACAAGGACCAACCTTAAACCGGCCCGCCATGGATCTGTGACATACGACCCGGTGTGGATCGACAATGGAACAAATTCTTCGTGGTTTAGTTTTGGAAATTACTAATGGAATAAAATGATATCGCATAAGAGTAATAAAAGTTATTCCTATACTTAAGTTATATACCTTGGGTGAGTTGTCTCTACTATGTTCATTGTGATTAAGGTCATGCTCTGTGGATTTTCTATTGTGGAATTCTGGGATACCATTGGAGGTCTCAGGGTCCCTTCTAGGTAATGTTATACTCACCCCTTCATTGGGTTTTCCCACACCTTATTGTGTCTGGTGCAGAGGATGAGCAGCTTGGCTGAGACTTTAGGGATCCAGGACCATGCAGTACGCAGATGTGACTAGTTGACATGGAGAGCTGCAGAGATGAGCTGTACCTACCCATTAGGTAGGATCCATGGTGGATGATATGATGAGTTTTTTTCTCTATTTTAGTTGTATGTTTTCATTTGGGATTGTATTCTGACCCCTTTACATTCAGTACACACTTAAACTACTATAATTTTACTACTTGATTTTCATCTTGTCGTGTTCTTGGTCTATGTGTTTCTATGTTTAAAGGAAATTTATTCCCAGATTCAGGGATATGCCTTTCCTATGCTAGTATCCAACACCTGACCTATGGAAGGCGAGTATGGGTAGTCACAAAATGGGCCCCTAGGGATAGGTCATCACTATACACCTCATAAAATAATACAGGTTCATAAATTAACATATATCCCAATGAAGGATAGTTGAGAAAAGAATCCATTACCGCTTTAGAAATTGTTGAACCATAAATCCCATGAAAGATTAATACTAAAATTAATATGTAAGTAAACATAATTTTCATGACAATCATAAAAAAATAAATTTATGGATATTAAACATAATACATAATATAAATAGGTGTTGAATATAGTATGTGTCTCACCGAAGTAAAAAAGTGAGATGTAAACCTCATACCTTGTGTCTTGACTTCTTTTACACACGTTAGAACATCCTGTATAATAAATTTAATTTTATTATACATATATTACTTAACCATACATATATATATAAAATACCATATATTATTTAATTATGAGATCTTATTACCCTTTTATTAATAATTCAATGTTAAAATCTTGTTTCAGACCATGACTACTTTGTTTTCCATACAAGTTTTGATTTTTTTTATTTTTGATACTTTTACTTTGATCATGGTTCAATAATATACATAATGTTAAACATTATATAAATATCCCATATATTCAGTATACATGTATTTATGGTGATCCATAAAATTTAGAGATTGAAAATGAAATACACCACTCCTAGATATGGTATGTTGTACATACGCATGAACGTTGTTTCCACTTTACAAAAAAAAGAAATAATGGTAAATAATATATTACCATTCCAGAATAAATTACACATAATATATATCACATATTTCCATTAAATCCAACCATATTACATTTCATGTAAAGCATGAATGAAACACATCACTTCGTGAGGCAGTGGTCCGCGATATACACGATCAAAATTATCATATTACCACAAAGTAGAATGTAAGAATAAAAATTTAATAAAGATATTATAGAGGTATAATAATAACATGTATATCATATATAAATACTGAAACCTTATGTATATTCATTCATGATAGGTGGTTATTGAAAATTAATAACATCGGCTCGTGAGGCAGTTATCCTTCATACATACGAATAAAGATTTCATAACCCATTTCATGGAAGATGAAAATGATTTAGGTAATTTCATTAGCATAATAAAATCTCAGTATATATAAGATATGGATCTTATAATATAATTATTTTTTAATAATAATTTAAGAAGGTCGAGAAATTTATAAAATTAAACACCCGGTAAGAGACATCACCACTTCTTCATATAACTTATTTTTGTTTTCACCAAGAGGTTTATTGGGTTATATTTCTGACAAAACTAAGGATTATAGAATTATATAAGGGACATAATAATGTTATTTGGTTATGAATTGGATGAACCATAGGAATTTTTAACTATAATGATAATTGGATCAAGGGTGACCTTTTATAAGTGAGCTGAGTAAAACACATGTAATTTTTAGAAATAAAAAGGTGCACCTATATTTTTCAAGTGAAAGATCTATGAAAAATTGAACATTATAGATCCTATAAGATATAGTGTTTTTAATTAAAAAATATAAACATGGTGTTTCATGTAATTCAAAATATTGAATTTATTGAATTTATTTGAAAAAAAATATATTTCCCAAAAACATGGGGTGTTGCATCTTAGGTGTTGGTGACATTATCTTTTTAATGAGAAATTGATGTCATATACTGATAAAAAACAAGTTGTTTAATATATTCTATAAAAAAATTGAATCATAGGAAAATGAATTGTGTGGAATACCTATTGTCATTTGATTTTGACAAAGTGTGTACCTTATTAAGGGGTGTGTGGTCATAGATTATCTCAATTGGATGCCACTTTATAAGTATTTTAAACATTATAATAACAAGTGGAACCCAATGAGATTCTCCATATAAGTACACATGGAGGTTATGGAATAGGAATAAGTAAAATTTGTTGATGTTGTTTATATTAATCAATATATCATTGAGATTAATTATTAGGATCAGTCAAGGGATATATATTGTCATCATATTAGGAGAAATATTTATGGTTGGAACAATTAATTAGTGGTATTTATCCCCTAAGGGAATATTTTGTTTCAAAAATATATTTATGGTACCTCATTCATTGAGAAGATAAGTGATGAATTAATTTTATTTGTATCAATGGGGGATTCATAAATGCACTATTAATATATATTATAACATACAAGACTAGTTTTGGTGGAATGCTATGATATGAAATATAGAAGACTACATTGTGATGATACACATTCCAACAAGTGTAATACAGCTTCAGAGTCCTTCCCGTAAGCTTCACTGATTGCCTATTCCCATATGAAAATGGGATGACATATCCATATATTTCATCATGGGATTACCTATTACCTGTCATGGAATGAATAATATCTGAGTATTCATTATTAAATTGACCAAATTAACAAATTTCATACCATGTAAATATAACACTAAATTATAGGAGTTGGGAAGGTTTTATAAACAAGAGATAGTAAATTTTATATTTGCACCTTCTGTTATTATCATTAATAGAGATCCAAGATTTACCTATTTGGTTTTCAAAAGATTCCAATATTCTATGAGGAGTCAGGTAACTTTGAGAAATGCATACCATCCACAAACAGATGGGAAAATTGATCAATTGATATGGATTTTGGAATTCAAACTTTGTGATATTTTAGACTTTATAGGATCATAGAATAATCATATATTATTTGTTTTATTTTATAACAATAAAATCTATAAATAATCTATCAAGATGAAACTATGAGAATATTAATATGGTTTTTCATTCTAGTATCTACTTTCTAGATTGATATTTACAAACACCACTAGTGGTACCAAGTATTACTTATGAGATTACGAAAAATATTCATATCATTTAGAAATTTCTAGTGATGGATAAAAGTTCTTAAATGGTTTAAATTGATAATTTACGTAGAACTTTTAAATTTTCAATTTATGAGAAGGTATTTTTTAATGA
Source organism: Viscum album (assembly GCA_963277665.1). Classification (NCBI taxonomy): domain Eukaryota; kingdom Viridiplantae; phylum Streptophyta; class Magnoliopsida; order Santalales; family Viscaceae; genus Viscum; species Viscum album. The sequence continues at coordinate 1,870,056,907 of OY728159.1, forward strand.
ACCGCTAAGTTTGGGTCCCCATTTTATTTATGTGTAGGGAAAGCTAATGACAAGGTATATAAGACCCTTTAAAATAACTAATGGAATCAAAAATTTCATAAACTATGTAGTGTTTTATCCATGATTGACATCGATTCACAACATTTTCCATGTGGCTAATCAAAATAAGTGTCATCTTGACCCCTCTATTGTATTGTGATGGAAAGAGATGAAATTGATCCAGATAATTCTATGATTGAAGAATGAGTTTTGAATTTTTAAATCAAAAATTAATTTCTATGTGGAAAATATATTAAATTAGTTTGGCTATTATAGTACCACAAAATAAGTCCTATAAGACATGGGAGTGAGAATCTCTAATGAGGGAGAAATAACCTCACCTATTTTTGAATCACATGATATTGGGTTGACTTAGTTGGGGTAATAATTGATATGGTGATGAATATTTTGACCCCTATGATGTAATTTCTTGGTATGTCAATTTTTTATTTCTAGTTTAATATTTTATTTTGGTGTTTTGGAATAAATATATAAATTTTAATGGAACTTTATAGAGTGCATGGTTATGTTGTATAATTCCATAATTGCATATGTAATCCATGTGAAAAAAAACATAAGAGTTCCAGAATGGTTTGCACAATTAATGCATGCTTGTCCTAACTATGTGACTCAGCCATGAGAATATGAAGACTAAAATCCAAAACATCACACATGAATAGTTCATGGCCAGATTAACCATGCGACCAAACCTTGTGGAATGTTAAAATTTTATTTTTTTTCTTTTATTGTAAAATAACATCTAAAAAGGGGATCCCAGATCCCCCCTCATTCATTATAGAAGTTGTAGATAATTACCCTTTGATCTCCTCTCATATATTTATCCGAACCTTAGATTTATTAATCTAGATTCATTAAGAATCTTGATTTAAGTAGTCTTCTACTGCCCTCTTTTCCACATTGGGTAATATAAAATCACTCATTTATGATTTAATCGATATGTGCTAGGTTAATTTATGTTCTCTCTTCTATTTAGTGTGACCTGATTTTTTGGTTTCTTTTAACATTATTTCAAGTGTAACTAAATATGTTTTAAATCTTATGAAGTTTACATAAATTTATACATACATAATTTATTTTATTTTTCAAGTGACATGGAAAGGTATATTTTGTATAGTTTATAAATGGGTGGAAATTGTAACATGAACACCTCAGTTCTCAGGAAAAGTATTTATTGTCTTATTATGAAATAATTAATTTATGGTTTATAAGAGGAATACTCCTGGAATATTAAAGAATTATTATGATAGTTTTATGGAAAATATCAATGATTTAAGAGGATATTTGGCTTATTAGAAGTTTTTTTTACTGAATTTATTTATTCTCACTTAAAAAATATTAACCAACTTTTAGATAATTTAGGTGAAAAACGTTTTTATTAAGTGAGATTCTTTGTAATAAAATGGTTTCATGTTTTAAAATAAAGGTATACAATTAGTCAAATCCACATGGGAATCCTTGGATACATAGTGTGAAAATCTGAACATATTAATCACTAGGTTAAGGGGGATACCATTTCTAGTAGATATAATTTAGTTGTACCGAATGAATACACACACTATTGCATATTAATCCATGCACATATGATCATTTCATTAATTAAACCTTATGGGATCATGCTTGGATGTGAAGTGACTCTAATTAGCATATCCAATTTTTTATTGGATATGCTAGTATAGAGACCCTATTTTTCATGAATGTAGTCCCATATGCCCTATCCCATGATGAATTATGGTACCTAATACATTAATATCTATATTAAAAACACTCACTTTCATATTAGGTTTTCATAATTGTTTTCCTATCATAACATGCTTAAATGTAACTCATCATTAGAAATTTGTTTTCTCAAAATGAAAAGTTTTATTTTATATATTATAATCAAAAAACTGGGATATTATTTGTTTATATTATTTGTAAAGACATTATATTGTAGAATGATACTAGGCATGTTATGATCATTTCATATATCTACCCTTTGGGTGTTTTTAGTCATTGTGTTGTTTAACTTAGGTAGAGAAAAAGAACCACTTCAAGTAGAAGGTTCATGTTAAAATTTTTGTGGAAAATCTTAGAGATGACAAGAAGGGATATTCTCAATAATCAACTTTAAAATGGGTAATAATAGTTTTTTAGTATTTTTATTACTTTAGGTTGTTTATTATACTATTCATATGTATATTTCCTTATCGGATTCACATCCCATCTTATATTTATTCTTGATTATTTGTACTTATTTCATACATGGTTTAAGTTAGTTTTTAAGGATATTATTATTATTTCTAGTTTAATTTTTTTTACAATATTGATATGATATTTCCTTTATATTATGCATTTTTTGGTAATGTTTTTATTTTATGAACTACTTATTATGATTTATAAATTTCAAATATTTTTTAAGGTCATGACGAGTTTTCGAAATGAACCATTTTTCCATAATTTGACACCTTAATGGGAAAAAACATTCCCCCATGGTTTTATTTTTTACCCATGTACTAATTTCATGCTCGATGTGTTTGGGAGTGTGTACTTTTCCTTGAAATAGAGCTAATTAGTAATCATGAAGGAGTATCCTGGATTCATTTTCTATACAAAGTAATCAAGACATGTATATTGTTTATTTATCATAAGCTCAAAAAATATCCTGAATATCATAGAAATAAATTAATTTTCGATATATATTCATTTACAAGGATACACATTACTCTTCAATGAGTAAAATTTTAAAATTATTTTCATGTCACATCCCATTTGAAATGATTTTCTTTATGTAATTATTATATAAAGACACCTTTTCACGATTATCCAAAAAATGGAATGGTGATATTAATCCATTATAAAAGATATAAATTATATATAATATTATTACTCTCATTATTACCAATATCTGGATTAATTTTAGGATTTATAATAAGTGTTTTAAAATTACTCAACTCTTCTCCCATTAATGTTATCATCTTCTTTCTTCTTCTTCCTCTCTTATTTGGTTTTCTCTCTTTGAAAAACAACTTCCCCATAGGTAGTTATTATTTTATATGAACCAGTTTTCCTATTACTAGGGGCTAGAATATACTTTTTTATAGTAAAATTCCTCCATTTCCTCACTTTTTAATCTATCGTGTTTCATTATTTATTCATATTTAAATTTCATATCCCCTCTAATGTAATTATATTTTTATATCCTTTTATAGGGTTGATTTTAGTAGTAATTTGGATCTTTCTTTTATACCTCATGTAATTATATTTATCCTGACTCCTAACTTTCATTTTAAAATTGTGGACACTAGAATGTGTTTCTTGAACCAATTGATCAATATTTAAGATTTTATATTTATTATACTCATCTACATTAATTTTATGTATTTTTATTTTATCTAGATTTTATCAGATCTTTTTAACCACCTCATAATATTGGGTTGAACATGAATTTTTATATCCATATTTTTTCCATTGAATACTTATTTGAAAATCACAATATTTTTGACATTGAAACTCAGACATCCATTCTTTTTTATGTACCCTTTATCTTTCTCTAATAGGTTGGTATTATTAAACTATCCTATGGTGTTGGTGATGGAAAATGGGCCATTCATAATATGTGTTCTTCAATAATTCACCAAGTAATTCAGCTCATCAACTTGTGATTAGGCTGAAAAGGGTATATAAAATTTTATATATTGTATGTAACAATAACCAAACATACCAAAATAGTTTTATTTCTCCTTATTTCCTAATGACCTTGAAAATAATCCTTTCATATGTATTTTATGGTCTATAATATTAATTCTCAAATAAATGTTTTTATAGGAATATCAATCACTATAACTCCCCAACCGCTGATGTCATTTTTTTAGAATTCATTAACAACATATTACAAAAGTTCTAGATGTCCTTAAGTGTTTTTTCACAATAGTGGCCTCTTATAGCTAAATCATATAAGGGTTTCCTTATATAATTCAAGCCTTCTAAAAATAATTATATAATTAGTATATGTGGAATCTAATTGAGTGGGAACTACTATTAGTATTATTTAAATTATTACCAAGAATCTCTAAATTGTCGTTGATCCTCCTAAACCAATTTAGATATAATTTTCCATAAGTTCATTATCCATTATGAAAAATAAAATATTTTGATGAAAATATTATAGATATTATTCGAAGATCCAAAAAAATTATCCTATTTTTGTAAAAACCAATTTATAGATTAACATTTCATGAAATATTTTAAAAATTATAACCTTAAATCTTCTTTAGAAACTCTATTCAAGGTAATATACTAGAAAATATATGGAAATTCCTCTATGAAATATAAATAATATTTTAATGGTATCTTATTGAAAGTAAAAATATATTGTAAATGTTGGTATTTTAATACATTGTTTCTATAATTTTGTTTAATTATTATTTAGGATAGTTTACCAATCACCGTTATTACTTGTAAATATATGAATTTGTATGAGTTTTATTTATTTTTTTCCGCAACATTTGGAAATAATGGTTCTCTATTATCAAGTTGAATAATCTCTTGATAGTTCCCCGATATGTATTCAATGGTATTAGTAATAATGTTATGAAATCATTTTCCAATTTTATGTATCAATGGAATTATATAACTAATAATAAACCTTTATGTGAACAAGAACTAAACCTAATATTTAAAATGTAAAAAGTAAAAACACTTGTATGAGAAATTTTTTGATCTGTAAATTTTTAATATAAATTTTCATTGTCTTTTTTTATTTTAAAATTTGATCAATGTGAATGGATTTCTCAACTATGACTATATGAAGAAATTATCTTGGGTTGTTTAGTAATAGAATTATAACTTCATATATAATTTAATATTAGTGTGTGGTTTAGACTATCTCTTGATGAGTCACTTAATCAAGAATTTTAATTTTTCTGTGAGGGTTCATGTGGTAATATTTTTTTTCTAAAATAAAAAAATGGATTAGATTGTGTGTTTGTGTGTGTGGGTTAGAAAATATATAATTTTGTTTTAAATTTATGAGAGATATTTTCCCGACCATAGATATTCCTACCAATATATATATCAAGAACATTTAAAAAAATAGTACTCCCCATCTTCACTTATCAATTGCTTATGAACTGAAACCATTATATCTCCCTTGGTATGTTTGGTTTAGTTAGATATATCGAATAACCACTCCATGCACTGAATTCATCCTTCCTATGTGATCGATAATGCTCAATCACACCATTATTAACCTCAAAACTCTCTATAGTATGATAAATGAGGAAAAATGATGGACTTTTATGTGAAAACCAAAAAATGATATATAAAATGAATATAAACACGATCACATTGATGATAGTGTTATGGTTATTACATTCATACAAATCATCATGATATTAATAAAATATAAATTAATAATCAATCCATAATAAATAAATAGATTTTATGAGGGAAGTATCTTTAGATATTCCAACTGTTCACTATTTCTCAAGTTCCTTTCTCTCGCTAGAAGAGTTCCTCTCAAAAACTGTATCAGTTCCAAATATTTGAGTAATACATGGTCTATTCATATAGTAAAATAATATTAAAGATTAAAAACAAATAGAAAATTATCATGACTTATTATAAATAGTGAAAAAATCATTACACAACATTCAAGGGATGGCCGTTGAGAGAAATATTGCCTATGTTAAATTATAGTATTAGTGTATGACTCCAGTCGTATCATAATGAGAAACCCAATATTAGTTTTTATTCTATATGTAATGGTTGGGGGTAATATTATTTTTTATAAAATTTAAAACATATGTAATATTTTATATTTCTGTGAATTATAACCAGTGTAAATGAGTTTAAAATTGATGAGTGAAAAGATAATAATCTCCAATATTCCTCCCTAAAACAAGGTATGGATCTTTAAAAACTAATCCCTCCCTTGATTAACCAATCAAGTGGTTGAGACCTTATACCACTCAACATCCCTTTATATGTTTGGATTTGGTAGAGTAATTAAATGACCACTGCATGTTTTGCCTTCATCTTCCCTAAGTGATAAAGAACCCTTAATCACTCCTTTAACATTATCAGGACTTTACACCATGTATGAAAAAAAGAACACCAAGGGGTGTGTATATGAAAAAAATCCAGACAGAAAAACTAAATAATACACATCAATATAGTGATGACCACCCACTACATCATGCATTCAAACAACTCTTCATAAGATAAAAATGAGAGATGAACCATTAATCCATTATAATTCAAGAGTGGGTATGGGGGAAGTCTCCTTGGCCTAACCACAAGGGGGTTATAACACCATCACTTGATATTCACAAAAGGTAAATAATGTAAATAAAAATGTATAAATCCATTAATTGTGGATTTCAAACCCTTTAATAGGGATATTTTGAATATTCAAGAATAACTCCTAGTTCATGGATAATATGAAAATATTAATTTTAGCTTAATATATTTACACATGTAAAGAACTGAGATTCCTCCAACACTTCTACAATTGAAAAAATTTCAACAATCTATGATTCCTAGATTATTATGATTATTTATACATGGAAATCCCATATCATCTTTACCTGATTTGGCCAAACCATATATAAATGAAGTTTTCTTATGTCTGAAGCTTCATTTTATTGAAATCTTGTACATGGATCATTTAAATAACTAGAAACAAGACTCTCAATCCTTCCTGAGTTCTTATAGAGTTTGAATCAGATCCCATACACAATGTTTTAAGAGTTTTTATGTTCATTTCTATGTAATGAGATTGTGAGAAGTGTCATAACACACAATTTAACAATGGGGTGTGACAGGCCATTGTTTCATCATATTCCATTATAAAAAATAGAAACATTATATTTCATATGATATAAAACATATTTTAGAATAAGAATTTAGTTCTTATATATAATTACTAAAGTTCCTCATCATATAGTTCTCAGTGTGTGGCATGTTCATAATAAATAATAGTCCAGTGTACATGTAATCACCCATAACACATATAATGTCTTCCCATTTTATAGAACCTAATTTCTCATCTAGTTATGTAACATATACTAGGATATCTTGTAAAATAATAGGATAAAAAATTCAATAAAAATTTTCAATCAATAATGTTCATTTCATGTTGACAACAAGTGGTTGTAACCAATAACATTAACTTCTCCTTCAGTCACTAGAACTGACTTGGGCTATCATTGAATATGATAAGCTCATTCTAGCTCAAGACCTCATCATCCAATATCATGTTTACCATTTCAAAATTATTTATCCATACATTTCTACTACAAAAAGTTTTCAATAAAATAAAGCACTATGGTCCTTTGGCTTTATTTTGATACCATCGAAGTTGATTCGATTACTAAAAAATTTTGGAGGTGTTACGGAGCACAACTCATTATCCCTTTGTTCAACCCCTCAATAATTATCACAATATGGTTTATCGTAGATGATAACAACATATAATTTTTTTAAAAATTTCACATTCCCACCTAGTACTCCATATATATTCCAGGGTATTCTATTTTTCCATGTCAAAATTCTATTAGGGGGCTTGGTGCCCACCTTTATAAGCTAGAATATTTAAATCATTATCCTGAGTAATAGTGTATATTAATAGTTACAATAGGATATAGTTCAATGCATCTTCTATTTTACCCATATCACTGTATCATTTATAATATCCTTTTCATGGGTGGCAAAATATTCACCCATGATTTTTCATTGAGAACGTGTTGGATTTCCCGATCTTGGATGTTCGTGATCTTAGATATCTATGTTGGGTTGAAACCAAGTTTATTTCTCAAGAATAATTTTTTACATGGCCTTAGAATATTTTCACATAAGGAAAAAAATATTCACCCTAATTCATATTCACTTATTCAAGAACTTCTAACTATGTATCATTCACCTTAAATCAATGAATAAATATTCTAATATCAATGATGGATTTTCCATGAATGTTCAAAATCATATAATCCTATTAAAAACCAAAAAATAATCCATTTTAAATAAATTCTATTTAATATTAATATCCAAAAAGGTTTTTATTAATCTATAAGTATAATATAAAATGTTATTTATAATTTAAAAGTATAATTATAACAAAAAAATTGTGTCATGATTACTCTCTCTTGAATAGATTCCAATTTTTTGATTCGGGTATTTATGTAGTTCTAGCTACACAATAATGAAGCCAATCGATAAGGTCATTGAAGAAAAAATATTGGTTACAATATAGTCCATCAATATAAGGATAATCCAACAGTTTAATCCCTGATCAGTTATCTAAAATGAATAAAATGAAATAAATAGGGTGGGTTTTGTGTAATATGAAAAGTATGAAAAGGCTTTGGTTCTCCACTAGGAATGAATGAGTGATTTTTATTCAAGGATATCAACTAAGGGAATATAGATAAACCAATTAGTGATGGAATTGGGAAAATCAATGTCATAACATCACATTGTACTTCATGTTAGTTTAATTATAGATAGAATCTTGTTAACAACATCACCAAATACAAATATTCCCTTCTCAAAGTCATCATAGATTTACTCTTAGAATCTGAAGACCATTTTCCCTTTAAAATTAGTGATTAAAATAGTTTTATATGATTATTTTTTCACTAATAACCTCATTGCATTCTTCTTTAGAAAAACATGTACAATTATCTAGTGTTTTTGATAGGTTTCCACTTTTTCTCCATCACCATTCCCTATGTTGATCTAATTATTTATCAAGAAATTAAATTATTAAGAATAAGAGATTTAATGACACAAATAATAAATAGTTCACTACATTGAGACTTATATCCAATTAATCTCCAATATAAGAATCTATCCACTCATAATAATTAAATTTCTCTCAAAAGTAATAAAATATTCTCCAATGTATTTCATGATCTCTATATTGTACTAGAATTTTTCTCCTCAAATATTTAATTCCCTGTATCTAGAGATATCATGTGTTGAACCCCGACTTCTATTGTTTATTCTTCCCTTTAAAATACTCCTCCAATATAATCAATCTCTCATCCCCTTTTGAAATTTTCATGTTATAGTTTATATATATATTCTTTACACATAATTGTTTACTTCATGATTATTCTTTATTTCATCATGTAAATATCGAATGAAAGCCCCATGAACCATGTGGTAAGGTCACTCAGCTTTTACTACTCATATGAAACTACTCAATTTCCAAACTTCAATATCCACTAGTCATTCCCAAACATATATTCCTCTCATATAGAATGATTTAATACCCCCTATGAATCCCATAATAATATACATGACTAGAGAAACATTACTAAATAAATATTCATTCCATTTAAATGAAACCCATGCGTAACTCAGATGTGATCAAGGGTTTAATATTCCTCTTCAATATTCACCCAATCTTCATCATAATTTTATACAAATTGCATAATATTTTGAAATAATGGATGGTAATGTTTCTCAAATATTCTATTTATACCCCTATGTAGATCAGTAAGAATCAAAATTAATCACATGTATATATAGATTATACTAACACAGATTCTTTAGATCCTTAGATATTATTACACATACATGAGTTATTCTTGTATAAGAACAAGTTACTCTGACACAAACTTTTTGAATATTAATTTTTTAATATGAATATGGTTTGATCTTATCATTTTTAAAAAACGTTCAAAATCATATATAGGTAGTTGAGAAACAATTCTTTCAAAATATAAAATTTTACAAATCTACCCAAAACATTATTTATCTTCTTAAAAATTCTATTTATACATATGAGGTTGTGTTTTATTCTTACATTACCAAATTAAATTTCAATTTAATCATACATAGTTTCAATCATCTTATGTTACACATCAAACCAATCTATAATAATGTTCATCTATTCATATGAACTAAAAAAAATTAAGGAAACGAATTAATAAGTATTTTTGGTGGAAAATGAGTGCATTTATATTATAATAAAATAATAATTAATAAATACTATTAAAATTAAAATATAAAAAAAATAATGTATGAGGTTAATATTTTGCTAAGTTTAATTAAAATTATTTCTTAGAAATCTAGTAAACCTAGACATATAGAGTACCAGAGATGGGGAAAAACCATTATATTTTTGGTAATGTGTATAGAGTTGTTAGTCACAATCCTCATCGCCACATATACTATAAATTGATAATAAGAAATAATCAAGATGTATTTTGAGGAATGAGATTATAATTATAGTAATGTACCACTATGATGACCTCCAATTGAGAACCATTAGGGTAGGGATGACCATGCCATTCACGTAGTAGAGCCAAAGTTTCCTATTTTTCCTGTAAAACTTATAAATCCTGAAATATAAGTTTTTTGTTTTGGTTTTTATATGTTATGGCTCATGAGGTGACAATAGATCGGTTTTTATACCAAACTTGACCAAAGAGTTCCTGGGGTAGTATTCACTGATGTTCATGGGTGTGGGTAGTCCGTAGACTACTACGTAAGGAATTGGGTATATAAAGGACATATTTAACTATATTGATACACCCCTAAGGGGAGGGTGAATCTAGTGAGGTATATGTTACATTGTCTATCTCTACATTTGTGGGTTTTATCGATGTATAAGGATATACATATGGAGAAATCCTTAAAATATTTCTAAGTCTATGTTTAAGTGTATTTCATTAACGATAACATGAAGGTGGATTGAGAGTGAGGGTTTTTTATATCTCAAAGTGGTATATGTAAATTATGGATTATTTAAAATTTTAAATGAAACGTATTCGTATTTATTTGATTTTATCTATATATAAGGCCTTCATGGTTAGGTTCATCAATGATGAGTTGAGATACTCAGTTAGGGATTAGGTTAACATCTTCCACCTACAATATTTCTCATAGGTTGTCAATATGTCCCTGATATATGATAAAAACACGATTTAGGGGATCTATTTAGGGAAATTTTATTTTAATATGGGTATTGGTGGTGGGTTATCGAGGAACAATAATCCCATGTATGATGGTTCTCACTAGGGAGATAATGGAGAGAGTAGCCTGAGTCAAAGTTCATCTCTTATTCGTATAGCAATAGAGTTTGTTGAGAATTAGTGGTGTGTAAGTTCTAGTCATATATTAAATTAGTTACATTAAAAGCCTATAAGGAATCAATTATATAAAAATATAGGGGATCTTGCAAATCATTGATGGTATGATTCAGAATTAGATGGTGGTTGTGGTTTTGGTCAGATACATGTCTCAAAGGATAGGTCAACTGTGTTGTACAAAAGTGGTATTTGGAACTTGTTTGGATGTTTTGGATAAATATTAAGTCATGTATGTCAAGTAAAATAGGGTAAATAGAGTGTTTTTCCTCACAGTATTTAAGGTTCTGGAGGATAGGGGAATGTTTTAGGTATATGTTTGTTTTATGCTATAGAATTAATTCCTTATGATCACGATTAAAGGCCATTTTCCATGGTATGATCATGGATATATCGACATTAGAATATATTTTATTTAATATCAGTTCATCTCATTCATTATTATTTTATCATTTATTTGATGATTTTGGTTAGGTTATGGACTGCTTATCAAGGATAATTATGATTTCTGTAACCTTAAGGGTGTAATATATGGGTATTTTTTGGTTTTTGAGATGTGTCTTCATGATCAGTGGTTATGAGAATATCTTGGATTTATTTTTACTAGATATTTGTGTATTATTTTTGATCCTTAGGGTGGATTGATTGACTCAAAACTATATTCACATCAATTTCAATCATTATTGGGTATCTTTCATGTCTTCTAAGGGTGATTTTGATACCCTCATTGGAGTTTGGGATTTGTAGGTTAGCCATTATAGACATGACCATAGGTATATGGGGGAATTTTTTCCCTAGTTTTCAAGCATAGTTTAAAATTATTAGGAGACATGAATAATGTAATTTCCTCTTATTGTTGACCAGTTCATGGATTTATTTTCTATGAAATTATCAATATTTCTATATAAAAGATATATTGAGTCTGTGATCAAGATGAATCCTGGTATATATCTCATATCCATACTTCTAAACATGATATATACTGTATAGATCAGATGGATGAAGGTTTTACAAGAGGACCATAATATGAAGGGATTTAATTAACTATCCATGCCACCTTGGGGTGATACTATATATTTCTCCAATAAGGGTGATAGTATATAAAGTTGGGTGTGGATTACCAGATGTTGAACTAAGTGATAGTTAAGAACTAACATCCTCTTCCTCATATTGATGAGATCTTCAATCTATTTAAGGTATCCATGTGTTTCTCCATGATTAATTTTCGATGTGGATACCACCATTTTTTGTTGAGTTTAAAAGATATTGTTTATTGATATTTTAGTAAAAAATAATTCATGTATGATTTTCTTGTGGTTTCACTCAATTTGATGAATGCACTAGAATTTTTTTAACTTAATAAATAGGGTCTTATATCCATATTTGGATTCCTTTTGGTATTATTTTTTTATTATATTATATAACACTCAATGAAAAGGGTGGACTATTCTAGAAATTTTTAGATAGTATTAGTCACATTGAAGGAGTTTCAACTATATGTTAAACTCTCAAAATTCCAATTCTAGATTATATATTATTGTTTTATAAGGTAGATGATGTATGAGGAAGGTTTATCAATCGACCCTGAGAAGGGTGAGGTGATTATTTCTTAAGAGCATCCTAGTTATTTGTTTTGATATGTTCAGTTATCTAGGTTTCCTAGGCTACCATAGAATATTTATTTAGTACTTATCCTAAATTAATGTGTTTATGAATACCCTAAACAAGAAGATAGTTAATTATTAGTGGTATTATACTTAGATGGTAGACTCTTTGATATAAAAGGTTGGTAATAGAACAAATTAATACCATCATTACCTAAGCTAGTTAAGTAGTATACATTTTATAGTGATGCATCCATCATTGGTATTAGATAAGTGTAGATGTAGGATAAGTTACTAGTCACTTACAAGTATAGGAAGTTCAGTATGTATGAGCATAACTACCCAAAACATGATTTAGAGATTCCAGCATTAGTTCATGATCTAAGGTGATAGACTCAACACCTATTATAAGGGAGGATATTGGTGTATACTAACCATAATATAATCAGGTTTATATTTTCATAGTATGACCTAAAAAATTCGACAAATAAGATGTGTCAGTATCTTTAATACATCAACTTTTTGAGGATATACCACCGTGGGAATAGAAACATTGTGTAAGATTCACCAATTAGGAATACATATGATGAAGTAGTTCATGAGGATGGTAGTGAGTGATAGTTGATGATCCCTTTCACTAAGATTCACCTTGAAGAAAAGGAGTATTAGTCTAGGGTTAACCTCATTGTTTAGAGAATCTCATACATCATCCTTAATAAGCTGAAGGAAATTCAGTTGTCTAAAGATAACCAAACATGTTTCATATATAATTTACATAATTTCCCATCAGTATACATTACATCTCATAGTTATAAAACACTCCAAGTACCCAAAGGTTTCGTGTAATTGGATATCTGATATATAACCATATTATTAAATAATAATTATTTAACATCTCAAAAAAATTATTCACATATGTTTCCATCCTAGACATAGTACTTTATATAAGTTATTTGGTAAGTAGGTAATATAAGAAAAAGGAGATATCAAAGAATCAATAACAGAAAAACCATATCAATGAGTAAGAGATGATTTATCATTAGATCAATAATATATATAAAAACATGATCATGGTAGGAATACATGATTAGTATAATAATATCAGGAAATCAAAATAATAGATCACAAATTATGATAAAACTATCAATTATAATAACATAGTAATATAGAACCATAAAATGATCATTATGATAGAATAAAATTTACACTAAAATGTAACATGAAATTATAATAAATTAATCATGATAATTTGAAATATAACATTGGAATGTGAAAAAAATAAAATTTTAGATAACTAAAACATATTTAAAATCACTATACTAATTCCATCACAATATTAAAGAAAAAAATAACTACAGTATATCCATGCATAACATAGTAGACTAGGATAACCTACCATGTCTCATAAAATAGTGGAATATGATAACCTCTCATGTCCAATAATATATTTTTTCATTAGATATAAGCATTACTAAATGCATTAGATGTATATATAATTCGTATCCCACTCTTAAACAATGATTATCCCTACATGTATCTTCCCCATGATGAAAACTAATACATTGTATATTGAAAACTATAGGGAAATAAAATGGGTTACAAAACATTTTCAAAAGTCATCATATAAGGAGAAATAAATAATTCGATCAAATGATACCTGAAATTTAATCTCCTAAAATAAGTATACCATAAGTGAATTTAGAAATTTATCTATGAATGATATGATATGAAGGATTTTTTTTGGGTTTAATCAACTTTTTTTAACATATTATGGTGAATAGAGGCCAAATAATAGGATCTTGATGTGTAGAAAATATGAAATCTATAAAAAACATAAAATAAATACCTTTTTTAAATCATACCTTCCAATTTAAAACATTTTGTAACACATTTGAGTGACTTCATGTTTTCTTGATGATTGTCACATATTGGAAGAAAAATATCTCTCTCCTATGTAGGTATCCACAAGAAAAATAGTTTTTTTCAATGATTTAAATAGGATTACTTCTTACTAAATAAATTCTTTCCCCACCTGGAATCATGGAGGAATAATTGGAAGAGCTATTGGATCAAGGAGAAAAAAAATAAGCACAATGAATAGACACACACTTTTCCATCACATAGAATAGGATTATTCCTAGGTAAATCAATGATGATGGAGAATATTATGTATTAACTAATGTGTTTTGACACATCATCTTACACTTTGGTAAATAGATATTTCATATGTATCGATCTTACTCTACATTACACCTCATGAAACACTTGTTAGAATGATAAACATCGCAATTGATTGAACCGAATATTAAGTATTAAAATTCTAATACTAGATGGATATTATGATCCTACTAAATTAATCATAGTATACAATTCACAGCAATGTGGTGTTATATTATCCAAACATTATCATCCAATCTCATTACAATCCCTACCTATGAACCACATACTGGCACTTGATCCTCGTAAAAACTGTATGTACAGTATAAAATATGTATACTATAAGAAGACTATATGTATCCTATATAATATACATACTATAAGATCAATATTTAGTGTATACTATTTTTATGTTCTATGCTTACCGTATGCCATCTTTTGGGTATATTCCTACCAATATCCCACAAACACTAATTTTGGAAAACATTTTTCCATTTCACCTTATATTGTATCACGTTAAATAAATTGTGAAATAATTTCCAAAAATCCTTTTATATATCTTTAAAAAAATATATTTAAAATATATTATAAAAATCACCACATATCGCATAATATTTAATAACTTATAAATGAAAATCAACAAACTCTTGTAGATTAACTCTAAAACACTTTTAGAGTAACTATCCGAGTCAATCTCAAATCCCATTTAGTTAACCTAAAAGTAGGCCCCCGTGAAAATGTATGGTGTTCAAAAAATATTAATATCTAGATCTACATTTATAAACATAGAGTAGCCTCTATCAAATCATCTATTCTTCTCAAGATTTAAAGTTATATGATGTGATCTCCAATAAACGCGTGTATCTCTAAAACTATATCCACAAGATACATCTCATGCTTCCATGAATTATAATATGTTAGCTTTCTCTAGGATATTGATTTACCATGGGACATAGAGCATTTCAATACCATATACTCATACATTCTTAATCCATCATGAGTAGACTGAAAACATTAATGAATATATCACATGTTATTAACCATTATAGATGATGTCATATCATGTCTCTCATAAGAATTGATAAACATATGAAATGAAATATCTAGGTGTGACTGTACACTCTCTAACCTATCTCTATTGAGGGCCCATCTTTCATACTAATCATATGAGAGGAAAAATATCCCCTTTACCGAGCTTTAACTAATGATGAGGTCATTATTTACCCAACCACCCTTTGACCAGCTAAGTCGTAATGGATTACATAGGAAATTTATCAATGTAATAAGGTTATTATGCTATTTATCTCACCAACCTTAGGTAATGGGGATAGAAAATGATCTATTCACACCATTTATACTAAATAGATAGTTTTTGAAACTTCATGTGGTAAACATTGTGGGTTATCCATTACAAAAAAATAATTTTTTCCTTTGTTTTTTGCCTCATGAGAATATTCACTTTCGCTATATAGGAATATCATTCATGTTAAACTTAACATTTCATCATAAATTATAATAATTCATGATGACCAGTGGTTAGGGATAACTCAAGGTCAAATATTGAGAGGTCAATTATTATTATAATTCATGAAATATATATCTATATGTAAATTCATTTAGTCAACATGGAAGAATGATAATATAGATATTTTATTTAATGTGATGAATTTTGTATTATCAAAACCATTAAAGAGTATTTAAAAAACCTAATATAATCACTTGTTTATCATATGATACACAATGAACTATAAGATTAAATTTTCGTTTTCTTCACTTTCTGGGGTAATGTTGACTCATTGCTTTTATATTTAATTCTTATACTACTACAAAATTTGGTTTATCTAGGGCTGGGATTTATCAGTGATATCTAATAGTGTTGATAAAGACCCACTTTATCATTACTAGCTAAAAGTGCAGATAAAGACCCCCCTTTATCATCACTAGAATAAGTGCTAAAAAAGGGGGCCCTTTATCAACAATAATTGAAAAATATTGATAAATGGGTACTTTATCAATACTTGATAAAAAAGTAGTCATAAAGGGGACCTTTATCAATGCTACTAGAAAAGCGCATATAAAGTGGAGACCTTTATCATAACTTTTTTCTAGTACTGATAAATGGTATATTTAAAAAAAATATTTCATTAAAAATAATATATTAATATATAAATATATTTATATTGATATAAATATAATATCTATATTTTAAATATTCTTTAGATAAGTATAAATTGGAATTTACACTTAATAAATAAAATAATTAATGAAAATATATTATAAAATAATTTAAAAAATATTATTAATTAATAATTTTATATTTATTAAATAATAAAACTCATTTAATAATTGATGGAGGACATAATAACTAATCTAATTAATTAATGGTCTAAGATAAGTTAAAAAATGGCTTGAACTTCAAATAGCCATAAATTTTTATCTAGGTGTTTGTTTAGGCTCCACCACAAATCTAATTACAAAATTTGATGATATCTACACACTATTGACTAGAGGATCCCCCTTTCATGTTTTTAGGGGAAAAAAGGCTCAGAATACCTCCAAAACTGAGTTTTTAGTTTGGGTGTCATAATTTTTTTAATATTCATTTACATTTATGTCTTATTTAAGGTGGTCTTATTATCTTTTTTTAGTGGGTAATGAACTTATTCCTAGAAAGTACATTCATATTAATATTATGGTTTTGAATTTTTTCCATTTTTCACAATTGATTTCTATATATAATCAAATTACTGAATATTTTCTTATATTTGTTTATAATAAATCAACTGTATAAATACATAAATCAATATATTTATGTAACAATTTATTTTTAGATATAAACAAATATATTTATTATTGATTTTATTTAATTTAAAAAAAATATCTGATTTATTAACCTTGTAAAAATGAATTAATATGTATATATATACCTATAAAAGTAATGTTTATATATAAACATGTTTGTTTCAATAAACAAATATTTATGTATATGTATATTGTAATATATATAAATAAATACATCATATAAAAAATTATTTACAAAAATATCTAACCATTTTTTACATTATAAAAATATATAAATACACACACACACAAAAATATAAGTGTAATGTTTATATATACATATATGTGTGTATTTATAAACATGTATATATTTATATTATATTTTAGTATATGTAAATGAATATAATATGTAATATATAATATATTTAAATAAATATAAGTATAAAATTATATAAATATTTGAATAAATATATATGTGTGTATATATAAATAGAAATATCATAAAATAGAATATAAAACAAATTGGTGAAGTGGTAAAGGTGTTCGGGTTCCAAAGGAGAGGTATAAGGACCATATCTAGGCACAAGATGGAGGCTTGAATTTCTAAAGCACTGATAAAGGGGGTGTAGAAGCACTAATATAGGTGGTCGAAGTGCTGATAAAAGTGGTTGGGACACCCTGATCAAAGTGGGTATCATAAAGGTCAAAAAAATAAATTTCACACTTTTTATCATTGCTCTTTGAAAGAACTAATAATGCATACCTGTTAACCTGACATTGGTAGTAATCACTTTATAAGTGCTAATAAAGTAAATTTACTAGAACTATTAAAATCTAATTTTTTAGATTTGTTTTTAGATCTCTATGTGTCTCTCTGGAAATACCCTACCACTAAATCTTTTATTAGTAACATATATGATGAAATCGTGTTCGATAATGGTGAGATTTAGGAGTCATATTTCTATTTAACACCAAGAAAATATTTAAACATTTTAACTCCATGACATCATTCGATACATTGTAAGATTCCATTTTCTACTAAGAAATATTTCTAAGGTAATATCATCATCCCTGTAACCAATTCCAAAAAAAATTCCTTGTATAATAATGTAACCATTTACATTACTATTCACCTGCACATCAGAAGTTTTTTTAGGATAAAGTGACATAACCTATTTATTTTACTAACATAATCTTATAAGAAACTATAATATTTAGTTTTCCATTGTAAATAAATTTAACCGTTTACATTTTTTCTTTTCTATTATATATCAAAAAATAAATATGATACTATGTAAAAGTCCCTTTAAATTTATACTAGTGTACTTTTAATTTTAATATAATTTTAAACTTTTCTATGTTCAAACGTACTCCCACTAGCCTCTTAGTAAATGAATAATTCATATAATATCCTTATAAGACCCAAAAAATCCATTATATAGGAAATAAATATTATTTTATTTTATAATAAATATTTAATAAGTCAACAATTATTCCATAGCACAAATGATATTATATATGATTCGAAATAATTATCAGAGAAAAAATATATAGAATATACCACATCATGTGGGGGAATATTTTTCCCTTATATTTATAGATTATTGTAAAACCACAAATAAAACTTATTTTATATTAATATTCTTTCTATAAATGTTATAGAATTTATATGAATCATATACCATGTGTATCCAAAACATCATCTTATTTATTCTAAAAAAATTCAAACACTACTCCAGAGAGAAAAATAGTTTAAATAACACACTTTCTTTAAGGATTCATATTTTTCGGAGCCAACGAGCTCATACCTGAGTGATAAAGGATCCTTCTTGGAATCCAAGAGACCCAGGTTCAAAACTGGGTGGAAAAAAATTTCAGTGTACTGCAACAGTACTGTAGTAGGTATTGTTTGGTACTGTAGCAGGTATTGTTTAGTACTGTAGCAGCCAGAACTATTCACCCTATTTGGGCCTTTGGGCCACTGGTTGGGGCTAATGGGTCTCAAGGTCCTTAGGGTCATCAATAGACTTTGTGCCTCAGTGCCTTAGGGCTACCGATACTATGGAATAGCCCAGTTCACATAGATCAGGCCCTAGAAGAGGATCAATGCAACAAGAGTAGCAGTCACCCAAAAAGAGCTTACCGGATTGGATGAATGAGAGTGTATGGAAACCACCATCGGGACTAGGAACCATGCAGCTTTGTACGGGGCAATGCTAGGTAATCAGAAATTCAAGGTGGAAGGCTAAGTGATCAATGATGCAGAAGCTTTAGAGGGACAGTTCCTATTGGTTGGGCTTATGTGTCATGTAATGGACATAGTATGCCTCTAGGCCTTCAGGTCATGTATTGGCCTTTGGGTCATGTTAGGCCTTGCGCCTAGGGGTCATTTAAGGGCCCCCCTTCAACCCTTAAAAAGTGGATTATCCATAATAAAATAAAAAAGAAGGCCTTAGGGCCATTCGGGCATATTATCCTAAAGTTATACATAAATTCAAGTCCTTAATAAAACAACTCCTTACTATATATATTAAAACCAATACTTAAAGACCCATTAAATTATTCCTTTTCTTACATCATATTTTATATTTATAACACTAATAAAAAATATATTTAGAATTATATACCTCTCAGAATAAAATAATTGGATTCTATAACATAAATAGCTGAAGTAGATATCTACTTGGATTATTAAAAATCATCTGGTATTCTTGAAAATTACATCTCCAATTGAAAATATCTCTATTATGCAAACATATTCCAAACTTTTTCTTCTTTTGTTGAACCATTAGTGGGGACTCTATATAATCACATCTCCCTTTCTTACAAATTTGTTTCTTTATTATCTTTTGATACCATCATCAGGGAACCTGTGTTCACACCATCCATGTCATGTTCAACTATCCTCGACATATTTAGGAGATATGGTAATGGATTATATAATTAAATCATGTTATAATTAATTAAAAACTTTTAGAACCTTTTTATAATGATTGTAGACTAAAATACATAGATAGTTCAAGTTTAGACAGTGAACTTTGACTCCCAAAATCATTGACATACCCAATTACATTATAAAAATTGGATGAGGAAAAAGTTTTATCCACCATACATATAGAAAAATATATTTAAAAAACTCATAACTTTCATGCGTAGATTTATTTTGAGGGAAAATTTTAAAGTTTTTCATCATATTATATGAATCCTTAATCTCCTTTTGTTTTTCAACTTTCAATCCATGGGAATAAGCATGATTGTTGAGACCTCTAGTGAATCGTTTGGATGATTATCATATAGATCTAACTCCACAGGTGGAATGGAATGAATCGTTGTCTTTATTGTAAGTGTTTATTCTAACGAATATATTTTTTATTCTTTCTTAAAAATTATTCTCACGTTCTAATATTGATCATTAACGTTACTTCCATTATGTTTTTCTATATACATGACTTATCTTAAGGTCAATATAGACGATGATGATTCAATTTATTTATAGAAAAACGTTTTATCTGGTGAGTATCAAATTTTAATTCCATTTAAGAAAGAGTTTTATTAATTGGGTTCCAACTAAAATCATGACTTATTTTAACAAAATTTGGTTTATTAGTAGGAAAAGATCCATTTTTCTATAAGAAATGATTTTGATTTGTAATGTCCCTCACTACTTAGCTATTTAAAAAGGGCATAATCACAATTATTTCATATATTATTACTAGATAGATGTGAATGTAACTCTTTACATAATCCTTCATATGGATAGAACTAGCTATATTCCTTTAGAGCCATAAAATTTATTATTTCTAAAAAATGTGTGGACCAATGAAAATTCCAAGAATAGGATAAAAAATGACAATCCATGGGAACAATTATTTGAATGAACCTACCAAAATATGATCCTATTTCACACATTACTTTCTCTCCTAACACAAAATAAACCAAGGGTACCCTATTTTGGAAAATCCAATAGGGTTGAATGATAAACAACTTGAAAATTTCCAATTTGGATGGAATCACACACATAGTCTTTGAATAGTATTTTGTCTCACCACCTTATATCTTGTTATTCAATTTTTATGAATTATTATAATTATTTAGATTTGGAATCCAATTCTATCTACCAAATAAATACGTTCAATCCATATTGATGTGTTACTCTTTTCAAAACCCATTGTTAATGTTACTCACCCAAAAATATATTAGAAGATATTTACAAATGTCCAAATTATTACATTGTAGAAATAATATGAACTCATCAAGTAAAAGATTAGAATTATATAATATTGAAAAAATTTACCTAAGTAATATCAAAACGATAGATAACCAAACCATTATCTTTCTAGAAAGATACATAATCCTCAAGACTAGTGGGTAGTCTGGCACCAATCCCCTCTCCCAAAATATAATTTTCACCAGATATAATCTAATTAATTATAAATTTATCAACTAATATGTATAAAACATGTTCAAAAAATATTTTTCAATTTAATAAATTCAATTAAATACCAAGTTCAATGTAGATTAAAAAATATTATGTTATCCTACCTAGAATTTAATACAAGGATTGGAAATTTATAATAAGAATTTAAAAAAATTAAAATAAAGAATAAAAATATTCACAATATATAAAAAATATATATTCATGAATAATATAATATAGAATAACCTTTAAATAAACAAACACTTCACATATATAAAAAAGTGATACTAATAAATGAATAGTTCAAAAAATGAAAACTAATTATAATCATTTTTTAAATTATTTGAACATTATGGACACTCAAAAATATTCAATATAAACTCTTTATATTCATTTTATAATATAAAATTTTTACCTTATTTATTATAAGGCATTTTATTTTTAATATTTTATATTTTAATTAAATATAAAAAATACATATTTCAATTTCCTATTATATAAACATTTTAAAAAATCAAAACATTTCATATTATTATTTTTAAAAGCTTTGATCAAATATATATGTTAAAACACTTTTTGAGGAGATTTATAAAATATTCCAAATAAAATATTCTTTTAATTTATATAACTCAAATTAATTATGAAATGTTCAAAATTTAAATATAAAAATCAATATTTTATCTTATTTTTATATTTATATACTCATTATAAGTTACCAATTATGAAAAATATATCAACCATTTATTTAAAAGTCATAAATAATTCCATATAATATTGAAACTGTATTTAATATTAACTCTTAAATTTAAGGAATATTTGTTAAATTGTATTCCTTTTAAAATTAATGAATTATCATAATTTTTTTATATTTTATAAAAAATTACTTATCATTTATACGAAATTTGTAGGCTGTAACATTGCTATTGAACACTTAAACATTTCATCGACCATTATATATGGTAGGAAATACATGAGAAACATAGGAGAGGAAGAGGGCCTACAAGGGTTAGCGTAAGAAGGGTCATATATGGAACTATAGAAGAGCCACCTTGTGGGAAAAAACACAAAAAAGTGGATGTGCAGCACTAGGGATATATGAGAATTATTAAAGATCCCTTTAGTGTACCAAGGTTCATAAATGATCTCCGTATAGTGAATTTCTATGATGTAATAAGACAAATATCCGTTATTCAATATCTAACACTCACATTACATAACATGCATAACATTACATTGACACTCAATATAATGTTAAGAAGAGAAAAAATGGTGCTATATTTTTATGTATATAGAAAATGATTTCATGAATCTGAATGCATGAGACGATTTTATACCATTATTTTTTGGGGTTTAATAAATACATTTCAAACTAGTGAAAGCATATAAAAACCAATCATGTATCACCATGCATAAAAATTGTGAAATTGGTATGAAAAGAGAATGAAGAAATTATATAAATCATTTCATTCACTATGTCATATGATATAACACCTTCAAATACCTTTTAATATTTTTGATGATAGTCACTAAAGTGGATGAAAAATATATCCCCCCTCTATATTTATCCATATGATTGTTCGATCATTTGAACTCTTCAAACAAGGTTGATTCATTAAGAATACCGACATTGTCTATTAGTAGAAAAGAGGATGAAGATGAAGATATATTGGATCATGTATATATAGAAATTCAAAAAGAACCCACACACCCTTTTACATCACATTCCATAGGAATATTTTTATTTCTATTTAATATGATCTAGAATTTTACATATTAACTCATGAATTATAACTCATGAGTTAATACCTAATTCAGTTAAAGCATCATATGAATCAATCTTCCGATACATTACACAATTTATAACACATCTTTTAATGATAGACACTTCGGTTGATCAAACTGAATGTTAACTAATAATGTTGAAATGTAACTTGAGTATTGAGATATTTACAAATAAATCATAGTATATAATTCATAGTAATGAAGTAGTATGTTATCCAAATAGTTTAATACAATATTATTATATTCTCAAACTATGCACCACATACAAGCACCTGACCTTTCTATAAATTGTATGTATTCCATACAATTTTAATATTTCAATAAAACCATGCGTATACCATACAATATAAAAAATATAATAACTTCAGGAATTGTATACATTTTTCTCAGTATATGTTTTATTTAGGTTATATTCCTTTTACAAAATTATCAAAGATGATAAAACTACAAATTTATAAATGATTTTAGAATAATAACAATTAAAATAATTTTTTTCCATTTACCGATATTTTCATAAAAATATATACTAAAGTCCCTCTAAAATCCTTTACAAAGTGTGAAGAAATACATTTAAAAATTTATTTTAATAAACATTCAAAACTAAAACCATGAAAATAATAAATGTATATATGAATAAATATGGAGTATAAGATACAAAATACTTGAATATAGAAATAAATTCACATTTTTATCATATTTAATTGTATCAAGAAACCCACATCAATAATGTTTTTTAAAAAATATTTTTTATTTATAATAATCATAATTATGAATGGTTAATAAGATAATACATATTATTATTCCTAAATAATAACTGAAATATTTTTTGGTAAGAAATAATATGGATATGAATGGAAAAAATATAAAATAACAAAAAATCTTTTCCATTATAATGAAATATATTTATGAAGTAAAAAATAAAAAACAAATATTATTTTGGTAAATAATGTTTATATCCCTAAAAATAAATATAAAATGTCCTATGATATAAGTATAGGGCTTAATATAGAATACTTATAATAAAATTTTGAAAAAATAAATACACTTACATATTGTATAATGTTTGAATCAAAATTTAATGAATGATAGAACATGAGACACAATTATAATTCCATGAATACTATATAAAATGTGATAAAATATTTCAATAAGTAATTATAGGCCCCATATAAATTAAAATAATTTCGCAATATGAAACATGTCGAGGTGAAATAAAATTGAGAAGAAAATTCCTTACCTTGAATTCTCTCTTTTTCAAACATGCTCAAACATTCTATATAATCATCATAAACCTACCAGTCGCATATTATAGAATTTTATTCATGTATTTTTTACTTTTATACAAATAAATAATAACTATTTATTACATACATAGATATATATATATATATTATTCTGTCAAATTTTATTTCATTAGGATATGTTAGTATATTGTAGTGTTTTATACTATTTTTGGCATGCAAATTTCGATCACCAATCTATACTATTAATTTTTCTCTTCTTATATTTTTCACGGTTTTGTAATAATAATGTTATAATGATTTATATTTTCCTATATTCATTTCAAAAATATGCTTATATGGTTTGTAAGAATTGAATTCACAATGTGTAAATTTTGGGTGACATTGCCTATAATAAAATTGATTTTTTTATAATGAACATTCATTTTAGTGTAAACCATATAAATATATAGTCAAAAAAAATAAATAATTAGTATCATATATTACCATTTTTTATATTTTTACACTCACTCATGATGAAAATTATTAATATATGGTAGCATCATTCATGATAGTTGATGAACTGACCAAAACAAGAGACTATTATTCTAATAAATGAGAAATATTATAAATTTATATGGTATTAATATTATTTCTATTTAATATTTATGGTATTAAAAACACATAATTTGAGTTTTGGGTAGGATTTAAAAATATTAGAGATGAGAAGATAAGAAAAATAGTTGGATAAAAAAATTTTTACTTTGAAAAAATCATTCCATCTCATACGACTTCCTCAGTAATGAAGGATTTAGGACTCCTTATTGAGAAAAAAATAAAGAGAATGTGAGAGAGGAATTTAGGGAATAAAATTTTGGTAGGTATTCATGAGAAAAATGAGATAATTGGTTTGTTATGGGTAGAGGGGGCATTTTATAAATGAAAATGATAGATATTTATTTGGATACTTAAGTTACAATAAGGGTAAATATAGAACCACACATAAGTTAGATATGTTTATAATGAGATATTGGTTAAAATTGCATTATGGCATACCATAACTAAAAAATTCACATCCAATTATTAAATATAATTTTAATTATTCAAAATTTATTTTATTATTTTTTAGCCTTTTCACCACTTTTACATTACTTAAATATTTACATCAGTGATTATTATTTTTTTCCAAAAATGAAATATATACCCTCTTACCAATTTATTATTTTTTTGATTCCATATTATGAATCCATTGTATAAAAAAAATTAAAATTTTAAGAAATTTTACTTTTAAATAAAAAATTATAATATATCAGAAACATTATGTTTTTGAAAAAATATATTTTTTAACCACTAAGTGATTTTTTCCTATTCATTAATAATTAGTAATCATTTCATAAATTTTTATACAATTTTAAATATATAAAAAATTAAAAAAATTAATTCAATTGTCTAAATATGAGAAATTTTACTTTTAATTAAAATATTATAATGTATAATATGTTAACATTTTTAAGTACAAAAATTTCTTTAACTATGAATAATTTAATTATCTTTAAATTTAAATCATTAATCATTTCATAAAATGTATTTGTTTATTACTCAGTTTTTTAATTTTATTAATATGTTTTTTCAAATTGAGGGTATTGGTTATTGATAAACTTAACACCGAGAGGGGGGTGAATTAGTATTGGTGAATTTTAAACCAATCTATACTTTTTTATCCCTTTAATTATTTTTAATTTGTCGTTGGTTAATGTGATTGAGTCTTTTATTCACTATTCTAACTTTCATATTTTCATTAAAAACAGTCAAAACATAATAACACAATGTATAGAGTGATAGATAAGGTTCACCTTTCAAAATAAAAGGATAGTCCTTTATGTGAGATAAATTCTTCCATGACCACAATAACCACTAGAAACTCTCTATGAGATGAATATGAGCATGGATTATCCTTGACACTTAACATACTGGGTAATTTTTAGATAAATTTTTTATATTAACTATTTATTTATTATAGAGTTATATTCATTATAAAATTTTTTGTATATTTTTCTATCAAAATGATAAAACATTTATTTCTACCCAAATTGAGTTTTAATATATTATATGGATTTATTTAACCTATTTATTTCTAAATTATATAATTTCAATTTGGAAAAATGAAATTCATTTATAAATTCAGCATGTAAAAATTATCCTAAGATAGTTTTTTTATAATTTTATAAAATGCTTGATTTTTCAATGGATTGTGAAAATATTGATTTTTATTGAAAAAAGTATTTTTATTCATTGTATTTATAAATTAAAATCATATTTTATTTTAGTTATAAAATTAAATTTGTTAATTTAAAATTAAAATAATCCAATTATGTTATTTTGAATAAATTTGATACATGAATTTAGAATTAAAACATTTTATATTTAAAAAGATCATTTTCATGTACAATAGTTTTTAGTTTCTTTGTTCTGGTTTAATAATAAATTAAATTTTGAAGCTTAATTTTTTGAATTTTGAAAATTTTATTCATTACGTATAATATGTGGGAAAAAATATGATAAATATATTCATTTTATTTTATGTCAATATTAATAGTGACCTTAGTGATTGTGTATACCATGGTAAACTGTATAATGGGTAATTAATGTTAAAAATAATATGACAAGGACAATAAAATGACCAAAAATCATGTATTAATTTTATTAGATGAATCTAGTTTTCCTATAATCATCCAATACTAAGTTATTTGTCATTTTTTTGCTAAATAGATTAGATTATAACCATTATAATATTTTATTTAAAGAGATGTCAAAATGTTAAACACTTTATTTTATTGTCTATAATATTTTTAACATATATATTACCAAATTATATGTTTAGTTAAAAATTTTTCTTTGAAATATAAGAGAATAATCTTTATAATTGTAATTTCTAAAATATTAGTGAATAAATAATAACCTTAAAAATTTACACAAACCTAATGAAATAATTATTCAATTATTGGAAAAATAAAGTACAGGATGATTAAAATATTAAAAGTAATTTAATTAGAGGTTAATAATGTTATCCAAAAATTTTCTAGATTAACATGAAATGTTAGGGATATATTATTTTTTTTCAAATTTTAATTCTTTTCATGATATTATTAAAATCAATGTAATGAATAGTTCTGAAAATTGACATTAATGATATGTTATAATAAATAGTATATTATTAAATGATATAAAATTTAAAAAAATATTAGATTTAGAAAATTACCATTATAAGGATTATAATATCATCCATGGTCTATTTATGGTTCATTTTTTCATTTATAGTAATTATCTAGAGCCCCAAAGAGTAATAGTCTTTATTGTCATGATAAGTGTGAAAGGGGATAACAAAAGTTTAAAACCAAAAGATACGGATCAAAACATATCAAAAACATGTATACATTTTATTTAATGAGGGTATCTCAACCAATAATCATCTAATATTCTAAATAAATCTATTTTGAGCCTTCTGTAAATTATAGTTAATTTATATTAATTTAAAATTTTGATGATTTCCAAGAGTTCCCCTACCCTCTCTTATAAAAGGGATCTGATTCTTATCATTTCTTCACATATAAAAAAAGTTAATTTGAAAATAAATAAAAATATGCCATCCTAGAATATTGACCCTCATTTTAGTGGACTTTTTTAGTATTAATAATAACCTTAGCGGTATTAAGGTGTTAATCAAATGAGATTGTTCGAAGAAGACATATCATTTTTCATCGAGAATTTCTATTTTATTTATTCTTGCACCTCTTTAAAATATTCTTCAATTGTGAAAAAATAATTTCATTGGTATCCTCCATATACTATGAAATTATTATTTTAATATCACATCATATATCCTAATCCACTTCCATAAAATGGGAGATGAAACAATTTTATATGTGTACGGCAGACTACCGCCACACAAACCTATGTAATTAATTTTCCATCATCATATCTCATGGATGGATTATCATAATGGAATAAATGTTAATATATGATATTCATGAAATATTTATCATTATTAAATTTTAATATATTATTTAATTTCTTACATTTTCATTCACTGAAAATTGATAATGTCCTTTGTGCCTACATAAGATTGACCAACACTATAAAGTGATGCGATTAATTTTTCGTCACAACATAAAATGGATTATATATATAATTATATTTAATGTATTAATACTATACTCATTATATTATTATAATTATTTAGATATAAAATAATACTTACATTCCTTCTATATTTATTGTTGAAAAATGGAAACATTACTCATGCTTTCTTATGACATACCGCCTCAATGATTATAATGTTGATCATTTATAATAACCATATTTAATGGTTGGATTTAAAATTATAATTGATTCATAAAAATAATAATTATTTAATGATTAATATTATGGATATGATTGAATAATTACTTCGTAGACCATATTCAACATACCAAATTCATTTCTCATATATGAGCTAGATATCATCAAATCACCCAACATGAATTTATCTGATTAAGTAATTATATATAACATGTTACTAAAAAATAAAGTAATAATTAACATGAAAAAGGTTAATAAAGTATATAGTTAAACTGAACATGTTATTTAGTAATATAAATATTTTATGTGGTGATTTTAACACAAGGTAAGAGGCCTTATTTTAAAAATTCTTTTTTAAATTTCCACTGTAACCACTTTTTAGAAATGTAAAATGGAATGTAAATTTTTACATGTAATGCATGAAAAAAATTTCCTACTGTCATAATTCCTCAATGATTTTATGTTTACATCATAATTTTCCATATTTCATTTAATTAAATTAAATCATTATTATGAGACATTTTTTTTGATTTAAAAAAGTTATTTTTAATGAAAAATTATATTTTGATATCTGAAATGTTTTTCACATTGTTTAAATAAAATTAAAGGGTTTTTTCATGGTATTGCTCTTGGAAATTATATACAAATGGTTTAACTGAATTATTACTCATGGATGATATCGTTATAAATTATAATATGGGTGCACTAATTTAGATCTCCAATGCATTGGGTAATAATTACGTTCTCCAAGGAATTATATTAGAGGTTTATAATATGTTTTTTCAATTATAATGGTTCATGTAAGGGTTTTTTATGGGTTATATGATGATGATTTCCCAAGTCACCTACATTACTTTTATAGGATTTCTAATGAGTTTTCATGGAAATTATTGATTTCAAAAGCTAAGACATAGATATTTTTAAAGGACAGGTAATTATCTTTACAGATAACATGGTATGTTTTTAACAATATTTTTCTTAGGATTTCATTTTCTTCATTGGAATAATTAGTTTATTTTCTTTATGTCCCTTACTGTGTTTTTTTCTCATCCCACATATTAAATTTTTTTTTACAAGTATTATGGATGGGTTAAGGAAAAAAATTCAAGCTGAATGTCATAAATATTTACCATAAAAATAAACCATATATTAATTTAAATGCTTTATATTGTGAAAAAATGAATAATGAGTTGATGTTTCCTCTTTGTAATAAACGGGTTTTTGTAATATTTTTTACCTAAATTTTGATGTCATTAAACCTAAAAGATCATTGGGAATGTAATAAAGTGTAATCTAGTCTATAAACACTAGAATATGTGATATTTAAGAGAGGGTCCTTGGAGTTGGTATCATAGAATGGTTTAGAAACAATTAGGTTTTAATATAATTATAATAAAATACCCTTTAATGATTTTTTATAACGCTTATGTTTAATTAATATTGCAATTAAATATTATAAAGTTTCCACAAATAGGAAATGTTTTTTCAAAATGGTTTTTCATAGAGGAATGTGGGAGGTTTTAGTAGTAATGAACAAAGATTACGATATCCATTCAAATAAAATTCTGAAATGATTAGAATTAGAACTTATTATTTTTCTCTATGATGGCTCAGTTGATTAAATATATAAATTTTGGTGGAATCCTTTTTAGAGAGAATCTAGATCTAAAATAGAAGAACATGGTGGTAAGGGATCATTTTTGACACAAAATACTATTAAATTCAGTAGATATTCTAACCAAGGGGTTGATGAAGGATGGAGAAATTTCTTCGAGAAAATGTTTTAAGTCATGGGGTGTTTGGAAAATCAAAATCAACCCTTACCAGTTATCAATATCAAGGGTGATTTGATTTATAATGGAGTTTGGGTAAAAATATAAATGAGAGATATGAGATTAATTCTATAGAATATGACTCAATTAAGAATCTCTTACTTCATAAAAATTTCTGTATGTTTTTTAACATAGGGTGGTGAAAAAATATTCCAAATGTGGTAAAAGGATGAATATTTTGTAGTTGGGTATGACTAAAATTTTAAAAAATTATAAAAATATATACCATATTTTATTTAGGATCTCAGTAGTGAGAATAATAGGGTTTACATTATGTTGAAACCAATATATTGAAGGGAATTAACTTCTCATGAAATCAAATGTTATGAGAAAATTGTTTGATGTGGTAGGAAGGTATATATGGTGTTTTCCAATGATTATGTCTTCTATTAAAACTAGTAAAAAAAGTTTGGATGGATGGAAATGGTGAATAATACATCAAAGAAACCTATATCTAATAAAATAAAGTTCACATCTAATTATATGTGTGTTAATAATAATCATAGGCAATTTATGTTAAATTTAGAAAGTGTTCTAGGTGTGGTAACTTTGGTCATAGGGCTCTTGACAAAAAAGAAAGGAGGGTTGTACAATTAATGAATGGGGTAACTAAGAGAAATACATTTTTGAGGTGTTTTAGTTTCAATGAGCTGGATAATTTTGATAACATATGATGAAGTTAGTTTCCATGGATATAAATCATTATGACCAAAAGTAGAAAGGTTTGGAAAAATCATTTTGTATTACTATATTTTGTTTAGGTCCATCAAATGAAGTGGTGACATATATGTTATTTGTTTATTTAGATTATTCAAATACCATGTTTGACTCTACACATTAACATTCATTCATTTCTAATAATGTTTCAAGAATACTTGGAATATCACACTCTGAATGTATGATTGTACTTTTGGTGAAAACACAGGGTAGAAATATTAAAGAAAACAATATTTATAAGAATCTTTCTATAACACCCTGGGATTTTGAGAAATATTTTCATTCAATTAAATTTAATATTTTTGTTGTATTTTATTACAAGAAACAATAATTTTATTTGGAATTATATTAATTACAATGTACATCATATGTTATATGAAACACAGATTTTATCTTGCATTACACGCAACAATAATAGCATTCATGACACACAACATCGAGATCCAATGAACAATGAAATAATATTATTTTATATATGAAAATGAAAATTTATCTTTTAAATTGGTATTAATGAATATTAAAAATTAATTTATAAACTAGAAACATAAATTTATTACTCAATATAAATATATTTATAAATACATGGTAAGTAATAAATTAATGTTTAGTAATGTAATTATATTCTTAAAAAATATATTTTCTTCAAAAATGATTTTTATTTAACTTTATGAAAAAATATTATTATTAATTTATAGATATTTTATTAAAATAATTTGATAAAATGTGATTTATTTTTTAGATTATCATATCGATATTAACTTATTATAAAATTTTGGGATATTTCAGAAAATGCTGAATTTTCAGTGAATATTGAAAATACTGATTTTTGTGAAGCTATAATTTTTTTACAATAACTTCATTAATTATAATGGAAAATTATTTTTTAAATTAAAATTACTATTATTTAGTTATATTGAATCTACTTAAATAATTTTTAATTAACTTTATATTGGTTTTTAGTTTAAGTTTATTTTTTCGTTTAAAAAGGTGGTTCTTCTGAAAACTATTTTAAATGCATAATGTTTATAAACATTAATTAATTTAAATAATAAATAATAAATATATTTTTAAATTATATATATATTATATATAAATAAATGTTAATTGATATTAAAATGATAAGTATTATTTGACAGATAGTTAATATAAACTATGTTATGCTTAAAAATACACTTCTTGGAAACCAGCCATTTCATCATTTTGGTGGGTTTTGTTTTAAATTAAAAATTATAAATTTTTAAAAAATATATTTTAAAAAGGAATTTTAATTATTGAAATTATAATATAAAAAGTATCATAGGTTGGATGTTTTATAATTGTTTTGATAAATAGAGAAAAAAATAATTATTTTTAATTAGAAACTACCTTTTCGTTAAAATAATTTATAAAGCTAAATTATTTATTTAATTTAGTTTAAATTAAATTAAGTTAAATTATATATCAATTAATAAATTTAGGTAATTGGAATCGATTTAATTTTGAAATTGGATATAAATACCTTTTAAACAGTCGAACAATGTTTCTTTGAAAACTCACTTTATCATCACAACTATAAGATTTATTTTAAATTAAATATTAAACATTATGTTAATGGAATTTGGAAAAATGGATTCCATATTTGGATTCATGATAATTTATATTATCAGATAAGTTCAACTTATTTTCTGACCAAATTTAATATTGAAAATAATAAAAATTAATTACCACGGTTAAAGTAAAAATGGTTTTATATGGGTTAAATTAAAAAGATATAAGTCAAAATGACCCAAAAAATTTCCAAAATATATTTTAGGGAAATAATTTGATCATAAACTTTATATTATATATAATTGATAATTATTTGATCGATTTTACATGAAAAAATGTGGCTAGAATTCTTTCATTCAAAAAAGTGTTTCACTCACCACATGTATAAATGGACACACAATATGTTGTCTTATTCACATATTCAAACCACTTTGATTCAGAAAATACCTAATCAAAAAACATTTAAAATTCCCTACTATCATCATAGAATCATTATTTTTGATAAAAAATCAACCTAGGATGTCTATTCATGAAAAACTATAGGGGATACCCGAAGAAGAGGTAACATTCTTTAACGATTGTTTTTATTTTGTTTTTTCTTCCAACTCATTAAATTATTATATAAACATGCTGATAAGATAACCTAAATTTGTTAAATGTATTAATATTTATTTATGTTATGTTCATGAACTATAAAAATACCATCTTTCATAAAATGGGAAATGAA
This sequence comes from Viscum album, assembly GCA_963277665.1. Classification (NCBI taxonomy): domain Eukaryota; kingdom Viridiplantae; phylum Streptophyta; class Magnoliopsida; order Santalales; family Viscaceae; genus Viscum; species Viscum album. Next base: position 1,870,091,144 of record OY728159.1, read on the forward strand.
ATCATCATTCATGTTTACGGAAAACTACCACCTCAAAAACTAATGTCATGTATTTTTCCACTACCACCTATCATGGTTGCGTATAAAGATGCATATATAATAGATATATGATATTTATAAAATAGTAAAAACTATGTATTAATTATATCATATATATATATATTCCAGCTTTATATTCAGTGGGTGATACGATAATGTCACTTGTGTGTATGGAAAACTATTGTTGTAACACCCTGAAATTCTAAAATAAGAATATCGAATTTGATAGCATGCATGACATGCATGTCCATTCATGTAAGATAATACAATAGAACAATTATTTATAAATTTTTTACTATTTTAAATAAATTAAATATATTTTATAGCATTCAATGCATGCAATGCTGAGTTAGCGTGCATTACATGTAAGAGAAACCACCTTCAATGGTTTGCGTTACACGCAAGACAGTGTTTTACCAAAAAACTAATATATTGTTAAAAATTATTATTTAATATAATATTACATAAACTAGCCATTAAAATTAATTTTTATGAATAATATTAATTAAATTATGAAAATATATGTTTACACCAATATAAGAAGAATTAATTGGTTACCAATTAATTAGAAATTAAAATATAATCCTATTGAATATAAAAGAAATATTATTATTTTTAGGATGACAAATGAAATTTTTTATTAATAAATTAAATTAATTGAAATTATTGATTGATATTATTGAAATATATAAAATATATATTCCATCAAATATTTTTCATAATCATCTAATATATTTTATAGACATAAGATAATAATAAAGTCAATATTACACATAAAAACCAATATTTTTATTAATGAACTTTTACCATATTTTAATAAAAAACCCAATTTAAACCCAATTTATGACACTTTTATGAATATTATATGTAAATATAAACCTAATATTTTGAATTGAAAAATAAAAATTAGTTTAGGGTGATTTTTTTATTGTTATATGAAGATTTAATTTTTAATGAAGAGAAAACAATATTGATATATAGTTCACAACTTCTCCTTCACCTCATTTATTTAAAAGGGAAAATTATGTTTTAGATTGGTTTTAAAGTTTAACTAGATAATATTTTTATCAAAAAATCCAATTTAAGTCATTTTAATCAACTTCACAATGAAATTGACAATAAAAACAAAGTAATCTTTTAGATGTGTTTAATTCGAAAAATCTTTTTTCCATCCCATCTATGGCATTAAATTTCAATTAATTTTATCTAGTTATGTGTATGTAGTTTGAAATAATGGATTCCATATTTGGAATCATAATAACATATAATTTCTAATAATATGAAATTTTTGGGATCAAGTTGGATGGAGAAAGAAGGTTGAAGAGTTAGCGTTGGGAGAGTGTTGTCTTTTATTGTCATAGAAGATAAATCAATTCACATTGTAAAGGACTTAAAACCAGACGACAATTTGATGATATGTATTTCAAAAATATCATAATTCATGAGAACTTGTGATGCAAGCCTTATGATGGAAATGGGGAGAAATGATGATGCCATTCATATACAGTTTTTATTGGAAGGAATGATGATGCTGGAAGATAAGGAAGTTTCAATACATTTCATTATAACTCTGACGATGCTAAATCTGATCTGTCAAAGGATATATATCTCTATAGTGGAGTTCATGATAAAAGCATAAAAATTGTTATGGTAAGTAGTAAAGAGAGAAATGAAAAAGGAACGAACAATCTGGAGGCAGAAACAAATGGGCTGAGTGTGTAAAAAAATTAAGGCCGCGTGAAATAGTAGTGGGATGCGCGAAAAATCAGCAGGTTGCGTGAAAAATAAAAAGGTTGCGTGAAATATTTTTAGGATGTGAGAAATATGTGCGGGATGCGTGAAATATCAGCGGGATGCACGAAAAATAAAGTGGTGTGTAAAATAGAGAAATGATGTTTTTCGCGAAAAAGGTGTTTCGAGATCAGAAGCTCGAAAATTGGCAAGGGCATGAGGTGCGCGAAAAATTGGATCATTACGGGAAATATGATGTTGCGTGAAAGATTTGTTACACACATGAATAGGGTTTTACACGCAAATTAGTGTTTTTTGTGCAGTGTTATAAAGGCCTATAAATACGAGGTGAACCCCTCTCATTTTTTAACGCTCGACACTTAGAAGAAATCCAGAGCTTCGGTGCATGTAAAATCATACCCTAGGTGAGTTTCATGAAAACAAAGGAGTTTGAGTGAAAAGAGGACAGCTGCGCAAAAATAGAAAAAGTTGCGCGAAAAGGGTGAAGTTGTGCGAAAAGATAAAATGTTGCATGAAAAAAAAATTGCGTGAAAAAGCTTTTCGTGCCAAAATGGAATTTTTCATGCAAGGAATCAGATTTGCGTGCAAGACACCCTAAAGGTTGTGCCAAAAATTTTGGGTCTTCTCACATATTCAGTTGTGCATATGGAAGTTCTTACCAACTTCTGGGTATGAAAAAAACGATTTGTACTTCAGAGAATACAACTGTTCAAGTGTAAAGAAGCACTAAAATTATGTAATTCCCTATTTGTGCTAAGAGGGTACACACGTGCTTGCAGATTGTTTTCCAAGATCTACATGAGTGTAAGGGTATATCCTACTCGTTGTTTTCCACATCAAATGATTGTTTTCTTGTGGATTGTGTGGTACTGGATTATTTCTGTACCATACTAAGGACGTAGCTACTCTTGTTGAGTAGTGAACCTTGTAAATATTTTGTTCATGTGGTTATGTGTGTTCAGTAGAGAATAAAATATTTAATAGGAGGCGAAGGATATTTAAATTCGAAGGAAACATAAAAAAGAAAAAATATATCACTGATTCACCCCCTTCCCCTCTCAGTGATACTTGGATCCTGATTGGGAACTTCAAAAATTACTTTTTGACCCAAAATGTCAATGAAAGTAATTAACATTAATTATAATGATTAAGGTTAAATTAAGAGTAATAAGTGACTAAACCTTAAAATTAAGAAGTAAAAAAACCTATAAACTGGTTTTAATTCTATCTTATGGACATGTTTAGACCCTATAATACCTTTTATATTCTTTTGACCATTATTTTTCAACTTTAAATAAAAAAATGTTGGTGGGGTTCCTTTCTTATAAAATATTACAAGCATGTCACTCCATCTCCATTATAAAGGCCTCTTTTCCTCCAACTTCCTCACACATTTCAAGTCACATTGGTTCATCAATGAAAAACCTAATTAACTTCCCAAAATCTCTCCTATCTTCCTTGATTCCTCCATTTGGGAAGAAATACTTCCAAGGAAGCCTTTTGGAATAAACCAAAAGTGGTTACCCAATTAAGACACAATGTCTTCTCTCATGTTTTTTAATTTTATTTCCATTATACAACCCATAATATATTAAAACTATATTCTTGTATAAAAAACCATTATAATAAATTTATTAAGAGGTTTTTGTTCTGTTATTTAGACCTAAAATTACTCACACTTCCATCTAATTGGTAATGAATAAACTTTTTCAGTTCGTGACGATCTACTTCCTCACAAAAAAATGATTATTCATTATTCCTTCATGAGATATAATAGGGTAAATTATGTTGTAAAATATTTATATATGTGTTATATATTATATATTTTATTTATTTAATCTAATCTGATTATTTTACAACCCATTTCTTTAATAATTACCATTTTTCATTAATACGAATACATCGTTTGAGGAAGTCTGGACTACCGCCCCCTCAATGTAATGTGATTCCTCTACACAATACATGGCATGTATAAAATATGATTATAATTAAACATAAAAGACATAAAAAAATATATATATTAACCTTATGAGATAATTTTATTTCTATAATTATAATATATATCATTTTTATTATTACCCATTAATACACTTAAAAGGAGATACTGTTATTCATGGATGTGTGGACTACCACCCCCTCAATATGATGTGATTCCTTTTTCATCCCAATATTTATATATAAAAGTATATATGAATAAATAATATGGTCTTTATGATATAATTATCATTATATAAATATATAATTCTACTTTCCTTCTTTTTATAATGATCATTGAAAAATGGGAATGTTACTCAAGTGTATGTACGGTCTACCCTCTCTGTGATTGTAATGATGATTCATTATTCCAAACCATATTCAATTATTGATTTCAGAATTTTTATTAATGTATAAATATGATAATTATGTGATTTTTATTATTCTTGATATGTTATATATTGAAACCTTTGAACAGAGTTGACATACTAATGTCATTTTTGACACATCAACCGAAATCGGTCAGAACACACGATGAAAACATAATGGATTTAATAGTTGAATAAAAAATATAATAAGTGAAATTAATGTTATTATAAAAATTAAAAGGGTTAAAAATCATGTAAATAATTAACATAAGTTTTTTATTCAGTAATATAAAGATACATGAGACAAGTCAAATGCAATGTAAGTTATTCTTCTCTCATTTTCATTCTGTGAGGCATACTTAATTGGTTTGCACCTAATTACTTATATATGGTGTAAATTAAACCAAATTGACCTATAACATTAGGAATAAATCTTTATTCATGGTATTTTGACTTTCATTTTGATGTATTTATTGGCTATAAATTTCGTGTCAATTTATATTCCATTTAAATGTATTTGTTATTATACGTCAATTCACTTTTATTTGGTGTATATTCTTCCTTTTGACATGTTATATCATGGATCTTCACACACTAATGATATTATAAGATTTATTTAAATATTATTTTTTATGGGGATTATCATTTAAATATTTTAATGTTGTATGGAACACTTTAGAATTTTTAAATATTATTCACCATAAGTTTGTTCTTAATTATTCTCTTTCCAATATCACTTTATTTTGTGATTTTAAACATTATATTGAAGCTATCAATTTTTTATAATCATTTTTCATTGGAAATTTACATGAATATCCATATTATCATACAATAGTTATTAGTATTTCTAAAACTGTATACCATTTTACATATAGTGGCTACTTTGATAGTTATTTGACTATTTGGGGAAATATTGATAAATCTATATTTCTCATTCAATATAGTTATTTGATAAGGAATATTTCTTATTTCAATTATTCCTTAATATAAATGATTTGGGTTAGAAATTATTGGTTTGACTCAGACATTATATAGCTCCTTTATGCATTGATAGGTTCTCATGAGACAAATAAGTTGTGAAAATTGATTGGGTTTAGACACTAAAGTTAATCCATCTTTTGTAGGGTCTTGATGGTAATGGTTTTCATGTACCTTAGACATGAATTCTATTAATAGACTATTTCCATCATTTAGTTTTAGTTCTTATACATGAATTATATTTTTCATCTACATATCTATGGATACATTTCATTTCATTTCATTAATTAAATGGAAATTGTTTCAATTTATTACCATTCCATATTTAGTTTTCCTTATTTATTTATTTGAATGGAATGTGTTATCAATTATTTTACTTTCAATATTAATTTATTCATGTGGACTCATTATTGGTTCCACTATATTTTCCCTTTACTAAGAATTTTATCTTAATATTAATATCTTTTCTTTAGCATGAATCCATACATTTTGATATTAAAGATATACATGGGATATACTAGATGGAATAAAGTTACCATCGAAGTTGTTTTTTATAAAGAAGAATAAAAAATTATTATTTTGTAATTATTGTATGCATTAGAAATACAATACTCATTTATGTTTCTAGTTTACCAAGACCACTAAACTTATCAGTCCTTCAGGGCATGATTCCTGGTAATCATATCAATCTAATTGATAGCAGGCACCATCTACGGGCTTCTTTAGTGGGGAGTTGCTACAGTTTTTATAAAAGGATGTTTAATAGAAACCTTGGAAACTATATTTTGGAAAACATAGATTAGATAATGTAACCCACATGATGAATTTGAGGATAAATATAGTATAACAACATATACATTTGATAAATTATACATTATGTGGGTATTCCAAGAAATACAACCCTATATTGATACTACAAGTGGACATGTTCCTAGAACAGATATACCAAAGAATTAACAACTCCAAAAAGGTGTTACGGGCTTGACTAGGTGTAATCTAGTACAGTATTACATGCCTTACTAATCATCTGGTTTAATACTCCCAAGGTATATGCTATGGATAATCCACCTTTTCAATAAAAACCATTAGGAAAAATTTGAAAGGATAATGACACTGAATATCCTATGTGAATCCTAAGGTATTTTATATTGTACCTAAGGTGTAATGATGTATAACTCCAATAAATGATTTAATTATAGACTCTAGATAAAGGAGGGACCTATATAAGAAATAAATTAAAGAAATTGTTTTTCATTCAAAATGTAATGAAAACCATACTTCAGAGGTTATTTAATTATCAAATTTCAATGAAGTCTATTAAATTTATTTTTGAAGTTAAATTATTATGGTTTCATAAAAGAAAAAACTTTGTGCTAGTTAAATTCCTATCATGGATAGAAAATCTGAATGTCTTGAACCTATATCTAATAGATGATAAGGTTTTCACACCAACCACTAACATATGCAACGTCCTAGTTAATTTTTCATTGATTAAACAATTCAATGAATAGATATTATTGATTAACCAGTAGTTTTACTTTTTATATTTAGATATTAATATATTAACCATATGTACTTAGGAGAATAGTTAGAGAAAAATAGTTACAATTTTTATCCTTTTATGGCCCCTTTGATCTGTTAAATGTTTTACAGCTTTAGGGATTAGTGATAATTTTTGGATTCCCATTTCTCAACGAAAGTGATAAAATGGAATTTGATCGAAGCACAACAAAAAGAACAAATTTTCTTATGAAAATGAAATTTCTTAAAGAATTATATTTCCATTTATTCTTAGGTAGTAAAATAATTTCTAATCATTAGGAAAATGGTAAAACAATTATTTCCCTAATACCTTAATTTTTGTGGAACTGATAGTGTACTAAATCATTATAGATCAATGGATTTGAGTCCCTCAATATACAATTTTTTATTAATTTTTTTATGATTGAGGACCTCAAATGGTACCTATAAATATTTACACTTTTCCACCAAGTATGTATCTCTCCCTTCCACTGATGTTCTTCTAGTTAGAGACCTAGTTATATGGAAATTCAAGTGACCTTTGCACTTAAAATTCTCTATATTATAGAGGTTATTTTACAAAACAGCATCATGATGTGGGATTATAATTTAAGAAATATCAAACAATATATTACCAATATATATTTTAAATAGCAAGGAAAATATTATATTATGTTGGGGAGAATTTAACACCCCGAAATTATAGAGTGAGAATATTGAATTCGATAACGTGCATGACACTCAACACCAATCACATAAGGGAATATAATAATCTTAGTATTTTTAATATATTTACTATTTTAAACAAATTTAATATATTTTATAGCTTTAAATGTATATAACAATGAGTTAGAATGCATTACACGTAAGAGAAACAACCTTCATTGGCCTGTGTTGCCTACAAGACTGAGTGTTACAGTACAATAATATTTTATTAATATATTATTATTTAATATAATATTACTCAAAATAGAAGTATAAGTTAGATTTTATGAATTTTATTGAATAAATAATTATAATATATGTTTTAAAAAATATATTACTATTTAATAGTTTACCAATTATTTAAAAAAGAAAATACAATCAAATTGAATATAAAGAAAATATAATTATTTTTATGTACACAAAGGAATTTTGAATTAACAAAGTAAATTAATTACAATTAGTGACTGATATTAATGAAATATATATGTTATATATTCAATCAAATATTTTTGATAATCATCCAATAGATTTGATAGACATAACATATGAATAAACTCAATATTACAATAAAAATAGATATTTTTATTATGGAACTTTTATTTTCTTTTAAAGAAGAACCTATATTACATTATTTATTTACAATTTTAGGAATCGTATATTTCCAAATAAACTTATTATTTGAAATAAAAACATAAAAATTATCTTAGGGTAAATTTTTGTTATTTTTATGGGAAAATTTAGTTTGTAATGAATATCGAAAAATACAATGTATTAATTCAAAACTACTCTTTCATTAAATTTATTTATAAGGTAAAATTGTATTTTAGATTATCTTTTTGGTTTAATTAAATTATAATTTTATTAATTAATCCAATTTATGTCATTTTAATCAATTTATCCTTGAAATTGACTATAAAAACATACCAACATTTTGGATGTTTTTACATAAAAACCCTCCCTTGCCATCCCATCTACAAGATAAAATTTAAATTAATTTCATATAATTATTTGTTTTTAATTTGGGAAAAAGGATTAAATATTTGGAATTATAATAATTTCTAATTTCTAATAATTTCAACTTAGTTTTTCACCAAAAATATTAGTGAATGTAATTAACATTCAATACAACGATTGAGGTTAAATAAAGCTTAATAAGGTACCAAGCATTAAACATAAGGCCTAAAACGACCTATAAACTTTTCTAAAAGTTATTTAATGCACATATTTAGATACTATTGTAATTTTTATATACTTTGAAAAATTATTTATCCAATTTAAATAGAAAAACGTTGGTGGGGTTCTTTTCTATTAAACTATTACAAGAGTGTCACTCCTCCGCCATTAAAAGGCCTCCTTTCATCCAACTTAATCAAACCTATAAAGACATTTAGGTTCAGAAAAAATCTAAAACAATTAATCACAAACATCTCTACCTTACTCCTTTAAGACTCCCTTTGATTATAAATCCTTCCAAGGAATCCTTTTGGTATAAACAAAAAGTAGTTACTTGATTAAGAGGTAATGTCTTCTCTCAGACCTTTTAATTGTATATCCATTCTACAACCTCCCATATCATATTATTACATTATTGTAAAAAATTACAAGTATATTAAATATACTAGGATGTTTTTATGACATGTTTTTTTCCTAAAATTACACACACATCCATCTAATGGGTAACGACCCTACTATTTTGGTGTACCACAAACAACTACCTCATGAAATGATGATTGTAAATTTTTATTTTACCACCTATAATGGTGGCCATTATGATGTAAACTATGATTATATATGTTATATATATTATTTATTATTTATTTAATCTTTTGTAATTATTTTACAACACATAACATTAATACATTCTATTTTTTGTTAATATGATAACATCGTTTAAGGAAGTGTGGACTACCGCCCCTCAAAGGGCTGTGATTCTTTCACAAGATACATAGAATGTATATAAGATTATTATAATTCAAAATAAAATACATAAAAACGTCAATATTAAATAAATTAAATAATTATATTTCAAGAAATATAATATATATCATTTTAATTATTATACTTTCACACACTTAAAAAGTGAAAACGTTATTCATGGATGTGTGGAGTACTGCCTCTTCAACATGATGTGATTACCTTTTCATCCTAATAATTCAATATAAAAGTATATATGAATAAAAAATTTTGTTTATTATATAATTATAATTATAGAATGATATAATTCTTCTTATATTCTTTCCATAATTATTATTAAATAATGGGAACGTTACTCAAGCATACATATGATTTACCGTCTCCTTGATCGTAACATTGTAACATTTTTCACAACCACATTCAATGATTTATTTTAAAAATATAATTGATCTATCAATATGATAATTATTTAACTATTATTATTCTAGATATGTTATATAATGATATTTTTGAACATAGTTGACTTACTAAAGTCATTTTTGACACATAAACCAAAATTGGTCAAAACACCCAACATAAACATAATTGATTTAGTATTTGAATACAACATGATAATAAGTGAAATAAAATTATTGATAAGAATAAAAAAATTTATAATGAAAGTAAATATTTAACCTATGTCTTTTATTCCGGAATATAAATACACTCGAAATAAGTCATATGTAAAGTAAGCGATTCTTATCTCATTTTCATTTCGCGAGTCATACATAATTCTTATGCACCTAATATCTTATATATGATGTACATGGTTCCATATTAAAATGTAATATCATGAATAAATATTTTTTAATTGTATTTTTATTTTAAATTTTAAATATTTATTGTAATGGAATTTCATCTCAATTATCATTCTATTGTGACTTATTTTTTATTATGCATTAATTCACATTTATTTGGTGTATATACTACCTTTTCACATATTATATCATGAATATTGTCAATATCATGATATTATATGTTTAATTTAAGTATTATTCCATAATTTTATTATGATTTAGAATTTTTGAAATTTTTGTGGGAAACATTGAAATGTTTAATGATTATTCTGCTCAAGAATGGTCTTAATGATTATATTTTGAGTCTCACTTATTTTTGTGATGTTTAGCTTTATCATGAAAGAATAACTCTATTATAATAGTTTTTCATTGTAAATTTACTTGAATTTAAATATTCTCATACAATGGATCTAAGTATTCCTTAAACTATATACCATTGTATATATAGTGTCTACATTGAGAGTTATTTTATTATTTGGAGAAATATTGATAAATATTTATTTCTCATTCAATATGGTTATTTAATATGACATAATATTTATCTCAATTATTAATTATGAGTAATTCTTTTTAATGGAATTATGGGTGCATTCTTGGATTTATATAGATCATTAATTCATGGACATGGTCTCATGAGACAAATAAGTTGCCAAAATTTATTGTGTTTCTAACCTTAATTTAAATAGTCTTGTGAATGGTCTTGATGGTATAGGTCTTCATGTACCATAGACGTTATATCCATTAAAAATAATTTCTCTCATTTATTTGATGTTATTATTCATCCACGAGAGTTTGCATTGATATATCGATGGATACACTAAATTTAATTTCATAGATTAAATGGGATGTGTTTCAATTTATTACCTTCCAATATTTATTTTTCCATAGCTAGTTATTTGAATGACAAGTATTATCAGATATTTATCATGACATGATAATTTATTCTCATTGATTCATTATTTATTCTACAATATTTTTCCCTTACTGAGTTTTTGAGATCACCCTTATTATGTTTACTTCCCTTGGAATCCAAGAATCATGATATGAATGATATTCTTGGGATATAATAGATGGAATAATGATATCCTTAATTTTGTTTGTTTAGAAAGAAAAAAGAATTATTATGTTTTAATTCATGTATTCATGTGTAATAAAATACTCATTTATGTATCTATTTCACCAATAACACTAAATAATTGGTCCTTGGGAGCTTTATCCATTATAATATTGTTAATGTAATTAATAACAGACACCGACTATGGGCTTATCTAGGGTCAGATCACAACAGCTATCCCGCGAAGCATTGTGACACGTTTTGACTAACATAATACATGTAAGAAAATAAGGGTAAATATATATGATATTCATGACATAATTAAGATATTAGTGACATATTTATCATTATTATAATATAATATATCATCTTCTATATTACTATTTTAACCATTTAAAGATTATAATGTCATTTATATACGTGTGTACTACCGTCATCGCGAAGCCGTGTGACTCTCATTATATGAATAAACCACATGGATGGTATGAGTAATTATATTTAAATAAATAATAAATTATATATTATTTAATGATCATTATTCAATGATATTATTTTACTTACCTTTTTTCCATAGTGATCTTTGAAAAATAAAAACGTTACTCATGTGTACATACATCTTACCATCTCCATGCTCGTAATATACTTCATTTATAAATAATTATCTTTCGTTATTGGTATTAAAAGAAGAATTTATATATGAATATTATAATTATTCCTTTATTATTATTATTGATGTGATATAACCTAGATTAAATTAATAGTATCAAAAATAAAAAAACAAGAGATATATAAAAAATAAAGTGGTTATTACCTGAAATATGTCTTTAACATTTAATTGTTAACAAATATTAAATTAAATGACATAAGTAAATCATATATGGTTTGATATATAATTATTTTTTATTTAATATATGATTATTGAACATATATTTATTATACATGAGGTTTGAATAAGTGTGAAGGAAGCCAATACTAATAGTAAGAGATTTTCGTATCACTATTTTTTTAGTGAGACAAATACTATATTCACCACATGTTTATTTTATAAAATGTATAGAATAAAAATGAATTTATTTTATGATATTTGTACATAAAATTATTGGGATTTAAATATCCATTTTATGATCTATATTTAATGGGTTTTATGGTTCAAAAGTTACCAAATTAGTAAGGGGTTTTGTCTCGATTTTCTTTCTTTGAGATCAACATTGTTTCATGAACATATATTATTTCACGAGGAGTATATAAATACCCATTTAAATATAATATCATTAATGTATTTATCTTTATGATATTTTATGTTTAATTTTACCTTATTTTTTTATACATATTATGATTCGGTGTTATCAATGTGGTAATGATTTTATGTTACAATATCACCGTTTATAGAGATTATTTATGATTATGTTTCTCATGATAAAATATTATTATCCATCCCTAAATAAACTCATTAATTTTCATCTAATCTAGTTATTAATTATATTTTCATGTAATGTTACCACTTTCAACTCTTTGGTAGATAAAATAATTGATACAATGGTTTTAAGAAATTTGGACTTTGTTTCTTGCTTCAGTGAGAAATATGTTTTATCCAAAAACCATGTTTTATAAGAATGTTTTAAAAAATTATTATTCAATAATGATTTTTTTTAAAAAATTACCCATGTTTATCTTTCTTAAAAAAATTTAAAGGAATCTTCAGGTCTTTTTCTAAACAATTCTTTTTTGTCTTTTAGTGAAAATGAAAAAGGAATATTTTGTTTAACATATAAAAAATGAATGAAACATCCAACCATAATTAACATTATTTTATTATAATATTAATTAATACGTTTTCAAGGTTATTTTAAAAGATATATATTTTAAAAAAATTACAATTTAAATAGTGTATTACAAAGTAGAAAAATATATTTTCTCAAAGAAACTAAATTATTTTAGAAGCGTATATTATAGTTTTTCAATGTTTTCTTGAATGAAAATTATTTTAAAAATGTTTTATTTTTTAATTTTTTTTAAATGATAAAATATTATTTTCATCCTAAAATGTTGAAAAGAATTTTTAATGATTCATATATTATTTTGTCAAGTTTATTTTAAAAAAAAATTATTTTCATAATAGTTTTTGTTTTAAAAATTGATTTAAAATAAATATTATCTTCTTCAAGAAACGTTAAAAGTGATTTATCTTTCAAATAAAATTCTCAATCGATGATGACATCCTTTTATATAAATTTTTCTTTGCTAGGGATAGGAAGCAAAGATACCATTATTATTTTTTCCTTGAATAGTCTATGTTTTTATAGAATGATTTTTATAAAACCCATTTCTCTTACACAGGTTCTACCATGAAAAAATTCTTATAAAACACACTTATTTTTTCATAGGTTATTCTATGATAAAATAATGGAATTATTAAGAAACCATCCTATTTTCCACAGGTTAGGATATTATGAAATTTTTATGAAAACCATTTCATTTCATATGTTATGATATGACTATTGTTTTAGGATTTAATTTAATACATAAATATGATTTTCATTATGTGACATGGTTTACCTATATCTATCTCCCATGAATTAAATAAATTTTTATATCTCATGAGATAGATGTTAATTGAACATGGAGAGAACTCTGTTCAATAAGGGTCATTTTCCACTATGGTCATATTGGGAGTGAACCTTGACTATTGTGATAGTCTGGGGAGTGAACCTATTGCACTATGATAGCCTTGGAAATAATCCTTCACTAAGATACAAATGATTTTCTATTTTTATGTGTATGCCAAAAATATATGTTTTATGCACATTTTTCACTCTCATGGCTCATGTTTTTTGATTCCCTTATTATTCATTTCTTATGAACTTCTAATCTTTATTCCATGACTCAAGATTATGATCTTTTATATGAAGAGTATGATTTTCAAATGTTATGATCATGTTCTCATACCCTTGGGATTATGTTATTCTTATGTATTTCCTATGTTTACCCCTAATGAGCATCTGATCCCACCAATATGTTTCCTTTCTCTAGGTTATGAAGATATATTTTAAATTAGAGTAATAAAGGAGAATATATCTATTAGTGAAATTTAAGATCTGTCATTAATTGAGAATGTTTTGTTCAAATTTTCATAATGAAATAAACAATTATAGTCCTCAGGCATGTGATTGTGTAATGTATTGAATATTCTTCTAAATAGATATATTATCCATGTATGAATAGGTAGGGTCTCTATAGTTCATATTAGAGGATATTTTTAGTTAACCTTTAGAAACTAGGATGAGAAAAATTTAGTGAGATCCTTATGGATATTCTTAGGGACATATCTATGGATGTAACTGAGGATAAGTCTAAGGATGATTCAAATTATAAGAAAATATCCCAAAATTTTGGTAAAGGATACAACAAGTGCTTTATAAGAAATTACATCCCTTTTGGATACAATAAGTGGATATGGATATGGATTATATTTTCTTAGGGGTAATTACTATAGCGACCCAAGCCTTTTATATATAACATTTCCTTATTTTAAGCATAATTAATCATTAGAGTACAAGCCAAGGATCGTTAAGTCTAGTGTCTTGGAAGACTAGGTACATATAACATAAAACATGGGGCTAAAAAAACACTTCTTTATTTAATCTCCATAATGAGATCCCAACTTTTTTCTGAGACCTTACATCTATATAGGGTACCCTGGGGAACACATGAACAAAGGTATGAGCTAAAAATGCCCAGTAAGGGAATGAACATAAGGATACATCTCAAGAACATGAGTTAAGAGGTATGGCATAATGATATCCAAAGCATGAATCTTATGCAATCATTCAATATAATAATGGGATCATATAATCATAAAATCATATAAATGTGGCATAATCATAAGTCATATCTTTATTACGGGTCAAGGCTAACAGCCAATCACGTTTCACATCACATCTCAGGAGACTTGTCCTTACCCAATGCATTGGAGCGCTATTTGGGCACACCCATCTCAAAAATTTCCTGAATATTCTTTCCACATAAATATTCTTACCACATATACTATCATACATAATCAACCATAAACAAACATAAGGGTACCCATGGAAAGAATTGGGTACCACAGTCATGACATAAAACATATCCAATGGGTGTATCATGAAAGTGTCCATAAGTGGAAAGTATTAGAACATACATGGACATTAATAGGGTAAAATAGTAATATAAATGGTATGTGGTGTCAAATATAAGTGAAAACTTATAAAAATGTATGTTAGAAACATTAGCAATAAAACATTTTTGTGCGGTTTTAAGGAATACACTTTAGAGATTTTCAAATATAAAAGAGGAAATTATTTTATATAAAACCATAATTGAACCAAGAAGGTTTTCATAATAAAAATAATGTTTTTATAAATTCAATGGTGTTTTAAAACATAGGATAGAGTGCACTTGAAATTTGGGTAAAAATTTAGGAAGTCCCCTTAAAACAGGTCGGCTTATCGGGAAGTTCTTGGGAGGGAATCTCTCAAAATCATGTATATCCCCAAAAGACTGTGATGAAAGGGTCATAATATAAGAATCATTTACAACTAACCATAAGTAATAAGACTCACATATATAGATAAGATAACACCATTTTGAAAGAAAGGTATGGCAACTCGAATGCACAAAGAAGGTTCGGGTAGAATTCGTTATGATTTTATCGGCATGGTGTCGGGTGTGACGAAGATGGGAAGATGAGAGAGAAATGGGGTTTCTCATCACTTATAATTCCAGAATAAAGTATGGGAGAGGTTCTTAAACATACCCCATTATTTTCTAGTACAGATAAAATGGAAAATTATAGATGACAATCTTGTTTAAGAGAGAAAAGGAGAGGATCTCTTACCTCAAACATGGTGGTGTTCTCCACTAGTTATTAATGACCTGAATAAAAAAATTAGGATTATTAAATATATAATAATATGGTTAAACCATAACACAAATGGTTTAATGACCAGAATTAATTTTAATAATAGAAATTGATAAACTGTTGTCCTTGAATGTGCTAAATTAGTACATCTCAAACGGTGCTTTCATTTCTTTCAAATAAAAGGGTGGAGAAAGGGGAGAAGATAATGAAATATACCACTAACATGAAGACATTCTAGTACATGTATGTTACTGGATTTATCATACTAATATGGTGAAGGGAGGTGAGGAAAGAAATAAAAAAATGAAAAGAACTTAATAGAAAAGAAGGCATTTGGGAAGAGGAATTTACCTCTTGAAACTTCCTCCATAAAGAACTTCTTAAGGGGAGAGGTTTTTGTATTTTGAGGAGGATGAGAGCTTTCAGACCTGGGGGATGACCTTGGGGAGAGATTTGGGAAGAATTTAGAGAAGGATTTGATATTGAGAGTAGTGGAGAGAAGAGGGAGTGAAGGGGGGGGGGGTTGTAGTGGATGAGAGGAGGGATTTCCTAATATTATAATCAGTAATTTATTTTTTCTTCCCCAGACAAGTAATAGTAAGTATTCCATGACCAAGAATAGTAAATAGGTCATGTGAATTCGAAAAAAGTGGTCTTACATCAGCAGAGCATCATTGATGACTCAATTAATCCATTATTTATCATTTATTGTAAAATATCGGATTCTACTATTCATCCAAAATTCCAGTATTTCAGAAAAATCTAAAAAACTCAGCCTAACCATTTTTCAATTTGTAGAATCCAAATATTAAGTCCATTTTTCAAAAAAAAAGTTTCTATATATGATTATTTTAATATTCAATTAAATTCATAATTTATTTTCAAAAACTAGATTTAAAACATGCATTAACTCATTCTAAAACCTAGGTATATTGTACTTCCAACTTGAATATTATTTTTATACTATCATAGGTGAGGTTACTATTAATTAAGGTAAATTACTATTAATAATGGCATGTTACTATTCCTTAGGGTAGTTTCATATTCACCAATAAAATTATGTTTTTCTTATCGGACTCCAAAAAACATCTTGAACACAACCGTGTATGCCCAATTTTCGAAATTCCAAACACATAAGTGAATAACTTATGTTTAAACATCAATTATCACTTATTAGTTCATTATGTTGTATTTTCATGTTATTTTATGTCATAAATATAAGAAGGGAATTTCCATTGAAAAACATTAGGTCGTTACATTCTTCCCCCCTTATGAAATTTGGCCCTCAAAATTTCGTTTTACATACTAAGACAAAAACAGATGCGGGTACTTTTCCTTTGTTGCTTCTTCTAATTCCCATGTTGCTTCCTCAAACTTATGGTTCCACCAAAAAACTTAGACAAGATGGGTTGTCTTGTTATGTGGAACCTTATCTCTCCGATCCAGAATCTTTACTGGCTGCATCCCATAGGGGAGATCATCTTCCACCTGCACCACCTCTCAGTTTAGTACATGCAAGGGATCATGTATGTACTTCCTCAAGAGTGATACGTGGAAAACATCATGAACATGATCCATACTTGGTGGAAGTGCAAGCTGATAGGCCATGGATCCGATTAGGTCAAGGATCTCAAAGGGGCCAATATACCTTGGGCTTAGCTTCCCTTTCTTCCCGAATCGCATGACTCTATTCCATGGAGATATTCGAAGGAATAATTTATCTCAAACGTCGAACTACAAGTCTCTTCTACGGTTGTTAGAATAGATCTATTTCCGACTTTTAGCAGGTTTGATGTGTTTTTGGATAACTTTAACCTTCTCTGTCATCTCTTGAACAAGATTCGGTCCAAGTAGCTTTCTTTCTCCAACTTCATCCCAACAGGTTGGAGTTCTACATCGCTTTCCATACAGAGCTTCATATGGAGCCATGTGAATACTTGAGTGGAAACTATTATTGTATGAGAAGTCACCCAATGGGAGATGCTGATCTCATCCACCTTTGAATTCTAGAGAGCAGGCTCTAAGAAAATATTCATACGTCTGAATAGTTCTTTCAGACTGGCCATCAGTTTGGGGGTGATAGGTCGCACTGAAATTTAATTTAGAACTCAAAGAATGTGGAAGGCTCCTCCAGAATTTAGATGTGAACCTTGGATCATGGTCAGAGAAAATTTAGAGTGGAACACTGTGCAGTCACACCACTTCCTTCACATATAACATTTCAAGTTGTTCAAGTGAGAGATCATCCTAAATAGTGATGAAATGGGATGTCTTGGTGAGTCGGTCAACCACAAACAATATCACATTATTTCCCTTCGACATCTTCAGGAGGCCCAAGACAAAGTCCATAGTAACATTTTCCCATTTCCACATGCGTATAAGCAATGTATGCATCATTCCATTTGAATTTTGTCACTTAACATTAACTTTTTGACATACCAAGAACCTTGATATATATTCTGAAATCTCCTTCTTCATGTTATCTCACCAGAATTGTTCTTAGAGATCATCGTACATTTTGGTACTCCCAGGATGGATAGAGAAGGTTGAGCTATGTGCATCATTCAATAACTCCTTCTTTATCTTTGGATCATATGGTACACATAATCGTGCCCCAAATCTTACATCTCCATCCTCATCAATTTTGAAATCAGAGGATTTCCCATTTTTAACAGCTACCACCCTTTTCTGAATTTCCACATCCTTCATTTGAGAAACCTTTATTTTCTCCAAGAGGGATGGTTGAGCAATCATTTGATAAATAATTGATAATGTTCCTACCTTAGTGATTCCCATTTCCATCTTTTGAAAAACGAAGAAGATCAGATCCTTTTCAATTCTCATCATTGATAATGATGCAGGATCATTTCTACTTAGATCATATGTCACCTTGTTTGCCTTACCGAGATGGTAGTGGATTGAGCAGTCATAATCCTTGATGATCTCTATCCATCTTCGTTGGAACATATTAAGCTCTTTCGGAGTGAATATATATTTGAGACTCATGTGGTCAGTATATATCTCACATTTTTCCCCATAGAGATAATGTCGCTAGATTTTCAATGCAAAGATCATAGCGGCCAACTCCAGATCAAGCATGTGATATTTTTTCTCATGGATTTTCAATTTCCTTGAGGCATAAGATATCACTTTATAATATTGCATTAGCACACAACCTAAGACTTTATTAGAAGAATCACTATACACCACAAAGAGTTCTCCACTTGAAGGGAGTGTGAGTACCAGCGTAGTGATAAGCCTCTTTTTCAACTCCTTGAAATGGTCTTCACATTCCTGTGTCCAGAAAAACTTTAATCCCTTCCGTGTAAGCTAGGTCATTGGGTTTTACAATCATGAAAAGTTCTTTACGAATTGTTGATAATACCCAGCTAGACATAAAAATCTACAGATCTCCATCACAGAAGCTGGCCTCAGCCACTCTTCAATTGCCTTTGTCTTGGAGGGTACACAGATATCCGTTTCCTAGTGAAAACATTCCCCAAAATGATACTTCCTCCATCCAGAACTCACATTTATTGTACTTTTCATACGACTTCTCCCTTCACAAAGTCTTTAACATAGTTTCCAAATGCTCCTCATGTTCCTCCTTTCTCTTCGAGTATATCAGAATATCATCAATAAAGACCACCACTAATTTGTTGAGGTAATCTCTAAAGACTCTATTACTTAAATCCATGAAAATTTCTGGAGCATTAGTGAGTCTGAAGGGCATAACTATGAACTCATAGTGTCCACACCTCGTTCGAAAGGCAGTCTTGTGAATATCTTCCTTCCTCACCTTTAGTTGGTGATATCCCGACCGAAGGTCCACCTTAGAGAAATAACTGGCCCCACGAAGCTGATCGAATAAGTCATCTATCCGTGGAAGGGGATACTTGTTATTTATAGTGATTTTATTGAGCTCATGATAATCAATTCTGAGGCTCATTGATCCATCCTTCTAAATGACAAAGAGGACTGCAGCACCCCATGGTGTAGCACTTGAGTGTACAAAACCATTCTCCATATTCTCCTGTAACTGATTCTTCAGCTCTTCTAGCTCTACGATGGCCATTCTGTAAGGTGTCTCTGAGATTGGAAGAGATCCAGGGATAAGTTCAATTGAGAAATCAACCTCTCGGTCAGGGGGGAAGACTAGGAAACTCTTCTGGGAATACATTAGTGTAATCCCTCACGACGGGCATGTCTTCAAGCATTATTCTCTCCTTTGTCTCAATCATTTGAGGTAGGTATTCATGCTCATAAAGATTCAATATCCAAACTTTATACGAAGATTCTAAAGGAGACTCATCTTCTTCCTTACACTTGTAAATAATCGGAGGATGATTCAGGATTTGAAGAGTAATCTCCCTTCTCCGGAAGTTGATGTTGGCCTTGTACAAAGATATCCAATACATGCCCAAGATACCGTCAAACACCACTAAAGGAAGTATGAGATGATTTTTTGGGAGGTTCAGTCCAAAAAAATTTACCGGGGAGGAGTTATAAACCATGGATGCGATAATTTCCCCATTCTTTGTTCTCACAGACAAATTTACTCTAAATTTTGAGGTGGTGTTTGAATAGTTCTTCTAAACATGCATGATATGAAAGAATGCGTAGAACTAGAATCAAATAGTATGTTCGCTATTCTTGAATGAATAACAAGAATACCTGTCACCACATCGTTTTCCAGCTCCACCTCTACATTAGTGATAGCATAATCCCTTCCTTGTTGCCTTGGAGTTTGTTGCTGATTACCTTCGACAACCCTCGGCTTAGGGCAATTGTTCTCATAATGCCCATGCTCCTTGCGGTTAAAACACTGTACTGCTTGCTGAGTGTTGATCTAAACCTTCCGTTCTTCTTCAACATTAGCAGGATTTTTCATATCCCTTCAGTAGTTCTTGGCCAGATGACCAAGCATTCTGCATTTGAAGCAATTCATGGTTCCCTTGAGACAGTCACCAAGATGAATCTTTCCACAATTCTTGCAAAGGGGAAAGTGAGGCTTCTTTCCCTCATGGGATTTTTTTGATGAACCACCCATGTTGTTCTCCATTTTTTGCTTCTTATCACTAGGACCATGAGACCACTGAGAGTCTCCCATATCTATTTCAACCTTTAGGGCACAACGGACAATATCCTCATAGCTGTCAAAGTCTCAAATTGCCATCACTTTTCATAGACTCGACTTTAGTCCGCTAAAGAAGAGATCCACCTTGCTTTTGGTGTTCATGAAAAATCCAGAGGCGTACCTTTCAAGCCTTGTAATGTTCACTTCATATGACCCATATGGACTCATATTTCTTCTTCTTGAGTCCAAGGAACTCTCTTTCCATCTTGAGATGGAGGGTTCAAGGAAAATATTTTTGGAAAAACATCCTCTTGAATTCCCCCCAATAAATGGAATCAATTTTCTCTTGGAAATTCATATTCTTGATCAGTTTCCACCACTGATCAGATTCCAAATCAATATGATAGACTACTAGTACAACTTTCTCTTATTTCGAGCACTGGAGGACAGAGAAAAATATTTTCAATCGAGTTAATCCATTGTTCTATGAGGAGGGGATCAGAAGACCCACTAAACATGGGAGGCCTTTTCCACATGAAGGATTCTATGAAAACTTGAACTTTCCTTAGAGGAGGGAGATGTTCCACCTGATTCAAGTTATTATTCATAACTCGAACCAGCTGAGAAAGTACTCTCATGAATTTTTGAGCACCCGCTTCCATCAAATCAGGCATGTCATTAGGGAAATCATTACATTGCCTCTCACATTGTTTGTTGGAACATGTTCTTATATTTACCACCGTGAACTATGAAAAAGAACATATAATTAGAGGTCTTGAATACCTAGATATTGAGAATAAAAAGAAAACATTGAACATTAAAGGATTAACTTATAAAGAAGAAGTACATCCTAACTTGTGATTCCTTAGGTTTATATCTAGGTTATCCTCGATCTATTTCATAACTTATATTCTTATGGGATTTTTTGTCCCTTAATAACGGTTTGTACTAAGATTATGAATCTACCAAAGCATATCCCCTGGGAGTGTCATAACCAAGAGTGTAGCAAGGCCCGTTGTCATGCACAAGTTCCCATTCGAGTCTAGCGCAAAGCGTTGTTTTCAGGTTTTATCTCTAGATACATCTGTTCTAGAGCCACCTCTACCTTCTTGTATCTAGACAGGGATATATTTCCTTGATAAACCATTTACTCTATACTCACCAAAATTTAGGACTGTTTTCTTATACTTAGTCTCATCCTTAAGGTTCTCACTAAGGTTCTCTATTCCTAATCTCCAAAAATAACTAGACCATCCTCTGTTACCAACTATAGTGACCCAAGCCTTTTAAATATAACATTTCATTATTTTAAGCATAATTAGTCATTAGAGTACAAGACAATGATCTTTAAGTCTAGTGTCTTTGAAGACTAGGTACATATAACATAAAACATGGGGCTAAAAAAACACTTCTTTATTTTATCTCCATAATTAGCTCCTAACTTCCTTTGAGCCCTTACAACTGCATAGGGTACCCTGGGGAACACATGAATAAAGGGATGAGCTAAAAATTCCCAGTAAGGGAATGAACATAAGGATACATCTCAAGCACATGAGTTAACAGGCATGACATAATGATATCCAAATCATGAAACATATGAAATCATTTAATATAAGCATGGGATCATATAAGCATGGAATCATATAAATGTGGCAGAATCATAAGTCATATCTTTAGTATGGTTCAAGGCTAACCGCCAATCCTGCTTCCTATTTGAGTACTGGTCAAGGCTAACCGCCAATCCCATTTCACATCACATCTCATGAGGATTATCTTTACCCAATGCATTGGAGCACTATCTGGGCGCACCCATCTCAAAATATTCATGAATATTTTTTCCACATAGATATTCATACCACATATACAATCATACATAATCAACCGTACACAAACATAAGGATACCCTTGGAAATAATTGGGTACCACAGTCATAACATAAAACATAACCAATGGGTGTATCATGAAAGTGTCCATAAAAGTAAAGGATTAGAACATACATGGACATTCATAGGGTAAAATAGGCATATACATGGTATGTGGTGTGAAATATAAGTGACAACGTATAAAAAATTTATTTTAGAAACATTAGCATTAAATCGTTTTTGTGTGGTTTTAAGGAAAACACTCTAGAGCTTTGCAAATAGAAAAGAGGAAATTATTTTATATAAAACCAGAATTGAACCAAGAAGGTTTTCATAATGAAAATACTGATTTTATAAATACAGTGGTGTTTTAAAACATATGATAGAGTTTACTTGTAATTTGGCTAAAAATTTGGGAAGTCCCCTTAAAACAGGTTGGCTTATCAAAAAGTTATAAGGAGGGAATCTTTCAAAATCATGTATATCCCTGAAAGAATGTGATGAAAGGGTATTGATATAAGAATATTTTACAACTAACCCTAAGTCATAATACTCACATATATTGATAAGATAACACCATTTTGAAATATAGATAAGGCAACCCGAAAGAACAAAGAAGGTTCGGGTAGAATTCCTTATGATTTTATCGGCATGGTGTTGGGTGTGACCAAGAGGGATTGATGAGAGAGAAACGGGGTTTCTCGTCACTTATAAATCTAGAAGGAAGTATGGGGGAGGTTATTAAACATACCCCATCATTTTCTAGTACACGTGAAAAGGAAAAGTATAGAGGACAATCTTGTTTAAGAGAGAAAAGGATAGGATCCCTTACCTCAAATTCGGTTATGTTATCCACTTGTTATTAATGACCTGAATAAAAAAATTAGGATTATTAAATATATAATAATCTGGATCAACCATAACACAAATCGTTTCAGGACCAGAATTAAATATAATAATAGAAATTGATAAATCGTTGTCCTTGAATGTGCTAAATTAGCACATCTCAAACGGCGCTTTCATTTCTTTCAAATAAAAGGGTGGGGAAAAGGGAAAAGATAATGAAATATACCACTAGCATGAAGAAATTCTAGTACATGTATGTTACTAGATTTATCAAACTATTATGGTGAAGGGAGGTGAGGAAATAAATAAAAAAAGAACTTAAAAGAAAAGAAGTCATTTGGGAAGAGGAATTTACCTCTAGAGACTTCATCCTTAGAGAACCTCTTAAGAGGAGTGGTTTTGGTATTTTGAGGAGGCTGAGAGATTTTGGATGTGGGGGAGGACATTGGGGAGAGATTTGGGAATAATTTAGAGAAGTCTTAGATCTTGAGAGGAGTGGAGAGAGAGGAGGGAGTGAAGGGGGGGTTTTATAGTGGAGGAGAGGAGGGGTTTTATAATATTATAATCATTAATTTATTATTTCTTCCCAAGACAAGGAATAATAAGTATTCAATGACCAATAACAGTAAATGGGTCATGTGAATTCGAACCAAGTGGGTTTACATCAGTAGAGCATCATCGATGACTCAACTAATCCATTATTTAGCATTTATTGTAAATTATCGGATTCTACTATTCATAAAAAATTCAAGTATTTTAGAAAAATCTCAAAAATTCACCCTAACCATTTTTCGACGTTTAGAATCCAAAAATGATGTTCATTTTTCAAAAATAATTTTCTAAATATGATTATTTTAATATTTAATTAAAATCTTAATCTTTTATCAAAAACCAGATTTAAAACATGCATTAACTCATTCTAAAACATAGGAATATTGTAATTCCAACTTGAATATTATTATTATACTATCATAGGTGAGGTTAATATTCATTTGGGGTATATCACTATTCATAAGGGTATGTTACTATTAATTAGGGTAGTTTACTATTCACCAAAAAATGATGTTTTTCTTATCGGAATCCAAAAATCTTCTTGAACACAACCGTGTATGCCATATTTTCTAAATTCCAAACACATAAGTGAAAAAATTTTGTTTAAAGGTCACTTATCACTTATTAGTTCATTATGTTGTGTTTTCATGTGATTTTATGACATAAATATAAGAAGGGAATTTCCATTGAAAAACTTTGGGTCGTTACCATTGATATAAAATGGGTGAATTGATATTGACTCGCTCATTACCTAGTGCACCAAAAAGGGCCTTACTACACACCTGGTTTTCACTCCTGTGGGATATTCTTTGGAAATTCAGAAACTATTAATGAAAAATCATGAAATATTTAAATAGATTATAGGAATTAATGACCTTAGATAAACCTAAATTTTAATAGATTAAAGATAATTTTTCATGGATAAACATCTTATAATTTAGTTTTCATGATTAAGTGGTTTTCTATTATGATTAGTTTTTATCACACTTTGATTTGTTTTGGTTTTAGTTAATAACGGGAACTATAAATAATTGGGTTAACTTTGAAGGTGATGTAAAATTTTCTAATGATCAGTTAAAGGAGATAATGAATAGAGTGAGGAATGTTTTTATTATTCCTAATTAGTGATCATGAAACATTATTAATAGTGTTCATGGTAACCAACTCTCGGACTCAACAAAGAAGATAAATAAAGGGTTCATTGATTGTTATGGTAGTGGAGACCATAGAGGAACGAAGATACAGTTTCCTATATGTCAATAATGTGGGAAGAAACACTTAAGGGAATGTATCAATGAGATTAGAAGTTGTTTTGGGGGTGGAAAATAAGGGCATAAATAAAGTAATTACAAATGAAAAATTAAAACTTCAGTTAATATAATGGATGAGAATAATGGTCTCCCTAATGTATCATTGGTTGTTGAATTATTCAAATGTGGAATGTGTGGCGATTATAATTTTTTTTCTAAATGTAAATCACATAAATAATATTTAAAAGGATTACTAGGGAATGGTTATATTAAAGATGATAAATAGTCTAGAAAAAATTATTAAAGAAAGAAGTGTTAATGAATAAACAGATGAAACCCGATTAATGATGTATAGAGAAAGTTGAATGATTAATGTATTTATATTTTGGGATTTTAAATTTATATTTTTATCAGCGGTATTTGGTTTATTGTAATCATAAAAATTAAAGGGATTATTCAACATTAGTTTTTTATTAATAAGCTTCAAGAATATGTTAAATGGTATTGAAGGCATAGAAATGTGATTCAAAGGAAATGTGATATTTTGATTATATGAATGTAATATTTTCCTGATGTAGAGAAAATGGTGCTTATATTAGATAATGAGATGATCAATATGGAAAATTTAGATTAGATAGTGCTGATTACCTCAGAACTGATAAAGGATTTGTTAAAAAAGTGGTTTATGTTATAATTTATGGAGTTTACAAAATTATTGGATCTATGGAATATAATAAACAATATATGGTTTTATTTAATGAATTAGGATGCATTCATGTTTTCTTTTAGGTTATACCATAACTCAGGTTATTACCATGTTTCAAGAGAATACATGATGAGGTTATTGAAATTTTTGGTATGTGACAATCAAGGGAAACTTTATGATATATAGTGGATGAATATTGGGTTCATTTTTAGAAATTTAGTGACCTTGTTTATACATTTTCAATTTTCGAAGTGTTATTGTAACAATTCTAGGAATTATAAATAAATTTAATATTAAATACATGAAATAATGTGTCCCTAAAAAACACCACATTGTTATATCCAAGCCAGTAAATATAAATTTTCCAACTCTGTTATTTGAATTTTGAAAGACTGACATACACGATTTCATTATGTATGATATTTTGAGTCTGATAGGATAAATTTACATTTTTGGTGAATAGTAATGTATCCTTATAAATAGTAATGTAACCTTATGAATAGTAATATGATCCTTAGGAATATTAACCTCCCCCATGAATGTATAAATAAAATTCTGACACCTTATAAATGAAATCGAGTATTTTAGAAATTAATAATTAAGTGTTGGTATTTTTCTGAGTAATAAATATTAAATTAAAATTTTAAATTAATAAATTTATTTAAAATAAAATAAATTATCATAACATTAATTCATCAATTAATATTTTTTACCATAATATTTTAGGATAATTTAATGAGACCTCATTTAATTATTGAAAGTATTATAAAATAAGTTTCAAATTTAAAATATGTATTTTCTAAGTAAATAATGAATTTATTTAAAAGTTAAAATTTTCTTATAAATAAAATTATTTTCATAAAATAGACTTCATTTTTGAATTCTACACATAGAAGAATTGTTGGGGTTAATTTTACGTATTTTCCAAAAAAATATGAATTTTTTCGTGAATAGTAAAATAGAGTAATTTATGATAAATGATAAATACATGATTTATGGAGTAATAGGTGATGTAAGGATGATGTAAGAACAGATGAATCAAAATAAAATGAACTAATTACTATTTTAGTCACAAGAATCATGAGTAATCATAGTCTAGAGCCAAAGTAATAAAATAATGATTAAAATAACAGGAAATCACTCTCCTCCTCCACTATAAAATCTACCCATCACTCCATCTTCTCTTAACTCATATCAAGCCTTGTTCCTAGTCTAAATTCTACTAAAATATCCTCTATAGATCTTCCCCACATACATCATCTCTTGGTTTCTTCAAAAGACCAAATCAACTCCCCTAAAGAGGCTCTCAATGAAGATTTATTCAAGAGGTAAATTCCTTTGTACATTTCTTTTTATTTTCTTTCAGGTTTCTTTCTATAATATTATTTCCTCAACTCCTTTATTCAAAATATTATGATAACTACAATACCTTACATGTACTGGAATTTTTTATGATATTGTAATAATTCAGCATCATCTTTTTTCCCCTCCTTTTATACAAGAAATGAAAATTCCATCCGAGAGGAGTTAATTTATCACATTCTTGGACGATAGGTTTTCAAATTCGATTATAGTATTAAATTATGTTGAAGAAATTTTTTTATGGTAGATAATGATTTTAATATATATTTAATATATATAATTTAATGTTTTAGAATCAGTTTTTTACACATTTTATTAATTTATAAAACAAAATGAGTTTTTGGTGATTGAAAAAGAACCAAATTATTCCAAGCGTTTGTCATTAATATTTAATCTAATGATTCATACTCACCCAAAGAACCAAATGAATTATATGACCATTTAACCATCTAAATTAACATAAATAAAATATAACATTTGTATTATAATTCAATTCTCAATTTACATTAAATTCCATTCAAACAAATCAATTAGGGAAACTAATGAAATAAGCACTCACAAATGATAACATAAAATATATTAACCCATAAAAATGACCATAAATGAACTCAATAAAATTATAATAAATCAAATACATGTCTAATATGATATTAATTATGTTATTTATAAGTCTAATTTAATATTTCATTACTTTCTGTTAAATAGTGGAATATATTCAGACAAAAGGTAAGGGTTTTCTAACTAAACCACCATTTTCATTCAGGTTACTCTTTGTTACTCTTAAACCCAAATAAATTCTTATTTATCATTATTAAATCATCATAAATTATGTTTAAATGTTCTATATATGTTTACAATTTATAATACTTATTTATTTTATGGGGAGTTGCATGTTTTAAAAGGATCTTTCAAAAATCCTTCCCGATAAACAAGCATGTTCAAAAGGAATTTCTCAAATTCTTATCTATTTTCAAGGGCACTCTATAATATTTTTTTAGAAAAATTTTTTTATATAAATTATGTGTTTCTATTAGTAAAAATTAACATAATTGACTTTTAGTTTTATACAAATATTTTTCCAAATGAACTCTTTTTTTTCAAAGAAAAAGAGTATTCATCTCAATAATTCCTCAATGAATTTATAAGAGTATTTTCACCTATTTAAACACAATTTCTATTTATTATGGTATTAAACTCTTATAATATCATATAACATATTGTATAAATTTTTTTATTATTATATTGAATGTGGATTTTCTATCCTGGTACCATTTTCCATATTACTTCAAAAGGATTTTTTTATGTTTAATGATTGGGTAATGCTATTTACATTTCAAATGTCAGTTTAAATATGAATGTATATGTTTTATATGT
Source organism: Viscum album (assembly GCA_963277665.1). Taxonomy (NCBI): domain Eukaryota; kingdom Viridiplantae; phylum Streptophyta; class Magnoliopsida; order Santalales; family Viscaceae; genus Viscum; species Viscum album. The sequence goes on from OY728159.1 coordinate 1,870,120,211, forward strand.
TTGTCCATGCTCATATGAGAAATTCATTGGACTTAGTACATGATTTTTGGGGCCTTATATATCCCCTCGATGCATCAGTGGGTCTAATGAGGCAATGTAGTTTATTGGAATGCGGCCTTGATAGAATGGTTATTGTGGTCTTGGGTTGAGGCCTTCACGGAGTAATTATGATGTCCGATAATTTGAATTAACTCATTATGAAACTATATATTCATAGTACATGTGATTATAAAACTATTAGAACATCCAAGGTTAATTTTTATGGAATTATTTAATCATTTTTATTCCTTCTATATTATGGTCAAGTATATTTTTAAAGGCATTCATTTTTAGTAATTCATCTTGCCCAATTTTATATTTATAATTTATTCTACTGTTTTATTTACCCTTAATTAGAATATGATATCACACATTTTATACATTTTATTTTCCCTAGGTTGTGATGAATTATATTATGAATGACCTACAAGGATAATATTGGAGTTTATGTGTGATTCAAAAGAAGTTGATATGTTGTATTTGTTTTCAATTTGTAATGTTAAACTTATGTATGTATCTTGTTTTCCAAAACTACTAAACTTTTAAATACTTTAGGATATGAATTTATTTTAATTATTCCAATGTAATCAAATAAATAACTAGCTCTATACAACTAGGGTTGAGTCCTTATAGTTTTTATTAAAGAACGGTTAGCAGAAAACATGGAAACTAGATTTAGAAAATGTTGATTACAGAACAAAACACTAAGATAGTCATTGAGGGTAAACATACCAGAACATCCAAGAATATTGGTAAGGAATAAATTATGGGTATATTTATAGAAAATACATTCATTCTTGGAAACTACAATTTAACGTGGTTCTATAATAGTTGTACCTAGGAGTAACAACTCTAACAAGTGTTTCGGGCTTGACCCGAGGTATCCTTGTACACAACAATAGGCCTTTCTCAGCACTTGGTTTGACACTCCTAGGGGATATGCATAGGATAATTCACATTTAATTTAAAAACCATTTTGAAGGAATTGAATGCAAATTTTTCCTCAAAGAAACCATGTTTATGATTATGAGATTAGCTATGGATAAGATTTCAATTTATGCTATGTATTTTTTGTAAGTTGAGATTATACATTATGATTCATAACCTAATCTAGTGTATGTCATTATATAGATATGGAACATCGTTGATGGAATGGAAATCGAATGAAAGCATGTATCCCATGTAGGGATTTCCCTTTGATTCAATATAATGATGTTGGCTCTGGTGCTGCAATTGGTGGTGAGAAACATATAACTATACTGGGAGTGTTGACTCAGGTTATGTATAAAAACCTTACCCATATAGATTACACAGGTCCATAACATGGAGGAGCTATGTAAGACAAGTTTATATGACAACAGCCTCCATTATTCTATGAGACTACAAACCCATTCGTAGCGGAGAAATTGATTAGTTCTTTAGAGAATATACTTCTCACTTTGGGATGTAATGAGAGAGATAAAGATGTCATGGTAGTTTTTCATCTATCAAGATATGTGGATAAGTGGTGGTATTAAATTCAAAACACAAAGGAGGAGGAATAAATATAAGAAATAGAATGTTGGTATTTTAAGGAAATATTCATAGAAAAATTATACCCTCATGAACAATGAAGAGAAATGTAAAGGAATATTCTGAATCTGGGGACGAAAGAGGAAGAGAATGATTCAAATTATGAAGCTAAATTTACAAGGTTATTAAGACATGTTGTGGACTACATAATTAATTTAAAAAGGCAGATTGATGATTCTTTTATTTTTGAAATCCATTCATCTGAAGGTCACTAGTCTTCCAAAGTTTCTCATCATACGAAGATAGATTCTAATGTGACATCAAGATGAAAAATTAACTATCTAAGTCTTCCAAATTTAAAGGAATGCAAGAGAATAATAATGCAAATGAAAAATCTAGAAAAAGAAATAAATAAATTGGAAGAAGTGAGGATGTGAAATTTCATCCTATGATAATTGTGGGAAGAAACACCCCATCACTTTCATGAAGGTTATGGATGTTTGTTACAAGTGAGGAGAAAAAGGTCACCACTCCCATGATTGCAAGGGGAAAAAACAAGCAACCAATGTTTCATGCTATGATATTTAGGATATTGGAAATTATTGAAATCATTATACTAAGAATCAAGGAAACATTCCCCAAAGAATCCCAACCATAATTTGTCATAACTGTTGAGGTGGAAGTTTCTAATGAGGTGGTGGAAGGTACATTATTAATTTCCTTAAACTTATACAATTCTTTAATTGATTTTGGATCATAAATGTTTCTATATCTTCCCATTTTTTCCAAAAAAAACAATTTTATTAAAATTTTGTTTAATAAAGGATTTGAAAACAAAACTCCAAAGGGATGTATCATTACAACAAAGATGTGTTAGGAAGATCTCATAATGGAATATAAACATGCTATATCTGCTGATTTTATCATCGTACCCCTGATTTAATTTGATATAATCTTTGTTATGGATTAGATTTCAAATTATTATGTGGAAATATATTACAACGAGAAGGTAGTCACTGTTTTTGAGAATGATGTAGAATGCATTACCTTTAGGGAAGAAACATCAGTATCTCATTCTCATCTAAACCCACCCTCAGTAGCTCTACTAAATTAATTTTTTTGGGAGTAAGAGAATGAAATATCTATGGGTGTGGAAAGGAATGCTAAAATAGAGGATGTACCAATTGGGAAAGAATATATTGATGTGTTTTTAGATGATTTACCTGGACATCCTATAGACCATGAAGATGAGTTCTCTATATATTTAATTCTGGGTGCAAGTACTATGTCAAAGACTCCTCATAAAATAAACATAGTAGAATTAGTGGAAATGAATAAGTAAATATTGGAGTTGAGTATTATGGGGTTTATTCACCATAGCGTTTCTTCACAAGGTTATCCTATTATATTCCTTAATAAATTAGATGTATTTATGAAGTTGCACGCTAAATATAGTGAGATCAATTCTTTTACGATAAAGAATAATTACCCTCTTCCACGCATTGATGTTTTATTTTATCAACTTCATAGAGCCCAATATTTTTTGATGATTATACTTCGATCATGATACCATTAGTTCTGTGTGTGGAAGGAAGATATTCTAAAGAAATCGTTTCTAACCAGGTATATCCATTACTAGTTTACAGTAATTCCTTTGGGACTGACTAATTCACCCCCTTTTTTCATAGTTCAAATTAATAGTGTTTTAAGGAATATCTTGGTGAATTTTTTGGGGAATATATTGATGGTATCTTTTTATACTAAAAATGATACAAAGATCATGAAAATAACTTGTGAATTATTCTGATGACTCTTTGGAGAAATGAATTATATGGGATGTTTAGAATGTGTAAATTTTGGCTTTAATCAGCATCTTTCCTTATCCATATTGTCTCTAAGGATGTAATATACATTGATCATGTGAATTAAAAGGATTTTTAAGAATGGTTCACAACAATGAACATAACCGAGGTATATAGTTTACTTCGTTTTTTAGGTTTTTATGGGTGTTTCGTTAAGAACATTTCATGATTAACAAACCCCTTAACCATGTTTACTTTTAAAGTTCTTAAGTTCATATGGAAAAAATAATGGGAGGATTGTTTGAAATAATTAAAGGGGATATTAGTGAATTCTTCCATCCTAAATCTATCATAGGGGAATGATGGGGTTGTGATATATAGTGATTCATCAAAGAAAGGACTTTTTTGTGTCCTTAAGTAGAATGGTAGAGTTATTTCCTATGAATCAAGCTAGTTAAAAATTCATAAAAAATTATCTTACTCATTTTATTGAGTTATAAAATGTAATATTTTATATGAAGATATGAAAAAATTATCTATATGGATAAATATGGGAGATACATATAGATCCTAGGAGATTTAAATATATCTTCTTACAGAAAAAACTCAATATGGGGAAAAGGAGATGGCTCTAACAACTCAAGGATTTTAATTGTTCTATACACTACCACCCAGGAAAGGAAAATAAGGTAGATAATGCATTGATTTGGATGGATCATTGAGTTTTAATAAAAATTAGTAATGAAAGGTATCATGTATACATGGATTTAGTAAGGATGGACATTGGCATTATCAAATATGGATAGAAATCATTACTTTTTCAATTGGTTTCCCAAACCATATTTATTGTAAATAATTAAAACTTCTCTGTCTAATGATGAGAATTTTCAAATGAAAATTAATGTTGTAAATGATGCAAAGTTTTAAAACATAGTGTAGTAAGATGGAATTATGAAATTTGGGTAGAGGATTTGTGTTTTAGCTATACACGAGCTAAAAAGGTATTTATTGGATGATTCCCATAGTTCAAATTTCCCTATACAACATGGTATCACAAATATTTATAGATATTTGAATGAACATATCTGCCAGGATAACATTAAGAGGGATATTACAGATTATGTATCAAGATATATAGTCTATCAATAGGTGAAGGTCGATGGAAAATATCCAAGAAGATTCATGCAACCTCGACATATTCCTACATGGAAATGGTTTGAAATCACTATGGATTTTGTAACTAGAATACCCAAAACTCCAAAAAAGAATGATTCAAAGTTGTTATTTGTGGATCGACTAACAAAATATGCACATTTCCTTACTATAAGTGAAGATTTTACACTGGAGTTCCTTACAAGACTCTATATCAATGAAGTTTTGAGGCATCATGGAGAACCAATATCAATTACGTCTGATACCGATCCATGATTCACATTGATATTTTAGAAAATTCATCAAAAATATTTGGATATTGATCTTTGATTGAGTACTGCTTATCACCCTCCACTTGACGTGCAATCAGAAATGATGATTTAAACATAGAATAGATTTTGATATTGTTCTCACATGATTTGTAAGGTATGTGGGATTAGAATTTACCTATTATGGATTTTTACTACATTAATAGTTTCCATTGAAGTATTGAAATGGAACTATATGAAGCATTATGTGGAAAGATATGACCTACACCAACGAGTTGGGAAGAAGTTGGTGAAAGGAAGCATGTGGGACTAGATCTTATGAAGGAAACAACATTGAAGGTATTGATTATTCAAACCCATATCAAAGAATCTCAAAGAAGACCAAAGATCAATGCTAATAATCGAAGGAAGTATTTGGAATTTCAAGTGGGAGATCATTTTTTCTTAAAAGTATCACTAGGGAAGGGTGCTATATGATTTAGGAAGAAAGGTAAACTGAGCCCCAAGTACATCGGTCCTTTTAAATTTCTAAAGATAATTGGATTTGTGGCCTAATTTTTGGAAATGCAACCTAGAATTTATAAATTACAAAATGTGTTCCATGTATCATTGTAGAGAAAGTACATACCAGACCCAACATGTGTCCTTACTTCTAAATGTATTGAATTAGAACATGCCTTGTCTTACTGTGAAAATTCTATCCAGATTCTAGACACTAAGGAACAAGTTTCGAGAAATCAGACAACACAACTTGTAAATGTGCTTTGGAAAAATCATAAAATTGAAGAACCAACATGGGTTGTGTGAGGAGCTTATGATGAAGAACTACCCAAATCTTTTTATGAGGCAGCATTCTAGAATTTTGAGGAAGAAATTTTTGTAAGGGGGAGAATGCAACACCCCATGTATTTATAAAGAAATTTAATATTTAATGCATGAAACACTAAGTCTCTAAAAAAGACCACATTGTTATAACCTACACAATAATAATATTTTCTCTCAATCTATTATTTGAATTTTGGAAAAAATGACATACATGGTTTCATTCATTAAGATATTTAGAGTTTGATAGGATCAAATTACAGTTTTTGTGAATAGTAATGTACCCAACATGAATAGTATTATACCCTTATGAACATTTATACGATCCTTAGGAATATTAACTTTTCAATGAATGTATAAATAAAATTTAGACACCTTATAAATGAAATAATGTTTCTAGAAATTAATAATTAAGTGTTGGTATTTTTATGATTAATAAATATATAATGATAATTTAAAATTAGTAAATTTATTTAAAATAAATTAAAATTTTCTGAAATTTATTCTTCAATAAATAGTTTTTTTTAAATGATTTATGATAATTTTATGGGACCTTAGTTAATTTTTGAAAGTATTAAAAAATCTGTTTTATATTTAAAATATGTATTTTCTATATAAATTATTATTTCATTTATAAATTAAATTTATCTTATTCATAAAATTATTTTGATAAAATTGAGTTAATTTTTTAATTCTAGACACTCAAAAATGGATCTTGTGAATTTTTTGTATTTTTTTAAAAAACATTTTTTGGTGAATAGTAAAATACGGTATTTTACGATATATGGTAAATACATGATTTATTGAGCCATAGGTAATTTATCTTTGATTTAAGAACACATGGTACGAAATAAAAGGAACTTATTAATATTTGAGTCACATTAGTCAATAATATACATATTATTGAGAAAAAATAATAAAATAATGATTAAAATAATGGTAAATAACTCCACACCTCCACTATAAAAGCCACCCATCAATCCCTCTACACTTCACTCCTCTCAAGCTATGTTCCTTGACTAAATTCAAATAAAATAACCTCTAACGATCCTACCCATTTCTATAATCCTTTTTTCACTTCAAAATATTAAAACCTCTTCCTAAATATGCTCTCAAGGAAGATTGATTCAAGAAGTAAATTCTTCTTTTCATTTATTTTATTTTATTTTGTGTTACTTTATTTTTCTTTCATCAACTCCTTTCATCAAAATCTATTGATTAATTAATTAACATAGATGTACTAGAATTTTTTTTATGATAATGGAATAATTATCATCCACTCTTCTTTCACCTCCTTTTATAATATAAATGAAAAAACCATCTGAGATGTGTTAATTTATCACATTTAAGGATGATGGGTCTTCAACTTTTATTATCATCCTTAATTATAGTCATTAAACAATTTTATTATTGAAACAGATCATAATATATGTAATATATCATATTTAATGTTCTAGAAATAGTTTTCTACACATTTTATTGATTTATAAAACAAAATGAGTGTGTAGTGATCGAAAAACCACAAAATTAATCCAAGCATTTTTCATTAAAATTTTATCTAATGATTCATCCTCACCCCATGAAACCAAATAAATTATTTGATAATTTAACCATATATATAAAAATTAATAACATATAACATAAATTATATAACTCAATTATCATTTTACATTAACATCTATACAAACAGATCGATCATGAGAACTGATGTAACGAGCACTCACAAAAAATGATATTGAATCTCTTAACCCATAAAAGTGACCATAAATAAACTTAATAAAATTATAATAAAACACATAAATTTCTAATATGTTATTAATTTTGATATTAATCAGTTTAATTTCATATTACATGACATTAATTTCAAGATTATGACATATTCGGACATAAGGTGAGGGTTTTCTACCCAAATCTCCATTTTCTTTCGGGTTACTCTTTGTCTCTCTTAACCATGATTAAAGTATTATTTATCATTATTTACTATTCATAAATTCTACTTTAATGTTATATATATGTTTAACAAGGATAATACTTCTTTATTTTATCATTATTTACACTTTTTAAAAGGATCATTCAAAAATCCATCCTGATAAACAATCCAATTTCAATGGAATTTATCGAATTCTTACCTATTTTCAAGGGCACTCTAAAATTTGTTTTTCCCAAAAAATTTATAATTTTTTTTGTGAAAATTAACCATAATTAATTTTTTGTTTTATAAAAATATTTTTCAAAAATTACTCTTCTTTTTAAAGTAAAAAAATTATTTATCTCGAGAATTACTCGATGATTTTATAAGTGAATTTTCACCAATATCAACACCATTGGTGATTATTATGGGATTAATATTGTATTATATCATATAATATATTATATTTAATGTTTTATGATTATTTTTACTGTGGATGTACTATATTGATATCATTCGCCATGTTTCTTTTAATGCTTAGTGTTGATGTTTAATTATTGCGGAAAAAAATTTATATTTCATATGTTAGTTTTTATAGGAATGTATATGATTTTTATGTTTCTCCCCATTCATATGAGGAATTAACTTTACTTATTACATGATGGGAGGGTCCTTTTATATCCCCTCGATGCATCAGTAGGTCTCTTGTGAGAACTAGTGTCTTGCCACGAGGCCTTTCCAGAATGGTTATTATGGTTTTTCCTGGAGGCCTTGACGGTGTGATTATGATGTCCAACATTATTAATTCCCTTATTATGTACCTAGATATTGATAGTCCATGTGATTATTTTACTAATAGAATATAAAAGGTTATGTTTTATGAAATTATTTAATTAGTTTTTATTCAGGCCATATTATGCTCAAGTATATTTTTAAAGGCATGCATTTTTAGTTATTCGTCATGCCTTATGTTTATATTTATAATTTCTTCGAATGTATTTTTTAGCCTTACTGAGCAACTGAGGTCACCCTGTTCACATATTTTATTTTCCCCAGGGTGTGAATAAGTATATTATTAATGACATTAATGGATAATCTATGATTTTAAATGTGATTCAAAAGCAGTTTATAAGGTGTTTCCTTTTAAGTTGTAATGTTGAACTTATATGTGTGTTGGGGTTTCAAAAAATATTAAACTATTCATTTCTTTGGGATATGAATTTCTTATAATCATGACTATGTAATCAAATAAGGCACCAGATCTGGTAAACTGGGGCCATGTCCTTACAGTTATTAGGTTAATCATTAATGGAATGTATTAAGTTGAACATTGGATGAGGTTTTAGATATTAACATATTACATAACCATATAAAGATTTATCTTTATTAGATAAGTAGTATTAACAATTTTATAACTAGAGATTGAAGTAATTACTTATTATTTTCTTTTGATGTTCATTTAGTGAATGAGATGTGGAAAAAAATCAACACTCAAAGTAAGATATGAAGCCAAAATTGTTCTTGGAAGAACTGAAGAATGAAATTGTGTTTATGAAATAAAAAGATATCATGTAAAGAAAGTTTCATATGTTCTCAGTATACATATAAATGGAATTCTCCAACATTAGGAAAAGGATATTGAAATAAATTATGGTCATGTTATCATAATTGATTGTGATATCAATGACCTTTTTATTCCTCTTTGGTTTATGGATTTCTATTCATTAAATTTCTCGTTACCATGTTCTATATCACTCTACATTATTATTTGGGTGTTATTTTTATCTTCCTTGCCTATATTTTCACTTCCCAAGAATCCTATAATAATTCTAAACCAAGTATGTCTTATTTCAAATGACCTTCACACATCCCTATTTCTTTTTCAATAATATTTTTATTAAACCTTTTTATGATGTGGGTTTCTATAAATTAATATTGTAACATTAAACCATTAATGACCGAGATAGATTTCATGGGAAACATTAATTTTAAATGGGGTATAATGTAACACCCATAGATTTTTGAAATATATTTTTTCAATTAAATATAATATATTAGATATTTTTTTATTACATAGGATACTAATAGTATATGTAATTAAATGATATTATGAGTATAAATTTCATTATATGAAACACCAATTTTATGTTGTGTTATACACAACAATAATAGCATAGATGACACAAAACATCACGATTCAGCAAATAATGAAACAGTAATGATTTAAATATATCCATTTTAACATATCCATTAAATAGGTGTTTATGAGTAATATATACCACATTATGAAAATTAAATATAATTTCCTACCCAATATAAATTTATATATACATTTTTAGTAAATAATGAATCAATTTTTAGAAAAAGTAATTATATACTTTAAAAATACGTTTTCTTCAAAAATGATTTTATTTCTTTTTATGAAAAAATATTTTATGTAATTTATAAAGATATTAGAAAATTTATTTGAAAAAATTAAATTCATTTTTGGAATCATCATGTTGAAATTAACTTATGATGAAATTTTTTGGATTTTTCGTAAAATTTAGATTTTTCAATGAATAGAGAAAAATGAAAATTCTAGTAAAAATATAACTTATTTTAAATAAATTAGGTAATTTGAAGTCCGGATTATGTTTTAAATTAAAATAAATATCATTTTGGTTTATTTAATCTTCTTAATTATTTTTTAATCATCTTTATATATTGGATTTTAGAATAAATTTTTTTTTGGTTTAAAAAGTGTTTTTTCAGAAAACTGTTTCAAAGTGCATAATGTTTCTCCATTTTAATTAATTAAAATAATAACTAATGAGGAATTTTTTAAATGAAATTTATATATTATATATCATTAAATTGTGATTTATATTCATAAAGAGGTTACTATCAGACATTATGTTAATATAAATCATCATATGCTTCAAAAAATACACTTCTCAAAAACCCTCTTTTTCATCGCATATGTGCATCTTGATTTAAATTTAGTTTTTCCCCATTTTATAAAAGATACTTGAAAAAGTATTTTTTTATTTATTAATATAAAATATAAAAATTATCTTAGGGTTAATTTTTTATTATCTGTAGAAATGATAATTTCTTGATGAATAGTGAAAAATACCGAATTTTAATTGAAAACTGCCTTTTCATTTTAACTATTTATAAAATTAAAATTAAATAAAAACTTGGGTTCACAGTAAAATTATTTAAATTATATATATATTAATACAATTTATTTCATTAAAATAATTTTAATATTGTAATTCGATATAAAAACTTTGTAAACTTTTGAACATTTTCCCTTTGTAAATCCGCTTTCTTATCACATTTGTGGGATTAATTTTAAATTATAGTCTTTGGAATTATGTAAATGTAATATAAAAATATATATTATATATCCAAAATAAGAATAATATATGTTATCCAATAAGGTCAATTTAACTTTTTATCAAAATTTATATTGAAAATAGTAAAAATAAATTATCGTGGTTAAGGTTAAAATAGTTTTACTGGAGGGTTAAACTAAAATGATAAGGGTCCAAAATGACACAAAACATGTAAAAAACCAATTTTTGGAAATATAAATACCTTATACCTTATATAATTTATAATTTTCCGCAATTGGACTCTTTCTACAAGAATAAAATGGGTGAAATTATTTATATTAAAAAATTATAAGTATGCAACTCACCAAATTTATAAAAGGTAACCCCTTCTCCTATCTACTTTATTCAAACAAACCCATTTGTTTTGAAAAACATAAAACCAAATAGATTCAATAATACCCTAATCTAATACTACAACATTTTTTTTTAAAATAAATTCATCTGAGGAATGATTTTGGGGCAAACCTAAGGGGGATACCCAATGAAGACATAACATTTTTCAATGAGTGTTTCAATTTTATTTATTTTCCCACATCCTAAAATTGTTATTTACCCAATATTAAATAATAAAGTGAGTATATTAAATTTAATTATATGTTTTTATGTTAAAGTTTTGATTTAAAACCATCGCCACTTCCAAGAAAAGGGTTATAAAATCATCATTCTTGTGTATGATAGACTACCATCTTGCAAACCGATGCGATTAATTTTTACATCACCACTACTAATGGTTGGGTATGATGATGGATATAAAGTATATATATATATATTATATTTATAACCTAATTATACCTATTTATTCATTATATCATATATACCTTTTTAACATTCTATTCAGTATGGTATACGATAGTGTTACTCGTGTGTGTGTCGGACAACCACCTCGTGAAGCGATGTGATTCGTTTCAATTAACGCTTTATATAAAATATAATAAGGAACAATATATGTGATATAAATGAAATAATTATGATATTAATTACATATTTATCATTAATAAAATATAAAATATATATTTTTCACCTTTTCACTCACTAAAAGTTGATAACAACGTTCGTGTATGTGTGGACTACCTTCTTCACGAAGTGATGTGGCTTTGTTTCTATAACCAAACCACATTAATGATTTTTATATGTGTATTTAAATTAATAATATGTTATTTATGTTATTTTTATCATTCAATAAGTATAATATATTTCATACCTCATATACATAATGATCATTGAAAAATGGAAAATGTTACTCATGCATACGTACGATATACCATCTACATGATCATAACATACTTTATTTATCAAAACTATATTTCATTACTGGTATTAAAATTAAAATTAATATATTAATATGATAATTATTTCTCTATTATTATTATTTATGTGATGTATCCTTGATCAAATTAATAGGACTAAAAACAAAAAATCAAGACATATATGAAAAAAAGATATTATTACATGAAACATGACTTCAACATGAAATTGTAAATAAATGGGTAGTAAAAGGACAAAATTAAATTCCATATGGTATGATATATATAATTATTTTTCTGTTATATATATGTGGTATAATTATATTTATTGTAATGTGTGTTCAAATGAGTGAAAAGGAAATCAAGACATGCATAAAGGGATTTCCATCTCACTTTTATTTTATGTGAGAAAAATTCTATATTCACCACATGTTTCTTTTATATAGTGTATATAATACCCACAAATGTATTTTATTATTATTATTATTAAAATTATTATTATTTTCATATACATTTGAGTATCTCTCTTTCTTGGGGTTTATGGTTTAAAATTTACCAAATTAGAAAGGGATTTTGACTCAACTTTCATTATATGAGGCAAATGTTATGTTATGCACAAATATTATTTGAAGAGATTAATATAAATCCGTATTGACATGTTATATCAAAAATTTATTTATCTTATTGATATTTTAAGTTCATTTTTATGTTATTACTTCATGAGATTTATGATTTTTAGTTACTAAAGTGGCAATGATTTTATGAAACAATCTTATTGTTTATCGGGAATGTTTATGTTTATGTTTATAGTTAAAAAATATTATGATACAACTCTAAGTAAACTAATGAAATTTATTATGATTTGGTTATTAATGATATTACCATGTAATATCTCTTTTTATCAAATCTTTTTTAATTTAATTAATTATGAAAATGTTTTTAAGAAACCACATAATTATTTCCCTCTTTGATTAGAAATTTGTTTTCATTCAAAACCATGTCTTCTAAAAATGGTATCAATTTTTTGTTATTATTATCTTATGATTTTTAAAATAAAATTTTAACCATGTTTTAATTTATTTAAATTAAATATTTTTAAATCAATCTTAATGTTGTTTTCCAAAAAATTCTAGTTTTTCATTTATTCAAAATGTGAAAGAAATAATTATTTTAACATGTTCGACATAAATAAAACATCCTATTATCATGATCATTATTTCCATGAAAGCATCATTTACAATTTTTCAAATTTAGTTTGAAAGAAAAGGTTTTTTAAATTTTTTTATATCTTTAAAGGATTTTTTCAAATATGTTAGGATATTTTCATAAGGAAATGTTTTAAATAAGTTTTCCAGATTACTTTATTAGATTTTATGGTTATTTTCAATGAAAAGGATTTCAAAAATGTTTCATGTTTTAAAAATAAATTTTCAAATTGGAATATCTATTTTCCTAGAGAAATGATTTCCAAGATTTTGAAAGCATCATTTCATTATTTTTCATTTATATTTTCAAAGAAACCGATTAATTAAATAGTTTTAGTTTTAAAATTTTATTTTTAATGAAAATTTATCTTTCTAAAGATACATTCAAAGTGAAATATCTTCTAGAATAATTATCAATGTAAGATGATATACTTTGATGAAACTTATTCTTTATGGGTATATAAACCAAGGATAACATTCTTATTATTTCTTCAAATGGAAAATGTTTATGATATCATAATGTTTTTGAAATCCATTTCTCTAACATGGGTCATACTATGTTAAAATTATTATCAAACTCATTTGTTTATTAGTGTGTTTTTCTATGAATAAATGATGAAAGGATTATTAAACCTTTCACTTTTCTATAGGTTATGATTATATGAAATGTTTATGAAAACCATTTCATTTAATGGGTTATGTTATAATGAAAGTTTTATGATGTTATAGAACACATATGTATTATTTTTATTAAGTGGTAGGTGGGATGTATATCTACCTCCAATGAATTGAGGAAATATTTATATACCATGTGATAGATATGACTATAATATGGTGAGAATCTGATTCAGTAGAGGAATTTATAAGCTATGACGAACTTGGGAGTCTACTATGACTGTTATGATGGTTTGGGGAGCAAACCCATTGCACTATAATAGCCTTAGAAATGATTATTTACTACTATGAAAGTGATTTTATATGTTTATGTTAAAGCCAAAATGCTATTCCTTATGCCTATGTTATAATCTCATATCCCATGTTCTTTGATTCCATTGTGTTTCTTGTCTTATGAACCACCAATCATTATTCAATAACCGAAGATTGTTGTCTCTCATATGTGGGGTATGTTTTTAAAATGTTAGGATCATGATATCATAATTTTATATTCATGTTATGCTTATGTATCTTCATTTTTTACCCTTACTATCCATCTAAGATTGCCCTTTCATATGTTTCCTTTCCCTAAATTGTGAAGAACGTTTTAAAATGGGAGTACTAAAGGTGACTATCTTTATGAGAGACATTGATGTAATTTCATGAATTAAAATATTGTGTTCTATGTTTGGAAAGGTACTAAAATATTATGGTTCTTAGAAATGTGTCTTTATAATGTGTTTAGTATTCATCTAAAAAGATATAATATCCATGTATGAAAAATCCTAAGTCGCTATAATTTCTATTTTTATCAGTGGAATAGACATTCCTAAAAATATTATTGAAATTACCATGGTAGAGTTTAATATATATATATATATGATGTTTTGGAGGGTAAAATTACATTAAATAATCACACAACAAACCCATGCCAAAAATATAGGCCTTAGCCCCCCCCCCCCAAGGTAGAACCCACCCATCAAGCCTTATTTATTCTATACATTGCCTACAGGTCCAGTGGGAATGAAGCCCATTACATGGTCCAAAGGCCTAATAATTGGCCCAATGACCAAGTGAAATGTTACTTCACTATAACAGAACATATTACATAGTATATGGGATAGAAAATAAATAAATGGTATGTATTATTGGTATCTTGGTGTTGAGTGAATATATAGATGTTTTTCTGATGATTTTATGGGTATTATTCTTCATATGTAAATTGATTTTACTAATGAATTAGTACATGATGATGCTAATTTAAAAAACCTCTTATCAAATATTTTATTTAGAAATTTTGTAAGTGAAAAATAAAAAATGTGAGTTTCTAGATAATTTTTTTATTTTTTCAAGTACATCACCTTGGGGGGATCCAATTTTATTTCTTAAAAAGAATGTTGGTTCCTTGAGGATTTTTATTTATTATAAATCATTTAGTAATACAAAAATAATAACATGTTTCTTTTTACTAATATCAATGATTTTATATCTACTCCCAGGAGTATGTTATTTTTTTAGAGATTGATATCTATTGTAACGCCCTGACCCTAGTTACCCAGAGTCGGTGCATTATTACATAACATTGGCATGATCACAAGAATGATCAAGTCTCGAAAGACTGATTAGTTTAGTAGCTTTGGAATAACTAGATACATTAATAAAGATTACATTACATCATAAAATGAAAACTACAAAAACATAGTCTCCATAGTCCACACTAATACTATCCCTCCAGGTCATTCATAATTTACTTCTTCACAATCCTAGGAAAAATAAAACATTGAAAGGGGTGAGCTCAGATTCTCAGTAAGGATAAAAATATAGAAAAAGATTTCCTAGATAAGCATAAACAGTTAAGGCAATGTATAATTAAAAGAAAAGCCTTTTAAAATTTAACTTCAACATAGTATAGCAAAAATAAAATGAAATAATGCCATTTACTTATTCACATGGATATTCTGCTAATCGAATAATCACATGAAATATCAATAACCACTTTCATAATGATGGAATTCCTAATTCCAGACTATCATAACCACATATCCAAGGCCTCATGCCAAGGCTACAAATAATATTTTATCAAGGCCTTATGCCAAGACACTAGTTTGTCTCATTAGACCTACCGATGCATTGAGGAGCTATACCGAGCTACACCCGTCACTTATTAAGTAAAATTCATTCCTCATATGAACAGGTTTAAACATAAACATTCGTACTAAAACTATCATACTGAATGTCACTACTTTAGCCAAAACCCACGAATGGTATAAAAATAGCACATCTACAGTAAAACATAACACATTTGATACAATATAGAAGATTTTATTGTATCATATTAACCACAATCGAGAATGATGAAGGATATTGACATTGATGAAAATAATCATCAAAATGATTAAAGTGAAATTTCCCCCTTTTTCTTGAAATCATTTAAAAGCCACACTATTTGTCAAGAATCCATTTAAAATAGATTTTAGAATCAAAGTGTCCCACACCACTTTGAAACTTTTACAAGGAATTTTGATTTGAAAACATCCCATATAAATAAATCCTTAAAACCATTTTTAAAACATGTTCATTAATGAGAAAGATTTAGAATAATCAATCCTTAAAACATTTTAAAATGTCATTTTAGTTACAGTTCCTAACCAAAAGAGAGACACTTGAATAAAAATAATTGAGGAAATAAAAACTTTGTAATATCATGAGAATAAAGGGATTCATGATATATTATGTCAAAGTACATTATATACACCATATAATAGTGATTTGGTGTATAACAATAAAGGAGTCTCAATGGAATGTAAATTGAGATGAAATCTCTCATAAAGGCCATATCCTTAGGTTAAAGATAAATCAACAACATAATTATGAGTGAAAAATATAAATACACTCAATATGATTGGATATTCAGTGTAAAACAATCAAAGTACATTCACACATATTCTTGTAAAAACAACACCAATGAATTGGATGTTTAATTCAACAAATCGAGATTGAGTAAAAATTTCTCTTATCAAGTTCATACCGATGACCTGATAATTTATCAGTGGAGTGATTATGTGTATTAAAAGTATATCCACAGAAAGGGGAGTGGAATTTATGACATAATCAAATGAATAGAGATTCTACACATAATCTTGGAGTAAAATAATCAATGAAGTATGCGTAAAGCCGAATGAGTGGAACTTGAAATTTCAAATTCCCTTATTGATTTGGTAACATAAAAAACATACACCCATGAAAGAAGGATCATAAAATTATGATGTAAATATACATGAATTAATGTATATTACACAATTAATACAAACATGGGTAGTACACACACCTCATGTAATAAATAAGTGGTGAATAATGGAATTCTCATGGAATTAAAAGTCAGATAAGAAACCCCATACTCTGTAATTTATCCTTGGTAGAGGGTAGGTTAAACTCCTGTATAATGGTGAAATAATTGTTATTGAATTCTACAAGAATCATATTCATTAATATGATATCATATATGATCTTTTAACATTGATTTGTTAATAATATCTTAGAATTATCGTCGTTTTGGGTGTTAACGGGTTCATTTTACTTTATATTATTTGTTATCTGAGCCATATTTGTTTCTAATGGGATTTATATTATTCATATCCAGAATGATGTCAAATATATATACATTATTTTTAATAATTAAATGAGAATTATTCTTGAATGTATATGATGGGGAATGAATCTCATCACGTTCGTGGAAACGGTAGTCCGTACGTACACACGATCGAAAATATCATTCTTTAGATATTAAAATAAAATTTAATATGATTTTAAATCATATATACAGAATAATTATCATGTTATATTTATTATTTACGTGAATTAAACATCATTATTATAACCATCAAAATAATAATGTTTTGAATAACAATTACACCATGACGTGGAGATGGTAAGCCGTACGTACGCACGTATGGTGACATGCCATTCAAAGGATGGATAGAATACTGAAATATGGTTGTACAATGTTTATAATGACATAAAAGTATATATAATATACTGGAGTTATTATTTTAGAGTGGAAATAACAACAAAAGAAGAAGTGGAAGAAGAAAGGAACTTGAAAAAGGGTGGTGAAATCATTACCTCTTCCTCGAGTTGTTCCTTTTGATTTGATCAAAAGGGCCCATTAGGTTGGCTTTATGACTAAATTAAGGCCTCTACGATGATTTTATGGAATTTTAGAGAGTACTTGGGCAGGTTTTGTCCGAACCAAAAGGCTTTGAAGGTGTGAATTAATGAGAAGGGGGAGTGCCCTTTTATAAGAGGGGTGAGGGGCACCTTTGGAAAGGATAGAAATATTATTTTATAATAAATTCATATTAGGTTTATAATGGCTCAAAAGTGAATTATTTAAAGGATAAGGTGGGGATAGGTAGAAAACCACTCAACCAATAGGATTTATACAGGTTTGGGTTACTATATTAACCTTATCTTTAAGTATTAACTCTTAGTTAATTCGTTTCACTTTTACAATGTCTCTTTGTATCTTTATATTATATGGTTAATAAACTTACTATATACATCCAAGAGACCCCCAAGTGGTCCATTAATGATACAAATATCATGATATAAGTCTATTGGACGATCCTTACATTTTTAGGAATTGAATATCAATTAATAATATAATATTTGTCTTAAAAACTCTTTTATGTCAATTTTGATACTATTCAATAATTGATTTTTGTAGAAATCATAACAGAATGATTACTTCAAATAAAGGTAATTAAATCAATCATAAAATGTCATATTAACCTAGAAAATTATTTGTATTTATAAAAAGTCTCAAATTACTTTTATTTGGGTATTTATAATATCAATTATTCTAATTGTTCGTTAATTAGTAATTACTACATCATCATTGTGTCATAAATAAATTAAATTATTTAATGTCTAAAAATTATAAATAAAATACCATTATGTAGGAAATA
Source organism: Viscum album (assembly GCA_963277665.1). Classification (NCBI taxonomy): domain Eukaryota; kingdom Viridiplantae; phylum Streptophyta; class Magnoliopsida; order Santalales; family Viscaceae; genus Viscum; species Viscum album. The sequence continues at coordinate 1,870,139,169 of OY728159.1, forward strand.
TTTTTATCTTTCTAATTAATATTTATAGTCCAAAATAAAACATATATAACTCTTTGTAAAAATTGTTTTTCTAAAATATATTTTCTTTTGTCATTTTTGTATTTATTTTAACATAATTAAAATAAAGTGTCCCTATCACCTACAAGTGGCTCCATGGGGTCCCAAAATTAACCCAAAGATTCTCATGGCCACAAATGTATCCACCAATAAGGTTAGGACACGTTTTAGGGTAATTTAGTATTATTATAATATTATTTGTTTAACTCATATTTACTGGATTTACCCTTTAATAATGGTAAATAAAATATTTACCGATGTAATTATTCAAAATGTCTAAAAATAAAAGTTACCTATTTACACAATTTGTACATCCTGATTCCATATATGGAATCCATTTTTCCAAATTAAAAATATATAAGTGGCAGAAATTAATTTAAAATTAATCCCCGCTGTCAAAACCAAAAGCATGTTTTTAAGATATAATAACTATCAAAAGATTGATACTTGTTTATGTTCGGTTTAATTATGAAATTATGTCCAATGACAAAAATTGTATTAAATGGTAAAAATTTATTCTAAATATACTTTAAAACCACTCAAATTCATTATATATCACTATTAAGTATTTTGATTAAAAAGTTGTTTTTAATTAAAATTTATTAATTTTCACTATTCATCAAAATATTAAAGTTATCAGAAAATTACCAAAATTTAACCCTAAGCTAATTTCAATATTACAAATAAAAAAATGAAGTCCATTTCAAAAGATAAAATTTATAAAATTTCAAAAATTAGGTATTACTATTAATAACGGCTAGTTTGATTGGTTGTGGTGTGTTAGAATCTTGAAGTTGCGTACAATGCACACCATTGCATTATTTCAAAGGGAAATGTACCGTGGAAGCTTGGGGTGTTACATTCTACCCTCCTTCAATAAATTTCATCCTCACAATTTTTCTAAAATTGGGCTTGAGAATATAATGGAAAGTCCCACATTGGAAAAAGATTCAATAAAACTATCACTTTAAAAGAAAGGAAGAGAGGTATAAAGGTCACCAAAGATAACACATACTAGGATTCCATGTAGGGAAACATGGATATATATGATAAACTAAGTGTTACGTTCTGATGGAGAGGGATAGAAAGAATGATCAGAAGAAAGTTAAAAATAATAAAATCACAAACTTATGTTGGGACAAACAGTCATTAGTCTCCCAATAGGAAAAGTAAACGGACAACATTTTTTGTTTTAAGTTACATTACATAAGCAAGAGGAATTCATTTATGATATTGACTAAGAACATAAAGATATATACGTACTTTTTAAGTAGAGTTTCATTTGTTAATAAATTTTTACCACTAACTCATTTTTTTGAACAATGTGTATTCAAGAAGACTTGGTCACAATGGAAGTGCTAGAATAAACTTCTATATAAATAAATGATCCATATAGGATAAAATATATATTTACCTAGTCTTTAGAGATTTGTCAAAACCAAAATGGTTAGTATAATATCTGATGATCCCTCAAATGTATAATCCATTAGAGGGAAATAACACTAATCTCAATTTCTAAAATTAAACCATCAATACCCCAAAGTTAAATAAATACCATTCAATAATCAATTGTCATTAAAATCATTCAATATAATCCACACTAATATTGAAACCCAAAACTTATAAGAATGTAGTCTTCCATGTTAAATTGTATATCCAAATGACATTAATTACTCTTAAAGTCACATACTTAAAAGTAATTAACCTAATCATTTCCATAAATTACCCTAATCACTATAAATGCACAATAAAAACATAGATAAAAATCCACCATTACTCCTCAAATGAAATCCCATACATTTCTATTTTCCTTGGGATATAGTGTTCACAACAATGAGAACAACTTCTGAAATAACATTTATCACTTTATCACCAAATCATTTTCCTATACATAGGGTATTCATTTGATAAGACATAAGATCCCAAATAAAATTATTATTGATCAATAAAATCATTTAACTAAAAATAATTAGTCACACTAACCAGGGACTTCACGTAGTCCAATGGTAGGCGATAAATCCCAATCACACTTTGGTTGTGGGTTCGATTCCCACAGCTTTGTCTGACGAGACGGGTTGTCATGTGGTCTGCGTGTTGTCCTTTTTCAAAAACTATATTTTATAACATTACCAAAATGAGATAAATTCCTCAAAATAACCATAACATAATTTAACCACAAATCTTATCTCATACCTTTCATTTTCACCCCAAATTATAATAACTTATAATTGCCTCAAACCCAACGATCATATAAAACAAAATGGTTATTTATAACTATATCCACAAGAGAAAAGTTAATTCTTCCTCAAATATCACTCTCACATGGAAAACTACAGGGTTAAAAATACAAGAGAAAATTATTCCAAAGTAAACACATCAACAAGGAGCACTAATACTTTTTAAGCATTTCTCCAACCATTTATTCCCACATAGTTTCTTCTTTGACCAAGAAAATATCCTATAGAATAGGGCATTCACTCGGGTAATGGCCAGGTCCCCTATATTTACGACAAATGACTGTAAATGGATTCTTGGGACCATTTTTATCTTCTTCCATAGTACTATTCATATTTTTTCAGCAATTCATCACTTTATGTCCTTCCTTCCCGCATGTAAAACATTTCTTTGTCCCATTGAGACACTTTCCTGGGTGTCTCCTTCCACATTTTCTGCATGATGGAAATTGAGGATTCCTTTCTCCATGGACTCCACTGTTGGAGATCTTATCATTCATCACCTTTCTCTTCATTTTTGAGTCCGGGAATTGGTTAATATATATATTGTTGATCATATTTTTTGAAAATTGATTTGGCATAAAGACAATATCTTTTACACCAATAAATATTCCATTTTGTTACTCATTGCCACCACCTTTCCCACCTTGTACATCATTCTCAAAGTCACTATGACTTCCTTGGAATCCAGCCATTGACTAAAACCAGAAAGCATTGTGTGAGTAAAAGTTTTCATAAAATAATTTAGAGATTAACAAGTCACCATATTCTCAATTTGAAACACATTAGGATTAACCAAGGTCATTTACACTCTTCTTATAAATATAATACTTCAAATCGGTTTATAAAGAAAATATAAATTATTCTAAGAATATCCCCTGGGAGTGTCATAACCAAGAGTGCAGTAAGGCCTGTTGTCATGGACCAATTCACATTAGAGTCTAGCTCAAAGCGGTGTTTTCAGGTTTTACCCCTAGGTACATCTGTGCTAGAGCCACCTCTACCTGCTCGTATCTAGACAGGGATGTATTGCTCGGAAAACTCAAAAAATCTCTACAATACCAAAATTCTAGGAAGTTCTTCTATACTAATCCTCAATGTCCATCTTAGGTCTACGTGCTCTAATAAGAGTTTATCTAAATCTAGCTTCCAAGATTTGTACTAAACTTCCTTTGATACCAACTGTAACGCCATAACCCCAGTTACCCAGAGTCGGTGCATTATTACATAACATTGGCATGATCACAAGAAAGATCAAGTCTCGAAAGACCGATTAGTTTAGTAGCCTTGGAATAAGTAGATACATTTATAAAGTTTACATTACATCATGAAATGAAAACTACAACAACATAGTCTCCATAGTCCACACTCATACTATCCCTGACGGTCATTCATAATTTACTTCTTCACAATCCTGGGAAAAATAAAAAATTGAAGGGGGTGAGCTCAAGTGCTCAGTAAGGATAAAAATATAGAAGAAGCATTCATAGATAAGCATAAACACTTAAGGAATTTTATAATTAAAACAAAAGCCTTTTAAAATTTAACATCAACATAGTATGGAAAAATAAAATGAAATAATGCCATTTACTTATTCACAGGGATATTCTGCAAATCGAATAATCACATGCAATATTAATAACCACATTCATAATGATGGAATTAATAATACCAGACTATCATAACCATATATCCAAGGCCTCGTGAAAGGATACAAATAATATTTTGTCAAGGCCTTGTGCAAAGACACTAGTTTGTCTCAAGAGACCTACCGATGCATCGAGGATCTATAGCGGGCTCCACCCGTCCCTTATTAAGTCCAATGCAATCCTCATATGAACATGTTTAAACATAAACATTCGTACTAAAACTAACATACTAAATGTCAATACTTTATCCAGAACCCATGAATGGTATAAAAATAGAACATCCATAGTCAAACATAACTCATTCGATAAAATATAGAAGATTATATTGTATCATATTAACCTCAATTGATAATGATGAAGGATATTGATATAGATGAAAATAATCATCAAAATGATTAGAGTAAAATATTCCCCTTTTTCTTAAAATCATTTAAATGTCACACTATTTTTCAAGAATCCATTTAAAATAGATTTTAGAATCAAAGTGTCCCATAACACTTTGAAACTTCTAAAAGGAATTTTGATTTGAAAAATTTAATGTCCATATAAATAAATCCTTAAAACCATTTTTAAAACATATACATTAATGAGAAAGATTTAGAATAATCAATCTTTAAAACATTTTAAAATTTCATTTTAGTTACAGTTCCTAACTAAAAGAGATACACTTGAATAAAAATAATTGATGAAATAAAAACTTTTTAATATCATGAGAATAAAGGGATTCATGATATATTATGTCAAAGTATATTATATACACCATATAAAAGTGATCTGGTGTATAACAATAAAGGAGTCTCAATGGAATGTAAATTGAGATGAAATCTCTCATAAAGGCCATATCCTTAGGTTAAGGATAAATAAATGACATAATTATGAGTGAAAAATATAAATACACTCAATATGATTGGATATTCAGTGTAAAACAATCAAAGTACATTCACACATATTCTTGTGAAAACAACACCAATGAATTGGATGTTTAAATCATCAAATCGAGATTGAGTAAAAATTACTCTTATCAAGTTCATACCGATGACCTGATAATTTATCAATGGAGTGATTATGTGTATCAAAAGTATATCCACAGAAAGGGGAGTGGAATTTATGACATAATCAAATGAATAGATATTTTACACATAATCTTGGAGTAAAATAATCAATGAAGTATGCATAAAGCCGAATGAGTGGAAATTGAAATTTAAAATTCCCTTATTGATTTGGTAACATACAAAATATACACCCATGAAAGAAGGATCATACAATTATGATGTAAATATACATGAATTAAATTATATTACACAATGAATACAAATATGGGCAGTACACACACCAGATGTAATAAATAAGTGGTGAACACTGGAATTCTCACGGAATTAAAAGTGAGATAAGAAACCCCTTACACTGTTCTTTTTCCTTGGTCGAGGGTAGGCTAAGCTTTTGTATAATTGTGAAATAATTTTTATTGAATTATAAAAGTATCATATGCATTAATATGATATCATATATGATCTTTTAAAATTGATTTGTTAATAATATCTTAGAATTATCGTTGTTTTGGGTGTTAACAGGTTCATTTTCCTTTATATTATCTGTTATTTGAGCCATATTTGTTACTAATGGGATGTATATTATTCATATCCAGAATGATGTCAAATATTTATACATTATTTTTAATCATTAAATGATAATTAGTCTTGAATGGATACGATGGAGAATGAATCTCATCGCGTACGTGGAGACGGTAGTCCGTACGTACGCACGATCAACAATATCATTCTTTTGATAATAAAATAATATTTAATTTGATTGTATATAATATATACAGAATAATTATCATGTTATATTTATTATTTACATGAATTACACATCATTATTATACCCATCCAAATAATAATGTCTTAAATAACAATTGCACCACGACATGGGGACGGTAATCCGTTGGTATGCACCTATGGTGACATGACATTCAAAGGATGGATAGAATACTGAAATATGGTTGTACCATGTTTATAATAACATAGATGTATATATAATATACTGTAGTTATTATTTTAGAGTGGTAATAACAAATAAATAAGAAGTGGAAGAAGAAAGGAACTTGAAAAAGGGTGGTGAAATCATTTCCTCTTCCTCGGGTTCTTCCTTTTGATTTGATCAAAAGGGCTCCATAGGATGGCTTTATGACTCAAGTAAGGACTCTAGGATGAAGTGAGGGAATTTTAGAGAGTACTTGGGTAGGGTTTGGCCGAACCAAAAGGCTTTGAAGGTGTGAATTAATGAGAAGGGGTGGTGCCCTTTTATAAGAGGGGTGAGGGTTACCTTTGGAAAGGCTAGAAATATTATTTTATAATAAATTCATATTAGGTTTATAATGGCTCAAAAGTGGATTATTTAAAGTTTAAGGTGGGTATAGGTCGAAAACCACTCAACCGATAGGATTTAGATAGGTTTGGGTTACTATATTAACCTTATCTTTAAGTATTAACTCTTAGTTAATTAGTTTCACTTTTACAATGTCTCTTTGTATCTTTATATTATATGGTTAATAAACATAATATATACATCCAAGGGACCCCAAAGTGGTCCATTAATGATACAAATATCATGATATAAGTATCTTGGACGATCCTTAGATTTTTAGGAATTTAATATCAATTAATAATATAATATTTGTTTTAAAAACGCTTTTATATCAATTTTGACACTATTCAATAATTGATTTTTGTAGAAATCATAACAGAATGATTACTTCGAATAAAGTTAATTAAATAAATCCTAACATGTCATATTAACCTAAAAAATTATTTTTATATATAAAAAGTCTCAAATTACATTTATTTGGTTATTTATAATATCAATTATTCTATTTTTTTCATTAATTAGGTAATTACTGCATCATCATTTTGTCATAAATAAATTAAATTCCTTAATGTCTAAAAATTATAAATAAAATACCATTATGTACGAAATATTTTTATCTTTCTAATGAATATTTATAGTCAAAAATCCAACATATATAACCATATTTAAAAAAAAAATTTCGAAAAGATATATGCTTATGACATTTTTGTATTTATTTTAACTTAATTAAAATAAAGTGTCTCTATCACCTACAAGTGGCTCCATGGGGTCCCAAAATGGACCCAAATATGCCCATTGTCGGAAATGTATCCACAAATAAGGATATGATACATTTTAGGGTAATTTAGTATTATTATAATATTATTTTTTTAACCCTTATTTACCAGATTTACGCTTCAACCATGATAAATAAAATATTTACCGAAGTAATTATTCAAAATTTCTAAAAATAAAAGTTACCTATTTACAAAATTTGGGCATCCTGATTAAAAATATGGAATCCATTTTTCCAAATTCAAAACAGAGAAGTCGATTAAATTAATTTAAAATTAATTCCTGCTGTCAAAACAAAAAGCGTGTTTTTAAGATATAATAACTATCAAAAGATTGATACTTTTTTATGTTCGGTTTAATTGTGAAATTATGTCCAATGACCAAAATTGTATTAAATGGTAAAAATATATTCTAAATATACTTTAAAACCACTCAAATTCATAATTTATCACTATTAATTATTATGATTAAAAAATTGTATTTAATTAAAATTTAGTAATTTTCACTATTCATCAAAATATTAAAGTTATCCGAAAAGTACCAAAATTTCACCCTAAGATAATTTAGATATTACGAATACAAAAATGATGTCCATTTCAAAAGATAAAATTTATAAAATTTCAAAAATTAGGTATTACTATTCATAACGACTAGTTTGAATGGTTGTGGTGTGTTAGAATCTCAAAGTTGCGTACAATGCACACCATTACATTATTTCAAAGGGAAACATACCGTGGAAGCTTGGGGTGTTACATCAATTCATAATACCATTAGTTTATGTTGAAATATTTATATTTTTCAAATACTGGATTTTAGACTACATATGGGAACTATGATTTATTAGTTATACCTTTTGGGTTTTCTAATGCACCATATATATTTATGAATCATATGAATAGATTCTTCCAAGAATATTTGGATATGTTTGTTGCAATTTTAATTTATGATATATCCGTGTATTCTAAAATTCATGAGGATCATGGAATACACCCAAGGTTTGTTTTTGAAAATGTTAAAAAAATAAACATTATTGTATTTCCCCATTAACTTTCATTCGCATATGTTCAAATCTGTTTTTTGGGTTCCCTTTTCTAATGGGTGAGTATTTACAACCATGAAATTGGAGGATACTTGAAATGTTGACGTTAGTTTTTTTTTTGAATTTTAATCATACCTATAGTTTTTACAGCTTATTGGGAAGTTACAAGAAATGTAATGGGATTACATGACATGTATTTTTCACTAGATATATCATGTTAAATAAATATACAATCGGGTAATTTTATACATTGTGTAATGGTTTCACATCATGTAATGCGAAAAAGAGATTTTTAATTAAAAAGGGAGTGCATTTTTTCTAACATAAAATGAGAAAAATTCACGATGTGTAAGGTATTAAAATCCATGAAAAAACTATATTTTTATATTTCAAGGCGATGTGCAGGTTATTATGGAATTATTATATTTTTAACCCTTCTCTTCTCAGCTAGAGATCTTAACCTATGAATTTTTTGGTGACTCCTTTCCCTAAGAATCACATTGTTAAACAATTGATCAGTAGGGTTTGGAACTTCATCTCTTCAAATAAGACTTAATATTGGTTCATCTCTCATTTGTTATTATGGACCCATTTATTATAAGGAATGGTAATGGGTTTGTGTTTTATATCAACCCTTTTCAATATGTAGTCATTCCATGTCATTTGAAGGAAGATCTTGGAGTTTCCAATCACCATTATGAAAGGCGGATTGGTTTACTACGTCATTGAGGTGGTTGGATCTATCCAAGTGTTACAATTTTTAGAATTTATTATTGTTCATATTCATTCCTTTTTATTTGAAATAAAATTTCATGTGATGAAATTTTAAAGGGCATGGGGCTATGTTTTAAAATGGGTTTTTCTTTGAAAATAGAATTTACCATGACTTAGAAGAAAATGGATCTTCAAACCCTCTTGAAAATTGTCTTGGATTTGAAATGGTTTTATAAAATTTTTAGCATGGTTATTAAAATACAAATTGAAAAACAATTCCTAATGGGAACCTTGGTTCTGTCATGAAAGGGGAATGGGTGGCCTTATTGTTTCTGAAACCACTATGAGGTAAACTCTTGAATATCAATATAATATGGCGAAAATCGACAATAGTTGGATCCAAACTTATACATTGTTATACTTGTGAGTGTCGTATATATATTATCCCATAGTCTAGTTCCTAGCTGGTAGGTGCATTTTTATTTTTGTTTGTTTTTAATGGCATGATAAATTTTCCCATGGATGTTGGCTCGCATGTATATTTATATTTGGGTTTTTACCTAGTTTATTTCATAACGATCATTTTTTGGATTTGGAAAACATGATATAAAATTTATAGGAAACAAAAGGATTATCTGAGAAATATTTTAAAATATTTTATTTATAAATTTCTGGTAATTTTTTTTGTTTTAAAACTAGAATTTGTGCATTCCTAATATTTTTACTTGTATAGATTCTTTGGTGGTATCATGTTGGGCACTATTTTTTACACCCAAAATCTACCGTTGGGAGACTATATACCTTTTTTGTATGATGTGGGTAATGGGAAGGATGTTATTTATAATTTTTTATTCCCCTTTAATCAATGTTTCATAGTGGGAAGCATTTTGGAGGAGATAGTTGGTCACATGGAGGCTATATTATCTATAGTTATCATGCTTTCTCTTTTAGCCTATTTTGATCAATTGTATCATTCTTCTATTTCCACATTGTAAACTTGTTGTATGTATTGTTATTCTAATATTAAATACTTTTCTTATTATATTTCTTGAACCTCACCACGTAATGGGAAAACATAGGTGACTGGTCTGGTTAATCTGGGTTAGTCTATTACAATTTTTTATCAAAGGAGTTTACTCAGCTTGAATTGGGTCATCCCTATGTGAGTTGGTGTGGTTTCATGGTTTAAAAATAGTGGGATCATATAAATTTAGATTGTAGGTGTATAAAAGGGGCTTGAAAAAATCACTCCAATGACTAAATCCTAGATTCCATGGGTGGTTGAAAAAAGTTTACTGAGTCCAAGACCTAGTATTTAGTTTCATTTAAACGAATTTTATAATAATTTTTTTTTTCAATTAACCCAAATACAAATTTTTTGGACATGGTTCATGTGAGGTTTTTTTTGTATAAACTACTTGGGGAGTTTATATTGATGGACATATTCATTAAAAAATGTGTTCCTTTTTTTTATATTTCATAACTAATTTAAATTATTATCATTTTAAATCATTTTTTGGATTCAAGATGTTTTTTCAATGGTTTTGGACTTTCTCGTAACTAATTGTTTGTTAAATTATGTGAAATAGACAATTAATCCTAGAAGATATCTTCCAGATATGAGAGGGGAATCCATAAAGAATGTTCGAGAGGAAAATTATTCAGTATACAATTATTTATTGGAAACAGGGATCTATACCATTCGAACTCGAGGTAAAGTTGGCATAGTGAACCCAAGATGAGCAATGGATCATAGCTCTAAATTTTCCAAGAAGCATCCACCTGTCTTTTATGGTGAAAAATGAAAAAAAATATTCAAAGGAGTCAATTGGACAAATTTATAGGATCTTCAACTTCTTGAAGACTCCTCAAGACTTGATAACGGGGTTTTCCATTTATATGCTTGACGGTCTAGGAAGAAGATGGTGGGAATATGTAGTGCTAGATAAGATTCATGAATATATTATAGGGGTTTCATTCAATAAAATATTTAATCAGTAGTTTTATCTGGAGAATTTACATGTGGAAATAACCCAGGAGTTTCTAACCTTGGAGAAAGGGGAGCATAAGATTATGATGTAATCCACCCTTTTTGCTGACCTGGTGTATCTGGCATAAGATGTTTTCACAAACGATTACAAAAAGGATTATAGAATTGATATAGGGATGTGGGTTGATGTTCATTTGTTGATAGTTCTTCTTTTCTTTTCAAAATTTCTGAAGGTAGTGGAAAAAATATAATTAACTGAGCAAGAAAAATCATGGAGGACTGGTTTGGGTGGAGCTTCAGTGGGTTTAGCAGTCATCCATGGTGCTTCTTCTGGTCAAAATACTAAGTGTAAGAGTGGTCATTTTTCTACAAGACATATTTAAAGGGATTCATTGTGGCAGAAAAATGTTATCTTCTACCAGTGTTGGAGGCATGGTTATACAAGGCCTCATTTAACAGAGGATCTGAGGACATTTCATCTTTGTATGTGATCTAGCCATCTAAAACATTTTTGCGACAAGGTGTTCCAAGATATTAATGTGGGATCCACATTCACCAAGGGATAATAGGTTCACATTAATGAAACCAGTAGTTTTGGGTCTCATTCTCAACCCTATGGGGATGTCCATGTGGCTATGTCTGGATGACATTATGTGAGAGAGTGTACACCTGAGGAATTTAAAGCAAGTCCAGCTACTCTTAGAGATACAATGTTTATTTCATCATCTATGGTTAAAGATTTGTTTCATAAATTATATTATAATATATGAATTTAATAAAATTTTCCATTATAAATGATTGTAGAAAGTGATGATAATGGTGGAATTTATCAACGCAAAAAACAAGCACTAACAAAGAGAAGATTGTATCAGCACTTTTTTAGGGATGATAATTATCACCCTTTTTCAGCACATAATTTTTAGCACCCTTAATGGGATCCTTTATCAGTTTTTAGCACTGAAAAATGTATAAAAATGATATAATTAAATAAATAAAAAATAAAAATGAGTTTTTTAAAAACACATTTAAAAAAAATATTAATTAAATAATTATTGATAAAAATGAATAAATTAATTAAAAATATATATTTTATTAATAATAATAAATAGCATATATTAGATATATAGATATATGTATAATGGAAACTAAATAAATAAAATAAAAATAATTTACTTCAGAAAAATATTAAAAAATTTATTTATTAAATAACTATTGATAATGTTAAAAAATATTATATATTTAATATTTAAATATATATATGATTGTATATAAATATATATAATACCAAATATTTATTATTTACATTAAATATTAATATATTTAGTAATTAATGGTTTATAATTAAAAATTAATATGAATTAAAAATACAGAATAATTTCTTCGAGTAATGGACATAATTGAATGTCATTTAATTTTTCAATTTAGCATTTATCAAATGTGTGTTATATTTTTTTTACATACATAAACATAATTATTGCATTTTTATAAATGTATACATCCAAACATTTATTCAATTAATGAAATCATATATAGAATCACATACACCTAATATTTTGATAATTTATTAAAATTTTAGTATTCGTTTTAGGATTTAATTATAACATGACACATTTAATATGTTATGTTTTTAATCGGTAAATATATTTATTTTTTAAAATTAATAAATTCAGGTATTATATATTTATTTTTGGTGTGTTTTATTTTTCTTATTTTTTATTTTTTGGGAATTTAATCAATTTCTATTAATTATTATATATTTATTTAATTACTATATTTTAATATTTTTAATATGTGTTCACCTTTATTTCAATATATATCAACATTTTTTAAATAATTTTTTTAATTAATAAAATTTTACCATTTTTTAGTACAGTTAAAGTGTACTCATTTTTAATTATTCAATTTCACACATTTTTAACAAGTGAAAACTTAAGATTAAATATTTATTAATCATGTTAAAAATAAATTTGTAAATAAATTTTTATAAATAAATATATTTATAAATATATATTTATTATAATTATTCATTTATTATTACAAATAAATAAATATTATTCTTTAAAAAATTATTTATATAATTATAAATAAATAATTACAAATATTTAAATAATTATTAAATTATAATAAATTTATATAAAAAATGAATATATTTTCTATAAATATATATATATTTATATATTTAATATATATAAATATATATAATGATACAAATATTATTTTTTAAAGTATTTATATAATTATAAATTAATAATTATAAAATAATAATAAATATACTTAAATAATGAATATATTTACTATATATATTTATGAAATATATATATATATATATATATATATATATATTTATAAAAACATATTTAAAAAAAATTATTTATAATTATAATTATAAATCCTTTATCAGCGCTTATGCTATAAGGATAGATAAAGATTGATTTTATCTACACTTTTTTAGCACTAATAAAGATATAGATTTATCAGTGCTAAAAAGTGCTAATAAATCTTTATCTTTATCAATACTAAAAAAGTGATGATAAAATCAATATTTATCAATGCTTATTAAATTAGCACTGAGAAGATAGATCTTTATTTGTATTTTTTAGAAGCATTGATAAATGTTTCTTGATCTATTTTAAGAACCCTAACCATCATGAACCAATTCGTGATTTCTAAAAATCTACGTGGAAGCCACATACTTCTGGCACTCCTTGTTGTTGAATTCATGCTTGAATATAGGATAGAATTAAGGATCCAAATATTCCAAGTATCGAATGATTCAAGGGTCAAATGAAACTAATCCTCAAAAGAAATCAACTTTTTTTAATATTTCTACATTTCCTCGGTTATCCACAAAACGTTCTGAGGCTACATTCATGTATCCCAACAACTCCAGTTGAACTATTGTATATTAAAACAACCCAAAATTCATTATTTTTTTGATATAAAGAAGTATCATCATCCTTGATATCATGTGGATCTCCATTGAAAATAATTATTACTATACTACTTGAAATACATCAAACCCAATGTTGGGTCATGTTGTTGTGAAGTATAACAAGCTCTCAATACCTTTATTCCATGATATCTACCACTTTTCAATCATCAACATTGGAAAAATTCATCCATATAGTAGTCTATAATGTCATTGGTTTCTAATATTCCTCTACACATCCCTTGGGAACTTCCTTTTTATATTTTCATTGATAAATTAATGTTCTATGATTTCCATGATTCGCCTATAAACCAAGGAAAGTGTTTGGCTCCCCAATCATAGACTTCTCGATATTTTACCTCATATGATCTAAAAAAAATTAATTGTTCTTTTTTGAATCCTCAAATATTATCTTTTTCAACATATATGATTACCAACATCCTTTGATCATTCATCTTCTTGATATAGAGATTTGGATCAACTATACCTCACTAAAACAAGGATTTCTTAGGTATGCATTGGATATTAAATACCAGTTCCTCGGGGATTTCATTTTCTTATAAAAAAATTATTTTAACTAAAAACCATTTATGTTCTTTTCATCCATAATAAACACATTAAATTTCTCAATGTATGCGCCATTCAGATCTTTATTAAGGAACATGTATTTGGTATCCATTTGGTATACTTTTAAATACAATTTCACAGAAATAGCAAAGAAAATTGAAATATTTTCCAACCAGCCTATGAGAGTATATTTATTAAAAATATAAATTTACTTGATCTAGTAATCCCCCTAACACACTATCCATTATTTATTTTGATCCACTTTTCCACAGTTAATTAGTTTATTACATAACACCCATATGGTTCAAATAACATTTCTTCCTTAGAACAATGGAACAATTTCCCATGTCACATTGTTCTTATTTGGATCAAGCTCATCATGAATAGATTTGATCCCATTATCATCATTTTCAGCCTCTCCAAATAATTTATGCTTTACTTGTGTAAAAATCTGGTTTTTATAGAGTCTTACTCCTCTATTTTTTCACAAAAGTTGTCTGATCACTAATTACATTTTATTTACCAATTTCTATATTTCTTATATTTATTGCAATAAAACTATCATCTACATCAACTTCATCTCCATAATAGTTATTATTAAATTTTTTTCATGAGACTCATACCCCATATATTTTATTTTTCTGGTAATACTATGAGAATTATTTATAACATGAATGATTACTACTTAGTGTATTTTATGAAACATAAGTGCATGTCCACAAGAGACGGAGGATTATGTCTGTCAAACAATAAAATTATATGATAAATGTATGGGAGATGAATTGATGAGGATGCTAGTTTTCTATAACTTTTACCTTTGAATGAATTAATAGGATAGCACCTTCTATAATGGATTAATTATTTTATTAAATCCAATTACACATTTTATTAAAAGCATAATAAAGTTCTTTCAAACAATAAAATGTTGGGGTTCTCCTATTAGAATTATCTACAACATTCACCTTTGATCGTGATTATCTTTTTATTTATTTATTTATTTTAAATAATTAATATTTTATGAAACCAAGAGGATGGATATGAATTGAAAATGGATACACTCTAATCATTTGAAAAAAAAGAGTATGAATATGGATGTTAAGATTTCATTAAGTATGCAATAGAGCATGCATACATCCATTATAAAATCCTTTATTTGATATTTCATCATTGTTATTCAGGAAAAACTAGTCTGATTGAGTTGAAAGAACATTTTATTTGTCACAAAATAGATCATAGTTATGAATAATGGACTAAACAGAGAAAAAAACATAATGTGCACCCTATTGGGAGGATTTTGCGGTTTATAAAACATTTTTTATGAATACCTGTGTAAATGATGATGTAGATTTCCTGGGATAAATGATAAAAGAAATTTAATATGAACTTCATGATTTTAAAAAGTTTTTTGAGATGTTATATAACTATTCTAAGAGAACATTGTATACTGGTTGAACTATATACACAACATTTCCATCTGTATAGAAGATACATAATTTGAAATTTGGTAGTGGATAGAGTGACACTAGCTTTACAAAACTACATGATCTTAGGAATGATATGATACTAGAAGAAAATGAAATACTGTGTAAAAAATATAATGATAAATGAATGATATATTAAATGGGATTGGTGCCTAAAAATTTAATTTTTATCCAAATGATTCCATATTGTTTTTAAAGGACCATGAATCACTCCTAAAACTCCATAAATGTGGCGTGGATCAATAAAAGAAAAATTAATCATGTCCTTGGAAAATTTTACAGTACATTCCTATCATTCCATGGCTTAGAAGACTATGTGATGGCTAGAAAAATGCGAGATAGTTGACATGGTATGTAGATAAAAAAATTAATGATGGAAACCTACATCATCCAACAGATTATCCTTAGTTGATTTAAATTGATTACGAGTATCCTGTTTTTTGAAAATATAAGAGAAACATTCACCGTGTGTTATCTACAGATAGAATAAATCCTTTTGGTGTAAAAATAAGTACTCACATTACATGGACCTTGATGCTGACAAATTATTACTTTCCTCCAAGGTTATGCGTGAAGTGGAAATAGATTATGTTATATCTGCTCATATCTGGACCAAATAAACATGGTAATTATATTGATGACTATTGGGATCCACTAATCAATGAACTAAAATTGATGTCGGATATAGTTGTTACAGTGTATGATTCTCATAGAAATTAAAAATTCACAGTAAGGGAATTTTTTTACAGGATAATAAATGGATTCCTTGATTATGGAAATTTATCAAGATATAAGATTAAAGGAATATTGGGGTGTCCTGTTTGTTAAAAATGGACACAACTAATTCAGTTGAAAAATTCCACCAAAACTGTGTTTTTAGAAAATTGAATTTTTTTCCTCAATGACATAAATACCAATCCTGGATGAAAACATTAAATGGGAATATCAAACAAGGTATAATATCATATCAAATAATCGGTGATCAACTATTCATAAAGTAAAATATATTGACAATGTTTTCGGAAAACCATTTTAAAAAACGATACGAAATAAGGTTTAAAGAAGAGAAATTTTTTCTTTGAATTTCCATATTGGAACTGTTTTCATGTTTGACCATTTCTTGATGTCATGCATACAGAAAAAATATATTTTATAGTGTTATTGGAATGATACTAAATTTTATTAAAAAAATTAATGGTGGAACCAAGGCTAGGTTACACTTGATTGACAAAGGGATAAGGGAAGAGTTTGAACAGGTCATGGGTAAAGGGAAGAATTTTCGTCCTCCAACAATTCTCACTATATCCATATAGGAATCATTTCAATTTTTTCTTTTACTTATTAGTGTAATAGTTCAAAATGAATATTAACCAAATATCAACAATATTGTGTCAACAAATAATTTGAAGTTAAAGGGCATAATAAAAAATTATTTTCATGTTTTGATGCAAGATTTAATTCATGTTTCGTTATGTTTCTTTATACCTAAAAATATATGGTATATATTAACAAAACTCTACTTTTTTTCAAAGACATATACAGAAAATTTATAAATATGATTAAGTTTACAATAATGAATAAGGAGAAGTCATATTTTATGAATTATAAATGTTTTTACAATAATTATTCTTTTATATAATTGTCCACCTAATAGTTAAATTGGTTAAAAATGATCAACTATGTGGTCTTGTCCATTACAGATATATGTACCCCATAGAAAAGTACATGAAAATTTTTAATGGGTAAGTCAAGTATAAAAGTTGGAAAGAAGGTTGTGTTGTCAAATGATATATTAATGAAGAATATATTTAATTATGTATTTATTACATATCAAATGTGGAGAGAATGCTTCTCCCAAAGTCCCATAAAAGTAGATACCTTATAGCCAAAGGGATTTCTGGTAGTATTGTTGTTAAAATTTCCTTGAAAATCCAGTAAAAGAACACATTTATATTTTACATAATACTAATGATACTAATCCATGAATTTAGTTCTACAAATAAATTCATATTGATTTAAATTCATCAAGGGCTAAAGGATGGATTTCAAATACACATAATCAATAGTTTATGGGATGGTTCTGATATTAAATTTATAAGGAGTTATTTGAAAATCTGAATTAAATAATTGAACGACATCAATGGATAGCCAAGGGATGGAATCCAAATTGCATATCTTATATTGGTTTTGTAATAAATGGATATAAATTATATAAAAAAGGACTTGATGATTGTAGTACAATGAAAAAAAGTGATGTTATTCTTTTTGAGGAAGAAATGAATATATCTACTTCCAATGATAGAAATCCAATTTATGAAAAAATGTCATATTTTGGAATTATATTATAAATATATGAGTTGGATTATACAAAATGTGATGATCTGATTTTACATTTCAAATTAGTGGACAATATGAGTGTAGTTATTATTGATGAAATGAGATTTGTGAATGTGAACTTCATTGTGGAAGGGGGAAAAGGTGAGTCACTTATAATGTCACCAAAAGTAGTGAAAGTACTTTATGTCTCAGGTAATGCAAAAAAAGAATGTGTTGATTATCCTGCTGGCGACTAAATGAATATTGGGTCAGATGAAAATTCAACCAAGGATGACCCTTTGATTGGGAGATCACAATCAATTCATGTCGGTCTCAATGTAAACAATGTCTGGTACATTATAAGGAACCACAAAGAGGGGATTTGGATTCTCAGTAGAGAAACCAAATCCCAAAAACATTTAAAAAAATATAGTTAAATTAGAAGGTAAGAGTGTTTTTTAATACAATATGTTTTTTCTCATAATATTATATGTTATATAATTCATTTAAAAAATATAAATTAATTGTTTTACTACTCATTGGAATAATGTATCCTGCACTAGATGATGTTACCAATCTGTCAAAAGAGGAAACCATAACTAAAGATACCATTTGGGAAGATGTAAAGGCAATGTTACTATATATTTACTCTATTTTTTAAAAAATGTTTGTATAATAAAATGTTGATTTAATTTTCATAATTCGTTGAAAATTTTATTTATTTTAGAATATTTATATCTATGTTTCATGTTATTCAACACCAAAACTTATACATACTTCTTCTCCCTCCAAAAAATTTCACCCTAGCAGTGTAGTCATTTTTCAACTTATTTAATGTTCCCTTCACCACAATTGTTGGAAGAAAAACAATTCCAACTCATATCAATAATAGAGGTAATCTTGATATTTTCATATTAAAATAATTTTCTGGGGAATTAATGTGTTATTTCATATTTAATTTTAATTTATTTATTTTTAATATTACTAAAAAAATGAATTGTTATCTTTTAAAAGTGGATTCTTTTGTTCATGTTGGGGTGGTATTTCCATATTTCATGCCTTTTACACCAAAACATTGATAGATTTATTCTCCCTCAAACGCTTTTCACAAATTAAGTGTTTATATTTATCAATTTCCTTCATGTTCCCTCCACTAAAAAATCAAAGAGGTAATATTGATGTCTCCATAGTAAAATTAGTTTCTATATAATAAGTGTATTAGTTCATATTTATGATTAATTTATTTCATTTTAATTTTAATCATATTGTAATTGTTTTCTTATACATGTGGAATCTTTTTTTTGAGTTGGGGTGGTTTTTTTGAAGTAGTAGTGTAGGATGTTTGATAAATAAATTCAATAGAAATCATAGTAACATTAACTATTATGTTTTTTAAAATCTTTGGGATGTGTAGGAATGAGCCGCACCCCAATCTGACCTATGGTGTGACCGGTATGAATCAAAGTGCTTATTTCTATTTAAAATTGATATTATTTTAATTAAAAAAGAAAACAGAAATTCTCAAAATTGTGAAAAAATATTCAGATAATTTTTATACTACACAAAAGCTATCCATAAGTCATTTTTGACATCTAAAAATCAGTCTCACCACAATCTGATACAAGTCGTTCCCGATATGACACAAAGTGTTTGTTATCAGTTTAAAATCAACATATTACATTAAAAAGTGTATCTCACTAAAAACCAAGAAAACTCACATAGATTTTCTTAATAATTTTGGAAAACATTTCATAAATAATTTTTTATTTGTAGTAATTTTTCTCATATAAAACGAATTAATGATGTGATCGGTACGATTCAAGGTGCATGATTCATGATTAAAATGTAAATTTAGAAAAAAAGACAAGTAAGGTACTCAAAATTAAACAAATGCATTCATATTGTCTTTATACATTAGGAATGAAATACATATTTCATTTGGGATGTGTAGGAATCATCCTCACCTCAATTTAATGAACAGTGTTACTAGTATGACTCTTAGTGAATCTTTATTTAAAATTGAAATCAATTTTATTTAAAAGAACAAAAGACCAAATTAAAACTGCTAAAATTAATTATAATTTTTTTGGTACTTTAGGAAAATGATCCATAAGTCATCTGTGATGAGGTGGATCATCCTGACAATAATCTAATGCGTAATGTGACCGATATGAATCCAAGTGCGTCATTTTATTTCAAATTGACATCATTTTTTCTAAAAAGGAAAAGGAACATACTGAAAATCAATAAAATGAATTCCAATTGATTATATAATTTAATAAAATGATTTATAAGCCATTTGGGACATGTAGAAATCATCTACACCTCAATCGAAAACATGATGTTCCTGGTATGACTCAATGTGTCTGTTATCAGTTTTAAATTTAAATTTTAGTTCAAAATGTTTCACTCAATTAAAAATAAGAAAACATCCTCATATTTTATTTATAATATAGAAAAAAGATTCATATGTCATTTTCGACTTGTAAGAATCAGCATCACATCAAATTGACACATTATGTGACTGGTATGGGTCAAAATGAATGTTTCAAGCTTAAAATGAAATTTTAGTAAAAAAATATTATTCACCTTATAAAAACCAATAAAACACATTAATATTGTTTTGATACATTAGTAAAATTATTTATAAGTCATTTTAGACTTGTATAAATCAACTAAATCACAATCTGAAGAACGATGTTACTGGTTTGACTCAAAGTGTGTCTTTTTATTTAAAATTGAAATTAATTTTAGTAAAAAGAAAAATCACTTACTCAAAATAAATAAAGCACATTCATATTTTTATATACTTTTTTAAAATGATCTATAAGTTGTTTTTGACATGTTGGAATCATCCAAACCTCAATCTCATACACAATGTTCTTGGTATAACTGAATGTATCTATTATCTTTTTAAAATTGACATTTTTGTTCAAAAATTATTACTCACTAAAAATAAAGAAAACACACTTGAATTTTATTGATAATTTTGAAAAAAATAGTAAGTCATTTTTGAATTTTTGGAATTAGTATAATGGTAAATCGTTATATGAGGTGATCGATATGAGTCAAAATGCATGTTTCTTGTTTAAAATGACATTTTAGGGAAAAAGAAAATTGATATACTAAAAAAAAGAAAACACATTCATATTATTTTGATACTTTAGAAAAATTAACCACACATATTTTTAGACATGTAGAAACTGGACTCACCTAAATTTGTTTCACGGTGTGACAAGTATGACTCCTTGTGTGCCTTTTTATTTAAAATTGACAAAAAAATTAGTATAAAGGACAACTGAAATATTCAAAACCAAGAAACAGAATTAAAATTGTTTAGATACTTTACTAAAATGATCCATAATTCATTTGTGCCATGTAAGAATTAGTCACACCTCAATATGATACACGGTGTTCTTAGAATGGCTCAATGTTTTTATTATTAGTTTAAAATCGACATTTCAGTTAAAAAAGCTTCACTCACTAAAAACTAAGAAAACACGCTCATATTTTCATGATAATTTATTACAATGATTCATAATTCACTTTTTAAGTGTAAGATTTAGTATCACATCAAAACAACACATGATGTGATTGGTATGGGTCAAAATGTCTGTTTCTAGTTTAAGGTCAAAGTTTTGTAAAAAGGAAAACTGACATACTCAAAACCAAGAAAAGGTAATCATATTATTTTGATACTTTTTTAAAATATTCCATATGTCATTTCAGATGTGTAGGACTTACATGCACCTCAATGGGATGCATGGTATAACTGGTATGACTTTAAGTGAATCTTTTTATTTAAAAATAACATCAATTTTACAGAAAAGGATAAATGACATACTCAAAACTGAGAAAAAACTTTCTAATTGTTTAAATAATTTATGAAAATGATCTATAATTATTTTTTTAGTTTATATCATCTACACATCAATACGATATATAATGTGCCCAGTATAACTCAATATGTCTGTTACCAGTTTAAAATATACATTTTAGTTTAAAAAATGACACTCACTAAAAATGAGAAAGCGACACATATATTTTGGATAATTTAGGAAATTTATTAATAAGTCATTTTTGACATGTATGATTTAGTATCATGTCAAAATGACACACGATGTGACTGGTATAAGTCAAAATGTTTGTTTTTAGTTAAAATTTACATTTTCGTAAAAAATAAAATAAATGTACTCGAAACCAAGAAAACACACACATTATTTTTTGATATATAGTTAAATGGTCCATAATTAATTTGTTATGTGTAGGAAATAGGTGCACCTCAATCCAAAAAACGGTGTGGCCAGTATGACTCCAACTACATATTTTTATTTTATACTAGCATAATTTTTTGTAGAATGGATAACATACCTATTTAAAACTGAGAAAATACATTTTTTTGTTAAGATATTATTTGAAAACGATCTATAAGTTATTTTTGAAGTGAAGAAATCAACCACAGCTCAATCCGATACACATTGTTTCTTTTATGAACCAAAGTTTTGTTTCAAATTATTTAACAATTTCTGTTAATTTATTTCTTTATATTATTTCTAATATAACAATTGTTTTTTTATACAGGTTCATTAATTTTCTTGTTCAGTGCTGGCTTGTTTGGAAATATCTTGATTTAGTTCTAGATCAAAGTATAAAACAACATTGATGGGTTTTTATGTATGTAATAATTAATACTTACATAATTGTATAAACAAAATGTTTGAAATGTCTATAATATACAATTTTTTATATTATTGTACTAAATTTCATTTCATTTAAATTCTATATTGCAAAATTATTTTTTTATTGTTTTGTGGTGTTTTTGGTGTGGTGGTGTGCTATTATAGAACATTTTAGTATACCCCTTTATCATTGCCTTTAAAAGTTCTGATAAATGGTCCTTTTTCAGTGCTTTTAGAAGTATTGATAAATGTGTCCTTTATCAGTGATTTTTCAAAATCTTATAAACATACCTTTATTAGTTCTTTTAAAATAACCAAAAAAGGATTCCTATATCGTCTCTAAATTAAACGGCTGATAAATGTTCCATTTATCATAATTTTTTAAATGGATGACAGAATACCCCTTTATCAGCATTTTTTAGAATCAGTAAAAGTTCCCTTTATCAATTCTTCTTTTTCATTGATAAATTACCATGTCTTTTAATATTTCTCTAGTACTCAGTGGTTCTCTAGCACTGATTAAGACCATTTGTAACACTAAGGGCCTACTTTGTAGTAGTAATAGATTCTACTCATTCATTCATATCCTGAAAGTCGGTTGATGTGTTGGATTGTCATTATGAGTTTATACTAATTTTTTTGGGTCTCTTAATGCCTCTAGAGAAAATTTTTTGAACAGGGTTTTATGTTTCTAGAACGTCGGGTGATGATAACTAACATTGTGGTGGTTTGGGACTTATTATTGCTTGAACTTGACATCTTCCACATGTTTATCAGGATGGATAATAAGATAAGATTGAAAGACCATATATAATATTATCATCATCAGTTAAAGTTCTTATTTACTGATGGGGTCAGTTATGTTTTCCTGGAGTGGTGGTACTTTAAATCAGGAAGGGTGGGGCTTGTTGTTCCTTAATATATTATAATATGATGCCAGTTCTCATAAATGTATCTTGATGCATTTAACCCTTTCATAGGTGATCAACTATCTATTTTTGTGTGTTTATACCCCAAGGCCTTTTTGGATGATTTACTAGTTTACCTCTATAGAGAGATATTTGGTTCACTATTGACCTGCTCCCAAGGCTATTCCCCATTTCTGTTTCATCCTATTAAATGGAACCTATTGAGTTTGTGGAACTTAATGTCCATCTTGAGAACCTCGACGCAAATTATTTATTCATCCTAGCATTTCACTATAATCTTCTCATGTAATATTTTCTTTGAAATAAGACATAAGTCTTAGGATTTGTGTTGAATATCAAATGTTGAGTAGGGTGAACAGTAAGAAAAATAATCATTTACCTAGAATTAGTGATATCTTTGATCAACATAGATGAGATCATTGGTTTTTAAAGATTTACCTACATTCTGGGTACCACTAGTTGAGATTCATAGAGGAGGACATACCCAAGGAAACATTTCAATGTTGATATGGGCATTCTATGTTTCTAGTCATTATGTTCGGGTTCACTAGTGCACTAGTAGTATTTATGGGTTTAATGAATTGGATCTTTCATTGGATCTTAAAATCTATTCTTGTTGTGTTCGTAGATGTTATTTTGGTTTACTCCAAGTCAAAGGAGGAACATTAAAACCATTAATATTTCATTATATTAACCTTGAAGTAACATTATCTATATTGTAAAATTTGATGGAGTATGTTTTAGATCCAAGAGCTGATGTTGTTGAGGCATGTGATATCTGAGAGCGGTGTCTCTGTAGATCCTAAAAAGTTATAGGTTGTTATGCCTTGGGATAAGCCTAGAAATATGATTGATATCTAGAGCTACTAGGGGTTGGATTGTTATTACATACGATTTGTTCATCACTTCTCTAAGATTACATCTATAATGAAAGCTTTGTACCATAAGAGTGTAAAGTTTGAGTGGGATGAAAAATTTCAAAGATTTTTTGAGGATCTATAGTTTATGTTGACTTAAATACTAGTTTTTATTCTTCCAGAACCATATTTTTCCTATAATTTATTTTGAAATATTTCTAGTATTGTTTTAATATATATCTTGATGCATGAAAAATTGGTTGTGGAATATAGCTCATGCAGATCTCACCCTCCTGAAAAGAACTAACCTACCCATGATCTTGAATTAGAAATAGTTCTTCATATTCTCATGACGTGGAGACACTGTCTTTTGGGAGAGTGGTTTACAGTTTATTCTTATTTGAAAATCCTGAATTATATTTTCAATCAGATGGATCATAACTTGTGATAGAAAAAATGGGTTGGTTATCTTCAGACCTTTTATTATACCCTCAAAAAGGTAAACATGGTTTTTAAAGAGATGAATGAAAAAGTACCAACATAAGTTATGAAGGAATCAGTTGATTAATGCACAACTAGAAAGATAACCTATACACATGGTTTAGAACTGTGGGTATAGCCCTTAAAACAATGGTTATAAGACATATCCATGGTTTTTTGAAAAATTTATAATTGATCCATTTATTTATATATATAACAATAGTTTCTATAGAAGCCATGGGTACAGCCAAATATATTTTTTCAGAACCACAATTTTGATCAAACTGTTGGTATAACTTCTCCAAGAAGAAAACATATACACACGGTTCATTGAACTGTGGGTATAGATACTTTTACCCATTTGGACGAAGGTTCCCTTTCATCCCATCCTGAACCAGTAAATAAAATACAAACCACATTATAAAATAAATACAGTACATATATTGTATATTTATCATTCAACCAATTCCTTGTTATAATTTTCATACCATTAACAAAACTGTAAAACACACATATATCCATTCAACCAATCAATTCATGTAATTAAATAACATCTAAATTTCTCTATTCTACAAGTAAAAAATGTATGGGATCAATATCTCCCTTATCACTAACATCCCCATCCTCGTCACGATCAACAACATCATCACCACCAATAGCATCATCTGTAGTACCCAAATAATCATAATCATAATCCCCATCACCACTGCTACCACAACCCCCACCATCAGGTCGACCACCACTAGTAGCCTCATTGACATCACTTAGGGCATCAAATAAAGAGAAAATTTATTCCATACATGAATCAAAAGTAGTAGATTCATCTGATGAAATGGATGTACATGTAACTAACATAACATTCAGGACGTGTTTGATGACTATTTTACATCATTCATGAATTTTTAAATTTTTTCCCCTCAGTTGTAACTACAAGAATATTTTTTATTTTGGTCGTCTGAGAGGTCTGAGAGGATCCTGATGAGGACAAATACCTGCTCACGATCATGTTTTTCCTGGGTTGATATAGGAATTGCATATGATGCTTCTCCCCTAATACCTAACTCAAATGACCATTTGGACTGAACTTTTCACGTTCTTTCCCATCGAGGGCCTCTATGTAAGAATAAGGAAAATATAAAAAATATATTTGATTATGAATTACATATAAATATTTGCAATATAACTAAAAATCATAAAATATTTTCTTGATTTTTTGAATTTACTACACTTCTATTCATTTTCATCCTACTAAATAAATATGATTTTACTTAAGGAACATGACATTCTATGCCCAATGATGCTTTCAAGAAAAGTCATTAATTAGTATCATACTACATTATGGAATAATATGAAACTAATTAACCCTGAATGAATTAAAATTATAGTTATTGAAGAAATACATAAAACGAAGAAGTATCTAAATATAAATTTAATTATAAATTTAATACTAGTTTCAAAAAAATACATACTAATTAGCAAGCTAAAAATGGTTATGATATGTATTCTTCTTTTATGTTAATTTCATTTAAATTCAATTTTGGTTATGTAATTTGGTTATATGATCACTTGGTAATTTTGATCATTTTTTCATTAGG
This sequence comes from Viscum album, assembly GCA_963277665.1. NCBI lineage: Eukaryota > Viridiplantae > Streptophyta > Magnoliopsida > Santalales > Viscaceae > Viscum > Viscum album. The sequence goes on from OY728159.1 coordinate 1,870,165,823, forward strand.
ATAATTTTTAGTATTGTTTGTTTGGTCACTTGTCCATTTGGACATTTATTCATTTGCCTATTTTTCTAGTTATCTATTTATCCATTAGACCATTTGGCCATTTACTCATTTTTTTCATTTATCCAATTGGTCAATTAGGCCATTTGGGCTATTTTGACCAATTAGAATAATAAATTCATTTATCTTATTTATTTCAATTAAGCCAATTATACCATTTAGAATAATTAGTCAAATTTGGTCCTTTCATCCATTTCAGCCAATTTTGGTTAATTAGGGCATTTATTTGGCCAATTTAATAAAATTCTGTCATTTTGGAAAATTAAGTTCAATTATTCTATTTTTTCCAATTAGTCCATTTTTCATTTTTATCCCAATTAGTCCATTTATTCCAATTTAGTCCTATTCATGCCAATTTAGGATAATTCAGGCTAATTCAAGCTAATTCAGGTCAATTGTGCTAATTAGGTCAATTTGGATAATTAGGCCAATTAGGCCATTTATATTTCTAATTTAGTCTTATTAGGCCAATTTAAGAAAATTTAGGCCATTTAATTGTACAATTTAGGACAATTGTTCAATTTCATCATTTTAGGCATATTCAAGAAAATTTATGCCAATTTAGGCCATTTAAGCTAATTATTCATTTTAGGTTAATTAGGAAATTAAAGATAATAATCACATTTAGTCCAATGATTCCATTGAATCTATAGAGGCCATTTATGAAAATTAAGAAAATTAATCCATTTAGTCCACTTAGGCCATTAAGACATTACGACATTAGTCTGTTAGGCCATCATTCCAGTTTCCCATTAGGTCATTAGGCCATTAATCCAATTAAAATAATGGCCATTATTCCATTAGGACATTATTTCATTAGGTTAATTGGCCTTTAGTCCATTTTTCCATTAGGGTAATTGGAAAATTGGCCTTTAGGCCATAAGGCATTATGTCATTATGCCAATTGTACATTAGTCTGATTGGCCATTAGAAAAATTATCCATTGGGTCATTAGACCAATTTTTCATTATTCAATTAGTCCATTAGGCCATTATGACATTAGGAAAAAAATGTGTTCAGCCTTTAGGCCAATTTTCCATTAGTCTATTAGACCATTAGGCCAATAGTCCGTTATGTCATTGGGCCATTAGGCCATTAAACCAATTCCCCAATCAGACCATTAAGGCATTAGTCCAATTTTCTAATTACCCACTAAGAAGTTAGTCCAATTAGTCTTTAGGCCATTATTACATTACTCTAATTGGAAATTTGGTTGTTAGTCCAATATGCTAATCAGAAAATTGAAACTTATTCTACTAGTGCAATTATTAAATTCTTTATTATTCGATTAAGCTAATTGGTAATTAGTCCATTAGGCTAATTGGACAATATTCCATTAGTCCATTATGTCGATTAGCCAATTAGTCCATAATTCCATTAGGAAAATTTTCCGTTATTCCATTAGGTTGTTAGGATAATTTGAAAATTGGACATTATGTCATTAAGCCATTGTTCCATTAGGATAATTGGTTAATTTGAAATTAGACAATTAGGCCATTAGGCTAATAGGCCAATTGGTAATTAGGCCATGAGGCCCATATTCCAATTGGCCATCAAGCCATTAGGTTATTAAGACAATTTACCATAATTCCATTAGACCAGTTTTCCATTAGTCCATTATTCTATAAGTTCATTAGGCTATTAGGGTAATTGGACATTTGGAAATTAGGCCATTAGGCCATTAGGACATTAGCACAATTGGTCCTTAGGCCATTATTCCAATTAGGCCAATTGGCCATTACTCTATTCAGACATTAGTCCAATTGGAGAATTGTCCATTAGGCTACTAGGAAAATATGTCAATTTTCCATTAGTCTAATTGGCCATTAGACCACTAGTCCATTTTGACACTAGGACATTAGGCCTTAGGCTAATTCAAAAATTAGTCCATTGTTCCATCAGACCATTAGGCCAATTGGTCAATTCTCTATTTCACCATTAACACATTTTGATGTTTGGTTATTAGGCCAATTGGGCAATTGGGTATTAGGCCATTAGGATAGCTATTCAAATGGCCATTAATACATTTAGTAATTTGTCTGTTAGTCCATTAGGCCATTAACCATTATGTTATTAGGATAATTGGACATTTGACAATATTTTTATTAGGCCATTAGGCCATTAGAACAATTTTCCAATTAGGAAATTATCCATTAATCCAATTGAAAAATTATGAATTAGGATGTTAGGCTATTAGGCCATTAGTTCCTTTGTCCAATTGGACATTAGTACATTAGGTGATTTGTTTTTTAGGCCACTAGGCAATCATTCCATTAGAATAATTGGACAATTGGAAATTAGACCATTAGGTCATTAAGCCAATTGGAAAATTGGCCATTAGTCTATTATTGAAATTGGATTTTGGGACATTAGGTCATTAGATAAATTGGACTTTGGAACATTGTAAAAATATTCAATAAGGAAATTAGTCCAATTTTCAAATTTAAAATTAGAAAATTAATCCATTATGCCAATTAGGCAGTTGTACATTAGTCTAGTGGACAATTGTTCTATTAGGCCATTATTCCAATTATCCATTAGGCCATTTGGTAAATTGGATATTGGTACATTAAAGAATTAAGCCAAATGTCCAATTAGTCTATTAGGACATTTGTCCAATTGGTCGATTCTCCATGAGGTCAATTGTTCATTTTCCCATTAGGCTATTAGTCTAATTGGCCATTATTCTATTTTGATAATTATCTCTTAAGACAATAGGATAATAGGAAAATTTTCCAATTTCTAATTAGTCCATTAGGATGTTAGGCCAATTGACTAATTGGATATTAGGACATTTGAGAGGGGTAATTCCATCTTTATATTAAAGGGATTAATTATAATAAAAATTAAATAAAAACATTAAAAGATTACAAAGTAATAATATAAATATAGATATTATTTCTATTCATATTAATGTATCCTTCACTTATCATTCTTGAGACATATATTGAACCCCAAAATGTGAAAATTCACTATTGAGTCATTGTTCATTTTTTTCCTAACACATCATAAAAACAAAAAATTAATGCATGTAATAAAATTTAAATTATCTATGAGAAACAATAAAGATTAAGAATAACTTAAACTCATCACTCTTATAATATGTGATAATTTTGTTATTTTATATTGTTAGAAAGATGGGAAATATTTGAATAACCTCTAAATTATAATTTCATATACTCTTTCAACAAAAATATAAGTCATGATTATATAATCGCCAGAACTCCCCAAGATCTATCAACCGTGCAACCTTAACGACCTCACTATCAATAAATTTAAACTAATGTTTTACTAAACATGTCAATTAATATAAATACAAAAATAATATAGATATAAATTTAAAAATTTATCTTACACATTTCTCCACCCATGATTTCTTTTTGATTTCATTACTGATATGCCTTCATGTGACTAGTTTCACCAAAATGATATCTTTTTACTTGTCTTAAGATCCCATAAAACATCTACACAACCAAACAGTTTCACCTATCATCTAATTTTTCTAATTTTAATCCATCATTATTTTTTTGGTAGATACTATGCTTCTCACATATCGGTGCACCCACGTCACCTACTATGAGATCCCTTTGAATAAGATCAATGGAAATAATAGAATTAATTCATAATACAACAAGATAAATATGATGTGATATAATTTTACACACTTATAATAAACCAAACATGATATAGGAGTCTCATTAAGATATGATTAATCTATAAGATATCCTAAATTAGTCTCCTCTAAAGGTTGTGTCTATTAAAATTCATGCTCTGGAAGAACTCAATTATTTTTATGAGGTACGGGTTTCAAATTTTTTAATTCCTGTGAGTCATTTTTGAGAAAACCAGTAAAAACATGAAAAATTTATTTTTTTTGTAGAAAATATATAAAATCCTATGTACATACAATGTAGTCTGGTATTGTAGGATGGGGATGCATGGTGTGTGTGTTTACTTTGTCTATGGAGGGAAGAAAAATCCACAACATGCCGTGTACTTACTAGTACATGCCATGTAGTCATGTCCGCAAGGTCAGCACATGACGTGTAAAGTAAGTCAGAGAATTTATGAACAATAAAATGATTAATAAGACATATTATAATAAACATACACTCAAAACATAAATATAAGTATACATGATCACATATTCATATGGAGAATATTCAATTTTTCTTCATCCAAAGAAACTATTCTTCTTTTATTCATCAAATAATTCAACATCTAGACCTGGATAATAAAAACCTGAATACACAAGGTTTAATAAAAAAACATGTTAGTTTTATCTTTTAAGATTCAATGGTAATAGATCATAGACCATACTAAAACACTTGTGGCATAAATTATTTACACGAGGAAGAAAACATAAACAACAACATATCTCACTAGTAACACACATGTTTTAAATTCTGAACAATGAAACTTAAAAATTCATACCAAATCGAAGTGATACTCAACATACTTATCCTAAAAATAAATGATAAACTCATAATCCACTCAATAAAATTTTACTATAGGTGGTTCCCTCCAAGGGTGTGTATTGATGACCCATATGGTGTAGGTTAAGAAGCATGTACACCACTAACCTCATGATCCTTCTCCAACCCTCATAGGGGATCTCCTTAGATTATTCTTCTAACACGTGACATCAATGGTCACTCAATGTCATATATAACCATTAATATTAGTTTGTGTGTCTTATTATACCCTTGGATTATTTCATGGAAGTGTTGGCATGAGCTAGAAAATTATATTTCATACTCCATAACTCTCTTTAGAAAATATCCCGGAATAACAATCGAGGCATCATATACCAACTTATATCTTCTATCATTAACTTATCTTGATCAAATTTCATCCTGATTTTTTATTTTACATAAATATAGATAGAACATCACGAATTATATCATCATATATAATTTATAGAAGTCATCATTTTAAATTCTCTGTGGAAATCAAATCATCAAACAAATTTTTCCTTCAACATAAATAAATCATCCAATACATACAAAGTTTCGATATCTCATTTTTTTGTATGAATTTTGATAATCAACTTGAAGAAAAATACTCTAATTTCATTAATAATCCTGATTATTATTCTTAGTAGCCTATACTTCTTTATAAATATCTTGGTTTTCTCCTCCTGACTTCCAAGCAACTCTTATTCACTGTAATTATCATTTAATAACTAATTCACATCACACAACATTTTCACTTTAAATGCATTGAAAAACATTGAAAAAATACAACAAAAGAAATGTTGTATAAAAAATAAATTATGATAATTAACAAATATAAATAGATAAATTTCTTGAAAATAATTTTTTTTTCATAAATAAATTAACATATTTTTTTCTAATATATATAAATATTATAGGTTAAATAATAAATATAATATTTAGGATAATTTTATAAATTATAAATTCCTATTATAAAATATTTAATATACTAAATACATGGATGTATACTCAATGAACATATACCCAATGAAAATATAATAATTTATATATACCAAACAACTATATATATAAATATCATATTAAATTACTATATATAACCATAAATAAATTTCTAGACCCCTTCATCGCATTAAATCATTTAATTTTTCAAGATATTCATCACATTATAAATTTATTTCATTATTTTTATAGTTATCATTGGTTTCATGATCTATATGTTCAATTGTGATGATGGATATTTCAATCTTGTATTTTTTTATTAACTTGTAGTTCTTTTCATCATTTAATTTTTCTAATAATGCTAAATTTATATATATTTTAATTCTATACATTTTTAATAATATACCTTAATGTAGTAAGGCATTATTTACATTAGATCAATGTTTTATAAAAGAAAATATATCATACATATATAATTTTTTATGTATATTTCCTAGTATAAATATAGGTTGTTCGATTCTCTTTCCTAAAAAAACCACCCTTGAAATTCCATTAATAATATATAAATCGAGGCTATATTTTTTGTCTCATTACTTGTTCAAGATCCCAAATTACATAATTATAAATAACCATATCTTTAATATATTTTATTTCTTGATTTATTACATAAAAAACACATAGTATAACCTAAAAGATTGAGAATCCTAGTTTCTTTGGAAAATAAGTTACATAACAGAACAAATTGATACATGGATACATAAATAATATGGAAAAATTATTTAACATGTTTCTAAAAATTCATTGCCTCTTTTTAAACTGTTATAGGATATCCAAGGTACATTCATATAAAAAGTGTGAGGTATAATGACCAATAAGGTAATAAACAAAGCATAGGTATTACATCTTAGTCAATGGTAATTTAAATGGGATGTAAAATAGGTGATGATAAAAATCATGGACATAAACACATGATACATGATAAAAATATAAAGGAATCATGTTAATGTGATGAAAACATTAATCCATACATCCTAGAAATAGGTCAATGATATTTTCCAATACATCATAACATAGTGGAAAAGGACCTATAATAGATTAGGTTTACTATCTAATCATATACATGACATATCATGGGACTAAATGTTACCCAAAAATACAATTTCACTCTTTTTGTGTCAAAATATAATTTGTATCAAACTTATTACAAAATTATTTATAAAGTAAAATCAGAAAGAAATAATTATAATAATTATTTTATTGAAAATAAAATCTACATATTCATATAGTTAGGGTTGATATACTTATCCCTTTATTACACCATCTAACAATCTAAGGGTATGGTGTGTGATGGTGAAATTTTCATGGTGTGGTTCAGCAAACATAGTATAGGTCGTGATCTAGATGAGCTCGAAATACTCCCACAAAGGATTTCTATCATTCTTCAGTTATTGAAACTAGGAATAGGAATGGTCAAGTAAAAACCCCATATATGCTATCTCCCTTGGATGATACAATAAATGAGATTCAAGGGTTATCATCCTACTAGTCAAGTCCATCACCTCATTCATCTATTTCAGTATGACTTTATCATAAAATAAAATATATACTAATCATATGATCACTGTTCAATAGCTAAATTATCAAAATTTAGAATTATTAATAGTATTTTTAATTTGATAGGATATACCTTATAAATTTTCAATATAACCAAAGTATTTCATGTCTTTTATATATTAATATTCCATAAATAAAAAACATGGTCATTTAAAAAGGTTATTTCATTTATAAAATTTCATGATGATACATTACTAAAAAAATTTGTTTCTCTATAGAATTAAGGAATCATGGGTGGTATTGTTTTTTGGAACACTAATTTTATGACCCATAATCTCCATTATTAATTTATCATAATATAAATCATTTTCTAGTGGTAAAACCTCTATGTTTAGTACATTTGATGGGTCTGGTATGTACATCCTCAAAAGTGATTCATGGAATACATTGAGTACTTGTGAAAGGTTTTTTGGACATGATAATAAATATTCTATAGACCCCACATGATCTAGAATCAATAAGTTGATTTTATATCATGGGAATATATTTCCATTATTCTTAATTATCATAATTATCTTCCATAATGATATTCTAACGAATAACTTTTGACCAACCTTGAACTCCGAATCTCAGCGATGATTATCAATATTTCTCTTTAATTGATTTTATGCTTATTTAATATGTCTCTAAATGTTTTGAACCTTCTCTGTCATTTCTAAAGAATAATCTGGTTTTAATAAGTTTACCTCTTCCATTTCATCCCCAAACATCACATCTTTTCATATATTCCCATAAAAAGCTTCATATGGTTCCATTTGAATACTATAGTGAAAAACATTATTATATGAAAACTAAAAAAATAGAATATGTCAATCCCAACATATTTTGAAATATATTAGTATAGATTTAATAATATATTCTAATTTATTAATTGTTATTTTATATTGAACATTTTTTAGGATGATACTCCATGTTGAAGTTCAGTTATATACCCAACTCCCATTAGAGTATTATCAAATAATTTTATGTAAATATTGGATCTTCAATATATAAAATTGAAAGTGGAACATCATGTAGCCTTACCACTTATCTTATGTATATCATATAAGTTTGATCATGTGTGAAATCCTATAAAATAGAAAAAAATTATCTTTTTATGTTGATCCACCAAACCAAGTATAACAATATATCTAGTAGATGTATTGTGAAGACCTACAACAAAATCCATGATGATCTTATCCCATTTACATATGTGTAAAAACTCGAACATAACTACCCCATAATTACATTTTTTACGAAAATAAATCATAATTTACATCCCCAATACTGATAGGTTTAGTGTTTTAGAGGATAATAAAAACCATTACATTAAAAAATCCACATTTCCCCTCAGTGTACATTTTTTCCAAAAAATGTTTGCAAAATTATATAATTTCTTGATTATATATAGATATCTAAAACCATAAATTTTCATTAATTATTATTATTGACAATCCTTAAACACCATAAAATGATTTGAAAACATGGGTAGATTATATAAATCTTATTAAAGGGTATATAAATAATGAAATTGTTTTAGTCCATTAAAATATGTTAAAACCCCTTGAAATATTTATTCTTTAAAGAAATTTTTGATCTCATATAAACCCATATTTAACCATGAAACTAAAGAATTCAGAAAATAATATAGTAGTAAATAATAATTTTAATATCCTAATAATAAATGTTTCTTGGGAAAATGTGACACTCATGGAAAGATATTTCCTTAAAAATAGAATTTTAACTTTTTAAAAGATCATAAACATACCTTAGATCATCAAATGAAATTATTATCTAATGAAATTTAATGATTTAAAATGAAGCTTATAGGAAAAATTGAGGATTCCTAAGGGTTTTATTTGAAATGACATTTTTTATCACTCTAACAAGACTCCCTTACAATCACCCTTATAATGGAATAATTCTACCAATTAATTCCAATATAATTTATTAAAAAAATAAATTATTACGCAATTCATTAGAGGGTTTTATAATGGCCCCCCACATAATCATACATAATTTAGAAGAAACATAACAAGAATTAAAGACATAGAATTCTTCATTTCACTATATCATGAATAAAAATCATAAAAAATACATTTCAACCTATAAGAAAAGACATTTATATTAACCTAGAAAAAGAAAGTGATTTTAAAATTATAGGTTAACCAATTCCATATTGAGTGGAAAATGAAATTAAATCATATTATACTTTTAAATATAAATAATAAAATGAGAAGTAATTTTTTTATAAAATATTAGAGAGATAGAGTTCATTGAAATACATAAAAAAAATTAATGTGATGGTTTTGAACGAAATATCTGACCTCAATCCCTAACATTGTTCAAACGTCCACTTTACTTTTGGGATTAGGTTACTTTGGTCCAACTGATGTATGTAATTTGATCTCTGTTACATATATAGGTATTGAAAAATGCTTGTGTTTACTATTACCATGATAGTAAAATTACTTCTAAACATACTATATATCTTATAATGTCCTTAGATGACATATTGTATCAAAAGGTTATAATAGTTCTTGTTATGTAATGAGAACCTAAAGATACTATGATAGTAATATTAGTAACTTTTAGAATGGTCTAGATACATCATATTGATAGGAATATATGAGGTAAAACTAGAAAATGTTGGGGATACAAAATTATACAGTCTTCATCTCATTAAATTCACACTTGATGATCTCGAGTGTATGAGATAATGGGAACTAACATTCCAATAGGATAACCACTTATTAAAAGTTCCATTATTTATTCCTATATATGAACTTGGGTATTTTATTCTTGACATTGGGTTATTATCAATGTTCACTATTTAATTATGTAATTTAATGATAGAAGAAAACAATAGCATTTTTGTTGTGGTGAGGTAGTTTACATCAGATGCATTATTAATGTAATGACATTGATTGAATGATCCAGACCTGTTTTTTCACTTCGAAAAGGAATATGTATCTTAGGATAGTTGACCAAGAGGGTAGTAAATTTGATAAATTGGATTCCTTGGTAGATGTAGGTACTTCTTTTCAGTACGGTCATAAAAAATAATGTAGGTGAAGATGGTGACACATGTTATGCATCATTTTTTATGTGATAAAGAATTCCAATGAGATTATATTACACAACACTGGTTCATATGAGAGGTTTTCATTTTTACCAATGTGATTTATCTCTTTAAGAGCCTTGATGAGATATCAAGCACTACATCTATTTTCTGAATGGTTCTCAATTTTATTAAGATAATAACCTAGAGGGTCACACATGATATGCATTCTGATGCTTACTCAATTCTATAGATTTGGTATTTTTAAATAGTGGGACCCCGATTTGGGGTAAAAAAATTCAATATTAAATGATCATAATAAATAAATAAATAAATTCACTATTATTCGAGTTTGTAATAATAAGAAGTGAATTTATTTTATCAGTGTATTAACGTGTCTTTAATTCAACACAAGAAATAATAGTTTATGAATGAATTTTTTATTGAAGTTTCCTTAAATGATTTATGAGAGATGGGATAAGATAACGTTTTTTATTTAATCACACAACACATTTCAGATATTACATGTAAGTGATAAAATATTTCAGACATTTAACACATGTTAAAAAAGTCCAACCTCATAAATTTGGATTAATTTTTAGGGTTTCATTTTTAAGGAACATGAACCAGTTTTAGTAAATAAAACAAACCTATATATATTAATTTAGTGAAAATTAGAGTGTAATATCCATAAAAATTAAATTTTAACCTCTTAAGAATTCTCTCATTTTTTTAGACAATGAAAACGAGATTTGATCACTTTGATCCAAGTTATTTCTTCTGGATCAAGGAAATGATTATCCTGTGATCATGAAAGTGTCAAATATATCATTAATTTTCTATAATTTCGCCTAAATTTTGATGATATATGATAGGAAAAAATATGTATTGTGTGTGGATGATCTGGATTGATCTGATATTAGTTCCTTCAAACAATGATCTTTGGTAAATAGAAAAGACAATTGGTTATTAGATCGAATGAGTTAACATTTTTAATTTATTTTTCAATGTAATTCCTTCTATATGATATATTCATGTTACAATTGGGAAGTGTGAATTACTTAAAATGATTTTATGATGTCTGAATAGTGATAATAATTTAAAATCCAATAATTTCATGATATCATTGTGCATTCAATAGAAATAATTGGAATAAAATAGGATTTATGTTGAATTAAAATTATCTTTGAATATAATTTAAGTATAAATCATCACAATAGTTACAATGGTTGTAACAACACATTAATAAGAGATCATAAGTCCATGTAATATCCTTATAAAGTTATAAATAAAATAAAAAACAACTTCTAGTGGTTTTAAAATTATGAACATATGTATATATGTGTCACGACCCGTCCTAGAGGGGCCCATGACATGACTCCCCAAGATCACCTAAAACATGTGAGGGGCTAGTGAATAGTACTTAGAAGGCATATTGCTAACATGGGAGGAATTTCCTATGTACCTACATTTGCATGCACATATACAATCATGTAAAATGCTGAAACGTAAAAAACTACAATGAAAAGAATTCATGCATACCACTATATCCCACAACCAGAGTGTGATAAGAAGTAAAGTAAAGAAAAATTATGCCAAATAAAATCCCACCATAAGGATTATATAACCACAAGTCCAACCTATAAGAAAAATATACTCAAACTACTATCTAAATACTGTAGGAAAACAACACAGCTTGTCTGGTAATAGTAAACACTGTCTGGTCGTGGTCTACTTATGAATCTGATGAAAGTTTGATCATCTACAGAAGACACAAAGGAAAGTACAATAATCTCTACATAGGTATATTTCTATAGCACATATAATAAGAAAATCTAGATATAGTCAAACAAGACACACAGTTTTGAGGTAAGGCGTAGACACTGTATACCAGTGCTAGGAATTCAACTCAAAGATTCCATGAAGAACTCATCTAAGAGAAGACAATATTGAGTTTGATAGCATTAATGGTTTCCATATGAGATGTACTTCTCATTATATCTTACATTGAGAAAGATACACTAATACTCTAAAGTTAGTACAATACCACATATAATGATCATATCTAGGGCTATAGGGTGATACCATTAACTCCATCTGGATTAACTCACTAAGTTGAAGATCAGTTCTGATGTAGTGTTGATCACGTTGATACCAAGAACTCCACCTAGGGAACGAAGAAATGAATTAAGGATCCCACTCCATGCCTCTCATAGTGATCCAGAAAACAATATCAAGGAATTTATTTTAAAGGGATCATGGTCCTTGGAGTAGGAAATGATCTGTACCAACCATTAGGGAATCAATAATGGGAATTAACCCTAACAAAACACATCCAAGGTATAAAAGACAAGAGAATACAGACATGTAAAACATGGTACTCGGTGTTTAGTATGGTCACACATCATGTTCCTTGAACCTGGGTACTACTCGTGTACAATGGATCAAGTCATTTAAACCATGTCATTTATAAGAGGGGTACAAGCTATGTATAAAAAGGTCACATGTTATGTCCTTACATAAGGGGTCTTTTGGTGTACTCCAATCATATTCCAATACACAATGTTAGCTGGTGTGTCTCTTCTCATGTACCAGTACATGGGGTAGACAGTGTACTTGGTACATACCATGTTGTGTGGGCGGGGGTGTACACATCATGTAGGCAACTCGTGTAATCCACCCCATGTCCATGTAATTCCCATGTACGCGCTGAGTCATTCGAGGGGGACTAAACACTATGTACTCAGATACTAGATGGTGTATGTATTGAGTTTTCCATAAACCCATATTCATCCTCCTGCTCTCACATTTGATTACTCTAATTCTGTTTTGATGGTATTTTTTTCTCAAAACTCAAGATACAAGCTCTCTTTTCCACTATAATACCGAATTTATGGGATTCATTCCTTCAATCGACTTATAAAACAAAATATTATAAATTATTCATTATTTTAGAAGAATTCATTTTAGACACCAATTTTTGTTCGATCTACCATTGGGCCCACCATTTCACCTATGTCGAGTTGTGCTGAAGCTGAATCTATGGTTTTAGATCATTTCAACAAGAATTGAGGAAGAAATGATCAATTCCACACAAAGGGGTTCAAATCCGAAGAAGAATGAAGAATGATTATGAAGAACACAAAAATTGTGGGAGAAAAACACAACAAATTGAGAGGGATATACCTTGATTGATGTCCTTGTCAATATTGTTTCGTCACTATTAGAATTGTAAACAAATCAAATCAATTCTCTAGAATCAACTCATGATAAATCCAAATAATATACCATCCCAAAAATACGATTGATTCATGGGATAATCTATTATTGGATTATTCCATGTTCATTGTATGATTTCATGAACATGGAAGAAAATCGAAATAACACATTCTACCTTGATTCGGATCACATGCTGATGAAGAACGGTCATCGCGTCGTTGTCGTTGGTGATATATGTCAAGATTGGCATTCATCAATCACTTATTCGAGGTTCCATCATCGCCTTCTCGAGATAATTCTCTAGTTGTGTCTCTCTCCAATTTCTCTAAGGTTTCTATGGTTATGAGTCTAATCTTGGATCTCTGAAAAATGGATTAATTTACAAACAAAACATATCATTACGTCAAAAAAAGAAATAAAATAAATTTTCTTAAATTATTGTATTCATTTTAAACACCCATGAAGAATTTTCACATACGACCTATTCTGACTAAAGTTAGGTCACTATTAAGGAAAATAAACTATTCTAAACTCAATTGTTCCCAAAAATTTCTAATCAAACACCCATTTAAATGTTAATACACCTTTTCATAAAAAACATCCCATGCTTTCTATTTAATATTTTAATATATATAAAGCATTTCTTTTCAGGAACTCCAGGCCTCCAAATCACACACCGCCTTAATGCCTGGTCTAAAAATCAATCCAAATAATAATTAAAAAAATAAATGGAAAATATGAGTCATTATAATCTCCCCACCCTGGGGGTTTACATCCCTGAAAATAAAAAACAAAGGCTACTAAAAAAGATGAGGGTATTGATCATGAATCTGATCCTCCCACTCCCATGTTCTCTCATGAATATTCTCATGCTTCCACCAACATGCACCAAAAAAATTGATCACACAAGAAGTATCATCTCATTAAAATCCTCAATCTCTAATGGGAAATCTGAAAAAATCATTTCATCCTTTATGTTCAGCTCTCCCCAGTTGAGGGTGTTTGATGGGTCGTGCACATACCTCCTCAATTGTGACAAGTGGAATACATTGTGTACCCAGCAAACTATGAGTGTAGAGACAAAAGGTATTCCACCTTTTCAACTATACACAATATCTGTAATGGGTTGATGTACTCAAGATATAACTTTCCACCCCAACCAAATCTCTATAATTTACATCAAGGTGAGACTCGTAGGAACATATAGTCTCCTTCCTTGAACTCCAAAGGACATAGTTTCCAATTAGCGTAAGACTTATGATGAATCTGTATAGTTTTCATCCTCTCTTAGATGATCTTCACCTTTTCTATATTATCTCACACCAACTCTTGGGTCGTGAGTGATGACTCTCTTGGGTCAGTCCAGCAAAGTGGTGGCCTACAGGGTCTCCAGTACAATGCCTCAAATGGTGCCATAAAAATGATGGATTGATTGCTATTTTGAGTGAAAAATCTAGATGTATTATGTGATCCTCCAAACTAAGGCCACAGATGAACATGCATGATCATATCATGTCTTTCAAAACCTTAATGTTATGCATTTTCTGGTCGGCGGTCTGTGGTTGAAACATTGTGCTCAAGAAAACTGGGTCCCAAATGGATCCTCTAATCCCTTTCACAATAGAGATGTTAAATTATCATCATGATCTGAAACTATCATTTATGGAAAACCATGGAGTATAACTTTCCCATTTCGGTTGGGGTTTCTCATTCTCTCTACTAGATATAGCTCTCGGATAGTTAAGAAGTGGGCTAATAATGTGAGTCGATCAATGATCACCGAAATGGAATCATTTCCCCTTGACCTGTGTGGTAAGCGCATCACAAAGTCTATCGATATTCTATCCCACTTCCATTCTAAAACCTCATGTGTTTTAGCTAAACCCAATAGAGCGTGGTGCTTATACCTTAATTTCTAATAATGAAGGCATCGAGAAATAAACAATGAATCTCCTTTCCTCATTCTTGACCACCAAAATTGACGTCGGAAGTCCTGGTATATTTCCACCACATCTGTATTTACTACCAAAGGGGATGCATGAAACTCCATCAGAACCTCCTACTGCAAATCTAGTGGTACTACTATGCATCCTCTAAAAATAACGACGTTCTCTCCACCTTTTTAATATCCATCAAGAGAATGACCTGTGGCTATCTGATCATGTTGGGTCTTGTAGTCGGCATCCCGAAGTTGTGCCTTCCTAACTCACTATAAGAGTGTCTGTATAAGGACCCGACCTTAAACATTACTTAATCTTGAGTAAAATATAGAATTCACATTGAGGATCCTTTTAGGTTGAGAGTTTTAGATAATTAAGACATAATTATTACATATAAACTTGATTATTACATAGAGACACTACTACTCAGTACCCATTTTTTCATAAAATAAAACAACTTTTAAAAAGAAACATGTCTAGTTCTATGTTTTAGATAGCATGAATTTTCCTTTATCCCACCCTTGAACCTATTCATATTTATGTCCAGTGTAAAATATTTCAAAAACATGGGATGAGCATAAAAATTTCATTAAGGGTTATAAAATAATGAAAAGAAACATTAACCCACCAATAAATACAAATCATTGAAACCATACGTTTCAATCATCAAATTCTTCATGAAATTATAAGATATTTGAATAAAACATAGAAATCATAAATGATAAAGGTAACATGTGGAATCAATATGATACTTACATTATAGTTATAAAAGCTTAATAGGGAGTTACATTGGAATACCCTTCACATTATATTCCATAAATCTCTTAGTATAAACATTAACATTTACCTCCATCACGTTACCCAATGCATTGGAGAGCTATCCAAGGCTCACCTGCCCTAGGCTTATCATAGAACCAACTGTATTCGTATACAATATTGAATAACCACAACATAGTAATAACACATAAAACAATCATAATGGAAAGATAACATTTCCACATTGCTATCATAATATATTATGTCAAGATATTGACATAATCAATTCAATATCAAACCATTTTCAAAAACCATTTAAAAATTTTAATAAAGAAATTTTTGAATTAATGTGTCCCATACGACTTTGAAACTTCTAAATGAATTTTCATTTGAAAACATTAATGTCTATATAAACTAATACTAAAACCCTTTTTCAAAACATGGACATTAATGAGAATATTTAGAATAATAAATCATTAAAACATTTAAAATGACAATTTAGTTAGAGTTCCAAACCAAATGGAGATGCTTGAATACAATTAAATGAGGTAATAAAAAGTTTATAATATCATGATAATGAAGGTATTAATGAAATAATTTGTAAATGTATAGTATATACACCATATAAAAGTGAATTGGTGCATAACAACAATTAAGTCTCATTTGAATGTAAATTGAGATGAAATCCCTTATAAAGACCGTATCCTTAGGATAAGGATAAATCAAAGACATAATTATGTGTGAAAAATATAAATACACTCAAAATTATTGGATATTAATTACAAATAAATCAGAGGAAATTCACACATATTCTTGTAACAATAACACCAATGACTTTGATGTTTAACTCAATGAATGGAAATTGAGTTATGATTACTCATATCAAGTTCATATCGATGACCTGAGAATTTATAAATGCAGTGATTATGTGTATCAAAAGTATATTAAAAAAAGGGAATATAAATTACTACATAAATAAATAAATAAATTGTGATTTCACACATAATCTTTGAGTAAAATAATCAATGAAGTTTGCGTGAAACCCAATGAGTGGAAAAAAAAATTAGAAATTCCCCTAACGATTTGGTAACTTACGAAATGTACATCCCAAGAAAAAAGGATCATACAATGAAGTTGTAAATAACCATAAATTATATTAAATTACCCAAGGAATAAAATCCTTGGTAGTAAATACACCATACAAAATTAAATAGTGGCTATATAGCATGAATCTCTTGGGAATAAGATGTGGGATGAAAACCTCGTACCATGTTGTAATCAATCGAGTCGTATGAAAAAAAGTTAATAACCACCAAATGAATCAAAAAATACCATGAATATAAAGAGAATCATGATAATATATATGAAATTGAAGTACAAAATACACCACATGCAATAAATAAGTGGTGAACAGTGGAATTCTCATGAAATTAAAAGCGAGATAAGAAATCCCTTACCTCGTGTCTGACATGACTTGTTTGTTCCGTGTTCTTCTTGAATAATAAACATAAGATAATTTATAATTTCTTAAGAACATTTTTATATTTTATTATTCCTTTTATATAACTTATTACCTAGCTATATCAATTAGTTAACTATTTCAGTTCATACAGGATATTTTGTCGATGTTCGGAACTTGAGTTCACAATGAACTTGTTTTAATTATAAATTGTCCTTGTGGTCGAAATTACATTATCTGTAGAATTATATTGATGATTTAGATATCATATATATCACATATATCCTATATATATATAGATATATATATTTGTAATAGTACATAACATTTGTATATAATAAATGAAATGCCCCATTCAAGGAGACGGTAAGTCGTACGTACCCATGAACGCTACATTCATTTATATTTCATATTTAATGGAATGAAAACATAATGATACTTAGGTATATTATAATTCCAGAATAATATGATATGATATATATGTTACATAATTTCATAAAATCCATCTTTTATACATTCCAGGTATGTCATGAATGAATCATATTACGTTGAGTGGGCAGTAGTCCGCACATCCTCAAATGAAATTATCGTATTTAAACATATTGGAAAGAATAAAGGTATGTTTGTAAATAAAAATTACTGAAGCATAAATAAAACATAAACATAATATATATCTTATATAAATATAGTGCCATCATAATGCCCACTATGAGAGATGGTAGGAGAATATTGACCAGTCATCGTTTCATGAGGCAATAGTTCGCCGTCCACAAGAACAACATGTTCTTTACCCATTAGATGGAGGTGTATGTAAGTGAAGTTAGAATACATCTCATAAAAACAACCTAGTATTTTTAGTATACTAATTTTGTAATAAAATATAGTAACAAAATGTATTTATGGGGTTGTAGAAGTAAAATAAAACAGAATAACTTAAGAGATGATGTTACCTTTAAATCAGGAATCTCCCATTGGTTTGAACAAAAATGTTCACTTGAATTGCCTTCTGCCCAGGGGAAGGATTCTAGGATGAGGATAGGGATTTAGTGATTTTAATTTTGTATAGTTTGGATGAGACAAGGGTCTTGAGAAGTGTGAGGAATGGGTTAGAAGTGAGGGATTGTTATAAGAGGGAGGAGGGGCTTTTAGGAATGTTTGAAAATATTATTTTTTTATATAATTATTTTCAGTTTCTAAAGGTCTAAATCTTATTAATGTCAATGATAAGATGAATCATGTTCAAAATAAAATCGTCCCACAAGAATTGGACTGGTTATATATATTCTTTAAATCATTATAATCTTATTTATTTAAATCATTCATTTATGATACAAACATTGCATCATTAATGTGTCATAAATAATTATATATATATGAGGTCAAGAAATTATAAAAAAATACCATGATATAGGAAATATTTTTATATTTCCAATAAATATTTATATTTTTAGATATAACTTATATAACACCATGTAAAAATTGATTTACTAAAAGATTTATGTTTATGTCATTTTTGTCTTTACTTTAAATAGATTAATATAAAGTGTCATTATCACTATTAAGTGGCTTCATGGGGTACCAAAATAGACCCAAGGATGGCCATAGTTGGACATGTATTAACCAATAGGATTAGAACACATGTTGGGGTAATTTAATATTACTAGAATATTAATTTTTTACCCTTATTACTAGATTTACCCTTTAACCATTGTAAATAAAATTTTTACTGAAGTAAATATTCATATTTTATAAAAATAAAAGATACATATTTACCCAATATAGACTTCTTGATTACATATTTGGAATAAATTTTTTCAATTTCAAAACAAATAAGAGGCAGAAATTATTTGAAAATTAATTCTCACTTTCAAAACAAAAAACGTGTTTTTAAAAAATAATAAATATCGAAAGATTGACCCTTATTTATGTCCAATTTCGAATTGAAATGACTTAAAATGACCTAAATTGGATTAAATAGTAAAAAAATAATATAATTACACTTTAAACCCAATAAAGAAGATAATTTAACCTTATGAATAAATTATATTAAAAGACATCTTTGAATTAAAATGCATTATTTTTCACTATTTATTAAAAAATGAACTTTATCATAAAAATAACAAAATTTAATCCCAAGTTAATTTTGATGTCCCGAGTCTGTATAAGAATTCTATTTTGTCAAATAAAGCATATAAAAGTGACCAAAACTAGATTTAAAGATATTTATACATCAAATGGTGGTAAATCGACTATTTAATGTATGTTAGAGTTTTTATGCACAAAATTGGATTCTCTCTTATTTTAAGTCCCTAAAATTTACTCGTAAATGAAAAAACATGTAATAAACATTTATAATCATAATATGGTTAGTTTTTTTATTCCATCCAATACAAAAACTATGCGTTAACAACCATTTAAAATAATAATTTTATATTAATTTTTTTCAGTATAACTCAACATTGTGTGCAGCATAAGTTTTTAATGAAACCTGTTGTTGCATATAAGGTATTCCATAGAACATAAAATCCCCATTAAAGTAAAATTAATTTTTAATTAATGAATTTTAGTAAATATAAAAAGGTTATATTCATTATTTACCTAGGATGTTACATCCTTCCCCCTTTTGGGAATTGTGTCCTCTCTACATTAAAATTGGGCATGGAAATTTCATTTAATGATCCACTTCGGAAAATGGGTCAATAAAAATTTCACCTTAAAAGAATGAAAGTGAAATACAAAGGTCTCCCACGATAACCCATACTATGATTCCATGTAGTAAAACATGGATACAGAAGAGAATCAACCCATCAAGAATTGATGGATCATGGTAGAAAACATGATTAGTAGAATGTTAACCACAAGAAAATGACAAAATTGTGATGGGATAAATGGACTTTGATTCCCTAGTAGGAAAATTTAATAGAAAATGTTTTTTTAAGTTACTTTTCATAAAGTTGAGGAATTTATTTATGAGCTTAACTAAAAACATAATGAAACGTACTTACTTGTCCTGTAAATTTTCATCCTTTACTAAATTTCTACCCCAAACTCATCTTTTTTCCAAATAATGAGTATTAAAACTGAATTGGTCACAATGAAAGTGATAGAATAAACTTATAGATTGTCAAATAATCTAAAAAATAAGAACTATATATTTTCCATGTCTTTAGACATCAACCAAAACCAAAACGTTTAGTACAAGACCAGATAATCCCCAAAAAAGTATAATAGTTTATAAAAAGAAATACTAATCTTAATCCCCAAAATTTGACAAACAATACCCAATGTTCGTCAAAGACCATTCAATAAAAAATGTCCTTAAAATTCTTCAAAGTTACCATAACTATGATTGTAACCCAAAACTCAAAGGATTTAAACACATAGTCTTCCACAGTAAATCTTAAAAATTATCTCCAAATAAAATTGAATACTGTTAAAGTCTCATAATGAAGTGTAATTAACCAAATCACAAGTTCTCTATGATAGGTTAATCATTTCCATAAATAACCCAAAAAATCCATATATCCATGACAAAAACATTGATTCATCCAAATAAAAATTTCATCATTACTCATCAAAAGAAAAGATAATTATTCCTTGAATAAAAGTTTCATATATCAAACTTCAGGGTTACACATACTATAAAAAGTCTTCCAATGTAATCCCATCCTCAAAAGTGCCTTAATATTTTTAAGCATTTCATTATCGTAAAATCTATCATAACTCTAAAATCCATTATATGTTGACTTCTTACTCATTCAATGTTCTTTATGATCTATTAACCATTCCTTACCAACTTATTCTGAAATACTTCTTTCCTACAAACAAAATCGTGAATCATATCCTACGATTCAATAATATCAAACAATATCTTAAGAAATAATCCATACCTTTCATTATTAATTGTCAGTTTCTTCATCCTCAAATTGGAAATGGAATTAGGTATTGGTAAAAATATATTTATATGATCCTGGTGAACCCATTCCTGAAACTTTTTCGTGGGACATCTGTTTGTATAATGACCATGCAGACCACATTTAAAACATTCAATTAATCCATCAGAATGAACTTCTTTCCCTTCCCAATAGTCGACTGGATGCTTCTTTTTTCATCACATGTTCTTTCTTTATGACCTTCATTCCCACATGTATAGCATCTTCCCATCTTTTTGAAGTATTTTCTTAGGCGTTTCTTTCCACGTCCTTGACACATAGGTTTATTTAACATACTTACATTTGGGATTATTACATGAACTTCCGTAGGGATTTGTTTCTCCCATATACAATGCCTTATAAAAATAACCATGGTTCCTGTGGTCAATCGTGACTCTAGATAGTTGGTTGAGAATAACCACAAGGGTTCACATTATATCCCATATTTAATTAAGTTTCTCATTCATAAAACTATCACAATTTTCTTCACATCCACTATTACATTGGTGCCTTCTAGATCCAGTAATTTAATAAAATCAAAATGGTGAGTGTGAGGTGTCTGTAAAATCATCATGTAGTATCTTATGAGGAGGTTAAATACTAAGATAAACTTATTCATGATATCTTAAACTCTATCAATTTATCTTAAATAACTGTGGTCTTTATAGTATGCTAACCATTACAGTTATTTCACTTATATTTAAATAACACCCTAACCTCATAAGTAATCTAAACCAGACTTTGATACCAACTATAAGGAATTAGACTTAAACATTACTTAATCTTGTGTAAAATCAAGAATTGACATTGAGGATATTTTCATGTTTTGAGTTATAGATAATTAGGCCATAACTATTACATATCAACTAGAATATTACATGGAGACAATACTACTCAGTACCCATTTTTTCATAAAATAAAAAAAACACTTATAAATATATAGGTCTAGTTCCATGTTTTAGAAAACATGACTTTTCCATGATCCCATTCTTTAATCTATTCATATTTATGTCCTGTGTAAAACATTTCAAAAACATGGTATGAGAATAAAAATCATATAAAGTGTTATAAAATAAGTAAAGGAAACATTAACCCATCAATAAATACAAATCAATGAAACCATACTTTTCAATCATAACTACCTCATGAAATAATAAAATTTATTAATAACACATAGAAATCATAAATCATAAAGGTAACATCTGGCATCCATATCATACTTACATTATAGCTATCACAACATCATAGGGAGTTATATTGGAATACAAATCATAGTATATTCCCTAAATCTCTTAGGAGAAATATTAACGTTTACCTCTATCACGTTACCCAATTCATTAGAGGGCTATCTCGGGCTCCCCCGCCCTAGGTTTGTCATGGAACCACCCGTATTCATAAACAATTCCAATGAACCATAAAGTAGTAATAACACATAAAACAAGAATAAATTAAAGATAACATTTCCACATTAATATCGCAATATATTATTTCAAGATATTCACATAATCAATTATTTATCAAATCATTATCAAAAACCATTTAAAACATTTAATTAAGAGATTTTTGAATCAAAGTGTCACATACCACTTTGAAACATTAAAATAAATTATCATTTGAAAAAATTAATTTCAATATAAATAAATACAAAACACCATTTTTAAAACATGGACATTAATGATAATATTTCAAAGAATAAATCTTTTAAACATTTAAAATGATATTTTAGTTAGAGTGCTTAACCAAATGAAGGATGATTGAATACAAATAATTGAGGTAATAAAATAATTACAATATCATTAGAATGAAGTTATTCATGATATAATATTTCAAAGTACAATATATAAACCTTATAAAATTGAATTGGTGAATAACAATAATGAAGTCTCAAGATAATGTAAATTTAGATGAAATCCCTTATAAAGACTGTATCCTTAGGATAAGGATAAATCAATGACATAACTATGTGTGACAAATATAAATACACTAAATATGATTGGATATTAATTATAAATCAATCATAGTACATTCACACATATTCTTGTAACAACAACACCAATGACTTGGATGTTTAACTCAATGAATGGAAATTGAGTTATGATTACTCTTATCAAGATCATATCGATGACATGAGAATTTATCAATGGAGTGATTATGTGTATCAAAAGTTTATCCACCCAAAGGGGAGTGGAATTTACTAAATAAAAAAACAAATAGTGATTTCACACATAATCTTGGAGTAAAATAATCAATGAAGTTTGTGTGAAACCCAATGAGTATAAATCAAAACTAGAAATTTCCTTTCCAATTTGGTAACATAAGAAACATACACCCCATGAAAGAAGGATCATAAAATTATGTTTTAAATACCCAGAAATTAATTTATATTACACAGGGAATACAATAATGGGAAATATATCCCCCACAAAAAAGTAAATAGTGGCAATATATCATGAATCTCACGGGAATAAGAAGTGAGGTAAAAACTCCTTACCACGTTTTAATCAATCGAGTCGTAAGAACAAAAGTTAATTACCACCAAATGAATCACAGAATACAATGACTATAAATAGAATAATGATAATTTATATCAAATGTCTTTAAAAAATAAACCACATTCCATAAATAAGTGGTGACCAATGGAATTCTCTTGAAATTAAACGTGAGATAAGAAATCACTTACTTCATGTCCGACTGGACTCATTTGTTCCTTATTCTTCCTGAATAATAAAAATAAAATAATTTATACTTTATTAATAAATTTGTTTAATTTTTTTTCCTTTTAATCATTTATTACCTATCTATAACGATTAGTTAATTATTTGAGTTCTTATCAAACATTTTGTCGATGTTCGAAACATGAGTTAAAAATGAACATGTTATAATTATAAATAGTCTATGTGGCCAAAATTCCAAGATCTTCAGAATGATATTAATGATTTAGATATCATATATATCCAGTATATATATTTATTTATAATAGTACTTAATATTTCAACATATGATATCAATTTCATCGTTCATGGAGATGGTAAGTCGTACGTACGCATGAATGCTACTTTCATTTCTATTTCATATTTAATGGAATGAAAAGATAATGATACATATGTATATTATAAATAAAGTTTAATATAATATGATATATATATGGTACATAATTTCTTTAATTCCATCTTTTATATGTTCCATGTATTTCATGAATGAATCATATCACCTTAAGGGGGCGGCAGTCCGCACTTCCTCCAATGAAATTATCGTATTTACACATATTGGAAAGCATAAAGATATGTTTTTAAACAAAAATTATAGAAGAGTAAAGAATAAATATACCTAATATATATCATATATAAATAAAGTTACAACATAATTTCCACCATGAGAGGTGGTAGGAGAAAATTGAACAATCATAGTTTTTTGAGGCAGTAGTTCGTCGTCCACAGATTCAGTTTGTTCCTTAACCATTTGATAGAGGTGTGTGTACGTGTACTTCGAATAATTCTCATAGAAAATACTAGTATATTTAGGATATAGGTTTTTTTTATAAAATCAATGAATTGAAATATTTTATGTGGTCAGAGATGTAAAATAAAACCAAAAAAATAACAGAAGATGTTACCTCTAAATCAGGTATCTCTCATTGGTTTGAACCAAAAGGTTTAATTTAATTTTTTTATGCCTAGGGAAAGGATTCTAAGAGAAGTAGAGGGATGTACATAGCATAATTGGGTAGAGTTTGGAAGAGCCAAGTGGCTAGATAAGTGTGAGTAATAGGTTAGTATTGAGGGCTTTTTATAAGGGGGAGGATGAGCTCTTTAAGAATGTTTGAAAATATTATTTTATTATATAATTATTTTCTGTTTTTAAAGGTCTAAAACATACTAATGTAGAATATAAGATGAATAATGTTCGATATAAAATCATCCAATAATAATTGGACAGGTTTTGGATATTTTTTTAATCATTATAATCATATTTATTTAAATCATCCATTAATGAGGTAAACACTACATCATTATTATGTCATAAATAATTGTATTTACTTTATGTTTAAAAATTATAAAAAAATTCCATGATGTAGAAAATATTTTTATATTTACAATTAATATTTATATTAGTATAGAAAACATATATTACACCATGTAATAATTTATTTACTAAAAGATATATGTTTATGTCATTTCTGTCTTTACTTTAAATAAATTAATATAAAGTGTCATTTTCACTCTTATGTGGCTCCATGGGGTCCCCAAATTGACCCAAGGAAGCCCATGGTCGGATATGTATTAACCAATAAGATTAGGATATATGTTTGGGTAATTTAATATTTTTATAATAATATTTTTTATCCTTATTTACCAAATATACCCTTTAACCATGGTAAATAAATTTTTTTACTGAAGTAAATATCCATATTGTCTAAAAATAAAAGATACCTATTTACAAAATTTAGACATCCTGATTCCAAATATGGAATCCATTTTTTCAATTTTAAAACACAAAAGTGGAAGAAATTAATTTAAAATTAATTCCCGCCATCAAAACAAAAAATGTGTTTTTATGAAATAGTAACTATCAAAAGATTGCCATTATTTATGTCCAATTTCAATGTGAAATTACTTATAATGACCAAAATTGGATTAAATATTAAAAAAATATTATTATACTTTAAAACCAATTACAACTTTTAACTAACATTATAAATAAATTATACTGAAAAGATGTTTTGACTTAAAATGAGGTATTTTCACTATTTATTAAAAAATGAACATTATCAGAAAAATACAAATATTTAATCCAAAGTAAATTTTGATGACCCGATTCTAAAGAATAATTTTCTTTTTCAAATAGAACATATAAAAGTGTCAAAAACTATATTTAAAGAGGGTTCACCCTCAAAAGGTGGAAAATCGACCTTTTAATGAATATTAGAGTATTTATGCATAAAATCGGATTTTATCTTATTTTAAGCCTCTAAAATTAATTGGATAAATGTAAAAACAATTAAAAACCATGTTTAATCAAATTATGGTTATTTTTTTCATTCCCACCAATACAACGGCTATATGTTCACTACCATTTAAAATAATAATATTATATTAATATTTTTCAGTATAACTCAACGTTGTGTGTAAGGTAAGTTTTCAATGAAACTTGTTGTTGTGTTTCAGGTATGCCATTAAACATAGCATCCCTATTAAGGTAAAATTAATATTTTGTTCACAAATTTAAAAAAAAATAGAAAAGTTATATTCTTTATTTACCTTGGATGTTACAGTGGGGGTGACAACCATCGACTGGAGGTATGGTGGTTTATCTCCATCCACTATGGATAACTACAATGAGGTCGACCACTCTGATGAAACATTCAAAAACTGTGAACTAGATCTCCCATTGAGAGAATCTCCACCATGTTCCCCTTCCCAATAGTATATACAATCACAAATTCATAGTCCTAGAGGAAATATAACCATCACCTTTGTCTCTAATTCAGATACTTCTGAGAGAAGATATACTTCAGACATTTATGATCGAAGTATATGATTAACTGCTCGCCCCTTGGGTAGTGTTGCCACATATTTAATGTGAAGACTACCACTAAAAACCCAAGATTGTGCATCATGTAGTTATACTCATGTGGTCTCAACTGGAGTGAACCATGGATAATTACCTCTTGCCTCTGCATCTGGATAGAACCAAGCTCAATTACTGATACATCATATATTACAATATACATGAAACCTTCCATCAGAAATCTCAATATTTTACTGCTTTTTAGACTCTGCCTCAAGTCCTAAAAGCATTAACCTTAGGTCAATCTTTATGAACCATTGTTCCCTTCTCAACTGATCAAATGTGGGGAATCAATCCATAGTGTGTGATAATTTTTCTTCATTGTCTATTTTTTCAACCATTGGTATCCCACACACAACCTCAAGTTCTCATCTTCCTTCTTGGAAAACAAAATTGGGTATGCTTGGGGTGAAACAATGGGCCTCATGAAGCCCTTCATCTGTAAGTCCCCCAACTATACCCTCATCATATGAAAATCTACAGTATCTATCTGATATGTTGCTACATATATTAATGTCTTCCCAAGGTGTAGATCAATACAGAAGTATAACTCTCATTGGGGAGGTAAAACTAGAACATCTTCAGGAAAGACATACTCGTACTCTACCACCATTGTAAGAAACCGAGAACCTACAACATCCACTTCACTGGTGGTCAATCTAGAAAACTAATAAGTAATCGACTACACCCTACTATACATTAGTCCATCCTATCCATCATGAGATTACTTTTCACTGATAGATTAAATAACATTCAATCAATACAGACACACCACACTCTTCGCATAAAATAGTAACATTGGGCATGGACTGAAGATAACCAATCCATACCAAGAATAACATTGTAACACCTCAACGCTGCTACCAAGATATTCTAACTAAAACTCCCACCTCTCACCTACAAGGGTCATTTCACACTTTTGGTATAAGTTTTTTATCATTGAGTCTCCTCTAGTAGATGTCTCCCAACATAAGGGTCGAGTCAATGATTCAATTGGAATCTAAAGCTCTCATACAAGATATATGGTGAGAAAGGAATAAATAAAAAATTTGTCTATCCGAATGGAAACTAAATTAGAAAAGACACATGTCATAAATTGATTTATTATTGGATGTCCTAGGTCTTATGACTTGACCCCAAGTAGATGTCCCCTCCCCTATCCTCCGTCTTTCGGAGCCTTGTGAGCACCACCTTGGGTCGTTGTGGAAACTAGTCGAAACATTGACCACCTCCAGATGCTCTCCCCGTTTATCAGAAACATCTGTCTCCCTATGGATATATCTTCTCCTATCACTATATTTTCTTCGGTGGTCCATAAATAGTATCCCTATTAGCATCACGACATATTGGACAATATCAAGCAAGATTCCCCCTTCCATCATATGTATAGAACCTCCTCTCTCTAGGCTAATTGGACCCACCCTGTGATACCTAAACTGCATATCCTTTATCCTGCGACTTCCTATTGAAATTCCTCCCATTTAAAGGTCCCTGAGACTGATTTCAACTTCCTACAATCAAGGTCTCTACTTCTGTTTTCCCACTTTTGACCATCATTGATTGTATATGATCAACCATGAAGATTTTTACCACGAAACCCCACTCAATCACCCCAGTATATGTAGTGATTCATAGAGGGATAACACTATTTTGGGTATCTCTAGGAATACCTCACTCGAAGTTATGATCCTTAAAGTACTAATCTAGAACTCTATTCATCAAGTACCTAGAAAGGTTGGTGACCCTCGATGAATAATCAGATACATCCATTTTTTCTGACAGAAGCCAGAGAACCACTTGAATATAAACATCCCTTAGATTAACTAGTGATAAATCCTCTTTGTGGTTGCACTCAAACTATATCTCTGAAAGAGTTTCCACTTCGTGAGTCTGGATAACCAAAATCCACCAACGTCTCGATGAACCATGTATAAGGCTTGCCCCCAGGACCAACATTTGATATGTTGGTGTCCTCAATAGATGGAAAACATAGATCATAGCCACAATGGAGTCCTTGACATCCTGTGGGCTAGGATCGCTTAAAAACTGAGGGGTATATACTGCTGAAACTCATGAAGCATGCTCATCCTGCGCTGATCATTCACTAGAAATACAGGTTCCACATGCAGCTTTATAGGTGGTGGAATAGATGGAGCACCGCCTGGACGTAACATCTGGGGAATTGGTCCCTATATAAATTCATCATCACTAAGGGGGTCATCCCCATGATCAATCCACTAAATCTAATATGGTATGAATCATGGTGGAATCCTATACCAAACAAGATATACTACAACCAATGAGTATATCTGATGAGTTGACTCAAGAAGTACATTGAAACCACAACTCATTCCCACATGATGCATATACGTTAATTTTTTACGGAAAATAGGGCTCTCAAGTACCAATTCAACATGTAGGTTACCAGAGTCCTAATGTATGGATACATCGATCGCTGCACCAACACTGGAGTCCCTATCCAGAAAACCAAGCATAAAACACATAAAACTGTATCCCCAAACAATCTCATAGACTCGTGATACTAAAGTAGAACTGACCATCTATGATAACACTATTTCATGACCTATCATAGTGGGGCCCATGTCGTGACTCCCAAAGCCTACCTCTAATAATCTAGGGGCTAGTGGCAAGAACTGAATTTACATATCACTAACAGGAGAAGAATTTTCTATGTACTTGTAGGAATGCACACATCTCAAAGACCATAAAATGCTGAAATATATAAAACCACTATGTAAAAAATGCATGAATACAAGTATATCCCATAATTAGAGTACGAACAGATGTAATGTAAAGTAAAATAGGTCCAAATACAAGATGACCACATGGAATCAATAACCACAAGTCCAACATATTTTGTATTATTAAGCACCTTCTAGTCATAGTCATCATAGGACTCAAAAAAAGGTTGATCATCGGCACATGACATGGTACATATGAAAAAATCTTGTGTAGGGGCGAGTATAACAATACTCAGTAAGACACAATGAAACCATAAATAAATTAAAATATTGAAATTATAGTCAGATCTACATAGGTATATGTCTATAGAACATATAATAAGAATATCAAGATATACTCAACCAAGACACATAGTCTATATGCAAGTCATAACCACTGAATACCAGCACGAGGAAATCCACTCAAAGATTCCACAAAGCATTCATCCAAGAGAACCCACTCTTCAGTTTGATTGCCCTGATGATGTTCATCCGAGAGGTACTACTTGTCTGGTCCCACCAGGAGAAAAATACGTTTTTAGTCTGAAGATAATATGATTCAATAGGAGAGGATCACATCCAGGGCTATGGGATGATACCAATAACTCAATATAGATTAACCTGGTAGGTATAGGATTAGATTCCATGTAGTGTTGGTAACTTCGATTCCAAGAAATCCATCTATGTGATTAAAAAATGAAAAGATGATCCCACTATTGGCCTCTCAGGGGGATCCCAAAACTCTATCCAAGAAGTCCTGCTGAAGGTATCATGGTCCTAGTAGTTGGAAATGGTATGTACTAACCTTTAGGGAAAAGATAATGGGAAAGAACACCAATGAAACCTTTAGAAGACACCGAGGACAAGAGAATTAATCCATTTATAAAAAGGTACATGACATGTAGTATGGTCAAACATCATATCCCTTGACCTCGGGTACTACCTGTGTACAATGGCTCGTGTCATTTAAACCATGTCATGTAGAATAGGGGAACATGGAATTTAGAAAAAGTCACACAATGTGTCCTTCCATCTACAATTCTCACATGTGTCTCTTCACATGTAATAGTACATGGGGTTTCCCATGTACTTGATCTAGGTCATAATGTGTGGGGGGGATGACGTGTAGGAAACATGTGTACTCCACATTGTTTTTTTGTACTTCCCATTTACATTCCATGTCATCAGTGGGGGACTTCATTCCATGTTGTCATATAATACACATCGTGTGTATCTGGTTTTCCAAAAACCCATATTCTTCCTCCCACTCATGCTGATGATCACCTGGATTTCATTCGAGTGGTTCGTTCTCCTCAAAACTCAAGATCAGTGATCATTTTTCCACACTAACACCGAATTGATATGATTATTCCTTCAATAGGCTCATAAAAATGAAATCATATTCATTTTTCATTAGTTTTGAAGAATGCGATTTTGGAACCCACCGTCGTTTGATCTCCTGCCTCACCCTCTATTGCACCTCCGTTGAGTCATCCTAATGTTGGATGTATAATTTCAGATTGTTACATCACAAATCAAACTAAAAAAATTAATTTTTCATAGATGGGTTCAAAGCCCAAAAATAATGATTAATGTGTATGAAATATGCAAGAATATGGGGAGAAAAACACAAAAAATTAATAGGGACGCACCTAGATCGATGATAGTGCCAATCTCAGTTCTTCTCCAATGGAATATTAAACAAATCAAAGTAATTGTCTAGAATAAATTCCCAATAAAACACACACATAATCCGTCTGAAAAATATGATTGATCTATATGCTAACTTATACTTGAATTAGTGAACGTTCATCATTGGAATTAAATAACGTTAAAAAATCAAAATAACAAATCCTACCTCAATTCAGATAACTTGTTGACGAAGAATGGTTACCACATCATTGTCGTTGGTGAGATCTGTCAACATCGACATTTCTCAATCACCAATTAGAGGTTTCTTCCTCACCTGATCAAAAGGATTCTATTGATTTCTATCTCTCTAATGTCTTTAGAGCTTTCTGGGGTTATGAGGTTAACCATAGATCCCTGAAAAAATGATTTATTTAAATAGAAAACATTTTGAGGCAGAAATACATAAAGAAATGATATAAAATAATTTTTATTAAATTATTTTATTCATTTTAAATGCCCATGATGAATTTCCACAGATGACCCACACTGACCAATGTTTGGTCATGCATAGGGGAAGGACACTATTTTGAACTCAATGGTTCCCTCGGGTTTCTGATTTGGGAACCTGTTTATAATTTAATCCATTTTTTCAAAAAAGCATTCATGTGTGCTTTTTATTATTTAAATATATTTCAACCATTAGTTTTGGATGCACCAGGACATGGAATCGCACACCGTCTTAGCACATGGTCTCTAAATTTATCAATATAATATTTAAAAATAATACATGTAAAATCTGAGTCATTGAAATATTTTTATATACATTTCATAAATATATATATGATAAAATTATAATGTATCAGTGAGTGTTAATCCTTGGTATTTTTATTAAGGTACTTGTAGCTAGAATTGTAAATTTTGAGGTGCACCGATTCCACATGATGGAATTAAAAAATTTAATTTCTAAATTTAGTAGGCTTTTTAATGTTGATTTTTTTAGAAAAAGATGTATAAGGTTTCCATATTATCCGAAAACCATTTTCTATTCCCCTATCAATTGAGGCATGGAAGTAAGAACCTCCCATGATAGGAGGTACAATTATTAGTATTATTATTATTATTATTGTTGTTATTATTATTATTATTATATTATATTTTAATGTGTAATGGTAGAAACCTATAGTGCCACCCATTCTGTGAATCTTTCCCCATTTTGGGTTTCATATTTATTAGATTAATTAGTAGGAATCTTGGTTGTCCTGACCTAGGGTTGGTAGGGTTAGACTCTTCTGAACCCAATTTCTTATCCGAGTTTCCCTATGACTTGGATAAATCTATGGATTTGTTTCTTAAGCCCAAGAATAATGAATTTATTTGGAATGTATGAAAAATAGTTTGGGACTTTGTGATTTATAAATACTGAATTTAAATTAAAAAAAATAATTTTTATTCAAAATTAATTACCATTGGAAAGATCAATTTCAAATTTAATTTTCCACTATAAATATATTTCCAGTTGAATAATAACGAGCAAGACCATCATATGTTTGTCTCGTATTCTTATTAATTTATTCCATTTTGAAATACATGGGGTATTTCTAGTTGCTAAGTAAATTAAAAGTTGGTTTGTACTTTTTTATCTCACTTTATTTGTATAAGGTCCCATATTCTCATGGTAAAATATATTTATCTACATTTCTATATTATCTAGTTTCCATCACCTACATATGAGTATTTATGTATAATGATGGGGATGAATGAAGATATAGACCATGACGAGATTATGTGAAGTACCATATGGGACATAGACATGTTCCATGTGATGGGCGCTACTATATGAGTTGAACGCAACTCGAGTTTATACACTTAAGGTATTGGTTGATCCATTTTCTCTCAATGGATCAACCAGTAGTAATAAATAATGACCAGTCTATTCAATTTATTTATTTATGAATAGTTTGTAATTATTTAATGAATACTTTTTTTACATGATCACATAGAATAATAAATGAGCATACATAGATAAAACCGAATAATACGTGATCTATATTTTTATATTATGCATGGTTGAGATGTGTGTGTGAACACATAATTAAAGAATGTTAAAAATAAAAATTGATTAGAGACACTATGAATAATTAAAATACATCAAATATATATTATGTCATAACTTATTCCAATGCTCAAATTTATAAAAAATTATATGTATGGGGTGAAATTCAGACATAGTGGAGGGTGCCTCCTAATATTGTAGATTTATGAAGAAAATGGTGGGATTACATAACTAAATTTGGTAGAAAATAAGTATCCACAGCTAGCTTGTTTCAAGATTAGAGGTAATTTTTTTTTAAATCAATGCTACGATTTCTGAAATTTGGGACTTCACTCAACGGTTCAAGGAGCTACGAGTCAATGTTTTTGGCATGTTAAAAGCATACCTTGAAACTCTCTCAGTAGTGGTGTATCAATATGTTCGGTAATGAGGAGAGGTTTCAAGAATATTTTCCATTATAATACTCAAAATACTGGGTATTTTGAATATAATAGTTTGGGGATTCTAATATTAGATAAAATAGTTAGAGATATTTTATAATTAAATTAATCTATATTATTTATCAGTAATCAAAATAATGTAAAAACAAATGAATTTATTTATTCTAGAAAAAATATAAAACAACACCATTAGTTCATTATAATTGAAATTAGTACTAAAAAAAGGATATCCCCATCGATAATAACTTCTCACAGTGGTACAAGATCATACACTTATTACTATCTTTACAGAAGAATCTCTATGTGTTGAAATTTTAACTTTTTGTTGAGGCCCCCATTAATGAATGCAAGGAATATAAAGACAAGTTATGGAAGAATTTAGATTATTAATTTTATTACAATGCATCATATTGTGATCAATATCCATTGAACTGAAAAAACATGAGGATGAAAATACCTATTAAATGTTATCTCCTCTCCAATAGATTTATCAAGAGAGTGACCGATAAGAATGATATTAAATATCCAGAAAAATTTATATGTGTAGGCTAGAATAATGGTTTTGGGAAGGACCTTGTTTACTTAACATTATTGGGAACATTGAGAGACTAAATTCTATTATATCCAAGTTAAACCAAGAAATAGAAACTGATCAAATTTATACCTCTTTATCAATTTTCATAATTTTAATTGTTAATTATAATAAGAAAAACATTTAGAATTCACTCAAATGTATTATTTCTTCATTTTTCATGAGGATAATTGTATGAATAAAAATAATTCTTAAATAATTATACTAAATAAGGGCATAAATGGTAAAGATAAAGTGTCGAAGGATAAATCTAAGCTAAATACAAGAATGAACCACCCCTCCAGGAAGCTATATATTCAGGGGGAGACTATTGAGAAAGAGGTGGTATGATTTCCAAGTGATAAGAATGTCCACTAGAAGAATAATTACAATGATGGAAAAGAAATCATGGTGATACATCTACTTTACATATATTTTTCAATAAATGTAATTTGTCTATTTATAAAAGTTATGTATTGGAAATAGCATTTAGCTCACACATTTGTATTAAAATACTAAAACCATATATATTTAAGAATAATAATGAGGATAAGGTGAATCTATTAGAAATAAATAGTGAAGTACTTGTAGAATAATTAGTAGGATATTACTAAATCTTATTTCCTATTGGTTTGGTTCTTATATTAAATAATTGTTATTATATTTTTTCTATTACCAAAAAAATAATCTCAATGTTGAGATTAGAACATATGGGTTTATGTTTCATGTTTGAAATAAATGTTCTTTATTTTATAAGGATAACATATGTTTTGGTATGAAACATATTTACAATGGATTGAATATATATTAACAAGAATATCATGATTTGGAAATAAATGAAAAATACAATGAGAATGACTTGTATCCTACTTGATTATGGAACCATAATCTAGGTCATGTGAAGTAACATCATTTAAGTAAAATAAATCAAGAAGGTTATTTAGAATCTATCAATTCAAAACCCATATATGGATTTCATCCTTGTTTACAAGGTATAATGACAAAAACACCCTATAGTGTGAAGTGATAAAGAGTCACATCTCTAATGGAGATGATCATACCAATACACATGGTTTATTTCCAATAGAGGCGTGGTTTTGATTCTGTTCCTTAATTATTTTTAATTATGATGTTATTAGGTGTGGTTATATCAAATTAATGTGTTATAAGTCATAATCCTTTTAAAATTTTATGGAATACCAAAATGAAGTGGAGAATCAGCTTGGTAAAAACAATAAGAAAATTTTCATAGAAAATGGTGGGGAATATGAAAACCAATAATTCATTAATAACTTGAAAGTGTTTTGGATAATCATCAACCCCACTCTTATATATACACCTCTGTGGAGTATTGTTAGTAAATGGAGGAATCATACCTTTCCTAAAATGGTATGATTAATGATGATTCAGGGAACTCTACCATTTTCATTTAGGTGATATACACTATAGATAGGTGTTATACAGTAAACCGAGTACCATCTAAGGTAGAAGATTATATTATATACATGTTGTGGGAAGGAAAGAAACCTGATAATTCTCATATATGTGTCTGGTGATGTGATATGTTTTTCATGAAAATTCTAAATGGAAAACTAGAATCCCAAAGAAAAAAGTGATTCATTATTGGTTGTCCTATGAAAACTAAAGGATATTACCTATACAAACCATTAAAAAAGTTATTATGGTGATACATTGTATATTTATAGAAAGAGAAAATTTTCCTATAGAAATAATGGGATAAAGATAAACTTAAATGATGTTTATTCTCTAGATGCATAAGATTTGGTATAGTAACAATATCTACAAGATGGGACCGGAAGATATTCATAAGAAAAAAGTACAACATAGGTCTACTAGCTAGGTTAGAGAATAAAAGATATATAGTTTTATCATCACCAAGTCAAGTGAATCATTACTCCTGGATAATGATGAACCTCCAACCAAAAAATAGGTATGGAATGGAAAGGATTATGTTAAATGTAACGAATCTATAACTTCAAAAATAGAGCCCATGTAGTAATATCAAGTGTAGATTTTGGTATATTATACATTTGATGTAAATTTTATTGATGAAAATGGTTATTTGAAAAAAATTATGTGGAATTTAATGTAAATACCTGTTAAGAATATATGGTTAAAAGTGGTTTTAGACAATGTCAAGTAATTGATTAAAAATAGACCACGACACTAGTCAAAATAATGAAATCAATTAAAATTTTACATTCAATAGTATCCTTCCAAGATTATGAAATTTTTGAAGATGAATTTCAAAACTAATTTTATTAATGTAATGTAGGTGGAAAATGACTATATGAATAAACCCAATGGGTTTATAAAGTCAAAGAGTTCCAAAAAAAAATATTACTAATGTAGAGATCCATTTATATATTTGAAACAAGCTTCATGATCATGAAATGTTCATTTTGATGAGCCTATAAGATAATTTTATTTTTTCAAGAATAAAATAAATCCATGTGTCTAAAAGAAGGTTAGTGTGAGTGCCATCCTTTTTCAAGTATTATATTTTTATGACATATTAATTATTGTAAAATAAGGGAAATTTATACAGTTAATTAAGAATTTTTTAAATGAATCATTCTACACAAAAAACATAGTGGAAGAATCCAACAATCTAGGGATAAAAATATATGAAGATATATCTAAAAGTTAGTTTAGACTGAGTCAATCTATATATATTGATGACGATCTAAAACGGTATAATATGAAACAATACATGAGATGGTTAATTTCAATGTCACATGGTATCGATACCTACAAGAAAATGTGACCATAAACACATATGGATATTGAAAAGGTGAGTAGAATCCATTATACATTAAAATTGGGATCTATCATGTAAGAAATGTGATATAGTAGTTTTGATATTTCTATAAATTTAATAGTGATGGAATAATATCATTATAATATAGGAGCTATCTATTTGGTAGCCATGAAAAATATACAAAATATTGGAGACACACAAAAGATATGATCCTAGTGTATATAAAATATGTAGATATAATAGTGAGGGGTTTCAATGATGATAGTTTCTAGAAATATCATGATTATAAAAAATCACAATCATATTATGTTTTTTCTGGAATTGTAGTACGGTGAGCTATAGAATCTTAGAATAACTCATGATCACTTATTCTAAAGCATAATCTAAGTACATAATATCATCTTATATATCTAAGGATGTTTTTGAATATGATACTTCTCATTAGTTATTTTTTTTCTAGTATTAATGAACCAATTACAGTTTATTATGATAAAAATTATCACAGTGGTACTTCCTAAGGAGCCCTGATCACACCAAAGGAAAATTCATATACTATGGAAGTTTCATCTTTTGAGGGATTTTATTTAGATTGGTATGTTTTAAATTAGAAAATTTTCCACAGTAGACAGAAGGTAAGACCCATTGACTAAATCCATATCTCAGTGGATGTATAATTCTGTTGTGAGATCTAGAAGGTTTAAAGTTGTTAGTTAATGGCTCTACTGCAATTGGGAATACTGTGAGTGGGTTCCCTATACCCAAATCCTATATGTACGTTTATTATTATAACACGTATAAAGTTATATATATTGGTGTCTTTAATCTCACTATGAAGTTAACATTACTTATGTTTGTAGTATATAGTTGGTAATGTCCTTATATTATATATCATATCAAAAGGTTGTAGAAGTTCCCAATCTCTAATGTGAACCTCAACATACTATGAATGTAATCATAAGGACTTTTCATATGGTCACAATAAATCATACCGATAGGAAAAATATGACGTCTGAATATTATGTTCTTTTGGATAACAAGCATTGAGACTTCATCTCATGTAGTCTGCATATTATGATCTAGATTTAATAAAATCACAAGGACTGATATTCTAATTGGATCACTACATATTACTGTTCTCATTGGCAAATATTTTCTGGGAGAAAATTTATTGGTCTCTTTACATGAGGTCATTATTAGTGTGTAATATTTAATTCATTAATTTTTTGTTAGGTGAAAACAATTACATTTATGTTGTGGTGATGAATCATGCATTGTGTGTGTTATTAGTATTATACCAATCATTGAAAGATCAAGAAATTTTTAATCTCTAATAAATGGAAGAGATGTATTGGGTTAATTGACCAAGATGGTAGTACCTTTGAAAAATCCAAGGACATGGTGGAAGAAGGTATTTCCATATGGTATGGTTAACAATAAATATAGTTGGTGTGGATGGTGACATAAGTAATGCATCCTAATTTATGTGATATCACATGAAACATATATTATATAATATGGAATATATTTATATGAGAATTTTTTATTTCTATGACTATGAATTATTTTCATAGGGGCATTGATGGGTTGTTAGACTTATCTCAAGGTATATGAGTAATACTCCTTGATATTGAGATAAGGACCTAGAGGATATGACACGATGAATATTTAGATTCTTTTTAGTTCTAGTAAATTGGTGGATAAGACATAGTGGGACCCACATTGTGGGTTGGGAAATGTATAATATTGAATCATAATAAAAAAATCAATCAATCAATTCACTATTACTTGAGTTTCTAATAATAGGAAGTGGATTTATTTTTTTTGTGTATCTATGATTCATTAAGTGAACACAAGAAAAATATTTAATGAATAGTATTTTATTCAATGATTATGAAATATTTTTTTGGAGAGATGGGTTGAGATAATGGATCATATTTTATCACATCACATTGTTTAGATATTATAAGTGATAAAATATATATGAAACATATCAGATGAAAAATTTGTCTTACGTATAAAATTTAGTTTATTTTAGGATATTTTATTCATTAAATACCGAAGTTGAATTTTTAACAAAAAATTTACCTATAAATGAATATATAAATTTAAGGTTGATTCAAGGGGAATATTAATCCACTTAAATTTTATATCCTCCTATTCTCCCTCTCATGATTTAGAGATATAAGAGGGAGATCTATTCACCTTATTCCGAGGTCTTCCTTCTAGATAAAAAAATGGTGATATCGTGATTGTGAACGTGTCAAAGATATTTTCCTTTCTTCTCCTTAGTAAACATAGTATGAATATTAATGGATGAAAAACATGTTTAAATTGTTTGGATGATCTAAAGGGATTTGATATTGGTTCTTTCAAATAAATATCATCAAAAATTAGTGGAAGGTAGTCACATAAAAAAATAAATGGTGAAATAGTCTGATTTAAATTTCATTCTCAATTCATTACCTAAAATAACCTTGGGTTGTAATAGGGTTTTTCACATTTCTAATGACAATGTCATTGTTGGTCCATAGTTAAGAAGGAAAAATAATCAAGAACGGTTGAATTGGACTTTTAAAATGAATTTAATGATATATTTGCATTATTAATGTTAATGCATCATAAATAATATAAAATGAACACATTATATTTTTATAGTGGTTAAAATTTAAATGAACCTAATATACTTCCCATCCGTTTCATGAACTAATAGTGTTGAAACCCACTACAACAAATATGATGGAATCTTATAATGTTTAATTCCCACCTGGAGTCATAACCCAATTAAAAATTCTTTTTCCCCTGAAGGCTTAAACCCATAGAGTCATTCCTTTTTCCCTTTAGGAACAACCCAAAAAACCTTCCTTTTCCCTAAAGAGGTATAACACAATGCCTACAATTTTTTTCAAAGCCACAATAAAAAAACGTAGTTTCTAAATGGTAGTACAACCCTTTACAATTACACACACATAAAATGAATAGGCATAGTAAAAGGCAACAAAAAAATAATCAACACATGATAACTTGAGTATCTAAGTAACAAGAAACTCTCCAGAATCGATGGATGAAATTATATTAGTTTATCTTGGAGTATGGACTGGTCCAAAAAGAATGAATAACATATATAGTTCATGAATATCATCAACCTCGTGTTATTGTGTATTTAGGTTAATGCTAAATCTATTTTTTATTGAGTTTTCTATGCACAAAAACATTTAAAAATTAAATATATTTGTTCTTTATTTTTCTATTGAACTAGTTTTGAGTTTTAGATATTCTTTTACTAGATGAATATCCTCATGTAAATCATTCATAAATGGAAAATTTATTCCATGTAAGTATTCTTCGATATCTTGTAAAACAAAACAAAACCTATAAAGAGAAACTCATTAGAACATTTAGTACATCAGTAAATAGTAATCATTAATATCCCAGAAAATTTCTCTGATAATAATTGAGGGTGAAACAGTGTCTTTTGGTAGATTTTAATTTCAATATTTGATATTATATAATTATAATCTTGAATATCAAAACATGCTTAATCCTATATAAATAAAATTTAATAATTAATAAAATAAATTAAAACATGTTCACGAAAATTTAAAATGATTAAAAAGTAATTTTAGAAAAAATATAACATTATATATATTCATATTAAACATGAATTATTTTTAAATATGTATTATTATGTAAAAAATGTCATATTTCCATGTTTTAGAACATCCTATATAAATTCACTGAACTGCATAGGAAAATACTGAGAGTATTTTCATGTACACATTATTCTCCATTATAAAAAATTGATATAGTTGAATCTACATATCTGATTCACATAATTGAATTCATTTAGATAAATCTATATAATTGATTCACATAAGAGAATTCAGGTAACTATTTCATGTATCTGATTTCAATTAGTAGATTCTAGAAAGTTCTAAATAATATTACTAATAAAATTCTAGACTTAAAATGGAATTTCTGAAGTGAAGAATCAGTTTTATCTCTAGTCGAATTAAATTTAGATAAATTCATTAACATTAAAAATACACAAGAATTAGATTAATATTAATTTTTATATATCAAGTTATCATCAAAATAAAGTAGAAAAATAGTTCTAGAAAACAAAAAAATTTGTATTGAAAACAAGAAGTAATATCTAACCAAATTCATAATATATAAAACATATATTAAATAATTTATCACTTCTAATTAAATGTATGTAATTTTTTTATTTACAAAATAATAAGTATCACTCAATTTGGAGTTCTTTATCTCATGTTATGGTTGAAATACATAAGGTAACTCATTCTAGAAAATTGGCTACGTGGGATAATTGGTCACATTGGAATTTTGATTTTCCTATGTGGGAATAGTAAATATAAAGTATAAATTATAATTCAAGGTCTCAAATGACTTATTCATCCTATTAACACTTTATGAAACCTGTATAAAATGTTATGAATAATAAAAACAATAAATAATAAGATAAATTAAATAAATAATAAAAATATATAACCAATGTTATATATTATTTTTATTAATATATAAAATGAACTAAAGATATAACATAATAAATTTTTGAGAAAATAAGAAAACAAATAATTAATTAATAATAAAAAAAAAAACTAATACAAGATTAAAATATACTAATGTTATGAGCTAAAAAATTATATTGATGGGAATCAAGTAAATATTTGAAATTATCAGAAAAAATGATAAATATCTGTTATTATTAATATAAAATGTGGTTTAGGTATCCACTCAAAATTATACCCATTTTTTATAATTAAAAACAAATTAATATTTAAAATATTGGTACCCATTTTGAAATTATCATAATGATAATGTATCAACAAAAAAATAGTCCTCTCTTCAAAATGATAAAGTTTCTTCCACTATTTTTTAACATATTATATTTTATAGGAATGAATATAGAAATTTTGAAAAAACATTTATATACATGTATATTGCAAAACATGTGATAATTATCCACTATAAAACATTCAATTTTTAAAACCATGTATCAAGGAGCAATGATATAGTGCACATAATTATAAACATTGTTTGTTAAAAATAATGATAAACCTATCATAAGATAAAATTTTATGAACATTTAAATATTTGTCTATAAGTTAACATCATATAGAATGTTTGAGAAGTATCAAAATAGTGATATAATACACACATATTTATAGAAATAATGTAATTTTTATTTGAATGAAAAAATTATATATTTTACATGTTTCATGTAAATTTTATAGTTTTAGGTCATAGACACATAGAAAATCCCCCAAAATACACACCATATAAATGTAAATTTAAAACTACACCATAACAAGTTCAAAAATTATTTTCTCTAACATAGTAATGTTTAGGGTCTTGTTAAAGATAACATCAAGTTGATTTTCTATAGAAGTAAATTCAAGACTAATATTTTATTTTTCTATATGATCTATAAGTAAGTGATAACATTAATGTGGTTATCTAAAAACTATTTTAATGTATTTTTATAAATATAATTAGAATATTGATCTGATTAAAATTTTAGATCGGTTTTGTGCTGCATCAGGTTGAAAGTGCCTTGAGTTTCTTACAATAACTGTCCAGCAAGTGGCTCGAAAGAGAGATATATTTTTCAAAACCTATCATATGGTCATACCTCACATATCAGGGATGGTTTGAAAGGAGAACTACCATGTTGTGTCAGACCATCATGATAGATATTATTTTAATGGGTGGGAACACATCATTATCGATTAATTTCACTATTGCATTATCTAGTGGGGGTAATATACTTTTTCTAGTGCTTTTCTTGAAATTTTATTCCCTTTGGACACTCGAGACCATGTTAGGACCTCTATTTCATGTTTAATTAAGGTATATGTTACTTTGTGTCATGTAATGGGTTCCATATTTTCCTAGTTCTAAAAATGGGTTATCATTTTTATGATTAAATAAGGGGAATTAACCCTCAATTTATTTAAAATAAAAAAAAGTTAGAAATATTTTTCTTAAACCGTAATGTTTGACCACAACATAATGCCATATATATATATATATATTCAGAGTTTTTATTTGAAATAGAATTTTTTTATCTTTGAATCCCATGAAATGTATTATTTACCAAGTTAATGGAACATACATGATGTACACATTCTATCTATCTTTAATCAATAAAAATAAAAATCTAAATAACTAGTCAAATCAAACTGATTTTTAGTAGTGAAAAATAAACCAGGATTTAGAGATCCTTTAACATATATAATTATCTTTTTAATAGATTTACTATGACTTTACATAGGGTAAATTTTATATCAAGCACACATATAAATTTGAAACATCAAATATGTCCTAAAATCATATAAATATAATAATCTTGCAATCATTCTTCTATATGTTTTAATAGAATTTTTTTTTAAAATTAATCTAAATATGATTTTAATGTAGTGTTCATGGTAGTATTTTTTCATTCATAAGAATATAAACCAAAACTACTATTTAAATATTTTTAATACCTATATTTATTTAGAAAAATATCATCATTTAATTGAAATATTTTCAAACTGAGGAAGCTTTTCAATTCCACCAATATGTTCATCTCAAATTCAGAAGTCCTAAATTCAGAAAATTCATTAAAAATAATATCATTTAAAAATACAAATATAATTCCATCAATATAAATTTTTATAATAAAAAATCATTATAAATTTTCTTAATAGATCATGGAGAATTTACCTTTCATTTCTCATAATTTATTTCAAAAGAAATCTTTTTAACCATTCATACTAAGAATGAGGAGATTGTTTCAATCCATATAAATTCATGGATAACATAATACCATGATGATGATTCTTTCTATTTTCAAATATTGAGTTTGTTTAACATATAATTACATAGAAATATAACCATTTAGAAAAGAAGTTTTGGTAACCATTTAAAATAATTTAAAACTATTAAAATTAGCAGAAGATAATAACATCACTATTACTTATAACCTATTTAGTAGTGCCTAATATCCCTCAAAAATAAATTCCTTCTAATTTATAATATTAATGAGAAAATAATATTGATTTATTTTAAACTATATTTCAATATTCATCAATGTTATATTTAATGATTAAATATTCTCCAATAATATGAGAATCATATGGTGGAATAACTAAATTCTACACATTGTTCCTAGTAAACAGATTTATTTCATATTCTATAGACAAGATCCAACTATAATCATTCAAAGTCTCATCAATATTATTTTT
Organism: Viscum album; assembly: GCA_963277665.1. NCBI lineage: Eukaryota > Viridiplantae > Streptophyta > Magnoliopsida > Santalales > Viscaceae > Viscum > Viscum album. The sequence goes on from OY728159.1 coordinate 1,870,210,276, forward strand.
TAGAAAATCATAAATAAAATCATGAAAAGAACAAATATTCATAACATATTTTTGTAGGTTGAACATTTTAATCAATATCACCAATCACATTATCTATGGGATGATCTCTTTGAGTCTTTTGAGTTTTTACATGAATAGGTTTATATTATGAAGAAATAATATACCCCTCATCATGTGCATCTTTTTATTGATATTATTCCTCTTGAAAATTAAAATATCTAAATTCTTCCTCTAGTACATCAATATCACAATCTATTTTATTCGGAGACTTTTCATTGAATTTAACATCAACTAATTCTTCAGAAGACTATATTACTTTCATTATGCACTCTATATGCCATAATATTGTTTGAATATCTAAAGAAAAATTATCTATCATATTTTTAATCAAATTTATATATATATAATTTAGTATTAATAATAAATAATTATATCTAAACACTTTAATATAACCAATTATATGTTCTCGTCCATTTCAAATCACATAAGAATTATTTTTAAACTAGGGTGTTAAAACAATTCTATTTGTTACATAATAATAAGAATTAATAGATTATGAAAATGACTATTAAATTAAGTTAAACTCATTTAACATGGTTATTTCCCTTTATTTAAGGATTTTATTTTTTCTTTCAACTACACCATTTTGTTATGGTGTTCCAGGGGATGAAATTTTTTGAAAATACCTATTTTTTTCCAAAAAATGGAAAATTTCATTGTTTTTAAAGTCACCACCATCATCAATTATAATTAACACAATTAAGTGCACATTACCATTTTGAACCAATTTACAAAATTTAATAAACAAAGATAAAGTTTCATATTTATTAATATGAAAATAAACCCATGTGTATCTAGTAAAATCATTAATAATACCAAAAAAATATCTTTTACTACCAAAAATAGTGTTTTTATAGGTCCGAATAAATCCAAATGAATAAGATAAATATGCCTTATAATTTTTACTTTTTTATTAACTTGAAACTATTTATTTATTGTTTACCTTTTAAGAATGATTCATAAACAAATTTATTATACACATTATGTTCTGGTAACAATTTGATAGTTTGGTTCTCAAACAGCTTATGATTCCACCAAAAATTAACATACCCTTATATCCTTTTTGAAAAAATATCATATTGTACAAAATTTAAAAAATTTACATTTTGATTGTTTAATTTAGAAAAATTAATTGAATAGATGTTGCCTTTTATATTATCATAAAATGAAATAGATTTATCCTTGAAAAAAATTCATTTATTATTTTGAAATTTAAAATAATTCTATTATCATAATGATGATAAATTATTATTAAATTATGTTTCAATCCTTCATCATATACATCTTTATAGATGATAATGGGATTAGATGTTACAATCTCAATGAAACCTTTTACCTTTCCTTTATAATTATCTGAGAATGTAACATTACCTCCATCACATTGATTAAATTATATAATATTTAACATATCACAAGTCATATGTCTTTATAATCCACTTCACATACACCAAAAATCCTTTTTTATGCTCCCAAAACACATTTTGTATGAAAATAGTTTAAATAATGTTTTGGTACACTTGAAAAATTTTGTCTGATAGGATTAGCATAGGAATTATTTAGAACCTAAATAGATTTAAAACACTTGTTTATAGACAATTATGAATGTAAAAATGTAAAAATGAAACCCTTAGAATGTCTAAGTGATATTTTAAATATTATGTAACATTAATTTTCAATATGACCTAACTTTATCCTCAGTTTCTTCTTCCCCCTTGAAAAAAATATAAAGCTTCATGTGAAGATAGATCAGCAGGTTTGCACATTTACCTTTTTAAGATCTTCAATAGTTTCTTAAAATTGGTCTTTCGATCTTGAAACTACAACAAGATCTGGTGTGATCTGTACATTCCTCATCTTCTTTGAATACATAGAAATATCTCCGAGCTTCAGATAACATTATTCTCTCTTCTATACTGAATGTATAAGATTCTCTTAAAATTCAAAAATTAAGCATGATAAATCACTCAATTCATTACTACTACACATTTTATGTTACTCTCACAATATATTTATTTTAGAAAAATTAGTACTAATATAACTCTAAAAAATATCACTGTCAATATTTTCATATTTGAATTATGAAAACCACATGATATTATATAGAAATATCATCTCATAAGAAACATTCAATATATCCCATTACATAAGGATATAATACCATACATCATTCTCAACTTTCTGCATGAATCCCATACATGGATGGAATTCACCTACAGTGTTGATGTTGGTTATGCGAATTATTCGGCTTTGTGATTTTGGTTATACAACTGCCTTCTTTCCTATTTTCCAAAAACACATACTTGAATATTCAATTAGATTATATAGATGCATTTCATAGATAGATTTTGATACATAATAAAATTAACTATATGGTTTTTTATATGTGTTGGAAGTCCCTTATGAGAATTTTTTGGAATTCCAAAATTCTCTGAAACTGACTTATCTCCTCTTCAACTATATTCTACCCCATCTCAATTACATTAATAATCTTCAAAAAATTATAGACTATACACATTTATTTATCTAAAATTGTCTTTAATTATATTTAAGATTACTATAATAGTCTACATATTTAATTAATTCCACTTTTTCTAGAATTTATTCACTTTCCCATTAAGTATGAAATGTATCAATTCCTTTTTTAATGAACATTACATATGAAAAATAATTTTATAGAATGACATGTATGTTTTATTAAGCATTAAATCTATTTCCATCATAAAAATCCTACAAGAGACATCATTAAATCAACTAAACACATACTGGACCATTGAAAACAAATTAAATACTTACATGGGAATAACAATCTCCCTCTTTGAATTTGTTGGAAATAAAAAATCCTCAATATTAATATTCTTTATTGGATGGATTCTCTCATTCCTCCCCTTACTGATGGTTAAATGGAAACATCAATGTGAGGGAATTCTCATATCTTCTTTGTCATTTGAAGGAACTCATACTCTCTTCCCATTTTCCCTGAGGGATGGAAAATGCATCATTTTTATATTAGTAAAGATCTTTTGTTAGGTACACTCTAAGTCTACATAGAGAAACCCAGATTATAATCAAAGAGAGATATAACCAAGGTTTTATATGATTTTCATACCCTACCACACATGTGATATCATGATCATAAACTCATATCTTCTATCAATAAACAATCCCTCTAAATAAATTTATTTAATAAAATAAGAACTAATGGATGTAAATGTTCTTATAATACTATAACATTAACGTTTTAAATGATTTCAAAAAATTCTAGGATTATTGGAAACAATATATTGGTGGCTACCTCCTCATATTACTCCCCATAATGGGTTCGACACAAATTCTTCCATTTCATGGAAGTTGATATAATCTGTAAATAAAAATATCTACTTGTTTTCTAGTTGTGAATGTTTAAATATTCCCATTTATTTTACAGTATTTATAAAACTCAACAAAGTAATTTAATTCCTTGTAGGTTAAAAAATAAATAAATAATACTAGGTAATAAAGAGGAACCTCTTGTTTTTCTCAGAAAAAACATTCACACTAATATATTCCCCTAAATATTGACCATTCTTTCTTCCAATCATAGCATGGAATATTTTTTAGTACCCTTCCCTTGAATTTCTTCATTATGTGGAATATATTTTTCCACCATACTCTTCTAAATAATATTGTTTCTAGTTTTTTATAATATCTCATTTATTTTAATATCACCTTATGAAGACACTTATTTCCTTTATACTCAAAACGTTTCTTATCATCATCCAATTATTTTTCACATTTTTAATTATTATTGGAAAAGAAACTAGGCTAAATTTTTTGACATTAGCAGACTTAGTAGATTATTTATGTGACATACCACCATTTTTCATTTTAATCCTATTACATTTCATAAACTAGAGGACATAAACTGCTAACCCTGTCATGCATAACATAGAATTATGTTCTTCTAATTGAAATCATCCAATAACTTCTTCTAAAATATGAATTTTTTGTGTAAATAGTTGTGGTGAAACTCTAGTCATAGGTTTCTTCCTCTTATATTTTTTCCTCATAGTATTACTAAATCCCACCCTTTATTCTTTTCACGTTATTAATAAGTACATATAGGAGAAATAAAAATATGATTTGTCTCCATGCATACCCCAACAAAATTTTGACCCTTAAAACATTATTCTTCAAGATAGGTTCTAGATCTATCCAGACTTATGTTACTATTAACCTATTAAAAACAAAGAATCACATTCCTTAGGGGGTTTTGGACCCCTTGTATAACTCTCCATTAAATTTATATGAAATAATACATCTTATATTTATTGGACCAAATATCCATGCATTTGGTTTTTACATCCACATCATTAGATAAAACTTGTATGTTTTGAAATTGATTATGTACAGATTTACCTTGTTCACACAAATGATTTTATTTATTATTTTAATAAGATTATCCATTTTCCTTGGTTTCCGTATTAAAGTCTTCTCAAGACTTGTTCAACTCATTCTAAATAGTGGGACATATGGATTTTGTATCAAACAACCCTTCTTCCATTAAATCTAGCTCTTCGTTGAGATCTTTAAGAATCTTTTCATGTAATAAATCTCTAAGATAGTGATTTCTAATCTCATAAATGTATTTCAATACCTTCTTGACATATTTATACTCCTCATTATCCACCTTTTAATTTTGTTTCCCAAGATTATTCTTTTCCTTCTTAAGTTATTGTATATTTCCAATACAAAATTCCAATTTTTCTTTAAGCTCTCACCCAAATAAAACCCTTTATTCTTTATCATAACTACTACTTGTTGAATTTCATCCTTCCTTCATGTTATAAAAGAAATTAACCTCATCGTTTTAAGAGAAAATAGGTGTTGAATCATACTTTTTTAATTCTAATAAAATTGGACTTCTTGATGTATAAGTGGTCCTTAATCATATGGTTTTGTGTCTTGTCACCATCCTCATCTAATTCAAAATCATCAACCTAATTCTTTGTGAAAAAAGTTTGAAATGTGAAAAAAAATTATTACTATTATAACATTTAGATATATGATTACATTTTCTTTTCAATTTCCCCCTCAATAAAATCTTTGATAGATGGAAAATAATCTAGTGAAAGTATTGTGCATCCTTTGCATCTGAGTCTTTAGATTCTACAACCTCTTCTTATTTTCCCTTTTTCTCTCATGGATTCAAAATACGTTTTTTACTTAGCCTTATGATCTAATGTAGGTTATTTTATCATTTTATATGAAATGATAATGTTATGTGTAATATCAATTTTTATGTCTTCTTTTTCTTCTCGGGAAAATATATCAGAATCAATCTCATCTTGAATGTTCCTTATCACTTTTTTTATGATAATGGAATTATACTGCTTATTAAAAAATCCTTAGATTTTTCTCAAAATCACATTTACCCTAGTAATGTAGTCACAGACAGTATCATCTTCACCCATATTTATGTCTTAAAATAGGATATTCTAAACTTATAATTTGGATTCATTGACCTTGGAATTTCTTTCATAGATACTTCTCAATTTTACCAAAATTTCATGTGTATGTTAAAGACCCATAACCATATTATATACCTTATTAGATAAGAAAATTAATAGATAATTTTTTACTTTTCCATGAAAATACATATTCGTTTTTTTAGGTCAAATTCACACCATCAACAATGGGTTCAAACCCAAATATTATAGAATCACCCACTTTTTAGACAAGTGATAAAAGGTTAGGAAAAATCTTATTATTCCAGATGGGTTAATTCTTACCATTAAATATAATAACACATAAACTATAGAAATATTTAATATTCTCTATCTCTCAAAATTCTTCCTTGGGTCAATATGGGATCATTTCCTCTGATACCATGTTTAATTACCCAAACAAGATATTTCATTGAGGATGGGGTGAATTAGTGGGTTTGTTTATAAATTATTCTCCATTAAATATTCATCATATTGAACTGATTAAAGTTATTGTCCACTCAATAATTGTAAAGACCCGTAAAATTCAAGGGAAATTTTTTTTTAATTTGTTTTGGAATTTTATAAGAACGCGGTATCTGACGGCACTTGATTCCGAGGCCCGGAGTGCCCGGAATCAATTTCCGAAGATTGGCTCGGGTACGTTCAGTGAACGAACGAGCGGGAATTTCTAACTTTTGAACCGGTTCCCGGAATCAAATTCTGAGGGCACCGATGAACTCGCAGCGCCGATATTCGCTTAAGGGGACGTTTTCCGAAGTTGCGTTTATTGCGGGACGAAAGTTAGATTTTGGGAGAATTATAAGAAGTTAAATAAAAATGTGGATTTTTTTTTATTTTGTTAGTTAACTTCTCCCAAAGGGAGTTAAAGGTGGTACCCACATCCACTTAACCTCCCTTGGGAGGATTAAGTGTGCTGGGGCCCACACAAACCCCAACTTTTCATCTTCTCTCAAAACTCCCTTTAACCCCTCTTTAAATGACATGACAACTTGTTATTTATTTTGGAGTTATTTTATTTGAATTTCAAACCTTTGAAATTCAAATTGTTAAGTGTGTGAATAAAATAAGACTCTAACTTATTTTATTTTGTTAGATTTCTCTAGCCTTCTTGAGAGGATTTTTGGAGCTCCTTCTTCTTCTTCAACTTTGACGAGGAACGCGAAGAACCTTCGAGCTCCGACGAAGAATGCCTCTCCTCTCTTCTTTGTAGCCGGTTGCTTCCGAAGATCGACGACGCCTTTCGTGTCAACGAAAGGGAACGCCGCTTTCTCCTCGGACTTCCTTCGTCGGCTTACGAAGATTCTCTAACGACGTACCTCTTTGGACGTATCTCTTCGTCAACGGATTTGACGAATGATTACCACGACGCCCGACCTCCGCGACGTTGTATTCCGCGAGTCGTTGACGATCATCGATCTTGAAACCAAGGTAGGGGTTGTTGTTGGTTAATTATTTATTCTCGTTCTTGGTTCTAGCTTGACAATTTTTAGGTTTATTGTTAAGTGTTATCGACTAACGAGAGGGGCGCCGGACCGCACAAACACGGCCGAACTCCCCCTACTCTGTTCTTGAATATTATTTCCTTGCGGATGTACGAGATGGCGTGGTGTCGTCGCACCACGCGGGAATCACAAGGCTGTAATCATGCGGCGCCGTCGCGCCGTGCCACAGGAAGTTTATCATGAACGCGACGCCGTCGTGCCGCGTCGAAGGGAATCGAAGGCGCCGCGGCCGGAGCGGGGCCGCGGCGGAGGGGCGCGGTGTCGTCGCACCGCGCCAGACGATGAACACCGCGGCAGGTTCCGGGCCGCGGCGAGACGGGAAGACCGGCGTCTCGCCGGGCCGCCGGTGATGGAAGCCGGAAGGGGACCGGCTTTGCCGGTCCGTTGAAAAAGAACCGGCCGGCCAGGTGGTCCGGCTGGAAGGGAAAAACCGGGGGAATTTAATTCCCCCGGCCAACACAAATACCCCCCCATTTATGAGGGGGGGGGGTTTCTTTAAGAGGGGCAGGCGGCCCCCCGGTTTTCCTCAAAGCAGGCCCCCACGAGGGGGTGCCGGTTCTCCAAAGGCGCGACTAAAAGTCGCGCCGCCAACATGAAGAAGCGGGGGACTTGCCCCCTGCGCTTGGCACCAAGCGGCGCCAGGCCGCGCCGCCGCCGTCCGGGCCAGGTCGGACCCGGGTCGGGTCAACCCAGGGGAGGTCGGACCGGGTCGCCCCGAGCCCGGACCCCCCGTTTTCGAATCGTTTTCGGTTTTTTGGCCATAACATGAGCCACGGACCTCCGATCGACGAACCGTCAGCGGAATTGCAATCCTTGGATCGAGATGGTAGTTCCGGTATATCACACTCAATGTTTCGGAATACTTTGAGTTCGGCCGGGTTGGTTCGTTCACGAAACCAACCGGGCCTTCGGAGCAGAAACGCTCATATCTTGATCTACGGACGTCCGATTGACGTGCCACCAGCTTTGTTGTGTTCCTCTTAGTGAGATGGATCTTTTGGCATACTCCGCCCGAGGTTTGCATGCAGGTGGAGTATGGTCGGGCTGGTTTTTCCTTAAAAACCAACCAGGCCCCTGGGACGAAAAAGCCAATAACTCTCAGACCAGGCGTCCGATCGACGCGACGTTTGTTGTGTTGAGTTCCTGTTGACGATACGGAACTTTTGGATACATCAACTCTGGACTTTGTGACAGTTGATGTATCAGCCTCTCGGCTCGTGGAGCGGACCCTCCTGAACGAGCTTGCTGTGTGTGGGAACCCTAGTGCTGGCTGCGACTGTTACTGTGACTTCTGCTACTACTGCTACTGCTACTATGACTGCAACGACGACAGTACAGAGATCCTGTGTGGATTTGACGACGACTACATCACTCAGCGATCCTACGTGGATCAGTGCTACAGGTCCTGTGTGGGCCCGATACTGTGTGGGTCTTTGCGCTCAGCGGTCCTGTGTGAACCAGCGCCTACAGGTCCTGTGTGGGCCCGATCCTGTGTGGGTCTTTTTCGGGGGTTAGTTACCTATCGGTCCTTCGTGGGTCTGACGACTTAGATGGATCAGAGATCATCTTTTTTGTCTTTCGAAGAGGTATACCTGTGTGAGATGAACCCTGTTGCTTTCCTGTGTGGATTGAGTTGTGCTATCCTATGTGGATTTCGTTTTGCTTTCCTGTGTGGAATACGTTTACTTTCCTGTGTGGACTGAGTTGTACTTGGGCTCGGAGGTTGGAGCGTATTGGAATTGATGACTTAGGTATATGTATGGGCATATACCTATGCAGAGTCGGTTGTTACTTCGTGTTTGTATCTTCCTTTGTGGTTTATCCTTTGTGGATTTTTGGAGACTTTCGGGGGTCTCGGGGTCCCTACTGAGTAGCTTATACTCACCCCTGCACGGGCTATGCCCGCACTACGTTGTGTTGGTTGCAGACGACAGACAGCGTTGATCTTAGCTGAGGCTTGCAGAGCAGGACGGTACCTGGAGGTGGACCACTGGGCGGGACGTACTCGGAGCGGACGACGGGACCCGAGGAGCAGTGGAGCTATCTGTACCCACCCTTCAGGTTGGATTTCCAGTGGACAGCTCGGAGTAGCGGCTTTTACTTTACAGTTTCTGTTTTCCCTTTCGAGTTTTACTTTACTTTCAGTTTGGGTTTGTATACTGGCCCATTTACTTTTCCGCACTTTCAGTTGTACTCTGTTTTTACTTAGTGTTTACTTTCCGCTTGCTTACTCTGTGGTGTTTGTTTACTTTACAAAGGCAATGCCTTCCCTTTTTACCGGGATTTACGCCTTGGGGCTAGTCTCCAGCCCCTGGCCTATGGAAGGCGGGCTTGGGGTTGTCACGGAACGGACCTCGAGGGCGGGTCTTGACAAATTGGTATCAGAGGAGTTCAGTTCTACAGCGAACTCTGATATTTTCTATGTGATGCAATAATATTTAGAGTATTGAGTGTGGTAATCATTCGAGGGAGTCCAGTGTTGGTGCGGCGGCCGACGTATCCGTACACCAGGACCTTGACTTCTGATTTCCGACATAATGCACGAAAACATTGATTGCGTGTGTGTTTCAAAGTTTTCTTTGTGATTACTTTATATCAGCTCACCAGGTATACTGTTCTGACCGTGGCACACCTGTTTCCTTTTCAGGATGGCCCCACAACTGCAGCCAGCTAGGGTTCCGAGAGTCGAGTGTGACGACAACCCACCGAGCGACGAGGCTTCGGTGCAGGGCCCTTTGTCAGTAGTGGCACCGGCGGTAGCTCTACCCGTCGAGCCACCGATACTTCCAGCACCAGCCGATGACGATGCACGTCACCTCAGCGCACTGCATGAGTTTCAGCGCCAGCGACCATGTAGGTTTCGTGGGGAGACGGATCCCCAGGCAGCCGAGGACTGGCTGGAGGGAGTGGTGCGTGTGTTTAGGCTAGTGAGGACACCAGCAGAGCTCATGGTGATCCTCGCTGCGAACCTACTACACGCAGCAGCAAGACGATAGTGGAGATTGATGCTCCAGGTGCACGATGAGGCATCTCTTCTATGGACGAACTATGAGAGCCTCTTCCGCTCGGAGTTCGTCCCAGCCACCCTTCGTGCAGTGCGTATCCAGGAGCTTCTTCAGCTGCGGCAGGGTAGCATGACGGTCGCTCAGTACTCGGCGAGATTTACCGATCTCTCGCGCTACTCGACCGACATGGTACGAGACCCATTCTTCCGGGCCCGGACCTTCGAGCAGGGTTTCAGACACGAGATCAAAGCATCGTTGATCTCCCTCAGCATACCGACTCAGACAAAAGTACTGGAGCAGACCCTTTTGATCGAGAGCTTCCTTGCTGAGTCTACACCAGCACTGACACCCACCGCAGGGTGGCACATGGCAGAGTCATCTGCAGTAGGTAGTCGACGGATGACTCAGGGGTCCAGGAAGACCATAACTTCGGGCAGACGACCTCAGGACACTGGCTCAGCAGTGCGGGGCACACAGCGAGGAGCCAGTCTTTCGAGAGGCAGGCAGTGCTACTCGTGCGGCGGGCAGGGCCACATGGCTCGTGACTGCCCGACCTGCTGTGCCGAGGAGCAGCAGACAGTTGAGGGACCACCGAGGCAGAGGCAGAGGGTCGACCGTGGTGGTCCGCAGGGAGGAGGTGGACGAGGCAGAGGAGCTGGCCGAGCAGCAGGTGGTGGGCGACGCTTTGAGGCTCTGCCACCACCACCACCAGGAGGTCCACCCCGACCACAGTGAGCTGGCGGGCAGAGACAGGCACATCTCCAGGCAGCAGAGGCCTACGACCACGGCACACCCGAGATGATTCGAGGTACTATCTGTGTCTATTCCACCCTTTCTGCAGTTCTTATAGACACAGGAGCGAGTCACTCTTTCATAGCTGCTGCCCTCGTTCGGATCTCGGAGATTCCGACAGAGCCGTTGGCTCGATCCTTACAGCTAGAGACTCCTACGGGAGCAGACTCGACGATTACGCACTAGTGCCGGCAGTGTGAGCTTACTCTAGGAGGCGAGAGTTTCGGCTGGGATCTTCTTGTAGCAGCGTCGAGGCCTTACGACGTCATCTTGGGCATGGATTGGCTATCTACGGTCCATGCGCAGATTGACTGTTTTAGGCGCAAGGTGCGATGTGTACGCACCGACGGGAGCAGGTTCACCTTCACCAGCGAGAAGGGAGCCTTTGCAGCACAGGATGGACTTCCGCGGAAGAGAGGACAGCCCATCACTCATCAGTTGGCTAGCCTCATCCTTGGAGTAGTTGACGTGCGGAGTCCTGGTTTTCCTGCAGTGGTGGATCAGTTTGCAGATGTTTATCCTGACGACGTTCCAGGGCTACCTCCTCGCAGAGAGGTAGACTTTTATATTGACTTGTACCCCGGGACAACCCCGATATCCACTCCATCATATCAGATGGCCCCCGCCGAGCTTCGAGAGCTACGGGTACAGTTAGAGGACTTGCAGGGCAAGGGGTTCATCCGACCCAGTGTTTCACCCTGGGCTTCCCCGATATTGTTCGCCAAGAAGGCGGACGGGAGCTTGCGACTTTGTGTTGACTATCGTCGCCTGAACGAGGTGACAGTGAAGAACAAGTATCCGCTACTGAGGATTGATATCCTCTTCGATCAGCTCAAGGGAGCACGGTGGTTCTCGAAGATAGACCTCAGGTCAGGCTATCATCAGCTCAGAGTCAGAGACGAGGACGTGCAGAAGACGACCTTCAGATGTCTGTATGGCCATTATGAGTTCTTGGTTATGCCTTTCGGCGTAACCAATGCTCCAGCAGTGTTCATGGCCCTCATGAACATGATCTTTCAGCCATACCTTGATCGATTCGTCGTAGTCTTCATCGACGACATTCTGATTTACTCTTCGACTGAGGAGGAGCACGCATACCACTTGCGAGTTGTACTAGACACACTCCGAGAGCACCAGCTTTATGGTAAGCTCTCAAAGTGCCAGTTCTGGATACGAGAGGTGCACTTCTTGGGACACATTATCTCTGAGGCGGGAGTTGCAATGGATCCTGTGAAGATCGAGGCTGTGTTAGCATGGGAGCCATCCAAGAGCGTGACTGAGGTTTGGAGTTTCATGGGACTAGCTGGATACTATCGGAGATTTGTGCCAGACTTCTCTAGAGTTGCGGCACCACTCGCAGATTTGACGAAGAAGGGGAAACCCTTTGTGTGGTCAGATAGATGTCAGCAGAGCTTCCAGGAGCTGAGACAGAGATTGACCAGCGCACCTATCTTGAGGTTGCCTGAGGAGGGAGTAGGGTACGTAGTCTACTGCGATGCATCAGGGACCGGACTCGGATGTGTTCTGATGCAGGAGCAGGCAGTGATCGCCTATGGGTCATGTCAGTTGAGGCCGCATGAGCAGAACTACGCTACCCATGACCTGGAGTTAGCATTAGTGGTCTTCGCTCTGAAGACATGGTGACACTATCTGATGGGCGAGCGCTTTACAGTCTTTTCTGATCATAAGAGTCTCAGGTATATCTTCTCGCAGAATGACCTGAACCTGAGACAGCGGTGATGTGTCGAGTTCTTCCAGGACTATGAATTTGAGATAGTCTATACTCCTGGGATGGGGAACGTGGTAGCTGATGCCCTCAGCAGGAGGACGGGAATTCAGCTACTTGAGGAGGAAACAGAGAAGCTAGCCTCTTTACAGATATCCATCGTGGATAGAGATGGAGAAGCCTTCCTTCAGTCTCTCACAGTCTCCCCTCCACTACTGTAGCGGGTCAGAGGGGCACAGCGTGAGGACGCTGACTGTGAGACACGGCGTACACAGATATCCTCGGGAGAGGCACCTGATGGTTTCTCCCTTGGAGCAGAGAACGACATCCTTTTCAGAGGACGTACCATGGTACCAGTTTCCTTGCAAGAGGAAGTGCTGAGAGAGTTTCACACTTCTCCTTTGGCGGTACATCCTGGAGTGGCGAAGATGTACCAGGATCTCAGACGACAGCACTGGTGGCCGGGCATGAAGAAGGTAGTAGCAGAGTTCGTTTCTCGATGCCTCACCTGCCAGCAGGTGAAGGCAGAGCATCAGGTACCAGCAGGCTTGGTACAACCCTTAGAGGTCCCGGAGTGGAAGTGGGACGAGATATCTATGGACTTAGTGACTGGACATCCACGCACTTCCAGAGGTCACGACTCCATATGGGTGATTGTTGACCGACTCACCATGTCGGCACACTTCTTACCCATCAGAGAGCAGGACTCAGTGGAGAGCTTGGGACGTCTCTATGTTCAGGAGATTGTGCGGCTCCACGGCGTGCCATCATCTATCGTCTCCGATCGAGATGCTCGCTTTACTTCCCAGCTTTGGAAGGGGTTGTAGGAGGCGTTCGGGTCGCAGCTACGTCTGAGCATATCCTTTCACCCTCAGACGGATGGTCATATGGAGAGGACCATTCAGACTCTCAAGGACATGCTCCGCACATGTGTCCTCAACTTTGGTCGTAGCTGGGAGGACCACCTACCCTTGGTGGAGTTTGCGTACAACAACAGCTACCACTCCACCATCGGGACGGCACCGTACGAGGCGTTGTACGGACGACCTTGTAGATCTACTTTGTACTGGACAGACCCTGGGGAGTCAGCACTTGTGGGGCCGGAGATGGTCCGGGCCACAACAGAGAAGGTCCAGGTCATCCAGGAGTGGATGAGGACAGCTCAGAGCCGGCAGAAGTCATACGCTGACAGGAGGCGGAGGCCACTAGAGTTCGAGGATGGCGACCACGTCTTCTTGCGGGTCTCACCTCGATGCGGTATACAAAGACTTGGCCGTGGTGGCAAGATATCACCGCGCTTCATTGGACCCTTCCAGGTCCTCAGCAGGATTGGCGAGGTGGCTTATCGCTTGGCTCTACCACCTCAATTGCACCGGGTGCACGACGTCTTCCACGTATCTCAGCTGAGGAGGTACGTGCACGACCCGAAGCACATCATTGACCATGGGGAGCTTGACATCGATGATGGGGTGACTTTTACGGAGGTCCCGGTGGAGATAGAGGATCGACAGGAGCGGGTCCTACATGGGCGATCGATTCCTCTTGTGCGCATCAGATGGCAGCACGAGAACCTCCAGGAGAGCACTTGGGAGCGGGAGGCTCAGATGCGTGCTCAGTACCCTCATATGTTTCCCTAGTTTTTTATGTATCTTTACGGGGACGTAAATCCCTGAGGTGGGAGTAATGTAAAGACCTGTAAAATTCAAGGGAAATTTTTTCTTAATTTTCATTGGAATTTTATAAGAAAGCGATATCTGACGGCACTTGATTCCGAGGCCCGGAGTGCCCGGACTCAATTTCCGAAGTTTGGCTCGGGTACGTTCAGTGAACGAACGAGCGGGAATTTATAACTTTTGAACCGGTGCCCGGAATCAAATTCTGAGGGTACCGATGAACTCGCAGTGCCGATATTTCCTTAAGGGGACCTTTTCCGATGTTGCGTTTATTGCGGGACGAAAGATAGATTTTGGGAGAATTATAAGAAGTTAAATAAAAATGTGGAGCACTTTTTATTTTATTTTGTTAGTTAACTTCTCCCAAAGGGAGTTAAAGGTGGTACCCACAACCACTTAACCTCCCTTGGGAGGATTAAGTGTGGTGGGGCCCACACGAACCGCAACTTTTCATCTTCTCTCAAAACTCCCTTTAACCCCTCTTTAAATGACATGACAACTTGTTATTTATTTTGGAGTTATTTTATTTGAATTTCAAACCTTTGAAATTCAAATTGTTAAGTGTGTGAATAAAATAAGACTCTAACTTATTTTATTTGGTTAGATTTCTCTAGCCTTCTTGAGAGGATTTTGGGAGCTCCTTCTTCTTCTTCAACTTTGACGAAGAACGCGAAGAACCTTTGAGCTCCGACGAAGAACGCCACTCTTCTCTTCTTCGTAGCCGGTTGCTTCCGAATATCGACAACGCCTTCCGTGTCAACGAAAGGGAATGCCGCTTTCTCCTCGGACTCCCTTCGTCGGCTTATGAAGATTCTCCAATGACGTACCTCTTCGGACGTACCTCTTCGTCAACGGATTTGACGAACGATTACCACGACGCCCGACCTCCGCGACGTTGTCTTCCGCGAGTCATTGACGATCATCGATATTGAAACCAAGGTAGGGGTTGTTGTTGGTTAATTATTTATTCTCGTTCTTGGTTCTAGCTTGACAATTTTGTGGTTTATTGTTAAGTTTTATCGACTAACGAGAGGGGGGCCGGACCGCACAAACACAGCCTAACTCCCCCTCCTCTGTTCTTGAATATTATTTCTTTGCGGATGTACGAGATGGCGTGGTGTCGTCGCACCACGCGGGAATCACAAGGCTGTAATCGCGCGGCGCCATCGCACCCCGCCACGGGAAGTTTATCATGAACGTGACACCGTCGCGCCGCGTCGAAGGGAATCGAAGGCGCCGCGGCCGAAGCGGGGCCGTGGTGGAGGGGCGCGGTGCCGTCGCACTGCGCCGGACGACGAACACCGCGGCCGGTTCTGGGCCGCGGCATGACAGGAAGACCGATGGCTCGCCGGGCCGCCGGTGACGGAAGCCGGAAGGGGACCGGCTTTGCCGGTCCGTTGAAAAAGAACCGGCCGGCCAGGTGGGCCGGCCGGAAGGGGAAAACCGGGGGAATTTAATTCCCCCGGCCAACACAAATACCCCCCCATTTATGAGGGGGGGGGGGGGCGGTTTCTTTAAGGGGGCAGGCGGCCCCCCAGTTTTCCTCAAAGAAGGCCCCCACGAGGGGGGGCCGGTTCTCCAAAGGCGCGGCTAAAAGCTGTGCCGCCAACATGAAGAAGCGGGGGCCTTGCCCCCCGCGTGTGGCACCAAGCGGCGCCAGGCCGCGCCGCCGCGCTGGACTACCGCCGGCCGGTCCGGGTCGGACCCGGGTCGGGTCGACCCGGTTCGGGCCGACCCAGGGGGGTCGGACCGGGTCGCCCCGGGCCCGGACCCCCCATTTTCGAATCGTTTTCGGTCTTTTGGCCATAACCTCAGCCATGGACCTCCGATCGACGAATCTTCAGCGGCATTGCGATCCTTGGATCGAGACGGTCGTTTCGGTATATTGAACTCAAGGTTTCAGAATACTTTGAGTTCGGCCGGGTTGGTACGTTCACGAAACCAACCGGGCCTTCGGAGCGAAAACGATCATATATTGAGCTACGGACGTCCGACTGACATGCCGTCAACTTTGTTGTGTTCCTCTTAGTGAGACGGATCATTTGGCATACTCCGCCCGAGGTTTGGACGCAGGTGGAGTACTTTCGGGCTGGTTTTTCCTTAAAAACCAACCGGGCCCCTGGGAAGAAAAAGCCAATAACTCTCAGACCAGGCGTCCGATCGACGCGCCGTCTGTTGCGTTGAGTTCCTGTTGACGATACAGAACTTTTGGATACATCAACTCTAGACTTTGTGACAGTTGATGTATCAGCCTCTCGGCTCGTGGAGCGGACCCTCCTGAATGAGCTTGCTGTGTGCGGGAACCCTAGTGCTGGCTGTGACTGTTACTGTGACTACTGCTACTACTGCTACTGCTACTGTGACTGCGATGACGACAGTACAGAGATCCTGTGTGGATTTAACGACAACTACAACACTCAGCGATCCTACGTGGATCAGTGCTACAGGTCCTGTGTGGGCCCGATCCTGTGTGGGTCTTTGCGCTCAGCGGTCCTGTGTGAACCAGCGCCTACAGGTCCTGTGTGGGCCCGGTCCTGTGTGGGTCTTTTGCAGGGGTTAGTTACCTATCAATCCTTCGTGGGTCCGACGACTTAGATGGATCAGAGATCATCTTTTTTTTCTTTCGAAGAAGTATACCTCTGTGAGCTGAATCCTGTTGCTTTCCTGTGTGGATTGAGTTGTGCTATCCTATTTGGATTTCGTTTTGCATTCCTGTGTGGAATACGTTTACTTTCCAGTGTGGACTGAGTTGTACTTGGTCTCGGAGGTTGGAGCGTATTGGAATTGATGACATAGGTATGTGTATGGCCATATACCTAAGCAGAGTCGGTTGTTACTTCGTGTTTGTATCTTCCTTTGTGGTTTATCCTTTGTGGATTTTTGGAGACCTTCGGGGGTCTCGGGGTCCCTACTGAGTAGCTTATACTCACCCCTGCACGGGCTATGCCCGCACTACGTTGTGTTGGTTGCAGACGACGAACAACGTTGATCTTGGCTGAGGATTGCAGAGCAGGACAGTACATAGAGGTGGACCACTGAACGTGACGTACTCGGAGTGGACGACGGGACCCAAGGAGCAGTGGAGCTATCTGTACCCACCCTTCAGGTGGGATTTCTAGTGGACAGCTCGGAGTAGCGGCTTTTACTTTACAGTTGTTGTTTTCCCTTTCGAGTTTTACTTTACTTTCAGTTTGGGTTTGTATACTGGCCCATTTACTTCTCCGCACTTTCAGTTGTACTCTGTTTTTACTTACTGTTTACTTTCTGCTTGCTTAATCTGTGCTGTTTGTTTACTTTACAAAGGCAATGCCTTCCCTTTTTACCGGGATTTACGCCTTGGTGCTAGTCGCCAGCCCCTGGCCAATGGAAGGCGGGCATGTGGTAGTCACGACACGGACCCCGAGGGCGGGTCGTGACAATAATATTTCCCACAAACTCACCACATGTGTGATAATAAAATAAAATAAATCAATACATGGTATTTTTGAGGTTTGGATAAAGATATCACTTCTTAGCATGTTAGTTATTCCTCCCCATGAGTATTCTCTGCTATAATATTATCATCAATTAAAACTATCTATTTATTCCTTTGGAGTGTGATTGGTTTTACCCAGTGTCACCTACTCTTCCTCTCTAGTCCCAAGACTCTTCAAAAATTGGTTAACCCCCTAATTATCATCTTCTTTACTTTTGTGTTGATTCTTCACAGAAATACCTCATTCTTCTACTCAATTTTTTATACTCCACTTGAAAATGGGATCTTCCTCCATGAGTAGATTGATCAGATGTTCTGTAAGTGTACTTATTTAACATCATTAGCAGTTTTCTAGAACATGTCTATAGGTCTTGAAAATCCCTTGAGATTCGGTGCTATCTTAATTATCTTTATCTTAATCGAATAATCATAAATATATCATATCTTCAGCTCACCTAATTCACTCATAGGTAATGAATTTATCAAATTCTAACATAATTATTATTTTAACAATGATATTTCACCCAATTATCTTTAACCACACATTTTTCGATACTTTCACTATATATTTATGTTCAAAAAATAATCATGAATATTATTTTTAAAAATATCATTGTTAATAATTCTATATATGAATCATGTAAACCACAAGATCTTTAGAACTGTGATAATATCATTCAAATTAGTCAATATATTCCTAAATTATTCCACATTCAATCTCATTTTTATTCCCTTTAAAATGTATTTTTAAATATCATGAAGGATTATGCTTAATTATTTTATGTGATATTTAAATATAACAATCTAAAAAAATTAATACTTGAAACTTATAATACCCTAAAGATCTCATGGTATCATATATTTTTCTTCACATACTATTTTTTCCATGACTTCTTATCCTTAAATATCTCTTCTCATATTCAAGATATCCAGGTGCATAGCCTCATGCATCTCTACCCAATGGAAATTCCATTTTCCATCATTTAAAATTTTGAAAATATCACCTAGTACATAGGGATAAAATCCCTTATTTCATTTTCAACTGACTATGGGAATCCCATACATGTCATGAATTCATGTATACAGAAGAATTTGGTTATGGGTATAATCTTGCTATGTGATTTTGGCTACCCCACTACATTCCCTTACATTGGACCAAGATCCTTTTTGAATATTCATCTTTTATATGTAGTAGAATGATCTTATATAGATTTTTATACATAACAGAATCAACCTCAAGCATATTCATACATGTTGGATGTCCCTTATTTCAATCTTAATAATTCCAATCTTCACTCAAATTTTCTTTGATCCTCTTCACCCATCTTAAATCCCTTCTCCAGTTCATCAATACTCCTAAAAAGTGTCATAGTATATGATCCTTCATCTATAAACACATGTTTTCAATTTTTTAAAATTGTATTATAATAATATTAATATTTAATGAACACCACTTTTTCAAAAAAAAATCACACTATCACTTCAAGAGAGAAACCACACAATTCATTTTCAATAGAACATAAAAGTTTCACAATCACCCTTGGACATACATGGATGATTTATCCATAATTAAATCCAATACGATCATAAAAATACACTAAGATGCATCACGAAATCTAATAAACACATATTAAACCACTGACAATAAATTAAATACTTACATGGGAACAATACATGTCTCACTGAATGGAAATTGATATGAAAAATACCTTATAATGGATTCCTACTATATCAGACATATACATACTTCCTATAAAATTAACCTAATCTTATTTATAATATATTTTATAAAATTATTAATTTTTAATAAATATTATAATAATCAATCATATATATTTATTATACATATAAAAGTAAGTCATTATTTATTTTCAACACTAGATATTAACTTTTTGTATTATTTCATACTAGTTTTAGTATACTAATTTTGATCATCTTTCTATTTTATTAAGTTTTTCATTCCATGATTTTACATGATTTTTAAAATATAATATTATAAAATTTTATAATTTTAAATTTTCATTTGAATAGAGAATCATGGATTATTCACCAGAATATATTTGATGGAACACACATCATAATAAACATTACCATTAACAAAGTGATGCATTATAAGGAACATTTATTTTAGTTTAACCCTTTAAGAAAAATAATCATAACATAAATTAATTACTATTATGATCTTGTACTATTTCTATATTTTGATACCCATTCACTGTGGAAATAATTAAAATAAGATAACATCATTTTTTAAGTGGTTGAACTATCCTAAAAAAATAAAATATTATACTATTGAATGAGTAAGAGTATGAATTGAAATTGATGTAAATTAATTTTTATATATATCTAATGATTTTAAAAACACATAATTATAGTCATTGATAGGATTTAAGAAAAGTTAATATGATAAAATAAATTAAGGATATGAATAAGAGAGGGGAATTTAAATGAGTAAATTAGTGTATCTAATCAAGATAAAACCAATGGAGATTAGTGGTTTTGAATGGAAAGAGGATTGGTCCTTTTATAAATTAAAATGAGTGACATTACATTTAAAATTTTAGTTAAGTGTTGGGTAATAATAGAATGACATTTGATTTAGGTGATACATGTAAGTAAATGCTGTATTGATTCATTTGATAGGCTCTCAAACCTAACAAACGTCTTCTATAATGATTAAATATAAATTTAATTATTAAAAATTTATTCGATGTCATTACCCCCTTTACCACCTTTTACCTGATTAAATTATATAAAATGATGATTATTTGATTAGAAATAAAATATAAAACCTTTTACATAATATCAAAATTATAGTTTTACATTTAATTATTTTTAATCAAATTAAAATTAAAATTATAAAAAAATTATCTTTTATTTGAAGACATATAACATATAGGGAAAATTATTATTTTAAAAAATAAAATTTTAAACACTAAATGATTTTATTATTCATATTTTCCAATTAGTAATCATTCAATAAGTGAAAATAAATTTTCTTATTTATATTATCAGTAAATTTATTACTCCAAATATGATAAATTTATCTTTTAAATAAAAAAAATTATATATAATAAAATATGGTTTTTGAAGAAAAAATATTTTTGCAACCATAAATAATTATATTTTTATTCTGTATAAATCCAAAATTATTTATTAGATATTATTTATTTAGAAATCATCCCCTAAATTTTATCAATCTATTTTATTAAAATCATTTATTAAAATAAATAAATTAAATAAAAAATAATTAAAATAAAATAAATCTTCAAAAAATAACTTAGTATCTATTGATTTTATTCTAATATATATATATATATATATAATGTTAAATATAAAATAGAATATATATAAAAATTTTGTATATTCAACATTTTAGTTATTAAATCATCCATATACTAATTGAATACATGTACATAAGTGATCATATACTCGATGACCATATAACATTTTCCATATTTTTAATAGTCATATAAACTCCTATATATGACCTAATATAAATCACTAAATTCATTCATAATATTCTAACATTTCATTTTTTATCACATTCTAAATGTTTTAATTTATTTTTATAGTTATCATCAGTAGTATGATCTAAATGGGTGAATGCAAGGATGAATACCTCAATCTTATGTTAATTTAATTTAATTTTCTTTTGATTATTGTAGTAATTTTCTTAGTATTGTTTCATTACATTTCTTTTAATGTTTATTCCATTGTAATATTATACCTTAATGGAGTAAGTCATTATTTATCTTAGTTTAGGGCCACGTGTAAGACAAGAAATTAAATATATGAGATTCATTTAAATGAACGTTTCCACTCCATATTTTGGTGTCACATGTCTTAACCATATTAATATATTATAAAAGGAAATATATATGATAGGGAGCCACTAAATGGTTTGACCCAATATATTTATGGGATCTTTTACATACGAGGTAGAGTTATGGCCCTAATGAGAATGTGTGAGTGGTTGATATGGGATTAAATTTCCTTGAGATATTCTACTCACCTAGGGATAACAAAGATGTTTCATTTAATTCACCAGAAGTACTGGTTGGCAATGATAAATAAGAACATTCCATGGTTAATTTCATGATTCTTCACCTATTAGTTGTTAAAGAATTTTCACTAGTTACTTGTAAGTATTCATCTCTACCCATTCTCTTATGGAAGTGGGATGATTTGATAATTGGATTCATGATGGGTTAGATGAAGTCACATCAAGGTAGTGATATAGAATGGGTTATAGTCGACTAGTTAACCAAAGTGGATCACTATTTTCCAATCAGAGAGACCCAACTAGTCAATAATCTATAAAGGATATAAGTACTGGGGATACTGCATCATCATAATGTACCCATGAGTATCGTCTCATATTAGGATTCAAAATTTACATCTCTCCTATAGAGGGTGTTAGAGATTTCATTGGATACTCTAGTTTATTATTTATACAACATATCATCCATAAATTAATGGGAAATTTGAGTGTGCTATTTTGATTATAGAGGATATGCATTAATAATGTGTTCATGATTATTGAATTGGTTAGGAAAGATATGTCATATTAAAACATTTCACTTATATAAATAGTTATTGGGAATATATTCCAATGGGACCTTTTGATGCCTTACAAATAAGGTTCTGTTAACTGCATCTATAGTGGATAGAGTTTGGATAGTATTCTATTATCATGTTAATTATTCTATAGGACATGTTAACAAATATTCATTTTATTTAGGAGTGATTAGTGACCACTCATATTATGCAATGGCCATTTCCTATCTAACGATGTTTTCCTTTAGATTTTGAGTGGGTGACTCGATATTTTTGATAGTGTCACCTCAATTAGGGCCTATGAATATATGAAAGAAGGGGAATTTAGTGCCCTGGTTTATGTTCCCTTTTTATATTGTTAATAGAATTCTTAAATTTTCATACAACTATTTCTTTTGTGTAGATATTGTTTTTTTGAAATAAATATTCAATATATCTCAATTTTGGAGATATCATCCGGAGCATTCTCATAAAATTGTCATTGACGTTGTTGTGCAAGAGGATGATTAATTATTTATGGAAAAACCTGATCATATAATGCACTAGGAATATAATAACATGTGGGGAATGATTCTACCCCTTGTATACGTGTATTAACAACATTTTTGTATCAAAGAGGAGACTTGGTAGTGACTGGTTGATATATGAGTGTAGTGGTCAAATATTTTTACATGAAATAATTAGTTATTCATCATGGGGATAATTTTATATAGAGTAGAGAGGTTATAATAACATACATATATAATCATATGGATTTGTTTAAATTTTGATCTAATCCTTGTGCATTTTGATCGTTTTAGTCCATTGAAGCAGGTGGAGTTCTGGGCTTAGAATTCATGGAGTAATACATTGTGTCCAAAAAAATATTCATTGAATACAAATGGAACTAGGTACAAAATGGGTTTTAAAGTGTTATTTATGGCTATATATGTTGAGATGTGGATCCCCTAGAGGGACTCCAAGCACTCGGTGCACCTGGGGAATGTACAATGTAGGGTATCAGATGCCCAGTAATATGGGACCAAGTCTATAGTATACACCTGTTGAGTTTTTAATTAATTTAATTAGTTTGGTTAAAATGTTATAGGAATGAAGAAAATACTTTCTCATTCTTACCACTTAAATCACATGTCCCCCTATATTTCTCCCTTGAGTTACTTTCCTCTTCCAATTATGGACCTCCCTTGTTCATGGTAGAATATATGTTTCATCTATAGTATAAAATCATTAGAGGAGAGTCAGAATTTCCTATTTCACATATTCATGATCTTTTGTTTTTTCTAAAAAACCATAATTTAGAGTATTATGATATGTTTTTTTATTTCTTCCATTTTGATTCTGATAAGCTAGTGATATTTGATGAGTAGGGCACTAATATGATGAGGTATGTGGTCCCTAATCTTTCTTGGGGTTTTATAAGAGTTTTCATTTGATCCATGATATGAAATTTTATGTGTATGAAACTGTTAATCCTTATTTGAATATATACATTGCTATCATTTAACACCATAGTTTTTATCATATAATTCGATAATTCACATGGTATGTGTCTAATTTTTAAAGAAAAAACATCACCGGTTTTAAAGAAAGAAAAGTTAAAAAATGTGAAAAACTGACCAAGTACACATGATGATGATGAAATTCACATCATGTACTTAAGGATCACAACTTTAACCATGTTGTGAAGCCAAGTCAGGATGATAAAGAAAGAAGAAAAAAAGCTACGACATGTCATGACCAAACTGCCCATGTTGTGACACCAAATCAATTCAGTTAGCAGGAAACCCACGAGGATTCCGCACAAAAGATACCATTCCAGAGTACATTTTGTGAACCACATCTACACATAATGTACTTAGAAAAAATCTAATATATTAGAATAGATTTCCACACATAATATCTGAAGGAAAATGACACAGATCAGGGGTTCACATCGTGTACCATAGGTACACATCATGACCAAAAATTCCAATATAAGGAATGGTGTGGTAGAGTATTAAAAGATATAGATAGAGATATTCCTTCTACCCTATTGATTCCTATTGATCAATTCTTATGATTTTCCCTTTTGAACTCAATTTCCTCATAATTTTTCACATTTCTTTCAATTCCGGAGCTACGGAGATTGCTTTCTTCAACACCTTCTTTTCCCAATTCCACACATAAATTTCAATTACCATTTATGTCTCAAGTAATTAATTTTGTTTAATTAATAATTATCTTGTGCATGTCTTCTTTTAATCATCCCAAAATCTCATCTTTATTTAAATCTGTTAAGCATGCATTATCTAGTTTATTTTATTATTCCGCTATCCCTAATGAGTAGTTAAATTTCATAGGGGGCGGGATTAAGCTCGATGTATCTACATAATTATATATAACTTTTAATCTAAACATGTAAATACTAATTTAATTATTAACTAGGATATAAACCTCTGATATATCCCATCTTTGTGAACCTCACAGACCATGGGATGGTCAAACAAACGACCATATTCTAATTGGATCAGACTAAGCTTTGGTCACTAGATTAGGAGACTTTCTGCTCAGAAAGCCAAACATAATGCACCTAAATAGTCACTACATCGTTACCATGAAATAGATACTTTCTAGGTAGGACTATAAGGATAATACCAAAGTCAACTAGTGACCTTTATTTTCTTAAGAGGATAAGACATAGGATCTTTCCAAGGTTTGAATTAAAATGAATCCTTAACCTAGATACTCCACTTGATCAAATCACTTGTTTATCATTTAAATTCATCCAAAAATAGAAATCAGACCAAATTCCCAAACAAAAGACTTCTATAAAGGACTCACTTATATGTTTAGAAACCAGATCCACTAAATGTAAAAAAGAAGTATCCCAATGGATTCGAACCCGTACTACCACTACACTACATCTTAGTAGATGGTGAAAGTATAGGACATATAATAAATTTAAATTTGATGCATGTCAGAGGAAGTAATGACACCACCACATAGAGGATATCAAATTTCATGCACCACTTCCAGGGATATAATGCCATTTAATATAGTAACTCTAGGTTTTATAAAACATAGGATTAACTTTCTCTCACCCTTTTTTACAATCATTTATAGACTCCCTTTCATATTTTCCTTCATCTTAATTGCATGTACCAAGGTCCCTAGACCAAATAAAGGAAACTTTAAGAATAAGAACCTTTGGCATTCGATCTTGAGATTGAAAGGCATGTGACGTCACTCCGCTGGTCAACAATGGATGAGCAACATTACAATGTGGGACCCAACCCTCCAAATTATCAAATCATACTGGGAGAACACCAGATGCATCATGAGAAGACCATCATGTACTATGGATTTCCATCAATCCATGGTGTGACTCCAAGGAAGGTTCTCCTATCAATTCAATACCATAACATTTAAATCAAGCCACGACACATCCATATGATCCAGAACATGGGTCAATTCAGTGATCTTCATAGCAAAGACCCACATGAACATATTTCTAATTTCCTATTGGTTTTTGATACCTTTCAAAACCAGGGAGATTCTTCTGATGTGATATGTATCTATTTAATTCCTTTTTATTTAATAGGTAGAGATAAATATTGGCTCAAAGTCCAAGATCCTAAGTCAATCAAGACTTGGGACGAGCTCGCAAAAACATTTATTGATAAATACATCCCACCAATCTGAACCTGGAAACTCTAGAATGACATTCAATAATTTCCAGAAGTAGATGGAGAATCAACATGGAAAGAATGGGATTATTTCAAAGAAATCATGAGGATATGTCCACATCACTAACCTGACACTTGGATTCAAATGAAAACATTTTGCCAAGGAATCCAGCCAGTGGCACAAATAGTTGTCGATGCTTCCACTATTGGTGGTCTGATGTTAATAACATCAGACCTAGGTAGAGCTATTTTTTATAAATTATTCCACAATGACTATATATGGAAATGTGTCTGTAGACCACCCCGATGAGGAATCCAAAAATTTCATGGAACCACCCAGTTATCAGTAGAAGACGAAGTGCTAACCAAAATATTGAGTCATTTAAAATACCAACCAAACAACCCCTTCTTACCCTGTTCATGGATATCTAGTCATGCGAGATGTGTTGGGGAACACACTTGTATCAAGACTAAAATTCAGGATATGAGGAAACACAAGATTGTAACTGTGTTAATTACAGGGAACAAAATCAACATTTCAGCATAAATAACAACAACCATGTTCTCAATAGAGGCATGATCAACAGCAGCCTCAGAACAAGCATGAATATTTTTAGTAGTGTAGTCATCAAGATCAGTTCCGCAATGAGTAGCCACCAGGGTATCCACCAATGAACCATGTCCCAAAACCATAGAAGCTGATATATCCAAAAAAAACCTTTCCGTGGTCACAACGACAACAATTTCCACCCACCAATCCAAGACCGCAAGAACCACCTCCACCACTTAAAAATAACATTGAGAACCTCTTGAAATCCTTTGTTTGAAAATTAGATCCAAAGATGACCACATAGAAGGAAAAAATGAAAAATATGTGATCAGCATTAAGAAACCTGGATATAAAAATTGGGAAGATCTTAGAAACCTTATCTGTAAGATTACCAGGTACTCTACCTAGTAACACTGAGACTTAACCACAAGAGGAAGTGAAGGTTATAGTCTAGAGGAGTGTAATAGTATTATATTTCCAATAAACAAAGAAAAAAAGGTCATTGGAATATCCCATGCAACAACCAAAAAAAGTAGAAGCAATACAAACTAAAAAAGATCATGCATCGGAAAACCCAAAGGAACCCATTTATGTTGCCCCACCTCCATAAAAACAAATCATCCCTTTTATAAAAGAGAAAATAAATCTAAGAAAGAGTCCCAACAAAAAATATTACATTAAAATTTTCAAACAATTGAATATCAACATTCCTTTTGCTGCGTAAATCGCTCAAATGCTTGTTTATGATAATTTTTTCAAATACTTTCTATCAAAAAATAAAGATAGGAGATCTATGTGTCATATAATTAAACGAAGAATACTATAATATTGAAAAAAATACCCCCAATGATGAGAGATCCTTGAAGCTTTTCAATCCCTTGTGTAATAGGACAGTGAGAATTTTGAAGAGTGCTCTAGGATCTTGGAGAACAAATTAACTTGATACCGATGAGTGATTTCCACAAAATTAGACTCCATGATATCAAGGAAACAAGAGTAGCATTGTAGTGAGCTGATCATTCAGTTAAGTACCCACATGGTATTCTTGATGATATTTTGGTTAAAATTGGAAAATTCATTTTTCCATCAAATGTTATCGGTTTAGATATGGAAGAGGAAGGTGATGTTCTGATCATTCCTAGAAGACCCTTCCTAGAAACCAAGAAGGATTTAATTTATGTTAATTAGGGATGTATCATCATTAGATTTGGACAAGAACAAGTAGTGTTTAACATGATAAATTCTGGAAAACATTATGTTGATATAGTTGACTGTCACACCATCTCTCTCACTCAAGAAGAAGGGGAGTAAATGGCTATTGAGGAAGAGACTAATGATTCCAGATCAGAAAAGGAATAAGACTATGACATCAAGGAATTCAGCTTTATTGAACCACTTACCAGAGACATAATACCACCATCTCTCACATCCATCATTCAACTATCCATGTTGGACTTGAAACCTTTATTGAGTACATTGAATTCCTCAAACATAGGAGATTCGTTCTCCTTAATCATCATTTTAAATGATGAACTATCTCAGGATCTGGAAGAAAACTGGTTGATGTTAAAAAAACATAAGAAATAAGGTTCATGGGTAGGGTGGGTATTAAGGGAATAAATCCTTCAGAGTGCACCCAATGTATTTTACTCGAAGAAGATATGAAACCAAAAATGAAACCTTATAGGTAGGTCACACCACCAGTAAAGAAGGGTGTCTAGAAGAAAACGATGAATCTTATTAATTCCAGAATAATATTTCCTATCTCAGATAGTAAATAGATGGGTCCCCTCTAATTCTTTCCAAAAAGGGGAGGAATATTTTAAGAATGGAAGGCTAAAAATGAACTCATTTTAATAGGTACCATCACTAGATTGAGAGTAAGTGTAGATTGTAGATTTTTGAATGCAGCAACAAGAGAAGATGATTTTACTTTACCTTTTATGGAACAAATTTTTGAGAGGCTAGTGAGGCATGATTATATTGTTCCCAATATGGCTATTTAGCATACAATAAAATTATATTAGACCCCACTGACTAGCCCAACACCACCTTCACCTTCCCTTCGTTAATTTTATGTACAGAAGCATGCATTTCGATATTTTCAACGTACTAGTGAAATTTCAAATATGCATGGCACACATATTTCATAACATGGCTGAATAAATTATCAAAATATTCAGGGATGGTTTCTCCATATTTGGTAGATCATTTAATATCTTTCTAAGTAATCTAGAATTGTTTCTCCTACCTTGTGAGGAAAAAGGATTCATGTTGAATTTGGAAAAATGTTAATTTACAGTGGAAGGAGTAATTGTACTTGGAAAAATCACTAAATAAGGCATTGGAGTTAATCCTGCAAAGATCACGTTCATCAAGGATCTTCTGAAACCATTAACTGTAAAAGGGATCAAAAGTTCCCTTGGTCATGCTACATTCTAAAGATGCTTCAAAAAAGATTTAACCAATGTCACATGTCCATTGACACACTTGATATAAAAGGTTATTTGTTTTGAATTTGATGAGGACTTCCGAAAAGATTTTGCAACACTGATAAATAATATGATTGTGTCTCCTATTATCATTGCATGGAATTGGGGAATGTAGTTTGAGCATATGTGTGATGCGAGTAACCTTACTGTTGGAAATTTTCTCAGAAAATGTATTTAAAACATCTGCTTCTAAATATATTATGCTAGGCACACATTGAATGAATCCCAGATCAATTATATGACTATGGAGAAAGAACTCATAGCTATTGTTTATGCCTTTGAAAAGTTCTGTTCATACCTCATTTTATCTAATGTAATTTTCCATACAGAACATGCCACCCTTTGATACCCATTGAACAAAAAAGACACAAAACCAATATTGATATGTTGGATTCTTTTTCTGTAAGAATTTCACATCAAAATTAAGGACACAAAACGAACAGAAAATTTTATTCCAGACCAATGATCGTGATTACCCCGGGCCATCATCAAACAAGGTAGAGAGACAAATATTGATGTAGATTTTCTAGATGAGACTTTTTTAGTGTGAAAACCTGGCCTTAGTTCTCGTACATTGACAACTATCTTTCCACATGTTATCTCTATCAAAACCTCTCATACCAACTACAGAATAAGTTTCTATTTAATTCCAAACAATATTTTTGGGAAAACCCAATGATATTCAAGAATTGTTCCACTGTCCATTTATGATGCTACATCATAGAGGAAGATATACAAAATGTTATCTAAATGTTCCACACATCGCCAATTGGTGGCCATTATGGACCAAAGCGCACTGTGGAAACAACTATATGAAGTGGATTATTTTCCCTCATTGCATCACGATGCTAGGGTATTTTTTTCATAAATGTGATAGATGTCAAAGAATAGAGAACAACAATAAAATAAATGAGATTTCACAAAAACCCATTTCAGAACTTGATGTTTTTGGCATCTATGGTATTGACTTTATGGGACCATTTCCCTCATCACATGGTATGACATACACTCTAGATATAATAGACTATGTATCCATGTGGGTTGCATCTGAAGCCACATCACATGACATAGAAAATTAAGTCATCAATTTTGTTCAAAAGAATGTGTTTCAATATTTTGGATTTCCATGGCCACTCATTAGGGATCTTGGAACACATTTCTTAAATATTATAGTATGAAAAATGATACAAAAATATGGAAATCACTACAACAACAGAACACCCTATCCCCCACAAAGAATCGAGAAAGTTGAATTGTCAAATAGGGAGGTGTAACAAATCTTATAAAATAACCTTCAACAATATTATAAGTGATTGGTGCCTAACATTGGGTGATGAATTTGGGGAATACCGAACTGCATACAAAACACCCATAGAAACCACCCCATTTAGACGTTTTTTTGGTAAACCACGTCATCTTTCAGTGAAATTGGAACATCATTAGTTCAGAGAAATTAAAAAGATGAATATGGATATAGAAAATTATGGAGGGGAACAATTATTTCAATTAGTTTCATTGAAGGAAATCATGAGAGATGCGTACAAAACTGCAAGGATTTACAACGAAAAAAATGAAAAAAATGGCATGACCAATGATTACAGGACGTACCTTCATTCGATGGAATAATGTTTTATAATTCAATTATAGATTATAACTATTCATAAGGTAGTTGAAGTCATGATAATATAGTCATCTTGAGGTTTTCAAATATTTCCTTATGGAAAAATCGAAATTCAATGAGATAGATATCCACTATTCAATGTAAATGGTCAAAGTTTGAAGATGATTCCAAAACTGTTCCATGAAGGTTGTGTCATTATCCTCAAGTTACACTAAACATTAAAAGGAGTCAAGATCCTGACATTAAAGGAAGCACTATCTAGGAGGTAACCCTGGTTAGGAACTCTTTAGGTTTGTTAGATTAGGATCATTGATGTCAACTCTATAGTTTTAAGGAAAATGAGGTAAATAAGAGACAATGAAATTGGTAATGCAATAGCTAAGTACACATAATGTAACACATGTTCATGATGTGTATATTTTTTACCCATAAAAAATTAAATAGTACTCTAATTCACAATGTGACCAATTATTACACATTATGAATTCTTTCGTTTCAGTTTTAAATAATTTGCAGGTTGTGACCCACAATGTCATGATCCACGCCCTCTAAAACCAACACTATGCCTCCGCAACTCCCAGTCCCTCACCATTCCCCCGTTAAATTCCCTCACACTCTGTTCCTACACCCTTCCCTCTCCCTCACCCCATTCACCCATCCCTCTCCCTCACTTCCCGTGCCCACACCCACCCCTCTCTCCCAACCTACGCGCTACCCTCCTCCCCCTCCTCCACTCTTCACCCACACACGAACCATCCTTCTCCTTATTCCCTTGACTGCACGCCGCCCCTCCTACTCCAATGGCGCACATAAAAGTAACACAATCCTCCACCACCACATCTTACTCCTCATCCTCACCATCTGAGGAATGTCCCGCATCCAAGCATCCATGAACTATCACAGATGTACCTTTTACAACAGCAATAGCTAGCGCAGAACCATCCCCCAAAGATCGGTCTGACACCACAATGACTTCCAGTGATGAGGACCTTTACTAGCACCCCAACTTATGTTTCTCCAACCCAATGCATAGGTTTAATCATATCTTATTACAAGAAAATACCATACAGAAAAATAAGACCCTAGACATGGCGATCCCTGCCTAGCTGAATATTGCAGATGCTATTACTGACCTCCTCAAGGATCTTCATATTTCAATCGTTATGGTGGTATGAGAGGATATATATAGGGAGTTGTTTTTGGAGTTTTTGGCCACTTAGGTGAGGGTTATGAATATTATTGGTTTTTTCTTAGGTGGATTCCCACACGAGTTGAATTTTTATGAGTTTGGTGTCAGACATGGCATATATTCCATGGAGTTTTTCATTTCAAACATTTATCTGATGATTCACCTTCATCCACATCAAGACATCTCCATGCAGTTGTGGATTTTGATATCATGTGACCTTTAGTCACATCAGGACCCATGCCTCACCTAGTCCACTCAACAACGGAGTCCAGCTTTTCCAATCTTACTTCTAGACGTGGAACATGGATAGTTTTCCCAGGTGGAGAGTCATGTCATTTTTATTCAAGTGGACGTACTGCTTCTTGTAAAAGAAATGGGTCACCCAGCCATCAACATGGTTTCCAAATTCACTCATTATTGTAGGGACATGGCACAATGGACATGAGGCACACTCATGGGTGGATATTTCATCACCCACCTATCGAGGTACCTGGACTTTTTTGATGTTGTGCAGCCCCTAACTTCAATTGGAACACTAGAGATTATCGATCTTGTGGTCCTTCACAAGATGAGGATGCTAGTGAAGGAGGGAGACATATATTTCTATGAAATAGGAATCCAGGATCCCAATCCTTAGGATCAGTAAGCCAGAGAAGCAGCAGTAGAACAATCCCATCCTCCTCAGACAGCCACACCAACTACAGCCATACCACCACCACCTCTGTCGCCACCCCTTAAACTATACCACCACCATCCTTTCACACCAAAACTAAACTCCAGGCCGATATCTAGTACATATTTGAAAATCAATTCGAAATATAGGCCCACCTCCATCTCCCTTTAATTTAGAACATTTCATTTTACATATCACCCACTCTCTCCCCTGTTGAACCTTCTTATTATATCATTCCACCACCCCCTTCCACCCAACCAGACCTCCCTCCTGATTTCACTGACCCTACCACCAAGTATGATTTCTAGGAGGAGCATGCCCATAGGGGAAGGGAATTACCCAAAAGGCCATCCCTGAGAACCCATTCATTGATCCAGTAGCCAAACCCATGACCCCAGTCCGGATCAGGACTTCACCACCTTCCACCCTATCCCATCCCTATACCTCCACCGCTACACCACCCATCGCCGCTACACCTCCATCTTCGACTACTGCTAATACTTGGGTGACTACCCTCGTCCAGTTGATCGAGACACTAGGAAGTGGGATAAAGCTCAAGGATATTTTAGGTGCAGATATATGATCTTCCTTTTATCTGTATTTTATAATTTTTGGGTCTTTTCCATGTATATGGGATAGGTTTATTTTCATCATTTTGTATCCCACCCTTGTATGGACAGATTTTTATCTAAATATAATTCAACCTTAATTTTTACATTCTGTTGTGTTTTTATTTTCAGGTCTTTTCTTTAGCATATCAAGCACCTCATTGTCATCTTTCATCCTCAATTATTCTTCCCCACCAACAGTGGAAGAACAAAGAGTTCTCAATCACATCCTTGACATTACACGACAACTTCAGGAGCTATATTTCGCAATTCAACACTAGTAGCTGCCACCGAGACCATTGATTCCATTCTTAGCACACCTTATTCATGCTCATGAAACTGTATGTGAAGTACTCAATACGCCAAAGAGACCACATGATCTGAGGGACATAGCCTTTAGCAGCGGTAAGTGGAAAAGTAGCAACTGAGTAGGTGGAAAATTTGACAAAAATATCCATCCACCCAACTAGATGATGACATTTACTTATTTCATTATGAGAGGAAACCCATAGCTAATACCTTTTTGTGGAATTGTCGTTTCCATTTCTAGTTCAATGCCTTTTAATTTTTCATTTCTGTATTTCATGCAGCTACACTGTAAACTAATAAATATTTCAATAAAATGACTCCCTTAGTTTCTCACTCTATATTCATGCCCTTTTATCTACTATACAAACTATTTATTCATGTCGACAAATATTTGTTATTTAGTGTAGGATATATTTCTCTAACACTTTTAAGGTACACTAGATATTCATGTCACGACAACCCAAACACCCCCATTGAATTCCTCTTTCCCCATGGAGCTCCTGATTCTATCTTATTTTAGCGAATATGATATCTCAAATATTTAAAAATAACTACCACACTAATCCCACCTATTTTTCATTTACATTAGGGACACTGTCTTTTTTTAAGTGTGGTGGGGGTGGGGTTCTTCTCATAGTTTCACTAATAAAACTCTATAACTTTTTATTATACTCACTTTTCTAGGATACATTTTTCTAAATAATAAGCATGCTTTGACCTAAGAATCATTATTCCCTTGTAATTAAAGAAATAGTTAAGTTGAAAAGTGGTAAGGAATCTATTTCACTCCTAAATAGATTGGTTTAGAATGATTTTTGAGTTTAGGGAATTTATTATAATTAAAAATCTTCGAAATAATTACTAATTGACCTATTATGTAGGATTTATTCCCTTTGTGATTTCCTGTTTAGTATTCATTATCACTACCCGAGGTAACTCAAAGGCTTTAATTTCATACACTTATATAAGAATATTTCATGAGAGATACCTAAGTAATGTAAACCAACTAGAACATGAAAAAAGATCTTATCAAAATTATGACTAAACAGGTATGGATTAAAAATGATTGAGGAATTCTTTGATAGACACATTCCCTAAGACACACCTGACATCAGTCCTTCGTTTATCCCATAGTTTCCATGGATGACCTATTAGAATGAACTATTAAAATTCTATTTCCCTTCCTACCTTATTGTATTACACGTCTCATATATATCATTGAACAAGTGTGGTTGGGACATTCAGGTGGCATGGGATGTTTCCACGTTGAGAGATGCATGGTGAGCTCACCAAACTATGTGGTTATGATCCATATACAATTTTGTGTACCTCATTCAAATACTTTTACCTTGAAATTTTTACAAATAAATAAAAATTGATATGGGTTGAGTACTAGGAATGTCAAAAATAACCATTTTCTAGACCAATGAATCCATCGAAGGATCATATGTGGTTAGGTGATGGATGTGACATCTATCCTAGGCATGGATTTCAAACAATAAAAATGGAAAAGAAAAAGAAAAAGGATAGGAAAAGAAACATTTTAGTATACCTAATTGATACACATAAGGATCCAACATGAGATGAAGATGTACGGATTTTACCAGCTAGGAGGAACATTATCAAACTTGTTCTTTCACATTTTCCATTGTACTATAGAGCATACCATAGTTTTTGATCCTGAATTTTCACATACTACCTACCTACCCATAGCTGCAGATTCATCAGAACCCAATTGACTAAGCCCTGAAGATTAATCATATTCTATCCTTTACATAGTGAAGATGATAGAACTAGTGAAATTTTATGGTTAGAAAAAGGTACTCACAGTACGAGCATACCTCTACTCGCATTTTCTACCCTGTGTGATGAGAGATAATAATGGTAAGGTAGATTACAATTGGGAACATAACATAAGGAATAGTTAAGAGGTTATGATTAAAAGAATAGAATTTGTTTTTAAAACTATACTGTGTGGCTTGACTAACACTCTATGCATGTTTAATTCATGAAATTGACTTTTCTCTCTAAAGACCTAATTGAATATCATGGAAAATATGAATATTTCATTCATTAAAAATTGTTTATCCTTTAGGAAATCATTATTGAGATGTATTTCTTGAGGATAACAAACTATTCAAGTATGGGGGGATTTGATAAGCCTTGTTTGTTTATATACTTTTCCTTCATGGATTCATAGTTTTTCATTTAATTATTTCATAATGCAAATGGTATGTGTCTAATTTTATAAGAAAATTAGTCAATGGTTTTCATGAATGAATAGTCATAAAAAGTGATAAATCGACCAAGTACACATTGTGATGATGGAATTCACATTGTGTACCTGAGGATCACAGACTAACCCAAGTTGTGAATCCAAGTCGTGACCCCGAAGACCGAAGGAAAAATATACTACATGTCATGAACAGACCCTCCATGTCGTGACACCGAGTCAAACCAATTAGAAAGAATGTCTCGAGGGTTTTGCAAATAATCTACCACAATGAAGTACACATTGTGAACCACATCTACACATCGTGTACCTAGTCAAACTTTATATCTGCAAGAACCGCATGCCACAGTGGATATCTGAAGAAAAATTACATGGATCAAGTGTACACATCATGTACCAAAGGTACACATAATGACCAAAAACTCCAATACAAGGAATTGAGCGGGAAGGCATTAAAAGATATAGGGAGATCACATCCTTCTCACCTCTCAATTCCATGTGATCCATTCTTACTGTTTTCCCTTTTGAACTCAATTTCGTATTAATTTTTTCAAATTTCGTTCAAATAAATATCCATGGAGTTTAGTTTCATCAGCACATTTTTTCCCTATTCCACTCTTAAAATTCAATTCTGATTTCTATCTCAAATAAGAACTTTATCTTAATTCATAATTCTATTGTGTGTGTTTTCTCATCATCATCCCTGAATCTCCTTTTTTCATTAAATTTGTTAAGCATGATTTATCTAGTTTATTTTATTGTTCCACTATCCCCAATGAGTAGATAAATGTCTTAAAGGTAAGGATTAAGCTTGATTTATTTTCATAATTAAATATACATTTTAATCTAAAAATGGAAAGCTTAATTGATTCAGTAACTAGGATATAAACCCCTCGTCTATCCCATTTGTGGGAAAATCCTAGACCCTGGGATGGTCAAACAAATGACACTGTTCTAATTGGATTAGACTTAGCTATGAGCAATAGATTAGGAGACATTCCTCTCATAAATTGAAATCTCCCAAGGGATTTGACCCCTTACTTCAACTAAAATACATCTTAGTAATTGGTGAATTTTTGGAACAAATTATAAATTCAAATTTGATTCAAACCGGAGGAAGTAATGAAACCACCATGTAGTGGTCATCATAAAAAATGATCCTATATCATATTACATCATACATTGGGGTTAGATACAGAAAAATTAATTGCATGAGTGTTGCTTCAAGAAACATGTTATGATTCTGTGGTCACCAATGGCCATACATTTAAATTAATATATGTTGAAAATTGGAAATGGGAACATGTTGGGGTATACATGGTCATATGATGAATTATTAGACCTTGATATGTACCCTATAAGAATCCTTTGTGGTGAGAATATAGACACCCATACCATACAAACATGATTATTACATCATTTTTAGTATAAAGATATATAACATTTCAACTCCGAAAATCAAGAGGTTTAAAGTCTTTGAAAAAATATGTTCATGAAATATAAACACATATAAGACATAACAATTAATTTAAATACTTTATCATAATACTATTATTAGATTTCATAATCCTCTTAATATATGTAATCACTCTTGGAAGTACATCAAATAAAAGAAGAGATAAAATACTAGTAATTGGAGGAATAATAGGGAAGAACATGAGATATGAAGCAACATGGGTTTTTGGGCGAGCACAGTCATCATCACCATATCATAAGAATAATATTATAATTATAAGAATAATATGAATATTTCATGAAATATATAAAATTCATAATAATGGAACATCATAATCATAATTCAAGGATTACATCCCTAATGTCATAACATTGTAGAAAAAGCTAACCACATCATATCCAGGCCTAACATTATAGACAAACCAAACCGAATCATGCCTAAAAATAATGATATTTGGAGATATAATACTTTAAATAATTCATTAGAATGTTTTATATTTTTGGGTTCACCCATCACATCATTATATTCTCATAATCATCCATGAAACAAAGAAATGAATCATATATCATGTTTAAAATGGAATAATCCCATTAGAATGAAATGAGTTTCATAATAATGATGTATATCATATGTCGATAAATAAAAATAAAGGTATCCTAATAAATATAGGGAAAAATTAATTTGTACATTTAAGGGTATCATATATAAATAAAATATGATCTTCCATAAATAGAAGAAAAACAACATTATAAGAATCAATAAATGGATTAGAATATAAACGATTTATCAAAATCATTAGATGTGTCTATGAGTTCATACCAAAGAAATAAAAAATTAATATCCCTATAAAAAATATGGTTAAAATTAAATAAATTAAATTTATTAGGTTTTTAATTATTATTTACTAGATTTTCATGGAAAAGAGAGTGAGGAGAGGATAAACCTAAAATAAAATTATTGGGTTTAGAGTCCCCTTACTTTAGATTCTATTTTGTTTCATTACATTTTCACCTCCTACAAAAAGAAGTTATGTTTATTAATAAAATAATATATAGTTATATTAAATTAATTTATACCATTATTTATGAAGTATAATAATTTCAACTTCTATAAATTTTAAATGGAGATGAAATGGTTTTATGAGATGTTTGATTGAATTATTCAGTTTTGATTTTGATATCAATGTTTTTATTAATTTGCATTTATCCATTATTTCAATTAACTATATAAGAAAAAAATATTTAATTTTAAATATTTATATAATATATGTTTTATATAATAATAAAATTTCAAGGTAGTGATAGTTAAATAATTGAAAACTACCTCATAGGTGAGTAAACCAACCCTTAATAGGTCATGTAAAAAAGGGGGAGAGATGTAATTTTCATATTTTAATTGTTTATAAAAACTCTATATTATTATAATAACATATATTATATATTTATATACTCATTAATTAATTTGCGGATTTCTATTTATAAGTGGTAATTGGAATATAATAATAAAATATGGAAAAATTAAATGAAAAAAACAAAGAGGTTATTCCATTATTGATGTTCCTCCTTTGCAAAGACCCTTAATTTCACGGAGAATGTAACACCCCTAGATTTTATGAAAAATATTCTTTTAATTTCATTAATGTATTGTGTTGTATTCTACACCAAGATTACCTTGCGCTATACGCAACACCGTATTAGCTTGCAGTATACGCAACACTATTCTTGGATCGTGTTACACACAATTTTGATAATAGTTATTCTACGCAACATTGAGTATATATATATATATATTCAATGTATAAATGAAATATGGTTGTATTCTGTTATATGAAACAACGAAGGATTATTTCACAACACACAACCCTGACTAGGCTTGCATTACACGTAATCGTGACCTTCCTCGATAGCGTGTGTTGTACGCAATACCGGGTTTTAATAAACAATGTTATATTATTATAATATTGTCATGAACTAGCTGTTATGAATAGTATTAATTAAATTTTTAATTTTATAACATTATTATTCATCTTACACATTTCTAGAACATGGTATAAGAACAAAATAAATTTTTCGTGTAAAATAAGTATTTTTCAAAAAATGCAGTTTTGCCGCCTTTTGATGGTGCACCCACATTAAATCTATATTTTGACATGTTTATAAGTTCAATTTTACAAAATAAAATTCTTCTTTTGAATCATGAAATAAAAATTTACTTTGGATAAATTTTTCATATTATTCTGGTAACTTTCACATTTTAATGAATAGTAAAAACACGCTATATTTTAATTAAAAACAACTTTTTTCATCGTAATATCTTATGTGGTTAAATTATATTATTGAATGGTTTTAAAGTATAAATAGAATATATTTTTACCATTTAATATAATTTATGTCATTAGCATTGATTTTACCTTGAATTCGTTGGTAAAATCAATTCAATCTTTTGCAATGTTTTAAACAGAAACCCGTTTTTATTCGACAACGGGATTAATTTTAATTTAATTTCTATAACTTCGGTGTATTGAATTTTAAAAAATGGATTCCATATTTGGAATCATTGGGTCCAAATTATGTTAATAGGCTACTTTTTATTTTTGGGAATTATGAATAGTAACTACGGTAAATTTTATTTACCATAGTTAAAGGTAAATCGAGTAATTAAGGGTAAATATAATATTTTAAAATTACCCTAAAAAATGTCAAAATCCTATTGGATGACTAAAAGTCGACCCATATCACCTAAGGGTCGGATTAGATTCATTTAATTAAACTTTTTCAATGAAAATAATTTAATTATTATTAAAACCAAAGAATGTGACAACATGTCACTTTCTTAAATCTTATAAGTTTAATAATTTTAATATAGTGATAAACTTCATGAAACTTCGAACATGAATAGTCTCAAGAAAGATAATACAATTATCTACATCATAGGAATTTATTTATAATTTTTAGGGATTAAATAATTATCATTTATTATGACACATAGATGATGCAGTAATTGTCTTATTAATAAAATATTGACATAATTGATGTTATAAATGCCCAAATAAATGTAATTTGAGACTTTTTATCACTTAAACTAATTTTCTAGGTTAATATGACATGTTATTGTTGATTTAAGTAACTTGGTTCGAACTTATAATTCTGTTATGAGTTTAATAAAAATCATATACCAAATTGTGTCAAAATTGAAATAAAATAGTTTTTAAAACAAATATTATATTATTAATTGTTATTTTATTCCTAAATATCTATGGTTCGGCCAAATTACTTAGATAAGATTATATATATTAATAATAAACAACTTTGGGTTATTTTGGCTTGATATAGTATGTTTAGTAACCATATAGTGTAAGAAAACAAAATGACACGGTAAAAGTTAAATTATTTAACTTAGAGTTAAATCTAATTGATAAGGGTAAAATAATAACCTAAACTTGTCTAAATCCTATTTTATGAGAGGATTTCGACCCATCCCCACCTTAGCCTAGAAATAAATCAATTTGGATCTATTTAAAACCGAACTTGACTTTATAATAAAATAATATTTTTAGTTATTCCAAAGGTGCCCCTCTCCTCCCGTATAAAAGGGCAGCTCCTCCCTCTCTTCCTCACAAAACATTGAGCCTTAAAGCTCGGCCACCCCCTTCCAAATTCTCTTATCCACTTCCCTAGCAACATCCTAGAGGTTCTTGTCTTCCTCAAAGACCAATTTTAGTTCCCTAAGAGGAGGTCTCAAAGAGGCGCTTCAAAGAAGAGGTAATTTCCGTTACCGATTCTTTCACCTTTATTTCTTCTTCCACTTATTCTTCTTAGGTTGTTTCATTATGAAGAAATAACATAAGTATCACTCATTTAATTATTTGCTATTATAAGTATGAAACAATCCTATTTCACAATCTATCCATCCTACGGAAAACGAAATCACCGCGCGTGCGTATGTACGGAATACCGTCTCCACGCCATGGTGAAATCTATTTTCCACCACCACCTAACTTGGATGGGTAAAATGGTGTAAATAAATACTATATATGATTATTTTAACGTGATATTGATACTGAAATAGTATACATACACTTCAACACAAGTTCACGAACATGAGAACGATATCATCGCTCGTGCGTACGTACGGACTACCGTCTCCACGACGCGATGAGATTCATTCTCCATGTTAACCATTTAAGAATGATTATAAAGTATATATAAGAAATAATAAAGAAATATATGACATTATAAAGCTACTGGATTTATGTATATATGTATGTCATCTCCTTACTTTCATTCAAGATAATAAGGAAAGGAAAACAACGTTCATGCGTACGTACGGACTACCGTCTCCATGAACGGTGTGTTTCAATTCATTTATCTATCTATTATATATATATACTGAATATATATGATATATAAATCATGTTTTATATTCTGGAAGTAAGTAAATCATGATATAAGTAATAATAATGTCAAGAACAACAAGTCCAAACACCTACGATAAATGAAACGATTTTACCCAAAACGCTTCTTTAACATGGAATTTACAAAAGAACGGGTAATATAAAGTCATAAGTTAACCATATATGATATCATAACAATGAATATAATTCTTTAATAAGTTAATGACATTATTTAAATCATTATACAGGAGGTTCGGATACGTACAAAGCATATCGGACATAAGGTAATGGAAATATCACAATCTCATTTTTATCCGAGATTGTTTATACTTTAGTATTTACTGGGGTGTATTTTGTCATCTAAATCCATGTTTCCTCAATATGTAATATTATTTCCATCCACCTAAATTTTTTTTTAAATCCAATTTTACCCTTCGGTGAGTTTTTTAGTAAACGATATGAAAGGAATCTTTTTTTGTTTTTCGTACGAGGTACTTTTTTTAACTTTTCCGAAAAAAGTATGAAGAATGTTTTTTTTAACTTATACGACATGAATGGATTTTTAAACATTATTTCCAAGAAGCTTCCTTTACATGTTTTCAATTTTATGACATGTTAAGAAAGGAAAAGTGTTTTTGAAGTAGAAAATATATTTTCCTCAAGAATTGAGTTCAAGTGTTTTATCAAAATTATTTTCCATATAAGTTAATATAGGGCTCTGTTTCTATCCCTATTATTACATTGATTTGATTATGTTGTGATGGAATTGTTTTTATGAATTCCTTTATCTTATATGAATTGTTTTATGATGTTATGTTGTTTAAGAATAACATTTTTATTACATGGGTTATGCAATGATGTATGATTTATGATTTTGTGGCACACATAAGAATGGTATCATTATGAGATGGGTGGGACCTATATCTCCCTCCAATGCATTGGGTAAAGATTTTATATCTCAAGAGAGAGACATGGCTGGAATGGTAGGTTATACTGGTTTAGTGAAACTGGACTGAAACGTGGGTGACTCGGTTCAGAAAGGGACTTTGTCCACTAATATAGTCTTGGCAATGAGTCTTGACTAACAAGAAATGATTCTCTATGATTATGAGTGTATGCCACAAAGTTTCATGTTTTAAGTTATGATTATTGGGATTTAATTTCACTACTATGATTTATCCCATGTTATGAAATTATTATCTCTTTTACAGGTTAAGATTTCCAAAATGTTATGTTCTTATGAATTTGATGTGATTGATATTTATTTTGTTTACCCTTACTGAGAATTTGAGCTCACCCTTTTATGTTTTCTTTTCCCCAGGATATAAAGAAAGGTTTTAGGTAAAAAAAAGGAAGATCATTATGAGAGATTTTGAAAATCTTTCACCACGATTAGAAGATTATATTTCGAGTTTCCAAAGACACTAAACTATTACAGTCCTTGTGTGTGTATTTTTTATATGTACTAAGTATTCCGCAAATGTAATGTAATGTCAATGTACGTCAAGCTTCGGGTCTCTACAGTTGGTATCAGAGGAAAGGTTTAGTCAACCTTTGGAAACTAGGATGTGAAAGCATTAGTGAGATCCCTAGAGATATTTCTAAGGTATGTCTAGGGATGTCTCTAAGGTTAAGCATACATATAGGTTATAGTCCTAGAATTGCGCTAACAATCTTAGAATTTAACCTAAGATGTTATATATTGAGGGTACTCCCCTTTTATTATGTTGTTTTCCCTAGCATGATTTTTGCCTCTCACACTATTCTTTTTGGGTTTTAGAAATTGGCTGGAAACAAGACGATTCACAATAATGGAGGATATGATGGACAATGGAATGATATTCTTCATGAGAAACCAAATGAAATGGGATTTGGAAGTCCAAACATCATTATTATGCCGAATCAGCAATCTCATAATATGACCAACAAAGTAAAATTTGGTATGTTTCCTGACTCGGCAAATAAGAGAAAGATGGAGTTTCATGATGTTCATAGAGGAAAAAAAGTTCAATTTGCCCTATGTAAATCACGTGGGAAGAGGCATCAAGGAGAATGTTTCAAAGGAACTGGAAGATGCTTTGGGTGTGGAAAAGAAGGACACAAAGCCAGTAAGTGCAAAGGAAAAGGTTCAGTTAACATCAGGGATGAGGATAATGGTATTTCTATGACATCAACAATGGTTAAATGTTTTAAATGTGGAATGTACGGGCATTATGCAAACCAATTACCTAAGGAAAAGTCTCATGAAGAGAATCAGTATGGTCGTATGGGTAGTATTTATATTGATGATGATGAAGAGATTACAAATGTTATGTGAGATGAAAGAATTGTTGAAGCACGGTCAATGGTTTAAGAATGTAGTGGAATGATGACATGTTTATCATGTGTAATGTTGTATAAGTAATCTCATGGTACTATGGAATAAAGAGACATCTAAGGATTGTTACACTGTTGTCTTTCCTTGAGTTTTGAAAGTG
This sequence comes from Viscum album, assembly GCA_963277665.1. NCBI lineage: Eukaryota > Viridiplantae > Streptophyta > Magnoliopsida > Santalales > Viscaceae > Viscum > Viscum album. Next base: position 1,870,254,221 of record OY728159.1, read on the forward strand.
TATGATTAATGGTACCAGTATCCATGAAAGGTTATTCAGATATTTTTGGAATGTAGATGATATGTGCATAATGAAGGGATAAGACGATAATGAGATGTTTGATTGTATTCATGAGCTCATGATTGATATAAGGACTAAGTGATATAATGGTTTGAGTATAAATAATTTTGAGGATTTTGGTTTATAGAAAGTGTTAACTTTTTATTGCATTCATTTTTTCACTAAGGGTTAATGGGTATTCAAGAGAATACCTGATTTAGGCCTTTGAATGATTGGAATGTGACCATTAAGATATATGGGGGATAAATGATGGTATTCACATGTTTGGTTGAAGACATTTCATGTAATCATTTTATTTATACTATGAGCTTGGACCGAAGTATTTTAGATATGCCTAAAGATTGGAATGGATTATGTTGGACATAAGTTAGTATTGTTTAAGGATAAATTTTTTTGATATTGTTGATGGGATGTTATAGTAATATAGCTTTAGAAAAAGGACAACCTGCAGGACGGGCGAAAGCCCATCGCTTCGGACAAGGCTGTGGGAATCGAACCCACAACCGAAGTGCGACTGACCTTTATCACCTACCATTGGCCTACAGGAAGTCCCTGGTTAGAAGAAACTAGTTTCATTTTATTAAGCAGTATGATATATGAAGTATATGTTATTTTTTTGAAACCATATACGATTAATCTAACCATTAGATTGACTTATAACTTTTTCTAACATTTTTTTTGAAAGAGATGGAATGACCCATCAGTCTATCACATGATCTGATAACACATCACGAATAACAAATTCAACTTCATTTCTTTAAGGGATGAAGTAGAAATTGTTCAATTCACGAACAACAGTGATATTGTACCAAAATAATGCAAGTATTTCTTTTAATTCATCATCTTTAGGGAAATGATCTTGAAAACCAAAAATGATGTCCTAGTTCCCATATATCCGATTAATCAGATGGTACCTTAGATCATCACAGATCAATAGCTTTGTGATTGTTGGCTTTTTCATAGCCATGTTCTCTACCACTCTCCATCAGAACATGATGGTTAGATTTCTCTTCCATATCCATATTTTCACCTATGTGGAAACCCAGTGATTAGTTTATTTGAGTAACCGTTACGTTTCATACTTTTGTTTTTAAAGATTGGTTTTGGTATTCCTTTTTACGATGTGGGTTTCTATTAAAGAAACTTTCGAATAGTAAACCATTTATAACCCCGATGAATTACGAGGGCAAAATTAATTTTAAGGGAGGTAGAATGTAACACCCCTAGATTTTATGAAAAATATTCTTTTAATTTCATTAATGTCTTGTGTTGTATTCTACACCAAGATTACCTTGTTCTATACGCAACGCCGTATTAGCTTGCAGTATACGCAACACTATTCTTAGATCGTGTTACACACAATTTTGATAATAGTTATTCTACGCAACATTGAGTATATATATATATATATTCAATGTATAAATGAAATATGGTTAGATTCTGTTATACGAAACAACGAAGGATTCTTACACAACACGCAACCCTGACTTGGCTTGAATTACACGCAATCGCGACCTTCCTCGATAGCGTGTGTTGTACGCAATACCGAGTTTTAATAAACAATGTTATATTATAATAATATTGTCATGAACTAGCCGTTATGAATAGTATTAACTAAATTTTTAATTTTATAACATTATTATTCAGCTTACACATTTCTAGAACATGGTATAAGAACAAAATAAAATTTTCGGGTAAAATAAGTATTTTTCAAAAAATGCAGTTTTTCCGCCTTTTGATGGAGCACCCACTTTAAATCTAGATTTTGACATGTTTATAAGTTCAATTTTACAGAATAAAATTCTTCTTTTGAATCAAGAAATAAAAATTTACTTTGGATAAATTTTTCATATTATTCTGGTAACTTTCACATTTTAATGAATAGTAAAAACACGCTATATTTTAATTAAAAAAAAACTTTTTTCATCGTAATATATTATGTGGTTAAATTATAATATTGAATGGTTTTAAATTATAAATAAAATATATTTTTACCATTTAATATAATGTATGTCATTAGCATTGATTTTACCTTGAATTCGTAGGTTAAATCAATTCAATCTTTTGCAATGTTTTAAACAAAAACCCGTTTTTATTCGACAACAGGATTAATTTAAATTTAATTTCTGAAAATTCTGTGTATTGAATTTTAAAAAATGGATTCCATATTTGGAATCAGTGGTTCCAAATTATGTTAATAGGCTACTTTTTATTTTTGGGAATTATGAATAGTAACTACGGTAAATTTTATTTACCATAGTTAAAGGTAAATCGAGTAATTAAGGGTAAATATAATATTTTAAAATTACCCTAAAAAATGTAAAAATCCTATTGGATGACTAAAAGTCGACCCATATCACCTAAGGGTCGGATTAGATTCATTTAATTAAACTTTGTCAATGAAAATAATTTAATTATTATTCAAACCAAAGAATGTGACAACATGTCACTTTCTTAAATCTTATAAGTATAATAATTTTAATCTAGTGATAAACTTCATGAAACTTCGAACATTAATAGTCTCCAGAACTATATTACAATTATCTACATCATAGGAATTTATTTATAATTTTTAGGGATTAAATAATTATCATTTATTGTGACACATAGATGATGCAGTAATTGTATTATTAATGAAATATTGACATAATTGATGTTATAAATTCCCAAATAAATGTAATTTGAGTCTTTTTATGACTAACACTAATTTCTAGGTTAATATTACATGTTATTTTAGATTTAAGTAACTTGTTTCGAACTTATCATTCTGTTATGAATTTCATAAAAATCATATACCAAATAGTGTCAAAATTGACATAAAATAGTTTTTAAAACAAATATTATATTATTAATTGTTATTTTATTCCTAAAAATCTAAGGTTCTGCCAAATGACTTAGATAAGATTATATATATTAATAATAAAAAACTTGGGGTTCTTTTGGCTTGATATAGTAAGTTTATTAACCATATAGTGTAAGAAAACAAAATGACATGGTAAAAGTTAAATTATTTAACTTAGAGTTAAATCTAATTGATAAGGGTAAAATAATAACCTAAACTTGTATAAATCCTATTGGATGAGATGATTTCGACCCATCCCCACCTTATCCTCGAAATAAATCAATTTGTATCTATTTAAAACCGAACTTTACTTTATAATAAAATAATATTTTTAGTTATTCCAAAGGTGCCCCTCTCCTCCCTTATAAAAGGGCAGCTCCTCCCTCTCTTCCTCACACAACATTGAGCCTTCAAGCTCGGCCAAACCCTGCCAAATTCTCTTCTCCACTTCCCTAGAATCATCCTAGAGGTTCTGGTCTTCCTCAAAAACCAATTTTAGTGCCCTAAGAGGAGGTCTCAAAGAGGCGCTTCAAAGAAGAGGTAATTTCCGTTACCGATTCTTTCACCTTTATTTCTTCTTCCACTTATTCTTCATAGGTTGTTTCATTATGAAGTAATAACATCAGTATCACTCATATACTGATATGTTATTATAATTATTAAACAATCCTATTTCACCATCTATCCATCCTACGGAAAACGAAATCACCGCACGTGCGTACGTACGGAATACCGTCTCCAGGCCGTGGTGAAATCTATTTTCACCACCACCTTACTTGGATGGGTACAATGGTGTAAATAATAACTATATATGATTATTATAAAGTTATATTGATACTGAAATAGTATACATAAACATCAACACAAGTTCACGAACATGAGAACGATATCATCGCTCGTGCTTACGTACGGACTACCGTCTCCACGACGCGATGAGATTCAATCTCCATGTTAACCATTTAAGAATGATTATAAAGTATATATAAGAAATAATAATGAAATATATGACATTATAAAGATACTGGATTTATGTATATATTAATGTCATCTACTTACTTCCATTCAAGATAATAAGGAAAGGAAAACAGCGTTCATGCGTACGTACGGACTACCGTCTCCATGAACGGTGTGTTTCATTTCATTTATCTATCTATTATATATATATATATATACTTAATATATATGATATATAAATCCTGTTTTATATTCTGTAAGTAAGTAAATCATGATATATGTAATAATAATGTCAAGAACAACAAGTCCAAACACCTACGATAAATTAAACGATTTTACCCAAAACGCTTCTTTAACATGGAATTTACAAAAGCACGGGTAATATAAAGTCATAAGTGAATCATATATGATATCATAACAATGAATATGATTCTGTAATAAGTTAATGACATTATTTAAATCATTATACAGGAGGTTCGGATACGTATAAAGCATATCAGACATAAGGTAAGGGAAATATCACAATCTCATTTTTATCCGAGATTGTTTATACTTTAGTATTTACTGGGGTGTATTTTGTCATCTAAATCCATGTTTCCTCAATATGTAATATTATTTCCATCCACCTACATTTTTTTTAAATCCAATTTTACCCTTCGGTGAGTTTTTTAGTAAAAGATATGAAAGGAATATTTTGTCATTTTTCGTACGAGGTACATTTTTTGACTATTCCGACAAAGGTACGAAGAATTTTTTTTTAACTTATACGGCATGAATGGATTTTTAAACATTATTTCCAAGAAGCTTCCTTTGCATGTTTTCAATTTTATGACATGTTAAGAAAGGAAAAGTGTTTTTGAAGTAGAAAGGATATTTTCCTCAAGAATGGAGTTCAAGTGTTTTATCAAAATTATTTTCCATATAAGATAATATAGGGCTCTGTTTCTATCCCTATTATTACATTGATTTGATTATGTTGTGATGGAATTGTTTTTATGAATTCCTTTATCTTATATGAATTGTTTTATGATGTCATGTTGTTTAAGAATCCCATTTTTATTACCTGGGTTATGCAATGATGTATGATTTATGATTTTGTGGCACACATAAGAATGGTATCATTATGAGATGGGTGGGACCTATATCTCCCACCAATGCATTGGGTAAAGATTTTATATCTCATGAGATAGACATGGCTGGAACGGTAGGTTATACCGGTTCAGTGAAACAGGACTGAAACGAGGGTGACTCGGTTCAGAAAGGGACTTTTTCCACTAAGATAGTCTTGGAAATGAGTCTTGACTAACAAGAAATGATTCTCTATGATTATGTGTGTATGCCACAAAGTTTCATGTTTTATGTTATGATTATTGGGATTTAATTTCACTACTATTATTTATCCCATGTTATGAAATTATGCTCTCTTTTGCAGGTTAATATTTCCAAAATGTTATGTTCTTATGAATATGATGTGATTGATATTTATTTTGTTTACACTTACTGAGCATTTGAGCTCACCCATATATGTTTTCTTTTCCCTAGGATATAAAGAAAGGTTTTAGGTAAAAAAGGAAGATCTTTATGGGAGATTTTGAAGATCTTTCACCACGATTTGAAGATTATATTCCGAGTTTCCAAAGACACTAAATTATTACGGTCCTTGTGTGTTTATTTTTCATATGTACTAAGTATTCCGCAAATGTAATGTAATGTCAATGTACGTCAAGATTCGGGTCACTACAGAGAAATTATGGTCTGGTAAGACTTGAATATATCAATGGATCCTAGAAATATTTGTATGAGATATTTGAGTAAATATTGTGAAATGGAAAGGATTTATAAGCTAATTTTTCCATTGTGGGAGAGTGTTTATACTTGAATGGGGGGGGGGGTATTTTGGGTTAAATCATGAATTAAATATTATTTCATGAGTAAGACATAAAATAGTAGGATTATTTGAGAAAATGAATAATGTTTAATTAAATATATATATTGTTATTACCATCAATCCATTCCAACACTTAAATTAATTTTTATATTAATCTATGAAAAAGAAATAAATAAAAGAATCAAATATATTTTTCAATGAATAATTTACCAATTTAGAAATCGGAATATATACTTTAAGTTTATAAATTAATATTATAATTTTTAAATATATTATTAATCTTATTAAAATTATTTTGGACTATACTAATCGTTATACAGTTTAGTAGGTAAATATTTCATCAATATTATGTTACAAAACATATTACTTTTAAAATTTATATTTTTAATATTCTATTGGAAGTTTATATTTTTCATAAAATTTCAAGAAAAAATCACTTGCATAATTTAGGAGTGATAATTATTGAAATAGAATTAATTTTTTCAAAATAAGTTTCAAAATTCTGTACTTTTAATATTTAAATATTAATAAAAAAATTTGGGGTTTTATACAATTAGTTGAAATACAGTATTTAAAATATATGATCCTGAACATACATTAAAGTAATTTCTTATTTAGGGTTGGGTTTAAGTATCTTATGTTAGTTAAAGGAATTTTTTTGAGTCTATGTAGAGGCTCAAGGGTGTACTGGGGGTTCAAGACAGAATATATGGTAGATTAAAGTCATCTTGTTCAGGATGCACGGTTTTCCTATGGTTAGTAGTGACTGTTATCCCTAATTGTGCTTTCTTAGAGGTGAAGTGCATGGGTTAAATAAACCATGAAAACGGGAAGGAAAAAACATCTGGTCTTGGATAAAGAAATTCTATATGATTATTACATGGCTTTTTAAACTATGTGGGATCCCTAAGTAACCGTGTGGCCTAGCACACTATTAGACCGAGGGTGGGGAACTGTTGGTGCAAGGTTTGGCCAACCGTGCAGCTAATCTATGTTCTCATTTAAATGTGGGATTTTTCCATTTTTCCCTCTTGGAACATAAGATCTAAAACTCTGTATTTTCCCCCATTCTTCCTCCTATAACCCTAGTGACAAAAAAATGCTCAAAACTCCCAAAGGATCGATCTCTCGCATTTATAAGTCATTTTGACCATCAAATCAGTGATCTTGGGGAGTCTAACACTCTTCTTCCATACTTTTTCTAGAATAGGGATTTATTAGTTTTTCATCTTCCTATGAATTCCTAAACCCACATTTCTTGTGGATTCTTGGTTGGTGCTTCATGGGTATTTTGAATCTGAATCAATGGATTGGGTTAAATGGGCGTTCATCCTAGGAATAGAGGTAGGTAGTCTATAAGTTATATCCCATAGTATTGATGATGGGTTTATGTGTTTGGGGATGTGATATGGTGCCTTGTAGTTGTGTATTTGATGAATTTAGTATGATTTGGTAAATGTTTTTGCTAAGTGACTAATTTAAAACATCATGATACTCTTGTGATGCATTGAGTTTTATTAGACTGATTTTAGGGAAACCTACGAGGTGTTCCATCATCCCAAACATGGAAACATTTCATTGTAAGCATATAATTTATTTTTGATTAATTTGATCCCATGATAAATATGTTGACATGTTAGATTGATTTATTAAAAGGCACTAATGGTAGTTGTTTCTAGTTTTTCACATGCCATAAGGGTTTTTTGGGAGTATTATTGATGGGTTTATGAATTAAAGTGAATGTGTTAAATAACTTATGGATTGTAATGGAAATGTATAAAAAAATTAATACATGGGAAAATGGAATATGAAAATTTTGTTTGGATGTGCGATAGAAAATGGGATTATGGATTAAGGAATTGTAAGAACATTGATCTTCTTTCTAGGTATCCTTTTCTTTTTCTGGTTGTTTTTGAAAAAAAGATAAATTCTGGAAATTTTCTAAGTGCACGCCTTGTACTTTATGAGTACACGTCGTGTACATCCTTACCACAGGAGGCCATGTGCTAGCCGTGTAGTAGCCACACAGACGGTCGTATGGGAGTGACTTGGAGGTTTCTTAAAGTGGAGTACAGAAACGAAGAGTACATGTTGTGTACTTTAAAAGCACACGTCATGTATTTTCCTTTTTTCATTAAACACATTGGGGTCCCGTCTAATTTCCAGAACACTCTTATTTTAGGTCTCGTTCAACCGAGAGCTCCGTATGGCCCCAGATCTTCGAAGAACCACCAAGAGAGCATCCGTCCTCCGAATTGAACACCATCGGTTGCGTTGGAATCACATCGGTGAGTTCTCACTTCTCCCAAATCACCATATTCTGTTTTATCTTCTCTTGTGAGATATGGTGGGTTGACCATTTTATATGTTATTTAGATCTTTGACGTTCTAAGGATATTCAAGCTTCGAGGATCGCATAGAGCAGTCTCCTAATGCAAAAAAATGTGTTTTGTGCCTTTCTATTCAATGTCTTTGAGTATTATGTGAAAATTCCACCAATACACTTGAACGAGGTATTGCGTGTTTACTTTTTTACCCAAGTTGATTTCCTACCATGCTCTCATGTTTGTGTATATGTTATTTGGATATGAATAGGGTTGATTGCTATGGTTTAGATGTATTTCTAATGCATGTTCGATTTATGATAGTTAGGTCCGGTTTAGCCTGTTTGGATGCCTTTCCTGTCTTCCATGCCTGTGCTGTAGGATGGAGAGTTTGTATTCTAACATTTCTTGATATGCTATAGACCGGTTACCCAATAGGTCTGTAGGTTTACTTTGTCCATATTGCATTTCTATGCTCGTTGTCCTACACAGGGTCGTGAGAACCTAGTGTAGTAGGCTATAAGGGGAATTGACGGAGTGAGCTTCCTCATAGAGTCTTTGAGCACTTTAGACTATAAGGTGAATGGACCATGTGAGCTTCCTCAGCAAGTTTTGTTTTACTTTTAATTACCTTTATTACTCAAGACTATAAGGGGAATTGACCGAGTGAGCTTCCTCAGAGAATCTTTGAAAAACCTAGTCTATAAGGGGAATTGTCCGAGGGAACATTGTCAGAGAGTCCTTGACCATGGGGATATAAGGGTAAATGACCAAGTGAGATTCCTCAGAGAGTCCCTGACTACCTTAGACTATAAGGGGAATTGACTATGAGTGCTTCCTCATAGAGTCTTTATGAATTATTATGACTGAGCCAGAGGGGTTATGCCATGTACCCTACCGAGGGGGTTTCTTGTACTTCTTAGGTAGGACCAGAGGGGATGGCTGTGAGTACTTCCCAGAGGGTTACCTGTTTGGCGTTTAGCAGTTTGTTTCGTTCTTACTTGATATTGAAACTATGGATTTTTTACTTCTGAGAACTTTCCTGTTTACTGTTTTCTGTACTTTTACCTACCATATTTTCACTTAATATTAGGCACAAATATTCAGGTGGTTGCCTACTCGGATTTAGTCTCACACCCTGTTTGGGTTATGCTTTTGGGCCCAAACATATTATATTACTACATGTATAGAAAATGGAAAGTTCCCTTCTACTTTAGGTACTTGACTTGATGTGGTGCTGGGAAGCATGGGACCAAGCTTAGGCTTGCGATGCTGAGGAGCTTTTTATCTTTTTATTTTGTACTTTGGTTGAGCACTATTTGTATTTCTAGCATTGTGACTTTTTTGGCTGTCTTTCTAGAAATATTTATTATGCCTCATTATATATATATATATATGTGTGTGTGTGTGTGTGTGTGTGTTTGTGTGTTTGTGTGTGTGTGTGTGTGCTCCAGTAGTTTATTATTCCAGTCTTCCACTATGTATTGTTATTGGATATTGAAAATTATATTTACCAATAAAAAGGGTATATCATTATATATTTTTTCTATTATTAAAAATTTAATTTATAAATTTTAGAATATTAAAATAATTTTGTGGATTTATAATAAAAATGTTATCTTAATATTAATTTTTTATATTTTTATGAAATAATTTTTTAGTTGAATAGCGAAAATATACAGATATTGATAAAAACCATTAACTTTATGACATTATCATAATAAAAGAGTTCATAATTGTTTTTGAAACATTTTTTCTAATATATATATGTATATAAGTAAAATAAATCAATTATAAATACTATGTTGAACATATTAAACCCATGTGCAATGTTTTGAAAACTTAAGTAAGTTTTTACTCAAAATAACTATTTTTATTCCCTTATATTAAAATTTAATTTTCATTAATTGTATTAATTAAGTCAATAAAAATTGATTTAGTATTTTATTTAAATATAATCACATTATTTAAAAAATTAAATTTAAATTTTCTTCATAAAATTATGATTACTAAGATTATTTTTAATGATATCAATAATGATAAAGCTATCATTTTCAAAGAATTGTTTTATTAATATTGTGCAATTTTTATCTAATCAATTAAAATAATCTATTTTAATTTATAAATATAATATTTTTTAAAAAATAAATACATAATTATATTAACACACATTTAATTGGTAACCAAATCTAAATCATATTAAGAACACTTAAAGGTTAAAACTCTATTTTACTATAAATACAGTTTTTTCTATATATAATATGATTTTTTTAAAAGTTAATTTAATCTTATTTATAAATTTAATTATATTAAAGGAAGATTAAATTTTGGATTTTATTTCCTTAATCTGGTAATATTATTATTTTATATTCTTCATTAAACATAAATCACTTAGTTAAAAACTAGTTACCAAGGTAAAAAAAAGGTTGTAGTAAAAACCATTGAACAAATGATTTCCAACGTTTTTAATCATTGTATGGAAATAATTATTTAAATAATTATTTACAAAATATCATCAAAAAATCTATTATTTATAAATTTTTGTGTCTTTTACCCTTTAATAGTGTAATGATACGTTGTAAAATTGAAGGGTGTTCTCAAAAAGTGACTTTTTATTCACTTATAAAAGGGGATACTTCCACCCTTTCCTGACACACACATTCCTTTGAATTCCATCCTAAAAACAAAAAATTTTTATCCTCCTGTAATACATTCTCAATTTTATTATCCTATTTGAACCATTAGTTATCATAATCCCTTTATTTACAAAGATAATATTATGAGAATGTTCAAAGTCCCAAAGAAGTTTAGCACTTGCACAGAACAAATCTTGAACAAGGTAAGGATTTTCATCTCAAATTAATTTATTTGAGACAAGTTTAATATTATTCACCTAATTAAATTTATGTGGTGTATATATTTATTATTTGAGATATTATATCATTAATTACCTTCTATTACTATCAATTGAAGTTCAATTTGAAGCTCCCTCTTTAATGAGGACATGATTTAAATAGTTGTCAAGTTATAAGGGTTTCATTTTCTCCAATTTGAATCCATTGAGACATGTTTATGTTATAAAATAAGTTTTATTTTCAATAGAGTAAATATCACCCCATTTTTTCGTGATTCTCTTATATTACATGTTATTCAATGATTATTTTAAATTTTTACCTCTCATTGGATTTTTATTCAAAAGTTACAAAGGTTGTAAGGTTTTTTCATCATACAAATATTTTCTATGGGTCATATACACTCCTCTGTGATAATTATCTCTCAATATTGATATATTATAACCTATTATGATTTTTTTTTGTATTTACACCTTCTTATTTGGGGAAATTATTTTTCACATTGAATTATTCTTCTATAATAAAACTATTATATCATGAAGATGTAATTATGTTAAGAATAATTCACATATATTTTTTTATCAATATCCATATTTTTACTTATTTCCAATGTTTTTCTTTAACTATTGTCAACTCAAATTATTTTTTTTATATAATTATCCTTATATTCACATTTATTCATTTTCAAATAAAGTATTTTTTTCTTACTCTTTTCTGATGTGGGTTTTGGATAAAGAGATTTCAAAATGCTCAAATGAGTTTTCATCTATTAAAAATAAAATTTTGTATCTTTCACATCACATTACTTTTTTGTAAACACTTTTTCATTTATAATATATATTTGTAAATATTATTTTTAAAATTTAATGTTTTAAAAAAAAAATCACTTAAACTATTCAAAAATCACTTTTTAAGGTGGCATAAATTTCTTCTTTTACACAAAAGATAATATCAATTTTTAAAAACTTATTTTTGATTTCAACACTATTTTCCTATTCATATAAAATGTATTAAATTCATTTGAAGTTATTTTTCATGAATCACCCTCTAAATTTTCTTATGAAATATATTTTTGATGTGATTCCATTTTCAATATCAATAATTTACATACTTGAGGTTAGTTTCTGTGATAGCATATTGATATGTCATGAAACCCATTTTTTCTTTACATGGGTTATGGAGGATGTAATTAATGAAACCCATTTTCATTCCCATGATTTTTATTTATATGTTTAATGATTGATTTCTTGTAGGATTCATATATTTTTATAATGATGGGATGATCCCTATATTTCCCTCTAAGGAATTGGTTTATGTTTTTGTATCATGATATAAAAAAGGTGACTAGGAGGATTTATACCAAGAAAAATAATACATGTGAGGATTTATCCCAAGCCAAATGGGTACATGGGAGGAGTTATCTGAAGGAAAATGGTAAATGATATGATTTATCCCAAGCCAAAGGGGTACATGGGAGGTTTTATCCCAAACCAGAGGGTAAACTAAAGGATTATCCTAATCCTGAGAAGGTAGATGGGATGATATACCAAGACTAAAATGTGATGAATTCATTGGTGAGTATAAATGACATATTGATCAAAGTTTATGTTTATACCACACTCTTATTGATATCCTAATTCTAATGTTATTCCCTTATGGATCATGTTTATTGACTAATGTTCCTAAAATATTTTTATTCATGTTTTATGTTATGCCAATCCTTATTCCCTGAATCATGAGTTATGTTCTCTAAATTGTTGGATATAATTTTCTTTCTTATCTTTATTATACCAATATTCTCATATTATTCCCACTTATGATATTTGATTCTTTTTTATTGCTTATTTTTACCCTTATTGAGCATTTGATCTCACCCCTTTCTTATATTTCTATCCCCCTGGTTGTGAAGATGATCATAACTTATGATAAGTCTAAAAGGGATCTAGTGTGGCTTTATTATGTAGAAATTTTCAAAAGTTTTGTATATAATATGTTTATGTAACTAGTCTCTAAGACACTAAACCTTTCGATCCTCGAATTTAGAAACTATTTGTGAGATATTTTATGTAAAACATTAAACTAATGTTTTATTTATATTATGTTCAGATTGTGTCACCATAATTCATATCAAAGGAGGGTTTAGTTATTTACAGATAGTAGTTTAGTTACATTTGTATTATGGTTATAGAACATTAGTAAAAACCCTATAAATGAGTATAAGTATAGGATGATATCTTGATATAATGTTAAAGTATTTATTAATAACTTTTAGTAGAAATACATCCATATCTAGATACAAGAAATTTAATGTGGATATGGCATGGATGTACCTTGGGGTAATCATTCTAAAAATGGTTGGTTGAGCATTAACTCGATCATCACCCTGATGCACAATGAGTGGGACTAAGGATACACACCATGATAGAAACTCCAAGGGGATATGCTTTGGTTTATCATTTTCTATTTATGAACCACTATGAGGTATTGATTTATAAGTTAATTTTATGGAAAAGGTTGATAATTATAATATAAACCAACTAAAACTAACCACATTTAAACTAATATCAATATTTTTTGTTCTGAAGAAACTATAGGTAAATGTGATAATGTAAAAGAACAAGACATTTTAAGGTTGAATTACTTTATATGATTATTATAATTCCACAATATTGTTAATGATTCATCACTTAGTTCAACCCTTTTGGTTTTAGTAATGTATTTAACTATAAAAACCCATGGCTGTGAGGGAAAATGTGGTGATTACCTCAATAAATATACCATTAGAATGTGAGTTGGAGTGAGAAACCTTGTGATTATTAAAAAAACCTATAATGAAATATGACTAAAAATGTAAACATATTTTAATTCCAAAACACACCAATTAATAGAAGGATACGATATCATGAAAGATAAAGTGATAATGATAATTAAGGAAAGAATCTTTAATTTTCTATGTTCCAAAAATGTAGAAAAAATCACCAAGAAAATTGTATTAAGGGGACTAGAAGATGCATTACTTATAGAAGAGGGGTTCATCAAGTATTAAACTATACAGGAAATATGATGAATTTGGTTTAACACAATAGAAATAAATAGAGTTAATCCTAATATACCATTAATAATTCAATGTATTATGTTTGGGGAACATGGTAATTATCTAATTTAATGACCTAATCCAAGTACTAACAAAAACTATGAGCATCACCAACCTGAAAGACCAAGAGGAAAATGGAATACCTATAAAATCACCACTCCCAATATAGATACTCATATTCAAGGTACAAATACCCTCCAATCTATATTTGTATATGTCTTGTTGAAATTTGATTATAGGAACACTAGTATATCTATGAATTTTTCATAGATCATTAAATCACCACCCCTATAATATGACTATCAAAGAAATATTCTTTTTGTGTGATTATTTTATCCCAAGTAAAATTTCAAATGAGTGTTCCTTGTGTAAATATTTTTATCCTTCATATTAATAAATTTAATGTGATTTTAGTGATGCATTGGTTCCCTCTTCTCAGAGGAAAATATTTCTAGAGTAAAGAAAACATCTTTTATATTAACCTATGATATTATATCAATGAAAGGATGATAATAAATAACATTGATAAAACAAAATTTTATTGAATATTTTATTGATAATAAATGATATAATTTCCTCACATTATGCTAAATATGATCAATTATGAAATATTTTGGATTAGATCATTCATTTGCAAATTTGATGAAAAATCCATTTTTACTTATTTAAAATTCACTGTAGTATTTCAGGCATAATATTTCTATGTAAAATATTTTGTCTTAAATTTTTTTAACATTGTTTTTGACGTAATGGGATACAAATTATATTTTTGACATGGGAGCAGGATTGTGGATTTTAGGGGAGTAAATGGGACATGAAGACAAAGCTGGACAGAACCATCCAGATGGGACATTACTTCACCATATGGGCCGTATCTTCATCATGTAGGCTTGTATTGAGCCACAATTTTGGGGGAATCTCTGGGACATAATTAGGAAAAAATAATAAGTCTATAAGGCCGTCCAATTCACATGTTTTAGAGGCCAACTATGCGGTGAAATGTGGAATAAAATATTTGTCCATGTTTTCATTTCACACTTAAAAAAGTTATGTAACCCTAGAACTCAAAAACTATATTTAAAGGAGGTTTTAACTATTTGGGAATTCTGGTAGGGGGATTGTAAAGGTGGTTACGAAATGGTGTCTCCTTAGATCCCCTCACAACTCTTGGAAAAAGTAAGTCTTTGTGCAAACCTCTATTCTAAAAAGGCTCTCCTCTCCAACCTCCTCTTTGTATTTCTTTTTTATCATGTTTGTATCATGAATTTATCTTTAATTAATATTCTATCATCTTACCTTATTTTCTTATCTTAATCATCCTAATTGGTTTGGAATCAAGAGTGGATACAGTATTGGGTTCTACCCTTTCAATCATTTCCTCATGCAAAACGTATCCACAATGACCACACCGCCCATGGAAGAGTAGTTTCTTTAGTGATTGATCTATCTCTACCCTCTTCATTTAATTATTTTTAATCTTTGAGATACTATAATTAAATTAATATGATACATGAATTGTGTTTTTAAATTATAAGAAAGTAATCAAGAAATTGAACAATTAACACAGAAACACACGAGGTCATTATTTTGTGTAAATTGTGAGAGTGCGATCTTAATCGGTAATTCAAGACCACACGGGATAAATTTTTAGAGTTAAAATATAATCCCTAAACACAATTAATCCTCATTTATAGAATTTATATGTTATCTAATTAACTACTGAACATAAGATAACCTTAGAAGAACAATAAAAGCAGGGTTTTGCGATTGGGTGCTCCGAATCTAGCCTAGGGTTTGAGTAATTTCATCTTTGCTATTAAGTTAACTCTCATAGGGTTAGATGGTTAACAATTTAGGGGATAATAATTAATTTGATATTGATTTAAATGATAATTATTAATAATTAAATGAATAGGTAGAGTTATATTGATTACACCTTTTGATTATTTTCTAAAAAACATCTTCTTATTGTGTCATTTTAATCGAACTTCATTTCAAAACAAAAAAACAAAAAAAAAATACAATATTCTTCCAGAAAACTTCTTATATATTTATAAAGTATAAACAAACCACATCATTTAAAGTAGTGTTTTAATTATATTCTATTTTATTTTTAAAATACTTTTAAGAAGTTGTTTTAATTTACTTCCTCCTAAGAAACGAACTTGGTCAGCCACTATATTACATCTAAGTACCCCAAAAACTACTAATCATTTGAGGGCACCCATGACAATTCCTTTCAAATTTATGACACTAACTCAGAGGCAAGTAATTATTTCATCAAATTATACGTATTTATTTAATTTTAAATTTTATTCTCTTCCTCTCTTCTTTCTTCCTTCTTTACCCAATCTGAATTTTTAATTTCTTCTTCTTTAATTTTCTTCTTCTTTTATTTTCTTCTTATTCTTTTTGGACCACCAAATCAATCTTCTCGTTTTTATTATGGTCCACATTCCGTATTTTTTTTATTTTATTTATGACATGAACTAATCCCAAGGATCTTTTAGATCATGACCCTGAGATTGAACGCATCCTTAGGGATCAAATCAAACATTCTCAGTCTACTATAAGTTTTAACATTAAAATAGTTGGAGACTTTATCCAATCCAATATCATTGAAATTGGAAACACTTATAATTAAAACATAAAATAAGATCCAATGGCTTAATGTAATGGAAATGAACTTAATAGAACTATTTGAGAATTGGTTGCACCGGATATTAACTATCAACCAAATTTTATTGCATACCCGAATCTCGAATCGAAAATTGAACGAAAATATTGGCTAATTCATCTTCTTCCATAGTTTCAAAGATTATATGGTGAGGATCCAAAAAAATTTGAAATAATTTAATGTGGTTTTCTCAACCCTTAATCCTAGAAATGTTTCTGAAGATCAAATCAAACTAAGAGCATTCAAATTATCACTTGATAGAGCTGCGAAATACTGGATGTATTATTTACAATCTAAAGATGTAACTTGTTGGAATGATTTGAAATGTACTTTATTGCAGAGATTTTTTACAGCTTCAAGGACCGCATCAATTAGAAATTAGATCTCAGGGATTAAGCAAGCTCATGGGGAGTCAATGTATGAGTAATGGGAGCGATTCAAGAAGTTGTGTGCTAGCTACCCACATCACCAAATCAGTGAGAAACTCTTCCTCAAATACTTCTATGAAGGACTCACACCTATGGAGAGGAGCATGGTGGATGCCACAAATGTAGGAGCATTGGTGGACAAGACACCAGTATCTGCATGTGCGTTGATTGACAAAATGTCCCAAAACACCCAACAATATGGTGATCGAGGTACACCACATGTCAGGGGAGTATATCAGGTAAGTCCATCTTCTCCTGAAAGTAATTTGATTGATACTAAGTTTGAATAATTCACAACTATGGTGAGGCATATTTCTTTGCACAAAAGACATCCCAACCCCCTCTTTCAAGGCCTTGTGGAATTTACGCTGATACAAGACACCCAACTGATTATTTCCCACAACTACAAGAGATAGAGGATTGTGCAGTAGTATTATTAGGGAGACCATATCAGCAACAGCAACATAAATACCCCCAAAATAATTTTGATCCATTTTCTCCAGCATACAAAAAAGGTTGGAAGGATCAACCCAACATGAGGTATGGCTCTAGACAACAAAAGGCCCCCTTTTCAACAAAACTTCTAGAAACCTCCACCTTACTAGCAGGGTTTCCAAAAACCCCCAAAGTGATTTGAAACCGAAGCATAAACAAGT
Organism: Viscum album; assembly: GCA_963277665.1. Classification (NCBI taxonomy): domain Eukaryota; kingdom Viridiplantae; phylum Streptophyta; class Magnoliopsida; order Santalales; family Viscaceae; genus Viscum; species Viscum album. The sequence continues at coordinate 1,870,271,996 of OY728159.1, forward strand.
CAACAACAATGGAATTCTCAACAAAAGGTAGATTATAACACTGATGTTCTTTTGAATCAAATTGTTCTTAATCAATAGAATGATCTGAAGAGTCAAGGTTTGAAGCTGAGGGAGTTGAAGACACAAATGAGCCAGATTGCCACTTCCCTCCATGAACTAGAAAGTAAGAATTATGTAAATATACCATCCCAACCTACTCCATACCCCAAGGGGAATGTTAGTGCCATCACATTGAGAAGTGGGAAGCAAACAAAAGATACATTTGCACCTATTGTTCCACTGTGATTTACCTCAAATATAGAGAAGGCACATTCCATACCAACTGATGAGAAATCCAAGGATAAATATAAAGGTAAGAAAAAGATTTATGATGATCCTCCGGAGCCCCTTCCATTTTTAAATAGTGTTGTAGAATCCAAGAAGATGGCTGAGGAGGTGATGAAAAAAGAAGTTTTGGATACATTCAAGCGTGGGGAGATCAAAATCCCTTTACTTGAAGCCATCAAGAAAATCCCAAGGTATTTGAAATTATTAAAATAACTTTGTACCAATATAAGAGGGATCAAGGGACATGAGAGGATAAATATTGGATTGAATCTGTCAGCACTCATTACACCAACTCTAGCAATGCCGACAAAGTGCAAGGATCTAGGGGCATTCACCACCCCATTCACCATAGGGGAGTTACAGTTTTTTGATGCACATTGTGATTTGGGAGCTTCCATAAATGTGATGCCTCACTCTGTATTCTCTTCTTTGTAGGTTGGTGAGCTGAAACCAATGAGAGTCGTGGTGCAGTTAGAGAATAGAGCTACGGAATATCCATTGGGAGTCCTTGAGGATGTAATTTTCCAGTTAAGATACATGATCTTCCTAGAAGATTTCTATGTTCTTAACATGGAGGATGATTAGGTTTGTTCTCATGCTCCCATTATCTTAGGTAGACCCTTCCTCAAAACTGCAAAAATAATCATAAATATCAATGAGGGTACACATTCCATGTAATTTGGGGATGATGTTATGATATTTAATGCTATTGATTCCATGAAGTACCCCTCAAGGGATCATTCTACATTCGTTATCTCCCATTTTGAACCACCAAATAAAAATCCCATTGAATTTGATTATTCTATGCTTAGGGATATTATGAGTATTGGTTTTAGTTTAATGTCTAAGAGTACTTCCACACATGTTTCTAATATACAATACTCTCTTAGATTTGATTTCAAAATGGAATCATATTCTTATTTTGATCATGTAAACTCTGATTATGACATGGCTATTGAGTATAATGATGGATTTGATGCTTTATTCTCTTATTTTGATTATGTATATTCTGATACTGACGCTCTTTGTGCACATATTTCAGTTCCTTTTATGTCTTCATCCAGAAACCACCCCCCTACACTGAAACTCAAGCCATTGCCACCAAATCTCAAATACTCATACTTGTTGAGTGGTCAGAAATTACATGTTATCATTGCTAACAATATCCATTATGAACATGAAGAAAAACCTTTGAATCTTTTGAGGAAGAACATTAGGGAAATCTGGTGGAACTTGGGTAACATATCAGGTATTAGCCCCTCCATTTGCATGCATAGGATACTTTTGTAGTATGGGGATAAACCGGTTATACAGAAAAAAGGAGACTCAGTCCAACCCTTCTGGAGGTTGTTAAAAAAGTGGTTGAAAAATTGCCCAAGGTAGGTATAATCTATCCCATTTCAGATTCCCAGTGTGTGAGTCCTATTCAGGTTGTGCCTAAGAAAAGTGGTGTAACTGTTGTTAAAAATGTGAAAGATGAGTTAGTTCCAATGAGGGTGAAAAACAGTTGGCACATGTGTCTTGATTATAGGAAACTATATCAATCACTCACAAAGTCAATTTCCCCTCCCATTTGTTGATCAGATGCTTGAGAGACTAGCTGGGAAGACACACTATTGTTTCTTGGATGGATTTTCTGGATATTTTCAGGTTCTTATAGATCCGAAGGATTAGGAGATTAATACATTCACCGATCCCTTTGGCATGTTTTCCTACCAAAGGATGCCATTTGGACATTGCAACACCCCAGGTACCATCCAGTGATGCATGGTGAGTATTTTTTCTGATTTTATTGAGACATAAATGGAGGTATTTTTGGATGATTTTTTAGTGTATGGGTCTTCATTTGATGAATTTCTAAGTATCTTGGGAAAGGTGTTGGATCATTGTATTGAGAAGAATCTGGTCTTGAACTTTGAAAAGTTTCATTTCATGGTAGAGCATAGAATTGGCTTAGGGCACGTATTGTCCAAACATGGGATAGATGTTGATAGATCTAAGGTAGATATTATTTCATCCCTATAATATCATACATGTGTACATGATGTTAGATCTTTCCTAGGGCATGCAGGATTTTATCAATGATTTATCAAATATTTTAGTAAGATTTCTCTTCCTATGTCACGATTACTTCAAAAGGATAATGATTTTGTGTTTGATGATTCTTATAGGACTTACTTTGATGAGCTAAATAAGTTTCTAACCACTCCACCAATCATACTGCCCCCACGGTGGGAGATTCCTTTCGATCTTATGTGTGATGCCTCCAATGTCGTAGTTGGATTTGTCTTATCTCAGAGGGTGGAGGGACATTCACATGTGATTGCCTATGAATCGAGGACACTAGATTCAGCCCAATAAAACTACACAACCATGGAAAAAGAGTTTCTTTCTATCATATTTTCTTTAGATAAATTTCTTTCATATTTATTGGGCTCTAAATTAGTTGTTTTTTCTGTCCTTGCAGCTCTACGATACCTTTTAAAGAAGCCAGACGCAGAGCCCAGACTTATCCGATGGATGCTCCTTCTTCAATAATTTGATATTGAGATAAAGGAAAAGAATGGGTTAGAAAACCTAGTGGCCGACCACATGAGTAGGCTTACTCACACACTATAGGATGAAACCTTGGACCAGGCACCACTTTGGGACACTTTTCATAATGAGCATCTTTATTCCATCTCAGGTATGGATCCTTGGTATACAAATTTAGTTAAATACCTTGTTACCTATGAAATACCTACAAATTTAAAGAAACATCAAGTCCAGGAATTAAAGAGTTAGTCAAGATTTTATGTTTGGGATGATCCATACTTATGGCGCATGTGTAGTGACCAAGTTATTAGATGGTCTCTTCCTGGTCATGAGTTTGAGTCTATTTTACATTTTTGTCATACACTTACTTGTGGTGGATACTTTGGACCCCAACGGATGGCTAAGAGTGATTTGGACTCTAGATTATATTTACATAGCTTATCCCATGACTCTCATGTGTATTGTAAGTCGTGCTCATGTTGTCAACACATGGGAAACATTTCTAGGAGACATGAGATGCCTCAATAACCCATATTATTCTGTGAGATTTTTGATGTGTGGGGCATTGATTTTATGGGTACTTTTCTTAGTTCATTAGTATTTTTATATATTTTGATTTCTGGTGATTATGTGAGTAAATGGGTGGAGGCTAAGGCCAGCAGGACTGATGATTCTAATGTTGTAGTGGAATTTGTCAAGACACAGAATTTTGGTAGGTTTGGAGTACTGAAGGCTATCATCAGTGACCAAGGGACACACTTTTTCAATCATAATTTTTCATCCCTCCTTCGGAATTATGGAGTGACACATAAAACATCAACACCATACCACCCCCAAACAAATGGGAAGGCTGAGGTTTCAAATCGTGAGTGGAAACAGATTTTAGAGAAAACCGTGCAGCCAAATAGGAAGGATTTGAGAATGCTCTTGGATGATACACTATGGGAATATAGGACAACATACAAAATTTACATCGGTATTTCCCCATTTTGGATTATTTTTGGGAAAGCGTTCCATCTCCCTATGAAATTTGAGCATCGGGCTTATTGGGCTATAAATAAATACAACATGGATTTGGCCAAAGATGGAATCCAAATGTGGTTGAAAATTCAAGAGCATGAGGAGATTCGATTGTATTCATATGAGAACTCAAGGCTCTATATGGAATGATCAAAATAAGTTCATGATAGAATGATCCAACAAAGGGAGTTTCATGTTGGAGAGAAATTCCTTCACTACAGTTCACGACTGAAGCTGATGCCTAGTAAGTTTCATTCCCGGTGGTTAGGTCCTTATGTTGTGACTAATGTTTTTCCTTATGGTGTAGTGGAGATCACACAAGAGGAGACAAGAAGAATCTTTACAGTCAATGGGAAATGTTTGAAGAGATACAATGAGGGACATCCTGTTGATGTAGTGGATTTTATCACACTGCATGACCCCATCATCACTTGAGCATATCAGGTTGTTCCTAACCCTTAAACTTTTTTATTATTTGTCTTATTTAAAATTATACATTTCATGTACATATATCATCTCATGGGTTCACATTAAGGACAATGCGATATTTTATGTGTGGGGGAGGGAACCTTTTAGTTTAGTAATTTCAATTGTATTCCTATATAAAAAATCAAAACAAAAAAATATGTGTTTTTCAAAATTTTGTGTGATTATCTTTCAGTTTTTATGCGTTTTTTAAAATTTAGAGCTAAAATGATTCTCATCACCATTTTAAAATCCATATAAATAAGTGAAACAATTTATACCATGAAACTGAGCTTAAATAAATGCTGAAAATACCTTTGTTACCAGTTCAAATCTATTGTAATTTCATGAAAAGTACACTAAATTTTGAATCTCATGACACATATCACTGTCTTTATATTTGAAATCACTTTCCTGTGAGGATTCTGAACCATTTATTTCAAATTCATTATATTTACCTCACTTCTTGGGAGAACCAAACCATGCTTGATTTAACCAGAATTTGATTTATTCCTGTCAAAACTTGAGGGTTTGAGGTACTTATGTTTAAATGATGGAGGCATTTGTTTGGTATTAAAGCCCCTATTTCAAAGAATAATTTTTTTTATAATGGCCTACCTTGAACATTTAATCATTTTATCGCAGATAATTCATGAAAAACATGTTATGTTAGCCACATTACAAACCAATTTTCCCTATCCAACCAACTCTTGAAGTGAAATTGCGTAATCAAGTTGAACTTAAGTGTGGGGGAAGCTGTCTTGTGTTGTGCTACCACATTCTGTGATAATTTGGGTAGAAAATTAAATAATGAAGAGATGAGTTATCTACTAAAGAAAATCATTATATTGAAAGTTGTACCTTTTCTGGAGCTTTCATGATAAGTGAAGTTGTGCCTTTTCTGGATCTTCTAATAGAGGAAGAAATATGTGACTATCTAGAACTTTCAAGAAAATCATGTTTGAGAAGATAGACATTTTTTATGCTGAAATGATGAATGGGTTAAACATTCCAAGAATTGTCATGATGATGGAGGTTAATTGATACTATGGGGATTGATTAGGAGATTATATTTAATTTAATATTAGATTAATGCAATTTTTCTTCAAAAAAAGTTAAGCCCTCTTTTTTCAGCCTCATAATTTTTTCACAACTAAATCCTACTAACGGAAATCCACAAAACAACCCTAAAAAGTTCTCTTGATAAACATATGTCCTTGACTCATATCGGGTGGTGATGTAGGAATTTATCAGGCCTATGGTGACCCTTATTTGAGTTTGGATGAGAAATACATTGCTAAAAATTGACATTTGTGTGATAAGAGAAAATTCAATTAAGGTAAGTGTTTTGTGTATGGGAGGATAAATAAAGTGGAAATATCTTGAATGATATAAATTTAGAACTTGAAATAATGGTTTTTATGTGTAAAGATATCGTTTGTTTCTTGGTGTGGAATTGTTGGATCTCAAATATATGTGTCTTAAAATTTGTTTGGATTTGATATTCATGTTTACTTGATATGAGGTTTTTTCCAGGAGTGCAACAGGGTATGTGTGGGAGAGTTGATAAAACATAATTTTATTGAATATTTTATTAAAAATAAAAGATATAATTTCCTCACATTATGCTAAATATGATCAATGATGAAATATTTGGAATTAGATCATTCATTTGAAAATTTGATGAAAAATCAAGTTTTATCCTTTTAAAATGCACTATAGTATTTTGGAAAAAATTATTTCTATATAAAATATTTTGACTTAATATTTTTTTAACTGTGTTCCTGACTTAATGATATACAAATTATATTTTGGGCATGTGAGCTGGGTCATGCATTTGAGGGGAGTAAATGGTCCATGAAGACAAATCTGGAAAGAACTATCCAGATTGGACATTACTTTACCATTTGGGCCGTATCTTCTTCATAAGGGTTTGTATTGCGCCCAACTTTTTAGGGAATCTCGGTGGAATAATTAGAAAGAAATAATCCTTCTATAATGATTGCCTATTTACGCATTTTTGAGGTCAAATATGGGGTGTAATTTAGAATAAATTTTTTGGCCGAGTTTTCATTTCACACTTAAAAATGTTATGTAACCCTAGCTCTCAAAAACTCTATTTAAAAGGGATTTTCACTCTTTGGGAAGTCTGGTTAAGGCTTTGGGAAGGTTTGGCCGAAAGGGTGTCTCTTGGGAGCCCATCACAAATCTTGGAAGAATTAAGTATTTGTGAAAACCTCTCTTCTAAAAAGGCTCTCCTCCCCCACCTCCTCTTTGTATTTCTTTTCTATCATGTTTGTATATCGAATTTTTCTTTAATTAATATTATGTGTTATTCTCTTTTATTATTATATTAATATTTCTAATTGTTTTGGAATCAATATAGGAGATGATATTGGGTTCTACCATTTCAATCCTTTGCTCATGCAAAACATCTCCACGATGACCACACCGCCCATGGAAGAGTAGTTTTCTTAGTGTTCGATCTATATTCTACTCTTTTCATTTAATTATTTTGAATCATTGATTTACTGTAATTTAGTTAATACGATACATGATTTGTGTTTTTAAATTATAATAAACTAAGAATGAAATTGAACAATTAACCCAAAAACATGCGAGGTTGATATTTTGTGTAAATTGTGAGAGCGTGATCTTAATAGGTAATTCAAGACCACACGGGATAAATTTGTAGAGTTCAAATATAATACCTAAACACAATTCATCCTCATTTATAGAATGGATATGTGCTCTAATTAACCATTGAACATAAGCTCGCCCTTTAACAACAATCAAAGTAGGGTGTTGTGATTGCGTGTTCCGAAGCTACCCTAGGATTTGAGTAATTTCATCTTTGTGGTTAAGTTAACTCTCATAGGGTTTGAGGGTCAACAAATTCGGGGATCATAATTAAGTGGATATTGATTAAAATGATAATTTTTTATAATTAAATTAAGTGGTAGAGTTAGATTGATTAAGCCTTTTAAATATTTTCTAAAACATATCTTCTTATTGTGTCATTTTAATCGAACTTCATTTCAAAATTAAAAACAAATAAAATACAATATTCTTATAGCAATCTTATTATAATGACCCGTAAAATTCATGGAATTTTTTTTTTCCTTAATTCTCTTATGAATTTTACAAGAGCGCAGTTTTTGACGACACCTGATTCTGAGGCCCGATGTGCCCAGAATCATTTTCGGAAGTTTGGCTCGGGTGCGTTCAGTGAACGAACGGGTGGATTTTTCTAACTTTTGAACTCGTGATCAGAATCGAATTCTGAGGGCACCGATGGAATCGCAGTGCTGGTAATTTCTTAGAAACACATTTTCCGGAGTTGCGTTTGCTCGGGTGTGGTATTTTATTTTTGGGGTTAAGTTAAGGAATAAAATAAAAATTGGACGCACAATTTTTATTTGACTTCATGTTGTTCAACCTAAGCTAAGTGTTAGGAGTGAGACCCACAATATCCTACCAACTAGGAAGGATATTTTTTAGGTGGGGCCCACATGATCCCCATCGTTTCTTTCCTTCCTAAACCCCCCTTTAATAAGGTAACGTACCCACACCCCTTTTTAATGAAGTCAACCCTTGCGTTTGTTCTGGATAATAAAGGCCTCATTAATTGGGCGGTTTAAACTCCTCAATTAATTCAATTAATTGATTATTTCTTTTTGAAATTCAAATGTTGGCTTGTGTTAATAAAATAATATAATTCGTATTTTATCAAAGAGGTTGGGTTGTGAGAGGCTGGGGAGAATTATCTCAGGTTCTTGAAGTTCTCCTTCCTCGACGAAGAACGCACAAACGCGAAGAACGCCAAGAATGCCGACCTCCAACGAAGGTCGAAAAGAATTTCGGATCGTCGGAGATCGATGACGCGACACTGACGAATCCTTTCACCGCGATGCGACGATCCTCCTTCCGTGACGCTTCTTCCATGACACTTCTTCCATGGCGTTCCTTCTTCCACGACGTGCAATTCCGCGACGGACCCTCGCTCGACGACACTTGAGGTAGGGGTTTCGGTTCAATTAAATATATGTGATTTATATCCTTGGTATGTGTTTAAAATTTTTCAGAAGCCTTTTCAAACCTCTAACGCGGTGGGTGCGGACCAATGAACAAGTCTGAATCCACCGTTTCTTCTTTCTTGGTGTGTGGATCAGCAGGCGATGACAAAGTAGGCTGCAAGGGAATTTTGAGGTCATCGCAGTGAAGAGTCGATCTCGAGAGGACCACTGGCGAAGAAGGTAGGAAAAACGGACCACCAGAGGGCGTCCGGTGGTCCGCGGAAAACACCGCCTGCGGCCGGAGGCGGCAGCGCCCGGCACGCCGCCAGGAAGGGTCGCCAAGGCTGAAGCCATGGCGGCATGCCGCTGGTCCCGTGACCATGCGATACTGAGGGAGGCGGGACGTGGCGCTTGACCGCGTCCGTTGGCAATGGGCGGCCCCCATGCGGGGCCGCAGTTTCATTCAAGGGGGCGGCGCCCCTTTGCGCTGCCGCTTGGCCAGCGCCAGCGCGCCGGGCCGAGCCGCCCGGCCAGACCGCCAGGCCAGGCCGCGCCAGCCGGGCTGGGCTATGCCCAATCGGGCCGGACCCTGGACCCGGGTCGGGTCGAACCGGTTCGGGCCGACCCCGGGGGTACCGGGCCGGGTCGGACCGGGCCCGAACCCCCCTAATACCGTAATTTTCGGTCTATTGCCCATAACATGGGCTACAGACCTCTGATCAATGCACCGTTAGTTGCATAGCGTTCCTTGGATCAAGATGGTCGTTTCAGTATATTATACTCAAGGATTGAGAGTACATTGGGTTTGGCCGGGTTGGTTAGTACACGAACCAACCGGGCCCTCGGAGCGGAAACGCTTATAACATGAGCTCCAGACGTCCGATTGACGTGCCGTCGACTTTGTTGGATTCCTCTTAGTGAGACATACCTTTTGGCTTACTCCTCTAGAGTTTTGGACATTGTTGGAGTACAGTCGAGTTGGTTTTGGCTTAAAAACCAACCGGGCCCCTGGGACGAAAAAGCCAATAAATCTCAGACCGGGCGTTCGATTGACGCGCCGTCTGTGACGCTGAGTTCCAGTTGACAATACAGAACTTTTGGATACATCAACTCTGGACTCCGTGTCAGTTGATGTATCATCCCGTTGCCTCGTGGAGAAGACCCTCCCGAAAGAGCTTGCTGTGTGCGGGAACCATAGAGCTGGCTGCGACTGCGATGATGATGACGATTGTGCAGAAATCCTCCGTGGATTTGACGACGAAGAGTACAACACTCAACGATACTACGTGGATCAGTGCTACTGATCCTATGTGGGTCAGATCCTATGTCGGTCAGCGCTCAGCGGTCCTGTGTGGGCCATCACCTACAGATCCTATGTGGCTCCGATCCTGTGTGGGTCATTGTAGAGGTTATTTACCAATCAATCCTTTGTGGGTCATTGCGGGGGTTAGTACCTCTTGATCCTGTGTGGATCTGACGACTTAGAAGAATCAGTGGCTACATCTGATCATCTCTATCTTCTTACGAAGAAGTATACCTGTGTAAGCTGAATCTTGACTTTCTTTCCTATGTGGATTGTGTTGTGCTATCATGTGTGGACGTGATTGAACTTGGGCTCGGATGTTGGAGCCAAATTGGAATTGGTGACTTAGGTATATGTATGGGCATATACCTAAGCAGTGTTGGATGTTACTTCGTGATTGTATATTTCGTTTCTGGATTATCCTTTGTGGATTCTGGGAGACCTTCGGGGGTCTCGAGGTCCCTACTGAGTAGCTTATACTCACCCCTGTACGGGCTATGCCCGCACTACGTTTTGTTGGTTGCAGACGACAGACATCGCTGATCGTGGTTGAGGCTTGCGGAGCAAGTCAGTACCTAGAGGTGGACCACTGGGTGGGACGTACACGGAGCGGACGGCTAGACCCAAGGAGCTGAGGTGGCTATCTGTACCCACCCTTCAGGTAGGACTACCAGTGGACGACTTGATGTTGCGTCTTTACTTTTCAGTTTCTATACTCCCTTTTTCTGTTGTACTTTACTTTCAGTTTGGGTTTTTATTCGGGCCCACTTACTTTTCCTCACATACTAATGTATCCAGTTTTACTAGGTGTTTCCTTCTCCTTGCTTACTTAGTGTGTTTATTTACATTACAAAGGTAATGCCTTCCCTTTTTTTATCGGGATTTACACCTTGATGCTAGTCACCAACCCCTGGCCTATGGAAGGCGGGCTTGGGGTAGTCATGGCAAGGGTCCCGAGGATGGGTCATGACAAATTGGTATCAGAGGAGTTCGGTTCTACCGTAGAACTCAGGACTCTGATCTTTTTATATGTGATGCAATAGTGTTAAGAGTATTGAGTGTGGTTATCAGTCCATGGAGTCCAGTGTTGGTACGACGACCGACGTATCCGTACACCAGGACCCTGACTTCTGATTTCCGACTTAATGCATGAAGACATTTATTACAGGTGTGTTTCATGTTTTCATTGTGATGACTTTGTGTCAGCTTTCCAGGTATACTGTTTGACTGTGGAACACTTGTTTCTTTTCAGGATGGCCCCACGACGGGAGCCAGCTAGGGTTCCATGCATTGTGCGTGACGACAACCCACCGAGCAATGAGGCCTTGGTACATGCCCCTTTGATAGCAGAGGCACCGACGGTACCTCTACCTGCCGAGCCACCGATGCTACCAGCCCCAACCACTAACGAAGCACGTCGCCTTAGTGCACTACACGAGTTTCAGTGCCAATGACTGCCCAGGTTCTGTGGGGAGACGGACCCTCATGCATCCGAGGATTGGATGGAGGCAGTTGTATGTGTTTTCAGGTTAGTGAAGACACCAACAGACGTCATGGTGATCCTCGTAGTGAGCCTCTTGCACGCGGCAGCAGGCAGATGGTGGAGCTTTATGCTCCAGGTGCACGACGAGGCATCTCTACTTTGGACGGACTTTGAGAGCCTCTTCCGCTCGGAGTTCGTCCCAGCCACGCTCCGTACAGTGCGCATCCAGGAGCTTCTACAACTGCGGCAGGGCATCTTGACCATCGCCTAGTACTCGGCGAGATTTACAGATCTCTCGTGCTATTCGACGGACATGGTATGGGACTCATTCTTCCGGGCCAGGGCCTTTGAGCTGGGATTGAAGCACGAGATTAGGGAATCACTGATCTCCCTCAGCATTCCAACACAGGCAGGAGTACTGGAGCGAGACCTTCTCATCGAGAGCTTCCTTGCCGAGCCTACATCAGCAGCAAGACCTACCGCAAGGCTGCACGTAGCAGAGTCTTTTGCAGCAGGTAGTCGACGGATGAATCATGGGTCCAGACAGGCCAGACCCTCAGGCGGATGACCTCAGGACACTGGCTCAGTGGTGCGGGGCACACTGCGTGGAGCCAGTCTTTTGAGAGTCAGACAGTGCTATGCATGTGGCAGGTAGGGCCACATGGCTCATGACTGCCCGACCCGCCGTGCGGAGGAGCAGAAGACGGTTGAGGGGCCACCCAGGTAGAGGCATAGGGTTGAACGTGGTAGTACGCAGGGAGCAGGCGGATGAGGTAGAGGAGCTGGCCGAGCAGTAGGTGGTGGTCAACGCTTTGAGGCTCTACCACCAAAACCACCAGGAGGTCCACCCCAACCATAGGGAGTTGGCAGGTAGAGACAGGCGCAACATCAGGTAGCAGAGGCCTATGACCACGGCGCGCCCGAGATGATTCGAGGTACTATCTGTGTCTATTACACCTCTGCTGCAGTTCTTATAGACATAAGATCGAGTCATTCTTTCATAGACGCTGCCCTTGTTCAGAGCTCAAGGATTCTAACAGAGCCGTTGGATCGATCATTATGGCTAGAGACTCCTATGAGAGTAAATTTGACGATTACGCACTGGTGTCTGCAGTGTGAGCTTACTCTAGGAGGCAAGAGCTTTGGCTGGGATCTTCTTGTAGCGGCGTTGATGCCTTACGATGTCATCTTGGGCATGGATTGATTATCTACAGTCCATGCTCAGATTGACTGTATTAGGCGCAAGGTGCAGTGTGTACGCACCGACGGGAGTAGGTTCCCCTTCATTGGCGAGAAGGGAGCCTTCGCAGCACAAGACAGACTCTCGCAGAGTAGAGGACATCCCATCACTCATCAGTTGGATAGCCTCATCCTAGGAGCAGTTTACGTGTGGAGTCCTGGTTTTCCTGCAGTGGTGGATCAGTATGCGGACGTTTTTCCTGACGACGTTCCAGGACTACCTCCTCGCAGAGAGGTAGAATTTTATATTGATTTGTACACCGGGACAGCCCCGATATACACCCCATCGTATCAGATGGCTCCTACCGAGCTTCGAGAGCTATGGGTACAGTTGGAGGACTTGCAGGGAAAGGGATTCATCCGACTCAGTGTTTCACCCTGGGCTTCCCCAATATTGTTCTTCAAGAAGGCAGACGGGAGCTTGCGACTTTGTGTCGACTATCGTCCCCTGAACCAGGTCATAGTGTGGAACAAGTATCTGCTACCGAGGATTGACGACCTCTTCGATCAGCTGAAGGGATCACGGTGGTTCTCAATGATAGGCCTTAGATCAGGCTATCATCAGCTCAGAGTTCTAGACGAGGACGTGGAGACGACGACCTTTAGATGTCGGTATGGCCACTACGAGTTCTTGGTTATGCCATCCAGTGTAACCAATGCTCCAGCAGTGTTCATGGGCCTCATGAACAGGATCTTTCGCCATACCTCGATCGATTTTTCATGGTCTTCATCGATGACATTTTGATTTACTCGACGACTGAGGACGATAACGCCTACCACTTGCGGGTTGTACTAGACCCACTCCAAGAGCACCAGTTTTATGGAAAGCTCTTGATGTGCCAGTTCTGGATATGTGAGGTCCACTTCTTGGGACACGTCATCTCAGAGGCGGGAGTTGCGGTGGATCCTCTGAAGATCGAGGCAGTGCTAGCTTGGGTGCCACCCAGGAGCGTGATGGAGGTGCAGAGTTTCTTGGGTCTAGATGGGTACTACTGGAGGTTCGTGCCAAACATTTCCCAAGGTCACGACTCTATTTGGGTGATTGTCGACCGACTCACCAAGTCGGCTCACTTCTTACCCATCAGAGAGTAGGGCTCAATGGAGAGCATGGGACGTCTCTACGTTCAAGAGATTGTACGGCTTCATGGTGTTCCACCATCTATCATCTTCGATCGAGATGATCGCTTTACTTATCGGCTTAGGAAGGGGTTTTAGGAGGCATTCGGGATGCAGTTACGTCTGAGCACCGCCTTTCACCTTCAGATGGATTGTCAGACAGAGAGGACCATTCAGACTCTCGAGGACATGCTCCGCGCATGTGTCCTCAACTTTGGTCGTAGTTGGGAGGACCACCTACCCTTGGGGGAGTTTGCGTACAACAACAACTACCACTCCACCATCAGGATGACACTATACGAGGCGTTGTACGGCCGACCTTGCATATCTCCTCTGTGGTAGACAGACCCTGGGGAGTCAGCACTTGTGGGACCGGAGATGGTCCAAGCCACGACCAAAAAGGTCCAGGCCATCTAGGAGCGGCTGAGGATAGCTCAGAGCCGGCAGAAGTCTTATGCTTACCAGAGGCGGAGGACACTAGAGTTCGAGGATGGTGACCACGTCTTCTTGCGGGTCTCACCTCGACGTCTTCTTGCGGGTCTCACCTCGACGTGGATTAAGGAGATTTGTCCGAGGTGGAAAGTTGACTCCACACTTCATCGGACCTTTCCGGGTCTTCAGTAGGATTGGTGAGGTGGCTTATCGCCTGGATCTACCACCTCAATTGCACCGGGTGCACGACGTCTTCCACGTATCCCAGCTGAGGAGATACGTGCATGACCCGACACATATCTTTGACCATGGGGAGCTGGACGTTGATGATGGGGTGACTTTTGCGGAGGTCCCGGTGGAGATTGAGGATCGACAGGAGCGGGTCCTACGTGGATGGTCGATTCATCTAGTGCACATCAGATGGCAGCACTGGAACCTCCAGGAGAGCACTTGAGAGCGGGAGGCTCATATTCGTGCTCAGTACCCATATTTGTTTCCCTATATTATGATGTATCTTTACGGGGACGTGAAGTCCTGAGGTGGGAGTGATGTAATGACCCATAAACATCAAGTAAATTATTTTTCATAATTTTCATAGGAATTTTACAAGAGTGCAGTTTCTGACGGCACCTGATTCTGATGCCCGGTGTGCCCGTAATCATTTTATGATGTTTAGCTCGGGTGCATTCAGTGAACGAATGAGCTGGGTTTTCTATCTTTTGAACCGGTGCTCGTAATCGAATTCCGAGGGCACCGATGGAATCACAGCACTGGTAGTTTCTTAGAAACACCTTTTTCGGAGTTGCGTTTGCTCAGGTGTGGTTTTTAATTTTTGGGGTTAAGTTAAAGAATAAAATAAAAATTGGGCGCACAATTTTTATTTGACTTCATGTTGTTCAACCTAAGATAAGTGTTAGGAGTGAGACCCACAATATCCTATCCACTAGGTAGGATATTTTTGAGGTGGGGCCCACATGAGCCCCACCGTTCCTTTCCTTCCTAAACCCCCCCTTTATTAAGGTAACACACCCTCACACCTTTTTTATGAAGTCAACCCATGAGTTTATTATGGATAATAAACGTCTCATTAATTAGGCGGTTTAAACTCCTAAATTAATTCAATTAATTGATTGTTTCTTTTTGAAATTCAAACGTTGGATTGTGTTAATAAAATAAGTCAACTCTTATTTTATCAAAGTGGTAGGGTTGTGAGAGGCTGGGGAGAATTCTCTCAGGTTCTTGAAGTTCTCCTTCCTCGACGAAGAACGCGAATAACGCGAAGAACGCCGACCTCCGACAAAGGTCGAAAAGAACGTCAGATCCTTAGAGAACAATGATGAGACACCGACGAATCCTTTCTCCACAACATGACAATCCTCCTTCTGTGATGCTTCTTCCACGACGCTTCTTCCGTGACGTTCCTTCTTCCGCGACGTGCAATTCTGCCATGGACCCTCGCTCGACAATGCTTGAGGTAGGGGTTTCAGTTCAATTAAATCTATGTGATTTATATCCTCTACATGTGTTTAAAATTTGTCGAAAGCCTTTTTAAACCACTAACGCGGTGGGTGCGGACCAATGAACAAGTCTGAACCCACAATTTCTTCATTCTTGGTGTGCGGATCGGCGGGCGATGACGAAGCAGGCCGCAAGGGAATTTTGAGGTCTTCGCAGTGAAGAGACGATCCTGGGAGGACCGCTAGAAAAGACAGAAGGCAAAACAGACCACCAGAGTGCGTCTGGTGGTCCGTAGAAAACACCGCCAGCGCGCCTCGCTGGAACGGTGGCGCCGGCGGCCAGAGGCGGCGGCGCCTGGCACGCCGCCAAGAATGGCCGATGGTCCTGCGACCGAGTGGGACTAAGTGAGGCAGGACGCGGCACTCAGCCGTGTTCATTGGAAAGGGGTGGCCCCCTCGTGGGGCCATTGTTTCATTCAAGGGGGCGACACCCCTTTGCGCGGCCGCTTGACCAGCACCAGCGCGCCGGGCCGAGCCACCCGACCGGACCGCCAGGCCCGGCCGGACCCGGACCCGGGTCGGGTCGACCCAGTTCGGGCCAACATAGGGTGTACCGGGCCGGGTCGGACCAGGCCTGAACCCCCATAATATCAGACTTTTCGGTCTGTAGCCCATAACATGGGAAAAAGACCTCCGATCGATGCAGCATGAGTTTCATAGAGATTATTTAATCGATACGTTTGTTTCGGTATATTATACTCAATGTTTCAGAGTACATTGTGTTTGGTCGGGTTGGATCGTACACGAAACCAACCAGGCCCTCAGAGCAGAAACGCTTATAACTTGAGCTCCGGACGTCCGAATGACGTGTCGTCGACTTTTTTGGATTCCTCTTAGTGAGACAGACCTTTTGGATTACTCCGCTCGAGGTTTGGATGCAGTTGGTGTACAGTTGGGTTGGTTTTGACTTAAAAACCAACCGGGCCCCTAGGATGAAAAAGCCAATAACTCTCACAACGAGCATCTGATTGACGCGCCATCAATAACATTGAGTTCCCGTTGATGATACGGAACTTTTGGATACATCAACTCGGGACTACGTGTTAGTTGATGTATCAGCCCCTCGGCTCGTGGAGCAGACCCTCCTGAATGAGCTTGCTGTGTGGGGGAACCCTAGAGTTGGCTGCGATTGCGACGACGATGATGACTATGCAGAAATCCTCTATGGATTCGACGAAGATGACTACAATACTCAGCGATCCTACATGGATCAGTGCTACGGATCCTGTGTGGGTCATATCCTATGTGGTTCAGCGCTCAGCGGTCCTGTCTGGGCCAGCGCCTACAGATCCTGTGTGGGTCTGATCCTGTGTGGGTCATTTTGGGGGTTAGTTATCTATCGATCCTTTGTGGGTCATTGTGGGGGTTAGTACCTATCGATTCTATGTGGATTCGATGGATTAGATGAATCAGTGGCTACATCTAATGATCTCTATCATCTTACGAAGAAGTATACCTGTGTGAGCTGAATCTTGACTTTCTTTCCTAGGTGGATTGTGTTGTGCTATCCTCTGTGGACGATATCGAACTTGGGCTCGGATGTTAGAGTCGAACTGGAATTGGGGACTTAGGTATATGTATGGGCATATACCTAAGCAGTGTCGGATGTTACTTTATGATTGTATATTTCCTTTGTGGATTATCCTTTGTGAATTATGGGAGACCTTCGGGGGTCTCGGGGTCCCTACTGAATAGCTTATACTAACCCCTGCATGGACTATGCCCGCACTACGTTGTGTTGGTTGTAGATGACGGACATCGCTGATCGTGGTTGAGGCTTGCGGAGCAGGTCGATACCTAGAGGTGGACCACTGGGCGGGACGTACACGGAGCGGATGGCTGGACCTGAGGAGCTGAGGTGGCTATCTGTACCCACCCTTCAGGTGGGACTAACAGTGGACGACTCGACGTTGCGGATTTACTTTTCAGTTGTTGTACTCCCTTTTTTTGTTGTACATTACTTTTAGTTTGGGTTTGTATTCTGGCCCACTTACTTTTCCGCACTTACTATTGTACCCAATTTTACTTAGTGTTTACTTCTGCTTGCTTACTCTGTGTGTTTGTTTACTTTACAAATGCAGTGCCTTCCCTTTTTTATCGGGATTTACGCCTTGATGCTAGTCGCCAGACCCTGGCCTATGGAAGGCGGGCTTGGGGTAGTCACGGCACGGGTCCCGAGGGCAGGTCATGACACTTATTCTAGATTTATAAACTATAAACACCCCCATACGTTAAATTAGTGTTTTAATTCTATTCTATTTTATTTTTATAATACCCATAAGACGTTTTTTTAATTTACTTTCTCCTTTGAGAAACGACATTGTTCAGCCACTCTGCTGCACCTAAGTACCTAAAAAAACCACTAATCCTTTGAGGGAACCCACGACTGCACCTTTAAACCATCTATAAAAAAAATTATATAATTTTGTTCTTGATAAAAAATAATGTTATACTCTTAGCTCAAATAATTAGAGAAAACTAAATATTAGGGATAAGCATGGTCTAAGGAAAGAGATATGTTTCTCAAGTATGTAAGGCTGATATCTCTCTAGAAATAATATCAAAATTTATCTCTATAATTTATACGACCTTAGTAATAATCATTGGTGTGTGATCAAAATGGGAGTGTGGAATTTATTTAAAGTGGTGAGAATGAAACACGTTAAGATTTTAATATATTATTACCTTTAAATAAGTCAATGTGTTTGATAGTTTTCTCAACACGCAACACTGAGCTTAAACAAAACCATAATATATTTAAATAAAATATAAATATTTAAGTGTAACCATTAAAAATTGATGTTGAATTAGAAATAATGAATATGAATATCTAATTTATGAAATATTTATAGAAATAAAATAAGGGTTGTTTTAATATGAATTAAATTCAATTAGTTTACCTAATAAGATTGGTTATTGTTTAGAAAATTATTTTTCTAAAATTTCATTTATGTGACTTCATATTGTATTTCATGAAACATATAATTAATGATTATAAATTATTTTTTATATTAATAATTGGTTAACACTAGTTTAGTTGGTAGATTATATGAAATAATAATAACAACATTTAATATTTGAAGATTTCATTTTCTAATAAAATAGGTTTTCAATATATTTTATGATTTTATTCAAAAACCCAATTATAAGTTTTAGAACTTGAATATTAAAAAATGGAAATATTTTTTGGATTTATAATAAAACTAATAGTTTAAGATTAATTTTTAATATGATTTGAAATTATTTGTTTAGGTGAATATTGAAAAATACTGATATTTCTAAACACTATCACTTTTATGACATTATCAAATACAAGAATGACTTAAACGTTTTTGAAATATTTTTATATAAATATTTATATAAGTAAATTAAATCATTTAAAAATAATATTTTGGAGTTATTAAACTTATGTGTAACGTTTTGGAAACTTTAGTAATAGTTTACTCTAAAAAAATTATTATCTTATGCTAAAAATTATTTTCCATCAATTTTAGAAACTAAATATATGAAAATGGATTTAATATTTGATATAAAAAAGATAATATTATAAAGTGTATTCAATTAAAATTTTGGGCATAATATTATGATCACTAAGATTAATGTTAATAACTATGATAATGTTAAAACGTTTATTTTTGAAGAATTGTTTTATTAATATTGTGTAATTTTTATCTAACCAATTAAATTAATATATTTTAAATTATGAATATAATATCATGATTAGAAATATATATAACTATATTAACACATATTTAATTTCTAACCAATACTAAATCAGATTAAGAAGACAAAATGGTTAAAACACAATTTTTCTACAAAAAAAGTTTTTTGTAAATAAGAAGTTTCAAATTAAAATTTAATTTTCAATTATTTATAAATTTTATTAGAATAAAGGTATATTTAATTTAGATTAATCAACCCCAAATTTTTTAATAGGGGTTATTTTATATATTTATCTAAACATAAAACGCTTAGTTATAAACTAGTTTCGAAGGTAAAGACAAAAAAAGTAAAGGTAAAAAACCTAAGAACAAATTATTTCCAGCATCTTTAAAACATGTGTGGAAATACTTGGTTGAGTATTTATAAAAATAAGATCACCCCACACTCTATTTCAAAATTTTGTTTTTTTCTTGAATAGTTTAATGATATCATTACAAATTAAATCATGTTCTCCAAAGTTCTATTTTATTCAGTTGTAAAAATAAACACTTTCACCCCTTCATACCACACTCATTGCTTAAAACTCATTCCTATAACTCTACCATTTTTCTAATAATATAATCCAATAAAAATTTAATTAAACATTGGTCCGAATTATATATCCTAATCCCTTTATTTCCATGTATAATTTCAATATAATGTTCAAAGTCTCAAATAACTTAATCGCATGCGCATAACAAATATGAAACAAGGAAAGGGTTTTCGTATCAAATTAATCTTTTTGATACATTTTTTGTATTACGAACCTAATTAAATTTATGTGGTATATATAATACCTATTTGATATATTATATCATTATTTACCTTTCATTCATGGTAATTGATCTTCAATGTGAAGATTTCCATCTCGTAAGGATTTTATTTAAAAACTCATCAAGTTGTAAGGGGTTATTTGTATCCAGTGTTAATCTATTTATATGTTTTTATGTTATAAAAACAGTTTTCTTTTCAATGGTGTAAATACTCCCCAATTTTTTTAATCATGATTCTCCTATATTTTTTCATATTAAAATATCTACTTAAAGTTCTACCTTTTATGGGGTTTGATACAAAAGTTACAACGGTTGTAAGGGGTTTTCATAACTAAAATGTTTTCCTTAGATCATAATCACTTATATTTGACAATTATAAATAAGTATTTATCTATTATAACCTATTATGATGTTATGTATTATTTACACCTTCTTTTATTATGAAATAATATTTCACACCAAATTCTTCTTCCGTTATGAACATATTGTTTTATAAATAATGTAATTGTGTTAAAAATAGTTCCCATCTTATTTAATGGATTTTTCCCTATATCTAAGTTTCTTACTTCCAAATAATATCATCATTTCCTTATTTTAAACTCAAATTATTTTAATCTCAAATTATCCTTATATTTCCTGTTATTCAATTTATTACATAGGATCTTTTGGTTACTCTTTTCCAATTTATTTTTTCAACAAAGGTATTTCAAAATGTTAAAATGTTTTTCCATACTCTCAAAATAAAATTTTTATCTTCCAATTTGAATTACCTTTTTATTAACTTTATTTATTTTCAAAATATCTATCGTTGAATATTGTTTTTAAAAGTAAATTTTTTCACTTTACCTTTTAAAAAAACTACTTTTCAAGGTGACCATAACTTTATATTTTATCCCAAAGATAAGAGCGATTTATAAAAACTATTTTTTATTTCTCCACAATTTTCTAATTTCTCTATAAAGTATTAACTTACTTCGAAGTTATTTTTAATGAATGACCCTTTAATTTTTCTTATGAAGTCTATTTCTGTGGTGATTAAGCTTTCAGGTCCAACAAACTATATTCTTGATGTTTGTTTTTGTGAAACCATCTTGAATTATTTTCAACCCAATTTTTTCTTTCCATGGGTTATTTATGATGTTATTAATGAAAACCATTTTATTTACCATGGGTTTTAATGATATATTAAATGATTGATGTCATGTAGAACTCATATGTATCGACTATGATGTGTGTGGTCCTATGTCTTCCTCAAATTAATTGGTTTATGTTTTTCTTTCAAGATCTCAAAAGGGGAATTTGGAGGACTTCTTCTAAGAAAAAGGGAACCTAATAGGATTTATCCCAAGCTAAAGGGTTGAACACGAAGATTTATCCCAATTTGAAGGGTTCACTTGTGGATTTATCCTAATAAAAATGGGTATGCAAGAGGTTTTATGCCAATACCAAGGGTACATGATAAGATTAACCCAAGCCCAAGAAGGTATATGGGTTATTAACCAAATATTACTATGATATGGATGTCGTAGGGGTATCCCTGACATATTTTGCTTATTTTTATGTTTATGTCACACTATTATGCATATCCCCATGTCAATTTTATATCCTCAGGTCTCATGTTTGTTGAATAATATTTCCACACTTTTTGATTCATTTCATATGTTATGATATGACTTATTATATGACTCTTGATTTATGTTTTATGATTTTTTGGGTATGTTTTTCTTATGTATCTTGATTACACCCATATTCCCATCTTATACTCACTTATGACCATTAATTGTTTTATTACATATATTTACCCATATTTTTTATCTGATATCACCCCTTTCTTTTGTTTCCATCCTCTGGGCGGTTAAGACGAGTGCGAATTATGAGAAGTCTAGAAGATATCAAGTGTGGTTTGTTTATAGAGAAATGTTCAAAATTGTTTAAAATAATATGTTTATATTACTAGTCTCCAAGACAATAAACCTTCTAGTCCTTAGGTTGTGCAATTATTTATGGGATGTATTATCTAAAACATGAAATTAAGGTATTATGTATGTTATTTTTATCATGAGTTCCCATAAAATCTAATATTATTAGAAGAAAATACTCCATAAACCAATTTTGTACTAGGATACATAAGAATATACTCCTACTTTCCTGGGATTTCCATTCCCAAATAGAATATTCGACAACAAACCCACCTCCCTAGAGTAAAAAAAATATACTATAATTTTATACCTACCTTAATAGAATAATTTATAAAAAACATGTCATATCCTTCTCAAATGGAAACTATTATATAAAAGTGAATAAAATGACAAATAATGGGGAGGAACAACACCAACCACTATAGAAATAAACTCAACCACCCACTTACCAACTTTTAATCCTTTCATAATGATGAGATAAATCATAAAATTAAGTTTCTAAATAAATTCATTCTTAAAAATATGAATTTTAGTATTTTAAAAAATATTTATTCATTTTAGGAAAACTAGAAAAAAATTTATATACTAACATATGCAATTAATCATGTTTAAATTTTTGGGAACCCCTTTTAGAGATCTAGAGTTAAAACACTCAAAAGAAAAAACATAACCTAAAATTTCTAATGATAATTTAAATTCGTTTCTTTTTAAAGGAATAAGGTCACTAACTCAGAACATACTCATCCTTAGAATCTCAAACCAAACTCACTTCATCATAACCAACTACCCACTGAAACCTAACGATTCTACCTAAAAAAACAAAAATTAACCTAAACCAAGGATACCATGAACCATAGGAAATTCATACTATGGATATAACACAACCATATAATGAAATCATATGAACTCATAAACTATAGGACTCCTCGATCTACTCAACCCATATGCTTTATGTTACACTCTAACTCTGGAAGATTACCAAACTCTCTAATTTCACATTCTATAAAACCCACAACTCAAGGGGGGAATATTAATATTTATACATATCCAAGAGAAACCCCCTCTAAATCACATAAGCGTGATCCATCCCCATAAACATAGACTTCAATCACATCCTCTCCATCCTCCAACAAATATCAAGACTCTGGGTAGACTAAAAGTTTTATACCCACATGTATTTGTCTACTAAGAGGTCTAGAAACTAGACCATAAAGTTAAAATATACAATCCCAAGATCACATACACTAGACTCACCTTGATAAAAATATAATAGATTATTCATATGTTTTTCCCTTATCACCTAGGTTATGAGCTCCTTATTAACTGAGGAAAAAAACTCTTCGCAAGAAACCTCTTATGAGTTTCCATCATCTATGTTCCACAACTTTTAATCCAACCATTAAAGAAACCCTACTATTAAGGAATCCAAAAATTGAGTTAGATTCACCATCAATTAGAATATATCCTCAACCAATTATAACCACTAATAAAACATGGTATTAGACACCCCATAAAGGAAAATCTATCCTTTTTCTATTGAAATATGGACAAAACCTTTTCCTATGAATACTTATACTTCCCAAGAACTACACACTAATGATAGTATGATGACTTGTCTTCACCACAATCAAAAAAATCAATAATATTAACTCAAAATATTAAATCACGCACTAACATATAAAATTACCACACCACAATAATCTAATCTAATCCTACACAAAAACAATTACTAAAAAAATCAGCATTCATTGAGAAATTCCATGATATCATCAACTTCCAACAAAAAGTATCATTTATTATAATAACACAACATCCCCATCACTCCCATATCACCATCCATCAAACATTCAATAACCCATACTTTCTCCCTTCTAATCATATCTACAATACAATGTGAAAATAATTCTAATTAAATAAAATACACAAATAGTACCCAATACGGAAACAGAAACTCACTTTACATATTTTAACAACTTTAATGATAATGAAGGAATTTAAAACAAATAATTCATTTTAAAACATTAATGTTTTCCTTAAAACCCACACATGTAAAAAATTTCAAATCAATTACGATATTTACCATAAAACCCTTTGTAAAACTCTCCCAAACCATTTTATAATACCCTTTTAGGAAATAATTATTATCTTTATTTAAAATAAAATATTCCAATTATTTAAGAAAACATATCACCACCAAAGAATATCATTATTTAATCAAGTCCGTAATTTTTTTAACATTAATATATATATTACAATGTATAATGGGAAAAAATTTCTCAAAATTAAAATTTGAAAATCCAAAAAAAAAATATAGAAACATTTTACTACCAATTAAATATACTCAATTTATTAATAAAAACATGAATTTAACTTATATTACATGGTAGTGTATCAAAAAGTTATCCATTTTCGTATACAAAATTTAGTATGATTACCACTAACAACCCTAATAGATTTAATATATATCAAACACAATAACCTACATACCATTTTTAAATTACTTCCATTTATAACTCAAATGCCTCAAAAATATAAAGGTTTCCATGCTTGATCATATATACTTAGTTCAACTCATGTAGTCCCAACATGATCTTTTCTAATCGGTATCAAAAAAATTATTTTTGAAACCAAGAAACCTCGATTAACACATAGTGTGTTTCATGAAATATGATCCTGAATCAATTCATTTTATAAAATTCAAAATCCCTTTAGTTTACTGACACATTATAAAATATCATGAATTTTCCAACTTAAATACCCAAAATTTCAAAAAATAATATGTTTTTAAAAACATTTTTAATGATTCTATTTGAAATTTGCCATAGGTATAAGTCATTACTTGCTAAGGTTTCAAATTAATAATAAATTTATATTCCCTTAAATAATTAAAGCACATAAGATCCTAAAAAATCATCATATATAGAGAAATATATACAATTCAATGCACATAGGAGTTAAACCATAATAAATAGAAAAAAATAACGAAGAACATCTTGATATGGTTAAAGAAATAAAAAAGTTGACTCCAATAATTTCCTTCTTTATATGAATAAAATATTAACATTGGTGACTAGTGTAAAATGAATCCCTAATCTTAAAACATGTAATTTTTTGAAGATAATTTAATTAGATTGATTTTAAATTCCACAACATCACCCTAATTAAATAAAAAATGAAACCGAGATTGATTCATGTTAGATAGAAATGAGAATTTATGTTTTTTTCGTTGAATTCATTATCATCCTTGATGTTCTGGATATGGTTTTTACATTTACATGGTGTGATGGAGCATATTGGATTTTTTTCACCATGTAAATAGTTGAAAGATATTGTGGAGTTCCTAAGGAAGGAGAAAGTGGTAGAATGAAAAGGGAAATTTTATAGAGACTTATATGATACTATAATGTCAATAATGAATATATTTGGAAAAGGATAGAATTTTTCTAAAGTAATTTACAAGAAAGATGAGCAGTTAGGAAGATTTATATCATGAAAAGTCCATGATAAAGTTATAATACCAAAAATATCTTGATATATTCATTAAGGCATGGGTGTGAAAGTTCTTGATTGTGTAAAGGAATTTTACATAGAAAAAAGGATAAAAGGGAGTAGGATCACACAAATCAGGTGTTGCATAAACTTGGTTATGCTGAACCGCTTAAAATAAATATAGTAAAGGATGGTTTTTCATGCAAAGTAAAAAGTTGTTCTAATATGTGGAATGTTTTAATAAATATTAATTTCAAGACTACCTCTTTCATATTTATAAAAAAAATAATTTTTTTATATTTCAATGATTTCATGAAAGATAGAGTTTCATGAAGGAGATATAGATAAGAAAAGAAGGTGAATTTCATGTAAAAAGTGATGATTAATAAGACATGTTTTTTTGTTATGAAATTTTTATCGAAGAAGAGCTATAAAAAAAATAATTTTTTATGAGTTATGTTAAAGTGGATTAACATGAACAAGAAGTTTAGAGTTATATGAAGGGTTTGAATTTTTCTATAGATATATAAACTCTAGGGAATAAGATATATGGATTTATAGTCAAAGGTTCTTGAGATAAAAATCATATGAATTTACCAATGTCAATAGTTGCATGAAAATAGTTACATGAACCATGGAGATCCACAACCAACTTCAATGAATCACTAAGTTATGTGAATATACCATTTTCATGAAACTACATTTTAAGTGAATTATAACTTACAAGAAAGGACTGTATTGAATAATTTTATACATAGAGACTTATAAGGAAACAATTTTATGAAATTATGAGTTCTAATGAATTAGTAGTTGTATGAAAGTTTGAATATTTTCATGAGAGAAAATAATTGAGTGAAATTAAGTGAGCAGTAAAAAAATGATTAACACTCATCATAGACCTTTAAAAAGGAAGAAATTATTCCTTAAACACTAGTTTATTAGGGAAAGTGAATATTTTTCAATGGTCAATTTAAAAGTATGTCTGTGAAAGAGTAGTGTGAGGATCAATAATAATTTATCATTGTAACAAAAATAAGATAGTGAAGTCATGAATTGGAATATGCTATAAATATATTTCCCTCCTAAATAGGTGAGAAAATTGAGAATAAAAAAGGAGTGGTGTTTGATTGGTAGTGATATAACCCTAAATCTTGTAATGGGAGTGATATTAGTAATAAGAGTGACCTATCCAAATCCACCACTAAAGGAGAATTAGTCGAATCTTGTACTTTGAAAAAAAAATTATATAGTAATTGTACTAGATTAATATTGGTGAACTAATTAAAATTGATGTATCTTTTATGTATTCCTTACATACATTATGGAGGTCTAATAATTAGTGTGTATAGATTAAGAAATCATCAAAATTATATAATTAAGGATAATATAAGTGAATAAAAAATAGGATTATCATTAATAGGTGAAAACTAGACTGGATCTATTAATAAGTGAGGTAAATATTATTAATGATAGTTAGGGTTAAGGTCATGAGAGTAATTGAGAAAATGTTTCATAACATGATCCCCCTCCCATAGATCATATCTCACAAAAGTCCCATGCGGGGCCAAAAATGTGTATCAAAGCATAGGATTATCTTTATGGATTAGTTTTACTCTAATATGATCTGATCAGGTTTTTCGAGTTTAATTATATTCTACCCATACAATATGGGGAAGAGAAATAATATATATAAGTAGTAGATATCCTAATGAATTCAAAAAATGGATATATTTTTGATAAGTGTGTCATCAATGTGAGGATGTACAACAAATCTCAAATGGATGGTACAGATGATTAATATTTTGTATCTAATTGTTCATATAATTATGTTGTAGGATATACAGGTATCCTGATATTCCTAGAGATGTTGGATCCATTGAAAATGATGATATTTCAAGATATCCAAAGGTGGAATCCATTAATAGATTAGATTAACTTAATCAAGGGTTTAAGGAAGAAAAAATAGAGCAGAGAAAAAATAATGAGACTTAAGGCACCCATGTTGGAGAGCTAAAAATTGAGGTTGACAAAATGAGAAACCTCAATCAAAGAATAGTTGACATGGATACAAATTTTAAAGATATTAATGATTATTTGGGAAAAAAATTAAATTATATTTCTTCAAAATATCACGAGTGTATATCAGATTCCTAATAAAAGAGCCTTGATTCAGAATTGGTTAAAAATATAATGAAAACTAAGGATGAATTGGTTACACACATGGTATATTTGGATGGGAAGAACCAAGTGATAAGGAACGTTAAGGTCTCCAAGAAGGGTGAAATAGTGAGAACGAGTGAAAAAATTAAAGTCTAAAGGGATATAAATAAAAAAATTTCATAGATATTGAAGAAAAAATATACATGGATTAGAAGATAAAATGTAACATTATACCTCTAAAAGCATGAACAAAGATTACAATTTGGAAATGAAGTGAGATCAAGTTTGGGGGTGAAAAAAACCCAATTGGAGGAAAAGGATAGAAAGATCATGGAACAAGAAGTAAAGATGAAAATATCAAATGAGAATAAGAAGGTACATTCCATAAAATTATTAATAGGCGGAGTCCAAAAATATGGAAATATGGGGATAGTAAGTGAGAAGAAGTATCTTCCAAATTTTATAGATATAAATATCAAAGGAAAGTGTCCATAATGTGATACTATTTTTGAATCATGGGATATATCATGATTATATGTCTTGAATCATAATGGAAAAAAGCGGAAAAGGACATTTTCTATAACAATATCACAACCGAATAAAGATTCTATGAGGTATATTTTTAATAGGATATTCTTTATTTGTGTTGGCCATGTTTATATGGATATAAATTATAGTCATAATTGAACTAAAGGTGTTGTAATGAATTTATATATTATTGAGACCAACATGATTTTTTTTTCACTAAAATAATTTATAATAAGTGGAAAAACAGATTTTTTACCCCAGGGGAAAATAATATAGATCAATAAGATGTTAAAGAAGAAAAAACATCAGTTTACTCACAGAATCCCTTATGAAAAGAAATAAAACAAACATGGAGGAAAAAGAATAAAGTTTCTTCAGCTGTGAGAAAGGTAGATGATCATATAAAGAAAGATCCACCTAGAATGAAAATGTCTATATTGGATCTATTATTTTTCAAATAGAATAGATACAAATCATGCCTAAGCGGTTTCACTAAATGCACCATAAATCAAGAGAGGAATAGAACTGTAGGAGTTTCTAAGAAATGAGGGAACAATGGTATGAAGGTAAGTTCAAAATATGGTGTTAAATAAAAGGTTTCCTAAAAAGACAAGAAGAATATTTGGAAAACTAAAAGAACTCCAAATACTTCTTATGTGAAAAAAATCCAAAAAACAAGGCATGGGTTCTGAAAGATGATGAATCATGTAGAGATAAATTGAGCAGTAAAATGAAATAAAGATTAAGTTTCTAATTAGATAAATGTTATAAGTTCATTGTAAATAAAATTACCCAAGGAATAATGTTTTATGAGTGGGTCCATGAATAAAATAAAATTCTCAAACCTGGAAAGGTGAAGTCTATAGAAAGAATCTGAAATAAATTTTGTCTAAGTGTAATCACTATAAGTAGATCTGGTTAAAAGCTATTGTAAAATCATACCATGAAGAATGATTAAGAATAATAGGATACTGATGAGGTGATGAAATTTATTTCCTCAAATATATAAATGGGAAAAGGAATGTGTGATAGTGAAGGTTTGGTCCACCAAGACCAACCTCATTCATTAACTTTAGGAAGTGAAGTGTTCCCTCTCCCCATGTTTCTAATTTCTATTAACTATAGTTGATGAGTTTCAGAATCTGGTTGATATATGATCTATGATAATGTTACATAAAAAGATAAAAAAGTGATATTTTGGTATGCTCCAAAGTCGAACAAGTGAAGAATAAGAGTAGTAATGAGTAGTTTCAATGATTTCTGTCAAGTGATAAATGGTGGAATTTCAATCTGTTATAGATGGTATCAAGGTTCATTTGACGTGTTGGTGTCAATAGTACCTAAATGTCTTTTCATCATACCTTAAGAATAGAAAAACAGAGAATTAGTAACGAAATAAGTTCTCATGATTTATTTATTTTTATTTAATGTATGATATTATCTAAATATTATTAGAATATAATAAAGTACTTTGAATGGATAACTATCATTCTAAATAGAAATTATATACTCAATGATGAAGCTGAGAAAGTTAAGTTCTTTTGAAATGGATATATAGAATATGTTATCCCCAACAACCAGGGAAAGACACCCAATGGATTGGAGAATAGATAAATTACCAAGTACAATTTAAGAAGTTGTATCAAAAGTTGAATAAATATTTCATCAATTCAATAGTTTTAAACAATAATGGTTCTTTAAAAGTTATTCAATTGATCATAACATTTAGTATTGGGAATGATTCAACAAGTGGTATCATTCATGGAATTGGTATAAGTGATAATTTGTATTATCTTGGGGTTTAGAGTTGATTATTAAAGAAGATTTCATGAAGAGTTCATAGAAATAAGTTAAATTACCATGTATTCTTATTATGTATAGAAGTAAGCAAGAGAAATAGACAACATCAGTGTTCTTAAATTAATCCTTTTTTTCTGACACCGAGTCTCGACTTAGTAAGATTAGTTATTTTGTTAATGGATATTTTATAAGTGTTAAAATCACCCATTAAAAATAATTGTGAATGAATATATAGTCCAATCATGAGTTTTTAATATCCCAAAATTTTAAAATAACAATATGCTTGATAGTATATACAATATACATCACTGAGCATAAAAGAGCCACAGAATAATATTATATTAAAATTGGTTGTTATAACTTAGACATTGAATTAGTGGGTATGAATAGGATTAATTTCATTGTAAAATATCAATAAAAATTTATTTACAAATTGTTAATAAAAAAGAACTGAATTTTTAGTAATGTTATTTTATGCTTCTAAAATATATTTTCTTCAAAAATGATTTATATTTTTTTTGTGAAAAATATTATAATTACATCATTAAATTTCTAAAAAAATTATTTTATAAAAATTATATCAATTTTTAAATAATCTTATCCAAAATATCATTGGGTTAAATTTTTATATTTCCCTGAAATGATTTATTTTTTAGTGAATTTTGAAAAATAAAGATTTTTTTTAAAATTATCATTTATTTTCGTATAAAACTATAATTATGATTTGAATTTGATCTTAAATTAAAATTTGTATTATTTAGTAATATATTTTATAATTAATTACATTTGAATCATCATTATACCTAATTTATATAGGTCCATTTTATTTGTGGTCATTATGAATTGTAACTATGATTAATATTTATCACCTATATAAGGGTAAATCGAGAAATTAAGGTTAAAAAACATATGATAAAGACTAAAAAACCATAAAACTTAGATTTAATATATTAGTTGAGTGTTTTTGTACAATCATCATCCAATATTCAAATTTATGGAAATAGTATTCCATTTTTCATTGAAAATGACTTATATATTATTTTAAATAAAGAATAAATAAAAAATGTAATACTCTTTGTTTTAATAACTATAAACTTTTGAAATAGGGATAAAAAGTGTTTATATTCAGTTATAAATATTTATTTTAAATATAAATGATTTTTTATCATGGTATTTTATTTTTAATTTTTAGTGGTGAAATAATTACCTTAAATTCTTATGCAACACTAACACAATGCTTATGCAAGTAGTAGAAAAACCATGTAAATGATTATAAAAACTCTAAAAGTAATATTTTTATAGTGATTTATGGTTTCCCAAAAAATTTATAGATAAATATTAATTATTAAATATTTTTTACAAAGTTAATATTCAAATTAAATTTTTATATTGATAATATTAAAGCCAAATTAAATTAATAGTTCCAAAAATAAGTTTAATGATATTTTATAATAAAACATTCTCTTATGAAAATATTTAAAATTAATAAAATCATATCTATAGACAATGTAATGTTACATGGTTTAAAATATAACAAATTTACTATTTATGGGACACATTTCTTTTTATAGTAACTTTTTTAACCCCTAAAGTCTAAAAAACATTTTTATTGTAGTAATCATCAAAAGGGATAATGGGGGATTAAAACAAATAGATAAGATTTAAAAAACCACATAAAATTATAATAAATTTTATCAGATGATATTATTATTATTCATAATAATACTATATTATTAATATATCATCCTTTTTCCACATTTCCATGAAAATTAATTTATATTATTTTAATACTCTAATTAATTCCAATAGTGCCACTCCCCTCACTTATAAAAGTGTACCTTCTATCCTCTCTTAGTAACACTTTTTGAGAAATTTTATTTCATAAATAAATACCCAATTACCTAAAAAATCCCTATAAATGTTCTAGAGAAATTATTTTGGTCAGAATACCAACCTTAAAAGACTTAAGGTGCAAAGAAAAGGAGGATGTCTAGAGAAAGGGTTTATCTTTTATCCAAATTTTTTAGTTTTATTTATTAGTATGACCCCACAAAACACCTTAAATCATGTTTATATAATAACATAAGTATCTTAAATATAATTATATTTTATTATATTAATTAAATGACCTATATCCATCTCTTATTCCATCAAATTGGAAACGAAACCATCATTTGTGTGTAAGGAAGACTACCATCTCACAAACTGATTGAATACATTCTCCATCATGACAACTCACAATTGGTTATAATAATGGATTTATGTATATATATGATATTAATGACATAATTTTATTTCTTTAAATATAATATATAATCGATTTTATTACTTTTACAACCATTGAAATATGAAAACGTTGTTCGTGCGTACGTTTGGATTACCACCTCCACGATGTGATACAATTCATTTTTAGTCACCCCATCATATGAATGATATATATAAAGTATTTAAAGATATAATATTATATTTATAATATAATATCATTATATAAATATAAAATAATTATTACATTTTTTCCCTAATTTTTTTGAGAAATGGAAGCTTTACTCAAGCATACGTATGTCCTACCATCTCAAAGATTGCTACATAGTTCATTTTTCATAAACATATATCATCGTTTATTTTAAAATTATAATTAATGTATAAAAAATATAATTATATAATTATTAATATTATTTATATGATGGAACAAATATTACTTTGACCATGGTCAACATAATGAAGTCATTTTGAAGTTATAAACCGAACATCCTCAAAACACCCGACATTGAATTAACTAATTAAGTAATTAAATATGTCATTAAATCGAATTAAATAATTTTTTTTATGGTTGAGGGATTAACACTCTAAAAGTTTCTTAATAAATAAATTGATTGATATAAGTTTATTATAAAGGTGTTAATGTACATGCATATCAAGTCTGGACATGTGGTAAGAGATTTTGTCATAATTTCTCATCATTTAAGAATATTTTAATGTTATGCACCTAATTTATTTTATATTATTTATATACTACATATTTTACAATTTATATCATAAATCCTTAATTATTAATGTTATTTTAATTTTGAAACCAAATTATTTTATCCAAATTGATTTTACTTGAATGTTAATATGTTTTAAGGGATTTCTTAACTAAATTTACTTTCATTGGGTTATAAATATTATTTTTTTACTTCTTAAGTTATGAATATGTGTGAATTTTTCTATAAATTATTTTATAATATATTTCCAGCAAATTTATTTATATTTAAAAATGTTCACATAACCACTTCCTTGATTAATTATCACTTAAAAATTCATGATCTTTATAGGGGTTTTCATTGTCTCAATTTCATTTTCTTGAGACGTGTTTCATGTCATGAACCATGATTTGTTTTAATGATGAAAATAATTAACCATGAATTAATTTTTACATATTACTTCATGTGATTCATTTTATTTATATATCTATATCATATTCTATCTTTAAATGATTTTTTTATTGGAACCAAATTAGTAAAAGTTTTATATTACAATCTCAATTATTTTTGGCATTGTTCATGTTCATTGTTCCTATAAAGGTAATAATATTGTATTATTTTATTTAAACATATATTTTTATCATCATCTGGTTATAAATGTGGTTTTGATGTTTAGTTTTCATTTCCTCCCTTACTGATTAAAGAAACATCAAAAAAGTTGTTCATAAGTTATATTGATCTTGTATATTATTTAATGATCGGGAATCATTCTCTTCCATATATATGTTTTCTAAAATGTTTTAACAAATTTTATTTGTAAACATAAATGATTTAATAAAGATATTTTAAAATATATTTTATCTTATTTTAAATGTTTTTAAAATTATATTTCTTAACATTTCTATATGGCTCACTTTTGACACTCTTTACAAAAATTTAAAAAGAATGTTTATTTTTAAATTTATGAACTGAATTGATTTTACCACTATCATGACCATTATTTTGTCTTAAACATAATTTATATTTTTCTGATTTTATTTTAAAATAAAATTATTTTCACTGTATTTTTTGAATTTTTAGTTTTGATAATCAATTTACAAAGTAGAAAGGGTATTTGACTCAATAATGTTTTTAATGATATTTTTATGATATTTATATTAATCAATGAAAAAACACTTTGTTTTAATTATTTTATATTGGTGATATGTTGTATTAATACCATCCTTAATCATTCTATGGATGGATTGTGATTATATCAAAAATATTTTCATGAAAATAACTTCTTTTACATAGGTAAATAAATCTATGAAAGAATAATGATTATTGATATGTAGAAAAGTGAGAGATTTTAATTATTTTTCTCATGATATGGTTCTTGAAAATTATTTATGAAAACAAGAATGGGAAATGGACCCAAATCCTTAAATAATTTTTTTTCTTTTTGATATGTTATGGTTGGCTCTGTTATAGCCCTCTAATGCATTGGGTAATGATGATGGGGTTGACTGAATATAAGTAAATCTTAAGAGATGATGGAGTAAACCTATAAGTGGGTTACTCCTAAGTGATTATGGGTATTAACTAGACAGGTTTATCCAATATTTAAGGGTTATTATAAGGTTTCCATGAAGATAATGTTCCAAGATACCCACATGTTTTCTCTATGCTTGCTATGAGTTTCTAATGGATCCTTTTATAATGATTTATTTTAACATGTATCATCATTTTCTACTTATATTAATATTTTATTATATTAAAACTTTATTACTTAATCTATGTTTCAATTGGTATGAAATCTCTTATGTTATGTTCATACACGTTGATTATGACACCATACCATTATGTTTATCTTATGATCGCAAATGACATTCAATTATTAATGCTTATGTTAACCCCTACTGGGTACTTGAGCTCACTTTTCTCTTGTTTACTTTTCCCTATATTTAGAAAAAAAAATTTAAGTATATTATTCTGGAGAAGGTTACTATATGTGAAGAAATTAATAGGATATCATGTAGATTTTTATGAACTAGTTATTTATATATCCAAGTTTCCATGTAAGTGTTTATTATAATTATCTAAAACTCTAGTCATAAAATTTTCTTGGGTAAGTAAGTGATATATTTTTTTAGTTTAATGTTATATTTTTTAAGGGTAAAAACTAGGTCCCGTTTATCAGTATCAAATCTATAAATGTAAATATTATGTTTTAGCACTTGATTCAAGGGTATGGGTTCAGGGATATTAGAATTTTAAGCTTTAGAAATTACTCAAAACTATAATCACATGTGAATAAATGAAATAAGAGTGGAAAATATGTTCTAGGGATAAAAAGTGGTCCTAATTAGTGGAGAATGTGTTGAACCTACATATAATAAAGGGAGTATAAGAACTATTAATTTAATGCGAGGGACATTTCTAAAAAAGAGGAGAAAAATAATATCCCTATACACATCATTAACAATGAATTTATAGTTTAATGAAATAATTCATCGTCATAATGGTTTCAAAGGATGTAATATTATTTTCCATGACATAAACACGATAGGGGGGAATGATAATGGTGCTAAAAGTGGCTCATTTTCCACAAGGTACTAGTTTTCCATAGATTCTAGAATTAGTATATATGGTAAAAAGTATATTTTGGATGTGATTTAAAAGGATGAAATGAAGGGATCATGAATCTATATGTGTTACTATCTGGCCCCTCCAAAGGGTTATTAGTAATTAATGGATAAAAATATGATGATTTTGAATTTTTTATTTCAATGAATACCTATCATGAAAGGATAACCTATGCCTTCATGAAGAAAGTTTGTACTAGGTGTTTCTAAGGAAGTGGAATTATTGAGTGTTATATTATGTAAAATAATTTTAAATAATTTGATATCAATTTCGAATGCCAACTGGTAACATTTTGTATCAACATACAATATTTATTGGTATTGATAAAAAAAGTGGTATCAATAAATATTCAAAGGATTCATGTGAGTATTCCTAACAAATACGAAGGGGGATAGTTGTAAACTAATGAGAATTTATGTTTCTGTGTGTGGGATTATTTTTGAAGATTATATTTCTAGATGAATTGTTGACATTGACATGGTTTGATGGATCATTTTATATTTTTTACTCACTATTTCAATAGTTTCATGAGATTGTGTAGATCCTAGTAAAGAGAATGTGGTATACAAATAGATAGGTTTCATAAAGACATGTTTTATCCTAGAATTTCTATCATGACTATATGGAAAAATATGTTGAATTTTTATGAAGGAATTTTCACAAAATTGGGTCATCAAGATAGATATTCATCATGAAAATTCTAAGATAATGTTCTAGGATAATTAATACCTAAATATTTTCATGATGGAATGGTTCTGGAATTGTTTGAGTAAATGTTGGAATTTTTCATAGAAAACAAAGAAAAGGAAATAGACTAATGAAAATAAGTTATTTTTTTTAACATGGTTATTTTGATCCACCATAAGAAAATGTAGTAAGGTATGTTTTTTCTCATAATGAAAAATTTTCATGAACATGTTGAAAGTTTCATGAAAGTGTATTTTTGAGACCATATCATTTATATTTGGGAAAGAAAATCAATTTTGGAAATTTTTGTGAGTTTTTTAAATATGGATTTTCACAAATATTATGGAGTTATGTGAGTAATATAAGATACACCTGAAAATAAATGACTAATACCATGTTTTTTCTAATTGGGGAGATTTTTATGAAGCATAATTTCATAGATTAAGGATTTTTTCATGATTTATGAAAAGGTGGAGTTTCCTGAACAAAGTTCAAAGTTTCATGAAGGGTTAGAATTTTCCCATAAATATGTAAACCCTATAGAAGAAGACGAATGGATTGAAAGTAAAATATTCTTGAGGGAAAAATGGACTTAATTTTAAAAATTCTATTGATTAATGAATGATGTTATATAAACATATGAAATATGTGACAAATATCCATGAATCACGGAGTTCTATGAATATAACATTTGTGTAGATCCTCTGTTTTGTGTGAAGGCTTTCTTGGATGAAATGACAACCTTGATTAGACTCATGCGTAGAGACTTACAAAGAAATACCATCATGAAAGTAGAATGTTTGTGAATGTAATTTTTTCATGAAATTTTAATGAGTTATGAGAAATTAAGGATTTTCATGAATATAAGTGTGCAATATAGAAAGTTATTGACACCCATCACAGACCTTTAAAAAGGAATAAGCTATTGCATAAATACTTGTTCATTGGGAAAAGTAAGGCTATTAAAATGGGAAAGTAATAACCAGTATGTGAAAGTGTAATGTGAATATCAATGATAACTTATTGGTAAAAAATAATCATAGAGTGGATTCATTTACTGTATAGTGTTATAAGCATTGAGAAAAGGGTGAGGACAAAGGGAGTGACCCTTGGGTTGTGGTGATCAGACTATAAGTCATGTAAGGGAGTGACCCTAGGAATATTATTGAGTTATTCAAAATCCACCATTGAAAAAGACTTATAAAATTTTAGTACTTTGGATCATTTCTATTTTATTCTCCTTAAACTATCCCAGTATGGGTGAACCATGTAAAATTATTATGTATTGTCTAAATTCTTTACTTACATTATGTAGGATGACAATTAGTGTATAACAATTTATAAATAATCGAAATGAAATGATTAATTACATGATAATAACATTATCAATGATTTCATAATTAATATGTGAACACAAGTTTAATCCTAATAACAAGTGGGATAAATATTGGTTATGGTAATAGGATTTTCATGTTACATGTAGAATCAAGAGTGAGTTTCATAGCCTAATTCATCCCCCCCCCCACAGAATCTCTCACTAAAGTACCTTGTGAGACTAATAATGCATGTACATATATATGGTATATACCCAAAAATAAACATTATATTTACTATGGAATTAATCATGATTAAAGTAATTTTCTCATATCAAATAGGAATTTACATTCTTATGTCCTAGTTATTCTCCCTTTTTACATCACACACTTTATTTGACTAATATTATTTCCAATCAAACTCATGAAATCCTCAACAGTTCCTAACACTAGTCTCTATCCAATATCTCATCTATTGAGTTGATACCACTTTTTCACAACCTACCCTCATAGGGAAATCCACCTGGGCCTATAGTGAATATAAGGGTGACCATCAAAGCCCACCTCAAAAACCCACATCTCGACGAATAGAACCAGGGGTATAAGTCACAAAAACGTAGGGAATTACCATAAAAAATTAAAGGAATATAAAAATAAAACCACTAATAAACTCCATAATATAAATAAAATCCATGTCCTGAAATAACCAAAATGCATAATAATTTCAAAAAAGTACATGTCTCTATAATAAAATACCAAAAATAGATCTCTAATGATAGAAAATCCAACCACATCTCCCAAATCCAAACCAGTAATATCAATATTAATCTCCAAATCCCACTTTAAATACTAATATATATATAGGGGTGATAATGAATGTATTCTCAAGGGGATACTTCTCAAGAACTCTCATGAAAATATGGAAGAAGAAAAATAATGAATCCATGAAAAAACAAAAGAACAAACATTCACCTATACCAAGTTAACAAACCCAACCTCACCAAGGATAACTCGTCATATATATCATCTTAGTATAGTAAACTAATATCAATTAATATCACAAGAGGGTACCTCACACCACTTCCCCATTGGTTTTTCACTCTCACTCCTCTTGAAAAACTTCCATGTGTTGTCATCCCATCCGTAACTATGTATTCACATGATATTTATATATATATACATTATTTCTTAACCAATGTCAGATAGAACACAACCATACCTTCCCCAACCCCAGTATTATGCCCTATGATGCCCTAGACCCACACTCCTAGAATCTCGTGAGAATGAATATATTATTTTACATACCATATTTTAAATCAACTAAAGTGACATAAACATATGAAATCCTTATCAAAATATAAAAAAAATTCAGTCACTTTCACATTGAGGACCTTTTAGGTTTATATTTTTAGAGAGTAAGGGAAAAAATTAACTATCAAAACTCATATATTTCCCATATAATGTATATTTTTCCACTATATCAATAATTCCTTATTCTAAAATATATCTTTAAAATATCCCAAAAAATTGTCCACACATGACACCCTTATAGACATATCATATGTTTTAATATTCTTCTTGACCTAGAGAAATTGAAACAAAAGAAGGATGATCTCAAACACTAAATAAGAGGTAGCATATATCAGAAGGTAAAATGTAATAAACAAGGAATGAATAATATTTCCAGAATAAAGAAATTAAATAATTATATATGAATTATCAAATGAGATTTAAATAAATCTATGAATGATATGAAAATAAATAATCACATGGATAATAATAGGTGATTTCATGGTGATGGAATGCATAATACCAACCATCTTAATCTAAATATAAAGGCATAATACAATAAATTATTCAAACCATCATGACCTCAACAAATACATTATTTATACCACAATGACAACCACAAAGACATTATTGGATCAATCATGACCACAACCAAAAAATTATTTGATGTTTCATAACCACAACAGAAACATTATCTATGTTGTCATAACCAAAACCAAGACATTATTCTTACCTCTGTGACTACAACCAAGTATTTTTTTACCATTATGACAACATCCAAGAAATTATTTATACCATAATAACCACATCCAATACATTATTGGTACCATGATGAATGAATACAAGAAATTACACATGTTAAATGTTTTTCTCACTGAATGATCAATAAAATACATGATTAAATTTCCTTAGTAATCAATAACCATTCGTATTAGAATAAAATACACATGGGATATCAACACTTTACCTAGTATATAAAAAGAATGAAATTATCATAAGTATTCCAGAGGAAGAAATTATATGGTATCATTAAGGGAAATTCCTAGTGAATCATAAAATGTTTGGAGGGTGTTGACCTAGATGAAAAGAAATTTTAAAAGAGAATTGAAATTTTACTTGGAAAAAGAATAAGAAATTAAATTGAAATTTTTTATACCATTTTATGGTTTTTTTAAAAAATATAGGGAATTTAAATATATTTAAAACAACTTGAAAACATGGAGGGTAGGTTTTCTAGATAAAATGGACTATATTGGTGAAAAAAATGAATTTTAATAGAAAAATTAAAAAGAGTTTCATTATAAATTTTATAAATAAGTTCAAATTTAATAGAAAATGAATTCACAAGACACTTTTAAAAATAAATTTCAAGAATATAGGGAAAATTGAAGCAAATCGTAAAATAGGTTTTAGAAAACATTTTTACCATAATTATAATAGATGAAGTTACAGGTCACATTAAAAATTCATTTTTAAAAAGTTAATTAAATATTTTACTTTTTATTATAATATGAAATAACAGGTCCCTAAAAAAGAATAAATATTTATTTGAGGAAATGTGTCGTGGAATATAAAATATGCCATAATGAATGGAAAAAAACCATTTTATCATTTTAAAATACATTTGTTGAAACGAAAATCATAAAAAGGATAATAAAATTTCATTTTAAAAAACATGAAGGGAAATAAGAATATATATTAAGATAATATATATTGTTTTCAAAATAATAATGGAGAATATTTGTGGGAATAAGAATATTTATTTATAAGAATAAGATCCCTGACAAAATCAAGAGAGATTGGGGATTATGTACGCCACACAAAATGAAATAATAGGTTAATAAAGAATATGTCTCAATGAAATAAAATAGAGATGAGAACCATTAACTTAACTCTAAGATTACATGAAATTTATTTAACATATATTATAATAAGGTCAATTTCATCCACCTCCATGTAACATATTGCAAGGAAAGAGAACTACAGTAAACTCACAAGCCCAAGGACTTAACCTCATGGCCAACCGATCACCCCCAAACCAAACCACTCCATCACCAACAGTGGGAAAAAATTATGTATAATAAACATAATAATATTAATAACATATTTAATAACCTTAATCATATATATAAATATATATTATTACCTTTTTAACTCTCTAATTATAATCATTCATTTTACATTCATTATCTAGTTAATGTTTATTTTCATCATTAGGTGTTAGTAATCTCAATTCTTTCTCATGTGTTTTCAATGGAGATGTCGGACCTCACTATTTGATAAATATTTAACTATTAATATATTATTAAATATATTATAATATTTATTTTATTGATTCTCATTTTCATTATATGGAATTTATGGGCTTGGTTTTCTAAAATAGAATATACGATGACCATGTTTTGGGTATTTTACCGATATTAATGGATTACTTTATTGTGATTATTAAAAATTTTGATTTCTATAATGAATATTACATATGAAATATCTTAATCCTTAATATCATATATATTAAAAAAAATAATTTTAGAACCATCCATGTAAGTATATGATGAAAAAACACATCGCTTCGAGGATGTGGTAGTATGCACATACACACAGATGACATTTTTATTTTTAATAGAATGGGAGGAAAGAAGATAATGGTTTATCATTTTATAATAATAAAAATATTATAAATATAATATTTATTCATTAAATACACTTATATAAACATAAGTTTTAGGTTCTTATGAAATAAATACATGCGTCGCTTCATGGACGAGGTTGTTTGCATGTATGCACGAATGACATTCTAATTTTTCTAAGTGGGAAGAGTAGTTAAATATTATCCTATTAACAACATTAAATTGAAGTATAGTAATAATTATAATGTCATTATATTGTAATTTAAAAATGTATTTGGAGGAGTTTTAAGAATAAATTAAGTAATAGAAATGGAAAATAATGATTTTTTACCTTACTCATCAGGATAACACCTTGATACTTTTTAGAATGGTGTTTTGGTGATAAAATAACCTATAAGACTTGTAAATGGTATTTGGGAGGATTTTTGGGCAGAATTTAGCTAACAAAAAAAGTTTCATGGTGTGTGGGAAATTGGGGTGGTGAGGGATTCTTTTATAAGTGAGAGGGGTGACACTTTTGTAAATACCCATTACATTATTTTAATACCATTTCAAATTCAAAGGAAAGTGAATAAAAATTGAGAAATAATATTTATGGTAAACCTTATTCAATCAATTATTCATCTATTCATTCAACGAAATTTTTGGACGGATTTTATACATTTTCTCCTCAGTTTTAACATTTACTATAATTTACTTTTACCACAGCAACTTATTTTTTTACATCAAAAACATATTTTTATGCCTAAAAATAAAATTAACTTTATTATAAAATTATAATATTATGATTCAAAATATGAAAAAAAATTAGAATATTAAATATATTAATGTGAAAAAATTAAATTTAAAATAATAATTGTATACTGAAAAAAATTATTTTTAGAAAAGAAATATATAAATTTGGTTTTAAAAAGAAAAACAGAGGTTAAAAATTTAAACTTATGGTCATTAAATGTGTAAATATACTTATAAAATACCTACTTAGTTTAAAAAATTTAAAAATTTATGTTATTATTCTATCTTAATGATGTTATAAAAGTTAACTTATTATTAAAATTGGTATTTTGCACTATTAATATACTAATTAAAATTTTTAAAAAATACCAAAAATTAATCCTATAATTATATTTGTATGATTGATCCGAAAATTAATTTAATTATATAAAATTGAAATTCTAAAATTTAGGAAATTAACTTTTACCTGAAATATAAAATATAATAAAATTTTTTTTTATTAGAAAATGGATTTTTAAAATATTAATTATTTTTAATCTAATTTCCTATAAATTTATAAACAAATAAGTGTTAATATATTATTAATTATAATAATATTTTTAATCATCATCTAATCAGAATGTATAAATTTTATTGAAATAAAAATTCATAACTCATAAAAACCCATTTTAGTAATCTATTTTTTAGGACAAAAATGATGTTATTCGTTTTTTAGTTATACAAATTGAATTTAATCAGTGAATTAGTATTAAATTTACCTTTATTTATATATATAAATTATTGAAATTATCTCTATTTATACCCATAAATGAAAAGTATACTTTTCAATGGTTATGTTACAACTTATAATTTTATCTTAATAAAATGTATCACAGTTTGATTTGGTTCAGTGTTTTGTTTAGACAATGATATTCAAAATGGTATTAATTTAAAGGAAAATTGATATTAAAAACTCAATGTTTCAAATTATCCATGCTTAAATAAATTTTATACTCATAATTTTAATTATTTTTCACTGATGAAATAGCTAGGGTATCTATAAGATATAAAAATTCAAGATATAATTTCAAATGAGATATCTACCTTACAATCTTAGGTAAGACTTGGAAACACATATTTTACCTCATAATATAAATATGTTTGGATTTTCATTTTCCACAACCATTTATTCCAAATATGGTTTCTTATTTAGCTTTTAAGACATAGGGGTTTCAAGAGGCATACCTTTCATAGTTTCATTTTCATGATTCAAATTCCAACCAAATACTAAACCCAAATGGCTATGATAATTTATGATAATATTAAGGTAAATAAATTATATAAAATATAAATACAAATATGTATCATAATTTCACACTATCATTTCATCCTGTTACACTTCAAGGATACTTTCCTTTTAGTTTCTCTTACCATACCATAAAAAGGTACTCAAATCCTTTATAATGGATTATAAAGAGCATGTGAATCACCAAATAAAATCCCATGTGGGTTTCAAACCAGGTATGTAGTTGTGATTCTTTGTCATGAAACAAGAAAATATTGATTTAATACCCAAACATCCTTTTATGGTTTTTACCCCTTGGTGTATCTATGTCGGAACATATATCCACTTGTTTATATCTAGACAGAGATTTTATTTCTAGTGAATAACACAATCTATATTTTACCAAAATTTTATAATGTCTTACTTGATTTAGATTTATCCCTGGTGTTTTCACTAATGTGTTATTGTTATGAATTCTAGTAAAAATTAAATAAAGGTCTTTATTACTATATCCTAAACCCAAAAATTCATAGAAACCTATACTCATGTAATATCTCTCATTTTTTGGACCAAATTAAATTTCTGAAGGAATTTGAATTTTAACATTTAGTGGATTTGATACTATTTAATCCAATAATAAGAATATAAATCAGATATTTAAAACACTCAAATGTGTAGTTTATATACTTGGTTTGAGGCCCGAGAGGTTACTCAAGAGTTATGTTGTGTTTTGGGAGCATCAGGCTCTGAAACCTTGAAAATAGGAAAATCCAGTGGGGCACACGGTTTGTCTAAAATCATGTGTCCCACCTGATGAAACTTTTTGGATAATCCAGTATATATAGAGTTCTAACATGTTTTGTTATAATTTTGTGATAGGATACGCACAATAATGTGGTTTTCTTCAGATTATTGATAGAGTATTTTTTTCATAGGCTATGCACGGTTAGCCAAAACTGTGTGTCCAACTTGTGCAAGGGGGTTCCTTAGGCAGGGGCTCAAGCACAGTGGGCACACATTTTGGAAAATTGTGTAGAAAAATCAGGAACCTATTTAATGTTTATGAAAATTACCTAAATTCCCCTAATGCCTTTTAATTCTTCCTCCTCCATTCTTTTCCTCTTACCTGAGTGCAACACCCTCCCATGATATCTAATCCTCTCATCTATGTAGGGATGCCTCCCCTTCATCTAAAATTAGTTTCCTTCACCATAAAATGTGTCAGATAGATAAAGGTAAGAACATGATTCATCTTTATTCTAGTCTTTTTTTATATTCTCCCTTTCCATTCAATTTTGTTGTGACCTAATTCCACCTTTTTAAGGGTGTTTGTAGATTTATTATATTTCTCTCAAACTGGATGGAATAAATCTTCAATATTGTATGTACGGGTCATCTTAATCATGATGTAAGTGGTTTATAGATTTTCCCCAAAATGTCTGGCCATTTATTAAATACTTCATTATGTCATGTGTCATTATTTTCATGTGACACCTTTTAAATGTCAATTTTATTTTGTAGAACCTAATTCCTTAAATCTAGTATCCTTTCAATATTAATTTGACATTATC
This sequence comes from Viscum album, assembly GCA_963277665.1. NCBI lineage: Eukaryota > Viridiplantae > Streptophyta > Magnoliopsida > Santalales > Viscaceae > Viscum > Viscum album. The sequence continues at coordinate 1,870,316,895 of OY728159.1, forward strand.
GATAGTCGTGAACCTAAAATTTGGAACATACCTTAATGGTGTGCCCTTTGAATGCCTTAAATAATTAATTTTTTTCTAATAAAACCCCCTGATGAGTTTCACTGTCATATGAAATGTAATCTTGTTATTAAAATGGAATGTGGTAGGAAGTGACACATCACTAAGTTACACCTTAGCAACCAAAACATATCCTAAGTGGTTAAAGTCAAAAAATTATGTAACCAACTTGATGAATTTTTATGGAATGCATTTTATCAAGGCCTTTTTCATAAAATTTCATGTATGGTCATATCATACATGGGTAGAACACCTAGCCCTAATGTATTAATCAAATTATTGGAATTCCTTAGTAAACCCAATATTGCACATAAAAACCTAAATTTTTATTTTAGCACTTTTACCACCGTTTAATTGAGAACATATTTTAAATCTAATTTTTTTAAATTTTATAGGTTATATATGTCATAAAACTATATATTTTAAAATTAAACATAAAAATTATGTTATAGTGAATTTTGGGTATTTCTTTGTGAAGTTTCATTTTTTAATGAATAGGTAAAAAAATACTGAATTTATTTCAAAACTTCTTTTACATATAATTTATTTTTAAGGTTAAATTAAATTTTAAATTGGTTTTAAAGTTTAATTAGTTAAATTTTTTATCAATTAATTCAATATAGGTCATTGGAATAAATTTCCTTTTTAAATTTACTATAAAAACATAACAAACTTTCGGGGATTTTTACATTAAAAACACGCATTGTTGGCTCATTTGCAGGATTAAATTTAAATTAATTTTTACCACTTCTATGATTCAAATTTGGAAAAATTGATTTCATATTTAGAATGAGAATAATTTTTAATTTATAATATGTTAAATTTGTTTTTTTACCAAAATTAATAGTGAAAGTAAATAAAATTATCTAAAACGATTACAGTAAAATTAAGCTTAATAAGGTGTTAAACCTTAATATTAAAGGACCAAATGACCTAGAAACTTTTGAAAGAGATTTTTTATGGAAATATTTAGACCCTATAACAAATCTTATGGAAATTTTACCATTACTAGATCCACTTTCAATGTGAAAAACATGTATGGATTTCCATTGTCAAAATGTTACAAGAGTATCACTCCTCCACCACTATAAAAGGCCTTCTCTGCTCCCACATCTTCACACCTATCAAGACACTTTGGATCAACCAATATTTAACCATATGGATCCAAAAAATCCCAACCCTCATCATATTATCCCCACATTGGGATGAAATAAATCCAAGGAATCCCTTTGGTGCAAACTAAAAGGATTTACCTGATTAAGAGGTATCATGTTTCTTTAAAGACTTTAGTTTTATTTCTTATTCCACTCTTTCAATTATACTTATTCTATTATTATGTAAAATTTTATCCTAAATATACTGATATTTTTTTTATTCTAACGGTTTTACCTGAACTTACACACACCTCTATCTAATGGGCAACGGGCATACTGCTTACGTGTACGGAGAACTACCGCCTCACAAAATGATTATTATTTATTTTTCCTTTACCACCTTTCAAGGTTGTAATTTATGATAAAAAAAGTTTTTAAATATGTTATATATAATTTTTATTATTTATTTAATCTTATTTAATTCTTTTAAAACACATATCTTTATACTTTCCATTTTTTGTAAATACGATAACATCATTTGTAGAAGTGTGGACAATCACCCCCTCAAAGAGATGTGATTTGATCGCACGATATATGGATTGTATAATGGATGGTTTTTAATAAATATATATGATATAAAAATATATCTTATTTTAATAACATAATTAACTTTTTGTAAATATAATATATCATTTTCTTTATTACCCTTTCACACACACTTATAAAGTGATAACATCATTTATGGATGCGTGGACTACCGCTTCCTAGACACGTTATGATACCTTTTAAATCCTAATAATTATATTTATAAGTATATATTATTAAATAATATAGTATTTAAAATATAATTATCATTCGGAAAATATATATTTTTTTACCTTTTTTCCATAATGATCATTGAAAAATGGGAATGTTACTCATGTGTATGTACAACCTACCATCTCCATGATTGTAACATTGGTTAATTTTTCATAAAATTATTTAATTAGTGATTTTAAAATTATAATTAATGTATAAATATTATAATTATGACATGGTTATTATTCTGGAGATGTTATATAATGAAATCTTTGAATATATTTTACCTACCAAAGTTACTTTCGACACTTAACCCAAATTTGGAAAAACACCCAATGTAAACCTAATTGTTTATATAGTTGTATACAATATGGTAATAAATAAAATAAATGTAATGATAAACATGAACATTTTTCTGAATTAAGTATAAAATTAACATATTTTTATTATATAGGATATTAAAGGGCTTTTACCTGAAAGAAAATGCATGGTAAGGGATTTTCATATCACTTTTTACATCTGTGAGATAAATATCATATTCACCACTTACTTATCTTGTGTGGTGTATCTATTGTACATTTTGATATATTATATCATGAATTATTGTATCATCATGCTATTCAGAACTTTCAATTAATGTTATTCCATCTTGAGGATTATTATTTAAAATGTTTCAAGTATTATGGTACACTTTGGAATGTTTAAAGATTTTTTTCTTGAAGGGTAATTTTAATTATATTTCATTTCCATTTTAAGAAATTATATTACCATTGTTCAATAAAACCATTAATTTTCATCACATATGATTATTCATGACCTTTTCAAGTACTAGTACCATATTTTTACTCTTTGGAACTCAATATGATTTATATTTTTTTTAAAGAAAACCATACTTCATTTATCTCTTTAGTCAAAGAAACATTTTTATTCTAAAAACCATGGTTTTTTAAAATTTTTTCAAAAAATTTTCTAAAATGATTTGTAAATTACATTTTAACCCTTTTTTTTCTTCTAACATTGTTTTCAAAGGAATATTCTTGTTACTTTCTAAAAAATGAATTTTTCTAACCTTTTTACCATATAAAAAGAATTTTATTTTTACCTTGTACAACATGTAAGGATTTACCTACCTTCATTTCATTGAAGCCTTATTTTCATATTTAAAAGGTTACTTTTTAAAGAAAATTTTTTCAAAAGTAATTTTCAAAGAAAAGGTTTTTCAAAACAAAATGATATTTTCATCAGTAATGTTTTAAAAGATATTTTTATAACATTAACATTCATTAATGAAAAAACCACTTTATTTTACTCCACTTGGGGTATGTTGTATTGATACTATACATAATATTCCTCTCGATTGTTTATAATTGGTTTGTCTAAGGACAATATTCACATTTACTTCCTTGATTCCATTATGTTCCCTTGAAATATTTAGTCTCCCATGATCATTTGACATTAAATTTACTATAAATATTCATATCATTTTTCATGGATATGATTATTTCCTGAACAATATACCAATTTTCATATGGTGTTTACTTGTAATGTTATTTAAATATTTGGGGAATATTGATAATTTTGTATTCTTTATTCAATATGAATATTTGATAAGGTATATCTTTTATTCTATATGAGGAATGTTTTGGACTGGTACGACATGGGTGGGGCCTGGTTATAGACATCCCCTCGATGCATCGGTATTCTCATGGGATGATTTAGTTGGCTAGATGATTTAGATGGGGTTTTACCTGATATGCTAAATGTTCTTCTGAATGGTCTTAATGATAATGGATCCATGTACCTAGGAAACATGACGTCCAATAATTACGAATTTTCATCATTTAGTTTTAGTTATTATTCTTCCATGAAATTTTTTATCGAAATATCTATGGATACATTTCATTTTTATTTCATTGATTAGATGACATGCATTTTGGGGTTTTACCTTTAAAAATTTATTTTTCCTTACCTAGTTATTTGAATGGCATGTGTTTTTGGTTATTACCTTGCTATATTGATTATGCACTTCCTTCTCTGTTTTTTGATTACATGGTATTTGTGTTCAGTTATTTACCATTTCATTATTATTATTCTTATTGATTTATTTTTTATTCCACTATACATTACCCTTACTAAGCATTTGAAATTACCATTATTATTTTTCCTTCCCCAAGAATCCAAGAAGTATAATAAGAAGATATTTAGGGATATAATAGTTAGAATATATTTATCATCAATGTTATTTTTTTAGAAAGAAATATGTTTTAATTAATGTATTCATTTGTAATAATAGGCACATTTATGTATTTGGTTTACAAAGACTATTAAACTCTTCAGTCCTTTGGGGTCTGATTCCCTATAAAACTGATAATTTAATTGATATCACACACCAAATATAGTCTTTCTAGGGTTAGGTCACCACAATTGGTATCAAAGTAAGTTTAGTAAAGACCTTGGGAACTAGATTTAGGAAAACATAGATTAGATAACATAACCCTAAGATAGAATTTTGGGATAAGTATATAAGAACATCCTAAAGTTTCGGTTAGATAAAGATTATGTGGGTTTTCTATAAATACATCCTTGTCTAGACACTATAAGTTCACGTGGTTCTGACACAAATGTACCTAGGAGTAACAACCCCGACAAAGTGTATCGGTCCTGACTCAGTGTAACCTAGTACATGGCAACTGACCTTAATTGATTTGACACTCATGGGGTATATGCTTATGATAATTTACATTTTATTTAAAAATAATTACAACGGATTTTTACAATGAATAACCTAGGTTAAAACTGAGGTTTATAGTATTTATGAAAAGGTATCATGATTTAGATACCCTATAAATGATATTATGGATAAACTATATACCAAGGAAGGACATATGTTGGAATTAGTGGATTATGTATTTATGTATTGGGTTTGTATTAAAAACCATAGTTAAAGGGATATTTAGTGATAAACCTTATTTCAAGGATGTGAACCATATTTATTTTGAAAATTATAGTCATAAGGTTTTAGAAAAGGAAAACCTGGTATCGAGGAATCAAATAATCAAATCTGTAAAGGTGTTAGGACTTGAACCGATGATGGAAAGACAATATGTGTTTAATTCCAACCACTGACCTACACAATTTTCTACTTAATATTTCATTTGTTTTTGTTGAAAAATTTGATGAATAAATATTAATGATGAACCTTTAGTATTAAATTTTATGTTTAGGGATTAATGATTAACTATATTAGTTTTGTAAAATAGTTGGAGACAAATATTTAGACATGTCTCTCTTTTAAGGGCCTTAATATCCTTTAGAAATGTATATTAATTCTTCAAGAATCAAAATTAATTTTTGGATGAATTGGAAATTTATCAAAGCACAACCAAATGATGAAATTGTGTTTATAAAAATATATCAATAATGTAAATTTCCTTATATTTTTAGGTAGTAAAAGAATTAACCATCATTAGAAAAATGACATAGAAATAAAATGTTGTCATAATACCTTAATTCTTTTTAACCGACGTCTTTATAAATCATCAAGTATTTTTAAATTTGTGGCCCTCAACTTTCTATTGACCAGTAGCTTGTTTTTGATTGATGTCCTCAATAACCCCTATATATATTTACACTTTTCCTATAAGTACATATCTCTAGTTTCCACTTATTTTCACCTACTTAGAGACATAGTAATATGTTAGTCTACGTGACCTTTGTACCTATCATTTTATCTTTTCTATAGAATGTTTTAAAAACCGTTCTTATGATGTGGGATTTCAAACATAGGAAATATAAAACAATTTGTCACTAAGATTTATTTTAAATAGTTAGGATGAAATTTAATTAAGGTGGGTAGAATGTAATGCCCTGAAAATTTAAAGTATGAACATTGTATTTGATATCATGTATAACACGCAACACCAAGTGCGTAAGTGAATATAATATCCTCAGAATTTACAATATATTAAATATTTTAAATAAATTCAATATAATTTATAGTTTTCAATGAAAGTGATATCGAGTTAGTGTGTGGAATATGCACCGATGAGTTTTTTTAATGGATTGTTTTACACACAAGACCAAGTTTCATCCAACCACAATATATTATTAAAATATTATTACTTAATATAATAAGATATAATAAACCTAGTTGTTAAATTAGTAGTTACGAATAGTATTAACTAAATTATAAAAATATATGGTTTACTAAAATATAAAATGAATGAATTGGTTATAAATTAATTATAAATGAATATATGAACCAATTGTATATAAAGGTAATATTTTTATAGAATGCTGTTTTTATGCTCGTGAAGCTATTTTATCCTAATAGATTAAATTAATTAAAATTAGTGAGTGATATTAATATAATATATATTAAATATACAATGAAATATTTTTTATATTCATCCAAAAGATTTTGTGGGAATGAGATAAGAAAAAACCCAGTGTTGCATATAAAAACCTATATATTTATTAAGGTGCTTTTACCACCTTTTAATGGAGAACCTATTTTGAATCCTATTTTTGGAACTTATATAGGTTAATATTTAAAAATAAACTTCATATTTGAAACATAAACATAAAAATTAGGTTATATATAATTTTTGGTGTTTTACTCTGAAGTTTCATTTTTTAATGAATGGTTAAAAAACTGAATTTCAGTTCATAAATATTTTTTCACATTATTTAAATATAACTTTAAATTACATTTTAAATAGGTTTTAAAGTTTAATTAGATAATTTTTTTTATATTTATCCAAGTCAGGTCAATGGAATCAATTTCACTATGAAATTGACTATTAAAACATGGAAGAATTTCTTATGTTTTTACTCTAAAAACCCTTGTTTTCGTCCCGTCTATAGGATTGAATTTAAATTATTTTCTACCAAATATCTGATTTTAATTCACAAAAATGGATTAATATTTTGAATTAGTATAATCTATAGTCTATAATAAGTTAAACCTAGTTTTTTTACCAATATTATTAGTGAAATTAAATAAAATTAATTAATACGATTAAGGTAAAATTAAGCTTAATAAGGGGCTAACCCTTAATCTTAAGGGTCCAAATTAACTAGAAACTTTTCTAAGAGACATTGGGTGGATTTATTTCGAACCTATATTACATTTTCCCTAAATTTTACCATTATTAGAGCCACGTTAAATGTGAAAAAAGTTAATGGAATTCCTTTGTCAAAATATTACAAAAGTTTCACTCCTACTCCACTATAAAAAGGCCTCCTCTCCTCACACTTCCACACACCTATAAATACACATTGAATCAAACAATATCTGGAAAAATAGATCCTAAAAATTCCAACCTTAATCTTATAAGAATCACATTATTTATAAATAAATCTAATAAATCCATTTGGTTCAAACCAAAAGGAGTTACCCGATAAAGAGGTAACATCCTTCCTTAAGCTCTTTAGCATTATTTATTTTTCCGCTATTTAAATTATCCTTATTCAATGATCATGTAAAAAATATCATCAATATACTAAGATATTTTTATTATATGTTATTACCTACAGTAACACACACCTCCATCAAATAGGTTAGGAATATATTATTTACGTGTACAGTGAACTACCGCCTCACGAAACGATGATTGTTAATTTTATCTTTACCACCTTTAAAGGTTATGAATTATGATGGAAACTCTATTTATATATGTTATATCATAAATTTATTATGTATTTAATCTTTTTTATGATTTCAAAACACATATATTTATACATTCCATTTTCTTTAAATATAATAACATCTTATGTGAAGGTGTGGACTACCACCCCCTCAAAGCGATGTGATTCGATCACACGATATATAGAGTGTATAATGGATGGTTTTTAATAAAAAAATATGCAACAATATATATATATATATATGATATTCATGACATAATTACCTTTCTCTAAATATAATATATCATTTTCTTTATTACCCTTTCACACGAACTAAATTCTTGGACATGTGGACTACCACCTCCTCGACATGATATGATTCCTTTTACATCACAAGAATTATATATATAAGTATATATGATTAAAAAATATGGTATTTATTATATAATTTTCATTTTATAAATATATATTATTACATACGTTCTTTCCATAATAATCATTGAAAAAATTGGAACGTTACTCAGGCGTATGTACAGCCTACCGTCTCCATGATTGTAACATTGGTTCATTTTTCATAACCATTTTTAAGGATTGATTTTATAAGTGTAATTTAAGTATAAATATTATAATTATTTGATTATTATTATTCTTTATATGTTATATAATGACCCCTTGGACAATAGTTGACATACCAAAGTTGTTTTTGACACATAAACTAAATTTGACCAAAACACCCGATATCAACTTAATTTTCTATGTAGTTGTATAAAAAATGGTTATAAGTGAAATAAAATTAAATATAAACCTGAAAAAATATATGAATACATTATAAAATTAACATAATTCTATAATACAATAATTTAAATGAAATTCACCTGAAATGAAACTCAAGGTAATAGATTTTCATCTAACATTTTACATCTATGAGATAAATATCATATTAACCAATTACTTATGTTGTATGTTGTATATAATGTCAATTTTGATATATAATATCATTAATTATTTCATCATAATGGACTTTAAAACTTTCATTTAATTTTATTCATTCATCAGGATTATTATTTAAAATGTTTCAAAGTGGTATGGGACACTTTATAATGTTTAATGATAATTTTACTTAAGAATAATTTAATGATATTTCATTTAAATTCATGTAATTTATAATACTTTTGTTCAATAAACTCTTTAGTTTTCATATCTTCTGGTTATTCATGACATTTTTCAATTATTAGTACCATTTTCCCACTCTTTGGTACATAATATGTTTTAAAAATGTTTTTCAGAAAACCCAACTTCATTTCTCTCTTTTGTCGAAGAAATTGTTTTCTTCTAAAACTATTTTTTATTAAAAAAAATTCAATAATGTTTTTAAAATTATTTGGTAAATACATTTTTCCCCTTTTTATCTTCTACCATTATTTTCAAAGGAATCTTCTTGTCTCTATAAACTAGTAATTTTTCTAACATTTTTATTGTGTAAAAATAATATTCTTTTTACCTCATACGACATGTATAGATTTACCTACCATCATTTCATTGATGATTCAATTTAATATTTAACATGTTACTTTTTATATAATTTTTTTTAAAAAAACTGTTTAAAAGAAATGTTTTTTCAAAACAAAAGGATATTTTCATCAATAATGTCTTTAAGATATATTTTTACCATTCATCAATGTGAACAACCCTTTATTTTTCTGTAATTAGGGTTTTTTTAGTTGATACCATTTTTAATATTCCTCTTGATGGTTTATAAATAGTTTATAAAATGATAGTATTCACATTCACTTGCTTGAATCCTTTTAGTCCCTTTGAAATATTCAATCTACAATGATCATTTGACATTAAATTTCCCCTAAATATACAACTCATTATTCATGGATATGATTATTTCCTAAACCATACACCATTTTTCAGACACTGTTTACTTTGAATGATATTTAATTATTTGGGAAATATTAATAATTATGTATCCTTTATTCAATACAGATATTTGATAATTAATATTTTTTATTCTATATGAGGAATGTTTTGGACTAGTATAACACAGGTGGGTCTCGATTATAGAGAGCTACTCAATGCAGCGGTAGTCTCACGGGATGAGTTAGTTGGATAGCCATTTGAAATGGGTTTTTACCTGATATCCTATCTTTTCTTGTGAAAGGCCTTGATTCTAAAGGTTCCATGATCATAGGAAACGTGGCATCTAATTATTAAGCATTTCCCTCATTTAGTTTCAATTATTATTCATCCGTGATATTTTTCATCGACATATCTCTAGATACATTTCATTTTCAATTCATTTATTGGATAGAATGCATTTCAATTTATTACATTCCAATATTTATTTTCCCTTATCTAGTTATTTGAATGGAATGTGTTTTTAGTTTTTACCTTTCCATATTGTTTATTCACTTCCTTCTCAGTTTTTTTATTACATGGTATGAGTGTTCAGTTATTTACCATTCCTTAATTATTAATCTCATGGATTAAATATGCATTCCCATATACATTAAGCTTAATAATAATTTTAGATCACCCTTATTATGTTTCCTTCCCCATGAATCCAATAATACAATGAAGATATGAAGGGACATACTAGTTAGAATAGATTTATCCTTGAAGTTATTTATTTAGAAAAAAATATGTTATAATTAGTGTATTAATTTATAATACTAAACTCATGTATATATCTGGTTTACCAAGACTAATAAATTCATTGATCCTTTAGGATTTGATTCCCTGTAATCGTGTCAATTTCATTGATAGCAGACACCAGCTCCAGGATTTCTGGTGTAGGGTCTCTACAGACTCAAACGGTTATGGGTATTTATAGTTCACATAGAGTGATAATTGGGATTCTATTTATATACCACCTCAAATGGGATCATGATGCCTCTATTAATTCTAATGTTTACCTTTATATTAATGACTAATAATTCATAGCTGTTAATAAAGGGCATAACAACCAATCCATAACACATGCCTAGGGTAAATTTTATCTCTTGATACTTGTTTTATGGTGACTTATTATTACACCCATATTATATCTAAACAATTTTTCTTCCATTCAGACATATATGGATTAGGTCAATGTAGATTGTGTTGGTCGGGTATCCCATGATGATCCCAAATGGATATATTTATTTGGTTATCTCCAATCACTTATTATATACATACAAGTGGATTTATTTTATATGCACATACTATATTTAGCTTTAGACACCATTGTCAGGGGCCAACTGAGTATATATCACACCAAGATTTGACCACCATTTCATTGGGGTAGCCTATAAGACTTCATGTTTTCAGGTCCATGTATTATTGATTATTTTGTGCATTGTATATGGGAGATTAGGAGCACAGTATTGATCTAGTACTTAGGATTCTTGTGGGGATCACCCTTATGGATTTATGATTATTTTCATTTCTCATGTATTGTATTGTATTTCCCAACTATATGTTTACTTTTTTTGACACTTAGTTTATCTTTACATGTATTCCTAGTTTTATTTGGTGATGGATACTTTTTAATTATTATATTTATTCTCTATTGCTATATCCTTCATTTATACTGCTTCCTTTACTAAGTTATTTGTTTATTATCTCTTTAACCACTGTGTTACTCTGATAGTGAGGGTATAGTCTCCCTATAATACCACCATTAGACCATCACTGTTAGTTAGCTGCCTCTGGCATAAGGGGAGGCATGGTTGAGTCCATGCGGTGACCAGTCTGGATACTAGTTCTATAGTCAGGTAGGTTGGCATGTAACAAAGTGGAATCATAGTGGTTTTCCATTGTCTTACTATTTTGGGATTATAGAAAGTAGACTAGGAATTTTTCATCACTTGGTAAATAGTCATTTCTGGGAGTGATCAACCCACATATAGAGAAACACCAAGTGTCCATTGATGGTATTGTTATTTGTGTTGTTGATTGTTATATTTGATTATAAATTCACCTTGAGTGATCAGTGTACTTTATTCTAAATATTGATTTATGATATTTCGATGTTTACCCTTGGCCTAGTATGGAATAGATATAGCATTACATGAATCATTATAGGCACATATGGATTCACCTTCCATGCATGTGTCATTCAATGTAGGTTGAATTATACTTTTTATATGTGGATTTAGTATTTATTATCATTCTTGTTATATTCTACGCTAGGGATTTTAATAACATTCTTATTTTTATATTAGATATTTTATTCTATGCTTGTTGTGTAACATGATTTTTGATTTATTTAGTATGTTCACATGTACATAATACTTCTATGATTTTAGTGTATGATTTTCATGCTTGTCTATGTATCATGTTTGGGTCTTTTTCCCCACTTATATTGTAGCTTTCCATGTTTATTTACTTTGATTTTGTTCTTAATTTTCATTATTAATTCTATCTACTAAATGTGATAATGATATTGGTTATAACTTTAATAAAAAATTGGTTATTAAAGATTCTTCATCAATCTAAATGGTGTTTTCCCACATAGATTGATAGAGACACATTAACTAACTAGTCATGTGATGTTTGATCCCTGAACCATTGGTTACATGGGATGAAACATACTGGTTGCGATTAGATGGGATTCAATTTTCTTTTTTTAATGTGTATTGGAACTTTATAAATTGAAAAATGGAAACCCATATAATTGAACAATCATATATAATCTTAATGTTCCTTGAGACCATTTTAAAATTTTAAAAGATGTAAATTTTAAGCTTAAATAAATTGGTTTCTTATAAACCATTTACATGGACCGACCCATGTAGTTCAGTCATGACTTGTTGTAATTATGAGACAGGCCTGAATAAACCTAATTAGGTTGGTCTTGGTGCTATAATTCTAGTTAAATGATCCCACTGAGGGTCATTAAATCTAAACTTTAAATATGATTTGGGTTGAATTTTGAGGAATTCATGAAGTTTTGATGGGACCCTCATAGATCACCATGTTATGCATTTCTTTAGTAATTAACCCCATGGGGGTATGCTTATATGTTATAGGTATGGTCATTTAAAGTGTCCATAACCACTTATATGGTTTTTATATAGACATATTGTAGCATATTACTTGACCAGTCCCCTCTTTAATTAACTAAAAAAAATTTATCTACTTTGATATTTATTATTTAAGAGGCCATTGTTAATTAAAAAACCAATTACAAACTAAAGGGTGTTTTCTTATATAAATTATAATTTAAAATTTTTTAACTAATCAAAATGTGAGACCCTTATAAATACAGAAAATGGATAAAATGAATTTTTTTTATAAGTTTATTAATTATGGTAGCATTTTAGTAAAATAAATTAATGCTTAAAATCGGTTTGATAAAACAAGCTCATGCACCTTGTGTCATTATCTAAAAAATTGATAAGAATTTTTCCCCTATAACTGGTCTTAGATGTTAATTTTATCCTTTAAAATTATTAAATAATTAAATGTAAATAAAGGTAATGATATAAAATTGAACCTTATGTGGTGTCCTTAGTTTTAACCATCTTGCAAGGGTAGTTTCGTTGTTCCATGATATTTCATTAGAATGAGAGTGGGGCATTACCCATAGGCCTCCTCTTTTATATATTGAACCTAAAATATAGGTGTCAGATCCTAGAGACCGTTTCAGTGCGACCCAGTTATAGGTATGATACTTTATATTTCATTAAGAGGCTATCTCGAAGTAGGTAGCGCCATCAGAACCCTAATCCTCATTAAATGCTTGTGTTGTTTCAGACTTGGGGAGTTGTTCGATTGCCTTTTTTCCCATGTGGGACTCCTTGGTTTCTAGAGTGATACCTTTTATAGGATGGTGTTCATTTGGTATTTTGACCCTTATTACGGGTGTGAGGATTGTTTAATGCATGGTTTCAATGGGATAGACATGCCAAGGGCATGGTCAGTTACTTAGTTGGTTGTGTGACCCTCATTTTCTTCCTATTCAGTGTGGGATGACACGAAAGGTATTCAAAATATTTTCTATTCATATGGGATTGTATGACTATGGGATGATTCTTTTTATAGTCCATCAGATAATATATTCATAGGTATGATAAGAGTATGGATAGTGTCAAATGGTGCTCCATTGTGGAAATGAGTCTTAGGGTAGTATGCATCAGTACACACAATACCCATAAAGTTGGTAATATTTTATAGAGAACCGTATGAGTTTGGAAATATTCATTAAATCATGTATATTTTATACAACGTTCATGGTTAAACTACAATGTATAGTGACCTGTATGTGAATGGAAAATCATACTGGTCCTAATGATCAGGATGATGTTATAAGAAGGATCGAATGTTTTGACATGATGGTCAGTTGTTTTGGATTTTATGCCTAATTTCATGATAGATGTGAGCATGAATATAAGGGGTTTCTTGTGTATGCCTAAATTTTAATCCAATCTAGAACCCCTTCTAGCTACCGGTTTTCACCTATTTTGGTTTAATGCTTTCTAAAAGTGCATTGGACACATCCATTACAAACAAAAAGAGGTTGATGGAGCGTGCACCATTGGATGAGTTCCATTTATTAGTAAATCTAGTTACTAGGAAACTCCTAAGGTGGATAGCATCACATGAATTATAGAAAAGCATGCCTTTCAAGGAAGAAGGAACATAATTGAGAAGGATCACTTGAGAAATGGTCGGTACTAATTTTGAATTCCCTTAAGGCTGCTGAGTTTTGAAATATGTTGTTACTTTCAAGGTAACACAACAATGATATGGTTGTCTATTTATACAACCTTTGAAACCATGATAATTAGTTTGGACTCAAGTGGTTTTTCTGTGTTTATGGGATGCCTTGGGTAGTAAGGGATTCACAATTGGGTAATGATGATGTTTCATCAAGTGAATATGATATCTTCTAAAAGAGCACGTCTTGAGGGGTTCAAATGAACTTTCTGTATGTGGTTTAGTGTGAATTGTTTGAAACCATACCAGTCACTATATCTTTGATGTAAGAGCAGTGTCTCATGTCCTTTTTAGAAATAGTTTGAATCCTCTTAGTGTACTCTCAGTTAAATTAAAATCATGTCCCCTATCTTGAAATCATCTATGCACACTGAGAGAGTGTTTTTATACATTATGCTAAATTAAACTTCATTGGGATTGGTAAATCAACTGTTAGGTAGTTTTGTTCTAGCAACATGTATTTATTACAATGTAATTGTTATTTCTATGTGATACTTGGGTACCTAAGTAGGATTGCCTTGGACAGACTTAAGGACACCAGTTGTTTCCTTCTGACATGAGTTCCCAGTAGATGCCACCCTTGACCTAATTAGTTTTCTTGATGTGTTGGCATCTAGGTTGTGTACCAAAATATCACTTGTAAAAATTGGAGTATGAAATACCTTGGAAGATAAACTTAAACTCCGATTAACGATTCCAAGGTTAACCAGAACTTCAGTAGACCTTTTATGGGACGATTTAATGGTATTGATCCAATTGTGATGGATTGGGTATGAACCCATGTTCATTATGAGGAATGATGGATTAAAGTAAACATTTGGATTGAGGTGCTGTTTGAAGTCGGATATGGGATTTATAGGATTTTCTCTAGGTGAACACAATATTCTTGGGAAAAGTCCTCAATTTTCAGGTTGTGATATATCATAAAACTAAGCAAAACATTTTGAGATTATTCGGTTGGGAATGGCTTGACTTGTTTCTTCTGGTTTGATGAATACAGTTTGAGAGAAACTATTTTGGGCATGCCGTCATGTTATAACATGTGGATTGTAAATTTGGGTTGAGTGTTTTCTTATAAATTTCAACTTCACCAGATTCAATGAGGTTAATTATGATCAACCCTTTGATCATGTCCGGAATTATATTGTGATCATCATTAGAATGCTACGAGAATGCTTTAAAAGACAGTTTTAATGGTGGAGATATTGTGACTCATAATTTCCCTTTCAAATGGTAGAACCTATGGTGGGAAGAAACATAGGCTGGTTTATGGAAGATATGATGGTGGTATTGTTTCTCAAGTAAAAATTCCTCAGAGATTCTCTTTCTCAATGTCTCAATTCTGAAAATGACCGTTGACTCGAGTTTTAAGGGCTCTTATAGCATACTCATTAACTGGTGCTTAGAGGTGCATTGGGAATTCGGAATGAAACATGGTCATTTGATGAATCTTCACAACCTGAGTAGGTTGGTTGTTTCTTTATTCATCTTCCCCATGTCTTCTCAGGGATAAGAAGTTTTAAGGTGAGGAGATTCTAGCATCTGACCTTTTTGGACATGATGAAATTTCCAAAGGAATTTGAATTTTATCATTTGGTGGAAGGGCTATTCCTTAAACCAGTCATTAGAATGTAAATATGATATTTTTAACACTCAAATATTTTTTTAGACTTGGTTTAAGGCCTGAGGGGTTCCTTGGAATTTTCATCGATTTTCTGGAGTGTCAGGATCTAAAACCATGAAAATGGGTGAAGTTGGAGGGGGTGCACGATTTTTTTACAATTATTCGTCTCACCAATTGAAATTGCATGGAATGTATAGTAGAGTTATTGGTCTTACATATATTGGTATAACCTTGTGAGAGGAGCTTCAAGGCCATATAGTTTTCTATAGATTCTTGACATAGGGATTTTTCACTCACAGCGCACGACTTACCCAACCATGTAGACATCCCGTGTGAGGGGTTTTTTGGGCATTAAATCCGGCACCATTGGTGCACGGTTTTTCCAAACATGTGGAAAAACCATTATCCTCTTTAAAAGGGTGTAAAATGACTTAAATTACCCTAAAACCTTTTAATTCATCCTCCTTTATTTTCCTCATACCCACGCGCAACACCCACCCATGAGCTGTCCTCCTCTCATCTAAGCATGAATGCCTCTCCTTAATTCAAACTCTATTTGTTTCACTGTTATATGTGTTGGATAGCTAATGGTATGTTCTTGAAACCTATTGATTCCATTATTTGTTTATATTCCCTTTTTCTGTCTTATTTTGGTGTTACATAATTTTCCCTATTTTTAGGGTATTTTTCCGTTTCATAGATTTCTCTTGAACCATACTGAATCAAGCCTCAATATTGGAAGTGTGGGTCATCCTAAGCATGATTTAGTTGTTCTATTGATTTTTTAATTAAATTATCCCCATTTATAAAATACTTCATTCTTTCAAACACTATTATTTCCATGTGATGCCTCTTAAATGTGATGTTTATTTTGAGAACCTAAATCCTTAAATGTAGTAGCCTATGTGTATTCATTTGACATTTTTTATGGTTGTGAACCTCAATGTTATAATATCCCTTAAGGGTGTGTTCCTTGAATGAATCATTTAATTAATTAATTTTTTTCAAATAAAAACCCTTATTAAGCAGTGTTGTCTTATAAAATCTAAATGCATTGTTAAAATGGAATGTGGCCAGAGGTTTCACATTACTAAGTTACCCCTTAGAGACCAAACCATCTACTAAGTGGTTAATTTCTAATAATTATGGAGCTTACTAGATGACTCCATATGGAACTCATGTTAGCGTCTCCTTTTTCATACAATTGCATGTATGGTGTTATCTTCCATGGGCAGACCACCTAGCCTTAATTCATTAAACTAATGCTTGGAATTCCATAGTAATGGAAAGAACCAATTATTGAATTAAATGACATTTTTAGGGGAATGTCCCTATTTAGTATCCTTATAATGGGTTATAGAATGCTTAAGTACATGGAATCTTTTACATTATAATTGGAATGATTAATGGGTTTGACCCTCCTTATAGATAAAAGTTAAATGTACAAATTATTAATTGAAATGCATTTCTCCTTGAGAAATACTTAGGTCTCTTGGTTATAGAACACCAAGGACAGTCTCACAGGTTACCTAGAATGTATATACATGAGGAGAGATACTTTGAATTCCTTGGATGGTCTCATCATGTTTTTCCTCACCCCCACATGTGTGATAATGATTCCCTATGAGAGACACCATGGATGTGCTCAGTGGATAGATGGTTACACTGATCCATGAGTGATACTTAACCCCCTATGTGAGATAAAAATAATGGTATCTCACATTTTTAATTCACACCATATCGAGAGGGATAATTGGGATTCCATTTATTGGTCATCTTGGATGGAATCTGACAATGATGGGTATTTATTGTGCCCCTGGAACAATACTTGGGATTCCGTTTATTGGCATCTTTAGACAAGCCCATAGTGCCTCTATTAATTTTAATGTTGACCTTTATATTAAATATTAATAATTCATAAACATTTACCTAGGATGTGACCACCAATCCAAATCACATTCTTGGGGTTTGGTCCATCTCATGATATTTGTTTTATGGAGACTTATTACTAAACACATATTATATCTGCATAGGATGGATTTCTTTCATAAACATCCAGCTTAGGCTGAAGTAGGTAGTGTTGTTTAGGTATCCCATGAGGAACCCAGACTGATGTAATTATTTTTTTATCTCCTTTCCTTCATTATGTATATTCACATAGATGTATTTTATATTCTCATATTGTGTTTAGCTTTAGACCCCATTGGTGGTGGCCTGCTGAGTATATCTCACACCCTTCTCAGGCCGCCATTACACCGGTGTACCCGAGCATACTTCATGTCCACAGGTCCAAGGTTTATTGATTTTTTATCCATTGTACATGGTATCATAGCAGCATATAATTGATCTAGTACTTAGGATGCTCATTGAGATCTCCCTTGGGGATTTTTATTCTTTTATTCAGTCATTTATGTTATTGTATTTCCATGTTCTATGTTTAATACATTTGATGCATTTTTCATCTGGGCATGCATGCATAGATTTATTTAGAGATGGATAATTTTCACTTATTATATTTATCTTCCAGTACATTATCTTGAAGGTTCAGGGTGCAGCGGAAGCGCGTGGGTGGATGTGCCCACTTGGCTTTTTGTCAAGAACAATGATCAATTTGGGATCAATACGATGATAAATTCCAGTCTCCATAGATCAAATCATAGAAATTGAATTGAAAAGGAATGTCCTAGAACCAAAAAGTAAGATCATTACAGGTTGATTATAATTAATTTAATCAATTTAGAAGAAGTACCTTTTGGATGTTCTTTCTTCAATGATGTTCTTGATCATGTTCAGATGTGATTCATCGTTGCATCACAGAAGCCACAGGAAGAATTACTCTAGCGGTGATCCACATGTGCACCTCGTATCTCTGGACGTCGACAATGGAGTCTCCGGATGATAGAGTGGAGAATTCTTGGCTTGCGTTGTCTTCCTTAGATCATATTGATCCAATGGATGAGGATCTCTCTCGGTCTTGATAGCATTATTGGAGTAAGAGGATATTTTGGCCTTGAAATAATTCACCAGAATTTTTGTGCACAACGATTCTCTTACGTGTAGGAAAAGAGTTGGGGTTGTGAGGATATTTATAATCAGGGTTGAGGTTGTGGAGATATGAAAATAAATAAATGCATTACACATTTTATTTGTTTCATTGACTCTTATTTAAAAAACCCATGTCGAATAATTAATTCCCTGACAAGCGCCCACGCTGATTTTAAAAAATATCATTCAATAAAATAATATTATATCCTCAAAATCCCGACTGGAAAACTACATGGCATGTAATCATTAATACACGGCGTGTACTTGTTTTCCAAAAATCTACACGGTGTGTAATCATTAAAACACGACATGTAATTGTTTTTCATTTCCTTTCCAAAATTAAAACTACACGGTGTGTAATCATTAATACAATGCATGTACTTGTTTTCTATGAAAAACTACACGGTGTGTAATTATTAATACACGGCGTGTATATCTTGTTTTTCATTTCTTTCTTCCCCCATCATTAAAAAGATTTTTGCTTCCTTGAATAATTATTAAACTACATATGGGAATAATCTTTATTCTACTTCAGATACATGGATACACTTAGTGTGTGACCCTCTAGGTCTCTTTCTCATTGTAATTTGGCGGGCCTGCCTAAAGTCCAAGATTACTGTCTAGAAACGGGTCAAGGAACCCAAGAGAAATAATTTGTCGCCGCATTGACGTGTCACCTCATACAAACTCTTACTGTGTAATTTAATCCCTTTGTCTCAATATCTCATCAAGTAGGTTTCATGGAAGTTTCATAAACCTATATACTTGATCCATCGTTCTTTGACTGCCTGAAATAAACTCATCATTACACTATGGACATGGAATTTCGTGCGATAGTTCAATTTCAATAAAAGGTCCAAGATATCAACTTCCGTAAATGGAAGGGACAAATCCTTCCTCAACTTATCCACTAACAACATGTCACTCATGACGCACCCAACATACCCTACATCCCGCCAACTATCTACATGATGGTTTTCATCAGTAAATCTAAATGTGTGATTCATATAATGAGTTAATTATAATTTTTAGTCTAAGGACCATTACACCCACTCGTAGATAGAAATGTCTGATGACACCAAGACATGTGGAATTGCTACTGACGGGTCTGTTCTTATAATCTCCCATCTTGGAGATTACCAAGTGAGAACTCCATGAGGGAGAGTCTCATCTTCTTATGAGTACTCAAACATGATGGTCTGTATACTATGTGTTCTATCATAGTATGTCATCCAACCATAGAACTTTATTTAAGAATATTGTTATAGAATTTCAAGGTTCTCATCATAGCGGGGATCTGCCATGACCTTATTAATGCAACAAATATTCCAAGACATTATTATATTATAGTCATGCAGAACAATGAACAATATATAATAAGTGTACATTCATGTAATAAAAGTATAAAATAGTTGGTTCTCAGGACACCAACCCTAAAAAACTCCCACTTGGACTAGAGACAACTACCTACGACTTTTAGTCCGCTACACCTCACATGATGATCATGTTTCTGCTGAGTCAAGGATTTAGTCTAGGGGTCCACCATGTTGTCTTCTGTTGAAATACTGATCCCTGCAACTTCACATCTCTACAACAATTCCCTCAAGAGATGATACTTCTGAAGTATGTTCTTTGTCCACTGATGTGGCCTTGGCTCTTTTTCAAGTGCCACCGTTGTATTATTATCACAATAGGGTGTGATAGGATATTTACTGCTAGGTACTACACCTAGCTCTTGGATGAAGCTTCGCATCCATACTACTTCTTTAGCATCCTCATAAGCTGCGATATACTCAGACTCTGTTATAGAATCAGCCACCACACCCTGCTTTAAGCTCCTCCATCTCACTGCACCTCTATTCAAACTGATGATGTAATCAGTCTTTGACTTCATGTCATCTTGATCAGTCTGGAAACTAGCATCTACATTTCCTCTAATGACTAGTTCCTTATCTCTTCCATAAACTAGGAACATATCCTTAGTACGCCTCAGATACTTAAGGATAGTTTTGACTTCCATCCAATGGTGGTCTCCTGGATCAGCTTGATATCAGCCTACCTCACTCAATGTGTAACCAACATCTAGCCTGGTAAATTCCATAGCATACATGACTGAACTAATCACATATGCGTAAGGGATCCTAGACATTTTGTTACTTTCCTCATGTGTCTGAGGACACAATTTCTGGGAAAGATGAATTCCATGTGACACTGGCAAGAATCCCCTCTTAGACTATTCCATACTAAATTTCATCAGTATCTGGTCAATGTATGTACTTTGAATCAGGCCCAATATTCTCTTGGATCAATCAAGATGGATCTTGATGCCATGAATATATGCTACCTTGCCCAAGTCTTTCATAGAGAAGAATTTATCCAACCATACCTTAACTGACTGTAAGACAAGTACTTCATTTCAAATTAGTAATATGTCATCAACTTACAATATTAGGAAAATGACTGAACTACTACTAAACCTTTTTTAGACACAAGGCTCAAATTTGTTCTTAACAAATCCAAATTCCATTAAACCTTCATAAAAATGAATGTTCCATGACCTTGATGCTTGCTTTAATCCATAAATGGATTTTTGCAACTTGAATACCTTATTAGCATCCTTTTGGGTAATAAACCTTTCAAGTTGTGTCATGTAGACATCTTCCTGGAGGTTCCCACTAAGGAAATCTATTTTGACATCCATTTTACAAATTTCATAGTCATGGTAAGCAGCAATAGAAAATATGATTCTGATGGATTTCAGCATCGTAACCGGTGAAAAGGATTCATTATAGTCAATTCCTAGACGCTATCTAAAACCTTTTTCAACCATTTGTGATTTAAAGGGGTTGAATTTCCCCTCCATGTCCAGTTTCTTCTTGAATACCCATTTATTACCAACATGATTTACATCAACTGGAGGATCTACCAAAATCTAGAATTGGTTTTCATACATGGAATCCATTTTAGAATTCATGGCTTCTTTCCACTTGGCAACGTCTGTGAATGCAACTTCTTCCTTGTACGTAAAAGGATCATCATTGTCAACCAATAATGAGTCACCATACTCGGTGACAAGAAAACCATACTGTTCTGGTTATCTCACCTCTCTAGTGTTCCTACGTAGTTCTTGTGTCTCTAGAACAAATTTTTCTTCCACTAGGCTTTGTGGAATTTGTTCTTGTACCGACTCTTGTGTATCATGAGCCTCTACTTCAATGAATTCTATCTCGCTCCCACTATCTCTTTTGGATATGTACTCCCTCTCAAGGAATATGGCATGTCTTTCCACTGTAACCTTTTGGTCTGAGGGGTTGTATAGGTAATATATCCTTGTTTCCATGGGATATCCTATAATGATACACATTATGCCTTGGGGTGCAAGTTTGTTACCTGATGAGTCCTTAACAAATGCTTCTCTACCCCACACATGTAAATTCGATAACATGTCTTTGAGTCCACTCCATAAATCTTATGAAATACCATTTATCATTTTAGTTTGTACTTGGTTTAGTATGTGTGTTGCTGTTTGTAATGCATATCCCCAAAAGGATAATGGAAGACTCGCATGACTCATCATTGATATCACCATGTCCAACATGGTGCGGTTCCTCTTTTCACTTACACTATTCCACTGAGGTGTGTAAGGAGGATTGAGCTGAGATAGAATCCCAAACTCCCATAAGAAATCAATGAATTCTTGATTAAGATATTATCCCCGTCTTTTTGAGCGTAGTTTCTAAATCTTCTTTCCAATTTGGTTCTCAACTTCATTCTAGTATTCTTTGAACCGATCAAAATAATCTGAATTATACCTCATTAAGTAAATATAACCATATCTACTAAAATCATCAGTAAAAGTTATGAAGTATGAGAACCCAACCCTTGCTTCAACTGGAAATGGTCCACACCCATCTTTGTGAACTAATTCTAGAATCTCTTTAGCCCTTTCACCTTTCCCACTAAATGGGGATTTGGTCATTTTTCCTTGTAGACACACATGAAATACACCAAGTGGTTTTAGATCAAAAGAATCTAAATACCCATCTTGAGGTAATTTTGTCAAACGTTTCTGATTGACATGTCCTAGCCGGTGATTCCAAATTTGGGTGTGGTATGAGTCATTTTAATTAACATTTTTATCGATTTCCATTACTTGTCCTGTGTAATCTAACACATAATGGTCGTTATATAAATGTGACCTACCAAAAAAAATTCTATCTATATAAAAGTAGCAACATCCACTTCTAAACATGAAGATGAATCCATCGGTATCTAATCTGGATACTGAAATAATGTTTTTGGTTACCGAGGGTACATAATAACATCCTTTAAAAACCAATATTATCCCAGTAGGAAATGTGAGGTGGTAGTCTCCAACTGCTACAATAGTGAGTCTGGAATTGTTGGCTGCTCGTAGATCCACCTCACCTCAGTCAATCTTTTTGAATATACTTGGTTCCTATATTTGGATACAGATGTGATCACCACAATTTTTATCTAATACCCAATTGGTAGAAATAGATAGATTTCATTCGATAACAAACGCACCTGAAGCTTCCCCTTTCTTCCTTGGCTGGGTGCAGTTTTTCTTCTAGTGGCCCTTCTTGCCACATGCGAAACAAACAACACCCTGTTTCATTGCCTCCGCTTTGATATTCCTTTTATTTGAAGGCCTAGAAGAAGATTTGGGCTTAAATCTCTTCGTCTTCCCTTTCCTATATTCACCATAAGGACATAAGGTTTTTCAGGCTTCATGTCATTGTCTTCTTGGAAAATGAGGATAAAAAGATCAGATAGAGACTTATCAATATTTTTCATGTTGAAGTTCACAACAAAGTTAGAGAAGCTCTGGGGGAGTAAGGCAAGAATGATATCGGTACCCAGTTATTTGGGGAGTTTAAACCCTAGAACCTTCAAGCGCTCAATGTATCCAATGAGCTTAACTACATGAGGCCTGGCTGGGGCACCCTCTCCATGCTTGCTCTGAAATAAACTCTTGGAGTTCTCAAACCGTTCATGTCTTACTGTCTCCTGTTATAGACCATGGAGGTACTCGAGAATGCTATATACATCCATGTATTCATGATACTTCATGAGCTCACTAGACATTGATGATAACATCAAAAATTGAATGTAAAGTTTGTCGTTCAAATTTTGATCATCGACCCGGAAATCTTCATCACTCACCCCTTGGGCAGGCGAATTAGGATGTGAGGACTCCAGCACGTAAAACATTCGTTCATGGCATAGGATAACCCGAATGTGCCTAAACCATTCCTGAAAGTTACTACCAGTGAGGATATTTTCTTTGTCTAGAATTGATTGCAGAAAAAATGTGATTGAAGAGTTTGTTATTTTGATTCTACAAATTAAAAGAGAAAATTTATTAGTATTTTCTCGATTACATTTTATTAGAAATAATAAATTTTTATTAACTCTCCCAGTATTTTATCAAGTCCCAATGGACCTCACCATTGAACTCGGAATGTCTAATTGCTTTGACATTCTAGTGGAAAGGATCTATATTCCCCTTTGCATAACCCCAACAAGGGTTGGTCAAGGTATTGGAAGATATTTAGGTAGGCAGGTCTTTTCCAACTGTGAGCTTACAGTTCCTTGATCTGTTGAGTTGACTCCCCAATCCTGAAATCCTGACTTGGATTTCCTCAAATCTTGCCTCCAATATTACACCAAGTCTATCTAGGTCTACTCCTCTTGATGTAATATGGTTATGTTGACCCAAAACCTTTCATAAGGGATTCCTTTATTAAAGTAAGTGTCCCAAAAAGAGTTGGTCAAACACATAGTTTTATTGAGACTTTCCCTTAATCAAGTAACGGAAGTCTTGGTATGACTTAATATGGAATTTGAATGATTTTAATCATTTATGCATAGTTTCTCATTATCACATGCATGTTAATATTATTTGATACTTGCTTAAGTGATTAACCTTGTTCTGATAATGTTTACGCATAGTCCGGTTTTATTTTATTCCCTCTTTTCATGCTTGTTTATTTTTTTAATTATGTGATCACGACAACACATACATAATAAATAAACCATGAAATCAGATAGAAATAAAATAAGATTTCATTATCATGGGATTCTATTGGTTAGCTTATCTAGAAGTTTGATAAGCTAACCCTGACCTAGGGAAACACACCTTGAACCGATGGTTCGTGTTTTGCATCTCCCACATATCCACCTTTGTATCTTCTTGGGTTGGTTTTGCCCCAGATTCGGGTTTTGAATCATCTCCTCTGGCGTGGGAGATCCTTAATTACACGGGTTTACATTAAAGAAACCATGGGCACGCATTCCATACATTTTATTGGAAGAAGGCTCAGAGGCCAAAAAATTTAAATTAAACAAATTTAAATGAAACCAAACACCCATACAAAGGGTCTTTGGTCTATCTCATGATCATCCATAGCATGCAACGACATTTACGCATATTTAGAATTCAAATTCTTTTAATCGTTCTATTATTTAAGATAATTCGTGCTTGAAATTAATTAATTATGATCTTATAATTAATCAATTATTTATCTTAAATTCATTTTTAAATTCCCTTGAGATTTTACTCATCAATATTCCTTATATGGTGTCTTTGTACATTTGGAGGATACATGGTGAAATTCCATTTATAGAAAGTACACGGCGTGTAGTTTATATCTAAACGAAGTGTGTTTCTTTCACCTTTTATCCAAAGTACAAGCCAGGTGATTTGGCATGTTTTCTTGTACATTGGATATTTTGGCCTACACGGTGTGTAAATAAATCATACACAGCGTGTAATTCCTTGTTATGTGGTAACCGGCCTGGTAATCCCATGTACATGGTACGCGGCTTCTCCTTTGCATACGGTTTCACTTGGGCCGTATTGGACTACACGACCTTTTGCTCTAACATACATGCCGTGTATTCCGGTTCCCATGCACCATTCAATTCTGGTCAACACGGCATAATAAATACTTAGGCATACTCAATTCACACGGGGTGGATTGGTGGACCAGTGTCAGTTCGTTGAACCTAAGTAGACGACGTGTAGTTTTTCATTACACGTCGTGTAATCCAGTTTTGTACAGATAGAAAGAAAGGATCCTCTAGATGAGTTCCTCGTTATTATTTTAATCAAAATTAATATTAAAAGGTTGTTTCTGTCATGTGAATTGAGAAACAAAGGAGGAAGCACAGATCTCGTTTATTCAGATTTATAGGACGATTTATTTCGAATTGAGTCAAATATAAATGCGTAAATTATCAATGAAAACTAAATAATTATAATCAATCTTGTAACCTCCCTCTAATGCTAATTCAAGGTTCCAGGCGCAGCAGAAACACATGGGTGGATGTTCCCACTTGGATTGTTGTAAAGAACAATGATCAATACGGGATCAATATGACGATAAATGCCAGTCTCCACATATCAAATCACTAAAATATACAAAGAAAAGTAAAGTCTTAGAACCACAAAGTAGAATCGTTACAGGTTAATTATAATTAATTTAATCAATTGAAAATAAGCACCTTTTGGTTGTTCTTTATTTTTTGATGTTCTTGATCACGTTCCGATGTGATTTGTCATTGTGTCTCAGAAGCCAAGGGTTGACTTCCTCTAGTGGTGATCCACACGTGCACCTCGTATCTCTGGACGTTACCAAAGGAGTCTCCAGGTGCTAGCATGGAGAAACCTTTTATTGCATTGTCCACCGTAGATCATCATGATCCAATGGAAGAGGATCTCTCTCGGTCTTGAGAGCGTTCATAGAGGAAGAGGTTCTTTCAGCCAAGAGAGAATTCTCCAGAATTGTTGTGCACAATGATTATCTTATGTGTAGGAAAATAGTTGGGGTTGTGAGGATATTTATAATTGGGGTTGAGGTTGTAGAGTTATAATAATAAATAAATGTGTTACATGTTTTATTTATTTCATTCACTCTTATTTAAAACCCCCATGTCAATTAATTAATTCCTTGACCTGCGCTAATGCTGATTATAATTAATATCATTTAATAAAACAATATTATATTCTCAAATTCCTGACTGGAAAACTACACGACGTGTAATCATTAATACATGGTGTGTACTTGTTTTCCATAAAACTAAACGGCGTGTAATCATTAATACATGACGTGTACTTGTTTTTCATTTCCTTTCCAAAATGAAAACTACACAGTGTGTCATCATTAATACACATTGTGCAATTGTTTTCCATGAAAAACTACACGGCATGTAATTATTAATACATGACGTGTATATCTTGTTTTTCATTTCTTTTTTCCTCCATCATTAAAAATATTTATGCTTCCTTGAATAATTATTAAACCGCGTATGAGAATAATCTTTATACTACATAAGATACATGGTTACACTTAGTGTGTGACACTCTAGGCCTCTTTCTCATTGGCATTTGGAGGGATAGCCTAAAGTCTGAGATTACTGTCCAGCAACGGGTCAAGGAACCCAAGAGAAAGAAGTTGACACCGCATTGATGTGTCACCTCATAAAAATGATTACTATATAATTTAATCAATTTTCCTCAATATATCATCAAGCAGGTTTCATGGAAGTGTCACAAACCTATATGTTTGATCCGTTGTTCTTTTACTACCTGAAATAAACTCATCATTACACCATGGGCATGGAATTTTGTGCAATGGATCTATTTAAATCAAAGGTCTGAGATATCAAATTCCATAAATGGAAGGGAAAAATCCTTCCTTGACTTATCCATTAACAACATGTCACTTGTGACGCACCCAATGTAGCCTACTTCCCACCAACTGTCTGTGTGACAATTTTCTTCAGTAAATCTAAGTGCGCGAGTCATGACATGAGTTAATGATAATCTTATAGTCTAAGGACCATTACACACTCTCCTGGATAACAATGTTCAATGACACCAAGACATGCGAAATTGCTACTGGCAGGTCTGTTCTCATAATCTCCCATCTTGGAGATTACCAAGTGCGGACTCCATGAGAGAGAGTCTCGTCTTCTTACATGTACTCGCACATGATGGTCTGTATACTATGTGTCCTATCATAGTTTTTCATCAAACTGTAGAAAATTATTTAAGAATATAGTTATAGCATTTAAATGTTATCATCATAGTGGGGATCTTCCATGACCTTATTAATGAAACAAATATTACAGTACATTATTATATTATAGTCATGAAGAACAATGAACAATATATAATAAGTGTACATTCATGAAATCAAAGTACAGAATAGTTGGTTATCAGGACACCAACCATAAAATATCTTTCATTTATACTTTTTCTACTATTGAGTGATATAATAATCATCTCTTATACCATTATGATACACTGATCATGAGAGTATAGTCTCCCCACCATAAAACTATTAAACTACAACTACTATTTGGTAGACTCTTGCCTACGGGGAGGCATGCTTGAGTCTGTGTGGTGACCGTTCTGGCTTCTGGTTTCATATTCTATCAATCTGGGATGTTACAACTCCTTGGATTCAATTTAATCCTTATCACATACAAATCAAAAAATAACTTAATCATGTATACTGCTAAAAGATATTAGTATTTTCCCAAAATATACTAAATTACATTGAAATTAAAACACATATGATCCCTAAGGTATGAAAATACCTTGATCATGTAATCATCCTAACCTCTAATGTTATCTAAACCTTTTCTTTGGTACCAATAATAACTCCCCAAACATCCACTCCTGAGATCATGTGTGAATAAATATATTATTTTACATATTATATTTGAAATATATTAAATCAACCCAAGCGTAGTAAAACATTATTATAATATCAATATTTAGTAACTTACACTCCAAGGGAATTTTAGGTTAAGAGTTTTAAAGAGTTAAGAAAAAAAAATTAACTATCAAAACTCATATATTTCTCTTCCAATGAAATTTTTTTCCACTTTTCCAAGAATTATTTATTTTACATTAAGTCTTCATCATCACCCACAAAATTCTCTACACATGATACCCTTATATAAATATTAAATATATTACTCTTCCTCTTAACATATGGAAATGGAAACATAATATGGGTTAGCTCAAATTTTCTGTAAGGGGTAGCATATATCATAAGGTATATTTAATAAACAAATGCATGAATATTATTTCCAAAATAAATAAATTTAACAATTTCATAAAACTAATAACATGATCTTGAAATAAATCCCTGGAAAGGATGAAAATAAAAATAATCACATGGATAACTATAGATGATTTTATGGTTATTGAATTCATACTGCCAACCAAATTAATCTTACCATCATGACCTCAACCATGAAATTATTCATACCACCATGATTACATTTAAGACATTGTTTGTACCATCATGACTACATCCAAAACACTATAGGAACAATCATCACCACTTCCAATACATTATTAGTACAATTGTAACAGCCTGAGATTTTCAAAATATGACCACCATGTTAAGTAGAGTGTGTGACAAAAAAATATTATAAGATAATATAACATCTCAATACTTTACAATACATTTATTTGTAAATAAATTCAATCTCGTTGATATCTTGTGATGTTCACAACATCTATTTTAAATGAAACATGACACTCTATTTAAATATTACTATTTAGAAATGACCATCATAACAATGCCATTAAGTTGGTAGTATGAATAGTAATAGCTAAATTAAGAAAATTTAATGGATTATGCCTGTATAAAATAAATTAAATGGTTATATATTTATTATTAATAAGATAATAATCATTTTACAGTAAGATAAATGTTTTCAGAACCATTTTATTTTTCTAAAAGGCGTTTTAGTCCCCCTCTATGCACATAAATTATAATTATTTTTTAGAACATTAATATAATTTATTTCAAAAAATAAAACTCAAATTTTAAATACAAAATAACAAAATTATCTTTTCTTGAATTTTTCATAATTTTTCTGCAATGTTTCATCTTTCATTAAATAGTGAAAATATTGATTTTTACTAAAAAAATTCTTTTCGTTTAAATTATTTAAAAAGTAAAATTATTTTAAAAGTAAAATTAATTCAATAATATTAAAATAACACTAATTTAGGTAATCTTATTCAATATAATATTGAATTTTGATATTAAAACCTTTTATACTTTTGAGAATTTTCTCTTTAACAACCACATATTTCATCACATCCGTGAGTATAATTTTAAGTTGAAATCATCCACTTATGTGAATTGAATTTGGAAAAGTGGATTCTATATTTTGAATCATAATAATTTATATTATCTAAAAATTTAAACTTAATTTTTTACCAAAATTAATAGTGAAATAGTAAAAATTAATTATTGGAGTTAAGAAAAAAAGGGTTTACCATGGGGTTAAACTAAGAAGTTAAGGGTTAAAATGACCTACCAACTTGTAAAAATATTATTAGCTGGGAATATTTCCACCTTATCCTCCCAAATTGTATCTTAAGGTTATTTGAAAAAAAAATCATGTGAATTACTTTATCATTTTTAATTATTTAGGTAAATTTCCAAGTAATTTCCAAGTGGGTTCCCTTTACCTAGTTATAAAGGGGACTCCCTTCCTTCACTTATTAACACCCTAAAAAACTTTTTATCAACCAAAACATTCCAAAATATCTCCCACACATTATTATACATATTATAGAGCTGATGTTCATCCCAAAAGAGCATCCCTAGGGTTCTTAAGAGGAGATCCAAAGGACGTTTTTCTTAGAGAAGATAATTATCTTAACAAAGCTATATCATTTTTTCCGCCATAAATTATGTATTAACACTAAAAATATAATTAAACTGTTATATACCATATATTGAGATATTATTATGTTTATTTCATAATATTTATCCATATCCCCTTATATCATAAGGGATACGAAATAATCGATCGTGTGTATAACGGACTATATCCTTGCAAACTGATATAGTTTCGTTGCTATCACCACATTTCACGGATGTATATAAGGATAGATTTACCAAATTCATATGATATATATGATATTATTATAATTTATTAGTTTTAATATCACATATACCTTTTTAATATTTATTCCATTAAAAATGTGATGGCGTCGCTCATGTGAACGGTGGACTACTGCCTCCCAAAGTGATGTGATTTGTTTTTCACTAACACTTCACATGGAAAGTAATAAAAATAAATTTAATTATTATATATGATATATATAAAATGATATAAATTATTTAAAATTAATATATAATACACTTACTTACCCTTTCATCCTTTAATGGTATGATATTGTCGTTCATGCATACATATGGCCTATCGTCCCCATAAAGTGATACGATCCATTTTTTATACCCAATTTCCAAATATGGTTATAAGGATGTATCTAATGAAAAGAAAGATATTTATAAACATAATATAATTATAGATATTATGGAATTATATCTTATATACAAAAAGTGAATCATTCATGACAAAATATGCATGAGAAAATAAGGTAGTTAACACCAGAAACAATGAAAACAATGAAATATTATTAACAGAAATGTGGTAAAATATTATAGGAGGATAAAATATTGTATAATATATATAATTATGTTAATTTAATGTATTTATAATAAACATATATTTAATATATATGATGTTTCAATACATAATAAGGAAATCATACATATGGTAAGGGTTTCTCATCTCACATTCAATTCGGCGAGACATATGTCATATTCACCACTAATTATTTTGTGTGGTGTATATTCTTCCCATTTTTATATATTATATCATTAATATATTTAACTTCATGAGATTGAATGTTTTTTTAATTTACTTCTTTCAGAGGGTTTATGATTCAAAAGTTACCAAAGTAGTAAGGGTTTATTTCACAATCTCATCGATATTCGAAATTGTTTTTGTTTAAGTCTATCTTTGGGGAATTATTTGGTATTTATGTTATAAAACCAATTTTTTTCCTTATAATTTAGTTATTAATGATATTTTCAAGTAATAGTACAATTTTCTCGCTCTTTGGTATAAAAACTGATTGAGAAATGCTTTAATGAAAATCTGACTTTATTTATCTCTTTAGTTGAAAATCATCTTTCCTCAAATTCCATGTTTTATAAAAATGTTTTAAATGTTTTTAACATTTTACCAATGATTTATTAAATAAAATTTAACGATATTTTTATTTTTTTAAAAAAATCTAAAATTAATATTCCATTCTTCTTCAAAACAAGGTTTGTTTGGATATAACCCCAAATGTGAAACGAATCTTTGTTTTAACATGTACGACATGAATGAAATTTCCTACCATCATAAACACTCAATATCATAAAGATTGATTTATATATTTTAAGAGTTATTTTTAAATAAATTTATTTTCAAAATATTTTGTGAACTATTAGTTTTAGAAAATCAATTTTCAATGTGAAAATATTATTTTCCAAAAAAAATAATGACATTATTATGTTATTTATATTCATAAAAGGCATAAACCCTTTATTTCACTTATGTTCACATGAGTATATGTTTTATTTATGTCATCCTTATTATTTTTTTGGATGTTTTATGATCATTTTGACAAATGATGTAAAATTTTATAACCATTAACCATATTACTCTCAATATTTTATAATTATGTTTATTTTATTGGGGTAAGTATTAACATTTCATATGTTAGTTTTTCAATACAAATATTTTTGATGATTATGTTTCACCCCTTTAATATGAAGAATGTATTGGACTTAATATGAAATGGGTGGGTCCCTTTTATATATAGTCCCTTGATGCATTGGTAAGTCTCATGGGACAAAGTATATTGGGTTTTGGCCTTACCCATTTATTTACATGTCTAGGTTTATAGTGTCAATGTTATGTTTTAGATGTTCATAATTATGAATTACATCATTATGAGTCTAGTTATTGATATTCCATGTGATAATCTGATTAGTTAGAATATTCATGGTTCTATTTACAGGCTTATGTGACTATTTATATCGAATTATTTGATCAACATTTATTACTTATATATTATTCTCAATTTATTGATTAAATGGCATGTGTTTCAGTTATTTACCCTACCATATTTATTATGACATATTTATTCATAGATTCTTTAATATTCTTATTCATATTGGGAATATGAGATAACCCAATTATTATTTATTATTTTCCCCAGGATACCAAGAAGTGTTTTTTGATTAATATACATGGATACACTATGAGGAATTATGGAGTTCTCAAAGAAAATACATTGTATATTTTATCTTTTTAATTATAATAATAATTTCAAGTATTTATCTAATTTAAAAATACTACTGAACTATTTGATCCTTTGGTATGTGAATCCTTGTATCTTATGCCAATGTAATAAAGTAGAAACTAGCACTGTGCTATTAGGGTTTGGGTTGCTACAACTATCATGATTTCAACCATGAAATTATTCTTACGATCATGAATATAGATATGAAATTTTTGTAGCTTTCATGAACACATCCAATATATTATTTTTTTATCATCTCCACATCCAATACATTATTGGTACTATCAATACCACAACCAAGAAATTATTCTTACCTCTATGGCCGTATCCAATGCACTTTTATTACCATCATGATCACGTAAAATATATTATTTATACCATTATGAACACATAAAAGACAAGTTTGGTACCACTATGATCACAACCAGGAACTTAATGCTATTTTCATTACCACAACCAAGACATTATCTCAACTAATATATTTTAGGGTTTTTTCTTATTCTACCTCAGCTAAATCAATTATATCCACAATAATATAATGAAATCAATATTAAAATATAACTAAAATTTTATTATATTATTGTAAAAACCATTATCTACCTTCCCCTCATTTATACTAGAATTAAATTGTCTCCCATATTATTGGCTATTCACCAACTTCATGGATGAGGTATTTGATTTTTCATCACTACCTTCACTGTATTTTGTAATAATCATTTTATATTTAAATGTTAGAATAATAATTATATTCTATTTTAATTCTTATACTGGAAATATATATGTTTTTAGTTCAATTATCAATTCATTATTTTAAGGTAAAATGATTAAATGAATCCTCTCTATTTAATATTTAATTTAATGTACTATTCCATTAAATTTTGTAAATCTTATATGATTTCTAAAAGTAGTCATTATTCTATAGAATAAAAGTTTGTCTTATTTATGATATTAATAATACTACTATGTGTTTACCTTCTCTAATGGTTCTTTACTCATTTCTTAAAACAATACTTAAGTGTTTTCTTTATAAACATACTTATCCACTCATTTCTTATGAATTTATCTTCTCTTAAACTCAAAATTTAATATATATTTTTATTTTATAAAATATTAAAATAAATAAATATTTATTTTCTTATTCTCTATAATGATCTGGGATTAGGGACCCATTAAATTAATACTATATTAAATACCTTGTGTCACAAGAAACACTGAACTAATGCAACACTATACTAAAATGAATTGAGACATATTAAAATTACATGAATAATATAATAATTAGTATATAAAAATATAATAATCAATTAAAATAATTATACCATGTTGTTTTCTTTGATTAATATTTTAAAAAATATGTATTTTGAAGAACCATTTAAAAAAATGGGGTATTGTATTTTACATTAATAAATTAAATTGTTAATAGTTAAATGTTTATTATAATAAGAAATATTTACATTTATAAAATAGTATATAAATATTAGATTATTTATAAACCGATATGGAATAAGACTAAAAACACTTGAAGTTTAAAGAAAATATATTTTTAATAAAATCATTATATATATATATTGTATCTCATTTAAAAAATAATTGATAAATTATTGAAGATATACTAGAAAAAAGAGGATGGAGATTGGGGGAGGTGACCTTGGTGATCTTCATGGTGACTCTTAGTCAAATCCCAAGTTATCTTCCTCTAAGGAAGAGCTTGATTCCACCTTTGTAATCATAGAGCTATTTTTGTTTTGTAATCGTATGCAAAAACCATCCAACGATGTAGTCACTAGAATGAGTTATGGGAAAAAGGGACTAACTTTAACTTTCAATCCATTTGATGATGAAGAAAAGAAGCATATCATTAGAAAAGGAAGCATAATGCATCTTTATATTGACATGGATGATGTAATCTAGAGCCTTGATATTTTTATGTTTTCAACTATTGCTCTCATAACCTTACTAGAAGGGGGAAACCCTTGAAAAGTAGAAGAGATTTTCAAATTAATTTCTTTTATTTTGGGTTTCTCTAATTGAATGTTAACATTTATTGGTCATGGTTTTTCCATGTGGTTTTTCATTTGACCATTTTAATCAAATATAATAGGGAATTTCTTTTTTTCATTGAAGATCGGTTTACTCAAAATATATGAATGGGATCTGAGATTTAATCCTTTTCAGTTTAGGAATACTTCTTCCTATGTATGGGTCAATGTATTTGGCTTAAATTGTATTTGATAGAATCCTAATATTATTATGGACATTTAATCTATAATTAAAAATCCAATTAATATGGATAAGAAAACATGGGCTACTAGGTTTAGGTATTCTGCTCAAATTTTATTGAAGTTTGATCTCTTGAATAAATTTATTGAGAAGGTTTTTTTATCAACAAATTATGATAATATTAACCAAAAAGTTGTGTATAAATAGGTTCCATGTTTTTGTTTCAGTTTCAAAACGATTGAACATAACTATTTGAATTGTAGGAGGTCGAATGAGAGCTTCTGTTTTTGAAAAATGGTTTTTTATTATATGATAGATTACATAAATAATTTTTTTTATAATAATAAGAATAAAAGACATATTTTGTGTCTACGGTAGTGATTTATGGTGGTCAGACTAGAAAATATTCTCCAAATGGAACCAAGTTTGATGTTTCACATATCCATGTAATTGTTGGTGGTCCTGTAGATAAGGATAACACTGATCCTATTAATGAGGATAATAATAATACAGTCACTAATTGGGTAATGAGAGATTATAACATCCTAAGGTATCAAATAAAGTTTTTATACAATATAAAAAGGATGGAATCTAGGATGAAAAAACATATAAAGTGGCTATGACTAATGAAAATCATCTGGTGGTGAGAATGATTTGTATAAGAAATATTTTTCATGGAATCAATCCAATTTTAATGATAATAAAGAGAAATTATTTTTATCTAGTGCACTGAAGGTAAGAATAAAATACTAGATGGGGGAGGTTTTGACTCTATGAAATAAAATAAAACCAAACTATACAAGGATTATTCAAATATGGAATAAAAAATAGTTACAATGTCTTCTAAATAAGGATCAAGGAATTTCCAGATATTTATAATGAATATAAATATGAAAAATTTAAAGGATAATTACACCTTATAGATGATATCAGTAATGATTTTGATAAGTGGGTTGATAAAAAAGATGAAACAACAATCCATAAATATTAATTTGGTTTGTTTAGTTTTGACACATATCCCGATATCTAGAACTACATGGTCTCAAATATTGAGAATGATTTTAAAAGTAATCCTTTTTTAGAATATAAAATCCTCACTTTGACATGAATTAATTTTGTTTTTCATGTCTTCATTTTTTCTATATAGGTTCTTCCTGATGATGTCTTTAGCTACCACCTAATTTGTTTGGGGTCCACAATTCTCATTTAAATAAGATTCACATAGGAATTTGAGGAGTCTATTCACATCATGATACATTGGTATGGGGTAAAACATATTCACTATGGATATTTTTTAATTAATATATTGTTTCCACCTCATGCTAGGATGTGCTATCAATGTGGTAGAAAATATGATGTGCAAGTTTCTCGCATGTTGCATAGGGTGTTGATTCACAACATTATGTATTATAGTTGCATTGATTCAACACATGGATTAGGAAACAACAAATGAATTATGGATGGAAAACATGATGTGAAAAGGTTCTAATATAAGGTTTATGGGAATTGTGATGTTTTTCTGATGGTGTTTCTCATTGGTAGCATTGTGTATGGATGCACAGTGTGAGAAATTATGGTTGTGTTTTTTCTTTTTTTCCACATAGGTGTGTCTATAATTTTAATTATAGATTACAATATATCACTGGGTAATTATAATATGATGGGATCTATGTATGTATGTTTCCTTTTTCTATTGGCAGTATCCTCTTTTGGTCTAGTTTGGCCTATTTTTTGTACTTAGTACCTTGTATTCATAAAACTTTTGTATGATTTTTATTTTTCAATAAAATTTCCCTAGTTCTTGGAATTGGTTATCCAAATCCATGAATTAAGCTATTTTTCTTAAATTTTAGAATTTAAATTTGAAAAAATAAATTCATTTTATGATTAAAAATGTCAATATTATCTTAGGATTGTTTTTTGAGACTTTTATAAAAATTATTTTTAGGTGAATAGAATAATATATTTGTTTTAAAAATATTGTTCCTATGATGGAATTATTAAGTTATAAGAATTATTTGGAAAAATATAAACCAATTTTTTAGAAAAAATTTGTATTCCATGAGTTATATTATAAATTTAGAAATATTGATTCTTGATTACAAACTAATATTTAATGTTTTAGAACTTAAGTGATATTTTTTTATAAGTTATTTTTAATAAATCATATACTAATTTTTAAATTAAATATTTATCGTATTTATAAATTAAATTAAATTAAATTAAATTAATTTTAAATATTAAACAACTGGGTCATAATTATATAAAAATTAACAATTTGTTTCTAATAATACATGATAATTTATTTTACTAAAAAATAGCTACCATAGTCAAATATAAAATGGAAAAGGTAAAAATATAATATTGAATGACCTCAAAAATGTTTTAAAAATTTCTGGGAATGTGTTGTTGAGTCCTTGATCAACTTGTTTTAAAGTGTATTTTTCCAATACATCTCTCATTTATGAGTTTTGGTGATTAAAAGATTCCCTAATTTTATTCTAGCAAGTTTATTAAGTGTTACAGGTTATATTCATCGTATGATGTGTATTCAAGTATTTATCTTATGCAAGTATTATTTCGTACAAAGTTCAAGTAATATCTTTAGTTTCTCAGAAATAGAAATGACAATGTAAGAATTTATCTTATGATGTTCGAACAAATTCACTCAGGAGATACTTCAAGTCAAGAATGAAAACATGAAGGACATGTTATTTTGAAGATTTTTTTTATATATCAGAAGTTGAAGTAAATTGAATTCAATGATAGTAACACTTTATCTTGCGCCAGTGAATTATCTTATGATATGATTAAGAGTGATTATCTTATGAATCCAAACTTCTTTATCTTATAGAAAAGATATCCGATGATGAACAGTGTGTTTAGCCAATATCCTATAAAGATCTGATTGTACAGAATTTTTGAATTTTATTTATTAAGATCATGATAAGTCATTTCATACCTTTTGGGTATATCAAAAAAAGAGTATATATTTATGGAAAGACCAGACTCCATAATACTTACCATGAATAAGAAATTTTAGTGAATGAGAAAATCTATGACATTTTGGTTGCAAAAGAAATTCTATATATGGAAGAAATGTATACATACTCTTATTATCATTTCTTATCAATATCCCTTCATAGACCTTTCAACTATTAGGATTATACTATGGTTAAGTTCACAACATCATATATAAGTAATAGTTGGAAATGACACAAAAAAAGGGAAAGGTGTGTGAAACAAATAATGTGAAGGTAATGAAATAAGGTTTCCCCAATCTAACACTAGAGAGATATATATATTTAAAATACAAACTTTAGGTACTAAGCTTATTTATTTCATAAGTTACACTTAAGATCCTCCCAAACTATGATTGAATCTTTTCTTCTCTAAGGATGAATCTTCATCTACTTCAGTTGTTACTTTCAACTGTGTGCTACAATTATTTCTAAAATATTGTATCTCATTCTACTTTGTTTTCACATGGTGTAATAGTATGTAAGACCATGGATAGTTCTTGTAACGGGGGAGCATGGTTGAAAGTTCTTCAACCTTTGTATTAAGTGAAAACTGCTTTTACTCAGCTCGAAGCCCCCATCAAAAGGGTTTCATTAGTGAAAATCATCAAGCCAGTGGAGTAGAGTGTTTGTGGAGTGGACTAGGGGATTTCTATTCCTCGATCCACTATAAACTTCTACGTTCAATTTCCTTTCTTCATGTTTTACATCTCTGCTACATATACTATTAAGAAAGAAAAATGGATGTGTATACTTCAAAGAGGGTGGTATATATTTCAAATAATCTTTTAAGAACTCAATTCACCCCCTCTTGAGTTATTCAATTAGTCATTATCTGGGACAAAAATTGTTATTAGAGAAAGTGACTTTTGATTTCACAACTATCAAAATTTCAAGTCCAAATATCTATCAACAAATGTTTGCAATCGTTGATAACAAAGAAGGTATGTCAATGGTTACAGATCCTTACTTTAATATTTAAAAATATTTCTACTAGAAAGCATGCTTGGTCATTTATATGAAGAATATTGGTCTGATAGTCTATCTCAAAGTAGTTAAGCCCTAAAAAATTCCGAAGACAAAACCTGAAACATGATATGTTATATCTAAAGAAAACTATGATATAAATTCCAAAGATATTAATTCTAACATCTATGGGTTAGGACCAAATGAGAATAATGAATTATATCAATTTCAAATATTATATGAAATGTGGACTACTATAATTGCATCATTTGAAGGTACTAATAATGTGAAAGATTTTAGATATGATATATCCAAACTTAAGTTTGGTACTTTAAAATGGATGGAGGATAGAGAATTACTTAACTGACTGGAATACACACTAAGATCATGAATAAAAATGATGCTCTAGGAATTCCTATCACTAATACTAAAGAAGAATTTAAAGTTATCAATGGATTACCACTTAAGCGGATTGGAATTTATGCTACTATCAGACAACCTAAAGAGGTAAAATATTTCAAGATAAAAGATCCCATTGGATTTCTTCTGATGTTTGAATCCAAAATGGAAACTAAAAATGAGAAGCCCAGAATAATAAAAAATGAAAATGATTCCTTAAAATAATCTACTTCCAATGATGATAGAAAGAGTATAAAAAATTATAAAGCATATAACGAAGAATAATTCTTAAGAAAATATGAATCTAATGATGAGATTTCTCAATTTTCATGAAAGATAAAAAAACATATAACAAGATATGAGGACTTATAATACCTTTTAATAAGCACATAAATAATGGTGATAACTCTAAAGAGTTGAGATACTATAAATGAAAAAATATAGGACACATCAATCTTGACTATCTGAGAATCAAAGATAAAATGATGATAGAAAATAAATATTTCCAGGAGAATGGCTATAAGAAGTCTAAGAAATCAATGAATGAAACCTAAAGTTCTTCTAAATGTTCCAATTAATACACATCATAATAATCATAATCTGAAACTAAAAATAAAAAGGCCAACATATGATTTATGATACAATCAGATAAGGTACATTCTTACTACTCTTCTGAGCATGAACATAATTCAAAAAATGAATATTTCTCATAAAAGTAACTAAATTAATAATGCACTATATTGGAAAAAATGTTTTAGATCCTGAAATAGAAAAATAAATCTCTTCAAAATTCCTATAATAAAGTCAGTAGTGAAGAAGAACGTCTGAATAATCAGATTTTAGAACATAAAGATTAGCCAGAAAATTCCTATGTTTTGAATGATAAAAAAGTTAAAAAATTGAAAATATATATAAATAAGTTCAAAATTTTAAATATTCTTCAAGTGTTTTTTCAAAATGATATGACTAATTGAAAAAAAAACTCTTAGTCAAAATAAACCTAGAAAATAAAAATCTAGAATTGGAAGAAATAGTGAAAAATTCAAGCTTTATAAGGAATATTTTATGCCATGTTCGGAAAATAAATATCATCCTAAAGTTATTTGATTTCATTTTAGTGAAATAGAAGATTTTGAAAATATTTTTGACTTGAAAATCCTCAAATTGCTAGAATTAAAAATATTTTTCCCTCAAAATATTTTTCAAAACAAACTATAACGTTTTTTGGAAAATAGAAGAAATTATGGATACCTAGATCTTTTATAGAAAACATTTCTAGGCCCAAAATAATTTTGGTACAGAAAAAACCTATTGTTTGATTTATTATTGTAGGAAATTAGTCGTATGAACGAAAATGAAAAATGGTTCATGGACAGTGGTTTTTCAATGAATATGAGTGTATATTATTCTAATATTCATTCTTTAACCAAAATTATATGGAGGATATGTCATTTTTAGAGACAATGAAATAGTAAAAACAGTTGGCATTGGATTATTTCTAAATCCAAAATCAATTGTTATCAATAAATTACATTACATTGAAGGATTGAAGTACAACATGATATATTATATTGGAATAAACTATGCGATTCATGCCAAATGGGTAAGAAACATAAGTCATCTCTCAAATCGATTAAAAAGTTGATACTTTTAGATCTCATGAACTTATACACATAGATATGTTTATACTAACTAGAACTGTAATTATTGTGAGTAAGTCATTTGTTTATTTATTAGTTGATAATTTTTTGAGATTTACATTGGTTTACTTTTTAAGGCTAAAAATGAAGCCTATTCTATTTTTATTAATTTTTGAAAACCTTTTAAAAATTAAAGGAATGTCAAAACCATGTATTTAAGAAGTTATCATAGAGAAGAGTTTAAGAATAATGAATTTAATTCTTACTACTTTATTCAATGAATTATACATACATTATCATCCCCTATGACACCTCTATATAATAGTGTTGTCGAAATGAGAAATATAACTCTTCAAAACATTTCTAGGACTATGTTATGTGAATATAAAATGCCCCCTCATTTTTGGTCTGATGATATTAATACATCATGTTATATCATTAAAAAAGTAATGGAAAGAAATATTTTAAAGTAAAAAACCT
Source organism: Viscum album (assembly GCA_963277665.1). Lineage (NCBI taxonomy): Eukaryota > Viridiplantae > Streptophyta > Magnoliopsida > Santalales > Viscaceae > Viscum > Viscum album. The sequence goes on from OY728159.1 coordinate 1,870,358,783, forward strand.
ATGAGTTGTGGAATAATATAAAACCCAATGTTGGATACTTCAAATTATTTGGATGCAAGGTTTACATCTTGAACACAATGGATAATCTTGGAATGTTTGATCCAAATCCTGATGATGTTATCTTCATATGTTACTCTACCACTTCCAAATCTTATAGAGTTTCCAATAAAAAATCAAGGATTGTTGAGGAATTAACTCATGTGAAATTTGATGAAAGTGAAACTTTTGGTCACAAAATGACGCATATTGATGATCAAAATGATTTTGTCAAAGATATGATAACTAAACCTTTCTTTCATGGAAACAAGGATATTTATTTATAACATTATTACCTTAAATAAAATCTAATGAGGTAAGACACTAGAGAACCAGATAGTGTGTTTCCTAGAAAACCCTTAAACCTTAAAGACCATCCTTCAGAAATAGTTATAGGAATCATTGATAAAGTAGTATGAACTAGATTAAATGTATGAAATTTAGTATAACTCTTCTCCTTTTATACTAATTAGAACCTAAATACATAGAAGAATCTTTATCAGATGAAAGTTGGTTTTTAGAAATACAAGAATAGCTAAATCGTTTTAAAATAAATAAATTATGGGAATAATTCAAAAGACCATCAAGCCATTCTATAATTGGAAAAAAAATTTGTTTTTATAAATTAGTAAGATGACTATGGTGTAATAATAAGAAATAAATCTATATTGGTCACCAAAGGATGTAATCAAGAAGAAGGAATAGATTACGAGTAATCCTTTTCTCCCATTTCTAGATTATAAGATATTAGAATTATTCCAGCATATTTATTCTATATGAATTTTTAATTATATTAGATGGATGTAAAATCTTCCTTTTTAAATGTTTTTTTAAAAGTGGAAGTTTATGTAGAACAACCTCCTAGTTTTTAAGATCCTCCTTTTCAAAATTATGTGTGTAATCTTACAAAAACTCTATAAGGACTTAAACAAACGCCAAGGGAATCGTATGAAGGATTAAGTTATCTGCTTCAATCAAATGGTTTTACTGTAGAAAAAAATGATTCTACCATATTTAAGAAAACATGTTTTTATAATATTTTACAAGTAAAAATATATATAGATGATGCTATTTTCATATGAATAAATCAAAATATTTGCAATGATTTTTCAAAATGTTTTTAAAAAATTGAAATGGGCATGGTGGAAAACTAAATTATTTTATTTGATTTCAAGTTTATCAAAAAGTATTTAGAAAATATTTTAAATCAATGAAAATACACACTTGAATTACTTAATAAGTTTTGACTTGAAAACAATAAGACTTACTCAACTCATATGAGTTCCAATATCAAGAATGACTCTAATGAAAATAAAGAACTAGTTAAAACAGGTTTTATAGAGGAATCATTGGAAATTTGTTATACCTTACTAGGAGTAGACCATACATTATGTTTCCATTATGTCTCTATAAAATATTTCAATCGAATACAAATTAATATTATTTAAATGTTTCAAAAATAATTTTAATATATTTAAAGGGAATCATAACTCTTACTCTTCTTTTTCCAAAAACCAATGATTATAATTTAATTTCATACTCGGACATTGATTTTGCTGGATGTAGATTAGATAGAAAAATAACCTCAAGAACAAGTAATTTTATTGGTAAATCTATCATTTCATGGTCAAGCAAAAAAGAAACGTTATTTATTATTATCAACTACTAATTTTTAATATATTGTAATCGGAATTTTTTGTGTAGAGGTGATATAGATGAAAAAAATCTTAATGGATTTTGGATTTAATTTTAATCATGTTCGAATCAGATGTGATAACACTAGTGCTATCAACATCTCAAAGAATCCAATAAATCATTCAAGAACAAAGCATGTTGACTTAAGACATCATTTCTTAAGAGATATTCCATAGAAAGGTGATATCACTTTAATTTTTTTTATAAAGAAAAAAATCGTAGATATATTTACTAAACCCCTTTCTACTGATAGATTTGATTTTATTAAATATAAATGAGGTATGTTTAATTTTATGATGTAATATTTTATTTCATATATATATTATATATATAGTGATCATGTTATTTGATTCATTTAAAAATATCTGTATATTTTCGTTTTGAGTAATGGACACATCTCGTAGGCTACATCATTTATATTTATTAATAATTATTCTTACATTACTACATGACTCAACATTTATCACGAACAAAAAAAAGTGAGATTGAGTATCAACTCTACATGAAAAACAACTCAAAAATCCTTTAAACACTACATTCTCTTCAATCAAACATGTGATACCCTAGCCATTTCGACCATCAAATCCATAAACCCTCGGAAAATGGACAAACCCAAAGGATCCTAGGTGGTTCATCTATCAGGATGAAAGGACAAAAGATATTAAGAAAATTTTTGAGTGGAAGAGCCATCGATTTAAAATGGTTGGACATAAATGATACATTTTTGAATAAGGTTATGAATCATCATGTATGGGAATACATTTCTGATTCATCATAAACCCATTAAGTTTTTAAGAAAGAATATTGTAAGTTATATTAGTTTTATACTTTTCACATTGGTGAAAATGAAGACATTGTCACTAAAACGGTCAACAAGAAAGATTTTTCCCTATCATCTGTTAAACTGGCTGTAGATTTGAAAGTTCATCATGAAAGATATCCATGATTTTAAACCTATCTACCATCCATAGATTGTGTTATTCCAATATAAATCATGAAATCTATCTTTGTAATTTTTTTTATCAAGAAGAAGTAAGTAAAGACCCTCGAACAAAAAAAAAGAATATTTTAGTAAAATTTATTCAGTCTGAAATCGCTCAAAGTTATAGTGATTTTGAGAAAAAAAAATTAAGATATTTTTTTATTTATCTATTTATTCTTGAAAAACATGTAAATTTATCATGATATATCATGATATATATGTTCCACTTTCAATACAATTTCCTAAACATCTATCCATATGGGCCAATTATTACCCTAATATTTAGAAAAGTTATAGTGGTCTTGGATGGAAATGGTTCAATGAAATGTCATGGTCCAGTGACTCTGAATCCATCTATTTTAAATAAGAGTGGTTTACATTGGTATTTATATTTGAAAAATTTTATTCCATATAGTTCTATGCCCAAAATATACCCTACTCAGATTCAGGGGACTATTCTAATTTCATTAAAACACTAATAGTTAAAGAATAACCATCTCATCAGTCTGAGACTAGACTAAACATTGTCGAGGAAGATGAAACTCTTCATTTGAGAGGTATAATTAGGATTGGTATTCTTAAAATTCCTCAAGATATTGGTCAGGAAAGCACATTTCACGTTCCTGCCTCTCCACCAGTTAAAAATATAAATGGAAGGATAACAACATCTGTCACTCGGATATATTCCATTGATCCAGACAAGAATATCTCTATAAGGTCAAGAATGTCTCCACTTCTAGTTCACTCTCAATCTCAAGAAATGGTAATAATGGATGAAGAAAGATAAAAAATAGGTTTTAAAAATTCACACCACAAGGATGATATACCAATTATCATTGAAAATAAACATGTTCAAGAACATAGTACAAAAGTTCACCAGGAAAGAGATTCGCTTATTCCTCAAGGTACTCAGAATAAATACGTACCATGAAATGAAATGAACATTTCAATGTTAGCCTCTGATTTTGAGACACTAAAAGATTATTTTTCTTAATTAAATCATCAATAAATAACCCTATGTTAATAAATGGCCTCTAAATATGAAATTCAGAAAGTTAGACTATTGATACATTCTTTTTTTAGAAAAATGTTTAGAATAACCTCCTACTACAATCATACTCACTTTACATGTAAATTCATTACGTTTGGAACTATATCAATTTTTTTAATCCATCATTGTAGTTATCGATTCTCTTCAATGTGATGTTATGACCAAAAAAGTATTTCAAAACAATCAGAGAACATTTTGTGATGAAGTTAGTACACTTCTAGTTACAATAAAGCAAACTATTATAGTTGTTGATATATAAAAACAATAGTTAAGATGTATTCTCACTCTAAGGATTTTATAATCTCAAGAACACTCTTTATAAGTGAATAAAGACATAATTTTCTTCATCACCCTTCTAGGAATGTTATTTGGATCTTTTATGAATAACTATGCCAAAATTAAGAAGAAAATTAATCATCATCATCAAGAAGTGATGAGAAACCTCAAGAAAAGTTTCTCAGAATATGTTGAAGTTAAGATCGATGCTTTTACAAAATTATCCGATAAAGATGATCCCTATAAGGAAATGAAAATTATTTATGTCATGGGGATATCAGATAATCAGGTCGAAGTTTTAAAGAACCTCATCTTTAGTTGTGAAAATAAAGGATACCTCTAAAATTTTATAAGAAATTTCTATCAGCAGATGTGGAATGAATTTACAAGAATTATAGACTACTGCAAGAATGAAATGGTCAGATGAATTGACGCTTAAGTGGATTCACTTTTTCAAATACATGTGAAGAGGGTACCTTGACCCCAAATTTTTGATTGTTATATATATGCCTCATAGCATCTGAAATAAATAGATAATCCTATAATGGATCAAGCTAGGTAACATAAAAGGTTTGAAATAGACAAATCTTCATTATTCCTTGAACCATTCTTTAAACTACCCTTTACTCATGTATATAACTATGATATCGAGAGGGTTTAACAATCTACTTGTAAAATTCAATCAACACCATTTAGGTTTTATCATGATTATCATGCTAGTCTTGAAGCATCATCACTGATGTTAGGTGATGTTGTTTTTAAAATTGCAGATCCTCATATGACTTTATCTTCGTTATCTCATGAGAAACTCTTCTTGTTCATGAACCCACCTCCTAAAAACTATTTTCAAAAGAAAAATTGATATTTAACCCTCAGGAAGTTCGTTACGTTCATTTCCCAATGGTTGGGCCTCTCTAAAACATTTAAATTATGTCAATTTTCTATGGCATTTAAGCATCTTAATTAGTTTTCTCTAACATTTCCTTTGGATGTTCATGATAACACAATTTATGATTTTACTAAATTAATTTTCTTATACCTTTTATATGATGATTATAATTTTTAAATATTTACTTTTAGAATGTCTAGGTTTTTTAATCAGAATTTATTTTCACTCTTTAGATCTTCGTTATTTCTCTTATTCTGATATTTTAATGTTTCATTATGAACTAGTCTTTTTTCCAATAATATGTCTGTTAACTAACATTTGTGTATAATATGAAATTTTTTCCTTCTTACACTTCATTTTTATATAAAAAATGGGGGTAAAAGAAAATAAAAATAAAAAATTTCACTTTTATTACAAAATTATTTCTTATTTCAACAGAAAATAATTTTTTCTCTGGAAAAAAAAAGAAAAATATATTCCTTTCTAAAAAATTTAAATAAAATTTCAAAAATATTTGTTTTCCCATCGATTGAATTTTTTGATAATCAAAAAGGGAGAAATTTTTGTAAAGTGTACTGTTTTGATACATATCCAATTAATGTATTTTGATAATTATCGAAGTGTCTAATTTTATTCTAACATTTCTGTTAATTGTTTCATATTGTATTCATAATACAATTTTCATTATATTATTTATCATATGAAATAATTTTGTATTAAAAAGTTAAAGAAAAAAAATTAATTTAGTTATAAATAGAAATGATAATGTAATACTTTGTCTTACGATGTTCAAACTAAGTCACTCAAGAGATACTTCTAGTCTGGAATGAAAATATGAAAGGAATTATAGTTTTAAAGAATATTTATAGCCAAAAGAAGTTAAAGAAAATTTAATTCTATGTTAATAACAATTTACCTTAAACTGGTGAATTATCTTATAGTTCGTTGAAGACTGATTATTTTATGAAGACACACTTCTTTATCTTACAGAAAAGATATCCAATGATGAATAGTGTGTTAAGCCAATATCCTATAATGATCTAATAGTACTAAATTTCATTATTATATTTCTTAAGCACAAGATAAGCCATTTCATACATTTTTAGTACATCAATAGAATATTATCTATTTATGGAAATATTGGATTGCCAAAGACATACCATGAATAGTAAATTTCAAATAATGAGAAAATATTTGACATTGTGGTCACAATATTTGGAAGAAATAGATATATACTCTTATTTGCCTATCTTATCAAGATCCCTGCATAGATAATTCGACCATTAGTATTATCTTGTGATTCAGTTCAAAAAAAACATTTATAAGGAACATTTGGAAACAATAAAAAAAAGAGAAAGGTGTGTGGAACAAACAATGTGAAGATAAAAAAATAAGGTTTCCCCTATCTAAGGATAAATATGCATCTACTTTCAGTTTCTACTAGCAACTATTGACTGCAATAATTTCTCAAATATTTTATCTCATTCTAATCTGTTTTACCTCAATGTAAGAGTTAGTATGGCTGTGGAAAGTTCTTGTAAATGAAGATCCTGGTTGAAAACTCTTAGACCATCATATTAAGTGACAGCTGGTTGTACTCAGTTGGGAGCCCCAAGAAAAAGGGATATTTACTGAAAATAATCAAGATTAAAAAGTATAGTGTTGGTGGAGAGGAATTGGGGATTAATATTCCCCAAACCACTATAAAACTATATATTCAATTTACTTTCTACAAGTTTTACATTTCCACTGTATATACTCTTAAGAAATAAAATTGGATGTGCATACTTCAAAGAGGGTGGTGCATATTTCAAATAATATTTTGAGAAATCAATTAACCCCATATTGATTTATTTATTCATTCATTATCTGGGAAAACACAACCTTATCACTTCTACTGTATATTTTTTTTAATCAATTTTAGATCCACTTTTCTATAGAGAAAATTTAAATTATTAAAAATTTATAGGTGTTTAGAAAAATTTCACCTATATTCACTTAAAGAATAGGCTCACCTTTTTGCACTTACCCTCACACCAAACCCCCATTATTTTGGTCCAAACTATACCCATACCTCTCTTAAACACTCCTAAACATATTAAAGATGTTTTTTCTTCTCAAAATAACATCACTCAGATGTTTAAACCCTTTTGCAAACAAGATAATACATGAAGTGAGGTGTAAATCTATAACCATTCCTTTTTCATTTCTATATCATTATGTTTACTTTTTATTCATAAAATTACATTAAACCATATTAAAATTATAAAATAAGTATTATGAATATATTTATATATTATTATAATGATGGTACAATCATTAACCACCTTTTTCATTTATAAAAATGAAAATGCGAAACATGTGTATATACCAACTACCACATCTATGAAGTAACATGATCATCTCCCATCACCGCCTAACATGGATAGTAAAAAGTGAATTTTATGAATAAATATTATATTTATTACCTATTTAACATTCCAAAATGATAAACCATATTATTCATCTCTCTCATTCTATGGAAATGAAATCATTATCCACGCGTACGTGCAGATTATCGCCTCCATGGATTGATGTATTATGTTTTTCATTTCGAAATTTTGTGGATGTTTATATGGATGGTTTTAAAAAAAAAATTGATTTTTATGATATTAATAACGCCTTTTAATATAAATTTAAACCTATTAATAATATTTATTATAAATAGATTTTATAAAATTAATTGTCTTAAATAAGCAAACAAAGAAGGAAAAAATTATTCATACTATGTGATTATTTCATATATATCACTTATTCTCATAATTATTTCTATTTTTGATATATAATACTAATAAATAATAAAATATATCATTATTCTATTGGTATAATGATATTTTAACTAAATCCCTTCATAATCATCCTTTAATTATGATATGTTTATGTTTGGGTCAGTTTGACCATATACTTGAACAATGATATAAAATTATAGACATAATTAATAGTATAATATGTTATAAATATTTAAATAATTATTTGGATTTGGTTATATAATTTATACATTGATTTTTTCCTAAATAATTAATAATAACCCATTCATTGGTTAAGCAAATCACCGTAGTTTGATTATTTTTTATTTTATCTTCAAGGATAAAGACTGAAACACTCATCAAAGGAAATTTAAACTTCATAAATCATTATAAGTTATCCATTACAATACATTTAATGATATTTTAATGATAAACATTATGATAAGATCAAATAAAAACACTTCACCTTTGAACTAATAAAAACAGTCAAAACTATAAGAACCTGATGTGGGAAAATTGGTAAAAACTATTTAATATACACGTAGATAAATATTATAAATGAAAATTATAAATATTTTTATGTGTGAATATGATTTTAAATAAATTTATAAAGATATTTATGTTTATTATAAATTATTTTAGATTTTATTCATAGAAGATAAGATCAAGGTAAGGGTTATTTTTCTCAAATTCGAATTCCTTGAGGTAAGTTTTTGTTATACACTGTGTTTTATTTTTTAGGGTGAAAAAAATACCCCATTATCATTTTGTATCATTATTCCCTTATATATAATTATATTTAATTTTATATTCCAATTTTATTCTTTCAATGGGGTTTTGAATCAAAGATTAAAAAATTTATAAGGTTTCCTTTGTCTTAATTTCAACTACATGAGACTAGTTCGATATTGTGCACCATCATTTATTTTATATGGTGTATTAAATTCCCTATTTCCCTCAAGTATAATGAATATATTTCATCTAATTATATTTTAAGGTCTATATAAAGTTAACTCTCACATTCTCTTCTGATTCTTATGTTACCATTAACATAAGGTTTTTTGTTAACTCAACTCCCTTTGTTGAGTTAATATGATCCTTAATGAACTTATTTCTTCCAGGATTGGTTTCTTTCACACCTAATATTTTATTTAATGGTACATTCCCTAACTATTTAGTGTAAAATTATATTTATCTTAAACTTTTTACCTTGAAAAAATTTCTTTCTCAATATTATATCATAATTGAGAATATTTCCCATCGTCTTTAATAACATTTTCCCCCTATTGGTCCATATTTTCTATTACCTCTAATTTTTTTCTTTATAATTAGATACCTTATTAAGTTTTATCTCAAGTTACCTCAATATTTCTATTCTCCTCCCTTAAAAAATAATTTTTTTAATCTTTTTTACAATGTGGATTTTCAATAAGCGTATTTCAAAATATTTAAAAAGGTTTTTCAACCTTTAAAATTGAATGTTTTATCTTCAACCCCATATTTAATTTAACAAATTTTTGTGTCATTAAAGGATATATTATTGAATTTTATTTTTCAAAAGTAATTTTTTTTTCAAATTTTTCACTTCTCTTTTTTAAAGATAAATTTTGAAAGGACTTGTAACTTCACCTTATTGTGATTATTTTAAAAATTACTTCTAAAATCTGTTTTATGTTTTTCTTCCAAGTAAACACATATTTCCACATATTTAATTATTTTATATGAAACATTCCCTAAATTTTTTATTAATTCTAAAAAAAAATTATTTCTCACCTATTTATATAAAATATTTATATGAAATTTATTTCAAAAGATCGAGGACATTTGTTATTTCCAATGTTTATTTTTTATAAATAACCTAATTTTTTTCACATATTAGTAATTTTTTAAAATTATATTATTCTTGATCAAGGATTTAATTAAAATTATACAATCCACATTATTTATCATGTTGTATTATGTAATTCCATTCTCTTTTGGAGGAATGATTCATCCGTTCCTTTGTCTTGCCTAATCATTTTGGTGTATAACTGTAATTTTTATTCCAATTACTTCACTCTATGAATACCCTATTTTTATTACTTTGATTTAAGGGTGTTCACATATATTTAATAAATTGATTTATTGGTGAATTTATTGAATTAATTTTATACCCTTTATCTATATAGTGAAAATATCATATTATTTATTATCTTCATTGAATGGTATTTACCTAAAAAGCTACGAAATAACTTTGAATAACCATTTATTTTCCACTGATATATCATTATATAATTATTGATAAAAATATGAATGGTTTATTTATATGATTCCATTGGAATGGATTTTGAAACCCATTTTATATCCATGGTTTCTTTATGATATGATTTTACATGGTACAAGTATATATGGATAACAGAGGGTGGGGTCCTATATCACCTTCCAATGAATTGTTTAAGGTTTTATATCTCAAGAGTTAAATTTAAATGAGTTGTGTTAACTTGATACACCAGGGGAAACATGTGGGCGACACCTTATCTACTAAGGGAAATATGTTATTGAAGCCTATTCGACTAAGGGAAATAAGTTGTTATGAATGATACATTATATTATGATTTCTATGCTTATTATTATTCCATAACTCCGAGTTGTTTCAAATGATATTCTATACTTAAGTGCTTATTCTTATTTTTATGTTATTCACTATTTTATTATGATTGTTGGATTATATTTTCACACTCTTTTGATTCATGTACTATATTATTCCAAGCTTAATGCCATGAATCATGACTTTTGATCTATGGTTTTTTGGGTATGACAATGTTATGTATTTCTAATTACACCCATATAATCATATTATTCTCACTTATGATATTTTATTTTCATCACTCAAATTTAACCTTACTGGTAATCCTATTTCACTAATGTGATATCTATAAAAGTTTCTTATATGGAGAGTTTGTGGGACATATTGAAGACATGTTATGGATTAAGTAGTTAATCATTTAGTGAAAAAAATTATATAAGTTAAAATGAAATGAGTTTTATTAGTTAGTTTTTTGCCCAAATTATCTAAAACTCTAAACCTAAAATATCATGGGAATGAATTATAATGAAAAATTTTCTTTAAGTCATGTAATTAGATATTCACATCTTTAGGTATCCCTAGATTCTATTAGAGCATAGTTTAAATAAATTAGAATATTATTATGTTATCAATTGAGGATAATTTAAGTGTTAAAATGTTTATCAACTTTTGATAAGTTATTTTTTATCATAATTTCAAATATATAGATAAACCTTTAAGTTTATTGATGTAATATCTAATATTTTTTGGATTTGGAAAAGATGACTTTAGTGGAATCCCTAGGGATAATTCTATGTATAAGATGACATCCTTAAGTTTTTAGGAAAGTAATGATTGTGTGGTACTATAATAAATTACATCTTGGCCTAAAAATTGTAAAGTAGATGTGTATGTATCATAAAATCATCATAGGTTAATCACTTTGAAAATTTTTGGTAGATTATTGACATGATCTTCAATCTCGTTCATGATGAGTGGGCCCAATTCATAATCCTACTTTGTTTGTGTGTTGTATTTATTATCAATAAGTCATTATGTTATGAACAACTTGATGTTAATATGCCTTTTTGAATATTAATATCTTGGAAATATGTTTTTGGTATTCCTAAGGTTGGTAATTTGTAAATATTGAAGTTCCCAAAAACTATATGAGTTTCATTGTGAATATTTTTATGAGGATAAAATTTTCATAAAGAATCGTGGTAGTAGTTGATGTTTTGAAGAAGATCTATCCATAAGAAGTTCAATGATCATATGCTATATTTTGGATGAAGTGAATAAAATGTGATTATTTTTGAACCGATCATATTTATCAAGGACGAATGATAATGGTTTGTTGAGAAATAAAATTTTCATTAACAAGGGAAGAATTAATTTATGATGACCATGAAAATATTTATTTTTATGAATAAATACACATTAGTTATAGAATATTTTTATGGTTATTCAAAAAGAAAATACATATATATACTTTTTCGAGATGAATAATTTTGAAGAAGTAATTTTAGTTGGCTTGGGAATTTCATACATAGTAATTACTAATTATTTGATGGTTATTGACCAAAAAAATGGATAACTATAAAAAAAAGAAAGGAAATCTAAATCATACACATGTGGGAGTTTTCTCAACCATGTGGGAGAGATATCTAGGTAATACAACTATAGAGGTAGGTATCAAGAATGCGTATCACCCATAGAGATCACATGGGTGTTCACAATGAATTAACATAGGAATAAAAGGTGAGACTAGGTGGATCATGCAATGGTGCGGCCCAGCCTATGATGGGAATGTGTGAAGAGGTTTATCCTGGTGATGAACTTGATTCTAACTCATAAGGTTGATAGAATAGTGAGTCTTATTAATCATTAAAAAATATGATTGAAGATTTGATGTGGCATAATCATGAGGCATGTTACAATTCATCCATTAAAAATGTTGTTCTTATATCATGAATATCTTATCAGATCAATTGAAGTCATCTAACCACACCCCATTCATATTAAACGTCATGGAAACCCTATCTCAACATCAAGGATTCTTTTTTATTGAAATAAATCATTCCATGAATTTTAATGATTAAATCAATCTTTATATCACAATAATTCAAAATAGGAATGATAGAGATCAACATGCATGAAATATTCTATGTTTTATTAACTATTTGTTCAAATAAGATATCATTTTCAAATGAATATGATGATGTGTAGATCATTAGAGGTAATTTGGGTTCGTGAAATGATGTATGTGATATTCTTAGATACATATGTGTTCTTTATGATGAAATAATAAATTGATCGCATGTAATAAGGGATGATATCTTTTTTGGAATCACGTAAGTTAAATGAAGTTTTAGATACTGAAAGGTTAATTGATATTAAAAAACATCCTTGTATCATCACTTTTATCAGACATGCCATGTTTTTTGGATGAGAAAACGAAATAAACCTTGTATATAAATATAGAAGTATTGATTTCGAGAGTGGTTTTTTCCATTTGAACTTAAGATAATATAGAACTACTATTTAAGAGAAAAAGAACATCTGTGAAGTCCATTTTGTGAAAAGAATAAGGTCTTTCACACTATGTTTTACATAAAATCAAATATATGAAGTACACGATTTATCAAAGTTGAATACCAAGATCCTATGTACTAACTTGAATTAATTAAATGAATATTATGTACATTAAGTGGTACGCAAATATCTCTAGATACCACATTTTTTATCTATGCGAATAATAAGGATCCATGTATGAGAAACTATGCGAATAAGATCTAAAATAAAATAAACTTGTGAGCCTCCTTGTAACAATATCTCATGTGATAAAGCTTATGTGAAGGTAATAGGTTTATTATATAGATATAATTTAACATAAAAGAACTGTGTAACTGATAGCCTATTATGGTTATGACTAGGTGTGAAAACTTTCATGCACATATACAAAGACACCAAAACATCTACATGTGTTTCTGAGACTAAAATATAAATAAAGGTTAAACTAAATAATAAAAATAATTAAAATAGCATATAAAATAATAAGAATAATATTTCATTTGTTATAAGGATGAGAAAATTGAGAATCCCATGAAACACATGAATAAAGTAAAATTGAGATATTTGAATTGAGAATATGACAATATGATTCAATGATTTCCATTGTAATACATATTCTTATTACTCACAATAAAGAATAATAAGTGGAATACTACTTCATTATTGTACTATTGATATATCCCATTGATTTCTATGATTTATAAGTAGCAAAATATATTGATATACATAGAGTAATTTGATCAAAGATCATTTGTTTCTATTAAAGAGTATTTGTTATACACTTCTGATCACTTCAATAGGGACTAAACAACATCATGTAATCTTGTGATTCAAATAAAAAACATACATTTTAATTGGTTAGTGTTAGAAAAATGGGTCTAAGAAAATTCCCTTTCTTGTTATTTATTTCATAATAAAAATGAAGTAATGTGTGTGTGAATTAATAACAACTATACACCAAGGATGTATTAATACACATTGTATGTGAACCTCATTAAAAATCCTACCATTCCTTATGCTTTATTGTTTTGTGTGAATTATTTCAAGCCATGAGTGGAGAAGATAAAAGAAACATTAAATAAATAAGTGATAGAGCTATTAAAGAGGATAATAGTTTTAATGAATAAATATGATATTTATAACATTAATATAATTTTTTAAATTATGGAATTATATCATATAAAAAATATTTGTAACTTTCATGAAAAATTATGCGTCACAAAATAAAGCAATTAACGCCCAAAATAATGAAATATTATTAACAAAAGGGTAGTAAAATGTTATAACTGGATCATGTATTAAATTTTAAATATAAATATTATTCTGGTATAAATTATTAATACTCTTAAAACCATTATATATGAGTTTAAATCACATTCAACTAAATGGAAGTGTGAGGTAAGGGGCTTCATCTGAGTTTCCCTTCATTGAGGAATATTGAAATATTATGAAACTAATTTCTTTTATATAGTTAATTTACTACACATTTGACATGAAATATCATGATTCATTATAATTATTGGTATTTTAAGTTTTAATTTAAATTATATCATCAAATATATTTGACATAAAAGTTACCAAGTGGTAAATAATTTCATTACTGAATTTATTTTCATTGTCTTATATTACATCTTCATAGTATTGGATATTGTAGTATGATATGTGTAATTAATTTTTACTATATTATCATATATTTACACTCATTTTATGTGAATTTACATTTTAGACACATAATCAATACATTGGTTAATTATCACTTCCACATTATGATATTTGTAAGGGTTTATTTCATAACCTCATTTTAATTGGGATTATTTTTGCTTGAATGTTTATTAAAGGAAATAATTTAATAATTTTATAATAAACCACATTAATTTTATTATCCTATATTTATTTATTTATTTTTCAAGTAATATTACCATTTTCCACTCTTTGGTAATTAAAATTATTGAGAAAATGTTTTAATAAAAAACAACATCATTTCTCTCTTTAGTAAAAAATTATTTTCCTTCCAAAACCTAGTTTTATAAAAAAACAAAAATATTCCTAACATTACCTAAAAATATTATTAAATAAAATTTTTCCCATGTTGATTTTTAAAAAAAAATAAAGGGATATTCATGATGTTTTCTAAACAATTTCCATTTGGATTTTAAGGAAAACGGGAATGGAGTATTTGTTTTAATATGTAAGTAATATATGGAATTTTCCACCATCATGAACACTAAATGTTTTAAATATTTATTTATAATTTTTAAAGGTTATTTTCAATTAAATTTATTTTCAAAATATTTTATGAACTATTATTTTTAAAAATATTTTCAAAATTAAAAGGATAATTTCCTCAAGAATGTTTTTAAACATATTTTTATGGTATTTCTATTCATCAATGATGATAGACCATTATTTTTACTCTAATGTGGATATGTTGTATCAATACAATTTTTATTGTTTATATTTATAGTTTAACATCATATTTACAAAAAAAATTGTTGACATTCACTTTCATGATTCATTTTTGCATTCCTTAACGTTCCCTTGAAATATCCACTTTCCTATGATCATTTGACATTAAACTTAAAATAAATATCCTTTTTATTTAACATGGATATTATTATTTCCTAAAAGATATATTATTTTTACATATAGGTTTTAATTTAAAATTTATTTGATTATCATTGGAAATATTGGAAAAAAATTTATTTTTTACTCAATACATATATTTTATAATAAGACATATTATTCCTGAGTGAAATCAATTGTTTTATATATAAAGATTGGTTTGGACCTAAAATTATTGGTGGAGACTAGAATTATATATCCCCTCGATGCATCGATAGTCTCATGAGGAAAATTATTCAGCTATCATTAAATCGGTATTTACCCATATTTTTAAATTGTCTTGTGAAATGTCTTCAAAATAGATGTATAATGATGATTTATGTTGTAACGCCCCGACCCCAGCTACCTTGAGCCGGTGCGTTACTTCGTAACATTTGCATGATCACAAAAGATCAAGTCTCGAAAGACCGATTCGTTTAGTAGCCTTGGAAACACTTGATACAATCGTAAACGTTACATTACATCATAAAGTGAAAAACTACAATAACAAAGTATCCATAGTCCACTCTCATATCCTCTTATGACAATCCCTGCAGGTCATTCATAAAATACTTCTTCACATCCTGGAAAATATTAAAACATTGAAAGGGGTGAGCTCAGATGCTCAGTAAGGATAACAATATTACGGAAGCTTTCATAAATAAACATTAACATTTAAGGCAATGTATAACTAAAACAAAATCCTTTTTAAACTTGAACTTCAGCATAATATGGAAAAAGTAAAATGATATAATGCCATTTACTTACTCACATGGATATTCTACTAGTTGAATAATCACATGCAATATCAATAACCACTTTCATAATGAGGGAATGTATAATGCCGGACATTCTGAAACATTTTGTCAAGGCCTCGTCCAAGACGTATAAAATGATTAAGGCCTCAGCCAAAACCATAAATCAAATTGGGAAAGGGCCTCAGCCAATTCCACATCTAGTTGTCTCATGAGACCTACCGATGCATCGAGGAGCTATAGTGGGCTCCACCCGTCACTTATTTTGTCCAATACATTCCTCATATGAATAGGTTTAAACATATCATAAACCATAACATAATCGTATCACATAAAACATGCATAAAGGAAACATAACATTTCCACATTTCAATCACAAGATATCAATACAACACATTGATTTAATAAAAACACTTTCAAAACCATTTTCAATACCAAAATAAAAGAAAGTTAAAACGTTGTATTTATTTTTCATTAAAAAAAATGATGGCTTGTAGAGGAAGCCGAAACTCAAATAATGGTCACGGTAGCAGAGAAGTCATTGTCGCCGCATAAGTACGGAAAGAAAAACATTCCCTTTTTGTCATTTGGTAAAATGATTCGTATAAAAAATATTCCTTTTGAATAAACGTAAAAGTCAAAGGGGTTTATACACTGTATAAAAGAAAGTTGTGTATAAAACCAAATATGCCTCAATGAAAGGTGATTGAGACGAAGACCCTTAAAAAGATCATTTTTTTAAAATAAAGTAGATATATTATGTGTATTCACTATAAGTACACATAAATAAAGTACACATACAAGATAGTACATAATAATATCATGACATAATTTTAAAGTAGGAGATTAACCCAAAGAATAGAAATTGGGTTAAGAAGTTCCCTTACCTCGTGTCTGACTTGACTTAACCATTCTTTAACCTCCTGAATAATAAACTAGAGTTAATATATACCTTATTAAGAACCATTTTCAATTTCATTATCCTTATTATATCACTTATTACAATGATATGAACATTATGTAATTATTTAAGTTAATAACGGTCGTTTTGTCGATCTTTGGTACTTGAGTCAACAATAAACTTCTTATAATTACTAGTTGTTTATGTGGTAGAATATACATTATCTCCAGAATTATATTCATGATTTAGATTTCATATATATCATATATATCCAGTATATACATTCATTAATAATATTACGTAACATTTAGAGGTAAGAAATGAAATGCACCGTTCATGGAGACGGTAAGCCGTACGTACGCATGAACACTACTTTCATTTCTATTTCGTATCTAATGGATTGAAATCATAATGATATAAATGTATAATATAATTCCAGTATAATATATTGTATAATACCATTTACTCCATCCTTTATACATCCCACATATGGCATTAACGATTCAAATCACTTTGAGGGGGCGGTAGTCCGCACTTCCTAAAATGAAATTATCGCGTTTACCCATAATGGAAATCAGAAAGTATGCCATAAATGAGAAATAAAGAAGAATAAGTAAAACATAAACATATTATATATCATATATAAATATATTTACTTCTTAATGGCCACCTTTGAAGGTGTTATATGATTGTTGAACAATCATTGTTTCGTGAGGCAGAAATTCACCATCCACAGAAACTGTATGTTCTTTAACCATTAGATGTAGGTGTGTGTAAGTGTAGCTCGAATACTTCTTATAACAACATCCTAGTATATTTAGGATACTGGTGTTGTTACATAATAAATGAATAATAAGAGTTTAGGGGGTTAGAGAAGAAAAATAAAACAAAACAACATTAGAGAAGACATTACCTCAAAATCGGTTAACTCTTTTTGATTTGAGCCAAAGGCTTCCTTGGGAAGAGTTCTGCCCAAAGTGAGGCTTCTAGGAGTAATAGAGGGATGTTTGGAGAGTATTTGGGCAGAGTTTGGCCGAGCCAAATGGCTTGAAAGTGTAAATGAGGTGGGAGAGGTGGGGGCCTTTTATAAGTGGAGAGGAGGGGCTCTTTTGGAAAGATTGAAATGTTACATTATTATACAATGCTTTTCGGATTATAAAGGTCCCACACTTATATAATTCGTGGGTAAGGTGATACGGGTTCGAAATATCTTCATCCAATAGGCTTTGGACAAGTGTAAGCCTTGGATTTTGCATTATCTTCTCATTTTATTTAAATCGTCAAATAATGAGGTCATCGCTGCATCATAATGATGTCATAAATAATTTAATTTATTTAATGTCTAAAAATTATAAAAAAAAATACTATGATGTAGGAAATATTTTTAGCTTTCTAATGAATATTTATAGTCAAAATATGGACTTGTGTAACCCCATTTAACAACTGTTGTAGTAAAACAGCTCATGTTTGTGTTAATTTAATTTTAACATTAAATAAATATATATTAATGTCATTTTCCAACCAAAGTGGCTCCATGGGGTCCCCAAGTTGACCCATTGGTTGTCTTGGTCGGCCATGACTCATCCAATAGGATTAGTACAAGTTTCAAGCTCATCTTATATTATTAAAACATTATTTTTACCCTAAACTACACTAATTACCTCTAATCGCGATTAAGAACTTAAATGTTACTATTCACCAAAAAATTATTTTAATCTCATTGAACCACATTTTACTTCTTAATGACAACCATGTATATCAGATTTTTGAAAATAAAATCACAGAAGTGGTAATATTTTATTTTAATGAAAAATCATTTTTTAACAACCACTTAGTGGTTTCACTATTCATCAAAAATTGAAGTTTTTCAGAATAAGGCCAAAATTTCACCCTAAGATATAATTGATATTCCGATTTCAAAAATGATGTCTATTTTAAAAAATTCCAAAATATAAGTTGCATTAATTAATTTTATAATTAATTCCCGCTGTCACAACAAGTAGCGTGTTATTAAGAAACAATTTATATCAAAAGAATGGCAATTGTTTATGTCCAATTTCAATGTTAAAATAATTCTAATGACCACCATTGGATAAAATGGTAAAAATATATTCTAATTATACTTTAAAACCACTAAATATTATAACTTATCACTATAAATTATTTTTATTAAAAAAGTTGTTTTTAAGTATTTTTCACTATTAATAAAAAATTAGAAGTTCTCAGAAAAATACCAAAAATTCAACATAGGCTAATTTCGAAATTCCGAATCCAAAAATGAAGTCCATTTTGAAATATACAAATTTCTATAATTTTAAAAAGTGGTTATTAGTATTCATAACGGCTACTTTGATTAGTCGCGGTGTTTTAGAACTCGAAGTTGCATACAATGAAAGCTATTGCATTTTTGAATGAGAATCGTATCGTGGAAGCTCGGGGTGTTACATTCTCCCCTCCTTCAATAAATTGCGTCCTTGCAATTTGAAATTTTTCTTTGTAAATAAAAGGTTGAAAATAGAAAATACCTTTGTGGAAAACCCACATCGAAAATAAGGTTAATAAATATATAACATTAAAAGAAAGCATGATAAGTACAAAGGTCACCCGATATATCCCATTCTAGGATTCTATGAAAATATCGATATGGAGGAGAGACAAACCATCAAGGTCTGATGGAGAGTTATAGAAAACAGTATTAGGAGAAAGTTTAACCACAAGAAAATCACAAACTTGTGATTGGTTAAACGGTCATTGAATCCCCAGTTGAAAAAGTTAACCGACAACATTTTTGTTTTAAGTTACCTTTTATAATGTTGAGGAATTTATTTAGGAGATTTACTAAGAACGTAAGGTAATATACATACTTGTTATGTATACTTTCATTCGTTAATAAATTTTTTACCACAAACCCATCCTTTACTGCAAATTGTAACGGAACTCAAAAATATTCTATTTATCCTAATTGTATAAGGTTCCAAATGTTAACACATACCATTTAGATTAGTAAAATTATTTTGTAATAACCAGGGACTTCCTGTAGGCTAGTGGTAGGAAATAAAGTCCTGTCACACTATGATTGTGGGTTCGATTCCTGCAGCTTTGTCCGATGCGACGGGTTATGCCCCACCCTGCAGGTTTTCCTTTTCCTAAAACTATAGTATCATAATATTCCAAAAATAATCTTCATAAATTTTTTAACCTTAAACAATACAATCCAAAGATCAACTTAATCTACTCCAACCATTATAGTTATCCAAAATACCTCTGTCCAGACTTTCTCTAAAAGGTCTCTTAATTCCAAAATCAATTTATCAGATTCCCCAATCAAAGTAAAGTTTCTCTTATTGTCACATACTAAAAATATAATTACCTTCATCATAATAAAACCTTACTAAAATCAACAAGTACTGCAGTACAATCCTTATATATATATCACATTATTCTAATAACCATAATATAATCCATGAGTCCAAAAGCACCAATACATTAGTTATTCTGCTTCAACTGTAGTAACCGCATAAGATCGTCCTTGATCCCTTGCCCTTTTCTGAGGTATGTTTCCCTGATGCTTAGGAAATTCATTTGCATAATGACCCACTTCTCTACAATTGTAGCATTCAACATTGATAGCCACTTTCTTTACCTTGTAATCACACGCTTGGTGACCTTTTTCTCCACATTTATAACAAACTCCCATTCCTTTTAGGCAAGCACCGAGGTTATTCTTCCCACAACTATCGCATAATGGAAAATCCTTCTTTCCCTTTTTTCCTTTATCCGTTTCTTGTTCCACCATTCTCTTCTTCTCTTGCTTTACTTTGTTGCCATAAGACATAGAGAATTCCTTTTCTGTCTTGATAGCACACGAGACAATATCTTCGTATGATGAGAAGGATTGTGATACTAAATCTCGACAGAGATATGGTTTTAACCCATCAAAGAAATGATCAATCTTACTCCTTGGGTTACGTATATAATCGGAAGCATGCCTCGCTAACCTTGTAAAGTTGGCCTCATACTCTGCGACATTCTCATCCTCCTTCTGCCTTAGACTCAGGAATTTCCTTTCCATATCTGCTCGATGGTCACGAGGAAAGTATTTTTCTAAGAAAAGATCTTTGAACTCCCTCCATTACATATTCGATACGTCATCATCTTCCTTTGTGTTTTGAATCAGCGAACACCACTGATCGGCATCTCCAGTGAGGCGGTAAACTGCCATGACAACCTTCTCCCTTTCACTACTCCCCAAGGCATGGAATATTTTCTCCAAGGAATTTATCCATTGCTCAGCTACTATAGGATTTGTACTCCCATTGAAGGTTGGTGGTTGTTGCCTCATGAAACGGTCTAGCATTGATCCTCCATGTTGCGGATCAGGGTGCTCCATACGAGTAAGGTTATTATTCATAACCTGAGTGAGTTGTCCTAGTACGGTAATAAGTTGATCAGCACCAGTTGTATCTTCATATCCACAATAATTATCTTGAGTAGGAGGGAAATCCCTACATGGAGTGCGTGCATTGATACGGTTTCCATTTCTTCCACTAGGCACCCTTTCTAAACAATGGAATAAACTAGATCAGTTTATGAATCAAAATACATAATCCCATAGTTATAAAACACTTAACATAAATTGAACTATTTATGGATATAATCCATAATCATAAAAATGTTTTCTTTGAGGAAGTATATACTCATAAACCCTACATAGTGGTTTGTAAAGAAAATGAGAATTATCCTAAGCATATCCCTCGGGAGTGTCGTAACCAAGAGTGCAGCAAGGCCCGTTGTCGTGCACCAGTTCCCGTTCAAGTCTAGCTCAAAGCGGTGTTTTCAGGTTTTACCCCTAGGAACATCTGTGCCAGAGCCGCCTCTACCTGTTCGTATCTAGACAGGGATGTATTTCTCGGAAAACTCACAAAATCTCTACAATACCAAAATTTTTAGGAAGTTCTTCTATACCAATCCTCAAAGTTCATTTTAGGTCTACGTGCTCTAATCAGAGTTTGTCTAAATCTAGCTTCCAAGGTTAGTACTAAACTGCCTCTGATACCAACTGTAACGCCCCGACCCCAGCTACCCAGAGCCGGTGCATTACTTCGTAACATTGGCATGATCACAAAAGATCACGTCTCGAAAGACCGATTAGTTAGTTGCCTTGGAAACACTAGATACATTCGTAAACATTATATTACATCATAAAGTGAAAAACAACAATAACAAAGTCTCTATAGTCCACTCTCATATCCTCTTCTGACAATCCCTACAGGTCATTCATAAAATACTTCTTCACATCCTGGAAAATATTAAAACATTGAAAGGGGTGAGCTCAGATTCTCAGTAAGGATAACAATATTACGGAAGCTTTCATAAATAAACATTAACATTTAAGGCAATGTATAACTAAAACAAAAGCCTTTTTAAACTTGAACTTCAGCATAATATGGAAAAAGTAAAATGAGATAATGCCATTTACTTACTCACATGGATATTCTAATAGTTGAATAATCACATGAAATATCAATAACCACATTCATAATGAGGGAATATATAATGCCGGACATTCTGAAACATTTTGTCAAGGCCTCGGCCAAGACATCTAAAATGATTAAGGCCTCGGCCAAAACCATAAATCAAATTGGGAAAGGGCCTCGGCCAATTCCACGTCTAGTTGTCTCATGAGACCTACCGATGCATCTAGGAGCTATAGTGGGATCCACCCGTCACTTATTATGTCCAATACATTCCTCATATGAATAGGTTTAAACATATCATATACCATAACATAATCGTATCACATAAAACATGCATAAAGGAAACATAACATTTCCACATTTCAATCACAAGATATCAATACAACACATTGATATAATAAAAACACTTTCAAAACCATTTTCAATACCAAAATAAAAGAAAGTTAAAACTTTGTATTTATTTTTCATTAAAAAAATGATGGCTTGTAGAGGAAGCCGAAACTCAAATAATGGTCACGGCGGCGGAGAAGTCATTGTCGCCGCATAAGTATGGAAAGAAAAACATTCCCTTTTTTTCGTTTAGTAAAATGCTTCGTATAAAAAAGATTCCTTTTGAATAAACGTAAAAGTCAAAGGGGTTTATACACCGCATAAATGAAAGTTGTGTATAAAACCAAATATGCCTCAATGAAAGGTGATTGAGACGAAGACCCTTAAAAAGATCATTTTTTTAAAATAAAGTAGATATATTATGTTTATTCACTATATGCACACATAAATAAAGTACACATACAAGATAGTACATAATAATATCATGACATAATTTTAAAGTAGGAGATTAACCCAAATAATAGAAATTGGGTTAAGAAGTTCCCTTACCTCGTGTCTGACTTGACTCAACCGTTCTTTAACCTCCTGAATAATAAACTAGAGTTAATATATACCTTATTAAGAACCATTTTCAATTTCATTATCCTTATTATATCACTAATTACAATGATATGAACATTATGTAATTATTTAAGTTAATAATGGTCGTTTTGTCGATCTTTGGTACTTGAGTCAACAATAAACTTCTTATAATTACTAGTTGTTTATGTGGTAGAATATCCATTATCTACAGAATTATATTCATGATTTAGATGTCATATATATCATATATATCCATTATATACATTCATTCATAATATTACGTAACATTTAGAGGTAAGAAATAAAATGCACTGTTCATGGAGACGGTAAGCCGTACGTACGCATGAACGCTACTTTCATTTCTATTTCGTATCTAATGGAATGAAATCATAATGATATAAATGTATAATACAATTCCAGTATAATATATTGTATAATACCATTTACTCCATCCTTTATACATCCCACATATGGCATTAACGATTCAAATCACTTTGAGGGGGCGGTAGTCCGCACTTCCTAAAATGAAATTATCGCGTTTACCCATAATGGAAATCATAAAGTATGCCATAAATGAGAAATACAGAAGAATAAGTAAAACATAAACATATTATATATCATATATAAATATAGTGACATCTTAATGGCCACATTTGAAGGTGTTATATGAGTGTTGAACAATCATTGTTTCGGGAGGCAGAAATTCACCATCCACAGAAACTGTGTGTTCTTTTACCATTAGATGTAGGTGTGTGTAATTGTAGCTCTAATACTTCTTATAAAAACATCCTAGTATATTGAGGATACTGGTGTTGTTACAAAAGAAATGAATAAAAAGAGTTTAGGGGGTTAGAGAAGAAAAATAAAACAAAACAATATTAGAGAAGACATTACCTCAAAATCGGGTAACTCTTTTTGATTTGAGCCAAAGGCTTCCTTGGGAAGAGTTCTGCCCAAAGTGAGGCTTCTAGGAGTAAGAGAGGGATGTTGGGAGAGTATTTGAGCAGATTTTTGCCGAGCCAAATGGCTTGAAAGTGTAAATGAGGTGGGAGAGGTGGGTGCCTTTTATAAGTGGAGAGGAGGGGCTCTTTTGGAAAGATTGAAATGTTACATTATTATACAATTCTTTTCGGATTCTAAAGGTCCCACACTTATATAATTCGTGGATAAGGTGATAAGGGTTCGAAATCTCTTCATCCAATAGGCTTTGGAAAAGTGTAAGCCTTGGATTTTGCATTATCTTCTCATTTTATTTAAATCGTCAAATAATGAGGTCATCGCTGCATCATAATGATGTCATAAATAATTTAATTTATTTAATGTCTAAAAATTAAAAAAAAAATACTATGATGTAGGAAATTTTTTTATCTTTCTAATGAATATTTATAGTCAAAATTTTTACTTGTTTAACCCCACTTAAAAACTGTTTTAGTAAAACAACTCATGTTTGTGTCAATTTAATTTTAACATTAAATAAATATATATTATTGTCATTTTCCAACCAAAGTGGCTCCATGGGGTCCCCAAGTTGACCCATGTGGTCGGCCATGACTCATCCAATAGGAGTAGGACAAGTGTCAAGCTCATCTTATATTATTAAAACATTATTTTTACCTTAAACTACACTAATTACCTCTAATCGCGATTAAGAACTTAAAAGTTACTATTCACCAAAAAATTATTTTAATCTCATTGAACCACATTTTAGTTCTTAATGACAACCATTTATGTAGGATTTTTGAAAATAAAATCATAGAAGTGGTAATATTTTATTTTAACAAAAAAT
This sequence comes from Viscum album, assembly GCA_963277665.1. NCBI lineage: Eukaryota > Viridiplantae > Streptophyta > Magnoliopsida > Santalales > Viscaceae > Viscum > Viscum album. Next base: position 1,870,384,049 of record OY728159.1, read on the forward strand.
CAGTTTTTAACAACCACTTAGTGGTTTCACTATTCATCAAAAATTGAAGTTTTTCAGAATAAGGCCAAAATTTCACCCTAAGCTATAATTGATATTCCGATTTCAAAAATGATGTCTATTTTAAAAAATTCCAAACATATATGTTGCATTAATTAATTTTATAATTAATTCCTGCTGTCACAACAAATAGCGTGTTTTTAAGAAACAATTTATATCAAAAGATTGGCAATTGTTTATGTCCAATTTCAATGTTAAAATAATTCTAATGACCACCATTGGATAAAATGGTAAAAATATATTATAATTATACATTAAAACCACTAAATAGTATAACTTATCACTATAAATTATTTTGATTAAAAAAGTTGTTTTTATGTATTTTTCACTATTAATAAAAAATTAGAAGTTCTCAGAAAAATACCAAAAATTCAACATAGGCTAATTTCGATATTCCGAATCCAAAAATGAAGTCCATTTTGAAATATAAAATTTCTATAATTTTAAAAAGTGGTTATTACTATTCATAACGACTACTTTGATTAGTCGCGGTGTTTTAGAACTCGAAGTTGCGTACAATGCAAGCTATTGCATTTTTGAATGAGAAGCGTATCGTGGAAGATCAGGGTGTTACATATGTCATGATGTCCAATAATTAAGAATTTCCTTCACTGAGAATTCAGTCGTTATTATTATCCATGAGATTTTGAAAATGATATTATCTCTAGATTCATTTAATTCTCATATTATTGATTAAATGGAATGTGTGTTTAGTTATTTACCATGTCACATTGATTATTCCTTATATATTAATATCAGTCGAGTTATTGATTAAACAACATGTGTTTTCATATATTTACCCTTACATATTGATTATTCATTATCTAATCAAGATATTCAAGATATTTAAATGGTATGGGTGTTCAATTATTTACCTTTCCAAGTTTATTATGCTTATTGATTCATGATATATTCCACTTTACATAAATATTAGTGATCATCTAAAATCACCCTTATTTGGTTTCCTTTTTTAGGAATCTAGGAAGTGTACTATGAATAATATGCAAGAATGTGATACAGGGAATAATGTTATTTTTGAAAAAAATTATGTTCTAATTTGTATATTCAAATGTAATATGGTAATCATGTATGTATCGAGTTTACAAAGACTAATAAACTATTTGGTCCTTCAATATACGATTCCTGGTATCTTATGTCATTGTAGTAATGAAGAAATTGTCTCTTTAGTACTATAGTTGGGGTTACTACATTTAATTTGAAATAGTATTTTATATAGTAGGTAAAAATCAAAGAATTTTTAATGCTTCATCTAGTTCAAGAACTAATGTTCTGAGGGAAGGAACACCATTAACTATCTTTATTAATCATTCATTCATTTGGGTGATAATTTCACCTTTCTACATTCTAAAAGTATCAAAAATAAATTTACTAGTATTTTACAAAAATTTATTAACATGATTAGTTCATTCATAATAATCAACTATTATTTTTCAAATTATATAAGAGGTGGAACATTGAGAGACACCATTGAATTCATTTGGTCTGAGTCCAAAAATAATAGAATTCATAGATCTTGAATTTAGATCATATTTAGCATCTTTTGTAGCATCCAATTTTTATGGTTCATCCTTGGGAATTTCATATGGCTTAACAACCTTCAAATAACATTTTGAAATAAAATCAAATATATATCCTTTTGGGATTTCTAGCATCCATGATTTTCACTATTGAAATATGGATCCATGATAATAAAAATACCTACTTTAAGTTTGGCCATAAATATTATTCTTCTTTTTTATATTTAACTCAATATTTTTATAACTATAAAAAAAATCAATTAGAGCTTTGATCTGATACCAAATTTTTTCCCAGAATGATGATAAATAAATAATAGTGGGGTGAATTATTTCATTTTAAAAACACTTAATAAGTTTAAAACCAATACCTCTTGAATATTAGAAACAAAATTATTATCCTTTATTTAAATAGAGTATTCAAAAAAAATAGTAGGAAACTGTTAATATTTATAGTGGTTTGGGACATAAAGATCCCCTATTCCACTCCACCAATAGTCTATCTTTAAGCTTGGTGATTTTCACTAGTAGATAATTTTATAAGGGATCTTGATAGTTGAGGGTAAGAAACTATAAGATGTTATAATAAATTTTATAAAACTTTAATGTATGATAAATAGTATTCCTTAAAGCACTCCACACCTAAGTGTTTTGAAACTAAAGAGATTGAATTTTTATGGATAAATTATATTTTAAAGGAGTTAGATACATATGATATAGCTAAGAGATGAGAAGAATTCAAAGGAGAAAACAAATAACATTAAATAAAAATCCAAAAGAAGAATCTTTTAGATTTTAGTAGAGAATAATCAAATAAAGAAGCAGTAAGAACTAATCTAATCATTATTTCAGTAGGAAAAACACATAGAAGCATCCTAATATGATATATATGCATCCAAAGTGTAGTCGTGAAAAGTTTTAATAAACTATAGTTGATAAATAATATATAGGATTTGTTACTGAGAACTTGGAAGAAGCCCTAAAATTTTAGAACTTAAAATGTTTCACCAGAAATTGATGTAACCACATCTTTACTAGTGAAGCACAACCTGGTTATAACCTGAGGATCTTTTCATTAATAATTGAAGAAAAAAAATTAAACTAAAGAAACACTTATTTCTGTCTAAATATATGATCAAAATTATCTATTTATCATCAACCATTTCTCAATGTATAAAAATTCTACTCCCTCTATATCTTTCACATGTGCTTTTAAACCCTATAGGATCATCCATCATTGGAATCTAGGTGCTATCACGGAGTTACAATAACGCCATCAACACCCTGATGATCACCTCTCCATCATTCCATCAATTTTTCAAGAAGAACTATGATCATGCTCTTGGAATGAGAGCGAATCTCTCTAGTAATCAAGAGAGATGGGAGAGTGAGACTCTCAGCATTTGAGTAGTGAATAGTCATCATCATGAGAACCACTTCCTCTTATTTATAGTGAGTTTCCAAAATACCTAAAAAGGGTCCCAGACCCCAAATATTTATTTCTCACTATAAAAAATATCTTATGAATACTTTATTGAGTCATAAATAACATTTATTTTGTAACACCCCATTACCTTTATTTTAGCTTTGTTTTTAACCTTTATTTTGGTTTTCCTTTTTTGTTGGTTGGGTAAGCCCGAGAAGGAATTGGGAGGACACCTGAAATGGTGAAGTCAAGGATTTTTTGGAATTTTCATCATAAAACTTATATTTTTCTCTATTCATTAAGAAATTACATGATGTGTATTGATAACACATGATGTGTAATGGTCATCATACATAACCTGTGAACTAAATACATTATGTGAGAATTTAACACTCTGTGTAAGGGTTACCTGTTATGTAACAAAAAAAATTAGAATCTTTATAAAAAGGTGATTGTATTTTGGAGTATGTGGGAATCAAGGATTACACGATGTGTGATGTTGTTAAACACAATATAAATTTATGAGTTTTGGTTTTAAGAAGTCATCTCAGATGAAATTCCTATTTTAATTCATACCTGCTTCCTTTCTCTCAACCTAGGGGCTCTTCCTAGGTGATTTTTGGTGATTCCCTCCTATTTAGATCACGTCATTTAGTGATTGTTCTTCGTTGTGGTAGGATTTATTCTCTATGGGTATGTATTATTTTTGTTTCTTCTTCTTTTTTGGTTAAGGATATGGTCTGGTAGCAGATTTGGAATTAGATAGTGTCTTATATCAATAATTTTAGTTTCTTTGTGTGCCTTGTATTTTAAAGGTCATTCTCTTGGTTTATTTCCACTATTGTCAAAAGAGTCTAGGTTCCTACCATGTTAAGGTGTGTGTTTCTATAAAATGCTTTAATTTTATGAATTTCATGTTATTATTGATAAATTACTTTTGGTCGTTCTTTGATTGGAAGTGATAAATGTTTTAAATGGTTTCTTAGAAAATAGAAAGTTTTTAAAAAGAATGTTTTCTTTGAAATAGTTTTTTCTTAATTTGGAAATGGTTTTTCAAACTCTGAAGTGTATTGGATTTGATTTTAAATTTTTTTATGAAATTTTGATCATGGTTTTGAAAAAATACTATAAAATTTCACATTGGGAACCTTGGGTGCATTAGGATAGAGACAAGAGTGTCCATACTGTGTCTTACACCACTAGGAGGTAATTTTTTGTGATATTGATTACCAGGACTCGAAATCTGTTGAATCCAATGTATGCATTTTTTGGATTTTAAGTATCTAATTCACATTGTATCATAGGATATATCCCAATATGGGGTGATATTTCATTTTTCATTTGTCATTTGTGGTTCTTTATAACATGATTTTTTTTATCATGGATAATTTATCATAGATTTTTATATGAATTTTTATCACTAGATTCTCATGATAGTTTGTCTAATGGATGTGTGTATACCTATTTACCTCTTGATGCATGAATATTATTTCCAATTTTATCAATTATACTTTTCATATTTCTTTATTTAGAATATGAAACGATTTTATAAAAACATAAGGGGAAAAGATTTTCATCTAGATTTATTTTATAAAAATGGTTTGTAAAACTATTTTGTTTTAAAATCTACAAATAATAAATTTTTAATATTATACCTTACATAGAAAGCATGGCGGTATCTTACTAGGCTTTATATCACACCCTACTTATGACTTTGGGAATTTTTAGATGTTTTATTAAATTATTTAAGTAAATGGAAGCGCATCTTGTTGTATTTTGGCTTCTCTTATTGTTGCTACTTTCGGTTTGGGTTGGTCTCGAGGTGAATTTTGGTCTGGAGGTAACTTTTGGTCATCTAGGGACTCAACTTACTTTATGGTCTAGCATATTTTAGCTTTGATTGTATGTATTTTATAGTATCATGTATTTTTCTTTTTTTTACTCTGGATGTATGTCTTTTCCTTATTATATTCAAGACTATTTTCTATCATCCTATTTTACATATATCATGTGATGGGCCAGTTCGAGTGGCTTTTCTAGTTGACCCAATTTGGTTCCTTACAATTTTGTATTTGAGAGATTCTTGGCCTAAAGTGTGTTAGGACTTTCTGATCTTAGTTTTATGTATTGGGTAGACATGAGTTATAACCATCCAAATTCGGATAGTATATGTGTAAATGAGGCCTATCTAGCTCACTTTTATGACTAAAATCCACTTGGCAGGGGTGTTATGTGAATTTTTACCTGGTTTGAGACTTGGAGTTTGATGTTATTTGAATTAACTATGCCGGAAGTTAATTTAAGTTGAAATTTTCTTTTTTAAGTACGTTTTTTCATGGTTTCTTTATATTCTTAATATTTAATGATTTGTTAGTAATAATTGAAGTCAGTCCGATTATTTTTGAATTAGATCACAACTGATTAGTTTTTTTCTTTTTTTAGACAATGCCTTTGTGAATAGATCTTCCAAATATGAGAGAAGATTATATGAGAAAGATTTCACAAGTGATCCCTCCAGTGGACCCTACTCTGGTTGAAATTGTTATCTATACTATTCAGATTCTAGGTCAAGTCGGTGTTAGGAAGCTAGGACGTATAGTTGATCATGGCTAATAATTTACTAAGAAGCATACACCCATATTTCATGGTGAAAAAGGACCCAAGGAATCTAAGGATTGTATTGAGTAGACAGAGAGGATCTTCAACTTCTTGAAGACTTCTGAAGACTCTAAGGTGGGTTTTTCCACACACGTATTTGAGGGACTGAGAAAGAGATGGTAGGACTCTATTTGAAAGTTATGTTGCACAAAGTTCATACCAAGAATTCCTTCAATAAAATATGTAACCATCATTTTATCACATTTCTTGGAAAAAATACATAGGAGTTTCTGACCTTAGAGTAGGGGGATCATACCGTTCTAGAGTATTCTGCCCATTTTTATGAGTTAGTATATTTGGCACCATATCTTGTAACTAATGAGTACCTGAAGGCTCATAGGTTTGAGTTAGGACTAAGGCCTGATATTTGGAAAGGTTGATACTCATGTTCCTTCAAACCCTTGTGGATGTAGTTCACAAGGAAGATTTAGTTGAGGCATACATATCTAGGAATAAATGTTTGGGTAGATCTTCAATTGGTTTAGTAGTTATCCAGGGTGTATCTTCTACCCAGAAAAGGAAACCAAAGAGTGGTCGGTTTTCCTCATGACCCGTCTCAAAGGCAATGATAGGGAAACAATAGGTTGTCTACTACCAGTGTGTGAGGTGAGGCCATACCAATCCTAATTGTGTGTTGGCTCCTAAGACATATCATCTCTATTGATTATCTATCCATCAACACACTTTTTTGAAATGATATCTCAGGGAAGTAGGATAGGATCTACTCTCACCAAGGGTTTGGAGGATTGTGCAGATAATTCCATGGGTGGGGGTCAAATCCTTATTCCAAGGGATATGTTCATATGGTTAATACCAGATGACTTTATTTAGCGGTGTATGCACTAGAGGAATCTGAAGTAGGACTAGATACTCTTATAGGAATGGTGTTTATCTAATCTTTTATAGTGATAGCTTTACTGGGTACATGTGATACTCATTATTTCATATCGTCAAAGTTAGTTGATTTGTTGGGATTTCATTCAAAACTTATACATTTCTTATTATATCTTTCTATGCCTTTATGAAAGAGGTATGAATATGGTTTTAGATTTCCTACATGTCAAGTGATGATAACTGACTTTGAGATGGAGTGGGGATTATTAGTTCTTGATCTTGAAATATTTAACTTGATTATTGGCATGGATTGGATAATTAGTGTTAAGAACCAGATATTCCTTTATAATCATCGAGTTTAGTTCTTATCAGTCGATAGGGTCACTCATGTTTTTAGGGTGAGTGTGACTCTAGATCAGGAAGGGAGGGGAATTTTATTTCTTATGTTAGTGTAATCTTGTGTCTGTTTTCAAATATGTTTCTTGATGTAGTTGATCCTTTAATGGGTGGTAAACTTATTATAGTTTTCTGAGAGTATCCTAAGGTCATATTGGATAATTATTCTAGTTTTCTACCATAGAGAGTGGTTGAATTTACTATTGACCTACTCCCTAGTACGATTCCCATTTCTATGTTTTCTTACCATATGTAACCTGATGATTTGGGGAATCTTAAGGTACAACTTGAGAGCCTAGACACTAAAGTATTTATTCGGCATAGAGTTTCATCATGGGCTTCTCATGTCCTCTTTTCTAAGACAGAAGATGTTGGGAAAAAATCCCTCAAGGTAACATTGCAGAATTTCTGGGTTGGTTGTGTTTGTTAACAAAGAAGGTTTCCATGATGAATTGTCAAGTTCCAGATATGTTGTCGACAATCAATGTTGACAAATAACCATGACAAAGGAATGGATGATCTGTAGGTAGTACAAAAAGAGTAGTACAAGGTGGGTCCATTTTCTAGTGTTTGCCAAATTTTTTGGGTCCAAAATTTAGTGTTTGTTGAGCATCACAAAAATTATATATCCTTGAAGATATTCTTTAAATATGGAAAATGCATCATTTTTGAGAAGATGGGCTTCATGGATTGGATTTTGTGAAGACCAGGAGAATGTTGACGGTGATTCTTCGTGATTACATCACGCTTCATGAATTGCAGAGGTTGAAGTGCAATGCGGCAGTGAAGGGATTTGTGAGGGAGTTTCGTGGTGAAGGCTCTAAGGAAATGAAGGAACGATCTGCAATTATGATGAGCTCCGCGAACGGAAAATTACCGTGGTACTTCGAGATTTTGAGAAAATTTCGGCGTGAACTTCGGAGCATCGCAATTTGAGATGACGTGGCATTGACTTCGTGTGGAAGGTTCCAGGGTCGATGGAATCACCTATAAATAGACCTCGACCCCCTCGGGAGAAGTAGAGAGAGTTTACAGAGAAAATATTTTTCTTTCGGTTCCTGATGTTGGTTCACGAAGGTTGTGTGCATCGCGAAAGAAGAGCTTCGCGGTGGATAATCTAGCTCCGCAAAAGTTGTAAGATATGTGTTGCCTCAATGAGATTCATGAGGGAAGTTTCTCTGTGAATACTTGAGCTTCATGAGAGTGCATTGTGAGAGTGCTTTTTGAGAGTGCTTCGCGAAAAGTCAAGAGCATCGTGAAGGATTGTTTGAGCTTCGCGAAATTGGGAGCCTCACGATGTAGGGTGCTTTGTGAAGGTGCATAAAAAGTGAGTTGCTCGGTGTTCAAGGTAAAAGGGGTATTCATCAGTGGATGAACTTTGAACATCAATAGGGTATCTACGTATAGTGAAAGATGTATTAATTAGTGATAATAAAGATACCTACATGTCTATAAACTGTGAGTGGATATTCTGAAGAAGCAGTGAGATCACTTCAGTTGAGAGGGTAGTGAGTTCTCAAATTGTGAGTGGTTGTAAACCAGGAGGGACAGTGATTCTACTTCGAACTTGTAAACAGTAGTGCTCTTATAGTGGAATTGGTGCATCGTAAGACTGCCGGTGTATGCTCCTTGGACGTAGCCCAGTGAGGGTGAACCAAGTAAAAATTTTTGTGTCCTATTCTTTCTTTCATGTTTATCCATACTCTGCATCGGGAAGGAGATAAAAGAGGGTTTTGTCTAACAGCAAAACAAGATAAAAAAGGGGTAGTTGTTTTAATCTTTCATACCCTGATTCACCCCCCCTCAGGGTATCTAGCCTTTTGGACCTAACAATTGATATCATAGGGAATGTTTAATATCTTTATTTCTCTATCAAATAGAGTTTACCAATCATAAAGGGATTCCAATCATCGACGGGAACAATTTTCAGCTATGAAAGAATCAGATGCAACACTACTTCCGATCTTTGGGAATGGATGTGTTTGCAGCAGCAATGAATGGATTAATAGACAGTATTAACAGTTGTGTATTATCAGAAGCTGAGTGAAGAGAATTGAATGTTGATGATATGGGAATCAATGCTTTATGAGAAGCCCTATCAAATTATATCTATACAAAGGTGATGTCATAAAAACAACACATGATATGTGGGAAAAGGTATTAAATATATATGAAGAAGATACAAAGGTCTTAAAAGCAAAGATGCAAGTGTTGTGGAACAAGTATAATGATATGAGAACGAACCCGAATGAGTCTGTTGATACATTATTTGACAAGGTAAATGTTTTAGTGGGAGACATGTGAGGTCTTGGAGAAGTTATTGAAGACATAAAGATTGTGAAGCGCATCTTGATGAAACTTTCACCTTGGTTCAATCTGAATGTTTCTGTTTTGGAAGATAAATACCCGAAAGATTTGACATTGGATAACCTGCACAACACCCTTGTTGCATATGGAATGAGAAATGATGATAATGATGTTGTGGAAAAGGGGAAATCCAAAGAGTTGGCATTCCAAGCCATGAAGAAGCTCACCAATGAAGACTCCTAGGAAGAAGAATAGACAGATGATGTGATGTCATTCCTCTCCTTAAACCTTCAATGTGGAAAAGGAATGTTTAAAGGGAATCTTACACTTTCTTGTTTTTGATGTGGAAAGGTTGGACATCTTGTGAAAAGGTGCCCCAAAAAGTTCCAACAGGATGATGATGTCGATGAAATCGAAATTCCCAAGAAGAATTCTCTAGCCTATGGGAAAGTAAAAAAATAGTTCAAGAGAAATTTCTTTAAGAAGAAGAACCATATTTCAAAATAATATGACAGTTCAGACGAGTCTAAGGTTGAGGAGGTTGAAGAGATAGAGAACTGTAGAGATCGTGGAGAAAATGCTATGGTGGAAATTGTCGGTAGTTCTTAGAATAAGAATGAAACTGAAGCTAATGAAGAAGAAAAACAAGTTGAGGGAAAAGTTAATATGCAAGTTGAGTTAGAGGATGATCATAAGGAGATAGAAGTCTGGAGAGATAAAATAAAGAAAGTCAACAAAGTTGTTCATGACGCCAAACACTATATGCAGCAGTAGGAAGAAGAGAAGTATGATTTGATGGAAGAAGTTGAGAAACTCAAGTCATAAACACCAGAGGACTCAGAATCAGTTAGTTAGTATAAAATAAAAATTGAAGAACAGAAAAGGGAGATCAATAGCTTGAATAACACAATGAATGATCAAATCAAGCGTATTGAAGAACATGAAGGAGAAGTTGTCGGTTTACAGAAAAAGGATAAATATCAAGAAAAACTCTTGACTCTTGTTGGGTCATCAGGAAAGTAGATCACTCAGTAAACCAATAAGTTGAAATTTGAGAATAGTGGTTTTGTAGAAAAGAAGCTTCAATTATGTTCAAATGGTAATACCAATGGGGGGCTTGACCAAAAAAAAATCTATGAAAATTGAGGTCAAACCGCAATCACCCACTCCGATATTGAAGTTTGATTTGGTCACAAGGAAAAATCATAATAGTCAGAGATACCAAGGAGAAACTCATAGTGTAGAAGTCACACAAAGGAATGAACCTCATATCAGGTGTTATTGTTGTGGAAAGATGATACATTCACAGTATGTGTGTTCCATTTCCAAGAGATATTAAAGGGAACAAGAACAAAGGTGGCAGCCAAACCGAGAACGGCTCTCCAAAACATATTTTAAAGGACACTATTTTTGGTATGGAGAATTTGAGCTTATGGAAATGTATTTTACTTCGACCATTCAGAGGAATGTTCCAAAGGAGAATCAAAATGTTTGCAAGCATCAGATCAATGAACCAACAGGTGAGCTGAAAATGCAAAATAGATTTGCAGCTTTGCAAGACGAATTCAGTCCATCATAATCTATGAAATATCTGAATTCTGAATCCATGTCCAATATGAAGGAAAAAATATGTACCAAAAAGAAAAAGGATGAGAAGTCAGTGGTGGCAAAAATTGCCCTTAAAGCATCAGATCGCTCTGGTGGGTGGATCCTTGACAACAGTTGCACATCTCACATGACAGGTAATATGGATCTTGTTACAGGCATAAAATATGACAAAGAAAGAGTTTTAAAGTTTGGAAATGATGAATTATAATAGAAAATTGTCTCAGGAAAGTCCAAGTTTGGGGTCCAATAGATGAGACGTGCTGAAGTCTTAGTATTAGAAGGCCTTAGTCACAATTTTCTCAACGTCAGTCAACTATGTGACTCAGGACATTATATAAGGTTTACTAAGAAAGTGAGTATCATCAAAGGAAGAGATGTGGCAATGGTTCTACAGGGAAAAAGGACAAAGGTAAATCTCTACCTAGTAAGTGGAGAAGAAGATATGTGCATTCTGTCCAGAGAGGAAGAAAAAAAAGTTTTGGAATAAACGACTTAGTCATCTATGTCAACCATCCTTAGAAGATATGGTAAAGTGTGATGCAGCAAGAGACCTCCCTAAGATATTACGTGATCGTACTCACATGTGCGATGCATTCCAACAAGGGAAGCTCATTAGAAAGACGTATAAAGCAAAGGAAAATAAGTCAACAAGAGTGATCTAATTGGTGCATAATGATGTATGTGGGTCTGTCACACCATGAGCAATTGACGAAAAGAGGTACTATGTTCTTTTCATTGATGACTATAGCATAATGGCATGGGTATTTTTTATTTCCCATAATTCCGATGTGTTCAGCTGCTTAAAACAGTACCAAAGGGAGAGAAAAAGGATACATGGATAGAAAATTCTGAAGTTTTTTACTGACAATGGTATGGAATTCACAAACATTCTGGAGGAATAATTTCTCTAGAAACACGGGATAAGGCATCAAGTTTCCTCAGTGAAAACTCCACAACATAATGGAGTGGTTGAAAGGATAAATTGGATCATAAACATGGCCAGAACGAAGCTCATAAAAAAAGTCCCCCCAGATAAATTTTGGAAGGAAGAAGTTTTGACATTGGTCTACATTTATAACAGGGCTATGTTGTGTCCGAATGAAGGAAAGAATTCGTATGAGATGTTGTATGGAAAGAGGACAATAGTGAAATAATTTCGAATATTCTGAAGTAAGTGATTCATCCTCAATAAGGAGAAACATAGAAAATTTGATTCGCATGGAGATGAGGGTATATTCCTCAGCTATTCAGGAAAAAGAAAAGCATAAAAATGATTTAACAAAAGGAAGGGAAAATTGGTTGAGAGCAATGATGTTACTATTGTAGAGAATCAAGAGAGTATTCAATAGTACAATGAATAATTTCTAGATGAATGTGATGAGGAGGAATGTAATGCTGGAGTAGTAGAAGTGGATGATGCTGATTTAGAAGAAGATACTGATGATGAGAATAAGGAAGAAAAATCTATATCTGCACAGAATCCAAGGAGTCGAGCTGAAATTGACATGAAAAATATCATTGGCGATCAATCAGCTCCAGTTCAGACAAGAAGAATGAATTCACTACAGTAGATATCTTTCTTATCTCAGGTAGATCCTAAATGCTTTGCTGATACAGTTGAAAATGAAAACTGGGTTCAGGCAATGAATGAAGAGCTAGATCAGATTGAGCATGATCAGACGTGGGAGATTTTTTTGAGGCCTGTAGATAATAATGTCATCAGGACTAAATGGGTTTATCGCAAAAATATGAATGAAGATAGCACAGTGATTCGGAAGAAAGCACGATTGGTGTGAAAAGGATACTCCCAGATAGAGGAAATATATGTTGATGAGACATTTGCACCAGTTGCGAGACTAGAGACAATCACATTATTTCTAGCCATTACAGTGCAACAGAAGTTCAATTTTTTCTAGATGGATGTCAGATCTACATTTTTGAATTGTGCTCTAGAGGAAGAGGTGTATATTGAGGAGCCATATGGTTTTCTCATTCATGAGGATGAGAACAAGGTTTTCAGACTAAATAAGGAATTGTATGGCATGAAAAAAGCACCAAGAGCATTGTTCTCAGGGGTTGATCAGTACTTGAAAAAGCATGGTATCCAATGTGGGGGAGTTGATTACAATCTATATTTCAACAACAATAGTAATCAATGGATAATGGTCTTGGTTTATGTCTACGAAATAATATTTGGCAGATCAGACGAAGCTCAGTGAAGATATTTTTATGAATTCCTGAAAAGTGAGTTCTAAATGTCAATGATTGGAGAGCTATCACTTTTCCTTGGTCTACATGTGACACAAGGAATGAATGTGACATTCATTTCTTGATCCAAATATGCTAAGGAGGTTTTGAAAAGATTTGGAATGGAATATTCCAAGTAGATGAAGACTCTGGTTTCTACTTGGATGAAACTATCCATGGATGAGGATGGAAAGTCATTTAATATCATAAAATATAGGCAAATCATTGGATGTTTTCTATACTTGACTGCAACAAGGCATGAAATTGTATTATCCACATGCCAAGCGGTGAGATATCAGAGTAATCCCAAGGAAACCCACATGATTTTAGTGAAAAGAATACTTTAGTATATCAGGGTAACAATGGATTTCGACTTTATATATAATGATAAATCTCAATCAGAGTTTTTGGGATATACTGATGCAGATTGGGCTGGTTTAGCATATGATAGGAAATCAATGTCAGGAGGTGCATTCTATCTTGGTGGCTTGTGTGTTTTCTTGCTAAGAAAGAAGCAAGATTGCATTTCATTGAGTACCGCAAAAGCTGAGTATAATGTCGCCACTCAAGCATGCACACAATTATTGTGGATGAAACAACAACTTGATGATATGGGTGTTGAACTGAAGTCTCCAATTGAAATTCAGTGCGATAACTCAACTGCAATAAATCTCATCAAAAATACCATCCATCACTCAAGGACAAAGAACATTGAGATAAACTATAATTTTATCAAGGATAAGGTTGACCAAGTAATTGTGAAGTTTGAGTATGTTCCTACAGAACTACAGGCTGCAGACATTCTAATGAAGGCCTTACCCATGGAAGCATTTGAAAGGCATCGACTGGCTCTGGGAGTTTGGTCAACTCCCCGCACCTGAAAAAGTGTTGATGTGGAACCCCCCCTCTCCCTGAGGTATTGTGTATTTTTATCTAAAGCGCTAATTTGTGTTCTTTCCAATGTTTCACACCGCAAAGGGGTGACCTTTGGGTTCATTGACAAAGGGGGATAAATAGTGACTCCTTAAGGGGGAGAAACTATGGCTAAGGAAGGGAGAAAATGTCTTAGTAAAAGACATGGGGAGAAGATGACATGTGGAGTAGTGAGATAGGTGGAGAGAAATAAGATAGGGGGCGAGTTTTAAATCTGATGATACTATAAGTGATCGATCAAAGAATAGATATCACGATAGCAAAGCATCATGATAAAAGCAGAAGACTAAAGTTAGAATGGTGTAAGAAGGGTTCCAGTGATCAATAATTGGCATCAGTTTGATAATTGGTATCCCATTGGTTTCAACAATTGGTATCTATTTGGAAATTGGTATCAGCTGATTGTCAATAGATTGTGGCAAGAATGAAGTGATTCATTGATGATATTTTCATTTAGTCTTGTTTATCACAACGAGCATTGCTCATGTGGGCTTATAGTATGTGGTGAGTGAATCTTTGGTCGTTACCTAAATCGCAAGAGGCGAATGGTGGTAGATGATGGAAGAAGACTTAGTGAGGTATCAACGTGCCGAAAATCATTTTGAGAAGAGTTGTGAAGAGTTGTCAACAAACCCATAGGGGGAGATTGTTGGGCAAAAATCCCTCAAGGTAACATTTCAGCATTTTTGGGTTGGTTGTGTTTGTTGAAAAAGTAGGTTTCCATGGTGAATTGCCATGTTCCAGAGACGTTTTTGACAAACAATGTTGACAAAGAACCATGAAAAAGGAATGGATGATCTGGAGGCAGTACAAAAATAGGAGTACAAGGTGGCGCCGTTTTCTAGTGTTTGACAAATTTTGGGGGTCCAGAATTTGGAGTTCGGTGAGCATAGTGAAAAGTGGATATCCCTGAAGATCATATTTAAATATGGAAAAGGCTTGAGTTTCGTGAAGATAGACTTCATGGATTGGATTTCGCAAAGACCAGAAGTCTGTTGACTGTGATTCTTCACAATTACGTCAAGCTTCGCGAATGGCAGAGGTTGAAGCACAACGCGGTGGTGAAGGGCTTTGCGAGAGAGTTTCATGGTGAAGGCACGCATGAAATGATGGAATGCTCTGTGATTATGATGAGCTCTGTGATCGGAAAATTGTCATGGTGCTTCGCCATTTTGATAGAATTTTGGCGGGAAATTCGGAGCTTCGTGATTTGAGATGATGTGGCGTTAACATCATGTTGAATGTTCGAGGGTTGGTAGAATCTCCTATAAATAGACCTCGGCCCCCTCGGGAGAAGTAGAGAGAGTTTTCTGAGAAAATATTTTGCTCTCGGTTTGCGAACGTGGTTCGCGAAGGTAGTGTGCTTCGCAAAAGAAGAGCTTTGCAGCGGCTAATCTAGCTCTGCGAATGTTGTGAGCTCAGCATTGCCTTAGTGAGCTTCGTGAGGGAATTCACTCTGCGATGACTTGAGCTTCACAAGAGTTCTTTGCAATATTGCTTCATGAAAAGGATGGAGATTCACGAAGGCTTTTTTGAGCTTCGTGAAATTGGGAGCCTCGCGAAGTAGGGTGCTTTGTAAAGGTGTTTCCAAAGTGATTTGCCCGATGTTCAGGGGAAAAGGGGTATTCATTAGTGGATGTACTTTTAACATCAATAGAGCATCTATGTATATTAAAAGATGCATTCATTAGTGATAATGAAGAGACCTACATGTCTATAAACATTGAGTGGATATTCTAAAAAAGTAGTGAGCTCACTTTAGTTGAGAGAGCAGCGAGTTCTCAAATTATGAGTGGTTGTAAACTAGGAAGGAAAGTGAGTTTGCTTCGAACTTGTAAACAGTAGTGCGCTTATAGTGGAATTGTTACATCCGCAGACTATCCGTGTATGCTCCTTGGACGTAGCTTAGTGATGGTGAACCAAGTGAAAAATGTTCTATCCTGTGCTTTCTTTTATGTTTATTCATATTCTATATCAGGAAGGAGAGAGAAGAGGGTTTTGACTAAAAGCAAAACAAGATAAAAAGGGGCAGTTGTTTTAATCTGTCATACCCTGATTCACCCCCCTCAGGGTATCTAGCCTAGTGGACCTAATAGAAAATGGAAGCATTATACTTTTTATTGATTATCGAAAGGTGAATCACGTGACTGTTAAGAACAAATATACTTTTCCAAGGATTGATGATTATTTTGATCTTATTATAGGAGATCATTGGTTTTATAAGATTAACATATAGTCAGTGTATCACCAGTTGAGATTCCCAGAAGAGGATATATCCAATACAACATTTAGGAGTCAATATGGGAATTTCTAGTTTCGGGTTATACCAATTGGTCTCACTAATGCTCCTACGGTATTTATGGATTTGATGAATCAGATACTTCATTAGTTATTAGACTCCTTAGTTATTGTATTTTTTGATTATATTTTATTATACTCCAAGTCAGGGGAGGAGAATATAGACCATTTGGTTATCATTCTTTGAACCTTGAAAAAATGTCATCTGTATGTAAGCTTTCCATGTTTAGTTTTGGATCTAATAGGTGAAATTTATGGTTCATTTGATATTTGAGAGGTATATGTCATTAGATCCTAAAAAGGTATAGACAGTTATGTCCTGACACCATTCCAAAAAATGTGTTTGAGATCTAAAGCTTATTGGGTTTGGCATGTTATTGCAGATGGTTTTTTCAGGACTTATCCAAGCTCAATTATTCTAATCATCTTTATCCCCTAATGGTGTCAAGTTTTAATGGAATGAAAATTTTCAGAGATCTTTTGAGGAATTAAAGGTGAGGCTTACTTCAGTAGTAGTTATTATTCTTCTAGAACCAATGTTGGGTTATGAAGTTTTCTTCAATGCTTCGGTTAGAGGTATGTTATGTTTCTTAATGCAAGGAAAATAGGTTTTAGCATACGGATCTCACTAGTTACTCCCTTGTGAGAAGAACTACCCTACTCATGATCTTAAGTTGTTTTTTTAAAGAAAGTTGACATGAACTGGTTTCCCAGTTCATGTCCAAGAAATTTATTAAATCAAAAACAAGGGGAACATGGAAATCTCGAGGTGTAATGCGCAGACACCCTCTGAAAGATAAAGAAACCAATAAAACATAAATTGAAAACCAAAGAGAAATGCAGTTAGACAGCCCTGTAGAAGAGCAGCCATGCTGACATGCACAGAACTTTCAGTCCTGCTGCAAGTATGTCAAGAAACCATTGGAAAGGTAGGTAGTTCTGTATATTGTTGAAGACACCAGAAATCTCATGGCAAGGTGCAGCAACCGAGAAAGCTATAGGGCCCCAAGGCAGGGGTCCTGAGAAGTGGCATGACACTTGAAGCCTTCATGAGACTACGCCATACTTGTACTGAAGTGAGGACAGAAGCAGAATTCATCATCAAAATAAAAGCATAACAGTCCACTCTCATCTGCATAACTGATACAATGATCTAGCACAACACCATGATGAAAAAATATATCAAGTCATCACATAGAGTAGATTAACAGATAAAAAAACAAGGTTAATCAAATGGAATGTAGTCCAAATTGAGACTTGTGAAGGAAAATCCAATTATCCAAACATAATCCAGGTAGAGAAAGAAAGCATCTGAAGAGATGCATAAGGAGAATCTCAAAAAATCCAAAAATCCCCACTGATCTGCATCAAAACAGCATAAAGAAATTAGGGTCAAAAAATCATTGCCATGGATTGTCGTTAAAATCAAAATTTGGATCTTTCTGAAATTCCTCATCCACACTAAAAAAACATTCTCTTTATAATATCGATATAAGAATCAGAATTCATTTAACCATTTTTGTATTTTTGAATGGAAGTTGTATCATTTTCCGTAAACCAAGAGGAAATCTCTTTTGAAAAATTCGTTTCCTCTTCATACTGATAGGCATCCCGATATGCAGGATCATTTTTATCATCTTCATTTGAGGAAGTATCTAAATCGGACCAATCAGAAGATTGTGAGGATTCAGGCAGGGATTCAATAGGGACAGGCTGCCAAGGAACCTCAAAAACAGCACTTTTGGCAGCTAATGATCTTGTGATAATGGTTCATTCATAATTGACATTATCTCTAAGTTTCCTAGTTTTCCTAGGATTTGGTGTGATGAAACCATCAGAGTCCAAAATGGATTTCTTCCCTTTCTGGTCCTTTTGATGAAAATTCTCCTCCACATGAGAGATATTGTCAACATCCTCCTGATAGGAGTCCATAGCTTCCTGCTCTATTGACTTACAAAGAGAGGTTGGAGAGGGGTCCTTTGTTTCTATATCATTTGAATAAGGGAACTCATGATGAGTGGTAGAGTCCTTCTTGGAGGGAGGATTGATATCCGTGGTCTCAAAAAGAGCATTCACATAATAAGATAATTGATTATTATTGCCATGTTTTTCCATCATCAAATCCTAATTTTCCATTAAGGGTGAAGGGAGCATAGAAGAGCTCTCAACAGTGACAAGGTTATCTTTATTTAGAGGTGCCATATGACTATCTAAAAGAGCATCTGATGGACCAGCCGCAGTACAAGACTCAATCTTTTTGTTCTCCTATTTGCTCTTTTCAACCCAAGTCATTTTTCTCGATGCTGAAGTGGAAGGTTTGAAGCTACAATCATTCAACAGATGTCCACGTTTCAAACAAGAAGTGCAGTAATCTGGTAAGTTTTCATAACATACCTCCCAAAAATAACCATAAGAGCCAGTCTGAATCGAAATTTTATTAGGAAGCACATGGGAGACATCAACTTCTACACATATTATTTCCACTAATGGTCTTGAGAGTTTTTCAGTAGCCAAGTCATGTTTTAGGGGGTTTACAATGAGAGTTGAGATCGTGAAAAGTGTTGGCTTCTTAAACAAATGCAGTGGAAGACCAGGGATACCAACATATATAAAGACTTGAGGCATCGATAATGGTGGCAAGGGATGAGACGGTTGATATAATATTTTGTTTTGCAGTGACTTACTTATCCGAGAATTAAGGCGGAGTACTAAAGACCTGTAGGGTTTTGTAAACCATAACCATTCTGATATAGAAGTGGGATGAGATTTACTTTGATTTCAATATTGGATTTCAATAGACTCCTAGTGGTAATGACACCATTTCCGTGATCATTGATCAAATCCTGAATTCTATGCACTTTCTACCTATCATGTAGATGGTGAAATAGGAATAGATTGGGGAGTTGTATGTTCGAGAGATTGTGAGACATCATGGGGTTCCCAATAAAGTTATTTCTAATATGGATCTGTGGTTCACATCCATGTTTTGGAAAAGATTTCAGTAGGTTATGGTTTCCCAGATTAAATTATGCACATCTTATCATCTTTATATAGATAGATATATAGATATGTTTATCTAGGTTTTGGAGGATATGCTTCAGGCTTGTGTGCTTGATTTCAAAGGATCTTGGGAAAATCATTTTCTTTTGGTTGAGTTTTCCAATAATAATAGTTATTAAGATTTAATGAAGATGGTGATTCAAGGATTTTTATGGGTGGCAATGTAGATCTTTTTTATGCTGGGCAGAGTTGGGAGAGCGATCCTTGGTTGGGTAAAGTGTTGTTCAGGAAATGATGGATACGATGCAATTGATATGGAGGAATTTGATCATGGAAAAAAGTTGTCATAAATCCTATGTGAATATTTGGGGTTAGCTGCTAGAGTATGAGGTTGGTGATCAAGTCTTTCATAGAGTTTCACCTCACATGGGACATCACTGGTTGGTTAAGAAGGGTAAATTAGCACTAAGTTTTGTGGTCTCTTTTGAAATTATTGGATGATTAGTGATGGTGGAATATCAGTTTGAATTATCTTCTGGTGCAATAGTAATCCACAACATGTTTCATGTTAATTATTTGAGGTGGAATATTTCAAATCAGTCCCATGTGATTATAAGGGAGGATATTGATCTTGTGACTGATACCACTTTGGTTGAGAATCCAGTTCAGATTATGGATTGTTAGGATATGGTATTACATGGTAAAATGATAACTTGGGGTAGGTATTGTTTCAATGTGGATAGGATATCCATGAGACGTGGGAGCAGGATACATTGATGACATAGTAGTGGCCTTCTCTTTTTTCAAATCCAATATCATGAGGAATTTATTGGGGTATAAAGTCTGTATTGTGGGGATATTGTAACAACCCATCACCTTTTTATTATGTATGTTTTTAGCCTTTTTTTGTTTCTCTTATGCATTGATTAAGTAATTCTAAGAAGGTACTGGAAGAATAAATATGATGGTGAAGTTAGGGATTTTTTAGAATTTTTAGTATAAAACCAACAGTTCCTGCTATTTACTAAGTAATTACATGATATGTAATGAGAATACATGATGTTTAATGGACACTGGATAGAAACTAGGAACTGATTACACAACGTGATAATATTAAATGCAGTGTATGGTTTACACATTTTGTAATGGAAAATATAAGGTTTTTAATAAAAATGATAATATTTTTATTAAGTGTATGTTGGACATGAGGATTACACAATGTGTAATGAGGTTACACACCATGAAAATTCCTAAGGGTTTCTTTTAAGTTGATGCCTTGGTAGAAATTCCTATTTTCATTCAAACAGGCTTACATATTCTCAACATAGAGGAACTTCCTAGGAAATTTTGGGCGATTCACCCCATCCAGATCAACATGTTCAGCTATTGATCACCGTTATGGTTGGATTTATTTCCTTCGGGTATGAAATCATTCTAGTTGTTCTTTGGTTATGGTTGAGGCATTGGTTTGTGTAATGGCATGAGCCCTCCTGGCCCGTTACATTGCCAAAGTGAGGCTCCACCAAAACGGTGGCACTATGAGGGTGACACCGTGACGGTGGAACTGTGACGGTGGCACTGTGAGGGTGGCACCGTGACGGTGGAACCATGAGGGTGACACCGGTGGGGGTGACACCGTGAGGGTGACACCGTGATGGTGGCACCGTGAGGGTGACATAGTGACGGTGGCACCGTGTCCCCTCACCGAGAGTTTCGTTATTTTTACAGTACCTGACTTTTCCTCTCCCGCAACGTAATTTTTGACGTAAATTAATTCCTTTACTCCTTTTAAAACTATTTAAATCCCATAATTAATTCCTAAAATTCCCGACAGACCTCCGTGTGTAACATCCCAACCTCATGGTCAACCCACGACCCCTGCTCCTTACGCGGTTTGGCATTCTCATCTCAACCATCTGAGGCTCATATAAACTAAGGGTTAGCTGTAGTTTCTTCTTTCCTCAATCACAGATTTTCATGAATAGATTCTGGTGCATCGGGTGAGCCGCATCATTATGCGTAGAGTTCCACGCCTGGCCTAAGCATTGATAGATGAAGCGATTTTCATTCAGGAGAGCCGCATCGTATTCTGTGGTCTTCCTCCCCTGGCCTCAGCATAGATCATTGATCCAACAAGTAAGGAATTTCTCCTTCTTCTTACTCTTTTGTGTATCATGAGGGGTGGGCGTGCTTTTGATTCTGTATAATTGGATAAACCATACCTAAATAAAGATAATAAACTATTTCTATAATGAATGAAGGGGGGGGGGGGGGGCTGTGATCGTTGATGTTGTTTAAATTATGATCATCTTTCTGAATTGTTCCAGCTTGCGCCTTTTGAAAATTGAGGCCGTTGGTGGTCATTGTCTGTGGACTGATGAACCCCTCGTGGTGTTTTAAATGGCTTGTTCCTAATTATAAACTACTGGTGTGAAAAGAAAATTGGTTAATCATGTATACCCGGATGAAGAAATTGCAAGCACTAGGATCAATCCCTTCTTTGATAACCCCTGTCAAAACACAGAATTGAAATCATGGATTGTGTTAAATCTTATAAATATGAAAACATAGGCATGACCCTACTTAGTGTTGGTGACAGTGGTTTGGTTGTTTTCTTTCACAGTCTGATTGGTGGAAATGCGGGAGGGGATGTGATCCTCTATTTTTTATATGCTCTCGGTGGTTGTGTGAAATGGGGGATGGGATCCCCTGTTGGTATGGATTAGGTGGTTTTGAGTTTTAAGACCAGGTGGGTAATTGTTTATATCACTAATTGGGGTGGGATCCTCTGTTGATGAGAAACCATTTCGGGGGACATGGGGTAGTTTCTTGAGGGGTTTTCTTTGGTTCCAGTACTTCGAGGGATCTCACATATCCCCTTGTTGTTGTAACATTACAAGAGAACCGGGTGCGACTGTTTAAATTGACGATTTACTGGATTCTTTTCCTTTGTTATTTTTATGGTGTTAGTTGCCCAGTATTGCATGAACTTATTTGAACATTATCACTGAACATGAAACAAGAATGGGACAAATGGGTTTTTTTGGCGAGAGTCGTGACTCAGACTCTAGTGCTGCTGTGATCAGTAGGCTATCTGATGAAAAAACTAGCTTGGGTGAGTGCTTGTTACATATATATATATACTTGTAGCATTGTGTTTATTATTCGCACCCCACCCATGTTGAGAACTTAGTGCCAAACACCCCCATTTCATGGGGGAGGGTGTTTTTCCCAACACTATTATTAGTGGCTGGTTATTAGCTCCTTTTATGCTCCCTTTCCCAGATGGCCCAAGTATCATCAGGTAGGATGTGATGGCCTGAGGTCCATTATTATCCCAAGAACCTTCGGGCGGGGTAGTGTGGTGGATGGCCAGGTGCGTGCGGTAGGTGGTTTCCCTAGTGTCATTGGGATGAGGCCCAGGTGTCTTCGGGCGTGGCAGTGGATCTTCTATCCCTGGTTTCCTTGGGCGTGGTGGTGGTTGTTCTGGCCTAGGAGTTTGCAGGCATGGTTATGTGTGATAGTTGTGGCCCAGGTGTGTGCGGGAGGGATTCGGCAGTGGGACTACGTGTGGTTGTGGCCCAGGTGTGTGCGGGCGGGTGTGACAGTGGGACTGCGGTGAGAATGGAGGGATTGGTACGATGCGTATGATGTCTCAATAACTAGAGGTAAAGTGGCGCGGGGTACCCAAATATCGATGTGCTCTTATTGGTTCGATGCGTATGTTGTCCGGTCACCACCTCAAAAGGACTCTTCCCCGTCGACTCACTCCTTTGCAAGTTGTAGGAGAATTGAGCCACATCATGCAACTTGGCCCAATCTCGCTGGTTGGCACTCACAAAGTGCCTCAAGTAGAGCTCCAATAAGGCATTCACCCTCTCCGTCTACCCATTCGTCTGGGGGTGAAAGCTCGTAGAGTAGTGGAGCTTCGATCCCAACAATCTGAAGAGCTCAGTCCACAACTTGCCCATGAAGCGTGGATCCCAATCGCTGATGATGTGTCATGGTATCCCCCAATACTTCACCACATGCTTGAATAGTAGCCTTGCGGGGAGCTCTACCGTCACATCTGCTGGAGTGGGGATAAATGTGGCATAATTCGAGAACTTTTCCACCACCAAGATGATGCTCCCATACCCTTCGGACTTCGGCAATGCAACGATGAAGTCCATGGTGACTGTCTCCTATGGCCTCTCTACAATGGGAAATGGCTGCAACAATCCTCCAGGCAACTGATTGTCCACCATGTCTTTTTGGCACACAAGACAAGTCTTCACATAAGACTCCACATCATCCTCCATCCTTGGCCAATAATATGATCCCTCTAGCAAGGACTTGGTGTAGTGCTGCCCTGGATGTGCTGCCCATCTCGAGTCATGACACTCCTTGATGAGATCCCTCCGCAGGTTCCCCCACTTTGGGACATATATCCTCCTCCCTGTGGTAATAAGAGTTCCATCCTCCTCCCAAAATCTCCTTGTCTTGCCCTCCGTCGCGAGAGCCAAGTCGTTCTTGGCTATAGGATCATGCGACATGCCTTCCTTGATCCTACCCAAGATCCCGTCATCCACACATGACAAGTTGCTGAACACCATCTTCCTGCTAAGTGCATCGGCCACCACATTGCCTGTCCCAGGCTTGTACTCCAAAGAATAATCAAACTCGGCCAACAATTCCTGCCATCTTGCCTGCATCGGAGTCAGCTTCTTCTGGGTTTTGAAATAGCTTGTGCCGACATTGTCGGTCTTCACCACAAACATGGACCCCAAGAGATAATGTCTCCATGCCCGAAGACAATGTACCACAGCTGTCATCTCCTTCTCTTGCACCGTGTACCTCCTCTCGGTGTCATTCAGCTTCCGGCTCTCAAAAGCTATGGGATGTCTTTCCTGCATGAGCACACCCCCACTAGAAAAGTCCTAAGCATCAGTGTGTACCTCATAAGGCTTGGTCGGATCCACCAAGCTCAAGACCGGTTCCTCCATGACCTTCTTCTTCAAGTCTTCAAATGCCTCCTCGCATTTTTCATTCCACTCCCACGACTTGTTCTTCTTTAGCAAGTCAGTGAGTGGAGCCGCATTCTTTGAGTAGTCACAAATGAATTGTCGATAATAGTTCACCAACCCAAGGAATGATCTCAACTCGAGAACCTTGGTTGGCCTCTCCCATTCATCGATAGCCTGGATCTTCTCATGATCCATCATGAGATTGCCTCCTTTGATCTTGTTCCCCAAGAAGAGAACTTCATCCCTCGAAAAGGAACACTTATCCTTCTTCACATATAACTCGTTCTCCCTCAATACCTTGAACACAGTTTGTAAGTGTTTCACATGATCCGCCATTGTCTCACTATAGATGAAAATGTCATCCCAGTAGACTACCACAATGTTTTCCAAGTATTGGTGGAAGACTTTGTTCATCAAGGTGCAAAATGTCGTTGGGGCGTTATTCAAACCAAATGCCATAACAAGGAACTCATAGGATCCATACCTTATCACGCATGCGGTCTTCGGCACATCCTCCATGGCTATGCAAACTTGATAATATCCTGATCTCAAGTCCAGCTTGGTGAACACCCGTGCCTTGCCCAACTGATCAAAGACATCCTCTATCACTGGGATAGGATACGTGTTCTTCACTGTGACATTGTTCAACGCCTGATAGTCCACGCACATCCTCATGGAGCTGTCATGCTTCTTTTGGAATAGAACGATCTATCCATATGGCGACTTGGATGGTTGGATTTTTCCCGCATCCAACATCTCTTCCAACTGCCTCTTCAACTCCTCCAACTCGGGTGGAGCCATGCGATAGGGTGCCATGGATGGTGGCTTTGATCCTGGCACCAACTCAATTTCATGATCTACCTCTCTCTTGGGTGGTAACTTCTTGGGAAACTCCGGTGGCATGTCGTCTCTAAACTCCAATAGCACGCCCTTCACCTCCTTCAGAAACTCATGGTTGCCGTCCACCGGCACATCATCTTTCAAGGAAACCAAGTAGGTCTCCTCTCCCTTCTTGAAACCCTTCTTCACTTTCATGGCAGAAAGTAAAGACAAGTCATGATTTCCACATACCTTCTTCGTCACCATGCACGGGCTTCGCTCCTCCATGATCACCATTTGCTCCAAGTGAGGTGTTGGTATGGCCTTGGCTTTCTTGAAGAACTCCATCCCCAACACTAGCTTGAAGTCATCCATGGGAACCACCGTGAGATCAATAGAACCCCTCCATTCACCAATGCAAAGGGTCACTCCACGAACAATGCCACTCGCCGGTTGAGGTGTGGCATTCACGGCTTTCATGCGACTAGTTGTCTTGGCCACAACTAGCCCAAGTCTTCTTGCCTCATCTTCGACCACAAAGTTGTGTGTGGCTCCCGTGTCGAGCATCGCATAGGTGGACTTCCCATTCGACTCCACCTTTGCATACATCAACCCATCCTTAGGTGGCGCCTTAGGTGGGTTCTTCACTTCCAACGCATTGAAGAGACTTAGAGTCCCCATTTGATGCTCCTTGGGAACTTCCTTCTTCTCTTCAAACATGGAGTTGAGTGCCTTCCTCTTGGGACACTCCTTCCATGTGTGAGGCCCATCGCAAAAGTAGTATCCTCGGGGCTTGAATTCCCTTGAGAAGTCCTTGGTGTGCTCCTTGGACTTCCCCTTGTCATGGGAATCTCGGTTCCACCTCCTCTCTTGGTCTCCCCCAACTTTACCCTTGAACTCCTTCTTGGGCTTAGGGGGTTCAACCTTCTTCTTGTATTCCACCAAGGACTCGGCAATGGACACAGCTTCGGTGAAGGTCTTAGGCCGTCGACCTCGCACCTCTTGTTGTGCCCATGGCTGGA
This sequence comes from Viscum album, assembly GCA_963277665.1. Classification (NCBI taxonomy): domain Eukaryota; kingdom Viridiplantae; phylum Streptophyta; class Magnoliopsida; order Santalales; family Viscaceae; genus Viscum; species Viscum album. The sequence continues at coordinate 1,870,410,195 of OY728159.1, forward strand.
GACCTTTTATGAAATCCTACATATGATCATAATCAGGCTTGCCACGTACCTGGAGCTTTAGCGAGACATACTCACGAACATACTCATGGATTGTCCCCAGATGCTTCAAAGTTCGTAGCTTGTCACTTGCTTCCCAATCGGATTCCTCGGGGTAGAACTGAGCATAGACCCATTGCTTGAACTCTTCCAATGATGGGAGTGTCTTCCCATCATCCTTGAGCTCTTGGTGCTTCATCCTCCACCATAGAGATGCATCGTCACAAAAGTAAAGAACAGTGGTCTTCACACGGCTCATATCCTCCATCAAGCCAATCGCCTTGAAGTACTACTCCACTTGCCAAAAGAAGTTGTCTACCTCCTTGGCATCTCTCTTGCCATTGAAGTGCTTTGGAGGAGGCACATCGATCTTTGGTGTGTCCTGCACAATCACCCCACTAGCCAACTCGCCACGATAATTTGACCACTCCCTCTTAAGTTGATCAATAGTTTGGTCGTACCTGGCCATTGCATCCCCATGCTGTGCTAAGATCCCCTTTGTCCAGTCCATGAAGGCATCTTTCTCGGCAGCATTCTCCTTGGCGTACCTCTCAACTGACGCCACTCAGTCTTGGAGAGTGAAGAGCGCATCACGTAGGCCCACTACACCTAGTGCCCCTTCCTCATCGTCTCCCTCGACATACTCGTGCCTTTCTTTCACATCAGCAAGGCACTCCTCCGCCCTTAGGAGACGCTCCTCATGAGTCGCCATGGTATCACGAGACTTCCCGACCATCTTCTTAGGAAAGGTCGGCATGGCCTCCTTCTCGGACATAACAGGATCCTCCACATTCGAGCCTGCCATCGCGAACACTTGCCATGAACACCCTCTAATACCACTTGTCACGGGCTGAGCGTCTCTGCACAGCAGTTCGCCCGTGTGGAACCCCAGCCCCATCCAAGGTGGGCGGGGTTCAGCCATCCAGCTCTTCATATGTGATGTTCACTGGTTTTGTCCTGCCATGGACTCATCAGGAGAGTGTCCCCAACTCCCAATAGGAAGGCACTCAACTACATGTTTTAAGAGAAGGAGGAAGTTCCCAAGGTGCGTCAAATGGGGACTCTAAGGCTCTTCAATGCGTTGGAGGTGAATAACCCACCTAAGGCGCCACCTAAGGATGGGTTGATGTATGAAAAGGTGGAGTTGAATGGGAATTCCACCTATGCGATGCTCGACACGGGAGACACACAAAACTTTGTGGCTGAAGATGAGGTGAGAAGACTTGGGATAGTTGTGGCCAAGACAACTAGTTGCATGAAAGTCGTGAATGCCACACCTCAACCGGCGAGTGGCATTGTCTGTGGAGTGACCCTTTGCATTGGCGAATGGAGGGGTGCTATTGATCTCACGGTGGTTCCCATGGACGACTTCAAGCTAGTGTTGGGGATGGAGTTCTTCAAGAAAGCCAAGGCCATTCCGACACCTCACTTGGAGCAAATGGTGATCATGGAGGAAAGAAGCCCGTGCATGGTGACTACAAAGGTATGTGGCAATCATGACTTGTCTTTACTTTCTGCCATGCAAGTGAAGAAGGGTTTCAAGAAGGGAGAGGAGACCTAATTGGTTTCCTTGAACGATTATGGGCCAGTGGATGACAACCATGAGTTGCTGAAGGAGGTGAAGGGCGTGCTAAGGGAGTTTAGCGACGTCATGCCACCGGAGTTTCCCAAGAAGCTACCACCCAATAGAGAGGTGATCATGAAATTGAGTTGGTTCCGGGATCAAAGCCACCATCCATGGCACCCTATCGCATGGCTCCACCCGAGTTGGAGGAGTTAAAGAGGCAGTTGGAAGAGATGTTGGATTTAGGACAAATCCAACCATCCAAGTCCCCATATGGATTTCCCGTTCTATTCCAAAAGAAGCATGATGGCTCCTTGAGGATGTTCCTAGACTATCGGGCGTTGAACAAAGTCACGGTGAAGAACAAGTATCCTATCACAGTGATAGAGGATCTCTTTGATCAATTGGGCAAGGCACGGTTGTTCACCAAGCTGGACTTGAGATCGGGGTATTATCAAGTCCGCATTTCCATGGAGGATGTGCTTAAGACCGCATGCGTGACAAGTTACGGATCCTATGAGTTCCTTGTTATGCCATTTGGTTTGACTAACGCCCCAGCGACATTTTTCACCTTGATGAACAATGTCTTCCACCAATACTTGGATAAGTTTGTGGTAGTCTACTTGGACGACATTGTCATCTATAGTGAGACAATGGCGGATCATGTGGAACACTTACAAACCGTGATCAAGGTATTGAGGGAGAACGAGTTATATGTGAAGAAGGAGAAGTGTTCCTTTGCGAGGGATGAAGTTCTCTTCTTGGGGCACAAGATCAAAGGAGGCAAGCTCATGATGGATCATGAGAAGATCCAGGCTATCGATGAATGGGAGAGGCCAACCAAGCTTCCCGAGTTGAGATCTTTCCTTGGGTTGGTGAACTATTATCGGCGATTCATTTGTGACTACTCAAAGAAGGCGGCTCCACTCACTGACTTGCTAAAGAAGAACAAGTCATGGGAGTGGAATGAAAAATGCGAGGAGGCATTTGAAGACTTGAAGAAGACAGTCATGGAGGAACCGGTCTTGAGCTTGGTAGATCCGACCAAGCCTTATGAGGTACACACCGATGCTTCAGACTTTGCTATTGGGGGTGTCCTCATGCAGGAAAGACATCCCATAGCTTTTGAGAACCGGAAGCTGAATGACACCGAGAGGAGGTACACGGTGCAACAGAAGGAGATTACAGCCGTGGTACATTGTCTTAGGGCATGGAGACATTATCTCTTGGGGTCCAAGTTTTTGGTGAAGACCGAAAATGTTGCCACAAGCTATTTCCAAACCCAGAAGAAGCTGACTCCGAAGCAGGCAAGATGGCAGGAATTCTTGGCTGAGTTTGATTATTCTTTGGAGTACAAGCCTGGGATAGCCAATGTGGCGGCCGATGCACTTAGCAGGAAGATGGTGTTCAGCCACTTGTCATGTGAGGATGACGGGATCTTGGGTAGGATCAAGGAAGGAATGCCGCATGATCCTATAGCCAAGAACGTCTTGGGTCTCGTGGCGGAGGGCAAGACAAGGAGATTTTGGGAGGAGGATGGCACTCTTCTTACCACAGGGAGGAGGATATATGTCCCAAAGTGGGGGAACCTGCAGAGGGATCTCATCAAGGAGTGTCATGACTCGAGATGGGCAGGACATCCAGGGCAGCACCGCACCAAGGCCTTGCTAGAGGGAGCATATTATTGGCCAAGGATGGAGGATGATGTGGAGTCTTATGTGAAGACTTGTCTTGTGTGCCAACAAGACAAGGTGGACAATCAGTTGCCTGGAGGATTGTTGCAGCCATTGCCCATTGCAGAGAGTCCATGGGAGAAAGTCACCATGGACTTCATCGTTGCATTGCCGAAGTCCGAAGGGTATGGGAGCATCATCGTGGTGGTGGAAAAGTTCTCGAAGTATGCCACTTTTATCCCCGCTCCAGCAGATGTGACGGCAGAGCTCACCGCAAGGCTACTCTTCAAGCATGTGGTGAAGTATTGGGGGATACCACGACACATCATCAGCGATCGGGATCCACGCATCACGGGCAGTTGTGGACTGAACTCTTTGGATTGTTGGGATCGAAGCTCCACTAATCTACGAGCTTTCACCCCCATACGGATGGGCAGAAGGAGAGGGTGAATGCCTTATTGGAGCTCTACATGAGGCACTTTGTGAGTGCCAACCAGCGATATGGTAAGGCAACAGTGTTGGGTGGCCTTGGTGTGTTAATTAGGTCAGGGAAGACCGGCTAGGACATGAGATTTTTGGGGACCCCGTGATCCGATGCAAGGAATCTGGACCTACCGAACGACCAAGTGAGGCCACGCTGATTATAGTGTAGTGTCCCTAGGAAATGTACATGCATCATTATGGCTTGTGTACTCTTGTTTCTGGGATGTCTTGGGAATTAATAATAAATTAATATTTTATGAAGTTTTAAGAACGATATTCTGCACTACTTGGGCTTAGGAATTCTTTGTTTACCTTGAAGCTATGGCACCTGGAAGGAGACCGCGTGTGGTATGGGCGATCGAGGCCCCAGAGACCACTTTGGCCAATCGGCAGAGAGCTGATCGAGAGGAAGAGGAAGACCAGTGGTAGAAGACTCTTTGGGCCTTCCAGCGACAGACCCTAGAGAAGTATGAGGGAAACACCTCTGACATGAAGACGAAAGGTTGTCTAGAGGAGCTAGTGATAGCCTTCGGCCTGATTTGGGCCCCGACTGAGTACTGGGTCCCTCTGGCCGTCAGCCAGATGTGGGGAGTGCCGTGTCAGTGGTGGACGCTTTACCTGGGGGAGAGGAGAGAGGATGAGGTGGCATGGGCTGATTTCGAGAGGGAGTTTCGGGCGAAATTCCTCTCATCGACGATGAAGGCAGAAAAGATGCAGGAGCTACTCACCCTCCAACAAGGGTGTATGTCCATGAGGGAGCTAGGGATCATGTTCAAGGACCTCCTATGTTTTTCTCCAGACCACTTTCCGGACAAGGAGTCTAGGGAAAGACGTTTAGAGGAGGCGCTCCGACCCTCCCTCCTGTATGTTGTTACCACCTTTACAATGTCGACGTACTTGGAGGTCCAGAAGAAGGCCGAAGTGGTGGAGAGGATGCACGCTCTAGGAGGTGTGACACGAGAGGCGATCCAGATGGGACCATCGAAGGGGAAGGAAGTCAGTACCAGGCCTCTGACATCAGCACCCTCCAGGTTCCGACCAGCAGGGAGCAGACTGCAGTAGTATCACTTTTGATCCCCCGGTTCTCGCCCTTTTCCTTTGGGCCTGGGAACGTGGTGCTTCGTCTGTGGAAGCCCTGGACATCTTCGGAGTCATTTCCTAGACCGGGTGAAGTACGACGGTGGCGGACAGCCCCATCACCCACCCCAACAGTAGCTTCTATCCAGACCTTTCCAGCAACAACAGTAGGGACAACGATATCTCGCTCCTCCGAGGACAGACGTGGGAGGAGGGTGCTGACCTCAGGGCGCTCCTTAGGGACCTCGACCAGGGCATGGTTGGGGAGGTGGCCGATAGTCGAGGGGTAGAGGATTCGGGCGTGGACAACTACACACCACAAAGGCACCAGTTCCAGTAGGGTCGGAGGTTGTTCGAGGTACAATCAGTTTGTTTAGCACTCTTGCTTATGCCTTGTTCGATACCGGAGCTTCACACTCCTTTGTTGCACCCAGTCTAGTCTGTGCCTTGGGTCTAGCTACTGAGAGAATTCCAGTGCCCCTGTTGTTGAGCACACCAGTCGGAGGTCAGACAGACTTGTTGTTTGTTTTTCGATGATCTATACTGATGATAGAGCCACATCAGTCGGTTAGGGATCTTCTCCTGCTATAGGTACAACCATATGATGTCATCCTAGGCATCGACTGGCTATTCTATGCATGTGCCATCATCGACTGTTTCTGAGGAAGGGTCGTGTTCTTAGAATTGTGTGGCCGACGTGTTACCTTCACCGGCAGGCGGGGCGGTCAGAAGGGCAATATGCGAGAGGAACCCCTCCTCTCTTTGATAGTCGAGCTGTCAGTAGAGTCAGTAGATGCTGAGATGGTGGAGGTGCCAGAGGTTATCCGTGAGTTTATGGACATCATTACTGAGCAGGTGACGACTCTACCCCCTCGACGTGATATTGAGTTTGGGATAGACCTGCAGCTCGACAGTCGTCTGATCTCGATGGCTCCGTACCGGATGGCACCTTCAGAGCTGCAGGAGTTGCGGATCGAAATTGACGATCTGATGAAGAGGGTTTATGTTCGCCCGAGTGCGTCACCGTGGGGCGCTCCAGTCTTGTTCTTAAAGAAGGCATATGGTGGCCTTAGGTTGTTCATAGACTACAGGAGGCTGAATCATTTGACGATCAAGAATCGCTACCCTCTTCCGAGGATATACGATCTTTTCGACCAGCTGCAAGGGGCAGAATGGTTCTTGAAGATCGACCTACGGTCTGGGTACCACCAACTGAGATTAAAGGAGGGCGACATCCTGAAGATTACGTTCAGGTGCATATATGGACACTTCGAGTTCGTAGTCATTCCCTTCGATGTTACGAACGCTACAACTATGTTCATGGGGCTTATGAACTCCATTTTCCTGGAGTACCTAGATCGGTTCGTAGTTGTGTTCATCGAAGACATCCTGGTCTACTCAAGATCAGAGGAGGACCATACAGAGCACCTGAGGATGGTTTGGGAGGTCATCCGATAGCATCAACTCTATGATAAGTTGTCGAAATGCAAGTTCTGGACATTACAAGTGCACTTCCTTGGGCACGTGGTGTCCGAACAGGGGGTAGCGGTGGACCCGTCAAAAGATGAGGCAGTTTTTTCTTGGGAAGCACCCAAGAATGTGGTAGTGGTCTGTAGTTTCCTTAGGCTGACGGGTTACTATCGGAGGTTCATAACCAAATTCCCTCGAGTTGCAGCCCCTTTGACATCCCTTACCAAGAAAGACCAGGTTTTCGTGTGGAGCGACTAGTGTGAGTCAGCCTTCAGTTATTTGAAGGGGAAGTTGGTTAGAGACCCAGTGCTGAGATTACCAGAAGAAGGGGTGGCTTATGAGGTATTCTATGATGCTTTACGATAGGGAATGTGATGTGTGTTGATGGAGCAACAAGGGGTGATCTCTTATGGGTCCATGCAACTACGCCCTCATGAGTGTAATTACGCCACCCACGACCTGGAGCTTGTATCGGTCGTTTTTGCGCTAAAGTTATGGCGGCACTTACTCATTGGTGAACGCTTTGTGGTCTTCATGGATCACAAAAGCATGAGCTATATCTTCTCCCAGTGGGACCTAAACTTGCGACAATGGAGATGGGTGGAGTTCCTCCAGGATTACGACTTCGATATCTCTTATACTAAGGGAAAGGGCAATGTAGTGGCCGATTCCTTGAGCAGGAGGATGCATAAGGATGCGGTCCGAGAGTCGGCGGACACCTGGAAGGCAATGGAGAAGTTGGCTGCTTTACACATGGATGTGAGGATGGATAGCAGTAGAGGCTGCCTTTATCAGAGACAATGTAGTCATATCTGTTTCAGCAAGTGGAGGAGTCTCAGTTGGGAGACCTGGAATGCGAAGTGAAGCGTGACCGAGTTGACCGGGTAAATGCTCCGGAAGGATGGACAGAGGATGGTCAGAACCTGATGCTTTTCCAGGGAAGGTTGTTTGTTCCGGAGGTGGTGTGCGGCAAGGTTCTCAGTGAGTTCCACAACTCACCCCTAGCAGTACACCCAGGAGTTTTCAAGATGTACCAGGGACTGAAGCGGCAGTTTTGGTGGCCCGGAGTTAAGCGAGTAGTGGAAGAGTTTGTGGCCAAGTGCTTAGTGTGTCAGCAAGTGAAGGCTGAACACCGAGTTCCAAGCAGCCTACTGCAACCTCTAGATGTCCCCGAGTGGAAGTGAGATGAAATATCGATGGATTTCGTCATGGGACTACCCAAGGTCCAAGGGAGAAATGATGCCAACTGGGTGGTAGGGTACAGGTTGATGAAATCATCTCATATTATGGCGATCAAGTAGTCGAGTGTAGTGGATTCTTTGGCATGAAGGTATGTGGATGAGGCGGTGCGGTTGCAAGGAGTTACGAGGTCTGTAGTCTCAGATTGGGATGCACGATTTACCTCGCGAGCCTGGAGAGGATTGCAGTATGCTTTTGGCACCTAGCTATGCCTTAGCACTGCTTTCCACCCCCAGACGGATGGACAGACAGAGCGCACCATCCAGACCTTGGAGGATACACTGCGGGCATGTGTTCTGGACTCAAGAGGATCATGGGTGCAATACTTGCCTCTGGTAGAGTTTTCCTACAATAATAGCTACCACTCTACCATTGGCATGACCCCGTTTGAAGCTTTGTATGGGAGGCCATGCCATTCACTGGTGTGTTGGGATGATGTAGGAGAAGCAGGCATCCTTGGCTTGGAATTGGTGCAGAGCACGACAGAGAAGGTTCAACTCATACGGGAAAGGAAGAAGGTGGCCCAGGACCGACAGAAGTCGTATGCTGATACCAGGAGGAGGCCCTTGGAGTTTGAGGTTGGAGACCACGTGTTCTTGAAGATCTATCCTCGGCGTGGGAAGCAGAGGATCAGCAAGGGGAGTAAGCTTTCTCCCAGGTTCATGGGACCCTTAGGAGTGTTGGAGCGGGTCAGCGATGTGGCTTATCAGCTAGCGTTACCACCGCCGCTACTAAGGATACATGATGTCTTCCATGTGTCCCAGTTCTGTCGGTATCTGCATGACGATACACACGTCCTTGATTGGGGTGAGGTGGACATCGAGGATGACATGACTTTTGTGGAGAGACCAGTGATGACCGAGGATCCGAAGGATATGGCGCTTCATGGGTAAACCATTCCCTTGGTTCGTGTGTTGTGGAGACATGGTGGGCATGAGGATAGTACGTGGGAGAGGGAAGCACGGATGCGTACCCATTACCCAGAGTGGGTTTAAGTTTTGTTCATTGTTTTACCTGTTGTGGTAGAACGTTTTGTCTTTTGGATATGAAATGTACTAGTTTTCTTTCCTCTGATTGTGTGTGGAAAGCCCTGGCTATGGGGGAAGAGAGAACCCAACCCCTAATAAATACGCATTGAGGTGGATGTGATTAAACCCATGCGGGTGAGTCAGTGCCACCCAAAGCGGATAATATCTTGACATGGGGGAGGAGACTCCCCAACCCACATGCATGGGAAGTTTGGCGTGGTATGTTTCTTGGTTCATGACAGGGAAGCATTTTTCATTATCATGGGTTCACTTCTAAGAGGTATCTTTCGAGGTGGTTGTTCGGACCCTCTCTTTCCTTCTTGGGTTGTTTTGATTCTCGAGGGCGAGAATCGTTTAAGAGGTATCTAATGTAATGGCCCGGACCCTCCTGGCCCATTAATTTTCCAATGTGCGGCTCCACCAAAATGGTGGCACCGTGAGGGTGACACCGGTGTTGGTGACACCATGAGGGTGACACCGTGAGGGTGGCACCATGAGGGTGATACCGTGACAGTGGCACCATGTCCCCTCACCGAGTCGTTCGTTCTTTTTATAGTACCTGACTTTTCTGCACCCGCATCGTATGTTTTGACATAAATTAATTTTTTTACTCCTTTTAAAACCATTTAAATCCCATAATTAATTCCTAAAAATCCCAAGACACCTTCGTGTGTAACCGCCCAACCACATGGTCAACCCACGACCCCCACTCCTTACGTGGTTTGACATTCTCATATCAACCGTCCGCGACTCTTATAATCTAAGGGTTAGTCATAGTTTCTTCTTTCCTCGATCACGGATTTTCACGAACAACTTCTGGTGCAACATGAGATCCGCATCGTTATGCATAGAGTTCCGCCCCCGGCCTATGCATTGATAGACGCAGCGATTTTTGTTCAGGCGAGCCGCACCTCTCTCTGTGAACTTCCTCCCCCAGCCTCGGCATAGATCGTTGATCCAGCAAGTAGGGAATTTATCTTTCATATCTCTCTTTTGTGTATCATGCGGGGTGGGTCTTCTTTTGATTCTGTAGAATTGTATAAACCAGGCCTAAATAAAGATAATAAACTCTTTCTTTAAAGAATGAAGGGGGGATGTGATCATTGATGTTGTTTAAATTATGATCATCTATCTGAATTGTGCCGGCTTGCGCCTTCTGAAAATTAAGGCTGTTAGTGGTCGTTGTCTGTGCACTAATGAACCCCTCGTGGTGTTTTAAATGGATTGTTCCTAATTTTAAACACCTTCTGTGAAAAGTAAATTGGTTAATCACGTATACCTAGATGAATAAATTAAAAGCACCAGGATCAGTCCCTTCTATGCTAACCCCGGTCATAACACAAAATTGAAATCATTGAGTGTGTTAAATATTATAAATCTGATAACACAGGCATGATCCTGCTTAGTGTTGGTGACCGTGGTTTGGTTGTTTTCTTTCACAGGCTGATTGGTGGAAATGCGGGAGGGAATGGGATCCCCTATTTTTTTATATGCTCTCGGTGGTTGTGTGAAATTGGGGATGGGATCCCCTATTGGTATGGATTCAGTGGTTGTGAGTTTTAAGATAGGGTGGGTACATGTTTATATCACGAATTGGGGTGGGATCCTCTGTTGATGAGAAACCATTTCGGGGGACACGGGGTAGTTTCTCAAGGGATTTTCTTTGGTTCCAGTACTTCAAGGGATATCAATTATCCCCTTGTTGTTGTAACATTACAAGGGAACCAGGTGTAAATGTTTAAATTGACGATTTACTGGATTCTTTTCCTTTGTTATTTTTATGGTGTTAGTTTCCCAGTAGTGCATGAACTTATTTGACCATTATCATGGAACATGAAACAAGAATGGGACAAATGAGTTTTTTTGGCGAGAGTCGTGACTCGGACTTGAGTGCTGCTGTGATCTGTAGGCTATCTGAAGAAAAAAATAGCTTGGGTGAGTGCTTTTTACATATATATATATATATATACTTGTAGCATTGTGTTTATTATTCGCACCCCACCCAAGTTGATCACTTAGTGTCGAACACCCCCATTTCATGGGGGAGGGTGTTTTTCCCAACACTATTATTAGTGGCTGGTTATTAGCTCCTTTTCTACTCCCTTTCCCAGATGGCCCAAGTATCTTCAGGCAGGATGTGATGGACTGAGGTCCATTATTATCCCAAGAACCTTCAGGCGGGGTAGTGTGGTGGTTGGCCAGGTGCGTGTGGTAGGTGGTTTCCCTAGTGTGTTCGGGATGAGGCCAAGGTGTCTTCAGGCATGGTAGTGGAACTTCTAGACCATGTGTCTTCGGGAGTGGTGGTGGTTTTTCCGGCCTAGGTGTTTATAGGTGTGGTTACGTGTGATAGTTGTGGCCCAAGTGTGTGCGGGCGGGATTTGGCTGTGGGACTACGTGTGCTTGTGGCCCATGTGTGTGCGGGCTGGTGTGGCAGTGGGGCTGCGATGAGAATGGCGGGATTGGTTCGATGCATAGGATGTCTCAATAACTAGTGGGAAAGTGGCACGGGGTACCCAAACATCGATGTGCTCTTATTATATATATTACTTGACTTGAGTTATTTGGGGAGTGTGCCTTGGTGAGGCATGTGTGGATAGTTTACCTTGAAAGGTTTTTGGTTTACTCCTTTTTCTCACGGGACTTTAGTACGTTCCCCCACTTGTGCACGAGAGTCTTTGGTTTTCAATACTGAGTGTACTTGTATGCTCACCCTACGTATATAAAACTGCTTTCAGGTTTCCCGAAGGACTTCAGGGATCACGCAGGACCATACTAGTTCGGACATTTAGGGCAGTTGAAGTTGCTATTTTTCTTTTTTTGGTACTTACCTTTGTAGTCACCTTTTGTACTTTGTGGCTTTTACTTTTGAAAAATGCATGTGTGAATGGTTTACTTGTGGCTTTACTTTTCTTTTAGTTTGGAGTTGTTGGGTTCCATCATCTTATCTTCTGATCTTTTAAAATAGAAAAAGGGTAATGCCTTCCATTTAGTGTGTGATTCTATACCCTTGGTGCTAGTCGCCACTCCGAGGCCTATTGAAGGAGGGTTTCAGGGGTCATTATATCTCCTTCAACTTAAAGAAAGAAGGGCATGGCAGTCTGCTGACCCTTCCCTCCTTTTGGTGAAGGCGGGTTGTGACAGTTTGGCTGTCGTTTTGTGATCATATAGTGTTTTCTATTATTCCTTTTCAGTTTCTTAACATGCCTTATCTTTTGAACGTTTTCACTACTACATAATTGGTGTTTAACATCACTACTATTTATCAGTGCTATAAAAAAGCAGTAATAAATTGAATCTTTATCAGTGATAACTTAAGAACTTATAAATTTAAAATTTTATCAATGATTTTTTTATTAGTGATAAATTGAACCTTTATTAGTGCTTTATTTTTAGTGCTGATAAATGGTACCTTTATCAGTGATTTTTTTAGTGCTGATAAATTTTATTGTTTATCAATGCTTTATTTTTAGCATGGATAATGATATATTCTATCAGTGCTTTTTAGCACTGATAAAGGTCTGAATAAATAAAATGAAACAATTAAATATTTTAAAAATAAAAATGAGTTTATTAAAAAATATTTCAATTTTTATTAATTAAATAATTATTGATAAAAATGAATAAATTGATTATACATTATTAAATATTAAGTATTTTATTAATTAGATAATTGTGATAATTAATGGTAATAAGTTATATATATTAAATATATATATTAATTTAAATAAATATTATTTATATATTACCATATATTTATTCACTTTAAATTAAATAGACATATATTTAGTGGATAATGGTTTATAATTAAAAATAAATGTGAATTAAAAATACTGACTAATTGCATAGTGTAATGGATATATAATTGAATGTGTCGTTTGATTTTTCAATTTAATATAAATCAAATGTGTGTTATATTGATTTCACATATATGTAATTAATGTATGTTTATATAGAATACACACATGAAAAACTGATCTATTTTTTCAATATTCTTATAGTGTACTTATTTTTATTTTATTCAATTTTACTCATTTTTAACGTATATGCATATGCATGCACTTAAAATTAGATATATTTATTATTTTTTAAAAAAAATTCTATAATTATAAATAAATAATTATAAAATTATAATAAATATATTTAAAAAGGAATATATTTACTATATTTATATTTATATATATTTATTAAGTATATATACATTTATAATTTTTTTATAATTATTATTAAATATCCTTTATCAATGCTTAAGTAATAATCACTAATAAAGGTAGCTCTTTATATGGGCTTTTTTCACACTGATAAATATGGATTTTATCAGTGCTTTTTTAGAAATGATAAAGACATGCCTTTATTAGTTCTAAAAAAGACCTGATAAATATTCTTTTTATCAGTTCTTATAACTTATGCACTGATAAAGGACTATTTATCAGTGCTTATTTGTAAGCACTGATAAAATTTTCTTGATCTATTTAAAAAACCATAACCTTTTTCAGACTCTTCACAATATCAAGTGTTTTCCACAGAAGCCACCCACTATCGGTACTCCTCCTTGATTAATTAAAGATTGAATCGCACTAATCAACTACCTCCAGATGCTCCAACATCGTTGGACATATGGTGTTCAGTTTCCATTAGGGTTTTTGAAGTGGACTTTCTCCAACCTAGAAAGATAGGCCTTGTTATTTTAATTGTGTATTTTTCATTTCATTTTTGATTTCTTTTCTTCTTATGTCAGGAGTTATATTTGGTCTGGTCCTTGTATACTATTTTTCTTTTATATTTTGAATAGAATTATTTTTTATGATCCATTTTTTGATTGACTAAAAATTTGGATATCCAGCTTTGGTATTTTATTTTTTTTTGTTTTGAATCAATTTTCATTGTTGTCTACATCTGTACCCCAACTTCCTCCATAAGATTAATTCCTAGATTTTAATTTTTATTGATCATTGGTTGATAATAATTACAATTATTACGTATCTATTTCTATATAGAGACCTTATTCATTAATCTAGGTTCAATATTTTATCTTCTTCTTAAAACTAATGGTATTATAATTACAATTATATTATGAGTTAATATGCTCCAAGTTCATTCCAAGGATGTTTTAGGTATGGTTCCCCAACATAGAATCTATAACATAATTATTTTATTAATTTTTGAAAACCTTAAGGTGGTTTATTATGAATGGTTTAAATTATAATGTTAAATATATAGAACCATAAAATAATCCATTAATTTTAAATATCAAATAAAAAAATAATTATTCTTTCATTAAAATACATGATATCATTTTATATCATCATTCATGTGGGTGGTTAAATTGACCCACAAAAATTACATGTAATAATCAATGAATAAGAATAAATATAAAGTTAATTTTTTTAATATATTTTTTACAAAAAGTATACTTATTTTATTTTTATTTTATTAATCTGGTAAATTTGTATTAGGAATAGGAAGTTGAAGAAGCTAAATGGAAAATAAATATAAGAAATTATTAATTACATAAAACAAATCATATCTTTTTTTGAAATATTTATTCCTATTAAATAATTTTGGACATTTTATTGAGACTAGAACCTCTAAAAAGGTTAATGGATGAAAATTGTAAATATTATTTTTAGATTATATTAAGGGATCATAATTTTAGTTGTTCTTCTGAAAGGGAGGTGGAGGGGTTCCAATATAATTGAGAAGGAGTGTCATTTTCTCAAATATCAATTCCTTAATGTGTGATAAATAAAAATATACATATCATGTGGATAGAATGTGAAGAAATAATATATATTTTTTGTTCATTACCTATATATATTAACGGTGGGTATGAAACATGGAAAATGAAATGAGGATGATTTGTATATAAAATTCAACTTTGAATGAATTCAAAGGATAACACCTTCCATAGTGGAGTAATTCTTTTCTTAAATCCAATTAACCATTTTCCTCAATATACTAAAATTTGTTGAAATAATCAAATGTTGAGTTTCCCTTATTAGAATTTTCTATAACTTCCACCTTTTATAATGAATATATTATGTGTATTTATTTATATATAGTACAAATTTAATATTTTATGAACCCAATAGGATGGATTGAATCAAAAATTTATGCAGTCTAATAATTTGAAAAATGAGTATGATTATGGAGTCAAAGAGTTCATAATGTTTGAAAGAGATCATGCAAAAGACCCTTCTAAAATACTCTATCCATGTTTACATTGTTGTTATTCAAGACAAATTAGTCTGGAAGAGTTGGAAGAACATTTTATTTGTCACAAAATATATCAAAGATATAAATGTTTGACAAAACATGGGGTAAAACTAAATGTAGACACAGATTGGGATGATATTGCGGTTTATGAATCATTTTATATGAATACCTTTGTAAATGATGATGGAGGTCACATGGAAGAAATGAAAATAGAAATTGAAGATGATCTTAATGATTATACAAAGTTGTTTGAGGAGTTAAATAGTTATTCCAAGAAACCTTTTTATACAGGTTGTACTAAATACACAACATTTTAATTTTTACAATGGTTATATAATTTGAAAGCAGGCAGTAGATAGAGTGACACCATCTTTATAGAATTACTTGGTCTCTTGAATGATATGATACTAGAAGAAAATGAACTTCCATGTTGAACATATTATGCTAAATGAATACATATGTTCAGTGGGCATGATCTCTAAAAAAATACAGTCCTGAAAAAATTATTGCATATTTTTTTCAAGGAACATGAATCACTCATAAAATGACCTAAGTGTGGTGAAAATCTATACAAGAAAAATAAATAACGTCCTTCTAAATATATATGGTACTTTATTATCATTCCAAGATTTAGAATACTATATGAATGTTAGGAAACTATGAGACAATTAACATGGCATATAGATACAAGAATTAAATATGGAAACCTATATCATCCACTAGATTCTCATCAATGGAAGAAAATTGATTACGAGTTTCCTAAATTTGGAGAAGTTCATAGAAACATGTCTCTTGCATTACCAACATATGGAATAAATCAATTTGATGTACAAAGTAGTACTAATAGTACATGGTCTTTCATGTTGGTAAATTATAACTTCCCACCATGGTTATGCATGAAGTGAAAATATATTATGTTTTGTCTGCTGATATCTAGACCAATGTAACCCGATAATTATATTAATGTCTATTTGTCACCATTGATCAAAGATCATAAATTGATGTGGGATACATGTGTTACAATGTTTGATGCTCACAAAAGTGAAGAATTCACATTTAGGGTCATGTTGTATAGAACGATAAATGGATTCCCTGGTTATGGAAATTTATCATGCTATAGAATTAAAGGAATGTTGGGGAGTCCCATTTGTGAAAAATGAACATACTCAATTCAATTGAAACATTCCTCAAAGGCCGTGTTTTTAGAACATCAGAAATTTTTACCTTGATGACATAAATATTGACCTTGGACAATAACATTCAATGGGAATATTGAACAAGGTACAAAACTATCTCATGTAACGGGTGATCAACTGTACAATAATGAAAATAATATTGACACTGTTTTTGGAAAACCATTTTTGGAAAACCTTTCAAAATTAGGTTTTAAGAAGAGATAAATTTTATTAAAATTACTGTATTAGAATTGTTTGAATGTTATACATTTTATTGATGTCATTCATGTTGAGAAAATCTATTTGATAGTGTTATTAGCATGTTTCTGATTGTTCTTGGAAAAATAAAATATGAAATCAAGTCTAGGTTGGACTAGGTTGAAATGGGGATAAGGAAAATTTTGGTACTGTTGAAGGGTAAAAGGTGGAATTTTCTTCCTCTATTAGCTTACACTCTATCCAGACATGAAAAATTGAAATTTTAGCATTTTCTCATTAATTTAAATGTTTCACATAGGTATTTATCAAATATCAAGAATGCCATTTCAATGAATAATTTGAAGTTATGGGGACTAAAATCACAAGAATGTCATGTTTTGATAAAATATTTAATGGTTGTTTCTTTCAATAGTATTTTTCCTCAAAATTTATTACATATATTAACGAAACTCTGCTTATTTTTAAAATCCATATGCAGTATTGTTGTAGACCCGATGAATTTACCCACCATGAATAAGGAGATTTCAGTCACATTATGTGAATTAGAGATGTTATTACCCCCATAATTCATTGATATAATGGTCCACATGATGTTTTACTTGGTTATAGTGGTTAAACTATGTTTTTCTATCTATTACTTATGGATGTACCCCATTTAATAGTATATGATGATTTTGAAAGGGTATGTTAAGAATTGATGTTAGCCAGAAGGTTATGTTATAGAATGATATATTGTTGAAGAAGCTATTGAATTCTATACCGATTGCGTATCAGATGTTGAAATCATCAGTCTCCCAAAGTCTAGTCATAGAAAATTCATTCTGGGAAAAGGTATTTCTAGAAGAGATATTATTACAATTACCTTGACAGAGTTGGAGCAAGAACACCTTTACATATTACATAATAGTTAAGATGTTGATCCATACATTAAATCCCACAAAGAAATATTAGATATTTGAATCTATGAAGGGATAAAGGATGAATATCATATATTTATAATCAACAGTTTATAGGATGGTTTAGAGAACAAATTTATAAGTATTTATCTAAAAATATGAATTGAGTTGTCGAATAACATCTATGGCTACCTAATGGACTGAATTAAAATGATATATCCTATAGTGGTTTTGTCATCAATGGTTATACATTATATATAAAAGAACATGATGACTTATGTACGATGTAAAAAAGTGGCGTTAAGATTGAGGATGAAGCGATGCACGTATCTAGTTCCAAGAATACAAATCCAATTATGAAAATATGTCATATTTTGGCATTATTGAATAGACATATGAGTTGGATTATACAACATTTCAAGTGTTGATTTTATATTGCAAATGGGTTGACAATGTCAATGGAGTTAAAGTTGATGAAATGGGTTTTGTGAAGGTGAATTTTAATTTGGAAGGGGAAAATACAATCCATTCATAATAGAATCACAAGAAATGAAAGTATTTTATGTATCTAATCCCACAAGAAAGAATTGGTCAATTTTCCTACTTTTGACTAAAAAATGTTGAGTTAGATGAAAATTAAATTGATATTGACCCTTTAATTGGGATATAAGAATCAATTTATGCCAGTACAAATATAGAAAATGTCTTATATGTTAGAGGGGACTGCAAAAAGGGGATTTGGATTCATGATAGAGGAACGAAATCCTTAAAACCTTTAAAAATTTAAAGAAAATTCAACAATATGTTAAAAGTGGTTTTTAATAAATTATTTTCTTCATCATAATATTTTATGTGTCATGAATTTTTATAAGAGAAATCACACCGTCTCTTCTCAATCACAGAGGTAATTTTGACATTTGCACAGTAAAATCATTGTCCATAGAATTAATGTATTGTCTCATATTTATGTTTAATTTATTTCGTTTTAGTATTACTTGCATTATAATTGTTTTCTTATATAGTTGTATTATTTTCTTCGAGTTGGGGTGGTCTTTCCATCTTTTATACCTTCTTCACCAAAATATCCAAAGACTTCTTCTCCCTCAAATCTTTTCACCCCTATAGTGTTGTAATTAACACTTTCTTTCAAGTTATCTCCACTGCCTTCGTATGAAGATAAATGAATCTACCTCTTCATAATTACAGAGGTAATCTTGATGTTTTTATATTAAAATAATTTTCTATAGAATTAATATATTATTTTATATTTATGTTTAATTTATTTCTTTTTATAATTACTCAAATAATAATTGTTCTCTTATACAGGTGGATTATTTTTTTCAAGTTGGGGTATTATACCCATCATTTATTCTTTTATTTTTTGCACAAAATCTTCCACATAATTCTTCTCCCTAAAATCCTTTTCACCCCTATAGTGTTTCATTTATCACTTTGTTTCATGTTATCTCTATTGCCGTTATAAGAAGAGTAATGATGCTACCTCTGCTCAACTATAGTGGTAATCTTGATTATTGTATAGTAAAATCATTGCACATAGAATTATTGTATTATTTTATATTTTTGTTTAATTTATTTCTTTTTATCATTACTCACATAATAATTTTTTCTTATATAGGTGGTTTATTTTGTAAAATTTGGGTTGATATGCCCATATTTCATGCATTTATACACCAAAACATCCATAGACTTCTTCTCCCTCAAAACCATTCACTCCTGTAGTGTTGAAATTTATCCTTTTTTCCTTCAAGTTACCTCCACTACTCAATCATAGAGTTAATATTGATATTTACACAGTAAAATAATTTTACATATAATTAATGTATTATTACATATTTATGTTTAATTAGTTTATTTTTAGTACTACTCGTAATTATTTTTTTCTTATATAGGTGGATTACTATTTCTAGTTAATATGGTTTGTTCAAAGATGATTTTGTAGTATTGTAAATTCAAAAAATAAATTCAATGGAAATCATGGTAAAATTTTTATATTGGAATTTTTTGAGACTTTGGGATGTATAGAAATCATTCACACCTCATTCCGACACATAGTGTGACTGGTATAACTCCAAGTACATCTTTCTATTTAAAATTGACATTAATCTTAGTAAAAAAGAAAACTGATATAATCAAAACTGAGAAAAAATATTAAAATTATTTTGATACTTTAATACAACAATTCAGAAGTCAATTTTGATGTCTAAAAATCATCTTCATCTCGATATGATACATGATGTGCCTGATATGACTCAATGTGTCTGTTATTAGTTTAAAATTGACATTTGAATTTAAAAACTATCACTCATTGAAAACCAAGAAAACACAATTTTATTTTCTTGATAATTTAGGGAATCAATTCATAAATCATTTTCTACATCTAATAATCAGTCTAGCATCAAACTGATACACAATGTGATCTGTATGAGTCAAAGTACATGTTTCAAGTTTAAAATGACATTTTAGTAAAAATGAAAAGTAACGTACTCAAAACCAAGAAAACACATTAATATATTTTGGATACTTTATTTAAAAAACCCCTACGTTATTTGGAACATATAGTACTCAACCGAACATCAATCCGATTCACGGTGTGACCGATATGACTCTAAGTGCGTCTTTTTTTAAAATTGACATCAATTTTAGTAAAAAACAAACCTAGCTACTCAAAATCAAGAAAACCCATATATATTTTTTTATACTTTATTAAAAAGATCCATAAGTGATTTTATATGTGCAATAATCAGTTTTACCTCAATTCAATGCACAGTGTGACTGGTATGTCTCAAAGTGCTTGTTTTTATTTAAAACTTACACCAATTTTGGTAAAAACGCCAACTAACCTACTCAAAACTGAGAAATTGTATTCAAATTGTAAAAATAATTTATTAAGATGATTCATAAGTAATTTTTATGTGTAGGAATCAGCCGCACCTCAATCTGATATACAATGTGATAGGTATGAGTCAAAATGCGTGTTTTAATTTTAAAATAGTATTTTAGTAAAAAAAATACAATTGATGCACTAGAAACCAGTAAAACACATTAATATCGGTTTTATACTTTATTCAAACTATACATAAGTCATTTAGAATGTGTATGAATTAGCCTCACCTTAATCTGACGCACGGTGTGACCGGTATTGCATAAAGTGTGACTTTCTATTTAAAATTGTAATCAATTTTAGTAAAATGGACAACTATCCAACTTGAAACTGATAAAAAACATCCATATTGTTTTTATACATTATAAAAATGATCCATAAGTCAGGTTTTACATGTAGTAATCATCCTCACCTCAATTTTTTATATGATGTGCCCAGTATGACTCAAAATGTCCGTTATCATTTTAAAATTAATGTTTTAGTTCAAAAATTGTCACTCACTAAAAACTGATCAAACGAATATTGATTTTATTGATAATTTAGGAAAATGATTCATAAGTAATTTTTGACATGTAGGAATCATTTTGACGTCTAATCGATACATGATGTGATTATATTGAGTTAAAAGTGTGTGTTTCCAGTTTAAAATGGCATTTTAGTAAAAAAGATAGGTAACTTACTCAAAATTGAGAAAACTCTTTCATATTATTTTTATAATTTAGTAAAATGATCCATAAGTCATTTGGGATGTGTATGAATCATCTTCATCTCATTCTTTTGCATGATGTGACTGGTATGACTCAAAGTGTGTCTTCATATTTATAATTGTCATCAATTTTAGTAAAATGGACAACTATCCTACTCAAAACAGAGCAATAACCTCAAATTTGTTTTGATAATTTATTAAAATGATACATAAGTCATTTTTTGATGTGTAGGAATTAGCATCACCTCAATATGATACATGATGTTTCCACTATGACTCCAAGGGTCCATTATCAGTTTTAAATAGACATTTTAGTTCAAAAAGTGTCACTCATAGAAAACCGATCAAACACGCTCATATTTTCTTGGTAATTTTGTAAAATAATTCATATTATATTTTTGGCGTATAAGAATATATGTAATGAAAAATTGATAAATGATGTGATCAGAATGAGTCAAAAGTGTTTGTTTCCAGTTTAAAATGACATTTTAGTAAAAAAACACAACTGATGTACTCAAAACAATGAAAATCTTTTAGATTGTTTTAATATTTTATGAAAATGATCCATAAGGAATTTATGATGTGTAAGAATCATTTTCACCTCAATCTGATGCATGTTGTGACTAGTATCACTCAAAGAGATTTTTTATTTAAAATTTCCGCAATTTTAGTAAAATGGATTATTGTTCTACTCAAAAATGAGAAAACACATTCAGATTATTTTGATACTTTATGAAAATGATCCATTAGTAATTTTTTATGAATAGGAATAATCCACACATTAATTCAATACACGATGTTCTTTGTATGACTCAAAGTGTCTGTTACTAATTTGAAATCTACATTTTAGTTCAAAAATTGTCACTAATGAAAAGTGATCAAACCTACTTGGATTTTCTTGATAATTTAGGGAAATTATTCATAAATCATTTGTGATGTGTATGAATCCATTTTATGTAAAACTGATACATGATGTGATCATAATGAGTCAAAAGTTCATGTTTTTACTTTAAAATGACATTTTAGTAAAGAAGAAAAATCAGGTACTAAAAACCAAGAAAACACTTTCAGTTTGTTTTGATACTTTAGTATAATTATTCAAAAGTAATTTGAGATGATTTGGAATCATACACACCTTAATCCAATACATGGTGTGATCTGTATGAATTCAAGTGAATATTTTTATTTAAAATTGACATCAATTTTAGCCAAATTAACACTTTCTATTAATTTATTCCTTTATATTATTACTAACATAAGAATTGTTTTCTTATACAGGTGCCTTATTTTTCACAAGAAGAGGTGTTTTGTTTGGTAATTTCATAAGTTAGGTCAATATTAAAACACAAAGAAACATTGATGTTTTTGAATTTTTTTAATAATTTGTATTTACGTAGTTGTATAAACCAATGTTTGAAATGTCTATAATATAGTGTTTTTTTGTTTGTGTTGTAAATTTCATTTCATTTAAATCCTGTACTGGGACTTGTTTTTATTGATATCCAGTGTGTTTCTGGTGTTGTGGTGTGTTGTTACAACACATTACAGTGGTGTTGTAGCTTGTTGTTATAGCTCACTACAGTATGGTCCTTTATTAGAACTTCTAAAATCATGGATAAAGGACACATTTATTAGTTCTATAAAAAGAGTTGATAAATGTCTACTTTATTAGATATTTTATGAGTTTTAAAAAAAGGTCCTTTATCACAATTTTATAGTCACCAATAAAGGAATAATTTATCAGTGCTGATAAAAGACCCTTTTTTAGTATTATTTAGCACTGATAAAATAAAATGGCTTTTATCCTCACTCATGTAGTCAGTTCTTTTCTAACACTAATAAAGGTCACTTCTAGTTCTAGTAAAGGCCTATTTTATAGTAGTGTGTTCTATTGGTTTCCAATTATATTTGTTGAAAGAATCTAGATTTCTACTATGCTAATGTATGTATTTCTATTCAATGGGTTAATTTTATGAATTGAATGTAATTCTTTATAAATTCCTTTGGGTTGTTCATTGATTTTAAGTTATAAATTTTTTTAAATGGTTTCGTGGAAAAGTAAATGTTTTAAAAATGATTTTTTTTGAAAATGAATTTGCATGATTTGGAAATGGGTTATAAAACTCTGAAGATGATGGGATTGGATTTGAAAAAAAAATGAAATTTTGAGGATATTTTCTAAAATTTATTGGAAAATTGCACATTGGGAAGCTTAGGTGCATCAGGATAGACACACGAGTAGACTTAGTGTGTGTTGCACAACTAGGAGATAACATTGTGTGATATCGAGTGCCAAGAATCAATATCTATTGGATCCAACGTATACCTTTTTAGGATTTTGATTTCTGATATGCATTTTTTCATAGGCTAGTGACTATTATGAGGTGATTTGTTATTTTTTATTTTACATTTATGGTTATTTACCACATGACTTTTTTGTCTTGGATTTTTGCTTAATGGTTTTTATACGATATTATATCATATAGATTCTCATGATAGGTTCTTTCATAGATATTTGAATACCTTTGTATGAATGGATATTATTTCCTATTTTATCACTTGAACTTTTCATATTTATGTTTTGAGAATATAAAATTGATTTATAAAAAATAAAGGGGAAATGATTTACAACTGTATTTATTTTATGAAAATTCTTTGTATAAATGTTTTGTTTAAAAAACTATAATTGTTGCATTCTTCATATTAGAAATTGCATAAAAATAGTGGTGGTATCATATTGGTATTTGGATCACACCCTAATTGTGACATTGGGTGTTTTTAGATGTTGTATTATGGGATTTAGGTAAAGGGAAGAGTATCTTGTAGTGTGTTGGCTTCTCTAGTTGTTACTACTTTCAGTTTGGGTTGGTAAGGAGGTGATTATTGGTCACGTTGGGACTAGACTTAATTTCTAGTTTAGCATAGATGTCATATATTTTTTGGTATCACATCTTTTTTTCTCTTTCTAATCTAGTTTTATGTGTTATTTATCTTATATTGAAGAATTTTTTTTATCATTTTTTACCTATATCTTATGATAGGCCGGATCGGGTGGCTTGTCTAGTAGACCATGGTTCGTACGTTACATTTATTTTTTATCAATTTTTTAATATAATAAATATATTACATGATATAATTATTTCATTAACCCCACTCCTTGTTCTCATAAATATTAAATAAACCTGGAATATTAAAATAATATCTATGCGTATAATATTTTCCATGTATTTACATTAATAATTACAAATACATTTAATGAAAAAAATCAATACTATTTATTCTAAACTCAAATAACATGGATTTATTTATTATTTGGTGATCATATATCCCTATACATATCCTGGACCTCACATTAGGGCCCACCATGTCCTAATCTTCTATTCATCAAAATAGGTCAGACTTAGGAATATGCTATTGTATGCGACCCTCTAGGCCCTTATCTCAATAGCAGCGAATACTATTAATAGACCATGAGTGGAATATAGCAACCTGTCAAGGACCCTAAAGAGATAAGGAGTAGCCATAGTAATAAAAACCTTCCTATGAATACTCACCATGTAATATAATCTCTTTTTATCATGATATCTCATACAGTTGAAAGCACACTTGCATCATAATCCTTTTTTTGCTTTATTGTTCATTGACCTTACTAGGTGGAATTACCTTCTCCTACCATGGCCATGGATTTAGTAAAGGTACTACCGTCCTTGTCAACTAGACTCTAGATATATCTTTCTATCAGAAGAAACACATTATTTATTGATTATTCAGACAATTTCGTACTACCAATGACGCACCCAACAGAAGCTACCTCACTATTACTTTATTTTAATGGTTTTTTCCTTTTCATCAAACTTTTGATCAAATAGTATACATATATAATAATCCCATGTTAGGAGATCATTACATGTGTTTGTCGATAGGAACAACCAATGCCACCCAAAACATGTGGTGTTCCTATTGTCGGATTTGTCCCCATGATCTCACATACTAGATATCACCAAGTGTGAAATTCATCATAAGAAGTATCAATTATTAGGATCCCCTATCACAAAATTTTTAGACACCTTATGTGTCTAGTTAGTATGATGTATCTAGACTATAGGACATATTTTTACGATTAACGTCATAGTACCTCAAGGTTCTCAATATAGTCTAGGAACTACTATAACCTTTTGATATGAAAAATAAGCTATAAAAATTACCATATAAATAGTGGATACAGAAATATCAAAACTATTATAGTTAGTGTAAATCATGTATAACTCGTTGTATGCATGATATGGTAATCAAAATTACTATTCAAGTTGGGACTAGGGAACCCACTATCACAACCCCCTCACTTTAACTAGATCCAACTTGTTAATGAACCTTGTTAGCTCTCACATGATAAGATCATGTTTCTTCCATGTTACGTATTTAGTTATGGGTCTTCCATGTTTATTTCACATGGCTAATCTGCAATTTACAACATCACCTCCTTGAATAGAACTCCTCAAGAGATTATATACCTGAGTATATTCCTTTTTTCTACTATTTAAACTTGAAATCTTGTCTAGTACCATAGAATAATTATCATCGTGATAAAAATTTACTTAATATGTATGATTCTAAGAACTGGAACAAATCACTATGTATTTAAATTAGTTCTTTTGCTGCATCATAATTTTTAACACACTCGATGTTTGTATATACGGATACCACAGGATTGAATGATATTCTCTTGATCATTACCTTATTCTAACTATGATATAATATCATATTTATCTAAAGGTATACCAGTTTATGTTCCATTATAACTAGTATCCCATCCTCTCCACATACTAGGTATATATCCTTTGTACTTTATATAGTATAATTAGATAGTTCTGACTACTTCCATTACAGTTCTCCTAGATATAATAGATATTTTCCTACCATAAATTATATGTTGTCAATATCATTTCTTATACATAACATGGAATATGTGGTTGATCCATTGTAGAAGCGTCTATAATTAAACTCACGACATTAATTTCCTCATGTTACCTATGCATGTCTTCTTGGAGAGATATATTATATGTGACACTCATAACAATTATCTCTATAATTGTTCTAACTTGTATTTTTTCAATACCTTGTTAGTTTATGTATTATTGACTAGGTCCAAGAAAACATTATATCTACCTTAGTAGATCCAGTTAGATGGAACATAAGTTAATACATTAATTAAATATACAGAGAGTTACTATAATTCTGGTATTAACTTACTACAAGACCCATAGTTTTTTCCATATGTTATCAAACATATTTTACTTGGAAAATAGAAACTCCCCCACTAACCTCTGGTAGATAGTGGAAAAATTCATTCCAAATGAATATTTTATAATGTTGTTTCTTACTAAAATATGATACTCGATTTTAGTAACTTTCACTCCTTATTGGAATTCTATAGTGTCCCCAACCATTTTTGGTTTCATCTTGTAGATTTCATTCAATATTATTGGTCTTGACATCTAATTCCAAGACTTACGATCATATAAAGTATCTATGAGAAGTAAAATTCTAATGGTTTTAGGTATAACGAATTAGTATTACCAATCAAGCCTTATGGATAACAATCTTATACCACCCATTTATAGTCTCACTTGAATACCCACCCTGGTTTTTTAACACCTCAAATTTATAAAATAATAATATTGTATTTGATAGTGTATTTGACACACAAAACCAAGCTTAGAAGAAAATATAACACCCCAAGACTTTAAAATTTATTTATTTTTAAATAAATTCAATCACTTTAATATATTTCATCACATGTAATACTAATTTTAGTTTTTGTTACATGAAACACTATGTTTATATTGTAATACACACAACACTGATGTTAGCTTGCGTTACATGCAACACCAAGTTTAAACAAAACATAACATATTACTAAAATATTATTATTTAATTTGACTGTTATTACTTATCCTTTAAAATGGAAGGTATGAATATGATTAATTAAATTTTAAAAATATATATTTTACCCTTGTTCATATTTTATTAATTAATTATAAATATAATTATAATCTTTTAAAATAAAAAGAATTTTTTTCTTAAAAACCTTATATCTATGAAAGATAGTTTAATCACGCTTTATACACATAATTTTAAATTACTTTTTACCACTTTTAGAAAAACAATTTGATAAAACGAAATGAATTTTATAAATCATAATATAAAAAATATCTTAGGGTGAATTTTTGGTATTTTAGTAAAAATATTTCATTTTTTGATGAATAATGAAAATACTTAATTTTAATCGAAAATCATCTTTTCATTTAAATTAATTATAAAAGAAAATTATATTTTGAATTGGTTTTAAAGTAAAATTAGTTCAATTATATATAAATTAATCTAATTTAGGTGATTTTAATCATTTTCATATTGAATATTGATATAAAAATATTCTAAAATTTTGAACATTCTCCCTTTAAAAACAAGCATTCTCATCACATATGTCGGAATAATTTTAAATTAAATTTTTCAAAAGTGTGAATTAGATAGTATTCAATACCTTGGAACTAAATAATTATTTATTGAAAAATTTATTAATGATTTATAGAGTTTACATCATTTTTTTATATAAGGAATATATCCAATAATATGTGTTTTACTAAATGAATAAGGGAGTGTGCATGTTTCGAATAAGGTTTTATGGAAATTCAAGCTATTAATATGTTTCAAGAGAATACATGATGAAGATATTAACCTTTTTTTTATGTTAATATTAATAGATACTTAATGTTACATTGGGTATTAATGAGAAGTTCATTTCGAAAATGCAGTGACCTTCTTTATAAAGATATGGATATTAATCATTTGGAAGGGTCATAGTGTTAACCATTTATGGAATTGATTATATTAAACTTTGGATATGGTTTTAGATATTAATGTATGACTTCAGTATATAGATATTTGTGAATATTTTTAATTACCCCATCCCTAATAGCTCGAATCTGTTGCCTACTTCATTACATTGGCATACGATACAAGTAATCACATCCCAAAGGACTGAATAATTTATGAGTATTGGTAAACTAGATTTATAATTTAAGTGCATCCAGGAGACCCAGGATCAAATCCAGGTGGAGGATAATTTCTGGGTACTATAGCAGGTAATGTAGCAGGCACTATAGCACACACTGTAGCAGGTACTATAACAGGGAGTATAGCAGGTAATGTAGAAAGAACTTTGCAGAACTGTAGCAGGTACTGTTTGGCACTGTATCAGCTGGGAATATTCCCCTATTTGGGCCTTCAGGCCACCGATTTGGTCCCTGAGTCCTTTAAGGCCTTCAGGCCACCCAGGTCATCAAGTCAGTATGGCCTTTGGGCCACCTCAAGGCCTTCGGCCACCTTAAGTGCATATGCAAACCCAACAACCTATAAGGAACAAGCATCAGAAGGAGGAGCAAGGAGCTTTCACCATAGTAGAAGCTAAATGGATTGCAAGAATGAGAGAGTATGGTATTTACCATCGGGACAAGCCAGTGAATGCACATGAAAGCTTAGCCGAACAACCATGCGAAGGTGGAGAGATGATTTCACAATGAAGATGCAAGGGAGGAGTAGTTCCAAGTAGTTAGTCTGGGTTATATGAAATGTTTGAAGCCTACAAGCAATGAATTACTCTAAGGCCTTTGGGACATGTAATACTTATACCTATGGGCCTTTAAAGGGTTCCACCTCACCCCTTGAAAGGTGGATTATCAAAATCAATAAAAAAATAAAGGCCTTCAGGCCATTGGATAAAGTATTTTCTTTTAGAACACCGTTATAATCCTCATCATAACCCTTCATATCAATCACAAAACACATCCTCGTATCCTAGGTAAAATAGAACATAATAAAAGGGTAAGATAAAATACTTAATAAGGGTAAGCATATATAATAAGCAACCGATAGATAAGGTATAAAAATATGGAACGGTAAATAACTGAAACACATTCCATTTAATCAATTACATGATTATAATATGGAAAGAATGAAATATGATCAAGTAATTACATATAAATAATTACATCACAATGAAACTTAACCATGGATATTACACTAATAGAATAATCACATGGAATATCAATAACAGAATTCATAATTTTGGAAAACATAATTTCACAAATCTGAAACATATCATCAAAATTGCATCGAAGAAATTTGGAAATAAATGGATAAGGCCTTGCCCAAAACCCACACTACTACAAAACACGCCTTTAACAGTGCTAGAATAGGCCATTATTAGCCCTAGAAAAGTGCTGACAACCTCATTATGGTAAAAATTCCAAGGCTTTTAACATCTCTAGAGAAGATCTGATAAAGCGTATCTTTATAAGTGTAAATAAAAGCACTGATAAAGTATACATTATCAGCACTTTCAAAAGAGTTGATAAATGACACCATTTATCAGTGCTTTTACATAGCACTAATAAAGATACCCTTTTAAAATGATTTTAGAATCACTAATAAATATTCTATAGTAAGTTCTTGTAAAATCACTAAAAAAAGCTATCTTTATCAGCACATTTAGTAGTGCTGATAAAGGTGAAAAATGTACTGTGATGCTACAACATACTACATCACTAGAAATAGGTTCAGTGTGTTTTAACAACACACTACATCACCAGAAATAGAACATAAATGACCAAAATAAAATAAAAATACCAAATTTAAATAAAATAAAATTTCTAACACAAATACATGAAAAAACACTATTATTGAGTATGTCAGTTGTTTTTTACTAAAATTAATGTAAATTTTGAATAAATAGATGCATTTTGAGTCATATCGGTCACACCATGATTCGAATTGAGGTGTGACTGATTAATACACAACATTAATGACTTATGAGTCATTTTCTAATAGTAACAAATCAATCTGAATTATTTTGATCAGTTTTATGTATGTGAGTTGTTTTTTTATTAAAATTAATATCAGTTTTGAATAAAAAGGTGCACCTGGAGTCATACCGGTCACACCGTGCATCATATTGAGGTTCTTCTGATTCATACACATCAAAAATGAATTATATATCATTATCCTAAAGTACCAAAACAATAAAAATGTGTTTTCTTAGTTTTGAGTATGTTAGTTTTTTTCACTAAAATTAATTTTGATTTTGGATAAAAAGAGGCATTTGGATTCATACCAGTTATATCGTGTGTCATATTGAGGTCTGGATGATTTTTACACATTCCAAATGACTCAGGGATTTTTTTTCTAAAGTATCAAAACAATTGTTAATTTTTCTTCTATTTTGAGTACGCCACATGTTTTTCTTACTAAAATGACATTTTAAACTCGAAACACACACTATGAGCCATACATGTGGCATCATGTGTGGGATTGATATGAGAATAATTCATACACGTTTCAATTTAATTATGAATCTTTTTTCCAAATTATTAATATAATTTGATCATGTTTTCTTGATTTTTAGTGAGTGTAATTTTTTGTATTAAAATGTCAATTTTAAACTGATAACAGACAGTTGGAGTCATTACAGTCACACCGTGCATGGGATTGAGATGTGTGGATAATTAATACATTTCAAAAATGACTTATGGATCATTTTTCTAAAGTACCAAAAAATCCGAGTGTGTTTTCTCAGTTTTGAGTATGTCAGTTGTTTTTTCACTTAAATTAATGTCAATTTTGAATAAAAAGATAAACATGAAGTCATACCGGTCGCACTGTGCATCATATTGAGGTGAGAATAATTTCTAAATGTCGTAAATGACTCATGGATTTTTTTAATAAAGTATCTAGATAATCATAATGTGTTTCCTCTATTTTCAGTATGCCACTTGTGTTTTTTACTCAAATGTCATTTTAAACTGGATACATGCACTTTAATCTATACATGTGGCATCATGTGTATGTTTGACATGATATTTATTCTTAAAAATCAAAAATGAATTATTAATGAATTTTCTAAATTATCAAGACAATATGAGTGTGTTTTCTTAGTTTTCAGTGAGTGAAATTTTTTTTGTATTAAAATATCAATTTTAATCTAATAATGGATGCATAGAGTTATACTGATCACACCGTGTGTCAGAATTTGGTGAAGCTAATTAATACACATCACAAATGACTTATGTATCTTTTTACTAAATTATAAAAATAATTCTAATGAATTTTATCAGTTTTGAGTATGACAGTTGGGTTTTTCACTAATATTAATGTCAATTTTGAATAAAAATATACACTCTGAGTCATTCCATCACAGCATGTGTCGGACTGAGGTGCGACTGATTTAAACACACCACAAATGACTCATGTAAAATTTTACTAAAGTATAAAAATAATCAAAATACATTTTATCTATTTTGGGTACTCTACTTGTGTTTTTTAATAAAATTTCATTTTAAACTGGAAACACGCACCTTGAGCCATACATGTGGACTCATGTGTGGTTTTGACATGATATTAATTAATAAATATCAAAAATTAATTATGAAATGTTGTCCTAAATTATCAAGACATGGGGTAAAAAATATCATTCAAATAAGTCATCTAAAACACTTTTTCAATGGCTCTTATCTTAAGTTACAAGTGTTGTGTGAACTTTAAAATAATTTTTCTCAAACACAATCATGGTATGATCCTAATTATACTTCATTTCCCAACAATTTTATTGTTTTAAGCCAATGCTTCTTATCCTCCTCCAACTCGGTCTCCACCTTGTTCTTCACCTCTACCTCCCCCTCCACATTGGTCTCCGACTACAACTCTACCTCTGAATCTACCTCTACCTTCACCTATTCATCTGCCTCTGCCTCTTCCTCCACCTCTAACTTCACCTTCGTGATTTCTTATCAATTTTATTGTTCATGGGTCATTTATTCTAAACAAATTTATTTCCTCCATTATACTTCTACTTGAGAAAGAGTTCAAAAATAATATATAAGAATTCTATCACTAATGCTTCACACCCCAAAAATATTTTCATGGTCATAACTCATAAAGGATCACAAACATAGCAGGTAATCACCTAAATCTGTTGTTGGAATACATTAGGACAAAAAGTAAACTTCCCACTCATCTCTAAACAAATTGATTTTTTCTTTTGAGTAACTAGTTTGTCAGTAGTCTTGATAGTACTAAGAAAATATATATGAACAAATGATTATGAAATATATTTAATGAAATTTTAATTACCTTCGGAAATTACCTATTGGGGAATGATTTTTGTTTCATGTATTAT
Organism: Viscum album; assembly: GCA_963277665.1. Taxonomy (NCBI): domain Eukaryota; kingdom Viridiplantae; phylum Streptophyta; class Magnoliopsida; order Santalales; family Viscaceae; genus Viscum; species Viscum album. The sequence goes on from OY728159.1 coordinate 1,870,442,106, forward strand.
GATTTCTATCATAAATTTCCAAATATAATGTCCATAATAAGTGTCATTGTATTATTTTTGACGCTGTAGAAACATTGAACCAAATAATTAAATTATTTTGAAATGATTTTATAGTAAAATATTTCTATATATACATTATTTTTTTCAATTGGTAATAATCCAAATACTTTATCCCTTGAGACACCAACTTCATGCCATGATCTAGCCTCTATTGAGAGGCATCCCTATCATAATAAAATTCTTGTTAAAACATAAAAAGAACATATAATTTTAATTTTATCTATAAAATGTTGATTACAATGTATTAAATATTCATAATACACATCATGTGTGGTTTTTTGGTTGAACATACATGCATTGGATCCATAAAATAAATATTCGTAGTATCTATATTGACTGCTATTAGCATACAGTGCATCCTAAAAAAGAAGAAACCACTAAGTAATGAAAAGGTTAAAAATATATTTTAAGTTATTAGATTGTATATTTTTACCTTCTCATTGTAGGAATCAGAAAGATTGTTTCATCTATTGATGTTTTTATTAAATTATTTGAGTAGATGAACATTTATATTATTAATTTGTTTCTCATTCAAATTAAGTTCTTCTGTTGAAATAATACAGGGATTAATGAATCCAATTCGTGCTTCACACGATACTCCTTTTATATAGTTGTGATATACAAATATATACAAAATATGAATGTTATTAACTTTAATAAACATATTATCTCACTATTTGGAAAGACGTATTATGAAAATATACTTTATGTATGTATTCACAACTGAGATTCCCAACCATTCATGCTTGAGAATCTCATTTAGAGTCTCAAGACCAATTTCATCTGTCCAATAATATATATATATTTATTATTAATATTCAATTTAAGACATAGTTTTATCTTCAAATGTGGTCTTAGTATGATGTTTTAATGATAATAAATGTTGTTATATAACTGTTGGGGAGAAGGTACTATCGAAAGGTCATTTTGTTTTCTTGGCCAATTCCCTCGACTTTCTTGATTTTTCCATTCGTTTTCCCACCGTTTTATCTATCTATAATTGCATAGCTCACTTTAGACCTTTTATCATCGACTGTTATATGTTATTTATATGGAAAAAATTGAAATACATACCACATGTATCTTTATAATATTATATGACAATGATATGAAAGATCCAATATCAGCTTTAACCATTGTAATATTCATACCATCATGTGGAATAGAGAACTAAGTAGTCAGCTCATAAGTTACCTAAATTTCCAATCTCATGTGATCTTTTTGGAGGTATTGATTTTGTAGCTAGTCTCCCAGGATATAATACACTTTACCCATCACAACACGGCGGTACATGGGTGTTGATAGATAAAAATCACACAAAATTGTACCCTACATAATTTTAGTAATATCAAGTTATCATAAGTTGTTTGATTAACATTTAGGATAAAGGGGAATGAAAAAATTGGTTACCCTGGGTAAGGTATGTGGTTGGGGGTAATGACTAGCCCCAAATCTAATGGGATCATTTAGTTCATGTGTGGATATTTGCTCCACCACTGGTTTTCTTTGATCCTTTCTTATTCATTTTTCTTCTAAACCAAACCATAAAATAATATCTTTAAGTGATTATGTTTGTAAATGAAATAATCTCATCATATTATATATATCTTCATGAGGTTTTATCTTCTCAAAATATGGTCTAGGGGAGACTCTAAAACCTAATCCTCTATCGTGACAATATTGTTTAGGTCACTTCGAAGCTACTGAAAGTATATTTTCTTCTAGTACAGTCATTTTCAATTCTTGTGTCTAAACCATATAAAAAAATATAAACAAATAATATATATTTTTATGTAATATTTTTATAAACCATAAAAAAATTACAATTATTTCATACTTACAAATGATTCCCATACTATTTTTGTGTTTTTGTCAACTAATTTACCCTCTTTATTTACACGAGCCTCATTTCATAGCACATAACATGGGATGGAAGTGGATTCAGATTAAGATTCATCAATATCTAAATAAACAACGGAACATATGTTATTTTATATCATATAATAAAAATTTTATTTTTTATTTCAAATAAATACCAATTTATTCTCTAATGAAGCATACCCCATCCTTACATTGTGATAGGGATATGTTGGTTTTGATGCACATCCATTATTGTTAGTACTGTTTTGTTTCTTCATAAATTAATAATTTTGAATCGAGTTCGATAAAATAAATAATTTTAAATAATATATTATCGACTACAATGCACCTGAAATTATTTCTCATTAATATGATTGATGAAATAAACCGATGTTTCCTAACTTATAATGTGTGCATAACTATGTGGTGGGTGGGGCTTTATTTTTTCCTTAGCATCCATAAGATGCAACTTTGTAACAAGAGCCTGGAAGCCTCTATGGGATTTTCTAGTGTCCATTAAGAAAAATTTCTTACAGAAAATTTCTAAAATAAATGAATTCTGTAAGGAATAATGAAAATTTAATCAACGTATAATTATATAATATTTCTATAATATATTGATAGTATATTTTAACATTACCGTTATATATTTCCTATGGATTTACTTCATTACAGGTAAGATGCGACGTCGTGAATCAATATCAATTTGCACATTCATCCTCATTGTGAACCAAAGATAACTAATTAAAACTAACTCATTGGGTTCAATAGGTTGGTCGTGTTGATTCCAACCAACCTCAAATTTCATACCCTGAACTATTTCCTTCATAATTCTATTTATCAATATGATGTTGTGTCATTATTGTTTTTTTGATCAACATGTTGTTGATCCCATAATAATTCTGAATTTTCATCATCAACATCTGTTCTTCCTCATAATTGGTAACATCATCATGTGCAGAATACATAGTCTATATGAGTAGTCAAAAATATAAATTTTCTTTAATAAAAACAATACAATACACTCCATTCATAAAAGTCAAGAATTGCATGCATATTTCATGAAAATTGTTACTATCTTTAATAGAGATATAACACTTCAATACTGTAGTAAAAATAACCTTCACTAAATTTATTTAATCCATCCTCAAGCATTGATTATCATACATCTCTCGATGATGGATTGGACCCCCTCTTTCAAACTATTCTTACACCCACCATTATGGTTGAAAAGTTCCTTGATGGCATACCTCCAAAATAGTTATTATTGATTTTTTTGTTTAATATTTATGTCCCATCTTTTATGGACATCCACCTATGTTTCTTGAACCACTCTAACAAAAAAACATCCCATGATCATTTTGGATGACAACTGCTCAGAGTAGTTCAAGCGACATAGAAGAGATGGGGGATGATTCTCATGAAAAAAATACAATAAAAATATTTGGGAGATGAAATTTAAGTTTACACTGAGGTTAAAAAATAACTTAAATACAATTTTAATTATGTATTATAACATATTACATTAGAAAAATGAATTAATGAACATTCAAATCCACATGACTTCCACTCGTAGTCATTTACTCCCACTCAAAAACATTTATTATCTACCAATTCTTCTAAAATGTTTATTTTTTTAGTAAGGATTATAGGAGACACAAACTTTTGTTGTTATTGATGTGAGACATATGAGAGAGATTAAAAACCAGCCATTTATCCAAGTTTCCAAGAGAAATTATCGTTAAGATGAAGTTAGAAATAGGTCTGAAGAGCTCTACTCATTGTGGGAGGAATACCATCGATATTCGTATTAGATGACTCATTGTACTATTATTCTCATCTAAGTATACTTAAATGATGAGTTATAATAGGATCAAATGTGACTGTACTTAAAATAAATGTAATATTTGATGAAGTGTTTTCAAAAGTTATTGGGTGAGTTTTATAAGAAAATGCATATCAAGAAACCAAAAAAATCATTCATTATTTTTTGATTAATTTTTTGGTATCATTTTTTTTTGTTCCAAGGATGTATTAAATGATGAGGATTAAAGGATAAAAGAGTTGAATAATGATTTGGGAGATGTGGTATTCAGAACCATGGTAGCAGATTTGACAAAGATTAAGGAATAAAATCTGAGATGAAGGTATGCCATCAAGGAACTTTGGAACCAAAATGATGGGAGGAATGATAGTTTGAAAGAGGGAGTCCAATCCATCATCAAGAGATGGATGTAAATAGAGAATATATAGATGGATTAAATAAAGGTATTTAAGGTTAATTGTATTTAAGTATTGAATTATTATATCTCTATTTAATTTAGTAACAATTTTCATGCAAGATGCATGAAATTCTGGAATTTTATTCATGGATTGTATTGTATTGTTTATCTATCTTACCTAAATGATTCCTTATTTACACAAACTTATTTGTGAAATCCACAGTCCTTTTTTAGGAAAATATATTTATGTTTCTCATGAATATTATGTGTTGTATGTTTCTTTCACAATAGTTGATGAAGATGCAGTTCACAGTGGTCTCATAAGAATCTAGAATGAGTTTACATAGTAGGCATGACATTGTGTAGGTATAGATAAGGGAGAGAGAGATAACATACTCATAAATAAAATTGAAACTAGTTTCTATTTTTCCATATGCTTACTTATATAGAATATTGATGTTAATAACATTATGAATAGGTTCTAATATCAATCCCATATGGAATATATGATACTCATAAATAAAAAATAGGTATCTTATTTGTCCTAAAACCGTGGAAAAGAGTATAATATACTAGTATTATACCAACCATTATAGAAGAAAACTATATATTATTATCCATATACTACTCAGGAATAAATAATCTACCAACCATATCTAATGACCCTTCCTAGAAAGAATAACTCAAAGTAACCATTGGAGGTTCCCCAACTAACCACATCAATAGAAATGTTTCACATCAAATAGACAATAGGGATTAAAGTGTCATAGAAACCTGTACTAATGGAATCACTCAAAAATTATCCTAAATTGAAGAGGAATTAGAATACCTTCACTATAATGGTCTTAAAGAAATGAATCTCATCCCAACTATATTTGACATCACCTCTGTCTACTGAAGGATTCATCACCTTCCAATTTTAGATATTTTTTTAATCCACCATAAGATCCTTCCATTAACATAAATAATTTTAAAGGGTGAATTTTTCAACTTATGCTCACAATTGATCAAGAATTTTCATTACCCTTATAAATTAAATAAATATATTCAACGAAATACTAAATTTATTATAATGATATATTACTATAAAATCTTAGAGGAACCATATATACTATATATTCCCATCATTGAAAATTATACCACATAGCATGAAGTAGATCTACAATTACCTCTATGACATTAGGATCAATATAAGTTATATAATATAGAGGATGTTCGTTGGATCCTTACTATATAGATATAGTGGTCAGATTGGGGACATTTTCTATATTAATGTATAGATTCACATAATTTTACTCTTCGAAAAAATAATCTTTCACAAATAGGCACAAAATAATCTATATTAAATGTGAACCCTATGACCCTCTCTCTCATTAATTTCCTTTTTAATAAGTCTTTTCATACATTAAATATAATTTAAAATATGTTAGAAGATTTATTTTAAATATATGTAAGAAAAAACTAAATAGTAGTATCGATAAAGGTGGTTACTAAATAAAATCTATCAATTAATTAGTTATATAAACCTAATCATCAGGAATAATTAAATAAGAATATGTTATTTATTTATTATTCATGTTTCTATTAATAAAAAATTACTATGGATTCTAGAAAAAAAATAAACAAACACGCATAAGAACATGTCATTTCATATATTCTTACCGATTCCTATACCTATAAACTCCTAAATAAAAGGCATAAATCTAGAGAAGATAGGTCAATGAAAAAATAAATAAAAATAAACCTAGAATTCATATTGTGAATCAAGTTTCCAACATAATTATGCTATCAATACATATTTATGGATTACTTCTTATGTCTGGAAAGATTTTTCTTTTGGATATAATCAATACCAATATCCTTAGTTTCACTCAGATTCCATTTTGTAACATTTTTAACCTAGAATACACAAATAGTTCCCAATTTAGGTCATCACATCACTTCAGACACACTTCTTTATCACTGAAGTCTTTTTTTAATGATAAAGAATAAAGATAACATTACCTTTGCAGTAGCATGTGGTGAAAATATATTTTATGTATCCATATAGGCCCATATACATATATCGACTGACCATCCCATATGAAAAACATCCTTCTCATTCTTAGAAACCATTGTTTATGGAGGAAAAATATGAAATAGAACCACTTGTTGTATTTTAACGGTGAGGAAATGAGATATAGGGTTCTTCATGGTTAAGAATAGCGCAAAAATACAAAACATAGAACCTAAAAAATCCAATAATAATTGAGGTAAAGTAGAAAATAAAATACATTGGATTCTAGCATAGATTCATCTAAGGGAACATAGAGGGGTCATGCCGATATCTGAGGAGTTCTATGACATCTTAAGAATCACGAGTGACTGAGTCGTGATTAGGGTTCTTTTAAATAGACCAGAGACACTTTTAACAGTGCTTTCATAAAAGTGCTAATAAAGATCCTTTTTATCGGCACTAAATAGAAGTGCTAATAAAAGGGATATTTATGAGTGCTAACATTTTAGGACTGATAAAGATATTTTTTAATAGTTCTTTTTTAGCGTGGATAAAGATTTATAATTATAATTATTTAAATAAATTAATTATATTTTTATAATTATTTACATATATATAATAATTTATTTTTAATTATATAAATACTAATTGAAGAATAATAAATATTTATTTATAATAATTTTAAATTTATAAATTTATAAATATATGTATTAAATATAAATTTATAAATATATTTATTTATTAATATTTATTGACAAATATATTTTTAACATTATTAGTGGATATATAATCTTAAATGCATGCATTTAAAAAATGTGTGAAATTAAATAATTCAAAATGATTACACTTTAAAAATATTGAAAAATGGATAGGTTTTATTAATTATATATAAATTTTGAAAAATATATGGATATATATATATATATATTGAAAACACTAAAACATAGTAAATATATGTATATATATAATAGAAAATTATAAAACTCAAAAATTAAATAAAAAAATATTAAAAATGAATACCCTAAATGTAATAGTATTAAAAATAAATAAGTAAAATCAACTTGATTAAAAACATAATATATCATGTTATAATGAAAATTCTAAATTATACTAATTTTTGAATAAATTACATAAATATTTGGTGTACGTGTTTTCATATGTTGTGTAAATATATTTGTGTGTACATTTATAAATAAAAATTCATTATATATATATATATGCGTGAAATCAATTTAACACACGATGTTTGATATATATCCAATTTAAAAATCAAACAACATTAAAAATGAATAATCGGTTAATATGTTTTCATTAAAATTTAATTCATCATATACATATTTATATTTAATATATATTATTTATTACTATTTATAATTAATATATATATATATATATATTATACTTATTCATTTTTATTAATAATTGTTTCATTAATAAATTTCTAAATAATTATTAAATTTATTCATTTTTTATTTTTTTTGTTCAATTATTACAAACTATTAATTTTATATATTTGTATTTAATAAATAATATTTATTAAAATTTATAATCTATATATATGTATATTAAATTTATTTATTTTTTGAAATAATTATTTAATTAAAAAAATGTATAATATTTTTCTTAATTTACTCATTTAAAATTTTAATTTATTTATTTATTTCATTTTATTCATTTTACATATCTATATATTTAATACATATTATTTATTAATTTTTAAATTTTATATATATGTATATTCAATTTATTCATTTTTGACAATAATTATTTAATTAATAAAAGTGTTAAAAAAATATTTTTATTTGTTTACTTATTTCATTTTATTATGGATCTTTATCAACGTTAAAATAAAGCATTGATAAAGGGTGCCCTTTATGAACATTTTTTATCCCCTATAAAGGTCTCCCTTTATCAGCGCTTATTTTAGAATTGATAAATATGGACATTATTAGCGCATTTTCCTAGCATTGCTAAATTTCAGTGCTGTTAAAGGCGTGTTTTGTAATAGTGTCAATCTAGTTTGTATCATTAGACCTACTTATGTATAAAGGGTTTATAATAGGTCTCCCTCATTAATTATTAATTCCAATTCATTCCTCACATAAATAATCAATACAAATGAATCAATATGCCTTAAAAAATCAATAACTAACCATATTGGAAAAACTCATCATACAGAATAGCTGTACATCCCCAGTCAAACTGATCATAAACTATCTAAATAAAAATTATTAATGGTATCATTAAATTACATTCTCAATATAATATTCAAAAAAGTATATTGACATCGATGATAATACCTTAAAGAAATAACTGGAATATTTGTTGAGTAAAATTCCCTTTTCAATTTGAAAATAATTTTTAATAATCTAAAAACTGCAGATGTGATAAAGAAATCATTTCCTTTGAAAATAACCTTATAAACATCTAAAGTAATCTTTTAAACTTTAAGGTGACATAATGGTGGGAAATTTCATTCATTCCATATAAGTTAAAAACACTCTCTTCATATTTAAAAAAAACGAATAATGTATCTTATTTGGAAAACGGTGGAAGGATTCCATTGAAAAAATTTAAAAAAATTAAAAAGGTATAAAAATGAATTTAATCAATCATTTTTGGAATAGTAAAATCAATTTTTAAACATTTTTATAAAACATAGACATGTAAGAGAAATATTCCTCACCAGAGACTTAAATTTAGCCAATCTCAAATAATAATGAGATTGTGAAATAAACCCTTACCACTTTATAATCATTCAAATCATATTCTCAAAGAAAGATTAAAAATTATAAAAAAACATAAAATATCATTCGAGTAAATAAATTCATGATATAACATTTCAAAAGGGAATTATATGCACCTCAAAAAATAATATAGGTGCGTAAAATTAAAATGGGTCTCAATGAAAGAAAATTGAGATGAAGTTCCTTACAAAGATCATATTGTTAATCAAATGAATTAATTATGTGTATATAATGTAAATACACATAACTCAATAGGAAAAATAACATAATATAATAAAAATTAATTTCACTCATAATGTTATCATGACATAATGAATGAAATAGAATTTTAACCCAATGAATGATAATTGAGTAAAGAATTCCCTTATTTTACACTTTACTTTTTATTTAATGTGCTTTAACCTACTGTATAATGGTATAAATAATGTTATTAATTAATAACACAACCGTATTAATATTTAGGATATCATATATTATCCTATTATATCATCTTATCACCCATTTTTTTAATAATATTTCATTATTACCCTTATTTTCGGTGTTAACTGCTTCATTTTCTAATACATGATTTGTCATGTAAGTCCCAATTCTTGTGAATAGAATATAGTTACATAATTTATGTAATTATATTGAGGTCCAAGATATCATATTTATTCATTATATACATTATTATAATCATTATTTAATGTAGAACATGTAAAATGAATAGCATTGCGTCATGGAGATGGTAGGTCATATGTATGTATGAACAACAATATCATTTCATTAATGAGTGAAAAGGTAAGTAATATGGTTATATATTAATTTTATATAAACAATATCATGTTATAATTACCATATATATCCATTATTTCCCTCATTATAACCATTCTTGTAATGTGGCAATGAAAAAATAATTACACCACTTCGTGGAGACGGTAAGTCGTACGTACGAACATGTGGTGCTTTAATTTTTTATAGGATGGATAAAAGGTATAATATGATTTATTCCTAATAATAATAACATATAAGTATATATATATATGATAATTTAGTAAATATTTTATGATGGAAACAACAAATAAGAGGAAGTATAAGATGAAATAAACTAGAAAGAGTCAGTAAAGATGATTACTTCTTATTCAAAGAACATTCTTTAGATCAATTATTAATGCATATGGGGTTGGTATTTTGGAAGTACTAGAACCTAAAAAACATGTCTAAGGATGTTTTGAAGATAAATTGGTAGTAATAGGTCATTATAAATGGATCAAATTAGTTTTAATAAGTAAGGGAGGAGGTTCCCTTTTATAATTGAGGAGAGGAGCACTTTAGCATTTCTTAAAAGATTAAATTATAATAAATTAATTTATCATAAAAAATGATACAAAATTGAGAGGTATTAAAATATAAGATAGTATGGAGTTTTAATCACGTCAAACAATAGAATTTATACAAGTTTTGGCATCATTTTAAACCTTATCCTTTTGATTAACCCCTTGGTTATTTATTTTTAACCTTAATTGTGGTAACCAATTTTTTAAACAAAGAAGGGTTAATAATGTTACTATATATAGAAAAATTAATCATAAATGGATAATTTATGATTTTATAAACTATATGACAATCAAATGGATTAAGATAATATTTCTATGAATTTTTAATAATTTAATAAATTATTATTTTGATAAATTATCATCAATGATAATTTTTGACACTATTCAATTAATTTGACTTCAAATAAATCAATAAACAGTGGGAATTCAAATATAATTACTAAAAACGTATATAATATTTCATATATATCCATAAAATTTATTTCATTCATTAACTCATTCAAATTATATCAAAATAAATATTTTTAAAATCATTTATTTTAATTTCTAGTTTATTAAATAAATATTGTATTAACATTTCACAAGCATTTAAGGTAAATATGTAATTTTAAAAATAAAAAATATATATATAATGAAAATAATTTAATTAAAATCAATATATACATTTATTTTTATTCATATCATTATTTTCCCCTATGTGTATATAGAAAATATATTAAGTACAAAGAGAGTGACATTTTATAACTATCTTTCATTTAAATGATATATAAGTTATTTTCATAAAAAAAGTGTCTATTAAATAACTAAAATTAGTTATTAAGGTGATAAGGGTGGAATAAAATTCATATAGTAATTTTTGGACAATTTTAGGTCATGGTTATACCCTTATCGTTTTATTTTAACCACCTATTAACTCTTTTGACAATTACCATATTATTAAAATTTTCTACTGTATAAGGGTCAATAATGTTACTATAAGATTAAGAAAGAAAGATAAATAGAATATATTAGATGTAATTAACCTTATTAAAATAATTTTTCTTAATTTATGATTTTATTATTTTTTAATCATTTAATAAAATATTATTTACTATAAAATATTCATAATATCAATTTTTAGAATTATTCATTACTTTGACTTTAATAAAATCAATAAAAAAAGATAAATTAGATGAAAATATTTTAATACATTCCTAATATGTAATATTAATATATACAATTCACAGAGTATCTTAACTAATTTAAATTCTTTAACTTTTAATATTTTATATATCATTTATTTGATTTTTCTATTAATTTAATAATTACAACATCAACATTGTGTATGAATTTAATGTAATTATTTTTTCTATAAAAATTAAAATTAAATTAAAATTATTTATATGAATATTTTTATTTAAAAATAATATTTATAGTCAAACTTATCCTCTAGATAACTTCATATAAGAAATGTTATAGTTATTAAAAACATGAATGTGACATCTTTGACTTTTCCTTAAATGAAATATTATAAAGGTCATAATCACTTATTCATGGAAATAAATGGTCATATATCCAAAAAATGAATTATTAAAGACTAAAATTACTCATTTAATAAAATTTTGGGAAATTTTAGCATCATTTTCTAGTCCTTATAAATTTTTTTAACAAAAAATTACCCAATCTACTATTTACCATGGTAACAAATATGACAAATATTTCTATTCATATTGGCCAAAAATAAATGGTGAATTTTTAATAAATTTGGAACTTATGATTCCAAATATGGAATAAATTTTTAAAAATTCTAAATGCATAATTTTCAGTACATAAATTAAAATTAATCCAATAAAACGCTAGTAAAAAACAGATTTCTTGAAAAATGAATTTTTAAGCATCAAAATGTACTTATACCAAAATAATATATAAGTGTGATTAAAATGAAATTAAATAGATTATATATAACTAAATAGTATTTATTTTAAATTTATTTTAAATTCAAATCATAATCGTAATTTTTAATTTAAATAAAATAATTGTTCTATAAAAATCAGTATTTTTTACTATTCATTGGAAAATCAATCTTTGTGGAAGATTATAAAAAATCACTATAATTTAATTTTAATATTATGATTTTATAAATGAAATTATATTTATAAAATTAAATTCATATAATTTCTAGAAATTTATTATAATATTTTCCCCTAAAAATCAAGAAAAGTATTGTTGATGAAAACATATTTTTTAAAGAATAAAATGATTTTACTTAAAATTAAGAACTTAATCACAAATAAATTATTAATAAAATAAAAATGAGTTATAAATTTATATATTTCATAATTTTGTTAATACTATTCATCCAATCCAATTTAATTACTAAGTTATAATGATGACATAATAATATTTCATTATTCTTTTAAGTTTGGTGTTGCGTGCAATGTAAGCTATTAAAGAGGTAAAATTTAAAAACATACATATTTTAAAAGCCTGGGGTATAAAAATATTGAATAAATTTTTCTAACCATATTGGTTTTAAAATAATAATTGTATAATGCATAAAAATAGTTTTAGAGAAAAATATAACTTTGGTTCTAAAATGTCAGACATAGGTTTCTAATTTATACATAATATTTTTAAATGTATAATTTTACTTATAAAATCAATATTTATTAAATAAATTTTTTTATAAAATTTAATTTTATCTTTTTGAACTAATGATGTTATAAAATTCATGGTATTTTTAAAAATGGTATTTTTTTCACTATTAACTTAAAATCAATCTTTTCAGAAAAATTGCAAAAAATATTCATAAGATACTATTTTTATGATGAATAAAAAATGAATTTCAAATTTTAAAATTATAATTCTGAAAGTTAGGAATTTAACTTCTAAATGAATTCACAGAACATATTGAAATTTATTTTATTAGAAAATGAAATTTTCAAAAGTAAGTAGTTTTTATTCTTATTTTCTATAAGTTTATAATTAAATTAGTGTTAATATATTATTAATATAAAAAATTATTTTATCATCATCTAAATATAATATACTTATTTTATTGGAATAATAATTCATAGTACATAAAAAACAAATTTTAAAAAAATATATTTTAAGCATAAAATGATCTTATTAGTTTTTTATTTTTACTAATTGAATTTTATCATTGAATTGGAATTAAATGTAAAATTTATTTTTATTTTTACATATATTTCATAATGATGTTTTCTATACTAACACCCACAAATTAGAAAGCTACTTTACAATGTTTATGTTACTACATATAATTTTATCTTAATAAAATGTATCACAATTTGTTTTTGGTTTAGTGTTTCATGTAGGGAAAGATAGAATTTTGTTTAAGGTAAATTGGAATTAAAAAATAAGGGTGTTATATTACTATTTGGAATATAGTTTTATTTTTTTACAACAAGGTTTTTAATTTTTACAGAAGATGATTCAAGGATGGTCTCATAAGGATGAGTTAACTACTACCTTTGTACATGGTAAAGAGAAGGTGAGATGTGTTGATAACTTAGAGAAAATATTTTTATAGATTCAAGTAAGACTCTATATTTTAAAATTTTGTGTGTTGATCTTCATAGAGAGATGAAAAATTGCTGATGGAGTAGAGATCATTTTCTACAACATGTGTGGAAAACTGATGGTTGTTATGTACAGGTTTTATAAGATGTTAATGATGAAGTTTCAATATATAATAAAGAAATAAGAAATATATGAATAAATTGAGAATATATCAATGGTGTTTTGAGTGTTAAGTATAGTGATTTTTTGTGATGAATCCTTGGATGAAGTCTTGATTAGATTGAGAAGTCTTGGAATTGGTTTGAGGAAGTTATGAATTCATTTGGAAAAGTTTGTATTTTTAGAGTTCAAGTATATCATAAGACTTTATTCCTACTGTATGAATTTAATTCATATTTTATGACTTTGTATTGAGTGTATGAATTCATTGTTTTACTTTGGTTCATTATATGTATTTTATCTAGATTGTAAAATTTCTACATCATTCTTTACCAAACCATCAGACTTCATCATAAGACTTTATTAGACCATAAGTCTTTAGCGTATGAATTTTATGGAATGTTAGATCTATAATTAAGACTTTTAGAAGGTGTGAGTATATTAATTTTGATTTCACAACTCTTTCATATAACTTTATAGTGTTTATATAACTATTATACTTCATAAAACTTCAAAGTCATATAAATAAAAAAAACATGATGCATCATGTGACTTTCTGAAGAAGCATATGTCTTTGAGTTATAGAATAAGACTTTTAGGGAGATCTTATAACTTTAAAAGTAATATAAAAAAATTAAAAATAAAATAATTTCCTAAATTAAAATTTTAAAGTAAAATAAAATATTGGATATTTCATGGAGAATAAAAAAAGGAAACGCCTAAATCTTTGGGTGATTTAAATGTGAATGATGAATGAGTTTTTTAATAGAGAAAATCATAGATATATAAAGTAGAGTTGATTTGATATTTGATGTGTGAAGATAAGACATTTTTTGGTATATATTTTAAATGCAATTAGAGGCTTAATGAGTTGAGTTTACTGTAAATAGAAAGATTGTGGGAGATTTTTTTGAGTTATTTTATCACCATAATCAAATTCCTTTGAGTAATTATTTTATCTTTGGTTTTCATGGATGATTAAAGATATAAATATCTCCCATATTTGGAAATATAAAATCACCATCTACCATGATTTATGCAGTTTCCATACGTAAAATATTGAGAAAAATATTCATGATATTATTATGTGAATATATAATATAAAGGTGAAATGAAGAGAAAAAGAGTATAAATTCAGGATGATATCTTGATAGATAATAGGATCTAATACACAAATATTTATATGGAAGAGAATGAGCTAGATCATTCAAGATATGGAGTGAGTTTTAAGGTCACCAGTACATACCACCATTATAGACTAATGAGGTTTCTGAAGGTGTACATGGGAGAACTATATATTTTATGATGGTAAAGGAATATAATTACTAAGTAGTGTAAAAAAATCTTATTGAATAAGGATAACTTTCTATATTAAAACTATTATTGTAAAGACTGGTTTTTTGTTGGGTTCTATAACTTTTCAAGTGTAGAAGAAACTATGACTATGCTGTATAACCATTTAAGTGATAAAGTAATCTAGTGAGACTCTATGTTGATAAAACTGGAGTTATCCATGGGTTCAACACTTACATATATATTGATTAATCCATTATTAGGTTTTTTAACCAATCATGAAAGCATTGGGTCATTAATATTGAACTTTATAAATCTTTGTGGGACACATTGGTGCTTTTTTCTACAACATGTGAGTAAGGGTGTGATAATTATTTAATCATGGATTGAGATCCAAAATAGTCATAGTGGTTGGGTTAAAATGGAGTAACTTATGAAAATAAAAGGAGATAAAAAATTCACCCCCTCCACTACTCATTGATCCAACTATACTTGGAAACTTTAATTGGTATCAAAGTATGTTCCCCAAAAAAATATCCAAGAAATTATTGAGGATAGAGAATATAAATTATAATAATAGTATGGGTTTCATGACTTTTGATTCGAGTCATTTTCATAAATAGAAGAATATAAAGATACCCTACCACCTATCTCTTGGACTAGAAGTTTGATATGTTACAATAGTGTGTTTTCCACCCATCATTGAGGATGATTCTATGACACTTGTTGATAAGATAAATATCAAGCATGATGGTAAGGATTAAAATGAAATTTTAATATCTATTTTAGAAAAGGTCAATAATAAATCATGTGTCCTCAAATCACTACGGAAATTTATTACAATTTGATATATAGTTATTAAGGTAATGTTGAAGTTAAAGAATAAAAATTACAAGTCTATAGAATCATTTTTGAGGACATTAAAATAAAAAATTAGGAGAATATTTATAGTTTTTTCACTAGAATAAATGAGATAGTTAAAAACATTTGAGGGTTTTGTGAGAAGCTGTATGATCCTAAAATTCTTAAACAAATGATGAGAAACATTCCAAATTAGTTTTATCTAAAAGTATCTGCCCTGTAATATTGATAATATTTGAAATTAGATGAAATTCTTAATATTCTAATTTAATATTAAATGTTAAAGGCTCAAACATTCCAGAAGAAATTAAAACATGATATGGATTTTGAATTAATAATAAAAGGTAAAATGAAAGCTGAGGTGGCTATATAATAAAATTATTCTAATTTGGAGGAGGATGATAAATATATCAATAATATTTCTTCTATTCTTTTTAGAATATTTTTAAAGTAAAAGGGAAACAATTACCAAGGTGATGGAATTGTGAATTAATTATATTTTTTTCTTATTACAATACAAATAAAAAGACTATTGATTTTGAGTTAGATGAGGAAGATAGGAATCCCCAAAATAGAAATAGGGGAAGAATAAGAAAAATTTCACATGTAAGAAGAGTAATTTGATTCAAAAAAGGAAAACGTATACTCATTATCATATAGTAGCTAATATAATAATGAAGTGAACTTTTTGGCCTATATTGAGAATGGTTTTGACAATTCATGTAATGATAATGAGGAAGAGATCGTAGTACTATTTTGGAAACTAACACATAATTTAAAAGAAACTATTGAAAACAATACATATCTCAATAAATAGAAGATGGGTCTAGAGAAATTAAGAATGAAGTTAGTTTCTTAAAAAGATGAGTATAATAAGAAAAAAGATACATACTATGATGATATAAAGAGATTAAAATTGATGATAGTTGAACAGGAAAAGACAGTGTCTAATCTTAAATAAAAATGAGCTACTGAAGAAGATATGTTGTCTAAGACATAATCTATATTTATACTAGTTTAAATTGATTTGAATAAATTCGTATAATAATTTAATAAGTAAGTTTATGTTACGGTTTAATATTCCCAATCTTATAAAAAAAGTTCCAAAATAACTTGATAAATCATCCCCTAATCAGTTTCAAAATAGATCTGTTATGTCTAACATTGTAGGTTTTATAATAAAATATGATGAGGTTTTGTCTAATAAAATTTATAAAATTTATTACACCTCAAATTTAGTGAAGAAAATTCCAACGATATCATTAATTCCAAGGAAAATAAAGGCTTATATTTAAGAAATACTACCCCAAAAACATTTTGGGATGATTCAATATCAAAATTAAATATCCAAGTTCAGAGGGTATTGTTGGAAATCATAAAGGGTTTGACACATATCTTATTCATACTAGTATAATAATTCCTTATCGTGAGGTAGGTATAAACACATAGGGAGTTACACTGAGTAATAAAGAGAACATTTTCAAAGAAACCAAGTAAGTCCTCTCAAATTGTTAATTCTGCCTATGAAAAATAGACTTGTGTGCTTGAATGAAATTTATAAAATGTGTGATCAGCTTGGTTAATGACTAAAAAAATCATTATTAATTGCAATAATTTTTTGTCAGATTTAATAAATTTATATTTTTATTTAATTAAAAATAATAATGGATAAATGTATAATAATGTTAATCATTAGGTTGAACCCCAAGGGAGGCTTATAATGGAACTAGTGAGACTTCAGAGCATGATTTCTATGGAGATAACTCTTTACTATGATCAATGGAAAAGGTAATTTTTTCTAATATAATGATTTAACTAAATGAAATGATGATTCCGGGATTATGAGTCAATTTTAGGGTATTTTTTCTCAAGTTATCACTAATATTTCAATAGTTAATCTTGGCGGCATTGGTCACAAAATTGTTCTAATGAAACTAACCTTCTATGGTCAATTCAGTGAATTCTATCTAGACATATGAATATCCCTTGGTCTATCGCTAGATACCAATCTTGATGCATTGATTTCATCACTTAAATTAAAATAAATATATGATATAATTGTCAAAGCTCTATAAAATCAATAAGATTTGGAGTTTACTCCAGGTCCAATACCCTGACCCAGTTAATGAAAAAGGATGTGAATTAAATTGAGTTCCAATCTAATACCTAACCTAAATAGAATTATCAAGTCCAAATTAATAATTAATTAAATTTAAATTACCCATATTCTCAACTCTTAACCCCATAAATAATTTTCCATGAATGACGGGGGTATATCCCATAACACATGAGGAGAAGAAGTTGGAAGAATACTGTGTAGGTCAAATAAAGGTAGATTGAATGTATAAGAAATTATAAGATCATACTTGAAAAAAAATTAAATTTAATTAAATATGAAACTTATAGTTGAACACAATCCAAATTGAATGTAGTTGAATGTATGAAAAAAATATTGAAAACACTAGGTAATAAATAAAATTTGAAACTTGGGTATAGAGGATATGTTCTAAAAAGTTCATCTAAGAAAAATATGTATAGACTTGATCAATTAATATTGTGATGAAATATTTAATGGTGTGAACAATATTTAGGTAATTTAGTGTGATCTCTGTCATTAAAATTCACACCGTGAAAGGGATTCAGAGTATTAACTAAAATTTTCAGTCTTCAAAAGCCTAGATCTTCTAAAATTTATAGTTTTCTTTGAATGGTTAACTTTAACTGATATGTTCACAGCATGAGATTTTATTCAATATGTGAACCTCATATCATTTACATTCATAACATTAAAGTGTATTCATGGATTCAATGTTCTACTAATGGTTTGTACTTAAAGATTCACATTGTGAATAGGTATTCACAATGTGAAATTCCTTTAATATATAACTTCATCTCAAAACTCATCTCAGTATAATGATTTCAAAATCTTATAAAATATGGTAAAAACATAAAGTAATCATATGTTAAATGATATATAAATCTATAAAACTAATATCCTAACTATATATACAATTTAGTCCTATTATAAGGTCATAGGGGTAATGAGTGAAAAATTATTTTACAAGGAAATATTCTCTACGGTATGAAAGTGAATAAAAATTAGAAGCATATAAAATAGGATAACAATACAAAAAATAAATGATTAAATATTTGTCTAGATCAACTAAATATGGATAAACAAATGGAGAAAGTTCTAAATGATGTTATAGCTAAAGAAAAGTAATGTGTTTCATAAGAGAAGTCTAAATTTAATGAGAATTTTTTCACTTATGGTGATCTGAAAATACAAAGAATGTAGTGTGAAAGGTGTGGAAAAAATAGGAATGACATAATGGATTGTTTGAAAATATTATAATCATAAGAATAATTTTTTAGGAGGAAAATATGGTCATTAAATAAAGATCCTTTATTATTGATGAGGTGGGGAACCCTACTCTAAACAAGGAAACTGCATAAGTTTAGAAAGAGGATAAAAAAAATACATCGAGAGTCATAATAAAAAAGAGATTTTGAAAAACACTTCCCATATTGATTTTGGAAGGAAATAGTGTTCCAGGTTGAGAGGAAAATATCAACCATAGTTATTCAACTAAGAAACAAAGAGGACCCACCTTATTACATATATTTTTGTTTATTTATTCTAACAAGTAGAGAATTAAATAAGATAAATAAAGTTATCACTACAAGATATCAAAGAATCTATTATTTATGGTATATTTTAAATTTTTATAGGTGAAGGAAATTAGTGAATCCATTGAGGGGGGGAATATAAAGAGGAAATATGAAAAATTCACAATATGTGTTAATATATAATTTCTATGAATACTTATGAAAATTTGATAATATGGTATCCAATCACACTTACATCCCTAATTTTTTATTATATCAAATATTTTTATAAAGGGGTATCATTGGTTGAAAACAATATGAGAAAAAATGTGGTTTATATGTCATTAACTAGAAAAGTTTTTATGTCCTTCCTAAGATATGTTCACCTAGCATATTTTTCCTGCTAAAATTGTTTTCCATGGAACCTATGATGTTTTATTTGAGTGAATCTAATTTTTTATCACATGATAAATATTTTATGGATTGTCCTGATTTCTTATTAAAATATTTATTATTTTTTACATTAGGTTTTCCCTTATAGACTTAGAGTAGATCAACTAAAGTATCTTGTCTAAGTATATATATGGTATCTTACATCTCAAAATAGGTATATAACGGTTATTATTAAAATTTAAATAGGGGTATAATAAGTTCAAACATTTTGAAGAAAGATAAATGGATACCCTACATTTCGTTTACAGCCATTATAAATAAGTGTAGAATAAAAAATAACATAAGACTTTGAATGGGAAATTTGGAAGGTTTATTTATAATAAATACAAAGGGGGAGGGTTTTGTGACCATTTAGAATTTAGTAATATTTTTTTATCAATAAGTTTTTTCTGTTTTAAATAATTTGGTTCAAACTTGGTTGCATAAGGATGAGTGAACTATATCCACTGTACATGGACAGGAGAACATGAGTTGTATTGTTTCCTTGGAGAACGTTTCTAGATAGTTTCATGGAATCATCTATATGTGATGATTGTGTGTGATAGTCTTCATAAATATATAAAAATTGTTGATGGAGGTGAGATAAGTGTCTACAACAAGTGTGGATAACTTTTAGCTATTATGTATAGCTTGTATAAGCTATTAATGAGGAAGTTTTAAGATGGAAAAATGAAATATGGAAGAGTTAATGTAATGTAGAATCCATCCATGGTGTGTTGGTCTTGAAGTGCACTAAAGTTATGTGAAGAGATCTTGGATGAATGTTTGAGGAGATTGGGATGGCTTGGGGTTGGTTTGATGAATTTCAAAATTCATTTGAAAGAATTTTGAATTTTTAGAGTTCAATCAGATCATAATACTTTATTCCAATCTGATGAATTTAATTCATATCATATGAACTTTTCTTAAGTGTGTGAATTGATCATATGACTTTGGATCATTGTAAATATTTGATCTAGACCATAAGTCTTCTTTGTCAAACATTACAGGACCTTCAGACATCATCATATGACTTTATTAGACCATAAATCTTCAGTTTATGTTTTTTTTTCATGCCGAACTTGAGAGTAATAATTTGAGAAGGCATGAGCATATAACATTTAATCATTTTAATCTTCTATATGAATTTTATCTATGTAATACTTTTAAGAGACTGTATAAATTTGGGACTTTTATGAAATTAAATTCATATAAAATGAAATCATGGTTTATCATATGACTTTAGGAAGTGACTTATTGCTTTGAGTTCTAGTATCACAGTATTATGGAGATGATATGACTCTCAATGTTATATAAAAAAATTAAAATTCTGAAAATTTCTAAAATTCCAATTCCAATGTAAAATAAAATAGTAGTTATTATTTGGAGAATAAAAATAAGGATACACCTGAATATTTGGGTGATTTAAATGAGAATGGTGATATAAATTTTAAATAGAGAAAATCATGGGGATCTGAATGATAGTTGTTCTATCATTTTTTGTGAGAATATATGACACACTTTGATACCTATTTTAAAATCATTTATAAGATCATGGAGTTGACTCGATTATAAGTAAAAATATTATGATCAATTTGATTGAGTTGTTTTATCCCCATAATCTAGCACCTTTTGTAGATGTTGTTAGATTCTGTGGAGAAATAAAGATGAAAATATATTTTAGATTTTGAAAAATAATATCACTTTCTACCATGATATAATGATTTTTAATAAATAATATATTAAAAATATATTCATAATATTATTATGTGAATATAAAATATGCAGATTTGAGGAAGTGATTAAAAATGATTTTTCTCAAATAAATATAAGAGACCCGATAATTTCAAGTATCAAAGAGAAAAAAATAGTATAAGGTTGGGGAGATATCTTGTTTAAGAAGAAGAATAACTTCTTCCCATGTTTTCAAAAGGAAGATAAGAACTCATATCATTCAAGATATGGACTGAGTTTTGAGACCAGCATTACGGACCACCATTATAGACAATTGAGGTTCTTAAATGTGTTTATGAGAAAACTAAATATCATATTCTCATGGAGGAATATCATTACCAAGTGGAAAATAATAACCCAGAATTATAATGAGATCTTTATACATTTGGATAATTATTTTAGATAAGATTTTCTGGATGGGGTGTATAACCAATCATGTGAAGGATAAATTGTGAAAGAGTTGTATAACTAGTTATGTGAAGAAGGACCATAGTGGGACTCTATTTTGATTGGACTGGATTTGTTCATGGTGTAACTTCTTTCATCTATAGTGATTAATCTGTGATAGGTTTTTCTAAGCAATCATGGTAATTATTATGTATTTAAGGCTGAACCATGTAAATCCTTGTCGGATTTTTTATGCTTTCATTTGTATGTATGCAAGTAAGAGTGAGATAAATATTAGATTGTGGATTGAGCCCTTAATTATTCATAAAGGTTGGGTTAAAAGAGAGTAACCCAAAAAACTAAAAATTATAACCGATTCACCCCTTATCCTCTAAGTGATTCAATTAGATCTAGGAACTTCACCTCATAATTTCCAATGTTCTCATTGGTACTTGTTTGTAACATCCGTAACAAAAACATATCTGCAACCATATTCCAACCACATATAAAATTCCTATAACTATACATTAAAATTAACATAAATGACATCAATCT
Organism: Viscum album; assembly: GCA_963277665.1. Lineage (NCBI taxonomy): Eukaryota > Viridiplantae > Streptophyta > Magnoliopsida > Santalales > Viscaceae > Viscum > Viscum album. The sequence goes on from OY728159.1 coordinate 1,870,464,859, forward strand.
TATTTCCTCCTCCTACCATACATAACCCCTGGTATATAATGTCATAACATCATTAATTATCCACATAATAATAGGGTGTCATGAACATAAAGGATATCAATATCATATCATCCACTAACCATGTAAGACCCCCACTATATAATAATATCATGGTATATATCATACTATATCTTTAATCCATCATATATCACACTATGTGTGATGGGAGAGTAGGGAAGAGAAAGTAGTCATCCATTTGTTCCCTCACCAACCTATAGTTTTGGGTAAAACACCTAGAACTAAAAACAATTAAGCTTCAGAAAGAATCTTACCTAGGTGTGGTACATAAAAAATAACAAGAAAAATAATATATATATATATCACAAGATCACACAATCTCAACTAAAGGGTTCTTATAAAATTGTGGAATCACATCCTATAACAATCACCTCACCCCCAAAAATGTTCTATAACAATAGTTTTAACTTAAATAACATTAACCATCCCCTTTATTTCAAAAAATGTATCCACAACAATAACCATAAACTCCCTTTAATATGAACATTTAACCATTTCTATATTTAACATTTACTATAAATTTTATATTCATTATATCATTAATTAATCATATTTAATGAAAAAACATTCAATACTCATCACACACTTTTATCCCAGCCACTATCCATTCTTTTCAATCATGAAAAACATTAGAACAGACCACTATTTGTTATGTTCTATCCAGTACCCAATACCAAGATAATTATCACCAACCAAATCCATGTCATTAGACAACTATAATGAAACTACACAACAAGCAAATGACCATCTCATCAATTACTACATGAGACAATTCCAATATCCACCACAAATTTCCAAACCAATAACCATATAAAATTTTCACCACTTTCCACATCAATCATAAAAAACCATATTCCACATAATTATATCATTCCAAAAAAAAATCCATGTTAGAATATATTCTCTATAAATTCCATATTTACACAAAACCAATTCATTACAGACTTTATATGATCTAACCAATTATGAAGGTGAACCCCATATCAATATGAGATTTTAATTTTATCATAGAATCACACCTCAATAAACAATGCATATAATACCAACTATCATTATACACAGTAATAAAAAACCATTGTAAAACCAACATTAAACCCATTGAACGAATATATTTTTTCATTATTCCGAGGAAAAATATTTATTTAAAACATAAACATTATTAATATTTCTATATTTTCCAAGAAATACATTCATTGCTTTCTTTATATAATTATTCTTTTATAAGATGTCATTTCATTAGTTTAGTCACATCAACAATTTCATACAACACATCAATAATAAATAACGTGATAGAATTATCATTATCAAACTATCACATGAAATAATATAGAAACATATAAAGCACAAGAAGCACACTATCCACTTCAATTTCATCATTATAGTTATTATATTTATTAGGTTAATTCACACCATTTATTAAAATTAAATGGCAGCATGATAATTCTATAACTTATAAAAAACAAATATGATAGTTCTTGAATACCCTACATTAATATTTGGCTTTGATAGTTCAATGTATAAGAACAAGGAAAGGAATATATGTTTGTAAGATAAAAAATCATAAGGGAAGACTTGAACCATTCAAATGGTGATTATTGGAATCAAGGAATGACCCTTTGGACTTCTAGGATCAAGAAAACAAGAAGGGTCCTAAAGGTATGGACAATCTAAAATTTATGATAATGGGACTAGAATTTCATGGTGGTTGTCCAAAGAATTATACTTTAAAAATCAATCCATCACTTTAATTTACCTTAAAATAAAGCATAAAAATTATCACCCCCATGGTATTTAAATTCTCTATAATTATGGTATAGATCATATAGGGGTGAAGGATTTATTTATTTCTGGTATTCAATTCCAATAGATTTTAATTAATTTTCCCTATTTTTTTTAGTAAAAACTCATTTTAGGTCGTTTTATGTAAGATAGAATATTTCACTAAGGAATGACTCTTGCAGAATGTGTAATAGTAACTTCTAGTAGATCGATGAAAAATTTGGCAGGTCAGGAGGCTCTTACAGAATTCATAAGAGTAACTTAGAGTTTTCCTATAAAAATTGATGGAGTGTTAACATCATTGTAAGGTTTTCACAAGGGAAATGTAAATTTTATTTACATAGAAAATGAAATTACTCATACAAATAAAAATTTTACAATTAAATTTCAAAAAGTACTCTTACCATTCAAAATTTAGTAATGGATATAAAGGTTACACAATAAGGAATGGATTTTACACATCATTGGATGACTATTATATTTACATATATAACTAATAAATTTTGAGAACCTAGAAAACATATTAATTTAAGGCTCATTTATAATAGTAATATAAAAATGAATGGTTATTTCTATAATTATCTGAAAATTCAAACTAAAACTCAAAATACATATTAAAATCAAAAAATAGAAGATAAAATATTCCCATTTAAAAATCCATCATGACTCATCATTAACCTACACATGACTCTTAAATTATAAAAACATATTTAGTGTAACACCCCAATATTTTATGAAATATTTTTTTGATAAATTTAATTACTCTGATAGCTTGTGTTACACACAAAGTCAAGTTTCAACGAACCATAATATACTATTAATATTATTATTTTAACATGATCTTTATAACATAAACATTAAACATGATGGTATGAATAGTAATAACCTAATTTTTAAAATAATGTATAGTGGTTTTAGAAACATAAAATATGTTGATGAATATGTACTCAATTTTTGGTAAACAATTTTTATAATTTGAAGATACATTTCTTTTCAAAAAATGATTTTCATTTCTTTTTTGTGAAAAAATAATAAAATTATTTTTTCTACTTTTATAACATTTATTTTAAAAAATAAACTTCATTTTGTGAATCAAAATTTCATAATTATCTTAGGGTGAATTTTTGGGAATATTCTAAAAAGGTTAATTTTTTGATAAAATATGAAAAATGTGAATTTATATTAAAAACAGTCTTTTCATTTAAAGAATTTACAAGTTTTGTATTGTTTTAGGATATTTTTAAAAGTAAAATTAGTTCAATTGGATTATTATTAATCTAAATTAATTTATTTAAATCAATTTACTTTTTAATTTTGATATAAAATCCTTTTATATTTATGAAAACATTTTCTTTGGAAAACCGCATTTTCGTCACATCTACGGGTTTAGTTTTATATTAAATTACACCAATTTTTTAAGTAAATTTGGTAAAATGGATTCTATATTTTTAATTATCATAATAAATATTATATAATCATTTTAACTTAATTTTTTCATAATAAATAGTGAAAATAGTAAAAATAATTATCATGGTTATGCTTAAAACATGTTTATTGGAGGTTAAACCGAAAGATAAGGGCATGTTTTTCCATTAAAATAATAAAAATACTATTTTATGTCTATATATCAACCTTATAATATCAAAAATTTTAATATAAGTTCTTTTGGAATCTTTCTTTCTTTGGAAGCATTTATTAATTTGAATTCTTTTGGGAACTTTCTAAGTAATTTCCAAGAAGGTCCCTTCCCCCGCTTATAAAAGGACATCCCCACTCCTCCTATGTCCACACCGTGATATCCTTTTGGTTGGGAAAATAACTATCCAAATCCATTCCTTACATCCCTCACTGTATCCTATAAGACTTATCTTGATTAGGAAACCCTCCTCAGAAAGATTTAGGTTTAAACCTAAAGGGGGTTTTTGAAGAAGATGTATAATCCTTAACCATGTGTTTTCATTTTATTTCATCATCCACCTCCTTAAAATATAATTAAACTATGATGATATAATAGAATAATTCTATAACATATATCAATATATAATTATGTTAATTTTATAACCTATATTCATCTCCACTTCTATTAAATGGGATATGAAACATCGATCATGTGTACGGCGGACTACCACCTCAGGAACCGATGTAATTAGTTTTAATCACCACCTATCACAGGTGGATATAATTATGTGTTTAAAATATAAATATTATATTTAGGAAATAATTAAACTTATTCAATTTTAATATCACATATACGTTCTTATCTTCCAATCCGTTAGAAAATGATCAATCGTGTGTATTTATGGGCTGCCACTTCCACGAAGCGATGTGATTTGTTTTTCATTTTATTTAGACATGGAAGGTAATAATGATGTATTTAATGAAAATTTATTATATATAATATATAAAAATTATTCTCTGTAGGTGAATTAACCTTTATCTTTTTTTATTACATCTGTTGAGAAAATGTAAACAACATTTATGTGTACGAATGACTTACCCTCTCCATGAATGATATAATTCATTTTACTATATCTAAATTTTATGTATAAATATAAAAATGTTTATAATTAAAATATATTATAATTATATCATTATTAAAATTATTTAGATTACAGATCCATAATCAATATACAAGGACCAAAACTAATGAACTAAAACAAACATGAAAAATGAAGTAGTTATCACCTGGAATGGTGATTTTAACAAATAAATATTAATAGACATGTGATAAAAGGGTACAAGTAAATCATATATAATATGATAAATTTGAGTATTTTTATGAAATATATTGATAATAAACCTATATTTATTATACAGGATGTTTTACCATACCTGATGAAGGTTGATACTTAAGGTAAGGTATTCTCATCTCACTTTTACTTCGTTGGGATATATTCCATATTCACCACCTGTTTCTTTTATGTGGTGTATACGCTTCCCTTTTGATATGTTATATCATGAAATTATTTATTTTAAAGATATTTAAAGTCTCATTTAATATTATTATTTAATGTAGATTATAATTCTAAACATACTGAAATGGTAAGGGGTTTTTGTTTCATATTTATTTATATGGGACACAGTCCATATTCACTAAATTTTTATTTTGTACGGGGTCTATATTTCCCTGGAATTTATTTTATGATTATTATAGTTAAAATTATAGGATATTAATATTTATATAATTTCTTTTCTTTCGTTGGGATTATTATGATGAAATATTATAATTTATCTCTCAAGAAACTCGTAAATATTATTATCCAATTTTTATTTATATAGAATACCAGTTTTTATTTCATTTTCCTCCATTTAAGGATTAAAGAGACAAAAGTAATGTTTTTAAGAAAAATAAACTTTATTTCCCTCTTAATCCTAAAATAATTTTTCTTTCATGATTATGTATTCTAAAAAAATTAAATATAGTTTTTACTATTATACAATGATTTCTTATATAAATTTTTACCCAGATTTGAATTTTAAAAAAATGTTTTAAATGGAAACTTCTTATAATTTTCTGAATGAGGTACTTTTGAAGTTTTACCAAAAATTTGAAATGAGTATTTATTTTAATGTGTACATATTGAATGGTATTTTACACCATCATGACTGCTCAATGATTTAAAACTTTATCATTATGTTTCCAAGGTTATTTTCTAATAAAATAGTTTAATTTTCATTTGAAAAAAAAGTTATATTTTAACCATGTGATTTAAAATTTGAAAGGATGTTTTTCTCAAGAAATGTTCTAAGTGGTATTTCAAAACCATTTTCTATATAATATGACATCCAAATATGTTACATAAGGTTTACTGTGGATATGATCCAATGATTTCATCGTTATTATTTTTCATAATGGTTTATTTCTATAATGAAAATATTTTTATAAACCCCATTCCCCTTCCATAGGTTTTTCTATAATGAAATTTTTATGAAACCCATTTATTTTCCATGAGTTATGCTATGATGAAATGATTATGAAACCCATTATCTTTTCATGGTATATGATATAATTAATTATTTGTTATTATGTGGCACACATATGTATTATTTTCATTATGTGGTGGGTGGGACCTATATCTCCCTCCAATTCATTGTGTAAAGATTAATATCTCATGTGATAAACAAAAGTGGAATGGGGAGTGTACCTAGCTCAATAAAGGAATTTTTACACTATGATAGTCATTGGATTGAACCTTGAAAACTACTATGGTTTGGGGAGTAACCCAATTACACTATGATAGTATTTACAATAATCCTTGTCTAATAAGGAAATTATTTTATATTCTTATGTGCATGCCACAAATCAATACCTTATACCAATGTTATGTTATCATAGATTATGTTCTTTGATTCATTTATGATTGATGCCTTATAAACTACAATGTTTTATGTCATTTCTCAATATTATGATCTATGATATGTAGGGTACGGTTCTCAAATTTTATTCTCCTGTTATTATACCCTTATTCCCATATTATGTAGATATTTTCCTTATTTACCCTTATTGAGTATCTTAGATCACCCTTTCTTATGTTTCCTTTACTTATGTTATGAATAAAGGTATTATGTGTGATATTTCTACGAAGGGTGATATTTATAAATAATTTAGTGAAAGGTGATGTAGTTCACTTATAAAATAGTTTTTAGGTATCTATGTTTCCAAAGGCACTAGAAATACATGATTCTAGCACAAATCATCTCATTATGTAAGCAATATTCATCTAATAAGATAAAATATCTATGTATGTAAAGTGTGGGTTGTTATAGTTGGCATCAAAGAAAGGTTTAGTCAATCATTGGAAAATAGGATGAAAAAAATTTAGTGATATCCCTAGGGTTAAATATAAGGATAAGATAATTTATAGGAAAATATCCTATAATTATTTTGAAGGATAGAGCGGGTTGTTTCCAAGAAATTGAATCCCTGTCTAGATACTAAAAGTGGATGTGGATCTAGCACAGTTGTACCTAGAAGTAATAGCTCTAAAAAGGGAGTAATGGCCTTCTACTAAATTTCCATCAGGTGTTTGACAATGGTACTTTCTGCACATCAAGTTTGACACTCCCACGGGATATGTCTTGGAAATTTACAAACTATTTATGAACCATAATTAATGAATTTAATAGTTGATGTCCTTGAATATCTTAGTTTAAGCCTAAGGTGTCATAGATCGAAAATAAGGTGTCATGAGTTAGACATCCTATGAATGATTTAACACTCTGATCAAAGATTCTTGACATTCTTGCTAACCATTTTGGTTTTACTAAGGTATTAAAGATAGAAAAATATATTTATGGTGGTGATAGGTAAGCTAAAATATTGAAATATATTATTTTATATTATTTATATAAATTCTCTTATTTCAGGAAATATATCTAGGAAGGATAATTAATAACTAAAATTATTAGATATTAAATTATAAATGCAAATCCCTAATGGTATGATGATCACATCTCAAGTCTGTGAATCATCTTTGGTTTAAGTTTGTGGGAATGTACTTCCTTAAAATATTATCATTCCCCCTTTCGTTGAATTTTATGTTATCTTAGGAATGAATTGTATTTATATATATAAATCCCACATCCAATGATATGTAAGTAAATTCACATCTGTTATTCCAAACTAATCAAAGATTTTCTATCAATAAGATGATAAATATGAACTTCCAACGAAAATTATATCCATCTTATTGGTTTTTATTCCTATTCAAAAGGGGTATTCATCTCATAGGGATGGGTATCAACTCAAAATCAAATATATTCCTTTTTTTGATTTTATTGATGTCTTCAGAGAAGAGTATTATATCCTTCAACCAAATCATGGAGTTGAGTTTTCAATAGAACCCATCCCTTTTTCTACACTATTTCAAATAATCCCTATAAAATGGGCCCAATTTAGTTGTAATAATTAAAGAAAAAACTCGAGGAGAATCTTTGCAAGGTATTTATTAAACCAAGGGTGTCACTTTGGGGTGCACCTATTCTTTTTGTTAAGAATAAATATAATAGATCCAACTCTACATTGATTATCATGAAATAAATAATATCACAATCAATGACATATATCATATACCCTATATTGTTCAATAGGTTAATTTACTATACAGAGATTGATACTTTTCCAAGATTGGCCTTTTTTGGATATCATTAATTTTTGGTTTAGAAGGAGAATGTACCCAGTACAGCATTCCATACATGGTATGGACACTATGGATATATATATATATATATATATATTCCATTTTGTGTTACTAATACCCCAAATATCTTTATAGATTTAATGAATAGAGTTTTTGGTATTACCTTGATTATCTTTTGGTAGTCTTTATAGAATTTATTATTATATATTCAAAGAGTAAGGAATATTATGAATATCACTTGAGAATTATGATGAAGACCCTAAGGAATGATAAGTTGAATGAAAAATCTACCAATTGTGAATTTTGGATACAAAAGGATTCATTTTGGGTCATATAATCTCAAGAGAGGGTATATTTTTGGATCCATCAAATATTGAAGTCATGGAACATTGTCCCAGACTAACCATTGTGACTGAGATATGAAATTTTCATGGTTTGGATGTATATTATTAATGGTTTGTGGAGAATTTATCATGAATATCTAATCCACTCACCAAGTTAACTCAGAAAGGATCCAAGCTTATTTAGACTTAGGAATGTGAAGATAATTTCAATGTAATGAAGATAAGGCCAGTCAGTGAACCAATGCATACATTACCCATTGGTGAATAAGGGTTTGTAATCTATAGTGATGTATAGAAGAAGGGACTAGGATGTATCCTCATGAATATTAACGGTTCACGAGAAAAATTACCCAACTCATGATTTATAGTTAGTTGTGGTAATTTTTTAACAAATATATTGATGAATTATCATTATGGAGAAAGGTGTGATATATATATTGATTATAAAAGTTTAAATTATATATTAATACAAAAAAATTTGAATAAGTTCCAGAAAAGATGGTTGGAACTGATTAAAGACTGTGACTACTTAACAAGTTACCACCCTGGGAAAGTGAGCATGGTGATCGACGCTTTGAGTTGAAAGGATCATATTAGCATATCTATGATGAGGATCAAAAAATATAAAATATTTCTGTATTTTTAAAATATTGATCTATAAATCTTGAAGTAAAGGGATAAATCTTATCATTCTAAAATGAGTGTTCAACTATTTATCAGTGTAAATATTAAAGGGAAGCATAAGGAAGATGTAAATCTATAGAAGAAGATGAGAATTTTCATGATTTTTGCCTTGATTATGATGGATTTATAAGGTTCAGGAACACTGTATGTGCTGCATCTATACCTGAATTAAAAAAAGACGTTTTAGAGTAAGCTCATAGTTATTATTTTTCTATTCACTATGGAAGTAAAAAGATGTATAGATATAAAAAATAGTATATATTTTGGGATAACATAAAGAGATATATTGTTGAGTATGTGTATTATTTCTTGGTATGTATAAAAAATAAGGTGGATATATAAAATTCTTATGGGATTTTATTACCATTACCCATACTATAATGGAAATGGGAAAACATAACTATGGATTTTTTCATCAGACTCCCCAAAACATCTAATGGGTATAATTCTATATGGGTTGTAGTTGATCATCTTAAAAAATTAGAACAATTAATTTCTACAATATATAATTTTATATATTAATCAACTTTATAGAATATACATAAATTAATTAGTAAGGTTTCATGAAGTACCACATTCTTTTGTATCTAATAAGGATCTAAGGTTTACCTCAAAGTTTTAGAAAAGTCTTTAGAATGCTCTTAATACAAATTTGAGTTTTATCACAGCATATCATCCTCAAATATATGGTTAGTCTAAGAGAACAATTAAAATCCTATAGGATATGATGATATTTTTTCTATGGAGATTAAAGGTGGTTTGGATCAACACCATTATTTAGTTGAGTTTTCTTTTAATAATATCTTTCACTTGAGTATTCTGATGGATCCTTATGAAACCCTCTATGTAAATATGTGTAGAACTCCAATGATCTGAGATATAGTTGAAGAAATAAAGCTATTGTTACATAATCTCTATGAATAAATTGTAGAAAAGTTTATATTCATTCAGAAACACATAAGGGTAACACAAATTTGAAAAGGAGTTAAACTGTAAATCATTGTTTTGATCTGGAGTTTGAAGTTAGTGAGAAGTTTTTTCAATGCATTTATCCATGTAAGAAGGTTGTGATATTTGGGAAGAAAGTAAAGTTGACCATTAGGTATATTTCCCCTCCAAAATTATTGAATAGGTGGGATGGTTTCTTACAACTTTGCACTTCCACTGAACCTGCCTCAAGTCCATGGTGTGTTCTATGTATCACTATTGAGGAATTGTATAGCTGATATTTCATATATAATGAACTCAGAGGTATACCATTGGAGTATGATATTTCTAATGAAAAATATCTGGTGTATATTTTAGATCACATAGAGAAAATACAATATAATAAGACCACTAACTTCGTTAATGTTTTAATGGTGAAACCACTAACTTGGAGAAGTTATGTGGGAACATGAGAATATGTTGAGGAAAAAGTATTCTCAAATGTTTGTATATAAGTGATGGAATTTTGAGGTTAACATTTATTTTAAGGGTGATATAAAAACCTTGAAACTCTATGATTTTTTTCTTCAAATAAATTTAATTTATTCAATGTCTTACATTACATGCAACACTAGGTTTTAAATAACTATAATATAATATTAATATTATTATTTAACGATGACTATTATAATATAATCGTTAAACATGGAGGTATGAATAGGAATACCAAAATTTTTAAAATTAAAAATAATTTTTTATATAAAAAATATATATAGAGAAATAATTTCTCAATTTTTGATAAAGTTTTTATACACTTCAAAAATAAATTTCTTCTCAAAACTTGATTTTCAATATTTTTTGTGAAAAAAATAATAAAATTAATTTTTGACACTTTTAGAAAATTTATTTAAAAAAATGAACTCTATTTTTTTAATGAACATGTAAAAAATAACTTAGGGTGAATTTTGGATAATTTCTTTAAAAAATTAATTTTTTATGAATAGTGAAAAATGTTGGTTTTTATTAAAAAAACAACCATTTCAAGAAATTATAGGTTCCATTTTGTTTTAATATAGTTTTAAAATGTAAAATTAGGTTAATTATATTATTATTAATCCAATTTTTGAAATTTTAATCAATTTTATTTGTAATTTTGATATAAAACATTTTTTACTTATAAAAACTTTTTCTTTGAAAGTTGTATATTTGTCGTGTCTGTTGGTTTATTTTTAAATTTAATTCTAACACTTATGCAAATTAAATTAGTTAAAATAGATTCCATATTTTTAATCAGAATAATAAATATTATATAATATAGTCAACTTAATTTTTTTACATAATGAATACTGAAAATATTAAAATTTAATTATCGTGGTTAAGGATAAAATGGGTTTACCGAGGGGGTTACACGCAAATATAAGGGTATGTTTGGACATTAAACTAATCAAAATCATATTTTATGGCCATGTTTGGACCTTATCATATCCCAAATTTGAATTTAATATCATTCTAAATGTTTTTTCATGGCAATCAGTTTAGCATTTTGTATTCTTTAGGGAAATTTCAATTTAATTTCCAAGAATATCACTTCCCCATCTTATAAAAGGACACCCAAAAAATTATCTTATCCACACTACAATATCCTTTTCTGTCAGCCAATACCTAAAAAATAAATTCATTACATCCCTACCCACATTTTAGAAGCCTTATATTGATTGGGAAACCCTCCTAATAAGGCTTTAGGTGTAAACCTAAAGGGGTGTCCGAAGAAGATGTATAGACCTTAACCATGCATTTTCATTTTATTGGTTCATGAAACTCCTTAAAATATTATTAATTTTTTGGATATAATAATATAATTATATTCTATATACCTATATGTTATTATGTTAATTTCATAACCTATATCCATCTCCACTTTCATCAAATGGGAAACAAAACTGTCGATCGTGTGTACGGAAAACTACCGCCTCGCGAACCGATATAATTTCATTCAATTAATGCCTCTCACAGATAGATAAAATTATGTATTTAAATTATATATTTTATATTTATGAAATACTTATACTTCTACAATTATAATATCTCATATACATTCTTACCATCCAATCCATTGGAAAATGAAAACGTTGCGAGTGTGTATGTGCAGGCAACCGCCTTCACGAAGCGATGTGTTACGTGTTGGATTTGGTGCCCTAGAAACCAACTTATTTATACTTTATAATAAACCTAAATTCATTGGATGAATATTAATAAACTCCTTATCACATCATGATTGTTCTTCTGTGTTACATAGTATGTGATAATGTCCTAAGAATAGTTGTCGCACTAAAATGTCATAGTGGATCTCTGCTATGATGAGAGCCCAGAAGTGACATGAAACTATTCATTAATATATTATCTATTGTTTAATGATATAATTTTAAGGGACACAAATGATATAGGATATTAGGTGTTGGGACTCATGAAACTTTGAGTCACTTTCTCATGGCGTGCTCCCTTGGTAAAATCTAAGAGGATATTACGAGAACAAGACCTGCCAGTAAGAAATTCACATTCATATGTGTCATTGGATATTCCTATCCGCATATGTTTTTATTGGTCCTTATACTTTATGATTATTACTAATGGGTATTATGACTTGCGCACATAGATGTATTGATGAAAACTCTGACAATAGATGTTCACGGTCAGGTAGGATAGATTGGGTGTCTCATGAGTAATACTGCATTAATGAATAATGCGTGAAAGGATTTAGAACTTATATAGAAGTGGATATCTTAGTCTCCTTTATAGAAATGCTATAAACTAACTAAATCCATTTCCATGGTTTTTGCTATGAAAGTTCAATTCCGGGAAGTCAAATAATGATAAGTTGAGCACTTGGTTTGATGGAACTTGCATGCAACCGGCTTGATTAGAGATATTGGTACAAAGAGATTATATTACATGGTAAGCACTCATATGAGGTGGAATGACATTGAGATATCATCTTCTTTATATTGGGTGCCTTAACCAGTTTCTAGATAATAATCTTAGAATTTAGGCAAACCCATATAATGCCAACGAGAAAGAGGACTAGATGGCCACACACTAAGTGTATCCAGTATCTTGGTTAAATAATTTATTATTTAACAAGTTGAATAAATATTATTCCTGGTTGTGGTTTAATAATTATTCAAGTATGCCTAATCACATTTATTTCATCACTAGTTATTCGAGAAAATATATTGCAGATGGGATATTTATTTATCATAGAATAATGCAGCTGTATTTATTTAATAAATAAATAGTCATTATTCAAGGCCTGATAAATATTGAGGAGGATTGGCATGACAAGTTAAGGGTCTAGTGAGAAATAATAATAAATATTATTTTGTTAAATAATATTTAAATATAATGTGCACGTTAATCACATTTAATGCTAACAATAACACAATTATTATTATTTAACATGGGGTTTCACATGGAACAATAAAATAATTAATGGAACTTGTGATAATTATTTATTATTACCTGGTGAATTAAGTTCCTTGTTATGTTATTATAATATAATTAGACAAGGGGTCATCTAACTGGCTAACCAATGGTTGTGTCAACACCATCATTGGAGAAAATCTCTCAAGACTAGAGAACTATTCCCTCTATAATAATGCTCTCAAGAACGAGAGAGGTCCTCCTCCACTGGATCTAAGAGAATGATTTGGAAGTGATTCTCAAGGTGATCAAAGGCAGACATCACACGTGAGAGGATCTTCCGAGCTAGCACCTGGAGAATCCTTCGGTGATGCTTAGAGATATATGGAGAACGTTTGGATCACCACTAGAGGATTTCTATCCTTGGATTCTATATCGCAATGAAGCCTCACCTCAGACCCATGGTCGAACACATCAATGAAGAAAGAATCACCTTAGAGGTAATTCTTTAATTCAATTATGTTTATTATAAAAAAAATAGGTTGATCCTCTATTCTCAGTTTCAGGTTCTCTCCTTTGTCTTTTATCTTTGATTAAATTCAGTGGATACTAGTTTTTAACATCGTATTGATCTCAAATTAATCAATGATTTTGGAAATTTTCAAAGTTGGGTATATGCCCATCATGTGCATATGTTTCACCCATAACCTACAAGTGGTATCAAAGAGATCATATTTTCATTTATAATTATTTAAATAATTTTTTAATGATTTAATCTTTAATAATTATATTTTTCAATTCATTTTTAATTTCTCTTGTAATCTGAATTTATAGATTTATTATTCCTCTTTGGTTTCTCACATATCTAACAGAAATGAATAATTTTATAATTAAAATTAAATTGAGGATCTCATCAGGAGGTGCCAATGATTCTATCTAGGTAACATGACAGTACATTCTATGTATTTAGAGTTACACACTGTGTCATCTACCATACATGCCATGTAATCTGGATCGCACACTATGTGGTTGTGTTCAGCTCATCGAGGGTAATTTGGTAATTACACATGTTGTGTGCATTGATAACACACGGTGTAGTTAATTCTTACACCACATGTTAACCAGGATAGACTAGAGCACGGTCAGCCAGATTACACACCGTGTGGCCCACTGGACATGGGGTGTAATCCCTTCACGTCAGGTCCAAGTCGTGTATCCCATACACGACATTCCTGGTTGGTGATCGTGTAACGCAGAATCTACTCATCATGTGTCCCACTAGATATTCCGTGTACTCCAAATATTTCCGAAGTACACCTCACACGCAATTTCCCCTATCATGTACTTCGTATGGATGGTGAGGAGGGTACACATCATGTAGTCAGATTTACTAGATTTGTACTATTTCTAGATTACACATATTTAAAAAAATGTTATTATATTATGTAACCCTTGAGACATGTACCTTAGTGTGGATGTAAATCTATGACACAACATATGATAGGTTCTTGATATATATATATATATATATAATTAACATCTACGTAATGTTCAAAGATCTGCACATCATGTATGAGTTGTATTACAAATATAATTCTACATGCATGATACATGTCACAAAGAATAAAGTGTATACAAGTATGAATACATGCTGTGTAGTTTTGGACGGGTATTCATTGGGGTTCCTCCAAGGTACATGTTATGTACAAGTTTATGGATGAGTATCTCCATGAAATTCAGAAAAGGATTATCACAAAAAGTATTGATTAATTAAATATAATTATTAATCGATTTGAGCATAATTTTTCTTAATAAGAATGATTAAATAATTGAATTCTAGTTTTATTAAATGCATAATTTGTTTCAAGTATGTGGATGATCATGAGCTAGAATAGACCTTTTTATGTGATTCGTTTCCTTTGAATTTATTTATTAAATTAAAATTGTTCTCATCCATGCCTTCTTCTTATTAATATGTAGGGCCTGTGTGGAAATGGTTTCTTTTATATAAAACCCCTTTTACCCCTCACCTATGTGTGAGTTAAAAGCATATAATATGGATGGAGCTCCCAATATAGTGGAGTTGAATCAAGTTAGGGGTCAATGTAAAACCAATCCAAAGAGATACAAAGGTAGATGGGTGGAATGATGTAAACACGAACCTTAGGTTCACGGTGTTTCTCCCCTAGGTTAGAGTTAGTTTATCAACTTCTAGAAAAACTAACTAGTAGTAAAGCTCATGATCATACCATTTATTTATTTCTATCAATTTTATGGTTATTCATTATGTATTTTTGACCTGATCACATAATTAATGAACTAACAAGCATACAAGATGAAACAAAAAATAAAATGGATTATGCATAAATATTATCTACACATGGATAATAACTTAAGTATATCCCACACAATATTAACAATCATTTGAAAAGATAATAAGTTGAAATTTATGCATAAAGAAGAAAATCCATTGAATAAATATTACGTCAGTATAGACTTCCATTACTTTGATTAGAATTGAACCATAGTTCAAAGTGCTTGACCAACCCTATTTTGGGTGCTTTAAATTATCGGGGAATTCTAATTTGAGGTTTTGGGTTGACATAACATAGTTTACATAAAGGGTTGACTACCCTAGAAGAACTTGGTGCAATTGAGTGGAAAAGTTTGGGAAAATCCAAAATTAAGGATTTTAGGATTGGGGACTCCGATCAATAGATCAAGGAGTTGTGAACTAATGTAGTTGGAATTTGGAATGCCAACCGAACACCATTAAAGTTGCTTAACCATCCTTAGTTGGGGTAATGCGAAGGGGAATATGGATCCTTTATACTAAAATGTCCCAGAAATAGGATATTCTGAAGCTAATGGTGAGGGCTATTGGGTTTCGACAAAATAGTGGCCGACTAATAGATATTAAATAATTTATTTTTCTATATTTATCAAGATAAATTAATAAAACTATATTCATATTATTTGTAGAAGAAACATAAAAAATGACATTAAACATATCATTTTGATCCATACTCTGGAAAAAAACCATCTCAGCAGTACTAATTTACATGAATTGAAAATATTCTTTTGGGTTATCCTTTACCATGAGAGGAAACCTTATGTTCTAGAAGAGACTTTACCAGTTTCACTTGGAAATGAGCTGAGTGATAATGAACTCTTTGTGTATGAGAAACATCTAAATGACACTATGGATATTCAGTGCCTCATTCTATCATCCATGACTAATGTGATCTTGAAGAAACATGAGTAAATAGATGCTTATAGCATGATGTCTCACCTTCAAGATCTCTATCAAGAGTAGGTGAAACCGGAGATGTATGAGATCTCCAACGCTTTGTTCACTACTAATATTGGAGAATATATAATATCTAGACCATATGTAGTCAAGCTTATTGGATACATTGAGTATCTGGACATCTCAGGAATTAAATTACCAGATGAGTTTCATATAGATCTCATATTATCATCACCGTCCAAGACCTTATCTAGTTTTATTGTGAATTATAATATTTTAAATAATGAGAATAGTCTATAAAAGCTTCTAACCGTAATTATCCAAGTTGATAAGGACATGGGGTGTGAAAACCCATAGTTCTTATGGTGAATAAGAATAAGAAGGACAACAAAAAGGGACCTATGATTTATAAACAATATAGAGCCTATGTGCACCATCTAACCATGAAGAAGAAGATCCATAGGAAGGGTAAGGAAAAGTGGGCAGTATTCTTTTCATGTTTCATGTTAGGACAGTAGAAGAGGAACTACATTCAGAGGCAAGGGTAAGCCAAATGTGTGTTTGATATCAAGTGAAATATTACTATTTCTACACATTGGTTATTAGATACAACTTATGGGGATCACATATATATTTAAATATAGTAACCCAGTAGATTACAAAAAATTGGTAGAGGAGAGCTAGACCTGTGAGCTACAAATGGTGTGAGGTTTTCTTCTCTTTCCATTGGTGACTACCACCACACATTCCCAATGAAAATGATTTTGGTTTTACATGGATGTTATTATGTACCTAGTGTTACCAAGAATATAATTTCTGTATCGAGTTCAGATACAGATGGGTTTATTATCCAGTTCGGAAATAAATGTTGTTACTTTTATAAGGAAAATATATGTTATGGTATGGAACATTTAAATAATGGTATATATGAATTAAATTAATAGAACCAAGTGTTGGAAATTGATAACGAACCAAGTTCACATGACTCATACAACAACCAGTTCTAGCATTATCACCTTATTCATGTAAACGAGAAGTGCCTATTAAAGCTCTCTCAAGATGGTTAGTCAAACTCTTTTAAGATAAAACCATTTGATAGAAGTCATGCTTGTTTACAAGGAAATTGACAAAATCACCATTTGGTTGATAGGTTAAAAGGGCCACATAGCTTCTAGGATTGGTACACACTGATGGGTGTGGACCATTTCTAATAGAATATAGAGGTGGATATTATTGTTTCATTACCATTACTGGTGAATTTATTAGATATGGATATGTAAAATTAATGAGTTATAAGTCTGAGTACTTTGAGAAATTAAATGAGTTCAAGAATGAAGTAGAGAATTATCATTGTAAGAAGATAAAAAAGTTTCGATTGGATCAAGGTGGAGAATATCTTAACCAAGAGTTCATCGACCTTTTAAGAGTGTATGGGATTCTATATCAAATCACTCCACCTTATACACCATAATGGAATTGTGTTAGTGAAAGGAGGAAACATAACCTATTGGACATGGTATGTTTGATGATGAGTCTTGTAGATCATCAATTATCCTTTTGGTGATATTTATTGAAACTATGGCATACACATTAAACCAAGTACCCACTAAGTAGATAAATGGGATTCCCTTCGATCTATGGAGTTGAAAGAAACCCAATTTATCACATACATGTGTATAGGGATGTGATATATTTGTTAAGGATTTATTAGAAAAAAACTAGTACCTCAGGGCATGAAGTGTATCATTATAGGGTGTCCCAAAGAAACAAAGGGATACTACCTATACAACCCGTTAGACAAGAAAGTGATAATTACCAGATAGGTCGTCTTTATTGAGAGGGAGTAAATTCTCAAAAAGGATAGTGGGAGAAAGATTGACTTTAATGAGTTTGATGCTCAAGATACACAAGAGTTGGTATAGGAACAATTTCTATAGGTCCCCGTGGAAGAGGTAGTTCCCAAAACACAAGTACAACATAGGAGTATAAGGGAGGTAAGGGATCAAGAGATATATGGTTTCCTTATCACTGAGGATGGTGACTCATTATTGTTGGACAATGATGAACCTATCTCCTATAAGGAAGTAGTAGAGAGATCAAAAGCTAGATGATGGCTATAATCTATGAATTCAGATATGTATTCCATGAATCAGAACCAATTTTGGGTTCTATTTGATGCCCCATTTGATGTAAATACTATTCGGTGTAAATGGGAATTCAAAAAGAAACTGGATATGGAAGGTCATGTTAGTACCTATAAAACATGGATTGTGGATAATGGTTTTAAATGGAGTTAAGTAATTGACTATAATGAATTATTTTTACAGTTTCCATGATTAAATCCATTAGAATCATACTTTCCATAGTAGCTTTCGATGAATATGAGATTTGGCATATGGATGACAAAATTGAATTCCTTAATAGGAAACTTCATGAAGATGTCTATATGACACAACCAGAAGGATTTGTGACACAAAGTGATGTTAAAAGGGTATGAAAGTTCCATAGATCTATTTATGGATTAAAGAAAGCATCCAAATCATGCAACATTCAATTTGTTGAATCCATAAGAGAATTTGGTTTCATTAAGAATGAATTTGATTCATGTGTTTACAAGAGACATAATGGGAATGCGGTCGTTATCCTAGTAGTGTATGTTGAAGACATATTGCTTATTGGAAATGACATGTCAGTCTTTCAGTCAGTCAAGAACTGGTTGAACAAGTTCTTCTCCATGAAGGTCTTAAGCGAAGTTGCCTACATTCTAGAGATCAAGATCATTCGTGATAGATCCAAGAGACTACTTGGACTAGGTCAATGTTCATACATTGACAAATACTAAAGAGATTTAGTATGGAAAAATCTAAGAGGGGATTGGTTCTAGTTTCCCATGGTATACATATTTCCAATAAAATGTTTCCCCAAAAACATCAAGAGAAATATAGGATGAGTAAGATTCCATACGATTCAGCGATATGATCTATCACGTATGCCATGTTATGTACTAGAATTGAGGTTTCCAATGTACTAAGCATGGTAGGTAGATATCATGTAGATCTAGGAGAACAACATTGGACTACTGTCAAGACTATCCTTAAGTATTTGAGAAGAACTAAAGATATGTTCCTAGTGTATGGAGGAGATGATGAGATTATTATCAGAGGGTATGCTGATGTTGGTTCTCAAACATATCAAAATGATCCAAAGTCACAATCAGGATATGTTTTCTTTCTCAACGAATGAGTTGTGTGCTAGAAGATTTCAAAGAAACCAGTTTTAGCAGATTCTATAGTGGAGTCTGAATATATAGTGGTCTATTATGCATCTAAGGAAGTTATCTGGATTCATAACTTTGTCCGGGATCTTGATGTGGTACTTAGAATTAAAGATCCCATTACATTGTATTGTGATAATACAATAGTTGTGGCTCTTGAAAGGGAGATAAGGTCACATCAATGGACAAATCACATACTCCAAAATTATCTCCTCTTGACGGATTTCTATCAAAGGGTTGAAGTTTCAATGAAAAAATTATCCATGGAAGCGAACATAAAGGACCCCTTGACTAAATACCTAGCTCAGTAAAAGCATGAATATCATGTGAGAGCCACCAGACTAAACGTTGTTAGTAGTTGGAACTAGTGCAAGTGGGAGTATTTTGGAGTTAGTTCCCTAGAAACCAAATTATTTTTAATTTATGATAAACCTATATTAAATGTATGAATATTAATAAACTGATTATCATATCATGATTGTTCTTCTATGTTACATAGTATGTGATAATGTCCTAAGAATAGTTTTCATACTAAATGGTCTTAGTGGATCCCTGCTATGATGAGAGCCCAAAAGTGCCATGATAATATTCTTGAATATATGTTATATGGCAGAATGATATCATTTTAACCAACACAAATGATACAGGCTATCAGTGGTGGAGACTCATCAAACTCTGAGGAACCCTCTCATGGTGTGAACCTTTTATAATATCCAGGATGATATTATGAGAACAAGACCTTCTAGTAAGAAATCTGCATTCATAAGTTTCATTGGGCGTTCCTATATGTGGACCTATGTATTGGTCCTTAGACATTATGATTATTATTATTAATGGGTATTATGACTCGCGCACTTAAATTTCTTGATGGAAAATATGATGATAGATTTTCATGGTGAGGTAGGATATGTTGGGTGTGTGATGAGTAATATTGCATTAATGAATAATGCGAGAAAAGAAATTAACTTCCACAGTAGTAGATATCTTAGTACCTTTGATGGAAATGATATAGCCTAAATAAATCCATGGTCATGGTGTTTTCTAGCAATGTTCAATTCTATGAAGTCAATGAAAGATCAATTCTGCACATGCGTAGATGACACTAGAATGAAACCCACTTGATTAGATATATCAGGACAAAGGGATTATATTAAATGATAAGCGCTTGTATGAGGTGACATATTGTTGCGACATCAACTTATTTATCTTGGGTGTCTTGACCTATTGCTAGATAGTAATCGTCGACTTTAGGCAAGTCCGTCTAATGCCAAAGAGAAAGAGGCCTAGAGGGTCACACACTAAGTGTAGCCTGTATCTTAGTTAAATACTTTATTATTTAACAAGTTGAATAAATATTATTCCTGGTTGGGGTTTAATAATTATTCAAGTATGTCTGATCTCATTTATTTTGTCTGTATTTATTCAAGAGAATATATTGTGGACATAATATTTATTTATTGTTGAATAATGTAGTTATATTTATTTAATAAATAAATAGTCATTATTCAACACTCAGTAACTATTGAGGAGTATTGGCAGACTATGTTATGGGTCTGGTGAGAAATTATATTAAATATTATTTGGTTAAAAAATATTTAAATATAACATGAAAGTTAAGCACATGTCATGGAAATAATAGAATTGCTTTTATAATTTGACATGGGGTTTCTCCTGGAATAATAAAATAAGTAACAGCACTTGGGATAATTATTTATTATTATATAGTGAATTAAATTCACTGTTATGTTATTATTCTCTAATTATCCAATGCGTAATCCGACCGGATAACCAATGGTTGTGTGTACGGCATACTTGGAGAAAATACCTCAATCCTAGGAAACTCTTCCCTCTCAAATAACTCTCTCAAGAATAAGAGAGATCCCCCTCCACCGGATCTAGGATAACACTTTAGAAGTGATTCTCATGGTGATCAAAGGCATATATCACAAGCGAAAGGATCTTCCATGCTAGCACCAAGAGAATCCATCATCGACATACGGAGATACATGGAGCACACGTGGATCACCACTAGAGAAATACTATACCTGTATTATACATGTCAACAAATCTGTACCTCAGACCTGTGGTCGAATGCATCAACAAAGAATGAATCACCATTGAGGTAATATTTTATTTAATTAAATTAATTATAAACAAAATATATCAATCCTCTATTCTCAATTCTAGGTTCTCTCTTTGTCTTTTATCTTTGATAAAATTACATGGATAAATGAATTTATCATCGTATTTATCCTAGATTAATCATTGATCATGTCAATTTACAAATTTTGGAAGACACCCATCCTGCGATTCTACTGCGCCGAGAACATACAATACATTTTTCATTTTATTTTGAAGTGGTTGGTAATAAGGATATATTTAATTAATATATATATATATATAATATGATATAATAATTATTTTTTAAATTTGAATTAATATTTATGTTTCCTTCATTCCATAATTTGAGAAATGGAAACAACATTCATGAGTACATGTGGCTTACTTCCCCCATGAACATTGTAATTGATTTTTCTATATCTAGAATTTATGGATGAATATAAACATTTATATATTGAATATAAATGATAATTATATCATAATTAACATTCTATAGATGATGTAACCATAATAAAATTACATGTACCAAAACTATTAAACTGAAACATACATGAAAAGAAAACTAGTTATCACCTAGAATAATGATTTTAATAAATAATTGTTAACAAATGGGTGATAAAATGTTATAGTAAATAATATATGATATGAAACATATGATTAATATGGCATATTTAAGGGATTCTTGTCTCACTTGTACTTATATAGGAAATATTCCATATTAATCACTTATTTCTTTTATGTGGTGTATATACTACCGATTTGAAATGTTATATCATGGAATTATATATTTTCATGATATTTAAAGTTTCATTTAAATTTACTCCTTCTGGGGGATTTTGATTCAAAAGTTACCAAAGTGGTAATGTATGTTTTTCTCACTTTTATTTTTGTGGGACACATTCCATGTTCACCACAGGGTTCTTGTGTGTGGTGTATATATTTCCCATCAATGTATTTTATTATTCGTATCATGAAAATTGGGGGATATACATATCCATATAAAGTTTTTTTATTTCATGGGGATTATGATTCAAACCTTACCAAAGTGGTTAAGGTTTTATGTTACAATCTCATTATTTATCGGGATTATTTATGATTATGTTTTCAATGATGAAATATTATGAGATAACTCTCAAGAAACTAATGAATATTATTCACCTATGGTTATTTCTATGGAATACATGTTGTCATTTCATTTTCATATCTTTACTGTTTAAATATACCAAAATAATTTTTTTAATAATAATCAACTTCATTTATGTCTTTGGTCAAAAAACCTTTTTCTTCCATGACCGTGTTTTCTAATAAAAATTAAAGAATGTTTTTAATATTTTCCCTTGATTGCATATATATATTTTTAACCAGGTTTGAATTTTTAAAAAATGGTTTAAAATGTATCTTATTTTAATTTTCTGAATGAGGTAATTTTGACTTTTTACTAAAAATGTGAATGGAATCATTGTTTTAATGTGTACAGTATGAACAGTGCGTTCCACCATCATGACCACTCATTGATTTAAAACTTTCTCTAAAACTGTCAAAGTTTATTTTTGAAGAAAAATTTTTATTTAAGATTTGGTAAATTTTTTTGATTTTAAATATGTGATTTCAAAGTTTAAAGGACATTTTCTTCAATAAATGTTCTAAGTGATCTTTCAGAATCATTTTCTATCTAAGATAACATGCTTTAATGTTCCTAAATCCTTACTATAGATATAATCCAATAGTACCACCCTTATGACTTATATGGATGGTTTATATTTATGATGAAAATATGTTTATGAAACTCATTCCACTTCAATGGGTTATGCTGTGATGAAAATATGAAATTTTTATGAAACACATTTTGTTTCCATGCGTTATGCTATCATGAAATGATTATGAAACCTATTTATTTTTCATTGGTTATGATATGATTAATGATTTATGATATTATGGAACACATTTGTATGCTTTTAATTATTTTATGGGTGGTACCTATATCTCCCTCCAATGCATTGGGTGAAGATTAAAATTTTATAAGATTAACAGGAATAGAATGGGGAGGAAACCCAGTTCATTAAGAGAATTTATGCACTTTGATAGAAGTGGGATTGAAACTTGACTACTATAATGGTTTGGGGAGGGATCCCATTCTACTATGTTAGTCTTGTAAATGAGCCTTGATTACTAAAAATAATATAATTTCAACTATTTGTGATGGGGTATTTGCGGTGGGTAAATGTCCCATCATAAATAGTCGTTGGACATGAATTATTTTTGAAGGACGTATTAGCCTATTGAAAATACTAATTATTTTTTACAAAATATTTTATACAGAAAAATATTTTTGGATATATTTCCTGCTACCCATCATGAAACGTATTCATGATGAGAATTTTCTATGAACTTATACTTCTACTGCAAATGTCCATTGACTTTGCAGTATTTGCAACCGAATTAATTCAATCACAAATATTCTTTTGCAATAAATCTATCTATTTAACACCCCTTATCTTCCTCTCCTCTCCTTCTCCCTCTCCCAAACTTCCACGACGCAGAGCAATTGGTTGTATCACTCCATTTCTCTCCAACACACGTCATTGAAAGTGATTTTTTATAAATCCAGCTTGAATTCATCTTGGTTCGGATATCTCTGTTTTCATTATTTTTAGGTTTTATTCATTTTATTACATGATTTATTTTTCACTTTGTACCACTCCAAAACACTTCATTACAAGCTATTTTTTACAGATACTGCTTCAATTCACCTTCCTACGGATTCCTCTTGTCTTCATTTTCATTATTTTTGGGTTTTATTCATTTTATTAGTTGATTTAATTTTGGAAAACCTTAGGTTGAGCGTTTTATCTAATTTTCCCCATTTATTTGGTATATAGGATTGCAGTAAATTTTTTATTCCCACTTTGATGATTGTATTTGTGTGCATATATATATATTAATATATTCCGTATATGACATATATATGTGTATACAAACCCTAGGTTTAGTAATTTATCTGATTCCGGTTTTGATTTGCCTTATTTATTATTCCCTGTTTGATTTTGATATTTGTATGTGTGTGTGTGTATAAATTATAATAAATTACAAGAAAAGTGAAAATGAAATTGGTCGTCAATTTTCAGGTCACGAGTAATAACAGATTTCATTATCATTTGGACATAGTTGGCACAAATTTTTTGTTGCTCATGACCTGAAAATTAGAAACTCTATGATTTATACCTTTTTATTATTTTATAATATATTTTATTAGATTATATCAAATTATACTAATTTTTATTAATTTATAAAAAATGTGTTAATTTACACTAATTAATGGTTAATTTATACTAATTTATACTAAATTGTAAAAAAAATTATAAATTAATAAAAAATGCATTAATAAGTTCAAATCCCAAATATTTAATTTTTTTATGTTTTTAATGTTTTTAATTTTTTTTAATTATTTCAATTTTTAATAAATATTTTTAATGATTTTTTTAAATTTAAATATTTGAAATTTTTTTATTTATTTGTAAATTTTTAAATATTTATAATTATTTCAAATTTATCAGTTATTTATTTATTTTTATTTTATTATATTTTTAAATATATATATAAATATTTTAAATTATATGTGAACTTTTTTAATTATTTTTAATTATTTATATTTTTTTATTTTTTTTAATTTTTTAATTTTTTTATTTTTTTAAAATATATTAGTATTTTATAGATATCAACTATTTCTCACAAATACTATTAATTTCAACGATCCATCACAATTGTCATTTTTTTAGAAAACAAAAATCATTTGCGACGGGTGCTTTACTCGTCTCAATTTTTTTTTGTTTTTTTGCAATGGCACGTCGCAAATACCTACATTTATGAAGCCTGCGGCACATTTTTTATGAACTCCCATTACAAATGAACTTTTACAATTAATGACCTTTGAAAATGAAAAAATATCTAAAAGTGTATGGAAATAACTTTTTACCCTTATGTGTATGCCAAAAATCAATTTTTTATGCCAGTGTTATACTCTCATGGATTTTGTTCTTTTATTCCTTTATGATTAATGTCTTATGAACTATCAATATTTAGGCCATGTCTCAATATTACAATCTTTGATATGCATGGTATGGTTTTCAAATGATATTTTCATTTTATCATACCCTTATGCTCATGTTATGATAATATCTCCCTTGTCTACCCTTATTGAGCATCAAATCTTACTCTTTATTATGTTTCCTTTCCACAGGTTATGAAGAAAGGTATCATGTGACATATATCTAAAAAGGGTTCTAGTTGTGAATAACTTATTAGGAAATGATGTGGTTCACTTATGAACTATTTTTTATGTATCCATGTTTACAAAGGCACTAGACCTCTATGATTCTAGCATGGATCATCTTGTTATGTAATGAATATTCATCTAATAAGATGTAACATCTATGTATGGAAAGTGTGGGTCACTATATTTAGATACACATGACACCCAAGGGATGAAAAATGAAGGGGGTTGGGTAAATTTGATACCTTACACCTCAAAATATTAAGAACTTCTTAGAGGGACTCTAGAGAAGGAAAATGAGAGGTGGACCATGATCACTAATTTTGGGGTGAATAGAAATGGGATTATGGGTGGGTATTTATAGAGAATTAGAGGAAATTTTTTATTCATTTTTTATTTTAGGCTTTGGAAATCTTGGTTTTGTAAAATGAAATATCGTTGGATTTCTAAAGATTTTAATTCATGGTATTTTAAATTTAAGGCATAATTTTGGACACTTTTATTTTTAAGAACCTAACAACTTTTTTTAAAATTACATTATTGATATAAATTTCATTTTTACATAAAATATTTCTTTTAAAAACCATAATCATTATTTTAGACTTTGGAAGGTCTATTATAGGTTTGGAAATTGACCTCAATTCATTAAAATACTTTTTATTAATAAAATAACTTATTTTTTGTAGATTTATTTATATTAATTATTACATCTTTTTTACATAATAATTTGTTCATAATACTTATTGTATATACTTATCATATTTTATTTGTCACTGAAAATTTTGATTATGATAGAAAATTATAAAAAAATAACAATTAGATAATTTTTATGTGCTGATTGTAATTTAAAATTCCTTTTCTTGAAAATAATTTTCAATATATGAGAAATTTATTTATTAAATAAAACTATTGGTGTATTTTTAAATCATATGTTTGGTGTCAAGAATTTTAAAACTCTTTTTAATAATTATTTTTTTGATTCTTTGAAACATGGGTATAATTCTATTAATATTAATGGATCAACATGAATTATTATTAGTTATATTACTACCAAATTATTTTATGTATTTTATTGGAAACATTAATGTATAAAATTACTATTATAATAGTCATATTGGTAGGCTTTTATTCTAATGGCCACCTTACCCTTCCAACAATCATATTACCACTTATATATACACTTCATTTTAACTTATAAAATCATTCATATCTTTTTATTTGTACATATAACATGTCTCTTCCATTTCCTATTATTTTATTCCTAATAATAATGTATCTTATAAATTTGTCCTTATTTTTAGAGTATAGTCCTTCGAAGGTAAAGATTGTAGTATTTCCTTACGTTGTTATGTGTTTGATGGCACTAGTTGTGGTTGTTATTTTTCATGTAATTTTCTAGTGTGTATAGTACTATGTTTATGTAATCAATGGATTTCATTATGTGATGGATATTTTAATGATTTGATTATTTATTATAATCATTTCCCTGGTCCTGCATATTCTTTAGTGAAGACCACTTCATTATGGTTTAAACCACTGCTAAATGATGTTTTTTTGGGTGGTACTTTGCGATAACATAGATTTCATGTATAATTATATGTATTTTAAATAATAATAATAATAATATTATTATATATAAAATGAGAAAAATTTCATATAAAAAGATATAAGTTGTAAAAATTAAAATTATATTTATCTCAAACATGAGAAGAAATAAATTTCACACACAATTATCTATTTTTTGAAAAATAAAAAATATATAATCTATAAAATGAAATAAATTTTATGTACAATATTATTTAAAAAAATTAAATTTATCTTATATATTAAATTTTGGATGATGAAGGGGGAATGTATTTTTGTTGAAATATTTTAGCAGACAACATTGGGTACCGACTAGGATGCTATGAGTACTAGATATTCCTCTAAAGATGAATTTTATGGGCAATAGTATATTTAAAAATAATTTTATATGTATAAAAAATTGACTTGTTTTATAGTTTTTTTCAGTAATTAATGTTATGGAAATTTTTATGAAGATTTCATTCATTTTTTTGGACTAATTTCATTTCAAATACTAATTTTTCATAATTTAAACATATTTGAGACAAAATTCAACCATAAATAATAAACTATTCAAAAATGGGTTTCCATTAACCTTATTAGAACTGGAACATCGCAAATAATTCCCAGTTAAATATTTTTTTGCGACAGAACCTCGAATTTTTGATAATAAATATTTGACCCTACATTATTTACAACATGATATATTTATATCTATAATAAGTTATGATTCTTCATTAAAAAAATAGTTTTTTAAATGTTGTGTGATAGATTAATCTGTTGCAATAAAATAAAAAAAACATTGAAAACTAGTAAATATAAAATAAAAAATCATTAAAAAAATTAAAAAAATTTATTCCTAATGTGTGTCAAAAAAATTATAAGCGGTTCACTTTGGAGAAGTGGGTGTTGTCAACAATATGAAAAGTATGAAAACTTCAAGAGGGTGTTTAATTAAAGAGGAAAAACCAACTTACAATTTTTACCCTCTCAAAATGTATAATAATTGGAAGTTTTAATTTCAGATCAAATTGAGTAAATCAAATTAAAAAAATATACATAGGAAATATATTCACAATGAAAAATAAAATATTTATAATTTAAGAACTTAATTAAAATTAAAATAATAAAACCAATAATAAATTAACATAATTATGTAAAAACATTTCATAGAGTATTGGATAATAATCCAAATACATTAAAAAGGATATTAATTACCAAAAAAATCCAATCCTGGAATTATTCACTTTTACTCCAAATTGGAAAGAGATTACTTACCCAAATAAAGGTATCTAAATTACTTTCAAGTAACTTCATCAACTTTACCCATTGATCGGTACAATTTTTTCACCTAGAACATGTTTAAAAGAACATCGGCAGCAGGAAACTCTATCCTTGAGCTCCTCTTTAATCAGCATGATTAATAATAATTATAAGTACTTTAGAATCCATCAAACTCCATGTTTGGAATAATTATACTTCTAGTCACAAAACCATATTGATCATGGAGATCAAAAGTATAATAATTACAAAGTAAAAAACTAGGATCTCTATAATTATACCTCTCGTAATGTAAGATCTTATAAAAACACACATAAAGAAACATAAAATTGACATTACTCTAGGTAATGATATGATGTAGGATTAAAAAAGATTCATAACTTGGTTCAGATCATTCATATTTTATAACTCATGAAATTACTCAAAGATTTGATTGAATTTATAGATGATGTTACAATAACCTTCAATGATAATAATCCGAGATCTTCAATTTTTATTCCAATGAAATTGTAAGGAGGACACGTTATTTATCTGAAATCAATTCATTATATCTTATAAAGCTTAATTCATCTTCTTCACCTTCTAAAACATAAGATTATCACATTAGTTCATCAGAACATATAATCAAAAATTATAATATTTTCATTAGAAAATAAACATTAAGTTAAATAAAACTCAATATAAAGTATTTTTTGATTTTTAAAACAAATGATGAAATGGATTAATTTTACTCAATAATATCCTTATTTTTGTAAATCATAATAAATGTATGTACAATTAATTTGGAATAAAATTTTAAAAGGAAACACTCCATATAACTTATAATGAAATAATCACTATGTTTAATGTCTAAAATATTTACATTATTCAATCTTTCCAAATCAAAAATCAATAGATAAAAGACAATATTTCCCTTACATTATTCATAACAAAAATAAAAAAAACATGTTAGTGTACCAACATACACTTTTTGAGTAAAAGGAAAACATACTCTACTCAGATTTACCCCCTTAGTGATTTTCAAAAATAAACACAATCAGAGAAAAAAATGAATAATATTATGTTTTAAATAATAATACAAAGATAAAATAATCGAATAAAATAAAAATAGAAATATCCTTTTAAACTCTTATGATTATTCTTCTACCATGAGATATAAAATTAGTAAATATCTCTTAGTCTTTATCTTCTAGTTTATCCCCTTAAGATACAAATATCCTATTATGATGTTCAATGTATTATAGGGTAAAAACATTTCTTTTCCGTATAATTCAATAGTCTCTCCCTAGACTAAATCAAAAAATGATGAAAAAATCTACTCCAAATTTAGGATAATAAAAAACTTATAAACAAAAACTTGGAAAAATAAGTCATTGAAAATAAATAAACTAGCTTCAATTAAATCATTCAACAATAGTACAATCACCCCATAACCATTCTGAAATCAATCAATCAGAAGAAAATTCATAAAAAATTTGAGTTTACAACAATCGAAATAAAATGGTAATTTTAAATTTATTATTTCCTAATAGATTTGGAAACCACAATTTTTAGATTTTTCATCCTCCTATCTTGGTTTTTTGAAAATTTATTAACTTTATCCAATTCTTCATTCAAAGTATAAATATATTCTAGAAAATAATAGAAATAAATATTATACTAGTTGATAAATTTTTTCAACTTATTTATGTTCTAAAACTACACTTTAGATACTTCCTTAATGTTGAACAAATATACCTTTAAACCAAAATTTTCACCTACAATCTACTAATGTGTCCTAATTTAAAAACCTCTATTCTCAACTTGAAAAAATATTAGCTTAGATTTTACCTCATGAAAATTTTCGATGAAATTAGAAATCCTTCATATATTTTCAGGGTTTTGATTCAATTGAATGTTAATTCTCACTATCCTCAAAGTGGGTTTATAAGATGTATTATGTGATGATTTTTAGCAACATCATATGCCTTAACATCTGGTTGAGTCATCTCCTCAAGCACAGTGTTCAACATGTGAATAGGATAATCATATTGGTTATCCTTTTCTATGTTAGCATTAATTTTATTTTTTACTTCAATGTATATTATTTTTATATTTTTGGTTATGATAGCTCAAAAAACATTTCCTGCTCATAATATCCTTCTTCTAATGATGTGTTAGATTTTTCATCAAAAACAGAAGTGGGTATAGCCTTCCAAAAACCATCATCTCTTAAATAACTTTATATTACTTTATTTCTAGACAGTGAAGTATATATTCCCTCATATGATGTAGATAGTGAGTCTTTATTATATTAATACTCTCTTGATATTACTTCCATAGAAACTTTATCAAGAGTTCCATCTCTCTTAACATTCTCTAAAGAATTAGGTGAAAAAGACTCAACTAAATTCTGAACTTATTATTTTGTTAAATTCTATTTTCTCTTCATAGTTTTAATATTCATAAAATCTAACTTTTTCTTTAATAACACATTATATTTTTTGATAGTTTATTGAATGAAAATAGGAGGAAGTATAGCTTCGGAATTTATTATTTTCAATGAATATTCCATCAGATTCTAATGAAATTTCTAAGTAATCTCCTCCCCACTATGTGCTTTAACTTCTAATTTGGATAGATGCAAATAAGGATTCCCTTAATTCCATTCCCCTAACTTCTGATTAGTTATATCATCTTTATCATCCTAATTTTCACCATGATTATCATCAAACACCTTGTATTTTCTTTCATGATTATTCCTATTATTATTCTTATTTTGGATTTTAGCATCAACCAAGGACTCCTCAACCCCCAGTTCTATTTTTTATTATCCTTATTAGAATATTTCAACTTCTTCTTTCAAGCCTCACCAACTGAAATTTCCTTAAATGACTTTTATTTCTATGACATATCAACAATCTTAATTTATTTTCATTATTTTCATTATTCTCTGTCACTGTAGACCTAAAGTACATTACTTTCGCAAAAAATTTGATCTATGCAGAATAAAATAATATTTTCATCCTTATGATGGTCCCATCATTAATAAGACTCTTCTTCACCCAGTCCATAATTCCAAATTCTTTAAACCCGTCACTTTCCAATGTTTTCAGGAGGATTCAACTCAAGATTCTCACATAAGGTAGAATATTAAGCTTCATAATTCATGTGTACACAACCTTAATATATTCCCATATGAATTTCATGATATTTAAATTCCTCATTTTTCATATAAATTCTAATACATAAATATCATGGATCTTAATGGTGTATTTTTCACCCTTCCTTGGGAACAGGAAACCTTACACCCATGGAAAAATATCCTTGATTTCAAGGCTAAGTGATTCATCTTGTACACATTTTATTTTACCAAAAAATAGATTCTATAAACCCTAGATATTATAAAACATTAGGAACCTTATGATAGTTTATGTAAAATTTATTTGGAATCATCTTTCAGGGGTAGTCCAATAACTTATGAAAACCTATCCATAATGAAGGTAAACTCTTTATCTAGCATAGTAAACATCCCTTTATATTTTTCATATGATTCATTATACACTAAAATTCTATAAAACATGTGAATTATATGTCAATAAAATAATTTATTATCCTTTAAAGTCAAGGTAATTGATTCCCAGCCTTAGAAAGTAATGAACCTCTTTATTAGGGACTCATGCTGATTATAAAACTCAATATCAATAAACATTTCATGTATAATTTCCCTCATGGAAATTTCTATGAATAAATCAATTTTATAATTATAAATTAGGATGTGAAACTATTATTTCTTTTTATTAAATAAAAATAACCAACTCTGGGTCCACAATCCTTTAAATAGGCAATACTCCCAATCATTGATCTGATCATAATCTGACAACCCAATAAAATGTTGTTCCAAAAATTATGTCAAATGATCTCTTAAGAGACTAAATTTAATATATCTTAAAATAAAATTCAGATAACTTCGGATAAAATAAATTATCAAAGAAATCTTCATGCAAATACTGGAATTTATCAAATTATGGAAAGTAAAGTAAAATACCAATCAATAATAAGTTTCACAAGATAAGAATAAAAGAAATTAACCTCCAAAAAGTTATCTTCCAATGATCAATTGTTCTTCTTCAAATTAATATGGTTCCAAAATTGACTCTAAGACCATGTTCCTATCTTTAATTGAATTCAAATTCATAAAAAATCTCAATATGAAAGTTATCCAAACAAAAGAAAAGTCAACATGTCTAATGGAGTTGAATTATAAAGAAAAACATTATAAATTATAGAAACTTATGTAAAAGTAGTAAAATAATTTTGTAAAGGTAAAAATAATGTACATAAACATCAAATTGTACTAGGTTATGAATATTATAATTTAGCTGCCATTACATAGTTCCAATCACTAATAAAATTTTATGATATTGGAACCCAAACTTTCTTAAGTCTAGAAAGTTTTGGGAACATCATATCTGATACACATATCTTTCCAACTTGTCTATTTTCAACTTACATAAGTTTCTTTGAGATATAATCATAGTGAGTTCCAAAATATTTCACTTTTTAACGATTTCTTCTTCTTCTAGTGTCCCCCCTTTGTAACTTCTTGAAAAATTGTTCACTACTTAGAAAAAATTAATTCTTTTGATAATGTGGCCATCTGGTAGATTTATTACCAAGTCCAAAATTTATCCTCTTTTTTCTCAAATAACTTAATATATTTTCAAAATTATTCCTTCCAAAAGTAAATTTTGATAATAAATTTTTCAAGATTCAAAATTTTGATTTAAACATAGTCACATCACTCTTATATTTTGATGTTGTAGATGAAGTATAAAACAAGTTATATTTATAATTTAGTCAATAAATTTAATTTTTTGAATTATCAATCTTACTTTTAAATTTAAATAACTCACTTATAAACTTAAAAAGAGTATCCTTTTTCGCAGTAACCTTGTATTTAAGTCCAGTGTATCTTTTAAAAATACTTTGATAGATATCTTAAATTTTGGTAATATACTTCTTTTAATCATATTTAAATTGATGAAATCTTTCTCTCTCACCATATGAATCATCTTATAATGAAAAGGGGATTTTAAATTCTAGATATAGATTAGTTAGAGAATCAGTTATTACCTTTCCCAAAAATCTCATTTCATTCCAAGGTACATTAGTATAGAATTAAATAAACTTTTTTACTTTCATTATTATCATCTAATTAACAATAGGAATTATATAGATCTTCACTTGAGATCCAAGTGTTTTCCATGGATCTAAAATATTTTCTTTATTTTATCTTATAATATTTATTATATTCCTTATATTTTTTTCAATCTCAGATAATTAGGTCTAATATGATCTAGTTTTTTACATTCATAGAAAATAAATTTAGATGAATCTTAATATCTACAAGATTTATCATTTATTTCTTTATTACATTTATGGTAATCTATCCATAAGTTACAACTACCAAAACTCATTCTAGAAAGATTTACATCCTATTCTTCGGTAAGTTACAAACAACTATCATTCAAACTTTTCTTATAATTTCACTTTGATTTAATTGGATTTAATGTTTGGGATCCTAATGTTAAATCCCCAAAAGTGGATGAAAAATAAATTGCATTCGTTTTCCTTCTTATAATATCTCTTTAATATTCTCTCATATTATATGAGTGTACTAATTAAATCATCCAAGATATGTTTCTTAAATTATTGGTGTCATAAATCATTGTTCATTTAGAATCCCACACTTTTGATATAATTTTTATTATCGTTTAAACTAACTGATCATCATCGATCTCAAGATCACCAAGTGATTGAATATTATTTACTAATTTCATGAACCTATGGTGAATTTGAGAAATATAGTCACCAAATATAATTTCAAACCAATGATAATCCACTCTAATCATAGAACTCTTTATCTTTGAAACCTTAGAAGTTCTGAAATGAGTTAATTTATAATTCTTCCAAATAACACATATTTTCCTTCAAGATTATACTTGAATATATATATTCTATTGAATGGAAAATAATAGGGTATTATATACTATGATGTTAAGTTGAAACTCATCTTTCTCTTCTTGTCTAAAATCATTAACTTCTTTCTCTATAATATTATAACTAGTGGTTAATTTAAAAAAGGTATCCACTATAGTATTGATCATATAATGACCCATACTTTACATACATGGTTATTAATTCAGAGTTTAAGCATACTTATTACAACATATAACAAAACCATGATAGGCCCGTATAGGTATAGTGTCTTTAGAAACTGGCAAACAAAAACAACTGGTTCATAAATCATCTACATTGTCTCCCATTTATTTCATCATATCTAGAGTCACTTTTGGCATATCCTACTTAATACCCTTCTTCCTGACCTGGGGAAAAAACATACACAATTGTGAGCTCAAATTCTCAGTAAGGGTAAACAAAAGAAATATCAATCATATCATATTCATAAGAACATAACATTTTGAAAATCCTAACATGAAAAAGAGATCATAATATCATAACATGGGATAAATCATAGTAGTTAAATATAATCCCAATAATTATAACATAAAACATGAAACTTTTTGGAATTCACACATAATCATAAAAAAATCATTTCATATTAGTCAAGGCGCATTTCTAAGACCATCATAGCAGAAAAATTCCATTACTGAACCGAGGTCACTCCTCATTCTAGTCATGTATCACTGAACCAGATTAACTTTTCATTCTAGACATGTCTATATCATGAGATATAAATCTTTACCCAATGCATTGGAGGGAGATATAGGTCACACCCATCTCATAATGAAACCATTATTATGTGTGCCACAAAATCATAAATCATAGCATAACCCATGTAATAAAAATGGGATTCTTAAACATCATTCTATCATAACATAATACCTATAAGATAAAAGGACATCATAAAATTAATTCCATAATAAAATAATAAAATAAATTTAAAAATAGGGATAGAAACAAAAACCTATATTATCTTAGATGGAAAATAATTTTGATAAAACACTTGAACTCCATTCTTGAGGAAAATATCCTTTCTACTTCAAAAACATTTATCTTTTATTAACATGTCATACAATTTTAAACTAAAAGAATTAGATTAAAAAAACTTGAAAACATGTAAAGAAAGATTCGTATAAATAATGTTCTATGAAATCATAAAAATCCATTCATTCCGTATAAGTTAACAAAACATTTTCTCGTACTTTGGCCGGAAAATTCAAAAATTACCTCTTACCAAAAACGACAAAAGATTCTTTTCATATCTTTTAATAAAAACCCACCAGTGGGTAAAATTGAATTTAAAAAATTGTATGAGGATAGAAATAATATTAAATATTGAGGAAACATTGATGTGGATGATAAATTTTCCCCAGTAAATTCTGAAGTATAAACAATCTTGGATAAAAATGAGATTGCGAGATTTTCCCTTACCTTAGGTCTGATATGCTTTGTACATGTCCGAACATCCTGTATAATGAATTAAATAATGTAATTGACTTATTGCAGGATCATATTCATTGTTATGATATCATATATGGTCATATTCTTATCTTCTTATTAGTAATATTTCATTGCTACTTGTTATTCGGGTTTTCATTGCTTTATGTTCTTATGCATGTTTTGTCGAATAAATTATTAATTTTTTTGGATATAAATACTTCATTTACAAAATGTTATTAGAGTAATATATATCATATTTATTCATTCAATTCATTTATATAATCATTATTCAATGAAGATCATGTAGAATGAGTCGCATCACATCGTGGAGATGGTAGGCCGTACGTACGCATGAGCGATGATATCATTCCCATGATCATGGAATTACATTTAAGTGTTTGTATACTATTTCAGAAACAATATCACTTTAAAATAATCATAAATAGTTTTTCTTTACACCAATATACCCATCCCAGTAAGGTGGTGGTGGAAAACAGATTACACCACGGCGTGGAGATGGTATTCTTAATGTACGCACGCGAGGTGTTTTCATTTTTCGTAGGATGGATAAAAGTGGAAATAGGGTTGTTTCATATTTTTAATAACAATTAAGTATATGATTGATACTTATGTTATTAATTAATAATGAAACAACTAAAAAATAGGAAGTAGAAGATGAAATAAATTTGAAATAATCGGTAACTGATATTACCTCTTCATCGACACGCCTCTTTGGAACCTCCTCTTAGGGCACTAAAATTGGTCTTTGACCTAATGATTTTTTACAAGTTCAGACTCAAAAGATATAGATTCTGGAGGATTCCCAGAAATGTTTAGTTTTACAGGAGGTTAACTACCATTATCATTAAGGTCCAGAATTGACATATCTTCCTCAAGATATTCAAGAGAGGTTTTGGGTTCATGTGGATCAGTATCATCAAATTTGACATTAACTAACTCATTCACACATTTGGTTTTCTTATTGAATATTCTATAGGATTTACATGATATTGAGTAACCTATGAATATTCCTTCATCACATTTGGAAGTAAATGTTTCATGGTTGTCCTTAGTGTTATGAATAAAGACTTTGCAGCCAAAAACTCTGAAGTATTTAACCTTAGGCTTCCTATTGTTCCAATGTTCATTAGGGTTTTTCTTAAGAATCGGTCTAATCATGACCATGTTCATAATGTAACAAGATGTACTAATACCTTCATCCCAAAAATAAATTGGAAAATCATATTCATTGAGAATTGTCCTAGAAATCTCTTGAAGAGTCCTATTTCTTCTTTCCATGACTCTATTTTGTTGAGGTGTTCTTGGAGCAGAGAAATTGTGACTATATCCATTGTGTTGGCAATGAGATTAAAACTGTTTATTTTCAAAGTCAAGACTATGATCACTTCTCAAGTTCTTAATTCTATGTCCACTATGATTTTATACTAACTTGGAGTATTTGATAAAATAAGATCAAGCTTCACTTTTGTGAGTTAGAAATTAGACCAAAGTGTACCTAGAAAAATTATATATAAGAATATAAACATATTGTTTCCCATTTAAACTTGAAACTCTTGATTGTCTAAACATACCCTTGTGAACCAACTCACGATGTTGAGATGTAGAAACATCTTTATTTGGTTTGAAAGAAACTTTTTGTATTTTCCCTTTTGACAAGGATTACACACTTTGTTGAGAGGGAATTCCAATTTAGGTAAGTCTCTATCTAAACCATTCCTAGTCATTTTTCTAAGTGACTGCACATTGAAGTGTCCTAGTCTTTTGTGCCAGAACCAGGATTCCTTATGAAATTTATTTAAACAAGAAACATTTTTCTTAGCTAAATAATATAAATCAATGGCATATACATTCTCATTTCTGAGAGAAAAAAATATTAAATAATTTTTAGAATTAAAAACATTACATGCATCATTTTCAAACATGACATTAAAACCATCATCAAAAAAATGAGAAATACATAGAAGATTGTATTTTAACTCATCAATAAAAAGTACTTTTGAAATTAATACATTATTAGGGTTGCCAATCAGGCCTAGGATGATGATTTTCCCTTTTTCATTATAACAAAAAGTTACATATCAACTATAAACTTTGATTAGGCTCCTGAAGCATGAGTAGTCTCTTATCATATGTCATGAACATCCACTATACAAGTACCAAAAAACCATATAGGAACTATTTAGGCAACATCCCTAAAAAATAGATTATTCATGGGGTAAATTTAGTACCCATAATTTCTTAGGTCCATAGAGGTTAGAAATTAAAAAATTTGGAACCCATATTTTCTTCATAGATTTTCTATAATCCGTAGATATATTTTGGGACATAAACACTTTATTGGACCTTTAGAATTTTTTTCAATAGATGTTCCAGAACATGAACTAGCTGTGAACTATCTAGATTTTGGAACAAATTTAGTTTAAATAAACCCTCTCTGTCATGGTTGATATCCTAGACCCGTTGTATTTTTTGGGGCAATCTGTAGTTCTAAAAACTATGTCAAGGCACCTCTACCAGAAGTAAATTTTTCCAAATCCTTTTTTAATTAATCATTTGATAATTCGAGTTCAGTATTTTATTTTAACAGCTGAGCACATTTTACTATTTCAATTTCCAAATCAGACATGTAATAAGAATTTCAAGCATGTTGTTTCTTTAATGATTTATATTTGTCCATGAGTTCATTAAAGGTATCCTCAATTATTCCACAATATTAAAATTGTTCATCCATAGTCATATTTTCATCATTATTTGATTCACCTTCATTACCACAGTAATAATCATTAGGCAAAGGGGAATTAGGTGTTACCTCAGATATTTCTATCATGAAACATATGTTGGCGTGATTATTCTATTCACTATCAGAAGTATCAGATCCAATGGAGCTGTCTTCTGAAGCACTCCAAGTATCTTTCATATCATTTTTATAACCCTTGCTCTTATCTTCATATTTCAACTTAAATTTCATCTTGGGACAATCTTCCTTCACATTACCTTTTCATTTCCACTCATAGAATATGATTTCTTTTGAATTTACATTCCATTTTATGTCTTTCTTCCATAGTTCTTTACTATCACACTTTCTCTTATAGTTTTACTTCTTAAAGAATTTATTCTTATGGTATAATTTTTTGAAGCTTATAGAAAGTTGAGCCATCTCTTCATCAATATCTGAGTCTTCACTTTTAGAAGTATATACAAGAGATTGAAATTTTTCTTTTTTCCTTGTTCTTTGAGGTAGTAGTCTTGAATGCTAGTGATTTCTTACTTAGTTCATCATTTAATTCTTTATTCACCTTAAGTTATTCTTCATACATCATAAGCTTTCCAATTAGTTCCTTCGCTGGATGTCTTCATATGTCACATGATTATTGGATAGAAACAGAAGTCTCTCTCAATCTTCCAGGTATGCATCGAAACAGTCTCGTAATCTTGTCCTTCCTATCAACTAGTTTCCCAAGTAGACTCATTGTATTTACTATCTCATTGAACATGAGATACATTTCAGAAATGAGTTGATCAGGATTCATTTTAAAATTATCATATTTAATAGTGTATGTCTTTAATCTTATTTCTTTAACATTTGTTGTTCCTTCATGAGAAATAGCTAAAGTATACCCAATTTGATATAATGTTTTACATGAAGATATTCTACTGAGTTCCTCATCACCTAGAGAAAAGTAGAGAGTATTCATTGCGTTAAAGTTATTGTTATATGTAGCTTTAATAAATTGAGACAATGTGTCCCTAGCAGTAGTAGGTAATGTATGTGGTTCCACAGTTATGTCTCAGATTTTAGGTCACATGCATTCTAGATAAATTTTTAATTTTTAATTTCCACTGAGAATAGTTATTACCATTAATGAAATGTGGGATGTTTGTAGCAGAACCCTCAAATCTATTTTCCATTGTTACTTAGAATTTTAAATAACTAAAAATATAGATATGATACAAATTTTAAGATCCTTATGATACAACAAAAATCACACTTGAAACAAATTTGAAGACTTGAAAATCAAATTAACAACCCACTGATACAAAATGATGGTCGGAGTGGATACTCAAGAGGAGGGAGGGGTGAATTGAGTTCCAATTAAATTTTCTGTTAAAAAAATTATGATAAAAATCCCCCAATTAAAAACAGCCTTGTCAATTAAGGAAGTAGAGATATAAATGTTTAATCGGTCAACAGGTTTCACCAAGGGTGATTAGTCCTCAGTTGAAATAGTGAGAAACACTTTTACCACTTTTGAAACAGGTTTACTGAACCGAAAAAATACACACACTAACCAAAACTAACAATCAAAGTGAAAGGAAAATAGTTTTATGTTTTAGCTACTATAGGTAGAGAGTAATATCAAAATAGAGTATAACTAAGTAAAGTACTCAATGATGTAAAATAGGAGGTTTAGTCTCAAGCCGAGACTTAGTTCTATCCACTTGGTGATCACCTGCCACCAAGAAGTTTATATTAACAATAAACATGATACACAACATTTATTGGGATTTACAGTAGTTTTCATAGACTATCCAGAGTTCACACCCTCTTCCACAGTTCTTCATGGGAAAACAAGTAGCATAGACCACACACAGTCTCTTCCATAGTTATATGTGCGAATCAACTATAGATAAATTTTGATGTGAGGATATTCAGTCTCCTCCGGTTTAAGCACAGGAGATAGTGTGTGAGACAGACAGACACACACATATCTTATAAATGTAAAATTAAATAACACAATGAATCTAAGATAGTAGTTTTGAGTTTAGAAAGATCTATGAGTTTGGTAGTTTAGCTATTGACTCCTTTGAGTGAAGAATTTGATATTGGAGTCTTTCTCAAGAAATTGTCTTCAAAATAAAGTGTTGCAACTCTAATATCTAGCTTCTAGTGTTCTGCTTCTAATGTTGATCAAGATATTATGAGGCATAGAATACAAAATTGAATTTTTTTCATAATGATCTTTGTGATGCTTGAGGATTCAGAGTGATAGTGTTGGATGGTTCCACTTTTTAATTTTCTATTTAGTTCTTTCACACTTCATTTGTAACACTTATTTTTTGTGCACGAATGAATCCCCCCTTTTACATATTTCATGGTCTTATCCTTTTTGTATTTGAGGTCCGACAATCAGTAATGAGTAGATCTTGTTCAAGATTTCTCATACCTCGTACTGTCCCATGTAATGTCTCCTGAAATGTTTACAATCAGCATTAATAATTTTCATAAGAATTTAATTTATCAAATACGACCATTAGGAAAATATTGAGAAATTGAAATTTTAAGAATCAGTAGACTAGTAATGGTAGCCTTTATATCGGTAGTCTTCAATGGTGGGTGCACATCAGCAATCTCCAACTGTAACGTTCTACATCGGTATCTCTGTATCAGTAGCCTTCTAATGGTAACCTTGTAGTTGTGATCGTGTAGCAGTAATCATATAACGGTGACCATATAATGGTAACCTTTTAATTTTGACCTTGTAGATATGACCTTGTAGTGGTAACCTTATAACGGTTACCATGTAACAGTAACCTTTTAACTGTGATATTGTAACAGTAACCTCGTAATTGTGACCATGTAATGGTAACATTGTAATTGTGACCTTGTAGCTGTGACCTTGTACCAGTAACCTTGTAACTGTGACCTTTGTAGTGGTAACAATGTATCAGTGACCTTGTAGTTGTGACTTTTGTATATTAGATAAATTATGCACTGAAAGCTTAACCAATAAAGTAGTGAGATTAAGAGTATATGAAAATTACTCTATAGAAACATGAAATATTACTGAAATATAATTAGCATAGAATGAAAACATGGTTCTTGGGATTATCAAAGCAATATTTGGGATTTCAAAGACATGATTTTGGATTATCAAAGCTGGTGAGTCCTATATTAGGAGATGAATATTATTTTATGTAGTCGGTGGCATATGAATCTTGGGTTGAATTTTGTTTGTATTTCATGTGGTGGGGATACTCATCAGAGACCTGTAGACATGGGTCTCGACAACACGATAAGAAGAAGGATGTGGGAAAATGTGGTAGCAATGATTCTATTCTCAATACTACAGATGGATCATGTAGTTATAGGAAAGATGGTGTAGTGATTTAGGCAAAGGAATCACATAGTGAACTACCAGATGAGAATCCCTTTGGGGAAGACGTCTTCTTCTAACATAGAAATGACCTAGACCCACAATAGTCTGTGGAAGTCTCTCTGGTGAAAAAGATTCTAGAGGTAGATAAAATGCATGAGTTTTGGAACCTCTATTACTTGAGTACCCCCATGGGGGTAGTGGATGTGAATTCATACTGATGCTTCAAACTGAGGGAGCTTAGAAGGTGGGTGCCTCATATGATTAAGTGGTGTGTTCAGGGAGTTGTACTAATGAAAAAGTAGAAGCCACAATGGTAACCAAGGAGGATCTTAATTCAAGATGCACTGCATTAAGTAATGTTTTAGAGGGTGAGTTCATGACCAGGGTTAATACCAGGGGGAGGTTGCAGCCATAGAGTTGGTAAATCCTTTTGAATAGTTTTTTAATGATATTCCTGTGCAGGTTCTTGAGGAATGTCCAACCATGGAATCCATGGATGGGATAACATATCATAGGAACAGATCCCATGATGGCTTCTCTAACCATTCTATAGTTGATTCAGAGGATGAGGTAACCAGAGATAACAACCCAAGTCTGAGGAGTAGAAAGATTCATAGGGAAAACCATAAATAGAAAAAATATTACTCATACTTACCTCTTCCGATGCATACATGATCAACAATGAAGATGAAAGATAATCAGCTGAAAAAATATGCCCAAACCACCTCATTGTTTCTTGCCGACATAGGAAACTAGGTGATATGATTTATCAATCATTGTAACATCTTATGTGTATGGATGAAGAAATTGTTTTAACATGTGCTATTAATCAATTCTATGAAAGAATAAGTAGATAAGATGATGGGTAGTCCATTACAGGTGTCCCCCTATGAGGAGTAGTATTTCTAGATAGAAAATAGTGACTTGATTTAAATATGGGGATACAAGAATGGGAAAATTAGCCTGGAGGTGTACATCTAGTCTTTGGACAAGGTGGAATTTAAGTTTTAAGATCTCTTAATGGATTTACCAAGTACATAGGTATGCAATATTTCAATGAAGTTATTTAGGGAAGTTAAATCTGGGTGACATAAACGGTCTTTTAATGGATCTGTGACCCCCTTTTGTTTTTGAACCCATGGTTTCTCACTTTTAACTTAATTTTTTTTGAATAATAAAAATTTATTTTTTAGTCATAATGGTAGAGAATGGTAGTGTGGAAATGACATCAATTTGGTATTTATGTACTTTAATTTCATATATAGAAATTATTTGGCCGAAAAAATTCTTTTTCCACTAGACAATATCACTTTTCAAAATTTAAAACCTTGTTTTTCTCAATAAATATTTCTAAAACATTCTCCCAACTTTCCGAACAACATTAATAACATGTTTATAAATAGTTAAGTCTTTGTGCAATAAATCCATGTAGATTTCCATCATGTTTGAGAAAATACATACCAAACAGCGTTAAAAGGTACCTAAATCATTAAAAATACTAAAAAAATCATTTCGTAGGAAAATATACTAAAAGGAAATGTTAATGTGGTCTTGTATTGGTCACCCTGAGAAATTGGAACCTAAAAATACCCATAAAATGCATCAAGAAATAAATAATGACCCTTCATAGAAATTCTCTTTAACATTCTCATCAAAAAGTTAATAAGGTTGTGTTCTTTTCTTGTTACATGGTTAAAACTATTATAATCTATACAGAATCTATAGAAATTCATGATTTTTGTAGGCAATAACTCTTTATTCTACTTTTTTACAATTATGTAACCAATTTTATTTTTGAGAATTTTGATGCGACTCGCCCATTGGGAGTCTGATATGGGGTAGATTATTCAATCACCTAAAATTCAGTCTACCTATTTATTTTCTACTTTTAAATGGAATATATTTATCCTCACATGGGGATGTATCCCAGGTTTACATTCATATTCAAGAGAAGTACGATACAAGAAAGTGGTAGTTATAATCCACAATATATCACCTAATGTCTAA
The DNA here is from genome assembly GCA_963277665.1 of Viscum album. Lineage (NCBI taxonomy): Eukaryota > Viridiplantae > Streptophyta > Magnoliopsida > Santalales > Viscaceae > Viscum > Viscum album. Next base: position 1,870,509,538 of record OY728159.1, read on the forward strand.
CCTATGACACTATAATTTTTTTTATAATTTTTTTGGTTGGGTTCATGGAGAGGCTCTGAATTAATTGATATTGCTAGGGGAAGTTTCTCATTTTCATTTGAAAAAGTATTTCATGATTGATGAAATAAAATTATGATATAGATAAGGGGTTTTTTTAATATAATTTTAAGTCTATGTCCCCCATGTTAGAAACCAACATGTGAAAGGAATAAATATTAGTAACATATTTGAGTTACTCATTCAAATAATTTTCATAAATTTCATCAAAATTTTACAAGACATGAATCTATTTATAGATTAAGTACATTATGAAAAATTTATTTCCCTAGAAAGATGAGTCATTTAAAATAATATCCAAATCTGTTTATGTCATTAAATATTTAAGTCTCCTCCCTATAGGAAAAAGGTAATTCAAATTTTTTTAGTGTGAAAAAATATTTCTTTTCATGAATGTGTTTCATTGAGTCAAGGATGTTTAAATTCATTATATCCTCCCCAAAAGTCATGGAAATGGTAATTCATTAACATTTATTATGATTTTAGTGTCATTGAGGAATTATCTACATTAAATTATGGGGGAGTGATATTTTCCTTTTTATTATTCTATATTATGAATGTTGATGTCGGTAGGGGATTTATAACCTTGTACACATACCAATACATCTTTAGGAATACCAACTGGGTAGGTTGTGGTTTGATGGGAGTTAGGAAAGTACTCAGGTGGGTTTGAGTTCTACCATCTATAGAGATGAATAAATGGAATAAGGGAATACATTAATTAAGAAAAAAACATAATTACATAATATTAATACTTCATTGGCACATAATATTTTTCTTCTCTTGCATATCTCTTTAATGAATTTTCTATACCATGAAATTTAGAAGATATCCTTCAAAAAAGGAATGTTGATCTCTTCATTTTTAAAGACTTCCAATAAATATTGTTGTTGTGATTATTCATTTATTTCCATGTGTGATTAAATTATTATGGTAAAGGGATGATGGGGGTTAAGGTGGATCTTTCATCATAGATTTCCCCTTTTATTTATTTATTGGGGGTGTCTTCATATATTCATCCATGTAATCTTTTTCATGGGAAGATTCACCATTTATTTACGGTTTTTCACTTAAATATTTAGTATCCAGGGATAATAATTCACTTAATTCTATATTCCTTCCACTCTTTAATATAATATAACAAAAAATTCTCTTGGGGTTGGGAATTAGTTGAGCTGTAAGCTTACATAACCCTTGATTTACCAAATTATTGAGGGTGGTCATGAGATGGAAAACCCATCATTTTAATTCCTTGGTCTTTAATCAATGAGTGGTGAGAGTGGTATATTTATGAATTTTAGATTCTATTACCTATAACATTATGTCCTTCATGGAAGGATCTTGTGAATCTCTTTACTATTATATTTTTTATGGTTGAAAACTTTTTATATGGAATGGTTGGGGTTATAAATTTTATTGAAAAGCATATTAGAACTCATTCTACAATGGATGAATTTGTGGTTCATGATCCCAAACTATAAATTTATTGGTAGGAAATTCTATAAATATTGGTTTTATATTTGTTTTATTCTGGAACCACCTATGGTATATAGAATCATAGATTTCAGTCCCTTGAACATGAGGGAATCAATTGGTGTAATTCTCCTGAGAGTAGCGTGGAAGGAATACTCGAGGGGGTGAGGTAGGTGATGTCTCTAACACCTTATCTATTTATATATATCTCACTAGAGATGTTGGTTCATAAATTGTATTTCAGAATAATGGTGATTTTGAACTGTTTAACTTATGTTCACCATTAGTTGTTGTTCTAAAACAAAATTATTGAAAATTATGAAAGAGTATTCCAATAATTTCTCTTACTTCCACAGTTTACTTATCAAAAAGCGCTCCTCCCAAAAAATATTCTTGTAGGTTATGGTCATTTTCCATCAATACTTTGTAAATGAATACCAATAATTGATGTTCTTCATATGGATAGTGTGGGAAATATGTAATCAGTTTTTTGAACCATTTACAAAATTCATATTGAGTTTCTCCAGTTGATTATTTGATTAAATATATCTTCTTCCTTTGTTGAGAACTCCATTAAGTATGGAATAATATATAGAGTTATCTTTATATATCATCTAATGAAGTGACTTCCCTAGTTTATAGATTGTAGATCCACTCCATGGATTCCCCCTCAAGTGAGAAGGGGGAAGCCTTCCAACTGATTTTAACCCTAGTGACTCTACTTGTTTTGAAATCGTTTCATTCTTATTGAGTCAACCTTAAATTCTTATTGTTGTATTTAGTTGATAATTGATGAAATTTACAAAGAATCAATATCATTCTAGTTTTAATTTAGCAATATTGTTAATCATTCAATTGCAATTATCGGTTATTAATGTTTAAATTTGTTGTATATATTTCCATCAAAGACTTATTGACATGAATATTATTTTCTTCCATTTTTTCACTACCTAATTTAACTCATCATTATTAATAATATTAAGTAAGGAGAGTTAGTAAATAGAATGGAAAAATTATATCTCCCCTCAATCAATTATTTTTAGATTTTTATGTCTAATGTGAATAGCTCTCTCAATATTATGATCAAAACCAATAAGGTTTAAATAACTAGATCAATTAATTCATTGATATCATTTAAAAAAATTATACAATAACAGTCTCCAAACTATAAATGGTTTGTAGTTAATTTTTTGGTTATGGAAAGGCATAGTCAAATAAATTTTTGAACCCAAGTATATTGCAGTACATTAAGACTAAGGTTTTCTCTAGAGAAGATAGTGATATGAGTGTGTTTATATGTCATTTAATAGGTTTTAATTGTTTGAAACATTGGATGTAGTTGACTAGTTTTAATATCATTTTGAAAAAAAATTCTATCCCTATACCAATCTCTCATTCTAATATTGAATCACTATTCAAATTGTTCGATATTCTTCCTCTAATAAAATGATATCTAATTGATTACTCTTATCTGGTTATTTCTATTTTGATAGATAAATACAATGAAAAATATATCCTATATTCCTTCCTAACCTATTAATTATATTTATTTTTTCACCCTCATATTATCGCACTAAATGATATTACATGTGGTGAATTAGGTCTGAGTGGATTTTGTGTGAAATCCACAGAATAAGAGTATAAGAAATTAAAATTGAAATACGAAAGAATTATATGACAAATTAAACAATTAAAATATTTTAACAAAGTATTAGTATAATTAACCATAACAATTAGAATTTATTAATAGGGGTATGGGGAAATTTTATTTGACATGACACCAAATTTCCTAGTGTGCCATCATCGTAGTATTACAACAAAATTATAAGAAATTATGATTGAAAATTAGTAAAAACAAATTAATTGAGTTCTTGAATAAATAAAATTCTCTAATTGAGTTATATTACCCCCATATTTAATAGTGTTTTATTTAAATAAAAATTCTCTATGATCTTTGGGATGCTTCGAAATATCTCCAAGTGAGTAGCATGAGTATCTTCAACGTTTCTTAAGACTGCAATAATGTTCCTCAATTAAAATATAAGGAAATGAATTTTTATTTATTGATTGATTTACATATTTCCATTACCATTGGTCTTTATTTTGGTTATATCGGGTTGATGATACACTTAAATAGGTCTGATTCACCCTTATGTGGGCAGATTTTACCATTGAATAGCTTCACAATGAACCTTACATGAGTTTCATTCACCCTTATGAGGATTTTATTAACCCTTACACGAGCCTTAACAACTTTGGGTAGCTTTTTTGTGAACATTAATCATATAACAATGACCCTTATGTAGGTTTATGATACCTTTACTTGGGATTATTTCACCCGTACATAGCTCTAAAATAACCCTTTCCTAATTCTTATATTTGGTTAACTACCCATATTAAAATTACATTCACCATTAGACAAGTGTGATTACAATTATTCATGTCCACCATCACCCTTACACAGATGGGAAATACTATCATTATGAATATTTTAACCCACATGTAACTCCAGGACTACCCTTAACCATGTGCCATGACCTTCACAAAGATTGGAATAGACCCTTACACAAGTGCACTTCACCCTTATGTAGCTTTTTAATAAAAATTTTGTAGTTTATTGAACCTTACTTAGATCATCCTCTACCATTACAAAACTCTTGTTGTTGGATTAGAACCCTTATCTTGATATATTTTTACCTTTATTAACTTTTGAATTCATCCTACCTTAATCAAGTATCCTCTTATTCATCTGTAGAATTTTTAAAAAATATTTTTTGCATCAGTGATAAATCATGAAGCTATAGAAATGGGAGTTTGAAACCGCTCATCATATACCTTGTTCATTCCTAAAAAGAAGATGAAAAACCAGAACTACTAATGATAATCATCTAAAAGATAGCTAAGAGATGATTAAAACTCATATCACAATTTTTAAATTCATCAATGTCACTAGGTTCCATCTTCTATTCAACATTATCTCACATAGAGATTACACTTGTCCTCAAATCAAAATTACCAGTAGAGAATTAGACATGATTGGATGGTTCATCTTTGTCATCTGTTTATAAATTCTAGTTATCAACCTCTAAAATTCCTCATGATTGTAATGTAATGTTCCTTAAGCACCAAAATTTTTATCTTCAAGCATCGATTTTTTGATTGAAACAAAAATTCTCAATCTTGAGGGATTTAATTCAATGATAAATTGTCAGTTTCATGCCATGGTTCCTCGAATTTAAACATAAACTCATGAAAGTTGAAAAAGGACACGGTGGTAATGGGGTTTTTTTGTGGTAGAATATGAGTGATAGTATAATATTAGTCTACCAGTATCATGTTATCATCTAGAGATAGAATAATGGAATGGAAGAACTTCTAGAGGATGATTTATATTTATGGTAGAATTTCCTTATATTAGTATTAGAATTTTAACAATGGTGGAAGCACCTAATTATTAGAGGTAGCAAGACAACTATAGTAGGTTGTGGCAGAATACCTCTACTTCTTATGATATTAAACATTTTTTAACTAATGGTAGTGTGGGTTTTTATCATTGGTGGAAGAAATATGGTCGTTCAATGCTAATAATAGAATATATTTCCCCATTATAATTCAAAACACACAATTTTAATAGTGTAGGTTTTTCTATAAGTAGTTGTTAAAATTGATTAAAACAACAAAAACTGAAAATTAATCCATTAAAAAAATATAGATTTCGATTTAAATTATATAAGATTATTTACCATGTTCCAAAAAAATGTATGGCATCACGATTTATTCCAAAAATGAATTAATCAGTAAAACCAAAGTTTTGATCCAATCATCTATTAAGTATGGAATTACAAAAATTCACAAGATTAATATATTTACTCAGGACTTAAATTAAATTAGTGGGAAAATACATGGAATAACAGACAAAAAATTTTAAATTTTCAGATCACATCATCTTCCTGCCACCATTCATTGATATAATGGTTGAACTAGAGGTTCATATGATTAAAGAGAATAAACTATGTGGTCCTATGCATTATAGATGCATGTACCCTACTAAATGCTATATTAATATTTTGAAAGGGTGTGTCATGAATTGAAATCATCCATATGGTTGTATTTTAGAGTGATATACTGTTGAAGAAGCTACTAAATTCTATATTGATTACATATTAGAAGTTGATAACATTTGTCTCTCAAAATATCTTTACAACTAACACCTTATAAGAGAAGGGATTTCTGAAATATATTTTGATACAATTAACATTATATAGTGAGAGAAAGGCCAAATTTACATATTATATAGTCCTGTAAAATTTTATCCATATAATTAATCCCATAAATTAATTATTATACATTTGAATATTTCATGGGATAACATATGGATATCAAATAAACATAATCAATAGTTTATAGGATTGTTCAATTATCCTATTTTTAAAGAGTTTTCATATTAATAAAAATTCCATTTCCCAACAACATTGATGGCTAGAAAGATGACCAAATGTAAATGTTTTATCTTACAATGGTCATATAATTAATATTTAGATATTCTATACAAATGAAAAATTATTAACATAATCTGATTTAAAAAGGTGGAGATATTTCTTTGGAGGAATTGATGAATGTATTAATTTCCAAGGATAGAAATCCAATTTATGAAAATTTTCATACTTCAGTACAGCAAAACAAATAATTGATTTGGTTTATATAAAATCACAGGTGTGTATTTTAAATTAAAACAGGTTGAAAATAAGAGTGTAGCTAAAGTTGATTAATTGAGATTTTTGAAGGTGAATTTTTCTGTAGTGGGGTATAATGATGAACATTTTAAAATTGTATCACATGAAATGAAACTATATTATGTCTGAGATCAACAAGAAATAAATTCATCAATTTTTCTTTTTTTGGCTAAAAGAGCTATAAGTTTAGATAAAAGTTAAATTGATTATATCCCTTTCCTTATATGATCATAATCATTTTATAACAGTCCCGAAGTAGGCAATGTATTGTAAATTAGAGTGGACCATAATGAGGTGATTTGGATACTAAATAGATGATACAAATTTCTCCAACCTTTAAAGAAAAAAATATTCAATTAATAGGATGATTTTTTATATACAATGATTTTCCGCATAATATTATGTTTTATCTAATCAATTTACATGATATAAATAAAATGTTTTGACTACTCATGATAATAATGACTTCTGGAGAAAGAAAAAACTATTGATGCTGAAAATAGATAAATTTGAATGGGATCAACAACATGTTGATAAAAAAACAATAGCGGTGTAGAATCAATATGTTAACTAAATTTATTCATGTAATATGAAAATGTGTAAATTTTTAGGTTGTATGGAATCAATGAGGAAAAAATATTGACCCCACAAAATCAGTTCTTTTGTAAAATTGGGGTCAAAACTCAAATACATGTTCCAATTTATATAGATACATGTAAAAATGTCTTGTTTGCATTAAAGAAAACCTGTTGGGGAGATATTGTAACGTCTCGGTTCTGAAAGCCACCCAGAGATGCCTCGTACCCAGTTGGTCACATGGCCTCAAGTGCATTTCCCTAAACGCCAGAGGCTACCAACTAGCAGCGATGGCCTTGGGTGTGATAGTGGGGAAACTATGCCCTCATTGGTAGAGTAACATAGTGGAAGAGAAACAAATACAATGGAGAAAGTAGTAAACATATTGAGCAATAATAAACATCTGAAGACTAATAATGAAAACAACTGGAGCATAGATATATATATATATATTTATATATATGTTTCATGATACATATTCCTAGTAATTCATCCTAACAAGTCAAAATTCTGAAAACACGGTACTAAACCAAAGTACAATGAATGCAATAAACAAGACCACAACACCACAAGCCATAGCTTGGGACCATGCTCTCTAGCTCCACATCAGTCAATTACCTGAAGTAGAATGGTGGTTTCCCTTATCTATACCTCAAAAAATATAATCTGTTTAGGCCCAAAAGCATTTCCCAAATAGTGGGTGAGACTAAATCGCAGTAGGCGACCACCATAAGATCTGATCCTAACAGCTAGTGAATATATTGAAGGAAATAAGCAAATAAATATAGTAAAAAAGGAAGTACTCACGGTAAAAATTTTATACAGTTTCAAAGAATTCCAAAAACCATATAGCATGTAAGTAGATAATCACAATAGGAAACCCTCTGGGAAGTACTCACAGCCTATCCCCTTTGGTCCGACCTAGAAACACAAGAAAGCATATAACACAACAGCTAACCCTATATGATGTACTCACAACTTATCCCCTCCAGTAATTCCTAGAAACATAAGAAAGTAGATAACACAATAGGTAACCCTCTTGGATGTACTCACAACCTATCCCTTCTGGTCATAAGTAGCAACATAAGCAACCCTCTAGGCAGTACACTCAGTCTAACCCCTCTGGTTCAGCTTAAGTATAGACTCTCTACGGTAGCACTCACTAGAAATTCCTCCTACAGTATCTTGTCAGAAACTAAAGGCATTTTGGAGAAGCACTTATGTAACATTCCCCATGTGGCATACTTCAAGGAACTACAGAAATTATAAAGAAGCACTTACGTCAATTCCCCCTGTGGTCTCACATCGTAAGTTGAAAAGTCACTACGGAGAAACCCTTACGTCCATTATCCTTATGGTATATAACCCAGGTTCTCACAGCCCTTTGTAAGTTAATCAAGTACAACAAGAATATCAGAGAAAGTAAACCTCAAGAACTACATGGATAACAGTCTACAACATGAAAAATGTTAGAATACAATTACCCCATCCTACAATACAAGGCATCGAAAGTAACTATCCCAATAGGCAAACACGACCAAACAGTCTAAAAAGGTAAACATGCAATAGAAAAAACATCCAAATCATATCAATTAACAATATTCACATTCAATTAACCTCTTCTCAAGCATACAAGCAAAGAAAGTATACAATAAGCCTAAAACAGTAAACAGGCAATACCTCATTCATGGGTATTAGAGATTTTTCATATACCACTCAAAGACATTCAATGAAAAGGAACAACCCACCTACCTCATTATTGGGATATCACAATACGTGAACCTCAAGCCTTGAATCACCCTAGAACAACGTAGATCTACAAAAATGTCTAAAACGTTCAATTGAGGATAACAGGAGAAAGAGGAGGAATCAGGAAACAAAGATCTAGATGAAGGAAGAGATTAAAAAGGCGATCCCAAAGCTATAAATTATGATCTATTCGGAGAACAGATGGAGACTCGGGGGCTCGAGAAATATTCATCGGCATACATATGCTTTCAAACAAATTAATCCTAGAAGAAGGTGTTTCTGGTGATTAGACGCAACCCCGGTATGTTTAATGAAAAAAAGAAAATGCACATCATGTACATTAGAATTACATGACATGTACTTTCCATTTTCTTACTCCACATTAGGCTATCTCTAGGTCACCACACACGGCCATGTGTGTGGCAGTTACACGGTCAGCACATGGCTACCCACAGTAACCATGTAAATGTCGTGTACTCATAATGTTAAAGGCGTTTACTACAAAAAAAATTCACGAAAATCCTACTTTTTTCAAAAACGACTAGAAGAGAAAGACATAACTGAAAAATAAGATCTGAGTCCTTTTAAACATCCCCCCTTAAAGAAAATTGAACCCAGATTTCTTTTGCAAGGCGGTATAAAAGAATAACTCTCGAACATCATCAGCCACTATGATCGTACATCAGCCTCCCTCTCCCAAGTCTCATCCTGCACCTACTCGTGCCTCCATAACACTCATACCAGAGGAACAAAATGTCCTTTGATAACCTTTGTAACTTAATCGTTAATCCGGATAGGATGCTCCTCAAACGATATATCCACTTCCAACTCAACCTCCTATAGTTGAAAGAAATGATATGGGTCTGAGAAGTAATGTCAAAGCTAGGAAACGTGGAAGACGTCATTCATAGCCTAGTACCTCTGAGGTAACTGCAACCTATAGGAAACTAGCCCAACTCTCTCCAACACCTCAAACGGCTCGATGCACTTCATTGAAAGTTTACCATGTCTACTAATCCTTCTGTGTCCCATCCTTGATGTGACACTTAGGATAACTTGATCACTGAACTCAAACTCTAGAGGTCATCTCCACAGATCATCATAAGACTTCTGTGGAGACTGTGCAATAGCCATTCTCTTCTGATCCACTATATCTATTTTATTGTTTCCTGAACAAGACAAGGTCCCAACATAGATACCTCTCCTGCCTCTAGCCAACATAATGGTGATAGGCATGAACTTCCGTAAAAAGCCTCATAAGGTGTCATATGAGTAGTTTCTTAAAAACTATTATTGTAAGAAAAATACACATCAGGAATATTCTTTTCCAATGAACATCCAAAATACAGGATGCATGCTCAGAGCACGTCCTCAAGAACCAGAATCATACACTCAGACTGGCAATCTGTCTGGGGATGGTAAGCTGTACTCAAAAGTACCTGTGTACCCAAAGCCTTCTTTAGCCCCTTCCATATCCGAGATGTAAAGCATGCATCCCTATCTGAAACAATGGAGAGTGTAACCCCATGTTGACGCATAATCTCTTAGATGTAAAATTGTCCTAGCTCATCAACACTAAAGGACTCCTTGATTGACAAGAAGTGAGCGACCTTCGTGAGTCTTTCAATGACGACCCAAACTTCATCGTTTCCTCGAGATTACCTTGGTAAAACTATCACAAAATCCATATCAACAAAATTCCACGTTCACTCAGGAATGGGTAACTAATGCAAAATCCCTACTGGTCGCTGATGCTCCGCCTTCACCTATAGACATGTGGAACCCCTCATCACGAAACTAGCAGTATCTCTCTTCATACCTGTCCACCAACACTGATGATGTAGATCAGGATACATCTTGGGGACAATAGGATGAACTGTCTAAACTAATGAATGAAAGTCCTACATCAGCACCTCGCGTATGTCTATTGACACCCATACGTGCCCCTAGAAATGCAAGATGTCATCCTCGCATATGGTTCATCCTAGAATAGGTTATTCTATTGACACGATTTCCCGTAGGACTAGGCCTTTAGAATATGATAGATAACTTATTCACACTCGATCAAGAAGAGGATACGAAAAAATATATAGAAGAAAGAAACATCTTCCCCTATATGTTGTGCACCTCCAAATGCATATTAGAGTACAAATCCATAAGATTCCACTCACTAGTGGCCTCCTAAAATGCTTGTATCTTAGTCTTCCTGTGTAGCGTATCAGCCACAATGTTTCCTTTCACCAGTGTAATGGATTTCTCAATGTGGAAGGACTGAAGGTACTCAACCCACCTTATCTATCTCAAGTTCAAGTCACGCTGGGTGAAGATATACTTGAGACTTTTGTGGTCAGTGAAAATTGTAAAATCCTCTCCTAGAGGATAATGTCTCCAATAGTTTAAGTCATGAAAAAATATCACCAACTCGAGATTGTGCATCAGGTTATTCATCTCATGTGGCCTCAACTGCTAAGAATCGTATGCAACTACTCCTTCTCACTGCATACGCACAACTCCCATCCTGATACCTAAAGCATCATAGTAAACTGTTTACCTATTACCTAGCTCTGGAGATACTAGTATCGGTGCTGAAGTCAGTCTCCCTTTCATCTCTTGAAGGGATAACTCATAGGAATCTAACCAAAATAACTTTTCATCCTTCTTAGTCAATCCCGTTAGTAGTGTTGTTAGGTGTAAAAAGTATTGTATGAAACATCAGTAGTATCCATCCAACCATAGTGAACTTCGTACCTCAAAGATGTTCTTCATCTGCTCCTAGGAAACTACTGCTCTCACTTTCTCTAGGTCTACTGGTACTCCTATCATTGACATAACATGACCCAAGAAGTGAATATTGTCTATCCAAAAGTGGAATTTTGAGAGCATATCATATAACTGATGGTATCCCGGTGTACTCAAAATGATATCAAGATAGGTATCATGGTTGTGTCGAGTGTGAGAGTACACCAAGATATAATCCATGGAGACAACCATGAAATAATCCAAATATGTATGGAACACTCGGTTCATCAGTGCCTTGTAAACTGCAAGAGAATTCATGAGACCGAACGGTATAACCACATACTCGTAAAGACCATACCTTCTCTGGAAAGATGTAAGAGGTATATTAGATGGTCTAACGTGCAACTGATGGTAACCAGACCTCATGTTAATCTTCGAGAACACCCGGGCTCCTCGAAGATGATGAAAAAGATCATCAATCTTTGGAAAGGGATATCAGTTCTTGATCGTCAACTGGTTCTGCTTCCGATAATCCACACAAATCATGAGGGTACCATATGCCTTCTTCGTAAATAGGACAGGCGAACCCCATGTAGAAGTATGGGGTCATATTAAACCCTTTTCCTATAACTCCTATAATTGATTCTTGAGCACTTGTAACTCTAGTGTAGCCAACATATAAGGAAGAATGGATACTGTTTCCGCTCTTAGGACGAGATCAATAGAAAATTCAACCTGTCACTCTGGAGGAAAACCTAAAAAGTCCTCTGGAAAGATATCTCTAAAATGATCCACCATAGGGGGAATGTCTATCTGGGAAGTCCCTTGGTCATCCAGATATAGACAAGCAATCCGGGCTATAACTTCTCCCAAACCATGATGATTGGGTCCCGCTCTACTGGCATGTACATCCCATTTACCCTTATAAAGAAATGATCTACCTCTTGGTGATGTAAAGATCACCCTATGGAGATAACAGTCAATGAATACATGAAAGAGAACAAACTAGTCCATTCCAAGAATGAAATCATAGCCTCTCATATCTAGGACATAGAGATCCCAAATGAAGTGAAACCCATCAACCTCAAGAGGGAACTCCTTTCACTAACATACACTAGTAGTTCTAGTCCCAAACGGAGTGTCTAGCCTCAATATTTTAGCAGAATAAGATATAAAAAGCTCAGGGCTCTCCACAATATAAATAGATATAAAGATATAGGAAGCGCCTGTATAGAAAAGTGTAGAAGCTAAAACCGACGAAAATAGAATTGTACCTCAAACTATGGAAGGTCAGGGATCCTAATAATGTTGGGTCTACTCCACTGCAAACTTCTGACCTTCCCTGTGGCCATGTGACCCTGCCTGACCACCCTAAGCTGATCCACCCTGTTGTCGCTGAATGCCTGGAAACTGACTACCAATGACCTCGACCTCCACCTCGACTTGAACAGATAGAAGATCTATAGTTCCTAGACTGGTGAGAAACTGATGGTGCCTCTTCTGAACATGCAGTCATAGAAGAACCCCTATCACCAGCTATTAGTGAAATTATCTGATAGAATCACTAAAGACGACCCATATTTCCACAAGATCGGCACTCCAATAGGTCTCTCAAGAAATGTGGCCTTTAATTTCCACTCTTCCTGCACATGTATCACACCACTTGGATACCATAAGAAGAATCCCACATCCTCAGATCCCCACACGATAACTCTCTATGGTGCTTCCTACTCTCAGTAGGAGGGAAAAACACTGGATGTCGAGCCGCCCTGGCTCACAACTCCAGAATCCCTCAGATTGTGCTATGTGATCATTTCCTTGTTGACTATAGAAGTGATAAAAGTCAACCTAACTATATTCACATGTGATTGGATGTCATGCCTTAGTCCGTCCTCAAACATCATTGCAAGGAATAACTCATCACCCCTGAATCATGCATGAGGTTCTAAAGCTCTATAATGTGATAATAATAACCCATAACAAAAAGTTTACCCTGCCCGAGACTCATGAACTCTCCAGATCGATCGGCCCTCAAGGTTTCTGGATAGAAGTAGTCACAAAATGCATGCTGGACCACATCCCCGACCATAACCTGCTGGCGCCCTGCCTGTGAGATCTCATCCCACAATCTCTTGGTGGAATCCCAAAACATGTACTCAGTGAGATTGAACCTCCTCTCTAGAGGTGACTCTAGATTCTCAATGGTAGAAATAACAGATTCTAACCATGACTTTCTATCCTGAGGTCCTCCATCCCCTGAGAAAGTGGGAGGATGATGCTACTGTAAAACCCATGTTAACTCTTCCATAGACCAGGCAGAATGCGGTACTCCTGAGATGGTCTGCATGAACCTCATGAAGCCTTCTCAAAACTGTGCATCAGAATCTGTGTCTGGATTGATAGCTTGTGCCAAGACTAGAATAAATGGAGGATCTACAGGTAGTCCTTGATCAGTCATGCCTGTTGTCTGATCACTGCCCTGTAATTGGCAGACAACTGGAGGACATAACAGTGGAATGACTCAGCAAGGTCAAACGCACACCTAAGATCAATATTATCAAGGGCTGAAAACTAAAAGCACAACAAGGGGAAAGATGAAATAAATAATACGAGTTTTTTTTCAAAACATGGATACACTGCGTGTATGTCCACTACACACTGTGTACTTGAATCATATTCCGCTGCACGAGTTCCCTTACATGGAAAAGCCACAAAGTTCTCCTTGAACAAGACTAAACAACAAGTTAGTGGCAGAAATAGCATGTACTAGATAAACTTCACCAACCCTTTTTGTTAGTTACCCGTCCGGTTACATGGATGACTCTTCACGGTGTGTTCGAAATGGACACGATATGTACTATGGGAATTCACAGACCCGTGTTGTTTGTTACACGACTGGATTCCTGGATTACACTACACTACATGTTTAAACGTGACACGATGTGTATGACTTATGTTTTTATCCCATCGTGTCATTTGTCACTCAGGTGAATGCAAGGTCTAAACACATGGCGTGTACATAGAATACATGAAGTGTTTCCCCATGTTTTTTCTAACGCCGTGTCCCTGCCCACACAGTCAGTGTCACGGTTTGAGACTACACAGCGTGTACTTAATACAATAGTTTCTTCCTGAACAGAAGAACACATGGCATGTATTCATAAATACAAGGCATGTATTCTGGGGTTTTCCTGACAGTAAGCCTGAAAAACAACTCTGGAGCCCATAAAAACACTAAAACGAACATCAAAGTGCCAAATTCCGATCTGTGAGGGGCCACACTCCCTGTAAATAAGGGCATGGAATCTTATACATGTTATATGCAAGGATAACAGTTTAATGATCCACCAAATTCCGATCCATGAGGGCCCACAATGCCTCAACTACCAAAATTTGGCATTCATTATAACAAACATTCCAAATAATAATACCCTATCAAACATCAGGTATACTATCAAGGCATTTATCACAACAACATGCATAAATAACAAAACACCTATCACAACAACATGAAATCTCTAATGCACACTAAATGGCCTGAAAAAAATGCATGACATGTGATTTATAACAAGTTCTTATATGATTCATGAGATGGTATACCCTCATCTCATCAGGTTGAAACAGAAATAGAACCTTATTAATGTCATCAATAATAGCCCAATATGAATGAGTCACCCAATGGTGAAAATTAATCAAATGTAAATAGAAAAACCAGAAAACTAGCAATATTGGAAGTAAATTGGATTTTCTCTGTACACGAGTTAGCTGCTCCATGGAACAACTTATTACCAAGTACCTATTCTATCATATCCCTGGATAATGTCTCCAAACATCATGTCAAGAAGAGAATAATTCCTTTGATACCACTTTTTAATATCCCGGTTCCAGAAGCTTCCTAGAGAGACCCCATACCTGGTTGGACACATGGCCTCAAGAGCATTTACCCGAACGCCAGAGGTTGCTGAATATCAGCGAGTGCCTTGGGTGTGATATTGGGAAAACTATGCCATCATTGGTAGAGTAACACAACAGAAGAGAAACCAATAAAATTGAAGAAGCAGTAAATATACCAAGAAACAATATATATCGGAAGACTAATAAAGGAAACAACTGGAGCATAGATATATATATATATATGATGCATGATACATATTTCTAGGAATGAAACCTAACAAGTAACAATGCAGAAAAAATAGTACTAAAACAAAGTACAATGAAAGAAATAATCATCTCCACAGCATCGCAAGCCATAGCTTGGTCTCATGATCTCCATATCCACAACAGTCATGTACCTGAAGTAAAAGGCACTTGAACATATCTGTACCTAATAAAATATAATCTGTTTGGGTCCAAACTAGGTGTGAGAATAAATCCTAGTAGGCAGTCACCATGAGATATGTGCCTAATAATCAGTGAATATATGGTGAGAAATAAGCAAATAAATACAGTAAACAAGCAAGTACTCAGGGTAAAAAAATTTTATAGTTTCAAAGCATTCAAATAAGCACATAGCAAGTAAGCAGATAATCTCAGGAGGTAACCCTCAGGGAAGTACTCACATCTTATCCCCTATGGTTTTACTTAAAAACACAACCATGTAGATAACACAACATGTAAACCTCTGGGAATTACTCAAAGCCAATCCCCTCTGGTCCTACCTAGCAACAAATGCAACTATATGTGTAGTACACTCTGTCTAACACCCTCTGGTTCAGCTTATGTATAAACACTCTGAGGAAGCACTCACTCTAAATAACTCCTACAGTCATATATCGGCACTTGAAGGCACTCTAGGGAAGAACGTACATCACGTTCCCCCCATGGAATGGGTCGAGGAAATATAGACACTCTGATAAAGGACTTACGTCAATTACTCCTTTGGACTAACATCATATGTAGAAAAGATACTCGGGATAATCCCTTACGTCCATTCTCCATATAGCCTATACACCAGGTTCTCACGACCCTATGTAATTCAATCAAGTACAACAAGAGTATCATCCAAAGTAAACCTCAAGAACTTCATGGATGACAATCTATCACATGACATCATGTAAGAATACAATCACCCCATCCTAAAATACTAGGCATGAAATACAAACAGCCCAACAAGAAAAATGACCAAATGGGAAAAACAAGCAATCATGCATGAAAAAACACTGCCAAATCATAGTAATTAACCCTATTAGAATTCAATTAACCTCTACTCAAGCATAAAATCAAAGCAGGTTAAAAATTGGGATAAAATAGTAAAGACGTAATAACCCGTTCATGGTGATCAGTGATTTTGCACATACAACTCAAATAATTTCATAAAAAAGGCACAAACCTCCTACCTTGGTGTTGGGAGATCACTATACATGAACCTCAAGGATTGAATCACCCAAAAACATCGTTTATCTACAAAAATTTATAAAAAATTAACAGAGGATTACATGAGAAAGAGGAGGAATCCGGAAATGAAGCACTAGAAGATGGAAGAGCTTACTGAGGCTATCCCAATGCAATCAATAGTAATTGATTCAAAGAATAGATGGTGAATCAGGGGCTCGGAGAAGTTTCGTCGGCGTATAGGCTCTATAGGACGAACCAAACCTAGAAGAAGGTGTTTCTGGTGATTAGATGTGACCCAAGTACGTTTAATGAATAAAAAATACACAGTGTGTACTTGTTGTTTCTGTACTTCTCTTTAGGTGGTCTCCAGGTCACCACACATGGCCGTGTGTGTGGCTGTTTCACGGCCAGCACACGGTTACCCACAGTTTTCGAGCACATGGCATGTACTCATAATATACATGGCATTTACTTCAAAAAAATTTCTAGAAATTTCTCTTTTTCTAAAAAACTACCATAAAAGAATGAAACACCTGAAAAAGATGATCCGAGTTCATAAAAATATTAGGTTAATATTATGATATAATTTATCCTTTTATGGAGAAATTATTTAGTGAAATGTAGATTTACATTTAATTATCCCATGTAGAGTTCATTTATTTTAGTTTATTTCCATAAGAAATTATTATTAATTGTCAATGTAAAATATCATAGATATTTTCAAACACTTATGACAAAGATGTATCGTAGGGATGTTGATGGGAATGTAAACCCCTACTAACCAACTATTTATTATTACATTATAAAAAAAACATTGAAATATTTCCTTAATCGTTGTAATGTGGAATCTATTTTGCTACATTATAATCAATAATATTTTATTATAAACTATTTATTTTATCCACTATTATATAGGAATTGTTAATTTAAGAAAGATAAAAGAAGCTTTTAAAATAATAAGTGTGCATAAAAACCAATTACCTCTATCATAAAGCAAGTATGGGGTATGATTCATTTGAAAAGAAAGTGGTGTGTATTTTAAATATATTGTGAAATATTTATGTCATATGCAGTAACACATATTCCATTGTTCATATGAATATTGATGAATAATAATCAAAATCTATTTCCATCCCACACAATGTTTTATGAAGGGAGGATTATGTAAATAAAAATGGAAAAAATAGTAGATGAAAACACCCAAGAATTATGAGAAGCATGTGTATGTCTGACATAATAGTAATTATTATTCTTTATAAAAGTACTAGATACAAATTTGTATTTATGTATTTATTTTTTATAAGGTTTAGACCCAAGAATAATCATCTATTATACCTAAAGAATAAATAATTTTTTTAGATTAGAAGTATCCAGAACAATATGGCTATGTTAGACGTACAAGTTTTGGAGTGACACAACGAGAATATTTCTAGAATACAAAGTCATAATGAGATACATATGAGATGATAAAAGAAATACATTAAAAATAATGGCTTTAAAATATATTATTATCTATTTTTGTTTGGAAAAATAGTACATGAGAAAGGGTCAAAGTGAACCAATAGGAAAATAATTATCAATACATGAAGATAAAAATGACTCACTAGATTTAAGGATATCCATTCCCCTCAATTTTATACCGTATCTAATGTCATGAATTTTATCAGAACTCATTATACTAAATATAAATAAAAAATTACCGATAACATTATATTAATAAAATTATTCAAGGGGAAATTTTATGTGATTTATATCTTTCAACACCCACTCAGTGTCTCTTTTGTGACATGTTTTGAGAAAAATATTAACGGAGACATTCTACACAACAGAAAGCTCCAAGAATATCATGTGAGAGTGGAGATTAAAACATCTTTTGATCTAACCATTGATTTTTTGGTTCCTATTGGTGATATGGATGTCACTATGATCGTTAATGCTATTTTAACATTCATAGAATGAACATATTATAGATATGAAAGGTGATAATGAGGTATCTCTTTTATAGTTGTTTTTACAAATGAAAACCTTTAACAGTTGACAAACAAGGTCTAAAATATGGTATGGTATTAGGTATAGACAAAACAATGCGGAAACATAAGGTCGAATCACGATATTTTGGGGGATAAATCAATAAATAAAAAGTACCATCTAAGAGTACCTTCACCACACTAGTTCACTACCTCATATATTAACATTTCATGTTCATGAAGATATAACATTAAAAGTTTAAAATTTTTCCTACACTGAATATGATAAATAAATAGTTATAGAGGCTATTAAATATGTAATTGGTATAAAGAGTATAAATGAAATTATAACATTTGAATTGATGGGATTTTTTAGTAGTGAATGCATATATTATGTACATTTTGATAGTCTGTTGGCCCAAAAAAATTATAGTATCATAAATAAAATTAATAGTTATTCATATTTTCTATAGGTTTATATATTACTACAATATTAAGGAAAAACCCTATAAAGATATTTTTTGACTCATTAATCTTGGTATCATTTCAAAGATGGAATTTTATTATAATAAATAATAAATTGATAAAAATAAAATTACTAAGTAGGGAATTATAAAAGAAATTAATAGGGGAAAAATATTCGATATGTCTATAATGCAGGGGTAAAACTCTACCATCAAATCATATAAAATATATTTTTCATTTTTTTGATCAATTTTTTAGGATGTACTGGATGTTCATTACAGTCAACTTGGATACCCTATATGTTTTTTTATAAAAAACAAGGATTTTTATCAGATTAACGATATGTGATGTCAAATGTGTATATTACATTTTGGAAATTTATAAATGACCTCATATACTATTAATAAACATGAATCCTGAAACATGTATTTATGAATGTAATTAAAAATTTATTTAATTTTTTTAATGATACATTTTTCTATATTTTCTCATTAATACAAGACTGAAAATACTATAATTACTCAAAATATAAAATATTTTTTCGAAATAAGTGGTCAATTAATGTGACATTAGAATATTTGTTCACATAATGTTGAGATTATTACCTATTATGTTTGTGATCTATTATAGGTTATGACCTTAAAGATCCAATTTGTATTTAAATCATTGGTATCATAATGCTTAGATATTTTTTTCCTAAAATAAATTCATGTAGTATTTAAAATCTATTGATTATATTTTTATTTTAACACTTCATTTAGAATTTCCATCAAACTTTTTTTATATTTTATTATCTTATCATTCTAAATTAATTTGAGCCCACCATAGATTTTATTCCCCACTTGATTGGGAGTATAGAGTTGACGATCGTTCCAAATTGTGGTTCCTCCACCTGATGAAAATAGTATTAAATGTTTTATTGAGGGTGTTGCAAATATTGTAGGTCATTATAGTAAACTATTTGAGGACCTATCCTTGGAAAAAATCCAGTAAAACCCTTTATTTTTTTCCTTCATAGTGGATATTACTATGATTATGATGTAAGGAATCATGGGGAGAAGTAGTAAAAACATATCGATAATAAGACAAAACTTGATGGGAATTAATTTCAGAAAATGTCAACCATTAAAATCCACTTGATTATTCTATGAATGCAGTCTATATTTAATAGAACCATTCAGATAAATTTACTAAACCTACAAATCATATTATTAATTAAATATTCCAATTTGTACCATAATTTTTAAATGTTTCTAAAGGGTATTTTATTATTCCCCAATTTTATGTACATCTCTTTTAAAAAATTCACTAATTTCCTTCTTATGGGCATCAGGATGATTTTCTAGAAAGTAAAAAAGATTTTTGTGGTGACCCTACATCGTATGAAATATTTGAGCTGTTTTTAGAGGAGATGTATCATTGAAGATACATCTGAGATAATGGAAAGATTGAAATTGGTTGAGGATCCTTCTACCGTAAAATTTGAAAAAATCTTGTTGGTCATATGGTGATAAAAATAATTCAGTAATTTCTCATTGATTCTTATAATCACAAACTCCTTAATTTGTTTTTTTATAATAAAGATACATTAATTTTATTTTTGGATTATATTTATTAACTTATATACTAAATTTTCCCAAGAATTATGAATGTTATTTTATCTTAATTCATTGATGTTTTAGCCAACGATGTATTCCAGATGTTCAATGTAGTGTGTAATAAATGTTCAAAATTAATGTTGTAACCCTAAATTTTAGATGAATGTTATGATTGGGAACCTAACATTTGATAATGAAAAATAATTTTGAAACCTTATATTTGAATTAAATGTTAGGTATGAGATCCTATCATTACGGAATAACCATTTGGTTTAGTATCTAACATATGGTATGTTAAACTAATGTTTGGAATCAATCGTATGTTTTAAACCTTACTTTTTTAGTAATCCTTATACTGAGAAACCCTACATTGAATTAATCATATATGAGATTTGTTTTTTTATTTATGATATTTATGAAATGTTTTCAATAGATTAAATATCTCATTAGTACCTATTAAAATACCATTTAAAAGACTCTTAAAAAATGGATAAAATCATTCATATTTCTAATGGAAGTTATGATTTTCAATGGATGATTATATTAAAATTCCAACACAATGAGTGTTTTTAAAATCATGTTTTATCTAGAGATATTTCAATATATTTTTGATCAATTTTAAAATGATATTCGCATTTATTAACAATGGAGCTATTTGAATGAGGATGATGAGAGATGATATCATAGAGTTAAATATTTTTGAAAAACTATCTATTTCTATGATGTTCTTAAAGCTAAATCTCTTTTCAAATTTCATTAGTACTTTCCAATACTTTTACTACTATTTTGTTTGTACCTATATATTATAACCGACTATATATTTTCAATGTTCTTTATCAATAATACATATTTGGTTCATTCAAGTTATAATCTATTGTTATTCATACTACTATTAAGAAGTTAATTTTTTTCTATTTTCCTTTTTTAAATCATTCTCTAAATCAACCCAGAGATTATTTAGATTGGCTCTAATGAGATTTATTTATTATATTCATCTAAACATAACTTCTTATGTTAGTTTGGAAGTAATCTATGATCCTAATCAATATTAAACAATCCTGATCTCAAATATGTTTTGTAGGAGTTTCAGTTTCATATATATATTTTCTATTATCTAAGGTCGCTATAAAATAACCTAAAGTCATGGTAAAATGATTATAATATGGTGTCTACTTTCGTCACTCAATTATAGAGGTCCCTAGATAAAAGGACCAAATTAATTAAAATGACCAAAGTTATAGAGAGAGAATTATTGGAGTATACTAGGGGATATTTGTTCCCTAAACCACTATAAGTATTACTTGGTTACTTTCATTATTATTCTACAATGTAACTTGTTTTAATAAAATAGTATTTTATCACTTTTCAAATCGTAAATAGGGATTAATTTTAAGTGTTTAAATAAACACTATTCACCCCCCTCTTATGTCTTCATATCTATTCCGGCATAAAAATTGGTATCAAAGGAGTGGTCTTTGAATAATACTGTTAAGATATAGTGAGATTAAAATAAAGGACACTACAAAGAAAGATGTTAAAGAAGGAATTTCAATGATCAGGGTTCCATATTTCAATGGATCAAATTTTTGATTAGAGATGACATGTATGGTTATATATTTTAAGAATCAAGGTTTTGAACATTATATGAAGGTTTTTATGTAATATGAAATCCCGAAGGAAGATCCAAAAAATTGGGATGCTTCTAAAGAATCTTGGTATGATCATAATTTAAGATCCATGAATACAAAAATTTTTGGACTTGAAAATAATGAATAAAATCATGTCTCTCAATTTTATAATTCATATGAGATATGTTAGAAAATGAAAATTGCATATGAATGAACTGATAATGTTAAACAGTTTAGGTACAACATGGAAAAATTAATAATTGATAATTTTTTGATGTATAAAGATGATATTATTACTCCAATGAATTGAATATTGACTGAAAGAGTCTATAGTGTTATTGTATTGGGAACTAAAATTCCAGAACCATAATAGGAATTAATATTATTTAGCTTTTTACACATTATATGGAATAAAATATATTCTATAATTAAATAGTAAAATCCGATCAAAAATTTATTTATTAATTAATTGATCAGTACACTAATGATGTATGAATCTGAAATTAATGTTGGGGATAAAGATCACAAAATAATCAAGATGGGGAATAAATCTTTTAATGTTTCATTTCTAAAAAGAGAAAATAAGTTAAAATAGAATGTTATATCCTCGGATGGTTTATGTTGTTAAATCTCTAGATTTGAACTAGCTCACCTTTTCATAAGACTCAATAATATCTTTTAATGAAAGAAATGCCTCGAGAAATATTTCCATGATTCAAAGAAGAATGATTTCAGATTGAAAGGGATTAGATGTTTTGAATGAAAATAGATGCGGCATATCATACCACATTTCCCTCAATTTTAGGAGATACGATTAATATATAAGAATAAGAAACTCTAAATGAAAAGGAATTATAAAAATAATAGAAAGATGGGTATAAAGGAAACTAGTATTATTTTTTAAGACTCTGGAATATATTAATGATTTGATTTAGAATAGAATCAGTCAAACCAGAAAGAAAACATGTGATTTATTGTTAATAAGGATAAGTTACACTCTTACTATTCATCTACTTCTATTTCCTAAAGCGATATAAATAGTAAATTTGTCGAATTATATTCAATGAATAAAGAAAAAAATTATGAACCCCTAATGAAAAACCATAAATATTTAAATAATATTCACGGATATATCATTGGTGAAGAAGATTCTATATTTAAACAACACATAAAATTAGAAGACAAATTAAGAAAATATTCATCACGATACATTAACCATGAAAATAAAGTTAAAGACTTATAGTCTAAAGTATAATCTTTTAAAATTTATTACAGTGAGCATATAAAGAGATAGGAATATTTAAATAATATTCTTTGAAATAATGTTCATGGAAACGAATGATATGGTATTGGGAGCAATGGTCAAAAATTCAAGATGTATAGAAAATAATTTTTTTCCAATTTGTAAGAATCATTTCATATAAAGAGTTACATGTTTTACTAAGAAGTAAGAGATAATTATTCTACTAATAAACACCTAAAAATCTCATATTATTAATATTAAGAGTACTTATATTTTAACATATTTATATAATATTCATTCTCAAAATAAAAAATTGATTTCCTTGCCCAGATCATTGATAGTTCACATTAATGGACCCAAATGAATATTGGTGGAAAGAAAGTTTTTTATATTATTCTAGGTTAAATTAAAAAAAGATTAAAATGAAATAAGTAACATGGATAATGTCTATTTAATGAACATGATTCAAACATTTCCAATTTCCATGCATTGTCAAAATAGGAGGTAAGCTTAGTTACCTTAGGTGACAATTATAAAGGACTTATCATTGAAGATGGATCAGTTTAATATCCAAAAAATGAATAAAAAAAAGATAACATTGTTCCACAGCTAAAAAAATAGGATAAGTATCTCTCAAATTTTTGATGATGGATTTTTTATTCATTAATATAATAATTATTTATCATTATTTAATGATAAAATCATTATGTGTAGATCACCTTTAATTGATAATGTTTATACATTGGACTATATTACCTTGTGTGAATAGAAAGTGAACTTTTTATGTAATGAAATAATTGAATCCAAGATTTGGAATATGAGTCTTAATCATTAAAATATATTTCCACCTATCTATGTCATCTATGAAGAATTTAGTTTTAGATATACCGATTCTTATGTTTTATGAGAATAGTCTTTGTGATGTATGTCAAATGGGGAGGCTTTATAAGTCATATGTCAAATCTATTGACAAGGTTACTATATCTAGACATCTATAACATATCAACATGGATTATTTTTGTAATATCTAGAGTATCAGGATTTTCTTGTAGATTCTTTGTCTTTTTTTTAATTGACGATTTTTGTCCCATTTATTGGTGATTACTTTTTAAATACTAAAATTGAATCATTTGTAGTCTTTGTGAATGTTTTTATGTTCATTCTAAATAAATATGATTTAAAAAATTATTTGGGAAGCGATCAATGAAGAGAGTTTGAGAAAAAATAATTTAAATATATTTACACAAATCTAGTCATTAAAAATACTTATAATTCTCCAATAACAACTTTATGTATTGGAATTATAGAAATATAAAATGAAAATATTAAATAAATGGAACTAACTATTCTGAATGAGTATTGTTTACCTAATTTTTTTTCATAGAAGTTGTTAATACAACTTTACATATTATGAATAATGTTTTTATTGTTAATTTTCATAAATATAAACCTTATGTGACATGAAATAATAGAAAACATAATGTTAGTCATTTTAATGTTTTTGGATGAAATTTATGTTCCTTAAACAATAAAGAATGTTTTGGAAGGATTTATCCAAATCTAGATTAATGAATCTTTCAATTGTATTTTGTTACTTATAATGTATATAAAATAATAATTAAAAATTCAAGGATCGTTGAATAATAAGTTCATGGCAATTTTAAGGAATGTGACACATTTTATCACAGTAGAATTTAAACATAATAAGTTACTGACTATTTGAAAAAATTGTGTCTTGAATCTTGTAAATATATGTTTAAAAGTAATTTGAATACGATTAGAATTAATTAAGTAAAAGTTAACCAGAAACTCTAGAACCAGAAAGTGTCTTACCTATAAAGTATCGAGTTTTGATTGACCACCCTTTAGAGATTATTATAGGATACCAAAATGAAGAATATAGGATCAGAAGAAGTGTAGTAAACATTTTTCAGATTTATGCCTTCCAATCCTAGTTTGGGCCAATGACTATAGAAAAAGAAGTAGATGGTGAGATTTATTAGTTATCTATATTGGAATAACTAAACTAGGTTGAGAGGAATAAATTTTGGGAATTAGTGGAAATTCTTTATAACCATCCAGTGATAGGGACTAGATGAATATTTAGAAATATGAAATATAGTCAAGGTGAATTTACTAGGAATAATGAAAGTATAGTGATTAAGGGTTAAAACCAAGATAAAGGAATATACTAATAGGAAACCATTTCCTTAATTTCAAGGATTTAATCCATTATAATCCTCTTGGATTATGTATTATATATGAAATTTAAACAATACCATATAGTATAATAATTTTTTGTTGAATAACCTCTAGGTTTTAAAAACACTCCACTACCAAAATTTGTATTTTAACATACTAAATCGCTTGATTAACTTATACAAGAACCAAAGGATTGGTTTAAAAGATCAAGTTATTTTCATTTAAAAAATGGGTTTCCGATAGGATTAGTTGATCCTGATATTTTTTATAAAAACACTTATTCAAATATTTTATTAGTTCAAATTTTTATAAATTTTATTGTTTTTTGTTCAAATAATCAAAACCACTGTAACGATTTCTCAAAACTTATAAAAAAGAATTTTAAATGTGTATGATGCGATAATATAATTTCTTTATTATATTTCAAATTTATCAAAATGATTATGGAAATTTATCAAACCAAAGTAAATATATTATTAATTTATTGAAAAATTTCGGAGTTAAAAATAGTATGTATTATGTAAATACATTTTTTTCTAATGTAAACCATGATATAGATGAAGCAAGAAAACCAATTTTTAACAATATATATATTGGTATCCAATGTAAACTACTATATCTTATGACTAGTAGACCTGACATCATATTTTTTTTTCTTTAATATAAGATTTCAATCAAACCTGAAAGAATATCATCTATATGCTAGTAAAAGAATTTTTATATACTTGAAATGAACAATTTTTATATCTTTAATTTATCAAAAAACATGGGATTTTGATTTAATTTCTTACTCAAATGCTGATTCTTGATGGTTTATAATAGATAGGAAAATAACCTAATGTACTTTTCACTTATTATGAAATTACATATTTTCATGGTATTTTAAAAAGTGACATTTAGTTGAATTCTCAACCACTATTTTATAAAAAATATCTTACGGTATTTGTCCTTTATCATTGTTGTGGATGAAACACACAAATCTATTCTTTAGACTTCGTTTTGATCATATTCTTATTTTATGTGATAATACTTGTGTTACAAATGTTTTAAAAAATCTTTTGACTTATTGTTGGACTACGAATATTGATATAGGGAATCATTTTATAAAATATCATGTCCAAAAGAGGATATATCATTATAATTTTTTTAATACTGAGTATCAACTGGCTGATATTTTCTCCAAACCCTTTCCCATTAGTAGTTTTGATTGTATTAATTGGGATTTATGTTTTTTTAATCAGATGGTATTTTTTTTATTTCCCTACTTAGTTGTAATTTTTTATTATTTTTTTTGTAATTTTGTTTATTATTATTTATTTAATTTATGAGTTCAAAATTTCATTTGTTTACTTTATTTGGTGAATTTTTCTTTTCATTTAAAAGAATGACTGATTATACTGTAAAATTGTCTATAGAAAATATACTTGAACCTAAAATCGTTCATATTTAAATATTATCTATATCTCTCCTATATTCAAACCCACTCCCTTTTGATATCTCTATCTATAATTATCTTTCAAACCCCAGTTTATTAACCCTAAATAATATGATTATTCTGATGGTGAAGATCAAAAGATATGATGAGGTCATTCTGATTCGTAGAAAGCTGCATAGGTGTTCAAGTTCATAAAGGAAAATGATTCCAAGAATATTCATGGACTTTGAATGGATTTTATAAAAAAATTATTCTAAGAAAGATTTATGTTTTCAAGTCATGGAATACATTTTTAAGGTTGTAATTCTGTGTAATTATTTGGAATTTATGTAAAATAATATTATGAAAATATTCAGTATATTTTTTGTGATAGTGAAGATATATTATAATAACTGTAGAATGGATAATATTTTTCTTTTTCAATGGTAGATTTTGAATATATCTTTATGTTTATTTATGATGGGGTTTTCATTTAATTCTTCAATATACGGGGGATAGTGTTAAATAATCTTCATATATCAATTCCTTCCTTTTGGAACAATCCAACTCAAGAAGATATTGGTGAAATAATTGGGGGATAATCATAATGTGTTGGGATGTTTCTTCAGGATTAATTGGGGCTGATGATAATATAATTAGATAATATTTTTTTTCTAGATATGTATATTTAGTCTCTATTTCTCAGTTCCATAAAGTGAAATATTATTAGGTACATGTTAAGGTATATAATTCATTATTATTATAAGGGTTTCATAATTTTATTTTATCCACATGGAAGGCTAGTGAATCCTGTTATTCAAAATATTTCAATGATTGGTGACATCTGGATAGGATTAAGATGTCGTTATAATAACATCATATCTGTTGGAGTGTTGAAAATTGTTTATTTCTTTTCAAGTGTTACAAGAGGAATGTTGATTCTTGTTTGATATAAATAAGAATAGAAAGAGGGGTCTTGTTTCAAGGGGGAGCATAAGAGATTGAAAAATTATTATTCTACTAGGATTCACATAGAATAAATAAGAAAATCTTGAGTAAAAGAAGTAGTGAATGTGCCTCAAGTGGCCATAGGTTTAGAATATTTGTCTATCAGTTCATCCAATATTCTTATCCATGCCAAAAGGGGGGATGTATTGGAATAAATTATTCCGACCAGGTTTTATGGAATAAATTTACATCCTATGTATTATCAAGAACCATCCTCTAAGGTAGATCCTAAGGATCTGATGGTTAAACACCAGGGAATAATAGAAAAGAATACACCTACTGAATACGTTGTTGAGAAAGTTGGTGAAGTTGATCATCAAATTTTTTTGTTAAATAAGGGACTGACGAGGCTATTGAAAATACTTATAATCAAACAAATGAGAAATTTTCCCATGTTAAGGAAATTTTTGATCAGGTTGTTCAAGGCGGAGAACAACTAGTACATGAAATTTATCATTCTCAATTTTCTCAAAGAACTGAAGAATTTGAGGTTGAGAAGGACCATTTTGATGAGCATGTAATAACTCTAATAGATTATGTAAATGAATTGATAGAGAATAAATTATTGTCTTTTATTGAATTTTTAGATAGGACTTTTGAATAAGATATTGAAGATATTGAAATACTGGGAAAGTTATTTTCTCATTTTATTGAAGTGTTTAAAGTTTAATTAGTTCAAAAAGTTGTGGTTACAGAACATTCTCGGTAACCAGAGAATGTTTTTTCATTTTATGATGATTCATATTTTGATGAACATACTCATTATTTTTCCTTGGGTATGGAATCTATATTTAATCAGTTAAAAGACGATGAAGTGTACATTCATGGAAAACATGAGGGTACATGAAAATATTTTTTATAATAAATAATTTCATCTATTTTCATGACTAATTTTGAGTCTCTCTAGATACAATATCAAATTTTTAAGGGAAAATTGATATAAATAAGGGATTTTGATGCTTTTGTGAGATATTTATCTTATTTTGTATAAAGGATTATAGGTAAGCATTATTATAAATCTAATTTTGGTGATCTGAAAATGTTTTGTCAAATATGCTTGATTCTATCAATGGAAGTTCTTGTCATGTATGTTTTTCTACTTCATTTAGAGTAGGATTTACTATTTTTATGAAATTAATAGAGTGGAATTTAGATGATCTATCTAACATGGATGAGAGAATTTAATTATTTTTGTTTTAAAGTGTTTTTCTACACAATTTTATGGAAAAATAGAAAAATATAGTTGATAAGTTATCTTCTATAGAGTTAGGAGATTTTTTTTGTCAACCAGTGTGGAAAATGTGGATAAAATATTTTCAGTCTTTTAGAAATATTCACAATTTTTTAAAAATTAAATGTGGTTGAAGTGTTGGATGTGTGGAAATATTCAAGGTATCTAATAAAGGAAAGAGAGGGTCTAATGAAGCATAATCGCAAAGAATTAGTAGAGGAGTACAAGGTTGTGAATTATAATATCATATATTTTAAAACCAGTAAAACCAATTCCCCAAATGATTCTAGACCAGAACCATCTTCTCATGTGGCACCATAACCTAATTATCATTTTGTCAAACACATTTTATTCCAGACTAATTTATTAAATAATTTATTTTGTAAATTTTATATTATCCATATTTTCTATTTAATATTTTTTATGTTTCTAGTCCTATTATTATTTAGATGATTTTATATTTGTATTACATAACATTCACTTATCATTATGTACTACATTAAATTTGTTTTAATCTATCTCTATGATTTCTTTTTTATTTAAAAAAAGTGGGGAAATCGGGATAAATACGAAATTATGATAATTTTTAAAACTCTTGATTTCTTTGATTAATAACTAAATAATATTTAATCCATTTTCTGTTAATATTTATGTGGGTTTTTTGTCATAGAAATGGGAGATATTGTTGGGAATACTGATGTTGATCCATAACATTTCATTAATTTATTATTGTTTTTGATACTCATAAACACTCTCATTTGTTTTAATAATGAATATAATTTATTTGTATTTAATGATTATATTTATTGGATTATTTATTTAATTTTCCATGGAATTCCAAAATTTATTTTTTCATAATTATGATAGGTATTATTCAAAAAATTATTCTCAAAGTTCAAATTTGTATGGAATAACTATTCAAAAGTAATGTTGCAACCCTATGTATAATCTGAATGTTAGGATTAGGAACCTAAATTCGGTAAGGAATGATAGTTTTGGAAACTTGTGTTTGATGTGAATGTTAGGTTTCATAACCTAAAATTCATGGAGAACCCTACATTTGAGTATCTAATATTTGGTATGTTAAAATAACTTTTGGAGTCAACCATGTCTTGTGATTCATAATTTTGATGTAATCCTTATATATAGTAACCATACACTAAATTCTTCATCAATAATTTTTAAATTTTGGATACATACATGATATTTACAATGGTTTCAATAGAGTAAATATATCATGAAAATCTATTCAAAGACTATTTCATAATCTCTTCAAAAACATATTAAATAATTCATATTTCTAATGGATTTTATTATTTTTGTTTCCATCTGATTAAATTTAAATTTTAAAAAAACTAAGTGTTTTGAAAATCGTAGTTTATCTAGTGATAAATCTGGATCAGCTTGACTATGGTTAAATCTTGATTCTAATTTATCCTCATTGGAGTTATCTAAATTAATATTATGATAATTGATATCCTCAATTTGAATAATTTTTAGAACACTATATTTCTCTAATGTTCTGTAATAATAATCTCTTTTTCAATGACATCAAGAATTTCTGAGATTATTTCTATTGTTACTAGTGTTCCTACCTATTATAATCTAGTGCAGTATATTGAAGTTTTTCTTTGGACTACACATTTGGTTTATTAAATATTATAACCAAATATCTCTCATTCTATTATCGAGAAGTTAATTTTATGTCAATTTTTATGAATTCATTATCTGAGTAACCCATATAATCTTAGAAATGATGGTGCTAAGAAGTCTTTCTTATATTTTTATGAAAATATCTTATTCTGTCAGTTATAGAGGAAACTATGAGTTTAACTAGTATTGAACAATCATCATTTGATCTATGGTCTAGTGAATTTTCTACTTCTCTTACTTCTTTGTGGTTGTTGAGTATCCCTATAAAATAACATGGAGGCCCTGTAAAAGCCTTGATGTAATGTTTCAATACATTCACTCTATTGTCATGGTCCCTCGATAAAATGACGTGTTTAGTGAAAAACTCTATGCTCGTAGAGATAAAATTAGTAGAGTAGACTAAGGGATATTTATGACCTGACATGCTGTAATTATTTTGTTCTTTTCATTAATATTAAGATGTATAATTTTTTTGAAGAAAGAAGTACTACATCACTTTTGAAATTAAAAAGTGGGATTGGTTTTTTAGTATTAATTGGTTTTTAAAATGAAAAAATTCACCCACACCCCCTCTTATTTTTTCATATCTATTAAGACATAACACATCATACCCACTATTGGGATGCAATTCATCCCTAGAAGTGCAGTGGTATGTTCCTTAGGGCAGTTGTTATTCATTTTAAGAACGGGATATAAATTTTTGTTTCTTGGGTTTTTTGAACTATATTCATGCTAGTGTTCCCTTATGTATAATAACATCTATTTAACAAGGCTAATGATTTAGTAAAAAATAAACCTTTCCTAAAATGGGAGGAGTTTCAATGGTATACATCTGCTATTTTATAATAAACAATAGATAACAGTGACCCTTATCTTCGAAATGTACTTCCCTGATCCTTGCATCATCATTTTCATTTTGAAACTTTTTCATTTTGATTAGATTTTAAAAATAGACTAAAACACGCATCATAGAACCCAAAGAGGGAAAATGAGATCATATCTTACTGAATCCTTTAGAAAATGGTTCATAATTCACTTTTGGAATATAGAAATTGAACACATGTCAATGTGACATTCTATATTCCCAGTAAGAATCCAGGTTCATTTTCATAATAAAAAATGTCACTTTAGTATAAAATGTGATTCACATATCCAAAACTACAGAAAAAATATCAGATTTTCATAATACATTAAGAAAATGATCCATAATTATTTTTTGACATTTAAGAATCAAACTATCAACTATCCAAACTACGATGTGGCTTGTATGACTCAAAGTACATGTTCTTACATTAAAAGTGTCATTTTACACTAAAACTTGTGTCACATATCCAAAATCAAGAAAACAAGATTTAATTGTATTGATACATTAGGAAAAGATCTATAATTAAATTTTGACATGTAGAAATTGATTTCATGTTAATCTAATACATATTATGACTAGTATGAATTAAAGTGTATGTTTTCACATTAAAAATTTCATTTCACTCTCAAACACACGTCAAATCGCCAAACCCTAGTCAATGAGATCAGATTATCTTCATACACTTGGAAAATGATTTTTTATTAATTATAGAGGTGTATGAATTGACTGCACATCAATATAGTGCATGATTTTTCTATAAGTACTCCAAATACATGTTCACAATAAAAAAGTGTCATTTTAGTATAAAATAAAAATCAAATAGCTAAAACAATGAAAATGAGCTCATATTGTATTGAAATTTTATGAAAATGACATATTATTTTTTTTGTGGTGTGTATAAATTGACTGATGGTCAATTTTCCACAGGATTCATCTGGTATGTTTCAAAGTTTCTGTTTTGACATTAAAAGTTACATTTTACTATAAAACACACTTCATATATTAAAACCTAGGAAAATGATGTCAAATTGTCTTGATACATTGGGTAAAATATCTATAATTATTTTTTGATGTGTAGGAATTTACTACACATAAATCTAACACATTTTTTCTTTGGAATGACTGAAAGTGCATGATTTCACATTAAAAGCCTCATTTTACTCTAAAACAGACATCACAAGTCAAACAGAAAGTAAAATAACTTTTACAATCTTAATAATTTAGGAAAATGATTTGTAATTAAAAGTTCATGTATAGGAATCGACCACACATCAATCTGAAACATGATGTGACCAGAATGCCTTAAAGTGTGTGTTTTCAATAAAAAAGTGTTTTTTCAAAATCATACAACAAATAGCAAAAACCAAAACAATTGCATCAAATTATCCTTATACTATGTAAAAATGATATATAATTCATTTTTTTGATGTAGGTATTTACCACATGTCAATCCCACACATGATGTGATTGGTGTGACTCAAAGTATGTGTTTTCATATTAAAAGTGTCATTTAAATCTAAAACATATGCCACATAGTGAAAACTAAGAAACAAATCTCATATTATCTTTATAAATTATGAAAATGAGACATCTTTATATTGTTATTTATAGGATTTTAATTTACATCAATATGAAAGATGATGTGGTAGGTATAACTCAATGTAAATTTTTTGACATTAAAAGTCTAATTTTACTCTAAAACATGTGTAACATAGAAATAACAATGTAAAAATGTCTTATTGTCTTTAATATTTATTAAGGTGATATATAATTAATTTTTGGCATATAGAAATTGACCTCATATCAATCTGACATATTATGTGGTTGGTATGACTCAAAGTGGATGTTTTAAAAATACAAGTTTCATTTTTTTACAATTGTGTCACATTGTCAAAGTTGAGAAAAATAGATCTGAATGATTTTATTCATTAATAAAA
The DNA here is from genome assembly GCA_963277665.1 of Viscum album. NCBI lineage: Eukaryota > Viridiplantae > Streptophyta > Magnoliopsida > Santalales > Viscaceae > Viscum > Viscum album. Next base: position 1,870,543,410 of record OY728159.1, read on the forward strand.
TTATAGAAAATTTATTTTTTACGTGTATATATTTATCACATTACAATTCTTCATTAAATTCCTCCATTAGGACTCAAGTGCATGTTTTAACATAAAAAAGTTTCATTTTACTCTAAATAATTGTTATAAATCCAAAACAAAAATATAAGCTCATATTGTCTTCATATTTTATAAAAATGATCCATTTGTAATTTTTGATGTGTAGAAATTGAACGCAGGTCAATCTGACGCATGATGTTTCCGGTAGGACACCATGTGTATATTCACAATAAAAATGTCATTTTAGTCTAAAACATAGTTCACAAAGACAAAATCAATAAAAAAGATCAGATTGTCCTGATACATTATTAAAATGAACCATAGTGCATTTTTGATGTGTTGGTTTCAACCGTATGTCAATATGACATATTATGTGGCAGATATGACTCAAAGTACATGTTTTCACATTAGAAGTTTCATTTTACTCTAAAACACGCATCCTATAGCTAAAACAGATAAAATGAGCTCATATTGTCCTGATACATTAGTATAGTAGTCCATAATTTATTTTTAATGTGTAGGTATTAAATGGATTCCAATATGACACCGTATGTGGGTAGTATATCTCAATGTTCATATTTTCACAATAAAAGATTCATTTTAATCTAAAGCACATGTGACATAGCCAAAAAATGGGTAAACAATCGTACATTTTCTTGATACTTTAGGAAAAAAATTCATAATTCATTTTCAATGTGTACGAATCAATATCACTTCAATCTGATGCACAATGTGGCCAATATAACTCAATGTACATGTTTTTAATATAAATGTGTTGTTTTAGTCTAAAACAGACATGACATATACAAAATCATGAAAACAATTGGTGATTGTATCTAATATTTATGAAAAGAATATATAAATATTTTTTGACATGTAGGAATCGTCCAAACATCAATCTGACACACGATGTGGTCAGTATGACTGAAACTGTGTGTTCTTAATATATGTTTGAAGAGAAACCCATGGCAGAATGTGTCAACCACGTTCATGTCTATTATGAAAACTGTAGTTAATAAAAAATAATTATTTTAATTAATTATATCATCAAATTGAAAAATAAATTATTAATATAATTAATAAATATTAATTCAATTAATAATAAAATTAATAATTAATAATGTAATTAAAATATTAGTAGTTGATGATATACTTATAGAGAATTATTAAATAATTAAGATAATTAATAACTGATAATATCATTAATAAATTTTGTTATTAAAAATAAAAATTATCATATATCTATTATATATCATTAATATTAATATTTTTATTTTTTATGAATTCTTACTATAATAAGCATTAAATATATTTCAGGGAACTGATTTGGTACAAAGGTTGATCGTAAAAAAACTATTATAAGAGTTTTATTTTTGTATATTGGGCTGTAATTTTTTCGGTTAATTGATAATACACCTCAATTTAAATATTTATTATGAGATTTCTTAATGTAACATTTGAATTGAAATGCTGGTGAAATGTAATATTTTTATTTTAATCTAGTTTTCAATAATATTTTTTTTCCAATCAGTTTATGATTTGAATATGATTTTCCGTTAGGGGTGTTGTAGGGCTGCAACTTCGTAAAAGCTACTATGGCCTTTATATGTGCTAATGAAAACATTCATAAAGTCCACTGTTATTAGCGCTAATGAAATAACTTATAAATCCCCCATTAATGAACACTAAAATAAAGAACTGATGAAGGATGAAATTATTAATTCTTTATTTTAGTACCGATAATGTTGGAATTTATAGCACTTTTGTTAGAACTGATAATTGTCACATGATTTTTAAGGGATATGAGTAGGTCAGTGCTTTTTAAGTCTAAAAAATTCAAATTATAGTGATGATAATGTTGGTTTCTAGAGTTTTTCATCCTTATATATAATTTTTTTTCATATATATTTATTGAAATAAATCTTTTGGGAAATTTAATCATATAGAATTGTATATATTTGGTAATCCAATTTCTATTGCAATGTTCTAGTGTGAAATTTTAGTGTATGTTTTAAATGGAAAGATATGAAGTTTATATATAAATACATTATGTGTTTTTACTTGTGTGTATGTACACTCCCCTCCCTAATCCAATATAAATATATTGTATAGATGGGATTACAACAACCAGACTTGAACACACTCAAACACCTTAGTGCGTCAAGCCTTATCCTACCCCATGGGAATTGAAAGACACTTACATGACCTATTTTATGGACTATCAATAGCCATTTATTGCTAAGGATTTTTAAGGCCCGAAGGACCTATGGTATGATGTGTTGATGTAACTTATTATTTTTTCACCCACATATCCCATGGACTCCTATTTGTGTCATTGTCCTTTGCATTGAATTTTGGATTCACACCATAGTGTCCTCCCAACGTAGCCATGTTCTGCATCACACCCGGGTTCGTTGCATGTCTGTGTGTCCTATGTTATGAAGCTCCTCATGGAACTCCCCAATGGGTTTCATCAGGACGATTGAAATGTTTTGGTGCCTTATATATCAATCTATCAATTCTCATAGGCCTCCATTTATAGAACCCAATGCTAAACCAAGATCTGAACCTACAATGTAGGATCCTCTTGGGGAACCCCATGGTTATCCTTTCCTATTCCATAGATAACATCATGTATCTTACTAAAATTATAATTACATTCATGCATAAATACAACCAACAATGACACACATTATCCCATATCATGAATATGAGTGGGTAGGGGTAGGTTGAATCACCCTGGAGTACCCTCCAACTCTCAAGACATTAACCCACCAACACCTTTCATCAAAGACCATTTATCACTATGTTATTACCCACTAAACACCCAATACCGACCACCCAACACCATCCTCCATTGCATCGTTCCATCACTTTTTCGGTTTCACGACCCATATATATTTTGGAATGTAATGGAAAAGAGGCTTAGGATCCTGCAGACCTAAATACATGGCCCCAAACCCCATTTTTTATAAATATTAAAACCACTAAAGTAATTATATATAGTACCAACACAATTATATTTCTACAATATTGATAATGTTCCACGGAATTAAATTGATGACATGTTTATAGTGAAAATTTTTAGTCTAAATTTACACTATAATCTTTCGGTGTGAAATTATTGTGCATGAATGTTCTCATTGTGAGATTAATATTAAAAATTAATTTTATGTAAAGGTTTTAATATGGGTTTTGTATATATTTTGGTATTTATTCATGAATTTTAATATCAAATACGTTGGGTACGAAAAATACACAATGAATTTTTAGTGAAAATGGTCATATATGAATGTTTGTATAATAAAAATTTCTAGCATAAATTTATACTGGAATATTATATTGTATATTTATATATGTATGTGTACATATCATTATTTTTGTGTACATTAATTAAATTATATACTAGAAACTATCACTTGAATTTTCCAGTGTAAAATTCACTATAAGTTTCCAATGTAGACTAACATCTTTAGTTGTATTAACATTTTTATATGTATGTATATATGTATGTACTGATGTTTTACAACATTAATTTGAATAAGAAATATAAAATGTGATATTAAAATATATATTAATACAAGTTCATTTGTGTTTGTATTTTCACAGAAATTTTTTATTGTTTATGTTTTTTAGTAAATACACACCAAATATTTGCAACAAAAATTATCAAATAATATTTTTACTGGAGATTTGAATTGAATATTTTCATATAATGTTCTGAATATCAATATGATTTCAAAATATTCAATATTAATTTATAATAAAACTTCTAGAATAATTTTATACAATATATATATGTATATATGTATGTCTGTATACATTTTCATTGGAAAATGAACATTTGTAATGTAAATTTTCATTAAAAACATTGGGTGGTGCATAAAAAGTTTTCATTGTCAATTAAATTTCATTTTCAAAATTCCACTAGTTACTAAAAATTTGTACTGTGAATCTTCATTGAAAATATATATTATAATTAAATTAGTTTCAATTGAAAATTTTCACTTCTAATCAAAATTATTTCTGGTAATTGGAAATTCTTAAAATAAATTTCCACTGAATATTTGATATTAATTTTATCTATAAATTTACAATAGAATTTTGAAATTTATGATTTAAAATAAAATTCTCAGTATAAATTTTCATTGTGAATTTTTATTGAAATAATAAATTGTAAATTTATAATTTTTATTTATAAATTCAATTTAATGAGTAAAAATTATATTAAAAAGAAAAATAAAATTAGATGAATTCCCATTAAAAATTCCATCTGGAAATATAGATTTTTTCATTCAGAATTATCTTTTATGTACCAAATTCTTTTGATAATTTACTTTTTAACTAAATTTGAAGTAGAAATATATGTTCTTTATTGTTAATATTTTTGTGAAATTTTTCCTGACTATTAATTTTCAATGTTGGCTTTAAATTTTAAATGTGGATTTTCATGGAAAATCTCCTATTATAATTTTTATTAAAATGTTATAAAAATCATTGGAAATTTCTATGTGTGTATGTATACATGTTGTAAATATATATATATATATATATATATTTCAAAAATATAATGGATTGTGAAGTTGACACCAAAAACATGATAAGATGCTAATCTGTCGCATTTATAGCATGGTCCTTGAAAATTTGGTAATATTTTGAAGTCTCATGTGAATGTTTTGATCGTGAATATATTCTAAAAACACTATAATGAAAACAATAGTGCTTATAAATCCCTTGATACATTGTTTTTTCTCATATATATACATTTTTAATTATAATAATAATAATATGACAACAAATATTCATATAAACATGTTATTAAAATAAGTTCAATTTTAAATATGTAATTATTTTTTTAAAGTATTAATTTTCAATTTATTTTTTATTTATAGTTATTTAAATATATATTAAATTCCAAATATCAGCTAATGAATTTGTGCAATGTTCTTAAAAAACTCAAAATTTTAAGTGCAATCAGTTTTTTAATATATATAATGCATTTCAAAAGCCAGAGTGGTACAGTTTTTACATCACTTTAACTTTTTATTTGCCAATGAATATATTTTTTAAATGATAAAATTAAAATAAAACACAAAATATTCACTTAAACATGTTAATAATAAAAGTTTAATCTTGAATATTTAATTATTTTTTATATGATTTTTTTCTCCTTCATTTTTTAAATTATAATTAATGAAATATTAATAAAATTACCTAAATAATTTAAATAATTTGATCATATTCATAGCACAACTAAAATATGTTAGTGAAATTAGTTTTTTAAATATACGAAATTAATTAGACAATACTTGGTTGTGTTATTTATATATCCCTTGATCCTTTGTTTTGTCTCATATATTTATATATCTATATTCAAATATAATTATAATAAAAAAACAATAATAAATATTTACTTAAAAATTTTAATAAAATAAGTTCAATTTTGAATATTTAATTATTTTTCTTATTTATTTAATTTTTGTTCATTTTTTTCAATTATAGTTAATGAAATATTAATTAAATATCCCAAATAATTTAAATAATATGGTAATAGTTGGAGAAAAACCAAAATATATTAGTATAATCATGTGTTTTTAATATATGAAATTAATTAAACACGAATCTTGGGTATTATTTAGGTAATTTTTCCTTTCTGTTCATTCTCTATAATAAAACTCAGGCCACCAACTACACGTGTCTCCACCATAGCATTCCACACATATATATTGGCTATTCTTAAGTTAAAACATCTCCTCAACATCTATTTCGAGTTTCATTCTCTCCTACCCCCTATGCACCTACCAGAGTCCCCCTCATGAAACCCACCCTCTTCCCCACTGCCTCCGACTCCACCTATGCCTCATCATCTTGGCCACCGCTCACCGCCTTCGCCACATTCTCCTCATCCCCCCTCCATTACACCAACCCCATCTTAAACCTTTGGATATTTCTCAATAAAAGTTATATCAACCTCAAATCATCTACATTCATCACCGATATTGTCAACTAATTATATCCTACTAATTTCATTATCAGTCCTGTCACATCACTTCAGCATATGATTTCTAAAATATTGTAGTATTTCTATGATTTAATATCCATAACCACCCTTTCCAATTTCGGATCTATAACCTCTCTATCAGGTAGGGTTTCTTTGATCTCTACATTAATTTTTCCATGTTTCCTCACTTTTCAATATTAATTAATTTGGCCATCACCTCATCTCCAACTACCAAACTTGCCCTGCCTATATAGTTTTGATTTTTCTTTTCCTCATAATTTCTATCGGGTTTTCTGATAATTTTGGGAATTTTTTATTCCTAATATCTAAAATTATATATGTTACTCTATCTTCTTACATAAATTCTCTTCCACAAAACATGGATATCTATAAAAATATAATATATTTTATGATATTATAGATGCCTCTTAGGTTTTTCCTTGAATTCTATTTCACTATGTTGAATAGAACATTTTTTTATCCATATTAGCTTTGTTATTGAATGGTAACTCACTACTATACAATGTGTTTTGTCCATAAATAATATAATTATATAGATTATAAATCATTCAATTTTTTATTCTTCTCTATTATCATTTTATCAAGTAGGTTGGAGATTCAGAAATGCTGAAATGTTGTTCATTCGTGTTATGGTATCTTCTCCTCATTCCACTTAAGTTGTGTTTAGTAGATATATTTTTGCAGTAATTAAATGGTTGTTGTCAAATTGTTGTGTAATATTATTGAAGTTGTTTTATAGATTTTTTTTCATATTTATTATATATATATATATTCATATTATTCATCTTTTTTCATATCTATTCTTATTTCTTAATAATATTTGTCTAGTTTTTAATAGTAATTTATTTTATTGTGCATATCTTCAAATAATGGTTCAAATATTTTTTATTACTTATATATATCATGAACTAAAGAGTAATAAAAATAATTTTTTAACCTAACAATTTCAAATTTCATATTGCAATATGTTTTTTACATTTATAATATTACAACATAAATAATTTTCAGTTTATTGTCATGAAATTTGTTAAGTTATAATATGTTTAGTTTTTCAATATCTCATTGATGTTCCCTGATATGATTACATATTTTTTATGGTTTTATAATTAAATAGATGATTACTGTAACAATGATTACTTCAATCAAATATATTTCACATTATAATTGAAATGCTATTATACATCTAATTATCTATGAAAATGATAATACCAATAAATTTATCTGACTATTGCACCATCCATGTCATTAGGTTTAGTAGAAAATAAATGAAAACAATTCTAATGTAAGCATACCATTTAAAATCCTGTTTACCTTAACCCATGGAATCATAATCAAAACTATTTTATAGTAATATCTCTCTCATAACATTTATTCTTTTTTTATACATCAACATTGTATGTTTATATACCACATCTATGTTACCTTATTTATTTATTCATAAATTTTATTTAATTATTTCTATTTCTTTCCAAACCAACCCAGATACCTAGGTACAATGATACCTAATTTGACTCTAACTTGTCCTGAAGGGACCAATCCCCATGGGTTGAAACTAAAACCAAATATCATACAATAATCAACTGAAAATGTTTTTTTCACAAAATAGTGGAAGAAAAAATATACAATTTGGTATTCTCAACACTATAAAGGGATAAAGTAATAGGAACAAATTTGTAAGACAATACACAATAATAAATCAACATAATACACATCATCTTCCATGGAAAAATTCTATAAATATCCCATATAATTGGTGTATTACATCTCCCTTGGTCACCTCCATAATTCCATGTCCCAAGGATCAAAAAATCCACCACCTCTAAGTTGCACTTTCCTATTACTTGGACCTGGCGTAAGATAATCTACAAATTCCCAAATTAAAAGTTGCGGTGTGATCAAATTTCCCAGTAGGGTCTCCCCATATGATCCATAATCGATTCCATAACAATTATACTAATTATGATTTAAATTTTAGTAAAATAAATAATGGCATAGAATTTACATATTTTCAACAAAATTTGATTTCATAATAAAAATGATGAAAGGTATTTTAAAACATGAATGAATGAAAATTTTATATAAAACATTTGTATAAAGTAGTTGTCTTGAATAAAACGGTTCAATAATAAATGACATGTAATAATCAAATCAAAGATCTAATAGTACCATGTAATAATCACTATAGTATGGTAGTTTCTATAAATAGGATACTCATAATAATCAATTAGTGATCACAACTCATTGTGTGAACATGTATCATTGCTCAAGCCTTTGGGACTCAACTACCCATTAGGGAAATCATGCTTCAATATTATAATGTTATTGTTATCATCCCCAAAACATTTCATGGGTGTCAGATACTAGCATTTTTGTCCTAATTACATACTATCTACCCATGTTCACATGTGATGAATTCAATCAATCAATCAATTATGGGAAAATGAAACATTTCAGATCATTTCAAAATTCAATTTCCTAGTTTTATTTTTCAAGGTGAATTTTTCATTTGAAAAACAAATCATAGGTTTTCATCAATTTTTGTATTTTTAAATCAAATTTTAATATTAGCCATTTATCTTAAGGATCAACATCAAAATATTTCACAAATCAATTTCAAAATGAAGACATCATTATTTATCAAATCCACCGAATGATTACAATTCTATTGAAATTGATAGGTTTCTCAAATTTTTCGTGAAATTTTAAAAATAATACATCAAGCACCTCAAATATGGGTTTTTAAATAATGTAAAAATTTATTTTAAATCAATCAAGTAAATCATGATTTCAATTATATAGTTAAATCATATAGAACCACCTACCTTTAATCAACAATCAACATCACTCCTGCAACAGGAAACACCAAAGAAGAAAAAAGGTAGAGGAGATCAATAAGAAAATCCTAGATCAAAAATCATCAAGATCAAACTATAATTCCATTGGATATCATGAGATCTTACCACTTCCAAATAAGGGCAGTGGATTGAAGGATAAAAGCAAAGCAAGGGAACTCACCAGAGATCATCTTCCAATCCAAGATATCTAGAAGTGAAGTAATCACCCAAAAATCATCCAGGTATCCCTAGGGGTTTGATATTATAGGTTTCACCGTGAAAAAATGGTTTTTGGTTGAAGTGCATAAAAATTCACTGGGCATGAGGTATTAATATTATGAAACCTATTTACAATGTGAATATACCGAGTGGCGTATACAGAGAAAAAGGCATCACCTCCAATTAAAACAGTCGATCTCGACTAGTTCACATCATGAAAAAAAATCATGGCTTAAAAATCATTCATGCATGAAATGGTTTCATGGATTCTACTATGTGATGGGTTCATGTCATGAATTACATTCATCTTGTGAATATTTACTATAGTCTATTAATACCTTGTTTATACATAAAAACTAAAAAAAGGCCTCCAACTCAGCCCAGACCCATAGAACACCCTCTAAATCATTTGACATAACTAATCATGGACTCAATTATTTTAAAAAGACATACATCCCTAAACGTATATCAAAACAAGTGTTAAGAAATACCTGAGATGAGGTCAATAAATGTTACAACCTCCTCATTATAAATATTTTCTATCCCCAAAAATTCTATCAAGAATATTCCATATCAAAAAGATGAGACCATTGATATCTCATTAGTTCTTTATTCTACCAAGTCTCATGATAATTATAACCATTAATTCATATTACACAAACCAAAGGTATCATATTTTCATGAAAACCCATTGCTTTAAAATGAACAATCCCGACTAGATTCTCAGTCATCGATAAATCTTGTGGAACATCATGATCATTCTAGATTAGGACATGGGAAGTGTTAGAAAGATACTTTCTATGATTTTATACAAGAAACACTTTCTGGTTCAAATTAAACTATGGTGGAAGTGTAAAATAACTATCCACTTTCCCCATTCAATCAATAATCTCAAAAGGACCCAAAAGCTTTAGTGAAAGCATTCTCTATATTCCAAGGTGTTGGTTACCCAACTTATGTGAAACTCTCAAAAACATTTTTTCACTAATAGAAAACACAAATTGTCCCCAATTATGATTAATATATGTCTTATACCAACTTTAATCCATCGCCATCCTATGACAGATCATCTAAATCTTCATCATCATATCATAGACTAAACACGATCCAACCAAGTAACAATCACCAATCACTAGACTATAAAATATGGTTATATAAGGTAACCCATGAAAAGTCTTAATAGAATCTATTTTTATAGTGTACATGTAACTATTTTTGTAGGAAAACACAAAAAGTCCCAAATGGTTTTCCCAAGGTCCACCAAAGTCAAGAACTCAAGCACGGATCATGTCCTCAAAAATATATATTGAAAAATATTTATGGATAACATTTAAGGGATGATATGTCATTCTAAAATGTTACCAGGATCCCATTTCCTTTTAAAGGCCACTCTTGATGCTCAAAGTGAAATAAGGATCCCTATCAGAGGATAGAGTAGATGGAAATTGATTTAATCTAACAATCTCTTATACATTGAGATGACCCAAGTCCTCAACATTGGTAGTATATAGAATGAGTATAATTTTATACAATTTGTCCAGACTATTAATCACAACCTATATTTCATTATTACCTTTAATATTACACGGAATCCTAACCAAAGAGTACATATAAATCTCATATCACTTCCAATTCGGCACTGGAAGTGGTTGAAGCAAGTCCAAAGGAATATTGTTCTTAGCTTTGGCTATTTGTATGTATAACAATGAGAAAAAAATTAAATGAAGTCATTTTTCATACCTAGCCACCAAAATCACCACCATATATCATAGTACTTCTTTGTTGTACCAAGGTGTACTCCCCATTGGGAATTATGGGAATCCCCTATCACAACCATTCTCATGGAAAAATTTACAACGCATCGATTTTGGAAACATAGGATACTATATGAAGAGAACAACTAGTAAACAATGGTCTCCCCACTACAAAAAGAGTCCATAATTCCACTAAATAAATCATAAAACATCTTATCCCAAATAATAATCTTTACAATAGAGGACGTCTGCTACACACTCACCAAAACAACATCAGACTCATTCTCTAGGACTCCCAAATGCAACTGAGCTAAGAAAACCGTCATATTCCACTATTATGATGATTCTTTCATAGCCTGGGTTGGATGTTTCATAATAAAGGCATAATTAGTGACATTCCATTTTATAGGGCTATAGAAATTGTTGAAATCAATGAACTATAGGTACTCCACCCACCACTTTTGTCGCAGGTACACATATTTTTGAGAATAGATACAACTCATGATTTTGTGATCGGAATAAATGGTAAACCTTTAACTGAAAAGGTAGTGTCACCGAATCCTTATAGAATGAATCATAACTGTGATCTTGAGATCATTGGTCGTATAATTATTATCACATGGTCTATTATTTCTAAAACCATGGGCTACCATCTGATCAACATTCATAAGGACATAGCCCAAACCCGAATGTAATGCATCACAAAAGACCACATAGCTTGGCCCAACCTCTAGAGGAGTCTGCACTATAATAGAAGTCAAAATTTATTTCAAATATATAATATTACTCTAAAGTTTCTTATCCCAAATGAACATCACTCCTTTTTTGAGTGATAGAGGTCATCAATAAATCCAACTTTAGGAAAACTTTGATGCCTCTTCAGTAATATCCCACCAAACATAAGAATCTATGAATCTCAAAAACATTACGTAGTTTCTCTCATGTCATTAAAACACTAAATTTATCATGATAAACTAAAATACCATGTTATAATACCATGTGTCTTAAGAACAACTCCGCTCGAATCCAGAAAATACATTTTGAAATATTTGCATAAGGTCAATGATTTCTTATGATTTACAAAACTGCTCTCAAATGACAGACATTTTCCTCCTCAATCTGAGAAAAAACTAGGATGTCATTCAAAAATACCACATTGAAAGAGTCAAGGTACTTATGAAATATGATTTTCATTAAATCGATAGAAATTACAAGAGCATTTGTTATACTGAATGTTATAACATGATACAAAATATAAACATACATACTCTTGACGACAGTCATCTAAATGTAAAATTCATTAATTATCAACTAGTGATAACCAGATCGATGGTAGATCATCGAGTACCACATAACCCCATTAATTTGGTCAAACAGATAATCAATTATCTTTCATTGCAAAGAAAAAATGTGTTGCCCATGGTAAAAACAGTCATATGAAAAATTTATATAGAGAATCATTTAACATAGAATTAAATTATTTCAACTGTATTGTTTTAAGATAGTTATAAATAATTGATACATGTTGAGTACCAGGTACTAAATTAATAGAAAAATCATCCTTCATTACTGGTGTAAGAACGAGAAATCATAAGGAAAAGCATTAGGAAACTAGAAAAAAACTAGAGGGATATCATATCTCAAATATTATCACTCCAAGTTGAAAGATTACATCAATATTACCCTAATAAGCTCTGAAAAATATTTTCTAGCTCTACTTGACCTCATTTTTTATTCTCCCTAATATAAATAGCACACCCCATCAGCCACAGTATAGGAAACCCTCCCAAGATAATAATAAATACATTCCTTATGAGCAATCATCTAATCCATACGAACAAATATTTCAAGAGGTTTCACATATAGAAATATATAGTTTTATATAAGATCACTATATGATAAAGAGAAAATTATTGCATGACACCGAAGACCCTACACTCTCTTTATTCTGAGGGGTGTAGTGATATCCACCACATAAGACAATGTGTCCATTGGAAGATTCTGAAAATTCAGAACATGGGTCGATATAAACAAGTTAGATTGCCTAGTATCAAATAAAACAATCACTAATGATGAAGCTATAGTGATGGTATCTCTCATAGTTGTTGGACCTACATTATCTTCCTCTAAAGACTCTTCCACTGTGTGAAGTATCTTTATTCTTGAAGCATGTTGCTGGAACACAATATTTATTAAAGCATCTGATTTCATTGTATTACTCATTAGTGATGTTGATCCATTTACATTGTATGGATTTTAAAATAAATGGATGAACTTTTGTTTTTTTCATAGAGATCACATGAAATATAGGTCTTTAGTGCCTCAGTACAAACCCATTTCAGATTCACAATATTTCAATAATGAAAAAATATCCATGGGACTCTTCAATACAATACAAAAGATATTGATGATTTTTACTATAAAAAACCACCATGAGACTCATCATGCTTTATCATCCATTTAAATGAACATACATAACTACCACTGATAGAAAATGGAACTCTCATCATCCCAGACATACTAGATAGGTCAAGCTCAACCATCAATTCTATATCCAACACATCAATATAAGAATTGATCTTCATAAAGAAAACATGTGATCTGTTATTAGGTGATATACCCTTATCAAACATTTTCTCCCTCATATTTTCAATGGTTACAACCTTTGGAAAAAATATAACATTCTCTACAAAATTATTCACAAACAGTCTCATGGCTATCACCCTATTGGAGGTTGAGAAGCACCAGAGCCTTTTTAAAAAATATAGATTTTGAATAAAACTGGTCATTTAAAATAACTCTATTGTCCTTCCACTCCAATCCCCCATATTTCATTACTATCACAATCAAATCCATATATCCCTTGTTAGGCCCCTCAAGACTAAAGTTATGACATTATAACATTAGAGATTCTTGAATTTCCAAGAACTCAAAAAATAGTTCTATTATTTTCTACCAATTCTGATCCTCTTGAGGATCATTAGAGCCTTGGAAAGATGGTTTTTTCTAGTGAAGAAACTATTGAGTGGGATCTCTAGATTCATCATTTAAATATTCCACTACCATAGTATGAACGAGAATGCGTATAGGTACCTATCCTAGAGCATGGGATAAATTCACCACAATCCCAACAAGATTCTATTCAACCATAGGATTCACCTGTTGTTGTTCACAAGCATCTTCCTTCTATAACCTATTCAAATGTCACCTTAGAGGAATTATGTTGCACACATCAACAAGAAACATTTAAAACCTCAAAAAGGATATGCATATCAATAAATCAAACAAGGGATTAAAAAATATCACTTTCATCAAGAAAAATTCAAGAATGTTTTTCCAACATACATAAATCAGAAGAAGAGAAATGTTTAAAAATTTGATCAATTTATTCTTCAAAGTAACCTTTCCCATACAACTATGGTGTCTTGAGGATTGTTACGATGAGATATGGACAATAAATTTCTCATAATTACCTCTTTTGTCCCATTAATATTACCTCCTATCTACCTGGACAACCCAACTACATACTAACATTAAAAAAAGGTAGAAAACCTAGATCTAATACCACTTTATCACAAACTAGCCCGAATATCCCAGTATGCTGATACCTGAGCTGGCTCTGACATGTCCTGAATGGTGATCCCAACACCCATGGGTTGGCGACTAGCAGCTGACATCATACAAGAATCATAAGGGAACAATATTATACACATAATGGTGGATGAAAAAAGGTACAAGTCAGTATAATCAACACTCGAAATGGAGAAATTATGAGAAACAAATAGGTAAAAGAATACCCAAAAAAAGTCACACTATATATATATCAATGTAAAGTATCAGACATATCCTATGTAATAGGAGGATCACATCACCACTAGTCACCTCCATGACTCTAGGCCATAAGGATCAAGAACATCCACCACCTCCATGTGGCACTTTCCCTTTTCTTGGACAAGGCATAAGATAATATACGAATGCATGAAAGCTAAGGTACGGTGTGATCTAAGAAGCCTAGTAGGGCCTCAAAAAGTGTTCCATAATAAATTACATAACAATTTATCCAATTACTAGTACAGTTTAAATAAAACAAGCAATGGAATGAAATTTCAATATTTTCAACAAAACATGCTTTCATAATAAAAAGATGGCAGAAATTTAAAAACATGGTTAGATGAAAATTTTATATAAAACATTTGTATAATGAATTTTTCATGAATAAAACAGTTCAATAATTAATGGCATGTAATCATGATATCATGAATCGCTTTGAAACATGTAATAATCCCTATAGTACATTAGTTTTGGGGAATATTTTCCTCACACTACTCAATCAGTGATTTCATCTCAACGTGTGCACAAGTCCCACGACTCAGGTCATCGAGACTCAACTCCCCCATCAAGACAATCATGTCGCAGTTATTTTTTGTCAGTGTTGTTATCATCAAACAATTGACAGGGGTCATATCCTAGTATGTGTTTCCAAATTACATGTTAACTACCCATTTTCACATGTGTTTTAGTCAATCAATCAATAAATCATAGGAAAATAAATTCAAAATAAAATTACCCAATTTCGGTTTCCAACAAGCCTTACTCATTTCAAAAACAAATCATAAGATTAATTCAGGCCTTTTTTGAATCATATTTCAATTTAATACATTTATCTTATGGTTTAACATAAATAATTTCATTAAATCAATTTCCCAATCAAGCCAATATTTTTTCCCAAATACATCCAATGATTTCAATTCCTAGGAAATTGGGGGTTTTTCACAATTTCTATGCCCATTTAGAAACAAAACATCATTAATATAAAATATATGTTTTTAAATCATTTAAAAACACATTTCAAATCAATCATGAAAATTAGGGTTACAATTGTAGGGTAAAATTATAAATATCCACATATCTTTAACCAGTGATCAAATCAATAGCCGCAAGGGGAAACACCAACAAAAAACAATGTTTGGGGAGATCATTAAGGAAGTCATATATCACAAATAATCAAGATCAAACCGTTATTCAATTGATAATCATGAGATCATACCACTATGAAATAAGGGTACTAGAGAAAATGATAAAACCATAGCGAGGGAACACATTGGAGTTGAAACACCAATCCAAGATGACCGAAAGGAAAGGAATCATACAAAATTTATTTGGGGAAGCCCTAAGGGTTTGAGAGAAGTGTTTGTATATAAAAAGAAATACAATAGTGCAGAAATCGTTTCTTACGTCACCATTTTTTACGTCGGTAATATATAACCGACGTAACAATGCGGCGAGTAGATTTTTCACGTTGGTTATTTTAATAAACGATGTTACAAATCGCGCCTGTTGGGTTTTTAAGTCGGTTATCTTATAACGGACGTAAAAAACCAATGCGTGATGGGGTTTTTTATGTCGGTTTCCAAATAACCGACGTAAAAAACCCACCTGTGCATTGGTTTTTTGACGTCGGTTATTTGGAAACCGACGTAAAAAACCCCCCGCGCATTGGTTTTTTTACATCGGTTATCTTATACCTGATGTAAAAAACCAAAGAACCGGGGGGTTTTTACGTCGCTTATAAAATAACCAACGTAAAAAATGCGTAGATATCTCGTTTTTTAAGTCGGTTATAAAATAACCGACGCAAAAAACCAAAGCGCGGGAGCTTTTTTACGTCGGTTTTATGATAACCGACGTTATAAAGTTAAAAAAATATTTTATAACGTCGGTTATATAATAACCGATGTTATAAAACATTTAAAAAAATTAAATCCCGTGGACTGTCATTTACAATTTTTCGATTGACAGTCCGCCGGATCGTCTCTCTCTCGCGCGGTAAACCCCAATCGGCTCGTCGACCGACCTGCGTTAAACTCATTTTGGCTTCATTGTTTATCTTCTTCACTCCTCTCGGATCTATCATCTCTACACGCAACATTCATGTAAGCCTTCCACGAATTTATTTCGTTAGTTTTTGTTTCGATTCATGATGTGCTTTTCATTCATTTTTGAATCTCGTGGAATTTTTTGTTATTTCAAATGGTTATTATGTCCATTCAACTCGCAACATTCAACTCGCAACATTCAACTTGCAACATTCAAGCAGGTGTATTTTGGATAAGACTATTTTTAACTCTTATTCTAGATTTTTATTCTGATATACGCTTTACGATTCTATAGTACAATGAAAAAGTAGATTCATTAAAACTTCTTAAACCACTTATACATCATCTTTTCTTCTGAAATACGAATCAGTAACAACTCCAATATGATCGCTATATTGATCTATCTGAATACCATCAACTTCATTACGAGCAACCTCTTAAGTATCTAAATAAATCAACATCTGATAAAAATATTACTATAACCATTAGAACATAGATATTTGACTTCACAACCATTCAAATTATTCAATCATTTAGAAAGAATAATTAATTTTAAAACATTTAGGATTAGCTTCAGCGAAATATAAAAAATAATGGGTGGTATTATAACGTTCCATTCTTCCAGCAACATTATTATTTCTTACTTAGCTGGAATGTGTCTTTCTGGATGAAGATTGGTAGTACTTATTTTCTTAAAATCATATTTTCAATATGATTGTCCAGAAAATGATTTTCATGAATGAAATTGGACCAGGTACAATCAGTAATACCTATCCTTAAAATATCATTCAACATTCTTACATCAGTATTTTTTTCAAAAAATTATGATTTTTAGAACTCCTAGATCAGAAAACCATCATCTGTTTTCATCTGCATTCATAAAAATATCAATTCATACCTATTACAATCAAATCTTTCATTCTGGACTCATGGTGAGTCTGATAATACATTTCTTCTTTCAGTCATCTCCTAAAAATGATGGACCTTTTCATGCAAAGAGTATCTGATTTATTGAATACGATGGTATGTCCAATTTTTCAACAAAACCAAGTGAGGTGATTTCTTTTATTATTAATAATTCATAAAAAAATTATAATACCTAAATATTATTATCATCCTTTTCAGATTTTTCATTATAAAAAAGGTAAAGGGTACTTTCTTTTCATTCTCAAGTTAAATTATATTTTTTATAAAGGTCTTTTCTATCTAGGTAGAAATAATTTAACGATAATTAGATTGAATTAGGTATATTATCTTATCTTACCATCCAAACACATTTTTATGTATTAATAATTATTATGTTTTGTAAAAACAATTATGACCCCCATTTCATTTTTGTTAGTTAATTGATCTACGAAAGTGTTATAAATGATTTGATGATCACGATTCACCCATATATATGGTTAGTCATTATGTGACATTTGGGTCCATAATATCCTTCTAATGCATTCGACAATGCATTATATATCATGGATCAATATAGGATACAGATGGTTATACCATGTCCAATGTGTTATGTGATGTGTCTCGTAAGAAATATTATAATAAATTATAGGAAAGGTGATTAACATGTCCCAATATGAGGTGAATGAAACTATGTTTTCCCTTGACATATGTTATGACTTATATGATTATGTTTGTGCCACACTCTTATGTTATTCCATATTCCAATGTTGTGATATTGTGAATAAGGTTTTTTAAATCATGTTCCCACTATCATATAAATCATGTCTTATGCTATGCTAAAATTGTTATACTTGGACTCAGGTTTTATGATCTATGATTATTTCGAACAGTTTCACTTATCTTTTTGATCATGTGCTTTGTGTATTCTCTTATACCCCCATGGATATCTTTTTATGAGATTAGATATTATATTTATATATATCATGTTTACCCATAATGAGTATCGTAAATCAAATCTTTTATTATTTTCATTCCCTAAGTTATAAAAATAAGTATTATGTAGGATGATTCAAAAATTTAATCTGGGAGATGAGTTGTTTTATGTGTGAAACCCAGGCCAAACACATATGTATTTTTTTTATTGGTATTACATATATATAGTTCGACATATACTTTTTTTTACATTACCATGATATTAACATTACTTTTTCTAAAGAAATATTAATGTCCTTAGATTATATATCGGATCAAAACGATATAGTAATTCTAATATATAATCAAAATGATCAGATAATATGACAATATTATTAAACATAAAATAAATGGTCTATATTCATATTTCTAACATGACACTTACGATGTATAGCAAATTGGTATTGGGTACTTATGAAAACTACTACTACTTTCATGATTTCGACACTTGAAAGTGTTGAGTACTTTAGATCACAACGATTGAACAACAAGCATGAATAACACATGTTATATGCTCCATTAGGTATTCCTATATTTTAACATGTTTATTAGTATATTGGCATGAGATTATTATAAATGTGTATCATCTGATCATATTCACTTATTCCAGATAAAAATCATTTTGTTTATGTTTTATTGATGTATATTTTATTTGGAGAATCATTAGGCGTCATGGTTTTCTTTGATTCAATGAAATTTAAAACTGTTATATCTGACTATATTTTGTTTTAAAAATAATATCCAAGCATATTTTTTTAAATACATATAGATTTGTTTTATATTTTAAATTTTTTTACATTCAAATTATGATTTTTTTCATATAAACATGTATTTGTCTTATCTTAAAAAAATATATTTTTTGTTGATATTTGTTATAGGTAATAATGAGTCGAAGTTGGATTACGGCACATCGAATGAGCAATGAATTTGAGGAAGGTGTTGATGCCTTTTTGGAATTTGCAAAATGAAATGTTCCAAGTAGTGGCATTTTTTTCTGTCCATGCCTGAAATGTTTGAATATGAAGAAGTTGATATGTCATGGTTTTAATCCGAGTTACAGCCCTTGGATTTGGCATGGTGAAACTGGACAGAATGTCACTGATGATGATGATTCGCAAGATGGTAAATCTGATGGAATTGAAGAAATGATTTGTGATATTGTAGCAGATCAAATTGAGATAGAACCGACAGTTGCACGTCTATATGGTGATGCTAAAAAACCATTATATCCTGGTTGTACAGATTTTACGGTTTTTTCGGTGGTGTTAAGATTGATTAACCTGAGGGTGAAGCATGGATGGAGTGACAGAAGTTTTAAAGAGCTGCTACAATTGATGAAAGACATTATTCCAAAAGATAACGATCTTCCAGATTCACATTAAAAGCCAAGAAATTATTATGCCCGATGGGATTGGGATACAAGAAAATACATGCCTGTCTGAATGACTTCATTATATATAGGAAGGAATATGAATTTCTATTAGAGTTTCCAAAATGTGGTACATCACGGTATAAGGTGAAAGAAAAATCACAGGGTGATGTAGAGATTACAAAGCTCCCTTCAAAGTTATTTTGGTATCTTCCTATAATTAATCATTTCAAACATTTATTTGCTAATTCACATGATGCAAAAAGGCTAAGATGGCATGCTGAAGAGCGGGTATGTGATGGAAAAATACGTCATCCAGCTGATTGTCCACAATGGAAGAAAATTGATGAGCAATATTCTACATTTGGAAATGAAATAAGAAATATCAGACTAGGGTTGTGCACAGATGGAATGAATCCATACCGAACACTCAGTAGCACACATAATTCATGGCCTGTTTTATTGGTAATTTACAGCCTCTCTCCTGAAGTTTGTATGATGCGCAAATATGTCATGTTGAGTACAATGATCTCTGGTGCAAAGCAACCCGGTAATGATATTGATGTTTACTTGTCACCGTTGATTGATGATTTGAAACTGTTATGGGATGATGGTATTAGGGTGTATGATTCTTATAAAATGGAAAATTTTCAACTGCTTGAAGTGCTTCTGTTCACTATAAATGACTTCCCAGCGTATGGAAATTTGTCTATATACAGTGTTAAAGGGCATAAAGCATGTCCAATTTGCGAACAACAGACGTCTTATTGTCAATTGCATCATGGGAGGAAAACAGTGTACATGGGTCATCGAAAGTTTTTGCCTATGGAACACCCTTATAGAAGACTAAAAAGGCATTTAATGGCTCACAAGAATTTGATACTCCTCCAAAACCTTTATCCCCTAATCTGTATTTTGAGAGGGTGAAAAACCTGGACGTGACATTGGGAAAGACACAGAAATCTGGTAATGATAGACATATTTGGAAGAAAAGGTCAATTTTTTTGAGCTACCATATTGGAGGTATCATGAAGTTAAACATAATATTGATGTCATGCACGTGGAGAAGAATATATGCGATTCTTTGATTGGAACATTGTTAGATATTAAAGGAAAGACTAAAGATGGGTTGAATTCAAGATTAGACTAACTATCAATGGGAATACGTTTGGAGTTATCTCCCACTCCTAAAGGAAGACGAACATTTCTTCCCCCGGCTTGTCATACATTATCGAAGAGGGAGAAAATTAACTTCTGTCAGTGTCTTCATGATACCAAAGTGCCTCAAGGTTATTCTTCTAATGTAAAAAATTTTTTCTTATTAAAGGACTTGAAGTTGATAGGTATGAAATCACATGATTGTCACGTCATGATGCAACAAATTCTACCAGTTGCATTGTGTGGAATATTTCCCATTCATGTCAGAAAGACTATAATGAAGTTGTGTTATTTTTTCAATTCAATTTGTAATAAGGCGATTGATGTGAATGCTTTGAACATTTTGGAAAAGGATGCAATTGTTATACTTTGTGAATTGGAAATGTATTTTCCTCCAACTTTTTTTGATATAATGGTGCATTTAATGATTCATCTGGTTTGAGAAATAAAGCTTTGTGGACTTGTATATCTTCGTTGGATGTTTCCTTTTGAAAGGTATATGAAAATATTAAAGGGGTATGTTAAAAATCTATATCGACCTGAAGCCTCCATTATTGAAAAGTATATTTCTGAGGAGGTAGTAGCGTTTTGTACGAGCTACTTGGCTGCGGCGCAACACATAGGTTTGCCTCCATCTCGCCATGAACGAGTTAATAATGAGGGAAAGGGGATTCACGGCTTGAATGTCAAATCATTGTCAGCTGAACAGATGAAGAAGTTAGAATCATACATCTTGAATAACATAGCTGATGCTCAACCATATATCACATTGCAAATTAATGAGTTGAAACAATGTCATCCAAAGAAGAAAGAAATGTGTATTTTGAATGAGCACAACAAAACTTTTTTTTCATGGATTAAAAAGACTTTGCTTGGTAGATCAGATGTATCAGAGACATTAAAATGGATAGTGGGAGGTCCATGTTTAAATGTGATAACATGGTCTAGTTATGACATTAATGGTTATACATTTCATACAAAAGCTCAGGACAACAGAAGTGCAGTTCAGAATATTGGTGTATTGGTGTTTGCAGAAGAAATGCATTTTTCGAGTGCTAAGGACAAAAACCCAATTTCTGCATCAAATGCATATTATGGAGTGATTGAAGACATATGGGAGGATGATTACATTAAAATTAAAGTTCCCATTTTTATCTGTAAATGGTTTAACGATAACAACAGTGTCAGACATGATGAATTTGGAATGACACTTGTTAATCTGAATAGATTGGAAGACACAACTGATTCTTTTATAATGGAAACACATGCAAAATTTTTTTGTTGTTGTTGTAGATCAATCAGATATGTAGTGGGATATTGTTTTACAAGGGAAAAAAAATATATTGGTGAGGATGAACTTGATGAATATGCTGATTTATGTGAGATCCCTACTTCCATGGGTATATTAACAGAACATAATGACGATCATGTTGAAAACATAGTATGTGCCATAAGGAACGATCACGACGAAGGAATTTGGGAAAACAATCCATCTGTACATTCCTAAAATTACATGTAACATATGTTTATTTCTTGTTTACATTTATTTTTTCCATAAATGTTAGATATTGTAAGTTTTTTATTTATTAAAACATGTTTTAAAATAAAATAAGTATATGTTTTTGTTTGTTTTAAGTTTGTTTAGTTTACTTTATCATGTTTATAACCATTACATGAATTTTAAAATGCTTATTTTTGTTCACTGACAATTACTTTACCATGTTTACAATGTTTTCCAGGTTTACCATTTTTACCATCTTGACCATCTTGACCATCTTTTCCATCTTTACCATTGTTTAACATGCTTACCATATTACCAATGTTTACTATTATGTAACTTAGTACACTTTTCTATTTTCTGATTACAGTAGTATTAAAATATTTGAATTTGTATATTTGTTCACTGACAATTACTTTACCATGTTTACAATGTTTACCAGGTTTACCATTTTTTCCATTTTTTACCATATTGACCATATTGACCATCTTGACCATCTTTTCCATCTTTACCATTGTTTAACATGCTTACCATATTACCAATGTTTACTATTATGTAACCTAGTACACTTTTCTATTTGCTGATTATAGTAGTATTAAAATATTTGAATTTTTATATTTGTGAACTGACGTTTGTTTTTTTGATTTGAAGGATAATGACAGATCATTCAGATGATCAACCACATGATTCTGGAGAGGAGCATATTGCTGGTCATACCTCTGGGGATGAACATTCACATGATCCTATTATGACAATGAGTTCAAAGGTTGGTAAACGTGGGTGCACACGTTTACAAAAATTATCACTTGCCCGTACGCAGGATCAGAGGATAGTAGTTGAGTTTGATGATGATGATATTCCTAGAGGTCCGAATGCCATAGATTTTAAGAGTTTTGTTGCAACTCAGGCTAAGACCACAGTAAGAATTCTGTATGATGATTGGAGAGGTGTGGATAAATTGATTATCTCTCAGTTGTGGGAGACGATTTTTGTAAGATCTTTTTTCATTGTTTGACCATTCTTTTAATGTTTCTAGTATATAAAATATGTTTAACCTCTTCTTTATCAGATGACATTTGATATTCCTGACACTGGAGGAGTCAGGAAGAAATGCTTATCGTTGGCTTCCAGGAGATGGAGGGATTTCAAATCAACCTGCTCTTCTGATTTCATTTATGGACATAGGAGTCATGACAATCCATGTCCTATATATCCATTTATAGATGAAGACACATGGAGACAGTTTTTTGAAAGTAGAAAAAAGAGTCATTTCTGGTAAGGGCAATGTAAACTTTTATAAACTTTCTTATATAAATTATTTTATTAATGATTTGTTAATGATTTCTTATTCTTAAATTATAGAAAACAAGGAAAGCTCATCAGGGGATCCAATATAAAAATGTATACCCTCATAGTTTATCTCGGGGAGGGTATACATTATTAGAAGAAAAAATGATAGCGGAAAAATTTCAACAACTAAGAGCTGAGTCTTCAAGCTCTGGAGAGGTGGCCCCTCCATCCCCTCCATCGAGACATGAAAAATGGAAGAGATCTCGGAAGGGAAAAAAGGGCAATATCTTTCTGAAGAATCGAGAATCGTAGCTAAGAGGATTGTAAGATATCTATTTAATTTATTTAAGTTATCCTTTTTCTTCATATAAGTTTCAATAATTACAGAAATGTTAAATTAATTAATACATGACTCTCTTGAGGAGCAGAGTTCAGAGGGGACATTTACAGCTACTGGGAGGGAAGATATTTTATTTGCAGCATTGGGAAGGCCCGAACATCCTGGTCGTGTAAGAGGATATCCGGCATGTGTATCGGTATGAAAAGTGTTTACACGTTCTTCAACTTCTAACATTGAGGGGGTTTATAAAAAAAATAGAATCCTTGGAGGCTGAAGTTCAAAATATTAATGCGATGATGAAAGAAAATATTAGAGAGTCGGTGCAGTCTATGTTTGCAGAAAGGCAATGAAAATTTCAGATTGCAGCGCCCACTCCTCCACCTCCCCCTGCAGACCCCATTATTTATCCTCCACCTCCACCAGTAGCTCCCACTCCCCCACCTCAGCCTGTGGACCCCATTTTTTTTCCTACGCCTCTGCTGCAGCTTCCTACATATTGCGAGTTGTATGTTGATGATTCTAAACATCATATAGTAGCATACAGGTTGGTATATTGTATAGGAGATACAGTTCATCATCAACAATTAGAGGTAGAGAATCAGAGGGTCACTGTACAGGATATTATAGATAGATCAGCTAGGGTTCCAATACCTACAGATGAGGTGGCGACAGTTGGACAGAGTATCGGCCATTTTTTAGTTTGGCCATCCAGACTTCTTCGACTCATTACCATAGAGGTATGAATTTTATATCTTTTATTTCATTTTTTTATTAAAGTTGTTTTATCATTTGAAAACTACTATAAATCTCAATTTTTTTTCACAGGAATACTTCAAAGGTAAAGAAATACTGTATAGACAACAACAAAGACAACAGGCAATGACATCAGATACAGATTCCAATGGTCTTGACAGATTGTCATGATATTCAGATTTCTTATTGGGTTTTTATGAGTTTCCAATGGAATCTCATGTTTGTGGACGTGAAATAAGTGTGGGGATTAAAAAATCTCATATCATGGAGCTTGTTACTGGAGATAAGTTGGCCATAAACGTGGTGCAAATTTTTTCCATGTAAGTCTTAACACCTATTCCCTGCGTTATATTTATTAAAAATGTATACTTATATATGTTTTGTATTAGGTATCTTTATAAAATTTGTGAGAGGAATGAAATGTTAGAAGTATATGGATTCATGGACCCGCAATTTATTTCCCTTGAAGCATGTGCATTGACTGAGGAACAAAGAATGTTTTATATTGCTGAAAGATTTGAAAAGAATATAATCCAACAATGTTGGATGATGCCATTTTGTGAGAGGTATGAAACACATTTCTCTTAAAGAGTTAATTATCTTTTAACATAAAAAACCACTAACATTAAATTTCCTTTTATCAGTAATCATTGGATGTTAGGGATTTTATGCCCAAGGGAGAAAGCTCTTTATTGGATATGCACTGTTCATGGTGATGTGCAGACAAGTTTTAAGAATATATTTGAAAAGTAAGTTTCAATTTCTCAATTTTTTTATATATTATAATGAATTTTAAATTTACCCCATTCGTATTATTTTCTAACAGTGCATGGGTCTACTTACAAAAAAACACAAAGAAAAGAAATTCAAAGATCAAATATGTAAATGAGAAGGTAAATTTCCATTTATAATTTGTACCTTTTGATTTATTACATAAAAATAATATATTGAATTTACACTCATTCAGAACAGAATTTTCATGAAAAACAAGGCCTCATCGAATGCGGATATTATATGTTAAGATTTATTTATGAAATAATAACAACTGGGACAGTTGTGAATTTTGACCTGGTACGATTTCCTCTTAAACTTTGCCATAATATTTCAATTTGATTTATTCATTATACACGTTTACTATCTTCTTTTTCATTTGTAGCTTTTTGATGACCCTCAACCCTATACTGCTGAAGACATCAAACACGTACAAGTGGAGTGGTCAAATTATTTTACAGGTTTGATTGAATTTTAGTCGTTTGTAATGTAAAATATAATTTTGAATATTGTCGTTTTAATTGTGTATTTGGTAGTTGTTTACATTTGATTTAGTTTTTTTTTTGAAGTTGACAGTGTAAGTTTTGAATGTTATATAAGTGAATGTTTAATTTTGTTCTACTTCTTGTTTTGGTTTACATTTGATGGTTCTTCTGGTATGGATTTGGGTTTGTGGGGGAGGGGTTCCAAGGGTGTGGGGGTGTGTTCAGTGGGGTTGGGGGTGTCCAGCGGTCTGGGAGGGCTGTCCGGTGGGGTGGGGGGACATTCCTGGGGTGTGGCAGGGATATCCAAGGGTGTGGGAAGCCGGTCCAGGGGTGTGGGAGTGCTGTCCAGGGGTGGGGGGGTTGTCCAGGGGTGTGGTGGGTGCTGTCAAGTTGGGTGAGTGGGTGAGGAGGTGCTGTTCAGGCAGGTGGGGGTTGTTGAGGGGTGCTTGGGGGTGTTCGGGGGTTGGGGGGCAGTCCAGGAGTGTGGTGGGGGCTCCAATGGGGTGGGGGAGGGTTGTCCAAGGGGTATACATGAGGGTGGGAGCTCTAATGGGGTGGGGGAGGGCTTTCCAAGTGGTATACATGAGGGTGAGGGCTCCAACGGGGTGGGGGAGGGATGTCCATGGGGTATAAATGAGGGTGGATGCTGTCTAGTGGGTAAGTTTTATATGTTATCTATGTACATGCTTAATTTTGATGTACTTCTATTTTTGTGGTACGATTTCTTGATTTGTTTTCTGGTTGATTCTGGTGGAGATAAGATCACTGCATTATGTTTAAAAAAAATTTGGTTTATCACGTCGCTTATTTAATAACCGACTTGATAAAATGCCTGGAAAATAGTTTATCACGTCTGTTATTTAATAACCGACATGATAAAAGGTCTGCAGAATGGTTTATCACGTCAGTTATTTAATAACGGACGTGATAAAAGGCCTGGAGAATGGTTTATCACGTCGGTTATTTAATAACCGACGTGATAAAGGGACTGGAGAATGGTTTAGCAGGTCGGTTATTGAATAACCGACGTGCTAAACGGCCTGGACAATGGTTAATCATGTCGATTATTGAATAACTGACGTGATAAACCGCCTCCCTCCAGTTTATCACGGCAGTTATACAATAACCGATGTGATAAACCCCCATCCCCCGGGTTTTCACGTCGGTTTTATATGAACCGACGTGATAAACCACGCTCAGCCCGGTTTATCACGTCGGTTCTTATAGAACGGATGTGATAAACCACCCTCACCCCAGTTTATCACGTCGGTTCTATATGAACCGACGTGATAAACCCCCTCGCCCCTGTTTATCATGTCGGTTGTTTAAGAACCGACGTGATAGAACATTTTCCAGGCCGTTTATCACGTCGGTTCTTCAATAATCGACGTGATAAACCATTCTCCAGGCCCTTTATCACGTCGGTTCAAAAATAACCGATGTTATAAACCATTCTCCAGGCCCATTATCACATCGGTTCTAAAATAACTGATGTGATAAACATCGTGATTTTATGTTTTTGACGTCGGTTTTTAAATATCCTACGTCAAAAACCTTATTTATAACGTCGCACGTATTAACGTCGGCTAGAAACCGACGTAAAAAATTAAAAATAACTGACGTAAAAAACGTTTTCTGCACTAGTGATAATTTCAGGTTGTAGCACATAAAAACATGATGGGAAAGACAAATTCATTTCCTGAACCCTATTCATGATGTTAATATCCTGAGTGGCATATATACCAAATAAGGTGTCACCTCAGGTTAATATCCTGATCTCGACCAATTCCCGTCATGAAAACAATTCACAACATCAATTTCAGTCATGTCATGAAACAGTTACATGGATTCTATAGAGTGATAGATTGACATCATGAATTACATTCATGGGGTGAATCTTTCTTGTTGATAATGCACATCCAATTTATGCTAAAAAATACAGAAAAGGCCACAACTCAACTTAGACCAAATGATCACCCACTAAATCCTTTACCACATTTAAACCAGGACATCTTAATTGAAACAAACATACAAAAATGAACATAGATCAAAATAAATATTGAGAAATAGTTTAAAGATGGTAAATGGATTCTAAAATTTCGTTCTAAAGTTACTGATTCTTTTTAATTTTATGTGTTTTTAGGACATCAAACCAAAATTGATGGAAAATCAAAAGTTACATCTCCTATTTCTAATGGAATTGGTTGATTACAAGCCTAATTCATTTTGAGTTGTTCGAATTGATGTAATGCCTTCACCCTAGTTACTCAGAGTCTGTGCATTATTACATATCATTGGTATGATCACAAAAGACCAAGTCTCAAAAGGCCGATTAGTTTTATAGACATTGAAATACTAGATACATTCATAAGTTTTAAATTAAATTATAAAATGAAAAAATATGACAATATAGTCTCCATAGGCCACACTCATATCCCTTAGACAGTCCCTTCAGGTCAGTCATAATATACATATTCGAATACTGGGAAAAATAAAACACAGAAATGGGTGAGCTCTGATGGTCAATATGAATAACAATACAGAGGAAACATTCATAAATAAGAATAACCATTTATGGAAATTTATAAGACTAAAAAAATTCTTTTAAAACATGAATTTCAGCATAATAGGGAAACAATAAAATCAAATAATTCCATTTACTTATTAAAATGGATATTTTACTAGATGAATAATCACATGCAATATCAATAGCCGCTTTCATAATGACGGAATGCGTATCGCCAGACATCATAACCAAATATTCAATGCCATCTGCCAAGACTATAAATATGATTTTTTTGAGGCCTTGTTTATATACACTAGTTTGTCTCATGAGACCTACCGATTCTTCGAGTAGCGATAGCGAGCTCTACCCATTACTTACTAAGTCCAATGAATTCCCCATATGAAAATGTTTAAACCTAATATAAACATTCAAATTAAAACTAGCATAAAAATGGAAATATTTTATCCATAAACCTTGAATGGTGTAAATATAACACATCCACAATCAAGCATATCACAAAACCATCAATACAATATGAATGTTTTGTATCATAATAAATCAACTTCAAATATTCTTAAAATCCATCAAATGAAGTTGATATAGATGAAATCAAATCTTTTTTAGAGAAATATCTCTTTCTATTTTGAAATTATTTAAAATTCATAAAATTTTAAAAGAAAACAATTATTTTGAAAATATTCTTATAGTATTTGAAGGGATTCTTTGACTATGTTATAATGGAAGAAAATAGCTTCGCCCATCATATAAGTTAAAAAAAACATTCTTACCTTAATTTTGTTGAAAAATTCATAAAGTACCTCGTTTTGAAAATGACAGAAAGTTTCCTTTCAGAACATATAAGGCAAAATAAGGGTATAAATTAATTTAACCCATTTTATAGCAAATAGGAAAAAAATTTCTAAATACATTTTATTATGAAAACTCTGATGTGGATGATAAAGAGGCCCCAAAAAATTCTTACGTAAAAACAACCTTAGATAATAAAGAGATTGTGAAATTAACCCTTACCTTGTTATTTTCCTTGGTCGAGGGTACCTTAACCTCCTGTATAATAGATAAATCATTGTTATTAAACTATATACATAAATATGATATTATATATGATTTTTTATTAATTTTTTTTCAAATGACTTTTTAGTAGTATCATCGTTTCTGGTGTTAACTGATTCATTTTCCTTTATATGATTTGTTACGAAAGTAATTCTTTTAATGGATATAATGTATCTTATTCATATTAACAATGATATTAATTCTTTAAAAATTAATTTTAATCATCAAATGAAAATTATTCTTTAATGTATTCAATGGAGAATGAATCTCATCATGTTCGTGGAGACGGTAATCCATACGCACGCACGTGCTACAATATCATTCTTTTTATAATAAAATCAGATATAATTGAATGGTATATCATATATACAGAATAATTATCTTGTTATATTTATTATTTACATTATTTATACTCATTATTATTCCCATCCAAATGATGATGTGTTTGGATAACAAACTACACCATGATGTGGAGACGGTAATCCGTATGCATGCACCTATGTTGACATTGTCATTTATACAATGGGTATAATAATGAATATGGTTGTACAATTTTTATAATAACATCATAGTATATAGAAGATACTAGAGTTATTATTTTAGAATGGAAAATACAAATAAAGGGGAAGTGGAAGAAGAAAAAACCCTGAAATAGGTGATGAAATATCTACCTCTTCTTCAAGGGGATATTTACACCGGGGTTGGATGATCAAAATGTCTTTGAAGGTGTGAATTTGAGAGAAGGGGATGTTCCCTTTTATAAGAAGAGTGAGGGGCACCTTAAGAAAAGACTGAAATATTATTTGATAATAAAATTATTTTTGGATACTAATGGCACCAAAATGACTTATTTCAAGGATAAGGTGGGTATGGGTTGAAAAAAACTAAACGAATAGGTTTTAGATAGTTTTAGGTGACTATATTTACCTTATCTTTCAGATTTAACTATTAGTTAAATAGTTTGACATTTACCATGTCTCTTTGAATTTTTATATTATATGGTTAATAAACATACTATAAATATTCAATCGAACCTCAAGTGGTTAATTAAGGACATATATAATATTATTTAATCCCTTTGGATGGACCATAGATTTTTAGGAATAGAATATCAATTAATAATATAATATTAAAAAAAAACTCTTTTATGCCAATTTTGACAATATTTTGTATTTAGTAATTGTTAAATTCATAACAGAATTATTACATCAAGAAATTTTTTTAATAATCCATAAAATATCATATTAACCTATAAAAATAGTGGAATTAATTGAAATTATCAAATTAGATTTATTTTTACATATATAATATCAATTATTTTAGTCATTCATTAATTAGGTAATTACTGCCTCATCATTATGTCATAAATAAATTTAATTATTTAATGTCTAAAACTTATAAAAAAGTACCATTATGTATGATATATTTTTTTATTTCTAATTAATATTTATAATCGAATTTATATTATGGTTAACCCTATATTAATAATTGTTTAGTTATTAAACTTTGAATTTAACTCTTTTAACTCTTCTTTAAATAAATTAAAAATAAATATCCAACTTTAATCCAAGTAGACCTAGAGGATAATATTTTATTCAAAATTTTGTTTTTCATCGAATTATACTTATCCAATAGAATTAGTACATGTATTAGTGTAATTATGATATCATTTTTACCCTTAATTACCCTATTTACTTTTAACCGTGGTAAATAAAAGTAAAAAATAAACTAGTCACCAAAAATTATATTCATCATATTGAACCACATTTTACATACTGATGACAACCATGTCACTCATATTTTTGAAATTCAACTCACAGAAAAGATAAAATTATGTTTTATACAAATTTTAAAATGCCTATAGGAGGTGGGTAAAAGACAGTAAAATGTTCAATAAAATATTTATATATCTAAACTCATTATAATATGAATCCAATGAATTAAATTGATCTAATATAGGTATTATGTATCTACCTTTTCCTAAAATAAAATTAAATAAAATATATAAATATTAAAATAAAAATTCAATTTTAAACAATAACTCAGTGTTTTTCAGTATTCATCAAAAATTGAATGTTTTCAGAAAAATAAAAAAACACCATATGCTAATTTTGATATTCTGAATCCAAAAAATGAAGTCCATTTTGAATGACAAAATTTATAAAATTCAAAAAGTGGGTATTACTATTCATAATGGCTAGTTTGATTGGTTGTGGTGTGTTTGAACTCGAAGATCCATACAACACAAGCTATTGTATTATTTAAAGGGAAACATACCATGGAAGAATGGGGTGTCACATTTTCACATCCTTAAAATAATTTCATCCTCGAAATTTCTAAAATATTATTTCATAAAAAAATTCAGGAGGTTCTTTATAATAAGTTCCTCAGGTTCCCACATTGCCTTTTCCATCTTATGGTTTCTCTATAGAACATTTACAAGACGAGCTATCTGGTTTCTCAACAATTGTTCTCTGGTCTCAAGAATTTTGACATGCTCATCAGAATAAGAAATATCAGGTTCCAGTTAAATTTCCACATAGGTGAGTACATTTTTTGGGTCAGGCATGTATTTTTTCAACAGTGATATGTAGAAGATGTCGTGAACTTTAGAGAGACATGGTGGTAATTCCAAACGATAAGCTATAACCCCAATTCATTCTTGAACTTCAAAAGGTCTGATGTTCCTGGCACTCAATTTACCCTATTTAGAGAATTATATAACTCCCTTCCATGTAGATACCTTCAAGAAAACATGATATTCTACCTGAAACTAAAAATACTTTCGTCGGATATCGACATAGCTCTTCTGCCTACTATGTGTTACTTTGATGTGGGTTTGGATAACCATCACCTTTTCCATCGTTTCCTCAACAGGTTTTGGGCCTACTATTTTTCTTTCACCAACATCATACCAACAAGTTATTGTGTGACATCCCTTGACATATAACACTTCATATGGTGCCATCTCTATACTTGAATGGATTCTATTATAATAGGAAAATTCTACCAGAGGTAAATATTGATCCCACAGACCTTGAATGTCAGTTGATAAATATCTCAACATGTCTTCTATGGTTTGAATAGTCCATTCTGATTGTCAATCATTTTGAGGGTGGTAGGTAGTGCTCAAAGGAAGTTCAGTATCCAGGGTCATCTAATGACATTCTATAATCATAATGTAAAATTAGGATCATGATTAGAATCAATCGATAGGGGTACTCCATGAGGTCTTAAAACTTCATTAATATACAGTCTTTCTATATATTCAAGTGGTTAATCTTCTCTTATAGCATGAAAATGTGCTGACTTGGTAAGATAATCAACAATGACCCATATTACATCATTCAATGTAGGTATCTTTGGTAGCCCCATGATAATGTCCATCGTAATATTATCCCTTTTCCACTCAGGTATGGGAAGAGGTTTCGTGACTCCTCCATGTTGTCGCCTTCCAGCTTTCACTTTTTGACAAACCCTACACCTCGACACAAAATCACAAATATCTCTTTTCATGTTGTCCAACTAAAAATGTTCTTTCAAATCACTATACATAATGGTGCTACTAGGTTGTATAGGGAAATTGGAGCTATGAGAATCATCTAAAAATTCCCTTTTCAGATCATGTATGTCAGGAACACAATGTCTCTTCCCAATTTTCAAAATCCTATATTTATATTTGAAGTAGATCTATCTCCCATCATTCACAACATTAATTTTCATTCAAAACTAGTCATCATCAGCCTGTGAAATTTCATTTCTTTAGAGTAAATTTTTTTTGGAAACCATTTGAAAATGTATTTATATATCACATTCAATGATTATTTCCATATCCAATTTCACTAGATCCATGAAAATAGGATCCCTTTCAACTCTCATCATTTTCAAAACTCCATGATCCATTCTTTTCAATGCATCTGCCACCTTATTTTCCTTGCCCGTGTGGTAGTCTGTTGTGAAATCATAATCTTTGAGTAGTTCAAGCCATCTCCTTTTCCTCATGTTGAGTTCTTTCTGTGAAAAAGTTTACTTCAAACTCATGTTGTCAGTATATATCTCACATTAATCACTATAGAGATAATGTATCCATATCTTCAAAGAAAATATTATAGCTACTAACTCTAGTTCAAGAGTAGGATATTTGTTTCATGAATATTTCTCTTTCGTGATGCATAGTGAATAAATATATCATTCCGCATAAGGATACAACCATATCCTTTCTTTGAATCATCACTACAAAAAACAAACCCACCATTCCCTGATGGTATATTCATGATATGAGCATTGACTAATCTTCACATCAGTTCTTCAAAACATTCTTCACACTCTTTTCCCAAAAAAAATTAAAAACCTTTATGTGTGATCTTTGTAAATAGGTTAGCCAACATGGAAAAATTCTGTACGAAATGATGATAATAACATGCTAAACAAATAAAACTACTTACCTCCGTTATACTTGTCGGTGCTGGCCATTCTTAAATTGACTTAGTTTTTGATGGATTAATAGAGATTCCATCCTCAGAGACAATATAGCCAAGAAAAGAAATCTCTTAAAGCCAGATTTGCACATGCTAAATCTCCCATAAAATTCATTTATTCTAAGAGTATTTTGAATAATGAAAACGTTATTTGAATGGTATTCATAGGTTTTGGAGTATACCAAGATATCATCAATAAATACCACTACAAATTCATCAAGATATTCCTTGAAAACTCAATTCATTAGATCTATGAAGATAGAGGTTGCATTATTCAACCCTAAAGGTATTACTGTAAACTTGTCATGCCCTTTCCTAGTTCGAAATATTGTTTTGAGAATTTCATACTTCTTCACACACAATTGATGATATCCAGATCAAAGTTCAATCTTTGATAAATTACGAGCTTTGTGTAGTTGATCCAATAAATCATCAATGTGGGTTAGGGGATACTTGTTCTTTATAGTTATAGCATTGATCTCCCTATAGTCAATGAACAACCTCATAGATCCATCTTTCTTCTTAAGAAATGGGATAAGGGCTCCCCATGGAGAAACACTAGGGTGAATAAATCCCTTATTACTCAATTCATTTAGTTTATTCCTTAGTTCCACTAATTCCATAGTGGAAATTCTATAAGGGGTATTCAATATGGGCCTTGAACCCATAATTAAATCAATGGAAAACTCAATTTCTTGTTCTGGATGATGTCCTAGTAAATCTTCTAAAATCACATCAATATATTCTTGCACAATAGGTACTTCCTCTATTTGAACATTCCTTTCCTCACCCATAGTTAGTTCATTATTTTCCTCCCCAATAATTGAATTTATATGAGCTACTGGGGGTGGATCTATGTAAGGATTAGGTGGTGACGTTTCTTCTCTAAAGATAAGGTGCTCTTTATTATCATCGAAAATTGTATCCTCCTTCTTCATACAATAAATTTTTTAATCCTGGTCTGAAATCCAATCTATACCAAGGATAATATCAAATTAAATCCTGGGTATGATGATGATTTCAGCAGATAAAGAACATTTATATACCATAATGGGAACTGATTCGTAAAACCTTCTTGCAATGATACTTACCTTATGAGTTTTAAATGAAAACTCCCTTGTTAAATTAAATTGTAAATATCTAATTATATTGGAAAACTAGGAATATTTGAAATAATGTGATGATCCAAAATCAAATAAAGCATTGTCTAAACATGAGGAAACCCTTAAATTACCTGCCACCATGTCTTTCGGGGCTTCAACCACAGTAGTAGTGATAAAATAAGCTTGTACTTTCTCCCTTGTCCATTTCAAATGTAAGTTACCTTTGCGCTTAGGAAATTAATTTTCATAACTCCCCTTTTCTCTACAGTTGTAACATTTAAATTTGAAAGCCTCTTTCATCCCCATGAATTCTCAAGCATGGTGGCTGTTTTCACCGCACATGTAACAAAATCTCAATCCCTTCAGGAAAGTACCACGGTGTTTCTTCCCACATTTATGACATGATGGATATGAAACTATTCCCTTCTTCCCCTTATTTCCATTTTTTGAGTGTTCTAATGATCTCTTCTTCTCTTTCTTTTCTTTAATATCGTAAGACATATGGAATTCCTTTTCTGTCTTGACGGCACATGAGTCAATATCTTCAAACGACAAGAAGGAATGTGAGACTAATTCTCAATGGAGAAATGGTTTTACCCATCAAAGAAATGATCAATCATAATTATTGGGTTACCTATGTAATCTCCATTATGCCTTGATAACCTTGTAAAGTTAGCCTCATACTTTGTGACATTCTCATCATCCTTTTTCCTCAGACTCTGAAATTGTCCTCCCATATCCGCTCTGTGGTCACGAGGATAGTATTTTTCTAGGAAAATATTTTTAAACTCCCTCCATTCCATGATTGATACTTCTTCATCTTCCTTTTTGTTTTCGATTAATGACCACCATTGATATGCATCTCACTTGTGGCGATAAACTTCCATGAGAACTTTTTCCCTCTCGCAACTCCCAATGAATGAAATATTTTCTCTAAAATATTTATCTATTTCGCATCTAGTAATGGATCTATACTCCCATTGAATGTTGGTGGCTGTTTCTTCATGAATCTGTCTATCATTGATCCTCCGCGTTGTGAATTAGGGTGCTCTATAAGGGTATGGTTGTTATTCATAACCTAAGGGAGTTGTCCCAATATGATGATAAGATGATCAGAACCACTTGCATCACCAGCTCCACTATAATTATCTTGAGTAGGGGGGAAATCCTTACATTGATTACATGTGTTGATATGGTTTCCATTACATCCACTAGGTTCATTTCTATAGAATGTCATACACTATATTTGTTTATAAATCACAATACATAATTCCAATTTTGAAAAATAGTTAAAATCAATTGAACAGTTTATTGATATAATTCATAAACATAAAAATGTTTACTTGGAGGAAGTATATACTCATAAACCCTTCATAATGGTTTTTAAAGAAAATTATAATTATCCAAACATATCCCCTTGGATCATCGTAACCAAGAGTGTAGCAAGGCCCATTTTTGATCACCAGTTCTCATTCAAGTCTTACTCAAAGCGGTGTTTTCAGGTTTTACCCCTATGTACATCTGTGCCCGAGCGTCCTCTACTGTAACACCCCAAGATTTTATGAAATATATTCTTTTTAATTTCATTAATGTCCTGTGTTGTATGATACACGAAAAGGAGATTTCAAAATATGCATCCCTGACTTGGCTTACATTACTCGCAATCGCGACCTTCCACGATAGCGTGTGTTGTACGCAATACCGAGTTTCGCTAAACAATGATATGTTATATAAACTAGCCGTTATGAATAGTAATACCCAATTTTTGAAATTTTTTAAATTTAATCATTCAAAATGGACTTCATTTTTGGATTCGGAATATCGAAATTAGACTAGGGTGAAATTTTGGTATTTTTCTGAAAACATTCAAATTTTGATGAATAGTGAAAACACTGGGTTACTATTTAAAACCGACATTTTATTTAAATAATTATTTGTTTTATTTAAATTTATTTTACTTAAAAATTGATACATAATACCTATATAATTTCAATTTAAGTCATTGGAGTCATTTTATAATAATTTTAGATATATAAAAATTTTATTCAACTTTTCACCGTCTTTTACCCACCTCCTAGGAGAATTTGAAAATTCACATAAAACATAATTTTACCACTTCTGTGAGTGGAAATTTGAAAATTTGAGAGACATGTTTAATCCAAAAGACTAAAATGTGGTTCAAATAGATGAAAATATTTTTTTTGAATAGTAACTTTTTACTTTTTTTACCTCGGTTAAAAGTACATAGGGTAATTAAGGTTAAAATTGATATTATTATTACCATAAAACATGTCCTAATTCTATTGGATAAGTGTAATTCGACCAAAAATAACCTTAGGAATAAAATATAACCATTGAGGCCCACCTGTATTAGATTAGGACATTTATTAATAATTTATTTAAAGAAGGGTTTAAATAGTTAAAATCAATGTTTAATAACTATATCATTTTTAATATAGGGTTATTCATAAGATAAATTCGACTATAAATATTCATTAGAAAGATAAAACGATTTATTACGTAATTTTATTTTATTTATAATTTTTCGACATTAAATAATATTATTTAATTATGACACAAAGATGATGCAGTAATTATCTTATTAATAAAATATTGACATAATTGATGTTATAAATACCCAAAAAAATGTAATTTGAGACTTTTTATGAATTCCACTAATTTTATAGGTTAATATAACAGGTTAGTATTAATTTAATTAACATTTTTCGAACTAATAATTCTTTTATGATTTTCACAAAAATAAATTACCAAATAGCGTCAAAATTGACATAAAATAGTTTTTAAAACAAATATTATATTATTAATTGTTATTTTATTTATAAAAATATAATGTTCGAAAAAATTACTTAGATAAGGTTATATATATTAATAATAAACATTTTGGGATTATTTTGGCTTTTTATAGTATGATTTTAAGCCATATAGAGTAAGAAAAAAAAGACAAGGTAAATGTAAAATTATTTAACTTAAAGTTAAATATAAATGATAAGGTTAAAATAGAAACCTAAAAATTTCTAAATTCTATTGGATGAGATCATTTCGACCCATATCCACCTTATCTTCTAAATAAATCAATTTGGATCTATTAAAAACCGAATATGACTTTATAATAAAATAATATTTTATGTTTTTCCAAAGGTGCCCCTCTCATCCCTTATAAAAGGGCACCTCCTCCCTCTCTTCCTCACACCACATTGAGCATTCAATATCGGCCAAACCCTGCCAAATTATCTTCTCCACTTCACTAGAAACATCCTAGAGGTCCTGGTATTCTTCAAAGACCAATTTTAGTGCCATAAGAGGAGGTCTGAAAGAGGCGCTTCAAAGAAGAGGTAATGTCCGTTACCGATTATTTCAACATTATTTATTCTTCCACTTCTTCTTATTTAGTTGTTTCATTATGAAGTAATAACATCAATATCACTAATATACTTATATGTTATTATAAGTATGAAACAACCATATTTCACCATCTATCCATCCTACAGAAAACGAAATCATCGTGCGTGCGTACGTACGGAATACCGTCTCCACGCCGTGGTGTAATCTATTTTCCACCACCACCTTACATGGATGGGTATAATGGTGAAAGTAATGAATATATATGATTATTTTAAATTGATATTGATTCTATAAAATTATAAATACACTTTAATATAATTCCACGATCATTGGAATGATATCATCGCTCGTGCGTACGTACGGACTACCGTCTCCACGAACGCGATGAGATTAATTTTCCATGATTAACCATTCAAGAATGATTATAAAGTATATATAATGAATAATAATGAAATATATGACATAATAATGGAACTGGATTTATGTATATATATATATATGTATGTCATCTATTTAATTTCATTCAATTCAATAAGGAAATGAAAAAAGCGTTCATGCGTACGTACGACCTACTGTCTCCATGAATGGTGTATTTACTTTCTTTTTATAGATCTATAATATATATGTATATGATGAATATATATTATATATAAATCATTTTATACACTCTGGAATTATGTAAATTAGGATATATGTAATAATATCAAGAATGACAATTGGAAACACATACGATAAATGAAATGATTTTACCCAAAATGCTACTTTAACATGGAATTTACAAAAGAACGGGTAATATAAAGTCATAAGTGAAAGATATATGATATAATAACACTGAATATGATTATTTAATAAGTCAATGACATTATTTAAATCATTATACAGGATGTTCGGATCCATACGAAGCATATGAGACCTATGATAAGGGATAATTTTGCAAAACTCATTTTTATCCGAGATTGTTTATTCATAAGTATTTACTGGGGTTATTTCTATCATCCATGTCCATGTTTTATAGAAGTGTTTTAATGTATTTATTATGTCCTTCTTAACCATTTTGACTTTTACCCCATGGTATGGAAGGAACCTTTATCTTATCTACCCTAAAAGGTACTTTTTGACTTTTCCGACAAAAGTACGAGAAGAATGTTTTTTTACATATACGACATGAACAGATTTTTACGGATTTATAAAGCCTTATTTTCATGAAGCTTACTATAAATGATTTCATAACTATTTTCAAAAAAATCCTTTTCTTTTAAAATTTCATGACATTTTGTGAAATAAATCATTTTGAAGAAGAAAGGATATTTTCCTCAAGAATTCATTTCATGTGTTTTATCAAAACCATTTTCATGTAAGATAACATGATTTCATATGTTTATGTTTCAAGTATCATGTCTCTATGATTTACATGGTTTCACTTTTCTTATAATGAAATGATATCCATTTGTTTTATATGGATTATGTGATGATGGGATAATGTTTATGAAACCCATTTAATTTGTTGGGTTATTATGAATGATGTATGTTTATTTTGTGGCACAAGTAATAATGATTTCATTATGAGATGGGTGGGACCTATATCTCCATCCAATGAATTGGGTAAAGATTTAAATCTCATGAGATAGACATGGCTGGAACGGTAAGTTAAACTGGTTCAGTGTTATAGGACTGGAACGAGGAGTTAAATCGATTCAGAAAGTGACTTTGTCCACTAAGATAGTCTTAGAAGCAATGCCTTGGATACTATGGAAATCATTACATGCGCTTAATGGATTCCACAATTACATAATTTATTTCAATGCCATTTTATCATGATTAAGGTTCAATAATGATTTATGCCTTATGTACTTCCATGTTTTATGTCGTTGCTCAAGATTTTGATGTTTAAACATTATTTTCATGTTTTTAAGTTCAAATGTATATGGTATGTTTTATTTTATCCATTCTTACCCATACTGAGAATTTGAGCTCACCCTTTTTATGTTTTATTTTCCCCTAGGATTAAAAGAAAGGTTTTAGGTAAGGAAACAAAAAGTGGAAGATCTTTATGGGAGATGTTGAAGATCTTTCACCACAATTAGAAAATTATGTTCCATGTTTCCAAAGAAACTAAACTATTATAGTCCTTATGTGTTTGTTTTTGTTATCTATTAAGTATTCCGAAAAAGTAATGTAATATCTATGTACGTCAGACTTTGGGTCTCTACAGTTGGTATTAGAGGAATGGTTTAGTCAACCTTTGGAAACTAGGATGCGAGAACTTTAGTGAGATCCCTAGAAATATTTCTAAGGTATGTCTAGGGATGTCCCTAAGGTTAAGTATTAGTATATATAATATTCCTAGAATTACGATAACGATCTTAGAATTAAACCTAAGATGTTAGATATTGAAGGTACTCCCCCTTTATTATGTTGTTTTCCCTAGCATGGTATTTGTATCTCACACTATTATTTTTGGGTTTTAGACGATGGCTGGAACCCGAAGGAACTGTGTTGATCAATGTAATGGACAATGCAATTATTGTCCTCCTAACCAAACCAATTTCATTGGAGATGGAGTGCACAATCTTATTTCTCTACTTACACAAGCTATAAATCATTCTGGATTTCAAAATGAGCAAAGAAATGAGCAACATTCTGTTGAATCCTTCATGAGGCAGTGCCCACCTTCATTCAGCGGGTCTTCTGATCCCTTAGGGGTTGAACAATGGATCAATACTAATGAAAAGATATTTTCAGTTCTATAATGTTCTGAGCATGATAAATTTATCTTAGAAGTAAATTGTTTGGAAGGTGATGATGATCAATGGTGGAATCTTATCAAGAATACGAGGCAAAGAGATGAAATTGAGTCCATGGAATGGGACGAGTTCAATAACATGTTTTTCAGTAATCACTTCCCTCATATTCATCAAATAAATATGGAAAAGGAGTTTCTTGAGCTTAAGAAGAAGGATGATGAATATGTTGGTATATAGGAAGCTAATTTTACAAGACTTGCAAGGTATGCATTTGGATTTATCATCCAACCTGAATGTAAAGTTGATCAATTTTTCAGTGGCATAAAACCATGTCATTGAAGGGAATTAACTATAAGAGACTTCAGTAGCTATGAATAAATTGTACGTTGTGCTATCAAGGTTGATCTGGAAGTTGGTGTAACATATCCATCTCATGGTTTTGACAAGAAATAGAAGATGGAGTTCAAGGAGAATTCTCATAACAATGTTGAAAAGAAGATGAATGGTTCGTTATGCTCAATGTGTGGAAATAAGCATGGTGGAGATTGCCTAAAAGGTACTAGAAAATGTTTGAAGTGTGGAAATGAAGGCCATCGAGCAGTTGATTGTCGAAGTAATGGGAAAAAGGTTTCTAATGACGTGAATAGAGAAAAGACTTCCAAGAACGCGCCACCAACACTTTAATGCTTCATGTGCAATGAAATGTGGCATTATGCTAATAAATTCCCTAATCCACGGGTTAATGATGATCAATGTGAGAAACAACTTAATGCAAAGGATAAAGGGAAGTCTCATGCGATCACTATTTGTGATTTTCTGTAATGATGTTGTGTGTTTATGTAATGGGATTTTAAATTAGTATCATGGAATCTCATTTATGGTATTGTGGAATTTTGAAATATCTATACATTGGTTTTCAATAATTATATGGTGCTGGTAACCATGAAAAAGTGATTGAAATATTTTTGGAAAGCAGATGAAATGCGCATATTGAAGGGATAAGGAGAATATAATATGGTAGTAATCATGTTCTCATTACTAAAATAAGGACAAAGTGATATTATGGTTTGAGCATATAGAAATTTTGGGATTTTGGTATGTGGAAAGAGTTAACTTTTGATAGTACTCATGTTTTCACTAAGATTAAATGGTTATTAAATTTTCAAGACAATACATGATTAAGGCCTTCGAATGTTTGGAATGTGACCAACAAGACATATCTTATGATATATGGGGATCAACGATGGTATTAAAATTATTGTTATATGAAATCTCTGGTAATCGTTTTCACTATAATATGAGAATGGACTACAATATTATGTATAAGCCTAATGATTGGAATGGATTATGTCGGACATAAGTTAGTTCGATATAATTTATGGGATGTTATAGTAATGTAGTTTTTGAAAAAGGAAAACCTACCGGACAGGCGACCACCCATCGCGTCGGACAAGGCTGTGGGAATCGAACCCACAACCGAAGTGTGATTGGCCTTTATCGCCTACCACTAGCCTACAGGAAGTCCCTGGTTAGTAGAAACTAGTTTTATTCTATTAAGTGGTATGATATATGAATTATAATTTCATTTTTGGAATCGTATATGATTAACCACACCATAGATGGACTTATGTATATTTGATAACTTTTGCTAACTTATGTTTCAGACAGATGGAATGACCTATCATTCTATCACATGATCTGTGAAAAGTTAACGAAAGAAAAATTCAACTACATTTCTTAAAGTGATGAAGTAGAAATTGTTCAAGGCACGAACAACGGTGAGATTATACCAAAATAAAGTAAGTATTTATTCTAATTCAAATTCTTCAACTTTAGGAAAGTGATCTTGAAATCCAAAAATGTTGTCCTAGTGCTCCTATATTCGATGAATCATATGGTACCTTAGATCATCAAAAATATATGGCTTTGAGATTGTTGGATTTTTTGTAGCCATGTTCTCTACCACTCTCCATCAGAACGTGACGGTTAGATTTTTCTTCCATATACATATTTTCACCTATGTTTACCTATTTGGAAACCTAGTGATGAGTTATTTTGTGTAACCATTACATTTCATACTTATGTTTTTAAATATTGGTTTTGGTATTCCTTTTTACGATGTGGGGTTCTATTAAAGAAAATTTCGAGTAGTAAACCATTTATAACCCTGACTAATTTCGAGGGAGAAATTCATTTTTAGGGGGTAGAATGTAACACCCCGTGATTTTATGAAAAATAGCCTTTTTAATTTCATTAATGTCTTTTGTTGTATGATACACCTAAAGGAGCTTTCACAACACAAATCCCTGAATTGTCTTGCATTACACCCAATCGTGACCTTCTACGATAGCGTGTCTTGTACGCAATTCCGAGTTTCACTAAACAATGATATTTTATATAAACTAGCTGTTATGAATAGTAATACCCACTTTTTGAAATTTTGTAAATTTCATATTTCAAAATGGACTTCATTTTTGGATTCGGAATATCGAAATTAGCCTAGGGTGAAATTTTGGTATTTTTCTGAAAACTATCAATTTTTGATGAATAGTGAAAACACTAGGTTACTATTTAAAAACCGACTTTTTATTTAAAAAATTATTTATTTTATTTAAATTTATTTTAGGTCTAAATTTATACATAATACCTATAGATGTTCAATTTAAGTCATTAGAGTCATTTTATAATAATTTTAGATATATAAAAATTTTATTGAACTTTTCACCGTCTTTTACCCACCTCCTAGGAGAATTTGAAAATTCACATAAAACATAATTTTATAGCTTCTGTGAGTGGAATTTAGAAAATCTGAGACACATGGTCAATACCAAGGACTAAAATGTGGTTCAATGAGATGAAAATAATTTTTGGTGAATAGTAACTTTTTACTTTTTTTTCCACGGTTAAAAGTAAATTGGGTAATTAAGGGTAAAATTGATATTATTATTACCCTAAGACATGTACTAATTCTATAGGATAAGTTTAATTAGACCAAAAACATCATAAGGAATAAAATATGACCATTTAGGCCCACATGGATTATATTAGGACATTTATTATTAATTTATTTAAAGAAGAATTCAAATAGTTAAAATCAATGTTTAATAACTAAATCATTTTTAATTTTAGTGCCCTAAAAGGAGGACTCAAAGAAGCGCTTCAAAGAAGTGGTAATGTCCATTATCGATTCTTTCAACTTTATTTCTTCTTCCACTTCTTCTTAATTAGTTGTTTCATTATTAAGTAATAACATCAGTATCACTCATATACTGATATGTTATTATAAGTATGAAACAACCCTATTTCACCATCTATCCATCCTACGTAAAACGAAATCACCACGTGTGCGTACGTACGAAATACCGTCTCCACGCCATGGTGTAATCTATTTTCCACCACCAACTTTCTTGTATGGGTATAATGG
This sequence comes from Viscum album, assembly GCA_963277665.1. Lineage (NCBI taxonomy): Eukaryota > Viridiplantae > Streptophyta > Magnoliopsida > Santalales > Viscaceae > Viscum > Viscum album. The sequence goes on from OY728159.1 coordinate 1,870,588,385, forward strand.
TGAAAGTAATAAATATATATGATTATTGTAAAGTGATATTGATTCTGTAATATTATACTTACACTTTAATAAAATTCCACAATCATGGGAATGATATCATCGCTCATGCATACGCACGGACTACCGTCTCCACGAACGTGATGAGATTTATTTTTTCCATGATTAACCATTCAAGAATGATTATAAAGTATATATAATGAATAATAATGAAATATATGACATAATAATGATGCTGGATTTATGTATATATATATATGTATGTCATCTATTTAATTTCATTCAATTCAATAAGGAAACGAAAACAGCGGTCATGCCTACGTACGGCCTACCGTCTCCATGAACGGTGTATTTCCTTTATTTTTATAGATCTATAATATATATGTATATGATGAATATATATTATATATAAATCATGTTTTACACTCTGGAATTATGTAAATCAGGATATATGTAATAATATCAAGAATGAAAAGTCGGAACACATACGATAAATGAAATAATTTTACCCAAAATGCTACTTTAACATAGAATTTACAAAAGAACGGATAATATAAAGTCATAAGTGAAACATATATGATATCATAACAATGAATATTATTATGTAATAATTAAATGACAATATTTAAATCATTATACATGAGGTTAGGATCCATACGAAGCATATCTAGCCTAAGGTAAGGGGTAATTTTGTAAATCTCATTTTTATCTGAGATTGCTTATTCATAAGTATTTACTGTGGTTATTTATATCAGCCATTTCCATGTTTTATAAAAGTGTTTTCATGTATTTTTAATGTCTTTCTTACCCATGTTGACATTTACCCCATGGTATGGAAGGAACCTTTATTTTATCTACCTTACAGGGTACTTTTTCACTTTTCCGGCAAAAGTATGAGAAGAATGTTTTTTTATATATATGGCAAGAACTGATTTTTATGGTTTTATAAATCCTTATTTTCATGAAGATTACTCCAAATGATTTCATGACTATTTTCAACAAAATCCTTTTCTTTTAAAATTTCATGACATTTTGTGAAAAGAAAATCATTTTGAAGAAGAAATGATATTTTCCTCAAGAATTCAGTTCTAGTGTTTTATAAAAACCATTTTTCATCTAAGATAACATTATTTCATCTGTGTATGTTTTGAGTATCATGTCTCTATGATTTACATGGTTTCACTTTTCTTATTATGAAATGATATCCATTTTTTTTATATGGATTACGTGATGATGGGATGTAGTTTATGAAACCCATTTAATTCGTTGGGTTATTATGAATGATGTATGTTTATTTTGTGGCACAAGTAAGAATGATTTCATTATGAGATGGGTGGGACCTATATCTCCCTCCAATGCATTGGGTAATGATTTATATCTCATGAGATAGACATGGATGGAACGACATGTTAATCCGGTTCAGTATTATAGGACTGGAACGAGGAGTGAAATCGATTCAGAAAGGGAATTTGTCCACTAAGATGGTCTTGGAAGCAATGCCTTGGCTACTATGGAAATCATTACATGTGCGTAAAGTATTCCACAATTACATGTTTTATTCCCATGATATTTTATCATGATTTATGTTCCATTATGATCTATGCCTTATGTACTTCCATGTTTTATGTTGTTGCTCAATATTTTGATGTTTAAACATTATGTTCATATTTTTAAGTTCAAATGTATATGGTATGTTTTATTTTATCCATGGTTACCCTTACTGAGAATTTGAGCTCACCATTTTTATGTTTTATTTTCCCCCAGGATTAAAAGAATGGTTTTAGGTAAGGAAACAAAAAGTGGAAGATCATTATGGGAGATGTTGAAGATCATTCACCATGATTATAATATTACGTTCCAAGTTTCCAAAAACACTAAACTATAACAGTCCTTGTGTGTTTGTTTTTGTTGTGTATTAAGTATTCTGAAAAAGTAATGTAATATCTATGTACGTCAAGCTTTGGGTCTCTACATCTACCTAATCTTATCGAGACATGGATGTATTTCGTGGAAAAGTCACAAAATCTCAACAATACCAAAATTCTAGGAAGTTATTCTATACCAATCCTCAAAGTCTATCGTATCGTAATGTTCTCTAATAAGAGTTTTCAGAAATCTATCTTTCAAGGTTTTTACTAAACTTCATTAGATACCAAATGCAATTTCCTTAACCTATTTACCTAGTGTCGAGGCATTAATACATAACATTGGCATGATCACAAAAGATCAAGTCTCAAAAGACCAATTAGTTTTGTAGCCTTGGAAATACAAGATACATTCATATGTTTTACATTAAATTTTAAAATGAAAAACTTCAACAACAAAATATCTATAGGCCACACTCATATCCCAAAGTCTATCCCTATAGGTCAGTCATAATATACTTTTTCACATCCAAGGAAAAATAATACATAGAAAGAGGTGAGCTTAGATGCTCAGTAAGGATAACAATATAGTGGAAAATTTCATATATAAGTAAAAACAATTAATGCAATGTATAAGACTAAAATAAGCATTTTAATCTTCTAATTAAGAATAATATGGAAAAAATAAAATTCAATAATTCCATTTACTTATTCACATGTTTGTTCTACTAGAAGAATAATCACATGCAATATCAGTAGCCACTTTCATAATGATGGAATACTTAATGCTAGACTTCATAACCACAAAGTGAAGACCATGTGCCATAACTACAGATAAGATTTTTCCAAATCACTATACCAAGTCACTACATTGTCTTATGAGACTTACTGATGCATCTAGGAGCTATAGTGGTCTCCACCCGTCACTTACTAACTCAAATTCATTCCTCATATGAAAATGTTTAAACATAATATAAACATTCATATTAAAACTACCATACGAAATTTCAATAAATTTTCAGTAATCCATGAATGGTGTAAAAATAACACATTCACATTCAAACATATCACAAAATCTTCAATATAATATGGATGTTTTCTATCATAATATATCAACTTCAAATAAGCTTAAAATCCATAAAAGGATGTTGAAATAGATGAAATCAATTTATTTTAGATAAGTATATTTTTCTATTTGGAATCTTTTAAATGTTATAAACTTATAAAAGAAAAAACTTATTTTGAAAATATTATACTAATCTTGTAATGGAAGTTTATACGATGTTATAATGGTGGAAGATAGTTTCACCAACCGTGTAAGTTAAAAAAACATTCTTACCATAATTTTTTCGTAAAGGTCATAATGTACCTTGTTTGAAAAAAAATGGAATGATTCCTTTAAAAACATATAATGTAAAATAAGGATATACATGACTTTAACCCATTCTCTAGTAAATATTAAAAATGTTTCAAAATATATTTTTTAAGAAAACACGGATTTGGATGATAAAGATGTTCTAGTAGATACTTGGTAAAAAACAACTTCAAATTATAAAGAGATTGTGAAATTAACAATTAACTTGTAATTTTCCTTGTAAGTTGGTATGTTAACCTAATTTATAATATTTATATCCTTTTTATTAAACTATATAGAAAAATATGATATCATATATGATCTTCTACTATTTCTTTGTTAGTGATATTTCAGTTGTATCATCGTTTCTGGTGTTAACTGATTCCCTTTCCTTTATAATCTTTGTTGCGTAAGTAATTTTTTTTAGGGATAGGATGTATCTTATTCATATTAAAAATTATTTTAAGTCTTTAATAATTTTTTTACTCCTCAAATGAAAATTAGTCTTGAAGGGATTCGATGGGGATGTAATCTGATCGCGTTCGTGGAGACGATAATCCACACATACGCACGAGCGACAATATCATTCTTTTGATATTGAAATCATATATAATTGGATAGTATAACATATATACAAAATCATTATCATGATATATTTATTATTTACATCATTTATACTCATTATTATACCCATCCAAAAGATGAAGTGTTTGAATAACAAACGACCCCACGATGTGAAGATGGTAATCTGTACGTACGCACATATGATGAATTTTTCATTTATACGATGGATATATTAACGAATATGGTTGTATAATTTTTATAATAAAATCATTGTATATTTATGACACTATATTTATTATTTTATAATGGAAATAACAAATTAATAGGAATTGGAAGAAGAAAATACCATGAAAGAGTTGATGAAATATTTACACCTTCTTCGAGTTCTTCCATTTGATTTGATAAAAAGGGCTCCATAGGTTAGATTTATGACTAATTTAAGGCCACTAAGATGAAGGGAAAACAGTTTATAGGATATTTGGGAAGGGTTTGACTGATATAAATGGATTTGAAAGGGTGAATTTTAGAGAAGGGGATGTGCCTTTTTATAAGAAGGGTGAGGGGCACATTAGGAAAAGATTGAAATATTATTTTATAACAAAATAATATTCCATTTCTAATGGCTCAAAAATAATTTAATTCAATGATAAGGTTGGTATGTATCGAAAACCACTCAATAAATAGATTATAGACAGGTTTTTGGAACTATATTAACCTTATCTTTTAGATTTAACTCTTAGTTAAATAGTTTGACATTTGTAATGTCTCATTGTATTTTTATATTATATGGTTAATAAACTTACTATAAAATTTAAAAAGAATGTAAAGATGTTAATTAATGGCATATATAATATTATATAATCCATTTGGACTCACCTTATATTTTTAGGATTATAATATAAATTAATAATATAAATTTTTTAAAACTATTTTATTCCAATTTTTACACTATTTGGTAATTTTTTTTGATAAATTTATAACAGAATTATCACATAAAAAACTCATTTAATAAACCGAAACATGGAATATTAACATATTAAATTATTAGAATTCATTAAATGTCTCAAATTATATTTATTTGAATCTTTATAATATCAATTATTTTAATCTTTCATTAAAAAGGCAATTAAGGCATCATCATTGTGTCATAAATAAATTAAATTATTTAGTGTATAAAAATTATTAAAAAAAATAACATTATGTAGGAAATATTATTCTATTTCTAATGAATGTTTATAGTCGAATTTATATTATGTATAACCCTATATTAAAAATGGTTTAGTTATTAAACATTGAATTTAACTCTTTTAACTCTTCTTGAAATAAAATAATAATAAATTTCATAATCTAATCCAAGTGGACCTAAAGGATAATATATGCTTCCTATGGTGTATGTGGTCGAATTATACTTATCTAATATAATTAGAACTTGTGTTAGGGTATTTCTGATATCATTTTTACCCTTTATTACCCTATTTATTTTTAACCGTGGTAAATAAATGTCAAAAGTTACTATTTTCCAAAAAATTATTTTCATCTTATTGAACCACATTTTACTTATTTATTTAATCCATGACTGCTGGATTTTTGAAATTCAACTCACAGAAGTGGTAAAATTATGTTTTATACAAATTTTCAAATGCTTTTAAGAGGTGGGTAAAAGACGGTAAAATGTTCAATTAAATTTTTATATATCTAAACTCCTTATAAAATTACTCCAATGAATTACATTGAACATAAATAGGTATTATGTATCCATTTTTACCTAATATAATTTTATGTAAAATAAATAACTATTTAAATAAAAAGTTCATTTTAAACAATGACTCAGTGATTTTCACTATTCCTCAAATATTTAATGTTTTCAAAAAATTGCAATAAATTCACCCTAAGCTAATTTCAATATTTGGAATCCAAAAATGAAGTACATTTTGAATGTTAAAATTTATTAAATTTCAAAAAGTGGGTATTAAAATTCATAACGGCTAGTTTGATTGGTTGTGGTGTTTTTGAACTCGAAGTTGCATACAACACAAGATATTATATTTTTCAAAGGGAAAAGTACCGTGGAATCTTGGTGTGTTACAATTGATCTTCAATAACTGATTATTTATGAATGAGAATAAAACATATCACAATGGTTTATCATTAATAAAATGAATAATGATGTAAAAATGAATAAATTTATTTTTTCTCTGTATGGATATGTTACCCCTTTGGTCCATTTTAATTCATTCGTTATATATTTTCTTTCTTCTCCTATCCGATTTTTGGCTTCACCATTAGTCAATTTTAAATCATGGGTTCAACATTTTATGGATTGACCCTACTTTTTGTCTACACATGATTTTTTTATTAAACAATAACTAACAATATATACTCATAATGTTAAGGTTGTGTGTAACAACACTTGTGGCATCGCATTTCTTTTGATGGGGATTCTTAAAATATGGCATCAGATGAAATTTCTATATAATTTTATTCATAATAGTGAAACATATATACATAATATATTATCTAGTTAACACTTAAATACTCCAGGCATGAGTGTAGTAGTTTCCTATTCAAACTTTCCCTCCCAAGAGGTGTGAGTTCTAGATCTGTCATCCAACTAAAAGAGTTACCCATCCCATTTCTAATGTTGAAAATCCATCTATGTGAATATTATTTCACCACAATTTTAAACTCGTATCACATAAAAATGTCTATTTTTTTATACAGATGTACTTTCTTAGGAATTTTAATTCATTCAAATGAAATTTCATAGAATTATACACATGAATAAATAATTTTATGCATTATGTAATTAGAATATTCCTAGAATTCAAACTGATAACCATTTTAGTTATAAATATTTTATTCATAGGTTCTATATTTTTTTATAGTTGAAATATGGATGTATGTAAACTTATTTCATATACCTGATTCATATACCCCTCTATTGATTGTGTAAATCTAAATGTTTCTAAAGACTTTAATTGAGCCACATTGATCAATTTTTTCCAAACATTCGATGAAATTACTTGAAAGGTTATTTGAAGAGCAGTTTATAACACGATTTTGATGAATTTTATCACATGATGACAAGAATTGAATAGACATAACACTTTTCACCAGATAAGATCAAATTATTAAAACAAATTTTTTATTTAATTGATAACACATATTGACTAAATAGTGGAACAAAGACAATAAAATGTGATTCAATATGGTCAAAATAGTTGGTAAAAAAGATTTGATAAAATTGTATTAGTAAATTGAAGACACAATTATTAAGGGTTACAATAATATCAAAATATTACTAATTAATATGAAATTTTATGACATGATAATTATAGAATAAATAATTTATTCTGAATTACTGACAAAAAATAAATTATTTATAAAGATAACTGATAATGAATCTGGTAGATTTTCTAAAATTAATACGTATATGTGTTCTTCTAGGATTCGATGCGGGACAGGTCGAATAGCCATCAATCAACCATTGTTTCTGAACAACGTTGTTTAATTTATTTTTTTAAATATAATTATTTGATGTTTTTCCTATATTCCTCAGTTTCTTCTACACAGTCATTCAACTTGTGCCCCATTTGAAAATAAAAAAATAAATTGTTTTTTCATTTAAAATCATATAGAATTTATAAATGAAAGGAAATTTTTTTAGAAAAGTAGTATTGTTTTCTTAACTGTATTTATTTGTTTTTTTACAAAAAAAATAAAAGAATAAAATAGATAAAAATGATATGTGAAAAATGATTTAACCATGAAAATATATCAAATTTTGTTATAGTTTATATATATAGATTTATTTATTAAATAATATGAAAATTGTTAATTTTTTTAAAACCACGCAATTGTTGAAAAATAATTTTTAGGAGTGGTAGATATTTATAGGCATGTTTTAAACTTTTCTATTTGACATTCGTCCATTTATAATTATTTTACAATTCGTCATTTCAAATTGAAAACAAATATGTGTTGGAAAAATAGTATTAGAAATGCATTTTAAAAAATAAAATAATAAAATAATAAATTATTATTAAGAAAGTAAAATAAAAAAAATTATATTTTGTATACTTCAATTTTTTTAATAGAGTTAGAAGTCAGATAAAAATTTATTTTTTTATTATGAAATCTAAATGTTTTTTAAAAAATATTAATATTAAATTTAAATATAATTTTAAAAATAGTGATTGAAAAGTTTTTTAAAAAAAATTCCCAAACTTAACATAAAAAACATATCACAGAAAAGTGAAATTGAACCATCCTATATGATTTAATGGAACTGGATTGAATGAAAAATATATGAATGGGGTGAAGTGAAATGTGAAAAAAAATGATATTTAGTAAACATACTTTTGATAACAGATGTCAAAATACTGAAGAAATATTGGAAAAAATTATTTTCAAGTTTGATATGATCACTTGATAAAAAACATGACCCATTAATAATTTTGTTTCTGTTTTTTAAGAATTCAAAATTGATATTGTTTTTTTAATTTTAAATGGAAAAGACAACATGTATTGTGGCATTGATAAGTGGAAAGGAATAAGATCCAATTTATTATGGATGACAATTTAATCATTACTTTATATGGAAAAATCATGTGGGGGAAGGTATATTGCACCATTCACGCGCATGATTATGTAATATGATGAGTTTTTTTTATCGTATAATGAACATTGGTAGTGAAAAAAATACAAAAAATAGACTAATCTATCTCTAAGAATTATAATGTGTAAAATAATCAAAAAATAGAGATGAACAAAGCACATATCTTTCGATAATTCCTATACCTTCCATCCACTCATTTCAAGGAGAATATTTAATGAAGATCACTTAAAGCCGCAAACATATTCTATTATCATTCTAGATAATACACCAACTAATGGATCTATGAATGATTCATGAGGATTATCTAACACTTGAAAGGGTTCTAGCACCATCTCATAAGAGCGATCAATGAGGCTCATGGAGAATGTAGTTTCTATTAGATTTTCATGAAATTGATGATCAAGAATTTGTTAAAAAATTATGATCATCACACACACACAACTTAGACTACTCATTCACTTATTCATCAAAAATTTTAAGATACATATCATCAACCAACCCAGGTGGACCGCTAACTTGTCACCCGAGCCGATAAATGGAAGTGCCTATGTTCTCGATCCCCACAAGATGAAAACTCCTGTCAGGCATCAGCAAATTATCCAAAGGAATAATTTCACCAAATAAAAAAAAATAAATAGTTGAATGATAAAGAATCCTCCCAATATGTATATTCAATTAGTTACAATGAACATATTTTATAGAAATCTGGATGATACGAGAAACTATACTATGAAACCCAAAAAGTAACCTAACAACACAACACCACTGTGTGACCTCGAGAGTCACTCTCCTGTATCAAAACAATCCATCTCCCATGGTGATAGAAACTAAGTAGAGACAATCACCTCATACTAAAAACAATAATAAACTATATGCATGAGTATTAATACTTAGTAGGTATGCTCAAACAATTCAATTGTCAATACACTTTAAAAGAAAAGAAACATTAACTTCCTGTTTGAAATAAAATATATAAATGTTTTAGTATCTACAGTTTTCACTTAAAAAATTCGGTCTGTTTTTCCATTTTCATTCCAAATCCACATTATTTTCTATCAAATAAATGTTAACATTTAAAAGTTGAAATAGATTCTTTAATTTCTAAGAAGGAACAAGGGAGAATAATACATTTGGTACATTCAATCTTTATTCACAAATCATTAAATACCAACTCATCGTTATCGAAAAAATAAACCACACATGAGAGCACCCCGATAATCACAATATAAGGGAAGTGGAAATTACTACATAATAGTATCCATGTATAAATATCATGGGTACATGAAAATACATTTCAATAGACACTGATGAACCTAAGAGCACAAGAATAATTCAGAACATACAAATACATATTGACTCATCCCAGAAATCATGTATCACTCGATGACATAAATAATTTCCAATGCACTAGGACACACCCCACATTGTACAAACTGAGGTTCCTAATCCCATAGTAATAAAACACAATATATCTCTATGTTTTTGGACACTAGCTAGTGTGTAACGTAACTACTGCAACAATCATTCCTAGAAAATTCAATGGTTGCGGCAGGTTTCTGTGTTAAGAGTATAGTAGAGGGTTTAGCCAACTACTACCAACTAAGAATACAATCACATTATCATATATCACATATAATAATTTACACCATAAAAATCACTCTGAGTCACTCCAAGGATCAATCTCTTACCTTACACAACAATAGATCACAAATGTGTCCACTCCCGAGACCTCCCATTCTAGTACTATGTGAATGGGTCACCAGGATTCCACAACGAGGAAATACCACTCCATAAAACACATATATATACAAGGAAATATGATTATCCAATGATGGATTTCATATAAAACACTTTCACCATTTCCAAAAAATGACAAATAGGCCTCAAATACCCTTCACAAACCATCATTTCTCGAAGAACAAAATCTGACATTCAAAAAGGGTGTAAACACACAATTTTCAATTTTAAAGTCATTTTACAAAATCATTTTAAATACACACACCACATGTAAAAATCAACAACCATTTCTATCAATGTTTCAATTAAGCCACACAAGATCGTCACACGACATTTCCTTTTTAAAGAATGAAACACACACCATTTTCAAACCCAAACCCTTTATAAATAAATATGATGAATAAAAAAATCACAATTTAAAAATCACAACAACATTTTCCCAGAAAAATCATGATTAACGATAAAAAAATATCATGAAAAAGCCATCCAGAAATTTTATCAAACACTTAGTGTGCACATTTATAACTAAATAATGTTAATTTTCAAAAATCTAGTTATAAATCCCCTCTTTTCTCACCAAAAAATATTCCAAAGGACATACAAAATTAATTATCATATAAGGAAGTATTATCAAACACGAAACCAATTAATATTAAATTATAAGGGAATTTTAATAGGGAAGCCTTCCTCAGTCTCACAACTCGTCGACAACACACACATGAAATCTCACCTCAAAGGATCCAAGATCCAAGATCTATGAAGAGGAACCCTAAAAAAGAAAATCCCATAACATAAAACATAGGTTAATTTGAACCATTGGTCCAAGATATCATTGTAGAATAAGAACCAAAATGGAAATGGAAGGAAGGGGCAGATGGAGGAGAGGATGGGATAATACCATGAGAAATCTGGCCAAAACCATGATAAAAACACTATATCCACACCATATGAGATGAGTAAAGGCTTGGAGAAAATGGAGAAGATCCCCTTAGCGTTTTAAAATCTAGAGGGAGGAGAGGGGTGGTTTTTGGGGTTAAAATCCTATAAAAGTAGTTTAGGAATTAAAAACTGTTTAAGATGTGGGGAATTTACATGATTTGGCCACATGGTCTACCAAACCGTATGCCAACCATACACCCCTTTATGGACACACCTGAGCACTCGCTTGGGTTGACCACATGGTTTCAAAACTATGCTCCAACCATGCTAAACCCCACTATTATAATACAAAACCACCCACACAGTTTCAACAAGGTTTGATAAACCGTGTGCCATGCCTATACCACAAACACTTAAGTGGAATGATTAACCGGATAATTTCCTATAGTTTCCCTAACCATTCACCAACCATGCATAGGCTACTTCCCAGATAAAAAAACTCATCTTTTAACAAAAAAAATGTTAAAAATGAGCAATACCAACATATTTAAAACAAAACAAGGAACAACTCCAAATTTAGGACCCATCACACCCTGAACTTGAGAGAAAATCTGGGATCCAAAAATGAACTGAAAAAGGGTCGAATGTAAAAACCTGGGTGTGACAAGATATATATATGTTGATTAGGTTTTGTGAACCCCTTATTCCTTTCATTTATTTTTTTTGATTGTTTGTAGGAGGAATGAACATGATAAATTTTATTTCTGCTACAAAGATGAATGAAATACTAGAAATAGACCTCATTTCTAGGAAGAGGGTTGGGTGTAAACACAAATAATCCCATCATCAAAAAGAAAAAAATGGTCTCATGGTGATATCAACTTATTTCAAATATCGTGTTGAGTTACATGTCATTCTTGGCTCAATTTTGTTTGATGTTAAAGTAATTATCTATTGGGGAATATATTCCTATGAAATGTTGTTCCACACTCATAAAGGATTAATTTTTGATAATAATATTCATAATAAATGGTCCAAAATAAATCAATGAATAAAATTATCAATAGGCCTTAAAACAATATTGTGAAAATTATTGAATGTAACGAACATAAATATATACTTGCTTCTGACCATGTTGGTCATATATGTCATGAACATTACCATGAAAATATTTATGATGAATAGAAAAGATAATATGGATTAAAATAGAGATGGGAAGGAGAGAATAAAAATCTCATCAGACTATAAAAACCATCTGAGAACTTAATCCTTGTCACTCTAGGAGCCAATAGTCAACTTAAGCTCAATGATGGTTACATTCACTCCCACACTGGACATATTCACTCATGCACACCATGGATCGGAAAAATCAGAGAAAATAAAACACAAAATCAAATAATAAAACATAAATTCACTTATAATTCCAAACCAAGACAAATAATCCAGATGCAAATGATACAGGTAGATTGACATTGTTAGTGTTGAAGTCCTCTATATTGGAGTTGGGCCCTTATAACCAACCATTGTGTACATTATTATAGTCAATATTCATTATTTTTAATTTAATAAAATCATTATCATGTCATGATTGTTCTTCTGTGTGAAATTGTTTGTGATAATGTACTAATAGTAGCTTTTACACTGAAATATCATACCAGTTCCCCACTATGATGAGAATCCCAAAGATTCACGATGGTATTATTAAAAATATATAGTCTATATCTGGATGAAATCATTTAAGGGACACAAATGATATAGGATATTAGGGGTGTGGGCTCATATAACTATGAATTACCATTTCATGGTTTATACCCTTGGTAATATACAGTGTCAGATATTATGAGAATGAGACCCGCTAGAAGGAAATCCAAATTTATATGTGTCATTAGATGTTACAATCTACGAATGTGTGTATTGATCCTTAGGCTTTATGATTATTATTAATGGGTGTTTTAATTCATGTACTTTGATGTATTGATAAAACTGTGATGAAATATGTTTGCAGTGATGTACGACATGTTGGGAGCATCATGAGAAATATTTCATTAATAAAAAATGTGAGAAATTATTTTCCATTTATATTCATTACTGGAAGTTGATATCTCAGGACCATTGATAGAAATGATATAACCTAAATAAATCCTTGACCATGGTGTTCTATATGAAAGTTCAATTTCTAGAAAATCAATGAAAAGGACATCGATCACATAGGTTGATGGAACCGACATGCAACCTACTTGATTATAGATATCACAATAAAGAGAGTATATTACACAGTAAGTGTCGTCTTGAGGTATTATTTCATTTCATCATTAAATTCATTATTTATTGATTCTTTGGAATTTTTCTAGAGTCTAACCTTAACTTTGGGATTCTTCACCCGAGGCCAATAAGAAAGAGGCCTAGAGGATCACAAAGTATGTGTATCCAAAATCTCAGTTAAATAAAATATTATTATTTATTATTTAAAAAAGTTAATAAATAATATCCTCCCACATGATTTAATAATTATTCATTTTTTCTAGATCATATGTATTCAATCACGAGTTGTTAGAGATAATATAACGTGATTATCATAGTTAATAAATATTTATTTTCTATTTTGGGAATATGATATTTTTTCGAAAATAATGAGATAATATTTATTTATTAAAAATAATTTCATAGTTCAAGGCCTAATAAATATTTTGGAGGAATGGAAAACTAAGTTTAATGGTTTAGTGAGAAATAATTTATATTGAATATCATATTAATAAATAATATTTAATTTTAATCCACGAGTTTAGAGCATGTTAAGAAATAATAATAATTTTACTATCATAGACAGGGGGTTCTGTGGGGATTAAAAAATATATTAAATGGAATTTTTAGAATTATTTATTTCTAACCCTAGTATTATATAATCCAAATTATATAATTATTCAATTTAGCCAATTCGTTATGGTTATACACAATATGATCCAGAGAGAATCCTCTCAAGGAACACTCCCAAGAACCGAGAGCGATCATCCTTTACCATTCACTCTTGGGTCTAGAGAGATCAAGGAGTATCCTTTGGATGTGATTCTAGGGGCGATAAATGGAGAATAAAACAAGTGATAAGATTTGTGGTGATAGAACCTAGAGAGTCCTACGACAACATTCATATATTCCTGGATCACATGTGGATCACTTCTAGAAAGAATCTAATCTTGATTCCCACGACAAAAAAAGGTATGATGTTTATCCATTTCCAGATCCATCAATGATGAAATAATTTCTTCCAAGGTAATTATTTAATTACATACATTGATAATAAATAGTATATAATTATCTTACACTTCAATTTTGAAATTTATCCATTGTCTATATTGTTTGATTTAATTTCATTGATCATAGAGTTTATCATCATTTAAATCTCAAATTAATTGTCGATCACGACAAAGATTAATTTCAAGCATGAACCATATGACTCTAAGATCCTATTTTTCCTATGAGGCAAAAATCCTTTTATTTTTGGTTAAACTCTTGATTATGTTGTCATTTTCATATATACCTTTCCACTATTCTCAAGGTCCATGTGGATTGTTTTGGAATATGAAGAGACAGGAGGGCTTCTAGTTGGATTGAGTCCAATTACATGACTTGTATTGGGAGTACACAATGTGTATTTATATTAAACAAAATGTATTGATCATACTACATAAAATTGAATGGGCATACCGATTCACGGTGTGTAAATGGTTTTTACTAGGGGAAGACCCCGAGATTTATACAACATATAAATCATTTACACATCATGTAAGTTCCCATGTGCAGTTTTTAAAATAAGATTCCTAGACTAATTTTTATAGAACCCCCCACTTCTCTCTCACATTAGATCCACCCATGAATCCCCCATGAATCCCAATAAAAGCTTTGGTGTTGATTCAGGATTCAAATTTCATTTTTTCCACTGCTAGTCTCATTGGATCAACACTGGTAATTTATACATTCAATTTGTGCCTTTCAATGTTTCTCTTCTCCTCAAAGAAGATATTTTGGTGTAGGCTCTAATGCCCTATTTTTAGGGTGTTTTCCTGTTCTTATATTTTCTTCCAATCCATCTTGAGTTAGGCCTTGATAGTAGACAAATGTTCTACAAGGGTATATGGTAGATGGTCTATACGTTTCCCTCATGGTTTGTTTTTTATATTCATATTTTCAATTGTTCCACAGAATGAACTTTGTAGAATTCCCCATAAAATTAAAATAATGTCTTGATTAAATTGTTTAGGACCTCATTTCATTTCCCATTAATTCCATTATATGGTTGATGGGAATTCACCTTAACCAGTTCCACCCATGAAGCATATTTATGAGTTTTCCCTATGTTATACCACGTCATCAGGTGTGTGTGAGCTCACCTTTTGTCATTGGAGCCTTGTTGAATTAAATGATAATTGAATGAAATAATAGGATAGGGATTATACATCCTTTGAAATGTGATTATATGAGGTTTAAATGGTTTAATTGTTTAAATAAAAATTGTAAAATGGGTTTGAAAAACTCATGGATTGTAAATGAATATGTGTCGGACTATGTTTTGAGGATGATAAATTGATAGTGGAAGTGGATGACATGGACATTTATACTCCACAGATAATGATTACATTGGATACCATGGACATTTCTATTCCATGGTTCATGACTATGATAGAGGATACCTTGAGAAATTTTGATTACTAGGATCCTGATTTTATAGGATTCAATGGAAATTTATACTACTTGGGTGAATATTGATTATGGTAGTATATTTTTTTGGACAGTTCTACTCCTAGGATCTTGATTCCATAGAATGAAAAGAGAATCACTACCCCTTAGATCTGGCATGCTTGGACTCACATTTGACATGCTCTATGGACAAGCTCCTTGTACTCCAAAAAAGTCATTACTAAGTTTTCATCGAGATGATCCATGAACTCGATGAGGATTACTAGATTTTTTTTACTTTTGAGATGACTGTTTGTGGCCTAACACTATATTACATGGCGTAGTATATAGTGGATGATTTATCATGTTTACATATAACCCTCATATGGATACCATATTACAGTTGTTAGAGTGGATAGTATCAAAAAAATTTATTTATGTTTTATAGTTTCCATTGGTTCTAGTAACATCAATATTGTTCATAGAGAGCCATTTTAGGTTACAGATGATCACATTTTTATTCGACCATTTACTTTTATTTCTATTATTCTTGTGATATTATGGACACTACTTCATTTTTATATATAATCACTGTAAATGTTATAGACACTTTTGGTGGTGGACTACTGAGTGTTATCTCACAGGTTGTTCAAGATATTTTTGGGTATCCGAATAGACTTCATGGATGCAGGTAGGGACTAGGGAAAACACCCACTTTACGATGCTTGATTGATCATTTCATAGGATTAGGGGAGCACATGACTGAGCTATAGTCATGATTCTTGCTGGAGATATTTCTTTTTTAGACATTTTATATTTGGACACATGTATTACACTGGATTCCTATTGATAAATATTTTTTTTCTATTTTGTATATATATGTGACATGATCATCATATTGTATGTGATACAAATTTTGGATTTTTATTAGTATTACAGTCTTTCGAATGTTATCTTATGTCTTGATTTATAATATGCTTCCGTTTATTTAGTCACTTGTGATACCACTACATTACTTGGTTCATGAGGTTATAGTCTCCCCACTACTCCACCTTAGAACCTATTTTTTACTCATCTTCCTTTGGAATACAAGGAGGTGCGGTTGAGGCCATGTGACCAACTAGATATGGGCACCGTTTAGTGGCTTCGGGGTCGCGGTGTTACATTGTTATATCAGAGGATGCTTCTTTTCTATCTATACAATTTTGATACAATAGATAGGATATTAGAAATGTATTTGAATTTGGAAATGAGTTGTGCCTGAGATTATCTTACACATGTACAAGAAAAAGAAAAATTACATGGAATGGGACATGATTTTCTATATTTTACCTACTATAGTGGATTTGATTCCACTGTTGGGTGATGCACTTGATGATTGATGTTCCTTATGATTATGGATTTTATATTTTTCCAATGAGAAGAGGGTATTCCATATCATGCATTATTTTAGGGACATTACAGGACTCTCGTTCCATGCATATATCATGCCATATATGATGCATTTCATGATTTCATGACATTTATCACACTTTCCTTGATTGATATATATTCTTTCATAATTTGTAAGTAATTTAGAAACGTAGTTGCTACATAGAGTGCTATTCATAACCTAAATAGTGTTTTCAGCCATAGACTATCGTAGATATCCTAAGCAGGAAATTATGGAACGTTGAGTTAGAGACCATGGGTCGTATGGACACGAACATGTTACAGTTTGGATTATGTGTATGCCATATATTGATTCATGAGGTGTATGGACCTTTATAGATAGAAAATAGTGACCCATTTGGTTTATCCATTTAAATATATTTGTGATATAAATATGAACCTAATGTGGCTTAAGTTGAAAAATGAAAAACATAACCTAGACCTGACATTAGAGTGGATGGTAGGAAGTGTATTTTGTTATTTTTATTATAGACTATATTACCTAGTCCCAAATATAGGAGCATAAATATGGGTGTGGCTTGTTTATAGTGAGCCTTTTAATTTTCATGTGATTTTATCTAGGATGTGGTTACTACTTGATTCTTCTTTAAGGCATGTGACTATAAATATGGAGTCATTCCACCCTAAAGACATCTAGTCATGCACTAAGAATGTGATGATGACAATGCTCTATGGGTGGTGGGACCTGGAATACTTATAGGACCAACAATACTTCCACTTACAGCACTTCCCATCATTCTTGATATGTGTGTTGATGACCATTTTTGAGAGACTTTAATGTGCATTATGAAGATCATTCTGGGAACCCCATAACTAACATCGTTTATGGAAGAGCTGACACATGTGTTCCAGCAGTAGCATCTGCCCACTTTTTTAGGGGATGAAAGTCCATATGATGATAAACTATTTCTTGAGACTATCTTTTATATATTCAAGCTTCTAGAGACACCTCCTGACAGGATAGCTAATCTCACAATATATATGCTTCAGGGAGTAGCTAAGAATTGGTGGGATGTTCTGAACTAGGATGATGTGCTTCGAGATATGGTTTGGAGGGATTTACTATCTAGGTTTTATGACTAATTATTTCGTGAGACACTGAGAGATGACAGGTCCAGTTAATTTATAAATCTAGAGCAGGGAGTGATGACCATTATGGAGTATTTTTCACACTTCACAGAGCCTTAGTATTTTTCACCAATTTTTCTTGATGACGATTCATCGAGGGTGAGACGCTATGAGGAAGGTCACAAGAATGACATTCAATCATAGGCCATCATGTTTCAATGATTACAATTACATAGATATTGAATCATGCGCTTATTTATAAATAGAACCTAAGGGAAGATGGGGGGTGTAGATCATGGAATTTCATCCACTCGACTTAGAGGTTTAGTGTCAATTGATAGGAAGCACCATTTGGAGGCTTCTCATGAGGGGAATTCTAGCTAAACAGTGAGTTTCAGTATTTAGATCTTATATGATCATAGTGGGAAACATGGACATATGAGGAGTCAGAGAGGTAAAGACCCACTTGAGTGTCGATCATGAAGTAGGATTGGCCATGTACAACATTTCAATATGACCTTCCCTCTAGGAGTCATTGGAAGGAAATCGACTCTATGTATAGGTTCAAGAGTGGGATTTAGAGCTTCATATAAGTCTAGAAGACAGAGTAGTTCTAGTTGTTCTGGATGAGGTGGTGTTCGTGTAGGAGGAATCCATGAACTAGTTGTATTGTGACAGTTGAGTGGGCCTACTCTAGGTAGTGAGGTTCTTTCTTAGGACCATGGTTCATGCCAAATATATTTTGTAAATCCTACACCTGAGGAGCCGAGAACCAAGTCATGTATGGTGAGAGTTACGATATTAGTAGGCTATACACTAGCCTATGTTCCTTTGAATATAGGTTCTTATCATACCTTTATATGTGTACCAATTGTAGTGATCCTTGGGCTCATTGTTTAGTTTTATGATGAAGTTATGACACTTAATACTCTATTGGGGATTATAAAGGATGGTGTATGCTATTGTAGGGAGTCACCCTAGAGGTAGGTGAGTTTCAATTCATATAGAATTTCATTATCCTTGAGATTTATAGGATTAACATCATACTCGAGATGGACTAGCTGATTTCATATCATGCCAATGTAGATTGTTATCATTAGAGGGTGACCTTCACATCACAAGAGGGGAGAGTTTTTATACGCATGGGTGAATGCGAAGTCATGGCAGGTGGAGCTAGACTTGAGAATCGTGGGATGGGTAGGTTAAAAACATATATTTTATGTTTATATCTAGTTGATAATGTAGCGAGACTAATAGATTTTTCTCTAGTGGTTGATCATTTCTAGGATGTTTTCCCAAATGAATTTTTTGGTTTAAAACATAAGAGTGAGGTGGTTTTGTTCTGTAGAGCTAATTCCAGAAGATATATAGGTATCCATTTCTCCTTATAGTATGGATTCCATAGATTAGTAGGAGTTCAAGAGGTAGGTAGAGGACTTTAATGAAAAGGGGATTATACGGCCCAATAATTCTCTATGAGGTTCTCCAGTCCTTCTTGCAAAAGAGACTGATGGAACCCTTAGGGTATGTGTGGATTACTGAAAATTAAATAAGATTATGTTTATGGAACGATATACCTTGACACAAATAGATGAATTCTCCGACAAAAACCAAGGATCTAAATTTTTTTGGAAGCTTGATTTGTGGCCAGGTTGTCACTAGGTACATTTTCAGCCAGTAGACATACCTCATGCAACATTTTACAGAAGGTATAGTTTATATGAGTATCTGGTGATTCCATTCGATGACCTTAATGTGTTAATAGTTTTCATGGAACTGATGAAATGATTT
The DNA here is from genome assembly GCA_963277665.1 of Viscum album. Lineage (NCBI taxonomy): Eukaryota > Viridiplantae > Streptophyta > Magnoliopsida > Santalales > Viscaceae > Viscum > Viscum album. The sequence continues at coordinate 1,870,608,381 of OY728159.1, forward strand.
TTCTATCCAAATCTAGATTCATTTGTGGTGGTATTCATGGATGGAATATTGGTGTATTCTCATAACCAACACAATTATTTAAAACAACTAGAGATTATTGTAGAAACACTAAGAGATCATCAGTTATATGATAAGATCGCTAATTTCTTTATTCAAATGGATAATATTAACTTCTGGGGTCATATAATATTAGAGATAGAAGTATCAGTTAATCTAGAGAAGGTGAGAGTAGTATCTTCCTTGGAGAAGCCCAAGAATAACTTTATCATACAGAGTTACATGGGGCAATCTAGGTATTACATGTGTTTCATACAAGACTTATCACACCTAACAACACCCCTTACAGTATTTAATATGAAGTGTGTGAAGTTTTCATGGTTAGATAAATATGATACAACCTTTCAGGAGCTAAAATAGAGATTGTCTTCAGTGTCGGTCATAATTTTTCAAGAGTTTTGTAGGAACTACACTCTATATTTAGATTCCTCAAGTATCGAGAAAAGAGTAGTTTTGATACATGAGGAGTAAGTAATGGATTATGAGTCTCATTAGTTGATACCACATGATAGGAACTACCTAGAACACTATCTCAAGTTAGCTATTGTTGTACATGCCATGTGTTGTTGGATGCATTATTTATCGGGTGAGAATTTTTTGGTGTATACGGATAAAAAAAGACTCATGTATATATTTAAATAGTGTTACATGAATATGAGGCGAATTGTGGGTGGAATACCAATAGTTTTTCAAATATGATCATTCCTACACACATGGTAAGGGTAATGTAGTAGTCGATTCACTAAGCAGAAGGAATTATATACATATAGTTTATGAGGCTAGTAGCGAGTGGAAAATTATATACATATAATTAGGGATTAACATAGATATACATGATGGATAATGGAGAAATTTTATCTCATCCTTAGAAGTGAAATACACTCTTCCTGATAGAGTCAGGTCGATAAAACTACCTCATGCTGAGAGCCTATTCTTATGAGAGAGTGCCACAGGTTAGGACATGCCTCCTTGTTAGACATAGGTTAGGATGAAATTATTCATATTCATTTTCACATTTGGGTTATGGAAGATATAAAAGTGGAGCTGATGTGAGAGTTGCATGCCTCAGTATAGACATTACATTCCGATGATACCAAGATGTATCATGAATTTTTCCATTAATACTAGTGGATGTGTATGAAACTATAGGTAGCTAATTTTTTCATGAGTTGTTCCACCTATCATTAAGTGAAATTAGAACACTAGTAACCATCTAGGATTTTACCGTGGTGATACATTCTGGAGTGGAAATGGGATGATGTTATAAAGGATTTATGAATGTATTTCGGAGGTCGCCTTGATGTAGTGATTCTGTGTGCGATTTTGTAAAAAGGATCATAAAGATCACGCATTTTCAACAAAAAAATAATGACGTTATCATTATATGATCTTGGGGGAATCTATATCCTTGAGATTGTGTGCCTTCACGGGGTTCCTCGTACCATGGTATCATATAGTGATGCCTAGATTACATCTCATTTTTGGAAAAGGATTGTATAGGGAATAGGGTACACATGTTATTTGTAGCACTACATACCACAACCAGACAGATGCCTAGGAAGATCACAATATTCTAGTTCTAATGGACATTCTTAGAGCTTGCATCCTTGATTTTAGGGGCTCTTGTGAGCAGAATGTACCCATAGTTGAGTTAAACTACAATAATAGATATCATGTGATGATAAATATGTCAGGTTATAAGGATTCGTATGGTATTCTATACCGATCACCACTATGTTGGTTAGTGGTAGGAGAGGCAGCATTATTCCGACATCGTCTTGTACATGATAATTCAGAGTATGATCAGTTGATTAAAAATTATATGACTACTGCACATTCTTTATAGAAGTCCCACATCTATCACAGTTGATGTCTTAAAAATTTTGATGATGGGGATTCGGTATTTTTATGTACTCATCGATGCTACGACACATATATATTATAAGGTAGGGTAATCTTTTAGTGTGACATTTCAGGATATTCAATATTCATGAGAGAGTTAGTTTGGAAGCCTATTGATTTTAGTTATCTAATAGGTATTGAGACATTCATGACATCTTTCATGTATCTTAGTTGTGCCATTATAACTTAGACCCATCTCATACTCTTCATTTAGATGATATTGAATTACAGGTATATGTGCTTTTTTAGAAGAATCCTATTCGTATCATTAATCAGAGCACAAAGGCTCTTCAGGGCCATTGAGTTTATCTAGTATGGGTTCTATGGTAGAATAATAATTTTTTGGAAGATACATGGGAGTGGGATTTTGTAGTATGTGCCCAGTGGAAAAGGTTATTCTCAAAAAAATCCAGAAAACCCTTGAAAGGGTGATTCAGGGTTGGATTTCATTGTGGGGGTAGATTTTATGATCCTAGCTTTTTCTATGAGGCACAAATCCTTTTACATTAGGTTAACCTCGATTTTGAGATTCTTTTTTCGCATAGACACTTAAATTGAGCCCATGGGATGGTACGATATTTCTTTGGAAATAAAGTGGTGGGAGGGATTATGGTTGGACTTAGGAAAATTAAATGACATGTATTTGGAATACACTGCATTTATTCAATACATGACATGTAATGTCATGGGAATACCAATTTCTGATTGGTAAAGTGTTTTTACTAGGGCGATGACCTCAATCATTACATGATGCATAAATAATTTAATAATTTTTTAAATTACCGAGTTCAATTTTTAAAATAAGATTCAGGGAATCATTTGGTTGAAGACCTCACCTCTCTTGTATAGGAGAGCCACCCATGAATCCCTCTTGAAGACCAAGATAGAATTTACTGATGTTTCATGATCAAGACTCCATTTCATCCACAGTTGGCCTTTTTATATCCATGTCGGTAAGTTATAAATTCATTAGTTTCATTTCATCATTTATCATCTCATCAATAGAGATATTTTCCTTTAGGATCTTATACCCTATTTTTAGGTTCTTTTTCTATTCTCTCATTTTCATCCATTCCATATCGAGTTAGGAGTCGATAATAGACAACTGTTCTACTATAGGTATTTAGTAGGTGGTCCACACCTTTCCCTCATGGTTTGGTGTCTTATATGAATCGTTTTTATTATGCCACATTCTATAATTTCAAGAACTTACCCTAAAATTAAATGAATTTATTTATTAAATTTTATGGGACCTAATTTGGATTCCGATTAATTCAATTATATGTTTGGTGGTTTGTTCAACACAACATGTGCCACCGAGGAGGGTTATTTATTTATTATACATATGTTATAACACCTAGTTGGGTGTGTGTGAGATCGCCACTTGTTTTGGGAGACTTATTAATATAAATTAGAATTTAATGAATGATTAGTAGAGGGATTATGCCTCATTTGAAATGTGATTACATGATTTTTAAATCAGTCAATTGTTTAAATGTAATATGGGGAAATGGTTTGGATATACTCATGGATTGTAAATGATTATGAAATCAATTATTATATACAGATGATAAATTGGTAATGGTAGTAGATTCTATAGACATTCCTACTCATTTTATATTTATTTCATTAGACTCCCTAAACATTTCTACTACATGGATCACGAATACGGTAGTAGATTCCTTGGGACATTTCTACTTCCAGGACCCTAATTCCATAGGATTATTTAGTAATTTCTACTCCATGGATCCATATTGATAATTTTAGTTGATGTTTGGGACATTTCCACTCCAAGGATCATGATTACATAGGATTCAAATGGTAATTTCTACTCCATTTGACTTAGCTTTGTTGGACTCACATTAGAAATGCTCTATGGATATGCTCCTTTGACTCCACCAAATTCATATCCAGGTTTCCGTAAATATTCAACATAGTTGGAACAATGAATCCATTGTATTGTGGACCTTGCATTCATCCCCTTTTTATGTGACACTAGATTACATGACATAGGACATTAAGGATGCTTTATAATTTTTATAGATAGACCTTGTATGGGTATCATATTCAATTTATTAGACTGGACAACATCAAACCTTTTTACTTATGATTTACAGTTTCCATTTTATAGGTTCTTGAATATTTTTCATAGGGATCAATGTTTGGTTGGACATGATCACATTCACATTTGACACTTTACTATTATTTTTGTTATACCTATGTTAATTTCATACTGCTTCATTATTATATACACAGACTGGACATGTTATAGACATCATTGGTGGTGGCCTACAATGTGTTATCTCACAACCTATTTGGGCCACCATTGGGCACCTGTACAGACTTCATGGATGCAGGTAGGGAACAAGGAAATCACCCACTTTATGAGGAATGATTTATCATTTTTAGGAGCATGGGAGCACATAATCAAACTATAATCATGATGGTAGTTGGAGATAGTTTATTTTTGGTGTTTTTTTATTTTGAAACATTTATTTTAATGGATTCATGGTTCCATGTATTTCCTAGAATTTTTTATAGATATATTACAAGATCATCATACTGTACATGAATATGCTTTTTTCATTATTATTATTATATTCTTGTGAATGTTATATTTTTTATTTATTAATATTATTCCTCCTCTTATTTATTAACTTTTGATACCACTATGTTAAAATAATCATGAGAGTATAGTCTCCTAACAGTAACACCTTATACCCTCCTCACAAGTCAAAAGCTTCTGGCATAGAGGCCATATGACCCACTGGCTTGGGGAAATGTTTAGTAGCTTCGGAGTTAGAGAATTACACAGATTCTTCTAATTCACCTGAAACCATCATAGGGAATATCTAATTCATCCTTGATATTCTTGTAGATTCTCCCTTGGTCACTTTTTGTCTACTTCAATCTTCATGTATCTTTTCATTGTATGTTTTGATATGATCCCAATTTATATTCCTATTTCATGATCTCTCCTTGTTCTATCTTCTCCTTCATGTGTTTAACCTCTTAAGTGAAATGATAGTAAAATTTAGATGACTTTATAGTGAATGTATAATTTTTATTTGGATCTATTGTTTCTATAACTCGATCTCTTTATTTAAAATCAATATTTATTAAGGAATCTATGTTTCCTCTATTAGTGTGGTAGGTGTATCTATACAACGGTTCTACCCCATGATTTACATGATGCTATTATGAATTTATTTTATTTAGTTTATTAAAATGACTGATTTAATATCAAGGAGATTCTATTTATTAAATTATATTTTGGGTGGAATGTAACATGTTTTTAAAGGGGTTTTCATTAAAAACAATTTTTCTCACTTCATGTATTCAATAAAATTATTCAAAGATGGTTTTGACTCTAAAAGTGGATTTTTAAGCATGGGAGCAGTGATGATTTTCTTGTGAATGTGTTTTATAAAAGTTTTATTATGTCTTACTAGAATGATTTGTAAAAACATAGCATGTTGGTAACCTATGGTTCATCGAGTTGTGCGCATATGCAAATATTATTGAGTGTGACACAAATAGGGGTTATGGTTGTGATACTGATTGACTCTGGTAGGACATGATACAATTAGGGTTCATGTTATGACAACTTAACATTCTATGCATGTCCTAGTACTTATTTCTATACTCTAGAGCCTAGAATGTTCTTGGTTATATACATGGTGGTAATGTTTCTTGTTTTTCCCCACATTTTTATCATATGAACATTCAAAGGATGGTTATAATGATTTTTCCCTATTTATATTTCAAATTACTTTTTCACATTCTAATTCAATTTTAATATTTATAGATTTAAAAGAAACCATATAATATTTGATGAAATTTTTTTTATATTAAATTTCATTAAAAACATGTTTTGTTTAAAAGTTTGAACTAACAATTTCATGGTGGAATTCATTCTATATATTTATGTTGGCATCCAATTGGGAGTTTTCCTCACACACATTATATTCTTTGGGGGCGTATAAAGATTTGGTTTTATCGGATATAGGTAAAGGGAGGAGTGTCATGTAGCATTTTAAATTCTTATAGTTGATGTTTTCTTTGATTGTGGGTTGGGATGGTAGTGATGTTTAGTCACATGAAGAATCTGTTTTGGTATTTGTTTTTTTTTATTTCTGGGATTATTTTTCTATTTTGGTTTTATATGTCTTGTGGTTATGTTATTCAAATTCTATGATGTACCCTAGTTTTTTATCATTATCTTATTATACATGAGACATGTTTCCAATACCTCTTAGGGTAAAATCAGTCCCATGGTGTTTGTATGTTGATACCCTAGTGCTTTTTACCGGCTAGTGTTGATCAGGAACACCCTTCGTGCCTTGTGGTGGACCATCTTGGGTGACATGTTATGTTGACATAGGTTGTTTTGATACAATTTTAGAGGTTCATGATGGGTTAAATGATGATATTTAGTTGATTATGGTCCTCTTATTCCTAATGACCTTTTTCGAGGCAGTTGATAAATAATCTATGGCTAATATAGACTTAGCTGTAAAGATGGTTTAGGTAGATCTTCAGTTACAATAAAGGGTAGCTAGATCATATCATCTGGCTATAAAAGAAAGTGCAATAATGGTTCGAGGTTTATGTTAGGAGAAATTTCAGGGGCATCCTTGGGTTGAAACAAGTGGTTTTCTATTTGTTTGGCAGACCCGTCCATACTAAGTTCGATTGTATGGTATCACCTACGGGTTTTCATCATTGTAGATAGTATGATCTTGTAATGAATTTATTAAAAGAATACCCCAATATAGTAGAGCTGGATCCACTCCTTCCAATGGTAACCAAGATTCTTCTAACGAAAAAAATGGGTGGTGGATTTACTTATAATGTAATGGGGGGATACTCATGTTGAAATAAAAGTGTAGGTATGTGTTAAGGGTGTAAATCTTTATGTAGTAGAGTATGAACAAGATGAATATGAAGCCGGGCAACTAATGTGAGAGGTAAAATATTTATTTCATCTTCTATAGTCTGATATTTTTTGGATACATGTGCATATCATTCACTTATATCATATAAGATGATTGATGTGTTGGAATTTTTTTAGATATTATCCCATTAATGATGTATCTTTCCACTCCTTTGGGATGTAGAAAGTAATAGGGGTTTAAATGTTTTGAGTCCCGGGTTATGATTACTGACAATTAGGATATGTTGGGTTTCCTAGTTGTGGATCTTGATAACATTGACCACAATATTGGCCTGGATTTTATGGTTTTCATTAAATCCTAGATCAAATGTTTTCAACGTCGGGTTTAGTTTCTATCATCTTATGGGGTAACATATGTATTTTACGGTGAGTGGGATCTAATATCTGGAATAGTAGGGCCTACTATTCCTAATACTGGAATGATCTCCTAAAAATTATAAAAGATATTTTATAAACATCATTGACCATCATTTATGTTTTCTTCTACCCATTTTGGTGGATGAGTACCATGTAGGCTTTCCTGATGATTTTTTGGGGCATCATCCCAAAATGATTTCAACTTCCCTATTGAATTGCTCATGGGTATGATATATTAAAATTTATTTTAATAAATAGTTTTCAAAATCTCAAGTTCGTATCTTTCACGTAAAATTTATAATTAATTTATTTAATACCAAAAGAAAAAAATTCTTAATCTGGGGATTATATCTTCGGTGGAGATGTTGATCGTATGAAAATACCCTATCAATTTACCTTCACTATGTTGTGAGTATCCAAGTATAGAATCCCTATAGTGTCGATCCAAACATTCTCTTAAGATCTTTGTGTTACTTCAATCAATATTTGGGTGCTATCTCTAATAAGCGATTGTCTTGAATTATTATTTTTGATCTCTTGTCCTTCAATCTTGAACGAATCTATCTTTTTTGTTTCTTATTCAAAAGAGGGAGACAAAAGGAGGAGTAAAGAGATCATTTATTATGCATAATAATTCTTTATTTTCGATTGAACACCCTATATAATAGACATAACCATCTATTTATAGAGTATAGGTTTATGTTAAACTATTATTTATTTACATGAATACCCGTAAATTTTTTATAATAATTAATGAACCTCATCCCTCATAATAATAAAAATAATAATATTTTGTGGTGCATGCCAAATTACAGAAATAACAAATATTCTTTAATCTGGTTGTTAATTAATATTTTTTATCTGACATAGTCTTGTTCCAGTCAAAATATTCTAACATTTATTGAACACCTGAATAAATGTTTATATATTTCATTAATCAATAAATATTTACGATCAATAATAAACTAAATTAAATCATCCCTCGGTACTGATAATAATACTTATTTATTTAATAAAATGAAAATAGAATTTAATAATGATCATGAGAAACACATAGTGTGTGATTCTCTAGGATTATTTATCATTGGAATTAGGTGGGGTTACCTAAATTCCAAGATTACTATCTAATCATGGGTCAAGGAACCTAAGTCAAAGAACATAATTTTGTTATGATGAAAATCACATAGGGACATTCACTGTGTAATATAATGTCTTTATCATAGTATCTCTTCAAGAAGGTTTCATATCTATTTCAATAACCTATACACTTGATACATCATTCATTGACTATTTTAAATAAATATGTCAATACACTGTAACCATATAATTTAATGTGACAGTTATATTCCAATCAAAGTGATGAGATATCAACTTCCATAATAATGAAATGGACAAACCCATTTTCGGATTATCCATTAATGACATTTCAATCATGATATACCCACACACAATACCTCACGGCGAACATGTCTTATCAAATTTTTCATCCAAAAATCCAAGTACATGAGTCATTAAATGTATTAATTATAATCATAAATTCTAAAGACCATTTCAAATACTATCATATAAGAATATGTGATGACACCACAACATGTGGAATTCATACAGGTATGTCTATTCTCATAATCTCCCATCATTGAGATTACCAAGTGATAACTTTAGGAGAATAATCCTAATATAGTCATGAGTAATCTCACTTAATAATCTATGTTTTATGAGTCCCATCATAGTATGTTATCCAACCGAGAATATTATTTAATAATATCATTATAGCACTTTAAGGTTGACATCATAGCATGGAACTGCTATGGCCTTATCCATGCGATGGATACTTTAGGAAATTATTACATTCGATTATTATAGAGTAATGAAAAATATGTAACAATTTTTTTTATTAATATTCAATATATAGAATATACATGTAATCAAAGTGAAAAAATTTGGTTCTAGGACACCAACTACAACACTGAGTTGCATAATTATAAATTTTAGCTTCGATATCTTGAAGCTAAATGATTTATTCACCCAATAATTCCAGCTTGGGCTTCACTTGTTCTCTTATCTAATAAGGTAGATATAACCCTCCAAAATTGTGTTGATTACTAAAGGATTAATTAGGTGACTATTAAGAAGATGTATACTATTCCTAGGATTAATTATCCATTCAAAAAACTAAGGGGAGCCTAAATGGTTTCTAATATTAAACGGTGATTGGGGGTACCCTCAGTTAAGAGTTTGAGAGGTATATATTCCTATGTAAATGTTTAATAGAATGTATAGACATTACTATTATATAGTTATTCCATTTTGTATTATGAATTCTTCTATGGTGCTCATTCAATTTATGTATATGATCATTCATTTAATCATGGACTCTTTTGTGGTTGTTTTCATGGATGATATATTTGTGTACTCTATGTAATAGGAGTAACACAAAGATCATCTAGATAAATTTTTCTGAACTCTAAAAAAACATTATCTATATAGAAAAATTTATACATCTGTGTTTTTCGATCCTAGAAGTAATGTTTCTAAGACATTTCAAATCTAAGAGAGGCATGTCAGTGATGTAACAACCCAAATTTTTTCCTATATTATTTAATTATATTATAGATATTGTTTTTGGTGGTAGGAACTGAGATGATGACAGATTCTGAGGGTGGGTGATCCCATAATTGGTATTTTAAAAATATTAACAAAATATTAATATCACATGAATAAAATTTTTGTGAAAAGGTGGAATAACACTTTAATGGAGTCTTAGAATAGAAATCTAAGGCCTCTTTTGAGTTCATAGCATGATATTTACCCTAGGAATGACATAAACATTATCGATGTTGGGTATTTTAGTAATGTACTATCATGGGTGAAACTAATAATATAAAATGAAATTATTTTATTTTATTTATTTATTTTGATGATGTGACCTAACATCCTATATTTATACATGGAAATACCAAATCAATATGGTTAGTCACAAAACCTAGGGATTTATAGGAGTCATTGGATGATCATTGGAAAACAACACCAGATTGAGATCAGATCAAGGATTGTGCACTAATGAACTTCATTTATTTTACTAACTACAAAAACACATTACCATTATTATTTAATGATCATTATGAAATATTGGTAAGATGGTTAATTTTTATGATACAATACTTTTACATTATCTCAGTCAAAAATAGATTAATTCCACAAACAATGAATAATCTGCAAATCAATAATTCATTTTTTTTACAGTAGATTTATTTGTTAATTGATTAATCCCTATTTTTTCATCTAATTATTAAACAATATATCAGGGGATAATAAAAAAGGATGAGGATAATCATTATGTTTTTGGATTATTCATTTCTCCCTTGTTTCTTAACACATCCATCATGGGAAATTTCTTTAGTATATAGTTTGATGAATACCAGGAATATGTTCATAGTGTGACTATTCTTTGACACAATAGATCAAGACCACATGTGTGGTTCTGGATCAATGTTGATATTGAAGTGTAATGATAATAGAAAATAATAAAATGTGGATCATATGGAACAAAATTTCTTATTCTCTCCAGTTTGATGTGTGACAGTGACTGTGTGGCTCGACAGTGAATTTTCCAATAAGATTTGAAGCTTCAATTCATATCTCCAATGATTGGAGGGTCAAAGAATCTTAGATCCATGATTCTTGACTAGAAACATGATAGAGATAGTGTGGATTCTTACATGAATAAGAACCCAAGTGTTTTGTAATTTCATAGGATAAACGACATGTCATTAAGGATAACACGCCACTTGGGGCCCTGGTTGTGACACTAGGGCTTCGATAGAGAAGAAAAATCACATGTTTTGTGACCACATTCACACATCATGATACCCATGCAGGAAGATTGGAATTTATCTTGTAGGATGCATGGTCATGGTTTGGTGGTGGTAGAGAAACACAATTATACTACATTAGCATATCTTTCTACTCATACATGACCAGATATACGTGGGCATGACTAGGTGTACACAACTAAGTACATAAGTAGAAACAAAATACACAATCATGGATAAAAATAATTGGTAGGGTTCCCAAACACCTTTACACACCATGTATCATTACTTTCATGTAGTTTATTCGGATATATACATGTCGTGGGTGATGGAGGGACATGAAGAGACCATGGGTTGTCTAGACATGCTATGTTCCCCCAGTACATGTTGTGTACACCTTTTGAGGGTGTTTGGAGACCTTCGTTTCTTCTGTTCAGACTAGTCACGGTTGATTGTGATCTCTTAGTCCATCCCCTTTAGGGAACAATGTAACATTGCATCTACATCTTGAATTGTAATCCCCTCTATATAATGAGTCTCAAATAGAGTTTGTAGTTTCCCTCTGTGAGACCAGAGTGTGAACCTCTATCATTCTTTCTTATACCCAAGGTATGGTTTATGGAGTCTACCTGAACTCAATGAATGTGGTGTTGATAATTAATATATTTATCCATTTTAGTAGTTTTTTTGGTATCATTGTCTTATGATCCATTAAATAGTAGGTTTATCCAAATTGGGTTACTGGTGTCCCCCAATGGTCTTGGGTGTGATACCCTACCCTAGTATTGAGATCTTCAATGACTAGTGGATTTTATTAGTTGGGGCCCAATGATCATGAAAACTTATATGACTATCTTCAAGGACAGTTTTTCTTATGGAGTCGGTTCTCCAAGAATGATCATTGTCCGGGAACTTCGAGTATTGTCATGTGGCTAACAGTTTTGTTGAGGCCATATGGAGGAATTGTGTCCTTCATAAGTATATCTGGGTTTTGAATTGATATATATATTATTGTTATGAGCTAACTACTCTTGAATATTTTTGTGTAGTGATATTAGGATGGGCTACTGGGTATTTTTATACTCACCGCTTCACGACCTCTTCTTGTGCGTGTTGTGTCTTATGTAGATGAAAATCCTTTTGATGGTGTCTTGGGAGGACAAGGAGCATGTGGAAATAGTTTGAGCTAAAGAGACTGAGGTTATTTTTGGGTTGTTTCATTTGATAGTGGTCCTCTACATTTATGTTGGTTGGACTCTATATAGTTTTTGGTTGGGCTTGTATATGGCCCCTTTATCACTTTCAGTACATTATTAATTTACCGTAATGATGAATACCATGAAAAGATGTCCCTAAAATTTATTAAAATAAAATGTAAAAATAGAATACATTTTAAATTGTGTAAAGGGAATCCCATGACATGCCTGAAGTCTATATGCATATAGACATATAATCGATTGACTAGAATCCCAATTAAAAAACAATTATTATTAAAACACCCCACCACAAATAACATATAAAAAACCTACTACATCATCGCATAATAACCACACAAATGATGAAATCTGACACCATCATACCAGAGTATCATTGACTAAAACCTCAAATATCACACAACCCACCACCACCAAGCCCAGACACTGCCCCCATGGTCTATATGAACACCCACTCCAAATAACCACCACCAACCATTGGAAATCCTCAAATCTTATTAGTAAAATTATATTAAAAAATTATCTGAATGGTGAAGGGGTAAATAGCCACCAACGAGATGCACATGGATAGTCGATGAGGCACCCACTACACCAGCACTCCTCTACCCAGCAAGTACGCCTACCACAGCATGAGAACCCCCAACATAACATCATCCATCCATCCCCAATGCCCAAAAACAAATTTCATTGGCCATAACATCTGCACCGAACCATGACCACAACACCAATGTTGAGATCCCAACTAGATTGAGTTTAAATAACTAGATCTGGTACTGATTTGAGGCTGGAGATGCTAGAGACAATGGAGTGGAACCAATGATGCTGAAAATAGGTTCTAATAACAAGATCTAATTCATACATAATAAAAAAGGTCCATGATGATGAAAATAACAACCCTCAATTCTGTATTGAGCCAAAAAACGAGACGAGAAACACGACATCATCGCTCGAAGACCCAAGTAGAGCTGGTACTCCATGATGAAGCCCCAGAAATTTTGGCTGCTATGGCCACCACCATCATGGCCAAAGAGCTCCAATATAATAACTTGGGATATCCCAATAGTCTCACACCAATAGGAATCCTTCCTCCCCTGCTAGAACACCCAAACCAAGAAAACCCCTAGGGTTATTTCAAGAGCAGAGCTCCTGAGAGTACCCCCACAATATTGATGTAGTCAAACTGTGTAATTATAGATATATTTATGCATTGGATTTATTTATTTTTGTTTATGTTTTATATATGAATTGAGATGTTTGAGTGTGTACCAGTACATTAGGATAATTCCTCCCATGTGTGAGATATGCCTACTCAGCACTGGTCGCTACCCATGTCGTATTGTTGGTAGGTGTGGGGTAGATGTCAATCGGGCCACAACGAGTCAGGTTCTGAAAAAGTTTTATCATAGGTGGATTTGGACAAGAATATATGATATTGGTTTGGTATTTTTTATAAAATTGTTAATGTTTTTTCAGTTTTTATTTTAGGCTAGGGACCCTAGTGTTGTCACATTGACTGAGGAATCCCTTCACCAGGACTCTAAAAACCTACTTATTGACTCGATACATGTAGAAACTGGTTGGAGAGGAAATTTTTTTCGTACATGCACATATGAAAATGGGTTTTGGTTTTCATTTTTTTTTGAGTAATCTCTATTGATATACTCTTTGATCATGATACATCTTGATTATTTCAGGCTGACTCCATGAGGACAACCAACCAGTATTCCACTATGTTATCACCGTGAAGATCCACCGAGTGACAGGGCTTTAGTATAGGGTCAAGTATATGACATAGTACCATCATGTGGTTTACCGACAATATCACCACCCATTGAGAATTAATTAGTGTTGAAAGTACTATTTGAGGATGCACATAGGCTATGTGTGTTGCATGAGTTACAGAGGTAGTGACCACCCATGTATTGAGGTGAGCCAGACCCCCAGGTGGATGAGGATTGGTTAGAGGTAGTCAATAATGTTTTTCTCCTTATGTGGATTCCTACATAAAAAATGGTATTCCTCACAGTGAGTCTTATTTAGGGATACAATGGAAGATGGTTGAGTCTGGTGACTGAGTCCCAAGATGAGACACCTCTCTCCTCGATAGACTTTGAGTGTCTCACATTGGAAAAGTTTTATAGGGACAATTTGTGATCAATGCACATCCAGGAGCTTCTACATCTACAACAGGGAAGTATGACCGTGGTAGAGTATTCGACAACGTTCACTGATCTGTCATAATACTATATTTATGTTGTGTGAGATCCATTATTTAAATAATGACCTTTGAGTAGGACATAAATTGATATATCAGGGATTTAGGGATATCAATTTGTATTTCCACCTATGATGGAGTGATTGGGAAGGAATTAGTATGGAGAGCATCCTGACGGAGCATACACTGAATGAGGGTGATTGTATTTAGAACCCAAGAGTTCAGAACTCAGCTGTAGGTAGCTATTGACAATCATGATGATCCTGGCATCTTTTAAGATTTAGGAGATGATATCAAGATATAGGATCTGTGGACATGAGTCAGCTGAGCAAGAGACAATTCTTCTCATGCGATGGTCAGAGTCATCATGAATTGTACTGTCTGACACATTGAATAACTAATCGAGAGATATTTGAGGGAACACCAAGGCAGATACATAGGCAGGTGCAAGAGGGTCCTTAGGGTGGAGGACATGGAAGAGGGATGAGTAGAGTAGCAATAGGTGGTTTTAGGCTTAACCTATTTCCACCACCACCCCCAGGTGATCTATGAAAGGATCAGGGAGAAGGTCGTTTGGGACAAGGTTAACTATAGGCTATAGATGCATATGATCCTGAGTCTCAAGGGTTGGTACGAGGTATAATCTGTGACTTTTCTACCATATCTATAGTAGTGATAGACACATGTTCACGTTATTCCTTTATTTCCACATGTTTGGTGTGATACATAGTGATTTGGATTGATCCTTTGGCTTTACCATTGTTCTCTGAGGCTTTTACAGGAGGTGACTTTGTGATTGTACACTTCCATAGATAGTGCGATATGAAACTAGGAGGGGATAGTTTCTTATGATTTCTCTTTATAGTAGTGATGTGGCTTTACGAAGTCATCATCTGTATGAATTGGCTATCCATAATTCAAACCCATATTGACTATTCTAAGTAGAGAATATGAGGTTTCCATGGTGATGGTAAGAGGTTTTCATTTTTGGTGAAAAAGAAACCCTATCATGCAATATGAGCTTAGGAGAGTGCATTCGATTAAGAAAAAATTGGATAGCATGGTTCTTGGAATAAATGATACTATGGGCTACTATTTTCTTGTGGTGGTGGTAGAGTATGAGTATTCCTTTCCTGATAACATTCCTAGATTACCTCCCAATCATGAATTAGAATTTTTCATTTACTTACCCCCCAGGATGACCCCAATATCTACACCAACATATTAGATGGTTCTCACAGATCTTCGGGAGCTGAGGGTGCAGTTTTAGGGCTTATTGAAGATGGGATTTTTGAGACTTGATGTTACCCTCCAAGCATCCCCAGTGTTGTTCACTAAGAATTTGGATGGGATCTTGGGGTTATGCGTGGATTACCAATGCTTGAACCCAGCAATCATGAAGAATAATTATCCAATGTTGAGGATCAGTGTCCTCTAAGATCAGTTGACATGGGCATGATGGTTCTTGAAGAATGATCTGAGATCAGGCTTCCAAAATTTATATGTATGATATGAGGATATACTGAATATGGAATTCAAATATTTCTATAGTCACTATTAGTACTCAGAAATGCCTTTTAGCATCAAAAATTCCCAAGCAGTGTTCATGGGACTCACGATCCATATCTTTTTCCTTTATTAGACTTGTTTTTGGTGGTCTTCATTAAGGATATCCTAGTGTACTCGACATCCAAGGATGATCACATGAGTCACATGAGGATGGAACTATATTTTATAAGTACATTGTGATGCCTTTTGGCATAAAAATGCCCCAGCAGTGGTCATGTGACTCATAAACCAGATATTTTAGCCTTTATTAGACTTGTTTATTGTGGTCTTCATCAATGATATCCATGTGTACTGAGAATCCAATGAGGAGCACTCGAGACACTTGAGGATGGACCTTGACACACTTTGAGGGTACCATATTTATAGGAATCTTCTGATTTGTCATTTTTGGATTCAATAGGTCCAATTACTAGGAAATTTCATCTTAAAGAGGGAGTGGTAGTCGATCCATCAAAGGTTGAGGTCATACTAGCTTGGGATCAACTCAATTGTTTTACCAAGGGATGGACTTTCTTTGGGTTGACAAAGTATTATCATTTGTTTGTACCTAATTTATCCAATGATGCTGCACCTTTGACATATTTTACCTGAAAGTGGCATCCTTTCATGTGGACGTAGAAGTGCCAATAGTGTTTTCAGAAGACGATTCATAGAATGAGAATCGTCCCCATCCTCGGATTTCTAGAGGACTGTGTCAAGTATTTAGTGTTATATGATTCCTTATGGATCAAACATGGTTTTGTTCTGATGCGGAGGAAGGTAGAGATTAGTTATGGGCCTAGGTAGTTGAAACCATGTGAATAGTACTACGCAACCCACAATCATGATCTATATGCAGTAGTATTTTCCCAGAATATGTGGAAACAATAAATTATGGGTGAATAGTTTACTATCTACTATAATCACAAGAGTCTCAAGTATGCCTTATCTTATAAGGATCTTAACATGAGGTAGAGAATATGCATAGAGTTCCTCCATGACTACGACATTGATATTTTCTATACTACAATGGAAGAGAAATGTGGTGGTAGACATTCTCAGAAGGATATCTTGTTCTCTGTTTATTGATAGTGGTGATAGAGTAGTTATCCCCAATATAGTTGTCCTTAGAGGATGAGTATAGTTCTTTATATCTTCTATGGATAGTTGTTACCCCCCCCCCCATTTTACCCCATGTTAGGGAAGATCAACAAAGAGATACCAGCTGTGAGACCTTATGTACTCATATATCCATTGGATGTACTCCTAATTGAATTTTTTATGTTGGGGAGAACCTTAAAATTTTTAGAGGATGAGTGATGGTGTTAGTGACATTGGGTGATGAGGCTATGATGGAGCTTCATACATCCCCTTTGGCAATAAATCTAGGTGTGGAAAAATGTTACAGTACTCTTGATGTGAGTATTGTTGGCTAGGAATGAAGAAATGTGTTGCATAATTTATCTCATAATTCCTCACTTGTCAGTAATTTAAGGCTTATCATTAGGTTAAAAGGTGTTTAACCCAACCCATTGAGGGTCCAGAGTGGAACTAGGATGGGGTACCTATGGACTACATGATTGGGTTACCATGTACATCCATAGGATAAGATACCATTTGTGTGACTGTAGAGTGATTGACCAGCTCATCCCAGTTCGTAACTACTTGTGAGCAGAGTTTAGTAAAGAGATTGGGAATATTGTTTGTAAATTAGATAGTTCGGCTTCATGGAGTTCCCTTGATGATCATTTGAGACCATAATTATTGCTTCACATCTTGATTATGAAGATGATTACAATAGGCATTTGAAACATTGTCGTGTTTGAGCACGGTGTTTTAGAACCATAATGATGAATAGATAGAGTAGACCATTCAGGTCTTCGAGGACATGTTTCATGATTTCATATTGGATTTTGTTAATGGTAGGATGGATCGCCTTCCATTGATAGAGTTTTCAAACAAAAATAAATATCATTCCACCATTGGTATGGAACCATTAATGGTATTGAATGTGTGAAACTGGTGATCAAAATGTTATTGGAATTATTTAGGAGAGTCAGTACTGATGGTCGTAGAGTTGGTGTGAGCTATTATATGGAAGGTGAAGATGATTCAGGAGG
Organism: Viscum album; assembly: GCA_963277665.1. Lineage (NCBI taxonomy): Eukaryota > Viridiplantae > Streptophyta > Magnoliopsida > Santalales > Viscaceae > Viscum > Viscum album. Next base: position 1,870,626,563 of record OY728159.1, read on the forward strand.
GGATGAGAATTGCACAGAATAATCAGATATCTGATGGGAATCGATGATATAAGACTTTTGAGTTTTATGAGGGAGACCATGTGTTCCTGAGGGTCTTACTTTAATGTGGATTTTAGATATCTTTATTGGGATGAATGTTATCTCTGAGATTCCTAGAGAATTCCATATACCACATAGAGTTTGTGAGGTGGCATTCCACTTAGCTCTACCACCATATTTAGACCTGGTTTAGGATGTCTTCCATGTGATTCAACTGAGGAGGTAGTTGAATGAATCATCACAAGTTATTTATTTGGGTGAGATAGAAACCAAGGATGGGGAAACCATTGATTATTACCTAGTGGAGATTAAAGATCAATAGGATAGGATCCTTCATCGGCAATAGATTACACTAGTGTGTGTTATGTGGTAGCATGAGAATCTTCAGGAGAGAAAATGGGAGTGGGAGACCCATATGTGAGATCATCACTCACATCTTTTTTAGTAGTGTTTTTGTTTTTAGGACTAAAATCACCAGGGTGGGGAGAATGTAACAACTTTAAATTTTCTAAGTAATTATTCATAATATTTTATGGATTATATTTAGAGAAATATGCTAAAAAAACATGAGATAATAATTATTGGGGATACCAAAATTGGTATTGGAAAAATATTTAAAATATTAATATCATGCACATACCGTTTTCTAGAAAAAATGGAATTAATTCTTGAACAATGGCTCAAATCTGAATTATGAGGACACCATTGAGTTTATAGCCTAGAATCTACCCTAGGAATAACATAATACTTGTTAGTGTTGGGTGTTTAAAGAAAGTATTATTGCGGGCACAAATAAGAAAATAAAATTTCATTATTTATTTATTTTAATAATATGACATAGAATCATCTTTTAAAACATGGATATGTCTAATACTATGGGTTAGTTTCATAAACTATGGATTGAGAGAAGCTGTTGGAGAGGAGTCATTGGATGATCATTTCATGATGACACCGAATCAAGGTTAGATTGAAGATCATGTGACAACAGAGTTCATAGACCACACAAATTATGGAAACACATGATCTTTCCTCATTAGGGATCAATACAAACATCATATTGTAGGTTTTATTTATGGGATACCATCCTTTTTATTATCCTATTTAACATGAATCAATTCCATGAACAATAATTGATTCACGCATCGATGATTGATATATTTATGGTAGATTTATTTCTTCATATATTATTACCTCTTCATTCATTTAATTCTTCAAAAAAAGACAATGGATAAAATGAAATGAAGATAAGGTTCATTATATATTTTTTGGTTCAGGGATTTCTCCCCACTCTCCTCACATGTTCACCGTGGATAATTTTATTGGCCTATAGTTCAAATAATACCATGTATATGATCAGTGCATGAATGTTCATTATCAAAACGGATCAATAAAACATAAACTGTCATTATTGAGGGTGTGATCGAGGAGTGATGAAGAGAAAGGATGATCAGAGGTTGATTGGATGGAATTCAATTTCTCTTTCTTCTTGTTTTGATGCACGGTGGTGACGACATTGCTCAATGGTGAGTTTTCCAAGAATATATGAATCATGAATTCAAATCGCCAGTTATGGGAAGGACTAATGACCCCATATACATGATTCCTAACTAGAATCCTAGCGATTTAATTGAGAATAATTATACATATAATAAATCAAGGATTATGTAATTTTTTTGGTTATACAACATGTCATTCAAGATCACATGTTATGTGGGGCCCTAACTATAGCCCTAGGGTTTCTGTGGAGAAGAAAACATTACATGTTCTGTGAAACCTATCACACACCATGTGAACCATGCTAATAGATTGATGTGTATATAAAAGGATACATGGTAAAGGGAAGTCCATGATACATGGACATGGTCAGAGTACACAGGAAGAGAAATTTACGTGGAACCAAATAGGTGTACATAGGCATGACTATAAGTACACAGGTTGGTACACATGCACAAACATAAGTACATGAGCATGGATAGACATCATGGGTAGGTTGTTGGAATACCTCTACATATCATGTATCCTTACTAACACACTATGTATTTTGATATCAACTTTCCATGTGATACTAAAGCAGATGGGTAGACTAATGGTTTTCTAGAAATTTCATATAACCCTAGTACATACTCTGTACCCCTCTTTGAGGGTGTTTTAGCACTTCATTTCTTCAGTTTGGATGATTATGGGTTAAGTTTGTTCCCATGGTCCATCCCATAAACGGTAAAATACAAAATTGTGTCCAAATCCATGGATTTCGATCCCCGCTAGAGGATACATCGTAGATAGATTTTGTGGCATCCCTTCGTGATACCAGAGTGTGATATTCTACCATTCCCTTTTATACCCTTGTTGGGGCTTGTGGAATCAGTGTGACCACAATGTGTGGGGATTTTATCCTCTATATAGTAGGATATTTCATTATGTTTTTTAGTATCATTAAAACATGATCCCCTATATAGAGGGTGGATCAAGATTGGGTTTGTGGTTTCCCCCAACAGTCTTAGGTGTGATCCTCTATCCCTGAATCGATATCTTTAGTGACTAGTGAGTTTTCTTTGGTGGGGAAAAATGATAAAAAAATCTTGTATGAGTGTATTTAGTTATAATATTTTTTTTATTGGGTTATCTTAGAATGAGAATTGTTGAGAATCTTCGAGAAATATCATATGGCTGGTTGTTTGGTAGAGACTACCTGGAGGCCTGATGTCCTTTTGAGCACATATGGGGTTTTCATTTATTTTTATAATCTTTTAATGGGATGAATAATCTCTATGATTTGATTTTAGTAAATTTAGGGTATCCTACTGCGTATTGTTATACTAACCTCTACATGGGATCTAATCTCATGTGTGATGTATTATCTATAAGACAACCCTTTTGACAGTGTCCTAGGAGGACAAGGAGTAGGTGGAGCTTAGTTTGGGATAGAAAAACTGTATGTTATTATGGGTGGATTCAGTTGATAGTGGTTCCATACTTATGAGTAAGTTATAATAACTACCATTTTTGGATGGGATTGTATTATATCCCTTTATCAGTTTTAGTACATTATTAACACACTCGGATTGTGGGATTATAGGTATATACATGCATTGGTTTTAGTTGTTTTATATTTCAATACATCATGGACAAGTAGATGTGTGCTTGTGTACAATTACATTATGATAATGCCTCCCATGTGTGGGATATTCCAACTCAGTGTTGGTCACTAGCCCCTAGCCTATTGGATACAGGCCAGAGATAGGCGTGGATCAGGTACCATTTGGTCGGGACTTGACAAGTGAATCTTGAAAATATCCAAGCGGTGATATCATTGAAATCATCACATAAATGTGATTGAGATTCAAAGATTCTTTGGATTGGATAGTTATTGAATGTATTTTGTTTTGTATTTCTCCAATATTGCATCTCCTATGAAAGAGTTTAACTATAATGGTGTTATTTTCGAGTGGAATGATAAGTGAGAAAGACTAATTGAGGAACTAAAGATGAGATTGACTTGAAATATAGTTTGATTATTTCAGAATTTGTTTTGGGTTTTGAAATTTGTTAGTGATGCCTCGGGTATAAGATTGGCTTTGTTCTAATGTAGTGGAAATAGGTGGTGGACTAGGGTTCCCACCAATTGTACCCACATTAAAATAATTATCCCACTCAGGATCATGAGTTGAATATAGTGATGTGAATTAGCACCACTATCTATTCGATGATAGTTTTAGTTGATCATAACATCCTGAAATATATTTTCCCCCATAGAGATTTAAACTAATGACAATGGCGTTGAGATGAATATATTTGAACTTTAAATTTTGATATTTCAAAAAAACATAGAAAATGGAATGTGATAGCATAATATTTAAATTGTAATGTTCTAACTTAAGACATGAAATATTCAGTGGATCAGTGGTCATTAAGGAGTCTGCTCGCATAGATAATCTTGGATATGGAAGAGGTATATGGGTAGGTGGGTTTTCTTGTGTGAAATATAATTTTTCATCTCATGATTAGATTATTCTTGAATATGAAACAAACACAGATTGTTATACATTTAGTGAAAACCTAAATGGTGGGGATACGTTAGGTGTATGGTTGCAGTCTTCTATGGTTCATTGTGTTTTCGAGGATTGATCATAGTTTTGATATCTTTGAGGAAAATTTTGAAGGATAGTGGACATTAGTCAAGTAGATCAGTACACCATAGGAAGACTAAGATGTTTCATGATTAGATATTATTATATTGGTGGTCAGGGATAAGGTGGTATTTTAGATCCTTCTTGTTATGATGTCTCAGAATACACAAGATTATGGTGGAGAAGTAATGTCCTTTTAATTTTTTGTAGTCCTTACACATTCTGGTATGGAGGTGGGATTAGATATCCATGGATGTTTTTGTTGTTTAACCATAAAATACAGGTGGGAAAGATGCATCTTTTTTGATAATTGATTTAATTATAAAATCAACTCATTTATTTCCTATTAAGGAGATAACAAATGTGTAAGAGATCAAACATCTATATTCCAATGAAATCCTAAAGTTTAATCAAGTGCCTTCTGATACTATTACCAATAGAGATAAATGGTTCACAAAATAGTTTTATAAAGTTTTATATGAGGTATTGGGTACCTAGATGAAGTTAACTATTTTGCATCACCCTCAAATGAATGGAAAAAATATGTGATCCATTCATGTTCTGGAGGATATGCTTTAAGAGTGCATACTTGATTTTGATATTTATTGGGAAAAGAATATTCCCTTGGTAAAATTTCTTCATATTAATAGTTATCAGGAATCGACTAAAATTTCTCCCTCTGAAGTGTTTATTGGGAAACCATGTAGGTATCCTCAGTGTTAGGTGAATTTGGGAGAATGGTCTTTAGTTGGACTAATACTTTTTAAAGAGTTGATTGAAAAGGAGCAGTTGATCTAAAAGATGATATAAATAGATTAGAGTCACAAAAAATCTTCTACAGACCATCGTAATCACCCATTACACTTTCCAGTAGGTGATCATATTTCTCATAGGGTTTCACCTCAATTGGGACATCATCATATGGGTAGGTAGGGTATGTTGACACTAATGTTTGATGGACCTTTAAAATCATTGAATGGATTAGAGTGATGGTTTATTGGTTTAACTTTCCATATCACTTGACATTTATTCATGTCATGTTTTATGATTCATAATTAAGAATATATCAAATTGATCATTCCCATGTGATAGAATGGATGAATGTTGATTTTGATCCCAACACTTATATGGTTGATAATCCATTTTAGATTATAGAGCACTAGGATAAGGTGATGCATAGTAAAATAATTCCATATGCTTATGTATTGAAGCATTATGAGAGGGATATCCACAATATATGGGATAAAAATCATTGATAAAAAAGTGAAGAACATCACTTTTTCATGTCTATAATCTTGAGAGATTTCATGGGATAGAGAGTGGAATGATGAGGTGAATTGTGATACCCTCTAGGTCAAATATATATTTTATTTTGGAATTATTTCAACTCTTTTAAGATTAAAATGGATTTTGGGAGTTATGGGTCAATTATTTTTAGTTATAGGAGAAATAAACAATGTGCATAGTAAGTAGTAACCGTGTGGTATGACTCTTCTAGTTCTAGTGACATTTTTCACAGTTTAAGCCCGATTTTTTAAACAATGTGAGGGTCTATTAAAAGTGTATAAGTGTATGTGTTTGGGTCTATAAGATATAACATAGCATGAAGGGATACTCGCTGCCACACAATTAACACATGATTTTTCTAACCATACGTCCTAGCAGTGTGACCTGTATGACATTCATAATATTAGAAAATTTACCTGACAACCTTATTAATATTAACCTATAATCTCATAATAATCTCTAATTATCTCAACCTAAGCACTCTATGAAACTCTATATGGTTCTCCCCCAGTCTCTTGGAAATTCTCTTTTGATATTGGTGGATCTCTTCGAGGTATGTTCTGATTTCCACTCAATTTCTCCTTCTCTTTCAAGATATCTATTTGATCTCTCTTATCCTTTATGTTTTATACATATTAAGGGGTTTTATGTCTAGATATAGTGATTTTTGTGGGTAATTGACGATGTTTTAATGGGATATAGGATTCTGATGACATGATCTCTTTATTGTTAATCACTATTTTCAATGGCATCTATGTTTCCTCCATCGATGAGGTATGATTCTCTATATAATGGTTAAATTTCATCATTTACTTGATGTTCCTATAATTTAATTTGTTTTTAGTTTACATAAAATGGATTTGATATCAATGAAGGGATGTTTTTGAAGTTACTTCTTCGAGAACATGTAATGTTTTTTTAAAGGGGGTATTATTTAAAAATAGTAACATTCACATCATCTATTAGATGAAATGAATCAAATATGGTTTTGAATATAAAAATAGATTTTACATAAAGTGAGAGGTGGTAATTTTATTTTGAAAAACGTTTCATCAAATTTTAATCATGTTTTAGTAGTTTTTTTGTGAAAACATAACACTCTCGGAACCTTGGGGGTGTTAGGTTATAGACATATGAAAACCTTAGTGAGTGTGAAACAACTAGGGGTTAGGATTTTTTATATCAATAGATTTTAGTGTGATTTTATGTCTTTTGGATTCATTTTATGATGAATTAGTCTTCTTTGTGTGTCCTAGTACGTTTTCCCATAGGCTAGAGCCTAACTTCTACTTGGTTTTATACATGGGTGTTATTTTTCATGTTTGACTTCTCACTTGTTTATCCTATAAAATTTCCATGGATTGTAATGATTATTTTCATATATTTATCATTAAAGTAATTTAATCATGATATTTATTTGTTTGAATATGGAATTATTTAAATAAAACCAAATGATGTTTTATGGAAAGAGTTTTCAAATGAAAATTCATTATAAACTTTTTTCAATTTAAAGTTAGAACTAATAGTTTCATGGTGACATAAATTATATATATTCATTGTGGTACCCTATTATAAATTTTTCTTATACACTACGTATGCCTTGGGGAATATTTATATTTGGTTTTTTCTAGAAAAAGGTATAGGGAAAAGTTCCATATAACCTAATGACTTCGCTTGATTGCTGTCTTTTTATGGTGGGATGGTATGGTAGTGACATATGGTCACATAGATACTATGTTTTGGTCTTTGATTTTTTTTTGTTTTTAGGGTTTTTCGTATGTATTTTTTTATATTTCTTGTGGTTATTTACTTATTCTTATATGAATCACTCTAGTTATTTAAATATTTCTTGTTATATATGATACATTTTTCTATTATTATTTACGGTGAAATCATTCACATGGTTTTTTTTTTGACACCCAAGTACTTATCTCCAAACCGAGGTGATTAGGAATGCACCTCAGGCATTATAAAATGCAATCCTGGGTGATGTTTTAGGTTGAACCAGATTTGTTCATTACAATATTAGAGGTTCAAGAAGAGTTTTATGTCCTATATTCAATTGATTCTTATCATCTTATTCCTTAAAACCATTATGGGGTTTGTTGATAATGTTGTTATAGAAAAGAAAGACTTAGATGGGAGGATGAGTTTATGTAGAGCTTCAGTTGATGTAGGTGGTATCTAGAACATATCATATGAACAAAAAATAATACAATCTAAGGGTTCTTACTTTACATCCAGAGTAGTTTTAAGGGAGTCCATGGGTCAGCACCTGGTGGATTACTATTAGTGTGGGATACCCAACCATACTGAGTATGATTATATAGTATCACCTATGTATTTATATCTATTAGAGTCAATGGTATACATTGGTGGAAACATGTGGTATTTTGAGTTTGTTATCAATATACACTTGTTTGATCAACGAGTGTGCAATATAAGTGACATTACAGTGCAAGTGGTTTCATTGTTAATGGTGGGAAACATTTCTCAATGTTTTAAAAATTATTATGGTCCAAAATCTTGAGGAAGGGACAACTTTCTGAAATGATGGATTTATATGACTGCCTCATGAAAATATTGATAAGGAATGAAATTGTTCAATGTTTTGTGTCATGAAGGTCTATAGATTTGTAGAATATTGTTTTGTGAGAAACTGATTATCCATGAAATGAAATGGTGGTATGTTATGAAATAATGAGAATTTTCATGAATGAAAAATTTATTATTTTATAAGACAACGAGTAATATAGTGAATGGAAAAGTTATCTAAACTTTCTTAAGGACATGGAGGTTTTTAAATTATAGTTTTATGATGGTGAATCATGTTGACATGTTTTACAGGAATGATCAATTTTTGAGAATGAGTGACTCCCACATATAAATAGGTATTCTCTTTTCATATGATCCATGAAAAAAGTTTTGAAGAAGGTATGATTGATTTTACTTCCTGATGGTTTTACAGAACATTATTTTTACGTGAATCAATTACTCTACATGAACATAATTTTCAGAAAAAAATGGTTTATAAATAATTGATGCTAAAGAAATTTCATAGATGTAGTTTCATGGAATTTAGTATTTTCACAAAAGTTTCATGTTTCATTAATGTTAGGAATTTTTGAAATGTATATAGTATCAAGAAATTTCAGAGTCATATGAAAGTGATTAGTTTCACAAAAGATGATAGTCTTTGAAACCAAAAGTTGTATTCATGAAAAGGATGTTTCATGAAAGATAATTATGTGATTATATTTGAAATTGGGAAAAGTTTTTGGAATTTATTGAAGCATCATAAGTGGTCCTACATGATGCAAAAAATAATCTTACTATACTCTAATATAAAATTGAGCTTTATATCGATATACTGAGCAAGAATTCACCTAGTGCAGTGAGAAAGTGAAGTCAATGAAAGTGATCTAAAGATGGTAGTCTTCCATTGCTAAAATTCATATAAAGGTATTGTGACTCTCATGAAGTGACCATGTATGATCCATTTTAATCCCTAATATCTAGTGAAGCTTAGAAAATTCAGATATGACTAGCACACTATCAGTGTATACTCTTTAGACTAGCCCTCAGTGGTGAACAATGTAAAACTACTATGTTCTGTCTCTATTTCTACATATGGGTGTTTGGTAACTTTATTTTTCCATTATACAATCTTAATAAGTTTATACCAACATTGGTACAAGATCCATCTTATTCAATGTATTTTTGAACACCAGGATTCATTCCAACCCTCTTATCATGTCTGAGGGTATTAAAAGTTATATTAGAGGGTATAGGCTATAGGTGTAAAATTTGTCCTCTAATTTATTTATTATAGTCAATCTAGTAAACGTTAATGAATTTACTCATTTTTATGGAAATATATTCTAAACATGGAATAATATAATAACATTCCACCTATGGTCTCTTATTTGGGATGTTCTCTCTTCCACAATTAAAGGTATTTAGATTAGTAATGAGATATGTCTTTCTATGATGGAATCAAATAGAAAAATTATTTATATAGATGCTAAATCATAAAATTATCTTTCTTCAAGACTATATGATCAAATATATTTTAATTAGACAAGTTACACTATAGCCAAGGCCATGTGAGGGAAGTTAAAAAATATAACGTCATGACCCAGAATCCAATAAGGCGGCGCAACGAGGCGATTCGTCACAAGGCCTCTTGTGTGCCTCCTTGAACGCCAGATGCTACATAATTTTAGTGAGGCCATAGGATATGATAGTGGGAATACTATTACCTCTTACTAGAGTAAGAAAAAAGAGGAAATATCTAATTATAATACAATGTGGAAAGTAAATATATCGGGGAAGAAATAAACAACTGAAATAGAACATGATTTAACAGTAAAAATCATTAAAAGGCCGAACTACTATGAAATACAATACAAAACTGGTCACACACTTGGAAGACCATGCAGATACAAGAAGAAAAGAAATGGAATGTTAATATACAAGGCTCTACTGCAAACTCTCAGCCAATCCACATACCTGATCTCCCGAAATTGTCTAACTACTCCGGCTCGATCAGTAGAACCACTCGGGCAGCTCTGATCAAGCATGCAACACTTAGACTCATTCCTATCCACCATGAAACTGATGGTCAACATGGAAAAGTAGACATAAGGTATACATGTACAATGATGGGAACATGCAGAAGTGATAAATAATCGCAGTAGGCCACATCGACGTCTAACCTATAATTGTTCTAGTAAAAGTGTATGAAATAGTAAATTATTTAGCCTAGATGGAACACACAAAAGAAGGAAACAAAACATGTAACCACAATCAATCCCAGGGTCTGTAATCATTGTCAACTGGAAAAGATCTCCCCTGGATATCCATATGTATATACATATACATGGGCAGTTCCATAGCTATACACATATATATAAATATGAATATTCGTGAGTATGTTAATTGAATAACACGAAACCACATCTGCTGTCGATCCATGGGTCCATAATCCCAATAGCCTATACATCCTATGAAAGGGACATGAGCTCGATATCATTCCACTTATGTCATGTATCATTAAGTCAATCTATGGGTCAGTAATCCCATCTACATGTATGTTCTTCATCCATTTCCAGAATTATATCTCTGAGAAAGAAACGTTAGCATATTGGGATGCTCATCCTACACTTTGGTACACCCAAAATTGCATCCAATCACTAAGTATGATATTGTTTAGAAATAGTCAATCTTATAAGGAAGGATACCATATACTGACAGTCAATCCTGTAAAAGATCATTGACTGGAAAACATGGAGCATAAGCCTAAGAATCTAACTGAGACTCAAAAACCTGGCACGTATGAATTTCATCCAATCAAGGTCGAACATGGTATATCGGAATTTCAGAATATCTCATGGTAAAACATGATATATAATAATTTCGACATATTTTAGGGCCATGACCAGTGTATCTGTATTTCAACATGTTTTAGGGATAGTGATGATGTCTAAAAATATCAGCATGTACCAAGGCCAAGCTTGGTGCATAAGAATTAATTCATGTATTAGGGCCAAGCCTGGTGTATCCTTATTTGGGCATGTATTAAGGCCAATCCCAATGTATTATCATTTCAACATGTATCAGGGCCAAGACCAGTGTATTATCATTTCATCATATTCACAACACATGAAAATTAAACTATTACATGGTTCACAATACTCAAATAACTTGAGAAAAACCTTTATATAACCAATTTCATCATGTATGGATCAACATCCAATTACTTGGTAACACCTCCAGGTATAGTAAATATCGAAAATAACATGGCTTAGAAGATGATTCCTAGGAGAGCATGTCCTGGAATCCCATCAAAATATAGAAATATGCCTCACATCACCATCAACATCCACCAAATAGGATGAAACCTCGGGTGAGCATCACTACATTATTAACAAACATGTGAATCATAACATAGAGTGAGGGTGGGCCAAACACCCAACACAACACTATGACCAAAACCCCATGGGATTACTAGATTGGTATGGGTTCTGGGTGACACCCGTACACCATCTCTACCCCAACCCGACATACCACACATGGTCTATCAAACTACGGGCACTGCTGGGTCCCTTAAATAAAACACAACGAGTCATCCTATATGGGATCCTCCACGTAAACAACAGCTAAGGCATCCTACACAAGAACTTTAGAAAAGAGTTAGGGAGTAATACTTCAGGGATCATCAAGAACAGCTGGTATTATGACCTCATAGGCTATATGAGAACGTCTCATAAGGGGGATGTCCTCAAAAGCATAGGTTACAGGAGATATCTCACAGGTCATCCCATATCAAAGGTCTCAACTAGGTTGGTATAAACACCAAACCAATCATATATGCCAAGTCTCACTCCCAGGTGAAAAATGAACTCAATAACTGGATGAAGATCCTATACATATAGATAGAACCCCAAAAACATCATTTATATGACCAGTATGTGTTAAAAGGATTCCACCATTGTGATCTACAAAAAAACACTCAGAAAGGACTTCTAACATGCCCAAAATTGTCAACCAGTGAAAATGGTACTATTCACTGTAATGATTCGGAGTGGGGACCACACCTAATTTCGGTTTTAGAGACTAAAATATGTCTTCAAACGTTCAAATTTAATTCAAGGTCACAACACTACTGATGGTGCATCAAACAGACATCAAAAAGACGCAAAAGCTATATTTGATTCAATAACCTCAAAATAATAATAATTAAAATATTAATATTATTATTTGGATGTTTTTTACCACCGAGCAATGGGAACAATACAAAAAGTTCCTAAACTAGCCTCAAAAGGTCCACCTCAAAGAGAGGGTTGTGTGGCTGCAGACAGAATGTGAAACGAACCCCAAGAATGCAACTTATTGGGGTATAAAGAACCTCCAGGCGAAAAAAGGCCAGACAAATTACATGGCATGTACTCTGGAGTACATGGGGTCTTCCCATGTAAAACGCAATGTTTTATAAGTTACTATACATGGAATTTATTGTTCAAATTACTACCATCCCATGTGATTTTTTACCCAGACACATGGCCATGTGCCAATACACGGCTTGTACTCCCAGTACATGGCATGTACTGTTCAAAAACCACCATTCTATGTTATTTTTTCACAAGGCCGGAATCATGTCCAACCACCATATGGTGTGTACTCAGATTACATGGCGTGTACCTAATAATAATTTTTCTTCCATGAATAGTAGGAACCCACAATGTATTCCCCTAATACACATGCCGTGTTACCTGGGTTATCCGATGGGAAAACCCTCAAAACGCCCGTAACACCCATTTTCACTACTGAAACAATAGATACATCATTAATAAGCCACAAAAAGCATAAAAAGGATTTCAAAATATAAAAAATAATTTTTTTATGGGATATATTAAGTAATCGTAAATGCCCCTACCTTCAGGTGGAAACCGCTGAAGCTTCAGTTGATTTCCCCATCCATGGATGTAGCACGCCTACTCAGCACATCGAGAGATTTAAAATGGTAACCATATTCCCTTACATTTCAAAATATTTCTCGATATCCCATTTATTTTATAGTAAATGGCCATGGATGAGCACACATGTGGCGGGGAACAAGTAGGAGTAGGAAAGAAGAATAAGGGAAAGAAAGGATGAAATGAAAGAAAAGAAAAATGGGCCCAGGCCAGCCCTAGTGCCTGAATCGAGTTTATACCTAGCATTTGATAAACTCCCCATTCCTAACACAACAATAGAGAAAGAATTTCAATCTGATACTCCATTTAGAAGATATCTCAGATCAAACCTATATGAATAATTTAATACATAATTTATTATTTTTAAATATAATATATTCTGCTAAAATTCTAACAGCTCATATTTCCACCAAACACATTTCCTAGGGTTAAAAACATATTCAGGGACCAAAAAATATGTCAAAAAAATTATTTGAGTTCATCTTGTAGCTGAAAAATACCATTTTCGCCTCATGAGCAACCAATATCAAAAATAAAAATTTCTACTCAAAATGTCAGTCTGGAAAAACAAAGGGTCTTAAATAGTATAGATGAAAACAATAAAAAAGTGAAGTAGGCAAAAATTAATGTTTTTCACAATCATATTGATGATATGAAAATGAATCTAGGTGAAAACGAACAATGTTTATGTAATCACATTACTGAAGTTGTTGAATAAATTAAAGGACTTCGTGGAGAAATTAAGGATATTCACATTGTGAATAAAATCTTGGGAAGAATTCCATCTATGTACAATCCAAATGTCTGATCCCTTGAGGAAATGGATCTTTATAACATATCTGTTAATGATCTTATATGAAATCTAGTGGATTTTGAAATGAGAGTCAAACCAGAATATACAACTATTTGAGTAGGTATAGAAATAACATTAAAAACTTTGAAAAAACTTTACATCTTCAAACATAGAGATGATGAAGATAATGTGGATAATGAACATATTTATCTTGTTTCAATAAAATTCAAGAGATAAAAAAATATTTTAAGGCATGCTTCTTTTGGATTGTTTTCAGTGTGCTAACATTGGTTTCATTATTGCTTGGGGCTCAAGGAAATTTGATGATAAAGAATGTAAATTTGAAATTATGCAGAGGCCTCAAAGGAGGTTCTCAAAAAGGGATTATTTAAATAATGAATCATATTATGATGGAATAAATTCATTTACAATGTAGAATAAGATGATAAATTATTTTTGGAGGATTTTGAACCAAAGTTTATACCTGATGTTAAATATTACATGATGGTTACAGTTGAAAAGATAGAACCTATGATGGAGTAAGACAATCAATTGGATGGTGTTTTTGATCTGAAGGATTAAATTGAGGTTTCTCTTAATGATATTGAAATTTAGAGAAAAAAATGAATTATTGGAGCTTTATTGAATGATTCATAATTTTATGTGGATTAGATTGATGTTGAGTTTGATCGACTGTATGGAGAGGTAAATGAATATTTGACAACTTTTGAATGCTCAGAATAGTGTTTGGAGATTAAAAAATGAATTTATGAGTAGGAAAAAGATATCAATGAATTTATATTGATATTGGAGGATAGTGCTATGATTGATGAGGGACTTGAATAAGAATTAATTTTTAAGGAGTAAACAAGAAACTCAATCAAAATTATGGGAAGAAAGAAAATATTATAGTTTGGAAGGTTTTCAGAGTCAATGATTTAGGAAAGAGTTAAAAATGGTTCCAAAGGAGTAGAGAAATCCATAAATGATCAAAAATATAAATTTATGGTTATAAGTGGAATTATATATGATTAAATAACATAAAATGTTAGAATCTATATGATCAAAATAATGTTAAACATAAATTTGGACATATCAGAAAGCAACCTAATGTCTTAACAGATACAGATTCAAAAACAATTGATAAGAGAGATGAAAATAACCCTCAATTATCCATAGATGATCACCGATAATATCCCTATATAAAATAAGTAGACAAGTGGAGTAATAGAATTAAGATGATATTTACTCTTATGGAATGTAAATTATGTCGATTTTTAGGCCACACCATGTCTTTCTATGAAGAGTCAAGTAGTTATATGAATGGTTAAGTACCTAGTCGTCAACAAAGGATAATGAGACTATATCCTTCATCATATAGAATAAATAATTTCTATGGATTTTTTTCACTATTCTAACCTCTATAAATCAATTCATTTTAGAAAAAATTAATGGTGGAATACATAATTATATAACCTTAAGAGAAGTCAATATTCGTGAACACATCATAAATAACCTTGAAAATATGTATTCTACTATGGAAGAACAATATGATTATGATTAAACCATGAATTTGGAAAAGATATTGGAGAGGCCATCTTATGACTCTACTCAATCAGGTATCATATGGATGTGAAAGAAAAATAATGAGAATGAAAACCTAGTAGAGATTGGTCTCAATGGTACGAATAATTGTAGCACCTGAATTCTTGAAAACAGATGCTCAACCCAACATATAGGAAATGATAATTTGTTTCTATATGTTAATGAAATGGTTAATGGAACATTGATATTTTAAAATCATAGTGTATAAATGATCAAATGTAGTGGAAATATAGAATTAGAAAATGACAATCTAATGAAAAAAGAAGTACTCTATGTAGACAACATGCATCACAATATCCTGATTGTGAGTCAACTCTATCACTCTGTATTGGTAGTGGCATTTAATCAGAAAGGGTGAAACATCAATGTTAGGATAGAAAATTTTCTCATGAAATTCTAATGAAAAATGTAAATTTATACCGTGTCGATAATAAATAAATCACTAGTTTTTAACAATTTAATAGGAAAACAATTTGTGGAAATGGTAGTTGGGTCATATTTTTCAACATAGCATGGAAAACATATCCAACATAAAGGATACTGTAGACACTCTGAATCTGACGAATGACCATGAAAAAATGTGATTCTTGAATTCAAGGAAATATAGTAAAAAATTCTTATCATCTAATCGAAAAATGAGAATCAAATCTTCTAGATCATGTCCAAATAGATGTGTGCGGTCTAATAAATGTGGATGGAACATATAGAGAGAGTAAATTTCTTATTTCTATTAATTATTATTTTATAATTACATGCATGATGTTATTGAAGTGTAAGAAATAGGTGATTGATTGTATGAAGAGACATTTGAGAAGTGTTGAGAATAAAATTGGATAGACAATCAAGACATTTCAATCTAACAATGTAATATAATAAACATCCATGGAATTTTCAAATTAACTCTATAAGCAAGGGAATAATTATGAGGTGTATTAATTTATAAAAACTAAAAAATGAGGTTGATGAATGAAGAAATATATTGGTGAATAATATGGATAAAATTTACTTATTTAGAGTTGTATTTCTCATCATTAATAGAAATAGGTTGTTCAAGTTTTAGTGTACATTCAAAATCAAATAGGGATGAGTCTAATAAAGGATATGAAACCATATGAGATATATAACGTATGTAATACATAAGTAATTTATTTTCATGTTTATGGAAGTAAATTCTTCATTGAAAACAAAGAATGAAATCAAAGAAATTATAATGATGTTAAATATGATGGAATATACCATGGACACTGAATGAAGAGTGTAGTCTATGAATGCTACAATAATCATCTTATAAAGATCATGGAGAAAAATTATGTCAAGATTATTGAGGTTAAAATTAAAAATAACTCGAGGAGTTTATATATTTATAATATTGAATATGAAGAAGAAAGCAGGGAAGGCATATATTCAAGTATAGAAATTGTGGATTGATTTTCTAATATTCATGGTTTTTTAAATGATGATGATTCAAAAGATGAATTGGAAGAGGAAACCATTTCCATGAAACTATATAGGGACATCACATGAGAAATATAAGAGGGAAATTTGACCAATCCAACATCATTAGAAATTGAAACACACCTATAGATATAATGAGAATGAGGAATAAACACATTATACTCTATTATGAATTATGGATCCAACCTTGTTTTAAGAATTGATGAATATTGAACCACGGGTGGAGGCCATGAAGGAAGAACAAGATGAGATAAGTAAAAACCAAAAATAGGATCTTATTTTGTGGCTATATAATCACAACATGATTGGAATAAAGTGAATTTTAAAAAAATCGATGATCTGGTAAATGTGATCAAAAATTAAGCACACAGAGTGTGTAAAGGATGTGTATCAATTGAAGGAAATGATATTGATGAAAAATATTGTCCTAAATATTTTCGAGATTCCATTAGTATCTTTATACATATAAAAATTTAATCAGATGAATGTAAAAAATTATTCATAAATGGTGTTCTATGAGAAGAAGTATACATTTTACAAATGGTGATATTTTTTATTTTAAATGATGAAACAATGGTTTTTAGATTAAAGAAGTATCATTATATTCTAATGTAGGAACCACAAGCATTGTATTCATGATTAGACACTTATTTAAATAAGCAAAAATTTAATATAGGTTGTGTTGATCACAATATCTATATGATGAATTATTATAGAGATAAATTTATAGTGATTTTATATGTGTGTAATATACTATTTTATGGAAGAATGAATGTATTGGTGGAACAATATTAGAATCACTTGAAATTAAAATTTTAAATCTAGATTATAAGTGAACTCACAAGCTTTTCTAGGCTTTAGGTGATTCAAAAGAAGGAATACACCTTCATTCCTCAGGATAATTATACAAGAGTGCTTCTAATGAAATTCAACACGCATGACTCCAGACCGATGTTAACTACGATTACGGTTGGAACAAAACTTGGAATGCATGAGGATGAGAAATCTATAGATCCCACATTTTTTAGAAGGATCATGGTAAGCTTATGGTATTTGATTGAAATAGAAACAAATATCATCATGGAAACTTGTTTAATATATTTCTTCCAATGTCATCCAAAAGAAGATCATTTTTATATAGATAAAAGAATCATGATATATATTCCTGGTACAAAAAAATTTGGATAAAACATTACAAAATGAATATATAATGAATTTTCCATAATTTATGATGATGATTGAGCCACATATGTTATAGATAAAAATTCCAAAAGGAGGGGAGAATTCATTTTAGGAAAAAAGTGTGGTCTAGTTGACCAGGAAACAACAATCACATCTCTTAGTGTGTATGAAGCAAATTATGTCACTATGATAAATCCATGCACTAAACTATTTCGAGTGAATCAAAAACTTATGTATATTGGTGATGAGGTGAAATGAAAAATGCTGATACATTTTAATAACAAGGGAACGATCTATATTATGAAAAATAATAGTCAACACTCTCGTACTCATCATATTTAACTATTTATCACTTTATAAATGAAAAGGTTGAACAATGTGGGATTAAAATGGATCATTTTGGGAATAATGATCAAGTGTATGACATCCCGACTAATACTTTTGAAACACCACTATTTCAGAATCATCTTTTGATCCTCAATGTTCAACCACCCCCATTTTACGAGGAGCATACAATTTAACCCCTATCCATATTTTTTAAATATTTTAATTTATTTTATGGATGTGATGTCAATCATAAGAGGAGATATTATCCAAAAGGTGATTTTTTATATACTAAGGAAAAATATAGATTCTTTTGGTTTATTTCCTAAGGGTATGAATGGTAAAATTTAATGGAATTTAGGTTTTTAGGATATGTTTGAAGAATGGTGAGATTTATTACAATAAATTTTTGTAGGAAGAGTCTATGTTCTCTAAAGGCATAATATTTTCTCTTGAAACACTTGTTTACTATTCTAATATTTTCTTATATAGAGATAGAGTTACGGATGAGTTATTTCAATACAATATGGTTTTTTTCAAGTTCCATATTAAATTTCTTTATAGATTTCCAACAAAACCAAAGGGGGATATTTTTGGAACCAAGGGTATTCATTGTGGGAAACAAATTGTATTATGTTTTTTTTCATCCACAATGGATTTATTAAGGTGTTTTTAAGCCAAGTGATCTTATGGTATATGTGGATTCAATGTTGAATGTAGAATCATTTCCTGGTGTTTTAAAATATTTTGTGGTCATAAATTCGGTGGAAGGTACTAGTTACATGAAAGGTGGATTTTGAGGGATTCCTCATGAAAATATGGTGAAGGAATTTAATTCCTGAATGTTTTGTGTCAACGGGTTATCGAGATTTGTGAAAAAATGTTTTTCGTAATTCTAATGATATGAAAAGGGGAAAGTATGTATGTTACATGAATATGAGAAGTTTCTTGAATGAAAAAAGGTGGAATGTTACATCACTATAATAAGTTTTTTGATTGGAATATTTATTGATGTTTCTTAAGGACAATTACTTTCATGAAAGACAGATTTAAAATGTTTAATCATGAAGACATGTTTGCAGTGTGTAAAAGCGATCTGGGATAGATTAACTCCCTGTAAAAATAGTGGCCTCTCTTTATAAGATAGATCATATAAATATGGAGAAGGGATGATCACTTTGATTTTAGAAAGGTTTTACGTGAATGTAATTATTTCATGAATAAATAAATTTATATGAAGACAGGTTTCGTGAAATTTTTTTTGAGAATAAATTTATGCTAAGTTATTTTAGTTAATTATTTTTGTAAAAGTAAGGATTTTTTTGAAAGATAAGATTTCTGTAAATTATGGGAGTTTGGAAGAAGTTGGGATTTTTGGTGAAAGTGTATAGCTTAAAAACTTTTGAAATATATTTGAAAAATTGGGTTTAAAAAAAAGGTGCTTCGTGAAAGATACTTACGTCAGAATAATTTAACTTTGGATTTTTTTTGGAATTTATTGAAGCATCATAAGTGGACCTATATGTTTCAAACCACCCCTTCATGTTCTCTAGTATAGAATCAACATTCAAGTTGATAAACTGAGAATGAATTCACCCAATATAATGATAAGTGGGAGTTAGCAGAAGTATTTCTATGGAGGAAGTGTTCCATAACTAAAATTATTGTAAGTTTAGTATGATCGAAATAAAGTGACAATGATTGATAAATTTTAATCCAAAATATCTAGTGAAGATTAGTGTATTCATGTAATACTGATACACTATCAGTGTATGCTCCTTGGACTAGCCCTTAGTGGTTAACTATGTAAAATTATTATGTTGTGTTTCAATTTCGCTATAGAGGTGATTGGTAATTAAATGATTCCGTGAGATATGAATGATCAGTTTCTACAACATGGGGAAAATATCAATCCTATTCAATGAAAAAGTTGACACTCTGATTCAATACTCACCTCTCAATGTGTTCTATGGTATCACACCATTATTGTGGATAGTCTAATATTAGTAACAGATTTGAGGAATAATTCCACAAGGAAGTAGTTCTAGATTCCCTATTACAGAAGAATCCCATGTTCATTTTGAAATAGAAAAGGTTGGTGGATTTATTTCTCATGAAAAATAGGATATTGATACAGTGCTGAAAAGTTAAGGACGAGCTGAGACCGGACACCATTATACAGAAACGTATGTACCAGAGGAATCTAAAGTGGTCCAACTATTGTTAGAAGTAAAATGTTCATTTCATCCACTATAGTTGTATTTTTTTATATCAGTGAATTAAATTATTTTTTGTTCATTTAATTTGATCTAAAAATTAGTCTTATGCTCTATGTGTATTCTATTTATTATTGATCTTTCCACTCAAATGGAAACAAGTGAGGGACATAGTTTTAAAAGATCAGAGTACATTGTTATGTTCATTGACCATGAGGTCACATGAGATATATTAGTTTTGATCATTATATCATTGAAATCTTTATTGGAATGAATTTAATAGTTATATTTGAACACTAGATTGATTTTTATCATCATTGAGTTAAGTTTCTTTATGTAGATGGGGTTATTTATATCATTTAGGGTGAGTGAGATTCTAGATTTGGAAGATAAGGGCCTTTTGTTCTTGGGCATAGAATGATCTCCTGACAATTTTCAAAGATGTCTCTAGAAATATCAAAATAGTGTTTTAGTGGCCCACTTCCTTCTATAGTGGATGAGTATGTTCTGGTATTTACTGATGATTTTTATAGGTTACCACACTAGAAGGAGGATGATTTATTTATCAAATATCTCCCAAGGATGAATCCCATATCCTTTCCAACTAATCATATAGAAGTTATTGAGATTCCAGATATTAAAGTTTTTCTTGAAGATCATGAAGAAAAATTATATATTTTTCAAAGCGTGCCACATTAGGATTTAGCTGTTCACTTTACAAAGAAGTAAAATAGAAGCCTCTGACTTTGTGTGGATTACCAAGGTCTTAATCATGTGACTGTTAATAATAAGAATTGTTTTTCATAGATTTATGAGTTTTTTTAACCATCTCAGGTGATCCTGATGGTATTTTATGATTGAGCTATGATTGGGGAACCATCACTTAAGTGTCAAAGAGGGGGATATTCCTAAGACAATGTTTAAGGGTAGGTATATAAATTATTATTTTATGGCTATTCCATTCAATATTATGAATGATCTTGTGTTGTACTTGGAATTAATGAATCTGGTCCTTCATTGACACTATTTATTTTTCATTGTTGTTTTCATTGATAATATTTTAGTGTACTCTAAGTTGAATGATGAACATAGAGATCATATAGATATTGTTCTCAGAACTCTAAAAGAACATTATCTGTATGGAACGATTGGTAAATGTGTTTTTTGAATCCAAGAAGTGATGTTTCTGGATGATAAAATATATAAGAGAAAAAAATTAGTGAATCCTGAAAATATATAATTTATTATTTCTTTGGAGAATCCCAAAAATTTGTTTGAGGTTCAAGGATTTTAGAGATTGGATAGTTATTACATGTGTTTTTTAAGATTCATATATTCATTAATATCCTTTAATATTGTTAATGCATAAGGGTGTTCTGTTGAAATAGAATGATAATTGGAAAAAGTTATTTGAAGACCTGATGGTGAGATTGACTTCAACTCTAGTTTTGATTCTTATGAAATCAGGTTAGGGGTATGATGTTTTATGTGATTCATATGGTACATGATTCGGATGGGCTCTAATACCGGGGAAACATATTGCGACCTTTGTCTCTCTCTATCTATATCCTCAAGAAAATAATTAACCTATGTGTGATCTTGAATGAGTTTTAATGATGAGACTTGGTGCCACTATCTACTCAGTGAGAGGTTTTTGTCATATTAATATTTAAAGTATATTTTCATATAGAGTGATCCAAAATTATGAAAAAGGTTTAGGTTAAATATATTTGGACGCTTTAATATCATATTTCATATAAACATATAAAATGGAATGTTGTCTCCCACACCATATGTAATAATTTCCCAACCAAATCGTTTAAAGAATCATCTCAAGAGTAGCCGTTGATGAGTCTGCTCACAGAGATGAGTTTGGTTGTGGAAGAAGATGATAGGAAGGTGTGCTTATCCTATATTAAATTTGATTCTTCATTTTATGACAATATTTTACTTGATCAAGAAACATGCACAGATTATCATCACTTTAGTAAAAAACTATATTGTGGGGAGACCTCAGGTGTCAAGTCTCAGTCTCCCAAAGGTGTCTTGTGTTTCTGAGGTAGATTAGTGCTTTTGATATCTCTAAAGAAATAGTTCTTGGATAGTGGATATTATTCTAGTTTATTTATACACCATGGGGATACCAATATTTATTATGATTTGAGATATTGGTATTGGTTTTCAGGAATGAGGTGATCGATTGGAACAATTATTTCATGATGTCTTATCTTCAAGAAGATTAAGGGGGAGCAAGAGTGACCTTTTGGTTTATTTAATATATTAACCATTATAGTATATAAGTGGGATGATATATACATGGAATTAGTTATTGTTTTTCTATGAAATACTAGTATGAAAGATTCAATTTGGGTGATCACTGATTGACATATGAAATAATATTATCTCTATCAGATTAATAAAATAATGTAGGTAGAAAGGTAAGGAAACATATATGTTTGGAGGTCATAATAATCCATGGAGTTACCTATGATGTTCTTTTTTTATATAAATCCATAGTTCACATCATTTTCTTGGAAAGGTTTAAAAGAGTCCATGGGTACCTAGTTGAAGTTAACAATGAAGATGGACAAACCAAGAAATCTACTTAGGTTATAGAGGATATTTTTTAGGCAAGAAAACTTGATTTTGTTCATTCTTGGTAAGATCAGTTACCCTTGGATGAATTTTAATATAATAATATTTATCATTACTTTATCAAAATTTCACACATTGATGTATTGTATGGGTGACCACATATGTCTCCTTTGTGTTGGGAAGATTTTGGTTAATGTTCTTCGGTTTGGATGACTTGTTGTCAGGAGATGATAAAAAAAGGTTCAGTTGATATAAAATTGGACAGAAAGAACTTATATCAACTAAAAATATATGAGGACCATAATACACACCCTTTGATGTTTATAGTTTTTATAGGTTATTTTATAGAGTTTCACCTTTTTGGGAAATATTTGTATTTTTTGGAAGGGTATGTGGGCACCATGGTTTATAAGAACATCTATGATCATCAAAAGGCATGGAAATGTGGATTAGTGGTAAGAATTGTCATAATTATTGACAATGATTCATGAAATGTATCATGTTTTCTAATTGAGATTGTACCAAACAGATCCTCCCCATTAGATAAAATGAGATTATGTTGATCTTATGCTCGATAACTGAATAGTTGAGCAACCAAATTTCATTATGGGTCACCAGGATAAGGTGTTACAAACTAAAAAAAATCCAATTTGACTGTGCACTATGGTATTGTAGGGGGTACAACTATGATATGTCGGAGTAGGAATCATTGTTAATGAAAAAAGGAACATTCTCTTTTTTTGAGTCAAGAATGTTGAGTACTTTCTTGGGATAGAAACTGGCATAACAGGGAGAATTGTGACACTATTTTGGTTATAGATATGTATTATTTTGGTATTTGTTTATCTATTTTTAGTTTCAAAATTATTTCAGGAGTTAGCGGTTGAGAACATGGAGTTCTAGGGGAATCATCTTATGTGAACGGTATGCGCACAATTAGTAGTAACTGTGGTGTTTGAATTTCATGGTTCTAGTGATGTTGTTCATGGTTTGAGAATGGGTTTTCAAACTGCATGAGGGTCTATGAAAACCATTCTAGTTTATATATTTGTGTCCAAAAACTATTCCATGTCTTATTCATATTTATTCTAACCATTCATATATTCCCATGTAATTATTATCATTGGTTTTAAAGGGACAATATCTACTTCACGGTTATCATATGATTTGTCAAATCATGCAGCCTAACCATGTGAACCATAAGAATTTTTCAAAATTAGAAAATTAACTCCATACCCTGGATAATTTAAACCTCTAATATTATTTTAATCTCTCATAATCTTGACACAACCACTCTTTGACTCTCAATGAGGTTCTCCATTAGCCTATTGGTGATTATCCTTCGGTCATAGTGGTTCTCTTCGTAGTATATTCTGATATCCCCCTAGATTTATCCCACATTTATAGATCTATATTTGATTTGATAAAACTATTAAGGGTATTTATGGATATATTTATATAGATTTTAATATGGAATTGATAATATTTATTTGGATCAAGGCTTGTGAGAACCCTATTTCATTGCTTCTAACCATATTTTTCAAAGGTACCTAAGTTTCCAATGTTTTATATACATGTGTATCTATAAAAGGGTTCCATATCATTATTTAATTCATGATCATGTAAATTACATAATTTTAGTTTATAAAAATGATTGATTTGATATCATAGATTTTTTTTATAAAATTACATCTTGGGGGGCCTGTAAATTTGTTTTAAAGGGTTTTTTCTTTTAGAAAGAGTTTTATGCACTTCATGCATTCAATTTAATCACTCAAATATGGTTTTCATTTTAAAAATATTTTTTCCATCACGGTTTTAGTGGTACTCTACTTATGAAAAATATTTAACAGATTGTTAAATTGTTTTAATTCAATGTTTTGTGAAAACATATAATTTTTTCAATGGCTGGTGCATTGGGTTATGGAAAAATGAAAAACATATTGAGTGTTACACCACTAGGGGTTATGGATGTGATATTGATAGACTATGGCAGGACTTCATATCATTTGGGTTCGTGTTATGATGAATTAGTATTCTGTGCATGTCCTAGTATGTATTCCCAATGGTTAGAGACCAACATATAATTGGTTTTATACATTATGGAAATGTTTGATGATTGATTGAACACATGTTTATTCATTGAAATTTTGATTGGTGGTTATGATTATTTCCCTCTCTTTATATTTCAAGTAATTTTATCATGTTCTTGTATTATTTGAATATGGAATGCTTTAATGGAAACCAATGGATGAGTTTTCAAATAAAATCGATTGCTATAATTTTTTCATTTTAAATCTAGAATTATTAGTTGTATGGTGATAAAAATTATATAGATTTATGGTGATATCTTACATATTGTTTCCCTCACACCCTGTATATTCCATAAGGTGTTTCGAGATTTGCATTTTTAGGATATATTTACATGGAAGAGTGTCAGGTATCTAGGTTATTTCTCTTGTTTGATGTTTCTTTCATGGTGGGCTAGGATGGAAGTTATAAATGGTCACATTGGGACTTAGTTTTTGTCTTGGTTTTGTATGGTTTCCAATATTATCCATATATCTTGTTTTGATATGTCACACAGTTATGTACTTCTTCTTCAATGATATACCATGGTGGATTATTTTTACGTTGTTATACATGAGACATGTTTCCATATTGTTTTTGGGTGAAATAATTCCCAATATTTTGTATGTTGACACCCACATGTGTGTTTCTAGCTTATGGTGATTGAGAAAATAATTTGGTCCATGTGGTAGGCCATCTTGTATTATGTGTCATGTAATCCTATGTTGTTTCGTCTGAAGTGTGATATCTAATAAATATAATCATATTTTAATAATATCATTTAAACCAAAATATTAATCAATTAAATCATATTCATACATATGTAATCCATTTTCCATGACATTGAGTGAATAATGGACATATAACATGTCAATCTAGCATATGCCAACTCATATTTTCTTGTTTCTCTGAAACAGATTGACCATGTTGACGAATGCATCACATGTAATTCATCTATTTTATAATAACATCGAATTTTCACTTATCCAAGTAGTTGATCACATAATACGTGAAAAAATAAGCATGATCATGCATTTCCTCAGTCGAATTAAATCAAGGGCCTTATGTCCTTACTTTTTATACAAATGGAAAATCTTATCTTTGTTGTTCTCCAACAGATGATATGCTCAACAACATACCCAACCATAACCTTATTATCTAAGTTCATATATTTTGTTGCATAAGTAGAGTATCAATGTATCAATTTTCACATGATATGTATCACACCAACCATAGGTAATAAGGATTTTATAATAATCATACACCCCTTAGTATATTAACGATTGTATGACATTACATGATATCTACTTCAGTGGATCAGTTCATGTAATATGTAAATACTCATTAACTCATTAATATATTTTTCATAATGTTGGCAATAAACCATACAAAACCAATAGACTGACCTCCATCTAGTAACATTATTGAACATGCCTCTGTATGATAGAACCGTTATATGGAACTCCTCTAAGATGACCACCGAAAGAACTCTACCAGAAACACCAATGCAGAACATGCTTCTAGAGAAACAGTGATTGGAAAACCAACCTAAACTTTTTAATTATGAATTTGTTTGACCAATCACGCAAACCCCCATATCATGTTGATATATGAAACCTTTTCTAGTCCTTTTTTGAATCAGTTACAGACAAACAAAAAAACCTACACATCCAACGAACGGAACATGAAATCATAAGAACAAAGAACAAAATAGATTATGTGGAACAGAATAATGTGATAAATCCATAGGAGAAATATTACACTTAATCCATTCCATCAAAAAAGCATGTTGTTATAAGGATAAATATACACACCCAAACCAGATTACTAGAACAACCCCACCAATGTATTCACCTATTTTTTCTTCTATATCATTGTTGTTTGTTTGACCACGATCTATTTGAACAAGTCCTATCTTGATGTGAACTATAGATAAGGACCCAACCATATTACATTACATAATCTTGAATATAGTCGATAAATCACTTCCTTTCACATTGATGATATTTTCACATTCAAAGATTTACTGAATCAAATCATAAAAAAATTATAACATTAAACATTAATATAGAGTGGATAACATAAAATAGTATTCATTTCATCCAAAAAATAAAACATTTCAAATAAAACATGATTTATATGAAAATTCTTCAAACATTTAACATATATTATTTATTTGTTCTATAAATCCTTATAACATGTGAAAATCATTAGAAACATGGGATGAGAACAAAAAACCTTATTATGGATATAAAATCATGGAAAGAACACATTGGTCTATGATTTCTTGTAATGTATGAAATCATTTCAATATACATAATTAATACCCATATATAATTATTTTTGAATCATGATATTTCTAAAATATTCCTATTTATATTAGAAGAAAAATAGAACCATAATGGTATCATGGGTCATTACATACATATTCTGGTATCCCTCTCGGCTACCATATAATTTGTAACCATCACGACTACCTTACAATTTGTGTAAAAATCACAGTTACACTTGGAGTAACCGTACGACTGACCTCCAACATACAAATACCCAATGCATTAGAGGTAGATTTAGGTACCACCCATCATCATAAAAAATTTCCAAGAACTTGGACATAATCATAAAATATTAATACCTTCCAAAAAACATTGCATTTGAATTATGTAATACATAATTTTAAAAGAGGGTTTTAAAATTAATACCCCTTATAAATATCCTATAATTGAAGTTAAACTTAAAAGAGTGGATGTAATATGTATATACACTATAAATACACATAAGTCAACATAGTATAAACATAAATAATCTCACAATCAATTTTAAAACAACATAAATAATGAAATATAATGTTAACCCAATGAATGGAAATCGAGTTAAGAATACCCTTACCTCAAGTTTGTCTTTCCTAAAAATTATTTTAAAACTCTTGTATAATTGTAAAAAGATTTTTTTTAATATCTTATAGAAACATATTAATGTTTATTACACCTAATATTATCATTTCATAACATCATTTCACCATTTAATTGTTATTATTTAGCTCCTTTCATTCTTTTGGGTGCGTTCTTTACATTGTTTCATTGATATGTTTATGATGGATATTCTTGTAGATTGGATGTGAAAATCGCGAATTGAAATGGAGAGTTATTTAAATGTTTCCAAAACCATAAATTAAATTTTTTATAATTTTTAATTATTACATGAGGATGATTCATATGTTAATGAATTATTGATATTTGTTTTTGTCATTTTGGTGATTCTTCCATTGTAAAAAACTCATTTTCTTTCATAAATTAATACCATGTGTAAAAAATAAATTCAAAACGTTATATAATTTGTAATACATAAATTATAATCTAGTTATAACATAAAAATGGTTTCGTTACCAGTCTTCAAGGATGTAAATGAAAATGAAATCACATCGTCCACATTGTTTGTAAATCGACACATCATTGGCAACATTTTAATTTCATTAATAAGTAGAAGAGTATAAGGAATATAATGGTTAGTATTAAATAATAATGATATAATATAGACTATGTAAGATACTGGATCATTCAATCCTCTTAGATATGGGATGATGAGGGAAAAAATTAAAACAAAGTAATATTGAAATAAATTTTTTAGAAATCCATTAAGAAAGTACTACAGCCTAACGACATCGCTTTAAACATTATAAAATATTTTGACCAAAGAAAAGGAGTATATAATAAATATTAAATAATAAGGGCAATTAGTGGGATATGGAATTCCATATACCAAAAAAATACAACGGAAATTTAAAAGAATAACATAAAATGAAATCTTGAAAACGAGAATGGTGGTGGATTCCCAAACCATGTAGAGTAAGTCCTAAAACATGAAGGTTGTGACCTTGTGGGATTGAGGACACCATGGGTGGACTAATAGGGAGGTAATAAGACCATATAATAAAATATGAGGAATTTTGAATGAATGGAATTAAGTAATTGGTTTTTATTTATAGGAAAAAGTGAGGGAATATTTTATTAATTTCTAAGGGACACATCATAAGTGGTTTTTGAAAAACCATGGGATTTACCAAGGTATTTACCCATAGTATTTTCCACTCCAGACACCTCATATCATATTTTACTATAAAAAAGTCAAAAATTATTGTATATTAATTATTATATCATTATTATGTCATTAAACACACCACAAACTCAAAACTGTATTATTATTATTCATGAAAAAATAAAGTATATTAAAAAAATCCCAAAAATTCCCCATAATCATTTTCCGATGAGTAGAACTCAAAAAAGAACACAATTTTCTAGAATTTTTTTTATATTATTATTTTAATTTTTACGTAAAATAATAATTTTTTTTAAAAAAACAATTTTAAAACTGTAACTGGTTTTATATCACATTGACAAATTAACAAGATATCATTATCATAAATACTTAAGAGAATAAAAAATTAATAAAAACTGATATTCATTAGTGGAATATTTCTATTCATATTAATATTTATAAGTGTACGATTCTAATAAAAAAAATCTAGTTTTCCATTAGACTCCAAATAACATACTGAACACAATTATAGAAGACCATTTTTTGAAATTCAAAAAATATAAGTGGAATTTTTCTTTAAATCCAGTATTAAATATCTACATAAAAAAATGTTTCATGAATTTCAATTTATTTTAAAAAAATTGGTTGTTACATTATCCCCACAATTATAAATTCTATCATTGAAATTTTATTTACTTATGAAATAGGTGATGGTACCTTTCCCTCATATCATTTTCATACTCCAATGATAATTCTTCCACCATGTGGTTTCTCTAGAAAACCATTAACCGGTGGTTTAAATTATTTCACAATATATGTTCCCTTTTATCAGGAATTTGAATTAGTCTCTCTCTATAAGAAAGATTCTATACCTGCTGAATTGGTTCTAGGTTCAAAACATGAGTTAAATCAGGCACATACATTCTCAACATCAAAACATTAAAAATATTGTGTACTTGAGAGAAAATCCAAGGAAATGATACTCGGTATGCAACTGGTCGAACGTTCTCTAGGATTTCAAATGTACCAAGGAAGCACATATTTAGCTTTTATTTCTTACCAAAACATATCACACTTTTCAAGGAGAGATTTTAAGGAAAACATGGTCACCTATGTTTAAAGCAAGGTTTTTCCTTTTTTTATCTGCATAACTTTTTAGCTCGCTTTTAGTTATCCTCAGGTACTGGTAGATTTTAATCACATTTATAGCCACTTCCTCTACTAATTCTATTCCAGTCAACTTCTTTTCCCCAGCATCATCCCAAAATTATGGAGTTCGACACCGCTTCCCATACAATTCCTCAAAAGGATCCATCTGTATACAGGATCGAATACAATTATTCTAAGGAAAATAAACTATAGAAACAATTTGATCCCAAATTCCCTGGTATTATATTGATCATGCTCGAAGCATATCCTCCAATGTCTGAATAATTCATCCTGGCTGCCCATCTGATTAATGATGAAAAGTTGTAATGAAATTTAATTCTATGCCCAATCACTTATGAAGGCCCTTCCAAAAATTAAAAGTGAACATGGTATCCTGATCAAATACAATAGATGAAGGAAATCTATGCAACCTGAAAATATCATGAGTTATAGTCAAGAACGATGATCCAACAACATTGGATCTCGTATAGGAAAAAATGTACAGATTTTGTTAGCCGATCAATAATAACCGAAATCAGATTGTTACATCAATAAGTATTATGTATTCCCGCCAAAAATCCCATGTAATCATTCTACCATTTCCACTCTGGCATTGGAAAAGTCTAAAACATCCCCTTCAAAAACTTCCACACTACTTTATCTTATTGACAAGTCAAACATTTCACTGTAAATTCTGCAATATCCTTTTTCATTCCATCCCACTAGTAATACTCTTGAATGACTCTGTACATCTTAGTACTTCTAGGATGAACTAAAAATGTTGAACTATAAGATTAACACCAAAAATCATTCTTCAACTGGGAATCACAAGGAACACGCAACCTTTGATCAAATCTTAAAATATAATCCGTTTTAAGGTTAAATTCTAGAAACATACCCATTTTAACCAATTCTACCTTTTTCTGTAGCTCATGGTATTCCTTCTGCACTTGCTTAATACTATATGATAATTATGAGTGCACATAATCCTAAAACCAAACCGAGGTATTTTCAGCACTAATAAGTTCTTATCCAAAATTCACTAAATAATTAATTGATGGATCATGTTCCATTAATAACAAGGTTAATGATGCAAGATGTTTTTGAATAATGGCATCCAACACTTTGTTTTCTTTTCCCATATGGAAATTGATCGTGAAATAATAATCCTTTATAATTTCAAGCCATATTATCTACTATATTTTTAATTCCTTCTAATTGAATATATAATTCTAGCTTTTGTTGTTAGTATATATTTGACAATTGGCTCCATGTAAATGATACCTCTAAATTTTCGAAGAAAAAACCGCAGCTGCCAGTTCAAAATCATGTGTCGGATAATTTAACTCATGAGGTTTTAGTTGTCTTATAGTATATGAAATTACCTGATAATTATGCATCAGAACACAACTATGTCTTCTTAATGAAGCATCATTATAGATGGAAAACTCGCCATTTCGGAAAGGCATGTTCAAAACTAAAGCATTCACTAATCTCTTCTTTGGTTCCCGAAAATAGTCATCACATTTATTTGTCGAAATAAATTTAACCCCTTTTCATGTTAACATATTTAGAAGGCTAGATAAATGTTACAAGTTTTTTACAAACTGTCGTAAGAACCCACTAATATAATAAAACTATAAATCTCTGTAACATTTGTTGGTCTTGGATATTCATCAACCACTGTTGTTTTGGTTGGATTAATTGTTATTCCATATTTATTTAAAATGTTCCTAAGAAAATAAATCTATTGCAACCAAAAATCACACTTTATGAAATTTCCACACAGTTTCTTTTCCTATATGGTTTGAAAAACAACACTTAAATTTTTTTATGTTCCTCTTTACTCTTAGAATATACCAGAATGTCATCAATAAATACAACCACAAACATACACAAGAAATTAGGAAATATTTTATTCATATGATCAATGAATAAAGAATGTTCATTAGTTAACACAAAAGGAATAATAAATAAATATTTCCAATATCTTGTAAGAATAGCTGTTTTCGTGATTTCATCCTCCTTCACCTTCAGCAGATGGTATCTAGATCTCTTGTAAATATTTGAAGAGTACTGAGCTCTATGAATACGATCAATCAAGTAATTGATATGAGTCAACGTATAATTCTTTTTACCATTGATGTTATTCAGTGATCTATAATGAATGAAAATTATTATTGTAACATCATTCTTTTTAACGTACAAAATAAGGGCACCCCATGGTGAAGTGATAGGATGATCAAATCCTTAATCAAGAAAATCATACAACTAATTTTTCAATTCAATAAGCTCCATTTGAGCCATTATATATTGGGTTTTTCAGATTTAATTTGTATTTGGAACTAATTTAATTGTGAATTTGAATTCTCGATCTAGTATTACACAAAGTAACTCGTTATAAAAGACATCAGTTTATTCTTTTACCATGGTCACATCATTAATCAAAATAGTTTTCTTATTTTCGAAAATATGCTGAAGATATATTTTATTTCCATCTATCAAAATATTCACATCTTCCTGATATGTTATCAATTTTATGGTTTCGTTCTAGTATACAAAAGTAAACTCTTTCTGAAAAATAACTTCTTTAGCTCTATAGTCAATCTTAGCATGATAAATAGAAATTCAATCCATTCCCTGAACGAAATCAAAATCTACTAAGCAAAAAAACCAGGTTTTCAGGTTAATCATTTCCACATACCAAAATAGAATGATTTTTATAATTTCTATGTACTATAATATTTCTCCCCATGTTTTAACAATATATTCTAGTCACATTTTTGGTGGTGATATTTCTAATATTCAAGAAAATTTCTCAAAAATGAAGGAATGTGTAGACCCTGTATCAAACAAAACGTTAGCAAAATATGAGTAAACAAAAAAATGTAACAGATTCAAGTTCATTAGATGGAACGACATATGATAAAAACTTCACAAGGGATCTCACTACACTTTTATTCTTATATTATGGCTTCCTTGATCATTTAGGTATCTCTTTGGGTAGGCATTAGCATAATAACCCATCTCAACACATTTAAAATACATTACAATTTTTTATCTAGATTATTCTAAAGATCATTTTCATTACAATCCCGGGACATATTTCCAAACATAACATATCAGAATCACATCCCAGTTTTGGTAAGGAATTCCACAGGTAGCTTTTTTTCCACACATTTCACAAACATGAAATTGGATTTTCTTAACATCAGATTTCATTGCATGATTCATTCCCATAAATTCCCATATATAACTCTTCTTATATTTGTTTTCAATGTGCATGTGATAATAAAACAAACCATCTCTACCCTCTCAACACATAAGAAAAGCATCTCATAACTTTTGAATTCATGAGAGGCAAATGACCTTCGATACCTTCGCTTCAATATTATGAAATAATATTTGATTTTGCTATAAAGATCCAGAATATGAAGTGGATAATACCTCGCTAGTTAGGTTAGGTTCTCTTCATACATGACCACTTAATCATCCTTCATTGTCTTTATTTCATGGAATGGCTTCTCCGTCCTAAGTCAAACCACCTTTAGAAAAAAAATCAAGGAAAAGACTTTAAAATTCATCCCACTCTATGAAATCTACATCCTCTATATCGCTGATATTATTTACCATTGACCACTACTGATCAACTTCACTTTCAAAACAATAAATGGCCAGACTTACCTTTTGATGTTCTAATCATCCCATAACATTGAATATATTTTCATGGGCATTAATATTTCCTTTAGCCACTACTGGGTCAGAAGATCCATTGAAATTATGAGGTTGTTTTCTCATAAAATGATCCTCTATTATCATGTAATGTTGTGTTACCTCTGGTTGTTCTCTTTAATGGATTCCACCCCCATTTATTGCCTATGATATCCTATCCACTTCTATTACAAACTTCTTGGTTTTAATCCCTATTATTTTGGGCAACTGATTCAGAAAGATATCATTCAATCGGTGCATCTCCTCTTCAACACCCTTATTACTTCTGCGGACAACCATTCTAAACAGACAAATCATAGTCAAAGCAATATTGTAATCATTAAATTCAACAAAATTTTAAATAAATCAATTATAAAAAAAATATTCCTGGTATTCTATTAAGATCACCCTAACCCATAAAGCAATCTAAACCATCCTCTGATATAGAATATAAAGACCCAACATTATTATGTTACATAATTGTGTGTTTAGCCAAGAAATTACATCATTTCACATTGAATATATTTTATTTTTTAGAGCTTTAGAAAATTGTGAAATAATAAATTCATTTCATTACACATTAATACTGATTATGTACATTAAAATTAGTATTCATTTCTTCCCAAATATAAAACATCTAAAATAAAACATGATTTCTTTGAAAATTATTCAAGAATTTAAAATGGCTATATTTATGGCCCTACAAATCCTTATAACCTATAAAAATAATTTAAAAATATGGGATGATAACAGAAATCTCATTAAGGGATATAAAAATATAGAAATAACACATTAGTCCATGATTACTTGTAATGTTTGAAATCATTTTCAAAAGACATCATTATCACCCATATGTACTTACATTGTGAAACAAGATATTAGCAGAGGATTATTAAAAATATAATAACACAAATAAAAACATAATGATATCTTGGATAATTACTTACATAATCTTGTAACCCACTAGACTACCTTATAATTTGTAACCATCACGGCTGCCTTACAATATCTATAACCATCGTAGTTAAACTTGGAGTAGCCATATGACCATCCTCCAACTTAAACATACCCAATGAATTGGATGGTGATATAGGTCCTACCCTTTATCATAAATAATTCCCAATATCCAAAACATATTCATAAAACATTAATAGTCTCATAAAAACATTGCTTTTGAATTTGGTAAAATAGAATTTTAAAAGAGGTTTTTAAAGGGAAATTCCATTATAAATATCATATAATTGATGTGAGACTTAAAATAGTTAGTGGAATATGTATAAAATATGTCGGTATAACTAATTAAAAATACTATAAACAAAATTCATCTCACAAGCAATTTTAATACCACATAAATAATGAAGATAAATGTTAACCCAACGAATGGAAATTGGGTTAAGTATTCTGTTAACATCTGTTTTTATTACATAAAAAATGTTTTAAAACTCCTTTATAATGTTTGAATGACTGTTATTAAAATCTTATATATTCCTATTCATGTTTATAACAACTTATATGATCATTTCATTGCATCATTTGACCTTTTAATTATTAGAATTTTGTCCCTTTCATTTTTTTGTGCGTTTCTTACATGATTTCCACGATCAGTTCATAATGGATATTTTTTTCAATTGGAAGTTAAAATCCATGAATAGTAAGGATATGTATTTAAATGTTACAAGAACAATAAATTATCATTTTTATCTTCTTTAATTCTAACATTATGATTATTCATATGTTAAATCATTATTGATATTTCTTTAGGTCATTTTGGTGATTCATCGATCGTAAAGAACTCATTTTGTTTTATGAATTAATAACATGTGTAAAATTTGATTCCATATCCTTATATAAGAAATAATTCATAAATTATAATTTAGTTCATCGATGAAAATAATTTCATGACAATTTTTAAAGAAAGTAAATGAAATTAAAATCACGTCGTCCACGATGTCGGTAAATCAAGACATCATAGACAGTGTTTTAATTTCATGAATCAATGGAAGAGGATAAGGAATATAATGTTGATTCTTCCATAAAAATGTTGAAATATAGAATATGTAAGATACTAGTTCATTAATTACTCATGTATAAGGTATAGTGTGGAAACAAAAAGAAAATAATGGAATCTTGAAATAAAAGAAAATTTCAGAAATACCTTACGAAAATTTGGCAACCTAACAGTGTTGCTTAAAATATCTTAAAATAATTTGATGAGATAAAATGGGTATCTCATCATTAATAAAAAAAATTCTAATTAATGGAGATATGAAATGACATATACCATAATAAGAAAAAGTAAATCAAAAAAAATAACATTAAAAGAATGCTTGAAATAAATAAGGGAGGTTGATTCCCTTACCTTGTAGAGTAATTCATAATACATGATGGTTTGGACCTAGGGGAATAAGGATATCATGGGAGGAATAATAGGGAGGTAATAATAATTCAAATTGATTTATGATGAATTTGGAAATAATGGAATGAAGGAATGGGTAGGTATTTATAACAAAAGTGACAGAATATTTTATAAATTTCCAAGGGAATCCATATTAGTTGTTTTTTCCAAACCATTGTCGTACCCATGGTATTTTCCCATGTTATTTGAAACTTGGGAATCCACATGTCATATTTTACTATACACATGTCTAATATAATTTTATATTAATTATTATATCATTATTATATCATTAAACATACAAAAAACTCAAAACTGTATTTTTACTATTCAAAAAAATCAAATATTTTAGAAAAATAAAATAAAATAACCCAAACCATTTTTAGATGTTTAGAGTTCAAAAATGAAATCCATTTAATGAAAAAAATTCTAAATATTTTTAATTCTATATTTAAATAAAATCATAATTTATTCAAAATCAACTAATTTAAAACAATAAATGCTTTTATATCATATTAAAAAATTTACAAAGATATAATTATCTTAAATAATTAATACAATAAAATAATAATAAAATTTTATATTCAATAGGGTCATATTACTATTCATATTACTATTCATACGAGTATTTTAATATCATCAAAAATAAGGTTGGTTCCATTCGACACTAAATAACTTATTAAACCAAATTGTAGAAAACCATTTTTTGAAATACAAAACATAGAAGTGGAAACAGTCTGTTTAATGGCCAGTTATAATTACCAACATAAAACAAAATTTCACGAATTAAAATTTATTTTTAAAAACTTGGTGTGTTACACTGAATGAAAATTTTCTATTATACAATTTTCACCTAGGTAGACCTATTAAAAGAGGGTCACCTATACCTTGGTCATGATTTGTTGGTTCTAATCAATCACACAGTCCATCATTCCATTGGTGGTACAATGTCCTTCATACACATGGACCCAACTAGTCACCATGTCAAAATCAACATCTAAATTTCATGAGTTTCCATTCATTGTTACAAGCGTTGTTCGATCACCATTATCTTCCATCACCTCAACTAACAAATTTCGGTTAAAAATTCACACCACCTTCTAATTCACACTAAGACTTCAAATAACATTTAATTTCAAATTTCAATGAATAATGCTCATAAGTTTCATCCTCAGTGTTTTATAATCATATAAAATGCCACAAAAAACATCACCAACCTCTGTACCTTCAGCCAGATACCGAAAAACATTTCATCTATTAGCCTCACCATATTCTTCTAGAGTATAACCACTTCTTAAAAGATCATCAAATGGCCTCCCCTTCTATTTTTTCATACCCACTCTACTCATACCACTAATATAAAAATCATATGGTATTTCCCAATGAAACAAAAAATCAGGGATCATCCTATAGTTTTTGAAATGGGTTTCAATCCATTAATTCTATAAAAACTAACTCTATATAGTGAATAGAGAACAGTTCACCTGAACTACAATACTCATTGAACCTCCATCAATTTGCGCTCTATAAATCAGGAATTTATATATTTGGAATCTATCCATTTAAACTTCATATGTTAGACAACATCTATTGGACTCTATCAATTTTTACTTTTTATGTTGAAGGATTTCCCAAAGGCCTCATTCGGTATATGGTGATCGTTCATGATCTATATCCAGGTTATCAACCATTAGGTCCATAAATTTTTCTTTTGAATATTTCTAACACTTAAACAATAAGAAATTTCTGGCACCAAACCAAACAATATCCCACATTAGAATTATTCTCACAAGTTGATCCTAATAATTTCCCACTCAAAGACAATTCATATTCTCACACTAGAGTAAAATCGAATAAAATTCCATTCAACATTCATTTAATTGTAGTTTCCCCATGGTTCTCCACACCATTATCATTCTAATCATCTAGGATCCCCCTAAATAAATAAATCTATAGTACTTAAGGAAAAATAATATTTTATTTCACTAAAATCATGAAACTCAATTGCATTCATTCGTAAACATCCTTCAATGAAAAGAGGAACCAAGATGTCAATATCCTGATATAATTGATAAAACCCATTAACAAAACTATTCTATAAACTAGGTCTATGGACTCATTTAACTAGATTTCAATGTACTCAAAGAATCGTTCATCATGATTTTTCGTGACATGAGAAATCATTCTGATAAAATGGTCATTAGTCACGTCATCAGACTAACCTCAATTTGGAGAATTATTCATCCAAATTTTTTATATCATCAGCATTAAAAAGTCCGACCAAATAATTCTATGCAATGCAATAAGGATTCCATATTCCGTTTCTCCCACATATTTATCCTAGTTTCAACTCTTTTCAAGTTCTTACATTCAAGAGATCCTTCCATCATCTTTGTCAATCCATTGAATTATCATTTCCATAAATCATGGAATCTATGAAAATTAATGAACACCATGAACAAGGGGTTGTCCTTCTCTAGATTTTTCACCGATCAAAAGTCATTCTAAAGACTTTGATGATGAGATAAAAAATCCTTTCATCTTCTGAACTTCCATGGGCTTCATACTCTCTTTGTATGGACCAATTTATTTTCTACCTAATTCATGATTCTTCATATAGAAGTTACATTTTAGTAAATATAATTTTTTTTGAGAGAGGCCAATAAAATTTCTAAACTAATATATGATTATTGAATATTTCACTCTCTTATAGTAATTTTTTTAAAAAATCACACAAATTTTAGTTCTCATCATTCAACCTCTCTCCCTTTAGTTTGTTCTTGATAACCATTCCATATAATACTCTTTATGATCATCTACAATCTAGTATACCATCACTACATTTGAAACAAACCACATAATACAACTCAATGAACATTAATCAACGCTCCTCAGAGTTTCTTATCCTGAATTCTCTTATGTTTAAAAATACATTAGTAACATCTTGGTTAACCCCATCAGATGTAGGTTATGGGAACCTATAAAATTATCCATTTTGAGAATGAAACATTTGATTATTTTCTAAAATTCTATATAATATTTACTTATAAATAAAAAACCCTTCTGGTAATAAGCATCATCTTAGCTCCTAACTTCAACAAGTAAAAAAATCTATGTGTGCTTACTCTGACGACCATAAGTTTTTTTCTGACTGATTAATCATCCAATGGAGCTTAAAAACTCTCAAAGAGTATCATTATTTGTATTCCCAATGTTTAAAACCTCCATCACAAAAACATAAATCCAATGCCTCTCCCATGAAATGATATCCATCTAATATCATAATTTACATTGAAAAAATTAAAAAACATAAGTTATATCAAGATATCAATATAATATCACAAATAGTCTTATTGATATTTTTTTTTTGTTTTTTTTTGATTTTTTTTTGATTTTTTTTAATAAGACATTCAATAACATATTAACCCAATGGTACCACTACTATCATCTAAGTGGAAACCATATATAAAATATTCAAAAAAATATACCACAAAAATAGTATTCATCCATCCATGATTGATCAACCATTTGAAATACTAATCATGCCTCCTAATTTGATCTTGTGAAGTGTATATTCAGTCACCCGGTAAAATCCTTCTGTATTTCCACAAATTCAGAGGGACATCCAAATGAGACATTGACTCAATACTCATCATAAACCTAATAGAATGAGAATTAGGGATTAATACTATGATATAATAGAAAACTATGTGAATATAACATAAAAAACCACCAAAATGAACTCCACCTAATAACAACATCGAACATGACTCTGTCTGATAGAACCATCAGACACACCTCTTCAAAGATAACCACTAGACGTACTCCACTATAAATAATAGTGTGAACAATGATTCAAAACACCAATTATTGGAATATCATCCTTGAATCAGGAATCATGAATTGGTTATAAAAAGAACCACAATCACCAAAGTGATTGTCTATATAAAACCACATTCTAATCACCCTATGATTCTATTCTAGAAAAAAGCCATAAAACCCATGAAAGTAACATGTAAGCACAATTATAAAGTACAATATGTATTACATGTTTCATTTGAACTTGCTACATCCATGAGATAACAAATAATCTTCATACATTCCATTCAAACAAAATTTATTAATAATGATTAACATATATACCCAACATTGAATATCCGAAAAAGCCCCACCAACATTTTCACACATCGTCTCTTCTATATAATATTTTTCCATATAATTCAGGTCTATCAAAACATGTTCTTTAGAAGAATGATTTTTCTGAACATTTTCTATCTAGAATCTTTATGCATAGGTAACCCCTTCAACGAGGTCCACATATGCCTTTATGAAGCCTCATGGGTGCCAGTCAGTCACACATGCTCACACAGCACATGTGGACTAATAGACATCATATTCTGGGTTCCATCCAATCATCCAACCATCAACGCTTTCAAAATTTAATGGGAATACATTTGTTGAGTCAATCCCTAGTTGATCAATAGTATCTTCCACTACCATAATTATCAAATTATGGTGAACAGTGCATGACAAATTCTAATTCAAATAAAGACTTCAACCAATATTTTCTGCCATGAATCTATAAAGAATGCTTACAAATTTCATCCTCAACGATTTATCATCAAATTGACTATTGAAGAAAACTTCACCAAATTTTGGAACTTCATTCATTTTACAAGATGAAACTCCATCCATTACCCTCACTATATTCCTCCAGTGCATGAGT
Organism: Viscum album; assembly: GCA_963277665.1. Taxonomy (NCBI): domain Eukaryota; kingdom Viridiplantae; phylum Streptophyta; class Magnoliopsida; order Santalales; family Viscaceae; genus Viscum; species Viscum album. Next base: position 1,870,667,747 of record OY728159.1, read on the forward strand.
ATTTCCTCTGAGCTTGTCTGAACGTTATCCCTTCTAATTTATCAGACACACTCTTCTCATCCCACTAATAAAAAAATATTCCATTTATGCCTATTGATACTATATATCAAGGATCATCCTATAGGTGCTGACATGTGGTTTCTATTGGTAATTATACTAGAAATACCTCTATCATGTGAATAAACAATGTTTCACCCACACTACAACACTTAATGTATATATATATGTTGGGAATCTATCTAGTTTACTATGTATAACAGAATCTATCTAATTTGACTCTTTGCAGTAAATGATTTCCTATCAACCTCATCCCAAACATGGTGTTGGTGAAATATATCCATTCGTGTTCTCAAGCATTACATCCATAAATTGTCCTTCCGAAAGTCACCTACACATAACTAAGAAAACATTTCTCCTCCAAAACCAAATAATATCCCACTTGAGAATTATTTTTGGGGGTTGATCCTAACACATAACTCATACAAAAAAACGTTTTAATGATTATAATAATATATTCAAGAGAAATATAATATTTCATTAAAACACAAAATACACTATGATGATCATGAATTAGGGTTAGCTCAATGTCATACTTTGATGGGATACTATCATTCGACAATTCATATAAAATAAACTCTCACACTCATTAATAAATTATAATTGGATATTGCCTTTATTATAATAACATGATATATTTAAAAGCATTTCAGTCAATCTATCATGTGTCTAACACCCCTAGATTCTACACAATCCTCCTGTTGTTATTGTGATAATGATTTCCTCAACGTACCTGCTCTACTATCTTTTATAGCCAACCCAATGATACTGAAATCACCTCTATCAATGATTACCCATATGAGATTATATTTTAAAAGGATTTATTTGATCTTTTGTTGATATCAAGGTTCATTATCCTGCGAAACAACCCCATTGTTGTCATAATATTACTCAACATATCCGTAGATTCATGGAACCACGCCAAGTTTGTTAATGAAATTCTTATTCAAGAGAACATTCTTCACAACATGAAATATAATGATATACTGTACCTTTATTTTTGAGTTCTCAATAGGGTATTATTTTGAACTCTTCCAAATAACAAATCAACCATTCAGACAAAAAAAATCCAGATTGGGATTTCGTATCATCGTTTTCATATTGTAAAAAAGAATCAATGTAACATTTTAAATATATTTCATTCCCTCATATAAACACCAAGAACATATCCATTGGTAATTATTAAGTACATAATAATGTTCTTTATATATGTTGAGACCCGAAGCTTGACGTACATTGACATTACATTACATTTGCGGAATACTTAGTACATATCAAAAATACACACACAAGGACCGTAATAGTTTAGTGTCTTTAGAAACTCGGAATAAAATCTTCTAATCGTGGTGAAAGATCTTCAAAATCTCCCATAAAGATCTTCCTTTTTTTTAACCTAAAACATTTCATTATATCCTGGGGAAAAGAAAACATAAAATGGTGAGCTCAAATGCTCAGTAAGGGTAAACAAAAGAAATATCAATCACATCATATTAATAAGAACATAACATTTTGGAAATCTTAACCTGCAAAAGAGAGCATAATTTCATAACATGAGATAAATCATAGTAGTGAAATGAAATCCCAATAATCATAACATAAAACATGAAACTTTGTGTCATACACACATAATCATAGAGAATCATTTCTTGTTAGTTAAGACTCATTGCCAAAACTATCTTAGTGGACAAAGTCCCTTTCTGAACCGAGTCACCCTCGTTTTAGTCCTGTTTCACTGAACCGGTATAACCTACTGTTCCAGCCATGTCTATATCATGAGATATAAAATCTTTACCCAATTCATTGGAGGGAGATATAGGCCCCACCCATCTCATAATGATACCATTCTTATGTGTGCCACAAAATCTTAAAACATACATCATTGCATAACCCATGTAATAAAAATGGGAATCTTAAACATCGTGACATCATAAAACAATTCATATAAGATAAAGGAATTCATAAAAAATATTTCCATCACAACATAATCAAATCCATGTAATAATAGGGATAGAAACAGAACCCTTTATTATCTTAGATGGAAAATAATTTTGATAAAACACTTGAAATCCATTCTTGAGGAAAATATCAATTCTACTTCAAAATCATTTTCATGCCTTAACATGTCATATAATTTTAAACGAAAATAAGTTAATTAAAAAAACCTTGAAAACTTGTAAAGGATGCTTCTTGGAAATAATGTTTTAAAAATCCATTCTTGCAGTATAAGTTAAAAAAACATTCTTCGTACTTTTGTCGGAAAAGTCAAAAAAAGTACCTCGTACGAAAAACGACAAAAGATTCCTTTCATATCTTTTACTAAAAAACTCACCGAAGGGTAAAATTGGATTTAAAAAAAATTGTAGGTGGATGTAAATAATATTACATATTGAGGAAACATGGATTTAGATGACAAAATACACCCCAGTAAATACTAAAGTATAAACATTCTCGGATAAAAATGAGATTGTGATATTTCCCTTACCTTATGTCTGATATGCTTTGTACGTATCCGAAACTACTGTATAATGATTTAAATAATGTCATTAACTTATTACAGAATCATATTTATTGTTATGATATCATATATGGTTCACTTATGACTTTATATTACCCGTTCTTTTGTAAATTCCATGTTAAAGAAGCGTTTTGGGTAAAATCGTTTCATTTATCCAAGGTGTTTGGACTTGTTGTTCTTGACATTATTATTACTTATATCATGATTTACTTACTTCAAGAATATAAAACATGATTTATATATCATATATATTCAATATATATATATATATATAATAGATAGATAAATGAAATGAAACACACCGTTCATGGAGACGGTAGTCCGTACGTACGCATGAACGCTGTTTTCCTTTCCTTATTATCTTGAATGGAAGTAAGTAGATGACATACATATATACATAAATCCAGTATCTTTATAATGTCATATATTTCATTATTATTTCTTATATAAGCTTTATAATCATTCTTAAATGGTTAACATGGAGAATGAATCTCATCGCGCCGTGGAGACGGTAGTACGTACGTACGCACGAGCGATGATATCGTTCTCATGTTTGTGAACTTGTGTTGAAGTGTATGTACACTATTTCAGTATCAATATAAATTTATAATAATCATATATAGTTATTATTTACACCATTGTACCCATCCAAGTAAGGTGGTGGTGCAAAATAGATTTCACCACGGCGTGGAGACGGTATTCCGTACGTACGCACGCGCTGTGATTTCGTTTTCCGTAGGATGGATAGATGGTGAAATAGGATTGTTTCATACTTATAATAACATATCAGTATATTAGTGATACTGATGTTATTACTTCATAATAAACAACCTAAGAAGAAGAAGTGGAAGAAGAAATAAAGGTGAAAGAATCGGTAACGGAAATTACCTCTTCTTTGAAGCGCCTCTTTGAGACCTCCTCTTAGGGCACTAATATTGTCCTTTGTGGAAGAAAATAACCTCTAGGATGTTTCTAGGGATGTGGAGAAGAGAATTTGTCAGGGTTTGGCTGAGCCTAAAGGCTCAATGTTGTGTGAGGAAGAGAGGGAGGAGCTGCCCTTTTATAAGGGAAGAGAGGGGCACCTTTGCAATAACTAAAAATATTATTTTATTATAAAGTCATGTTCTGTTTTAAATAGATCCAAATTGATTTATTTCTAGTATAAGGTGGGTATGGGTCGAAATCCCCTAATCCAATAGGATTTAGACAAGTTTAGGTTATTATTTTACCCTTATCAATTATATTTAACTCTAAGTTAAATAATTTAACTTTTACCGTGTCATTTTGTTTTCTTACACTATATGGTTAATAAACTTACTATATCAAGCCAAAAGAACCCTAAGTTGTTTATTATTAATATATATAATCTTATATAAGTCATTTTTCTGATACTTAGATTTTTAGGAATAAAATTACAATTAATAATATAATATTTGTTTTAAAAACTATTTTATGTCAATTTTGACACTATTTGGTATATGATTTTTATGAAATTCATAACAGAATGATAAGTTCGAACCAAGTTACTTACATCAACAATTACTTGTCATATTAACCTAGAAAATTAGTGTAAGTCATAAAAAGTCTCAAATTACATTTATTTGGGCCTTTATAACATCAATTATGTCAATATTTCATTAATAAGACAATTTCTGCATCATCTATATGTCATAATAAATGATAATTATTTAATCCCTATGAATTCTAAATAAATTCCTATGATGTAGATAATTGTATTAGCTTTCTGGAGACTATTCATGTTTGAAGTTTCATGAATTTTATCACTATATTAAAATTATTATACTTATAAGATTTAAGAAAGTGACATGTTGTCACATTCTTTGGTTTTAATAATAATTAAATTATTTTCATTGACAAAGTTTAATTAAATGAATATAATCCGACCCTTAGGTGATATGGGTCATCTTTTACTCATCAAATAGGATTTTGACATTTTTTAGGGTAATTTTAAAATATTATATTTATCCTTAATTACTCGATTTACCTTTAACTATGGTAAATAAAATTTACCGTAGTTACTATTCATAATTCCCAAAAATAAAAAAGTAGCCTATTAACATAATTAGGACCCACTGATTCAAAATATGGAATCCATTTTTTAAAATTCAATACACAGAAGTTGCAGAAATTAAATTAAAATTAATCCCGTTGTCGAATAAAAACGGGTTTTTGTTTAAAACATTGCAAAAGATTGAATTGATTTAACCTACGAATTTAAGGTAAAATCGATGCTAATGAAATACATTATATTAAATGGTAAAATTATATTCTATTTATACTTTAAAATCATTAAATATTATAATTTAACCACATAAGATATTACGATGAAAAAAGTTGTTTTTAATTAAAATATAGCGTGTTTTTACTATTCATTAAAATGTGAAAGTTACCAGACTAATATGAAAAATTTATCCAAAGTAAATTTTTATTTCATGATTCAAAATAATAATTTTATTTTGTAAAATTGAACTTATAAACATGTCAAAACCTAGATTTAAAGTGGGTGCGCCATCAAAAGGCGGCAAAACTGCATTTTTTGAAAAATACTTATTTTACCCGAAAAATTTATTTTATACTTATACCATGTTCTAGAAATGCGTAAGATGAATAATAATGTTATAAAATTCAAAATGTAGTTAATACTATTCATAACGGCTAGTTCATGACAATATTATAATAATATAACATTGTTTATTAAAACCCGGTATTGCGTACAACACACGCTATCGAGGAAGGTCGCGATTGCGTGTAATGCAAGCCAAGTCAGGGTTGCGTGTTGTGAAAGAATCCTTCGTTGTTTCGTATAACAGAATCCAACCATATTTCATTTATACATTGAATATATATATATACTCAATGTTGCGTAGAATAACAATTATCAAAATTGTGTCTAACACGATCCAAGAATAGTGTTGCGTATACTGAAATCTAATATGATGTTGTGTATAGAGCAAGGTAATCTTGGTGTAGAATACAACACAAGACATTAATGAAATTAAAAGAATATTTTTCATAAAATCTAGGGGTGTTACATTCTACCCCCCTTAAAATGAATTTTGCCCTCGAAATTCGTCGGGGTTATAAATGGTTTACTATTCGAAAGTTTCTTTAATAGAAACCGACATTGTAAAAAGGAATACCAAAACCAATCATTAAAAACAAAAGTATGAAACATAACGGTTACCCGAATAAACTAATCAATGGGTTTCCACATAGGTGAAAATATGGATATGGAAGAGAAATCTAACCATCATGTTCTGATGGAGAGTGGTAGAGATCATGGCTATGAAAAATCCAACAATCACAAAGCTATTGATTTGAGATGATCTAAGGTACCATATGATTAATCGGATATAAGGGAACTAGGAAAAGATTTTTGGTTTTCAAGATCATTTCCCTAAAGTTGATTAATTAAAAGAAATACTTGCATGATTTTGGTACAATCTCACTGTTGTTCTTGAATTGAACAATTTCTACTTCATCCCTTAAAGAAATGAAGTTGAATTTGTTATTCGTGATGTGTTGGCAGATCATGTGATAGAATGATGGGTCATTCCATCTCTTTCAAACAAAAGGTTATAAAAAGATATAAGTCCATATTTTGGTTAGATTAATCGTTTATGGTTTCAAAAAAATAACTTATACTTCATATATCATACTGCTTAATAAAATAAAACTAGTTTCTACTAATCAGGGACTTCCTGTAGGCCAGTGGTAGGCGATAAAGGACGGTCACACTTTAGTTGTGGGTTCGATTCCCACAACCTTGTCCGAAGCGATGGGCTGTCGCCCGTCCTGCAGGATGTCCTTTTCCTAAAGCTATATTACTATAACACCCCATCAACAATATCAAAAAAGTTTTATCCTTAAACAATACTAACTTATGTCCAACATAATCCATTCCAATCTTTAGGCATATCTAAAATACTTCGGTCCAATCTCATAGTATAAAAAAAATGATTACATGAAATGTCGTCAACCAAGCATGTGAATACCATCATTTATCCCCCATATATCTTATTGGTCACATTCCAATCATTCAATGGCCTAAATCAGGTATTCTCTTGAATACCCATTGATCCTTAGTGAAAACATGAATGCAGTTAAATGTTAACACTGTCCATAAACCAAAATCCTCAAAATTATTTATACTCAAACCATTATATCACTTGGTCCTTATATCAATCATGAGCTCATGAATACAATCAAACATCTCATTATCGTCTTATCCCTTCATTATGCACATATCATCTACATTCCAAAAATATATGAATAACCTTTCATGGATACCGGTACCATTAATCATACACTTTCAAAACTCAAGGAAAGACAACAGTGTAACAATCCTTAGATGTCTCTTTATTCCATAGTACCATGAGATTACTTATAAAACATTACACATGATAAACATGTAATCATTCCACTACATTCTTAAACCATTGATCGAGCTTCAACAATTCTTTTATCTCACATATCATTTGTAGTCTCTTCATCATCATCAACATAAATACTACCCATACGACCATACTGATTCTCTTCATTAGACTTTCCCTTAGGGCATTGTTTTGCATAATGCCCGTACATTCCACATTTAAAACATTTTACCATTGTTGATGTCGTAGTAATACCATTATCCTCATCCCTGGTGTTAACTGAACCTTTTCCTTTGCACTTACTGGATTTGTGTCCTTCTTTTCCACACCCAAAGCATCTTCCAGTTCCTTTGAAACATTCTCCTTGATGCCTCTTCCCACATGATTTACATAGGGGAAATTGAACTTTCTTTCCTCTATGATCATCATGAAACTCCATCTTTCTCTTATTTTCCAAGTCAGGAAACTTACCAAATTTTACTTTATTGGTCATATTATGAGATTGCTGATTCGGCATAATAATGATGTTTGGACTTCCAAATCCCATTTCATTTGGTTGCTCATGAAGAATATCATTCCATTGTCCATCATATCCTCCATTATCGTGAATCATCTTGTTTCCAACCATTTTCTAAAACCCAAAAAGAATAGTGTGAGAGGCAAAAATCATGCTAGGGAAAACAACATAATAAAGGGGGAGTACCCTCAATATCTACCATCTTAGGATTAATTCTAAGATCGTTATCACAATTATAGGACTATAACCTATACGTATACTTAACCTTAGAGACATCCCTAGACATACCTTAGAAATATCTCTAGGGATCTCACTAACGCTTTCACATCCTAGTTTCCAAAGGTTGACTAAACCTTTCCTCTGATACCAACTGTAGAGACCCGAAGCTTGAAGTACATTGACATTACATTGCATTTGTGGAATACTTAGTACATATCAAAAATACACACACAAGGACCGTAATAGTTTAGTGTCTTTGGAAACTCGGAATATAATCTTCTAATCGTGGTGAAAGATATTCAAAATCTCCCATAAAGATCTTCCTTTTTTTACCTTAAACTTTTCTTTATATCCTGGGGAAAAGAAAACATAAAAGGGTGAGCTCAAATTCTCATTAAGGGTAAACAAAAGAAATATCAATCACATCATATTCATAAGAACATAACATTTTGGAAATATTAACCTTCAAAAGAGAGTATAATTTCATAACATGGGGTAAATCATAGTAGTGAAATGAAATCCCAATAATCATAAATTAAAACATGAAACATTTTGGAATACACACATAATCATAGAGAATCATTTCTTCTTAGTCAAGACTCATTGCCAAGACTATCTTAGTGGACAAAGTCCCTTTCTGAACCGAGTCACCCTCGTTTCAGTCCTATTTCACTAAACCGGTATAACCTACCGTTCCAGCCATGTCTATCTCATGAGATATAAAATCTTTACCCAATGAATTATAGGGAGATATAGGTCACACCCATCTCATAATGATACCATTCTTATGTGTGCCACAAAATCTTAAAACATACATCATTGCATAACCCATGTAATAAAAATGGGAATCTTAAACATCGTGACATCATAAAAAATTCATATAAGATTAAGGAATTCATAAAAAATATTTTCATCACAACATAATCAAATCCATGTAATAATAGGGATAGAAACAGAACCCTTTATTATCTTAGATGGAAAATAATTTTGATAAAACACTTGAAATCCATTCTTGAGGAAAGTATCCTTTCTACTTAAAAATCATTTTCCTATCTTAACATGTCATATAATTTTAATCTAAAAGAAGTTAATTAAAAATAAACTTGAAAACTTGTAAAGGAAGCTTCTTGGAAGTAATGTTTTAAAATTCCATTCTTTCCGTATAAGTTAAAAAAACATTTTTCGTACTTTTGTCGGAAAAGCCAAAAAAAGTACCTTGTACGAAAAACGACAAATGATTCCTTTCATATATTTTACTAAAAAACTCACCGAAGGGTAAAATTGGATTTAGAAAAATTGTAGGTGGATTGAAATAATAATACATATTGAGGAAACATGGATTTAGATGACAAAATACACCCCAGTAAATACTAAAGTATAAACAATCTCGGATAAAAATGAGATTGTGATATTTCCCTTACCTTATGTCCGATATGATTTGTACGTATCCGAAACTCCTATATAATGATTTAAATAATGTCATTAACTTATTACATAATCATATTTACTGTTATGATATCATATATGGTACACTTATGACTTTATATTACCCGTTCTTTTGTAAATTCCATGTTAAAGAAGCGTTTTGGGTAAAATCGTTTCATTTATCGTAGGTGTTTGGACTTGTTGTTCTTGACATTATTATTACTTATATCATGATTTACTTACTTATAGTATATAAAAAATGATTTATATATCATATATATTCAGTATATATATATATATAATAGATAGATAAATTAAATGAAACACACCGTTCATGGAGACGGTAGTCCGTACGTACGCATGAACGCTGTTTTCCTTTCCTTATTATCTTGAATGGAAGTAAGTAGATGACATACATATATACATAAATCCAGTATCTTTATAATTTCATATATTTCATTATTATTTCTTATATATACTTTATAATCATTCTTAAATGGTTAACATGGAGAATGAATCTCATCGCGTCGTGGAGACGGTAGTCCGTACGTACGCACGAGTGATGATATCGTTCTCATGTTCTTGAACTTGTGTTGAAATGTATGTATACTATTTCAGCATCAATATCACTTTATTATAATCATATATAGTTATTATTTACACCATTTTACCCATCCAAGTAAGGTGGTGGTGGAAAATAGATTTCACCATGGCGTGGAGACGGTATTCCGTACGTACGCACGCGCGGTGATTTCGTTTTCCATAGGATGGATAGATGGTGAAATAGGATTGTTTCATACTTATAATAACATATCAGTATATGAGTGATACTGATGTTATTACTTCATAATGAAACAACCTAATAAGAAGAAGTGGAAGAAGAAATAAAGGTGAAAGAATCGGTAACAGAAATTATCTCTTCTTTGAAGCGCCTCTTTGAGACCTCCTCTTAGGGCACTAAAATTGGTCTTTGTGGAAGAACAGAACCTCTAGGATGTTTCTAGGGAAGTGGAGAAGATAATTTGGCAGGGTTTGGCCGAGTTTGAAGGCTCAATGTTGTGTGAGGAAGAGAGGGAGGAGCTGCCCTTTTATAAGGGAGGAGAGGGGCACCTTTGGAATAACTAAAAATATTATTTTATTATAAAGTCAAGTTCGGTTTTAAATAGATCCAAATTGATTTATTTCGAGGCTAAGGTGGGGATGGGTCGAAATACTCTCATCCAATAGGATTTAGACAAGTTTAGGTTGTTATTTTACCCTTATCAATTAGATTTAACTCTAAGTTAAATAATTTAACTTTTACTGTGTCATTTTGTTTTCTTACACAATATGGTTAATAAACATACTATATCAAGCCAAAAGAACCCCAAGTTGTTTATTATTAATATATATAATCTTATCTAAGTCTTTTGGCCGAACCTTAGATTTTTAGGAATAAAATAACAATTAATAATTAATATTTGTTTTAAAAACTATTTTATGTCAATTTTGACATTATTTGGTATATGATTTTTATTAAATTCATAACAGAATGATAAGTTCGAACCAAGTTTCTTAAATAAACAATAACATGTCATATTAACTTTTAAAATTAGTGTAAGTCATAAAAAGTCTCAAATTTAATTTATTTGGGCATTTATAACATCAATTATGTCAATATTTCATTAATAAGACAATTACTGCATCATCTATGTGTCATAATAAATGATAATTATTTAATCCCTAAAAATTTTAAATAAATTCTTATGATGTAGATAATTGTATTATCGTTCTGGAGACTGTTCATGTTCGAAGTTTCATGAAGTTTATCACTAGATTAAAATTATTATACTTATACGATTTAAGAAAGTGACATGTTGTCACATTCTTTGGTTTTAATAATAATTAAATTATTTTCATTGACAAAGTTTAATTAAATGAATATAATCCGACCCTTAGGTGATATGGGTCGACTTGTAGTCATCCAATTGGATTTTGACATTTGTTAGGGTAATTTTAAAAAATTATATTTACCCTTAATTACTCGATTTACCTTTAACTACGGTAAATAAAATTTACCGTAGTTACTATTCATAATTCCCAAATATAAAAAGTAGCCTATTAACATAATTTGGACCCACTGATTCCAAATATGGAATCCATTTTTTAAAATTAAATACACAGAAGTTTCAGAAATTAAATTAAAATTAATCCCGTTATCGAATAAAAACAGGTTTTTTGTTTAAAACATTGCAAAATATTGAATTGATTTAACCTACGAATTCAAGGTAAAATAAATGCTAATGACATACATTATATTAAATGGTAAACATATATTATATTTATAATTTAAAACCATTCAATATTATAATTTAACCACATAAGATATTACGATTAAAAAAGTTGTTTTTAATTAAAATATAGCGTGTTTTTACTATTCATTAAAAAGTGAAAGTTACCAGAATAATATGAAAAATTTATCCAAAGTAAATTATTATTTCATGATTCAAAAGAAGAATTTTATTTTGTAAAATTTAACTTATAAACATGTCAAAATCTAGATTTAATGTGGGTGCGCCATCAAAAGGCGGCAAAACTGCATTTTTTGAAAAATACTTATTTTACCCGAAAAATTTATTTTGTTCTTATACCATGTTCTAGAAATGTGTAAGATGAATAATAATGTTATAAAATTCAAAATTTAGTTATTACTATTCATAACGTCTAGTTCATGACAATATTATAATAATATAACATTGTTTATTAAAACCCGGTATTGCGTACAACACACACTATCGAAGAAGGTCGTGATTGCGTGTAATGCAAGCCATGTCGGGGTTGCGTGTTGTGAAAGAATCCTTCGTTGTTTCGTATAACAGAATCCAACCATATTTCATTTATACATTGAATATATATATATATATATACTCAATGTTGCGTAGAATAACTATTATCAAAATTGAGTGTAACACGATCCAAGAATAGTGTTGCGTATACTGCAAGCTAATACGGTGTTGTGTATAGCGCAAGGTAATCTTGGTGAAGAATAAAACACAAGACATTAATGAAATTAAAAGAATATTTTTCATAAAATCTAGGGGTGTTACAATATAAATCATCTGACTCTCACTAGGGTTGTATTGGTATCAACTAGTTATGATCAACCTATAAGCGACAACAGTTTGAGTACATATCATGGTATACATGATAGACCCCATGAAGGATACATAAATAATTATATCCCAACATTATAACTCTTTGGATGTATTTTGAATCTTCTGAAGATTCATACTATAAAATATATCTAAAGAAAACATCTTAGAGTTCTCCATTCTAATTCACTTTACCACATTACAAATACGTGTGTTCCAACACAATAAAAGAAACCTATTTTATCTATCTCAATGGTTATTCATACCTAGTATATATGAAACTTATTCTATGTCTTTTATGGAGATACGTTTTTCTAGCCACATATTATTAGAGTATAGTGTTAGGATTCCATATTTAATTAGGTATATATCATCTATATACAATATCAAAAATACTATTATACTATCACGAACCCACCTATATATACAAGAATCATCTGATTTCTTGATGAATGGAAACTCATTGAGTTCATCATCAGACCAAATATTCCAACTTTTAGAAGCTTTCATTAATAGATAAATGTATATATGTAACTTTTATAACCTATATAACTCATTTTGAAGCATCAAAACCTTCATCTTGTATCATAAACATGTCTTAAATAAATTCTATTAAAGAAAAATGTTTCGAAATCCATTTGATATATCTCAAAATAATAATGATCTATCATGGAAATAAAATTTTCAATGGACTTTATCATCATAATAGGTGATACAAGTTTCTTAATAGTCAATACCAGGAATATATTTTTAATAATTTTCCACTATGAATTCATTAATGGTAGATAATATAACATCCATGTTAATTTTCATATAGAAAAATTACTTACACCTTATGGATATTACCCCTTTGGTTGCATCTACTAAGTTTCAAACCAAAGTCAGTGTACATGAAATCTATTTCAGATTAAAAATCTTCTAACCATATTTTAGAATCAGAGCTCTCAATGGAATCATGGTATGTAGTAGGTTAATCTCTTAAGAACATTACTTTAACATAGTTATCCCTGATAAATTCATCTCTTGGGTTCTCGAAAATCCCACAAGACCTTCAAGGCTCTTGTGTACCTTGAGTTAGTTTTTCTTCGACAACTCATCATAGAAATAGATCAACCTCCATATCTGAAAAACTTCTTATGTTAGGTGTTAGAAATATATAATTTCAAATTTCTTACCACTAAATCCTCAACTAATATATTGATTCTCAATAAATATACATGTTTAATACATGAACCCATTTTGATAAGTAGGGTTATAGAAATAATATCCCATCATTTATTTTGGATAAACAAAAAGTAATCACTTATCTAATTTGGGGATATTATTATTAGAATCTAATAATCATATGGGAGCTTAAAAACCCCACATAATCATTAAATATATTTTGGGATGATTCTTGATCCACAACTGATATGTTATCATTATGACTAATTTAGATGAAACACAGTTGAACATCTATGCATAAGTATCAATAACATAACCCTAAAATGAAATTATAAGGTAACATAGACTCATCATTTATCTATCCATGTATAATAGGGTAATATTTCTCCTTCTACACACACTGTTTCATCTTGGTGCACAAGAAGGATTGGATTTATAAATAATTCTTTAATATTTCATATGATCTATGAATTCCAATGTTAATTATTCACCACCTTTATCTGATTGGTGAGTCTTAATACTTTTTTCCAATTGATTATGTATGTTATTTTAAAACTGTTTAAAATTTTATAAAGTTTGATACATAGTATTCATTAGAAACACATATCAATACTTATTGAACTCATTGATAAAAGTTAAAATGTTCCTAAAAACACGAATTGACTAAGTTTTCATTGGTCGACAAATATCATTGTTCATTATATCCAATAGTCCACAATCTAATTAAATTTCTCTACTAAAATGTGTTTACCATTTTTTCCAATAAACAATATTATCCTATGTGAAATGATTCATAATAGAATTATTTGAACAATACGTCACTATAGAGTATTTAGCAAATTTCTCATTTATATGTTTGAGGTGATTATTCCAAAGGATAGTGGGACTGGAATTAACCCTGACCTTATTATTAGAAATTTTATAACATGGATTATCCATATCTAAAATATATAAACCATTAATTTTATTCCCAACACCATAAAACATTTAATTATTTTATATAGAAAAAATCTTGTTCTTAATGATGAATGAAAATCCCATTTTTTTCTAAACAAGATAAAGAAATCAAATTTTTTAATGGTGGGAACATAAAAACATTTTATTCAAATTATTGTACTAATACACTAGGTTTAATTAGATTATAAGATATTATTTCTTATGAAATGAATTTTCCTCCATCACCAACACAAATATCTACTTCACCCTTCAAAAATTCTCTCCAATATATGAGTCTATGTTTGTCATAAATTTTTTTAATGTACACACGATGTCAAATACATATGATTCAGGGTTGTAATAATTGATCTCTATAAAATTTATATTTAAGTACATTGTATGATTTTCTTTGAGAACACTTATGAACCCTAGATTCCAATTTTTAACTATTTTATAGGTCATACCAATTTATGATCTCAAAATGATTAATGTGATGCATGCCCTAATCTATAAAAAATATAATTCAAAGGGTGGGTAACATTTATTTTATTTTTCTATTTAGGACCTTCAACGTTATTTCTCCCATAAAAATTGATGACTCTGTATATCATATCCTTTTGTTGACTGAAGATCCGTATTTCACAAAGTTTCATGTCGCTATAGCGTTTCTCCATTTGTTTAACTATTTGGTTAGGTTATCATCCAAATCAAAATAGTTGTGAATCATGGATATTTGATTGTATAACCCTTTATCCAAATTATTCATATGGATATACTCCAATATATATCTCAAGAAACCTGGTCCTATTGGGTCTTCTAGCTATTTCAACCTTAAGAATACACCAATAATAATCCAATAAGGACAATCAACGGGAACCCAAAATTTTCAGAACCTACCTAATAATATAATCCATAGTTACTTATCAATTTTTTAATTACACAACATAATACATGGGAACCCAAATTTACCTTAACCTACTTAGTAATGTGATTTAGGTCTTGAAAAGTGTCTCTTTGTAAGGAAAATTACATTTAGTATTTGAGAAGTTTTCTTTTGAAGTATTACCAATTTAATATACATTATATACACATAAAATTCAGAAATATTAAATATAATTTAATCATTAACTTATAATGTTTGATTCCATTTTTGTATGTAAGAATCTAATGATTTAGTTTTGTAATCTCTATTTTAACCGCCAAATTAATGTGTTCAAACCACGTTATGTGTAAAACTCTACAAAACACACAAGTTTTGGTTACTCACCTATAAATAGAAGCCATGCATATTCGTACATATATTAATTCATTATATAGATAAGTTACAATAACACTTCATGTAAATATATAATGTTATATGATAATGAAAATCTCCACACGTGTAACCTCAAAGAAATAGACAGAAAATTTTATTCACCCTCATAGACAGGGTTTATGCCTTCAGGTAGGTTGGTAGTCTAACCCCTATTATGTTTCCACGGGGTGACTTTACTCAATATAGAATTCAATCCATGATATCTCTAACCCTTAATATACAAAAACTATATTAAAAAACTATTCTTAAACTCATAACTGGTAAAAAATAAAGGTTAATGAAGATGAAAACTAAATTTTATTGATTCATACCCAAAATGTAATTTAATAATCTATCTATTAAATACAATTTATCATATAAATTTTTGAAATCCCATTATTCATATTCCAAAAATAATTTATTGACTATGAATAAAGAAAGAAAAAACATTAAATAAATGAAAATTAAAAAAATTTAATATGAGATACAAATATGGAATTTTTTTATTTTATATTATATAAAATTTATATATGATATAATAGAAATTAGAAACCTCATTTTTGTCAAATTATATAATTTTTTATATAATTAAAAATATCATATATATTACATTATTTAATCCTTTGATCATATAATTTATCAAAACTATTTCGAGGTGGACTAAATAATTGCATAAATAAATACCATAATTATATAAACATAATAAAATAAAATTAATAATAAATTTTAACATTTATAAATATAATATCTTTTTTATTTTAATTTACTCTGAATTTATATACGCTTTATAAATTTCCACATATATTTTCCAAAAACCCCCTTGTATTTCTATATCACAAGGCATGCCAAATAATTTTAGTAAAATGTTTTTTAATATTAACATTTAATATTTGGAAAAAACAGTTCATATAAATTTAATTAACTATATATGAACCTTATCTGTAGAGACCCGAAGCCTGACGTACATGGAAATTACATTACATTTGCGGAATACTTAGTACATAACAAAAAAACACACCCACAAGGATCGTAATAGTTTAGTGTCTTTGGAAACTCAGAACGTAATCTTCTAAACGTGGTGAAAGATCTTCAACGTCTCCCATAAAGATCTTCTTTTTTTATACCTAAAACCTTTCTTTATATCTTGGGGAAAAGAAAACATAAAAGGGTGAGCTCAAATTCTCAGTAAAGGTAAACAAAAGAAATATTAATCACATCATATACATAAGCACATAACTTTTGGAAATCTTAACCTGCAAAAGAGATCATAATTTCATAACATGGGATAAATCATAGTAGTGAAATGAAAACCCAATAATCATAACATAAAACCTGAAACTTTGTGGCATACACACATAATCATAGAGAATCATTTCTTGTTAGTCAAGAATCATTTCCAAGACTATCTTAGTAGACAAAGTCCCTTTCTGAATCGAGTCACCCTCGTTTCAGTCCTATTTCACTGAATCGGTATAACCTCCCATTCCAGCCATGTCTATCTAAGGAGATATAAAATATTTACCCAATGAATTGTAGGGAGATATAGGTCCCACCCATTTCATAATGATACCATTCTTATGTGTGCCACAAAATCATAAACCATACATCATTACATAACCCATGTAATAAAAATGGGAATCTTAATCATCGTGACATCATAAATAAATTCATATAAGATAAAGGAATTCATAAAAATAATTCCACCACAACATAATCAAATCAATGTAATAATAGAGATAGAAACAGAACCCTATATTATCTTAGATGGAAAATAATTTTGATAAAACACATGAACTCCATTCTTGAGGAAAATATCCTTTCTACTTCAAAAATACTTTTCCTTTTTTTAACATGTCATACAATTATAAACTAAAAGAAGTTGACTAAAAATAAACTTGAAAACATGTAAAGGAAGATTCTTGGAAATAATGTTTTAAAAATCCATTCATGATGTATAAGCTAAAAAAACATTATTCGTACTTTTGTCAGAAAAGTCAAAAAGTACCTCGTACGAAAAACGACAAAAGATTCCTTTATTATCTTTTACTAAAAATTCCCTGAAGGATAAAATTGGATTTAAACAATTTTAGGTGGATGGAAATAATATTACATATTGAGGAAACATGGATGTGGATGATAAAATACACCCCAGTAAATTCAATGTAAAAACAATCTCGGATAATAATGAGATTGTGATATTTTCCCTTACCTTAGGTCCGATTTGCTTCGTAAGTGTCCGAACCTCCTGTATAATGATTTAAATAATGTCATTTACTTATTACAGAATCATATTCATTGTTATGAAATCCTATATGGTTCACTTATGACTATATATTACCCGTTCTTTTGTAAATTCCATTTTAAAGAAGCGTTTTGGGTAAAATTGTTTCATTTATCGTAGGTGTTTGGACTTGTTGTTCTTGACATTATTATTACATATATCATGATTTAATTACATCCAGAATATAAAACATGATTTATATATCATATATATTCAGTATATATATATATTTAATAAATATATAAATGAAATGAAACACACCGTTCATGGAGACAGTAGTCCGTACGTATGCATGAACGCTGTTTTCCTTTCCACATTGTCTTGAATGGAAATAAGTAGATGACATACATATATACATAAATCCAGTAGCCTTATAATGTCATATATTTCATTATTATTTCTTATATATACTTTATAATTATTCTTAAATGGTTAACATGGAGAATGAATCTCATCGCGTCGTGGAGACGGTAGTCCGTACGTACACACGAGTGATGATATCATTCCCATGGTCGTGGAATTGTGTTGAAGTGTATGTATACTATTTCAGTATCAATATAAAACTATAATAATCATATATAGTTACTCCTTACACCATTATACCCATCCAATTAAGGAGGTGGCGGAAAATAGATTACACCATGGCGTGGAGACGGTATTCAGTACGTACGCACGCGTGGTGATTTCCTTTTTCCGTAGGATGGATAGAAGGTTAATTATAGTTGTTTCATATTTATAATAACATATCAGTATATAAGAAATACTGATGTTATTACTTTATCATGAAACAACTAAAGAAGAAGAAGTTGAAGAAGAAAGAAATTGAAAAAGATCGGTAATGGATATTACCTCTTTTTTGACGCGCCTTTTCTTAACCTCCACTTAAAGAACTAAGGATTGTCTTTGAAGAAGACCAGGACCTCTAGGATGATACTAGGGAAGTGTATAAGAGAGTTTGGCAGGGTTTGGCCGAGCATGAGTGCTCAAATTGGTGTGAGGAGGAGGGGGAGGAGGTGCCCTTTTATAAGGGAGGAGAGGGGCATCTTAGGAAAATCTCAAAATATTATTTTATACTAAGTTTAAATTAGGTTTATAATGGTTCCAAATGGTCTTATTTCGAATATAAAGTGGGTATGGGTCGAAATACTCTCATACAATAGGATTTATAGAAGTTTAGGTTTTTATTGTAACCTTATCAATTAGATTTAACTCTAAGTTAAATAATTTAACTTTTCCCGTGTCTTTTTGTTTTCTTACACTATATGGTTAATAAACTTTCTATATGAAGCCAAACGAACCCCAAGTTGTTTATTATTAATATATCTATCATTATCTAAGTCATTTTTCCGAACCTTAGATTTTTAGGAATTAAGGAACAATTAATAATATAATATTTGTTTTAAAAATTAATTTATGTCAATTTTGACACTATTTGGTACATGATTTTTATGAAATTTCTAACAGAATTATAAGTTCGAACCAAGTTACGTAAATCAACAATAAAATGTCATATTAACCTAGAAAATTAGTGTAAGTCATAAAAAGTCTCAAATTACATTTATGTTTTCATTTATAACATCAATTATGTTAATATTTTCTTAAAAAGGTAATTACTACATCATCGTTGCGTCATAAATAAATTAAATTATATAATGTATAAAAATTATAAATAAAATACCATTATGTAGAAAATCTTTTTATCTTTCTAATGAATATTTATAATCGAAATTATATTATGTATAACCCTATATTAAAAATTCTTTAGTAAATATACTTTGATTTTACCTCTTTTAACTCTTCTTTGACTTAAATAACAATAAATGTCCTAATCTAATCCAAGTGGGCCTAAATGATAATATATTACACTTAAGGTTGTTTTTGGTCGAGATACACTTGTCTAATAGGATTAGGACATGTGTTAGGGTAATATTAATATCATTTTTACCCTTAATTACCCTATTTACTTTTAACCGTGGTAAATAAAAGTAAAAAGTTAGTATTCACCAAAAATTATTTTCTTCTCATTGAACCACATTTTACTTATGGACATCAACTGTGTCTCTCAGATTTTTGAAATTCCATTCACAGAAGCGGTAAAATTAAGATTTATGAAAAAAATAATTTTTTTAACTACCACTTAGTAGTTTCACTATTCATCAAAAATTGCAGTTTTTCAGAAAAATGCCAAAATTTCACCCTAAGCTAAAATTGATATTCCAAATTCAAAAATGATTTCTATTTTACAAAATTCCCAACATATAAATTGCATTAATTAATTTTATAATTAATTTCCGCTGTCACAACAAATAGCGTGTTTTAAGAGATAATAACTATCAAAAGATTAACACTTGTTTATGGCTGGTGTAAATGTGAAATTACATCCAATGACCAACATTGTATTGAATTGTAAAAATATATTCTAAATATACTTTGAAACCACTCAAATTAATAATTTATCACTATTAATTATTTCGATTAAAAAAGTTGTTTTTAATTAAAATTTAGTAATTTTCACTATTCATCAGAATATGAAAGTTATCCGAAAAGTACCAAAATTTCACCTTAGGCTAAATTTCGACTTCGAATCCAAAAATGAAGTCCATTTTGAGAGATAAAATTTCTAAAATTTTAAAATTTGGTTATTACTATTCATAACGGCTAGTTTTAATAATATTTTAATAGTATATCATTGTTTAGTGAAACTCGGTATTGCGTACTACACACGCTATCGAGGAAGGTCATGATTGCGTGTAATACAAGGAAAGTCAAGGATGTGTGTTGTGCAAGATCCTTTTGGTGTAGTGTACAACACAAGATATTAGTGAAATTAAAAAGAATATTTTTCATAAAATTTTGGGGTGTTACATTCTACCCCCCTTAAAATGAATTTCGCCCTCGAAATTCGTCGGGGTTATAAATGGTTTACTATTCGAAAGTTTCTTTAATAGAAAACCGCATCATAAAAAGGAATACCAAAACCAATATTTAAAAACAAAGGTATGAAACGTAACGATTACCCAAATAAACTAATCACTGGGTTTCCACATAGGTGAAAATATGGACATGGAAGAGAAATCTAATAATCATGTTCTGATAGAGAGTGGTAGAGAACATGGCTATGAAAAAGCCAGTAATAACAAAGCCATAAATTTGTGACGATCTAGGGTACCATCTGATTCATCGGATATAAGGGCACTAGGACAACATTTTTGGTTTTCAATATCATTTCCCTAAAGTTGAAAATTTGAATTAGAATAAATACTTACTTTATTTTGGTACAATCTCACTGTTTTTCGTGCCTTGAACAATTCCCACTTCATCTCTTAAATAAATGATGTTGAATTTGTTATTCGTGAAGTGTTAGCATATCACGTGATAGAATGACGGGTCATTCCATCTGTCTCAAACAAAAGGTTAGAAAAAATTATATACATAATTCGATCTATAGGGAGATTAATCATATATGGTTCCTAAAATGGACTTATACTTCATATATAATACTTCTTAATATAATAAAACTAGTTTATACTAAACAGGGACTTCCTGTAGGCCAGTGGTAGGCGATAAATGCCAGTCGAACATCGGTTGTGGGTTTGATTCCCACAGCCTTGTCTGACGCGATGGGTTGTCGCCCGTCCTGCAGGTTGTCCTTTTTCTAAAGCTATATTACTATAACATCCCATCAATAATATCAAAAAACGTTTTATCCTAACTTATGTCCAACATAATCCATTCTAATCTTTAGGCTTATATAAAATAATTCGGTCAAGGCTCATAGTATAAAGAAAATGATTACTTGAAATGTCACAGAATAATCACGTGAATGCCATCATTTATCCCCCATATATCATAAGATATATCATGTTGGTCAAATTAAAAACTTGTGAATACCTTAATAATGTATTCTCTTGAAGAATGAATACCCAGTGAACCTTAGTGAAAACATGAATGCAGTTAAAAGTTAACACTTTCCACATACCAAAATCCTCAAAATTCTATATACTCAAAACATGATATCACTTAGTCCTTGTATCAATCATGAGCTCATGAATACTGTCAAACATTTCATTTTCTCCTTATCCCTTCATTATGCGCATGTCATCTTATTTCCAAAAATATCTCAATCACTTTGAATACCACATCAGACCAATACATAAATATTCCAATACTCCATGATATAATATTATTTTGGAATCCCATTACATAAACACTTAATCATTCCACCACATCGTTGTCATATTCAACATTGCCAACAGTGATCGCATGTGACTTCCCTTTGTCCTTTGCCTTCAGTGGTTGCTCATGTTGATCATCACTAACCCTTGGATTAGGGAATTTATTAGCATAATGCCCCATTTCCTTGAACTTGAAGCATTGAAGTGTTGGTGGTGCGTTCTCTGCAGTGTTTGCTTTATTCACATCATTAGAATCCCTTTTTCCATTACTTAGACACTCAGCTGCTCGATGACCTTTTTTTCCACACTTAAAACTTTTTCTAGTCCCTTTAAGACAATCCCCACCATGCTTCTTTCCACACTTTGATCATAAAGAAACATTCATCTTCTTTTCACCATTATTCTGAGATTTCTCCTTGAACTCCATCTTTCGTTTCTTGTCAAAACCATGAGATGGACATGTAACACCAACTTCCATTTCTACCTTGATAACACAACGCACAATTTCTTCATAGCTACTGAAGTCTCTTATAGCTAATGGCCATCGAAGACTTGGTTTTATGATACTGAAAAATCGATCAACTTTACTTTCTGGTTGGATGATAATGCCAGATGCATACCTTGCAAGTCTTCTAAAATTCGCTTCGTATATACCAACAGATTCATCATCCTTCTCCTTCAGCTCAAGAAACTCTTTTTCCATCTTTTTTCGAAGAATACGAGGGATGTACTTACTGAAAAACAAGTTCTTGAACTCGTCCCATTCCATGGACTCAATTTCATCTCCTGGCCTCGTATTCTTGATAAGATTCCACCATTGATGAGCTTCACCTTCCAAATGATATACTGCTAAGATGACTTTATCATGTTCAGAACATTGAAGAACTGGAAATAACTTTTCAGTGGTACTGATCCATTGTTCAGCAACAAGTGGATCAGAAGACCCACTGAAAGTAGGTGGACATTGCCTCATGAACGAATCAATAGAATATTGTTCCCTTCTCTGCTCATTTGGAAGTCCAGAATGATTCATAGCTTGTGTAAGTATAGCAATAAGATTTTGCACTCCATCTCCCATAACATTTGTTTGTTCAGGAGGGCAATCATTTCATTGTCCATTGCATTTATCAACACGTTTCCTTC
Source organism: Viscum album (assembly GCA_963277665.1). NCBI lineage: Eukaryota > Viridiplantae > Streptophyta > Magnoliopsida > Santalales > Viscaceae > Viscum > Viscum album. The sequence goes on from OY728159.1 coordinate 1,870,690,998, forward strand.
AGGTTCTAGCCATCGTCTAAAACCCAAAAAAAATAGTGTGAGAGGCAAAAATCATGCTAGGAAAAACAACATAATAAAGGGGGAGTACCTTCAATATCTAACATCATAGGTTTAATTCTATGATCGTTAGCGTAATTCTAGTACTATAAACAATACGTATACTTAACCTTAGGGACATCCCTAGACATACCTTAGAAATATCTCTAGGGATCTCACTAACGTTTTCGCATCCTAGTTTCCAAAGGTTGACTAAACCTTTCCTATGATACCAACTGTAGAGACCCGAAGCCTGACGTACATGGACATTAGATTACATTTGCGGAATACTTAGTACATAACAAAAAAACACACACACAAGGATCGTAATAGTTTAGTGTCTTTGGAAACTCGGAACGTAATCTTCTAATCGTGGTGAAATATCTTCAACATCTCCCATAATGATCTTCTTTTTTTTATTCCTAAAACCTTTCTTTACATCCTGGGTAAAAAGAAAACATAAAAGGGTGAGATCAAATGCTTAGTAATGGTAAACAAAAGAAATATTAATCACATCATATACATAAGCACATAACTTTTGGAAATCTTAACCTGCAAAAGAGATCATAATTTCATAACATGGGATAAATCATAGTAGTGAAATGAAATCCCAATAATCATAACTTAAAACCTGAAACTTTGTGGCATACACACATAATCATATAGAATCATTTCTTGTTAGTCAAGACTCATTTCCAAGACTATCTTAGTGGACAAAGTCCCTTTCTGAATCGAGTCACCCTCGTTTCAGTCCTGTTTCACTGAACCGCTATAACCTACCATTCCAGCCATGTCTATCTCATGAGATATAAAATCTTTACCCAATGCATTGGAGGGAGATATATGTCCCTCCCATCTCATAATGATACCATTCTTATGTGTTCCACAAAATCATAAACCATACATCATTACATAACCCATGTAATAAAAATGGGAATCTTAAACATCGTGACATCATAAAACAATTCATATAAGATAAAGGAATTCATAAAAATAATTCCATCACAACATAATCAAATCAATGTAATAATAGAGATAGAAAAAGAACCCTATATTATCTTATATGGAAAATAATTTTGATAAAATACTTGAACTCCATTCTTGAGGAAAATATCATTTCTACTTCAAAAATACATTTCCTTTTTTTAACATGTCATACAATTATAAAATAAAAGAAGTTTATTAAAAATAAACTTGAAAAAATGTAAAGGAAGATTCTTGGAAATAATGTTGTAAAAATCCATTCATGCCGTATAAGTTAAAAAAACATTCTTCGTACTTTTGTCGGAAAAGTCAAAAAGTACCTCGTACGAAAAATGACAAAAGATTCCTTTATTATCTTTTACTAAAAATTCACCAAAGGGTAAAATTGGATTTAAACAATTGTAGGTGGATGGAAATAATATTACATATTGAGGAAACATGTATGTGGATGATAAAATACACCCCAGTAAATGCCAAAGTAAAAACAATCTCGGATAAAAATGAGATTGTGATATTTTCCATTAACGTAGGTCCGATTTGCTTCGTAAGTGTCTGAACCTCCTGTATAATGATTTAAATAATGTAATTTACTTATTAAAGAATCATATTCATTGTTATGACATCCTATATGGTTCACTTATGACTTTATATTACACGTTCTTTTGTAAATTCCATGTTAAAGAAGCGTTTTGGGTAAAATTGTTTCATTTATCGTAGGTGTTTGGACTTATTGTTCTTGACATTATTATTACTTATATCATGATTTACTTACTTCCAGAATATAAAACATGATTTATATATCATATATATTCAGTATATATATATATTTAATAAATATATAAATGAAATGAAACACACCGTTCATGGAGACGGTAGTCCGTACGTACGCATGAACGCTGTTTTCCGTTCCACATTGTCTTGAATGGAAGTAAGTAGATGACATACATATATACATAAATCCAGTAGCCTTATAATGTCATATATTTCATTATTATTTCTTATATATACTTTATAATTATTCTTAAATGGTTAACATGGAGAATGAATCTCATCGCGTCGTGGAGACGGTAGTCCGTACGTACGCAAGAGCGATGATATCATTCCCATGGTCGTGGAATTGTGTTGAAGTGTATGTATACTATTTAAGTATCAATATAACTCTATAATAATAATATATAGTTACTCCTTACACCATTATACCCATCCAATTAAGGAGGTGGCAGAAAATAGATTACACCATGGCCTGGAGACGGTATTCAGTACGTACGCACGCGTGGTGATTTCCTTTTTCCGTAGGATGGATAAAAGGTTAATTAGAGTTGTTTCATATTTATAATAACATATCAGTATATAAGAAATACTGATGTTATTACTTTATCATGAAACAACTAAAGAAGAAGAAGTTGAAGAAGAAAGAAATTGAAAAAGATCGGTAATGGATATTACCTCTTTTTTGACGCGCCTTTTCTTAACCTCCACTTAAAGAACTAAGGATGGTCTTTGAAGAAGACCAGGACCTCTAGGATGATACTAGGGAAGTGGAGAAGATTGTTTGGAAGGGTTTGGCCGAGAATGAGTGCTCAAATTGGTGTGAGGAGGAGGGGGAGGAGGTGCCCTCTTATAAGGGAGGAGAGGGGCATCTTAGGAAAATCTCAAAATATTATTTTATATTAAGGTCAAATTCGGTTTATAATGGTTCCAAATGGTCTTATTTCGAAGATAAAGTGGGGATGGGTCGAAATCCTCTCATCCAATAGGATTTATACAAGTTTAGTTTATTATTTTAACCTTATCAATTAGGTTTAACTCTAAGTTAAATAATTTAACTTTTACCGTGTCTTTTTGTTTTCTTACACTATATGGTTAATAAACTTACTATATGAAGCCAAACGAACCCCAAGTTGTTTATTATTAATATATATATCATTATATAAGTAACTTGGCCGAACCTTAGATTTTTATGAATTAGATAACAATTAATAATATAATATTTGTTTTAAAAATTAATTTATGTCAATTTTGACACTATTTGGTACATGATTTTTATGAAATTTCTAACAGAATTATAAGTTCAAAAAAAGTTACTTAAATCAACAATAACATGTCATATTAACCTAGAAAATTAGTTTACGTCATAAAAAGTCTCAAATTACAATTATTTTCTCATTTATATCATCAATTATGTTAATATTTTCGTAAAAAGGTAATTACTGCATCATCGTTGCGTCATAAATAAATTAAATTATATAAAGTATAAAAATTACAAATAAAATACCATTATGTAGGAAATCGTTTTATCTTTCTAATGAATATTTATAGTTGAAATTATATTATGTATAACCCTATATTAAAAATTCTTTAGTAATTAAACATTGATTTTAACTCTTTCAACTCTTCTTTGAATTAAATAACAATAAATGTCCTAATCTAATCCAAGTGGGCCTAAATGATAATATTTTACACTTAAGGTTGTTTTTGGTCGAGATACACTTGTCCAATAGGATTAGGACATGTGTTAGGGTAATATTAATAACATTTTTACCCTTAATTACCATATTTACTTTTAACCGTGGTAAATAAAATTAAAAAGTTACTATTCACCAAAAATTATTTTCTTCTCATTGAACCACATTTTACTTACCGACATCAACCGTGTCTCTCGGATTTTTGAAATTCCATTCACATAAGCGGTAAAATTAAGATTTTTGAAAAAAATAATTTCTTTAACAACCACTTAGTTGTTTCACTATTCATCAAAAATTGCAGTTTTTCAGAAAAATGCCAAAATTTCACCCTAATCTATAATTGATATTCCGAATTCAAAAATGATTTCTATTTTAAAAAATTCCTAACATATAAATTGCATTAATTAATTTTATAATTAATTTCCGCTGTCACAACAAATAGCGTGTTTTTAAGAGATAATAACTATCAAAAGATTAACCTTGTTTATGTCTGGTGTAAATGTGAAATTACATCCAATGACCAACATTGTATTGAATTGTAAAAATATATTCTAAATATACTTTGAAACCACTCAAATTAATAATTTATCACTATTAATTATTTCGATTAAAAAAGTTGTTTTTAATTAAAATTTAGTAATTTTCACTATTCATCAGAATATGAAAGTTATCTGAAAAGTACCAAAATTTCACCTTAGGATAAATTCTATACGTAGAATCCAAAAATGAAGTCCATTTTGAGAGAAAAAATTTCTAAAATTTTAAAAGGTGGTTATTACTATTCATAACGGCTAGTTTTAATAATATTTTAATAGTATATCATTGTTTAGTGAAACTCGGTATTGCATACTACACACGCTATCGAGGAAGGTCGCGATTGCGTGTAATAAAAGCCAAGTCAAGGATGCGTGTTGTGCAAGCTCCTTTTTGTGTAGCGTACAACACAAGACATTAGTGAAATTAAAAATATATTTTTCATAAAATTTCGGGGTGTTACATTCTACCCCCCTTAAAATTAATTTCTCCCTCGAAATTCGTCGGGGTTATAAATGGTTTACTATTCGAAAGTTTCTTTAATAGAAACCCGCATCGTAAAAAGGAATACCAAAACCAATCTTTTAAAACAAAGGTATGAAACGTAACGGTTACCCAAATAAACTAATCACTGGGTTTCCACATAGGTGAAAATATGGATATGGAAGAGAAATCTAATCATCATGTTCTAATGGAGAGTGGTAGAGAACATGGCTATGGAAAAGCCAGTAATAACAAAGCCATAAATTTGTGACGATCTAGGGTACCATCTGATTCATTGGATATAAGGGCACTAGGACAACATTTTTGTTTTTCAAGATCATTTCCCTAAAGTTGAAATTTTGAATTAGAATAAATACTTACTTTATTTTGGTACAATCTCACTGTTGTTCGTTCCTTGAACAATTTCCACTTCATCTCTTAAATAAATGAAGTTGAATTTGTTATTCGTGAAGTGTTAGCATATCACATGATAGAATGACAGGTCATTCATTCTGTCTCAAACAAAAGGTTAGAAAAAATTATATACATAAGTCGATCTATAGGGAGATTAATCATATATGGTTCCTAAAATGGACTAATACTTCATATATCATACTTCTTAATATAATAAAACTAGTTTCTACTAAACAGGGACATCCTGTAGGCCAGTGGTAGGCGATAAAGGCCAGTCACACTTCGGTTGTGGGTTCGATTCCCACATCCTTGTCCGACGTGATGGGCTGTCGCCCGTCCTGCAGGTTGTACTTTTTCTAAAGCTATATTACTATAACATCCCATAAATAATATCGAAAAAAGTTTTATCCTAACTTATGTCCAACATAATCCATTCTAATCTTTAGGCTTATCTAAAATACTTCAGTCAAGGCTCATAGTATAAAGAAAATGATTACTTGAAATGTCACAGAATAATCACGTGAATGCCATCATTTATCCCCCATATATCATAAGATATATCTTGTTGGTCAAATTACAAACATGTGAATACCTTAATCATGCATTCTCTTGAAGAATGAATACCCATTGAACCTTACTGAAAACATGAATGCAGTTAAAAGTTAACACTTTCCACATACCAAAATCCTCAAAATTCTATATACTCAAACCATGATATCACTTAGTCCTTGTATCAATCATGAGCTCATGAATAATGTCAAACATTTCATTTTCTCCTTATCCCTTCATTATGCGCATATCATCTTATTTCCAAAAATATCTCAATCACTTTGAATACCACATCAGACCAATACATAAATATTCCAATACACCAAGATACAGTATTATTTTGGAATCCCATTACATAAACACTTAATCATTCCACCACATCGTTTTCATATTCAACATCGCCAACAGTGATCGCATGTGACTTCCCTTTTTCCTTTTCCTTCATTGGTTGCTAATGTTGATCATCACTAACCCTTGGATTAGGGCATTTATTAGAATAATGCCCCATTTCCTTGCACTTGAAGCATTGAAGTGTTGGTGGTGCGTTCTCTGCAGTGTTTGCTCTATTCACATAATTAGAATCCCTTTTTCCATTACTTCGACACTCAGCTGCTTGATGACCTTCTTTTCCACACTTAACACATTTTCTAGTCCCTTTAAGAAAATCTCCACCATGCTTCTTTCCACACTTTGATCATAAGGAAACATTCATCTTCTTTTCACCATTATTCTGAGATTTCTCCTTGAACTCCATCTTTCGTTTCTTGTCAAAACCATGAGATGGATATGTAACACCAACTTCCATTTCTACCATGATAACACAACGCACAATTTCTTCATAGCTACTGAAGTCTCTTATAGCTAATGCCATTCGAAGACTTGGTTTTAAGATACTGAAAAATCGATCAACTTTACTTTCAGGTTGGATGATAATGCCATATGCATACCATGCAAGTCTTGTAAAATTCGCTTCGTATATACCAACAGATTCATCATCCTTCTGCTTCAGCTCAAGAAACTCCTTTTCCATCATTGTTCGAAGAATACAAGGGATTTACTTACTGAAAAACAAGTTCTTGAACTCGTCCGATTCGATGGACTCAATTTCATCTCTTGGCCTCGTATTCTTGATAAGATTCCACCATTGATCAGCTTTACCTTCCAAACGATATAATGCTAAGATGACTTTATCATGTTCAGGACATTGAAGAACTGAAAATATCTTTTCAGTGGTACTGATCCATTGTTCAGCAACAAGTGGATCAGAAGACCCACTGAAAGTAGGTAGACGTTGCCTCATGAAGGACTCAATAGAATATTGTTCCCTTCTCTGCTCATTTGGAAGTCCAGAATGATTCATAGCATGTGTAAGTATAGCAATAAGATTTTTCACTCCATCTCCCATAACATTTTTTTGTTCAGGAGGGCAATCATTTCATTGTCCATTGAATTGATCAACACGGTTCCTTCGGGTTCTAGCCATCGTCTAAAACCCAAAAAGAGTAGTGTGAGAGACAAAAATCATGATAGGGAAAACAACATAATAAAGGGGGAGTACCTTCAATATCTAACATATTATGTTTAATTCTATGATCGTTAGTGTAATTCTAGTACTACAACCAATACGTATACTTAACCTTAGGGACATCCCTAGACATACCTTAGAAATATCTCTAGGGATCTCACTAACGTTTTCGCATCCTATTTTCCAAAGGTTGACTAAACCTTTCCTCTGATACCAACTGTAGAGGCCTGAAGCCTGACGTACATGGACATTACATTACATTTGCGGAATACTTAGTACATAACAAAAAAACACACACACAAGGATCGTAAGAGTTTAATGTCTTTGGAAACTCGGAACGTAATCTTCTAATCGTGGTGAAAGATCTTCAACATCTCCCATAAAGATCTTATTTTTTTATACCTAAAACCTTTCTTTACATCCTGGGGAAAAGAAAACATAAAAGGGTGAGATCAAATTCTCAGTAAGGGTAAACAAAAGAAATATTAATCACATCATATACATAAGCACATAACATTTGGAAATATTAACCTGCAAAAGAGATCATAATTTCATAACATGGGATAAATAATAGTAGTGAAATGAAATCCCAATAATCATAACATAAAACATGAAACTTTGTGGCATACACACATAATCATAGAGAATCATTTCTTGTTAGTCAAGACTCATTTCCAAGACTATCTTAGTGGACAAATTCCCTTTCTGAATCGAGTCACCCTCGTTTCAGTCCTGTTTCACTGAACCGGTATAACCTACCATTCCAGCCATGTCTATATCATGAGATATAAAATCATTACCCAATGCATTGGAGTGAGATATAGGTCCCTCCCATCTCATAATGATACCATTCTTATGTGTGCCACAAAATCATAAACCATACATCATTACATAACCCATGTAATAAAAATGGGAATCTTAAACATCGTGACATCATAAAACAATTCATATAAGATAAAGGAATTCATAAAAATAATTCCATCACAATATAATCAAATAAATTTAATAATAGAGATAGAAACAGAACCCTATATTATCTTAGATGGAAAATAATTTTGATAAAACACTTGAACTCCATTCTTGAGGAAAATATCCTTTCTACTTCAAATATACTTTTCGTTTTTTTAACATGCCATACAATTCTAAACTAAAAGAAGTTGATTAAAAATAAACATGAAAACATGTAAAGTAAGCTTCTTGGAAATAATGTTTTAAAAATACATTCATGTCGTATAAGTTAAAAAAAACATTCTTCGTACTTTTGTCGGAAAAGTCAAAAAGTACCTCGTACGAAAAATGACAAAAGATTCCTTTCTTATCTTTTACTAAAAATTCACCGAAGGGTAAAATTGGATTTAAAAAATTTTAGGTGGATGGAAATAATATTACATATTGAGGAAACATGGATGTGGATGATAAAATACACCCCAGTAAATGCCAAAGTAAAAACAATCTCGGAAAAAAATGAGATTGTGATACTTTCCCTTACCATAGGTCCGATTTCCTTCGTAAGTGTCTGAACCTCCTGTATAATGATTGAAATAATTCCATTTAATTATTATAGAATCCAATTAATTGTTATGACATCCTATATGGTTCACTTATGACTTTATATTACCCGATCTTTTGTAAATTCAATGTTAAAGAAGCGTTTTGTGTAAAATTGTTTCATTTATCGTAGGTGTTTGGACTTGTTGTTCTGGACATTATTATTACTTATATCATGATTTACTTACTTCCAGAATATAAAACATGATTTATATATCATATATATTCAGTATATATATATATATATATATTTAATAAATATATAAATGAAATGGAACACACCGTTCATGGAGACTGTAGTCCGTACGTACGCATGAACGCTGTTTTCCTTTCCTCATTGTCTTGAATGGAAGTAAGTAGATGAAATACATATATAAATAAATCCAGTAGCCTTATAATTTCATATATTTCATTATTATTTCTTATATATACTTTATAATTATTCTTAAATGCTTAACATGGAGAATGAATCTCATCGCGTCGTGGAGACGGTAGTCCGTACGTACGCACGAGCGATGAGATCATTCCCATGGTCGTGGAATTGTGTTGAAGTGTATGTATACTCTTTCAGTACCAATATCACTCTATAATAATCATATGTAGTTACTCCGTACACCATTATACCCATCCAATTAAGGAGGTGGTGGAAAATAGATTACACCACGGCGTGGAGAAGGTATTCTGTACGTACACATGCACGGCGATTTCCTTTTTCCGTAGGATGGATAGAAGGTTAATTAGAGTTGTTTCATATTTATAATAACATATCAGTATATAAGAAATACTGATGTTATTAATTTATCATGAAACAACTAAAGATGAAAAAGTTGAAGAAGAATGAAATTGAAAAAGATCGGTAATGGATATTACCTCTTTTTTGACGCGCCTTTTCTTAACCTCCACTTAATGAACTAAGGATGGTCTTTGAAGAAGACCAGGACCTCTAGGATGATACTAGGGAAGTGGAGAAGAGATTTTGGCAGGGTTTGGCCGAGCTTGAGTGCTCAAATTGGTGTGAGGAGGAGGGGGAGGATGTGCCCTTTTATAAGGGAGGAGAGGGGCATCTTAGGAAAATCTCAAAATATTATTTTATATTAAGGTCAAATTCGGTTTATAATGGTTCCAAATGGTCTTATTTAGAAGCTAAAGTGGGTATGGGTCTAAATACTCTCATCCAATAGGATTTAGACAAGTTTAGGTTATTATGTTAACATTATCAATTAGATTTAACTCTAAGATAAATAATTTAACTTTTACCGTGTCTTTTTGTTTTCTTACACTATATGGTTAATAAACATACTATTAGAAGCCAAACGAACCCCAAGTTGTTTATTAGTAATATATATATCATTATCTAAGCCATTTGTCCTATTAATTGATTTTTAGGAATTAAATAACAATTAATAATATAATATTTTCTTTAAAAATTAATTTATGTCAATTTTGACACTATTTGGTACATGATTTTTATGAAATTTCTAACAGAATGATAAGTTCGAACCAAGTTACTTAAATCAACAATAACATGTCATATTAACTTAGAAAATTAGTTTATGTCATAAAAAGTCACAAATTACATTTATTTTGTCATTTATAACGTCAATTATGTTAATATTTTATTAAAAAGGTAATTACTGCATCATCATTGTGACATAAATAAATTAAAGAATATAAAGTATAAAAATTACCAATAAAATACCATTATGTAAGAAATCTTTTTATCTTTCTAATTAATATTTATAGTCGAAATTATATTATGTATAACCCTTTTATTAAAAATTCTTTAGTAAATAAACTTTGATTTTAACTCTTTTAACACTTCTTTGAATTAAATAACAATAAATGTCCTAATCTAATCCAAGTGGGCCTAAATGATAATATTTTACTTACTGACATTAACCATATCTCTCGGATTTTTGAAATTTCATTCACAGAAGCGGTAAAATTATGATTTATGAAAAAAATAATTTTTTTAACTACCACTTAGTAGTTTCACTATTCATCAAAAATTGATGTTTTTCAGAAAAATGCCAAAATTTCACCCTAAGATATAATTGATATTCCGAATTCAAAAATGATTTCTATTTTACAAAATTCCCAATATATAAATTTCATTAATTAATTTTATAATTAATTTCCACTGTCACAACAAATAGCGTGTTTTTAAGAGATAATAACTATCAAAAGATTAACACTTGTTTATGTCTGGTATAAATGTGAAATTACATCCAATGACCAACATTGTATTGAATTGTAAAAATATATTCTAAATATACTTTGAAACCACTCAAATTAATAATTTATCAGTATTAATTATTTCGATTAAAAAAGTTGTTTTTAATTAAAATTTAGTAATTTTCAATATTCATTAGAATATGAAAGTTATCCGAAAAGTACCAAAATTTCACCTTAGGCTAAATTCGATACTTCAAATCCAAAAATGAAGTCCATTTTGAGAAGTAAAATTTCTAAAATTCTAAAATGTGGTTATTACTATTCATAACGGCTAGTTTTAATAATATTTTAATAGTATATCGTTGTTTAGTGAAACTTGGTATTGCGTACTACACACGCTATCGAGGAAGGTCGCGATTGCGTGTAATACAAGGCAAGTCAAGGATGCGTGTTGTGAAAGCTCCTTTTGGTGTATCGTACAACACAAGACTTTAGTGAAATTAAAAAGAATATTTTTCATAAAATTTCGGGGTGTTACATTCTACCCCCCTTAAAATGAATTTCGCCCTCGAAATTCATTGGGGTTATAAATGGTTTACAATTAGAAAGTTTCTTTAATAGAAACCCGCATCGTAAAAAGGAATACCAAAACCAATCTTTAAAAACAAAGGTATGAAACGTAACGGTTACCCAAATAAACTAATCACTGGGTTTCCACATAGGTGAAAATATTGATATGGAAGAGAAATCTAACCATCATGTTCTGATGGAGAGTGGTAGAGAACATGGCTATGGAAAAGCCAGTAATAACAAACCCATAAATTTGTGACGATCTAGGGTACCATCTGATTCATCGGATATAAGGGCACTAAGACAACATTTTTGGTTTTCAAGATCATTTCCCTAAAGTTGAAAATTTGAATTAGAATAAATACTTACTTTATTTTGGTACAATCTCACTGTTGTTCGTGCCTTGAACAATTTCCACTTCATCTCTTAAATAAATGATGTTGAATTTTTTATTCGTGAAGTGTTAGCAGATCACGTGATAGAATGACGGGTCATTCCATTTGTCTCAAACAAAAGGTTAGAAAAAATTATATACATAAGTAGATCTATAGTGAGATTAATCATATATGGTTCCTAAAATAGACTTATACTTCATATATCATACTTCTTAATATAATAAAACTAGTTTCTACTAAACAGGGACTTCCTGTAGGCCAGTGGTAGGCGATAAAGGCCAGTCGCACTTCAGTTGTGGGTTCGATTCCCACAGCCTTGTCCGACGCGATGGGCTGTCGCCCGTCTTGCAGGTTGTCCTTTTTCTAAAGCTATATTACTATAACATCCCATCAATAATATCAAAAAACGTTTTATCCTAACTTATGTCCAACATAATCCATTCTAATCTTTAGGCTTATCTAAAATACTTCGGTCAAGGCTCATAGTATAAAGAAAATGATTACTTGAAATGTCACAGAATAATCACGTGAATGCCATCAATTATCCCCCATATATCATAAGATATATCTTGTTGGTCAAATTACAAACATGTGAATACCTTAATCATGTATTCTCTTGAAAAATTAATACCCATTGAACCTTAGTGAAAACATGAATGCAGTTAAAAGTTAACACTTTCCACATACCAAAATCCTCAAAATTATTTATACTCAAACCATGATATCACTTAGTCCTTGTATCAATCATGAGCTCATGAATACTGTCAAACATTCCATTTTCTCCTTATCCCTTCATTATGAGTATATCATCTTATTTCCAAAAATATCTCAATCACTTTGAATAACACATTAGAACAATACATAAATATTCCAATACTCCATGATACAATATTATTTTGGAATCCCATTTCATAAACACTTAATCATTCCACCACATCGATGTCATATTCAACATCGCCAACAGTGATCGCATGTGACTTCCCTTTGTCCTTTGCCTTCAGTGGTTGCTCATGTTGATCATCACTAACCCTTGGATTAGGGCATTTATTAGCATAATTCTCCATTTCATTGCACTTGAAGCATTGAAGTGTTGGTGATGCGTTCTCTGCAGTGTTTTCTTTATTCACATCATTAGAATCCCTTTTTCCATTACTTCGACACTCAGATGCTCGATGACCTTCTTTTCCACACATAAAACATTTTCTAGTCCCTTTAATAAAATCTCCAAAATGCTTATTTCCACACTTTGAGCATAAGGAAACATTCATCTTCTTTTCACCATTATTCTGAGATTTCTTCTTGAACTCCATCTTTCGTTTCTTGTCAAAACCATGAGATGGATATGTAACACCAAATTCCATTTCTACCATGATAGCACAATGCACAATTTCTTCATAGCTACTGAAGTCTCTTATAGCTAATGCCCTTCGAAGACTTGGTTTTATGCTACTGAAAAATCGATCAACATTACTTTCAGGTTGGATGATAATTCCAGATGCATACCTTGCAAGAATTGTAAAATTCGCTTCGTATATACCAACAGATTCATCATCCTTCTGCTTCAGCTCAAGAAACTCCTTTTCCATCTTTTTTCGAAGAATACGAGGGAAGTAATTACTGAAAAACAAGTTCTTGAACTCGTCCCATTCCATGTACTCAATTTCTTCTCTTGGCCTCGTATTCTTGATAAGATTCCACCATTGATCAGATTCACCTTCCAAACGATATACTGCTAAGATGAATTTATCATGTTCAGAACATTGAATAACTGAAAATATCTTTTCAGCGGTACTGATCCATTGTTCAGCAACAAGTGGATCAGAAGACCCACTGAAAGTAGGTGGACGTTGCCTCATGAAGGACTCAATAGAATATTGTTCCCTTATCTGCTCATTTGGAAGTCCAGAATGATTCATAGCTTGTGTAAGTATAGCAATAAGATTTTTCAATCCATCTCCCATAACATTTGTTTGTTAAGGAGGGAAATCATTGCATTTTCCATTGCATTGATCAACACGGTTCTTTGGGTTCTAGCCATCATCTGAAACCCAAAAAAAATAGCGTGAGAGGAAAAAATCATGCTAGGGAAAACAAAATAATAAAGGGGGAGTACCTTCAATATCTAACATCTTAGGTTTAATTCTATGATCATTAGCATAATTCTAATACTATAACTAATACGTATACTTAACCTTATGGACATCCCTAGACATACCTTAGAAATATCTCTAGGGATCTCACTAACGTTTTCGCATCCTAGTTTCCAAAGGTTGACTAAACATTTCCTCTTATACCAACTGTAGAGACCCGAAGCCTGACGTACATGGACATTACATTACATTTGCGGAATACTTAGTATATAACAAGAAAACACACACAAAAGGATCGTAATAATTTAGTGTCGTTGGGTACTCGGAACGTAATCTTCTAATCGTAGTGAATGATCTACAACATCTCCCATAAAGATATTCTTTTTTTATAACTAAAACATTTCTTTATATCCTGGGGAAAAGAAAACATAAAAGGGTGAGCGCAAATTCTCAGTAAGGGTAAACAAAAGAAATATTAATCACATCATGTACATAAGCACATATCTTTTGGAAATCTTAACCTGCAAAAGATATCATAATTTCATAACATGGGATAAATCATAGTAGTGAAATGAAATCCCAATAATCATAACTTAAAACCTAAAACATTGTGGCATACACACATAATCATAGAGAATCATTTCTTGTTAGTCAAGACTCATTGCCAAGACTATCTTAGTGGACAAAGTCCCTTTCTAAATCGAGTCACCCTCGTTTCAGTCCTGTTTCACTGAACCAGTATAACCTACCATTCCATCCATGTCTATCTAATGAGATATAAAATCTTTACACAATGCATTGGAGGGATATATAGGGCCATCCCATCTCATAATTATACCATTCTTATGTGTGCCACAAAATCATAAACCATACATCATTACATAACCCATGTAATAAAAATGGGAATCTTAAACATCGTGACATCATAAAACAATTCATATAAGATAAAGGAATTCATAAAAATAATTCCATCACAACATAATCAAATCAATGTAATAATAGAGATAGAAACAGAACACTATATTATCTTAGATGGAAAATAATTTTGATAAAACACTTGAACTCCATTCTTGAGGAAAATATCCTTTCTACTTCATAAATACTTTTCCTTTTTTTAACATGTCACACAATTCTAAACTTAAAGAAGTTGATTAAAAATAAACTTGAAAAAATGTAAAGGAATCTTCTTGGAAATAATTTTTTAAAAATCCATTCATGCCGTATAAGGTAAAAAAACATTCTTCGTACTTTTTTCGGAAAAGTCAAAAAGTACCTCGTACGAAAAACGACAAAAGATTTTTTTCTTATCTTTCACTAAAAATTCACCGAAGGGTAAAATTGGATTTAAAAAATTGTAGGTGGATGGAAATAATATTAAATATTGAGGAAACATGGATGTGAATGATAAAATACACCCCAGTAAATGCCAATGTAAAAACAATCTCAGATAAAAATGAGATTGGGATATTTTCCCTTACCTTAGGACCGATTTTCTTCGTAAGTGTCCTAACCTCATGTATAATGATTTAAATAATGTCATTTACTTATTACGGAATCATATTCATTGCTATGACATCCTATATGGCTCACTTATGACTTTATATTACCCGTTCTTTTGTAAATTCCATGTTAAAGAAGCGTTCTGGGTAAAATTGTTTCATTTATCGTAGGTGTTTGGACTTGTTGTTCTTGACATTATTATTACTTATATAATGATTTACTTACTTCCAGAATATAAACCATGATTTATATATCATATATATTCAGTATATATATATATATATTTAATAAATATATAAATGAAATGAAACACACCGTTCATGGAGACGGTAGTCCGTACGTACGCATGAACGTTGTTTTCCTTTCCTCATTGTCTTGAATGGAAGTAAGTAGATGACATACATATATACATAAATACAGTAGCATTATAATGTCATGTATTTCAATATTATTGCTTATATATACTTTATAATTATTCTTAAATGGTTAACATGGATAATGAATCTCATCGCGTCGTGGAGACGGTAGTCTTTATGTACGCACGAGCGATGATATCATTCCCATGGTCGTGGAATTGTGTTTATGTGTATGTATACTCTTTAAGTATCAATATCACTCTATAATAATCATATATAGTTACTCCTTACACCATTATACCCATCCAATTAAGGAGGTGGCGGAAAATAGATTACACCACGACGTGGAGACGGTATTCCGTACGTACGCACGCTCGGTGATTTCCTTTTTCCGTAGGATGGATAGTAGGTTAATTAGAGTTGTTTCATATTTATAATAACAAATCAGTATATAAGAAATACTGATGTTATTAATTTATCATGAAACAACTATTGAAGAAGAAGTTGAAGAAGAAAGAAATTGAAAAAGATCGGTAATGGATATTACCTCTTTTTTGACATGCCTTTTCTTAACCTCCACTTAAAGAACTAAGGATGGTCTTTGAAGAAGACCAGGACCTCTAGGATGATACTAGGGAAGTGGAGAAGAGATTTTGGCAGGGTTTGGCCAATCTTGAGTGCTCAAATTGGTGTGAGGAGGAGGGGGAGGAGGTGCCCTTTTATAAGGGAGGAGAGGGGCATCTTAGGAAAATCTCAAAATATTATTTTATATTAAGGTCAAATTCGGTTTATAATGGTTACAAATGGTCTTATTTCTAAGATAAAAAGGGGATGGGTCTCAAACCTCTCATACAATAGGATTTAGACAAGTTTAGGTTATTATTTCAACCTTTTCAATTAGATTTAACTCTAAGTTAAATATTTTAACTTTTACCGTGTCTTTTTGTTTTCTTACACTATACGGTTAATAAACTTACTATATGAAGCCAAACTAACCCCAAGTTGTTAATTATTAATATATCTATCCTTATCTAAGTCATTTGGCCGAACCTTAGATTTTTAGGAATTAAATAACAAATAATAATATAATATTTGTTTTAAAAATTAATTTATGTCAATTTTGACACTATTTGGCACATGATTTTTATGAAATTTCTAACAGAATGATGAGTTCGAAAAAAGTTACTTAAATCAACAATACCATGTCATATTAACCTATAAAATTAATTTAAGTCATAAAAAGTTTCAAATTACATTTATTTGGGCATTTATAACATCAATTATGTTAATATTTTCTTAAAAAGGTAATTACTGAATCATCGTTGTGTCATTAATAAATTAAATTATTTAAAGTATAAAAATTAAAAATAATATACCATTATTTAGTAAATCTTTGTAGCTTTCTAAGGAATATTTATAGTCGAAATTATATTATGTATAACCCTATATTAGAAATGTTTTAGTAAATAAACTTTGATTTTAACGTTTTTAACTCTTCTTTGAATTAAATAACAATAAATGTCCTAATCTAATCCAAGTGGGCCTAAATGATAATATTTTACACATAAGGTTGTTTTTGGTCTAGATAAACTTGTCCAATAGTATTATGACCTGTGTTAGAGTAACTTTTTTCAAACTATTTCAAACATATTTTCCATTTAAAGAAACCTTCATGTAAATGTAAATCCCAAATTACCCTTATGTGAGAACCCAGAAGTAAATGTAAGTTATAAATTACCATTGCATAAACCATTTCAAATAAATAATTTCCTTGAACTATCATTATATGAGACTCTCACATAAAGGTAAAAATCAGGTTGCACTTATAAGATATTGGAAAGAAGATACATTTTTTAAAGGTGTTATACATCTACCTTTTCATAAATTTATATTAGGGAGTTATTTATTAGTGATTATAAGATAAAATTTATTCATGTCAATTTGTATAAAGGTAACATGTGATAACATTTTCACAAGATATGAAAATGTAACTATTTTTACAAATTATTTTATAATACATTGTTCTTCATTTTGTGGTTCATATATTTACCAAAACTAGTAATTAAAAAAAATTTAAATTTAGGAATATTAATTTGATACTACTGATGGGGTTTTGGCCATGTAATGATAATTTGAAATATAAAACAACCCAAATATAGGATTATATATCTCCAAGAATTCCAAATTTTAATATAAAAAATAGAGATGTACAAAGCACCTGTATTTTAGTAGTTATAGTAGCTTCCATGTTCTTCAGTTGTAGAATATATTTTATAAAGATAACATGAAGAAACAAACATATGAATCTTGTCTCTAATAGAATACACTATATAATAGATCAATGAATTTTTCATGAGGATTCCCAAACACCTCAAGGGGTGCTAATTTCTTATCAGGAGAGAGATGAATGAGGCTCAAGAGGAAAAGAGTTTCTCTACGATCAGCTTTAAAATAATGATAAAAAATCTATTTATTGAATGTGATCATAAAACACACACAACTAATTGAACCCATTATATTTATATAGGTTAATCTCGATGATCCAACACATATCATGCATTACCTCACATTGAGTGTAAAATTCATTAAACACTTTAGTGAATAAATAAAAAGCTTCAATAAACCTCCCTTTGGTTTTAAACTGATAAAATTTGAGGGTAATGTTGAAATGAACATGTTTTATAACATAAATTGTTTTGAGTATGCATCTTATAAATATTTAATAATACATATATATATATATATATATATATTTCATATATAAAATATGAACCACATGAATGTATTTTAAGTGTAGTTTAAACATAATGTGGTGTTATGATGATCTACTCTTACATTTCTCTCTTTATTAAACATTATTTTAAAGTGTTAATCTCCACTAATTAATTGTTTAGAGTAACAAGACACTATTTAATCATAATTATCATTCAATTGTAACTCATAGTATGAACAATTTAGTGGGGGAGAATCTATTTTTAAGGTGAGAAAAAATGACACATTAATTGATGATCCCTATATAATAGTATCCAATAAATTTAATTCCATACTTTCCCATATATATCACCATCATTATTTTCCCCAATGACGTTATTATAGTTTCATGGTGGAAATATACGATGAGAATACTACAAATATTTTGGAGAAAATATCAAAATAATTATATATTCATCCCAAGATATTGTTTAACAAAAGTGTTTGAATACATTAAAGAATAATTTTGAAATGAAATAAAATATTTAAATGATATTTTAATTTATATATAAAAAATAATCCAATTCACTTTGATTCAATCTCATCTAATCATCAAAAGAGAAAATGATTCAATGAAAACTTTTAAAATATTATAAGGAGATAATGACATGGTTTTGAAAAATAAAAATCCAACCGAAGTGAATAATCACAATATGAGTTATGTTTTTGAAATTTATATTTCATTTATTTCTTGTTTTAATATATACAATAATAAAAACCCATAAAAATATAAAAATACCAACCATCCTATATTTTCCTTGCGTCCTTCTTACCCAACATCACTGGTTTCACTATAGACATATGTCCTTTCTTTTATTAACCTGTCCATAATCCTGAACGATCCCTTACTAGAATAATGACTATCCCCCCAGGTTAAAATAATCTTATTTAGTTTTATTTTTATCACTCACAACATTTTTTAGAAACTTCCCATGAGTTCAGCCGTCTAGATGATACCTAGTAACAAGTATGAATAATAGTTGAGTTTTAAATAGGTAGACTCTTGAAAATAGAGGTAAACCTTATTAACATGATTATTAAAAATTAGTCTTTTAATTATCCCTTTTCCAGTTTTTCTACACTATCACCCTCTAAATAACATATTCTTCATTGTGAACCCCATAGTAGGAACCCATATAGAACAATTGTACCTTTGATTGGGTATTTTTTTTGATACCATTTTTTTACAACTGATTCCCGTCATCCAACCCCAAAACATCCACCATCACATATAGACATTAGACCATGCTCACAATACACCATAGTTTACCTATAGATGAATTTAGTTTCATCTATGAGCCCTCCCATGCTTCTAAATGGTCACTAATAAAACAAATTATTATCCCCATATACCAATACCAGTTCTTCCAATGTGATTTGTATCCACTCATTGACACCATGAGAATATTTATAGTTGGTCACCCATCTTGATACCGCTCTAGGAGAAGTAGAAATAACATTGATTTTCTAATCGGTTTGGTTCCTAAAAAATTAATGTAATTTTTTTACTTGGGGATGGGAGACCTATCATAAGCATTAAATCAATAATAATTTCCAGTTCTTCTAATGCAGCTAGTGACAATCTAGATTCATCTCCAATTGATATTTGGTGCTCAATTATACGTGGTTAACATTTATTAACTCTGTTTTTGAGTTTTTTGTTTTAATGAATAGGAAGGTAATAAATAGGGTGTGTGTGTGATATAGAATACATAGAATTAAAATTCAATGATATAAAAACTAACATAGGTTAAGATGAAATGGAATGATCCTAGGTTTGTATACATCTAATCCTTTATTTTTACTATTTTTTAATATTAAAATCATTCAATGGATATCTCATTATCATTTTTATCCACCTCCCTATATTTATGTTTCGAATAACCCATTACACCCTCAACTCCATGGTATGTTGTTCATCACCCAAATCCCCGAATCCCGTTGTATGTCAGATAAGTTTAGTTAAAGGAGGAAGAAAAGAAATTTGAAAGGAATAAATGAGGGTAATAGTATGGGGATATGATTGGAGATCACCGACTGAAACTCCTCATACCCCACAATCACATCAATACTGAAATCTAAAACATAAAAATAATGAAACAATCTCAGGACAACACTTCACTATAAGAAAATAGACTCTCAGTACTGGTTCTAACCCCTACTAAACATTATAGGATAGTTCTGAAAAACTATTGTTATCTTATACATCAATGACTATTTTGTGATAAATTTTATAAAAAATCACAAATATAAAATCCAAAATAGTTTTTCATATTTATCATATATTTAAAAAAATATCGCAGTATTTAGCTATGATTTACACACATTCAATAATGTTTCCCGCAATATACTATGTTTTGAGGTAGTGTTAACTGTTTCTATTTTTTAATCAGTGATTTCATGTGTTGTAATGGTTTATATAACCTCAACTAAAAGTTTCACAAATAAACCAAATTTATCCATGATTATAACCATTTCTATTTATATAGGGATTGTTAAATATAGAACAATGTTTTATATTTTAAAATTTGATAATTTTTTCATGAATATGTATTAATATATTAGCCCATATGAATGTAATAATTCAGGTCCCTATGGTTTTTACATGTGGAGGATGTAATTAATCTCAATTTATCAATTTTTAATTATTATATTTTGAAAAGAAAAATAATAGAGTTTTCTAACAATTATGAATTATGGAAACAAAATTATAAGTAGTTAAGAAATGTTCCTATGAGAAGGATAAATTTATCAACTATTATATTGTTTATAATTTAAGACTCTATCTTATTTATTGTCAAAAAAAATTTATCCTATTTTAATTCCTCAATGCACACTCTAAGCCATCTGAATGTATACATAATGCTTCCTAAAATCACATAGAAACCTCAATATGAAAACAATTTACATGATCTCCCCATATAAATTTTTAATATTTCTCTCTAAATCTGAAGTTCCATATTGATTTTATATATTCCCCATATATTTTTTGAATTCATAGTTATAGTGATTCCAAAATGGTTTTAATCATATTACTCAATATTTTATTATTTTGATTTCTTAAACAATATAACCATTATACATGGATGAGAAAAACTTAGATAAAAGAATATGACTGTTTCATACCACAACACTATTATATTTCCAGACCTTCTACTTAGAGTTATTCATAAGTATTTGAAAAGATACACATATTTAAATAACGACATTCATCCCTTTTTAACTTTTAAACATTACACCCATTATTTATTCTTCTAGATTCTTAACTTTTAAAAATTTCATATTATTTAATTTCTTTATCTTCTAGATTCAATTTACATAACTCAAAAAATGAGAAGTGTTAATCATTTAGAAAATCAATGTATCTTTTGATCTCTAACTACCAAAATATCAAACTCTTGGATTTTGATAACTTTATGAGGGTTTACCATCAGGTATTTTCATTACTAATATCAGTTTGGAAAAATAAATGATTCTTACACATCAAAATTATAAATTTAAATTATTTTTATGCATTGTAATTTCATCCTTTCAGTAGTTATATACCTTTATATATCACATTGCATTGTAGACATACTCATAAATTTTAAATAAAATCCTCTTATTTATATTAAGAATCCACATAGACTTAGCTGAATTTTCAATTTATCTGATTGGAAGAAACTTATGTATTGAATATTTCATCCCTGTAACAATTTCATTGATTCTTATATATCATGTTGTCAGGGGAGTAATGCTTACATATACATAAAATGACTATTAATTCTCCATAAATAATAGTTTTTTGATAAGAGGTATTTTTCATGAATCCATAACCAATAAATTCTTTTTACCTAATAATAAATTATTTTGTAATCCCATGGAGGAACTCAAGGAGTGCATTTACACAAGATGATTTTCTATTTTAAGTATCTATAAACTATATACTATAATACTATATGTAAATAATAATATAGTGTAGTAGGATTCAAAATTCATATGATAAAAATATATATATAATAATGAAAAATATAATAAAGAACACAGTATATAGATAAATAAATGAAAAAACTATTTCTCTTAGAGGTTCACAATGAAGCAATATTTTTTCATTAAAAAAGTCTCATCATCCTACTTAATGTAGCGATCAAAATCAATAACACAAAAAAATCACTTTTATAATTTTACTACCCACACCAAGATCATTATATGTTAGGTACTGATCAATCAAACTATGTCTAGGAGATCTCTTCACTATACATAACCATCACAATGCTACTCCATATTATGCTACATTATAATGAAGAAGGAGTGGAATATAGATGAATAAAAAGTGGATATTAGTGTTTGGGAAAAGGGGTAAATCACACAGCCTAATTGTTTTTTTCCACAACTATAATCCTAGAATAAAATCATGAGAACAAATTGGAGTGCAAGAAACTTAAACATCACTGATTCCCCCTAAAATAAAAATGAGTGTTAGTTATCTATTTTTATAGAGAAGAGAACAAGCACAGTGGGATAAACACAAAAAAACAAAATTAATAGAGGAAGTGAAGGAGAAAACTAAAATATATCAGTAATTTAAAAGGGAACTATAAGATTAAATTAATCCCTAATAAGCTATTAAAAATGGAAAAATAAAATAGATGACTCTTTTGGAAGGATGTGGAGAAAAAATTTATACGGAGAAATTTCATTATTTTCAAACGAAAATCTTACTCTAAAAGATTGCATGATCCATACAGAATAAATACTATAATTGGAAAACGTTTTCTTCTATGAAGATGTTTCCCCTATTTGTTTACATGAAACTAAATTTTTTTAGCTCTATGGAACACATGTATATTATGTTAGGATACCTTTACTTGAGGAAATTTTTTTTTCATAGAGTCTATTTGTATTCCAATTCATCAATTTCCCATTACATTATTACCATCAATGGAGCCATAAAATCAAGTAGGCACTGTTACAAAAAATGTACCTAGGAGAATTATCTATCTCCATGGGAATTATAATCTCATTTATTCAATTATTTTATTATATAACGTCGAATATTTGATGGTCTCAAGAACCATACAATTATTTTGATGCCAATCTTAAGACCATCCTTTGGGTATTATTTTTTATATTCACGTCTTTTTTTAGTTTGATAAAATCAATCCCAATAAATATTTAATTCTATATGAAATTGACTTTAAAATTTTTATTAGTTTATATAAATTTATGGCCAAAATATTAAAATAATTTAAAATCGAATTTTTTTAATATTTAGGCTATTTTCACTATTAATCCCAATCTGTAACTAAAACTAAGAATGTAATAATCACACTTAAAATATCAAATAATTTGGATTAAAATAGAAAAATTTAAAGTAAAATTATTTATAATATTGTACCAATCAATTCCACCTGACATAAACATTACACTCCTCGACAATAAACTATACTAAGGTTGTAATAGCCATCTCAATGTAAAAAGACAACATCATTGAATTATCTCATCCAAGGAAAATATCATTCCTTCTACATGGATATAAATTCACTAATTCCAAAAATAATAATAACCATCCAAATTAGAATTTTTATTATAGGGTACTCTTTTATGGAGAAAGCGTAAAACCATCCAGTAAAACCCAGAACATCACACCATATTGTAGGTTAAAAATTCATAAATGTCCAACTTCAACATATAAGATACGTCATCCCTATAAAATTTCTTATAGAGTTAGATTACCTTTTTATTGAGATGATATCTAATGATTTATTCAAATTAATAGGTGTGTATTTTCCAAATCTGTAGGAAATCATCCACCACAATTTTCTTGGCAATGAATACTATAGTTACAATGAGATGTTTCTTGATGATCCATTCTTCCTGATCACTTTTAAGGAAAACGTGAAATGGTTCACCATTCAACCATTCTACATCCATTTTATAATCATTAAATATCATCAACTTTTCTTTGATTTATTTCTCAATGTGCATAATAAGAACACCTTTCCCCTCAAAGGAATCTATAACTACCCATAGTGGGCCCTACATGATGCCCCTTGGTCCACCCTCTTCTGCCTCCTTAATTGACGACCCCTAAGGATCATTGAGAGGGAAATCATTCATGATCCAAGACCAATAATAATTATCTTCCTTCTTCTCCCTAACCTGCTCGTTAGGCATAGTTTCATCTATTACATGTCTACTCCACATGTTCAAGACAAACTACTTCTATTGTGCTTTATTAGTTTACTTACCTTCCACAATGTTGTTCCCAATGTTTTTAGATGATAATTTAACCGTAGGCTTTGAGAGGCATGTGTAGTCCTTGAGTCCTTTGGAATGGCTCCTATGGCATATGATGCAACTACTTGGGTCCCTATTTTCATTATGTCCCTCATTCTATGGGCTATGAAGACCCCTCCTGGACCATTATTTTTCACTATTCTCTAAGAGTGGTCGATCACTTTCCCCACCCCTAGACTCTGGCCCTAAAGGAAAGCCATCCCCCTTTGACACTATGTTAATATTTTCTAATTCCAAAACATCAAAATTATTGATGCTGTTGATTAATGATATGAGAATAATCATCCTTGTTTTTCTCCCAACCCTTCACCCACTCTTCTGATTCACCTTGTAATTTCTGTATCTGAAAGTTGTTTCCCATTTTTCCCATTCCCTCAAAAACATTTCTAGGCCAAGACACTTATAGATAGGAAAAAATTCCCATAGGGCTCTGTTGTGCTGGGTCCCCCTAACATCAGAAGGGCTTCTAGATGTCTGTTATCCATGTGATTCACCAACTTCACCCCCACATCTTTACACACATACACCTTATTTTCCACAATGATCGATCTTGTAGAGCCATTCAGTCCTCCATTGAACTATCAATCAAAATGCTGAATTAGGAAGGACCTTTTAGGTCTTTCCTCAAACTGATATAGACATGAAAAAACATTAGGTTTCTCTAAGCCACAAAATCCATATTCAAAGGTGATTGTTATTTGCATCCTAGTACTACCTTTATAGGCATAGAGCACATCCCTAAGGCACTACTGAAAACTAGATCCTCTTCCTTCCCACCTCCAATAACACCTATAAAAATCTAACTCTACTCCAGTTCACCATCAAATAAACACTTTTGGATCCTTTCCACAACCGTTACCCCTCCTCTACATAGGCAACCAGGACCCCCTTAGATAGTTGTCCAATGAGTTTAACAGCCGTTTGTATCTAGAAAATAATTTATTCCATGTTTCATAAACTAACCATTGTTTGAAATGATATGTATTTCCCATTGTAATCCTCATGAAATCAAACATAGAATTGTACACATCTGATTATACAAAAGATGATGATTGTACGGGTGGCACATTTCCTAAGTGAGATAGTCTAAGCACATATATCGACCAATTAGATGCCCTATCATGGACATAACTGATGGATTTCAAAATGATAGGGGATGATTTTGAAAACATACCCACGTCTCCATAATAGGATGATCATGATTAATATTAAATTCAATGGTCCACTTAAATAGGAAAAAATTAAAACCATTGACACTGTGAGGTGCACATGAGAATGATTTGATGAGATCAACCTTCTAAGAGAAACAAACCACCATGTTCTTACTATCCATCAGTCCCACGATCGCCCTATCCTGCAGACCCCATGCCCCCAAAACAGAGGTCTTGAACAAATAAATAGTAGGACATCGTTGTTTAATCCTAGAAATTATGGTATGATTCAGTATAATTGAGGATTCCATGAACTACGCAGTCGATAATGGGGGATTAGGAAATACATCTAGTAGATCCAGAAACGTCGGACCAAGTGGGACTTAGGGGAATGGAGGAAAGAAATTTTGATATTGGAAGGAAGTGACAGAGTAAGTCACTCCTTTTATGGAAGGCGAGGGTCCATCCCCCATCAGATGGGAAGGGACCGGCGCTAGGGCCACTACTGTCATGGGGAAGAGAAGGTCTCCATGTTTCTTCCCAAGCGAGCTAGAAAAAATTGATAATTTACTTTCATTCTAATCCCAATATATATGTCCTACCAACCTCCCTATAAAAAATAATTCTCTATCCACTCAAGGGTTTTTAATGTGCATTTTTTCTCATTATTAACAATATTTTTGATCTAAACATGATTTATATCTTCCAAATATATCCACTTCACATAGTCATAAATGTATCAATAATGAGGTATTCAAAATGGGATGTTCTGATTATTTTTGTTGGTTGAATTTAAATATAAAAACCCTTGAGGAAGAATGACGAGGGTCGGGCTCTAAAGAGATGTAAATGCAAGAATGTTTTCTCAAGAATGGTGTACTCCAAAATCATCTTGAAAATGAATCTCCATGAAAAAACATTTTTTAAATCCTTCAGTACTCCATATTTTATTATTTTAGTAGAAAAAATATATTTCATCCTTTTTCCCATTATTCTGCATATTCTTTTCGTTTATTGGATTAAGAACTTCTGCTTACATTTTTGTTTATTAAGGGAAAGAGTGGAACATGATCTTAAAATTACGGTGTAAACTCCCAAACCATATTTTTAATTATATTGTGGGACACCCTATGTCTTCCAAAAATGAATTTTTATCCCCTAAAGAAGAAATTTAAAGATGAAGTAGTTTTTTAATCCAAATCCAAAGGATTCTTCCGGAATGAATAATATAACTCATCTCCCCCCTCAGCCACTCTTTTGTTTTACAATAATAATGGTAATAAATTCTAGATTATCTTGGAAAGGGATAAATGGAATGTAATATGGAATCCTAATAATGTATTTCATGAATACTAGGGTCTTAATAATGGTCATATGTAATGGTAGACACAAATATGCGTTAAATGTAAAAAATTGATTTCAAAATAGTTCCTAAATACCACTTAACAAATTACATGAATTATAATAGATTTGAAAGAGAGAAAAATAACAATTTAGGAATGAAATTAAATTTCTCAATATATTAAAGAAAATTATAAATGTAAAAAATATGCAAAAAGGTTGTAAAAAACCTCTTTAGTTGGGAATGATTTTCAGTTTGGATAGTACTAGTGAACATGATTTTCCCAATCATTCAAATTTACTTAAATGAAAAGATCCGGAAAAAAAATCCATTTAGTAAAAATTTAAATCCTAAATATTCAAATCAAGTAATTTTTGAAAAATTCCAAGATTATTTAGATTTCCCAAAGTATTTCATCCATGTCAAGAATACTAAAATCACACTGAAAATTATATAATTAGAAAAAACATAAAAAAGGAATCACACTTGTTTTTCCAATTTTTTTCATCCCATGGGGAAAAGGATTTAACTACGCTTCTTGTATGCTAAAAAAATAAAAAATATGAGAATAATATTTAATGATAATGAATGATACAACCTGAGATTATTTTTTAGTGGTATCCTTGAGTTAACCTACTAGATACTTCCACATTAGACACAGAAACAAAGAAAAGAAATAAAAAAATTAGAAATAAAAATAAAGATAAATAATGATAAATATAAAGAAAAGTTATAATGTTTGTTTTATCCCCCCCCCTAAGTGGGTGCTATTTCTTTTCTACCATGTGTCTAGTAGTTGCAGATATCCATCCTTAATCCGAAGGAGGGTTTTTTTTTCTTTCTCATAAACCACCAATCTATTTTCCTACCAATGTGCAACCATTAAGATTGTTTATACATAAACCCATAGATATAGTGTAACAGTTCCATATCTAATGGAATAAATTATAATTAATATGGTGGGGGAATTAAAAAAATGGTTCATCCTCCTCTTATTAATCCATAAATTCTTTATCCTCATCAACATTAAATTCATCCTGGGACTAATCCTTTTAAAAAACTAAAATCATAATATTAGGGAGTAGTTTCTTAGTTAAAATTTAAATTTAATGTGAATTAAACTAAGATGAATTCACATATAAATTTTCTTGTTTATGTAATGAAGTATTAAATTTAGTTTCATCTTGTAAATCCAATAGGAATTTTTCATTTTATCCCTCTGATAAATTTTCAATAAGATCAATGAGCCAAATGTGTTACTCAAAAGGTGCATCATCATCATAATCATCTGTATTTAAAGTCATATACCTGATGGATGAATATAAAACTTATAAACATGGGGATATATTGATCAATTAGATTTTAATAAAATTTATTGAAATTAAATTCATGAATATATTTAATCCCTTAATTAGTGTAACTTTCAGTTATTCTTCTTTTCTCAATGCCTTACGAGTTGGGTTGTTATGGTGTAGGCATGCAGTTAATCAATTCTATATTTTATTTAACCTATATTATCTCATTGTTTTATTATTCCAATGTGAGAGAGTGGTATAGAGGTACTGATTCTCCATTTTCAAATATATGAGGATCAATTACATTTTTTACATTCGAAAAATAATTTGACCCATATTCTTCCCAGTAATATTGATATCCCATAAATAAATCATCTAAAATGTCCTCTTCAAGAATCTACTCCATCCATGAATGACTTTGGGATATTTTGTAAATTCATTAAAAATCTATTTCTTGACCTTCTCATGTTTCTTAATGTAAAAAATAATCGGTGAAATATATTTTACCATATGTTCTAGTTTAAGTATATGTTCCAGTTTCTCTAGCTGCTGCTCCTATGATGCATATATATATTTAACCAGTCGGAACTCTATATTTCTCCAATATTCTATAATTTATGATTATTGATATTTTATTTTAATATTTTTAAATAACTATTTTCATTTCATCTAATATTAGTCATTCTAAACATAATAATTACAATTTTAGTACATCATTAGAATAAATTTTGTTAAATTTTATTAAAATGTATGGTTTTTATATTTTTATAATGAAATTATTTTTTTAAAGTGTTTATACAACCCAAAAATGTTGGTAAATTTATGTAAAACATTTTACATTAATCCCTAACCATAATTTCTTATTATCAAAAAAAGAAACATAGTGAAATCTTGTTGTTGATGTTGAGGAGGCCACTAACACAAACTAATTTTATATTTCCATTATTTATAAACTAACATATAGAATATGAAATATATATACTATTTTAGAGGAGGAAATTTCATAATGAATATGATATATATATAGTAAGTAAAAATAGTAATAACAAAACAACTCATAAAGAATGAAGTAAAAAAAACTATTATTCTTAGGGGTTCATAAGGAACAAAATATTGATATTTACAAAAATGAATCCTGATTATTCTCAATGATGTGATAAAAAATATATCACACTAAACACTGCCATTTAAAATGTTACTACTCCACACCAAGATAACTTAAGGTAGATTAATACTCTCTTAAATTAGGGCAAGGAGATATCTTCACCACAAATCACTATCACAATGCTACATCATTATATGCGAAATTATAATGTTGAAGAAGAGGAATATGGATGAATATAAAGATGAATTTAGTTGCCGGGAAAATGTAATGCCCTATGTTTATTAAATAGAAAATAAGGTTTGATAGCTTATGTGATACGTAACACTGAACCCAAAGAAAAAATATTCAATTAAATATAATTGTTATAGCCTAGTTGTAAAATTTATATATATGACTATGATTAAATATATATATATATATATATATCCTACTAAACAAAAACTTATTAATAAATTATTATTAAATAATCACTCTATTTTTTGTAATGTCTTTTTGTTTTTCAAAATATTCATTCCTCAAAAAAATTTCTTTATTTTTGTGAAAACAGATTTTATAATTATTTTATTGAAAATTTATAATATGAAATTAATAAAATGAAAATAATTTTTATATCATTATATAATGATTAACTTGGGGTGAATATCTTATATTTTTACAAAATATTGATCTATTCAGTGGATCATGAAAAAATAACCATTTTTTGTAAAATTATCTTTTATTTTGATAAATTAAGTAATTAAAAATTGATAATATTCATTTAATTTAATTTTAAATTGAAATAATTATTTTGGAGTTATATTTATTCTAATTAATTGTTTCTGAATCGTCAATATAACTAATTTTCGAATAATTTTATTTTTAGACTTAAAAATACATTTTTAAGACTATTTTAAAATACATAATGATTATAAATTATAATTATTTAAAATAAAGATTACTGATGAAGGATTTAAATTAAATTTTTATATTAAATACCAATATTTAATAATCGAAATTCATATATATAAGATTAATATATATTACATTAATGTAAAATCATATTTTCATTGAAAAATTCATTTTTCAGAAACCCGCTTTCTATCACACTTGAAGGTTTTATATTAAATTTAATTCATCCAACATTGTCAATTTATTTTTATAAATTTTTTTATATATTTTGAGTCATAAGAATTAATATTATGTGATAATTTCAACATAATTTTTGGAAAATATGAAAAGAAACTGTAGTAAATATTTAATACCATAATAACAGGTAAATAGATTAATTAAAGGTAGAAATAATTCAATAAGACTAGAATTTTTTTCTACAATAATATGAATATAGATATTTTGATTTCAATATATTAGTGATTAGATTTATTTTACTTTATAAATTATTAAATAATGATTTTCATAAAAATTAGATATTTGATGTGTTAGGACATAAATTGTAGTTGGGAAATATATAGTTTTTATAAAGACATTATTTTTTATTACCTAAAGAATTTTTAAAATGAATAATTTTTCAATTAAATATTTTTATTGAGTATTATATATTAAATATAAATTATAATATATATTTATTATGTTTAAATGTAATTTTTATAAGGGTATGAAAACTTTTATTATCAAAAAACTCAACATCTCTCAATAAATGTTGGTTCTAATTTAAAAGTGGAAATTAAAATATTTATTAAATTATTTTGATAAAATAAATAATAATTTTGCAAATAGAACATCAAAATAATCCAACAATAAATTTTTCTTATTCTTCCTTGAAATTCAAATTTATGGGTAAAAATTATATATGGTATAAAAATACGGTTTGTATTATGACATCATAATGACTCAATAGTGATGTAATAAATTATATAAATGGTATAGACGAAAAATATATGTTTCCATTTAAAATAACATTTTTTGAGATTATTTGATCCAATTAATATGTCCTTGATGAATTATCAAAAATGTAAAATATATTTTATGCTTTTAAAAACTATTCTTTATAAACATGATTCACTTACACATCACCATGGGAAATATTTTTTCAAGTCACACAATTTTTCATATAATATAATGAGAAAAAATCATATTTTTTAAAAATCAATAGCAAAAAGCATTGGATGTTTTTTGGTTTTTATTACTTTATTATATAGATCCCAAACATGATGTTTGGAAAATAATAAAGAACAACCCACTCAGTTATATATAAACCCACCCAATATCCAATTATTATTTACTAAAAAACCATGTAGAACATCTATACTCTTCTATCCCACATCTATAGTCTTACCAAGGTTCCCTAAATCACTCAAGAATCTTTTACCAAGCTTTTCGAATCACCCTCTCAATGTAAGGGATCTCCCTTCTTTATTCAAGCACCTCTTTTATGTTATTCATATTAATTTCCATTTATTCTTATTTGAGTATGTTTTTATACATCCATAGTATAATTTTTTTGATTTAGATGTGAAAATACAAAATTTTCCATATCATTACTTCCTAATATGATCCTTTATGTACACCTATTATGATACCAAAATTATCTTTTGTTTTTTATACCAAAAGAATGGGAATTCCCTCTCTACTCTTTTCAATTCGGAAACCATATTTTTATTTATCATATTAAATCTTATTTAGTTATGTTTAAATGAACTTATAAATACTCAATTATTTTCGAACTGATGTACTAATAATGATAGATCTTGTACCCCATCTCATTATAGCAGTTAACAATATCATTATTATAAAAAAATTTAGTAAGGTTTCCTCTTTTCTCATCGTTATTCAAGCACCTTATTTTTGTGATACACGTTTTATTATAATTCATATTGATTTGACTGAATTTTTCACATCACTCCTCCTTCTATTATCATTTAAACATTATTATTGTCCCCTTTCACTGTCATTAATCCCTCTATGTTTCGTAATGTATCCACATTATGCTGCCAAAATCACCCATAAATTTTTTCATGAGAAGTTTTTATTCAAGAACCCTTCTTGTATCATGCCAATAAATCACAAAATTTTCATGTTGTATTATTTTATTACGTACCCCTCATACTTTCTTTTTTGAATTCAATGTGATGATATACCAATTTCTCTCTCATTGAACCATTTTACCTATCTTAATGTATAGTCATCTTTCTGTCAAAATATAACTGCAGTATTCCATACCGAACATTTGTGAGGTGTATACCTATACCCATTTGCACTCAAGGTTATTAAATTAGTGTTAAATAAATTTAATTTCTTGAGAAATTCTTTTTATGTAACCCATAATCCTTAATCATGGGATTAACAGTGATGAAATGTGTTTTTATGTAATATAAATTATCTGACACACTTTTTCATGTACATGATATGATTATGATAGGTGTTCCCAGATAACACTATAATGAATTGGAAAATGATTTAGTCTCACGTTATTCTATGTATTTTGTATGAGAGGTTATCCTAAAAACATTATGTTAAAATTTCATGGTGTTACACATTAGACTATGTTTATAATGTGATATTTGAATTTGTTTCCACATTTCCATGTTTCCATTATGTTATAATGCTATATCATGCCTCATTGCTCATGTTTGTGATTCTATCTCCTTTTATGTCCCATGAAAATACCTATGGTCTAAAATGTAATATTTGAATCATTATATTCTTTGTTTAATCCTTTATAGGGCTTTGTAGCTCACCCCTTTATTATGAATTACCCTAGGTTATCCAATGCAGTTTTATGAATCATTGAATATTATGAGCATGTTAAAAAAGTTTTCTATAATACCGATGTACCCCTCTATATATGTTGTTGTGAAATGTTCCCAATTACCAAAATAAACTATAATTCTTGACCTTTTAGGTTGTATACTATGTAATTTTATGTAATAAATTATGAATTGATATGTAATAATGTAAAGGATTGTCATAGTTTCTATAAAAGGAATGTCTAGTTATTTTGGGGATTAGAAATAGAAAATTGTAGTGAAATCATTAAGGATAACAATATGCATTGGAAATTATCCCCAATATTTGGTAAGGTATTGAATAAGTGGTTTCCAAGAAAATAAATCCATGTTCGGATATTAACATTGGATGTGTCTTTTGCATAGATATACATATGGGTGAAAATACCAAAAACACAGTATTTAGATAGAATTTATCAATAAATAGTGCAATAGAATGGGCTATTATGTAGCTTTTCTTGACATGCCTAGGGGAAATTTTTTTAAAATTCAAAATCATATTATGATATATTATTATGGTATAAAAAATTCCCATAATTTTTTATGTTAGAAAATAGTTCTTTGATAACATAGATTAAAGCCTAGTAATTCATAAGTTAAGTAAATACATGTAATTTAGAGGTTATCCATTTAATATTATTGGTTTCCAATTTATGTGTTCAACAATTTAAAAGTTCGGATTCCTATTTTTTTCTTTTATTCTAGCCAATGTATAGAAATAGGAGAAAATATAAGAACAATAAATGTGAGGGGCAATGTGATGTATACCTAAATGAGGATTTGAACATGATTGGTGCTCAAGTAATACATCTTATGATTATACCAAACCAACAATCAAAAATAAAAATTAACAACAATAACATAGTTGAATTTGTAATGAAATAAAAATGAGGAGGAGGGCGTATCATCAAATTTCATCTAATAAAGGTGATAAAGGATGGATGATATGATTTCCTAAATGTCAAAAAAGTGGAAAAAAACACCAAGGAAAATTCTATAAAGAAACTCAAATGTGATTTACCTGTAAAAAATATGGAATAAATTATGTTGATACCACAAAAGATGAATTGTATGATGGATGGGAATAAAGTACAACCTACAACAACCTTTTTTGTTCAATGTATTTTGTGTAGAGAATATGGGCATTATCCAAGCCAATTTCCTAAATAAAGGGTTAATTCCTAGACTAAATAAGGACATATGAGATGGAAATCGGTAATGTTTAAGGATTAAAGTGTTCGACATTTTTATTTTAGAATTATGTTATATAATTAATATAACAATGAAATGATGGATATAATAATCCTGAAACATATAAGTATTGTTCTAAATCATTTTTCTTTAAGGATTTTAAACATCTGATGAATGTTATTGATATCTTATAAAATTGATTTAGTATTAAGGAGATATTTCCGAAAACACGCTATTTGAAAATTTATAACCCATTATATGTGTTTGATGTTGTGATAATCCAAAATATTCTTAGGAGGAAATTTATAAGGATATTCTTATTTTTAAAATAGTTGATATAAATTATGAAGATTTACGTGATAGAATTTTAGGATGACTAAATATATTTTGGGAAAAATATTCTCACATATTTTTTTTGATTTTGATTTTATTAATGGTATTTAGGGAGATGTTTTATTTGGTTGAGTTATATATAACCATTAAGATTAATATTAAAAAATATTTCCGAAAAATTATATTATGTTTTAGAGATGTAATTAAAAGGGTATGAGACAAACATGTAGGATAAAAGATTATTTAATTTTGATTTTATTAGTGTGATTTAGGATATGGGTGTATTTATTTAAGGAATGATCTATGTTAAGACTTTGGAATTTTTTGTTGAATTTTAGAGATTAATGTATTAATGCTTAATAATTTTTAGTATTATCAAACATTATGATGAAAATTTTAGATTTGTAAATTATTGGAGGAATAACATGTTGTTTTTGTGGATTATGTGAACTGTTAGACTCTTATTATTGTGTTTTAGGCAAAAATATTATATTGAGTACTCATTATTTGGAGAAAAAGATGATATTTTAGTGGAAATTTATTAAAGGATAAGATCATACTTTCTAAGGATGTATATTTCCATATGATACTAGTCTAGATTGTAAAAAAATCCATAAACTCTAATAATTAAATCTATAAACTAAAATGATTTCATATTGTGATCATTTCTGATAAATAGATGGTATTTTTACCCATCACAGATTTATGGTTGTATGGATGTTGAATTTATCCTAACAATGTTATATATCAATATAATTATTTATTGGGTGTAATATTTCTCCATGTTTGAATTTTCACTTCCCACTAATGTTCTCTTACTCAGAATCCTAGTTTTGTGATGACATTCGTACTTCATTTTCTCTCCTTCCAATTGTATATTTTATTAAACATTTTTACAATGAGGGTTTTCAATAAAGATATTTTCATGTATAAAAAAATTGATTACCAAGATTAATTTTACATTCAAAAGATGTAAATTTTCTATAGTGGAAGATTGTAATGCACCAATTAATTAAAATATTAAATTAATATAGATAGCATGTTTGATATCTAATACCAAACCCGAACAAAAATTGATTATTTAAATACTACCATTATAACCTAGATGATAAATTTGTTGATATGAATATGATTAAATAATTTGGGATATATATATATATATATTCTACTCAATATAAATTTATTGATAAATTCTTACGAAATAATCACACATGTTTTGTTAATATATTTTTATTCTTCAAAATATGTTTTCCTCAAAAATGTTTGGTATATATTTATTTGAAAAAAGATTTTAATCAATTTATATAAAATTGTGAAAATGTATTTCAAAAACTAAAATTATATTTTTATATCTTAAAATGAAGATTAATATATGGTTAAATTTTTCGAGTTTTTATAAATTATTGATTTTTCAATGAATAGTAAAAATACCCATTTTTATAAAACATTCGTTCATTTTGATAAATAAACCATTTTAAAAGTAAAAATATTATTTTATTTTTATTTAATTGTAAGAAAATTATTATTTTCCTATATTTAATAAAATTAATTTCATTTAAATATTATTTATACTATATTTTGGAAGAAGTTTATTTTTAGTCTTAAATACACATTTTTATGAAAACCATTTTATAATGAATAATGTTTATATATTATAATTAATTAAAATAAACCCTAATTATGAATTATTTAATTTAAAATTTTATATTATATATCTATCTTTATGAATTGAAGTTCATATAATTAATATTATTAGTTATTGATTCAAAGTAAAATAATATTTTCATTGAAAAATTCATTTTTCCAAAAACTGATTTCCATCATTCTTGCACGTCTCATATTATATTAAATCCTTCTACTTATGTTAATTGATTTAGATAAAATTTATATTTTATTTTTAATCATGAAATTAAATATTAGGGAATATGTAGAACTTTAGTTTTGGACAATATAAATAGAAACCAATTTAAATATTTATTACCACAGAAAAAGAATAATAGGTTAATAAAAAGTAAATTTAATTTAACAACGAATAGAAAAAGTGTAACCCTAAGAATATTGATATTTATTTTTTCATTTCAATATATAAATGATTATAGTTTTTACATTATAAATTATTAAATAATGATTTTGATAAAAATTTGATTCTTAATGCGTTAAAACATAAATTATAGGTGGGGTAATATAAAGATTTAATGAATACTCTATTTTTGATTAATTAAATTATTTTTGAAATAAATTATATTTTAATAAAATATGATTATTAAATATCATATATAAAATATAAATAATAATATAATTCTAGGAAGATGAAATGTAATATTTATAAGGGGTTGAAACCAGTTTTTGTCAATAAACACATCATCAAATAATAAATTTTGATTCTATTTTAAAAGTGAAAATTCTCTTATTTAGAAAATTGTCTTCATATAATAAATAGTTTTAAAATAATTAGATTGTATAAAATGTCTGATAGATAATTTTTCATAATTTTCTGAGACTATAGAATTTTTGGGTGAAAATTAAATACGATATAAAAATAAAATATGTATTATGTCATCGTAATAAAAAGGTGGTGTAATAAAAACAATAAATAGTATTCAAGAAAAAATCTATTTTTACCATGTAAAATAATGTAGTTTTTGAGGTTATTTTATTAATTTTATAAATCCTTTATGAATCCTCCAAAACATGGAATGTATTATTGGATCTTAAAATAAATTCTCTATAAACATGTCTCACTTACACATCACCAAGGGTAATATATTATTAATACCATAAATTTTCCATATTAAATAATTATAACCAATATATTTGGAAAAAAATATGTGTATAATGAAAGGATTATTTTTTTTATTTTTATTACTTTACTATATAGATTCCAAAAGATTTGTTTGAGAAATAATAAAGAACTACCCTCTCTTCTCATATATAAACAAACCCAAAATTTCATTTCACTTTACTGAAAGACCTTGGAGAACATTAATACTTTTTTATCCCATATATATATTCCTCCCAATGTTCCCCCAATATCTCAATAATCCCCTCCCAATTTTTTGATATAACCCTCTCTAGGTAAGAGATATCCCTCTCTTGTTATTATTTATGCACCTATTTTATGATATTCCTATTAATTTCAATTTTTTGGATTGTTTTTATACATAAATATTAATTAAATTTTTAATTAAATATAATGGTATATGCTATTAAATCTCATTAATCCCTATCATGATCCTTTATGTACATCCGTTATGAGACCAAAATTGACTTGTGATTTCCTATACCAAACTTAAGGGATATTTATCACTTATTTTCTACTCAGGACCCTTATTTGTATTGAGAAATTCAAATATATTTTTGTTATTTTATACTAAAATTTTAAAGTTAAATCTATTTCCAATTTATTTCCTAATAATGAATGATCATGTATCCCCTCTCATTATAATATTTACCTTAATATTTAGTATGCTGAATTTTAATAAGGGATTCTCTCTTTTTCCTCTTTATTCAATCACATTATTTATGTGCTACACTTTTTATTTCAATTACTATTAATAGGATTTGATTTTCCAAACCAATCATATTTCTCATATTATTGAATAGTGATTTTTGATCCCTTACACTCTTTTTATGTGCTTCCGTGATTCATAATGAACATCTGCTATGCTGCCAAAATTATCTTTTGAATTTTTCTTGCAATGTTTTTATTAAATCAACCTCTTTATCTTATGCCTATTAATTAAAAAAAATTCATGTTGTTTTATTTTTTTCTATATTCTGCATACTGTAATTTTGACACCCATGTTATGATACACCCCATTATCTCTCATTGATCCATTTTATGAATCCTCATGTATTGTTGTTACACTGTTGAAATGTAACTATGATTTTCCATGCCGAACGATTGTCATTTGTATACACATACCCATTTTAATTAACAATTATTCACCTAGTTTTACCTATAGGTCAATGATTTTTTTAATTCCATGTATTTAATCGATAATCTATAATCATGGGATTAAATGTATTTAATTATGTTCATATGTAATATGATATATGTGGCAAATTTATGCATGTACATGATATTATTAAGATCGGTGCACCAAACCAATGCTCTAAAGAATTGGGTAATGTTTTAGTCTCATGAGATTCCATATAAAGTTTACGTAAGGTTATCCTAATCACATTAAGTTATAATTTATTTTTTGTTAACCATGACGTATTTTTATAATATCATGTTTAAAGTTATTGCCACATTTCTATGTTGCCAATATGATATCATTCAATATCATGCCTAATTGATCATGTTTATGATCATCACCCCTTTAATGAACCATATAAATTCCAATTGACTGACATGTAATACATTATTCATGTTATTCTTTATTTATTCTCTTACTAGGCTTTATATCTAACCCCATTCTTATGTGGTCCCTTGGGTTATGCCATGCTATTTTAATAATGATGAAAAATTATGAAATTTTTAAGAAATTATTCAATAATGAAGATGTAATTCCTTGTTTAAGTTGGTTGGTATTGTACCTAATTACCAAAATACACTAGACATATCGATCATCTAGATTGTATTATTTTTAATATTATGTAATAAATCATGGATTTATTTTAATTAATGGAATGTATTTTCAAAGAAAAGGAGTAAATAGAAAAACATAATTAGTTTAAAGACAAATAAAAAAAAGAATAATATTTTAAAAACATATGGAATGAAATAAACTCATGAATTAATACTTCCCCCATCAAACAATAGTGAGGGTTAGTTCCCTATTTTCAGGGATATGAGAATAATCATGGTGGGAGAAACACAAATTAGTAACAAAAGTAAAAGAGGAAATATAATAGGAAACAAATATATATATATATATATAATTTAAAATATAAATAAAATATAAAATAAAACTCTATAATGATATTTAAAATGAAAAAATAAAATGAATAACTAATTGGACTGCTCTTTTCAACGGATGTGGAGTAAAAATTTATATGGAGAGGGTGTCACATTTTTAATCCAAAATATTTCGTTGAATGATTTCCTAAGGTATAAATATTAAATGGTATAATCGTAAAAAAATTTATTATATAATTTTTTACCACTCTATAGTATGTGTACACTAACCAATTAGAGATCTATTTTCCATGTTCAACCAATGTTATAATATGTTTAATCATGAACATATTTTTTACTTTGAGACTATTCATATTCCAATGCTTAAGTTTCCCATTCCATTATGATAATGAAAGTGCCAAAATCTCAAGTAAATATTGTTATAACAAATGTTTCATGGTAATTTTTCTATATCCATGTAAATTTTTTACTCATTTTGACTAAAACTATATTTTATATGGCACCATTATTGAAAGTATCTTTAATTTTGCACATATTTCAATGCTAAACATAGGAGCTTCATTTGGGAATTAAATATTATAAATCATTATTTTGTATAGATTTTTTAAAGGTTGGGGTAGATGCCTCATCTATTATTGAATCAAAGCGAAGACCTATTTAACAGGGTAGAGGGAGACCCATTACATATATCGAAGGCCTAGTGGGCATTTAGACCATTACATGGCCCGTAGGACCAATTTGATTTCCCAAGGACCATTCTATGAATAGTACTGCTACAATTCTACAATACCATACAATACCTGCTATCGTTACAGTGGCTTGCCGCTGCTACAGTGCCACTATTGCTACAGTATGCTAATGTACTACTATAGTACCTACGCCCAATGGGACTTGACCACCATTTTTAATGTAGAATTATGGGGTTCTTAAAACTAATCCAAACCCCATCTAAGAGCTCTTTGTATAGATTTATGAAATGTTAATTAAAAAAAGTAAAACATAAAAAATGTTATTTTAGAATTTTAATCACTATAAATAATGTTTTTTTTGAAATATATAACAGATTTATTATATTAAAAATTAAATAATTATTCTATATTCACAACTAACATAAGTTTATATCTAAACCATAATAATGTAATAATCACCCTAAATACATCAAATTTATGGGAAAAAACATTTAAATTCAAATAAAAATTATTAACATATTGGCTCTGTTTGTCTTTTATTTCAATGTGGTTATATGCAGGACCTCTACGCACAATCCAAATTACCATAATATATCTATATATAGGAGTCTTTTACACTGTAAAATACTTCATCTTACAAATTTATAAAATTAACCCTCTTCAAATTTTAATTTTATTATGATTATTCATCAGTGCATCAATATTACTCTTATATAATTGTATATAACTCTTATACATTCCTTGTTCTTTTCATATGTAATTTTTCATATTCAAATGGATATAATAAATCCATCTCATTGCGTATAGATCATAATTCATTCTATAATAAATAGAAAATTACTTGAATCTTCCAAAATTTCATCACTTTTCTATATTTATCTTCTAGAACATTAGGCTTCCTCGTTCAAACATTGTCATGAGGTACTTAATCAATCAAGATAAATTTTAGAAGTTCGTTCTTCTAGATGTCTTTTTAGGACTCCTACTTTGGATATGCATCTATACCTTTTAATAACATCAAAAAATTACTATAATTGTGAAAAAAATATATTTACAGAAATCATTATAATATTTATTACAAAACTAAAATAAATTACTTAAATATTAATAATTCAACTTAAAATTTTAATAATATATTCACTCTAAGTATAATAAACATGTTAAATTACATATTATCATGATATTGGTGGGAAATATATCATTTAATTAAATGATTTTTTATATTCTATATCAATTTCCCCAAATATAATACTTTGACTCCTTGATTAGAAATCATCAGAAATGATACCCACCAAAAATTCAAAACTCTAGATAATGTGACTTTCTTTTTAATATCTTGGCCACTCAAGATCATTATGTATCTTAAATATACACTTTAACATTTTTTCCATGAATAAAATTTAATTATTCTCACATTTTCTAGACATAATGAAAATTAATACCTATATTTCTAGAAATATTAATTTCATAACACTATATGAATTTACATATTTCTTTATCATTCCACAATCATAACAGGATCACCATATGATTTCTGACTTTCTAAATATCAACCCAATCAGTAAAGTAATAACATTATCATAATTACATTATAATGTTGTTATATAGATAATTGATGGTAGGTTTTGATTTTAAAATATATTAATATATAATTATGAGTTTTGGATATACTTGAAATAAGAACAAGGATTACGAGTTTACACTAAAGGATGGTATCCTCACTTATTCCTATATTAGAATAATTCAATCCCAAAATATTTATCAATTTTTATATAAGGATCACATAATGAGAACTTAACTAAAAAATAATTTTTATTCTCTCTCCCCCCTTCAACAGCTTTTTATCTTATCTAATTTTTTCGAATTCTGTAGAGATTTTGTACTTAAAGTAAAAAAAATAATATTTGGTATTTACATGGTTTTGTGAACCCCTTTACCCAATTTTGGAAGATATTCTCTTTTCCTTCCATCTTTCCCAAACATTGATATTTCTTCCTAGATCCATACAAAGAGCAGCTTCATAGCGTGATATTTTATTCTAAAAATATCCCCCAACATTTAAGATCAATAATGATCATAAATATCCTTATATATAATGTTGCGAAGGGATTTTAGGATTATAATGTGTATTTATAACAAGGTAAGTCATAGATTCAAGAGGCTTAAAGAGAAAAATGTCAGGGTAGTCTAGAATAAAATTTTATTATAAAATGGTATTTTTAGTAAAAATATTTACCCAATCATATTCAGCACATGTTACTCATTTGTTCATGGTTTTGATGGTAATTATTAGTTAATTCTATATTTTATAGAATTTAATGGTTCCCTCATGAAGTGAGGGGATTGTGAAGAAGATATAAAAATTATTTTAGGATCATCATAGTTACGCGATGTTGCAATTGGATAGTATGTTTTGGAATGATATTAAAAAAGAAGTGATATTTTCAAGAATCTCCCTAACATTGAATATGAAAATAAATTCATTTTAAAATTTATCTAAGTTATGTTTTCCTAGGTCAATTCTTTTCTCAAAATTTTAATAGAATCTAATGTTTTAAAGGTATTAAATTTTACTTCAACATATTTTCAAAAAAAATGAAAAAATGAAAAATAAATACACCAAAATAAAAAATAATTGAATAAAAATACTAATCTAATAGAGTATGTTATTTATCCTAATACATATTTCAAAAAATTTCCACTATGTGAAATTGTTCTTATTGTAATTTATATGTTGGAATTACAAACACAATATAGAAAATAGAGAAAGTATCACACTACCTATCCTAATATGTGCATAGTAGTTTGAAGAAGAATTTACTCACATGGAGGCTCTTACCCTATTTCGGTGAGTGACATTAATATATTCCAATTGATTGTAAAATTTTTCCCGTTCTATATTTATTTAATCTATACAACTAGAAAATGAAAAATATCATTAAAAATCAATGTTCCAACCCATTTGAGTGGACATTTACATAAAAAAATATTTAGTAATGAATTTAAAAATAACTCTTTATCAATTTTATATAACTCCCTAGTAAGAATGAACTCATAATGAAAATATATGGTTTTATCCATATAAATCCTACAATTTGCATAATAATTTCACTTGATTTATAATAAATATTACAAGTAATTATTCTTATCTTTCTTAGTTATAAATAGATTTAGATTACAGTTCTAGATATTCCAAATATATTAGAGTTTTAAATCCAATGGTAAGTGAAAATATCTCCCATACACAAGTATAAAAATTAAAATCCCAATAATAGTTTTATAAGTAGTCATGTAGACCTAATGTTATTCATGAATACTCAAGCTCTAATATTTCATATTTAGATGAATAATATTATCATTAATTTGTTTGATATATATTTT
This sequence comes from Viscum album, assembly GCA_963277665.1. Lineage (NCBI taxonomy): Eukaryota > Viridiplantae > Streptophyta > Magnoliopsida > Santalales > Viscaceae > Viscum > Viscum album. The sequence goes on from OY728159.1 coordinate 1,870,734,725, forward strand.
TTACACCTTTTTCAATCCATTTGTTTGATAATTACATGGTTTATAAACCCTATGTTGAGATACATATTTTATTAAATAAGATTAGAAGATCCAATTAAAAAAATAAATACCCTTCTTTAGTGATGATAATACAAGGTATCCCAAACTTATAAAATAGGTTGGTCATTAAAAATTTAGAAATACCCTCAGTATCATTATTTCTAGTTGTAATAGCCTCTATCCACTCAGAAACATAGTATAAAAAGTGAATAATGTAATGTATCCGAAATAATTTATAAATGGGTCCTTTATATCGATATCCTAAAAATAAATGACATCATAAAAAAGTGGTTGTTGTGACATCTCATTTAATATAGATAATGTACTATAAAATTATAAGGTTTCACAAATTTTAAAAAACTAAAACTTATCCTTGAAAATCATGGGCCAAAAAAATTGAATCAAGAACTTTATTAGATGTTCATTATAGTCCAAAGTGTTCACTACTACTCAAAACATAGTATAAGTTCAACAAAAATTATATCTCACAATATGGGATTCATCTCTGAATGATTTGGCCCCTAACATGGTTTCATAAATATGGTCCATCCATTTTATACTTCTAATCTTCACTCACCAACATGGTAAATTATTTCTTGAAGATTCAATGAGTAATTTCATTGATAGCCATGATTTTTTCAAGATCTGAAACCATGGTATAAAAATCTCAATAACATAAAGTTCCTTACATTGGAAGGATTCTCTAATAATTGGGTAATATAGGGGTTTTAACCTAGAATAGTGGCTAATACACTAAAATGGTTATCCACTATGATCTCACTACCCATATTATCCATTATTTCCACATAAAATACCTATAGTATAAAAATCTATCTCAATATTCATGGTTTTTGTCATGTTTCCTCATAAAAAAAATCCATGGCATGAATTGTCAATGAAGATAATAACTTTGGATCCTAACCAGAAACATCTATTATCATTTAGATAAACAATTCCAAACAGTCCTTCTTAGTGGTTTTTAAATTATCCTATTTTGATTCTAGATTCATAGATGTATAAGTTATTACGTAATACCTCTTATCCACACTTTCTCTCAAAAAACTCAAAGATAAAAATATGATGAATTAGTCATCAATTTTAATGATAAATCCCATATAGTTGGATGGATAGTGGGCATGGATTCTAAATTATGTTTCAAATTCTTAATAGATTTTTTAAAACTATTAAAAAGGAAATTTTAGTCTATTTTTTGGTTAATCTAGATAATTGTAGACAAATATTTTTGAAATATTTAATAAACCTTATATAGAACCCAACTTGGCTAAGGAAGGATCTTAAATACTTCATTATTTTAAGGTAGGTTAGTGTGAAAATAATATCAAACATGGGATGATCAAATTATGTTCCCTCCATGTAAATAACATGATTTATAAAAATTATTTTATTAACCACAAAATGACATTTCTCAATGTTATAAATTTTATTTCTATCAATGAAGGTTTTTAAGAATACTTACCTTGGATTCCTACATAATCAGCAGTGTATTAAAATCCATCATGATAGACCTAAACATATTAATCACGTATTTTATAACCATATTTTAGTGTATTATAATTTATATTATTTAATTATAATAACTAATTATACATTTTTTATTTATTTATTGTTTATTTTAATCAATGAATGTTAGTGATTTTGATAGTTTCACAAATGCTTATTAAAGGTGATGTTGATACCTATAATTTGACGCTAATGTATTAATTAATAGAATATTTAATGTACTAGAATATATATATTATATTTATTAATAAAATTGTAATTTTATTTCACGAGATTTATAATTATGATTCATGAAAATGAAATTAGTGACGATCTTGTTTCAGAAATATTTATTGAACAAAAGGTGGTCAATTAATAATGGGTTTTATATTTATAGAGTGAATAATTTATCATCATATAATATTAATTATTTCATAAATATTTTTTTACTCATTAAATAAATCATTATAACCATCCATGTATGTTGATTATGAAAAATTAAATATAACGTTCATGGAGGTGATAGTCCGTACATAACACGAGTGACATTTTAATTTTCTAATAGATGGGAGGAAAATATAAAATGTTTATTTCTTTAAAATAATAACTTTATAATACAATTATGATAACAATTTCATTTTTTAGTAAGGTTCTAATTGGTTTTTAGGAGAAATATATAGAAGTAAAAGTTAGGTAGTGGATAGTACCCATATTGAGGACTTGATTCTTCCATTAGAAGACTTCTTGGAAATTCTAGATTTTGGGCTTCTTATAGGAACCAAAAGTTAATAAATATTGTTGGGAGATATATTAGAGGTAAAATGGGGTAATGATAAAGGGGAATTTGAATGATATGTTTTGATTGAAGTGTGTGTAATTTGGCTTATTTTATAGTGAAAACAGATCATTTCATTGGAAACTAATGTTATGTGAGGTATAATAATGGAATCAGATGGTAGTTAGGAGATTTAGGTGAGAATATGTTTGTGAGAGATGTTGGATTTAATTTACAAAGGAATAATGGTTATATTTAAGGACTAATTTTTATGTTAATTTAGAAACATTTCTGCGAATTTAAATTACCCCTTTTTACCCTTATTAAAAGTAATTAAATTTTTACCATGGTAATCATTTTTTATAGAAAAATTGACCTGAACTATTATACCTAACATTGATATAATAAATAATATTTTCATTTTCATTTAATCTAATTAAATTTCTAAATATGATAAAATTTGTCATTTAAATTAAAAAAAATGATATATAATAAAAAACTATTTTTATAGAAAATTTACTTTTAAATATTATTTGAACATATTATTATTTCCCATAAATAACCTATTAAATTAGTATTAATATATATTCTATATTAAAAATATATTCTATCCTCATTTAACTATAATATATATTCTTTTTAAAAAATAAAATTCATAGTGCATAAAATGAAGATTTTTTGGTAAATACATAAGAAGATTTTATTATTTGTTTAGATACATTAATTCAATTTAATCAATACACATTAATTGTAAATAATTTATTTATTTTAAATTAGATATTAGAAATTTATAAAAAAAAATTATATTAAAAATATTTTGTGATAATTACTTGCTCATACGATCCAAATTCATAATTATAAATCCCCTCAATATTTTAGCATATGACCTACAGAGAAGGTAAAAAATATTGGTATTTAAGAGTGATGATTCATATAGAATGTATATTTAGGGATTTAAATTATCTCAAATTTCCTATTCAAATGATTCAACTCATGTGAAACTTGTTATATATTGGGTTTCTCTTTGATTAAATATTACCATAGAGAATCTACCTCCCTTCCAAGCTTAGGGAAATGAGCCTCATATGTAAGACTTATACTAGTTGATGATATTTATTTTGTTTTCTTATATTAATATTATAATATATTTTATTTTATTTATACCTACTAATTCAATGACAATGTTTCAATGATCATATTTTAACTATAATATAGTTCATTTGAATTTTTCATTTTATGTGAAATAATTTATCATATCTTTAATGAATTATAATTTTTGTGGTGTCACATTCTACCCAACTTAAAGGAAATTTTTTCATAAAATTTTATTATTTGAATGGGAAAATGAGGGAATTTTTGTTTCATTTAATCTTCAGGTTCCCATGTATCTTTTTAAAGCATATGGGTTTTGTAGATAAATTTAACTAGGTAGAAGTTATTATTTCACATAACCATATCTATTCAATCAAAAATATACATATTTAATTCTTCATTAGATAGATCATTCTATAGATGCACTGTTTCTATGTTTATTAAATGTAAAATATATGATATGTACTTTCTAAGATGAGATTCATGGATCACATCATGAACCTATGAGAGTCTTGTATGTAATGATAATTAATAAACTAAAACCTCAACATGAATGAGAATCTTAAAGGGATCTATATATCTTTGGCCCAACATCCACTAATTACCAAATCTCATTACCCAATCCCAAGGGGTATCTAATGGAATACCTTTTCCCAAAATTCAAACACCACATATCATCATTGGTTATTAGAATATTTTTTATGTCTACATTATTCTTATATAAAATTTCAAAAGACATTTTGATCTATTTTCATTGTTTATTTGAAAAAAGTGTCCTAACAATATCCTTCCTCCAAATTTATCTCAAAATGTTGGGGTACTGCATCTCCTCCAACATAAAGACTCATATAAGACCATATAGATGCTAGAGTGGACACTATTATTGTATAATAACTCTGTCAAATGAATATTCTTATCCCAACCCCCTTTAAATCCATCGAGAAAGATTATATTAATCTTACAATGTTTTAACATTCCATTCATATTGATCATAAATTTGAGGATGATAAACCATTCTAAAGACAATATTTTAATCTAATACCTATTGAATCATCCTCTAATTGTTTTTAACCTTATACCATCATATGATATAATTGAAATTTGTATTACATACAAACATACCACATCCTTTATGTATAACATAACAAGTTGATCAAGAGTGGATTCATCAAGAATTGTAGTGAATTGTGAAAACTTTTTAATTTTATCCACCGCTAGAAATATAAAATTGACACCTTCATAAGTATTAAGAATACTTGTGATTAAATCATGAAGGGTTTGTGCCTCAGACAACGACTTATTTATATTGATCCCAACTCATAAATTTTTATTTTCAATGGAAAATTTACATATTTTAAAATATGTAAAGATCACGAACAACATAATTTTTACATATAATATTGAAAAATAAAGTCACCACAACCAAGAGAAAATAGTTTTAGGTTGAATTTTAATTATTTTATATATATGGAATGAAAGAATACCCTTGACATAAGATCATTTTATGATGATGGTCTTGATCATTCATACAATTCCAATGAATCCCTCTATTGGCAGGATTAAAAAATTAAGGTCATGAGATCATTTTTCGGTCAACCATTGTTACGCATGAATGATCATTTGTATAATAATTCTAGAGATGTTCCACACATTATTCTATGACCTGAAAACAATGACAATGAATTTTACGGTGCAATAATAGTACATTAATCATATTGTTGTATTCTTATTGATCACTGTGATTATTCCTCTAGGATTAAAGAGTCAACATTGAAATCTCGATTTTTAGACAATGGAGGAGGAATGAGAATTTCATGAGGGATATTTGTTCTTGAGAGGGATCTCTATATTTCATTATGCAAAAAAGTTATAGATTTTGATCAACCTATACATAATAAAAATGGTTATATATTTATAGAGATAGTGTTATGGTTGATGTTTCATTTAACTTCACAATGACTGCTAAAAAATTTATTAATCCTTATACAGACACATTACATGTAATATAATAATAATTATTATTATTTTCTCATGGAATATGATTTTTGGTGCAATGGAAAATTTTATTTTACCATCTTCCGGACATTATATTTGTCCATAAATATTTTTCATAATTTACTGAATAAAAGAATCAATATTTATTCATTCAAAAAATAAATAAATATCTTTTAAATCCATATGATTAAATTAATTACCTTGTGATGAAATATTTATTTAATTCTTGTGATCAATAAATATTGAAATAAATTATTCCTTAGTATTAAGAATAATATTTATTAGTTAATTAAATTCAAATAGAATATTATTTTTGATCAATAGAAACACATATTGTGTGATCCTCTAGGACTCCTTCTGATTAGAATTAGGTGGAAGTGCATAAATTCCATGATTAATGCCATTAAAAGGTTCAAGAAACCCAAGAAAAAAAAATTAGTTTTTATTGTTAACAAACACACATGATCACTCACTGTGTAATATATTATATCCACATTTTTTTTTCTTTGTAAGAGTTTGGATTATTTTAAAGAATATTTTAGATCTAGGAACTATGTCAGCATGAGATTCTGGGGTATGGAGGGTTAGATATTGAAATAGTAAATAATATTAAATATATTGTATTATGAAGGTGCATATTTTTTGGAATAATTATTTTTACCATTGATTGGGAACTCAGATAGAGAATCCTACACCATGGTTGATTTAGGAATGTGGGGTTTACCCCAGGAGAGTTATAATATTGGTCGGTGTTGGATGCTTTGTGAAAGAATATAATTAATGAATCATTTAGTAAAAAAATTATTTATTTTTTAATTTACATTTGATTCTAAGACCTAGACCTCTTCTATATTAATACACCATTAAATATAATATTTAGGGTTAGTTGTATAACCCTAGGATATTAAAGAGTTTGATGGAGTATTATCCATCATCATATCACGATCAAGGATCAATGATGAACATATAGAGGTAAATAGTGAGACGGATAGAGAATATAGAAAAAACGATTCTCAATCACTATCAGAAACATTCTTCACTAATGATTGATCCATAATTGAGGCCCGACATGATATTTTTTAGTATTTCTTCCCTATTTGATTTCATAATAGGATATTTCTGTATATTTTTGGTTTTCTACATTGATTTATACAATTTTCATGAGCCTTGTTATACCTTGGTGTTCTCAATTCAATAATTTATATGTTTCACCTTTTTCACCCACGGAGACCAATATTACATAATCTTTGGCCATGATCGCATCAACCAAAGAAAGGTTCATTTTTTCCTTCTTCATTTCCTCTCACTATTGTTCATGTTCTATCCCATTGGTCCATGGGTTCATAGTTTTACATTTCCACATTGTATTTGAGGGAAATTGAACACTCATATTCATGGAGGATGCTTCAATGATATACATATCATTTTTTTCAGACATATCATGGTGTGATTTGGTTAACAGGTGATGGTGACATAGATTGGAGTCTAATTCATGGTTTCGCATCTAGGGGTGTCATAGTGTGATGAGGAGATATTTACGGGGTTTGGGTTGCCATAATATGATATCACCATGTCGATATGTATATTCCTGGTGAGAATGGATTTATTTTTTTTCAAAATATAAGAAGGAATCAAAACTAAATTTATGAAGAAGTCCTATATGATTAGTTGTATAACCTTGGAAAGATAAAGGTGGAAAGTGATTTGGAAAATATTCAATAATTACGGTCATGAATCTTGGAGAAATTTTAAGGATTCGTTAGATATCATTCACTAATAAAATTACCCATTATTGTTGTTATGGTGCTTGGAAAATTTTTAGGGGTTAAATTGATGAAATTGAAAGTCATACTCTATCAATTTCCATGTTAAATGTGATGATTTTTGGAATAATTTTAATGTCAATGGAATTTTTCAATGAGGACACACTATTTAGTACAATTTTGGAGAAGATGAAAATCATACAATATCTCTTTTTTCATGAGAATGAGGACTTAATGAATTCCATGATAGAATATATTCATACATTTAATGAATGATGAATACATGAGGGATATATTTTATAATGGATTGAAGATCAACATTATAGTTATAAACATAGAAATATTATTTATAATGGTGGCCTTATTATAAAATAAAGGCCAACCCATAAGATATCCCAAGACAAACTCAACCAATTATTTGTGGGACGCTGAGGTCAACCAGACCTAAGGGAGCCAGCCCAGCCAAACCATTTACGATATAGGAGAATTGGAATGCATACTGACCATATTGTGCTGGTGGGATCTTATATAAGGCTCATAGATAACACACATAGAAGTCACCCATGTTTTTCCATATGCCTTCTGGGTCGAATCCCATGGTGTGTGAAGGTTTAATGGGTGTTAATCCCATGTATCCAGCTTGAATGGTGAGAGGACATGTGATTATTAATAACATTAATCCTAGAACAACATGATAATTTATGTGGGACAAGTTATTGATCATGTACTATTCATCTATAGTTAAATTGATGAACATAATGTGGTCCCTGGTATGTGATTGATCAGAGATGTTCAGTTATCATGATCGATATTCTTCAACATCACAACCATCAAGAGACCAATTCATGCTTGAGGCAACCAATGATAACTTTCATCCTTCATTCAAATCATCTTTGAATATAGTGACCATGGAATGAGGTATTTGAGATGAAATTGAAATAATTCATGCAATCTATGTATTGATTCCATGTTAAGAGTTCAAGGAATGAGATACCATCAAATGTAAAAAAAATGTAGTCATATTATTCTAGCCTCCAGAGAAAAAATGGACACATTCAAGCTTGAAATTATGAGGATCATGTGATATAATGGCTTTAACATGAGAAGTTCTCATGTAATAAGGGACAATTTTTTAGAATATATATTTTTTGAAACAATGAATGAGTCAGCGCTATGAAAGATGTGATATGAAACAACTCATTGAGATTTTAAGACAACCTTGATTCGATATAAAATTTAAAGATTAGGCAATGAATTTAAAGGTTGATTTAACTATAAATATCAATGAATAAACCCAAGAAGATGTTCTATAATATTTAGAATCTCCCATTACCAGATAAATAGAGCACCGTGAAACATAGTTTCACAAGGAGTGTTTTCTACGTAGTTACTTCTTATGTTAAATTGAAGAGAGCCATGGGAATTTTGACTTATGTCTAATATATTCAATGGAATTGTGATGAATTTAGTTACAGAAACCCAATTAGGGAAGCATAATACCCACATATATTATTCTGCCTAGTTTTTGTGAACTGATACAACCAGAAGATATTTTATACTTATAGCTTGTGTCTCATGAAGGATAAGAATATAGAAACATAATATTTCACACAAAAAATTAGAATCATGGACATACTAATTATAGTTTTCATGAAGGAACTTGAAAAAACTTTCACAAAGGCTGAGAGATATACTTTCACAAATACAATTCCATGCAAGGTTAGCACAAAGGAAAAAATGAAAAAGGAGAAGGAAAATAGTGACATATGCATGCTCATGCACAAGTGAAGAATAAATTGACGAAGATAGAGAGTGTGTGTGTGTATGTGTGTTAGTTTGAAAATAAATGAATAATATGATAGTAGAAAATTTATGCACTATTTTTCATATATAAATTCATATACATGTAAAAAGATACCCAAAACATATTTGAGAATCGCATAAAAATAGATAACAAATGTGAATGATCTAGGGTTTTGGATTCCATAAATCCCGCACATGCTTACATGGATTCAGTAAGGAATATTAAAGAATAAACTAATGTTGTGAAATTCATTTATATAATGAGTATCTTCCCAATAATAAGAAATTAGAGGAAGAGGAAAACATGAAATGTGTTGATAGATTCTTTGGTTAACCATTCTAATAGAATACTAATAGTTAGAGGAAGTTGAATAATTGACTCATTTAAGAGTAATAGGATGACATGCATAAAATATTATTTACACAATATATGTTGATGACCTTAGTTGAGAAAAAAGATTATCTAGTTGATGCAAAGTCATCCAGTGCAGTAAATAGATCTTGTTCAAAGTGTTTATTGATTATCATTGATGAATAGATAGTTATAGTATAAGAAATTCCTTTAAATACTGGTGGTACCAGTAAAACTAATTTCATTAACTCATGAAAATTTATTGTTTCCCCCAAAAATTTTACTTTCTAATTATAGGTGTTTATAGTCACTACAAAAGTACAGTCATAAGAAAATACATGAAATAACCAAAGGTTGATCATGATAAGGAGTGGGTTCTCACATTGATACCAAACAATGTAAAAATATCTATGTGTTGTTATTTATTTCATTATATTCATTGCATGTGTATATAATTGATAATGAAGTAAATTTGGTAAAAAAAAAATTGGGTACACTTATTCACCCCCTCGTCTCAGCCTCCTACATGATCTATCAGGGATCTATTGAATATAGACACATGTCATAGATGGGGTGTGGTTGGAATTATGTATACATTTCTTGTAATTATTTTCGGTGGAAATGGTGTAAATAGTAGCATAGAAGAGATGCATTAATCCTTCTTGAATTTATAGAAAATCCCAGCTGACAAAATATTTTGTCCCGTAACAAGTGTTTTATAGTCCCATAGATGTAACCTTTGGGGTTTTTGGTGCAGATATGTTTCACATTCCATGCATGGACCATACAAACTATGTGACCATGTGATGATAGGTCGTCATTTACCCTAGTGGAACATGGGCTCAAACCTGGCTAGGAACATGAGGATGACTAATATACATAGGCATGTACTAAAGTAAATGGGCACAACCCGGAAGGAAACAAACATAACATGTACCACCTATACATGTTTTGTTGACCAAAATGTATAATAACCCCATGTGGAGGTGAGGACATGACCTAGTGTCCATGTGAGTTCTCACCCCATTTGACCCTAGGTACACACTGTGTACCTCCATTAGGGACTGGCACATTATGTATCTCATTTTTCTAAACTCATATTTCTGCCCATGAGTAGCCTATCATGGGTAGTTTTCCACATATAATGTATTCGTGGTTTTCTATTTGACTTAAAATATACTTAATAAGGTTATATGAGTGTGGTCTTCTTTCCGTAATTCATGAAAGATAACAGTGATCAAGATAGATTATCATAGTGATGATGGGGTTGGAATACACCCTATTTCACCAAGGAGTGGGTCCCCCATACTCTTTAACAAGGAATATTTGGTAACCCCATACTACATTAGGCATAGTTCCTCTTTCTACGGGATGGTACCCCCCATCTTTATGCTTTGGCGGGGAGCATGTCCTCCACTGGAGATTGTTCCCCCTAGTTGTGGAGAGTAGTAGCGAGTTTTGGGACCTCCACATGGATTCATATGTTGTTGTGAATGATGATGAAAATTAGAGATATACCTTTAGAGAAATAGGTATAATAATCATTTTCAGCTGGACAATGAGACATAGATGACCTTTCTCTCTCATTTGGGTGTCTTTCTGAGAATATAACTTGGGTTTTTATTTCCCTATTTTTGTGGGTTGATCTGACTATAATTACTTTTATCTACTAATCGTTTATTTATTTTTGGAGCATCTTACTAGGTATGTGTATACTCTACTTAACATGGGATTCACCCAAACATGTTATGTCTTATACAGATAATAGGTAGATTTTTTGTGACATTGGTGGAGTGTAGTGGTACATGGGTGCATTCACATCATTCAGTGGTTGGACTTAGAGATCAGGATCTGATCTCTCTTCTGTTACCCATTATCCAGTTTTTGTTAGATATGGAATTCATTTTTGGTTCAGAATGCATTTTTTCATTTATGATTTTTGTGTCATACTCTAATATATTCCCTATAGGTTATTGCATGAATGTTTATACTCTAGATATTGTAGTATTTCATTATTACTATAATCTATTTCATCGATATGGTTGTGTTCAAGTACACAACAATATTAGTCTAAGGGATCTCATTTTTGTTTTTCCTACTCCATGTTTATCGTAAGTCCCTAGCCTATTAAAGGTAGGCATTGGGTGACTCAGTCAGCATATTGCTGGATATGTGGGCCTAGTGGGTTTGTACATGATTGAGTGGTATCTGATAAGTTCATTCTGGGGTCGGGGTTACGAGTTGGTACCACAGAATGAAATGATATCTAAGTGTATCGAGTGTAGACTTTAGGATAGGGAACTCAGTGATGGTACAACTGTCTGGGTATCGATTCTTCATGACTATGACTAACTTCTTGTCAACTCAGCATACAAAGACATAGATTTTGTGGGGCAAATGGTACATATTTTATTTTGGATTGATTATTTTGAATTTTATGTCCTTATTAAGTTCTCTCCCAATATATTCTCATTTAACTGTGGTACATAATGACAACATTCAAGATTCATCCATGAAGACAGCTAGTTTTGAGGCTAATATGGTATTTTGATGTTGATCAGTTAGGTGATTAGGCAATAGTTTATGGACCTTTTCATGTTGTGTTTACTCTAAAAAGGAATAGAGTAGTTTAACTGCCTATTGAGGAGTGTATAGTTCGAGCATGTCTGGATGGTGATGCACATAGACATAGTGAATTTCGTGAGTTACTATGATAGAGACCATTGCTATTCATTGATGAACCAGAACCTTAGGAAAAATAGGATTATATTGAGTTGGTGATCTAATACCTTAGACACATTCAAATCGTGACTGATAAGATAGTTGTGGTTATAGCTAGTCCTATCCAAGGAGTATTAGGGTGTTAGTGGGGTCTAGTCATGTAGAATCAGGATGAGATAAATCTTTCATAGAAATAATTCCATCAGTTTTTTATGATTATTAAATTTTATAAAAGCACATTTTATGAATTAATTAGTATCTCATGCTGTAGTAGGCTGATATGATAGTTGTAGATAATTCAATGAGGTTCACATAACTCATAAAGTTCTCCCATTATATGGAACGAGATGGTTTCTTCTAGACATAGAAGTTTTAGTAGGGCCTCCAAAGTGATATCCATTTAAGTGTATTATACATAAGAATTATAACTTGTAATTTGGTGTTGGAGAAGGATATTGTTACACAGTTCTTCCTATAATAAAGATATTTAGTGACTTGAGATGGTAGTGGAAATCATGGGGATGATATATTTTTAATATCTATAATGAATTTATTAATAGCATCTCGGAATAAGAGACCTCCCCACGACATGGTTCATACATTTGGATCTACAGTCCAAGGTTCACACAAGAGATATAGTCAATTAAGAGTGGGGATATTCTATGATTTTTATAGGATACATCCCATCGCTCTTTATTTCCACACTTGACTACTATGAAGGGAAGGTATATTGTGGATGGACCACTAAGACACAAGGAAAATCAAGATCTGGGATAACCCAATCATTGCTAGAGTGGTCCCCAAGAAGGTGGTGATTGTAAAAGTGATTGTGGAGAACATAAGTGAGTAGTTTTTAGTGGAGTAATATGATATGAGATAATTCCACCACAACTAACACTAGGTGTCCCATGATAGGCTTATGTTGATGGTTGTTAGGACCACAAAAAGTTGTAGGCAATGGAGTACTATGACTATGTAACACATGATATGATTCAAGGAAATATTTGTTTCCCTTATACTCATTACATAGTATTTGTAGACACTGTCTTGATTCAATCATTTTTCCCTATATGCCTTGTACTATAGCTAGAGTTTCCCACTGGAATTTATCCCATCAGTTATGGCTAGAGGATCTTATGTGGATTTATTCATCTATATCAGACATTTATCAATACTGTGAGTTTTTGATCAGTGGATAGAGAGTTAATCATGAGACATCTTAGTCATTATGATGAAACTATATGATTTAATCTTGGGTATAGATTGGTTGTCCGTAGTGTGAGCCCAAATATATTGTTATCACACGAGAGTTATATTACATTACATAGATGGGATGTGATTATTTTTTTATGGGTGAGATAGATATCATGGATGATTGAGAAAGTATAATGTGTTGGAAATTTCATCCCATCACCACTCAGCTTGTGAGATTATACCATGGTGAAGCCTCTTCAGGCAACTAGATTTCATCAGCAGTGAAAGATTATATGTTTGCCTTTCGTAAATATGTCCCAAGACTAACTTTGAGGTGGGATATGAAATTCTAACTCGACATGCACCATAGGAACACACATATATATTCTTTATTATATCACATGTCTCTTATTAGGATCTATAAGATGTGTTTGAAGTTAGAGGTCTTTCGAGAGAATGATTTTATCATTCCTAGTATGTCACCTTTGGAAGCTACAATTTCATTCATAAATAATACATTTAAGATTTTTTGGATTTGGATTGATTATCATCACTTGATTTAAGGGATGATAAAGAAAAAATACCCCTTGATAAGGATTGATGGCCAATTAATTCAGTTGAAAAGCATGTATTGTTTTCCAAGATCGATCTTCTCTCCATATTCCATAAGTTGAGGGTATGTGGTGGTGATATTATGAAGATATAATTCCAATTTATCTATTTAAACTATGAGTTCTTAGTGATTCATTTTGGTTGGACTAATTCTCCCAGTATATTCATGGAATTAATGAAATAAATGTTCCAACCATACTAGGACTAATTAATTATTTCCTTCATCAATGACATAATCCTTTATGTTTCATTGGTGTAGGAGCATGAAGAGAATTTAAAGATAGACATAGACATACTCCCAGAGAACAAGATTTATAGTAAACTCAATAATATCTAGTTTTGGATATGATAGGATCATTTTTTCGGAATTTAATCTTAGAGAATTATTTTACAATATATTTGACAAAGATTGATGTAGTTCTTTCTTGGGATCCACCCAAGAGAGTGTTTGAGGTTATAATTTTCATTGATATGGTAGGGTACTATAGGTGGTTCTTGGAAGAATTTTTATAGGTTAAAAGACCCATTTAATGCATCGACATAGTAAGGTATGTCGTTTAATTAAAATTGATGTGTTAGAGAGACTTTGAGTATTTGAGACTATGGATGACTAGTGCATCTGATTTTAAGGCTACTGGAGGAGGGCATTAAGTACGTGGCATTTTGATATTCCACTAGAGTTGGGATCAGTTGTGTGTTTATGATATGATAAGTGATTATTTTTTGAGGTTTGAGGTAGTTGAGACCCATGAGAAAAATAACATGACTTACAACTTAGATGTAGTAGTGGTAGTCTTTAGTCCGAATATGTGGAGGTACTATATTCTAGATGATCATTTTGTTGTTTACTTAGATGATCATAGTCTCAATTAAATATTCACATTGAAATATTCTAACATAGGGTAGAGGTTCTGGTTGGAGGTCTTGAAGGAATATGAATTTATTATAGTGTATACATCTAGTATTGGAAACATGGAGGTGGATTCTCTTAGTATGATGTCTAATTATATCACTTTGGATGATGTTTCTGATCAGTTATATTTATATCAACAAACCTTGGTGGATGAGAGGGGTTCAATTTTTATTCATTTGATAGCAATGAATCCTTCTCTTCATCAGTGATAGAGAGAATAATTTTTGGAAGACCCTGAATTTGAGGTTTTATAGGACTAGATATCCTATGAAGATGAATCATATAGATTTTCAGATGGAGGGAAGCACATCGAACATTTTTAGGTAAAAAGGTGGTTCCAATCATTTTTTGAGAGGAGGTGATGGTGGAGTTCAAAAACCCCCTTTCTAGTACATCAGAAACTGAAAAATAAATTCAAGGATTTTAAAAAGAAGTTATAGTTTTCTAGAATGAGGTGGGGTGATGTTGATTTTTTATTTTAGTGTCTCACATATCAATAGGTAAATTCATAACATCTGTTTCTATAAGGTTGGAATCAACCTCTTGATATCTAAGAATGGATCTTAGAAGGAATATCAAAGGATTTTGTGATTAGGATTCCATATAAAGTGAGAATCCATAGTCCGATATGGGTTATTATTGAAAAACAAACCAAGATGAAACACATTATATTCATCAGTGATTGGTGTTTGATTAAGAGTTTGGGGAAGTTATGTTCATGGTAGATTATTTTTTTACATGGGGGTACCGATGATGATTTTATTCAACCATTATTATTAGTTCATCTAAAATTTCCGGAAAGACAGATTTGAGGCCTTTAGGACTCAATAAAGGATGGGTTCATATTTTCAACCCAAGATTATTAGGTAGACCCAACAAACTATCTTGGTGTTGGAGGATTTTATAAGAGTTAGTGTGTTAAATTTCATCATGATCATGAAGGATAAATGATAATTTTTAGAGTTTATATATAATTACATCGATCACTCTACTATCAGCATGATTCCATTGGAGGACATGTACAAGAGACCCTATTTAAACACTTATACTGGAATGAGATAGGAGAGTCGTCTATAATTTGGATATAGATGGTATAGGTAATGTCTGAGAAGGGGTGATCTACAAGCATATAAGGACAACCTAGATCCAATAGAAATCTTACATGGATCGACATTGTAATCATTTTGAAATCAACCAAGGTGCCCATAATATCCTGTTATTATCCCCATAATGAGGATTTTTGAGGTTTTCTCAAAGAGGAAAACTATCCCCATTGTTTGTTGGGGAATTTGAGATCCAACCGAAGGTTGTATAGGTTTCTTACCAATTGTAAGTGTCCTCATAGTTGGACCAAGTTCATTAAATCTTCTATATGTTATAGATTAGGAGATACAACTAGGACCCTACACACATTATTGAATGTGGAATGTAAGACATTGAAGATGGAACCACCATCATGGGGTTCTTGGTAGAGATCAAGGATTTACAAGAGAGGGTTCCACATGGATGATGAATCTCCTATATTCACATAATTTGGTAACATTAGAATGTGTAGGAGAGATACTGGGAGAATGAAAGCCAGATACGGTATCTGTACCTTCACCTTTTTTTAGAAATTGTTATTTTTATGATGATAATCATTAGTGGATGGGAGAATGTAATGAAAATATATTTTCTTTATAAAAATTTGGAATATTTTAAAAAATATTTTTAGAGCCATTCACTAAGATATTGAGAGATTCCAGGGTGCAGAGGGGATCGATATTGTCATATTAATAACTATTAAATATATTGTACCATGTGCATGAATATTTTTGGAATAATAGTCTTTCCCATTGAATGAGATCTAATATATGAAATCCAAGAAAATGATTTTTTCTAGAACATGGGGTTTACACTATGTGCAATAAATTCTTGTTCAACGTATGTGGTCTTGTGGAATATGGATTTTATCGGTGTACTTAGTAAATTTAATTAATTTTTTATATAATTATTTTAAATTCTATGAACTATCACTATTATCTATTAATAAATTTTTATGGAAAGTATTTATAGTTATCCATATAACCAAAAATATTAGATAGGAACAGGGAGTGTTATTATTTTGAATCTTTAGATCAAGGATGAATGATGAGCAGTTTGAGGTGAATCATGACAAAGATAATTAACCTATTAAATCATATTCTCCATTGACCGATGACAGATTATTCACCAAAAATTTATTCATAATCGAGGTAGGGAATGCTATTTGAAGGATTTAAACCATATCTAATTTGATAACCAAGTATTTGTGCATCTTATTTATTTTCTCAATGATTTATATCCCTAACATGAGTGTTACTGTATTTTGGTATTCTTGATCTAATTTTTTTATGTTGCACAATGTTTTCACCCATGGATACCGCGATTATGTTATCGTTTTCCATGTTTTCATCGGTCAATGATATGTTCACTTATTTCATGGGAATTCCCAACACCATTCATTATGTTCATCATTGTTTGATGATGGTGTCACCATTTGAAATTTATGGGTTGTAATTATAGCATCCCGTCTTTTTATAACATAAACTTTCATTTCATTACACGGAACTGAGGATCTTTAAGGTTTAGTGTCTTGGAAACAAGGAACATAATACATGAAAACAACATAAAAAAGTCTTCTTAAACACTTGAAAGGATTCTCCTTAAGTTCATCCTAGGTTCATTACTGCATCTCATAAGCTGGGGACATACATCAAAAGAAAGGGTGAGCAAAAGGCCCAGTAAGGGAAACAAGAGAAACATTTTTCATGTAAACTTGAGATACTTCAATAAGGACATGAAAAGAAGATTAAGGCATGATAATGAAATCATGAGATACATCATAATAAAAATAATACTTTTCATAACATGAAGATGTGGATGCAACATTTAATATTGAAAATCATTTCTTTTCACCAAGGTCCATCCCTAAGTTGTCATTAAAAATTACCAAGGTTATTCACCAAGGTATCAGTCTAAAAAGTCATCTCTAGAGATTAAGTCTTTACCCAATGCATTGGAGTGCTATCTGGGCACACCATTGAAATGTATTTATTATCATATGAGACACATATATCATCATAAATTATTTCATAAACAACCCATATGGAATAAAAGAAATGGGTTTCATTTCATAATCATAACGTTTTAAAAACCTCTTTTAAGACATGATCTTTATGTCACTTTAAACCAACGGAAAGGGAAAGAGGGTTTAATGTATGTAAATCCGAGAATTTAAAATAGAAAATTTTGATATATATGTGAATACCCCTATAGAAATATGATCTTTGAGTATTCACTTAATAACATAAAATAATTTTGAGAAAAAGAGATAGGCATTTTGAGACGAAAATTCTACAGCATAACGGCTACGTTACAAGGTTTTAGAAAACGTTGAAAAGTGAGGGGACATGGGTCACCCACTCATAAATGATCTATAAAAACAGTATAGGGACAGAATATAAAGGATATGAATTATGGTAATGAAATTTGAAGGACATACCTTTTGAAATGAAAAACATGGATGTAAGACAAAAATAAGATTTCTCTTACCAAAAACAATCCGCAGCCTAACAACATCACTTAAACATCAATAAAAATGATTTGACAAGATCAAATAGGGTCTCTCATCATATGATCATAAAAGATAAGTATGAAAGACATAGAGATCATACCCCAAGATAATAAAAAGGAACTTGAAAGACTTTACATGAAAATAGAACTTCAAAAAAATGAGAAGGGTGAAAGAATCCCTTAAAAATTCGGCAGCCTAACAGCGCCACTTAAACTTTCATAAAATGAAATGATGAGAGTAAAAGGGGATCTCTCATCATATAAACATGAAAAAGGTTGTAAGTGGAATATAAAATAACATCCTCTCATATAAGAACATGGCGCATAAGGTGAATTACAAAAAGGAGATTACATGAAAAGAAAAAGAAAGGTCGGATCCCTTACCTTAAACGTAACTCTTAAAACTCAAGGGTTTGGACCTTGAGGGCTTGGGGAACCTTGGGAGGAATCCTTGTGAGGTAATGAGATCATAACGTCATTAGGGAATAGTTGGGAGTGAAAACTAAAGGAGGAACGGGTGGGTATTTATAGGGAACGTGAGGGGACACGACATTAATGGCCAAGGGACACCTCACAAGTGCTTTTCTCAAAACCATGTGCTCTCCCATGGAATGTACCATGGAGTTAGGCCACATGGGGCCCCCAATACAATAATTCATCACCCTTGGCCGGCAAAACCTTAAAATATATCATGACATCATCATTACATAGTTATGATGTCATTAAACATAACGAATCCCTAAAACTGCATTTTTACTATTCACTGAAAAATTCATCTTTCTTAGAAAAAACCCAAAATTTATCCTTATCCAAATATCGATTATCTTATTAAAAATATGAACTCCATTTTATAAAAATAATTTTTCAAATATATTTAATTTAGTTTTTAAATAAAAGCACTATTCATCGAGAATTCATTTTTTTCAGAAAAAACCCCAAAAATTACCATAACATAATATCGATGCTCTAAGTTCAAAAATAAAGTCCATTTTATAAAAGTAATTTTCTAATTATTTTCAATTAATTTTTTAAATAAAAAACACTATTCACCCGAAAAACTAATATTTGATTAATAATTTATTAAACCGTTATTTACCCATTTTATTGAATCTCACTACTTAATCAAGGTGCCTAAATTATATTAAAACTTTCTTTGAGTGAAATTACTAATTCATTTGGTCATATTACTAATCCTAAGCGTAAAATCACTATTCATAATTTAGTATTCATCAAAAATTATGTTGATCTTATTAGACTACAAATTCCTTAGTGAACACTTTTGTAGAAGACCATTTATTGAAAGTCATTACAAATCGTTAAATATTTAGGGTTTACATAAATATTTTAAAATATCCTTTTTTCAAAATTCATCAATAAAATACATCCTAAAATTATCCAGACATTTGAAATTTCAGAAACATCGCTAAAGGAAGAAATCTCAATACATTCCTCCCAAAAGATTACACAAAGAAGCTAGGGTCTCGTCACATAGCCCCTTATAATACCGGCATAAAACCTATGTGTAAGGTGTGCTATGGTGAGAGAATCTGAGGGAGGCTCAGATAACATTTCCCTAGTAGTAATCTCAACTAAATTGAACTTCTCCCGTAGGCGTTTCCGTTCAAGCTTGATATGCTGGTGTTCGGCATGGGATTGGTCCAGAGCGAAGCCCAAAGATGCCACCTCCTCCCCAAGCTCTGATAAGTGGGCTTCATAAGGTTCGAGTCTACTGGATGAATCCATCGACTCCTCTTTCTGAATTAACCATTGACATTTCTATTAAATCATTAAGAGTAAGTTAATATACTACTCAAAAAGATTGGGTCATTACATTCTTCCCCCCTAAAGAAATTTCATCCCCGAAATTAATACTTGAGGCCTTGTCGAAAAGGTGAGGGTACTTTTGCTTCATCGTTTCCTCAGGCTCCCAATTCTCTTCTTCATATTTATGATTCCTCCACAACACTTTCACAAGGTGGCTAGTCTTGTTTCATAGAACCTTGTCTCTACGGTCTAAGATCTCCAATGGCCGCTCCACATAAGAGAGGTCATGTTCCAGTTGTACCACCTCTGGGTTCAGTACATGCGAAGGGTCGGGTATGTACTTCCTCAGGAGAGATACATGGAAGACATTGTGAACGTGATCTAGGTTTGGTGGAAGTTCTAGACGATAGGCCACTAATCCTATGCGATCAAGGATTTCATAGGGGCCAATGTACCTAGGGCTGAGCTTCCCTTTCATCCCAAACTGCATGACTCTCTTCCATGGAGAAATTCGAAGGAAGACTTTATCACCAACACCAAACTCCAAGTCCCGTCGATGATTGTTAGCATAGCTCTTCTACCGACTCTGAGCAGCCTTTATGTGTTGTTGGATGGCATGAACATGTTCTGTCATCTCTTGCATGATATCAGGACCAAGAAGATTTCTCTCACCAGTTTCATCCCACCATGTAGAAGTTCTACATTGCTTTCCATACAGAGCTTCATAGGGTGCCATCTAAATACTCGAATGGAAGCTATTGTTATAGGAGATCTCAACTAATGGGAGGTGTTGATCCCATCCACCTTTAAATTCCATTGAGCATAATCTCAGCATGTCTTCGAGTGTCTGAATAGTATTTTAAGATTGGCCATCAGTTTGAGGATGATAGGCCGTACTAAAATTCAATTCAGTATTCAAAGAATGTTGAAGACTTCTCCAGAATTTTGATGTGAATCTTGGATCACGATCAGACATGATGGATAGTGGTACCCCACACAGCCTTACCACTTCCTTCACGTATATCTTGGCAAGTTGATCCAAAGAGAAATCTTCCCGAATAGAGATAAAATGGGATGTCTTGATGAGACGGTCCACAATAACCCATATCGCATTGTTTCCTTTGGATGTTTTCAGGAGACCAGTTACAAAGTCCATAGTGATATTATCCCACTTCCATACTGGTATGGGTAGCGGTTGTAATACCCCCTTATGAAGTTGTCGTTCTACCTTTACTTGTTGAAACACCAGGCACCTTGTAGTGTAATCAGCAATCTCCCTCTTCATGTTATCCCACCAATAATGATCATGAAGGTCTCTATACATTTTAGTTCTTCCTGGATGTATAGAGAAAATAGAGCTATGAGATTCATTCACAGGTTCTTTCTTTATCTACGGACTAGATGGAACACATAGTCTTGTACGAAATTTCAATACACCTTTTTGATCAATATTGAAATCACGGAACTTCCCATCTTTTATAGCCTCCATCTTCTCCTGCAGTAAAGGATCTTCTTTTTGAGCCTTCTTGATCTTCTATAGTAATGAAGGTTGAGAAATCATTTGGGATAGGGTTGATGATGTCCCTTTCCTTATAATTCCCATGTCCAGTTTTACTAGATCTTCAATCAAGGGATCTCCCAGGATCCTCATTGTTGCCAGAATAACAGGGTCTTTCCTGCTAAATGCATCAACGACTTTATTTTCTCTTCTAGGGTGATAATGAATTGATCAATCATAGTCTTCAATAAGCTCCATCCATCTCATTTGTTTCATGTTCAATTCTTTCTCTGGGAAAATATACTTTAGACATTGGTGCTCAGTGTATATATCACATTTCTCCCCATAAAGATAGTGCCTCCATATCTTTAGAGCAAAAACAACTGTCTCCATCTCTAGATCATGTGTAGGATAATTTTGCTCATGAATATTCAACAGTCTAGATGCATAAGCAATTACCTTGTCATTTTGCATGAGGACGCACCCAAGCCCTTTCTGAGATGCATCACTAAAAATAAAGAATCCTTCTCCGATAGAGGGTAGTGTTAACACAGGTGCAGTAACCAATCTCTTCTTCAGCTCTTGGAAACATTCCTCGCATTCCTTTTTCCATATGAACATAACGCCTTTTTGAGTCAACTTGGTTAGTGGATTAGAAAGTCGTGAAATATTTTTCACAAACCTTATATAATATCTCGCTATACCAAGGAAACTACGAATCTCAGTTACTGTTGTGGGTTGAGGCCACTCCTCCACAACCATTGTCTTTGCAGGTTCAACCGAGATTCCTTCATTGGTTACGATGTGCCCCAAGAAAGCCACTTGTAGTAACCAAAACTCACACTTGCTGAACTTTCCAAAGAGGCTCTCCTTCCACAGAGTTTTCAAAATAACCCTCAGATGATCTTTATGCTCCTCATGACTTTTTGAATATATCAAAATATCATCAATAAAGACTACCACAATGTTATCAAGGTAGTCCTTAAAGACTCTATTCATCAAATCCATGAAAATAGAAGGAGCATTAGTCAAGAATAAGGGCATAACAGTAAACTCATAATGCCCATATCTTGATCGGAAGGTAGTCTTTGGAATATCTTCCTTCTTCATCCTCAGTTGATGATAACCAGATCGAAGGTCAATCTTAGAGAAGAATTGAGCCCCACTAAGTTGGTCAAATAAATCATAAATTCTTGGAAGAGGATATATGTTCATCACTGTGATCCCATTTAGTTATCTATAATCAATTCATAGCTGCATTGATCTATCCTTCTTCTTCACAAATAAAACTGGTGCCCCCCAAGGAGACACACTCGGTCAGATAAACCCCTTCTCCAACATTTCTTGGAGTTGTTTCTTTAACTCTTATATCTCCACATTTTCCATTCTATACGGGGTCTTTGATATCGGTTGTGATCCAGGTAGGAGTTCAATGGAGAACTCTACCTCACTTTCTATTGGAGGTCCAGGTAACTCCTCAGGAAATACATCCATGTATTCCTGAACAATTGGAACATCTTCTATTTTTATGCTCCCTTTTCCTTCTTCATCATCACCTATTAACTCCATAAAGAAAGCTATAGGAGGTGCTTCTAGATAGGGATCAGTTCGGGATATCTCTCATTGGAAGATAACTATAGGTAGTTTAGTCAAGACTACTGAGATTTCCTTACATCTACATTTGATCTTAGCATTATACATTGACAGCCAGTCCATCCTAGTATAATGTCGAATTCCAACATGGGAATGACTTCTAGATTTGCGATATGATTGTTCTCACTAAAATAAACACTAGAGTCTCTAAACATTATTGATGCATGGATAATCCCACATGGAATCTTGACTGACAACTCTACCTCAAGCAGTTCTGGGATTGATTCTATATTCTTTGCAAACTGGGAATAAATAAAGGAATGCGTAGAACCAGAATCAAACAAATATTTTCTAGTTTTGAGAGGACTATATGAGTACCTACTACCACGTCATTCAGAGCTTCAACTTCAGTTGTTGTGATAGCAAAAGCACGACCTTGCTCCCCTGGCCTTTGCGGAGGATGGCGGTGATTCCCCTCCACTACCCTTTGATTTGGGCATAAATTAGCATAGTGCCTAAGCTATCCACACTTGAAGCAATGTACATAGGGTTAGGCCAGAGCCATCATTCCTCTGTCGTTAGTGTTGGGGAGTTTAGGCTTCACCTCACTATGACAATTCCGAGCAATATGGCCTCCTTTTCCACACTTGTTGCACTTTCCACTTCCGACCAAGCATTACCCCGGATGCTTCTTCCCACATTTATTGTATGTGGTAAGTTGCATTTTCTTTCCACCTCTTCCCTAATCAAAAGTCTTCCCTAAAATGGGCTTCAACGATCTCTTCTTGTCATTTGATTTATGAGACCACTGTGTCTCACCAAACTCTAGCTCGACATTCATTGCACTCCGCACAACCTCCTCGTAGCTATCGTAGTCCCGGTTGGCTAAATTCTTCCGCAGATGAGGTCTCAGTCCACCCAAGAATCTATAAACCTTCCCACTTAGATCCATGACAAAGATAGAGGTATATCATGAAAGTCGGGTGAAGTTCATCCCGTAGCTTCCGACAGATTCATTCTCCTTCTTCTTCAGCTCGAGAAACTCTTTCTCCATTCTCATTCTCATGGAACGAGCGAAATAATTGATAAAGAATATTCCCCGGAATTCTTCCCACTCCATAGCTTCCATCTCTCCTCTCGGCTTCGTGTTTTTGACCAGTGACCACCACTGATCAGCTACTCCCTCTAGGCGATAAACAGCAAGGGTGACTTTTTCTTGTTCCGAACAAAGGAGTACAGAAAAGATCTTTTCAATGGAGCTTATCTATTGTTACGAAACCAAAGGGTTAGTAGATCCACTAAATGATGGTGGTCGTTGATGCATGAAGGACTCAACGGAATGTTTTCCCTTCGTGGTGAGATCGGCCTCTCAGCTTGATTCAAGTTATTATTCATAACTTGAGTCAGTTGGTTCATCATTCGCATGAATGTTTCCATTCCGGCTTCCATCGGAGGGCCGTCATCACATGGTGCATTGTGGTCACCATCTGCACGGTTCCTCCTATTGCCCGACATTTTCTAAAAGAATAAAACTTTAGTGAGAAACTTATTACATTTATGAATCTTTTAACTAAGTCTTCATTCTTAGACAATTACATTTCTCTATAATTCTTTCATAATGATTCATAAGAAGCTTGTGATTAACCAAACATATCCCCCGGGAGTGTCGTAACCAAGAGTGCAGTAAGGCCTGTTATCGTGCACCAGTTCCCGTTCGAGTCTAGCTCAAAGTGGTGTTTTCGGGTTATACCCCTATGTACATCTGTGCCAGAGCCGCCTCTACCTGATCGTATCCAGACAGGGATGTATTTGTTTGATAAATCACTTTCTCAATTATTACCAAAATACCAGGAAGTTTTCCTATATTTAATCTTTTCTATAGGGTTCTTCCTAAAGTTTTTATATCCTAATTTCCACAAATAACTAAACCATCCTTTGATACAAACTATAGCATCCCGTCTTTTTATAACATAAACTTTCATTTCATTACACGGAACTGAGGATCTTTAAGGTTTAGTGTCTTGGAAACAAGGAACATAATATATGAAAACAACATAAAACATTCTTCTTAAACACTTGAAAGTATTATCCTTAAGTTCATCCTAGGTTCATTACTGCATCTCATAACCTGGGTACATACATTAAAAGAAAGGGTGAGCAGAAGTCCCAGTAAGGGAAACAAGAGAAACATTTTTCATGTAAACTTGAGATACTTCAATAAGGACATGAAAAGAACTTTAAGGAATGAGAATGAAATCATGAGATACATCATAGTAAAAATAACATTTTTCCTTACTTGAAGATGTGGCTGAAACATTTAATATTGACAATCATTTCATTTCACCAAGTTCCATCCCCAAGGTGTCATTAAAAATTACCAAGGTTATTCACCAATGTATCAGTCTAAAAAGTCATCTCTAGAGATTAAGTCTTTACCCAATGCATTAGAGAGCTATCTGGGCACACCCTTGACATGTATTTATTATCATGTGATCCACATATATCATCATAAATCATTTAATAAACAACCCATATATCATAAAAGAATTGGGTTTCATTTCATAATCATAATGTTTTAAAAACTGCTTTTAAGACATGATCTTTATGTCACTTTAATCCCACGAAAAGGGAAAGCGGGTTTCATGTATGTAAATCCCAGAATTTAAAAAAGAACATTTTGATATATATGTGAATACCCCTATAGAAATAAGAGATTTGAGTATTTACTTAATAACATAAAATAATTTTGAGAAAAAGAGAGAGGCATTTTGAGATGAAAATTCTGCAGCATAACGGCTACGTTACAGGGTTTTTGAAAACGTTGAAAAGAAAGGGGACATGGGTCACCCAATCATAAATGATCTATAAAAACAGTATAGGGACAGAATATAAATGTTATGAATCATGGTAATGAAATTTTAAGGACATACCATTTTAAATTAAAAACATGGAAGTAAGACAAAAATAAGATTTCTCTTACCAAAAAAAAATTGGTAGCCTAATGGCGTCACTTAAACTTCAATAAAAATGATTTGACAAGATCAAATAGGGTCTCTCATAATATGATCATAAGATATAAGTATGATAGATATAGAGATCATACCCCAACATAATAAAAAGGAACTTGAAAGACTTGACATGAAAATAGAACTTCAAAAAAATGAGAAGGGTGAAAGAATCCCTTAAAAATTCGACAGCCTAACGGCACCACTTAAACATTCATAAAACGAAATGATGAGTTTAAGAGGGGATATCTCATAATATAAACATGAAAATGGCAGTAATATGAATATAAAAGAACATCCTCTCACATAAGAACATGGGGCATAAGGGTAATGACATAAAGGAGATTACATGTAAAGAAAGAGAAAGGTCGGATCCCTTACCTTAAACCTAACTCTTAAAACTCAATGGTTTCGACCTTGAGGGCTTGGGGGAACCTTGGGAGGACTCCTTGGGAGGTAAGGATACCAGAAAATGGTTTGGGAAGATTTGGGAGTGAAAAATAAAGGAGGAAAGGTTGGGTATTTATAGGGAAATTGAGGGGAAAAGGCATTAATGGCCAAGGGACACCTCACAAGTGCTTTTCTCAAAACCATGTCCTCTCCGATGGAATTTACCATGGAGTTAGGCCACATGGGGCCCCCAATACAATAATTAATCACCCTTGTCCGGACAACCCTTAAAATATCTCATGACATCATCATGACACAGTTATGATGGCATTAAACATACCGAAACCCTAAAACTGCATTTTTACTATGCACTGAAAAATTCATCTTTCTCAGAAAAAATCCCAAAATTTTACCTTAACCAAATATCGATGCTCTTATTAAAAATATGAACTCCATTTTATAAAAATAATTTTCCAAATATTTTTAATTTAATTTTTAAATAAAATCACTATTCATCGAGAATTCATTTTTTTCAGAAACAACCCCAAAAATTACCATAACATAATATCGATGCTCTGAGTTCAAAAATAAAGTCCATTTTATAAAAATAATTTTCTAATTATTTTAAATTAATTTTTTAATTAAAAAACAGTATTCACTCGAAAAAAACTAATACTTGATTAATAATTTATGAAACCGTTATTTACCCATTTTATTGAATCTCACTACTTAATCAAGGTGCCTAAATTATATTAAAACTTTCTTTGAGTGAAATTACTAATTAATTTGGTCATATTACTAATCCTAAGCGTAAAATCACAATTCATAATTTACTATTCATCAAAAATTAAGTTGATCTTATTAGACTCCAAATTTCTTACTGAACACTTTTGTAGAAGACCATTTATTGAAAATAATTACACATCGTTAATTATTTAGGGTTTACATAAATATTTTAAAATATCCTTTTTTTCAAAATTCATCAATAAAATACATCCTAAAATTATGCGGACATTTGAAATTTCACAAACATCGCTAAAGGAAGAAATCTCAATTCATTCATCCCAAAGGATTACACATAGAAGCTAGGGTCTCTTCACATAGCCCCTTATAACACCGGCAAAAGACCTAAGTGTAAGGTGTGATATGGTGATAGAATTTGAGCGAGTCTCCGATAACATTGCCCTATTAGTAATCTCAACTAACTTTAACTTCTCTCGTAGGCGTTTCCGTTCAAGCTTGACATGCTAAAGTTCGGCTTGGGCTTGGTCCAAAGCGAAGCCCAAAGATGCCACCTCCTTCCCAAGCTCTGATAAGTGGGCTTCATAAGGTTCGAGTCTACTGGGAGAAGACATCAACTCCTATTTCCACATTAACAATTAACATTTCTATTAAATCATTATGAGTAAGTTAATATACTACTCAAAAAGATTGGGTCGTTACAGTAATCAAGGGAGATGAACCCCCCAAGTTCATGGAGGAAGAATGAGTGATTTGTAGATCATTGTTTTGTGGATATATTATGGTTAAATAATGGTTTTTGTTGATAGAGACATGGATCATAATCTAGTTCTTTTTTATTTGTCTATAGAAGTGGTTAATAGGGCATAAAATAGGCGTGTGGGGTTCAGGTAGCTAGAATACAAATACCGATGTTGGATTTTTCATGGTCATCCCAAGATACGCACTCCTTGGCATGATTTGAGGAAAAAATAGGGGCAGAAATGGTATGGGAGAGATGCATGAATACATCTTGAATTTTTAAAAAAAATCCTCTATACACATTATATAGTCTAAGAACACATACCTGATAGTCTCTTGGTGGTAGAATGTAGAGATTCATGTGAGGATAAGTATCATATGATCTGTATGACCCATACATGATGTGTGACCGGATGTTTTAAGCTCAGTGTGTACTATAGGAGTGAAAAAGAACTAAAACAATAATAAACATGGGAACAACTAGTTTACAAAGGCACGATACAAAGTACATATAACAACACTGTTTTTTTACACACATAAACATGATTTATTACAAAAACTCCTCACTTTATACAACATATAAGATCAAAAGGTCTAATGTCTTTGGATATCAGGAACATTACATAATGACTTAAAACATGAAACAAAATTTTTTTATTAAAAACTTATTTTATGTGACAAATGCATTCTCTTGTACTTAGCATTTCATTGTGCAACCTGAGGATATGCATAAGAAAATGGGGCGCAATAAAGCCTAATAAGGGAGTAAACAAGGAATAACAAGAAATATAGAATATATTTTAGTAATTATTCTTATCAATGGAGCATAAAATAAATTTGAACATAAAGTAATGATAACATGGAAATGTGTCAACGACACATATCATGGAATTAGCATTAGCTCGTGAAACATGGGGCATTATTGAACCCCAATTGCACTTCAATTAGAATGATTAAATCCTCATTCCACTTGAATTATCTTGGTTAAATCCTCATTTCACTTGATGTATCATGACACTAATCATTACCCAATGCATTGGAGTGCTATTAGGGCACACCCTTCTATAACATTTAATTTCATGCATAAGCATGCCACATAGGTCATAAAACATAGAGTAATAATCCTTTATCCCATGATAAATGAATTTTTAATTCATAAATGAAACTCTATAATCAATAAGTAAATTTTTATAATGTTGAATAACCTTGATAGAGAAATTGGCATGGTATTCACTACATGATGACTTTGTCTTGGAAAAATGCAGTGCAATTTCAGCAGCATAACGTCGTGTAATAAGAACACATAAAAATATTTTATGATAGATATAATGGTGTCTCATAATATGTACATGAAATGGATATTAATTGGGACATATAGTTACATGTCCCAACATAAGTACTGGAATTTGGATTCATAGTAAAAAATAATCGCTTGAATGTAAATGAGGAGAGATAAATTTCGTACATAAATTTAGCATTGTATCATGTGTACATGGGAGGAATTAATGGGATAGAAATGTGTCACTCATCATTAAAACATAATGAGGGTAGTATTTTGGAGGTTAAAAATCATACCCCAACATTTATAATTGAAAATAAAAGGGCATTATAGTACTACGAATCTTGGATAAAATGAGAAATTAAGGCATCCCTTACTTGGATTTGTGTTCCAAAGGCTTTGTTGGGGATTGCAAGAGGCTTTTTTCGGGCATGGGGCTCCATTGGAGGATTCTAGGGAGAGGAAGGTAGGGCTTGGAAAAACACCAATGGGATTGAATTAAGAATAAGAGGGATCTTGGTTGGTTTTATATAAAAAAGGATATGGAATTCCTTATTATTTTGGTTTCGGTCACCACACATTAAACTAATCCAAACCACATTCTCGGCCCTGCTATTTTCCCCTGGTTTTTTCCAAAGGGGAGTATAAAAAAATATTTTTACAATGCCAATGACCTAACTTCTTATAATAACTGTGTAGCGTATGTGTAGGTGAGTCACAGTCTCAATGAAATCAATTTTAAAAGGTAAAATGTTTTTATTAATCTTGAAGGGACCAACAAAGCATTTCAAAAGAAAAAAAAAATAATAATAATATCAAATTTTTTCAATGGTAAAACATATATTGGTCAAACATATTTTTTATATTTTTTATTACATCACTATTGGGTCATTATAATGTCAAAAAACTCGTTATATATTTAAATGGTATTTAATTTTTACCCAAAAATTCAAATGTCTTATAAAATTATGAAAAATTTACCGTTGGATTATTTCTACATCCTAATTCCATAAAATAATATTAATTATATCTAAATAATTTTATAAATATGTTAATTTTTACTTTTAATATAAAAACTGTCATTTATCGGAAATTCATGGGTTCTGAAAAAACGGCTTTTAAAACGGTGATAAATATTACCATTGTAATCCTAAAAATTATACGATCATTATTTAATAAAAATTAATTTAGTAATAATATTTTATTATTAAAATTATATTTTATTAAAAAATCCATTAATTCATTATGATATATTTCATAATTTCCTATTAAGTAAAAATCTATTTGGGATTTAAAAACAATTTATAAAGTAACAATAATAAAATGAATGCATATTATTTATTATATTGAAAAATAATGCACGTAATCATAGTAATAAGGTCTTTTTTACATAAACTCTTATAACCCCTGCCTATGTCCGAAGGATAAGGTGTGTGATGTTGACAAACTCTTGGGGTGGCTCGATTAACATCACTCGAGTGGTAATCTCTATCAATTTCCACTTCTCCTGTCAGTGGTTCCATTTATTCTTAATGTTTTGAAGGTTATATTGGTCTTGGTCAAGATATAATCTCAATGATGCCACCTTCTTTTCGTTCTCTGAAAAATGGGCTTCGTATGGGGAAAGTCTACAGGATGAGTCCATCGATTCCTTTGTCTGAGTAAATTCGATCTATTATAGAACAATATTTAAACTAATCATGTGATCACTATTAAAAGACAATATTAGAAACGACAACAATTCGTAAAGGTATTTTGAAATACACAAAATAGAAAAAAATGAAGTGCATATTTTATATAAGTAATTTTCATAATAATACATTTAATTTGATCAAGAGGAATTTTCACTGATAAGTGTTTAGATCATTACAATTTTCCCACTTATGAAATTTCACCATTGAAATTTTATTTTCCCACACAAAAATAGATGCGAGTAACCCTCCTTCATCAATTCCTCTGGTTCCCACTCTACCTCTTCAAACATGGGGTTTCTCCACAACACCTTCACAAGAATAATTGTCTTATTTCATTGATGTTTCTCTCTATGATCTAAGAGCTTCGCTGGATTCTCCTCAAAAGATTGATCACCCTCTAACTATAGTACCTCTAAAGAGAGCACATTCGAAGGATCTACTATGTCTTTCCTTAATAGGGATACATGAAAGTCATCATATACTTTGGTCATGGTAGGTGGATGTGCTATTGGATAGGCCACAACCCTTACATGATCAAGAATATTGAAGGGGATGATGTACATAGGAGTTAACATCAATTTATTTTTAAACCCCATGAATTTCTTCCATAGAGATATGTGTATAAATACCATGTATCAACCTTTGAACACAAGGTCTCTTCAATGGTTATCTACAAAAATATTTTGTCGACTATGGGCTTCCTGGATATTTTGTTGAATGGTTTTCACCTTCTCCACCATTTCCTCTTCCATTTCTGGTCCTAGTAACTTTGTCCATTAACTTCATTATGACATGATAGTGTTCAACACCTTTTCCCTTAAAGGGCATGATATGGTTCTATTAGGATGATCGAGTGAAAATTATTATTATAGTATAATTAAACAGGTGGACGATGTTGGTCCTATCCTCATTTGAAGTCCATAGAACATGATATTAACATATCATCTAGTGTATGAATAGTTTTCTCAGATTAGCCATCAGTTTGTGAATTATTGGCCGTATAGAAGTTCAGTTCAGTGCTTAGATAATTTCAGAGTCTTTTCCAGAACATTGAGGTGAATCTAGGATCATGTTCAGATACAATAGTGAGTAGAACATTATGCAACCTTACCACATTATTGATGTAAATCCATGCATGTTCATCCAAGGATAAATCCTCCCAAATCGCAATAATGTTTGATGTCTTTGTAAGATAATCCAAAACGACCCATTTATCATTGTATCCTCTTGATGTCCTTGTATTTCTAGTGACAAGTCCATGGTATTTTTTTCCCACATCCATGTTGTTATAGGTAGTGGTTGAATCATCCACCTAGTCTTTTTCCTCTCGTCTTCACATGCTGATATACATTCAATATGATATATAAATTCAACAGTATTCATTTTCATATTCTCCCACCAAAAGTTTTCTCAAAGAAATCGATACATCTTTGTGCTCTCCAGGTGAATAGAAAAGGATGAGCTATGCGGGTCATCTATAAGCTTCTTCTTTATCTCTGGATCAGATGGTACACATAATTGTGAACCAAATTTCACAATTCCATCCTTTTCAACCACAAAATATAAGGATTTCCCATTTCTGATAACATCCACCAATTTCAGAATTTCTAAATTCTCCATTGGGAACCATTTATTTTCTCCATGTGGGATGGTTGAGAAATCATTTGAGAAAGGATTGATTATGTTCCTCCATTAATGATTCCCATTTCCTTCCTCTACAAATCTAAGAAGATTGTGTCATTTTTAATTTTCATCATTGATAAAGATGCATGAACTTTTCTATAGAGAGTATTAGCCACCTTGTTTTCCATACCAGGATGGTAGTGGATTAATCAATCATAATCCTTGATGAGTTCCATCAATCTTCATTGGAAAATATTAAGCTCTTTTTGTGTGAATATATATTAGGCTCTTGTGATCAGTGTATATCTCACACTTCTCTCCATAGAGATAATACCTCTAGATTTTCATTTCAAAGATCACAACCACCAACTCTAGATCATGCGTTGGATAGTTTTTCGCATGGATTTTTAGTAGTGTTGGGACATAGGATGTCACTTTATCGTTTTACATCAACACACTATCTAGGACCTTCTTCAAAGAATCACTTAATAACACAAAAGTTTCCCACTCATGGGTAATGTTAGCACAAGCACAATGATAAACATCCTTTTTAAATCCTTGAAGCTCTTTTTCAATTAATCACTGCTAGAAAACATTACTCACTTTTGAGTTCTCTTGATAAGAGGATTGGACAATGATGAAAAATTTCTCACAAATTAGAAATAATATCCAGCCAACCCCAAGAATCTATGGATATCCGTTACCGATGTTGGCCTTGGACATCCCTCAATTGTAGTTATCTTAGAGGGATCCATAGATATCCCAGTGCTTGTGATGATATAACCCAAAAATGAAACCTCCTTAAATTAGAATTCACAGTTGATATACTTTTCATAGAGCTTCTCCTTCCATAAGGTATCTAATATTGTTTTTAGATGCTCCTGATGATCCTACATTTTTGGAGTGTATTACAATATCATCTATAAAAACTATCAAAAATTTGTAAAGGTAATATCTAAAGACTCTATTAATCAATTCCACGAATATTTCTAGAGAATTAGTGAATCTAAAAGGGATTAGTATGACTTTATTGTGCCTATATCTTGTATAAAATGTAGTCTTGGGGATATCGTCTTTCATCACCATTACTTGATAATATCTAGACCGCAAATATACATTAGAGAATTATTATTCTCAACGTAGCTGATAAAAAAAGTCATCATTTTGTGTTAGAGGATTCTTGTTCTTTATCATGATTTTGTTTATCTCATGATAATCAATTCAAATGCACAATTACCGATCATACATTTTTACAAAGAGGACTTGTGCATCCCATGACGAAGCACATGGACATATAAACCCATTATCCAGATTCTCCATTAGTTCTTTCTTTAGCTCCTCAATCTCCACAACAACATTTCTATATGGATTCATGGATATTAGCAATGCCCCACACACATGAGCCTCAACATGGTTGGTGAGGACTCTTAAGTGCATCCAGACGACGCAAGATCAAATCCCGACAGAGGCAAAATTTCCAAGGTACTATAAGAGGCACTGTAGCAGTATTGTAGCATCAATGATATGGGAAATATAGATGGAACATCTTGGCACTGTAGTAGTTGGGAAATTTTCCCCGTTTGGGCCTTCGGGCCATCGATTTTGTCCCCGAGTCCTTTAAGTCCTTCGGGCCACCCTCGCCTTCGGGATAGTAAGGTCTTCAGGCCTCCTCAAGCACTTAGGGACACCTTAATTGCATATGCAAACTAGAAAACCTACAAGGAATGATCTCTATAGAAGGATCAGCAATGAGCTTTCACCACAGTAGAAGCTACACAGATTTCATGAATGAGAGGCTATGGAACCTACCATCGGGATAAGCTTTTTCATGCATGGGATAGCCTAGTTAAACAACCATGCGAATGTGGATAGCTGATTTCATGATGAGGATGCAAGGGAGAAGAGGTTCCAAGTAGTTAGTCTGGGTTGTAAGTAATGTTTAAAGCCTATGGGAAATGAATTCCTCTATGGCCTACAAGAC
Organism: Viscum album; assembly: GCA_963277665.1. Classification (NCBI taxonomy): domain Eukaryota; kingdom Viridiplantae; phylum Streptophyta; class Magnoliopsida; order Santalales; family Viscaceae; genus Viscum; species Viscum album. The sequence continues at coordinate 1,870,769,387 of OY728159.1, forward strand.
ATGAAATAATTATGCCTAAGGGCCTTGTAAGGTTTCCACCTCACCCCTTGAAAGGTGCATTATAAAAATAAAAAAAATGAAGGCCTTCAGGCCATTAACTAGATACAAATTCCCCATATATATGGTCAATTGAGAATTCAACATCTCTTCTTGGAGGAAGACCAATGAATTCCTCGGGAAACACTTTAGTGAATTCCCTCAAAATAGGAATGTCTTCAAGGATGGATTCCTCCTTAGACTCAATCATCTCATCCAGATATGTAGGATAATTAGGCAGTAATATCCACACTTGAGATGATGAGGCTATAGAAGATTCATCTTCCTCTTTACACTTGTATAGAATCGGGGGTTGATTCTCCATATGGAAGGTGATTTACCTCTGACGACAATTTATGATGGCTATATATAAGGAAATCCAATCCATGCCAATAATTTCATTAAATTATACCAGAGGAACAATGATGTGGTTCTCAGGGATTTTCACTAAAAAATTAAGATAGGGGAGGAGTTATATTTAGGGGATGAAATGATTCTCCATTTTTCCATACTCACTGACATCTTTACTTCCCTGATTTTTTGTGGTGTTGATATTGTTCTACTAAACATTACCATTATAAAAGAATGAATAGAACCATAATACAAAAGTACATTCACTATTCTTGAATGAAGAAGTAGTGTAACTGTCACCAGTACGTTTTTGGGATTTACTTCTGGGGTAGTGGTGGAAAAATCTCTCCCTTCCTTCCTTGGAGTTTGTTAGATTCCACTGAAAACCCTTGTCTTAGGGAACTGGTTTGTAAGGTTCCATGATTCTTTGTAGATGAAGTAATGAATAATTCGTTGAAAGTTCAATGGGGATTTCCTCTCCTTTTTCACAGCTATGAGTTTCTCTGCTTGGTAATTAATGGCTAGGTTCCCTTCTCTTCCACACCAAAAACATTTCCTCATCCCCTTCATACAATTTCCAGGGTGCTTCTTTCCATATATTTTTCAACTGGGGTTCTGGGATTTCATAGCACCGTTGGATCTATCCATAAATACTATAGAATTGATGTCTACCACTCCTTTTTTATCCCCATGATACCCCTAAGATTCTCTAATCACCATTTCAACCATTGGGCACATCAAACAATCTTCTTATAGATGTCAAAGTCATGGATCACCATGGCTTTCCCCAGGCAAGGTTTTGTCCCACCAATGAAGCGGTCGACCTTGCATTCGGTGGTAATGACAAAGATGGAGGAATATCATGCAAGACATTGATGTTTTCCTCATTTGCTCCAATGGATTCATCGTCTTTTTGCTTGAGGTAAAGGATGTCTCGTTCTATTTTATGTTGGAGGGTGCACAAAAAATATTTATCAATTTTTTTTCCAAACATCCTTCCATTCCAACGCCTTGATCTATTCCTCAGGCATCATATTTTTTATCAATGTCCACCATTGATTATAATCAACCACCATTAAGAATCCATACGAACTTTATCTTGTTTGTAACATTGAAGGATTGAGAAGATCTTATCAAAGGAGTTCATCCATTATTTGGAAATTGGGGTATCATATGATCCAATAAAAGATGGAGGTCATTGTCTCATGAAGTTCTCAATTGAGACCTTTTCATTCTTAAGAGTCGTTGAATGTTCTTCTTGAACCATTTTTATATTCATATATTGAGTTAACCGAGAGAGTATGATGACATAGTTCATGATTCATTCTCCCATTTTATTGGGCATCTCATTACAGCAGTCATCACATTGATCTTCACATCAGTTGTTAGAGCGAGTCCTCCTATTACTGGCCATTGGCTTGAATAAAAGGAATGATATGGGTAACACATAAAGGGTAACCGAAAGACAATAATGGATGACCTATAAATAAATTTTTTCCCTTACCTTTTGAATGTATATGCTTCAATCTCTGTTATCCATGATCTATTTTCTAACATATATTCTTATGGGCATATTTTTTAATTCCCTTAATAACGGTTCATACTAAATTTGTGAATTTACCAAATAATATCACCTAGGAGTGTCGTATCCAATAGTGTAGCAAGGCATGTTGTCGTGTAACTGGATACACCGAGTCAAGCATGAAACTCCTTGTCAGAGCATCCACTCGTACGTACAATTATTTTAGTGTCACCTCTACCTGCTCATATCTGGATGTGGATGTATTTTCATGAAAACCCACATACTAAATACAGACCAAAATTTTAGAGATGTTCTTATTATACTTAGTCTTATCCCTAGGGCTTTCATAAGGATTTTCTAATCTTAATACCAAAAATAACTAAACATATCCTATTATACCAACTATAACAACCATGTTTGAATTACACACATAATCAGGATTTATTACATAAACTCATCAATTTATACAACATAGATGATCAAGAGGTCTAGTGTATTTGGGGCGTAGGAACATTACATAACGACATAAAACATGAAACATGACATCTTTATTGAAAACATCAATTACATGACCACTACATTCCCTCATACTTAGCATTATATTGTGTAACCAAAGGCATGCATAAGAAAAGGGTTAGATATAAAGCCTAGTAAGTGAGTAAACAAGGACTAACATGAATAATAGAATAATTGTTAGGAAATTGGCATATCAATGGAGCATAAAAGTGACATGAACATACATAACGATAATATGGAAATGTAGATACTACACTGAACATGGAATTAGCATGAGCCCGACTTATTGCACATGAAGCATGAGTAAACTGTAATTTCACATTAATTAGAATCACTACATACTAATTAAACATGAATTAGCATTATTGAATCCCCATTTCACTTGATGTATCATGATAATAATAATTACCCAATGCATTGTAGGGCTATCAGGGCACACCCGTATTAATCATTTCATTTCATGCATAAGTGTGACACATAGGTCATAAAACATGGATTAATCATCTTTTATTCCATAACAAAGGAACTTATAACTCATAAATAAAACTATATAATAAATATTTAATGAAAAAATGTGAATACACTTTATTGAAAATGGGCATGGTATTCAATACATGATTACATTGGCTTGGAAAAATGCAGTGCAATTTCGGCAGCATAACGGCATGACATAAGAATACATAAAAATGGTTGATGGGAGTGAAAGGTGTGTCTCATCATATTTAAATGAAATATAAAGTAAGGGGGTTATATAGATACATTTCCCAACATAAGTAATGAAATTCAGATTCTTATTTCAAAATAATTTATTGAATGTATATAATGAGAGAGAAATTTCATAGAGAATTCCAGCATGGTAACAGCTGTACACGGGAGGCATTAATTAGAGAGAAATGGGTATCTCATAATTCAAAAATAAATAGGGAATTATAGGAGAGGTTATAAGTCATACCCCCAACATTTATAATTGATAATAAAATAGGATAACAATGTTAATAAACATGGATAAAATGAGAATGTATGGAATCCCATACTTGGAAGTGTGATCCTAAAGGCTTGGGAGAGGCTTGAGAGAGGCTTGTTGAGGGATTGGGGTCCCCTGGGAGGAATATAGATAGAGGAGGGAAGGGATTGGACGAACTCAAAAGGATTTTAGTTAAGAGGAAGTGGATCTTCTTCAGTTTATAAAGGAAAGAAGAGAGAATTCATCATTGTTTAGGTTTGGGTCACCACACATTAAACGAATCCAAACCACAAGCCAGACCACGGTTTTGACCATGTTTTTTCCAAAGGGGTGTAGAAAAAAATATTTTATAAGGCCAATGACTAAACCAATTAAAATAATGGGTTTTCATATGGGGCAGTGAGTCACACTCTCAAGGAAATCAATTTATAATGGTTAAATGATTTTATAAGTCTGTAAGGGTCCACTAAAGCATTGTAAAATAAATAAAACAAAACTTAAATCACATTATTTTAATGATAAAACATATATTTTCTGAAAAATATATTTATGTTATTTTATTACATCACTATTGGGTCATTATGATGCCATAAAACACATTATATATTTAAATAATATTTAATTTTAACCCAAAAATTCTACTGTCTTAAATAATTATTAAAAATTCACCATTGGATAATTTTGATGTCCTGGTAATAAAAATAATATTCAATATTTTCTAGATGATTTTCTAAATATGAGAATATTTTCTTTTAAAACAAAAAACCGACATTTTTAAAAAATTCACGTGTTTTGACAAAACGGTTTTCAAACCCAAATAAATATTAAAATTGTATTCTTAAAAGTTATATGATCATTATTTAATAAAAAGAAATTTATAAATAATATTTATTATTAAAATATTATTTCATTATAAAATCCAATAATTCATAAAAATAGATTTCATCATTGAATATTAACTAAAAATAGTGTTTGTGCTTTAAAAACTATTTACAGTGTGACAATAATAAAATGAATGTATATTTGTTATTAAATACAAAACTAATGCACATAGTCATAGTGTTATGGTCTTATTACATAACACCTTATAACACATGCATAAAACTGAAGGGTAAGGTGTGTGATGGTAAGAAAATCTTGGTGTGGCTCAGATAACATCGCTTGGGTGGTAATCTCTATCATCTTCCACTTGTCCCATAGGCAGTTCCATTAGAGTTTAACATGTTGATTCTCATCTTGGACTTGGTTATGAGTGAAGCCCAATGATGGCACCTCCTTTCTGAGCTCAAAAAAATGGGATTTTATAGGAAAAACTTACCTAATGAGGCCATCACTTCCTTTATCTATGTAAATTGGATTTGTTAAATCCCTATATTAATACTAATCATGTGATCACTATTTAAAGAGTATTAGAAATGGTAACAATTATTAACGGTATTTGAAAAAAAAACATAAAACCAAGGAAGTTCATATTTTATATAACCATTTTTTATAATAAGACATTTAATTATATATAGAATAATTTTTATTGATCAATTTTTTGGTTGTTACAGTATACAAGCACATGCTATAAGGGAATGATATTCCATGTACCACACATACATGTCATGTAGTCCCACATTGCATGTCATTCCATGTGAAGGAAAGGACATGACTACAACACTCAAAGGATTTAAACTGGGAACTCAATGTTTGAAAACATATATGAAACATGACACATATATTATACGGTAATATAATACCCCAAGAAATTATTATATATTTATTTAAAAAGAAATTAAATCCCTTTTGATAAATTAGGATGCACACAACAGTGGTTTTAAGTAAAACACGATACATTATTAAAATATTATTATTTAAAAAGTGACCTTTATAACCTAAATGTTATGTTGATGGGTATGAATAGAACAAACTATATTATGAAAATTAGGTTATCTATTTAGTATAAAAATATTAGAGACATTTAAAATGAAATGATTTTTTAAAACATGTATTTTTATAAAAGATTTTTTAATCACACTTATCAGACATAATTTAAAATAATTTGTTACCACTTTAATAAATTTTATTCTAAAAAATTAACATTATTTTTTAAATTATAATATCAAAATTATCTTAGGGTTAATTGTTTGAATTTTTCTAAAATCATTCATTTTTCAATTAATTGTCAAAAATACTATTTTTTTTCGAAAACTGCCATTTAATTTAAATCATTCACAATGATAAATTATATTTTAAATATATTTTAATGTAATATTAGTTTAATTATATTATAATCCATAAAATTTATGTTAGTTTAATCAATTTAAGATTCAATTTTTATATTAAAACCTTTTACACAAATGAGAATCTTCCCTATAGAAACCCGTTTTTTCATCACATATGCAGATAAAATTTAAATTGGATTTTTTAAACATATATAAATTGAATTTGAAAATAAATGGATTCTAAATTTGGAATTATTAAAATTTATATAATCAAAAAAGTTTAACATAATTTTTGACTATTATGAATAGTAAATGTAGTAAATATTTATTATCATGGTTAAGGTAAAAACTATTTTACCTAGTGGTTAAACATAATAAATAATGGTAAAATGACATAAAACTCATATAAAACCCATTTTATAACCATATTTCAACATTATCACCACCAACGACCACTAATTACCCATTTTTTATCCTTTTATTCTGTGAAAAGTGTGGCTATAGTCTATTTTTTTATAAAATTCCATGTGCATCTTTTCCCTCACTCTCTCTTTACTTATTTGCACCTATCAATACTTTTTTATTTACCAAAACCATAAATATTATATTCAAAACATCCTTATAAAAATTCTAAGTCTACTATTCTTCCCAAAAGACAAACCATATGGGTCTTTATGGGGAGATCCAATGAAGGTTTCTATAAGAGAAGGTAATTGTCTTAATTAAACTCTTTGATTTTCTTTCATTTCATTTCACATTAAATTATGTATCAAAATATATAATATATTAAAAAAAATATAACATATAATTATATTTTATTATGTTTATGTATTAATATTTTTTCATCTCTTTATCCATCAAATGGGAAACGAAATCACTGATCGTGTGTACAGCGGACTATCGCCTCGAAAACAGATGTAACATGTTTTCCATAAACACATATCAGATTTTTATATAATAATAGATTTAATATATATATATATATATATATATATTATTTTTTATATTATTATATAATTATAATTAAAATATCACATATTTTTACTAACTTTCCATTTCTTTTAAATTATGATAACACTGCTCATGTGTACGATGGACAACCGCCTCGCTGAGTGACGCGATTCATTTTTCAAATATAATTTACATGGAAAAAAATAAGGATAAATTAATTGAATATATATGATATATATGATGTGATATTTATTCTGTAAAACCAATATATCACCCACTTCTATAAAATTTCATTTACTAAGTAAATGATAATGTCGCTTCTGTGTAAAAACATCATCTCATCTCCTCGAAATGATATGAATCATTTTCAACATTCAAATCTAATAATGAATAGAAAAATTTATCAAATGAAAATAATAATATTTATAATATTAATATAATTCTACAGATGATGGAAGTTTATATTATTCCCAAGAATTGGAACTTTGATGACAAAATATATATGATTAAACTAGGCAATTAATACATGAAACAATTAAAATAATGAAATATTATTAACAAACAGGTGGTAAAATATTTTTTAAGATCACATATGATATTATAAATAGTAATTTGTTTATATAATATATTAATAACATGTATATTAATATTATACATGATTTTAAATAACATTTATCCAAAAGAAATCATGAGGTAAGAGACTTAATCTCAATTTCCCATTGTTGAGGAATATTGTAATTTTGTACACATAATTTATTTTATATGGTGTATATAATAAGAATTTTATATGTAATATAATTATCCCATAATAATTAATGGTATTTAATGTTTATATTTAAATTTTTTAATGGTATTTGAATTAAAATTTACTATATGCTAAATAATTTTATAATAAAATTTATATTCTTTAAGTTATAATAATTCTTCATTTTCATTGATAATATATGATTATGTGTGTAACTAATTTTGAAATTATTTATTATTATAAACAATTATTTGAAGTGTATTTAAATATGATACATATAATCAATGCATTAGTTAGTTCTGACTTCAACATTATGATCTTTGTGAAGGTTTATTTCAAAATCTCATTTTAATTGAGATTGTTTATGCTCTAATTTAGATTAAAGGAAATTTATTGATCCTTAGATAATAAAAAGTTTAATATTATTGTAATCTGGTTTTTAGGATGTTTTCATTCCATATACATCCTCTTGATTAATTGGTTTTCTCATTAGATGAATCAATTGGGTAGCAGTAGTTAAATGTGTTTGTGGTGTATACCTAAAGATTAGTTTTACTCTATCTTGTGAAAGGTCTTGAAAATAGAGGTATCAAGATAACTAACATGACGAAATACAATAATTTATAATTTCATTCATTATGAATTTAGAAATTATTATCCATGATTTTTTCCATGATATTATCTCTAGATGCATTTTCATTCATAGATTTTCGATTAAATGGAATGTGGTTTTAGATATTTTACTTTATATATTGATCAGGAATTATCTATTCATAGATGTAATGATATTTAAATGGAATGTTTGTTCAGTTATTTATTATTCTATATTGGTTTTCAGTTTTTTAAATTGGATATAATTTTCATAATGTAACTTTTATAGAGAATTTGAACCCATCATTATTTTATACATTTCCAAGGAATCTGAAAAGTTTACTGTGAATGATATGAAAGGATATGATAGAGAAAATAATGATATTACTGAAAAAATTATTTTTTAATTTTTTTCCAAATTTTATAACAAACTCAATTCTGAATCTAGTTTTTTAAGACTACTAATCAATTTTTCCTTTTATGATGTGGTCACATGTATTTATTTCCAATTTCATAATGTAACCAATGACTCTATGTTAATGGTGTCGGGGTTGTTTACGCTTGGTATACAAGGAATTTTATTAGAAACATTTGGAACTGTATTAAGGGAAAATTAGATTTTGGAATATAAAACAATGATAATCACTGGGGATACGTAGAGATTAATAACCTGATGTTTTGTTATGTTAAAGATTATGTGGTTTTCCCTAGAAATTGAACCTTGTTTGGATTCTACAAGTGTACATGGTTCTGGAAAAGTTAGAACTATAGTTAATAACTTTGGAAAGGTCATTTTAGATACAAATTGAGTATTAAGAGTAACAGAAAAACAATAATTACTATGAAACTAGATTTAAACTTTTATGTGATATGGTTTGAATAATACACGTTAGATTTATAGACCATTATAAAAAAATTTGAATAAATTATGAAAATGAATGACCTTGGTTAAAACTAATATGTCCCAGATTTAAATGAAGGTGCCATATTTTAGAAATACTATTAATTATTATATTGTTTCCCCACTATTATTATTGTTTCTCAAAATATTCTTTTTTATTAAATTCAATGGATAGAACCCTGTGAAATCGTATTAAAAAACATGTCAAAAAATGTGGTGACTATGAGAATATAAATGGGATGATGACCAGAGTAAAATATATCATTATTATTCCTATAATTTATCCTAAGATATAATAATAATATTATACCTTAATGAACTCTCAAACTCCCCAAAAAAGATAAGGACAAAGTTCAGTAAAGCATAAGTGGTAGAGACCAATTAAGAAAGAAGGACTAATTTCATTCATGCCATAAATGTGGATAGAGACACCCTGGATGGTGTCTTCAAGTAATGAAATAATGTTTTATGTATGGAAAATAATGGCACACAATAATTAATTTCCATATAAAAATTAAGTGTATGATGGAGGGAAATAAATTTCATCAAAATTATCGATTTATAGTTAGTTGTCCTAAATTTAGGGAACCTAAGATGTATATGATTCCATTCCCTCTTCTGAAGTTTAAATCACAACCAAGGAAGGATATATAGAGAAATATAATGGTTGATATATTTTTTTTGGGATTCTAAAATTATATTTCATAATAAATTTTTATCCAAATATATTTTGGTTATAATAATCCTGATACATATTACTATTGAAATAAATTTTTGAAAAATATGTACCATTATTAACTTTTGAATTATAGATACCATCACATGTTTATGAGCTTATGATTGATCATAATTTTATTTTCTTAAACACATATTTTTTTGGTTTTCTGTAAAGAAATTTTACTATGATTAAGGATATTTTGGGAGAAATTCATCAAAATTCAACCCGTTGGTTATGTATATGTTTTAGAGAAAAAATTATTAAAGGAAGAATTACCACCCTTCTTTGGACATATGTTAAAAGGTATTGGTATCCTTTAGGTTTTATCTTGGCTTTTATGTTGAGGTACTAATGGGTTATTACAATTTGGGAATGTTATAGGAATGATATTAATATGGTTTCAGAAAATGGAAAACCTGTATAATAGTTGAAAAACTATCACATCTGGTAAGTCCATGAGTTTTAAAACCACAACTAATGGATGCTAAGGGTTGATAAACTACCACTAAACTATATGATATTTTCGATAATATGCCACAATTTTTACTTAATCTTTTTAATGAATATGTATTAATGTTGAACTAGTGGTGTTACTTTTGGTGTTTACATATTAATAACATGTGATAACCATATTGGTTTTTAAAAATAATTATAAATAGTTAAAAATATTTGTCACTATTTCCAGGATATTATGATCCATTAAAAGTTGATTTCATTACTTCATGAAATAATATTCATTTTTTGATATTCATTTCTAGGAGTAAGAGATGAACTGGAAATTGAAGAGAGAATAAACAAAGGAAGAAATTATTCTCATTAAATAACATTATATCAAGTATGAATATTTCTTTATTTTCTTATCCAATAATAGAATTCCTCAACTTTAAGAAATTGATCTTGAAATAAGAATTTTATCAAATTAACGGCACATCAGATGAATCAATGTCATTTTTAATCATCACAAATTTATGGATATTTTATTGTTTACATTTTATATATTATTTAAATTCTTATGATCAATGAACTCTATCAACTTCCGTCATTATTTCAGCATTACTATTTTCTTCCATGTTCATACCTTCTCATCCCACCTATGTTCTCATACATGGAAACCAAGTTATTTTTAAATCTATATGTTCTTTAATATTTATCCATAAATATTTTTATAAGAATTTTCATCCCTTTTTATGATGTGGGTTTTTCAAAAAAAAAATCAAATTGAAATCCCTTAACTTCCAAGCATAATATCAAATTGTGAGGGCTTAATTTATTGAAGGTGGGGGGAATATAACACCATGAGATTTTTAAAAAAGGAATATCATGTTCACTATCATATATGAAACAAAAAATCAATTTTATAATATAATTTTACAAATCAAGACTTTATATTATATTTATTTTTAAATATATTCAATCTCTTAATGACTTGTGATGTACGCGACATCGGGTGCAAAAAAAACCAAAAATTATATTAAAATATTATTATATTAACATGACCATTATAATATAACTAGTAAGTTAGATGTAATGAATAGGACTGACTAAAATTTTGAAATTATGGTTATCTATTAATTATACATAATATAAGAATCAATCGAATGAAAAATATGCATTTTTGAAAAACATAATTTTTCTTAAGGCGGTTTAGTAACGCTTTGGGAAAATAATTTAAAAATAATTTTTAGCTATTTAAAATAATTTTTTTCATATAATTAAATGAATATTTTAATTCATTATATCAAAATTAAATTTGGGCGAATTTTTGGTATTTTTTTGAAATGTATCATTTTCAATGAATAATTAAATATACTGATTTTTATCGAAAACTACCTTTTAGATTAAATTAACTATAAATATAATATATATTTTTTTAATGTAAAAATAGATTCATTATACAATAAAAAATAAAATTTAGTATAGTGGAATCAACTTCATATTGAATTTTGATATGAAAACTTTCTACACTTATGAAAATTTTCAATTTAGAACCCTACTTTTTCATCATGTCTACAAAAATAAGTTTAAATTAGATTATGCCACTTATGTGAATTGAATTTTTAAAAATTTATTAAATATATAGAATAATAATAATTTATATTATCTAATAATTTCAACTTAATATTAGACCGTTATGAATGGTAACATCAATAAAAATTAATTACCATGATGACGATAAAAACTATTTTACTAATAGGTTAAATTAAAAAGAAAAGGGCTAAAATTACCTAACAACTTGTATAAAACCCATTTTTTGTGCATATATCAACCTCATAACTTCTGAGGGTTTATAATTTCCCATTTTTGAGCCTTTGTAAATGTGAAAAAAATTGGTACACATTATTCTTTTAACAAATTTCATTTGTGTCCTCTCCCATATTTATAATGGGAAACTCCCTCGCATAAATTCCTCAAACCTCTAAAAAACTGTGTGTAACATCCCATCTTAGGAGCCACTAACCCACTACCCCAATCCATCTATTTACATGTCCTAAGCATTCATCCTCTTACTCCCGAGGCTCCTATCTAGCAGCAAGGGTCCGATGATGGAATCATGGGGAGACTATACACTCATGATTAGAGTAACAAAACAGTATATCAATAATAACACAAAAGTAGAAATATAATGATAATAAAGTAGTTTAAGATAATAATAAATTAAAATAAATAATAAATGAATAAATAGATAACACCAAATGATACAATCATTAATGAACATGTGGTGGTACAATGTACAATAAAATCATATACAATCGGTGATTCAACAAATGATAAAAAAGAAATAAAAAAGCCTAAAAATTAATCTCTTACAGAGTATCAATAATTAGATAAGTATTATGATCTTAATACATTTATTAAAATGTAAAATCACAAGAATAATATGTGGACCTAAACCTACATCCCTGATGTCTGTTTGGGTACCCCAGAGCAATGGCAGCCTGATCATGGTGCGATATATACTATGTAGGACACCAGTAATGGTGTTTAATTACATCTAGTCTATTAGTATAAAATGAAATAGTGTTTAGGTATATCAATATTTCAGTAAACAAATAATCATAATTATTTTGGTCTGAGTTTCCTCAAAAGGCTCTCAACTGACCATACCTACTTCGACCTAAGATGAAAGATCCATGAACATGTGGAAAGAAGTATATGAATGGGTATATATGTGGTATATAAAAGTATTGATCTTTACAGCCATATATATATATAACTACTGGCTAGGACTAGAGCCAAAACATAGTCATCCATGGATATCAGTACCAGTCTCATAGAAATTCAAGTGATGGCATGCATGAAAATCGTAATCAAATGGGACATCATGCCCACATATTATCAATCAAGAAGAAGGAAATGACCAAATAACATAATCTATATGGGATTCCATTCATAAGGTATTCTATACACATAAATCATAGTAATGGGACACCATTCCCATGTATCACATTTATGGGATTCTATTCATGAGCTTCACATGTTAAGAGGGATTCCATTCCTGAATATCATAAAATACAAGGGAGCCATGCAAGAGAGATTCCATGCACATGAATCACAATAATGGGATGCCATGACCAAGTATAAAATTATATATATGGAATACTATAACAGTGTATCAATTTAATGGTATTCCATTCCCATTTATTAAATTATATATAAAGTCTCTATGCCCATATATCACATTATATAAATGTGGCGTGATGAGCATGTATAAATTGAGACACCATTCCCAGTATCATAGATAATAATCTAAAATAGGCATGAACATTTAAAATAAAGAAATATCCTTTCTTATTAAGTATTTAATAGTATAATTAATATACATAATAAAGTTCATTTCATTTTTAAGTAACTAAGAAGTTCATGAGAAGCCCCACGTCATTTATCATTCCATTATGTAGTTAGACCATTTCTAATATATAAACATCTCAAGGGCCAATGGAGAAATATATTCCAATATAGTTCATTATGATACATCTCATTTGACCAAACCCAACAAAATTCATAAAATTCCATATATATCTTCACATAATACTGAAGAAATCAAGTCTTTAATTTAGTAGTTCATTAAATTCCAAGTGTAATTCCTTACTATAAGTATCCCACTCAATTATAATTATCCATTTCTTTTGTGGAAGATGTATGTAAAATATTATAAATAATTATGATAAACTATGAGAGTAATCCACACCACTTGTAATTCATTTAATTCCATTTAATCAACTCATTTGATGAGAAACATTATAATATGATTCAAACGGCGATTTTAAGTTAAATGATAAGGAACGTGGTTGTGGAATACAAGAAACACACCCAAATGGGGTGGTTATTGTTGATGTGAAAAACCTCAAATGGAAAATTTATATACAATATTACTAACTAATTTATGTTTTTAGGTTGAACTCATAAAATATTGATTTTTGATTGGAGTTGGTTAAAGAGAAATCAATGAAAAAAATGAACACACTAAAAATAGATCAAATTAGCTCACAATAATTTATCATTCCATACAGAGAAGTAAAATGAAATAATAATAATTAGGAGTGAATATATTACTAATACGATTCCAATAAAAATATATATTCTTGAATCGTGGCTCATATGGAGGAGATCTAATTATCTTGAAGAGATTGAGAGGAGTTGCCTCTGAGACCTTGGGCACCATACTATTTCCGAAAGAAAACAAGGTTTCAAGCCCATGTTAACACCCTTTAAAAAAGACCCATGTGATTCATGATGTGAAAAAAGATCAAACCATGAATTCCTATGGTTAAATCCCTTATTATTTTAAGTATTTAATATACTAGGCCAAACCCCATGAAACCATTTCACATCATGAATGAGATTTACGATGTGGATATCCTTAAACAACTATTCATAATAGCATGGTATACATGTTATTCATTTTGTGTTCAATATAGACACCATTATTTTGAAATAAATAATAAAACAAATCATTAAAAAACATTTATTTACATTTAATCCCTTGGAATATAACTCTGATTCGTAAAATTAAAAATTACTCATCCCTCAAATGATGGATTAATTTTTTTTATAAAATTAAAACCAATAAAAAACATAGAATGTTACAATTTTTACAAAATAAATCATACCAAAATATATCCCCAACATACTTATCTACATTCTATATGTATAGTTATTCCAAAAAAAACTAACCCTATGGTCCTTAAGAGGATATCCAAAGGGGGTTTATTTACTAGAATGTGATTTTCCAAATAAATCTATTCCATTTTATTTATTATCTCCCCGCATTAAATTATTTTTTAACACTAAAAATATAATGACACCATTATATACCATATCCTATAAAAAATTGGGTTGATTAAAAAATATTTATACATCTCTTCCTCCATCAAATGGGAGATGAAATCATTACTTGTGTCGTTGGGGAGGGGTTATTACTTGGTTTTGGATCCTTAGGTCCTTGAACTAAAACCATGTGACTTTGGGCCTATTATTCATATAAGGGTTCACCCTCAAACCATTTATAAGAGGTTTTACCCAAAAAATTATTAATAATGTATGGCCATCCCGCTTTCATGCAAAATCATCGATCATGTGTACGGGTGGACTACCGCCCCCCAAATCGATGTAACTCGTTTTCCATCAATAAATCTCACGATTATATATAATGATGGATTTAAAGTATTTGTATAATATTTTAGATATCATTATACTTATGTCATTATAATATCACATATATTTTCATACATTCCATGTGGCTAAAATTATGATATTGTCGCTCGTGTTTATAGCGGACTACCACCTTACGAAGCTATGTGATTCATTTTTCGCATACGATTTACAGGAAAGATAATTAGGATAAATATACTAAATATATGTGATATATGAGTTATCTTATATTTATTATGGAAAATATATATCACCCACTTCATTACTCATTCGTCCTTTAAGAAAACGATAACATCGCTAATGCGTATGTACGACTTACCCTCTTCCAAGAGCATTGTGATCCATTCTTCTGATTCAAATTTAAATAGTGACTTTATAAAGGTATGTAACAAAGAAAAATATATTTATAACAATAATATAATCCAGGATATTATGTAATAGTATAACATGTTCTTGATCTTTAGCATTTGTGAAAAAACACACATGAGCAAACATGCCAATTAACACCTGAAACAATGAACATAATGAAATAATATTAAAAAACATGAGGTAAAATATTATTAGATGATAATATATGATAAAATAAGTATTAATATTTTTATTATATAAATTAATTAAAATATTAAAACAATAATAAAATTGTTTAAACCATGTTCAACTAAAAAGAACCACTAGGTAAGAGACTCATATCAATTTCTCTTCTTTCATGCGTATTATAATGTTATGCACCTAATTTATTTTATATGACATTTACTACCCTGTTGGCTTGTAATATCAGTATTACATAATAATTTTTGGTATATTAAGTTTCAATTTTAATTATTTACCGGAGTTTTACTTAAAAGTTACAATGTGGTAATGAATTTTGTAACTCAATTACTTTTCATCGAGTTATATTGCTTCTTTATTGTATATGATATTATTAGATTATGTGTATAAGGAATTTTAAATATATTATGTTTTGTATAGAAATTTTTATATGGATTTACATTTTATACACATAATCATCTCATTTTTTAATTCAAACTTCAATGTTAGGAACATGGTAAGGGATTAATTCACCATCTCATTAATTCACTATCTCATTTTATTAAATAAATTTTTACCCACATTTTACATTATAAATTATTTTTAATGTAATCTTCATACTATTTTCCAAACAATGTATGTTACGATTTTAGTAAAATTATGAAAGGAATCTTTGTTTTAATGTGTACGACATATAAAATATTTTCCATCATCATGAGAATCCAATGTTATAATGATTCCTTTATATTTTTACAAGGTTATTTTAAAAGGAATATTTTTTCAAAATATTTTCTAAACATTTTGTTTTTGAAATATTTTCAAATTTAATAATGATATTTTCCTCAAGAATGTTTTTAATGCCATTTTTATGGAATTTCTATTTATCAATCAAATCAAACATTAATTTTAGTCCTGAACCACTATGGATATATTTTATTGATACCATCCATATAAATTCTCTAGATTTTTTATGATTAGCTTGACTAGGGAATTTATTGAAATTCTATTTCTTGATTATTGTTTGTAATAATTAACATTCCCTTGAAATATTCACATTCTTATCTTAATTGAACATTAAATGTACTTAAAATATCTATATTATTTATTATGGATATACATGGTACAAAAAATTTATATCTTTTCTACAGATGGAATTTTTCTTTGAAAGTTATATGATTGACAGGAAAAAATATTATTCATTCGTATTCTTCAGTCAATATGAAAATTTGTTTATAATTCATACTTTTCATAAATTAAATCTTTTATTCAATATGTGTGGAATACATTGTATATGCAGTTATGGGTGGGGCTTGGTTATAGATATTACATCGATTCATTGATATTCTCATGAGTTGAATCTATTATATAGCCTTACTTTTATGTGTTTTTGGTTTATACCCACCCATCTGTTTTAATGTATATTGTGAAATGTCGTAATAGTAGAGGCATCTTGATACCTGATATCATGACGTCCAATAATTAAAAATTTACTTCATTAATAATTCTATTATTATTATCCATGATATGTTCACAATGATGTTATATCTGGATGCATTTTTATTCTTATTTTGTTGATTAAATGTAATGTGATTTTAGTTATTTTCCATTCCACATTGATTATTTCTTATCTATTCACAATTGTGATTTATTTAAAAGAAATTTCTATTCATTTATTTAAATTTATAAATTTATAATGTATTATATATTCTTGATGGATTATACTTTATGTAAATATTACTGACCATATAAGATGACCATTATTTTGTTTCCTTTCATAAGAATCCATGAAGTGTTCTATTAATGGTATGAAATGATATGATAGAGGATTGATCACATGGAGATGTTGAAGGTAATGAAATTGTTGCATGTTCCACCAAATTTTCAATTTAATTCTGAAATTTGATTATGGACATTGGATTCCTTTCTAGTGGTGGTAGGTTCGTTTGAGTTTGTATTGTCAGTTCCTCCTCCTTCCGAGATTGACCAGGGGACAATGTTTCTTCTAGTCATGGGTTGTGCTCTCCATCCCTTATTTAAAATATGTTCTTTTTAGCCCATCCTATTCCAAGGCAGTGGCATAGGGATGTATTCTGGAAGTTCCTTTTGAATAAATTTCTCACTTTAAAGGGGGTTTTCCAGTGTTATCTGTTCCAATTTCCAAATATGAGGAAGCATATACCCTTCTTAAATTGATGTTGGTTACATTATTTAGAAAATAACACCCCCCTTTCCAGGTATCATTTTTTTTGAACTCATGGGACATAGGTCTTCTATAGAAGGTGTCGGTGACAAATTATAAATCATGTTATATAGTGTTGGCTTCCGAATCAGATTTCAGTAAGGCCTTTTGTTCATGCTCCATATCAGTGGGATGGTGGAGGTTCTATCTGTTCAAGTGGTCGATGGAGGTTCATTCAAGTCAAGATCCCTCTAGTGAATTGGTGTGGATATTAATTCAAGACCTACTATTTTCCTTCCAAAATATATCATTCATGCATGGGATTGGTGATTCAGTTTGTATCATTCATTGAGCTAGTAAGAGGACGTTGCATGTTGTGGAAACAATGAAATCTGGGATTTTCATTGAAATGTAAATTGGTTGTTATCTCCCTAAAAATATCCTTCTTCACATGGAAATCATAGAGGATGGTCCACAAGTGTTACTTTACCCTTAATTACCTCATTTTTTCTACCACTTCCAGCTATAGGGACACTTATTGTCTGCCTACCATAAAATTCATTTTCCGATATATGATGAAGCTAATATTAGGACGCAGCTTCATGATGAACCACAAATCCCTCAAGAGTAGGGGACATATGTATTGGTTTATACAAATTTAGGTGATCGAAATTGTGCTATTTCGGCTTCCCTAGATAAAAATAGTTTATTATCACATGAGCATCTTATCCAACCATGCCTGCTCGGTCACGCAGATCCAAGGGAGGTTAGACTTATTATATGGTTTTATCCTCCCCTACGGTGATTGAAATAATTTCACCAAAGAGTAGCGGTTTTTCATTATCTATTGGGATCATGTTGGATGGATAAGGAAGTTAGAAAAGTTTAATGTTAGAGAGTGTTGTATTTTTATTTCAATGATGATAATTCAATTCACTTAGTAAAAGGACCAGAAACTATGACGATGCTTTAATGATTTGTATTTCACAAATATAATAATTTTTTAGAACTTGTGATGCAAGCCTTATGAAGGATATAGAGAGTATAGAAGTGTTTGTGGCAAAGGAATGAAATTGGTGTGCAAGTCAAAAGGGGCGCTCAAGTCAAGAGTGGCACGCAAGTATTGGCGTGCAAGTATTGGAGTGCAAGTATATGTGGTGCGCAAGTCATATTTTAGGATAATCACATCAAAAAATTTCAAATGAAATAAAATGGCACACAAGTTAAAGATTGGCACACAAGTCAAAAAGTGGCGCGCATGTATTAGTGGCGCACAAGTGTGGCGCACAAGTATAAGTAGAGTGCTAGTGTGGTGTGCACGTAGAAGTGGCGCGCAAGTGTGGAGTGAAAGTATATGTGGCACAAATGTTTATGTTGTGAGAAAGTCATATTCTAATATCATCATAACTAAATATGAAAAAGGAATGAATGTGTCGTGCTAGTGATGGTAGGGCACGCATGTTATGGTGCTGCGTGCAAGTGATGGAGCGGCGCACAAGTGTATGTGGTATACAAGTCACCAGGTTGCCTATAAATAGAAGACTAGCCTCCTAATTTTTTAATTCACAACACTGAAGAGAATATTTGAGCTCTGAGCGCACAAGTAGTAGAGGGTGCTCGGATCGCACAAGTAGCAGAGGGGAGTGCACAAGCAGAACTGGAGAGCAAGTTGAGAGTTATTTATAAGGTGAGCAAGTATGGTGCCACACAAGAAATTCCGTGAACGTTTCTAGAGGCACTCAAGAAAGGAGGTGATTTCAAGAAGTGTGTTGTGTATAAGCCAAAGTTGGAACGCATGTTTTGAGTTGTGCTCGATGGTGGAATGCAAGTAGTGTGTAGGCGCACAAGAGGGTGGAGCACTTGTAGTGAGGCGCAGAAGCAGGGAGGCGTGAATGTAGGTGGCGTGCAAGCACGGAGGCGTGCAAGCAGGGAGTGGCACGCAAGATGTTTGCACCAGGAGGTTCTTACCAGCTTCTGGGTAAGAAAGTGAAGAATTGTTTTGAAAGATTTTATTTTTGAATGTTCATTAAGAAGAACAGAATCATTACATTTCCCTATTTGTGCTAAGAGGTAGCAGACACACTATTTGATTGTTTGAAAAGTTTTACATGAGTGTAAGGGTATATCCTACTTGTTGTAATCCACAGAAAAGGATTATTTTCTAGTGGATTGTGTGGTACTTGATTTTTTCCGTACCATACCAAGGGTATAGATACTCTTGTTAAGTAGTGAACCTTGTAAATTGTGTGTTCCTGTGGTTGTGTGTGTTCAGCAGGGAAGAAACTCTTTAACAGGAGGCGAAGGTTGTTTCAAAAAACAGGAAACATAAAAAGAAAAATATATCACTGATTCATCACTACCTCTCTCAGTGATACTTGGATCTTGACTGGGAACTTCAATTGGTATCAGAGCGATATGTTCCCTTTGTTAATTCTTTACTGATGTGGTTGAAGTGATTTTGTGATGGAGAATCACAATTGCGTGAAAAGTAAGGGGATTCTGATTATTGATGGAAAGAACTATCACATCTAGAAGGACATAATGATGCCTTATATTATGTCTCTTGGATATGAAGTTCATGAAACTAAAACAGATGGATTTCCTACTATTGAAGACAAGGTTCCTCTTACTCTTATCGATAAGAAGAACCTTGATAATTATGGAAGATCTAAAAACGTATTACTTTCATCTCTTTCTGAGAGTGAATTTTTATGATTGAAAGGTGTTTCTACTTCCAAAGGAATCTGGAAAAAACTGAAGAACATCTATGAAAAAAATACAAAAGTGAAGAACTCTAAACTAAAAATCTGGCGACTGAAGTATGAAGACATGAAAATTGGAGAATCTGAATCTGTTGAGGAATTATTTACCATGATAAATGATATTTTCAGTACAATCAGATGTCCTTGTGAAATGTTGGAGGATTCTACAGTTGTCGAAAAGATCTTGAGAATTCTTCCTGACAAGTTTGATGCTAAAGTTTCTCCATTAGAAGATAGATACCCTCAAACATTATATTTGGAAGATTTTCATAGCACTCTAATTACTTATGAGATGAGAAGGGAGAAGACTATGAAGGAAAAAACAAAGGCTGATAGAGAAATTTCATCCATGGCTAGAAAGAGAGAGAAGTCAAAGAAGACTCTTATTGAAGATGATGCTAGTGAATCAGATTATGAATATGAGGTATGTAAAAAGTTTAATGAAATTTTATCCTTGTTTTCTAATAATGTGAAAATAGGTACAAGTAAATACAAGGGTAAACTTCCCTTGAAATGTTTTGAGTCTGGAGTCGTTGGTCACTTTCCAGCTAACTGTCCCCAAAATAATAAAGAAGAAGACAGTGATGATGATAACAGAAGTACAAGAAGGCTGTGGATGAAATAAGCTGACAAATATAAATATTTTTCATTTGGGAAGGATAAAAATTACTTCAAATGAAAAAGAAGAAGATTTTTTTATAATGATAAAGATGAAGAAGACAACGAAGATTAATCGAATAAATTATTTTCTAAAATAACTAGAGAGAATACGTTTATTGATATAGTGAATAATAAAGAGTACAAGAGAAATATTTCTGAATAAAAAGAAACTCAACTTGAATATCATTTGAAAGAAGAGTTGAAAAAATTCTTGAGGAAGATCAGAAGGCTTGAGAAGGAAACAAAACAAGCTGATAAATGAAAATTATGCATTAAAAAACAAGAAGTTTTTACAGATTGAGAAAATCATGATGGGAAAGGAGATTGATGATCTAAAAAATTATCTGGAGAATACAAATAATTGTAATGATCATGTTGATGTAAATCTGAAGGCAAAAGAAGAAGAGTTGGATCTTTTCCAACAGAAACTTTATAATGCTAAAGAACTGAATATCGGTTTCAAAAATTATATATCAGATGTTAGTGAATGTTCCAGTAAGAATGAACCAAACAAGGATCCACAAATGTTACATTCAAAGGATGAAATGAAAGACAGAACAGGTTCTGATAAGAACAAGGCTGTAAAGACCATGTATGTGGTCAAAGTCAGCAATGATGATAAATTATAAGTGCATAAAAATCATGATTCAAGAATGAATTCTAATACTTCTGGGGTTCTTATATCTTAAATGTTAAAGTTAGTTACAAATTAAAATATGAAGGTTTATTTTCAGGATATTTTATTAAGAAGGTTGTAGAGAAGTGTGTTCACAAATATGGTCAGTATATAAGTATTAGAGTCAAATTTTATTTCTATGGTTATTGCTGGTATTGTGGTAGATTCAAACACATGGAAAATATGTTTTGGTTCAACCAACAACATTAAAACAATTCCACAATTTTTTCAAAATATAAAGTCTCCAAATAAATTTCAGAATGGAACTGAGGAGACTGGTGTGAAAGTTGAGAATAGGTTCCAACCACTACAAAATATTTGTGAAAGATGTGATTGACCTGGACATCTTGCCAAGGGCTACCTCAGTGTGTTACCAGAGCAACAAAAGATTCTTAATAATACTCAAATGATAGAGTTTTTAAAAGCTAAAAGGAAAAGGTCTAATTAGTCCAAAAAGAAAGAGTGCATGTTTTTCGGGACAGAACACATAGACCAGTCTAGGAAATTGGAGGAAGCACAATAGGAAGTGAAGGGTATGGAAATAAAAAAAGCACTTGTTGTAGAAACTGCTTTGAAATCTACAAAAAGAGAACATCCATGGATTTTTGATAGTTTATATTCCTCTCATATGTCATGAGACTTAAAGCTATTGAAAAATGTGAAAGACATTAATGAAATAACAGTGACATTTGGAAATGATGAATCTCTAAGGATCAAAGGTGTTGGATAAGCCATCATTGGAAAAGAAAATATGAAATCCAGGAAAACACTATATGCTGATGCGCTAAAATATAACCTTCTTAGTGTGTCACAAATATGTGATGAGGGAAACAAAGTTATCTTCAGAAAAGATGGATTTTTAGTGAAAAGTGAAAATGATGGAAATATAGTTACAACGGGCCAACATACAAGAGGGAATTTGATCAATGTTGGTGATGTGGAGAACTCCTGTTACATGGGTGTAGTGGATGAAAATCAATTATGGCATAAAAGGCTGGGACAAATGTTTCAGAGAAATATGTTCAAGTTATCAACGCGAGATAGTGTCTAAGATATGCCTGATTTATCAAGGAGAAGAGATTGGTGCTGCACTATTTGTGAAAAAGGGAGATTACAAACTATTTTCATAATAGAGTTGAAATTTGTTCAAAAAAACCCTTGGAACTTATACAATCTGATATGTGTGTACTAATGTTAAATAAATCAACAAATAGAGATAAGTATATCATTACATAAATTTATGACTATACTCGCATTACTTGTTTTATGTACATAAGACATAAGTCAGATGCTATGAAAATGTTTAAGAGTTTCAGGAGGAAAGCAGAAAAGGAATGTGAGTTTTCAAAGAAGAATTTGAGCATCCTCAATGGGTTCATGAGATGAATTAAAAGCCTGATCAGATAGAGAAGAATGATACTTGGGAACTTGTACCCAGTCCGGACAATAAGAACATCATTGGTACAATGTGGGTTTTCCAAAACAAGCTGAATGGAGAAGGTAAATTAATAAGAAACAAAGCATGATTTGATTATAAAGGGTATTCACAAATTTAAGGCATTGATTTTGATGAAACCTTTGCTCTGGTTTCAATATTAGAAACAATCATAATTTTTCATGCTATTGTTGCACAATGAGATTAAAAGATCTTTCAAATGGATGTAAAATTCGCATTTTTGAATGGTGACGAGGAAGAGGAAGTCTATAGTGATGAACCTTGTGGATTTGTTATTGGAAAGGATGAAAGTTGTGTGTGTAGGTTGAAGAAGGATCTATATGGGCCAGAACAGGATCCAAGAGCATGGTATTCTAAATTAGATACTTGATTAAATAAGCTGAACTTTAAGAAAGGGAGATTTGACAAAATTCTCTACATCAAGGAATGTCAAAAGCTTTCAGTGATCGTTATTATTTATTTCGATGATATTATATTTGCTGGAAATGATGAAAGATCATGTGAATAATTTTCTGAGGAGATGAAGAAGTTATTTGTTATTTCCATGCTAGGAGAAATGAAGTAATTTCTTGGGCTACAAATTTCACAGAAGAAGAATCACGTTTTTCTATCTCATGAAACATATTCTATGGAACATCTGATGAAGTTTGGCATGGAAAATTTGAAACCAGCTTCCACACAAATTTTAGTGGGAACCAAGTTGTCTAAATATGGAGAATTCAAGCTAGTTGATTAGAAAGATTTTCGAAAGTTAATTGGAATTCTGTTGTATCTGACTGCCTCAAAAACTAAAATTTTATATACAATAACATTATGTGCAAGATTTCAGAGTGCTCCTAAAGAATCACATCTAATTGTTGGAAGAATAATTCTCAGATATATCAAAGGCACAACAAATTCTGGAATCATTTATTATGGATCAGGAAATATAGATCAATTCAGGTATTCTAATGCTGATTGGGCAGGAATTATTGATGCTTGATGATCCAAATCTGGTGGAGTTTTCATTCTGGGGAAAAGTTGTGTTAGTTGGCATTCCAAGAAACAGAATTCAGTAACTCTTAGCACAACTGAAGCTGAATATGTTTCTACTACACAAGCTGCAACTCAACTAATGTGGATGAAGACTCGGCTGGAAGATATACTTGTTGAAGTAAAGCTACCATAGCACTTGGGTGCTGATAATCAGAGTGAAATATCTTACAAGAAATCAGGTACAACATTGTCGTTGAAAACACATTGATATAAAGTACCACTTCATCAAAGAGAATGTGGTGAAGAATGAATTAATGCTGGCATGTGTTCCTACATCTGAACAAGTTGCTGATATATTCACAAAATCGTTACCAAAGGAACCATTTACAAAGTTGAGGTTGAACATGGGTGTCCAACCTCCATCTTATAAAGGTTAAGGTACTTGTTTATATCCCCACTATCATCTTTCCTTGGGACAGTGTTTTCAACGGGAGACTTGTTTCATAAATATATCCTTATAGATGCATGCATAAAGGGGGAGTTTCGGGTAAGCTATGAATCCGACATGTATGTGTGTAAACTATTCAATCTTTTTATTGGAGTAGTTGTACGAAAAAATTTTGTTTTCAAGGAATGTTAAAGAAGTGATGAATGTTGAAGTAAAAGATTGCATGATTTTCTGATTAAGGCTGAGGAGATATGATCATTTGATTTCATAGTCACTGCTTTTGGACAGCATGGTTCTGGCTGTTAATAAATCTTGTTTCCTACAATGAGTTAGCTCACATAGGCTTAGAAATGTTGATAAAGTAATCAATTTCTTATGGTTACAAAGTTCAGTGGTTTATGAATATTGTTTGACAACAAAATACAAAGGGGGAGATAGTTGGGACCTTGTTGGATGGATAAGAAAGTAAGAAATTTTTGTTGTAACAGTGTGTTGTATTTTGTTGTAAAAGAAGATAAATCAATCCACTTTGTAAATAGACTTGAAACTATGACGATGATTTTCTAATTTGTATTTCTCAAATATCATAATTATTGTGATCTTGTGATGTAATCCTTATGATGGATATAGATAGAGTAAATAAGTGTTTTTGTAAAAGGAAAGAATGTGGCACACAAGTCAAATGTGGTGCGCAAGTCCAGAGTGGTGTGAAATTATTGGCACACAAGTATTGGAACACAAGTATATGTGGTGTGCAAGTCATATTTTAGGATCATCACATCAAAATTTTACAAATAAAATAAAATGGAGCGCAAGTTAAATATTGGCGTAGAAGTAAAAAAGTGGTGTGAAAGTTTAAGTGGCGCGCAAGTGTGGAGCGCAAGTATAAGTGATGTGCACGTGTGGCACGCAAGTATAAGTGGCTCTTAAGTGTGGTGCGAAACCATAAGTGGAATGCAAGTTTATGTTGTGCACAAGTCATATTCTAGCATCATCATATCAAAATATTACTATGGAAAGAAAGTTTCATGCTTGTGATGGAAGGGATTGCAAGTGATTGAGCGGCGTGCAAGTAGGAATGGTGCGAAAGTGTATGTGGCGCGCAAGTCATCAAAATTTTTATAAATAGACGACTATCCTCGTCATTTATTAATGCTCAACAATTAAGATAAAATTTGAGCTCTAAGCACGCAAGTTGTTGAGGGTGCTCTGATCGCGCAAGTAGCATAGGGCGGTGCAAAATCTGAAGTGTCGTGCATGATGAGGGTTATTTATAAGGCCCAAAAGTTGGGTGTCACGCTATTTTTTCCATACAAGTTTTTCTGTGCATGTTTTTTCATGTAAGTTTTTCCGCAGAAGATGCTAGAGGTGCGCAAGCAGGGAGGTTCTTTCAGTAAGTGTGTTGTTTATAAGACAAAGGTAGTGTGAAAGTTGTGAGCTGTGCTTAATGGTGGCGCACATGTAGTGAGTAGGTGCACAAGTAGGTGGCGCGCAAGTATTGTGGTGCGCAAGAAGGGAGGTTCACAAGTCGGTGGCGTGCAATCAGGGAGGCGTGCAAGCAAAGAGTCTCACACAAGATTTTTACACCAGGATGTTCTTACCATCTTCTGGGTTGGAAAGTGAAGAATTGTTTTGAAAGATTTGATTTGTGAAATTTCATTAAGAAGCACAGAATCATTACATTACCCTATTTGTGCTAAGAGGGAGCAGACACACTATTCGATTGTTTCCAAAGTGCTACACGAGTGTAAGGGTATATCCTACTTATTGTATGCCACATCAAAGAATTGTTTTCTAGTGGATTGTGTGGTAATGGATTATTTCAGTACCACACCAAGGACGTAGCTACACTTGTTGAATAGTGAACCCTGTAAATCTTGTGTTCATGTGGTTGTGTGTGTTTAGTATGGAAGAAACCCTTTAACTGGAGGTGAAGGTTGATTCAAAAAATTGGAAACATAAAAATATATATATCATTGATTCACCCACTCCCCCTCTCAGTGATACTTGGATCCTAACTGGGATATTCATTACCTTCCCAAGATAAAAATAGTGCTTTACAGCATGGGAGTACTGCGCAAGTTCTCCTTCTCGGAAGAGAAGATCTGGAGGGAGGATCGGATCCTGAGTGAGAGAGGGATGTCCTTCATTTGTTACCTTGAAGAATATCTCTTAGAGGTGGATCATCTTCGTATCTGGTGATATCATCTCCTTTAATGAGAGATATGACATCTCCAGGTCATGAATATTAGTCCAGGAAGGTATTTCTAGTAGTGATCTCTCCCCAACCCCTTAGCAGAGTTTGTACAAGATCAGAACAAAAACTAATTATATCTTTTAGCGACTCATTCAGTGAAGAATGGTCATGGGTTTGAGGCCACTTCCAGATGAAAACCTACTCAATGATCTCAGTCTTTCTCTAGAAATCTCTTTTCATGGGTAAATGGGTAAAAAAAGATTTCATAAATAACACATTATTTCAAAACATAGTTTTTCTTGTAAAGGATATTGAACCAAAATAAAACCTATCTAAGATTTCAATATTTATGTAGAGATTCAGGGAAAAATATATCTCCATGAAACCCCTCATAATATCTATATTAGGATTTCTGGAAGAATAATATCATGGTGGATCTGGTTGATATTTTAGATCAGTTTATAACCATAAAAATTGTTCCAGGATCTTACTATTTCTTCTTCTCATTTGTTTACATGAAATGTGAAGTTTGTGTTTCGGATGAGATACTGGGGGATCTCAACACATTCAATCAAGAACCTCCCCATGGTTTATGGGGTGAGGGACTTAAATATTTTCGCAAATCCCCAGGAGAATAAAAGGTAGGGTGTATTTTCCAACAGATAATGTTAGGAAAGTGTTGTTTTATAGAAAGATGTGCCTTCATAGACATTGGATATGTGGGGGAACCATTCATTTGGTGTAATAATTAGAGGGGAAGAAGTTGGATCTGGTGTCACCTGGATCTTTTCCTTGATAACTGCCATGCTATTGCATCATACCTGGATATAAAGGTCTCTCATCACTCACATATCATGTCCAGTCATACACTTTTATTCATTGGGGTGGATCCCATGATGAACTAGGGGGATTTGTATTCTCTCATATATGGATGAAGGAATATGGATTTCAGAATATAGTTATGGATCCATGTATAAAACCTACATTGGTCCATTTGTAGATGAGTCTCCACAAAAATCCCATGCACTAACGAATAGACATCCATGTTTGGGTATGGAACCAACCTCATAGTTCCTGAGACATAGATGTTATCAGGGAAGAGATTTAAAGGGTCAAATTCGATCGAGGAAATAACTAAAAAGTGGACTTATTCTATGATCTTGACAAAAAACATCGTTTTTCTGACATTTTACTCAAATATAAGTGTATGGCTTAAGAGAAGTCACAGATAAAATGGTTACATGAGGGAGATCAAAATTAAGGCTTCTTATAAACTTGCATCAATTAGAAACAACACACTAGTAGGCCTAACATCCCAATGGATTATGGATGATATTCTGATTATCCAAATGTGTTTGAAAAAATGGCGGAGGAGTTATTCATGTAGTTTCTTACAAACCCCAACTCAAATATGTAGAATGGATTCCCAAAGGGTAGTTCATATCCCATTGAGACCATACCTTACACAGACTCAAGGTTATTAAACGAGAGTCTAAAAGCCACCCCTGACGAGACAAAGATCCTATCGACTATGTTTTCTCTCAATCATGATAATTCACCAATAATGGATGTATTTTCTTGGTCATTCTATTTAAACTTATGAGATTTGGTTAAGATTTATTTTATTCAATCAGTGTAGGACTTTTTTAAAGGTGGTTGTTTTCCATGTGTGTCTTCTTCTACAAAATGGTGATAGTTCCAAAAATTAAGGTCCCCCATTCCTTGTATCATTACAAACAATGATTCATGTGTAATTTTCCTTATAAAATATTTTATTACATTATCAATAAATGAATTTATGTCAACATACCTGAATAGATTTCTGAAAAAAAACATGGGTTTATAAAAGAATGGTCCATTTTGGGGTCTATTGGGTTGTCTAAAGAGGTTATTAGAGATATTAAACAAAAACCCATTGGGTATAATATTGCTATTAAACTAGATATGAAAAAAACATTTGATCGAGTTGAGTGGATCTTTGTTCTATGGTACTGTCTTGGATGGGTGTATCTACATGGATGTGGTATTAATTGTTTTAGTGAATTATCTCTAAACGGATCTCAATTCCCTTTTAAGGAAAAACTATGGATTCATCAAATCCATACATAGTCTATGGAATAATGATTGAATATCCCCTAATATCTTAATACATTCTCAGGACACACTCAATTGGGTCATTAATAGAGGCATTGTGGTAGGCAACATCCCACCTTATTGGAATAAGTAATAATCTTCTATATTATCCCACCTTTTTATTTCTAAAGACAACATTGGGTTTTTGAATGGAATAAATTGATCCATTAGGGGAGTTAATGACATCCTATAGGATTAATGTAACTGGAGAGGGTCAATGATAAATATGGATAAAATTAGTGTCTTTATCTTCAATAGTTGTTTATAAAGGAGGTTCAAAACCATGAAAAGAATCCTGGAAATAAGAAGAGGAACAATACCAATGGATTATCTCGATGCTCCAGTTTCTACACGGAATCTTCATACACACCATTTTGACAATTTAATTAATAAAATAATAGGAAGAATACTAAATTGGAAAAACATATTCTTGTCTTTTGATGGTAGAATAACAGTCATTAATAGTGTACTATCATCTATACCAATTCACATTCTATCCTCGAACAAGGTCCCAAAAGGTGTTATATTTAGAATGGAAAGGATCATGGATTAATATCCATGTGATGCATAGATGTATGGAAAGAATCATTGGGATGCATGTAAAAGGCTGGGAAGACCCCTACCTGAGGGTGGGACTAATGTTAGAAGTGTATCAGGTGAAATGTGGGGAATTCCTACAGAACTACCAGGGGATGTTATTGAGGGGGAGGATTATATGGGGGATGTTCTTGTAGGAATGGTATAGGGTTGACATTGATAATTATAGGGGAAGTGCATCTAAGATATGGACCCTAATTCAAGCTCCTTTATCAAAAATACACAACCACACCAGATGGATCGGGGGTAGGGGGATATCAACCTTTTGAAACACAACCACATGGGTTTGCGTCTTGTTTTCTTTGGCTGATGTACTCCAGATACAAACTTATGTCAAGAAATTGGTCATCGGGACTTTATGTTAGCTATCCTAGAGAGGGATCATTTATTTTTTACTGACAATAATTTTTTTAGCATTTACCTAAACCGATGTGTTTTCATGGGTTCCAATATGGTGCTCCTCTCGGATAATGATTTTCAGAGACAAAAAATGTCGTAACATGGTAGTGATGAATGGGGTGATGTTGTCTAGAACATAGTGATACAAGTACAAAAATAACTTTCTGATCTAGAGGTTCTCGAATAATGCACTACCCCTAAAGACAATATTAAATTTATAGGTTTTCACCTCTCCTCAATGTACTATCCCAGTTGCGAGTCGCAGAATGAAAACAAAAAACATATTTTATTTGAATGTGGATGGCAGTAGATTTTATGTATTGAGTTTGAAATCTTCATAAGATATAATCCACAAGATCTAGAGGGTTATACCTTTATTCATCGATGGTTCTTGGCGGTGGGAAGCATCATATCGGAGAAAATGGTGAGCACAATAATTGTTGTGGTATTTTGTTGGTCCATTTGGAAATAAAGAAATGAAGTATGACACAAAATAATAATACGTACACAGAAACATCTCATTTTTAAAAAAAGGAAAAAACTACATTATTTAATATGAATTTTCAAAGAATTTAGTACCGCATCTTCGATACAATCCCTTATTTCTAGCACCCATACATATAGTGATCAAAATATTGGATCAGTAATGTTGGTTCGATGGGTCCCTCTCCATGGGGAACTCAAAATGAACAATTATGGTACGTGAAATACATAAATGATGTAAGGAAACAAGGTCATTAGGGAAACAAGGGGATAAGTGGTCCTCACCATAAATTCCTTCTCTGGTAGAGGGCATTTCCTCAATGCGGATGCACTAGCAGTACTCACTGGTCTCCTAATAAGTACTCATAAGATTATCCAACTTATAGAAATTGAAAATGGTTTTATTATAGTCTATAATGCTATATGTGACCTAGGACCTACATCATGGACCATTGAATATACTATCGGATGGTGGAAAGGGCTGATACACAACAATATAGAGGAGGTTCATTCAAGTCATGAAGGGAGTATTGTTGTAGACTTCATGGAATCCAAGGAATGGAATGGAGAAAAAACACTTTTGTTTCTTAGATCATGGATCATTCCAACCCAAGGGAGATAATCTAGTTTGTCTAGATGCCCTGGGAATCCACTACATCAGCCCCCCCCCCCCGATCATGTCACCCTGCATCTTTTTTTCCTTTTTTCTAATGTCTTTTTCATGAAGCATAAAGTAAATAAAAATGACGGTTTTGGCCAAAAAGATATTCTAGAGGGAATAATTATATTTAAAAACCCATTTTTTAATTTATTTTATAAAATTTAATACAATACTCATGTTTTTATGTAGTTCACCATGACAAATAAAATATTCGGTCCTTTATGGCGTTATCATTTATATATATTTCCAATGTAATAAAGTAATCCCCAAATCTAGGTGACTATGGTCAGGATAATTTCATGGATAGGTGTCCAGGTGAGGACACATGTCATGTGACCTTAGGAAAATATCACATACCTCACTTAGGAACTTTAAAATCAAACATTTCCTTCTTTTAGAATCAAATTTGATCCCATGAGTATCCTATCCTAATATGTTTTATAAATAGAATGTGATGTTGGAATTTCTTTTCTCAATAGATATATGACATGAGGTGAAATGATCAGGATGCTTCATTCAGTGGCACTTGGCCAATTATAGGGATCAGGTGGGATTATCAGAGAGATTCTAGTGTTGGAAACCCCTTTTTACCCCAGGGCAAGGTTACCCCAATCTCTTTACCCAGGTAGACTAGGAAACCACCATAATTATTAGGCATAGGTCCTCTATCTATGCGATGGATCTTCCCATCTTCGAGCTCTGATAGGGAGTGAGTCCCCCACTAGAGATTATATCCCCTCATATGTAGAGTGATGTTAAATGGAGCAAGTCCTCAAAATGGATTCTTGTGTGGTTGTTCATGATGTTGGGCATTAGAGATAAACATTTGGAGATTCAAACAAACTAATCATTCATAACTTGTGTGTGAGATAGACATACCCTTTCTCTCTCATATGGGGTTCATTAAGAGTTAATATCATGTGTTTCCATTTTCATATTGCTATGGTTTGACTCGACTACTTCTATATATCTCAATCCCCCCTTATTAGTTTATGGGAATCATACCCGATATGTATGTACTAACCCCTGCATTGGATTCACCCACACATGTCATGTCTTATGTAAAGAATAGGTATATAGAAGACATATTTAGTGTATAATAACAATACATGGCTGAAATTAAAATGGTCAGCGGTTCGACATGGCTATTGAGATCTGGGATCTTTTATGTTTTCTATTTATTCAGTTTTTTAGGTTAGAACATTATTTTTTGTTGGGCGTATATTTTTCCCCTTTATCATTTGGATGTATATTTTCATGCACTGATGTATTCACTAGAGGTTATTTGATGCGTGGTTATACTCTATATTTTTGAGTATATTATTTTTCCTCTAAAAATTTTCATGGATATTGTTTTGTACATGCACACATGTATATTAAACTAAGGCCTTCCATTTTAGTTCTATCAACTCGGTGCTTGTCACCAACCCTTAGTCTGTTGGAGGTAGGATTGAGGTGTCTCACATAACCTAGCATTGATCAAGTGGTCCATAGTGGGTCGGGTCCTGACATATAATCACCTTTTCGTAAGAACTAATCAATATGGTTTCACACCCTTCTCATCACATTATAAGATGGATATATATTTTTTGAATATCTGAAATAAACTCATCATTACTCTATAGACACGAATCTTAATGTGATAGTTATATTTCAGTCAAAGGACTAATATATAAACATTCATTAATTAATAAGGGAAAAATCCTTCCATGAATTATCCATTAATATCATGTCATTCGTGATGAACCCAGACACCCAAATTCTCTACGAACATTTTTTTTCATGGTTTATAACTATTTATTACTGTATGAGTCATAAAATTCATTAATAATAATCTTAATTTCTAATGATCATTAAATATTATTATAAATAAAATATCCAATGACATATAAACATTTAGAATTACTTTTGGTGGGATTGCTCTCATAATATCCTAACTTGGAGACTACCAAGTGAAAAAAACATGAGATGATATCTTATCTAGTTATAAGTACTCAGAACTAATGATCAAAATATTATGCGACCCATCATTGAATGTTATATAAGCATATAATAAGTTTTACGAATATCATCATGGAATTTCAATATTCTCATCATAATGGGGAAATGATAAGCCCTTGACAATGTAAAAAATACTCTGGGAAATTATTAAAATAAACTCAGGCATAACTATAAAAGTCATATAAAAATAAATTTTAATAAATATTAACTAATTTGAATGTACATGAAATCTAATATATACATTATTGGTTCTAGGACAACTACTACAACAGTGTCCCACATCGACTAGATCCGACAACTAATGAATTTCAGTCCTCTAAATTTCACATGATAATCATGTTTCCCTAGAGATATGTTTTCTAAAGTGATCCTTCATGTTTTCTTCCATACAGAAATTTCTAAATATGAATTCACTTATCTGAGAAAAATATCTCAAGTGATTAAATTTATAAATTATGTACTTAATCTGCTGATGTGATATTGGTTCATTTGTTAGATCCACTACTATGGTATTATCATAATAAAGAATGATAAAATATTTACTTCTAGGAATAACATAAATCTCTTAGATAAAGTGTCATATCTAAACTATTTATCTAGATAAATTATAAAATATACTATACCTGGACATTATTGTAGAATCTAAACTCATGACATTATATGAGATCTTATAGTTCAAAACACCCTTAATGATAGTGAAGATATACCATGATGGTGATTTAATATTTTCATGATCTATTTAGAAAATCAAATTTTCATATCCTTTGATATCTATACAGTTATCTCCATAATATACCAAGAACATATCCTTAGCTCATCTTAATTACTTTAGGATAATATTGACCTTCGTCTATTTGTTGTCTCATGGGAATACATGATATCTTTTTACCACTCTTAAGGTGTATGCAAAATATAGCATAGAATAAATAATATAATACATGTATAACATAATTTATAATGTAAATATAATACTACCCATCCTCTTTTTCCCCTCATGTGAATGTGGACACATTTTTATGGAATGATAAATTCCATGTGATACTTGAAACAATCCCATATTGAATTGTACCATACTAAAGCTTTTCAGTATTTTTACAATATATATGTACATTGGTTTATACAATGCAATTTTTTAGATATATCATGATGGATCCTAATCCCATGAATATATAATACTTCATATAATTTTTTAATGGATAATTTGGTGTTCAACTTGGATCTTATAGAACACAATATTCATAATTTTTCCAATAAGTAATATGCCATCAACATAACATTTTAGGAAAATGACCGCACTCCCACATAACCATTTGTGGACCCAAGAATCATATTCAATATTTATGAAACCATATTTCATTATGTATTCATGAATCCAACTGTTCTATGAAATGGATGCTTACTTTAATCCCTAAATGGACTCTACAAGTTATAAACATTTTTTCTATCATTGGGATTTACACTCCCATTGGCTTGTGTCATATATACATCTTCCTAAAGGTTCCCATTAAGGAAGGCTATTTTGATATCAGTTTTTTAAATCTCAGAGTTATTTTAAGATGATATGGAAATAATAATTTTCATGGATTTTCATATAGAAATTGGTGAAAATGTTCCATCGTAGTCTATGAATTGATGTTGGTTACATTTTTTTAAAACAAATAATTCATTGTATGTTCTTACTTTTACATCCAGGAACAGTTTATTCATGAATTACAATTTACAATCAATTGTATTTACATCCACTAAAGGATATATGATAATCCATAATTTTTTATGAAACATGGAATCCATTTCAAAATTTAAATATTCTTGATACTTGGATGGTTCAGTTACACTTACTACTTCCGTATAGGTCATATGGTCATTATTATCTACTAATAATGGGTCACTATCCTATGTGACTATAAAACCATATAATTATGGTTATTTAACCCCTCTCACACACTTATGCAGTACTCGTGTCTCCAAAAAATCCTTATCCATAAGGTTTTATGTAATCTATTAATATTCCAACTCTTATGTGTCATGATCCTAAACATAATTGAGTTTTATCTTTCTCCCACAATCTATTTTAGAGATAGTATCCCTCTAATATAATATTTTATGTATTTAAACCACAAAATTTTTATCTGATGGTTTATATAGGTAATATCCCTATGTTTCTTTGGGATATCCTTAAATATACACGTAGCTCCATGAGGTGAAAGCTTGTTTCCAGAAACATTCTTAACAAATGATTCGCATCTGCATACTCATTCATGTGAAAAAAGGTATAATTTCATTCCATAGATCATATGGAAAACCATTTTCCACTTTATTTGGGGCTTATTTTAGAATTTATTCTACAGTTGGAAATTCATATATCCAAAATAATATTAGGAGGCTCACATGACTCAGGATTTATTTTACCATTTCGGACATGGTGTGGTTCGTCATTTTGATCACACCATGGAATTATGGTGTATATGGAGGAGTTATATGGAATATAATCCCAAAAACCTATAAATAATCAATTAAAAATTGATTAAGTTATTCTCTACAATTTTCTAAGGGGTGTTTCTTAATCTTCTTACCAAGAGGGTTCTGAAATTCATTTTTTTATTCCTCAAATCTATAAAATAAATCATAATATTACCTCATTAAATAGAAATACCTATATTTACATACGTTGTTTGTAAATGTTACGAATTATAAGTACCCAATTATGGATTTAACTAGAAATGGTCCACACACATCATATAAACCAACTGAAGAAGATAAATGGCAATTTATCATTTTCCATTAAATTAGGATTTGGACACTTTTCCTTGTAAAATGCAGGACATACACAACGTGTTTTTTAGATTAAAAGAATCCAAATATACATCTTGGTGTAATTTGGCCAAACTTTTTAATTTACATTAACTTGAAAGTGAATCCACCGTGAGGTGTGGTATGAGCATTGTAAAATATTTTTTTTATCAATTGAATTTATTTTTATTGTTTAATAAAACACATAAAGACTATTATTAAAATATTCCATACCATATAAAATATTTCTTTATAAAATAATGTGAAATTATTTCCAATTATAAAAATAAATAAATCTATATCATGTGTTGACATAAATATAATGGGTTTTATTTAATTGAAGAAACCTAATAAAAATCTATTAAAGACTTGATCATTCGTATTAGTAACATGAGGTGGTACTCCCCTATAGAAAAAGTATAATGTATGGATCTGTTGGATTATCATAAATCTACCTCCCCTCAAGAAATTATTAGGAGAATACATGGTTACAATATTTTAGTAAAAATGCAAGAACCACTTGTTATATCAAGTTACTAATTATTAGAACAGTATAAATTGAACTCGATAACAAACTCACCAGAGGTTTCAACATACTTAATTTCTTGTGTATAGTTTTTCTTCTAATGGCCCTTATTCCCACATGAAAAATAGATAACATCTTCTTCCCTTTATTGTTCCTTTATCTTTCACTTCATTGAATGGAATTGTGATGAAGTGTGATACTTTTAATCTCGGAGATATTTTCTTGGAATTAATTATTATTTTCTATATGGGTAAAAGGAATTTCAATCTTCAAATCCTTTTCAATTTAGAGAAGTATAGTGATAAGATTTTGGAGATACTTCCCCATGATTTTTAGATTGAAATTAACAAAAAATATCGAACCGAGGAAGTGATAAATGAATAAAATTATTGCAGGGTTCTTCAAGTAACTTATATCCTAGAACCTGTAGGTGCTAATTTTGACGATGTGAGGACCAATAAGAACACCCTCCCCATGTTTTCTCTAAAATATTTCCTTTTGTATCAAAAACAATTAATGTGCTTCTATATCAAGATAAAGGCCATAATGATACTGAATAATGTAATAACAATCCATGTATTGATGTGATTTCATGAGTTCATTAAAAGTGGATGAAAAAATTAATAATTGAACATTAACTACATCCTTTATGTGTTTATCATAGAAATCGAATTCCAATTCACTTGCCTCTTTTATAAGAGGTTTAAGAATTTATTATTCGTTCATGTAAGAATTTTGTTCATGGTGAAATACTACCTATAGGTTTATAAACCATTCCTGGAAGATTCTACGATTTAAAATATAGTATTTCTCTAGAATGGACTACAAGGATAAGGTGGTTGATAAAAATTACAATAATTTTACATCAATTAATGATAATAATAATATTATTATTTGTTTATTGACAATTATGTGACATATAATCATTTTAATTTCATTAAATATCTCATTATTTTATCAATTATCTCACCATTAAAATCAGAATTCCTCAATCTTGTTTAATTTCCAGTGAAAAAGATCAATATCTTCCTTCTCATAATCCAATTAAAGGATATGAAAATTATAAGAATTTTTTTGTTAAAATGTATTTAGAACTAAAAATTTGATGCTCCTTGAATCATTGAGTGGACTCACCAATATAGAAATTCCAACTCTGGTTTCCTCATAAATTATTGCCAAATTTTTATTAGATAGAAAAATTCCATTAAAACCAATAAATATATTGTTAAATTCAACTTGATGTCAAAGATAATACTTCCTAATAATTAAAAGTTCCTCCATTAGAGGACAAACCAACACTTTAACAACGATTTCATCTTAATTTATTTTATTGTAGGCATCATGATGAACTATTTATGTGAGGGATTATATTTAATATGTGTATAGATTTATGGTTTTAAACTTTAAAAGTATTAAA
This sequence comes from Viscum album, assembly GCA_963277665.1. NCBI lineage: Eukaryota > Viridiplantae > Streptophyta > Magnoliopsida > Santalales > Viscaceae > Viscum > Viscum album. The sequence continues at coordinate 1,870,807,429 of OY728159.1, forward strand.
AATATATAGTGGATATTACATTAGAAAATAACCATGTACCGATAAAACTATTATGCATAAACCTTTTTTTAATTCCATATTTTCATATAAAACTACTTAATTATTGTTTTATTATCATTAAATTCAGAAAATAAATCATGTATATGAAATTAAATTAATTAAATTAATAAATTACATGATCAAAAAATTATCTAATTTTTGATTTTTTTTATTGGAAAATAAACCAACCTATGATCTTTTGGGAAACTTCTTGTATCGTTATTGGCTTGTGTTACAACATTCTACCAATCCAATTATGCATCATGTGGGTTATATTCATCTTCGTTCTATCATGAACTATCTTTTCCCTATCTCGAAATTAAGCGAACTCAATACAGCATTAGATACTCCTTATATTATATATGTTTTATATGTCACATGTATATGTGGGGAACAAAATGATTTTTTGAGGGGAATTACATAAAACAATCTAGGAAACACATGGTCTACATAAAAAAATAGGGAGTGGGGACATAAAAAATTATATTTAATTTAATTATAAATAATTGAAAACCCATTAAAAAAAAAGAAATAAAATTAAATAAATTCATATATAGGTATGATCAAAGTTCAGGATCACACATACATATAAAATAATTACAAATTTTAAACAAAAATTAATCATTCATTTAAATTCATTCTTTAATATGATAAAACATTCTAATGTTAATCTGATTAATTATCTTACTAATCAATTAATTCAATTTATCTTATTTCATTCAATCATCATAAAATTAAATCCTACTATAATTATAAATAAAATAAAATATTTTATTTTAATTATAACTTAATAAAATAGCACACCACTTTTCACAAGGAAAAAACTTAGTGAGTACATGTCTGAAATACTCAGTTTAGTTCTAATTGTATACAATGATCTCATACATCATATTTTGTTCATGTCATGTGTCATAATTTAATTATGTGTACTTCCAAATTAATTCCACATGGGACATGTGAATACAACATTTCCTATAAAATTTAATGTGTTGAGTATTTAGTTTGAAATGGTCATACATAAATTATAGTTTTTAAAATTATGATGATTTAATTAATAATATAATATAATAAAAAACCTATTAACCATTGGGTACTATCAATTTAATGAACCCAAAAACATAGGCTGATAATATTTATTGGAGTAATTAATTATTTTTAATATTTCCATGTAAATAGGTAAAGTAGGCGACATGTGAAAGCTGGATAAATATTGTGTACTTCGCTGAGTTGGATGTCCATAACACATGCCTTGGGACTAAATGTTTATTTCTTCTATATATTAATACAGAACATGTCATGAAGAATTGATAAAAAACATGTAATTCATGTTACAGAAATTCTATATTATAATCCTCATGTATTAAATACACGCAGTATATTAATTAAGAGATGTGGCTTGACCCCATGTTTTATTCCTCAAAAACAAATGAAATACATGATCTATAGTCTGGTAAATTAATGATCCACCCTAGATTTTATAATCATAGTGAATTTAATAAACATAATGTTTCTTCATTACAAGATGACCCATAGCTCAATTGGGTGTCCTAGAAAAAGAAACAAGGGTACACAACGTATGAAAAAGCAGTACATGCCATGCATCATTATATTACCCATCCAAAATTCATTGCACCACTAGATGGGTTCATTATATGTGTTATTCAATAATTATTAATTTAAATAGATAAAGTTAGTGATAATAAATTAGGAATAAGAAGATAAATTTACAACATACCATGATAAAAAATTAAAAACTTGAAATGAGATTTGACTTTTGATTTTGTAATATTCAATAAAGAAATTATAACTTTCAATGTGATCTATTTGATACCACATAATTATTCCTGGTTCAGAAATAACAATTATCAGGGATGATCCTATCTCAATAATTTTTAGATTCTCTAAAGAATCTATTTTTTCCTTATAAGACTTTGAACTAAATTAGGAAATATGTTTGGAGCTACACATTGAGATGGCACACGATTCTGAGGCATGGTGAGACCATATTTAATTTTATAAAAATATTAAATATATTTTACATCTTGTGCACATATTTTTTAAAATATAATATAATACATTTTAAATATATTCTCAAATAATAAATTTTAGACAAAAACTAAATCCATAGTTTTGGATTTACCTTAGGTGAGACATAATGTTGGTCAACATTGTATGTATGAAGGTGGTAGCAATTGGAGGGTAACATTAAATTAAAATAAATTATTTTTTTTAATTTAAATTACCTAAATATAATCTTTTATCAATATGTCACTAAGAAATTTTACCTGGGTAAGTCTCATAACTGAGGGAGGTTTTTTAGAGGATCTTTGATGACCATCGTTGGATGATTGAAATCGAGCGACGCTCGGTGATCAGATCAATGTGAGGTAACATACAACAAATGTTTCGGATCTTCCCCATCACTGGTGAACACATTATTCAGTAATGATCAATACAATATTTAGGTATGGAGCTTCAATTGTGGTTTTTGACCTTGATTGAAATATTTATCATGTTCTTATATACTATTATATTATATGCGATTAGTTTAATTCTTTGCATGAGCCGGCGAATCAAATTAATTTGTCTATTAAATTTATTATTGGTGATTACATGGTTCTCACCATAAATATATTAAATATATGATATTTTAAAGTAATTATTGTCCAATTATTGATGTAATTTTGTTTATGTTCCTTTTTCCCAACATTTCATTGGATTCTTTGATGTTGTCCTACAAGTCTACAATTCTACACTGTCGGGAAATTCTGAGCACAATCTACCCCCCGAATTCATTATAGATGTGCACATAATGACATAAATAGATATTTTTATATGTATCTGGTTGGAATTCTAATAATACATCATTAATTTGGGATCTAGGACCTGTCAAAGACTATAAGAAGTGTGTAAGGCATGTGGTCACATCGAGCGAAGGATCATATTTCTGATTTCCAGACACCAGAGTATGGAATCAACCAACAGAGGGTATTTCCACCAATTTCATGTTTTCAGATGGTGTTTTTGGATTTATAGGTGGTAGATATGTGTTCTTTATGACTTCTTCTTTGTTTTTAGGAAAATAATGATATATATGGTGAGAACTATGATGATGAAATTCCATATAATATGAAATTATACAGTGGATAGGGTTTTAGGATTGTGTTAAATACCACATACTATATGGAGGGTCCAAAGTCAAAGTGACACCTATCCATATGACGTGGAATTTTTATAGGGTGATTTCCCGATATCCCATGTGGCCATAGACACCTTGTACTCTAGGAGTACACATGCATGGGATGATACCCAAGCATGGAAAGGTAAATGTCCAATTACATTGGCAAGACCAGGTACATATTCAAGTAAATAAAATTGACATAGAGCATATGGATTGGCCTCTGGAGGTTGAGACACACTATTTAGTATCTTTACTCCCTATGTAGTACTACGTTGCTAAAAAGTGTTGTACTAGAGAGGACATGCCTAAGAGGCCAGGTGAGGGGACACGCCCTGTGATCCCCTTACAGGGTGTGTTCTAATTTATGAATCTTTTTTATCTACCATTTCAATTGTTTGGAACCAAAATTTTCCATGTCATTATCTTATACTGAGTTTTATTACATTAATAATGTAATAGTGACATTCAAGTGACTTTTTAGAAACGAATTGAGATGTTATGAGAATGAACATTTTTCCGAAAATTCTCGACGATAGTAGTGATTGGGCATAATCATCAGAGAGAGGTTGGATTGGTACCCCACTAAATTCTATGATGTGGGTCCTCTACCAATTATGTGGTACCCCTTACACACTAGAAAATTGGTCCTCTATCTATCCACTGAGTGGTTCCACCTTATATACTAGGACATGGTTCCTCTACCCACTAAGTGGCACCCCCTTACACACTAGGGCATGGGACCTATATCTATCTATAGTGTGGTACCCCCTTATGTACTAGGGTGTGGGTCCAATACCTACAATGTGGTACCCCTTTATGCACCAGGGCAAGCTTCATCTCTCTGTTTACTAATTGGTATGCACTTATGGACTAGGGAATGTGTCTTTTACCTACTGAGTGGTACCACAGAACATCATAGGGAGGGGGACCACTATTTATTAAGTGGTATCCCTCTTACACACATGGTAGTGGGTCATATATCTATTTACAGATTGATACACCCCTATATACTTGGGTATGGGTACTCTAACTATTGATTCGTACCCCCACAAGGACTAGGGTGTGGGTCCTCTATCTACCTATTGAGTGGTACCCCCATTACGCACTAGGGAATGGGTCCTTTAACTACTGAGTGTTACCACCACTCAAAAACTAGGTTGTGGTTTCTCTATAATATTATTAGTTCCCCCTGAAATACATATATGTGGGTCCTCTATGTATTAACTTCTTTAGAAAAACATTTTAGATGATAGGAATTGATAGAGAACCTTTGAAACTGCAGGTAGAAAAATCGACATGGGATGTGCTATGAGATGATGGTACCTTTTCTTCCTCATATTGGTTTCCATTATTAATATATATATATATATATATTTGTTTTTGGGTTGCATTTCCCACTTAATTTTTGATGAGCGGGCTACATCTACTATGTCTTCTATTTCTCTCTCATCATTTTTCATGGTGTCCTAATAGATATGTATATAATCACATATCCCTAAGATTTTCCCTCACATTTCATGTCTTATGTAGTCTATGGATAGGTTGGTGGTGTTATTAGTGGAGCTTAGGTATACTTGGGTGTATTTGACTACATACAATAGCCATATATTTGAGATCAATAGTTTGGATCTCTAAGATTTATTTCTTCATATAATTATTTTCATGATGAGAAATATTTTCTATTTGGGAATGTATTTTTTCCATTACATTTTAGATTATGTTGTTGTACAATTTTTTCCCTAGAGGTTATCACATTCTAGTCTTTTACTCATGCAGTTATTTTATTTTATTTTCATGGATATGGTTGGATGCATTTTTACGTTTAAATTAGACAAAGGCATCTCATATTAGTTATAAATTGTTATTGCTTACCTCTAGACCCTGGGAAATGAATGTGGGGTTAGGGTTTTCTCAAATCTACCTTTTCTAGCTTGGCAGGCCCTAGTAGATTGGGGCATGATCGATTGGTATCATAGGTGGTTCAACCTCAGGATGGTCTTTGAGGGTTTTCCCCCTAGTGTTTTTGGATGGGATTTAAGGTTTCTATGTAAATGTTTTTTGTGAATGAATTTTAATCTTGGGAAACTAGTGTTTTCTTGGAGGCCTAAAAATTCATTCACAAGGACTATGATCAACTTATTTTCAACTCAAAATGGTGAGAAATTAGTTTTAGGGAAAATTGGTACATGGATTATATATGATTGATTCTTTTGAATGTTTATCATTAGTTAGCTCCCCACATATATAAGATCAATAAAAACATTACTTATTGTCTCTTACAATATGTTTTTATGATTAAATCCTACAATTTTTACTCAAAAGAGTTAAGAGTGTGACCCAATGAGTGATGTGGACTCCCTAATGCGGTCAATTGTGAGGAATTATTTCTTTAGGATGGTCAGGTGGTGGTGGATTCTCATGTTGATCAATTCGTAGACCCAAAATCTGTGGTTTAGGTGGAAGAAAATGTTATAATGAGTTTTAGATGGATATTTTGCCGCTTGACGATGTTTTATAGGGTTTATACATTTATAATGAGATTATGAGGCATGGATCACCTAATAAAAAAGAACAATAGGACCTACCAAACGCAGGTGTGTGACACGAGTCTCATTCAAGGTGGCACCATCGTTCAGAAATACCTCAAGGGAAACTCATCCCACTATATAATGATCATTGGTATGTTTTTTAATGGTATGGGCATCACGCGTGAGATTTTTTTACTCATTGTGCTACTGTTATAGTGGTGGTTGATGAACCTCCTTAGAAGAGACAATGTCTAGGGAAACAATTTCTGTTGGGTGAAATTTGTGATATAGAAGCCTCTAGAGCAATAGGAGGTGGTTGTAGATTTATTTTATGGCTACCTCTCACACCCCTAGGTGGAACACACAAGTATTGGAAAGCTGGTGGTCATAATTTAGGATAGACACAGGCTCTGGAGGTTCATTACCTATATTTTTAGGAGTATTTTGAGGTGTGATCTATGTTCCTTATAGTTCTATTTTAGTACTATTAAACATAGGTACAATACACTCTTTTTACTCCATTGTTTAATTAATTTATATGTATATGAAGGGTATTGGTAGAGACATATGTTAGTGATGTTTGGCAGGACATTGGACTTTAAAGAAATATGGACAATTTCCCCACTAAGACACATTCGTGAGATGTTATCCAAAACCATGAGCCCAAGTCTGTGCACCCATAGAAGATAACATTGAGGATTGATTGATGAGTTCCTACTACTTTTGGGTTTGGTTTTTTTATTATTCTAAGGGATCAAGGAAAACCATGGGTTTGGTAAATAGGTGGGAAATGAAAAGGATGATTTCAATGTAATAGGATTTCACATAATCTTTGAGTATGTTTCGTGGTACGATGTGTGTCTTCACTACCCTAGTTTCTGTTTTCACTCAGAATATTGAGCCCCTTTATTTGTGAGAGTATCCCATATTTGAGAGAAATTGATAGCAATGAATCCTTTTTTCTCAACCCTTGAGTTTGCGGATCCTACCGATAGTATTAATTATCACAGGAAATGACCAATATAGTGATTTGATTATGTGAGGAGAGAGAGAATCACCAAGAATATCTTCATAGTGACAGTGAGACCCTAAGATTTTTTTCTTTATGATGGATTGGTTTCTTACCATATGTGATTATTTTTATCCATGATTTATTGTGGTGATGTTTTCATATTTTTTAGATGAATTTTGTCTCTTTTGATATGGAGAGATATCAGGAAGAGTAGGATGAGACAATGTGAAGGAGTTTATGAATGAATTTTTATTATTTAGCTAGTAATACCTTTGGATTATGGGATTTTTTGATATGTTTCTTTCTTGTAGTAGTAGTGGAATATTATAATTTCTTTCCTAGGGGCGTTTCTTGTTTATCCCCATAGCAAAAATTTAGGGTTTTCTAAGGACTAACATAAATTTAGATTTTTAATCTAATGTAACCAAAATAATTTTATAGGTAAAGGGGTTTTTAGACACATTTTGTTCTCTTGGGTAACCCAGGGTTGTTCATATAAGAGGAAAATGAATTGTTTATGTTAGGTGTGAATTGATATCACATAAACATGGTGACATTAGGTAAAGTATAACATACCATAATTGAGTTATTCAACTAGTGGTTTGGGGTGAAGTTGTTCTTTGTGTTTAACCATATGATTGTTTATTACCGGATCTGGTTTTGTATTATGATATACTAGAAGTATCTTTCCAAAGTCATTGTGGATGTATAAATTTCCTGGTGATACCCTTCGGCATATTGTAAGACTAAGAAACGTAGTATGATTTGTGGAATTAATATTTAATTTCATGGTTTTATTATTCAATGGAATACATGTGTTCTTGATATCCATTTTGGATCATTCTAAACACCCAGTGATAGTATGGTTTTCCTCCAGTTGATAGTTGTTACCGCTCTATTTAATTAGAGAGTGAGGGAGGTACAACTCCAGGATATCAATTTTGAGGTGTTGCATGGAAAAATATCAATCGAATATATTTCTAATGGATTCTAAAATGGTGGGAATATCATCATCCTTATTCAATGTTGGATAGTGACACCAGTCATGCTATGAAAGGAGGTATTGAGAGTTTTTTTCCATTCATAGTACATCTAGTGGAGGTGAGGTTGTACAAGTACCTCTTTGGCATTGGATGGGAAGCTAAATAGTTGAAAAATGTTTTCAAGCTAAAATCATATTATCTCACATACCCAAGGGTTATTTACAATAGAGATTTATGGAGATTTTAGGAAACATGTATGTGTAGTAGGTAGTCCATATTTTTTGTAATCCCTTTGAAAGTCATTGTAGATTATTACTATTAATTCACATCAAGACTCAGAAGAGGATGTAGGAATCCATTTGGGAATCAATTGATGTTAGTTGTAGTGTATTACCCTTACAATCTAGCTAGGTAAATTTTTCCAATAATATTCAGGCGAACATGATTAGTTTCACATACCAGTTGTGAACCATAGTTGGGAGGATTATCTACGATTGATGGAATTTTCCTATTATAATGACCACCACTCCACCACCAGTGTATAACCATTTTTAAGATACGCATGGGTACATTATAGGTCATTATTATAGCATCCCGCCTTTTTATCACATAAACTTTTGTTACATTTTACAAAACTGAGGATCATTAAGGTTTAGTATCTTGGAAACCAGGAACTTAAAACATGAAAACATAAAACAAATCTTCTTAAACACTTTAAAGGATTCTCCTCATGTTCATCCTAGGTTCATTACTACATCTCATAACTTGGGGACATAAATCAAAAGGAAGGGTGAGTATAAGGCCTAGTAAGGGAAACAAGAGAAACATTTTACATGTGAACATGAGATACTTCAATAAGGTCATGAAAAGAACTTTAAGGCATGAGAAATAAATCATGAGTCATATCATAATGAAAATAACATTTTTCATAACTTGAATATGTGGCTAAAACATTTAATATTGACAATCATTTTGTTTCACCAAGGTCCATCCCCAATGTGTCATTAAAAATTACCAATGTTATTCACCAAGGTATCAGTCTAAAAGGTCATATCTAGAGATTAAATCTTTACCCAATGCATTGGAGCGCTATCTGGGTGCACCCTTGACATGTCTTTATTATCATGTGATCCACATATATATCATCATAAATCATTTCATAAACAACCCATATTTCATAAAAGAAATGGGTTTCATTTCATAATCATAACGTTTTAAAAAATGCATTAAAGACATGATCTTTATGTCACCTTAAACCCAAAGAAAGGGACAGAGGGTTTCATGTATGTAAATACCAGAATTTAAAATATAACATTTTGATATATATGTGAATATCCCTGTAGAAATAAGAGATTTTAGTATTCACATAATAACATAAATTAATTTTGAGAAAAGAGAGAGGCATTTTGAGATGAAAATTCAACAGCATAACAGCTACGTTACATGGTTTTAAAAAATGTTGAAAAGAGAGGGGACGTGGTCACCCACTGATAAATGATCTATAAAAAGTGTATAGGGACATAATATAAAGTATATGAATCATGTTAATGAAATTTTAAGGACATACCATTTGAAATTAAAAACATGTAAGTATGAAAAAAATAAGATTTCTCTTATAAAAATTCGGCAGCCTAACAGCGTCACTTAAACTTCAATAAAAATGAATTGACAAGATCAAATACGGTCTCTCATCATATGATAATAAAATACCAGTATGATAGATATAGATATCATACCCCAACATAATAAAAAGTAACTTGGAAGGCTTGACATGAAAATAGAACTTGAAAAATGAGAAGGGTGAAAGAATCCCTTAAAAATTCGGCAGCCTAACGGCGCCACCTAAAACATAAAAATACTGAATTGAAGGGATAAAATGGGGTCTCTCATAATATAATCATAAATGATAAGTATGATATATATATATATATATATCATACCCCAACATAATAAAATGGATCATGAAGGACTTTACATGAAAATAGATCTTGAAAAAAGAGAAGGGAGAAAGAATCTGTTACAAAAATTTCAGTAGCCTAACGGTGCCACTTAAACATTCATAAAACTAAATAATGAGAGTATGAGGGGATATCTCATTATATGAACTTGAAAAGAGAATTATGTGAAATCTAAATGAACATCCTCCCACATAAGAACATGTAGCATAAAAGAAATGACATAAAAGAGATTACTTGAAAAGAAAGAGAGAGGTCGGATCCCTTACCTTAAAACGTAACTCTTAAAACTCAATGGTTGGGACCTTGAGGTATTGGGGGAACCTTGGGAGGACTCATTGGGAGGTAATGAGACCAGAAAATCATTGGGGGAGAGTGGGGAGTCGAATGGATGAGAGTATTTCTTGGTATTTATAGGTAAAATGAGGGGACAAGACATTAATGGCCAAGGGACACCTCATTGGTGGTTTTGGTAAAACCATGAGCTTGCCCGTGGTATTTGCCCATGGTAATGGCCACTTGGGACACCTCATACAATAATTCATCCCCTTTAGTCTACCATCCCTTAAAATATATCATCGCATCATCATGACACAGTTATGATGTCATTAAACATACCGAAACCCTAAAACTGTATTTTTACCATTCACTGGAAATTCAACTTTCTCAGAAAAATACCAGAATTTCACATTAACCAAATATCAATAATATGATTTAAAAAATGAACTCCGTTTTATAAAAATAATTTTATAAATACTTTTAATTTAATTTTTTAAATAAATACACTATTCACCGAAAATTCATTTTTTTAGAAGAAACCCCAAAAATTACCTAAACATTATATCGATGCTCTGAGTTCAAAAATTAAATCCATTTTATAAAAATAATTTTCTAAATATTTTTAATTTAATTTTTAATTAAAAAACAGTATTCACCTGGAAAAACTAATACTTGAATAATAATTTATGAAATCGTTATTTAACCATTTTATTGAATCACATTACTTAATCAAGGTGGCTAGATTATATTAATACTTTCTTTAAGTGAGATTACTAATCCATTTGGTCACATTACTAATCCTAAGCATAAAATCACTATTCATAATTTACTATTCATAAAAAATCAAGTTGATCTTTTTAGTTTCTAAATTTCATACTGGACATAATTGTAGAAGACCATTTTTTGAATATCATTACACGTTTTTAATTATTTAAGGATTACATAAACATTTTTAAAATATCATTTTTTCTAAAATTCATCAAAAATATGCATACTATATTTATCCGGTCATTTGAAAATTCATAAAATCATCATAATATGAAATCTGATTTTTTTTAAAACAAAGGATTACACAAGGCAGTTATGGTCTCCTTACATAGCCCCTTATCACACCAGCATAGGACCTAAGTGAAAGGTGTGCTAAGGTGAGAGAATCTGAGGGAGTCTCCGCCAACATCGCATGAGTTGTAATTTCTATCAGTTTGAACATCTCGCAAAGGAGATTCTGTTATAGCTTCACATGATGAAGTTCGACTTGGGTTTGGTCCAGAGCAAAGCCTAGTGGTGCTACCTCCCTCCCATGTTCTGTTAGATGGGCTTCGATCGGTCCAAGACTACTGAGTGGGGCCATCGAATCTTCTTTCTATATTAATTAACCAAGATTACTTGTATTTAGAGACAATAATAGAAACGTTTAGTTTACAACGGTAATATTGACCAATGGTCATATAAAAGTCAAAACACAATGGTCTCATTTTAATTATACTCATGTTATCAAATGAAACATTTTTGTTGAGTATAAAAATAAAATAAAATAACACACAATGTTAGGAAACAAGATTTATTCAAACTTTCAGGTCGTTACAATCTTCCCCCATTAAGAAATTGTGTCCTCGTAATTTGTAAAATTGGGTTTTGAAATTTCATTGAATGTACCACATAAGAAAAGGAGTCAGTAAAACTATTACCTTAAAAGAAAGAGAAAGGGAAGTACAAAGGTCACCCGAGTTAACCCACACTAGGATTCCATGTAGGAAAACATAGACATGGAGGAGAAAACAAAGGGTCATGTTCTGAGGGAGAGTGATAGAAAACATGACTATGAGAATGTTAACCATAATAAAATACGAAAATTATGATGTGTGTAAACAGTCTTTGATTACCTAGTAGGAAACGTAATCCAAAAACGTTTTTGTTTTACGTTCCTTTTCATAATTTTGAGGAATTGATTTACTACATAGAACAAAAACATAAGAAAATATACCTACCTTCTTGTAGAGTTTCATCCTTTAATAAGTCTCTACCAAAAATAATCTTTTCTCCAAATGATGGGAATTCAAAAACACATGGTCTCATCAAAAGCACAAGAATCATCTTCTAGAGAGTCACATAATCCACAAAAGATTAACTATCTATTCCTTCTATCTTTAAACATTATCCCAAAAAGTGAAAGGGTAAGGTAAAATAGCTCTTCAAAAAGAAAGAATCCCATAGGAATGGAAACTACTTTTAAATCTTCGATGTTCCATGGTTCTACCCAATGTTCATCATAGACCATTCCATAAATAATTGTACTTATAATTCTTTTAACAAAACCAAACTATGATTGAAACCCATGTACCAAAAGGATTTGAAAACATAGTCTTCCAAAATCAACTTCATCATTCATCTCCAAACAACATAAACCACTCCTAAAATCTTATAACAAAAGTAACTAACCTAAACAAATTTTCCCTAAGATAGGTTAATCATTTCCATAAGTAACCTATATTACCATAAGTTCACCTTAAATTCATCGATTCTTCAAAATAAAAGTCAACTTTACTCCTCAATGAAAAGACTGTAGTAATCTATTTACCTTGATCATATAGGGTACCAAAAATAGTGAACGTCTTCCAAAATAGCAATCATCTTTTAATCCCCTAATCATCTCTGTCATATTAATACGACAATCATATCATTTCCTATGACATTGGTTTTTGAGACATGTTCTTCCATTTCCCACCATTAACTAAGAAAAGAATGTATAACTAGGGGTTTAAATACATAGCCAATAATCATGAAAAGAAACTTAAAGCATATAAGGATAACTTGCAGAAGAAAAGGATACACTAACTTGTTATCCCCTAGGTCCCGATCTAGGTTATCCAGGATCATATATTAATATGTGAATCATTATTTTATTTTATCTTTGTTCCTTTAACAATGGTTCATACTAAGCTTATGAATTTAACAAAGCATATCCCCCGAGAGTGTCGCAACCAAGAGTGCAGCAAGGCCCGTTGTCATATACCAGTTCCCAATTGAGTCTAGCTCAAAGCGGTGTTTTCAGGTTTTACCCCTATATACCTCTATGCCAGAGTCACCTCTACCTGCTCGTATCCAGACAGAGATGTATTTGCTTGGCAACCCATAACTCAATACTCATCAAAATAAAAGGAAGATTTCCTATATACAAACTTTTCTATCGGATTCTTCCTAATGTTTTCATGTCCTAATTTCCACAAATAACTAAAGCATCCTTTGATACCAACTATAACATCCCACCATTTTATCACATAAACATTCATTACATTTTAAAAAACTGAGGATCTTTAAGGTTTAGTGTCTTGGAAACCAGGAACTTAAAACATGAAAACATAAAAAAAAAGTCTCCTCAAACACTTGAATGGCATCTCCTCATGTCCATCCTAGGTTCATTACTGTATCTCATAACCTGGGGACATACATCAAAAGAAATGGTGAGCAGAAGGCCCAGAAAGGGAAACAAGAGAATCATTTTACATGTGAAATTGAGAAACTTCAATAAGGTCATGAAAAAAACATTAAGGCATGAGAAAGAAATCATGAGGAATATCATAATGAAAATAAAATTTTTCATAACTTTAATATGTGGCTACAAAATTTAATATTGACAATAATTTCGTTTCACCAAGGTCCATCCCGAAGGTGTCATTAAAAATTACCAAGGTTATTCACCAAGGTATCAGTCTAAAAGGTCATCTCTAGAGATTAAGTCTTTACCCAATGCATTGGAGCGCTATCTGGGCGCACCCTTGACATGTATTTATTATCATGTGAGAAACATATATATCATCATAAATCATTTCATAAAAAACCCATATAGCATAAAATAAATGTGTTTCCTTTCATAATCATAACTTTTTAAAAACTACATTAAAGGCATGATCTTTATGTCTCTTTAAATCCACAGAAAGGGAAAGAAGATTTCATGTATGTAAATCCTAGAATTTAAAATAGAACATTTTTATATTTATGTGAATACCCATTTAGAAATAAGTGATTTTACTATTCACTTAATAACATATCATAATTTTCAGAAAAGAGAGAGGCATTTTGAGAAGAAAATTCTGCAGCATAACGGCTACGTTACAGGGTTTTAGAAAATTTTGAAAAGAGAGGGGAAATGGGTCACCCACTCATAAATGATCTATAAAAATAGTATAGGGAAATAATATAAAGGATATTAATCCTGGTAATGAAATTTAAAGGGCATACCATTTTAAATGAAAAACATGGAAGTAAGACAAAAATAAGATTTCTATTATAAAAATTTGGCAGCCTATCGACGTCACTTAAACTTCAATAAAAATGAATTGACGAGATCAAATAGGGTATCTCATCATATGATCATAAAAGATCAGTATCAATTATCTAGAGATCATACCCCAAAATAATAAAAATGAACTTGAAAGACATTACATGAAAATAGAACTTGAAAAATGAGAAGGGTGAAAGAATCCCTTAAAAATTTGACAGCCTAACGACACCACTTAAAACGTTAAAATACTGAATTGAAGATATAAAACAGGGTCTCTCATAATATTATCATATGTTATCAGTATGATAGATATAGATATCATACCCCAACATAAAAAAATGGAACATGAAAGACATTACATGAAAATAGATCTTGAAAAAAGAGAAGGGAGAAATAATCTGTTACAAAAATTTCGGCAGCCTAACGGCGCCACTTAAACATTCATAAAACTAAATAATTAGAGTATGCGGGGATCTCTAATTATATGAACATGAAATGGTCAGTAATAGGAATATAAAATAACATCCTCCAACAAAAGAACATGTATCATAAAAGAAATGACAGAAAAGAAATTACTTGAAAAGAAGAGAGAGGTATGATCACTTACCTTAAAATGTAACTATTAAAATTCAAAGGTTGGGACCTTGAGGGCTTGGGGGAACCTTGGGAGGACTACTTGGGAGGTAATTATACCATAACTTCGTTTGGGGAGAGTGGTGAGTTGAATGGATGAGAGGATTGCTTGTTATTTATAGGGAAAGTGATGGGACAAGGCATTAATGGCCAAGGGACACCTCATTGGTGGTTTTGGAAAAACCATTGTCTTGCCCATGGTATTTGCCAATGGTATTGGCCACTCTGGTCACCTCATACAATTATTCATCCCCTTTAGTCGACCATCCCTTAAAATATCTCATGGAATCATCATGACATAGTTATGACGTCATTAAACATACCAAAACCCTAAAACTGTATTTTTACTATTCACTGAAAATTCAACCTTTTCAGAAATATCCCAAAATTTCAGATTAACAAAATATGAATGCTCTAATTTCAAAAATGAACTCCATTTTAAAAAAAATTCTAAATATTTTGATTTTGATTTTTTAAATAAATACACTATTCACTGAAAATTCATTTTTTAGTAAAAACCCCAAAAATTAACTGAACATAATATTGATGCTCTGAGCTCAAAAATTATATCCATTTTATAAAAATAATTTTCTAAATAATTTTAATTTAATATTTAATTAAAAAACACTATTCACCAAAAAAAACTAATACTTGCATAATAATTTATGAAACCGTTATTTTACCATTTTATTGAATCACATTACTTATTCAAGGCGCCTATATTATATTAATACTTTCTTTAAGTGAGATTACTAATCCATTTGGTCACATTACTAATCCTATTCATAAAATCACTATTCATAATTTACTATTCATCAAAAATCATGTTGATCTTATTAGACTGTAAATTTCATACTGGGCATAATTGTAGAAGACCATTTTTTGAATATCATGACATGTTTTTAATTATTTAAGGTTTAAATAAACATTATTAAAATATCCTTTTTTCAAAAATTCATCAAAAATATGCATACTATATTTATCCGGTTATTTGGAAATTCAAAAACATCATCATAAAAAGAAATCCCAATTTTTATTTAAAACAAAGGATTACACAAGGCAGTTACGGTCTCCTTACATAGCCCCATATCACACCAGCATATGACCTAAGTGTAAGGTGTTCTAAGGTGAGAGAATACGAGGGAGGTTCGGCCAACATCGAACGAGTAGTAATTTCTATCAGTTTGAACTTCTTGCAAAGGCAATTCCATTATATCTTCACATGATGAAGTTCGGCTCGGGTTTGGTCTAGAGCAAAGCCCAGTGGTGCTACCTGCTTCCCATGTTCTGTTAGATGGGCTTCGATCGGTCCAAGTCTACTAAGTGAGGCCATCAAATCTTCTTTCTATATTAATTAACCAAGATTACTTGTATTTAGAGACAATAATAGAAACGTTTAGTTTACAGCGGTCATATTGACCAATGGTCATATAACAGTCAAAACCCAACGCTCTCATTTTAATTATAAACAAGTTATCAAATGAATCATTTTTTAGAGTATAATAATAGAATAAAATAACACACAAAATTAGGAAACAAGATTTATTCAAAATTTCGGGTCGTTACACTTATTATACTAGTTATAACTACTGGGTGATGACACATGGATTTTAGATTTTGTGATAGTGATGGTTTTGGGGGTGTAGTTTATCTTGGGGTGGGTCTGGACTGCCCAAAAATTCATTGACTTCTATATGGACCCACAATGAATCCCATTTTATTTCAAGTGTTTCTGATTTTTGTCTAGGGTGATAGGATATATATGGGGATATTAGGCCCTTTTTCCTACTGATGTGTTAATTTATCAATGTGGTGTATTACTAAACCTCATAGCCATAATATATTTTGTTTCATGTGTTCTCCACATAGCACGGATGAGGTGGTATGTGTTCGACTTGTTTTTTGATATTGACCTGGGATATATGTGTCTTGAGAGTTGATTTTCCTTTTTCAAGGTGGTAGTGACATTGATATCCACTATAGGAAGACCCTTTAAGGGAAATTTCACTCCTTTTTTGCGTGTTTATTTGTAGGACATGAAACCATCGGGGGAGCTTATGGGAGTGAGTGACCCAGTTGAGAGCTCAACATCCCAACCTTTTTTCATATCCTGTTCTTTTCTGGGATGAAAAGCATTGAAGGGGGAATAATTTAGAGAATCCATGTTCTCCTTAAAATATGTTAATATATATTAAGAAATATTTTCATATCCAAACACTAAGATGACACACAATTTTGAGGGCATTTGAGCTTGGAATTAATTTTATAAAAAATTTAAATATATCTCAAATCACACTCACTCATTTTTTAAAATAAAATATAAAATCTCTTAAATGACGTATTCAATTATAAATCAATCATCATGGATGAATATGGAGTATGAGTATTACCATAGGTGCAACCTAATGTTTTTCTCCGCTAGATTTTCAGATGATGATACCATTATAGGATGTGTTTAAATTATAATAAATGATTAAATTATTTATATCAATTTCAATGACCAAAATATAAAAATATAAAAATATTTAATTCTGAAATTTCTATAGGGTTGATAACATAAACCTTGGATGATTTGTAGAGGATCTATGATGAACATCATTGGTGAATGGAGGTAAGACGATGCTCGGGGATCTGATCCAGGTGAATCCAAATATGGTGAATTAATTATATCTTCCCCATCTCTAAAGAATGAGTTATTCACCAATTATGAATCCTATATCATGCCATAGATATCCAACTGAATTTTAATTACATTATTAAAATATTGATCATGTTTTTATCTTCTATTATTTGATCATTAATTAGTTTAATCTTTCTCAAGATCCTATGCAACACTATATTTTTTCTATTCGAATTATTCATGGATATTCCATGTTTCTCACATTGAGTATACCACATCATTGATTGATAATCAAGAAATATTTTAAAATTGATGATGAACCATTTTTATTGTACCTTTACATACACATTCTTTGTATTATTCACTATGGTCCAATGAGTCCATGGTTCGACATTTCTAGGCGAGTCTGAGCACAATCAGACCACCTGATTTATGCGGGATGTGTGTACAAAAACCAGATCATGAATTTTCATATGTATTGGGATAGAACATGGGTGACACACTATATATTTGGGATCTAGAACTAATATATGACAACAAGAAGTGCACAAGGTGTGTGTTGTCTTCATGTAGAGGATCAAAAATCTGATTTCCGACCAATGGAGTGCCAGAATCTACTAACGAATGTGATTTCAATTTATTTTGGGTGGTCAAATGGTGGTTCCTTCAAAAGGAGTGGAAGATATATATTATTCATTAAACCTACTTTTGTTTCTGTAAAATCATTATATACATTATGTGTAAAGTGATGATCACACTCTATATAATCTATAATTATGTGGTGGCTAGGGTTTCGGGTTTGAGTTAAATATCACATGTCGTACAGAGTGACCACCTACATTGTGACACATAGCTGTCTGACTCAATATGCATAGAGGGTACACATAAAAATAATATGTGGCCCCATACTTAATGTACTCTAGGAGTTCACAAGCAGAATTCTATAACTAATAATGACCAGGTACACTACCAAGTACACATTCAAGACCAGGTACACAACCATGTAAATGTGATCAAATAGGACCACATGAATCTACCCTAGGAGGCAATGAAATTCTATGTGTTACCTAGATATTATATGTTGGAATAAATTACCTGAAATATATGTACTAGAGAGTAAATATCTGGGAGTCAAGGTGAGTCCACATCCCATGTGACAACCCTTACATTCCATGTGCTTTTTTGTGAAACATTTACCTCTCATATCTCCTTCATTTCGATCCATATTTTAGCATATGAGTATCCTATAAAAACAGTATTCCATGTATAATGCTATGGTGCCCATCATAGTTACATTTTGGACAGGATGAGAGATGTTGGAAAACTGAAACTTCATTAGGTGATTCTCAAGGATGATAGTGATCAGATAAGATCATCATAGAGAGACAAAGGTGGTACCCATGATAGACTAGGACGTGAGTCCTCTACCTAATGAGTGTCACCGACCATAAAAATAGGGGAATGATTCTTCTATATATCTACTATGTGTTACCCCATTATGAAGTAGGGAATAATTCCTCTACCTAATGAGTGGTATCCCCCTTACGTACTCAGGTGTGGTTCCTCTATGTATCAACAAAGTGGAACCCCCTTACGGACTAGGGAATGATTCGTCTAGCTATTTAATGGTACCCCCATATGCATTAGAGTGAGGTTCCTATATCTATATACTGAGTGGTACCCACTTACAAACTATGTTTTGGGTCCTTTACAGACTACGATGTACCCCCCTATGGACTCGGGTGTGGCTAATCTATCTACTAAGAGGAACCCCTTATGTACTTGGGCATGGTTCCTATATCTATCTACTAATTGGTACATTATTAAATACAAGGTAATATGTCCTCTATCTACTGAGTGGTACCCCTTTATGGACTAGTGTATCGGTCCACTATATACATACTGAGTGGTACCCCCTTATGCACTAGGGCATGAATCCTCTATCTATATACTAAGTGGTACCCACCTTATGAACTAGGGAATGAGTATTCTACCTTATGATTGATACCAATTTATAGACAATGGTGTGGGTCCTTTAACTACTTACTGAGTGGTAACCCCATTATGAACTAGGACACGAGTCCTCTACCTACTGAGTTGTACCCCATGAAAGACTAGCGTGCGAATCTTCAATGTAGTCACTTCTTCAGAAAAACAAATAAGATGTCGAGAATTGATTATGTACCTTTGGATCTATAGGTAAACCTTTCATAATGGTATGGGTTATGATATGGATAATCCATTTAGTTCACATATTGGTCCCTTATATGAGTGTATATATAGTGGTTTTTGGGTTATATTTCCCATTTTCTTTGGGATGAAATAACTACTTCTGTTGTGTCTTCTATTACTCTCCCACATTATTTTTTAGTGTTTTATAATGGTAATGTATATATTAACACCCCAATGTGATTTTGTCACACATGTAGTGACTAATGCAGTAAATAGACAAGTTGGCGGTGGAATTTCAGGGGCATATGAATACTTGGGTGCATTTGACCGCGTACATCGGCAAGGGATTGTAGATCCAGAGTTAGTCTCTCTTATTTTTTTTCATTTCCAGTTATTTTCATGTTGAGACATATTTTTTTTGTTGTGTGTGTATTTTTAAACATTACATTTATTATTATATCATCACACTATTTTTTCTCTCTTGAGGTTTTTACATTTTTGACTTTTACAATAGAGGTTATTATATTTTATTATTATTATACTGCACTTTTTCATAGATATTTTTGGGTGAATGTCCACTGGTAAATTAGGAAAAGACTATCTATATTATTTCTTCCATCTCAGTAACTATATCCATCCTATGGCATATGGGAGCAGGATTGGGGTCGTTGCAAATCAGGCTTCCACTAGCCAGGAAGGCCCCAATGGGTTGGGTGGTGACATATTCTATATATCATTTCCAAATAGAAAAATATTTAAACATTATAACCAATTATATTTTTCAAAACAATAATGAAAACACAATGTTTTGGAACCCAGTAGATGGTCTCTTCATTTTAAATTTATAATTAATTTAAATATTTCAAAATAAAAAATTCTTCAATATTTAGATCATTCCAAAAAGATATTACTGATCATATGAATCATTTTTTTGTCATCCGTATTTGTACGTGTAGGATCTATGGGTACCAAACAATTAGTAGTAATACACACCTCTTAATATGATCTTTGAACAATATCTATGGATTGTTGGGTGCTAGTATGGAAGATCGATCATCCTATGGATTTTATCTTTGTCATGAACCAACATGGGTCGACGCTGAACCGATCACCTGAGCTGATCCGCAATATGGCCCAAGAGGTATTCCTAATCACACCTACTTGGAGAAAAGAACTTGGGCATTTCTATATTGATGATGGGAACAATTTTGTTCAATATAAAAAATAAAATAAGTAGAAAATAATAAACAGTATCTAGAAATAAATAACCAGACTAAACGACCAAACAATAACTAAAGTAAAATAAAACTAACCAAACTCGACATCCAAATTAACTCCATGTGACCCTGGGTGTCACCCTCTAAATCAACAATTAAATAATGCCCGAGGTGACTGTACCCAAGATGAATCATCGACAAGGACTAAATATATAATAGAACTATAGAAATGAGTATTGAAATTTAGTTGGGTAGCCTGATATATATTACCAATTCACATACATTAAAATAAAAGAAACTTTCATTTTCATGTTTGAACAAAAACTTATAAAATTATGGTTATCTACATGTTACTCAAAAAAATTTGAGTCATTTCCGTCATTAATTTCTCAAAATAAAAAGTCATTATTTTACTAAGACATTGGCATTTTCGAAGGGAATGTGAAGTTTACATGTTCAATTTTCACAAAATTAATAAATCACATTTCTATTAAATAGTTATCATAAGCCACATTAAAACCACACAACACATTCAGTGATAACATTACACATGAAATAGCTATATTAGTTTCACTACAAGGTAAATAGAAAGAAAATATATATACAAGTAACTCATTCAACACTGCAAGGACTAAGAAATAATAGACGTAGGTGAACCCAAGAGATCATGAATAATTTAGAATACACGAATACATGAGACCTCATACTCGTTGACATGTCACACACGATGAAATAAAAATGCTCAAAATGCATGAGCATCCTTTCTCAGGTTGGCTGAGGGAAAATCTTGTAGCAATGAACCCAAAAATTTCCACCTACAATGTACCACTGGTCAATAAAACAACCAACAAGTGTGGTAATTTTTCTCAGAATATTCTCTCAATATTCCAGGTTCCTATGTCTCATGTATTTAAAAATGGGGTGGGCCAACCGATGCAAGACGGGCATTTAATCACTATATATATAATAATAAATCACAATAGGCATCACTATGAGTCACTCTACATAACAATCCCATGTCATTAATCTAAATAACATACAGAGTCATATCTAAGACACCATTACAATGGATCACAAGGATTCCTTGGTATGGAATTCCCATCCATTATATGCATACAATCATGGCATGAGACACATCCAAAAGAGGTTTTCATAATAAATAATTTCACCATTTTTCACAAGGTTTCCAAGTGGGCCTTAAACCATTTCATTTTCATAAACTGACATTTATCATTTATACAAAATCCACAATTTCTATATAGGGAAATCACATAATCACCACAAAAAAACATTGATAAATTCTCTCAAAATATTTATATTACATTTCCCAGGGCACAAACATATTTATAAAATTGTCAAAAGGCCATTTCTCAACAACTCATTCTAGAAAAATCATAAAACACATCACCAATTTATTTATAAAACCAATCCCCACTTTGAAAATCCATATAAGGACTCCCAAAATATCATTTCAAACACTGCCAATACATTGATAAATTCAATAAATACATTTTCCATTACACGTAGCACGTAAATTCCAATCAGTAACAATCATTCATCACATGTAAAACCACTTTAAAATCCAATTACATACTAATTTTAAACATAAAACAACATGAAAGACTTTCATGAAACCCAAGATCAACATTTCACATCAATCTGATTTAAAGCCACAACTACCCTTCCTTTTAATTTTAAACCATTTAAAAACTGTATAAAAAATCATTTATCAATATACACATCAAGTTTTTATAGAGCGGTGCAAACACACCAAAACACCTTGAAATGAATCATTCTTTAGAAAAATTTTGACCATGCCATTTATCAGGGGAACATATAAATTTAATCAAAACCATTTATAATTATAACTCAACAAATAACCAAAAACAAATTCCATCCCACAAACTTATATAAATTGTTAAATCGGGTTCTAGGAGTCAAAAACTAGGTTTAAAACTAAATAAAAATTTGATTAAACAAAAGTGAGTGAAATTATAATGAAATGAACTCATTTTTTCAAATCTAGAATTGAAATACCAATTCACATAATAAATAAATTAAAAAAAGTTGTAAAATAATAGTAAGCACATATATAGGGTTCGAAGAATAAAATATCGATGAATCATAAATTATAAAAGGACGTTCAATTGGAACCTACCGTAGACCCATGACATGATGAAAATAACGCATGTTCATAAATGCTTCCTGTGGGTTTCAAAAACCCTAACCTTCAAAGATAAACATGAGTGTATATTAACCTTAGAAAAACAAATGACAATGACACAACCTCTTGAGAGGTGGGTATACCGGAGGGTCTGAGCATGCTCAAAATGAAGTAGCTGGTTGGGCACGTGCAAGTATGGGCAGCACACGCTGGAGGAAATCCATTTTAAACGGACAGTGGATGGAATATCACTGGATGGAGGTGTTGGCATGGGGAAGGACTTGCCATAGGGAGTGAGTACACAATCTGGGGTTTTTGTGCACCGAGAATGGGAGACCCGAGGTCCGGTCACACGAGCGGTCTACACAGGATAGTTAGCTGACATGGAAGGTTGTGCCGCTAAGTAGGGGGTGCACCGGAGGTCATCGTGGTAGGGTATGTGACCGGATGAGTGGGGGGGGGGGGACTGTCTGGGGTGGCAAGAGGATGTGGAGGTAGAGACTAGTCAGAACTGGTGAATAGGGGGAGTAAGAGGAGGGCGTTGGTTCCGGAAAACACAGTAGTAAGGGGGTATAACACTAGGATGTAGGAGGAGAGGTACTGAAAGGGAGGGAGCCGAAGGAGAAAGCAACACTACAGGGGAGGAGGTTTCTTGGTGTGAAGGTCATGCTGCACACAAGGAGAAGGTGGATCTAATTGGAGAGATATTGGGTTTTTAAAACCCTAAAAAAATTAAAAAATAAAGCCAACCTATAACAGAAAAATCTAGATAAAATTTTAATGACATAATAATAATAATAATAATAATAATAATCAATGTACTAATAATACTAATAATAATAATAACAACATGATGATAAAAATAAAAATAATAAAATCATTCATTTATTTTATTGATAATAAAATCATTAAAAACAATAATAAAATTAAATGACCACAATTAATATTTTTGTTAATTAAAAAATTTATAGTTCTTTTCCATTTTTTTAAATTTGACAGTCATGCAATTTCCAGGGTGAAGTCACATGGCTTCAAATTCATGATCTACCAGTGCGATTGATGACGTCGACACCAAAAATCACACTTTTTTATAACTCAATGAAATATTTAATCTAGGATACACCAAAACCCAAACAAAAATATTAAAGTACTAAAAATAATTAAATAAATTAAACAAACGGGTCGGGTGTGACAATTCACCCCACCATAATTCTTTCCATCCCCTGAAAGCCACAACAATATCCACTTGATTGATCAACACCTGATGATTCCACATAAAAAAAATCCAACCTCTTAACCCAAGGAAATTCCATCGAACACCAATGAGACTGTACCTCATTGCCCAAAATAGATCACCCGTAGAGGGTAGGTATGAGTGGACTCCCCAACATATGAATTCAACTAGAACATGATAACATCTTAAGAGAAAACGAAAATCGGCTCATGGTAGATCTCCCACCATAATGTACCAACCTATAAAAGGACAAATGGAATACTGAAATAGACATAAACTGTTCCTTACTCAATATAAAATAAATACATCAAGAAAATTTTAACCATCAACTCCCTTTTTCCTAAGGATGAATAAAAAACAATACCTCTCCCAATTCACATGGGCAGTCCATGCCAGGACAATGATCGATAACTCATATAAAAGGTAACCATATTTGGTATTGTGTGATGGATAATTCCATCATCCTCTTTGTGACTAGAGGAAATTTATAATGACCTAGAAACCGTAAGAGAATTTCTGAAACAGTCTCACCATAATGATAGAGGCAACACCATGACCATACTCCTTAAAATTTCTCGGAGGTTCTTGACTACACACCAGCTACACTCTGAGGCCTTTTGGATGGAGCTATGATGGATTAAGCATCTCCTACATCATTGTCATGTTCTGATAATCCCAATAAGAAACATACATCTTTAGGTTTTACAGATTAAAGGACAGAATTGTGAAATGAAAACCACGATAGCATTGAAAAACGAAGATCATCAATGAAAAAAAACATTCCCATATATTTAAAAACCCAAAACTCCATCAGTAAAACGTCCACGATACGATATACTTTAAACTATAAGTAAACCTACACAAGAAACTTTAACCAAAAAACCAACAACACATCACCTCTAATATGATAACTTCGTTTCATGGGGTTTGATGTATTTTATTTTATGAAGATGGTTTTTGTTGGTGTAAGAGTTCCTTTCCTTCATTAGTCATATAAAGGTTCCCTAGCTCTTTTGGGGTGGGTGACACATAGTGAAAAAAAATTTATGGGTTTCGTGAGGTTTTCATTTAAGTAACTTTCTCAATGAACATTGTGTTTTCCAATTTTCACTTGTTGATTTTTGGGATCATCTTTGAACCTTAATGGGGTGTCATTTTCTAAGTTGGTGATAAATCTTAGTTGTGGATTTCTTGGAATATAATGACCTATTGTGGGTATAATTTTCACACCAACCATTCTTGGTTATTTATTTCATGAATTTTTATTTACATTGGGTAGTTCCGGTTGAAGTCCGACATAAAATTATTCATTTCCATATTTAATAATGATTGTATTGGCATTGACTGTTCCCTGCACACCACATTTGAAGTCACGTAGCCTCACCTAGGTCGACGTGCGCCCTCACCCGGTTCACCACAAGGTCTACCTGTTGCATGAAAAATTAATTAATTAATAATGTGAAAAGATAAATAAAGGAATGAAATTGAAAGAGGTGTTAAGGATGAGAATTTTATTATGTTATTATTATTGTTATTGTTATCATCATCCTATTTAAATTTTTATGGGACACATGGGGTAACCATCAGTTTCCTGACGCATTAAAATAATAATAATAAAATGAAGTTCAAGAGAATTTTTTTAATGATAATAATGATGGTAATTTTTATTTCTATTACAATTATTATTATAATTATTAACATGTTAATTATTGTTATTATTTGAAAAATTAATACTTATATTATAATTACTAATTAGTATTATTATCAGATTTATATTTATTAGTTTTGGATTATTTATTTCATTTTTTCGATATTATTTTCTTTTTATTTTTTTCCCTCTTCTTCCCCCCTCTCTCTTATTGAATTGCGCAACAACCCCCACATTCTTTGGGTCAATGTGCACACAACATCCCTTGAAACACTACCACACACCACCCTTATCCCTCTCCTCCCATCAAATGACTATCCTATGTCGGCCTCATCTCCAACCCTCCTATTTTCCCCCATCCTGTCACGATGACCCACTACCTCACATCACATCAAATCACTCCTCTCATCAGGACAGCCACAACTGCGGCCTTTCGCCACCCTTATTGATCACCTCAGCACCCAAATCTTCCCCTTCCAACCTCTTCACCTATTCCCACCTCTCTCTGGATCCCTAGCACCACACTCTTTTTCTCTCCTAGAATCCAGTCGCACGCACCGACCCCCCTCTCTGCGGTTGAGTATTTTTCTACATCTTCTTTTTTCTCTATTGATTTCTTGATTGTACAATTGATGTGTTACTGGATTTAGGGTTTCATTTTGATTTTATTTAGTATGACATCATTATTTTAAGTTTTAAATAGAGCTAGTTTTGGTGAGAATTGGGCGCGATTGGAGTTCCTCACCCATGTTTGGAAGTGTTCGACACCTCGATATGTAGTTCCATGTCTTTTCATCTTTTAGATTATTTAATTTTTTTGTTTAGTTAATTTTAATATGTTCTATGATTTAATTTCATGGTGATAATTATGTTTATAATTTTTTTTCTTGATAGTTTGATGAAATTGAATTTCTAAAATAATATAGTCATGTCATTTATATGTGTGTTGTGTTATAAATTCTTGGTAGTTCCTTACAGGTTGTGAAAATGTTTCTTTATAAATGTTTTGACATGAATGCCTGGGAAAAATATCACTTTCTGTAGAAATGGTCATTTTTTTCATTTTGACCTTGTTTTGAAAAATTATATAAGTGTTTAATCAATTCTTTATGGGGAGTGAATGTGGTTTTTAATGGTTTGAGTTGTGAAATTTTTTTAAAATGTTTTTTTTATATAGAAAATATTAAATGTTTTTAAGTGAGTTCTTATTGTATGCATGTGATATGTTTTATAAACTGAGCGATTGTTTATTTATGTGGTATTTGGGATGAGAAACAAGTTTGGAAAGGTGTTCAGGGTCACTTGGTCAGTTGGAAATGATTTTCAAGGTCATTGATGTGTTCTTGTAATTAAATGTATATTTCCAAAGTAAAATGAATCACTTTGGGAGTGATTTCCTTGTTTTGTACATTGGAAATTGAATTGAAATTTGTTTGAACAGTGGAATGTGGGTTTTCATATTCATATGTTGTAATTATATTTTTAAAGTGACATTGTTATATGAAATCAGGCATTTCCTTCTTCTGTAATCCTTTTTTCGCTAATTTTATGAGTTTTATAAATTTTTAGCTAGATTTATTAAATTATATGTGGAGTACTAGAGTTATGATTGATGGGATTATATGTGCGTTATGTTTTTAAAGGGTCTCTTATATAAGAAACTAAGAAATTTTAATATGAAATCCCTTTTTGTTCTATTTAGAAAGGTTCATTAAATTGTCAAAACTAATTTATCAAGTCATTCATGTGATGTGAATTATGGTGTGAAATGTTTTTGGAGTGCGTGTCTTTTTAAAATGGTGGTTGGGTATACAAGTGGTACCTTTTGTGTGAAATGTCTTTTTTGGCTTGTGATATGTAAAAGTGATACATTATGTGACTATTGGACATGATTGAGCACAAGGGAAAACCCCAGGTACATATATGGGAGGATTATGAATAGTACACTAGATGTTACGTAATTGGTTCATCCCGGTTTCATCTATCATGATTGGAGTTACCATACAAACTAAACATTTGTGATGATTGTAGACCACTAGGATATGAATTTTTTTTCTTACTAGTTGGTCATTCATGATAGCGTTGAATATTGTGATTCATATTCCACGTTTATACTTAGGTACGATGTCTCTAGTTCCCCATGCATACTTGCTACCGTAGGGGATTTACGCACAGTAAACTACTATTCATGATGTGGTGCCTTCTGTCGGCATATGAAGTACCAGTTGGGATTTTGTATCTTCCTTATTTATTTTCTCATCTACCTTAAAGTTGTATTTGTGAAATGGGTTTTCTTCAAACATTATTTTCCTTTTTTACTTTCATCTTGTAAATGTTTTCCTTAATAATATTTTTTTAAAAGAATGTATTTAAAAAATAATATTAAATTATCTTTTAGATGTTGTGGAACGGAACCATTTTATTGGGTGGTATCTTACTTTTTGATTGGCTCACACCCTATATACAACCTAGGATATATGTAGATCTTGTCCGTTATGTAATCTATGTTAAGGCAATATGCTTAGTGATGATGGTTTGGGTTGTCGTTGGTTTTACCATGGAGGTCGGACGATGGTGAATCCTCATGTTATATGAAGGTACGAATAGCTGTGATAGTTTTCATTTCATTGAAGTCTTCATCGAGTTTTCAGTTGAATTATAAACATTAAGGTTGGTCCAATGTTAAGGGATTGTTTGGTTTTCTTTCGCAGCATTTTTTTATTTATCTTGTTAGTGGTTTTTTGTCTCTTATTTGAAGGAAATCATTCCCACATGTTACTTCTGATACCCGGGCACTTATGCAAGCCCATGGTAATTGAGAACGCCATTCGGGCCATGTCGCAGATAGTGTCGGGCACTGGGTCGGATGACAACTCAGCTTGGTTTGTGTCAATCTTGATTACTGTGAAAATTCCTTGAGGCTTGAAGATTCATCCTTGAAATTTAATTCATGAGACGATAGAGGAGGGAGGAAAATATCTTGAGTGTTCTTCAATCTAGAGAGAGTGCTCAATATAACATTATCCATAATAATACTGGACATTTAACAACCTATACTAAATATAAATTTTTTTTTATTTAGAGATAAATGGTTTGGATTAAATATTATTAAATTACACAACATACCTTAAATAATATATTTTAACTTATATGACCCCATTCCTTGTAATAATAACTAAAATATTATTTTTTTAATGACATGAACTAGATGGAAAGATGATGAATTTTATTTTACCATCTTTAAAATTATTATTCTTCATAAGAAATGATCATGGTCTGTTATTCCACATTGATATTTATTGAATAGGTAAATAGATATTTATTCATTAAATAAGTAAATTAAAATTTTATATATCTATATAATTAAAATAGTTTCCTTATATATATATTTATTTAATTTATGTGATAAATAAATATTGAATATAATTATTCTTCACTATTGAGAATAATATTTCATCCCTTAAAGAAATTTAAATAGAATCTAATTTTAGATCAACGGAAAAACATAGCGTGTGACCACTAGGCTTCTTTCTCAATGGAATTAAAAGAAAGCTTCTAAAGTCCAGGATTACCAACTTGAAAAGGTTAAAGGAACCCAATAAAAATATGTTAATGTCACAAATTCAACAACCACCCATGAACAAACATTGTATAATATAACCCCTTTTTCATTATATCACATCAAGTCAGTTTCACTACCATGTCATTAGCTTATATTATTGATACATCTTTCTTGTAATATCATAAATAAACTAATCATTACACCATGACCAAGGATTTTTATTTGATAGATCTATTTCAATCAACAGTATTAGATTTCAAAATCCATGAATATGTAATGGAGAAATACTTTTTTGAGTTTTCCATTAATATCATGTTATTTGTGATGCACACATTGCACTCGATTACACCATTAATTTATTTTTCCATTATTTACAAAAAAATATTAGCGTTTGAGTTTTGAAATGTATTAATAATAATATTATTGTATAGGGACAATTAAATATTCACATATATAGGAATATTCGATGACTATAAACAAGTAGAATTTCTACTGGTAGGTATGTTCTCATAATATCCCATCATAGAAAATACCATGTAAAAAATTCCTGAGATAAACTCTCATCTTAATATGAATACATGCAATTTATTTTCAATATACTATTTAACCCATAATAGAATTTAATAAGACCATATAATGACTTTTAAGAATATTTTCATGGTCGTTTATGGTTCTCATCATAGTGGGGAATGATTATTCTCTTATCAATGCGATATATACTATGGGAAATTATAATAATAAATTCATAAAAAATTATGAATGGTATGTAATAAGATTTTTAATTAATATCCATTTATATAAATATATATTGAATATAAATTACACACATTTGGTTTTATGATACAAACACAAATAGTTTTACCACTTCATTTATGCATAACTTAACAAGTTGATCGAGTGAGTAGTATTATTGAATAACAATGAAGTTTGATAAATTAATATGTACATCCAAAAACTACCTATATATCATTACAAACTTTTAATCGATTAAGAATATTGATGATGAAATCATGGGTGATGTTCTCTAATTTAAATAATGGTATAGATAATTATTTAATCATTGCTTTAGATTTATAATGCTCAATATTTACATGTAGTCATATCAAGGATCAAGATACATACCCCTAAGTCTCCCTATTCATGATGTCCCACTTGAAGTGCTCCATAAGATTCTTATACATAATTGTACTTCCAAGATGAATAAATATAGAGGAGCTATGTGCATCATCTAATATCTCATTATTTTGTTCTATTTTGGATGAGTAACATATTTGGGTTCCAAATCATATAACTCCATCTCTATAAATATTTAACTATATAATATTTTCCATATTCTTCTATTGCTTTATATCAACTTTTTGGGACTACTTTATCTTTACATAGATGGATGGTGGAAAATAATTTTTGAAATGTAGGATTTCACCAATCATTTATAATTTCTATACCAATCCTCTGAATATCCATAAAAATTTGGTCCCTTTCATTCGTCATCAATGATAGGGTAGGATGATCATTTTTACATCGAGCATTCACCAAACTGGTCACATTACCAAGGCGATAATGTATTAAAAAAATCAAATTCCTTGATCAATTATAACCATGTCATTTAACATATGATCAAATATTTTTGTGTGAATATATAATATAATCTATTGTGGTCTGTATTTATATCACAATTTTTACCATGGAGATAATTTCGTCAAATTTTTAATTATAAGACTACCGCCACTAACTTCATAGCTTGCATTGGGTAATTTTTTCATGAGTTTTTAATTTATGTTATGCATAAGACTTTGTCTTTTCATTTAAAACGAGTATGTATCATAATGTTTCACAAATTTGTATATAAATAAACAGTTGATGGTTTCAAAAAGAAGAGTAAATATGAAAAAGAGAATGAAAAATATGTGGATCATGAGACACATAGATTTACGTGGTTTGGAAAATGATCCCTACAACGATGGAGGGGGAAAATACCAATATGTTAAATGGAATAATTATAGGAAAATAGTAAGGTATTTACACATATAAGAAAACTATCCTTATTGATATTATAAATAAGAATATGAAACAGTTCAAAAAAACACCTAATAAGTCCAGTGTGCTTTAGTGACTAGTGGACAGATGTCTTTGGAGATACATGTAGCACCCCCAGACTCACACTACCATACCTGGATCCAAAAACAAATAACATACAACAATTTATGCTGTTCAAAAAAGGTTTAAAATATATTTCATATATTTACAATCATTGGACAATTTTGTTTAGAGTTTTAGAGAATTATGGAAAATAACTAACTAAAAAATATCAATTATTCTCATCTTATGGACACTTTTTTATTCACTAAATAAGATGATAATATATACATAATGGGTAGTCAATATCACCCATAAATTTTCCACACTGGATACTCTTATAGTCAAACTATACTTAATACATCCTTTCATAACATGGGGAAAGAGGAACATAAAAATGGGTGAGCTCAAATACACAGTAAGGGTAAACAAAATAATAAAGAATATCATTAGAGACCTGATGAATAACAGATATCATATTGTGAATGGAATCAATACATTGGAAATGTTTTGATTGTAACTTGTAATAAACAAGATCATATTATAAAAGTATGGAATAATAGGAATATGGAATCAACCTAAGAAGGATATCGTAATAATAATTCAAGGCTCCAAACCTTGTGGACATAAAATAGTTTCCTAGGATAACCAAGCACTATCATATTTGGCTAGGAAAACTACTCACACATCATGAGATTTCATGATATAGGAATATTTCCAAATTCTTTGGAGGGATATATAATTTTGGACCCACCCATCACATAATTCAAACCCTTCAAATGTGTGAGACATGGTTCCAATCAACACATCCTAAAACTAAATGATATTAAATTGGTTTTAGATTCATTACATGTTGTTCCTAAAATTAAAACGTCATGATTTAATCATTCAACACGAAATGATAAAACAATGAAATATAATGATAAATATATTGAATTTAAGCATTATTCTATGTAAATAAAACTCAATAAAGATGAATAATTAAATGGTTTTTACACCATATAGAAAATGGATAAAAATTTAAAAATTATTTACCTAATAAATTGATGTATTGGGAATCTAGGTTAAAACCCTTCAATAATGTAATGGAACATAAGAAATTCACCGAGGAATTGAACTACAAGTAAATCACACCTATAAAAGTGGATGATTACACAAGAAAAATGTAGTAATGCATTATCACATAGATTTAAAAGATAATATCATAATCCATATGGATAAATATGGTTGTTGTTATAATTTGAAAAATACCCTTGATCAAGCATACAATACAGATGAATGACACTCTTAGACGAATTAGGAAAATTAATTTGAAAATAAAAAATTCCATTGTCATTTGATATATTTTAAAAGGAGATTTTTATTAAACCATGTGAATACTAATTTTCCATTTTTAAAAATTTAAATCCTATAGAGGAAGTCACTTAGAAATCAAAAAAGTGGATAAAATGATATGTTTAGATGGAAACGTGTAAAATATATTCATTCTATTAAAATAAATTATGTGTAAAATGAAAAAAAGGATTTTATTTAACATTTCCATTGAAAATAAATGTAAATAAAAAGTTATTTACTAATTTTGAAAACATATATAATATTTATTAAATGTAAAACCTTTATTGAATGTAATCTATGTGAAAATAATTTATAGTACTTCAAAAAACATTATGAAGCTAACAAGATTAAAAGGAAAAAAATTCATTTGGAAAGTCGGAATTAGAAATTTGAGGTCACTAGAGGTGAAAATTATTAGGGTTATAGGTCACGGATTTAATAGGTAAAACATTTACATGGAATAAAAATAACCATTGAAAATCACATGATTTATTCTTATCAAAATTGATAATTTATTTTAGGAAGTGATTAATCAAATTGTATGATAGTAATGAAGAGAAATAATATCATCATATAAAATATAATCTAAAATTTTAGAATATAAATAAATGGAAAAGTGACATGAAAGATAAGAATCAAGAAGACACTTCATGACTCATAGAAAAACAAACTATCATCAAGAAAATAATTATGACCTATGTAATATTTTAATCAAAAAAATTTAAGGACAAAAATATTTAAATTGAGCCTAAAATATGATTAATAAAATATATGTTTAGATAACATAAAAATTGTGCATTATATACACCATAATAATTAAATTTTTTGATAAATTAAAACAAGTCTTAGTGAAAGATGTCTGAGAAAAAAATAACTTACCTTATTTCCCTTCTAGTTTGATCACACTCAAACATCCCATAAAACAAACTTAGATAAATTATTCATATATATATAAAATCCATATTCATTTCGATATCCAATTTAGGTAATTCAATTATAATTATTTACAATGAATATAGTGGTTCATTATATCTTATTTTTAACATTAGGGTTAAACAAATTTAATTGTCATGAACATGATTTGTAATATTAATGTTGATCCTTGATATATGATACAATTTTAATCATTACTGTATTACCTATAGTATTTTAATATATATCCCATGATTATTTATAATGTTCTACTGTCATCCCATGGGAGTTTTATTTACTACTCTTGAAGTGGATTCCAATGAAATACTCATTTCAACAGTTTTTAATGAACAAATATGATATATTTTTTATGTGTTTATGTATTAATATTATAAGTCCATAAAATAAAAAAAATTAATAACAAATTATCATTAAAATTCATTATTAGAATACAAAATTTATTAATAATTTAATATATAACCATTACAATATCGGTCAAGTAGGTGGTAAACTGTCCAAATCAAAAGTGTGTCATAACCATCAAATTAATAAAATGTGATATTAAATAGAGTTAATATAAAATTAATAGTATACTTTACATGTAATATTTCTCATATATATCCATAAAATTCAGAATAAGAACAATTAATTATGGGGGTTTTTGAGAATTGAAATTCATCATTTTTGGAGGTGGTAGTCTATACATACTTATGATTAATGAACCCATTTCCCAATGAATTGAAGAAGTGACTATATATAAAAATTTAAAACTATAAAATTATACTAAAATTATAAAATTTATATGAGTTATCAAATAACAATTTCGGGACCATTATTGTAATGAGATTAAGATAAATGTGACACATCCTTCATGGAGGTGGCAGTCCATGCTTACACATTATAAATGATATCATCCCATATTTAATAGAAAAAATGAAGATAAATGTAAAATGTAATAATTTAATATAAGTGGCATGAATAAATTAATTATTCATTAAACACGTCATTTATACCTGCCCTAAGAGTGTGTTTTGAAAATAAAGCTATATCATGGCATGATGGTGGTAGTCTGCCTATACATAAGATCGACGTGTTTGTATTTATTAGTGGATGGTATGGAATGAGGGAATAATTGTTTTGAAATTGATATAATGATATTTTATTACATTTATGATACATAATCCATTATATTAAAAAAATTATAATATATTATAAGAGAAATTTTTTTAAAAAAGTCTAAGAGGATAGTAATACTCATGTCGGGAACATTGATTTCCTTGGAAATATCCATGGAATTACCCTTAGAAATGATGGGATTAGGATAACTATGTGTGTAAAAAGTGTCTCGTTAATGGTAGATGGTTTTAGGATGAAAATTTTTTCATATTTTTACAAATTATTTTTAATGAAAGGTTTGTTAATGAATTGGTTTCAGTTTCCCCTATTATAAGTGAAGACAAAAGTACTTTCTATAAGGAAGAATTTTATATAAGAGAAAAGAATGGAATGACACACATGTTAGGCGAGGTAGGTGAGGGATAGTTGATAATACATGTCAGTTATAATTTTAACCCAAAAAATTACTTCTATATGGTCTATAGGTCATGTAAACTTAGAAAAATCCACATTATATTAGATTTCTCTCTTAGACAATAACTTATATAAATTACATATTAATCATCGTAATTAATTTGTTATTTAGAATAAATGAGGAATCATACCGCAAATATTATACCTTATGATTCAAAATTTATTATCCATTTAACCTAATTCAATTTATTATTAATTTAAAATTTACTTTTAAGTTAAAACATATAATTTGTCAAAAAACAACTTTTATAATAAAATACCACTTTTGTTAAAAAATGGTAATCATGGGGTTTTAGACATGATATAAATATATATAATTATAGATTAAAATTATTCCATAAATATTTTATTCATTCTTATGTTATGATAATATCGTAATTATAAATAATTTTAGCCAAAATTTGAAGTTTTTACTATTCACCTAAAAATTAAAAAAATCGACAAAATCCCAAAAATTCATACTAAAATGAATATATATTTTTAAATTAAAATATGATTTCAATTTTATCCAATTATATTTCTAAAAAATTATAAATATATCTTTTAATAGATTTTTTTTAATGATTTACTACTTTTATTTTAAACTAACCATCTTAGACATTATGTTTTTCCAATATTAATTCTTTTCAATTTTCTAAATTAATTATTTTAATATTCTATTTCATTTATATATATGTTATATGTTATCATAATTGTATTTTAAATATGATTACTATACTTTACTAATGTATTACAACCTTTGATGTAGTGCATGCGAATGAATATATCGAACTATGTATTACAGAATAGAAAAAAATACTAAAATATCAGGTTGTTACATTCCCCCTTCATTAAATAAATTGAATCCTCAAATTTTTAAATTGAATTAATTATATATTTCAATAAAATATACAGGAATTAAGATAAAATACCAAAATTAATGCAAATATTAATATATTAAGTAAAACTTGAAGGCAATTATTCTTCCTTTATTGAGTTAATTAAATACATTATTTTTCAAGAGTAAGAGATGATTTATGTACTGAACTCAACATATAAAACATTTTATTGTTCCTTAAAGAGATTCCATAGTGTATTTCCCACCTTCTTGAAATATAGAAAACTAATCATTTTTCCTTCACCATCTTCACCACTTATTCTTTTATGAGACTCATTCCTTCTTTTATTTTGTGTTATTTGGACTTTTACTATAATAACATTATTAATCATATTTCATGATAGGTAATTTTAGATAAAAAGAAGATTTATAACCTTAGTTCTTTTCCTAATTACGTTTATGTCATAACAATTACTTTATTGTTCATTGCATACATTTTATCTCAATTAATTCATTCTCTAAATGATACCTACAAAAAAGTTTAGGGATGAGAGTACTTAAATTATTAAATTTTGAAAAGGGAAAATTATTATATTTGAATAAATAATTTATAAAATATGTGCATTCCCTAACTTATTATTCTTTACCTTCAATAGAGGTTATCCATGGTCATTTTAATATTAGGTTCCCTAATCGTGTTAACTTTTATAAGGACATATGTTGAAATCCTTTATAATGTTTTTTAAAGATAACATGAATTTACACAATAATATACCTCAATAGTGTATATAAAGGTGTAACGTTAGGGTATATTAACCATTTAATAGAATGATGATCGATATATAACCATCTAACTCTTTCTGGGGGTTTTACCCCTAGATGTATCTATGCTAAAACTGTGTCCAAATTTCATTATCCATATAATGTTTTAATTTTTAGTGAAACCACACAATCACTACTTTCCTAGAATTTTAGGAGTGTCTCCTTTACATTGACTTATACCATGGGTTTCCAGTAATTCTCTATTATCATATTCCCCAAAAAACCTAAAATATTCAATACTACAAATGTAAAATTTCATCTATATTTTATAAATACACACTATGATTAGCTCATCAAACCTTTATTTCATTCCTAAATCATAAATCATCATGAACCAATAACATACTAATATATAAAGTTATGTAATAACAATTCTGATACTAATTTTACATCCCTAAAGGCCCGATCTCCTAGATCCAATTCCAAAAAAACATAGATTACAAATCTAGATCACATAAATATATATATGATTATGATATCTTTCAAAAATTTACAATATGAAGACATTTTAGTTTATTTTTTAGATAATTTATCAAAATCACAAACTCAGAAATTTCATTACTTCCCATAAAATGGACACTTTTTTATCCACTAAATAAGATGATAAAAAATCCTTATTGAGTCTTCAATGTCACTAAAAAATTCTCCACATTAGATACTCTTCTAGGATAAACATACATAAAACATTATTCGATAACATGGGGTAAGGGAAACATAATAAAGGGTGATCTCAAATAATCAACAAGGTTAAACATAATAATAATGATTTACATATGAGACATAAGGAATAAGTTGATATCATAATGTGAATAGAATCAAGACATTAGAAATGATAACATATTGGCATGGAAGATGAATGAAAATGTTAGAAAATAATGGAAGCATAGGAATGTGGAAGTAACATAAACAATATATAATAAGTAAAATTCAATTATCTCTTCCTTATTAACATAATATTGTTGTCATGTCTAACTTACCACACCCATAGTTGTACAATCTTATTATCCATAGATAATGATATCTAATGATACGGTAACATTACCCATTACTTTGGAGGTACATATAATTCTAGTCCCAGTCATTGTATAATAAAAACCATACATGTGCAAACCATATGTTTTAAATTGATATATCATACAATAAAAAGAAATAAAAATTGTTTTAAATCCTTTACAAGTTGTTTCTATAATAAATGATTCATTATTTCATCAATAAATATGAAATGATAAACCCCTAAAAATTAAATCACTATCAATTAACTTTAATATTTATTAAATGTAATGAAAACTCAATAAATATGATTAAGAGTATGATATTTACACCCATTGGGAAATGGATATATAGGTTAGAAAAAATTTCCCAAATCTGTTGATGTATTGGGGATCTAGATGAACAACGTTCAATCAATTAAAGAATCACAGGTTATTCCTAAAGGAAAGGAATTTGAGGTAAATCATGTCTATACAATTAGATGATTATGCTGGAAAAAATTATTGGTGGATCATCCCATAGATGAAAAGGATAATTTCATAATACATCAATACAAATAAGGTTGTTGGTATCATTTTAAGAATACCCTTGATAAATCATACAATATAAATTATGTTCATCATCAAAGCATTAATAAACTCGATTTATAAATAATAAATTCCATTTAACATTGAATTTTTTTTAAAAGAAATATTTTACTAGACCTTGAGAATAATAATTTTTATAAATCATATAAGAGTAGAGAGGAAGTCTCATAGAAAATAAAAATGGTGGTTCAAATATATGTTTATTGAGAAAAATGTAAAAAAGAATCATTCATATGAAAATAAAATATATTAAAATTTTTAAAACATTTATTCATTAATTTGTTTATATCAAGTTAATGAATTTCATAATAACATTTAAACAATATTTATGTAATAAATTTTAAAAAAATTATAATATTTCATGAACGAAATACATTTTTAAAAAAATATTAATGTTGAAATCATTGAAGGTACATTAATGTTTTTATGAAACACAAATAATAAAAATCATGATAAGAATTCATTTGAAAATAGTTGAATGGGAGTATGAAAGTCACAGGAGGTGAAACACAATTGGTTTATTAATCACACATTTGATAGGTAATATATTGAGATAGAATAAAAATATGCATTAGAATCTAATGGGGTTATTCTTTTTAACATCATTAATTTATTTGAGGAAGAATTTACTAAAAGGTTTGGATACTAATTAAGATAAGTAATTTCCTTATATGAAAATTAAATATACAATTTAAAAAGATAATTATAGGAAAGATAGACATGGAAGATCAGAATACATGAGATATTTCATGACCACTTGTGTCGATAAAAAATCAAACATGAGTAACATTTTAATCAAAACAATTGATAGGGAAATTTTTTAAGATAATACTAAAATTCCATGATTAAAAGATATTTATTGATAACATAACAAATAGGAAATATATAATCCATTAAAAGTAAATTGGTTCATAATGAAAAACCTATCTCAAAGAAAGGATTTTGAGAAAAAATCCCTTACATTATTTCTCACATACTTAAAAAAACTATATTTTTTATAAAAGAAACATAAATATCTTAATCACATATTTTAGAACCTTATTTATCTATATTTTAGTATTATATACTTTATTTATAATTATTTACTATGAATATAGTGGTCCATTATAAATTATTTTTAACACCAGGCGTTATCTATTTTAATAAACTTACATATGATTAATAATGTAAATATTGATCCTTGATATTTTATACTATGTTAAACATTAAAAAATAATTCATGGTTATGTAATATATGTCCCATGTTATTTATAATGTTTCACTTTAAACTCATGAAATTTTTAATTACAACTCTAGATGTAGATTATAGAGAAAAACTTCTTTAAATAGTTTTTAATGAATGAAGATGATATATTGTTTAATTTTTTCGATATAAATGTTATAACTCAAAAAAATATAAATTTTTTTAATACCATAATATTAAAATTCATTATTATTATATAAAATTTATTTATCATTCACTATATAAACATTACAAAATTGGCCATGAAATGAGTAAGTTGCCCAATACAAAAGAGTGTCGTAATGATTAAATGAGTAAGAATGTGATATTACATTGAGTTAATATAAAATTTATATATTATTACACATGAAATATATATAACCTATATCACTATAAAAATAATTTTTATAACAATTAAAAATGGGTTTCGTTGATAAATGAAATTCATCATTCCAGGAGACAGTAATCTGAATGTACGTACGATTAATGAACCAATTTCTCAATGACTGAACTAAGTGATGGTATATGAAAACATATACCATAATATTTATAATAATTTAATCAATTTCATATTATTTCACTAGTTTCAACATCAATTCCATCCATGATTTGTGGTTAATATAAATGAGACACAATATTCATGGAAATGGTATTCCACACGTAGGCATTATTAATGATCTCATCCCTTAACAAATTGATGGAATGATGGAAAATGTAAATAGGGATCATTTAAAAATTTAATTAGTAATATGAAAAACATATATATTCATAATATACATCCCTTATACCATACTTGAGAGGCGGTGATGAAAAATGAACTCCATCATGTCATGAAGGCAATATTTATCACATATGCACGATCAATGATTTTTTTAGCGAATGATGTGAAATGAATGAATAATTATTGTGAACTTAATATAATTATATTTAAGAATATATTTTACTGAATAAACTATATTTATAAATTTATGGATTATTAGTAATAGAAATATTAAAAATAAATAACAACGTGAGAGTATTACTCACATCAAGATCATTGATTATCCTTCAAATTATGCATGGAAATGAAGTGATTTGGATAATATGGTTGGAAAAAGGATGTAATTTTTGTGAGAGTTTTTTATTTAAAAAATCAGTATTGTTTCATAAATTTATACAAATAGATATTAGCATATTTTTTCATCACAATACATTATAATTAATAATGCGTTTGATGCTCCCAAATACCCTTTTTTGTTTTATAATGACGATTGTTAAGTAAATGTATAGTATTTTATATTATATTATGAAGAGTTTATCATCACATGAATAATTATGGAAACACTATATCCATCCATATATTCACCTGAAAGGATAATATTTATTTATGGTATCAACCCTATATTAGGTTGAAATATTTTATGTTTGGATCGACATGCATATGGATCATAAATCATACAATGGAATATATAATTACTATTCATATCCTACATTCATGAATTTTAATGTATGGTTAATCAATGCTACATTTAGGATTTTATAATAATAAGGATAAAAATATAGATTATCAACCATACACTACACAAAGGAACCCTACTCTATGAAAATTAACCCTACGCTATGCAAAGGAACCCTACGCTGCATGATAAATTATTTTTTACATTATTAATGACATGATTTGTTGGACATATGTATTCGATTCATTATTGATGAAACAATCAAGTCAGATTTAATGTTTTATTCAATAATCATTTTGATCTACTCAAGGAACCTAGTTTTTCAGATATTATTCATCCTATTATTATGAGAGGTTATAACTCTCCTGGTAGATTCAATTTTTAAATTTTCATGACAATTTAGGCTATTTTTATGGATCTGAAATATCAATGATAATAATTGGCTATTAATATACTGATAATTCTTTTAGAAAAAATAATCATTTTTATAATTTTTTTAGTTCTTCAAAGAACGATCAATCCTAAAAAGAGTTCTAGACATTGGTGATATACGTTTTCATTGTTCTACTCCATGTTCTCTATTGTTGTTTTATTT
This sequence comes from Viscum album, assembly GCA_963277665.1. Classification (NCBI taxonomy): domain Eukaryota; kingdom Viridiplantae; phylum Streptophyta; class Magnoliopsida; order Santalales; family Viscaceae; genus Viscum; species Viscum album. The sequence goes on from OY728159.1 coordinate 1,870,849,320, forward strand.
CAATTTTCATTTGAAAATAATTTTGCTATGAGAATATCTTCAGATTGATCAATCTCTTGAGGATTATCTTTTCTAGAGATGAATATCCCTTTACTGTCAGTTTCTACTACATTTGTGAAGATCAATCTGTTTCAACAAATCAATCTATATTGATTCTTCTGTGTATTATCTTCTCGGTCTATGTAGTGGTTTTTTGGTTCTCTATTAATGAACTAGAATGTTCTATTTTTATACTTATTTGAAAAGGTGTAAACTGCTTGGACTCTATTTTGAATTGGTCTTATGATATGTGGACCTGTGTAGTGAAATCCACCAAACTCTTAGAGAGTGTTTTTTGTGGAGTGCACTAGGGGATGTCTATTACCCAAAGCACTATTAAAAGCTCGGTTTTTTATTTCTATTTATCTTATACTCAAACCTTCATACAGAAAATAATAACTAATTATCCGTATAAACCATAGTTGATGTTCAAATGATGAATTGTATAGGATTTTAAGAAGAAACAATTCACCCCCTTCTTGTGTATATTTTAATATTAAGACCTAACAATTGGTATCAAAGGGTTGATTTTTTGGATAATTTTATAGTAAGCTAAATGTTTAATGTTCTATACAAATATGGAAATAGATGATCCTATAGAAAGAATTTCCATAGTCCATGATCCTTATTTAAATGGTGAAAATTATACATATTGGATTTCAAGGATGAAAAACTATCTATAATTATATTGGATACAATGTTTATTCAAAAATCCTAACCCCATATCTTATTTTGGAGAAACCAGAAACATGGAATACTGCAACTGAAGGTGATTATGATATGAATTTGAATTCCATGTATGCTATTTTTTATGTATTAGGAACATATCAGTTCAATCATGTTTTGAAATTTACTACTTCATACGAAATGGGGAAAACTATTGGAGTTTCCTATAAAATAAAGATAATGTATGTCAAATGCGATATGCAATGGAAAATCTAATGTTTTACACCTTCATAATGTTTTATGGAGAGATAATTACACAAATGAAGGGAAGGCTTACTGAAATAGTTAACAATATTAAATATATAGGTGAACCGGTCAAACAAGAAGATAATGATTTGAATGCACTAAGAATACTACAAACTAAATGGAATGGTATATCTGTTGCAATTTGATAATCCTCACCTATAAAAAACAAACAATGGGTCAATTGGTTGGGACACTGATGATGTATAAAGATGAAATGAGATATGATGATAAAGATCACAAAGGCTTGGTAAAAAGTTATAATACCATTATAATGTTAACATCTCAAAAGAAAAGAATACGAATAAAGTATGAAGTCATAGAAGAATGTAATAAAGATGCATCTAATTCCGAAATGGAATTGACACAACTATTAAGATTGTTTATAATGATTTATAATAAGAAAAAAGGATTTTGAAAGACCTTCAAAAGGGTTAATAAATACTATAGGTAATTCTGATCCAATGCATGCAAGAAAGTAGGACATACAATACCTAATTGTCCACTACTAAAAGGTGAAAAGTGGAGGTCAGATAAGATATGTCAGAAAAATGAAGATTATGAAAAAACTGAAAAAGGGAAATGACGGCCACTTGGAGTGTTTCTAAAGACTCCAACAACTCAAAAATATCAGATTCAGAAAATTAATATTCAAATCTAAAAGAATATATGTGTTTCATGATTGAAGATGTTAAGGTAAAAACTTATTATTCATCTAACCCTGATTCTGATACTAGCTGTTCAAATTATATATTATATTCCACCTTTATGTTCTCTAGGAGAAATATTATTCTTTATTGAAGAAACATAAATCATTAAAGAACTTACATAATTATGTTTTATGTGAAAGATATACATTACATAAAAAACATTACAAACAAATTCATAAATTTAACTTAACTAGTTCAAATCGGGCTAATCATGATAATAATATTAAAGAAATACAATATGAGGAAGAGTCTTCTAATATTTATGCTCTTTTTTAAAAAAAATGAGAAAATATCTTAAATTATATTATTTGAAAAAATGTTATTAAAATTGAAAGGTTGGGTATAGGTATTAATGGTGAAAAATCTAAACTATATAAGAATTACTTTTTTCCCAACACAAAAATGGTAATATGTTATTATTGTGGATTGAAAGGACTTGTAACAAAAAAATGATATTTGAAAAATCCCCATATAAGTGGAATTAAAAAATCCTTTATCTATAATATTTTAGATGAATATAATAATACAACTTATGAAAAAACAACGCAAGTATGAATACCCAGATATCTGAATGCTAACAATGTTGAACCCAAGAAAGTGAGGGTACCAAAACAAAAAAAATGTTTAATTATTTTTATAGGTAATAGGCCACAACAAAAAATTATATATGGTATGTGGATATAGATTTTTCAAGGAACATGAGTGGAGATCGATCATATTTTCACACATTGAATCAAATTGATGGCAGATATGTAAATTTGGGGGATAATTTGAAAAAAATATAGTTAGATTTGGAACTCTTTGATATATAATGACTATATCTATCAATAAATTAAATTATGTGGAAGGACTAAGACACAATATGTTAAGTATTTCACAAAATTGTGATAATGGGATCTAGGTTTATTTTTGTTACAATTTTTTGTTTAGTTTTTACAGATAAACTCTTTATGTTCGGGGCACTAAGAACTGAAAATGTTTATACATTGGACTTACATTCCACATGAAAACAAAATGTGAATTGTTTATCTGCTATGACAAATGAATAATGGATTTGGCATAGAATACATGGAAACTATAATATTTATTCATTAGATAAATTTTCTAAAAAATAGTTAGTTTTTGACTTATCTATTCCTATGTTTGATAGTGACATATTTTGTGATGCATGTCTTATTGGCAAGAAACAAAAATCTTCTTTCAAATATATTATCAAAATTGTTACATGAATAACTATGAGACATATCCATACTTATTGGTTTAAATGATCAAGAGTAGAAATTTTGGCCGCTAAATCATATGTTTACTAAATCTATTTATGGTCATACAAAAGAACATAGATATTTGTATAAAAGATTATGTTCTTTTCTTTTGAAAAATAATTTTAATATTGGTTTGTAAGAGCCAAATGTTTTTTAGAAATTTTTTTCTAGTATTTTATTATAAAAAATTTCTGTTTGATGATGTTGTTTTTTTTCTTATAATCAAAATCATTGACATGACTTATCAAAACATATGCAAAAATAATTTTAATGGAATATGATGGGAGAAATTAATTTCATTTTAGGATTTTAGATTTATCAAAATGATTTTGGAAATGTTTTAAACCAATGAAAATACATTATTGATATACTAAAGATGGTTGAAATTGAAAACTATAAGAAAAATACAACGCCAATGTGTGAAAATATAATGCATTACATGTAAGAAGACGTAAAACTAGTGAACATCAAGTTATATAGAGGTATGATCAGTAGATAATTATATCTTACTTATAGTAGGAAAAAAGTTATGTATTCAGTATATCTTTATGCAATATTTCAATCAAATCTAAAAGAATCGCATCTTAATTCTATAAAAAGTATTTTAATACAATTAAAAGGTAGTTTCATTCATTATCTTCTTTTCCAAAAAAAATATTATTTTAATTTAGTTTCATATTCAGATGATTACTTTGGAGGTTTTAGGTTAAAGAGATAAAGTACATCAGGTACCTGTCACTTTTTAGGAAAATCATTAATTTCATGGTCTAGAAAAGAGAAACACACTGTTTCTCTCTCAACTGCTAAGGTATAATATATATCTACTGGTAGTTGTTGTGTACAAGAATTGTGGATGAAAAAAAACTCTAATGAATTTTTCACAGAATTTTAATAGTATTCATCTTTTAAGTGATAATACTAGTGTTTCTAATATCTCTGAAAAGACTATAATTTATTCTATGACTAAGCACATTGATATACATCATAATTTTATTATAGATCATGTTCTTAAAAATGATATACCTTTATAATTTCTTAAAAATCCAAAATCATTTAGATCATATTTTTACTAAACCTCCTCCCAGGAAAAGATTTGATTTCACTAAGAGGGAGTTAGGTTTTTTCAATTTTAAATAAAATATTATTCTCAGTTCCTCTATTTTTTTTAAATTATTTCCAATTTATTTATTTTTAATTTTTGTTTTGTGATTTTATTTGGGTATATTTCATTTTATTTATCAAATTTGTATTTTTTTTTTTTATAATCCACAGTCTATGTGAGAAACCATTTTTCTTCTCCTGTTATCTTCCCCACTCCTACACGTCCTTTCAAATTTTCGTAGTTTATCTCTCTCTTCAATATCCTGATTACCGAAAACCCTAATACATTCAACCTTTCTATTTTCTAGCATTCCTTGATGGCATCCAAATGGAGATCTTTTGAGGTTGAACTCGATAACAATATGTACACTTTAGAAAAAGTTCACAATGTTTTTCTAGTTAAGGTTATTGACTTTCAATATTTAGATTCCACAAATTTATCACATAAAGAAGCCATGATTTTTCACGGATTAGTTTTTTCCATTGGGGAAAACAATATGCAAATAGTCAATGAGATAGAAGTAAAGGAGTTCTTTTGAAATATTATTTTTAGATTTGGTTTTGAGGAAGACTCTATTATTTATAAAATTAAAAATCCTTAGTTTTCAATGACTTCAATTGAGATGACAGATTTACATCAATGTCCCCATGATGGGGATTTTTAGTTATATTTTGAGGAATATTAGCAGTGGTCGTTATAGTTCTAATGATATCATGTTTTCAATATTTAAAAAACATATTATCAAGAAGGAGTTTATGAAGGATTTAACGCATGATCAGCATGTTTTGATGAAATTTATCCAGTTTGAAATTTTACGTCCAATAGGTGATCTTGGAAAATCATTCAATCCTATCATGTTTATGATTTTTTTTGTTTTTAAACAATATCAAGTACAATTTTTGCCGGTTTATGATTCATTATGTCAATTATGTTCTTCATGCTAAAGCCTATATGAGTTATTATCCTTATAGAAGGATTATTTTTTCAGTTGAGATGTTGGGGTATGATTGTAAATATGTTTTATGGAAAGACCTGTCATCACAACAATACACTAAATTATGGCACTGTGAAAATTCATGGATGTGTATGGAGAAATTGTTTCAATAGTTTGCTGCTAGTAGGTGTTGATGAACAAAAAATGTTATTTGATAGTGCTCGGGGGGGAGTAGACAGTAATTCCATCCATTGGTTCTATTCATGATAGGCCTAATGATGAATGAACATCTTGGATAGGGGTCATTCTTATTCAAAAAATAAGAAGAGTTTTAGTTCATGTTCCATAGATAGTAGTCGAAGAAACTATTGGTTTTGTGAATTTCACTTAATAGGATAATGATTGAGAAACTAGGTGTAAAACCCCAGTAATTGAGCAAGTTGAGTATGCGGCTCAATGTCAAGAACTTCACTGGGCAGACAACCTGAATACTGGAACTCAAAATGTTCCTGATGCTGATTTTGTTGGAGGATCTCCATTAATGAGTAGATCAGATGGAGATGGTGAGACAAGTATGGATATTTTTGGGCTCAATCTAGAAAAAATGAATATCATGAACCATCTAACTATGAGGTTGGTTCTCATACAATAAAGATTCAACTATGGGATGCTCAAAATTCATTCTTAAGAGAACAACTAGATGTCGTAAAGAAAAAATTTGAATAGTATAAATATGTTTCTATTTCAAGAGCATAGTATGAAGCTCAAAATCATCATTTAAGATATTTTCAATGAAAATATCATCTATGTTTGATATTTCAATGATTTTATTTCCATAATCTCAAGGTAATTTTCAACATTAATGGATTATTCTATCAAAAAGATTGATTTTAAAAACTTCAACGTTTTGATTGGAAGAGAATTTTAATATGTGAAGAAATGTTCAAGTTCTTCTTTTCAATAGTCCCCCATAATTTTTGAATAAATTTAATGAAAATATTTCATTTTTTGCTAATTTTAATGATCATTTTTACACTCATCGTATTGATAGCATTACCTAGGGTGTACTTTTGGTCAACCATAAGCATTGGGTTAGTCAGTTTACTTCTAGTGAATCCTGGTTAGGACTAGTGATTGTTCATATTAGAGACTAGTTATCTTCATTCATTCAGTCTGAGGAAGAATTGAATTTGTATATCAAGATCAATATAGTGGAGATATTGATGATTGGGAATGACTGTAAAAATATACTTAATCATTGGAAAGAATATTTCAATAATTGTTTCCAATATTTTTTGCTAATGTTGTTAGATATTAGTAGTGCTGACAAATCCATTCATCAATAAGAATAACACTCGGTTTCAACTGGAAACAATCTTTAATCCCGCTAATTTTGAAGACTCAAACTGATAATGTATTTTATTTTTATCCTTTTATAAAAATTTGAATGTATGTTTCAATTTACATTATTTATTCGTTATTTTCTTTATCTTTACCATTGTTCCATTCTTTACTTCCAAACATAATGTTTTTCTTATTTCAATTATTATAACATTTCCATTGGTTAAGCCTAATATTAACTTTGGTTAATATTGATTCATTATATTCCCTCATATTCTTGATATAACAAAAAGGGGGAGAATGGGTGTATGCTTGGAGAATAATTATTGATCACAACAATTTTATTCATTATAGAATTAATTCTATGAAATCAAACTATTTATTCTATATCTATATGTTTTGAAAAATTATATAATTTCTTAAAAATTATCTATTAATTATAATGGTTTTTGTGATCATAAAAATGGGGGAGATTATTGGGAATATGTTTTTCATCACAATAAACTATAATCAATGATGATTTTGATACTCACAAATACCCATTTTTATTTTCTAATGATTCTTGTTGAGTGAATGTAAAAGATATTATAATCTATTTAAAAGAGTTTAACATATCAGGAATAATTATGAAAACAATTTTTTATCCCTACACAATGCTGAATAGATAACATCTACATATGGTATCTTACCTAAATTACATTGAAATATTTGTGGTTTGGATCAACATGCGTATAGATAAGAAATATTATGTTAAAATATGGAATTATAATTCATATCCTATGTTTTGGAATTTGAATGTATGATTTATAAATTCTACGTTTAGAATTTTTTTGACATGGATGAACATATGGATTATTAACCCTATACTATGAAAAGTAACACTACACTACACAAAGAAACTATACTCTACACAAAGTAACCCTATTACACATGCCCAATTCTATATTAAGATCATAATGGAATGATTTATTGAAGTAATGTCTTAGATTGAAGATTTATACAATGGTCAAAAAAGATTTAAAGACATACTCAAGGATCGTTTTGATCTTTTCAATGAACATTGTTTTCGGAGATTACTTCTCCAATTATTATGAGAGGTTAAGAATCTCCTGGTAAATTAAATTTTTATTTTTCATTATAATTCAGTACATTTATTTGGATTAGAAATATCAACAAAAATTGTTGACTATTAATCTATTGAGAATTACTTCTGAAAAAATAATTGTTTTTGTGAAATTTTCATCATGTGCTGAAAAGAATGATAGACCTTAAAAAGAGTACCACTCTGTGGTGATCATATTATTCATTATTCTACTGCATGTTCACTACTATAGTTTTGTTGCTATTTCAAATTCAATATCATTTTACGATGAGAATATCTGCAGATTGTTCTTTCTCTTGATGTTTATCTTTTCTGTAGGAGAATATCCATTTAATAATAGTTGTTGCAACTGTGAGGAACCATTTGTTCCATAAAATCAATTTATATTGATTATTTTGAGTTTTAGATTCACGGTCTATGCTGTGGTTTTTCAATTATTTGTTAAAGAATAGAAGGATCTGTTTTTAGCATTATATGTAAAGGTTTCAACTACCTGATCTCATTCGTGAATTGGTTTTATGATATGCAGGCTTGAATAGTGAAATTCACCAAAGATGTAGAGAGAGTTATAGGTGGAGTGGACTAAGGGCCTTAAATTCCCTGAACCAATATAAAAAGTTGTGTTTCATTCTTTCTGTTTATCCTTTGCTCATACATTCGTACAAAAGACGAACACTTAATATTCTCATAAAACATAGTTAACATTAAATGGAAGAATTGTGAAGGATTTTGATGGGACACAATTCACCCCCTCATGTGTATATTTATATATTCTAACCTAAAAATGATATGGTGTCTAAATAAGGGGTTTAGGATGTCCATTTTATAAGTGATGAAAATGGGTCTTTCTAGGGAAAATAATGTTATATATGGGTCATGATTGGAAATACATGAATTTCAGGTGAGGTAGGTGAGTAAGTGATGTTAATACATGTTGTTAAGACTTTGAAACAAAACAATGTACTTATAGAATGCCTATAGATTATGTAAACTTAGGAAAATTTACGGCGCATTTGATTACTCTTTTAAAAACAAATTAGACATAATTAAATATTCAAAATTGTAATTAATTTATTACTAAAAATATAATTGGAATCTTACTACAAAAATTATACATGATTAATCAGAAATTAATGTAAATAAATTTCTAAATAATAGAAAATGTAATTTTAAATTAAAAAATATAATATATAAAAAAATAATAATAATATACCACTTATGTTCCAAAATGTTAATCATGAATTTCCTAACATGATATAAATATATATAATTTCAGAGAAAAATTGTTTCATTAATTTTTAATACATTATTTTGTTATAATAATTTGATAATTAGCGATAATATTAGTGAAAATCAGTATTTTCCACTATTCACGTAAAAATTAAATATTTTAGAAGAATATAAATATTCAAATCAAGATTATTATTGAATTAGAAATTAAAATATGATGTAAATTATATATATGAATATTTAAAAAATAATAATAATTTTCACTTTTAATAGAAAATAAATAAAAATAAGATGAACTTCTTTTATTTTAAAATGGAATTCTTAAACATTAAGTGTTTATAATATTATTTCATATCAATTTTATAATTTTATGATTTTTAATATTTAATCCATATATAGGTATCAAATATCTTATCATAATGATCTTTTATATACGATTATTGTAGTTTACTAATGTATAACGAATATTTTTTATTGTGTGTGATGAATGATATCGAACTCAATATTACAAAAAAGGAAATAATATATACAATAAAATCTCTAGACGTTACACTATAGTATAATCATCTCTAAATGATGAGATGATATATTAAACATATCACACAACACACTTCTAAATTGACTTTTTTGTGCCACTAATCTCCTCTACTAGAGTCTAATCATTATTTCTATTGTGCCCAAAATTTGGTCTAGGACTCTTCAACACCTAGAAACTTATGTTGGGGAATACTACCCCTCTCCAACATCCAATTAACTCATAGCATAGGTTGAACCATGAGATTTATGTCTTGGTGTGAATTATGGGCCACCGATAATAAACCCCACTTCATCTAAAGATTGGACTACACTAGTCCAACAATTTCCAAAATTGGCCCTGATTTGAAATGATGGCATGAATTGAAGCTACTGATTTAGATAACTAATTTAATCCCATATACTAATATTATTAATGATATATTTATCACTTTCCATTCAAATCCTCTATTTAAGGCTAACAATTCATGAAATACTAGTGGTTTTCCCATCCATTCTCCTATAGTGTTACCCCATACTCTACGTTTCATAATCCATTCCTTAATGGGGACAAACATACTCATAGTAGGGCCACATATTTTATAACAAAAAAATATTTTTCAATATGTTTAATAGATTTTTTGTACCTTGAATGTTATGAAATGTCAGTAACTCATTTTTTAATAAGGCATTGATAATATAGTACTTCAAATTAATGTTTTTTTCAATCATTAAACACAGGTTTATTTTTAGGATGCATAAAACTATGACTATCACAATGTAATACATTTTTTTCTCACTCTCTATCCTTATCCCATTAGATATTCTTCCTCCAAAATATATTATTATTGACATCGATTTGAGTAATGTATTCTGCCTCTCCTGTCGATATCACAACCATTATTTTTGGATGAGAAATGTAGCTCACTTCAGATCCTCCATAGGTAAATACATAACTATGTTATTCATCCTGTTGTCTCCATCACCTATAAGGATAGAATCCACATACCACTATAATGAATTATCTTCCCAAGTAACATAAATATTTCTTTTATTCCCTTAAAATACCATGTATCCACATCGCGGCCTCCCAATGTTTTCATATAGGGATTTCGATGTTCCTTCTCACAACTCCCACTGTATTAGAAATATCATGTCAAGTGAAGACCATGTCATACATTTATCTTCCAATAGATGATGTCTATGTTAAACATTTAATATAATTAAACATTTATGCAGTCTTTGGTTCTTGCTAATTTGATTATTTGAAATAGACTCCCATGGGAATAATACAGGATATTCTTCCAACATACTAAATCTAATAAGAATATCTCTAATGTAGTCAACCTGTGATTACATAAAGGTTCCATCAGCATGACATCTAGTTATCTATTTGACCCAAATCGTACCATCTTCTCTAAGAACTTTCAACATTAACTCCTCGGTCAATGGATCATTGAGCTCACGAATCCATTGCATACATGATCCTTCAATGATAATGTCATCCACATACAAAATCAATATAATGTATCCATAATAAAAATATATATAACAAAAACATTTATCCAAGATACACAGTTTGTTATCAAGAATGTAAGAAACATCTTGTTACATATAATGAGTTCCCATACTATCCTATATAAGATATTCTAGATTCTATACAACATGTCTTCCTTCCATAACACCTTATATCCCTTTGGATGCTGCATATAAATTTCATCCTCTATATATCAATGAAAGAGATGTAGTATTTATATAAATATTCTCAATATGTAAATCCTATTATTTAATAATACTAATAACCACCTGAATTTTTGTATGTTTCACTAACATTGATTAAATTTCAATAAATGTTTCACCATCCTTCTGTTGAAATCTATTCACCGCTAGTCTTGACTTATACCTCATATTACCATAATTTTCATTCATGAATCGATATACCCATAGTCTCTGAAATTCATTATTTCCATGTAGAAAAGGTTTAAAATACCATGCAATATAATCCGGAAATGAATAAATATTCTCCTTCATATCAACTTGTATCTTGTTTGACTCCTTCAACTAAACTGACAATTCAAAACATTCTACTTCTCCACCATCATTAATTATTAGATAATATAATGATTATTAATAAATATAAACAGGCCATCTCAACCTTTTTTTATTATCACCCCCACACAATGTTTAGGCTTCATTAGCTTTAGTGTCACAGGATACAATACACTTTTTATCTCAACTTTCTCATGGAACATTGATTCTTTATTCCCAATAACATCATTAGCTGCATAATGGTCTTTATACAGGACACCTTCAATAAATGTCAAATTATTTCTTCTTATGATCATATTATTATTATCTTCATAAATTAATAACCCAATTCATTATCAGTACAAACAATAAAGAAACATGGTTTGGACATCAAATCAAACAAGTACCTTGTATTAACATATATATCTATATATAAAAAACTCTCAAAGACACAGAATTGAGAGTTTCATACACATTTTGACGAATGATAGTTTGTTAGACATTCTCAAAATGGTATAAATGGATTCATATTGATGATATGTACATCCTTGTTCATTGCCTCTTCCCAGAATGACTTGTTTAAACCATAGTACAATATTATACTCCTACAGTGTTCATTTAGTGTCATATTCATCTTTCCAGCTATACCATTTTATTGTGGTGTACCTGGAAAATAATTCACCAATAAATTGACATTATTAAAACATAGTTACCTAATATTATTACTACAATAATTTCCACCATTTATAGAACTCAAGTATTTCATGTTTGATGACTAATTTTCCACCATGGTTTCCCACTTTTGAAACTTGTTAAACACATCATAGTTTATTTTTAGAAAGAAATCCTATACATTCCTCATTTATACATTAATAAAATTTTCATAATATTATGACCCTGAAAGGGAATATAATAGTATAAACCCAAAAACATCAGTATGCAATAGGTCTAGTTTCCCAACCATTGGTGTTCTACAACTTTTCGTAAAATATACCTTCGTCTCCATTCTGAATAATAAATTTTCACCTAGCCCATCTTCCATAAAATTCAAATGTGGTATAATTACTTTAGTTTTATTCACCTTCATCCAATTATCACTAATGTATCCTAGCGAATAATTCTATATTTTTGTAATCTCTAATATGATTATTTGATACATGCATGTCAATACAATTTTGTGTAATTTTGTACATGGTACCATTCATTCCTCTATAATCTATGAACATAGATCCCCTGGTAATATTTCATGAACCACTAGTGAATTTGGTAACAAAACCTATATCATAAATATACCAAAAAGAAATATGATACATTTTCTAGATTATGAAAAATCACCCCATTGGTTTTAATCAATCCATATCCCTTCCCCCACAATCTATAATGGTTCATCATCAACATGTTGTACCATTCCAAAATTTATAGAAAAATAATTTACCTTATTCAAAGTGGAATGGACAGATCCCCCTGAGTGTAAAATCTATGACCATGTAGGGCTATCTACACTGAACAGAAACAGATCATCAGTTATATTAGAAGAAATGTTCAATGCATGGGTATCAGGTTCCCTCCATTTTTCCCTACAGTCTTTAATGTGTCCATTATTATTAAAAATATAGTTGACATAAATGGCCAGCTTTTATTTATCTCAAATCATTCACCTTTATTTCAATCATAATCTATTATTTTCTTACTACATCTATTTTTCACTTCCTTCCACATTCATTTTTGAACTATAGAATTTTCCTAAATCATTTTTTCAAATAACCACAATGAGCATCATGTCTCAACCATAATCCAAAACAAAATTTGTACCCCTTGAAGAACTAATCAAAACTATCACATTATCCTCCCAATAGTTAGGTAATAAAGATTGGAAAAAAAGAACATACATCATCATTCAGTATAATACCATCTATTGACAACTAACTTGTGATATTGTTGAATTTTTTTATTTGATAATAAAAAAATATTCCATTCAATCATCATCATATTGAAAAATCCTCACATCAATAAAAATGTGTGTGATGCATAAAGCTTCTAATACATATTCATGGGTTTTTTCCATTAAACCATCCCTCATTTTAAACCCTATGATGATGAACATAATTTTCTTCTCTAATGTTAGGTGGTCAACTCCAAGAATCTATCAATATAGTAGCCCCAACTCCATATTCTCCATCTCCATTGGATATTCACCCAATAGATGAAAGTGAATACTTTTAAAGTAAACATATTATGTTATATGCATCATATATTAACTAATGATTGTTATGTAAAAGTGATAGATCTTCACCATTCCTACTTTAATAGTCATTATTTACTTTATGAAATACGAACATGATATTCTTAAATAAAATAATGATACGTGTTTCAATGAAAATGCATGGAGAAGTAAATGAATGTTGGATCTATAAATAAGTGTAAAAGATGAAAAAAAAAGAAAAAAATAATATCTTTTGGCATAGAGATTTATGTTGTTTGAGAATGGATACATTCATCAACAAAGAGACAAAAAAAATACAATATAATTTTCTTTAAGAACACACAAAAAGTATTTTAACAGGTTTGTTAATCATAGCGTTGATAGGGGATATATCAATTATAGTGTAATATTGATAAATGAAAATATTTATCACTTTTATTTGTAACACTAATAAGGATCCCACTTTATTAGTTATTTTAATAGTTTTGATAAATGGTGGACTTTATCAATGCTAAAAATAGCTCTGATAAAGGCCCCATATGTTGTATTGTGATGTTTGTATAATAGCACACTACAACAACCTTCTCTGCACAAAAAAAATTCACTGAAACCTCATATACAATATATATATAATTTAATTGAAATAAATTTTACATAATGAATACAAAATAACACCACAATATACATTTTAATTAGTGTTTTTAATAATTACATTTATAATTAGTATCCATAAAAAATATAAAACATAATTTTTTGTCTTTGGCACCCATGATCTTTTATTAAAAATGTCTTCCCATGGTATCTGTTGCCAAAAAAATCACCTCATCCTTATATAAATACTTCACTTATATAATAAGATAAATCATTTCTTAGTAATATTATAAAGATATAAATTAAACATTAATATGAAAGGATACATTAAAAATACCAACATTAATTTAAAAATTACAAATAGTTATACTAGTCAGAACAAGAATTTTATTGAGGTGTGATTGATTCTTACACATCTAAAATGAGTTATGGATCATTTTCCTAAAGTATCAAAATAATTCAAATGTGTTTTCTCCATCTTGATTACCTCACTTTGGTTTTTAACAAAATTAAGGTCATTTATAAATAATGATACATTTAGAGTTGTACTAGTCACATCATACGTGGTATTGAGGTGTTGCTGATTCCTATACATCAATAATTACATAAGGATCATTTCTCATAAATATTCAAAACAATCCATATTCATTTTCTAGGTTTTCAGTATGTCATTTCTGTTTTATACAAAAATGTCATTTCAAATTGAAAATACACACTTTAAGTCATACAGGTCACATATTATGTCAGTTTGATATGAGACTACTTCTTACACATAATAAGTGACTTATAAATTTCTATTATAAATTATCAATACAATAAATGTTCATTTTCTTTGTTTTCAGTCAGTGACATGTGTTTCGAATTAAAATGTCATTTTTAAAATGATAATGGGAAAATTGAGTTATATCAGTCACACCGTGAATTAGATTGAGGTATGGATGATTCATACACATAAAAAATGACACAACTAATGTTTCTATAAATTATTAATACAATCTAAACATGTTTTCTAAATTTTTATTATGTCAGTTGTTCGTTTTCTAAAATTAATTTCAATTTTAAATAAAAAGATTCACTTGGAGTCATATAGATTACAACGTGACTTTGATTTAGATAATGTTGATTCATAAATATCAAAAATGAATTATAGACCATTTTACTAATGTATGAAAATAATCCAAAATCTTTTTCTCAGTTTTGAGTTGGTCAGTTGTCCTTTTTTCTAAAATTTATGTCCATGTTAAATAAATTGACACAAATTGAGTTATACCGATCACACCGTATGTTATATTGAGTTAAAACGGATTCTTAAATGTCTCAAATGATTGATGGATTAATTTATTAAAGTATAAAAACAAAATTGTGTTTTATCTATTTTGAGTATGTCAGTTGTCCTTCTTACTAAAATTGATGTCAATTTCAAATAAAAATATGCTCTTGGAGTCATAAAGGTCACACCATGTGTTAGATTTAGGTGAGGATAATTATTACATGTCCAAAATGACTCAAGTGTAATTTAATTGAGGTAGAGAAATAATAATAAGGTGTTTTTTGTTTTCTGCCTGACACTTGTTCCTTTTGGTAAAATTTATGTGAATTCTTAATAAAAAGACACAGTTGGTGTCATACGGGTGACACCGTGCATTGGATTGAGGTATGGTTGGTTGATAAATTTCATAAATGACAAGTTTATTTCCTTAATAAAGTATCATAATAATATGAATGCATTTATTTGGTTTTGAGTAGGTTAATTTTCTTTTTTACTCAAATTAATGTCGACATTAAACAAAAAAGTCACCCTTTGAATCACACCGGTCACACTATGCCCTCGATTGAGATGATGATGATTCCTACAAATGTAAAATGATACATGTATATTTTAACTAAATTATCAAACCAATACAAATTTATTTTATTAGTTTTCAGTAGTTCACCTTTTCCTTTTGTTAAAATTGGTGTCAATTTTAAATTAAAATACGTACATGGAGACATACCTGTCACACCGTGCATTGGATTGAGGTGAGTCCAATTACTAAATTTCTGAAATAAATCATGGATTGTTTTAATAAATTATAAAAAATATGTTAATGTGTTTTCTTGGTTTTGTGTAGGCCACTAGTCCTTTTTTACTAAAATTGATGTAAATTTTAAATAAAAAAGATGCATTCAGTTTCATACCAGTCACACCATGCCTCAGATTGTGGCGATGATTATTCTTACACATCCCAAATGACTAATTTATTATTTAACTATATTATGAAAACAATATGGTTTCATTTTTCCATTTTATATTACGTCAATTGTCCATTTTGACAAAAAACAATGTCAATTTTAAATTAAAAAGATGCACATGGAGTTATACCAGTCACACCATTCATAAAATTAAGGTGAGATTAGTTCTTAATCATCCCAAGTAACTCAGGTTTTTTTATCCTAAATTATCAAAACAACATGAATACTTGTTTTTTGATTTCATTATGTCACTTTTTTTTTCTACATTTTCATTTTAAACAGGAAACAAACTAATAGAATCATACCGATGACATCATCTATCAGTGTGACATGAGACCAATTCCTACATTTCAAAAATGATTTATGAATTGACTAAATAAACTATCAATAAAATATGTGTGAATTTTCATGGTTTTTAGTGAGTGACACATTTTAATGTAAAATGTTGTCTTTGAACTGATAATAGAAAGTTTGTATTACACTAGTCACACTGTGGGTCCGTTTGGGGTGGGGCTGATTCCATCACATTTGAAATGACTTAGGGATATATTTGATAATGTACAAAAAATATGAATGTGTTGATTTAATTTTGAGAATTTCATTTATCTAATTTAACAAAATAAATTTCATTATTAAATAAAAAGACGCACCTGATGCCATACCAGTCACACCATGTGTCTTATTAAGGTATTACTAATTCTTACATGTCCCAAAGTCTCAAAAAAAAATTAACTTTCAATGTTACCAAAATTACCAGTTTCGTTCTCCATAAAAATTCCAACAGTGAAAAGTGATTCGAGAAAGGGTTTTCAACTAAGAACATCAATTAAATCTATATCAATAGTTTTTTTAAAAGGTAAATAAATGGAAATCCAGGAAACATTGGAAGAAATAAATATGTTATATATTCCCAAAATATCAATTAAATCAAATAAATCCGTTTTATATAAATATTATAGCGAAAATAACTTAAAAATATTTTATAAAATGATGAAAACATTAAATGAATCACAGTAGGAATTCACCTTTTCAGGATGGTTGTATACATTCTTGACCCATAAATAGGAAAGTAATCTACCTGTATAATAAAAAAATTCTTATGTGAGTAATACTGAAAATAAATAAAATAAACATAAATATGAATTAATCTACTATTTTTATGGAAGAATCATCATCTTGATATTTGTATACATTCTTCCGTTAGATATGTTGGCCATTAATTTCTAATAAAATATATATTTTATAGTTAAAATGAATCTTTTCAAAAATAATAGAAGTAAAGAAAAAATTATAAATACATTAATGATTAATGAATATTTTAAATAAAATATTGATTAACTTAAAAAATACCACTAATAGGATACTAGTTTTTTCAGGGAATATGGTATCTCTAATAAATTTATAAACATAATAACAAAAATCATTTCCATTTGATTGTTTCAGACACTACAGACACACAAAAGAGATTTTGTAATTATTTTTGGTATGTGTTTTGATATTGAAATGTAATTATATATACATGGATACTTATCATGTTAAATAACTTGTCATGGTCCTTATGCTTAGCCCTTGGCCTCATTCCATGTGTTTTTGGATATTAATACACCACCAATCATAACAGAATCCTCATTAAAATATAATATAAATTGTATAACTATATTTTTAGTTCTAAAACATTGGATTTAGTGTATTACAATGTGAAAAACACCATTATTTTTGGTTATTTTGTTATGTATACATGCAGTGAATCTTCGAGATAAATTTTTGGAGTATCAAAATTGTCCACAATGAGAATCCAATGTTTCCTAGAAAAGAGAATACGTAATGAAATAATTGAAAATATATTTGAGAATATTAAATTATAGAGATTTACACCTACAATTTTGGTATTAAGAAGACTCTATCATCTAAAATCGTTCTTTCATGTGATTTGACAAAGCATGCCACTATTTTATCATTTTTTATACTATTTTTTTATTTTTTAGAGGTGGTTAGAGGACTAAGGAGTCTAATTTTATTCATGGGGAAATCCCTTCAATTGTTTTGATATATACACAAACCAAAAATACATAATTTATTTAGTAATAATTAACATAGTATATCAGATTTTGGAAAATCGAATCATGAAAACATACCTCATGTATAAATTTACAACTAAGGGGAATAAAAAATCATATTTTAGGATTCCATTTACATTATCAGCACTAATGTAGTCTTCACCATTCACTATGTACATATTTCCTTCATAATCAACTATGTGAGTACTACCATTTTTTAAATTTTTATCCACGTGAACCTTCAATTATAGTAAATGTAGATATGAAATGGGTGTGGAAAACGTGATTTTTGTAGATATTTTCTATCATATGGCCAATCCATTATATGGTTTTGATTTGGTATTTCATTTTACCCTCTTTTATCTATCCAAAAGTAATAATATTCATTGGTTCATAATTTTTTTTATTAATTGTAAAATTTTTGCCTTGAAAAATAAATTAGAAATGAATACCTTCTTGTCGACATGTTTTTTACTAGATGATATGGAAATGAGAAAAATGTTCTAATATATTGGTCGAACATATAAATATAACCTTTATAAAGTGGAATATGTTGCTCAGTGCTTGGATCATGATCTATGCTAATCACCACTCTCACATGACATGTTGGAAGTGGTCTGTTGTGTATACTGTCATCATGGATATTGAACTCCAGAGATCTTGCTACAAGGAGATGGTTTGATGTTGATAGATATAAATCACAGTCATTTTCATGTTGTAGAATATCAATACATGAAATGTAACAGTTCTTGTATTATTTATATATCATTGAAACAATTATTAGAATATTGATTACCTAATGTAGGACATCTCTTTGAGGGGATTGGCTCATCTCAAATCATGTTGGGGGTGTGGAGGGATCATCACACAATGGTTGTTCATGAGTTGTTTCGACTATTTTCTTCCCCCCAAATTTTTTTCTAGAAACCCTCTCTTCTGTTGGAATTGTTTTTCATGGGAAGATAGACTTTTTTCATCTATTTCATTTTTTATCTTTATCATCCTCTTGTTTGTTCTTCAAAATATGTTCATGGTGGCACCCAAAAAACCTGCACCTCTGACGTGACCATTCTGTTCTAGCCGCTTCAAGGCCATGGATAATATTTTTTCATCTAGTATATGTGTATATGATTCCTGAGACAATGTCAGATTGAAAGTATAGGAGAATAAGTAATCATTATTATAAATATAAATTCAATGAAAAACAAAATTTTATTATTTCACACACACACATGTTTCCCCCACTTTTTGTGTGTTTTCATGTATTAGTATCCCATCATTATTCACACATGCGTATTTCCATATCCCATGATGTGGGTAGAAGTAGATTTGGATTCGTAGTCATTAATCTACATCTAAGTATAAGAATATCATTACACTATTGTTTCATGTCACCTAAAAATATTTTGGTAGATTAAAAATATGTACAATTTTTTTTAGGTGAAGCATACCACATTCTTGATTTATAGTAGGGGTACATTGGTATTTCTGCTCATTCATTATTTCATGCACTCTGTTATTGTTTGGTAATTAATAAATTTTCATTCAATGTGATGAATTCACATACCATGAAACAACGTATTACTGTCCACAATGTACATGAAAAGACACATTAGCATGATATATAGAATACGAATCCCATACATCATGGGTTATCAAGAATTCATACATAAATGGTGGGTGTGGGTTTATTTTCCCTCCATCATGTTTCATATAAACTCTATTTTGAATTGTGGAAAATCCTCAGTGAATCCTTTGAGAAAGCATTAATACATATTTTTATGGGAGTCATCTACTATAAATGCACTATACTAGGGATGATGAAGAGTAAGTCAATATTTCAATATTTTATTTTTTATGTAAAATAATGAAATTATATCATAATGATACCATAATATCATCCCACATCAGTGTCTTAAGCATGAGTATAACATAGTGCCACAAATCCACGTCAATCAGTACATGTTTTTATGTTACAATTCCTATGTAACTACTATACATGGACTTATTATGGTAAACATGTTGGCCTCACGCATTCCATCTGTCCTCATATTTAATACCATTGATTTTTTCTTAATGGATTTTTACTAACACCATCAAAATAATGTTCTCATAATTTTTCTACGTCATTGGTCCGTCATCGTCTACTATTTACCTAGATTCAACATCGTCAATATGTTGTTTCTATATAGTAGTAGCATAAACATGTGATAATGATCATTGTAACTATACATTAGTAGAATCATAATGTTGAGAAACTAGATGTTCCTTTGGATTAAAAGCTCTAGAACATGCAGAAGCTCATTGTTGATATTCATTGAGAGAAGTAGTAGGTTGAGATAATGATTGTTCCTCAAGATTGGGATCACCAGCATAGGATGAATTCATTATGTATAGATGTGGTTTAACATTTTATTTACATTACATAAATGCAAAAATGAACAAATAATAACATGAGGTAACACAGTTTATATTAAAAAAAATACAACATGATTATTGAAATCTAATTTTTAAAAGGGTGATGGGATTTGACCCCTCTATCAACTATCCAAACCCCTTCATTGTGGTCTCCTCTAACAAAAAAAATCTGTCTACATTAGGCCCACTGTGAAATTATTGCAACATCCCAATGAAAGAGTCATACATAGTTGAATCATCATGGTACCATATTCATCATTTTCATTTGTATAAATGTAAGATAATACATAAACACTTGGTCCTCTAGCAAGCCATCAATGTCATTCTGAAATTCAATATGGATTTTAATATGAATCCTTAAAAATATGGTCATAAAACAATCCTATAAATTTTTTATTTTGTGTATTTGATATAAATATTTCATCCCTTTATGGATTAAAATTCTTAATAATTTCATTTGTGTTCTCAACATATTGGGAAACTTCCAAACTATAATAAAAAACGTAAAGGCGGGCTTAATTCTAATTTGTAATATTAAATGTGAAAATATATCTTCTAGAAATTCTTTCACCTATTTGTTGCCTAGTGTGACTAGATTTCATTAGACCAATACTTTCCACACCGTAAATGTATCCTAAATAGAATTTAATGGCTTCATCAACAATATATCACTCTTTAAAATAACCCTTTGTCCAAATTTTATTTTTAACATACACTTTCAAAACCATCTTATATTTTAAAATAGTTTCCATCCATCTATAGTGTGTAGAACCACATAGTCGAATCTCTCTCACCAATTGAACCATCAAATGATCCATCCTAGCAATGAATTATTACAGGAATAATATTTCCAATTCAAATAATATGATGATAATTTTTACTTGCATTGTCAGAAATTTATATGAGTCTGTAACATTTTTTCATTTAGCATTGAATAAGAAATAGTGATTGGATAATGTATGATAAACATTATTGGAAAAAATTTAACTTAAAACTATAGGAATTAGATCTTCCATAAAAACACGACAATCATGTGATTTTATACCCGTTACCATTAAATCACTAATTGACATGATTTTATTGATATTATATTATGGAACAATTAAGTCATTCATAAAGTTGAAAAACATATATCACTCATGCCTGGAAAGATTCAATGATGTCGGAAGAAATAAAAATTCATTTGTCACCCTTCACTGGTGCCAAATATTCTCATATTATCATGAAAATTATGTCCAACCTCGCCTAAATTCCATCCTGTGTTTTCTGAGTGTATTTAGAAACATGCTGATTAAACTATCAAATACATTTTTTTCAACATGCATAAATTCATGAAAATGTATTACAGTTAGATATTTACAGTATGGTAATTAAAAAAAAGATATCTTTTTTCAGTCGATTTTTGTATGTTTTTTTGAAAATGGTTTACCAAAAGTTGTGTCCATATATCTTACTTTCTCAAATAGTTTATCACCTATTAGTAGAGAAAATTCTATAAATTCTTATGAAATTCCAATGAATTATGTCATCCAAAATTAGTATATAATTCATTTGGCTAAAATTCTGCGATGTACTAAATACAAAGTTTTCAAGGAATGTTTTAACCAAATTGATTGTGTACCATGTTTGCAAATGGGACACCCTTGAGATTTATATTTTATTTTTTATGATAAATTTCCATAAGCATGAATGTCATTTATCATCTTTTACAACCTATCTCTCATTGTGAAATCATAATTTCCAAAAGCATCATACAAGTTAATAGGTGAATCCCTCAACAATTTCAAATCCTCGATCAATGGAGCCAAATAAACATAAATATCATTTAATTTTTGTTTTGGTCCTGACATAATCATAGATAGAACGATGTAATTTTTTTCATGTATAACCATGGTGAAAATATTTAATTTTCCTTAATAACTATCAATATATTTTGAGTACATCATTGAAAACCAAAATGATTCACTTCATCAGTAGATAATGCCAGACGAAGGTTTTTGGGATCATTTCTAAATTCAGGACACTCATGATCAATTATTTTCCTTCGGGGAGAGTTTTCTAGGAGATGTTGTTTCCCATATTTATTTCTGAAATCGACATGCCTTGTAAATTTCAATACAGTTTCCCCACTTTCATATAGGCACCTAATCCATGGAAATATTGGAATGTACCATGAAACCTTCATTGGGCCAAAATCATCTTTCTTGTATTGAGAAGCACCACACTTTGGGAATTCATTAAGTGATTTTTGTTCAATGACAAATAGTATATATTCATTCAGGAAAACATGTATTCTTTTAGAGATCATACCATTTGAGTGAATTGGTTGAGAGCCTCTAAGCGGCGGGTTCCACTTTTTTGGCGCGTCTAGGGTTTCATCACGGGCATCAGTTTCCTCCCCTCTTCAGGTGTCCCTCGGTGGCTTGGTGAAAGCCTCTTCTAGATATCATCTCAATGGTGGAAGATTTTGGTGACGACTTCTTCTAGACCTCGTCTCGGAGGTAGTGTTTAGTGTCAGCTTCAGCGTCGTTTCATTGTGGCTTGATCTGTCTTTGGCTCTCTCAGCATGGAAACATCGCAAATCGGCCCGAGCTCTGGTGGTCTATATCACGACATCGAAGTGGTGAAAATTGAAAGTCTCAGGTGATCCGAATTTTGGCATCGCCATATGGTGGATGGATCTCAGACTGTCTTTATCTCAATGAATTTTACTCGGCGCGCATCGAGTGGTTCAGTGATGGATTCTAGGTTCGGGACCTGTCTCCGTTTTCTTTCAGATTCAGATTCGTTCAGATGAGGCTCAGTGTCGTCTCCGAGGAAACTCGGAGGGGGGAGGTTTGCTTTCGGTTTTCTTTGATTTATTTCTGTGTGCTTTTGATGTTCTTATGGTGGTGTTGTGGAATCAAGGTCCTATGGTATTCCTACTGGTCCCATATACATCCCACGATTAGACTTATTTGGATGCTGGGGTGGGTTCTTCCATGGGTTCTATCTGATTTTCTTCAGCCCAGAGTGGCATTGCCGGCTCAGATCTTCCCGGTTCCACTGAACCGCGATGCTCCATCATCGTACTGTTGGATCTTCCAGTCCTTGGTGATGAAGATATGACTTCATTTTCCTTGTTTTTACCTCATTTTCGGGTTGGTGTAGAAATGTTTGAAGTTTTCCTTTGGGTCGCAATGAGGATCTTCTGGTCTCAGTTCCAGCGGTGATTTAGTTCTCTTGTGGTTGATTTTTTCACATTGGAATGATTTATTTATGGAATATGCACCTTTGAATGGGTGATGCTTCTTGGAATTAGATTTTGAGAAATGTTTTAGGATTTTGATGTGTGGAATTTTTGTTTGTTTGTTTGATTTGATCTTGGAGGTGGGATGGTGTAGCTGGTCTCCATCACTTGGAACAAGCCCAAAAGAGTATTGAGAGATGTAGGTTCACATTTGTAGCGCTTTTTAGATTCAGTTGTTTGAGAGGGTATAACGACTGTCATTGGATTGGGCCTGTTCTCTGACACAGAACACTTTCTTGTCGGTTAGCCTTTCAATGTTGGAGTGCTTCAAATGGTCTTTATGCTAGGGTGGGGTTTGATTTGGTTTTCATCATGCTTTTCACCCTCTTTATCCATAGTATGTGTTTGTACTAAGTCCATGAATTCCATTGGGATTCCTCCTTCTTCACTAAAAGGGGGTTTTATAAATAATAATAATAAATTTGAAGGCCTTCGGGCCGTTGGATAGAGTATAGAAATCATTTGGCATCATATGGTTTTCAAGGGAGATCATTATCGTTTGGGATTATGTCATTCAAGAGAGAATCTAGATCCATAAAACTGAAGTCAATCCAACTTTTTACTATATTCAAATTATATAGCATCTGTTTGGAAGACAATGAAATATATTTCGTGCAACCAGCATACAATGGCGTCTCTGCAGAAATTGTTATCTTCCCAAACAATTTTGAGAAATCACAATGTTCATCCTAAAATGTCCTTTTCATTTCCCCAATATAGTCTTTATCATCATTCACATCTCGTAACACATCCTCGATATGGTATTCATCATTTTACAAAAATGTAAACATATCAGATGATCCTTAAAACATGTGTATCCTAGACTCTAGCTACATCCACTTTTCACCTATTTTTATTCCAACATTTATTATATTGATCTACTTCTTGATAGATCATGTGTTCATATAACTCATCTAGAATAATTGTTCTGTAATAATGGTAGTGTAAACTCAAAAAATAATTCATAAGGGTAATATGCTTGATCTTTTGAAAACATGGTGAACTATTTCACTCCATATTTTTACTATTTTGTCAGATAATTGGCATCCATTCATTCTTTATTAAAATCCTTCCTATTTTTCCAGTAATATTAATATTTAACAAATTAAATAGACAAAATATGTTCATCGAGGGTCACCATACGACCTTATATCCCTCTCAGAAGATCCAAAATAAGTGAAACAAGCTAGAACAAACATGAACCTATAAAATATTGGTGTGACCTAAAAGTCCAATAGGCCACCATAATGTACCAAATCTGATATATCACTTTTTTATTACATACTAAAACAATATAGTTTGAAAAAATTAAAAATATTCATTTTCTAAAATTTTTGAGAAAATATTTAGTAACACATAAATGTGTGTTAAAACACTTTTTATAATATTTTCATTAAATGAAAACAATCACATGAAAAAATTCTGCTAATACACCTTGTTCAAATCCCCTTTTTTATTCCAACTGTAAACTATTTCATAAACACACATTTTTTATATAATCATTTCAAAAATTAACGAGGATTATAACTATAGTATATTTTTCTAAAACATGCTTGAAAACAAACCATTTCCATAAGTCTATGTATGGTGCCCTAAAAACACATTTTCAATACTCACACATTCTTGTAATTTCAAATACAAAATATTATTATTTTTTCATTTGAAAACACTTTTAAAAGTGCTTAAGATGGTATTACACCTTTTATGAAATATCATTTTTTATAATATTTTCTATGGGCCTTCTCTTTTTAATACATTCATGGAATTTCACGCCATTTTATCATTTATAAAATTCATCAAAATATACTATTCATACAAATTTTATCCAAACACATTTGAAACTCAAATGGAAATTCACAATAGGATTTAATGGGTTATTGAAAAAATTCGAAGAAAAAAATGTATCAATATAAATTCCACATAAGAAAATAGACTCTTTTGAATTAATCCATATCAATTTTAAATATTAAAAGCTTTAAACACCCCAAAATATTATTATAAAAATGAACCAAGTCTGAAAAAGTTGTTTTAAATATATATCACATGGGTTAAATCATAAAATTAATAATAAAACAAAATTTTACAAAAAAATTTAATACTTTCAAATTTGGTTTGAAATCTAATAAACATAAGAATCATTATTAAAACGTCATGTCAGGGACTACCACTGATTTTAAAACTAAAATCATTTAAAAAAAATTATTTATGCAATTTCACAAACACTATTCATTAAATATCATTCCATAACAAGGGATACAACCACATAGAAATCACACCATGTGTAAAATTATCTGTATAATAATTTGATATCAGTTATATGATATATCCTAAAACATTACACTTACACCACCAATTAAATCAATTTATAAATTAGTCAACCATTATAAAATCACTAGATTAATTAGAAAATATACATAATTTTCTTATCTGATCAACCCAATGGGTCAATAAGAGTCCTAAAATGTAATGGAACACATTATTTTTCTTGTATCCTATAACAACATGTCTCTATACACCCCTTTGGAATATGTATAGTGTGATGAAAAGCCAAATATAAGAACACATTGAATCCAAATAATGTTTTTCACCATGGAATCCATTAGTTATATTTTGAAAAAATAACATAAAAAGCACTCATTCTTTAAAATAATATTTCCATAATAGAAAACATGAAAATTATCAAATAAATTAAAACCACATGGGATGAAATTGAAAATAACAATATTTAACAATAATGAGGGAAATAAAGATATTACATCATAGGTAATCATTAATCATGCATCATATGAAAAAACCTTTTAGTCTAGGGATACTGACACTATAACTAGTAACATTAGATAGAATACATAAACCAAGTATTCCATATGAGGGATCTCATATGTATCATTAGTGTACTATTTAAACCTTTTATCACACTCAGTTTAACCATGTCAATATCCCTTCCTAAAGTGTAATATTTAATGGTGGTTGCATTTGTTCCAATTACCAAATCACTCAATGTTTCCCATGTAAAAATAATAATCAAACATATTAATTTCAATTATCAGAATATTTCAATCAGAAAACGTAAATTCAATGTTATGTTTCAATAAAAAATTATATGGATGATTTATTTGAAACTAATCCATTCCATTAATTCTTTTCCTTGAGCCCTTGATGCACCCAAAAATGATTCCTGTTAAAAATTCACATGGAATTTATTTTTTAGAAAATATAAGTCCTTAAATTAAACAATAATCTATAATGTTTCATGAAAGGAATTATTTAAAATAACATATAATTGAAATATCAAGAAGAGTAGGAGTTCATAGGGAATGAAAAATATTTAGTGAAACCTACATTAATAATAATCAACTATGTCATATACATATATAATCACTAAGGAAGGATATTTAGGAACCATAAATGAAATGAAATTTCATTAAATCCCCCCTACCATAGGTTCTTCCCCATGATCATCTATAGTATCAATAACCATGGAAAAATAATGAATAATGAAGAAAAACGGTATAGGGGGAGAAATCATAGGGAAATAAATAAATTTTTTTGAATATTATACATTTAGTTTTGAGGGTTTCATTTGATGAAAATGTGGTGGTAGTGGGGTTCTTCGAGGCAGCGCGATGAAAGTGTGGCAGAGTAGTAGCTAGGATTCATTGCAGCTGGTGATGAGTGGCATGCGGTGGCAGAAGGGTTCGGTAAGTGTGGCGGTGTGGCGGTGTTGTGATAATATTTTTGGGTGAGAGTGGAGGAGTGGTGGTAGCATGTTCTGGTAAAGGCGACGACATAAAGATAGTCAAATCCCATAAGATATTGAAGGTGTGTCTGAGAAGAATCCTACTATTGGGGTTAATTTATAAACATAGGTAATGCTTTTTAGTGATACTTAAAAAGCACTATAAATGTATGTTTTATCAGTGCTAATCAATGGTGTCTTTATCAGCTCCAAAATTATAGCTTTGATAAAGATATTGTTTATCGGTTCGGTTTTAGCCCTGATAAAGGCGTATCTTTATCAATTCTGAAATAATGATAATAAAATTATAATGTTTACAATGTATTAATATTATTATATATTTTTGTAAAAATATATATATAATAAATAAATACATATATATGTATAATTATATCTATATGTAACTATATATATATAATAAATATATTTATACCATTATATATATTTATAAATTTACAAAAATTATTTATAAAAAAAATATTTATATATAATTATTGAATCATAATTAATATAATTATTATATTTAAAATTAGATATAATAAATATATTTAATTAATATATTTAGTATAAATAATTATAAATTTATATTTATTTGTATTTATAACACCAAATTTGTATATATTTATTTAAATAATTATAAAATCATAAAAACATTATTTCTTAGATTTATAATTTTATAAATATATATAATTAATATATTAATTATATATATCAATATGATTATAAATATATTTATTATAATTTAATAATATTTTAAATAAATATATATTTATTTATAATTGTAAATTTAAATAAATATTTATTGATTTATAATTAAAAATTTAGAATAAATACATTTTTATTTAAAGTTATAATTATAATATATATATATATATAATTATAATTTTATAATAACTGTATTTATTATACTTAGATTTTTTTAAATATAAATAATTAATATATTTATTATAATTTTTTAATGATTTAAATATATATATATTTATTTACAATTATAAATAAAAATAATTATATTTTTTATAAATATTTGAATATATTTATAAATATATTTATTTAATTTTTTAAATTTATAACATTATTATTATACTAAATATATTTATTATAATATTGAATAAATATATATATATATATATATAATTATGAGTATAAAAAAATATTTTCTTATTTATAATTAAATAAATAAATAAATAAATAAATAAATAAATAAATAGTTTTTATTAAAAATATATATATTTATAATTATAAAATCATAAGAAACATGTTTATTATATTAATAATTTTATTAATATATATAGTTAATATATTTATTATTATTTTATAATTATTTAAATATATCTATATTTATTTATAATTATACTTATAAATATTTTTATTATTTCTTTATTATTTATAATTATTTATAAATATATTTATTTAATTATATATATTTATACCTTTATAAGTATATTATATTATATTAGGTGCTTGGTGGTATAATTAAATACAAATACACACACACACCACACACACACAACCCGGAAAGGCAGTTCATAGCATCCCCAAGGGACAACCATCCCAACCAGCCACTTTATTACTTTTTTTACCCGAAGCCCTTGTGGACCTGAAGCCCATTACATGGCTAATATGTCCACAATTGGATGGCCCAAAGTCCCTTCTTGCATCACGCATGCGTCACTTCCTTTATGCAATGGCCGGGTCACCACCCCTTTGATGTCGTGAAGGCCCAGTGGCCAAAAAGGCCACTCAGGATGAATATAATTTATTCAATATTTCCTCGGTACAGTGTATGCCCTGCAATATTTCTATAGTGCTTCTAATTTTCCTGCCACAGTACTACCACAGTACCTGAAAAAAAATCACTACCACTTGGATTTGAACTCGACTGTGCTGTAAGATTATGGAAAGATTTTAACACTCAGGCAACCCCCAAACTGCGAATATTATAAGTATAATAAATATATTTATTATAATTTTATAATTATTTAATTATATATATTTATAATTATAACTATCAATAAATATAAAATTAATTGTAATGTAAAAGTTATAATAAATATATATTTATATTTAGTTATAATTATATATATATTTAAATAATTAGAAAATTATAAAAAATATATTTATTATATCTTTAATTTTGAAAAATATATATAATTAATATAATTAATAAAATTCTATAATTATTTTAATATATCAATATTTAATTTGGATTATAATTATAAATATTTTTATATATTTATAAATATATTTATTTAATTATATATATTCAAAACATTATAAGAGGGGGTCACTCTAGTGATTTACTACTCTCGTGCTCCAGAATTGAGGATAAGATTGTTTGGAATCTAGAGATTTTTACATCAAGCGGTGGTTCTGGCTGTCGGTATAAATCTATCGAGGTTTCAGTTAAGAAAACATGAATTAGATTTTCAAGGAATGATATATTTTGAAGAAGGGAAGATGAATGTGGGTTTTCCTAGTGGAGGAGAGATCAGTGACACTATGTGGAGGGGTTCAGAAATTTTTACGTGACTGATTTTTGGATACCCACCTTCTAGGGGATGGGTACAACTAATTTTGATTGGGAGAACGATAGGAAATTGTGGAGAGAAGAGGCAATTGTTGATGTTGTTTGCGGCTGAGATCAAGCCTCTACCCTGAATAGCCATGTGGATGGTTCTTTGGTGCATGTCAATGATGGGAACTAGCATTGACAGAGGCAACAACATCAATGGTTATCTGGTTGGTGAAAACATGATGAGAAGAGCCAGATGGTGATGGTTTTGTGATCCTCAGGACGAGATATTTTTGGGCAATGATTTCACTAGTCGATGGGGCTGACAGTGATGACTAAGGACTGGCTGGCTCTACAGAGTTTCATGAAGTAGGCTGGCGATGAGGTTCTGGGATCCCCATGGGCACACAGGCGTGATTCCGGAATGTGAAAAGGCTGGATGGCAGGCCATTAGTTGTCGACTATGTTGCTGCTGGTTGGCGAAAACTGGTGGGATACCGATTGTAGAACTTAAAATGTGTGGTGAGTGGTTATCTTTTGATACTTTTTCAGTGGCAGGTTCATGTTATGAGGATTGTTGTGGACCTCACAATGAGGAGGTAGTTGGGTGGTGCCGACATGTGGCTGTCAACCGAATGTTTTTCACATCCTCAGGCATTATTGTTGGGCATGTTTTATATGGTATAGAGACATTTTGGGAGGATCCATCCTTCTCGTCAAGGAGGTGATCAGTATAATATATGATGGTGATGATGACCTGATCAATGATCAATATGATGGATAATGTTTTTATATGCGGTGTTTGGGGGATTTATTGTTTTTTTGGGTCCGTGTTTGATGCTTTCATGTTTTGTGACACTTATTTGGCCACATGTCTTGTGATGTTGTGTTTTGGTGCATTGTCCTTTTAATAAATAAATTTTTATGATTGAGCATGCTTAATTCATGAACTTTTCTTGTATAACTTTAAATATATTAAATATATTTATTATTGTTTTATAATTATATATATATATTTATTTTTATAAGAATGAATACATACATTTATAAATATTTTTATATAATTATAAATATATTTATATATATTTGTATTTATAAAATTATAATAGATGTATATATTATAATTTTATAAATATTTAAATAAATATATATAGCTTTGATTATATATATAAATAATTATATTTAAGAAGTATATGCATATAATTAAAATGTTATAATTATTAATATAATAAATATAATTATTATTTAAATATATTTATTATAATTTTATAAATATTTATGAGAACATAATATATTGATATGTATAACATGAATGAATCATATACAGAGTAAATTATTTATCATAAAAGACGAGTCATCACATATATAAACAACATAAATAATAATAATGGTGTAATTTATAAATGAACATTCGTGATGAATAAATAACATAAGAATGTCAATTACACTCACAAATAAATATATTTATTGACCAAATTCATTTTAAACATAGATTTATTTACTATAATAATAATAAATATATATATTTAAAAAGTATTTACAAATAAGTATAAATTGATAATTATTAATATAATAAATATATTTATTATTGAATAAAATTTATTCTAATATTATAATTATTAAAATATATATTTAATTATTATCATATAAATACTTTTTAGAAACATTATATATGTATATATATGAATTATTAAAAAAATATTTGTTAGGTAGCTGCTAATTATAGCTGCATCTTTCAATTGGGGTTGGTTGCCCACACATATCAATCCCATATCACTTTCGATAAAAGGTAGTGCAACCCTTCCCCAAAAATACAAATTTTCAAACAAAGAATAATTTATGTGGTCATCAATAAAAATGTCAATCTTATTTTTCTTTTCATCATTCATTTCTATTCTAATTTTCTCATTTTAATTTTTGTTTACTAAACGGG
Organism: Viscum album; assembly: GCA_963277665.1. Taxonomy (NCBI): domain Eukaryota; kingdom Viridiplantae; phylum Streptophyta; class Magnoliopsida; order Santalales; family Viscaceae; genus Viscum; species Viscum album. The sequence goes on from OY728159.1 coordinate 1,870,881,521, forward strand.
TAATTAGAAAAATTTCTCCAAAAATTAGAAAGGTATGTTTTTATATTTACTCTCCCTATTTGGTTGGATGATTCTAATTATTTGTCCTTTTTATAATAAGTTTTCCTCCAGATTGGATGATTTATGTTGTTTATTTTAATTACTTCTACAATGGTTAGTTTTTCACCTCAGTATAATTAATAAGTCAGTACACACATGATTGTTTTAAATGTGTAATGAGATATATTGATGTATTTATTTCAAAATCCACATAGGTAAGATTTATTAACTGATCAGAGTGTTATATATATATTAAATGATAATACTACCCTGATTTTAATTTTTTCTAGGTATCATTATGTGAAATCCCATTAAACTCAAATTCATTACTCTTTACATTACCCAAAGTAATTATATTCCATGGATGATGGATGTGGAAATACATCTCAAATTGATGGATCTCATGTAAATAATTAATAAAAATAAGTTAAAATCCATTCAAAGTCATGAAATTGTGATGTTCTTCCTTAGAAGACACCTTGATGAGGGTTTTAAATGTGAATACCTCAAAGAAATAGATCCATTAATGATCTAAAAGTGTTTTAGAGATATACATGATCATCAAAAAGAGATTTTTCTTCTAGAAAACCTTGATGAATGGAATGCATTACACTTCCCAAACCTTAAATTGGAGAGTGATTTAAATTATTCCATGTTTTGAATTGTATCGTAGATCATGTATTGCGGTATTGGGATTATAGATGTCGATATTCATGAAAATATATATACGACATTTAATGCATCTCTCATCACCCTATTATAACAATATCTCATGTGAGGGTATTTAAAATATTCGGATCTCATGTCATAATTACTTGTTCTGATAAGAATAATGATCTTTTGATTAAAAATCATCAGTCTCTAACTATGGGTACATTAGTAGCATTTCAGGAAGAAAATGATATATTTCCTAAACTAATCACAGAAGATGTTAGGGATGTGATTCCCATATTGGATTTGGTTTTAACAGTAGAAACGGTCGAGGACGTGGTCATAACTATGGGATTTCATGATATAAATATCAAAATCAATGAAAAATCAACTAAAATACTCTGTGAAATCTTGATGATTCCTACAATAGGTGTGGTTATAAGGGAAATTGTTATTGAGTATTTCGAACAAGAGAGCATCATTGTTCTTTATATAACGCATATCTTAAAGAAAATAATAATGAAACACACATTGCTGAGACATCATATAAAGATATATAAAATTTAGTGAATTTTATTGAGAATCACGATCCATCAAAAAATGATTTCACATATCTCTGTGTGGGTGATTTTATGTGAAAATTTGATGAGATGATAGCAAGAAATAACTCAGAAAAATTATAGTAGTTATGACATACAATAAGTCATTTGGTAGTGTATGTTTTATATTTTAGATGTTGTATTATTGGAAATCCACATTGTGTTTATTATAATATTATTCACTTTAATTTGAAACATTGAAATGGATTGATTAAATGTGATAGATAGTTTCATACTAGATAGTAGAAAAATTAACACAATTATTAAGAATAAAAAATATTTTTATGATCTTAAATAAAAAAGAACAATTATGAATACTTTAGCTGGTCTTGTGGATCCGTTGAAAGGGATGGGTAAAGCAGTTTTTCTTTACCATATGAGATGCATTTTTTTAAAAAAAGAATCATGGTTTTTTCCATGTTCAAAATAAATTTTTTATGTTTCAATTTTATATACCAACATGGGTTTGGTACTCAAATAAAATTCAAGAGAAATAAAAAGTACATGTGCATTGCTATTAATAAATATGATTAGAATCATGTACTAGAAAAACTACCAGAATTAACATATTTATTGAATTATACATATATAAGTGAAATCAAAAAACATAAGGTAGTAAATACTAAACAAAAAATCATTAATTTGGGGAAGATATGATTATGTCATCTTAGATTAGGAATGATACAAACAATAATTGAATGTTCTAATAGACAGTCAGTAAAGGTCCAATAGATCACTCCATTAAGAAAAATTCCATGCGAGGATTGTTCACATGAAAATATGGTTGTGAGGCCATATCCAGCTAAAATGAATGTCAAAAATCCTTCCATTCATGATAAAATTCAAAGGGATATATGTGGACCAATTCATCCATCATACATACTATTTAAATGTTTTAATGTATTAATTGATGCAAATAGAAGATGGGCCTGTGTACGTTTTCTCTCAACTTGTAATATTGTGTTTTCACATTTTAATACCCAAATAATTAAATTGGGAGAACCATTACCTAATCATTTCATCACGAATGTAAGGCTCACTAATTATGGGGAGTTTACCTCTCAATCTTTTAATGATTATTGTATGGAAACTGGGATCACTGTGGATTATCCTGTCACCCATGATCATACACAAAATGGTTTAGCTAAATCACTTATAATACACCGCAAACATATTTTGTGATCATTAGTAATGAGACCAATGTTTCTGAGCTCTGAATTGGGTCATATAATATTTCATGACTTATAATTAATTTTTGTCAGTCCACGTGAAAATCATAAACACTCTCAACTATAAATTTCTTATTTTTTATTTTCCTACAATCTCCTACTTAAGAATATTTTGTCGTGTCGTATATATATCAATAAATTCCCCACAATGTATATAATAGGACCTCATAAGAGGCTGGTAATATATATAGGATATGAATCCTCATCTATCCTCAAACATCTTAAACAAAAAAGTAGTAATGTATTTGAAACACCTTTTGTGGATTTTCACTTCAAATAAAATGTATTATCATTATTAGGGGAGAAAAGAAATAATGGGAGGAGATTTACTAGAATGTGAAAACATTTTCGTATGTTCATCCTCCCACCCACTTGTGCGGGATTGAAGTGAAAAATATTTTACATTTTCATGAAATAAATAAAATATCTAATACTTCTACTAATTCAAAGGGTGTGACTAAATCAGACATACCCGCTATAAATGCACCGACTAGAAATGATGTCCCGAATACACAATTATATAATGATGTTATAGATATATCAAAAACATTCCTAAAGCATGGGAAACCAATTATATCAAAGGATAGAAATACTTATAAAAGAAAAGGGAAGAGTATAATTGAAAACCCCATTATGGATACACATGTTCTATAAGAAACATGAAATTTCATTGTTTCAATGATACACATGATGATAAAAATAAAAAGAATTCACAAGATATATAAAATCCTTAAGGTTTGAAAAATAATGAAATCTATCTTAATTATACCACTAAATTTGATATATGCAATCAGTGTATTACGGAAAATATTGATGAATCATTTTCATATTCTATATAACATGATACAGAAAATGAAGACCCTGAACCAGGTTTTGTTATGGAAGGTCCAAAATGACCCGATTGGAATAAATGGAAAGATACAATTCATGTTGAACTAAATTCACATAATATGGAAAGTGTTTTTGGAAATTTCATGCTCACACCATAAGTTGTGATGCTTGTTGGATATAAATGATTTTTTGTGAATAAGAGTAATGAGAAAACCATGATTTTAAGATACAAATATCGTCTTGTCAGTCAATATTATTCGTAGAGACCTGAACTAATAAGGAAGAGACATATTCTCTTATTATGGATAACAAAATATTTTAATATCTAAGCATGCTTAATGTAGCTGAGAAGGCACATATTCATCATATGGATGTTGTTTCAACTAATTTATATAAGTCACATATACTAGTATATATATGAGAATTACAAAAGGAATAAAAATAATGGATGTATTGATATCAAAACAAAAATAACAATATTCAATTAAAATGAATAAATCTATGTTTGGAATAAAATAATTTGGGTATATGTGGTATAACCCTATGAGGGAATATTTTTTAAATAAAGTGTATGTAAATAACCATATATGTCCCATTGTATTTATTAATCAAGAAACAAATGGATATGAATATATTTCTCTTAATTTCAATGATTTAAATATCATTTCAACTATAGAAGTGATCAGTGAAGAAATTATTATCTCAGAGGATGAATTTTAAATAAAAGATAGGGGAGACACCATGTACTGTCTTGGATTAAAATTTGGGCATATGCCATGTGGTGTATTTTTTTCATTAGTCAAATTACACTGAAAATGTATTAAAAATCATTAATTTGAATAAGGATAATCATTTAAGTACTTTAATGTTTTTTCGGTCACTAAATACCATGAATGGTCAATTTCAACCTTATGAAGAAAATTATGATTATGTTGGTCTAGAAGTTATATAGCTCAATGCTATTATATGAATAATATATTTTTCTAATTGTACAAGTATTGATATATTTTTTTCTAAAAATTATTGGAAATATTTAGTGTATACTATAGAAGAAGACACTAAAATGGTATTAAACAAATTTTTCTTTAACTATGTGGATAAAATAATTTGGTTTTATTATATTCTCTCAAATTGGAATGGAAGATGGACGGTTTGGAAGACACAAGTTATTTATCTCATCTATATAATGCACGATCACAAACTGTTTGTGTGTTTATAGTACGAGGTACCATTTAAAGGAGATTATTAATGTTTATTCGTATCCAAAAAACATTAAATCTTCATGAACTGATAACATTACATGAAGCATGTCGAGAATGGGTTTTGTTACTGACTATGACTCAACACATTCGAGTGGAATGTATATTGCCTATGGATAGTTGCCAATAGAATATTTGAAGATAATACAGTACACATCACAAAAGTAAAGGAATAATCCACCATGAATGATTAGACAAAACACATACAACTGAATATTTTCTCCTTCACATCATAGTTAATGAAGATCATAGATATCAATATGAAATATGTCTGATCTAGTGACAAAGATTCATATTTATTTAATCAATAACTACCATAAATTATCTTTGTAAAGTTTGTACACAACAATGGGATGCATAGATTACTAAATTTGTAATGTAATGTAACTTTCACGGGGAGTCTACAAGACTGTTCTCGTGCAGAGGAATAGTATTGTATTGTTCGATCACTAACATTATGATGTTACTAGGATGAGGCTTAACCTTTGGGTCTCCCTAGGGTAATTTTATTCCACTTTTAATTTTTCTCTATTGTATTATATATTTATAGAATATTCTAACAAAAGGTTTTCATTGAATTTTTTTATTGAATTATTTGAAAAATGTTATGAAATGTTTATTTTAAATGACCAATTAAATAATGTGGGATTTATCAAATTTAGATGTATTTAATGTGATTATTTTCATTTTAGGATTATAAATATGATGTTTTTTAAAATTCTAATTGGTATGTTTCTTTTTTTATACTCATTTTCATAGAAAACATACATTCTCTTTGTATTTATAACTTGCATATAATGGAATTTTTTTTAATGATTGTTATTGGTGTGTGGTTTACATGGTATTCTTACTAATCCTTTTATATAATTCACATATATATTTTTTTAGATTTAGGTTTTGGAATTAAATTTTCTCCCATGGGTCAATGGGGTTTTAGTACTGAATGGCGACTAGTAATGTCACATTTAGGTATATTATTGTTTTATTTATTTTAGTTTTCCTTATCATATTAACCAATTTTGTTTTTATTAATTTATAATTACATAGGGTAATTAAATATATGGGAGCCTAGTAGGGACCTATATGCAACTTATTTTTTCATTTTTGGGGAGGGAAACCAGGTGTGAGTGGAGGTATTGTTTTCTTCATTTTTTTTATTGATTTTATATTATTTCAATATTTTTTCATGTATATTATATTTATCATGGACATAATATATATATATGGTTAATATCCATTTATTTGTAGTTATTATGTTCTATTTATTAGAATAAATAATTCTCACTTGGTTCAATTTGATCCCTAACACTAGTTTCAGGCATGGAGCTCAAGAATTCCAATTGGGTCATGTAACATACTAGTTTGGACAACTAACATAGGGATGAATTGGGTTGGTTTATGAAACATTCTTCCTCAATTTCTTGATATTTTCTCCCACAAGTAGAATAAGATTCCCTTTCTTCATTAGTTATATATTATATTCATATATATTCAAGGGATTTATTATTTTTGAAACATATTAGAAATTTGAGGATCCTTCTTTTGAGTATCAGCTTTATACCATAATGTAGTGAATATATTTTCAATTTTAATAGATTTATTTCCATATATTTTTCTCCTATATTATTTAATAGGAATATATGGTTTCCTTATAACTTCATTAGATATCCTCCTATTGTAGTCATTTTACTTGTGTCCTAGGTTGGAGAAAATAAAACATCTTGTATAAAAATTACACCTCTTTCAAATCTGAGAAATTGATATAACATGTCTTCTTCTACCATTGATCCCTAGGAATTCATAACACAAACTCCTGGCCTGATCGATTCATTCATTTTATTAACACTATAAATCAACATTCTTTTGGAACCCATCACTATCATATTTGGAATGAATTTTATTTTAATTTACTATTTCAAAATTTTTGAAAACCTACTTTTTAACAAGTTCATATGTTTTTAATTTACCTACTTTACATGTAGATGTTTCCTTAAGAGGGATCATAATATTATCCTACCATTTTGATGAACATAGTTCATATTCAAGCACTTTGATATTATCACATTTTTCCTCCAATTGCAAAATTATATCATTTATCCCAAAATCAGATTCATCATTATATTTTCTTGTCCATTCATGATGTGTCTTCAGTTTAAGGATAAATTCTTTTTTTCCTCTTATATGACCATTTCATTATAGTTTTTTTCTTCTATTTCTTTAATGACATCACTTAGTCCCTTAATGGGTTTTCCGTTATTCTTCATGTAAAAGTTCAAGACTACTTCCAATATATTCATCCATCTCATATCCTTGAATAAATATTCAATAATAGATTAATTCACTTTGTGTATGATGTATAGTTGATATATCTCTTTATGATAGGATATGATCTTTTCCTGATTACTGTATGAACAACTATAATATTGGTGGCATGATGATGCTTCCATTTAATCCAGGAATCTATTTCCCTTATACACTTCAATGAAGGTGTATAGAATTCAACATTTCCATGTATCTTCCCAAACAGTTTTTGAAATAGTTGTATAAAAAAAATAATTTTTTATCTTAACTAAAGAATAAATCTTATTCAGAGGATTCTTCTTACTTTAATTCATCTTCTTTTAATTTTTAAAAATGAACTCTTTATCTGGTTTTGACATGAAAACATATTTCTTCATTACATACAAAATTTTACCATAGAATATTTAAAAAGAATCCCATATTTCAATAGAAGTTTCATAATTGTTGAATTTCTAATTAACATCACATGAAAAATATCTATCCAAGATCATCTATATCCTTGCATCCACTTATCTTTTATTCTGATTTGGATAATCTATATCTCTCGGAACAAAATTCATATCATTCATTCCACAATATTGTAGAAATAAAAACATCACCTTCCTCTATCCAAATAATTTAGATAGTTATAAATATAGAGTCTTTAATATAGGATCCATATATGAAACAAATTTCAAATAAAATATTAATTTTTAATGAAAAATCAGAAGCATTATCCATTGAGACAAATTATTAGATCCAAATCCACCTTAAGAGGTGATGGGTGATTCATGTTGACCCTATATTTTTACATTTCAATTTCATGATATTTTTTCCATGTTTTTAAGTATAATCAACCATCCTATCCATATTTTAAATGTATCCATAACATAAGCCTTAATGATATGAAACATATATGGAACAAAATGGCCCTAATATATTACTTTTTTCAATAGTAATGGATACTTTAAGGAAAAGAAAATAATAATGTGATGATGTTCCATGGAATGTAATACACCTAGTGGGATATTATAATTGTTTTAAGAATAGATCAAAACTGATCCTAGGTAAAGTGCCTCTTATTTACTCTTGTACACTGTTGAAGTAGGGGATGAGTCCATTTATAGACATAATGGAATATTCCATAGATTTCTGAATTTCACATCTATCATTATCAACTGTGATACCATTATATGTGTCTTTTCCTCAAAATAGATTCTACGTTATGTGCCACATTTTAATTCTCCCTTCTTTATGTCCATATGTGACTAACTCCTTCTCAAAAGTCTTATATTGTGCCTTCCCCTTTGAACATTATATGATAGAATCCCCAGTCTATGGAAAACTCTATTTATACTAAGAATTAACACTTCCATTTTATATATGAGATTAATTAAAATTTTAAATTATCCTATATCTTTTTTTTTTCATTAGACTAGATGTATTATTGTTATGATCTTCTTTTACTGAGCCTTAAATCGTCAATTTAAATTTTGATGTAACATCAATGTTCTTTAAATTATTTATTTCTTCTTATCTTTAAGAACAAGATATAATAGTTTGCACAATCTCTTATATTTCATTATCTTTAATGTTAACTAATATCCTCTATCCTTTTTATAAATTCGTTTTGTAATATTTATACACACATCCTTGACTGCAATTAATTTCTACCCATGGTGTTGATCACACTATGTTTCTACTTAACATTCAGGATTCTATTATGTGACTCCTTCAATAGCCTCTAAATAACCATAACAAAATAATCATTCTCAATTTTCTTTCCATATTATATATAAAAAATTATTCCATAATTTTACATCTTCAGATATTTTATATTGAGATACAATAAAAATTGATTCACGGAGCTATATATTTCAATATAAGTAATCAATTAACACTTTTCTTGATCACATAATTCTATACCATGTGATAAACCTATTTTTATTATAATAATCCATGTTGATTGTGCTATTATGATTCACACATGTAGTTTCAATACAGAACCAACCTTACATCCTCCAAAAGTAACTCCACAAATTCTTAGTAAATCCTTCATTCAAACTCCTCATATAATTATCCAAGACCTTATAACTTTTAAAATTACTATTCATAATCATAATTGGGTTTATTTAATAATTTTAATCTATTAATCATAGTCAAACCCTCGATCAACATAATACATGTATATCTCATTTTAAATCAACCACATTAAAAAGTTGATCATTATAAAAGGATATTTCTATTTCGATAACTGAATATCGTGATAGAAGATATTTATTTAAAATCCATTTCATTAACATAGATTATATTTTATTATTTTAAAATTCCATTATGAACTAATTTATTATCTCATGTAAAGGTTATTAAAATTATTCTTAATAATTAGTATTTTTCTATATCCAAAATCTCCAAAAAAATCATGCAAAAATAGATTTTTAAAACACCAATATGAATGATGTAGAATGACCCCAAGAGAATATATATATAAAAATATATTAGAAAACCTATACATAGTAGTGGACACATATTAATTCCCTTGAATCACTAATTCTTATATAGGATATGTTTTATGTTTCCAAAATCACATATGTGACCCTTCACATAGATGAATGTCTTCTCAAAGATAAATTTTATTACACGAACTATAGGTAGCCAAATTTTCTTATGCTTGAATATTTTGGTCAATATTTTTATACATGAATTTCATTACATATCCCAATAGACTAATTTTTTACATGGCCGTTGTGTTGTTTAATATTCATATGTTGATATTTTCTTACATCAAGACAATGCATATGTGAAAACGAATTGATCACACATTTTAAACAAGCTACCACATGTTTTTCTACAATCTAACATATGTGAAATTTTATGCAACCTTCTAATTTCCTATTCTATATAAATATATTTATCAAAATGAAATCTAGAAGCGATATCATTTGAGTATTATACACATTAACACAACTTTATTCTTCCAAATTTTCTCAAAAATTCTAATCACAAATATCTATTTTTTCAACACTTCTTCACCATAATTTTCTCTTCTCAATATTTGATATTTATTTTTTCAATAGATTCAATCACATAGAATCATTCTTGAAACAATACTCATATATATATAACATAATATATAAAACTAAAAATCATTCTCCCAATTTTGAATTTTAATTTATGCACTTTTATTTGATGAAATCATCCATTGTATATAAAATTCAATGGAATTTAATTATTGGTGTCATGTACATTAGTTATAATGTTCCATTATAATTGAATAAAGAGTTTTCAGTTTGATTTATAGCTTGTAAACTCATTTCCAAATCAATATTTAATTTTTAAGCATTAAAAAAGCATCTATAGAATTATAAACATATTATTTTCCAAAATATATTTGGACCTAAAACCTAGTGTGTTACAATCTCCCTTAAATAAATTACACCATTGATATTTTATTCATACATAATAGTAAAAATAGACAGGGTTGTATTTGAATTAATAATGAATCATTATATAATTTCCAATGATATGTGAACATTTCTATCATAGGTGATTCTAAAAAACTCATATATTTCTTTATAATAGTATTATATTTATATTATCAACTATATATTACAAATATTCCTCTCTATCTGTCTATAAGTCTTATGAGTTTTTGCAGACATACCTTTTTACAGATTCCTTTTCATGATATTGTTTCTAACCAAATACTATAGCCAAAATGATTATCATAGTATTAAAAAATTTGAGTACATAGTTATTCCCCTGTAATTTCAAAACAGTTATACAATTAGAACCTCTTTTCATGTACAGTGTGAAGATTGAGAAAATGCTCAAAAAACATCTTTAGTGTTATAATCACTATGTGCATCTATCTATAATCCTGTATATATCTGTTTGTATTCAGATAGTGATTATATTCTAATTAATTCACTGAATCTATAAAAAACTAAAATTTTAATGATGTTTTTCCAATATTTTTTCATATCCCCTAGATTTTTCATTAATGTTATATAGTTAAAATCCCTAAAAATTATTAAAATAATATCTAAAAATAGTTAAACCCTAATATGATACCATAAAAGGTAACCCAAGCTAAATATCCATACAAAAATACACTTCACAAGAGTATTCATTACATCCCACAATTAACCAAACCCCAAAACTGTATGGTTCAGTTTCTATGAAGGTTAGCTATATAATCACATTATTATACAATATCATTGACATCTGCAATAAAAGAATTTTTTATCTTATATTATATAGAGACATCATACATAATAATAATCTTTATTACTAGGGGAAAGTAATCTCAGGAAAGGGTGAGCTTAGATTATCAGTATGGATAAAAATTAGAGATATAACCAATGATCCTAAGTGATAATAAGAAAATCGTATGGGTATGAAAACAAAATCAACGTCCACTAACATAGAAGTAGGTGACCATACCCAAATAAACATGGATAACAAATCATAAATCTATTCATGATGATATGGGAAACATATAAGATATGATAAATTATAACATGATTATAATAAAAAAACATATGAATATGGTGATAACATTCATACAAACATAATAATACAATGGATCAAGAATCATGTTCCTTCCTCTCATGATATATTGGACCATGAATCATGTTTCAACCTCCACTCAAATAGTTAATATAGAATCACCTAACTAACTCCCATAATAACCTCATGATATGTCATACTTTACCCAATTAATTAGAGGGATATAAAATTTTTGACCCACCTATTACATAATAAAAGTCTCAGAATTGTGTTCCTAGAGAGCATGAAAACATGAATATTTAAATCATAATTTAATTAACCTGTTCAAATGGGATAATTTACCTAAAAAATATAACATAAACATAATTCATCCAAAAAATAAAATGGGCATTTTATTAAGAAATTATTCCTCATTAATGTATAAGATACATTAATGTATGTTTACATAGATGTAAAAAACATTCATTAGAGAATTTAAATTTACATGTATAATGAATATGGAATACTCTTTACATTTATATTGTATATTAAGAAAATATTTTTTAAAAAAAGAGAATAAAAATTTATTTTAAAAGCCATAAATAATTGAAGTTAATGTTTATAAGATATATATTTCATGGTGATGGAGATGAAATGAGTTAATAATGAATATATTAAAAAGTTATTACTTTTAAACTATTATAAAAAAGTCAATGTTAATCAGAAATAAAGTCAAAAGTATATTTTTAATATCATTTTCACATAGTTTATCAGAATTTTTTTAATGTATTAATTTTAAAGAAAACCATAAATAATGAGAACATGAAAACAATATAAAGGTTAATTTTAGAAATGTAAATTTGAAGATATTAATATAAAAATTAATGGGAAGTCATTTGTAATGTTTTAAAAATAACCTTATTGAATCCCACATCATAAAAATGTTAAAAAATATTATGTTTGAAATGATGTAAATAGAAATAAGAATACCACATGGAATAATATATATGTGGTTTCAAAATAAGAAATAAAAATATTTGGGGAATTATATTATATTTATATAGGGGAGAAATAACCATCAAAGTGGATACAAATTATTTTTAACCACGTTCCATTTTTATAGAGAATTAAATCTATCAATGGTGATGAATTGAGGTAACGACCCTTCAGAAAGGAGTCCATGAGAATGAAGTGTAAATATATAGAATCAAGAGTTGAATTAAAATATATTTTAATCATATGGTAGATTTTATAAAATATATAAGATCAAACATCATGAATAAAGATCATAACTTAATTAATGAAAGTTTAGTTCACAAAAAAGATTACATATTTAGTAATAATTTAATCAAAACCATGAAAGAAATAATTGAGATAAATTTTTAAATGATATATCCCAACTTGGGTACCACATTTTGATGCCCTAATCTTGTTCACCACATGACCTTAGGCATGACTCCCCATATTATAGAGGCTACCGACTAGTAGCAATGAAAAAATATATAACATAAAAAGACTATAACCTCTTTAGTAAGGCAGAACAACAACCGAAATAAATAAATAACAAACAAATGATATAACCAATAAACATATTAATAAAATAACCAATACAGGCCAGTATCACAATTTAATCCAAAATAGGGAAACAATATATAAAATAAAGAAGAAGATAATTAATTATATGTGTATTTCAAATGTAAATATGCTAAACCCAAAATTACGACACACTGAAAAAATCATATGCCAGTCCTGAAATCATGTCTTGTTTCCTCTTACAAGATCCATCCTAAATCATTCATATAGTATATGGCTCTCTCCCTTATACTTCCTTGTAAACATGAAGTCTATTTGAGTACTGATCATGCATCCTGAGTAGGGTGTGAGTAGAACTCAGTAGGCCACCACCCATGGAATCTAAAAAAATATCTATTCAATAATAGTGTATGTTTGTTTATAAATAATAAATTACAATAAAAAATTCAAAATTTATCACATTTCATTATTCATTAATTAACCACATAATTTCACTAGTTCAAAATGAATACAAAACAAACGATACCTACTTTATCCCATGGTGGAGTCTAAACCAAATATCACAGTGAATAACAATCAATCCATTAGTGGATTAAATTTTGTATTTAATTCCAGTTTCAAATCAAATACACATGGAATCATATTCCAATGATTATATCATAGTCCTAGAATGTAATGTCTATCACCCCATGGTTATTTGGAGAATCAGTCCTTATCCTACACCTCATGGTTCATATCGGCATAGGGAGCACCAGTCCATATCCTACACACAATGTCTAATATGGGAATTTGGATCATTAGTTCTTGTCCCACAATGATTATCACATATGTTACAATATATATTCAAACCATGGATAAGCATCAATTAACATTATTATCAAACATTATCATCATCGTGTTCCACTATTATTATCAATTCAACCATGGTTATTCCCTTTTAACGCTTAGAGTAATATGAATAATTCACCATTAAACCATTCATCACATTTTATCATATAATCCATTATCCCTTCATGGTTAGTCCAACCAACCTTTAAATTACCATTGTCACCCAAATCTATAATCCAATAAATTATCCAATTTAAAAATCCTAATATTCCAATATTTCAATAATTCCATTAATTAATTATCCAATTAATTGATTTAATTCAAGATGAAATTATAAAACATGGAAATTGAATGTCCATAGTTACATTCTTGAAATTTTAATCCACACCATGGTAACTGAAAAATAGAAAACCTACAACTATATTTTTGATGAATTCACACACAACCACAACCCTCAATTCATGTATAATGGTTTGTTAGTTAGAGGTAAATGAGATCTGGGATCAATCACAAAAATTGGATGTCTAGAAAGAAGGGAAGGATACTAAAAATCACCTAGTATTTAACCAATATTGAGAGGTGGAAAAATTAATAGTTGAAGAATAATATTACACCTACACATAATCATTAATATTTACTACATGGGAGATTACATGATGTGTAATTCCTTTACACATAGTGTGATTTTTTAGATGGTAATGCTAAAAAACCTATTTCCATAAGTTAGTATTTACCCTAATTAATTACTAAATATTATGTAATAGTACTGAATGTTCTATTATATTTTCATGTCATAAAACAATTCACTATGTAAAACCATTCATTACACGTGACTTGATACTTTTACACATTTTTTGTCTCATTTAAACAACATTTAAATCGTCTACATACTAATATTCAACCAAATGGAAAGTAAACGTATCAACAAAAAGGACATGATCTTATAATATCACCGCATTATAAAAAATCTTCCTTGAGATTTACTCACAATAAAATGTTATATTATTAGGTAAAAAGGTTGGGCCACAGAAACCCCATATCTGCTTCTATATCCTATGTTTCCTCTTGAATGTGGACATGTTTTCACAATGCTCAAACTATTGACATTTTATTTCCCCACAACACTTTCTCATTGCAATATGTTACATATATTAGATGATACTCAAAGGCTACATTAGACTCAAGATCAACATCATCGACATCAATCACATGTAATGGGTTGGGGTGATATCACCAATTATTTGACACTTGAAAACATGGTGCATATTATTATACCCCTATGGAAAATCAAATCTGTATTCCATAAACATGGTTCTCTCCACAATCATAAAAGGTCTAAAAACACCGGAACTGACTTTCCCCACCTCGTAATCCTACGATGACAAAGTCTATAGGATACCAAAATGATTACACAATCACGTTCTATGAAATATACAGTCTTTGATGCCAATGAACATACTACTTCTGTCTACTCTATGGCAGATCCATGCCTTCCTTTATAAACTGAACCAACTCCGATAAATCCAGTATGAGTCTCAGCCCCAAATAATTTGACTAAATAGCCTCTATCCAACATAATGGTGATCTGTATGGCCTACTATAAAGTGCTTCATGTGGTTCCATCTTCATATTCTATTAATAACTGTTGTTATAGGAAAACTCAATGTGTAACACCCCAGGTAAATACAGAATATGACATCTTTATATTTATCTATATTTGTGAACCAAATATTAATATTACTTTAATGGGGATGCTATGCTCGATGGTGTACCCAATACGCAACAATGAGTTTCTTGGGAATCTTACGTTGCACAATAATAATAAAATAATATTATTTTAAATGGTAGTTAACATGTAGCCGTTGTGTTGGAGGGAATGGATAGAAATAACTAAATTTTGATTAAATATGTTTTTAAATGTTTTTACATTTATCCAATAAAATATAATGGCTTAAAATACGGAAAGAATTCAATTTTAGGCGTATATGCCCTAGTTTTCACTAAAGGTTCACTTATCACCTTTTGATGGAGAACCATCATTAAATATAGTCTTGTTCACTCTTATAAATTTTATTGGACCAAATAAAACTCTTATTAAGAATCGGGACATCAAAATTTACTTTGTGTAAATTTTTGGTATCTTTCTGATAAAGTTCAATTTTTAATGAATAGTGTAAAATGTTGTTTTTTAATTCAAAACCTCTTTTTAATCTAATTTATTTATATGATTAGATTATATTTTGAATTGGTTTTAAAGAGAAATTAGAAAATATTTTTACCATTGAATCCAATAGTGGTCGTTGGTATTAATTTCACTTTGAAATCGGACTTAAACTAGTGTCAATCTTTTGATACTTATTGTTTCATAAAAACACGCTATTTGCTCTGACAGCGGGAATTAATTATTAAATTAATTAATATGACTTATATATTTTTAATTTTTTAAAATAGACTTCATTTTTGTATTCGTAATATCAAATATAGCTTAGGGTGAATTTTTGGTAATTTTCGGAAAAACTTCAATTTTTGATGAATAGTGAAACCACTAAGTGGTACTTATAAAGACTGATTTTCCATTTAAATGAAATTTTCCATCATTGTGTTTTGAATTTCAAAAATCCAACATACATGGTTTTCATTAAGAAGTAAAATGTGGTTCAATGAGATTATAATAATTTTTTGGTGAATAGTAACTTATTAAGTTCTTAATCGCGATTAGTGGTAATTAGTGTAGTTTAAGGTAAAAATAATGCTTTAATAAAATAATATGAGCTTGACACATGTCCTACCCTCATTGGTTGTGTCATGGCCGACAAAGACAAGCCATGGGTCAACTTAGGGACCCCATGGAGCCACTTTGGTTGGGAAATGACATAATTAACTTTTTATTTAATGTAAAAGTAAAAATGACACAAACCTCATATGTTTTACGAAAACAATTTTTACATGGGGTTATAATGATCATATTTTCGATTGTAAATAGAAATTGGAAAGATAAAACGATTTCCTACATCATAGTATTTTTTTTATAATTTTTAGACATTAAATATATTAAATTATGTATTACATAATAATGATGCAGTGATGACATCATTATTTGACGATTTAAATAAAATGGAAAGATAA
The DNA here is from genome assembly GCA_963277665.1 of Viscum album. Taxonomy (NCBI): domain Eukaryota; kingdom Viridiplantae; phylum Streptophyta; class Magnoliopsida; order Santalales; family Viscaceae; genus Viscum; species Viscum album. The sequence continues at coordinate 1,870,898,387 of OY728159.1, forward strand.
TGTAAAATATATGAACTACACATGTCCAAAACCAATTGGATGAGTGGATTTAGAAACCTTATCACCTTATCCACGAATTATATCAATGTGGGACCTTTTATAACCGAAACACATTTTCAAATAAAGTAATATTTCTTTACTTTCCAAAAGTGCCCCTCCTCTCCTCTTATAAAAGGCCCCCAACTCTACCTCATTTCACACACTCCTCAAGCCTTTGTCTCGGCCAACCCCTGCCCATTTACTCTCTACACATCCCTCTCCTCATCCTAGAGGATTACCTTTGGGCAGAATCCTTTCAAAGGAAGCCTTTAGGCTCAAATCAAAAGGAGTTACACTTTTAAAGGTAATTCTTTCTCTCATGTTCATTTGTTTTATTTTGCTTCTCCAACCCCCTAAACACTTTTTATTTACTTATTTTGTAACAAAAGAAGTATCTTCAATATACTAGGATGTTGTTATAAGATTTATTTGAGCTAAACACTCTCACACAACTACATCAAATGGTTAAAGATCATACGGTTTCCGTGGATGGCGAAATTCTGCCTCCCGAAACGATGATTATTCAATACTCATTTAACACCTTCAAAGGTGGCCATTATGATGTCACTATTTTTATATACGATATATAATATGTTTATATTTTACTTATTCTTCTGTATTTTTCATTTGTGTCTTACCTTTATGGCTTCCATTATGTGTATACGCGATATCTTCATTTAAGGAAGTGCGGACTACCGCCCCCTCAAAGTGATTTGATTCGTTAAATACCATATGTGGGAGGTATAAAGGATGGAACTATGATATTAAACATGATAATATACTGTAATTATAATATACCTTTATATTATTATGATTCCATTCTATAAAATACGAAATAGAAATGAAAGTAGAGTTCATGCGTACGTACGGCTTACCGTCTCCATGAACGGTGCATTTCATTTCTTACCTATAAATGATTATGTAATGTTATAAATGCATGCATGTACTGGATATATATGAAATATATGATATCTACATCATTAATACAATTCTGGATACAATAAACTTTTTGCCACACAAACAGCATGTAATTGTAAGAAGTCCACTTTTGACTTAAGAACCAAATATCGGCAAAAGAAATATTATTAACTTAAGTGATTACATAATGTTTATGACATGGTAATAAGTTATATAAAAGGAATAAGGAACTTTAAAAAGGTTCTTAAGGAAGTAGAAATTAACTCAAGTTTATTATTCAGGACGTTAAAGAACGACCGAGTCAAGTCGGACCCAAGGTAAGGGATCCTACTCCTCTCTTTCTTTTTAAGTACACTCGTTTATGTCATTTATTTTAAGCTCATCTTTCTTATGATTGGGATGTTATTTTATATTACTCCTACTGTAATTTTTATTTTCATGTGATGAGAGACCCTATTCTCTCTCATCAATCCATTTTGGAAGTTTGGAGTGGCGCCGTTAGGCTGCTGAACTTTCGTAAGAGATCTAACCTCTCTCTTTCTTTTTAAGTACGCTCCTTTATGTAACTTCTTTTAGGATCCTCTTTGTAATGTTGGGGATGTTATTTTATATTACTCTTGCTTTAAATTTTATTGTAATGTGATGAGATACCCTATTTGATCTCATCAATCCATATTCAGATGTTCTATGTGGCGTCGTTAGGCTGCCGAGTTTTCGTAAGGGATTTTTCATCTCACTTTTATTCCTGTGAGATTTATGCTACATTTGCCAAAAATTCCATTGATTTGTGTATGTACTGCCCATTATTCTACTCTTTGTGTAATATACTTTCTTTTATGAGTATTTACATCAATGATCTATTGTCCTTCTTTCATGGGGTGTATGTTTTGAAAGATACCCAAGTCGGTAAGGGAACCTTTCACCCTCCTCTTTTTTAAAAGACTTCTTTTGTTGGGTCTTTTAATTTAAATATTGTTATATTGCGATATGTTCTAATATATCCTTATTGATTTAGATTTTATTTCCAAGTGATGAGATACACTTTTTATCTGTCATCAACTCATTTTGATGTGATGTCGTTAGGCTGTCAAGGGAACTTTTTAACCCAATTTCGATTTCTTTGGGTTCAACATGTAGTCATTGAATATGTCATCCATTGAATATGTTTGAATGAAATTTTACTGTTTTACACTTAATATCCACTTATATTGGGTGTATTCATATTTGTCACACATATTTTTGTGATTGATTTGTCCTTAATTTAAGGATATATTCTTTATAAGGGATTTCATCACATTTGACATTTCTATTGAGGGTTCATTGTTTATATGCACCAATTCACTCTTATATGGTGTATATACTGTCCTTTGGAGTATTATATCATGAATCCATTTATTCTCATGATATTATAATGTTTTGGCTAAATGTTAGTGTCTCTAATTTTGGTAAAACCCCTTTAACCAAAATGCCATTTTAAATGTTTTAATTATTTGTTCTTATTAATATCCATGTTTTCAAAATGGTTTTAAGGATTTATTTATATGGATATTAATGGTTTAAAATTTTAAGCTTCAAGGTGGTATGGGACACTTTGATTCAAAAATCTCTTTATTAAATGTTTTAAATGGTTTTGAAAATGGTTTTGATATAGAATTCTATTATGATATATTGTGATGTGGAAATGTTATCATTACTTTATATTGGTTTTATGTTTTATGATTTTATATTGGTACTTGGACATTTTAACGGGTGGTTACATTATAAACCATATGACGGGTGGTGCCGTGAATACCAGGACGGGTGGTTACGTTATAACCTCCAATGCATTGGGTATGGAAGTCGGCCGTATGGCTATTCCATTAAGTATGTATGGAAATTGGCCGTATGGCTATTCCATTAAGTGATATGTGTGGAAGTCGACCGTATGGGTATTCCACTTAAGTATGTTTATGTCCCAAGTTACCTTTATATATGTTATGTTTTCTTTATATGGCTTTTATGGTAATCCTTTGGTTACAAAAAGGTAAGTAATGATATTTTATTCAGTGAAGAGTTTTTACTACTTAATAAAGGTGAAAAGTATTACCTTGATAAAGTATACATGGTTTACTTTTTATTTTGATAAACTAACAGTTTTTTTGTGTATCCCTTACTGAGTTTTTATGCTCATCCCAAGTTTTTGAAATGTTTTTCACAGGACTTAGCGTGGAATAGGGTCACGGATGGGAACAAGAGAAAGTCATGCTACCTAAAACATGAAACTAGACATGTTTCTTTTTAAGAGTTTTTATTTTATGGAAATTTAGTAGAAGAGACTACTTTGTAATCTTTTGAGATGTAATAGTTATGTCCTAATTCTCTAAAACTATAATCCTGAAACGATCCTCAATTTGAATTATTCATTTAATTCAATTTCAAGTAAGGTTTAAGGCTGGGGCCTTATAGTTGGTATCAAAGGTCGGTTTAGATAACTTTAGAGGTTAGGGTATTCTTTAAGCATAAGTGACATTACCATAATGGTTAGGATTTCAGAAAGAGTCCTAGTTTTAGATAAAGTAAACGAGTAAGTGCATCTTAGTGTTTACCTTACTCATTAGTACATGATGGTTTTGTTGATATACTCACACTGACCTTTTTGGTTTTAGTAAATGGCTGGATCTAGCAGGCACCAAAGTGACAATGGGTTTCAAGGAAACTGTGGTGGTTCTCTGATTAAGATACTGGATGAGATGGGGGATTCAATGAGGAATATCATAGTTGTTCTAAACCAACTATCAAGGAGTCATGATCAACCACTTCAACCTTGGTGAGTTCTCTAATGCATCATGTACGAGATGGCCAACTCGATGTGCAAATTCAGGTAATAATTATTAAGGTAACCATTAGGGTTTATATGATCCTTACTTTTTAGGTAATTGTGGGTTACTCTATGATATTATGGAAAATGAAAGGAATGAGATAAACTTGAGGTTAAAATATGTTATGATTATTCTTGAAGATTTTATCTCATTTTGGGGAATGTTTTAAGAATTATATAGTTTTGGAAAAAGGACAACACGCAGACCGTGTGACATCCCGTCGCATCGGACAAAGCTGTGGGAATCGAACCCACAACCGAAGTGCGACTGGTATTCATCGCCTACCACTGGACTACGTGAAGTCCCTGGTTAGTTTTACTGACTCTTTTTTTAAGAGTAAGTTGATTTTGGGTTATTTATGAAAATGATTAACCTATCATGGAGGATATGTGATTAGGATAAATACTTTTCAATGCGAGACTTTAAGAGCAACTGTTTTTGTTTGTAGATAAATGTTACGATATAACTTGGAAGACTATGTGACTAAATCCTTAAAAATTTTGGGTTTCATTCTTAGATTGGTTTACATTGAAGAATTTTATGGACAAATTGTTTATCGGATGATCCTCGTTGAAAATTGGGTTTTTTTGGACAAATTTTGGAGATTAAGAATTGATTTTCTTTTTATAAAGGGTTATCCTTTTCTGGATTATCTGACCTTGTACTAACCTTTACGGTTTTTGTTTTGGCTAAAGACTAAAGACATGGGATGCATACAGTTCTCTTTTGTGGATTAGGTGATTCTCTAGAAGTTGATTATAATACTCTTAATGTGAACAAGTCTTCCTAAATACTCACCTTTTGGAGAAAATATGAGTTTGTGTAAGGAATCTAATAAAAGTTGAGCATCAACATGATAAGTGATTATGTTTCCTTATGAATAAATTCCTCAATAAAAAGTAACTTAAAACAAAAATGTCTTCTATTAACTTTTCCTACCGGGGAATCGAATACCGTTTAACCCATCACAAGTTTGTGATTTTCTCATCGTTAACTTTTTCCTGAACATGTTTTCTATCACTCTCCATCAGAACATGACCCTATGTTTTCTCCTCCATGTCCATGTTTTCATACTTGGAATCCTAGTATGGGTTAACTCGGGTGACCTTTTTACTTATCTTTCTTTATTTTAAAGTGATTGTTTTACCGACTCTTCTCCGATTTGGGACTTTCAATGATGTTTCCAAGCCCAATTTTAAAATTGCGAGGACGCAATTCCCAAAAGGGGGGAAGGATGTAACACCCTAGGTAAATAAAGAATATGACATCATTATATTTATCCATATTTGTGAACCAAATATTAATATTACTTTAAAGGGGATGCTATGCTCGATGGCGTACCCAATACGCAACAATGAGTTTCTTGGGAATCTTACGTTGCACTCTAATAATAAAATAATATTATTTTAAATGGTAGTTAACATGTATCCGTTGTGTTGGCGGTAATGGGTAGAAATAACTAAAATTTGATTATATATGTTTTTAAATGTTTTTACATTTATCCAATAAAATATAATGGCTTAAAATATGGAAAGAATTCAATTTTAGGCGTATATGCCCTAGTTTTCACTAAAGGTTCACTTATCACCTTTTGATGGCGAACCATCATTAAATATAGTTTTGTTCACTCTTATAAATTCTATTAGACCAAATAAAACTCTTATTAAGAATCGGGACATCAAAATTTACTTTGTGTAAATTTTTGGTATCTTTCTGATAAAGTTCATTTTTTTAATGAATAGTGTAAAATGTTGTTTTTTAATTCAAAACCTCTTTTTAATCTAATTTATTTATATGATTAGATTATCTTTTGAATCGGTTTTAAAGATAAATTAGATAATATTTTTACCATTGAATTCAATAGTGGTCGTTGGAATTAATTTCACTTTGAAATCAGACTTAAACTGGTGTCAATCTTTTGATACTTATTGTTTCATAAAAACACGCTGTTTGCTCTGACAGCGGGAATTAATTATTAAATTAATTAATGCGACTTATATATTTTGAATTTTTTAAAATAGACTTCATTTTTGAATTCGGAATATCAAATATAGCTTAGGGTGATTTTTTGGTAATTTTCTGAAAAACTTCAATTTTTGATGAATAGTGAAACCACTAAGTGGTACTTATAAAGACTGATTTTCCGTTTAAATGAAATTTTTCCATCATTGTGTTTTGAATTTCAAAAATCCGACATACATGGTTGTCATTAAGAAGTAAAATGTGGTTTAATGAGATTATAATAATTTTTATGGTGAATAGTAACTTATTAAGTTCTTAATCGCGATTAGTGGTAATTAGTGTAGTTTAAGGTAAAAATAATGCTTTAAGAAAATAATATGAGCTTGAAACATGTCATACCCTCATTGGTTGTGTCATGGCCGACCAAGACAAGCCATGGGTCAACTTGGGGACCCCATGGTGCCACTTTGGTTGGGAAATGACATAAATAACTTTTTATTTAATGTAAAAGTAAAAATGACACAAACCTCATATGTTTTACGAAAATTTTTTTTACATGGGGTTATAATGATCATATTTTTTATTGTAAATATTCATTGGAAAGCTAAAACTATTTCATACATCATATTAGTTTTTTTATAATTTTTAGACATTAAATATATTAAATTATGTATTACATAATAATGATGCAGTGATGACATCATTATATGACGATTTAAATAAAATGGAAAGATAATGTAAAATCTATGAACTACACATGTCCAAAACCAATTGGATGAGTGGATTTAGAAACCTTATCACCTTATCCACGAATTATATCAATGTGGGACCTTTTATAACCGAAACACATTTTCAAATAAAGTAATATTTCTTTACTTTCCAAAAGTGCCCCTCCTCTCCTCTTATAAAAGGCCCCCACCTCTACCTCATTTCACACACTCCTCAAGCCTTTGGCTCGGACAACCCCTGCCCATTTACTCTCTACACATCCCTTTCCTCATCCTAGAGGATCCCCTTTGGGCAGAATCCTTTCAAAGGAAGCCTTTAGGCTCAAATCAAAAGGAGTTACACTTTTAAAGGTAATTCTTTCTCTCATGTTCATTTGTATTATTTTGCTTCTACAACCCCCTAAACTCTTTTTATTTACTTCTTTTGTAACAACACCAGTATCTTCAATATACTAGGATGTTGTTATAAGATTTATTTGAGCTACAAACTCTCACACAACTACATCAAATGGTTAAAGAACATACGGTTTCCGTGGATGGTGAAATTCTGCCTCCCGAAACGATGATTGTTCAATACACATTTAACACATTCAAAGGTGGCCATTATGATGTCACTATTTTTATATATGATATATAATATGTTTATATTTTACTTATGCTTCTGTATTTTTCATTTGTGTATTACCTTTATGGCTTCCATTATGGGTATACGCGATATCTTCATTTAAGTAAGTGCGGACTACCGCCCCCTCAAAGTGATTTGATTCGTTAAATACCATATGTGGGAAGTATAAAGGATGGAACTATGATATTAAACATTATATTATACTGGAATTATAATATAACTTTATATAATTATGATTCCATTCTATAAAATACGAAATAGAAATGAAAGTAGCGTTCATGCGTACGTACGGCTTACCGTCTCCATGAACGGTGCATTTCATTTCTTACCTCTAAATGATTATGTAATGTTATAAATGCATGAATGTACTGGATATATATGACATATATGATATCTAAATCATTAATACAATTCTGGATATAATAAACTTTTTTCCACACATACAACATGTAATTGTAAGAAGTCCACTTTTGACTTAAGAACCAAATATCGGCAAAACAAATATTATTAACTTAAGTGATTACATAATGTTTATGACATGGTAATAAGTGATATAAAAGGAATAAGGAACTTGAAAAAGGTTCTTAAGGAAGTAGAAATTAACTCAAGTTTATTATTCAGGACGTTAAAGAACGATCGAGTCAAGTCGGACCCAAGGTAAGGGATCCTACTCCTCTCTTTCTTTTTAAGTACACTCGTTTATTTCATTTCTTTTAAGCTCATCTTTCTTATGATTGGGATGTTATTTTATATTACTCCTACTGTAATTTTTATTTTCATGTGATGAGAGACCCTATTCTCTCTCATCAATCCATTTTGGAAGTTTGGAGTGGCGCCGTTAGGCTGCCGAACTTTCGTAAGAGATCTAACCTCTCTCTTTGTTTTTAAGTACTCTCCTTTATGTCACTTCTTTTAGGATCCTCTTTTTAATGTTGGGGATGTTATTTTATATTACTCTTGCTGTAAATTTTATTGTAATGTGATGAGATACCCTATTTAATCTCATCAATCCATATTCGGAAGTTCTATGTGGCGTCGTTAGGCTGCCGAGTTTTCATAAGGGATTTTTCATCTCAATTTTATTCCCGTGAGATTTATGCTACATTTTCCACAAATTCCATTGAGTGGTGTATGTAATGCCCATTATTCTACTATTTGTGTAATATACTTTCTTTTATGAGTATTTACATCAATGATCTATTGTCCTTCTTTCATGGGGTGTATGTTTTGAAAGATACCCAAGTCGGTAAGGGAAACTTTCACCCTCCTCTTTTTTAAAAGACTTCTTTTGTTGGGTCTTTTAATTTAAATATTGTTATGTTGCGATATGTTCTAATATATCCTTATTGATGTAAATTTTATTTCCAAGTGATTAGATACACTTTTTATCTCTCATCAACTCATTTTGATGTGATGCCGTTAGGCTGTCAAGAGAACTTTTTAACCCAATTTCGATTTCTTTGGGTTCAACATGTAGTCATTGAATATGTCATCCATTGAATATGTGGGAATGACCTTTTACTGTTTTACACTTAATATCCACATATATTGGATGTATTTATATTTGTCACACATATTTTTGAGATTGATTTGTCCTTAATTTAAGGATACCTTCTTTATAAGGGATTTCATCACATTTGACATTTCTATTGAGGGTTCATTGTTGATATGCACCAATTCACTCTTATATGGTGTATATATTGTCCTTTGGAGTATTATATCATGAATCCATTTATTCTCATGATATTATAAAGTTTTGACTAAATGTTAGTGTCTCTAATTTTGGTAAAACCCCATTAACAAAAATGTCATTTTAAATGTTTTAATTATTTGTTCTTATTAATATCCATGTTTTCAAAATGGTTTTAAGGATTTATTTATATGGATATTAATGGTTTAAAATTTTAAGCTGCAAGGTGGTATGGGACAATTTTATTCAAAAATCTCTTTATTAAATGTTTTAAATGGTTTTGAAAATGGTTTTGATAAAGAATTCTATTATGATATATTGTGATGTGGAAATGTTATCATTACTTTATATTGGTTTTTTGTTTTATGATTTTATATTGGTACTTGGACATTTTAACGGGGGGTTACGTTATAAACCATATGACGGGTGGTGCCGTGAATACCAGGATGGGTGGTTACGTTATAACCTCCAATGCATTGGGTATGGAAGTCGGCCGTATGGCTATTCCATTAAGTATGTATGGAAATTGGCTGTATGGCTATTCCATTAAGTGATATGTGTGGAAGTCGACCGTATGGTTATTCCACTTAAGTATGTTTACGTCCCAAGTTACCTTTATATATCTCATGTGTTCTTTATATTGCTTTTATGGTAATCCTTTGGTTACAAAAAGGTAAGTAATGATATTTTATTTATTGAAGAGTTTTTACTACATAATAAAGGTGAAAAGTATTACCTTGATAAAGTATACATGGTTTACTTTTTGTTTTGATAAACTAACAGTTTTTTTGTGTATCCCTTACAGAGTTTTTATGCTCATCCCAAGTTTTTGAAATGTTTTTCACAGGACTTAGCATGGAATAGGGTCAAGGATGGGATCAAGAGAAAGTCATGCTACCTAAAACATGAAACTAGACATGTTTCTTTTTAAGAGTTTTTATTTTATGGAAATTTAGTAGAAGAGACTACTTTGTAATCTTTTGAGATGTAATAGTTATGTCCTAATTCTCTAAAACTATAAACCTAAAAAGATCCTCAATGTGAATTATTCATTTAATTCAATTTTAAGTAAGGTTTAAGGCTGGGGCCTTATAAAATGACTACTTTTTGTCTCTCCCCGAACCCACCAAAGTATATGATACACACCTGTAGTATGTCCTCCAAAACCTATAGAGCACACTCTGAATTTAAAATATTATTTAGGAGAAAATACATACTCATAAATACATAAATAATAAGTTCATTATTCAATACAAGAAATAAGAAAAAATTAATAAATTATTCATGGTCTAAAACTATAATTTGTGGAAACCCTATAGTTGGAATATCTCACAAACATAAACTTCTCCCAACTGATCCACCAAGAAATAATACTAGAATATAATGAAATGGTATACATTCATTAATCATTCCATGAAATCCCAAATAACAACATTCTTATGCGGCATCCTAAAGAGAACCAACACAAAGTCCATGGTATCATTTCACCACTTCCATTACAGAATAGTAAAGGATTGTAGAATAACACCAAGTTGTTGATGCTCAAAATTAATCTATTGATAGGTTTAGCATCATGTTAGAATCCTAAAAATCTCCTTTTTCATGCATGTACACCAATACTATCGACAACAGTAATGGTACATTTTGGTTAAAACTGAATGCACAAACCACTACGGGTCACGAAATTCATGCATCATATCCTCTCACATACTCATTGGCACAACAACAATGTTCCTGACATAAATGATATCATCCTAATCAATTACATAATATGAATGTGGATCCCCACCTTTGAAGATTTCCCCCAAGTCCAAACACTCAGGATCCTCAAATTTCCTCTCTCTAACTTGGCTCAAAATTTTATATTATACTGAAACTGATACTGGAATCATATCCTACTATCCCTCTCAAACTATACCATTATTCTCCGCCAACAAAACCATCATATACCACTGATAACTTGAATCATAAACATTCTGATTATGAGTTTTCCTACTAAATTAATCATCAAAACTACCCCTTCTCATGAATATATGCTTGCTGAAAATCAGGTGACTGTTCATAATCAACCCCTATCCAATATCAGAGATTCAAACATCACTATGAAATGATATATTTTAAGCTAATGTGTTAGGTATAAATTGTAAAATATTTTTCCAGCATACTATTATACAAAAAAATAGGAATAAACAACTACAAATAACCTAAGGCCATGTGTAGTTTAAATTGTTTCTTCTGGACTCAAATTATGTGACCCTTTTTCCCCAACTCGAACGACTTGCATCAATACATATCCATGTCTGATCCCATATACATCACAAAACACTGTATACTCCTCATCCAACTAAGGTATGATTGATATTAGAGCAGTAGTGAAATGAATATTCAACCCCTGTAAAGTATTTCACATGCCCTATACTGTTCCAACATAACTCACTTCTTGTTCAAGCCCAAAAGTAGTGCTTCCAAGATAAAAAATTCTTGGATGAACCTATGATATTATGCTGCTAAAACTAATAAGACACATATATCAATAAAATTATAACGATTATCATATGAAACCACTGCATACAACTTATATGGGTCTACTAAAACATGATCCACTAAGTTGATGTGTCCCAATAAAGGCACCCAGTCAATCCTGAATTGAAAATTAGAAATCTTGATGTACATTTCATGCTTTTGCAGTGTAATCAGAACTATATCAATATGTCGGGCATGATCATCATGTGTCTTGGAGTAAAAGAAAATGTCATCCACAAAGGCAACTACAAATAGATATAGGAATGAAGGAAATATTCAGTTCAATAAGGCTATAAACACACCATGAACATTCATCAGCTCGAACGTCCTCACAATGAACTCATAAAATCCCTAACATATTCTTAAATCTATATTCACTATATACGAATTTCTAAATATCAACTTATGATTCCCCAATAATAAGATTATCTTAGAGAAACCACAATCTTCAATCATCATGTCAAAGAGATCATTGATACGTAGAAGATTGTAATACTTATTCATAGTCATCTGATTCAACATTCATCAATCAACACAGAATCCTAAAGTCTTATGATTCTTCCTTGCAAGTAGGACATGGGAACCTAAGAGACATACTCGGATTGATAAATACATTATAAATTAATTACTCCCACTGAGCCTAGAGATCTTGAATATCTTTTTGGCATCATTTTATAATGTTGAATTAAAACTGTATTATCTCTAGGAATGATATAAATTGTAAAATAAAAATCCATCCACAGTGAAAGACATGAGAAGTTATCATGAAACACATCACGGAACTAGTCTACTATAGGAGGAAAAAATCATGCTATGCACAACCATTATTTAACAATAGGATTGCAAAATGGTCCATAATCTCCGCCAGTTGCTAATTAATTGGACCTACATGACCATCCTAGATATCTCACTCTCTACCATTAACATAATTGTCACCATCTGGAGACGTAATGGTCACTCACCTATGCTAACAATTTATGTGGTTTTAGTACACTACTTACCAATACATATCATGAATAAAGACAAAGAATGAAATATTAAGGATTTAAGTATCCTATAGAAAATTATACTCCCCAAACTCGAGAGAACGTCTCTTACATATACAAATGTCTCTCAAACATACTCCCAGTGGTGTATCAACTATTACATCCCAACTCAAAATGTACACTGCCATACTCAAACCTCTCACAATTTGTTTATACATAAAATAAGAGAGGATCACGTATCAAATAAAGCAGTATAAATAATAGAATTCATTGGATTATTACCTCTCTCTATTAATGCTCTAGCATCAAATTCCAAATGTGTAGGATTAACTACATGCCATTGTCCTACTCTCATCTCTTTGATGATGTCTGAGTCCCTTAAGATGTACTACTCTACCACAATGGGCACTTATTCCTCAAATTAACAAATCCACATCCTTGACATCCATGTCCAATAGGAACTCCTACTTCTAGAATGATATGGGGTAGAAAATACCCTACCAGGATGATCATTCCACCTAGCCCCTCCATCATCACCCACCTATTGTCGGTTCATATTGAATTCTTGTAGATATCACATCCTACTACAAGAGCGGAACTCTACCAGTTGTTGAGGGAAATATATATGGAGGTGAACTAGCCTACAACAATAGTACTAGATCACTTGGGTAATGTAGAATGTAACTAGTCCATCCCCTGAGCCACTCTGCTTTCCACTACTCTGGTTAACTTTCTCAAAGAGACGATTCCATCCCATGGAAGAAATCCCTCTGGATCATCCAATATAAAACAGATTCCCCCTACTGGGAGCCTCCTCTAGGTTCCCCTAAGAAATTTGAGCTCAATTCACCACTTGTGAAAAAAATTTCATCCAAAATATATTAACATGGGACTTAATCTAACATTTAATCAGATATTGAAAACGTTTCACTGTAGTAACCTTATCACATTCCAATACTGGAACAATGCACTACAAATCAGTAAAGTGTCTATTATATCCATTATAGATATCCATCCCTATATCAACCTCATAATCTTATCTTCCCTCTCCTATTTGAGCATCTCATGTAAAATTTCTCCAACAACATCACCTGAAATTCCTTTTACACTGTGATCTCATGCTTTCCATCATGAGTTTGGATATCCCACCAATGCTTCACTTGAAAACATAACATATAATCATCTATATTGACTCTATTATCATAAGTATTGTCTAAAAGATCAAGGATCATCTAGGTATACTAAATCTAGAATATATCTACCTAATGTCCACCGTCTCTAGTGAATGTTGTAGGGTACTACAATTTGAACTCTAGTGTCAAGTTGAAAATACTATTCACAAACATCACTAGGCCTTTTTTCTTTAAACTACATAAAGGAATGAATGTTTGACCCTAACTTCAATTTGTCTTCCTATATTGAAACTATCAATGCCTAGGGTTCCACTATTGGAGGATAATTTCAACCCTTTTCCCCTATCTTCTTATTAAAAATCATCATCTTGGAGGCATATCTCTACAATTCCCAACACATATCCTCAGAAATATAACACATTATCAATACATTTTATTAAGAGGTATTCACATAAATGTCTAACAAATCATCCCCCAGACCCATCCACATGATCAAAACTGAGGCACATTCAATACCCTAATCCATCCCTCAACAAGGTCATAGTCAACATAGGGTAATACACTTTCAAAAATCATGTTTTCTACTAGAAACACATTTATCATAATCAATTAACATATTTAGAATCAATTAAAATTATCTGTTTCGTATTATGAAACTTTTTCATTTGTATTACATAATCAAGAAAACCCTTTTTAATAAACAAATCACCTCAAACCCTACATTTCCATTCATTACTTAAATGATTCATGTCACAATAATTCCTGAGTGCCAATAATGTTTGATGTATTCTATACATACATTACATGGCAGTCCATGAATAAAAATACCAAAAAAACATAATATCATACAACAATTGAATCACCTGAGGTGAAATTTCATTCACTTTAACAACAATAATCAACAATAACATTAATACCCTCAGTTACTTAGGCATTCTCCCTTACATGGGTCAGCTAATCTCATGCACTAGTTCACAACCAAGGATCAACTCATCCTAGTATATAATATAAATTTATCAAAAATTTTGAATAAAAAATTGAAAAGAAACACCCTTTGATACAATTTTATAACATCTCAACTCTGGTTCCACATGACGTTGCCCCATGCTGGTTCACTACGTGACCCCAGGAACAACATTCCATACACCATAGGTTACAAACTAGTAGAGAGGGTTAAATATACAAAATGGGGAGACTGTACCCTCTTTATAAAAGTATAAAATTAATATAAATAATTAATAAATAAAAAAAATTTATATCCAATAACCCGAATAGTTCCATAAAAATACAAACTAATAACATAAATCTAATTGAAACAAGGAAACAATATCCAACATAAAGTAGTAGATATGTCATTTCATATATATATCAAGTGTAAATAAGATAAAATAAAAATATATATACACTAAAACCTCCCACAAGGGTCCCGAAATAATGTTTGGTTCCCTCATCAATGCTCCATCTGTACTCGACCATCTAACATAAGAATCAGTCCGTTATCATATCCAACAAACATGAAGTCGATTGAGGTATTGATTAGGTAGCCTGACTAGGGATTGAGTAAAACTCGGTAGGCTTCCAAACATGATTTCTAAAACAACATCCATCATATAAATATGTATGGAGATTTATATATATGAATGTAAAATACATTAGTAAAAATTTATCACATTTCATTATTATTTAATTAACCACATAATTTTCTGCATTCACGATGACACTTAAACAACAACAACTTCTTCAGCCCATTATGGCGTCTGAACCATATATCAGAGGGAATAAAAATACTTCCATTCATAGATTTAATTATGATTTTAATTCCACATTCATATCACACCCACATAGAACCATAGTCTTATACTAATATCATGGGCCTAGAACTTAATGTCTGGAATCTCGTGAGTATTTGCAACAACAGTCTCTATCCCACACCTCATGGTGCATATGGGTATTTCGAGAATCCATCCTTTTCCCACACTTGTTATAACATTAGGGTACTTGGAACATCAGTCCGTGTCTCACACTTGAAATATAATATATCACAATATATATATAAATATATATATAAACATGTGTTAAAAATCATTAACCTTATCATCAAACATTTTCATTATGGAATACCATTATAATTATCAATTCCATCATGGTTCATTACTTTAATCACATGGAATAATATAAAATAATAATTATTAAACCATCTATCAAATTTTATCATATAATACATTAACCATTCATAATTAATATATCAAACCCTTTTATTTACATTGTCACCCAGCTCCATAATCCCATCAGTTAAACAATGTTATAATCCAAATATTCCACAAATTACATAATAACATGAATTATTTAATGAATTATTTAATTAAATTCAAGATGAAATTACAAAATGTGGCAATTTAAATTAAACAATTACATTCTTGTATTTTTGATAAAGACAATGACAATTGAATAATAGGCTAACTAACTCATTATAATTGATGAATTATCACCCATCCATAACCTTATATTGATGTAGAATGGTTAGATTAACAATGATTGAAGAGATCAGGTATTAATCACACAAATAGGACATCTGGAAAGGAGGGAAGTCTTAAAAAAATTACTTATAATTAAACCTAAATCAAGAGGAGGAAATATGCATGGATGAAGAATGATTTTACACCCCCACAATACCTTAAAAATTTTAGTCTAATGAAATTACATGGTGTGTAATTTCATTACATGTTATGTAATTATTTTTAGAGGGTTATATTGAGAAACCCATCACCTCAAGATTGTATTTTTCCTAATAAATTATTAAAAATCTTGTAACATGACAACAAGGTATGAAATAATTTTCTATCCTGAACAAGTATACCATTTGAAACTCTTGATGACAATTTTTTTGAGAATTTTACACATCATGTATCCCATTTATAGGATGTGTAAATCTTTGGTTCTCTATTCCTGATCCCAATATAAAGAAAACACCATAGGTAAAAGAATGATATATTACATTAATTCTATTAAATCTAATTTAATGTATGATAAATGGAATCCATATGGTAGTATATATTACCCATAAAAATTAATAAGTGTTTAATATGACATATGTGTCAAGGGAATAAAGTGGAGCTGAAAAAGCCCTTTCAATATTCATAACATTTAATTTATAATTTACTGGAGGAAAGAACATGTTATGGAATTTTTAAACACATGAATTTATTTAAATATATTTTAAAATATATTCAAGGGTACCTTTATACACCACATAAATTTACAAGGTGGTTAATATAGAACATATCTCACAAACAATTAACATGAAGAAAATCCATACCTTAACTCTCGACATCCAAGAATGTGATATAAAATATTGTATAATAAACATTAACATATCAATATATTATTTCATAACCTTATTAATACCAATTAAATTTTATATTCATTAATTATAATCATTCATTATATATTCATCATCTAGTTAATGTTTATTCCTGTCATCTAATGTCGATAATTTTTAATGTTTCACACATGTTTCATAATGGTGACGTTGAAACCAATTATTTTATAGAATGTTATTCATTACATGAGTATTTAAGATACATGAACAGATTTTATATAGTTATTATAATTTATAGCTCTTATCCTTTTCAAATTTGAGTTATGTTTCAAAAAGATAAAATATATTACATGTTTCTTTCGGTAAATTTTATCGATCGAAAATTTATATATTAATAGTGAGTTTGATATTAAAATTACTATTACAGAACATTAAACCAAGAATTATCTAATAATTAATAGGTAATATAAAAATTAATTAAGTTTTCATAGACCATAAATGATATAAATTTATACATAGTCCATATAGGTGGTTAAACTGATCTAGAATTGATCATGATATAATCTACGGTTTAGTATAGTTATGAAAGTGATAATTTTTATTATATAATCACTATAAAAGAATAATGAAATTGTTTATATATTATTATTTTTATTAATACTATTTTTAATTGTTATAATAATCATATATGTAAAAGTTAATGATCAACATATATTAATAATAAAGAAGAAATAAATTTTCCTCTTGGTGTGCTAAGTTTAGGTAGTTGAATTTATTATTAATATTATTTATAGAATTCCTTATTTATATTTACATAATATTAATCATATCATAAATATAATTTTTCTTAATTAAATAAATTATAATAACCATCCATAAAATATGGATTTTAAAAACAATTTACATCATTCTTAGAGCCAGTAGTTCTCATGTAACATGAGAAACATTTTAAATTTTTCAAATGAAATAGAGAGAGATAAATAATGGTCGTTATATAATATTAATAACAAATTAGTATAAAAATTATAATTACGTAATTAAATAACTATGGTTGGAAATTTTTTTGAGTAGGGTTGATGATAAAAATAGGGAAGGAAATGTTAGGGATTATATAATACTCACATTGATAATTTTAATCATCCATTGAAAGAATCTTTAGACATATAGGAATTGAACACTTTTTTTGTAACCAAATGATGAAAATTGTTTAATAAGATTTTTGGATTTTAAAATGGATAGGTTTTCATGAATAATTCAATGGATATGTTTTTTATGAATTGGGTGGAAGTTTGCACCTATTATACGTGAAAAAAGACACTTTCCATGGAAATGAATAATAGGTGAGGGTTATAGATGGAATAAAAAGGGATTTAGGGGAGTTCGATTAGAAAATATTGGAGATACATGTGGTTATGAATTTACAAGATAAAAATGTTCTTTTATATGGACTAAGTGTCAGGTAAACATAGCAATATTCGATCTAATATAAGTAACCAATTTTTTTCATTGTTAACCTGATTTAATTCTTATAATGGTAATTTTTTTTACTAAAAATAAATGATAATGATTCATACCAAATACATAATATAAAAAATTATTTTCATGTGTAATTTTTTGAAGAAGTGATTATGTGACATTTATATTTTCCACATGATATTATATGATGGAATTTATATGACACATATTTTGTTTCATGGGTTACGATATCAAGAATTCTTATGATCTTGCGGAACCCATAGGCATGGTTTTCATTATGTAATGGGAGAGACCTCTATCACCCTAACATTCATTTGGTAAATATTTATATCTCATGAGATAGACATTACTATATCGAGGAGTGAAATTGGGTCAGTATGATAGGGATGGAAGTAGTACAAAACCTAGATCTGTAAGTGACATTGTCAACTATGATTGTATTGGGAGAGAACCATCACTTATATGATGGTTTGGTGAGTGAACCAATTATAATATTATATCCTTGGAAGTGATACATGAATGAAATGGTAATTGTTTTCTTTTTTTATTTGTATTTTAGAAATTCCATGACTTATGCCAATTTTAGGATCACATGGATCATTATATTTAATTCACATATGTTTTATGTCTTATAGAATGAGAAAATTTATTCCATTCCTCTAGATTATTATATTTTATACGTATGGTATGGTTTTGAAATGCCATTATCATTTTCGCATACCCTTATGTATTTGATATGCTTACATGTCACCCTTTTTTTACCACTGTTGAGAATCTGAGATCACCCTTTCTTATATTCCCATTCCCCAGGTTATGAAAACATTTAGCATGAAATATATGTATAATAAGGGATCATATTGTAAAGAACCTAGTGGGAGACGATTTATCTCACTTATGGACCAATGTTTATTTTTTCATGTTTGCAATGGAAATAAACTATTATAGTACTCATGCATATGTTTGTGTAATGTAATAAATATTCATAAAAATGATGTAATATATTTTTATGAAATTATTGGGCTGTTATAAATACCATACTATGTTGAAGTGTAATTTAATATAAGATCAGTTGAAGTTGTAATAGGGTGTCATGTATTTTGCATTTTAAGAGTTGCAGTTTTTGAAACATATAATATACACTAATAAAATAGTTTACAATGGGTAATATCAAGTGTGGATACATGAACGTTCAATTTATAGGTAAATTAAATTTATTATTATTCTTATTTAAATCCCCACATCAGTTGGGATCTTGGAGAGAGCCTTGGGGATCATGAGTGTCTTGGAAATTGAACAACATGTTCCTAATGAGGTCATCCAATATAATATTCCTCAAGGTTGATTAGCTAATAATGGGAATCCAGATTGTGAGAAAGGAATTTTTATGTGCAGCCCTATTATGGTGAATCAACAAATTAGAAGTCCCACAAGGGATAAAGTCATCTATGAGACTCGATTTTATATGCCTGTATAGGATGAGGTTATTTAGCTTGTTATACCTAAATCAACATGTAGATTTTGGAAGCCATTTTGTAAATGTTCCTCAACACATGAGACATTGGCATAACCAAGAACCTACATAAGATCAACATTATGGTCATCTGGGAGGAAATTGTAGTATTTCAGATTGCAGTGCACCATAAAGAGGTTGTATATGTGGAATTCCCATTTATTATCATCCACTAATGCAACCCTTAGAAATTCCAGACCAGGATCAGTTAGTTATTGTTAGGGATGGAAACACATGTAATTGATGGAGGGATAAAACCTATCAATTCCCGAAATAATATGTTGTACAATATGTGTTTTTTATACATAGTGACTTGTTATTGTAGATACTGCATCATTTATTTTATTTTTTCATACTTAGTTTGAGGTCTAGAAATCCTGATAGATCCCTTATCCCTAACTATACAACAAAAGAATCATACTAGAAGGTGATCACAATCTCACATGCATCTTCCAATGATGTTATATTATAATTAATAGAAATATTTTTTTGTGTTATATTTTATACTAAAATGAAAAATGAACTCTAAGGGGGTGTGGGATGTGATTCATGGGTCATGCTTGGTTAATTCTCCTAACTTAAACTTTTGATATTCTTAAAGTAATCAAATCACATAAACATTTATCACTGCCTAAAGTCATGTTTTGTAATAATATGAAAGATAGTAGCATAAAATATTAACAAGGTTTGAAAAAAATAGTATACTCTTTACCATGATTACTTACCCCCCCAATAATGGATTCTTCAAATATCTTCAATAATAATCTATAACCAAGGACAATACAGTAATATCACTAAATATTCCACTATAGTTCGACATATAGAATCAAAAAAAAATTAACTCTATAAAAAAGGATAATCCTACAAAGAAATACCTTAATATTTTTTTCCAACCTCATAACCTCTTGATAATGGTCCTCTTCTTGGAGTTGATGGAACAACGACCATTATAACACTCAGATGTATTTATGAAATATTTTTTCTAAATAATTATAATTATTCAATAGCTTTTATTGAATGAAATCATGAGTCTAAAAAAACTGAGAGAATCCCTTAGTGTAAATGACCATTTTAACCATGTTGTTAGGCCATTGGTAATAAATATAACTAACTTCAAAAAATTAATTGTGAAGTTATTCAATAACAATTATTTACGAAAAATATGAATAAATTTTAAATTATTTATTTTTGAAATTGCGTGAATTACAATTAGTAAATGATATTAATAAAATATATATGTTATATACGTAGTAATATATTTTGTATATTCATCCAATAGATATTTTTTTTCATAGGGTATGAATTAACAATATTTGATTTATAAAAGCCTATATTTTTCAAAAGGGTAATTTTCCACCTTTTAATTGAGAAACAATTTTAAATTAAAATTTTTGGGAATTAATAACTTTTAAATTACAAAGTAAATATGCTCATTGGAAGAGGAATATGAAAAAGTTCTTTTGATTAATTTTTAATATTTTTCTGATAACATTCAAACTTTTTTTGAATACTAACAATACAGTAAATGTTAATTAAAAAAAATTTATATCAAAATAATTTATATGGTTAAATTAAAATATTGAATGGATTTAATGTATATATAGAATATATTTTTATCATTCTATATAATATATTTCTTTATCATTAATTTTACATTAAATTAAGATGTAAAAATATTTCAATCATTGAAAATGTTTTAACTTTTAAAGCATGTTCTCTATTTATAACAGTTGGATTAATTTTACATTAATTACTAAAACATATATGTTTTGAATTTTTAAAAATATATTCTATATTTGGAATAAATAGTTCTATATTATATATATATCTTTATTATATGTCTGGGAATTATTATTTGTAACTTCATTTATTTTTCATTAATATGGTAAAAGGGTAAATCAGGTAATTAAGGGTAAGAATACTATAACAAAATTACCCTAATGATTGTATTAATATACTTGGATTTGTGTGTTTCAACATAAATTATCCTCGGGTCTAAATGGTGTCTTTTGGAAGAAACTTGTACGATATTGAGAAATTAAATTTATTTTATTTAAAAAATAATCAATATGTTTTACATAATATTAAATAACTATATGATATTTCCTACAAGTTCCTACAGAATAAAAAATAAAAAATAAATAATTATTCGAAATTTATAGTTTTCCTATTCATGGTAATTTATTTTTAATCTTTAGGAAATAAATAATTAAAATAAAGACTTAGAATTTGATGATGTAATAAATAATTAATTTAAGTGAAATCAAAAAAACAAATTTAATTAAAATACTAATAACTATCAAAAGGCAATAAAACATTAATAAATATAATTTTTAGAGTATATATCTACCATTTATACCCATTTATAGTGTTATTAAAATTTTTGAGTCATATATAAGTGATTTTTAAACATATATTATTTTATTTAAAGTGATATAAATGTTTTGAAATTCACCATTTAATAAGTATAAAACTTTAAATGTTGGATTTTATATAAGATAAATTCGACTAAAAGTATTCATATGAAAGATAATAGATTTATATTTATTTTAGTATTTTATTTTAAAATTTTATTCATCAAATATGTATATTAGATAATTTAAATAATTTGTTTTTATTATTTTATTAAGGGGGATAACAAATAAATGTTATTAAAAATATTAAATAAAATATATTTTTGCATAAGTAGTATATATAATGAATTTTATATATCACCTTGACCTATTATAAATAAAATAAAGTAGTTTATTTGAAGTGAAATTGTTATCATAATATTTTTTTAAAATAAATTTATTGAATAGTGTCAAAATTGACATCAATGAATTTTTATCAGAAATTTTTTTTATTAAATTATTTAAAAAATAGAAATCATTTTTAAAAATATATAATAACTATTATATTGTCTAAAATGTTATAAGGTATTTATTTGTGGTCTAATTGACATAAAATAAATAAATATTTCACCCTTTTATTATTAAAATACTTGTTAAACTAGTAAAAAATTAGAGATAGCATGTTGAAGACCAACTGTAGTGCTTAAAGAGGATATTTAGAGACTGCACGTTGAAGATGATGTAATCTCCTCTACTGATTCTTTCAAACTTATTACTTCTTCTAATACTACTTCATGAGTTGTTTCGTTATAAAGTAATAACTCCAGTATAAATTATATATTGAGATATTATAATGATTATGGAACAAAAATATTATACTTTCTATCCATTCTATGAAAAATGAAATCACCACGCGTGCGTATGTATGACATTCCATCCTAACATCGTGGTGTAATCTGTTTCTCACCACCACCTTACATGGATGGGTATAATGATTGAAATAATATCTATATAAGATTATTATAACATGATATTGATTCTGAAATATGATAAACCATTTTCTTCAATTCCATCCAAACATTATGGGAATTATATCATCGCTCGTGTGTATGTACGACGTACTTTCTTTATGAGGCGATGTAATTCATTATACATGATATTCAATAAATAATGATTATATAAAATTGCAAAATTAACAATTATGATATAAATAATATTTATATCATTTTTTAATGACTTAACTATGACATGTGAAGGATAACCAAAACTTATTTGAAAAAACATGCATAAAAACATGATGTATTTAATACCCGAATAACATGTAATATTTAAATTTTATTAACAAAAAGATGATAATATGATCACATATGAAATCATAAATATTACTGTGTTTCTGAATTAATTCAATGAAATTATTTAAATCATTATATAGGTGGTTTGGATGCATATAACTGAAATAATACCTTCAACATAAGGGATTATTAGTTCCTCACATTTATTCTAGTGGGACACATGTCTTATACACCATCTATTTCTTTTTTGTTTTGTTTATGTTTCCCTTGAATTTTTTTAATGATTCTTATTATGATGGTTATGATATTAACATATGAATATAACTTTTTATTTATTTTATGAGGCATATGTTTTGACTAATTATAAAATGGTAAGGGATAGTTTCTTAATCTCATTTTTATATGATATTGTTCATACGTAAATATTTAGTGGGATATATTTATCATCCACATAAATGTTTCTTGCATATGTAATATTACTTATTTTATTATATAATTGATTAAAGAAAATTTTACCAGTTTTTTAATTTTTATTAAATTTTATGAAAAGAATCTTTGTTCATTATTCGATATGGAGTACTTTTTGACTTTTTTTTAAAAAATATCAAGGATAATGTTTTTAACATATATGATACTAATATATTTTTACAAAATCATTACTCCTTATTTCCAAAAAAAGTTCTTTATGCGATTTCATGTTTTTTTTATTTTCTTTTCTATTAAAATATCAAAATATTTTGAGAAAAGAAAATATTATTTATAAAGAAAGGATATTTTACTCCAGAATTAATTTCAAGTGTTATATCAAAATTATTTTACATATAAGATTGAATTTTTTCATAAGGTTACGTTTCTTGTATAATATCCTTAAATTTACTATCATTTAATTATGTTTATGATGTAATTATATTTATGAAATCCATTTTTTACTTTGATTATGTTATAGTGGAATGATGTTTAAAGTAACCCATTTTATTCCTTTGGTTATGATAAATTATTTATGTTATTGTGTCACACATAAGAAATGATCATGTTTCAGTAATACAGGGTTGAAATGATGAGTGAACTTGGTTCGGTAATGGATTTTGTCTTCTATGATGGTCCTAGAAATGTTCCTAGACTAATATGACATGATTTTCTATGCTTATGTGTATTACAAAAAACATCATGTATTATGTTATGAATTTTAGGGTTACTGTCATTGATTCTTATTAACATTCAAGATTTATCCCATGGCACGATATTTTGATCTTTCATATGCTGGAGAAGATTTTAAAATGTTCTATTATTATGTCTCATGATTATGATATGATTGTTATCTCTCTCTTTACCCTCACTGAGCATCTTACCTCACCCTTTCATATGTTTCTTTTTCCGAGGAAATGAACGTGGGTGTTATATATTATATAACAATTAGGGGTCTAGTTATGATGTAGTTAATAGGAGACAATAATGTTGTCTTATGAACCAGTTGTTTACATTTCTTAGTTTTTAAAGACACTATACCTATATGGTCCTATTGTGGCTTTGTTATATTTTGTAATGAATATTCTTTAACCTTGATGTAATATCAATGTATGTAAATTATGGGTCGTTATATTTTTTATCAGAGTAAAGGTATAGTTATCCTGTGGATACTGGGATGAAAAAACCATAATAAGAACCGAAATGATATGTGGATGTATAGGTTACAATCCCACTATTTTATAAGTGATCATTAATAACGTAGGATAATACATAAAGTGTCCTAAATTGAAATTTTGTTCTTGATTTTGTGGCTTCCCCATTATGATTAACTGTTCTCACACTATGATTCGTGGTTTTATTTAATGGATGGAACCTAAAAGAACCACGGTAATGATGAATATGATAGGAAATGCAATGATTGTTCTTCTGAACAACCAAATGTTATATGAGATGGAATGAAAACTATTATATGTATGATAACACAAAATTATCAATCTATGAATCATTAATGTATTCCAAATGAGCAAAGGATGGAACACCATTTTGTTGAGTTCTTAACGAGGTAGCACCCACCTTAATTCAGAATGTCTTCTGATCCATTATTAATTGAACAATGTATCATTACCAATGAGAATATATTTTCAGTTCTCTAATGCTTAGAACATGATAAAGTCATCTTAGTTGTCTATCATTTGGAAGGTGAATATGGTCAGTAGTGGAACCTTATCAAGAATACGAGGTAAAGAAATGAAATTGAATCCATGGAATTGGATGTGTTCAATAAATTATTTTTCAATAATTACATTCCTCATATTATTTGAAAAAATTATGGAGAAGGGGTTCCTTGAACCTAATAAAAAATATGACGAATCTGTTTTTACCTACGAAGAATATTTTAGAGGACATTCATGGTACACTTATATAATTATTATACAACCTGAGTGTAAAAATGATCGATTATTTAGAAGATTAAAACCATGTATCCAAATGGAATTATCCACAATGGAATTCAATAGCTACATAGAAATTATTCTATGTTCTCTCAAGATTGAGATAATGATTTGAGTAACCCATGAGTCATATGGGTTAGATAAGAAATGAAAAATGGAATTAAATGAAAAAACAAATAACCACACTAAAAAGGATATGTGTTTTGTCATACGCTCAATATGTGGAATGAAATATAGATTAAATTTTCTTAAAGATACTAGTAAATGTTTTATGTTTGGAAATGATCATTGGGTAGTTGAATGTTGTAGTTATGGAAAAAATATGCCTAATGACCAGAATTGAGAAAAGGATACCCATAATGGTCCT
This sequence comes from Viscum album, assembly GCA_963277665.1. Lineage (NCBI taxonomy): Eukaryota > Viridiplantae > Streptophyta > Magnoliopsida > Santalales > Viscaceae > Viscum > Viscum album. The sequence continues at coordinate 1,870,924,563 of OY728159.1, forward strand.
TCTACACTTCAATGTAACAAGTAAATGGATATGGGGAATTATGCCTATAAATTCCATAATCTCTGGGTTAATGATGATGATAAATTTCAATAAAATCACAATGATATAGAAATAGGTTAGTAACATTCAATCACTATCAGTGATGTGGAGTATTATAATGAAGAGGGGAATGGTACACTTACTATCCACTCTAAAGTAGAAAATGTTTTATATGATTCTGAATCCATCCACTCTTTTATTTTTGAATAATTTTCTAAGGGTATCCGTATATTAACTCAAAAATTATATGTTGAGTTAGCAATGAAAATTTCTAATCGAAGAACAACTCATCAAAAGGTTATAATTCATCTTTGGTTAATGTTTTTCAGAAATTTCTTCCTTTAAATATTTTGATCCTTCATATAATGTAATTTGACATAATTATTTGAATAGATTGGATTTCTCTATATGAGTATCATAAATTTTTTTTAAGAAAGGGTAGATGTATTTCATATTCCATATCAATATATGATTTTCTATTGATGCAAGAATGAATATAACCTTCCAGTAGAATGTTCTTCTATCTTATTAGTTTTGAAACCTATAAATGAAGGTTACCTATCTCAAATGGTTGGGTAAAAACTCATAGTTAATAATACTCACACTATATGAGAGTTTTATGAGGTCCTTCTAGAATAATTTTTAAGACTTCCACCGAATCGTGAGGTTGATTTTTCAATAGAACTCAAACAACGAACTATGCCTTTTTTAATGACACCCTATAGGATGGCCCCAATTTAGTTTCATGAATTAATGAAGCAACACAAATGGAAGCTTGACACGTGATTCATATTCCCTAGTGCATCACCTTAGTGTGTACCTATTTTATTTATTAAGAAGAAAAAATTGATTAATGAGAATATGCATTGATTATTGGGAAATTAACAAGATCGCTATCAAGAAAAAATATAATCTTCCCTACAGTGATGACTTATTCGACAAACTACGTAGAAATCAATACTTATTCAAAATTTATTTTTATTCAGTATATCCTCAATTAATGGAAATAATGTGGTTATACATAAAACAAAATTCCGTACAAGGTATGGACACTATGAAATTATAGTGATTCATTTTGGTCTTACTAATTCCCCAACTATCTTCATGTATATACTAAATAGAGTCTATAGAGACAATATTGTTCAGTTTGTGGTAGTCATTATAGATGACATTATTGACTATTTAAATAGAAATATAGAATGTGATGATAACTTGAGGATTGTACTAAATAACTTGATAAAGGAGAAACATTGGAAAAAAATTACCATGTGTGAATATTGGCTTCAGAATGTTTCATTTTTTGGTCACATAATCTCAAAAGGGAGGATATCTATAGATCAAAAAAATAGAACTTATTGAATGATGGTTAAGACCAACTATGGTAACTGAGATCCGATTTTTTCTTTATTTAGCTAGATTTTATCCATATTTTGTTAATTATTTTTCATGATTATCTAATCCAATAACCATGTTTACTCAGAAAGGAGTTCTATTTATGTGGAAGGAGGAATGTGAGGAGAATTTCACAGAGCAGAAATTAAGGTTAGCCAATGAACCTGTGCTCACACATCCTTATTATAAAGAATTATTTTTTATTTACAGTGATGAATATAAAAAGGGAATATGATGTGTATTTGGGAAGAATTATATGTTGAAAAAATATGCCTCATGATAATTGGGAATCAATGATAGAAATTAACCAACTCAAGAATTAGAGTAAGCTACAGTAATAATTGTGTTAAATATATGGAGGTATTATCTAATGGCGAAAACTGTTATAATTATACTTATCATAAATGTTTAAAGCATATATTCACACAAATTGATCTGAATCTGAATGAAAGAAGATGGTTGGAGTTGATTAACGATTCTCAATGCTCAATACAATACTACCCTAGGAATGTAAAAAAAGTGGTATATGCATTGAGTTGAAAGAACCATGCTAGGCCATTCATAATAATGATAACAAAATATCTAATATTTATGTATTTTCAGATGATGGATCTTGAAATATTAAAGGATTGGGAGAAATCTTATATTTCTCAAAAAAATGTTCAACCATATATACAAGTGAAGATTAACGGGGAGAAGAAAGAAGATATAAAGAGAAAAAATAAGGTGAGAAATGTTCTTGAATTAAACTTGTATTATAATGGAATAATAAGGTTCAAGAAGAACTTTTCTATTCCTCCAATACTGAAATTGAAGAATGAGATAATGGACAAAGATCATGGTTCTCCATTCATTATTCACCCAGAAATGAAAAATATGTACAGAGACCTGGATTAGTATTTCAGGTGGGATGGAATGGAAATATATATTTCCAAATATGTTTCTTAGTGCCTGGATTTTCAGAAAGGTATGGCTGAGAGAATGATGTCTAACAGGATGTTATAACCATTACCCTTACTAGAATAGAAATGGGAAACAACACTATTGACTTATCTTTGGACATACCAAAACATCTAATATCTCTAATTATATATGGGTTATAGTGGACCACCTTACAAAGTTTAAACAATTCATTTCTATTAGAGAATATTATATCTTGATCATCTTCACAGGATATAAGTAAAGGAAGTGGTAAGATTGCATGGATTACCAACTTCTATAATATCTTATCAGGATCTGAGGTTTACCTTGCTATTTTGGAAAATTCATCAGTAGTCTCTGGATATTGAATTATGATTCAAAACATCGTATCATCATCATATATAATGTTAGTCTAAGTGGAATGTTAAAACACTATAGGACGCGTTGAGAGTTTCTCAATGGATTTTGAAGGTTTTTATGATCAATATATACCATTGGTAAAATTTTATAACAATAATATCTTTAAATCCCATATACATATGGCTCATTATGAATCCCTATATGAAATATTTATAGAAATCCTACTTAATGGGATGAATTTGGGTAGAGAAAGATATTATGACATGATCTTGTTGATGAAATGGTAGAAAAGGTTAGATCTATTAAAAAACACATAAGAGTAGCTCAATGTCGACAAAAACGTTTTGCTAAAAACTAAAGAAAGGACCTAGAGTATTACGTTGGTGAAAGGTGTTTCTAGAAAAACAACCATGGACGAGAGTAATGATATTTGTATATAAGGTCACGTTGAGCCCTAGGTATATCTGTCATTTTAAAATTCTGGATCGTGTAGGGATGGTAGCTTACAGATTGGTGCTTCCACTAGATATCTATGAAGTTCAAGAGGTAATCCATTTATTTTTCCTCAAAAAAGTTATACTTTATCTTTTATATGTACTAAACTCATATGTAATTTCACTACAACACGATATTCTTTATTAAGAATAACTGATCGAGATTCTGGATTGTAGTGAAAAAGTTCTATGAAACAAGACAACTTTCTTAGATAATCTATTAGGTCATAACCACAAAATTGAAGAAGCTATTGGGAAACTTTAGGATATGATGAGGGAGATATATCCTTATTTTTTGAATCTAAGTGATGAATTTTCTGGGTAAAATTTAGTTTAAGGGGGTAGAATCTTACACCTGAATGATTTTATGAAATATTTTCCCAAAATAATTTTAATTCTTCAATTTCATGAATTGAATGTAACAATGATTTTAAATGAACTGAAAGTTGAACTTATTATAAAATTTTCATTTCAACGAATCCATTAAGTTTTCATGAATAAATATATCTAATTAATGAAAATTAATGGTGATGTCATTTGCTACCAATTATTTTTGAAAGGTATAAATCAATTTAAAATTTTAATTTTTTGATAAATTTAGTTAAATAGTATTATTAAATGAAATTAATGAAATAAATATGTAATATAATGAATAAAATATTTTTTATATTCATCCATCAAATATTTTTGTCATAGTGTATGAATAAACCCTATTTAATGTATAAAAACCTATATTTTTCAAAAGGTTTATTTTTTTACTTTCAATGGAGAACCCATTTGAAATTAATTTTTTTCCAAATTAATAATTTTTTTATGAAAACATAAACATTTTCATTGTAATAGATATACAAAACATAAATTTGGAATATGTTTTAATATTTTTTGATAACATTAAAACTAGGATTAATAATAAAAATACAATAAATTGAAATTAAAAAAAATAATCCAAATAATTTATAATGTTATATTATATTATTTAATTATTTTAAACTATATATATAATATATTTTTTTCACTAAATATAATTTATGTTATTAGTATTAATTTTACATTGAATTTAGATGTAATAACATTTCAATCTTTCACAATGATTTAAATTTTAAAACACATTCTCTCTTTCTGAAAATGGGTTAAATTTTTTATTATTTACTAAAAATTATGAGTTTATAATATTAAAAAAAGTAGATTCTATATTTTTAATAACTTCTTATGAATTATTTAAATATATTTATTTATTATTTCACATTATTAATAATAACATCAGTTATATTTTACATAGTACTGTTAAAGGGTAAAACAGGTAATTAATGTTATGAATACTATTAAAAAATTTCCATAACTCTTGTCGTAATATCATTGGATGTATATTTATACCAAAATCATCATTGGGCACAAATTGTGTCCTTTAAAAGCCACTTTTATGATAATAGGAAATTTAAATTTTTAATTTAATAAAAAATTCAATATGTTTTACTTAAATTTAAATAAATATATCATTTCTATATAATGTTATCAGCAGATAAACTCTATTATTAATACTAATTATAGACCTAAAATGTTTTCCCGGATCGTGGTAATTTTTTTTTAAATTTTGAGGAAAAAAATTATTTTCTTTAAAGTCATATACTTTGATGATGTAAAAATTAATTATTTGATGAAAAATAAATAAAAGAATTTTTATTAAAATACTAATTACCATCAAAAGTCCCAAACATGCAAAAAATAATATTTTATGCGTTTAAATCCACCATAACCATCCTTGAGTCTAGTTAGTGACCATTTAGTGTATTATGGAAGAGATTGTGACACTTGTATTATTTTATTTAAAGTGATGTAAATCTATTCACTTTCATAATTTAATAAGTATAACATTTTAAATTATGGATTTCCTGAAGATAAATTCAAATAACAATATTCTTCTAAAAAATATTAGATTGATATTTATCATAGAATTTTGTTTATAATTTTTATTCAATAAAATAAGTATATTAAATAATTACCAATAATTTTTGTAGTAATTATTTTATTAATAGAGATAATAAATAAATTTTATTAAAAATATAAAAATAAATTTATTTTCTTCTAATTAAAATGTCTAATGAATTTTATATATTTCGTTCACCACTTAAAAATAAAATAATGTATTTTTTTAAAGTAAACTTGTTATCTTAATATTTTTAAAAAGTAATGAATTGAATAGTGTCAAAATTGACACCATTGATTGTTTATCAACAAAAGGTTTTATTGAATTATATAAAAATAATAAATCAGTTTTTAAAATATATAATAATTATTGTATGGTCTAAAATATTTCAATTTAATTATTTATGGTCTTATTGGTAGAAAATATGTTAATATTACAACCATTTAATAATGAAATATGTTTTACCCTAGTTAAAAAGTAAGTAGATTAATTAAGTGTTAATTAAAATTATAAGGTTTAAATTGATAGTAAAAATGCATAAAATCTATTGGTTGATGATGATATGAAAACCAAATATCATCTTCTATTATAAATTGGTACATTTATGTGGTTTTTGGATATTTTTTTATTTTGATAGCTATCAATACTTTTGGAGACCCCAAAAGTACTCCTCGCCTCAACTATAAAAGGGGACCTCTTCCCTCACCTCGTCACTTCACATTGAGCCTAAAAACAAATCCACCCCCAAATATTTTCTCTATCAACATACCCAATTATATTTAAGATATTATTGTGTTCATAAAAGACCAACTCTAGTAGAATAAGAGAATATTTAGAAGAAGCACGTTGCGGAAGAGGTAATCTCCTCTATCGATTCATTAGAACATCTTTCATTTTATAATTATTCTTAATAATTTGATTCATAATAATCTAATAACTGAATTTTATCTAATAAAGTGATATTTTTTATGATTATGGCTAAAAAATAGTACACATTATATCCATCCTATGAAAAATGAAATCACCACGTGTGCATATGTATGACATACAGTATCCATGTCTCAGTGTAATATTTTTTTAATACCTCATTACATGGATTGATATATTTATGGAAATAATAACTATATACGATTATGATAAAATTATATTTATTATCAAATATGATACACCTTTCACTTCAATACCATTCTTTAATCATGGAAATGATATCATCGCTCGTGGGTACGTATGGATTATCGTCTCCACGGTGCAATGCGATTTATTCTACTTGATATTTGTTAAATCATGATTATATAAATGTATAGAATGAATAAATATTTTATATATAGTATTTATATCATTTGGAATGATATAAGTATGACCTATTAAAGAGGACTAGATCTTATTCGAAAAAACATGAATAAATAGATGAAGTAGTTAATACATGAATAAGAAATAATAACGATATGTTATTGATAAACAGATGATCATTTGATCATATAGGATATCAAAAAAATTATAATTCTGAAATAAGTAAATTCTAGTATTTAATTCGTTATATAGGAGGTTTAGATATATACAAAGGAAATTAGATATAAAAGGTAAGGGATTATTTTTGTCTCTCTTTTATTTCAGTGGGGCATATGCCTTACACACCAAATACTTCTTCGTGAGGTGTTTATATTTCACATGAATGTTTCTACGACCATTATTATAATGGTTATGATATTTTAAGATGAATATATTTTTTTCTATATTTTAAGAGGCATACAATTTTAATGACTATAAATTGGTAAGGGATAATTTTGAAATCTCATTATTATTCGATACAGTTTACATTTATGTATTTACTGGGGTATATTTATCATACGATTTAGTGATTCTAAAATATGTAATATTATTTATATTCTTATAATTTTTTTAATTTCAATTTTACCCATTGGTGAATTTTTATTAAATGGTATGAAAGGAATCTTTTGTCATTATTTTATACGAAGTACATTTTGAATTTTTTTACAAAAGTTTGAGGAAACTGTTTTTGATCTTATATGACATGAATTTATTTTTGTTGCTTAATTAATATTTATTTAAATGATTATTACTATACTAGATTTTAATTAAAATTTTCTAATAAATTATTTACTTTTAGAATTAAATGTCATAGGGAGAAAATAATTTTTTTTGAATCAGAAATGTTTTTTCCTCCATATTTAATTTCTAGTGATTTATCATAATTTTTTACATATAAGATGGAATTATTTTATATGGTCACATTTCTTGTATAATAAACTTATCATTCCTATAATTTTATATCTTTAATGATGGAATTATATTTATGAAATCCATTTTTTAAATGGATTATGTTATAGTTTATGATGTCTAAAGTAGACCATTTTATTCATTTGGATATGATGAATGATTTATGTTGTTGTGGAACATGTAAGAATAATTTCATTATTATATGGGTGAGATATATTTCTAAAAAAAATTATTTGGGTTAATATTTATATATCATGCCATTGAAATTACTGGAACCTGGAATGATAATGGTCTCGTAATATAGGAATGGAACAAGGAGTGAACTCAGTTCAGTAATGGATTTTGTCTTCATTGCAGGTCTTGTAAATGATCCTTGACTAATATGAAATTATTATCTATGATTTTGTGTATTACACAGAACTACATATCTTATCTTATGAGTTTTTGGATTAATTTCATTAATTCTTTGGAACATTCAAGATTTATCCCATGACATGTTTTCACGATATTTCATATAGAGGATAATATTTTTAATTGTTATTTTATTATATCTTATGGTTATGATATGATTAATATATCAATTATTTACCCTTAATTTTCATCTTAACTCAAACATTCATATGTTTCATTTCCTCAGGTCTTGAAAAATGGTATTAAGATAGACATTTCAAAAAGGGTATAGTTATGTAGAAATAGTTTGGAGACCATGATTATGTCTTATGAACTAGTTGTCATGTTTCCATGTTTCAAAATAAATTTTAACTATATGGTAATCTCATGGAATTGTTATATTTTTTAATTAATATAATTCAACTTTTATGTAATATCCATGTTTGTAGTGCATGGGTCATTATAACCAGGAACATGAACATCCTTAAAGAAAATCATCTGGTGATTATGGTGATTAACACTGATAGTCGTGAAACTCTCTATAGAACATGAACAATTTTCTTCATCCTCTTACTAATGAATACATGTGTTCAAAGTCTTATTTTATATCAAAATATCAACCCAATTTCAATCTCATCATGCCACTTCCTTTGATACAGAATTCTATGAAGCACATAGTATTCTCTTGGAATGTGTTTTCTAAGTCCTCACAATATGTTTAACAATTATTCTTTAATATCCTCACATTTATATTCAAAATAGCCAAAATAATATTTATTATATTCAAAATAAGTTAACACATTAATCATTTAATATAGAAAATATTCCCATTTAAAATTGTTCATTTGATTCCAGATTTCTCGTACATGATTTCATGATAAAATATACATTTTGAATTTCAAAATGACTTAGGGGATTTAATTGTTTTTATTATTAATGATTTTCACCACAACAATGTTTTCCAATTTATCCACATTTTCAGGAATTATTGAATGTATACATGGCTCATGAAACTGGTGGCATCATACTCCTCTTGTTATACATCAATATAGATGGCTTTGTAGTATGGATACTATCATTATGAAAAGAAATGAAACATATACTAGTCATTGATTCTCAATGGTTGACTCTTTTCCTGAATTACATTGTGATGTGTTAGGGTTCTCCTCATCTTCCAATTTTACATTCACCATAACCTTTGTTGTGGAATGGATTCTCTCATCAGTAAAGACATATTCTCTCTTTGATGTTTATCCCTTTATTCTTTCATGAATCACTATCCATATCTGATAATTATTTTGTCTCTATGAATATAATATTAATAGAATAATTTAAATTAATTCCCTTCTTCATCCGAATTTAATTTTGGATACTCAAAATTTTCGGATAGAATAATAAAAATTATCTAAATGCTGAAGTAAAATGAGTTATCCATCAAATTATTATGTGCGCAACCCTTCACAAGTTTCCATTCCAATATGAATTTTGTAAGAATTATTAAGTCATATGAAACACTTCATGTCATATAAAATCTTTTCCAAATACATAATATTAATTAAAAATTATTGAAAAATAATTTTCGGGTCGTTCTAAACATAAGAAGTCCTATGAAAAATTAAGACATAATATGAAATTCATTCAAAAAAAAAACTCATGAATCATATTGAAATTAGGGTGAAACCAAGAATTTTGTTGTTTTCATTTATAGAAGAGAAATTATAGACATCATTAAACAATATTATAGAACAATTTCAATCATTATTATATATATTTAATCATCTAGAAAATTTAAAAAATATTATATATCACATTATCTTCAACTGAAAAAACTTTTCTGTATTTCATTTATGAATATAACATCAATCATCACATATAATTATTTATTTTTCCTCAGTCTGTTGAAGTGATATATTATAAGTAATATCCTCTAAATAATCTCTAATTTTGATCTAAATTTCCTTATAATAAATGAAATTGAATGGAAACACCCCCATTTAGTGTCATAGATAGATGGATCCATACAAATCCTTCAATAATTACCACTTTCCATCACAACAAACATATTGGCTTATAGAAAGTAAATACAATTATGCACATTGGTATGTAAATACACCACTTTGTATTTATTTTCAATAGCTCCATGAACCTGAAATGTAAATATGTGTTCTTTTTTCTCTCCATGAAATTGATACGAAGTAAAATAGAAAATATGGTTATTTTTTATCACTTTATATTATGTATTCTGAAATTATAAAACAATGTAAGACCTTACAATTTTTAATTATATCTTATTCTACTTGAGACAGGTATGAAACTACATTAATTTCTTAGAAATAATACTTAGTAAAAAATCTCTCTGTATACATGTGATATAACATTACATAAAATAAAATTTCACAACAACAGTTGTCAATAGATTCTTTTAGACAAACAACCATGTGACACCATTCCAAAATTCACATTTTGGGGTCATTTGGAAAATATTTTTCATGAGTAATATAGAGCCTAAAAACATATCATCATAACCAAAGAAATTGTTCCCCTGCATTTCATAGAACTTCCCTCCCATACTCCAGTTTTTATTAATCAGAATTCTTCCTTTATAAACACATAAATGTAATCAAAACTATAGTATAAAATATTTACTCAATACCTCATTCTCTAGTTTCGATGGTACAATAAAAAAATTTCATATTCACACAAAATGTGAATTTTTAGTAGCTCTTACTCTTATACCCACCCACCTCCAAGGGATTCCCACAATTCATTCACTCAAAGTAAATTATGATATACCATGAAAAACACCTTATTTTGTATACAGTAGAGGAATTACTTAGTCGTTCATCCTTTAATTCCATGCATCTTAGAAAAAATAGATAAAAATATTAGTGAATAAGGAGGGACACCTTTATACCTCATAAGTGACACCAATATAAAGAGTTTCCAATCAAAAAATGACACACTTTATTTCATACAATAACACTTCTTTCTAATTAACATATTTAATATGATTCATTATCACCTTCTTCTCTTAAACTACTTAATTTTGGGCAGTATTTTTCCTCACCTCAGTTACTAAGTATGTTTTCTCATATTATTCATGGATTTTATGTCTCATGAAATATTATTCGCACAGTTAAATTTTCATTAAAAATTCTATTCCATGCCTAATATTCTTACACATTTTAGATGACACTATTTCATTTTATAGATTATTTATGTTCATATTCACATTACCTTCCACCTTTTCATATGAATTTTATTTTCAGTAGTCTATCATTAGTATATTATTTATCTAATATTTTATACATTTATAATGTATTTGAACATATTTATATCGAGTAATTATTTGCAATATCTGATTTCATATGATTATAAAATGCATTCTTGGAATCATTAACTAATTTTATCTTGTCATATTTTAATATATGAACCATTTTGCAGTTATTAGTATAGAGAACATATCTAGTTATGCTATCATTTCCCTCCTCATACTTTTAATCTCAATTCCCATGTCATTCAAACATAACTTCTTAAAATTAATATATAATATGAGTTCAAAAATTTGGTGCGGGTTTTTTCACTCCTTGTTATTATTTAAGATCAGTCCCCAATCACCCACAAAAACTCCCACATGGTTCATTACCCTTTCCAAGAAATTATAAATTGATCAAAAAAGTATAGTATTTATTTAGATACCTTCCACATCACTTGTAAAAAACAATAAAATTATATATTCTATTTTGATAATTAGTTTGATTAGAACATTTATATTATTGGTTTACAATATCATAGGAACTATTTTGACTAGGGAGTAGTGATATCCATGGAATGTACATCCCCTAATTAGATGTGGAAGAATTAATAATTTTTTTCTTAGTCCACATGGTTTTTGTATAATGTTTTCCAATCTCCCTGATATTTATATATATTGTGTAAAGATATAACTTTCCAACATCGACATATCTTTTCAATGATTTGTTAATATTTACCATTAGCAACAACTGACTTGTTGAAGTATTATTTGATATTTCCTAACACATTTTGATCAATTATAAATATATACTTTTTCTCACCCAATTTTTTTTCTCATGTAGCTATATTCTCCTCATGATCATTGATAATATTCTCTAGTTAAACATAGCTAATCTTGTGCTTCATTATTATATTAGAATATGTTATTTCCGTTATAACTAGATCCACTTTTCCCTCACCCCCATGTATTTCTCATCCATTATCTTCCTATTTTATTTCATGAGATATTTAATATAATCATGATAATATTTTAATTTGTATTTCATCTCATAGTGAATTTACATCCTTTATTTTCACCCATCATCACTACATGATAATCAAATACTTTATCAACATGAGGAATGAAATTTAATTCAACATCTAAACTGTTTGATATCTCATCTCCATATTTCATTCTCACATAAATTACTCATTTTTTATTATAATTATGTTTCTTATTCTTAATATTATTCTATTTTTGTGTTTTTCACCCTCATCATCTAATTCAGATTCATTAATAGCTTCATTGAGAAAAAAATTTAAATATAAAAAATATTAAAATAATTAAAATATTTTAGTAATTTCATACCTTTTCCTTTAGATTTTCCCTTATTAAATCTAATTTATAGAAGAAAAATAATTTGGTTGAATCCTTCTTCACCCTCACAAGCACACAACTCACGTTCACCTATAAATTCATTTACTTTTACTCTTCATTTTTTCATAGATTAAAATACAATCTCACTTTTTCATTCATCTTGATGGTTGTTTCTTTTCTCATCTCATTTGGAATAAGAATTTTTTATAGATCATCAACTATCAAATATTTTCTTTCTTCCAGGGTTGATATTTTTAGATCAAATTGATCTTTAATATTTGTCATCATTTTTTGACAATAATGTTATCCTATAACTTCTCACTAAAAAACTAAATTTTAATCAAAATTTTATTAGACCTTATAAATTATCCTTCAAGTGTCTCATAATCAACAATTATTATGTATTTAATTCTACTCATCCATACTTGATGTTTTACTTGCTTGGCTTTGATATTTTCTTTATATCTATTAATAAATTTTTCACAGGTATCCTTGCAAGTTTAAATTCCCATCACATTGGGTACAGTTTTTCAAAAAGTTATATCAAGGTAGAAATTTCTTTCTTTTCCAATTTTCCTTATAATCATCTAATTAGAATCATTTACTGTAGATCCTTCATAAATGGGTGAATGTAAAAATATGGTAGCATATCTCACTTATTGGAAAAAAATTGTGATGTATGGAAATATGTGTTGCCGATAGTAGTTCTAGTTCGTACTGTTAAAAATATAAAACCCTTGACTATTCACATTGTTTTGATTCTAATTACTAAATAACATATAAATTTTGTATCATTATAGAATCCTAGACCTTTTCTCTATTACTAATTTTGATACTGATGGCCCAATTGGCCAATAAGAGTTGGGGGAGTGTATCAATTATATTTGTTTAAAAATCATATTAAATCAACCACATAAAATTGATTGTGGTCTAAATATAGTAAATATTTTTTCATAGACTCACCACAGATGAATTAAAATGTGAAATAGTGTAGTGCGCAATATATATAAGGCTTGTCTAGAATATATCACTCTTTTCAATTATTGGTATCAATCCAATCATGGATTATTTCGTTTTATTCATTAATTATCTACTACTAAGGATTTTCTAGTCCTCTCAACATAGAATCCACTATATACAATATTTTATATTACACTAGATGAAAATAGAATTCTATAATAATAGATTTTCCAAATAAGAAAGACCTTTAGATTATGTTTGGTGATTTCTATACTTCTTGATGATGATCTTTATCAATGAGTAGACATATTAGTAGATATAAGTGTGTAAACCCTTCATAAAATTATATTAGAGACAATGATGATCAACACTAATGGTATTCAAACTCTCTATAGATCTCTTATGATCTTCGTCTTCAACATTATTCAAAATACTATGGTAAAGGGTATTCTTCTCCTATAAGACATTTCCTAAACATTAGATACATCTTATTTCTCATTTCAATGTAGATATATACTAAGAACATAGAATTATCTTGTATCATTTTTTGAAGTTTCACTCAATATTATTCAAATTTATGATTTAATTCATTCACAATTATAATAAAAATTTTCATGAATAATATTTTCTATATCCTATGTGTATAATATTATTGATCATAGGATGAATTAAATATTCTTATTTCAAACCGATCAATGGATTCCCAATATCTCTTAAAAGATTTCTCGATTGAATATTTCATCTGAATTTCATAAAGACTATGATTGTTTCCATACATTTATTCTTTATAAAATAAAATTCCTTAAATCTATTTGAATTATCTCAATATGAATTAATTAATTAATTTATATGTGGAACATGATACTTTCGGTGTAGAACTCATCATCCTAGAATACAAAAGGAGAAATATGTGTAGTGAGAGCAATATCACCACAACATGATTTAATATATAAACGTGTGACCATTTTTCATAGGTTGAATTATTTCCTAGAATTATTAGTGCTAAATTGTGGTTCACCTTAAGTTTCAATTTTTTATACAACACAACCATTATTATGGCATGAACTATCTCAATATAAAATCTTGTTTCTCCATCATTTGTTACATCCATTATTTCTACCTAAATAATTATCTATCTGTGATCATGATTATTGTTTCATAATGATTAGCTTCCAAGAATCATCTGAATTAATTTTATTCCACACAAAGTCAAATTATAAAAACTCATTATTTTCACCAGGAGTACACTTTAAAATTCAATAAGAATTGAATTCATACAGACTCTCCATCAAAGTCTTATGTGTATAATTCTTTTAAATTTTTCATCGAACATGATTTTCTTAAGACGTGTAAAGTCAAATAAAAAATTTAATTCATTTGAAATATTTAACAAAATCATATGATTAGATCGAAGTAATATGAAAATCAATCTACAGTATTACAAACACATGTAGTCATATGAAAGGTCATGAATACTTACATAATTCATTATATGAATATATGAAACACATTAAGTCATGTAAAACATTTGGAAACTTTTATACTTTTCTATTTTCATCTACAAAATCATAATTCCATACTTCAAAAAATTTAATTTTTGGGGATTCTAATTTATAATGATGCCTCTTAGAAAACCTCACAATAGTTTTATAATGTTTCGTAGCAATTTATATTTGATCCATATACAATTTAATTGATTTTATTGAACAAAAAAAAACCCATTATCACAAATAATTGTTTGATTTTCTTGTGTTTATCCATATGTTAAAAGTAAATTAATTGTCTTTAAAACGTTAATTTTTTTACTCATTTTTGTGTTCTAAATCATGGAATTCAACTAAAAATCAACCTTCTGAGTCCTGTATAGAAGGATATAAAAAAATACTCCATGTATATACAATTTAATTTACAAAAAAAAAGATACTGTCATTTTGAAAAAAATCAAAACAGAAGGGAACATCATTATCTCATCATGGTATCGAAAAAGATCTTTGAAATCATCTTCGGTATGGAATAATTACCATTAGTATATAACTGTATAGAATAATATTATAATTTAATTCTATGTTTTTAATATTATTGATCAATATTTTTCTTTATGGGCGAGTGTTACCTTTTTTAGTGATGAGTATGATATGTGTATAGAATGTTCATTACATAAACTGATCAGTTGGTGTGTTTGTGTCTAGAATTTATAGACTTTTTTGAGAATTAAATTAATAGAGTTGCATATAATTATATTAAAAATTTCCTACAGGATCTCCATGGATTCCCTCCATAATATGTAATTGGATTTTACATTTATTTATATCATTAAACCACTCTTATATTTTACATATCCTAACAAATATTTCCAACCAAGATCAAGGAGATGAATGTGCAGTTGGAGAACCTAATGTTGAAGGGTCTCGTTAAAAATATTGTGTCCTCTTGGAAGATCAGGATGGATTATATAAAATGGTAGAGGGGATATTGAGTATTTTAATTGACTATCACTACATGAATTTATTTAAAATATATATAATGAATCCTTTTTTGATATTTGATGTCGTCATTGACCATCTAAAAGGAGAAAAGTGGTTCTTTCAATTCAATTTTATGTCTTGATATCACTAGCTTCATGTTAGTGAACATGATATCCTAAATACGGTCTTTAGATATCTCCATGGTCATAATGATATTCTGGTTAATACCTTCAATAAGAAAAATATTCAATTATGTTTATGGTCCTTGTGAACTTGATATTGTATACCTTCTTGGATAAGTTTATGGTGCTTGTCCTCATTTAAATCATTGACTATTTAGCACCATATGATGAGTACAATATGTTTCTCAAGATTTTCTTGTACATAATATATGGAAATTCAATTCAGGTAATTTACATTAAAATCCAGTTCATTATCTAAGAGGTTAAATTATTGGTGTATGTCATGTCATACAGTGGAATACTTATAGACCTAGGGAGGATCAAGGCCATTTTTTCATGAGAATCACCCGAGAGTGTGTTTTTTGGAGAACAGAATTAATTGGTTAGTGGGATATTAATAATGATTCATGAGTGAATTATTAATAATTTTTTCTCCCCTAAAATATATTATAAACTAGGATAGTCCATTCATTTAGTCTTTCTAATTTCAGAGATATTTTGAGAATTTAATGTGCAGATGGATATTTGTTCCAATTCTGAGCATTTTGGTTGAATGATTTGAGTAATTTATGTTTTGATATTCCTATAGAGACTGGATATGTTCTGTGTTGATGTATAGGTACTTATTTATTTCTTATACTTCTATGAGGTTGTGACCTCAGGAGTATAACTATGCAATCAAATATTTTTGAGAAAATAATGATAGTGTTTTCTTTTAATGGATGGAGACATCAACTTATTTAAGATTTGTTCATAATGTAGAAAGATCATAAAATTATTAGGTAAATCATAAATAATATATATCTTATCATATGTAAGAGACATTTATTTGACTTACTGCTAGAAAATTACTTTAATGTTTTATATACTCCATGTATGGGAAACATGTTTACTCAGGACCTTACGATGAATTCATATGATCAATTGTTAGAATATGTGTCTAGAGAGCTGGATTCGATTTAGTTTTAATTAGTGGAAGTTAAATAAGGGTTTTATTATGGATCATTGATAGTGTCATGTGTACTTCTTTATTTTGTGTGGTAGGTCTATTTGGAAGACATGGATTGCATGGACCTGTTTGAATAGATATCCTTATGTGACAAAATAGATGGATTTTATGAAGGTGTGGGGAACATCATCCACTTATGAGGGTGGATAGTGGATCCAGTCACACAATATGAGAAGGTTTTATGGGGGTTTCATACTTTACCCTTGGATGTACATCCATATGTTATAAATATGTAATAGGACCTCAGATATTAGTTTTGGTGTCCAGGTTTTTAGAGGAGTGTAGTTAAATTTATCTCTAGATATCATACCAATAAATATGTGAAGGTAGGGAACATGACCCCATATGTTTTGAATATCCCATAAAGTTTCCATTATGAAATTTTTATTTTTTATCATCATATATATTTATGGGGCTTCCATGATTAATGAGAGTTCATGATGAAATCTGGGTGTCATCAACTGATAGTCCATGTTAGCTCACTTCCTTCCTGTTATGGAATAGATTTTTTTACAGAGTTTTAGATGTTTTTATATAGATGAAATTTTATAAATTAATGGGGGGTTATTTAATGATCATTTTTTGTCCTGACTCATAGTTATCTCCTTGTTTTAATGGATCTTAAAATTGGGATTTGGGACTTGATTTCAAATGAATACAATATTCATCACATAGATAGATGGATAAATTTAGAAATCTATTTAGGATCCCAATGATATAACTAGGTATTCTATGATTTATTTAACTTGATATTGGAGGATCAATTACCAAATTTTATGGTCATACTATAATATATACCTCTTAAGTGTTGGAATGAACCCTTTGAGGACACATGAAGGAGACAATGCAGGTCACCCAAGTGGTGGAATATGGATGGACAAAAATCACTGATAAATATATAACTCATTTGGTTTATAATAGAGAAGGATTAAGTGATATTGGAGTAAATGGGGAAAATGTACTGTTATCATATGTCATATGAGAATCGCTAATATAGGCCATTGGAGTTCAAGGAATGAGAACATGAAATCATGAAGGTCTATCAAAGATGTTTTTACTGAGATTTGGATAGGGAAATTATGTTCCATAGGTTCATAAAATTATTTATGATATTTTTAATAATGATATATCATGTTAACTATAAAATGTTTAAGTAACAGACCATTATAGTTTAACCAATTATGTTACCATAGTTAGCCCACCACATGGCCTAAAATGCATTCCTTATCACCATGGGCTAGTAAAAATTACTAGGGTATCATAAAAAGAAGTCTAGAAATAATTTTACACTAACAAGAAATATTAAAATAAAAAAAATCATATTATCATAAAATATATCTATATGTGTAAAATATCAAAATAATTAAATCTTAAAGGGAACAACCAACAATTGGATAACAATGTCTAGAAGAAGAAAAAAAAATCAATAACATGGAACTCGTAGAATCCCATGTGTCCATATCCATGTGACTATATGTTACCACCATCTAAAACCACTAGAAAGAAACACGATCCATGATATCCTTCTTCATCATGACTCTATTACCTTTACCTATATCGTAAAAAATCTAGGTAAGAAACACCTGAAGTAAAAAGTATGATGTGAGAGCTCATTCTCGGTAAGGCGCCAAAAAATAATCAATTTAATTTATATCCACATAAATAAAATAGCTATTTTATAAAATTTATTTCTAAAGATATTCTAAAATAAATATTTTCCCTTATAAAATCACCATTTTGAGTTCTTTTCAAAAACATTCCATATTCAATTACAAATAGAAACAAGACATAAAATTTCTCCATAAGGTATAAATAGTCTAATAAAATATGTTTATGAATCAATATCCTAATGAAGTGGGATAAAAAGTATATGAATTAAATTGGTATGTAGTGGATCTCTATTTAACGATAGGGAAAATCAAAACAAAAATGTGTATATAACTAAGAAAAAAACACTTGCCTACACAAATGAACTCTATGTCCAGGAACCATGGCCTTTAGAAAGGCTATTCATTATAATGATGCAATAATGTAAACCTCTACCAGTAATAGATAACTCCACTAGGGCTTTAATATTACGTGTTTTACATATACCACAAGGTCTTCCAAAAGTTATATGAAACGATTATTACATTCAAGGAATCAGTTCATACTTAACAATAATTTCATAAAAAATGTAACATTATATCATGACCACATTTTCAAAAAATCGTTTCTATAGAGATATTTCATTACTTCGATTATTTAAAACTGCTTCCATTTTTAATTCTATTTGGGTTATGTTATAAACCACATCATTTGTCTCAAAATAGTTTCCATTAAAAATACATTTTTGAAAAATATTATTAAATACCCCAAAGTTCATTTCACCTCACATGGTTTTGAAATCAGAAATTTCACCCATTAAATCAAAAGTAATACCAAGGAATTTAAGGTATCCCATGAGATAAACCATAGGATAAAGACACCTACCTCAAAAATTGAGGAATCATAGACACCTTCAATTCTAGTGATGGGAAATAATTAAATCTAGTCATCAACAACCTAGATCTAGAATGAAAATTATAAATTCTATATTTATAATCATAGATCCAAAAACACAAACCAAATGGGTTTTAATAAATTATAGTAAATAATGGATAAGGAATGATTTATTTAAATATGATAAATCAAGAAAAATTGAACGTACATTGAAGAGGTTGACTCAAAATGATCAATGATCAACAAGGAATCAAAGGTAAAGGCCTCTATAGTATCACAAATGTACTGGTTCAAGCTAATGAAATATTAAGAGGTAATTTTAGGATATAATTAGTGAGCTAACTAAGGATGTGTTTCTTTTTAATTTGTTTAGATATGATTTCATGGTTAATTCGTACAATTAGACAACTATGTGCTAACAGTTTGGTAGCCACTGTCCTTTGGAAACCAGGTCACACTATTTCTATTGAATAATAGAATGGTTTGATTAAAAATGATCAATCCATGAAAAAAAACTATATAATAAGTCCCAAATATCCACATGATTTATTTGGTATGAATCATTGTTTGAAATGAAAATCTGAAACTATGAAAATTTCTTCAAAAAATCACATATTCATACTACTCAATTTTCATACGGTGAACACTATTTGAGTGCCTAAATCATGATCCTATCACGTTTTCCCTAAAACGTTAAATTTTCATCCCATGGATACTAAAATCCTTCATAATTTAAAAAAATTACGAAATTAAAATCAATAATTAATATACTTATGACCCAGATGGTGTCACAATTCACCCCACAAAAATTCATTCTATCACTAGACTACATTGGGTTTATGAACCTTAAAAATGATAAGGCCATTATCTCAACATCAAGGACACACTCCCCCATGTATTATGACTAACCCTACCATAGTACCATATTACCCAAAATAATAGGATCATCTTTCCATATTGAACCTTATCCTATTAGTCCACCATCTAACCAAGTTTGATTCATGAGTAGGTCAGGTTTTGAAAAAGGTATACGAGAAAATAAATAGATAGAAGTACAAATGAACTAATTGAGTTAAAGGTTTGGGGTCCACAAAGTGGAATGTTTTATATGCTGGTTGGGGATATATTTTAAAACCCCATGCAAAATAATTAATAAAAGGATAAATTTTACCCCTAATGTCAACATGGTGCATATCTTTTTTCGGTATCTGAAAAAAAAATATCTCCACAATTAAGTGTGGCATGACCTAACAGAGTTTCATGATGGTGACATCATAGATGTATACTAGTATGTGTATGAGTGAGTGAAAAGCATACATAACCAAACTGATTTTTTCATTATGGATATTCATTACATTTATTATCCATTCAAGTATCTGGGTGGGACTTAGACAGGCGACATCATTTGTCTGTGGGGAAATAGGTGGTTATCAGGATGTACAAGTACTAATAACCATGTTAAAGTGGGGTTCTTGGGATATCAATTTGTCCTAGTTGTTATAATTTTACCCATTGTCAGTCCAAGTTCATAATAGCTTCTACATGTTGGGATTGAGGAGATATATACACTATCTAGTGCATGTCATTAACTAGGTGATCTAGATATCATGGATCATGTTACCTTATAAGAGTACCAAATTCTGATTGAGGAATATTTGGAGATGAATCTTTAAGGATGTGATATTCCACTATTTTATATTCTTTATTATCTTGGGAACCATTATAAGAAATCATGAAATAACTTGAGTAAGATATGAGCTCAATACCCTCACCTTTTTCATAGGTTGTGCTTTTCAGGGTGAAAATATGTAAAGGATGGTACGATTAATAGAAAATAACAACTAAGACATAAATGTATAATTATTTTAAAATAAATTAAATCTTATAGGTATATATTGTTGTATGAAACACCAAGTTTAAATGAAACTTGATATACTATAAAAATAGTATTTTTTAAAAATGATCATTAAAACATAGACATTATGTTGGTGGGAATGTACAAGAATAAATAAATTATGAAAATTTTATGTTTTACAAATGTATAAATTAAATTATATTATTATGTATTTATTATTGATAAAATAAAGTCCATTTTAAATAAAAAGAAATGTACTTAGAAAGAAAATATTTTTTATAATGCAGTTTAGTCACGCTTTGAAAATTTGATTTAAAAATACATTTTACTGAATATATAAAATGATTTTCAAAAAAATTAACTTATTTTTTGAAATCATCACGTCCAAATTATATTTTGGTGAATTTTCTATTTTTTTCAAAAATGTTACATTTTTGATGTTTTGTTAAAAATATTGTTTTTATTGAAAACATCCCTTTCATTTAAAGAACATAAAATCATAATTATATATTATTTAAGTTTTAATATTAATATTAGTTCAATTATATTTTATTTAATACAAATTATTCTATTTAAATCAAATTTAAATTGAATTTTAATAAAAATACTTTTTCAACTTTTGAATGTTTTTGTTTTGAAAACACATTTTTTTGAAAGTTATACTATTTGAATTCTAAATTAATATTTTCCAATTCTGTAATATTAAATTGAAAATATATATTCCATATTTTTAATAACATTATGTCATATTTCCTATTAATGTAAACAAAATATTTGACCATAACGAGTAGTGAATATAATAAAAATTATTTATTCGGATTAATGTAAAAACTAGTTTATTGTGGGGATAAAAAAACTAGAATGGGTAAAAATGATCCAAAAAGTGTATAATTCATAATTTATATTTATTTTAATACCTTATATCATTTAATATTTAATATTTTTCAATTCTTTATCCTATTTCCATGACAAAAATGTGTGAGGAATTATTTCTTTTCAAAAAAACTAAGTTTGTCCTCCCACCGACTTATAAAATTCCACCCACTATCTTATCTTTTATACATATAAAACACCAATTGGTTTGTATTATAAGTAAAAAAATAACTTCTTTAATTCCCTCCTTGAATCATATAGGTTTTGGTTTGATCATAAATCCATCCTAGGAAGGCTATTGTTGCAAACGAAAATAAGTTTTCCGAAGAAGTGGTAACATATTTAACCATGAATTTTATTTCATTTCTTCTTCCAAATAAAAAAAATATTACTATACCATGATGATTTAATAAACTAAATATCATGTATATATTTATATGTTTTTATATAAATTTCATGACCAAAAAGAATCTATTCCTCTCTCAAAAGGGAAATGAAACTGTTGTTCCTGTGTACAATGGACTATTGCCTCGTGTTCTGATGTAATTTGTTTTCTTTCACCGCTTATCATGGATAGTTATAATGATTTATAAAAATTTTATATGACATATTTATTAAATAATTATACTTATTTAATTATATTATCATATATACCTTATTACTTTCCATTCCGTAGAGAATATAATAACATCTCTTGTGTGTACGACAGACTACCGCCTCGCGAAGCGATATGAATCATTTTAAAAATACACATTAAATGGAAGGTAATAATGAATAATTTCATGTTTATATATGATATTAATGTAATTTTAACCACCATATAAAGTAAATATATGATATAATTTATTACATTAATATCCATTGAAAATGATAACATCATTTGTGTGTACGACAGACTAACGCCTGGAGAAGTGATGTGATTCATTTATTATTTTATCATTACCATATCACATGTATGGTATTGGTATGGTAGATAATAAATTAATATGATATTCATGGTAAAATTATAATAATTTAATTATTTAATAACACATACAATATTTCCATCATGATCTTTGAAAAATTGAATCATTACTCATTTGTATGTTCAACCAACTGTCTCCCTGATTGTAGCATAGTTACTTTTTATAACCACATTCCATGAATAGTTTAAAAATTATATTTTGTGACAAATATGATAATAATTTAATGGATTAAATAAATTATATTAATAATTAATATTTTTTTAAATTATTAATCTCACTAAAGTGATTTTGAATATATGAGTCATTTATCATTAAAACATCTCACTTGAAATTAATTTCTTATTTAATTTAATAAGAATCGGTAATTAATAATAATGTATAAACAGTTTATTATTCATTAAAATAATTAACTTAATTATATTATTTAGGTACATAAATAACATACATGACAAATTAGGTACTAGGTAAGGGATCTTTCTAACCAACCGTTTTTTTCTGTTTATGACCATTATCAATCTATCACACATTATCTGTATTTAATTTTAAGGGATGAAACAAAATTCGGTATAAATTTATCTCATTTGTATAAATATATTATTTATCATTTCTTTTATGTTGTAATACATTCCTTCTAACAATTCCCATTTTCCTTCTTTAAGGAATCCCTTTTTATTATGTTATAAGACAAGATTTTTTATCCCATTTCGTTATGTGGTTAATTCTTATGTTTATGAATTATGATTGATATCGCCATGGGAATATATTTTAATTTAAATGAAATGAATTTTATTGGTGGACCCTCAAATATATATCCCTCTAATATATTGGGGGATATTTTATTCTCAAAAGATGTCATCCATGGGATTTGAGAGTGAACATAATCCATAATGAAACAATATCCACCATGTGATATTGTATTAGTAGTTATCCTTGAATTATGTTTTTGTTAGGTTTTATGTCATTTCCCCATTCCCATGCTTCTTCTTTATTATACTACCATGATATTTAAGTTAAGATATCACTTGATTACTCAGGTACGTTCTCATCTATAATATAATGTTACATCTTTCACTCAAATGTAATGATTATTTATCATGTTTATTCCCTTACTGGACTTTTAAGATCACACCATTATTTAAGCATTACCCACGTTATCCCTTGATTTTATATGGGGTCAAATGGATTTCTAGATCTCACTATGGAGAATTAATTAAGGATTCGATGTTTTAGTTTTTTCTTGAGGTATTATGAACCTAGAATTCCAAATAAACTAGGACATTAGGATCGTTTTGGGGTAATTATATTATATTTATGATTAAGAATCGGGTAATAATATATGTAAATGTATTTAATTAACATAGTTGGTATCAAAATAAATTCTTATAAATCCATTGGAATCTAGGATGGGAAAACATAAGTGAGACACTAGGGATAAATCCAAGGATAAATTTAAGTATAAATATTATAATATAAATATTTTGTCGAATGTTGGTGAAATATAGTGTGAGTGGTTTATGAGAAATTAAATCAATGTATGGATACTAAATGTGGATGTGAATCAGGCACAAATGTACTAAGGGGTGAAAACTCCAAAAAAGGCACATCAGTCTTGACTTTAGATTTATCTGATACATGACATTGGACCTAACTATGGATCTCGTTTTACACTCATGATGGATATGTTTTAAAAATTTCCAAACCCATTAGGAACCATTATTATGAAAAAAACTAATATAATATTTTATATTGGGAAATATATCATGGATAAGATAGGTTGAATCCTATAAATTCATAGTTAGGTAATATATATCATTTAGTTGACAACCCATTAATCTTCATTGTTTCCCATATATAAGTTTAATAATTTAAATATTATTATCCCTAAATATCCTTTTATTTCATAA
This sequence comes from Viscum album, assembly GCA_963277665.1. Lineage (NCBI taxonomy): Eukaryota > Viridiplantae > Streptophyta > Magnoliopsida > Santalales > Viscaceae > Viscum > Viscum album. Next base: position 1,870,949,627 of record OY728159.1, read on the forward strand.
TAAATTATTTAAATAAAAGAAACATACTAAAAATCCATTATGAGGGAAATACTATAAATTCCGAATTTAGATTCCAATAATGATGAAAGGAGTTGGAAACCTCATGCTAATATTTTCTCATCTATCTTATATTTGAAACTGAAACATTAATCAAATAGAACACCTAAATACCCTAAACCAAATTAAATTATCAATTAAAACACTTTTTTGAAAAAGGACACAAATATTCATTGGATATTATGATCCTTTAAATTAATATGGACGTATCAAATACATTGAAAATTTATTCCCTATCATTTTATCCAATGACAAAGAGAATATTTCCAAAGATTTTTATCATATGGATGGAGAGGAATAGAAATAGTAGATGTTCATTGAATATATGAATCTCTAAGAAGATATCAAAGAGATAGAGTGAATGGAATTGCAAGAAAAGTTTTTCAATAATTTTTTATCTTTTTATCTCTAACATAAAATAGAGTGGGTATTCTTTATCATTAATCAAATGGATAAAAAATCCATTGGAGTGTATAATGAAAACTTCACAAGAGTTTCATGATACGACATTAACAATGTCATGTCCCTCAAATTTAGAGGTGAACAATTATTTTATAGGATGAGTTTTGTTCCCTAAAATGATTTGGAAATTTTTTAATATAAAATATATGAATAAATTGTCAATGATCCCTCAAAATTCGAGATGGAGATCAACAAATCTCAAGGCTCTCAAATTGATCAGAAGTTAAAAATGGAGTTTAATTCTAGAGGCATAATAGAGTAATATAAAGGTTACATGAAATTCTAACATCTTATGTGTCAAATTTTTGGTAATAAGAATCGAAAATTTATTTTTTAATGGGAACATTATGTTTCTTAGGAGTGAGAAGGAAGGGAACATTGAATGTGGTTGTTAATGGGTGAAACCCACCAATGATATGGATGAAATGAATAATCTATCCAATTCTCATCTTATTGTTTAATTTTAAAACATAATGTAAAAAGGACACTATTTGAACCAATTCATGCAGCCAAGGGTTGTTGATGAAAAAAATGACACCAACCTCCAAGGTATATAGAGAATGGGAGACCCTCTTCCATTAAAAATGTGTAAGAGGATACTAACCATGAGTTGCTGATAGTAATAATAATTTTCCCATCAATAATACTAACCATACTTTTGGATTCTGGTTTTATGTATTCTTACCTATCATGAATGTTTAGTAGGAATATTCAAGCCCCATGTAACACCCCAACCCTAGAAGCCGAAATTTGGTGCATTATTTTAATACATTATCGTGATTACTAGGAATCAAGTTCTGACGGACCTGTCTTTTTATCAGTCTTGAAAAATTTATTACATACATTATCTTTACATAACAATTTCATACACAAAACATAGCATAAATTGTTTTCTAGAATTCCATTATTCCCTTTAGTTTAACCCTTCATATCAATCCTAATACACTTCTTTGATTATTTGGAATATAAAACATAATAATGGGGTGAGCTCAGATGCTTAGTATGGATTACAATATAGCATAAACATTCATAAATAAGCATAAACATTTAAGCCAATGTATAAGACTAAAACAAAATTTATTTAAACATACACTTCAGTATAATATGTCAATGATAAATCAAATAATTCCATTTACATAAACACATGGATATTCTACTAGTCTAATAATCACATATAATATCAATATCCAATTTAATAATGATGGAATGCATAATGCCAGACTTTGTAATTGCATAGTCAAGGCCTTGTGCCAAGACTAAAAATATGATTTTATCAAGGCCATGTGCCAGGAGACTAGATTGTCTCATGAGACCTACTGATTAATTGAGGAGCTATATCAGGATCCACCTGTCAGTTACTAAGTACAAGGCATTCCATATATGAAATGGTTTAAACCTAAAAAAATTCTTATTAAAACTAGCATACGAAATGTCAACACTCAATACATAATCCATTAATGGCATAAAAATAAAATACATCCACAGTCAAACATATCACAAAATCTTCAATACAATATGGAATATTTGTTTCATAATAAATCATCCTCGATCAAAAATAATATCTCGTAATGGATGTTGACATAGTTGAAAATGATCCTTAAAAATCATTGAGAAAAATATCCCTTTTTCATAAAATTATTTAAAAGTCATATAAAGGAAGTCATTTAAAATATAAATTTTAATCAAAGATTCCCACACCACATTGAATCATTTGAAAGGAATTAAAATTTTAAAAAATTCATTGTTATATAAATAAATCATTAAACCTATTTTAAAAACATGGACATTAATGAGAAAGGTTTATAAGAATAAATAATTAACTAATTTAAATTGATGTTTTAGTAAAAATTATCTTAAAAATAATCCATCTGAAAACTATTTTATTAAACCAAGATATGGATAATAAATATGTCCCTATAGATACATATGTAAAAACAACCACGGATAATAAAGAGATAGTGAAATTAACCATTACCCTGCACTTTTATTTGGTCAAGGATACGTTTAACCTCCTTTATAATGACCATACTATGCTATTTAGTTATACCAGAACCATATTCGTATTTATTCTATCATACATGATTCTGTTATGACTTTATACTACCCATTTAATAATTATTTTCATGTTAAATTATCATTTTGGGTATAATCCCTTTCTTTATCGAACGTTTTTAACTTCTTATTATTGATCGTATCATTTAGATCATGATGTAAATACTTCCAGAATAAAATCCTTGTAATGACCCGTAAATATCAAGAAATTATTTTCCATAATTTCTTTGGGATTTTACATGTACGCAATTTCTGACAGCACCTGATTCTAAGTCCCGTTGTGCCCAAAATCATTTTCTGAAGTTTAGATCGTGTACGTACAGTGAACGAACGAGCAGGTTTTTCTATCTTTTGAACCAGTTCTCGGAATTGAAATCTGAGGGCACCGATGGAACCGTAGTGCTGGTAATTGCTTAAGAGGACTTTTACTATAGATGCATTTGTATGTGAGAAGGAGTTTAATTTTGGGGATTAATAAAGAATTGAATAAAATTTTTGGTAAAAATTTTAATCCTATTGTAAGTGGTTATATCCTAAGTATGGGAGTTGGGGTGGGACCCACTAGTCACTAACTACATTTGAGAGGATAAAGGTGAGGTAGGGCCACATGAGCCCCATCTCTTCACATTCCCTAACTCTCCCTTTATTTGTGTAACTCTCTTCTCTCCTTCTTTAATTAGGTGACTTCTCCTCTACCATATTAATTCATGCCAACACACATCTTCAATTAAGAGAGTGATGTGTTTGAATTTTAAAATTTTAATGGATGGCATGAATTGATAAAATAAGGAGGAGCCTTATTTTATTTGGGGGTTGGCTCATTGTGATAAGGATTGGAGGAGAGTGCTCATGTTCCTTTGGAAGAACTTCATCCTCCCGCTAACGAAGAACGCCAACTCTCCAACGAAGAACGTCGACTCGGCAGCTCAGTTTCTCCATCCTCTTTTTCCTCTGCCACAAGGAAGGAGACACCGACGACGATGGAATCGACGCCATCATTCATGGTGCTTGACACCCACGAACTTACTTCAAGGTAGGGGTGTGTTTTGAATTGAGAAATATTAGTTTCCCTTCCATGTTGATGTTTCCCTCTAAACCATTTTTCTATCAAACTAATGCAGACAGAACCAGACCAAACAAACATGGTCCAATTCTTCCTCTGTTCTTGCTGTATGGTGTTCTCCTACCATTCTTGAGTGGTGACTCAAGGCATGTTTTTGGAGCTGATCGGGGCCCCCAAAATCATCGGAAATGGCCTCAGAACATCAGGACGACCTAGGAACTTGAGTTTTATAGAAAATGGATCATGGAAACAAAGGACGCATGCCTCAAGAGGCATGTTGGACAGAGGCATCATTTCTAGAAAATTCCAGAATACACGGCATGTACTTCCAAAGCACACACCGTGTAGTACAAACCTTCAGCTGTAGAAGTAACGATCTTCAGAAGAAGTGAAACAAGACGTTTGACACTGGTCACACGGCGTGTACAGTCCACGCAGTTTGACAGAGGAGACATCGAGGTACATGGCGTGTATTTGAGGAAAATACATGGACACTGTTAGAAATACAAAACCACGAGGCATGGTGTGTATTCTCATTATGGAATGGTAGAAGCGGCTTCGGTATGACTCGGCGTGTATTCTGGGAATCCACGAACACGGGGTGGAGTACACGAGCATGTAATCCACCACATGGCCATGCATGACCAGTGTACATGGAGGTGACCCCAGAAGTTTAGACAAGACATGTAACTATACCACAAGCCGTATATTAACATATTATACGAAAAACCCATCGACATGGGATATGGTACATGGATAGTACCTGTGGACTGGAGACACGGCGTGTAACTATACCACATGTTGTGTACTTAATTTTTACACGACGAGCCCTAAGACACGGGCCGTAACACACTGGCAGTACCCAGTGTCTAATGACATGGTGTGTATCGCTTATCTCCACGCCGTGTGCTTTGGTAATATGGCTTGGTCATCTTGTTCCCTATGACATGGGCACATTTTTCTTAATTTTCCCTAAGGATGTGGGACACAACGTTGGGATACATCATACACGGTCTTCGTGATGGTAGAAGTATCCATCCCTTTGACTCGAGGAACAGACCCTCTCAGAATCGAGTATGCTATGTGTGGGAACCCTAGAGCTATCTGGGACTACAACGACAATTGTATTGGAATCCTCTTTGTGTTCAACGTTGAAAACTAATGTACTGGAATCCTCCGTGGGTTCGACAATGACGAAAACCGTACTGGAATCCTCCGTGGGTTCGGTGGTGATGACTAATGTACTTGTATCCTATGTGGGTCCGACAATATTGAAATTTGTTGTAGTATACTACGTGGGTCCGACAGAGTATATGGACAAGTATCCTATATGGGTCTGACAGCTTAACTAGCCTAGTATCCTAAGTGGGTCCCATCTTAAATGAATCAGTAACTACATTTGATCATCTCATTTGCTTTACGAATGATGTATACCTGTGTGAGCTGAGTCTTGACTTTCAATCTTTATCTTCGATATGATTGAATTTCCATCCTATGTGGATTGGGATGTGTTTTCTTGTGTGGATTGGGTTGTTCATTCCTGTGTGGACTATGTTGAACTTGGGCTCATGTGTTGAATCTGAGCTGGAATTGATGACTTAGGTATATGGGTGGGCATATACCTAAGTAGATTTGGTTGATACTTCATGTTTTTATCTTTCCATTGTGGTTTATCCTTTATGGATTCTGGAATTGATGACTTAGGTATATGGGCAGGCATATAAAGGATTATTTTAAGAGATAATTCTGAATCAAAGATTATCATACCACTTTGAAACATTTTAAAGGAATTGACATTTTAAAACATTCATGCTCATATAAATAAACCCTTAAAACTATTTTGATAACATGGACATTAATGAAAAAGGACTAGAAGAATAAATCTTTAATACATTTAAAATGATGTTTTAGTAAAAATTACCTGAAGAAGAATATCTTTTAAAACTCTTTTATTAAACATTAACACGGATAATAAATATGTCCCACCATATACTTTTGTAAAAAAATCCTCATATAATAAAGTGATTGTGAAATTAACCTTTACCTTGCACTTTCCTTTGGCCGAGGGAACATATAACCTCATGTATAATGAAACTTTTATGTTATTAAATAATACGATAACCATATTCATATTTATTATATCATACATGATTCATTCATGACTTTATACTACCCATTTAATAACGATTTCCATGTTAAATAATCATTTTGGTAATAATCACATTCTTTGTCGTACGTGTTTTAACATGTTCTTATTGATCTTTTCATTTATATAATGATTTAAATAATTCCAAAATATAATACATGATTTATATATCATATATATTTGGAATATAAATATTTATAATAGATAGATATATGAAATGGAAGGAACTGTTTATGGAGACGGTAGGCCGTACGTACGCATAAACGCGGTTTCCGTTTTCATATCATATAGAATGGAAGTAAGTGAATAAAATATAGGTAAATAAATAAATAAATATATCTCCATTAGAATTAATATTTCATATATTACATACTTTTTAATAATATATATTTTTATAATCATCATTGAATGGTGAACGTGGGAATGAATCTCATCGTGTCATCGAGACGGTAAGCCGTACGTACGGACGACCGAAAATATCATTATATTGAAGGTGTAATTGTATGTAATTTAATGGTATATCATATAAACAGAATCTTTAACATGTTATATGTATTATTTACATAAATTATACTAATTTTTATACCCATCCAAATAATGAAGTTTTTGAATAACAAACTACACCATGATGTGGAGACGGTAAGCCGTACATATGCACGTATGGTGACTTTGTCTTTTATAGGACTGATAGAATAAATAATATGGTTGTACAATATTTATAATAACATAAATGTATGTATAATGTAATGGAGTTATTATTTTGGTATGTAAACAAAAAATAAAGAAGAAGTGGATGAAGAAAAGAACTTCAAAGAGGGCGGTGAAAGTTTTACCTCTTATTCGGGTGTTTCCTTTTGAGTTGATCAAAAGGGATTTTTATAATGGCTTTATGATCAAATTAATGACTATATGTTGACTTTATGGATGTTAGGAGGATATTTTAGAAGGGTTTGGCCGAGCCAAATGGCTATGGAGGTGTGATTTTGATAGAATGAGAAGTGACCTTTTATAAGAGGGGTGAGGGTCACTTTTGGAAAAGATTGAAATATTATTTTATAACAAAATCTATTTTGGTTTCTAATGGCTAAAAAATAATTTATGTCTAGCCATAGGTAGTTATGTTTCGAAATACTATCAACCAATTGGTTTTAAGAAAATTTAGGTTTAATTTTAACCTTATCATTTATATTTAACTCTTTCTAAAATAGTTTATCTTTTACCGTGTCTTCTTCTATTCTTAAACTATATGGTTAATAAAGATACTCTAAAAATAAAAGAGAACCTAAAGGGGTTCATTAATGACATATAAGATATTATTTAAGATCTTTGGCCGAAAATTATATTTTTATGACTATTATATCAACCAATAATAAAGTATTGGTTTTAAAAATTAATTAATGTCAATTTTGACTCTATTTGGTATTTTGTTTTTTTTGAAAGTCATAACAACCTTATCACATAGAAACTAATTTATATATTCAACACTTACATGTCATATTAACCTATAAAATTAGTTTAATACACATTATGTTTCAATTTACATTTATATGGATATTTATAATCCAAATTATTTTAATATTACATTAATTAGGTAATTACTGCATCATCATTGTGTCATTAAAAAATTAAATTATTTAATGTATAAAAATTATAAATGAAATACCATTATGTAGGAAATATTTTTATCTTTATAATTAATATTTATTTTCGAATTTATCTTTTATATATCCCTATATTTATAATGGTTTAGTAATTAAACATTGAATTTTAAATTTTTAACTCATATTTAAATATAATAATATTAAATGTCATTATCAAATCCAAGTTGGCCTAATGGATCATATTTTATTCCTAAGGTTGTTTTTGGTCAAATTACTCTTATCCAATATAATTAAGATATTTTTTATGGTAATTACACTACTACAAGAATGGTCATTAGCGACCGCCAAAAGTTGTCGTTGTAGGCCTTTATAAACCGCTTGACAATGGCTTTGGGCGGTTGCGGTTGCTTCATTGGTATAGAGAAACAATGACTTCCAATGTAAGTCTCTAAATTCTCTCTAAATATACATTATATTTGTGCTATCTAGGACATGTGTGGAGTGTATGGATGACCGGTGGACGCAGGCAGGGGTGATGATGGATATTGAAGCTTCCACTGCCGGTCATGGCAGATATGCTGCGGCCAGAGGGATGTGTGGTAAGTTGATGGTTCTTGGGGATGGTTATCCGCTGATGTTGGGTATGACAGGGGTCTCTAACGAGGGGGTAGGGGGACGTGAGGGCCGGCAATGTCAGTGGAAGGGGTGACCAGATGAGGCGGTGCATCGGTGGGGGAAACCGTGGGTGGCGGCCTGAAGTTGCAGCGGCGAGGAAGGGAAGTTGAGTGACAGGGTGGGAAAAATCCCATAATTTTTTAGGTGGGATTAGAGATTTCCATTGGCGGTCACCCATGTCCAGTGGCAAAGAAACTCAAAATGATAGTAGTGTTATAATATCGTTTTTACCCTAATTTATCAAATTTACATTTAAATGTGATAAATAAAAGTCAAAAGTTACTATTCACTAAAAAATGTTTTCATATTATGGAATCGTATTTTACATACTAATGTCAACCATGTCTCTTGGATTTTTGAAATTCATCTCACAAAAGTGGTAAAATTATGTTTTTTGAAAATTTTCTAATGTGCATAGAAGGTGGTTAAAAGAAGTTAAAAAGTTCAATAAAATTTTATACATCTAATTTTATCATAAAATGACTTCAATAAATTAAATTAAACTTATATAGGTATTATATATCTATTTTTACATATAATTAATTTAATTTAAATAAATAATTATTTAAATAAAATGGTTGTTTTAAATAATAACACAGTTTTTTTTCAATATTCATTAAAAATTGAATGTTTTCAGAATAATACAAAAAAATTAGCCTAAGCTAATTTTGATATAATGAATTCAAAAATTAGTTCCATTTTACAAGATTTCAAACATATATGTTGCATTAATTTAATTTACATTAATTCCTGTTGTAAAAAAATTGTGGTTTTAAGAAATAAAAACCAACAAAAGATTGATACTTGATTATATTCAATTTCAAATTGATATTACATACAATGACCATAATTATATTAAGTGGTAAAAATATAATCTAATTATACATCAAAACCTTTCAAATTTTTATCTTATCACTATAAATTATTTTGGATAAAAAATATGTTGTCAATTAGAATGTAGAATTTTTTTGTATTCATCAAAATATGAAAATTATCAAAAAAGTTGTAAAAATCTATCCAAAAAATATATTTATGTCCCGCTTCAAAAGATGAATTTAATTTCATTAAATTTTATATATAAAATTTTCAAACATTGGTTTTAAAAAGGGTTCTACATTAATTGGCGGTAAAACTGCAATTGAAAAATACTTCTTTTATCTGAAAAAATGAATTTGTTCTTATTTTATGTCTGAAAAACACATAATATGTATGTTCAAATTATATACAGTATATAAGATTCAAAAAACATTTCATACTATTCACAAAACGCCTTTTAATGGCTAATTTGGTAAGTTGTGGTGAAATCAAACATGGTTTTGCGTGTAGTGCAAGATATTGAATTACTTTAATGAGATAACGAACTATGAAAATAATGGGGTGTTAAACCCTACCTCAAAACAAGGAAGTTGAATTATCAATGATGATGAAAATGGGTCAATTATTGCATATCAAGAATATAACTCATTCCCTCTCTGTACTTGGGGGATGAATTTCACAAAAATACATTATGTTACATGATTTATAAAAATTTGAGGAAATTGGGTGTATAAATAGTCTTTCCTTATAAAGAGAGACATAAAATTTTTAGAGAAGGAAATCTCCCTCTAAATCACAAATCACCAACCAATTATATAAAATTTCAAGGTGGAGGATGAATATCTTATGGTACAATCATCTAAATAATAGATATTTTTTCTTTATGAAAAATAGTGTCATAATAAATTATTGAGACTAATGAAAGGATTGTTCTTGAATACATTCCAATAATGAGAGATTATAATGACATATTTCCGGAATATTTTCTTGGTATTCCTCATAATCGAGAAGTTTAATTTTCAATCGAGATTATAACATGGTCATTTATGATATCTAAAAAACCATATAAAAATGTCGTTAATAAGCATGGGGTTCTGTGGAATCAACTATAGGAAATATTGGATAAATGGTTTATCAGAACAAGTGATTCAATGTGGGGCACACCATTCCTCTTCATCGAGAAAGATGGGTTAGTGAACATCTGGATTGGTTTTTATGAGTTCACTAATATCATGATAATGAAAATGATACCTATTCTATGGATACATTACTTGTTTAATCAATTGTGTGGGGCTTTTTATTTCTTAAAAATGTACTTTCAGTATAGATATCACCAATTAAGGGTAAAGATAGAAGATATTCCAAAAAAATCCTTCCAAACAATGTGTGGACAATATGAGTTTATATTGATGATTTTTGGACTCACTAATTCTCCAAATAAATTCATCGACTTAACTAAAATAGTATTTAGGGATTACCTTGATTTATTGGTATCATTTAAAGATTATATTTTGATATAATCCAAAAGAAATTAGGTGCATGAGGAGTATTTGAATACTATCCTAAAGTGATTGAGAAATGATAAGATATATGAAAATTATTTTAAATGTGAGTTATGAATGAAGGAAGTATCATTCATGGGGTATAATATTATCATAAAAACGAATATATTGAGGTTTTTCTAAGACAAATGAAATCTAGGACAATGTTAGACTATCATTGGTAATGATGATCCTTAGTTTCCGTAGAATAATTGGGGATTACGGATCCATTGTGAATTTTTATAATGAATATAAAATCCACATACTAAGATAACATAGAAGGTAGTAATGTTATTTTGGACCTGTGAATGTGAAGAGGGCATTAAGGAGTTGAATAAGTGGTCAATCACCACACCATTACATACACTTCCCTAATTTGGGGAACTATTTGTGGTATAAAACGATGCATTAAAAAGGGTTTCGAATATATTCTAATGTTTAATGATAATGTGATATTATATGTATCAATTTTGTTAAATGTTGATGAGTAGAACTATCCAACACAAAATCTAGAGCTTGATATAGTGATCATTTCATTATTACATCATTATCACTATCGGGAAAAGTGAGAAATATATAAAGATATCAATAACCTAAAATATATATTCACATAAAAGGATATTGAATAGTTCTATAGAATAAGATTGGACATTATAAAGGACTATGACTACTAAATTATTTACTATCATGGGAAAAAATAACGTGGTACCTCCTCTATGTAATACAGATGTAATTATTTTATCCGTGATGAGAATTGTGAGGTATCCAATATTATTATTTTTGGAATGGAGGGACATTATAATAGTAAAATGTTCTGCATACAGAATTTCACAAATAGCATCTCAATATATAAGTTTTTTATTGGATAAAGGAAGACCAAAAATATGCTGAGATGTAAAAAAATAAGGTGGAGAATATTCTTTAGTTTAAATTTTCAGAAAATGGGTTTGTAAGGTTTGTAGCCCGTAATTGTGTCCCATAAAAACTAGAGCTAAAGGGAGATATCCCAAATGATGCAAATAACCCATACTTCCCTTTTCATCAAGGAATGACTAATATGCATATAGTTTTGAAGAAAAATGTCTTCTGGATAACATGAAGAGGGGGATTGCGTAATTTGTATCTCGATGATTGGTATTCTAATATGTAAAGGTTGAATACATGAATTCTAATGGTATGATGAAACCATTTACAATACCAATATAGAAAATGGAAAATAAAACCATGGATTTCATCTTAGGAATTCCTAGGACACCCAATAGTAATAAAAACATATGGATGGTAGTATGTCACATTAGACAGTTAGCACATTTGACTATTATAAAGTGAAATTTATCTATTAAAGATATCTCTATGATATATAAAAGGTACGTTGTAAGATTTCATGGAGTTTAACTATATATTAACTCTGATTGAAATTTCTATTTTATCTATTGGTTTGGGATAAGCCTTCTACAATCATTTGATATAGAAATATGTTCTCGTAATTCTTATCACACTCAGTTATATGGTTGGTCTGGATGAACCATCCAAACATAGATGATAGGATATGGTTGTATAAAAATGTATTTAAAAGGATGTTGGGAATATCACATTCTCCTAATAGAGTTCACATATAACTATTTTCCCATTCTAACATTCAAATGGAACCTCATAAGGCTATGTATGGAATTCAGTGTCAGATTCAGATATGTAGGGATGGAGTTAAGGAGGGGAAGATAATGGGACCTTATATTTACCAAGAGATGATAGAATAGGTCCAATCTATTTCCCATCACATGAAATTTATTCAAAGTTTAATGTAATGATATATTGACAACCACTGATGAGGCCTGGAGTTTGAGGTTAGTGATATGGTTTTCCTTCATATTTCAGCATGGAAGAAACTCATTAGGTTTCCAAAAAAGTATATCTTATTCCATGATACATTGACCCATTTTAGACTATTGACCATACTGTTATGGTGGACTACTATCTTTCAGTCCCTCTTAAATTATCTCATGTACATGATGAGTTCCATGTATCCACCTTGAGGATGTTCTAGATAGACACCTCACATGTACTGAGCCTAAAGGTGGTACTATTAGTAAAGAAAATAAATATATTACTCATATGGTAAAGATCATAGATTATAGAAAAAAAGATATATAAAATAAAACAAATCACATGGTTAATTTTTTATGGTGACACCAAATGATTTAGGATAAAACATTGGAACCGAAATCGGTGAGGAAGCACAATTAACCTATGATTTTTGACCTTTGTATATAATATTAAATTTAGATGGAGAAATTACGTAATGGTGTACATGTATAATAAAACATCCCTATACATTATGATATTTTTATTTATCAATAAATTCATTCTCTTCAATAGCTTGCGATTCATGAAACACTAGGTATAAACGAAACACGATTCTCTATTGAAATATTATTATTCAAACATGACCATTACAACCTAGTTGACAATTTGGAGGTTATGAATATGGTTAAATAAATTATTAAAAAGATATTATTTAAAAAATTTATAAAATAAGTTCAATGGTTGTTTACTTGTATGAAATAATATAAGAATCATTTAAAAGAAAAATATTTGTTTTCTGAAAAAAGAATTATTCGAAATGGTTCTTTAGTCACTTTTTGTACACATAATTTTAAATTAGTTATTACTAATTTTATAAAATTTAGTTTACAAAAGAAATTTCATTTTCTAAATCAGTATATAAAAATAATATTAGGCTTATTTTTTTAATAATTTTATAAATATGTTCATTTTTTGATGAATAGTGGGAACAAGGATTTTTAATAAAAAATAAATTTTCAATTAATGAATTTATAAGAATAATTTTTCATAAAATTTTCTTTTAATGTAAATTTAGTTCAATAATATATTATTTATTTCAAATTCTGTGAATAGAATCAATTTCATATTGAATTCTGATATTTTTTTAAAATTTTGAATGTTTTCATTTTGGGAAATCATTTTTTGGACAGAAATTTGGGTTTAATTTTAACTAAATTCTTCCACATATGTGAGATAAATTTTGAAAATAGGATTCCTCATTTTGAATTGAATAATTTATTTTTTCCAATAATTTAAACTCAATTTTTCAACAAAATGAATAGTGAAATTACTAATAATTATTTATGATGGTTGAGATAAAAATGTATTTATTGAGGGTAAAACTTAAAATATATGGGTTAAAATGAATAATTATAAATACTATTTAATGATATTATTTAAGAAATATATATTATATTTTTTAAAAAATTTTGATTTTAGATCTTCGTTTCAAGAGAAAAATGTCATTGGAATTCTTTCTTTTCAAAATTTCAAACTGTGTCCTCTCCCCCACTAATAAAAGTCCAACCTAGATCCACTCATTTAAAAACCTCTAAAACCCATTGATTATATGAATAACATTCACAATTACTTCCATAATTTAATAACATAATTATATAATCCTATGTTTGGTCCAAAATCTAACATGGGGAGATTTTTTTCCAAACCAAAAGTAGTTGTTCCCTGAAGAGGAAATAATTAACCGAGAGTTTTATTTAATTTATAAGTTATCCTCATTAAAATATTACTACACAATAATAATATAATATCTTCATTTTATTCCGTAGAATAATATGTTGTTTTTTTATTTTATTAACCTAAAAACATATCCTCCACTCTAAAATGGGAAACGAAACCATTGATCATGTGTGTAGAGGATGTCCACCTCATGAATCGATGTAATTGATTTTCCATTAATGATTATAACGAAAATATATAATGTAGTATATAATATATATATAATATATATATATATATATATATATGATATTTATGATATAATTATAGATTTTTAATTTTAATATCATATAATTCTTCTAATTTTCCATTTCGTTGGGAATACGATAATATCACTCATGTGTACGATATATTAATGCCTCGCGAAGTGATGTGAATATATTTTCACTTATGATTCATGTTAAAGGTAATAAGGTTTATTTTTATGTTTATATATTATATTAATAAAATTTTCACCATTATTTTAAATAAATATATAATAAAATTTATTATCATACCATACATTTAAAATGATAATGTCATTCGTGTGAAAGGAAAAGTAAAACCTCACAAAGTGTTGTGATTCATTTATTTAATGAATTATTACCACATCACATGGATAGAATTTTTAAGGGTTTTTATAGAAATAAAATTATATGTATGATATAATTACTATTTTTAAAGTTAAAATAATATTTACCTTCATTTCATCTTGAACATTAGAAAAGGGAAGAATTACTCATTCGTACTACCCACCTACAATCTCAACGATCTCAATGTTGTCATTCTTCAAAAAAATATTTCATATATTTTTTAAAAATATTTTTTATGTATAAAATGAGAACAATTTAATGATTTAAATTTTATATATGATGAATTAATATTCAAATTGACCTAAGTAAACTTAGCAACGTGATTTTTGACATATTGGTGGTTTATCGTTAGAACGTCTGACATGAAATTAATTAGTTAATAAATTTAATATTCCATGATAATGTATAAAATAAAAGGAAAAATCATAATTACCTTTTATTAATTTGGTAAATATTTAAAATAACTTCATTATTCATGGACATAAATAACCCACATGATTAATCAGACACAAGGTAAGGGAACTTTCTCACCCATCCTTTTATCTAGGTTATGGGCATTATCTATATAACTCAATTTATCAATATTTGATGTTTTGTAATGATTATAAATTTTGTATATATATGTTTCACATGTATACCTAGATTTTTATACCTTCATTTATGGGTTAATATATTCTTTATGAACATATCTGAACTTATTTCTTTATGTGGTCTCTTTTGATTATCTTATGAGACAATATTATGAAACCCATTTATTTCCAATAGTAATTATTATGTTAATTATGATTGATATCCCTATGTGTCATGAATATTGAGGTTTATGAAATGAATGTGGTTGTTGACCCTGGAATTATATATCCGTCTAATGAATTTTGAATTATTTTTGTTGGGTAAAAATCCTTGAAGGTAACATTGCATCATTTTTGGGTTGATTGTGTTTGTTGAAAAAGGAGGTTTCCATGGTGAATTGTTAAGTTCTAGAGATGTTGTTAATAATAAATGTTGAAAAAGAACCATGAAAAAGGAATGGATTATCTAGAGGCAATATAAAAGAACATATAAAAGGTGGTGAAATAGGAATTCCTTGAAGATCATATATAAATATGGAAAAGGAATGAGTTTCATGAAGATAGGCTTCAGGGATTGCATTTGGCGAAGACCAGAAAATTGATGGCGGTGATTCTTGGGGATTATTTCAAGCTTCTCAAATGACATAGTAAAGATATTTGCAGTGGTGAAGGGAATTGTGAGTGGAGCTTCATAGCAATGATGCAGGGGAATTGATGGGATGGTCCGCAATTAAGACGGGCTCCGCAATCAGAAAATAGTCGTGGTGATTCACTATTTTGAAATAATTTTAATGGGAACATCGAAGCTTCGCGATTTGTGATAATGTGGCTTTGAATTCGCGCGGAAGGTTCAAGGGTCAGTGGAATCACCTTTAAATAGTCCTTGACCCCCTCATGAGAAGAAGAGATAGTTTTCTTAGAAAATCATTTTCTTTCGACTCGCGGAGGTGATTTGGAAAGACACTATGATTTGTGAAAGAAGAGCTTCACGGAGGCTAATTTAGCTCCGCGAATGTTTCAAGATCTTCATTAGCTCAGTGATATTTCATGAAGGAAGTTGATATGTGATGACTTGAGCTTCGTGAGAGTTTTTCGTAAGAGTAATTCATGAAAAGGTAGGCGTTTTTTCGAAGTATTGTTTGAGTTTCGTCAAATTGGGACCCTCACGATGTAGGGTCCTTTGCAATGGTATTTCCAAAGTAATTGACTACTTTTCTGGGGAAAATGGGTATTCATCAGTGGATTAATGTTTTAATTTAACAGAGCATCTATAAAAATTTGAGGGTGAATTTATTCATTCAAATGAAGTGAAGTACGTGTCTATAAACTGTGGGTGGATCCCATCCTAGTGTAGTGAGGAAATGAAGAGGAAGAAGGTTATCCTTTCTACCAGCAGTGAGCCTAAGAGAGGAGAACAAGGACTGACCATTGGAAAATAAGCAAGCTAACCGTAAACATTGTAAAGGCAGAGATCCTGGGAATAGAAGGGATCTAGCCCGAACATTATTGGTAGTGTGTTTTAGTGGATTTGGTAGAGTGGCACATCGCTGTTGTATACTCCTTGGATGTTGCCCTGTAAGGGTGAACCAAGTAAAAATATTTGTGTCTGCCTGGTTGATTTCCTGCATTGCATCTAAAGCATCACCATCATATAAAGATAAAAATAAGTGATTAGCATAAACACAAAAGATAAATCAATTTGACCCTAATAATAAAGAGGTCATGATCTAGTGGGGCAGGATGAATTTTGTAAACGAACATCCATACCCTAATTCACCCCCCCTCCCTCAGGGTATCTTGGCCCCTATTGGTTCTAACAGTTTAATTCTCATGAGACGTCATGTATGATATTAGGCACTGACCCTAATCCATTATGACACTCTATACACCATGTGATTTGAATGAGAAGTTGTCACTGGATTATTATTATGTCATTTTTTATGTCAATGAAACTATCCCATGTTTTTATGATCTTATGATACAATGAAATTTCTATTCTAATTTAACATGATTACTCATGGAACCTATATTTTATGATATAAAGTTTTACCTTTGACTCACATGTTATGCTAAATTAAAATGTTTATTATATTACTCGGCCTTTTAGCTCAACCTTTTTTTGATGTATTCTATAGGTTATCCACATATTTTTATGATATCAAGTGTAATTTATATGCTCACAATGAAGAATAAATTAAGGATTCTATGTTTTAGTTTCATTTGATGCATTATGAACACAATCATAGAATGACACGAGGCCATTACTATCATTATGTTGTAAATATTAGACATTTTTATGTAGGTAACATATGTATATATTAAGAGATGGATCCTGTCTCCCCCGGTGTCCCCTATCCTCGCTCTCGATCTCGGCTCTTCTATGGTTTCCTCCAAATACCCTCTTCTTAGGGTCGGTGGTGCTATGTGCGTTATCCCCTTCTCTCTACTCCTTATTCCTCCTTCTTGTGTTTTCTTCTTCCCCTTCGATTTTTTTTTTCCATTTCTCACTCCGCGATCTAATTCATTCTTGGCCGGATTCATTCTCGGCGGAGTGTCATCTTTTTTTAGATCTCATGGTGGTTTTGTTTCTTCCATTGATGGTCTCCACTACCAAAACCTCGGCTACTTCTACCCTGCTCTGACCTCTCGTTCCATCGCTCTTCTCTAGGTTGGATTTACTAAGATGGATTCTCAGTTGTTTTGGGATATTCGGTCCAATGGTTGAAGGGATTTCAGGCGAGACCGTATCGTCGAGTTATCATTTCCAGATACTGGTTTTAGTATCGTCTTTTGATGTCGTATGGAGGCCTATGAAGTTTTAATCACTGACCTGAACTACCTATGAAGTTTTTGAATGTGTGTATGCTTTAAGCGGGGAATTTTCTTTTGAATTTTTAATTCCTATGTTCGGTTACCGCTATCCCGTAAAGAATATTTTTGAAAATAAAAAAATGGATTGGTTGTTGTAGACATTTATATGTAAGAATCATGTAATAATATTCGTAAAAGTATCGGGTCACCACATATGATCTTATTTATGCATCTAGAAAAGTTATATTATTTTAAATAATATTTTAGGGAAGGTTCCCCAAGATTTTTTTTTCTATTTTTGTGTTGATGATTCCCAAATATTACATATTAAACATAATTTATATTATTAGTCAGCGCACAATGATCATAGGAATGTGAAGTTTACTTCTAAATAAATAATTTTATGGAAAAGAATATTTCTATGTTATTTCTAGAATAAAGGGTTTACCATAAGATCAGTATAAATTTTATTCTCATTCGGGGTATCTATGGTCATAGTTCTAAGGTTTGAATTAATTAATTAATTAATTAATTTAATGGTTATATCTTTGAGAAAACCTAATTACATGTATTTAATCATCTCTAAAAACTGTTTATTGAGGTATAAAAAATAAAACATATCTTGAGATCAATAAAAATTTGTTGATTTTGGGAGACAAAATATTTTGAGTGTTTATTAGTATATTCTTAATTCTATAACACTAATAGAGATGGAATTTATACACTCTTCATATATTATAAATCTATTTTCTAGTTCGATATAATTTTTTTCTAGGTTACTTTTCATTCTAAAATCATGGAACTATATTCTTGGTTTTTTATTTTAAATTGCATGGCCTAGAAATTTATTCTCATTTATTCAACACAAAAATCATGTATATATTCTAATTATTAACATTCTTATCAATTGGCTTTCTCATGAACAATGGATGATTATACGACAATTATGATCGGCTTTGAATCCATTTTTACCTAAATTTCTTCCCATGTTTTTATATCGTTCTCTGATATTCATCTTAATGACTGAATATTTCGTAGAAATTTTTACAAATAAATGAATGACCCGAATTCAAGACAAAAATCAACATATTTGGGTTAAATCATAATGATCATGGAATTTGGGATTGATAATGAGTTATTTCAGATCATTATAAGGTGATGAAATGTGGGAACTGGGTGGAAAACTTATGCAGGGAATTTGGCTTGCGTGAGAACCTTCTTCCGATATTATTTTCCAATATAAGACGACTACATTTAGTTCATATGAAGAATGAAAATGATAAAAGTGGTGATTGGTCTATTTTCAAGAAAAATTAGAGGAAATAATGGTAGTGGGAAATTAATTCTGAGCATTATGTATATTATAGGATCAAAGATGTGATCACAAAATGTTATATACAGAGCTACAGATTGTGTATTTCATACGATGTAGAGATTAGTTTTAAATTTATTTATTACACATCGCACATCCAAGATAAAAATAGTGTGTACCCCTATGTTGATTAGATCAATGTGAACAAAGAGTACATTTTCAAATAGTTGTTTCTACCTACACTCCATGTGGGTAAAAACCACAAACCATTTACACATTCATGTACATGACTCGTTCAACATTGTGATATTGTCTATGGGATCTATCATGGGATACACATCGTGTATCCCTTATAAGACTTTATATGTACCCATAAATTACACAACATCAGATATAATGGTACGTGAAAAGTACCACATTTTTCACCATATGCTGTGAAACCATGTTTACACATCATATTGGTATACCCATACAAAGTATGTTATGATAAGTATTATACCAGACCCTCCCCTAGGGTATACATGTAATGTACCCCTACAATACATGCCATATAATTTTCTAACCTTAGTTTCTTTTCATTCCTCAAATAGAAAAACCAAGTTTAAGAATACAATTTGTCTATAATGAGTATTTTTTTCATATAGAGAATTATGATACAATAATATTTAGCATCAAAAGTTTGAGGTCAGGTGATTGAGATATTTTAGTTACCTTATCTATATAGGACTGATGAATGGGATCATGAATAATGATCAATGTGTTCATGATGATAGGTAATCCCTTGGAAATGTATTTTTGATAGGTCATGGATTCCCCACATTACGAATAGAGTTAGAAACTCCTCAACTCTTAGGGAATGTGTAATATATCCTTGGAGTGGGGTACTCATTCATTCATCAAGATCTCCATGATGGGGTGTGGGTTATCTAAAGAGTTTGGTTACTCCATCAACCTATGTTTATCATTTAGAGAGGTTCGAGACCCCAATTATAGTTTTTAGAGGTGACATAGGTTGATAATTGTGTGGTTTCGGTTCAGTGTATGTTTTTTGGGCTGACTCTAATATAGATGGGTTGTGTTGTAAGAGACTCTCTTTTATGTCCAGATTTTTTCTCCTTCTAAGAGTGTTTGGGTTTTGTTCCTTAGAATTTCTTTTGTGGTTTTGGGTTATTATTCTTTATAATTTCACATTTATGGGTTTCTATCGTCATTATTAGTATGTATATACTCACCCATTCACTGTAATTTCTCATAAACGTGTCATGTGTTATGCATATGATAGATAATTAATCAAAAAAATAATTCAACACGGTATTGGTTGATCATATTTGTTCTTGAAAGTTATAAAAGAAAAATAATTATTGTTTAGAACTATTTGATTATTGAGACCGCATCACCTCAGTTCCATTTGTTGGATATCCATTTTGATCAGTTTGGTGTGTATTTTGACCTTTAATTTATGTTTTATGTACTGGTTGTTTTTTTGTGTATCATATAATTTGTTATATGAATTATAAATTTATTTTATTTTATTTCTTATATACTATATTATTTTTTCATTTTTGTAAACATTCAATTTCAATAACTTAAATTTGGTTAAACCTCACATTATATGTGATATTTTTACTTGATTCTAGTCGCTAACCCCTGGCCCATACAAGGTAGGATATGGGTGGCACTTTTGACCTACTAACAACCCATGTTGGGTCCAGGTTGGTTGAGATATGTAACTTGATGTTTCTACTGGTTTATAGAGAGTATATATTTGATTAATTCTTTATGAAGAAAAATTATTTTTAAACTATTTTAACATATACTATCAATGATTTTCTTACAGATGGAGAATGAATTGGATTACCTATAAAAGGGAGAGCCATATTATATATTTTATATGAAGACACACAATTGAATTGGATAGAATAAAGTATAAGGCTGTGTTTTATGGGTTATAGTAGATGTATTCTTACTAATCATATACATCAAATGAATATCTTTGAATTAATAAAAATTATATAAAATTAGAATAGATGGATATCTTTTAGTGATGAAAAATATGTTTTTATTATTTAAATTATGAAAAACTTTTAGAGAAAAACTAAGAAGATTGTGAAGATGATAAATTAATAAAATAAAAAGAAGGATCATTAAAAATATATTAAGTAGATGATGAAAAGTGATAAAGATAGAGGTGTTAGGTTAGTAACAAATAAATGTTTTTTCATGATAATGGCAGGAGTCTAATTTTTTGTTGATGCATGCCATAGTAGATCAATGCATATTCGAGATATGAGCATTTAAGATTTTTGGAATTTTCAAATTTACATATGACTCGGTATGATTGGTACCCCACACATTTTTTGTTTTGGTTACTACTAAACCTCAACGTGAATTTTAGAAAATCCATAAAATAGTATTTTTTGTAATGTAGTTTAAAAAATAAATATCTCTGGAGTGATCATATCATATGGTAAGTTTTTAAGGTTTTTCCATTTATAAATCTCCATTTCACTGTCTATAATGTTAATTTAATTATTTATAAATATTACCATATTTTAAAATTATTTTAATGATATATTAAGAATTAATTTTCATTTATTGAGTATTTTGTGTTGTAACAATTTTAATCTTATATATATTGAAAAAAAAATTTATGAGAGTTTTATTGAAATTATTTTAATTATTGGTATAAAAAATATATATATTTAATTCATTCATGTTCATTGAAAAATTGATACTCTAAATTTATTGAAACCCTAAAAAGAAATATAATAATAATTATCTTACCATTCTCTCTAATATGATATTAATGAGTGAAAGAAAATATTATTTATAATTATATTTGAAATTATAGGTTACCTAATTAATATGGGTCAAATTATTGATATTTTTTATCCATGATGGACTACATCGTATTTGGAATTTGTGTCCTATGATTTTCATAGTCTTAAGGAATGATTATTTTTAATGACATTGTTGTGACTTCTATATAAAGGGATAAGAGTTTTTATTTTCAAGATTTTCATTTATTTATTACTTTTTACAAATTTTAAAAATGGGAATAATTATAAAATATGATGGAATATATAACTAAGACACTGTGAATTCATAAATTATTCTTTGCAGCATTTTTATATGTTATCATGATACATTGTAAAATTAGCATGGGATGAGAAGTTGATAATGTGGGAACCTATGATTGAATTTGATGTATCAAATTGAAATTTATATGAAATTATTTAATATTTTTTACATGAATCATTCATGACTTTAATTTTGTATTATTGAATGACATATCAAAGAAGAATATTCTATTATTATTGCAAGAATCAATAAAATTTGTACATATTGTTTTTAGAAAATCATTAAATGAAAATTTGGAATATTGTTTATTACTAGTAGGGAGAACATTATCTAAATAAAAACAATCCAATATTTATCATAGGTTATTAGAAACTTCCCTTTCTTTTTAAATTTCTTTACTTTTATTAAGCTGATCGTTATATGAATTATGTAAATATAACACTTTCATTTTTATTTAAATTATACAATTTTTCTATGATTCATTTGACCTCTACCTTATAAAATAAAATCTATAAGAATTAACATTAATTTATATATAAACATCTGGGAAAAAATGATATGTTTTTTTAGAATAAAAATATAAACACCATCACATCATTGTTTGGGAATAAGGATGTTTGATACATACACATCAATAACTAAACTGAAAATTTATATTATTTTATTTCTAACTAAAACATAATTAATATTTTAATTATACATTAGATTAAAAAGGTATTTATGTCAATATTTAGTGAAACAACTATAATGTATATTTGTATATGTTTTTTTTGGAGCCAGTGATATATTATTCTAGAATTATCATAATTGTTTTTTATATTTCACATTGAAGAAAAATAAATATCTTCGAAAATGAGTGGGGTTTCCTAGACCAAATAAATAATTATACATCCAATATAAAAAAGAATGAATTTTTTATGAAATGGATTACTATTATGTTATATTGAGATATATCAAGTCAATATCATACAATTTATTTAACATTTCACTATTTCAGTGTGTTTGGGGAAAAATTGAGAATGGAGTGAAGATTGAGGATGGATTCACAATAGTTAATCTTCATCATGAAAAATTTAAATTTTAGAATTATCATTTTATATTAGAATTATAGTATAAACATGTTTTTTATTCTAGTATTACTGATACATTAAATTTTTATGTCATAATTTATATGACTAGAATATGTTCCTACGATTTTTATTATTTCAATGACATTTATGGTGTGAAAAATTCAATATCTGATGCAACAAAAGATATTTATAAATTAAACACTGAGGAATAATTTATATGATTGTATGCCAAATGTATGAAATTTGATACATGTTTTATACGAATTTTAAATTCATTTAAATGTCAAACATTCGTTTGTGAATATATTTTCTTAATAAAATAACTTTTTTCCTTATTTTATTTAATTTTTTTTATTCTTATTTGGAATTATTAGTATTAAATTAGTTTTTAAACATATAATTTTTTCTAAATTAATAAAAATTCTAGTATATACATCATTTAAAACAGCATTCCATTCTTTATTTGTATTCTTTATATTTTTAGAGTGTTTTTTATATATCTTATCATGTAACCCCAATCCTTGAGTTTCATGAACTCATTTTGTACAAAAATAATTTTTAATATTTAATTTATATTGTTAAAAAATAATGATTCATTAAAATTGGTTTGAATTTTTAAATGAACTATTAATTACAATATTTGTAGAAACAAATCCAAAATCCATATTAACCATTATTTTAAATTGAAAATTGAATACATGATTATCAATGAGTTTAGTATCATACTTATTTTAAATTCATTTTTTGAATTTTTATTCATATATATTTTTTAGTGAATTAATTAGGTTGATGTGGCAATTTATTAATTATTATGTTTTTCACATTGAACTATATTTTTGGGATAAAATTTAGAATTTTATATAAAAAATCAAAGATATATATAATGTTGTTTTATTTATCATGTGTATTATGATATAAATACTACCATGTATGATAGTAAAATAATTAATGTGACTACTAAAATTGCTGATTTAGTTTATGGGATCTCATATTATGTATTATCTATTAAAAATAGAAATGAATAAATAAAAGGATCTGACTATAATGAGATTCCTCCCATAAGGGATCATTGAAACATAAAATAAGGCTTTAAGTCTCAAAGGAAAACCACTAAGAGATAACTCAAATAAATTTACTTCATTTTTTGGTTTTATATCATTCTAACAAGTACTTATAATATAAATTTTGAAAGACCATGATAAAAACTACTAGAGAAAATTCAATGATGAATTTTGGTTATTAGTCCAAGTATGATTGATTTTTTCTATGAATTTTTTGTATTATTTTAAAATTAATGAGAGTGAATAAATTTATATTTTCTTATTCTTATAATAATATATTATCGATGAGGTATTTCAAAAATTTATTTTCTGAATTATGGAAAAATAAACATGGCAATATAAAAGTAAAATAAAAATAATAATATTTTGGATGAAATTCAATTTCAAAATAAACAATGTTATGTTATTATTTGGATGAAATATAATATAACTTTAATTTTGAGTGGCACAAATTATATAATTCGATGCGTTGGACTATGTTCATATTTAGTTACTTTATTTACCTTTTAATTATATTTTCCAGATACATTTATTTTTCATTATAAAAATATAGACATTTGTTCAAGATTTAATATTAGTTATTTTTAGTAACATGATAAACATATATATAGGCTATTTAAGAGAGAGGATTTTTTTTATTAGAAAACAATATGGTACTTACAATGAGTTGAAGATGATATTTTTTATTTTAATATGAAATGGTAAATGAAATTATCACTAGTGTTGTCATTATTTAGTGACATGATAAAATTATTTTTAACAACAATATGAAACTATTATGATATTTTAAAAAAGAATAATAATATAAATTAGAATGCATGTGGAAGATAAAAAATCAAAATCCAGAACATATTATATGATTTGACACATGGACTAAATCATTGGAACAAAAACTGAAATTAATAGACTAAATGGGAATTGAATGGTATTTTTGGTTATTTATATTCATATGATTGTATTTATATATAAAGTAATACAATTTTCCATTTATCTAATTTTTTATCATTATAAAATATTTGTAGTAAAAATTAATAATTATAAAAATTCAACATATAACCCACTAAGTAATTATAACATTAATATTGATAAACAATAATTTGTTATAGGGCTTAAATGGCAAGGAAAATTTTGGGGCCTATATTTGATGTAAACCCTTCAAATGTAAATGCATGAAGTGGAGGTAATTCTAGAGTTAAAGAATTATAATTTTTAGTAAAAAATAATGTTGAGGATTTGGAATTATTTATTACAAAATTATAAAATGTTTTTCAAAAAAGTGAAAAATATGCATTTTTAAAGAAAAAATATTATAATAATTTATTATTATTTTTTAAATATAATTTATGTCTTATAATTTATTTATGGTTAGGTTAAAAATTATATGGAAATACTAAAATATCTTATGATTAATCCCATTGAAACTTATCATTAATTTAAAATAAATTTTTATGTAATAGAAGTTCAAGGTCATTTTTATCTTAAGGTAATTTTAATTAAGTATTTTTATCTTCAAAAAAATAGTAATTATATGGAATTTTGAAATAATAATCTTGAAAATTTATATTTCATGATCTTATAATTACAAAATTAGGAATTAGTGTTGGTGGTAGCTAAAGCATGTATTTCCTCAAATGATCCAGGAGAAATTGTACATCACATGCCTCTTGGTTAATATTTTCAAAAAGCGTGGGATGACTAGTATGAAATCGAAGAAGAACATCCAAAGATATTGCATATTTTGTGAGAAATATATAATATAACTCTAAAATGAAAATACTTATGAACTATAATGGTTTAGTTTATCTGGAGACTAGACACATAAAAAAATATATAGGTATAATATTATTTATCTCAAATATCATTTTTTAGATAAGACACCCTTTAATACTAATCATACGTTGTACCGTTCGTTATAACTTAGAGAATAATTAAAACATAAGAAGGTGTGATATCATATGATCAATAATAGTAAACATGGGATATGTCAATAAATTTTCATATTTATTCATTTCATGACAACAAGGGTATGAGAACATTATATTATAAAATAGTAAATAATTCCAAAAAATCCATTGATCATAATCATGAGTCATGGAATAAAACATTAGTATGTC
Organism: Viscum album; assembly: GCA_963277665.1. Classification (NCBI taxonomy): domain Eukaryota; kingdom Viridiplantae; phylum Streptophyta; class Magnoliopsida; order Santalales; family Viscaceae; genus Viscum; species Viscum album. The sequence goes on from OY728159.1 coordinate 1,870,976,209, forward strand.
ACAATATTGCGGAATCATTCAAAAATCAATCGTGATCCTCAAGTCCGAATCATAATCATTTCAAAATTTTATAAGAGGGTTTCAACACAATAGAAATATAAGGCATATCATATGTCAAGGTAAACTATGGAGGCCATTATATCATACCGGTCCATACATCACCACATGCTTCCTATATCATATTACATTAGGCATAAAAACATATTTCCTATAGACAATCAAGCACATAAAATTATTTTCCATACACATTGGAGGGATGTATAATTCAATTCCCACCGTTATATAATGAAAACCATACATATGTGTGCCACAATATTTTAAAACATCCCTTATATCATCATGTCATTAAACGTGGAAAATAAAAAGGGTTTTATATACCCATCATCATATTAATAATTATCTACATAATTTAATAATAAATATAGAATCATTGGGTCGTGTCCCTATTAAATAATAAAAATCCAGAAATAATGTTGACATTGATAATAAATACCTTTACATGTTTATTTTGACATTTCATTAAACACACGAGACAGTATTATGTTTCATTTATGAATGAATAACATAAAATTCATAAAATTTTGTGAAAATTCCGTTCATTGAAAATTACTAAGGAAAAATATAATATAATATTCAAATAAATGAGCAATTATTATTATGGTGAAATTTATTCATTCCGTATACATTAAAACCAAACTTTCTTTTCATACCGTTGTAAAAAGTCAAAAATGATTTATTTAGAAACTGTTTAGAAATATAAAATTTTTAAATAAGGAAAATTAATGTAAAATTTAGATAAATGTACCTTTTAAAAAATTTCATTTATAGAAAATAAATTTTATAACCCAATTTTTAGGAGTATGGACATGGAATAAAAATTCCACAACTAAAAATGAATAAAGGATGGTTTTCTTTAAAAAACACTAATTTTTTTAAAAAAACACAGAAAAATTGTAATTATACATTAAAATAGTAGTAATAACTATAGAAAAATAAAATAAAATTGTTTAATGGATATGATCTATAAAATTTACCACAATGGGAATATATCATAGACAAACATTAAATGAAATGACAGTGTAAAATATACCCTTACCTCAAACATTGTATTGGTTCATACGCTTTCGAAGCTAATATATAAAAAATATATATATATTGTAAATTGTTATATAAAGATATTAATATAAATATTAATGTGTACTATACATTTATAATTTTTGAATTATCCTTTTATTAATAATTCCCTAATAAAATGGACATTCAAGGGAAAACTGGTTTGTTTTTCATGCATGTTTCAATTTGATTGTCCTGGTACATGCACCTTGGTGATGTTTGTGTAATAAATAGAGTCATAATCATTTAATATTAATAATATATCATCTTTATATCCATTTTTTAACCATTAAAATAAATCAGTGATGAAATGTACATTACATCACTTCATAGAGATGGTAGTCTGTGTGTACAAACTAGTGATGATACCAAGTTTTGGTGGTTGGAATGAAATGAAGGTAGATAATATCTCACAATACAATAAATATAACTATCATAAATATCAAATATATTAATTAAATATATCCTTATTATTATTCATGTGTGGTGGAATTGATAATGACATTCACCACTTTGTAGAGGTGGTAGTCCACACGAATGAAAGTACGATTTATAATTTTCCAAAATATGGAAATACAAGAAGGAATATAATATATAATAATTATAGAAGAATAATTGTTACATAAAATAATATAATAACTGAATTCATAATTATAACTAATCATTAATTATGGTGATGGAAAATGATTCAATTTTGCACATAGAGATGTCATTCCACCCATACACATGAACATTACTTTTATTCACCATTAGATGGCAGGAGGTATAAAATCAGTGTTCCATCATCACAATATAAGTTAAATATATTTATGAAACTATATTAATCATATTTTTATGGATATATTATGTTTATGGATGTTTGATTAAGATATAAAATTGAAAATAATTTGTTAAGAGGTATATATCTTTGTGGAGAAACCTCTACTATCATACATCATAAGGCATGAAAGGATACTATTATGTTAAAAAATGACATATATGGTGTGATTATATATTTTAGTAATTAATTTGGGATAGTAAATTCTTAAATAAGAGTATATTAAAGTGTGAATATGAGAGGATAGGTAGCTGGCTTTTATAATTGAGGGAGAGGATAAACCTGAAACTTTTCAGAAGATTAATATATATTGTCATATTATACAATCATAATTAAAAAAAATAAATCATCATTTAATATTAGAAGTTATAAGGTAAAAATATTCCCATAATATAGGTTTTTGAAAAGTTTTTTGGCTATATTAATGATTATTACTTTACTTTAACCCCTCATCAACTCCCTTTAACCATTATCATGATAATGAATATCTACCTCGGTTACCATTCATAATGACAAAAAATTAATTTAATCTTATTATATAAAATTAATTTTTATTATAAAAATTATATATTCCATTTTAAAATATAAAATCTCCATAAGTGGATGAAGTTAATATTAAAATAAACCTAAAAAATTTGATAAACATATATATTCTAGAAAAATGAATTTTTCAGTAAATAATGTTTTTATTCCAAAAATTTGAATAATATATATTCCAATAATATTAAATTTAATATTTTTAATCAAAGTAAACTAATTAAATTTTAAAATAAATTCATAATAATATGCAACTTTTTTATTACATGAATGGAAAATTAAATTATTCTTTAAAATCAGTATTTTACATTATAAATGTAAAAATTAATCTTTTAGGAAAAATTACAAAATTTACAATAAGAAATTTTTGATATGATATTTTTAAAAAATATACACCTTTTATAAAGTAAAATAATTATATGTTTTAGAATATAATTAATATATTTTCTCAGAAAAATTAAAAAAACCATTTTTAAAGAAAAAGTATTTTTGAATCATATAATGACTTCAATGAAAATTTAGTTCATAATTACTAATATACAGAGAATAAATTTTTTTTGAGTGGAAAAATGATATATATATATATATATTGCTTAATTTGGTTACAAATATTTAAACTCTATAATTCAACAACAATGTTATTTAGGCCAAATTTAAAATAACTATATTTTTATAGTACATCCGTAGGGTGTTTAAACTAGGTGTTTCAGGTATAGAAATAAATCTATGAAAAAAATATAACTAAATGAAAGTATATCATAAAATCATCAAGTGATTTATTCTAAAACCCTTATAATAATTTACCTCCCAAATTTTTAAACTCTGATAAATTTTTTTTGGATACTTCTATATCCTCGCATCATCAGTTTCCCTTGTAACATACTAAACATTTTGGTTTCAATATAAAACATTAACCATGATAGTGGTCTAGTTTTTAAACACCTAATATCATTGATATATAATTTCCACTACTTTTCACTCATAAGATATATCATTCTACCATGGTCTGTACACAAATTTTAGTTAGTGTGAAGATCAATTATGAACTTACTTACGAAATATACATAGAACACATTGTTAACTTGGTCAATATTGGGTGGAAGTAACAAGAAATAAACAATTGTATTTATTTGGTAAATAATATCAAAAAATAAATATATATTTAATTTTTAGCTCTCCATTATTTTTGAATCACATAAACATCATTCATAATGAAATTAATAGGAATACATTTTCACTAACATTGAATTTCACATCATTCTGGTGATTATAATTATAACATTATTGCCAAATCTTCACATGTATGATGTGATTTTGAATAGATATAAATGTTTCTTTCGTTTCCAGATCTACCTCAGGCCCCAATAAATTTCTTTCCCCAACATGATATGAACATTTCGGTGCTCTACACTTCCTTCCATTGAAAGATTGAAAATGACCCATTTGTATGTTTTGTGAAAGATATTTTTATAAAAATATTCACATAGAGTATTGATTTGATATTAACATTTATTTAATTAAAGGTAAAAAGATCTCTATATATCCTTTAAGATTTCAATGATGCTTTTATAATGATAAATTTGTTCGAGGAGGAGAAGAAAAATTTAAAATAATATATTGTTGAGTTAATAAGTTTTTCCTTATGACTTTTCCGTTCCTTCTTGTTTTGAAAATCACAAACACCTTATCTTTAAGAAAATTGTTTTCTTAAGGAAGATTGCTTTTATAAGGAAAATTGCATTCTTAAGGAAAATCGCATTTATATGAAAAATTATCCTTATCATATTTTCATCCATATTTTTCTTATGTATGAGATTCGGATTCATTTTCTCGGAATCGTTGAAACTTTCATATAAAGCATTCTGTTTTATGGTTCAGATTCTGGACAAGAACTATAAGGAAGTTTCATTTCGAATTCCGGATATGAACTCTGACTAAGTTCTATTCTAGATTCAGGATACAAATTCTGATGACGAATTCTCCTTACGAATCTTGATGATGAATTCTCATTACGATTTCTGATGACGAATTCTCATTCCGAATCTTGATGATGAATTCTCATTACGATTTCTGATGACGAATTCCTATTCCGAATTATCATTCCTAATTCACCTATTAAACAGAATTTGAGTATCTTTGTTTTATACACTCTGAATTAATTTGGACTCCGAAAAATATCTTTGTTAGACTCCGAACTTTTATATTTCTTACACTTCTAAAATTTGTCTACTCTTTACTATTGTTCTTTACACTCCTAACCTTCACTCCGAAGTTTTCATTCATAACTTTTATGTTAGAGTTAAAACGATGTCGTACATTCTGTTATACTTGTTTTGTTATAAAACGATGTCGTCTGTTTTGTTTTAAACTAACCGTTGTCTAAGTGACACGTGTACAGGTCCCTCCGATCTTTAAGGAAAATATGATCGTTGGAGAAGGAGCCGACCTTACCTATAAATAGGAGCTCATATGAAAGAGCTCGTAGCTGGAGATAGCTGATGAAAGTGCTGAAAGGCTGAAAAATTTGCTTGAAGTAATTTCTAGAGAGATAGGCTCTTATTAACTCTCAAAGCTTCGTGCGACTCCGAATGTTGGTGATTACATTCGAGGGCTTCCGGGGATAGGAAGACAGAGGTTGCTGACTACCTTAAAGTTTGAGGGATTTCTTGATGAGGAAGACAGAGGTTGCCAACTACCTTGAAGTTGAGGGCTTGCGGGGATAGCAAGACAAAGACTCTGATCTTCGTATCGAGGGCTTACCCTGGTGTGGGTAAGACATACTTGCTTGAAAGTATAAATCAAGGGACCTTTATCCAAGGTTTTTGGATACCCTTCTCTTTAGGTTAAAAGACTAATATCTTGTTACTTGTAGTTTAACTACTTGTTTTATTTCCGCTGCATTTTGTATTATAAGGAAAGTATACCTTTCTTATACTTCCTTATTTGTACTCTGATTCATTTAGAATCTATATGCTTTACTGTAGAATCTCATATTGTAATCTTTTGTTAAGTTTCAACTTCCGGAACCATATTTTCGGAACCCTCATTCGGAATCTCTTTCCTAGTTTGTATTCGGTGTTAGAGGTGTTGTGAATTTTCTTAGTTTAACATTGTTAAACTTAGCCTTTTCCTTTGCTTAAGGAAAAAATAGTTATTCTTAATTAACTTTAAAGGTTCCAAAGGAATTTTAAAATATACAATTCACCCCCCTCTTGTATATTGAGCATCTCATACTATATTTCGATCCTACAATTGGTATCAGCGGTTGGAAACCTCTAACTATATACCAATCTTATAATTGGTATCAGAGAAGGTCTCTGAAATACTTGTACTCACATACATGTTTTTCTTGCTCACTTTATCCTTCCGAACTTTGTCATTCCGAATTTGTCCATTCCGGACTTTCTCATTCCGAACTTTGTGATTACAATTCTTTGCTACTAACAAGTTTGTGTGCAAAGTTATTTCTAGTATGGCAGGAATTAATGTTGGATCTATTGACAATCTAAATCCGACAAGACCACCTATATTTGATGGTAATGACTATGAATACTGGAGAGATCGTCTGAAGACTTTTGTTATTAATACAGGAGTAGACAACTTTGTTATGCTTACTGGTGATTATAAAATTCTTGACAAGGAAGTCAGATCTTTTACTAACCAGGAAAAGAAATAATATCAACTCAACTATAAGGTATGCAACACATTACTATGTTCAATGACTAGAAGTATATATAGCCAAATTTCTTCTTGTGAAGCAGCTAATTGTATATGGAAGAAGTTAGAGGTTACACACTTTGGGACTTCTAAACTGATTGAGACTAGAAGAGCTATTCTTAGAGCTGAATATCGTGGCTTTAATTTTCCTTATGGAGAACCTATCTGTAATGTTCAACAAAGATTTATGAACATTGTCAACAGTCTACAATCTATGGGAGAGAAAGGCTTAGATGATGAAGCTCTTGTGGACAAGATAATTGACATTATGCCCAATGAGTGGGAATCCAAGAGAACAGCTATAGATGAAAACAGAAAGGTCACTCAAATTACTCTTGATGAATTATTTGGAACTCTTCTACAACATGAATCAAGAATGAAGAGAGATGCTGACAACATCAAGAAGAAGAATGGAAATGGTACGGTTGCTTTTACCACAACTTCAATTCAGATGAAAGCTAAGACTCTTGAGAGAGTTACCATATCCAAATCTAAGAAAGTCATTTTCCAATCCGAATCTAGTGAGAGTGAAGTCTCAGAAAATGAATTAGCCAATCTGGCTTGAAGGATGAACAAGATAGCTGGACAGAGAAACTTTCAATCTAAGTATAAGAAGAAGGACAGGAAAGATAAGAAAGATGGAGGAGTTACTTGTTATGAATGTAAAAGAGCTGGACATATTAGACCAGATTGCCCTATGCTGAAAAAGAAAGAATGGAAGGAAATAAATTCAGCCCGGAACAGAAAGATGTATTTTAAAGCTAAAGCTAAGAATGTTTTGAAAGCTAATGACACATGGAGTTCCAGTGGTGGTGACTCTTCAGATGAATCTTCTGATTATGAATCTTCAGGACAGAAGAATCTTGGTCTTATAGCCAGATTACCTATTGATAATCATTTTCTTATGGCTAAGGTACAAAATGATGAATCATTGACCAATGATTCGTTAAATTCTAATGATAGTAAGTATTATAACTCTTCTGATGAAGAATCACCTTCTGATGAAGAAAATACTTTACCTACTTATGAAGAAGTCTCTAGGTTTGCTGAACATCTTGAGATTGAGAATTCCAAACTCAATAAGAAACTTGATAAGGAAAACTCTAGAAATTCTATTCTTACAAAAGAGATATCAGATCTTTCTAAATATCTTGATAAGAAAAATGATGATTTTGAAAGTATTTCAAAAAATCTTGAGGAAGTAAGTTCTGAAAAGAACAAACTTTCTAAATAATTAGAAAAAGTAATTTCTAATAAAAATGTTATTGAGCCTAACTCTAGTTCTAAAACTAATGATATTGAGGATAAAAACTTGGTTGTAAAACTCAAGTCTGAAATTTTTTCCTTAAAGAAGTGTTTATCAAACTTTACCCATGGTAAGGAAAATTTTGATAAGATGTATTCCCAAATACGACCTTTAAGAAATAAATCTGGATTTGGTTATACCCATGAAAAAACTATTTTCAGTAACAATTATTTTGTTCCTCAAAGTGCTCCATTTTGTACCAAGTGTCAATGTGGTGGTCACTGGGCAAAGAATTTTTCCTTAAACAAAACCCAATCTCTAGGATTTCACAAAGCCTACTTTTCTAAGAAAATGTGGGTTCCTAAAATTTTATTGTCTGGAAATCTCGGATCCAAACAAGTTTGGATTCAGAAAGTCTAATTTTCTTCTTGATTTCAGGATAATAAAGAAAGTACCAGCAACAATACATGGTACATGGATAGTGGATGTTCCCGGCACATGACTGGTAACAAAAGCTTTTTTGAAAGGATTATCAAAACGAAAGGAGGAAAGGTAACTTTCAGAGACAATGTTAAGGGAGAGATTGTTGGTATTGGTAATATTGTTCTTTTAGGTAAAACCTTGATTTCAAATGTTCTTTTTGTTAAAGGTCTTAATCACAACCTCATTAGCATAAGTCAGTTATGTGATGAAGGTTACCTTGTGAATTTTTGGAATGATAAGTGTTTAGTTCACAATTCCAAGGAAGAATTTATTCTCTCAGCCATTAGGCAAGAGAATGTTTACACCTCAAACTTAGAATACCTAAGAAGCCAAGATTTACCTTGCCTAAGTGCAATGGAAGATCATTCTTGGTTATGGCATAGAAGATTAGGACACTTTAATATGAGGAACCTATGTAAACTCTCTAGGAAGAAACTAGTTAAGGATCTACCGGAGCTTAGATTTGATTCTTCTAAAGTTTGTAATCCTTGTCAATATGGAAAGCAACATAAATCTAGTTTTAAGTCAATCGGTGAAGTCTCAACAACTGATGCATTACAGTTAGTGCACATGGATCTTTTTGGTCCAACAAAAACTAGAAGTATTGGAGGGAAATATTATGTGTTTGTTCTAGTTGATGATTACACTAGATTTACTTGGGTCTATTTTCTAGCAAAGAAATCTGAAGCCTTTTCCAATTTCAAAAGTTTTAGAGATCAAGTTAAAAATGAGAAAAACCTTCCATTGAAAACTATTCATAGTGATCATGGAGGAGAATTTCAAAATTCTGATTTTGAAACTTTTTGTAGTAAGAAAGGTATTACTCACAATTTTTCAGCACCTAGAACTCCTCAACAGAATGGTGTAGTTGAAAGAAGAAATAGAATTCTTCAAGAAATAACTAGAACCATGTTGAGTGAATATTCTATTTCTAGAAATTTCTGGGATGAAGCTGTAAGTACTGCTTGTTATACTATAAATCGCGTTTTGATTAGACCTTTTCTTAATAAAACTCCTTATGAGTTATGGAATGGTAGAAAACCAAGACATTCCTACTTCAAGGTTTTTGGATGCAAAGTATTCATTTTGAATACTAAAGATAACTTACATAAATTCGCACCAAAGTCTGATGAAGGAATTTTCTTAGGATATTCCACAACTTCTAAGGCTTATAGAGTTTTTAATAAAAACACTTGTACTGTTGAGGAAACAGTACATGTAAAATTTGATGAGTCAGATCCTTTTGTTTTTAAACCATCTCAACTTACATCTTCGGATATGTTTTCAAAAACTGATTGTCAACCTTTGATAGAAGAACCTTCTGATAAGGAAATTTCTCTAGAAGATACTTTTGAAACATTTACCCCAGAAGACTTTATACCCTATGTTGATGAACAGGTTTTACAAAACCCAAATCAGGTGTTTCTTAAGAATCATCCTAGTGATAGTATCATTGGTGATGTAAATCAACCTGTAAGGACTAGAATTTCCTTAAGAAATGAAGTAGAACATCTAGCATTTCTTTTCCAATTAGAACCTAAAAGCACTGATGAAGCTTTAGGTGATGATGATTGGATTAAAGCCATGCAAGATGAACTAAATGAGTTCGAAAGGAATAATGTCTGGACCTTGGTTAAAAGACCTAAGAAAACTTCTGTTATTGGAGTAAAATGGGTTTTCAGGAATAAATGTGATGAAAATGGAGTCATTGTTAGAAATAATGCTAGACTTGTTGCTAAAGGCTATAATCAACAAGAAGGAATAGACTATGAAGAAACCTATGCTCCAGTATCTAGACTTGAATCTATCCGTATTCTACTTGCCTTTGCAGCATTCTTTAATTTCAAACTTTTCCAAATGGATGTGAAATGTTCTTTTCTTAACGGTTATGTTCAAGAGGATGTTTTTGTTGAACAACCTCCTGGATTTGAAGATACAAAACATCCTGATCATGTTTTTAGACTTACCAAAGCTTTGTATGGCCTTAAACAAGCCCCACGAGCATGGTATGATAGACTCACTGGATTTTTGCTTCAAAATAACTATGTTAAGGGAAATACAGATCCAACCCTTTTTATAATGAAAGACAAGAAAACTGTTTTGATTGTTCAAATTTATGTTGATGACATTATATTTGGTTCAACTCAGCAATCTTTGACTGACTCTTTTTCTAGTCTAATGAAATCTGAGTTTGAAATGAGTATGATGGGTGAGTTAACATTTTTCCTTGGTTTTCAAATTTCTCAAAAACCAGAAGGAACCTACATATCTCAACAGAAGTATATTAAAGATCTTCTTAAAAAGTATGGTTATGACAACACTAAGAGTATAAGTACTCCCATTGGTACCTCAAACTCTTTAGATCTTGATGAAGCTGGAAAACCAGTAGATCAAACATCTTTTAGAGGTATGATTGGAAGTCTACTTTACTTAACAGCTAGTCGACCAGACATAATGTTTTCAGTATGCTTATGTGCAAGATATCAATCCAATCCTATGGAATCTCACTTAAAGGCAGTAAAAAGAATTTTTCGCTACCTTAAGGGAACCATGGATCTAGGATTATTTTATACTTCTGGAAATGATTTTGTTCTAAAAAGCTTTTCTGATGCTGACTTTGGTGGATGTAGAATGGATAGAAAGAGTACATCCGGAACTTGTCATTTCTTAGGAGATTCTCTAGTTTCTTGGTCCTGCATGAAGCAACATTCTATAGCACTTTCCACTGCTGAAGCTGAATATGTAGCAGCTGGAAGTTGTTGTGCACAAGTGTTGTGGATGCCACACACTCTCACATACTATGGCTTGAGTTTTACTAAAACTCAAATTTTGTGTGATAACACAAGTGCCATTGCCCTAAGTAAGAACCATGCACATCACTTCCGTGCAAAACACATAGATATTAGGCATCACTTTCTTAGGGATCACACACTCATAGGATATATTATTCTTCAGTTTATCGGAACGCAAGATCAACTTGCTGATATTTTCACTAAATCTTTGCCTTCTGATAGACTTGAATATATTAAATAGAAGTTAGGAATGATAACTATAAGGTAATCTTTCTTAATTAAATTTCTGTTGAAAAAGTCTCCTTACAGTAATAAACTCCTTTTCATAGGGGGAGTACATTTGATTGTTTGTTTAACGAAGTTTTTCAAAATTTGTTTTCAAACTTTTCGGAACGAAGATTTCCGGAATGGAACTTCTGGAACTAAAATTTTCCAAATTGGACATTTTCATACAGAACACTTTTGGAATGGAAGTATTCGTATTGGAAATTTCCAGAATGAAAATTTACGTACTGGCAGTTTCATAACCAGATATTTTTGTACCAGTTTTTTTTCGTACTAAAATTCTTCGTAATGTATTTTTCGTACTAAGTTCTTCGTACTGATTTTCTTCTTATGTTTGTTCTTCGTACTGAGTTTTCCGTAATGAATGTTCCGTAATGAGTTTTTTGTACTAAGTTTATTTTTCATAGTAATTTTTTTTCGAAATATGTCTTCTCTCAATAAAGTTTTTTCTAGTCTGTGTTATATTACCCATTACGAATAATCCTCATAAGCCAATCTGAAAGGTATGGTTACCCTAATCAAGTTTTTGTAGTGATATTTTACTTGCTGGAATTTTCTTGATTTATGATTTCGGAATATAGTTTTCTTAACTCATTGTTCTAATAAAAAAAACCTCAAAAAGATCGGATTCAAGCTTCCAACCATCAGATCTGATCTCAGCTTATTCCAACCGTTAGATCAACCGTGGAAGGTGAACCGTCATATCGTTGCCTATATAAAGGGGACCCAAATACTCGTCCCACATCGATCTCAAAGCTCTCGTGTCCCGAATCTCTGCCTCTCTGATTTAAGGCCGTTCCGAACTTCAGTCTTCTCCGTTCCGAACTTCCTAGAGGACTTCAGATCCGAATGTCTGCGGAGTTAGCTTCTCAAGAAATGTCATCCACCAAGCCTATTTCTCAGTGGTTAGTTTACAGAGAAAGGTTGGTCCATCCGAATTTCTACAGCAACTACGATTCTATCATTTCAAAGAATATTAAGTTTAATGGCTGGGAAGATGTTGCGGTGTCAAAAACAGGGAACCAAGATGAAGTGTACTCAGACATACTTGTTGAGTTTTATGAGTCAGTTTCTTTCTTCATGGAAGATAATAGGGAGAAGTTCTCTTTTAAGTCTTATGGCGACACTTACATGCTTTCTCACACCAAGGATGCAAGCGTGGTAGGACTATATTATGAAGGAGAAGCCGAGTTTACTTCGCATGTGTTGCCGGATTCGAAGAGTAGTTTCAACAAGGAAAAAGCCTTAGAAACTCTCGGACTGGCTGATGACAAGGCTCCGAAGATTGCATGTCTTTCTACAAACATCCGGATTCTAGAGTTATGGGTACAAGGACTTATCGTACCAAGGAAATGTGATAAAGACAGCTTGAAGAAGAGTGAGATCTATATCTTAGATTTCCTGATAAATCTAAGGAATTTTAACTTGATGAAGAATATTCTTCTTACTCTTGAAAATTTGAAGAAAGGAAATCTGAGAGCTCAGATTATTATGTATCCAGCAATCATCTCCAAATTAATTGTTCGGTGCCTTGAGTCTTTCAAGGAGGCTTGAAAATCTAAGCCAAGAGTTTGCATGATCATGCTGGTCAGCGATGGTACTCTGAAAAGGATGGATGTGGCTTTCAACAAGGAAACGGGTGAGTTCTTTGATCTACCTGCTCAAGAAGAAGTGGCTCTGAAATCTGCTGATCCGAAATCATCTAAGCTAGTAAGGAAGAGAAAGCTTAAAGAAGTTGAAGAACAAGCAGAGAATCCTAAGTCTAAGGAAGTCCATTCTGCACCTCCAAAGCCTAATAAGAAGAAAGCCTATCCTGATGAGGTTGTTACAAAGTGGAGAGCTGATAAAGAGAAAAGGAAAGAAGGGGATCCACAGTTCGGATTGGACCCTGCGGAGGCCAAGGCTTTGAAGGAGAAAACTGCTGATGAGCTTGAAAGACAAGAAAAGAAAAAGAAGCTCAAGAAGAAGATGTCTGAGGCTAAGGTAGCTCAGGCCTTGTTAAAGTTAAATGAAATGGTTTCAGCAACCATTCCTGTTCCGAGATCTTTCTCCCTGGAATCTCTACCTGAGACTCCAGGAAGGAATTTCGCTGCTCCGGAAGAGGCTGTTGCTAAGGATACTGAGGAAGTTGAGCAAGTGGAACATATAGAAGAAGGTGCTGAAGGAAGTGGGGAAACCGGAGATGTGTTGAAACAAGTAGATGATTACAAAGGGACACCTTTAGAACACTTATCACTCCGTACATCAGAAGCTGAATCTTCGAAGCTAGTTAGTCCAGCAATGAAAGAAGAGAAACGAGAAGAAGAAGTTGCCTATCATAGAGAAGAAGAACATCTTTTACATGATATTGCTCAGATGAAAAACGTAGAGGTCAGTATTCAGGAAGTTTCTGATGAGCAAGATATTGTCGTTCAAGTTTCTGATAGTGAGAAGAAAACTCTGGAACATGATTCTATTCCGAAAAAAGATAAAGGGAAACAAATTCTTGCTGATACTCCGAGTTCAGAAAAGAGGATGAGAAAGGAAGCTGGTAGTTCTTCAAAGAGAAAGTTGGAGCTTATTGAGGAAGAAAACTCTCCAAGCAAGATTTCAGATTCGGAGTCATCCTCGTTGGAGCATGACTTTGTTGTTCAGTCCTTAAAGATGTTAGTGGGAACCATTCCTACCTTCTCTAGTATTGACTCAAGATGCCAGATGCTCCAACATGCGTTGAATCATAAAAATGACTCTGTATATATGGTTATGGATAAGTGCGTTGAGATTGAAGCTCAGTTAAAAACATTCTTTGTTGGTTACGAAGCTCATAAAAGATCTTGCAAGAGGATGACAAGCTGGTCGAAGAAGAATGTGGAAGAAATGAGGTTGCTTGATGAGTTTCAAGAAAATGTTAAAGATGCCATTGAGACAGAGGACAAGAAGATAAACGAGCTGAATTCCTCCTTTGATGAAAAGCTGACTGAAGAAAAGAACTTCCGGATCCAAGAAGTCAGGGATCTGAATGGGAAACTGAATTCTGTTTCTCAGAACTGAAAATTTGAAAGGGATCATCGGATCGATTTTGATGAAAGGATGAAGGCTGAAGAAGAGAAGATCAAATCTCAGGAAGAAAAACGGAAAGCCCAGGAAGAAAATATTGAAGCTCAATCTGCAAGAATAGTGGTCTTAGAGAAGCAAGATGAAGAAGATCATAAAGACCTAAAGAAGATCAAGACTATTCTTAAGGGGCTCATGTCGAAGGAAAAAAATCCGAAATAACCTAATCCGATCTTTTTGTTGTATTTCTTTGTTGCTGAGATTTCAAATTTAATGAAATTTGTGCTTGTCGTTTCCATTATTGTCATTACTAATCTTTCAGGTACTTTGTTATTTTTTCCATTCCCTCCAATTCTTTTTGAAAATCACAAAGGGGGAGATGGAAAAGATCCTTAAGAAAAAGAGGAACTCTAATAAGAGTTGATCAAAGGGGGAGAAAGAAAAATACCCAAGAAAAAAGAACTCTAATTAGAGTTTGTTTAAGGGGGAGTTTTTCTTAAAGAAGACCTTCTTATGAAATATCACTCCGGAAAAATGAATACAATCCTTAGAGTTTCAAAGCCTAAGGGGGAGTTAGTCGTATTCATCTATATCCTTAAAACAAGGGAGATAAGCATTAATATGTTTCTTTCTTCTTAGATTTTTTTTAAGGATGTTTGTGCTTTCCAAAAAGGGGGAGATTGTTGAGTCAATAAGGTTTTCCTTACGACTTTTCTGTTCCTTCTTGATTTGAGAATCACAAACACCTTATCTTTAAGAAAATTGCTTTTATAAGGAAAATTGCTTTTATAAGGAAAATTGCTTTCTTAAGGAAAATCGCTTTTATAAGAAAAATTATCCTTATCATATTTTCATCCATATTTTTCTTAAGTATGAGATTCAGATTCATTTTCTCGGAATCGTTGAAACTTTGATATAAAGCATTCTGTTTTATGGTTCGGATTCTGGACAAGAACTATAAGGAAGTTTCATTCCGAATTCCGGATATGAACTCTGACTAAGTTCTATTCTAGATTCAGGATACGAATTCTGATGACGAATTCTCATTACGAATCTTGATGATGAATTCTCATTACGAATTCTGATGACGAATTCTCATTACGAATCTTGATGATGAATTCTCATTATGAATTCTGATGACAAATTCTCATTACGAATCTTGATGATGAATTTTCATTACGATTTCTGATGATGAATTCTCATTCCGAATCTTGATGATGAATTCTCATTACGATTTCTGATGATGAATTCATATTCCGAATTATCATTCTGAATTCGCCTATTAAAGAGAATTTGAGTATCTTTGTTTTATACACTCTGAATTAATTTAGACTCCGAAAAATATCTTTGTTAGACTCCAAACTTTTATATTGCTTACACTTCTAAAATTTGCCTACTCTTTACTATTGTTCTTTACACTCCGAACCTTCAATCCGAAGTTTTCATTCCGAACTTTTATGTTAGAGTTAAAACGATGTCGTACATTCTGTTATACTTGTTTTGTTATAAAACGATGTCGTCTGTTTTGTTTTAAACTAACCGTTGTCTAAGTGACACGTGTACAGGTCCCTCTGATCTTTAAGGAAAATATGACCGTTGGAGAAGGAGCCGACCTTACCTATAAATAGGATCTCATTTGAAAGAGCTCGTAGCTGGAGATAGCTGATGAAAGTGCTGAAATGCTGAAAAATTTGCTTGAAGTGATTTCTAGAGAGAGGGGCTCTTATTAACTCTCAAAGCTTCGTGTGACTCTGAATGTTGGTGATTACATTCGAGGGCTTCCGGGGATAGGAAGACAGAGGTTGCCGACTACCTTAAATTTCGAGGGCTTTCTTGCTGAGGAAGATAGAGGTTGCCAACTACCTTGAAGTTGAGGGCATGTGGGGATAGCAAGATAGAGACTCCGATCTTCGTATCGAGGGCTTACCCTGGTGTGGGTTAGACAGACTTGCTTGAAAGTATAAATCAAGGGACCTTTATCCAAGGTTGTTGGATACCCTTCTCTTTGGGTTAAAAGACTATTATCTTGTTACTTGTAGTTTAACTACATGTTTTATTTCCGCTGCATTTTGTATTATAAGGAAAGTATAAATTTCTTATACTTCATTATTTGTACTCTGATTCATTTAGATTCTATACGCTTTAAGGTAGAATCTCATATTGTAATCTTTTGTTAATTTTCAACTTCTGGAACCATATTTCCTGAACCCTCATTCAGAATCTCTTTCCTAGTTTGTATTCGGTGTTAGAGGTGTTGTGAATTTGCTTAGTTTAACTTTGTTAAACTTAGCCTTTTCCTTTGCTTAAGGAAAACATAGTTATTCTTAACTAACTTTAAAGGTTCCAAAGGAATTTTTAAAATATACAATTCACCCCCCTCTTGTATATTGAGCATCTCAAACTATATTTCGATCCTACAATTGGTATCAGAGGGTGGAAACCTCTTACTCTATACCAATCTTACATATATATATCTTGATCCCATTGAAGGATTATTCTTGAAATCAAGGTAAACAAAAAATAAAGATCTGAAACAATAAAATATGGTACTCCATGAAATCTTACCAGTTATGTGATCTATATCCTTGAAATATGATCAAGAGAGAAATATTATCTTATTATAACGAAAGTTTCTGACTTTTTATGGAAATCGAATATAACCTAAATATTATTGTTCCAAATTTATGTTCATGGGGAGTCTAATCACACAATCCATGGTAATTTTTTCCCATTTCCATTCACATATGGCTAAGGTTTGTAACTTCTTATTTTACATTTTACTATCATCATTAGATTTCTCACATACCAATAATCAAGATACATACTCTACAATATCCATATTCATTATCCCACAATGAATACTCGTTCAGATCTATATACATCTTCATAATACTAGGATGAATAGATAAATATGAACTATCAGATTCATTCATCAACTATTTCAACATATCTGGTATTGATCAGACACATGTTCATTTCCTCAATCCTATCATAACATAATAATCATGATTGAACTCAAGAACATTTCTCACATTCTTATATGGTTCCACATTATCTTCCATAACCTCTTTAATCCTCTCATAGATGGATGATAGAACATTCATCTAAGAATGTTATGATCTTCCCCCTTTCGCCATGATCTCAGGATCCATCTTCAGTAAGTCCATAAATATTGGATCATTTTCAATCCTAATCTTGGATATACTAGCATGGTGTTTCTCACATAGAGCATCCATCACCTTGTTCTTCTTCCTAAGGCGGTAACATATTGAGTATTCATAATATTTAATCATATCTAACCATATTTTGAAGCTCATATTTAAGTATATCTATGTGAATATATAATTAAATATTTTATGAAACACATATATATATATCACACATTTCACAAAAAAAAATTCACAATATCATTAACATTAAAAGTACCACTGACAGATCTAAATCATGAGTGGGGTAGTGTAATAGTTGGTGTGCTAACTAACATTCTCTTCATCTCCATTAAATTATCTTCACATTCATATATCCCGAATAACATAACACTAATATGAGTAAACATTGTGAGTTAATTAGATATTCCTCATAAATCTATCATAAGGAACATATAGTATCAAGACTACCTAATAAAACTATGAATCTCGGTTACCATGGATGGTCTAAGAAATTTTGTAAAAACAATGATCATTCATTAATACAATGATAACTCCTTTCTTGTGATTATATGTCATAAAAATGAAATATTCTATAGCCAAAATTCATACAAGGTAAAACTTTTATGTATATTTTATATGTTTGAGGTCATAAATACAATCCTCAAATGATATTCATGGTATTAGTTACTATTGAAATATATAAAAATATCATCTATAAAGACTTCTAAAAACTAATATGTGTAATCTATAAGGACATTACTTATTAGATCCATGAAGATGAAGTAAAAATTGGAAACTATAAATGACATTTCTATAAATTAAATATGATCACACATCATTTTAAATGTTTTCTTTGGAATATCATTATTTATATCCCTTAATTGCAGATATCTAGAATAAAGGTCAAATAATAAAAAGTGGGAATCTCTGTTTTTTAGGTCAAGAAAGCCACAAATTCCAGGTAAAGGATACTTGTTCATTATAGAGACTTTTTAATGCTCCTAATACTCAATGAATATATAAATTTACTAATCATTTTTCTTAAAAAAACTAAAAGGTACACCCCCTAGTGATGAAATGAGGAATATTAATCCCTTATCAATATTCTATGTAGCACAAGGTATGAGTTATTTTGAAAAATAAACTTCCAAATTTAGGGGAAAACTAGGAAAGACCTCATGAAATACATCCACATATTCCTAAACAATTGGAAATCATTTTATTTTGGGTTTATCCCCAACCATTTGAGATAAATATCCGTCATGAATTGGAAGTAAGACCCATGTAATATAATTAACTCACATTAGAAGTTATTATTTGTACTTATACTATAAAATGATCATAATATGATTTAGAATATCAATTATTCCATTCCTTCCTCATCAATTGATATCATATCTATATATAAAAGGCAATAAAAACCCAAAATCACGTCAAATTCAAATAGATAGAGAATAAAAATATTTTCAAGATGTAAATTCCCACACAATTATATTTAATATGTTATATATTATTGAGATGTGATCATCTTACCATTAAATTTTTTTACAACTAACTCAATAATTAATCATTGAGGATAGGAATTAAAATTTATAGAGACATCTCATGATATAAATGAATTCATATGACTAATATGAAATAATATTATTCAGTATTAGAGTGTACATTCTACCTAATATATTCATAATTACATATTAATTCCCTTACGAAATCATGAAATACATAGTGCAAGCATCGAGATTCTTCAGTTATTGTGAGGACCAATATAAATATGAAAATCGTCTATATGATGTCTAAATCAGGACACCTTAATTTAAATTAATTAAACCACTAGTATATCCTAAATATTTTATATTAATCCTATATTTACATCATTCACATTGGTTTAAAAAGAAAATTTAAATTAACCCAATCATATATTATAGGATTGTGGAGCCCAATGTGCAGTCTTCGGCACACTCATTATATACCAGTGATGATAACATTATTAACCAATCCAACCCTTTATGATTTACTACCCATATATGAAATTGTTAGAAAACCATATCCACATTATAGTATCAGGAAAAATGTCATTTTATAATAAAACCACAAAATATCAACTTTACAAAATGTTTTGGATGTTATTATATACTTTAAATTATCACCAGTGTAACATCTCACATTATAAAACACACACACGCGTCTAAAATGGGTTGGATACAAGAACTCAAGTGTGCCTCCTCATACACTAGAGGCTTCCGAATATATATGGGGTGTGATATGTATAGTGGGGAGACTATACCCTATGGAATAGTGTACACGACAATGGGAAATAAATGATTACAAATACATATTATTGTAACATAAATTGCGGAAGTAGTACAACATTACACTGAGAAATAAAATAAGTAATAAAAATCCTATAATACTAAACCATGTAATGGCATGATGATATGTATAAACCTTAAACCTAAAGATTTAAAAATCAGGAGTTTTTATCAATAATTTAATTTATTTTACATCGAGGATATAATGAGGGTTAATTTTTTAATTTAATTAGTTTATAAATAATAAAAAAAAAATATGTATAAAAAGTGGATACTAGTAAAACATTATCCATTTCTTCCAAAATATCAAACTTTTAAAAGAATATATGATTTCTTATTCATGAAAAATCATCATAAAATCTATATTAACTTCCTCCATTTTCTTACCCATCCTTATAACCTATGAAAAATATATTAAAACTTTTGATGAGCATAAAAATCATAGTAATTGGAATAAAAATAATCAAATAAACCATAATGAATGGTTATAAAAAAAGATCTACATTATAATCATGGAGACGGTAGGTCATCCGTACTTATTAGTAACACTTTCATTATTAAATGATCATTTTGGAAAAAAGGTTAATATCATTTAATGTTACCATAATTATAATAATATCCATAATATTATATTAACAATTTGAAATATACTTATATATATCTTCCGTGTGATGTGGTGATAAAAAAAAGATCACATTGCTTCGTGAAGGTTATTGTTCACACGTACGCATGAATGACGTTATCATTTTTATTTTCATGGAAATGTAGGAAAATATATTATATATAAATATTTAATAATGATAAATGTGTCATGAATATCATATATGAACATTAATTCTATTAATATTACAATTATTTATAGATAGTGGTGGAAAATATATTATATAGGTTCGTGAGGTGGTAGTTCATCGTACACAAGAACAAATAATTATTTTTCCAATTTGACAAAAGTGGAGATGGATTTAGGTGATGTTATAGAAATAATATCATATCAGTATACTGAGTATAGTAGAGTTATTACTTAATCATGGTGTAATAATCATTTAAGGAAGTGGAAGATGAAATAACACAAAAACACATAATTAAAAATGATACCTCTTCTTTGTAAAATGTCCATTGATTAACAACTTAACACCTCTAGGAAGGGTGTTGTTCATAAATTAGGTCATCTAGAATTTGGGGTAGGAGTCATGGAAGATATTTTGTAGATATTATCTGAACGAAAAATGTGTTTAGGTGTATTTAAATGATAATAATGTGTTCCCTTTTATAAGAGAGGGGTGTGGCAATCTTGGGATTATTCAAAATATTAAATTAATATATATTAATATTTTCATAGAGAAGGGACCAAAGAGATTTATTTAGAATACACTATTATAATGGGTTAAAATTCGATCATTCAATATAACTTAATCATGTTTTGATAATTTTGTAAACCCTTATCCTATTGTTTTAACCCTTTAAAATATTACCATGATATCATGAAATTTACACTTCAAGGGCTAATATATTAAAATGAAATTTTAAATCACCAATAGATGAGTCATTTAATACATTTTAAGGCATATAATAATAATTTTTTTATTTTAATATTTATATTAATTTTTTATCATTTCATAAGATATCATTTATTTTAAAATTTCAATAATGTCAATTTCAACATTTTTCATCACATGACGTTAAAAATTTAACAAAAATAAGAAAAATTCAAACAAAAAATTCTGAAACGTTACTATATTTTAAAATTATTCTAAAACAATAATAGGACGACATTAATCATCATACATTATATTTATTTGATTAATTTTAGTATTATTTATTTGATATTTCCTTAAATTAAACAATTATTTTATCATCATTATGGAAGCGTTTAATTCAATTATTCCTTACCTAAAAATTAAAAATATGTTATCATGATGAAAAGGTTTTAGATTTAAAAATTTTACTTATAGTCAAACAAAAACACTATATAAAAACATATTAAAAATATTTTGCTTTTAATAAAAATAGTTTGACAAAATTGAATGTTATTTGAATATAATATTATAAATGACGCACATTCAACCAAATAGACTCCAAAGGTTATACCTTCAGCCCAATGATTCATTTGGTCAAAAGAAAAACTGATATAATAAAATTAGGAAAAGTGTTTGGATTCTTATATAAAATTTATGATATAATATTTACCCATTATGACCAAATTTTCCTTTAATATTGTTAATATTTTTTATAAAGTTATAAATCATTATATCAAAAAAAATGGAATGTTTACATAATTTTAACCATATGATTCGAAATATGGAATCAAATTTTTAAAATTCAAAAAAAAATGAATAAATTAATTAAAAACTAATCCCCTTGATAGAAAGAGAAAACGAGTTCTTAAAGTATTAACATTCAAAAGATTGAAGAGATTTTATATCCAATTTCATTGTTAAATTGATTCCAATGACCTATATTGGATTAAATGATAAAAAATTTATCTAATTATACATTAAAACTATTTGAAAATATGACTTAACACTATACACAATTTTTATTAATAAATTTTTTTTCAATTAAAAATAAATATGTTTTTCAAAATTTTTCAATAACATGAGTCTTATAAGAGAAATTCCAAAAAAATAATCTAAATTAAATTTTGATGCGCAAATTTCAATGAATAGTTTTATTTTTTTCAAATATCATTTATAAATGTTTTATAATAAATATTTAAGACATGTTATATATATAAAAGTTTCTAAAATAAATTTTTAGTAAAATAATATTTTTATCCATAAAACTAGATTTGTCACATACGCTCTTGAATATAGCGTATATTTAAATTAAAATATAATTAATAAATTCCAATAATTATTAAAAATAAAGATCCTATCATTACCTAGTTGTTACATTATTCCCTTATTTTTGAAATTACATCATCGTAGTTTTATTCACATATTAAATATGTGGGGATATATTTCCCTCAACAAATTTTCAGATTCTCATGTTGCCTATCAAACAATATGATTTTCCACAAATCCTTAATATTATGAGTTTATTTATTCTAAAATAATTTTCTCGGTGGTTTATAGCTATAATAGGTTGTTCCTCATAAGAAAAATTATCTTCCAACTGAACTACTTATGCGCTAAAAACATGAGATGTATCTGAAATATTATTTCATAACATTAAAATATTAAAAAAATTGGGTACCTAGGATAAAATAGGAGATAAGTCCACTCGATAAGATACAGATCCAAATTTCTATATAATATAATAAGACCTAATTAACCATATAATGAACATCCACTTCTTACCAAAAACACATCACATATTTTCAGGGGAAAATCATTGAGAAAGGCATCGTAACCTACCTAAAAAGAAAGATCAATCCTATTGATATCCACATAACTGTTCTATCTGATATGATTTTTCTTCATGTCTCATTGAATAAAATGAAATTTCTATTTCATTTCCTCTAATTATTTCGTTCCCATCAACTTCCCTTCATAAACTTCATCCCAAAATTCTAGTGTTTGACAACAATTTCTATATAATTCCTCAAATGGTGTAATGTATATACTGTAATTAAAACTATAATTATATGAAAGGTTTACTAAATAAATATTTTGATCCCTAATTCCCTGGTAATACATTAATCTAGCATGTGGAATATCCTCCAATGATGGATTATTTCATTCTATCAATCCATCTGGCTAAGGATGAAAGGCTATGCTGAAATTTAATTCAGTTCCAATTGATTTATTTAAGAATTATCCAAAACTATAATTGAACATAAAACAATGATTATATACATTAGAGATATAGACTCCATGAAAAATGAATATTTTTTAAAATACATTCCTGAATGTTGATCTAAATATAGTGTGTCTCGAATAAGAAGAAAATTATAATAATTAGTAAGACAATCAATAGTAACTCGGATCACATTGTTACCTTCAGAAGTATTTTGTAATCCCAAAACATGATCCACGGAAATATTTTCCCATGACCACTATGGAATTGTAAAAGGGTAAATCCTGACCTTTGAAAAATATAATTCTACATTAAACATTTTAAGATTCAAACAATTCATGCTAAATTCAATAATATCTCTTTTCAAAACCTCCCACCAATAATACTCTGGAATGTTTCTTTATATATAAGTACATCTAGTATGAATTGAAAAATTAGAACTACGAGCCTCACATAACAACTATTTATTTAACTATAAATCACAAGTCATAAATAATAACTTATTATATCTAAAAACTCTCTATCAATGTTATATTCAATAAACCGACCCATTTTGACGAATTCTACGTTTTTCTATATCTCACAATCTTCCTACGACACATTTTTAATTCAATGTGATAGAGATGATTACACCAATACTTGAAATAAAAGAGAGTAATTTATTACACCAATAACTTCCAAACAATAATTCATCAAATCATTAATAAGGGTCACGTTCAAAATCATATGTAAGATATTTTAAATCATTAGCTTTTAACTGACCCGAAGCATAAGAAGTAACCTGATTATTCTACATTAGGAATAACCAATTACATTTAACTAAGAATCACTATAAATTATCAATTCACCATTTCATGAAGTTCGGGCAAGAGTTTGAGAATTCAACAATCAAATTTTCAATTTTTGAAAATAATAAACACACTCTTTTTTTCAGATGGACATAATACCTTTTTGAGTTAACATAGTAATCGGCCTAGATAACCGTGCAATGTTTTCAATAAACCTATGATAATAAGCTGTTAAATCAAGAAAACTATGAATCATAGTTATATTTGTTCATCATGGACATTGTTTAATAACTTTTATTTTAAAATGATGAACAATCATGCCATCATTATAAATAATGTTACTAAGGATTGAAATTTTTGCAAAAAAATTTTACAATTTATATATTTACCATATAGTTTTTTCTATTTTTGTTTTCAAAAAAACCCTATAGATGTCTATCAGGTTTTTCTATACATTTAGGACATACCAAAATTTCATTAATCAACACAACCACAAACTTTTCCACGAACTCATGAAATATTCTATTCATAATATCCATGAATATTATAGGTTTATTATTTAACCTAAATAAAATAACTAGAAATTAATAATGCCCATATCTAGTACGAAACCTAGTCATCACAATGTATGTTTCTTTTACATACAAAAAATTATTCCATAACCTCAAATTGACCTTTGAAAAATATTGTGCACCTAGATCTGATCAAACAAATCATTCATTCGAGTTAAAGGTTACTTATTCATCAAAATGATGTTTTTCAAGGCTCTATAATCAATGTGATGTCTCACTAAACTATCCCTATTTTTAATAAAAAAGATACAAGAACCCCATAATGATGTTATAGGTCAGATGAAACCTTTATCTAATAACATCTACAAGTATTTTTTAACCTGAAGAGTTCTACTTGAGCTATTCGATATGGGGTATTTTAAATAGTCTTATCATTAAGAATCAAGTCAAAATTAAAGTCAACATCTTGATCCAGCATAATACCAGGAAACTCATTAATGAAAACATCAAGATACTCATTTACCAGTGCCTCATCAGTAAATTGAGTAGCTCCTTTTTTCATAAAATATTTGCAAGAAAACATTAAGTGCTATATTTTAACAATTTCTCAGCTTTATAAAATGTTGTCAATGGTATGAATTTATTATTTTACACAAACTAAAAGATAGTATTAAAAGTAACATCATTATTTGTACAGTCTATATTATAAAGGTAAAATGAAATTAAATCCAAACATAGAATAACATCAAACTCTTCTAGAGGAAAAACATTTTGGTTTTCAGTTAAATTATTTACACATATAATGAAAAAACATTATTATAATTTTTTCCCTTTATATCTCCCCATGTGTTTCAAAAATATGTTTTGTATTCATTACATGAGGTGGTATTTACAATTTTCAATAAAATTTAATATAAATAAAACAATTTTTAGATGATAGTTAAAAAAACAAATTGGCATTATATATATAAGAAAGTACATAATACCAATTTATTTGATGTCCCAACACATAAAAAATTATTTGAAAAGGATTTCCCCACACGTTCCTATTAATTGTGTTGTTGGTTTCCATCATTTAGGGTTCTCTTTGGACACTCGTTTTTATAATGACCAATGAAATTACATTTAAAAAAATTATTGAATGTATACAATATTTTTTACTATAACTATGATCTTTTTTAATGATGTTATGAGCCTTATTCTGAATTTTACCACATCAAAATAACTTACTAGAATTCACAATCCATTCCCATTTGTTTTTTTCAAAATTATTAGAAACTATAAAATTAATATTTTTACCATCAGTCATATTTAGTGATTTCATCCAATTCATCTACAATCTTTTCTTATTTACTATTTGTTTTAAAAAACACAAGATCACTGATTAAATACATTTCTACCTTCTCCACACATCAATATAGTTTTTGTATCTAGTAAATTAATAAAAAGTTAATTCTCGTCAGTATTTTGGCTTTAATCTTGAGTGAAAATGATTGGTTTTATTATTATGATTCAGAATAAAAGTTAGAGTGTACCTTGCCAACAGAGTGAATTTTTCATCGTATACAACCACTGGATCCTCTTACTTATTCAATTCCAACATTTTCTCATCCTATGTCAAACCACCTTAGGATAATATTTCTCAATGAAAAATAGTTTTGAATTTATCCCAATATAATGCATCAATATCTTCACTATCTATAATATTCATAACCATCAATCACCACTGGTCAGTACCACATTTAAAATGGAATATAGAAATACATAAATTATGAAATCCTGAACACCCCATGACATTAAAAATCATTTCTAGGAATTTAATATATCCTTCAGCTACAACTATGTTAGAAGATCCTATAAAATATGGACTATGTTGTCTCATAAAATGATCAAATATTGACATATTCCCCTATGGTTAATCTGGCTGATCTCATGCATGGATGAAAACACCATCTATAGCTTGTGTAATGTGATCCATCAGAAGAAAACGTTCTTTAGTTGTGATTTTTACCATCTAAGGATGATGATTTGGATGGATGTTTTCTTCTTGATTCCTTCCCACCACAGATTTCATATTTTCTCTGTGGGAAACCATTATGAACAGACATGTTTTAGATGAAAAAACATGGTAATCATCAAGTGTTATATCATTAAAACATATCCATAATGTAAATATTATTTATGTATATTCTATTAAAATTATTCTAACACCTAAAGTTATCTAAAACTACTCTTGATAACAACTATAAATCCCCACACATAATCATTAAAAATGCTTGAGTATTATTCATGAGTTTAATTTGTTTCACATTAAGGAAATATTCAGGTTTAGAGTTTTATAAAATTTATTAATAATTAATACTTAGTCTTTTAAATTCATAAAAACCAGATTCAACTAAAACAATATTGATTACTTCAAAAATATTAATTTTTTAAAAGAATACATGATTTATTTTTCATGAAAAATCTTCACAATTTTCATATGGACATCCCCTTTTCTCTTACCCATCCTTATACCATAGGAATTTTTTTAAACATAATATGAGCACAAAAGGATAGGTGAGGGACATAAAAATAAATATTGAAACATTTAGTCTAAGAATACTATAATATTAGGATTTTTCCTATAAAGTTAGTCATTTCACAAATAAAACAGTAGCTATCTATCATACTGAATGAAATCATAAGAATATTATAAAACAACATAGAAATCATAAATCATAAATCAAACTTGTCGAATAAATTCCATATGACTCTTATATTTACTATAACTATCATGGATTCATCGGGATTAAACTCCATAGATACATTTGGAATAACAAATGTAGTATATTCCATTATTATAATTGGAGAAACCATATTTGTTAACTTCATCTCATTTCACTATGCATTGGATATATGTAATGGGATCCCCCTCCCACTGTTTATCAATTAAACTCCCAAACTCATAAATAATTTCCAATAACCAAAACATAATCACAACACACAAATATACCATACAATAAAAATAACTTTTAATATCACTCGTTATTTTTACAATGTCGCATATCAAAATTGAAAAAACATTATTTGAAAATAAAAGTGTAAAATTATATAAGAATAATCAAAACATTAAAGGGACATAAAATTGGAAAAATATTTTCAAGGAATATAAGTTAAAAAAATTCCCTTCGAAATATGTAGAAAGAGTTGGAAAAAGGATCTTTAAATGAGATTTTTTTAATGGAAGCCCCTTACCATGAGTGCGACTAATCACATACAATGTTTTTCTTATTAAATAATAAGCATAGGATACTTATTTAAACTCATGATAAATTTTTAATATTTTTTATTCCTTTTATTTCATTTATTATCAAGTAATAAAAATTACATAAGTATTGAATTTTATGTGAGATGTTTTGTCGATATTCGGTACATGAGTACAAAATAAATTTAGTATGATGCCAATAGTCAGAGTGGTAATTTTTCCATAATATAAAGAATAATATTGATTATATTATTATACTTTTTATACATCAATTATACTATTAAATCAAACCATCATGTATGGTTATGAAAAATGCACTATGTAATAAAAATAGCGATGGTAGGACATACATACACATGAGTAACATTTCGATTTTTCTAGGATTATATTTTAAATAAGGTTATAATTATTTTAAATAGAAATAATGATGATAATATACATAGTATAGTATTAATAAATTAAATATACCCATATATATCATTTTTTTGATGTTTTCATGAAATGAAAATAACATCGCTTCATGGAGGTGATAGTTCACACACACACACAAACTAAATTATAATTTTTGTGAGCATGGAAGGGAAAGAAAATAATTGATATATCATTATTTAAAAATGACAAGTATGTCATGAGTTTTACATATAAAAATTAATTATATTATTATAACTATTCATGAGATAAAGTGGTAGAAATTGAATTATATCAGTTCGTTAGATGGTAGTCCACTATACACATGAATAAATAATTATTTTCCCATTTGATGAAAGTGGATATGGATTTAGTTGATGATATTGAAAAAAAATTGCATTATATTTAGGGTAATTATTTACAATTTCATCAAAGTGGAATACGAATTTAAGGATGTGGAAGAAGATATAAAACTGAATTACTTAATGGAAAATGAGACCTCCCTTTAAGATGAACTCCATTGATTTACAACATAACACCTATAAGGAGAGACTTATAACATGAAATAAGGCCTGTAAAATAATGGAATGGATTCTAGGAACGTATTTGGGTAGATCTTTTCCCAAAAAAAAAATTTATATGCTTTGAAATGAAAAGAATGGGTATAAATTTATTATAAATGGGAGGGGAACTATTGGGATTCTTCAATTAATTTAAGTAATATAATTTAATATTTAATTAAAAATATCTCCATAGTTATTAATTTAGAAAATAATATAATAATTTATCTAAATACATTCACCTAATAAATAGTAGATAGTTTTTGAATTTTTTATATTTTTATCCTTCTGTTTTAATCCTTTTAACTCTTAATATGATATCAAGTAATTTAAAATTTTAGGGTTGACATAAATAATCTAAAATTACAAAAATACACACAAATGAGTGAAGTGAATAATAATCAGGGTCACACGTATCATTCATTTATTCTGATGATGTTTCTTGAATCAAGGATGACAAGGTATGTAACACTATCCAAGGTGATTCTAGAGAGATCATGTCAGATAATCAGCCTGAGGATAATTCTATTATTGTTATCCTACCACATACCGTAGGCTATTGAAGAATGGAACATGATAACACTATGTTTCCAATTGAGACCTTAATACACTCTGTTGAACCCATCCTAGATCATTGTGATCTAGGAATGGTCAATAAAATTGATTCATGTTCTTCTGGTCAGATAGTGGTCAATACTTCTGGAATATTACATGCTTTGATAGATTCTAATTCAAAAGGGATGATTTCAAATTCTCTTGAGAAAGAACCCATTCAGAATCTTCAACATGATGAATGTATTGATTAGGTGGGGGATTATCATAGCTATATACATCAAAGGTTTCAAATAGGAGAGTCGTCCATGATAAACAAAGTGGTTATGGAATATCTAGGAATCAGTTCACACCCATGACTGGGGTGTTCTGGTCTTATGAACCTGAGGACACACAGGTACATGGGAAGGATGTGGATATCTAAAAAGTGGAAATTGAGGGGGAACTGCTGACTAAAAACAATAAGGTTATACAAATTGGAATTAACTCAAATAAAGAAATAAAGAAAAGAAAAATAATATAAGGTAGACACCAAGTTAACATAGCACTGAATGGGCCCCCCCAAACATGGGTCAATGATCTTGAGAAATTAGTATTTGTTATTAAAACAGTTAAATTATATAGTAATCCCATACATCCAAGGCCCTTAGACATTTTATAGTGGCCTACAAATTCATTCTTGTTGACATTGCAAAACCCAAATTTCTATTTGATAATTGTATAGGATTCATGTGGGGCTACCTTGGATATAAATTTGTATCACAAAACTCGCATGACTCTAATATATATAATTTTTGGGTTCTAAGGCATGATACTACTAATAATATCTCATATATTTTTCCATATCATATCATTTTAATCTCTTCCAACATTGATTATTATGAGATTTATGTCTTGTTAGTGTATGCTTCTTACTCTTGTACTAGAATAAGGGAATTATGGGATGAACAGAAGAT
This sequence comes from Viscum album, assembly GCA_963277665.1. NCBI lineage: Eukaryota > Viridiplantae > Streptophyta > Magnoliopsida > Santalales > Viscaceae > Viscum > Viscum album. The sequence goes on from OY728159.1 coordinate 1,871,006,451, forward strand.
AATTTATGTAAATATCTATAACAAATGGAAGATCCTTAGATACATTAACACTATTTTGAATCCATATGAAAAAACGGGATATAATTATCACTAGAATGCATCATTTGAATTTTCATTGTGCAATGATCAATGTCATTATATTAAATTCCCAGTGGTAGGATCTAATTATACATGGAGTAGATACACCGATAAGAGGAAGCAATCAAGAAATCTCCATATTTTTTTTTGTAAAAATATGTGATCAAAGTGTTGCTCATGGAATTTTAGGGTTCACACTCTCTAATAATCATTCTGATGACAATCTGATTATTTTGGAGATTGACACAGAATTTAGAGGTATATTCCTATACCATTTCAGTTTAACAATGGCTGGCATGTTATTACTGGTTTCATGGAAACTATGTTATAATCATGGAAAATAGAGTATCTTGGAGGCACATTGCATGGTTGGTTGTGAAATTAAAACACAACAAGGTCTTTCTAAAGTAATGGAGGAAAAAATCATTTCATATGCTTGATCTTGTCACTAATGCTACTGAGGAGGCTCTTGCATGATGTCAGATCAAAAAATAGAATCATAATACTCCATTCAAGGGGGAAGTACATGCTAATAATAGGATGTATGGTCTTTTATTAGTCAATGAATTTATGGGAAAAAACTAAATGTTCAATGGTTATAGGAGGTTGCATGTAACACAAAATTCTTTGACTGACTACACAAAAAGTGGGCCCGTGCAGGAAACAAATCAATCAACCTTAATGGACAACTCCACACATATAAAGATGAGATAGCCCAGGATCTTATGAATCACTTAAGGGGGTTATATTATGAGGAAAGTAAGTTTAATACCCGAAAAAATGTTTGAAAACATCATCCCTTGCATTGATGATTAGAATAATCTAATTATTATCACTCCTACACTGAAGGTGAAAATTAATGCATCCCTTATCTCTCTTAATAGGGATAGTTCTCCAGGTCCATATGGGTTTACTAAATAAAATTAAGGTTTCATTGGGATGTCTTGTAGGATTCTATTACTCATGAAGTTATGGAATTATTCACTAATTCATATATTCCATATGGGATGAATTCATGCTTCACTACACTGATACCCAAGCAAGAAAATGCAGATGATATTAAGGATTTCATGCTAGTTTCACTGGGAAACAAAATTCCTAAGATCATGAGAAAGATCATTATTAATATGATGTGACCATTGGTTAGTGTCATGATTACTCAAAATCATTTTTGATTTTTTCCTAGAATAAACATTCAAAATTGCCTCATTGAATCCTCAGAGAGTGTTAACTTTATGGGGAGGAATGTGAGCGAAGAGAACATTAACATAAAAATATTTCATCTATAATTCATTTCATACATTATGATGTATCTTTTCTTTTGACGTCCTCAGATGGTATGGGCTCTCTAATGAGTTCACAAGTTGATTAGAATCATTCTAATCTCATTGAGGTTGCCCACTATTATAAATGGAGTACCTAAAGGATTCATCAAGTGCAGTAGATGTGTGAAGCAAGGGGATCCTCTCTCAAGATTGTTATTTTATATTTCTAAAGATTATCTGAGCACATTCATCAATGACCTTGCTCATTTTTTCTTATAAAAACAAATTAGGTCTCGAAAGAATGACTTTTCTCCTTCACACTTAAAATTTGTTGATAACATCCTTTTTATTGGGAAGCCTTCTAGGAAAAAAATTTCCGCTATCAAGGAGTTAATTGAATATTATGGAAAGGTGTCCATACATGAAATTAGTTGGAACAAAAACATTATTTTATTTGGTAATGGCATCATTTTTGGAATGAATACCAAAATAAATCGAACTCTTGGAGTGAAAAAATTGGACTCTTCCTTTAAAAGTTCTTGTTGTTCCTCTACTATAATGCCCCTACCCCAGTTATCCAGAGTCGGTGAATTATTTTACTACATTGGAATGATTATAAGGAATTAGGTCCTGAAGGACCAATCAGTTTAGAAGTGTTGTAAAATATATTACATACATGAATGTTACATTACACATTATAACATAAAACATAACATAAATTATCCTTTATGAATGCCATTATTCTCTTATATTAACCTTGTATATCAATCGAAATCCACTTTTTGGAATCCTGGAAAAAATAAAACATAGAAAGGGGTGAGATCAAACGCTCAGTAAGGGTATGAAATACAACATAAGATAACATAAATATTAAGCATGGTGAATAATTGAAACCACATTCCTTTACCAATAATAAACATGGATAATTTTTTGGGAGAAATATGATTTGTGTAAATAATTCCATAATAAAATATAATCATGGGTATTCTACTGGTCGATTGACCACATGAACCATCAAAATTATTTTAATAATGAGGGAATGTAAAATACCAGACTCTAATTTATGTGTCAAGGCCTCGTGCTAGGACCTATGGTCTAATTGTAACCGGACCCAAACCTAGAGAACCTCTGTAACCGAACTCCATCCCAGAGAGCCTCTGTAATCGGACTCCAACCTAGAGAGCCTTTGAAACCAGACTCCATCCCAGAGGGTCTGCTATAATCGGAACCCAACCCAGAGGGCTTACTTTTACCAGTACCCAACCCAGAACATACTAGTCCAATAAATTCCTCATAAAAAATGTTTAAATATAACATAAACATTAGTATTAAAACTAGCATACGAAATGTCAACACATTAACTATAAACCATGAATGCTATAAAAATAAAACATCCATAGTCAAACATATCATAACTCATTCAATATAATATGGAAGATTGTATTATAATAAATCAACATCAAATAAACATAAAATCCATCAAAGGTTGTTGACATAGATGAAATCAAAACCTTTTATAGAGAAATATCTCTTTCTATTTTGAAATCATTTAAGAGTCACATTATTATAATGAAAAAATTTATTTTGAAAATATTATTATAATATTGTAAGGGAAGCTTCGATGATGATATAAAATGGAAAATAGACGCACCCACCGTATATGTTAAAAAAACATTTGTACCTTTATTTGGTCGAAAAGGTTAAAAGTACCTTTTTTGGAAAATAAGGAAAGGATCCTTTCAAACGATTTTAAAAAAATTCGAACAATGATATAAATGACTTTGAACTACAGTCTAGTAAATATTAAAAATGTTGTATAATACATTTTTAAGTAACATGGATGTGGATAATAATGACATCCCAGTAGAAAATTACTTATAAACAATCTCAGATAATGAAGAGGTTGTGAAATTAACCATTACCTCGTTATAATCAATCGAGTCATATGTAAAATAGTCAATAGAAACCAAATGAATCACATAATATCACAAATATTAAAATATCATGATAATATTTATCAAATGGTAGTACACAATACAACACAAGCAATAAATAAGTGGTGAACAATGGAAATCTCACTGAATTAAAAGTGATATAAGAATACCCTTACCTCATGTCTGAATTGACCCGTTAGTTCATTTATACACTAAATAATAAACTAAAGTTAATTAATAATTGATTAGGAACATTTTTATAGTTTATTATTCCTTTTATATGAATTATTACTATGTTATAAACCTGATGTAATCATTTAAGTTAATAACGTTCGTTTTGTTGATATTTGGCACATGAGTCAAAAATGAACACCTTACAGTTACAAGTTGTTTACATGGTCAAAATTACATTATATCCAAAATGATATTCATGATTTAGATATCATATATATCATATATATCCAGTATATACATGTATTTATAAAAATACATATCATTTTGGGGTAAGAAATGAAATGCACCATTCATGGAGACGGTAAGCCGTACGTATGCAGGAACGCTACTTTCATTTCTATTTCTTATTTAAATGGAATTAAAACATAATTATACATAGTTATATTATAATTCCAGTATAATATCATATATAATATCATTAACTCCATCAGTTATATGTTCCACATATGGTATTAACAAGTCATATCACTTGGAGTGGGCGGTAGTCCACACTTATCAAATGAAATTATCATGTTTACCCATAATAGAAGCCATTAATATATGATAGAAAAGAAAAATGCAGAAAAATGAAGAAAGCATAAACATAATATATATCATATATAAATACAGTGAATCATAATGGCCACCATGAGAAGCGGTAGGAGGTAATTGAACAATCATCGTTTCATGAGGCGTTAGTTTGCAATCCACAAAAACATTATGTTCTTCACCCATTAGATGGAGGTGTGAGTAAGTGTATTTAAAAAACTTCTCATAAAAAATCCTATTATATTGTGTATATTGGTTTTGTTATAAATGAAAGGAATAAAAAGATTTTAGGGGTTGGAGAAGTAAAATAAAAGAAAAGAAGTTAAGAGAAACTATAACCTTTAATTTGGGTAACTTCCATTTGTTTGAATCAAAAGGACTTCTTGAAATGCTTTCTTTTTATGTTAAGGATTCTAGGAGGAGACGAGGGATGTAGGGAGATTAATTTTTCAGAGTTTGGACGAGCCTAAATTCTTGAGAGGTGTGAGGAATTGGTTAGAAGTGGTCTACTTTTATAAGGGGGAGGAGGGGCTCTTTAGGAATGTGTGAAAATATTATTTTATTATATAATGATATTCAGATTCTAAAGGTACTAAAATCATTAGGGTAAAATATAAGATGACTCATGGACTATATAAAGTCATCCAATAATAATTAGACATGTTTTGGATATTATTTTAATATATATAATCTAATTTATTTAAATCATTTATTAAGGAGGTAAATACTGCATCATTATTGTGACATAAATAATTTAATTTATTCAATTTAAAAAAATTATAAAAAAATACAATGATGTAGGAAATCGTTTTATGTTTCCAATTAATATTTATAGTTAAAAGTTATACTTATATAACCCCATAAAAATTAATTACTAAAAGATTTTTGTTTGTGTAAATGTTGCCTTTACATTAAATTAATTAATCTAAAGTGTCATTATCATTCATAAGTGGATCCATTGGGTGCCAAAATTGACCCAAGGATGACCATGGTTGATAATTACTCATAAACTAAGGTTAGGACATGTGTTAAGGTAATTTTGAATTATTAAAATATTCTTTTTACTTTGAATTACCCTATAAACATTTAACAGCTGTAAATAAAAGTCAAATGTTACTATTCACGAAAAATTATTTTTTTCTTATTGAACCACATTTTACTCATTGATATTAACCATGTCTCTCAGATTTTCGAAATTCAACTCACATATGCAGTAATGTTACCTTTTATGTAAATTTTCAAATTCTCCAAGGAGGTGGGTAAACGACGGTGAAAAGTTCAAAAAAAAATTTATATATCTAAAAATATTATAAACTGGCTCCAATAAAATTACATTGAACTTATATAGGTATTATGTATCTATTTTTACATAAATTAATTTAAATAAAATAAATAATTATATGAATAAAAATTCGGTTTTAAACTATAACTCAGTGATATTCAATATTCATCAAAAATTGAAAGTTCTCAGTAAAATACGAAAAATTCACCATAAGCTAATTTTGATATTCCGAATTCAAAAATGAAGTCTATTTTAAAAAATTAAAAACATAGAAGTTTCACTAATTAATATAAAAATAATTCCTGTTGTCAATACCAAAATTTATATTTTTAAGAAATATTAACTATCAAAAGATTTACACTTGTTTGTGTCCAATTTATAAGTGAAATTACATACAAAGACCATCATTGGATTAAATGGTAAAAATATAATCTATTTATACTTCCAAACCACTGAAATGTATAATTTATCATTATAAATTATTTCTATTAAAAAAGATATTTTTAATTAAAATTTAGTAATTTTAACTATTCACCAAAATCTGAATGTTATCAGAAAAATACACAAAAAATATCAAAACAAAATTTTTATCTTCTGATTATAAAGAAGAAGTTTATTTTTTCAAATTGGATATATAAAAGTGTCAAATATTGGATTTAAAAAGGGTTCATCCTCGAAAGGCGGTAAAATTTCATTTTTAAAAAAATACTTCCTTAATCTAAAAAATTGAATTTGTTCTTACATTATGTCTAAGAAACTCATAATATGGATTCTAAAATCATAAAGATTATATAAAGTTAAAAATTCAATTAACAGTATTCGTAACCACTTTTGAACAGCTGGTTTGGTAAGTCGTGGAGCGCTTGAACTCAGTGTTGCGTGTAGTGAATGTTATTGAATTACTTTGAAGAAATAACGTACTATGAAAAGTTATTGTGTTAAATTAATCCCACCTTCAAAAAATTGCATCCATGAAGTTTGAAATTGTTCTTTAAAAATAAATGTTTGAAAATATAAAATTCCTTTGTGGGAAAACCCACATTAGGAATTGAGTTAATAAAATTAATCTTAACAAGAGGAAAGGGGGAATGGAAAAGTCCCCACAAAATTATGTTCTCAATTAGGAGAAAATTTGTTGAAATTATAGACACATAATTGGAGGGAAAACGAAAAAATTTATAGGGAGTGATTGAGGTCATTAGTCACAAACCATTGTAGAATTGAGGGCCTCAAAGCCATCAATCTATGATGATTTAATATATCATCAGTTCAAGAAAACATAAGGTATTAGGATAACATATTTTTAGTTTTAAGATTCCTTAACTAATGTTTATGAATTAATTTCTTCATAGAACAAGATAAGAAAAAAATTATACTTGACAAGTAGAGTTACATCTATTAACTAATTTCTACCACAAACTCATCTTTCAATCTAAAAGGTAATAGAACTTAAAACAATATTCTACTTATCCTATTTGTATAGGGTTAAAAAATATGAATTTATAAGTCACATATCAGACCCTTAAAAAATACATTATACAATCTAGGGACTTCACGTAGTCCAGTGGTAGGCGATAAATCTCAATTTCACTATGGTTGTGGGTTCGATTCCCGCATGTTTGTCCCATGCGACGGGTTATCACACAGTCTGTGTGTTGTACTTTTTATAAAAATCCAAATATAACCTTAACAATAGTATCTTAATCCATTCCAACCATTACACATATCCAAAATAAATATATCCAAACTCAGAGAATAAAATTTATAAGGAAGTTAAACATAGTGATGATCCTTTTTTCCACGTAATAACATGTGAACACCTTCATCATGTATTATTTTAAAACATGGTAACACCTTGAATTACCATAAAACCTTATTGATTAGTTTTATGCTCCTTTATCTTTTATATAATACTAGATATATTCTTTATATCCAAAAATATTGAATACTCCAACAATGATGAAATAAAAAAACTATAAATCAATTCGTAGGAAGTCAAAAATATCCAATATAATTTCTCCAAATCAACCATATCTTATTCTGAAATCACTACCTCGGTATCAAAACAATATTATGGTTTATCTTTCTCTCAACCATATATTTTCCAAAAATTTAACCTTCAATTGAGTCACTTTTCATGGTTCCACAAAACCTCTTGTCCTTAATGAAATAGTACTACAGTACAATCCTTATATACTCTATAATTTTTATAACATATACATAATTAATACAATACTCAAATGATGCAATACATTAATAACAACGTAATAAATCTAATCATTCTGCTTCATATTTGGTAGTATCATAAATTTATTATTATCCAATATCAGCATTTGGTGTATACTCTGATGATTTGGACATGGATTCCCGTAGTGTCCCAACTCCTTTCAGATGAAGCATTGTACATTGGAAAAAAAATTCTTACCCTTGAAATCACATACATGGTGTTTATTTTCCCCAAACTTATATCAATATCCCATTCCCTTCAATAATTTACCAAGGTGATTCTTTCCACAGTTTTCACATATGGGAAAATCCTTCTTTTCCCTCTACCCTTTATCCATCTTTCTCTCTTCCATCCTTTTCTTCTCTTGCTTCCCTTCAAAGCAATAGGACTCAAGAAATTTCTGTACTTATCTTCTTAACACATGTTACTATTTCTTCATATGTTTAGAATATGTGGGAGATTAATTCCCTTATAAATGTTGGTTTAATAATGTGAAATATATGATCCATCTTTGTCTTTGGATCATACGTATTTCTAGAGTTCACATTCCTTCTACTAGGCGCCGTTTCTATACAATAGCATAAAATTGAATAGTTTATGAACTGAAATACATAATTCCAAACATATAAAACACATAACATAAATTGAAAATTTTATAGATATAATCCATAATAATAAAAATGTTTTCTTTGAGGAATTATATACTCATAAACCCTTCATAATGATTTGTAATGGAAATGACAATTATCCTAATCATATCCCCCAGGACTGGTGAACCAAGAGTGTAGTAAGGCCAATTGTCATGCACTAGTTCTCGTTCAAGTCTAGATCAAAGCAGTGTTTTCATGTTTTCCACCTAGGTAAATATCTGCCAGAGTTTCCTCTACCTGATCGTATCCAGAGAGGGATGTATTTTCTTGGAAAACTAACAAAATCTCTACATTACCAAAATTCTAGGAAGTTCTTCTATACTAATCCTCAATGTCTATCTTAGGGATATGTGTTAAAATCATAGTTTATCTAAATCAGGTTTCCAAGGTTATTTCTAAAATTCCACCGATACCAACTATAATGCCCTGACCCGAGTTACCCAGAGTCGGGGCATTATTTTAATACATTGGCATGATTACAAGGAATCATGTCCCGAATGATAGATCAGTTTAGCAGTCTTGCCAATTATATTAAATACAAGAATGTTAAATTACACTTTATAAATACAACAAAACAAAAATAATCCTTTATGAACACCATTATTCTGTTATCTTAACCCTGTATATCAATCACAATACACTTCTTGGAATCCTGGGAAAAATAAAACATAGAAAGGGGAGACCCGAAATGCTTAGTAAGGGTAAGAAATATGGTAGAAGATGACAGAAATATTAATAATGGTGAATAATTAAAACCACATTCCTTTACCAAAAATAAACATGAATACTATTATGGTAGAAATATGATCTGTGTAAATAATGACATAATTAAACTTAATCATGGGTATTCTACTAGTCGAATGACTACATAAACCATAAATATTATTTTCATAATGAGGGAATGTATAATACCAGACATTAATTTCTATGTCAATGCCTTTTTCCAGGACTATGGGCTAACGATAACAGGACCCAAACCCAAAGATCCTATATAAACGGACTCCATCCTAGAGAGCCTCTGTAACCTAACTCCAACCTCGAGAGCCTCTATAACCGGACTCCATCTTGGAGGGTCTGCTGTAACCGGACCCCAACCCTAAGGGTTTACTTTTACCAATCCCCAACCAGTAACATATTCTTCCAATACATTCAACATATGAAAGGTTGAAATATAACAAAAACATTCGTATTAAATCTAGGATATTAAATGTCAACACATTAACCATAAACCACGAATTGTATAAAAAGAGACCATCTATAGTCAAACATATCTTCACTCATTCAATTCAATATGGAATATCGTATTATAATAAATCAACTTCTAATAAACTTAAAATCCAACAAAGGATGTTGACATAGATGATGTTATAATGGTGGAAAATATCTACAGACACCGTATAAGTTAAAAAAAACATTCTTACCTTAATTTTGTCGAAAAGTTTAAAAGTACCTTATTGGGAAAATGATGGAATGATTCCTTTGAAACCATTTTATAAAAAGTCAAAAAAGTATATAAATTACATTAACCAATAGTATAGTAAATAGTAAAAATGTTTTATAATACATTTTTAAGAAACATGGATGTGGATGATAAAGAGGTCCTAGTAGATAATTATGTATAAACAACCTCGGATAATGAAGATATTGTGAAATTAACCCTTAAGTCATTTTAATCAATCGAGTCATATGAAAAATAGTCAATAACAACCAAATTAATAATATAATATCAGGAATAAAAAAAATAATGATAGTATTTATCAAATGTCTGTATACAATACACCACATGCAATAAATAAGTGGTGAACAATGGAAATCTCAAAGAATTAAAAGTGAGATAAGAAACCTCTTACCTCATGTTCGACTTGACCCGTTCATTATTTAATATACTGAATAATTAACTAAAGTTGATTTCTACTTTCTGAAGATCCTTTTTAAATTTTATTATTAATTTTATATCACTTATTAGAATTTTATAAACATTATGTAATCATTTATGTTAATAACGTTTGTTTTGTCGATATTTGGCACTTGAGTCAAAAATGAACACCTTTTAGTTACAAGTTGTTCACATGGTCAAAATTTCATTATATTCAGATTTTTATTAATGATTTAGATATCATATATATCATATATATCCATTATATACATGTATTTATAACAGTACATATCATTTTGGGGTAAGAAATGAAATTCACCGTTCATGGAGACGGTAAGATGTACGTACGCATGAACGCTACTTTGATTTCTATTATTTATTTTAATGGAATTAAAACATAATGATGCATAGTTTTTTTATAATTAAAATGTAATATCATATATAATATCATTAAATCCATCCTTTATACGTCCCGCATATGGTATTAACGAGTCATGTCACTTTGAGGGGGCGGTAGTCCGCAGTTTCACAAATGAAATTATCGTGTTTACCCATAATGGAAACCATTAAGGTATGCTATAAAAGAAAAATAAGTAAGAATTAAGAAAACATAAATAAAATATATATCATATATAAATAATGTTCCATTATAATTGCCACCATGAGAGACGGCGGGTGGTAATTGAACAATCGTCTTTTCGTGAGGCGTTAGTTTCCCACCCACAAAAACATTTTGTTGTTCAACCATTAGATGGAGATGTGAGTAAGTGTAGTTAGAACCATTCTCATAAAAACATACTAGTATATTGATTATACTCGTTTTTTTAGAAAATAATGGATTATAACGAGTTTAGGGGTTGGATAAGTAAAATAAAAGAAAAGAAGTTAAGAGAAACTGTCACCTTTAATTTGGGTAACTTCCTTTGGTTTGAAAAAAACAGACTTCTTGAAGTGCCTTCTGCCTATGGTAAGGAATCTAAGGGGAGGAGAGAGATGTAGGGAGATTAAAATGGATGAATTGTTATGATATTAAAGGATTTAGAGGTGTGAGGAATTGGTTGGAAGTAGTCTCCTTTTATAAGGGGGAGGAGGGGCTCATTAGGAATGTGTGAAAATATTATTTTATTATATAATGATATTCAGTTTCAAAAGGTCCAAAAATCATTAGGGTCTACGATAAGATGACTCATGGTCGAAATAAAATATTCCAATAAGAAATGGACATGTTTTGAATATTATTTTAATATTTATAATCTAATTTATTTAAATCATTTATTAATGAGGTAAATACAACATCATTATTGTGTCATAAATAATTTAATTTATTCGATGTCTAAAATTTATAAAAAAAATAACATGATGTAGGAAAGAATTTTATCTTTCAAATTAATATTTATAGTCAAAAATATTACTTTTATATCACCATATAATCCTTAATTACTAAATGATTTTTTTTCTGTCAATTTTGCTTTTACTTTAAATTAACTAATCTAAAGTGTCATTATCATTTATAAGTGGCTCCACAGGGTCCCAAAATCGACCCAATGATGACCATGGTCATCCATTACTCATAAAATAAGGGTAGGACATGTGTTAAGGTAATTTTGAATTATTACAATATTATTTTTAACTTGCATTACCCTATTTATCTTTAACCGTGGTAAATAAAAGCAAAAAGATACTATTCATCAAAAAATATTTTTATCTTATTGAACCACATTTTACTCTTGTATATTAACCGTGACTCTTGTATTTTATAAATTCAACTCAAAGAAGTGGTAAAATTATGTTTTATGTGAATTTGCAATTTTCCTAGGAGTTGGGTAAAAGACTGCGATATGTTCAATAAAAATTTTATATATCTAAAATTATTATAAAAAAATTTCAATGAATAACACTTAAATTATATAGGTATTATGTATATATTTTTACATAACTTAATTTATATAAAATAATTAATTATTTAAATAAAAATTTGGTTTTAAACTATAACTCAGTGTTTTTAACTATTCATCAAAAATTGAATGTTTTCATAAAAATACCGAAAATTCATCATAAGCTAATTTCGATATTCCGAATTCAAAAATGAAGTATATTTTACCAAATTATAAACTTATAAGTTGAATTTATTAATTTAAAATTAATTCCCATTGTCAAAACCAAAAGGCGTATTTTTAAGAAATAATAACTATCAAAAGATTGACATTTGTTTATGTCCAATTTCAAAGTGAAATTACTTAAAAATACCCTTATTGGATTAAATGGTAAAAATATAATCTATTTATACTTCCAAACAATTAAAATATATAATTTAACACTATAAATTTTTTCAATTTTAAAATGTTTTTTTAATTAAAATTTAGTATTTTTTACTATTCACCAAAATATGAAAATTATTAAAAAAATAAAATAAATTTATCAATACTATATTTTTATATTATAATTCTAAAGAATAATTTTATTTTGTAAAATTGAATATATATATCAAAGTGTCAAATATTGTATTTAAAAAGGGTTCTCCCTCAAAAGGCAGTAAAATTACATTTTTTAAAAAATACGTCCTTTATCTAAAAAATTGAATTTTTTTTCTTTAATTATGTCTAAGAAACTAATAATATGGATTCTAAAATTATAAGAATTATATAAACTTTAAAATTCAGTTAATACTATTCATAAACACTTTTGAACAGCTAGTTTGGTAAGTCGTGGTGCGCTTGAACTCGGTGTTGCGTGTAGCGCAAGTTATTGAATTAATTTGAAGAAATAACGTACTGTGAAATCTTTTGGGGTTTCATCTATTCTGGGGAAAATTTAAAAAGAATTATCTTGAAGGTATTTACAGTAGAATTGTAAAAAAATGCTATCTGGTACGGAATGGACATGAATCAGGATGGGAGGGTATATCTTTTAAACATAGTGATTACATCATGGTTTGTTTACTCTATATCATTTAAACATAGTGATTACATCATGGTTTTTTACTCTATATCATTGTATATATAGCACATAGGTCTTATCAAGGAGGTTCAATGCATGTTCAAGAATATTATATCGACTGGTCCAATCCATGAAAAGATGTTGGTAATAGTTTATTGGAATGGTGTATCATGCCAGTTCATCAGGGTGGCCTTGGGGGAAAATATATTAGGATATTTAATGATATTCTCATTGGAAAATTCACATGGAGTCTGATTTCCAATGATTCCTTAGATAACATTTTAACCAAAAGATTTAAGGGGAGATTGCTGAATGGATATAATTACTATCTTGGGTCATCTTTGTGGGTATCTATAAATTATTCCTTCAATAAAAATATTCATGATATGAAGTGGTTAGTGTGTAGGAACTGCAATTTCAATTGTAAGAAATATTACATGGCTTTATAGGTCTCTACAAGACAGCATAATCACTCACTCTGAAATAAAGAGTTTTTTCATTTCTAATTTTATATCACAATGGGAAATGATTAACAGTATGGTCCCCTCTCAAATTGAGCTAGAGATACAAACTAACACATTTATGGATTATGGAACACTTATATTGAAACCTAACATGCATGGATTTTTTAATATCAATTATTTATATAAGATATAATTTGGAGGCTCCGATCACCTTTGGAATTTGCTTAAGTATTTTTGGGTATCCTTCATTCAACCATTTAGATTCATCATAATCTAGAGAATCTGAAAAAGAAGACTCCCCTCCCATGATCAGCTCAAACGAGCTAGACTTAAACATTTTTCAGCCTGTTACATGTATATTTGTGCATTGGAGAATAGAAAACATATGTTAGTGGAGTGTAGGTATGCGCATCAACTTTGGTCTTATGATGGTTTTTTGTTTGTGCTAGATCTGCGATCATAAATGGAGTTTCTTGTTCTGCTTTCAACACTGTCCAGTGCTGGGCATAGTGAGAAAATATAGAACATCATTCTGGTGGCTTGTACTACAATTCTATCAGAAGAATGGCATGCCTGAAATGACATTATATTTGATAATAGTCTGATTAATGTACATACATGAATGGTTTCCTTATACAGGGAAGTGAATTCAACTTTTATGGTGCAAACATGGGGGATGAAAAACCATTTATTTGATCAGCAGATCCTTAGGCTGTTAGATGTGTATGGTTTCTCTCAGATACCCAAAACTCTCAAATATATATCATGGATGCCTTTGATAGTCCAATGGATCAATGTAAATGTTTATGGGATTTCTTCTTGAATTCTAGGGCCTTCCTTTTGTAGAGGTGACTTTTTCACATATCTTGGATTTTTGAAGGGATTATTTTCTCAATACACTATTTTGGGGTGGCCTCTGAAGCTTAATTATGTGATATGGTTTATGTAAATAAATATGATAATCAATTTAAATGGAACATGTTATGGATTTAATCTGATTCTCAAATTGTGGTTCCATCATTAAAAACAATAGTATGGGATGTGCCATGGAGAGTTCTACATCCTTAGATTGAGTTCTATAACAAGGTCACTCAGCACAATCTAGTAATCTGACCTGACTATAAGTAAGGAAACCACATTTCAAATGCTATGATATAGAAAGAAATCATAGAGAAGATAATAATTTTTATCCTTTGCGGCCCCAAGTTACTCTGCTCTAATGGTCGATGCACACATGTGTGGTGTCATATATTCTCATTTCGATAATAGTCCCTTGTATTCCTGATGTCTCTATCTCTTTTTAATAAATATTTTTAGGGTCTGATTTGACCGGATCCTATACTTTTGTGTATATAATTTTTTCAATTTTTTTTAAATAGTTTCATATCATTTATTATAATATTATTTATTCTAAATATCAATAATTTAAATTTTTACAATATTCATTACACAGGTTTTTAAAAATATTATAAAATCAAGATAAATTAAAACAATAAATTCTAAAACATTAAAAAAATGTCAATGTCAAATAAAATAATCGTGGATGAAATTAATCGAAAAAAATTATAATTATTGTAGTATTTTAGATACCTTTAATTTCATATTTACTATTATTAAATAATTACTGCATCATCATTGTGGAATCCATTAATTGAATTATTTATTACCTAAAAATTAAAAATAAATTATCATTATAAATATAACTTATTTATATTTTAAAATAATAATTATTTTCAAATTGATCCCTTATATTACCAATAATAAAGAAATACCACTTGTTAAAAAAAAATTGTGACAAAATTGACATTTCATTAAATATAATACTATAAATGTCATACTCTCTACCAAGTTTCCTAAAAAGGTTATAGATACATCCAAAAGATGATTTTGGTCAACACACACTCATAAAATGAAATTAGGACAGGTTTTAGGGTAATTATACAACATGTACTATTTTATTTGTATCCATAATTCCCTGATTTACTTTTAAATGAGTTGATCAGTTTATTACTAAAGTATCTATTCGTATTATTAGAAAATAAAAGGGACCTATTTACATAATTTATAACAAATAATTCCAAATATGGAATACTTTCTTAAAATTTAAAAATTCAAAAAGTGTAGAAATTAATTAAAAATTAAAAATGTTGACAGAATGAGAAAACTGGGTTTTAAAGTAAAAACATTCAAAAGATTGGAGTGATTTTATATATAAATTAAATGTGGAATTATTTACAATGAACTAAATTTTATTGAATGATAAAAAATTAGATTTATTTTTTTAAAACCATAATAAAATATAATATAAAAATATAAATTATTTGGATGAAAATCAATTTTCAATTTAAAATGCAATATTTTTTACTATTCATCAAGACATGAATCTTATTCGAAAAAGAACAAAAATTTATCCAAGGTAAATTTTGATACTCCAGTTTCAAAGAAGAAGTATATCTTGTAAAATATAATTTATTAATGATTCGAATATAATATGCAAATCAAGTGAACTATAAAATTGAGGCAAAACAACATTTTAGTAAAATAAGGATTTATACCATAATAATGGATTTATAGTATAAATTATTGAACACAATGAATATTTTAATTAATATCTAAACAATAACAACTAATTATTATGAAAAATTCTTCTTCTATCATTACCTGAGTTGTTAAAATATGTATCTAATGTTAAACTGAAAGCAATGCATCAAATGAATCAGCTAACACAAATAAACTCAGAGGACTTCGGTCTGGAATCCCAGGTCTTTCCCATCAGTAAATTCCTTCCCATCTACTAATAAAAATAATTATCAACACGGTCCTTTTCCCTTTTTGATACCTATCTGAATGTAAGCATCTTGAGTACTAAATGGTGGCACAAATAGGGTGAGTAAAACATATTAGGTCGACACCACAATATCTAAACAAAACCACTATAATTATAAGTGCATACAATAATTTGATAAAGTGGTATTAATTAATAAATTAATACAATACAGAAATCAACCTACTTAAATAACATGCAAGAATGTCTCTAATAATGTTGCACAACCATTCCAACCATAATCATAAATCATGGAATAACCAAACAACCAGGAAGATCCCTCAATATATGCATCCATCCACCATGAAAATACCTATATATTTATAATTTCAGTATCAAATGGGAATAGCCTATTATATAAGAATATCAGCATGTAAAAATTGGAGAATACCTCTACATTACCATTTCTACATGTCTCACTCAGTCAATCCCATTATATAATCATTTCATCATGTGTCACTGGGAAATTCTACTATATAAGAATTTTTGCTTCAGGGAAAATTCTAATATGTAAGTATTACATTGTCAAATCAAAAAGTCATAAAATCAAGGATATCATAATATCACATCATATGCATCAATGGTTAATTATGAAAATTCCCATTTTTCATCCATTTACACTTTCTTTTATAGATCAATTTATCATAAGTCTAATAAATATCCCATAAACAATTACTAATTTAATTTGATATATATAAATTACATGAAACTCATTCCATACTAAACACAAATTAAACCATTAGGTAATTCATTATTTATCCAGTGTTCTCTCACCCAATTGGAAACCATACGCAACGTCACAATACCATTAAATCCAATGGGATCCAAAGAATAATCAAATCCATGATTTACTATTATTAAAAAATTAATAAATTAATGCACACATTATGTCGGTTTGATTATAAAATTTTATATACTTCACATCTGAGTAGACCATAGGGTTAGGTTTTAGACCCATAACTTTATTCAGTGATTTAGAAACCCGTCCAACAAGAGTCACCAATATGAATGGATGAATGGAATTTCACAAGAATGAACCATGATCACATAGAAATATGATCAACATGATTCTATAAAGGATATGAAATAAAGACACTTCATCAATGAATGAACAATGGGTGGATAAGAAGACCAATTAAATGGGGCCGACTAGGGATAAAGCCCCAAATTGCAATGTTTGATGTGGATAAAATTGATCCAAATTCACATAGAGTCACCTAGGGCTTGAGGGAAGGGTCCTCATAAATAGTTTAATGAGAAAAAAGGTATACAACACTACTAAAAACTTTTACATGTGTGAATTATATGGATTGTAATCGATTTACACAACTCAATTTTCTTTATAATGGGATATGCTGAAAACCCACTACGGCCAAATTATTATTATTTTCCATAACTTTGGCACTGGTCATTCGTCGGACGAACCATTAGCGACATTGGGAAACTTGGAGAGAGTCATTCCCTTTTAGTGATACCCCACCGTGTTTTGGATTATGATGGGTAATGATCAGGTTGGATCGAGCACAAATTCAACCAGGGCCCCAAGACTAAAAGGCTAATAACTCACAGAACGAGCGTCTGATTGACGAGTCGTCTATTGTGTTAAGACCCCTATGATGTGGAGGACCTTTGAGATACTTCTAGTTGGGACTTCTTTGTAGTTGGAGTATCGACCAACAGCTTGTGGATAAAATCCTCCCAGAGACAAGCGATCATAGGGCGGAGACCTTGTGGCTGGTTGAGACTTGACAACTGCTGACTGTTTCGACTCAGAGTGACTCGACAGGCCCAGTGGGGAGCGCCTTGGTGATGCGGCAGTCCCACAGTAGGGAGAGCCTTGGTGACATGATAGACCTAGCGTACTTGAATGTATAAGTACCTCAGCAAGCCACTAAGGGGAGCGCCTCTGTGTGACGTGGAAGACCCATAGCGAGGACCGCCTCTGTGTGACGCGGAATACCCCTGGTACTCAATAGGTGGAGTACCACATCAGTCCAAGGTTAGTGGGAAGTGCCTCTGTGTTACGCGGCAGACCCACTGTACTCGATAGAAGAGGAGTTCACTAGAAGCCTATGTGTTCGAAATTGTGTTTGGGAATATTACATAACACTACCCCTATAATAAATCCAGGTGTGTGCTGAGTCAGAACCAGTGTGTTTTCCTCATTATAAAGATGGATTACGTGATAAATAGGTATATTTATGGGCAATACCTTAGTAGGGTTGTCTATTAATATCACACATTTTGTTATATACTTTGTGGTTTTTGTGAGACATTGAGGGTCTTGGGGTCCCTACTGAGTATCGTTATACTAAACCCTACTCAAGTTATGCCTGCACTTCGTTGTTTTTGGTGCAAATGAAAAACAACACTAACTGAGGATGAGAGTACCATGACTGGACTGTACCCGGAGGTGGACCATACAAAGAGATGGTACACTGAGGATACGGACAGACGAGGAGTGCGGAGGTGGTGATATATAGCTACCATTTAGGTAAAAACCTCAGAGGATAACCAAGTTGGTGTTTTACTTGTCCTTTAGTTGTACATGTACATTCAGTTTCTTGTACTTTACTATTGGGCTTGTATTACGACCCCCTTTTACTTTCAGCACTCTTTTGTTATACAGTTTCACATGGATGTTCATATCCATTGGTGTGCTTTCTTGGTGTGTGTTTATAGATTATAAAGGCAATGAATTCCCCATATTATTGAATTACGCCTTTGGTGCTAGTCTCCATCCCCTGGCCCATGGAAGGCGGGCTTGGGGTAGTTACGGCAAGGGCCCCTGGGGACTGTTCATTTCCAATTGGTATTAGAGGAGTCGGTTCTACTGATGAACTGTGACTATGATCGTTCTTTTGAACGGTAGTAGTGTTAAGTGTAGTGAGTGCGATTTTAACTTCATGGAGTCTAGTGTTTGTGTAGCGACCGACCTATCCATAAACTAGGACCCATACGTCTGATTTCCATCATTGTGCAGGAAAACACTGATTTCATGTGTGTTTTCAAATGTTTCCTTTGTGATCTATTCAGTCTAATCACCATGTATAAAATTTTAGCTCACCAGGTATAACATATCAATCATGGAGCACCTGTTTCTTTTCAGGATGCCTCCACGCAGACAACCGGCTCAGGGTTTGAGAGATGTACGCACTTATAGCACACCGGGAGATGATGCCTTAGTGTAGGGCCCTTTTCATGCAGAGGGCCTAGCATAGGAACCATTGGTACCACTCCCCGTTGGTCCACCGATGCTGCCAGCCACATCAGCAGAAGGATCATGCCGCTTCAGCGCGTTTCATGAGTTCTTGTGCTAGAGGCTACCCAGGTTCAGGGGAGCGATGGACCCATAGATGGCTGAGGATTTGCTGGTGGCTGCGGTGTGAGTCTTCCATCTCATTGGGACACCATCTGATATCATGGTCATCCTTGCCCCCAACCTTCTATAGGTAGCAGCTGGAAGATGGTGGATCATGATGATCCAGGTTCACGACAAATTTATTCTTCTCTAGGAAGACTTTGAGAGCCTATTTTAGGCAGAGTTTGTCCCATCGACTCTTCGCACAATGTGCAAGCATGAGCTTCTTCATCTATTTTATGGTAGCATGACTGTGTCTTAGTACTCAACAAGGATCAATGATTTGTCATGATACTCCACTGATATGGAATGGGTCCCATTATTTAGGGCTCGGACCATCGAGTAGTGGATCAGGAAAGAGATCACGACTTCAATGATTCACTCAGAATCCTAACACAGGAGGGGGTGTAAGAGAGAGCCCTCTTGGTGGAATGATTCCATGCTGAGCAGTCACCAGCAGCGAGACCCACAACCTAACATCATGTAGTGGATTCTTCTATAGCTAGTAGTAGACAGTCATCACAGAGGACTAAGAGGACTAGACCTACAGCTGGACGACCACCTAACTCAGGATTGGTTGTGCAGGGCAACCGAGGCAGAGCTAGTTATTCCAGGAGAAGGTAGTGTTTCTCATGCGGCGGGCAGAGTCACATGGCTCGTGACTATCCTACCCATCGTACAGATGATCAACCGACAGTCTAAGGACTTCCTAGGTAGAGATAGAGGTTCGATTGAGGTGGTCAATAGGGATCACGCAGATGTGGCAGAGGAGCTGGTCGTGCAGCTAGCAGTGGGTGATGATTTGAGATATTACCGCCACAACCACTGTGAGGTCCACCTCGACCACAGGGAGCAGGTGGACATGGGAGAACGTAGCTCAAGGAAGCTGAGGCTTACGTTCATGGTGTTCCAGAGATGACTTGAGGTATGATCTGTGTCTACTCCACCATAGCTGCAGTACATATAGACACATTTTCCAGTCATTATTCTATTACCACTACCCTCGTCCAGAGTTCAGAGATTCCGATGGAGTCGTCGGCCCAATCCTTATGGCTAGATACTCCTACAGAATCAGATTCAATGATTACGAACATGTTACGGAAGTGTGGACTTACTCAAAGAGGAGAGATATTCGGCTGGGATGTCCATGTAGCAGCATTGAGGCCTTATGACATCATTTTGGGTATAGACTAGTTATATAAATTCCATGCTCAGATTGACTGTATTTGGTGCAAGGTGCGGTGTGTCCACATGGATGGGACCAGTTTTACCTTAACTGGTGAAAAGGGAGCCTTTGCAGTGCAAGATACACTTACTCGAAGGAGAGTGCAACCGGTCACTCATCAGTTGGCATTTCTTAACCTCATAGCTATTGATGTGTTGTGTTCAAGCTATCCTGTAGTGGTGGATAGGTACATGAATTATATCACTGATGATTTCCTGGGTCTTCCTCTTTGATGTGA
This sequence comes from Viscum album, assembly GCA_963277665.1. Taxonomy (NCBI): domain Eukaryota; kingdom Viridiplantae; phylum Streptophyta; class Magnoliopsida; order Santalales; family Viscaceae; genus Viscum; species Viscum album. Next base: position 1,871,027,574 of record OY728159.1, read on the forward strand.
GGTGAAATTTTACATTGACTTGTACCTCGGGACGAAACTGATATCTACACTAGCATATCGGATGGCTCCTGTGGAGCTTCATGAGCTGTGGGAACAGTTAGGGGACTTTCAGGGGAAAGGAATCATCCAGCCCAGTGTTTCTCCTTGGGATGCCCCAATTCTGTTCGCAAAGACAGCAGATGGTAGTTTGAGGCATTGGTTTGACTATCAGTGCCTGGACCAGGTGACCGTGAAGAACAATTACCCACACATGAGGATTGACAACCTCTTTGATCAGCTGATGGAGCACGGTGATTCTCGAAGATAGACCTCAGATCAGGCTATCACCATCTCAGAGTACGAGACAAGGATATGAAGGAGATGGACTTCAAGTGTCAGTAAGGAAATTACGAGTTCATGGTTATGCCATTTTGTCTGAAAAATTCTCCAGCAGTGTTCATGAGACTCATAAACAGAATCGTTCAACCATACCTTGATCACTTTTTAGTTGTATTCACTGATGACATTCTGATCTACATGACTCCTTAGGGGAGCATGACTATCATTTTCAGGTAGTACTGGACACACTTGGGAGAACCTACTTTATGGTAAGCCCTAAAAGTGCATGTTCTAGATCCGAGAGGTTCACTATCTGGGACATGTCATATCGGAAGCTGGAGTTGCAGAAGATCCAGTGATGATTGAGGCGATACTTGCTTCGGAGCCACCCAAAAATGTGACGGAGGTACGAAGTTTCCAGGGTCTGGCTGGATATTAATAGAGGTTTGTGTCAGACTTCTACAGAGTTGCAGCACCACTATCAGCATTGACAAACAAGGGGAAACCATTCTTTTGGTAAGAGAAATGCCAATGCAGTTTTCATGAGCTGAGGCAGAGGCTGACTAGTTCCCCCATCTTGAGAATTCCTATGGAGGGCATAAAGAACATAGTCTACTCTGACGCATCAGGAACCGAACTCGGATGTGTCCTGATGCAGGAGAAGTCGTGATCACAAATGGTTCTCGAGAGCTAAGATAGAATGAGTAGAACTACATCACCCATGACCTAGATTCAACAGTAGTGGTCTTCTCCATTATGATGTGGCAACACTATCTGATGGGTGAGCACTTTACAGTGTATACTGGTCACATGAGACTTAGGTATATCTTCTCTTAGAAGTACCTGAACATGAGACAATGATGTTGTCTTGAGTTCCTCTAGGACCATGCCTTCAAGATAGTCTATACTCTTGGAAAGGGGAATGTTGTTGCAGATGCACTCAGCAGGAGGTCTAGTATACATCTGCATGGTTAGGTTTCAGAGGGGTTGTCCGCTTTACAGATATTCATTGTGGATAGAGACGGAACAGACTTTCTATAATCCCATATAGTTACACCTTAACCTCTTCAGCGAGTTAGGGAGGCAAAATATGGGAATGGTGACTATGATGCATGACGTGATCAGATATCCACAAGACAGGCACATGATAGATTTTCTGAAGGTGGGGGCACATCATCCTCTTTAGAGGACATACCATGGTACCAATGTCACTTCAGAAATATGTGTTGAGGGAGTTCTGGTCAACCCCTCCAGCGATACATCCATGAGTTTCGAAGATGTACCAGGATCTCTGACTACAACACTGGTGGCCGAGAATGAATAAAGAAGTAGCATATTTTGTCTCTCGGTGCCTCACATGTCAGCAAGTGAAGGTAGAGTGTTAGGTACCGGTAGGCTTGGTTTAGCCTTTAGAGGTCTCAGAGTGTAAGTGGGATAGGGTATCCCTGGAAATCGTTATAGTACTTCCATGTACATCCATGGGACATGACTCGATTTAGGTTATCTTCAACCGACTCACCAAGTTGTCCCTCATCCTACTGATCAGAGAGAAAGGTTTAGTAGAGAGCATGGGATGCCTCCATGTACAAGAGATTTGGTGGCTACATGGATTACCTTTGACGATTGTCTCCGATCGTGACACACGTTTTACTTCTCGGCTATGGAAGTGGTTGTAGGAGGCTTTTTAGACGCAGCTTTGTTTTAGCACCACCTTCCTTCCTCAGACGGATGGCCAAACTGAGTGAACCATTCAGACCCTCGATGAAAAATCTCCACGCTTGTGTCCTCAACATTGGTCGCAGATGGGGGGATCACTTACCTTTGTTGGAGTTTTCATACAACAACACCTATCACTCTACCATTGGGAAGGCACCTTTTGAGGTGTTCTATGGGAAACCCTATAGATCACCTTTGTGCTGGACTGACCCAGGGTCGTTAGCACTAGTGGGTCCAGAGATGATACGAGCTACCACATGGAAGGTTCAGATCATCTAAGAGTGGATAATGACATCATAGAGTAGGTAGAAGTCGTATGCCGACCGGAGACGGACACCTCTGGAGTTCGAGGATGGAAACCACATCATTATAAGGATATCAACCTGACGAAGTCAACATAGATTTGGCCAAGGATTCACATTATCTATGAGGTTCCTCGGGCATTTTCAGGTCCTCAGCAGAGTTATCAAGGTGTCATTCTACTTAGCTCTTCCACCTCAGTTGCACCGGGTCCACGACATCTTGCATGTATCCGAGATAAGGAGATACGTGCATGACCCTTCTCACATCATCGAACATGGCGAGTTGGTCTTCGACGATGGGGTGAAATTTACAGAGGATATAGTAGAGACTGAATATTGGTAGGCATGAGTCATTCGTGGACGGTCGATAACTCTGTTGTGTTTTCACTTGCAGCACCAGAACTTCCAGGATAGAACATGGGAGGAGGAGGCTCAGATGCTTGATCAGTACCCCCACTTGTTTACCAAGATTGAGTTGTGTCTTTCTGGGACATAGATCCCTGAGGTGGGGAGAATGTATAGACCCATAGTTTCCATGTTATTTTTTTTAAATAAATTGTAATTTTTCAATTCAACAAAAAATGGTGGTGCATGATTCCGAGGCCTGGAGTGCCCGGAATGAATTTATGAAATTTTTCCTGTTACGTTCAGAAAACATAAGAGGGGTTTTTATATCTTTTTAACTGGGGATCGAAATTGAAATCCGAGGGCACCGTTGAACTCACAGCACCGGTATTCGTTTATGAAAACATTCACCTATATGGTAGTTGGATGAGGGTGAAAGATAAATTTTTAGTTTTTCGTGAAAATAATAAAATAAAATATACACACGTTTTATTTTATTATATTGAACCACCCTCCATGTGAAATATGTGAAGTGGGGACCACCAAACCTTAACCTCCCATGAGATGTCATGGTGGTGGGGTCCACCGGAGGTCTAACCCACTTCAACACACTCTTTAATGTGGACGAGCCTCTTGAGCTTCCTCCACATTAAATGTGCCAACCCTTGGTATCCTCCAATTTCAATTTTATGCCAATGCAACCCATTTATTATTTCCAGTTAATTACGCCAACTTTTATTCCCAACAAATTAAATAGGTTAACATATTTTATTTGGTTGTCTATTCATTTTATGTCAATGGATTGGCAATGAAGTATTGGGAGAACATGGGTGAAAGCAGTCCAATGAAGAATGCTCCACCGACGATAAATGCTGACTTTATTCGACATTCTTACATGGGGCTTCTTGTGAAATGGGACTTCATCATCAATAGATAATTGACTACTATACAACCTTCATCCTCCAACGTCATCAAGAGAACGAGGTAGGAATTTATTGGCATGTGAATATTTTTCCCATATTCTTAACATTGATTATTTTGCGGTTTTGAAGAATCATTGCTTGAGGTTGTAAGATTGACGTTCATAATTCTTGTTTATGTTTATCCACATGTTACCACCATAATGTAGAGGGTACAGGACAAACAAACATGACCCGAACCCTCCGCAAATCTTTTGATGTTTTTGGAGTTGATCTCGGCAAAGGAGACGACGCAATGACACCACCCCGCAGCCACCGCCACCTCACAACCTCCATGCCACACGGCCGGTACGTTCCCTCCCGGTACCCGCAGCCGGTCTGCTCCCTAATTGTACCCTTTGACCTAGTTGCCCTCGCAGCACCCTTGTGGCGCTCGTGGGTCAGGCCGAACCCAATGGGATGTGTTGACAAGAACTGGGTCGGCCCAGTCCGAGTCAGGCTGGGTCGGTCCTACTGGGTCAGACTGGTCCCTGGCCCACTACGAATCAGTTATTTTATTTTGGCTATAACTTTTGCACTGGACATCCAATTGATGAACCATCAGCGGCGTTGGGATCTTTGGAGAAAGTCAGTCCCTTTGAGTGATACCCCACTGTGTTTTGGATTATTTTGGGGAGCATTTGGGTTGGATTGAGCATGAATCCAACTGGGCCCCTGGGATTAAATGGCTAATAACACACAGACCGAGCATCCGGTTGAAGCGTCGTTTGTTCCATTGAGATCCCAATGACTTGGCAGACCATTGAGATAATTCTTCATGGGACTTTGTTGTAGTTGGAGTGTCAACCAGTAGCTTATGGAGAAGATCCTCAAGGAGACAAGTGAGAATAGTGCAGATACCTAGTGGCTGGCTGAGACATAATGATTGCTGACCGTTTCGACTAAGAGAGACTCGACAGGTCCAATGGGGAGTGCCTTGGTGACGCGGCAGACCTAGGGTGGGGAGCGCCTTGGTGATGCGGAAGTCCCAAGACACTTGATTGGTGGAGTACATCAACAAGCCATGGTGGGGAGCGCCTCTCTGTGACGCGACAAACCAGCATTACTCGACAGGAGGAGTACCTCAACAGTCCAAAGATAGTGGAAAGGACCACTGTGTGACACGGTAGACCCACAATAATCAATATAAGAGGAGTTATCCAGTAGCCTAGGAGTTCAACGTTGTGTTTGGGAATGTTACTTAACACTAACCCTAGAACAAATGTTGTTGTGAGATGAGTCAGAACCTCTGTGTTTTCCTCATGATTGAGATGGATTACATGATAACTTAGGTATATGTATGTGCAAATACCTATGCAAGGATATCTATTGATTTCATACTTTGTGTTTTATACTTGGTAGATTTTGGGAGACCTTGAGGGTCTCAAGGCCCCTACTGAGTATCATTACACTCACCCCATCATGGGATATGGGCTCACTTTGTTGTGTTTGGTGAAGACGACATACAACACTGACTGAGGATGAATGTACCAAGACTGGACAATACCCTGGGGTGGACGATATGACGAGTCAGTACATGGAGGAGACGGACGGACGAGGAGTGTTGAGGAGGCGATATGTACCTACCCTTCAGGTAGGAACCTTAGAGGATGACCCAGTTTCTATTTTCCTTTTTCCTTCAGTTGTACTTGTACTTTCAGTTTCATGTACTTTATGGTTTGTCATGTATTCGAGCCCCCTTTTACTTTTATCATTATTCTGTTATAAAAATTTACATGTTTTTTCGTATCCAGATGTGTGCATTTTTGTTGTGTTTTTATAGATTATAAAGGAATTTCCTTCCCAGTTTTAAAGAATTACGCCTTTGGTGCTACTCGCCAACACCTGTCCTATGGAAGGTGGGTTTAGGGTAGTCATGACATGGGTAACATGGTATAATTCGGGACATGGGAGTTGTAAATATCTTTACAAGATAAATACACACCTCATAAAACTATCTATAACAACAAGTTCAACCTCAACAGGTGACAACAATAGAGATGCACTTATCTAGATATCTATAGACATGGATTACATGTTTTTTGACATCAAATAACAATTAAATTAATTTCATTTATTTGGTATACTATATATCTCATTTGACAGTTCATATAGAAATGGATATAATACATGCAATAAATATTCCCCTATCATGAATAATGAATGTTAATATATTTCCCAATATGCCTATCATGATTAGTGCAAACTCATATCAAGACATACCAATCCATGAGTGTAAATATCAAGAAAAAATAATGTCACACCACATTTAAAGCTCTCAGGATTAAATAACATCCAATCTAACAAGTGAACATCATGAACAACAATCCCATCCATGGGATGTCTGATTTTCCAAAATTCATTGGTAAAAACCCACCATTAATAATAACATTACCAAGTCATGATACAAACTAGTCATATTTATAATATTCCCAAATAGTAATGAAATAGATAAAAATATCCTCCTTTTATACCAAATTGTACCACCCCCCATTCCTTCTCACTATAACAAGGTGAAAAATGGTTGGTTATGAGACCAAAAGCATGCCTCCTCTTACGCTATTGTCTACCTACTAGAAACAAGGGTGTGATATGAATTGTAATTAGACTATTCTCCTTGGTAAGATTATAATATAGTAGAAAATAAATAGGTATTAATAAATTTAATTGTAATAAAAAATAGAACAAACCAAACAAAATATAACTGGCAGGTAAATGAAGAACCAATATATCAAATAATAGTAAACCATGTATTGATAGGCTAATTTGTATCTAATGTATAATTTAAAGAAATATAATAAATAAATCAAATAATAGAAATAAAATCAAAAGTACCTAGTACCAAACCCCATGTCATTATCATATAAAAACTCTAGACAATCTATAAATCATAAAATGTGTATCAAGCTCCCTTTACATTATCCAATCTCATATTCATGCTATCCTCTCAGGTACCAAAAAGTAGACAGAATTGGGTGTGGGAAAAAATCAATATGTCAGAACCTCCATGTCTAAAAAATCCTTCTGATAATAAGGTCATGAAATAATGTGATAAAAAAATTATTAATTATTAAATGAATAGAATACATAAATAATCCTCGCCTGGAACCATTTCAGAATGTCTCTGAGCATGTATCATAAGCACACCCACAATAAACATAAACTATAGAATAATAAGGAACCATGTAGAAACCTATATATAATCATTTCAGCCTCTGGGAAAAGACTAATATATAAAAATTATAGAATCATCATGCTCATTTCTTCTGTATAAGAATCCCATCATGTGTCACTAGGAATATCCCAAAATATATGCATTTATGTTTGAATTTCTAGGAAATTCCCATTATATAATCATTTCATCTTGCATAACTGGGAAAATATCACTATATAAGAATATCATACTCTTATAAAATCCATATATAATTGAATTTTAGCATCACCTTAACAAGTCATAATATTAAGGACATCACAATATCAAATCATAAGCCTCAATGGTTATTTATGATAATTCCCATTATTAATTCAATAACTCATTCATTTATATATGACTTTATAATCAGTCATATCAATAGACCATAGAATATTAAAAATTCGATTATATATCATGAAATCACTTAAAAATCATTTCCTACTAAACACACTTTAAACCATTATCCAATATATTATTTTTATCTGGTTTTCTCACCCAATGGGTAATTACAAGACATGTTTCCTTGCCATTGAATCCAAAGGGATCCAAAGAACAATTCAATCCATGATTTAACATCATTCATTATTCACATAAATTAATGCTTAAATTACCTTGTCAAAATCAATATATTGAATATTCTTTACACTTACATAGATTATTGAGTTATGTTTTAGATCCCCACCATTATCTTGTGATTTAGCAATACTTCCAAGAGTAACCACCATCAAGATTGGAGGAATGAAATATCACTATAATGAAAAAAGATCACAGAGAAACAAGATTTACATGATTCCAAAATAGAGATAAAATCACCACGTCAATGGAATAATGAGGAATCTGGAAGAAGAACATAGAAAAGGGACCTTCCAGTGATCAAACACCCAACAAAGATTTCATGGAGATGAATAAATTTATCCAAAATCACTAGGAGTTTCCTAGGGCTTGATTATAGGGGATAAACCAATGAGGGAATGAGAAAATAATATTACAACACAACATAAAACTACTAATCATGGTATTTACATAATGTGAAATCTAGTCCCAAGTCGTCCATTCCTTCATAGTGGGTTATGCTCAAAAACTCATTACATCAGGTTAATTTTAACAGTACACGGTCATTACATGTCATGTAATGGAATTAGAGAGTATATTCTCCTCAAATCATGAACCTATTTATTCACTTATTCATAGTAATTGTTACACATCATTTAACTCATTCACATGGAAAGTAATTTATCTAGAAAAACCAATCAAACTATTTCCCATCTAATGAACCTTAAAAACCCCTAAATCCATCCAAACTCTAATGATTCCCTAAAAATACAATTTTTACTTGTTTATACCTAGTCTGAATTAATTAAAACAAACATAAACCCCTAAACATTATGTCATTTCTACTAAAAAGATTTTTTTTGACCCAAACTGAACCACCATGGTATAAAACCAAGAAAACCCGACGAAAGATGTTTTATGGAAAAATAAATGTGGGATATTCCCAGAAAAAGATTTGATATTACACCAAGAGTTTTAAATAAATTTAACAAATATTAATATTAAAAAAACCTTAATATGATACATACTATTTCAAATAAAAATAAAATACAATGATATTTCATATTTCTAATAAATATTCGACATATTTTCTAAATAAATATGCTCTAGAACCATAATGGTTTAGTGTACATAGATAATAAATACGTAAAAATATTTTTTTAGTTATAACATTCCTTATATAAAACATATTTATTTAAATAATATAACCTTATAGACTAATCATACATAGTACCCTTCTTCATAACATGTTAAAAAAAACAAAATAAGGTGTGATCTTAGATTCTCAATAAGGGTAAATATTGAAATATCAATCAATGACCATATGTTGGAATATCATGAGAGTAGTTGTATGATAACATTTGATATTCTAATAAGAAATCATGACCAATAATTTCCAGATCACAATAATGAGTCTTGGAATAATACATTAGTATGTCACAAGATTGGGGAATCATTCAAAAACTCGTCATGAGCCATGAGTTCTAATCCAAAGCATGTAACCATTTTATAATAGTGTGGAACCATTACATGTATATAAACTATATCAAATTTCATTTTAATATTTAAAGGCCATAAGATTAATGAATAATAGGAATCACCATTGGTTTCCCATATCATAGTGTTTCATACATCCCTACCAATTTCCTTAGTAGAGCGATCACATCAAATTTTTTCATACTATTATCTAATGAGATATTATATTTCATAATGAATTGAAGGGAAATATAAATTAGAACCCACCATTAATATAATGAAAACTCTCTATATGTATTCCACAGTATCATAAAAGATTCATCACATCTTCGTAACACCACCTATGGAAAATATAATGTTTTCATAAACATCTCATATTCATAAAAATTAAAATTATAGATAAAGATTAAATATGATACATTTGGATTATATCCCTAATAAATCTTAATAATCTTTAATGGATATTGACATAGATGAAAAATAAATATAAATTATCATGCAAAAATGTTTTTGAAAACCTGAAAATTTATTCTTTTCCTTTGTTTAAATTTAAACAAAAAATCAGAAAATTGTGAAAAAATTAGATACATTAAAAATAAAACTAGAAACATGGAATGAAATATTAATATTAAATAATGATCTTGAGGATGATAAAATATGTTCATGAAATATACATTATATCTAACCATTCATTCATAGTTTTATATAAATTCAAAAATGTTATGTTCAAAAAAATTTAGGTATATTATTGTTAAAGAATTAAATACAAAGTCGTAGGTAGTGAAAATAAATTTTTTAAAACATTTAATCCATAGATATGGACTTTTAATTTTTTTAAGAATATTAATTTGGACGAATAATTACATCATTGAAAAATGAAATAAGTTAGATTTTTATTTATGAACATTTTATCGATAATTTTTTGTACAAATGATAGTAAAATATTACTAAATTCTTAAAGATAAAGGAGTATCTATGGAATAATATAATAAAAGGGTTTTAATATATATTATTCATTAATTCTTCAAAAATAATATTTTGCATTGACAATGTTGAAATGAAATGGGATTGTATCAAAAACCATTACCTTATGAGTTGTCATACATACAAATGAATTTAAACATCCAGTGTAAAAAAATATAGATTTACCAAAAATATATTCCACAACCATATTAATATATATTTTATTTTGTATCTTTCCCCATTAATTTCCAATTATCATTTTATCCACATTTCTTCTTTAAAATGTAAATTCGGGTTAAAACGATCCTGTTTTCTATGTATGCCTTGGTTTGATGGTTTTGATACCTATATCATGGTCACAGTTTCAGCATAAAAAAAATAAAAATAATGAAAAAATTATAATATTTGTTAATTCTAAACAAATACATAACCATTAAGATAATTCTGTGATGAAAAATTAAATACATCAACTCATAGAGATAGTTGTCTGTAAAAATTCATGAGTAGTGTTTCTATATTTTAATGGATTGAAAAATTGTAAATGATAATACAACATTAAAGAATCATTATTTTATGAAAAATATAATATATATATATATATATTCAATTAATATATCCTTATTATCATTCATTCTAAATAGAAGTGAATAATTAATCACATCGCTTTCTAGTGGAAATAGTCCAGATGTACGCACGAGTGATTTTATCATTTCTCTATGGATGAAAATGTAAAAATTTATATATGATATTATAATTATAGATGAAAAATAATTTAATAAATTTAATATATTAATACTAAATATATTATAATAACTATCCATGAAAAATGGTTTTGGGAAATGAATCATATTTTTTGTGGAGGTGGTAGTCAACATGTATGCATGAGCGATACATTCATTTCACATTTTATAGAATAGAGGTGGAAAATTGTTATTAAATCCTTATAATAAAATATAAGTTTATTTATGGCAGTAAATTAATAATGTTATTATAGAAAGAATAGTTTTATATATGTTGTTTGAGGAAATTAAATTGAACTCACTTGGTTAAGAGTTACACTTCTTCATTTAGAAGCCTCATTTTGATTACACCTTAAGCCTTGAAAAGATGGTATTATGCTAATAAAAGTGCCTCTAAGACATCATTAGGGATATGAGTAAATTTATTTTGTAGTTATTGGAAGATATAAGAGGCACATAATGTTTTTATAATAGAGTATATATTGTGCAGTGTGTTGCATTTGTTGTCAATAAGGTGTCCGGGATTGAATGAATGACAAGGAGAGCCAATATGTGAATGACAGAGGATGTGATGGTGATGGTGATATTGTGAAAAAGATGACAAGGATTGATGTAATGGTTTTGATGGTGATTGTTGGAGAATGACCATTTTACTAAGAAGCATGTCACTTAGGAGAATCACTAAGTGGCATATGAGGTAATGATTGAAACATTATCCATAAAAATAAGAAGATTGTAGAACTGATCATGATGTTCCAAGACATGTATCAAGGAGATACAATGTTACAAAATTGTTAGAAGTCCATGCATTGTCTTCACAATGCATGTGGAGATAAAAAAGTTCCATCCACTATCACTAAGTGGATGCGGAATGAAGAAATGAACCATCCACAGCTACTAAGTGGATGAAGTGGTTTGAAGAAGACCATGCACTATCTCATAATGCATGAGGATTTGAAGATGTGTTCCATGCATAATCTATGTTTGGAACAAAGAAGAACAATGAAGATCAGGTGATTTATGATTAATTGTTGATGAAGATAGTTGATAGATCCTTGGGAATTCCATTATTTAATAGAAGAAGAAGAAGAGATGTTGAAGAAGATATATGGAGTTCTTAAGAAGATGAAGAGGATAAGAAGTATGGTTTGGCATTTTTGTACTTGGTTACATTGCTTTTATACAAAGTACCAACTATGTACTTTAACAAAAAGAAGCCAACCATGGAGGCCAGCCTAGGTCCCTCACCTCAAGCACTTGAGGGACCCGAGGGTCAACCGCTCTCAAGGGAAGGTCCTCAAGGCCAAATCCTCCTTGTGGCATCGTGCGGGCCGTGTATAATCCCACGGGTTCCACACGGTGATGAGTCAGTGCAGCGTGGGCGCTAGGTGCGCACCTGATGGAGCCAGAGTGGGCGCTAAAGAGTTCCCACAGAAGAACAGGTGTGGGGCGGCACCGGAGGGGGGGGGGGGGTAGGAGATTTATGAGACGATGGTGGGAGGAGATGGTTGATAAATAGAGGAAAAACCACATCGCGTTTCGATGTGGGATAATTTTTTAAAGGCACGGAGCTGATCTGCACCGTCAATATGATCCGCGTGTAATCACTGCCACTCATCTAATCTTGCCGCACCATGATATAATCCTAGTTGTCCGCGTTCATTAAATGCTGATCCAAAATCACTGGAGTCTTCTCCTACCTCTCTCTGAGCCAAGGACTCCCCGAGACACATCCCACAAACCAGAGGCACCTGAGCGATGGAGAAGAAGCTCTCGGCTGCCTCTGATGAAGTGAAGGCCTCCGTTGTGTTCGTCTCCCATTCACGAACACATGCATGCGTTAGAAGTCTCATGCATGCAATGAGATGAAGATTTCGAATTAGCACAAGGAAAATGAAGTTGCCGAGGGTGCACTGCCCGTTTAATGTAAAAGGAAAGGCTTCACATGCCTTTGTAAACGCATGCAAAAGATGCGCACACCATGAATGAAAGATCCCATGGTTGAAAAAGAAAAAGGAAACACCCGTGATATGTGGAAAATCTTGAGCGAATGTTGAATGTTTTTAAAGAACCGAATATCCCGGTTATTCAATGGAATGATTCTCAGGAATTCAAAGTTTTGGACCCCATAGCTACAATTGATCTCCTTGCCTATAAAAAGAGGAGCCTGTGTACGAGAAGGGTTGCTGCCATTCTTGAAAGAAGGAGCTCCTGCTTCTTCAGATAAATAGAGGAACCATGAAACCCACTGGTTCGGGAAGGGCATTGGTTTCCATGAAGCCTTGCTGTGCAATGTAATGGAGTCCCGCGAAGCTCCTAGCCTAGCGAAGTTCGAAGCATCGCACACCACTTGCACGATAGAGCAGCCCGGAGCCACCCGAGGCTTCTAGAGTTCCTTTCACGCAACCCTTCATGAAAGAAGTTAGGAGGAGGCCTCCCAGCGTATTCCCCTTGCGCAACAGGGAAGAAGCCGAGCCGCGAATTTGCGCACCTGATGCCCGCATACGTGTGCGGTAGCAAGTGGCCGCACTTGCGTGCCCTCTGTGTCTGCGAACTCGCGTGACAGGAAGAAGCCACCGCGCCACCTGCGCGGTTGGAGGAAGTTGTCACACCTGCGCGACAGAAGGAGTTGTCATGCCACCTGCGTGGTAGAATTTTCTTCCACACCTTGCGTGCTTAAAGTATATTGTTGGCCGCATCACTTGCACCCCCTTATTTGAAGTGGGTTCGGGTGATGTAGATCCCACACACTTGGTGTGTGTGTGTGTGTGTGAAAAGAAACAAGAAGTTCACGCCTACGGGTTGTGTGTGCACGGGTTGAATAAGGAGTGTGTACACAAGTGTAGTGTGTACACATTGAAGAAGAAGATCACACCCTTTGAGTGTGTTTGTGTGCATAGAAACAAGAAGGCTGGAGCCTTAGTGTGTGCACAAGTGAAGGAGGCCATACCTCTTGTGTGTACCCAAGTGAATGAAGAAGCTACATGCATATCCATTCATTTATCAATAAGTGAAGAAGTGGGTGAACACCATGAGAATAAAGAGAGAAGGAGAAATTCACACTAAAGAACAACACACAATTTGGTGTCTGTGAGAAAGAATAAAAGAGTGTGACTCAAAGAAGAAGGTGTGTGTGCTAAAAGAGATTACACTCTTTGAGGGTTTATCACACCAAAAAGAAAAGGGGAGTGCATGAATTCATGCATGCACATGCACACGTAAATAAATAATCAGTGTGTGTGCATTTGAGTAGTCCAAGAACAAAGGTTCTTGAAGATATTTGAGATTCCATGCAAGTCGTGCATGAAGATTGAGAATCCAGGCAATCAGTGCTTGAAGATTCAGAGATGCCATGCACTCAGTGCATGAAGTTGAATTGAAGAGAGACTAAGGCCAGACTAAAGTTAAAGACATCATTCATTTTATTTTTTAGTATTTGAGTTGTCCAAGAATATTTAGTGGGCATACTGAGTGCAAGAACATATTTTCCGATCAAGATTCTTGAAGACAGTGGACGGGTCATCCTTAGAAGAAGTAGATAAAGCCCGAGAAAAGAAGAGGAGTCCTGATCACCACAAGTGATAAGAAGAAGTGAGCAAGGCCAGCAGACCATATCCGAGGCTTTTGAATACTCTTGAAGAGATTCAAAAGAAGAAAAGCTACTCGTGTGACTCGAGGAGCCAGGAGAAGACCCCCTGTGAGACTCAGGGTGGAGAAGACTTTGGTGGAATTTGAAGCAAGCCAGTGGGACTCGGGTAACACTGTGGGATGCAATATAAAGAACCTCCTGTGAGACTCAGGAGAGATACAGTGTGACCGTGTATCGACCATTGTAATTACTAACAGAATTATAGTGGAGAAACCATGTCGGGGCGTTTAACCAACATGGAAAGGACGTAGGCCTTTGGAGCCGAACCTTGTAAATCCTTACGTCCCGTGCCTTTACATTTACTGCATCACTCGAGGAAAGGCTGAGAGATACAAGAAGAGTGGATCGAGGCCTTAACAAGCCATAGAGGTTTAATTGATAAAGAATCAATTAGTAAAAAGTTTTAACGGATCACTGATTCACCCCCTCCCCCTCTCAGTGATCACACTAATCTGGGAACTTCATTATATGTGATCTCCTTTTATAAGTTAGGGTGAGGACACATATTGAAATTTTCATATGAATAAAATATATTAAGGTATTCTTCAATAATAATTGATAAATGATAACTCATATTATCATATGATACGATGTAGGGTATAAATATGACAATAAAATAGGATTTAAAAATATTTTTATGTCATTTTAAACATTATATCTTTAGTTTAACCCCTTATTATCCCTCTCAAACAATTATCGTAGTAATTTTTTTCTACTTAAGTTACAAATCATAATGAAAAAAACAATTACATAAATTATTAAATAATATTAAACAACCTGATTTAAAATATTTTATCAATATTAAATTATTAAATATATAAAATTTTCATAAATTATTTTGAAAATAATCCTGTAAATTTTGAGGAAAAACTATTTTACAAAAAAAATTGATTTTTAATTTATAAAATTGATTTTATAAAAATATAATGATAATTTTAATTTAAATAACATTAGTTGGATTATTATTAATATAAATTATCTAATTAAATTATTAAAAAAATTAAAAAAATTACATTTAAAATATTTGAAGGAAAAAAGATTATTTATACTGAAAAAATATTCTTTACAATTCAATGAAAAAGTAATTTTTTTTTTCAAAAATCCCAAAATTTCACCTAAATATATATTTATATAATTATTTAAAAAATTATATCCTCTTTCTAAAATAAAATTTCTAATAGAGCATAAATTAATTAGAATAGTTTCTCCAAACGGAAATAAAAAACGTGTATTTGATGTAAAATTATTTTGAATCATAACAAGGATTCAAAAAATAATTTGTGCATAATTACTAAGTATTAGTCAATAAATTTTTCTTGAGTACGACCATTACATTTGTATTTAGAAATGTAGTATATCTATTCCTATCAACCATGTCAATTTCTAGGTTATAATAGTATTATTTAAAATCAAAATATTTCAATAGTATACCACAGTCCGTTTAAACATAGTGTTGTGTGTAAAGTGAGCTATTAGAGAAATAAAATTTATTTAATGTGAAATATATCATAAAATATTATTGTTTTATAGATCACATGTTTAATAAATTATCACCTTTATATGGGTTAAAAATGTATTACAATGCTATGGGGAAGCTATAAAGAGTACAATTGTGTAGTAAAAAACATCTATTGATTTAGTTTAGAAGATTTATATATATTATGAACACTAGACTATGAGGATTTTAGTTCTATATTTATGAAAAATTATTATTTTATTGAATTACATTCTATATTATTAGTTTTATTATTATCATCATTTCTAAATGGTGTGTTTTTTTATTTATTGGTCTGTTTTTTATATTTTCTAAATGTAGTTATTTTTTATTCCGATGATAAATGATTAAAAGGATATATTGTTTATTTATGTAATTTATTTTATTTTAGTGACATAATACATTATTTTAATGATTCTTTTAGATTTGGTTGTTAGGGGGACTCAATAATGTATACACATGGGGGGAATGTAAAATTTTCAATTTTATGGTTCACCATGTTATTAGTGATTATAATAACTGTGTTTTTAAATGATAACTATTCAAACACCCCATTCATAAAATGAATAATTATTTTTAATCAAGAATAAAGTAGACAAATTTAGGAATGTTCCAAGTCAAAGGAAATGTAATTTTCCCCTAATCCATGAATTTCGTGCTCGTTTACCATGCAAATGCCACTTGTGCATCCATGTACTCCAAGTATGTTTCACATGTGAAAATCACTAGTTAAATAAACCACATTCACAAAGATTCCAATTTTTCCTATAAATTGGGCCATTGGGTTCCTCATTTTCACCATTATTAATACAATGAGAAGATAGGAATCCATAGCCACTATACTCTCTCTCTCTCTTCCAAGTCTTTAAATCCATCATCTAATTTGTTCAAGACATATAACGAATGGTATTAACCAAAAGGGATATATTTTAGGATCCCTAAAAGTCAAATACACCAATAACGCTTGTGTAGAACTACACTCATCTTAGTTTTAATGAAAATTTGAAAAGAATATTTACCAAAATATTTAATTCCATACCACATATCCAAAGGAATCCATGGTGACCCCCAAGAGCTAATGAAATGATTCACCCTATTCATATCATCCATAGCATAACATACCCGTAGGACTACTTCTAAGAATACCAAATTACATAACCCTATAATTAATAAGATGAATTCACCATAAATTCACCCAATAATTATTTGGAATAATTCATTATCACTTATCATTACCATTATGTTAGATAACCCCTCATCATTGATCCCTAATGTTACTTGGGAAAAGCCTTATCACTCACCTAAATATCAATTGAGATGTGGTGTATTCTATATATATACAATGGAAGACCATAATTTTTCAATATCATAGTCAATAATTATGGAATGCATGGATTTTATAGAAGATAATACCTTTACACAAGTTTCCCGTTCAAACATCCAATTACCAAGGCATCCTCCAAAGACAATGGATACACAGAATCAGGGTTTTCATACTGGCATGCTCTTTTATTTATCCTGTATTATCTTAGTAAATGTTTTCTTTAATTTATCTCCCCTAACAGAGAGGGTCCATAGGGCTTTTTAAATCCTTGATTCCCTTCATAATGGTGGTCCTAATCAGAAAGACATCTGTGAAAGTTACCATTTAACATATTAGAACACTTTATTGACCTAGGTGTGAGCTTTATTGGTATGATAATGTAGTGTAAACCCATGATCACCTAAGGAGGGGGAATCTATAATTGGAAGAATCCATATATCTAAAATTTGAGTTCCATGACCAGGAGCATGAATCTTGTATTATTCATGAAATGGGATAAATAAAAACCTTGTTCTTTCTATTAAAAACAAGGTAGTTGATGTGTAATCCCCAATAGTGAAACTATTTATGGTGACCCTCAATATCCTCATATAAATTAATCCATAGTGGTACTATAAATATTAATTCTTAATCCAGAAACAATTTCAAGGATTCATGGGTTGATACAATATAACATAACATCCAAATCATGCGATGATAAGTTAAATAACACCATCCTTAATGTATGATGTTAAACTAAGACCATACCCTCTATGAACACACCATGATTACATATATGATGAGCATTATATTCCTCACAATGAAATAAATATGTGGTTTACCACATTATATGTGAATCTGTCTTAGGTATAACAACCATTTAAATATAATTTTACACTATCATATAATGTTTTTAATCCCAAATTATGAATTATTTATCTGAATGATCATAACTCAAATGGGATTAAATTTATGAGTTGATCATTCCATTTTTATAATTTAGAATATCCCAGATTTTGGATTCTTATGTGTTTTAAATACCCTACTATTATCACAGGGTCACTTTATATGTGTAATCCCCACTAACTATTCTATTTTCAAATCCTTCACAGTATACATGTTGGGTGTCATGAAATTAAATTTCATAGAACAACACACCAATCACTCGATGTATATCTTCTTGGAAATATACTAACCACATGACATAAAACTGCATGGTTCACCCTTTTCATACATCCATAAACTGAGTCACTCAAACTAGGTCTGATTCAATTCATATTTTGATAGAATATAAATGATTCATCTATAAGTTTCAAACACAACATCACATATATTCTTTTACATTCTTATTGATCCATGTTCCTCATGAGATTATCAACATCCTTCCCTTTCTTGGATAGATTACCATGGGCATAGAATTCCCATTCATTAGGGTCATATTCTATATAGACCATATTTTTTTACGTAACATTCATCATAATATCATACACCCTAAAGATCAATTCATTATAGGTGAAAACCATATTTGCCTCATCTAGGAAACATTATTGATGAGACAAAAATTATCCAAATAGGGCTATATTTTAGAGAAAACAAAAATATCCTCATTGAGTCATATTTTATCAGAGGGTAACAAAAAAGATTTACCGATGTGTATGTTCCACACTATTAATTACTATTAATATTTTTATAGTTGCCCTTACTTCATGATGTTAAACTATTTTGATTGTTTCTCACCACATGACATAAAAAGGTACACTAATTCCAGTTATTTGATACTGATCTATGTTGGAATTTATTCCATTTATATGGATTTGGAGGGATCTCTTTTCAGGGGTCTAATCTGAAACCACAAACACATTCTGACTTCCTAGACAGTGGTAAAATCTAGTGTTCCCAGCATTGTGTCACTAAACCAAAATAACCTATAGAATAACATTAATAAGTAATGATAAGATAAAGATAGTTATTTTTTGATACATGAAGAAGATTTCATTAATGGAGAAACATTGATACATTCTAATTTTCACATCAATTGGACACCTATGATAAATACAGATATTCACATCATTACATTATAATAATAACATTCTAGTGTGAGGGTAACTAGTCTCGTACGAGGATTATGGAAGGATTGATGATCATAAATTTAATTTATAAGGGATTTTTGGTGTTGGAAATAATTCCCCTCAATATGGTTGGATGATCCAGACCTCTCATTCTTTAAACCATTTTTATTTTATAAGAAAATTGGGTAAGGAACCCTGATGACCATCTACCATTGGTAATTAGGTACATAGTGACATCTTTTATCATAGATGTGTGACCCATTATGTATCTCTAGTTATATACATTAACCCCATTGTAAACCATATAAAACAATAGTACTAATTTGATGTGAATATTATGAAACCACACTCAACCTCTCATATTCAAGCATCAAGAACTAATTCCTTGTGTTTTGGTTCAAAAAATAATAATGAACCTAACATGAATATTTAAATGAACCAGATAATTGGGTTTCCAACATTAGATTATTTATCCTTGTTTTATTTATTTTGATACATTATTAACAGGGACTCTTGTTTGTGTTGATTCATCACTTATAGGACCTCCATAACTAGAATTAATTAAAATATAAGTGTAATACTTTCAACTGTGATATAATTAAACCTCAATAACAAATGATGATTGGGCCTCATTGAATGAGAGAACTCTACCACCCACTCAGTGCCGTCAATTCCACGTTAAGAATATAATGATGTAGGAGTACCACATAAACTATACAATTCTAATGTAGAAGGATTCATGTGAAGCACTCCATGAGTTAAAATCCCACCAATAATCCATCATTAAATAAGTGGTTGCAGTGCAGTAAACAACACATTTCATTGTTTCAAATAATTTTTGGAGCCTATATCCAATACACAACAACATAAAACTCCAATATCATAGGGATGTGTAGAAATATGTAGACATTTACCTCAAAAAATTAAAGGATTTCATTATATTGTATCCTATTAAAACCCATCATTTTCATCTTTATGCGACATCAATCCCTCAACTACTTACTGAGGAAACTACCCTGTAGGTTCTTTAATTGGACATTTAGAGTAGACAATATAGGAAAAAAATCAAATAATAGTGAGATATATATAGCTAAGATTGGGCTTGTATTCTCATTTACACAAAATAAATCCACCAATATATGTTTTCAATGTCCATAGAATTGGTACAAACACATTCCCATACCTTGAGAGCCTTCCAGCATGATTTGTTAGCATTTAGAGAATCTTGTCAGTATATCTCAAAAACCACCAATGAGAAATAATATACTCTCCCCCCTATATATGATTCTTTTTTGGAATATCCTGGTGATAATTGGAGTATTGGTGAAGGATTATATCCCTAATCTTTCCAAGTAATGAGAACATATCTTCAATCTCTCTATAGAATCTCAACAACATAATTTTGTTGAAAATAGATGGAAATGTGGATATCCCTACCAACATATTTTAGAGATGAAATTATATCATTGATGAATTACTACCAAAATATTGTTATTATACTATTGATAACCATTAGGGGAAAGACACATAATCCAACCCCTTCTTCTAGAGAAGGCCTTGAACATATATAAATACCTACTATGGAGAAGAAACAGAACCATTACCCCTTATGGGAGGATCATTGACACATCCAAAATAATAAATATCAAAAATAACCGGCATAAATATCTTCTCCAACTGTAGTTTGAATGACAATTTAAATTTACACTTTAGGGAAAACACATATACCTGTCAAATGTTTAAGGGATTGATGGAAGTTTTTTCGTATTCATTGATGATATGATATATATTTCCTTTCTCCTCCATTGAATATAATTTCATCATCATAACTTGATAACATCCAAGATACATGATCATGTTTTTAATCAACATTAAGCATCTGATTTGATATTCCATGGGTGACATGGGAGTCACATCAGAATAATCTCACAAATTAATGTCAATTTTTACATCCAATGACTTCATCTTCCCAAAATATAGTATCCAAAATGAAATCACCACAAGGTAAGCCTAAATCTAGGGAGATAACCCATATCCATGTTATAATTAATGTTGGAATTCATAAGTTCATTGTAAAATTTTCAATGGAGAATCATTATCATACTGACTCTTTATCAAATAATGGAAGGCTTAGTTGTTATGAATGTCCTGATCAAAATATTCCTACTAGAAAATTTGGAGGTACACCCTAAATCACCAACCACAATGTTCCTCCCAATGGAAGTATGAAAATTAATAATAGAAAAATTTCTAATAATGTACATTATTGAAATCCATCTCATAGTGAGATAATCAAAAGGAAAAAACATTCCCTTCTTTCCACTATCCACCATGGAGGACCTCACAAGATTATATGCTATATGAATTTACCGTGTAACCAGATATCAATACATGTTGGTATTATTCCTCAAAAAGAAATTAATTTTGATGTTCCTCCCTAAAACAACATTTCATTTCACAAAGTAGGTCCTACCATTTTTGAAGAAACATTGATAATTTCATCGTATAACAAAGTACTCATATGGATAGGGATAACAACACACAATGACTTATCTAATATGGGTAGTGTCATTTACCAAAAAAGGAAATCCTATGTAAATGGACATTATTTAAACAACCCATGGATCACTTATCTTCCATGACAACAATGAATATTCCAATAATAATTTCTCTTCAAAACAAGGCAGTCAAGAAATGAACATACTGGTCGAAATAAGTGAAAAAATATAACATAGACGATGTAAGATCATTTTATTTTCTAGAGATATATCGAAATTTATTTTATATATTTGTTCATTTTTTTAGAATACATGGATTAGGTTTTACCTTGGAATACATCTGGGTGAAAATTTGATATTTTTTAAGGAAATATGGTAGTGCATGGTTGCCGCATGATTTTCCCAAAAAATGCACCCTGGCCAAGTAAAACATGAAACCATGGACCTAGAGGGATTTTATGGTTGTTGCATGGACTTTCAAACCATGAACCATATTCGGAAAAACAATGTAGCCCCTAGAAGATGTGAATATTTAAGGCACATGATTAGGGGAAACTGAGTTCATCATCATATAGAATAATGTATGATATTTAAATTAACCCAAAAATGACTTTTAAAATTAAGTGAACCCCCTATATTAAATAGAAATTAAACCCCATTTAACCCATATTGTCTTTTAACAAATTTAGAGCCTCTTAGATAGATTCCAGGCAATTTTGACATATATTCATTGCGATCTGAATCACAGATGGAAGATCAGCACCCCTCTTCATAAGAGGATCTCATCCCATAAGGGTTACTTTATCATTATTGTTCTTCTCCAATCCAAGATATGATTATTATTCCCAATTTTTGTTTCCATCATCATATAGGGTTTTTGATCTAGATCTAGTTTTGGGGATCTTGATTCATATGATCTTGAATTTAGGATTATGATCTATAACTCATTCAATGTTGTTATTCCATTCTAATTAGTGATTTTCGTTCGACGATATGAAATAATAAAGTGAGGTAGGAGGTTTATTATCCAAATCCCATAGTCGTGATTTAAATTATGTATATGTAATTTTATATTTTATAGGATTTTTTAGAAATTGGATTCCCTATCTGAATTAATAGATGTGGATAATTATATTTTTAATTAATTATCAGAATATTGATATTTTGGGAATTGTGGGATAATTAATTATTAAAATAGTTATAGATATATTTAATTATTTGGATTAAAATAATTAATTGTTTATCTAATTATGATATATTGAATTGTTGACTGAGATAATTTATTTTTGAGTTTTTCAACACATATTGTAATGAGAATGAATTTATTGACATGATTAATTCGTTGTTCAATAAAGTAATATAGCTGAGAAGACTAATTAATTATTAAATTAATTAATGGTATTGATATGATAAAATAATTTTCATGTTAGTTAATGGGATTGTGATGATTAATTAATTGTCGAATTAATTAATGGGATTTAGATGTTTAAATAATTATCATGTTAATTAATTGGATTTAGTTGATTAATTAATATTTTAGTTCATTATAGGGATTTATGTTACTAATTTAATGTTGTTTTATTTAGTAGGATTAGAATGATTATTTAATTTTTGAGTTAATTAATCAGATTTAGATAATAATTCATTATTGATTTAATTAAGGGAATTAAAATAATTAATTATTTTTTGAATTATTTAATGGAATGAAATATAGTTAATGAATAGTAACAATGAAATTCACATGTTATATGAGACAATGAATGTAAAAAATTTCATTCATATATGAATTGACTTAATGAATGTAAAAAATGGATTTTGTATGATATATGAGATAATGAATGGTAACAATGGAATTCATATATTAATTGAGATAATTAATGTTAATAATGGAATTAATATATAAATTGAGATAATGAATGTTAATAGTGGAATTCATATGTGATATGATAAAATGAATTCTAACAATGAAATTCATTTGTGAATGGAGATAATGAAATTGTATAATAGCATTCAGATATATGATATCACATAGATATAGTTAACACTCCGACATGGGGTGAAGCAGGCTTTGAGAGTTTATGATTCCTTAGGAACCCTATTGTTATGTGGATAAATATAGAGTAATTGATTAAGTGTAAAATATTTAATTTATTTATTTTCTCTTTATATAATTCAATACACTGTTTGAATAGATATTGTTTTAGAGGTTGTTGGTGGTGGCCTACTAATTTTTTCTCACACCAAACAAGGGCTCCTTGATCGGTACACGAATAGATTTTGTTATTGCATGAAGGGTTATGGGAAATCCCCTTATGTTTGATGGCTGAGATGGGAGGGAGCATGGATGAGGGAACCAGATGTGGTTTGGGACCCTCCTGGTACATTATAGTGCCGTTTATTTCTTGTTTTAAATTTTACACTTGACAAGTACGTTGACATGGAATATCTACTATTCATTTATAATATTGTTTTTCCTGTTTTTATCCTCATGTGTAATTGGAATTATTCTTGTTATGGTAACATAATATTGATTATTTTTAATTTGTTTCCACTATTGTATTTATCTAATGTGGAGGGTATAGTCTCTCCATGATTTATATAAGAACATTTCTTCTAATTAGCAACCATTAACATATGGGGAGGTGCAATTGAGATCACATAGTCGACTGGCTTAAGGATGCAACATGTGGAACGTGTGATAGGATATTAAAAGGTCATGTTAGAGCCAAGTTTCATTTAATTTTTTATTATATTAAAATTTGTAAAATGTTTACCTGAGACTCAAATGAGTTGGGTCTAGGTTATAAGCTCGTTCATGGGGGTATCTAACCCATGTATGGGTGAGAACCTAAGTACCTAAGGTGTAATTTTTATTATTAATTCTTACTATTACAATTGAATATTATTTCACCTTTGGGGACACACTTTTTGGGAGATGTGATTATTTTTTCAATGATTTGTTGATATTTGACTCACAGATTGGTATAGAATGATAGTTTAGTTTTCATGCATTATTATAGGGAATTAGGATTCATTTTTGACACACAACATTTTACACACACACACATGAAATAATGGGTTTTGGGTAAGTTGTTGAAGATGGAATATTCTTCCTTTATTTTCAATTGAAATGAAAAAAGATCCTAATATGAAATTGAGAACTGTGAAATAATGTATCATGAGAATAAATTGGTGTATAATAAGAAACATGAAATGAGAATTTGTTTACCCTTTTTGTTAACCATTGTCTTTATGTAGGATGGTTAGGGGTTGTGATATCACTATTATTTTGACCATGTGGTAGGGTTTGGGGAAAAGTGATTTTATTGTATATCTTGTTTCTTTTAAAAGTGCTAATTTTATGAACATTTTCATATAGTGAATGTTTGGAATTGTTGAGATATTCCTCTATGATTATTCCAGTTGAGTTCACATCATAAGGATATAATATTATATGATCTACTAGTAGTGAAACTGGATGAACTAATAGTGCTAGGTGAAGTAGAAGGAGATTAGTTTCTTGTGATAATTTCTCATTTCATGTAGCTTTTGGAATGAGTGGCAGAGTGGGTTGTGAGGTTTACGTCCAACCTTACATGGGAGTTTAAGTTACAACATCATTTATCTTTTACTATAGAGGGTGTAAATGGGGAGAAGAGTAATGGATTTAGTCAATCCATATGATAATTGAATATTTGGATAATCTTACTAAAAAAATGGTCAACTTGGGAGATTATATGTTGCAAGGATCATCAAAGAGATAGTTGGATGATAAGGATCAATCTAGAGTGGCTGATGAAATATTATTGAAGGAAATTTTTGTGAAGTTCATGAATAACTTTTATCTAGATACATTGATGAAAGGGAGAGTAAATGAGTTCATGCGGTCGACTTAAGGGACCATATTTGGGATAGACAATACCAGTCTCTCTATAGACAGGGAACACTTTTCTCTAGCATTTGAAGGCGATGAGATAGTTATGACAAACCATGTTTAGGATGAACATAAATATAAAGTCTAGATTTAACCTCTTTCTGTTAACAATGTTTTCAAAGTTGGTGGATCAGACTCTTAGAGCTAAGGGAAACGTGATAAATAATTCCAGTATAAGACATATGGTTTTTACTAGATGGTCATCTGGTATGTCTTCTGAGAGTAGGAAGCATCGCTACGAGGGTGTTAGAAAGGGGGATAAAATGATGTGTGGTAAGGTGGAAGGATCATTTTCTCAGGACCATACCTAGATTGTCTGGCACCAGTTCAGTAGGCCGGGCCATTCTCATAGAAACAATCCATGACCATCAGTAGAGTGTTGAAATTGCAATATGACGAGACATCTATATATGTTTTGTAGGAACCCGTGATTGGAGAGTAAAAATGGGGGTGCTAGAAAGAACAAGAGTAAGGTAAGGAAATATTCTACACCATATTAGTATATATACTAGAGTTATACTATATATGGAATTAAAGGAGGAATACTATGTACATAGGGTCAAGAGAACCTATATCAGTGGGATGGTTCAGCTTAGGGGAGTGAGACTGCCTCATAGTGAAGTGGTATGGGATAGTCGCATGCAGTTTTGCCTAAACATGTGGATAGTAGAGATCTACAATTGTTAGTGAGAGATACTATTCTTATAAATTATATGCTAGCTAGTGTATTATTTGATACTAGTGGATCTTATTAATTCAGTTCTGAAAAACCTATGAATGTTTTGAGTCTAGAATTTATTTTCATGAGTGGGGTATTTACGATAGATCCACCATTAAAAGTAAATATAAGAGACCTCTATTTTTTCAATTGGTGATTTCATTATGTTGGGGATTATTTTCTGCATTGTGATTTGTATATACAGATTATTTTAGGCTTCAACCTAATTATGAGTATAGACTGATTAATATCATACGATGTACACATATAATATTTCCAGAAAATAGTGACTTTTACATATCCTAAGGGTGACATGTACATTCACCACGGAGAGTGGTATATCCATGGGGGAAGAACAAGGCCAATTCATCAGCCACTCAGAGATATCCCAAACAAGGATTCTGGTTTGTTATTGGATGACAGAGGTGAAATGTAATATGTCATGTTACCAGTAGTGTAAAGGTTGTAGGATGTGATTCCTGAAGAAAACTAAGGGATTCCACATGAGTTATACGAGGAATTTTTGATAGAACTCATTCTAGGAGACAATAAAATTTCTATTTCACCATAAAAATTGATACATAAAAGGGATTCAGGAGATCAATACAATGTAGGAGGAGTTAGAGGGTAATGGATTTATCCATTTGAGTGCACCAGATTTGGGTTCTTTTGTGTGGTTTTTAAAGATGCCTGATGAGGTTTTACACTTATGTGTCGATTACCAAAAGTATAACCAGATGATAGTGAGGAACAAATGTCCACATCCACATATCTAAGGACTATTTGACCATTTGAGGGGAGATTTTAACTTAAATATTGACTCAAGGTCAAGGTATCATCGGTTGAGAGTTTGAACTTTTGATATAATGAGGAATACATTTAGAAGATGTTATGGTATATTTGAGAGGTTTTTTAATTGCATTTGGGTTAAAGAATGTCCTATTAGTGTTAATGTCCTTGATGAAAAAATTTATCAGTCCATAACAATATCAGTTTATGTTTGTGTTTGTGGATGAAATCTTGGTGTACTGCAAGACTCATGACGATCATGCACAACATCTTGAAATCATTGTAAATAAATGGAGAGAACATCAGCTACACACCAATCTATCTATGTGAATGTTTTTGATTGATTAGGTACACTTCGTGGGGAATATTTTCACATAGGAATGTGTTTTAGTGGAACTAGAAAATTTATAGGTAGTGTTGTCTTGGGAGAATCCCATTAATGATATATATATATATATATTACTAGAGTTTTATTTAATACATTTACAAATTGAAATAACCCCTTTATGAATTGAACATGAATGTGGTAAAGTTTGAATGGTCAGAATAATGTGAGAATTCCATCCAAGAGTTGATTAATATTTTGATGTCGATGCTGATCTTTATCCTACCCATGGCAGGTGAGAAGTATATTGTGTATTGTGAAGCATATATGATAGTGTTTGGATATGTTTGGATGTAAGGAGATTGAGTTGTGGCGTATGTGTCTCAATAGTTGAGTCCACATGAACTTAACTACCCTATGCACTAACTCATGTTTTTTGTAGTGGTTTAAAATTTAAATTATTTGTAGAATTATATATTGGATGAAAATTTTGCTGTGTATACAAATCATAAGAGCTTAAAATATATCTTTTCATAGAAAAATTTGAATCTAAGTAAATAGAGATGTGTGGTGTATATGTAGTCATTGGATAATAATCTAGAATATATTCTTGGGATGTGAACTATTGTTTCTTATTCATTGGGAAGGAATACATAGACTCATGGGGTTTAGGATTCTAGTTCTGAGTGGAAGATGATGAGTTTACTAGCTGAAATGCATGTTGTGGTTCAGGAGAGTCAAGAGAAAATGACTCTTGTATTGGTTTCCGAGGAGTATACACTTTTGTGATGGATCAGGAATACAAACTAAGAGAATCCATAATGTTTACACATGATGGAAAGACATGATGATTGGGAGACACATTAACATGGGTCAATATATTATAATGGAATGATCTTTGTGGGGAGTCATGTTTTAATACCAATGAGTACTTAGGCGGAGTTGATGTGTGAGATTCATGCCTCGAAGTGGGTGGCACATCTAGGCATTAACAAAATGTACTATTACCCGTGATCATTGTTTTGGTGGATGCACATGAAAAAGGAGATAACAGGGATTAGGGAATAATGTTACAACTGTCGATAGGTGACGTTCAAGTATCAATGACTAGAATTATTACTATAGCTGTTTCTCATTAATGAATGGAAGTGGAACAACATTACCAAGGATTTTTTGGTTGTTCTCCCAAGGAAGCCTCATAAAAATGACCTGATTTGGGTAATTGTGGATTGATTTATGAAAGTATCACATTTATTACCTATAAATGAGATTTTCATAGTGAAAAATTGGTTGAACAATGATTCCTAGTGATAGTAAATTAGTATGGGGAACTATATTGTTTTTTATATCATTACTCACATATTACATCATGATTCTTGTAGGGATTCAGAAAATTCTTGGTACACAAGTCTTTTCATGTATATTATAGCACCAACAGAATGATGGGTAGTCCGAGAATACTATACATGTACTTGAGGATATGTTACAATAATGTGTTCTAGACTTCAATGAGTCTTGTGAGAAGCACCTAGTATAGTTGGAGTTCTCATGAAACTATAGTTTCCATGATACAATTCAGATGGATCCATATGTGGCTCTTTATGGTAGGCCATTCATACCATATCTATGCTAGATGGAGGTAGGTGATTAAAAGTTGTTGGGGATGAGTCTCGTTAATGAGACATTGGAGAAGGTTTAGTTCATTCAAAAGTGTATGGATTTGGCTCAGAGAAGACATAGGTCACTTGATCATTGAAATAGATGACCCCTAGAGTTTACAAATGGGGATAATGTTTTTATTCATGCGTCTCATAGATTAGGTCACCATATGATATAGAGAAAAGTAAAGTTGGAACTGATTTTTTTAACCATATCAGGTTGTGGAGAGAATTGTGTTGGTGTATTACTAATTTTCTCTTCTACAATGATATAGTTATATGAATGATCTTTTCCATGTTCCACAACTATGACTGTATCAACTAGACCCTTTTCATGTGATCGTTGTGGATGATGTTGAGTTTGAGATAGAAAGGGCCTTTAAGGGGGATCAAAGACATGTGTTGGATCACAGTGAGAATGTTTTATAGCGGAACACCATGCTGATAGTTCATGTATTATGGAAAAATGAACATCTGTAGGTGGAGACATGGGAGAAATAAGAAGACAAGTATGATCAATGGCCAAATCATTTTGACTCAGCATCTTAGAGATACGTGGGGGTATAGCTCGAGGGAGAGATCTTATAAGGTTGGGAGATTGTAAGATCCCATCATTTTTTGGAGATGTATCAAGATTAATTTTATGTTTTCCGAATACATTTATTGTTGTTTACCTTGGGGTTTGTTTGGGTGAAAACTGAAAATTTTGGATAGAAACAGGAATGTTCATAGTTGGTGCATTGGTTTCCTAAACTGTGAACCCTGGCCCAGAAAACTGTGAAACCCTACACATATATGTATTTCATGGCTTCAACGTTGTTTTTCAAAATAATGATCCCTCTAATAAGAATCTATCCACCCCTAAGAAGAGGTTCACTATTAAGGAACACTGTTTGGGGAAACGATGTGCCTTTTCCTAAAACCCATGAAAAAGATTAATATTAACCCCACAATTAATTCTAAAATTCCCAGAATATTCGTAATAAACCAAAATCAACCACCACTTCAATCCTATTGTATTTTCATGATTTTGTTTCCTCCCAAGAAATATTCCAAGCAATTATGATATCTGTTCTTCATGATATGATGATGATATTGAAGATATTCATCCCTAGCAGTAAGAGGATATCATCCAATTTGTTTTTCCTTTCTCATTACCATTCTTATACCATCTGTTGTAAGCCTTTTCTACCCAATTTTGGTTGTATCCTACTCTAGGATTTCAGATCTAGATCTAGTTTTGTTGTATGTTGATTCATAGGATTAAGAACTGGATCTTGTACTACATCATTATTTTGTTCAAATTATGGATTTACATTGCATGATCAATCATAAATTAATTGAGTTAGGTGGTCTATTTTTCAAATCCTATTATCGCGATTTCAATTACATGTTTACAAATTTAGAATTTATACGGTATGTTTAGAAATCAGATACCCTAATTAAAGTAATTGAAGTGGGCAATTATTTATGGAAATAATTATCAAAAAATAGAAATTTGAGGAATTGTGGAAAAAATAAATGTTGAATAAATTATAGAGAAATGAAATTATTTGTATTAAGATAATTATTTGTTAAATTAATTATGACATATTGAATTTTTTATTTAGATAATTATTTTTTGAATTAATTATATATATATTTATTTTTTAATTTGAGATAAATAATTACTGAATTAATTATATAGATATTGTATTGTTTGAATTTATATAATTAATTTTTTAATTATTTATAGAGGTTTTGGAAGTTTGATTGGGATAATTTATTGTTGAACTATTTATTTTTTATCGGGATCACTTAATTGCACTTAATTAATTTTTAATTAATCAATGATGTATATTATGAGTATGAATTATAACTTCCCATACTTTTCATACCTTTTTTATACTTCAAAATTGATGTACACTTATTACAACATATAAAAAAACCATGAAAGGACCGTATAGGTATTGTGTATTTAGAAACTAGGAAACATAAACAATTGTTTCATAAAGAATCTACATTGTCTCCCATTTATTTCATAATATATACAGTCCCTTTTGGGATATCCTACTTAATAACCTTCTTCCTGACCTGGGGAATGAAAAAATAAAAATGGGTGAGCTCAAATGCTCAGTAAGGGTATACAAAAGAAATATCAATCACATCATATTCAAAAGAACATAACATTTTGGAAATCTTAACCTGCAAAAGAGATCATAATTTCATAACATGGGATAAATCATAGTAGTGAAATGTAATCCCAATAATAATAACATAAAACATGAAACTTTGTGTCATACACACATAATCATAGAGAATCATTTCTTAGTAGTCAAGACTCATAGCCAAGACTATCTTAGCATACAAATTCCATTTCTGAATCGAGTTCACTCCTCGTTTATTCCTGTTTCACTGAACCAGTTTAACCATCTGTTCCATCCATGTCTATCTCATGACATATAAATCTTTACCCAATGCATTGGAGGGAGATATAGGTCCCAACCATCTCATAATGATACCATTCTTATGTGGGCCCCAAAATCATAAATCATACATCATTGCATAACCCATGTAATAAAAATGGGATTCTTAAACATCATGACATCATAAAACAATTCATATATGATAATGGAATTCATAAAAATAATTCCAACACAACATAATCAAATCAAGGTAATAATATGGATAGAAACAGAACCCAATATTATCTTAGATGGAAAATAATTATGATAAAACACTTGAATTCCATTCTTGATGAAAATATCCTTTCTACATCAAAAAATTTTCCATTCTTAACATGTCATATAATTTTGAACTAGAAGAAGTTGATTAAAAATAAACGTGAAAACTTGTAAAGTAATCTTCATGGAAATAATGTTCTAAAAAACCATTCATGCCTTATAAGTTAAAAAAATATTATTCTCGTACTTTTTTTGGAAAAGTCAAAAAGAAATTCGTAAGAAAAATGACAAAATATTCCATTCATATATTTTACTAAAAACTCACCAAAGGGTAAAATTGGATATAAAAAATTGTATAAAGATATAAATTATACATATTGATGAAACATGGATGTGGATGATAAATATTCCCCAGTAAATTCTGAAGTATAAAAAACCTCGGATAAAAATGAGATTGCGAGATTTTCCCTTACCTTAGGTCCTATTTTCTTCGTAATTGTTCGAACCT
Source organism: Viscum album (assembly GCA_963277665.1). NCBI lineage: Eukaryota > Viridiplantae > Streptophyta > Magnoliopsida > Santalales > Viscaceae > Viscum > Viscum album. The sequence continues at coordinate 1,871,059,747 of OY728159.1, forward strand.
CCTGTATAATGATTTAAATAATTTTATTTACTTATTACAGAATCATACTTATTTTTATGTTATCAAATATGGTTATATTCTTAGCTTTTTATTAGTAATATTTCATTACTACTTGTTATTCGGGTGTTTATTACTTTTGTACTTATGCGTGTTTTGTTAGATAAATTATTATTATTAATTTTTAGGTTATATATATATCATTTATAGAATGGTATTAGTGTAATACATATCATATTTATTCACTCAATTCATTTATGTAATCATTATGAAATGAAAATCATGTATAACGAGTCGCATCACATCATGGAGACGGTATTCCGTATGTACGCACGAGCGATGATATCGTTCCCAAGATCATGGAATTGTATTTGAGTGTATGTATACTATTTAAGAATCAATATCACTTTACAATAATCATATATAGTTATTATTTACACCATTATACCCATCCAAGTAAGGTGGTGGTGGAAAATAGATTACACCACAGCGTGGTGACGGTATTCCGTACGCACGCACGCGCGGTGATTTTGTTTTCTGTTGGATGGATACATGGTTAAATAGGGTTGTTTCATACTTATAATAACATAACAGTGTATGATTGATACTGATGTTATTACTTCATAATGAAACAACCAAATAAGAATAAGTGGAAGAAGAAATAAAGTTGAAAGAATCAGTAACAGACATTACCTCTTCAATGAAGCATCTCTTTGAGACCTCCTCTTAGGGCACTAAAATTGGTCTTTGAAGATAACCAAGACCTCTAGGATGTTTCTAGGGAAGTGGAGAAGAGAATATTTCAGGGGTTGTCCGAGCTTGAAGTCCCAAAGTGGTGTGAGGAAGATAGGAAGGAGGTTCCCTTTTATAAGGGAGGAGAGGGGACCTTAGGAAAAACTAAAAATTTTATTTTATTATAAAGTCATATTCGTTTTTTAATAGCTCCAAATTGATTTATTTCGAATCTAAGGTAGGTATGGGTCTAAATACTCTCATCCAATATAATTTAGACAAGTTTAGGTCATTATATTAACCTTATCTTTTAGTTTGAACTCATAGTTAATTTGATTGACATTTACCATGTCACATTGTATTTTTATATTATATAGTTAATAAACTTACCATATATTCCAAGAGACCCCCAAGTGGTCCATTAATGATACAAATATCATGATATTAGTATCTTGTCCGAACCATAGATCTTTAGGAATAAAATAACAATTAATAATATAATATTTGTTTTAAAAACTATTTTATGTCAATTTTGACACTATTTGGTAATTGATTTTTTTGAAAATCATAACAGAATTATTAGTTCGGAAAAAGTTAACTAAATAAATAATAACATGTCATATTAACCATAAAAATTAGTGTAATTCATAAAAATTATCAAGTTACATTTATTTGGGTATTTATAACATCATTTATGTCAATATTTCCTTAATAAGAAAATTTATGCATCATCATTGTGTCATAAATAAATTAAATTATTTAAAATCAAAAAATTAAAAATAAAATACCATTATGTAGGAAATATTTTTAGCTTTATAATGAATATTTATAGTCGAATTTATCTTCTGTATAACCCTGTGTTAAAAATGATTTATTTATTGAACATTGATATTAACTAATTTAACTCTTCTTTAAATAAATTAATATTAAATGTCCTAATGAAATAAAAGTAGGACTAAATGGTCATATTTTATTCCAAAGGTTTTATTTGGTCGAATTACACTTATCCAATAGAATTAGGACATGTTTTAGGGTAATAATAATAACATTTTTACCCTAAATTACCCTATTTACTTTTAATCGTGGAAAAAAAATTCAAAAGTTATTATTCTCCAAAAATTATTTTCATCTCATTGTACCACATTTTAGTCCTTGATATTAACCTTGTCACTTGGATTTTCGAAATTCCACTCACAGAAGTGGTAAAATTATGTTTTATGTAAATTTGCAAATTCTTCTAGGAGGAGGGTAAAAGACGGTGAAAAGTTCAATGTAATTTTTATATATCTAAAAATTTTATAAAATGACTCCAATGTATTGAAATGAACATATATAGGTGTTATGTGTCAATTGTGACCTAAAATAAATTTAAATAAAATAAATAATTATTTATATAAAAACTTGGTTTTTAAATAGTAACCCAATGTTTTCACTATTCATAAAAAATTAAACGTTTTCAATAAAATACCAAAATTTCTCCCTAGGATAATTTCGATATTCTGAATCCAAAAATGAATTTCATTTTGAAAAATAAAATTTACAAAATTTCAAAAAGTGGGTATTACTATTCATCATGGCAAGTTTTAATAATATTTTAATAGCATATCGTTGTTTAGTGAAACTCGGTATTGCATACAACGCAAGCTATCGGGGAAGGCCGCGGTTCTGTTTAAAGTAAGCCAAGCTAGTGTTTTGTGTAGTGAAATATTCCTTTGATGATTTACATAATATAAAAGCAAAATATTTCTCATAAAAGTCTCGGGTGTTACATTCTACCCCCCTTAAATTGAATTTTTCCCTCGAAATTCGTCACTTTTTAACAAATAGTTGAGGATACATCCCCCTCATCATCTACTCAAGCTCCCATGTAGCTTCTTCTAATTGGTGGTTCCTCCATAAAACTTTCACCAAGAGATTGGTATTGTTCCGTATGAATTTTTCGCTACGATCCAGAATATCTATCGGCTGTTTTCATAAGAAAGATATTGCTCCAGTGGTACAACTTCTGTGCTGAGTACATGTGAAGGATCAGGTATGTACTTTCTTAGGAGAGATACATGGAACACATCATGATCTTGGGAGAGATTTGGTGGAAGCTCCAATCGGTATGCTACCTTCCCATCACGATCCAGTATTTCGAAAGGACCGATATACCTAGGGCTTAGCTTTCCCTTCATTCCAAATCTCATTACTCTCTTCGAATGAGATATTCATAAGAACAATTTATCACACACTTCAAACTCTATGTCTTTTCTTCTGTTGTCAGCATAAATTTTTTGTCGACTCTGAGATGCTCTTATTTGTTGTTGAATAGATCTGACCTTTTCTGCCATCTCATTAACAAGATCAGCTCCTAATATCTTTATTTCCCCAACTTCATCCCAGTAAGTTGGAGTCCTGCATTTCATTCCATAGAGATCTTCATAACAAGCTATCTGAATACTTGAGTGAAAGATATTATTATAAGAAAATTACACCAAAGGAAGGTGTTGATCCCAACCACCTTTGAAATCCATAGAGCATGCTCTCAACATATCTTCTAGAGTTTGAATTGTCATCTCAGACTGACCGTCTGTCTGAGGATGATAAGAAGTGCTGAAACTCAACTCTGTATCCAAAGTATGCTGAAGACTTCTCCAGAACTATGAGGTAAATCTCGGATCTCAATCAGATATAATGGAAAGTGGTACTCCATGCAATCTTACCACTTCGTTTACATATATCCTGGCAAGAAGATCTAGAGAGAAATCCTCTTTAATAGCAATGAAGTGTGTAGACATTGTAAGACGATCAACTACGACCCAGATAATTAAATTTCCATTGGATGTTTTAGGATGTCCGGTGACAAATTCCATAGTGATGTTTTGCCATTTCCATTCAGGTATGGGTAATGGTTGTAACATCCCCGTAGACTTTTGTCTCTCAGCTTTAACTAGCAGACAAACCAAGAATCGAGAGACATATTCATCAACATCTCTTTTCATGCCATCCCTCTAGAAGTACTCCTTCAGGTCCCTATACATCTTCGTGCTTCTAGGATGCATAGAGAATGAAGAACTATGAGCCTCATCCAGTAGCTCCTTCTTTAATTCTGGGATGGGAGGAACACAAATCCGATTCCTGAATTTTATTATCCCATCACAATCAAGGTTGAATTAGGGAACATTTCTCACCTTCTTTTGTAACTCTACATCTTCTTTTTGTGCCTCATTAATCTTCACATGTATAGATGGTTGAACATTTATTTGATAAAGATACTATTTTTCCCCTTCCATTATAATTCCAAGATCCATCCTTTGTAAATCGATAAATATTGGATCTTTTGTGATCCTCATCATGGATAAGCTAGCATAGTATTGTCGACTTAATGCATCTTCCACCTTGTTTGCCTTCCCAGGGTGGTAATGAATTGAGAAGTCGTAATCCTTAATCATCTTCAACCATACTCTTTGGCGCATATTCAGATCCTTTTGTGTGAAAATATAAATTAAACATTTATTATCAGTATAAATATCACACCATTCTCCATAAAGATAATGCCTCCAAATATTTAATGCAAAGATTTCTGCAGCTAACTCCAAATCATGAGTTGGGTAATTTTGCTCATGGATTTTCAACTTTCATGAGGCATAAGCGATCACCATATAATTTTTCATAAGAACAAACCCCAACCCCTTCTTGGATTCATCACTATAGATCACAATCCTTTCTCCACTACAAGGAAGTGTGAGCACAGGTGCACTGGATAACCTTCTTTTCAACTCCTTGAAATTATCTTCACATTCCACCGTCCAAAGAAACTTAACTCCATTCCGAGTCAACTTGGTGAGTGGATTAGATAATCGTGAAAAATATTTCACAAAACTTTGATAATATCCATCCAAACCAAGAAAACATCGGATCTTTGTTACTTTTGTTGGTCTCGACCATCTTTTGATAACCTCTGTCTTTGCTGGATCCATAGATGTCCCCTCTTTTGAGATTATGTGACCCAAAAATGAAACTTTTTGAAGCCAAAATTCACACTTTGTAAATTTTGCATAAAGATTTTCCTTTCTCAAGGTCTTTAATATGATTCTCAAGTGATCTTCATGTTCTTCCTTGCTCTTTGAATAGACAATAATATCGTCAATAAAGACTACCACAAACTGATCAAGATAGTCTCTAAAGACTATATTCATCAGATCCATGAAGATAGCAGGGGCATTAGAAAGACCAAATGGAATCACTATAAATTCATAGTGTCCATACCTTATACGAAAAGTGGTCTTTGGTATATCCTCCCTTATGACCCTTAATTGATGATACCCTGAACGAAGAACTATCTTGGAAAAGTATTGAGCTCCGTGTAGTTGTTCAAATAAGTCATCAATGCACGGGAGAGGATATTTGTTATTTATAGTGATCTTGTTAGTTTCTTGATAATCAATGCAGAGTCTCATTGATCCATATTTCTTCTTAACAAACAGAATAGGTGCTCCCCAAGGTGATGCAGTAGTGCGTATGAATCCCTTATTTAGATTCTCTTGGAGTTTCTTCTTCAATTCCTGCAACTCAATTGGGGCCATTCTATAAGGTGTCTTTGAAATAGGAAAAGAACACGGTATGAGTTCTATTGAAAACTCGACTTCATGATTTGGGGAAAGACCCGGAAATTCCTCCAGAAAGACATCGTAAAACTCACATATAGTGGGCATATTCTTAATCGTGAGTTTCTCACCAACCATTTGAGATAAAGAACCTTCATTTAGTGGAATCAAGACCCATACGATGGACGAAATTTCCACTGGAAGGTTCTATCCATCCTTTCATCGATAGACGATCATAAATTGATCTGGAATATGAAATGTGACTTCCCTTTATTGGAAATTGATATGAGATCCATATAGAGAAAGACAATCCATTCCAAGAATCACATCAAATTCCACTATAGGAAGGATCACAAGATTTATAGGAATCACTTTCCCAAAAACTTCAATCGAAGAAGAATTATAAACTTTTGATGCGACTATTGTGCCATTAGCGGTTGTCACAGCTAACTCAACATCTAATTGTTGAGGTAATACGGCGATACCCTTGTAAAATTCTTCAGAAATAAAAGAGTGGGTGGATCTAGAATCAAATAATATATTTTCTAATTTAGAGTAGATGATATGTGTACCTTTCACCACTTCATTGTTGTACTCTACATCGCCGATAGTAATTGCATGTGACTTTCCTTTATCTTTGGCCTAAATAGTTTTTTGACGTCGATCATCATCATCAACCCTTGGATTTTGGCATTTATTGGCATAATGCCCCATCCCATTGCACACAAAACATTGAAGTGTAGTTGGTTCATTCTGTGTATCCCTTCCTTTGTTTTCATCATTAGACATCTTCTTCCCATTATTTCGACATTCAATTGCCCGATGACCTTCTTTTCCACACTTATAACATTTTCTTGTCCCCTTAAGACAATTTCCTCCATGTTTCATTCCAAACATTGAGAAGAAGGGAAAAATCATCTTCTTTTCAGTGTGATCTTTAGATTTTACATTGAATTCAATTTTCCTCTTCTTATCAAACCCATATGACCGATGGGTTACTTCAATCTCCATCTCAACATTGCGAGCACATCGAATGATTTCCTCGTAGCTATTGAAGTCCCTTATGGATAACACCCTTCAAAGACATGGTTTTAAGCCACTAAAGAATCGATTGATCTTACTCTTGGGTTGGATAATAATACCAGAAGCGAACCATGCAAGTCTTGAAAAATTTTCTTCGTAGGTACCAACAGATTCATCATCCTTTTTTTAGTTTCAGAAATTCCTTCTCCATCTTTGTTCGGAGAATAAGATGGAAGTACTTATTGAAAAATAAGTTCTTGATCTCATCCAATTCCATGGACTCAATTTCATCCCTTTGCTCATATTTTTGATAAGATTCCACCATTGGTGAGGATATCCTTCCAAACGATACACTGATAAGATGAATTTATCATGTTCAGAACCTTGAAGAACTGACAATAACTTTTCAGTGGTACTGATCCATTGTTCAGCCACTAATGGATCAGTAGACCCGTTGAATGAGGGTGGACGCTGCCTCATGAAGGATTCAACCGAATGTTGGTCCTTCCTTTGCTCGTTTGGAAGTCCTGCATAATTCATAGCATGAGAAACTTGTGTGAGCATGGCTACAAGATTTTTCATTCCAGCTCCCATAACGTTTGGTTGCTTAGGGGGAAAATCATTTCATTTTCTTCGCATTCCGCATTAACACGATTCCTTTGGGTTCCAAGCATTGACTAAAACCAAGAAGAATAGTGTGAGAAACACTAATTATATTAAGAAAAACACATAATAAAGAATAAAATTTCACACATAAGGTCTTATCATAGGTTTTTCATGGCCATTTCTAAAACACTAATATTGTGTTCTATGCTTAGACTTATCCTTAGGGTTCTTACTAAGGCTTTCACATCCTAGTTTCCAACGGTTGACTATACCTTTCATCTAACACCAACTATAACTAACCATACTTTTCATACAATGTTAATACATCAAAATTGAAGTACACTTATTACAATATATAACATAACCATGAAAGGACCGTATAGGTATAGTGTCTTTAGAAACTGGGAAACATTAACAACTGGTTCATAAAGCATCTACATTGTCTCCCATTTATTTCATCATATCTAAAGTCCCTTTTGGAATATCCTACTTAATAACCTTCTTCCTGACGTGGGGAAAGAAAACATACAAAAGGGTGAGCTCAAATACTCAGTAAGGGTATCCAAAAGAAATATCAATCACAACATATTCATAAGAACATAACATTTTGGAAATCTTTACCTGCAAAAGAGATCATAATTTCATAACATGGGATAAATCATAGCAGTGAAATGTAATCCCAATAATCATAACATAAAACATGAAACTTTGTGTCATACACACATAATCATAGAGAATCATTTCTTAGTAGTCAATACTCATAGCCATGACTATCTTAGCGGACAAAGTCCATTTCTAAACCGAGTTCACTCCTTATTTCAGTCTTGTTTCACTGAACCAGTTTAACATGTCGTTCCATCCATGTCTATCTCATGAGGTATAAATCATTAACCATTGCATTGGAGGGAGATATATGTCCCACACATCTCATAATAATACCATTTTTATGTGTGCTTCAAAATCATAAATCATACATCATTGCATAACCCATGTAATAAAGATGGGATTCTTAAACATCATGACATCATAAAAAAATTCATATAAGATAAAGGAATTCATAAAAATGCATCCATCACAACATAATCAAATTAATGTAATAATAGGGATAGAAATAGAACCCTATATTATCTTAGATGGAAAATAATTTTGATAAAACACTTGAATTCCATTCTTGAGGAAGATATCCTTTCTACTTCAAAAACATTTTCCATTATTAACATGTGATATAATTTTGAACTAAAAGAAGTTTAATAAAAATAAACTTGAAAACATGTAAAGGATGGTTCATGGAAATAATGTTCTAAAAATCCATTCATTCCGTATAAGATAAAAAAACATTATTCTAGTACTTTTTTCGGAAAAGTCAAAATGTACCTCGTACGAAAAACGACAAAAGATTTCATTCATATCTTTTACTAAAAACTCAAAGAAGGGTAAAATTGGAAATAAAAATTGTAGAAGGATATAAATATTATATATTGAGGAAACATGGATGTGGATGATAAATATTCCCCAGTAAATTCTGAAGTATAAACAATCTCGGATAAAAATGAGATTGCGAGATTTTCCCTTACCTTAGGTCTGAATTGCTTCGTAAGTTTACGAACCTCCTGTATAATGATTTAAATAATGTTATTGACTTATTCCAGAATCATACTTATTTTTATGATATCATATATGGTTATATTCTTAGATTCTTATTAGTAATATTTCATTACTACTTGTTATTCAGGTGTTTATTACTTTTTGTTCTTATGCGTGTTTCGACGAATAAATTCTTATTATTCTTTTTAGGTTATAGATACCACATTTCCAGAATGCTATTAGTGTAATAAATTTCATATTTATTCACTCAATTCATTTATTTAATCATTATTCATTGAAAATCATGTAGAACGAGTCGCATCACATCGTGGAGACGGTAATTCGTACGTACGCACGAGCGATGATATCATTCCCATGATCGTGGAATTGTATTTGAGTGTATGTATACTATTTCAGAAGAAATATCACTTTACAATAATCATATATAGTTATTATTTACAACATTATACCCATAAAAGTAAGGTGGTTGTGGAAAATAGATTACACCACGGCGTGGAGACGGTATTCCGTACATACGCACGCGCGGTGATTTCATTTTTCATAGGATGGATAGATGGTGAAATAGGGTTGTTTCATAAATATAATAACATATCAATATATGAGTGATACTGATGTTATTACTTCATAATGAAAAAACTAAATAATAATAAGTGGATGAATAAATAAAGTTGAAAGAATCTGTAACGGACACTACCTCTTCTTTGAAGCGCCTCTTTGAGACCTCCTCTTAGGGCACTAATGTTTGTCTTTGAAGATGACCAGGACATCTAGGATGTTTATAGGGAAGTGGAGAAGATAATTATTCAGGGGTTTTAAGAGCTTAAAGGCTGAATGTGGTGTGAGGAAGAGAGGAGGGAGGTGCCCTTTTATAATGGAGGAGAGGGGCACATTAGGAAAAACTAAAAATATTATTTTATTATAAAGTTATATTCTGTTTTTAATAGCTCCAAATTGATTTATTTCTAAAATAAGGTGGTTATGGGTCAAAATCCTCTCATCCAATATAATTTAGACATGTTTAGGTTATTATATTAACCTTATCTTTATGTTTTAACTCTTAGTTAATTAGATTGACATTTACCATGTCACTTTGTATTTTTATATTATATAGTTAATAAACTTACCATATACATCCAAGAGACCCCAAGTGGTTCATTACTGATACACCTATCATGATATAAGTACCTTGGACGAAGCTAATATATTTATTGATAAAATAACAATAAATAATATAATAATTTTTTGAAAACTATTTTATGCAAATTTTGACACTATTTGGTAATTTATTTTTGTGAAAATCATAACAGAATGATTAGTTCGAACAATGATAACTAAATAAATACTAACATGTCATATTAACCTAAAAAAGTAGTGTAATTCATAAAAAGTCTCAAATTACATTTATTTGGGTATTTATAACATCAATTATTTCAATATTTCATTAATAAGAAAATTATTGCATCATCATTGTGTCATAAATAAATTAAGTTATTTAAAGTCTAAAAATTGAAAATAAAATACCATTATGTATGAAAAAAATTTAGATTTATAATTAATATTTATAGTCGAATTTATCTTATGTATAACCCTATATTAAAAATTATTATTTATTAAACATTGATTATAACTATTTTAACCATTCTTTAAATAAATTAATATTAAATGTCCTAATCTAATCCAAGTGGGCCTAAATGGTCATCTTTTATTCCTAAGGTTGTTTTTTGTCGAATTACAATTATCCAATAGAATTATGACATTTTTTAGGGTAATAATAATAACATTTTTACCCTTAATTACCATATTTACTTTTAACCGTGGAAAAAAAGTAAAAAGTTACAATTCACAAAAAATTATTTTCATCTCATTGAACCACATTTTAGTCCTTTATATTAATCGTGTCTCTTGGATTTTTGAAATTCCGCTCATAGAAGTTGTAAAATAAAGTTTTATGTAAATTTGCAAATTCTCCTAAGAGGTGGGTAAAAGACGGTGAAAAGTCAAATAAAATTTTTATATATCTAAAATTATTATAAAATGAATCTAATGAATTGAATTGAACTTATATAGTTATTATGTATAAATTTTGACCTAAAATAAATTTAAATAAAATAAATAATTATTCAAATAAAAAGTTGGTTTTTAAATAGTAACCTAGTGTTTTCAATATTCATAAAAAAATTGAAATTTTTCAGAAAAATACCAAAATGTCACCGTAGGCTAATTTATATATTTTGAATCCAAAAATGAATTCCATTTTGAAAAATAAAATTTCAAAAATTACAAAAATTTGTTATTACTATTCATAACTGCTAGTTTTAATAATATTTTAATAGCATATCGTTGTTTAGTGAAACTCGGTATTGCGTACAACACAAGCTATCAAGGAAGGTCACGGTTGCGTGTAAAGCAAGCCAAGATGGTGTTGTGTGTAGTGAAAGATTCTTTTGATGATTTATATAACATAAAAACAAAATATTTCTCATAAAATTATTGGGTGCTACATGAATTGAATGAAATTATTAATTATTTGTTGAATTAATTAACAGATTATAGATTATTAATTAATTATTTAATTAAATATTTTGATTTAAATTATTAATTAATTGTTGATAATATTAATTGGATGGAGATGATTAATTACATGTTGTGTTAATTAATTTCATATAGATAATAAATTAATTTTTTAGCTAATTGATGGGTTTTAGATGTTTATTTAATTATTGAATTAATTAATTGGAATGGGGTGATTAATGGATTGTTGATTTAATTAATGGTATTGAGATGATTTTTTAATTTTTGATTAAATTAATTATATTGAGATGATTAATTAATTATTGAGTTAATTAATGGAATTGAGATGATTAATTAATAGTTAAACTACATAATGGAATGAAATAGAGATAATGAATGGTAATAATGGAATTCATATGAGATATGAGACAATGAATGGTAACAACAACTATCATTTATGAATTGGGATAATGAGTGGTAATAATAGAATTCATTCGAGATATGAGAGAATTAATGGTAACACTATAAATCATGTATGAATTGAGATAATGAATGGTAACAATGTAATTAATATGATATATGAGATAATGAATGGTAATAATGATATTAAAATATGAATTGAAATAAAGAAGGGTAACAATGATATTCGTATGAGATATGAGGCAAATATTGGTAACAATGGAATTTATACATTAACAGAGATAATGAATGGTAACAAAGACATTCCGATATATGATATACCTTGGGGATGGTGAACACATTATCTTTGGATGGATCAGGTAGTAAGAGTTTGAGTGTCCTCATGAAATTGGGTGTTATGTTGTTATATAAAGAGTAATTGAATAAGTGTAAACGGTTTACTTTTTTAGTTTTTATTAAACTACATACACTATTTGAAAATATATATTTTTAAACTGTTTTGATGGTAGACTACGGAGTTATCCTCACACCCTTCCTGGGTTACATGATCATCACTCGAATTGATTTTATGGTTTTATGATTGGTTAAAGCAATGTGCCATATGTTATATGGCTAAGTTGGGATGGAGCATGTATGATGTATCTGGACATGGTTCAACACATAATTGATAGTTTTCAGTGTCTTTACTTTTGAGGTATCATTTTCATATGTACACACACATTTTAAAGAGATATAAACTTTTCAGTTTTGATATTGTAGTTTTAGTTCTGGAAATTTTGAGGTATTAGAATTGTTCTGGTCATTATTATATAATTTTTATTATTATTTATTTATTTCTCCAACTGTATTTCTATGATTAAGAGGTTATAGTTTCTCCATGATCTATATTAGACCCTTGTTTTTATTCAGTAGCTTTTGGACTACAGGGATGTGCACTTGAGGTCATGTAGAAAAAAGTCTCAGCGAACCAACAAGAGGCACCTGGGCCAGGACATTACAAAAGATGAAGATAAAAACATAGTTAAAAGGAAAAAAAATAAATGAAAATATTCTGGTCATACTATGACCCATAGCCACCTCTTAATATATCATGATGAAAACATTATAAGAGGAATTTATACATCATCATCATTTGACCCTGTGGTATAATCTTCACCATTAAAAGGAAAATTTTCATCCATACGTGGAATAAAAATTCCATGTTATGGAAATAGAATAAAATATATAATACATTTATTGGAAACTCTTTTAGTAGTACATCACTCAATTTTGGGAAAGTAGAGTGAAAATTAATGACATGCATTCCTTAATGCAGTGATGAATATTTATCTATTGATTTTGATGCACCAGCTGATATACATATCAGAGGATGGGGTGAACATGGAGTGTTATATTTAACCCCACTACCAAAATAATAGATCCCATCAAGAATGAAATCAGAAACATAATCATTATAAGTATAGTCTCTTCTCATTATAGTTGGTATATCGAACAGAGTTATTTTATGACTAAATCTCAAAAACATCAAAACCAATTAGAGAGAATAATTAAAAGACTCTTATATTAGGCCTCTGAAAAGGATTATTAGTCTTCAAAATGGAAAAAAAGAAAAAAACTTGCCTAAAAAATTCCATTCAATTCTTAGATTCTAATTCTCAGATAATTCACTGAACCGAGCTCATTCATGGACTTAATATTGAAAATTAAGATTGTAGTAGTACTATCCACCATTGTAGCAATCTAAGCGAAACTCCAACCCATATTCCTAGAGACATGTTTACAACTGACGGAACCCGCAATTTCATAAAATCTACAATGTGTCTAAAATATTATGAGGATGTAACTAGATCGAACCCATCCCATAGAGTTATAAATTTTTTTACCACAACCTCCACATACCCAATAGAAGATGGTGTTTAAGAGACTGGGAGAAACGATACATGAAAATCCATCATAGTTTCTCTAATTCAGTGATATTTCTATCTACATAGGATTTTTTATAACATGGGTTTACTAAGAATCAATCCATATTACCCACCCCCCAAAGTATTCATAGGGGAGTCATGGAAGGAGATGGTGAAGCTATGTAGGGGTCGCAAGATAAAGCATCCCCTTAAGAGGATGAATACTCAGAGGAAATATGAATTATTTTTTGATGAATACTTCAAGGGAGAAGAGTCATATTATCTTTATTACGATGACATGATATCATTAGAACATTATTCATCAGTAAATGTAATTAGCACTATAATTATAAGTTATTTGGAGAATGAAGTGTAACGACCTATGATTTGGAATACATTAAATAAGTACTATCTTCAATAGATTTCTCCACATGGGAAACTAAACAAAATAAAGCTATCAAATATATAATAACGAGAAAAATTATGAATAATAATACAATTAGTAAATAATAACATATTTTAAACTATTTTAAAATGCACAGATAATATTATTAAGAACACATAATATTGTAAAAGAATTTTTTTGAATAAATACACTTTTTCTATATATGTATTGAATTTTAATTTAAAAAATAAATTAATAAATTTATATTTTTATATTTTTTTGGAAATTAGTTTCATTTATTAATTTTATATAAAAAATTTATATTGGGGTCATTTTTAGAGATTTTTCATAAATAACTATTTTTATTTGAATTGTAAAAAATACTATTCTTTCTACACGAAAGGAGTTTAATGATTTTCTAACAAGAAGTTTTCAATAGAGTCATATCTCAATAATCTATTAGAAATTGGACTCCATTGTGACATGGCCTTCATATGAAAGGGGTTTTTAAATATTATTATTTTAAATAGGATATCATAAATATTTTTTATTGAAACTAACCATCATTTTGATCAAAAAAAATATTTATTTTTAAAAAAAATTTACGATAGGTCATTAATTTTTTTTGTGACGGGTATTAAACTCCATAAAAATGATTTTTTAATTTTTTATTAAATCTTATATTGATATATTTTCTGATCTGAGCCAATTCTCTATATTATAAAAAACATATAATAAAAAAAACCATAACATTATTAAACAATTTTATCATAATAATTTAAAAAAACCTAAATTCATAACCATTATAATAATAATAAAGAAGTATAAAGGTGTGTAGTAACAATTTAAGTGTTAGGTGGAGGGAACAATATACCAACCTCACATGCAATCCATCACATATACTCTAACATATGCTAATCTCTTTGACCTTGCTCATGCTCCTCCTTTATCCCTATCTATATATATTGTATCATCACATACATATCTGGAAAACTATATTTATAATATGAAGAAGATGATGATGATGACTCAAAATTAGCTCCCTTCAAGTTTTTTGATGATATCAGAGATTTTCCATAAGAACTAGTAGGTGTTAATCATGAACCAATGCAGTTCAACTTACCTTTCATGACCCCATGTAAAGTCTCTTATATCAAATCCCCCCTCATAACCAACCGCAAAAAGTGGAATATTCCTCACTCTCATATATAATCATTTAGGAATGAGAAATTAGAACCCCATTCATTTTCATCAAAAATATAATTATAAATTAAAATAGTAATATAACTAAAATCAGAATGTTTAAAAAATATATATACCATAATATGGTGTTGTCTATCACTATAAATATATCATGCATATGGATCATTGTACAACTTCTTGTAAACATGAAACAACATAATAAAGGGGTTAGATAATTCTTTAAAATATAGAAAACATTTTACATTTAATGTATAAATACATTAATAAATGAAATTTCTTAACTGAAGATGCAGATGTATACCAAATGTATAACCACCAGATCTATGTGTGACCTCCTTCCACCCTCAGTTCCTATCCCTAAATGATGGAATTCTGCTAAATGTATCTCTTATCTAGTTGGAGAAAAATATAAACCTTATATGATCTAAGATATATTCAGGTCAATAATAGAAGTAAGACTGGTCGAAATTAGTAACAAGAGCTCTATCCATGTTTCTCCTTCTTAGGTTGTATAAAACTGATGAAAAATTCATCTATAAAATCCTCCCATGCCTACCAAATAGGATATCATAGGATATCATTGACCATAGACCATACATTCTACAAAAAAATTAAAAATAGCATGTACCTAATTACATAAATTTAAAATAACATATATTATTAAATAACATTCAACCCATTATTCGAATATCCAATGTCAAACAACAATGGGAACTAGATCCCATGAAACACATGGAATAGAAAATCAATTTCATAGATTCTAATAAGATTTCACAATAACTACATGTAAAAAACCATTTAATTAATAACAAAAAATTATAATATTAATATGAAAAATAAAAAATTAATTAATATAAAATAAATTTCTTAAACAATTCAGCATACCTTCATAAACATGGATCAAAATTAAGAGATGGAAATATTTCTGGAAATAGGTCATGAATCATAAATGTATCATTGTTACACCCCCTCGTAAAAGGTGAATCTATAAAATCATCCAATGGGTCAGACGAATTTGGCTCATCATTGGGACATCTGACATCAATGTGAGAATGAAATAGATCATCCTGGACATATCTAGAAATTTTATACATACACCATTTCCTAAAATTTTCAAATAAAAATATAAAATATTAAAAAGTAATAAATACCAATATTTAATAATCTTTCAAAAAACTACTTATTAACACAGATACAAAATTTTAAAAATTAATAAATAATGGAATATAATAATTATCAAAAAAAAATAAATAATATAATATAATTATTATACCTATAAATAATTATTAAAATATATATATAATATAAAAAACTAATAAATACCATGTAGAATATAATATTATAACCTATTAATAAATGTTAATATTGATGTCAAATAAAAGAGTAATAAATATTTACATAGGCAGGAGAACAAAATAGATCTTCGAAAATATCCCCATCAATCTAAAAAAAATAATCATACAGATATATAATTTTTAATATATATATAACATATACAAAAATAATAAATACATCACTATAATTCAATATTCATAATATTCATCCTCTTTTTCTTTGTTGAAAACGTCTTCATCTTCATTCTCTTCAAAATTAACTTCCATGCAAAGTTTTGTTTCACCATCCCTTATTACATCATCAACATTATCAATACCATCAAACCTTATCTAGAGGGTTTCAACATCATCATTTATATAACTTCATATAATAGATATATGTGGGGTAGTTTTCCTTAAAAATAGATATATTTTTTAATTTTAGAGAACCAATTTCATTTTGAAGAAACTGGTTATCATGAGAAGTAATTTTTATGAAACTCCACTGGTCATTTAAATCAAATGAAACAATATTGTAATTTAAATAATATATATGATGTTTTTGATATTCCAACATAAATAGTTCATTTTTTGTAACAAAATTGTTATATTAAATGTCAATTACTCAATATCATGAATAAACTCACAATTCATGATGAATAACAATCCAATGTGATTTAATCATTTTATATAATTTTATCTAGTATAAAATAAATCAGCATTTTCTCCAGACAAAAAAAAGTAAAATTCACTATTTTTATGATGAAATCATTTCAAACAAACAACACATTTCACTAATTTATTTTATTAACCATATATACATTTATAAAATCTATATCCATTGACCACATAACCAATATTAGATTTTTTTGATTTTGATGGTTGGTCTTTTAGTAAAAATAATCAAATATCATTTTACATTTGTGTTGTGTTTCCCAAAGATAATAAAAATTAATCATAATATATATCATTAATAAAATTATTTAATATTCAATC
The DNA here is from genome assembly GCA_963277665.1 of Viscum album. Lineage (NCBI taxonomy): Eukaryota > Viridiplantae > Streptophyta > Magnoliopsida > Santalales > Viscaceae > Viscum > Viscum album. Next base: position 1,871,077,031 of record OY728159.1, read on the forward strand.
ATAAATAAAATAACTTACTATTCTTTGAAACCAATATAGAAAACGCTATTGGAGACATAATTCATGAATATCAAGGGTAATTTGGATAATTGTTTTTGATATAGTAATCATATAGTCAAAAAATAAAATATTGTAAATTAATTTATCTATTATAAAAATTTAAAATAATAATTAAAAGTATAAATTACTAAATAAATTTATTAATTTTCTCAAAATTTAGTAGAGCATATGTATGATCCATGTGAAGTTCTTCATCTAAAAGTCATCATTCACGATAACCACAAAAAAATATTAGGATCATTAAAAATTTATAATTAATGGTCTACGATATAATCAAAATATTATTATCTAAACCAATGTGATTACGTTTTTATGGATATTTAGATTGAAAATAAAAAGAGATGACATTTCAAATTTCCTCCTGTAAGTATGCTTTTGCAATTGTTCGTTCAAATTATGGTTTGTTGCATACATTCTTCACTAATGTTTTCATACATATCTCAAAATCGTTAATCCATCAGAATTTTATTGACCCTACATATTTATCATCATAGGAAAAATGAATTATTGAATGTTTTTTATGTCAAAAATGATGGAGAAAATATATTTAAAACAACATCTTAAAACAACATCTTTTCTCTACTTATTGCATGCATCATAATATGATGTTTCTACAAAAATATCTCAAAAGAAATATGAAAAATCATTCAAAATGACCAATATTAAAGAATTTTGTAGCATTGTAAAATAGAGAACAAGTATTATTTCCCATATGAAATGGAAATTACAACTTTTGAACTCGATAATATGTCTATTTCAGATTCAATGAGATAAATTAGTAGCATAAAGATCTAGTAACCTCAAATATCTAATCCATTAATAGAATAATAAATTAATTTACTGAGAGAGTTCATAAACTTGTCTAGGTTTTATAAAATTTTGTGATTTTTTCAGTCAGAATGGCCAGAAGGTCTTTATTTGTTTATTGATTTAGATAATCCACCTGTCAAGGGGTGTTGTGAAACCCTTATAAGGTATCAAGGATTAGAGACAATTACATGACCCGCATGTCCAAGAGGGAATCACCCAGTCAAGACTACTTGGAACTTCTCCTCTCCATCATATGTCATGATATCATTACTCCACCTTTGTAGGGCTAGTCGTCTAGCAATCCTTTGAAAAGCTGCACATACCCGGTACCGATGGAAATGCCATACCCTCTCATTATTTGAATTTTGGTAAAATCTACTTTAATGAATGAGCCTACCGTGAATCATCATATAAATCTTTGTCCCTTGTATTATCCCTAGTACATCTACATCATCATGTCGCATGTAGGCCTTTGGGTGACCCTAAGGCCTTGGGGTTTCTCAATGACATTGACAGACAACTTGCCCGAAGGCCTTGTGTTGCCCAAAAGCCTTACAGGACTCCATGACTGAACCGATGGACCAAAAGCCCAGTTGGATGTATATTACCAGCTACAACAGTACTTAATTGTGCCTTGTATAGTTCTACTATAGTACCCTGGATATATCTCTCCACCTCAATTTGATCTTGGGTATCTTGGATGCAGTTGTTGAGTCCTCACCAACGTGACTAAGGATCATGTGAATTTGTTTTATTCAAGTAATTCTTGTTCAAGATTCATGAAAATTTGGGAATGATCTAACATTGATGTTACATTATTATTGGTCATACTGGGTGTGTCCAACACAGTATACATTTTTTCATCAAAAAAATTCTTATCAACATGTATTACATTAAATATTTTCCAAACTGATAAATCAATATAATTTATCCAATTATGAACTCTATCGAAAATATATTTTTTTCATTTATAGTTGGTAAAAATGTAATAGGAGGTAATTAACAGATGATATATTTTACCTAAAGACCTGAGAGCACTGCTTGAGGTTCATATCTATTAATTTTTTCTTTTGTATAATTATTTTTATTCCTAATACAAGGGTGATCCAAAGGAATAAATCTCTGATTATTGTCAAAATAACAAGTATTTACTTAATTTATTTGAATAATGAGTTTTTTCACATCCATGCAGTACAAACATGATTTTAAAAAATATGTACTCTATCCAGATAACATACAGTGCATCCGAAATTTACTGATTTCCCACATTAATGAAACCATCATTGTAAAATTATGGTATTTTATAATATGATATAGAGTTACACCATTGTTATATAATTAAATTAACTTATGAATTAGTCGATTAAAATAAGCATTGATATTCATCATTGGTTGTCCGTGAATTTATAGTTTCAAATATATATATATATATTGTTCCTTCAACACTATCCATGTATGTAAGTTTTATGAAACTATGAAAATTGTCTAACAAGAATATTGACTGTCATAAGAACAAAATTGACAAAAATCATCATTATAATGATATAATCGTATGTTATAAGGTTATTAATCCAAACAAGTATGCATCTGATCAATGTTTCTCCAATAATCACCATCAAATGAATGTTTTCATATTTTAATGAAGGAAATATTAGAGATTTCCCATGTCATAAATTTTGTTAAGTTATGATTTGTAAATAGATGCAATAAATGGGGTGTAATTGATAAATTTATTAAAAAATTCATATGAAATATGGAAATTCCATGTTGTTCCTATTTATAGCATGATTCTCCACAGATTAGACAATTTACTAAACTATTCATAATCACCTTAATATATGATTTTGTAAGATTAACTCACAGGGATATTCTGGATACTAAGACCCTAATTATTGATAAACTTATTTCATTAATAGAAACTTGTAGGTGATATATTTCTATAAGCTATCATTGATTCATCCAATGAAATTCTATGGTCAAAACAACTATTTAATATTCAAAAATATAATTCAATAGACATAAATTTTGTAATTGATTCCATTTTTTATCTAGTTACCTAAATATAAGTCATCCTCAATAGAAGTCAAAAACTTATAAAATTGATATGGATTTAATTTAGGTTAAGGAATATCATGATAATTTTTTATCATATGAATAGATAGGTCAAAAATATTCATGTAAATAATTTGGAAATGATGGATTTATAACCAATTAAATTGTATTTTCTACTAAATTACATTAACCATGATGAAACCCAAAAATATAATCATTCAAAAGAAAAGAATACAGTAGATGCAGTCCAAAATTTAAAATGATTTTAATAACATATGATCGCGTTAATTAAATGGAAATTTATTTTTTAATTCAATTTTTTATTTGATAAATGATGTAAATGTACAATTCCATAAATGTATAGATGATATATACTAGATTTTTTGTGATTTTTTTGATGATTTATTCAATTATGATCACATAAGTGAAACTAGTGTCTACTACTTGAGTCCATACTTATCCAAAATCACCATAGAAATAATAATTTTAATTAATTAAGACTAATTACAAAATATTATTATATTTTTATTAAGGATAATTATGAATAATTATCATGAATTTTAAATAATATTTACTTGTTGTTATAAATAGTTTTCAATTTTTACTAATTTAAACAATTATTTATAAAAAAATGAGAATTATTTCATAATTATAACTTAATTTTTTATAAATGTTAGGAATTTCTAATAATTATTAGTATTTCATATATTTTATATTAAATTTATTAAGAATTAAATAAATTATATAGAATATAAAAATTACTAATAATTTTTAGCAACTACTACAAATATTTAGTAAATATTACAAGTATTGACAAATTATTTATTAAATATAACATATTATTTAATAAATATTACTGATTATTTTAATTAGTACTACATAGAACAGCTCGGACCGTGGATTAAAATCTACGGTCTTGAAATTTTTTTAAATAGAAAGCACAAGAGTTTGGAAAATAGATACTTATAATGATAAAAAGTGGTACAACAATGCAATAAAAATGCAAAAGGTAATTAAAAAATCACCAAATTTTATGTCTTTTTCCTATTTCTCAAGATTCGCTTTGATCTCTTGGTGTTTTCTTCTCTTCCACTGCATGGGATCCTACCAAGTGTCCTAATAATCCATTCATGGAAATTCACCCTCCTCATCATTAGGCTCAATGCCTCCAGTGAAATTATTTATAATTATGACATTCCTGACTTATGTGGATTGTCCATCTACATGAAAATTACCATAAACATTACCAAATTCATCATGGATGAAAATTCCAAGATTTGATCTATTTATAATATCATGAAACATAAATTTATTCGTTCTGGGACTGGAAATCGATGGGATAATAAAGCCATCCTTATTTTATTCATCCCCATCCAGTGTACATCAAGTCACAGGTAATGCTGCCACTTCATCAAGACAAGCCTGCTCTAAGTTATGTGATTCAAAAATCTACCCATGAGAGGCCTTTCTATGAACAAGTGGAGGATCCATAAATTTCCTAGAACCACCACTACAAAAAAGGCTTTTAACAATGTAATAATATGCATTTATATGTTCTTAAAAAGAACAAACTAACAGTGCATAGTTACAATCCATTAGCTTTTATCAGTGATAACAAACTATTATTGTGGGTAAATTTCATTTTTTTCAGACCTCTATGAGCCCAACCCCCATTATTAGCACTGCATCAACACCATTGTCAATAATTCTTTACATTTATCTATAACAACAATGTTAATTATAAAATAATTTCATTTTATTGTGTAATTATATATTTATAATCATTATAAATTTATTATGAACTAATTGATATTTATAGAAATTAAGGTATTTACATAGATGGAATAGTAACTGAACCATAGAAATAGAAAAATGACCTTTTGGAATAATAATTTTTTCCAATAGAATAGTAACATCATCTGTGAAAGAATTAATAAAATTTTTGTATCTAATAAGTGTAATCATGTTATATTTATATCATGGAATAAATAAATATTTTTTTTGAAATGATAAAATTAACTATTTGTATTTTTTAAGTCATAAATATTTAATTAAAATTTTATAATTAATTTAGAAATTTAAAATAAAATTTATTATCATAAAATATAATCATAAATTAATATTTTATTTTATTATAGTTTTAAGATAATTTTATGAGAACTTGAATAAATATTCAATGTTTTATAAATATTGTTATAGTTTTAAATTTTTTTTTTATAAATTATGATTTTATTTAAAATTAAATTGATCATATTTAGAAAATTGTGTTGATAATGTGGTGATAATTTTATAAATATAAACATTACAAAATGGTTGTGGTGAAATTATGTGATTTTTCTGAAATACCTGATTTTTTGTGAATAGTGAAATACAGTAATTTATCGTATATAATGATTATAATTCGAATAAACTATTCTAAGCATCCTGAATATTGTAAGCACCATAATCGTGAAACTAAATTTATAATTTTAATATATTTGATTGTAATTCTCAAACTATTTGCTATCTTGATAAAAACAAATAAACTAATGAATAAAATAAAAAAAACCCTCCTCTAATCCACTATAGATAACACCCATCACCCCCTCTTCCCTTAACACATCTCATCATATTAGAATTGTCCAAATTATAACCAATAATTTTCCCAATCCTTTTCCCCACATCCAATACAATCTAGTCTCATAAAAATTACCAAACCACATGCCTTAAAGAGGTTATCAAGGAAGATAAATCAAGAAGAAAAATCATTGTTTGTTTGGTTTTATTTAATTTACAATTCTATTTTTTTCTTATACACTATTTATCCCCAATTTTCAAAGAGGAGTGAAAACTACAGTATCTTATATATAGTGTAATTTTATAATGTTTATGGAAAATGTGATTATAAAAAATTTTCTCCTATCCCATAATTCTAAAAATAAAAATATCATCTTTGATGTGTCGAATTGCCGACATCGAGGATGGCGTGTTTTCAATTTCCATTATAGCCTTCATGGATGGTGATAAAACCATATTAAGTGTATAAAGAGATTTTATATTGTCTTTTGTAACCTATCTTATTTTCATGAATTAATATATATTTATAATAATAATTTATATAGCGAATCAAATGTGTGATTATTGAAGAACAACCAAAATGATGTAAACAATTATCTTTAATTTTCTATCAAATGATACATAATGATATCTGAAAATAATATAATTTATGACATCTTTTAATATTCTAGAAACATATTAATAATAATTTATTCCACTTCTAGTGTATATTTTCTCTTCTAAAAGATTAGACATTACAAATCGACCATGGAAATGAAGTAATGAACACACTCGAAACAACGAATATAATAAAATATTATTAATAAATGTTTGGAATGATGTTATAAAATGATCATATAAGGGTTTATAAAAATTAAAACATTTTTTAAAATATTAATAACACAATTTTAACAATAATGATGTTATTTAATACACATTTGATGTTAGAAAATCCCATGGTAAGGGAATTTTTATCGGAATATCCATTTATTTGGTTTACCATCTACATAAATGATTTTTTTTATAATAAGATTATTTTTGAAATGAAATTTAAATATATTTGGTTTAATTATGTTTATTTATAGTGAATATATATATTCCTTCCATTTTATTAATTCTCTATTCAATGATATCGTATTAGTAAGGGACATTTCTCTAAAAATCCTCTTTTAAATATACATTTATTCAGAATTCAGAACGAATGTTTTTATGAAAGTGTTAAGATTTAATGAAAATGTTATTATTATTGGAATGTTTTCATGATTAAGTATGGTATCTATATCTCTCTCCAATTCATTGGGTATTTTTAACATGAAAGTCAGACGTATGGTTACTCATAGTCAAACTACAATGGTTACAGTGTAAGGTTGTCGTACAAGTTACATCATAAAGAAGTCAAAAGGGTTAAAAATCACAACAACTACCACAAAAAGTGATTTTTAATGTGCCTCTATTTATAATAATTTTATTAGTGATGATGAAGTCACCCCCTTTATCAGTGCTTTTTAAGAGTAGTTAATTGGGACGACATTAACAATGTTCTTTTAGTTATGCTGATAAAGGGGGTATTATCAGCACTTTTTCTAGCACTGATAAATTTTATAACTCAAACAAAAATCGTGAAATATAATATATGGATATATATTTATATTTATATTGATATAAATATAATATATATTTTTTAAATATGTTATGGATAGGTATAAATAGACTATTACATTTATTATACAAGAAATTTACAAAAACTGGATTTAAAATATTTTTAAGAAAATCATTATTTAATAATTTTCTAATTAACATCAACTAATAATCATTTAATATCAATTTGAGGAAACAAATAATCAAAAATAAAATTAAAAAAATATCTAAAATAAGTTGAAAATGTAACCCAAACTTCATATGACCATAACTTTTGATCTCGGTGTTCGTTTGAGCTCTACAACATATCAAATTGAAGCCTACGAGAAGATATATGCACTAATAATTCAATGGAAACATTATATAAAATTTATTGAGGCCAAAAATTTCTTATAAGGCCTCCAAAGAAGAGTTTTTAATTGGGATACCCTGATTTTTTAACATTCAAACAACTATAACTTCTGATCTGGATGTCCGATAGGCCTGGGTGTGTGTGTTATATATACATGTATTAATGTATGTATTTATTTATAAACTCACATAAAAACATATTGTAAAAACATATATAAAACTAATCTTTTAAATATATTTTAATATATAAATAAATATATGGATAAAAAATTATAACAAAATACATATATATATATATATTAAAATACGAATAAATATATATTTATTAATATATGACTAAATTTATATATATTAATAATACTAAATATATTTTTATTAATTTGAATCTATATTAATATACGAATAAATATAACTATATATATATATCAATAAATGAAAAAAAAACTAAATGGATTAGTGGTAAAGGTGTGGCCCGCTAGGGCGGAGGTCTCAGGTTCTTGTTCTGGTGGATGAATGTGTGCGCTAGAAATTTGGGAGCGGGTTGCATAGGCAAGGGATATGTGTAGTGAGGGGGAGGGAGATCTTTGTAGTTCTGAAAAAGGGCGGGTCAATCACTGCTAAAATCATCCCCACATTATATATTCTTTTTATTTTTTACCTTTCTTAGCTCTAAAAAAACCATTGGTAAAGACCTTTTTAGTCATCACTTTTTTCAGCACTGCTAAAAGGTGAATTTTTTCATCATTTTTAGAGTTTATAAAAGGGGAATTTAGTAGAACTTTTTAGGGCATTGATAAAAGGGACCCCCCTTAATCATTACTATGATTAAGAGTGCTTTTAGAGCATTATTAATGCCCTTTTCTGGCACTGATAAATGAAATATTTGCAGTAGTGAAGGTATCCATGATTGTTACAATATAATGTATGAAATGCTATAAGTAACCTATAGGGTTTTTTTCGTTTCCTCTATTTAATGGAATTTACTCATATCACAAAAAAGTATATGATAATTTGTGGGTGTGAAGTATGTATTTTTTCAGAATAAGAACATATGTTCGTGAGTATTATTGGACTAATGTTTTTTCTTAACATTTTATATCTCTCAATAAGATCATTGTTCTCATACCATGTTTTAGAATGTCTTTCATAGGGTATAAATTTGGTTTAAAGAAAAGAAGAATCCATAATGAATGTTGTGATCAAATTTTTATGATGATATTTCATGCTTTTAGTATAAACTATTATATTATGAAAAATGGATATTGGTTTAGTTTTACCCACTTTGTATGTATGTCAGTTGATATGTGTGAATTATTTCCTAAAATTCTAATTGTGTAAACTGAAATGATCATTGGGAATGTATAAAGTGAATTCAAATGTAATTTACAAGTTTATGTAATGTATAAGGCCGCGTCCTTATTGTTGGGATCAGAGCATAGTTTATATAACATAGGGTTTAGGAAAATGTTAATATAATAAAATAAATGATTTTTACATTTTTTTATATTGAAATGATATATCATTTTAAGATCACCATTATAGTTCATCTAATGTTTGTGTTTTCAGAATGGTTTTCTATAGAAGAAACACAAAATCTGAAGTAGGAATCATCCAAGAGGCTGATAACTGTATTAATCTACATCCAGAAATGGTGGGAATTTAAAAAAGAGTAGTTTGTGACAGTAAATGATCATTAATTGTATGATATAAATGGTGGTTAAATCTATGAAATAGAACAACCAGATCTACCATAAAGGAATATTATGATAGTGGAACATTTTATTAGGAAACACCCCATTCTTTCAATAGGTCCTCTAACCCATTGGTGGATGAGGGATGGATAAAATCCATTGAAAATATGTACAATGTTATAAGTTGTTCATATAATAAAATGTTTTAACTTTCCATTTTTTGTTTATAAGGTGAATGTCTATGGTCAATAAGATCATGGAGAGTGAGGGGATTGAAGCCTTGGAATATGATGGATTTAAAAATTTATTCCTTGAAAAATATTTTCCTAAGGTGTTTTATATAGGATGGAAATGCAATTACATTAGTTGAAGGAAAAGAAGGATGATTTAGTGGTAATGTATGAATGAAACTTCAACTAGTTGGAAAGGTATGCTTGAAATATTATACATGATCATGATTGAAAAAATAAAAAAAATTACTCAAGATTAAAGTCAAGATACCAATGATCATTGGCCTCCTCATAATTCAAAAGTTAGGAGAAAATGATATGATGTTCTAAAAAGGAAGAAATAAAATTTATTGATGATTACATGTACATTGAATATAACAGGAATAGTATTACCATATGTAAATAAATTCTAAATAATTATCCAAATAAATCTAAAGGCAAGTAAGTAAATGTTTTGGTTTGTGGGGTGTGTGGTAAAAAGAACACAGGTGAATGCCTTAAGATAACCAGGAAGTGTTTTCGATGTGATAAGTTTGGACATATGGCTCATTATATTATTGAAAATGATCTTAAGATTAATTCTGACAAGAAAACTCGACGTTTCAAAAATGTGCGAAGATGGGTCATTTTGAAAATAACTTCCCAAATAATCATCTGAATATTGGAAAGCTGTATGATTATAAGAAGAAAGTTGTGGTGATATCCATTAGGGATACATTAATAGATATATATCCATACAATGAAATTGAATTAGGTAATTTATATGATTACTCATATTTTTCTAATGTCATGTTTCATATAGGGTTTAAACATTCATTTATATGTGAGAATTTTTCTCTTAATTTAAAAATTTCACCTAATGAAATGAGACCAGAACATCTGGTTAAAGCACAACTCAGAATAATATAATGAAAAGTCATTATAATATTACTAATGTTGTTTTCTATGGAAATAAATTACACGAAAACCTTTTTGTTTTTCCAATAGTATATTTTTATATTATTCAATGTATGAATTGGATTTATTTTGATCATGATAAACATGACTGTATATATAAATAATTTTTTTAGAAAGAGTTTCAGTGTGTACACAAGAATGAACCCGTAGAATTGATAACATATCAGGAATCAGAGAAACTATTAAAATATAGAAATAAAATTTATATTTCTCAAATTGTTGAAAACAAGTGTACTATTAATATTAATGATTTCCTAGTGGTAATTGAATAATTTGATGTTATTACTAATGAGTTTCCCTGCATTATGCCTCATCAAAAAGTTGAATTTACCAATAAATTCGTTCATGATGCTAATCTAATTTCCAAACCCAAAATCCAATGGATCAATTGGATCACATTGAATTGGGAAATTAGTTCTAGGAGGTTCTTTATAAAGGATTCATTCAACATATAAATTCAATATAGGGCGATCTTGTTTTTTCATTAAAAATAAGAATGATTCCTTGAATATTTTAATTTATTATAAAACATTGAATAATAACACTGTTAAGAATATTTTTTCTTTGACTCCTATAGATGACTTGTTTGATTTGTTTCATGGTCTATATTTTTCCAAGATTGACATGGGATCTGGGTAGCATTAGCTAACGGTAAGGGAGGATGACATCCTAAAATTAACTTTTCATACTAGATATGTGAATTATGAGTTTATTTTTATGCCCTAGGGATTGAAAAATTCCCAAACTGCATTCATTAATATTATGAATAGAATATTATATGAATATTTGGATATGTTTTTTGTTGTTTTTATTCATGATATTATGGGTTATTTATCAAGTTAATAAGATCAGGAAAAAAATTTAATGATTTTCTTAATAACCCTCAAAGCTAATAAGTTATATGAGAAAATTAGTAAATGTGATTATTGGTTGCAATAGATTCCATTTCTAGGTCACCTTATAAATAAATACTGAATAATAGTCAACTCTAAAAACAAAACTAGCTGATTAATGTCCAATAACAACAAATTTGATAGATATTCCTCGTTAACATGGATTAATATGTTATTACAGATGATTTTATAAATAAATTTATATTTTTCTTGATTTCTAACTATGTTTACATGAAAGGTGGTTATATTTATTAGGATATAATAATGTGATGTTTGTTTACGGGAAATAAAGAAGATATTGGTGAATGCAATTGTTTTTTATCTTCTATAAAGAAATAATGAGTTTTTCATCTACATTAATGATTCATTAAGGGGACATGGTAGCGTTGTAATGTAAAAGGATCAGGTAATTTCTTATACATTATGAAAACTGAAACCTCATGAGGTAAATTATCCAACACATGATTTAGAATTAGAGTTTGTAGGTTTTAATTTGAAAATTTGGAGGCATCATTTATATGAATCCAAATGTGAAATATACATTGACCGGAATACTTTTATTTATATATTCACTGACAATAAATTAATCAGGAGGTAGATAAAATTGATTGAGTTGATAATGAAATATGATCGCATGATTAATTACCATCAAGGAAAATAAAAAAATCTGAATGATGCCTTGTGTGAGAAAACCATGCATTATTGTTATGGTTGGAAGAAGACCACTTGATTAATAATGTTATGAATTTTTTTCTTGGATGTTTTGGTTTTAGGAAATTCCTCATTTCTATTTCAGGTTTCAATACAACCATCTCTATTAGACATAATTAAGAAATCACATAAGGAAGACATAGAGATACAGAAAATGGGAGAATTTTAGAAAAAAAAATTGGATGTTCTGGAATTTTATGTCGGTAAAGATTGGTTTTTGATATTTGGGGATAATTTATGTTTTCTTTTTGATTACTTGATGATGAAATATTTTTATTTTTATAACCATAGTTATCTATTTTCAGTTCATCATGGTAGTACTATGTTTTATAGGGACCTTTGAGAGTACTACTTGTGGGATAGAATGAAATGAGATATTTTAGTTTTTACCATGAAATGATTAACATGTCTAAAAGTTAATGTAGAGAGAAAACTACTAAAGGGTATGATTCATACATTTCTAGTGAATGAGTGGAAATGAGAAAATATATCCATTGACTTTGTGGTGGGACTACAAAAGGCTTCTCAGTGTAACAATGTGATTTGGGTTATTGTTGTTTGTCTAACAAAATATTCACAATTACTCCCTATTCAAGACAATATTTCTATAGGTCATCTTTCTTGAAGACAAATCAATAAAATTATCTCGTTACATTGAGTTCTTATTTCTATTGTATATGACCATGATCATAGGTCCACTTCTTTCTTTTGTAAATTCCTTCAGAAGTCGATGGGAAGATGACTAAATTTCATCACACCCTTTCATCCTCAATGTGATGGACTAACCTAGCGAACAATTCATACATTGAAAGACATGATTTGACCTTGTTCAATGGATTACCATGGATGTTGGGATCAGAATATTTCTTTATTTGATTTTTATTGTAATAATAAATCTCATTCTAGAATACAGATGGACCATTTTGAGGCATTATATGGAAAAGTGTTGTCAAACACTAGCTTTTTTGGTTGGTGTTAGGGAAAGAAGGATAGTGGGACCAGAATTAATAGAATAATTTGCTGATAAAGTGAATATTATCCACCAACAAATGAGGATAGCTCAAATCATGCAACAGTATTAGGTAGATAATAATTTGAAATACTTTTCATTCATGGTAGGCGATCATGTTTTTCATGGAATATAACCATATAAAAGACTTATGAATTTTGGTAAGAATGGAAATCTAAATCCACGGTTTATTGGACCTTGTAATATTAATGAGAGTGTTGTACAAGTATCTTATCTAGAATCATTTCCATTCATTTTATCTTAGGTACACAATATTTTTCTTGTATCAATGTTGAGAAATTTTATTCCATATCCATCTCATCTTATGATCCCAATACTAGTTAAATTGGAAGAGAAAATTTCATATGTAGGGAAATCTATTCAGATTAATGACTATATAGTGAAATTATTGTAGGATATGGTAATAAACCTGGCTAAGGTTTTGTGGAGAAACCACACGGTTGAATAAGAAATATGTGGAAATTAAAATTCTATAAGGGAAAGGTAACATCACATATTTAATAAGTAAATAATAAATTATGAGGATAAAATTTCTAGAATAAAAGTAGAATATTGTCACCCATATAATTTTAATATATATATTTTATTCTTTAATTAAATATTAAAATTCAGTAAAATTATATAATGAAATAATTGAAATTTATAATAAATAAGGAATTTACTGAAATAGAATATTAGCATGACCTTACAAAGAGTAAAATGACCTTTACTGATAATAATTATAGCCAATAGAATAAGAATATATCAAATTAGTATATTAATAAATTTTTTGTATATTATATGTGTAATCAAGATAAATTTATATAATCAAATATGTATATAAATGTTTTGGAAATGGTAAAATTATGTGTTGGTTTTTTTGACACAAATATTTAATTACAATTTTATAATTAATTTAATGAATTAAAATAAAATTTACACTAATAAAATAGAATCCAAAATAAATATTTTATTATCTTTTGGTTAGAAGGTAATTTTATTAGTCCTTGATTAATCATTCACGGTGTTATGAAATTAAATATTGTTTTAAAATTGGTATTTTTCTAATAAATTGTAATTTTATTTAAAAATTTAATCTACCATATTTAGAAAATTAATTTTATAAAATGGATTTAAATTTTGGATTATAAACATCAATAAAATATAGGGGTCATTTTTGGGACTTTTCTGGTATACATGAATTTTTGGTGAACAGTAAAATTTGGTAATTTACAGTATATATATACATTATAAATTAAATAAACCATTCAAAACATCATGAGTGATTTATGAATCATAATTTAAAACATACATTTATAATTATAATATATTTTATGATAATTCTAAAACATTTATCTGTCTTCAGACAAATTTATAAACCAATGAATTTAATAATAATAAATACTCCCCTCTCCTCCATTATAAATACCACCCATAACCCCTTCATCACCTTAGAAATCAAAATTGTTGAAAATTATCCAAATTCCACCCAATCCAATTCCAAATCTTCTTCTACACGTCTATGACCTTCTCGTATCACCAAAAGGCCAAAACCAAAGGCCTTAAAGAGGTTCTCAATAAGGATAATTCAACAGGTAAAAATAATCTTTCATTTTATGTTATTTTATTTTAAATTATTTTTATTTTATAATACACACTGAAACTCCCCTTATACAACCGGAATTAAAACTATAGTATCCAATATATACGGAAATTTTATCAATTTTTTTGAAATATACATAATCATTCTTTTTTCTCCACTCCCTTTTATTCAAAAAATAAAAACATCATATGTGATGTGTCTAATTACAGATATTGTGCATGATGTTTTTACAATTTCCATACCACCTTCATGGTTGGTCATAAATTTTTTAATGGATGAAATAATTTTTTTTATTATATAACATCTTTTAAGTTATGTAATTACCATATATACAAAATATTAAATTATACAATAAAATGTGTTTTTGAATATTGAAGGACTGTGAAAATGATCAAAGTGAATATCATTAATTTTTTATTTAATTTTTCATAATAATATCTAAAAAATGGTTTATGGAATAATTTAATAATTTTTAATCATATTACATCCATTTTATTCCTCATCTTGATTTTTTCTTCCATTCGACAAGAAAATCCATTACGACCTGACCATGGAAACCATGCAAAGAACCAACCTAGAATAATAAAAATATTAAAAAAATTCATAATTAATGGATGAAATGATGTTATAAAATGATCATATAAGGGGTTATAAAAATTAATATGTTTCTGTATAATATTATTAAAACTATTTTAACAATTATAAAATAGGTTTAATCACATTTTATGTAATACAATCCCTATGTAAGGGAATTATTAACCCCATTTCCATTCACTAGGCTGACCTTCAAATTCAATGATTTTTTTCTGCTAAGATTATTTTTCAAAATAAATTTGATCATATTATGTTTTATTATGTTTATTTATAACTAATATACAAATTCCATTCATTTGATCAATTCACTCTTTAATGATATGATATTAGTAAGGTAATTTTGTTTAAAAATTCTCTTTTAATTTCAATTTTTATATAATTACAAATGATTATTTTCATAAATGTATTCATGTTTAATGATAATTTTATGGCTCCTGTTCAATTTTTATGATGAATGGTGGGACCTATATCTCACTCTAATTCATTGGGTTCGTTTAACTTTGCGGTCATTTGTATGGTTACTTCAAGTGTTAATTCGATGGTTACAACATAAGGTTGCCAAGAGGGTTACATTGTAAGGTATCGCTGGGGTTTATAAATAATAAGGTAGTCATGAGAGTAAAAATATATATTAAGTAATTACGCCCATAAACTATATGGGTTTTTTATATTTTCTATGTTTTCTTGAAATCTATCATTTTACAGAGTTTGTATATGTGATTTTATGGTCGAGAAGTATGTCTTTGTGATAATAAATACACATGTTTATAAGAATTCATAGAAAAATAGTTTATGTCCTTATTTTTATGACAATTACTATGATTTTTGTGCTCACCAACGTTTCAATTTTATTACAGTGTTTAATTAATGGTATGAAAAAAGGAGAATCCAAAATGACTGTTGTGAAGAATTTTTATGAAAATATTTCATGTTTTTATTAAATAATTTTATATTATAAAAAATATTTATTGATTTTGTTGTTCCTGCATTGTAGTCCTATAGGTTTATATGTGTAAATTATTTCCTATATTTATAAAGATCAATAACTAAAATATAGTTTGGAATTTTAAAGGTGAATTATAATGGAATTTACAATATTATGTAATATATAAGTCTAGGTCCGTATTGTTAGAATCAGAGAATGGTTTAGATAACTTTAGGGGTTACAATGATATTAATATAATACAATAAATGATTTTTACCATATGTTTATGATGAAATGATATATAATTTTAAGATTACCATGTGGCTTCATCTATGAAATATATGTTCATAATGGTTTTCCGTAGAAGAAACTGGTAAGTAGAAGTAAGAATGCATGAAGAGGCTGATATATGATTGAATATATATCTCAGAATGGTGGGAATTAGAACCGATTATTATATAATAGTAATGGCCCAGTTGACGTATACTATAGATAGAGGTGAAATTCCTGTAATAAAACAACCAAAACTACCAAAAATGATCATGAAGATAATGAAACGTTTTAAAAGGCAACACCATCCTACTTGTAGTGGATCTTCTAACCTAGTTGTGGCGGAGTTATGGATTAACTCCCATGAAAAGATATTCTATGTTATGGGGTGTTTATATAATCAAAAGTCTAGTCATTCCAATTATCATTTTGATGATGCAGCTAACTAGTGGTGGTCAAAATTTAAGAATATCGGGGATAATGAGAAGATTGATACCTTAGAATGAGATTAATATTAAAATACAATTTTGGAAATTATTTTACTAATGTTTTTCAACATAGGATAGAATTATAATTAATTGAATTGAAACAAATGATGGAGTGTTAAGTGGTTTTGTATAAACGAAAATCCAACTGATTGGAAAGGTATTCTCCAATTATTATTCAGGATGTTGATAGAAAAGTAAATCATTTTTTACATTGATTAAATCCAAGATATCAAATGCCATTGTCCTCTTGATAATTAAATAGTTATGAAAACTCGTCTTATTTTCTGAGAGGGTATAAATGGAATTTGTTGATGATCACATGCATGTTGAAAATAATATGAAGAAAATGTCATGATAGAAATAAATAGGTCAGAATCAAATAAATAATTCTAACTGTATGAAATTCTAGTATCTGGTTTGTGGGAATTTTGGAAAAAATAACTAGGGGAAGTCCTAAATAAATGTGGAACTGTTTTTACTGTTGTATGTATGGACATATGGCTTGAGATTGTAATGAAAATTATCTTAAGATTAATTATGATAAGAAAACTCTTCAGTGTTTTAAATGTGTTGAGATGGTTCATTATGAAAATATCTTCCCAACAAAAAATCTAAATGAGGGAAAGTAGTCTGATTATAAGTTGAAAGGTACAGTGATATCCTTTGCAAATAAATCTTCATATTCCAGGGCATCCAATGATGTGGTATCAGATAATTTATATTCTTACTCAGATTTTTCTATTCTCTTTTTTGATATGAGGCCAACACATGGATTTATTTCTAAAAATTTTTGTGGTAACTTAAAAATATCACCATAATAAATAAGACAAGAACATATGGTTATAACACTAGGGGAAAATATTAAATAATAATACTTTATAATAATCTTATTTTAGTTTTCTATAGAATGACATCACCTAGAAACCCAGTTGTTTTTCCCTTAGTAGTGTTTGAGGTTATTCTGGGTATAAATTTGAATTCATTTTATCACGAAAAAGTTGATTGTAGAGATAAAGAAGTTTTTTCTAAAAAAATGTATTTGTTTTTATACAATAATGACCACGTAAAATTAATAAAATATCAGAATACTGAGAAACAATTAAAATATGGAAATTAAAGTTCTCTTTATCATATTGTTGAAAATAACAGAAATATTCAGATTAATTATTTTCAACTATTAAATCAATACATATATTTACTTCCTAATGAGTTTCACGGTGTTATGCCTAACTAAGAAGTTTAATTTACTATTAAATTAGTTTCTAATGCAATGAAAATTTAAAATCTCTTCTTATGTATGGATCAAGTGTAAATTATTGAATTAAAAATTCAGTTTTATGAATTTTTTATAATGGTTTCCTTCATATAAGCACAATGGAATGGGTTGATCCTAATTTTTTATTTATAAAGAAATACGGTTCAATTTGTCTTTTCAATTATTATCGTGATTTGAATAAAAATTACTCTTAAGAATAAGTATCATTTTCTTCACATTGATGACTTGTCAGATCATCCCCATGGAGCTTAATATTTTTCCATGATTTAATTGATATCTGGGTATAATTAGATTAAGGTGAAGGAGGCTGAAATCCCCAAAATAGATTTTCGTATAAGATACTGGAATTATGATTTTGTAGTTATGCCCATTGGTTTGACAAATTCTTATACTATATTCAAGGATGTTATGAGTAGAATATTCCAGGAATATTTTCATAAGTTTTAAATTGTTTTTATTAAGGATAGTATGGTCATCTAAGAAACTTATGAGGATCAAGAAGAAAAATTTATTGATTTTCTTGATTACTCTCAAAGAAAAGAAGTTTTATGAAAAATTTAGAAAATGTGATATTTGGTTTTAATAGATTAATTTTCTTGGTATCTGACACCTCATAAATTTTAATTAATTTTTTTTTATTATCTCTTGGCTAAGAGTTCTCATGCCACGGTCTGATCTGGGTCTCGACTTGTAATTTTTTTGGTCGTTTAATGATTTATTGGGTTTCAGAGTCATGTGCAGTCATTGCATAGTGGACTATAGTCGTGTGGTCAGTCAAGGTGCCACACAATTATCTGGTGATTAAAATAAATAAATTTTTATTTAAATGAGGTGGGTTAAATGTTTAAATTCTAATAATAATATTTTTATTATGTTGTTTTTAATAATATTATTAATGGGGTGTTGTCATTATTATTATTATTATTATTTTTATTATTTCATGATTTATTATTAATTCTCATTTTATTAGTTATATTATTGATACAATGAAATGAAAAAAATTTATAACCATAATCTACCCCTTTCCATTTTATGTGCCACCTGCCACCCCCTTCCTTGTTCTAAACTTCAACCCAAGCAGCGACCTCTAACTTTACTCTCTTCCCCTCCTCATTTCCCCAGTCACACCCTCTATAAACTCGACCACCTATCATGATTCATCCTCACCTTGCCTCACCTTTGGAGTGCTCCGCCCACCTGACCTCCCATATGCGCCCCAACCTTACGCCCTTGGTAGGTCCTCGTTGCCCTCACCTCACACCCCAACACCAGCCTCCCCAGCCGAGTTGCTCAAGTCGACCACCGCACTTCTGGCTAGCCGCCCCTTGTCCCTTGCACATGAATCTCGACCATTACCACCTCCTACGACTTCTCATCATGGAAAGACGTTTCCCACTCCGGGTGGTCCGATCTCAACTCCCTCTATTGCTCCGACCGTGCCCCCACACTCCATATGATTCTCTTATCTAACATCCCAACCCCCCAGCTAGTGCGAATTCATTCTACAACTTCCCCTCCTATGTGCGCCTCTACCCTTGAGCAGCCCCCTGCTCACATGCTACCACCCTGATCAACCCATTATTTCTCACAAACCCCCTCACCGGTGAATTTTTTGGTCATTTTTTGTGGATTTTTATTCCATAGAAAAACCGTAATGGAAAGAAATTTATTTTTAATGTTTTTATCATTGTTTTAGGTGTGCGTTTGCGCTATAGGTTATTATTATTCTTTCCGTTGAAGTGGTGTTATGGTATCTCTCCATTAAGGTATCCATTTCCAATCATTCCTTTCTTAATTTATTTATTGGAACTTTCATGGCTTCTATTGATTGTTAATGATTAATTTCACCTCTATTATATCTATGCTTTGATGTGATAATTGTCTTTGTCTAGTTAGAAATTACGAAAAGTGATTTTTTCTATGTAATGGTGTAAATTTATCAAGTTATGATACCTAGGATGTTTATTTTATATTCAATTGTTCTTCAAAGTGGTATTGAGGGGTTCCATTATTTTGTATTTCCATTTTATAATGTTTATTATTAATTGACTAGTCTGTTTATAATATTTCTTGATTTTTTTATAAATGTTCATATGCATTGGATGGATTGTTCATTTAATTTTTTATAAAATAGTTGGCTTGTTTACAAAAATCATTTATCAACAAATTGGTTTTTTTATGAATTTTTTTACAAATGGTTTGGACATTTATGGAATAATGAAAATTATCATTTTATAGAAAAATAATATGAGTGTCTCTTTGGATGTTTGGATTTCCACTAGATCTTGGAACATTCATGAAGGCACTAGGGTGACACATGGACGTGTCTTCAAATGAAGCTGCTATATTGAATTGATAATTCCTTAAATGTTTGGTTTTCAAAATATTACATGCCTTCCATATGAGGTTGGTTATTTTTTGTGGTTCTAAAAATGGTTTTCAACATATTCCTTTAGGTTTGACAAGTTGGCCATGAAACATGATTTGGTGTGAGTTTGGAAAGAACCATACCCATTAGGATTTATAATTTGAAAGCTATATTTGCATGATGTTTTTGATAAATGAATTTAGAAATGTCAACTCAAAGAAACATTTCGAAAATTCAGATTTAGTGTAATGTTTGTGTTTATTCTTTGAAATGGAATTTTGATTAATGTATGAACATTTAACAACATTAATATTTTTAAAAAGGTATCAAATGGTTTCAATGATTTCATGAAATGAAGGCCCAATTGGCAATTTGTTAATGTGAAATGATTGATTGCATATTTGTGGGGATCATATCTAGCATAACCCTTTATGCGTGATAGTAAAGGAAACATCTGTGTTTAGGGAAGTCATGTGTGGTGATATGAGTCACATGTTCAATGGTCTTCATACTTACATTGTATAATTATAACTACTATGGGTTCCTAGATATCTTTTAGATGATTGAGTGACGGTTACTGATCAATGCTAATTAGATGGGTTGGTACCTCCTGGATTGGTTGTTAGGCCAGGCAGGCTCTGCCCCTGGATTAGTCAATTATTGCGTAGCCAGCTGGTTATAGACATAGGAGCGTCACCATATGCTAGTAGGTGATTCAGAAATCAAGTACATCATGGGTTTTTATATGGTTGTTTAGGATCACCAATGGTATTTCTCTGCTTTCCTTGTTTACATTAAGCTATACTTGTTTTTCCATGATATACTATCACCTGATTCTTTTAGCACTGGATTATTTTCCTTTTTGGTTTTTCATTTCAATATTGTAATTTTTTTTACAAATGGAATTTGTTGAGCGTTGGGTTTTCAAAATGTGTAAATGATATTGTTTTATTCAAATATAAAAAACATTAATTTATAATTCTATTTCAATAATTTTTTATGGGATTGTTTTGGGAAAGGAGACGTTGGATCCTGTAGTTTATCTCGGAATCCCTACTAAGAATTTGAATGCTAAATCCTATTTTATCATTTCAGTTTCTGGTTTCTTTTGTTTTGGTTTTATTGGCTGAGTTTCTCATTATTGGAGCAATGTCAGACTTTTTTAGGGAGGTGAACTGAATGTTCATGTGGCGATTTGTTGGGTTATTCTGTTCATGTTTTTTCCGCAACTAGAGTTCCAGTTTTATTGTTTTATTTATTATTTTTTATTTATTTATCGTTTATGGGCCAAATAGTTCCCATAGATTAAATTTTGATGCCCAACACTAGATTCTAGCCTGGGAGATTGGGAACACCCATTGGGCCATGTCACAGATCTTCTCAGGTGACCGGTTCAGGGTCAACCCTGGTTGGTTCATGAAAAAATTGTATCAGAGGTGGACCTTGTTATTTGGTGTGTCTGGAAGATGGAGATTAAGACTATTAAGACTTGAGAGGTAGGTACAAGAAGGACATCATGAACCCTCACCCGTTTCAAATCTTGAGTTTCAATGTGTAGTATGGGAATTGAGTCCTTTTCTCGTTCTGGTATTTTTATTAGTTTGAGAGATGATAATGGAGGCAATATGGTTTTATATCGTGGTTTTAAATGGAGTAGGGACCCATGCTGTGTTCAAATACATGATTTAAGATCCTCCTAGTGATTGATGCTTACTTCGAGCATGGACCACTACTATGTCCCCAGGTAAAGCATGACCACTAGTCCCTCACCCGGGTAGTTTGATTCATGTTAAGTGTCATTTTGGTTAATGTTGGGGTATATGTGCTTTTGGAAATGAAATAATTATTTTTGAAATGATAATTACTTTCTTTAAATGTCGTTAAATTCACTAAATGGGTTTTATTACATAAAACTCTTTGTCTAAATACTTGGTGTATGTTTGGAATTAGTGGTGAAATGGTTTGAGTGAAACCTCAGGTAATCATTATGAACATTTGAAAATGTGAGGGAATGAATGTGAAATGAGAGCTGTTGTGTTTTAAATATTAGTATATTAAGACATGTGGAATGGTTCAAGGGATTACTAGGGGTGTGTACTAGGGATTAATGGTTTGACCATGTTTTTCCAATGTGATTTTTGAAAAGAGATACGATTTTGGAAAATGAATTAGGTTTGAAAAGTGGGTTTTGAATTTGGAGAATGTCCATGAAAGAAGGCAGCTTCAATATCAAAAATGATTAAGGGAATATTGGGTTATATTTGTAATTTTTTTTAATAAGGTCATTCTGGCTCCAGATGTTACTTTTTATTATACTTGGATTTGATATTAGTTTCGGCTTGGTGTTTTATATGTTTTTCAAAAAATGTTGCCCATAATGGACCCTAGTGTTTCCGATAAGTCAATCGTAGTTTTTGTTCCTTCTTAGACATTTTCTATCCTTTACAGTGATTAGGGTCCATTAGAAGTAATAGAGTTTCTTGAAGAGGTCGAGCATGTCTTTGGTGTATTGGGAACTCTCGAAGATGTTAGAGTGCATTCCATTATGGGTTTTTTTGAAGGTACAACTCTAGATGAATGGGAATTGGTATCCCAACAACCAATGCAATTTGGGATGATGTGGGATGTAATTAAATCTATCTCCATCTAATGGTTTATACCCGAAGAGGTGAAGGTGGTGAAAAGGGAAGAGGTCATGTGTATTCAATAAGGCCATAGGATGCCGAGGGCATATGTTGACCAATTCAAGGAGCATGTGTCCTTTTATCTATAGTTAGAATCACATGATTTGATGAAGACTTCACTCATTAGTGGGGTATTTTTCTAGAGGTCATGGGGCGGGTCCTCCATTATAGGTACCATTTTTCTCAGTAGTCAGTGGATGATGTATTTTTAGCTGAGTCGGTCTCTAGAGTGCAGATCGTTGGAAATCCAATGTATTTGGTTGCTTGCAAAGGTTCCCCATCTGGATAACAGAGTGTACCATAGGAACCTATTTCTATAGATTCCTCTGCAGTTGTTCTGAATTCCTATTCTTCGAAATATTTAGTGGTGTACCACCATTATGGCTGGTTCAGGCATGTGGGATGTCATGTTACTTCCCTATGATGACATGCCATCATTGCTGATGTCTGGGTCATCAAGTTATGTTTTTCAAGAACCGTAACCTGACGAAGACACTATTACCATAGAAATTCCAGTTCTTGACTATGAGGTAGAATATGATACAGCAGTTAGATCCCCAACCACAGGACTTCGGGTGAAGCTCACGTAGAGTCAGGAGCCGCAGGAGGTGTGAATCCTTGAATCATGTATTGTATTCTGTGTTGTCAGTGTAAAATTTAAACTCCGTTCATTATTTTTTTTACACTATTATCATTTTTATGTCATTTTGAGTGAATTTTTTTCATGTTGTTATGACAGATATGTTCTACAGTAATCCCAAATTTTCTGTTTGTTTGATCATGGTTTTCGAAATCATGTGATTTCTTAAAAGTGTGTTTGGTGCTTTTTTATATTGATCAGGGTTTATCTGTGTTCGTTTGAAGATTTAAGTGTGTATGATAGAGTGTATGTTTGTGGTTATGCACGAGTTCCCATCATGGGGTATGTTCAACTTGGAGGTTTTCCCCTAGTGTTGGGAGTATTTGGTCCAGGTCGAGAGTTGCAGTCTTCTATGGAGGTGTTGTTCGCTCGTGCTATAGAACGTAGTTTGAATTGGTTGGGAATTACCACATCCCCCCTTCCAAAGGTGATCTGTTTGAGTGTTAAATTTCCAAACTAGTTGAGTTATTGTGGTGGGGTGAACCCTCTCGTGTTCTCCCATTCCCTTGAATTGTGGTTTCTTGTTGTTTCAATTAGGCATGGGTTCTTGTTTTTTCTATTGTTCGGCATGGTGTCATTCTAGGGGTGTAAAGTGTATGTGGTGGGGATAATTGTCACAACTCGAATTTTTAATTAATTTGGTTATTATCTCTTGGCTCAATGATCTCATACAATGGTCCTAGAAGGGTCCCGACTTAAAATGTTGTTGTCGGTTAATTATTTTACTCGGTTTCAGACTCGTGCATGTTCACTACACAATGGACTATATTCGCATGGTTATCCTAGGTTCCATGAAATTATCTAGTGATTAAAATAAATAAAATTTTACGTAAATGAATATTTCTAAATGTTTAAATTGTAATAATAATAATTTTAATATGTAATTAAAATTATTATTATTAATGAGGTGTTATTATTGTTATTATTATTATTATTATTATTTGTATATTGTTATTATTATTAGTATTTGTTTTTTTTTATTTTTTTTATTATTGATATAAGAAAATGAAAAACAATTTACACCCTTATCTACCCCGCCACCCGCCATCTCTATTTAGTTCCATGGGCTACACCCATTCCCCATTTTGCGCTTCGACCATGGTAGCTGAAAGAACCCGGATCTTCCTTTCAGGTATGCATTTCCATTTTTGGTTATTTTAGAGAAATAGAGGAAATTATGGAAATTTTATAAGTACATGCCATATACATTGTGAGTACATGACGTGTACTGCCCTACCACAGCTGACTGTGTGCTGACCATGTAGTAGCCACACAGGCGACCGTGTGGGAGTTACTAGGAGGACACCTAATGTGGAGTACAGAAAAAGAGAGTACACACCGTGTACTTCAAAAGTACACGCCATGTATTTGTTTCATTAAACGGGTCGGGGTCGTATCTAATATATAGAAAAAGATTCTTCTACGTCTCATTCGACTGAGAGATTCTGTATGGCCGCGATTCTTCTCCGATCCCCTGAGCATATGTCCGATCTCAAAATCGAACACCGTCGATTGAGTTGGAATTGAATCGGGGAGTTCACTCTTCTGATTGAGACTCCTTTCATGATTATTCTTCTTTCTCAAGTTATCTTCGGTTGAAGGTTTTGAGTATTTTTGTAGATCTATGGTGTTATTGAGTGATTCAAGCCTCGAGGTTCACGTATATCGATCTCCCAACCCTGAGGTATGTGGTTTGGGCCTTTCCGTTGAGAGTCTTTGAGTTATATGTGCAATTTTTCCAATACCCATGAACAAGTTATTGTGCATTTACCGTTTCGACCTATTGGTTTCCTGAAATTATTATATTCTTGAGTATATGATATTTGACTATGAATATGGTGAATTTTTGTGCTTTAGATGTATTTCACATGCATGTTTTTCCTATTTTGACATTTGGGTCTAGTTGCCTGGTAGGCTGCTGTTTACTTTCCATGCCTAGTATTTTAGGAAGGTGTGACTATTTTTTTGTTATGTTTTAGTGTGGTAGGATGCTAGAGATGTTGTTCTTGAGGTTTACTTTGGCCAATATGGTTCACTGTACATGCTTGACATACAAAGGGCTGTGAGAACCTAGTCTATAGACCATAGAGAGGATGGACGTAATGGCTTCTCCAGAGTGTCTATATAATTTACGATGCAAGACCATAGGGGGGATTGAAGTTTAGTACTTCCCTAGAGTGTCTTTAGTACCTTGAAGTGGGCCATAGGAGGAATTAAACATTGAGTGCTTCCCCAGAGAGCCTTTAGTACTGATACGAGACTATAGGTGGAATTTACAGTGAGTGCTTCCTCAGAGAGTCTATGATTAAGCTGAACCAAAGGGGTTAGACTAAGTGTACTACCCATAGGGTTGCTTTTACTTGTTAGATATGACCCGAGAGGGATAGGATGTGAGTACTTCCCAAAAGGTTACCTTTGTCTTGCTACTTTCTTGTACTTGTTAGGTAGGACCGGAGGGGTTCGACTGAGTGTACTACCTAGAGGGTTACCTGTTTAAGTTTTTCTTCTTGTTTATTTGATGTTTGATATTGAAACTGTGGATTTTTTACTATTGAGTACTTCATTTTTAGTATTTCCTGTACTTTTACCTACAGTATATTCATTGACTGTTAGGCACAAATATCGTGGTGGTTGCCTACTGGGATTAGTCTCACACCCAATTTGGGCCATGTTTTTTGGCCCAAACAAAATATAATGTTGCAGTTATAGAGAAGGGAAAGCACCATTCTACTTTAGTTACTTGACATGTTGTGGAGCTAGAGAGAATGGGACCAAACTTAGTCTTGCGATGTTGTGGAGCTGATTACTGTTTCTCTTTTTTACTTGATGTAGTACTATTTTTCAGCATTGTTCTTTGTTTCGTTTTATTCCTAGACATATGTATCATGCATCCTTTTATTTATGTTCTCTATTTTATACTACCCGTTTTTTCTATTTACTTTGGTATGATATTATTACATCATCTTCTCTTGTATTTATCTTTTTTACTTCTACTTTCTACTATTCCAATGAGGGCATAGTTCACCCACTATCACACCCAAGGCCCTTGCTGCTAGTCGACATGTCGGTCACATGACCCCATGCACATCTCCTTGAACGCCAGAGGCTAAATAAAATAAACAAGTTCCATGGGTGTGATAGTGGGGAAACTATTCCCTTATTGGAAGAGAAAATAATGGAAGTAAACAAATACATACAAGAGTGGAAGTAGTAATACTATCATAACAAAATAAATAGTGGAAAACCGATAGAATAAACATGAGGAAATATATAAAATGATGCACGATACATATGTCGAGGAAAACAGAGAAACAAACCACAATGTTGAAAAATAGTACTACACCAAGTACAAAAGAAAAAAATTAATCAGCTCCATAGCATCGTAAGCCTAAGCTTGGTCCCATGCTCTCCAACTCCACTCCATGTCATGTACCTGAAGTAGAAGGATGATTTCCCTTGTCTATACATGCTACAATATAATCTTTTTGGGTCCAAAAGCATGGCCAAAACAGGGTTTGAGACAAATTCCAGTAGGAAACCACCACAAGATCTATTTATAATAATCAATGATTATACAACAGGTAAAAGTAGAGGAAATAGTTAATAGGAAGTACAAAACAGTAAACAGTCCACTGTTTCTATATAAAGAAACAACTAAACAAGCAGATAAACATAAACAGGTAACCCTCTGGGTAGTACACTCAGTCTAATCCCTCTGGTCCTACCTAAAAAGTTCAAGCAAGAAACAACACAATGGTAACCCTCTGGGAAGTTCTGACAACCTATCCCCTCTGGTCATACCTAACACATACAAGCTACCCTATAGGGAGTACACTCAGTCTAAAACCAATATTTCATATTAAGCATAGACTCTTTGAGAAATCATTCACCATCAATTCCTCCAATAGTCTCTTATTAGTATTAAAGGTGCTCCGCAGAAGCACTGGACATCTCATTCCCCATATGGCCTACTTTGAGGAACTACATATAGTCTGGGGAAGCACTCAGTGTCAATTACCCTTTTGGTTTCGTATCAGAAGCTATAAAGACACTCTAGAGAAGCCCTTACATCCATCCTACCGATGGTCTATACACAATGATCTCACGGCCCTATGTATGCCAAAACATTACAACAATGCATATTGGCTGATGTAACCCTCAAGAACTACTTAGATAGTAGTCTATAGGACAACAACATAACATAACAATAGCCACACCATCCTACAATACTAGTCATGGAAGGAAAACAACATCTTAATAGGCATCTAGACCCAAAAGTCAAAACAGGAAAAACTTGCATGGGAAATATATCCAAAGCACAATAATTCACCCAATTCATAGTCAATGTCATATAATCATGAATACAAGCATATAAAGAAACCAAAAGGGATAAACAGTAAACACACAATACCATGTTCATCGGTATTGGAAAAATTTCACATATAACTGAAAGTGTCGTAATAGAAAGGCACAAACAACATAACTCAGGGAGGGGAGATCATTATACGTGAACCTCAAGGCTTGAATTTCCCACGAACATCATAGATCTACAAAAATGCTCAAAAATTTCAACCGAAGATAACATGAGAGAGAAGAGGAATCATGAAACGAGGATCCAGTAGTAGAAAGAACTCACCAATGTGATTCAAATGAAACTGATGGTGTTTGATTTGGATATCAGACAGAGGGACGGGGGCTCGGAGAGGGATCAGATCTGTATGGAATCTCTCGGCCAAATGAGACCTAGAATAAGCATGCTCATTCTATTAGCTGTGACCCCTATCCATTTAAAGAAAAACATACAAGGTTTGTACACTAATTTTACGTACTCTACATCAGGAGGCGTCCATGTCACTCCCAAATGGCCATGTGTGTGCCTACAGTAAGGTCAGCACACGACCTCATATGGCAGGGTAGGACACGGTGTGTACTCATCATGTACACGACGTGTGCTTAGAAAATTTTCAAAATTTCCACTTTTTCTCAAAAATGCCCTGAAAAGGAAAATTATACCTAAAAGGAAGATCTTGGTTCTTATAGTAGTAGCCTTCCCCCTCACTCTCTTCCCCTCCACCTTGGCCCAACTTCACCCTCCGCACAGTTGGCCTCCCATCGTGCTTTAGCCTGAACTCGTCTCACCTTTTTCTCCCTCTGCACACTCGACCTCCCTAATGCACCCTAACATCACACCCCTAGTAGGTTCTTTTCACCCTCTCCTCACACCCCATATCTAGCCTCCCTTTCCTAGAGACTAAATCTGACCACCACCCATTCATCCAACCACCACTTCACCCTTCCGCATGACTCCTGGCCAGCAGCGCCAAATCTAGCTTCTCATCCTAGCACGATGCACCCCACTCCAATCGGTCTGATTTCAACTCCGTCTCAATATTTGACCGCTCCCCCACACTCCATTAACTTACCTTATCCCGTAGTTTGACTTCCCATCCACCACCACCTCCATATTCATCGCACCCTCCAACAGACATATCTCCCCTTACGTGGCCTCCTGCTTGTGCACAACAAACATGGATGACCCATATTTGGATGTGAACCCCCTTGCCAGTTCTTTTTTTCTCTCAGTTTTTAGGTATTTTATTCCATAGCCAAACCATAATGGCAGGAAGTGTTATTCTCATGTTTTTTTCATTGTCTTATGTGTAAATTTGGTTCGAAGGAGGTTATTCTTATTTTTTCTGATGCAGTGTTGTGGTATCTCACCAGCGATGTAGGCGTTTCTAATCGTTCCTTTCTGAAATTATTTATTCACATGTTCATGTCTTCAATTGATTTTTATAGTTTAATTTAACTTCTATTATATCTATTGTTTAATTTTATTATTGTTATTGTCTTGTTATAACATACTAAAAATGATTTTTTCATTAGAATGGGGTAAATTTCCCAAGTTAAGATACCTAGGATTTTTAATTTAAATGTTTTAGATCATCAATGTGGGATTTGATGTCTTCCAAAAAATCATTTGTTCCATTTATAATGTTTTTTATAATTTTCTCAGTCGGTTTATAAAATTTCTTGGTTTGTTTATATAAGTTTTTAAAATTGTTTGGATTCTTCATATAATTTGTTATAAACTAGTGGGATTGTTTATAAAATTATTTACAAATTTTTTGGTCAGTTATGGTTTAATGGAAATTGGCATTTTGTGGAAAAATAATATGAGTGCCTCGTTGGATGTTTGGAGTGCCACTAGATGTTGGCACATCCATGAGTGCATTAGGGGAACACACGGATGATTCGTCAAATGAATGTAGTGTTTTAAATTGACATTTTGTTGAATTTTTGGTTTTCTAAAATGTTCGTTCCTTCTAGAAGAGGTTTGGTCTTTTCTGTGGTTCTTAAAATGGTTTTCAATATATTCCGTATGGTTGGACCATTTGGACTTGAAACTTGATTTTGTGTGACTTTTGAAAGAAACATGCATGATTATAAATTTAAAAGAGGTAGTGGTAAAATGTTTTGGGTAAATGGATTTAGACATGTTGAGTAAAGGCCCGTTTAAAAATTTCACCATTAGTGTATTGTCTGTGTTGATTATTTGAAATGACAACTTTTGGATTTATATATGCCCATTTAACAACTTTAATATTTTGAAAAAGGTCTCAAATGGTTTTAATAATTTTATGGCATGACGATCCAGATGGAACTTTGTAAATATTAAATGATAGAATGTGTATTTGTGGGGTGCTCTATTCTAGGGTAACCCTTTATGGGTGAATGCGTAGAAAGAATTCGTGAATGGGGAAGGAAAGTGTAGTGAGATGAGTCAGGCATGAGAGGTAATTCCTAATTATATAGTATCATTATAACCACCATGGGTTCCTAGGTGCCTTTTAGGCGAGCGAGGGATAGTTTTTGATCAACCCCGATTAGACGAGTTGGTACCCCGTAGATTGGTTGATTGGCTAGGTGTGACTTTCTAATAGATTGGTCAGTTATAGGGTTTCTAGTTGGTTATAGTCTTATAAGATTTACCATGCACCAAAAAGTGGTTCTAAAACCGAGTACATCCATGGGTCCTATAGGGATGTTTAGGATCACCCATGGTTTGTCTCCGCTTTGCTTGTTGACTTTCTACTATACTTTTTTCCATCTGATATATTCACCTGTTTCATTAAGTAGTTCATTGTTTTCCTTATTTTTCTTTAGTTTTCAAAATTGTAATTTTTTTTTTCAGAAATGGAATGTGGTGTGCATTGTGTTTTCAAAATGGGTAAATGATATTGTTTTATTAAAATATGTGAAACCTACTTTTATAACTGTATTTCAAACTTCGGTAAATGGATTGTTTTGGTAGCTGAGATGTTGGATTCTATGGTTTATCTCAGCAACCCTACTGAGAATTTTAATTATCATTCCTATTTTATCATTTCAGTAGCATGTTTACTTTGTTCAGGTTATCTTGGCTGAGTTCCTCATTATTTGAGAAAATATGGCCTTCGGTTGGGAGGTGACCAGGATGGTCACGTTGAGGTATGTTGAGATGTTCTGTTCATTTCTTTTCCATAGTTAGAGGTCCAATTTTATTGTTTCATTTATTCTTATTTATTTATTTATCTTTTCTGTTCAAATTTTTTCCTAGAGATTAAATGTTGATGCCCCGCGCTTGTTGCCAGCTCGTGGGGTTTGGGAATACCTTTCAGGCCACATCGTGGACCGACTCAGGGTTGAATCGGGTTGGTCTGTAACATGGTCACATTATAAAGAATAATGGAATAATATTTTATCCTTCTAAATCAAAATTGGTTGTACATTGAAAAATAAATAAAATGTTTATGTTATTCATTGTTCCTTGTGATTAAAATGTTATTACTCATGGATTACTAAAAATATTGCATGGTCTTCTAGCCTGCTAAGTATTTTAACCTGAAAAGGGGTTTTTTATAATAGAATGTGATGTTTTTTAGGAACTAAAGATGATATTGGTGAATTTTTTACTTTTTCCCCACCTTCTAGGAGTGTTTAGTTTTTAATATATAATTATGCTTCTTTAAAGGGACATCATTGTGTTCTGATAGATAATGATTTTGTAATTGAATATGCTTCTAGAAAACTGAAACCTCATTATTTAAATTATCCCACACAAGATTTGGAATTTGAAGCTATGGTTTTTTATTCAATGTTTGGGGCATCATTTATAGGAATCCAGATGTCAAATATATTATAAAAAAGGGAATTCTTGATAGTGGCCTTTTCGAACCCTCCACACTCAAGAACCCCCCTCCCCACGAAGAGGTCATCCGGGGATGCCCCAGCCGGGGAGGAGTCGTTGCCAGCCGAGATGACATTGCGTCCCGCGGGGTAACACCTCGATCAGCGATGGTTCGTCACAGCAATCCGTCAGCTAGGTGAAGTGCGCCCATTCTTCCCACCCGGGGAGACACCGGGTGACCCGGCAAGACGAGTGGTACATGGGAGGCAGAAATTCCCCCAAGAGCGGGCTCCCAGGAATCAAACCCTAGACCTCACCGAACACCGTTGGTGTGGCCCTCTATCCTGCACCACTACGCCACCGCCGAAGCGGCCAGATGTCAAATATACATTGAACATAAAATAAGTAAGTTACTATTCACATAGATGATGTTAAACTTGAGGAACATAACATGGATTGAATTGGTAAAAGTTCATGATTTCATTATCTATTTCCATCCTATACAAGAAAAAAAATTGGCTGATTCCATGATTAAAAAAATCATGAAACATAAACCATGTTACATTGGGAACAAGACCCATTGAATAATGATTTGATGAATTTTGGCTTGGAAGTTGTTGGTTTATAAAATTCCTCTACTTTATTGTGTCATTGAAATTATCTTTATCAAAAAAATTAAACCAACATAGATGGAAGATGGCGAGTTATAGAAAAAGATAAGACTGGTTAAAAGGGTATGTTTCCAGAATTTAATTTTGATAAATGGTGTGTTTTTTTATTTTGGAATAGATTATGCGTGCCTTGGGATTCACAGAAGAAGAAATTATAGTTCTTCGAAGCTTATAATTCTCTATTTTTATTTCATCCTAGAAGTAATAATATGTACAAAGATCGTTGGGAGTATTACTGGAGGGAGGAAATTAAAGTATTTATATTAGATTTTACAATGAAATGTTTGACATGTCAACAGGTTAAAGCAGAGAGAAAAGTACCAATAGGAATGCTTCAGCCATTCCCTATGCGAGAGTGGAAATGGGAAAAAAATATCCACACAAATCATGGATAGACTACCAAATACATCTGAATGTTATCATGTGATTTGAGTTATTATTTTTTGGTTAACAAAATCTGGACATTTAGTCCCAATTGGAGAAAATATTTCTATAGATCAGCTTTCTCGACTGTAGCTCTGAGGTATTGTAATGTTACATGGAGTTCCTCATTACATTGTAACTTACTATGATCCTAGGTTCACTTATAACATTTGGAATGACCTTTAAAAGTTATTTGGCACAAATTTAAATTTCAAAACAGCATATCATCTTTAATCTGACGAAAAAACCAAGTAAATTATTCAAACAATGCAAGCCATGCTTTGAGTTTGTTCAACTGATTAGGAGAGAAGTTATGATCAACATATTTCTTTAGCTGAGTTTTCTTATAATAATATTGTTAGTTACCGTGTATGGATGGATCCTTCTAGGGAATTATTTGGAAACCATCATCAAACACCAGCATTTTTGGAATAAATTATGGAAAGGAAATTGATATGAATAGAATAAATAGAGGAAGTAGCAGATAAAGTGCTTAAATATAGAAATACAAGATGAAATATCAGAGCAAGAAGAAATATTATGTAGTTAATAAGATAAAAGACTTTTCATTCAAGGGAGGTTGTCATGTTTTTCATAGGATCTCACCAGGAAAAACATTTATCCATTTTGGTATGAATAGAATGATAAGTCCACAGTTCATTTGACCTTATGAAATTCCTGTGATAATTGGACCGATCATCTACCGATTAGCTTTTAATATGATTTTATTGTAGAGACATAATGTTTTTCATGTCTCTATGATGAGAAAGTATGTTCTAGTTCCATCTCAGGTTTCAGCCCAAATGTAGTTCAACATGAAGAGAATTACTATTATAAGGAGAAACTAATTCATATTATCGATTGTAGACGGAATGTATTTGGGAATAAGGAAATCTACTAGGTTAATATTTTTTGAATAAACCACATGGTGGAATAATAAACATGGGAATTAAAAAATGCTATTAGGGAAATGTACCATCACTTGTTTAATAACTTTTTTAGAAACTATGAGGATGGACTTTTTTGAAGGTTGAGAGAATGTAAAACCCAAGTACCTAAAAAAATTTCTTTTCAATATGGAATTAAAATTTTATATTTATTGTAAATTTATAACGAAATATTTGATATTAATATAAATTAAAGAATTCACATTGAAGGAATAATAACATGACCTTAATAATTATAAAATGACAATCAAGAATACTCTTTTTGGGAAATTGAATTGTAACCTCACCTAGGAGAGTATAAATAAATTTTTTATTTTAATAGTTAAATGTTCATATATTTATATAATGGAATATGTAATGAAATGTTTTGTAAATTAAATAAATTATGTTTTGGTATTTTTTTAAATCATAAATATTTAATTTCAATTTTATAATTAATTTAATAATTTAAAAGGCAATAAATTTTCATAAAATTGAATCATAAATTAATATTTTAATTTTTTATGGTTATAGTATCGTTTTATGAGACATTTAATAAATTTTCATGTTATTATAAAATCAATATAGTAATAAAATTTTTATTTTTGGAATAATTTTTTATTAATTATAAATAATTTTTTTTTCACATTTAGAAACTTATTTTGATAAAATGGAGTTAATTTTTTAATTGAAAACCTATAAAATATTGTTGGGGTGAATTTCTTGTATTTTAATGAAATAATTGAATTTTTATGAATAGTGAAATACAGTAATTTACTGTATATATGTATATATATTATATGTTAGACAAACTATTCCAGACATACTGAATTTTGAAAAGACCATGATTTTGAATTTCAATTTATTATATTAATATATTTTATTATAATTTCTAAACTATTTATATTTTTTGGAAAAATTAAAAAACTAACGAATAAAATAATAAAAAACACCCCTCTATTCCACAATAAAAGAATCCCTTCACCACCTCTTCTCCACACACATATCAATCACTTATCATTATCCAAATTCTAACCAATAATCTTCCCATGCCTCTTTCACACGTTTGTGACCTTTTGGTATCACCAAATGACCAAAACCAAATTCATTAAGGAGGTTCTGAAGGAGAATATCTAAAGAGGTAAAAATCATCTTTTATTTTAGTTTATTTTATGATCAAATATTTTTATTTTCTTATACCTTATTTACATCCCCTTATTAATGAATAATTAAAACAAGAGTATAATTAAAATTCTAGAATACTATACTTTTTTAGAAAAATTCATCAACATATTTTTTTCTCCTCTCTATTTTCTTTTAAAATAATAAAATCATTCGTGATGTGTTTAATTACCGACATTGTGGATGATGTGTTTTCAATTTCCATTATCTCCTTTATGTATGGTCATAAAACCATTTTAGTGGTTTAGAAATACATTTATTTGTATGGTATAACCTCTTTTATGTTCTGAAATATTAATATGTACATAATAAAAAATCATATATTGAAACTCGTTTGTGATTATCGAAAAAATGTCAAAATGATATAAATGAATATCATTAATGATTTATCAAATCATTAATAATCATATAAAAAAATTACATATTGTATCATTAATGTTCTAAATATTTATGTATGCCTTTTTATTCCACTTATTAAATTTGTCTTCAATTCAACAAGAAATTCCATTATGAAGAGACCATGTAAACCATGTAAATAATGCACATGATAAAATGGAAAAAAAATATCAATTGATGGAAGGAATGGTGTTATAAAAATATCATATATGTTGTGGTAAAAATTAATATGTTTCTTTAAAATATTAAAAACTCACTTTTAAACAATCTTCAAAACATTTATACAATTTTTAATTAAGGAGATTTCAAGGGAAGTGAATTCATAACAATATTTCCATTCATTGTGTTGTCCTTTTACTTTAAATAGTTTGTAATGATAAAATTATTTGTGAAATTAAATTTGATTGTATTAGTTTTCATTATGTTAATACATATCTAATATACATATTACATTCATTTTTAAAATTATTGATTCAGTGAAATTGTATTTGTAGGGGTCTTTTCATTTAAAATCCTCGTTTAAATTTCTATTTTTAAAAAATTCAAAAGGAAATTTTTATGAAACTGTACATGATTTAGGATTATGTTATGGTTATTGGAAATTGTGCATGATGATGGCTATGACCTATAACTCCCTATAATGCATTGGTTATGTTTATGTTGGAGGTCATTTGTATAGTTACTCCAAGTGTATCTATGATGGTTATACCAAAAGATACACCAATTATTGCACTTTTATGTAATTATGAGGGTCAAAAATCATAAGGTAGTCAATAATATAAAAATATTATATAATTAATTCCCCAATTAACCTATATGGATTATCTATTTTTTTATTTTTTATAGAAGTTTCTTATTTCAAAAATGTAAATATATTACACTTTATGGGTGAGAAGTATGTTGTTAAATAATTAAATATGATTAAAATTATTCAGGGAGTAATTGTTTCTCTCATTTTTTATGTCACTTATTGAGTTTTTTGTTCTCATCCCATGTTTAAATTTTTTTAATAGTATATAAGGATGGGTAATAGAAAAGAAGAATCCAAGATGAATTTTGTCAAGACATTTTATAAAAATATTTCATGTTTTTATTATAAAATTTTGTATTATGAAAAATTAGATATACTTTTAGTTGTACCATCCTTGTATTCTTTTGGGATGATACGTGCGAATTATGCCCTCACATTCTTAATATTTAAACTGCAAATATCTTTGGGATTTTATAAATTTAATTATTAAGGAATTTACTAGATTATGTAATGTATAAGGTTGGGTCCTTATATTATAAGTGCTTTTTACCCCACCACCCCTTTTATCGATGCTTTAATAATTTCTAGCTTCAACCATGCTCACCTAGATTCAATCCATTCACCTCTACCTTGATGATGAAACACCTTAACCACTGCAACATGTTGTTTTATAGTCAGCTTACTGATATTTCTATTAATATAAATATATTTAATTATATATTATATATATTTATACAAATATATTATATATTCATATATATATATATATATATTTCTTTTAAATACATTTATGAAATAATTGTGTGGGATATATATTTATAGTTAAATTTATTTAAATATATTATATAATATATTCATTTACGTATACTAGAATATAATATAAATATATATCCAATTATTAATACACACATATATATATACATATATAAACATTCTAAATATATTTGTATAATGTAAAAAATAGTCAGATATTATTTTGTATACATGTTTAGAATATGTTTTTCATTGCATATGTTAGAACATACATATAAATATACAAATACACTAGTTAATTATTGATGATTTTTTATATATATAAACATTAATTGTATAAAGATATATATTCATATTATTTTGTTTTTATAAGATTAATAAAATGGATATTTTTTCATTATAAAAAATTTATATTATTGATTTATTTTATATATTTAATAATAAATTTTTATGTGAATATGTTGATATATTTATTTATAAAAGTTATTTATCATAAGTAAATATATTAAAATATTCCTATATTTTGTAAAAAATAAAACAATATTATGAAAAATGATTACATTTGAAAACAAAAATATCAATATGAATGTAATCACTATGAATAAAGTCATTCTCTAATCAAAAAGGCAATAATACCCCCTCATGAAAGGATAAAAATATATTTAATGTTAACAAAATGTGGTTCCCCACCAAAAAATTATGTTTTGAACGCCTTTGGTGATTTTTTGGCCCCAAAAATGGTGAACATGCACCTTAGGTCTCCAAGGTGTATAACTAATCAAAACATCAATTTGATATGTTGTAGAGCCCAAATATATTCTCAAATCAGATGTTATGGCCGTTTGAATTCTTCTTAAATGATAATTTCTCGATAAAAATATTAAAATTGTTATATAAATAGAATTATTAATTATTTTTAATCCATTTTTACTAAAAAAGTTCTATTAAAGGGCCCCCTTTAATAGAGATTTTAGATAGCGATGTTAATGAACTAACACTAAATAATATCAGTTTTGAATTAGTAATGTGACCATCTAAAATACCTCTCCATCCATAGGGGTTGACAACGATTGAAATGAGGTGTTAGAGAATTAGAAGAAGGATGTTGAGAATCTTCTTTAGGGGATTAAGCAGTAGGTACTTTAGATATTAATGAATCATTTAGAGATATTAGAGAATGAGTTTTAATAGGCAGATCAGTTGGATCATCCATGAAAAAAGTGATCTTCCTATTTTTGGCCACCTACAGCCCAACTTTCACTGTATAAGTAATTTTTTTGAATTCTTAAAAGATCTTATTGGAACATTTTATTTTGTTGAAATAATAAATTTTTTTCATAGATTTTAGAAGTCTAAGGGAAACAAATGATTCTCTTAATTTTGGGGCATATCCATAAAACCCAGAATTGAATTTTCAGGGTCTGACTTACTATGGGTATCCCTCCACAATCTATTTTCTTCTTATCAGCCAAATCATCCCATGCTTGTAGGTACTCATGGATTTGAATATAACATCAATACTCTCTATAAATATTCATCATTTGAGAAGTTTCATCTAGAATATAAAATCTATAATTCATTATAGCAGAGACATGTCCACTAAGAGTCTCACCAATATATTGTTCATAATTATTGGCCACTCCCAAACCTTTCATCAAAATAGTACAATTTGAACTAATGTGATCGATTTTGATATTCTTTTCTTCTAGAATTCATGTCCCAGAAGCATCATCCCTCTTTTGATAAAAATCCTTTGGCTATGAATAAGATAATTACATTTTCAAATCTCTTTTGAAGTATTTTTCCAATTCCTTCATAGTAGAAATTTGAATCAATTAATGACTCTTCATCAATCATATTTTTTATTCCCATTCGAACTACACTCCTCAAAAAGGTGATGAAACTTTTCATAATACAATCAATGGATAATATCATTATTATGATTATAAATAATTGCCTTATCAATGAAATAAGAAATGACATCAATTTCTACCACGATTCACTCATAATGGCCAAATTTTAGAATTTTTGTCTCCCCATAAAGGAAGATAGGCATACTTATTAATGATATTATATCATGTAGAATTTTTGGGTGCCATATGAACTAGTTGAGACTAGAGAGTTAAGTCCATACCTATGAAAACAATTTCTTAACAGTGGCCATATTAAAATCATATAAATATATATTAATAAATTTTATTTATTTATCAATTATACTTATATTTTTAATAAATATTAATATTTTTTTTATAATTATTATTAGTTTAAATAATTACATTTAATTTATTTATAATTTTTCATAATTTTATCATATTATCAAATTAATAACAATATTTATAAATTAAAACTAACATTTAAAAATTATTACTAATAATGAATAATTATATAAATTATTAAAACATTATCACTAACAATTATGAATTATTATTAATTTATAGTTTTTTTATATTCTATTCAATGTGTTTGATATTTTTTACAAATTACTGATTACTATGTTTTTAACAATGGTTTTATTTTTATTTAAACATTTTATATCACATTTTAATACAAATTCATAAAAAAATGCTTCATTAAAACATGTTTTAATTTATTTTCACATCATTTTTATATAACACCCATTTATTATATATTTTATAAAGTATATATATAACAATATTTATTGATCAAATATAAATACATAAAATAAATGTTTA
Organism: Viscum album; assembly: GCA_963277665.1. Lineage (NCBI taxonomy): Eukaryota > Viridiplantae > Streptophyta > Magnoliopsida > Santalales > Viscaceae > Viscum > Viscum album. The sequence continues at coordinate 1,871,116,781 of OY728159.1, forward strand.
CACGTTTTCTTCAACAAATATTCATATCAAATCGTAATATACCTACATACAGAAATATATAAATAAATAAATAGATATATTAAAAAAGGTACATGTTTTTTAATTTTATATATGTATAATTCCATTTTCATATATATATATATATCAAAATATTTCCAAAATTATATTCATAATTTTTAAATAAATGTTAAAAAATCATAATATAATAATAAAACATGGTTTATCATCATAACCAAAATCAAAAAATTATCAAAATTCATAAAAATATATATCACCATAAGAATTAATTCCTAATAATAATAATAAAGAATACTATTTAACAATATCTTTATAAAAATACAACTATATTCACTATGATTGAATTAAATGCTTAATTTTAACATTATTTTTACTAAAATTATGATTTCCTTATTATATTTTTTATATGGATTCAAACATTTTTTCCCTTAATGAAATCATATATTAATTTCTTTTGAGAAATGATTATCAATTATTAAATTCTATACTACTATTCCTCATACATTAATATTATATGGAATCATCAATCCTTAAATCAAATTTCATAGTTTATAATGTATGAAATACCAAAAATCAAGCAACTAAATATATTCATATAAGCATCATAAACATTTATGAAAATACAAAACACCCTTATAAATTATTTCAAAATAATTATATTTGAAAAAATAAAATAAAATAATAAATTTCAAATTATTTTCATGCAACTGAAAATGAAACTACCACCTTACGGTATCACCATTAATATCTCAAATATATATAATATTAATTCAAAAATTAATATTTTTTCTATAAAACATCAACAAAAATTAATCAATTAAGAATCAAGTCCATTATTTCTCAATAAAAATAATCCCAAATTTGAAACTATTACACACACACACATTACAAAAATTTATATATATCTATATATAGTCCTATAAAACATTCACTATATATATATAGGTTTAAGATGTTGAATAATATATATATTGAAATATTTTTCAATCATATATATATATATATCAAATACATATCATTAGGTATATATATATATATATTTATTCATTACACATATATACAGTGATTGCGTGAGATTTTATCAGGTGCGTGCTCATCGGGAGTCAGCGGGGTGGGAAAAACCACAAAATGTACATGGAGGAACATTGATATATAAAACATTTTTTAATATTAGTTTAAACATTAGGGAAAATACATCAAATCAATTTGAATCAATTTCTTCATAAATGAAACACATTGAATTCGATGGTGGATACCCATATAGGGATGAGTAATGTTCCCGTAAACCTAAATACTATTTAAACCCTAAAAATAATTTATTTTTATTAATGTATGGTTTGAAGAAACAAATTTATTCACGATTTTATGGGATATAACAAAATAATTTAACGAGGTGAGAAGTGGAGTCTATACATGAGGGAATCAAAACTATATTTAAATGAGATATGGTGTGTCAGTTGTTTTTGGGGGTGTCCCATTCAAGGGTTGCATGACTTAAACCCCTACACCAAGGAGAATGAACTCATGGAGAAGATTACATGAATGATTTTTTATTATAATTTCAATTTATTTGAGATGGTTCAGTAGCAATGTATTTTCCATTACTAACTAAAATAATGAGGAACATTTTTTATGGATAATGATTTTTATGGCTATTAATATTTCCTAGATGGGTAATAGTGACAAACTATATTATTTTTCACTACTAGTCATTGAAACTAAATATTTCTATGAATGATAATAGAATATATAATAAAAAGGGTCATATTCTTAGTTATTTTTTATGGATTTCTATCAATCAGAATAAACCCATCGCAAATATACACTTTTCTAGTAGTGCTAATACAATTTTTAGGGCATTTTCATACCATAATAACATCTTAAAATTTTTTAATTCCTTTTCGATATAAAATTATGTATTATGAAGTAAAATAAATAATTTAAAATTGTTCTATTGAATTTATTAAACCCGTGTTTAATGTTCTGGAATCATAAAAATTATTTTACACTAAAAACTATTTTTATTTTCTTATATTTAAAATTAGTTTTCATAAATAATATAAATTAAAACTAAAAATGGATTTAATATTTTATATTATTGTTCCCTTAATATTTAAAAATCACAACCTTATTTTAAGTTATAGAAGTATAATTAGTAATATTAATGTTAATGAACATAATAATTGTAAAATAATTATTTTCATAAAGTTGTTTTTTTAATATTATTTAATTTTAATGTAATAATATAAATATTTTTCTTATAAAAAGATTAATTAATATAATTTTTAAATGAATCTATATTTATATTTTGACTCATTTAATTAGTATTCAATATTAAATTAGATTAAAAATATTGATTTGTAAAAACAACATTTTATAAAAAACAGTTTTTCCATATATTAAATATTTTAATACAGAAGTTAATTTAATATTATTTGAAAATTAATCTGGATTTAATAGTTGAAATATTTAGTTTTAGAACACCGAGATTTAGTAATAAGTTTTATTTTAATTATTTACTAAAATATATAATAATTATTTAAAAACTGGTTACCTTGGTACAAATGAAAATGGAAAAATATAAAAAAATATTTGTAAATGACCTGAAAAATGTTCAAATCCTATTTCAAAATTAATTTTAAAGGCATTATTAATATTATCCCACCTCAAAATCCATTATTTCACTACTTTTATACCTTTGACCCTTGAATGGTGTTAATGTGGAAAACTTCCACCACTTCATGATACACTTATTATTTCAAAATTGTTCACAAAAACCATCAATTTTTTTCATATTATAAACCTATACTAGGTTCATAATCCTCTAGTAACAATTATTTATTCTAATACCTTAACATATAGGAAAAATTGCAATGAATGATTAATGTCACTATGCAAATAATACTTAATCCTTATTATTTTATTTATATTATTTCACTTCAAAACCTTCTTTATCCATAGTAATATAATAACCTAAAAGTTATTATATTAATTTTTTATATCAACGGAGTAATCATTATTTATTCCTTTCCAACCACAAGGAAAAACTAAAAAAAATCCATCGTGTGTTTGAACGACTATAGCCACCACTAAGCAATGTCTTCAGTTTTTGACCACAGCCTCTATTTACTGGTTATAAGGATGATATTTAAGAATAAAAGTTAAATATTTAATAAAATTATGATTATTTAGATTAAAACTTTAATCCATCTTTTTTTCAGCTCATATATTGATAAATAAAAACATTAATTGTACGCTACAAGGACTACCGCCTCCATGGAGTAACATATCTTATTTTTACCTAAATGTTTCTCAATTTATTTAAATACATTAAAATATGATTCACCACTTTAATAATATCTAAATATTATAATTATAATTTTTAAATAATGACACTAATATAAAAAAAACAACTTTCATAAACATAATCATATATTAAATATGGTATGTGCAGGTTTGGTTCGGTCAAATAACATACTTAAACATTGATATAAAAATCCATCATGGATGAAAATAAGAAATAATATGAATATTTATATGATTTATTAAAGAATAATTATTTTAATTTTTTCCAATAATTATTAAACCAATTATATACCATATATTTAAAATATCATCACTGATTACTTAAATTATCAAAATAAGAAAACACTATATCAATTTTCATAAAAATAAAAGAAACTAATGGAATGAGATAAGAGATTTATAAATCAATAAAAATATATATATTCAAACAAATTAAATGTCTTATCAGTGATGAACTTTGGGAGAATATTTATTAAAAATATATCCATTAGGAAACATGTTTAAAATCATTATTATAACATAGACATGATATTGAAAATAGAAAATAACTAACTCATACACATGTAGAGGATAGTTATAAAGAAAATTTTAACGGATATATATAATAATTTTATAACATAATCAATTAATGTAATTATTTCTTTATATTGAGTATTTGGGTTCTTTAGTGGATTTCACAAATAATTTTACGGGTTTCTGTGACTCATTTCTAAATTTGGGTGGATTTTTTTATATTACACACTATCATATTTATTACATGGTTTATTAACTACATAATATTCTTAAATTAAAATTAATATCTTTCATATCATGATATTTTAATGTGAATTTCATATTTCCCTCTTATATTATTTGATTCTTATACTACCATTACTCAAAATAATTTTGTTAACTAAAATGCCCTTATAAAGTTATAATTTATCTTTGTAAACATATTTCTTCCAAGATTCATTTCTTTTATTATATGATTTTATTTCATTACAAATATTCCCTCTCTAGGTAAATGAAAATTTTGTTTTAAATAAAATTCCTAAATTAATTTTTCCATATAAAAAGTATATTTTTGTTTTGAATAACTCCTATAATTTTTAATGATAGTTTCCCCGAATTATCCATATTTTTCATTCCCACAAATTTTATACTTTATATTGAGAAATATAATTATGTGTTATCTTTTTTTACCTTTATATTTACCTAATCATATTAGAAAAGGAAAATTTCACTACCCTCTTTATGATGTGATTTTTCAACACTAGTATTTAAAAATATCCAAAATTTTATATATCCTTTAAAAATTAAATGGTCTATATTACACAACACAATCCTTTTTGATAACCATTATTTCATTCCATAGATCCATAATTGAATGGTATTTTTAAAATTAATAGTATTCAAAATTTTCTCAAATAACATTTTTGAAACATTTATGTCATTCTCAGGGATCTGTTATTAATGATAATTGTATAAAAGATAACTTTTTCAATGTTCTTTCACATTATCTTTTAGAAAACATTACATATTTTCAAGGATGTACTATTGATAATTCATTTCTGATGTAATTATTTTTCAAAATATTTCAATTCAAATTTTTAAAAATGAGTTTATTTAATTAAACCATGACATCATATTTTTTCCAAAGATATAAGAATTTTCCAAAAAAACATTTTTATGATTAAACATCCATTTTTTAGTAAATTATAAGGGAATTTTGTCCATGGAAGTAGTTTTTCATGAAAAAACACTCAATATCTTTTTATGAAATACTATTTTGGGGTAATTTATTTTTTAGTATCAATCATTTACATTATTGAGGATAATTTTGGTGATATAATTTGAAAATGATTTGAAACATGTTTTAATTCCATGGTTATTGTTGTTATGATTTTATTTTTAATTTGTGTATGAATCAAATGAGTATATATTTTCATTCTTATTCCATTTATATCAAATAAATATATGAGATAGTTTTTTTTCAATAAATCGCTGTGATGGTTTGGTTTTGATAAATCTCTCAGACAACAATGGTTTGATTATTCCGTTAGAAAAATTGAGTAAAAACAATTCTTGAGATAATTTAGGTCCAACAGAGACCATAAATGTTTTGGTAATGATAAATTCCTATGATATGTGAGGTATGATAAGTCCCTAAGATGGTTTGGACCATTAAATCATTCCGATTAATTGGTTAATTTTTATATCTCATGTGAGAAGGATATTCAACATGGACTATATTTTATTCACTCCATGAAGCATGGAATTTTTTATTCACAATATAATGCGTGGAAATTTATTTATTCACAATATGAAGTGTGATTTTTTGTTCACATTGTTATAATATCTATATTGAAATGTTTGTTTATATATTCTTTTTTATAATACGATTCATGCCCTTAATGTTTTTTCCATAACATATGTCAATTATTATGCTCCATGGATCATGTTCATAATCTCATGATTCTGATCTATTCTTCTATGGTTTGATATTTTTTCATTTAAAATTATGTATCCTTATATCATGATTTTTGGAAAACACTTGTTATTTTATATTCTTTTCCAAAAAAAATTCTCTAATGTCTACATTTTATCATATGAATTTTACCTCAACCTTGTGAAATATTTATAAGTATTTCCTTACTAATAATTTGAGATTACCCTTTATTATTTTTTCCTTTCCCCTGGTTATGAAGATATATGTAACTTGTAACAATCATATAAGAGAGTATATATGAGATTCATTTGGGAGGAAGGTTCACATGTGCTATAAAATAAATTGTCCAAACATCTAGTTCTTAAATACACTAAAACAAAATGTTGTTTGAGTTCTGTGATATTATTGGGTGAAGTAATATAAATGTTAAAATTTGGGTAATTACATATGTTATCATCTAACATGGTATAAATTTTTATTTAAAAACTATGTTTTTTATCCTTGGACCTTAGAGTACAATTCTGGGGAACCATTGTTTGTACCAAAAGAGTGTTTAAATTATTTATGATTAGATTTTTTATTTTTGGGAATTAAGAGGACATAAAATTAGTGAAAACAATATAGATAATTTGAGGGATAATTATAATTATAGGAAAACATTCTGAAGTTTTTATGATGTTAAGAATGTATGGTTCACTTATAAATTAAAATTTTATATGGATACTAGAATGTGGATATGGTGGAGCCATAGGTGCACCTAGGGTTCGTCACCATAAAAAAGAACAGTTGAGTATCAAATCAATATTCACTCTAGTGTACAATGAGTGGGTGTATGGTAGTAAACCATTCTAGACACACGCAATGGATAAGCTATGGTTAATTCACATTCTATATAATATTCAATTATTATGGATTTTATTATTATGTTAACAAATTAATTTAGGTAACCTAATATAAAAATAACCATAACCATGGGTTGAATAGAGAGAGTTAGATGTTTAAATTAATATATCTTATGTTAAAAAATATGCTTTCAGAAGGGAAGACATATTCATATTAATTTTTATATATAAATATTTTTTTATATTATCATATATATATTTGTTTTAGTGTTTTGTTAAAATGTGATAAAAAATGACGCAAATAAATATATGTATCTAAATACCACTATAGCTTATAACTAAATGAAGGGGTATACTTTAATGGATTATAATCTTAATATATGATTAATATGATAGAAAATTTGAGTTTATAGTCTTACCAAATGTAGTGATTTTGATATATTAATATAAATTAAATCATTATACTCATATATATTTTAGTTATTGAGTGATAATTATCAATGATATTATGGTATATTTATAAAATTTAAGAATATTATGTTAACAATATTAGGATTATTATTTTATATAATTTCTTTACAGGTATATAAATTTATATTAAATGGAATCAAAACACATGAAAAGCTATTTTATAATAAGGTTATATTTGGGTGAATACTATTTAAGAAACTATTATTAAGGAATAGATAATATTTAGGTTTAATAGAGGTTTAATGATGAGATAATAAAGGGTTTGTTAGTTATGATAAAAATTAATAACATACTATTGATAGCCGTGAAATTTATTTTTAAACTAATAAACAAATTGCCAAAGATATTTTTGGTGAATTTCTCCTCAATTTTTTGATTGTGGTATATATTTTCTAGTTTTTGGTTTTATAACCTTGAAATTAATTCAAGATGAGGGTTAATGATATTGTAATTTTTTGGAAGAATTTACTGTCTCACAATGGTTTAACATCTTTTAGATTCAAATGTCTTTGGAAATTTTATGTTAAAAATAATATAAAAGTTGGGTATTGACATAATTTGGTATATGACTGTCTGAATGATTAATATTGTTTGATAAAAGACAAATAAAATAATATAGCCTAGGGGAGTAAGGTAGATTTCATATTAGAGGTTATAGAACAAATTTTAAATATGTTAATAACACACTCACAAAATATCATTAGTGATTAATAATTAAAATTATAAGGATTATATTTATTAATGTTGGTAGAATATAATAAACCATTAATTTGGATCCTTAAAATTAAATAAACATTCCACATTTTGAACCATACACAACATTGGACTAAAAAAAGTGGTGACATGTTTATTATTAAAAAATATATGATTAGTAAAACCTTTGGTTTATAATAATAGAGTATAATCATTTATAATATTAATACAAAGTATTATTAGAAAGACTTAAAGTTTTAAAATAATTCAGTAAAAGTTGTTTTTCTTTATATATATTGATTTTTCATTTCAATGTTAATTTTTTATATTTTTTAAATTTTTATTTTAAGATTTAAATTCATATTTTTTAAGTATAAAAAAATATTGGGTTGGATTTTTATGATTTTCCTTAAACAATTTATTTTTATAAAAATAGTAAAAAATACTCAGTTTTCTAATATCATAACTTTTATGAAATCACCACAATACATGAATGTGTTAATTTATTTGAAATGATTTATATATAAAATTATGTATTTATAAATAATTCAAAAATAATATTTTTATTTTTTAAAATAAATGATTGAGATTTTGAAAAATGAAGTAATATTTTTATCTAAAAATTGATTTTATTCGCTTATATTAAAAATAACTTTTCATAAATTCTTGAAATCATACAGAAAAAAATTATTTTTTATTTTATATCAACATTTTCATAATATTTATTAATTGTCTATTAATTAGTGTCTATTATGTTAATTGTGCTGCTATGGAGGAAGTAGTAAACATGGAAGAGTGGAAAATGGATTTTGAGGATGCTAAATAGAGTATGGATAAGCTTGAAGATGACATCACTGAGGATTACTCATATAGTATTTTATATTATTTTGAAATAATGGAAAGTCTATCGCATTTGTATTACCATCCTAGAATATTAGATGTTGTCTCCTTGAAATTCCCAGTTTGCATAATCTTTACATAATCTCCATAAAATTGATGAAACAACAAATGATATGACCTTAAGTTTATGTAATTCATTTTTTTGGAATGAAATTAAAAAATGGGGTCATTTATTTATATGATCATTTCAAACATGGGTCTAACACTCATGGTATGAACTTTTTTATTGACCATTGGGAGTCTTTAATCTCAGAAATATTTAGATGGAGAATGAGGCACTATGCATAATTTTTTTTCTCAATGTGAATTTGATCAAACATATAATAAATATTGGGGAATATATTTATGCCTAAATAATATGGGAGTGATGGAGAGTGGGCATCGATATCCCCGTGATTTGAATCACAAAGTGGGTGACATCGTGATAGAGGATGACTAAAGAACCTTTTCAAAACACTAATTAAACTATCAATTTTCATTGGAAAGCGACCAAAAATGAGGTTCAACCATTGACCATGTTTTAAAATAGTTTATTTCAAAATTTTGATGGATATTCATTGGAGTATTCTCCCAAGAAAAAGGTGATCGTGTGTGGTGATGAACCATTGTTTTTAGGTGGCCCATGTGAACATGATTGAGGATGAGGATCCAAATATTGTTGGAAATGAATCATGGGGATGAACTGATATAATTTTAAAAAGGAGTTTAATAGTATAAAGATTATTCAACTATGGATATGAGCACATGTGTTATGTTTCTAAATATAAATAGTGTGTACAATCTTCATTATTTTGATCATATTTTTGTATGTTTGACAATAGTTTAGGAACATGAATGGTGTGGAAGGTGATCAGTAATGAAGGGGGAGATGGATTCTAAGGAAAGGTTTTGAGATGTTTCTTAGTGTTATGTCATTCTATGAGGAGGAAGGGAATAAAAATTTATGTCTTTTAGAATGGATGTTTAAAACACAATTTATTTTCTTGTTGTCAGGATGGTGCATCATATAGTTTAACATCATATGATATGGACTTTTGTTGCAAATTTTAGCATCATTTTACCAGGACTTATGAACCTATGTATATAAATCATGTTCAATTAGTGTAGTGGGATGAAATAACAATAAACATAATCTATGGAACCTCATATAAGAGCTCAAGTTGAAAAGGGAGATCAAATTTGGCTCTAATGTTTTTCTGTATTGATGGGTTTAGGGAGAAAAAAAATAAGGTTTTTGGACCCATGGTTTTTATTATTTCCTTTGAACATTATTATTTATACCCATACCTATTTCAATGTCACATAAATGAACTGTAGGTTAGGGGTCTCAAATTTTATCATGTTTCATGAACATGTTTTGAACATGAAAGTATTATTTGACTCTTTATTTTGGTAGTTTAAGGCCATGACAGTCTAAACAAGAAGATAAAAATAAACTTATGTAGTTATTAATGGAAAGAGGGTTGAAAATAGTTTAAGGATGTAATTATTTGAATTTGGGGGTGAATATAGTTTATGTTTCTAACACCTAAACCTTGGGGATTTCTCAAATAAGTGTTTGTGGCATGTAAGAGAGGTAACCATATGTATATTGAGGGAAAATAAGGCTCGATGCCCCCCAAAAAAATCTTATAAAACTAGAAAAGTGATTAGTGATGTAATAATAATACATGTACACTTGGTTTTATGTCATTGAGTTTAGAAAAATGATGTTACTCTCTATTTATGGTGCACATGTGCATCTCAACCATGTTTTGGGAAATTCCTCCACAACCATAAAGACCATTAGAGCCATTCTTCACATGAGAAAAAAATAGTGTTATGCAGATACCATTATTTTCATGGGAGAACACAATAAGTGAGAAATTGATTGACATGGGGATGTCCCAAAATGTGTCCATCTTATTTAGTGTCCACACAAACATGTACTAAAAACTAACACTAAGGGTATTGAGATTACCACCAGTGAAATGGAAAATGGAAGGGAAGGTAAATCATGGATTCCAAGAATGGATGGTGAAAATGAGATAACCAATGAGCATAGAGACAAAATAGACAATTTTCTAAGAAAAAGTTCCACACCTGCAACTGAAAAATTTGGGGAAAAAATTGAGGGATCGAACGTTGATCTTTTTTGAAACAAGGGAACCACCATCAGTTACCATGGATCCTTTTAGTCATGTTACAAGTAAGTTATGTGAGATAGTGTCTTGAGGAACCATTAATGTAATGGGGCCTATTTAGATTCATGGGATGAGGAGGATCCAAATCAATGGAAGCATGACATGTAAAAATGGATGTGGGGAATATCCAAGGGGTGTTGATTTCCATAGGATCTACCCTACAACATGTTTGAATGTTTTTTATATCCATGATGTTAGTAAAGTATCAAGCCATAACAAGATAGTGAAACACCTAAAACGAGTTATTGGTAGGGTTGTTCCAAAGATAAAATATATGGGCATCACTACACATCCCATGGAAAGGGAAATCAAACCACATGTAGTTATTGAATGTGTCTTGGTGGGGGACCAATGTTTAATATGTATTCTAATATTTAGGAAGGTTTAATTATTGTCCAATAATTAGTATATGCGTTATTTTTTAATTATCCCATATTGAAATTTAATTGTTTAGTATTGAGTTCAAGGGACATTGATTTTTTTCATACAATATTAATCATATGAGACATCCCAAGTTTATATAGAGTAAATATAATGCTTATGGTGATGTACTTTTAATGTTTATTTCCATCTCATACATGTTATATGTTGATTGATTTTATTATTATATAGGGTAAGGTTAATGTTTAATGTCACGTGATGATGATTTTTTTTTGTTCATCTCAATTTTATCATGTGAAGAATCCATTATTTATCACCCTATGAAACGCTATAGCTTATCATCATGTACTGAGTATGTTAGGATTTGTAGTTTAAATTCCTATAGTATGAACAAAATATTCTTCTAGTTTATGTTCATGATTCTTGGACTAGTGGTTGTCGGTTTCCTAAAGATGCATGCGTGGTATGAATGTGTGATAACCCAACGTGAATAATTAGCTCCAAAGAGACACATTACCACAAAAATTTCAATGAAAAATACTACACATGGCATCATCATGATGTTAAGAGTATAAAGGACCAACGATGAGTTGTAGGTGTGGGTTGGACTCATGATATGAAATCCATGAATAGATACATGTCTTATGTTAATGAGAAACAATCCAAAAAAAGTTCAGAAATTTGATGTTGTGGAAGTCCAACGTAGACAGGGTAGCATCCTTTTGAGTAATGACATGATGAAAAAGAGAAGGGGGTATTAGATTATTAAAAAAACTGAGATGAATAAAAAAAATTTATTGAGGGTAAAAATGTGGTTGGATACACATATTTTATGTTCATAATTCTTGGATATGAAGTGGAGTGGGTACATTGAGGATGTTCATGTGGTTAAAAAGAGTTAAAACCTATCATGGAGAAGGAGACAAGGAGTCCCTAAACCACACAATGAAATCTTAAAAGCAGTTGCATTTAGTTTAAGGTCATGAGGCTTCGACCAGTGTAATCCAAATTTATGGGTTTCATATGATGATGGGCCTACTATTTTATATCCAAACATTCATATGTATCCCATCAAGCATGGGAATCAAGCCACACATAGTTCTATAACATGAATAGATAATCGAATAATGTTGGAGTAGAGGTGTCCCCTGTGATTATGACTAAAAAACATCTCATATTTTTTTATATTAAAAATACCACATTGATCACATAGGGTACGACTTCAATTTAAATTAATGGTGTAAGGATATTAGTTTTGTTCATCCCATAATTATCATATGAGGCATCCTGGCATTATAAGGGTAAGGATATAGATTGAAACTATGTGCGGGAGATGATGGTTTTTATTCATATCCCACTAATTATATAAAGAATCATATGTTTATCATGTTGGGTAAGGCTATATTTCAACATCATTTCCTGAGTACATTTGTTTTGGTTAATCTCATATTTTTCATGTGATTCATCATGTATTTATCACAAATGGACTGGAAATAGTTTACCATCATGTACTAAGGATTTTAATCATTATATTTTAATGTTGTAAAAATTTCACTATGAATGATGCTAGTTTATGTTCAGATAGCTCATGCCAAAGGGGAAAACTAGTAGTTTATGGTCATAGAACATGGGCCATGGTTAAAAATTCTATCACCATGAGTTTTTCTGAATTATTTTTTTCAAACAAACTATAAATCATTTATTTTCACACCCCAATATTCCATGATATACTTCTCTTGGAATAATACAATAGTTTTCATTGTACACAACATTGACTTCTATCACACCACGACCAATCAAACTACCCATTTAAAAATCATGTATGAATAGTAACACCCAAATCGTAAAATTTTATTAACATTATTTTTCAAAATGGAATTCAATTTTTTCTTCAGAATATCAAAATTATATTAGGGTGAATTATTGGGATTTTTAAGAAAACATTCAATTTTTTATGAATAGTGAAAAATATTGCTTTGTTGTTTAAAATTGAATTGTTATTTTAATAATTATTTTTTATTTAAATTTATTTTAAAGTCAAAATAATACATAATACCTATATTAGTCCTTTCTAATTCATTGGAATCATATTATAATATTATTATACATATAAAATTTTATTGAATGTTTTAATGTCTTTTACTTATCTTCTTGAAAAATTTTCAATTTTTCATGAAATGTAATTTTACATCTTTTGTGAAGTTAATTTAAAAACTCTAATAGACACGGTTGTCATCCGTAAATAATGTTTGGTTCAGTTAGATGAATTTTTTTGGTAATAGATTCTTTTAAATTTTATTTACCATGATTATAAGTAAATAGTGTAATTGAAGTTATAAATGATATTATAATTACCAAAAAACATGTTCTATTTCTATGAGATATTTATATTTAGACCAAAGTAAACCGTAGGAATAAAATATTATCCTTTTTATCCCCTTGGATAAGATTAGGAAATTTATTATATTTTATTTAAAGAAGAGTGAAAAGTTTTAAATTCAATGTTTGATAACAAGATTTTTTTTATTATTGGGTTACACATAAGATAAATTCTACTATAAATATTCAATATAAAGCTCAAAATATTATTACATAATGGTAGTTTATTTATTATTTTTTGAAATTTTATAAATAAATTTATTATTGAAACAAAAATGATGCAATAATTACCTTATTAATGAATGATTAAAATAATTTATGTTATAAATTATAAAATAAATGTACATTGAAACTTTTGATGCCATAAATGAATTTTCTAGGTGAATATCTCATTTTAGTATTAATTAAATGTTATTTTTTTCATGTAATAATTTCGTTATGACTTTAACAAAAACCAGATACTAAATAGTGTCAAAAATCACATAAATGTGTTTTTTAAACAAATATTATTTTATTAAATGACATAATAGTCTTAAAAATATATGATTTGAAAAAACGACTTATATAAGGTTAGATATATCATTAATGAAACACTTTAGGTTCCATTGAATTTTATTTTATGTTTATAAACTGTGTGATATAAAAATAGAAGAAGACATGGTAAATGTTAACTATTTATCAAAGCGTTAAATCTAAAAGATAAGGTTATATAGTGACCAAAACATGTCTAAATCCTTTTCTTTGAGAGTATGTAAACCCAGCCCAACCATAGCCTTGAAATAAATCAATTTGGGAATATTATAAACCCAAAAATGATTTTATAATTAATTAACATTCCACGCTTTTCTTGAAGTCCCCCTCACCTCTATTATAAAAGGGAACCACCCCTTCTCTCAAATTCACACCTCAAAAGTGTTTGGTTCAGCCAACCACTTCTTAAATATCCTACCAACTACACTCACTTCATCCTTGAGTTATTAAATTTATCCTAAAGTCATCCTATGGAGCTATTTTTTTATAATAAAAAGGAATCCCCTTATGAGGAGATAATTACATTATCACCTATTTCAATGTTTTTTTCTTCTTACAAATCCTCCATATTTATTGGTTCCATACAAAAATAATAAATAAAGTACCTTATACATACTAGGATGTTATTATAATTATGGTATAACCATATTTATTATTCTATCAATCTTGTGACTGACAAAGTCACCATAAGTGCATATGTATGGCTTACTATCTCCACGTCGTGGCGTAGTTTCTTATTAAACAATTCATTATATGGATGGGTATAATAATGAGTGTAATTGATTTAAATAATAAATATAACCTCCTAATTAATCTATATATATAATATTCCATCCTACTATATAATATTTAACCATTAATAGTATGATATTATTTCTCATGTGTACGTATGGCTTATTAGCTCCACATCGCGATTAGATTTCACTACCCATCATTACCATTCAAAAAAAATACATTTGATGATTTCAAAAAAATTAAGAAGTTAATATCATTATAGATATGGATAAAATGCATCATATCTACTACAATCATGACATACATAACAAATCATATAACGGAAAACGAATCAGTTTGCACCCAAAACAATGATACTGCTGAAATATTATTAAAATTAATAATAGGGGATCATATATGATATCATATTTATGTATGTGGTTCTTATATAATATAATAACAATTATTTAACCACTATAAATGATTTTAATGTACCCTATTATATGAAAAGTACAAGGTAAGTGTTAATATTAAATTCATTTTATTATCTGTGGTTGTTTATATGTAAGTATCTACTGGGATTTTTTATCATGCACATCAATGATTCTTAATAATAAATTTCAAATTTCTTATATGATTTCGTAGACTATAGGTTAAGGTCATTTATAACCTTGATTGATTTTTTATAAAATGTTTTTAATGTATTCTTTCTGTTGTTTTCCAGAAATGGTCCTTTATGAAATTTTTGACAAAATTATGGAAATTTTTTTTTCTAACTTATACGGTGTGTGTGGATATTTTCCACAATTATAACACGTTTGAAGCATCCCTTAAAAGAATATAATTGAATTTTCAAATTAAAAGTTTTCATTAAATTTAAATGATTTCATCGTCGAAAGAAATGTTTCAGTCAAAAAGTTTTTGGATTGATTTCATCCATGTCAACATATTTTTTTTGGATTTTAGTCTTTTTTGATCTTTATTTATTAAGACACAATATTTTTATTTTATATTGATGGTTTCATGATATGGTTTATTGTGGATGTTCAATTTTTATACCACAAAAATTTTATTTTTTTTATATTAACATTTCATATGTTATTTTTAATATGAATGTTTATGTTATGTGTTATCCTTTTCATATGAGGAATTAATTAGACATAGTATGTGACAGGGGGCTACTATAGCGCCTTGACGTATCAGTAGGTCTCATGAGACAAACTTGTGTCATTGCACAAGGCCTTGAAAAATATTATATATTTAGTCTTTTGATTAGGCTTTGACTATGTGGTTATGATGTCTGAAATTATGCATTCCATCATTATTAAATTATCCATTGATATTAAATGTGATTATTAGATTATTAGAATATCCATGTTAATAAGTAAATGGAATTATTTGATTTATATTTTCTATATTAGGCCAAATTTTATCTTTCAAAGGATAATGTTTTATTCTTATGCATTTCCATAAATGTTTATACTTATTTATGATAGTTTCTGCTATGTTGTTATCCTTACTAAGCATCTGAGATCACCCATTTCTTCTGTTTCATTTTTCCAAGGTTGCAAATAATTATGTTATGATTGACATGTACAGATAGGATAATGTATATGATTGTGTCAATAGGAGACACAATGTGGTTTATTTTCATTTCATAATGTAATGTATAACTTATTTATGTTTCAGGTAATATTAATGCTACTAAATTGATTGGTCATTCGGAACTTGATCTCTTGTGATCATGCCAATGTTATGTAATAATGGACTGACTCTGGGTAACTAGCGGAAGGGAGTTACATTGATGGTTTATGTTGGATTATACACTAGGTAAATCATGATTTATACACAACACCATGTTAATCGTCCACTACAAGAAACTTAGAGTTTTAAATGAAGTACACAAAATAATATTTTTGGCCTATGTTATACACAACAATGAGTTCGTTGGATACCTTCTATTACACGCAAGGTCGGGTCTTACCAGGAAACAATATACAATTAAAATTAATATAATTATCACAAGGAAATTTTAATGGAAGTAATTAATATGATTATCTGATTTATAAAATAAATTCGTGGGTAACCAATAAATAATAAATCATGGTGATCCCCAATTTAATATGAAGGATGCATTTTTTATGAAAATATATATTTATTTCTAGTGATGTATTTTTAATAAGTTAAATAAATAACTATTATGAAATTATAATAATGAATTTATATGAAATGTTATTAAAATATTCAAATAATATTCATAGACATAAAATAATAAAAATTCATATTTTAAGCATAAAAAATGTTATAATTTATTGAAAAACAGTTTTGTTTCCTTTAAATGGAAGATTTTTTTAAGGATAATTTATTACAATTATAAAAATTTTATTTTTAAAAATAATATTCTTTTATTAAATAGTAATATAAAAATTATCTAATGTTAATTTTTTTGTTTTTTTCTTAAATGTTTCATCTTTTGATGAATTGTGAAAATACTGAAATTTAAATGAAATATAATTTTTATCTAAATATTATATAATGTTAAATTATTTTTAAAATTTTTTCTTCAATATAGTAAAATTATTAATCAATAAATATAATTTAAATCATTTAAATCATATTTATATTTAAT
This sequence comes from Viscum album, assembly GCA_963277665.1. Taxonomy (NCBI): domain Eukaryota; kingdom Viridiplantae; phylum Streptophyta; class Magnoliopsida; order Santalales; family Viscaceae; genus Viscum; species Viscum album. The sequence goes on from OY728159.1 coordinate 1,871,134,256, forward strand.
TTAGGTATTAAAATTATATGTCATTTCAATATTTTCTCTTTAGAAACCCACCTTTTCGCCCCATCTGTGGGACATAGTTATGTTAATTTTAGCCACATATATGTTCTAAATATTCTTAAATGGATTTGATATTTGGAATAATATGATAATGATTTATTAAATAGACACATTTTATTTGTTTTAAAATATGAAAAGTAAAATGAGTAATTGTATTACCACGGTAAAGGATAAATCGAGTAATTAAGGTGAAAACAATATTATTATAAATGTAATCAAATTACCTCAAAAACTGTGATAATTTTATTGTATGACTAATTATCAAAATAATTTATCCCTTAGTAAAATTTATGTCCTCTTAATTCCACTTGGATGACATTATTCCCCTTATATTATTTTAATTTACGAAATGCCAGACATGTCAGACTGATGTTTTCAATAAATATTACATTTTTAATATTTCTTCATACAAAAGATATATTTATAAATAAATATTATTTTTTATTAAAAAATTGAAGGCTCATCTGGGAAATTTATTTTTAATTTTAAGGTACGAAATAAGTACCCAAAATAATTACACAACGATGATGAAGTAATAATTCAATTAATTAAACAATCAAATAAATGATATTAAAAAATTAAATGAAATATAATATGAATTAATTAATGTGTCCTAATATTTTACAAATTCTTATCATATATTAGTGGTGTGTTGGAATTTTTATTTGAATATTTATCTGATCATAATGATTTTAAAAAATTTAATGTAGCGAATAGCGTAAAAATTGACAATAATGATATTTTATGAAAATAATATTTTATTAAATAATTTAACAATATTAAAAATATTTAAAAAATAAGAATGAGGTGTGATATGGTCCAAAATATAATAAATGTTTCATTAATGGACTAATTAACACTTTATAAGTAAAAATTACAACATTTTAATTTTGAAACAAGTATTACCATAGAAAAAATTAAAATATATTATCTAAGGGTTAATCAACATGACATGGATTAACATAATAGCAAAAATTATCTAAAATATATTTTCATGATAATATTACAACATTATCTTATAATATAGTTGAATACATGGCCTCATTGAGGTATTTGGATTGAAAAAAAAAATTATAAATCAATCTATTGAGAAATTCAAAAAGAGCCTATCACCTCAATTATTAAAGGGAAGCATTTATTCTATTTTAATAACATAAAAAAACATATTTGGTATAGAAATACCCTGTGTAAATCTCCTAAAAACCCCTACATTCTTCTTATAATAATTTAATAGGCCACAAATCCAACCAAGGAAGCCCTTTTTTGCAAACCAAAAGGATATACTTGAAAAGGCAATTACCTTCATCAATGAATTTTAATTTATTTCATAAAAAAAATATTTTTATATCGCATTTATATAATAACATATATATCTTAAATACATTGATATGTTTTTATGTTAAGGTTATGATGTAAAAATTCACACTTCCAACAAAAGGGATATGAAATCATCATTCATGTGTATGACAGACTACCCCCTCGCAAACTGATGTCGTTAATTCTTCCTTAATCACCATTAAATATTGGTAATAATGATTAATTTATAGTTTATATATGATATATATATATATATTATTATTATTTTATTTTTATTAGGTAATTTATATATCAAACATACCTTCAATCTTTCCATTTTTTGGGAATATGAAAACGTAATTCGCATGTACGTTGGACTATCGTCCCACGAAGTGTTGTGATTCATTCACGAATTAAATGGAAGGAAAAAATTATGGTTTATATTAATTTGATAAATATTAAATAAAAAATATTTTATAAAATAATATATCATAAAATATCACTCCTTTTAATCCGACAAAAAATTGAAAATACCATTCATCTATAAGTATAAGCTACCATCTCCATTGTAGATGTATTTTATTTTACATCTCTATTGTTTTGAAACACCATAAAATCATATTTATAAAATATATATGATATTAAAATGATTTTTATCAATCTATAGTAGGTAAAATCAGGATCTATATATGAATATCAAGAATAAATAATCAAAACATGTATGAAAAACAGTTATTACATGAAACATAACACTAACATATAATTGTTAATAAATGTGTAATTTAAAGTCATGACTAAATAATACAGGATATTATATATTCTAATATGGGACATTTTTAGATACATAATAATATTATATGTATTATACCGTAGGGATAAATATGTATGAAGTAAGTAATTATTTACGGAAATGGTTTTCGGTCTCATATTTATTTATCATTAAATGCACTCCATGTTCAACAACAATTTCATATATGTGGTGTGTATACTAATAATAGTTATTTTTAATTATTATTTTATTGATTATTATTATGATTTAATTAACCTTTTTAGGATATATTTTATGGGGTTTACGGTCAAAATATTACAAAACGATACAGAAATTGTATCTCAATTTTGCTTCATTGAGACACATGTTATGTAATTACCAACATTCTAGGATGAGATGTATATATTTCCATATTGACATGTTAAATAACGAAAATAAATTTTTTCAAGATATTATAATCTCTAATTAATGTTATTCATTCATGGTATTATGATTCAATGTTACTAAATATGTTAGAGTTTATTTCTACAATATAAATCGTTATTAGGGTTGTTTAATATATTGCTTATATTGAGGAAATATTAGGATTTATAAAATAATAGAACTATATAATTTATTATCCTCTTATTATAAATGATACTTTGATTTCAAAAAAAATTGAAAAATGTTTTAAATAATCTTTTATATGTGATCAATGTTATTTCCAAACAATTTCATTCTAAATGCATAATATTTTAAAAAATGATTTCCATAGTGAAATGTATACATTACTCAAGAAATGACATAAATAACTTTTTCCAACTAATTTTAGATCTAATATAATATCTATTGGGGTTACAAATGTCTTATTAGGAATATTACACAATGGTACCCCTCATATTCTTTCTCTGAATGGTTTGTTTTTTGATGTCATGATTTTTACAAAACCTATTTCTCTTACATGGGTTATACAATAAGATAATGATGATGAAACCCATCTGTTTTAGGTTTTATGATATGATTAGTTTCTTATTATCTTATGGAACACATAAATATGAATTCAATATGTTGCAATTTTAATTATATCTCCAACCAATTCTTTTGGTACAGGTGGATAACTCATGAGGTAAATATGTAATGTGTCAACCTAATTTCATGTTCACAATTATAGTCATGGACAAGGTTTTCATGTACATAATATTATGTGTGAACCAAATTTTTATGTCAATGAGTTTATGGATAGACATAGATTTAATGTATATATGTTAATGTGTTGACCTAGTTTCTTGTCTATATTTGATTTTAAGGGCCTAATTTCATGTCATTTTTTTACAGAGTGATCCTATTTCTATTTATATATATTCAAAAAGATATATGTTTTTATTTTTTCCACAATTACAATTCTTATGAAAATGTTATGAACATATGGATCTTGTTATTTGATTATATTATGATTCATGTCTTATTAAATACCAATATTTATTCAATGAATCACGATTATGATCTTTTATATGAAGGGTATGGTTTTCAAATGTTATGGTTTGGTTAGGGTTACCCTATGTTAATTCTATGATTATTTATTTATTATGATTTCCCTTATTAAGAATTTGAGATCACCCGTTCTTATGAGTGATTTTCCAAGGTTATGAATAATGTTTTTAAGTTGGCGTACTTAAGAGGAATATCATTGTGGGAAACGTTGAAGATATTTTATCTGAGTAGAAGTGTGTTCTTTATGTTTACAAATGCACTAATCTATTACGATCCTCATGTATTAGTTTTTTGAATGTAATTATTTTTTGTTGAAAAATATGTATTATCCCTGTATAAAAAATCTTGGTTGTAACAAAAATAGTTTACGGTTGTAATTCTTGGACATGTCTTTCTACAGTTTATGGTCAAATAACTTTGACCATCTATATTCATGTGATGTATTGCATGTGAAACATGGAATTCGAGGGGTCTGGATATTGAAACAAAAAATAAGGTCATTAATAGCACTAGAACAAGCCTTTGTTGGTGAAAAAACATTCAATCAGAAGGTGATTAATATAAATAGTATTTTATTAATGCTAGAAAAGCACTGATAATGTGATAAGTTATCGGCAATAAAAATTAATGATAAAGGAAAACATTATCAGTTATTTTTAAGCATTGATAAAGGGCCCCCTTTTCAATTATTTTATTTAGTGATGATAAAGTTTCATATTATCAATGCTATAAATATGACTAATAGATGAGGTCTTTTATCAGTGCAATATTAGCATTGATAAAGGATCACTGTAGCAATGCTTTTACTAGAGTTGAGTAAGGGGAATACTGCTACAAAATTCTATTAAAATTATGTCACACTTTAGCAACAATAATAGAACTACATGAGAAAATACTAAAAAAATATTAGAGAAAATTTAGAAATGAATTGAATTAAATTTTACAGTAAAAATAAAAATAAATTATATTAGATAAATTTCAAACATTAATTTTTAGAGTTTCATGAGAAAGTAAAAATTATTTCATACATTCAATAACATTAATTTTGAAATATACTTGGCCCTCGACACCCAGTCATGATGTGATATTCAAAAAAAAACAATCCAGTTTGATTAAAAAAATGAACCTATATAAATAAAATTATGCTGATAATACTATAACTAATAAAATTAAACACAAAGTGTAATTTTTAAACTAAAAACATTTACATTGACTCATACCATTCCACAGTGTAACATATTGAGTTGAAGTTGATGGTTACCCATCACAAATTTTTTTTGGTTTTTAAAAGTATAATATCTTGAATTTGATCTCATTAGTGGTGATAAGCAACTCAATATGGATGGGTTGCTATTCAAGATGACTTTCATTTTGAGAATAATGATTCAATAATCACACTATTTATTGGACATCTCGAATCATTATATCTATGAAAGTTGACAAAATAATTATAAGAAAAAAATTGATATTAAAATTAAGTATGTAATTGAAGATAAAATGACGATAAATAAAAATGAACTCATCAGCTCAATTTTAGAAATGTAATGCACATTTTTTCAAAAAAATGGCACTTACATATTGAAACCACATTCTTCGATCCATACTGACTACATCATGTGATAGATTAATGTGAGGTCAATTTTTATATGATAGAAATGAATTGTGGAGTAATTTATTATAGCTTGAAAGGAAACGTATCTTATTTTCTTTGTTTTGGATAGGGATGTTCTTTTTAATCTAAAATGACACATTTATATTGAAAACATACTTTCAGTCACATTAGTCACACTTATGTGACATATTGTTGTGTTGTCAATTCATGCATGCTATAAATGAATTATGGTCCATTTTTCTAATGTTATAAAATAATATGAGTTCATTTTATTGGTTTTGTCTATTGATTTGTCTTTTAATCAAAAATGAAATTTTGGTATTGATAACATGAACTTCATGTCAAATCAAATAGATCATGTATCTTATTGATGTGTGGTTAATTCCTACATTTGAAAAATTAGTTTTTGATAATTTTCCAGATGTTCGAAAATAATTTGTGCTCAGTTTCCCAATAGTGTCTATTTGATTTGGGTTTTAAACTAAACTATAACTTTTTAAATAACAACATACACCTCGAGTCATATCAAGCATTTTACATGTCAGATTATTGTGTGGTCAATTCCTACATGTGAAAAATATATTATGTATAAATTTACTAAAGTTTGAAAACAACATGAGATCAATTTATTAGTTCTTTCTATTTCATGTGTGTTTTATAGTAAAATGGATTTTTTATATTGAAAAAATTCATTTTGTGTCGTATTGATCACATCGTGTTTCATATTCATGTGTGGTAAATTCTTACATATGAAAAATGAATAAGAGACTATTTTCCAAAATTTCAAAAACATTCCAAGTTCATTAAATTTATTTTCATGATGTGACATACATTTTATACTAAAATAGAAATTTTACATTGACAAAATGGAATTTTAATCATATAATTCATATCATGTTTCAAATTTATATATGGTCAATTCTTACACTTCAAAAATACATTATGGGACATTTTCTTAAAGTATTATAAAAATCTGAGCTCTTTTCTTGATTTTGAATATTTGGTGCTTCTTGGAAACTAAAATGACAGTTTTATATTGCAAACATGCAATTAATGTCAAAATCATGGAAAATGTATGAGATTATTTTCAGACATTGAGAATAGATGTTTGATTCCAAAGATCACAATTAAATTATGAACAATTTCTATAATATCTTAAAACAATCTGACCACATCCTATGCCAAATTACTATGGAGTCAATTATTAAACCTATAAAGAAGAAATTTTGGTTTTCCCAACTTTTTATAAAAATATGATCTAGATTACTCTATTTTGGCGTATTGAAACATGTTTTGAACTAAAATGGAACCTTTCTACTAAAAATACACACTTTGAGTCATATCAACCACATCATGTGTCAAATTGAGGTAATGTCGATTCTCACAAATAAAAACTGATTTATAGATTATTTATAAAGATTGAATAATTTTTATCACATTTTGTAAGTTTTGGATATTTGATGTCTATTTTAAACTATAATGACACTTTCATATTGAAAACATACAATTCAAGTCATTCTAACCACATCGGGTGTCAGATTGACATGTGGTTGATTCCTACTTGTCAAAAATGAATTGTGGATAATTTCCTAAATTATTGAAAATAAACCTAGATCACTTTCATAGTTTTGGATATGTGATGCATGTTAAACTAAATTGACACTTATATATTGAAAACACATACTTAAATCATATCAACCACATTGTGTTTCAGATTAATGTGGGGTAAATTCGAGCACATTGAAAATTAATTATAGATACATTTCATTTATTTGAAAATAATAAAAGATAATTTTCTAGGTTTTAGTGATGTGACACATGTTTTGAAAAAGAATGAATCCTTTCTATTGAAAACAAGAACATTGATTCATCTCAGTCATCTCATGTCTCATATTTATGTGTGGTCCATTCCTACACATTAAAAATTAAATATGAGATGTTTTTATAAGGATTTAAAACATTCCAAACTCATTTTTTGTGTAATTCTTATGCATGTGTGAAACTAAATTGACACATTTTAATAAAGACACCCTCATGGAGACATAAAAACCACATCGTGTGTCAGATTGATGTGTGGTATATTTTTGTCGGTTAAAAATGAATTATGGACCATTTTCTTAATGTTTGAAAACAATATGAACCCTTTTTTGTTTATTTGTCTATGTGATTAATTTTAAACTAAAATTAATTTTTTATATTGAAAAAACTTGTTACATGCCATATTTTCCATATCGTATGTGGGAAAAATTTCTATTCAATTCATACGCAGTAAAAATTTATTAATGATCATTTTCAGATTGTTTGAAAGTAATAAAATCTCATTTTTTTACTTTCGATGATTTGACCCATGTTAAAAACTAAAATGGAACCTTTATATTGAAAACACTCACTTTGAGTCATATCGATGACTTTTTTACCGAGAATTATGTCTTATCGATTTGTACATGGCCCAAATCAACTATGGACTATTTGAAAAATTTTGAAAATTATCGAAGCTCATTTTGTTGGCGTAGGCTATTTTATGTGTGTTTTAAAATATAATGACACATTTTTATAGAAAACATGTTCTTCATGTCATACATAAAACATCATGTGTCAAATAGACATATCAATGATTGTGGCATATGAATAATGAATATTTGATTTTTTTTGATTGTCTAAAAACAATCAATGTTCATTTTTCTATTTTTTTTTGTAAATGTGACACATGTTTTAAAATAAAAACACAATTTTATATTGAAAACGAATGCTTTGGGTTATACCTACCACATTGTGTGTTGGATTAGTATTTGATCAATCCAATATGTAAAACATAAATGATGGATTGTTTTCCTAAATTTTGAAAACAATTTGAGTTAATTTTCATAGTTTTGGAAATGTGAAACATGTTTCAAACTAAAAAGACACTTTTGTGTTGAAAACACACTATTTGAGTCATAGAAACCACATTTTGTATCAGATTGATGTGTGCTAAATTCTAACATGTCAAACATGACTTAAGGATCACTGTACAAATGAATCAAAATAATACGGATTTTTTCTTTGGAGTTGATCATGTGATGTGTTTTTTGAACAAATTTGAAAATACAAAATAATAATAATCATTTTAAAATTATAAAAAAATAAAATAAAAAAAGATGATAAAAAAGATAAAACTAACAAAATAAGTGGTAATAAATCACATCTTCAAGATTTCTATATACATTCAAACACAATATATTATTCCCATATTTTAAAAAAATTGATTCACTCCATTATACTTATCGTTGAGACACAAGTATAAAATAATATCTAATAATTCTAATATTATAGCTTCACACTCCAAATATATTTCTATGGTCATAGCCCTTTGTAGATAAAAAACATAGTAGGTAATCAATAAAATTTGATGTTGGTAAACATTTTAACATCACATATGTTTTCCACTAATCTCAATAAAACCTTACTTCTTCTATTGAGTATGTAGATTATTGTAAATCGTAGTTGTTCTATGACAATATAGAAAAAAACAATTATGATATATTTTAAATGACATTTTAGTTACCTTTGGAAATATCTTATTTACGGAGGTTAATATTTTGATGGTATACGATGTGTTTCATAAATTATAATACATAATACCTGTAATCATTGTTGAAATATTTTTTAGAATAATATAGTAACAATGATCAAAATGTGGAAATTTTTTGAAATAAGTTTTTATAGGTAAATATATCTATATATACTTTAACATTTTTCTATTTTATATAATACATAGAATTCTTATTTTATGTAATTTTCATCATTCCATGATTTAGCCTATATTTATATATCATCCTCTCATAAAATTATTATTGTTAAAAAAATATATGAAACACATAATTAGAAGTTTATTTATAAAACGTTTATTAAAATGCATTGAAATTTTAGAATACACATCATGTGTGATCTGCTTGATGGAAATACTAGAATTGGATCCAAAATAAATAAATATTTTTGGTATCTAAATTGATTATGATCAATATCTAATGATTCCTAAAAAAGTAATAAAAAAATAAAAATATATTTTATATGATTATATTGAGTGTTTTACCCATGTAGTGTATGCATGGAAAAGAGTCTGACATCTACTATTTTGTTATCAGATTCATAATTTTTCTTAACTTTTTTCTTATAAATTTAATTGAACTAGAATTAAAAATTATCCATTTATGTGATATAGTAATTAATGAATCCAAATCATGATTTTTATGGTTTTCTATTTATATAGTCATATTAAAAATTACATTACCTAATATGAATAGTTGTTAACATTAATTAACATGTATGATTATTTTTTGGAAAGAGGTGTTCTGAAAACATACCTTATGTGTGCATGTAAAAATGATACATATAGACATTAAAACATTAATATCACATTTATACTCTTGAGACCAAATGTGTCTTTAATGAAAGATCCAAATATTTATTCTTCGTATAGAATTTTTGACACACATGTATATATATATATGTGGGGTATTCATGATGTTGTAATGAAAATTTATATTGTAGTTAAACTAGTTGGGATAAGGTACTCTCGTATTTTCTTTTAATTTTCTTGGTCAAATCACTAAATTGTATTGATTTGACCTTCCATTTTCACATCATTATATCCATCTATAATACCATACCTTTATAATTGTTTTCATCAACTTTCAAAAGTTATTTATTTGAAAAAAAATTAGCCATACCACGTGTATATTTATATTATTATTTGTCCATTATATAAAAGTTAAAGCTACATAATTTACTATAGTATTATCCAGATCATTATGGGGAGCATGAAACTCAGTGCTTCGCTCTTCAGAATCTCTAATACCTACTCTCATGTGATATTTTGGGAGTATGTTTTTTTGTATCATTTCCACCAAGATATTATACACCATAATCCCCATAATAAGGCAGTGTGTTGGTGTGGATAGATAGAAATCACTTTCAACATTAGACTAAAATATTTTAGTAATATATATTAAGCATCATGTGCTTGTTTAACATTTGGAAGGAATAGTAATGAAAAAATTTATTACCTCGTGTATTATATGAGGTTGTGTGGAATGACTAGCCTCATAGATAGTAAGGTCATTTAGTTTTTAATGTGTCAATATATGTTCCCCGACAAGTTCAATTTGTTCTTTTAAATATATTGGTATGCCCTACCTGACTGGAAAATAATATCTTGAAAATAATATATTAATCCCTACAATCTATTCCTCATATGATATTTATCTTATAGAAGATTTTTCATCTCAAAATACGTTTTAGGAGGCACTACAGAACCTACACCTCTAACACAACAACATTTTTATGGACACTTAAATGTTACTAAAAGTATTTTTTTAATCTGGTATGACTACAATCAATTAATATGTCTAAACTGTATAAAACAATAAGAGAATAAATAGATATTTTTATGTAATAATATTATAAATCATAAAGAATTAAAATTATATCATATATACAATGTATTCCCATACTACCATTTTATTTTCATCAACTAGTTTTCCCTTCTTATTTATGTGGGCCTCCTTCCATAAAAAATGATGCTGGATGGAAGCTTATTTAGATTTTTATTTATTAATATTCTATTAAAAAGGATCAAATATTGTTTCCTATCACAAAAAATCATTTATTTTGAATTTAAAATACCTACCATTTTCTTTACTAGTGAAGCATAACCCATTATTTAAGTATGATAGAGTTAAAATCATTTTGATGCATGTTTTTTATTTTAAAAACTATTTTTTATTTTCGTAAATTATTAGTTTGGAATAAATTTTGATGAAATCAATTTTTTGAAATAATATATTTTCAATTACAATACACTTGAAATTATTTATGATCATGAAGACTGATGAAATAATTCCATGTTTCTTTATTTACAATGTGTGCCTAAGTAACTTGTGTGTTGGGATTTACCTTCTACATATCATCCCTAAGATTAAACAAGGTTTTATGAGATTAGAAGCTTATATAGGATTTTCAATAAGCCATTATAGAATATTTCTTATTGAAATCATCTAAAATAAATAAACACTATAATGGATAATGAAAATTAATTCGATATTTCATAATATATTTTGTCGTTAACATAGATAAAGTATTTGTGACATTACAATAATATCTTATGAAAGTGTTTCATTCATTACAAGATGTCCATGGAGCCCTGAATCTATATTTTTGGCACATTCATTCTCATTTTGACACCATTTAACTAATGAACATTGAATTATAAGGGTCAACAGGTTGCCTGTGTTTATTCCAGTCATCCTCAAATATTATACCCTTTCTTTTTTCCTTATAATTCTTGTCTAAGTAGTATTTCTAAGTCATTCTTGTTTATTCATCAATGTGATTTTGAACCCCTAAAATCCTCTAGTTTTAGCATCAACTTCCTATTATTCCTGAAGATTAGTAAAATTATCATGTGAAAAAGTCATTATCTCCATGAGTAGTCAAACATTTATTTTAAATTTTTTTAATATAGAAGAGAATTCATAATAATATCATGAAACAAATATAATATTAAAACAATTAACCCTCTCATTGAAATCTATTTCTTTTCTTTCATCGTTGAAGGGATTTTGATCCTATATTGAGGGTCCAAATCCCCTCTTTGTGATCCCCTCTAATATACAACACATTGTCAACATTAGGAAAAACATAAAATGATTATGATATCTGAAGTGAACTGTGTTGCATTTGTTGTCAATGAGGCATGAAATTGTCTTGGAATGAATGGAAGTCAAGGAATGTCAAGATGTGAATGACAAAGGGTGTGATGGTGTTGGAGGTGAAGGAGAATGGCCATGGTACTAAGATGCATGTCACTTAAGAGATTCACTAAGTGGTATTGGAAATTGTGGTTAAAACATTCTCCATATAAATATCAAACGATTGTAGAACTGATCTTAATGTTTCAATACTTGTATCAATATGATACTAAGTTACACCACTTGAAGAATGAATGATGATGGAGCATCATTATATCTGACGATTGCCGAGCTGCTCTTTAAGTTCATAGAACTTGTATCCTGATGATACAAAGTCCAACATTGATTGAAGACCATGCATTGTCTTCACAATGCATGAGGAGTTGAAAGGAGTTCCATCCACAACTACCAAGTGGATGATGTGCATTAATGAAGTCCATGCACTATCACTCAGTGCATGTGAACATGAAGATGATCCAATTGATCTCTGATTAGATCAATAATGAACATTGAAGAAATTATGTGATTAAGGAGCTCAGTTGAAGATGAAGACCCTTCGTGAATTCCATTACAAAGTGATGAATAAATGTTGAAGAGGAATGAAGGAATTCTTGAGAAGAAGAAGAATAGAGATGGGAAGAAGATGGCTTAAATAGCACTTGGTTTGGCAATTTTTATATGGAGTACTTTGTTTTTATACAAAGGATTCATTCATGCCTTTGCCAAAAAATTGGCCAGCCAAGGCACCTTGGGGGGTTCAACCCCAAGGCATGGGCACTAGGGCACCACGCCCGGGGGAACCCGTGGGGCGAGCCAGGGCGGCAGGACGCACCCGCAGACACCGCATGGGCGCCTGGGGCACGCCCGGAGGAGCACAGAGGGGCCCGTGTATAAGCCCCCGAGGGCACGCGGTGGTGAAACCCGCGCACCCGGAGAGCATAGTGGGCGCTAGGAGCGCGCCCGCAGGAGAAGAGTGGGCGCAGAGCGCGCCCGCAGGGAGAACACGGTGCGGGGCGGCACCGTGGAGGGAGAAGATGCAACTGAGGAGTAGCGGCGGGTGCTTGGGTGATAAAGCGCGGAAAAACCGCTGGAGAATTCGATGTGGGACGCACATTTTTCACCGGGAACGAATCCCAGCCGCACGATTGATCGCACGGACGATCTAAGCCGCACATCTGATCCGCGGCGAGATGATCTGATCCAGGCCGTCCGAAATCAATTGAATCGCCGAACCAACGGCTGCGAGACCGTCTTCAACCCCGAGCTTGTCCGAAGCCTCCCTGTGAGCCGCCGATGAACCAGAGGCTACCTGAGGCCGGTTTTCGATTTCCCGGCCACCTCTGAAGGATCTAAGATGTCCATCCGACTCGTATGGACCTACTGAACCGATCCATGATTAAAAATACACATGCATGCAATGTTTGGAGGATTTTGGTTGTGGCCGAGGCAAGAGAAGCTGCCGAGGCAACGTGGTTGGTGTTTTGCATGGGATGGCCAAAACAGAGGCCGTGCATGCGTTCTAAATCGCATGCACGAGGAAGAAAAAATAAAGGAAGAACCCGCGTGAAACAGAGGATAAAAAACAAGATTTAAGGAAATATTGAAATCCCGAAATCTTCGGGAGATAAAAAGATATCCCACGCGGATGAACCGAGGCTCTCCTCGCCTATAAAAGGAGAGGCCGAGGCCTTGGAGTTGCTTGCTAATCCTTTCTTGAAAATCAGAAGACCCGTGAGTGCCTCTGCCTCGCGAAGAAAGAAGCCACCGCGCAAAACATTGCGCGACTGTTGTCCCGAAGCCACCCGAGGCTTTGAAGTGTTCCCTGCGCGCCCACTCCCTTGCGCCTCAGGAAGAACCTGAGGCCGCATCCTTGCGCGCCCGAGGTTACATCCCTCTCTACCCGCGGACGTGCGTGGCAGGAGGTGTTTGCGCGGCCGCTTGTGCTCTTGCACCTGCGCGCCCGAGGTGTTGCATTTTGCACACCCGAGGTCTTGTGCAGCCCTTGTGCACCCAAGTGCTTGCGCGGCTTGGTGCCTTGCGCGGAAGGCAGTAAAGGCCACCACATCTAGTGTGTGTGTGCCAAGTGGAGAAGAAGGCCCTACGGCTGGAGGGTGCAAAACAAGAGGAAGGCCGAGGCCTTAGTGCCTTGTGTGCAAAATGAACAAGAGTTGGTCGTAGCCTTGTGTGTGTGCAAGAAGAGAAGGAAGTCCGTGGCCGTGTGTGTTCATAAGGAGGAAGTCCACACTATTTGTGTGTGTGCAATTCATGTGAAGGCCGAGACATGCATGCCTTGTGTGCATAGTGAAGATAAGACCCTAAGGTTTGGGTGTGTGCAAGGAGTACCCAAGGCTTGAACCCTTGTGTGTGTGCTAAATTGAAGAACACACTTTGTGTGTGCACTTGAAGAAGAGGCCGAATCCTTTGGGGTGTGCAAAAAGAGGAGGAGGCCCTAAACATTGGTGTGTGCAAAAAGAAAACAAAGAGGCCGAACCTAGGTGTGTGCACTAAGTAGTGTGTATACACTTAGAAGAAGAAAAGGGAGGATATCCACACAAAGAAGAACACACATTTATGTGTGTAGACAAATTGCATAAAGTGTGTGAAGATTGAGAAGTAGGTGTGTGCTGAAAAGAATTACACCCTCTGAGGGTTTACTGCACCAAGAAGAGAAGAAGGGGAGTGCATGCATGCATGCATGCACGTGAACACGTGAACAGAGCCAAATCAGTGGTGTGCATTTTAGTTGACCAAGACCAGGAGGTTCTTGAAGAATTTGAGGCGCCATGCTATCAGTGCATGAAGAAGCAGAGATGCCATGCACTCAGTGCATTAAGTTGAAGTAAGGTGAGACTGGACCAGACCGAAGATAAAGATATCAGTTGTCTGAGCATTCAGTAGTTGATGAGAGAAGTCGGGTCATCCTTAGAAGAAGGTGATAAAGCCCGAGCAAGACGAGAAGACCTGTTCACCACAAGTGATCAGAAGAAGAGCAAGGCCAGCAGCCTTTATCCCAGGCTGCTGAAGATACTTGAAGAAGCTTAAAGAGAAGAAGAGCTACTCGTGTGACTCGAGGAGCCAAGAGAAGACCCTGTGGGACTCAGGGAGAAGAAGTCTTCAGTGGGATTCTGGAGCAGGCCAGTGGGACTCTGGTAACACTGTGGGACGCAGTATAAAGACCCTCCTGTGGGACTCAGGAGAGATACAGTGGGACTCTGTATCGACCATTGTAATTTTAACAGGTTATAATGGAGAATCCATGCTGGGAGAGCATGGCAAGGATGTAGGCCTTTGGTGCCGAACCTTGTAAATCTTTGTGTCCGGTGCCTTTTCATTACTGCATTATCCGGGAAAGGTTGAGAGACATAAGAAGAGTGGATCGAGGCCTTAACAAGCCATAGAGGTTTAATTGATTAAGAATCAATTAGTAAAAAGTTTTAAAGGATCACTGATTCACCCCCTCCCCCTCTCAGTGATTCACACTGATCTGGGCACTTCAATTGGTATCAAAGGGCAGGTTCCCTCTAAAAGATCCAAGGGAGTCTTTATCGAGTGCAGATTTGAGGAAATGAGTGACCAGCCTCCAATGGAGATATCTGCCAAGACTCAGAAAAACAGAATGAAGAAACAGGAAAAGAAGATGAAGAAGAAGGCTGGTGCAATCAGAGAAACTCCTTCTATGGAAAGAAATGTGAAAGTCACATCAGATGACAATTCCTTTTATCATTATTCTGATGACGCCTGCTCTAGCTGTGATGAAGATGGAAGAAACAATGATCGTCTAAATACAATCAAATATCTTCAGAAGACTGTCCCCAAGAAAGTGGCAATGTGTATAGCTACAGGCCTCCTTGATCTTCAAGAAGAAAAATTACAGCTAGAAGATGAAGCCAAATCTCTGGAAGTCCAATTGGCAAAAAGGGTTGGCATAACCAACAATCTCAGAAAGCTGGTAAATTCCAAAGATGAAACAGTTTCCCTTTGCAATGAAAGATATGAAGACACTGCTGAAGAATTGCAAAGAAGCCTTTCTGAGAAATAATTATTTAAATTAGTAATCAAAGAAGTTTTCCATGCACTGGAAAAGAGGCACAGAGTATCAATGGTTGTTAAAGATGCTCAACTTGAAGACAAAGTAAAAAGGGTGAAGGAGCTGGACAATTCATTGCAAGAATTAAAGAAGGTGCATGAAGACCAGATGAAACAACTGGTGGAGAATTGGGAAGGAAAGCTAAGAACTGTTGAGGATGAGAAGAACTCCCTCAACATGAAATACTTAGAACTAGAGGTGATATTGAAAAATCTGAAATCACCCAAAGCTGAATCCTCCCAGTCAGCTAAAAGAAGAAATGTTGCCACTCAAGTGAGCTTTGAGAAGGATGATTCTAAAAGAAAGACATCCTCTAATAAAAGGGAAACATCTTCTAGAAAGAAGGTACCATCCATACCATCTTGTACTGATGCTTCTAATTGTGTTTCCACAAAAAGTGCAGGATGGAAGAATAATTCCAAACAAATATGGATGAAGACAGTAAAGAAGCAGAGCTCTCCTGGAACAGCACAACAGGTCAAGAAAAGTTCCCTACAATCAGAAGGACTGAAGAGGTCAAGATTCGTGGGACAATGCTGGTGTTGTAACAAGTATGGGCATTTTGCAAAGGATTGTTGGTACAATCCACTGAATGCCAAAGCACAGAGGAAGCCCATGCCAAGGGGGAGCAAGCCAGAAGGAAGGAAGCAACATCCACAGGTCCAGAGACATCTGTTTACTGCAAATAGATTTGGATTACTTGACAACATCTGGGATGGTTGCAAAAGTGGTCAAAGAGTTGATACATATCAATCTCCAAATGTATCCGAAGCTGGAATGAAGAGAAGATCACTGAACCTGGCTAAGCAGGAATCCTTGGGAAGCAAACAGAAGAAAAGTGACAATGCTCCCAGGAAGATGTTGAAAAAGGAAGAGAAGTCCTTGGATTTGAAATCCAAGAAGGGTGATGCATCCAGAAGGACCACCAATAAGAAAACATGCTTCTACTGTGGAAAGAAAGGTCATACCATGGATCTTTGTAAACAAGCCATGGAACTGAATAGAAGCAGACTGGACTCAAACAGACAATCAATACAGAAGAAGCAGAAGGGACTGATTGAAAACAAGTTGCCTAAGAGAGGTAGCTTGACAGCATCAAAGGAACCATGTGGAATTTCCAGAACTGGGGCCACTCTTCCAAATGATTTACTTGTCATATGGCCACATCAGTTGCAACTTGCCAGAGAACTACAAAGAGCTGAAGATGAAGCTCTGGCAATTGCTAAAGCAAAAGGGAAGAAGAAGGTTTCACATGAAGATGGTTTGAGAACCGCACCATCACAATCATAAATGAAGATCAAATGTGCAAGTGTGAAGACTGGTGAAAATGGGACATCTCGGTTGAGAGAATCTTCCCAACCTTGTTGTTCACATTGATGAACCAAGGAGGTTCCATCTTATTCCCTTATACTTCTGGTATTTACATGTGCTAACATTACAGGGAATTGAAGATGATGATCATTCTCAGCTGGAGGATGGTTTGGAAAGAATGGAGTGCACCCCTTGAGGGGGAGCCAATCTGGAAAAGATGGTATTCTAAGATTTAATATCATCTTGAGAAAAGTGAAGGTATTCCAATCATACTTTCATCCCTTGTTTCTTAATTGAGTTTATCTTGTCAATTAAGGGGGAGTATGGATTGAAGGCAAATGGATGAAAGGGGGAGCTTTATCTTTGCACCTGAACTTTCTAATGAGTCTTGTGATGTATGTGCAGGATTTAGCAATTCATTGTTATATCTGAAAAATTTCAAACCCCTAAGCATGATCTCACATGTGTAGAGAATTATGGACAGCTTTGAATTCCTTGGTTACATCACTCTTGTTTTCTACATCGGGTTAGCCCAAGTAGACTTAGAGTTGATCAACTAAAGGTTCTTTGTTAAAGAAGAACATGTGACATCATCCCTCTCTTAGTGTTTTTCAAGAAGATGTTATTCGAAGGGAGGAAGAGATTTTTGAAAGAGAACCACACCACACCTTTGCATTTGATTGCCAATAAGGGGGAGAAATATTGGCACACATATTGACCCATTCATATGTGCTGAAGTGGTGTATTGACAATAAATACAAAGGGGGAGATTGAAGTGCACTGTGTTGCATTTGTTGTCAATGAGGCATGAAATTGTCTTGGAATGAATGGAAGTCAAGGAATGTCATGATGTGAATGACAAAGGGTGTGATGGTGTTGGAGGTGAAGGAGAATGGCCATGGTACTAAGATTCAGGTCACTTAGGAGATTCACTAAGTGGTATTGGAAATTGTGGTTAAAACATTCTCCATATAAATATCAGACGATTGTAGAACTGATCTTAATGTTTCAATACTTGTATCAATATGATACTAAGTTACACCACTTGAAGAATGAATGATGATGGATCATCATTATATCTGACGATTGCCGAGCTGCTCTTTAAGTTCATAGAACTTGTATCCTGATGAAACAAAGTCACAACATTGATTGAAGACCATGCATTGTCTTCACAATGCATGAGGAGTTGAAAGGAGTTCCATCCACAACTACTAAGTGGATGATGTGCATTAATGAAGTCCATGCACTATCACTCAGTGCATGTGAACATGAAGATGATTCAATTGATCTCTGATTAGATCAATAAAGAACATTGAAGAAATTATGTGATTAAGGAGCGCAGTTGAAGATGAAGACCCTTCGTGAATTCCATTACATAGTGATGAATAAATGTTGAAGAGGAATGAAGGAATTCTTAAGAAGAAGAAGAATAGAGATGGGAAGAAGATGGCTTAAATGGCACTTGGTTTGGCAATTTTTATATGGAGTACTTTGTTTTTATACAAAGGATTCATTCATGCCTTTGCCAAAAAATTGGTCAGCCAAGGCACCTTGGGGGTTCAACCCCAAGGCATGGGCACTAGGGCACCACGCCCGGGGGAACCCGTGGGGCGAGCCAGGGCGGCAGGACGCACCCGCAGACACCGCATGGGCGCCTGGGGCACGCCCGGAGGAGCGCAGAGGGGCCCGTGTATAAGCCCCCGAGGGCACGCGGTGGTGAAACCTGCACACCCGGAGAGCATAGTGGGCGCTAGGAGCGCGCCCGCAGGAGCAGAGTGGGCGCAGAGCACGCCCGCAGGGAGAACACGGTGCGGGGCGGCACCGTGGAGGGAGAAGATGCAACTGAGGAGTAGCGGTGGGCGCTTGGGTGATAAAGCGTGGAAAAACCGCTAGAGAATTCGATGTGGGACACGCATTTTTCACCGGGAACGAATCCCAGCCGCACGATTGATCGCGCGGACGATCTAAGCCGCACATCTGATCCGCGGCGAGATGATCTGATCCAGGCCGTCCGGAATCAATTGAATCGCCGATCCAACGGCTGTGAGACCGTCTTCAACCCCGAGCTCGTCCGAAGCCTCCTCGTGAGCCGCCGATGAACCAGAGGCTACCTGAGGCCGGTTTTCGAGTTCCCGGCCACCTCTGAAGAATCTAAGACGTCCATCCGACTCGTCTGGACCTACTGATCCGATCCATGCTTAAAAATACACATGCATGCTATGTTTGGAGGATTTTGGTTGAGGCCGAGGAAAGAGAAGCTGCCGAGGCCACGTGGTTGGTGTTTTGCATGGGATGGCCAAAACAGAGGCCGTGCATGCATTCTAAATCGCATGCATGAGGAAGAAAAAATAAAGGAAGAACCCACGTGAAATAGAGGATAAAAAACAAGATTTAAGGAAATCTTGAAATCCAGAAATCTTCGGGAGATTAAAAGATATCCCACGTGGATGAACCGAGGCTCTCCTTGCCTATAAAAGGAGAGGCCGAGGCCTTGGAGTTTCTTGCTGATCCTTTCTTGAAAATCAGAAGACCCGTGAGTGCCTCTGCCTCACGAAGAAAGAAGCCACCGCGCAAAACATTGCGCGGCTGTTGTCCCGAAGCCACCCGAGGCTTTGAAGTGTTCCTTGTGCGCCTACTCCCTTGCGCGACAGGAAGAACCCGAGGCCGCATCCTTGCGCGCCCGAGGTTGCATCCCTCTCTGCACGCGGACGTGCGTGGCAGGAGGTGTTTTCGCGGCCGCTTGTGCTCTTGCACCTGCGCGCCCGAGGTGTTGCATTTTGCACACCCGAGGTCTTGTGCGGCCCTTGTGAACCCAAGTGCTTGCGCGGCTTGGTGCCTTGCGCGGAAGGCAGTAAAGGCCACCACATCTAGTGTGTGTGTGCCAAGTGGAGAAGAAGGCCCTACGGCTGGAGGGTGCAAAACAAGAGGAAGGCCGAGGCCTTAGTGCCTTGTGTGCAAAATGAACAAGAGTTGGCCGTAGCCTTGTGTGTGTGCAAGAAGAGAAGGAAGGTCGTGGCCGTGTGTGTGCATAAGGAGGAAGTCCACACTATTTGTGTGTGTGCAATTCAAGTGAAGG
This sequence comes from Viscum album, assembly GCA_963277665.1. Lineage (NCBI taxonomy): Eukaryota > Viridiplantae > Streptophyta > Magnoliopsida > Santalales > Viscaceae > Viscum > Viscum album. The sequence continues at coordinate 1,871,154,662 of OY728159.1, forward strand.
CCGAGACTTGCATGCCTTGTGTGCATAGTGAAGATAAGACCCTATGGTTTTGGTGTGTGCAAGGAGTACCCAAGGCTTGAACCCTTGTGTGTGTGCTAAATTGAAGAACACACTTTGTGTGTGCACTTGAAGAAGAGGCCGAAGCCTTTGGGGTGTGCAAAAAGAGGAGGAGGCCCTAAACATTGGTGTGTGAAAAAAGAAAACAAAGAGGCCGAACCTAGGTGTGTGCACTAAGAAGTGTGTATAAACTTAGAAGAAGAAAAGGGAGGATATCCACACAAAGAAGAACAAACATTTATGTGTGTAGACAAATTGCATAAAGTGCGTGAAGATTGAGAAGTAGGTGTGTGCTGAAAAGAATTACACCCTCTGAGGGTTTACAGCACCAAGAAGAGAAGAAGGGGAGTGCATGCATGCATGCATGCACGTGCACACGTGAACAGAGCCAAATCAGTGGTGTGCATTTTAGTTGACCAAGACCAGGAGATTCTTGAAGAATTTGAGGAGCCATGCTATCAGTGCCTGAAGAAGCAGAGATTCCATGCACTCAGTGCATGAAGTTAAAGTAAGGTGAGACTGGACCAGACTGAAGATAAAGATATCAGTTGTTTGAGCATTCAGTAGTTGAAGAGAGAAGCCAGATCATCCTTAGAAAAAGGTGATAAAGCCCGAGCAAGATGAGAAGACCTGTTCACCACAAGTGATCAGAAGAAGAGCAAGGCCAGCAGCCTTTATCCCAGGCTGCTGAAGATACTTGAAGAAGATTAAAGAGAAGAAGAGCTACTCGTGTGACTCGAGGAGCCAAGAGAAGACCCTGTGGGACTCAGGGAGAAGAAGTCTTCAGTGGGATTCTGGAGCAGGCCAGTGGGACTCTGGTAACACTGTGGGACGCAGTATAAAGACCCTCCTGTGGGACTCAGGAGAGATACAGTGGGACTCTGTATCGACCATTGTAATTTTAACAGGTTATAATGGAGAATCCATGCTGGGAGAGCATGGCAAGGATGTAGGCCTTTGGTGCCGAACCTTGTAAATCTTTGTGTCCTGTGCCTTTTCATTACTGCATTATCCGGGAAAGGTTGAGAGACATAAGAAGAGTGGATCGAGGCCTTAACAATCCATAGAGGTTTAATTGATTAAGAATCAATTAGTAAAAAGTTTTAAAGGATCACTGGTTCACCCCCTCCCCCTCTCAGTGATTCACACTGATCTGGGCACTTCAATATCCCTCATGATTTATACTATTATTGATATCTAATTATCAATAAACCATACTATCAACCCAATCATTTTTCACATTTAGTTTTTTCCCATGACTTGTCCAAAATATATATCCACGATCTATTGTATGAAAAATCAAATGGTATTCCAACACTCCCAGAAAAGTTTTTCATGAAAAAACAAAATCAAACATAGATAATGTATGTGATAAGGTTCATATGCATGATTTATTTTAAACAACACAAACTCTTTGACTATATCTCCAAACTCTTCTATTATATGATTACTATTTATTAATTTCCAATTCATATTCATCCTATTAGGTTCATAAAATATTCATTTTATAAAAATAATAATGATGTAAACATATGATATACATAATAAAAGGGGAATGTTATAGAAAATTATAATAAAGAGAAGAAAAAATTTGACTGTAATAGGTTATGATTCCCAAAAGGTTATCATTTTATTGTAGGGTGACAAGATAAGAAACAAACTGGGGTGATAATGTGGTTGTTCATCTTGGTTCATGATTTGATGATGTGTGGGAGAAAAAGGTGATAATTAAAATATTAGTAAAAAAATTATTTATTACTATATATATGAAATAAATTAGAAATTAATTTCCATTTGTTTCATTTAATTTTGACCTACATATCTATATAGGTGTAAAATTAACTTTCCTCCAAACATACATGGTCAAGTGATCACCGTATTTTGACATAGGTTCAAGGATCTTTGGAATTCTTTAAACGAATAGAAGAAATTGTTTTTGAGGGAGTAATTGATGTTGGATTCCATTGTACTATATCATATTACATTATTTTAGACCATATATTATAGGAATACATATATTCAATTTCATTACAAACAACACAAATACATTATAGGGAATAAATATTTAAAAAAAATTATGTTAATACTAATTTAACAAAATTTAGGTCCAAAACATTAAAATTCCATGTCTACAAATGAAAAAATTAACTATATGTTGTCTCTAAAATATTGTAATCAAAATATTCAAAAGTATATCCATAAGAGAATACTCATTCTTAATAAACTCCACACCACATTTATATTTAGGAGAGATTATAATAATAATTATAAGAGTATTCTACTATCTTCAAGTAATGAATGTGTCAAAGATAAATGTGTTTTAAATTATAACTCTTTGTGGGTGACAGTCAAAGGATTCATTATGATACACAATATATAAATAACAAAAATAATAATAATGTGTACATGGTTTAATCAAAAGAAATATTGTAAACTAACCATTCATTTCTTCCAATAGAACAAGTTTCTTCTATAAATTCCCTGTTGATGATCGTATTTCATAATTCTAACTTTAAATATTCCAAATGCACATAAAAACTAAAAAAATTCCTAATACGGGTTTGATATAGATTATTGAAAAAAGTGTTAAAGAATTTTAATCATTATATAACTGTTTCTTATAAAACCATATAAATTTCAAGTCAATTTAACAACAAAATATTCCATATTCATAACTTGTATGAAAAATCAATCAAAAAATACCCAATATTCCCATTTTATAATATTACACAATGTACAAACCTGAATAATAGTTTTTAAATCTATATCATTCATTAACAAATCTATAACCTAATACATCATGTAAATAATTTAATATAATTAATTTATTTATTAAATTATATAATCCAAGAACAATCTAACTGAAAGCTTCAACATACCTAATAGAAAACATAAAATAAAAATTAAATACTTTTATAATTAATGAAATTATAACAAACCCAATTTCATATAACCAAATATAGCACAATCCACTTATATTAACCCATCATAAATTTAGATTAAAATTATAATATCATAAAATATTTTTTAAAAATTTATACTCACACGAAAAAGTCATTACACCTACAATGGGTCATTAATAATCACAGTTGTTTCTAAAATATAAAATAAAACTCATTTATTAATAAGAAAACATTTAAAACCTAATAAATAAATAAAATTTCAGCTATTAATGCATTAAAACTATATCATTACGAATAAAATTTTCCAAGCATGAAATGAAACCATTAATATAATTTATAAACACTTCACAAATCCTTAAAAGAACAAACTAAATTAAAAATTAATATATATCAAAATAATAATCAATTAAATATATTCTCAGGATAATTTATTAAATAATAATTACATTTCCTCTCATTAAAAATTCAATTTATTATTTTTCTCAATAAACTAAAAATATTAAATCTTTCTTTAAAACATGTATTTTCATAAAAAAACATTTAATAAATAATTTTGGTATACTATATACCTAAAAGTAATTATCTCCAAAATCACTATACATGGACATCATTAAATATAGATCTATGTAGGAAAACTATAAATTTACAATAATCAAACACATACAAAAATTAAAAAAAACACATGATTCACATAAACATTTCAATTATAATAGTTTCAGAACACATTAGTATAAAAAATATTAATTCATCATTCCTAAAATAATTCACAAACATATAGATATATTTAGAATATACCCAATACCATTTTCTTATGAATTTTTATGATACATTTCCCGATTAAAATACTATATCCCCGAACACATCCCTAAAAAACCATAAACCATACACAGTCCAACTCATTCAAACTAAATACCATTCAAAATTTATAGAGAAAAATCATAAATAATCTTACCAAATTAATTTAATTAAAACATTCATAATTATAGAAAATGAAATTAAAAAATTGATTTTTCCTTCCATACCTATTTTTTTAAACTAAAAACATTTATTAACAATGAATAAATTCAATCTATATATACCTAAAACCCAAATTAAATGAAATCAAATAATATAGATTCCAATATTTTTTTTGGAAATGATACTTGTTATTATCTTGATAATGATAATTTAAAAGAAATTACATAAAACCAACAAAAGTATAGAGAACCCAAATAATCTATACTAATTACAAATAAATATACCTTTCAAACTTGTTATATAAAATTTAATTATAAATGATACATGAATAATGTAAAATAAAGTATCAAACACTGACTAATTAGGCTTCTATTATAGGTTACACTTTAATTAAGGTTATGTTTTTTGCTCAATGATATTTAAATTTACATATTTCATTTTAAACATATCAATGAAAATCATCCAATGATATCATAGAATACAATGACTATTATATAATATCATAAAGTGAACATAATGAAATCTGTTTCAATTTATTCTTTTAAAAACCTCATGTTTCTAAAATTTTATACCTAGATAAAAATTTAACTTAATATTATCACATTAAAAAAAACATTAAAAGAGTAAAATATAATCTATTTATTTTAAATAAAATTTTAAAACCTAATTCCAATCATAAATTGTTGATATTAAAGATAAAATTAAATTATTTGATTTCACAAAATTAAAATGGAATGATAAAAATTAATCTTTTTTTAATCTAGAATATCTCATTCATTATTTTTTTAAAAAAAATACTTTCATGTATAATTTTAAATTTCAAAAATTAAAAACAATTTTCAATCTAAAATTCATTAAATCTATACATCCATCTATATCATTCTATATATTAATTAATCAATATATGAAAACCCATGTAGATCATGAAAATAAATAAAAAAATATCAAATACATCATGAATTGTTTCAACACTATGAATTATTAATGATAATCATTAAGGAAAACACTAAATAATAATAAGAGAAATCTAATGAATTTAAAAATCAATAATTAAACCTCTATCATGTTCAAGAGAGTAGAATGTGGATTGTCCAATTTACAATTATGGGGGCCAACCCATATTCATAAGTCAGTTGCCTCACTCATTATTATTAATGTGGGTTGTCCGACCTAGACAACTGTCCCAATAATACTAGACAATGTGTATAAAACCAAACAGAATAGGAACTAGCATAATCCTAAACATATCCTGGTTTAAATAATTTGTTATACAATCAAAATCAACTAGTTTACACAACTAACGTGACTTGTTTCACTACTAAATGGAATATCACTTACCCAAGTGGATCTAATCCGCATAATCATGACTATATAACAACCTTCCCACAATATCATAGTAAAATAAATAGGATTCCTTTGAGGTAGTCTATAATATGTGAGGTTACAATTATAATTAATATAAGCCAATCACACATCCAAAAACACCCTTTATTCCAATACATCACACACACATATATACATAATCAAGTAATTCCATCGACCATATGAATACAAAATTTATAGATGAACATAACACATGGGCTTATAATGATGGTACAAATGGTGTAATTAAAAAGGATTATATAATGAAGGTTCAAAACAGGACACTATAGTATATAAATTTCAAAAATACCCTTTTAATTGAAACATTTTTTAATTTCTATTTCATTTAAAAAAAATAAAACAAATATTTTGTTTCATTAAATTAAAACTAGAATTATGCATAAAATAAAATTATATAAATATTAAACACATACACTGTAGATAAAAATAGAGGGAACCCCATCAATGAAAATTTATACGATTTTTATGCAATCCATGTCCAAAATTAAATCACACATCAACCCAAAACAACCATGTATAAAATCACGTAGTCGACTAATAAAATTTAAAATATTCAAAATCACTAAAATAAACTAATTAAGTAGTTAATAGGATATATTGACAATATTCAACCAACATTAAATTTTATTTAACTGTAAAACATGAAAACTACCATTTTTTAACAAAAAAATTTTGAAAACCATTATGTCTATGTGTATCAATAACTATTTCACTAAAAAAATAATTATTCAAAAATATATGATAATTAATTCAACCATCCATGAATAATTATAAAAAATAGGGAACATTGAATCACATATAGATAATGTTTATAGATGAAGAAAGTCCATAAAAATGATGATAAAATTCTCTAAAATAGAACCTGAACACCCTATAAATCAATGAATTAGAAATTTTTACCATAAACCCAACTAGGGATTAGAAAATAGTGTGATGTAGTGTTTCAGGCTCATTTCACTAGTGGTAGGACATGTGATACACAATCATATAAGGTAAGATCTCGACATAGTTGTTTGTGTTACGAGAGTTGGGTTGTGTCTTACGGCGAGCATTTTATTTTTAGGAGCTGAAAATATAAATCTGAAAGGTAAAGTTCAAGGACCTTAATTAAAGGAGTATAAATAATTAAATACATTAGATTTTTAGATGATCAATTATTCTATGCAGATTATGGATGATTGGCAATAATGATTCGATTCTGTGAGATCTTGAACGGCAAGAGTGAGGAGAGCCCTATTAAGATTATATTTAAAAGTCTAGGAATGAGTTTATAAATGATTTAAAAAATCACTCTTGAAAATGAGGACATGGACTAACTACCTCATTTCAATTAATTAGTGAAAAATTCATATTCCTCTTTTGGAAAGGCATCAGATCATGAACATGATAATGCATAAAGAATGAAATTTAATATCATACATAACAATTATTTGGAAGTTGAAAGACTGAATGTGGATATTCGAAAGTAAGTGATTGATTGGTTTTTATCATAGCATGATTTCATATGTTATCGAATAGATCCCAATAACATTAAATTGGATGATTATTTCCCTTTCCATAGGTTGTTATCAATTTACATTGAAGATGGATTCTGATCTAATCCGAAAATGGGTTTTTGAGATTTTTCATAGTAATTTAATACTTTTGACACTCTTGGGGAATCCTCAGTCTCTTTAGAGGATAAATAATATGAGGTAATACAATGTCATCCACAACATACTGGTGTTCATCTAAAGGGAATGAGGAAATGTCCATGAAAATTGGGATCCATGTGGAATTTCAAGAGATGAATTAATTTTTTTCCATCGTTTAGACCGATGTAGGATTTATGATTTGTATGGCTCATCAATTTTATGAACATTTATATTTTATTAATAAATTTGGATCCAGGGGTTTAGTTATAAAATCCATGAATTATCCATATTGAATAAAAATTAGTAGACATATAAAATATTGAAAAATGGTTATTTTTTATTAATTAAGAAAATTTATTAAAAAGTAAAGTATGGATATATATTCAATTGAATATGAATACGTATTGAAGATATTAAAAGATAGTAAATAAACATATTTAAATCAGCATTATAAAATTATTAAATTCCAAATAAATAATATTTAATAAATATATAAAAAGATTAAATAATATTTAATGATAAAAACATAAATTATTAAATAAATAATGTTACTTAATGAAAATATAAAAAAAATTAAAATTTGAATTAATTACATATATTTTATTCATCTGTTCTTCTATATAAGATTACATTCAAAAATGAGTCTATGAAATTAATGTCTACATATATATATATAACAAAGGTTTGATAGATGATAAATAAAATAATGACATTATATAATATGAAACTTGTAGGACCTTAGAACACCATAATAGTGATGGTTCGAATTATGTATAAATTATTTTATTTTAAAATATTTGATTTTGATCCCACATTTATAGGACTTTGTCAAACTTTACTGAAGGAATCGTAATGTATTTAAATATCTAGATGAACAAAGAAAAGAGATCAGTTTTACTTGATTCACCATTAAGAGATGGTTTAATAGGCATACACCAATAGTGTGTTGATTGTACAAAAATCCTCTAATGTTCACTAGTTATGGAATATATGTGTCCACAACAGTCACTATATTCTACGAACCCTACCTTTATAATATTTTATGGATATTACACTGCCTACCATAGGACACTTCCATCAACTCCCCCTGCCTCAATACATTGAGAGATTGCTTAATCAGTTTAAATATTTGAAGGTCACTTTAGTAGATTGTAATTTAAGTAATTATCTCAGAGGATCATGAGGCTCTTCATTCATTAAATTTATAAATTGAAGCACTTTAATGTATTAGTCTAATAGACCATATATCCAAAACCTAAATGAATTCGAACTTAATGCTTGCATGCGACACATGTTCTTGAATACAAGTTGAAATATTATCATGAAAAAATTCATTCACGCAACCCATATCTTAAATTAAAATACACCACATGTTTAACCTAGTCTATATATAGACAATGAACATCCTTTAGTCATGATGTTTTTCACATATGTGTTCTACACAGAACTATTTCCATAGGTAGAGACACCAGATCTTTGTTAAAAAATACCATGACTTTGAGGGGGTAGCTGCATATTTATAGACATGAATGACTCTGTATGAAAGTTTCCTATACACCATACCAATGTGAGTATTCTGAAATTCGACGTCAAATTCAGTGTGTATGATCATTTCACTGAAATTAATTCTTTTTCGTGCACATAATTCCTTTTATGTATTTTAATTTGATATAATTTAAGATCCAATTACACTTAAGTCACTTTTGACATGTATTTGGAATGTAAGATTATTCCCAAAAAAATACATGATGTAATTATTTACTTTAACATATTTTTAAGTGATAAACATTAAATGACACTTGGGTGTGTGTCCCTTTTGACACACATTTTGGGAATAAGATTCTTTGACACATAAAAAATACTTGCACATGATTCTTTCCTTTTCCATATTTTTATGAGACAATCCTGAAACATAACCTTCATACAACTGTATTCATTTTGACCTTAAAAACACATTTCTTTTAGACTCCTTGATAAACCAGGTGTGTAATAAAAAACAAAAAAACCATACTCTGTTGTAAGTAGAGAACATCTATAGTTCAAACAATCTCTCTCTTTTGGTTTGTTGGAAATCAAAAGATAAATTCAATAAATCACTAGATACAATCAAAATAAGAAATGCGAGAGACAATTCATCCAACAAACTATTTATATATGAGAAAATCATGGTGTAGAAAATAAGATAGGAAACATGAATTATGTTCTCATGTTATCAATTACTTAAGGATGTATAAGATAAGATATTTATATTTCCTTAGAACACTAAATAATTATCATGTCATAGAACCTGAAACTAGGAAAACAAAAAACACTGAATTTGTTATTCATCACCTTTGTGACGTTGAAATTTCCCATTACCCACCTTTATAATGTTGAATTTATCCTTTATCCCCCTTTGGAAAAAAACCTAAGGAATCTGTATTTATACATAAAGTGATAAAAACATACTCCCCCTTGATCGTATCTCCCCCATAAACCAACATCAGTTTCAAAAATACTTTAAAACGGTTAACAAATAGGTAAAGGGGAAAATCTTTAAACTCTTTATCCATTTGAATGTGCATGAACAATGAGGTTCAACCAATGTTTCTTGAACACATGTTCATCCAATGACTTCATCAGAAGTTAACCACATGGTCATTAGTTCCATCAATATCTGTTTTACTCACACCATGTTCATCTTTTTTCCTTGAGTTAGTGATAGTAAATCTCAATGTCTATTGTATGAGAGTGATGAATCAGATTCTTCATAAGAATTATTACACAATAGTTGTAACAGGGAATCACCATCATCTTTTTCACCTCAATTACAATATCATTTTTTTGGTGCTTTATCCATAAAACATGAGTAAAACCCTTTTTTGCAGAGATATGCTCTACTTCAATCATACTATGAGAAGTGGGTTAAAGATTCCTTCTCAACCAAAACATGAATTCATTTACAATGAAAAATTCAATACCATTAGTGGAAATTATATCCACAACATCTCCAGCCGAGTCAACATCAGAAAATGATGATAATTTATTATATATTCCTACAAAAATGTATAATCCAAAAGTGAAATTACATTAAATGTACGTCATTATTCTTTTAAATTATTTAAAATTATCTTCTTTTGTATTACTTTGAATGTGGTCTATTAAGCATGTTTTATATATGATATATGGTCATGTTTCAGTCATGTATAGTAATCATCCAATGATTCTATTATATAGGGTGGGATCGACAAATGTCATATCCTATTGTATTACATTATTTTTCAACTGTAATTCATGTCAAAATTATTGTTAATAACATCAATTTTATTTTCTTATTAATGTTACAATGTGTATTTAATTAACAAATCTCTTCCCAATTATTTTAAAAAGTATCATTTCTCTATATTACTACTAGAGATGTGATTAGTGTAGAAAAAATAGGAGTTCATTTAGACAACAAAGATGTCAAATACCAACTGATCATGATTCCTTTACATATATTAATGTGTTTTACACACCAATTCTAGGATGTGGATAGTAAATATTATATGATATTTTAAATAATAATCAACTATAAAATCATACAGTCACTTTGCAAAATAGAACATAAACCCTCAAGTGTAATCGGATGGATAATTGTTCTTAAGAAATTTTCATTCTACTTAAGTATCTAATTAACTCAATTACTCCTCCTTTCTAAAAAGATATTTATTTCAAGTAATCAAGGACAAGATTTTTAAGGAGACGCACTTTCTCTAATGAAATTATCATTAGGAAGTTTCTATAATGATTAAATTTAATACCAATTGAAATGAAATGATTCTGGAAGCTTCTATCATTTTCCTCCCCCTTAAGGGAAACACATCTTAGTATTATCATAATTTTGGATCTCATCATGAATGGGTTTCATGATATTCTATCATGGAAAATACACTAGAATGGTTTTTTAATTTGTTACTATTCACATTTGAAAATTTTCATAACATCACATAGGGTAATCTCCTTAAACACTCATTCCCCAGGATACTGTAGTAGTACTGTAGCATACTGTAGTGGCAGCGACACTATATCTAAGGCAGGCACTATTGTGGTGGCAGGTCACTATTGTGGAAACAGGGTACTATAGCAGTGACAGGTACTATGTAGTACTATTGCAGTGTGGGTATTGTTGCAGTACTATTCACAGAATGGGCCTTGGGGCAAAAAAATGGGCCTACGAGCCACATAATGGGATAAATTCCCTGTGGGCCTTTAGGCTATGTAATGGGTCTCCCTCTATCCAGTTAAAGAGGTCTTTTCATTGCTTTAATAATAAATGAGGCTTCGGTCCCCACCTTTAAAAAACATATTTAGCTTCATAAAAAATAATCGAACATCATGTTTATATCTGAATACCAAATTTTGGAATAATTTAAACGTGGGGACTTCATCAACATGGATATAAAAATTTAAAAACCCTCAATGATTATCAGGTTCGACCCATGAGAACATTCTTCACATTTTATTCCCTGCATTATAATCAAAAATACAATAACATATGATTATAGGAATAAGGAAGCTCCTACTAACTTCATCTATGTGAACAAAAATATTGAGATGATATTCTCAACATTATTTCACCATTTTATATAGTCTTTATGATTTCATTCCTGAACATATGATCAGATTTAGGTTTGGGAATAATTCAAATATTGGGACTTCATCAACATGGATATAAAAATTTGGCAACCCTCAATGATTATCAGGTTTGACCCATGAGAACTTTCTTCACATTCTATTCCCTACATTATAATCACAAATACAATAACAAATGATTATAGGAATAAGGCAACTCCTCCTAACGTCAACAATGTGAACCAAAATATTGAGATGATCTTCTCAACTTTGTTTCTCCATTTTATATAGTCTTTATGATTTCATGCCTAAACATATGATCAGATTTAGGTTGTGGTAGCATGTATCTCTTAAGAGTTTCTTATACATTAAATGGATAATTTCTTTTCCTAATAGTCGTCATGGTTATTAAATTATTAATTTACTTAAATAATTCTTCTTGTTATTCAATTACGGATATAAAACTGTTTCCAATGAGACCATATTTATTGTATCACTTGAACAACCATTATTAACCCATTATATTACATTTTTTGCCAACCGTAATGCACTTTATCTTCATAATGTAGAATATTTTCATTTCTCATTACACTAGCATTATCCTGCTCATCTAGAAGTTTTATTATTCATTCCAAATCATGTAGAAAAATAAAAAATGTTTTGTTATTAAAAATTGAAGAATGTTTTGATATTCTACATGGGTTTTTCCAAGAGTCACCCCACTTATTAGTCATTTTGGATTAACAACCATTCAAATTCATGGATTTAAATTTTAGGGAATTCTCAGATTCCTTAAATAAAATATTATTGGGAGAATTCTTGTTCACAATATTCCAATGATTTCTTCACAACAATTCATATTCATAATATGTCATCCTTCTTAAAAATGTTTAATTCATAATGAGAAAAAAAATACCAACCTTGTGACCACTAAAATTTTATACATCAAAATTTTTTTCAAGCATCCCAAATATATTTTATGTTTGTATATATTTATATTATTCTAGACCTGTCGATTTAGATTCTTCTTATGTGAATTTTTGACATTGAAATACTATTCCTTTATATAATTTAATTTAGAGGATTTTACCAAAAATCTGACGAAAAATTCCTAAATTTTTTGCTGCATCATCCTTAACCAATGAAATGTAATATCGTTATACCTTTTTTATATAGATATTGGATTTTCAATATGAATTGTTCTTTTATTTGTGGGAAGGTATCTTATATACTTTTTTTATTATCCATCCTAGTAATTGGGGTAGTTTTCTAGTCAATTTCCTCATCCATACTTGTTTAGTATTTTCCTTACAACCTTTTCTATTCATGATAATAGTTTTAGAGTCATTAATGCGAGTTTTTATGGAAGGATCCAGTTTACTCTCAACTACATGAGATAAATCATCATAATATTTCATGATATTTTCATCTTTTATCTTTTTAATACTCTATTGATCATTGATTAGCTGCATCATTTGTGTCATTCTTTTAATAAGTATCAGTATATGTCCTCTCAGGATTTGACAAATTATCTTCCAAATATACAGATTTCATATTGAGAATTATTTTCAGATCTTCAATCATAATAATATTTTATTCACAAGAATCTCCAATTCTAAAAACATCAACATAATACGACTTAAAATTATTAAAAATTAAATAGACATGTTACATGAACTTATTGGATATTTGTTTTAAATTTAAACCCTTGACTTTTGGGATATTTTTTAATTTCTTATCATGATTATGGATATGTTCATCATGCGTCTTCTGGACACCCTAATTCTCTTCAACATATGTGAGGTATTTTGACAAAATTATTTCAAAATCCCTATTTTTTTGTAAAAGGCTCCAACCTTCTAAGAGAGAATTAAACATTCAAGAAATTTTTTCCTTAAAATACATTTTCAAATGCATCTAATACTCATTACAATTGGGTACTCTCATCCTAATACATTAATATACACTACAATGAATGGATGATATTTCATCTGGAATATCATTGTAATCCTTTTTAATCAATCAAATTAATATTCTTTTGATTTGTTAGATGGATCATTATCACCACTTGTGATAGAATACTTATTTTTAGGAAAATTCAAAATTTGATAACCCATACTTCAGAAAAACATGAATTACATGAGGTATAAAGGATATCATTTTATTTGGTGGAAACAAGAACCACCTACTCTTTAAATTTGATTTCTAATGATTCATTATTATCAAAATGTCACAGATAATAATATACTATTAATTCGTTATGTAAGAGGAACATATTCAACAATCCATTATCATTATTTTTATTATTCATCGTGGTATTGGTGGATATAGAATTATACTCACAGATAACTAAATATTCATCAAAACATCATTTCATTATAGGCTCATGATAGAAAATCAACTCTTCAAAAGAGAAAAATGTTACTGTAGATAATCAAACATAAGTGAAGTTGTGTCTGATACAACATGTAGGACCCTAGAGCACCCTGAGAGGGGAGGGTAGAATAAGGGTGTAAAATTTTAATTTTAAAATAGTGGATCATGTTCCTATATTATTAAGAACATGATAAAATTATCTAAAGGAATCATACTATAATTAGAAATTTAAATCCAGAGAGACAAGAGAGTAGTTTTCCATGGTTCTCCACTGAGGGACAGTCCAATGAGTATACAACAACCATATTTCGAACATTCAAAAATAAACTAATATTCACTTGTTGTGTAATAAAAAAGTTTAGACATTGTCACTTTGTGAAAAACACACTGCCTTTAAATTATTTTATGTATATCACGCTGTCTTCATTGGAACACTTCCATCAACGTCAACTATCTTACTAAATTGAGAGAAGACTTAATTAGTTTAATGAATTGATGGACACTTATTAATATTTTAATTTAATTATTTTTCTATATGTATCACCTGACTCTTCTTGCATTGAAGTCCAACAGTAAAGTACTTGAAAACACTGATTAAAAAACTATATATTAAAAACATGAATGAATCTCAACTTGAATATTCCAAGAATCGCCTTTCTTACCTAAATGTTATAGGATTTTCTCATGAAATCTCATTCATGTAACCCTTCTATTTCAGAGAACTAAAACACAAGTTTTAATTGGTCTATATAGACATATATAATATCTTGTGCCCATGATTTTTTCATAGAATGTCTTCTACGTGCAACCTGTTCGTGCGATAGAGACACCATATCTTCACCAAAAAAAATTTATGCCTTGGATAGGGATATAAACATATTTATACTCTTCTATGACCCTATGCGTAAGTTCCATGCATTCCTTCCCCATGCATGTAATCCTGGATTTGACATTGAATTCTATGCGTAAGAGCCTCTCACTCAAATCCAAAATTTATTCACATATCAGGCCTTTTCTATATTTTGACGTGATGAACTTAGAACTCAACTTGTACAAATGTAAATTTTTACATTTCATTTGGAGTATAAAAATATTATATGAAAAAAACAATATTT
This sequence comes from Viscum album, assembly GCA_963277665.1. NCBI lineage: Eukaryota > Viridiplantae > Streptophyta > Magnoliopsida > Santalales > Viscaceae > Viscum > Viscum album. Next base: position 1,871,169,680 of record OY728159.1, read on the forward strand.
GTGTGCAATTCATTCTTTTTCTATATTTTTATGAGACAATTAGGAAACCGAACTCTCTCACAAATTTTAGAGTCACCTTGGACCTTGCACGCAACACTATATTCCAAAAACACCTTTCTCATTTCTCCATGATTTGAACAAAATATTTTAAAAAATACTCTTAATGAATGCATCCTTCAACACTAAATTTATTTACACTATAAAAACACTTTTATTCCAATGTCCTCAATCAAACTAGTGTTAATTGACAACAAACACAAACCAGACTCCATTACTAATATATAACAACCTTTTTTCTAACATAATATCAATTAATCAAATAAATTATAATAAGAATGAATCAATTTTATAAATGGATATGTTTTATTAATTATATGCATTAAAAAACTAAGAATGAATATTTATACATACACATTTAACATTAAATTGAATTCATATTAATTATATAAATTATTAACATATTAGAAACATTAAATATTAATGAATTATAATTAATAAATAAATATTGTAAATGTACAAAATTACAAACGTATTGAACAATGAAAAATTATAAAAATAACAGTGTAAAAAATATTAAGAAAAAAATTAAAAATGACTAAATACTAAAAAAAATATTTATAATAAATAAATAGTATATGTTGAATAAATATACAAAATGATGAGTTTTACTAATTAGATATATGATTTATAGTAAATATATTATAATAATAAATATAATTCTAAAATGAATATTAAAAATTGATCAAATTACAGAAATATTATGTGTGTGTGCACGTTGAATATAAAAATAAATTAATTTAGTATCTGTATGAGAAAATTCAATGTAACACACATTTTATATATGTTTAAATGAAAAATAAAATGAAATTAAATTCAATTTCCATTACTTGATACAGTTAGTTACATTTTTTATTAATATTTTATTATGTTATAAAACTTTATTCACTAAATAAATGACTTATTTATTATAAGAATAATATTTTGTATATTATAAATAAATTTTTTTGAAATATTATATAAATTTATATATATATATATATATATCGAAATATAAATAAATATATTACTATATGAAAAGTACTAATTATATTAATAAATAATATCGTATACAAACCAATTGAAATAAATAAGATATTGATATGTTTTTAATTAATAAATTTTATATATTTATATTTAATATATATATATATTAAATTTATTCATTTTTATTAATAATTATTTAATTAATAATTTTTAAAATAATTTGGTAATTTATTCCTTTTTAATTTATATGTGTTTAATTGTTTCAATTTAGTCATTATATATATCAATATTTAATATATACTATTTATTATTAATTATAATATATATATATATATCAAATTTGTTAATATTTAAATAACTATTTAATTTTTTAATATTTTTCTTATTTTATTAATTTTTTTAATTTTTAATTAATTTAAATTTTTTTAATATTTTTAAAACCATATTTTTTTTTATTTAAAATGAAAAATTGGGGGTGGTGTATGTGTCCTCATGGGGGGTAAGTTGCTGGGCTGTGTATAGGCCAGCATGGGGGGAAGTTGTGGGGGCCATGTATAGGCCCACATTCAAATGTGGGTCGGGTCTTATGTAATCTCACATTGGGGGAGATCACCACAGGTCATGCAGGACCCGACTCATGTGGCCCTTGGGTGTAGATGTGTATGTGAGTGTCGATCCCCCCCCCCCCTTCAATAGATAGTTGTGTTATTGGTTCAGCAGACATATAAAGCAGGACACTGAAAAACATGATGTTTGACAAGGGATGGATCCAAATTAAAACCACTTATCAGAGCAATAAAACCTCTAATAAAGGCCACCCATTATCATTGGTACATAAAAAGAGTTAATAATGTGTGAACCTTATCAGCACTTAAAAAGAACTGATAAAAACTACCCTCTATCAATGCATTTACATAGCACTAAAAAATGCTACTTCTACCTATTGTGGGATTTGTATTAGTGTATGCTCCCCTTCCTTCCTTATTAAAGACTATGAACCATTGAAATAGTCATTATAGATAATATAAAGTCCTTCAAATATGGGATCCATCTTCAGAGGGTTTTTTTCTGAGTATCATTCGTGCTATGAGAGCTAGTACAATGTATCCCTAAAAGGAGTGGAGGCTGAAATTTTTATTTATTCTCACGCTACCCTTTTGCGGTGTCTCTATATGTTCTGAAACACATGAATCCTATTTTATTCAAGGGATTATAACTCATCTAAATGAAAATTGTATATCATATCTAGGATATAGTGGTTATTAACAACAATTCAATGTTTAAGAAACAGATCCCCAACAGGTAAAATTGCTTCGGTTACATTCACCATTAAGTATGGGGTCAAATGGGTGAAATTTTGAGTTTTTTTCAAATAGTCCTAGTGGGAAATAGTTAGTTTATTGGGCCATGTTTTTTTATCACACCATCATTTTCAAGATTTTAGAGATGGTTTTTAAAAATTCCTCAGCCATTCTATTCACCTGCTCATGATTTTTGAAAGTGTGGTTTAAGTATATGATTTTATTGGTGTAAATATTCTCCATCTTGACATCCTAGAATGTACTACCATTTTTCATGACAATATTGTTAGGAACCTCGAACTGGTTGATAATTTGGGAGATCAAGAATACGATAATGGTTCACATTTTAACTTATTTGAGGAGAACAAATTCTGGCCACATAGAGAAGATGTCTTTAGTGGTTAAAATGATCAGGCAGTATAGAGATGTCATTGGTGGGTATGGACCCATAATACTGAGACAAAAAAATAAAGGGCCTAAGATTTGGAAGTGTGATTAAGATCTCGTGGTGATGGGTTATTTTAGCTTTGGTTTTACTGGCGTGAAACCTCTTGGAGAACTCAATGTAGTCGTGATCCATGGTGAACCATAAGTATTCCAGCCCACAAAAATGGTGGGAGGGCATAAATCCTACATGATGGGATCTATAGGACCTAACATGGACCTATAGCATGAACTGTGATATCTTCTCTCTATAGATGAAATAGAAGATAATTCCATTGAACCTGTATATATAGATTGTTTTATCAAGGTTAGGGCTACTCTAGAGGGTGAATTAGGCTTCATGTCAATAGACTCATTCACGCTTTTCTAATTCCGGTTGGATAATTCCATGTTGGAGATAATCAATAAATAGAATATCCAATAAAGAATTTGTCATACCATAGGAATATATGGGGGCCTATTGAATAATTTACTTTATACAACAAACATACATGTTTTTTTCCATCATTTAATGTGGTGGGGGATATGAATCTCTGATGTTATGCATGAATAATCAAATAATCATAGTTTCTCTCTGAAAGGGACACAACATGTATTTCCAAATCCTTGGATCAGCCACTCATTGACTGATGGATATGAGTCACCATTGGTTGAGAAGGGAAATAAGTTATTAGATAATGAGTTCATTCTAATATGGGAATAATTTCATTCTTTCTAATGATATATTCACCCTTGGTATGAATTATTTCTAGCTCAGAGTCTTCGTTCACATGTAAAGAGGGGTCATAAATCTTGAGGGACAACATGAGTCCAATAAAAAGAGAATGATACTCTAAATCATTGTTACTGAATCCTCAAAACAACATAAACATTTATGGTCGGACAACATGTGTAGGCGTGATGATGAAATCCTTAGGATTACACTATTGAGTTTAGGGTGGTTGACCTTTTTACTAATTATACTCTGGGAGGAACCCTTAAAATTCATATTCTAACAATGTGTATATTGATGTACATAGAGAATGGATCTATCTTCGATACTAGTATCCAGGTTAAGTTCCTAAGGTTTTGGGTACATGACAATGATGTTTTTCAGTTCTTGTACATTGACGAATTTATATGGGATAAACCTAATATCGAATTGTTGCAGAATTTCCACATAGTGTGCCAATCACCCAATAAAAATGGGTGCAGTGGAGAATATACATCAAAGGGTCAACATGATATACTAGATTTATCTCGTAGTGCTATAAATAATGTTTTAACTTCAATATTATGAAGAAAAAGATGATAAAACACTTTTGATGAAGGATTATCTTATATCCATGTTAACGAGAATGCGACTAAGATAGTATATGTTTTTCTTTCGACCCTCATTGTTCTTTTTGTCTATCAGGGCACTAATGGGTCATTCCATATTATCAAGTAGATTTCTAGAGGCTTTCCAAATAAAATTGGAATATAAAATAGTTTTTATAGAAGATACATCTTAAAATAATCAAAGGCAGTATAACCATCCCCATCTTACTATAAAGAATTTCCTTTCTTCATGAACATTGATATGGGATTAAAAGTTCATATCCATATATGAAATAAATTAGAAAATATATGATATGCGGTTTTAGAGGGCCCTCAATTTTTAGATGTTTTATGGGGGATTAATTTGGTTTATTGAAATAATTTTATCTATGTAGATCTCATTGACTTTATATCAGATGAAAAATAAATGAAATTTTCTAGAGGTGTCCCCGATTTCACATTTCATAGGCACTATTTTCACATGGAGAGAATAAAGTAATATGAATTTTTTTTAATGGTATCTATTATGATCATAGTGTTGGCTTGATTTGAACCCAAATCTTCTATATAACACCCCACCAATGACCTAAGGAGAGGTTTGATGATTCGGTGCATGGCACACAAGTATGTGGATCCATAATTTTTATGATAAAAAATCATCTTATAACATAATGTTCATTGGGATTACCTGAAGGAAACATATTCCTCATCACTATGGGCCATACATATTAGATTATACCCAGAGTACTCATCCCGGAAGTAGAATACCCATAACCTACAAATACTATTAATAAAAAGCTCTATCATTATAAGCGAAAATTTTTCCTTTAGAAAATGGTTGTTGATGTCTCAGAAGTCAATACAGACACTGGTATACCCATTATTATTATAAATTGAATAAATATTTCAATCCAACTAATGTACTAGAAGTATTTGATGAAATTAGATCAAATAATATTTTCAAAATCAGCCTAAACCATGTAACCAAACTAAGGGATCATTTTACTAGTAGGCTACTGGAACATGTTGTGACACAACGGGAGGCCAAGGCAATGAACTGATACTTGAGGTTCCAACCCTAGTATCTCATCATAACTCTAGGAAAACCCATCAAGGATCTATTTTATGATGGCATCATATTTTTTTGTTCCTTTTGAAACAAATATACAATGATCCTTTCCAGTTTCAAAAATTCCATAGTGCCAAGGTTTACCAAAGTCAACTAATCGATAGTGGTGGAGACACCCTCTTAAAATTTAGTAGTGTAATCCTATAGATCCACATCATTATCTAAAATATGAAAATAATATGGATGATCCAACTTTTTTAAAACAATGTATTCATGTATAGAATCACGATATTATTTGATGAGGGGTGATTTGATAATAAGTAATTCTTAATCTATAGATACTACAATGAAAAAGGATGGTGATAAAATCACATGTGGTTTCTGAACACAATTTCCAATAATGATATAAAATCAATAACAGCAGTTTTGAATTTCATTAAGTTAGCCCATCAATGTAGAACATTCGGGAGTAAAGTAGAATGATGTCTCTAGGGATAAGTTACTTTCACATTAAAGGAGTATGGTCTTCCAATACTAGTCAAATCTATCTTCTATAAGAGTATGAGGTAATCTGTGAGAACCCATTCTTCTAGAAAACAAAAAAAAACATCTAGGATATGGAGTCATGGGTGTCAATCACTACATTGGAAGGAAGATTATGTATTAAAGGTCTAACTAATGATATGCTATAATGCATGTCAGATCATTACAGGCATTTATTCACTCATCATCAACAATATAGGGTTTTTTTCATTCCATTTTATATTAACCAACATCCAAATAATAGAACAAAAGAGTATAACGGAGAAGAGCATACCTATATTTCCCCTACTCGACAATCAAGGGAGTATCTGAGGCACTATTTTTTCATATATGGGATGACTATGGGTTTGTGTAGCTAGGGGCTTCCCAATAGAGTGTTCAATTTTTTGTCCTATGAGAGTGCCATAAATATTGTGCTTACTACACGACTGCTGAATTGAGTCTTTAGCCAAAAATTTCACCATTCATTGTTGTTTCTCTAAACATATATCTAAATTTTTAGGTTATAGGGGATTATAGACACTTAAACAAGACCCAACATGTGTAGTGTGGGGGTCAGGATGAGATTTTTATCAGAACCATTATCTACTAGAAATTGGTGTATTTCTTGGTCTAAAATATCCAATGATATACAGTTGGTGTATGTCCCCTTGAATGGTTTCACCCTAAAATACCTTGTAATTTTAAATGATTCCCCATCATACCTTGTTCTTATATTCATTTATGTAATAGGCATTAAAAATAGCTACCTCAATCACACACTTAAGGTGGATATTCAATTCTTCGGTGAGGGATTCAGACATTTGCATTTTTAAGCGGAGATCCTTGAGGAATAAAAGTCTCACTGGTATGTAAAAGATGTGATTAAACACATGATATTTCTATGTGAGTGGAACATTTTTCCTATTGAATGTATCTATTTATAAGGGTGCATAGAATAAATTTTTGGATGAGGCATTGGGTATAACAAGTGTTTTCTATAGTCATATATTGACTAGTTATCTTGTACAGAGTTCCTGATGGATGGGTACTAGATGAATGAGGTTGAGACATGGTTGGATGTGTATTATTATGGTGCAGTCATGGATGAGTCACACGGTCTACTAATACAGTTAGCTGAAAAGGAACTCCCAAAATAATGAATTAAGAGGGATGCACCTTATGATCCCTATGTGAGGCCAGCTAATTGGATTTAGTAGAATAAACACCATGGTTCAATGTTATAGCTCGAAAATCATTCTATCCTACAACAGTATCCAGAACATTCTATCTACTGGTGTGTCCTATTGTTTCCCTTCATCAATGTCATTCAATAGAATAATAGGTGTTCACATAAAGTTTTTCATTACTGAGAATTCTATAGGGATACACTAGTGTAGATAAAATTCATAGAGTGGTATTTTCTCTCCTTATTAGTGGAATATATTGGTGTTAGTCATACCCTAATTTGGGATCCATGAAGTCACAAAGGGTGTAGGTTCATTTTGACATTGATGAGAGACTCTAATTATTCATTCACTTCTAATATATGATATTTCAAGTCTTGGATGTGTTTAGACAAGACATGGATGCATCATCTAGAGGATCTGTTATGGAAAGAGAGGTTATTATTTCATTAAGTGAAAATAAATAATTATATTAGTAGAAGTTACTATCTTATGAGCCAACCAGTAATTTTTATTTTATAATCATTGTCTTGGAGGCAGTTGGAACTCACTAATGTCATTATTGTCACTCTCTGGGGTTTCAGACACATGTGTTACCTATGCTGAGGAATATACCAATTTGAATAAGACATGATCCACTTGAACATGTCCATCCTTTAATGTCTAAATAATATTCCTTATTTCTTTGAATGGAAACCTGGTTTTTTGTCCCTAATGAGTGGTTGATGAAACACTCTCCCAATGAGGTTGTGGCTAATGATGCTGCACTAGGAGAGATTCATCATGCTAGGATTTCACATAGTACAACTCATCCATTAATGGGGATATAATATAAACTATCTTATGAAACTTTTCATACATGGACCAAACTCTTTTTACTTTCTAATACCTTCACATAATATTTCTGGGAGGTAATGTATGTGATAGATGTTTGGCCTGCTAAAAGGTTTCTTATATTAACTGAGTATTCATAAAGAATTCTGGAAATCTACATGGATAATTCAACAAGATGAGGGTTGTAATTGGATCATATATAACCATACATATGAAATTAATAAGAATTTGTTCCTCATATGGTGGCATGTCGATTGACTACATGAGTCCCTTCCATCAAGCAATGAATTGTAAAACTCACAGATCATGCCTCTATATCCATTTGGAGAGGTCGACGATAACTGTCTTATGTTAGGTTGAGAAGAACTGATAAATGAACATTCTATGAATCTCGTCCTTTCCTGAAAATGATCTTTGGTCCAGTTTGTTGTACCATAAGAATGTGGGTCCTTATAGGGTTTGTTAAAACCATTGGATATTAACTCCTTCCATATATTCGAGGGTCCCCAACATTGGGCCACAACTCGAGGTGAATGGAGATAGATGAAGAAGTGGATATAATATTTCATTTAATGGGGAAAGTATTTGGTTACTATACTATGGGGGAAGGCACATATGTTCTACCCATACAAGATACAAATTTCCCTATAGATGATTTTGCACCTGTCTTATTTCCAGAGCCACATGGTGTGTGAGGAAAACGTCTTTCAAGTCATCTTGTTGAGGGTTTTTTGTCAGCAATTATTTTATTAGACAACCTTATTATAATAAAGTGTAATACTCTTAACATGTTTATACACAATAATGATATACATTATATGACTCATATCATAGCCATTTCTTGTAGCCTCAAGATTCTACATAGATCACATGCGCATACACACCTGATATGAACCTATGTGCCTCGGAAAGAAGGACTGGATGACCAACTAGAAGAATGATAGGTTACCTTTTAGAATTCTCACTTCCCAAAAATTTCTCAGAAATAAGATTAATGGTAAACCTATTATATCCATATATATTCTCGACCAATGAAACTATCCTAGAGTCTTACTCATTTTCTGATGCAATATCAGATGGACTGATAAGATGAATCTGCCCCTTTCATTTTTATAGATATGAGTGAAAATGCGGTAATATATCATTGGGGGAATCTCAAGGACCATATCCATTCTATAGTGATAGGTGAAAGAACCTATAGGGGGTTTTCCTGGTATTTTCCACCATTTGTGTGGGTTCTAACTATCAAGTGTGGTTTTGGATGTCTGGTTTCTCTGGTCCTGAAGTGGGGAAATAGTGTCAATATTCACCATGGGTCTTGTTGGGGAGGATCCTTCATTGTTAGTGGGTGGTATAGATTGAAGATCATGTTGTTTTTGTGGGATTGCGCCAAAATGGTGGTTAACATACTACCCCTCGATTCTAATCAGCATGTGTTGAGATGAATCTACCATGAATCACTAGAGACATTTATGTATATTGACATTGGTCCATTGGAAAGATTATCGATTACCATATTATATAGCATACTAATATACATTGAGGGATATGAACTCAACCCTCATTCATATTTGGTGAATGACATCGAGTTTCTCATTTATTCTTGGATAGGTCACATGATGATCAGAATGGTGGTTGAACTTCACCCAATTATTTTGGAGGATTCAAACTACCTGGTCCTTAGAGAGGGACTCTAGGTTGAAAATGTTTAGAGCTACATGTGGCCTAAATATTAATGGTAGATGGTAAAAACCCGATATTCCCCATTATTCTGGTTGTTCATTACTGGGAGGATTATCATATTATTGGTCGGCCCAAGCCTCGATTTATTCAAGTTGGGAAATTGGTGGGGGAATTACTATATATATTTATTTCTACTAATTTTCCAGTAAATGGGGTTTCACATGGTACAAATTTCCACTAAAAATTGGAATGTATCTTGGAGTTGGACCCAACATAAATATCATTTCTATATAAGATAGAGTGTTTACTATATCGTTAAGTATGTGGAAAAAAATCATTTTATTACTTAATGGAATGCTCCCAATCCCCTATGTGTGTCATCCCAGACCCTGATGTCTCTCTAACTTATAGAGTGTGTGTTGAGAGGAGGTAAAAAGGTGGTTAAAAATGGTTACAATATGAATCCTTGGTATGTGGCCAGAAAATCCTCGAACTGTAAGTAACAATGGATAGATGTGTGTTTTTTTTAGAACTCATCTTCATGGATCATAATTCATAATTTATGGCTTCTACACCAATCTATGTAAGAATGGGTGAATGTTCCCCCATCAACTAATTACTAACCTCAATGTATAAGAGGTCGATGATGACATAATGCTTCATAGGGTACATCCTCTGATGTAATGGGAAATCTATGAGTGCATGTTGTTAAGAGTCTCTTGGGTTTCCATCACTCATATTACATCCTGCACCTCAAGCATGGCCCATAGAATGCTTGTTCAACCTTTTATACAAGGAAAAATCATCAGAGTATGGGATACCTTAAACACATGGAGGACCTCTCTGATGGTTGATGGTAGAGTGTGCATGACCTCCATAGTGAGGTTTCTAATTACAAGATAGCTATAATTATTATCAGCGGCATAAACAGTAGTGAGAGTCATCCCAACATGCTTGAGATGTGACTGGGGTCTCAATCCCAATCAAACAATGACGCATCCCCATTGAGAAATATAGGGAATGTGATTGTATACAATAGTGGTGGTGAGGGACACCGGTTCTTCATATGATGCCTCCTACTAAGAAATATATGGGATTTCCCTCAATGTTCGATTCATCTAATTTATATCAAGTTCAATGGAGTGGGGAGGACTCTCCATGATCACTGACATATGATACATGTTGGTGTTGGCACTGTCACGGTTTGGTGGGAGCCCTCCTGGGTGGATCTTGAGTGGTAACCAATATAGATAATAATTGATCGTCCACTACCACATCATAATAGGTGACAGAGCTGTCAAAACATTATGGGAATGGACTTATAGAGTGGGTTCTCAATGAGGGGATGGGGGTGGTTCCATCCAAAATAAACTCGGGGTTGTCACTGTCGATGAGGTTAGGATGCCATGAGATATTTTTAGGCCATGTCTCTTATTGTAATGAACCTTTCTGGTTCATACCTATGAATAAAGGAATTGAGAAAACTCCTATAGATAAGCTCATAGGGTGATATGGGGAGTGGGCTCCCAGTAGATAAAGATGTGGTGAGTATCACAAGATGGACATATTCTTGTGGGATTTCTATACCACATGCCTCTGACCACCAGGCCTATTAGTGTTAGGTCATTGATCCCATGTAAGTTTATTCTTGTTGGGAATATATAGCTAGAAACTAATAATGTTCCATCGAATGTTATTCCCAATGCACTAATTATGTAATGGACTAGAGTTTATATACATAGATATTACTTTGAAATTAAATAATATGAATTAAAAAATAGATAGAAACCTTGAAGGGCCATATATGTTATTGTCTTTAGAAATTGGTAAATATAAACAATTGGTTCCTACAATATCTATGTTATATCCAACATATTCCTTAATAACTAGACCACTTTTTACATTTTGTACACAATACCATTCTTCATAACTTCGGTAAAATAAACAAAAGGGTGATCTAAAACGATCAATAAGGGGTATAAAGGTAGATGTCAATCATATCATAATCATACGACAAATTAATATAACATTTTAAAATATTATCTGGCATATGAAAGATCATGAAATCATGTCTTAGGATAAATAATAAATTTTTATAATGAATCCATAAACATATTCCCAAAAGTCATAACAAAAAACATGGAATTTGTAGAAGATACATAATCATAAAAACAATATATATTAGTGAAGGCTCTTTTCCAAGATCATCCTAGTAGAAAGGTCCATTACTAAACTGAGTTCACTAATTTTTCCGACCCTGTATTACTAAACCAAGATGATTTTACATTCTAGCACAATCTATCCCATTAGATATAAATCATTACCCAATGAATATTAAAGATATATATGTCCCACCCCTCTCATAATGAAAATAATTCTTACATGTGACACAAAATTATAAATCATTACTCATAGAATAAACAAAATAATCAGATAGTTTTCCTAAACATCATTTCGTTATAATATTATCCATGGAAAAAAAATTAAAACAATCTTCTCATACTTTTGTTACATAATTAAAAAAGTACATTGTATCAAAAATGAAAAAAAATAGATTTATTTTATACTATTTAATAAAATTCACTAATGAATAAAATTGAATTCAAAAAATATTATATGAATAGAAATAACATTTTGGAATACATATTTATGAAAAATGTACATGGAAGATAAATATACCCTTGTAAATTCATACTTATAAACAATCTTTGATAATAATGCGATTGAGGAATTACCCTTTACCATGGGTCTAATATCCTATGTTTGTGTCCAAACCCCCTGTATAATGATTTAAATAATGTCGTAGAATTATTCCAGTATAATTTTCATTTTTATGATATCATATTTGATTATATTATCATCCATTTTTAATAACAGTTCTTTATTACTCGGGTATTAACTGTAATATTTTCTTATGCTTCTCTTGTTGAATAAGTTATGTTCTCATTCTTAGTTTATAGCTATAAAATTTTGAAAAATTATATTAATATAATATAGATCATATATATTAATTATATGCATTTTTATAGTAATTATTTAAAATAAATCATGAATAATTAATTAAATCACATCGTGGAGAGGATAGACCATACTATGAAAGAGAAACAAATTCATTCCCATAATATTGAAATGGTATTGAAGTGGATGGTCAAATTTTTTTTTCATAATCCATATCATGGCATAATAATCATATATAGTTAGTATTTACAACTTTATTCACATCCAGGAATAGTGGTGGTGAAAAATATATTACACCATAACGTGGAGATGGTATGTCGTACGTACGGACGCGTGGTGGTTTTGTTTTTCATTGGATGTATAGTAGGTGGAATATGGTTGTTCCATAATCATAATAAGATATATTTATATAATATATACTATATTTGTATATTTTTATTAGAAAAATACCAGGAAGAATATGTATAATAATAAATAAGATTTAATGAATTAATTGAAGAGATTACCTCTTCTTCAATGAGCTAATTCAAGATCTTATATTAAATTATTAAAGTTTGTATTTGTAGAAGAGAATAACATCAATAATGTGACTACGGATGTTTATATTGTAAATGGTTAGGTGATGTTCAATATATAATTCTCAATGTTATGTGAAGAACTGAGGGAGGGTGTTCCAAATTAAAATTCAGCCGAGGGGAAACTTTTGGATCTCAAAAAATGTTAATTTATAATAAAATATTAAAATCATCCATAAAACAAAAAATTACATAGATTAAAATATGAGATGAGATAAGGTGTTATTATAATAAACCAATAATTTTTTTCCAAGTAATTATATCAATTCAAAACATATCAGTTTAATTAACACATAATTATTCTATTTAATTATAACTAAGGTAATAAATAATAAAATATTAACTGTGTGAAGTATTGACTAATAAGAATTAAATTGGAAAATAAACAAAACAATTATAGCATTTTAGACATTATAATAATTATTATATTTTTTTGGAAAAATTTATTATTTTTAATTAATTAAATAAAACATTATATAGATAAACAATCTCTTGTGTCAATTTTTACATTATTCAATTAAATGATTCTTAAAAAAATAAAGATAACAAGTTATTTAATAACCAAATATTTTATTATATTAATAATAGATAAATTCTTATATAAAACTAATTGTATATATTAATTATCCCAAATTATATTTATTTTAATAATATTAATAACATTTATTTGTTATCTCCGTTCATAAAAAAATTACTACATCAGTTTTGGGTAGTTATTTAAGATATCTATTTTTTGAATTAACACTAAAAATAAAATACTATTACTAAGGTAAATAATCAATATTTTAAAAGAATACTTATAGTTTAATATATCATCTTAAGAATTCTGCATATAAAATTTTATATTTATTAAAACACGAATGTGATAACTTTAGCATCACTATAAATAATATATTAAAAGATTCATAATGATTGTAATGTGTCTCCAAAGGGTCAATAACTCTACCCATGGATGATTATGGTTGATATATACATTAAAAATAAGATTTTGTCATGTTTTTTTGTTCTTTTAATGGTTGTTATCATTATAATAAAAATTAATTTATTGATTTTTTATTAAATAAATAATTTATGAATAATTAATGTATAGGAATTTAAGGTAATTAATTATATACTAAAAAAATTTACATTTTAAATTTAAATAATTATATATAAAATATTTTTATATTAAAAATTGTATTCTGTATATCCTTATATTAAAAATGATATAGTTTTTAAAATTTGAGTAAATCAAATATAACATTTCATTAAATAAAATAAAATCAATATATTAAGCTCATTTAAGTGTCTTCCTAAGGATAAAAATTCAAAAAAAGGATGGTTTAGGTCAAAACCCACTCATCCCACGATTATTGGAAAAGTATTAGTATAATTTTATAATATTATTTTACAATTAATTACTCAATTTACCATTTAACTATGTTAATAAAAATGTAATGATATTACTATTCATACTACCCCATAATAACAGATATATACTTAAAAATTTTGTACCCCCTAAATTCATATATGGAATCCATTTTCTAAAATAAAACAACACAAAAGTTGCGGTAATTAATGGATAATTAATCTCATTATCAGAAAAAGTGAATGAGTTTTTAAAGTTAAAACATTAGAAAATATTAATATGTTTTAACATATAAATTCAATGTAAAATTATTTCCAATGACCTATATTATATTAAATGATAAAAATATATTCTACTTATACATTAAAAAAATTCCATAATATAATGAACCATATAAATTTTTTCAATGAAAAAAATTCAATTTCATGTAAAATTTATTATATTTTTACTATTCATCAAAACGTGAAAATTATTAGAAAAATATCAAAAAATATTTTAAAATAAATATTTATATTTGGTTTCCAACGAAGAATTTAATTTTTTAATAAATAAAAAAATTTTTTGTGTCAAATGATTAATTTAAAATGTGTTATCCATTAAAAGCTTGTAGAAATACCCTTCCAAAAAAATACAGGTTTTTATACCAAAAATTTTGTTTATTAATATCAAATGACCTATAAATATATTGTTTGAATATAAATTTTTTTTACTAAATATTTAAAATATACTCTTCATTAAAAACTTTTACAAATTATTATTAACCGAAATTATCAATAAAAATATTTCCTTTTCATTTAATTAGTTTATATATTTTATAATTTATTGGTTGCCAATAAAATCACCATATATTTTCATAAGCTAGTAATATATATTCTCATTAAATTAACAACTATGCTATGATATTTAATTTATACTAATAGAATCTAACGGATATTTTAAACTCACAATTACGTGAAATGTAAGATATTGATGATTTAAAATTATTTTAAGATCATTTGATAAAAAAATTATGTTGTTACAAATTATGTACATTCTATCCGGATAAGAGAAAGGATCTATGATGAAAATGTAAAAAATAGTGGATACACATCATTATCATCCCTTCGTTTCAACTGACATTCATTCTGGGCCCACCGATCATTCTAAAGGATGTGGGGATGAATATCTAGATCCAGTGACATGAAAAGATGATGGTTCCCAAATGTTACAAGTTCTCATTAATTAAGGAGAATGATTTCACATTGATTTCACCATTTTTTTCAACTCTCTATTCTGGGTTCATGAGTCACATTTTCCCCCTCATTCTAGTTTCCTAGTGGTGGGTGGCGATCACCACCAAGGTTGGTGATGTTGGCTCCTTGATTGAAATTAAACGATGGGATGTAGATTGCCAATTACTTGTATATCTACTTGGAGTTCATCAGCTAGTCTTATTATCCCTCAGAGATTTATTTCATGTTATTGAACTTCATTCCCAAATAAATCTTGATGTGGAAAGAAGATAGTTATACAACATACATATGATATGGAATAAACCATTGGTTATAGTATACATTAACATTTATAATGTCTTGTTATCCTTAAAATTTGGTATATTTTTTTTTATAAAAGAAACTGAACAATTATACAATACTAAACACAAAATGAGGATATTTTATCTTTTTAGTTTCTAGAGGATTAGACAACATACATTTATCAGAGTTGAACAAAAATTAGACCACTACCTATTATGCTTCTAGAAACGCTAACTCCAAATTAGAAGATGTTTGAAAAATAACTTCTATGATTTGTGTGAAAAATAATTTTAATAAAATGGTAAATAATTTAATTTACTATTAAAGTGGTTTAAACCAATTGAAATTTATTTTAGGGAAATCATTTTTGGAAAACAACTTCTGGATAAATTAACTTTGATTTATTTTGAACAAAATTATTAATATATTATTGAAAACAGTAATACGTTGAACATATTTACACCTCTAAAATAATTTCATTTTGAAAATAATTACACTTTGAAATTAATAGTAAAATTATCCATTTAATTACCGAAAATACTATGAAATAACTTGAAAACAAAATAAATGGTTACTTGTAATGTTGAATGCTATATTTAGTCAAAACACTATTTGAGGGATGTGTTCACTCCTCAATTCCCAACCCTATTTACAATATTCAATTGTATAGTTTATGAAAATAATTTTAAGCATTCATTATGTATGTACATAACATTCACTAGGATTTATTACTTCAAAAATAGGATTTTTTTAATATCTATAGATATATATATAAATATACTAATAAATGTACACATTTTCTAAATATTAAATAATCAAACCCCATGTCAAATGTCTTTCATGATATGAGATCAATTTTAATTCACGTTTATTATTTATAAAACTACAAAAAAATGTTTGTTCATACATATTTAGTACTGATTAATACGAATGAATGCATGATATGTCACTTATTATAAGAAATGTCCATAAAATATAAAGTAATTTACAAACATGTGTGCAACAATAACTAATGCACAAAAAATCATATACTTTTATTTATAAAAATAGATAAATAAAATATTTTCATTGTACATGTGTAATATCAAATAATTAACATATAATCATATAATATAAAACACATATATTATTTAAGAATGATAAAACTCATCCTTTAAAATTTTTAAATCATTTCAAATAAAAAAATTATAAATACATAAGTAATCACCATATATATTTTTTAAATGGAAAATTCTGCTTGTATTTCTTGAAAACCGATTGATATATATTTATACAAACACACAAACACACAAATAGAAGCATATATATATATATACCAACAATAACCAATGAAAAATAATTTTTCAAATAATAAATCCCTTATCAAAACAAAAATAAGGGTTACAACATGAATATAAATAAAGGTCTATCACAAATTAAGTTTGAAAAGAAAATTAAATTCATCATTTTGGAATGGTCTTAAATAAAAACACCATTATGAAATACATTTGGTTAAATTTTTTAAAAATTGTAATCTGAAATATAAAATAATCATTTGATAAAAAAATAATTTCCCATACAAAAATATTTGACACCACTGAATGATATATTGTTAAATATATAATGATATGACTCATGTCAAAAAGGTGAACCATCCTTTTCGGTAGCCTGAATGATTATAAATCCACAGTTAAGCTTCCTTGTCCTAAGTTAGTGATCAAATTGGGTGACCATCAGGAATGTTTTGCAGGATGTGTCTGAGTTAGAACATAGCACACTAGAAAGGACATGTGTTGGCCTGTGGGGGCATTCACTAGTTAGATAAATCTCGTTCTGACATGTGTGTGGACCCTAAGATGGGGACAACATGTCAATGGGGAAATTTTTGGTACCTGGTATGCCAGAACTCGAGAAACAAGTTATGGTGGGGTGTTTGGGTTGTCACAGAGGCCCAATTGTTACAATTTGTACCAAAGGAGGAACCAAATCATAAGTGTGGTGCACCCCCTAGGATGAGATATAGGGTCCTCAATGAGAATTTTGTCCTCTAGGGGAGGGGTGTGAATGTAACACCCAAGAATTATAATGATTTAAATGACTAAGGACATGAATCATGTCAACAAGTTACACCATTCATTTTGAGAGCCTTCCTGATTAGAATTCCACAGTTAAGCATGCTTGACTGGGATTAGTCATCAAGATAGGTGGCATTATGGGAAGGTTCCTAGGGTGTTATTGAGTGAAGAAAAAACACACTTGAAAGGAAATGTGTTTGCATGTGGGTAAATTCACTAGTCAGGTTACTTGTTTAGGCATGTGTATGAGCCCCAGGGTGGTGACCAATTGCGATGGGGCATCTGGTGGTAGCTGGCTGGTCATGACCCGACTGTCATGTTATGTCGTGGTGTTTATATAGTCACTGGGGGCACCCCATAATGATAGAGGGTTAAATTACTAATGATATTATAAATGTAAAAAAGGTTCACCTTTCTATTTGGGAGTCTTCCAAATCAGAACTATACAAATAAGAATTTTTGGCATGGAGTACTGATCAGAAAGGAAGACCTTTTGGGGAATTTCCAGGGTGTGTTTCAGTAAGGAAAAAGAACACTAGAAATGACATGTGTTGGCATATGGGGTCATTCACTAGTCACATGACCCATTCAGGTATGTAGGTGTCCCTATGGTGGGAGCAATGTGTCTACGGGGAAAGTCATTGTACGTAGAGGGATAGGAAACAATGAACAAGATATGATGGGGTTTCTATTCTATCATTGAGATCCAGTTGTCACATTTGGAATCAAGTTTGGAACCATTACTTAACTACGGTGCACTTCCCAGGTTGAGATGTAGGGATCACAACAATGATGTTGTTCTATATGGGTGGGGGGGGGGTTAATGTAACGCCCCTTAATTATAAAGGGTAAAATGACTTATGATATGACAAATGTAAAAAAGATAAAACATCTTTTTACGATCCTTCCTGATTAGAAATCGATAGTTAAGAATTATTTTCCTTGTGTAGTGACTTAGATTGGTGACTTTCTTGGATGTTTCCAAGGGTGTGGGTGATTGAGGAAAATGAAAACTGGAAATGGAATGTGTTGGCCTATGGGGTATTTTACTAGTAAGATGACCCATTCAGGCATGTGGGTGGGACCTAGGGTGGGGAAGACCCAACGACCATGTAAAGGCATGGTGTATGTACTGTCATTGATGCCTAGTTATTACATTTTGTATTGGAGGAGAACCCAGCCTTAAGTGTGGTGCACTTCCTAGGATGAGATTTAGGGTCCACAATGATGATGTTCATCTCTACGGGTGGGGGGGGGGGTTGAATGTAACACCCCAAATGATAATTGGTTAAATGAATAATGATATTACTCATGCCAATAAGTTTCACCTGCCCTTTGGGTAGCATGCATGTTTCGAAGTCCACAGTTAATCATTTTTTTTCTATAGTAGTGATCAGGATGGGTGACCTTCTAGTAAGTTTCCCAGTGTGTGAGTGAGTGAGGACAAAGCACACTGAAAAATAAATGTGTTGGCCTATATGGAATTTCACTATAGTTGACCCGTCCCGGTATGTGGGTGGGCCATGGGTTGGAGACTATGTGTTTGCGGGGCAACTGGTGGTACTAGGTGGGCCAGGACCCAATGACCATATTTTGTATGGGTGTCTATATTTTCATTGGGGACACACTAGAATGATGAAGGTTTAATTGACTAATGATATGACTCATGTCAATAAGGCGCACCTTCCTTTAGGGATCCTTCCAGATTAGAACTCCAATGTTGAGTGTGTTTCGCTGGGGGTAATAATCAGGATGGGTGAACTATTGGGATGTTTCCAAGGGTGTGCATGCATGAGGAAAAAGCACACTAAAAATGATAAGTGATGGCTTGTGTGGACTTTCAGGCATGTGTGTATGCCCCAGGGTGGGGACCACGTTTATGTTGGCAACAGGTGGTACCTGGCGGGATAGCACCCAATGAACATATTAATGTGGGGTGTCAACGTTGTCATTGGGAAAACCTCAAAATGATAAAGGGTTAACTGACTAATGATATGACTCATGTTAATAAGGTGCACATTCCTTTTCAAAATCCTACCTGATAAATAGTGCACAGTTATGCGTGTTTTTTCCCGAGTAGTGATTAGGATGGGTGTTATTCTGGGACGATTCGGATGGAGTGTGTCAGTGATGACAAAGCACATTAGAAAAGATAAGGGTCAGCCTGTGGGGAGCCTGCCTGATTTGAAATCCAAAGTTATTCATGCCTGGACTGGGGTAGTGGTCACGATGGGTGACCTTCTGAGATGTTTTCCAGGGTCTTTGAGAGTGACAAAAAAGCACACTAGAAAGGATGTTTATTGGCCTATGGGGACTTTTAGGCATGTAAGGGTACCCTAGGGGGGGGCCACGTATTTGTGGGGTAATTGTTGGTACCCGGTGGGTTAGGACCCAATGGTCATCTTATGGTGGGGTGTCTATATTATCATCAGGGCTCCTCAAAATGATAATGGCTTAAATGACTAATGATATGACTTTTTTCAAGAATGATATTATTATTACCCTAAAACATGTCCTAATTCTATTGGATAAGTTTAATTCGGCCAAAAAGAACCTTAGGAATAAAATATGACCATTTATGTACACTTTTATTAGATTAGGACATTTATTATTATTTTATTTAAAGAAGAGTTAAAATAGTTAAAATCAAAGTTTATTTAATAAAACATTTTTAATATAGGGTTATACATAAGATAAATTCGCTTATAAATATTCATTATAAGGATAAAAATATTTCCTACATAATGGTAATTTATTTTTAATTTTTAGACATTAAATAATTTAATTTATTTATGACACAATGATGATGAAGTAATTACCTTATTAATTAAATATTAACATAATAGATAATATAAATACCCAAAAAAATGAAATTTATACTTTTTAGGAATTACACTAATTTTATAGGTTAATATTATATGTTATAATTGATTGAATTAGATTTTTTCGTACTAATCATGCTTTTATGAGTTTCACAAAAATCAAGTACAAAAAATTGTCAAAATTCACATAAAATAGTTTTCAAAACAAATATTATATTATTAAATGTTATTTTATTCTTAAAAATATATATGGTTCAGCCAAATGACTTAGATATGGATATATATATTAATAATGAACCACTTGGGGTACCTTTGTCTTCATTTAGTAAGATTATTAACCATATAGTGTAAGAAAAAAAAGACACGGTAAAAGTTAAATTATTTAACCTAGAGTTAAATCTAAATGATAAGGATAAAATAGTAACCTAAACATGTCTAAAACCTATTGGTTGAGATGATTTCGACTAATCCCCACCTTATCTTTGAAATAAATCAATTTGGAGATATTAAAAACCTAATATGACTTTATTATAAAATAATATTTTGATTTTTTCCTAAGGTGCCCTTCTCCTCCCATATAAAAAGGGCACATGTTCCCTCTTATCATCACACCCTTTTGAACCTTGAAGCTCAACCAAATCATACCAATTCCACATATAAACCTCTATACTTACATAATAGAGTTTCTGTTCTTCTCAAAAGACCAACTATAGTGCCCTAAGGATAGGTTTAAAGGAGGTTTGTCAAGGAAGATGTAATCTCTTCTACAGATTCTTTCAAGTTTCTTTCTTCTTCAACTTCTTCTTATTTAGTTGTTTCATTATAAAGTAATAACACATAAGTATCACCTTACTTATATTGATATAATAGTGTGAATAATTACTATATATTTTTATTATAACATTAAACTAATTCTGAGATATTATATCATCCACCCTAATTCAATTCAATAATTATGGGAATCATATCATCGCTCGTGCGTACGTACGGATTACCGTCTCCACGACGCGATGAGATTCATTCTCCATGTTAACCATTAAAGAATGATTATAAAGTATATATAATAATTAATAATGAAATATATAACATAATAATTCTACTGGATTTGTGTATATATATATGTTTGTCATCTACTTAATTCCATTCAAGTCAATAAGGAAAGGAAAACATCATTCATGCGTATGTACGATCTACCATCTCCATGAACAGTGTATTTCATTTCATTAATCTATCTATTATATGTAATTATATACTAAATTTATATTATATATAAATTATGATTTAAATTATATAGGTAAGTAAATCATGATATAATTAATAATAATATCATGAACAACAAATCAAAACACATATGTTAAATGAAACTATTTTACCTAAAACGCTGCTTTAACATGGAATTTACAAAATAATGGGTAATATAATGTCATATGTGAACAATATATGATATCATACCAATTAATATGATTCTTTAATAAGTCAATGATATTATTTAAATAATTATACAGGAGGTTCGGATACATATGAAGCATATCAAACATAAGGTAAGGGAAAATCTCGCAATATCAATTTTTATCTGAGATTGTTTATAATTTGGCAATTACTAGGGAATATTTATCCTCCACATACATGTTTCTTCAATATTTAATATTATTTCTATCCTCCTAAAATTTTTTAAATCCAATATTACTCAATGGTGAGTTTTTATTAAAATATATGAAAGTAATTTTTTTCGTTTTTAGTACTAGTTACTTTTTGAATTTTCCGGCCAAAGTAAGAGAAGAATGTTTTTTTAACTTATACGACATGAATGGATTTTTATGATTTCATAGAACATTTTTTACATGAATCTTACTTTAAAAATTTTCAAGTTTATTTTTAATCAACTTTTTTTTAGTTTAAAATAGTATGACATGTTAAGAAAGTAAAATGTTTTTTGAAGTAAAAATGATAATTTCCTCAGGAATGGAGTTTAAGTGTTTTATCAATATTATTTTCCATCTAAGATAATATAGGGTTCAGTTTGTATCCATATTTTTACATTGATTTTATTATGTTATGATGGAATTAATTTTATGATGTCGTTTTATCTTATATAGATTAAGTTATGATGGCATGATGTTTAAGAATCCCAATTTTATTACATGGGTTATTCTATGATTTATGATTTTGTGGCACACATAAGAATGGCTTCATTATGAGATGGGTGAGACCTATATATCTATCAAATTAATTTGGTAAATATTTATATTTCATGAGATAGACATGGCTGGAATGGTATGTTAATCTGGTCCAGTGTGATAGGACTGAAACTTGGAGTGAACTCGATTCTGAAAGGGACTTTGTCCACTAAGATGGACTTGGAAGCAATGCCTTGGATACTATGGAAATCATAACATTTTCTTAATGGTTGCCATAATTACATGTTTTATTCCCATTCTATTTTATAATTATTGATGTTCCTTTATGATATAAACTTAAAGACTTCCACGATTTTGATGTTTATATATTATGTTCATGTTTTTGCATTAAAATGTTCATGGATTGTTTTCTGTTCTCTATGTTTACCCTTACTGAGAATTTGAGCTCACCCTTTATATGTTTTCTTTTCCCCAAGATATAAAGAGAGGTTTTAGGTAAGATAAAAAGGGGAAGATCTTTGTGGGAGATGTTGAAGATCTTTCACCATGATTAGAAGATTATGTTCCAAGTTTCTAAATACACTAAACTATTATAACCCTTTAGTGTTGGTTTTTGTTATTTATTATGTATTCCACAAATGTAATGTAATGTACATGTACGTCAAGATTTGGGTCTCTACATTTGGTATTATAGGAAAGGTTTAGTTAACCTTTGGAAACTAGGATGCAAAAACATTACTGAAATACCTAGAGATATTTCTATGGTATGTCTAGGAATGTACCTAAGGTTAAGTATAAGTATAGGTTATAGTCCTAGAATTATGGTAATGATATTATAATTAAACCTAATATTTTCTATATTAAAGGTACTCCCACTTGATTATGATTTAGGAATCTCACTCTATTATTTGTGGGTTTTAGAAAATGGATGGAAATAGGATGATTCATGATAATTGAGGATATGATGTACAATGGAATGAATTTCATCATGGAAAAACAAATGAAATTGTATTTGGAAGTCAATTTTTTTTTATTATTGCTAATCAGGAATCTCAAAATATAATCAATAATCTCAACATTGGTAAGTTTCACGACCCAGCTAATAAGAGAAAGATGGAGTTTCATGATGATCATATAGGAAATAATGTTAAATTTCCCTCATGAATATCATGTGGAAAGAGGCATCATGGAGAATGTTTCAAAGGAACTGGAAGATGATTTGGGTGTGGAAAATAAGGACAGAAATCTAGTAAGTGCAAAGGAAAAGGATTAGTTAACATGATGGACAAAGATAATGGTATTGCTACGACATCCACAATGATTAACTGTTTTAAATGTGGAATGTACAGGCATTATGAAAACAAATGCTATAAGAGAAAATTTCATGAAGAGAATCATCATGGTCATATGGGTAGTATTTATGTTGATGATGATGAAGAGACTAAAAATGATATATGAGATGAAATAAATGATGAGGCTCAGTCAGTGGTTTAAAAAGGTAGTGGATTGATTCTATGTTTATCAAGAATATTGTATGGTACTATGGAATAATAAAAAATCTAAGGATTGTAACATTGTTATCTTTCCTCCAGTTTTTGAATGTATATGATTAATGGTACCAGTAACCATGAAAGGTTATTCTGATATTTTTGGAATGTAGATGATATGAGCATAATGAAGGGATAAGAAGATAATGAGATGTTTGATAGTATTCATGAGCTCATGACTGATATAAGTATGAAGTTATATTATGGTTTGAGTATATAAAATTTTCTGGATTTTGGTATGTGGAAAGTCTTAAATTTTTAAAGCATTCATGTTTTCAATAAGGCTCAATGGGTATTAAATTTTCAAGAGAATACATGATTAAGTTATTCAAAACATGATTTATCATATGATATATGAGGGATAAATGATGGTAATCACATTATCAGTAAAGGACATTTCAAGTAATTGTATTAGTTATACTATGAGCTTGGACAGAAGTATTTTGGATAAGCCTAAATATTGGAATGTATTATGTTGGAAATTAGTTAGTATTGTTTAAGGATAGAAATTTTTTTGATATTATAATGTAGTTTTAAGAAAAGGATAACCTGCAGGACGGGAAACAACCCATCACGTCGGAAAAGGATGTGGGAATCGAACCCACAACTGAAGTGTGATAGGCCTATACTGCCTACCATTGGCCTACAGGAAGTCCCTAGTTAGTAAAAAACTAGTTTCATTTTATTAAGCGGTATGATAGATGAAGTATAAGTCCATTTTTTGAACCATATACATTTAATATTGCCATATATGGACTTATGTATATTTGAAAACATTTTCTAACCTTTTTTTTGAGACATATGGAATGACCCATCATTCTATCACATGATCTTCTAACACTTCACGAATGAAAAATTTAACTTCATTTATTTAAGAGATGAAGTGGAAATTGTTCAAGGCACGAAAAATGGTGTGATTATACCGAAATACAGTAATTATTTCTTCTAAATAAAATTCTTCAACTTTAGGTAAGTGATGTTGAAAACCAAAAATGTTTTCCTAGTTCCCTTATATTCATTGAATCAAATGGTACCTTAGGTCATCACAAATTTATGGATTTGTGATTGTTGGATTTTTTATAGCCATGTTCTCTACCACTCTCCATCAGAACATGATCTATAGATTTTTCTTCCATATACATATTTTCACCTATGTTCTTCTATGTGGAAACCCAGTGATTAGTTAATTTGGGTAACTGTTACATTTCATACATTAGTTTTTAAAGATATGTTTTGGTATTTTTTTTACGATGTGAATTTCTATTAAAGAAACTTTCGATTAGTAAACCATTTATAACCCCGACAGATTTCGAGGGTGAAATTCATTTTAAGGGGTGTAGAATGTAACCACCCGAAATTTTATGAGAAATATTATTTTTAATTACTTTGATGTCTTGTGTTGTACGCTACACCAAAATTATATTGTTCTATTTGCAACACAGTATTAGCTTGCAGTATACGCAACACTATTCTTGGCTTGTGTTATACCCAATTTCAAGTTTGTTTTTTGGGAATTATTCTACGCGACATTATGTATATATTTTCTTTAATGTATAAATTAAATAATTTTTTATTATGATATATAAAACACCAAAGGGAGATTTCACTACACACAGCCCTGACTTGGCTTGCATTACACACAATCGCGACCTTCCTCGATAGCGTGTGTAGTACGCAATACAGAGTTTCTCTAGACAAGATATTATTATAATATTATTATGGACTAGCCATTATGAATAGTAATACCCACTTTTTGAAATTTTATTTTTCAAAATGGACATCATTTTTGGATTCGGAATATCGAAATTAGCCTTGGGTGAAATTTTGGTATTTTTCTGAACACGTTCAATTTTTAATTAATAGTG
This sequence comes from Viscum album, assembly GCA_963277665.1. Taxonomy (NCBI): domain Eukaryota; kingdom Viridiplantae; phylum Streptophyta; class Magnoliopsida; order Santalales; family Viscaceae; genus Viscum; species Viscum album. Next base: position 1,871,195,863 of record OY728159.1, read on the forward strand.
AAAACACTGAGTTACAATTTAAAAACCGTTTTCTTATTTAAATAATTATTTATTTTATTTAAATTTATTTTAGGTCAAAATAGATATATAATACCTATATAAGTTCAATGAAATTCATTGGATTCATTTTATAATAATTTTAGATATATAAAAATTTTATTGACATTTTCACCGCCTTTTACCCACCTCCTAGGAGAGTTTGAAAATTATCATAAAACAAAATTTTACCACTTCTGTGAGTGAAATTTCAAAAATCTAAGAGACACGGTTTATATCAATATCTAATATGTTTTTCAATGAGATGCAAATAATTTTTTGTGAATAGTAACTTTTTAATTTTATTTACCACGGTTAAAAGTAAATATGGTAATTACGGGTAAAAATGATATTATTGTTACCTTAAAACATGTCCTAATTCTATTGGATAATTTTAATTCGACCAAAAATAAACTTAGGAATAATATATGACCATTTAGGTCCACATGGATTAGATTTGGACATTTATTATTTTTTTATTTAAAGAAGAGTTAAAATAGAAAAAATCAATTTTTAATAACTAAAACATTTTTAATATAGAGTTATATATAAGATAAATTCAACTATAAATATTAATTATAAAGATAAAAATATTTCCTACATAATGGAATTTTAGTTATAATTTTTAGACATTAAATAATTTAATTAATTTATGACACAATGATGATACAGTAATTACCTTATTAATGAAATATTAACATAATTGATGTTATAAATACGCAAATAAATGTAATTTTAGACTTTTTATGAATTAAACTAATTTAATAGACAAATAGTACATGTTATTATTGATTTAATTAACTTTTTTTGAAATAATCATGCTGTTATGATTTTCACAAAAATCAACTACCAAATAGTGTCAAAATTGACATAAAATAGTTTTTTTTTAAAAAATTATATTATTAAATGTTATTTTATTTCTAAAAATATATGGTTCGACCAAATGACCTAAATAAGGATATATATATTAAAAATGTACCACTTTGGGTACTTTGTTCTTGTTATAGTAAGTTTATTAACCATATAGTGTAAGAAAACAAAAAGACGCGGTAAAAGTTAAATTATTTAAATTAGAGATAAATCTAAATGATAAGGATAAAATAATAACCTAAAATTTTCTAAAACCTATTGGTTGAGAGGATTTAGAATCATCCCCAACATAGACTAGAAATAAATCTATTGGATCTATTAAAAATGGAATATGAATTTATTATAAAATAATATTTTGAGTTTTTTCTAAGGTGCGCCTCTCATCCTTTATAAAAATAGCACCCCTTACCTCTTCTCTTCAAATCCTTTTGAGAAATGAAGCTATGAAAATCCCTAACAATTAATCTTATAGACATTTCTAGTTACATCATAGAGGTTCAGGTCTTCTCAAAATAACAACTCTAGTGCCCTAAGGAGATGTTTAAAGGAGGTGTGTCGAGGAAGAGTTAATCTCTTCTAACGATTCTTTCCAGATTCATTATTCTTAAACTTCTTCTTATTTTGTTGATTAATTATAATTTAATAACATAAGTATTAATTAATAGATATATTTTATTATAAATTTGAAACATCCCTATTTTACCTTCTATCCATCCTACAGAAAACGAAATCACCATGCGTGCGTACGTACGGAATATCGTCTCCACGCCGTGGTGTAATCTGTTTTTTCACCACCACCTTAGTTGGATGGGTATAATGGTGTGAAGAAGTACTATATATAGTTATTATAACATCATACTAATTCTGAGATATTATATCATCCACCTCAGATCAATTCATTAATTATGGGAATGATATCACTACTCGTGCGTACGTACGGATTACCGTCTCCACGACGCGAGGATATTCATTCTCCATGTTAACCATTAAAGAATAATTATGAAGTATATACAATAAGTAATCATGAAAGATATGAAATAATAATGCTACAGGATTTATGTATATATATATATATATATGTATGTCATCTACTTAATCCTATTAATGTCAATAAGGAAAGGAAAACAACGTTCATGCGTACGTACGACCTACCATCTCCATGAACGGTGTATTTCATTTCATTCATCTATCTATTATATATATTTATATACTGAATATATATGATATATAAATCATTATTTAGATTATAGAAGTAATTAAATATTGATATAGTTAATAATAATATCAAGAACAACAAATCAAAACACGTATGATAAAAGAAACGATTTTACCCAAAACGCTGCTTTAACATGGAATTTACAGAAGAATTGGTTATATAAAGTCATAAGTGAACCATATATGATACCATAACGATTAATATGATTCTATAATAAGTAAATGACCTTATTTAAATCATTATACATGAGGTTCAGATACATACGAAGCATATCAAACATAAGGTAAGGGAAAATCTCGCAATCTCAATTTTTATCCAAGATTGTTTATACTTCAGTAATTACTGGGGAATATTTATCATCCACATCCATGTTTTGTCAATATGTAATATTATTTCTATCCTACTATAATTGTTTAAATCCAATATCACTCAATGGTGAGTTTTTAGTAAAAGAAATGAAAGGAATATTTTGTCGTTTTTAGTACATGGTACTTTTTGACTTTTCCGACCAAAGTACGAGAATAATGTTTTTTAAACTATAAGACATGAATGGATTTTTAGGTTTTCATAGAACATTATTTACATGGTTATTCCTTTACAAGTTTTAATGTTTATTTTTAATCAACCTATTTTATTTTAAAATTGTATGACATATTAAGACAGTAAAATGTTGTTTTGAAGTAAAATGGATGTTTTCCTCAAGAATAGAGTTCAAGTGTTTTATCAAAATTATTTTCCATCTGAGAAAATATGGGGTTCTATTTATATACCTATTTTAACATTGATTTTATAATGTTATGGTGGAATTAATTTTATGATGTCCTATTATCTTATGTTGATTATGTTATGATGGCATGATGTTTAAGAATCCCACTTTTATTACATGGGTTATGTTATGATTTATGATTTTGTGGCACACATAAGAATGGTTTCATTATGAGATGGGTGGGACCTATATCTTGCTCTAATGCATTGGGTAAATATTTATATCTCATGAGATAGACATGGATGGAACAGTAAGTTAATTTGGTTTAGTGTGATAGGACCGAAACGAGGAGTGAACTCGATTCCGAAAGGGACTTTGTCCACTAAGATGGTCTTGGCAGCAATGCATTGGATACTATGGAAATAATATCATGTTCTTAATGGTTGACACAATTATATGTTTTATTCCCAGGCTATTTTATAATGATTGATGTTCCTTTCTGATATACTCCTTTTGTACTTCCAAGATTTAAGTCTTTGCTCAAGATTTTGATGTTTAGAACTTATTTTCATGTTTTTGCATTCAAATGTTTATGGATTGTTTTATGTTCCTTATGTTTGCCCATATGGAGCATTTGAGCTCACCCCTAAAATGTTTTATTTTCCCCATGATATAAAGAAAGGTTTTATGTAAGAAAACAAAAGGGAAAGATCTTTATGGTAGATGTTGATGATCTTCCACCATGATTAGAAGATTATGTTCCATGTTTCCAAAGACACTAAACTATTATGATCCTTCAGTGTTGGTTTTTGTTTTGTATAATGTATTCCTAAAAAGTAATGTAATGTCCATGTATATCAAGCTTTGTGTCTCTACAGTGTTATTGTGTAAAAACCACACTAGAAAAGAAATTGGTTGTCATGTGGGGACTTTCACCAGTCATATAACCCATTGAGACATATGGGTGTGTCCCATGGGTGTACCATGTGTTTGTGGGGAAACTACTGGGAACTTTAATGCTAGGACCTGATGAATATGTTAATGTGGGGTGTTTATTCTCTCACCAGGACCCAGTTTCACATTTGGTATAAGAAGTGGTAATCAACCTTAAGTGTGGTGCACTACCTGGGTTGAGACGTAGGCCCAACAATGAGGACGTTTCACTCTGGAAGGGTGGGGGTGAATTTAACACCCCAAAATGATAAATGGTTAAATGATTAATGACATGACTAATAACAAAAAAGTGAACCATTATTTTAGGGATCATGGCTAATTAGAACTCCACAGTTAAGTGTTCTTGTCCTGGAGTAGTGAATAGAATGAGTGAAATTATTAGAAATTTCTCAAGGAGTGTGTGATTGAGTACAAAGCACCCTGGAAAGAACATGTTCTTTTATGTGGGTACATTCACTAGTCAGATGACCCATTGAGGCATGTGGGTGAGACCTACGGTGGAGACCATGTGTCTATGAGGGAACTAGTGGCTCCTAGCGGGTCAGGACCCGATGACCATGTTTATACGGTGTGTATGTGCTGTAACCGAGACTCAGTTGTAAGATTTTGTATCAGAGGTGGTACCCAAAATTATTTAAATTTTACTACCAGTGTTGAGATATAGGGACTATAACGATCATATTGAGATTTTGGTGGGAGAGGGTGATTGTATCACCCCAAAATTATAAGTGTTCTTGTCCTAATGTAGTTATTATGATATATGAATTTCTAGGATGTTTCCCATGGTGCGTGTGAGTGTGGAATATCACATCGGAAAGGACTTGTGTTGGCATGGTGGACATTCTGGCATGTGGGTGGGACCTTGGGTTGGGACCACGTGTCTGCTAGGAAACAGGTGGTACCAGGGGATTTAGGGAGGCTCTGGGTAGTGACAACGTGTTTATGGGAAAACTGGTGGTACCTAGCAGGTCAGGACCCGATGACTATGTTAAGGTGGGGTGTTTGTGCTTTCACTAGCATCCAGTCGTCAGATTTTGTATTAGAGGTGGTACCCAACCTTAATTTTGGCGCACTTCCTGGGTTGATATGCAGGGCCGACAACAAGAATGTTGTGCTCTCAAGTGGAGGGGGTGAAAGTAAGAACCCCAAAATGATAAAGGGTTAAATTAATAATGATATGAATCATGTAAAAAAGTCGCACCTTCCGTTTCGAGATCTTTGTCTAATTAGAACTCCACAGTTAAGTGCGCTTTTCATGGAGGAGTGATTATGATCTATGACTTTCTTGGACGTTTCCTTAGGTGTGTGTGAGTGAGGACAAAGGAAAAGAGAAAGACATGTGATGGAATGTTAGGATATTCACTAGTAAAATTACTCGTTGAATCATGTGGGTCGACCTTATGGTGGGGACGTTATGTTTGTGGGGAAATTACTGGTTCTAGGAGGGCCACGCTCTGATGAGCATGTTATTATGGGGTGTTTGTGCTGTCACCGAGACATAGTTGTCACATTTGGTATCATAGGTGGTACACAACCTTATGTGTGGTTTACTACAATGGTGGAGATGTATGTCCTACAATGAGGATGTTGTGCTCTAGGGGGGGGGGTGGGTGAATGTAACATCCCAGGTAAATAAAGAATAAAGAATTTTCATATTTATTAATATTTATGAATTAAATATTAATTTTATTTTAAAGGGGTTGCTATGTTCGATAGCGTACCCGATACGCAACGATGAGTTTCTTTGAAACTTACGTAGCACACTAGTAATAAAATAATATTATTTTAAATGTTAGTTAACAAGTAGCCATTGTACTGGCGGGAATGGATAGAAATAACTAAAATATGATTAGATATGTTTTTAAATGTTTATACATTTACCCAATAAAAGATAAAGGCTTAAAATACGGAAAGAGTTCAATTTTAGGGCTTATATACCCAAATTTTCACTAAAGGTTCACTTATCACCTTTTAATGGTGAACCGTCATTAAATATAGTTTTGATCACTCTTATACTTTATTTTGGACCAAATAAAACTCTTCTTTAGAATCGGGACATCAAAATTTACTTTTTGTAAATTTTTGGTACCTTTCTGATAAAGTTCATTTTTTTATGAATAGTGTAAAATGTTGTATTTTAATTCAAAACCTCTTTTTAATCTAATTTATTTATATGATTAGATTATTATTTTAATTGGTTTTAAAGTGAAATTAGAAAATATTTTTACCAGTTAATCCAATGGTGGTCATTGGAATCAATTTCACTTTGAAATTGGACTTAAACTGGTGTCAATCTTTTGATACTTATTGTTTCACAAAAACACGCTATTTGTCATGACAGCGGGAATTAATTATTAAATTAATTAATTTGACTTATATGTTTTGAATTTTGTAAAATGGACTTCATTTTTGAATTCGGAATATCAAATATAGCTTAGGGTGAATTTTTGGTTATTTTCTGAAAAACTTCAATTTTTGATGAATAGTGAAACCACTAAGTGGTAATCAAACAAACTGATTTTTCAGTTAAATGAAAGTTTAACACTAATGTGTATTGAATTTTGAGAATCCGACATACATGGTTGTCATTAAGAAGTAAAATGTGGTTCAATGATATTAAAATAATTTTTTGGTGAATGGTAACTTTTTTTCATTAATCGCGATTAGAGGTAATTAGTGTAGTTTAATGTAAAAATGATATTATAAAAATGTGAAAACACCATGACACTTATCCTACACCTATTGGGTGAGTCATAGACGACCAAGAAAAGCCATGGGCCAACTTGGGGACCCCATTGAGCCACTTTAGTTGGAAAATAACATTAATATATTTTTATTTAATGTTAAAGTGAAAATGACACTAACATAAATCGTTTTACTAAAATAACTTTTGAGTGGGGTTATACAAGTCCAAATTTTGATTATAAATAGTCATTGGAAATCTAAAAAGATTTCCTAAATCATAGTATTTTTTTATAATTTTTAGACATTAAATAAATTAAATTATATATGACATAATAATGATGCGGTGATGACATCATTATTTGACGATTTAAATAAAATGGAAAGATAATGAAACATATAAAACCTACACATGGCCAAAACCAATTGTATGATTGGATTTCGAACCCTTATCACCTTATCCACGAATTCTACCAATGTGGGATCTTTTAAAACCGAAACACATTTTCAAATAAAGTAATATTTTTTACTTTCCAAAAGTGCCCCTCCTCTCCTCTTATAAAAGCCCCCACCTTTACCCCATTTCACACACTTTTCAAGCCTTTGGCTCGGCCAACCCCTGCCCAATTACTCTCTCCACATCCCTCTCCTTATCCTAGAGGATTCCCTTTGGGCAGAATCCTTTCAAAGGAAGCCTTTAGGCTCAAATCAAAAGGGAGTTACACTTTTAAAGGTAATTCATTCTCTCTTGTTCATTTGTTTTATTTTGCATCTCCAACCCTCTAAACTCTTTTTATTTACTTATTTTGTAACAAAACCAGTATCTTCAATATACTAGGATGTTGTTATAATATTTATTTGAGCTACACTCTCACACAACTACATCAAATGGTTAAAGAACATACGGTTTCCGTGGATGGTGAAATTCTGCCTCCCGAAACGATGATTGTTCAATACTCATTTAACACCTTCAAGGGTGGCCATTATGATGTCACTATTTTTATATATGATATATAATATGTTTATGTTTTCTTTAAGCTTCTGTATTTTTCATTTTTGGCATACCTTTATGGTTTCCATTATGGGTAAACACGATATCTTCATTTAAGGAAGTGCGGACTACCGCCCCCTAAAAGTGATGTGATTCGTTAATGCCATATGTGGGACGTGTAAAAGATGGATTTAAAGTTATTATATATGATGTTATACTGAAATTGTAATATAACTCTATATCATTATTATTTCTTTCCATTAAAGTATGAGATAGAAATGAAAGTAGCGTTCATGCGTACGTACGGCTTACCGTCTCCATGAACGGTGCATTTCATTTCTTATCCCCAAATGTGATGTACTATTAAAAGTACATGTATATAATGGATATATATAATTAATCATATATCTAAGTGATGAATATAATTATGGAATTAAAATATACATACCTCTCATTTAGTTTTAATTCCATTAATATGACAAAGAAATGAAAGTAGCGTTCATGCGTACGTACGGCTTACCGTCTCCATGAACGGTGCATTTCATTTCTTACCTATAAATGATTATGTAATATTATAAATACATGTATATGCTGGATATATATGATACATATTATATCCAAATCGGGGATTTCATTCTGTATATAAAGAACTTTTGACCACATGAACAACATGTAATTGTAAGAAGTCAACTTTTGGCTTAAGAACCAAATATTGACAAAACAAACATTATTAACATAAATGGATACATAATGTTTATAACATGGAAATAAGTGATATAAAAAGAATAATGAACTTTAAAAAGGTTCTTAATCAAGTATAAATTAACTCATGTTTATTATTCAGGACGTTAAAGAACGATCGAGTCAAGTCGGACCCAAGGTAAGGGACTTCGTCTCAATCTCCTTTCATTGAGGCATATTTCGTTTTATACACAACTTTCTTTTATACGGTGTATAAACCCTTTGAATTTTACTTTTATACAAAAGGAATCTTTTTCTACGAAGCGTTTTACTAAACGACAAAAAGGAATGTTTTTTAATGTACACGGTGACAACGACTTTTTCCGCCGCCGCGAGTATTAATTGGTCTTTGGCTTCCTCAACAAGCCGTAATGTTTTTAAAATAAAATAAACACCATATACTCTTTGATGTATTTTGGTATTGAAAATGGTTTTGATAAAGGATTTATTATGTCAATATATTTATGTTATATTATGATTGAAATGTGGAAATGTTATCATTCCTTTATATTGGTTTTATGTTTTATGATTTTATATTGGTACTTGGACATTTTAACGGGTGGTTACGTTATAAACCACATGACGGGTGGTGTCGTGAATACCAGGACGGGTGGTTACGTTATAACCTCCAATGCATTGGGTATGGAAGTCGGCCGTATGGCTATTCAATTAAGTATGTATGGAAATTGGCCGTATGGCTATTCCATTAAGTGATATGTGTGGAAGTCAACCGTATGGTTATTCCACTTAAGTATGTTTATGTCCCAAGTTACCTTTATATATTATATGTGTTCATTATATGGGTTTTATGGTAATCCTTTGGTTACAAAAAGGTATGTAATGATACTTTATTCAGTGAAGATTTTTTTTTACTACTTCATGAAGGTGAAGGTATTACTTTGATATAGTATACATGGTTTACTTGATGTTTGAAAAACTCACAGTTTTCATTCTTTTTGTATCCCTTACTGAGATTTTTATACTCACCCCATGTTTTTCGAAATGTTTTTCACAGGACTTAAAGTGGAATAAGGTCAAGGATGGGATCAAGGGAATTTCATGCTATCTAAAACATGGAATCTAGACATATTTCTTTTTAAGAGTTTTTATTTTATGGAGACTTAGTAGAAGTGTCTACTTTGTAATCTTTTAAGATGTAATAGTTATGTTCTAATTCTCTAAAACTCTAAACCTGAAAAGATCCTCAATGTGAATTATTCATTTAATTCAATATTAATTAAGGTTTAAGGCTGGGGCCTTATAGTTGGTATCATAGGTCGGTTTAGACAACTTTAGGAGTTAGAAAAGTGTTAAATTATAATATGATTGAAATGATATAGCATTTACGGATTACCATGTTGCTTCGCCTAAGATATTTCTGTGTTCGGAATGGTTTTCCACAGAGGAAACAATGCCGCTATGTTGGGACGACATCAGGAGGAAGATAACCTTCCAAATCAGCATCCTGAGATGGACGGAATCGGAACTGAACAGTTTTTTTGCAGTGATGGCACAATTAACTCAGGCTATAAATGGTGGTGGTATCCATGCACGAGATCAGCCGGATCAACCACAGAGGAACATGTCAGTGGTGGAACATTTCATGAGGCAACATCCCCCATAATTCAGAGGATCATCTGACCCTGTCCAAGCTGAAGGGTGGATTAAAGCACTGGAGAAGATTTTTGATGTCATGGGGTGTTCAGAACATCAAAAGGTTAGTCTTGCTGTTTACCGTTTTGAAGGTGAAGATGATCAGTGGTGGTCGATGGTGAAAAATATAAGGGATAATGATGAGATTGAGGATCTTCATTGGGACGAATTCAAAGGTATGTTTCTTGAGAAATATTTTCCTAAGGTGGTTCGTCTTAGGATGGAAAAACAGTTCCTATAATTGAGGCAGGAGGATGATTCATTGGCTGCTTATGAAGAAAAGTTCACTCGATTGGCAAGGTATGCTCCAAACTTCATACGAGATCTTGATAGTAAAATAAACTGTTTTTACTTAGGGTTATAGCCAAAGTATCGAAGGGCTTTAGCTTCTCGTGAGTTCAAAAGTTATGAAAAACTTGTTCTATGTGCGGAGAAGGTGGAAATGGAGTTTGCTGATGATCAGCTATTCTATGACAAACAACAGAATAAGAGGTCTAGTTGGCAAGAAAAGGGGATGAATTCATCAAAGAAGCAAGGAGGTAAGAAAACCAAATATCCATCCTATGAGAAGTGTGGTAAAATGCATCCTGGAGAATGTTTATCCAAGTCTGGTAAGTGATTTTGGTGTGGTAAGTCTGGTCATATTGCACGTAACTGTAAAGAAGATGATCAAGCAGGAAATGAAAAGCCAACGGTAAGATGTTTTAAGTGTAATAAAATGGGTCATTATGCAAACGAGTGTCCAACGAAGAACTCAACTGGGGGAAAGCAGTTAGACTACAAGCAGAAAGGGGTGGGGAAAACCTTTGCAACAACTTCAGAAGATGTTGGGCCATCAAATGAAGTGGTATCAGCTCTAGGGAGCTCAGTATTTTTCGAATATTGACTTGAGGTCGGGGTACCATCAGTTGAAAGTAAAATAAGCAGACGTTCCGAAGACTACGTTCCGTGCTAGATATGGCCATTATGAATTTGTAGTTATGCCTTTTGGGTTAACCAATGCACCTTCTGTATTCATGGACCTTATGAATAAAATTTTCCATGAGTTCTTGGATATGTTTGGGTTTGTGTTTTGAGGTTTGTGAAGAGGTTACATGTGCCTTGTGATTCACAGTTGAAGAATGAGTTTTTTTTTCATCCTGGCAGTACTAAGATGTACAGAGGTCTGCGGGAGTATTACTGGTGGGATGGAATGAAAAGAGACATTGCTGATTTTACTGTGAAGTGTTTGACATGTCAACAGGTTAAAGCAGAGCAGCAGTTATCAAAAGGGATGCTTCAGCCTTTACCAGTGCCAGAGTGGAAATGGGAAAACATATCCATGGACTTTGTTGTGGGATTACCGAGGACATCTCGAGGTAATAATGCAATCTGGGTTATTGTTGATCGCTTGACCAAATCTGCTCATTTCCTTTCTATACGAGATACTTTCTCTCTAGATCAAATTTCCCGTTTGTATCTTAAATAGATAGTCAGGTTACATGGAGTTACTCTCTCCATTTTATTGGATCGTTATCCCAGGTTTACTTCTAACTTTTGGAAAGGCCTTCAGAAGTCGTTGGGTACTAAATTAAAATTTTAGTACAGCTTTTCATCCTCAATCAGATGGGCAGTCAGAACGAACAATTCAGACATTGGAGGATATGCTACGAGCTTGTTTGATGGATTATCAGGGAAGTTGGGACCAACATCTTTCTTTGGTTGAATTTTCTTATAATAACAGTTTTCATTCCAGTATACAGATGGCACCATTTGAGGCATTATATGGGAAGCGGTGTCGAACTCAATCATTTTGGAATGAAGTGGGTGAAAGGAAGCTGATGGGACCAAAATTGGTAGAAGAGATAGCAGAAAAAGATCAATTGATTTAGAAGCACAAGAGAACAGCTCAGAGCAGGCAGAAGAGTTATGCGGATAACCGTAGGAAGGATCTATCTTTCGAGGTAGGTGGTCATGTTTTTCTCAAGGTTTCTCATTGGAAAAGTGTGATGAGATTTGGTAAGAAAGGAAAGCTGAGTCCAAGGTTTATTGGACCATATGAAATTCTGGAGAGAGTTGGATCAGTTGCATACCAGGTGGCTTTACCTCCGAGTTTATCTCAGGTACACAATGTTTTTCACGTTTCGATGTTGAGAAAGTATATGCCAGATCCATCTCATGTTTTGATCCCAGAGGTAGTTCAGCTGGAAGAGAACCTATCTTATGAGGAACAACCGGTCCAGATTCATGACCACAGGGAGAAAGTGTTACGGAATAAGGTGATTCATCAGGTAAAGGTTTTGTGGAAAACCATGTGATTGAAGAGGCAACGTGGGAATCTGAAAATGCTATAAGGGATAAATACCCCCACTTATTTTGATAAGTGAATAAAATTGCGAGGATGCAATTCCCAAAAGGGGGGAAGGATGTAACATCCCAGGTAAATAAAGAATAAAGAATTTTCATATTTATTAATATTTACGAATTAAATATTAATTTTATTTTAAAGGGGTTTCTATGTTCGATAGCGTACCCGATACGCAATGATGAGTTTCTTTGAAACATACGTAGCATACTAGTAATAAAATAATATTATTTTAAATGTTAGTTAACAAGTAGCCATTGTAATGGAGGGAATGGATAGAAATAACTAAAATATGATTAGATATGTTTTTAAATGTTTATACATTTACCCAATAAAAGATAAAGGCTTAAAATACAGAAAGAGTTCAATTTTAGGGCATATATACTCTAATTTTCACTAAAGGTTCACTTATCACCTTTTAATGGTGAACCGTCATTAAATATAGTTTTGATCACTCTTATACTTTATTTTGGACCAAATAAAACTCTTCTTTAGAATCGGGACATCAAAATTTACTTTGTGTAAATTTTTGGTACCTTTCTGATAAAGTTCATTTTTTTTATGAATAGTGTAAAATGTTGTATTTTAATTCAAAACCTCTTTTTAATCTAATTTATTTATATGATTAGATTATTATTTTAATTGGTTTTAAAGTGAAATTAGAAAATATTTTTACCAGTTAATCCAATGGTGGTCATTGAAATCAATTTAACTTTGAAATTGGACCTAAACTGGTGTCATTCTTTTGATACTTATTGTTTCACAAAAACACGCTATTTGTCATGACAGCGGGAATTAATTATTAAATTAATTAATTTGACTTATATGTTTTGAATTTGGTAAAATGGACTTCATTTTTGAATTCAGAATATCAAATATAGCTTAGGGTGAATTTTTGGTAATTTTCTGAAAAACTTCAATTTTTGATGAATATTGAAACCACTAAGTGGTAATCAAGCAAACTGATTTTTCAGTTAAATGAAAGTTTACCACTAATGTGTATTGAATTTTGAAAATCCGACATACATGGTTGTCATTAAGAAGTAAAATGTGGTTCAATGAGATAAAAATAATTTCTTGGTGAATAGTAACTTTTTTTCATTAATCGCGATTAGAGGTAATTAGTGTAGTTTAATGTAAAAATGATATTATAAAAATGTGAAAACAACATGAAACTTTTCCTACACCTATGGGGTGAGTCATGGCCGACCAAGAAAAGCCATGGGCCAACTTGGGGACCCCATGGAGCCACTTTAGTTGGAAAATGACATTAATATATTTTTATTTAATGTTAAAGTAAAAATGACACTAACATAAATTGTTTTACTAAAATAACTTTTGAGTGGGGTTATACAAGTCCAAATTTTGATTATAAATATTCATTGGAAATCTAAAAAGATTTCCTACATCATAGTATTTTTTTATAATTTTTAGACATTAAATAAATTAAATTATATATGACATAATAATGATTCAGCGATGACATCATTATTTGACGATTTAAATAAAATGGAAAGATAATGAAACATCTAAAACCTACACATGGCCAAAACCAATTGGATGAGTGGATTTCGAACCCTTATCACCTTATCCACAAATTATACCAATGTGGGACCTTTTAAAACCGAAACACATTTTCAAATAATGTAATATTTCTTTACTTTCCAAAAGTGCCCCTCCTCTCCTCTTATAAAAGGCCCCCACCTCTACCCCATTTCACACACTTCTCAAGCCTTTGGCTCGGCCAACCCCTGCCCAATTACTCTCTCCACATCCCTCTCCTCATCCTAGAGGATTCCCTTTTGGCAGAATCCTTTCAAAGGAAGCCTTTAGGCTCAAATCAAAAGGGAGTTGCACTTTTAAAGGTAATTCATTCTCTCTTGTTCATTTGTTTTATTTTGCTTCTCCCACCCTATAAACTCTTTTTCTTTACTTCTTTTGTAACAACACCAGTATCTTAAATATACTATGATGTTGTTATAATATTTATTTGAGCTACACTCTCAAACAACTACATCAAATGGTTAAATAACATACGGTTTCCGTGGATGGCGAAATTCTGCCTCCCGAAACGATGATTGTTCAATACTCATTTAACACCTTCAAGGGTGGCCATTATGATGTCACTATTTTTATATATGATATATAATATGTTTATGTTTTCTTTACGCTTCTGTATTTTTCATTTTTGGAATACCTTTATGGATTCCATTATGGGTAAACACGATATCTTCATTTAAGGAAGTGCGGACTACCGCCCCCTAAAAGTGATGTGATTCGTTAATGCCATATGTGGGACGTGTAAAGGATGGATTTAAAGTTATTATATATGATTTTATACTGGAATTATAATATACCTCTATATCATTATTATTTATTTCCATTAAAGTATGAGATAGAAATGAAAGTAGCGTTCATGCGTACGTACGGCTTACCGTCTCCATGAACGGTGCATTTCATTTCTTATCCCCAAATATGATGTACTATTAAAAGTACATGTATATAATGGATATATATAATTAATGATATATCTAAGTGATTAATATAATTCTGGATTTAAAATATACATACCTCTCATTTATTTTTAATTCCATTAATATGACAAAGAAATGAAAGTAGTGTTCATGCGTACGTACGGCTTAACGTCTCCATGAACGGTGCATTTCATTTCTTACCTCTAAATGATTATGTAATATTATAAATACATGTATATGATGGATATATATGATACATATTATATCCAAATCGGGAATTTCATTCTGTATATAAAGAACTTTTGACCACATGAACAACATGTAATTGTAAGAAGTCAACTTTCGGCTTAAGAACCAAATATTGACAAAACAAACATTATTAACATAAATGGTTACATAATGTTTATAACATGCCAATAAGTGATATAAAAATAATAATGAACTTTAAAAAGGTTCATAATCAAATATAAATTAACTCAAGTTTATTATTCAGGACGTTAAAGAACGATCGAGTCAAGTCGGACCCAAGGTAAGGGACTTCGTCTCAATCTCCTTTCATTGAGGCATATTTCGTTTTATACACAACTTTCTTTTATACGGTGTATAAACCCTTTGACTTTTACTTTTATACAAAAGGAATCTTTTTCTACGAAGCGTTTTACTAAACAACAAAAAGGAATGTTTTTTAACGTACGCGGTAACAATGACTTTTTCCGCCGCCACGAGTATTATTTGGTCTTTGGCTTCCTCAAAAAGCCGTAATGTTTTTAAAATAAAATAAACACCATATACTCTTTTATGTATTTTGGTATTGAAAATGGTTTTGATAAAGGATTTTTTATGTCAATATATTTATGTTATATTATGATTGAAATGTGGAAATGTTATCATTTCTTTATATTGGTTTTATGTTTTATGATTTTATATTGGTACTTGGACATTTTAACGGGTGGTTACGTTATAAACCATATGATGGGTGGTGCCGTGAATACCAGGATGGGTGGTTACGTTATAACCTCCAATGCATTGGGTATGGAAGTCGGCCGTATGGCTATTCCATTAAGTATGTATGGAAATTGGCCGTATGGCTATTCCATTAAGTGATATGTGTGGAAGTCAACCGTATGGTTATTCCACTTATGTATGTTTATGTCCCAAGTTACCTTTATATATTCTATGTGTTCTTTATATGGGTTTTATGGTAATCCTTTGGTTACAAAAAGGTAAGTAATGATACTTTATTCAGTGAAGATTTTTTTTTACTACTTCATGAAGGTGAAGGTATTACTTTGATATAGTATACATGGTTTACTTGATGTTTGAAAAACTAACAGTTTTCATTCTTTTTGTATCCCTTACTGAGCTTTTTATACTCACCCCAAGTTTTTCGAAATGTTTTTCACAGGACTTAAAGTGGAATAAGGTCAAGGATGGGATCAAGGGAATTTCATGCTATCTAAAACATAGAATCTAGAAATCTTTCTTTTTAAGATTTTATATTTTATGGAGACTTAGTAGAAGTGTCTACTTTGTAATCTTTTAAGATGTAATAGTTATGTTCTAATTCTCTAAAACTCTAAACCTGAAAAGATCATCAATGTGAATTATTCATTTAATTCAATATTAAGTAAGGTTTAAGGCTGGGGCCTTATAGTGAAGGTATCAACCCGATATGATAAGCATCCCTTTCCACGAGTAGTGATCTGGATGGATGACCTTCTGTAAGGTTTCCCATGGTGTGTGTGTGTGTGTGTATAAGGAAAAAGAACACTAGAAATGACACGTGTTTCCCAAGGGGATATTTAGGAGTTTGGGTGGGCCCTTGGGTGGGGACCATGTTATTGTGGGGTTTATGTGCTATAATCGGGACCCAATTGTCACATTGTGTATCACAGGTAGAACCCAGCCTTATGTGTGGTGTACTATGTGGGCTGAGATATAGGGCCTACAATAAGGACGTCGTGATATATCGAGGGTGGGGTGAATGTAACCCCCCATAATGATAAATGGTTAAATGAGTAATTAAATGACTCATGTCAACAAGGTGTACATTCCTTTTCGGTATCTTTTCTTATTATAACTACATAGTTATGTGTTCTTGGCCAAGAAGTGTGATCAGGATGGGTGACCCTCTAGAATGATTCCTAGTGTGTGTGAGTAACAAAAAAGCACACTAGAAAGGACATGTGTTTTCATTTGTGGACATTCACTATTCAGATGAACCGTTGAAGCAAGTTGGTGTGCCCCAAGTTTGGGACAACATATCTGCGGGGAAACTGGTGGTGCTTGGTAGACAAGGACTCAACGACCATGTTAAGGTGGGGTGGTTGTGAGGTCACTCTGACCCAATTGTCACATTTGGTATCATAGTTGGTACCTATCCTGAAGTGTCGTTTACCACCTAGGATGAGACATAGATACCACAATGAGTGTTCTAGTGCTCTGTGGTGGGTGAATGTGACACCCCAAAATGATAAGCGTGGTTGGGCTGACATTTGGATCTGGATGGGTGACCTTCTAGGATGTTTCCCATCATGTGTGTGAGTGAGAATAAAGAACACTCGAATGGGCATGTGTTGGCCGGGGGGACATTCAGGCATGTGGCTGGGCCCCAGGGGCGAGGACCATGTGTCTGCGGGGAAACTGGTGGTAGGTCGCACTATGTGGTGGGGGGTGGTGGGGGGACCACATGTCTACCAGGAAACTGGTGGTACCTGGAGGGCCGTGACTCGATGGGCATGTTATGGCATGATGTTTATGATGTCTCTGGGACCAAGTTGTCACATTTTGTATCATAGGTGGTACCCAACCTTAATTGTGTTGCACTTCCATGGTTGAGATATAGGGCCCACAACAAGGACATTATGCTCTGGGGGGGGGGGTGAAATTAACACCCCATAATGATAAAGGGTTAAATGACTAATAATTTTATTCATGTAAATAAGGTACAACCTCTTTTTTTGAGAGCATATATTATTATAACTCCATAG
Source organism: Viscum album (assembly GCA_963277665.1). Lineage (NCBI taxonomy): Eukaryota > Viridiplantae > Streptophyta > Magnoliopsida > Santalales > Viscaceae > Viscum > Viscum album. Next base: position 1,871,213,520 of record OY728159.1, read on the forward strand.
TTAAGCGTGCTTGTCCTGGAGTAGTGATCAGGATGGGGGACAATTTTGGATATTCTCTAGGGTGTCTATAATGAGAAAAAAGAACAATAGAAAGGAAATGTGTTGGAATGTGGGGACTTTCTTAGTCATATGACCCATTCAAGCATGTGGGTGGGCCCCTGATTGGGGACGACATGTCTGCCTGGCAACTGGAGGTACCTGGGGGGCCAGGACCGGACTACAATGTTAAGGCGAGGTGAATTTGCTATCCCCAAGGAATTTTTTTTACATTTGGTATTAGTGGAGGAACCCAAATAAATTGACTATGCACATCCTAGGTAGAGATATAGGGTCCAAAACGATGACATTGTGCACTATATGGGGGGGGGGGTTAATCTAACACCCCATAATAGTAGAGGGTTAAATGACATGTGGTATGACTCATGTAAACAAGGTGAATATTACTTTTCAAGAGCCTTCCTGATTAAAACTCTATAGTTATGCATTTTGACGTGGATATTTCATTAGGATGGGTGACCATATGAGAAGATTCCCTGGTGGTGTGTGAGTGAGGATAGAGAACACCGAAATGGACATGTAATGGCATGTGAGTAATTTTAGTAGTCAGATGACCCATTCAAGAATATGGGTGGGCCCTAAGGGATGGACTGGGTATCGAGTTATCCAGATTTTTGACCTTTTGGGATGTTTATTATGGTTTATGTTAGTGAGGACAAATCATAGTAGAAATGACATGCATTGTCAAGTGGGGACTTTCACTAGTCATATGACCGATTCTGGCTTGTAGGTGAGCCCTATGTTGGGGACCACATGTTTTTTGGGCAACTGGTGGTACCTGGCAGGCCAGGACACGATAACCATGTTAAGGGGGGTTTTTGTGCTGTCACTAGGTCCCATTTGTTACATTTTATATCAGAGGAGGATCCCATCCTTAAGTGTGGTTCACTTCGTGGTATGAGAAGAAGGGTCCACAATGAGGGCATTGTTATCTAATGAGGGGGGGGGTGTAAATATAACACCCATGAATGATAAAGGGTTAAATGACTAATGATATGACTCAAGTATACAAGGTATATATTCATTTTTGGGAGCATGCTTTATTTGAACTCCACAGTTAACTGTGTTTGGCCTGCAGTAGTGATCAAGATTTGTGACCTTCATGGGAGTTTTTTCTAGGGTGTGTGTTTGTAAGGAAAAAGCACACTGGAAAGGACATGTGTTGGCATGTGGGGCCATTCACATGAATGATGAACTATTCAGGCAAGTAGGTGGGCACAAAGGTGGGGACCACGTGTAGTAGTGATCAAGATCAGTGGCCTTCTTAATGTTTCCCAAGGTGTGTGTGAGTGAGGAAAAACACACTAGAAAGGATATGTTTTGCCAATGGGGACTTTCTCTAGTAAGATGACCCATTTAGTCCTGTGGGTGGGTCCCAGGGTGGGTACCATGTGTCTTCGAGGTAACTAGTGGTGCCAAGAGGGCCATGACTCGACAACCATATTGAAGAGTCGTGTTTGTGCTGTCATGGGGGCCCAATTATTACATTTTGTGTTAGAGGAAGAACACCGCCTTAAGTGCAGTGAACTTCTTGGGATGAGATGTTGGGTCCACAATGAAGACATTTCGCTATAAGGGGTGGGGGTTGAATATAAAACATGTGAATGATAAAGGGTAAAATGACTAATGATATGAATCATGTCAACATTGTGAAACATTCTTTTTGGGAGCCTGCCTGATTAGAAATCTACTATTAAGCTTGTTTTTCATGGAGTAGTGATCATGATACACCATCTGGGATTTTTTTTCCAGAGTGTGTGTGAGTGAAGAAAAATCACACTGGAACGGATATGTGCTAGCTTGTGAGGACATTGACTAGTCAGATGACCCATTCAGGCATGTGGGTGGGCCCCAAGGTGGGGAATTCATGTATACGGGGTAATTGGTTGTACATAGAGGACTTGGACCTGACGAAAATGTTGGGGTGGGGTGTCTATTTTTCAATGGGGAACATTTCATACAAAATAACTAATATTATAGTAAAATTTTTTAAATAAATGAAAAATGGATCTTATTTATAATTTTAAAACATGATGGAGAATAGATAAATTCCCATTCTAAAAAACAAAATTAATTAAGGAAATATATTTGAATATAAAATTGAAAAATATCTTACACATGATTTCCAAAAAAAGTTTCTTTAATGTAATTCACTTGGCAGATGAATTATAACAAAAATTAAAATCTACTGAAATGGAATTGAAAAAAAATTAGAAATAAAATGTTGATTTATAAAAAAATAAAATCAATTATATATTTTATCTATGGAAATTATCTCTACCTAACAAAACATCGAACATGACCCACTAACTCGTAGAAAAGAAACAAAATAGGGCCTCTCACTATTCATAGCACAAAATTATTTCTCTCACCAACCATTCATCTCTCTCACATATGTGTGCAACAATAAAAAGAAAAGAAGATACATTATGTAACATTCTCCCGACTATAAATTTTTTTTATGAACTCAAACAAAGAAAATTCTAGCGTTTAAATCATACACTTTCTGAGCAAGCAGTGATGTTAAATGTTTGTAGAAAAAAATCAATGTTTGAAAAAAAATTTATTCCCGTCAACAATAGTTATCCTTGAAACTATTTGCAAAATTTCAATCAAAACTGAATATTATGTATAGAAACATGATCAATTAATAAAATATATAATTTATTGGAATTTTGATCCACAGAAAACAGTATGAGGAAGTAATTTAACAGATTACACAGTAAGATAGATTAAATTATGATTCATTGATCGAAATTAATGAAAATATGAAAATAATTTAATTTAATATAAACTGATAAAGATAAATTTATATGAATAAAACCCATAAAAACAGATAATAGATATTTGTAGTTGTCCAGATTAGAAAAATTAAAGGATAACAATGAAATCATGAGTTAATACTCTGAAAATAAATCTAAAAATCATATTTTGATACACAAATTTTGAATAAAAAACACATACATTAAATATATAAGAATACTATGATATATCCCTCATATTTATAACGAAACACAATATAAATTAGATATCAATCCCCTAACCACTTTGTTGAAATTTCTCATACCATCTTTGATATCACGTCGTTTAGGGGCGAAATAACCCGAACTCTATGCAATGGCCCATGAGTCTACACAGGGAATTGACATCGCATCTAAAGGCAAACCATCGACCTACGTCGGCCTCGACACTGGATTTTTCTCAACCTCCTGACTCATGATGATGATCCCTCTCAGTTCGGTTGGACTCACACAACTCGCAACATGCAGCTCTAGACTCTATGGCATTAAAGAAGACGTGATCTCCTACGATGCCTCTCCCATGAACTGGATGAAACCCTATTTATTTTAATATTTAATTTTTTAAAAACTAATCATATATTATTATTATTATCAAATATATTTCAATTCATTAAAATTAATACAATTTATAATTATATTATATATTATATTCAAGTTAAACCGAATTACACCTTTTTATTGACTCTTATTAACATATATATTTTATAATAAACTAAATATATGTTTTTATTATTATCTTAATATTATTTATATTAATGAAGTAACCTAGAAATAATGTTATATAATAATTAATTTTACATTTTTTAAACCTAACCATGTTAATAGGCATAACATTTTAAGTGAATTTATAAATTTTGTATAAAATTTTTAAAGTTATTTAATAAAAATTGACGTGTATAAATTTGAGTACATATAACAACTCATAATTTTATTATAAGTGATTAATTCCAATATCATTAATTTAATTTTTAAAAATAATGTTCTATATAGAAAATATTATTTCATGTTAATAATTTATTAATTAATAAAACGTAACATGTCATAGTTATTTTCTTATCAAGTACTTCAATTAACATATAAAACATTATTTAATAACTTCTCATTATAAATTTTTCATAAAATATTAATTTTCTTAAATAGTCAATTTAATATTTATTTTTAAAAAATAGTTTTATATTTAATTAATGTTTAATAAATAATTCTTTTTATTGAACAATTTGGTGATTCATTAATCCCCCTTAAAGGAATTGTTCTCACACAATTCCTTCGTCAGACCGATAATTATGTATTTCCATTTTCAGAATAAAATAATTTCTATGTAGACTTAACTGTCTAAATAAAACTCTATCACATAGTTTTTTTTTCTCAAAAGGAATCATATAATCTATAATGTTTTCTAGACCGTTCTTCTGAAACAAATTATAATAGGCTGAGCCCAATTTTCTAGACACAATACTTGACAATATTGTATAATTTTTTTATAAAATAAACCGAACAATTATTCAACACTAAACACAAATGAGAACATTTTATTAGTCTATGTTTTGGAGGATTATAAATCACATTAAATTTATCAGAGTAGAAAAAAAGTTGAAAAATTCCTACTACGCTTTCCTGAATGCTAACTCCAACAGAAAATCTATCTGAAATAGAAATTCAAGGATACCTGTGAATTAATCATTTTGAAACAAAGGGTGAGAATTCAATTTCCCAGTAAGGGGTTATAAAACTGTTGAAACACTATTAAGGGAAATCTTTCATTGGAGAAAACATTTATTAAATATCATTGATTTATTTAAAAAAACATCAGGAATACATTATTGAAATTCTAATACTTTGAACATAATTACACATTGAAAATATTTACCCATATTAAATAATAACAAAACAATCCAGTGAATTTCAAATAATATTATCCAAGCTTTTAAAAACAATATACTGGGGAAAATTGTAACATTGAAGGCTATCCTGGGCCTACCAACTTATCTATGGATGGGTACACTCCTCAATTCTTTACCACATTTACAAATTTCAAGTGCCTTGTTTATGAAAATAATTTTAATCATTCTTTATGTATGCACATTTTTCACTCGAATTTCATACATCAAAAACATGAAACCGTTTTTAATACATATATATACAAATATATATATATATATATATACTATTTTTTCCACTTTTTATTGATTTGTAATTATCAAATCCCACATCGGCATGTCACTCATGTAATAAAAAAATTAGCATTCGCATTTATTAATGACCACACTACAAAATAATGCCTGTCCATACATATTTATTTCTAATAAATACTGATAAATAAATTATATGTCTCTTATTATAGGAAATGTTCATAACTTATAATTTAATTAACATACATGTGTGATGATAAAATTTTTGCACATACAATGATATCAATGGATTATACAAAGTTCTACATAAAATAATGGTGTTCTTGGCGCGTAGGATCAGAGAATTAATATATAATCATACAATTTCAAATACATAAATTATTTAAGAAAGTTAAAAAGAAAACATTAAAATTACTATAATTTTTTAAATAAAAATAAAATTACAAATTGTTTTATGAAAATGAATATATTCATAAATATCATTGAATAATTTGATAACAAAATAATTTCCCTAACACAAATCCTTTAAATTCATGTTACAATTTGGGAATAAATGAAATTTTTTTCTCTTATTAATATTTTGAAATCTTGATAGAGAATTAATAAATTCTAATACAAGAGAAAACATCATTAATGAGAATATATTTGATAATAAAATCGAACAATCCCTTATACATGATTTCCAAAAATATTAATTATTAGTAAAACCCACTTATGAGAAGAGTTTTAATACACAAATTTTTTTAATAAAATAGAATTTGAAACATAAAATAATTAGAAATAAAATTTTGATTTATTAAAAATAAAATCACTTACATATTTTATCTACATAAATTTTCTCTACTTGATATAACACAAAACATGACCCTCTTTCTCGCTGAAAAGATATAGAACATGGATTTTCCCACCACCTTCCTCAGAAGGATTTCTGTCACGATCCATTCATCAGTCTCACATATGTGTGCAGTAATATAAAGTGAATATGAGACATTATATATCCATCTCAGAACTATGAATTATTTTTTTCATAAACTCAACCAAAGAAAAATGTTTGGTTTAAATGTTATGCTTGTTGGAAAAGCTGATATTTTAGAAGTTAGTATAAAGGAAAATAAATGTTTGAAAAAACATCTAAGTCATCAAAACAATTGTAGTACAATATACTATTTGGAAAATTTCATTTAAAGCTAAATTCTATTACTGTAAACATGATCAACAAATGAAATCTTCCTTTTATATTAATTCTTATCCATTGAAAACAATACAGGGATGTGAAAAAACTGATTATGTGCCAAGGAAGATTAATATAAGACAGATTGATCAAGATTGATGGAAATATGACCACAATTTAATTAAAGATAAGGAATGAAGATAAATTTATTTGAATAAAACCCATAGAAAGATAGTTAATAGTAATATATTGATGTCTTGAAAAGAAAAATCATAGGATAATGATAAAATAGTCAGTTAATAAACCGAAAACAAATCTAGAAATAACATTTTGTTACCAAAAAGTTGAACAAACTACATTGAATTTCATGATTGTGGAAGATATGAGATCAATCCCTTAGATCTGGACTACCAAAATAAGATAAATTAGATATTGATTCCCCAACAGTGATCTTGGAATCACACATCTTATCTTTGATATCACCTGGTTCATCGGCTACAGACCTCATTCAAAATCCACATACCCATGACTCTACAAAATAGAATTGACATGGCATCCAAAGACAAACCCACGATGTGCACCGTCCTTGATTCCCAGTCATTCTCAAACTTCAGACATGCGAAGACAACCAATCCCAGATTGACTGTTCTCCATTAGCTCTTAACCAGCACCTCTCGACTCCATGGCTTTGAAGAAGAGGCGATCCCATACGAAGCATCTCCCATTAATGCAATGAAACTGTATCTATTTTATCATCTCATTTTTTTAAAACAACTCATTTATTATTATTATTATCAATTTATATAAATAAATTAAAAAATATTAACATAATTTATTATTCTAATATATATTATTTTGATGATAAAATGAATTAAAAATTTGTTTCTATGGAATTTTAGGAACATATATATTTTATAATAAAATAACATTATTTATATTTATATTAATATAATATAAATTTATTAATTTACCTTGTAAATTAAATTATTTAATAATAACTTATATCAGTTTTAAAAATCACATTATCAATAGGTATAACATTTTAATCAAAATTATAAATATTATATAAAACTAGCTACTAATGTTACTAAATAAAAATTGATGTGTATAAACCTGACTACATATAATTATTCGACATTATATTTTATGCATTGAATTTTAATTCCTTTAATTTATTTATTAAAAGAAATTCTATATAAAAAAATATCATGACATGTTAATAATTTATTAATTAATTAATCTTACCATATGTTAGTTGTTAACTTGTCGAGTAAATCAATTAACTAATAAAAATTCATTTAAAAAATTGTAATTATTAAATTTTCATTAGTTATTTGTTTTTTAATTAGTCAATTTAATAATTATTTACAAATTTTGTTTTAAATGGAATTAATTTTTAATGAACAATTAATTTTATTAAAACATGGGGGTGTTATAAGGGATATTGTACATGAGAAATGATTTTACCTTTTATAGTTGAGGACATTTCTTGTATGAAAGAAAATGGACGTCGAACCTAAGGAATCACTTGTAATAGACAAAGTATTTGGCACTAAGGGCATATGTATTTTTCATATTTTTACTATAATAATCCATGATTTATTATATACTATAGACCTTCCAATTGTGTCAAAAGTTTAACATCACATGTGCATAAGGTGCTGGTTAAGTGTGTCCATGAGGGGATATTTTGAGACATGAGGGTTTGGATATATTGACTCAAGGTGGGTATATTTCATAATTTGGGTTTGCTTATGTGTGTACCTTGGGGGATTTCACACAATGGAATTGGTGGGGATTTGAGAAAGTGAACCCCCTTCATGAGAGATGATCAAACATTTGAATTTTACGATGACGATGGTGTGTTAGGATTAAACCTTATATAGGTACCCCAGATGAGTGGGTATTTCAGGATAGAGCATCATAGAGGCATTCTATATTCATTATTTAAGATAAATGGACAAAAACTCATGTAGTTAGATGCCACCATTTTATGTCGTGTGATAGGATAGGTCCATGTTTCTTAATGTTATTCAATATGGATGGTCATTTCAATGAAGGAGAGTTGATGAGGGATGGTGTAGTGGCTCTGCATGGCTTTATCCTAATCATTAAGGTTTCATTTCTATTGTGGAGATCAAAATAGATTGGAAGGATATTGTGGAGTTTACATATGCGATATTTCTAGTGCAATAGTTTATTCTCACAGTGGTGAAGGAGGTGTAATATCATCTTGACCATACATGAGGAATCCTATATTTTTTGACACAAGGATGGAGGTGTAATACAATCACATTTTAGTCGCACATGAGGTTTCCTATGTTTACCAAAATGTATAAGATACCCATTTTATTTTATGTTTTGAGGACATTGTTGTGAATTTTTAACGTCATGTAACTGGGTCATAATGATAGGTTGTTTTACTTCATTTAAATCAGAAATTTTTGGGATCTACATCCACGAATTAAATATCCATATAGGATATAAAAATCTAGAATAAAGCCTCTCTACCATAAAATTATTGCATTTTCCCATGATGATTCCACCATTAGAACTATAGTGCCTAGCGCTCATGTATTTCTAAGGAGGTTGTGGCATAAAAACATCATTGAAGGAGTGGAAATGAGAGGTCATGTTTTTGGGATTACAATTCATTGGATAAAGAGGAATCATGTATCTTATTATTAGAATAATAAGGCAATGTAATGGTAATGTTCATGCTTTTCAAAAATAGGGCATACACAAGGGTGGGTTAAACAAGTCATATAGGAATTTGGGGTGCAGATATACCAGTTATGAATGGTTATTGGGGCCCTAGTATATCAACATTAATGAAATTTTGTTGGATGAAAAGGGGGACTATAGAGAGTCCTAGTGGATAGGTTTTGTGATGGTATGGGTATTCATTAAATTTGATATATTCTAAAGGAAATAGATTTTTTTAAAGTGCATGTTTTATGAAAAAGAGTGGCGCTGCATCAGAGTTTTGTATGGTTCCCAAGGAGATAGTTTAATGAAAGATAATTGTCATGAAAAACTCCAAGAACCACAAATTGATTTATTCTTATGATAATATGATGAACATTCACAAAAAGAATCTCCAACAGTGTTTGAGATTGAGCAAAACTCGTTTAAGTAGTTTCCTGAAATTTTGATACTATGGGAAATCCATATCCACTATAGACCGTGATGGTTTGATTTCAATAAATTCATAGGTTTTTCTAGAATTACAATGGCCACATCCCCTAAAATTTAATACATTGGGATGAATTTATAGGCCTAGTGGATGTGAGGACTGTGGTTTCATGAAATATTGGGGTCTATTTGAAATATTACATCCTTTATGATATTTTAGGAGTTCAATGAATACAAATACATTTATTGATGGTCACCACTTAAAAATCATTGTAGAATAGAAATGTAACATACCATTATATATTTATGTGATTTGACCAAAATAATTTATTACCCAAATATTGGTTATCATTGCAGGTATTTGTTGTAGTTTTACAGATTTTATTGAAGGTTTCTTAGCATGGGAATAGTTTATGCATTGTTTTAGCGTGGTTTGAAAAAGTGTGTAGCATGGAAAGTATGTGGTCACATTGTTGGAAAATGGATTGAGAAAGTATTTTTCCAAAATGTGGAACACATCCAATGGCTCGGTTCTAGGCAAACAGTTTGCACATTGTTAGTGAAAACCATGAAACATAAACTAGGAAACCATGCATCTTGTAATTAATGTTATAGAAATCTTAATTAAAATACAATAACCCTCCTAGACAAACCTAAATTACTCCAATTTAAATGTAAATTGATTCCATAGCTTTTAGGTACCCCCTAGATCCATTTTGGCTTCCCAATCATTATCTCTTGGAAGATAGATGCACAAATCAATGCGATGATCATCTTCCAGTGAGTTCTTTTCATCTTCATATAGGATCTTCCTTCTTATCTAGATTACTATTTCCTACAATTTTTAAAATCATTATTATTTGTTTTTAATTTATGATTGATTTGGAACTGTAGATCTATGTTATCCCCTATCTTCTTTCAAGAAATATCTTCTTAGATCCAGTGATCACCATCGAAGGTGATACATTAGATATTTGCCACATTTGGATTCCTTAATATCCATGTATGTATTTCTATGATTTTACTTCATTTTATGTTTCATTTTTTATTAATAATTTATTGATATATTATTTCAAATATATAATACATGTTCTATGAAATTCACTCTTTAAATTCCTTATAAATTCTTCTTGGACCCAATTAAATTTGAATTAATTATGTCATAATTGAATGGGTATAATCTTGAATAGTCTAATATTTTTGTGAATTTTTTAAATGAAATATTTGTTTGGATTTATTTTCAAATATATTTAAATTGGTATTTTGATAAAATTGAGGTTTTTGGATCATGTTTTAATTTACGATGTTATCTTCCTTTATTTTAATTAATAGAACTGAACTATTAGACATTTTCAAAATAGTTTCAGACTGTTGAATTTATTAAATGACCAAAATCCCCAATTGAATCTTTTAATACTATTAATGACATTATTATTCATGGGTTATTTTTAAAAAAGTATTTATTCATTTTCTATGAGGTCTTAAACTCATGATTTTAAATTTATTCAATCGTTATTGAAATTGTAATAATTTTTTATAAGTTATATGGATGCACTGAAATAAATGATTGTTTTAATGGAAAATTTGGAATTTTTTTGATGAATTGATAATGTATGTAGATATTATTACCCTTTGAATGTTGATAATGTTTAGAAGTATTTTCAATGAATTTTGAATTGTTTTAATGGACCATTTTGAATTTTAATAATGAACTGTGAATGAAATTAGGTATGGTTACCCTTTTTTGGATGTTGAAATTATTTAAAAGGATTTGATTTGAATTGATAATCCTTGATGGAATGGTGGGCACTTTATGATTATCCTATCATTTAATAGTCTCCTTGTGTAACTTTTTTCTTGTACTTACCACTATTTGGTGTTGAAAAATGGATTATTCACATTGATGGAATTTGGGGTGAGAGTTAGATGAGTTATTAGGGAAAGTGCCCATGTTTGATACAGTTCAAGTGATCCTCATCTCTCTACTAACTCACTCACCGCTTTTTACTAGTCATGGTAACATGTATAGTTAGATGAGATGTCCTAGATATATGATTCACTATTAGACTCACACACTTCATGTGGATCCATAGAGAACGTAAAGGTTTCATTCTATAGACTTGCCACCATAAAGTAGGTGTGAGTGTAACTGGTTTTCTTAAGACCTATGTGAGTATATGTAGGAACAAAAATTAGTCATGTTGTATCTAATTAGATATTGTGTGGTGGACTCACTATCATAAATAGTTTGTATCGATGACAACCAAATAATTGATCTCGATAAAGGAACGTATTGGTTGTCACCATTTCGTATCAGTGTTTACTTGCTTGTTTCATTAATAATTATTATTTACCTTGAATATATTATATTGAATATTTTTCTTATTTCCATACCTAGTGAATATTCCTATCAAATTTTGACTGTCTAACATTTAATGTGAAAAGGTTTTCAAGGATTTTCAATAAAGTGTATAGTTTTTAAATGAAAAAATGGATTGTTTTACAGGTTTAGATTGACAAGAAATTTTTAATTATTTAAAACACACTTTTAGAGTAGTCCTATTATTCTCCAATTTTTACTCCTTTATTAGTGTATTTGAATTATCTTATGATGTAACATCATAAAATATTTTGTGTATTCCTACTAGTTTCTTTCTCTCACACACTGCTTTTACGTTTTAGTGTTTTCATACCTTTATTATCTTATAGTAGGTATTGGAGCTCTGTCCTTAATTTGTGGTTTCATAATTGTTTGACCATGGGTGGCTAACTTAGGACATGGTGGGTGGTTGTGGAACAATAGGAAGTAGTTTTAGTTTTTGTGTTCCGCTTTTAGTTTATTAGTGTTTCTTTGTACTATGACATGTATGTACTGATTTAAATATATATATATATGATGTTTATTTTATTTTATATTATTATTGTAATACTATGAGAGTGAAATAATTCCCAATTTTTTTTGTTAAATCCTAGTCACTTTTTGACATCCATAGTGATCGGGAATACTATTCAGGTTAATGGTGAATATGATTGGGCACCAGCTTAAATAGTATTTCGTGATGGTTCATTAAAAATGCTATCTGATGAGGTTTTTCATTTATAAAAAAATACATGAATTTGAAATTATTATGTTATTTTTTGTGATTCATGAATGAAATTATATTAATAATGTTTCAGGACTCAATCGGTAGTCTCTAAGCAGGTTCTTGATCACAACCCCTTCATGGTGATACTTGAGTTACTATGGTTTTTGGGACCTGTGTACTTCCTTTATGTTATTTTTTATGATGATAAACTCTGTTTATATTCCCAATGAAAATATATTTTATTTAGGAAATCTCTAATTAATTATTAAATTAGAATGGATGGATAACCATAGTGGGACAATGTTTTCTTGGTCTGATATACCATGAGGTATCAATCTGGCAGATCTAGAATTACATTAATAAATAGTGGTTTGGTTGGTGTGTAGTTTACTAGCCTACATAACTAAGCCTCTTAGAGTTTTAAATTGGTTCTAAAATTGAATACATATCTAGTTTCTCACAAGTGACTTCACTTAGTTGAGGATGGTTATGTGGGTTATAGATGTGGGTTGATTCTTTTTATGGTTTGGTTTTATCAAAGTTAATCAATTATCAAAAAATTTAAATCCCTTTTGAAAAATAAATTCAATCTTAAAATGTTTTTTGTATTGTTTTATGAGAATTTTTCCAACCACCAAAAATTTGTTTTATGAAATTTTTGTTTTATAAAACTAATTACCCAACACAATTATGTGATGTTATAAAATAATGTTTTATGATGATATTTTTGTTCGTAATGGAAAAAATGGAAATGGTTTGTTTAAATTTAAAATGTGATTAATGATTTTGAAACCATGGAATAATATAAATGTGATGGTATAGGTTATTCGAAATGTTAAATGATTTATAATAACATTTATCATTTTGAATTAAAATGGTAATCGTATATACATGGTGAACTCTTTTCTGTTATTAAATCAATATTGTTTTGATTAACATATGGTGTTAATTTGGTTAAAACTATTTTTTTATTTTTTAGTGTTCTTCAATGCATTAGTTGATATTCATATGCTATGTAATTTTTTAAAATTTCTACTGGATATTCAATCAAAAATGATAGAATAAAGATAGAATGTTTTCCCATGGTCTGGTCCCGAGGGTAGTTCGTCAGTTTTTAGTGAATTATAATTCCTTGTTGATGACTCTACCAGGACTCCATATCCATTCGTGGATCCTATTACCTTCTATCCTTATAACCCATACATGAATTCTTGGATTGTCTCCCATATTTTTAAAAAGGTGAAGTGGGTTCTATTGAGGTTGTTCCGTTGATTGAAGGTATAGATGAGATCTTTGATACAATGAAGAATCCTGAATCTATAAAGGGAAATTATACCCACTCATTATTCAAGGGACATGCTCAAGAGTTTTGGGAAATCTTGATCACCTCTATTATGTATGAAATGTTTCCATGGGAATTATTCGTGTTAGACTTCATTTAATGGATGTATCATAAGGAAGTGAAGAAAGAAAATTTTTTTGTTTATGGAGTTTTAGTCATGAAGATCTATTTGTTTTGATGTATTCCCATAAGTTATCACATTTGATATCATTCATACCTGGTTTAGTTGGTAATGAATTATGCAAGGCTATATCTATTAGATAGGTCTCCACCTAGACTATGTTACCACTATGCATATAGAATGGTCGATCTCCTCTCAAGATATTCTGGGAAGGGCCTTCTCAGCTAAAGAGGAACAAGAAAAAAATTAATAATGGATAAATTTCACATTAACAATAGAGTATGATCAGTCTCCTAGGGAAAATAATCTGACAACTTTGGGTTTCTTGTGCGGATAACCTGGTCATTATAATAAGATGGGTTCAAAATCTCTAAGAGTTTGTAACAGGTGTGTCCACTTAGTTCATTTTTAGGTTATTTAAGTTGGGAAATCATAAACTGAAATTTTAGTTGGGGATACCAGCTCCAGACAATGGGAAAAAAGATACTTCATGATAATTTGTCTCCATCCATAGTCCATAGTGTCAAGAATTATGAAGAGTGGAAGAGATTCTGGATGCTAGATATTTTACTCCAAATGTTGTTAATATTGATCCAGATAGTTGATTCTAATGTCACAGTGGGAACTATTTTAATTTTTTCAACTTGTGGCTTGTATGTTTTGGATACATCTTGTATTGGTATCTTTATGATGTAATCTCATGAAACCTGTCATGGGGAAGTTGTGGATTACTGATGTAAAATTGGATGTTTTCATGATATATATTTTTTTGTTCTTTGTTGTTCCTATTAAATTGAATTAATGGTCAAAGTTCAATTTTTTTTTGGAATGGATGATCTCCCTTGTGAGATTTTGTTTCCCTATTGTGAACTAACTGGGATGTTTGAGCTATTTCCTCTTTCACTTGGACAAAATCTAGAAATGTACTAGGGTAACGTGGATGATGTGTTTCTTTGATTGACCTGGAAAATGGTTGTGATGGAATTGGATTTGATGACCTAATTTTGGGTTTAGGATCACTTATGAAAATATGAGTTTTTCATTGAGTACATACCTAGGTAATAAATCCTTATTAGTTCTTTACCGAGCATGTGTAGGTTTGATCATTAATGTATCTTCGCTTTGAATAGTTGACTTATCTTTCTTGGGTTTATGGGATGTGTTGTTGTTATGTCACACTATTATCTTGAATCATTATATGGTGGAGAAATATATGATAGGACTCTAGTATTTATCATGTTTGGAGATGCATGATGATCACTGTCTTTTTAACATGATGTTGTTTGTGTTGTTATATATTTAATGAGTCTCATTTTTGGACCACAGATCGTTCACCTCACAGGATTTGTGAGGGAGTACTTTTTATATCATCATGTTATATCTTTTGGACTAGTTTGTTTCTGGAGATATAAATTTCTATGTTCTCGATTTTTTAACACCCAATTGCCTATATTTATGTGTTTTAAAAAAATTATTTGATTAAATAATGGTTGGGTATCTTCGTAGGTCATTTCAAGAGTTTTTATAGACATTTTTTGAAGGATCCTAGCCCATTGCACGGTTAGCACATGATTTGAGCATGACTTGAAAATATGTGAATTTTCGATAGTATGGGGTTTCATGGTTGGTGCAAGGTTTGACAAAGTGTTCATGAAAACCATGAAACTCTAACAGTGTCACTATTATGTGTGCACCGTTTATGCATGTTTAGAGAACAATGTGTGACTTTACCCTAGAACCCATGCATACAGAAATTAATGTAACATAAATATTAATTAAAATCCATAAAATAACATAAATTCATTAACACATTCTCACCCAAACCTCATCTCTTTGGAGATTTAATATTCAATCAAATCAATGATCATATTCTAGTGGATTATTTTCTTCATGATCATTGATATCTCTTCTTCTCTTCATTACTTATTCGTAAAGGTTGTTAAATCGTTTAAATTTTTTTGATATTAATTCATCGGTGTAGTAGTTTATATTTTGGATCTCTCCTAATTTATTTCAAGATCTATCTTCTTTGATTTGGTGGTATGCATAAAAGGTGACACATCTCGAATTTGTTGTGGTCAGATTCCATAATTTTAAATTAGGAATTTATATAATTTTATATCACTTTTTGATTCATTGATACTATATAATTCATTTATACATGTTTCCTACATTCTTATA
The DNA here is from genome assembly GCA_963277665.1 of Viscum album. Taxonomy (NCBI): domain Eukaryota; kingdom Viridiplantae; phylum Streptophyta; class Magnoliopsida; order Santalales; family Viscaceae; genus Viscum; species Viscum album. The sequence goes on from OY728159.1 coordinate 1,871,229,543, forward strand.
CAGTTTCAATGAAATTTAAACATTCAATTCCTTATAAAATATGCTTTGACCTTGTTACATTTTAACTTTTATGGCATTAATTGAATATATATAATCTTGATCTTTTTCATATTATTGTGAATTGTTTAAATGAAATGTTTGATTTATTTTTTTTAAATGAGCTTTTAAAGGGAATTTTTGTGAAATTGAGGTCTTTGGATCATCTTTTTATTTAAAATTTATACTTCCTTGATTTGAATAAAATGAATTGAACTATTTGAGCATTAAAAAATCGTTTTAAAAAAATGAATTTATTAAATAACAAGGATACCCCTTTAGATATTTCGATATTATTTGGAAACGTTTGTTCTTGGGATATTTTAAATTAATGATTTATTCTCCTAAAAAGAGGTTATAAACCCATGTTTTGAAATTTGTTCAATCCATTTTAAATTTTAATACGTCCTTTAAATATTTTATGGATTCTTTGAAATAAATGATTCTTCAAATGCATATTTAAAATTTTAATGATGAATTGTGAATGGATGTGTGTATTAATACCATTGTTAATGTTAAAACTATTTACAAGGATCTTGTATGAATTGAGGATTGTTTTATAGGCTTGTTGGAAATTTTAAAAATGAATTGTGAAAGGAAGTGGGTATGGTTATCCTTTTTGAATGATCAAAATATTTAAAAGTAATTAAATTGAATTGATGATTCATGTAGGCCTGGTTGGGACATTAGGATGATCATTTCTTATAATAATCCCATAATATAACTTTCTTCTTATACTTCCTTCCATTGTGTGTTGAAAATGGTATTATTTACTTATAGGGAATTGGGGGTGAGAGTGAGGTTTTTTATGAGGACCAGTGACCATGTTTGATAAGGATCCAATGATCCTTATAACTTGATTACCACACTCACCTCTTTTTACTAGTCATGGGAACCTCTATATTTGTAGGAGATATCAAAGATAAATGATTCATTAGTGTACTCACACCATTATAGTGGATCTATAGAAAACATGAAGGGTATAGGATATGGGATTGTAGTCAGGAATGGGGGTGTTCATGGAATTGGATCTCTTTGGACCTATTAGACAATGTGTAAGACCAAAAATAGGTCATGTTTTATTTGATTATATATTCTAATGTGTACTCACAATATCATCTAGGTTTTACACATCACATACATATACATGATCTTGATACATGATAATGTTGGTCGTCACCATTTCTCACTAGATTTTACATTATTAATTTATTTTTATTATGATTCATGACTCTATTGTATTGAATCTTGTACATGTTTTCATATTAGGTGTATATTCTTATGATTTCTTGATTATCTTACATTATATTGTGAATATATTCTCAAATATTTTCAAATTTTTTTTTGTTATTAAATGATAAAATGGAATGTTTTACCAGTAGAGTTTAAATAATGATATTAAAATGTTGAAAATCCTATTTTAAATAATCCTTTTATTTTACTATTTTTAATAACCTTTTAGAAATTTTGATTTATCTTCTGAAGTAACTAAATAGATTTTTTTTTGGATTCATACTAGGTTATTTAGAATACATATTGATCTTAACTTTTGGTGTTTACAACAATTTGTTATCTTATAGTAGCTATTTGTTTTCTCGCCTTCCATTGTGTGTTGTTTCTTGGGTGACCGAGGGTGGTGATTGGGGATATGGTGGGTGGTCATGGACCACCAAAAGGATAGTTTTATTGGTTGCGTTCTTCCATTGGTTTCATTAAAGTCTTTTTGTACAATGACAAGTTTATATTGATTTATATATATCTAGTGATGTTTCGACATTGTATTCTATTACTGAAATACTATGAGGGTGAAATTATTCCCAATAGTGTTGGTTAATGATTAGGTTCATGTTGTAGTCCTGTAGATATCAGTAATCCTCTTCAGGTTTGTGGATGATTAGCATGGTATCCATTTAAATTATATATGGGGTTGGTTTGTGGTAGGAGACCTATGCGAATAAGAGATACGTTGAGAATAGGTTACCAAACCACCCTCCAGGAAAGACAACACTCATTCGTGAAGATTTTTACCAATAAGAACACATCCCATTGTGTGTATTTTTGAGTTGTTTTAGCCTAGATTATATGTGGTATGGATTTCCCTTCTTTTACAACTCCCATGAGACATGTATTTTTGTGTAAAAAATACTATAAGTACTTCAATATAATTTTTATACTTAACTGATATTATATTAATATAAAAAACATTATTTACTCTTTTCCATATACATAAAATAAAAAATACTGTTGAAAGTGAATTTGTGTAGACTCCCACCTCCACAGAGTGACATATTCAATTTTTCACCACAAAATATCATCATTGGTTGTAAGGATGATATTGATGAATAATGTGACATATAAAATATAATGAGTATTACTAGTATACAAATTATAATCCACCTTATTTCCCCTTCATTTGTTGAGAAATTTTAAAGTTAACCCTGCATTGTGCAGACTATCATCTCTATGAAGTAATATATCTCATTTTTTGTCTAGTTCATCAAATATTTATTAAAAAATCTCAAAATTATCCTTTTTTATAATGATATTATTCCATAATAAAACACTTTCATAACCATTCTCAACTATTAATTATGATATTTTTATGTTTTATTTCTATCTAACTATCTACATGAACAATGATATAAAACTCTATCACGGATGACATTGGGTAATTAAATACTATAATTATAAAAATATAACAATAAAATAATTATTTTATTTTGGTTCTGTAATTGTTTTATTTATTATATAACTTATTATTCAAATATCATCATAGATCTTAAAATTACCAAAATAAAACGGGCTAATTCCATATTCCTGTAGTAAAACTATTAAACTAATGGAATGAGATAAAATAATTATAAATAAATATAATTTATCTATTCCAGTATCATAAATGATATAGTAATGATGAAATTTGGGTGAATAAAGAACAATAACCCCACTATTATGAAAGTAGTTCTAAACGATCAAAACAAGATACAAACTATCAAATATACACGTATACAATAATTATAAATGAATTTTATAAATTTTAACATGTATGAAAAAGGATATAAAAATGGATATGGAGGCAGTTATTTCTATTATATTGTATATTCAAGAACTGTAGTATATGTCATGAATAAAGGTAAGGGTTTAATTATCTCATTTTTAAATCCATGAGACGTATTTGATATTGCATACCATAATTCATTTTATATGGTGTAATGAAAAACCAGCTAACATAAATATAATAAATATATTTTATTTCATGATATTTTAATTTCCATTTCATGGTATACCTCATAGGTTCTATAATTGTAGATTTACCATTACAGTAAGGATTTTTGTTAACTCAAATCCCTTTATTTGGTTATAATGAATAATCTAGAACTTATTTATTCAAATATTGGTAACATCGACCCTAATATATTATTTTATTGATACATCTATTTTAATATAGACAAATGAAATTTTTTATTCAAATATCCCCCTTAATTTATTTGTTCTCAATTGAATTTATATAATTTGTCAGTATATTTATCATCATCTTTAAATATGGTTTCCCCTCCTCTAAATTTTCCATTAAAAAGAATTTTCTTATTTATATTAGGAAATATAATTATGTTTCATATCATGTGAAATTCATATTTCGATTCAAATCTATCAAATAGAAGGCCTTATACTATTTTTACAATGTGTGTTTTCAACAATAGTATTTCAGAATATTTGACTGGTTTTCCATCCATTCAAAATTAAATGTTATATCATCAAATACACATTCCTTATCGATAAAATTTATCTCTTTTCCAAACTATATTATTCAAAAATAATTAAAAATATATTCACTTCACATTCTAGAAACATTGGTTCATTTTTAAAGCTCTATTATTAAAAATTACAATTAAAATTGAATTTTTTAACAGTGTTTGCAAAACTAATTATTGAAACCTTATATGTATTTTAAATGTTCTATTATTTAATGTTCGGTTTTGAATTTAATAGTTTTCAATGTTTTTACTTCACTTTTTTGGAAAATAGTTTTCAACATAACCATAACATAATATTTTACACTAATGATTAACGTTTTTTTTATAATATTTTATAATTTATCTTACATTTTTCAATTTATATTTAATTACCTTATCTTCGTATAACTTTTTTTTATAAACCTCCATGAAATATTCTTATGAAATAATCTTTTCAATTAATTGAATTATTATTATCAATCATTTACATTCTCAAGGTCAATTTGTTTGATACTGTTTTTAAATTATATAATACCCATTTTCATTCAATGTATTCTTCATAGTATGAATTTTTATATATTTTGTGTGTGGAAGACATTTGAATAGTTTTTCATTCTTGGATTGTTTCAGAATGATAAATACCTATATTGGATTGGGTCTAATATATCCCTGAGATGGTTTGGGTATGATAAATCCATAATATGGTTTGTGTCTGATAAAACACTATCATAGTTTAGGTTAGATAAATCTCTGTTATATTTGGGGTCTAATAAATCCATGACACGATTTAGGTTTGATAAGGACCTGAAAATGTTTGCATCTAATAAATCCCTAAGTTAATTTGGGTTGGAAAAATCCATGATATGGTTTGTGTTAGATAAATCATTGAGATGGTTTGGGTAAGATTAAAACCATAGATGGTTGGGTACCGGTAAAGACTTCCAATACAATGGTTATTTATTATATGTCATGATATAAGGATCTTAATCATTGAAATTATGTTTTTTCATAGTAAGAAGAATATTTATTATTATTTTTTACGTCATGGTTCATGGAATTTTTTTCACAATGCTATTATTTCCATATTATAATGTTTTTCAATGGTATTTCTTATTATAATTTTTAAGGATATTCTATATTTCCTTGTCATATGACTATGATTATTCGTCATGGATAATGTTTATGACCTCATGATTCCACACACTTTTTGAACAATATTTGTTTATCATTTGAGTTTGCATTTCATTTTATCAGGATTTATCGAAAAATATTATTATTCATACTTATTCAATGAGAATTTATCCACTTATAATGTTTTCAAATATGAATATTATTAATCAATTTATGATATGTTAAAAATATTACGTTAATTTGGGTCTGCTATCACACCTTTCATATATTTATTTTTCCCTTGTTATGGGGATAAATATAACATTTGTTTAATCTATATAGAAGTATAAGGATATTTAATTTAAATAAATATTTACATGTATTCAAAAGGAAATTAACTTTATATTTCGTCCTTAAAGACACCAAACCAAAAGTATATCTATGTTGTGTTAAAATGTTGTGAGAATTAGTACTAATTTAAAAATTGTGTTATTTTATATTGGATTATTTCACATGTTATCAATGTTATTTTAAAAGGATTTTTTAGTATCAGTCCTTAGATTGTAGTTATAGGGAACCTTATTTGATATCAAAGGAATCCATGGTTATTTTATGTATTAATTTTGTGATTTTTGTATTACGATAATGGAGAATTTTCTAAATATATAATGATTATTCTAAAGGATAATTCTATATATAGACTAAATCTCAACCCTAGTTTAAGATGAGTGGGCCTAAGACAAAAAACATAGTAAGATACTCCCAATGGATATGAAATAGTTAATAATAATTCTTTATAATAATCAATTACAAATAATTATTTTGTGATGTTGCACATTATGTTAGGGAAACTAATAGAAAAATGATCGTGGATATCCATGGATTTAATAAAGAGATTCATAGGTTTTACAGAAAGTATCATATGATAAATTAATGTTTGATAGGGAAAGATATATTAAAATTTGATTTTTTTATATAAATATTTTTTATAATATCATATTGATTTCGGTTTTAAGAATTTGATTTATGTTATCACATATTTGACGCTAAGAATTGTATGTATCTTGAAATAGTTATGTTATACAAGAAAATGATAGAGAACACTTAAATGGGTGATAATATTATTATATTACTACAATGAAGGAAAATATGAGTATCCTAGTTTTACCTATAGTAGTGAGTTTAATATCATAATTGAAAATAAATATTGGAATTGTTACATATTTTCATTTTTTAGTGATGTTTATTGATGATATTTTTTTATTCCCTTAATTTTATGAGGGATATGAGAAGCATCTAAAAATTTTCTTTATTTTATTTCCTCAATTGTTTTGAAACATATATTAAATGGTATTAATAACAATGAAATTTTATTTTATGACAAAATTATATTATGGGGGATAAGTATTTAATAACACATGATTGAGGGATATAATTACATTATGTTTAACATACACTTGATATTAGGATAATTATGGGTTGGTATTTGTTTATAAAAGTGATTTAGATAATATTGATAATCTTGGAAATTATTATTGATTTTATAAAATAGTTATCCATGATATTTTTTATAAAGTTGACCACATTTTTGGGGATTTTGGTATATATTATGTAGCTTGTGATTTTATGATGGGATGGTTAATACCATTTTTTGGTTAAATATAGTTTTATTTTATTGATAAATATATAGTTTCACTATTGTTTAATATCATGGAGATTAAAATGTTTTTGGGAAGGGTATGTTTTAGAGAATATATGATTATGGTATATATATACTTGGGTATATGATTTTGTGAAAGATTAATATTATTTGATGAATGATAAGTAACATAATGTTTCCTAAGAACGTACGATAGATTTCATATTATAATTTATATCTCAAATGAGAAAAATTTGATGGACACATTTACATACATTCATTGGTAATTAATAGTAAAACATTCATATATATAAATTATTTACTGTTGAAAAATTTGACGACCACAGAATTGGGATTCTTTAAATTAATTCCATATCCTATTGTTTTCACAAAACACAACAAAAAACTAAAATAATATATAATATATTTATTTATAATGAAATTTAAGAATAATAAAATATCAATCAAATAAAAATTGATTTTCATGAATAATAAAATGTAGGCAAAAGCTGATTAATAATAGTTATGTTTTTAAAAGGCAATTTTCCACAAAATATTTTTTCATTATATATATTTAAATGTAAATGTATAATAAAAATTTATATATTTTAGAATTAAATTTTTTTAAAAAAATAACAACATTTTTCATTACATTGAAATAAATTTTCTTAGTGTTATTTTTTTGAAATTTTTCAAAATTAATTATTTATAGGTTAAGAGTTTAAAAAAATACTTTTGAAAATATCATCACTTTTCTAAAATTTCAATAATACAAGAATAACATAAAAGTGATTAGAAAATTATATATATAAAAATATATTTTTAAAAATTAAAATAAATCATTTATATCTAATGTATTTAAGTTATTATACCAATATTTATATTTTTGAAATCATAAGCAATATTTTACTCTGAATTTTTTTTTCACATATATTAAAATTATTTTTTCAGATATTATTAAAATCAGATATAAAAATTTAATTTTACATTATAAATTAAATGTTTCATAATATTTTACAAGTTAATTTTCATTTTAATGAATAAATTTATAATCACTAATGTTAAAGTTAATGGCCATGATAATATTAAAAATGATATTTTCAAAGAATTTCTTTGTTAATATTGTTTTGTTGTTATCTAATAAACCAAATTCATCACTTTTAAAAAATAAATTTAATATAATTTTAGGTATATTTATAAAATTAATACGACTCAATCAATTGGTAATCAATACTATATAATATTAGGAAAACATGAGGTTAAAAACAACATTTTCAATAATTCTGTTATATATATATATAATTCTTCAATTAAAAAGTTATCATTATATTATATACAAATTTAATAAGATTAAATAGAGTGTATTTTTAGGTTCATAACACAAAATATTGAATGAGGGGTATTTAAAACTACTTTTCATGGTTAGAAAAAATAATAGTAAAAGGTAAAAACCCAAAGATAAAAGACTTGAAACATGTCAAAAAATCAAAAAAAAATTAATTGTAGACGATATATTAACCATAACCCAACTCAAATCCAATTATACATCATTATTTGAAACTTTTAACAATTAATTATTTCATTCCATTATTGATAAATAATGACAATTCACAATAGTGGTCATTTCATCCTTTTGTAAAAGGGAAACACATCGACCCCTTAATGCCACACATATTACATTGAATTTATTAATTATTTTTTAAAATATTTTTTCACAATGAAAACTATCTCAGGTTAATAATCATATGTTCTAAATTATTTAGCATAATCTATTCACTTCCTTGGAGTCTATTAATATATATTGCTAGGTCCCAATGTGACTATTACTTAATCATTATCAAATTCTTCTTACTCTTTTTCTTCCAAAAATTACTTAGACATAGAAATATAATAAATTTTGTATCATTAGTATATTAATGTGTTATTTTATTAAAGAAATAACCAATATTTTTCAATGTCTTCTATTTTTTTACCACAAATTATCGTCACTAGTTATAAGGATGTAATTGAATACTCAATTTAAAGTAAATAATATAATAATTCTTATAAAGATTCAAATTATAATCCATAATCATTCCCTATCATTCATATAAAATTTAAACATTAACCATGCATTGTGTGGATTACCACCTCAATAATGTAACATATCATGTTTATCAACTCATGATTCCACATTCTATTTTCATGGTTAATGTTTTTTCATTTGAAATTGAATTTTCTAATATCAAGACATATTGAAAACACTTATTCCTCCATATTATTTTTAAAAATAAATCTAATCCTTTTCCATTTTTCTACATATACCTATAAAATAACCCTTAATAAAATATTGAAATGTTTTTACTAACTAAGTGTTTGATCTCAACCATTTATAATTCTTCCTTTCTCTAATTTATGAAGATATTTATATTATATAAGAAGTAAATAAGGGACTATATAGGATATTTATTATGAAGAAATGTTCACATGTGGTGTAAAATAAATTTCTTATATAGGTGGACCTCAAAGACATTGAACTATAATGTTCTTCAAGATATGTGATACTATTGTGAGATTTTATAAAAACATGAAATTTGTGAAAGTCTAAATTGGATCATCACACATGGTATCACTGCTAATTTATAAAAGTACATGTTTTTAGTACAAAACATAAGAGTGTTTTTTGGAGTGCCTCATAAATGTAATATAGAAGAATAAGAAGAGGATGTGTCTATACAAAATATAGACAACATCAAAATAGTCTAATAATGTGTATGTACTCCTAAATAATGGAAATAAAAAAAATTATGTCCCATTATTTCTCAATTACCGCCTCTTTGGTGGGATTCAAATAATGAAAAGGGAAAGATTGTGGTTATTCCCCACCCCTTACTTGAGGAAGTAGACCCCCAATAATTGATGTAAGATTTAATAAGTATGAGGGAGATTCAAAGTTGTTATGGACACTCAATATTGAGTTAATCAAGGGAAATATTCCCATGAGGTATACACTCCCTATAAGGAATCTTATTTCTCTTATAACAAATATCTAAAAAGAAGATAAAATTTCTATAACAGAAAGAGAAGGACTAAGTTTTCCTAAAAACATGGGATCTAGATAAATGATTTATATAGATACCAAGGTGGAGTAATATTAGAAATTCCATCCATTAGGATTGAGTCCATTGTAATTATGGGAAATTTACTTTAAAAAAAACTCACACTAGTTATCAGTATCAAATAAAGGAAAACACAAATGTATGGATCTTCTTGAAACTACCCTAACCCAAATGGCCACCGAACCTATTCATCCATCCATGAATATTGAAAATATGGAATAATTTGCATCTATATTTGAATAAATACAGGTTTATAACGAACAAATGAAACTGAAATGAATCACACACTATGAATGGATGGGTGTGACTCTTCCTTCACACAAATTTAAAAATAAAACTTCTATATATTTAAATGGAATTGGGGACCCAGTGTTTCATTTTATGTATTTCATATGTCAATGTGTTATCATGATAGAATCCATAAAACTGAAATATTAACCTAATATCAAATTCATTGTGAAGAACATAGAAGGAAAAATAGTAATCATGTATAATAATATGCCAACCAAATTGATTGTAACATTGGAAGGCCTCCATCAAAAATTCCATTACAAATTAATTTAATAGATGAGGATGTAGACAGTTCTCATCATCATAAAATGTTAATAAATATAAAATGGGAGAGTATTAGACAATATTTCCCAACAAAAGGGTTTAACCAATTTTGTAAACATATAACTCCCTCAACATGAGTTACTAGGAATAATTATTGAAAATATATGTGATGAGTTATTAATGGATCACATCATGGAAAATTACATTGGAGGTTATAATGAAAAATAAACATATTTATAGAGTTTGTAGTATTCCATTTTGCGGATAAATCCCCATCTTTTTAAAATTCCAATATTTACTAGAATAAGGATTATAAATGTAGAAATAACAATTTTTTCATTTAATCTGAAACTAACACAAAATATGGAAATAGTGACCCAAGATTTTCATACACGGATATTACAGAATTTTCGAGGAATATTCGATAAATTACATTAACACAATCATAAGGACCATAATATTTTAGTGTTATTGAATACTTGGAACAGAACCATCTAATATAGTTAATGTTGTTAAACATTTCCCAAAAGATATTCTCATTTAGTACTATTCATAGACATACCCTTCGTACAACCATTCTTTATAACAATTGGAAAAGAAGAATAATAAATGGGGATCTCAAATTCATATCAAATTTAAACATAATAGATATCAATCATGATCACATGAAAGAATAAGATAAGAATAACGATTTGTGATCCTGAATACAACATAAAAGTTCATACCCAACCTATTATAGATCATAAACATGAGTAATGAAATTAAAAATAAAATTTCTGAATACATAGACCATAAGTGTGATAAATAATTATAAATAAATCATTAACCATAATATAATGACACTAATTCGTGGCACCATCATAAATATTGAAAATCATTTCATCTGTCTGGTTAACTACTGTGACCATCAACATAGTGGATCAGAACACACCTATTTCCCATAGTGCACCAGCCTTGTGGATTTTTCTCCCATTTTTATCTTAGGAGATATAATTCATTATCAAATTCATTATATGGAGATACATGTCATACACATATTTGGTTATAATATAAAACCCATCTTTGGTTATAATGTAACCACCGTCACAGAATGAAAATCCAACATATGTGTTCCAAAAGATTTTAAAAATTTATAATTTCATAATACATGAATATAATCGGGATACATAAACATTTTATCATATTTTAACCAATGAAAATAAATAGGTTTCTTAATGATAAAATCATAACTCAAGAAAAAATAAGTGGGTTTTATAAGAATCATATCTTAGTATAACCCTTGAAAATTTTGTGGGTTTCATAAACATCAGTTAATTATAAACATAAAAATTTCATAAAATTAATAAGAACAATATTTTTGGATTATAACCCTAGTAAGGCATAGGTAACATTAAAAAGTCTAATCTTAGATGGAAAATAATTTAGATTAATCATTTGAAATATATATTGTGGAAAATCACTTTTCATTGAAACTAATTTTATAAACAAACTTCCTTTTTGAATGTAAATATATTTTATAATAAACACTATATATTATAATTACGGGTTAAACACAAATAATTTCCATGATGGAAGACTTTTATTCATTTTATATATATTAAAATGATTTTTTTTCACATTATCAGTAAAAAAACAAGAATATCTTTTGAAATGATATTAACATTCAATTATGTTTTTTAATGTAAAACATGGGTAAAAAATTATTTTCTATATACTATGAGAATATTAAAACATTTTTTATAACTTTTTTTAAAACATAGTTTTGGATGAAAAATGATTTTAGAGATATGAGAAAAAAAAGTAATGTTTTCTGAAAAGAATAATCTCAATTATATTAAGTACCAATGTTTGGAAAATGATAAAATTATACTATAATATCATAAATAACTATAGGAGAAAAATAATTAACGATAATTTCTAAGAGTTAGATCATTACATGAAAACATTAGATAATTAATCATAATTAATGCCGATAAACGATGAGATTGCAAAATAAAAACCCTTACTACTTTGGAAACATTAAAACATAAGAAACATGATGGAAAAAAAATTAAAATTAATATATCAATACAGTAAATAATTCCATGATATAACATGTAAAATTTATTTTATGTACACCTTTTTTGAAAATATAAGACATAACATAATGTACATCTCAACGAAGGAAAATTGGGACAATCATCCATAACTGCTTTATAAGTGTTTTATCCTTACTCCCCATGAAAGGGATATCATAAAATAGATATGTAAATCCCAATAGTTTTAATTATTATAATAATAAAATAAATTCAATGTATTTTTACACACTATATAAAATAAATATGAGGTGAACATCCCTGTGTCTCATGGAAGTAAAAAGTGAGACAAAATCCATTACTTATATACGGAATTAAATCACCCTCACTGGAAGATCATATATAATAAATTAAATTTTATTATATATATATAAATTAAAAAACCTTATTTATAGTTATCATAGCATATTTAATTTTTTATGACCTTTTATTACACATTTAATAACAATTTAATGTTAATGTTATGTTTTGGGTAATAACGGATATGTTTTTCATATATGTTTTGATTTGTTATTTTTTCCTTTTAAATTGATCATGGATTCATAAAATCCATAATTATAACCATGTTATAAATTTAATACGTATTAATTATATATTTATTTATAGTAATCCCTAAAATTTATTGATAGAAAATGAAATACAATATTCATGGAGATGGTAGGTCGTACGTATGCATGGTCATTATTTACATAATCATGTTATATTGAATTAAAAAAAGTAGGTGATCTATAATATCAATTAAAAATAAATTTAATGTCATATACATATCATATTATCATTAAATCTTTTCTTAAAACCATTCAGGTAAAGCACGAATGAATCTCATCGCTTCGCGAGGTAGTAGTATGTCACACACAAGAACACCATTATCATATTCCAATAAAATATATGATACAATGGAATGAGTGACATAACAATAATAGAATCATAATAACATTATAAATATAACATATATAATTTATAAATTAAATACACATCATTATGTCTAACCTCTAGAGGTTGTAATGGAAAAATGAATGACATCAATTCGTTAGGCAGTAATCATCCTTATACATGGAAGATTATTTCATAACCCATGTTTTTGAAGTAGAGATGGTTATATGAAATTAACTTTTTCATAAAATCTTCATTGTATATGTATGATAATATGTTTATCATATAATCATTATATTACAATATTTGAGCAATGTGGATTAATAAATAAAATAATGGTTCTCATTGAAAAACATTACATCTTCTATGGGTATTCTCCTTACGAATGTAGTAAATATTTATTAGGTTTTATTTATCAATGAATTAAGTCTTATAAGATGATGGTAGGTATTTTATGTGATTTTTAAGGTCCTATACTATTCAATTAGGAATTACGGTTTGAATAAGGGAGGAGTGTGGGTGGCCTTTTTGAGGGGCAGAAGACACACTTTGTATTTTCGGAAAGAATTGAGTGCTATGAAATATTTCATATATAAAATTAGTAAAAAATTTACCCTAATGTAAAATTACTGGTTTAATGGTCAATATATAGAAACAAAATAGTTTTTATAAATGTTTGTAACTTCTTTTTTACCTTATATATTTAGTTTAACCCCATAGTATAATTAATTTTACCTTATCCGTGGTAATTAATTATATATGTATTCACTATTTGTTTTGGTGAAATATTAATTTAAACAAATAAAATAAAATAAATTATTTCTATTAAAAATATTGGATCCATTTTTCTAAATCTCATTCCAGGAATTGTAAAAATGTAGGTAAAAATTAATCTGATAGACGTGATGAGAATGTAGGTTTTTAAAGAGAAAATGATTAGATGTTTTAAAAGTTATCATATATAAATTTAATTTAAAATTTAATAAAATGAAATAAAATAAAAAATGGATATATAATTTTTCTAATTTGACAATAAAATAAACATTAAATATAATTTAACCAATAAATAAAATAAATTTTTTATTGGAATTAAAATTCAACATTTTCCACTAATCATCAAACAAAATGAAACATTTTTTGAAAAATCACAAAAATTCAACATAAAAACATTCATATTGTGATTTAAAAAATTTATACTATTTTTTCATATAAATTTTATAAAACTATAAAAAAATTGTTTTAAAAAAAGTGCACCTCAAAAGGCCGCAAAACGACTTCGTAGGAAAATTATTTTTTAGCATATAATTTAATATATATATATATATATATACATATATCTATTTTCATGGAAACACATGAAAAGAATTATTATTATCTTATTGAATATATAATATAAATATATCATTAAAATAATTTAACAAATTTGGATAGTTTATTTTATTTAGGTAGAAATGAATTTTTTCAAAAAATAATTGTTTTGCATAAAGAGATTTCCTTTAATCTCAAATAGTTTTTATATTCATTTATAATTAACTGGTCAAAAAATAATTAATCATATATACATGTTTCAACAATATTTTCATAATTTAGTTAATCATATTAATTCCTTCCTTACCAAAATCTATGATATAACAATCATATTAAATACAAATATTTCAATTGTATGTCACGTTTCATTTAAACATGGTGTTGTGGTTAATTCCAGATAAACATGGGATTATATGTGACATAGTAAAAACATAGGTTAGTATATAACACAAGATAAAATCAGTGTTTTGTGTAAAATAATCTATCTAAAATATTAAATATATATTTTAAAATTATTTCATAAAATCATGAGGTGTTACTTTCAATCATCTTAAAACAATTTTTCCCTCAAAATTTATACCTCGATACCAAAAAATAAGGATAATTTTGAATCATTACATCATTTTTTTCTCATGTAGCTTCCTCAATATTATGGTTTCACCAAAAAAATTTACCAGGTTAGTGTATTTTCTTTATAGAATTTGTTTTCCAAAACAAAATCTCTACCAGTCTTCACTCATAAGTAATATCATTATTAAGATGTATGATGTAACAACCGGACCCTAGACACCCAGAGTTGGTGTATTATTACATAACATTGGAATGATTACAAGGAATCAAGTCTCAAATGAGCGATCAGTTTAGAAGTCTTGGAAAATTTATTACATAAATTAACTTTACATTACAATTCCAAACATAAAACACAACATTGATAGTTCATTGAGAACACCATTATTTTCTTTATCTTAACCCTTTATATCAATAATAATACACATATTGTATTCTAGGGAAAATAAAACATAATAAAGGGGTGAGCTCAAACGCTCAATAATGGTAAGAAATACAACAGAAGATAACATAAATATTAGACATGGTGAATAATTTAAATCACATGCCTTTGCAAATAATAAACATGAATTCTTTTATGGCCAGAATATGAGATGAGTAAATTGTGACACAGTAAAGCATAGTCATGGTTATTCTACTAGTTGAATATCCACATGAACCATCAATATTATATTCATAATGAGGGAATGTATAATGCAATACATTTTGAAACATTTTTTCAAGGTCTTGGCCAAGACGTCTACAAATGATTAAGGCCTAGGCCGAAACTATATATCAAATTGGGAATGGCCTTGGCCAATTCCCCGTCTAGTTTTCTCATGAGACCTATTGTTGCATCGAGGAGCTATAGCGGTCTCCACTTGTCTCTTACTATGTCCAATACATTCTTCATATGAAAAGGTTTAAACATAACATAAACATGCATATTAGAACTAGCATACAAAATGTCAACACTTTAACCATAAACCATGAATGGTATAAAAATAGAATATCAACAGTCAAACATATCATAACTCATTCAATACAATATATAATATTATATTATAATAAATCAACCTGAATAAAAAATAATATCTAGTAAAGGATGCTGACATAGTTGAAAATGACGAGTAAAAACTTTTGACAGAAATAACCTTTTTGTAAAATCATTTAAAAGACACACATTTATAATGGAATCAATTTAAAAGATATTTCTGAATCAAAGTGTTCCATACCAATTTGAAACTTTTGAAATGAATTATCATTTCAAAACATTCTTGTTCATATAAATAAATCTTTAAAACCATTTTGAAAACATGGAAATTAATTAAAAATATTTAGAAAGAAAAAAATTTAAAAAAATTAAAATATTGATATTTATAAAGTTTACATTTCACAAATCCATAAAATATTAATTTTGAAATAATTTTTATGAAAAATGGTCATGGATGATAAAAATATCCCAAAAAATACTTACACATAAACAATCTCAGATAATAATGAGATTGAGAAATTAACCCTTACCAATTTGGTAACTTACGAAACATACACCCATGAAAGAATTATCATACAATGAATATGTAATTACAAATAAATTAAAGGTTATTACATAATGAATACAATTATGGGCATGAAATACACTACCTAAAAGGAAATAGTGGCAATATGGCATGAATCTCATGGGAATCAGGAGTGAGATGAAAACCCCTTACCTTGCACTTTCCATTAGTCGAGTGTATGTTTAGCCTCTTATATGAAGATCTTAGTATGCTATTAAAGTATAAAATAACCATATTAGTATTTATTATATCATACATGATTCATTAATGACTTTATAATACCCACTTAATAATAATTTCCATGTTAAATTAACATTTCGGGTAATAATCACTTTCATTATCGTACATGTTTTAACATGTTACTCTTCATTGTATCATTTATCTCAATATTTAAATATTTACAGAATATAAAACATTATTTAAATATCATAAATATTTAGAATATAAATATTTATAATAGACATATATATGAAATGAAAGTCACCGTTTATGGAGACGGTAGTCTGTACGTACGCATAAACGCAGTTTCCAATTTCATATCGTATTGAATGAAACAAAGTGAATAAGATATATGTAAGTACATATATATATATCTACTAGAATTATTATTTCATATATAACATAATTATTAGTAATATATATATATTTATAATCATCGATGAATGGTGAATGTGGAAATGAATCATCGCGTTGTCGAGACGGTAATCCATACGTACGCAAGAGTGACAATATCATTTCTATAAAGAAGTGGAATTGGATGGTATATTGATTTTACCGAGACATTATAATTTTTATTTTAATTATTTATATATATATTACTGATCATTATACCCTTCCAAATAACATAGTGTTGAATGACAAATTACACCACAACGAGGAGAAGGTAAGTCGTACGTACAAACGCATGGTGACATTATCATTCATAATATGGATAGAATAATGAATATAGTTGTTCCATATTTATAATTACATCACAGTATATATAATATTCTTGAGATATTATTTTATAATTGAAACAACAAATAAAGAGTAAGTGGAAGAATATGAGAACACGAAAGATGGTAGTGAAATCATTAACCTTTCTTCGGGTTCTTCATTTTTATTTGATCAATATGGATCCATAGGATGGATTTATGACTGAAGGAAGTCCTCTATAATGAAGGCATGATATTTTAGAGAATATTTGGGCAGGTGTTGGCCGATCCAAATGGCTTAGATGGTGTGAATTATAGTGAAGGAGGAGTGAACTTTTATAAGAGGGGCGAGGGGCACCTTATGAAAAACGTAAAATATTATTTTATAATAAAATAATTTTCGGTTTATAATGGCTCCAAAATGGATTATTTAATGGATGAGGTGGTTATGGGTCGAAAGCCACTCAGAAAAATATTTTAGACTGGTTTAGTTCACTATTTTAACCTTATCTTTTAGATTTAACTCTTAGTTAAATAGTTTGGCATTTACCATGTCTCTTTGTATTTCGATATTATATATTTAATAAACATACTATATACTTTTAATATAACCCCAAGTGGTTCATTATTGTTACCCATATCATTATATAAGTCTTTTGACCAATCCTTATATTTTTAGGAATATTATATTAATTAATAATATAATATCTGTTTTTAAAAACTCTTTTATTTCAATTTTGATACTATTTGGTATTTTGTTTTTGCTAAATTCATAACACCATTATTATTTCGATCCAAATTTATTTAACCAACCCTTATATGTCATATTAACCTAGAAAAATAGTTTAATTCATAAAAAGTCTCAAATACCATTTATTTGAATATTTATAATATCAATTATTTTAATATTTCTTTAATTAGGTAATTACTGCATCATCATTGTGTCATAAATAAATTAAATTATTTAATGTCTAAAAAATATAAATAAAATACCATTATGTAGTAAATCCTTTTATATTTCTAATTAATATTTATATTTGAATTTATCTTATGTATGACTCTATATTAAAAATGTTTTAGTTATTAAACATTGATTTTAACTCTTTTAACTCTTGTCTAAATAAAATAATAACAAGTTTCCTAATCTAAACCATGTTGACCAGATAGGATCATATTTTATTCCTAAGGTTGTTTTTTAGTGTAATTATACTTATCCAATAGAATTAGTACATGTTTTAGGGTAATACTAATACATTTTTAGCCTTAATTACCCTATTTACTTTTAACCATGGTAAATAAAAATAAAAAGATAGTATTCACAAAAAATTATTTTCATCTCATTGAACCAAATTTTATTTACTGATATCAACCATGTCTCTCAGATATTTGAAATTATACTCACAGAAGTGGTAAAATTACATTTTATGTCAATTTTCAAATTCTCATAGGAGGCGGGAAAAAGACGGTGAAAAGTTAAATAAAATTTTTATATATCTAAAATTATTATAAACTACCTCCAATGAATTAAATTGAACTAATAAGGGTATTATGTATCTATTTTTACCTAAAATAAATTTAAATAAAATTAATATTTATTTAAATAAAAATTCTATTTTAAACTATAACTCAGTGTTTTTCAGTATTCATAAAAAATTGAATGTTTTCAGAAAAATAAAAAAAATTCACCCTAAGCTAATTTTGATATTCCAAATCTAAAAATGATGTCCATTTTGAATGATAAAATTTATAAAATTTCAAATAGTTGGTATTACTATTTATATCGACTAGTTTGATTGGTTGTGGTGTGTTATAACTCTATGTTGTGTACAACACACACAACTGTATTATTAAAAGATAAGTGTATCGTGGAAGCTTGGGGTGAAACATTCTCCCCTCCTTCAATAAATTGTTTCCTTGAAATTTGAAAATGTTCTTAGAAAATAAAAGGTTGAAAATAGAAAATAACATGGTGGGGAAACCCACATCGGAAATTGGGTTAATAAAATTTTGTCTTAAAAAGAGGAAAAGGGTAATGAAAAAGTCACCACCAAATTATGATCTCGATTATGAGAAAATTGGTTTCAATTATTGACTCATAATTATAAGAAAAATGAAAATATTTATAGGGAGTGATTGAGGTCATCAGTCACAAAAAAATGTAGAATTGAGGGCCTCAAAGCCATCAATCTATGATGATTTAAAATATCATCTATTCAACAAAACATAAAGTACTAAGACAAAACATTTTTAGTTATAAGATCCCTTACCTAAAGTTTATGAATTAATTTCTCCATATAATAAGAGATGAATATATATATATATACTTGAAAAGTAGAGTTCCCTCCTTTAACTAATTTCTACCACAAACTCATCTTTCACTATAAAAGATAATATAACATAAAAAAATATTCTATTTATCCTATTCATGTAGGGTTCCAAAAAAATGAATTTATAATTCATCTACCAGTATTTTTTTTAAAAAAACTACATTATTCAATCCAGGACATCACATGGACCAGTGGTAGGCAATACACCCTTGTCCCCCTTCGATTCATAGTTCAAGTCTCGTGACCTTACTGGATGCGACATGTTTCCTCCAGACCTCAGGGTTTTCTTTTTATGGAAATCCAAAATAATCTCAAACTAGATTTATCCAAAATAATTCTGTCCAAACTCACAGTCCAAAATTTATAAGTAAGGTAAACATAATGAAGAGCCTTTTTTCCATGTAATAACATGTGAAAACATTTATCATGTATTCTTGTAAAACATTGAAACATCCTGAATTGCCGTAAAACCTTATTGATTACATTCATGCTCCCTAATTCCTTATAGAATACTAGATATACTCCTTCTATCCAAAAAAATGTTGTAAACTCCAACAATGATGGAATATACAAATCATTAATCAGTTTATAGGTAGTCATGAATATCCAATATATTTTATTCAAATCAACCATCGCTTATTCCAAAATCACTACCTCATTATCGGGACCATATTAAGGAATACCTTTCCTTCAAACATGTATTTCCAAAAATTGTATCTTACTATTATGTCAATTTTCATAGAACCATATAATCTCAAATACTAAATAAAATAGTACAATAGTACAATCCTTAATTATCTCCATAATTCATATAACCAGTATATTGTTGATACAACACTCAAATGATACAATACATTAATAACAACATAAAAACTCTTAATCATTCAACTTCGTCTTTGGTATTATCATAACTAGATTCTTATCCAATAGCAGTATTTGGTGTATACTATGATGATTTGGAAATTGATTCGCGTTGTGTCCCAACTCCCTACAGATGAAGCATTGTACATTTGAATCTTTTTTCTTATCCTTACAATCATGTACTTAGTTTTTTTTCTCTACACTTATAAAAAACTCTCATTCCCATCATGAAATTACCAAAGTGATTCTCTCTATAGTTATCACATATGGGAAAATCCTTCATTTCTCTATTCCCTTTATCCATCTCTCTCTCTTTCATCCTTTTCTTCTCTTGCTTCCCTACAAATCCATATGTCTCAGAGAATTGTTTAATTATCTTATTAAAACATGATACTATTTATTCATATATTAAAAATACATGGGAGGCGATTTCTGTTCTAAATTTTGGCTAAAAACCATGAAATATTTGATCCTTCTTACTCTTTGGATCATATATATGTATGGAGTTCTAATTTATTATACTAGGAGCCATTCCTGTAACGTCCCAGATATGGGTGCCACTAAATGGGTGCCCCGAACTCGGTTTGTCACATGACCTCAAGTGCATTTCCCCAAATTCTAGAGGTTGTCGACTAGTACCAAAGGCCCATGTCTAATATCGGGGAAAATATTCCCTCGTTTGTCAATGTGTAGCACATCAAAAAAGATAAATAACACACATCATCATAAGTAGTAAAAAATAAACAACTGAATGGACAACTGAAGTAAAAGGGAACCAACA
The DNA here is from genome assembly GCA_963277665.1 of Viscum album. NCBI lineage: Eukaryota > Viridiplantae > Streptophyta > Magnoliopsida > Santalales > Viscaceae > Viscum > Viscum album. The sequence continues at coordinate 1,871,250,956 of OY728159.1, forward strand.
GTCATATATATATATATAAAGATGCATCAAGTCACTAATTCTATGAAAACAGCCAGAACATGATATACTTCAATACAACACAATACAACTCAAAGTACATGGTACAACACACAGAACAAAACATAGTGAATGGAACACAGTAGAATCACAATCCTAAGCTCAGACACATGCTCTATTACTCCTCTACTACAATCATGTACATGTATCCGGGCCCTTTCCCCTATCGACACCTGCAGAAATGTAGTCTTTTTTGGACGAGGACATGACCCAAACATGGTGTGAGAAATAAATCCCAGTATGCACCCACCAAAGGCTTGTGTCCAACTTCGAGTGAAAATATGCAATAGTTGCATGAAAAGTAAAATGCAGTAAACTAATATGTACTCAAAAGTAACTATCACTACCAGTTTCATTTCCATTTTAATTATTAATTATCAACTCTAAGCTTGTGCTTCGGCTCAGAAGGTACAACATCGAAAAATCACCACAGTGAATATACGAAATAAACAGTGTCTTCAAACATGCCAAACCTTACCCTCAGGTAATCAGAATCCTTCCCTCAGACTAACAGAACCATGCCCTCATGCTAATCAGAATCACACCGTCAGGATAATTAGAATCACACCCTCAGGCTAATCAAAATCCCACCCTCTGGATATTTCCCTCAGGATTAATGACTATTGCCCTCAGGCATATGAGATTATTCCCTCAAGCAAGGAAACAACTTCACTCAGGCTTATGAAACTTTTCCCTCATGATAAATGAAACACTTAGCCTCAGGCTAAACAAACAATTTCCCATAGGATAAACAAAACACTTCCCTCATGTGTATGGAAACGGGCCGAGCCCCAAGCATAAATTAGGAATTTATATAAATTTTCTCTCAAGAAAATGCTTTACACAATATAATCATGGCATACTCTTAGGTATCCTAGACAAATGGCTAAATAGAGGAACACAAACTTGAGTTAGTCCTGGATCTAGGTAATGATCCCAAATAGTAGTTTAAACATATCATTAGATTATCTATACAATTCTACATATTTTTTCAGCAATGGAATTATCCATACATCACCCCCAACCATGGGTGTGTAGCACAATGATACACAAATTCAACTCAACAGCTGGAAATAAACACTAGACCACCTACCTTGATCATCTCTGATCGGTATATGTGAACGATGCCTCCCAAATTGTACAAGAGAAACATAGATGCGGGGTAAATTTTCAGTCATTTAATCTCAATTAACAATCCATCAGGAAATAAATTGTATGAAAAACACAAGGAATGGGAAGAACTCACCCATGAAGTTCAATCGAGACCGTCAGAGAAGGATTCAGATTCTTGATATGAGGTCGGGAGATATCCAAATCTCCAACCACCTCTCCCTACTCTAAAATGAATTCAAATCCTCCTCTACCAAATGAGGATGTTACTTCCCGTTTTAAGCGAAAAAAACTCCCCGGAATGTACTTTTCAATTTTTAACTGTTCCCATGGAAGCTTCTTTCCACCGCAGCACTCGGCCATGCAACGATGGAACCTGTACGAGAAGAACTGACTGGCCCCAGATAACCTTCATGATCCTTTCAAAATACGAATCAGATTTTCCACAATGGATGCATCGACCTGAATATCAACCTCCTTGGGTTGAAAAAATGAGAAGAGTCTGAATGATAACGGAATAGCTAAGAACATCGAAGATGTTGTGCATGGCCTGCTACCTTTGTAGTAACATCAACCGATAGGCAACTGACCTGAATCTATCAAGAATCTCAAATGGACCTACATACCTCGGTGAAATTTTACCATGTCTCCTAATATACCTATGTCCCACCCTCATCAAAACACGCCAAAACACCTGATCCCCGACCATGAACATCAAGGGACATCTACGACGATCAGCATAAGATTTCTGACGCGACTGTGTAGTAGATATCCACTTCTAAATAAAATGGACCTACTTAGAAGACTCATGTATGAGACGTGGTCCCAGTAAAGCTACCTCACATGCCTCCATCGAGCACAATGGTGATCGGCATGGCCTACCATTAAAAGCCTGATAAGGTGCCATCTCAATAGTTTCCCGAAATCTATTATTATAGGAAAACGTGACCAAGGGTATATGCTTATCCCAAGAGCCCCCAATGTCCAGGACATAAGATAGTATCATGTCCTCAAGCACCTATATCGTACGCTCTAACTTCCATCGGTCTGAGGGTGGTAAGCTGTGCTCAGAAGCACCTTTGTACCCAGCGCCTTTCTGAAAACTCTGCTAGAAATGAGACGTAAAGCAGGAATCCCTATCTGAAATGACAGAATGTGGAACCCCATGATTTCATACTACCTATCAGATATACAACTTCCTAAGATCTTCAACACCAAAGGTCTCCTTGATCAACAAAAATTGAGCTACATTTATAAGTATGTCCACAACAACCCACACGACATCACTGCCTCAAGGTGACCTTGGAAACCCAGTCACGAAATCCATCACAACATCATCCCATTTCCATTCCAAAATGGGTAACTATTGTGACTGTCTATCTTGCTTTTTATGCTCCGACTTCACCTGGTAATAGTTGGAACATCTCTTAACAAAACCACCTACCTCTCTCGTCATACCTGGCCACCAATACTAACATCTCAATTACCGGTACATCACGGTGACTCTGGGATGAACTGCCCAAGCTGAAGCATGAATCTCCCTCATTAACTCATTGTGTATATCCCCTGGAACCCACACTTATCCATGGATACACACTATGTGGTCATATCCTATCATCCATCTAGGAGGAGGGTCCTCACTTATCCCCCGACTCCAGTATAACTATGCCTTCTAAATCTGATAGTTGTCTCATCGTCACTCTATCTAGGAGGGTAGAAGTCAAAGCTTAGGAAGAATGATAGGTTCTCCCCTGATTATCGTGCACCTCCAAATTCATCTCAGAGAACAATGCCATAAGTTGCCACTCACCACTGGCCTCATAATCTATATGTATATGAGTCTTCCTACTCAGTGCATCAGAAACTGCGTTACCCTTACCAGGTGTATAGGCAAGCTTGAAGTCGATGGACTGAAGGTATTCAACCCACCTTCTATGTCTTAGGTTTATTTCATGCCAGGTAAAGATATACTTGAGACTTTTGTGGTCTTTAAGCACCAAAAAGTGTTCTCCCAAGAGATAATGTATCCAACAACGCAATGCATGAACAACTGTAGCCAACTAGATGTCATGTGTCGGGTAATTCCTCTCATTTGGCCTCAACTTCCGAGACCCGTATGCAACAACTCGATCGCCCTAAATCAACACAACTCCTAGGCCAATACCTGATGCATCACAGTAAATTTTATAGCTCTTCTCCTACTCTGGAAGTATCAAGACTGGTGCTGATGTCGACCTTCCCTTCATCTTTTGAAAGGCTTTCTTGCAAGCTTATGACCAAATGAACCTTGCACCATTCTTAGTCAAAGCCGTCAATGGCACTACTAAGTGAGAGAAGTCCTTTACAAAACTCATGTAGTAACCAGCCATCGCCAATAATCTCTATATATCAAACACATTCATAGGATTTTCCCAGGAAACTACTGCTCTCACCATCTTTGGTTCCAATGCAACTCCAGCCTCTGAGATAATATGACCGAGGAAGTGAATCGGGTCCATCAAGAAGTCACACTTTCAGAGCATAGCATATAATTGATTCTCTCTCAGTGTACTCAAAACGATCTCAAGATGGGTGGAATGGTCGTGTCGAGTTCTACAGTACACCAAGATTTCATCCAAGAAGATTACCAAAAAAGAATCTAGATAGAAGTGGAACAAACGATTCACTAATGCCATGAAAACTGCTGGCGTGTTTGTGAGTCCGAATGGTATAACCATGTACTCATATAGACCATGTCTACACTGAAAAGCTGTAAGTGGTACGTCTGATGGTCTAATGCATAACGGATGATATCTGGATCTCTTTTCAATCGTTGATAACACCCGTGCTCCGTGAAGTTGATAAAACAGATCATCAATACTCGGTATGGGATATCGGTTTTTAACCATCAGCTGGTTCAGCTTCTAATAATCAATACAGAGTCTTAGGGTACCATATGCCTTCTTCAAAAAAGGACCAACGAACCCCAAGGGGAAGTATTGGGTCAGATGAATCCCTTTGACTGCAACTCCTCTAACATCCTTTTGAGATCCTATAACTTGGGTGTGGCTATCCTATAAAGAGTAATGGACAACAGTGCCAATCCTGGCACAAGCTCAATAGAGAAATCCACCTCTCGCTTAGGAGGAAGACCTCAAAACTTGTCTGAGAAGAAATCTCTAAAACGATCAACTAATAGAGGTAAATCCTTCTATCAAGTCACCTAATCATCTAGATATAAACTCACAATCTGGGTTGTGACTCCACCACATACAAGATTCTTGGCTCCAGCTCAACTCGCCAGAACATCCCATTCTCCCTTTTTTGGGAACTCTCCTCCCTCTAGTGACGTGAAACTCACCCTGCGACGGCAAAAATCTACAATGTCTTGAAAAGGTACCAACCAGTCCATCCCGATAATGACATCATAGCTCTTTATCTTTAGGACATAGAGGTCCTATAGGAATTGACACCCACCAACCTCAAGGGGGCACTATCTGATCTAAAACAAACTGTTTGTTCTAGTTCCCAACGGAGTGTCTAGCATCATAACATCAGAATAAGAATAAACATATACCCCAAGGATCTACACAATAGGAAAAAATATAAATCTATGTGTATAAACTGTACAGAAAATGATTGAAAATAACACAGAAGGTACTGGAATAGTACCTCTGACAGTAGAAGGTCTGAAATCCTGCTCCTGTTGGGTCTGTTGCACTGCATATGCTTTCCCAGTGCCATGGCCTTGTGACATAGCCTGGATACCATGTGGTGACCCGCCCTACATCCTCTGATATCCTGGAGTGTGGCTACCACGACCATGACCGCCATCTCGGCCTGCACGCCCTGACGTATTCCAGTTTCCCGAATGGTAAGAAGCTGCTTGTACTGCTCCGACATGCATAGTCTACACAGAACCCCTCTCACTACCCACAGGTAAAAACACCCTAGAAAAGCACTGTAGATGATCCATCATTCCAGAAGATCGACACTCCACTAGGTCTTGGAGACACTGTGGTCGCTTGTGCCCCTCTCTACCACACTAGTAGAAAATAACGGCGCCACATGTAGAATTCTTCTGGATATTACTTCCACCGTGAGATAAATGCATTATTATCTTCCCCATACTAGTAGAAATATTACCAGAAACTAGTGTTGAACTACCCTCACCCACACCACTAGCTTCCTGCAGGTTCTGCTCTATAATCAGTGCTCGGTTCACAATAGCATGCACAGTAGGAAGCATGAAAACATTGACCAATGCTCAAATGTCATATCGAATACCATCCTCAAAGCGCCTAGCCCTCAACTCCTCATCACCCACTAGAACAAGTGAAAAATGCTGAATCTCCGTAATGTGAGCAGAATAATCCATCACTAACATGGCGCCCTGCTGAAGATTCATGATCTATCGAGCTCGATTGGCCTGTATCATCTCTCGGAAGATGAATTCATAGAAGGATGCTGGAAAATCTTCGCACGCCATGTCTCGGTGATGCTCAGGCTGATTTGTAACATCCCACCGCCAATTGGTATAATCCCACAACATGTATGTAGAAATCTTGAGCCTACTCACATGAAGAGTCTCCAGATGATAGAAAATCGTCCGCATCAAATCCAGCCACGACACCACAGCATGCAGTCCACCATCACCCCAAAACATAGGTGGATACTGCTAGTAGAAGATACGTGTCAGCTCTGCCAAAGAGGTGGCGGCCTGCGGTGCTCCCTAGAAGGTCTGCATAAACCACATGAAGCCTTCACGGAACTGCACCTCTTCACCTGTGTTTGGTATAATGGTGGGCGTCGCATTGGCACTGTTAGAGGATCCAATTATAGCCCATGGCCTATCATCTCAGGAGTATAAAAATCGATGCTCTCCTGCAGAACAATCGGTGGTCGACTCAATGGAATGACTCAACAAGGTCAAATCACACCTTAGATAAAAATATATCCAAGTCTAAAAACTAGGCTATCAAGAAGGGATCAAGAGAGGGAAAGCATTAATGATTTACAAAACATGACTACACTGCGTGTATAAATACTACACTGCGTTTTCTCACAAGCCATCCACAAGGGCGTTTAATCTAGCTTAAACAGTCCATGTAATAACCCAAATACACAACGTCTCTTTTGAATACACTGTGTGTACTTCAATCCTTCTTCCATACCCAAGTCATTCTACATAGTCAAGCCACACAGCTCACCTAAAACAAAACTACACTGCGTGTACTTAAAGGATAACACCGACCCGTGTTGTTAGTGACACCGCTGGGTACCTGGGTCAGACTACACGGCGTGTTCAAGGTGGAAAAAACGTGTTAGTATTATAGTTTTTCATTGTTCGTGTTGTTAGTTACATGGGCAGACACTGGGTCAACACTACACGATGTGTACAACCGGTACATGCATTGTTCCCCAAAGCCTTTCCCTACCCTGTGTCCCCACCCACACAACCTATGACATGAGAAGAGACTACACTATGTATACTGAGGGTAAACAACATGTAATTATAACGTTTTCATGCCTTCCCGTACAGAAGAACACACGACAGGTGTCAAAGAAACTACACGGTGTGTATCTTAGGTTTTCCGGAGAGTAAGCCTCAGAAACTACTTCGGATCCCATAAAAATGGTGAAACAACACCTATGTGCCTAATTATGATCCGTTAGGGCCCATACTCCCCATGAATCCAAGCTTGTTATCATTACTCATGTTATAAGAATGTGAACTTATCAATGATCCACCAAATTCTGGTCATTGAGGGTCCATACTCCCCAAAAACAAATGTTTGGCGTCCATCCCATAAACAACCTCACACTATAATACCCTATGAAATAGTAGGTATTTATCAAAGAAGCTATCAAAAAAACATTCTTTTCTTGCACTACTACTATCACAACAACACATAATTTCTAATTCACCTACATGTCATTGAAGGAACTCATGACATGTGTTTTCAAGAATGTTCCTAAATGATGCATGAGACGACATACCCTCATTTCATCGGGCTGCATCTAAATAGAACGAATGTATAAAATATAAATAGCACAATCACAAGTGCATCACCCAATGGTAAAAATAAAGTCAACTGTAAAATTTTCAAAATCAGAAAAATTGCAATAAATGAGGTAAACAGGATTTTCCCTATACATGGGTTAGGTACTCTCACCCATAGCTTATTAACAACCACCATTTCTACCCTATCCCTGACTATATGCTACAAAGAGTAATCCAAAGAAAAGAACACCCTCTAATACCACATTATAACGTCCCGGATCTGGGTTCCACTCAACGGGTGCCTTGAACCTGGTTGGTCACATGACCTCAAGCGCATTTGTCCAAATGCCAGAGGCTGCCGAATAGCAGCGAGGGACCAGGTCTGATTGTGGGGAAACTATTCCCTCATTTTTCAAAGTTTAGCGCAGTAGAAAAGACAAATAAAACACAACAGTGGAAGTAGTAAACAATATACAACTGAATGGACAATTGAAATAAAAGAAAACCAGCAGTCATATATATATAAAGATTCTGCATGTCACTAATTCTATGAAAACTGCAAGAACATGATACACTACAATACAATACAATACAACTCAAAGTACCAGGCACAACACACAGAACAAAACAGAGTGAATAGAACACATCAGCATCGCAAGCCTAAGCATGGTCCCATGCTCTCTTACTCCTATGCTATAATCATGTACCTGTATAGGGGCCCTTTCCCCTATCGACACCTATAGTAATATAGTCTGTTTGGGCTGAAGACATGACCCAAAAAAGGGGTGAGAAATAAATCCCACTATACAGCTACCAAAGGAAGGTTCCCAATAGTCAGTGAAAATATGCAACAGTTTTGTGAGAATGTAAAATGCAGTAAACTAGTATGTAATCAAAATTAACTATCACTACAAGTTTGATTTCCATTTTAATTATTACGTATCACCTCCAAGCATGTGCTTCGGCTCGGAAGGTACAACATCAAAAAATCGCCACCATGAATATACGGAATAAACATTATCTTCAGTAATTAAAAACCTTACCGTTTGGTAATAAGAATATTTCCCTCAGGCTAACAGAACCATGACCTCAGGCAAATCAGTATCACGGCCTCAGGTTAATCAAAATCATTCCCTCAGGCTAATCAGAATCAGGCCCTCAGGATAATCAGAATCACACCCCCAGGATAATTAGAATAATGCCCTCAGGTGAATGCCCTCGGGCATAAAAAATATTTCCCTTAGTCATACGAGATAATTCCCCCAGGAATGGAAACAACTACCCTCAGGCTTATAAAACTGTTCCTTAAGGATAAATGAAACACTTCCCATCAAGATAAAAAATCAATTGTTCTCATACCATACAAAACACTTCCCTAAAGCATAAGGAACCGGGCCTAGAACCAAGCATAAAAAAGAAATATATATAAATTTTCCCTCAAGAAAATGCTTTACACAATATAATCACGGCATAAAATCGAGTATCATTGCCAAATGGATAAATAGAGGAACACACCCCCGGGGTTGTCCTGGATCCATGCAGTGATCCCAAACAACAGTTTAAAATTTTCATTAGATTATATATCCAATTATAGATATCTTTTCATCAAAGGCCCCAGCCATACGTCACCCCCATCCATGGGTTCGTAGCTCAACGATACAAATATTCAACTCAACTACTATAAATAAACACCATGCCACATTCCTTGATCATCTCTGATCGGTATATGTGAACGACACCTCCCGAATCGTCCAAGAACGACATAGATCTGGGATAAATGTTCACTCATTCAAACCCAAATAACATTACCTTAGGAAAGTATTGGTAAGAAACACACAAGGAGAGGGAATAACTCACATGCATGGTTCAATCAATACTGTCAGAAAAGGATTCGAATTCCCAGTGTGTGGTCGGGAGATCTCCAATGCTCTGACTTCCTCTCCCAGCTCCAAAACAAATTCAATGCCTCCTCTGCCAAATGAGGAGGCTACTGTCCATTTTAAGAAAAATAAAACTACACGGTTTGTACTCTCAAGTACATTTTATATACGTTTCATTTTTTCTAACTTTTCCCCTTGAGGATTTTTTCCACTATGGAAATTTTCATCTGTCGACATGAGTACACTACGTGTATATCTGATTACATGGTGGGTATGGTCGCTCTTCTGGCAGCTTCCTCCACCACCTTACTGTTCACCTGCTGATTGATTACACGGAGTGTAAATACTAAGTACACAACATGTAGTCATTTTTTACTCCCTTCATCGCCGACATGCCTACACGCCCTGTGTACTCATCCCACAATGCCAAAGTACATGTAATGTGGAAAAGGTCATGGTGTGCACCCACAATATTTGGGACATTCCACCACATTCCTTATTTTCTCAAAAACACTGAAGGAAAAGGGAAAATAAGAAACCCATACCTCAAGAATAATAACCATGTTCATACAATTCCTAAACAATGGCATACACTAGGTCAGTTTATGAATTGAAATGAATAATCCCAAACTTGTAAAATACCTAATGTTAATTGAAATGTTTATGGATATAATCCATACTAATATTTTCATTGAGGAGGAATGTACACATAAATCCTTCATGATGATCTGTAATGAAAATGATAATTATCCTAGGCATATTCCCTGGAGTTTCGTAACCAAGAGTGAAGCAAGGCTCGTTATCATGCACTACATCCCATTCGAGCCTAGCTCACTGCAGTGTTTTTTGGTTTAAACCCTAGGTACATCTATGTCTGAGCTACCTTTACCTACTCGTATCCATACAGGGATGTATTTTCATGGAAAAATCAAAAAATCTCTACATTACCTATATTCTAAGAAGTTCTTCTATACTAATCCTCAAATTATATCTTATGGTAATGTTCTCTAATCAGAGTCTGTCTAAATCTAGTTTCAATGGTTATTGCTAAACTTCCTCTTATACCAACTGTAACACCCCGATCATAGTAACCCAAAATCAGGGAATTATTACATAACATTGGCCTGATTACAAGGAATCAAGTCCCGAAGGACCGATCATTTTATCTGTCTTGGAAAATAGATTACATACATTAACTATAGATTATAATTTCAAACATAAAACATATCATAGATAGTTCTTTGAGAACACCATTATTCCCTTTATCTTAACCCTACATATCAATAATAATACACTTCTTGGATTCCTGGGAAAATGAATCATAAGAATGGTTTGAGCTTGATGGCTCGGAAAGGGTAATAAATACATCGGAATACAATATAAATATTATGAATGGTGAATAATTTAAAATGCATGCCTTTAAAAATAATAAGCATGAACACTTTTAGTGAAATAATATGAGTTGATTAAATAATTCCCAAATAAAACATCGTCATTGGTATTCTACTAGTTGAATAACCACATGAACCATTAATATTATTTTCATATGGAGGGAATGTATCATGCCAAACATTCTGAAACATTTTGTCAAGGCCTCGGCCAAGACGTCCAAAAAAGATTAAGGCCTCCGCCAAAACCATATATCATAATGGGAAAGGACTCAAACAATTCCATGTCTTATTGTCTCATGAGACCTACAGATACATCTAGGAGCTATATTGGGCTCCACCCATCACTTACTATGTCCAATATATTCCTCATATGAAAAGGTTGAAACATAACATAAACATTCATATTAGAACTAGCATATGAAATGTCAATACTCTAACCATAAACCATGAATGGTATAAAAATATAATATCCACAGTCAAACATATCATAACTCATTCAATACAATATAGAATTTTTTATTATAATAAATCTACCTCAATCAATAATAATATTTAGTAAAGGATGCTAACACAATTTAAAATGACAAGTAAAACTCTTTGATAGAAATAAATTTTTTGTAAAATAATTTAAAGTAACACATTTATAAAGGAAGTAATTTTAAAAATAATTTTGAATAAAAGTGTTCAAAACCACTTTGAAACATTCGAAAATAATTATCATTTCCAAACATTCATGCCCATATAAATAAATCCATAAAATCATTTTGAAAACATGGACATTATTTAAAAATATTTAGAAAGATAAATGTTTAAAACATTTAAAATTCTGATCTTGATAAAGATTACCTTTCACATATCCTTAAAATATTCATTTTGAAATAATTTTTATGAATAATGGACATGGATGAAAAAAATATCCAGTAAATACTTACACATAAACAATCTCGGATAATAATGAGATTGGGGAATTAACCCTTACCAATTTGGTAACATACGAAACATACACCCCATGAAATAAGTATCATATAATTAATATTAAATTAAACATAAATTAAAGTGTATTACACTAATAATAAAATTATGGGCAGTACATACACCACACAAATGTTAATAGTGGAAATATGGCATGAATCCCACGGGAATAAGGAGTGAGACGGAAACCCCTTACCTTGCACTTTCCTTCAGTTGAGTGTACGTTTAACCTCCGGTATGAAGATCGTTTTGTGTTATTAAAGTTTAAAAGAAAAATATTAGTATTTATGATATCATAAATGATTCATTAATTACTTTATAATACCCATTTAATAAAAATTTCAATGTTAGATTAACATTTCAGGTAATAATCACTTTCTATATCGTACGTGTTTTAACTTGTTACTCTTGGTTGTATCACATAGATAAAGATTTAAATACTTCCATAATATAAAAAATTATTTATATATCATATATATTTGGAATATAAATTTGTATAATAGACATATATATGAAATGAAAAACATCATTTATGGAGACGGTAGTCCGTACGTAAGCATAAACGATGTTTCAGTTTTTATATCGTATTGAACAAAACTAAGTGAATAAGATATATTTAAGTACACACAAACACAAACATATATATATATTTATATATCCAGTAGCATTATTATTTCATATATTACATACTTATTAGTAATATATGTTTTTATAATCGTTGATGAATGGTGAATGTGGAAATGAATCTCATCGCATCGGGGAGATGGTAACCAGTACGTACACACGATCGACAATATCATTTCCATAATGGTGATGAATTGGAATGTATATTAATTTTAAACAGAAATTATCATGTTATTTTCATTATTTATATACATATTACTCATCATTATATCTGTCCAAATAAAATAGTGTTGAATAACAAATTACACCATCGCGTGGAGACGGTAATCCGTACGTACGCATGCATGGTGACATTATCATTCATAAGATAGATAGAATAAATAATAGATTTGTACCATATTTATAATAACATAACAATATATATAATATACTAGAGTTATTATTTTATAATTGAAACAACAAAGAACGAGTAAGTGGAAGAATAAGAGAACATGAAAGAGGGTGGTGAAATCATTACCTCTTCTTTGGGTTCTTCCTTTTGATTTGATCAAAAGTGATCCTTAGGTTGGATTTATGACCCAAAAAAATAATCTAGTATAAAGTTAGGATAGTATAGAGGGTATTTGGTCAGCGTTTGGCCTAGAAAAATGTCTTAAAAGGTGTAAATTAGTGTGAAAAGTGAGTGCCCTTTTATAAGAGGGGTGAGGGGCACCTTAGGAATGACATAAAATATTATTTTATAATAAAATAATTTTAGATTTATAATGGTTAAAAAATTAATTATTTGAAGGAAAAGGTGGGGATGGGTCGAAAACCACTCATCCAATATGTTTTAGAGAGGTTTGGGTAACTATTTTACCATTATCTTATAAATTTAACTCTTAGTTAAATAGTTTGACATTTACCATGTCTCGTTGTATTTTTATATTATATGGTTAATAAACATACTATATACTTCAATAGAACCCCAAGTGGATAATTAATGATACACCTGTCATTATATAAGTCTTTTTTCATAAAATTAGATTTTTAGGAGTAGATTATCCATTAATAATATAATATTTGTATAAAAAAACTCTTTTATGTCAATTATGACACTATTTGGTATTTTGTTGTTGCTAAATTCCTAGCATCATTATTACATCAAACCAAATTAATTTAACCAACCCTAATAAGAAATATTCACCATGAAAATTAGTGTAATTCATAAAAATTCTCAAATTAAATTTATTTGGATATTTATAATATCAATAATTTTAATATTTCATTAATTAGGTAATTACTACATCAACATTGTGTCATAAGTAAATTAAATTATTTAATTTTAAAAAAATTAAAAATAAACTACCATTATATAGGAAATCTTTGTATATTTATAATGAATATTTATATTCAAATTTATCTTATGTAAAACCCTATATTAAAAATGTTTTAGTTATTAAACATTGATTTTAACTCTTTGAACTCTTTTTTAAATAAAATAATAATAAGTGTCCTTATCTAAACCAAGTGGACCAAAGAGGTTCACATATTATTCCTAAGGTTGTTTTTGGTCTAATAATACATATCCAATAGAATTAGGGCATGTCTTAGGGTAATATTATTATTATAATTACCCTTAATTTCCCTATTTATTTTTAACCGTGGTAAATAAAAACAAAAAGTTACTAATCACCTGAAATTATTTTCATTTCATGGAACGACATTTTACTTAATAATATTTACCATGTCTCTTGTATTTTTGAAATTACTTGTAAAAAAGTGGTAAAATAATGTTTCATATGAATTTTCATATTCTCTTAGGAGGTGGGTAAAAGACGGAGAAAAGGTCAATAAATTTTTATATATCTAAAATTATTATAAACTGACCCAAATGAATTAAATTGAAAATATATAGTTATTATGTATCAATTTTGAACTAAAATATATTTTAAAATATTAAATAATTATTTAAATAAAAATTCAGTTTTAAACTATAACTTAGTGTTTTTCACTATTTATCAAAAATTGAAAGTTTTCAAAAAAATACAAAAAATTCACCCTAAGATAATTTTGATATTCTGAATCAAAAAATGAATTCCATTTTGAAAGATAAAATTTATAATGTTTCAAAATGTGGGTATTACTATTCATACATGCTAGTTTGATAGGTTTTGGTGTGTTATAACTCGAAGTTTCATACAACACACACTACTAAATTATTCAAAGCGATGTGTACCATGGAATCATGGGGTGTTACATATGACCACTAAGTTTAAAATATGGTATGTGTTAGGTATTTACATTCACTAATTTTATTAATGGAACACATAATAAAACTATGTGTGTTTTTTAGATGTTCTAAACTCTAATATATTATCCCGATATGATCAAGTATTTTAATTGGACTAATATATAAATTTATTATTTTTCACTTCATTATTACATAAAAAAATTCATAGAAATACATTCTCACAAATATAAAATTATATATATCCTTGAAAATTATCTGCATAACATATCCATAAACATTCAATAGTATTTATATATTTCTTAATGGTTTTAACCATCACCACTATCTCAATAGTTAATTTTAGTCCCAATATATGTATTTCTAAATATTCATTCTATTATGTATATTGGGATTCATAAATATTAATTTAATTGATCAAGTAAGAGAAAAATCTGTAAGGAAACTAAAGCAAAGAATCAGTAATCACAACCACATTGGAAACCATGGAACAATATCTTAGCATATCCTCTACAGTTTAAATTGTTCATACAGTGATGAAATAGTACTCTACAAGAAGGGATTGCTGAAGTATTTTCTAAAACATTGAGGTAAACATTAGATCCTGATTAGATTAAATTTACAGTTATACTCCATGAAACCATACCACTTCCTTAATATATATTCTATCAAGAATATTCAAAGGTAAATATTCTCTGATAGCAAGGAATATTGTTGACATTGTAAGGTGAATGATTAAATCACATAATATCGGTAGCATCAATGTTAACTTAAACTGTAAATTTTTTCAGTATCATTAAAACTAAGCACTTAAAGTGTAAATTAATCCTCCTCAAATTAATTTGTCACTATATAGAAAACCATATTGTTTTACTTCCATTAATATCCCTTAAAATATTTTTAATCATGATAAACTAAAATCACTTACATCCTTCTAAAATGGATGTTAATGAACTTAAACAGATGATAGACCATAAATCATAAACACATGCTGGTATCCATAACTCTTAATTTAGTATTACATGGATACATGTATACATTAATATGTTAATTCAACCTTTCTTCAATATATAATAACTAATCATAATCCGAAACATTTTAATTGAAAAATTACTTTCTTTCTTGTACTAATAAAATATCATATGTGAGTTCATTATTCCATAATCCACATAAGGGGATATATCCACATAAAATTTCACAATAATTAAATAATAGGGATGATTCAATCAATGTTGAACAAAAAATTCGTAACTATGGAAGGTATTATAAGTGAAACATTAATTATCATTATTCAATACATACGTTATGATGACATAAAATATTACATTGTCCCTTTTTTCAGAGGTTATTGTAGAACATCATCCACATTATCCCATGGATTGGGGTAGTGTTTCAAAAATTTCAAAAAAAGTACTTTCACTTGAAACATTGTTGTGTGGGTGGTGTTTTAGTTGACATCCAATTCTTATCCGTTGTATTAACAAGACCATTATTCACATTTTGATTTTCAAGGATTTTATAAGATACCTTTGGAAATTTAAATAATCTACTTTCTACATTTAAGAAATTCCCATGATGTTTTATTCCAATTTATTTGAATAAATATTCCATGAATTTCAATCCACATTTATATATTTCAAGAGAATCAATCTTCTATTTCTTATCATATAAATTTGAATGGTGGGAATATATAATTTATATTCCATTTTTAGTTAAAATCAAATGACATATTTGTAGAAAAAAGGATCGTATAACCAATTCATTTTGAAATACATGTTTTCAGGAAATTATGTAATCAAATGATTTATATTTCAGGTATGATGGATAAACAAGATCTATACATTGAGTGTCTTGAAAACTTACCTTCATTGGTACTAATATTTTTATCATATTTTTTCACAAACTCATTGAATTAATTACCCATTTTTTCCATATAATATAATGGAATTAAAGTTTGAAAAATATATCATGGAACTCTTCCCATTCAATAGATTGAATTTATTAATACTCTATTGTATTCCTAACAAGAGTACAAAACTGATCTGCTTCACCTTCTAAACAATGAATAGAAAAACTAAACTTTTCATGCTATGGGAATTGGTGAACAAAAAATATCATCTCATTGGTACTGATTCATTACTCAGAACCTATTGGATCATTATAACAACTCAAAGATGGTGCATTTTACCTAATAAATTACTCAACATACAATTTTTCCTCATTTTATCATTTATAAGCTCATCATGATTCATATCATGATTTTTTGTCATATTAATAATATTTTTAATTCCAAATCCTATATTGATTAATTTATCTATAGGAAAATTATTTCACTTTTTTTTACGAATATCATTAAGAAGATTCCTTCAGGCTCTATCCATTTACTATAACCATAATGTAGAGTGTAAGAAACACTAATTGTTGTATAAAACCACATAATCATGACAAATCACTTATAAGATGACTATTTAATTACACATTCATCTCAATATATTAAAATGTAGCTTATCTAATGTCATTATAGTCACCTTCTATTAAAATCCTTCATGATGATTTGTAAATATATTTTTTAATATCAAAAGCATATCCCACAAGAGTTTGAAACAAGATGTGTATAAAAGCACATTATCATACACTAGATGATGATCAACTCCATATCAATGCACCCTTTTCAAATATATTTTCCTTACGTACCTCTATGATGGAGCCATATCCACTTATTATATCTTGATATGGCCTTTTATTATATATTTCTCCTATGTACCTCTATGATGGAGCCATATCCACTTATTATATCTTGATAGGGATATAATTTCATTGAAACCAATCGCTCTATCCATTACCAAAATTTCCTAATTTTTTTATACCGACTCGTCCTTATACTTATCCATAAAAACTAACCTATTAATATCATTTTAAAAATCCCTTGGGATCCCACTAAATTTCCCTTATCCTCTTTTGAAATGGTTAACTAATCCAATCCTTGAATACCATCTATAGAACCCATGCTTTTCATATATGGGTATTACCTCTTTTTAGATTAATATTAAATACATTACAAAAAACTCCAGAAAACTATTATAGATTATTTTCTTTGGTATCATGGAAGAAAATATTCAAATTTGGTGAATGTTCATCAATTTATTTCTAAATTATCTTCAAATATATGACTATTTATTCAAAAAACCTATCTAAAATATTTCATCATAACCTATGGAATGGAATCATAATTGAGGGTGATATCATATTCTCAATAAGGTTAAACATAATGGATATCAATTTATGATCATCATAAATAATAAGGTAACCATTAGTGTATCTGTTCATGATCATAAAATATGAAGTTCATACCAAAAATTTCATAGATCATAAACATGATTCATGATATAAAATTTATAATTTCTGAAAACATGGACCATACGGGTGATAAATCAACATAAATAAATTCTAAACCATAAGCTAATTTCAAACAATTGTGGCTACATCATAAATATTGAAAACCATTTCATATATCATGGTTAACTATATAGACCATCAACATAGTGGATCAGGATAGACATATTTCCCATAGTAGATCAGGAAACACATGTTTCACATATTGTATCGGGATATATCACTTTCACATATTGGAATAATCTGATTTAATTGTTTTCATTTTTACATGATGAGATATAAGGCTTTACCAAATGCATTAGAGGGAGATAGAAGTCACATCCTTCTTTGATTATTGTGTATCCACCATTCTGGGTTATAATATAACTACATTTATCTAATGAAAATAATATTTATATGTTTCAAAAGATATAAAAACATTAATTATATCATACCAATTATTAACGTTTTTTATATACATTTTATCATATAAAATTCAATTAAATTTTTTTATTAATCATCTTAGAACTATTCGTGCAAAAAAGAAGTGAATTTTATAAAAATATTATCTTGGTATAACCCATTGAAGATATATAGGACTCACAAAAGATATCCCATCATAAACATAAAACATTTAAGGAATTAAAAATAATGTTATCCTTCAAACATATCTTCATTAAGACATAGGTATCATCAACATATGTAATCATAGTTGGAAAAATATTTTTATTGATCATTTGAAACATTTTTTGAGGAAAATAACTTTCCTATGAAAATCATTTTTAAACACTAATTTTTTTTCAAAATTCATCTATTATAAAATATCCACGAAATATTATAATGTAGTCATTGATGAATATATTGATCATAATGAAAAAAATTCCTTTCATGACACACATATTAAAAAAAATAATACTTTCAGGTTTTCTGTAAAAGAGATGGGTATTGTCTACAAAATGACATGAATATTTCACGCAATTTTTTTTTATAAAAAGATAAAAAATGGGTGAAAATTAATTTTAAATTTTAAAGTGGAATAGTAAAAAATTGAATTATATTTTGGAAACATGATTTTGGATGTAAATATATTTCCGACCAAATAGAGAAATATAGATGGATTTTATATAAAAAAATTAAATTATTTTAACTTCTATAGTTTGAAAAAATGGTACAATAATTTGATAATATTCTAAATAGACATAAGAGTAAAAAATATCTATTAATAATATAGAGTTATATCATGAGATTTAAATACAAGATACTTAATCATATATAATCTTGAAAAATGATGATACTAAAATATTAAACCAATACCTCTTTGATAACCTTGAATCGTATGAACCATGAACAAATAAAATTAAAATGAAATTAAAATATCTTGAGGATAGTAAACATCTTGATATATCATTAAAAATGATTTTTATATACACCTTGTTAAAATAAATAGGTTACTAACATATTAAACGTCTAATATAAGAACAAATGAGTGAAAAATATCATACTTCTTTGGTAAATTTTTAACTATAAAACAATTGAAAAAGATATCATAAAATTGATATGTAAATAGAAATATTTATAAATATTTTAATAATAATATTAATTCTTTTGTAGTATACACAACACAAAAAATTAATTTTTTGTAAACATTGCATGTGTCTCTCCGAAGTAAAAATGGAAGACACTAATCTATTAAATAAGTATGATTTTGTATCGTAATCAGTCATTCATCATGTGTAATTAGTATAATATTTTTATAAATCTATCACTGAACCACACACATATATATATATATCATATATTATTTTTTATTCCCTTTTATATCACATTTATTAGTGATTTAATGTTAATGTTATGTTTTGGGTTATAAATGATTTCTTTTCCATATATATGTTTAATTGAAAAATTTTCCTCCTAAATTGATAAATATTCCTTCATCTCCATAAAAAAATATATGAATATCATATATATTCAGTATATATTTATTTAGAGTAATCCATTAAATTTAGGGATAGAAAATGAATTACACCATTCGTTGAGATGGTAGGCCATACATATGCATTAATGTTAATTCTATATTCATGTATGATTGAATGAATGAAATTTAAGTCATTTATATATTTATAAAAAAAATATTTTTTCTGTATTATCTATAACATATTTTAATTAAAAACATTTTCAATAACATCAATACAATGCATGAATGAATGAAATCACATCATGAGGCAGTAGTCCACCTTACACATGAATGAAATTATTGTATTCCAATAAAATGGAAAATAATAATTTCAGTGTTATATAATAATTTAAGAATAAAAATAACATAATTTATCTAATATATAAACAATATATACATAATTATTTCTCATTTTTAGAGGTTGTGATGGAAAAACGAATGACCTCGGTTCACGAGGCGGGATTTTGTCATACAGATAAATAATTATTTCATAACTAATTTGATGTAATTGGATATGGTTTAATATCATACAATTAACATAGAAAAATCGCAACATATTAAACATAATGAGGTTATTATATAATAATATTGAATTAATAATTGAATATGGTGTATAAATAAGAAATATAAGGATTCGCATTGAAGTACAACACATATTCACTGATTATTATTCTTAGGTTTCTAATAAATTCTACCTAGGTAGATTTATGAAGAAAATAAGGATTCTAGGAGGAGGGTATTGAAGATGTATGTGGTATGGGTAGATATTGTCTTAACAATTATTTTTTTATGGTCTAATTAAGGGATAAGTGGGTGTGTCCTTTTATAATTGAGGGAGGTGACACACTTGGTATTTTTTTAAAGAATTGCATTCTATCATGTTTTATATATGAAAAAAGGTACAAAATGGGACATTATATAATTTTATTGGTGTAATGTTAGAAATATGTCCATCCATGTGTAATTAGAAAAGTGTATATTTCATTTTTATCCTTATCTGTTCAGTTTATCCCATGGTAAACCCATTTTTACCATAACTGTGGAAATTAATTTTTAATCCATTCACAATTAGTTTTTATCGAAAATTAAGTTGACATTGTCAGATAATAATAATTATTATGATTCCAAAATAGAAATTCTATATTCAAAATTCCATTCATAGAAGTGAAAAACATGAAGATACAATTAATCCCATAGACGTGATTAGAAATATGTTTATTAAATATAAAATTTTCAAGTGTTTACAATGTTTTGATATAAAAATTCCATATTAAATTGAATTAAATTACCTAAATTGTATAAATATATTTCTAAATGAAAAAATTTAACTTCAAAATAAATATAAATTTTTTTATCTTTGTAAATATATTTAACAAAACAACTTTTTTCTATTAAAATTTAATGTTTATAACTAGTAATCAAAAAATGAAACTTTTTAGACAAATAAAAAAATTAACCATAAGTTAATTTTAATATTACTATTTAAAATATTGAAGTTTATTTTTTTAGTAAAATTATATAAAAGTTTAGAAATTATTTTTATAAATAAATATGCTATGAAGTGATTAAAAAACTAGTTTTTTAGAAAAAATACTGGTTTAATGTGTGAAATTTGATTTATTACTATATCTTGTCTAGAAAACACATAAGATGAATTTTAAATAGGTAATTAAATATATAATATTTACATTTGATTAAAATCATTCATCAAAAGTGGTTTTTTTATTTTATTGAGTTAGAATAAATTTTTTCCCAATATAAAAAATTTATAAATTGATTTCCCTTGTTTTTCAATAGTTTTAGCTTCAGATATAATTAATTAGTCACCAAATAATTGATTATATATAAATGTTTCAACCATATTTTTGAAATTTATTTAATCTTATTTATACCCATCATTCCAATTACTAGGTTATAACGATCATACTAAATAATAATATTTCAATAGTATGACATGTTTTCAATAAACACAATGTCACATAAAATGCACGATAAATTATAGATTGTTTTTTGAAATATCTAAAAAATATATGGGTGTAAATAATAGTAGAATAACATATTTCTTATTATTTATATTATATAAAAGGATAAATATATTCATGAAAATATTTTACAGAATCTCAGGGTGTTATAATAACACCTAAACCTAAAAAATATCCCAAGATTCTACCACCTAAATAGAAATAACAAAAATAGATCCATATCATGAAAAGATAAAAAAGAAGATGAATTCCACATATAAATAATGGAATAGTCGAATTTATTTATTCAGAAATAATTAGGTCCCTGTATATTTTATTACAACCATGGAATATAATTTTCTAAAACTTCCAACAACGAGGTATGCTAATCAGGTTGGCCTTAGTGACGACATAATTTATAAACCCTTCCACTAAATCTTGGGACACAACATCCATGTGTTTATGATCATTAAATACATCTATTAAAAAATGGTGTAATTGGGGCAAGTAAAATCAAGAATCATATTAACACTATTGGATGTGTTATTTGATATCACCAAAAAAATAAAGCGGTGGAATGATGTCAAAAATAATGGTCATCATATGTTTGATGAATTTATGAAAACAATGATGATCAAACAAGAACAGTCCTTGCTTATGGAGAAACTAATCCATTTATTCATGTCCCCAATTTCTTCTATTATTGTAATCCCAACATTGTCCGCACCATAATCTGGTAAGATCCAATCTACTAAATTATGGTGAAACTATAACAAAAAGAATAAATTATATGAAATACTACTCATACATATGCCCACAATAGTCAAAACTCTATCTTATATCATGCCATCAGTAATGGATGGATGGAAACCACCCAAAAAAACTATTCAATGAGAATCACCAAATCCAATAAAACTCTTATTATATTAATTGTCTCTTTACGTATTTGTTTATGTGATTCAATTAATATATACATTATCATATGAAGAATAATATCCATGAAATTTTGATTCCCCAACTCAAAGTAAAGATTTTGGGGGGAGAGGATTTCAAGGACGATGGGGATCATGAATATGTAGTAAACAATTTATTTTTATTTGGGTTATACTATTTCTTAATCCTTATATGAATTCTATAAGGCCCCAGCCTTAAACCTTACTTAATCTTGAGTTATTACAAGATTACACATTGAGTATCTTTTCGGGTTTAGAGTTTTAGAGAATTAGATCATAAAACTTGCATTACATTCCACATATAAACAAAGTGGTTATAGAAAGATAGTATTCTTCATTCCCATCAATGGAAACACATTTAAAATAAAACATGGATTATTTCTTGACACATCCTTGACTCTATCGTCATATCATGTACCTTTCCCTTAACCTGTGAAAAACATTTCAAAAACTTGGGATGAGAATAAAAACTCAGTATGGGTTATAAAAAACATGGAAAGGAAACATGGGTACATACATACATAAGAGTGAAATCATACTTTACCCATAAAACATAATCACTTTGACATACCTCATCAAATCATGAATAAATCATAGAAATCATAAGACATAAAGGTAACTTGAGGCATTCATAACATTCTTACGTAGGGAGTAACCCTCTTGGTTACGTTTGGAATACCCATCACAGTATATTCCCTAAAATCTCTTCGGAGAAACCTTAACGTTTCACTCCTTCGCGTTACCCAATGCATTGGAGAGCTATAACGGGCTATCCTGCCCTTAGTTTATCACGGAACCACCCGTCTTCATAATAATGCCCAAGAACCATAACATAATCATATCACATAAAACATGTATAAAGGAAACATAAAATTTCCACATTTCAATCACGAGATATCAATACAACACATTGATATAAAAACATTATGAAAACCATTTTCAATACTAAAATAAAAGAAAATTTAAACATGGTATTTATTTTTCTTTTAAAAAGAAGGTATGGCTTGTAGAGGAAGCCGAAACTCAAATAACGGTTACGACGGCGGAGAAGTCGTTGTCGCCGCATGCGTACGACAAAAACATTCCCTTTTGTCATTTAGTAAACGCTTCGTATAAAAAATATTCCTTTTGAATAAACGTAAAAGTCAAAGTGTTTTATACACCGTATAAAAGAATGTTGTGTATAAAATAAAATATTCCTCAACGAAAGGAGATTGAGACGAAGTCCCATACCTCGTATCCGACTTGACCTGACCGTTCTTTAATCTCCTGAATAATAAACTTGAGTTAATCTCTACTTGCTTATGAATCTTTTTCATGTTCATTATTCCTATTATACCATCTTATGAACATCATGTAATCAGTTAAGTTAATAATGTTCATTTTGTCAGTGTTTGGTTCTTAAGTCAAAAATAGACTTCTTACACTTAGATGTTGTTAATTTGGTCAAAGGTTCACTATATCCAGAATGGTATTCATGATGTAGATATCATATATGTCATATATATCCAGTACATACATGCATTTATAATATTACATAATCATTTAGAGGTAAGAAATGAAATGCACCGTTCATGGAGACGGTAAGCCGTACGTACGCATGAACGCTACTTTCATTTCTATTTCGTATTTTATAGAATGGAATCATAATGATATAAAGGAATATTATAATTACAGTATAATATCATATATAATATCATATTTCCATCCTTTATATGTCCCACATATGGTATTTAACGAATCAAATCACTTTGAGGGGGCAGTAGTCCACACTTCCTAAAATGAAGATATCGTGTTTACCCATATCGGAAACCATAAAGGTATGCCCAAAATGAAAAAAAAACAGAAGCTTAAGGAAAAAATAAACATATTATATATCATATATAAATATAGTGACATCATAATGGCCACCTTTGAAGGTGTTAAATGAGTGTTGAACAATCATCGTTTCGGGAGGCAGAATTTCTCCATCCACGGAAACCGTATGTTCTTTAACCATTTGATGTATTTGTGTGAGAGTGTAGATCAAATAAATCTTATAAAAACATCCTAGTATATTGAAGATACTGGTTTTGTTACAAAAAAAGTAAATAAAAAGAGTTTAGGGGGTTGGAGAAGCAAAATAAAACAAATGAACATGAGAGAATGAATTTCCTTTAAAAGTGTAACTCCTTTTGATTTGAGCCTAAAGGCTTCCTTTGAAAGGATTATGCCCAAAGGGAATACTCTAGGATTAGGAGAGGGATGTGGAGAGAGTAAATGGGCAGGGTTTGGCCGAGCCAAATGCTTGAGGAGTGTGTGAAATGATGTAGAGGTGGGGGCCTTTTATAAGAGGAGAGGAGGGGCACTTTTGGAAAGTAAAGAAATATTACCTTATTTGAAAATGTGTTTCGGTTTCAAAAGGTCCCACATTGATATAATTCGTGGATAAGGTGATAAGGGTTAGAAATACACTCATCCAATTGGTTTTGGCCATGTGTAGTTCATAGATTTTACATTGTCTTTCCATTTTTTTTAAATCGTCAAATAATGATGTCATCGCTGCATCATTATTATGTCATAAATAATTTAATTTATTTAATGTCTAAAAATCAAAAACAAAATACTATGATGTATGAAATCTTTTTAGCTTTCCAATTACTATTTATAATCAAAAATCTGATCTTTATAACCCCATGTAAAAATTGTTTTCGTAAAACATCTCTTGTTTGTGTCATTTTTACTTTAACATTTAATAAAAAGTTATTTATGTCATTTCCAAACCAAAGTGTCTCCATGGGGTCCCCAAGTTGACCCATGGATTGTCTTGGTCGGCCATGACACAACCAATAAGGTTGGGACATGTTTCTAGGTCATTTCATTTTATTAAGGCATTATTTATACCTTAAACTACACTAATTACCACTAATCGTGATTAAGAACTTAATAAGTTACTATTCACCAAAAAATTATTATAATCTCATTGAACCACATTTTACTTCTTAATGACAACCATGTATGTCGGATTTTCAAAATTCAATACACATTAGTGGTAAACTTTTATTTAACTGAAAAATCAGTTTTCTTGATTACCACTTAGTGGTTTCACTATTCCTCAAAAATTGATGTTTTTCAGAAAATTACCAAAAATTCACCCTAAGCTATATTTGATATTCCGAATTCAAAAATGAAGTCTATTTTACAAAATTAAAATCATATAAGTCACATTAATTAATTTAATAATTAATTCCCACTGCCAGAGCAAATAGCGTGTTTTTACATAACAAGAAGTATCAAAAGATTGACACCAGTTTAAGCCTAATTTCAAAGTGAAATTGATTCCAATGACCACCATTGGATAAAATGGTAAAAATATATTCTAATTTCACTTCAAAACCAATTCAAAACATAATCTAATCATATAAATAAATTAGATTAAAAAGCAGTTTTGATGTAAAATGCAGTATTTTTCACTATTCATTAAAAAATGAACATTGTCAGAAAAATACCAAAAATTCACACAAGGTAAATTTTGATGTCCCAATCATAAAGGATAAGTTTATTTTGACAAAAATAGTTTATAAAATTGTTAAAATATAGATTCAAAAATGTTTTTCTATCAAAAGGCAGTAAAACAATCTTTTAAGAATATTAGTGTATTCCATGCATAAGATTGTATTTATTTTCATTTTAAGCCTTTATAACACTATCTTAATCATTAAAAGACATAGATAAAAATATCTATTATTCATTACTTACTTGGGATGTTACATCCTTCCCCCCTTTAGAAAATTGCATCCCCGCAATTTATTTACTTATCAAATAAATGAGGGTACTTATCCCTCATTGCATTTTCAGATTCCCATGTTGCCTCTTCAATCATGTGGTTTTTCCACAAAACCTTTACCTGCTTAATCACCTTATTCTGTAACACTTGCTCCCTGTGGTCAAGAATTTGGACCGGTTGTTCCTCATAAGATAGGTTCTCTTCCAGCTGAACTACCTCTGGACTCAAAACATGAGATGGATCTGGCATAAACTTTCTCAACATCGAAATGTGAAAAACATTGTGTACCTGAGATAAACTCGGAGGTAAAGCCACTCGGTATGCAACTGATCCAACTCTTTCCAGAATTTCGTATGGTCCAATTAACCTTGGACTCAACTTTCCTTTCTTACCAAATCTCATCACACTTTTCCAAGGAGAAACCTTGAGAAAAACATGATCACCTACCTTGAAAGATAGATCCTTCCTCCGGTTATCCGCATAACTCTTCTGCCTGCTCTGAGCTGTTCTCATGTGTTTCTGAATCAGATGAACTTTTTCTACCATCTCTTCTACCAATTCCGGTCCCATCAACTTCCTTTCACCCACTTCATCCCAGAAAGCTGGAGTTCGACACCGCTTCCCATATAATGCCTGAAATGGTGCCATCTGTATACTAGAATGGAAACTGTTATTATATGAAAATTCAACCAAACAAAGATGTTGGTCCCAACTTACCTGATAATCCATAGAACAAGCTGGTAGCATATCCTCCAAGGTCTGAATTGTTCGTTCTGACTTTCCATCTGATTGAGGATGAAAAGCTGTACTAAAATTTAATTCAGTACCCAATGACTTCTGAAGGCCTTTCCAAAAGTAATAAGTAAACCTGGGATCACGATCCGATACAATGGAGCGAGGAACTCCATGTAACCTGACTATCTCTTTAAGATACAAACGGGAAAGTTGGTCAAGAGAGAAAGTATCTCGTATAGCATGGAAATGAGCAGATTTGGTCAAGCAATCAACAATAACCCAGATTGCATTATTACCTCGAGATGTCTTTGGTAATCCAACAAAAAAGTCCATGGATATATTCTCCCATTTCCACTCTGGCACTGGTAAAGGCTGAAGCATCCCTTTCGGTAACTGTCGCTCTACTTTAACCTGCTGACAAGTCAAACACTTCACAGTAAAATAAGCAATATCTCTTTTCATTCCATCCCACCAGTAATACTCCCGCAGATCTCTATACATCTTAGTACTGCCCGGATGAACTAAAAACGGAGAACTATGAGCTTCACATAACAACTCTCTCTTCAACTGTGAATCACAAGGCACACACAATCTCTTCCCAAATCTCAAAACACAATAATTATCAATGTTGAATTCAGGAAACTTACCTTTCTGAACCAGATCTACCCTTTTCTGCAACTCACTGTCTTGCTTCTGTGCCTGCTTGATTCTATCTGATAGAGATGATCTCACTTATACCTGAAACAAAACAGAAGGACTTCCTGTACCAACAACTTCTATGCCAAAGTTCATCAAATCCTTAACCAAAGGATCACGTTCCAAACACAAAATTGTTAATGAAGCATTACTTTTTCGACTCAAAGCATCAGCCACTTTATTTGCTTTTCCCGGATGGTAATGAATTGTACAATCATAATCCTTGATTAATTCCAGCCATATCCTTTGTCTCATGTTTAACTCTTTCTGAGTGAATATATACTTTAAACTTTTGTGATCGGTATATATTTCACACTTTACTCCATACAAATGATGCCTCCAAATTTTTAAAGCAAAAACAACAGCAGCTAATTCCAAATCATGTGTAGGGTAATTTACCTCATGAGTTTTCAACTGTCGTGAAGCATAAGCAATTACCTGATCATTCTGCATTAGGATGCAACCAAGTCCTTTCAATGAAGCATCACTATATATAACAAACTCACCATTCCTGGAAGGTAGTGTCAAAACAGGAGAATTCACCAATCTTCTTTTCAACTCCTGAAAACAATCATCACATTCTTTTGTCTAGATAAACTTAACACTCTTCCGAGTTAGCTTAGTCATTGGACTAGATAACCGTGAAAAATTTCTAACAAACCTTCGGTAATAGCCCGCCAAACCAAGGAAGCTACGAATCTCGGTTACATTTGTTGGTCTTGGCCATTCTTCCACAACTTTTGTTTTTGCAGGATCAACAGTTATTCCATCTTTAGAAACAATGTGACCAAGGAAAGAAATTTGTTGCAACCAAAACTCACACTTGCTGAATTTCCCATACAATTTCTTTTCTTTTAATGTTTGCAAGATAACCCTTAAATGTTTTTCATGCTCCTCTTTACTTTTAGAAAACACCAAAATATCATCAATGAAAACCACCACAAACTTATACAAGAACTCATGGAAAATTATATTCATTAAGTCCATGAATACATCATGTGCATTGGTTAGCCCAAAAGGCATTACTACAAATTCATAATGGCCATATCTCGTACGGAACGCGGTCTTCAGAATATCTTCCTCCTTTACCTTCAGCTGATGGTACCCCGATCTCAAGTCAATCTTTGAAAAAAACTGAGCTCCCTGGAGCTGTCAAACAAATCATCGATATGAGGCAAAGGATATTTGTTCTTAACAGTGATATTATTCAAGGCTCTATAATCAATGCAAAGTCTCATAGAACCATCTTTCTTTTAAACAAATAAAACAGGAGAACCCCATGGTGATGTGCTAGGTCTAATGAAACCTTTCTCTAATAAATCTTGCAATTGCTCCTTCAACTCTAAAAGTTCAATTTGTGCCATTCGATAAGGGGGTTTTGAAATTGGCTTAGCATCAGGAACTAAGTCAACAGTAAACTCAACTTCCCGATCTGGTATTATTCTAGGAAACTCCTCAGGAAAAACATCAGGATACTCATTTACCACTGGCACATCATTAATATGAACAGTTCCTTTATTTTCAACGATGTGTGCAAGGTAACATTCATTTCCATCTTTTACAAGTTTCTCGGCCTCTTGATATGTTATCAAAAGTAAGGGTTCATTCTTGTAAACAAACTGAAAGTCTTTCTGAAAAGAAACTTCTTTAGCTCTACAGTCAATATTAGCATGGTAGATAGAGAGCCAATCCATACCCAGGATAACATCAAACTCAACTAGAGGTAGAACAATAAGGTTTGCAAGTAGGTTCTTTCCACAAATAAGGATAGGAAGATTCTTATAAATTCTTTTTGCCTCAACATTTCCCCCAGGTGTTTATACCAAAAGTTCAGGAGTCATTTCTTGAGATGGTATTCCCATTTTACTAGAAAAGGTTTCATAGATGAAAGAATGTGTAGACCCCGAATCAAAAAACACACTGGCATAATCTGAAAAAACAAACAAAGTACCTGGTACCACTTCATTTGATGGCCCGACATCTGCTGAAGTAGTTGCAAAGGATTTCACCACCCATTTCTGCTTGTAGTCTAACTGCTTCCTATCACTCAAGATCCTTGTCGGACACTCGTTTTCATAGTTACCCATCTCATTGCACTTATAACATTTCACTAACTGTAAATCAAATTTGTTTTTACCTTCACCTTGATCCTTTTCAGTGCAATCACGAGCCTTATGTCCCATCTTACCACATCGGTAGCACTTCCCAGAATTCAGAAGACATTCCCCAGCATGCCTTTTGCCACATTTATCACAAACTGGAAACTTAGTTCTCTTACCATCAGACTTTTTTGAAGAATTCTTACCTTTCTCCTGCCACCTCGGTCTCTTCTTCTGCTGGTTGTTATAGAAAACTTGGTCATCGGAAAACTCCATTTCCACCTTCTCAGCACATCGAACAAGATTTTCATAACTTTTAAACTCATGAGAAGCTAATGCCCTTCGATACTTTGGCTTTAATCCTGAGTAAAAACGATTGATTTTACTATCAAGGTCCCGGATAAAATTTGGAGCATACCTTGCCAATCGAGTGAACCTTTCTTCATAGGCAGCCACTGAGTCTTCCTCATGCCTCAATTCCAAGAATTACTTTTCCATCCTAAGTCGAACAGCCTTAGGAAAATACTTTTCAAGAAACATACCTTTGAATTCATCCTAGTCAAGAGCATCAATCTCATCAGTGTCCCTGATATTTTTAACCATAGACCACCACTGATCTGCTTCACCCTCCAAACGGTAAATAGATAGACTAACCTTTTTATTGTCTGAACACCCCATGACATCAAAAATCATCTCCAGTGCTTTAATTCACCCTTCAGTTAGCACAGGGTCAGATGATCCTCTGAATGATGGTGGATGTTGCCTCATGAAATGTTCCACCACTGACATGTTCCTCTGCGGTTGATCTGGCTGATCTCGTGCATGGATACCACCGCCATTTATCGCTTGAGTCAATTGCTCCATTACTGCAACAAACTGTTCAGTTCCAATTCCGACCATTTCTGGATGCTGATTCGGAAGGTTATTTCCTTCTGTATGCCTTCCTAGCACTGCTTCCCTGTTTCCTCTGCGGAAAACCATTCTGAACAAACATGTCTTAGATGAAGCAACATGGTAATCTTTAAATGCTATATCATTTCGAAAAAAATATTTTTGGATAATCATTTAATAGAATTCTAACTCCTAAAGTTATCTAAACTGACCTTTGATACCAACTATAAGGCCCCAGCCTTAAACCTTACTTAATCTTGAGTTATTACAAGATTACACATTGAGGATCTTTTCGGGTTTAGAGTTTTAGAGAATTAGATCATAAAACTTGCATTACATTCCACATATAAACAAAGTGGTTACAGAAAGATAGTATTCTTCATTCCCATCAATGGAAACACATTTAAAATAAAACATGGATTATTTCTTGACACATCCTTGACTCTATCATCGTATCATGTACCTTTCCCTTGACCTGTGAAAAACATTTCAAAAACTTGGGATGAGAATAAAAACTCAGTATGGGTTATAAAAACATGGAAAAGAAACATGGGTACATACATACATAAGACTGAAGTCATACTTTACCCATAAAACATAATCACTTTAACATACCTCATCAAATCATGAATAAATCATAGAAATCATAAGACATATAGGTAACTTGAGTCATTCATAACATTCTTACGTAGGGAGTAACCCTCTTGGTTACGTTTGGAATACCCATCACAGTATATTCCCTAAAATATCTTCGGAGAAACCTTAACGTTTCACTCCTTCGCGTTACCCAATGCATTTGAGAGCTATAACAGGCTCACCCGCCCTTAGTTTATCACGGAACCTCCCATATTCATAATAATGCCAAAGAACCATAACATAATCATATCACATAAAACATGTATAAAGGAAACAGAAAATTTACACCTTTCAATCACGGGATATCAATACAACACATTGATATAAAAACATTATGAAAACCATTTTCAATACTAAAATAAAAGAAAAGTTAAACATGTTATTTATTTTTCTTTTAAAAAGAAGGTATGGCTTGTAGAGGAAGCAGAAACTCAAATAACGGTTACGACGGAGGAGAAGTCGTTGTCGCCGCATACGTACGACAAAAACATTCCCTTTTGTCGTTTAGTAAACGCTTCATATAAAAAAGATTTCTTTTGAATAAACGTAAAATTCAAAGTGGTTTATACACCATATAAAAGAAAGTTGTTTATAAAATAAAATATGCCTCAACGAAAGGAGATTGAGACGAAGTCCCATACCTCGTATCCGACTTGACCCGACCGTTATTTAATATCCTGAATAATAAACATGAGTTAATCTCTACTTGCTTATGAATCTTTTTCAAGTTCATTATTCCTATTATACCATGTTATGAACATCATGTAATCAGTTAAGTTAATAATGTTCATTTTGTGGGTATTTGGTTCTTAAGTCAAAAATAGACTTCTTACACTTAGATGTTGTTAATTTGGTCAAAGGTTCACTATATCCAGAATGGTATTCATGATTTAGATATCATATATGTCATATATATCCAGTACATACATGCATTTATAATATTACATAATCATTTAGAGTTAAGAAATGAAATGCACCGTTCATGGAGACGGTAAGCCGTACGTACGCATGAACGCTACATTCATTTCTATTTCGTATTTTATAGAATGGAATCATAATGATATAAAGGTATATTATAATTCCATTATAATATCATATATAATATCATAGTTCCATCCTTTATATGTCCCACATATGGTATTTAACGAATCAAATCACTTTGAGGGGGCGGTAGTCCGCACTTCCTAAAATGAAGATATCGTGTTTACCCATAATGGAAACCATAAAGGTATGCACAAAATGAAAAAAAAAACAGAAGCTTAAGGAAAAAAAAACATATTATATATCATATATAAAAATAGTGACATCATAATGGCCACCTTTGAAGGTGTTAAATGAGTGTTGAACAGTCATCGTTTCGGGAGGCAGAATTTCTCCATCCATGGAAACCATATGTTCTTTAACCATTTGATGTAGTTGTGTGAGAGTGTAGCTCAAATAAATATTATAACAACATCCTAGTATTTTTAAGATACTGGTGTTGTTACAAAATAAGTAAATAAAAAGAGTTTAGGGGGTTGGAGAAGCAAAATAAAACAAATGAACATGAGAAAATGAATTACCTTTAAAAGTGTAACTCCTTTTGATTTGAGCCTAAAGGCTTACTTTGAAAGGATTCTGCCCAAATGGAATACTCTAGGATGAGTAGAGGGATGTGGAGATAGTAAATGGGCAGGGGTTGGCCGATCCAAAGGCTTGAGGAGTGTGCGAAATGAGGTAGAGGTGGGGGCCTTTTATAAGAGGAGAGGAGGGGCACTTTTGGAAAGTAAAGAAATATTACATTATTTGAAAATGTGTTTCGGTTTCAAAAGGTCCCACATTGATATAATTCGTGGATAAGGTGATAAGGGTTCGAAATACACTCATCCAATTGGTTTTGTCCATGTGTAGTTCATAGATTTTACATTGTCTTTCCATTTTTTTTAAATCGTCAAATAATGATGTCATCGCTGCATCATTATTATGTCATAAATATTTTAATTTATTTAATGTATAAAAATCATAAAAAAATACTATGATGTAGGAAATTCTTTTCTCTTTCCAATGACTATTTATAGTCAAAAATCTGATCTTTATAACCCCATGTAAAAATTGTTTTCGTAAAACATTTCTTGTTTGTGTCATTTTTACTTTAACATTTAATAAAAAGTTATTTATGTCATTTCCAAACCAAAGGGTCTCCATGGGGTCCCCAAGTTGACCCATGGCTTGTCTTGGTCGGCCATGACACAACCAATATGGTTGGTACATGTGTATAGGTCATTTCATATTATTAAAGCATTATTTATACCTTAAACTACACTAATTACCACTAATCGCGATTAAGAACTTAATAAGTTACTATTCACCAAAAAATTATTATAATCTCATTGAACCACATTTTACTTCTTAATGACAACCATGTATGTCGGATTTTCAAAATTCAATACACATTAGTGGTAAACTTTTATTTAACTGAAAAATCAGTTTTCTTGATTACCACTTAGTGGTTTCACTATTCATCAAAAATTGAAGTTTTTCAGAAAATTACCAAAAATTCACCCTAAACTATATTTGATATTCCGAATTCAAAAATTAAGTCTATTTTACAAAATTCAAATCATATAAGTCAAATTAATTAATTTAATAATTAATTCCCGCTGCCAGAGCAAATAGCGTGTTTTTACAAAACAATAAGTATCAAAAGGTTGACACCAGTTTAAGTCTAATTTCAAAGTGAAATTGTTTCCAATGACCACCATTGGATAAAATGGTAAAAATATATTCTAATTTCACTTCAAAACCAATTCAAAACATAATCTAATCATATAAATAAATTAGATTAAAAAGCAGTTTTGATGTAAAATGCAGTATTTTTCACTATTCATTAAAAAATGAACATTGTCAGAAAAATACCAAAAATTCACAAAAGGTAAATTTTGATGTCCCAATCATAAATGATAAGTTTATTTTGACAAACATAGTTTATAAAATTGTCAAAATATAGATTCAAAAATGGTTTGCTATCAAAAGGCAATAAAACAATATTTTAAGAATATTAGTGTATTCCATGCATAAGATTGTATTTATTTTCATTTTAAGCCTCTATAACACTATATTAATCATTAAAAGACATAGATAAAAATATCTATTATTCATTACTTACTTGGGATGTTACAAATTCAATGTCAGAGTTAGGCATTTTTACAGGCTCATAAGAAGAATCTTTCTTACTCTGATTTGTTGAGATATTGATCTAAACCGATCATATTAGGGGATTGAATGGTAAGTACATATTTACCTGGTTAATTTATGATTTTGGTATATAGGGATTAATCCATGTAAAAAATTAAAAAATTATTTCTTAATTTTGATCAAGAAGAATAGTTTCAATCCCATTTAACTACATATTCCAAGCCTCAATCTAAATAACATCATCAATGTGATAAACACATACCATTTTCTTATTAATTTTTAAAAATTATGTAGTTGGATAACATTACAATCATGATCCATAAAATGGATGGCCTTTATTTATCGAAATTGCACCCAAAGGAACTTATAGAGGCCCTTTTAAGACATCAAGAATTTAAATCTAAGGTCATTATCCCTGAAGTGTATCACCAAAAGATAAATTCCATTGAAGGTTATATAATTACAGAAATAATTGAAAAAATATGAAAATATTATCATTCAAGGAGACATTAGGCCATTATATGTAACCAAAACATTGACATTCATTAACTTTTATTTAGTTTTGATTGAATTCTACTCCAAAATTAATCTCTTTTTTGTTTAAATTCTCTATTAATTTATCCGTTGTTATTTCTATTTTTCTCCCTCTACAAAAAAAATACAATTTTATCAAAAAGGGAGTATAATACTCTTGTAAAAATCAAAACGAATTGATAAATTTAGTGATCAAACCTTTTACTACAAATTTATTTTCTTTGGATAGTACAAGACATTCAATGTCCTTTTATGAGGAGGTTTCATAAGAATGCATTAGTTCTCTAATCATATATTATGTGTTGTAAAAACTGTATTTATTGATGAACTAGGACATACTATTGTTCTAAATCCCATTTTGAGTTATATTTGTTTTAGTAAATCAATGTGAGATTCTTTCAGAGAGATTTAAAACAAACCAAGATTAATATTGTCACTCGAGTCACTCCACTATATGGTTCAAATGTTGTACAAATAAAACAATTCAATGAGGTCGATGATAAATATGTACTCACTATCAATCCAATTGATGTGGTAACCTAATATTCCAACATATTTTAATTATTTTTAATTATATCAATCACAACAGTCGTATCTAGTTGTAGAGAAAAGAGTGGGAATTGCAAAAATAAAAATAAAGGACAAGGTAAATATTCCCCCATTATTATCCGTATGGTCCAACATAGTCCTTCTATCACTAACTATATCAATTGATACATCTAAATTACTATAGAATAAGAAATACACTATCATATTCATTTATTCTCAAAAAATAATTACTTTTTCCATCTTTCTTGGGAATGGAGAAAAGGTGAGAATGTACAAAATTTTCATAATAATGATGCCCATATTTAGTATCTTTTCAATATAGAAATTCCACTTTTTTAATTAATGGAGTATGAAAATTATATATTCTATTATCCATAATTAAAGGAATTTGACACATTTATTTCTCCAAAAAACAAGAGGGAGGAAGAAGATCTTACCTAGAATATTGTCGATGCTGATGGTCATTTATCTCACCCTTTAGAATCTAGGGATGCATATTCAATATCCATATAAGATTGAAATAATAAAAATATGTCTTGGAACATAAAAAATTCCCCTCCATTAGCCACTTCTATTGATACTGAAGTAGTGGAAGAAGGATAATAATATCTCAAGGATAACCCTACCTTATTTGAAGAATGCATCTCTTACATTATTTATGATGTCATTCAGGCAATTCTGGGTATGAGAAAGATACGTAGTCCAAATTAATTTATACCACCATGTACCATAAATAAAAATAGAAAAAAATATTTTTCTTGAATAAATATCATGATTTTGTTTCTTGTAATTATATAAATATTCTAAAACTTGACCTTGATGTGTCAACTCATCATTTAAGCATACCCAAGGATCATCCTCATTATTATAAATATTCAATGAGAGTATATCTGACTCATAATATGAATGATAAAGGAAAATTCTTTAAGATTATCACAGATTAAATCATTAAAGTGGCCCTATACCCATATCATATTACTAGTACTTTCTCAGTCAATAAAAACCAAAGACATATTAGATTTAGTATTGATTTGAAGGATCTCAACTAGAATTAATTAAAGAGATATTTCCTAATATCCATTACTAAATTTTTTAACAATGAATCTAAATGACAAAAACCCCTCTTATTTATATATTAATATTTAGGATATATGTAAATATGAATGAATATTGAAGAGGAAGAGGACATATTTCTCTAGGTACATTAACGAGTGTACTACTATTGAGTGATGTCGTTTGGCTAGAATAATGATGGTGTCGATATCAACGTGTTATATAACAAAATTTTGAAACATTCATAAGGAATACTGTAAAAGGTCATGTATATGAATTTATGGTTAAAAAACAACAACATTTTGATCATATTAGATATACTAAGATAGTTTTCAACGTGTAATGTACTTTGACCAGAAAATGAATCCTCTGAAATGTACTATTGGGTATACCTCAAGAATTTTCCTCTACCTCATGGTACACCATCACAATATTCAATATTTCTCTATGATTTAATTAATAAAAACTACCATTCCATATCATAAAAACCATAAATATATAAGAGGGAATCAATTATTCCTTTCTAACATCAAGAACTTCATAGAAAATATCACATGAGAGATTTTTCCAATCATAAAGATAATGAAGAAGGGAGTCACATATTGGTGGGATTAAGCCATCAAGAATATTTTTAAAACATCAAAAATAATATTCAATCCCATAGGTATTCATGAGACTAGTAAAAGGAAAACTACTCATTCTCTTTATGAAAATAATGTAGTGATCGGTCAATAACATTCTTTTATATAATAATGATTCTGAAAAATAATATATTCTCGACTTTCATTAAAAAATACCAAGTTAGATACCAAGACTCAATATTTTTATATTTAGAAGAACTATAGATTATTTATCATTGTGGTTCACAATTTGATACACCACTTGTATCATCACATGTTCCATTTGGTATTTCATATAATCCCACTCAAATACATCCTCATCTTTCTAATTTCAACTCGATGTATGGAATGACTGGTATTCATTCTATAATAATTCAAAATTTGGATAATATAATAATAAACTATCAATGGACTAGAATTGGTATACATTCTCATCTCACATACTTATATAGAAGACATGATAGTTGATACTAAGCTACTGGATGATGTTTTTCTGTTTATGACACCCCATAGTCATGGGGGATTTAATTTAATTGTAAGTCCATTCACTATAAAAATTGAAAATTAAAACTTCAATGAGGTTTGTCTTTGAATCATCATATTTTCACCATATAATGAAGGTTTTCTATTTTATTACATATTATCAGAACGTTTCACCTACAATTAAGCATGGTAAAAATTTATTATTATGGTCAGAATCATAACTCTAGATATATGTGTCCCACATAAACATCAAAGGGATTTATAATTTTTAATAATGTAAATAAATGTTGAATATACTAATAATAAAGTATTATTGATTTACCTAACAATGCATGAGGTTTGATTAAATAAATCCCCATAAAACCAATTATTTACCATATATAGTATTTATATAATTTATTAGCATATATGATGGATAATGTGACCACATATATCGAATATACTAATTTGGGAGAAATATTTATCAATATCAGACACTACTGGATAGTTACCCAATTTTTTTTATGAAAACAAGTTGAAAACCAATAACATTGACAGTAATTTTGGATGTGAATGGGTAACCACACCAAATAATACTAAAGGTGGTTGGATTTACCCTTTATTTGATTACCTGTAAACCAGCATTATTCTATTATACTGTGAAAATAAATAATATATCCAATGTTGAGAAGTCAATATTACACATTTTAACGGCCAAAATACTCATGAATTGATCTATAAAGGAGGATTTTATGTAGTCCTTCATATATGAATTAAAGAAGTGTAGTCTCTCACCAATATTAAATAAGTCCATGAATTTTCCTGTGAAGCCCATTAGTTCAAACCTAAGATCTCCCATCCAATTAGGAGGGTCATTTATTTTTGTCCATCAATGAAAAATCTTTCATAGAGATTACAAATAAATTTAATGCCTTGTAGAGACATACCATCTTATTCTTTTACCACCAATATTTTTACATAGTACAAAATATTCCAACCCATTTCTTGATTGGGGCATAAATTTCATGGGGCCATGTCCATAAACTATGACTAGGTTGTTTAAGAACATCCTTATTTCCACTGATTTCTTCACTATGTTGGTCAAGTCTATATCCCTTAATGAATTTGGGACAAGTGTTATTATCAAATTAGTGAAGGCAAACTTGATTAATAGATTTGGTGTCTATCACACAATAATGATGGAAAATAGCATCAATATATATTATTTCATGTTGAAATGTTCTGTTAGTAATACGATATTCAATCCAAACACTCATCTTACGGCCATACAATAATGAATGAAAAAAAAAGGATATCCATAAGTCACTATTGAGAAAGAATATTCAGGATCAAACTGATGTTGGTAATCAAATTTATTAACAAAAAAATAATAGTAGTTCACGTATTAAATTAGTTTTATAAAAAGGTAATAGTGGATTCCGCCCTATATATCTATATTCGCCATTGGTGCACAATATTATAGGATCACGAAGGACCAAAACGTACACAATTCCATTATCACTATTTTTGGAAAATGAATCAATGATTGAGTAGCCTCCCTACTGGAAAGTGAAACAACCAAGTTCAGATGGTTATAATTTTAAAGAAAAAGAATCCAACGATACAATATAATATAAAAAACATTACAGGTTTTGGTATTGAGGGATTCAACTGTAAATCTAGATTCTAATTCAATCTAGAGGGAATTATAGTTATTATGTACGACATGTTCAGTGGAATGTATGAAGTCCCATAACATAACATCATATGAAATTATAAATCCAATAAAATGGTAATAATAGTCCTTGATAAAGACATAGTAAGTCGAAAAAGTAACCTATATAACCTAAGGGTCATGAAATACTTGAATCATAACCATTAACATTTACATGGATGCATAATGGGATCTGTGGGTTCTACTATATATATTTGAGAACTAGTTTTTTCATGGTATGACATGAACACATAACAACCTTAGGTTATTGAGATAACCTATTCTGTTATTAGTATATATTATATGGACCTTTGAGGTAGTTTAATCCCTAATTTGAATGGCCAGTATAGAAGAATATGTAGAAGGAGGATTGTTGTCAAACAGAGTGGCATACTTTATAGTCCATATATATACCATTATAGAAGCGTCATCCACCCATACAGGGTTTTCACCTATACACTCATTATATCCTTATTAATAGACTCCATGAGGTATTCCTAGAGATTATGTGTATAGGTTTGTATTCGAAATATATTTCCAATATATTAATATAGATTTTTAGCAATGATTTAGGGAATAAAAAGGTACTCTGGAGTTTCCTCATCTCTTATGCACATATGAAATGTAATTTTCTAACCTAATTTATTTAATTGATCATGTATTAGATAGTTGTTCTACTAGATTCTACAAATTAGAAGAATCCTTGAAGGATGATTGGAATGGGTCTTGACGTTCAATAGCCAAGGTGATTACATATTGTATCTATCACATCTCATCCTATGATATTAATTAGAGTGGAAGAACCCATTTCTTTTTGGATTCCAAATCATATATTGGTTATCCATGAATAAATAACACTGTATGTCCAGGATGGATTGTGAAGGGACAATATCATTATAGTATCCAAAAGAGGCCATCAGATCAGTAGTGTAAATCAACTTATTAAGTGAAGGGACACTTGTGATAACCTGTAGGGGTATGTCGAACCATGTGGAGATCCAATAGTTGAGGATGGAGTTCCCTCTTTCAAGCAGTTTTCATTTTCTCGTAATGTCAATAAAATAAAACTTGATGGTTAGACAAATAGATGATTTGATATAGTATGAGTATACATAAATGATCCATTTATTTAACATCATCTTAAAAAATAAATGGATGAGTCTTCTAGATGAATATATTCCAAATTAATTTGTTAATAATTCCATGACTAAATATTATATGGTCTTTCATGTGAAGGCCTTCTATATTAGTAGGTTTAATGAACTTCTTCCATTCCACATTTATCAAATTCATTATATGTACATATCATATCAATATAATGTTCCTAATATGGATTTGAATATCATTGGGTAGTCTTTATGGACATATATATATAGGGAGAAGGATTACAAAAGATTTTAGTTGATAACAGAATTCTCCAAATACACCCTTCTATATTAGGACATGGACATCATATTCTATTTTTCAAGTTGATCAGTGATAACATAAGAATTATTTTCCCAATAAAAACTTCTATCCTTTCCCAAAACAAAGGGACTACAATAAAGGTTATTGGTGGACTCCCATTTTCACTCCAAGAAATTTAATGATCCTGTATTTCTTAATCACATGGAATCCATTCACAAAGACCATAAAGTACATGTTTCAACAATGATATTGCATTACCACATATTCATAATGTTAAAAGAGATCCTTAAAAACAAAAATGGTCTTCTTAGTGGATTTTCCATGTATGTGGATGTAATCATAATATCGAAAATGTGATAGAGTAAGGAGTCATCTTTTATCCTTGATTTTTTAGTTGATAAAAATATGATCTAGGAAATTTATTTATCTAACCATTGAGTCACGTTCTATGGAAGAAAAGAAGGCCTGAGAGTGCCTCTCTTTATCTACCACCTCTTTTTCTTGGAAAAAGGTCTCTCAGAGTTGGATTAATTTGAATGGATAACCTTGTAGATAAGATAATCCTTATAATAACACCAATAAAATCATTGGAAAAATAAAATGTTCTAAGAAATAAAATTATAAACCTCTATTTTAGACTATCAAACACTGTGGATATGTACATTTTGATGGAAAAATCCATCCATTTCTTTCCTCTTCACTAGTATAACGCTTTTTTAGGCTTTAAAATGATAGTTTTGAATTATTCTTCTAGGAAAAAATCCAAACTGATATAGAGTGACAATGTCTTAGAAAAAGCCTCTAATCATGGTTATATTGCATTTGTTTAAAATATTTGGGATAATGTTCCACATAAAAGCAGTCCAAAATTGATTGATATCAATTTCATTATATCTCTTTATAATCAGATCATTAATGATTGATTTCAAACCATAGGGCATGATGTCATGATTTAATAATTCCTTCGCAACATTGGTCACATCATCATGAATGATTTCCAATTAAAACATATAAAATTTATTTGTGATACTATTTTATCTAGGTTCACTAACTATATCATGATAGAAATGTTCTTATTTTGACAACTCCCTCAAAAAGATCCATGATAAGATCCTAATTTTGTTTGTTCTCAACACAGAATGTAATGTTATCAACCATTTTATCGGTATTTTCCCCACCATGATAAGAATATAACTCTTTAATGTGATTCACTGCTATAATAAAAACTTCCAACTAATAGGTGTAAACACATACATTAATAGTGATAGTATTATTCCTGAACTTCACAAAATTTTATTTATTCATATAATGGAATATACTTAAATTTTTATCACCATTAATCATAAATTTCTCATTGAGTTGATTTTGGACCACCATTTTTTTTATATCTAACATTCCATCATGGTTAGAGGGATCTTGATTCTCCTACCTTGAGGGAGTTATCTGGATTTGGGTTCTATTATGGAAACATGCAAGGTTCCCTTCAGCTGTGATTATATCAAGGTCCATCTTCCAGAAATCATTTTCCCCATTCTATTAGAATTAATTTAACACTATTGTGCATCTTGGAAAGGTCTTGTCGATGGTTTCCATGGGGAATGATTTTCTATAAATCATACACTACTTCCCTACGCTCATGAGTAACACGACATCCAATTTTAAATTTAAAAGGATGATGAATTGAACCTATCTAATGAGTTTAGAGATCTATAATAAATGAGATGATATCTGAGCAATTAGTTGGGAGGGTAAATCTAGAGACCCTGGTTTTAGTACTTACATCCCATATCTAGGGAAAGCACATATCCAGTTTAATTTATTTCTTTCCATTCAATGTTTACCTAAATCATGTGAAAGAAACCCCAAATATTAGAACCTCAGTAAGGTTATAGTAGTCAACGTAGGAAAATAATTCTAGAGATTACACCTTTCTATATATGAGGATAATTTCTTCCTCTTTTTTCAAATTAGTGTTAAAATCTCTCAACAAGATCCATTAGTGTCTAAATATATCATATTCTATTTTATGTTCTGTATGTATGATCATTCTCTGAATATATGAGTTAAAGGAGTAAATAAAATAGGAATACATTTTACAATGATGATTAAAAGAAAATAATGAGGCACTATATGGGATATCATTACATTATAATAGTAATATGATTTCATTCCTGAAGAACCATAGTAAATCCATATTCTTTTCCTGAAGATATTTTCAGAAAAAAATGTAACCAAGTAGTTCCCAATTTAATGTAATTCAATTACTAAAGTGAGACATTGGTTTTTCATTTCCAACTAGCATTTGTTTGTAATCAATTAAATAATTTCTAAGGGATCAATCTATGAGATATTTTATTATACCTTTAAAATTACAATATAATGGTTCATTTGTTGAGAGATTGTACCCTTGTTATAGGACTTAATTGACATGATTAATTCATGTAGTTTTCTAAATTTTTATTAAATTTTACTTATATTTAATTGAGAGTTTAATCATCCCATGGGTATTATTTTCCCCTAGGGGACTCTCTTACATCTTGAAAGACACTAGGTTTAGGTTCCTCATTAGAAACATTTGTATTCTAATTGTTCTTAGGTTGTTAGAAATATTCATCCTCACATACACAAAAAAACACCTCAAAATAGGGGGAATTTTTCATTTGTGTAAATGATCAAGGGTTATGTCTACAAGGGATCTCCTCTTGAAAATTAGAAATTAGGGAACTAGAGAAAAAGGTCTTTCAGCATTATCATCTACATCCCAAACTCATAAATTTATGTCATCCCTATTTTATTTCTCAGAACCATTAATATAAATGACCATATATTTACTATATATATCCCTTTGATGTCCAATTCAAGTGGGAAAGTTAGAACTGAAAGATTTCTTTGGAATGTCTCCTATGATAGGCAATCTAAGAAGATATATGGGCTGAAAAACATGTCCATTACCATCCTTAGTCACGTGGTCATCGAAATCCTTCCTATGTTGATATATAAGGATATCCCCTTGGTTGAGATTACCTCCATCTACATTCACACAATTTAGTTTGGGATTTAACTATATTATATTTTAATAACTAGAATCCATAAGATGTCCCTCATTATGTGTGTATTTATTCTATAAATTATCATTATTATTTACCATTTCAATTATACCATTGAGAGAGAGAGTCTCAATGTCCAACTCACTGCTCTCAATATCAAAATATATGAAAGACTAACCAGAATGACTAGTAAGTTATAAAGGAATATTTGATTCATACCCACCACCATTTTTAATTTCTGTTCAGTTATCATTGAATTAATCCATCTATATAC
This sequence comes from Viscum album, assembly GCA_963277665.1. Classification (NCBI taxonomy): domain Eukaryota; kingdom Viridiplantae; phylum Streptophyta; class Magnoliopsida; order Santalales; family Viscaceae; genus Viscum; species Viscum album. The sequence goes on from OY728159.1 coordinate 1,871,295,100, forward strand.
TCTCATGTAATATATAAATCATAAGTTTTTTCCTTTTTTTCTTCTAATAGACACTATAATAACAACCCCACACATTGCAATGATTTTATAACTTATCCCAGTTTCATTTAGAAAATATATTCCCTAGGAAATTAAATTTTTTCTAGAATTTAGGCATTCACTCAAAATATATTTAAATATTAATATTATCATCCTTAGTTGTTATGACCACGTCTCCCACTAGTGTATCTGTCGTATCCACATCCCTAAGGATTATGGAATAATATCCCAATATCATATTATTGGTCTATCATTCCATCCAAATTGGGTTTCCAACTCAATAGGCTATATCCAAGAAGATGTGGGAATTCAATTACAAAAAAATAAAATTAATAATTAAAATTCAGACATATTAAAATGTGTTTTAGATATTACTAAAACTAAAATTTGTATAAAATTCATAAATTTCTAGCAACTCCAGCTTCTAGGAGATAAACCCCAAGCTCTATACCATTTATTTTTATTAATATAAAGGGAATATAGTTTTGTAATACCCTATCCCGATATCAATCCTCATCCAATCCTCAAAGACATGTGTCTCTAGAATTATATGTGTAAGATCATTGAGCCTTTAGATTTTATCCCCTTTTTGGGATCAAGAAATATCCAATGATTGAGTATTTTAAATGATTAACATGTTATTCCACTAAACCATTATTTCATATGAAGTGATCCATTTAACCCTTTAGGATATTCTTTATAGGAGGTGGTGTTTCTATTTCAACAATGGAATAGTCTATATTTAAATTTACAACCTCAATAGAGTTCTTCATTAGGGTGGAAGCATCTGTAGGGTCCCACACCGACGTGATTGATTTATTTGATGTGGAGTAGTCGATATTTTTTTTACGAGCAAAAGGATCAGGCAGATTGCTCACCAGATTTGATCCTACCATATTTGAGGCATCATATAGTGTCTCACATACTCCACTATAACTAGATCAGGGGTTTTTTAATTGATCACTTTTCTAATCCATCCACTTTTTGTAAGTACCTATCTATTATACATTGAAAAATGGCGGATAATGAAACCCTAACACATAATGAAATAGAAAAAACCACATACTCAGTTTTATTTGGAATATTGGAAATTTTCAAAAATAAAATCCAAAGGACCTATCTTCATATCAATATATATAACATGATTTTTGGGGATGATTAGTCTTGCAAATGATTGGATGTGTTGGTTGACTTGATGTTAAAATATTATGAAACCTACACAAACTATAAATCTATCAAAATTGGACTTCATGAATATTTAACATGTATTTTCACCTATATTCATTCCTCTATGGAGATATGGTATTAGTTAATATAACCTCGATGATACATTATAATTATCTCTTCAAGACATGAACTAAAGTGAAAAAGGCATTTGTGTTAATAATAATTCTTAATATAATGAATATGTATTCCTTGATCAAAATATATGGAGCACATAAGCCTTAGCCTAGTTGGCAGGGTCTCTGTTGGTCCATCCATGTTACCAGGGATCAAATCCAGGTGGAGGCAGAATTTCTGGGTACTGTAGTAGTACGGTAGCAGTACTATAGCTGGAACTGTGCAGTACTATAGCAGGTACTATAGCATGAACTGTAGAAGGCACTGTTTGGCAATTTAGTAGCCGGGAATATGCCCCCATTTGGGCCTTCGGGACTCATATTTCGTCCCCGAGTCCTTCATAGGCCTTCGGGCACCCAGGCCTTCGGGTCAGTTGGGCCTTCGGGCCATCTCAATGCCTTCAGGCCACCTGAAGATGCAAACCAGACAAAAACTACAAGGAACAAGCTCTACAAAGAGGATGAGAAAAGGAGCTTTCACCAAAGCATAAGCTTAACAGATTGCAAGAATGAGAGGGTATGGCACCTGCCATCGGGAAAAGCCTATGCATGCATGGGAATGGCTAGCCGAACAGCCATGCGAAGGTGGGGAGATGATTTCACGATGAAGATGTTGGGGAGGAGTAGCTCCAAGTTGTTAGTCTGGGATGCATGCAATGTTTGTGCCGTCGGGAAATGAATTCCTCTAGGGCCTATGGGCATGTAATCATTCACCTACGAGCATTTTAGGGTTCCACCTCATCCCTTGAAAGGTGGATTATCAATATCAATAAAAAATGAAGGCCTTCGGGCCATTGGAGGAGGATCAAATGTATGGAGATCATGTAAAATTTACCAAAAATTAACACTATAACAACAAATATATTAATATATCAATAGCTTTAAATAAGTCATTTTTTTGATTTCCTGATCTACACGCCACACAAAACTAAAATAATATTATGTTATATTTTAGTAAAAATATAAAAATTAATTTTGACCATTATATCTTAGAACATTAATCAGAGAGACTGAATAAGAGTAAAAAAATGTAAAATAATTTAAATAAATAAAATAATGTCAATTTATAATATGAATTAAATTCAATTAGTATATCTAAAATAGTTTGGAAAAAAATGATTTTGAAAAAAAATATTTTTCTCAAATTTACATTTTATTACAGAAAACAATGTATATTATCAACAAATAACAATTAATGATATTTAAAATATGATAAATATATTTCCAATTAATTAATTATTAATTCATAAGATATAAGAAAAAATAAAAATTATCTTTTTTTAATCCAATTTTCAATATAAATAACATTACACTATATTTTTATGATTTTATATTAAAACTGAATTATAAAAATCATGAAATTTAAATTAAAAAAATGAAAAACATTTTTTAATAAGAGTAATAAAATAATATTAATATTTTTGTGTTATTTTTAAATAACTAATTTTATGTGAATAATGAAAATATAGTTTTTATAATGAACTTGAATTTTATGACACTAATAGTATATAAGTATGAATTATAAATTCATGATACATTTATGTATTACCAATATATATATATATATTATTTTAATTTATAATTTAATTAGTATATAAACACATATATAATATTTTTGAACATTTGTCGATTTTTCTAAATAAAATTATTAATACATTATAAATTTTTATTTTAAAATTAATTTATATGGATTTAAAAAATTGATTAAAATTAAATGGATTCAAAATTTATAATTATTGGTTCAAAATTATCTAATATGGTGCACTATTTTATTGAAAAATGTTATGATACCTTAGGTGACAAAACCTGTTTTCATGGTAAAAACGGAAAGTGGAAAAATAATAATTCAAGGGGTAAAGCGCTTCAAAAATGATAAAAAAATGAATAATTGACTGGATGTTGTGTTTCATGAACTTATATCTTTTCCAATCATGTATTGATTAATTTTTTAGCCTCTAGGCTTGTTTATAATGTTCTACCTTTTTAATATGATGAAATAATTACAAAAATTACATTCTCACCACTTATAAAAGTGGTCTCTCACAAACCGTTCAAGGGAGACATCAAACATAGGTTTCCACCAAAAGAACTACATTTTCCCCATATCCTAGAATACTATTTAACTCTATTGATCTTATATTAAAAAGTGTTGTTCATATTTTATCAATTTCTAAGGTATATTACAATGATATCTTAAAGTGTTCGACATGAGTTATAATTTTATCTGCAACTTCTTTAATTTTTACATTTATACAGAAATAATAATTTTAAAATACAATTTAATGAAATAAATATTATTTATATAATTAATTTTATTATTCAATTTCAATAATCTTTAATCACTTAATAATTATCTTTCATCATAAAACACTACTCTTTTTTCCTTACCCTTGAATACTATTTTAGTCACTTTGGCTTCTAGTATCATGAGATGTTTATATTCCCTATATTTCAAATGGTTATTCCAAGGAATTCTCAAAGTGTTCAACACGAGTAATAATTTTTTGAATAACATATTTAATTTATATTTTTATATTAAAATTATTATTTTTAAATACAATGTATTGAAATAAGTATTTTTTATATAATTAATTTTATTATTCTATAATTTGTGCACTGTAAAAACTAGCACTACTACGATGCATCATATGTTTTTTCCTTATCTGCCATGCATGTTTGGTATAAATGGTTAATTTAATAAATATTTATGATATTTACAACATTTTTATTATTCTGAAATAATTAGTAATGTAACTCTTTTATCCATTTCTATGGAAAATTAAATCCCTAACTATGTATATGTGTGAACTACCGCATAAATGGAGGGATTGATTTTCCTTTTTCTGTCAGGAATACCTCTCATGGATGATGAAAAGAATACATTTACTGGTTAAATAATATTTTTATGATATTAATATGGTTATTTTAAGACATATTGGAGAACTTATTAGTGATATAGTCAATAAAAGATTATTGTTAATTCAATAGTTTAAAACAGCTAAAATAAGTAGAAAATGATCTCTTCTTCCTAAATACTGAATTTATATATATTTAGTTTCACTCTAATTATTTATAATTATGATATATCATATTTAAAACACGAAATAATAACATTTTATTTTCTTATAATTAATATACAACTAAATCACCTTATATTCATCCTTTACTTATTGTAGATTTCTGTCCGGGTCTGTTTAATACCATACTGGAACAATACTACTAATCTATATCATGGATAGATTATTGAAATAATTTCTTAATATAATATGATATAAATATTTAAGTAATTCATTTTGTATTATTATATTAACATTTGATTCATTATTTAATAAATCTTCATTAATTCATTAGGAATCACTGAAACATGATCATCTCTAATATCATCTTCATGGTTTTATAAAAAAACATCGGTCGAATAAAACATTATTTTTATAAACTAAGATGTAAAATCAATAATTTTACATTATATAATCTAATAGATATGTAATTTGAATAATTAATATATAAATACACCATTTTTGGTTAATTAAGGGATGATTTTATCAATAAATTGGCATTGGATCTGCAATTGACAATGAGAATTAGGTGATGATAAAAGCTACCAAGTATGTGATCCAATATAGATGGAGACATATCTGGGTGGAAACTAACTCTACCACGGTGGTTTTTTTTTTGAAGAAAAGTTCTTGAAATTTTCAATGGAAACTCCTCCCATCATGGATTACATGTTTCCATGTTCCGGATCATTTTCAGTTGGATGTCACTCTTGTGTACAGAGAGGCCATCCAGGTAGTTGATGCTCTCCTTAAGAGGTAAATTGTGGAGGTGCCTTTGAGATAGTCCTTTATTACTCTAGAATTCTACTCTCATCTTAATAACATGGATGTTAGTGTTGTGTTTCATTCTCTCCTTTGAAATCCGCCTTGTTATTTAAACTATTCTAGTTTGTATTAATTTTTTAGTGACTAGCTTTTCTTGGACCCTGAACCTATTTAATATATATATACATATCTCTATTTGTATAATGATTATGAATGAGGATTATAAATGGTTATAGTAATGAAAATGTTTTTTGGGTATGTATTTAATGATCTTAATTTTATTATTTTGGATTGTTGGATCATGTGCAGAATGCATTAGGATTGATGTAGGGGTTTTCATCTGAATTAGTTCTCCTTCTGATGGGTTTGGTATTATGCATTCAATTTGTTATGTGATATATGTAATACCTATTTGAGATATATTCAGCTGAATTATATTTTAGTCATGGTATTTGATGTTTAATTACTATAGATCCTCTATACGAGATTTCTATATGAATGTTTTTAAAACCATACGAGATTTCATGGTCTTAATTTTTATTCTATGAGGTGTAATACATTTTCGACACCATGTTTTCATTGGTTTGTTTATTCAGTTCCATGGATATATTTTAATCCTAAATTTTTATCACATTTTATTTACTAGAAAATTTATTTTATTTTCTTATAATGCCATTGATTCAATTGTTTCCCTAGTTTGTAGGTTCTTTGGTAACTCAATTTTATTTTATTGAGTTATGATCTCACATTAATAATATTTCCTAGAATTTTGGTACATTATTTCCTATGACATAATTTTTTGGAATTGTATTATTTTTTATAGTGATAGAAAATCCAACCACATAATCCCTTTGAATAATATTTCATACTAATTGTGTTATTTTCTTTTGTAACCACCCAGATTTATTATTTGGATGGATAATAATCATATTATTCTAGATTTGAATATTCCATATACTTATTACTCTATATAGTGTGAACATAACTTTTTAAATAATTTATATTGGATGATTCTATCCTATAAATAATTTTATTTTATTCCGACAGGAAATAGTATTGACATCCACAATTATTTTATTAAAATATAAAGGATTATTGACAAGTTAACTATGAAATGCTTAAATCTCTACTCTTATCATCTAGTTGGTTCATAATCATGTTATCTAATTTATTGATGTGGGAACAATTAATTTCACTATGTTTGTTATTATTCCAATATATAACATTATTATCAAGTTTAAAATGTAATTTTTTAACAATCCACATTATTCCTCTATATAGGTTATGATCATGTTATTATTTTAATAATCAAGGGGAAATTTATTGGTATTTCATATTTTCTATACCAATAAATATGATTATTAGAAAACTTAATTATGGTTTTTTTATTTTCTCAATTGCTTAATCATTTCACCCAAACAAGTTAGATTTAGGGTAGATATTATTTTCCCCCAATGCATCGATTAGTCTCATGAGATAAATATGATTGAGTATTTGGTGAATTGTTAACCAATTCAGTAAGTTTTATTGATTGTGGTATTAATGATAACTAAATTTATTATAATATGACAAGGAAACATGTTTCTAATATCGTATATTATGTATTCCGTCATTATAAGATTTGTATTATTGATATACATGCTTTAATTTATTTCCATGGATATAAAATCCTATCAGTTTCAATTGATTTTGACTCCAATTTGTTTAACTATTCATTCCATAATATTTATGCCAGGTTTATTCCAGGAGTAAAACAATTTTATTCTTTCCCTTAATAATTTTTTTAGATAACTCCTTCTTAGGATTCCATTTCCCCTTGTTATGTAAAGCAGTATTACACATGATATGCCTACCATGATAGAATAAGTGTAGAGTTTTTGGGGGATTTTAAAAAAACAATATGTATTAAATAATTTCTTATATTTTTGGAATATGATGTATATTAGTTGAGAAATACATAACATTTAATAGTTAATTTTTTTCTTATTTATATTATTTTCCAAAACTAAAATTTATTAGGAATTTTTGTAATCTACCGTATTACCTATTTAATGAAATTACATATAAGTTATTTCCTGGAATATATAGATTGAATAAAATAATGTTTGTAATGTATATGCTTATGGAACTAGATCTAGAATTATAGGAATGAGGTGTCATGGTTGGTATTAGAGTAGTGTTTAAATAACATTTCATATTAGTAATTTTTAAGATAATTTAAGGGATTTAAGTTAATTTTGATTGAATATACATTTGAATTGATAAATCTGAGGTATAAGTATATTATTTAATGATAAGGTAATAATGAAAGTTTTACATGGCGATTAGGATAACAAAATTTTAGTGATTTTTTTTGAAAATGTATAAGAATGAATTATAAGTATATATTATCATCTTTATGTTTATTGTAAATGTTGATATTTTGTGGTTCTCATAAAAATTACATCCATATCAAGATACTGCAATTGAATGCAGAGTCCGTAACAAATGTATCTGGGGATAATATCTACAAAAGGATGAATTGATTATTAAAATAGTAATTAACTAATTCATAAAAAAGAAGCATAACTATACACCTAGTTTTACACTATATGGGAAATTATTTTAGTTAATCACATTATCAATACAGAACATCATGAATGATTTAATTATGTTGTTTAAAAAGTATATTAGATAACCTATTTCAAAAATTTCCATGGGGAACCAAGGATTTAATAAAGAGAGTCATTGGTCGAAACAAATTTAACATATGTTAAAAATGAAGGTTCAATAGTGGAAGACATATTTGTATTGATGTTTTTATTTTATATATTAGCATAACAATTTTATGTTTACTTTTTGGATGAAATAGGATTACAAAAATTATGTGGAGAAATGACTGTTTCTAGAAACAACTATTTATTATATCTGAATAAGAGATAATAATAAAATGGTTGATAGTTTTATTATATACTTATAATGAAAGAAAAAATTTAGTTTCCTTGTAGTACTAAATTGAGTGGGATTGATATTTTATTTAAAATTATATCTTAAATCTGAATGTTTTATTTATCAGTGACTGCTATTTAACAATGGTATTCTGGTATATGATAAAAGATAGAATGATTCTGTGAAACATCAAAGAACTTTTCTTTAGTAATTATACTTCAATTATTTTGAAATGTATATTAAATTGTATTAATAACCATCAAAGTGATTTATGAAAAGGTAATATTTTTTGAGACAACTATTGGATAACACTTGATTGAGGTATGGATAACTCTTACGTTTAATAAAACGTTATGTTGAGATAATAATGGGAGGTTTTATATGGAATATGTATGTAAGATAGCATTGGTAACCATGCGATTGATAATTTATTCATGATATTTTTTGTGAAGTGTCCCACTATTTGCATAATGTTATAATTTTACTATTATGTTACCATATGAAATAGTGGTTAATAATTTTTTAGGATTAATTATATAGTTAATATTTTGCAGAATATGTAGCGTCACTGTGGTTTATTGACAATGATATTCAAACACATATCGGAAAGGAATGTTTTACAGAATATTTGATTAGGATATATAAATACTTGGGTATATTATTGTATGGATAGATCATGTATTTTGAGAAATTATTAGTAACATAATATATCCTAATAGAGTACATTAAATGTCATATTATATGTAATATCTTGAATGAGGAATATGTTAAGAATTCCCTTATATAATCAATTTAATGAGTTAAAATTTAAATTTTGAGGATGTGATTTATTTTATTGGTGTGAATGTTACAATACAATAATTAATAAATGACTACCTTTAAAATGGTTAATGTGATTGAAAGATTTCTCTACACACAACACCACACTAAAACAAACCCAAAAAAATGTTAATAAAAATATAAATAATATGTATGTCTAATTAAACCAATAAATAAGATAACTAGAAATGAACAAGAGTACCCACTTTGAGAAAGATTTATAGAAAATATGGCTACTTTTAATATGAATGGAATTCAATTTCTTTAATAAAAAAACTAAAATAATATTTTTTATCCATAAAAAATCCTTTTCATTCTAAAAAAATTCTATTATTTTCAAAAATAAACTTATTATAGACATATATTAGTAAAATATATTTATAATATGAATAATATATTAAAAATATATTAATTATTAATTAATAGGAAATAATATTAATCACTTGTTGATATTATAAAATTTTATTTCTAGTATGGACCATTTCAGACTATATTTTGGGGATTCAGTTTAAAAGAAAACTAATAATGTTATATTAATTTAATTATAAAAACTGAATTAAATTTTTAGATTATTCCTAACAATATATATTTATGATAACTGTTTTATTTTTATTTATGTAAATAATGATTTTTGCTGAATAGTGAAAAATTATATAGTTTATACAAATAAAATGTGTTTTATGAATTTATTAGTTTATAAATATTAATATTAAATTTATTTAACATTTATATAAGAATAAAAATGTATTTTCTATCTATATTTATATTTTTAAAAAATTTTGTATCATTATACAACAACATATTTTATATTTTAAGAAGAAAAATAATATTCTCTCATATTTTAGTTTTGAGAAATTATATATTATTATTTTAAAAATAATATATTATAATTATACATAACAAAGAAAAGGAAATTGAGTTAAATTATATAATATGTATTTTCAAATTATATAATAAGGATTGCTTTTATATTTAGGTGTAATGGTTATATTACCTTAATTTAAAAACTACTGAATATGGTAAAATCTAAAAGTTTACAAGTAGTAATTAAAGGAGTAAAAATATTGAAAAATGATTAAAAATGTTATTACTTAATTTTATAGGGGAATGTATTAACCTTATCTCTCCTCCAATCAATTATTTATGAATTTCAACGACAGTTTTCATGTTTATCATGTGCTCTATTTATATTGAGATTAAATATTTACAAATATTCCATTTTGACCAGATATAAAATTGGAATTTCCCAACCCCTTCAAAGAAAATTTAAAATTTTCGTTTCCATAAATAAATTATCATATTTAACATCCCTATATTATTATTTAACTCTATTTTTATTTTTATAAAAATTTATTATCATTTGTCATCCATTTCGAAGCAATCGTCAATGGAAATCTCAAAGTGATAACAGAGAATAACAATTTTTACATAACTTAATTAATTAGAATTTTTTAAAATTATAATTTTAAAATTACCATATAATTAAATCATTATATGTTATATAAAACCTTATTATATTTTAAAATAGTTCTATGTTTGATAACGTATAAAAATACACCACCAATTCTTAATAAACAACAATTTAATAATAAAATATTATTATTAAATATAACAATTATCACACATCTATTGAATTGGTGGTTATGAATACTATTAACCAATTTATGAAATATATATTAAGGTCTTTATCAACCCACGATCATTTATTATTTCTTTGGAAATAAATACTCAATATTCAGTTATGTTATTTAATTTTTCAATGATACATTTTCATAAAAAATGACTTTTATTGCTTCCTATTAGAAAATATTATAATTAAAATTTTGAAATTATATATATTTTATTTTATGAAATATTAATTTTTAACTCATAATATAAACATTATATTCGGGTCAAATTTCTTTCGTGAAAGAATGTTTTTTCCATGATTAAAGAAAAATTCCGATTTTTGGGAAACTATAATTATGTTTTAAGAATTTAAAAATTAAAATTTTATTTTAATGTGATCTAAAACTAAAATTAGTTATCTTATATTAATAATAATCCAATTATGTTAATTTAAATAAATTTCTTGACTAAATTTTATATAAATTTTTTTTTATAAATAAAAGGTACTTTTCTGAAAAACAGTTTTTTGTTGTGTTTTTCATCTTTATATTAAAGGTAATTTCTAAAAATTATTTAAATTAAAAACTTAAATGTGGATTCCATAATTATAATTTTGAGGACTAATTTTGTTAAATCATCCATTTTAAATTTTCTAAATATTAATTTAAATTGTGAAACATTTAATACATCAGTAACATTAAAATCAGGTCAATCTAGGTTATAACTAAGTGATAAGATTATAATATTTCATATTAATTAAAATTTTATTAATTAAATTATATCTTTATCACCTTATTCATGAAATGAATATGTTAAATGGATACTTATCTTTGAATATGACAAATATAATCTTTATTTAAAATAATGATACAAAATGTCACTCTCTTAGTTTAAAATATATATTATCTAACATCATATGGGAAAAAGAATGTCATGAATGAACATAAATTACAATATTCTTCATAATAAAATTATATTCATTATTTTACTTCATTTATAATGTTTAGTTATTATATATTTACTATAAATTCTTGTGCAATGTTAATATATTATTAATTCAATTAATAAAAATGATATTAAATATATTAAATGTTATATAATTTCTGGGATTTATATTATTCAAAGATTATTTTATATTAATATGAAATATTATAAAGGTTTTAATGAATTATATTTTACATTATATTGTTTTATTTGATGTATTTGATTTATAATTAAATGAATAATGTCAAAATTTACTTAAATAAAAATTGTAAAAATAATATTTAATTTAATTATTTATAAATAATAAAACAATTTAAATATAATAATGGGGTAATATATAGTATAGAATATCACCCCTTTTCCATTTATATATCATTAGGTACCGTATATTTAAATTTATAACCCTTTAAGAGTGAAAAATATGTCAATATGTATAATGATAATATATGATGACTAAGGGGTTAAATAAAAATATAAGGATTAAAATAGAACAAAACCCTACCAATATTTTATTGGTTGGAGAAATTAGACCCATATAACAACATAGGTTTAAATAAATTCCCATTTGTCATATCTCAGATAGGATATGTATCCATTAGGCTTCTCTTTTGATAAGGACCAAGACTAGCTTTAACACATTAAGCTCGAACGCAACCGCCTACTGGAGAAACAGAATTTGATAGAGGATACCAACCGAGTGATGTTATCCGAGCCACCCCAAGAGTCTCTCACCATCATACACCTTACCTTTCAGTCATATGCGGGTGTTATAAGGGGTTAGGTAAAAAGACCTTAGAACTATGATTATGTGCATTATTTTTGTATATAATTAAGAATATACATTTATTTTATTATTTTTAAGTTTTCAATAGTTTTTAATGCACAAATAGTATTTTTAGTTATTATTTACTTATGAAATATATTGTGGGGAATTATTTCAATTTTCAATTAAATAACATTATAATAAAATATTATTACTAAATTACCTATAATTAAATATAAATGATCGTATACTTTTTAGGAATAAAATTGTAATTTTTATTATGGTTTGAAAGATGGTTTTGACAAAAAACCCATTAATTTTTAATAAATTTCAGTTTTTTTAAAATTAATAATTAATATATTTATAAAATTATTTAATTAAAATTATTATTATTATTGGAATTAGGATTTCCGAATTATCCAATGGTTATATTTTAATAATATTCTAAGACAATTGAATTTTTGTGTGAAAAATTAAATACCATTTATTTTTATAATGTGTTTTATTATATCATAATGACCCAATAATGATTTAATAAAATACAATAAATTATATTAGTATACAATAGATGTATTAAAATTAATAAAATTTGATTTTAGGTTTATTTTATTTATTTTACAAAGACATAGTGTAACGTCCAAGACTTATAAAACATTTTATCTTTTTGAAATGATTTTTTTGAGAGTGTGACTCAACTCCAAATAAGAAGGCCTGATATTTTAAGATTTTTGGACATTACCTTAAAAAATTACTTTTTAAATTAATTTGGATAAATCCATGGGCAATATGCATGGGATGGTTTGTGGTTTTGATTATTTTAATTTATAGGGTCCCAAACCTAAATAGTAAAGAATTGAATCTCTTTTCTTAAATAAACCCACCAAAGCTCCACTTCCACTTCTCTCAAAGACTTTGGTGTTCACCCAAACTCTACCCTACTCTCTCTAGAATCATCGAAAGGTTTCAGAAGCTCTAAATAAGCCACTCTTTGATCCCTCCCAATCCTTTTGGATCACACATCCAATTAAGGGATTTCTATGTTTCTCATTTTTATCCAATTTTATTTACTTTGTAATTCCCTTTTATTTTCATTTAGAAATATTGGGGGTATGATTTAAGACCTCTACCATAGTTCTATATATTTTTTTTAATGATTAAATACCCCTTTATCTCTCATTAATCCCTCCCATGAACACCCTTTAGAATGTCAAAATTCCATATGAAATTTCCCTCTCCTCAATTACATTCAAGAAATTATTTTGTACTATGATTCTAGAATTCCACTACTTATGTTGGTAAATGTATCCATATTTCCCCATTATATTCCATTTCATGTATATATATTAGGAAACACCCATTTTTCTCTCAATATCCACTTTATGAGCTCTTATGTAACGCGGTTATGCTGCCAAAAGTGCACCTCTATTTTCCAAGACAAAGTAATTATGTTGTGAATACCATTCCCATTTTCCTATCAAGGGTATTAAACATTGTGATTCTTTACATATTGATTATATAGTTTCATGTATTAATTACACATTCATTTATTGTGGAATATATTATGATCTTTAATGATTCATTATTGTATGATCCATGTGTAACACTTATACACGAAATAAATGTTTAAGAAAGATGCACCCTAATAGCTCTCCCAATGATTAGTGTAAAGATTTGTATCATGATACATCAAGTTCAATGTGGGTTTACTAATGATAATTCATGTTCAATGAGGGTTTACTCATATTATATGTGCAATGAACCTTGGCTTATGCTAAAACCATGTTAAGTGTTATTGCAACATTTCTATGTGATGATAACCATGCTATATCATGACTTTTTGTTCAAGTTTCTTTTGTGATCCATTTATATTCATATTTCCTAACATGTATTGTATTCATAATGTTATTCCCTGTTTACTCCCTTATAGTGCTGTATAGATCACCCTTTTCTAATTCATTCTCTCAGGTTTCCCCATGCAATGCTAAATACGGGGCAATGTATTGGTCATGTAAATAATGTTTTCAATAAAAATGTTATGTTTCACGTTTTTAGTCTTTATGTAATTTTCCTAAGCCCCAAAGACACTAAAAATATTGATCTTATATTTTGTATCAAGTGAAGGTTTTATGTAATAAATCATGTTTATGTGTGTAATAAAGTTCATGGTTGTCATAATTGGTATCAAAGGATATGTTTAGTTCTTTTTTGGATTAGGATTAAAAACCAATAGTGATGTCATAGAGATAATAATAAGTATAATAATAACATTCCTAAATTTTTGAGAATATTGAGTATGTGGTTTATCATTAAAATACTTCCCTGTATAGATATGAGATGGAAGAGGCAGCTCTGACATAGATGTACCTAGGAGTAAAAACTCTGATCAGGAGTTTCAGGCTTCTCCTGGGGTATCCTTGTAACACCCCATGATTTCATAGTACATTATTTCTTAAAAGTAATTAAATAACATGCACTATACGAAACACTGAGTCCAAGTGCACTACGACTTACCAAACTAGCCATTCAAAAGAATTTATAAATAGTATTAACTAAATTTAAGAAATTATATAATCCTTATAATTTTAGAGTCCATATTATGAGTTTCTTATACATAATTCTAGAACAAATTCATTTTTTTAAATAAAAGGAGTATTTTAAAAAAAATGCAATTTTACAGCCTTTTAATGGAGAACCCTTTTTAAATAAAATATTTGAATCTTTTAGGTATTAAATTTGAAAAAATAAACTTCTTCTTTAGAATTGAGACATAAGAGTTTAGTTTCAATAAATTTTTGGTGTTTTTCTGATAGCTTTCACATTTGGGTGAATAGTGAAAAATACTTTATTTTTACTAAAAAACATTTTTAATCAAAATAATTTATAGTGTTAAATTAAAAATTCTAATTGTTATTAATTATAATTAGATTATAATTTTTTAATTAAATAACACGTAGGTAAATATAAGTAATTTCACATTTATGTTTAACATAAACAAGCGTCAATATTTTGTTAGTTATTATTTCTTAAAAACACTCTTTTTAGTTTTGAGAACATGAATTAAATTTAATTTAATAAATTAAACGTCTATGTTTTGAATTTGGTAAAATATAATTAATTTTTTAATCCAGAATATCAAAATTATCTTACTGTGAAATTTTGGTATTTTTCTAGAAACTTTCAATTTTAGATGAATAGTGAAAAACACTAAGTTATGGTATAAAACCGAATATAAAAATAAATAATTATTTATTTTATTTCAAATTATTTTAGGTAAAAATAGATACATAATACCTATATATATTATATGTAATTAATTTGAGTCAGTTTATAATAATTTTAGATATATAAAAAATTTATTGAACTTTTTACCGTCTTTTGTCCACCTCCAAGGAGCATTTGCAAATTTACATAAAACATATTTTTACCATTGATGTGATCCAAATTTCAAAACTCCTAGAGACACGGTTGATATGAGTATGTAAAATTTGGTTCAATAAGATGAAAATAATCATTGGTGAATAGTAAGGTTTTACTTTTATTTACCACGGTTAAAAGTAAATAAGGTAATTAAGGGTAAAAATGACATTATTATTACCATAACACTTGTAAAAATTCTATTGGATAAGTGTAATTTGACCAAATAAAACCATAGGAATAAAATATGATCCTTTAGGTTCAGTTGGATTAGATTAGGACATTTATTATTATTTAATTCATAGAAGAGTTAAAAGTATTAAATTCAATGTTTAATAACTAATCTATTTTTAATATAGGGTTACACATAAGATAAATTCAACTATAAATATTAATTATAAAGATAGAATAATTTTCTACATAAATGTATTTTATTTATAGTTTTTAGACATTATATAATTAACTTTATTTATGACACAATGATGATGCTGTAATTACTATATTAATGAAAGATTAAAATAATGTATATTATAAATATACATATAAATGTAATATGAGACTTTTTATAAATTAACCTAATTTTTTAAGTTAATATGAAATATTAGGGTTGGTTAGAATAATTATTTTTGAATTAATAATTCTATTATGAATTTTGCAAAACCAACATACAGAATAGTGTCAAAATTGACATAAAAGAGTTTTAAAAAAATTAAATTATTAATTGATATTATATTAAAAAAATATATGGTTCTACCAAAAGACTTATTCAATTATAATTGTATCATTAAAGAACCACATGGGGTTCTCTTGGAAGTATATAGTATTTTTATTAACCATATAATATAAAATACAAAGAGACATGGTAAATGTCATACTATTTTACTAAGAGTTAAAAATAAATGATAAGGTTAATATAGTAAACCAAACCTATATAATACCTATTGGCTGATTGGTTATCTACCCATTCCCATATTATCCTTTAAATAATATTTTTAGACCCATTTGAACCGAAAATTATTTTATTATAAGATAACATTTTATGTTTTTCCTAAGGTTGCCCTCACCCTCTTATAAAAGGGAACTTCCCCTTCTCTAAAATTCACTCCTCAAATGCCATTTGGCTCGAACAAACCCTCCCCAAATACCATCTAAACATTATTCCCATCATCCTAGATTCTTTCCAATTGATAAATCTATATTAAATAGCCCTTCTGATCAAATAAAATGGAAGAACCTGAACAATAGTTAAATATTTCATCACCACTTTCATGTTACTTTCTTCTTCCACTTCCTCTTTCTTTGTTGTATCTGTTCTAAAATAATAAATCCAGTATCTTTTATATACTATGATGTTATTATAAATATGGTATAACCATATTCATTGTTCTATTTATCCATTGAATGACTTGCCACCATACGTCTGTTCGTACGACTTATCGTCTCTACGTCGTGGTGTAATTGTTATTCAATACATTATTATTTAGACGGGTATAATAATGATGTGTAATTTATGTAAATAATAAATATAACATGATAATAATTCTGTTTATAAGATATGCCATACTATTATATATTATTTTAATATTAAACGAATGATATTGTCGCTCATAGGTACGTACGAATTACTGTCTCCATGAACACGATTAGATTCATTCCCCCATTGTATCTATTAATGACTAATTTTCATTTTATGATTAAAAATAATGTTAAAATAATTGATATCATTATGGATATGAATAAAATACATCCCATCCATAACAAATATTACTCACATAATAATGAATATAATGGAAAATGAATCTGTTAATACCCAAAATGACGATAAAACCATGATATTATTGACAAAGCAATGTCAAAAGATTATATATGATATCATATTAATGTATATGATTCTTTTATAATTTAAAATAAATTATTTAACCATTACAGATGAGGTAAACCTACCCTCTACTAGGGAAAATAACATGTTAAGGGTTAATTTCACAATATCGTTATTATCTGAGATTGGTTTTACATAAGTATCTACTGGGACATATTTATTATCCATGTAAATGTATCATAAAGGAGTTTTAAAGGGGATTTTTTAAGAGACTTTTTACTAAAACATCATATTAAATTTTTTAAATATTTATTATTCTAAATCGTTCTCATTAATGTCCATTTTTTCAAAAGTGTTTTAAGAATATATTTTTAAGGACATGAATGTTTTTAAAAGGTTAATTCCTTTGAAAAGATTCAAAGTAGTATGGGACACTTTGATTCAAAAATGTTATTAAATGTCTTTTTAAATTGGGTGGCTTTTAAATGTTTTCATGAAAAAGATATTTTTCTCTCAAAGAGTTTTACAAATCATTTTCATCTATGTCAACATCCATTGAAGGATTTTAAACTTGTTTGAAGTCGATTTATAATGATACAAATCAACCATATTGCATTGAAGGATTTGTGATGTGTTTGAGTGTGGATGTATTATTATTATACCATTCATGGTTTATGTATAAAGTATTGAAATTTCATATGCTAGTTTTAATATGAATTTTTATGTTATGCTTCAAACTTTTCATATGAGGAATTTAGTGGACTTTCTAAGTGACATGTGGATCCCACTATATATCCTTGATGCATCGGTAGGTCTCATGGGACAAAATAGTTTCTAGAAACAAGGCCTTGAAAAAAATTTAATTCTAGTCTTGGAAAAATGCCTTGAATATGTGTTAATGATGTCCAGCGTTAGACACTCCCTCATTATGAAATTAGTTATTACATGTGGTTATTTGACTAGTAGAATATTAATGTGAATGTTTTTATGGTAATGTTTTATTTATTTTTTCCATATTAGGTTCATTTTTATGTTTAAATGACTATTGTTTTTTATTACACATCTTGCCTTAAAAGTATACAGCTTCCGCTAAATTATTTACCCTTACTGAGAATCTGAGCTCACCCCTTTGTTGTGTTTTATTTTCCCAGGATCCCAAGAAGTGTTTTATGTTTGAGATGTAGGGTTAAGCTAAGGGAACAATGGAATTTTCAATGTATTGTTTTTTGTTGTATGTTATAAATTGTAATGTAATGTTCATATATGCAATAAATTTTCCAAGAGTGAACAACTAATCATTATTTTGGGATTTTATTCCTTGTATTCAAGCAAATGTATTAAAATAATGCACTGACTCTGGGTAACTGGGGTCAGGGTGTTACAGTTGGTATCATAGGAAGTTTAGTACAAACCTTGAAAACATGATTTAGATAAACTCTGATTATAACACATGGCCCTAAGATAGGCTTTTAGTATTAGTATAGAAGAAATTCTGAGAATTTTTCTATTATAGATATTTGGTGATTTTTCCAAGTAATACAACCCTGTTAGGATACACGCATGTAGTGGTGGATCTGGCTTAGATGTACCTAGAGGTAAAACCTGAAAACAACGTTTTGACACTACTGGAAAAGGGACCTTTCCCAACAGTTGTGTACCAACGGTTCAATGAACCGTTGGCATATCTTGTTTTTCCCAACGGTTTATAGAAACCGTTGGGAAAAACCCCTCAATGCATAGTTTTCCCAACGGTTTCATACAACCGTTGGGAAAGATAGGTTTTTCCCAACGGTTCCTAAGAACCGTTGGGAAAAGTGGTGAAAAATCTTGTTTTCCCAACGGTTCTATGGAACCGTTGGGAAATGTTGGTCATTCCCAACGGTTTTTAATAACCGTTGGGAAAAAAAAGCCCCAAATACCAAATCGAGCCAGCGGCCTCCCCACATTCCAGAAGCATTCAGTTCATGTCCTCCTGGAGCGATTCCTTGCAGAAGGACCTCCCAATCCCCACATCTTCCATCAGATCAGCACCTACCAGGTTAGACTCCTATATTTTATCAACGATATAGTTCCAGCTCTTATAAATCATATACTTCTATTCTTGATTTCGTTATTCCCAATTATTAGGGTTTTTGTAAAAATTTATGATTGTTTCATGGTGGTCATGTGCACCACTATAGGTACATTGATTCACTAATTTATTTTGGTATTTCCATAAAATTCGAATACAATTTATTAATGAATCAATGTTGAGTGTTAACATGACATTCATGTTCTTTATTTAAAGTGTAAACAAATACTTATATAGAATTTCCTTGTAAAACCTGATGGTTTAACTCTAGTTAAATGGAATCATAATTTTGTATGTTATTAATATTTAGTAATTGGTGAGGTGAATCATATATGTATATGAAAAATGGATCAAGATCATTTAGTATTGGATAGAATTATTCCCTAGTAATGTGAGACCCTTATGTTGTGGGGTGAGTATGGAGTAGTGAGATATATTGCTTGTTACTTACCTTTTTTCAATTCTATGAGGTAATGATGGCATGCACTCATTTTTTGAGATCTGTCAATGTTTTTATGGTTTTGATAGTGATCCATGATGTGTATCCTAGTATGTAAGATCCTCACTACTGGAAACTGGAGTTTTCCCAACACTTACATACCAACGGTTTGGTATAACCGTTGGTATTTGAGAGGTTTTGCCAACGGTTCTTGGAGCCGTTGGGGATCAAGTGGGCAAGTCTGGTCAAGCTCTAACGGCTAGTTTGACTTTGCTTACCGGCTGACCGGTGCTTGCCCACCGGCTGGCCGGTGCCTTGGAAGGTGGAGAGAGCTTCTGCCCAGGAGCCACCGGCTGGCCGGTGGGAAGGCCACCGGCTGGCCGGTGGTGAGACAGTAGGTCTCACTATTCCAAAGAGTTCCACCGGCTGGCCGGTGAGGAGGCCACCGGCTGGCCGGTGGTCTGGACAGAAGACATCCCATTCTGTCTGGGCCCACCGGTTGGCCGGTGGCCAGACACCGGCTGACCGGTGGCACCTGGCAGAGGGCAAGCCCTTCTGCCTTGTCCACCGGCTGGCCGATGGGCTGGATCCGGCTGGCCGGTGCCCTTACCGGCTGGCCGGTGGTCCTACACCGGCTGGCCGGTGGACTTGAAAAAAGTCCACTTTTCCTTTTTTTTTCCACTTCTTGCTCCTGAAATCATGCCTATTAACAAGAACACTTGAAACAACATTAGATCACTATGAGAGTGATTGTCATCATTAAAATCCAATAGAGTGGGGTACAACATTCCCTACTCTTCCTTCAAAAGTGATTGACCATGTGTTTTTAGGCAAGATGCGATGTGATTGTCCATGTGTCTTCAGGTGAGATGTACTATGATTTCCCTAGTGTTTTTCGATGAGGTTTGATGTGATAAGGCTATAATAAGATGTGGCATGTGGTTGGGGTCATGTAGGGTAGGAGGATGGCACAAGGTTGATGTTATTCATGTTCATGATACCCTACTAATATGGTTATGGGATGAGTCATGCTGTTATGTGATATAACACATTAAGTTCTTGTTGGTTTTACATTTTTTCAATAACACATTTGTATGTTTTTTTGACATGTGTAGTTGATACCTTGATTATTTTCTTCCTTTATCGTTTACTTAAATGTATATTCTATTATAGTTAATGCCTATTGAATTGTTTATGACAAAATGACTTATATAAATTCTTTTTACAGAATGGACAGAAGTTGGATGTATGAAACCGATCGGATCTCAGATGATTTTCAAAACAATTTGGAGAGCTTTATAGATTTTGCATTTGACAATGCTTCAGATAGTGGTCGCATACACTGCCCATGTTCCAATTGTGTTGGTAGACCTTGGTTGAGCCGTGAAGAAGTCAGCTACCACATAACCAAAAATGGGTTTCAAGCAAACTACTTTCTGTGGTATCACAATGGGGAGAAAACGAAATCTCAAATTGGTGATGATCGAAATGAAAAGACTGGAATGGAGAATTTGTTAGATGATCGGTTTCCGTTTATTCGTCATCATGAAAAAGAAAGGATTTCGACTCAAGAAGACTTCGATATGAGGACAACTGATGCATCTAGTGAAAATGATGATATTGATAGGGTGAAAAAATTGAATGATGCTGCCACGACTCCAGTATATCGGCAATGCGATAAAATGAAAAAGCTGGAATTTTTAATCCGATTATTTCATGGGAAAACTATGTATGGGATTTCTAATACAGCAATCGATTACATTCTTACCCTCTTGAAGGATTTACTTCCAGATGATGCAGATATTCCCTCAAACCACTATATGGCATGGAAGTTAGTTGAGGAACTTGGATTTTCAAGAAACAAAATTCATGCTTGCCCGAAAGATTGCAGTTTATTCTGGGAGGAAACCGCTGAACGAAATGATTGTATAAAATGTGGCACATCCCGCTGGAAGTCAAAATATGATGGAACACCATCCCGCGTTCCACAGAAAGTAATGTGGCACTTTCCATTGATTCCCAGACTCCAGAATCTTTTTATGTCTGATGACATATCAATAAAAATGAGATGGCATTATACCGAGAGAAAGAAGACTGATGATGAGTTGGTTCATCCTGCAGATGGATTTGCATGGAAGAGATTTGATGCTCGACATCCTGATTTTGCAGCTGACGTGCGTAATGTGAGGCTGGGTCTTTCATGCGACGGTTTTAATCCGTTTGGGCAGATGCTTACTTCGCACAGCACATGGCCAGTTTTTATACACATTTATAATCTTCCCCCATGGTTGTGTATGAAAAAACCTTTCACTTTCATGAGTATACTCATATCTGGTCCTTCTGATCCTGGCATTGATATTGATGTATACATGCAACCTTTAATAAAAGAGTTGAAGCTTCTTTGGGATGTGGGTGTGCGCACATACGATGCATGTTCGAAAGACATATTTCATATGCGCGCTGCGCTTATGTGGACAATCAATGATTTTCCGGCTTATGCAATGATGTCTGGATGGAGCACGAAGGGGAAACTGTCATGTCCAGTTTGTATGAAGAATACACGATCCAGAAGACTGAAACATCGTTGTAGTTTTAGTTTTATGGGACATCGACGATTTTTGCCAAAGGATCATCCATATAGATTGAATCGTCGAAGATTTGATAATACTATAGAGACCGATGATCCACCTCAGCGTATGTCTGGAACTGATGTGCTTAATGAATTGAAAGATTTCAGTTTTTCGTTCGGGAAGGGTCAAATGAAATCTGGAAAGAGAAAGAATGTTTCCACAGAAACCTGTTACAATTGGAGGAAGAGGAGTATCTTTTTTGATTTTCCTTATTGGTCAACCAATTTGCTACGTCATTGCTTAGACGTAATGCATATTGAAAAGAATATATGTGAAATGTTGCTTTCAGTTCTTCTAAATGTCAAGGGGAAGACAAAAGATGATTTACGATCTCGACGTGACTTGGTGGATTGGGGCATCAGACCAGAATTGCATCCTGTGCGTATCAGTGAAAATAAATGGCAACTTCCATGTGCTTCTTATGTGATGACACCTACTGAAAAAAAACAATTTTTGGAAGTATTAGAGACTATTAGAGTTCCTGATGGCTATTCAAGCAACATATCTAAACGGGTCAACAGAAAAGAGTTGAAGCTAAAATCTTTGAAGACTCATGATTATCACGTTCTACTGCATGAGTTGCTTCCAATAGCAATCCGTCATCTTTTGTCCAATAATGTAAGGGTGGGTGTTATTCGGTTGTGCCATTTGTTTAGAGATCTTTGTGCTAAGAAGTTGTCGAAGTCTTTCTTGCAAAAAATGTTGACAGATGCCCCATTAATTTTGTGTGAGTTGGAGAAAATATTTCCCCCATCATTTTTCACATGCATGCTGCATCTGACTGTCCATATTCCAACTGAAATACTTCTCGGAGGACCTGTTTCTTTTCGTTGGATGTATCCAACTGAAAGAAATATGTTCACATTAAAGTCTTATGTTCGAAACAAGAATCATCCCGAAGGTTCTATCGTGAACGGTTACTTAACTCAAGAATGTATGGATTTCTGTTCAATGTATTTGTCTGATCTTACTACAAGAATGAGCAGACCAATGAGAAATGAAGAAGAACAATATGAGCAAATTGAACCCAGTTTTCCATCACTTCCTCAAACAGGAGGAATTCCTGGATCATATACATTGAAGACATTAAGCAATGAAGAGCGGGAGATGGCACATCGCACAGTTTTGTTCAACTGTGATTTGTTCGATGACTATATCAGGTAACAAAATTGAATATGTATATCTTACATATATATCTGTTAAACTATTAATATTTTTTTATCTACAGGGAACATAAAACAATGATAAATAGGAAGCATCGTTCTTTATCTTTGAGAAGGAGAGAGACTTTGCATAGCAAAGAGTTTTCTGCTTGGTTAAAATTGAAGGTAAAAATATTACTGTTTAAATTAATTATTTCAATATTTACTTAAGTTTAGCTGTCATTTATATTGCAGGTATTGAGTTTGTCTGCTGACTCTGTCTCTGAGGAAATAAGAGCTTTGGCTTTTGGTCCTAATACCGTGGTTCGTGACTGTAAATCAATTGTTATCAATGGGTACAGATTTATTGTCACTGAACGAGCCAAAAACATGAGAACACAACATGATGGTATTATGGTTACTGCCACAACAGATTGTTATGCCAGCGCATCAGATAGTAGACCGCGACTTGAAAATGTGGGTTATTATGGAGTCGTTGAGAAAATAATAATATTGGATTATTACTCTCATGGACGAGTCACAATGATGAAATGCCATTGGTTTGATTCGATGACGAGACATGGCACATTTATTGATGATTGTGGATTTCGAGTAATTAATATGACCCGCACTCTTGCAACCGAAGAACCATATGTGTTGGCATCAATGGCTAAACAAGTTTTTTATGTCAAAGATCAACTTCAACCTGAATTTGGTGTCGTAGTTGAAGTAATTCCAAGACATATTTTTGATGATGCTGATGATGGAATTGACACTGTCCCTATTGCCATTGGAACCAATCCATTTATTTCTTTTGATGACTCCAATAGCTCAATTGTCAGAGTTGATTGTGAACCTGAAGTTGTGGTTGGAAATATATAGAATCATTCATCCATGTTCTCAATTCTTTTGGTTTACCTCGAGTTGGGTTGTTAAGGTTGGTAATATTCATATTTATTTAGTATTGATCACAAATATGTTTTAGCTGACTTGACCGTTATGTGAATTTTCAATGTTTATTGGTTGCTGTTTTATTTGAATTGCATTTTCTAATTTGGAATTGAACTGTATTCAAACCAAATCAAACAATATTTCAAACTTGGTGAACATTACAACTTGTATGTTTTATTAAATTCATTCAAGCTCTTCTAAAACAATTGATAGCTAAATTACCAATGAATCCCTTCATTCCCTCATATATTTAGTTTTTTGGTTTACACATTAATTTTCTTTTTCTAATTAATTACATATTTGTTTTCCAATGCAGGAAATGAAGCCAATTGAAGAGAGACGAAGAAAAAAAATGGCGGAGAACAATCGTCGGATGGAGGAGCTGGGCATTCCACCATTAGTGCCTACAGTGAGTACTTTATTTCAAATATATATATATATATTTACAGAATATATAATGTCATGTGATTAATTTTTTTTTGTAAACTTTTTTGTAGGATCCACCATTACGTCGACAGTTATTTGAGGAGGAGCCTAGTACTGGTCCGAGTACTCAGGCCGGTGGTACGAGGAGGGTTCGTACCAGAGGTGGACATAGAGCTGCGCGTGCCCGAATAGACCCTGCCCCTCCCACTGACATTTCAGCCTTCCCACATTCTGATCCCGGTGTGTCGTTAGGGACACACGGGATATTTAGACCTCCCATGTTTTCGCTACCTTCTGCATCTTCTGCCCCATCATTTTCACATCCCATGATGATTCCCACTCCCCAGTCAGCATCAGGTCATACAGTTGTTCCATCTTCTTTTCCTTCTACTTCTGTCTCTCCGAGCTTTTATATTCCATCGTCTTCGACTCCCGTTCCACCAGAGGGTGTTCCATCAGGTTCTGTGGATCCGGCGCCACTCATTGATCAGACTAGCACAGGTATATTTATAAAACCCTATCAAATTTTTATAGTAATATTTATTTTCATTATAACATGTTTTGATAAAATATTTGTTTTTCTTTCATGACAGATACATCTACTGAAAGGAGGCGGGGGCGGGGCCGTACACGCATGCGTTCGGTGTGGAACCGTCGCACACAGGTTATGGTGGAATATAATGAAGACAATCAGATGGTTGAGAAAACAGGGCAGCAATGTCGGAGTTTTATGGCGACGCTTGCCAAATACTCCGACATCATTCCCGTCAGCCCGCTGTCGTGGAGACATTTGCCACATGAGGTCAAAGATAGAGCTTGGGCAGAGATATGGGTAAAAAAATCTGTTGTATTTAATGCCATGAATTTTTTTTGTATTTATATAAATTAATATTTTCATTTCAGCTTCGATTTAATTTTCCTGATGGTGAGGGTGCACGAATGGAACGTCTAAAGGATTTAGGCGAGCTTTGGAGAGCCTACAAGCATGAGGTGTATATTGGCTGGCGTGCTAGAGTTGGCGCTGAGTTAGAGGCGGTACCAGTCGTGGATGATTGTCCTATAGAGCAGTATCGTCAGATGATTACTCATTGGACGAGTACCCAGTTTAAGGTATGAATTACATTTGAGGTATTTAAATAATAACTTTCAAGTTTTGCATTAATATTATCCTTTGCATTATCGAATTTTATTTAGGAATCATCTGGTAAAAATAAAAAAAACATTGATGCAAAAAAATACCTCCATACACTAGGACGCACGACGATGCCGGATCATGAGAGGCAGCAGGTATGACAATTGTTTATAAGTTTTCTTTACGACTTACATTTTCTTTTTTTTCCTCAATTATTTAATTATTTGCTGAAGTCTTTATATAAATTTTGTTTTCAATGTCATTGTAGAGGAAAGTACAAAATATTGAAGGACGTGTGCCTCGAGCAAAACTGTTTTGCTCGAGTAGACGAAAAAAGGATGGACGTGCTGTCAACGAAGCGACTCAGCAGCAGATTGTAAGTTTTAATCTGTTGATTTTATATTTTAATATCTATTTCGTAACTTAACAATATATTTATATTTGTAACAGGATGCTTTAGAGGCCCTCGATGCCCAAGAAGAAGACAATTTTGGGCCATCTGATCACTTACATCAGGTGTTGGGAGATGATCATTCTGCCAGAGTACGCTGCCGACCTAGGATAGCCCCGACGAGGTATTGGCCTGCCTCAGGTACGAGTTGTAGTGCCACCGAGCTGCAGCAAGTTAGGGCACAGGCAGAACAGGCTGAGAAAAGGGCCACAGAGACGGCAGAACAGTCTGCAAGGGCAAACATTGCATTTATGAAATTTATTGAAGTTCTACGTCCAACACTTCCAGCAGAGGCCAGCCCAGCGATTGATGAATACATGTCGTCGATACATTCTATATATGGTGCACCAGGTGGCAGTTCCAGTGGTGGTCTGGCCGATGTCGAGCTTGAAGATGATGATGGCGAGCAGTCTGATTCGGAAGAGGATGGAGATGAGGAGGGCGAGGAGGAGGGCGAAGGCGAGGAGGAAGGCGTTGAGGAGGGTGATGACGATGAGGAGGACGATGACGAGGGTGATGATGATGATGATGATGGAGATGGTGATGCTGATGTGGGACATATTGATCCGTTACATTTTTGACTTGACATGTGATGTTTAATCTATTCTAGTTGTTGGTTTTATCTAGACTCGTAGTATAGTATTGGAGTTGAATTATTTTAATCAGTCGCCCGTATTTGTCGTCTGATTTCAGGCCATTCCGACATCGTTCGGCCCGTTTGGACCCCCCTCACGCGCGTTTACGAAGCGCGCGCATCACTTAAAACACGAATATTGAGCCGTACCGCGCAAACCGCACGTCCGATTGAGGTGCCGTCTGCGCGTACACGTCACGAATAATAATTAAAATGTTCCACGGTGGTTTCAGATCAATCCGAGGCCGTCCGCTATGAATTTGACCGTTGGACGCCCGTTCTGGCCGTTTATGACACCATAACTGCGTTGTCGGTCACCGCGGGCACACGACAAGTCCGATTGACGTGCCGTCTGCTCGACCACTTCAGAAATCACTCACCCGTATTTTTCGTCTGATTTCAGGCCATTCCGACATCGTTCGGCCCGTTTGGACCCCCCTCACGCGCGTTTACGAAGCGCGCGCATCACTTAAAACACTAATATTGAGCCGTACCGCGCAAACCGCACGTCCGATTGATGTGCCGTCTGCGCGTACACGTCACGAATAATAATTAGAATATTTCACGGTGGTTTCAGCTCAATCCGGAGACGCGGTGTGGCCGACACCACTCAAAGTGTCCGTCTTTTGTTTCAAAAGGACGTCATTTTAAGTGAAAAGAATCAACTGGCTTACGGAAAACCGACCAAACGCATTCCGAATCTGTTGATAATTTATCCCAACAATCCATGGATCATATGTGACGTGTACGAGCCAACCCGGGATGAATCCGAGTCGCGGTGTTGCCGGGATAAGTTTAAGTGGCTCTCTTTTGTTTAAAATGAACACCATTTTAAGTACATACGGAAAAACGACCAAACGGATTCGGTTTCCGTTGAAACTTTAGGAGAACGATCCATGGGTCATATGTGATGTGTACGAATCAACCCCGCCACAATCGGAGACGCGGTGTGGCCGACACCACTCAAAAAGTGTCGGTCTTTTGTTTCAAAAAGACGTCATTTTAAGTCCACCGGCCAGCCGGTGTGAGACCACCGGCCAGCCGGTAAGGTCACCGGCCAGCCGGATCCAGCCCATCGGCCAGCCGGTGGACAAGGCAGAAGGCCTTGCCCTCTGCCAGGTGCCACCGGTCAGCCGGTGTCTGGCCACCGGCCAACCGGTGGGCCCAGACAGAATGGAATACCTTCTGTCCAGACCACCGGCCAGCCGGTGCCTGGCCACCGGCCTGCCGGTGGAACCCAGACAGAATAGCATGCTTCTGTCCAGACCACCGGCCAGCCGGTGGCTCAGCACCGGTCAGCCGGTGGAGCCAGAGAAATCCCTTGCTTCTGTCTGGTGCACCGGCCAAACGCATTCCGAATCTTTTGATCATTTATCACAACAATCCATGGGTCATATGTGACCTGTACGAGGCAACCTGGGTTCAATCCGAGTCGCGGTGTGGCCGAGATCAGTCTAAGTGGCTCTCTTTTGTTTAAAATGGACACCATTTTAAGTACATACGGAAAACCGACCAAACGCATTCGGTTTCCATTGAAACTTTAGGAGAACGATCCATGAGTCATATGTGACGTGTACGAATCATCCCCGCCTCAATCCGAGCCGCGGTGTGGCCGACACCGCTCTAACTGTGTCTGTTTTGTTTAAAATGGACAGGATTATAAGTGAAAAGAACAACTGGCATACGCAAAACCGACCAAACGCATTCAGAATCTTTTGATAATTTATCACAACGATCCATGGGTCATATGTGACGTGTACGAGCCAACCCGGGTCAATCCGAGTCGCTGTGTGACCGGGATCAGTCTAAATGGCTCTCTTTTGTTTAAAATGTACACCATTTTAAGTACATACGGAAAACCGACCAAACGCATTCGGTTTCCATTGTAACTTTAGGAGAACGATCCATGGGTCCTATGTGACGTGTACGAATCATCCCGCCTCAATCCGACATGCGGTGTGGCTGACACCACTCAAAGTGTCCGTCTTTTGTTTCAAAAGGACGTCATTTTAAGTGAAAAACATCAACTGACATACGGAAGACCGACCAAACGCATTCGGATTCTATCGATACTTTAGCACAACGATCCATGGGTCATATGTGACGTGTACAAGTCAACCCCGTCTTAATCTGAGATGTGGTGTGGCCGACACCACTCTAACTATGTCTCTTTTGTTTAAAATGGACATGATTATAAATGAAAAGAACAACTGGCATACGCAAAACCGACCAAACGCATTCGGAATCTTTTTATAATTTATCACAATGATCCATGGGTCATATGTGACATGTACGAGCCAACCCGGGATGAATCTGAGTCGCGGTGTGGTCGGGATGAGTCTAAGTGTCACTCTTTTGTTTAAAATGGACAACATTTTAGGTACATACGGAAAACCGACCAAACGCATTCGGTTTCCATTTAAACTTTAGGAGAACGATCCATGAGTCATATGTGACGTGTACGAATCAACCCCGCCTCAATTGGAGACGCGGTGTGGTCGGCACCACTCATAGTGTCCGTCTTTTGTTTCAAAAGGACGCCATTTTAAGTGAAAAACATCAACTGGCATACGGAAAACCGACCAAACGCATTAGGATTCTGTCGATACTTTAGCACAACGATCCATGAGTCAAATGTGACGTGTACGAGTTAACCCCGCCTCAATCTGAGGTGCGGTGTGGCCGGTATCACTTCAGGTGTATGTATTTTGTTTAAAATGGACATCATTTGAGGTAAAAATATATGGTATAGAAAAAACCGATCATATTATGAATTGAATTTCAGATTCCACGTATAATTGTCATCTAAATTTTAAATTGAATTCTATATGAATTATGTATGTTTATGAATTGTAATTTAATTATGGATTTGTATAGTTTCAGGATCCATTATATGTTAAATGTGTATGAATTTGTTCGTAATTGAATATGTATGTTTTATTTTATTACTGGTACAATAGTTGGATCGAAAATGAGGTGAAAATGAGGTGAAAATTAGGTGAAAATGAGGCCTGATGACTGGTGGTGATAGACAGGGGACAGGGGCTGTGCAAATTGCAGCATAGGGTATGCCAACGGTTTTAAACCGTTGGCATATAAGTTTTAGCATGTCTTTTCCCAATGGTTCTAAACCGTTGGGAATGACTTCAACAATTCCCAACGGTTTAAAACCGTTGGGAAAAAATGTGTGGCATTTGGTTTTCCCAACGGTTTTGGGAGAACCGTTGGGAAAAACTATCCCAACGGTTCACCCAAATCGTTGGGGTAGGGTAACTTCTATGGGCCTATTGCAACGGTTGCAAGTAAACCGTTGGGAAAACCTTTCCCAACGGCTTACTTCCCAACGGTTATGAGAACCGTTGGGAAAACCTTTCCCAACGGTTTCAGGGGCTTTCCCAACGGTTCTGAACCGTTGGGAAATAGTTTATTTCCAGTAGTGTGAGCTAAAATCAAATGGGAACTAGTGTTCAACAACGGGCCTTGTTGCACTCTTGTTTATGACACTCCTGAGGGATATGATTATGAATATTGTAAATTTTTTTACAAACCATTATGAAGGGTTTATGAGTATATACCTCTTCAAAGAAATTATTATTATTATTATGGATTATATCCATAAACTGTTAAATTTACATAAGTTATTTTACAATTTTTAAATTATTCATTGCAATTGATAAACTAACATGTTGTATTCCACTGTATAGAAATGGCTCCCAGTAGAAGGAATGTGAACTCCAACAATACATGTGATCCAAAGAGTAAGAAGGATCATATCATTCATGGTATTAATCCCACATTTATAAGGGAAATATTCCTCCCTATATTCTCAATATATGATGAAATAAAATCATGTAATAATAAAATAAGTAAATAACTCTCTGAGTCCTATGGATTTGAAGGGAATCAAGTGAAGAAAAGGATGGTATAGACAAATATTGATAATGTGAAAAGAGGAAAGATGGATTTTCACACATGTTATAAATTTGGAAAGAATAACATTGGTAAATTCTTGAATGGAATGGGAGTTCGTTATAAGTGTGGAGAAAAAGGACACCATGTACGTGATTGAAAGATTGAGAAAAAGGTTTAAAATGTACAATGCATCATCTACAAGGAGTTGAGACACTACGTGAATCAATGTCCAAATCATCAGAGTATACCCAAAATGATGCTATTGGATAATTATCATGTTATGATAATACAAAAGTTGAAGAGGAATGATTAAGAGTTCTTATGTTTTTATTAAAGTATTGTGTCAATTGAGTATTGTAGTAATGATTTACTTGTTCTAATAATTATAGAGTATATATGGATTCTAATGTAGTACTATTTCATTAATGACTTGAGATTAGTATAACCAAGAAAAGTGACTCAATGGAAAGTACAAAATCTTGAAAAATACATGGTTTAAGGAAATAAAAAACTTTAATATGGTCATGATACTAAGTTATTGATTTTGGAATAAGTGAAGACTGATTTGGATAAATTCTACTAGATATTATTGACTACCATGTAACTGATTAATGGTTTTTTTATTTCATCATTGTTGGAGTATTTAAAATTTTGGGATATAAGGAATATATCTAGTATTTTATATGTAATAAGGGAGCATGAATGTAATAAATAGGGTTTTATAGTAATTCCAAGTGTTACCATATTTTAAAAGAATACATGATGATGGTTTTCACATGTTATTAAGTGGGAAAAAATAATCTTCATTGTGTTTTACATCTTTATAAATTATGGACTGTGAGTTTGGAAAGAAGAATTTTGGATATGTATAAATCTTGGAATGTATTAAGTTTGACATTGGATTCTATTATTAAGGTAAAATAATTTCTTAATAATGATTTTTTGGTTTTTTATAAAAGGAATACCTAAAGGTTGGGAGACAACCAGTCGTGTCCGGCAAGATCACGAGGCTTAAACCCACAAAAGAAGTTCGACAAAGGTTCATCACCTACCACTGGCCTACGTGCTTTATTGGATTGTATAATGTAGTTTTTTAGAAAATGTATGTTAGAAAAAATATAAATTTAATTTTTAGAAACATATACGATTAGGATAAATAGATTAATTTTATGTTCTATTATCTTTTATAGTGAAAGATTAGTTTGTGGTAGATATTATTTAAAGGATGAAACTCTACATGTCAAGAAATTTTTTTTCTGTTATTCTATGAAGAAATAAATTCTTAAAATTTAGTTAAGGTATCTTAAAACCAAAAATGTTTTAACCTAATACCTTTTGTTTTTTGGAACCGATGATATTTTAAATCATCATAGATTGATGGATTTGAGGCCCTCAATTCTAAAATTATGTGTGACTGATGACCTCAATTACTCTCTATAAATATTTATTTTTTTTCCTCTAATTATGAGTCTTTAATTCCCTCCAATGTTCTCCTAATCGAGATTATAATTTTGTGGTCACTTTATCATTCCCCTTTTCCTCTTATTAAGACTAAATATTGTTAACCCAATTTTCAATGCCGATATTCCCACAAAGGTATTTTCAATTTTAAAAATTTTATTTTGGAAGAAAATTTTCAAATTGTGAGGGTACAATTTATTTAATGTGGGAAGAATGTAACACCCCAAGATTTCATAGTACATTATTTTTTCAAAGTAATTCAATAACATGCACTATACGCAACACTAAGTTGAAGAACACAATGACTTACCAAACTAGCCGTTCAAAAGAAGTTATGATTAGTATTAACTGGATTTTCACCATTATATAATCCTTATTATTTTAAAATCCATATTTTTAGTTTCTAAGACAAAATTTAAGAACAAATAAATTTTTTCAAATAATAGAATTATTTTACAAGAAATGCAATTTTACCGCCTTTTATTGGAGAACCCTTTTTAAATAAAATATTTGAAACTTTTATATATTAAATTTTAAATAATAATCTTCTTCCTTAGAATTGGGACATTAGAGTTTAGTTTAAATGAATTTTTGGTATTTCTATGATAACTTTCACATTTTGGTGATTAGTGAAAAATACTATATTTTAACTGAAAACAACCTTTTTAATAAATATAATTTGTAGTGTTAAATTATACATTTTAATGCTTTACAAGTATAATTATATTATATTTATATCATTTAATTCAATTTATGTCATTATAAGTAATTTCACATTTAATGTTTACATAAACAAGTGTCAATCTTTTGATAGTTATTATTTCTTAAAAACACTCTTTTTTTATTTGACAACATGAATTAATTTTAAATTAATAAATTCAACTTCTATGTTTAGAATATCTTAAAATTGACTTCATTTTTGAATTCATAATATCAAAATTATCTTAAGGGGAAATTTTGGTGTTTTTCTAAACACTTTCAATTTTTATGAATAGTTAAAAACATGAGTTATTGTATAAACCAACTTTTAATTTAAATAATTATTTATTTTATTTAAATTAATTTTATGTAAAAATAGAAACATATTACCTATATAAGTTCAACATAATTCATTAGAGTTAGAATATAACAATTTTAGATATATAAACATTTTATTAAACTTTTTACCGTCTTTTACCCACCTCCTAGGAGAATTTGAAAATTTACATAAAATATAATTTTACCACTTACGTGGGTCAATCTTCAAAACTCCTAAATACGCGGTTTATATCAGTAAGTCAAATGTGGTTCAATAATATGAAAATAATTTTCGGTGAATATTAACTGTTTTTTTTATTTATCATAGTTAAAAGTAAATATGGTAATTAACTTTAAAAATGAAATTATCATTACCCTAACACATGTCCTAATTCTATTGAATAAGTGTAATTCGACCAAAAACATCCTTAGGAATAAAATATGATCCTTTAGGTTCACATGGAGTAGATTAAGACATTTAATATTTTTTTATTCAATGAAGAGTTAAAAGTGTTAAATTACATGGTTAATAACTAATAGATTTTTAATATTGGGATACACATAAGATAAATTTAATTATAAATATTAATTAGAAAGATAAAACTATTTAATAAATAATAGTATTTTATTTATATTTTTTAGACATTATATAATTAAATTTATTTATGACACAATAATGATGCAGTAATTACCGCATTAATGAATGATTTAAATAATTGATATTATAAATATAATATAAATGTAATTTGAGACTTTTAATGAATTTAACTAAATTTATAATTTAATATGATATGTTAGGGTTGTTTAGATCAATTTTTTTCTAAGTAATAATGCTGTTATAAATTTAGAAAAAACAAAATACCAAATAATGTCAAAATAGGCATAAAAGAGTTTGAAAACAAATATTATATTATTAATTGATATTCAATTCCAAAAAATATAATGTTAGGACAAAAGACTTATGTAATGAAATTTTTATCATTAATCAACCACTTGGGGTTCTCTTTGAAGTATATAGTATTATTAATAACTGTATAATATAAAAATACAAAGAGACATGGTAAATGCCAAACTATTTAACTAAGAGTTAAATATAAATGATAAGGTTAATATAGAAAAAAACCTATCTACAACCTATTGGTTGAGTGTATATCTACACGTACCCACCTTATCGTTTAAATAATACATTTTGGAGCCATTAGAAACCGAAAATTATTTTATTATAAGATAATATTTATTGTTTTTACTATGGGTCCCTTGACCCCTCTGACAAAGGGAACTTTCCCTTCTCTCAAATTCACACCACCAAAGCCATTTTTCTCGGCCTAAACCTACCAAAATACCCTCTCAAAATTCCTCCCTTCACCCTATATTCCTTCCATTAGTCATAAATCCAACATATTTAGCCATTTTGATCAAATAAAAAGGAAGAACTCGAAGAAGAGGTTAATATTTCATCACCTCTTTCAAGATCCTTTCTTATTCAATTTACCCTTTAATTTTGTATACATTCTAAAACAATATCTCCAGTATCTTATATATAATTTTATGATATTATAAATATGGTACAACCATATTAATTATTCTATCCATCCATTGAATGACATTTCACCATACGTCCGTACGTACGACTTACCGTCTCCACTGTGTGGTGTAATTGTTATTAAATATATTATTATTTGGATGTGTATAATAATTATGTGTAATTGATTTAAATAATAAATATAACATTATAATTATTCTTTATATATGTTATAACATCAAATTATATATTATTTTATTACAAAAAATATATATTGTCACTCATGCGTATGTACGGATTACCGTCTCAACGAACACGATGAGATTCATTCCCCCATAGTATCCATTCAAGAATAATTTTCATTTTATGATTAAAAATAATTTTTAAAGACTTTATATCATTATGGATATGAATAACATACATCCCATTCACATAAAATATGACTCGGATAACAAAGAATATAAAGGAAGCTGAATCTGTTAATACCCGAAATTATGATAGTACTAAGATATTATTGACAAAGAAATGTTAAAAGATAATATATGATATCATATTAATTTATATGATTTTTTTATAATTTAATAACAATTATGTCACTATTATAAAGAAGGATAACATACCCTCGACAAAGGAAAAGTACATGTTAATGGTAATTTTCACAATCACTTTATTATCGGAGGTTGTTTTTACATAAGTATCTACTGGAACATATTTATTATCCATGTCCATTTTTCATAAAATATTTTTCAAAGGGATTATTTTTAAGAGACTTTTTACTAAAAAATCTATTAAATGTTTTAAAATTTTATTTTTCTAAATTGTTCGCATTAATGTCCAAATTTTCAGAAGTGTTTTTAAGGATTTATTTATAAGAACATGAATTTTTTTAAAAATGTTATTTCCATTGAAAAGTTTCAATGTTTTATGGGAGCCATTGATTAAAATATTTCTTCAAATGTCTTCATATTTAAATTGTGTGACTTTTAAATTTTTTCATGAAAAAGAGATATTTCTCTCAAAGAGTTTTACAAATCATTTTCATCTATGTCAATATCCTTTGGGGGATTTTAATCTTGTTTGAAGTTGATTTATTATGATATAAATCATTGATATTGTATTGAATGATTTGTGATATGTTTGATTTTGGATTTGTTATTATTATACCATTCAATGTTTATGGATAAAGTATTGAAATTTCACATTCTATATTTAATATGAATGTTTATGTTATGTTTCATCCTTTTCATATGAGAAATACAATGGAATTAGTAAGTGATGGGTGGAGCCCGCTATAGATCTTCGATGCATCGGTAGGTCTCATGAGACAAACTAGTGTCTTGGCATAAGGCCTTTAAAAAAAATTTATTTGTAGTCTTGGCCTAAGCCCTTGACTGTGTGGTAATGATGTACGACGTTAGGCATTCCCTCATTATGAAATTTGTTATTCTGTGTGATTATTCGACTAATAGAATATCCATGTGCATGTATTTATGGTATTATTTGGTTTAATTTTTCTATATTATGTTGAATTTTTTGTTTAAAAGGCTATTGTTTTTATTACACATATTTCCTTAAATGTTTATAGCATCTACTAAGTTATTTACCCTTACTGAGCCTCTGAGCTCCCCCCTTTGTTAGGTTTTATTTTCACAGGATACCAACAAGTGTTTCATGATTGAGATGTAGGGTTATGAAAAGGAAAAAATGGCATTATAAAATGAATTTTTGTGTTGTATGATATAAAGTGTAATTTAATGTTCACGTATGCAATCTATTTTCCAAGTCTGCTAATCTAATCGGCCTTTTGGGATTTGATTCCTTGTAATCAAGCCAATGTATTGAAATAATGAACCAACTCTGGGTAACGGGGGTTGGGGCGTTACAATCTAGTACATGAAAACAGGTCGTACTACACTCTTGGTTATGACACTCCTGTGTGATATGATTTGGTAAATTTATAAGCTTAGTGTGAACCGTTGTTAAGGGAACAATAAAATTATCCTAAGAATATATGTTGGAACGTACATCATTGGTGATTATATATTGAACATTATAAATTCAAAAGTTATGAAAATAAAAGTTATTTATAAGTCATCCATTTATTCCATGGATTACTTATTTTGTGTTACCCCTATCTTTCCATGTATTCTATCCAATGGCAGGTAATAGGAGGACTCAGGCTATCAACCGATGTGAAGATGAATGTGATAAATGTTTTAATGAGATGAAAATCCAATGTGACTAGGAATCATGAACATTTTCAAGATACTGTCTCAGTTAACTCATTCAATGAATAGAAACATTGGTCAAGAGGAATGTTCAACCCCATTAAGAAAGAAAAAGTTGCAATCGAGAGCTTCATGAGACAATAGCCTCTTACTTTTAATGGATCATTTGATCCCTCAATCGCCAAAAAATAGATAAAATATATTGAAATGATCTTCTCCATCCTTGAATGTTATGAATAAGAGATGTTACTTTTGGATGCTTATAGTATAGAGGGTGAAGACAGTCAAGGGTGGAAGTTGATCAAAAATATGAAGCCTCAGTAGTAGATTGCTGCGTTGGAATGGAATGATTTTTGGAAAATGTTTTTCAAAAACAATTTCATCACACCATCATATATAGAATGGATGGGGACTTACTTTCCCTCTATAGAAAAGACTACGAATTATTCAGAGCATATTAGGAAAACATCACAAGGCTTGTATGATATGCCTCTGGCTTTGTCATTACCCCCAATACAAGGTTGAACTCTTCTTTTGTGGGATGAAACCTAGTATACGGAAATCCCTAGAGATCTGTGACTTTGATAGCTATGAAGAATTTTCCTGATGTATCCTCAAGATCAAAATAATGATCAGAGAATATCTAGTGGTCTGATGGACCAATCAAATGGTGCGAAGACGATCTAGCACCACACTTTCCAATGGTGCTGACAGAAGCAGCCTAGAAATTGCTTGAAGGGGACGAGGACATGATTTCGGTGTGGAAGAGAAGGGAACCTAGATGTTAGCTACGGAAAAGGGAAACCATCGGCTGGGATCGAGTAAAGTAAAGCTACAAACGACCCTCAACTCGTTTCTCATTACTTATTCTACAAAGAACTGGGGCACCTTTTGAATCAGTGCACTAAGCCGTGGCTTCTCTAAGGCAACCAAAAACCTCCAAGGAAACAAGGGTGACCTTTTTCCATCACTACTTCCTAATTGAGCCACAAAAATGAAGTTGCGACAGGTACGCTGATTATTTATTCAAGAATAATGAACGTAGTATTTGATTCTAGTTATACACAATATTTTATATCTTGAATGTCTAGTAGAATAATCCCAACACTACAAGAACTCATGGATGTTATGATGTTGATGAGAAAAGAAAATGGGAGAATCATCACAACACTTGAATATAACTATTCCACTGTCACAATCAGTGGATTGTAAATTCAATAAAACCTCATCATACTCTCTCTGGTGGAATTTTTGGAAATTCTCAGCATGGATTAGATTTTCTTATATTGAGACAACATAAATTTTTGTGAGAGGGAAATCACTCTCCATGAGGTTAATCAACCCCTGATTCTGTACAAGTGAAAATAAGATAATGAATATTTCCTAGAACTATCATCTCGTGAATGGATAATATGGACCTTTGAGCACACGTGTCTGGATGTGCTAATTGAGTCTAAGGAATCAACTATCCTTAACTTCATACAAATTGTGTGGGAATTCGCTGAAGTGTTTCTTTTTCAATTTCCTCATCTTCCTCCTAGAAGAGATATTGAATTGTAAATTGAAATTATACCAATGGAATTTACAATACCCAAGACTCCATATAGAATGGTTGTTGTGGAGCATGTGGACATTAATAAATAACTACTGGAGAATCTAGATAAAGGGCTTATACGCCCAACTGATTCCCCTTGGGGTTCTTGTATCCTCTTCAACATGAACAAGGATGGGTTAATGCACCTTTTCAATGATTATGATGGGCTAAAAAAATCATGATAAATAATAGGTATCATCATCCCCGAATTGATGAATTGTTTGATCAACTATGTGGAAGACAACAATTTTCCAAGGTGGATTTGTGCTCAAGATATTACGTTTAAAATGTGAATATGGAGGATATGCCCAAGACTTCTTTTCATACAAGGTATGAGGACTATTAATTTATATTAATTCCTTTCAGACTCACCAATGTACTATAAATATTCATTTACATGATGAAAATAGTCTTTATAGATTTCCTCAATGTATTTGGTGTAATCTTTGTTGATGATATTATAATATACTCCAAAACCAAGGAGGGGCACGTGTAGCATCTTCGAACTGTACTAGAGACCTTGCGAAAGGGAAGCTCTATGTAATGTATATCAAGTGTGAGTTCTAGTTGAAGGAGGTCTCATTCTTTGGCCATATCATCAAAAGTATTGGGATATATGGGGATACATCTAGGACAACTGTAATTGAGGGATGTCTGCGGCCCAATTCAGTAATGGATATCTGTAGATTCCATGGGTTATCTATATATAATTTCCAATTTCTGAGAATTTTCTTACAATTGTCCAACCCTCATACCAACCTAATTCATATTGGAGTAATGATATCATGGATCGATGAATGAGAAGTGGACATCATGGAGTTGAAAAAGAAAATTATCACTACTCTCATACTCAATTTTCCCACAAGTGGAGAAATTTTTATGGTATTCAACGATGAATTGAAGAATGTAATGGTTACTCTGTTGAGGCCAAATGACAATATCAATGCCTATTTTTCATGTAAATTTAATGTTCATATTAAAAAATAACCAACACATGATATGGACTTGTCTGCAGTTATCTTCACTTTAATGATTTGTGGCATTATCTCTTTGGGGAGAAGTGTGGTATATTTACGAACCACAAAATCCTCAATTATATATTTACATAGAAAGAGTTGATTATAGACCCACAAATATTGTTAGATTTGATCAAATATTATGACTGCTCAGTCCATTACCATAATGGGAAAATGAACAAGGTGGTCGATGATCATAGTAAAAATAATCCAGTGATTCTATCATTGATGGGAATTGAAAAAGATATAATATTTAAAGATTTGATGAATATAGACATGAGAATCATTAAGAATGTAACATAATCAATCTGTTTCAAAAATGATTTCCTATCCATCTCATTTTTAAATCATAAAGGATGTTCAAAAGGATAATGTGGGAATTCAAAAGAAGGTATAAACTATTAGAAAATGGAAATCCTCATAGATCAATGTCAATGAATAAGGAATTGTGATATATGGGACAAGACTATTTCTTACCTCGAATCCAGATTTAAAAAAGGAACTTTTTGATGATGCCCATAGTTCAAAATTTCTCCATTCACCCAGGAAAGAAAAATATGTTTCGAAATCTTCGATAGCATTACTGTTGGGAAAACATGAAGAAGGATAGCACTGAGTATACATCAAAGTCCTTGGTATGTCATCAAGTAAAAGCTGAGAGGAAAAAGTCTAAGGGGATGATGACACCATTACCAATACCCAAATGGAAATGGGAGAATATCACCATGGAATATGACACTGGACATCCATAGAAATCCAAAATAAATAATTCTATATAGGTTGTTGTAGATCATCTTAGAAAGGTTCCACACTTTATTGCAAATATGGAGGATTTTTCACTGAATCCACTAGAACAGATATACATTAGAGACATAGTAAGGCTTCATGGATTACCACTATCAATTTTATCCTATCAAGATCAGTGCATCACCTGTATGTTTTGTAATATTCTTCAACATGATCTATATAATGAGCATAACATTAGTGCAGCTTATCACCCTCCAACTGATGGCCAATCTGAGTGGACGTTCCAAACACTTGAGGAAATATTTAGAGAATTTTCAATGGACTTCAAAGGAGGATGGGATCAACATCTTATTCTTATTGAGTTCTCACACTATAACAGTTTCCAATAATTCATCCAAATGGGTCCTTGTGAATTCATTTATGGGTAGAGGTGCAGAACATTGAGATGTTGGGATGATGTAGGGGAAAAAAATTTCCTAGGTCCAGAGATGGTCCATGAAATGGTAGTGATGGTTAAGACCATCTCGTATCACATTAATGCTGCCTAGTGTCGACAATAGAGATATGATGATACATGATGATGAGAACTAGAGTATCATGTTAGAGACATGGTATTCATTTGAACATCACCGTGGAAGACTGTTATGTTATTTGGGATGAAGTGAAGGCTTGGTATAAGGTACATCGGCCCTTTTGATAACCATGATAGCATTGGAGCAGTGGATAATTGACTAACAATCCCACCGAACCTATCTCAATTATATGATGTATTCCATGTACCACTCTTGAATAAGTACATACCTGACCCATCACTTGTACTCAATCTACTGGTGCTTCCATTGGAGAATTACCTCTCCTATAAAGAGAAGTCAGTGAATAACTTAGATCATAGAGAAAAAGTTCTTTGAAATAAGATAATGGCCCTCAACAAGGTTTTTTAAAGAAACCACTTGTTTGAAGAAGAAACGTGGGAATTAGAGGATGTGATGAAACAGAGTTACCCACATCTGTTTTAGTTTTTGAAAAGGATTTTTTTAGGGAGAAATTATATAAAGGGGGAATATTTAAACGACCCAAACTTTTGTTAATGAAAATTCCTCTTGATCCAATTAAATGTTTCATTTTGTAATTTGGTTATATAAAATATTCACTTCCTTGATTTTATGTTTTTGGATTTCAAAATACCGTTAATATTTTTGATCATTTCTAATATAGCAGTTGAATAGTGATCTCATGATTAGTATAAATATAGGGATTTAAAAAATCAATTATACTCAGATAATGGAAGTGATGGCCTCATCCAGTAGAATTTCTATGTACGAAGCCCGCCTGTTGGAGATCAGAAAGGAGTTGGATGCATTGGGATTCATTCCTAACCAAGACCAAGATGAGCTTCAACACGTTAAGCTCGAACGGAACTACCTACATGAGATGTCGAAGCTGATAGAGATTACCAATGGATCGATGATATCTGAGCAACCCCAAGAGTCTATCACCATCACACTACATACCCTTTTGCCATATGCGGATGTTATAAGTGATTATATAACAATACCTTAGCAATATGATTATGCACATTATTTTTGAATATAATAAAGAGTATATATTAATTTCATTATTATTATGTTGTTAATAGTTTTTAAATAAAAAAATATTATTTTTAGTTAATATTCTATTATGAAATAAATTTGGATGAATTAATGGATTTTTGAATTAAATTATATTTTAAGAAAATATTATTACTAAATAATTTTTAATTAAATAGTAATGATCAGATTATTTTTATGAATACAAATGTAATTTTTATTAAGATTTGATTTTTTTTGTGTCAAAACCCATGAATTTTTGATAAATGTAGTTTTTTATATTAGTAGTATAAATTTATATATATAGAAACTTATATAGATAAAATGAATTTAATTTTTTGAATTAATAATTTGAAATTATCCAATGGTGAAAATTTCTTAATTTTTTGTGATAGTTGAATTTTTGTGTAAAAAATTAAATATTGTTTAATTATATATTTTGTTTTATGACATAATAATAACCCAATAGTGATGTAATAAAATACTATAAGTGGAATTTTCGGACAATATATGTTTTACCATTAAAATATAGTGATTTTAGGTTTAATTTATTTATTTTAAATTTCTTTACTGGACCCTCCAAGACTTATTAAACATTTTATCATTTTATAATGTTTTTATCGACAGTGTGACTCACCTCCACATAAGCAAGCCTAATATATTATGATGTTCATCCACTAGACTTATATAAAATAATTTCTACCACTCCCATTTGGTAATATCATGTGAAAAATCCATTGGATGGTTTTTGGTTTTTATTAGTTTAATGTATAGGGTCTAAAACCTAAATAATAAATAATTCCCTCTCTTTTCTTTTATAATACAACCTAGGCACCCACTTCCTCTTTACTCAAAGCCTTCGAAGTTCATTCAAAATCTACCTTTAACTCATTATAATTATTCCAAGGTGCCCTAAGCACCCATGAATACTATCTGAAGCCCCTCCCAAGCCTTTGAGATCTCACTTCCACATAAGGTATTTCTTTTATTCTCATTATTTTCAAATTTTTTAAATTTGTTATTACCTTTTATTTTCATTTAAAAATGTTGGGGTATGATTTTGAACCTCCACCATACTGGAATATATATTTTTTAATGACTATAGAACCCCTTTCATTCTCATTAGTACCTTCCATATACACCTGTTACCATGACAAAATTAATTAATGAATTTTTATATCCTAATTTAGTTTCATGAAATTATTTTGTATTATGAAACATGATCTGGACACCACAGAGGAAGGATCAGAGAAAGTCCACCTCAAATGGGGGACACCAAGGTTTACCATTGTATACTATTGATCATCATGGTCGATTCCAACGTACCCTGTGTAAACGATAGGTATCAAAACTCACGAAGTTCAAAGGGGTGATGAATCATGGTGTACACAAAGGACAACGACCCAGAGACATGATGTGGATTACACATGAATAGAGGCCCATAAAAAGAGGTACACCCTTGTGTGAATGGTTATGGATAATGTGGGTCTTATACATGGTTAGCATACCGGGTTTCGTAAGGAGTGACACTTGGTTGAATGGAATGAATTCACCGGGATGTGGCTGCTCAAGTGAGAATCAGTATAGATGATGGATATTGGAATGATGTCGAGGGGGAATAAGATGTAATAGTTATGAAGGTTATATTTGTGTTAGGATTGAACTTTATAGAGTCTTCCTACATATCCTCGTTGTTAGGAATCAATGTTTTTGTAGTGTAGTGGGGTGATGGGTCACCTGAAGAGGCAACACATATGGATGAGATCCAGCTGAAGTTGATGTTCCAGGATGGGGAATGTCCTTCCCAAAACTCATAGGCTCGATGGATAGATCAGGATAAGGCATGGGTGATGGGCTTGAGCCTTATGAAGTCTTCCATCTTATCCCCGTGGAAGGGAATCAATGTCCACATAGTTAAGGGTGGGGTGATAGAATCATGGTGTGAAGAGGATAACGACCTGATGATATACTGGAACATGCACATGGTTAGCCACCTAAGTTTTTTTTCACTTATGGGGAATACAAGAGTTCTGGGTCCCATCTAAGGAGACTACAACAACATAAAATCAATTGTAGAGTACAATGGCTTTCCTCTAGATAAGGATTACAACAGATTACCATAGATTGGGGTTGAAAAAGTGTTACCATCAACTGAGGTCCAACAGTTTTCCCCTGATTGGGATCACAACTACTTACCATCGATCGAGTTTGGACCTCAGGGAGACTTTCTACGTACCATGTATGGGATACACGGATCCGATACCTTGTATTTCTAAAAGAATCAATTTAACGTCTTGTAGGACGATAAGTGGCATACAATTTAACGTCATGCTGGATGAGGGTAAACCAACGTGAAGTGGTCGAGACTATTTGGTGAACTGACGTGAAAGGTGTAATTCCCCGAACACAGTCACATAGAGTTGGTGCATTATTAC
Source organism: Viscum album (assembly GCA_963277665.1). Lineage (NCBI taxonomy): Eukaryota > Viridiplantae > Streptophyta > Magnoliopsida > Santalales > Viscaceae > Viscum > Viscum album. The sequence continues at coordinate 1,871,340,029 of OY728159.1, forward strand.
ATAACATTAGAATGATCACAAAAGATCAATTCTCGAACGACCGATTAGTTTAGTAGCCTTGGAAACACTAGATACATTCCTAAAGTTTACATTACATCATAACTTGAAAAACTACAAAAACATAGACTCCATGGTCCACACTCATATCCCCTCAGACTATTGCTGCAGGTCAGTCATAAAATACATTTCACATCCTGGGAAAAGTAAAACATAGGAAGGGGTGAGCTTAGATGGTCAGAAAGGATAAAAATATAGCGGAAACATTCATAAATGAGCATAAACGTTTAAGGCAATGTATAACTAAAACAAAATCTTTTTAAACTTGATCTTCAGCATAATATGGAAAAAATGAAATGAAATGATTCCATTTACTTATTCACATTGATATTCTACTAGTCGAACAATCACATGTAATAACAATAACCAATTTCATAAAGATGGAATGCATAATGCTAGACTATCATAACAAAATAGTCAAGGCCTTGTGCCAAGACTACAAATAAGATTTTTCCAAGGCCTTGTGTCGAGACACTAGTCTATCTCATGAGACCTACCGATGCATTCAGGAGCTATAGTAGGCTCCACCCGTCACTTATTAAGTCCAAATCATTCTTCATATGAACTTTTTTAAACATAACATAAACATTCATATTAAAACTAGAAACAAAATGTCAATACTTTCTCCATAAACCATGAATGGTATAAAAAAATAACACATCCACAGTCAAACATATCACAAAAACTTCAGTACAATATGGATGTTTTGTATCAAAATAAATCAACTTCAAATAATCTTAAAATCCATCAATGGATGTTGACATAGATGAAATCAAAACTATTTGATAGAAATATCTATTTTTTTAATCATTTAAAGTCACATAATTATAAAATAAAACATTTACATTGAAGATATCCTTATAATCTTATATGGGAAGATTTAAATATTTTACAATGGTGGAAAATAGCCGCACCCACAGTATATGTTTAAAAAGGGAATTCCTACCTTAATTTTTTCGAAAAGGTTAAAAAGGACATTGTTTGGAAAATGACAGAAAGATTACATTATAATGTTCTTATAATAAGTAAAAAAAGGGTATAAATTACATTAAACTATAGTATATAAAATAGTACTAATGTTTTGAAATAAATTTTTAAGAAACATGGATGTGGTTGATAAAGATGTCCCAGTAGATAATCACGTATAAACAACCAAGGATAATGAATAGATTGCGAAATAAACCCGTACCTTGTACTTTTCCTTGGTTGAGGGTAGTTTAACCTCATGTATAATGGTGAAATAATTGTTATTAAATTATACAAGAATAATATAAATTAAAATGATATAATATATGATCTTTTAACATTGATTTGTTAATAATAGCTTATTATTATCGTTGTTTCAGGTGTTAACTTTCTCGTTTTATTTTATAAGTTTTGGTACATTAGTAGTGTCTGTTATGGATAGGTTTTATATTCTTTATATCCAGAATGATATTAAGTCCTTAAACATTATTTTTAATCATCAAATGGGATTTATACATGAATGGATATGATGGGGAATGAATATCATCGCATTTGTGGAGACGGTAGTCCGTACGTACGCACGAGCGATGAAACGACCCAGACAGAGCCAGTCACCCGAACAGTGCCAAACTGGTCGAGTGTCACTACCATAAGCACACCTCCCCGAACGCCAAAGGCTTATGACTAGCAGTGAGGGTCTATTAGGTATAGTGGGGAGGATATACCCTCTCAATGGATCATAATAAGGGTACTGGTCCGAGAATAACAATAAAGATGCAGCGGAAGAAAGACTCAGTAGACTCGAACCAGACCAGCAGAGCAGAAGCATAATCAATATATATAATCAGAGGAAGTAGTAAATATAACAACATAAGTTGAAATAAACACAACATCATGCAATAAACATGTAAATACAACTGAACTTTAGAACATGCATCCAGAGCAGGTCGTCCACAACTGAATATAAAAGGGATCCAATGGTTAACCAAAAGTAGCTACAACAAGTAAGCATTCCAATACTGAATAGGAAAAAAATCAAGTAAATTCCATCTAGGTATGACCTCAAGGTCCATACAATCTCCATGAAACGACTAACACAGCCCAAATCCTGAAGCTGGCCTCTTTCCTGCAAGTAAATCTATAAAGTCAGCACATGTCCCGAAGGGCATGTGTAGGGTGTGAGACAAATCTTAGTAGGATACCACCCAAAAATGCGTAACAAATATATTTGTTAAAAAAGTCATGAATTTTCAAGAAAAAAATCAATATTACATTGAACAAGTAAACACAAAATCCTATGGTGCTCAATAGCCACCATGGAGTGTCACCTGCTTCGGCCAACGTCAGAATCTCTGTTGTGTAACCCGACACCACATGCCACCTGACACATCGTGTCTCATGTACCAACGTCCCAAAGGCTCACCCAGGAATAGTAACCTGGAACCATGTGCCCACTGACACCTTGTGTCTAATATACCAACGTCCCGAAGGCACACCCAAAAATAGTAACCTGACACCCTGTGCCTCCTGACACCTTGTGTCTCAAGTACTGATGTCCCGAAGGCACGCCCATCCCCTGAAAGCTCCTCACCTCCCACGTGGCTTTATATGGAAAGCACCACTAACCACTATACCTAACCGCAACTACGGGGTCCTCTACCCAAACGAGTGGTCAAAAACACCCCATCACGGAGTATCTCCGTGTGCACATTACTCAAAGTTCCGGGTGAGCGGTAATCACTAAAATAGTACCTATGCCACCAACACATCTGACACCTCGTGTCCCTGCGACCATGTCGCTCAAGACCGATGGCATAACCATCCTAGTAACCCTGGTCCTGCCCAACCTGACAGTCGCACTGCCTCAAGCCGACGTCCACAATGCCCAATCCAATGGTCAAAACCAACCATCGTAACTTGGTACGAGACCATCCTGTGATCATCATCACTCAAGCGTAACCGGGCCAAGCCCAACACAACCCTAAGGGTCCAGCATATGCAATTCCACAATTCCATATATAACATATGTAAACCGAAAACATAACTATGAAAAACAAACTAAATAGTTTAATCGCACCATGCAAGGTGTTGTCCCATACCAGCACTGAGGTCTTAAATTCCTCTATCAATTTATAAAAGGCATTAATAAATTAAACAATCCAGTTTAACACATTAATATTACAATTAAAACCATTTTGGCATTCCCTGGCCAAAATGCCCCGATGAGCCACAGCCCCTCACCCAACCCGCTTGTGAAAACTGGTAACAGGGTATACCCAAAGGCAACCCATAGGTCCCACAATCAATTCAATATAAAATAGCAGATAAAACGGGTCCCGCTGAAATACCCAGAAACATGCCAAAGGCCACGTCTCCCAAATGACCATGAAAACAAAAAATGTGGTATGCACCACCTACCTGAGATACGTACGATGCTACTCCTCCAGTAACAGCTTCCAATTCGGTCTAAAATATGGTAAATCTACAAAAGATTCAATACCATTCAAACACTTATAACTCGTTCTTGAACGAAAATCAAACAAAATTGCCAGAGAAGAATCGAGGCCTTATCGAGGGGGTTCCAACACACTAATCGGAATTCGAAACGGGTCTCGGACGGACGATCGAGAGAAGGAAATAGGTTCGGCAGGCTCTTTTCACTGAACCTGACAAAGGAATTGGGTTCTGCCTGAAAAACGAGGCTACTGCCCATTTTAGCACAAAAAAAAAAGAATGTACACAGGGTGTACTTCATGACTACATGTCGTGTATATTTCATTTAGCTATTCATTTGGCGGCTGGGATTTCACCGACCTTCCGACATGAGTAGACGGCGTGTACCTATGGGTACATGACATGTAATTGGTTTCTCTTCTCTACCTCATCGACTTACCCAAATGCCCTGTATATCCCACATACACGGCTAGACTACATGACATGTTTAAAGGGAACACGGCGTGTACCTGGTTCTACCTGGCCAACAAGCCTACATGCCATGTATGGCCACCACACGGTCATGGATTCACAGGGTGTTGAAAACTACACGTCGTGTAGTAATAACTTTCTACACGGTCATCACACAGCATGTACTCAGTGAGGACACCAAAGACACTCGCTTAACATATACACGGAGTGTACTTAAAAGTACACGGCATGTAGTCTAGAAATTTCTAGAAACATCCCATTTCATACAGTTTCCTCAGAAACCAGTCAAAAAATTCAAATAGGCTCGGCATTTTGACCCATTCTAAAAACCTGGGTTCTTACAAACTTCCCACCTTAACGTAGCTCATCCCCGAGCTACCGAACTAAACCAGAATATGGAATTGTACATACCACCCCAATCAAAGTAACTCGGACTGCCCCAGTCTCAGAGCTCCTGAATAAATTCTTCAAGGGAGGTGGGCTCCCTACCTTAGGAATGGCCTACCCCAGTCTCAACCCAACAAAACATAAATATAAAAGTTTTACTAACATGTTTTCTGGATGCATAGTCCTCCCGTGATGCATCATCACCCTTGTGCCCCATTAGTTCTCCTATGTCGCTTTCGACACCGAACGTAACCCGCACCGCATCACTGTCTGCCTCCACGAGGTCCTGGTGCATAACACATCAATTAACCTACATCCTTGATGCCCTGATGCCCAAGGCACCTCATGTAGCCTGCATCCGTGATGCCCCGATTCCCACGACACCTCAAGTAACCCGCATCCTCAATTCCCTAATGCTACACATCTCATACATATATATAGAATATATCACGCACCCGCTATGGGGCCAAACCCACTGTCTATAATCTAGTCATTCCACATATATCATGTGCACCACGTGCACTCAAAACAGACATTCCTCCACAGGTCATGCCAAAAAGGAAACATGGATATCACGGCCACACCGTAGTGTACCTCTAACTATCGTCGGCTCACTGGCCTGCTCAGCCTCTATCATATCCACATTGTGAACCTGGCCTAAAACACAGCTGCCTGACGCCTGACCTCAATGCAATGCTACTCCAGTCACCAGCCACTAACCCCTCAGCTGGGTCCCACCATCTCTATCACGACCTCAGCACGCAGCTGATCCTCGACTACCCTCTCTGGGTACCGAACCTGAACCAACTCCAAATGCTACAGTCTGTCCTGGTCCTTGACTGCCGACTATCAGAGAAAGTTGCATGCAAAACCTCTCCAGATGCATGTTCTGTCAACATGCCTGGAACTACTTCGATGGCCTATCACACTATGTCCGAACATGTCCCAGTTGTCCACACTGAAATAAAATCATTGAATAACTACCATGAGGTGCTCTAGCTGAATCCCTAGCCTGACTGCCCTACTGGAACTCATCCCACCCTCACTTCCTGTTGTCTGAACCATCACCTGAAGCTGTCACCCTGCCCAAATGAGACATCGCTCTCCCGTTTCCCTAGGCAATGAGCGCCTGATTTACCACCTCGGAGAAGGAACCTAGAGGGAATATAATCACATGGACCCGAATGACGTGTCGTAAGACATCCTCGAAGCGCCTCACCCTAGCTACATCGTCTCTTACCATTCCCAGTGTAATGCGAGATAGCTCAGTAAAAGTAGCTGTGTAGTACATGAAGGAAATGTATCCCTGCTGAAGACTCAAGAACTCTCGATCTCTCTATGCCCTCATTGTCTCTCGATAGAAGTGCTCAAAGAAAATGTCCTCGAAGTCATTCCAAGCCAGTCCCTCGTTCCTACGAGCCTGAACTTGTACGTCCCACCAACGCTTTGCCGGTCCTCTCAGCATGTACGTTGTCAGCTTGACCCTCCGCCATGGAGGTGCCTCAAGCTGGTTGGAGATCATCGGCATACTCTATATCCAGTTCTCAGCTGCTAGCGGACCACCCTCACCCAGAAAAAGCGGCGGGTTCTGCGATTGGAACTCCCACGTCAGATATGCCATAGAAGGCTCTATTCCTTGCACGCCTTTGTCAATCCCCTGAAAAACATATACCAAGCTCGCTCAGAGCTACTCGTCAAGCCACGACCCGAATGATGCCAAACCCGACTATTGTTTTGCCTGCACTGGATCCTAAAATTGTTCCTGTCCCTGAGCCTATACCTGCGGCTCTTGCTCAGCTTGTACCAAATTCTGAACCTGGTCCCATGAAATTGTATCATCTCCTGCCTTACGCTCCATCGAGCCGTGAAGGAGTAACATGCTGAATACCATAAATGGTCAGACATCCCATATATATATATATATATAACAATATATTCTATGCAGATAAGGAAATAAGTAAAAGGTCGTGCATAACAACTACCCTTACTCCCCCTAACTTCATTCCATACCCCACGATATCCTGACCTCATGGCCTCCTTACCACCCTCAACAGAGCCAAGTATCAAAAGTACCTCGGGCCATGCCCATCCCGACAACTTACATTGCTCAAACCGACGACCGAGTCACCCAATCCGGACATTCACACTACCTCAACCATAATACATGTCTGCTCTCCTATGAGCCAGACCCAAATACCCTGGCACATGCAATTTATAATATATATAAAGCATGGAATAACAGTTTTCAAAATACATGAAATTATATCATTAATTTTACCTATTTACATTTCAAAGCTTATAATGCCTAGGAATTTATTTTATTCATTCACAAAGAATTATCACTTCACAAAGCATACGTGGAATTATGAAATTGAAATACCCAGAAATGTGCCTATCAAAAGCCAAGCAAGCAAGCCTTGCCATATCGGTGCATGGTCCAATTCTCCCTTACAGCACCAGGTCATGGGTCACATACCACAATCAATAACATCACACATCAAGTGAGACACCGAGGTGGAAATCATATAAACTATAATTTGTGAAAAACAAATAGCAGTTCCCACCCAGAACAACTAGGTCCATCCCTCGTACCTAGGGCTGTAGGCAGCCAAACACAAGCTGGACACCGAGTCCCTGTAACAATCTATCTCCAGTGTAACATATCCAAAATAATAAAACCAGCAAAAAGAAACGAGAATCCTCAAACTCATTAGTAGCCAGTAAAACGCTTCTACTAAATACCTTTCATGAACACCTATGAAACCACTTTGTAACGACCCGGACTCGGCCAACCACCAGAGCAGTGCCAAACGGGTCGAGTGTCACTACCTTAGGTGCACCTCCCCGAATGCCAAAGGCTTCCGACTAGCAGCGAGGGTCTTTTAGGTATAGTGGAGAGTCTATGACCTCTCAGAGGATCATAATAAGGGTATTGGTCTGAGAATAATAATAATGATGCATCGGAGGAAAGACTTAGTAGACTCGAACCAGAACCGCAGAGTGGAAACATAATCAATATAGATAAATAGAAGAAGCAGTAAATATAACAACAACAGTGGAAATAAACACAATAACATGCTAATTACATGAAACTATAACTGAAGAGTAAAACAGGCATCCATAGCAGGTCATACACAACTGAATATAAAAAGGAGCCAATGGCTAAGCAACAATAGCTACAAGAAGTAAGCATGCTGATACTGAAAAGGAAACAAAATAAGTAAACCCCAGCTAGGTATGACTTCAAGGTCCATACTATCACCATGGTACAACTAACGTAGCCCCGCTAATGAACCTGGCATCTTTCCTCCACATAAATCCATAATGTCTGAACGCGTCCCGAAGGGCCTATGCAGGGTGTGTGACAAATATCAGTAGGATACCACTCAACGGTGCATACCAAATATATGTGTTTAAGAAGTCATGCACTTATAAAAAAAATAGTAAACAGTATAGTGCACAAGTAAACACAAACTCCTCTCATGCTCAACAGCCACCATGGAGTGTCACCTTCTTCGGCCAACGTCGAAATCTCCAGTGTGTAACCTGGCACCATGTGCCACCTGACACCTCGTGTCTCAAGTACCGACGTCCCGAGGGCACACCCAGGAATTGATACCCGGCACGATTTGACTCCTAAAACCTAGTGTCTCATGTACCGACATCCCAAAGGCACGCCCAACATAGAAACCCGGCACCATGTGCCTCCTGACACCTTATGTCTCATGTACCGACGTCCCGATGGCACGCCCATCCCCTGAAGTCTCATCAGCTCCCACGTGGCTTTATACAGAAGGCACCCCCAACCAATATACGTAACTGCAACTATGAGGGCCTCTACCCACAAAAGTGGTCAAAACCACCTCATCACGGAGTATCTCTGTGTGCACACTAATAAAGTTCAAGGTGAGCGGTAATCCCCAAAATATTACCTAAGCCACCAACACATCTGACACCCCGTGTCCCTGCGACCATGTCGCTCAAGTCCGATGGCATCACCATCCTAGTAATCCGGGCCATGCCCAACCTGACAGTCATACTGCCTCAAGCCAACGTCCATGAAGCCCAATCCCATGGTCAAAACCACCCATCGTTACTTGGGTCGAGCCCAACCTGCGATCAAAATCACTCAAGCATAACCTGTCCAAGACCAACAAAACCCAAAGGGTCCCGCATATGAAATTCATCAATTTCCTATATAACATATGTAAGTAGAAAACATAACCTGGAAAAAAAACTAAACAATTGAATTGCACTATGCATGGTGTTTTCCCATACCAGCACAGAGGTCTTAAATGCCTCTACAAATTTATAACAGGAATTAATAAATTAAACTAACCAGTTTAACACATTAATATTTCAATTAAATCCATTTGGCATTCCCTGGCCAAAAATTCCCCGATGAGCCACGACCCCTAACTCTGCTCGCTCCTGAAAACTGGTAATAGGGTATACCCAAAGGCACCTCATAGGTCCAACAAGCAATTCATTATAAAATAGCAGATAAAATGGGTCATGTTCAAATACCCTGAAATGCGCCAAAGTCCTTGTCACTGAAGCAACCACGAAAACTCAAAATGAGGTATGCACCAACTACCTGACACTCGTATGATGCTACTCCACCGGTAACAGCATCCAATTCGGTCTAAAACGCGGTAAATAAACAAAAGATTCAATACAGTTCAAATGCCTATAAATCGTTCTAAAATGAAAATCAAACAAATGACCAAAGGGGGATCAAGGCATTACCAAGGGGGTTCCAATACACTAATCATAATTCGAAACAGGTCTCGAACGGACAATCGAGAGAAGGAAATAGGTTTTCCCGACACTCCTCGCTCATCCCGATAAAGGAATTGAGTTCGGCCTAAAAAACGAGGCTACTACTTGTTTTAGCGCAAAAAAAAAAGTACACGGCGTGTTCTTCATGAATACATGCCGTGTATATTTCATTTACCTGTTCATTTGGTGGCTGGAATTCCGCCGACCTGCTGACATGAGTACACGGCGTGTACTTGGTTTCTCTTCTCTACCTCGCCGAATTACCCACACGCCATGTATATCCCACATACACGGCTAGACTACACGGTGTTTCCAAAGGGAACACGGTTTGTAACTGGTTTAACCTGGCCAACAAGCCTACATTCCATGTATGGCCACCACACGGTAATGGATACACTGCGTGTTGGAAACTACACACCGTGTAGTAAGAAATTTCTATACGGTCATCACATGACATGTACTCGGCGAGCACAAGGCTGTCACTCGCCTAACATATAAAAGGTGTGCACATAAAATTACACGGCGTGTAGTCTGGAAATTTCCAGAAACTTCCCATTTTCTCCAGTTTCCTCAGAAACCAGTCAAAAAATTCAAACAGGGTCGGGAATTTGACCTGTTCTAAAACCTCGGATTCTTACAAGGGATATTATCATTCTTTTGATATTAAAATAATATATAATTGGAAGATATATCATATATACAGAATCATTATAATGTTATATTTATTATTTACTTAAATTACACATCAATATCATACTCATCCAAATAATAATGTTTTGAATAACAATTACACCATGACTTGGAGACGGTAAGCCGTACGTACGCACATATGGTGACATGTCATTAAAAGGATGGATAGAACATTGAATATGGTTGTAACATATTTAAAATAACATCATAGTATATTGAAGTTACTGGAGTTATTGTTTTAGAATTAAAATATTAAATAAAGGAGAAGTGGAAGAAGAAAGGAACTAGAAAGAGGGTGGTGAAAACCTTACCTCTTCTTCGGGTTGTTCCTTTTGATTTGATCAAAAGTTCTCCATAGGATTGCTTTATGACTAATGTATGTCATCTAGGATAAAGTGAGGGAAGATTAGAGGATAATTTTATAGGGGTTGGCCGAACCAAAAGGCATTGAAGGTAGGAATAATTGGTTAGAAGGGGTGTCCATTTATAAGGGGGAAGAGGGGCTCTTTAGGAATAACTTAAAGTATTAATTTATAATAAATTAATATTCGGTTTCTAATGGATCCAAAGTGGATTATTAAAAGTCTATGGTGGGGATGGGTTGAATTTATTTCATCCAATAGATTTTAGACTGGTTTGAGTCACTATATTATCCTTACCATTTATATTTAACTCTTAGTTAAATAGTTTGACATTTACCACGTCAAGTTGTATTTTTATATTATATGGTTAATAAACTTACTATATACTTCCACGAGACCCCAAAGTGGACCATTAATGATACACCTATCATTATATAAGTCTTTTGGTTGATCCATAGTTTTTCAGGATTATAATATGATTTAATAATATAATATTTTTATTAAAAACTCATTTATATCAATTTTGACAATATTTAATAATTTATTTTTTTAATGTCTTAACAACATTATAAATTTGAACCAAATTAATTAAAAACATAATAACATGTCTTATTAAACAATAAAATTCATGGATGTCATCAAAAAATACAAATTAAATTTATTTTAAAATTTATAATACCAATTATTTGATTCCTTAATTAATATGGGAAATACTACATCATTATTGAGTCATAAATAAATTTAATTATTCAATTTCTAATGTAACAGTCCAAGCATCCATGGTACACTTCTCTTTGAATAATAGAGCAGCATGTGTTGTACGCAATCTTGAGTTCTAACACACCACGACCAACAAAAATAGAAGTTATGAATAGTAATACCAACCTTTTGAAATTATATATATTTTATATTTCAAAATGGACTTCATTTGTGGATTCGGAATATCAAAAATATCCTATTTGGAATTTTTGGTATTTTTTTGAGAACTTCCAATTTTTTATTAATAGTGAAAAATACTTAAAAACAACTTTTTTAATCAAAATTATTTATAGTGATAAATTATACCATTGAGTGGTATTAAAGTATAATTAGAATATATTTTTAACATTTTATCCAATGGTGGTCATTAGAATTAATTTAACATTGAAATTGGACATAAACAATTGTCAATCTTTTGATATATATTGTTTTTAAAAACACGCTATTTGTTGTGACAGCGGAAATTAATTATAAAATTAATTAATTCAAATTATATGTTTGGAATTTCATAAAATAGAAATCATTTTTGAATTCAGAATATCAATTATACCTTAGGGTGAAATTTTGGGATTGTTCTGAAAAACATCAATTTTTGATTAATAGTGAAACCACTAAGTGGTAGTTAAAAAATTGATTTTTCATTTAAATGAATCATTAACACTTCTGTGATTTGATTTTCAAAAATCTTACATACATGGTTTTCATTAGGAAGTAAAATGTTGTTCAATGAGATTAAAATAATTTTTGTGAACAGTAACTTTTAAGTTTAATTAATCGCGATTAAAGGTAATTAGTGAAATTTAAGGTAAAATGATATTATAAAAATATGAAAATACCTTTAAACTTGTCCTACTCATATTATATGAGTCATTGAAGACCAATACAATCCATGGGTCAACTTGGGGACCCCATGGAGCCACTTTGGTAGGAAAATGACATTAAAAACATTTTATTTAATGTTAAAATAAAAATGTCAAAAACATGAGTTGTTTTACTAAAACAAAGTTTAAATGGGGTTATAGAAGTCATATTTTTTACTATAAATATTAATTAGAAAGATAAAAGAATTTAATACATCATGATATTTTTTTTATAATTGTTAGACATTAAATAAAATAAATTATTTATGACACCATGATGATGCAGCGATTACCTAATTAATTAACGATTTAAATTAAATAAAAAGATAATGTAAAATCTAAAACATTCACTTGTCCAAAACCTATTGGATGAGTATATTTCGAACCCGTATCACCTTATCCTAGAAATATATAAGTGTGGGACCTTTAAAATCTGAAACTCATTATATAATAATGTAACATTTCATTACTTTCCAAGAGTTCCCCTCCTCTCCTCTTATAAAAGCCCCCCACCACTACCACCTTATTCACACCATCAAAGTCTTTTGTCGCGGCCATACTCTGCCCAAATACTCTCTCAAAATCCCACTATTACTCCTAGAAGCCTCAATTTGAGCAGAATTCTTCCCAAGGAAGCATTTGGCTCCAATCAAAAAAGAGTTACCCGATTTTAAGGTAATGTATTTTCTTATGTTATTTTGTTTTATTTTGCTTCTCCAACCCCCTAAACTGTATTTATCCATTTATTTTGTAACTAAAACAGTATCCTCAATATACTAGGATGTTTTATAAGAAGTATTCTAGATACACATAAACAAACCTGCATCTAATGGTTAAAGAACATATTGTTTCTGTTGATGGTGAATTTCTGCCTCACGAAATGATAAATGTTCAACACTCATATAACACCTTCAAAGATGGCCATTAAGATGTCACTATATTTATATATGATGTATAATATATTTATTTATTACTTAAGCTTCTGTATTTTTCATTTATGGCATAACTTTATGGTTTCCATTATGGGTAAACACGATATTTTCATTTTAGGAAGTGCGGATTACCACCCCCTCAAAGTGATTTGAATCGTTAATGCCAAATGTGGGATGTATAAAGGATGGAGTAAATGGTAGTATACATTATATTATACTTAAATTATTTTATAAATTTATATAATTATGATTTTATTCCATTAAATACGCAATAGACATGAAAGTAGAGTTCATGCGTACGTACGGCTTACCGTCTCCATGAAGTGTGCATTTCATTTCTTACCTCTAAATGTTACGTAATATTAGGAATGAATTTATATACTGGATATATATGATATATATGATATCTAAATCAGGAATATAATTCTAGATATAATGGATATTTCACCACATGAACAACTTGTAATTATAAGAAGTTTATTTTTGACTCAAGTACCAAAGATCGAAAAAATGACAGTTATTAACATAACTAATTACACAATTCTCATAACATGGTAATAAGTGATGTAAAAGAAATAATGAACATGAAAAATATTCTTATGAAAATATAAATTAACTCTAGTTTATTATTCAGGAGGTTAAAAAATGATCGAGTCAAGTCGAACACGAGGTAAGGGAACTTCTTAACCCAATTTACATTCTTTGGGTTAATCTCCTACTTCCAAAATTATGTCATGATATTATTATGTCCTATCATTTATTGATACTTTATTTATGTGTAAATATAGTGAATACACATAATAGATCTCTTTTATTTTAAAAAATGATCTTTTTAAGGACTTCGTCTCAATCTCCTTTCATTGAGGCATATTTGGTTTTATACACAACTTTCATTTATACGGTGTATAAACCCCTTAGACTTTTACTTTTATTCAAAAGGAATCTTTTTATACGAAGTGTTTTTACTAAATGACAAAAGTAATGTTTTTTCTAGCGTATGTGGCGACAACAACTTCTCCGCTGCCGTGACTATTATTTGAGTTTCGGCTTCCTCTATAAGCCATAACATTTTTTAAAATAAAAATAAATACCATGTTTTACTTTTCTTTTATTTTGGTATTGAAAATGGTTTTGATAAAGTTTTTATTATATCAATGTGTTGTATTGATATCTTGTGATTGAAGTGTGGAAATATTATGTTTCCTTTATGCATGTTTTATGTGATACAATTATGTTATGGTTTATGATATGTTTAAACCTGTTCATATAAGGAATTCATTGGACTTAATAAGTGACGGGTGGATCCCACTATAGCTCTTCGATGCATCGGTAGGTCTCACGAGACAAACTAGTGTCTTGGCACGAGGCCTTGACAAAATCTTATTTGCAGTCCTAGCATGACGCCTTGGCTACGTGGTTATGATAGTCTGGCATTATGCATTCCATCATTATGAAAGTGGTTTTTGATATTTCATGTGATTATTCGACTAATAGAATATCAATGTGAGTAAGTAAATGGCATGATTTAATTTTATTTTTTCTATATTATACTGAAGTTCAAGTTTAAAAAGGCTTTTGTTTTAGTTATACATTGCCTTAAATGATTATGTTTATTGATGAAAGCTTCCACAATATTGTTATCCTTACTAAGTATCTGAGCTCACCCCTTTCAAGGTTTTAATATTTTCCAGGATGTAAAGAAGTATTTTATGAATGACCTGCAGGGATAGTCAGAATAGGATATGAGTGTGGACTATGGAGACTTTGTTATTTTATATTTTCACTATATGATGTAATGTAACATTTATCAACGTATATAGTGTTTCCAATGCTACTAAACTAATCATTCTTTCAAGACTTGAACTTTTGTGATCATTCCAATGTTATGCAATAATTCACCAACACCGAGTAACTGGGGTCGGGGTGTTACAGTTGGTATCAAGGCAGTTCAGTACTATCCTTGGAAGCTAGATTTAGATAAACTCTAATTAGAGCACATAGCCCTAAGATAGACTTTGGGGATTAGTATAGAACAACATCCTAGAATTTTGGTATTATAGAGATTTTGTGAGTTTTACGAGTAATACATCCCTATCTGGATACGAGCAGGTAGAGGTAGCTCTGGCAAAAATGTACCTAGGGGTCAAACCCATAAACACCTCTTTGAGCTAGACTCGAACGGGAACTGGTGCACGACAACAGGCATTGTTGCACTCTTGGATACGACACTCCCGGGGGATATTCTTACGATAATTCTCATTTTCTTTACAAACCACTATGAAGGGTTATGATTATATACATCCTCGAAGAATTTTTATTATTATTAAGGATTATATCCATAAATAGTTCAATTTATATTAATTATTTTACAAGTATGGAATTATGTATTTTGATTCATAAACAAATCTAGTTTATTCCATTGTTTACAAATGGCGCCTAGTGGAAGGAATGGAACAGTATCAATGCACGCACTCCATGTAGGGATTTCCCTCCTGCTCAAGATAATTATTGTGGATCTGGAGATACAACTAGTGCTGATCAACTTATTACCATACTGGGACAACTCACTCTGGTTATGAATAATAACCTTACTCGTATGGAGAACCCTGATTCACAACATGGAGGATGAATGTTAGACCGCTTCATGAGGTAACAACCACCAACATTTAATGGGGGTACAAATCCATTAGTAGCTGAGCAATGGATAAACTCCTTATAGAAAATATTCCATGCCTTGGGGAGTAGCGAAAGGGAGAAGGTTGTCATGGCAGTCAACCGCCTCACTGGAGATGCCGATCAATGGTGGTAGATGATTCAAAATACAAAGGATGATGAAGAAGTATCAAGTATGGAATGGAGAGAGTTCAAAAATCTTTTCATAGAAAAATACTTTCCTCGTGACCATCGAGAAGATATGGAAAGGCAATTTCTGAGTCTGCGACAAAAGGAGGATGAGAATATCGCAACGTATGAGGCCATCTTTACAAGGTTAGCAAGGTATGATACAGATTATATACGTAACCCAAGAATTAAGATTGATCATTTCATTGATGGGTTAAAACCATTTATCCGTCATGCTTTAGTATCACAATCCTTCTCATCGTATGAAGATATTGTCTCGTGTGCTATCAAGACAGAAAAGGAATTCTCTATGTCTTATGACAACAAAGTAAAGCAATAGAAGAAGAGAACTGTGGAACAAGAGATATATAAAGAAAAAAAGTGAAAGAAGGATTTTCCATTATGTGATAATTGTGGGAAGAATCACCCTGGTACTTGCCTAAAAGGAATTTGAGTTTGTTATAAATGTGGAGCAAAAGGAAACCAGGCTCATGATTGCAAGGGAAAGAAACAGGCTATCAATGATGAATGCTACAATTGTAGGGAAATGGGGAATTATGCAAATGAATGTCCTAAGCGTCAGGGAAACTTTTCTCAGAAAATGCCAAGGCATCAAGGACAAGATTATGCTGTTACTACAGATGAAGTTGAATAATTATTGTATTTGTGTTTTGGACTCAATATCTAGATTATGGTTATAATAATAATGTGATATATATAAGGATAGTACTGTAGTACTTGTTCTTTTCATTAAGGTTTTAATATAATTAAGGTAATCAAATTTTCAGTGTGGGACAAGAAGAGAAACGTTACTTTGTTTGGGGCATCTAATGTTGAAAATGATTTTGGAATTTAAGGACATTTTAGAGAAAGTATGGACGGAGGTATTTTGGATAACTATAAAGGTTGGAGTGGATTAAGTTGATCTTTGGATAGTATTGTTTAAGGTTAAAAAAATTCTGAAGATTATTTTTGGAATATTATAATACTATAGTTTTAGGAAAAGGACAACCTGCAGGGTGGGGCATAACCCGTCGCGTTGGACAAAGCTGCAGCAATCGAACCCACAACCATAGTGCGATAGGCCTTTATTACCTACCACTAGCCTACAGGAAGTCCCTGGTTATTAAAAAATAGTTTTCTAAATCACAATGATATGTGGTAATATTTATAACCTTATACAATTTGATAAATAGAATATTTTTGAGTTCTGTTACCATTTGGAGTGAAAGATGGGTTTGTGGTAAAAATTTATTAAAGAATGAAAGTATACATGAAAAGTAAGTATAGTTCCTTACATTCATAGTAAATCTCTTAAATAAATTCCTCATCTTCATGAAAGGTAACTTAAAACAAAAACATTGCCGGTTACCTTTTCCAACTGAGGATTCAATGATCATTTAACCAATCACAAGTTTGTGACTTTCTTATCGTTAACATTATCCTAATCCTGTTTTCTACAACTCTCCATTAGTCCTTGATGGTTTGTTTTTCTTCTATATCCATATTTTCATAGAATCCTAGTATGTTCTATCTCAGGTGACCTTTGTACTTCTCTTTCATTCTTTTAAAGTTATATTTTTATTAACCTTATCTTCAATGTGGGTTTTCCACAAAGGTATTTCCTATTTTCAACATTTTATTTTCAAAGATAATTTTCAAATTGAGAGGACGCAATTTATTGAAGTAGGGGAGAATGTAACACCCTAAGCTTCCATGGTACGCTTCTCTTTGAATAATAGTGCAGTGTGTGTTGTACACAATCTTGAGTTCTAACACACCACAGCCAATAAAAATAGCAGTTATGAATAGTAATACCCACTTTTTAAAATTATATATATTTTATATTTCAAAATGGACTTCATTTGTGGATTCGGAATATCGAAAATAGCCTTTGTTGAATTTTTGGTATTTTTTTGAGAACATCCATTTTTTAAGAATAGTGAAAAATACTTAAAAACAACTTTTTTAATATAAATATTTTATAGTGATAAATTATACTATTGAGTGGGTATAAAGTATAATTATAATATATTTTTAACATTTTATCCAATGGTGGTCATTATAATTAGTTTATCATTGAATTTGGACATAAACAATTATCAATATTTTGATATATATTGTTTTTTTAAAACACGCTATTTATTATGACAACGGGAATTAATTATAAAATTAGCTAATGAAACTTATATGTTTGGAATTTCGTAAAATGGACATCATTTTTGAATTCAGAATATCAATTATAGCTTAGGGTGAAATTTTGGGATTGTTCTGAAAAACTTCAATTTTTAATTAATAGTGAAACCACTAAGTGGTAGTTAAAAAAACAGATTTTTCATTTAAATGAAACATTTCCACTTATGTGAGTTGATTTTCAAAAATCCAACATACATGGTTGTCATTAGGAAGTAAAATGTGGTTCAATGAGATTAAAATAATTTTTGGTGAATAGTAACTTTTATGTTTAATTAATCGTGATTAAAGGAAATTAGTGAAATTTAAGGTAAAAATGATATTATTAAAATATGAAAATACCATTACAATTGTCCTACCCCTATTGGATAAGTCATTTACGACCAATACAATCCATGGGTCAACTTGGGGACCCCATGGAGCCACTTTGGTAGGAAAATGACATTAAAAACATTTTATTTAATGTTTAAATAAGAATGTCACAAACATGAGTTGTTTTACTAAAACAATTTTTAAATGGGGTTATAGAAGTCATATTTTTTAATATAAATATTAATTATAAATAAAAAAGGATTTAATACATCATGATATTTTTTTTATAATTTTTAGACATTAAATAAATTAAATTATTTATGACACCATGATGATGCAGCGATTACCTCATTAAATAACGATTTAAATTAATAAAAAGATAATGTAAAATATAATACATACACTTGTCCAAATCCTATTGGATGAGTATATTTCTAACCCTTATCACCTTATCCTAGAAATATATAAGTGTGGGACCCTTAAAATCCGAAACTCATTATATAATAAAGTAACATTTCATTACTTTCCAAGAGTGCCCCTCCTCTCATTTTATAAAAGCCCCCCCAACACTGCCACCTTATTCACACCTTCAAAGCCTTTTGTATCAGCCAAAATCTACCCTAATACTCTCTCAATATCCCTCTCTTACTCCTACAAGCCTAAATTTGGGCATAATTCTTCCCAAGGAAGCATTTGACTCAAACCAAAAAAGAGTTACCCGATTTTAAGGTAATGTCTTCTCTTAAGTTATTTTGTTTTATTTTGCTTCTCCAATCCCCTAAAATCTTTTATCCATTTATTTTGTAACAACACCAGTATCATTAATATACTATGATGTTGTTATAAGAATTATTCGAGCTACACTTACTCACACCTACATCTAATGGTTAAAGAACATACTGTTTCTGTGGATGACAAATTTCTGCCTCACGAAACGATAATTGTTCAACACTCATACAACAACTTCAAAGATGGCCATTAAGATGTCACTATAATTATATATGACATATAATATGTTTATGTTTTACTTATGCTTCTGTGTTTTTCATTTATGGCGTACCTTTATGGTTTCCATTATGGGTAAACACAATATTTTCATTTTAGGAAGTGCGGACTACCGCCCCTCAAAGTGATTTGAATCGTTAATGCCATATGTGGGATTTATAAAGGACTAATTAAATGGTATTATACATTATATTATACTGGAATTATAGTATAACTTTATATAATTATAATTCCATTCCATTAAATATGCAATAGAAATGAATGTAGTGTTCATGCGTACTTACGGCTTACCGTCTCCATGAACGGTGCATTTAATTTCTTACCTCTAAATGTTACGTAATATTATGAATGAATGTATGTACTGGATATATATGATATATATGATATCTAAATCATGAATATAATTCTGGATATAATGGATATTTCACCACATGAACAACTTGTTATTATAAGAAGTTTATTTTTGACTTAGGTACCAAAGATCGATAAAATGACAGTTATTGGAATAAATAATTACACAATGTTCATAACTTGGTAAAAAGTGATATAAATTAAATAATGATCATGAAAAAGATTCTTAAGAAAATAGAAATTAACTCTAGTTTATAATTCAGGAGGTTAAGTAACGACCGAGTCAAGTCAAACATGAGGTAAGGGAACTTCTTAACTAGGTTTTCATTCTTTGGGTTAATCTCCTACTTTCAAATTTATGTCATGATATTTTATGTCCTATCTTGTATTTATACTTTATTTATGTGTAAATACAGTGAGTACATATAATAGATCTATTTTATTTTATAAAATGATATTTTTAAGCACTTCGTCTCAATCTCCATTCATTGAGGCATATTTGGTATTATACACAACTTTCATTTATATGTTGTATAAACCCCTTTGACTTTTACTTTTATTCAAAAGGAATCTTTTTATACGATGTGTTTTTACTAAACAACAAAAGGAATTTTTTTTAAGTATACGGAGACAACGACTTCTCCACCACCGTGACTATTATTTGAGTTTTGACTTCCTCTATAAGCCATAACTTTTTTTAAAAGAAAAATAAATACCATGTTTTACTTTTCTTTTATTTTGGTATTGAAAATTGTTTTGATAATGTTTTTATTATATCAATGTGTTGTATTGATATCTTGTTATTGATGTGTCGAAATATTATGTTTCATTTATGCATGTTTTATGTGATACAATTATGTTATGGTTTATGACATGTTTAAACCTGTTCATATGAGGAATGCATTGGACTTAATAAGTGACGGGTGGAGCCCGCTATAGCTCCTCGATGCATCTGTAGGTCACATGAGACAAACTAGTGTCTTGGAACAAGGCCTTGAAAAAATCTTATTTGTAGTCTTAGCACGAGGCCTTGGCTACGTGGTTATGATAGTCTGGAATTATGCATTCCATCATTATGAATGTTGTTATTGATATTGCATGTGATTATTCGACTAGTAGAATATCCATGTGAGTATGTAAATGGAAATTTTTAAATTTATTTTTGCCATATTATGCTGAAGTTCATGTTTAAAAAATATTTTGTTTTAATTATACATTGCCTTAAATGATTATGTTTATTGATGAAAGCTTCCGCAATATTGTTATCCTTACTGAGCATCTGAGCTCACCCCTTTCAATGTTTTAATATTTTCCAGGATGTGAAAAAGTATTTTATGAATGATCTGCCTTGTTAGTCAGAAGAGGATATGAGTGTGGACTATGGAGACTATGTTATTGTATATTTTCACTTTATGATGTAATGTAACATTTATGAATGTATCTAGTGTTTCCAAGGCTACTAAACTAATCGGTCTTTCGAGACTTGATCTTTTGTGATCATGCCAATGTTACCCAATAATGCACTTACTCTAGGTAACTGGGGTCGGGGCGTTACATCTAAATATTATAAATAAAATACAATTGTGTATAAAATCATGTTATATTTCTAATGAATATTTATAGTCGAAAGTAGAACATATATAACCCAATGTAAAAATTGTTTTTCTAAAATATATATGCTTATGTCATTTTTGTTTTTACTTTAACATAATTAATATAAAGTGTCATTATAACTTACAAGTGGATCCATTGGGTCCCAAAATCGACCCAAATAAGCCCATGGTCGGGCATGTATCATGAAATAGGGTTAGGAAACGTTTTCGGGTAAATCATTTTTAATATAATATTAATTTTTTACCCTTATTTACCCGATTTTCCCTTTAACCACGGTAAATAAAATATTTATCGAAATAATTATTCTAAATGTCTAAAAGTAAAATTTACCTATTTACACAATTTGGACCTCCTGATTCTATATATGTAATCCATTTTTCTAAATTCAAAACATATAAGTGGCAGTATTTAATTTAAAATTAATTCCCATTGTTAAAACAAAAAGCGTGTTTTTAAGAATTAATAACTATCAAAAGATTGGCCCTTGCGTATGTCCAGTTTAATTGTGAATTTATATCCAATGACACAAATTGGATTAAATGGTAAAAATATAATCTAATTATACTCTAATATTACTCAAATTCATAATTTATCACTACTAAATATTTCGATTAAAAATTTTGTTTTTAATTAAAATATAGTAATTTTCACTATTCATCAAACTATGAAAGTTATCAAAAAAGTACCAAAAATGCACCCTAAGCTAATTCTGATATTCTGAATCCAAAAATGAATTTCATTTTGAATGATAAAATCGATAAAATTTCAAAAAGTGGGAATTACTATTCATAACAGCTAGTTTGATTGGTTGTGGTGTGTGTTAGAACTCGAAGTTGCATAAAACGCACGCTACTGTATTATTCAAAGAGAAGTGTACCATGGATGTGTGGGGTGTTACATTCTCCCCTACCTCAAATAATTTTCATCCTCGAAATTTCTAGAAATAAACCGTATGAAATGACTCGAGTGGTTCTTCGTTAGAAGTTCATCGGTTCCCACGTTGCCTCTTCCATCTTATGGTTTCTCTATAGAACTTTTAACAGACGAGTCGTCCGGTTTCTTAGCACTTGTTCTCTTGTATCATGAATCCTGAAGGGCTCTTCGTAATAAGACATATCATGTTCCAGTTCTATTTCCTCATAGGTGAGTACATGCATTGGGTTAGGCATGTATTTTCTCAATAGCGTTACATGGAACACATCATGATCTTTGTAGAGACTTGACAACATTGCCAAATGATAAGCTGCATCCCCTATTCGTTCTAGAATTTCTAAAGGTCCCATGTACTTTGGGACTGAATTCACATTTCTTACCGAAATGTATAACTCCTTCTCGTGGAGATACCTTCAATAAAACATGATCGCCTTCCTGAAATTCCAAATCCTTCCTTTGGTTATCAACATAGCTCTTCTGCCTGCTTTTAGATTCTTTGATGTGGTTTTGGATTTCCTTCACCTTTTTCATTTTTGCCTCCACCATTTTTGGGCCTATGAGTTGTCTTTCACCAACATCATCCTAATAGGTTGGGGTACGACATCTATTTCTATATAGCGTTTCATATGGTGCAATATGAATACTCGAATGGAAGCTATTGTAATAAGAAAAGTCTACCATAGGTAAATATTGATCCCACATACCCTGAATTTCATGTGAGGAAGATCTCAACCTGACTTCTAAGGTTTGAATAGTCCATTATGATTTTCAATCTATTTGAGGGTGGTAGACAGTGCTCAAACGATGTTCGGTATCCAGGGCTATCTGAAGACATTTCTAGAGTCTTGATGAAAAATAGGTATCACGATAAAAAATAATTGATAGGGGTACTCCATGAAGTCTCATAACATCATTAATAAATAGTCTTGCAAGACATTCTAGTGGAAGATCTTCTCTTGTAGCAATAAAATGTGTTGACTTTGTAAGACATTCAATAATAACCCATATATCATCGTTCATTCTAGGAGTCATTAGTAGTCCCATGACAAAGTCCATCATATTATTATCCCATTTCCACTTCGGTATGGGAAGAGGATCCATGACTCCTCCAGGTTGTTGCCTTCCAGCTTTCACTTTTTGACAAACCATTCATTTTGACGCAAAACCAGAAATCTTCCTCTTCATGTGGTCCCACCAAAAATGTTCTTTCAAATCCCAATACATCTTAGTGCTACCGGGGTGTATATAGAAATTGTAACTATGAGCATCATCTAACAATTCCGTTTTTAGATCAGGTATATTGAGAACACAAAGTCTCTTCCGAAATTTCAAAATTCCATCATCATAAAAAAAGTCACTCAATATCCCATCCTTCACAGCTTTAATCTTTTATTGAAACTCTTCATCACCGGTTTGAGAACTCTATATTCTTTCTAATAAATATGGTTTGGCATCCATTTGAAAAAGTATTGATGTTTCACCTTCCCTGGTGATTCCCATATCCATATTTACTAGATCAATGAAAATAGGATCCCTCTCAACTCTCATCTTGTTCAAAACTCAATGATCTTATCTACTCAAAGAATATGCAACCTTATTTGCATTCCCAAGGTGGTAGTGTATTGTGAAATAATAATCCTTGAGTAGTTCAAGCCATCTCCTTTTCCTAATGTTGTGTTATTTTTGTGAGATAACATACTTCAAACTCTTGTGATCAGTATAAATCTCACATTTCTCACCATAGAGATATTGACTCCAAATCTTCAAAGTAAAGATTATAGCAGATAACTCAAGATCATGATTAGGATAGTTTTTCTCATGAATTTTCAGCTTTCGTGATGCATAGGAAATAACTCTATCATTTTGAATAAGGACACAACCAAGTCCTTTCATTGATGCATCACTATAGATAACAAACCCATCATTCCCCAATATTATAGTAAATATAAGAGCATTGAATAATCTTATGTTCAGTTATTCAAAAGATTATTCACACTCTTTTTTCCAAACATATTTAACACCTTTACGTGTGATATTCATTAATGGGTTATCCCATCAGGCAAAATTCTAGACGAAACACCGAAAATAACATGATAAACCAATAAAACTGCACACCTCGGTAATACTCGTCGGTTCTGGCCAATCTCATATTGCCTTGGTCTTATAAGGATCGACCGAAATTCCATCCTTAGAGACAATATTTCTAGGAAAATAAATATACCGCAGCCATAATTTACACTTTCTAAACTTCCCATATAATTCTTCTGTTCTAAGAGTCTGTAGGATAATGCGCAAGTGATTTTCATGATCTTCATAGCTTTTGACGTATACCAAGATATCATCAATAAATAACACTACAAATTCATCAAGATATTCCTTGAAAACTCTGTTAATTAGATCCATGAACACGGAGGGTGCATCAGTCATCCCAAAAGGCATTACTATAAACTTGTAATGCCTGTACGTGGATCGAAATGTTGTCTACCGAATGTCTTCCTTCTTCACACACAACTGATGGTATCCAGATCGAAGGCCAGTCTTTGAAAAGTAATGAACTCCATGCAGTTGGTCAAATAAATCATCATTACATGGTAGGGGATAATTTTTCTTTATTGTTATAGCATTGGTTTCCCTGTAGTCGATACATATCCTCATAGATCCATCTTTCTTCTAAACAAAAAGGGGAGGGGATCCCCTTGGAGAAACACTAGGGTGAATAAATTGCTTATTACTCAATGACTCTAGTTTTTTCTTTATCTCAACTAATTCCACAGTGGCCATTCTATATGGTGTCTTCGATAGAGGCCTTGAACTAGGAAATAAATCAATGGAAAACTCAATTTCTCATTCTGGAGGATGTCCAAGTAAATATTCTGGAAACACATCTACATATTCTTTCACAATAGGTACATCCTCTATTTGAACATTCCTTTCCACACCCACAATCGTTTAATTCTCTTCCACCCCAATAATTGAATTTAGTTGAGCTACTGGGTGTGGATATAGATAAGAATTAGATGGTGAGGATTCTTCTCTAAAGATAAGGTATTCCTTATCATCATCATCAAAAATATTAACCTCCTTCTTCATACAATAAATCGTTGCATCATGGTCCGAAATCCAATCCATACCGAGGATTATACCAAATTCAATCATTGGTATGATGATGAGATTAGAAGATAAAGAACATTTATATGCTCTAATGGGGACTAATTCACAGAACAATATTCGCAATAATACTTCCCTTAAGTGTTTTGAATGAAAACTCCCTTGTTAAATCAAATTAGAAATATCTAATTTTCTTAGCATACTAAGAAGATATGAAACAATGTGATGATCCATAATCAAATAATTCATTTTCTAACATGAGTAAACCATTAAATTACCCACCACCACGCCTTTCGGAGCTTCTACCATAACAGTAGTGATAGCATAAACTTGACATTGATCCCTTGAACTTTTCTGAGGTAAGTTCCAATAATGATTAGGACATTCAATTTCATAATGTCCCATCTCCATGAAAATTTAGCATTGAACATTGGTAGCTTCGTTCTTCCCCTTCCAATCACGAGCTTGGTAGTCTTTTTCACCACACTTGTAATAGACTCCCATTCCGTTCAAGAAAGTACCAGGGTGTTTCATCCCATATTTACAGCAGGATGGATATTCAAATTTCCCCATATTCCTCTTATTTCCATTCGCAGAGTGATCAGCATAACTCTTCTTCTATTGCTTTGCCTTATATTCAATAACATAGTTAATTCCTTTTCTGTCTTGATTGCACATGAGACAATATCATTATACGATGAGAAGGATTGTGAGACTAATGCTCAATGGGGAAATTGTTTTATGCCATCAAAGAAATGATCAATCTTACTTCTTGGGTTTTATATAAAATCTATTTCATGCCTCGCTAACCTTGTAAAGTTAGCCTCATACTTTGCGACATTCTAATCCTCCTTTTGTCTCAGACTCAGAAATTACCTTTCCAAATCAACTCTATGGTCACGTGGAAATTCTTTTTCTAAGAAATGATCTTTGAGCTCCCTCCATTCCATATTTTATAATTCATCATCTTCCTTTGTGTTTTGAATCAATAACAACCTTGGTTAGAATCTCTAGTGAGGCGGTAAACTAACATGATAATGTTTTCCCTTTCGCTACTCCCCAAGGCATTGAATATTTTCTCTAAGGAATTTATCCATTTCTCAGCTACTAATGGATTTGTACTCCCATTGATTGTTTGTTGTTGTTCCCTCATGAAGCGATCTAACATTGATCATCCACGATGCGGATCAAGTTGCTCCATACGGGTAAGGTTATTATTCATAACCTAAGCGAGTTTTCCCAGTATATTGATTAGCTGATCATCACCAGTTGTATCACCTACTCCACTAAAATTATCTTGATCAGGAGGGAAATCCCAAACTGGATTTTGTGCATTGATACAGTTTCCATTACTTCCACTAGGTTCCATTTCTAAACAATGGCATAAACTAGATTGGTCTATGAATCGAAATACATAATCCCAAACTTGTAAAACACTTAACATAAATTGAACTGTTTGTGGATATAATCCATAATAATAAAAATGTTTTCATTGAGGAAGTATATACTCATAAACCATTAATAATGGTTTGTAAAGAAAATTAGAATTATCATAGGCATATCCCCCAGGAGTGTCGTAACCAAGAGTGCAGTAAGGCCTATTTTCGTGCACCTATTCTCGTTCGAGTCTAGATCAAACCGATTTTTTCAGGTTTTACGCCTATGTAAATATATGCCACAACCGCTTCTACATGCTTGTATCCATATAGGGATTTATTGCTCGGAAAACTCACAAAAAATCTACAATACCAAAATTCTAGGAAATTCTTCTTTACTAATCCTAAAATTCTATCTTAGGGCTATGTGCTATAATCAGAGTTTATCTAAATATAGCATCCATGGTTTCTAATAAACTTCCTCTAATACCAACTGTAACTCCCCGACCCTAGTTACCCAGAGTCGGTGCATTATTACATAACATTTCCATGATCACAAAAGATCATGTCTCGAAAGACCGATTAGTTTAGTAGCCTTGGAAAAACTAGATACATTCATAAAGTCTACATTGCATCATAAAGTGAAAAACTACAACAACATAGTCTCAACATTCCACACTCATATCCTCTCAGACTATTCCTACAGGTTAGTCATAAAATACTTTTCACAGCCTGGGAAAAATAAAACATAGAAAATGGTGAGCTCAGATTCTCAGTAAGGATAACAATATAGCGGAAAGTTTCATAAATGAGCATAAACATTTAAGTCAATGTATAAATAAAACAAAATACTTTTAAAATTTAACATCAGCATAATATAGAAAAAATGAAATGAAATAATTCCATTTACTTATTCAAATGGACATTCCAATAGTTGAATAATCACATGAAATATCAATAACCACTTTCATAATGATGGAATTCATAATTCCATTCTATCATAACCACATAGTCAAGGCCTTATGCCAAGACTACAAATAAGATTTTGTCAAGGCTTTGTTCAAGAAACTAGTATGTCTCATAAGACCTACTGATGCATAGAGGAGCTATAGCGGGGTCCACCCGTCACTTATTCAGTCCAATGCATTCCACATATGAACAGGTTTAAACATAACATAAACATTCGTATTAAAACTAGCATAAGAAATGTCAATACATTCTCCATTAACAATGAATGGTGTAAAAAATAACACATCCACAGTCAAACATATCACAAAACCTTCAATAAAATATGGATTTTTTGTATCACAATAAA
The DNA here is from genome assembly GCA_963277665.1 of Viscum album. Lineage (NCBI taxonomy): Eukaryota > Viridiplantae > Streptophyta > Magnoliopsida > Santalales > Viscaceae > Viscum > Viscum album. The sequence goes on from OY728159.1 coordinate 1,871,367,797, forward strand.
TCAACTTCAAATATGCTTCAAATCCATCAAAGAATGTTGACATAGATGAAATCAAAACTATTTAAGAGAAATATCTCCTTTTTTGAAATCATTTAAAAGTCACATAATTATAAAATAATACATTTGATTTTAAAATATCCTAATAAGATTTTATGGGAAGCTTCAAAGATTATACAATGGTGGAAAATAGCCGCACCCACCATATAAGTTAAAAAAAGACATTCTTACCTTAATTCTGTCGAAATGGTTAAAAAGGACCTTGTTTGGAAAATGAAAGAAAGATTCCATTATAAAAATATTATAAAAAGTCAAACAAGGGTATAAATTACTTTAAACCATATTATAAAATATAATAATAATGTTTCGAAATACATTTTTAAGAAAAATGGAAAGGGATGATAAAGAGGTCCTTGTAGATAATCACGTTAAAACAATCTCGGATAATGAAGAGATTGTGAAATAAACCCTTATCATGTGAATTTCCCTGGATGAGGGTATTTCAACCTACTGTATAATGGTGAAATAGTTTTTATTAAATTATACAATAATCATGTACATTAATATGATATCATATATGATCTTTTCAAATTGCATTGTTAATAATATCTTAGTATTATCATTGTTTCGTGTGTAAACATACTCATTTTATTTTATATGTTTTGTTAAATAACCCATGTTTGTTATGGATAGGTTGTATCTTATTCATATCCAGAATATTATCATGTCCTTAAATATTATTTTTAATCATCAAATGATAATTATACTTGAATGGATACGATGTGGAATGACTCTCATCGCGTTCGTGGAGACGGTATTCCGTACGTATGCACGAGCAACAATATCTTTATTTTCATATTAAAATAATATATAATTGGATGGTATATAATATATTCAGAATAATTATAATTTTATATTTATTATTTACTTAAATTACACATCAATATCCTACCCATCCAAATAATAATTTTTTAATAACAATTACACCACGACGTGGCGACGGTAAGCCGTACGTACGCACGTATGGTGACATGTCATTCAAAGGATGAATAGAATATTAAATATGGTTGTAACATATTTATAATAACACCATATAATATATAATATACTGGAGTTATTATTTTAGAATGGAAATATCAAAGAAATAAGAAGTGGAAGAAGAAAGGAACTTGAAAGAGGGTGGTGAAAACATTACATCTTCTTCGGGTTCTTACATTTGATTTGATCAAAAGGGCTCCTTATGTTGAATTTCTAACTAAAGGAAGGCCTATATATTTAATTTAGGGAATTTTATAGGATATTTGTTTATTGGTTGGCCAAACCAAAAGGAATTGATGGTATGAAGAATTGGTTAGAATTGGTATCCTTTTATGAGGGGGAGGAGGGGCTCTTTAGAAACAACTTAAATTATTAATTTATAATAAATTCATATTCGGTTTCTAATGGATAAAAAAGGTATTATTAAATGTTTAAGGTGGGTATGGGTCGAAATAATTTCATCCAATAGATTTTATAATGGTTTGGGTCACTATATTAACCTTATAATTTATATTTCACTCTTAGTTAAATAGTTTGACATTTACCGTGTCACTTTGTATTTTTATATTATATGGTTAATAAACGTACTATATACATTCAAGAGACCCCCAATTGGTTCATTAATTATACACCTATAATTATATGTCCTTTGGCCAAACCTTATATTTTTAAGAATATAATATGAATTAATAATATAATATTTGTTTTTAAAACTTATTTATGTCAATTTAGACAATATTTAATAATTGATTTGTTTAAAGTCTTAAAAACATTATTAATTCAAACGAAATTCATTTATTAAATAATAACATGTCATATTAACCAATAAAATTTGGGTATATCATAAAAAAAATAAAATTTATTTATTTTAAATTTATAATACCAATTATTTGATTTATTCTTTCATAAGAAAAATACTGCATCATTATTGTGTCATAAATAAATTTAATTATTCAATGTCTAAAAATTATAAATAAAATACAATTATGTAGGAAATATTTTTAGATTTCTAATGAATATTTATAGTTTAAAATATAACATATATATCCTTATGTAAAAATTGTTTTTCAAAAATATATATGCTTAAGTCATTTTTGTTTTTACTTTAACTTAATTAATATAATTTGTCATTTTCACTTACAAGTGGATCCATGGGGTCCCCAAATCGACCCAAAAATGACCATGGTCGGAAATGTATCAAAACATAGGGTTAGGACATGTTTTAGGGTAATTTGTTATTATTATAATATTATTTTTTATCGTTAATTACCAGATTAACCCTTTAACCACAGTAAATAAAATATTTACTAGTTTTATTTTCAAAATGTGTAAAAATAAAAGTTACCTATTTACACATTTTGGACCTCTTGATTCTAAATATGGAATCCATTTTTCTATATTCAAAACACGGAAGTGGCGGTAATTAGTTTAAAATTAATTCATGTTGTTAAAAAAAGTGTTTTTTAAGAGATAATAACTATCAAAAGATTGACACTTGCTTATGTCCAGTTTAAATATGAATTATTATCCAATGACTAGCATTAGATTAAATGGTAAAAATATAATCAAATTATTCTCTAAAATAACTCAAATTTATAATTTATCACTATTAATTATTTCGATTAAAAAAGATGTTTTTAATTAAAATTTAGTAAATTTCACTATTCATCAAAATATTAAAGTTATCAGAAAGGTACCAAAAATTTACCCAAAGATAATTTCGATATTCTGAATCCAAAAATGTAGTCCATTTTGAATGATAAAATGTATAAAATTTTAAAAGTGGGTATTACTATTCATAACGTCTAGTTTGATTTGTTGTGGTGTGTGTTAGAACTCAAACTTGCGTACAACACTCACTACTGTGTTATTAAATGAAAAGTGTACTATAAATGTTTGGGTATTACAAAAGGGTTCTTGACTAGTATGTGTTGGGATGGAACCTTTTAGTGGTTTCCTGTATACCTTGCCTTAGCATGGATGAATGTCTTCGATGTTTGGATTGTCTTGGGGTTTAACCTCATTGAGGCTTCCTACGTACCTTGCCTTGGCTAGTATCAAAGACCCCATAGTTAAGAATGTGTTGGTGAACCGATGTGAAGGGGGTCGAGAAAAATATGTGTTGAGATTAATCCTATGGGAGGATTCCTACGTACCTTCCCTTAATAAGGATCCAATTCCACATAGTTCATGATGGTTTGGTGAATCAACATGAAGGGGTCAGGACCACGAGATGTTGGGCTTGATCATATAGAGGCATCCAACGTACCATGCCTTGGCAATGATCAAAGTCCACATAGATTAGGGTGGTTTGGTGATCTGACGTGAAGGGGGTTGGGACCAATATGTGTTGTTCAGAAACCATAGAGGGGCTTTATATATACCATACCTTTGAAAGTTTCAATATCCTTGTAGTTCAGGATGGTTTTTTGAATCGATGTGAAGGGGGTATGGACCAATTGGTGTTAGGAATTACCTCAGATATTATTCCTACGTACCTTACCATGGGAAGGATCAATTCCCATATTTTGGGATGGCGGCTGGTGAACCGACATGAAGGGGGTTGGGACAAATAGGTGTTGGGATTGAACATTAAAGAGGCTTCTTACGTACATTGCCTTGGTAAGGATCAAAGTCCACATAAATCATGGTTGGTTGGGGATTACACGATAAGGCGGCCTAAAGGGTATTACATGGTCATTGTTTACTCTAAGCTAATGTGAATAATGTTTAGTGTGAGGAACAAGAGGATAAAAGACCTAAAAATCACGTCGTGAAAAGTGAATCCATGGGATGTGAAGTGGGGCTTACATGTGGTTATCGGCCCAAAAAAATAGGGATATATGTGTTGTTCGCAGTCCAGGGAAATGAAGATTGTGACTAATCTTGGATGGAGGCCCAGATACCGCTAAGGAGGAGTAATGATGGATGGGACTTATGCATGGAAGCTGGCCAAGTTCCACTATAGAGAAAAAATGGTGAATGGGGCTAACCCAGGGAGGTAGCGTGGGTGTCGCTATGGAGAAGAAAATGTAGATGAGCCTTATAATGACCCATAAATTACATACATTGTTATTACATCAAAATTGATGCACACTTATTACAACATATAACAAAACCATGAAAGGACCATATAGGCATAGTGTCTTTAGAAACTAGGAAACATAAACAACTGCTTCATAAATCATATACATTGTCTCCCATTTATTTCATCATATCTAGTGTCCCTTTTAGAATATTCTACTTAATACCCTTCTTTCAGACCTGGGAAAAACAAAACATATAAAAGGGTGAGATTAAATTCTCAATAAGGGTAAACAAAAGAAAATATCAATCATATCATATTCTTAAGAACATAACATTTTGAAAATCTTATCCTGCAAAAGAGATCATAATATCATGACATGAGATCAATCATAATAGTGAAATGTAATCAAATAATCATAACATAAAACATGAAACATTGTGTCATACAAACATAATCATAGAGAATCATTTCTTATTATTCAAGACTCATTTCCAAAACTATCTTTGCGGACAAAGTCGATTTATGAACCGAGTTCACTCCTCGTTTCAGTCCTGTTTCACTAAACCAGATTAACCTGTCATTCCAGCCATGTCTATCTCATGAGATATAAATCTTTTCCCAATGCATTGTAGGGAGATATAGGTCACACCCATCTCATAATGAAACCATTATTATGTGTTCCATAAAATAATAAATCATACATCATAGCATAACCCTTGTAATAAGAATGGGATTCATAAATATCATCCCATCATTACAGAATCCATATAAGATAAAAGGACATCATAAAAATAATTCCATCATATTATAAAAAAATCAATGTAGAAATAGGGAAATAAACATAACCCTATATTATCTTATATGGAATATAATTTTGACATAACACTTGAACTTCATTCTTGAGTAAAATATCATTTCTACTTCAAAAACATTTTTCCTCTCTTAACATGTCATAAAATTTTAAACTAAAAGAAGTTGATTAAAAAACACATGAAAACATGTAAAGTAAGTTTCATGGAAATAATGTTCTAAAAATCCATTCAGGCCGTATAAGTTAAAAAAATCATTCTTCTCAAACTTTGGCTTGAAAATTCAAAAAGTACCTCGTAATAAAAATGACAAAAGATTCCTTTCATTTTTTTTTCTAAAAACTCACCAATGGAAAAAATCGTATTTAAAAAATTATAGGAGGATATAAATTATATTACATATTGAGGATACATAAATGTGGATGATAAATACACCCCAGTAAACACCAAAGTATAAACAATCTCGGATAATAATGAGACTGTGAGATTTTACCTAACCATAGGTCTGATTTGCTTCGTACGTGTCCGAACCAGCTATATAATGATTTAAATAATGTCATTGACTAATTCCATAATCATACACATTGTTATGATATCATATATAGTCATATTCATAGATTCTTTCCTTTATATTAGTAATATTTCATTGCTACTTGTTATTCGGGTGTTTATGGATTTTTGTTCTTATGCGTGTTTCGTAGAATAAATTATTATTATTATTTTTAGGTTATAGATAGCTCATTTACATAATGGTATTAGTGTAATATATATCATATTTATTCATTCAATTCATTTATATAATCATTATGAAATTAAGATCATGTAGAATGAGTCGCATCACATCGTGGAGATGGTATTCCATACGTACGCACGAGCGATGATATCGTTACCATGATCATGGAATTTTATTGGAGTGTATGTATACTATTTCAGAGTCAATATCACTTTACAATAATCATATATATTAATTTTTTACACCATTATACCAATCCAACTAAGGTGGTGGTGGGAAACAGATTACACAACGGCGTGGAGATAGTATTCCGTACGTACACATGCACGGTGATTTCATTTTCCGTAGGTTGGATAGAAGGTGAAATAGTGTTGTTTAATATTTATAATTACATATCAATATATGAGTGATACTGATCTTATTACTTCATAATGAAACAACTAAATAATAAGAAGTAGAAGAAGAAATAAATATGAACGAATCGGTAAGGGATATTACCTCTTCTTCGACATGCCTCATTGAAACCACCTCTTATGGAACTAAAATTGGTCTTTGAAGAATACCAGGACCTCTAGAATATTAATAGGGAAGTTTATAAGAGAGATTGGTAGGGGTCGTCCGAGCTTGAAGGCACAAAGTTGTGTGAGGAGGAGAGGGAGGAGGTTCCCTTTTATAACGGAGGAGAGGGTCACCTTTGGAAAAACTAGAAATACTATTTTATTATAAAGTCATATTTGGGGTTTAATAGAACAAAATTGATTTATTTCTAATATAAAGTGGGTATGGGTGGGAATACTCTCATCCAATAGTATTTATATATGTTTATGTTTCTATTTTAACATTATCATTTAGATTTAACGTTATGTTAAATAATTTTACTTTTACGGTGTCTTCTTATTTTCATACACTATAAGGTTAATAAACGTACTATAACAAGCCAAAGTAACATCAAGTTGTTAATAATTAATATATATAACCTTATATAAGTCATTTGTTAGAAAATTATATTTTTTGAATAAAATAACAATTAATAATATAATATTTGTTTTAAAAACTATTTTATGTCAATTTTGACACTATTTGGTAATTGATTTTTTTGAAAATCATAAAAGAATTATTAGTTCTCTAAGAGTTAATTAAATCAATAATAACATGTTATATAAAACTATAAAATTATTTTAATTCAAAAAAATTCTCAAATTTAATTTATTTTGGTATTTATATCATCCACTATGTTAATATTTCATTAATAAGGTAATTATTGCATCATCATTGTGTCAAAAATAAATTAACTAGTTTAATGTATAAAAATTAAAAATAAAATACCATTGTGTAGGAATTCTTTTTATCTTTCTTATGAATATTTATAGTCGAAATTATCTTATGTATAACCCTATATTAAAAATTTTTTAGTTATTAAAATTTGATTTTAACTAATTAACTCTTCTTTAAATAAAATAATAATTAAGGTCCCAATCTAATGCACGTAGACCTAAACGGTCATATTTTATTCCTAAGGTTGTTTTTGGTCGAATTAAACTTATCCAATAGAATTAGGACATCTGTTAGGGTAATAATAATATAATTTTTCCCTTGATTACCATATTTACTTTTAACCGTGTTAAAAAAAGTAAAAAGTTACTATTCACCAAAAAATATTTTTATCTTATTGAACCACATTTTACTCCTTGATATTAAACCTATATCTTGGATTTTGGAAATTTCAGTTACAGAAATGGTAAAATTATGTTTTATGTAAATTTGCAAATTTTCCTAGGATGTGGGTAAAAGACGGTGAAAATTTCAATAAAATTTTTATACATCTAGAATTATTATAAAATGACTCCAATGAATTACATGGAACTTATATAGGTATTATGTATCAATTTTGACCTAAAATAAATTTAAATAATATAAATAATTATTTAAATAAAAAGTCGGTTTTTAAAAAGTAACCAAGTGTTTTTACTATTCATAAAAAATTTATAGTTTTCAGAAAAAAACCAAAATTTCACCCTAGGATAATTTTGATATTCCGAATTCAAAAAAGAAGTCCATTTTTAAAGATAAAGTATATAAAATTTCGAAAAGTGGGTAATAATATTCATAACGACTTGTTTTAATAATATTTTAATAGCATATCATTGCTTAGTGAAACTCGATATTGCATACAACACAACCTATCGAGGAAGGTCACGATTGCATGTAAAGAAAGCCAACCTAGTGTTGTGTGTAGTGAAAGATTACATTGATGATGTATATAACATAAAAACAAAATTTTTCTCATAAAAATCTCGGGTGTTACATTCTACCCCCCTTAAAAAGAAATTTCGCCTTCGAAATTCGTCACTTTGAAATAAACAGTTGAGGATACCTCTCCTTCATCATATCCTCAAGCTCCCATGTAGCTTCTTCTAATTGGTTGTTCCTACATAAAACTTTCACCAAGTGAGTGGTCTTGTTCATTAGAACTTTTTTTCTACGATCCAGAATCACTATCAGATGTTCTTCATAAGAAATATCTTGCTCTAGTAGTACAACTTCTGAGCTGAGTACATGTGAAGGATCATGTATTTACTTTCTCAGGAGAGATACATGGAACACATCATTAACTTGAGAGAGATTCGGTGGAATCACCAATCGGAAAGCTACCTCCCCAACTTGATCCAGTATGTCGAAAGGACATATATATCTAGGGCTCAGCTTTCCCTTCTTTCTAAATTTCATTACACTCTTCCAAGGAGATATTTGTAAGAACACTTTATCACCCAATTCAAACTCTAGGTCTTTTCTTCAGTTATTAGCATGTATTTTTTGTCGACTTTGAGATGCTCTTATGTGTTTTTGAATAGATCAGACATTTTCTGCCATCTCATCACCAAGATTAGGTCCTAATAGCTTTCGTTCCCCAACGTCATCCCAACAAGTTGGAGTCCTGCATTTCTTTACATAGAGAGCATCATAAGGAGCCATCTGAATACTGGAGTGAAAGCTATTATTATATGAAAATTCCACCAAAGGAAGGAGTTGATCCCAACCTCCTTTGAAATCCATAGATCAATCTCTCAACATATCTTATAGAGTTTGAATTGTCCACTCAGACTGACTGTCTGTCTGAGTTGATAAGCAGTGCTGAATCTCAACTCTGTTTCCAGAGTATGATGAAGATTTCGCCAAAACATTGAGGTAAACCTCAGATCCTGATCAGATATGTTTTCAAATGATTTATTATGAACCCAATTGAAAATTATTATTTAAAGATATGAATTATTATTTCCTTATTTATAGATGAAATTGATATCCTAATCTTATTGAAAGGTTATAATTAAAACATCAAAAATATGAGGAATGGTTTTTAAAATAACTTCATCTATAAATGTGTGATTGATTATGTTAAAAATAAGGATCCTATTTTTTATTCTTTATATAGTTTGATAAACATTCTTCTTCAACAAAACAAATATCACCATAATGAGGCCGATGGTATGGTTTTCACCTACCATGTGGCTTTATACAACAAGCACCCCCAACCAATATACCTAACCGCAACTAAGGGGGCTTCTACCCACATGAGTGGTCAAAACCACCTCATCACAGAGTATCTCTGTGTGCACACTACTGAAGATCCAGGTGAGCAATAATCCCCAAAATAATACCTATTCCACCAACACATCTGACACCTCGTGTCCCTGTGACAATGTCACTCAAGTCCGATGGCATCGCCATCCTAGTAACTCGGGCCATACCCAACCTGAAAGTTGTACTGCCCAAGCCGACGTCCATCAAGCCCAATACCATGGTCAAAACCACCCATCGTAACTCGGGCCGAGCCCAACTTGTGATTAGAATCACTCAAGCATAACCGGGCCAAGCCCAACACAACCCAAACGGTCCAGAAGATGTAATTCATCAATTTCCTATATAACATATGTAAACAGAAAACATAACCTGGAAAAAAACTAAACAGTTGAATTGCACTATGCATGGTGTTGTCCCATACCAGCACTGAGGTATTAAATGCCTCTACAAATTTATAACATGAATTAATATATTAAATAACTAGTTTAACACATTAATATTTCAATTAAAACCATGTTGGCGTTCCCTGGCCAAAATACCTTGATGATCCACGACCCCTCACCCGGCCCGCTCATGAAAACTGGTAATACGGTATACCCAAAGGCACCTCATAGGTCCCACACGCAATTCATTAAAAAATAGCAGATAAAACGGGTCCCCCTCAAATACCTAGAAATGCGCCAAAGGCTGCGTCACCCTGACAACCATTAAAACACAAAATGATGTATTCACCGCCTACCTGACACTCGTAAGATGCTACTCCTCTGGTAATAGCAGCCAATTCGGTTTAAAACGCGGTAAATCTACAAAAGATTCAATACAATTAAAATGCCTATAACTCGTTCTAGAACAAAAATCAAACAAACGACCAAAGGGGAATCATGTAATTACCAAGGGGGTCCCAACGCACTAATCAGAAATCGAAACGGGTCTCGAATGGATGATCGGGAGAAAGAAATCGGTTCAGCCGGCACTCCTTGGTCAACCCGACGAATGAATTGAGTTCTTCCTAAAAACGAGGGTACTACCCATTTTAGCACAAAAACAAAGAAATTAAAAGGCATGTTATTCATGACTACACATCGTGTATATTTAATTTAACTATTCATTTGGCGGCTGGGATTCTGCTGACCTGCCGGCATGAGTACACGACGTTAACTTGGTTTCTCTTCTCTACCTTGCCCAATTACCCATACGCCATGTATATCCCACACACAGGGCTAGACTACACAACGTGTCCATAGGGAACACGACATGTACCTTGTTCAACCTGGACAACAAGCCTACATTCCATGTATGGACACCACACGGTCGGGGATACACGGTGTGTTGGAAACTACACGCCGTGTAGTAAGAAATTTCCACACGGTCATCAAACGACATGTACTCGACGAGCACACGGCCGACACTCGCTTGACATTTAAAGGAGTGAACTTAAAATTATACGACATGTAGTCTGGAAGTTTCCAGAAACTTCCCATTTCCTCCAGTTTCCTCAGAAACCGGTCAAAAAATACAAAGAGGGTCTGGATTTTGACCTGTTCTAAAAACCAGGATTCTTACATGCGATAATATCATTCTTTTGATATTAAAATAATATATAATTGGATGATATATCATATATAAAAAATCATTATAACGTTATATTTATTATTTACTTCAATTAATCATCAATATCATACTCCTCCAAATAATAATGTTTTGAATAACATTTACACCACGACGTGGAGACGGTAAGCCATACAATAGCACGTAAGGAGACATGTCATTCAAAGGATGGATAGAACACTGAATATGGTTGTACCATATTTATAATAACATCACAGTATATTGAAGATACTGGATTAATTGTTTTAGAATGGAAATATCAAATAAATAAGAAGTGGAAGATGAAAGGAACTTGGAAGAGGGTGGTGAAAACATTACCTCTTCTTCGGGTTCTTCCTCTTGATTTGATCAAAAGGGCTCCATAGGTTGTATTTATAACTAAATTATGTCATAAAGGATAAATGGAGGGAATTTGAGAGGATTATTGGTAAAGGGTTGGCTGAACCAAAAGGCTTTGAAGGTAGGAATAATTGGTTAGAAGTGGTGTTCTTTTATAAGGGGGAAGAGGGGCTCTTTAGGAAAAAAAATAAAGTATTTATTTATAATAAATTAATATTCGGTTTCTAATGTATCCAAAGTGTATTATTAAAATTATAAGGTGGGGATGGGTCGAATTAATTTCATCCAATAGATTTTAGACTGGTTTGGGTCACTATATTAACATTATCATTTATAATTATCTCTTAGTTAGATAGTTTGACATTTACCACATCACGTTGTATTTTTATATTATATGGTTAATAAACTGACTATATAATTCCAAGAGACCACAAAGTGGTCCATTAATGATACACCTATAATTATATAAGTCTATTGGAAAATCCTTAGAATTTTAGGAATATAATATGAATTATTAATAAAATATTTGTTTTAAAAACTCATTTATGTCTATTTTGACAATATTTAATAATTCATTTTTTTAAAGTCATAAAAACATTATTAATTTGAAAACAATTCATTAAAAATATTATAATATGTCATATTAAACAATAAAATTCGTGGATGTCATCAAAACATTCCAATTAAATTTATTTTAATATTTATAAGACCAATTACTTGATTCCTTCATTAATATGGAAAATACAACATCGTTATTGAGTCATAAATAAATTTCATTATTAAATGTCTAAAAATTATAAATAAAATAAAATTATGTATGAAATATTGTTATATTTATAATGAATATTTATAGTCAAAAATATAACATATATAACCGTATGTAAAAATTGTTTTTCTAAAAGATATATGATTATGTCGTTTTTGTTTTTACTTTAACTTAATTAATATAAAGTGTCATTATCACTTACAAGTGGATCCATGGAGTCCCCAAATCGACCCAAATATGCCCATGGTCGGACATGTATCATGAAATAGGGTTATGATATGTTTTAGGGTAATTTATTTTTATTATAATATTAATTTTTTACCCTTATTTACCGGATTTTCCCTTTTAACCACGGTAAATAAAATATTTACCGAAGTAATTATTCGAAATTTCTAAAAATAAAAGTTACCAATTTACACAATTCGGACCTCCTGATTCTAAATATGGAATCCATTTTTATAAATTCAAAACACATAAGTTCCAGTAATTATTTTAAAATTAATTCCTGTTGTTAAAACATAAATAGTGTTTTTGAAAGATAATAACTATCAAAAGATTTGCCCTTGCTTATGTCCAGTTTAATTGTGAATTTATATCCAATGAAAAAAATTTGATTAAATGGTAAAAATATAATCTATTTATAATATAAAATCACTCAAATTCCTAATTTATCCCTACTAAATATTTCGATTAAAAAAGTTGATTTTAATTAAAATATAGTAAGTTTTATACTCATCAATCTATGAAAGTTATCAAACAAGTACCAAAAATTCACCCAACGATAATTTAGATATTTGGAATCCAAAAATGAAGTCCATTTTGATAGATAAAATTTATAAAATTTCAAAAAGTGGGTATTACAATTCATAACAGCTAGTTTGATTGGTTGTGGTGTGTGTTAGAACTCGATGTTGCTTACAATGCACGCTACTTTATTATTCCAAGAGAAGCGTAGCGTGGATGTTTGGGGTGTTACATTCTACCCTCTTTCAAATAATATTCATCCTTGAAATTTCTAGAATACTACCGCATGACATGACTCGGGTGGTTCTTCATCAGAAGTTCATCGGTTCCCACGTTGCCTTTTCCATCTTGTGGTTTCTCCATAGAACATTTAACAGATGAGTCGTACGGTTTGTCAACACTTGTCCTCTTGTATCTAGAATCCTTACGGGCTCTTTGCAATATGACAGATCAGGTTCTAGTTCTATTTCCTCATAGGTGAGTACATGCGTTGGGTTAGGCATGTATTTTCTCAACAGTATTACGTGGAACACATCGTGAACTTTTGAGAGACTTGGCAGCATTTCCAAATGATATGTTGCATCCCCTATTTCATCGAGAATTTTAAAAGTTCTGATATACCTGGGACTAAATTCACCTTTCTTACCAAAATGTATAACTCCCTTCCCTGGAGATACCTCCAATAAAACATTATCTCCTTCCTGAAATTCCAAATCCTTCCTTCGGTTATCATCATATCTATTCTACCGGCTTTGAACATATTTGAAGTGGTTTTGGATTACCTTCACCTTTTCCATTCTTTCATCCCCCAGTTCTGGGCCTACGAGGTTTCCTTCACCAATATCATCCCAATTGGTTGGGGTGCGACATCTATTTTTATATAACACTTTATATGGTGCCATATGAATAATCGAATGGAATCTATTATTATAAGAAAATTCTACCACAGGTAAATATTGATCCCACATACCCTGAAAGTCATGTGAGAAGGATCTCAACATGACTTATATGGTTTGAATAGTACGTTTTGATTGTCCATCTATTTGAGGGTGGTAGACAGTGCTCAAACGAAGATCAGTATCCAGGGATTTCTGAAGACTTTTCCAGAATCTTGATGAAAATGGGAATCATGATCAGAAACAATCGATATGGGTACTCCATTATGTCTCACAACTTTATTAATATATACTCTTTCTAGACTTTATAGTGGAATATCTTCTCTTATAGCAATAAAATGTGTTGACTTTTTAAGGCATTCAACAATAACCCATATAACATCGTTTATTATAGGAGTCTTAGGTAGTCCCATGACATAGTCCATCATAATATTATCCCATTTATACTTCGGTATGGGAAGAGGTTGCATGACTCTTCCAGGCTGTTGCCTTCTAGCTTTCACTTTTTGACAAACCATACATCTTGACACAAAATCTGAAATATCCCTCTTCATGTTGTCCCACCAAAAATTTTCCTTCAAATCCCAATACATCATAGTGCTACCAGGGTGTATATTGAAATTGTAACTATCATTATCATCCAATAATTTCCATTTTATATCAGGTATATTGGGTACACAAAGTCTCTTCCCAAATTTCAAAATTCCATCATCGTACAAAAAGTCACTCAATCTCCCATCATTCACAGCATTAATCTTCTATTGAAACTCTTCATCACTAGTCTGAGAACTCTATATTATTTCTTGTAAATATGGTTTCACAGCCATTTGTAATTGTATTTATGTTTCAACTTCCATGGTGATTCTCATATCCATCATTACTAGATCCATGACAATAGGATCTCTCTCAACTCTCATCTTGTTTAATACTCAATGATCATTTCTACAAAATGTATATGAATCCTTATTTGCTTTACCCAGGTGGTAGTGTATCATGAAATAATAATCCTTGAGAAGTTCAAGCCATCTCCTTTGCCTCATGTTGTTTTATTTTTGTGAGAAAATATACTTGAAACTCTTGTGATCAGTATAAATCTAACATTTCTCACCATAGAGATATTGTCTCTAAATCTTCAAAGAAAAGATTACAACAGCTAACTCAAGATCATGAGTAGGATAGTTTTGCTCATTAATTTTCAGCTGTCATGATGCATAGGCAATAACTCTATCATTTTGATTAAGGACACAACCAAGTCCAATCTTTGATGCATCACTATAGAAAACAAGCCATCATTCCCCAATAGTAGAGTCAATATAATAGCATTGAATAATATTCTCTTCAGTTTTTCAACACATTATTCACACTCTTTTTTCCAAACAAATTTAACCCTTTCACGTGTGGTCCTCGTTAATGGGTTAGCCAATCAGGAAAAATTCTAGATGAAACACCGATAATAACACGATAAACCAATAAAACTGCACACCTCAGTTATAATCATCGGTTCTGGCCAATCTCATATTGCCTTAGTCTTAGAAGGATCAACGGAAATTCCATCCTTAGAGACAATATTTCCAGGAAAATAAATCTACTGAATCCCAAATTCACACTTGCTAAACTTCCCATATAATTCATGTGTTCTAAGAGTCTTCAGGATAATGCACAAGTGATTTTCATGATCTTCTTAGATTTTGGAGTATACCAAGATATCATCAATAAATACCACTACAAATTCATCAAGATATTCCTTGAAAACTCTGTTCATTATATCCATGAACACAGAGGGTGGATTAGTCAGCCAAAAAGGCATTACTATAAACTCATAATGCTCGTACCTAGTTTAAAATGCGGTTTTCGCAATGTCTTCCTTGTTCACACATAACTGATGGTATCCAGATTGAAGGCCAGTGTTTAAAATTTATTGAGCTCCATGTAGTTGGTCAAATAAATCATCATTACGAGGTATGGGATACTTGTTATTTATTGTTATAGCATTGATTTCCCTATAGTCGATACATAACCTCATAAATCCATCCTTATTCTTTACAAAAAGGGAAGAGGATCCCCATAGAGAAACACAATGGCAAATAAATCCATTATTACTCAATTCCTCTAGTTGTTTCATTAGTTCAACTAATTCCACAGTGGCAATTCTATATGGTGTCTTCGATATAGGCCTTGAACCAGGAATTAAATCAATGGAGAACTCAATTTCTTGTTCTGGCGGATGTATAGGTAAATATTCTGGAAACACATCCACATATTCTTTCACAATAGTTATATCCTCTATTTGAAAATTCCTTTCCTCACCCACAATTATTTAATTCTCTTCCACCCCAATAATTGAATTTAGTTGAGCTACATGGTAGGAATCTAGATAATAATTAGATGGTGAGGATTTTCCTCTAAAGATAAGGTGTTCCTTATCATCATTATCAAAAATCGTAACCTCCTTCTTCTTAAAATAAATATTTGCATCATGGTCCGAAAGACAATCCATACCGAGGATTATATCAAATCCAGCCATGGGTATGATGATGAGATCAGAAGATAAAAAACATTTATATGCTCTAATGGGGACTGATTCACAAGAAAATTGTAGCAATGATACTTCCCTTAGGAGTTTTTACTGACAACTCCCTTGTTAAATCAAATTAGAAATATCTAATTTTCATAGCATACTGGGAAGATATGAAACAATGCGATGATCCAGAATCAAATAATACATTTTCTAAACTTGAGAAAACCATTAAACTACATGCCACAACGTCTTTCAGAGCTTCTACCTTAGAGGTACTGATAGCATAAGCTTTACGTTGATCCCTTGGACTTTTCTGAGTTAAGGTCCCCTAATGATTAGGACATTCATTTTCATAATGTCCAATCTCCCTACAATTTTATCATTGAACATCTGTAGATTCTTTCTTCCCCTTCCAATCAAAAGCATGGTCGCCTTTTTCACCACACTTGTAACAGACTATCATTCCTTTCAAAAATGTACCAGGTTGTTTCTTCCCATATTTACTACAGGATGGATATTCAAATTTCCCCTTATTCCCCTTATTCACATTCCCAGAGTGATCAGCGTATATCTTCTTCTATTGCTTTGCCTTAAATTCATAAGACTTAGAAAATTACTTTTCTTTCATGATAGCACATGAGACAACATCATTATACGACGAGAAGGATTGTGATACTAATACTTGAAGGAGAAATGGTTTTAAACCATCAAAGAAACGATCAATCTTTCTCCTTGGGTTACGTATATAATCTCATGCATGCCTCACTAACCTTTTACAGTTAGCCTCTTACTTTGCGACATTCTCATCCTCATTTTGTCTCAGACTCACGAATTTTCCTTTCCATATCTTCTCGATGGTCACGAGGAAAGTATTTTTCTATGAAATGATCTTTGAACTCCATCCATTCCATATTTGATACTTCATCATCTTCCTTTGTGTTTTTAATCAATAACAACCATTGGTCAGCATCTCTAGTGAGGCGGTAAACTACCATGATAACTTTTTCCATTTCGTTACTCCCCGTGGCATGGAATATTTTTCTCTGAGGAATTTATCCATTTCTCAGCTATTAATGGATTTGTACTCCCATTTATTGTTTGTGTTTGTTGCCTCATGAAGCAATCTAACATTGATCATCCACACTGCGGATCAGGGTGCTCCATATGGGTAAGGTTATTATTCATAACCTGAGTGAGTTGTCCCAGTATAGTGATTAGATGATCAGCAGCAGTTGTATCAACTACTCCACTAAAATTATCTTGAGCAGGAGGGAAATCCCAACCTGTAGGGTGTGCATTGATACAGTTTCCATTACTTCCACTAGGAACCATTTATAAACAATGGCATAAACCAGATTAGTATATGAATCAAAATACATAATCCCAAACTTGTAAAACATTTAACATAAATTGAACAGTTTGTGGATATAACCCATAATAATAAAAATGATTAATTTGAGGAAGTATATACTCATAAACCATTAATAATGGTTTGTGAAGAAAATTAGAACTATCCTAAGAATATCTCCTGGGAGTGTCGTAACCAAGAGTGCAGCAAGGCATGTTGTCGTGCACTAGTTCTCTTTCAAGTTTAGCTTAAACTGCTGTTTTCAAGATTTACCCCTAGGTAAATCTAGGCCAGATCCGCCTCTACCTGCTTGTATCCAGACATGGATGTATTTCTCAGAAAACTCACAAAATCTCTAAAATCCCAAAATTCTAGGAAATTATTCTATACAAATCCTCAAATTCTATCTTAGGGCTATGTGCTATAATCAGAGTTAATATAAATCTAGCTTCCATGGTTTGTACAAAACTTCCTCTGATACCAACTATAACTCCCCGACCCCAGTTACCCAAAGTCGGTGCATTATTACATAACATTGGATTGATCACTAAAGATCATGTCTCGAATGACCGATTAGTTTAGTAGCCTTAGAAACACTAGATACATTCATAAAGTTTACATTTCATAATAAAGTGAAAAACTACAACAACATAGTTTCCACAGTCCACACTCATATCCCCTAATACTATTCCTACAAGTCAGTCATAAAATACTTTTCACATCCTGGGATAAATAAAACATAGAAAGGGGTGAGCTCAAATGCTTAGTAAGGATAACAATATAGAGGAAACTTTCATAAATGAGCATAAACATTTAAGGCAATGTATAACTAAAACAAAATCCTTTTAAACTTTAAATTCAACACAATATGGAAAAAATGAAATGAAATAATTCCATTTACTTATTCACAGGGACATTCTACTAGTCGAATAATCACATGAAATTTCAATAACCACTTTCATAATGA
Source organism: Viscum album (assembly GCA_963277665.1). Taxonomy (NCBI): domain Eukaryota; kingdom Viridiplantae; phylum Streptophyta; class Magnoliopsida; order Santalales; family Viscaceae; genus Viscum; species Viscum album. The sequence continues at coordinate 1,871,386,167 of OY728159.1, forward strand.
TGGAATTCATAATGCCATTCTATCATAACCACTTAGTATAGGCCTTATGCCCAGACTACAATTAAAATTTTGTCAAGTCCTTGTTCCATGAAACTAGTTTGTCTCATGAGATATACTGATTCCTCGAGGAGCTATAGCGGGCTCCACCCATCACTTTTAAAGTCCAATGCATTCCACATATGAACAAGTTTAAACATAACATTAACATTCATATTAAAACTAGCATACTAAATGTCAATACTTTATCCATAAATAATTAATGGTAAAAAAAACAACCACAGTAAAACATATCACCAAACCTTAAGTATAATATGGATGTTTTTTATCATAATAAATCAACTTCAAATAAGCTTAAAATCCATCAAATAATGTTGACATAGATGAAATCAAAACTATTTGGCAGAAATATATCTTTTTTTTAAATCATTTATAAGTATCATAATTATATAATAAATCATTTTATTTTAAATTATCCTTAAGTATTTTAAGGGAAGCTTCAAATATTTTACAATGGTGGAAAATAGCCGCACCCACCGTATAAGTTAAAAAAAATGCATTCGTACCTTAATTTTGTCGAAAAGGTTAAAAAGGACCTTGTTTGAAAAATGACAGAAAGATTCCATTATAAATATCTTATAAAAATTCAATAAAGGGTGTAAATTAATTTAAACCATAGTATAAAAAATAATAAGAATGTTTTGAAATACATTTTTAAGAAACATGTATGTGGATGATAAAGAGGTCCCTATAGATAATCACGTTTAAACAACCTCAGATAATGAAGAGATTGTGAAATAAACCCCTACCTTGTGCATTTCCCTAGATGAGGGTAGTTAAAACTCCTGTATAATGGTGAAATACTTGTTATTAAATTATAAAAGAATACTATACATTAATATGATATTATATATGATCTTTTTACATTTCATTGTTAATAATATCTTAGTATTATCTCTGTTTCGCGTGTTAACTTACACATTTTATTTTATATGTTTTGTTAAATAAGCAATGTTTGTTATGGATAGGTTGTATCTTATTCATATCCAGAATTATATAAAGTCCTTAAAAATTATTTGTAATCATAAAATGATAATTATACCTAAATGGATACGATGGGGAATGACTCTTATCGCGTTCGTGGAGACGGTAGTCCGTACGTATGCACGAACGACAATATCATTCTTTTGATATTAAAATAATATATAATTTCATGGAATATCATATATATAGAATAATTATAATTTTATATGTATTATTTACTAAAATTACACATCAATATCATCCACATCCAAATAATAATTTTTTAATAACAATTACACCACGACGTGGCGACGGTAAGCCGTACGTACGCACGTATGGTGTCATGTCATTCAGAGGATGGATAGAATAATAAATATGGTTGTAACATATTTATAATAACACAATAGAATATAGAAGATACTGGAGTTATTATTTTAGGATGGAAATATCAAATAAAGAAGAATTGGAAGAAGAAAGGAACTTGAAAGAGGGTGGTGAAAGCATTGCATCTTCTTCTGGTTCATCCTTTTGATTTGATCAGAAGGAATCTTTATGTTGACTTTATAACTAAAGTAATTCCTATAAGTTTAATGGAGGGATGTATATATGATTATTGGTCATTGTTTGGATGAACCAGAAGGAATTGAAGGTATGAAGAATTGGTTAGAATTGGTGTCCTTTTATGAGGGGGAGGAGGGGCTCTTTAGAAACACCATAAATTATTAATTTATAATCAATTCATATTCGATGTCTAATGGATAAAAAGTGTATTATTAAATTTTAAATGTGGGTATGGGTCCAAATCATTTCCTCCAATAGATTTTAGATAGGTTTGGGTCACTATATTAACCTTATCATTTATATTTTACTCTTAGGTAAATAGTTTGACATTTACCATGTCACTTTTTATTTTTATATTATATGGTTAATAAACATACTATATACTTTCAAGAGAACCCCAATTGGTCCATTAATGATATACATATCATTATATAAGTCTTTTGACCGAACCTTAGATTTTTAAAAATCTAATATGAATTAATTATACAATATTTGTTTTAAAAACTCATTTATGTCAATTTTTTACAATATCTAATAATTGATTTTTTTAAAGTGTTAAATATTGTATTAATTCGAAAAAATTCATTTAATCAATAATAACATGTCATATTAACCAATAAAATTAGTTTATGTCATAAAAAAAGTTATAATTTTATTTATTTTAATATTTATAATACCAATTATTTTATTCTTTCTTTCGTAAGGAAAATACTGCATCATTATTGTGTCATAAATAAATTTAATTATTCAATGTCTAAAAATAATAAATAAATTTCAATTATGTAGGAAATATTTTTAGACTTCTAATGAATATTTATAGTCTAAAATATAACATATATAACTCTATGTAAAAAGTTTTTTTCAAAAATATATATGCTTATGTAATTTTTGTTTTTACATTAAGTTAATTAATATAATGTGTCATTATCACTTACAAGTGGATCCATGGGGTACCCAAATCGACCCAAAAATTCCCATGGTTGTAAATGTATCAAAAAATAGGGTTAGGACACATTTTAGGGTAATTTATTATTATTATAATATTATTTTTTACCATTATTTGCAGGATTTACCCTTTAACCACAGTAAATAAAATATTTACCGAAAAAATTATTCAAAATGTGTAAAAATAAAAGTTACGTATTTACTAATTTTGGACTTCCTGAATCTAAATATCGAATCCATTATTTTATATTCAAAACACAGATGTTGCAGTAATTAGTTTAAAATTAAATCCTGTTGTAAAAACAAAAAGGGTGTTTTTAAGAGATAATAACTATCAAAAGATTGGCACTTGATTATGTCCAGTTTAAATGTGAATTATTATCCAATGACCAAAATTAGATTAAATGGTAAAAAAATATTCTAATTATACTCTATAATCACTAAAATTCATAATTTATCACTATTAATTATTTCGATTAAAAAATATGTTTTTAATTAAAATTTAGTAAATTTCACTATTCAGCAAAATATTAAAATTATCAGAAAAGTACCAAAAATTTACCCAAAGATAATTTAGATATTCTAAATCCAAAAATGAAGTCCATTTTGAAAGATAAAATGTATAAAATGTATAAAATTTTAAAAGTGGGTATTACTATTCATAACGGCTAGTTTGATTTGTTGTGGTTTGTGTTAGAACTCAAACTTGCGTACCACACTCAATACTGTATTATTCAACAAGAAGCGTAATGTAAAAGTTTCGGTATTACAAAGGGGTTCGAGACTAGTATGTGTTGGGATGGAACCTTATGGTGGTTTTCTGCATACCTTGCCTTGGTATGGATGAAAGTATCCGATGTTTGGATTGTCTTCGGGTCTAACCTCATTGAGGCTTCCTACATACCTTGCCTTGGCAAGTATCAAAGACCCCATAGTTTAGAATGTGTTGGAGAACCGATGTCAAGAGGGTCGAGAAAAATATGTGTTGGGATTAATCCTATGGGATGATTCCTACATACCTTCCCTTAATAAGGATCCAATTCCACATAGTTCAGGATGGTTTAGTGAATCGACATGAAGGGGTTAGGACCACGAGATGTTGGGATTGATCCTCTAGAGGCGTCGAACATACCTTTCCTTTGAAAGGATCAAAGTCCACGTAGTTCAGGGTGGTTTGGTGATCCGACGTGAAGGGGTTCAGGACCAATATGTGTTGTTCATAAACCTTAGAAGGGCTTCTTACATACCATACCTTTGAATGTTTCAATATCCTTGTAGTTCAGGATGGTTTGTTGGATCGATGTGAAGAGGGTCTGGACCAATTGGTGTTAGGCATTACCTCAGAGAGTCTTCCTACGTACCATACCACAGAACGGATTAATTCCCATAGTTTGGGATGGTGGATGGTGAACCGACATGAAGGGGTTGGGACAAATAGGTGTTGGGATTGAACCATAAAGAGGCTTCTTAAGTATATTGCCTTGGAAAGGATCAAAGTCTGCATAAATCATGGTTGGTTGGGGCATACACGATAAGGCGTCCCAAAGGGTATTACATGGCCATTGTTTACTGTAAGCTAATGTGAATAATGTTTAGTGTGAGAAACAAGAGGATAAAAGGCCTAAAAATCACATCGTGAAAGGTGAATCCATGGGAAGTGAAGTGGAGCTTATACATGGTTATCAGCCCTAAAAAATAGGGATATATACGCTGTTCGCAGTCCAGGGAAATAATGATTTTGACTTATTCTTTGATGGAGGCCCAGATACCGCTAAGGGGAAGTAACGATGGATGGTTCTTATGCATGGAAGCTGGCCAAGTGCCACTATAGAGAAAAAATGGTGAATGGGGCTTATGCATGGAGGTAGCATGGGTGCCATTATTGAGCGGAAATGGTAGAAGAGCCATATAATGAACCATAAATTACATACATTGTTATTACTTAAAAGTTGAAGCACACTTATTACAACATATAACAAAACCATTAAAGGACCATATAGGTATAGTGTCTTTAGAAACTGGGAAACGTAAACAACTGGTTCATAAATCATCTACATTGTCTCACATTTATTTCATCAAATATAGAGTCCCTTTTGGAATATTCTACTTAATACTCTTCTTCCAGACCTGGGGAAAAGAAAACATACAAAAGAGTGACCTCAAATTCTTAGTACGGGTAAACAAAAGAAATATCAATTATATCATATTCTTAAGAACATAACATTTTGAAAATCTTATCCAGCAAAAGAGATCATAATATCATGACATGGGATCAATCATAACAGTGAAATGTAATCCAAATAATCATGACTTAAAACATGAAACTTTGTGGCATACAAACATAATCATAGAGAATCATTTATTATTAGTTAACACTCATTGCCAAGACTTTCTTAGCGGACAAAGTCCATTTCTGAACCGTGTTCACTCCTTATTTTAGTCATATTTCACTAAACCGGATTAACCTGCTGTTCCATCCATGTCTATCTCTTGAGATATAACACTTTTTCCAATGCATTGGAGGGAGATATAGGTCACACCCATCTCATTATGAAACCGTTCTTATGTGTGCCACAAAATAATAAATCATACATCATATCATAACCCATATAATAAGAATTTGATTCATAAAAATCATGCCATCATTACATAATCCATATAAGATAAATGGAAATCATAAAAATAATTCCATCATAATATAATCAAATCAATGTAAAAATAATGATATAAATAGAACCATTTATTATCTTAGATGTAAAATAATTTTGATAAAACACTTGAACTTCATTCTTCTATAAAATATCATTTCTACTTCATAAACATTTTTCCTTTCTTGACATGTCATAACATTTTAAAGTAAAATAAGTTGATTAAAAATAAACTTGAAAACTTGTGAAGTATGAATCATTGAAATAATGTTCTAAAAATCCATTCAGGCCATATATGTTAAAAAAACATTCTTCTCGTACATTGGCCGGAAAACACAAAGAGTACCTCGTAATAAAAACAACACAACATTCCTTCCATTTCTTTTACTAAAAACTCCCCAATGGGTAAAATTAGATTTATTAAATTGTAGGAGGATAGAAATAATATTACATATTGAGTAATCATGGATGTGGATGATAAATACACACCATAAATACCAAAGTATAAACAATCTCGGATAAAAATGAGAATGTGCGATTTTCCCTTACAATAGGTCTGATTTGCTTCGTACGTGTCTAAACATCCGGTATAATTATTTAAATAATGTCATTGACTTATTCCAAAATCATACCCATTGTTATAATATCATATATGGTCATATTCATAGATTCATTGCTTCTTATTAGTAATATTTCATTGCTACTAGTTATTCGGGTGTTTATTGCTTTTTGTTCTTATCTGTGTTTTGTAGAATAAAATATTATTCTTATTTTCAGGTTATAGATACCTAATTTAAATAATGGTATTAGTGTAATATATATCATATTTATTCATTCAATTCATTTATATAATCATTATGTAATTAAGATCATGTATAACGAGTTGCATCACATTGTGGAGACGTAATTCCGTACGTACGCACGAGCGATGATATCTTTACCATGATCATGGAATTGTATTGGAGTGTATGTATACTATTTCAGAATCAATATCACTTTAAAATAATCATATATAGTTATTGTTTACACCATTATAACCATCCAAGTATGGTGGTGGTGGAAAACATATTACACCACAACGTGGAGACAGTATTCTGTACGTACGCACGGGCGGTGATTTCATTTTTCGTAGGATGGATAGAAGGTCAAATAGTGTTGTTTAATATTTATAATAATATATCAGTATATGAGTGATACATATGTTATTACTTCATAATGAAACAACTAAATAAGAAGAAGTAGAAGAAGAAATAAATATGAAAGAATCGGTAACAGATATTACCTCTTTTTCAACATGCCTCTTTGAAACCTCCTCATAGGGCACTAAAATTGGTCTTTGAAGAATACCAGGACCTCTATAATATTACTAGGGAAGTGTAAAAGAGAAATTGGCAGGGTTTGGACGAGATTGAAGGCTCAATGTGGTGTGAGGAGGAGAGGGAGGAGGTGCCCTTTTATAAGGGAGGAGAGGGGCATCTTTGGAAAAAACATTATTTTATTATAAAGTCATATTGGATTTTTAATAGCTCAAAATTGATTTATTTTGAATCTAATGTGAGTATGGGTCTAAATAATCTCATACAATAGAATTAATAGAAGTTTATGTATCTATTTTAAACTTATATTTATCTTTAAGTTAGATAATTTTACTTTTACTGTGTCTTCTTGTTTTCATACACTATAAGGTTAATAAATGTACTATAACAAGCCAAACAAACATCAATGTGTTAATTATTAATATATATAACCATATATAAGTCACTTGGAGGAACATTAGATTTTTATGAATAAAATAACAATTAATAATATAATATTTTTTAGAAGACTATTTTATGTCAATTTTGACACTATTTGGTAATTGATTTTTTCTGAAAATCATAACAGCATTATTATCTCGAAAAATTTTAATTAAATCAATACTAACATGTCATATTAACCTATAAAATTATTTTAACACTTAAAAAGTCTCAAATTACATTTATTTGGGTATTTATAACATCAATTATGTTAATATTTCATTAATAAGGTAATTACAGCATTATCATTGTGTCAAAAATAAATTAACCTATTTAATGTATAAAAATTACAAATAAAATATATTATATAGGAATTATTTTTATCTTTCTAATTTCTATTTATTTTCGAAATAATCTTATGTATAACCCTATATTAAAAATGGTTTAGTTATTAAACTTTGATTTTAACTAATTAACTCTTATTTAAATAAAATAATAATAAATGTCCAAATCTAATCCAAGTGGACATAAATGGTTATATTTTTTTCATAAGGTTGTTTTTGGTCGAATTAAACTTATCCAATGGAATTAGTACATGTTATAGGGTAATAATAATATAATTTTTACCCATAATTTCCCTATTTACTTTTAACCGCGGAAAAAAAGTTACAACTTACTATTAACCAAAAATTATTTTTATCTTATTGAACAAAATTTTACTCCTTAATATTAACCGTGTCTCTTGGATTTTTGAAAATCCACTCATAGAAGTGGTAAAATTTTGTTTTCCGTAAATTTCCAAATTCTTCTAGAAGGTGGGTAAAAGAAAGTGAAAATTTCAATAAAATATTTATATGCCTAAAATTATTATTAAATGACTCCAATGAATTTCATTGAACTTATATAGGTATTATGTATCAATTTTGACCGAAAATAAATTTAAATAAAATTAATAATTATTTAAATAAAAAGTTGGTTTTTAAATAGTAACCCAGTGTTTTCACTATTCATCAAAAATTTATAGTTTTCAGAAAAATACCAAAATTTTACCCTAGGGTATTTTCAATATTCCAAATCCAAAAAAGAAGTCCATTTTTAAAGATAAAATTTAAAAAATTTCGAAAAGTAGGTATTACTATTCATACCGGCTTGTTTTAATAATATTTTAAAAGCATATCATTGTTTAGTGAAACTCGGTATTGAGTACAACACAATCTATTGAGGAAGGTCGCGATTGCCTATAAAGAAAGCCAAGATAGTGTTGTGTGTAGTGAATGATTCGTTTGATTATGTATATAACATAATAACAAAATATTTCTCATAAAAATCTCGGGTGTTACATTCTACCCCCTTTAAAATGAATTTCGCCCTCGAAATTCGTCACTTTGTAAAAAACTGATGAGGATACCTCCCCTTATTAAAATCCTCATGCTCCCCTGTAGCCTCTTCTAATTGGTGGTTCCTCCATAAAACTTTCACCAAGAGAGTGGTCTTGTTCCATAGAACTTTTTCGCTACGATCCAGAATTGTTGTCGGATGTTCTTCATAATAATGATCTTGCTCCAGCGGTACAACTTCTGAGCTGAGTACATGTGAAGGATTGGGTATGTACTTTCTCAGGAGTGATACATGGAACACATAATTAACTTGAGAGAGATATGGTGGAAGCACCAATCGGAAATCTACCTTCCAAACACGATCTAGTATGTCGAAAGAACGGATATATCTAGGGCTCAGCTTTCCCATCTTTCCAAATCTCATTACTCTCTTCCAAGGAGATATTCGTAAGAACACTTTATAACCCTCTTCAATATCTAGGTCTTTTCTTCGGTTATTGGCATAACATTTTTTTCGACTCTGAGCTGCTCTTATGTGTTTTTGAATAGATCAGACCTTTTCTGCCATCTCATCAACAAGATCATGTCTGAATAGATTTATTTACCCAATCTCATCCCAGAAAGCTGGAATCCTGAATTTCATTCAATAGAATGTTTCATAAGGAGCCATCTGAATACTGGAGTGAAAGGTATTATTATAAGAAAATTTTACCAAAGGTAGGTGTTGATCTCAACCTCCTTTGAAATCCATTAATCAAGATCTAATCATATCTTATAGAGTTTGAATTGTGCACTCAGACTGACCATCTGTCTGAGGATGATAAGCATTGCTGAAACTCAACTCTGTATCCAGATTATGCTGAAGACTTCGCCAAAACATTGATGTAAACCACATATCCTGATAATATATAATGGAAAGTGGAACTCCATGCAATCTTACCGCTTCCTTTACCTATATCCTGGCAAGATGATCCAAAGAGAAATATTCTCTAATAGTAATGAAGTGTGCTGACTTTGTAAGATGATCAACTATGACCCATATAGCATTATTGCCTTCGGAAGATTTAGGAAGTCCGGTGACAAAGTCTATAGTGATGTTTTCCCATTTCCAATCAGGTATGGGTAATGGTTGTAACATCCCCTTAGAATTCTATCTCTCAACATTAACTTGTAGAAAAACCAAGCATGGAGAGACATATTCACCAACATCTCTTTTCATTCCATCCAACCAGAAGTAATCTTTCCAGCCCATATACATCTTTGTGCTTCCAAGAGGAATATAGAATGAAGAACTATGAGCCTCATCCAGCAGCTCCTTCTTTAATTCTGGGATGGGAGGAACACAAACCCGATTTCTGAAATTTATTATCCCATCACAATCAAGGTTGAATTTAGGAACATTTCTCACATTAATTTGTAACTCTACATCTCCTTTATATGCCTCTTTAATCTTCACATGTATATATGGTTGAACATTCATTTGAGAAAGATAAGATTTTCCCCATCAATTATAATTCCAAGATCCATCCTTTGTAAATCCATAAATATTGGATCTTTTGTGATCCTTATCATGGATACGCTAACATGGTCTTGACGACTTAATGAATCTTCCACCTTGTTTGCTTTCCCAGGGTGGTAATGAATTGAGCAGTCGTAATCCTTAATCAACTCCAACGGTCTTCTTTGGATCATATTCAGCTCCTTTTGTGTGAAAATATACTTTAAACTTTTATGATCAGTATAAATATCAAACCTTTCTCCCTAAAGATAATGCCTCTAAATATTTAATGCAATGATTACCGTAGCTAAATCCAAATCATGAGTAGGGTAATTTTTCTCATGGATTTTCAACTTTCGTGAGGCATAAGCTATCACCATATCGTTTTGCATGAAAAAACACCCCAATCCCTTCGTGGATGCATAACTATAGATCACAATCCTTTCTCCACTACAAGGAAGTGTTTGCAGAGGTACACTGGATAACCTTATTTTTAACTCCTTGAAATTCTCTTCACATTACTCTATCCAAACAAAAACAACTCCTTTCTGAGTCAATTTTGTGAGTGGGTTAGATAATCGTGAAAATCATTCACAAAAAGTCGATAATATCCAACCAAACCAATAAAACATCAGATCCCAGTTACTATTGTTGGTCTCGACCATCTTTTGATAACCTCTATTTTTGATGGATCACCAAATATCCCCTGTTTTGAGATTATGTGACCCAAAAAAGAATCTTTTGGTAGCCAAAATTCACACATGGTAAATTTGGCAAAAATCTTCTCCTTTCTTAGGGTCTTCAATACAATTTTCAATGGATCTTCATGTTCTCCCTTTCTCTTTGAATAGACTAGAATATCCTCTATAAATACTACCACAAACCGATCAAGATAGTCTCTAATGAATATATTCATTAGATCCACAAAGATAAAAGGGGGATTAGTAAGACCAAATGGCATCACTATAAATTCATAGTGTCCATACCTTGTATAGAAAGTCTTCATTGGTATATCATCTCTTTTTACCCTTAATTGATGATACCCTGAATGAAGATCAATCTGGGAAAAGTATTGAGCTCTGCGTAGTTGGTCAAATAAGTCATCAATGCATGGGAGATGATATTTTTCCTTAATAGTAATCTTTTTATGTTATCTATAATCAATACAGATTCTCATTGTTCCATTTTTTCTTCTTAAAAAATAGAATAGGTTCTCCCCAAGGTGACGCAATTGGGCATATGAATCCCTTGTCAAGATTCTCTTAGAGTTGCTTCTTCAATTCCTACAACTCAATTGGGGCCATTCTATAAGGTATCTTGGAAATGAACATAGCACCCGGTATGAGTTCTATTTAAAATTAAACATCACGAAAAGGTGTAAGACCTTGAAATTCCTCTGGGAAGACATCATCAAACTCCCGTATAATGGGAATATTCTTAATCGTGAGTTTCTCACCAACCATTTGAGATAAATAACCTTCATTTAGTGGAATCAAGACTCATAAGATGGAAGAAATTTCCACTAGAAGGATATGATCATCCTTGCATCGATAGACGATCATAGATTGATCTGGAATATGAAATGAAACTTCCCTTATTTGGAGATTGATATTATCTCCATTTAAAGAAATCCAATCCATGCCATGAATCACATCAAATTCCACTATAGGAAGGATCAAAAAGATTTTCAGGAAGCACTTTCCCACAAACATCAATCAGAGAATAATTATAAACTTTTGATGTGACTCTTGTGCCATTAGGGGTTCTCACAGCTAACTCAACATCTAATTATTGAGGTAATATGGTGATACCCTTAAAAACTTCTTCTGAAATAAAAGAGTTGGTGGTTCCATAATCAAATAAAACATTTTCTACTTTATAGTGGATGGTAATTGTACCTTTCACCACTTCGTTATCATACTCCACATCGTTGATAGAAATTGCATGTGACTTTCCATTGTATTTAACCTTAAGAGTTTTTTGACATCGATCGTCATCAACAACCATTGGATTAGGCATTTATTAGAATAATTCCCCATTTCCTTGAACTTGTAACATTGAAGTGTAGGAGGAGCACTTTGTGTAGGCTTTTCTTTGTTCTCATAAATAGACATCTTCTTCCCATCATTGCGGCATTCAAATGCCTGATGACCTTTTTTTCCACATTTGATACATTTACTTTTCCCTTTAAGAAAACTCCCTCCATGTTTATTTCCACACATTGAGCATAAGGTAAAACTCTTCTTTTTTTCAATGTGCCCTTTAGATTTCCCTTTGAATTCCATTTTCCTCTTCTTATCAAATCCATATGACTCATGGAATACTCCAATCTCCATCACAACCTTTAGAGCACATCGAACGATTTCCCCATAGCTATTGATGTCCCTTATGGAAAAATCCCTTCGAAGACATGGTTTTAAGCCACTAAAGAATCAATAGATCTTACTCTAAAGTTGGATAATAATCCCTGAAGCGTACCTTGAAAGTCTTGTAAAATTGGCTTCATAGGTACCAACAGATTCATCATCCTTTTGCTTCAGTTCAAGAAACACATTCTCCATCTCTGTTTGAAGAATACTAGGGATGTATTTATTTAAAAATAAGTTCTTAAACTCTTCCAATTCCATGGACTCAATTTCATCTCGTTGCCTTGTATTCTTGATAAGATTCCACCATTGATCCGAATCACCTTCCAAATGATACACAGCTAAGATGACTTTGTCATGTTCAGAACATTGAATAACTGAAAATAACTTTTCAGTAGTACTGATCCATTGTTCAGCCACTAATGGATCAGTAGACCCGTTGAATGAGGGTGTATACTGCCTCATGAAGGATTCATCAGAATTTTTCTCCTTCCTTTGCTCATTTGGAAGTCCTGCATGATTCGTAGCATGAGATTGTTGTGTGAGCATGGCTACTAGATTTTTCATTCTAGATCCCATAACGATTGGTTGCTCAGGGGGACAATCATTGCATTTCCCATCGCATTCCGCATTAACACGTTTCCTTCGGGTTCCAGCCATTGACTATAACCGAGAAGAATAATGTGATAAATACTAATTGTAATAATGAAACCACATAATCAAGAATAATATTTTACACTTAAGGTCTTATCTTAGGTTATTAATGTCCATTTATAAAACACTAAGATTTTGTTCTTTCCTTAGATATATCCTTAGGGTTCTTAATATTGTTTTCACATCCTAGTTTCCAAAGGTTTACTATACCTTTCCTCTGATACAAACTATAACGACCCATAATTTACATACATTGTTATTACTTCAAAATTTAAGGACACTTATTGCAACATATAACAAAACCATGGAAGGACCGTATAGGTATAGTGTCTTTAGAAACTGGGAAACATAAATAATTGGTTCATAAATCATCATCAATATCTCCCATTTATTTCATCAAATCAAGAGTACCTTTTGGAATATTCTACTTAATACCCTTCTTCCAGACCTGGAGAAAAGAAAACATAAAAAGGGTGAGCTCAAATGCTCAGTATGGGTAAACAAAAGATATATCAGTCATATCATATTCTTAAGAACATAACATTTTGAAAATATTATCCTGAAAAATAGATAATAATATCGGGATATGGGATCAATCATAATAGTGAAATGTTATTCCAATAATCATCACATAAAACATGAAACTTTGTGGCATACACAAATAATCATATAGAATCATTTATTATTAGACAAGACTCATTGCCAAGACTATCTTAGCGGAAAAAGTCCATTTCTGAACCGAGTTCACTCCTCATTTCAGTCCTGTTTCACTGAACCGGATTAACCTATCATTCCAGCCATGTCTATCTCATGAGATATAAATCTTTACCCAATTCATTAGAGGGAGATATAGGTCCCACCCATCTCATAATGAAACCACAATCATGTGTTCCACAAAATCATAAATCATACATCATAGCATAACCCATGTAATAAGAATGGGATTCATAAACATCATTCAATCATTACATAATCCATATAAGATAAAAGGACATCATAAAAATAATTCCATCATAACATAATAAAATCAATGTAAAAATTTGGGATAGAAACATAACCCTATACTATCTTAGATGGAAAATAATTTTGATAATACACTTGAACTTCATTCTTGAGGAAAATATCCTTTCTACTTCAAAAACGTTTTTCCTTTCTAAAAATGTCATAAATTTTTAATGTAAAATAAGTTGATTAGAAATAAACATGAAAACATGTAAAGAAAGATTCATGGAAATAATGTTCTAAAAATCCATTTAGGCTGTATAAGTTAAAAAAAATTCTTCTCGCACTTTGGCCGGAAAATTCAAAAAGTACCTCGTAATAAAAACGACAAAAGATTCCTTTCATTTATTTTACTAAAAACCAACCAATGGGTAAAATTGGAAGTAAAAAATTGTATGAGGATAGAAATAATATTAAATATTGAGGAAACATTTATGTGGATGATAAATACACCCCATAAAATACCAATGTATAAACAATCTCAGATAAAAATGAGATTGTGATATTTTCCATTACCTTAGATCCGATTTGCTTTGTATGTGTATGAACCTCCTGTATAATTATTTAAATAATTTCATTGACTTATTATATAATCATACCCATTGTTATGTTATCATTTATGGTCATATTCTTATGATATTAGCTTTTTATTATTAATATTTCATTGCTACGTGTTATTTAGGTGTTTATTGCTTTTTGTTCTTATGCGTGTTTCGTAGAATAAATTATTATTCTTATCTTTAGGATATAGATACCTCATTTACAGAATTTTATTAGTGTAATATATATCATATTTATTCATTAAATTCATTTATATAATCATTATTCAATGAAGATCAGGTAGAATGGGTCACATCATATCGTGGAGACGGAATTCGGTACGTACACACGAGCGATGATATCATTACCATGATCGTGGAATTGTATTGGAGTGTTTGTATAATATTTAAGAATCAATATCACTTTACAATAATCATATACTGTAATTCATTACACCATTATTCCCATCCAAGTAATTTTTTGGTGGAAAATAGATTACACCATGGCGTGGAGACGGTATTCCGTACGTATGCACGCGCGGTGATTTCATTTTTCGTAGGATGGATAGAAGCTGAAATTGTTTTGTTTCAAATTTATAATAACATATCATTATATGAGTGATATAGATGTTATTAATTCATAATTAAACAACTAAATATGAATAATTTGTAGAAGAAATAAATTTGAAGGAATTGGTAATGTATATTACCTCTTCTTCGACATGCATCTTTGAAACCTTCTCTTAGGGCACTAAAATTGGACTTTAAAGAAGAACAGGACCTCTATAATAGTACTAGTGAAGTTTAGAAGATAAATTGTCAGGTTATGGTCGATCTTGGAGGCTCAAAGTGGTTTGAGGAGGAGAGGGAGGAGGTGCCCTTTTATAAGGGAGGAGAGGGGCACCTTTGGAAAAACTAAAATTATTATTTTATTATAAAGTCATATTCGGTTTTTAATAGCTACAAATTGATTTATTTAAAATATAAGGTGGTTATAGGACTAAAAAATCTCATAAAAAATAATTTAGACAAGTTTATGTTTCTATTTTAACCTTATCATTTATATTTAACATTAAGTTAAATAATTTTAATTTTACCGTGTCTTCTTGTTTTCTTACACTATAATGATAATAAACATACTATAACAAGACAAAAGAACCCCAAGTTTTAATTATTAATATATATTACCTGTTTATAAGTCATTTGGAAGAACCTTATATTTTTAGGAATAAAATAACAATTAATAATATAATATTTGTTTTAAAAACTATTTTATGTCAATTTTGACACTATTTGGTAATTTATTTTTGTAAAAACCATAACAGCATTATTATCTCTACAAAAGTTAATTAAATCAATAATAACATGTCAAATTATCCTATAAAATTAGTTTAATGCATAAAAGTCTCAAATTACATTTATTTGGGTATTTATAACATCAATTATGTTAATATTTTATTAATAAGGTAATTAATGCATCATCATTGTGTCAAAAATAAATTAACTTATTTAATGTCTAAAAATTACAAATAAAATCCCATTATGTAAGAAATATTTTTATATTTATAATGAATATTTATTGTCTAAATTATTTTATGTATAACCTTATATTAAAAATGTTTTAGTTATTAAACTTTGATTTTAATTATTTTAACTCTTCCTTAAATAAAATAATAATTAATGTCCTAATATAATACAAGTGTACCTAAATGGACATATTGTATTCCTACAATTGTTTTTGGTTGAATTAACTTATCCAATATAATTAGGACATATTTTAGGGTAAAAATAATATCATTTTTACCCTTAATTACCCTATTTACTTTTAACCGTGGTAAAAAAAGTAAAAAGTAATTATTAACCAAAAATTATTTTTATCTTATTGAACCATGTTTTACTCATAGATATTATCTGTGTCTCTCGGATTTAAGAATTTCTACTTACAGAAGCAGTAAAATTATGTTTTATGTAAATTTGAAAATTCTCCAAGTAGGTGGGTAAAAGACGGTGAAATGTTCAATAAAATTTTATTTTTCTAAAATTATTATAAAATGACTCCAATTAATTACATTTAACTTATATAGGTATTATGTATCAATTTTTACATAAAATAAATTTAAATAAAATAAATAATTATTTAAATATAAAGTCTGTTTTTATATAGTAACATAGTGTTTTCACTATTCATCAAAAATGGAATGTTTTCAGAAAAATACCAAAATTTTACACTAGGATAATTTCGATATTTAGAATACAAAGATTAAGTCCATTTTTTAATGATAAAATATATATAATATCAAAAAGTGGGTATTACTATTTATAACGACTAGTTTTAAAAATATTTAAATAGCATATCATTGTTTAGTGAAACTCGTTATTGTGTACAATGCAAGCTATCGAGGAAGGTCACGATTGCATGTAAATCAAGACAAGATAGTTTTGTGTGCAGTAAAAGATTCCTTTAATGATTTATATAACATAAAAACAAAATATTTCTCATAAAAAACTCGGGTGTTACAAGGCTTACACAAGGCCGATGCCCAGGACACTCTATTGAATGACAATGGTGAATGGGGATTACACAAGTATGTTGGATGGGGGCTACTAAAGAGTCATAGTGGTGCATGGGGCATATGAATTGAAGCTTACCAGGCGCCGCTAAGTAGCGGAAATAGATGAATGGGGCTTACACATGGATGCTTCCCAGATTCCTCTAAGAAGAGGCAACGATGTATGGGGATTATGCATAAACGCATCCCATGAAAATTTATTTCTCATGTTCGGTCAAGAGGGAATCCAAAATCACTGGTGGGATGAAGAAAATAATTGGATCCTACACATATGCGCAAGGGCACATGCGAGATATTGCCAAGGGCATTAGAATCATCCCGAACAAAGGGAGGTAAATTTTTTGATTCACATGCCCGCTATTTGGAATGGGGTGAGGGAAGTGTGATGATGGAGAATAACTGTTTACTATGTTCAAAACACAATAACCATGTAATTTTAGCCTAAAATGGTGACAAAAAATAAGGTTAGAATGCTTATGGTGTTCGAAACACATGACCTGACTCGAAGTGTCGTCCAAATTTTTTTGGGGCATTGGCTCAGGATGGTAGGTTATCCAAGGCAGAATGAGACCATGTCATTAGTGAGTCCCTTCAGACATCAAAGATGATGAAGATATGAATGAATGACATTAAAAACAAGAGGTGGAGTGATGTAATGTTTTAACGGATTCCAACGCTCTGGAAATTATGCCACTATAAACATGGCATGAGGTATATTATGCTTGTAACATAAGGAATCTCTTTTTTGGAACTAGAGGCATCATATTATTTAATGATAGAGATTTATACAATTTATAGTCAGGTAGAGAGGACTATTTTCATCCTAATCATGGAACATAAGGCATCTCTTATTTTTAAGAAAAGGCATCATATGTTAGTCTCATAGGGTTCACAACAGTTTATAGTCATGTAGAGAAGAATGGTGGAATTTTATTAATGGAGAATAAGGCATCTCTTCTTTAGAGCAATAGGAATCCTATATTTGGAACATAGGGTGTGCTATAGTTTATAGTCATGTAGAGAGGACTATTGGCATCTTATTATTTGAGGATAAGGCATCTGTTTTTTAGATCAAGTGGGGTCCCAAATTTTCCATATAGGGTGCACTAATGTTTATAGTCATGTACATGGGACTGTTGGCTTCTTATGGTTGGGGCATAAGGCATCTCTGGTTTGGATCAAGTGGCATCCTATGTTTGGAACATAGGGCGGACTATGGTTTATTGTATTGTACAGTGGACTATTGGAATCATATTCTTAGAGAATATGGAATCTCTTATTTAGATCATGAGGCATCCTATATTTTTAACAAGGTCGCACTACATTTTCAACTCATATATATTGGTCTATTGGCATCTTATGATTAGATAATAAGGAATCTCTAGTTTGGAGAGAGTGGAATCCTATGTTTGGATCATATGGTGTACTACAATTTATAATCCTGTAGAGAAAACTATTAGGTATAAGGTGCCTAAAAATGGTCATTGCTGGGACTTACAGTAGAGTGTCCCTTTCTAGTTCATCAAGGTATAGGATCCAAGTGATGGTGTTTGGAGGAGTTTCCTGAGGAATTTTTCAACTCAAGGTACTTGGTGGAATTGAAGATGAGAATCTCAAATCAAGACATGTGAAAGAGAAAAAAAGGAATATGCTGACACAAGGAGTTTCATGGAGTAAAAAAGAGGATATAAAATCATGGTACTCCATAGTTTGAAGGTGGATGCGCATAAGGATGCAATAGAAAATGTCGACATCTCGACCCAAAAAGTTCACGGTGCGACTCTCCAATATTCATTGCGGTTAGTGATGGTTCCGAAGGGATGGGACCAATAGGCTGTGAGCGACGTACAATAGTGATCTCGAGTGGAGTTTTGGTGGCGTAGCCCCAATGGTATGTTCTGTGGGCTTAATGGTAGGAGCTTCCTGAGGGATAGGACTTCACGATGTATCTTAACGGAGCAAAGGTTCTCTGAGAGCATGGGTTCTTGCGAAGAAGATTCCAGACGGAATGATACTCATGGACCATGGACTCATAAGGCATTGGTAATTGCAAAGGAAAGGGCTTATGAGCATGGGGATTTCAATTCAAAGGGGCTCGCGAAGCAAAGCGGCTCGCCGAGCAAAGGGGGTCATGGAGCAAAGGGGCTCACGGAGGAATGGGGCTCGTGGAGAAAAGCCTTTCACAGAGAAAAGAAGATTGTAGAGCAAAGTGGCACCCAGAGCAAAGGTAGATGTTGAGAATTGAGGCTCCTGTAGTAGAGAATCTCCCGGTGCAAAGCGACTCTTGGAGCCTTGAGAAACCCAAAGGATCCCCCTAAATCACAAATGGGGGAGCCCTTTGTGAAGGGAATAATTTTGAAGTGATCTAGAGATCCTCGAAATGGGAGATCGGCCACCTAAGGGGTGGCGTGACTATGATTATGAAGTGGGGTGAGCCGGGAATTTATTGACGATATAGGTCAGCAGTTCTCACCATGAAGAAGAAATGCGTTCTGCGAAGAGACAATGACACCATGAAAGACATCTCACTCCGCAACCAGAGGGAGTACCCTCAAGTTTCACATAATCGCGAAGTTGACTATCATCAAAAATTGAATCCCTCATGGAGGCTCCCATAAAATTCCCCCATGTTCATCGTAATCACGTAGTTGACTATCATGAACCTTCGTGGTGCTCGCAGAGGCATCAGTAATGTTCATTATACTGCACGATCGTGGAAGGGGCTTCATGAATGGGCTCTGCAAACCAATTTTCCATCCCAAATTCAAGTGTCCATAACTCCTAATATGTAACTCTGTTCAGGCCCTAAAACATATCAACATGATGTTTATGAATTGGCCTAAGATATTGGTTCTTTTATGGAAGAATTCGGAATATTATGGGGATGTGTATTCTAGTTCCAACATCAACCCACTCATAACAATTCCCTCCCCCTTAAAGAGTACCATCACAAAGAGTAACGAAAAATATGTTAGCTGAAACCTCCCAACGGTGGCCTAGGATAATTATGTAAAAAAACCATGATGTGTTTGTAAATTTTTTTCTGAATATTTCCCATTGATAATACCCTCTATTTTCAGCTCTTTTCCCTCATATAAGAATGAAATCATCTGAGTCATATTAACAGCCTACCACCTTTGAGAAATTTTATACTGGATGAGAACTTCATGTTGGTTATAAACCCCGTTGGATTAACCTCCTCTCATAGTTGCATTGAATAGTTATCTATAGATCACTCCCAAGATATCATGCCTTGATTGGTTATTCTTTTCCTTAGCTGCTCCATGTTTACTTATAGGATCTACAAAATTTATTTTTTATTAATCAACTTGTTCAATCAAAAATATAACAAAATAATTTTGAAATAAATCAATTTAGATTTAATCGAATTAATCCAATCATTGAAATTTATATTTAATAGAAACCACATAATAGTATATTGTATCAATCTCACACTAATAAATCATAACTAATTTACACAATAAAAGATAACGGATTCAAAACAAACCTGAACAAAAAAATAGAATTAATTAGATTAGACGAGAATTGAACACATCTGGCTTCTAAAATCTCATCCCATACAAACCAAACCATACCTGAGATAAATAAAATAGACCTAAAAAAATATATAATAAACTAAAACTATTTGATATTAATATAATCATTCCATATTATCAATAATGAGTAGTTTTAAATTAGAACTGTTCTAATCTTGATAGAATTAATATTTCCTAAATAAAATTATGGAAAAATGATTAAAAAATAATAATCAACTTTAAAATTGAATATAAATTTCTAAAAATAGTAAAATAGAATTAACCTCATATATAAAAAATCACCATGAAGAAGAGAAAAAAACTCACCCAACTAGTAATAACATTTTCTGAACTAATTGAAATTGGAAATAAAAAATGGATTGTAACAAATTATAATTTTATGTATTGTGAAAATACTAATAGTAAATTAAAATAATGCACATTAACCATATTATGATTCACATAATCAATAATAACAAAGAACTAACCAAATATGATTTATTAATGTGAATTTAATATATTTTTTGTTTCTATTATATATATTTTAGAAATGAAATTCCGATATGCTATATACGATTCGAGACGAAGGGATAATATACCGTTAATAAGAAGGAAAATAGTTTATTAATAGAAATTTAATATTTGATAGTATCATTTTGAAACATGGATATGCTTCCCCTGGCTAACAAGAACATGTTTTGACCCTTGTGGCATTGTGGATCTTATTTTTTTCTTGGTGACATGTATAGTCACATGAGACAGTTATGTAATCGTTTAGTTTTTATTTTATTTTCTTCACCGCATCGACCACTATGTCCTTTTACAAATTTCTAATGATGTAGGGTTGTTAAATTCTATAAAGGGGCCAGAAGGGCATTAGAGGCCAGTAAGCAGTTTTTTTGCAGGGGAGGGAGATCGAGGTAGTAGAGAGATTCATTACTGTATTTCATTTCTTTCTAGATTTATAGCGAAAACCACCCTTTTATATGAATCACACATTTTTGTAGTTCATAACCACTAATTCTTGATCATGAATCTAGATGACCATAAATATGTACATTTCACCTCGACACCACTTTTTATCTACAACCAAAACCAATCTATTATCTACATTCCTCATTCACTGAATACACCACGATTTAAACTGCCAATGTATAGAGATTATTTTTCATATATTGTACATCAATATATATTTGTGGTTCATTTTCCTTGACCAATTTGAAATGAATATATTGAAGTGTAGTCATAGGTGTCACCTCTCTCATGCTAAAGCACTACACTACAATCAAAATATAATACAAATGAGTCTGGGATAAATTAATTTTAGTTAATCATCTCACTACCTACACCCCAAAGACCCATCTAGAAAGGAAACGATCCTTCATCTCAAATCATTTATAAATATCAATCATAATATCGTAAACCATTTTCTTCACCAAATTGAAAATAAACATGTAATCATCATAGAGAGGAAATATGTGGACACTCTCGTCACCAAACACATTTCTGTAATATATATGGTCAAAATTACTCTAGATTAACATCCATTGCATCATAAGGTCATCAAACATCCACTAAAACTACCATGGAGGATGTTACAAACTACATTGGCTTCACAATGGCTTGAATGAATATCCCAGTTCACATTCTACTTAAAATAATCTAAATTATCAGTGTAAATTGCATCATGTATGTCCCTATGAAGCTATGATATCTCCATATTCAACTATTCTAGACGAAATAACTCAATAAATATCATAATCAATTTCATTCAAAAAGTCATATGTTAACTTATAGTGAAAAAATTTAAGAGGGATACAAACATTTTATTTATTATAACCCCTTCTTGACTAGCTATTCCTTATACCTTCGGTTACCATCCACTCCCTCCTTCAACACATTCACCCATTTATTATATAGATTTTTTCCTAGTTGAACTTTTTATCATCCCCATGTTCTATACACATGGAGGGAATAATTTTCATCTCTCAGGGATAACTCCCACTGAATTATTTCATTCATTTTTCTAAAGTCATTTAGGATCTCTAGCAATCCATCTTCTATAAGTGAATTATAATGAAGATAAATCCTCTATCATTATATTTGGATCCTTAATACATTAGTCCTCCACAAATCCATCGATGGATCATCTCTTTCTGATACTGTATCTTATAGAGATATATATTCCATATATCATTATTTCAGAAGTGGACCACAATATTTTCTAGTCATAGTTATTAATGATAATTCTTGTTTTTGAAACACCATATT
Organism: Viscum album; assembly: GCA_963277665.1. NCBI lineage: Eukaryota > Viridiplantae > Streptophyta > Magnoliopsida > Santalales > Viscaceae > Viscum > Viscum album. Next base: position 1,871,408,850 of record OY728159.1, read on the forward strand.
AACATTATTCTCATCCACTAAAACTTCCATATATTCTAGTGTTTTTGGTACCATATTCATTCTTGAATTTTTTGGAACATGCACAACTTCTTGATGTCCATTCAGTTGAAAATCAACCTATAAAGACACATTTCACTCATTAATATTCTCAACTATGTTTTGATCCTTCAACATAATCTATTCATTGAAGGAAAATTTCAACTTATGATAATCCTCTAAGAACTGTTATCCTAGAGTGAAAAAACAAAACTCTTCATTGACATACCCAATAATTTTTCTTGCTCATGAATTAGCTTCATGATTATCCATTTACATGGATGAAACATGGATATAAGTTGGTGACAGAGAGACATTGATATGAGTGTAGTTAAGCGTACTACCAAACCAAATTCATTTGGTAGTTCTTAGAGTAATGGAGAATAATATTTCTTATCGATCAATTATATCACAAAATTCACTACCATTACCCAAAAAACCATGGTAAATACTATGTGAATTCACATAATATTATCATTTTAAACAGTTTCATATTAATCTTAAACCCAAATATATTATGTTCTAGAGTACATGTTATTCGTTTCTCAAACCATATTCCCTTACACAAGTAGAACATTTGAAACTCTCATCTTTTATACTCCCCACCAATTCGGAGTCTATAAGAACTTAAACGTAGAACACATATTCTTTTTTCACTAGGTATCTCAATCAAATAATTATTCCAGACACCTCAGACATGTTCTTGAGAATGAACACCCAAACATTTGGTGTTTCATTATTGATGAATGTTATATGGAACAATGATCCATTTTTATAATGAACTAGAGCTAACCCCCAAAAATTATTATAAACCAACTATTCATTCTGACACTTAAATACCTTACCTTCATTTTGGAAAGAACCATGAACTTATTTCTAATGATAAAACCATAACAATTCCTATAATCAATAATTATATTTATTAACATTCATTTAACAGTGAGGATCTTTATCCCCTTCTCACTAATGTGATCCAGATGGATATGCCACAACATTGACAAAGTAAATTATCTAGCATGAATTTCAACTTTCTATACAAACTGAGGTACAACATCCCATCCATGTATTTTTTATACACAACTGTGGAACGATATGAAATTTTCGAATCATCATCTATGAATGAGATATAATTATATAGATCATATAACTATCCAATGAAAATTAAGTCTTATGTAATCCTTGTATACACCACACACCCCTTAAATCAAAAATACTTCTATTTCCCATCTTCTAGGATTTGTTAACATTTCCAATAATTGATATAGAAATGTTATTTATAAATTGAACCATTCCATGAACTTTAGATGTATAGTTCTTAAGACTTCCCCTACTATATTTCATGTGAAATCAAACTCAAGAGTCTATAGGTAAGACTCAAGAGAATTTGAGACACTAAAAAATATACAACTCTTATCTTATAATATATTATTAAGAAGTCCACATTCCAAGTGTATCTTCAATAATTCAATCTCCACTCATTGAAATACATTTGGGGTGTCCTTTCTTCTCATAATACCAACACATGAGACCATCATCCACTGACCAACTCCCCCTCCAAAATGTTTTGATTTACCTTTACTCTATCCTTTTAGTGTTGTGAAACCCTCCCTTATTTCCACTATGCATGAATATCTAAAAGATGACTCTTTTATATGATGGTGTAAATTCTATAAAAAGTCAATAATGTTTGTAGTAACCTAGTCAGTTTTTCTCCTTTAATTACTCAATACAGGTTCAATCACATCCCAAGACTTGTGGAGAAATGAAACTAAAAAACCCCACTAATGTTCTTCAGTTTTCATTTGTATTGAATTTAAATGACACCCAATAATGTTGATTTCATTGATATGATGTATCACTAGATTACCATTTGATAACATCAAGAAAAAAAACTCAACTACAGGAATACTTTATTCATTAAAGTCTACTTCACATACATGTAATTGATGTTATTCTTAACATTTAACATAATTTTTAATTCTTGGATATTAAAATCTAGGTTCCTAGATAATTACATATGAGTCAAATATGGAACAACCCTTCTGAGTCCTTCCAAATATGGAAATATTTTCCACATTAAACCACAATTTTCAATCCTATAACATGAGTCACTTTTGTTATGACACATTTTCTTCCATTATATAGCTAATCCTACATCCTTGCTTTAGATGAGACAAGATCATGAAACACTCCTACATAGTTTTCCTTGAGATGATTGGAACCCCACTCCTTCAACCACAAGTTTATTATAACATATACCTAATCCCCTTCTAAAAAATGAATGACTAGATCCCCATTGTCATTATTACAGGAAGTTATATGGGTTATAAACACTTAGTTACATTAATATACACCACTTATAACCTATGTAATTTATGGAAACTCTAATAAATGTACATTATAAGAAGACTGATGGTTCTGGAAGAAATCAGGTTCATGTCAAATGGGGTCCTGGAAGACTGTAGGTTCTTAAACGGTACAGGTTCAGGAAGAGTGTAAGATGTAGCTATTTTGTTCCTTGTGGAGAAGGGGATATACCAATGGATTACTAAACCACTGGTACATGGTGTTGTGTATATTAGATATAATTTATCCCAACAGTTCCAAAACCATTTTTATACCTATATTACTATGGTTTAAATAATTTTTTTTGAATATATTATTTTTTTCTGAATGAAAGATTATATTAATGGTGAATATCAGCAATCGTACAAATGCAGAGCCAAGAAGGGAAATTGTCTAGCCATAGTTGGTTGACATCGAAGGGGCCTGAGGCCACTAGGTGATGGGCCTCATTGTTTATTTCCGTTTTTGTAAAGGAGAAGGTGCAGCAAGAGAATCCATGGTGCAGTGACCGAATCCTTCTGATGATAAAGCCAAAGGCCTAGATTCCGCTGTTATCGTGGTTAATAGCATTCATAACCGAAAGGCAGTAAGACCCGAGGATGATGTCAGTTCATCCACGTTCCACAGTGAGCATCATTCCTTCTAGAATGGCATAGGTCACAGAAACTACATGTTCCTAGAAGGCATGATGTGATTCATATTTTCTACAATGATCTTTCCCAGATGATTTCGAGCCAGGAGGCCGAGAGTAACATGACCATCCTTGGGGAGGGAAGCATCCACGTTATTCTTAAGACTCCCTTCTTGGGGGGGGGGGGGTCCAGTGAGGGGAACAATATGGGAAAATGTCTGGCATAAAGTGTCCTTTGCGGCCCTTCCCGCCCTCAATCCATGAAGTGGCTCGTTCAATCCAGTACTTGGGAGGCTGATGAACATGGTGGAAAAACGAAATGTTATGCCAAACCCAAATGATCTAGGCACGGTTGCAACGGGGTATCATGAAATCATTTAAATATATAATGTTGGACAACATATATAACAATAGTTCAAGAAACCTTGGTATCCAAATATACCACCAGTTTCAATGAAACTGCTAGAATATAGGGACTTCATATTCACTATAACAAAATTTTCTATAAAATTTTTTGTATAGGTCTACTGCAATTACCAACTTGAAAATGGTTCTACGAACCATTGGGATATCATATCCCTATGGTCTTAGCTGTTATACCATTGTTTTGAAAGTATTGGTGTAACAACTAAAATTTTATGAGAATGTTTCGTTTTAATTTTAGTGAAGTCTTGTGTTGTACGCTACACCAAGATTAGTTTATGCTATACGAAACACTGTTTTATCTTTTAGTATATGAAAACACTATTCTTGGCTTGTGTTGTATGCAAGAGCGTCCTTCGACAATAGCATGTGTTGTATGCAATACTGAGTTCCACTAAACAACGATATATTATAACATTTTGAATTTTATAAGAATAGCATTTATCTACACATATTCTAGAACATGGTATGAGAACAAAATAAATTTTTCGGGTAAAATAAGTAATTTTGAAAAAATGCAGTTTTGCCGCCTTTTGATGGCACACCGACATTAAATCTAGTTTTTGACATGTTTATTAGTTAAATTTGACAAAATAAACTTATTTATTTCAATAAGGATAGAAAATTAACTTTGGATAATTTTTCATTGATTTTCTGTTAACTTTTATACTTTGATGAATAGTAAAAATATGCTAAATTTTAATTAAAAACATCTTTTTTCATCAAGATAATTTGTATGGTTAAATTATAATATTTAATTGTTTTAAATTATAAATAGAATAAATATTTATCATTTAATATTATTTAGGTCATTACAATTAATTTTACATTGAATTAATAGGAATAAACATTTCAATCATTTGAAATGTTTTACATTTTAAAACCCATTTTCTCAATAGTGGGATTAATTTTAAATGAAATAATTCTATATCTGTGTATTGAATTTGGAAAATTTAATTCCATATTTGGAATCAGTTGGTCCAAATTATGTAAAAAAGACAATTTTTTATTTTTAGGGATTATGAATAGTAACAACGGTAAATTTTATTTACAACAGTTAAATGTAAATTGGGTAATGATGGGTAAATATATTATTATAAAATTACCCTAACACTTATCTTAATATAATAGGATGATTATATATTTCCCTAAAGAATAATTTGGTTGAAATGGAATCTATTGGAAACCAATTGGATGTGATTAAGAGCATTAATTTATTTTATTTAAAGAAAGTGAAATATGTCTCACTCAAATTTTAATAATTAATGTATTTTTATTTTAATGTTATAAATGATATAAATTCGACAATATATACTCATCTGAAGGATGAAATACTTTTATTCATAAAGGTAATGTATTTGTGATTTTTAATAAATATATAAATACCTTAATATCTTCTATATTAATATTGAAGAAATTATTTATTTTGTGAAAAATCAATAATATAGTTTTTATTAAAATCATAATACACATAAAAAGGACCTTAAACTTGAACAAAATTTATTTATTGATTATATCAATACCCAAAGCATCCATGGGTCGACTTGTGGACCATTACGAGCCTTATAAAATAGATTATGACATGTATATTATTTTATTTTTAATAATGTCAATGTTGTAACCTTCATAATATAATAGACATATTATTATAAAATATGGGTGTTTTAGAAGATAAATTCAACTAAAAATATTGTAATGAAATATATCAGATTTATCTTCATCATAGTATTATCTTATTAATTTATATGCAAAAATATGTATATTAAATAATTATACAAAAATGATGTAGTAATTATTTTATTAAGAAAAATATCAAATAAATGGTTTTAAAAATATTAAAATAAATATTATATGATGTAACAAATGTTAAACACAAATTATATTGGAGAATATGAAATGATAGGAATATTTTAAATATTTTTTATCGAATATATCCACGTTTTGGATTTAATATAAATTAAAATAAATGAATAGTGCTAAAATTGACACTACTGATATTTTATAAAAAATAACATGTTATTAAATTGTTTAAACATAAAAAAAATTATAAAAATTATAAATTTATATTTATATTGTTGAATTTTCCTTAAAATATCCAATTATAGACAATTCACAACACATATGTATGTATTTAAACAATTTAATATTTATAATATTATTACCAAAATTTAGATTAAATAGATTAAATAAGGATAAATCAAAATGATAAGGTTTAAAATAAAATAAAAAAATGTATAAATTTAATACGTTGATGATATTACAATCATATATTATCTCATATCATTATTTGAGTCTTTTTGTAAATTTTTAGAAGGGGTTTGAGTTTATTATAAATTAATATTTTGGAGGTTTCCAAAAGTTCCCCTCTCCGCTATTATAAAAGGGCACATCCTCGCATTTCTCTTCACTTCATTTTAATCCTTCATTCTTGGAAAAACCATGAAAATTACTCTTATCAACCACAATAGTTATATTATAGAGGTTTTTTTCCTCTCAAAATACCAACTCTAGTGCCCTAAGTGGATGTTTAAAAGAAGAACATCGAGGAAGAGGTAATCTCTTCTACCGATTCATTCAAGTTTTTTTCTTCTTATAATTCTTATTGTTTAGTTGTTTAATTATAAATTAATTTCATCAATATCAATAATATACTTATATGCTATTATAAATATGAAACTACCCTATTTCACCTTATATACATCCTACGAAAAACGAAATCACTACTTGTGCGTACGTATGGCTTACCGTCTCCAAGTCATGGTGTAATCTATTTTTCCATGACCACCATAATTGGATGGGTATAATGGTGGAAATAATAACTATATATTATTATTATAACATCATACTAATTCTGAGATATTATATCATCCACTCCAATTCCATTAAATAATTATGGGAATGATATCATTGCTCGTGCGTATGTACAGATTATCATCTCCACGACGCAATGAGATTCATTATCCATGTTAACAATTCCAGAAAGATTCTAAAGTATATATAGTAAATAATTATAAAATATATGACATAATAATGATACTGGATTTATTTATATGTAATTTCCTTACTTCCATTAAATTTTATAAGGAAATGAAAACAACGTTCATGCATATGTATGACCTACCGTCTTCGTAAACAGTGTATTTCATCCCATTTATCCATCTTTTAAATATATATATATATATATATATTAGATTCTGAATATATATTATATATAAATCATTTTTTCAAACTGGATGTATCTAATCATTATCTATGTAATCATATGAATAATTACAAGTCAATACATGTACGATAAATGAAACGATTTTACCCAAAACATTGCTTTAACAAGGAATTGACAAATGAACGGGTAATATATAGTCATAACTGAATCATATATGATATTATAAATATTATTACGGTAATGTTACAAGTTAATAATTTGTTAAAACCCACTATACAGGAGTCTCAGACACATATAGAAGAAATTGGACATAAGGTAATGGGTAACTTTTCCAACATTGTTTTTATCCGAGATTGCTTATATGTAAGTATTTACTAAGGTTATATTTATCATCCATGCCCTTGTTTTATAAAAATTTTATAATAAAGTGCTTAAAATTCATACATGTATGTTTAAAGTCATGTTTACCCCTTTTTGTCTTTTACTTCATAGTATGGAAGGAATCTTTCTTTTGTTTACCATACGAGGTTCTTTTTGTCTTTCCGACAAAAGTGCAAGGAGAATGTTTTTTTAAATTACATGGAACGAATGGATTTCTTTTATGGTTTCATAATGCCTTATTTTCATTATGATTCCTCTAAAATATTTCGTGATTCTTTTCAATGAAATTCTTTTCTTTTAAAATTGCACAACATTTGGAGAAATGAAAAAAAATTGAAGAAGAAGGGATATTTTCCTCAAGAATTCATTTTAAGGGTTTTATCCAAACTGTTTTCCATCTAAGATGACATTATTTAATATGGATATTCTTTATTTATAATTTCCATATTATTTTATTGTTTATATTTCGTTTATGATAAAATTATATCAATTTTTTAGATAGATTATGTTATGATGGGATGATGTATATGAAACCCATTTTATTCATTGGGTTATGATGAATGATTTATGTTTATATTGTGGAACTAGAAAGAATGATTACATTATGAAATGGGTGGGACCTATATCTCACTCCAATGCACTGTGTAAAGATTTATATTTCATGAGATAGACAACGCTGGAATGGCAAGTAAATCCGGTTTAGTAATATAGGGCTGGAATGGCTGGTTAACCTGGTTCAGTAATGTACTTTGTCCACTATGATGGCCTTGGCAGTAATGCCTTGGATAATATGGAAATCATATCATGTTATTAATGGTTTTCCACAATTACATTTTTTATTCCCATTATATTTTATCATGACTGATGTTCCATTATGATACATTCCTTACGTACTGCCAAGATTTATTTCACAACTCAAGATTTTGATGTTTGAACTTTATGTTCATGTTTTTAGGTTCAAATGTATATGGTTTCTTTTATTTTCACCAGGATTACTCTTAATGAGAATTTTAGCTCACCCTTTATATGTTTTGTTTTCCCCAACATATAAATAAAGATTTTAGGTAAGAAAACAAAAGGGGAATATCTTTATGGAAGATGTTGAAGATCATTCACCATGATTAGGAGATTATCTTCCGAGTTTCCAATTACAGTAAACAATTACGGTCCTTCAGGGTCTATTTTTGTTATGTATTAAGCATTCCTAAAAAGTAATGAATGTCCATGTTTTTCAAGCTTGGTTCTCTATAGTTTGTATCAGAGGAATGGTTTAGATAAACTATGGAAACTAGGATGCAGAAACTTTAGTGAGATCCATAGAGATAATTCTAAGGTATGTCTAGGGACATCCTTAAGGATAAGTATAAGTATAGGTTACATTCCTATAATTATGAAAATTATCATGAATAGCCTAGGATTAAACCTAATATGTTAGAGATTGAAAGTACTCGTCTTGATTATGTTGTTTTCCTAGTATGATTTTTTCCTCTCACACTATTCTTTTTGGGTTTTAGATAATGGATGAAACACGAAGGAACTGTGTTAATGATCAATGCACTGGTCAATGCAATGATTTTCCACATGAAAAACCATATATTATTAGAAATGGAGTGAAAAATATTATTTTTATACATACACAAGATATGAATCATTCTGGACTTCCAAATGAATAGAGTGGGGAACAATATTCTCTTAAGTCCTTCACGAGGCAACATCAACCTTCTTTCAGCGGGTATTCTGATCCACTAGTTACTGAACAATGGTTTAGTATCATTGAAAAGATATTTTCCATACTGCACTGTTTAGAACATGAAAAAATCATTTTGGTTGTTTACCATTTAGAAGCTGAAGTGGACCATTGGTTGACTCTAATAATGAATACAAGGACCCAAGATAAAACTGAATCCATGGAATGGGGTGTGTTTAAGAATTTTTTTTTCAATTAGTAGTATCCTCGTATTATACGAACGAAGATGGAAAAGGAGTTCCATGAGATTAATCAAAATGATGATGATTCTCTTGATATATAAGAGGATAATTTTACAAGGCTTGCAAGGTATGCATTTGGCTTTATTATCCAACCTGAAAGTAATGTTGATCGACTCTTTAGTATCTTAAAACAAATTCATTGAAAGGAATTTTCTATAAATTACTTCATTAGATATGAAAAGATTTTGAGTTGTGGTATCAAGGATGAAATGAAAGTTGGTGGTACATATCCATCTCATGGTTTTGACTAGAAACAAATGATGGAGTTCAAGGAAAAATCTCAAAACTATAATGAAAAGAAGGCAAATGTTTCGTTATGCTCAAAGTGTGGAAATAAGAATGGTGTAGATTTTCTTAAGGGGACTAGAAAATGTTTTCTGTGAGGAAAAGATAGTCATCGAGCTGCTGAGTGCCGAAGTAATGGGAAAAAGGTAGAAAATGATGTGAAGAGATAAAAGATTATAGAGAACACACCACCAACACTTCAATGCTACAAGTTCAAGGAATCGGGCCATTAGGCTAACCAATGCCCTAATCCATGGCTTAATGATGATCGACATCATCAACCTCTTAAGGCAAAGGAAAAAAGGTATGTCACAAAAGATAACTACTAGAGATGTTGAATATGACAACGAAGTGGTGGAATGATTATGTGTTTATGTAATGAGATTTCAAAATAGTGTAGTATTGTAATATCTATGTATTGGTTTATTATGGTTTTCAATAATTATACGGTACTGGTAACCATGAATAATGAAGGAAATATTTTTAGAAAGTAGATGATATGCTGTTAATTAATGGATAAAGAGAAAATAATATGATGGAAATTATTAATGAGCTCATGACTGATATAAGGACAATGTGATATCATGATTTGAGTATATAGAATTTTTTAGATTTTGGTATGTGGAAAGAGTAATCTTTTGACAGCATTCCTGTTGTCACAAAGGTTCTATGGTAATTCTTGTTTCAAGAATACATGATTAAGGTATTCATGTGTTTCAAATGTGACCAAAAAGATATAATTTATGATATATGGGGGATTAATGATGGTATTCCCTTGCTTGTTACATAACCTTTTTAGTAATCACTTTCTTTATATTGTGTGTTTGGACATAAATATTTTGGATATTCCAAATGGTTTTAATGGATTATGTTTGATATCATATAGATCTATTTAAGTATAAACCTTTTTTTCCGATATTATTTTTGGAATGTTGTAATGGTGTAGTTTTAGAAAAAGGACAACACGTATGATGGGTGACAACCCATTACGTCGACAAGGCTGTGGGAATTGAACCCACAACCAAAGTGTGACAGACCTTTATTGCCTACCACTGGACTACAAGAAGTCCGTAGCTAGTAAAAATTAGTTTTATTTTATTTATTGGAATGGTATATGAAGTATAAGTTCCTTGTTTTGAATCATATACCATTAATATCACCATATATGGACTTATATTTATTTGATAACTTTTGCTAACCTTTTTTTTGAGACAGATGGAATGACCCATCATTCTATCACATGATTTTCAAACACTTCACGAATGACAAATTCATGTTCATTTATTTATGATATGAAGTGTAAATTGTTCAAGGAACGACCAAAAATGAGATTGTACTAAAATCAAGTAAGTATTTATTCTAATTATAATTTTTCAAATTTTGGGAAATAATATAGAAAACAAAAAATGTTGTCTTAGTACCCTCATATCCGATCGAATAGATAGTACCTTAGATAATCGCAAATTTATGGATTTGTGTTTGTCGGATTTTTTATAGTAATTTCTCTACCACTCTCAATTAAAACTTGATGGTTAGATTTTTCTTTCCATATCCATACATTCACCAATGCTATCCTGTGTGGAAACCCAGTGATGAGTTAATTTGGGTTACCATTATGTTTCATACATTAGTTTTTAAAATTAATTTTTACTATTACTTTTTAAAATGTGGATTTCTGTGAGTGAAACTTTGATGTAGTAAAAAATTTATAACCCCGATGAATTTTGATGGTGAAATTCATTTTAACGGTGGTAGAATGTAACAACCTAAAATTATATAAGAATGTTTATTTTTAATTTAGTTATGTCTTGTTTTGTACGCTACACCAATATTATTTTGCGCAATATGCAACACCATATTAGATTGTATTATATGCAAACACTATTCTTTCCTTGTGTTGCACGCAATAGCGACCTTCCTCAATTGAGTGCGTTTTACGCAATTCTGAGTTTCACTAAATAATGATATATTATGAAATATATATTAATAATAGTATTAACCTAATTTTGAATTTAATAACAATATCAATAATCTTACACAAAATCTTGAACATGGTATGCGAACAAAATAAACTTTTCGGGTAAAATAAGTATTTTTCAAAAAAATGAAGTTTTTCTGAATTCTGATGGTTTACCCACATTAAATCTAGTTTTTGACATGATTATAAGTTTAATTTGATTATATATACTTATTTATTTCAATAATTATATAATAATTAATGTTTGATAATTTTTAAATATTTTTCTGTTAACTTTCATATTTTGATGATTAGAAAAAATATGCTAAATTTTACTTAAAAACAGAATTTTACATTAAGATAATTTATATGGTTAAATTATAATATTGAATGGTTTTAAATAATAAATAGAATATATTTTTACCATTTAATTTTATGTATGTCATTTTCATTAATTTTACATTGATTTCATAGATAAAATCATTTCAATCTTCTGCAATGTTTTAACTTTTATAACTGATTATCTCAACATCAGGATTAATTTTAAATTAAATACTACAACTTATATGTATTGAATGTGAAAAAATAAATTCCATATTTTGAATCAATAGGTACAAATTATGTTTATAGGATTCTTTTTATTTTTAGGCATTATGAATATGAACAACGGTAAATTTTATTTACCATAGTAAAAGGTAAATCATGAAATTTAGGGTATATATAATATTATAAAATTACCCTAAAACTTGTCTTAATATTATTGGATGATTATATTTTTTACTAAATATTATTTGGGACGTAATTGAATCTATTTTATCTCACATGGATGTGAATAAGACCTTTAATTTATTTTATTTAATGAAAGTGAAAAATATCTAACTCAAACTTTAATAAATAAAGTATTTTTAATATAAGGTTATATAGAATATAAATTCGATTAGAAATACTCCTTAGAAATATAAAATGTAGTTATTAATCAAGGTATTTTATTTTTTATTTTTATGAAATATATAATCACCTTAATAACTAATACATTAATGATACAGAAATTATTTATTTAGTGAAAAATCAATATTATAGTTTTTATTAAAAATATAATACCCCTAAAAAGGACAATAAACTTGACCAAAACTTATTGTTAGAGAATATATATACCCTAATCATGTTAGGGTCTACTTTTGGACAATTTAGAGCATTATAAAATAGATTATGACATTTATATTATTTTATATTAAATGATGTCAAAGTTGTCACCTTCATAAATTAATAAACATATCATTCTAAAAGTGAGGTTTTTAGAAGATAAATTATACTAAATGTATTATCAATGAAAAATATTAGATTTATCTTCATCATATTATTTTATACTTAATTTTTAATCTAAAAAAGTATATTAAATAATTATACAAAAATGTTGTCTTAATTATTTTATTAAGTCAAATATCAAATAAATGGTTTTAAAAATACTAAAATTACTTTTATATGAACAAATTAATGTTCTAAAAAAATTTTCAACACGAGTATGACATGTTGTAAATCTATTAAATATTATAATTCTAATATATCATCTTTTTGGATTTAATTTAAATTCAAATAATTGAATAGTGTCAAAATTGACAGTATTGATATTTTATAAATATAACATGTTATTAAATTGTTTAAAAATTATAAATTTTTTTAAAAATTATAAATTTAATTTTATATGGTTTATAATATCATAAAGTATCCAATTATGGACAATTAACAACATATACATAAGTATTTATAACAATTTAAAATTTAAAATATTATAACCACAAATAAGATTAAATAGATTAAATAAGAATAAATCAAAATGATAAATTTTAAAATACAATAAAAATAGGTTTAAATTTTATTGGATGATTATATTACCACCCTATCATATGTAATATCCTAATTTGAGTCATTTTGGACGATTTTAGGTGGGTTTTGAGTTTATTATAAATTAATTGTTTGGAGGATTCCAATAGTGTCCCTCTCCTCTCTAATAAAAGGGAACCTCCTCCCTTTTCTCTTCACTCAATTTTAAGACTTAATGCTCGGCCAAACCTAGAAAATTCCACTTATCAGACTATGTAGTTATATTATAGTGGTTCTGGTCCTCTATAATGACCAACTCTAGTGAACTAAGAGTAAGTTTAAAAGAGGCACGTCGAGGAAGCGATAATCTCTTCTACTGATTCGTTCAAGTTTCTTTCTTCTTCAACTTCCTCTTATTTAGTTTTTTCATTATAAAGCAATAACATAAATATCTATAATATACTGATATTCTATTATAAATATGAAACAAACCTATTTCACCTTATATCCATCCTATAGAAAACGAAATCACCACATGTGTGTACGTATGGATTACCGTCTACACATTGTGGTGTAATCTGTTTTTCCACCACCACCATACAAGGATGGGTATATTGGTGGAAATAATAACTATATATTATTATTATAACATCATTATGATTCTGAGATATTATATCATCCACTCCAATTCCATTCAATAATATGGAAAGGATATCATCGCTCGTGCGTATGTACGGATTACTGTCTCCACGACGCGATGGGATTCATTCTCCATATTAACCATTCAAGAATGATTATAAAGTATATATAATAAATAATCATGAAATATATGAAATAATAATGACAATTTATTAATTTATATGTTATTTACATACTTTCATTCAATTTAATTAGGAAACAAAAATAATGTCCATGCGTATGTACGACCTACCATCTCTACGAACTGTGTATTTCATCCAATTTATCCAATATATATATATATATATATATTAAATTCTGAATTAATTTTATATATAAATCATTTTTTACATTGTTTAATTAAGTAATAATGATCTAATTAGTCAAATTAGCAATTAAAAGTCAAAACACATATGATAAATTAATGGATTTTACCCAAAACGTTTCTTTAACATGAAATTGACAAATGAATGGGTAATATAAAGTCATAAGTGAATCATATATGATATCATAAATATTATTATGGTTCTTTTACAAATTAATAATATGTTCAAACCCACTGTACTTGAGTCTCAGACACAAACAATAGAAATTGGACATATGTTAAGGGGAAACTTTTCAAATCTCATTTTTATCTGAGATTTCTTATTCATAAGTATTTACTTGGGTTATATTTATCATCCATGTACGTGTTTTATTAAAATGATTTCCTAATGTGTTTACTATTCTTCCATGTATTTTTAAAGACATTTTTACCCCTTTTGACTTTTACTATGTGTTATACAAAGAATCTTTCGTTTATTTACCATACGAGGTACTTTTTGACTTTCGAGAAAAAGTAAAAGGAGAAAGTTTTTTTAAATTATATAGCATGAAATTTTTTTATGATTTCATAATGCCTTATTTCCATGAATCCTCCTTTACAAGATTTCATTATTATTTTCAATGAAATACTTTTCTTTTAAAATTGAATGACATTTTGAAAAAAGAAAAGGATTTTGAAGAAGAAAGGATATTTTCCTCAAAAATTCATTTCAACTGTTTTTTCAAAACTATTTTCCGTCTAAGACGACATTATTTAATATTGATATGAATCATGTATAATTTCCATTTTTGTTACATGGATTTATTTTTTTTATGATGAAATTATATCCATTGTTTTATATTGATTATGTTATGAAAGGATGACGTATATGAAACCCATATTATTCATTGGGTTATGATGAATGATTTGTATTTATTTGGTGGCACATAAAAGAATGATTTAATTATGAGATGGGTGCGACATATATCTCTGTTTAATTAATTGGGTAACGATTTATATCTCATGAGATAGAGATGGCTGAAACGGAAAGTAAATCTTTTTCAGTAATACACTGCTAGAATGGTTGGTAAACCAGGTTCAGTAATGGTCATTTTCCACTATGATGGTCTTGGGAGAAATTCCTTGGCTACCATGTAAATCATATCATGTGTTTAATGTTTTTCCATGACTACATGTTTTATTCCCATGCTATTTTATCATTATTTTTGTTCCTTTTTTGATCCCTGCCTTACCTACTGCCATGATTTATTTCACAACTCAGGATTTTGATGTATAAAGATTATGTTCATGTTTTTAAATTCAAATGTTTATTGTTTGTTTTATTTTCTCCATGCATACTCTTACTAAGAATTAAAGATCACAATTTATATATTTTAATTTCCCCAATATATAAAGAAATGTTTTAGGTATGAAATCAAAAGGAGTATATCTTTATGGTAGATGTTAAATATCATTCACCATGATTAGAGTATTTTTTTCTGAGTTTCCAAAGATAGTAAACTATTACGGTCCTTGGGTGTCCATTTTAGTTAGGTATTAAGTATTCTTAAAAGGTAATATAATGTCCATGAACATCATTATTGGGTCTATACAGTTAGGATAGGTGGAATTTTCAGTAGTGGCATTGAGAGGAAGATATCTATTGGAATATTAATCCTTTGATGGTGGGAGTTGGAATAGAAAAATTTGTGATGGTAATGGTTCAGTTGTTGTAGGATATAAATGGAAGTTTAATCCATAAAATCGAATAATTAGTGTTACCACATATGAATTTGATGATAGTGGAACCTTTTATTTGGAAATAACCTCCTACATTCAGTGGATATTCTGACCAAGTTGTTCTATAAGGGTGGATTAATGACCATGAAAAGTTATTTTATATCCTGGTTTTTTCAGATAATATAAATTATAGCCAGTATTTTTTATAAAGGTGAAGCTTAAAAATGGTGGACAATGGTAAATAATATAAATAATAGCGAGAAGATTGATGATTTAAAATGAGTTGAATTTAAGAATCTATTAATTGAATGGTATTTTCCCAATGTGGTCTGAATTTGGATGGAAAATAAATTCATTGAATTGAATGAAAATGAGGATGGCCAAATGACTATTTATGATGAAAAAATATCCTGATTATAAAGGAATGCTTGAAATCATATTCGACATCTTGATAGAAAAATAAATCATTTTTACTCAGGATTAAAGCCAGGATACCAACGGGGTTCATCCTTGCATTAATTAAAGTGTTATGAGAAACATAATTCTTGTTCTGATATAGTTGAAATGGGGTTTTTGATGATCATGTGAACTTTTTCAATAAGAATATGAATAGGTCCAGATAGAAATTAATGGGTAATAGTCAATAAAAGAAATCTAAAGATAAGAAATATCACATTCAATTTTGTGGGAAGTGTGGTAAAAAGAACCTAGAGGAATGCCTTAATAATCTAGGCATAGTTTCTGACATGGTATGTTTGGACATATAGGTTGATATTGCAATGAAAAACATCTTAGTGATGGTATGATAAATTTTGATAAGAAATTTTTAAATCTCTTTAAATTTTGTTAGATGAGGAATTATGAAAATAACTACCTGAAGAATGATATTAATTATGGAAAGAATCTACAATATAAACATAATGATGTTATGAGTTTCTTTACAACTATATAAATAGATTTCATGCTATTGAATAATTTTTTATTATGTACATTGTCTGTTTGTTCATTTTTTTCTAATATCTTGTTTGATACAGGGTCTACATATATCATTATTTATTATAAATTTTCTATTAAATTGGAAATTTCACATCAATAAATAAAGAATAAGCTTATGGTTAAAACTCCAGGGGAAAATTACTGTTAAATGATATTATGAGAGTCATTTTTTTGTTTTCTTTGGATTGAAATTACCTGAAAACCTTTTTCTTTAACCATTACTAGAGTTTGATGTAATTTTTTATATGGAATTACTTTTTTTTAATCATACTAAGATTGATTTTAGAGATAATGATTTTTTTAGAAAGTGTTTAGCTTTTATTCAAAAATGATCGCATCTAATAATTTCATGTTATGAATCTATGAATCTGTTAAAATATGGAAGTGAAATTTACATTACACATATTTGGAAAAATAAAGGAACTATTGATATTAATGATTTTGTAGTGGTAAATGAATTCCTATATGTTTTTCCTATTCAGTTTCTTGGTCTTATACCAGATTGGGAAGATGATTTTACTATTTACTTTGTTCTGGATGCTAAGAAAAATTGAAAACCACATTATAGTATGACTCAAGTAGAAATTATTAAATTGAAAAAGAAATTTCAATAGTTTCTTGATAAGAGATTCATTCATCCTAGAACATCACAGGAGTGTTATACTATTTTATTTAGTAAAATGAAATATGGTACATGAAGATTTTCATTGATTAGAAGACATGGAATAAAATTATATATTAGAAAAAATATCTATTGCCTCATATTAATGACTTGTTTGATCTTCTCTAGGGAGATAAATAGTTTTCCAACATTGAACTATGATATGGGAACCATCAGGTGAATGTAAAGGATGATGAAACCCTAGAAATACATTTTTTTACTTGATATGGGAATTATGAATTTTTTATTCACTTTTGTTTGAGAAATTCTCCAGTTATATTCATGGATCTAATTAATATAATATTCTTAGAATATTTGTAATACCACCAAGAATTTTAAATTAAATATAGACTATAATGCACGCATCTCTAAGTCTCTGTGATAAAAAACATTTCTATTATAATTATTTACACAATATAGTTATAACTTATTCGTGAAACATAATTTCTCCAAATATTGGATTTGAATTTTGAAAAATGGATATACGCCATTGCGATCAGTATGTTTTTTAGGGTCTAATAAGATTAACATAATATTTTGGTGAATAGTAACGTGGCCCTTAGGAATAGTAATTTAACATTAGAAATAGTAATGTTACCCTTATGAATAGTTACATGACCCTTTTGAGTAATAAACTCATCCATGAATGTATAAATAAAATTTAGACACCTTATAAATGTGATTGAATGTTTTCAATATTAATGTGTTGGAATTTTTTTTGGTAATAGATATTTAATTATTATTATAAATTAGAAAATTTATTCAAAATAAAAATCATTTTTATAAATTTTATTCTTAAATAAATATTTTGATTCCCTATGATTTTAGGATTAAATTATGAGACCCCAATTAATTTTTGAATTTATTATAAAATCGATTTTACATTAAAAATATATATTGTTCAAGTAATTTATGAATTTATTTCAAAATTAAATTGAAAATATTGATATATTTTTGCCACAAAATGGAGACCATTGTATAATTCCACACATTGAAAAAAATTTACGTTGAATTTGTAGAATTTTTTTTAAATACATGAATTTATGGTGAATAGTAAAATTGGACAATTTACAAAATATACAAAATAAATGAATTTCTGACTCATGGTTGAGTCTTGGATGATGTAAATGGCCATTGGTTTGAACTCACGTGAATTTATTACTATTTTTAACTATAATAATCAATACTACTCATAGGCTTGATGAAAAATAATAAAATAAACATAAAAATAATGGAAAACATCTCCCCCTCCAATATAAAAACCACCCCACTCCCTCTTCTATTAACACCTATAATACATGAATCATGTTAATGTTTTACAAAAATAATAATCCCAAATACTTCCCCACATCTGGGATCCCTTGGTATTTCGAAAAGGCCAAAACCCATTCCAATAATGAGATTCCCAAGGAGGTGTATTGAAGTGGTAAAATCCACATCTATAAACATATGATCATGATAACTCCAGTATCATATATATAATATAATTCTATCATGTTAAGGGAATATCCATAAAAAATATACTAACACATGTTCTCCCTTTTATTTTAAAAACAAAATCATCATTAGGGTGGTGCTGATTTATAACATTAGTGGATGATAAATTTTTGTTCTTCAATTTCTTCTTCAAACATAGTTATGAAACCGTTTTTATTTTTGAGGTAAATTATATAATCTGAAATATATAATTTTTTATGATTATAAAAAAATCATTTTTACATTATACAGATCACTAAAACAACAATTATTCTTTAAATTTATTGTACATACACATACATGTTATTCTATTGGAAATGTATAAACACCCGCCAAAAATTGTAATATCATGACAATTTGTCAAGACTACAATAATTTTATCTGATGATGTAGCCCATTTTCTTTGTTGTTGGATATAAAATATTTATTAACCATTAAAGTATTATTTTAAATAAATATATATATATATATATATATTTACATTTAAATGTTAAAACCCATTTAATAAAAAAATAAAAGATATAATATTCACATACCTCTTAGGTAATATGTTGTAGAAGTCTAGATGGCCAAACTAGAAAGTGGTCGATACATTGTCCAACATTACTCACCTAATATGTAGGAAACTGTACACCAGATGATATATCTATAATATCTTGTAAAAATACTCTATACTGCTCTATATCTAACTATTGATGATTAATTGTTTCTCCTATATAATATATCACTCCATATGTAGCTATATGATAATGAGGTTCATCAACATAAAACTCACAATAAATAGGAATCTGTGGAGGCGGGGGTAAGGTGTAGGATAATAAATGGTGTCTACAAGAGGAGGTGGAAAAGTGAGTGTAGAAGTAGAATAAAAATTGGGGTCTGAAAGAGGAGGTGGAGGAAAAATAAAGGGGTCTACCAGTAGAGGTGGGGGTGTGGGAGTTGTTGGCAGATGTGGAGTTGGAGATAAAGTTGAAATCACCTATACATGTTTGGAAATAGATACTGCACTGATGCTCTAACAGTTTCCTACATCGTCACATTAATTTCTGGAACATAATAGTCCAAATATTTTATTATTTTTGATAAAAAACAATATATAGATGAAGCTAAATAACATGGTAAAACATTTATAACTGATACACCTATTGTGTATCCTCATACATGACCCGGGTGTTCAAGATTTCACAAAACCATATATAATATATATTTTCTCCCTTCAACTACAGATACCTCTGCATTTTTTAATCTTCATGGAAATACCCTATAAATTATTTGAAACATTATGTAATGTCACTAATAATATAAGTAATTGAATATAATTAAATAAATAAAATAGAAATCTTACTAAACTCTCAGCTATGACCCTCGATTCTTCCATAAGATATTTTCCATTTTTTCTCATCTTTTCCCTCTTATGTTTGTCTTGTCAAGATAGGGGGGATAGAGGAAAAATCTATCCAGTTCATGAATCATCACTATTTTTTTTGTAAATTTTCATCCATCATTAGTTCTTCTAATAACGTATACCCTCCGTGAGATAAAGTATGATGGTATATGTTTCTTTATAATATCGGTTTATGAGATCTCTTCAATTGCTATAAATTAATAATTATAAATCATCCATAAATCATTAATAAGATACTTAATATAAGAAAACATCTAAACGTTAAAATTTCATTTACAAAAAATTCTTCATTTATTCAACTTTTATCAAATTATTTCATGATTCATAGTCAATAAAATGATATATATGACATAGATATATATATTTCTTATGACCATAAATGAAATCATATTAGAGGGATGATTAAAAATCCCACCACTTCCCAGTAGCCATTAATAAACATTTCTACTCACTCCTCTGATGTTAGTTATATAAAATATCATCTGATAAGAAGTGGGAAAACATATTATACTATTATCATTTTAATATTAGTAAAAATTTATAAAATATCTTACCAAAATGGTCTCTCATTACTGATATTGCGTAGTTTTTTCAACACTTCTCCTATTATTAAAAAATGATGTCTCTTATTTTACCATGAGTTAATAAAAAACTAGGATTTTGATGCATTAGGGACTCTTGACATATGCTTTTAACCAATGTATATCACTATCTGCTCCCCCTGGTTACGAGTAAGAGATAATTTTGTTAAATTTATGTTTCCACATTTACCAATTCTCAAACAATTCATATCTAGTATGGGAGTATAGAATGAATATTGGGGATTATCATTAGGGTCATGATCATGTTTCTCCCCAGGGTTATGATCATGAAACTCATCTCCAGATGTATGTAGTTGATCAACTTATTGATATATCATTATCCTTCAAATCAATGAAACAAACAATTTTTAAACAAATATACAAATTCAACTGGTTGATCTATCATTATCAACAGTAATTCTATATGAAATTTCATGTAAACAAATGAAAAAAATCAATAATTTCTTAAGGAATGTTAATAATGGTCTCACCTAGTAAATCAATTTTTACACAAACAAGAATATTTTATAACATATTATATTTAAGATAATTATAATTACTTAATATCAATAAATGTATAAGTTCAGTAATTAAATGCATGGTAAATAAAATACAACTAAACAAATATAAACAAACATTTTTTACTTATTAGTTTTAATAAGTGTTTTAGTAATGGAAAAAAATAACAAACATTTTATGAAATTAATAAAACTAAATGAGAAATATAAATATTTTAACTCTAAAATTAGGAATCAAATAATAGACTGTGTTCTTCAATTACTTCATTATGATCATTTTTATAGACCAAACAATGTCTATGTCCTATTCATCATTATTATCTGTTAATCATTCCATGGATGATGGGATATTACATAAATCAGATTCTACGACAAGTTGATCATCAAAAAAATATTTTTTCCCTTGTAAAGAAATCGAACACACTATATTGGATTGAAAAAGAACATATAATATTTTTTTCTATCTATTTCCATCATAAATGAATCAAATATGTCTTACAGTTGATTCATATTAACAATTTTTATTCTAAATTGATTATTTCTGACACTGTAGTTACCGATAAACCATTTTCTGTTTAACATTAGAACATTAATTTTAATGTAATCATGCTCCCATATTTTTCAATTACTCCATAATACAAAATTGATGCATAAATAGGTGTTTTTATTTAGAACATGAAAAATTAATTGCATTTGTGAACACAAATACAACACTATTTTGAACATCACTTCTATTGTCTTCGACATTAATATAAAATGTATAGTCATTAATGTCATAACCATACCATGGCGTCACATTTAAACATGGACCACCCACTAACCATCATAATGTATCTTATGAATGATCTATGAAGCATGGTATTTTTAAACCATTGAAAAAATATTTATTATGATCATTAAAAGTCAACATTTATTTCTTACTTGGATGATGTCGTTTCAATTCATTTTTAGGAAATGTTATACAAGGTTGATCCTATTGTTTGTTATTCAAGATTTATATATGTACCTACATTATCTGTTCACCCAAAAATGATTTCATATTCAATCCATGAATCCCCATTCCCCCATTATTATCCCATTTTTTGAGAGATTGAGGAAAATCAAAACGCTCTGCTGCAGACATGTATCTCGTTCAAAACTCTAAAACCTCCTTAGAAATATAATTTTAAATAATTGAGGATTCACGTCGATATAGATTATTAAAATACCACTTTAATATCTTCACATATGTTTCAAAAGGATACGTCCAATTTATATATACATGTCTAAAAAGAGTTATTTCTCAAACCAAATTAACCATTAAATTCACTATTATATCCAAAAAAATATAGAGGAAAATTCATTATCAATAGAAAAAGTATAGAAGTTTCTTCATTTTCCAAAAATTTTCAATGCATCCCGAACAATTGCCTTATTATAAAATGAATTGAAAAAAATAACACAATTATATGATAGTATTTTTGACATGTATGGGAAATATTCCATGCAATTTACCTTCTATAAGTTGTTTCATAATGATGTAAAAATCGTGAGATTTCATACCTATCAACTTCAAATACTTCAATGATAATTTTTTTACAATTAAAGAATAAACATGTTGAACTTTGAAATCATGAGACACAAAAAAGCAGATTTTATCCCTCTTTAATAATGTATGGCATTCTAGGGGAAGAAATGTTAACCTTCAATCAAGGATTATAGCTAACTACAACTGGATTCAAATTAGCAGTAAGTATAATCATACACTCAACCAATATTTAGTCATTATTTTAATATGTAACAATGTTCCAATCAAAATTTCATAGATATTCTTCGCTAAATGAATTACATCAATGTTATGTTTTACATCATGATATATCTTTAAAATAATCTAAAAAAATATTTAATGTTTATTTTAAATATATCTAGAATTATTAGATTTCTTTGTCTTTACAATTGTGACATCATAGTTTTTCACAACCTTAACATTATCATCAATACATAAAGGAATTGGGGTAATATCCAATTATTGTGATCTATTGTATAGTTTTCTAATATTCATTATGTGTGATTCATAGGATAAACATTCTATGGACCATGTATAATATTTTAATTCCATGCTTCAATTGAAAATATAATTTCTTTTATTTGCAAATTGGACACACCTTACTCCCCATAACACTATATCCAGAAAAAATTACATACAATGGGAAGAAATTTATAGTAAACATAATCACAGTACGTAGTTGAAAATATTCCTTTTTATAAGAATCATTCACCCTAATTATATAATCTTATAATATTTTAAAATAATTGATTAATATTGACTAAAAAAATTAATATCATTTCCGGGTTGCATTATTCTTGAGATAATTAACCACAACATGAAATATTTGTGGTTCATATAAAATTCAGGAGAAAGGTTGTAAATTACCAATAAAACATTCAATGAACTATTTTTTCTACCAAGACATAGATAAGGATTCATTCCATCCATGAAAAATCTGATTATAATATTTCTAACATCATTTCCAAATATAGGATACTTAGGATCAATTTTATTCCAATATTGACAATCAGCCAGATGACATATTTTTCTATCTTATATATTCTCATCAAAATTACATCTTAACATTTTTTCATCATGTGAATTAGAAAATAATCATTTAAAATGATGAATTATATGAAAATAACAAAATACCTTATCATATATTTTTCTAAATTCTAAATCAGCACGTGATTCTTCCTTCAACGTATACCGTGATGTCCACATTTAGGAAACTCGGGAAAAATTCATATTACTTCATTTATATCACAAAATCATTAAATAAGTAACGTATTTTATTGTTCCCCAATACCACTAGGAATAATATATTTGTGGCCTTATAATGTGGTTCTGGAATATCATCGTCTTTAGGAAGAAAGTCTTTCAGTATATGTAGCAACTCTATAAAACTCTTATCACTTCATCCATGTTTTTACTTCAGGTTATTCAATCTTAACACTGATGATAATACCTTAAATCCCATAAAAATAGAATAAAATGGTTTTCTAGCATCACCATATCTATGTTCAATTTTTGATTCTTTTTCAATTTTCCTTCTTTAATAAAATGAATCGTTTATTCTATTTCTTCAGAGTTACCAATTGGGAAAGCATCATCATCAGTTGATCTAAAATAATGCCCAGTTTCACCCTGTCAAATCTATTTTCTATAAATCATATTAACACCATGAGAAAATTAAATATATTTTATCCTTATACTTTCCAAATTCATTATATTTAATAATTTCAATAATGGATAGAAAATATTGTGATTTTTTGAGTAATTTCAATTAGAAAATTACAAAAAATCATCAACACCTTCCCGATATTAATCACTCATTCGATGTAAGGTAATCCAACATCAACTAATTAGTTCCTAAAACAAAAATCTAAAATATATATGATGTTAAGATAAGAAAATTCTATATTTATTTGAAATATTTCATAATTTTTATGTAACACAATTTTGAAATATTAAACAAATATATTCGTATTTGAAAAACATAAATACATATTCCACAAAATAATGGAATATAAGTTTAAATATACATTATAAATATTAAAAATACATGAATGGAAATAATTATAAAAAAATTATTTATATAAGTCCATTTTATATTTAAATGGAATATGCCATTATTTTTAAGTGACATAATATTGAAATATAACAATATATTTTCATATTTCAAAATTATAAGGATATTTTTTTTAGAAATGAAATAGAAAACCAAAATGTAAAAAAAATTACGATCCAAAAGTGTGATGTATTATTAACCCCTCATAGCATTAGTTTTGTTACATAATTTATTACCCTAATTATCTATAATATTGAACTAACATGTCTTCAGATTGTATTGAATTGAAATATTTTCTTTATTTCATGTAATTTTATAGGACAATTTTAGGTTATTTGACACTGTTGTTGAGTTTTTCTATGAAAAAAGATCTTGTGTATGGTTGTTACTGATTTTCGAGTAGAAATTTGATATTGTTTGGTTGTGAGCCACTTTTTGAAATGGATTTATATTAGACTCAAAGTACATTATTTATGAGGATGCTAGATTTTCATGGAAAGCTGTTGAAAATATATTATTTAAGGTATGTTGAGGGATTTTTTTGAGGGATACTTATCTTATATTGAATTCCTTGAACTAGTTCACATTATAAATAGTTACCAGACTAGTTGGCGGTAAGGCCTGAAGACAACCTCCCCATATGTGAATACTAGAGGTTGGTACTAGAAGTGATAGTTTAATTATTGTTTGGTTGGAGTAATTTATCCTATATATTAGTACTAAATATAGTATAATAATTGTAAATTAAATTTAGTGGAATATACATAAAACTTATGACATAAAAATAAATATCTTACTAATGCAGTGATTAATAAATGGGAAACCATGCATCGACATACTATGTTAATATATTAGTAGTCAGCATAAAATATGAACTATATACAAACTGAATATATAGGAAAATATATGTATAAAAAATTCCCCATATCATATAGGAAGACATATTACATATTTTCCACCAAACACCGGGACTATTATACTTTTTTTTCTAAAGTGAAAATAATTAATGTGTTATAAAAATTGAAAATGGATCTATGGTATATAATCAATGTTTCCATGACTCAGGATATCCATATGTATATTTCATATTTAAATAACTCATTAACCATATAATTTAACCAATGTAACATGGATCTCCATGCTGATCAAGTTTTATAAAGGATAAGAAAAATCAAGTCCAATAATGATGGATTCCATGCCTCATGTTTCATTAAATAATCAATGGGACACCATTTCATATAATGAGGAATTTCATGTCTAATTATTTTAGATTAATAAATAAGTAACACTATTTTTTGATGATAACATGATGAAATTAAACAAGATAATGTAGTATTTTAGAAACTAAAATAAAAAAACATATATTTAGGGTATGTGTGAAAAATAATGACCGAAATTGAGGCATGTGAGACATACATGATAGTTTCTAGTCGGTTAGATAGATTCATTGATAACAAACATGATGAAAAATGCTGGAATAATATGTTTAGAGGACATGAGTTTGAAGAATAATTTCTTGGGTTTCTACATGAGAGAGAACTGATTCGCTATCACCCGAATGAAAAACAACGAAATTAATCTAAACATGGCATGATATAATTTTTAAATGATTTATCACATCAGTTATTTAGTAATTGATGTGAAATAGTGTTTTTCATTACATTTAATGATTTGGTTGTTATATAACTGATTTGATAATTTTATTTATAACATCAGTTATATAATAGTCAATGTGATAAAGAAATGTCACTTTTTTGTCACTCTAGTTATTGAATAATCATAGAAGAAAATGAGATTTATCACGTCAGTTATAGAATAACTGAGGTGATAAAGTGAGATTCTCAATATAAATTGTCATTTATATAATAAAACATTTGATAAATCAAGATAATTCATTTTTGATTTTGTTTTTATTATAAAAAATTTGATATTTTAATTTACATATATTTTCACATTGTTTATAAAAAACTGATGTGGTAAATACTTTTCGTACATGTGATTATGTTTTATTATTTCCAATTTATTTTATTTTAATTTTCTATATTCAAATCCCTTTTCTAATGTGTCATGAAATGACCAATAACTTATATATAATTTAATTTTATTATGTTGATGGAAATATTCATCATCAAATTTCTTCTCCCCCAACTTTTATTCTAAAAAGGAATCATCATCTTTGATGTGTCGAATTACTTCCATCATTGAAGATACAATTTAATTTTTCATTTTCACCTTCAATGATGCTTGTAAAACCAATATAATTTTAAAATAATACATTATTATCAATATTATAGCATACTTAATGTTCTGTAACAATCATATAGACTAGATATTGAATTAAATGATATATTTTCATGGTGATCATAAAAACCACCAACAGAAATTAAATAATTTTCATTAAGTTTTTATCTAATGATTCTTCATCATATAAGAAAAAATGAGGAATGTTGTCATTTAAATTTATGGAATCATATTATAACCGAGTCATTTAACTTCTTTAGTTTTTCATCTATTCGACATGAAAATCTATAATGAACCAGCCATTGAAACCAAGAAATAAATGCACATGATACAATGAAAATAACAAAATATTATTAATAAATGGGTGGAATAATGTTATAAGAATACAATATATGTTATTATATATATTAATATGTTAATTTAAGATATTAATAATAGTATTTCACCATTATATAAGTGGTTTGAACATGTCAAAATTAAGATGAACATGAGGTAATGAAATTCTAAACCCAATCTCTATTCTTTGGGTTAACCTTCTACTTCATTGATTATGTTTTACTAAGATTATTTGTGAAATTAATTTTGATTATATAGTTTCATATGATGTGGATTTACATTTTATACACATATTTCATTATTTTTATCAATTCTCAAATCAATTATATGATATTTGTATGGTTTTTTTAATTATAAATCCTCATTAAAATTTCCATTTTGATAATATTTAAAAGTAATGTGTTTATGATGGATGAAATAATTTTTTATGGTTATGTTTTGGTCCATGAAATTTTTTTATAATGAATAGTGGGACTTATATATCAATCTAATGCATTAGTTATGTTTATGTTGGAGGTCAACTGTATGGTTACTAAAAGTGTAAATGTGATGGTTACAATAGAAGGTAGTTCTGACAGTCACATTGTAAAGTAGTATACAGGGATACCTTGTAAGGTAGCCATGAAGGTTACTAATCATATGGTATATGTGACAGTTTAAAACAAATGTATGTAATTCCACAAGTTACCTTTATGGTATTTTTTTTAATGTTTCAGGTAAATCTCATATTTTTACAATGTAAATATATAAAACTTATTAGAAATGATGTATGTCTTTGGGAAAATGTTCTGGATATGTTTGTAAGTAATCATGAAGTAATGGGTTCTCTCCATATTTTTATATCCCTCAATAGGATTTTTATACCCATAGAAATTATTAATTTATTATAGGGTTTAAGGATGGGTAAGAGAAAAGAATAATCCAAGATGAACATTCTCAATACATTGGAGGAAAAAAATTCACGTTTTTAAAAAATATTTTAGAATAACTGTGTACTATTCTATTAGTACCCACATTTTATTCTTTTAGATTGATATATTTCAATTATGTCATATTTTTATAAAACTCTAATCCAAATAGATATTTGGGAATGTAAAGAAGAGAATTTGAAAATTATTTATTTTATTATGTAATGATTAATGTAGGGTATTTATAATACCCCCTTGTTAGGTAATATATATTCTAATGAGGAGAATCTCACATGGATCCATTATGTCATAAGACTCATTATATGAATATTAGGCCACATCAGGTCAAATAGTGTTTGAGAACTATTTATAAGGTTCTGATAAGTGATATTTATACCTCAAACTCTCTAATTTTTCGTGACATTATGCCATAGTTAGTGTCTAAATAATTTCCCCCTGGGAATTTTCCCCCTGATGATTACTAGTTCACATTAGATTAATTTCAATGTATATTTTATTTTACACTCTATTTCGGCACACAACAAATTTTTGGGGCCATTTGGGGAATCATAATTGTTTATCTCTAGAAGATACCTTTTGACCCATTTTCCCCATCGTAGAGTGACAATGAATAAACTTTTAGGATTTATTTTGTCAAATATCCACTGAGGGAATAATTAAATATTAGAATTTAAATATCTATGGGGTTAACATAATTGATATTCTAAATTCGGGAAACATAACCCCCACCTAGGTGACATTATATGCCATTTTTACCTTAATATTAAGGCTTCCATTGTATATTTTTTATGAAACATTCATTTGAGGTGATATATATGGTTGTTGTATAAAACAAACTTTTATCACAAAATTATAAGGCATTAAGACTCACTAATGAACTATCCATAGATCCATTTCATTGACTCGTATTCTCTCAAATCCAATATCTATAATAGTATCTCATATTCACTAAGTACATTTTCAAAAATGAACTCAGTGGGGGGACACAATATATAAAGAAGCTTAACTCTTCATATAAAATCATAATATTTAGATTTTTTCCATTTTTTAATAAAAATTGATTATCATTGATGTCAACATTAATAAAAATAAAAATGTATAATTTTAGAACACTAACTTCTATAAGGTCCCCATACATTTTAAAATACACCACTATCCACCCGCACAAAGCCTAAAATGTCATTCAAATACACAAACAAGTTTTTCCAATATAAACATGTAGTATCCCTGGTGGATCACTACAAAAATTGGTTCATTAAATCCCTCATACTGCCTTTTATGTAACATTCAAATCTTTAAAAATTATGTTTCCCCCAAACTTCTATTATAATTGAAATTCTGAAGAAGATAAGTGATCAACGAAATCATTATAAATCTAACCAGTCGAGCCCTCCAATAGATTCTAAGATCAATAATATCACCCTAATCCACATAATAATCATGTTACATTAGAGAACAATATATTCCTAAGAATCAGCACTTTTCTATTATTGGGAATCCCATTAGGCACTTTTATATTGATTATTTACCTTAGGTATCAAAGAAGGTATTTATCAATACCTCAAAACAAATGATATTTTTTTTTGTAAAAGTCATTCCTCATGCCCTCTAAAGTTATCTTTAAGAAATAATGGGCTATAGAAATATTTTTTTAGAACCTGTGTTTATTTTGGAGGTATTTTTTCTGTATACACTGCTCCATATATGGTAGCCTAGTAGTCTTTGTAAATTTCATATAAACAGATTCTTACTTAATTCCATGTTATATGGAATGTATTAGTCAAAGAGATCCATTACCTTAACACCTATAGAACTATGTCAGGGTGATTATATAAATAAATTTGAGATATTCAAATGCCTTCTTAAATGGATACCATATCAATATCAAGATTAATTTTTATCTATGTCCTAGGAACTCAGTATTGCAACATCAAGACATGATTTTCACCTCCTCATACATAAATTTCCAATTATTCATTCCATCGATTTAATTAGAAA
The DNA here is from genome assembly GCA_963277665.1 of Viscum album. Taxonomy (NCBI): domain Eukaryota; kingdom Viridiplantae; phylum Streptophyta; class Magnoliopsida; order Santalales; family Viscaceae; genus Viscum; species Viscum album. The sequence continues at coordinate 1,871,439,344 of OY728159.1, forward strand.
GTAATGTAATGATGAATTATAGATGAAAAATAATGTTTCTTCAGCAAAAAATCATGTGTTTTAATGTCTAGATAACTCATATATTGCTGCATCCGGAATATAAAATGGGAATACCCAATTGATGTAAATTTAGTAGGATGAAATATTTTATATATTCCAGTTTTTATACTCACTAAAATAGAATACTAGTGTGTTTTTCTTTAATATCAGGATAAACATGGCATCTAGAATCATCTGACTATATAGTGGATGAAAATCACAAACATGAAATTGTTAATGTTACTTATCTATGTTATTTATATGGCATGATAAGAAAATATCACATTGAAAGTAGTTTCCCGATTTAACAATATTATCCATTTCATCAGTATGAGTGATAGACCCATAATAAGAAAATGATAACATGTTATTAGCTTCTAAATATTTTTAATAAATATGTATTGGTGAAATAGAAATTTAAATAATATAATGTAAAATTTCTCAAGAAGAAAAGGGAGCATGGATGAATTATTTTGTATAAATGTCCCCTAATTTAACTTTTCTCTACCAAGTAATTGACCCAACAAATTCACCCAAATAATTCACCGATGTTAAGATCGTTTCATATGTTAATAGATCATGTCCCTAAACCTAGTCTAGAGCCCAGGGTAGGACCTCACAGAAGATATTCAACCAACCACTGTGGATAACATCAATGCACTAATGAAAGGATAAACCCACATAAGACCACATGCACTGTTCTTCATGGAGTACTAGAGATATAAAAAATCAGTTAATTTATTTCACTAAGATAATGAATAGATTGAGGGTTTATATCCCAACCTAATATTTATAGCTATTTCCCTAGAGTTTTATATGTGCTATTTGTGCAGGAAATTGATGCAGATGACTTCTGAGAATAGATGTCATATAACAAAAACATGAGATAATCTACTATTATGCCAACAATTATACTCTTTTAAAATACCCATTATTGAGAGTGTGGAACTGAACATATGATTAAACCATCCTTTATAAAATTCGAACCAATCCAATGTGGGTCATTCATTTTTTGGTCCTCTTAATTTAGTAAAAGGATGAATAAATTAAAAAAGTAATATCAAAAACAAAAATTTAAAAAAGTCCAAGTGAAATGAAATTTTTTCCTCCCCAATATCCCAATTTTATTCTCATGTTAAACCTATGGAGGACACCTATGAGACAATGTATCCATTTTTTACATAATAAACTCACTATCATGAGAAAATACCTTCTCATTAGGTTCTTTTTTTACATATAAATAGTAACATTGGTATTCTCATGAGAATATTTTGTAGAAAAAGAGTTGTCTAGTGGCTTGGATTGTCCTGGTCTCTTGAACAGGTCTAGAAAAACCTTATATAGCTTTCTAAATTCATCAACCAATGGGAATTAATCATAATAGAGTGTATTTGAGTTCACTCGTGGTCAAAAACACTTGGAACCTTTTCAAGGAAGTACTTCCTTTCATGTTATAAAATAGTTGGTAGAAGCTCCTTTACCTAATTATAGACATTTGTGAAACTCTTATAATGGAATTTATGGTGACCCCTGAATCTATTGTATTGATTCACCAATTCCCATAACTTAAAGCATCAATTAGCCCATGAATTACAATGATGATTCCCTCAACTAATTACTTGGAATTACTAGGTTAATACATCATCACCTTTCCTTATTACTTCATGGGTTAATCCCCAATCAATTTTCCTTATCATTATTTGGTTGAATCCATCAGAACTTCATCCCAATGTTTCTTAGACAACGAATTTTCATTTACCATAATATAAAATTAGTGAATTCTTATTACATCCCTTTATAATGTAAAACCAAACATTCCCCTATCATATAGAAGTTTCATGAATACCATGGCTTCTATGGCAGAGTTATCATTCAACCATGTTTCCCATTCAAAAAACAAATTATCATGACCTCATCCAAATCCACCAAATGGGAAGAATTATGGTAGAAACACAACTAGGATCCTATTTCAATCATAAATTTCATTGATAAACTGTTTATTTGTGTGTCTCCCATAACTAATTAGGTCCATGGGGATTTTATAATCCTTCAATACCTTTAAAATGTGGTTACAAATTTTAAAGGCATCAGTAGGAATTCATATATGAAAAATCAACACTAGGTGGGAAAAATTACGTGTTTTATTGTACTAGGATCCAAGTGGATTATTGAGTTGAATCAAGGAGAGATGAAACCACAATTGTTATATGACATATATCTACCCTACCATTCCTCTGATTGGGAACATTACTCGTACATGCTACCTGAAATAGGAGGAATATGTCCCTTTTGTTTTCCAATGCCACCGATACAGCAGATGTGTTATCCTTGAAAATCAAATAATTGTGGGTAACCATGTTTGGTCCCTCTCTACTCCTCTATTAATTGTATCTAGGGATCTTAACACATAAGCCCAAAAATATTGTTCAAGTGGAATTACAATAGATTTCAATGAAAAAATACTAGTCAGATAATGATATATTTCATGACAACATCCTCAACATTTAAAAATTAAACTATAGACAAGATTTTAGTGATGAACCCAAGATTCCATATGTGACAAGAATAAGATACCCCATGATAAAAGAATAATATGATTCCCCATAATATATGAGCATCTTTAATTGGGTCAAACCAATTCAATCATTATTATATACTCTCATACAATGTGGTTTATATTCTATTATTTCTTATTCCTCACACCGATCATGAATTATATGGTATTAGAGATAAAAGTTGATCATGCCAAAGGAAAAATTAATAATTCCAATAATCATGGATTTTTATAAGGTATAAATCCCCAACCATTGTATTAGGGACATTTATTTTTATAATCCCTCCTTAATCATCAGTTTTCACATATTTAATAACATAAATAGATGGGATGCAAGAATATAGACTATATAACACAATGTCCTAGCTCTATGAAATAATAATTTAAAATAATGACCTTACCAGAAGACATCAAACTATATGGTACAGTAATGTCATATAACCATAACTATTTCACTCAATCTATGTGGGATTTACATCATATGTTGATAGTATATGTAAGATTCATCCCTAGGTTTTAAACATATCATCATTAATCCCCCATTTCATCCTCATTCGTCCATATTCCTCATGATAATATCCCATCCCTTCCCTCACATTCCTATGTTATTGTGATATTAGACACCCATTTAATTCCAGTAATATTACCTATCTATTATCCTTTTATTAGTCCATATTCCTAAAAATATCATTCCACCACATGTAGATCCATTACTTTTGGATGAGAACCTTATCTTGTCATACGTTCAATAATCTTGGTGATATCACACTTACTCTAGTAGGGGGATCCACTAATATTTTTTAATATTTAATGAATATTTTTTAAAAAATCATTATTAATGGTTGTTAATATATTATTTCATGTAATGAAATGTTTTATTAATGTATTTATAATTTTTTTAATGAATTAATTTAAATAAAATTGATTAAAAATGATTATATTATAAAATTAAGAGTTCACATTTAAAATTTATGATATAATTTTTCTTGGTGTTTTAATATTGTGTAGGTAATTAAATTTCCACCCCATGTTCTAAGGGTTGTCACTATGATTTTCTCATCCTTGCATCCAATGATAAATAAACCTTTAATATGCTTCCAACAATAGAGACCATCACTTTTCATAAATTTAAATTATATATCATTTATAGAATATAGAAAACATGATACAAGTAGATGACCAAAGACCATACTAGTCTAGTTCCTTTAGATACTTATAAACATAAAAAATGACACATAAGTTCGCTAGATTATATGCAACTAGTTTCTTCTGGACTAGCACCCTTCTTAAAAACATGAAACAGAATACATATCTTCATAAATAGGGAATGGAAACATAAAATTATGTGATATAAACTGCCCAGTAAGGGTAACAAAGGGAGATTTATAAGCATAATAATGAGAATAATGGTATTAGAACATTATCAAGAAAATAAGAGATCATACCATCCATATCAAACATCATATACAAGAATCATGGAATAAGTCTTGGAATCTCATAATACATTAATCACCATGAAATAAATAACATAAGCCATGAAAGTGTAACATAGGAATAAAAATGGAATTTTTTCATACACATAATGATATAATATGATTTACATAATAGATAAGGATTCATTTCTAATACCATATATTTCGTATGGTTTCAGTCCCCATAACAACTTAGTAGTCATGGTATACTCACATGGCCATATTTCTAGCATGAGTTCACTCTTCATACCATATTGGTAGTCATGGTTCACTCTCATGTCCATCATAGTAGTCACATATCATTTCAAACACATATTAGTCTATCTCATGTGATATAAATCCTTACCTAATGATTTGGAGGTAAATATATTTCCCCCCAATGTCATAGTGAAATCATACAAATGTGTTCCATATTAACAGAAATATTAATATCATAAGTAGTGGACGAAGACATGTTTCACAATTAATTTATCATAAGCATTCCTCGTGAAAAGTAGGTGGATTCAAAAGCATACAACCCATGAATGAGAAAGAGGTTTCATAAACATCATGGAATAAGAACATAATTAATTAAAATAATGAATATGAATGGAAACATTGTAAAATTTCTTGATAGAGTCATGAGTAACATGAATGTATGTTATATTACATTGGAAATAATTTTGAAAGATATTATAAAAACATTTCTTGAGTAAAATATTCTTTCTGCATAGAAAATTCATTTGAAAACATTAAACCATTTTGAAAATATTTTTATTTGAAAATAGTTTTTAAAACATATAAAGGAGGAATTGATCATCATTAAAAAATTATAAATCCCGTTTCATGGAAAATGGGAATCAAATATATTTTTAGAACATGGTTTTTGAATACAATATATTTACAACCAAAAAGAGAGACAATTATATTTTACCTAAAACAATTATCATAAGTAACAAATAGTGGATAAATGGCACTAACACAATGATAAATCATGAATAAATAAAGGATAAGTAAACTCATGAGTGTTCATTATAGATGGATCATAATATTCGTTCAAAGGAAGTATAAAAATAAAAAAATCATTAAAAAGATATGATATTATTTCAATAAGCTCTTATAACATGGAATCATGGGATGATACTCTACATGTAGGAAAATGAAATGAAATTAAGCTTAATATATCACGAAAATAATTAAATTCATGATATAACATGTAAAATTTTATTATATAAACCATATAAAATAATTTTTCTGTATAAAAAAACATTAGTCTCAAACAAAAAAATTGAGACGAACATATTTTACCAATTTGGTAACTTTTGAATCCAAAATCCCATGAAATTATGATCATAAAACTGATATCTGAATAACCATTAATAAAAGGACATTATTTATGAAGATGCTAGATTTTCATGGAAAGCTGTTGAAAATATATTATTTAAGGTATGTTGAGGGAATTTTTTGAGGGATACTTATCTTATATTGAATTCCTTGAACTAGTTCACATTATAAATAGTTACCAGACTAGTTGGCGGTAAGGCCTGAAGACAGCCTCCCCATATGTGAATACTAGAGGTTGGTACTAGAAGTGATAGTTTAATTGTTGTTTGGTTGGAGTAATTTATCCTATATATTAGTACTAAATATATTATAATAATTGTAAATTAAATTTAGTGGAATATACATAAAACTTATGACATAAAAATAAATATCTTACTAATGCAGTGATTAATAAATGGGAAACCATGCATCGACATACTATGTTAATATATTAGTAGTCAGCATAAAATATGAACTATATACAAACTGAATATATAGGAAAATATATGTATAAAAAATGCCCCATATCCTATAGGAAGACATATTACATATTTTCCACCAAACACCGGGACTATTATACTTTTTTTTTCTAAAGTGAAAAAAATTAATGTGTTATAAAAATTGAAAATGGATCTATGGTATATAATCAATGTTTCCATGACTCAGGATATCCATATGTAGATTTCATATTTAAATAACTCATTATCCATATAATTTAACCAATGTAACATGGATCTCCATGCTGATCAAGTTTTATAAAGGATAAGAAAAATCAAGTCCAATAATGATGGATTCCATGCCTCATGTTTCATTAAATAATCAATGGGACACCATTACATATAATGAGGAATTTCATGTCTAATTATTTTAGATTAATAAATAAGTAACACTATTTTTTGATGATAACATGATGAAATTAAACAAGATAATGTAGTATTTTAGAAACTAAAATAAAAAAACAAATATTTAGAGTATGTGTGAAAAATAATGACCAAAATTGAGGCATGTGAGACATACATGATAGTTTCTAGTCGGTTAGATAGATGCATTGATAACAAACATGATGAAAAATGCTGGAATAATATGTTTAGAGGACATGAGTTTGAAGAATAATTTCTTGGGTTTCTACATGAGAGAGAACTGATTCGCTATCACCCGAATGAAAAACAATGAAATTAATCTAAACAGGGCTTGATATAATTTTTAAATGATTTATCGCATCAGTTATTTAGTAATTGATGTGAAATAGTGTTTTTCATTACATTTAATGATTTGGTTGTTATATAACTGATTTGATAATTTTATTTATAACATCATTTATATAATAATCAATGTGATAAAGAAATGTCACTTTTTTGTCACTCTAGTTATTGAATAATCATAGAAGAAAATGAGATTTAACACGTCAGTTATAGAATAACTGAGGTGATAAAGTGATATTCTCAATATAACTTGTCATTTATATAATAAAACCTTTGATAAATCAAGATAATTCATTTTTGATTTTTTTTTATTATAAAAAATTTGATATTTTAATTTACATATATTTTCACATTGTTTATAAAAAACTGATGTGGTAAATACTTTTCGTACATGGGATTATGTTTTATTATTTTCGATTTATTTTATTTTAATTTTCTATATTCAAATCCCTTTTCTAATGTGGAATGAAATGACCAATAACTTATATATAATTTAATTTTATTATGTTGATGGAAATATTCATCATCAAATTTCTTCTCCCCCAACTTTTATTCTAAAAAGGAATCATCATCTTTGATGTGTCGAATTACTTCCATCATTGAAGATACAATTTAATTTTTCATTTTCACCTTCAATGATGGTTGTAAAACCAATATAATTTTAAAATAATACATTATTATCAATATTATAGCATACTTAATGTTCTGTAACAATCATATAGACTAGATATTGAATTAAATGATATATTTTCATGGTGATCATAAAAACCACCAACATAAATTAAATAATTTTCATTAAGTTTTTATCTAATGATTCTTCATCATATAAGAAAAAATGAGGAATGTTGTCATTTAAATTTATGGAATCATATTATAACCGAGTCATTTAACTTCTTTTGTTTTTCTTCTATTCGACATGAAAATCTATAATTAACCAGACATTGAAACCAAGAAATAAATGCACATGATACAATGAAAATAACAAAATATTATTAATAAATGGGTGAAATAATCTTATAAGAATTCAATATATGTAATTATATATATTAATATGTTAATTTAATATATTAATAATAGTATTTCACCATTATATAAGTGGTTTGAACATGTCAAAATTAAGATGAACATGAGGTAATGAAATTCTAAACCTAATCTCCATTCTTTGGGTTAACCTTCTACTTCATTGATTATGTTTTACTAAGATTATTTGTGAAATTAATTTTGATTATATAGTTTCATATGATGTGGATTTACATTTTATACACATATTTCATTATTTTTATCAATTCTCAAATCAATTATATGATATTTGTATGGTTTTTTTAATTATAAATCCTCATTAAAATTTCCATTTTGATAATATTTAAAAGTAATGTGTTTATGATGGATGAAATAATTTTTTATGGTTATGTTTTGGTCCATGAAAATTTTTTATAATGAATAGTGGGACTTATATATCAATCTAATGCATTAGTTATGTTTATGTTGGAGGTCAGCTGTATGGTTACTAAAAGTGTAAATGTGATGGTTACAACAGAAGGTAGTTCTGACAGTCACATTGTAAAGTAGTATACAGGGATACCTTGTAAGGTAGCCATGAAGGTTACTAATCATATGGTATATGTGACAGTTTAAAACAAATGTATGTAATTCCACAAGTTACCTTTATGGTATTATTTATGTTTTTTATGTTCCAGGTAAATCTCATATTTTTACAATGTAAATATATAAAACTTATTAGAAATGATGTATGTCTTTGGGAAAATGTTCTTGATATGTTTGTAAGTAATCATGAAGTAATGGGTTATCTCCATATTTTTATATCCCTCAATAGGATTTTTATACCCATAGAAATTATTAATTTATTATAGGGTTTAAGGATGGGTAAGAGAAAAGAATAATCCAAGATGAACATTCTCAATACATTGGAGGAAAAAAATTCACGTTTTTAAAAAATATTTTAGAATAATTGTGTACTATTCTATTAGTACCCACATTTTATTCTTTTAGATTGATATATTTCAATTATGTCATATTTTTATAAAACTATAATCTAAATAGATATTTTGGAATGTAAAGAAGAGAATTTGAAAATTATTTATTTTATTATGTAATGATTAATGTAGTGTACTTATAATACCCCCTTGTTAGGTAATATATATTCTAATGAGGAGAATCTCACATGGATCCATTATGTCATAAGACTCATTATATGAATATTAGGCCACATCAGGTCAAATAGTGTTTGAGAACTATTTATAAGGTTATGATAAGTGATATTTATACCTCAAACTCTCTAATTTTTCGTGACATTATGCCATAGTTAGTGTCTAAATAATTTCCCCCTGGGCATTTTCCCCCTGATGATTACTAGTTCACATTAGATTAATTTCAATATATATTTTATTTTACACTCTATTTCGGCACACAACCAATTTTTGGGGCCATTTGGGGAATCATAATTGTTTATCTCTAGAAGATACATTTTGACCCATTTTCCCCATCGTAGAGTGACAATGAATAATCTTTTAGGATTTATTTTGTCAAATATCCACTGAGGGAATAACTAAATATTAGCATTTAAATATCTATGGGGTTAACATAATTGATATTCTAAATTCGGGAAACTTAACCCCCACCTAGGTGACATTATATGCCATTTTTACCTTAATATTAAGGCTTTCATTGTATATTTTTTATGAAACATTCATTTGAGGTGATATATATGGTTGTTGTATAAAACAAACTTTTAACACAAAATTATAAGGCATTAAGACTCACTAATGAACTATCCATAGATCCATTTCATTGACTCGTATTCTCTCAAATCCAATATCTATAATAGTATCTCATATTCACTAAGTACATTTTCAAAAATGAACTCAGTGGGGGGACACAATATATAAAGAAGCTGAACTCTTCATATAAAATCATAATATTTAGATTTTTTCCATTTTTTAATAAAAATTTATTATCATTGATGTCAACATTAATAAAAATAAAAATGTATAATTTTAGAACACTAACTTCTATAAGGTCCCCATACATTTTAAAATACACCACTATCCACCCGCACAAAGCCTAAAATGTCATTCAAATACACAAACATGTTTTTCCAATATAAACATGTAGTATCCCTGGTGGATCACTACAAATATTTGTTCATTAAATCCCTCATACTGCCCTTTATGTAACATTCAAATCTTTAAAAATTATGTTTCCCCCAAACTTCTATTATAATTTCAATTCTGAAGAAGATAAGTGATCAACGAAATCATTATAAATCCAACCAGTCGAGCCCTCCAATAGATTCTATGATCAATAATATCACCCTAATCCACATAATAATCATGTTACATTAGAGGACAATATATTCCTAAGAATCAACACTTTTCTATTATTGGGAATCCCATTAGGAACTTTTATATTGATTATTTACCATAGGAATCAAAGAAGGTATTTATCAATACCTCAAAACAAATGATATTTTTTTTGTAAAAGTCATTCCTCATGCCCTCAAAGGTTATCTTTAAGAAATAATGGGCTATAGAAATATTTTTTTAGAACCCATGTTTATTTTGGAGGTATTTTTTCTGTATACACTGCTCCATATATGGTAGCCTAGTAGTCTTTGTAAATTTCATATAAACAGATTCTTACTTAATTCCATGTTATATGGAATGTATTAGTCAAAGAGATCCATTACCTTAACACCCATAGAACTATGTCAGAGTGATTATATAAATAAATTTGAGAGATTCAAATGCCTTCTTAAATGGATACCATATCAATATCAAAATTAATTTTTATCTATGTCTTAGGAACTCAGTATTGCAACATCAAGACATGATTTTCACCTCCTCATACATAAATTTCCAATTATTCATTCCATCAATTTTATTAGAAAGTAATGTAATGATGAATTATAGATGAAAAATAATGTTTCTTCAGCAAAAAATCATGTGTTTTAATGTCTAGATAACTCATATATTGCTGCATCCGGAATAAAAAATGGGAATACCCAATTGATGTAAATTTAGTCGGATGAAATATTTTATATATTCTAGTTTTTATACTCACTAAAATAGAATACTAGTGTGTTTTTCTTTAATATCAGGATAAGCATGGCATCTAGAATCATCTGACTATATAGTGGATGAAAATCACAGACATGCAATTGTTAATGTTACTTATCTATGTTATTTATAAGGCATGATAGGAAAATATCACATTGAAAGTAGTTTCCTGATTTAACAATATCATACATTTCATCAGTATGAGTGATAGACCCATAATAAGAAAATGATAACATGTTATTAGCTACTAAATATTTTTAATAAATATGTATTGGTGAAATAGAAATTTAAATAATATAATGTAAAATTTCTCAAGAAGAAAAGGGATCATGGATGAATTATTTTGTATAAATGTCCCCTAATTTAGCTTTTCTCTACCAAGTAATTGACCCAACAAATTCACCCAAATAATTCACCGATGTTAAGATCGTTTCATATGTTAATAGATCATGTCCCTAAACCTAGTCTAGAGCCCAGGGTAGGACCTCACAGAAGATATTCAACCAACCACTGTGGATAACATCAATGCACTAATGAAAGGATAAAACCCACATAAGACCACATGCACTGTTCTTCATGGAGTACTAGAGATATAAAAAATCAGTTAATTTATTTCACTAAGATAATGAATAGATTGAGGGTTTATATCCCAACCTAATATTTATAGCTATTTCGCTAGAGTTTTATATGTGCTATTTGTGCAGGAAATTGATGCAGATGACTTCTGAGAATATATGTCATATAACAAAAACATGAGATAATCTACTATTATGCCAACAATTATACTATTTTAAAATACCCATTATTGAGAGTGTGGAACTGAACATATGATTAAACCATCCTTTATAAAATTAGAACCAATCCAATGTGGGTCATTCATTTTTTGGTCCTCTAAATTTAGTAAAAGGATGAATAAATTAGAAAAGTAATATCAAAAACAAAAATTTAAAAAAGTCCAAGTGAAATGAAATTTTTTCCTCCCCAATATCCCAATTTTATTCTCATGTTAACCCTATGGAGGACACCTATGAGACAATGTATCCTTTTTTTACATAATAAACTCACTATCATGAGAAAATACCTTCTCATTAGGTTCTTATTTTACATATAAATAGTAACATTGGTATTCTCATGAGAATATTTTGTAGAAAAAGAGTTGTCTAGTGGCTTGGATTGTTCTGGTCTCTTGAACAGGTCTAGAAAAACCTTATATGGCTTTCTAAATTCATCAACCAATGGGAATTAATCATAATAGAGTGTATTTGAGTTCACTCGTGGTCAAAAACACTTGGAACCTTTTCAAGGAAGTACTTCCTTTCATGTTATAAAATAGTTGGTAGAAGCTCCTTTACCTAATTATAGACATTTGTGAAACTCTTATAATGGAATTTATGGTGACCCCTAAATCTATTATTATGATTCACCAATTCCCATAACTTAAAGAATTAATTAACCCAAGAATTACCATGATGATTCCCTCAAATAATTACTTGGAATTACTAGGTTAATACATCATCACCTTTCCTTATTACATCATGGGTTAATCCCCAATCAATTTTCCTTATCATTATTTGGTTGAATCCATCAGAACTTCATCCCAATGTTTCTTAGACAACGAATTTTCATTTACCATAATATAAAATTAGTGAATTCTTATTACATCCCTTTATAATGTAAAACCAAACATTCCCCTCTCATATAGAAGTTTCATGAATACCATGGCTTCCATGGCAGAGTTATCATTCAACCATGTTTCCCATTCAAAAAACAAATTATCAAGACCTCATCCAAATCCACCAAATGGGAAGAATTATGGTAGAAACACTACTAGGATCCTATTTCAATCATAAATTTCATTGATAAACTGTTTATTTGTGTGTCTCCCATAACTAATTAGGTCCATGGGGATTTTATAATCCTTCAATACCTTTAAAATGTGGTTACAAATTTTAAAGGCATCAGTAGGAATTCATATATGAAAAATCAACACTAGGTGGGAAAAATTACGTGTTTTATTGTACTAGGATCCAAGTGGATTATTGAGTTGAATCAAGGAGAGATGACACCACAATTGTTATATGACATATATCTACCCTACCATTCCTCTGATTGGGAACATTACTCATACATGCTACCTGAAATAGGAGGAATATGTCCCTTTTGTTTTCCAATGCCACCGATACAGCAGATGTGTTATCCTTGAAAATCAAATAATTGTGGGTAACCATGTTTGGTCCCTCTCTGCTCCCATATTAATTGTATCTAGGGATCTTAACACATAAGCCCAAAAATATTGTTCAATTGGAATTACATTAGATTTCAATGAAAAAATACTAGTCAGATAATGATATATTTCATGACAACATCCTCAACATTTAAAAATTAAACTATAGACATGATTTTAGTGATGAACCCAAGATTCCATATGTGACAAGAATAAGATACCCCATGATACAAGAATAAGATGATTCCCCATAATATATGGGCATCTTTAATTGGGTCAAACCAAATCAATAATTATTATATACTCTCATACAATGTGGTTTATATTCTATTATTTCTTATTCCTCACACTGATCATGAATTATATGGTATTAGAGATAAAAGTTGATCATGCCAAAGGAAAAATTAAGAATTCCAATAATCTTGGATTTTTATAAGGTATAAATCCCCAACCATTGTATTAGGGACATTTATTTTTATAATCCCTCCTTAATCATCAGTTTTCACATATTTAATAACATAAATAGATGGGATGCAAGAATATAGACTATATAACACAATGTCCTAGCTCTATGAAATAATAATTTAAAATAATGACCTTACCAGAAGACATCAAACTATATGGTACAGTAATGTCATATAACCATAACTATTTCACTCAATCTATGTGGGATTTACATCCTATGTTGATCGTATATGTAAGATTCATCCCTAGGTTTTAAACCTATCATCATTAATCCCCCATTTCATCCTCATTGGTCCATATTCCTCATGATAATATCCCATCCCTTCCCTCACATTCCTATGTTATTGTGATATTAGACACCCATTTAATTCCAGTAATATTACCTATCTATTATCCTTTTATTGGTCCATATTCCTAAAAATATCATTCCAACACATGTAGATCCCTTACTTTTGGATGAGAACCTTATCTTGTCATACGTTCAATAATCTTGGTGATATCACACTTACTCTAGTAGGGGGATCCACTAATATTTTATAATATTTAATGAATATTTTTTAAAAAATCATTATTAATGGTTGTTAATATATTATTTCATGTAATGAAATGTTTTATTAATGTATTTATAATTTTTTTGATGAATTAATTTAAATAAAATTGATAAAAAATGATTATATTATAAAATTAAGTGTTCACATTTAAAATTTATGATATAATTTTTCTTGGTGTTTTAATATTGTGTAGGTAATTAAATTTCCACCCCATGTTCTAAGGGTTGTCACTATGATTTTCTCATCCTTGCATCCAATGATAAATAACCCTTTAATATGCTTCCAACTATAGAGACCATCACTTTTCATAAATTTAAATTATATATCATTTATAGAATATAGAAAACATGATACAAGTAGATGCCCAAAGACCATACTAGTCTAGTGCCTTTAGATACTTATAAACATAAAAAATGACACATAATTTCGCTAGATTATATGCAACTAGTTTCTTCTGGACTAGCACCCTTCTTAAAAACATGAAACAGAATACATATCTTCATAAATAGGGAATGGAAACATAAAATTATGTGATATAAACTGCCCAGTAAGGGTAACAAATGGATATTTAAAAGCATAATAATGATAATAATGGTATTAGAACATTATCAAGAAAATAAGAGATCATACCATCCATATCAAACATCATATACAAGAATCATGGAATAAGTCTTGGAATCTCATAATACATTAATCACCATGAAATAAATAACATAAGCCATGAAAGTGTAACATAGGAATAAAAATGGAATTTTTGCATACACATAATGATATAATATGATTTACATAATAGATAAGGATTCATTTCTAATACCATATATTTCGTATGGTTTCAGTCCCCATAACAACTTAGTAGTCATGGTATACTCACATGGACATATTTCTAGCATGAGTTCACTCTTCATACCATATTGGTAGTCATGGTTCACTCTCATGTCCATCATAGTAGTCACATATCATTTCAAACACATATTATTCTATCTCATGTGATTTAAATCCTTACCTAATGATTTGGATGTAAATATATTTCCCCCCAATGTCATAGAGAAATCATACAAATGTGTTCCATATTAACAGAAATATTAATATCATAAGTAGTGGACGAAGACATGTTTCACAATTAATTTATCATAAGCATTACTCGTGAAAAGTAGGTGGATTCAAAAGCATACAACCCATGAATGAGAAAGAGGTTTCATAAACATCATGGAATAAGAACATAATTAATTAAAATAATGAATATGAATGGAAACTTTGTAAAATTCTTTGATAGAGTCATGAGTAACATGAATGTATGTTATATTACATTGGAAATAATTTTGAAAGATATTATAAAAACATTTCTTGAGTAAAATATTCTTTCTGCATAGAAAATTCATTTTAAAACATTAAACCATTTTGAAAATATTTTTATTTGAAAATAGTTTTTAAAACATATAAAAGAGGAATTGATCATCATTAAAAAATTATAAATCCCGTTTCATGGAAAATGGGAATCAAATATATTTTTAGAACATGGTTTTTGAATACAATATATTTACAACCAAAAAGAGAGACAATTATATTTTACCTAAAACAATTATCATAAGTAACAAAGAGTGGATAAATGGCACTAACACAAAGATAAATCATGAATAAATAAAGGATAAGTAAACTCATGAGTGTTCATTATAGATGGATCATAATATTCGTTCAAAGGAAGTATAAAAATAAAAAAATCATTAAAAAGATATGATATTATTTCAATAAGCTCTTATAACATGGAATCATGGGATGATACTCTACATGTAGGAAAATGAAATGAAATTAAGCTTAATATATCCCGAAAATAATTAAATTCATGATATAACATGTAAAATTTTATTATATAAACCATATAAAATAATTTTTCTGTATAAAAAAACATTAGTCTCAAACAAAAAAATTGAGATGAACATATTTTACCAATTTGGTAACTTTTGAATCCAAAATCCCATGAAATTATGATCATAAAACTGATATCTGAATAACCATTAATAAAAGGACAATAGATAGAGAATAATATCCTGGGTAGTACGTACACCACATAAAAGGAAAGAGTGGTGAACATAGCTTGTATCTCACATAAAAAATTTGAGATGTAATCCCCTAAACTTGTATATTGACTCTCATCATACTCATTCGAACCACCTATAAAATAAATATAAATATATAGAAAATTTTATAAAAAATCATATTCTTATAAATAATACCATATATTTTCTGATAATGACATTATATTTCTCTCTTGTAAACAATCCTACGATAAGGTTTCACATTGGGTAAAATTCATTTTGATCATTACATGTGTATTAATTTGTTATATCTTTGGTCCTTTTATGTATATCATGATTACATAAATTAAAAAATTATATAAATATAATATATATTATTTATAATTTTATTATAATAATATATAGAATATATATTTATGATATGGAATACATCGTTCATGGAGACGGTAAGCTATATGTATACATAAACATTGTTTCCATTTTTATTATCGTTTTGAAAGAAAGAAATAAAATAAAATATATTTATATATGTATAAAATTTCATTAATGTACAATTATAATGCAATATCTATTATATATTTTTTCTAAAAACCTCCTTAATAAATTTCATCTAATATATGAATGAATCATATAACTATGAGGGGGTAGTAGTCCACACTTAATCAAACGATATTATACTATCAACATAAAATGAAAAGTAAAAAAGCTATGTTTTATAAAAGGAATATAGAAGATTAAATACATAATAACTATAATATAAAACATATATAAATAGAGTTTCCATCATAATGTCTTCCATGAGAGGCAGTAAAAGAAAAAATGAACAATTATCAATTAGTGAGGAATTAGTTCCCTACACACATAAATTGTATGTTTGTTACACATTATATTGATGTGTTTATAAATTTAGGTTGAAAAAATACTATAAAAACATCCTACTATATTTATTATAACAGTTCTATTATAAAATAATGGAGTAATGATAATTTAGGTGTGGATAAGGAAAATAAAAAAAGGATCTTGAGAGAAGTTATTGCCTCTTAATCAGGTAACTCCTATTAGTTTGTGAAATAATACATTCTTGGAACACATTTTGTCCAAGGGGAGGATTATATTAAGAAGGTATGTAGGTTTTTTATTGTATTGGTCAGGTATTGGTCGTACCATTATGGTTAGTATTTTTTGACGAAGAGGGATATTTGGTGGCCCTTTGTAGGGAAAGGAAAGGACTGACATGGTCTTTTTTATGGAAGGTTCGGTGAACCAATGTTTGAACATAAAAAAGTCATACCAAACAATAAAAACAAAATAAATAATTGTTAATTTCTAAACAATATCCATTAAATGGGTTTTGGATAATTTTTTAAGTCTTTTTGGGAGTTAAATTTACGGTTTAGTTATTAATTAAGCTAAATTTTACCTTAATCGATATAATTAATTTTAATTACATTCAATAATATTTTTGTTAATAAATAAAGTGGAAATTATTTTACAATATAATTTTTATGATTCCAAATAAGGAATCCATTCTTCCAAATTTCAATAAAATAAGTGGTAAAAAATAATTTAGAATTAATCTCGTAGTTGTGTCGACAAAAATGGTTTTTCTCAAAAAATTCCCAAACGATCTCCCTTTGATAATTCTGAAAATATAAATAAAAAAATAAATTTTATGTCATCAAATTAAATTTTTAAATTTTTCTAAAAATAATTTCTTTATTTTTCATTGAAGGAAATTAAAAAGAGTTTATTCAAGAAAACAATGTTTTTAAACACGAAATTACTTTACCAAAAATCATATATTTCATTATAAATATGTTTTACTCAAATATAAAAATTTATAAACAATATTTAAAAAATATTTATTATTATTAATATAATTATGTCTAATTACTTGGTAATAATTATCTCATTTAAATAGTTAAAATAATAAAAATATTTTTCATAGAAACATCAGTATTTCCTGTAATGTATGCTGAGTCTGTGTTTCGTTCAATGTATATTAAGTTGTTTCCATGTAATATACACCAATTTAGTTTTGTGTGAATGGAATTTTCTACATAGTGTAATGAAATACATAAATGAATGTTTATGTTATTTGAAAAAAAGCTAAATAAAAAGTGGGGTGTTGCACGTCAAATAATCGAATTGAGCCACTGGATCACAAAAAATATGACAAATCATTGCCAATTGTTTCCCTAGATGACCTCCACCATATAGGGGTGTGTGAATTTTCATCAACATTATCACCATAGAGAGAATCAGCGTCATCCAAGTTGGGTGGGGAAAATCAACATTTGAAATTCCACTAATTCCTCCCACTAAATGACAAACCTCGACTTGTTATGTCCTATTCAGAAATCAGGAATGGGAACTCCCTTAGGTACACTATTAATTGACCAAGGCAAGAGGTGCGTACAATAAAATAATTCCGACCCTACCGGGGTCGAAGCCAAAAAATCCCAATATGCACTATGTTTTGAATAATGGCCCTAGAGATGATAGTGAAGTTCAAATATATTGTGACGAAAGTAATGTACCAAACATCATTTCCCGATATGCCTCTGTGTATGTCGTGAATATTAATGTGGAGGATATTGTGGATCATGGAAAAAATTCATAGGTCGTCAACATGAAAAACACACACCAGAACAGGGTGTTTTGGATGCACCAAATGAGGATTCACACTCACAGTACCAAATATGACTAAAAAAACAAGAGAATATGAATACTAAGTTTCTAAATTAATGTTATAACATTTACAAACAAATAAATGAAAGGCATGACAACATCATAATTTTATTATGATAGAGTGGAGGTTCCCTCCATGGAGGAATAACGATCACAATACAAGTGTTGGATACATGCTCCAAGACAACTCAGCGGGGAGCTTCTCAGGTTCAATATTCCCACTGGGTATCATCTTCAAGTAGAGTTGAATATTCTCCCTCACATTGATGATATTCAAGTAGGTGAATCATCTTAGCATTAAATTTGATCTCAACCAATACATGTAGTCTACATAAATGAGAATGTTGAAAATGATCATGAATTTCCTTCATTTTGGTGACATCCAATTCCTCACTAGTGAAATAATTCAATTATTTGATGAATTGAAAATCATCTGGTAATGAAGTTAAGGACACCTCATCATCCCTTGCCTTCTCTATAAGGGTGGTAGATAGCTCAGAAAATAGTTCCCCTTATGTTGATGAATGTCATAGTGTCCATGGATATGTGAATGGAGGCCATGGAAGGGAGACAGACACTTGTGAAAGATAATAGAAATCCATATCCCAAATGAGAGGATGAAACTCCAAATCCAGTCGACATCATAAATTATACCTTCTCTATATTATATGGAATACGTGACCATGAACAACATCTCATACACTTCAAATATCGATGTGGGATGATGATTGTCTATTGAGATCTACAGGAGGCAAAAAAAATAGGGTGTCTCATACGAATACTGACCAGGCCAACAATTGTTTTGTAAAAAAATGTCCTAGTAGGATACATAATATGATATGAGGACCTTCATTATCAGTTCCTTTACCAATTTTGTTTTAAAATAAAAGAACTATTATCTACCTAATTAACTGTAACAAACAAGAGAATGAGAGGAAGTATGAATTCATAAAGAGGTGGGAATGTTTAACCTACTCACCCAACATCCCTCTCTCACAATATAAAATGATGGAAATATGTGATGAAAACTTTTGGGATGATTTGTAGACACCTATGATCCCCATAAAGTATTCAGGTGTGGTCAGGGAGTGTTTGGAAATGGAACAATTTCATGAGGATGATCGTTAGGGAACATGATCCAAAAATAGATCCATTCCCACAACACTGGGGGAATGGCCATGAAGAGAATAAGTTGTAACAATAAATCTCATTCCAACATCAATTCCCATCCAATAAGAAATCATGGGTCTATATATCTCAACACATCATTTCAAGTGGAGAAAAAAATAAAATGATCCTTTCCTAGAAGCATGGATAAATTAGGTTCACTCAGAATTTGTGGAATGGATGAAAACGGAACAATCCTTATAGAATGAACATGTCCTAATTTATTTATTACTAGCTATGGATAATAATATTCTTAAGATTCTATATCATAGGAATTCTATTAATGTCTACCTCACTGACCATCTTGACTAGTTCCCATACCATAGAATGATATGTCAAAATATCTTGGACTATTTAATCTTCAAATAAATCCATCAAGGCATTTTAAATATTGGACAAGTGTAACTATACCAGTCCCCATTATAGGTGGAGTGAAAACCTATTTTATATTGAGAAGTAGAGGATAGTTGGCAGAATGTTCTCTCCAGGTGTGTGTGAATTGTCAAAAATTGAATAACTCAAAAATTGTTAGTCGAGATCATGCCCCCTCTGAGAGCACAACTACATAGACCCACAATAGCTCCACCACATAAATTTGTAACATAAAATAATCCTCCCAATGGTTGGTTTGATAACTATAGATAGGAGGAAATAAAAGAGGAAGAATCATATTATCATTCAATGTAGGCTCTGACCCTTCTATATTTCTTCCCTACAACATATGTAGCATGGGCCCTACCCCACCAAATGGAATCCTCATCTAAATAATACTTCAAATTTTGTCTCTCAACATGATTCAAATGAAATACCATTAATAAAATGAACATTATGACTTAGAAAACGAGATCCCTACTTATAATTGTGTAACAGGAGGCTAGATCTGTTGAAACCAAGGATACAAAATACATTGAAAATGTGGAAGGACCTAATATTCAAGTCATGTACCAATGGAGAATATATATGTAGTTGAGACTTGTGGGAAACCATTCTAGAAGACTCAAAATAGGCAGAATGGAGTCCCTGAGACCTTTAGCAATCACTCCCATCTTCTTGTCTTTCTTTGTCACTTAACATGGGTTTAGTCCATTCAACCCATGAAATAGGTAAGGCCATAAAAACCATCACCACTAGAAATAGATATTCAACTAAATTCTGTATAAGAAGAAGGCCCATCTACCTTAAATTCTTCAACTTCTGAACCCCATTCCCATGAACATAACCATATCGGGAAGTGACGATCTCTGGCAGAGAAGTAAAATATTTTGTAATTGTTATATTTTTTACTTGATAACATCTCAGTCATCGTTTTACTTAATCATTTAAAAGATAGCAGGGAGTCACTTTTTGAATCCTTCCAGAGCCCATGGGAGTCCAAGAATGAATTCACTATAGCAAAGGTCAATCATGTGGAGACTGTGTGCTCAAAAATGTCATGTCTCCATCTCATTCACTGAACATAATCACGAGGAGTCCATATATGTCCACATCATACCCCTATATGTTTCATACAGATTTGATAATGTCAACTTCTAGATGGCTTTAATTGAAAATGGTTCTAGGATCAATCTCATCCTAGTTTGAACCCTCCAACATTCAGTATAATTTCATGGAGAACAATCACACATAAGGATGACCATTAAAGGGTTTGACATGCATGGGAAAAGATCTTTGGGATTGATAAAAATCAAATCCATGTTTGGGGAACTCACATATGACATTTGGATCATAGTAATATAGGAAGAAACCATATAAAATGTCTTATTCAAGAGGCCCTATATCCACATCCAGTTGGAAATACCTTCAACATTCCAATAGTTTCTAATGTATTACATCGATAGAATAGTCATCATACTTTTAGGTGACAACGTACCATTATATTCTCATAGAGAAACATATGCTAACGAATATTTATATAATAATGGAGGTACGAAACCAATGGAAGACTGTGATATACCAGTCGTAGAATATAAATGGTTTGGGAACCACCCCTATGAATCCATAGAGTATGATAAAAAATGAATATGTTCTCCCCATAAATATGGTCGAGGTAAAAAAATCTGGTCCCGAAGATCCAAACCCTTCCTCTCCTTAGTGACAGTGTAAAAAAGAAATCATCTATGACATCACCCTTCAATGAATTAAATAGAAAGGGATGATGATGTCACTTATAATAGCCCTTTTCAGCATGATTGTTACCAGGAATTCCCTAGATTACCATCATGACCTGAAAATATATCCACATAAGAAGAGATAAAAGATTATAAGGATGACCTCAAGAATTCCCCCTAGAATTCAACGAAGGTGGCTCCACCACCATTGACAAAATTAGGTTGATATATATAGGAATAGTAGAAGACCCCTGACCTACTCTGATTAGTTCTACCATTACCCTTGATGGGAATGAGATGTACATTTCATTTCATAAGAGTCATTGATATGTGATCTCTTGTAACTATATAGATATTCCTTGACTAAATGTAAATACCGAAACACACTATCTCGGATTACCTAATGAGAATTGAGGCTTTAAGAAGGAAACTGAAGGAATTTTCCCTCTCATGAAATGAATGTAGAGGAAAATGTGGACAAGTTTATCAAATCCAACATATTTTGAGAAGTGGAATGCAAAATATATATTTCAACATCATCTCCATCAAGTAAAACAATGGGCGTATTTGGGTTTACATTGATTTCTGTGACCATAATCACAATTATCAGAAGGATGAATTCTCATTGCCTATTATATAACAATTTTTTAATGTGACTTCTGGATTCTAAGCCCTTTCCTTCTTCGATGGTTACTCGATGTAAAATCAGATCATGATGGCCCCTGAAGAATAGTATGACACTACCTTTAGAGTTCCTCAAGGGTTCCTTTTATATCAAGTTATTCCCTATTTATTGTAGAATTTTAGTTCCATGTATCAACCTACCATGAATCATATCTTTAAGAAATTCCTAGGATAGATAGATGAATGTTTTATCAATGTCGTAGTGCTCAAATCCTAACAGTAATGTAATCACTTTTTTGAAAATAAAACTATATTTGAAAAGCTGATACAAAATAGTTTGAAGTTGAATCAACGAAAAGTGGATTTTGTGGTAACATTATGGAAGTTCCATGGAATTTTGGATTTAAACCGTTACATTGATGTTGAACCAGAAAAGACTATTTCTATTCTAGAAATGTCACCCACTAAGAATATCAACTAAAAAAGTGTGTTTTATTGAACCTTACATACATTCAACAATAAATTTCCAACCTGGCCTACCCAGATTTCCACATTACAAGGAAAATAATGAATGGAATCACTTATTAATTGGATGATGACTACCAATAATCCTTAGAAATTATCAAGATGTACATACTACACCCATTAGTCTTGATGCCTCTGGTGAAAGTGATGACCCACATCTTATACGTGTCCACCATGGAACAATAATTGATATCCCACCTTATATAGAAAAATTATGTCGAAAGTGAGAATAGTATTTTCCACCTCAGTCACATGATGCTTGATTTTTATAGTAGATATTCTGATTTTAAGAAAAACTATCTTCCAATCATCTTTACAATGAAACAGCTATGGAATTTCATGCATAATGATGAATTTCATATGGTATCTAGAATTTATCCACTCATGTACATACTTTTCCATCCTATGATGATATGGTTCATTACTATAAGTGAAACCATTCTTCAAAAATATGACATTAATTTTTTATTACAATAATATGTGAAAGGGAAATCCTAAATGATTTCCTAGAAGCACATCCTACCCTCGAAAATACAAAAGTTGACACCAAGATGCTAAATAAAGTATTTATCTATGCCCATGACTCTCCCCTAACATGGGATCTATACTTTGATGGTGTATCTCAGAGTCCTATCAGAACAAGGATGGAAACACTGAAGATAAATCAGTTCATTCTAGGGAATGTATTTGTCTTTACAGGAAAACAAATCCTTCCCTACTCTCTCTCACTATACAAAAGGTTGCATAAATAATGAGGTCGAGTATCAAGCAATCATCACTTGAATGGAATTAGCACAACATCGATATATAGAATTATAGAGTATCACGGGGGACTTATAATTGGTGACAGAGAATATCAATGGTGAATATTAAACTAAAAAGGAAGAAATATCCCCCAACATTGTAAACATCAAGGGAATGATATAATATTTCATGTTTGATCCCACGTAGCATCATGTTTCCCAATCATAGATTGTAAAAACTGATGCACATGCTGCAGTAGCAACCATCTTGACTGACCCTGGTTAAGAGGATGTAATCTTCTATATAAAACATAAAATAATGTTCTCATCGTTCAATATATGTGATATTTAAGAAATGAATCATGTCAACACGACCCCATAGCATGATGAATATGTTAACACACTTGGGTTGATGGATCCCATAACCGGATATATCCATAATGAGATTATACTAACAAGACGAGTCATAAGGGAATAGATTCATAATCGTGCAAAATAATTACTCCATGGGATGGATCAAACGATAAGAAATATCATTAGAAATGGTCCACTTATTGAATTTACCTCAGATTCATAGTAGAAAAAGAGATCCTCATCATCATAGAAGAAGTCCATGTAGGCTCTTGGGGTGCCCATCATTCTGGAACCCAACACTGCCACCAATTCAGGAGGTTGGGACATTAATATAAAATAATGATATAGTAATACATAAGGATTTCCCATGAAATTCTATACATTCCATGTCCAAGAAAATTCATCCATGAACCCCCATAATTTAAACAAACAGCTAAAAATTCCTAGCTATATGCCATTTGGTAGTGCATGTTGTGGGGCCATATCCCTTAGTCATAGATAATTAGTTAAAATATATCCTTACTTCTACCAAATTAATTTAAAAAATGAATGAGGTGATACCCATCAAGGATTTTGGGATGTAGAATATCATCAAAATCATTAAGTTCCATGTCATCTCTAGATTTGGGGACCCTCACCCAATATTGATGGACAATGACACCGACTTATGTTCTATAGAGTTGAAAAAACTCTTTAAAGGGTACATTATTGAGTCCAATCACTCATCTCATCATCATTTAGTAGAAAATAGATACATAAAATACTATAATAGGACAGTTTAGAATATACTATAGAATATGGTGTAAAATGATAAGAAGTCTTAGTGGGACCAAATACTCCATGAATTATGGGCCTACTATACCACCATGGATACTCCAACATAGAAAAAAACCATACTCAGTTGTGATTGAGAATGAGGTAGTGTAACACAAAATGTTCTATATTTATTCATTCCAAATATCAATTTGCAGACAACACTCATATGATGAATAATTGGAGAAGCAGCTTGATGAATTGGAATGGATAGATGAGAATAGTTTGCACACACTACACTGTATGGATGTTCACTAGAATTGGATCACACAGAACATTAACAAAAAAGTTCTCCACCACTATTTCACCCAAGGATAACTATTTCCAGATCTCGTAACCTCAATAATACTGATAAAGAAGCCCCCACAATGGGAACCCAGGTGGGATGGTCCTTATGTTGAACATATGGTTTATCATAATAGAGCCTACTCATAGGCCACCCAGGATGGGGAGTATTTTACAACACCTAAAAATTGAATATTTATCATGAAATTTGTTGTATAGCAGTCATCATATTGAATTCCACATCAGAATAAGCCAATAATTTGTCCTGGCCATATGAAATTAAATTGTACGGAGCTCATATTGACCTAATGATGGTTTATAATACAATGTTCCTTCTTATAACAAGACATTAAACTATTAAAATGTATCCAAACAGCATGATTATGAACTATATAGAGTTATTCCTAGGTGATTGACATCAAACTACATGGTTCCTTCCAAAATACATATTGGATTATTATAGATATCACATGATACATAGTAATTCCCAAACAACTATTTCTTGAGAAATTAGTAGGATTACATTCCTTTCATGTTAGGTGTACCAAGGTCCTTTTCCACGTGACATAATACAATGAAGAAAATGTCCATACCACATGACATAAAACTACATAGATCAACATGAATCATTTTCATTCACAATGGGTGATCGATGTACATAGCACAAAATGTTATAAAATTTGTCTTACATCCATAACACACGATGTAAAAAATTAGTTGATCCATGAAATCCATAATTATTCACATCGAGTAACCAATATCTTCCCTAAATTACAACAAACCACACAGAATACATCCTCACAGCACAATGTTGAACTAAAAAATGCATCTAGAACTACATACTTCATGATTCCAATTATTCAATGAGATATATAGGGATTCCTTGATCCTATATCTTGTCCCACCCACTACATGATATATAATGCCTCTATTGTACCTTCAACTTCCTCTTCACAATGAGAGAAACCCAAGTTACTCTTTATTTCTCACACTGAGAATAGCTCATGTGAGATTAGGAATTTCAGAATGATATTCTACTCATGATAATGGAATGTAATTACATGATGGTTCATTCAGGGTTTAGAATGAATGAACATAAAACACACACCACGAGTCTTTACCGTGTGATGTTAACCTTTATAATCAATGTCCTTGATGCACGAAATTAATTCTACCCATTTCATTAAGAACATCTTTTTTATTTATTATAATTTTCATGATGTTCATAGAGATATCCAAAATTCTATACATTGTCCCAGATGAGACATCACCACTTTTCTAGTATAGTCTATCTTGTCTCCTTGTTATATGAAATTAATCTCCTTGGTTATTTAAGAATGACATTTTTATTGATTACTTTCATCGCATGATTCATAGTGATACATTGGTATTCATTGATTGTCTCATATACGAAAATCAATAGAAATAATTCCCACCCCTAGGCATTGTCTAGACCTATGTGGAGTATTTCCCAATCAAGAACTACGTGAAACATGATTACTATCCTCACAGGATATATAGTGATGCCCAAAATTACAAAATTGGACCCATTCAAAATAATCTAATATAACTATTCCCCCCTCTTTGTGTACGGGATAGACATGCATAGGGAAAT
Organism: Viscum album; assembly: GCA_963277665.1. Lineage (NCBI taxonomy): Eukaryota > Viridiplantae > Streptophyta > Magnoliopsida > Santalales > Viscaceae > Viscum > Viscum album. The sequence goes on from OY728159.1 coordinate 1,871,466,187, forward strand.
CCTCATATTACTATGGGAAATGTGATGACACCATGAATCCCATTCACAGGTCTTTCTATAATACCACCATTTCACATTAGGCAACCAACGTACTCACTAAATGATGATAAACTACATGCCTCTTTAGATCCACTTGTACTTTTATTCTCATTTTCATGAGATACATAGTGACACCTAGACTTTCACCATTCTCCCCAAACATAATATTTATATACATTCATGTCAGTTCTGTCATCCATACCACATGATTTTACACTACACGGTAATATGTACTGAATGCATGATGCCAAACTACATGGAGGTATGTCCTTATAACAAGATAATAAACTGCAATGTAAATTCCTTGGTCTCTTGAAGTTAAAATTGTAAAAAAAATATATCCTTACTACATGATTATAAACTATGTGAAAATTTCTTTACCTCATCACGTTAAACGTCACAGAAAAAATCCATAGGTTATGACGACAAACTGTGAATCCCATCATCCATTTTCACCCCCTATAAAGGAACATAAAGAGACATACCTCTTGCAACTGGAGTATAGGGAGATTCCAAAATATTTTAAAATCACATCAATCTATATACCACACTTCATGTCTTGTGTAACTCATGTTGTCACAAGACATTCATATACGTTGCAAATGAAAATAAATCTCTCGGTCGGCTATGCTATTGTTGTAGAAGGGATTGAGAACATGAACCAACAACATCTTGGATCTATAGTGATGTATTTTTAATCCCTATGATCATGAAGTCACAACCTTGTAGAACCTAACACCTTAAAATGTTAAGGGACATTCCCATAATTACTATCCCATATCATTACTCAAAACCTATGAACCATGATCCATGATTTACATCATTTTCATCTTCTGAATTGAAGGATCCTATAGTGGTACTAACACAAGGTATCATAATTGGGAACTCATGAATCAACAATAATATTAGTTCCATATGAGTCATGAATTTAAACTACACACATTTTGTTCATTTTTGTATGACCTTAAACTCTAGCCTATAATGCTCAAAATCACAAGAACATAAACTATGTTGAAAGGAAAGAAAAAATTATCATTTTGAAAACCCAAAATGGGAGACCTGAGATATATGAAATTATTTTCATGTTAATCTCTTCATCCCCAGAGTATAGAAAACATTTATGATGAATGTAAATAAGGCATAAAACTCATAGGGTCCATTTTTTTCTCTAAAAAAATCCACGCTATGGTCACCAGACTCCCTGGTCTTTGAAAATGATAGAGGAATGACTTGTCACATCTCATATCCATGATAATATGTTCCCTTGGTGGTGTAACAACATTCAAGGTGCTCTAACCTTTCTGAAATATTTCACATTTCATAGACCACCATCATGCATTTAAAATATGAGCTGATGCATCCTTCTCCGTAACAGGCTGGTAAAGGGGACTCACTCTGTGGAATAGACTTTCATAAAATAGGAAGGCACCACGTAAATGAATTATTCTTTATAATTACCTCATGGAATAGTAGAGAATTGAATGGCCTATAACCACCAGTTTTCCTTCTCCCCAATTAACTTAGATATTCATGAGATGTGATTTATAATTTCGATAACCAGACTATTCATGGGGATTCAAAACACATGACTCTATGTAATTGTGTTTTATTACCTTTAACAAGGATGGAATGAGACAGTACATTCCAAAAACATTTGATGGTCAAGAAATCATGAATCTAAACTACAACGTATAGGGCTTGTGCATCACATTGGACGATAAAATTCTATAGGGTATTAGAGACCTCCCAGGATAGCATTCTTTTTATACCAAACGTACCCATTTTGACACTTGAGTATTAAAAATTATTTCATGACCCATAGAATGAATTCGATATAATATTTTCTGGGTTGTGATATCAACGCATAAGGTCTATGACCCATCATATAAAGTCATTTTATCCATTAAAAAAAGGATATTCCAATTCATGTGAGCTCTGATAACACCAAGGAGGAACTGAAAAAGTTATAGAGTTATGGGACATACAAGGTATGTCTAATTTATACAATATCTACATAATAATGATTTTTGGTTGTGACTTAAATTACCCAAATTCTAACTATTAGAGTGGTACTAGTATCCCTAAAATTTCTCCCTCATCCATTATTTCTTACAGAAATATTCTATGTTCATTTTAAAATATTGGCAATCAGCTTTTATTGGCCTAGCTATTGCCACTGCATAAAATAAGAGAAAAAAAATAAACACATATCCTCCTTTCACGAAAGGAACTCCAATCCTCATGAACAGTAACAACACCATAGTATAATCCATCACCTTAGCATGTTTTAGGTAATTCATGGATATTTTTCACCATATCCACAGACATTAATAAAACATTCGAGCTCAAAGACCCTAAATTACATTACAATATGTTCTTATCTCAAAGACCCTAAATTAAAACCCAAAAAATATCAAAGCTCAGTGAAATTAAATTAAATCACACAACTATCAATTCTCAAAGACCCTAAACTAATGAACACAAAAGATTCAATCTCAAAGGCCCTATACTATATAACATTAAATGTTCAAGCTCAAAGGCCCATAAACTAGTACATACAAAGGTCCATGATATAACAAGAAAATTTGAAGCATGCCACTCTGGTAGATTAAAAAAGGCGATAAGGCCCACTATATGGAATTAGTTTACTCATGCCACCATATCCAATCCTATCATCTTTGAAAAAAGATAGATGAGACATATATCCTACTGAGGTAATTCTTCAAAAAATTCAGTTATCTCAAGATAACTGGAGTAGATTATTAATAAAGAATCTCATATTGGTGGGAATTCACGAGAATATATCAAATGTAATATGTTAGAATAACAGTATTCGATTCTATTAATTTGTTTTTATTTGATATAATGAAAGGAATTTTTATCATTGGATGTTCTCTTAATATCAGATAAGACAAATGATATGTGCATATTGAATTTAAGAAAACTAAATAGAGACATATAAAATTAAGAAAATTCATCCATTTATTGTGAGTAAAATGTGGGAGGAATCGTTAACTATTGGAATCAATTATAATCCTCACAAACCGAACACATTAGAGGGGTAAATCTATGATAAAATTTGAATGATTTACCCCATAATGTCTGCAAGATTATGGTGGAAATCATTCATGGAATGTTGGAGTGTCGCTCTCCCCGCCTCTACCACCTCTACCCCAGGGCATAAAATCAAGACCAATGTATTCGATTCTTCTACCCTAGTCAGAGAAGTAGCAACAATGAAGGATGATTATAAATGTTCAGACCTTATATGGGAAATGATCTCTTCGCATCTTTATATATTCATTATTTAGGTTCCTTACTGAGAATTTAGTTCAGATATCAAATAACGAATCTCCATAAATAACTTTAATGTCCCTCTCATATTCCTAGAAAGGGGATCCTAATCCCAAGGATCATGAAAGTCCCATTCACTTATGTAAAGATCTCATTTGTTAAGAACAATTTTATGCATAATTACATACAGTGGTTTTCGTTCAAAACCACCTCTCCCAATCCATGATATAACTAATTAATACATTCACATTGGACACAAAATAATAAAAAGAGGATGTTAGTGATTAAGTTGTGAATATTTTTCCAGACCAACCTACATTGTTCTTGATCATTGTAAATAATGGCATTGTCATGGAGGGGGATAAATAAATAGTTAATCCAATGAAAAAACAAGAGAAGAATACCCATATGATCTTATCTCAGTAGGAATATAATTTTTATACTATATTGGAGTATTATCTTCTTCAACATAGAATGTTTCACCATCAGAGTAGTCATCACTCAAACGAGGTTGCATTCTTGACATCTCACACAGATTTTCGATCAACGCCATTTTCACGTCAAACAATGAGGTTGGAGAGGGAAAAGTACAATCATCATGATGAAACAACTAATTTTAGAAAAAACACAGATAATATTCTATCAAATTATATTGATATTATTAGGTATGTAATGAAGAAGAAGAATCTATAAGTGACTGAATAATTTCAACCTCAGTATCATCACATGTCAGTATCTTCCCATTTTTTTTGATGACCCTAGGATGTCACTCCCCATGAATTCAATCTAAAGGAAGATGTGACAAAGTTTTAATAAAACGAAATTGATGAGAGATTCGATAAGGGGAATATGATTTTCCTAGTAATATTTAATCCACTATGGTTGTGAGAACCCCATCTGAGAGAGAGATCATATATGATCTTTCATCAAGGAACTGATCCCTTTATTAATAATTGGTCTAGTCAATGCACATAATGATTTAAAATCAATGTTATCAGATTGGATCAGAACATCTTTATCCCCATAAAAGCATAGGGAAATATCCCCAACCCCAGATATAATCCATTGTCTTGGGTGCAATGTATCATTGGGGAACTAGGGGTGTTTTAATTTTCCAAACAATAAAATTAGTACCCTATCTTACCAAATAGAAACTGTAGAGGTCCTATAATCCATTTAGGGGTTCTACCTTGTTGAATATGGACCATGAGATGTTAATGGCAGGAATAGACAAGTATTTCCACCATGATATGTCGTCATTCCACAATTCAAACTTCCATCACTAATTTAGTAACTCAGATCCTGGAATATTTGTCCCCATCCTGGAAAAAACACACATTCAGATACTTGGAAATAAATCCTACCATCCTATGGTACAAAGATAACTCATAATTCACTTATTATCCCCCAAATTTAGAAACCATGGCTTCCATGATATTCCAAAATGATCCACTATATTTTTAGACTTACTAATAATGGAACTGAGGATGACGTATAATGGTTGGCATGTCTCCAATGAAATAACAAAAGGTATTGATCCACTATTAAGTAAAAATGAGATATTGTTTTTCAATTGAATGCCTAATTTACCCTTCATGATAATAATCATCTCCCACAAAAACATTATGGACCACATGAATTATCAAATAAATACTAATTATGATTGAATTTATCATAAATCTCTCTATGAGGGGGGGATACTGCCCAGTTGGTAGATATATGATAATATTTTACCCACCTCAATGTGGGACAGATAGAATGTGTTGGTTCAAGGACACCAACGACTAATAATATCATTAAGAAGTTTGGGATGATGATAAATAATAAACATGGAAATCCATACAACATCTTAAATACAACCTTTGTATAGCTGATTTGAAAACACTATGCAGCTTTCCCTAAACCATAAGGGCCATGACCATTCATTATAGAAGTTATCACCATGATTTAGATCCCATATAAAACCCCACGCAGTGTAATTAATGTTTAAAGAGGAAGTAAATATAAACTAATAACTCTTATAAATGGACTTTTGAGAAAATTCAGAATGATATTGACTTAAGGGGGATTTTTCCAATATATAAGATTGTTCCCCACGTTGAGCTACGATCAATTATCCATCATTGTCAATTTTCATTTGGAAAAGGAATAGATAATCTGACACCCACTAGGCCAACTGATTAGAGTCTGGAGGGAGGATATGAGCATCATATATTAGACCAAACATGTATAGATGAATTCATTGGGATAATGGATGGTCTCCAAGATCATATGAAAGGAACCTCTTCATACCCTCATTATTATATAGAAACAATATAGATAGTCAGAATTGAAATTCATTTCCATAATTTTTATTTTATTTTCTAATGTTGAGGATGATTGATGAGAACCATAAGATATCTGAACTAGATTAAGTGGTATATGTCACAAAAATTGAATATTAAATCTTTTCAAAAGAAAAACACATAATGAGACGACATCATCCTGCATATTACATGAATTAGAATGGGATTCAAAAACCGCATAAGAAGATCATGAATAGACTAATGCTGAAGGTACAGTGGGTTGTATAATCCTACATTGCATCACAAAGTCATATGACACCATAGAGAATCATGATCACATTACATGATCATAGTCAGAAGAGTGATATGATAATCAGTCAATCGACTAATCATGATAAAATATCCCAAAAACCCTCAAGAAAATCATTGTTCCCATGGTTAGTGTTCAATAAATTATTTATGTATTGTTCATGTTTGTGTTGGAGAGCAACCCAAGTAAAAGCGGTCTTCTGGGGCAGTTATCATACAATGGTGTCTCATGATTGGGTCTGGAGAACAAGTATCTTGATGTGGACTCTCAAAATAGTCTTGAGGAAGGGGCATGTGACAGATGAAAAGTGAGAGATATTTGAGGGATGGTAGCTGGTGGATAAAATCTCCCTCCATCCATCTATATATATGGAATCCCAAAAAATACAACGCATATCCTAGTAGACCAAATGTCGCCAAGGACAACTATTCCTCACACATTCAAAAAACTCATTTGGGAATTTAATTTCCTTGTAATCAATCCATTTTCCTCATGAAAATCTGTCTAGATAGGGTTTATTTGTTGATGTACAATAAATGAGAACTACAAGAATTCATAAATGAGAAAAATATATAAATATGGGTATTATTTTCCCCAAAAAACTCATTAGAAAAGGTGTCCAAAACTCATGGATTGCATGAGCCTCCAAGAGACCTGTGATCGCATGACCATCATAGGGACATATAAAGAAAACCAGGTGCAATGGGTAGTCTACAGTAAGTCCCATGACACTGTGTTAGAAATTTCATCTACTCATGAAAATATGTCGTAGATAGAAAATTTATGCATTTCTAAACTGGGTAATCTCTCCCAGGATACATAGTTTCTCAACAGTAATTAGGTGAGAATATTACCAAAATTACTTGAAAATTGGGGGATATGTGTCCAAAGTAAGAGGCACCTAGTGGTGGTAAATATCAAGTGATTTATTACAAATGGGATGGATAATTATCCGTAACAACATACAAGGGAATCCATGATACCCCAAACCATTGTAGAATAAAATAATGGAAATAAAAATTGTGGCGGCAAGGGATAATCACAGTAATATAAGGAATTATTCATGCTCTTTACGGTCATAAAGACACCGCGAGACCCCAATTCCATGCCCTCCTCATCTCACAAAATAACTTTCAAATTTCAATATCATTGCATGAAAGGAATCAGTTTTGTCCAGGAAACCATGTGCATACCCTTTGGCTCCACACGGATAGACATATGGATCTTTCCATGAATTGCTCACACACCAACATATTACCCATATTAGATTATGCTATGCATCATCAAGGTGTACAATAATTTTTATGGAAAATAAGATTATGATTTCTTATGACCCTTTACCTTTGAAAAATGAAACATTTAAAATAAAATAGAGAGGTGGAGTATTCCTCACATTGTCATAAAATGCTTATGACGTGCAATGTAACTCCATTATGCGGTCATGTGAGACTCCGAAACTACCAATCAGTATCATAAAAGGACCCTTGAAAAATCCACCGTTTACTCACAAAATTCCCTAGGTAAGGAATTTAGAATATCATATACACCATTAAATAAGAAACACTAAAGGTACAGACTCATGACCATTGAAAATAAGGCGTTCTCCTTAGGAGTGATCCATGATTCATATTCCTGAAGAAATGTAGTGAAATACCCCTTCACCGAGTCTAGTATTAATGCAGGCTAAATACTTCCTGACAACTAGTCTGAAATCGAGGTGTCAAGGCCTGTAATACCCAAGAGAGCCTCAGAGAAAATGGTTGTATTTTTCACACCCTGGTGCATCAGCACACCCATGTTCCAGAGCATATTTATCGGAGCCACTGATCTCGTGACCGATTAATATTTCATCAGGTAATTTGCTGCTGAATAATACGAGTGACCAATTTCCATGTATAAATCAATTTATGTGATAATTTATAGATCTAATGAGGGACTTTTGGAAAGATGTGAAATGGACATATCACATATATTCCATATCACATGTGACTCAAAATAAATTGGCACTGAATAAATATAAGGCAATCATTATATGAGGGCTTCAACAACAACACAATTTCAATGTCATAAAGAAAACATTTTCTCTAAACCTCATACATTTCTTTTATACCATACTTGAAAAATGGAAAAAACAGGAAATTTCATCTAGATCTTATGAAGACCTTTAGACATTCTATTTTTGTAAAATAAAATCATTTGGACATGGTTGAGCTAGTCAAACAGTCCCCCTAAGTGCACCACTTTAGTCTGGAGAATTCACCTTAGATGTTCTCTCAATCCATGTGATATCCTTAAGATAAATAGACTTAATCATATAATGGTGATATCTCATGTCATTAAAATCTCATGGTTGCCTCTGCATAATTCAATCAGCTCGTTTGAAACCCTCTGGGAAACTCATATGAGATTCATGAAACCCTTAAGACATGATTTCTAGGACTAACGATCTCCTTTAGGGATGTCATCCTAGATATGAGACACCCTTTGAGACATGATGTAATGAATCAGATGACCCCTCCAAATGTTTCATCTATATCTTGTGATAATGATAAAACTATATGTTTTTATGAAATATTTTCATTAAATAATTTTAATTTTTCAATAGCTTTAATTTCATGAAATCATTTGTTTAAACGACACCAGAGATTTCCTTAGTATAAAATAGCCATTTTAACCTATCCAATAGGTTAGTGAGAATAAATATGAATAAATAATGAAATTTATGGTGAATTTATTTGCCGCTAATTATTTATAAAAAATATAAATCAATTTTATATTTTTATATTTTAACAAATTGAGTCAATTAATATTTTCAAATGAAATTATTGAAATATATATGTTATATTCATAATAATATATGTTTTATATTCATCTAAAATTTGTTTTGGTCATAGGGTATTATTAAACCTTATTTGATGAATGAAAACCTATATTTTTCCAAAGGGGTATCTTACTGATTTGAATGGAAATCCCCAGATAAATTAATATTTTGGCACACAAATATTTTTTAAATGAAAACACAAAAATTTTCATTGGAAGTGGGATACAAAAATATATGTTGTATGTTTTTTTAATATTTTTCGGACAACATTCAAACAATTATGAATCGTAAAAATAATATAAGGTTTATTAAAAAAACATTTTTCATTTAAACAATTTATATGTTTAAATTATAATAATTAATGGTCATAAATTATAAATATATTATATTTTTATAATTTTATATAATGTATGTAATTTTGATTAATTTCACAATGAATTCAGATGTATAAGCACTTAAATCTTTTGCAATGTTTTAAATTGTAAAACTCGTTCTCTCTTTTCAACAATGAAAATAATTTGATATTAATTACTGCAACATATATTTTTGATTTTTGAAAAATGGAATCTATATTTGTAATTATTTGGTTCAAATTATATAAATAGATTTATTTTTTTGTGCACTATATGTAGTAACAACAGTTATTTTTATACTAATATGGTAAAAGGGTATTCCAGGTAATAAAGGGTAATAATACTACTATAAAGTCACTTTAACACTTATCTGAATATCATTGGATGTGTTTTTTCAGACATAAATAATCCATTGGTTGAAACATTGTCCTTTGGAATCCACCTGGATGATATTTGGATATTTTTTATTTGTATTTAAAGAAAAATTTAATATGTCTTACTCAAAATTATAATAGATATATTATTTTATATATAAGGATATACAAAAGAAAAAAATTATTATAAATACTCATTGGAAATAACTTTTTTTATTTAGCATTTTAATTTATTTTCAATTTTTAGGAAATAACGATTTACCTTAAACACTTTTACTTTGATGATGTATAAATTGATTAATTGATGATAAATCAATAAAACAATTATAATTAATATTCTAATAACAGTAAAAAGATCCAAACACATGAGAAAATATTAATGGTCGAGTATATCTAGAACATAACCATATATGGGTTGATTTAGTGACCATTTTGTAACATATAGAAGAGATTGTGACACTTATATTATTTTATTTAGACTGATCATAATGTTTCCAAATCCATTTGTAAATAATTATAACATTTTAAATTTTGTATTTTCTAGAAAAATAAATTTGAATAATAATATTCTTCTGATATATTTTTGATTAATCTTAATCATAGTATTTTATGTTTATTTTTTCTACAGAAAATATATATATTAAATAATTACACAAAATTGATATAGTAATTATTGTATTATTAAATATAATAAAGAAATGTTAATATAAATCATAAAATAAATATATATTCAGATAATTAATATGTATAAGGAATTTTATAGTTAAAATTGTTGTATTATTATTATATTAATATATATGGTTTGAAGTTTAATTATTATCTTAATATTTGTTAAAATCAACGAATTCAACAGTCTCAAAAATGAAACTAATGATTGTTTATAAAAAAATGGTTTATAAAATTATTTAAAAGATTTTTTTTAAAATCTAGATTAATTATATTATGGTCAAAATTATTCAACAGTATTTATTAATGGTCTAATTTAAAATAAATAAGTTATCATTGAACCCTTTTAAAATATAAATAAATGATACCCTGGTTAAAAATAAAATAAAATACCTATATGTTAATTAAAAATAAAAGGTGTAAATTGTATAAAAAACATGACTAAAATATATTGGTTGATTATAGTACAACCCTATATCATATCATATTTTAACCTAGGACATTTATGTAGTTTTTATGTGGGGTTTGATGATAGTATAAATTAATTTTATTGGAAATCACAAAAGTGCCCCTCACCTTAATTATAAAAGGGAACCTCCTCCCTCAATCCTTCACATCACATTGAGCCACCAATAACGTCTATACCCTACCCTTTTACCTTATAAACATTCCAAGTAACATTATTGATATTTTTATCATCTTTACAGTCCAGTTGTAGTTCTTCAATAGCATATTTAAGAGAAGAACGTTAACGAAGATGTAATCTCCACTACTTATTAGGTCAAACATCATTCTTCTACACTTATGTGTATTCCACTAAATATTATGTCTTATGTTATGAATTTTGGGATTACTGTCGTTTATTTTTTTGAAGAATTATTATTTATCCCATGGTTTGATATCACAAGATTCTATATAAAGGATAAGATTTTAAAATGATGTGTTTATATGTTTTATGATTAGGATATAATTTATATCTCCCTTTTTTACACTTACTGATAATCCAATATCACTCTTTCATATGTGTCTCCTCCATAGGTTATGAAGAATTTTATTACGTAGGAGATATCAAAAAGGGGTCTTGTTATGAAAAAATAAGTTGGAGGCAATGAATATGTCTTTTAAACTAGCTGTTTATATTTCCTTGTTTCTAAATACACTATAGTTATATTGTCCTATTATGGATTTATTGTATTTTACAATGAATATTCATTAACTTTGAATTAATATAAATGTATGTAAAGTATGGGTCGTTGTAGTTGGTATCAATGGAAATGTATAATAAGCTATTCGAATCTAGGATGAGAAAACCATAGTAATAACCAATATGATATGTCTAAGTATAGGTTAAAATACTACTGTTTTAGATGATATCATGAATATCCTAGTATAAAACATAAAGTGTCTTAAATTCAAATATTGGTCATGATTATTTTGTTTTAAATTATGATTAGTGTTTCTCAAAGCATGATTCTTGTTATTAGTCAATGGTTGGAAGCTGAAGGAGCCGTGTTTATGCTATATTTGGTAGGAATTGAAATGAGTTCCCTCCAGGGTAACCAAAGGTTATGTGAGCAAGAATGAAAAATCATATATCTATGGTCACATAACACTCTCAATATATAAATCATGCATGAATTCAAAACAAGCCAAAGAGGAAAAAAATTGTTTTGAATTTCATGAGGTAACTTCATCTTTATTTCAGTGGGTCTTCTAATCTATTTGGGGTTGAAGAAATGGATCAATACCACTAATAATATATTTTCAGTTATCCAATGTCCATAACATGATAAATTTATATTATCATTCTATTATATGGAAGAAGAATATAATCAATGGTGGAACATTTTGATGAATATGTGTCAGTGAGATGAAATTGAATCCGAGGAATGGGATGAGTTCATGATATTATTTTTCTATAATTACATTCTTTGAATTATTCAAAAAAATATAGATAATGATTTTATTGAACTTATCCAAAAGAAATATTATTTTTTTGTTACTTATGATGCAAATTTACCATGTCTTGCAAGCTACGCTCCAATAATTATTATACAACAAGAGAGTAAAATTTATTGATTCTTTCCTAGAATAAAACCATGTCTCCAAATGGAATTATACACATGGAACATTAATAGCTACGAAGAAATTTTTTAATGTTATTTAAATTCTAAGATGAAGATTGGAGTAACCCATCAGTCTACAGGCTTGATAATAAGAGAAAAATGGAATTCACAGGAAAATATGAAGACCACACTGAAAAGAAGACATGTTTTTCTATTTGTTTAATGTGTGGAAAAAATATGGAGAAAATTTTATTAATGGGATAGTAAATTTTTTAAGTGTAGAAAATATGGTTATCAAGTAGTTGTATTCTGATGTGATAGGAAAATATGTCTAATGATGTGAATATAAAACAGGTTGCATAGATTTATCCACATACACATCAACATTACATGTTAAAGGAAATGAAGAATCATGCCAATAAATTCTCCAATATAATGGTTATTAACAATTATTGACTTTATAAAACTCTTATGGACAAAAAAAGGGTTGTCACATGTGATCATTATCGACGATGTCGAGTATGATAATGAAGGTGTAAAAATTTACATATACCATCCAATGTAATGTAGAGAATGTTTTACTAATTTCTAGATCTACCCACTTTTTAGAATTTAAATAATTTTCTAAGAGTATATTCTTCTTACAACATGAATTTGATGTTGAGTTAGCGATAAAAAATCATAATAGAAAAAAGGTCAAATCAAAATTTTATTATTAATATCTTTTTGAAGCTTGTGGGAAATTGCTTCATGAATATAATTTGATCCTTCCTATATTATAAATTTATGTATTTATTGTCATGGATTTAATTTCTCTATATAATGTTCATATCAATTTACAAGGAAGGGTAGTTAGATTTCATATTATAGATCAATCAATGATCATATATCAATGCAATGATGAATACCACCATATAATATAAATTTCATTCATCTAATGGGTCTTCATTCCTATAAATTATGTTTATCTATCTCAAATGGTTGGGGAGAAATTTTCAATAAACAATACACCCATTGTATGGGAGTTTGATGTTGTATTTTTAGAAGAATTGCCTTGTCTTACACTAAATAATGAAGTTGAGTTTTCAATATAACTCATACAAAGTGGTATTAAAATTTCAGAGACACAATATCAAATTGACCCATTTGAGTTTCCTGAATTGAGGAAGCGACTCCAAGATAATATTGATAAAAGATTCATACATCATAGTGCAACACCTTAGAGTGCAACTGTTCTATTTGATAAGAAGAATGATGGATCAATGACATTGTTTGTTGAATATCGAGAACATAAGAGGATCAATATCATGATAAAATATCCCCTTCAATGCATTGATTAGTTATTACACCAATTATGTGGAGCTCAATACTTTTCCACGAGTGATACTCATTCAATATATCATCAATTAAGGGTCCTAACAGATTATATACCAAACACCATGTTTCAAAAAAGGTATGGACTCTATGAATTTATAATGATGCCTTTTCTTCTTAAAAATTTACCACTTTCCGTTTAATAAAAATTAACGATCTAGATGATTAGAATGGATGCAAATGAAGATCACATGAGAATTTTAAAAAAACAATAATAATGGAGAATAATTATGAAATTTTTTCCAAGTTTGTGTTTTGGCATCAACAAGTTTGATTTATGGGTCACATAATCTCAATTATGGGAATATTGGTGGATCTAGAAATAATATGATCTTGTAATGTTTTCTGAGACCAACAACAGTAATTGAGATCCAATAATTTCCAGGTTTAGAAGGATATTATCAACATTGTGGGAATTAGTTTTCATTATTATCTAATACACTCACTAGTTTTACTGCAAAATGTGTTTATTTCTTGGGGATGGATGAATATGATGAGAATTTCAAAGAGCTCAATAGAAGATTAGTATGTGAAGTTGTGCTCATACTAACTTTTAGTGGAGAGAGGTTTGTGACCTATTCTGATGCATCCAAAAAGGGGATGTGTTGTGTTCTCCCGAAAAATGACATTGTGATAGCCTATGCCTTATGGAAATTGAAAATAAATGAGAAAAATTACCCAAATCATGATTTAGACTTAGCTGTGGTAATCATTTCATTAAATATTTAATGTCATTATCAATCTAGTGAACAGTGTGATATTCATACTGATCATAAAATTATAATGTATATTTTCACACCAAAGGAGATTAATATGCGTCAAATAAGTTGGTTGGAGTGGATTAAGGATTATGAATACTCAATACATTACCACCCTATATAAGTGATCAAGGAGGAGTATACTTCTAGTTGAATAGACAATGCTAGCCTATTCATGATTAGGAACACAAAAGATCCAATATTTATAGATTTTCAAAGGATAGATCATGAAATTTTAAAGGGGAGAGATCATATCTATATGAAGGGAATTTTCAATAATCTATGCATGTCATGATTTAGGAGGAGAAAAAATAATATTTATAGCTACAAAATATGGTGAGAAATGTTCCATAATCTAACCATGATACTGATGGAATAATAAGGTTAAAAAATTGGGTTTGTATTCCACCCATAAAAGAATTAAATAATGGCATATTGAATGTGGTTCATATTTCATCATTATCTATTAATTTGTGAAGAACCAAGATGTATATAGACTTGAAATAGTATTTATGGTGGGATGACATGAAATGAGATGTTGCTGAATATGTCTCTCAGTGCTTGGTTTGTAAGCAAGTTAAGGTTGAGAGATAAAAGTCTAAGGGGATGTAAAATAACTACCCATACCAGAATGGAAATAGGAAAACATCCTTATAGACATTATCATAAGATATCCCAAAACATGTAAAAGACAAAATGTTATATGGTTTATAGATGATAACCTTTCGAAGTGGGCACACATTATTTCTATTAGATAAGACTTCCCTCTTGATCAGCTTGTCAAGATATATGTAAAGGATGTGGTAAGATGTAATGGAGTTCCACTTTCAATTATATCTGATAAAGATCCATGGTTTACCTAGATTTAATGGCAATCTATGCATTAGTTGTTGGATATAGAGTTATTTTTCAGCACTACTCATCATCATCGGACATATGGTTATACTAAGAGGACAATTGAAACACTAGAGTAAACGATGAGAGATTACTCTATGGATTACATATTTTGTTGATATTAACACCTACATTTTTGGGAAATAAAGCTAGTAGGAAAGGATATTATTGACGAAATGGAAAAAAAGGTTAGATCTATTAAAAAAAATAAGATAAGTTCAAAGATGACTAAAAAAATTATTTTGACAACTGAATAAAAGAACTAGATTTTTATGTGGGTTAAAAGTTCTTTCTATGAATATCAATCTAGAGGAGATTAATGGAATTTTGAAATATGTTAAAGCTGAACACTGGGTATATTGGTTCTTTTGAAATTTTTGATCTTGATGGGAATGTAGCTTACCTATTGGTGCTTCAATCAAATCTCTATAAATTCCATGATTTGGTCCATGTATATCTCCTGATAAATAAAATAAATGATCCTTTAAATGTACTAAACTCTGAATTCATACTGATGAAAAAATATCTTCCTAATGAAAATCAATTGATTGAGATTCAGGATCATAGTGAAAAAGTTCTGCAAAACAGGACCACATACATGGTTATAGTTT
Organism: Viscum album; assembly: GCA_963277665.1. NCBI lineage: Eukaryota > Viridiplantae > Streptophyta > Magnoliopsida > Santalales > Viscaceae > Viscum > Viscum album. The sequence goes on from OY728159.1 coordinate 1,871,482,032, forward strand.
TAGGGTGGAACCACCAATTTGAAGAATCTGCATGAAAACTTGAGTATATGATGAGGGATATATATCCTTATATATTTTTATCCAAGTGATTTGTTAAGGTGAAATTCAGTTTAAGGGGGTATAATGTAGCACCCCAATATTTTTATGAAATATTTTCTCTAAATAATTTTATTTCGTCAATATATTTCATTGCGTGGACTTGTGAGTTTAAAAATTTTATAGTAATACTTTTTTTATAAAATGAAAATTCTAACATATTCGTTAGGTTATTAAGAATATATATTAAATACTTATGAAAATCTATGGTTAATTCATTTGCTACTAATTATTTTTGAAAAATATAAATCCACTCAATTTTTGTTTGTTAATAAATATAGTGAATTACTATTAGTTAATAAAATTAATGAAATATATATGTTATATAATTAAAAAAATATTTTTGATATTCTTCCATAAGATATATTTTTTCATATGGTATGAATAAACCCTATTTGATGTATAAAAACATATATTTATCAAATGGTTAATTTTCCACCAATTAATGGTGAATAACTTTTAAATTAATATATTTATATATTATTATTTTTTAAATGAAAAAATAAAAATTTTCTTGGGAATAGGAATATAAGAATTTACCATTGATCAATTTGTAATATTTTTATGATAATTTTCAAACATTGTTGAATATTAAAAATACACTAAATTTTAACTAAAAACAAATTTTCTCATTTAAATATTATAATTGGTTATGTTATAATATTGAATGATTTTAAATTTATAAATAGAATATATTTTTATCATTCAGTATAATGTATGTCATTTGAATAAATTTTACATTCAATTTTTTGTATAGACATTTCTATCTTTTGAAATATTATATCTTTCAAACATCATTCTCTCTTTCTGAAAATGATATTAATTTTAAATTAATTACTAATACAAATTTTTTTTAATTTTTAAAAATTGATTATATATTTCAAATCATTAGGTCAAATTTTTTAAATGAATTTATTTTATTTTTGAGCATTATAAAAATTCACCTCAGTAATTTGTTTTATTTCTATAATAGTGTAAACTGACAAATTATGGTATAGAATACAATAATAAAATTATCTTAAAACATCTCTTAATATCAATGGATGGGTATTTTTGGACTAAAATCTCCATTGGGATGAAATGCCGTCTTTTGGTAGCCACATGGATGAGATTAGGACATTTAATATATTTTATTTAAAGAAAAAATTCAATATGTCTTACTCAAATTTTAATAACTATTTCTTTTTTTATATAAGGTTATACAGAATATAAATTCCCTTATGAATAATTATTTGAATGGTAAAATTTTATTTATTTATAATTTAAATGTATTTTTAATTTTTAGTAAATAAGTAATTACTTTAAAGACTTATACTTTGATGATGAAAAAACTAATTAATTTATGATAAAACAAAAATACATTTTTTATAAAATACTAATTACCATAAAAATACCAAAAACCTGACCAAATCTTATTGGTTGTGTATATTTAGACCATAACCATCAAAGGGTCAATTTAGTGACCATTTGGAGCCTTAAAAGAGATATTGTGAAACTTATATTATTTTATTTATAGTGATGTTAAATTTTTCACATTCATAATTTTATAAGTATAAGATTATAAATATTGGATTTTATATAGGATAAATTTTACTAAAAATATTCATATCAAATATAGTTTATTTTTATTCATCTTATTATTATTTTTTATTTTATTGAAACAGTACATATATTAAAGGATTACAAAAAAATTTATGTAGTAATTATTCTATTAATAGAGATTACATGTAACACCGCGACCCCAAAATCCCTGAGTTAGTGCATTATTTTAATACATTGGCAAGAATACATGGATCAAGTCTCAGAGGACCGATCTGTTTAGTAGTCTTGGAAAATAAATTTCACACATGAAACGTTACATAACAATATAAAATGACAAACAACAACATCATTGTCCCCTTTTGAACAAATTCATATCCCATAGCCTATCCCTGTTGGTCAAACATAAAATACATCTTCAATCATTGGAAAAATACATCCTAGAAGGCGGTGAACTCAGACACTCGTAAAGGATAACAATATAGTGGAAAAATTGATAAATAAGAATAAACCATTAAGAAAATGTATAATACTAAAACTGAAGCCTTTTAACATAAACATTATCATAATATGGGAAAGATAAAATCAAATAAATCTATTTACTTATACACATGTATATTCTTCTAGTCGAATAATCTCATTAAATATCTATAGCCACATTTATAATGATGGAATTCATATTTCCAACCATTATAACGACAAATTAAAGGCCTTATGCCAAGACTAAAAATAATAATTTTTAATGGCCTTGTTCCAAGAGACTAGTTTTTCTAATGAGACGTATTGATGCATCAAGTAGCTATTGTGGGATACACCCATAACTTACTAAGTCTAATGCATTTATCATATGAAAAGGTTTAAACATAACATAAAATTTTTATTAAAACTAGAATACAAAATACTGATACATTATCCATAAACCATCAATTGTATAAAAATAACACATCCACATTCAAGCATGTCACAAAACATTGAATACAATATGGAAGATTTTTATCATAATAAATCAACTTCAAAGAAGTTTATAATACATCAAAGGGTGTTGATTTAGAAGAAAATTATTTGTAAAACTCTTTGTGAGAAATATTAATTTCTTATAAAAATATTTTAAACTCCCAATATTTAGAAAGGAAAACATTTATATACATTTTTTAATCGAATTGTTTTATATAATTTTTAAAAATTTTAATTGAATTATCTTTTTAAAAACATTCATATCGATATAAATAAATCCTTAAAACCCATTTTGAAAACATGGACATTAATGAGAATGATTTAGAAGAATAAACATTTAAAACAATTAAAATGATGTTTTAGTAAAGAATTACCTTAAAAATAATCCCTTTGAAAACACTTTTATAAAATATCGACTTGGATATTAAATATGTCCATGTAGATACATACAGAAAAACAACCTCGTATAATAAAGAGATTCTGAAATTAACCCATACCTTGCACTTTCCTTTGGTCAAGGGTATGTTTAACTTCCTGTATAATGACCATAGTATGTTACTATATTATACCAGAACCATATTAATATTTATTATATCATTCATGATTAATTTATGACTGTATACAACCCATTTAATAATTATTTCCATGTTAAATTAACATTTCGAGTATTAATCGCTTTCTTGATCATATGTGTTTTAACTTGTTATTCTCGATCATATCATTTACATCCTAATTTATATAATTAATGAATATAATACATGATTTATATATCATATTTATTTAGAATATAAATATTTATAATAGATAGATATATGGAACGGAAGGCACCGTTTATGTAGATGGTAGGTCGTACGAATGCATAAAGGATGTTTCCGTTTTCATATCGTATTGAACGAATATAAGTGAATATGATATATGTAAGAATATACATAATTATATATATATATATATATCTCCAATAGCATTATTATGTCACATATTACATACATATTAATAATATATAATTTTATAATCATCATTGAATGGTGAATTTGGAAATGAATCTCATCGCATCGTGGAGATGGTAATCTGTACATACACACGAGCGACAATATCATTATATTTATAGTGAATTCATATGTAATAGGATGGTATATCATATATAAATAATAATTAATTTGTTATATTTGTTATTTACATCAGCTATACTCATTATTATACCCATCCAATTAATGAAGTGTTTGAATAACAAACTACACCCCGACAGGGAAATGGTAAGTCGTACATACGCACGTATGGTGACTTTGACATTTATAAGATGGATAGAATAAAGAATATGGTTGTACCATATTTATAATAACATTAATGAATTTACAAGTTACTAGAGTTATTATTTTGGTATGGAATCAACACATATATAGGAAGCTTAAGAAGAAAAGAACTTGAAAGAGGGTGGTGAGATTATGATATCTTCTTTGGGCGTTTCCTTTTGATTTGATCAAAAGAACTCTATAGGATGGCTTTCTAATAAGAGTAAGGCATCTAGGTAAATGGGAGGAATGTTTGGAGGGGATTTGGGTGGGGGTTTTCCGATCCAAATGGATTTGGATGTGTGATTTTGAGAGAAGGTGAAATACCATTTTTTAAGAGTGGTGAGGGTCACTTTAAGAAAATCTTGAAATATTATTTTATAATAAAACCATTCTCAGATTATAATGGCTCAAAAATGATTTATTTCTAAGATAACGTTGGTATGGGTCTAAATACTCTAAAACAATAGGTTTTAGACATGTTTAGGTTGCCATTTTGACCTTATCATTTATATTTAACTCTTAGTTAAATAATTTAAACTTTTAAGTGTCTTCTGGTAGTCTTACACTATATGGTTAATAAAAATACTCTAAACATGCAAGAGAAAATCAAGTGGTTAATTAATGAAATATATTATATTATTTATGCCATTTGGCTGAACCATATATTTTTAGGAATATTATATCAAAAAATAGTATAGTATTTTTTTAAAAATAAATTTATGTCAATTTTGACACTATTTGGTATGTTGTTTTTGTAAAAGTTATAACAACCTTATCACATCGAAAACAATTTATCAAACCATACAAAACATGTCATATTAACCATGAAAATTGTTGGAATAAATCACAATCCACCATTTACATTTATATGGATATTTATAATATCAATTATTTGAATATTTCATTAATAAGGTAATTACTGCATCACTATTGTTTCATTAATTAATTAAATTAGTTATTGTCTAAATATTATAAATCATATACCATTATTTTGGAAATATTTTTGGATTTATAATGAATATTTATAGTCTAATTTATATTGCGTGAACCTTATATTAAAAATGGATTAGTTTTTACAAAATTAATTTAACACTTTTAACACTTCTTTAAATAAAATAATAATAAATGTCCTTTTCTAATCCAGGTGGAACGAAAAGGATCATATTTTATTCCTAAGTTTTTTTCAGAGTAATTATACTTATCTAATATAATTTGGACATGCAGTGGAGTAATTATAATATAATTTTTACCCTTAATTACCCAATTTTATTTTAACAAGGGTAAATTAAAGTCAAAAGTTACTATTCATCACAAATTATTAGCATCTTATTGAACCAAATTTTACTTACTGATTTCAACTGTGTCTCTAGGATTTTTGAAATTCAACTTATATAAGTGGTAAAATATTGTTTTATGCAAATCAAAAAATATACCAAGAAGGTGGGTGAAAGAGTTTAAAAAGTTCAATAAAGTTTTATACATCTAATTTTATTATAAAATGTCTCCAATGAATTATATTGAACTTATATAGGTATTATATATCTATTTTCACTTAAAATAAATTCAAATAAAATGAATAATTATTTACATAAATAGTCATATTTAAATAATAACATAGTGTTTTTCACTATTCATCAAAAATATAATGTTTTCAGAAAAATATCTTAAATTCACCCTAAGATAATTTTGATATTTTTAATTCATAAATAAAGTATATTTTACCAAATTGAAAACATATAAGTTGGATTTATTAATTTAAAATTAATTCTCATTGTCAAAACCAAAAAGTGGGATTTTAAAAAGTAAAAACTATCAAAAGATTGATATGTGATTATGTCAAATTTAAATGTGAAATTATATATAATAACCTAAAATGTATTAAATGATAAAAATATAATCTAATTATACATGAAAACCTTTCTAATGCATAATTTAACACTATATAGTATTTCAATTAAAAATTTTGTTTTCAACTAAAACATAGTATTTTTCACTATTTGAAAAAATAAGAAAGTTACAAGAAATGTACACAAAATTTATCCAAACTAAATTTTTATGATCTTATAGTAATTAATAATTTAATTTCATTAAATTTAATATATAAAAGTGTCATATATTGGTTTAAAAAATGTTTATCCATTTAAAGGTGGTAAATTTTCATTTTTTGAAAATTATTTCTTTTGTCTAAAAAAATAATTTGTTATTATATTTTGTATAAGAAACACATAATATGAATGTTAAAATAAAATAGAGTATATAATATTCAAAATGGAGTTAATATTATTCATAAATGATTTTTGAATGGCTAATTTGGTAAATTATGATGCGGCCAAACTCATTGTTGGGTTTAGAGCATGTTATTGAATTAATTTAATGAGATAGCGTACTATGAAATCATAGGGTGTTAAATTATCCCCTCATTTAATGAAATTGTTCCTTGATATTTGAAAATTTTCTTTGAAAATAAAATGTTAAAAAAACATGAAAAATACCTTTGTGGAAAACCCACATCGGAAATTGGGTTAACAAAATATATTCTTAATAAGAGGGAATGGTAATTGAAAAACTCACCACCAAATTATGTTATCGATTAGGAGAATATTAGTGGAAATTAATGACATATAATTGGTGGGTATACATAAATATTTATATGGATTTATTGAGGTCATCAACCATAATCAAGTGTATAATTGAAGGCATTAAAGCCATCAATCTATGATGATTCAAAATATAGTTAGTTCAAAAAAACATAATGTATTAGGATAAAGATTTTTTGTATTTAAGATCCCTTCCCTAATGTTTAAAAATTAATTTATTCATATAAAAAAGGAAAAAATATACATAACAAGTAGAGTTCCATCCATCAACTAATTCCTACAAAAAACTCGTTATTCACACCAAAAGTTAATAGAATAAAAAATATTCTAGTTATCTTAATCGTATATGGTTCCAAAAATAACGAATTTATAAAACATTTTTTACAATATTTAAAAAACTACATTATAAAAACCAAGACATCATGTATACTAGTGGTAGGTGATCTACCCTTGCCGCCCTTCGGTTACGGGTCCAAGTCTCGCAGCCTTGCCAGACGCGACAGGTTATCACCCAACTTCCAGGTTATCCTTTCTATGACAATCCACAAATAATATCATGAAATATTTTATCATTAATAATAGTATTCAATATCAAACTTAATTGATTCCAACCTTTTTAATTATCCAAAATAATTCTATCCAAACTCATTGTCCAAAATTTATAGGGAAGGTAAACACAATGATGACCCTTTTTCTATGTAATAACACTATAAATACCTTCATCGTGTATTTTTTTAAAACACTATAACACCATGAAATACCATAAAACCTTATTGATTATATTATTTCTCCCTTATTCCTGATAGAATACTAGATATACTCCTTCTATCCAATTTTTTTTTAATTTCCAACAATGATGGAATATAAAAATCATTAATCACATTCAAGGTAGTCAAGAATATCTAATATAATTTATCTAAATAAATCATATATTGTTCCAAAATAACTACCTCTGTATTAGAACAATATTATGGTTTATATTTCTCTCAACCATATATTTTCCAAAAAATTAAACCTACTATTAAGTCACTATTCCTAGTTCCACACAAACCCATGTCTTTAATGAAATAGTATTGCAGTATAATCCTTATATACTCTATATTTATTATAACTAGTACATCATTAATACAGTACTCAAATGACTCAATACATTAATAATAACATAAGAACTATAATAATTCTTCTTCATCTTCAGTAGTATCATAACATGAGTTTTATCCACTAGCTGCATATGGGGTACACTATGATGATTTGGGCATTGATTTAAGTAGTTTACCAAATACTTGCAGATGAAGCATTGTACATTTACAACCATTTTCTTACCCTTGAAATCACATACTTGGTGTCCTTTTTCCCCAAACATATAACAAAATCCAATTCCCTTAATCCATTTACAAAGGTTATTCCTTTCCACATTTATCACATAAAGGAAAATCCTTCGTTCCCCTCATCTCTGGATCCATCTTACTATCATTCCGTTTTTTCTTCTCTGGCATCCCTTCAAAGCCATCAGACTCAGAGAATTGTTTAAATATCTTATTACCACATGATACTATTTCATCATTTGATGTGAATACATGGGAGACTATTTCCCTTTTAAATGATTCCTTAATACCATGAAAGATATGATCCTTCTTATTCTTTTGATTATGCAAATTGATGGAATTCTAATCCCTTCTACTAGGTGCCATTTCTAAAAAATTCCATACACAAGGTTAAATTATGAATCACAATGCATAATTCCAATCTTGTAAAATAACTAATGTAAATTCAAAATATTATGCATATAATCTATAATCACTAAATGTTTATATTGAGGAAGTATTTACTCTTAAATCCTTTATAATAGATTGTAATGAAAATTTCAATTAGCCTATGTATATCCCCCGGAAGTGTCCTATACAAGAGTGTAGCAAGGCCCGTTTTCATGCACTAGTTCCTCTTCAAGTCTTTCATTAAGTGGTGTTTATAGGATTTACCCCTAGGTATATCTGTGGCAGATCCACCTTTACCTGCATGTATCCAGACATGGATTTATTTCATGGAAAACTCACAAAATCCCTACAATACCAAAATTCTAGGAAGTTCTTCTATACTAATTTTCAAAGTATATCTTAGGGAAATGTTCTCTAATGTGTGTTTTTCTAAATCTTTTTCCAAGTTTTTTTCTAAACATCCTCTCATACCTACTATAATGCCCCGAACCCCGAAGCCTAAAGTCAGTGCATTATTTTAACACATTTTTATGATTGAAAGAAATCAATTCCTGAAGGACTGATCATTTTAGTAGTCTTGGAAAATAGATTGCACACATGAAGGTTACATAAAATTATAAATTCACAAAAAAGGACAAAAATATCTCCTTTTGAACACACTCATATCCCTTAGCCTATCCCTATAGGTCATACAAAAAATACTACTTCAATACTATGTAAAATAAAACATTGAAATGGGTGGGATCTAATGCTCTATAAGGATAACAATATAGTAGAAACTTTCATAAATAAGCATAAAACATTAAGGAAATGTAGAAGACTAAAAAAATGCATTTTAAACATAAAAATTAGCATAATATGGAAAATATAAAATCAAATAATTTCATTTACGTATTCACATGAATATTCTACTAGTTGAATAATCACATGCAATATAAATATCTACTTTGATAATAATGAATTCATAATGCCATACTTCATAACCACATAGTCAAGTACTTGTTCCAATATTATAAATATTTTCTTGTCAAGGGTTTATGCCAAGATAGTAGTTTGTCTCATTATACTTACCGATTCATTAAAGAGTTATAGTGGGATCCACCCGTCACTTACTAATTCCATTTCATTCCTCATATGAAAAGGTTTAAACACAACATAAACATTCGTATTAAAACTATCAAACGGAATTCCAATACATTTTCTATAAACCATGAATTGTCTGAAAAAAACACATCCACTTTCAAACATATCACAAAACCTTCAATACAATATGTAAGATTTTTTGCATAATAAATAAACCTAAAAAAAGTTTAAAAACCATCAAATTATTTTGATATAGATGAAAATGATTTGTAAAACTCTTTGGGAGAAATTTCCCTTTATCAAAAAAAACATTTAAACGTCACACAATTTTTAAAGGAATTCATTTAAAGATATTTTTGAATCCATGTGTCCCATACCACTTCAAAAATTTTGAATGGAAATAACTTTTTAAATACATTCAGGTACATCTAAATAAATCCTTAAAACCCATTTTGAAAACATGGCCATTAATGAAAATAATTTATAAGAATAAATATTTAAAACATATAAAGTGATGTTTTAAAAAAAAGTTACATAAATATAATCCCATTGAAAACTATTTTTTGAATCGTGGAGATGGAAAATAAATATGTCCCAGTATATACTTATGTAAAAACAACCTCTAATAATAAATAGATTGTGAAATTAACACTTACCTTGCACGTTCATTTGGTCGAGGGTACATTTAACCTCTAGTATAATGAGAATAGCATGTTATTAACATGTTATTCTTGATTGTATCATTTATATCATGATTTAAATAATTACAGAATATAATAAAGGATTTATATTTCATATATATTGAGAATATAAATATTTATAATAGATAGATATATAAAATGGATGGCACCATTTTTTTAGATGGTAGGTCATATTTACAAATAAACATTGTTTCTGTTTTCATATCATATTGAATGGATGTAAGTGAATAAAATATATGTAAGTACATAAATACACAAACACAAATATATATATATATATATATTACCATTAATATTTAATATATTACATACTTATTAAAAATATATATTTTTATAATCATCATTTAATGGTGAACGTTGAAATCAATCTCATCACGTCATGGAGACGGTAATCCGTACGTACACACAAGTGACAATATAATTATACTGATAATGAAATTGGATGTAATTGGATTTTATATCATATATACTGAGTAACTAACATTTTATATTCATTATTTACATCAGTTATTCTCATTATTATACTCATACAAATAATTAAGTGTTTGAATAACATCTACACCATGACGTGGAGATAGTAAGCTACACACACCCTCATATTATGACTTTTCATTTACAAGATGTATAGAATAACTAATATGGTTGTACCATATTTATAATAACATTATATATTTTTTAAGGTGATTTACTTATTATTTTTTTAAGGAAACAACAAATAAATAGGAAGTGAAAAAATAAAAATACTTGAAAGAGGGTGGTGAAATTATTATCTGTTCTTCAGGTGTTTCCTTTTGAGATGATAAGAAGAGATCCTTATACTAGCATTCTGCTCAAATTAAGGACTCTGGGTTGAAGGGAGGAACATTGAGAGTATATTTGGGTAGGTTTTGGATGATCCAAATGGCTTTGGTGGTGTGATTTTGATAGAATAGGAGGTACCCTTTCATAATAGAGGTGAGGGTCACTTTAGGAAAATATTGAGAAAGTATTTTATAATAATATCATATTCAGTTTCTAATGGATCCAAATTTTTTTATTTCTAGGATAAGGTAGGGATGGGTCAATAAACTCTCAAACAACTAGTTTTAGGCATATTTAGGTTACCATTTTAACCATATCTTTAAAATTTAACTCCTAGTTAAATAGTTTAACTTTTACTGTGTCTTCTTGTATTCTTACACTATAAGGTTAATAAACATACTCTATACTTACAATAGAAACTAAAGTGGGTAATTGATGAAATATATAATATTATTTAATCCCTCTGGCCTAAACATATATTATTAGGGATATTCTATTAACCAATAATATAGTATTCGTTTTAAAAACGAATTTATGTCAATTTTAACCCTATTTGGTATTTTGTCTGTGTGACAGTCTTAAAAACCAATCACATCAAAAAAAAATTATCTAATCTACCATAACAATTCATATTAACCTAAAAAATTTGTGGAATACATCTTATGTTTCAATTTACATTTATTTGGATATTAATAATATAAATTATTTCAATATTTCATTAATAAGGTAATTACTGCATCATCCTTGTGTCATAAATAAATTAAATTATATAATGTCTAAAAATTACAAATATAATTTCATTATGTAGGAAATATTTTTTTATTTTTAATGAATACTTATAGTCGAATTTATAATTTATGTAACCTTGTATTAAAAATAGTTTAGTTATTAAACATTGAATTTATCAATTTTAACTTTTCATTAAATAAAATAATAATAAATGTACTAATCTAATGCTTCTGGATCAAAGAGGATAATATCTTATTACTAATCTTGTTTATGGTTGAATTACGATTATCCAATATAATTATAACATGTGTTGGGGTAATTATAATATCATTCTTACCCTTAATTACTTTATTTAATTTTATCTAGGGTAAATTAAAGTCAACAACAACTATTCATAAAAAAATATTTTCATCAAATATAGAATGAAATTTTACTTACTGATGTCAACTATTACTCTCGAATTTTTTGATATTTAACTCATAGAAGCTGTAAAATTATGTTTTAATCAAATTTTCAAATGCACCTAAAGAGTGGGTTAAAGAGGGTAAAAAGTTCAATAAAATTTTATACCTCTAATTTTATTGTAAAATGACTCCAATTAATTACATTGAACTTATATAGATATTATATATATTTTTTAATTAAAATAAATTTCAATAAAATAAATAATTATTTAAATAAAAAGTCATTTTTAAATAACAACGTTGTGTTTTTCACTATTCATAAAAAATTGAAAGTCTTCATAAAAAACCAAAAATTCACCCCAAGAAAATTTTGATATTTTTAATTCAAAAATAAAGTCCATTTTACCAAATTCAAAACTTATAAGTTTCATTTATTAATTTAAAATTAATTCACTTTTTCGAAACTAGAAAGCGAGTTTTTAAAAGTAAAAACTATCAAAAGATTGACATGTTATTAAGTCAAATTCCAAAGAAAAATTACTTATAATTACCAAAATTGTATTAAAGGATAAAAATATAATCTAATTACACGTCAAAACCTTTCATAATAGATAATTAAATACTATAATTTATTTTGATTAAAAAGATTGTTTTCAATTAAAACCTTGTATTTTTCACTATTCGTCAAAATATAAAATTTATCAGAAAAGTACCAAAATTATATCAAAACTAATTTATTAGGTCCTGCATATAAAGAAGAATTTAATTTCCTGAAATTGAATATTTAAAAGTTTCAAATTTTATTTTCAAAACGGGGGTTCCATTAAAAGGCCTAATTTTTTTTAAATACATATTTTATTTGAAAAATTTATTTTGTTCTTATATTAAGTCTATGAAACACATGATATGTATGTTAATATTATATATAGTATATAAGATTTAAAACTCAGTTAATAATATTCATAACCACTTTTTTAACGTATAATTTGGTATGTTGTGGAGTTCTCAAAATCGGTGTTACGTGTAGTGCAATATATTGAATTACTTTAATGAGATAACGTACAATGAAATCTTGTGGTGTTACATAAAAAATAAATGTTATTAATATTATTAAAATGAATTTATTTTGGGATAATTAATATTTCTAATAACTTTTCTATATTTACCTTAATTTTTGGAATATAATAAAATATTAGGTTCCAAGTAATGTTATTAATCTCAAAATTCTAAAAAATCTATGAATTGAATAGTTAAAAATTGACATCATTTATTTTTTGTCAAAAAATGTTTTATTAAATTATTTTAAAATCATAAAACATTGATAAATATGTATTATAATTATTATGTGGTCTAAAAGTTTTTATTTTATTTATGTATTGTCTTATTGACATCAAATAAGTAAACTTTTAAACCTTCTGATAATGAAACATTTGTTACCCATGTTTGAAATTTAATTGAATGGGTATGTGTTCATTAAATTGGTATGATTTAAATTAAATGATAAACAGGTATAAAATATATTTTTTTATGAAATTACAACCCTATATCAACTCATATTCCAAATTGGGAAATTTTGGAATTTATTGGATGGGGTTTATTTGTTATAAATTAATATTTCGGGAGATTCCAAAATTTCCCCTGACATAAATTATAAAAGGGGACCTCCTCTATTACATCATCAGATTACATTGATCATTCATGATCGTCCATCCCCTAAAATTTTCTCTTAAAAGCATCCATAGTATCATTATAGAGGATCTAGTATTCTTAAAATTCTATCTCTTGTGCTCTAATATGTGATTTAGAGGAAGCACGTCGAAGTAGTGGAAATATCCACTACAAATTATTTCAAACTTTTTTATTTTTATAAAAACTCTTTATGAATTTTTTAATTACAAAATAATAAATCCTGTATCACTTATATACTATGATTTTCTTATGATTATGGAACAACAATATTTCACTTTCAATCCATCCTACGAAAAATGAAATCTGCATGCATGCATACTTAAGACTTACCATCTCTATCACATAGTGCAATCTATTTTTCACCACCACCATACATGGATTTGTATAATGATTGAAATTATAAAAATATATCAATATTATAACATTATACTGATTCTGAAATGTTATAAACCATTCACTTCAATACCATTAATCAATTAGGAGAAGTATATCATCAATTATGAATACGTACGACCCACCATCCAAAAGATGTGATGTGATTCATTCTACATTATCTTAATTAAAGGATAATTATGAAGATGTAGAGAATGAATAAATAGGATATATATATTTTTAATATAATATTTTAATGATATTAATATGACATATGAATGATAAAAAGATCTTATTTTACAAAATATGCATAAACAAATGAAGCAATTAATACCCAAATTACAAGTAATAATGAATTTATATTAACAAACATATGATTATAATATCATATATGATATCATAAAAATGAAAGTTATTCTGAAATAAGTCAACTAAATAATTAAAATCATTATTCATGAGGTTCAGATTGAGATAATTAAAATTAAACCTAAAAGGTAAGGAATTATTTTTATCTCACCATTATTTCAGTGGGAAACATGCCATAAACAACACATATTTATTTTATGATGTATTTATGTTTCCCTTGAAAATTTTTATTATTCTTTATATGAAGGTCATGATATTTATATTTGAATATAATATTTCATTATTTTAGGAGGCATACTATTTGACAAATTAAAAATTGGTAAGGGATAGTTTCAAAATCTTATTATTATCCGAGACTGTTTATAAGTAATGTTTTACTAGAGTATATTTATAATTCAAAACCATGTTTCCTAAATATGTATATTATTTATATTCTTGAAAAATAATTAATTCAATTTTATCCATTAGAGAATTTTTATTAGATGGTATGAATGCAATCATAAGTTGTTATTCGATAGGAGGTACTTTTGAACATTTCAGACACTAGAATAAAGGGAATGTTTTTTTAAATTATATACTATGAGCATATTTTTACATCTATGTAACGTCTTATTTCCATACAAAATCCTATAAAATATTTCATGTTTATTTTCAATTAAATTATTATTTTTTAATTTCATTACATTTTGAGAAAAGAAATCATTTTTCAAGAAGAATGGGATATTCCTCAAGAATTAGTTTCTATTGATATATTTATATATTATTTCACATCAACGATGTCATTATTTAATTGGGTAACATTTCTTGTATGATATCCAAAATATTCATATTATTTTATTGTGCTTATGATGAAATTATATTTATGAAATCCATTTCGTTTACATGGATATTGTTATAGTGGAATGATGTTTAAAGAAACCCATTTTATAGCTTGGGTTATGGTGAATGATTTCTGATATTGTGGAATAGGTAATAATGATTTCATTATGAGATGGGTGAGACCTATATAACCTCCAACTCATTGGTTAAGGATTTATATCTCATTAGATAGACATGGCTGGAGCAGGACATTATTTCGGTTCAGTAATATAGTGTTGGAAGGAGGAGTGAACTTGATTTAGTAATGGATTTTGATCGCTATGACGGTCTTGGAAATGAGACATAACTAATAAAAAATGATTATATATGAATATATGTAATTTATAAAACATCATGTCTTATTTTATGAATTTTTTTATTACTTTAATTGACTCTTACGAACATTCATGGTTTATCCCATGTCATGATATCACATGATATTATACAGAGGATAAGATTTTCAAATGTTATGTTCTTATGTCTTATGATTATGACATGATTTCTGTCACCCTTTTTTACCATTACTACACATATGAGGTCACCATTTAATATTTTTCTTTTCCACAGGTCATGAAGAAGTTTATTATGTAATATTTTTCAAAAGGGGGTCCAGTTATAAGAAATATGTGGGATACAATGAAGATGTCTTAAGAACTAATTGTTTTTGATTTCGAGTTTCTAAATACACTATACCTATGCAGTACTATCATAGATTTGACATAATATTTATTAAATACTATTTAAAAATGATGTAATATAATTTTATGAAAAGTATGGGTCATTATAGATAATACCAATACAAGTAGGTTGGATCATGAGACACCCTTTGGAAATGTCAACCAGGTTGTGCGATGACCTCTGGAATAAAATATACGATTCTTGTTATGTCCTCCGAAAAAGTCAAAATGATATTGTGATATCTTTTAGTGATGGATGCCAGTTCACAAGGGCATCCCAAGACATGATAAATTTTTTCATCATCATCGTATATTCCGTGCTTAATAAGGAACCCTAGTGTGTAAGCCCCGATAAAGGGAACCACGACGAATCTTATTCATGCCACAATCGAGATATGTTGGAAGTCGTTCCATGGCCCACGATCCATATAAAATATCCATAGGGTAGTTCGAATATGTTTTTCCCACAATTATTAGAAATGACATTAATAATTTTCCATCCCATGTTGTCACACCAAATATAGCTCAACTTGGCTTATAGTGTTTTAATTATCATATGATTTGTATTTTAAGATTCACTGATGAAAAAGTGACTCTTAAGTGTGTAAGCCCCGTCCAATGTGTATCCATCCGGGTGTAACCCCTAAAATACTTATAAATTCATAGACAACAATAATATCTCTGTGTGTGATCATCCACCATATCTCATCATTACGTTAAGGGATGAACCAAACTATGATGACTCTGATTCCCTTCATAACTAGGATACATAGGACCGTCCCTTGAGGCATGATCTCCATATTAAACATATCAAGGGGTGTCACAGTTTATAAACTCTATATTGTTATGCAGTGAGACTATTTTATTTCTATCCCTTGATTCTCACACCGAACATAGGTCATTTGGGCACTGGGTGTTTCAATAGTCATATCATTCGCCTTATGGGTACACACCATCCAGAGAAATATCAGTATGTGATCCTAGATGAGTGGCATGATATTTTCACCAATATACATAAAGCATCTTCTTTGGGGACCATCCCAAGGCTAAAAATGATCTTTGATAACTATGATTCCGATAAGTATGTGCATGATTCCTCATTAAGGACTAAGCTTAAATAAACATACCTTTTGATGCAAGTCATTTTTTGACTCTGACATCTCAACCATTGGGACCCAATCATTCCCAATAGATGATCACTCTCCCTAATCCATAAATTGAATGATAAATATACTAAAATATGTTGACACTGATTCCTGACATAACTAGGACACATAATATTTTTTCTTTATGCCAATGAAATATAATATATATTCTAAGGGAAGATCCTAAACACACTTCCACTTCATGATTAATGAAAATGATCTATTTCCAACCTCTTCTTTTAATAAAAATAATTGTTCACATGGGATAGGGAAACTATAACAATCATGTCATCTACACCATATGTCTTAATAATTTAAAAAGGAAACCTTAATGTGTGGTCCCCAAACAATATAACAATGATAGCTCTGATTCTATCCATAATCGAGTTATGTATGATCTCCCTATGGGACTAAATCATGATCACTTTGTGTCCCAGATCACCCATAAAAGTCCACTCCACCAGATTTCAAACTATATAGGTCCAACTTACAATGATTTTTTTCATTCATTTAATAATCATGATATGTCAGATGCCTAATAATCGCTCAATTCCCCCCACAGAATATTAACCACTTCATTACATAAAAGCACATTCTAAAAGACATGGTTGTACAACATCACCACCAAACCAATTTCTTCTTATTGGAATTTGATGGTGAACCACATATAAATATTGATGGATTCACTAAAGAGAGACCAATATTTATCACATGAATGATATCTTACCCATGATCACTTTTTAGGGAATATAATCCCATATTGGTATTAGAAGTGATTCATGATCAAATATTAAATCTATAAGAATGTCATGAAGTTGGTAACAATTCCACCCAAAAGGGTGTGATGATCCCAATCACATATCCTCTGAATGAATGGTATTCCCAAAGATTCAATGGTCCTGAAACCCAAATGACCACCTATAAATGGAAATCATTTTGGTATGCAGTTATGGATGAGAGTACAATTGATAGTTTCCTATAATATAGATAATGGTTACCACATGTTCATGATTGTGCACAACACAAATTCCCCACAATCAAACCATTGGGTGGTTCCCTTCAATGAACAAAATCCCGGTGAAAAAATGTTGTTAATGTATAGGGGATATTTTAATTGATATTTTATTTTGATTTTATGAATATTAATTTATATTTAACATAATATTTGAGCCATAATTATTTTCACATGAATACCTACAGACCATAATCCATAGATCCATTAGAACCTTAATTTCAATGGATTCAGTATTTTAGGGGATTTTTATCTTTACAAAGAGTATAATGCTTATCCTTTAGAAGCTTATGGAATGGTTTATGTATTCACGGTATGAGCATAACTATACATCATGATTTGGATTGATTAATGAGAAAAAATATTTAAGGGGAGGCATATCATTCCTTTGACACATTAATAATAACAAATTGTCATTATTGAATAGATGAAATGAAAATATCATTCATTTTCCATGTGAAAAAGTAAATTGTGTGGGATGATTGTTACATTGAATATTGTTCAGTTAATTTAAAATTTATTATGAAACTGGATAATATTATTTAACATTTAAAATCATTTTATTTAATTTTAGTGAAATTAAAATATGTGTATCATTGGTATAGTATTTAGTTCAACTTTGAGATACAATTATTGAGTAATAAAATATCTCAAGTGTGGGGGTATTTTATTTACTCATTTTCAAACAAATTGTAATAAAATTTCATTATTATCAACAATTTTCTAGTAGTTTTACCATTTAATTAGTGTTTAGTTAAAATATGAAAAATTTCATTTAAATAACTAATTTAGATGAAAATTATTGAACTATTGAAATTATAAAAAGGTATGTTCACATAAAATTGTATGGTAGAAATATTATATGGTTTTTAATATTGAATAAATATAAAATGGCCAAAAAAGATGTACCAAAACCCAGGGGCCTCCGATCAATTTATCCCTCCCACCATTGGTTAGAAAACCTTACTAGAATAAGTGTAAGGCCCTCTCAGTTAGTAGGTAGAAGGCATGGCATGAACCAAGAGCACAATGGTTAGTCCAAGGACCACATTATCATGCCTTTCATAACGTTCCATGTGATGTTTTCATAGTTTATATGGGATCCCATCCCTATAATAGGCTTATTTGATGAGGGAGTTATAAGAACTAATATGTGGTATTGCTCTTCCGTACTCACCTCAAATATATGAAAAATCCCATGGTTAATATCCATTGTTAACAAATATGTTTCCATTAAAATATTGATGCATTACCCTCCCAGATAAGGAATTTACCTGTCAAGACCATAGAATCCCCTATGTGCCACAATAGTAGATTTTCATGTCTAATCCCTAGGTAACACCATGTCCACTACAAGAAAAGATCTATCTAGAGAAAAAAACATCAACTATGAGGTTCATGATCACCATTGGATTGAAGGGAGACCATTCAGAAACACATTGTGAAGAAATGTAAGCCTAATAGGGAATTTTAGTTAGATATAACTACTGTGACAACTAAATAACATTGAGGTTGTGCCATAGGACAGCTTCATTGATTCCAAAACCACTAAAAAATAGCTTATTAAGGAGAAATATGGCCTACCCATAGCTGCATCATATGGTTTTCACTTCCCATGGATATACCAAGTATGGAAGGGTATATAGTTAATGAATATAAAGTTGTTTAATAATTTTTTTTTATATTTCATAATTATGATTAATAAAAAATGAGATGAGGATTTTGTATTAGTCTCACTATTGTGTCATGAGTTAATGAAAAATAAATATCCAAAAAGGGTTCAATCATAATTTTATCAGAAAAACATGGAATTTAAATATTTTATGTGAATAGATTTTAAGAAAATATATTTCACCATGGAGGTGGAGTTTCACTATGTAGGATATCATAGTATTTATAACATGTTTTTTAGGGAAATGGATTTTCTGGTCGTTGATTTGATGGATTCACCATAGCCACACCAGTGATAAACTAATAAAAAATAAGAAAATACACTAGGATCCTATCCACACCATAGTAGGGTTCATGCACTTTGATATTAAAGAACATTATATCTCAGGTTATTCTATGTCGTGATTTAAGATATATATATTCAAAGATGATGTCTAAATTTAAACGAACAATTAAAAAATAAGAAAAATAAGATATTTAATATAAGAATGAATAATGAAGAGGTTATTCTAACCTCTTTAAAAATGCATGTGTGGTACCACTAATCAATGATATGTAGGTTTGGAGAATTGGTGATTTTATTTTCCACTTTAATAGTTTTTAGTTTATTTTTTCCCTTGAAAATCATACCTTTTGATTATTAGAGGCATTGTATTATTTTTCATTCTGTTCTTCAATTAATATTTCAATAATTATCATTCATTCCACCATGATCTATTACACTTGATAATTAGTTTCCTAACCAATTATTTGTGTTGGGGGGGGGGGTATGTGTTTTCATGAATTATATTATTTAATTCCATATAATTTAAATATGTTTGTGGTGAATGAGGTAGAAGTGAAATATTTTTTAAATATTCCACCACATAATGAATTTCTAACTCATCTATATTCTTTAATTTTTCTTATTTATTTCACATCTATTGAATGATAACTGCTTAAATTGTGGAGTTGATATTTTCTATGGATGAAACTAAATATGATATAGATTGGTCCAGGAAGATGATGAAATATCAATTAAGATTGGTCGTTAACCATTATTATAGAAAAAGGATGATTTTATTATACCAAATTATTCATCAATCTATTATATATTTCACACCTACTATATTAATGGATAGTAACTCAGGAATGATATTTTATATTTTAGTAATCAAATTGATTAAAAAAGAAAATATGAATTATGATGGAACTTGAGTGACTAACGATGGGACTATGAATGATATTATATATCCTTATTCAATTTTAATTTCATGTTATATTTTTATTTTTTACTATTTATCACATATTCAGATAATTAAATTTATAAAATTAGAAAATCCCACAAAAGAAACAATAATTGAATAATTATTACTGAGTGAACTACTATGATGATAATCAAATGGCATGACCCTGGTCAGGAATTGTGATACACAAGGAAAATAAATAACATATTTATTCTCTAAGAATTTTATATTTATCAACTATTAAATTATGTTATATTAATTCATCCATGATATATCATAATGGAATTATCAAATAAATTTTAAATAATAAATATGAATTATGATGGAACCCTAGTGTCCAGCCCTAGGACAAAGCACTTTTTTTCCTAACCATGTTTTTTTTGTAGTGCATGTTAGGTATAGATTTTCATTCTCTTACTCCCATCAATTTTTCATTATTTTAAAAAAATTGGAAAAAATAAACAACAAATGAATAAGAATTAGTGAATAAACTAATGTATATCACTTCATGTAGGATGACCACAGTTACTCATTGTATTTCACTAAGGAAATAAATTGTATATTTCAACATTAGGAAATAAATATTTCACACCAAATAAATTAAAATATAATAATTCATGTATGATATTTCATAATTGAATTATAAAATTGTGTTTATAAACTAAATATGAATAATGAAATAACCAGAGTGACCAACCCAAGGACCAATAAAATTCATTTATAACAATATTATATTTTACATTTAATGTAAGAATATAATTTTCATTCTCTTACTCCCATATTTTATTCAATAATATCAAATTATTAGAAAAAACATAAAAAGAAAAAATTAGTGAATACGAGTTTGTGAATGAGCTACAATAAGGATATTTAATTTAGATCAATATGGCCAGTCATTGTGGTGTAGTAATAAATATTAATACATTTTATAAGACCATATGATATGAACATCAAAACATGTGGTCAATGTCAAGGAGATAAGAAATTTATTACATACATTTTCTTTTAATATTGAATTTTGTTTTACTTAATTTCTAAAAAACCTAAATAAAATATTTTACCATGATGTTTTAAAATGGTTATTATTATGTGTGGAATAATTAATCTTTATTTCCTGAAAAATAAGTTCAAAAATACAAGGATGGCCTCTTACAATGAATGGATGAAATTATAACATATGTCGTAAAGTGGATGTCAAATTCACAATAGACATATCTATCACTTTCATAATTATTGGACATTTTTAATTTAGTCCAAAACGATTATCAAATATTGAAGCCCATCATAGAAGAACCATTAAATCCTACAAATTATACTAATTTGTCAAAGATGTTGATCCATTTCTTGAGAAATTTCAATAACCAAACCATCTCAATAATCATTCTAATATATACCATAATCAGAAATATTTTATTAAAAAAGGATCATGTGCTGATGTACATATGGGGGATAAATTTTTTTTGATCAATTATGGAGGGAATGAAATATAATGAAACGAAACATGATCTCCCAAATTCAAGAGAAGTGAATAAGTACCACTCTACTTGCCTAGAGATTTAGAAGATTGAGAAACCACCCATGTGGTGGAATTTGAAAAACAAATAGAGTATCCAAAAATACCACCCCTATCCTGTGAAATTAAACAATAAGAATAAAGATCCACTAAAAAGATGTTATAACTTATACCATCTTTGGGAGATGAACATTTCTTAAATTCATTCTCGTCTATATATATTAAATCACAAATTCTATATAACCACCTGTTATTTTTAATATTCATATTTACATAACAAATTTTTTATATTTGATAAATATAATGAAATATAAGATACAACTATTAAGGATCACATGGATCTCCATGAACTTGTTGGCCATTTATGATAGGAAACACATTAGTATATCCAATTGGAATTTATGGTAAAAATTGAATTCCATTAGGGTGAAATTAAAAAAGAAATAGTTTGATATTGGTTTTTAAATTTTTATATTTTTTCAGAATAATATTAAATTTTATTCTTCCCTTTTAATATTCAATTTATTATTCCCATAGTGAGAATGAATTTAATAAAAAATCATGGGTGTCACAATTATTAAGTAAGAAGGGGGACACACAAATCATACTACTCCCACTATGCAAGATATACATTCTTAGTAAGGGGAGGATATGGTGTAACCTATACATGTATTAATTGTAAAAAATATATAGAATTACTTTATGTTGGAAATATATACATGTGGTGGTTGAAATATAAGAATATACACCAAAAATAATATTATAGATTATTGCGGGTTCTACTAATCTAGAGGCCATAATAATTTAGGGACCACTTAGGGGATAGAAACAAGACTTATCATTCATTTTTATTTCTAGTAGATTTTTATTACTTTCATAGTAATTAGTGTACAGTGAAACACAAACCCTATAACTTTTTTATTTATCTTTTACATTGATTTTAAATTTGATATATGATTTTATTATTTTAGTCAATGATTGCACACGAGAGCTCCCATTTCAAAATATTGAAGAGGAATAAACATTCATGATAAAAAGGAGTTCAAATTTATATATATCTTTTAAATCCATGTATTTTTTTAAAATTTCTATTTTTATCTTTAAATAGTGAATTCCATTTCTAAAAATTTGTGTTTTTTCTATACATCGGTTTTCTTAGAGACACGAGTTGCTTATGAATCCAGTGATTCCATGTTTTAGATGTCAAAGATAATGATAATGAATGTGTAAGATGAATAATTAAACTATTATATTTAATCTAACGTATGAATATGATGAATCTTAATATGAATAATTTTGATGATTAATGTAAAAGAAATCTCCATACCATTTTTTGAACATTTAATTTCAAAAAATTATTTAGGCTGATTTTATATTATTTTCCATTCCATTGTTGATAAAAAAAATATTCTTGTTTCATTTCCAGGAATATTTTTATACCTAATTATATCAATTCTATCTTGATCAGGTTTCTTGTGTGATCTGGGGACATGCCACCTAGATGACAATAAATATAAATTATTAGATATATGTTTGTAAAAAAACATTTAATAAGATTGATGCATTTTTTAGAAAACATATTCCATGATATCACCTTTTACATAAATCCGTTGTACCCGTATATTCCACAAATGGACTTGTTATGAATGATCCACATTTCAATTAGTTTATAACCATTCCAACCCTTTTATTGGAATTTTCATTATATGATAATGCTGAAGTGTGGGGGTGGGGGAAATAATAGTCAAAGGTATGAAAAATATAAAAAACAAAATGTGTGTGGGTTCTATCATTGGTATTAGGAAAGGATTAAAAGTCATCCATTGTACCCTATATTTTAACCTACTAGGAAAAAAGTCACAAATAAGAAGAATGTGTAGATGTTTTCGAAAAAAAATCATCATTACCAGACCAAATATTTTTACATAAGGAGGTGATTTTTGGATATGAATTTTTTCTAAATCATAAATTTAAGAAAATATAAAAAATTAATAAAAAATAATTTGAACAAAATAATAAGAAAAATATTTAATTGTTTGAAATTAATTCATTATTATTTAATTATTCATGTAATTTACATTGAGCATAGTGTGTGATAGTTTTTAACATTATGGTTATATTTATTCAATATATTATTTTTTATATCATTCATTATTTTTTAGAGTTACCAGCCTCCTTTAACTTAATGGTTTTCATATAAATACCTTCTACCATTAGCCTCTGTGTCATTAGAACCCTAATTTCAAATTCCTCGTGTCTTTATCTGGTTTTTTTCTTTCATTACAGAAAAATTAGATCCCTTTTAAACATAATGAAATGTTAATGTATTAAATGTATTAAAATAAACTATACCTCAAGATTAATATTGTTTTATTACATAAAAATCATCAATGATATGTAGATCTTGAATTTTTAGTTTTTATAGTAATGATTTTTCAATCATGGATGTATAAAAGGAAAAGATCCACTGTTTTTTAAGGGGAAAAAGTAATATGATTTAGTGGATTATTCTATTAAAATATAGTGAATATAATTGATATTAATTGTGAAAACTTATTTTTTTAAGAATTGGAATTATTTGATTTAATTTCATATAAGTTTATATATTTGTATCATTGTTTCCCTCTTTAATTAAATATTGTGATTTTGTTCTTGAGTAAGTGCATTATTAATCTAGGAGTGTATTTCCTGCACTCATTTTTTATTATTGTTTAAATATTTTTTATATTTTCAAATATATTTTACAAATTAATTTAATATTTTTTTAAAATAATCTAATTTTCAGTTGTATAATTAATTGGGACAAAAATGAATAACAATTTTGATTTTAGAAAATTATTTTCTCACATATAAATTTATTGTATAATATTTCTATTCATTTTATTATTATTTAGGTATAAAATGGACAAATCAAAATATCCCCCATCTTGAGGGCCTACAATCCATTTATACAGCTCATGAAGGGTAGGAATGATAAGAGAGACCAAATGGAAGGGCCAGTCAGGTGGAAGGAGGATGGAAGTCTACACACAATGAGCATAGTAGTTGGGCCACGGGACGTGAGCCCATGTGTATTGGTATGGGCCATTTGGTACAATTTTTTTTTTGAAGAAATAAGGATTATATTATTGGTGAATATCATCAGCCTTACATAAGTAGAGCCAAGAGGGAAAATTGTCCAGCCATAGTTGGATGACATCGAAGGGGCATGAGGCCGCCAGCTGATGGGCTGCATTGTTTCCGTCCATTTTGGTACATGGTTAGTGTATCTGGGATCAAATCCATGTGGTGAGCATCTGAGTAGATATAGATACATGAAGTAATATATGGAACAACTCTTTCATACTCATCTATAATGTGGGATAAAATATCATAATTATTATTCATTACTTATAAAAAATCAATGTTATATTCATGAACCTCTCCACATGGAAATTTACCATAAAGCCACCTTGGCTTCCAAAATACAAGACAACATCAAATTGACTTGAATAATAATTTGAGAACACTATGGCCACCTATTTGAAAGATTTATCTTTATATGAAACGCCACTATAAAGCCTAATATCACCTTTGGAGGTGGGAGAGACCACAATAAAACACTTTTTGAATAAAATTATGATCTATTAAAATTATGGACTGTTCTACTCACTCTGATGGGAGAATTACATTTTTGAAGATATTTTTATAACTATTTTTTTTCAACCACCACTACACTATAGGATAGTTAAAGAGGATTATGGACTTCGAGGAGCTATTCCCTCAGGGGTCACACTCTCCAATGGAGATTCCTAAATTTTTAGTGTCTAAATTTTAAGAGAATATCAGATATTCAATATAGATTACCAGATATATTCTAGCTATGTTCAAAAAAGTTCCATAGAGGAGGATTTAATATATTTCTCACCATATTACCATGGGTGGCCAAAAAGGGTTGTTACATAGACATCACTGTCATGTCACTATTTTGTGTGCCTAATTTTTAAGGAATATATGTTACACAATAATGAAGAAGTTACAGAATATAGGTACTCATATTGGCACTCCAAATGTTTTAAAAGGTAAGGGATGTTGTGGAAATGGTGGATTATACTACACCAGACATAGAAATGATAAATTGAAGTCGATTAAACTATAATATAATGTACCTATCCCGGACACAACTAGGTGTACATGCTAGAATATTAAAATTCATGATATCTTAAGAAATTCCACCAATTGATTTACTTCAGTTATAATAAAATTTGAGATCTATGTATAAAGGAAACATTTACTGAGATAAAATAATATAATAAAGATATGAATGAATAATAGAAAAGGGATTCCTTTTTGTATAAATTGTAATTTTTTTCAGCACTGGTTAAAGATATCGTAGTTTTGTAATTAAATTCTACTGCTTTATACATTTGCAGATTTTAGTTCCTTTTTTTCTATGTAACTATTGCATTTTATTTAGTAAAAGTATTAAATTTTCTATTTATCTATCTATATTACTATCTTGGATTCATTCAATTGTGATATCTTACAGTTTATAACCAGTGTCTTACCTGAGGCTTCACCTTAGGGATGTTATGCAATTTACATGTCTTATTTTCTAAAATTCCAATGGATTTAAATATGTTTCTGATGAATGTGGAATAAGTGATCATGTGAGGTGATCTACCACCAAGTTGTATTATAAAAATGATTTTAAATATATATATATATTATTTATGAAGGAAAATGAGTGGCTGACCCTAGGATAAATAACTATCTTCTGAAAACACTTTCTATTTTTCAATGTATGTTATGTTAGTATTTTCATTATCCTTCTTCCATATTTTTAAATTTTATTCATAACATTTGGAAGAATTAGAATCAAAAATTGAATAAGAATTAATGTGTGAACTAATATGATTCTCATCGAGTGAGATGATTATGGTCAGCAATTATGTGCAAACGGAAAATATATAGAAAGTTTTTACCACCCAATGATAAGAACATCATAGGTCTATATTCCTTCCAAAACCAATTCATCACCATTATGTCATATTCTCTATATTACAGTTATATGTTCAGATTGATGTGATATAACAAATACATATAGATATTCACATTAGTACATTCTAATAATTTATCTCTAGTATGTGGTTAACCAATCCCGTATAATGATTTGGGAATTATTCACTCACATGAAATAAAAATATATTATAATATTAGAGTGGCCAAAAAAATTCCCAAATCAAGGTGAAATGAGAGTGAACTATAATCCATTAAACCAATTTTATTTCCTATGTTTCATTTGAATGATACCCTAGTGACCACCTTCCTTTGGAAAGTAAGTTCATAGTGATATCTATTGTCCTGGATGTTGGATTCATTGAGTGTGTCTAGTTTCAAGAACAGACATTATTGGAAACCATTATAAATAATTGTATAATTTGATATGAAGACTGTAAAGACACAATCATCCACTTACAACCAATCATCATTACACTGACATCTTTCACATTGGTATGAAACAATAACCATGGTTGGATTTTTTGTCCTCACCCTTAAAGGTCTATGATGTGGTGTAAGTACACTTTTTATGAAACATTTTTACACAGTTTTCACCTTATATTAATTATTTAATATATAAAAGTCATGTATGTGAGAAATTAATAAAATTAACTAAATATTTTTAAAATATTAGTAATAATTATGTTTTATGTAAGAACATGTATAAGGATCCATTTTTAAACATTCACATAATAATTTGGTAGTTTTAAGACATAAATATCATTAGTTGGAAATTTTTTGAATTTGATAAAAATCAGTATGATTTTATATTTTTTATAAATTATAGTTTTTCCTTACTTTTTTAGTTTTTTATTGTTTGGTTTTTTAGTGTCAAATTTAAATTAATGTGAAAATTTTGAGAAATTAAATAATATACACCTATTTCTACAA
Organism: Viscum album; assembly: GCA_963277665.1. Lineage (NCBI taxonomy): Eukaryota > Viridiplantae > Streptophyta > Magnoliopsida > Santalales > Viscaceae > Viscum > Viscum album. The sequence goes on from OY728159.1 coordinate 1,871,510,403, forward strand.
AATACTTATATTGTATGTGTTGAAAAATATTTTGAATATGTAATTTCAAAAATATATCATGTTTTTATTAAGAACTTACTATTTTAATTTTTTATTTTGTGTGTGGTTTATTTGGGTTTGTAGTTGATAAATGTACTTTCAAAATAATTAGAGTAAATAATAATTGATAATTTCAACCCTTTAATTTATAATATTTGAAATATATTTTTTATTATGTGGTTTAAAACATATCCAATCCAGTATAACTCATTTGTTATAGTTATTTGGTGATAAGAATCTAGACATAGTATAAAATATTAACTTTTAATTTTGAAGGGTAACAGTCATAAAATTATGTAACTTAATTGTTATTAATATATAGTGAAAAATAATTTCATGTAGTATTCCCACGATTGCAAATAAATAGTGTATAGTCTAAACAAATAAATTGTTTCCATAATATATGTGAATTATATTTTTCTCTAGAAATTATAGTTTTTACCTTCAGGTTTTTTAGGGGATATTATACCCAAATATTTCAAGTAAAAGATCATTAATTTCTTATTAATATTAATTTTTATGAAATTTGTTCATTATTTGGTATTTGGGGTTTTTATTTGAAATATTATGGTTTCTCAAGAAATAATCATTCCTTAATGTTTAATCGATGGTTTATTGTGTCCTATATGACATTGATATCCACAAAACTAACTAGATTTGTTATATTGATAGAAATATGAATGATAAAATTGATAGACTAGTTTAGATTTGGAAGTAACAGATTTTTAATGGTTGAAAATTGATTAATTCATGAAAATATTTTTTATATGAATTTTTCTATTTGAATATTGATTGACTCTACATACCTTTATTCATATCTAATGTACCTACAATAGACAACACCACTCATTGCATCACATAAACTTGAACCAATCCTCACATATGAGTTAGATTTTTCATAGTAATGGGAACTGAAAAATTAGGGTGACACCCCGAAAGATAAGAAATTTATAAAGAGAAACTATTTTTGCTAAATGAGTGAAATTGTAAACTCCATTGATGATGAATTTCACCACACTAACACTCCTAAATCTTTTTCCACTACCACTATCCCATGAACTACATTTTCTTACCAGTCATAAACTCCTGATAACTTATCCATTTCACTCTCTAGTATTTTATGAAAATTCATACAATGAAAAATATAATATCTTGTTCATTACTTTTTTAATTTTGTGGTGGTTTGGCATAATTAATTACCTAAAATATTTTTATATGAATATTTACCTGAGGTAGGTTAAGACTTTTGATCATTGAGAAGGTACATTTTATGAATGTCTATTGTGAAAAAAAATTGGTATAAAATAATAATTTTTTTAAAATCCATTATTCAAAAAAAATCATTCTAGAAATGAAAAGTGCATCATGGAATCAAAAAATAAATAAATCATAAAAGAATTTGAGAAGGTAAAGTGGGTATAAATAGATGTAAAATCCCATGATTAGAGAAATGTATTTCATGAATAAGTATTTTACCCTGAGAATAATGTGTTTCAATTAGTGTATTTCCACCTTCCATGATTGGGTAATAAATGTGACTTTTGAAAAACTAGCATTTCATGCCCAAATAAAATATTTTTCTGTGAAATGAGAAATATTCATATTTTACCAAAATATCACAACCAATGTTGCATAAAACTAAATTCATGAGATGTGGATATGTCTTAAAGGATGTTATTAAATACCACACTGGGCAAATTTTCCCCCTCTATAAGAGAAGACCCAGGTACAATATTTTTGTGAATGAGATTATAACCAAAGTACGAGTGTCATGTAATAATCTACTTCCATTATGTTTTAAATAGGTAAATCATACGTTTTTAATTTCATCTATATGTTTTTATTGATAGATAATATGATTTATATTTAGATAAGAATGATTTAATATATATTAAGAAACTTAGTGTTGGATTTAAATATAATACATAAGATTTTAACAATTTATTTGTATTATCTATTCTCACATATTTTATAGAAAACAATTTTGGATTTTATTATTTGTACTATAACTTATTTTATTTTGGTTTTAATTTGAAATTTCATTTTTTCGGTAGAGTTATTGAATTAGTCATGTTTTATAGAAATTAACATTTTATTTGGATATTTTATTATGAACTCAAGTTTACAATCGCTTCTTTATAATGAGAAAATATATATTTCTCAAATTAATGTTGTTAATAAAATTCAAATTTACATTAAATAGGGAGTTATATGCTAAATATACAACATCTGTGTCATGGAATCATATATACTAGGATAAAAATTATATAAAGGAATTGGAAAAATTTTGTGAACATGGATTGAATGGTGATGTTTTGTCTGGTGTTGATGTTAAGGATACTATTAATTATTACTCAAAAAATAGGTATTGTAATTTTTTTATAAACCTCCTTAATCTTATTAGAGGCACTTGATTGGATCTTATTGATCAAGGGGATGATTTTTTTTATTTATTCTAGAACAGGTCATATTTTATAGGAGTATCCTTATAAAGGGTTTTTAGATTTAATTAGGATCAATTGTAGTGAATTTATCATGGAATAATTCAACTTGATAGAGTACATCATGAATCAAGGAATAATTGGTAATTTACTTTCTATTCCTTAAAACCCGGTAACATATTGTATCATATATTCACTAAAAAGTTATACTTTTTTATCCTAGATATGGGTTTCCATGGGTTAATATATGAAATAAATAGGAAGAAGTATATATTAGAAATTTTTTAGGGAGGGTCGAATAAAATATAAGAACCCCAAAATTAGATGTTATAATTTCTCGAATGATGAAAAAAAATCTACTATATTTTTAACTGAAAATAAAACTAAGAATTTTATCCTTAAGGTATTTTCAATTTTTTTATAAATATGCTATGATTTTATTAAATAGTGGTCTATAATAGAGAATCTAATATCTATAAAAAAATACATCTAGGATTACTAGAATTCTAAGAGGAAGAAGAATCTCATCACATATTTGTTTAGGATTAATGCATTTATTTTAGAAGTTTCTACTACTTTGGAATTTTTATATATAAATTATTCATATTTGTTATTATATTATTTTTAATGGGATAATTTTTATTCCATATCTTGGACTCTATGCTTCGTAATTCTCTTGTGCTCCATCTCTATTGAAATTTTTTCAATATATTGGTAGTTTTAATTATTATTTGGATTGGGGATTTCAGACATACAAAGAATGAGGTAAAAATTTATAAAATGTGATGACTAGATGAATTTAGTTGGAGGTTTTTCATGATAGAGTATATTGATTAAAATTATATACTAAATAAATGAGATTGAATTTGACTAAAATATGTTTTGTAAGATGTTTATTTTGTGACATAAATATGTTTTGATATTACACATTTATGTTTGATTTTGGATATTATATATATATGACAATGAAAATTAAAATAATTATAAAAAATGTGAATAATAATATATACATAAGTATTTAATTAAGAATCCTAATATATAATATTTGTTGTAAATTCTTAAATTTCTTACAATGGATATTTTTTTTAATGTACATATGTTATAGTGTAAAATTATTTTAATGTGATTTCTATATTATATAATACTTATTTTTATAAATTATCGAAAAATATGAAAGAATGTTTTTAAAAGATAAAGGCTTTAAACAATCAAATTTTTATCATAATTATGAGTGTATTTTTTATTAATTTTAATAACATAAAATTCATGTCATAAAATGTAATGTTTATTATACTTAAATATTTTTCATAACATCCACTCCTCATAATTTCATATATCAAAATAGAATATAAAATAAATAATAATCATATAAGAAGTTATGTCCTATATCCCATAGGAATAATTTCATAATTCACATATATCACGAAATATATCAATAATAAAAACCCAAATAAACTCTAATCAAGAAATATTAAACTCTATCCAATTTTCAAATAACACATATAATAGGACCAAATAACCATATTCCCTTATTTTCCCACCAACCATTAAATAGAATAATTATATAAACAAGTTTATTAGATATATATTTCCTAAATATAAAAAAAAACCCTTCAAATATCACATATTCAGGTCTCTATCTCATAGAATTTTGTTCACCCTATAACACATGTGATAAAACACATTAAATTTTATCGAACACCTAATCAATAAACAACATATCAACCAATGTAACGAGATGAACACCTGATATGATTGAATATGTTTCCCCCTTATATATGGGTCCCTTCAAAATTCTTTTAATAATATTGTGATCAATTAAGGGAGAAGTCATTTATGTGTGGAAGTAGTCATTCTTTGCTCCGGATTTCATATATAAGCTTTCAAAAAATAAGATGTTATATTCCTATAATACATAAATCATGCTAGTTTATTAATAAATAAAGATACTATTTATAAAATATCATTGGAAATTTCCCACTTATAATCTCAAAACAATCCATCAATCATAATAAATTTTGAATATATATCATGTCCTAACCACATATCGAATAATGTATTAAAAGAAACTTTATTTTTGAATAATGAACTATGTGTTATTATTTGAAATTGAGTTTAATAATTTTACAATTTTTTGGATGAAATATTGTTTTCTCACATTAAATAAAATTATTTTTTTATAACATATAATAATATTAGTTTTACATTTTTTATTGGATAAAAATATCATTGGAAATTTCACTTAGCACTGATGTATTCCATTGAAGATGAAACTCTTATTTTGTCTCTCCATAAGAAGTTCATGTAAGATGTTTAAAGGGAAGGATACATAGCTTTGGATCACACCCAAGGCCTTGGTGTATGACAAAAAAAAATCTAGATAAACCTTATAAGTAGGTGATCAAATCCTTTATATTTGTGTTCATGATTATTCAAGGAACCCCACCAAAATAAATGACGTTGATAGAGGATATCACCCAATGACTCATAGAAGGATTCCACCTACTCTATCACAGAATAAAATGCCACTAAAGATATCACCATCCAATGTGTAGAGCGTGAATCCATACGAACCCTCCGAAAATGGAGAAAGGGACGAACTCTAATGAAACATGTCCAATATGAAGAATAAAATGGATCAATTCCATGTTTAAGAGAGTAATATTAGTACTCTACTAGTACACGACATGTCCCTTTAGAACCAGGTCATGCTTGTGTATCATGGCCCATGACGGTGTATCACGACCAGTGCCCATGTATTATGGACTATGCCAATGTCCATGTCCAGCCTCAACACCCGTTTTGTCTAATTACATGTACTCCTAACCTTTTCTAATTACATAGGTTTTCTGATGTACACCGAGCTTAGTTGTGTCAGTGTCCGAGTACATGACATATCCAAGACCATGTACCCCTAACCATGTCTATTTACACTTTTTTGTATGTGATGTGCTTCTAGGTATATTCACACACTATTATAAGGGTCATATTACATTTGAAATTTATCTTTTAATGGAAACTCTAACAGTATATCCAAGTCCAAAAATACCATATAATTCTTGATTAGATGTTATCTTCTACAGGGTTTCATAGAACCTGTGTTTTTTCCATTTTCATAATCTAATACATCATTATTACTGATTTCACTGCTGTTGTCACTATAGATTATAGATATATGGTTGAATATAATTATTAATCACTGCTTGGATGACTTTACAATTCTGATTTTCTAGATAACATTATCTAAATCTAATAATTCACCACATTCCAAAACCCTTTACACAAATTCCTCTGATCCAAAACCATTCCTTTTAGCCATCCATGTTGGTCTATTTATCATAAATATATAAACATATCAATGGTATCAATCCGCTTCGCTAATAAACAATGGTGAAATGAACAATTACTATGTATTCAATAGACCTCATGATAAGAATTTCTAGAAATGAATGATGAATGGGGGAAGAAATGGAAACACAGAAATATTAGTAACGGACCCCAGCTAATGATTATTTTTGACTCAATTCATTTCCATTTGATAAATGATGGAACAAATAAATTAATTTTTTTTCTTAATAATCCCTATAAATAATCCCATACCTAGAATCTGCCTAATTCATCAATGAATCTCATAGTCGATTAATTAGAGATTATCGTAGAAATATGTAACTAGGAGTAAAACCAAATAAACAATCATCCTACCTATATTTTGATCAAATTCTGGTGAATAATGACTTTTTCCATTTTCATTGGTGAGATCCTCGAGTTCAATCTCACACTAATAAATGATCTATGCCACAATAATTTCATTCTTACGAAAGAAACAGAAACACTCCTCTCATTTTGCAGGGTTCTACTGTTGGCCCTAAAAATTTTATATAAGATAATCTTTAATGAAAAAACAGTAGTCCAGGGAAATTATTTTCATAAATTAACTTATCCAATTAATTCATTTAAACATTTTCCCATGGCCAATCCCAACCTAGATATATGACACTCTCTAATGTTATATCTCACCTTCGGTAAAAACCACTATCTGAACTCAATAAAAGACTTGTAGTTTTTATCTACACCTTAATTTAGGTGTTATTATTAATTTTTATGAAAAATGGGAGTTTATTATATTTATAATAATTAATATATTTGAAAAAATAATTCTTGTAATACATTTATTAGAATCTCATGATTTCATGGTTCATTTCTCCATATTTATCCTCATAATTTTCCAGAAAAAAAATCGAAAATTTGAAGTCATTACATTCCCAAAATTTTTTATATCTCATTAATTTTTTTTCGAAAAATAATTTCATGGAAAACACAATTTCATTAAAGCATTTATGAAATTAAAACCATTTCACTTTTCCCATATTACTTCGAAACCATTTATAAAACAACCCATAGAAATGTAAACCAAAAGACACACAAGGTCTTGTATAATACATAGGAAGGAACCCAATACTAAGGAACAATAGAAAATAAAAAAATTTAGATATGGTGAGAATAAATATCAAGAAAAAATAAGAATACAAGAAAACAAGGGTATTCCCCTCAATTCATCGTCCAACCAATGGAATAAATGACATATGGTCTACCCTAAGTCCTAAAGGGAGATTCTCATATACTTCACTATATAGATACTAACCCAGTAGCCTAATTTTTTTCATATTCCAACAACCATACTAGCCTTCACACAACCTCAAATTAATGGAACACCATATATATATCTATCACCAACTAGAGAAATAATAGTAGTTTGTTTCAACTTTGTTCATGATTAGTCTAGACTCCAACTTAGTTATGCAGGTTCCCTTGACCAAGGTAAATCTAGGAGGTGATCATGAATAAGATTCATGCATCAAATTTAAAGAATTTTTAAATAGTACACACCTTAATTCCTTAACCCCAAATAAGAAATTTAACCCAAAGCCATCAATATAAGTTGGATATACATATGCTTCAAAAGAAACAACCCTTAAGGGATAACAATCCACAAAGGGAATAAAATTATTAAAGGGCCCTAAGAGGGTATCACACCATTCATTAAACCATTTTACTGTGAAAAACATTCCAATAAATCCAAACTATTAGGATTCAAATGCAGATATATAATTATAAATTTCATATTAATTACCGTCACTAATACCACTTTAAATCCTATCATTCAAATCATTATGAATGTAAACTTGAAATCCATTATCCCAAAATCAGTATTAGTATCCGGTTTGGAAGTACACTTTTAAAAAACATTTGAATTCAAAATTAAAACACCACACATTGAAATATGATTGAATATAAAATGTCACATAATAAATTAAATTGCAAATAAAATTTCTATTAAAAAATCAAAATACATCCAAGAACATTTTTTACCAAATACATTGTTTCCATATTTTAAGGGATATTGGAAAACACCAAGAGTCCCACAGTCTCAAAATAATTTAAATAGAGGAATATGTCCCCATTTTGTTATACATGTAATAATTTAATATTATTTTGCCATTTTATTAAGTCACACAACATGAAACTCACTTTTAAACAATGTAACCTCATTATAAAATATAAATGACAGTAATTCACATATGATATTTGACCAAATTCTATTTCATGTATTTATAAATATTTTAATTAAATTTTAAAACCAATAATGATATTCGAATGAATTAAAAATACATGAGAAATACAAATAACCAATTTTAAAAATATTAATAGTCTATAATGTAATTTTCAAAAGGACTTTACATGAACTCAATGACCATATTGACATGATTCTTGGATAATAACATGGCTTGGTAAAAATAAATTACTCATAAACCCTACATAATTATTATTCCAGTGGTGTGTAGGGGTGTATCTAAAAGGAATGACCATTATATAAGGATATTTGTTTTAATATATATGATGAAACAAAATATGAAACAAGCAACAGGGGATAAAAAGTGTGTTTAATAATGGTGGTGAAGTTTAGGGATAGTTTTCTGGGGAATAGGAAACAGAAAAATGGATTAGAATATATGGAATGAAGAGAAAAATAATAAAGTTGTAGAATATAATGGGATTGATATGACTACATTGGTAGGTTGGCTAGCTTATTTTGATGGATGTTTATTTTTATTTTATTTCTTATCATTCAAATTCAGTCATTTTATGACATGGATAATTGGATGAAAAGTTCAATAGAGTGTCCAATCTATATGTAAAAGTGTATACCACTACTTAACTAAACACTTATTTACATAGTCATTAAATAAACCTAGTGAACCACCATTGTGAAATAAATCCATTTCTCATAATGAATTCTAGATGAAATGTTATTAATGTAAAAACAATGGAATAATCTATCATTGAGTATGGATAGTTGATGTTCCCAATTTACTCTACAAAACATGAAAAAGGCTGCCTCTATAAATTCCTAATACCTATGTGATGTATTAATTCCTAACAAATCGAACTAATTCTCAAATTTACACATACCTAACTAAAAAAAGATTTTTAGTATATTAAAAAAAATTATAAATATGTTAGTAACGAGAAATAAAAATAACAAAACCCCCAAGTAAGGGCCTCATATACAACATAAAAAAATAGAACAACATTGTCTACTTCATCCAATCGCATCCCTCTCAGTTAGCTCATACTTACACATTTTCGAAACCCCATCCCAGTTCATAAATTTATATCCTTTTTTTTCTCTCAATATTTCATTATTTTTATGTAAAATTCTTTGTTTTTTATACGAACTGCTTCCTGAGAGAGGTACACCAACTCTCACCTAACTCATTGATATTATTGTTGGCCACCTCATGCTAGTTCATAGAGTATGAATTCTAACAAGACATATTAGTTTATTCATGTCTAAATGAACAACATAAGTGATTTTTTGTTACAAATATTATTGATTGTTGTAGGAAATTATAACAACATAACCTTTTGGATCAACATAAGATGTTTTCCACATAGAAAATTCTGGTCGATGTAGACAATTATCATTATAGTAAAATATTAATTTAGTAGATTGCATCATCATATAAGATTCTAGAACTATAAATTATGAAGTAGATAATTCCATTCTTGTAGTAGATTCCCCTATGGAGAAACCATTCACATAGTTGACTGATCCCACATATCTGATTCCTGATGTAAGAATTTGACATTCACAAAACCTATTTTTTGTCTTATGTGATTATTAATACACATTATATTCCAAAAAGTTGAAGTTCAATTGTTTCTTATCTTCCCATGTAGAAAATAGTTCTATCATATCTGAAATATAATAATAGGTTTCAGCCTCACATATTTCATTTGACTATTATTTTTTAATTTACATCCTAGCCTACTTCTGAATTTGAAACACTGAATGACAAAGGTGGTGAAAAATGAGTTGGATAAACTCTCAAATAATCTTAATTACCTCAATGATGGAAAAATTAACCATACTATTCATCCATATAAATAGTTTTAATAATTCTACATAAAAATATTTTCCATTGGACATGGGAGGAGAATCATCATCATTCTATAGGAGGTGATGATTCTTCAGCGGTTTGGTTCAAATTTAATCACAGTTGATAAGATACATTGGTAACTCATTGGTCATAAATCAATACCAATGGGGTCTCTATTACTGATAGAGGTAGTAGAGGCATCACCCACTATTGTGTCATTGGTTCCATCATGATTGAAAAAAATATACAAAATCAATAATTCAAAATACGTATAAAATGGAGGTGTTATAAGATTTCTGCTTCAATATCAACTCATGGAATCTCATCTTTCATATAATTCTAAACCTATACCAACATATGGATCATCTAGATAAGGGGTATTTTCACATGAATGGATTTATTATTATATTATTTTAAATTTATATATATATAATTCCATATATTTTGAATGATTTCACAATAATTAAATTATTTTAAAAAATATAATCGATAATAATGAATTGTAGTATATTAGATCTATTTTAAAACCAAAAATATACAGTTCCATTCCAAAATTCAGTAAAAAATATACTATTTTTTAATTATTTAAATGTTCTATATTATAATTTCAATATAGACATAGATACCCATTTGATCCAAAACTGATATGTGAGAAAATGTGATAGAATGGTTTCAAAAAAACTCCCCCACCAATAAAAAAATGCACTCATAGAAAATGATTTAATTTAAATGGTTTTTTAATAATTTTATTTGGGTAAATAAATATCAACATATCTAGGAGACCACAAAATCATCTATTGTAATATATTTTGATATCTCCAATGCATGTTCATCATATTTCCCCTATTCAATAAAAAATAAAAAAAACAATTTGTGTAGAGAATAATATAAACAACCAAGTTGAATTTGATCTAAAAAAGGAACAAAAAATTTATCTCTCACCTAAATTCCTATAAACATGAAATTATTTCTCATATTGTTGATACAACTCAAAATATTTTTTACATAAATCAATTTCCAAATTCTTCATTTGTGTTCAATATTACCCTTACAATCAGGCAATCATTTTTTACAATGTAATGATATTTTTATTTTTCTCATCCATGGATTTGTGCATATAACTATTCAGAGAACTTATTGATATTGATTTATTTATATAAACACACCATGCACCAATATCTCAGATAGTCACCCTAGGATCCCAATTTTCTATTTTGATCCAAATTTATGTTATTTTAAATACTTCTCCACTGGATTGGATCCCCATGGTGTTTCACGTAATCAATATATGTATCTAAGTACAAGTATAACTGCAAAATTATTCATGTTATATCATAAATTGCATAATATTTTAACAAAAAAATTAACTTAGTATTCAAGAAAGATTTGAATTAACATAGTGGAAAACACACTCATAAATAATTCAATACTCATATCTTCAATATAATTCTAATCATAAAAATAGTTTAGAAAATCATGCACTAGTCCATAAACCTAGATTTATTATTATTTTACCAAATAGAAATGAAAAATTTCTATATTAAAAAAATAAAAAATATTCTAAATATGTATAAAAAGTGTTCGAATTTTGAAATGACATTTGCAGAGGTGTTTTTATATGGTAGAATTGATGCATAGCTAATTATAGGACAAATTCCTCTCCCCCCCGCAATTAAAACCCAAAATTGTCTCCAATGAGGAATAAAAGTATGATAAATAATAATGACCAAAATTTATAGAACATAAATGTTGTGAAAGGAAAAAAATAGAGTTGTATGGTAGATTAGAAAAAAAATATTATCTATATTTTGAATCAATTTATGAAAAAAAACTAGTTTTAATATCCAAACTATTAATTTTTATAATTTAAACTATATAATTTTCAGGAAAAACTAAATAAGAAGAATGCTGGAAATTAATTAAATAAAAATCATGTAGAAAATACAATAGAAGTACCCTATACCTAGTTTTAGCTTCTTTAGAAAATAGAATTGATAAATGAAAATGAATACTCATAATAAATGAGGTTGAATTCTCATATCTTGATTAAATATTTATTCTAGACTCCTCAAGGTATAAATCCTTCTAGAGGACATGTCGACTTATAAAAAAATTGACTAAATTGTTTTCAAATTTTATAAGTAAAAATGTTGAACAAATAATTGTAAACAATGAAATAATAAATAATTAACCATGGGTTTAATTGAATAAAAAACAGATTTTAGGGCCATTAGTTCAGCATAATAAATAATTCAATCATAAAAGAAAAGAAAATGGATGTCACACCGTTTTTCATTCCATTAAAATATTCCTTCACTCGTTATCCATTGACCAAAACTGTCTGGTTATCATGTCCAACAAATTCCACTGCTCCATTTACCAGCACTATTATAATTTTGAATGGGACTAACAATCTATATCTATGCATACAAGGAAATAACATTATCATATAACTTTAGGGTATAACAGTATTTCCCACATTAATGTACATATTTTTATTAATGGAATTATGAAAATATCTTTCCATTTCTTTATAGATTCTATAATTTTCAAATGATTATCTCTGGATTTTTTACAACTCACATAACTCATGTAGATTTATTTCCAAATGAGAAATAAAATCAAAATTAATCATAGTAATTTCAAAAAATGATTTATGTTGGAGATCTGCATGCATGTGAAAATCCATTACAAATAGGTGATAATATGGAGATATACCTATTGGTGTTTTTAATGATGTATAATAATCCCATAATGCTTCATTTTTCATTAAGGAAAAATCCTTCCATGATTTATTGATAATATTCTATATAATTGGTTTTAAATTCTAGTTAGAGACATGAGCGTGGACACCATATTTTGGATGATAATATGTCCTAGTATTGTGTTCACAACCATATTTTTTCATCAAATATTTAAAAATTAAGTACTTAATTTGAGTCCCATTGTTAGCGATGAAATTCAATAGCACTCCAAACCTAGAATGGATATTCATTTTAAAAAAAATATTCACCCTTCAAGATTATTTATTTTTGAGAGATATTTTTTTAACCCACACCCAAACATAATCAACTGTGACCAAAATGTATTCATTAACAATGGATATATTAAAATAGAAAAATGAGATTCATTCCCATAACATCGATTATTTCAATTTCTAGAATTCCTTTTTGGGTTAGATATTACATCCTTACCATATTTCCAAGACTTTGACACTTATAACATCCAAAAAATAGACTATAAACATCTTCAAAACATTTATGATTTTAAAAACTACATTAGAAAACATTTTTAGTAGTTATCTAACTAACATGGTGTCCTCCCTATGAATATTAATAAAAACATTATAAAATGGGAAATATTTAATCTTGAAGAGAACATATTATCACTATGACATTATAATTCCTTTTAAATAATAGGCAATCATCCTACAAAAATATGATAAGATACGATATAAAATTTATCATCTAGTTGTCAGAAAATTCATGGAGGAGTGATTCTATAAGAAACATGGATAACAATTTTAGAAAACCATAGAGATCACTGCTGACAAAATATGAATATTGTTTTATCTAGAAAAATAGATTTTATCACCTTTGGGTCATCACAATAGGTATACTGAAATATAGAAAAAATGACCAACCAAAACATTTTCATCCCATTGTTTATAATTAACAACTAAATAAAATTATTGAAGTAATAAAATCCATCTCATTAGTAAATGTTTTGTGCCATTTTTGAAAATAGATTCATAATGGTAGACTAATTGCAGGAAACAAAAACTTTGCATCCAATAAAATATCAACTGAACTTTTCCGAGGAAAATTATGCTTTAAAAAGTTATTTTTCAATTGTTTTGTATCAATTATGAGATTAGTTAATAAATATCCTAGAATAATAGTTTCATAAAACATCATCTCTTTCCTTGGGCCTAAAATTTCCCCAACTACATTTTTACTAGCATCACACATGTTTTGAAAAGGAACCCCTAATATGGGGATGTGATAATGGGTGATGATGTGAACTTTTCCTTCAGAAAATTAAAAGTGGCTAAACTTCATTCATGAAACAGAAATGTTGTGTCCCTTAAAATATTAGGACAATAGGTTTTAGTTATGTGATATAATTATTTGATAAATATCTTATAAAAAATTAGATTTCCATAAATAAAATTATAATACACATTACATTTTCTGGTGAATTCATATTTTTAATGCCTTCCATTTTAGTAGTCTCAACCTCTAAAACATTCCAAGAAAACATGCATTTTAAAATATTCCATCACATACCATTAATTGAAATTTTTCCAATTTAATACTAACATTAATACTTCATATTTTTTGAACGAATATTCAAGATGATTCATAATTCTCTTAAAGTCAGATACCATAATTGAGATGACTTCCATTAAAATATAGACATATTGCTCAATAATATCAGATAAAATTAAAATCATAAACCATTTAAAAGTATCCATAACAACAGAAAAATTTATAGGCAAAAATATGTAAGAAAATGTAATAAATTTACATGTGAACATGGGGTTATCTTGGTCCCTAGGGGAAATGGGAATCTGATTATAGCCTAAGAAAACAATCAAAAATGCATTAAAATTGATTCATAGAAATTATCTCTAAAATTTGATCTAAAATTTCATTATAACATGATAATTTATTGTATTATAATTATGTATTCATTATTATATGTAGACAATCCATTTTTTATCTATTTTAATTTGAATCTGTTCATTCTATTCATCAGTGATCACATTGACTCCGCTCTTCTTAATGACTACATGAATCTGACATATCCATGGAATCATTGAAATATAAATATTATTCCAACGTCATGTAGTAAAATAAATTATTCTTGGACTAAAACATTTAATTTAGGGTTGAGTATTCAATGATATCCCATCCTTCATTGATAGGCTGATTCTATAGGAATTTTATGTATACAAAATGATTAACTGATATGCTTAATATTACCAATAGACCAGCCCATAAAGTATTTTTAATTTTGTAGAATAATAATAAGTTAATCCTCTAGACATCACTCTAGAGTATTTCAAATGATGACTCATAATTTTCATTCTAACACTAAAAAATCATACATCAGATGAATATGCAAAGTATTTAGCACCATGATGGGAGGGACATAGCTTTAATGAAGACCCTTGGGTTTTAGGGGTTTAATATAATCATGTTGTGTAATAAAAAATAAAGTCTATAATGATTATTATTCATCACTATTTATGTTATTCAAGCCTTCTCCAGATGTAGTTTCCTTATGTGTGGTCAAAATATGAAAAACACAAAATTCATTCAAGTGACCCAGGAATTCCCCTTAAAATTCATCTAGGGATTTATTTTCAATATCCGAACTAACAAAAATGAAATTCTAAAAAGTTATCTTCAGAAAATAATTGATTTCATGATGAATATTTTAAAACACATCTTCCCCAAAATCCAAAAAATCTCTAGTAATAAAAGCGTGTTTTTTTGCGTGATATGGTCTTGGGGTAGATCTTATGTTTTTTGGAATCATTAATTTCCTCCCTCTGGTCTACATAGTTAAAAAATATTTTTCAATTTGATATGTCAATAATATCCCCAAATTGTTATTAAAATTTTATTAAAGAATAATAGGGACCACATGGTTGCATTCGATATCCATCATTATAAGATTAGAGGGGGAAATTCCTTACCCACTATAACAATCAAGTCATCTATCCAACCATCTTGGTGCATAATTGATCGATCTGAAGGATACAAGAAATCATTAGTGGGTTTTGGAACTCCTTGAATAAATTTCTGTAACAATTTTAATATAACCGGGATGAATTTTTTACCAGATAACATGAGTATTTAAACTAGACAACCATATTCTCAAAAGCGCATGAAAGAATGAATCTATCAAGATCTCTCTGTTAGATAGGTATACTATTTTTCAAGAGACACTACATTATATTGGGAGGTTCTTGGTATAAAAATATTCTAGGGTTCCCTTAATAAAAAAATTTCTAGATTTATTTCAGATAAGATTGGATTTCAATGAGATATTTGAAGAAAGGGATATCAACATTTGGATTCTTAACAACCTTATGAATAATTCAGAATCCTAATTTTCATTCATGATGCTGGAAGGTAATGATTTGGAAAAAGTTAATTAAATATATTGTAATCCCCTCAACATCCTCTAAAATTTCATTATTTCCTTTATGGTACTATTGATTAATGTATTTATCATGTTATCTATTAGCAGGTAAAATATGATGTGGCTAAATTTTGGTAGGGCAATCCAAATTTATAGATTGGTTAACTTCCAAAAAGTGATCATAATATTAATCTTGACTTTTATTTGGTTCATATTTTGGATCTATTTTGAATTCCTCATGAGTTTTTATACATCTAAAAGTGGTGACTACAATGATTTTCACTTTATGGTTTTAGTCAGTGTTGGTAGGTAGTTTAGTTTTGTCTCTAACACCACCATTTAGTGCTAACTAAACAACTTAAAACACTATGTTTTAAACCTATCTTCTTGATGTGTAATATCAAAATAACTGATCTATTTTTTTCAAATCAAACTAACTATTCATTTGTTGTAAAATCCCTTTCACTTCCTATTGTAAACTCGAAGGCTAAACCCTTGGATGTGGTTGAAATTGTGGTCTATTCTATTCAAAATAATGGTTAATAAGAGGGATCAATAACAATTTCTATATCCAATAAAAGTAGAATGGTTTTGGTATACGTGGTTGTAGTTATTTTAGAGTTGATAATTTATGGGATTCATCCTTGGGTTATTCCATGAAATGATAATTTTTTGGGCACATAGGCTCACATAAAGAATTTTTGGTAGTAGGAATGGTAAATTAAAAACAGCCCACAATGAAGATACTATTCTATAATAGTGTATTGATAATTTTCAATGTCAGAACAAGAATATTATTTCTCCATCTTGGTTAGTGTGAGTGGGTTCCTTCCTAACAATGGTTCTCCTTGTAAATAACATGTGTTGGGAATTCTATGACAAGTTGATGAAAATATGTTTGATCTTATCAATGGGTTTTTTGATAAATATCCTCCAAATGATTGGTAAAAAAAGTTTTACGATGTGATGTAAGACTATTATAGAAGGAATACATGATAAATTAGATTTTACCTTAATTTTTGGGACACTGTCTTAGTATCCCATTGAATATATCCCAGTATTCCTGGATCTATTCACATTCCTCTTGTAAAAAACCTGTGATTTTATGCCTAATTTCTGAAATCATTCTCCTCTAACAGAACATCATGTAAAATGCATTGTAAAACTGATCCCATGAATCAAATATTTATTCATCCAATTTTTGGAACAACATATTATTATTTGATTTGATGAAAAATATAACAAAAATATCATCTTAAATTCATCTACACTTAATCCTTTTAGGGACAACGACTATACAATTTTATTGAAATACTTGATGAAATCCATTGAGTCGTCATTGGGATATCCATGGTAGGATGGTACCAAAATGAGGTGGGATTTATTCATATCATTTATTCTAGATCTTTGGGGCTTCCTATTATTGGACAGATTATTTAAGAATATTGGAACCTAAAAATTTTCGAGCTTCATTGCATCCAATATTTTATTTCTAATTGGGGGAGGTATGAATTTTTTTCATGGTTTGGTTTTTTATTTTTTTGATTTATTATGTTTTTCGTAGGATTCATCATTGTTTATTATATCTTGATTTTTAATAATCTCATATGTTTGTTAATTTTAGAGATGATATTTTTTTACATCATCAGATGATGACCATGTATTCATTCACTCCCTTTTCAGAACCGAAAAACGAAGTTTTTATTTTTCACTTGGTAATACATTCCATTATTTATAATTGAATAAATAATTTTTCAGTTAGACCACTGATGCCACTTGGATCAGGATAATTTATTATTTATAAACCTAACCTATGATATAGTGCAATGGTGGGTAGGGGTGATCCAAAAGGAAGAACATCCGTATCAGTTTGGTTGTGTGGACTAAGTAATAAAAAATTACCTACAACATGAAACAGGGGTTGATAATGCTCCTGAAATAGTGGTGAAAAATTTGAGGGACTATTGTCTTGCGAATACAAATTACAAAAATGGATCAACATATAGGGATAAGAGAGATAACTAACAATGCTGGAAAAAAATAAAGGGATATAGATGGGGAAATTAGTTAGCCAAAAATATTATTCGGATATGTGCTTATATTTTTTTTCTCCCATTTATAATTATTCACTACGGGACCTGAAAAAGTAGTGATGTGTTCTCTTAAGTGTCCCAAATATTGGTAAAATAACCTTCATCTCTACAATGATAGACCTCTTTTACCGCTGATTAAGGAAACCTGGTGACCCACACTTGTGTTTCATGTCCTCTTATCAGATAAACATATATATGATACATTATTAATGACAAAAAATATAAAAAATCTACCACAGATTTCAGACAGTTGATGGTCATAAATTACACGACATATGAGAAAACGGTGGACAACTACTATTACTAACTCCCGAATGAGGTGAAAATTCATAACAACTCAACAGAATTGAATAATTTTTACATATCAAAACATCACAATAAATATATTTTATATATTCAAAAACTGTTTTGTAAATAGATCAGTAACAAAAAAATAATCCCCTAGAATTGTATTCATATATAATTAGAAAATATAATTGCTATGTTGAATTCCCCTTGCCTTCTCCCACTCTGCCACATCCTCCCTAGGATTTTTACAATCCTTTTCCTAATTCCATAATCTATATTCCTTTTTATATATCTCATTCACATTTTTTCATCAAAACATTTATTTAGGACACAAACTACTTCCTGAAATATGTGGACAAACTCTAACCTACATCATCAAAGCTGGTTGTAGTTTCCTTATGCAAGTTCGAATGGGTGGAGTTCCAAAAGGATATCATACAAGACTCCAATATTTATAAATGATGTAATATATTTCGTTCCAAATATTAAATTGATTTTTTATGAGATTAGGTCGATGTACCTATTTGGATCAATATAAACTTTTTCCATATATCAAAATCTAATTAGAAAAGATAATTATCAATGTAGGAATATATCCACATAGATGATTCTTCAAGATAGATAATTCTCACATATGAAAATATGAAATTTCCAAAATATCTTCACATATTCAATTATCATGTGGGATAACCCATTCATGTAGCCAATTGGGCCCACATAGTCGATTCCTCGTGTAAGAAATTTGATATTCAAAAATATAATTTTGGAAGTTTATGTAATTATTGACATACATTATTTATCATGTATTTGACCTCAAATTATAACTAATATTCCTATGTTTCAATAACATATTTAAATATTGACATAGGCATTCTCACTCATGTGGCCCATTAGTCCCTTATGTAGCATTTTCCTACCCATATTGATGATGCATTCAAAATGCCAAATATGATAGGTGTTGTAGGGATGACTGGGATGAATTATAAAATTATAATTCTGATATCA
Organism: Viscum album; assembly: GCA_963277665.1. Classification (NCBI taxonomy): domain Eukaryota; kingdom Viridiplantae; phylum Streptophyta; class Magnoliopsida; order Santalales; family Viscaceae; genus Viscum; species Viscum album. The sequence continues at coordinate 1,871,529,867 of OY728159.1, forward strand.
ATCCAAGATATATAATCCCTTTTTATCATTCTATTTAATATCAACAATCACCCATTAAAAAAGTTGTTTGGTAAGCATTTGAGGAGTAATGTCCACTAGCTATAGGAGGACCAGATTCTTTAGTGTTTTAGTTCAAATTTCACCACAATTGAGCATAGAATATGGTAATTTACATGTTATGGATCAGTAAAAATAGGTACTCCAAATTTGATAGAGTTGTAAGAGTCTTATCCCTCCTCATAATCATCTGCACCTTCCTGGACAACATAAACAACAAACATCTCTAACTCAAAATTAGCAAATAATTGTGGAGTCAACAAAATTAAGCTATAAACTCATAAAATGGAAGCTCAAGATTGAAATTTTTTTGGTCCAATGTTCATGTTTATAAAATACACATGATATTAAATAAAACATGAGGGAATATGTTTGAAACCTATTTTTATTTTTATTTTATTCAATTACATTTTCTAGGAATTTTTTCCCATGAAAAAAATTACTTTACAAAATATTATGAATAAACATGAATTGAAATAACTTATTTCCATTGGGATCCCAAAAATAGATATTTTCATTATAAAATTCAATGACTAAAAATTATAGCATATTTGTTAATAATTCAACAATTCTCCATTGTAAGTTGAAAACAGTAGTAGACACACTTTTAATTCCCCAAAATAGATATTGAAATGTAACATAGTGGTGCCAAATCACCATACGAACCTATAAATATAAAAAACAACACATAGTCCGACTAAGGAATATAAAAATACATATAATTTTACAATAAAAAGTATAAAATATAACACGATCATCAAAATATGATATACAATTTGAATCCATAGAAACATCTAAAATACGTAGTTGTGTGTTAAAAATTGTCTTCATTGATGGTGAAGGAAAAATCATGAAATTTGGTGACCCCAAAGTCTCATAATCCCCCCTATAGATAAAAGAAACACAAAATTAATGTCAATAACTTATACTAGGGTTCATCCAAATAAGAAGGTATGCTTGGATAAGAAACATTTAAAAAATGGAAATGTATGGAGAAGGGGAAAAGAGGTCTTACAATGACGTTTCATCCAAGAGTTTGAAATAAATCGATTACAAAAGCGATAGGATAGGAGGTTATAAGGGGGAATGACACGACATTGGGGATCTCATATAATGGGGGTATCTGAGGGAGTTGGTTAGAAATAAGGGAAGTCCCTAAAAATAATTTACAATAAAAAGGGAAAAATAATATAAATACCTTTTTTAAAAAACATTTATTGGTGTTGTGCATAGTTTAGGTGCACTATTTACCGAACCATATACCCTTATTATTGTCCCTAATATAAAATCACGATTACCCCATATTGATACTCTAAATAATGTCTTACTATTGAGTTTTCGGTGATTAAACCTTGTCAAATGAAACTATTAGGTATAGAATCCTCTTATATGGTCGAATAATAGATAATTCTAATTGTACACAAACTATTAAAAACAAAAAATCCTATACAGACAATAAAATCGCAACATGAAACATTGAGAAACAACAAAGGTATACAAATAATTAATTTAAGTAATTAAAAAAATGACTTAACAATAAGAAAACTATCATAAACTATACAATATTTCATGTTCATTCCTGAGAATGTACCTTGAAAATTTGAAGGAATATACCACATATTCTTCTTGAATAGATATGCTTTACATTCATGGAATTCCAATAAACCAACCTCATCATTGAACCGCTATATCTACCATAAAATGAAATAAACAGGAGAATATAATAGGAGACTCAAAATTAAGGGAGATCAAATAAATGTCTCCCCACTATTTAGAATTACTAAAAATGGTGAATCAATAATGACCACTCTTATAATTGGAGAACCACCGGGATAATTATAACATCACCGAAAATAAAAAAAGATCACACTGTATAAAAAAATCAATAACTCATCTGTAAAGAGTAATAACATTCCAAGATACACTCAATGGGTCCCCAAACTAATGGAAATCCAATATCATAGGATATTTTCCCTCGAACAAACATCAAGATAAACATAAAAAATCATGGTTTAAAAGACCGAGTTACCAAAACCATAAAAAATCAAAGGAAATTAAATCCTGTATTGATCAAAAAAATACCTGAATCAAAGAAATGACATGTTATGTAACCAAGAATCCAAAAAATAGAGAAAATGTTGTGAATTAAGACATCACACCAACGATACTCTCTCATGGTGCAAACAAAATCCAATATGATGTCTGTTAGTGAATATTCTCAACTTGTTCCACCATGGTCCTAGACATGAAAATCACTTGAACAATTTCATATTATGTCTTATCAATGAATGGAAACTCGTGAAATGCCATTACTATTATCCAAACATCACCAAAATCGTTTACATAAGGAACATAAAGTGATAGGCATGATCAACCAAAACAATTTTTGTTCAAAAAACACATCTATCACACCAAAAAAATCACATTAATTCTATAAAATCTTTAAAATCATCAAGTATTAATCATAATGATGGAACATAATCACAAAATAAATATCAAACCACAATGATCATGTATGTTGATCCTCATTATGTCTCCCATCTAACTAACAAAGTCTTACCAAGAGTTTATTTCTAAGAAAAAGATATCTAACATCCTTCTACATCACTAAAAAATAGGGGGAGGGAAACATTTTCACACTAGTAGGATTCTAGGATAGATCCAAAAGAACATGTAGGATCTACAGCTAAAATAAAACACTCCACCTTTATCGAGTCTCCTTATAGAGACATACATTATATTCAATGGATTATGGACTCAACCAACCATGTTCCTAGAAATAAATCAAGGGTACCAACCAAACCAAAATGAAAAAATTATAATGTAACACACAAAAAAGAAATAAAATCCAATTCGCAATTCAATTATTTTAAAAATAATCACATTCTTATAAAAAATAATTTTTAAAAAACTCATATGCATAGAAAACACCCTAATTCTTAAGGAATATCTAAATCATTTTCACTATATTTTGGAAACCACATGATATTCTTAAAGCCTGAAATTTAAAAAATGTCCATAAGAATTTTAAAATCAATTTTCAATAAACAAAAATTATAACATTCATAATACATAACGCCCCAGTAGTTTTCATATATATTGAAAAATAAATAAGAAACTTGTTTTAGAATCGTTTTTTAATCTAATCAATAGATTTAATTAAAAGATTCTAAAAAAATTGGAAAACCAATGATACCTCATAAATAAGACTGAATTATTCATTAAAAAATCAAAAAAAATTCCCTAAATCCCTACTTTTTTAGAAAAAACTTATTTGATGAGATAATCACACGTAAATGAGGCACATTACAAATCCATCAAAACCCAATCGAAATGATCAACATATTATGAGACACACATTTACTCATCTCTCACCATTAAACATATTTAATGTATTGTATGAATTACAAGAAAAATTGGGATGTGGAATTGTGCATAACTCAATCATTATTTCCAATAGACATCATGCCATCCACGTGACAATTTCAGAGGAATTTCATGACTTAATGTTTTGTCATTACCTGGTTAAGAATTCCATAAAATAAAAAATCAATCCATTGATCTGTATTTTGTTAGAATTCAAAAATACCACCTAAACAAAATTAAATAAATGATATTTCGAAGTGTATCAAAACATAACCAGAGATAAATCCAATAAAATTAAAATTCAATATTCAAACCCTGTTCACAAGGAATCAGGAGGCTCATGGTAGGAAAATCCAACTATTATTTATCTACACATACCCCTCATGTTCTAATAGTGAACATTAGAATATACATACCCTAACACCACAAATATCAATAGGTTGTTCCAAAATACAAATTCTCCTATGTAAAAAATAAGAACCTAACCCCTACTATAATTTGTCAAAAACCACCCTTTGATTTTTATCTCATGTATTACAAAACCCGTATTCAACTATACTAAAGGGAATTATTGGTCCCCAAGGGTTGAAAACTAGATTCTATACATCAAATGATTTAATGTTGGAATATTGTCTCCCAATAATCAGTGTAAATGGGATAATTGGAATAAAATAGAAAATACGACATGAAATATTTGTACATCAAATCTACATAAAGGGATAATAATATTTATATAAATAATAAATAAAAAATAGAATATAAAATGATGAAAATATTATAGGAACTAAAATACCTCCATTCCACCATATTCTACATCTCTTACCAGGAATAGAAAACACCCTTTTTTATTACCTCGATACCCATCAAGTATTGATTCCCTCTCATTGTAGAATGTATTAAAATCATAATTTTATATAGTAAATTCTGGTTTATATAGCTATAAATTCATAGAAAAAAATATCCTCCCATGATAATATAATTGGAGTGATTTTTTTAACACAGTAAAATAAGAAGTAACCCTAGATAAATCAATTCTCTTAAGAGAATTTGAGAAACTGATCTAGGATCCTACAACTGAGAAAAATTTTTAGTCAGTAGAGACTAACTGAATAGGCCCCTATATCCCACTAAATACATTAAAACCCCTTAGTGTGAATGTCTACACAATTAGTTTTTGATTATAATGAATAAATTAGGAATTTAAATTCCTTATAAAACCAAACCATAAGAAATATTTCAAAACATGACATATTATTTAAAATAAGGAGTATATTAAAACCTTTTACAATTAAACTTTTAAAATGTGGGAATAAGATCAAATGTTTTTCCCTTTTTTCCGATAACTCTTAGAAAAAAAGTCACAAAAAATTTAATGACCAATATTAAATATATATATATATATATAGACTCTATATGAATCATAAACTACGAATGCTTATAAGTATTACATAAATGAATTTCAAATAAGATCAATTTTAAATAATGACAATACAAACACAAGGTGACATTCAAATGATATGATGGAACCAAACATCAAGGAACACAATCAAAAATTGATTACAATACATTTCATGAAAATAAGGAAATATAAATAATCTAGAGTTTTCCTCTATATCAATATGCTCAGCAAGGGAATGGATGCCTTAGGTTCTGCCCGATGACCTAAAGTTAGATAGTCCAATACTTAACTCAACACTTACCGACCGTCCAGCCAACATTTCATCTTATCACGGACACCTGAATACCCATCACCCAGTTTCATTGAAATGTCACAACCCATCATTAATTATCACTAACTATAGTGGGACACTAGTTGTACGACTCTACCAAGTGCAACATCGGTCTAGAATCCCACTAACCTACCCAGGATCCCATTTACAATGCAATACATGATGGAGAATATTCAAAAAATGCATGCATCAAATGTAAATTATTTTTAAATAACACAATCCACACCTCTTTTTCCCTTACAACAAATCATACCCACAATAACCAATATAAGAAGTTTAAACACATGCATTAAAAGAAACATACCCATATAGGATCACAACAACAATCAGAATTGAATAATCAATGGTAATTAACCTGGAATCACATCATCTAAAAAACCATTCTAATTTATGAGACATTTAAAAACATAACTAAGGTTTTGAGCGACATCTAATATCACTACATTAATTTGAAATCTTATGTCAAATATAACTTTAAAACTAAATGTTCGATACATGGTGAATGTCCAATTGATATCATTTATTCCAAAATAAAATTTGGAAACCCATCTAAAAATAAACTTTTAAAAGACCATTGACACCCAAATGAACACAATAAAAATTTATAGCTGATTGAAAATCAATTACCGTCCATGAAATTCAATGTCATATATTAATATTTTTTTCAAAGAAACAAAATGGTGCCAAGAAACCTTTCACTATAATAAAACATCCCCATTTTAAATTATATTACAAATCTCCCACATACCCATGATCTCAAAGTTATTTCAAAAGAAGGATAAATGCTCACTTTTTCATAAAAATGATATTTTAAAATATTTTTCCCATTTCAACAATGAAAATGGCTTGAAACATGATTTCAAACACTTTAAACACATTGTAAAATATAAACAGGAAAAAATGAAATCTTTTAATATGAACCTAGTGAACTCAATCTATTTTGAAATAGTTTGAATCCATTTGAAAATAAAATATTATATTATAGATAATTATAAATTTATGAAAAAAATTATGAACCAAATTTGAAAAAATTAAAGGTACAAACATCAATTTTTACAGGAACTCCACATGAAACTAAAGGCCATTCCTAGATCTAGAAACAAAAACAAAATCACTTAATCCAACCAGGACATTCAAAATTACATTAAATTATACAAAAAATCATTTTGAAGACATTAATGATTTTATATAATGTAATACAATGGTGTTATATGAAAACACATACCATAAATTGGTTGTAGGTGATCCAAAATGTGTCGCCTTTTATATAGAATGCCCAATCAAGGAAGAAGTGATCCCAAGGACCCATATGAAACCTTTAATATGAATGAAATATATAAATTTTTTCAAAACACTTTTCTAGGGTTCTATTCAATGAAAAGGGTGATATAGAGAGGGAAAAATTTAAAAATTGAGAATACAAAAGAGTTGTCAATATTTGATCTTGCGATGATGATTCGACCATGAATCCAGAATAAATCAAGTGTAAAGTGGAGAGGAGGGATCAAGGGGGAGAAACATGAACATAATGGATCTCTACCATAGGGGCCAAATTAAAGAATGGGGGATAAATAAGGTAGATTTAACTTTAAGACATATAACGTTTCAATTTGAAAATGAAAAGAAACAAAATTTAAAATTTAAAATTAATGTAGTTTTTCATGGTTTAGTCGCAAAATTAACATGTAACACCCTGAGAATTTATGATTGATTTATTATTAAATCAAGATATTTTATTAAATAGATTTCTCTTTACAAAAATACTAATTTCATCTTAAATTAGCCAAAATACAAATTTTATCTTTCATTATACGAAATACTATGTTTTCATTAAATGTGACATAATATCAAAATAATTTTATTTAATAAGATTTTTATCACCAATCCACTGAAATAGAGATTATAAATATGGTTTAATAAATTATGAAATTATATGGGTTACACATTCAAATCAAATGAATTTTTTAGAGACATATTTATTTGAAATGGAATATAATATCTATTTGAAAATAATGGAAATATTTTTCTAAAAAACTATTTTTATACACAAAAATGAATTTTAGGCCAATAAAAACAAAGGATCATTTTTTTAGAATTATTTTATTAAAATTTATTCACTATATAATCAAATACTATTTCATATTCATATATTTCTTTCTCCGTGAATGAGATTAGAAAAAAATCAATTTTATGCTTAAAACACAATTTTTATATAAAGCATTTTTGTCAAATGTTTCTCAATTATTTTCAATATTATTTTTTAAAAATTTTATAAATTTATATTTAAAAAAAAAATTATTTCTTAAAATATACCTTTCAAACTTATCATAGGGTAATTTTATTGGATTTTTTGAAAATTTTTATTTTCTCATTAATTGTGAAAAAAAATTATTTTATTAAAAAATAAATTTTTGCAAATAATATATTTACATAGTTTATTTTTAAAATGGTATTCAAATTAAAATTAGTTTAATTAGTTATTTTTTATTTTATTATTTTTATTTAAATAAATTTAATTTTCATTTTCATATATTTTTTAAAATACCTCTTGAAAATTTCTCTTTGTAAATCTGCTTTTTCATCACATATGTGTGATTAATTTTACATTAATATTTTAAAATTATGTAAATATAATTTATAAAATTGTATTAAATATTTTGAATAAGAATAATTAATATTATATAATAATTTCAATTTAAATTTTACTTTAATGAATAGTAAGCACAAAAAAATCGTTACTACGGTTCTGGTTAAAATGGCGTTATAGGGGGTTAAACTAGAAAGATAAGGTGTAAATGACATGGAAACTTTTAAAAACCACATCATATAAAACTATTTCGACCATATAAACTCTTAGGTTTTAAAATATCTCATTTTTATCTTTTCCCCTTATGAAAATCGTTGGTGAAATTTATTCTTTTCAAAACCTCATAGTGTGTCCTCTCCCACACTTATAAAATTTCACCCCCTCTCCTCTCCTATTAACAGCTAAAAACAATTATATTTCACCAATAACAGGAAAAATATATTACATAAATCCCTAAAAATATCTTATAGACCTATTTTAGACCATAAATTCAATCTATTAAGGATTTAGGTTACAACTAAAGAGGATTTCCAAAGAAGATGTCAAGTTCTAGGCTGTGCTTTTTTGTTTTACATATTTTACCATATTATTAAATTATTTTTAAATTATTATTAAATAATAAAATCATTATATACCATATACCTATATTTTTTTATTTTAATTAAATAACTTATATACATATCTTATTTCATTTAATTCTAGTCGAATTTGTCAATCGTGTGTATGTAGAACTACTACCTCATGAACTGATATTTTTAATTTTCAATCACCAGCTCTCACGGATGAATATAATAGTATATTTTATTTTTATATATAATATTTAGAATATTATAAATCACCATCAATTATAATACCACAAATAAATTCATACAATCCATCCCTTTGGAAAACAATAATGTCGCCCGTGTGTACAATGTACTACCACCTCACGAACCTATTTGATGTTTTATCCATTTCTGTTTTAATGGGATGATATTAAGGATATTTAAATTAAATAAATATGATATTTTTAAAATAATTAATCTTTTCTAATTATGATATAAAAAATACTATCTTAAATTCTCTTTCATGGGGTATATCCTTAATTCGTTCTTGTGCATGGCAGACCACCACCTCACTAGGTTATGTTTTTCATTTTTCACTAACACATCAAATGGAAGGTAATTTGGGTAAATTTAATGAATATATGTGGTATGTATAAAGTAAAACTTATTCTATAATGGTAATATAATATTTATACTTCTTTCTTTTCATTCATCGATAAAATGGAAATATAATTCATGTGTATGTATAACCTATCATCTCTATAAAATGTGTATTTCATTTTCAATCTCATAATTTTATGTATTACTATATTAAAATATATTATAAATATATAAGATATTTATATCATTGTTAAAAAACATGATATTATGTTACCAACATCAATGTAAGATGATTCAAAATAAAAAATCATCACATATATGAAAAACAAAGCAATTATTTCCTTAAACATGATTTTTTTCATGGAATTGTTAAAAATTGGTAATACAACATCAGAAGTAAATCATATATAGTATGATATATATATATATATATATATATTTATGTATAAATAGATAATATTTATTATACAGTAGGTTTAAACACGTATGAAGGATGTAGATTCTTAAGGTATGGGATTTTCATCTCACTTTTATTTTCATTAAGAAACATGCCATATTGATCATTTGATTATTTTATGTGTCATATATATAGTAAATTAATGTATTCTAAGATTATTGTTATAAAAATTATTTGTATTTAAATATCAATTATATGATCTCTCTTTCATAGTGTTTACAATTTAAAAGTTTCCTGAGTAGTGAGAAATTTTTTTCTCAATTGGTCATATTGGGGAAAAATTTTATGTTACACCTCTATATTATTTTGTGGATTATATAAATCCCCTTTTTCATGTAATATCATTAATTTACTTATTAAGATGATATTTTATGATTTATTTAATTTTATTTTTCATATGAGGGATACAATTCAAATTTAACAAAGTTAAAAAGGTTTTAAAATACAATTTCATTGTATTTTAGGATTAAATGTGTTTATGATTTCGATGTAGAAATATATCACAACAAACTAGTGAATTTTATTCTCTTATATTTATTTATTGAGAATACATGTTTTCCATTCATTTATTATATTTATCTTATCATGATTACAAAATCTGTTTATTAAATAAAACCAAATTTATTTATCTCTTCATTAAAATACCCTTCTTTATCAATATCCATGTCTTCAAAAAAGATTAGAAAAACATGTAGTGTTACATTAAGATTTTTTAAATTTAATTTTACCCTTTTTTGGGTTTTTTTAATTTTTAAAATGAATCTTCATATCATTTTTAAAAAAATCCATTTTAGATTGTACAAAAAATGTAAAATAAATAATTATTTTTAACGTGTTCTACATGAATGAATTTTTTACCTTTATGTTCATTCAATGTTATAAATTTACATCTTAATTTTTAATGTTTATTTTAAAAATATATTTTTAAATTTTTTTGTGTTCTTTTTTTATTTAAAATGTGATTTTAAAAGTGAATATATTATTTTCCTTAATAATCGTGTTGAATAATTTTTAGGATTTATTTATGAGTTTCTCGTGTTTTTTGAAAGAAATTGATTCTGAATTTTTGTATAAATTTTTCTTTTTACAATGATAATGTCAATATGAAGATCTTATTTCCTCATGAAATGAACCATCCAAATTTTCAAAATTATTTGTCATATAATATTATATAATTTTATATTACTAATGGTTTAATAGAGATATGATCCAATTTTATAATCCCAATTCAATTCCAAATGGTTTATTTCTGTAATGAAATGATTTAAATGAATCTCGTTTATTTTCTATGGTCTATACTATGGTGAATGATGAAGTTAATATGAAAACAATTTTCATTTATATGTTATTATATGAGTAATGGTTTATTATCTGGTGGTAATGAAATGAAATAATTATATGAATGGTGGAACCTATATCTCCCTCCAATTCATATAGTACTGATGAATTTCATATGAGATCAGAATTTATATGTGTGGTTATCCTATGCCCGAAAGAGGGAACATTGGTGGTTAGCATAAGCTCAATATAGGGAACATGTGAGTTGATCCAAATGTTAATGTAGATACACATCTTTTTATCCTATTACTACCACGTTATGGGTCACTTTGTAGATATTCATGACATATCATTTCATATTCATACGTGTATGCAAAAAATCAATGTCTTATACAAACATTATGCTGTCATAGGTCATGTAATTTTATTCCTTTTTGATTTTTTTCTTATGAACATCCATTATCAATGATATGAATCATGTTTATGATCTATTATGTGTTGGGTATGATTTTTCAAATGTTATTTTAAAAATCTCATTCACATATATATGCTCATTATATATTGATATATCCCTTACTGACATTTATTATTCATATTATCCCACCCTTTGTTATGTTACCCTTCTCTAGGATATGAATTAATGTATTATGAATGAAATGTATAACAATGGTGAATGTTATGAAGAAAACATTTATAGATTAAATAACACACTTATAGAGTAATTTTTTATGTTTCTGAGATTAGAAAGGCACGAGACCTAAATGATTATTTTGTGGATTATTAATCTATATAATGAATATTTTAATATTATCATGAAATATTTATATATGATAAGTTTAGGTCTCTAATGTTTGTATCTTATATAGGTTTAGTTATCCTTTGGAAACCAGGATAAGAAATATTTAATGAGATACTAAGGGATATGTATAAGGTTTTGCATAAGGGTGTATAAGGGAAAAAATATATTCTATTATTAAATGAAAAATATGTGTCTAGTCATTTATAACATATTAATTTTATTACATATTTGATCTTATTGTGGTGTTCATCCATCCTATGAAGCATAATTACAATATAGAAATCCCTGGAAATGTTTCTTCCTCAAATTTAATGAATTTTTATTGTTCGTATGAGCCTATTCATATATCGGTGTTGTTTTCAGATACTATGAATGGTGATTCTTCCTTAACTAATTGTATAAAAAATGATTATCTTTCAATTATTGAAGAAGATATAAACTTTTTTGAAGAAAAAATCAGGTATTATGAGTTATCAGTTACTCCTCTTATTATTTCATTAGTGGATTAGAATTACGGTGTAAATGATATGAGAAATAAAATAAATTATTCGATGGATATGTGTAGGGAAATTTCTTAATATTTGTATGAGGATAATTCTAGGTATAAGAAAATATTCTGGAACATTTTTGAAGGATTGAGTGATTAGTTTCCAAGAAATTACCCCCCATCTCGATATTATAATTGGGTGCCATTCTAAAATTGATGTACCTCATGGTAATAACTCTATAAAAGTAACATCAAGGTTTTCTCAAGTGTTACCTAGTTTTTCTAAAGGATCCTTAGGATATACCTAGTTTTACGCTCATGGGGGATATTATTTGAAATTTACAAAATTACTAGGAACCATCAATAATGGTTTGAATGAAGACATTGAATGTCCTTGAAAAAACCAATAGATTATTATATTGAAAATAAGGTGACTTGATTTAGATATCTTGTAAGTTAATTTTTACAGTTAGGTGTTTTCCAAATATGATTATTATTTCTAACCCTATGATTTTTTATTTATTTCAATATAGGGAACTTGATAGAACTAGGTTCACATCGAATGTGATGTACAATTTATTGATGAGAAACCAAATTGGATGATGGATAGTGTGAAGGACATTGTGTTAATTACTAATTAGTTATCATGATATTTGATTCAAATATGTCCCAATAACCAACTCTCATACTGACCAATGAACATAAGGATGGAGTTTGGTGAGGATTCAAGTGGTCGAGACCATGGGGGGAAGAAGATTAAAATGCATATATGTTGAGATTGTGTGAAGGTGAACTCCAGGGATGACTCTAAACAGGATAAGATGATTTATGTGTTGATAAGAATGGAATATTGAAAAATAATTTTACGAAAAAATTAAAATTCTAGATAATATAATTTATGTGAATAATGGTTTCCATAATGTGTCAACAATAGATGAATGTTATAATTTTGGAAATAATGGGAATTATAAAAATATATTTCCTAGTGTGGAAGATCAATAAGAGGATCATTAATGTTTTATAAATAATTTTATTTCTTGATTATGAAAATAAAAATAACATATAATTGGAAGGTGGAATTAAAAACTAAGATGGTGAAGCATCATTAATGGTTTAAGAAAGAAGTGGAATGATTACGACATTTTTTTTGATTCACAAATTATATGACCTGAATCATGAGATTTATAAGTATTGATCAGCATAACGTTTTCATCAAGGATTTTCAATAATATGATGAATTATAAATATGACCAAGAAAATTGATTTAATGGGCAATTAATATTTTACTAAAAATACATGATTAATGGATGATGGATGTTAATATGTCCATGTGGTTCTGAAAATGGTTCTTATATTGGGTATAGATATTCATGTTATGGATTAAGTAAATTATATAGTATTGATTAAATTAAATCATATGAATGATTTTTTGGAGACTGTTATATGAATCCCTTCGTTGAGTTCAGAAAAAAATGATATATTGAATATACATAAAAATAAATGGATACATTTGTGGAATTCGAAAGCACATATGTTTTCATTGAGAGTTTATGGTAATTCTGGTTAATACCATGGTTTAGGAGAATACCTGACCGAGGTATTGACATATTTGGAATGTGACCATTAAGATCTATGTAATTATATTTGTGGGATTAATTTTTTAATTGATTTCGGTAAATTTACTGACATTATTTATAAAATTTAAATTTGAGAATGGTCTGAAGGTTTTTCACTTATAGAATGTTTGCAATTTATCATTATATGTGGTTTTATAGATTAATGTATAATTCTACCATATGAGGAATTATCATATTGGATAACCTATACTAACCATATTGTTTGGTAAAATATTGTGAGATGTAAGGAATTAATTATAATTATTTTATGGATCATATTAACCATTAATTCATGAGGACTAGAAATTTTTTATTTTAGAGTAATATTTAAATTGGATAATGATTGATTCACAACCAATGGATGAGACCTTTATTTTGGAATAGAATGAAATAAAATAAGTGTATCTTCTCATGAAATTTCATCAACTATACAAAACATTAGGTCCCCTAGAATAGATACCCTGACATGGGAGGTGAATTAGAGTATGATAGATTAAAACAAATACCCCATTGATCATGTTTTTTTGCATAATAGAACTCTGTTTTCTCTCCTTCCCTTTGTAGTGTGTGACCAAATCATAAAATATGAAATAGACACAACAATAATACTTAGTTCACCCTCGCTAGGCTGTGTCAAAGGAGCATACACTGACAATGTCCGATGTTCCTTATCCACATTAAGTATACAATACACATTTTATGTGGACTCACTTTCACTCCTAGTTTACAATAAATCACAATATGGAAGCTCACTGCTCTCTCAACATAAGTGTTCCCACTACTTCTTCAGAAGATTAACTCATATATTATTGACCTATAGGTCTCTTAATTTTAATTAATACAAGAATCTTCAACTATAAATAGATTCTCTATTGATGTTATACATTCATCCACATATTAAATACCACTTTACCATAGAAGTGTACTGGGAAAACTCAAATTTTAAGTGCATCCCTTATAATTCCTTGCACAAAATTCCCTTACCTTGCATACAATGTATCCTCTTTCATGCACTATCCTTTATGCACCTTTCATAAAACATCAATAATAACTTACATCATCAATTTTACGTGAAACTTGTACTTTTACATGAAAATTCACCTTTTACACCCAACCTATACTTTTACGCGCAACCTTCACATTTTTATAGAACTCCGTTTTCATGTCATTTTTACGCACATCAAATATTGAATATTCTCTAACTCGTTAGCTTCTTTTAATGAAGGGAGACACCTATTATTTAAATGAATCCCTACCCCCATGGTGAAAACTCACAATGTCTCACAAATAATCCCATTCTACATGTGATGATTTATGCACAAGAACCAATTTTCATGCACATCTCCATATTTTTCACGCATGTCCTTCCTCTTCCATTTTTTGGCATTCTGATTTAGAAGAACCTTTTCTGCCAAAATTCCAAAGTGCTTTTACAAATGCACCCAAAACCATTTTAGCACAGCACTCCAACATTTTATGAACCTTCTTTTAAAAATAAAATCTGCACATTTTTTGATTTTCATGTCAAAAAATTTCGCAAACAATAGAATACAATTCCACCTTGTGTATTATATTTTTTTACGGCCTCCAGATCGTCCATTAGTTTTTCTTGGTACTTCTGTTAATCATGGATTGTCAAAAACATCTCTTGAACCTGAAAAATAACCATGTATGCCCCCTTGGTCAATAAACATTACTTAAAATCCAACCTTGTCATCAAACAAAACATCAAGGCCCACATTGTCCACAAACACAACCACCCAAAAAATGCTTCAATGATTCCTAGAGTGATTTTTTCCCTGCAAGAAAAATATCAATAAATAAAATTTTAAACAGTTATATTCAATTATAAAAAATTAGTATAATGATGTTATTTATCTCTCTCTATTAGTATTTGGGAATTATTTTTCCCTTCCATGTCCATTTTTTCACATTCTACCAACGCTATCCCATATGCAAGGATTGTTATGTATAATTCTCTAAAAAATTTAAACATACACTTATTTTTATTCAATTGTGATTTTTATTAACCCTTTTTACTATATGGTTAGAAATAAATTATTTTATAATTTTTAAACCATTTATTTCAAAGAAAAAGATCAAATTGCAAGGAAACATTATTTTAAGGGGTAAAATATAACAGCCCAAGATTTTATGAAATTTTTGTAATCGAGTTAATTACTTCATTATAATTTGATACACTTATATCATGTTTAGCATGAATTACATAAAACAGTTAGATTATCACGTGTTATATGTAATATTGATTCATAACGAAACATGACATAAAATGAAAACATTATTATTTATTATGAATGTAATCACCTAGCCATTGGAATGGATTTCATGAATATGATGAAGTAAATTATGAAAATATGTGGTTATCAAATCCATATATAACTATTTCTTAGAGGATAATTAATTTGAAATAGAAGATAAAAACAATTAAAAAAATATATCATTTTATTCAAAAACAAACTATTTTATGTGCAAATATGTCTCTTACCTAAATAAATAAATAAAAATAACATTTTCGAATTATTTTTATGAAATTAATACACTATATATTGAAAAAATGTTTTAAAATTCATATTTTATGTTTTATAAGAATGAGATAAAAATAATTCTAATTTTATACAAAATACAATATATTTTTTACAAAAGAGTTTTGTCACATTATGCATAGTTAATTTTATTTTGTAATCCAATTAATCTATTAGAATCAATTTCATATTTAATGATTTTATAAAATACTTTAAAAAATTCCAAAATTGTCTCTTTGTAAAATAACATTATTATTGCTTCTACATGATTAATTTGAAATTAAATTTTACAAATTTTATTAATGGAATTTAGAAAAATGGATTTCATATTTGGAATCATAATAATTAATATTATCTAATAGTAGCAACAAAAGTTATTATGATAATGAATCATAAAATAGTAAAAATTAATTACTATGGTTCATTTTAAAACAGCTTTATTGGGGGTTAAATTAAAAATAAAAGGAATAAAATTATATATAAACCTATTAAATATATTTTATTACTATATTTAGATCTTATAAAATTTTATATTATATAGTTACCCATTTTGGAGCATAATTCCTTCTAAAAAACATGGAAAAATATTATTCCTTTCAGAAATTACATATCAATCATATCCACTACTTATAAAATCCCATTCCCATCCTCTAATATTCACAAATAAAAAACCTTTTGTTTCAAAAAATAACAAAAATAATATATTATTTTTGTCCATTCACAATTTCTAAAATCTATATTGAGAAAAAAACCCTATCTAGGTAGTCTTTAGGTTACACATAATCATCTTGTCTGAAGAAAATGTAATGATATAATCTTTATATTTTTCTTTTACTCATTATTACTCTTCAAAATATTGTTCAATTACACTAACCAGAAATTATATATTTATTATTAAAACATACACCATTTTAAGAGGAGAGGGAAAACCCATGGAATAATCGACATAGAAAAATCAGATGGGATCAACGGACAAAAAATCAAGACCAAAATCTACCCACACTACAAGAGATAAGCTCCACCTAAGAGAAAAAATCATTAAAAACTAGCTTCCCCTATCCCAAAGATGATCGTATTGATATCCCATGAAAAAATGAATGGGCTTGGAACTGACGACCAAAACCATACACTCTCAAACATCTGATTCCGAATAGTCATGGAACAATGAAAAACAATTTCCCAATACATCCTCTGAAACACATCTATATTAGATAATTGGTCACAAAATTGCTTGAGCAGTGAACCACAAATGCCAAAATCATTCAACCAATTCGTGCATTTATACCATTGTATCACAAAATCAGCACTGCAAAAACCATCATAGTAAGTTACATGGTCTTCCAACTTGAATCCAACATGAAGTCACCGTGGCTAGACCCCAGAACTGGATCCTGATCCACAACTCATTTCTCATAACACTGCACAAAACAACTTCACCAATAGGGAGGAACCCTAAAAAACTCATCCACATAGCAATCACCGTAACAAAACCAGAGCATATTGAACTACAAAACTTTAACCACAACGAAGAGAAGAAACCCCATCCAAACATGAATCCATAGGAAAAAAACTTCACCATCACTAATTGACACCGTATTTCACCCAAAACCAAACATCTGCATCAACCAAAACAAACTCAAGAATTGAGCAGATCAAATACCAGCTGAATATAAAGGAGAAACATGCATCACATCAAAAAATGTTGCATATCACATCTAACATGAAACAAGAAAATGTGGGTTGAAATCCATCAACTCGCCACGACCAGGAACCACAATCTCATCACCGCCTCTGATACCTCACTCAAAGCCCACAACAAACCAATCAACACACCCAGTGTGACATAGAATTGTGGCTCCAATTCATAAACATAGAACTCGACCACGGAAGTATCATTAATCCACCTTGAAGCATACCATATATTTTGGGAATAGTACATGAAGTCGGGTAGGAAATAGAGGTCATCGGGGATGACCCTTCAATGACGTGAAATGCATTCCATAAGCTGTCGGGCAGGGAAAGCGAGGAGATGACGCAGCCAGACTGAGCCAGAGAAGAAGGAGGCGGCGACTGGGGGAAACCCTAGTGTCAGGATCTCATTATGTCCCCCTTTTAATTACACTGATACATTTACATTAATATATATCATACACTAGGATGTAATTATTTTAATGTAGAAAGTTATGTCCACCTCCACTTCCATCAAATGGGATATGAAACTGTCAATTGTGTCTATGATAGATTGTCCCCTTGCAAAGTGAAGTTATTAATTTTCCATAACTATGTTTCACGATAGGATAAAAATACATAATTAATGTATATATATAGTATAATAATATTTTTATTAAACCAATTCAATAACAATAAAATATAATACTTCTTAACTCCCATCCCATTAGAAAATAAAAATTTCATTTATGTGAATGATAGACTACCACCTCATGAACCAATGTGAAGACTTTTTAATTTTTACTTAACATGGATGGAAATTAGGGTTGATTAAATAAATATATATGATATTTTTAACATAATTATATATGATATTTTCATATAAATTGATTTTTATTTTTTTATTATTAATTTTGATAAGTAAAATGGTATTTTCCCCAATAAATGATCCACGTCAACTTTCAAAACAATTTCTCATATATTACAACATCCATTGATATTAAATATAAATTAATGAAGATATTATCTAATTGTACAATCCTTATTAATTTTTTGTATGTTTTATTTCCCTACTGAACATATTTTTATAAAAACAGTTCATTTGTAATGGGTTATACTATGATGAAATCCTCAAATGTCTATAAAAACCACATATTTTCCTGGGTTATGATATGATTAATGTTTTAGGATTAGGTGTAATACAAATTTGTGGTTTATCAGATTTATAGGACCTATATCTACCTTCGTTATCTTGGGTAATGATTAATGTTATCTGGTCCAAAAGGGTATATATGTTGTTTTCCAAAGCCTGAAAAATGGTACATGTAACGTACTAACACCAGAAGCCTAGAGATGGTACATTATTTTAATATGTTTTCATGATGATAAGGAATCATTTCCTAAAGGACCATTTATTTTAGGAGTCTAAGAAAAAATATTGCATTAATAAACATTACCTTACAATTTCTAACATAAAACACAACATAGATAATCCATTGAAAATTCAATAATTCCCCTGGCAAAACCCTGTATATCAATCAAAAAGAACTTCTTAGAATCATGTTAAAATAAATCATAAGAATTGGGTGAGCTCAAATGATTAGTAAGGATAAACTCTATTATGGATGCTATCACAAATAACCCGAAACCTTTAAGGAATGGTATAAAATTAAAACATAAACCTTTTGGAAAAATTTTCGTTAGTTTAATATGGAAATAATAAATCAAATAGTGAAATTTAAATATTCACATATATATTATATTAGTCGAATAATCACATGAAAACCCAATAATTAATCTCTTAATGAGGAAATTCATAATGTAGGAAATCTTAAACATACCGTCAAGGCTTCGGCCAAGATGCCATATCTAATTGTGTAAGACATAATCTCAAACACAAACAAAATTATCTCATGAGACTTATGATGAATCGAGAGGATATAAAAGGCCCCACCTGAAACGTATAAATTCCAAATAATTTCCCTTATTAAAGGGGTAAAACACAACCAGCATAAAAAATTAATAATAAATAATTCACATGAATGTCAATACTTAAACAAAAAGCTATGATTGATTTTAAAAATATCACATCCATAGTAAAACATATCATAAAAAATTTACTAAAATATAAAAGATTTTATAATAATGTATTAACCTTAATTAAGACTAAAATCCAACAATATATGTTGACATAGATTAATTTGATCCAACAAAATCAATAACTCTACTTTAGAAATATACATTTTTAACATTGGAATAATTTGAATGCATGCGTAATTATAAAAGAAAAAATTTTCATTGAAAATAATCTAGTAATATTTTAAGAGAAGAATAAAAATATTATGGTTTTGTAATGGAGGAAAATATCCACTTGCATCAAATAGTTAAAAAACATTCTTCCCTAATTTTTTTTGAAAAGGTCATATAGTACCTCGTTTGGAAAACGGCAGAATGATTGCATTTAATAAATATTATAGAGATTACAACGTGGAAATAAATTAAGATAAACAATAGTGTATGTATATTAATATTATATTGAAATAAATGTTTAAGGATCATATATGTGGATGATAAATATATCCTAGTATATACTTACATATAAACAATCTCAAATAATAATGAGATTGTTAAATTAACACTTAACTTGGGTTGGATAATCTATGTACGTGTCTGAAAATCCTGTATAGTATTTTTTAAAAAAATTATAGTATTATATTAAAATAATATTATTATTTATTATATCATATATGATTCATTTATGAATATATATTACGGATTTATAAAAAATCAATGTTACTGCAACATTTCTGGTAATAATTGATTTATTTATCGTACGCGTTTTGATATGTTATTCTTGATCATATTACATAGATCATGATTTACTTACATCTAGAATTTATAATATGATTTAAATATAATATATATTGATTATATAAATATATATGATAGATATATATATAAAATTGAATGAACCATCAATGGAGATGGTAGGCTGTATGTACGCATGAATGTTATTTCTGTTTTCTTACTATATGGAAGTAAGTGAATGACATGTATATATATATATATATTATTCTAGTAGCCTTATTATGTAATATATTTCATAGTTCAACATTATATATATATATATATATATATTTATAATCATTCATGAATGGTTAATGTGGAGAATGAATCTCATCAAATCGTAGGAATGGTTGGTCGTACGTACGCACGAGCGACAATATCATTTATTTAATGGTTAAATGATATGGGAATGGATGGAATAAATAATAATAATAATAATAATAATCTCATATTCATTATTTATTTCTATTATATAGATCATTATACAAATCCAAATAATGTAATGTGTAATAACGAATTATACCATGATGTGGAGATAGTTATTCATACATACACAGACATGGTAATATTATTATTCGTATGATGGATAAACTGATAAATATAGTGGAAAAAAGATTATAATAACATCCATGTATATTAATGATATGTTATTTGTTACAAATTTATAGAAACAACATATATTTGAGATGTACAAGAAGAAAATAATATTGAATGAAGGGATACAATGATTGCCTCTTCTTCAGGTGTCTCCTTCAGAATTTCCCAAAAGGACACCTTAAGTTGTTTTTATGCCGAATGGGTGGTGTATAGGATTACGTGATGAATGTTGGGAGGATATATGGTCTGGTTCTGGTTGAACCAATGGGATTTTGGGGAGTGAATGAAATTTAAGGAGAAGTGTCCTTTTATTTGAGAGTGAGGGGCATTTTTGGAAATTCATTAAATATTAACACATTATAAATTTATTTTATTTTTATAATGGCACAAAAGTGAGGTTATAATGGGTGAATCTAAGGGTTTTCCTTGGATTATTCTTTTTATCTACATCTTAGTCACATAGCACTACCACCATATAGAACATCAAACTCCACCACATGAGGGAGAAACTGGGCAGCCTTTCTCTGATGAGAAACTCCCTCGAACACCAAACTATGAACAATGATTCTTGTCTGGAGAGATAAGATTCAGATAGATCCTTGGACATATAAGGATGAATAGAAATGATAGAACCTAATGATGCCAATGAACATCTCAGAGATGATATGGGAGTGAGATAATTCTCTTTTGAAGATTATTTATACATCTATCACCTAATTTTTTAGATAATTACTTGAGAGTGCAGAATTTATCCAACAGAATTTTAAAAAGATGAGTGGATGATATCCATGATAAATAGAAACTCAGAAATACCTTGGAGAGGGTGTTTCCAGAGATGGATAACTAAGAGAGATATCTCTATAATGAGACTTGAGAGTAACCCAAATCGGGGAATTTTCGGAATTTGGAGGTTACCTATAAAGACGTATGGACATAATAATTATGGTGGAAGCCTATGTTTCAATGGGTGGTACAAGTTTCCATTCCCTCTTTCTACATATAGTCTATCTTGATCCTTGAGTCTCTTAGATCATATAAGGAAGAAAAATATATGTATGGGTAGTAATACATGGAATGTTACATGATTTATTTTTATTGATAATGATACAAATGTAATAAATTTTAGTTTCATATTAACATTATCATTAATAATAAATAAATATTATTTTCCTATACATTTATCATTAATAACTATGTAGGTATTATACAATATCTTGTTCATTTGAATTAATATCTCATTAAAATTGATGATATTTTTTTTATTTTGTGATCCAGTCAAAGAATTTTTATATTATCCTTTAAAAAAATGTTTAAAGAATTAAATATTTATCTTTGAATTTTAATCAAAAGTATGTTTTTGTAAAATATAATGTTAACAAATTGGGACTAAAATAAAATGATTTGATGGGAATCAAATAATGAAAAGAATACGGGGAATAAGGATAAAATTAGACATTTTAGTATATTTCTTGAAGGGGGGTTGATTTTTTGTAAAGGGTTTTAATGTAAATATCTAATATAATGTAAATAATATTACTTTAATGACCACACTTTTTCAATAATAATGGTAAATGGGTGTATGAACCACTAAAATGTCATGGGGTAGATCCTTATTCCCTAAAAGGACATGAAAATTTTCTCTATGTAATACATCAAGGAGAAAAATCAAAGGATCCATCCACTAAAAATAATATAAAATATTTTCAATTTCACCAACATTTAAAATTTTTGTGTGATGTGTCACCTCAAGAATATAAGGATTGTATCGACCACCATCCTCGGATCATCATGAAAAATTTAACTCTTTGTAGGCATGTAGTTTAGCAAGATACCTTTTGGATTAAGGGGTAATCTATTAAATGAAGGGATTTCAGGTTTTATGCTTTGAAGAATTAATACCTATCTTGGAAGAAATCCAAAGAGATATTATTTGAGCAGTTTTATCCTAATATGATATGTTCTGGTACTGAAAATGTTTTTATAAATATATAAAAGAGGTCAATGATGGTAATGTTTTCTGATACTATGTTTATATATTTCATTCAGTTTGTATCATATCAATGTGTAAATGAAGATTTTCATGAAAGGAACATTGAAATAGCCTTAAAACAACCATTGTGGATATTTTTATGAATTTTTAATCAACGTTCATTCTCAGACGTCAAAAAGGTAGGTTGTTTTGGATGAAATTAGTTATAAATGAGTTTTAGAAGAAGTTTGGTTGTTTCATAGGCCAAACTATATGTTATAATACTTATAAAAACTGCAAAAAAACAATGTATATATGAAAGGGTGTCTCTTACTAGTCAATCTAGGGAAATGTTATACCTATGTATCCTTCTAAATAAGGTGTTTTACACAATTTTATGTGCATGTTTTTGTTATACATATTAGACTACATTGCAGACATAAATGCAATAAATTCCATTAATTTAGTTAGCAAGGCCCTCTTAAATGTTATACATTCATATTTCATAATATAATTCCAATAATATGCTACAAATAACAGAATATCCTAGGATCCATCAGTAGATTATTCTAGTGTAAGTAGTCATCCACTTTATGAGAGACCTGGTTATGGAGAATGAATTGTTATAAATAATAGTTTATCTATATATTAAAATTCATTATATATGTTAACATTTTAGAGAAATTATGAGGATGCAGGTCAAAAATCTATTTCAGGAAAATCATACATTGATGATGGAGTTGGGTCATATTCTATTAAAAGTATTATTATATTATATTTTATGTTATCCTATATTTTATTTAATAGAATTGAATAACACTACTTTATATATAATGAATTAATTTATATTTAAAGGATTAAAGTGGGAGATCAATCTTTCTATATAGGACATAATAATTTTATATGGACTGTAATTGATTAGGCTTAGAAGTGCCTTCCACATCCATTGATTTTTGGTTTTTTAGAAATTTTCATGATATTATTGTTTTGAATATGGGTTCATTTCATGTAATTTTTGGAATAGAAAATCTCAATCATTTGCAATCATCGACTGATTTTTAGATCAAACTATATTTTTTATCTCTATTTATTATATTTTATACACTCTATAGAGGGTGTAATATGATGACAATCCATGTTAGCAATTACTAAAGGACATTTTTCAATATCACTATAGAAATTTATACTATCATTCTTAGAGTATTAGATCATAAGGAATATATATTTTTACCTATATTGGTGGATATTTACAAAATTTTATTCCTTGAAGGTGTCTTTAGATTTCAATTTATGCATGTGGTGGAATTTAATATTGACCTCTTTCCTAAAATTGATGGTCTTTTGATTTCTCTATGTTGAATGAATCCAATTGAATGGAGAGAGTAAAATATGTAATCTTAATGAATTGAGACTATGGGGTTAATCAAACCAATAACTTTTCCTTGGGGTGCTCTTTTACTTTTTTGAAAAAGGCTAGTATGAGTCTAGGTATATGTGCTTACTATCCATATTTGAAACATGTCGCTATTAATATCTATTCCCATCTACCCATAATTGTTTATTATTTTATCCAATTAAAGGAGGATAAAATACTCTTTAAAATAATCCTTAAATTAGGATATCACTAACTGTAGGTTATATCAATGGAAAATACTAATATTTATTTTAAGACACCTCATATATATTATGAGTATGTTTTTCCAATTTTTTTGGGAAAAATAATTCTCTTATAGTATTAATTGATTTAATAAATAAGTTATTTATTCAATTATTGGATTCATTTTAATAGTATTTAAGGGTGATAGATTTGTTGATTATAGATCTTTATATAAATTGGATTCACATCATCAAATATTCATAGATATAATTTAGAGCTCTATTTATGTGATATTATGTCAAAACTTTATTTTTTTAGGAAGTGCAATTCCTTATGAATTTGATTTCCAAAGTGAAAATATCTGGGAACCCTGATAAAGAAGAATTGCAAATGTTATGAAAGTTATTATTAAAATTTTTTGAGATCTATCTTTTTATTAGTGACATGGTTTTTTACAACCACTTCATCAAGATGTTTTCCAGGTTATATACTCTAATGACACTTTGAACAAGAAATGAACTAAGATCATATTTTTGTATTTGGTTCCCTAAAACTAATTAATTTAATTCCATTAATGATTATATTATTAATGGTATTGGCTATTGATTAACAGCATAGCACTTTATGATCATTAATATATGTGGCATCAATGTGATAATTTCTTACGGTTTCTTGTCGCACTAAAAGGGCATGCTAGTTCCCCACAATGATAATAACATTGACGTGTTATGATAATATTTTTAAGTTAATGTTTGACGGATATATAAAATCATCTAATGGGAAATAGATGATTTAGGCCATTAGGGAATGGGGATCTTAATATATTGATATTTTTTATCATGAATGTTTTCCCTTGGTAATATTCAGTAGAGGGGGTTATTGGAAAAAACACACAAATATGAATTAAACATGATTGATATGTCATTGGATATTTATATTTGTGGATGTGTGTAATTTTACATAGATATGCGATTGTTATTTATGCATAAAATGAGTTGTATAATTTGATGGATTGATGAAACCCATGAATATATATGTTTTTATGATGTAAAATATATTGGGATAATCATGAGTGGCATTTCATTAATGAATAAGTCAAGATGATACATTTACTGTCTACACAATGAATGTATGTATATTTATCCCTTTTATTGTAATAAGACTATTTGATAAATCAATGGCCAAGTTGTGACATCAATATGTTTATTTGTTGATAGTAAAATAATGTTAATTTTATCATATTGGATGATGACAAAATTAACACAACAAGCATGAATGATATATATAGATAAAGGATTTATATTATAAAATGTGAATTAGTAGGATGTTGCATGTCACCAAGACATTAACTTATTTCTATGTGGATTCCTAGACATGTTCCTAGATCCCAATCTATTAATTTAGGTGGGATTGGATTATTACCACTATGAAAGAGGGATATGTGGTCTTACACTAAGATTATATTGAACTACATTAAAATTATATACGAATTTAATATTATAATAAATTATAATTCCCAATTTAAAAAGAATAATATTTATTCAGGTTTAGTTTATTTTCAATATTTATTCACCGATTATTCATAAGACTATATATGAAATGAATATTTTTTATCTATTTATCATTAAATTTTTTAATATAATATTTATTTATTTATTATTGAATAATTAAGTGATATTTATTTTATTTAAATAATCAATCAACAATCAGTATTAAATAAATACTAAAGGGGAAGAAATAATGTGTTGATGGTATAATGAAAATAATATATTAACTATCATTTGAATAAATATTTATTTATTTATTCATGAAATGATAATTTGTTATCAACGTGTTAACCACATGTTATGTAAATATTAAAATTAATATTAATATTATAATCTAGAAATGTGTTTCCCCAGGTATTATGACAATAATAACAGATCATGTGAAATTATTTATTATCAAATATTTTACCTATATAAATATAACTATATGATTCTCAACCCTGATCATTATTGTGAAAAATAAATTATTAATGAGAACCCACTAAATACTTACAGATCTATTCCTCTATAAGAATCTCTAGTACGAAGAGTGACCCTCCTCATTTACATTTTCTTTTCATGAAAAAATCATAAGAATACATTCATTATCAATGTAATTTTATGTCATTAATGCTAAATGACTCATGAATTTGAATTATCTACTATTATGCATGGATTATTCTATGGTAATGTTATATTGTTCATAGAGAATGGGTGGATAATTGATAGAGGTATTAAACAATTGATTCATCCAATATATAGACAGTGTGATAATATTTTCAACTAGTTTTCCAATAATGAAATAATTCCACGTTAAGTTAATTCTTAATATTATTAATTTATTTAAAACAAAATGTGATGATACTTACTTTGGGATTATAGTTTTATTATTTCATCTAGTTTTACGGATTATTCTTAATAATTTGAGGAAACCCCAGTGTAGGGCATGTGATTGACCACTTCTACTGCACCACAAAACATTAATGTGGATTCAAATCAATTACATATTAATTTATAAATATTTCTTTTCCATTGATCAAGATATTTATTTTTTGATAGTTTTTTATGTCGATTTTATTAGTTTCCTATTTCAAAATTCAATATTAAACATTTTTAATAGTTTCATATGACCCTTAATGTGTTATGACAAGATAAACAAGGTGAAAACCTTTGCAGTGTTAATATTAAATCACGTTTCTGTCTTGTTAATTTTTTTTATTTTACTTCATGTATTAAAACTCAAAATAATATTTCTAAATATTTATTAAATCAAAAATGAAATAGTTTTTTTCTAATAAAAGTATTTAAATGTATTATATGGTTTTATACAAGATAAAATTGTATATTTTTGAATTAGGGTTTCATTAAAAGGAATTAATTTTTGATATAATAATGTAATATTATCTTAAAGTGATTTTATGGAATTTTTCGTAAATACTATATTTTTATAAGAATATAGAAAAATATTTCTGTTATAAATAATTTTAATTTTATGACACTATCATGATATTAGATAGTCATTAAATTTTATAAATATTATTTAATAGAATATATATATATATATATTTTAAAAAACTAATTTAGTTTAATTAAATGTATAATGTTGAACATTGAATTCTATGTTATTTAATTTTGAAGTTAATGAAATGTTTTTATTCTAATAGAAAATATGTTGGTATATTCTCTTTTAATAACGTATTTAGAAGGATACGTTATGTTTTTTGGATAATGGATAAAAATATGACTTCTTTGATTAAAAATAATAAAATTAATTACTTTTTAATCAATATTATAAATTTTTTTAAAATCATTTTAATTA
Source organism: Viscum album (assembly GCA_963277665.1). Taxonomy (NCBI): domain Eukaryota; kingdom Viridiplantae; phylum Streptophyta; class Magnoliopsida; order Santalales; family Viscaceae; genus Viscum; species Viscum album. The sequence goes on from OY728159.1 coordinate 1,871,557,955, forward strand.
TTAAAACATTCATTTTTCTGAAAAAATTATTTATTTCATTTTGGAAACATATATTACAATAAATTATTAAAACATCTAGAAATTGAATGATGAAAATATGTTATTTATTCGGAATAATCATGTTTATATTTTTTAATGAGTTCAATTTCATTTTAGTCAAAATAAATAGTAACCATGATATGTGTTTGTTGCCACTATAATGGTTAATATTTATAATATTTAATAGGGGTTCAGCCCTCGCACATAGAATAGGGATCCACCTCTTCTAACATTGTCACACAAATTGTGGAACATATATCAACAATTATATATGTATATTACTTCAAAAATATCCTCCACCTGTCTTTTATCTCATGTTATAACAAAAATACTAATATTACAGTGTTTAATATTCAAGCAAAAGGATGACATTCAAGGGTTAGAAAATATTCCTAAAAAAATTACTTCATGTTTATTTATTCCTCTACTTATTTAAAATATATTACAACCATACAAATTTAGTTAAATAATTATATATACTATAATTAAATGTGATTATGTTGAAATTAATGCTACTTTTTACCTTTTTACATATTAAGGGAAATGAAATAATCATCTATATGTACGTATAGAATACCGCCTCAACCAAACAATGTGTTTCATTTTTCATCACTACGAGACATAAATATTTATAATTTTTTAGTTAATAAATAAATATTATATTTATAATTTCATTCTGATTTTATAAATGTAAAAAATTATATAATTTATTTTCATTCAATCTATTAGAAAAAATTAAAATTTCACTCATAAGAACGGGTAGACTATCACCTCCATAAAACAATTAATTTCATTTTTTATGACCATCATAACTGGATATTTTTTAATTTAAATATAATTTATTGTCCTAATAATCATAAAATGTGTAAAATTATGGATATTATGGAAAAATAAACCCTTCTTAACATAGTTAATGCACCAATGTTATTTTGCTGATTATGAACCAAAAGACCTCAAAATGTAGTACTTAAATTAACTATCTTAGTAACTTAATAAAACAAGATAGTAATTGAAATAAAAAAGGAATAATAGTATATTAATAAAAAAGGGAAGAATTTTTATGATAATATATAATTAATTTATATTATTATTCATAAAATTAAACGACATATGTGGAAAGTCGAGAGATTATAAAATTTATTTTTTAATCCTTATTTTAATGGTATCATATCAAAATATTTCTCTTCCGTATCTATGTTTAGATTTTTTTTGAGTGTTGTCATTTAAACATAATTTTTTTTGGGAAGTTTATTTTCAACTACTTTTTAATTTCCTGATAAAGGATTAAAAAGGAATCATTTCAATGTTTACCATATGAGTTTTTTTTTAATTTCTTATGTTGGGAAATAATTCTTTTAGACATACATAGAATGATTATATTTTACCACATTTATAAAAAATATTCATCATCATTATTAATAAATAGTATTTTATCAATTTATCAAAGAATTTAATATTACCATTTTCGAGTAATTATTTGATTCAAATTTTTTTAAGAGAAAAGGAAATTTCCTCTCAATTTACGATCTATCTGATTGTTGTTCTACTTATGGGATATATTGAAAAATTTAATTGATTTTTTAATTGAAATGAAATATTTTATATGTTTTATTCACGTAATATTAAATGAAAATTTAATATCATGAATGGGAGGTATGATATATCCCTCCAATGCATTGGATGATGATATGTTCTTTGTTAGAGACATGTAGAATTAATTGCGAATGTAATTCCACTATAAGAGTTCATGTAAGGGTTAATGAAAAGATGATTATAAGGCCATAGTACCAATATCTCATCATATTTTTAAAAAATATTTGCATTATTTTTAATGAAAATATATTCATTTTATAAGGTATTCAAATTGGATTATGGAAGATTTATTACCTTCAAAATGAAAAAATATATTTTTCGAGGAAAATGTATTATGGATTTATCATGTTTTACCAAAAAAAGTACAATGGTTATAATTTTGTCATTCTGACTGATACTATATGTTTTTTTTTGGAAAATTTTGGTTTTAAATGTTATTTCCTCATTGCATAAATTTTTATCTGTGATAAAATATTTTTTTTTCAAAAAACAAAATAATTTTTATAGATTTTTATATTTTCAAATGTAAAAATGATTTTAAATTTCATTTAAATATCTTATTGATATTTTTTTCTCACAAAAAATGTAAAAAAAATTCTCAAATAAATTAATGAATTTTGGGATTATATCATGTCAAATGGTGACTCATACTAAACTATGAAAATTTTTCCTGAAGGGAATGTGTGTACAAATACAAGAACCTATTTTTGTAGAAAAAATTTTCACTCTGTGGAAATGTTGACATTTTTATTTAATTTTTATTATATTACTTTGATAATCTAAACCTATACGTTGATTGAAATTTAAAAAAACCAAAAAAATATGTAAATCAGATAACATTACATTGATTATCATACATGGTGATATAAAGTAAGATTATAGATACCTTATAGAGCTGGTGAATATTATGGATGACAGAAATTATTAAACAAAGTGTAACAAAAAATTAAATATCTTGTACCATGTTTACCACATAATTAAGGTCCAAGGGATATATTTATTATATATATTAGATCAAATTAACATTTAGTTTTTATCTATACATTATAATATAAGAAAATAGATTAATACGTGGTTATTTGCAAAACATAGTTGGTAGATAGAATACACGTCATGTAGTATACACATTTTCACAGTGAATTTATTGAAAATTGAATGTTTAAAATGAATTTTATTATTTAAAACATTACATACGGAAATGAATGTTGAAAAAGCAAATTTTAACATCACTTGTAGTTGGTGTACATGATATGTCACATAGAAGTGTTCATGATTGATATACATGTTTTATCCCTATGTTTATATAAAAAAAATAGGGAAAGAAATATAGACAGTGTGTATCCTATTAGAACAAACCATGAGATATCACATTATAAAAAGTTTTAAAAAATAATTAATTGCATTATTAAAATAAACTACATGGCGTGTTGTTGGTGTGATATCCATGTAACAATTGTTTTAGAGTTAATAAATATGCAATTAATTCCATGTAATTATAAAAAAAGAATTCATGATGTATTGCCTTTGAATTTATTATTTATTATATATTTATTTAATGTTAGACACATTTCATGAGTTATCATCTATCCAAATTTCATTATTTATAACCTAAATATATAGTTTATGAGATGTATAGTTTCATGCCACTTCACCATGGGACTCACTCTATATGTTGAAATGTCATGTGGTAGTGAAGTACATGACTAAATATGGAGAAGGATGAAACATAACAAGTATCCACATTGGTGAATCTAGAACATTTCATATGTACGTTATAATAAATAAATAAATAAATATAAAATATAATTAATTCAAGAATTAGTATATTAATAAAATAAAAAAGTTGAAATGAATGATAGATGGTAAAAAAATATGTAATTTTTATAATGTGTGGTTGATTATGTGATTATAATGACCTATTTATGAGATTTGTTTCCTCAAATTTAATTATTTTTTCATGGATTTGTTCATGATTACTATTAAATTTAAATGATGGCATGTGATTCACCCTATCATGTTATTTTGTAAGGCTATCTCTGACCACAATTTCATTAATTTAATCCCATTTTAATGATTAAATTCGTCCCCCTCAACTACATTTGAGTAAAATATTATTTAATGGAAGAATATCTTAGGTGAGTTAAGTCGGTTCAATATTACATCGTAGGAAAAACTGACCTGGGATTTAAATAAATGATTATATGGAATTATTAAGGTAAAAAATTTTATTGTTTACGGAGTTATTCCTATAGGTTCTACGGTTAATTTAGTATCATCTAGATAAACTAAAAATAGGAGAAACTCAAGACGATTCCATATTTACTATTTTATTTATATCAATTAACATGATTAAATATTTTTTGATTTTTTTGTGATTAAAAAATCAATTAAATTAACAAACATTAATGATAAAATTAATATAATAATATTATATGTTAATATTTTTTTACATAAATAGTTAATAAATTAAGGAAAATATACCTCAAATTAACAATAATGTTATAATGGTAAAATTTTAATTTTATTCATAAAGAAAATAGTCTATCATTGAAAAATATTAACATAGTGATTTCATGCACTACATAAGTCAAAATTGAAAAATAGTTCAATGTGATTAACCAACTACCTTTTTGGTTCTCCAAATTATAATAAATTTTAAATTAATATTTTAGGTCAACTTAACATAGTTCTCTTTATAGGGTGATCCCCTTAGTAAGACATAGTGTAACTAGTACGAAATTATGAAGATATATATAAGTAAATAATTTTATGATTGGGGAGTCTTCTAAATATATTAAGGACATATGAGATAATATAGTTGAAAAATTGTTCATACCAAATTCTTTTGAATATATTTATATAAGTATTATGGGATATAAAATGTAACATATGGATCACTACCACTAGATTATCTATATGAATGTGTAATCTAAATCAAATTGTAAGGAAAATTGTGTTCGGATGAAATAAATAAAGAGAAATAAATTAAAAAATTTACATCACATAGTTTCATAATAAATTTGAATAATAAAACATCATTTTCATTAACGTTGAAAAGGTAATTCCAAAATAATGAAAACACAACAATCATTTAGAACATAAACCATGATCTCACAAGAACATATTTCCAAGGTTGGTGAAATTGTTTTTATTGTGATGTATTATAGTTAAAATTATACTATATTTCTGTATCTCCTGCAATTGTTCATCTAACACACTATATAAGTGAGATGATCAAGTTGTTGATAAAAGGTTCCTAGGGATTCAAAAAATTGTATATTTCTTTAATACATTTGTTACATATTAATAAATAATGAAACAATATAAGGTAATGCATATTCATAACATGATATCACATCCCTTATCTCTTGAGAAGGAGAAAGTGATAATTTAAATAAATGATAATTTCACTACACTATACTACAATAAACATGAATTTTGTACTTTTTTTGATCCCATAATTAATATACTGAAGTACATAAATCAATTAAAAATGTGGGTTAACATATAGATAATAAATTATACATTAACATTATATTTTCCACCTTATCATCTAGTTTTCAATTACTATTCAAGAATTATAATATGAACAATATGAATGAAAATATTTAAAAACATTTTAAAATGATTCGCTTGTTAAGGAATTTTTTTATCCAATTCACTTCCATATACCTTAATGTGAGAAAGAAGAAAATTTTACAGTTTAAAATAAAAAGTCATATTAGTGTTAATAGTGACTTTAAAATTTCATTAAAATTGATAAACGATTTAAATTTGGTTTAATGAACAAGTAACTATATTAAAATTATAAGTATTTCAAGACAATTTTAAAGTAAAACTACAATGATCTATGAAGATGAAAAAAATTTCATCCCCTTTAAGAATATATTCATCAAAATATTTAATTTGTATACATCATTTAATTTGTATTTATTACACATTCATTTAAATATAAGAACCACATAAGTAATGTATGATTTCATAATAATTAGGAATGGTTAATTCAATTGTTAGTAGTGAGGTGCAAAAGAAAACATTATAAACATATAGATTAGTTCTCCCAATGGATGAGAATAGTTGATTGTTATATTTGTATTGGGAATAAAATGAATTCATAAGAGAGGTGTATTATCCCAATGGATGAGAAAGATATATTCCAATGTCAATAAAGAGAATTTCATGACTTCAAATTTACCAGTATAAATATTCTACATAAACTCCTATTTTTGTTATATGTTACTAAAATATTAATCGCAATGTTTTATTAGAAAAAATGAGCAATTATTTATTTTGAAATGAATGTTTTCATGGTAAACTAATGCTAAATTAATATTCTGAGGCAACATGAAACATTGGTATCCAATATTTATAAAATATAATTAATTTAATTACAATACAAAAACCTAATTGTGGTGATATAATCATTTTTCTAATTTTTTTCAGTGATACACAAAAAATATTTTAGTATCATTAGATCTAAAACTATTAGGGGTTGTTGGTAGAGTAAAATTCTAATTTCATGTAAAAATAATCCATTATAATTAAAATAGGCATTCCACAAATCATCTAGATATTTATAGCTAGATAATTTGAAATTGTCAAATTACATTTCACATCTACATTCATGTACTCCATGAAATTCTAATAAGATATTTTTTTTAATGAAAAATGATATAATTAGTGAATTTGGTAATATATATTTCATCCTTAATGTGGTTTTTATATATAATATCTTAAACATGTACTCACTAATCATTTAATGTTAAGTAAATACCTTCCTAAGATCACATAACAATATTCACATATATTAAATATCGTAAAAATACATGGTATATTGATAAGGATATTTAAATATGTATTATAGATTTTTATGATTCATATAGAGATGTGTTTTCCAAATATAATAATTGAAAATTATAATATGAAAACTGTATTGACTAATAGATGTCATATAATTCAATATATAATTTATACTTATTAGGTCATAGACTCAGGTGTTTGATTATATCTATTTATAAATCTGGTGAAATATTAAAATTTAATTTATGAATAGAATTATGTGAATCTTATTTAATGGTCCTATTATTAATATGTATATTTTAATCCCTATGATAGAAAACTATTAAATAAGTGAAATTATATTTTTATAATAGAGGAACATCTCTTTTGAGATATTGAGAGAATGAAAGAGTTTAGTTTAATCATGGATCTAAATTCACAAGTAGGTATAAGAACATGAAAATACACAAGTGTTAGTGGGTTGAATTTTAAAAAATATATATTCTAATTTGGAAGGATAAAACCCCAGTAGTAGTTTCATACTCACCATGACAGGTGATATATTATTCTATAATAATAATAAATATTTTTAGGAGAACTAAGTTTAAACTAGTTATGACTAAAATGTTAACAATATTTCAAATTGGATTCCATGTATGAAGATTAATTATGTATTATTCTGGTTGATTTAAAATTCATTGGTTGGACTTTAACATTATCTGTACATGAATATTTCAAGATATGTGCTAATGAGGCCGAAACGGTTATATCAAATCTTCATAATTAAATCCATTTGAATTATATTTATCCTGTATGTTTTTATGTTAATATCATCAGGAATCAGATGTTACGATAATCTCTTTTGGAATACACCTTAGGAAACAAACCTATATAAAATGACTTAAAAGGATTAGTCTTGACAATGAATTTAAATATGGAATTAATGATTCAAGGATCATATTTTGGGTAGAAAAAAAAATCATAGTGTATTCATTTGAAATAAAATATTTTTTTGGTTCCTAAAAGTGAGTAGTAGGGGAGCCACAACTTTAGGAGATAGATCTCATTAGTACCATATAGAAACCATGTGATTAATATTATTTTTTATTAAACTATTTAAATTTCACCATATATGATTTAATGATGAAAAACAATTTATACAACATAAGATATACTTGAATAGATCAACGGGGTTTCTTAGTTTATGTAATAATTAATAATTTATAGGTTAGTGAAAACATATTATTTTACAAAATATATAAATTTTTCATAAGATTATTTTGGAAATATATCTCATAATCTAGGATGTGTACATACACATGATCTTACTTATGTGAAAACCACTGAATGAAAATTTCAAACTAAACTAAGTGATATGAGTTGGATATTAGTGAAAACAATATTACAATTTTTTACAAAGAATAAATTAATGAGTTTCTTGTAATTGTGAATTTGGAATACTAGTTTTTCAAGGGATATAAAATTTGTATTGTTTTATATCAGTTTAATATAAGTCTTCAATTGGGCTATGGTAATAGTCAAAGGTAAATTTTATTTTTACCAATAGTTTTTATATCTACATTAGACTAAAAATGTTTTGACTTCAGATGTTGTTTACGAAGTGAATTTAATAATTATTTCTTTTGAATTTTGTATTTTCACTAATATAGAAAAGTTTATTCATTTAACGATGATCATTTAATTTTATACTATCCTGGACGTGTGGGATGATATAGGAAAAATGGTATATACTTAGTGATATCATCTCACTAATTATTTTCTCAGTGAGATGGGGTTGTAATATGAAGAAAAACCACGGGTAGTGTATTGGGATTACCAACTATAAGCATATATTGGTGTAAGCTTGTTTTTCATGTGAGAATAACCAGTTAGATAGTAATATGATGGGTCTATTGAATTAGTTTTTATTGGATTTGGTAAACTATAACAAACAACATTGAACATTTTACAATTTGAATATTCATGCCCATGAATATTTACTAATACCTTATCACATGATGATCATTATTTTTTTTGGCATCAGTGTGATAATGTCTTAAGGGTACATCTTCAAATTAATAGGTAATTAATTTTCTCTTCTATGATGAAAACCTTATTCTTTGAAGACCATATTCATAAATAATTTTTTATTTAAGATTGAATTCATCTAACGAGAAACATTTGAAATAGGGTATCACATGTAGAATATTGTGAGGAATCAAGGTTTCTCCTCATAATGTTATCCCTTGGTAATCACTAGGAGATGATTTTATAATTAATGACATACTAATATGAATTATGGAAAATTTATATTTCATTATATTTTCGTATATACCATTATGTGTAATGGTCATTAGAATCAAAATTATTATCAATGAATATCTTGAGTCATGTACGTTGATGTGTTGATGAAAACTATGATGACATATAATCATGATGAGGACGAAACATTAGGTGTGTCATCAATGATATTAAAGTAATGAATCAGTCATGATATTATATTTCTATTCCATATAATGGAATTATATGCCTTTATTTCTTTGATTGAAACTAAACACTCTGATATATCTTTAGACATGGGGTGACGTTAACATGCTTATTTCTTGGAATTCAATAAATGCGAATTTGAGCATATTATATGATGACATATGTGATGAAACCTTATTGAATTAGGGATATATAAAATGGGATTATATTACATACTGATAATTTGTAATAGGTTTAATATAACACATCATTAACTTCTTTCTTAATAAATTTCTAGATGTGTTCTTATACATTAATCTTGGACCATTTTCATCTTTATCCGAAATCCATTGAGAAAAATGCATATTGGGTTTCAAATTAATTGTATCCTCAACATGAATTTAATTCAATAAAAATTTAATGTTAGAATATAATATAATTATCATATTATAATGACTTATATTTATTTAGGTTTGGTTGATTGAAAATATTTATTAACAATATATTCATAAGAATGAATTTTAGTTGAATATTAAAAAAAATTATTCTTTATTTTAATGAATATAATATTTATTTATTTATGGATTATTAATTTAATTATATTTAGTTTATTTTAATAAATATTCATGATAGAAAATATGATATACATTAAAGAGGAAAGATAGGTTGAGTCATTGGTATTGTGGAGATGATATATTAAATAACATTTCAATTAATATAAATATATTTATTCAAGAAATAAATTTTATTTATCCTCGATATAGTACATATCATATATACATTATTATTATTATTATTTATAATTGTGGTTAACTACGGATTAAGAGAATAATTAGGGCCCATGTGAAATTTTATATTATCTTGCCCTAGTTTTATATATGAAACCAATTATCTAACTCGTATCCCTATTCATAATAATTTGTAATGATTGAGTACTGATTTTTTGTTCAATCAATAAAGAGATATTGCTACAGAATTATATCATGAAAAAGAGAGATAATCCTCCTCCACCTTCTCATATCAATATAAAACTAGAATAATCCTTCCTACCATAATGCAATTCTTCTAATATAACAAATTAATTACTTAGCTGTAAAAATCACATATTTTATCACGTGGACAATTCCATAGTGACATTAAATTGTTTTTAAAGAATTCTATGATCAAATCTATATATATTCTACCAATGTATCCACTAAAATAATTAATGTGTAACAATAGGGATCCATTGATTTGTTATTGAAGAAATCATTCTAATTCAATGAAATCCGTTAACATATTAATTATTTTTAAAATATATGTGATGATAATGTCTTTTAGATTACAGGGTATCAATATCATCCAGCTATTTGATTTAATTAAAATAATTTATTTAAACACCTATTGTTGGGAATGGGATGGATCTCTTCTATTGTTATCGAGAACCGTCACATATGGAAAGCTCAGTGTTAATCTTCCTTTAGTCAAATTGAATAACAATATTAACATATTTCCTCTTCTAACTCTAACTCAACCAAGTTAGAAATTTAAGGTATATTAAAATGGATCATTTGTGGTTCTTTTTGGTTTTTTAAAAGATCATCATGTAGTAGATTACGAATCACTACTACTTAATACATATAAAAGGATCTACCCTACCAAAGATATATAACATTTTGATGTGGTCCATGAACTATTGTTTTGGGAAAACAACTTATTTAGTGATATCCTTGTGTTATTTTTAAATAACAAGATCCTCAAAAAAATATTTTCAGAGAGGAATCTAATGCCAAAGAAGATTCACTATGAAGAGTACTAATAGTCATTTTATTTGATATCAATTATTCTCATAGTAAGGCAAGAATTGTTATGTTTACCCTTTTAGTAATATTTATCATCTAATGGTGGTATAGGTGAATGAATAATGGATACTGAGTTTTCTTATATCTAGACTCCTCTTGAATATGATAAGGGGTTATTTTTTATCATTTTTATACCACATAAATCTAATAATTTCTATTATTGTGTGATTCAATGAATCATAAATATTATATTCCAATAATAATTATATCCGTTAGAAACGTGACGATGGGGAGATCGTTGATGGCGATTTCTAGGATACTCAATCTCTTGTATATATGTTGATGGGATACTATAGTATCTATTTGTATGATGTAATATGTTATAAATCTGTAGCTCACATCATGATGGGTAATTTATTACAATTTCATTGGAATGAAAAATGTTTTCTATCAAGATTTTTTATAACAATTATAAATAAATAAATTAATATATTTTTTATAATATCAATTAACTATCAGAATATAAGTGATGTTTAGGTTCTGGATATAGGAAAAATGCATATTGGGTCTATGCCATCCCAGATTTTGTCCTAATATAAGTATTATTCAAGATGTATATATCAATACACCATTATGACTGTTAAACATTTGAGTAAATAAGGTTTCATTATATATTTTCCATTCATCTATGACTTGAAAATCACAAACAATCTATCTTATGGAAAATTAGTTTTTCTTTAAGAATTATCATAATAAGGAAAAAATTTCTTCTGTAGTGAAATATTATCCTTACCTACATTTTCATTGTTCATTTTATAGTTTCTATAAATCTAACTCTATTTATTCATAATATTTAAAATTATTATTCATATCTAAAAACTTGGAATCATATAAATCCTTGTTTATAGAGTATTCTGTTTTCAGACTCCGAACTCCCTAAAATTTGGACTCGGAATTCTCTAAAATTCTTGACTCATAATTTCTCATAATTTTGACTTGGAATTCTCTATAATTAATTCTCCAAATTCATTGAAATTCATACACTGAATTCTCTAAAATTTAAAATCCAAAGTCTCTAAAATTAAAAAACTAAATTCTATAAAATTCGGAATCCAAATTCACTAAAATTCGGACTCTGAATTCTCTAAATTTCAGACTCTGAATTCCTTAGAATTTGGACCCATAATTCCTCAAAATTCAAACTCTGAATTCTAAAAAATTTAGATTCCGAATTCATTAGAATTCAGATTCTAAAATCTAAAAAATTCAGGATCCAAATTCATTAGGAAACAAAATTATAATATCCATGATTTATAGTCTCTAAATTATTATTTTCATAGACTCCAAACTATTGTTTTCCATTAGACTCTAAAAAATAGACTTGGTTGAGAAACATTATTTTACATACACATTATATAGTTATGAAACTATGTCGTACATTCTGTTCCTAGCTAACAGTTGATTGAGTGACACATGTATACGTCCCACTGAAATTCAATGAAAAATATTACCATTGGAGGAGGGAGTTGTCCATTTGAGAAGTTCCTAAAAATAAGAGATCATTTGAACAAGCTAAATAACAACTGAGACCTGTTGATCTCTCTAGAGAATATATGCTGCTGAATTGATTTCTAAAGAGAGAGACGCTAATTCATTGTTCATACTGAACATCTCTTTCATCTTGCATCATGCGACTCCGATCGTTTTTGTGTACAATAGTGAACTTCTAGAAATATGAATACAGATGTTCCAACCACCTTAATAATCTAGGAATTTGGTGGAAAAGAAGATAGTGGTGTTGAATATCATAATGATTGAGGTCATACAGGGATAGTAAGATATATCCTGATATTTCTTTTGAGAGCTTACCCTAGTGTGGGTAAGATAGACTTTCTTGAATGTATAAATCAAGGGGCCTTTATACATGGATGTTAGATACCCTACTCTTTGGGTTAAAAGATTTCATAATTGTAACTTCTCATGTTTCATGTTCATTTCTGATCTATTTTGATAAAGTATGAATGTATAACATTTTTATACCTTCTTGTTCTTTTGTATACTCTGATAATTAAGATTATATATGTATTAAGGTAGAATCTTTTTCTTATAATCTTTTCTTAAGATTCATTTTCAGAACCATATTTCTGTAACCTAGCATGTTTGTAGTACTATATGTGGACTTCTTAATTAACCTTGTTTAACATTGTTAAACGTAGTTTTCATTAAGGTTAAAACTAGACGTTTTTACACATACAATTCAACCCCTCTTGTAATTGAGCATCTATATTCATATTTTTATCCTAAAATTGGTATCAATGGAGGTATTTGATATACTTATATTCACATGAAAGTATTCTGGATAATTTTTTCATTTTTCTAAATAATTTACTTTCTTAGGATGTGTATCCTTGTTTATTATGTTTTACTACTAATAAGTTTTTGTAGAACTGTATTTTTATTTCGATGGTAGGAATGAATGTATGTTCGATTGAAAATCTAAATCCTACTAGAAAACATATATTTTATGGGAATGATTATGAATAAAATATTTGTGAAGAAATAATTTCAGTATAGATTTAACAAGAAATAAAAAAAGGAAATGAAATACTTAGAAGTCACTTGTTCTGAAAGCAAAAGAGCATGGAATATAAGGCCAAATTGTCCTATGCTTATGAAAAAGGATAGATATGAAAATAATTCTAAGAGAAATAGTATGAAGTAATTAAAGGCTAATGTTAAGAATGTTTTGAGAGGTAATGACATGTGGAGTTCTAGTTTAGGAAACACTTCTGATGAATCCTCATAGGATGAATCTTCTAGTTAGAAGAATCTTGGTCCTCTTACCAAGGTACCTATAGAAAATCATTAACTATTTGTCAAGGTACACTATGATGATTTCAAAACTAATGTACCATTAAATACAAATTATAGTGATAATAAATATTATGAATATTCAGATTAAGAATCTTCTTCTAATGAAGATAATACAATAACTACATATAAACAAGTATCAAGGTTTGATAAACATCTTACGAATGAAAATTCTGATGTCAGGAAAAAATTTGAAAAATAAAATTGTCAAATTTCTTTTCATAATAAGGAAGTATCAGATATTTCAAAATATCATGATTAAAAAAGATATTATTTTTAAAGTATTTCCTAAAATCTCGACGATGTTAATTCTGAGAAAGATAAACATTCCAAGGATCATAAAAATGTGATTTCTAAGGTTAATATTTTAGAGACTAACTCTAGTGCTAAAACATATGTTTCTAAGGATAAAAACTTGGTTATTAAACTGAAGCTAGAAATATTTTCCATGAATAAGGGTTTGTCAATGGTTACCTCTAGTAATGAAAATTTTGATAAACCGTATTCCCAAATTCATCCTCTTAGAAATCATTCTAGATTTGTTAATACTCATTTTATACCAATTTTATTAATAACTATTTTGTTCCTCAATGTGCTCCATTGTGCACTAAAAATCAGTGTGGTGGACATTAGGAAAAAATTGTTCTCTAATCAAAAACCACTCTTTAGGTTTTCATAAATCTTATTTCTCTATGAAAATGTGGATAGCTAAAATTTTGCTGGAAGAAATTTTTGGATCCAAGAATGTCTGGGTTCCAAAATTATAACTCTCTAAATTTAGGAAAATATAGTTAGTACCAACAGAAATACATGGTACATGGATAGTGTATATTCCTGGCACATGATTGGAAAAGGAAACTTCATTGAAATGATTTTCTAGAAGAAAGGAGGAAAAGATAATTTCAGAGATAATTCTCTTAGAGAAATTATTGGTATAGGTAACATTGTTCTTCTAGGAAAAAAATTATTTCAAAAGTATTATTTGTTAAAGGTATTAAGCATAACCTCATTATTATATGTCAATTTTGTTATCAAGGTTACCTTGTGAATTTTATGAATGATTAGTTCTTAGTATACAATTCCAAGGAAGATTATATTCTTTATTCCCACAGGAAATAGAATGTATACACACTAAACATAGAAGACCATATGAGCCATGATCTAACTTACCTTAGTGTAATGGAAAACCAATCTTGGTTATGGAATAGAATCCTAGGACATTGAAACATTTGGAACCTGTGTAAACTCTTTATGAAGAGATTAGTTAAGGATCTACCGGATCATAGATATTTTTCTTCAAAAGTTTATGATCCTTGTAAATATATAATGAATCAGAAATCAATATTTAAATCAAATGGTGAAATCTCAACTTCTAAATCAGTACAATTGGTGCATATAGATCTTTTCGGTCCAACACAAACTAGATGCATTGGAGGAAAATATTAATTATTTTTCATAGTTGATGATTACACTATATTTATGTGGGTATAATTTCTAAAAAAATCTAAAGAGTATTCTTATATGAAAATTTATAGAGCACAAGATGAAAATAAGAAAAACATTCCATTTATAAATATTCATAGTGATCATGGAGGAGAATTTCAAAATTCTGCTTATGAAAATTTTTGAGGTAGAATAGGAATTACTCATAACATCTCAGCACTATGAATCCCTCAAAAATGGTGTTGTTGAAAAAAAAGTAGAATTATTCACGAGATAAGATGAACCATGTTGAGTGAATATTAAGTACCTAAATTGTTTTGGGCTGAAGATGTTAGTACTACTTGTTATACTATAAATCGAGTTAAGACTAGACATTTTATTAATAAATCTCCATATATGTTATGTAATGGTATAATACATAGACATTCCTACTTCAATTTATTTGGATTCAAAATATTCATTTTGAATACTAAAGTTAATTTACACAAATTTTCACCCAAATCTGATGAAAGAATTTTCTAATGCAACACAAAAACTTCTAAGTCTTATAGATTTCTTAACAAAAGTACTAGTACTATGGAAAAAATCGTACATGTTAAATTTTATGATACCAATACTTTTTTATTCAAACAATCTCAACCTATATATTCCGATGTGTTTTCAAAAACTGATTATCAAACATTGATAGAAGATACTTCTAACAAGGAAAATGTTCATGAAACTAGTTATGAGACATTTAACCTAGAATATTTCCAACCATATTCTGATGAACAAGTTTTAAAAAACCTTAATTAGTTGTTTCTTGAAAATTATCTGAGTGATAGTATCTTTGGTAATGTAAATAAACTTATAAGGACAAGATTTTTCTTAAGAAATGGAGTAGAACATCTAGCTTTCCATTATCTATTAGAACCAAAAAGCACTGATGATGATTTAAGAGATGATGATTGTATTACAGCCATGCATGATGAGCTAAATTATTTCGAATGGAAAAATGTTTGGACCTAGTTTGAAATACCTAATAAAACATATGTTATTGGTGTAATATGTTTCTTCCAAAATAAGTGTGATGAAAATGGAATCATTGTAATAAATAAAGCTATATTAATTGCTAGAGGGTAAAATCAAGAAGAATGAATAGACTATGAGAAACCCTATTCTCCATTAGCTAGACATTAATATATCCATATTTTACTTTCTATTATGGAATTAAATTAGATTAAACATATTTCAAAAGGATTTTAAATATTCATTCCTTAATGTATATGTACCAGAAGAAGATTTTTTGAACAACATCTTTATTTTGAAGATAGAAAACATAAGGATCATGTTTTCAAACATACTGAATCCTTATATGGACTTAAACAAGCTCTTATTTGCCTGGTATGATTTACTTACATGATTTTTTTTACACAACAATTAAATGAAGGGAAATGATGATTTAGAACTCATTATAAAGGAAGATAAGAAAAATGTTTTTATTTTTCAAATTTATGGTGATTAAATTATATTTGGATCAACATAGCAATCATTAACAGATTCATTTAAGAATATAATAATATCTGAGTTTGAAATGAGTATGGTGGGTGAGTGAACATTTTTTAAAGGTTTTCAAATTTCCCAAAAACCAGAAGAAACATATATATCTCAACATTAGTATATTAATGATCTTATTAAAAAGTATGGATATGACAATACTAAGAGAATTAGTACACTCAATTTCACTTCAAATTCACTTGATCGTGATAAACTGGGAAACCAGTACATCAATCAACATTTAGAGGCATGGATGGAAGTTTACTATACATGAAAACTTTTCATCGAGACATAATGTTTTCAGTATGTTTATTTGAAAGATATAAATCTAATCTTAAGGAATCTCATTGAAAGGCAATGAAAATAATTTTTTTCTACATGATGGGAACAATGGATTTAGGACACTTTTATACTTCTTGAAATGATTTCATTTTAAAATTCCTGTTAGATGTGGACTTTGGATGATGTAGAATGGATTGAAAAAGTACATATAAAACTTTTCATTTCATAAGTGATTCTTTATATTCGTGATCATGAAAAAAGAAACACACAGTAGAACCTTCAACTAATGATGTTTAATTTAAAGCAACTGTTTGTTATTGTGCACGAATTTTTTGGATGCAACACACACTCATATACTATGGTATGAGTATTACCAATACAAAAATATTTTTTGAATATAGTAGTTCCATTTTACTATGTAAAACCCCTTCACATCAATCTCATTAAAAACACATAGATATTAGGAATCACTTACATAATAATCACACAAAAAAATGTGATACCATTATTCAATTTATAGGAATGCATGATTGACTGGAATATATTTTCACAAAATCATTACCATAAGATAGATGTCAATACATTAAACAAAAGTTAAGAATGATAACCATAAGGTAATATTTCGTATTAACATAATGTTGAAACCTATCTTTTCATATTAAGAAACTCATTTTCATAGGGGGAGTACATTTTCTTATTATTCAAATATTTTTTAATTCCTTTCATTTAAAAATATTTTTGTAATCATAATTTTCATAATAAAAATTTTCATAACATAATTTTTTTTCGTAGTCAAAAATTTCAAAAAAAAAATTGTAAATAAAATTTTATTAATAAAATTTTTGTAATAAATGTTTTCTTAACTATTTTCTTTTAAATCTAAATCACATCAAGAATAATCTTCCTTATTAAGAATAATTTTCTTCACTTATCTGGAATGTATGTTTTTCTTTCTTAAATTTTTGTAATCATTAATTATATGTTGGTGTTTTTATCTTGATTAATAAACTTTTTTGAATTCACATTCTCTTTTTTTTAGAAAATTGATCCTTGAGGCCCTTGAAATATAATAAAAAAGGGTAAAATTATTCGAAAATAATGAATTTTACATTCATCTAATAGAAATAAAATCCGCATGTCGTTGGGTAATGAAGTCTATTGTTTGCATCCTTCTGCATTCACTCCTTTGTTAGCCAACCCACCCTCAATATAGTTCGCCTCCCTGTATGAATGGGGGATTATGTAATTTAGAGAAGAGAGCATGTCTAGATAATTCACCCATTTTGAGGCCAGCTTCCATGAGAGATGCCTTGGGTCCACTCTAATAGCATGTCTGAGAGTTGTTGAGTCACATTCGAACCAAATATTATTCCATTTTTGTTTGAGAGTGGTATCAACTGCCATTATGAGGACCATCATTTCAGATTCAAGCGCTGTGAAGATTCCACAAGGTCCATATAAGTATTCGATGACTTCCCTGTTCTCATCTCAGAAAATAGCACCATAAACCTAGAGGCCTGGGATCACTCGAGAGGCTCCATCCGTGTTGCACATGATCCATCCTACAAAAGGTGAGGTCAAGAAAACTTCTATGGTCTGATAGGGTTCAGGAAAATTACCAATGATATTAAGCCGATGAAGGATAATCCATTCTACAATCGAGTTTTTGCATTTTCTAGAATGCATCTTATTAGCCTCATGCACTGTAGCAAGTATGTAGGCCATTCTTCTGCCAGCAATGAAGTTGCACCTCACATGCTCCACTACATTTATACTGCTCCATATCCTGTGAAGAGTTTAAACACATGCCACTTAGAAGAGGACTTTGATCTTCTTGGAAAATTTATTCTGAATAGAGCTTTAATATAATGTTGAACCGAACCAGAGCAAGGGATTTGAAGACCAAAAAGCTGATATACTGCTACCCAAAAAGACTATGTAGCCTTGTAACTTAGAAAAAGGTGATCAACATCCTCTCTATGCTGCATGAAAAGAGGAAATCTAGAGAAAAGGGGAATGCCAACCCTTTGAATATTGGTATCAACAAGAATTTTGTTAAAAACAAGCCTCCAAAGAAGCGTGAACTAGGAAGGTTCCAAGAATTTTTTGTTTAATCTGCTGATCCAATGCTATTTATCCTCAATTAAATGCTGATAGAATATTTTATAGTCTTGAACGCCATTTTCTGACCCTTCCCAAATCAGGATGTCATCGTTCTTGATAAAATCATTGTTGTTAACAATATTGACAACATCCTCCAAAATCATATCCATATTGTCCAGCTACTCCTTTATTGTGATGGTATAATCAATGTGATTTTCCTTTACATTGATATGATAGATAAGTGGAACTTCTGTCCAATTTTCTGCCAAAAGTGTAGGGAGGAGTTTTTACTCACCATCCATTTAGAGTGGCTGAGAATTTTTTGGAATGTGGCCTTAATTATAGGCCAAATAGAGGATTCCAGATAACTAGATTTCCCCCCTATGAATCTTCTCAAAAATATACAATTTAAGAAGTCTAGAGCTGAATTTTTGTATTGTGAAGTTTCCATACAAACTATTCTTGCAATGATTGGTTGAAGGCTTTCATATTTTTAATTCCATGTCCTCCCAAAGCATGTGGCAAGAAGAATTTCATCCATTGGGATGTAATACTCTTTCATTCCATAATTTTTCCACTCCAGACAAAGTTCTTCATCATCGTGTTAAGACTTTTAATAATTGAAGCAGGCCAATTATAAACCATGAAAGAGTAAACAATCTTCGAAAAAACCACGTGCATTACCAGGGAAATGTGTCCAACCATAGAGAGGGATTTCATCTTCCAAGAGGCGGGGTTTTTTTTATTTGATCCATTTCGTTAGAGAAGTGAGACTGTCTGGACCTTTTCCAAAACATTAGGGTAACCAGATATTTAAAAGGCAATTCTACCTCCTTTATTCCCAAGTCATATGCAAGGCCCACCTTCTTAGAGGTTGAGAATCCCTTAACAAAAAAAAATAGATGACATTATCCAGCTGATGGACTATCCAAAAACACACTCATAATGTTGTAAATCCTTTTTAATGTTATTAATGTTCCTTTTGTCCCCTTGTGGGAAAATGGAAATGTCACCAGAAGTGAAAAGGTGAGAGGGAGTGGGGTTACCTCTTCCATCTATGATGATGGAAAGATCTCCCTTGTTCACCATGTCCAATAGAAGGCTACTTAGGTAGTCATCAGCAAGAGCAATGACGATGGCTAATAGGGGGACTCCTGGTCGTATCCCCCTTGGGCAAGTAATGTAGCCCTCTGGGGATCCATTAATAAGTATGGAGACTCCATCTGAGTTGAAGAGTACAATGATCCAATGAATGAATTTATCATTGAAACCAAAATTATATATCACAGTGCGGATAAACCCCAGTCAATCGTGTCTAAATCCATGGTGATGTCCAATTTGAGGGCAATGTTTCTCATAAATTTATAAGTTTATCTTAAAATTTTCAAATGATAGGAACCTACCAAATCCCTTCTTCATCTATCATCTCAACTGTCAGATCTGATCAATAGTTTTTCAATCAACAGATCAATCATGGAAGTTGAATTGTCATCTAAAACGCTTATATAAGGACCCATGTTGGTTGTCCCAAATTGATCTTAAAATCCATCATGTGTTAAAGTTTTGCCCTCCTAATTAATGTCGTTCTAGATCATCGGGTTATCGTCAGTTCAAAATGTCTGTTTAAGCCTCTCCTTAGAATGAAATGTCGAATGTAAAGGGATTATGTTAATTTAAGATATATAGAGAATGGTTAGTCCATCTGAATTTCTCTACAAATTAAGATTCAATTATTTGAAAGAACATCAACCTGAATGGATGTTAAAGTCTATGAATATAAAAACTGGAGGCACACGGTCCGGTTTATCGAGAGTTGTTGTTTTAATTTTTACAAATTAGTTTGTTTCATCAACGAATGTGGGAGAGATATTTTTTTCTTCAAGAGCTATGGTAAGACTTACTCAACATCCTACACTAATTTTGCAAGTCTAATAGGAATTCATTATGAAAGTGAAGAAGAATTTTTTACCCATAAATTACTAGTTGTATTAGGTTCATTTTAGAAGGACAAGGATTTATAGTGCCTTTGAATGAAAGAAGTAAATACTCTGAATATTTTTCCCCTATCTACAATGTTCTGGATTCCTGAATTATGGGTTTATAGTTTTATCATTTCGATAAAAGTTGATAAGGATTCCCTAAAGAAATGTTACATATATTTTCTGGATTTCTTGGTGAAACTCATGAAGATAATATTTGTCAACTATATCTTTATTTAATTTGAGAATATCAAGAATTTAATTTTGACATCTAAAATAATCACATATCTAGAAAATCTCTCCAAGAATATTGTTCTTCGTCTTCAGTATTTTAATATTTATTATAGTTGTACGATAAAGAATTTAAATGTAATGTTGTTGAGTGATGATACTCTAAGGAGGATTTAAGTTGGTTTTTCTAGTTAATAAGTAGAATTAATTGATATGTCTGATTTTGAAATCGATGACTTATCAAAGTGTCCAGAATTGGTTGAAACATCCAAAAAGGGTGGAAGGAAGACGAAGGGAAAGGAACCGGAAGATAAAGAAAAAATCCATGTGGCAAAGGAAACTCTGCCAGCACCCCCAAAACCAAAAAATAAAAAGACAAACCATGATGAAGTAGTGGAAAAGTGGAGAGAGTAAATGAATAATATGAAGTAAGGGGATCCTAACTTTGGCTTGGACCCTGTTGTGGGAAATGATTTAATGATAAAAGTTGCTGAAGATATTTAGAAGAAAGATAAAGAAATGAAGCAGTAGAAGAATATGTTACAGGCTAAAATCATTCAATCATTCCTTGAGGTTGTTGAGAAAGTCTCTAAACAAGTATAGGTTCCGGAATTGTTTTTTCAAGAATCACTTATTTTGATATCATGATGAAAGATAGGGATTCCTAATACACAAAAAGTGGAAGAAATAGAAGACGATGAAGAAGAAGAAGAAGAAGAAGAAGAAAGAAGTGGTGATACAGAAGACATGACAAGGCAAGTAGGGAAATATGAAGAGAAGGAGATTCCTTCTTAGAAACTGTCAATACGGAAATCTGAAGAAGAATCATCAAAAGTTTCTACTCCAAGACAAGAACAAAAACGTTTGGAAAAGGTGAATAATATATCTCTAGAAGAATGTAGGAACCATGATTTCATTTAGCCATAGGATATTGTTGTAGGTACTGAGAAACAAAACCATGAGGAAGATAATATTTTTATGTTATCTGATAGTGAGGATAAAACACCCAAACTATAAGAGATAATTTTGAGAGTTGATAATGGGAAGCAGGTGTTGGTTTATACTTCTAGTAAATCTGTGGTAAGAAATAAAGTATTTGGTACTTCGTCGAAGAGGAATGTTGATGTGTTTGAAAAATAATACAAATCAACCAATCATAATGATTCAGAATATTCCTCCCATTGGACATGATTTTGTGGTACAATCATTGAAGAAGACTGTTGATACAATTCCAATATTTTAGAGTATATACTTGAGATGCCACATGGTTCATCCCTCGTTTCATCAAGAATCAGATTCAGTTATCATACTCATGGATAATTTTTTTCAATCTTGATACGAATTTCAAAACATTCTTCATCTAATATGAAGCTCATAATAGACAATGTGAGATTATTACAAGTTGTTAATGGAAGACAATCAAAGATCTGAAATCCATTGATGAATTTCAAGATAATGTGAAGGATTATTTTGACATCGAATATAGGAAGCATAATGATCTTACTAAGAGTTTTGAGGAAAAGACGACTCTAGATAAGACCACTCGGAAGCAAGATGTTAAGGACTTGAATGGAAAGCCTAATTCAGTGGCAATGAATTGGAAAAGAGAATGGGGTCTCATAATTAGGTATGAAGAAATTCTTGTTAAGAAAGAATAAGTTTTGAATGCTCATGAAGATATTCTTAAGGCTTAGGAAGAAAAGATAAAAGCCACAAAGAAAAAAAAATTATGATCAGGATCAGCAGCTCAAGTGTATGGAATAAGATCACAAGGATATAAAGAAGCTAAAAATCATTGTAAAGAAGATAATTCCATTTTAGAAAAATGTATAATTCTATCCCATTCTTATCTATTATTGTATTTTTTTCTTCGACAAATTCTTTAAATCATAATTTAATTTTTTCTTGTTGTTCATTTATATTTGGTTCTTTACTAATAACTTTTTAGTATCCATATATTTTTTGATTCCCTTTATTCATTTTTGGAAATAAAAAAGGGGGAGAAAGGAATGATAAAAAGAATTCTATGTGAAGAAGATATTTCCTTAAGTACTGCAGAGTTCATCTAAGGGGTTGTTCTTATCAAAGAATATTTTCATATGCAAGAAAATGTAAAATCTCATTCCTGAAAACAAGAATATGATCCTTATGGATTTCAAATCCTAAGGGGGATTTATTCCTAACCACTATAATTTGTATGTAATGAGAGATATGTTTTATTTTATGTTCATAAAGAAAAACTATAAGTCCTAATATTTATTTTTGTAAAGATGTGTGTGCTTTCCAAAAAGGTGGAGATTGTTGAGTCAATAAGGTTCCTTTATGACTTTTCCACTCCTATATGTTTTGAAAATAACAAACACTCTATCTTAAGGCCAATTATTGTTTTCCTACAAATTTTATTAATAAAAAAAATTTCATTCCTCAAGGAGATTTAATCATTACTTATGTTTTCACCATTAATTTATAGTTTCTCTAAATCTAACACTTTTTGTTCTTAAAAGTTTAAATTCAGTTTTATACTTAAGACTATATAATTCTATAAATCATTGGTTATAGAATGATATATTTTTAGACTCATAATTATATGAAATTTAAACTCCAAATTCTCCGAAATTCAGACTCCAAGTTCTCTAAAATTCATATTTTGAATTATATGAAATTCAGATACTGAAGTCAGTGAAATTCAGACTCCGAATTCTGAGAAATTAGGAATCTAAATTCACTAAAATTCGGACTATTAATTCCTCATAATTTATACTTTGAATTTCTCAGAAGCTTGACTTAAAATTCCTTACCATTCAGAATCTAATTTTTTATGAATTCAGATTTCAAATTCATTAGAATTCAGATTCCAAAATCGGTAGAATTCGGGTTACGAATTCTTTGGAAAAATGATTCTGAATATCCATGATTTATAGTCTCCAAATTATTATTTTCCTAGACTCTGAACATTTATTTCTCCATAAACTCTAAAAAATAAACTTGGTTAAGAAACCTTATTTTACTTCACTTGGTATAGTTTTGAAATGATTTTCTACATTCTATTTCTAAATAACTATTGTTTGAGTGACATGGGTATAGGTCCCTCCTAAATTCAGGAAGAAATATGACTGTTGGAGGAGGGAGCCAACCGTTCGATAAGTTACTATAAATATGAGCTCATTTGAACAAGTTCAATAACGACTGATACCTACTGATCACTCTAGAGATTACATGCTGCTGAAGTGATTTTTAGAGAGAGAGACTTTCATGCCGTGTGCGTACTGAAAATATTGTTTATCATTCTTTGTAAGACCTTGATTGATATGGTGTACAATCAAAGACTTTTAGGGATATGAAGACAGAGCTTCCGACTATCTTAATGTGTGAGGACTTATATGGATAAGAAGAAAGAGGTGCCGACTAAACTAATTTTTGAGGTCCTGTGGGGATAGGTACATAGATTCCAACATTCCTATTGAGGGCTTACCTA
This sequence comes from Viscum album, assembly GCA_963277665.1. NCBI lineage: Eukaryota > Viridiplantae > Streptophyta > Magnoliopsida > Santalales > Viscaceae > Viscum > Viscum album. The sequence continues at coordinate 1,871,582,533 of OY728159.1, forward strand.
GGTGTGGGTAACACAGACAATCTTGAATTTATAAATAAAGGGACCATTATCCAAGGTTGTTGGATACCCTACTCTTTGGGTTAAAAGATTTCGTACCTGTTACTTGATTTGGTTCAAGTTAATTTCTAATGTATTTTGATAAAAGAAGAATGTATAACCCTGTTATACATTATTGTTCTTTTTGTATACTCTGATAACTATGATTCTAAATTCTTTAAGATAGAATCTTTTCTTTATAATCTTTTCATAAGATTTATTTCTGGAACCATATTTCTAGAACCTAGAAAATTGGTAGAACATGAAGAGGTCCTGAGAATTTACCTTATTTAACATTGTAGAACATAGTTTTCGTTAAGGATAAAACAATAGTTTTTAAACATTGAATTCACCCCTCTATTGTAATTTGGCATCTAAATTCATATTTCGATCCTGCAAAAATTAATCCATATCTTTAATTAAACTTAATTTCAAAACCATTAAATCATGATCTTTTTCATGATAAATTTATATTAACTGTAAATTAATAATTACAACTATTTTGAGAATTATTTCAATATATAAGACTTTAATCATATGAATATAAATAAATTACATAACAATACCATTTTAAAGATCCATGTATAAAATACACCTATAGATGATTCAAACAAGATCCATTGATCATGCAAATTATTTTGGGTATTATGAGTAATAATGTGGTGGTATTGATCATATTTCTTCACTCTATTTGATAGAAACACAACACATCCAATTCATATTAAATAATCAATGTTTTTCTAATTAAACAATATTTTGATTATTCTGTAATTCCATTGGATTTAAAAGAGAAACACACTTTTTATAGTGTTCGTGTCCTAAAAAACATTTTTTCATGATAATTTAACACCAAAATAAATTATAATATATTTCTTAAAAATAAAATTCATTCTCCCAAAATTATGTGATACATGAAAACCCAAGATTAATGGAAACCTGATATTCTGTAAAACTAATATTGTTTAAACTTGAAATTAAATACCTCAAAAATAATTTGGTGGGTATGAATAAAAATAACTACATTATGAAAAATAAAAGTTTTAATAATTTGAAAAATATATTCAATTGTTATATATTGATTAGATGTAATTTATTAACTATTTAAATGAAAAGGATGTCTGTTCTGAAGTCACATTGTGTTTTTAAAATGTTGTTTAGTCACTCTTTTCAAAACTAAATTAAAAATCATTTTTTCATATTTTATAATTTTTTTTAAAAAAATAAATTCATTTTCTATGTCAGCTTATCAAAATTTACTAGGAAGATATTTTGGGATTTATTGATTTTTTTTAGTTTTTCATGAATGGCTGAAAATATTGTTTTTTTGTACAATTGTAATTTATTTGAAATACATTAAATAATTTTAACAGAAATTATTATTTTAAATATATTTTTATAAAAAAATTATTATTTTTTTATATTTAATCCAATTAAAAACATTTGAATCAACATTATACCAGATTTAACTATATGTATATATTTTAGTTTGGAAACCTATTTTTTGAAAGGTATTTTAAAGTGTGTAATGTTTCCCAATATTAGTTAATAAAGATAACCACCAATGATGAATGATTTAAATGTAATTTATAATTTATAATTCTATATTTTTAATATTAATTACATATAATGTCTATTTACAATCATATAGTTAATATAAGATCATCTTTTCCAATAAAAATACATTTTTAAAACACATTTTTCATCTTGCATCCATGATTAATTTTAAATTAAATTCATAAAAATTGTGATCTAATATTTAAAAAATCGATTCCAAATTTTTAATCATAATAATTAATATTACCCAATAATGTTTTTATGTTTTTCAATATAATTAATAGTAAAAATATTAAAATACAATTACAGTTTTTATGGTAAAAATTGGTTTACTGGGGGTTAAACTAAGATGATAAGGGATAAAAATGACCTAAAACTTGTCCAAAACCAATTATTTAGACATATATAGACCATATAACATCTAAGGGTCTATAATGATCTATATTAGAGGATTTTATCATCATAATAACATGGTTATAAATACATATATTCATAATTCCTGCTGTGTCTTATCCCCCACTTATAAAAGGATACCCCATATCCTCCATTTTTCACACATCCAAAACTTTTTTATTGGAAAAAAAATAAAAAAAAATACCATATTTAATTCCATATTAACATTATATTTTTCATTAATTTTTTTAGTAATCTCTCATTCTAAGGCTTTAGTTATAAGTATAAAGAGTCTCTTCGAAGAAGAAGTAAAATTCTTATACAACTGCATTTATTTTATCTGTTCTTCTACAAATGTAAAATTCATATTAAAATATAATAATATATTAACACCGGTATCCAATATATAAAATTATGTTATCATTTTAAGGTAATTACCCAAATTCATCTCCACTTCCATAAAGTGGAAAATGAAAATTGTTGATCCTGTGTATGACCGAAAACCGCCTTGTGAACTGATGTAATTTCTTTTCCTCAAAACCATTAACGGAATGATATAATGATGAATTCAACATTTTTATATTATATTTATTAAACTATTATACTTATGTAATTATTATATCAGAAATACATTCCCACTTACCATTCCATGGGGGGATACAATAACGTCACTCCTGTGTATTATAGACTACCCACATATGAAGCTATGTGATTCATTATTTGAATAAACATTACTTGGAAGGTATTAATGAAAACATAAAAAATATATGGTATATCTATATATATTAATGTTTTCATTCTTCCGGATTATGTTTCACCCAGATACTCTTCCACGTCACCACAAAATTATCCCCAACTTTGATATCGTGACCACACTACCACAGTCGCGATACATCCACTATGCCCTCCAAATTTGGGTTTCATTTCTTCTTATTATCATGCATATAACTACCTTCGGTACTAAAATAGGGATTCCAGTTACCCTATCTCCTCTCAGAACACTCATTTCCATATTCCTGACCTATGATTCCTGGTGACTCTTTATCGTCACAAAAAAACTACATTCCTCCCTCAAAAGCACATGCAAACCAAATAGTCTCCCTATCCTGCTTGTGTTTTCCCTAAAAACATTATAAGTTTTACACCAATTGTTTTATCCCTCCACCACTTGATTTTTTTCACTTCACCTTCTAGGGGTTCCTCCGCTCATGTGCTCTCTTTTCCACTCACATGTTTTTCCCCATCTTAGCCTCTTTCTCCACCTGCTTCGCCTCTATCATCCTCACCTGATTAGTCTTCTCTGCCACCACCTCTACCTCCTCCATAACATATACAGCTTCATAATCCACCATTAGCCGGTTATTTTTGTCACCCATATCTATGGTAACCCATTATTTACACTATTATAATCTTTATGCACCTCTAAACAACCTCAGGGTCTTAATTTAAGATCCCTCTAGCTACGGTAACCACTAAATTTTTCTATTGTTACCCCAATCCCCGCAACTTGTTAAACAATCTTCACCCATGACCATAAATGATGGGTACTTTCGAAAGAATAAGATCAAATGATATTGGACTTTTTGTTGTAGAGTTTAGAACAACTAAAAAGGTGTCTAGAACTGGTCAAGAAGAATATGTTCTTTTTGACTAAATGGGGCCTTCTACATAGATTGAAGATGGAAACGAGGCCTAAATGTTCTATACTGATATTGATTTTGTATGGAGTTGATTTCATTATAAATGATACATAAAATTCCTCAGTGAACTCAGGTTGGGAACCCTATTCTTTTAATTGTATACATGTTTCCATTCACTGTTATCTTATTTTACACTTTTTTTTCAATGCACTATATATGTGTTTCCAGTTCGTATGTTATGTTCACTATTTTTCTATGGATGGAATTTTGTTCACATTTTTAGTATGTTGTGTTAACAATTACTGTTTAAGATTCACTACCAATTTATTCTACTTTATATGTGTTTATATTAACTTTCCTAATATTGTATTCACTATTAGTTTCTTAATTGTTAATATTTTTTTTAACTACACATGTTTTTCCATCATTATATGTTTTATGAAAGTTCATGCTCATTGGATAGATAGTTTTCAATGTGTATTCGAACATATCATTCAGACAAAATTCTCCCAATTACATAACACTACTAATTTAATTTTTATATTCTTACTTATATAACCTAAATTAGTGTTTGTGCCTATTTAATTTTTCATTGAATTGATGGATAAGATGAAGAATATTCATTTAAATTTAAAATTCTTTGGGTGATGAAAAAGGGATCTGATACCATACAATCTCTCAAGATACATGACTTCTATGAAATGAGAAGTCTCTATTTTAACGTTTTTGTATATTAAAAAAACATGTGTTAGTCAAAAGAGTTATATTTTTCAGTTGATATAGATTTAATATGAAATGATTTATTTTGCATGGTCACCACTGGATAATTGTGAGTGACCAGCTATATAAACATCCATGTTTGGTCTAAATTTTGTGTGTTTAAATAGATTCGTTATATTATGTCAACTATTTTAATTAGATTATGTTAACTATTTTCATGGGTTTCATCTATATATTTTATTTCATTTTTTATATGTGTTATAATAGTTCATTCTCACATGATATTTAATTTTTAAATTGTTTTAAAACATAGCATAGACCCAAAATTTCACTAAATACCCTACACTATTAATTGTATTTTTATATTATTACTTATATGACATAAACTAGTGTGTGACTCCTCTATTTTTATTTGATGTGATGGATAAGATGATGAATATTTGTTTCAGCTGGGAATTCTTTGGGTGATGACAAAAAGTATCTGATACCATACTATCTCTCAAGCTACATGACTTCTATGAATCATGAAATCTTGTTTTTAATGTTACTGTATATTCTATATACATGTGTAAAGAAAAAGGGATTTTATTTTTGATTTGATGAAAATGGAATGTCAAATGAGGGATTTTTCATGGGCACCAATGGATAATTTTGAGTGACCAGATATATACACATCCAGATGTGGTCAATATTTTTTTGGTTCATACTGATTCATGGGATTATGTTAAAAACATTCATGTGTATTTACTATTTAACGTTTCACTTATGTAAAAAACATAGGTACCTTGACTCTATATTTTCATGTGCCTTTATTTTAACTCTTAATTGTATTATTATATTCTATAAAAATTGTAGAAATATTAACTTAATGAAGGGTTTTTTAAAATATTTAACTATTTTTTTGCTAATAATTATGACTAATTTTCATTGAAGTCGGAGTTATGGATTAGTGTGTTTTATAAATAATGCATTTGAATCACATCAACCGATATAATAAATTTTTTATGTTGATAAATCGATGTTTATTCATGTTCATTAATTTAATTTTAATTCCTTTTGTATATATTCTACATGGATTAACATGGGTTGGGTGAAAATAATGGATCACTAAACTGCAATATGAAGATGAGTAAAAAAACTATAGTAATAAATTCTACATATTTCTAGTGAATGAAATGGGAGAACGATATCAAATATTTGTCATAATAGTATTAAAATTGGTTATGGGTCTTAATTTTGTACTTTAATATTTGGGTTATAGATTACATTATCTCCTCAAATAAAATGTAGTTGGTATGACATTCAGGTCGCAAAGAATTCCACTAAGTGAATGTGTGAGGTGCTATGGTGAAGTTATATTTTGAGAAGATGTTAGGGGATATAATGAGAGAAATGGATAATCTTATTCTCCTATAGAATGTGTATGTCGGGTTGAATTAGTGTGTGGAAGCAATGAGACAATATATGGAGGTAGAGAAGCTGAAGTGTATATTGTATGCAGAAACATTTCTATATTTCATGGTTGGATAAAAGTACATATATATTTATTTGGATTAATTTAATAATTTCAAATAAAAATGAATACAACATTTATCGGGAGGATGTGATTATTTAATTTCATTGGGTTAGTAGTTTTCTCTATACTTTAATCATTCTTATATCCTTTAATTTATAGCATAGTAACTACATTTATATATCACTTTCTGATTGTTGTAGAGTTTATGGGAAATAAGGATCTATAAATTATTACTGCCATTTTATATCCACATTTGTTTCTAAACTATCTACATGGAAAAATTTTAAAATAAACCATTGATCACCTCAAATAATGATTTTTTATTTTCTCTGGTTTAATATAATATAGTTTGGATTTCTACTGGGGTGATCATGAAGCTATTATAGCTACATATTATTTCTAAATCACATGAAATCAACTTTTATGAAGCCATCGCATGAATGTTTTTGTAAAATATCCAAATGTATACCAAGAAATCCATATTGGGATCAATGACAGCCCTAAATTTACGTGTCATCATGAACGGTGGTCCACGAAGCTACTATACCACTAATTTTAACTATTTTGTTGTCTATGACACTTTAGAAAAGACAAATGAAGTGTCGGTGATGCATCCTTTTGGGATGGGATCAATCCATTGCATGCATGGTGTTCGGATGATGGTCCAGGTTATGTCAATCTATTATCCTCTGTTTACTTTTGCCTCACCCAACCATCTTATATGATCCATTAATATCATTATTTAGAGTTACTTGACAATCCTTCCAACTTAAAATATTATAAAGATCATAATTTGGTTAATCAATTTGAATCATTTTTTCATTTATGTATTTGATTTCACCATCATGATTGTCTAATATAAATTGTTATTCATTATTATTTGAATGAAATATTTAATATTATGTTTATGATTTTGTAACAATTTTCCTAACTACTATTCCATTCTTATTTACCACTCATTTCTGTTTTACATATATTTAGTATTAATATGAATTTTTAATTTTGAAAAATGATATTCAATTAATAAAAACATTAGTTTTATATATTGTTGTAGAAATGCACATGTGGAGTACCATTTTATTGCACATGAATAATTTTATAAATTTTATATCCTATAGAACATCTTACATTCCAATCGATTTGAAAAAAATAATGTCACTCACGTGAAATTATTGACAGTCGCCTCTATGTTGCTATAATAAATGTTTTCCATTTTATTTTTACATGCATGGTAATAAGGATGAACATTATTTATATAAATAATATATATAACATAATTTTATTTTATAAAATTAAATCAATACATATTTTCCTTTTATTCCTTCGATCAAAAAATGGGAACAATGTTGATGCATATGTATGTCCCACTGTCTCAATGAATGGTGTAATGAATTTTATATATTTAAATTTCATGGAGTATTATAAATAAATGTATATAAAATATACATGAAATTAATATCATGATCTAAATTATATAGATTATTAAACCATGATAAAAGTAAATTGATCACATTTACTACACAAAAACATACATGAAAACATAGAAATTATCACCTGAAATAGTGATTTTAACAAATAATAGTTAATAAATAGGTCATTAAACACTATTAATAAAAAATATACATTATGAAATATATTATTATGGTTATATATTTTAATTTTAATTATATTATAATTAATATACAGATGGTATGGAAATTTATAAAATAAATTTGATCAAATCTAAGGGATTATCATCTCACCATTACTCCCATGAGATGTGTTCCATATTCACTAATTAGTTATTTTTTGTGATGTATATTCTACCGATTTTATATGCAATTTCATGAATCCAATTATCTATAATGTATTTTGTAAAATTTGAAATTGGATTCTATTAACCGGTGCCCTGAGCAGGTAGGTCATTCAGCCTCATGCACATCTTCCCAAATTGCAGAGGCTAATGACTAGAGGTGAAGGACATGGTTGTGCCTATGGGGAGACTATTACCCCATTCTAGAGGGAAACACAATATAGTTTTATATAATTTTAATAGTGGGATTAGGTAAATAACGAGGCAGTAGATAGACATCAAACACATGAATTTCTAGTAATGTAATAATTGATCTCAATACTATGTTGTGTCTTTTCATGTCTCTACAAGAATCCCAAAAAGGTATACATGTATCAAAAAATGAAGAAAACCCAAAGAGTACCTATCCCAGATATTATCATGAACCATGACATGGTCTTATTCTCCCTTTCTTCTTAGCATATCAAAAAGTCAATCATTGAACTATAGGTTCTTTCCATGATCCTACCTACATTTATATAGTCTGTCTAGGTACCCAATAGAAGGCCAAACTAGGTGAGAGATAACATATATAGGCCCCCATAAATAGTGTTTATAAATAATTCAAGTGGTGTAAATAGTCTAAATATGTGTGCAATATATAATATATATGATAGTATTACAAGTGAAATCCCATAGAAAAAGTAATGACATCATGTGATACTATTGATCCAAATAAGCCTCCGTGTAAAACAATTTTCATGCTCTCATAATAAGGGAAGCTGAAAAACATTCCAAAAAATAATCCATGAACTCTATGTATAACCATGAATAAACCACTACCACCTTCATTCATTATAATACAATATATAACATTCACCATGAAATTTCCATATAAACAAGTCATCCTATATGGATGCACCGTTAAATAAAAAAATTAGACCGCGTAGGTCTAGATCCACACTATATAAGACTACGGAATCCTCATCATGTAACAGGAGCATCTCAACAGAAACTCGGTTAGACTAGGGTGGTGTCCAAGTATCCTTTCAACATACCATATCCAATTTGATCCCTTGGAAGACGGATCAAATGTGTATGAAGGATCAGTCTATTGTACTAAATCAATAATAAATGATCAATCTCATCTGCCTTATCCACTACCATTTCAATTCATCAATGCGTTCATCATTTCGCATTCAATTTCATTGCACTAGTCCATCAAACTTGTATAATTAATTTACATAAAATGAATTCAAACAATATAACCTATTTCATCATGTTATCACATGGATAAAAAGGTATCACCATCTCCTAATCAATTCTATTCAATTTTTGTCAATTTATTATGGATCCATATTACTAAGAGATAACTCACACAACCATTGGGGTGGTATAGGGTATGAAAGATATAATTCATGCCATTTGGTGTACTTTATTTGCTAAAAACCTCAACCAGTCCCCACATAATATGTGGGCATACCTAATAGGTTACATTTCATTTCATTTAAGCATTAAATTCATTTTAGGAACACTTAAATAAAATTATTGTCTTGAAAAACTGCAACTGGGCATACGAAACATAGTAAACCATGAGGAAATTTTATAAACCACCTACAACAAGTCCCTAGAAAATAACTCATCTAGTATCATCTTCCGATTTCATCTAAATCAAAATTAAAATTTAGATTGTATGAAGAACCTAAAAATGTATATTATCTTTCACAGAAATAAATAAGTCCAAATGAAGATGAAAAAAATGACACAATAGGATTGAAGAACATTCAAGCATAGATCCAACATGATAAATAACACTCAATTCCATGTCTAGCTGAAAAATGATAATAAATTCCAATAATTTGGATTTTGATGGTGATCATATGACGAGGTTTCTATCCAAAAGAGGAATAATGGAAAATGGAATTAGGTTATAATATGTTTTGGGGGGAAAATTGTCATTTCCCACTTTTTAATTTGGTCGCACGATTTGGAAACATTGATAGCCAAATTTTGCGCCAACCATGATCTATTATATGCTTTATGGGGACCTCACATGATTTCATGTTCCAACATAAAATAATAGTGTTAAACCCATGAAATTTGGCTACAATAAAAATTATTGGTTCCTCACATGGGCTTCTGACCCAATCTACATGGTTTACTCAGTCTATGAGGCTTATTTTTTTCTCATTAAATCCCCAAAATGTAATGGGTAACCATGTTCCCTGTACCATATAGTTTCTACTAACTGTGAGTTCATTCGATGTTTTCAAAAAACATTATGAGTTCTAATCAAGCTTCTAACACCCATTATACATTCATGATCACATTGGGAAATCATGTTAGGCCATAAAACGAATTTAAACATAAGAAAAAAAGATATGCACCACTTTAGAAACCACAAGATCTTAAAATCATTCAACATAATGCAATTCTTCCCAAACATTACATGCCTATTGTGGTCACAAATCACATAGGAATAAATCCCCCATTGGAAACATACATTATCCTCTCACTCTCAGGTATCATCCAGTAAATGGTCATAACCCCATTGAAACATACTAGAGGAGCTGACCAGCCTCAGAGAACCTTCATGCTCTTATTAATGATATAAATATGAATATCCTAAAAGGAAGCATCAAAATATAATTATACCTCATATTTTGGTAGTGTGTAAGATGGTTCTGAGTGATAATAGTGCAGCTGATGTACAAAGAAGAAGATGTTAATGGTCCAATGCCTCTGAGGTAGATACACACAATAGGTTATCAGCAGGACCCTCTCTAGAATCTCAAATAGACCGACATATTGATGTAAAATATTATGAAATTTAATAATGCGTATATATTCGATCCTTGGAGAGACATGTAAAAAGATCTGATCCCCGACCATGAACATTAGTGGTCATCAACAATGATTAGTGTAAGATATATACTAATACTACATTCCAACAATATGTTTCAGGATCAACTAGGCCTAGTCAGATGAATACCTCCCATGATGTGGTCTATTAAAATCTGGCTGACCTGCCACTAACTATCATAGGTGAGATCAACATGGCCAACTATTCAAATCCTTATAACGTTCCGTCTCTGTAATAACATTATAATTGTTTTTTCCAGAAAACCCACCAAGGGGAATATGACTCTCCCAAGAGATCCCAATTTCCAATACCAAAACTAGATGTATGTACTCAAGAACATATATCATAATCTCTAGTTGGATATCAGCCTGAGGTTGGTATGTGCTGCTCACAATAACTTATGTATCTATCACCTTCTCCAATATCTCCCCTAAATGATATGTTAAAAAGGATTGCCTATCAAAAAAATAGTACGATGGACCCCATGAAGTCGTATTGTCTCACAGATGCACACCCTTGTAATCTCATTCGTTGAGAAGGTCGCTCTGAATTGAAAGAAATGAGAATCCATATTGAGCATATCCAATGCAACCAAAAACAAATCTCTACCTCCAAGAGACCAATAATTCCTCATCGTGAAATCCATCATGACATCATCCCATTTCATCTATGGAATGGGTAGCTGCTATAAAAATATGTATGGCTACTGATGGTCCAACATTACCTGTTCATATGTGGAGTACCTCATAAAAAATCTAGATACCTCACATTTCATACCTGACAACAAGTACTAACTGTGTAATTTTTTGTACATCATTTTGATGTTGAGATGTACCACCCAATCTTAGGAACAAATATGTTACCATGTATACTCACGGTCTCATCCTCGTCCATAATATAACTTGCAGGCTAGTCCTCACAAGCCATACAGTCCCATAGGACTAGACCCTAAGAATCTAATAGTATAATCATCATTAGTTTATCCAATATAGTAGAGGATGCATGTAATTTTGAAAGAATGGTCTTCCCCAAACCATCATGTACCATCGAGTGCATCTCTAGAAACAAATACATAAGCTTCCACTCACTACTAGCCTCCTAAAATACATATGTCAGAGTCATATTGTTTAGCAAATATGCTATTGCATTTCTCATTTAAATTGTATAGGAAAACTCAATGCAGAATGATTTAAGATACTCAATCCACATTTACTGCCTGAGATTCAGTTGACACACTATAATTATTTAATTTTGTTTTTTTTGTTCATTTACACAAAAAAAACACAGTCCTAGTAAAGAGTTTCTCAAATAGTGTAAATCATGAAAAACTACCACGAACTATAGATCATGCATTAGGTAATTCCTCTCATGTGGCATCAGTTGAAGAGACACATACTCTATGACTCTATCCTCCTTTATCAAAACATATCCTATATAGATAACCGATGTTTCACAAATACATAGTGTAGCTCCATCTTGACTCTGTATGGGTCATAACTGGAGTTGAAGTTTGTAACCCTTTAAACTTATGATGTGCGATCTTGTAGGTATATTTCTACTCAGTCTCTGTTAATTTATTATTCAATCCCATCAATAGTTCTTCTAATAATGATAATTATTTTATAATTCGCATGTAATATACATTAATCCCTAAAAAACCACAGACCAAAGATAGTATGGGCCTCCTCCCATTAAATACAGCTCCCACCATCACTGGGTCAACTATTAATCATGTCTATCAGATAATATAACCAAAGAATTGAATCTGATTCATTTGGAGAGGGAACATTGTGATCATAGCATATAACTGATGTTGTCTTTGTGTATCCAAAATGACATCAAAATGTATGTCGGGGTCACATCAATTGTGAGAATAAACCAATATATTTTCTATGAATACCACAAAAAAATTATATATATAAGGATAGAAAATTAGGATTATCAGTTGACGGAAAAATGTGGTTGTGTTCATGTGATCAAACAAAATAAAAATATACTATTATAGACCATACCTACTGTGAATTGCAATATGGTGTTTTTTTCAGGGTCTAACATGCATATGATGATATCCATATCTCAAAAAAATTATAGCACCTGGGATCCTCGGATATAATAAAATGTTTTTCTATCAATGGAAATGGATACCAATTCTTAATCATCAACAAGTTCAATTTCTAATAATCCACACATTTCATAACGATACCATCCACCTAATTTGAAAAAGGGATTGGAAAACACCATGAAGACGTAAAAGCTCAAATAAACCCCGTTTATTCCATATACTCTTACATCCTATTGACCTCCAACCAATATGTAGTAGTCATTCTATAAGAAGGAATGGATAATGGTGTAGCTCTCAGAACTAGCTCAATAGATAAATAAACCTCTCTCTTTGGAGGTATACCATAAACTTAATCTAGGAAAGGATCTATGAAATGGTCAAAAATAGGAGGGAAATCATCCTGAAATATTACTTGATCATCTAGATACAAACAAGGAAATCTGGATTTCATCCCCCCCAGCACATGATCCAATAGTCCATCTTGACTCAGATGGTCATCACATTGAAATTTTAGAATTAAAAAACCCAATATAGTTTTTTTAAAGTCAACCTCTGGGGATAGAAAAAAAATGGGATCGATAAAAATCTAGATATTCCATCCTGGGTATGACTTCAAACCTTCTCATCTGGAAGAAGATAAATTCAACACCAATACACACACCAATCTCAAGGGGGAACTCCCAATATTGGAAAACACTCTCCATTATGATCCCAATCATAGAATCTAGTGTCATGACACCATCTAATAACTAACCAAAAACTTATTGTTTTCCACCACAGATACAAATAAAAATCATTACTTTGAACATATATTGAAAATATACAATACAAGAGTTCAGGATACTAGGATTATACCTATCACAATAAATATCCTTAAGCACTTCTCCTTAGGGCTCAACTGTAAGAAATATATATTCCATAATCCATGACATTGTGAGGCACCATCACTACATAGAGTAGGCGATCTCTACTATATAAGCACAACTAGTTTTGTGGATACCTCTACCATGACCTCCCCCTCTTCAAAAATTACATGAATTATTATAGCTCCTATCCTCACACAGATATCTAAAACCCACTCTTAAACTCAGATTTAGTGATGAACCCTTCCACATATTGGTGAGGGAATGTCCTAAGAAACAGTTAATGAGGCCTATCATTCTACAAGCACGCAACATAACTGGTTTTATATCACACTAGTTCCTCACATATCCCAATCTACCACACTTATGAAAAAATCACTAATAGTAGTAAAATTTTTTCAGGTACTCATTTCATGGGATGCCCCAAATTTTTTCATCCTTCCACAGATAGTTGAAACACAGGTTCAAGAGGCAGAACTTTCCTACTCTTCAACCCCTTCTCCCCCAAGGTTTCTCTCTATTGTCCCTGTATAATATACTATCTCACAAATCATTGTCAACCTAGACATTGTGACCAAAGATAAAATGATATGTATGTTACCATCCTCGAATTAACTCAACCTCTTCGCCTCTTAAACAATATATAATAGACATAATTCCATATCTAGATAAATCATACCAAATATTAATTAACTATCATTACACCCTACTACAGACTCATTAAATCGCTGGCCTACATTTTATATACTGTCATAAGGATATATTAACCATAGAACCTAGGTTGTAAGTAAGCCCAAACCGTATCTCAAATCCTATCATCTTGGTTCAATACAACCCATTGAAGCTTTCATGCACCCAAAAGTATGTAAGTCATGATCTTTACCCTCCTATTATGACGCGTATACAAATTATTAATCATCGATAGCATAGTATAATGTAATATACCAATTGCCTATGGACCACTATCCCCTAAAAACATTTTAGGATTCTACCACAAGAACACACATGTTAGTTCATCGATAATTAAGAAATGTTTTGATGCACCCTACAATGTCTATATATAGCATAAAAACCCCTCAATGAATTTTGACATAGAAATATGTCCAAAAAAATGATTGGTTATATATATAAAAACAACAGAGGATACATAGGTATCCCATGACCCATTACCTCTAGAGCATGGTCATTTCCACCCTCCTGATGTATGACTAGAGGACATCATCGTTATATGTATATGCATTGCCAAAAAATCCTTTGAGAAGATTGATAAGCAGAAGATCCCAACTAAATGTGTTGTAAACGTCAAGAATCATCCCATAAATCTGTCACACCCCATTTCCTATTCCTAATTCAATGAATTTGTAAAAATAAATGGTCACAAGAATCATTATAGACACTGCATAATAACCACTAAAAATCTAGTACAAGTTCTCTATTTTGCATTTTCAATTTCAATTTGATTTTATATTCATTTCAGTTTTCAAATTAAGTGGTTGAACCAGATGGCTCACCACTTCTGATTCATATATTCACATACACCTTTTCATCCAAAATGCAGTATCCACTTAATCCATACTAGACTATATTCCATCCCAGGAAACCAATTGTCTTTGACTCAATGCTCCATAAAGAGATTATTATGGTTGCTAATGTAGACTGAATATAAAATCACTTATTATCTGACAATAGAAATACTATGTACCGAATATGTTTCTCATCATCCAGTAAAAAACATTTTTTAGATAGTAGGTATATCACACATGAAAAATAACACAAATTCATGCAATAAGAAAATTCACCCTATGTGGCATAGCATAATGCATGGAATGTGAATCTTATAATGTGTCTAAAATAACGTAGGAGGTTAATACCCCCATATAATCAGAAAATTGTAAAAAAATTATCCTGAACAATATCAATGATAACATCACAATTCATGTTTTTCACCTAACTGTGTAATCAAATCAAAAATAATAGTAAAAATTAGAAAAATATCTATTTACATTTGATGAAATTTCAATTTTTCTATACATGGGGTAGATACTCCAAGGCACATCTTGTTAACAAATTTTAATACAGACTTAACCCTTCTGTATTGTATCAAAATTTTGAGGATGAAAATAATATTGTCCATTTATACGACTTTTTAACATCCCAACATGGATTCTACTAAACTAAGCCACGATCAGGTGGTTCACATGGACACAAAAACATCTCTCCATATTTTGGAGGCTTCTGACTAGAATCAAGGGCATATGGTGTGTCAATGGGTATATTATTCCCCCTTTCATGAGTTTAAAGAATTAGAATATCAAATATATTCAATAGGGGAAGTTGGTAAATAACAATGCCAAGGATAAACATCCTGGACATGTATATATAATAGTTCCATAAGTATTCTCAATACCATGATTATAATGTCAATTCTATATAAGTAGCCAAAACATGTATACATTCATCAGTAAAATAAATAAATAAAATAAGAAATTTTCCCAGCTAGCATCACGAACCTCATTCCATTCATTTTCTCCCCTAATCCTATGTATAGATTAATTTCAATCATCTAACTAGGGGTGAGTACCCTGATCCCTATATGCATCAATATAGTCTGTCTATGTACCTAATAGTGGCCCATCCACTAGGTGAGGATAGACTGAGTAGGACATCACCAACTATTCCTATAACAAATACATGATGTGTAAACAAACAAAATAGATGTGTTTTATATAGTAGATATGATCGCAGTACATGTGAAATCACATTGTACAAATACTAACAATATTTTTTACCATCAATCCTAATAAGTCTCTCTCCAAAATAGTGGTCAGGATCCCCTAATATGAGAAGTAGTAAACATGTTTTAAATTCACCATGACCTCTCCATATAACCATGTGTAAACCACTACCACGACCGTGCCATATAATCCTATATATAACATTAACCATAACCTCTTTATATAAACAAGTCATCTCAAATAGTCACATCATATAATAAAAAGTGCTAGACCCCAATGTTTCAAATCAAATGTATTGAAGACCATAAAATCCTCATTGAATCCCAAGATCATCTCACTGGAATCTCGGGCAAACATGGGTGGGGTCCAAGGAGCTTTTCAAAATACCATTTCAAAAGCAATCAAAATCAAGATGGATCCAGGGGGTGGTAAAGGCTGAGGAATCCTATTTTATCAATACACTCAGCTAAATCCCATCCAAGGAAACCAATTCTATTATATGTCATCAATCCATTCATCATTTAACTTCCAATTTCCTTCTATCAGTTGATCCAACTCAAATAAATAATTTCTATAAAATTCATTCAAAAATTTTTACCAATCACACCATTTTATCACATTCAAAATTAGGTATCACTAACTCCTAATCAATTTCATTCAATTTAACCAGTATATAAAGTCTCCCTCTAACTAGGAATTCACTCGTACACCCAACAAGGGGGTATAGATTTAAGAAGTTACAAATAACAACCCACGTGTGGACTAGATTAGAGGCAAAAACCTCCATTAGACTCGAACAAACATGAGTGAATCCCATGTATGCTCAATTTCATTTAATTCAATAATTCCATTCATTATAGGGACACCTCTAGAAAATTTGTTGTGCAGAACAAGTATATCTAAACATAAAAAAACACCAAACCCTTATGGAATGACATAGACCCCCTATTGTAGGTTCTTAGTTGAACAATAACATAATATCAATTTCTGATTCAATCTATATCATATAAAAAATGAACAGAAGATAAAGAACATGATAATAGAGAAAATTATCTTTTACTTAAATAACTCCATTAATACCAACACAAATGAATAATGACATAGGTGGATCAGGGAACATGCTGACATGAACCCAATGAGGATAGTTGCTCTCAATTCCTTGTTTTGATGAATGATTATAAAAAAAGAAAATCAATTGGATGTAAAAGGAGTTCCTATGGTGGGGGTTGTTTCCAATGGATGAAAAAGGGGAAAATAGTTTTCATGATGTTATATGGTAAAAATGGAAATTTCTCTCTTTTTAAATGGACACATGGTTTTCATTCATGTTTTGTCAATTCGGGTGCCAATCATAAACCATTAATTAATTTAAATGTAACAACACATGTTTTCATGTGCATAGTTTGAATAACAATGTGTAAACCATGCAATATGTCTTCGCTAAAATTTACATGTTCCCTGCACGACAAGGAGTCACAATCAGCATGGTTTCCTCAAACCATATGGCCTCCGGGAAACCTCTATCAAACAGTGTGTTATTAGAGTAACCATATGGAATGTCCTATAAATTTTCTCCATATTGTAAAGACGTCTATTTTTTCAAAACGTAGGGCTCTAGGCTCTGAAAAATCCCCAGACACCAATAATATGCTCGTGGTCACATTGGGTACTCTCATTATTCCATAAACATGAATTTAAACAAATTATTAAATATCATTACCTCGTAAGAGAACATGGGATATTACATATTTAATGTTTCATTTGAAATTATTTATTTCGTGGGGTTATGATTCAAATTCAATGTTATAATGTTTAGTTTTATAGAATCATCATTTGTTGATATTGGTTATGATTAAATTCATGATAATAAAATCTTATGATATTTCACTAAAGAAACACATTAATGTTATTCTCATATGGTTATTTATGATCTTTGAAATTATTAATAACATTTTTCATCTCTTTGGTACTTAATATTTTTGGGAAATTTATTTTTAAAAAATGCATCTCAATTTCTCATTTCAGACAAAAATAATTTTATGTTCAATGTCCAAGACTTTAAAAAAAATTTATAAAATGTTTTAAAAATTTATCTAAAAAAATTATTATAAATATTTTATATATTTTTGTATTTTTACAAAATGTTATTAATTATAATTTTTTAATCGTTTTCTAAAAAAAATTAAAAATTTTACCAAAAATGATAATGGAATTTTTATTTTAACATACACAGCATGTATGGAATTGACCTCCATGAATATATTATTTCATCCATATTAATTTTACCGAGATATTTTCAATGAAATTTTAGTTCAAATATTTTTGAAATTTTCAGATTGAAAAAGTGATTTTTATTTTGATTTTTTTGAAAGTCTTCAATGATAATATTATTGTATTTTTGTCCATTAATGAAAAAAACGTATTTCATTTATTATAAATTAGAAATATTTTTAATGGAAATATATATATTATATATTCATATGGTTTAGGAAAAGTTTTATTAGGATATACTATTTTGATACAATTAAATATATTACCCTAAATGGTTTATGATTATGATTATTTATTAGGGAATGTATTTAAATTTTGTGTGGTAGTTTTTTGATATCAATATATATTATGATTTTATTTCACCCCATTAATTTTAGAAATTAATTATCACATAGTAAGTGTTGTGAAGAGATCATTATATATCATCTATTCGTTGGTAGGTCCCATTAGTAAATTGCTTCGGTTTTTAAGAGAGGCCTTACTCATATATATATGATGTCATTGCACAAGGCCATGAAGTTAGGGTTATTATGTTCAGAATCGTTCATTCCCTCATTATGAGATTATTTATTAATGTTACATGTGGTTATTCAATTAATTAAAATATATATATGTTTTAGTTACAATACCATGTGATTTTTTATATGGAATTATGTGATCATTATTTATTCCATAGAAATTATGATCTGGTTATTGATTGAATTTATTATACTTTATTTATTTACCATTCTATACTTATTATTCTTATTTATTTATGACATCTTGTTTTATATACATACCCTTATTGAACACTTAATCACTCCCATTTTTAATGTTATATTTTCCCTAGGATACTCATAAGTGTTTTTTGATTGGTATGCAGAGATATACTATGTGTATTAGATGAATTATCAGAGAAAATACTATGTTTTGTTCTGTTCTCAATTGAAATATGTGATTAAAGTATATATGTATTATACTGAAACTACTAAATTATTCTACCCTTTTAGATTTGATACCATGTATCATATTTTTGTTTAAAAAATTAACCACTTACTATATGATATTAAGGTCGGGGTCATTATTGTATTTGTTATAAAAGTATAAATAAAAAACATGGGAAATTGATTTATGTAAAATGTTATTGGAGAATACAACCCCATTATAGACATTGAGTTTAATTATAGAAGAACATTATAACAATTAATTAAGGTAGAAAAAATGTGATTATCTAAGAAATAAACCCATATCTAGAAAATACATGTGGAAGTAGTTCTATAATAGTTGTTCCTATGGGAAAAAAATCAAAATATGGTGTTTCGAGATTGACTCGTTCTTTACTTGGAACATTACTTTGGACCTTACTATGCACCTATTTTGACACTCCTAGGGGATATATTTTGTGTTATTCATATTTTATTTACAAAACTATTATGAAGGGCATTAAAATATTTTTATGATTTTAAAACATTCCTAATGAAACAATATTTATGACTATGATATTATAAATTAAAAAATTCCAAAATTTATCTTAAGTGATTCACTAGTTTTGGGATTACATTTAAGTTTCTAACTATTATGATTTAAGCTACTGTCAACTGTTGTATAGAAATTGTACCTTGATGAACTAATTGGAACATTATAAATCCTTGTACCCTATGTAAGAATTTCAATTATAGTAAATATAATGATGTTTGATCTAGAAATGTAGTTGGAAATGATCAAATTCTAATTATACTAGGGAATCTGACTCATTTTATGAGTAATAACATTGCATATACATAACTTTTGTTTTATCCACCACATGGTGTGGCAATGTTATACCACTTCATGTGTCACCATCCTCTATAATTCGATGTGTCAAAAATTTAATTTGGTGCTATGCAATGGATAAGTTCCATAGAGAAGATATTTTTCCCATAATGACGTAATGAATGAGAGAAAGTTGTCATGGATGTTTATAATATCTTATGAGAATCAGATAAATGGTGTTCATTTTTTCAAAACATGAATAAAAAATAAAAAATAAAAAACATTTATTTAATGAATTTTAACGAACTATATAGAGAAAATAATTTTTATCATGTGTAATGAGAAGAAATGGAGATGAAATTCTTGAGTCTGAGACCAAAGGAAGAAGTAGATGTTACTATGTATAAAAACTGCATTACAAGGTTAAAATGGTATTCTGTAGACTACCTCTGTAATCCAGAGAGAAATATTGAATGTGTTTTTTGATAGTTATAGTAAAATAAATTTATGGGAACTGGTCTCTTAAACATTCTCTTGATAAAAGTACATAGTTTAAGGATCAATCGAGTGAGAGAAAAAATTATCCATGTCTTATGAAATTTATATGAAGTAGGAGAAGAAGTAGATGAAAAATAAAAATAATGGTAAAGGGAATAAGGGAATGAATATTTTCTAAAATTTTATACTTGTGGATAGAAACTCATTATTCATGCTTAAAATGAAAATGATTTATCTTCATGTGGGTAGAAAAGGCTATCATTCTTATGATTTCAATAATGAGAAAGATTCTTCTAACGTGTGATTCTTTAACTATAAGGAAATCTGTTACGATGAAAATTAATTACCAATGTATCATGGCATTATACCCCAAAATCATCTAAGGGATTAGGGTTAAGATTATTCCATTACAATAGTAGATGTTAAATGATTTAATTTCTTCTATTTCGATTCAATACTTATATTATAAGAGTCGTTTATAAATTTTATTATTGTTTAATGATTGTACTGTAATATTTTTTCTATAAAAATTTTAGGACATATGTTGAAGGGTATAGATGGATATAATATGTGACTTAGTGACATGTTAAAAATTTTATAATAGTAAATATTGGTGGAAGATTACCTTTAATATGTTCCCGATGTTGAGATAATAATGATAAGTGATTTCTATGGGATAGAATTGAGGACCTTGGATTTGGTTAGATATTTGGTTGTTTATCTCATCACTTCTAGAGTTTTAATTAATTTTGGATATGTGGAATAAATTATACAATATCATATTTTATTTTTGGATGTACACATTTTTTCATAAAGGCTTTATGGTGATCATTGTATTCACATATTTTTGAATGTGACAATAAGATCCATACTATGTTTTCTAGGGAATAAAATGACATATTGATTAGAGACATCCCTTATATATTTTTTGACTTTGAATTTCATCATAAATATAATTGAAAGGTATTAAGGTTAAAATTATTTGGAATAGATGATGTTGAAATTCAGGTGTTGTTTGAAAAATTATTGTAAAAATTGTGTTTTGGAATATATCAAAGAAAGGGCTTTTCATTATTTTTTGTATATTATGACATATTTAAGGCCAATTTTATTTCTTCGTGTCTGGAAAATTCAACTTGAATACTCATTGTTTGGAGAAAAATATAAAATTATGGGGAAAAATTTCAGAAGATAAAATTAGACATTTTATATATATTTTATTCTGTTCATTATTTATATAGTTAAGGAATTTTAAACCTAAATGAAAAGGATATCATAACAAAAAATTTGTCCTAGTACCTTTATTTCTAATGAATTCATTGTATGTTCACTATTTACATATTTAATGTTTTATGGAAGTTAACTATCTCCAGATCACCCACATTCTTGTGATCAATTATCTCTATAATTTAGAATAATTATTTATTTTATTCATCAATGTTCATATCTCTATTTCCAAAAAATATTCTCATATTTGGATACCATTTTATTTGTTATTCTATATGAAATTTTTATCTATCATTTCCTATTATCAAGAGGAAGTTTTATTAACACATTAATGATGTGTCTTTTTAAAGTTATTTTCAAATGTTAGGACCCTAACTTCTGAGATCTTGAATAAATTGTGGGTACACGATTTATTTAAGGGGTATAATGTAACACATAGATATTTTAAAAGATAAATGTCATCTTTCATATAATATATGACTTATAGAGAAATGAGTATAATATAATAAAATACCCCAAGTAATTATTATATATTTATTTTTAAATTAATTCAATCTCTTGTGATATTGTGATGCATGAAACACAGATTTTAATGAAAATGTGATATTCAATTAAAGTATTTGTCTTTTAACAATGAAAACTATATCGTAGACATTATGTTTTAGGGTATGAATACATAAAAATAAATTATCAATATTATAGGACATACACAATTATAAAATAAATTCAATGTCTATCTATTGCCTAGAAATAAAATTTGAACCATTTCGAAGAAAAAGAAGTTATTTATGAAAATCAACATTTTTTTAAAAGGTAGTATAGTTGCGCTTGAAAAAAAATTAAAAATTATTTTTACCAGTTTAAGTAAATTTATCTTGGAAATTTTAATTTTTCTTAAATAAATATATAAAAATTCGTAAAGGGTGAAATATTTTTATTTTTATAAAAAAAGTTATTATTCTCTGAATAGTTAAAAATACCGATATTGGAAAAAATTGTCTATTAATTAAAATAAATTATGTAATTTAAAAAAAATTATGATTTGAATTTAATTTTAAGTATCATAAGTACTATATTTTCAATTTATAAATTATTAGAAATTAAATAAATATATTTTAAACTAGATTTTAATATAAATTTAATATTGGGTTTAAAAAAAATTCTAAATATTGTATTAAATTGCATAATGATTCCCCATATTATATAATTAAAATAACTCTAAATGAGTAATTTTTTAAATGAAATTTATAAATTATACAAATACCTTTATATTTTTAAATTCATATAATTATTATTTCAATTAATATAGTAAATATAGTTCATATTTTATGGGGAAATTACATTTTGTGAAAACAATGTTTTTATCAAGTCTAAAAGATTAATTTTAAATTAAATTCTTCAAATTGATTGAATTGAATTTTGTAAAATATATTGTATATTTTTAATAATAATAATAAAAATTATTTAACATGGTTAACTTATTTTTTCACAATAATTAATAATAAATCAATAAAAAATTTATTACCATAGTAAAAGTAAGAATGTGTTTACCCGGGGTTAAACTAAAATGATAAGGGTTAAAAATGACCTAAAACATACCCAAACCCAATATTATGGAAGTATTTATACCTAAATACCTATAATTATCAATAATCACCCATTTCAATTTCTTTTTGTATTAGAAAAACATAGGAGTAATTTTCAAATTTTAAAGATTCCATGTGTGTCCTCTCACGCACTTAAAATATTGAACCCCCTCCCTTTCCCTCTTCAAACATAATTTTATTTAATAAAATTAGTATAAAATCCTTACGCAAAATCCTCTCATCATCCTTGATTCCTTATTTTTATTTTGAATCCATCTTATGAATGCTTTAGGTATAAACCTAATAAATCTTTCTGAAGAAGAGGTAAAATTATTAAACGTGCATATTTATTTTATTTATTTTTACATATCATTCAAATAATATTAAGATAAGTAAATATAAAAACATAAATATATAATATATATTGGTATGTTATTATTTTAATTTTAATAACCTATATTTTTCTTCAATTCCATCAAATGGTATATGAAACAATTGATCATGTGTATGGAGGAATACCGCATTGTGAACTTATGTAATTTTTTTTCCATCACCACCTTTCATGGATAGATATTATGATGGATTAATAATAATATATGATTTATTTAAAAAAATTATATGTATGTAATTATGATATCTCATATACCTTCTCACATACCATTCTACGGGGGATACGATAACATCACTCATGTGTACAATGTTCTACCACCATATAAAAGAATGCGAATCATTTTTTGATTACGCGATAAATGTAATGTATTATAGATAAATTTAAAAACTATATGTGATATTTATGAGTTAAAAATAATATTGTAAATATAATATCACATCTAACAACTTTACTTCCAATCTGTTGAAAGACAATAAAATCACTTGTGCATACATGTGGACAACTACCTCAATGTAGTGATGTGAAATGATATTACTTGGATTACATGGATGATAATAAGGTTGAATTTGACATATATAAATTAAATATATAACATAATAATTATTGTATATATTTCATTAGTATTTATTTTCATTTTTTCCACATGTCGGGAAAATGGAAACAATGTTCATGTGTACGTACGTCCCACCGTCTCCATGAACTATGTAATAAATTTTTTATATTTAACTATTATGGATTACTATAACAAATATATATAATAAATAAATAGTATATTTATATCATTTATTAAATTATTGAAATTTTTAACCTTGATCAAATTAAAACAACCAAAAATATCAAACCAAAAACTAAATGAAAAACAATTCAATTATCATATGAAAGAATGATTTTTACAAACCAATGACAATGACAACTTATCTGTTAGTGAAATTCTAAACTATCATCTTGATCATGTACTAGATACAATTCTGAATGTCTTTGAAAAATAATCAATCACTTACATGAATGATTTATTAATTTGAGAACCTTCTCTAAATGGTATGATTAACTCAAAAAAGTATAAATTGATTATTTCCGTGATTCTGAAAGTAATTAAAATTTGTTAAACCATTTCAAAAAAACCTTGGATAAAGCCCTTAAAATTCAATATCATTTAGAGACTTTCTCACAATCAAGTTTCCACATAGATTTTTCTTCAATCATTTGGAATCCATATCTGATCTGAGTAAAAAATCTATAATCAACATTGAGAAAATTCTAACCACCTCTTTCTTTCTTGTGGTACTGATTCTTGTCTTTCAAACTATATTCTTAACATTTTTGACTTCAAATGGTTTATTCTTAATTCCATTCAAACTCAACTAAATGAATCCGAAGAAATGTATTAATCTCAACAAATAAAGAACATTTTCATAACTATAGTTTCTTAGCTCCACTATGTGATATGGTATGATCATAATATTATTATTCATAAAAATTACTCACTCAGTCAAAATTTTGGTCATATAATTATCCTTATTGTTGTACATGAAGCTGATTTGATGTTGTAACGCCCTGACCCCAGTTACCCCGAGTCGATGAATTATTTTTATTAATAGGCATGATTATAAGGAATCATGTCCCGAAGGACCAATCAGTTTATCAGTCTTGGAAAATAGATTACATACATTATCTTTACATTACAATTTCAAACATAAAACATAGCATAGACAGTTCTTTGAGAACGCCATTATTTTCTTTAGTTTAACCCTGCATATCAGTCATAATACACTTCTTGGATTCCTGGTAAAATAAAACATAATAAATATGAGAGCTCAAACGCTCAGTAAGGGTAAGAAATATAACGAAGATAACATAAATATCAGGCCTAGTGAAAAATTGTAATGTAAAGTCCCAGAATCCCGATGGAATTTTTTTAAAAAAAATCCATCTGAATATTATGAGCCAGCAGTTTCTGATGGTTCTTGATTCCAAGACCTGATGTATCCAGAATCAATTTTTAATGTTCTTTCGGATACGTTCAATAAAAATACGAGTTGGTTTTTATAAATTTTGAACCGATTCTCAGAATTGAAATTTGAGGGCACCGCTGAACCCGCATCACTGATTTTCGCTTAAGAATGTATTCACCTCTATGGTAGATTGTCGAGAATAAAAGTTAGTTTTTGTAATTTTATAAAACAAATAATAAAATAATTTGTAGCCATATTTTATAATATTTCAACCTCCATGTGAGTGCGGGTAGTTGGAACCTCCACTTAGTTGTTGGTGGTGGGACCGAAAAACCCAAACCTCCCATGAGAAGTTATGGTGGCGGTGCCTACCTGAACCCAACCTCCCATGTGAGGTTAAATGTGGTGGGGACCACACGAGGCCACCCGACCCCTCATTGATGGGAGGAGACCTTAACCTATAAACTCCTCCTCATTAATGAGGGAGAGACTCTCCACCTTTCCCCACCTTAATGAGCCAAACCCCCTAATTAATTTGTGCCATCTTTCATGAATTAATTAGGGGGATCCCCTTAATTAAATCACTAATTAAAAATCTATGCCAACTGAATAATAAGATAACCTACCTATTATTTTAATTGGCATAGATCATTTTGGTGGAATAGGGAAAAGAAAGCTAAGGAGAAAAATCTCCCAATGAAGAACGCGAAGAACGCAAAAAACACAGGCGACACTCTTCTTCTCTGACCTTCTACCTCTAACCCCTTCGACGTGGAACATGATCATCTACCACAGATTGACGACCATCATTTTGTGGTGTCAAAGAATGTCTACTGGTGAAACAAAGAAAGGGGTTTAATTTTATTTAATGTATGAACTTTTCCCCAAGTTCTTCCTTTCTCTTAAAAGGAAGAATAGTGGTAGTTGGGCTTCATACTAGCAAAAAGATTGTTAGAGCCTTAAGCGTGTAGGATTTGGGCTGACCTAACATGTCCCGACATCCTCCATCGATTCTTCTCTCTTGTGGTGTTCTATGGAAAGGCGACGAAGGGCACAACGACCAGGCCATGCTACATGCGGTCTCTGTGAATAGCACTACACTCGTGGCACACCGGTTCTCCCGGGCAAACATTGTCAGCAATGCGGCGCCCAACCTGCCAACCTTCGGCACCCCTACATGCTAACCGCACCACTGGAACACATCCCTCGCCCCGCCGGCCTGCTGCTCGTGCCCCCGTTGTGCCGCCCTCACCCCGCCGGCGTGCCTCCCACACCCCCAGTGCACTGCCTGGCCCACAGGCACGCTGCCTGTGCCACGCCGGCACGCTGTCCGCACCCCCGACATGGTTCCTTCTCCTGATGTCACCCTGTCCATGCCCCAGTGCACTTCCCATCACCCCGACAGCCTGCTCGGTTCCCCGCACCCTTCCAGCGGCCTACACGAGGCCCCACGCCCTTTCCAGCAGCCTTCCCGGCCCCTGCCTGCGGCCTGACCGGTGCCCCCACATTGTCGCAGCCTACACGGTGCCCCGTCGGCCTACCCCGCGGCCTACCGCGCCCTGCCCGGTGCACCCGTGGCATGCCTGGTTCCCAGCCGGCCTGCCCGTGCGGCGAACCTGCTGGCCTCTCAGCCACCAGACTCCCATGTCGACCCGCTGTGTTCTTCACCGTGTCGCAAGTCGAACCTGCCCAGTCTCTCAGGTCGAGTCACCATGCCGCCTACGTGGTGCCTACCGGGCTGAACCGCCCTCACGGTCTGCTGGCTCAGGCCTAGCGGACCGGGTCAAAACATAGTGTGCTGACCCATCCAATGTGTTGGGTCAGACCAAGCGAGACTGACTGGGTTGACCCAGAACAGTCGGCCCCAGAATGGGCGGGGCTGAGCCAGTCAGACCAGGTCAGACCAGACATGGGCCCCTACCAACCATTTGCTTACTTTGGCCATATATTTGGCACCATACGTCTGTTTGACAAAACGTCAGTGGCACATGTAATCTTGATGAAGGACCATCCCTTTGAGAATACTCCACTGACGTTTAGTGTATTGTCGTGATACGGTCAGGTTTGTTCGTACACGACACCAACCATGCCCCCAAGACAAAAAGGATAATAACTAACATACCACGCGTCTGATTGACACGACGTCTATTGCGTTGAGACCCCTATGATGTGGAGGTAGTTTGAGATACTTCTACGTGAGACTTAGTGACACTTGGAGTATTTACCATTATCTTGTGGCGAGGATCCTTCCGGTGATGAGAAGACAGTGTGTGGAGACCTAGTAACTGACAGACCTGACAACTGGTTGACTGATTCATCTCTGAGTGATTTGACTAGACCAGTGGGTAGCGCCTAGTAGTTGGTGGAGGACCAATGCTGGAGGAGAATCTGGTAGTTGGTGGCAGACCTGCGGTACTTGACAGGAGTAGTACCTCTGCAGGCTATTAGGGGGAGCGCCATGTATTTGGTGGCAGACCCACAGCGGACGGAGTGCCTGGTAGTTGGAAACAGACCCATGGTACTCGACATGAGGAGTACCACATCATTCTATGGTTAGTGATAAGTGCCATGAGGCCACAACAGGCCCACTGTTCTCGACAGAGGAGGAGTTCTACATCAGCCATGGTTTCGATAATGAAAATCTTGTTTTGAGCTATGTCAAGGACTTATGTTCTATCCTCATGATTGAGATGGGTATTTTGATAACATAGGTATATGTATGGTCATGTACCTAAGTAATGGTTATCCATTGAAATCATACTTTGTGGTTTATCGTCGTTGAATTTTATGAGACCTTGATGGTCCCAGGGTCCCTACTGAGTATTGTTATACTCACCCATGTACGGGTTATACTCGCACCTTGTTGTGTTGGTTACAGACGATAGACATCATTGATGGAGGCCGAGAACCCCAAGACTGGACTATACTTATAGGAGTACATTACGACGTATCAGCACACGGTAGAGTCAGACAGACATAGAGTACTGAGGAGACCATATGTACCTACCCTTCAGGTAGGGACCCCAGAGGATGATCCAGAAGCTGCTTTCACCATTCAGATGTTTGTCCTTTTTTCAGTTATGTTTTTTCTTTAAACTTGGGCTTGTATTCTAGCCCCGTTTACTTTCAGTACATTTTTTTATTCAAATTTTATTTAGTTTTTTCTTCTTCTTGTACTTTGGTTGTGTTTGTTTACGATTTATAAAGGCAATGCCTTCCCAGTTTTAGGGATTTATGCCTTTTTTTCTAGTCTCCAACCCCTGACCTATGGAAAGCGGGCCTGGGGTGGCCACGATTTGGGCCCCAGGGGACATGTCATGACAAATTGAACTTAGAGAAGTTGTATCTACCTTAGAACTTAGGACTCTGATATTTCTTTTTGTGAAGAAATATTTTTAAGGGTACTATGTGTGGTTATTAGTTCATGGAGTCCATTTTTCGTCCGGGAAGCCAACGTATCCATACAGCAGAACCCTGACTTATTATTTCTGAAACAGGGCACAAAAACACTGATTTCATGTGTGTTTTCAAATGATTTTCTTTAAGTTAGATCAACCAGGTAAGCTCACTAGGTACAGTCTTTTGACCGTGTCCCATCTTTTTCTTTCAGGATGCCTCCTCGCAGACGACCATCTTGAGCCACGAGAGTTGTACGTATTGATCGCCCACCAAGCAATGTGGCCTCAGTACAGGGCCCTCTTCCAATTGAGGTTCCAACAGAGGCACCAGCGTTACTACTCTCCACTGGGCCACTGATGCCACCTGCCCCAGCAAGAGAGAGTGCACACCACTTGAGCGCCTAGCATGTGTTCCACCGCAAGAGGCCACCTAGGTTCAGGGGAGAGACGGACCCACAGGCGGATAAGGATTGGATGGAGGTTGTGGTGAGAGTCTTCAGGATAGTAGGGACACCAGCTGACTTCATGATGATCATTGATGACTACCTCCTTTAGGTAGCAGCGGGCAAATAGTGGTTCCTGATGCTCCAGATGCATGATGAGGCTTAACTTTTTTGGAGAGACATCGAGAGCCTATTTTGGGAGGAGTTTGTTCCTACGACCCTACGAGCATTGCAGATACAGGAGCTACTACATCTACATAAGGGTATCATGATGGTGGCACAGTACTCAGCGAGGTTCACCGACCTCTCACGCTACTCCACTATAATGGTATGTGTCACATTCTTTAGGGCCCGGACCTTTGAGAAGAGACTCAGGCGAGATATTAGAGCATCAGTTATCTCCCACAACATCCCAACACACGTGGGGGTGTTGGAGCGAGCCCTCCTAGTGTAGAGTTTTGTTGCTGATTAGTCTCCAGTAGAGAGACCCACCACTAGCCGACATGCAGCAGAGTCTTCTACATATGGCAGTAGACAGATGATGCAGAGGTCCAAGAGGACAATACATATAGATGGTCGACCACAGGACTCATGATCGGTTGTGCGGGGCACCCAGAGTGAAGACCGAGCCAGTCATGCCAAGAGCGGATTGTGTTACTCCTTCGGCGGGCTTGGTCACATGGTTCATGACTGTCTAACCCACTGCTCTGATGATCTTAAGATATATGAGGGTCCTCACAGTCAGAGGCAAAGATTCGATTGGGGTGGTCCATAGGGAACGGGTGGATAGGGTAGAGCACAACTTCAGGCAGCTGAGGCCTACGATCATGACACTCCAAAGATGATTCCATTTATGATCAGTGTCTATTCCACCTTAGTTGCAATTCTTATAGACGTGGGTGCCATTCACTCTATAATTTCCACTTCCCTCATTCGGATCTCGGAGATTCCAAAGGAGATGTTTGTTAGATCCTTAAGGCTAGGTACTCATACGTGAGCTGATTCGACGATTACGCACTGGTGCCAACAATGTGAGTTTACACTAGGAGTTGAGAGCTTTGGTTGGTATCTTCTAGTAGTGGCGTCGAGGAATTATGACTTCATATTGGGTATGGACTGGTTATCTATTGTCCATGCTCAGATCGACTGTATTAGGAAAAAAGTGTGATGTGTCCGCACGGATGGTACCAGGTTCCCCATCACCGACTAGAAGGGAACCTTTGCAGCGCATGATGAACATACTCGGAGGAGGGTGAAACTGATCACTCACCAGTTGGCTTACCTTACCCTCGGAGCAGTTGATGGGGAGAGGCTAAATTGTCCAGTAGTAGTGGACCGGTACACAGATGTTTTCCATGATGATTTTCCAGGATGACCTCCTCTCAGAGAGGTTTAATTCTACATTGACATGTACTTAGGGATGCCAATAATATATTCACCAGCAAATCGGATGGCTCTGCTGAGCCTCGCGAGCTGCAGGTACTTCTAGAGGACTTGTAGGGGAAGGGATTCATCCGGCACAGTGTTTATCCCCAGGAAGCCTCGATTCTATTTTCCAAGAAGGTGGATGGGATCTTGAGACTCTATGTCTACTATCATCGCCTGAACCAGGTGACTGTGAAGAACAAGTATCCACTCCCAAGGATTGATGAACACTTTGATCAGCATAAGGGAGCACAATGGTTCTCGAAGATAGAACTCCGATCAGTATATCACCAGCTCAATGTTCGAGATGAGGATGTACTGAAGATGGCCTTATGGTGTCTTTACGGCCACTACAGGTTCTTTGTTATTCTCTTCGGCATAACCAATTCTCCAACAGTGTTCATGAGTCTCATGAACATGATATTCTAACCATACCTCGGTCGCTTTGTCGTTGTCTTCATTGATGACATTTTGATCTACTCAACTACTGATGAGGAGAATGCCTACCACTTACAGTTAGTACTTGAAACACTCCGAGAGAACCAGATTTATGGTAAGCTCTCAAAGTGCCAGTTTTGGATTCGAGAGGTTCACTTTTTTGGGACACGTCATCTCGCATTCTGGAGTTGCAGTGGATCCAGCAAAGATCAAGGTGGTACTAGCATGGGGGCCAACCAGGAGTGTGACATAGGTATGAAGTTTCTTCAGTTTGGCTGGATACTACCGTATTTTCATTCCATATTTCTCTAGAGTTGCAGAACCGCTACCAGCATTGACGAAGAAGGTGCATCCCTTCGCATGCTCGGAGAGATTCCAGCAATGCTTTCATGAGCTGAGGTAGAGGTTGATTAGTTCCCCCATATTAAGGCTTCTATAAGAGAGTGTAGGGTACATAGTTTACCGCGATGCATCAGGGACTGGACATGGGTGTTTCCTAATGTAGGAGCGAGCAGTGATCGCATATGGATTTGAGCACCTGAGACATCATGAGGAGAACTATGCGACCCATGACATGGAGTTAACATCAGTGATCTTCGCCTTGAAGATGTGGTGGCACAATATTATATGTGAACATTTTACCATGCACTCTGATCACAAGAGTCTCAGTTATATCTTCTGTACATCCTCGTCTCAAACATTGAGCTGGTGATATACTGATCGGAGTTCTACCTTCAAGAACCATCGTGCTCCCTTGAGCTGATCAAAGTGTTCATCAATCCTTGGTAGTGGATACTTGTTCTTAGAGGTCACCTGGTTCAGGTGATGATAGTAAACATAGAGTCTCAATCTCTCATCCACCTTCTTGGCAAATATAATCGGGACTGCCCAGGGAGAATCACTGGGCCGGAAGAACCCCTTCCCCTAAAATTCTTCTACATGTACCCGCAGCTCGCGAAGCTCAGTGGAGACATCTGATATGCTGGTGTATATATCATTGCCATCCCCAGGTAGAGGTCAATGTATAAGTACACCTCTCTGTGAGGAGGTCATCCTGGAACATCTTTAGGGAAAACATCTGTGTACTGATCCACCACTACAAGATAAGTTAGAATCTCCCCATCAACTGCTCTGAGGGTAAGGTAAACCAATTTGTGAGTGATCGGTTGCACCCTCCTCCGAGTATGTTCATCATTCGTTGCAAAGGTTCCATTCTAGTCGGTGAAGGTGAACCTGGTCCCATCCATGCGGAAACACCGCGATTTTTTCCTAATACAGTTAATCTGAGCATGGACTATAGATAACCAGTACATACCCGATATGATGTTGTAATGAATCGATGCCAGTACTAGAAATTCCAGCCAAAGCTCTCACCTCCTAGAGTAAACTCGCACTTCTGGCACCAATGAATAATCGTCGAATCAGCTCTCGTAGGAGTCCATAGCCTCAAAGATCGAACCAAAGGTTCCATCAAAATCTCTGAGATCCAAACGAGGGAAGTGGAAATTAAATAGTGACTGGCACCCATGTCTATAAGAACTGTAGCTAAGGTGGAATAAACACAGATCGTAAATCAAATCATCTCTAGAGTGTCGTGATCATAGGACTGAACTTCCTGAAGTTGTGCTCTGCCCTATCCACCCGCTCCCTGTGGACCACCTCGATCGAATCTTTGCCTTTTCTTGGGAGGACCCTCAACTATCCTATGATCATCAGAGCGGTAGGTCAGACAGTCATGAGCCATTTGACCAAACCCGCGTAGGAGTAACACTATCCGCTCCTGGCATGACTGGATCTGTCTTCACTCTAGGTGCCCCACACAACTGATCATGAGTCGTGCATTCAACCACCTGTAGGTATATTCCTCTTGGACCTCTGTGTCATCTGTCTACGGCCAGCTATATAAGACTCTGCTGCATGTCGGCTAGTGGTGGGTCTTGCTGTTGGAGACTACTTAGCAACAAAACTCTACACTATGAGGGCTTGCTCCAACACCCCCATCTGGGTCGAGATGTTGTGGGAGATAACTAATGCTCTAATATCTCTCCTGAGTCCCTTATCAAAGTTCGGGGCCCTGAAGAACGGGTCACGTGCCATTATAGTGGAGTAGATTGAGAGTTCGGTGAACCTTGCTGAGTACTGTTCCACCGTCTTGCTTCCCTGTGGTAGATGCAGTAGCTCCTGTATCTGTAACGCTTGTAGGGTCGATTGAACAAACTCCACCCAGAATAGGCTCTCGATGTCTGTCCATAGAAGTGAAGCCTCATCATGCATATGGAGCATCATGTACCACTATCTTCCTACTTCTACATGAAGAGGCATGAATCAAAGATCACCATGAAGTCGGCTTGTATCCCTACTAGTCTGAAGACTCTCACCACAGCATCCAGCCAATCCTCAACTGCTTGCGGGTCAGTCTCTCCCCTGAACCTAGGTGGCCTCTGGTGCTGGAACTCATGCTACGTGCTCAAGTGGTGTGCACTCTCTGCTACTGGTGCTGTTGGCATCGGTGGCCCTATAGGGAGTAGTACCGTTGGTGCCTCCGTTGGAGCCTCAACTGGAAGAGGGCCCTGTACTGAGGCAACATTGCTCGGTGGGATGTCAGTACGTACAACTCTCGTGGCTCTATCTGGTCATCTGCGGGGAGGCATCCTTAATGAAACAGATGGGACACAGTTAAAAGAATATACCTAGTGAGCTGACCTAGTTGATCTATCTTAATGAAAAACTTTTGAAAACACACACGCAATTAGTGTTTTCATGCCCTGTGTCGAATATAAGAAGTCAGGGTCCTACTGTATGGATACGTTGGTCGCCCGCACCAATACTGGACTCAATTAACTAAAAACCACATATAGTACCCTTAAAACTATTTCTTCACAGAATGAAATATCAGAGTCCTAAGTTCTACGGTAGATACAACTCCTCTAAGACCAATTTGTCATTACCCGTCCCCCAGGGCCCAAATCGTGACTACCCCAGGCCCGAATTCCATAGGTTAGGGGATAGCGACTAGCACCAATGGAATAAATACCTAAAACTAGGAAGGCATTGCCTGTATAAATCGTAAACAAACACAACCAGAGTACAAGCATAAGAAAAAGCTAAATAAAATTTGGATAAAAAATGTACTTAAAGTAAATGGTGCCAGAATACAAGCCCAACTATAAAGTACAAATTCAACTAAAAAAGGGGAAATAATAAGAATGGTGAAAGCAGCTTTCGGATCGTCCTCTGGGGTTTCCACTTGAAGGGTAGGTATATATGGCCTCCTCAGTACTCCATGTCCGTCTGACTCTACCATGTGCTGATACATCGTAATTTCCTCCTCTGAGTATCATCCAGTCTTGGCGCTCTCTGCCTCCATTAATGATGTTCATCCTCTGCAACTAACACAACAAGGTGCGGGTATAGCCCAGACAGGGGTGAGTATAACAATACTCAGTAGGGACCCCGAGACCATCATGGTCTCACAATATTAAACAACGATAAACAAAAAAGTATGATTTAAATGGATAACCATTACTTAGGTACATGACCATACTTATACCTAAGTTATCAAGAGACCCATCTCAATCATGAGGATAGCACATAAGTCATTGACATAGCTCAAACCAGGATTTTCATTTTCGAAACCAAGGCTGATGTAAAACTTGTCCTCTGTTGAGATCAGTGGTCCTGTTGCGACCTCAATGTACTTCTCACTAACCTTAGACAGCTGAGGTACTCCTAATGTCGAGTACCTCGAGTCTGCTGCCAACTACCAGGTTCTCCATCTGTTGTGGTTCTACCACCAAATTCCTGGCACTCCCCCTAATAGCCTACAGAGGTACTACTCCTGTCGAGTACCACGGGTATGCCGCCAACTACCAGGTGATCCTCCAGCATGGGTCATCTAACAACTACTAGGCGCTCCACACTAGGCCAGTCGAATCACTCTGAGTCGAATCGGTCAAGTAGTCATTAGGTATATCAGTTACTAGGTCTCCACACTCTATCTGCTCGTCACCGGAAGGATCCACACCACGAGCTAATGTTCAATACTCTATGTGACACTAAGTCTCATGAAGAAGTATCTCAAAGGACCTCCACAACATAGGGGCTTCAATGCAATAGACTTTGTGTCAATTGGACACCCAGTATGTATGTTATTAGCCTTTTAGTCTTGGGGGCCTGGTTGGTGTCGTGTATGAACCAACCTGACCGTATCTAAAAAATACCCCAAACATCAGTGGGGTATTCTCAAAGGGACCATCTCTCATCTTGATTACTTGTTCCGCTGACATTTCTTCAAACGAACGTCTGGTGCCAAAGATATGGACAAAGTAAGAAAAGGGTCAGTAGGGGACCATGTCTGGTCCCACCTGGTCCGACTTACTCATCCCCACCCAGTCTTGGGCCGACCAGTCTAGGTCAACCCGGTCAGCCTCGCAGGGTCTGACCCGGCCCATTGGGTGGGTCATCTAACTATGTTTTGACTCGGTCTGATGGGCCCAACCCAGCGAACCGCCAGGGCGGTTCAGCCCGGTAGGCGCCACATAGGCGTCTTGGTGACTCGGCCCGGGAGATCGGGCTCATTCATCCAGCGACACAGTGAGGAACACAGTGGGTCAACTTGGGAGTTTGGTGGCTGTGAGGCTAGCAGGTAGGCCGCGCGGGCAGGACGGGTGGGCACCAGGCAGGCCACGGGTTCACCGGGCAGGGCGCGGTAGGCCGCGGGGTAGGCCGTCAGGGCGCCGTGTAGGCCGTGACAATGTGGGGGCACTGTGTAGGCCACAGGAAGGGGCCAGGCATGCCGCTGGTAGGGGTGCGGGAGCACCGGGTAGGTCGTTAGAAGGGTTCGGGGCACCGGGCAGGCCGTCAGGGTGCTGGGATGTGCGCTGGGGTACGGATAGGGCGTCAACAAGGGTAGGCACCATGCTGGGGGTGCGGACAGCATGCCGGTGTGGCACGGGCATCGTGCCGGTGGGCCAGGCAGTGCACCGGGGGTATGGGCGGCACGCCGGTGGGGTGAGGGCGGGACGACGGGGGTGCGAGCAGCAGGCCGGCGGGGCGAGGGAAGTACGCCAATGGCGTGGTTAGAGTGATGGGGTGTCGCGGGTTGGTGGGATGGGTGCCTCTTTGCTGACAATGTTTCGCCGAGAGAACCGGTGCGCCGCGGGGGCAGTGCTGTTCATGATGACCGCAGGTAGCGTGTCGTGGACGTTGCGCCCTTCATCTCCTTTCCGTAGAACACCACAAGAGAGAATAATCGATGGAGGATGTCAGGAAATGTTAGGTCAGCCCAAATCCTCCACGCTTAAGGCGCTAACAAACTATTCGCTAGTATGAAGCACAACTACCATTGTTCTTCATTTTGAGAGAAAGGAAGAACATGGGGAAAATTTCAGACATTAAATAAAATCCACCTGCTACCTTTGATTCGCCGGTAGAAGTTCGTTGACACCATGGAATGATGATCTTCAATCCATGGTAGATGATCACGTCCCACATCGAAGGGGTTTGAGGAAGAAGGTTGGAGAAGAAGAGTATCGCCTGCGTTTTTCATGTTCTTCATGTTCTTCGCATTCTTCTTTGGGAGATTTTTCACCTTGGATTTCATTTCCCTATTCCACCAAAATGATCTATCAAAATTAAAATAATAGGTAGGTTATCTTATTATTCAGTTGGCATAGAATTCTAATTGGTGATTTAATTAAGGGGCTCCCCCTAATTTATTCACAAAAGATGGCACAAATTAATTAGGGGTTTTGGTTCATTATGGTGGGAAAAGGTGTTGAGTCTCTCCCTCATTAATGAGGAGAATTTTAGAGGTTACGGTCTCCTCCCATCAATGATGGGTCAGGTGGCCATGTGTGGTCCCCACCACATTTAACCTCACATGGGAGGTTGGGTTCAGGTAGGCACCACCACCATAACTTCTCTGTGGAGGATAGGGTGTTGCGGTCCCACCACCAACAGCAAAGTGGAGATTCCAACTACCCGCACTCACATGTTGGTTAGAATAATATAAACTATGGATACAATTAATTCTATTATTTGTTTTATAAAATTCCGAAAACTAACTTTTATTCTCCACCAACTGTCGTAGAGGTGAATGTCTTCTTAAGCGAAAATCAGTGATGCGAGTTCAGTGGTGCCCTCAGATTTCAATTCTACGCATCAGTTCAAAATGTATAAAAACCCACTCGTATGTTTACTGAATGTATCCGAAAAATAATTTAGAAATTTATTCTGGAAACACCGGGCCTCAGAATCAAGCACCTTCAGAAACTGCGGACTCGTAAAATTCAGATGGATTTTTTTAAAAAAAATACATGGGGATTCTGTGTCTTTATATGTTAATTATTCATCAGGCATGATATTTATGTTATCTTCACTGTATTTCTTACCCTTACTGAGCGTTTGAGTTCCTATTGGACCATGAATTCATGATAGTATATACTCCTAGGAAGGGGAACATTGTTGTGGATTTTCTCAGCTGGAGGACTGGTATACAGCTTCTAGGTGAAGCGATATAGTAGCCGGCTAATTTACAGATATCCTTTGTGGATAGAGATGGAGCAGCCTATCAACAGAATCTTATTGTCACTCACCCAGTTCATCAGCGAATCAGGGAGGCACAACATGGGGATGCTAACTATGAGACCTGACGTGCTAAGATATACACAGGGCAGACACCTGATGGATTTTTTATAGGTGTGGAGCACGTCATCCGCTTCAGAGGATGTACCATGATACCAGTTACACATCAGGAGGTAGAATTGAGGGAGTTCCACACTTCCCCACTACCAGTAAATCCAAGAGTGTAGAAGATGTACCAGGACCTTTGATGACAACACTGGTGCCTAGGTATAAAGAAGGTAGTAATGGAGTCTGTCTCACGGTGCCTCACATGTTAGATAGTTAATGTAGAGCACCAGGTACCATAAGGCTTGGTTCCCCCCTTAGAGGTCCCATTGTGGAAGTGGGATGTGATATCCATGGCCTTCGTGATGGGTTTTCCACGTACATCTAGGGGTCGTGACTCGACTTGGGTGATTTTTGACTAACTCACCAAGACGGCCCACTTCCAAACGATGAGAGAGAAGGGAATATTATCTAGATTGGGACACCTCTTTGTATAGGATATTATTCGGTTACATAGAGTACCTTATAATGTTGTCTCTGACTATGACACATGATTTACTCTCGGGCTATGGAAGGGGTTTCAGGAAGATTTCAGGACACATCATCGATTGAGCACAACCATCTATCCTCATAGGGATGGTCAGACCGAGAGGAACATCCAGACCATCGAGGACATGCTTCGTGCATGCGTCCTCAACTTTGGTCGCGGCTGGGAGGAACACTTGCCTTTTGTTGAGTTTTCCTACAACAACAACTATCAATCCACCATCAGTATGGAACCTTTTGTAGACTTTTATGGGTGACCATGCATATCGCCACTCTGCTGGACATACCCAGGGGAGTCAAAACTAGTGGGACTAGAGATGGTACGAGCTACCATGGAGAAGGTGCATATCATCTAAGAGTAGATGATGACTGCACAGAGCTTACAGAAGTCGTATGCCAAATGGAGACGGAGACCTCTGGAGTTCGAGGATGGTGACCATGTATTTCTAAAGGTCTCATCATGACGAGGTATACAATGATTTGGTCGAGTCAGTAAGCTATCTCTGATGTTCATTAGGCCTTTCCAGGTCCATTGCAGAGTAGGCGAGGTGGCTTACTACTTGGATCTTCCACCTTAGTTGCATCGGGTGGATGATTTCATCCACATATCTCAGCTGAGGAGATACGTGCACGAGCCATCCCACATCATCGACCACAGGGATTTGGAAATCGATGATGGGGAAAATTTCACGGAGGTTTCATTGGAGATTGAGGGTCGACAAGAGCAGGTCCTAAGTGTATGGTCGATATCTCTGGTGCACGTTTGCTGGAAGAATGAGAACCTCCATGAGAGAATATGGGAGCGGGAGGCTTAGATGCATGCTCAGTACCCCCATTTGTTACCTTAGTTCTAGTTGTAGCTTATAGGGACTTAAATTCCTGATTTGGGGAGAATTTAAAGACCAAGAATCCCCATTACTTTTTTTTAATAAATCATTGGATGTTAACGAGTCCGCAGTTTCTAACGGCCCTTGATTGCGAGGCCTGGTGTGTCCGGAATCAATTTATAAATTTTTTTTGGTTATGTTCAGTAAAAGTACGAGTGGGTTTTTATAACTTTTGGATCAGTGCACAGAATTGAAATTTTAGGGAACTGTTGAACTCGCAACATTAGTTTTCATTTAAGAAGAATTTCACCTTGATGGCGGATAGTTGGGAATAAAAGTTAGTTTTTGGATTTCTATAATGAAAATAAACTAATGTGTAGACACACTTTATTTTATTCTAGTCGACATGTGATGGCGGGTAATTGGAACCTCCATATGGGATTTTGTGGTGGGACCGCCACACACTAACCTCCCACGATATGTTATGGTGGTGGGGCCAACCCGAACCAAACCTCCCAAGTGAGGTTTATTGTGGTGGGGACCACACGAAGACACCCTACCCCTCATTTATGGGAGGAGATATTAACCTATAAAACTCCCTTATTAATGATGGAGTGCCTATCCATCTTTCCCCACCTTAATGAACCAGACCCCCCTTATTAATTCGTCCCAACTTTTGTGAATTAATTATGGGGAGCCTCTTAATTAAATCACCAAATCGAATTATATGCCAACGGAATAATAAGATAACCTACATATTATTTTAGTTGTCATATATCATTATGGTGGAATGGTGGAATGGAAAGCTAAGGAAAAAATGCTCCAAACGAAGAACGTGAAGAATGCGAAAAATGCCAGTGTTGTTCTTCTTCTCTGACCTTCTTCCTCGGACCCCTTCGACGTGGGACCTGATCGTCTACCAAGGATTGACGACCATCCTTATGCGACATCAACAAATGACTACTGGAAAATAATAAGTAGGGGTTTGATTTTATTTAATGTATAAACTTTTGCCACATGTTCTTCCATTCTCTCGAAATGAAGAATGGTGGTAGTTGTGCTTCATACTAGCGAACCGTTTGTCATCGCCTTAAACGTGGAGGATTCAGGCCGACCTAACATGGCACAAAATCCATCATCGATTCTTCTCACTTGTGGTGTTCAATGGAACGGTGACGAAGGAGGCAACGAGAAGGCTGCGCTACCCATAGTTTCTGCAAACTCTGCCACCACCGCGGCGCACCGGTGCTCCCGTCTAAATAGTGCCGACCAAGAGGTGACTGACCCGCCTACCCACGGCTCCCCCACATGCTAATTGTGCCTCTAACGTGCTACCCATGCCTAGCCGGCCTGCTACCTGCAACCCCGATGGGCCGTCCCCGCCCCACCAGTAGGCTGTATGCACCCCCAGCACGTTGCCTGGTCTCGCTGGCATGCTGCCCGCACCCTGGGTGTGCTGCCCGCGCCCCACCGGCACACTTCCCGCACCCTCGGCGTTTTTCCTGGCATTGTTGGTGCCCTGACCGGGATGCAGCGCCCTGCCCGACACCCCGAAGGCCTACCCCCCCCCCCCCCCCCTGTGCCCCTTCTATTGGCATGCCCTGCCCCTCCCAATGGCATGTCTGTCGCCCCCACGCCCTATCGCTGCCTACCTGGCGCCCCCGTGGCCTACCCCACGGCCTTCCGCACCCTGCCCTGTGTACCTG
Source organism: Viscum album (assembly GCA_963277665.1). Lineage (NCBI taxonomy): Eukaryota > Viridiplantae > Streptophyta > Magnoliopsida > Santalales > Viscaceae > Viscum > Viscum album. The sequence goes on from OY728159.1 coordinate 1,871,623,755, forward strand.
CGCCCTGCCTGGTGCCCAGCCGGCCTGCCCACACCCTATTCGGCCTCCCTACTGGCCTCCTGGCCACCGGAATCCCGATATGACCCATAGTTTCCCTCACAGTGTCGCTGTCCGAACCGACCCGGTCTCCCAGGCCAAGTCACCGTGCCTCCTACGTGCCACCTACCAGGCCGAACCACCCTCACGATTCACTAGGTCGGGCCCATTGGAACTGGTCAAAACATAGCGGGATGAACCTCCCAATGGGTCGGGTCAGACCTAGTGAGTCTGACCTGGTTGGCCCCAGACTACGTTGGGCCGAGTCGGTCCGACCGGGTCGGACTGGTCTCGGTCCCCTACCGACCGTTTTCTTACTTTTGCTATATCTCTTGCATGAGATGTCTGTTTGACGAACCGTTAGTGGTGCTGGTATTCTCAATGAGAGATGGCCCCTTTGAGAATTCCCCACAGGAGTTTGGGTTAATTTCGATATATGGTTAGGTTGGTTCGTACACAAAACCATCCGAGGCTCCAGAACTAAAAGTCTAATAACTCACAGACCTGGTGTCCGATTGACATGTCATATGTTTCATTGATACCCCTATCACGTGGTGGTACTTTGAGATAATTATACGTGAGACCTCGTGACACATTGAGTATCAACTAGTAGCTCATGGAGAGGATCCTTCCGGTGACAAGAAGTCCGAGTGCGGAGACTTAGTAGCTGATTGACCTGACTACTGCTTGACCGATTTGACTCGGAGTGATTCTACTAGCCATGTAGGGATCACCTGGTAGTTGGTGGCAGATCCATGGTGGAGGAGAACCTAGTAGTTGGTGGAAGACCCACGGTACTCGATAGGAGGAGTACCTCGGTAGGCAATTAGAGGGATTGCCCGGTCTTTGGTGGCAGACCCACAGCAGACGGAGCTCCTGGTAGTTGGCAGCAGACTCACAGTACTATACTGGAGGAGTACCTCAGTAGTCTAAGGTTAGTGAGAAGTGCCTTGTTGTCACGACATGCCCACTGTTCTCGATAGAGGAGGAGTTCTCCAGCAGCCGTGGTTTCAATAATGAAAATCTTGGTTTGAGCTGAGTCAATGAATTTTGTGTTATCCTCATGATTGAGATGGGTCACTTGATAACTTAGGTAGATGTATACGAATATACATAAGTAATGGTTATCCGTTGAAATCATACTCTGTGTTTTATCCTTGTTGGATTTTGTGAGACCTTGAGTGTCTTGGGGTCCCTACTGAGTATCGTATTACTCACCCCTACACAGGATATTCTTGTACCTCATTGTGTTGGATGCAGATGACAGACATCACTAACGGAGGCCGAGAGGACCAGGACTGGACGGTACCCGAAGGGGGACCTTACGACGTTTTGGCACATTGTGGAGTCTGACGGACGTGGAGTGCTGAGGAGGCCATCTGTACCTACCCTTCCAGTAGGAACTGTCACGACCCGCCCTCGGGGTCCGTGCCGTGACTACCCCAAGCCCGCCTTCCATAGGCCAGGGGCTGGCGACTAGCACCAAGGCATAAATCCCGGTAAAAAGGGAAGGCATTGCCTTTGTAAAGTAAACAAACACCACCGAGTAAGCAAGCGAAAAGTTAACACTAAGGAAAAGCAGAGTACAACTGAAAGTATGGAAAAGTAAATGGGCCAGTATACAAACCCAAACTGAAAGTAAAGTACAACTCGAAAGGGAAAACAACAACTGAAAAGTAAAAGCCGCCTCACCGAGCTGTCCACTGGAAATCTCACCTCAAGGGTGGGTACAGATAGCTCCACTGCTCCACGGGTCCCGCCGTCTACTTCGAGCACGTCCCGCCCAGTGGTCCACCTCCAGGTATCGTCCTGCTCTGCAAGCCACAGCTAAGATCAACGATGTCCGTCGTCTGCAACCAACACAATGTAGTGCGGGCAAAGCCCGTGCAGCGGTGAGTATAAGCTACTCAGTAGGGACCCCGAGACCCCTGAAGGTCTCTCAAATCCACAAAGGAAAAACCATGAAGAAAGGTACAATCACGAAGTAACAACCGACACTACTTAGGTATATGCCCATACATATACCTAAGTCATCAATTTCAAATACGCTCCAACCTCCGAGCCCAAGTACAACTCAGTCCACACAGGAAAGTAAACGTATTCCACACAGGAAAGCAAAACATAATCCACACAGGAAAGCACAACACAATCCACACAGGAAAGCAACAGGATTCAGCTCACACGGGTATACTTCTTCAAAAGACGATAAAGATGATCTCTGATCCATCTAAGTCGTCGGACCCATGAAGGATCGATAGGTAACTAACCCCCGCAAAAGACCCACACAGGATCGGGCCCACATAGGACCTGTAGGCGCTGGTTCACACAGGACCGCTGAGCGCAAAGACCCACACAGGATCGGACCCACACAGGATCGGGCCCACACAGGACCTGTAGCACTGATCCACGTAGGATCGCTGAGTGCTGAAGTCGTCGTCGTCGAATCCACACAGGATCTCTGTACTGTCGTCGTCGCAGTCACAGTAGCAGTAGTAGCAGTCACAGTCGCAGCCAGCACTAGGGTTCCCGCACACAGTAAGCTCGTACAGGAGGATCCGCTCCACGGCCCGAGAGGCAGATACATCAACTGTCACAAAGTCCAGAGTTGATGTATCCTAAAGTTCCGTATCGTCAACAGGAACTCAACGCAACAGACGGCGCGTCGATCGGACGCCCGGTCTGAGAGTTATTGGCATTTTTGTCCCCGGGGCCCGGTTGGTTTTTAAGGCAAAACCAACCCGACCGTACTCCACCTGCGTCCAAATCTCGGGCAGAGTATGCCAAAAGATCTGTCTCACTAAGAGGAACGCAACAAAGCTGACGGCACGTCAATCGGACGTCCGTAGCTCAAGATATGAGCGTTTCCGCTACGAAGGCCCGGTTGGATTCGTGAACGAACCAACCCGGCCGAACTAAAAGTATTCCGAAACTTTGAGTGCGATATACTGAAACGACTGTCTCAAACCAAGGATCGCGTTTCCATAGACCGTTCGTCAATCGGAGGTCCGTGGCTCAAGTTATCGTCAAAAGACCGAAGTCGTCTCGAAAACGGGGGGTCCGGGTCCGGGCCGACCCGGCACGACCCCCCTGGGGGGCCCGAACCTGGTGGACCCGACCCGGGTTCGACCCGGCTCGGCCGGCACGGCGGCGAGGTACGGAACGGCGGCGCGGCCCGGCCGCCGCTCGTGCGCCGCGTGCGGGGTCCGGTGTGCTGGCGTCTGGCGCCAGCTGTGCGCAGCGCGTCCAGCGCGCTGCGATGGAGAAACGGGGGGCACAGCCCCCGTGTTTAAGAAACCATCGCCCCCCCCCCACGTGGAAGGGGAGGTCCGCTCCAGCCATCCGAGGGTTCAACCCCCGGGTCTTCACGGTAACGGCCGGCTTTGCCGGCCGTTCTTCATACACGCGGGACCCAGATGGGGTCCTGCCCTGACCACCGCGACCGGCTTTGCCGGCCCCTCAGAAGACTGCCGCGGCACTGCCGCGGCTGGTTTCACCGGCGGCGCGCCGCCGCCGCCGGTCGCCGGCGCCACCACGCCAGGGTGCTGTGCCGCCGTCGAACTCTGCGGACCACCGGTCGCGCACCGGTGGTCCGTTTTGACCGCCGCCTGCGCCAAAACTCTCCTCGGGTCGAGAACTTTACTGCGGTGATCACAAATCCTTAATGCGGTCCCCTTTCCGGCTTCCGATGCCGGCGGCCCGGCGAGCCTCCGGTCCTCTCGTCCCGCCGCGGCCCGGAACCGGCCACGGTGTTCGTCGTCCGGCGCGGTGCGACGGCACCGCGCCCCTCCGCCGCGCCTTCGATTCCCATCGACGCGGTGCGATGGCATCACGTTCTTTATAATCCTTCCATGGCGCGGCGCGACGACGCCGCGCATTATAATCGTGCGAATATCCACATGGTGCGATGGCACCACGCCATCTTGTTTCATCCGCAAGATAAATCAACAAGAACAAAGGAGGGGGTTCGGCCGTGTTCATGCGGTCCGCCCCCCTCACGTTAAATGATAACACATATTTAAATATCCTCACGTTTTTCATGCTAGAACCACGAACGAGAATAAATAAATAAACAAAAAACAACAACCCCTACCTTGAAAAAATGACGTCGCACGTCGGGTATCGCGGAGAAAGGCGTCGCGGCGTCGGACGTAGATTCTGTGGACGTCTGGGTACATCCGAGGAGGAAACGACGTCTCTTCACTTGTCGCTATGATGAATAAGGGAGGTACGTTGTCGTTGTCGATGATCACCACAGTCGGAGACATCTCCCTTGTCGAGGAGGAAGATAAATATGGAAGAATCCGGGACGCCGAGTCTTGTAGTTCGTGGGGTCGATGTTCTTCGTCGGAGAAGAACCGTTCTTCACGTTCTTCGTCGAAGACGAATAAGATCTTCAAGTCTCTCAAAGATTCTCCCAAACCTCTCAAGAAACAAAGAAACTAACCAAACATAAATTAAGCTCACACTTAATTTATTAACACAACACCAACCGTTGAAATTCAAGAGTTTGAATTTCAAAAACTCAAATTAAACTCACTTATTAATGTCAAAAGTTATTACTCAAGTTCACATCATTAATTGTGAGTTGGGGGGGTTAAAGGATATGAAGGGGTGGGGTTTGTGTGGGCCCCACCACCCTCTTAACCTCCCAAGGGAAGTTGGGTAGTTACCCAACTTCCATCCAATGGATAAAAACACTTAAGGAAAGATAAAAATAAAAATTGAAGTTAAATTTTTATTTTAACATTCTCAATTTTTTTTTACAACTTCCCTCGTGTAAACGCAACTCCAAAAAAGGTCTTCTTAAGCGAATATCGGCACTGCGAGTTCATCGGTGTCCTCGGATTTCAATTCCAAGCACCGGATCAAAAGTTAGGAATTCCCGCTCGTTCGTTCACTGAACGTACCCGAGCCAAACTTCGGAAATTGATTCCGGGAACACCGGGCCTCGGAATCAGGTGCCGTCAGAAAACGCGCTCTTGTAAAATTCCAAAGAAAATTAAGGAAAAAAAATTTCCCTTGAATTTTACAGGTCTTTACAGGAACCCTGGAAGATGATCCATGAGCTGCTTTCACTATTCAACTGTTTGTCCTTTTTTCAGTTGTATTTTTACTTAACAGTTGGGCTTGTATTCTGGCCCCCCTTTACTTTCAGTACATTTGTTATACATATCTTATTTAGTGTTTTCTTCCACTTGTACTTTGGTTGTGTTTGTTTATGATTTATAAAGGCAATCCCTTCCCAATTTTAGGGATTTATGCCTTTGGTTCTAGTCCCCAACCCCAGGCCTAAAGAAGGTGGGCCTGGGGTAGTCACGATACGGGCCCCGGGGACTGGTCGTGACATGAAAACTCATACATCTATAAATAATAAACATGAAAACTTTTATGAAAAGTATATGACCTGGTTAAATAATGAAAAATAAAACATAGGCATGGGTATTATTATATTAGTATAACCACATGAACCATTAATATTATTTTAATAATGAGGCAATTTATAATGCCAGACATTCTGAAATATTTTTTCAAGGCCTCGGCCAAGACGTATAAAAATGATTAAGGCCTCAACCAAAACCATATATCAAATTGGGAAAGGCCTCCAAAACTTCCACGTCTAGGTGTCTCATGAGACCTATCGATTCATCTAGGAGCTATAGCGGGCTCCACCCGTCACTTACTATGTCCAATACATTCCTCATATGAATAGGTTGAAACATAACATAAAAATTCGTATTAAAACTAGCGTACGAAATTTCAATAACTTAACCATAAAACATGAATGGTATAAAAATAAAATATCCACAGTCAATCATATGATAACTCATTCAATACAATATGAAATATGGTATTATAATAAATCATCCTCAATCATAAATTATATCTAGTAAAGTATGCTAACATAGTTGAAAATGACGAGTGAATCTTTTGGAGAGATGTAAACTTTTTTGTAAAATCATTTAAATGTCACACATTTATAAAGGAAGTAATTTAAAAAATATTTTTGAATCAAAGTGTTCGATACCACTTTGAAACTTTTGAAAAAATTATCATTCTGAAACATTCATGTCTATATAAATAAATCCTTAAAATCATTTTTAAAACATGGACATTAATTAAAAATATTTAGAAAGATCAATATTTAAAACATTTAAAATTTAGATATTGATAAAAATTACCATTCAAAAATCATTAAAATAATCATTTTGAATTCATTTTTTTTGAAAAATGGACATTGATGATAAAAATATCGTAGTAAATACTTACACATAAACAATCTCAGATAATTATGAGATTGAATAATTAAACCTTACTAAATTGGTAACTTATGAAACATACACCACATGAAAGAATTATAATACAATGAATATGTAAATACACATAAATTATTTTTTTTACACAAAGAATAAAATTATGGTTAATACATACACCACACAAAATGTAATAGTGGTAATATGGTATGAATCTCACGGGAATAACGAGTGAGATGAAAACCTCTTACCTTGCACTTCCCTTTAGTCGAGGGTACGTTTAACCTCATGTATGAAGATCATAGTATGTTATTAAAGTATAATAGAACCATATTAGTATTAATTATATAATACATGATTCATTAATGACTTTATAATACCCAGTTAGTAATAATATCCATGTTAAATTTACATTTCGGGTAATAATCACTTTCGTTTTCATAAGTGTTTTAACATGTTACTCTTGATTGTATCACTTAGATAAAGATTTAAATACTTAATGAATATAAAATATGATTTATATATCATATATATTTAGAATATAAATTTTCATAATATACATATATATGAAATGAAAAACACCATTTATTGAGAGTGTAGTCCATACATACGCATAAACCCTTTTTCTATTTTCATATATTATTGAACGAAAATAAGTGAATAAGATATATGTAAGTATATATATATATATCCATTAGCATTATTATGTCATATATTACCTACTTATTAGCAATATATATTTTTAAAATCATCGATTAATGGTGAATATGGAAATTAATCTCATCGCATCGTAGAGACTGTAATCCATACGTACAGACAAGCGACAATATCATTTCATTAAAGTGAGGAATTGGATGGTATGTTAATTTTACAGATACATTATCATGTTATTTAAATTTTATAAGTACATATTACTCATCATTATATCCATCCAGATAACATATTGTTGAATAACAAATTACACAACAACGTGGAGACGGTAAGTCGTACGTACGCACGCATGGTGACATTATCATTAATAAGATGGATAGAATAATGAATATAGTTGTTCCATACATATAATAACATCACAATATATAGAATATAATTGATTTATTATTTTATAATTGAAACTAAAAAGAATGAGTAAGTGGAAGAATAAGATAACTTGAAAGAGGGTGGTGAAATCATTACCTCTTCTTCGTGTTCCTCCTTTTGATATGATGAAAATGGCTCCTTAGGATGGCTTTTTGACCAATGGAAGGCCTCTAGTATGAAGTTAGGTTAGTTGATATGGTATTGGGTTGGGTGTTTCTGAGCCAAATGGTTTATATAGTGTCAATTAGAGTGAAGGGTGAGTTCCCTTTTATGAGATGGGTGAGGGGTACCTTAGGGAAAACATAAAATATTATTTTATAATAAAATTATTTTCGGTTTCTAGTGGCTCCAAAATGTATTATATAAATACTAAGTTAGGTATGGGTCTAAAAATACTCATCCAATAGGTTTTAGACAGGTATGCATCACCATATTAACATTAACATTTAGATTCAACATTTAGTTAAATAGTTTGACATTTACCATTTCTCTTTTCATTTTTATTTTATATGGATAGTAAACATAATATATAATTCCAATAGAACACAAATTGGTTCATTATTTTGATATATATTATTATATAAGTGTTTTTTCTAAACCATAGATTATTAGGACTTATATAGAAAATAAAAATATAATAATTGTTTTAAAAAATATTTTATGTCAATTTTGATACTATTTGGTATATTGTTTTCTCTAAATTTATAACTGAATTAATAATTTTAAAAAATTTATACAATCAACCCCAATATGTCATATTAAACTATAAAATTAGTTTAATTCATAAAAATTCTAATATTACATTAATTTGGATATTGATAATATCAATTATTTTAAAATTTCATTAATTAAGTAATTACTACATCATAATTGTGTCATAAATAATGTTAATTATATAATGTCTAAAAAATATAAATAAACTTAAATTATGTAGAAAATATTTTTAGCTTATTAATTAATATCTATAGTGGAATTTATCATATTTATAACCCTATATTAGAAATGTTTTAGTTATTAAAAAATAATTTTAACTCCTTCAACTCTTCTTTGAATTAAAAAATAATAAATGTCCTAATCTAAACCAAGTGGACCAAAGTGGTTCATAATTTATTACTAAGGATGTTTATGGTATAATTATTCTTATCCAATATAATTATGACCTGCTTTGGGGTAATCATAATATCATTTTGACCCATAAATACCCAATTTACTTTTAACTGCGGTAAATAAAAGTAAAAAGTTACGATTCACAAAAAATAATTTTCACGTTATTGAACAAGATTTTTCTTAATGATATCAACCTTTTCTGTTAGATTTTTTAAATTCCACTCACATAAGTTGTAAAATTATTTTTTATGTGAATTTTCAAATTCTCCTAGGCGGTGGGTAAAAGAGGTTGAGAAGTTCAATAAAATTTGAATATATCTAAAATTTGAATATAGCTAAAATTATTACAAACTGACTGTAATGAATTAAATTGAACATATATAGGAATTATATATCTATTTTGACATAAAATAAATTTAAATAAAATAAATAATTATTTAAATAAAAATCCGGTTTTAAATTATAACTCAGTGTTTTTCAATATTAATCAAAAATTGAATGTTTTCAAAGAAATTCCTAAAATTCACCATAAGAAAATTTTGATACTCCAAATCCAAAAATGAATCCCATTTTGAAATAAAAAATTTATAATAATTCAAAAAGTGGGTATTACTATTAATAACAGCTAGATTTATTGGTTGTGGAGTGTTATAACTCAAAGATGCATACAACACATGCTATTGTATTATTATAAGAGAAGAGTGTCGTGGAAGCTTGGGGTGTTAAAGATGCAATAGGGACATTACGAAAACAATGTTCATGACATAAGAATCAGGAGATGCCTATGAATTTTTGGGAATTTATGTCAACCTCCCCACACTCTGGAGGTGTTTTGGAGAGCTCCTCTTCTTCTACTGTTCAAAATTAATATTTATTCAAATTTTAAAGGTAATAAATGCCCTGCAGGATGTGGTCATATCATCAAGAATCACATTGTTCAGATCATTGGATGTTTCATGGGAAGATGTGGCATTTCATTGCCCTTAATGATAAGATGATGAGTGTAATACATGCTATTGCCTTCACCAAGATCTTTGGTTAGAATAACCTTTGGATTGAATGTGACTCAACGACCATCATGCAAGAGATTTGGATGGGATAAAAACTATTTCTTGGATGATTACTACTCATTTGATGGAATTCACATATTTTCTTATTGATCTCAACTGTATCATCACACATGATTATCTAGATGAAAACAAGATTGTAGATGGTCTGCCTAACATTGGAGTAAATCAAGACATCTCCTGGTTTTAATTCCACCCCAATGATCTAATTTTCTCACATGAAAAATATTTTAATATGATCCCGTATTTTAGAATCCTGTCAAATTTTTTGGATAATAATTATGATTTGGTCATTTTGGGGAAAGTCATAATCTATTTTAAAAAAATAAATAAATAATAAACTAACTGGTAATAAAATATGATACATAAATTATATATTGTTTGAAATATATGATTAATGTTCTATAATATAATTATAATAAATATATATTGATTATATATGTGTAACATATATGTATGAAGGAAATAAAACATGATTTATGGGGTTCTCCTCTAACTTTTACTTCATTGAATCTTAAGTTATATTCACTACTTATTACATTTGAATCATGTATATACTGCCCTTTTGAAATGATATATCCGTAATACCTCTATTTTATTCATATTTACTGATTCATTTTATGTTACCTATTTCAATGGTATTATGATTAAAATGATTCCAAAGTTGTAATGGTTAATTTTACAATCTAATTAATTGTCGTGACTGTTTAAGATTAAATTTATGTGGATGATATCATATGATATGTCACTCCAGAAAGTCATTAATATTCTTATCCTAAATTTATTCAAAAAATTGTCATGTATTATTTAAAATAATACCTCTATTTTTTTACTTTGAATTGTTTAGAAAATTATTTTTATAAAATCCATCATTATTTCTATTTTCAGTCTAAAATTGGTTTGTATTCTCTATCCATTTTCTTAAAATGTCATATAAAATGTTTTAGAAAATTAAAAAAAATATTTACTAAATATATCATTCCTATTATTAGATTTTTATAGTTAAATTAAAAATAATTTTCCTATAATTTTCCTAATAATTTAAATTTTGACTTTTTGTTAAAAACATGAATGTAATATTTGTTTTAAAATAATCGGAATGTATGGAATTTACCACCATAATTTCCTTGAATATTTTTAATAAGTTGAGATGGGTTTTTTTAGAAAATATTTCACAAGTATTTTTGAACATTTTAGTTTGAAAGAGTTTTTTTCAATGGGAAAATAATATATTCCTCTAGAATATTTTAATTAACATTATTATGGTATTTATATTCATCTATGACAATAACTCTTATTAAACTTATGATCCATTGGAAATATTTTTTAATGAATCCGTCTATATTATTTCCCCTAAATTTTTATCACTAGTTTTAATGGGATGTTTTCTTTTGATATCATTCTTCATATGATTATGAATAGTTCATATTTATGTCTTTTATATGATGAATTTATTTACAATTCCTATGATATTTTATCCATATGAATAATTATGTTGATTATGTTTCACACATATCAAATAAGTAATAAATTGGACATAGTAAGAGACAGTCAGTGCCCAATATATCCCAATGATTCCGTGGTAGGTCTCATGAGGCAAACTAGCTGGATGATTTTGTCAATGTTGTACCCATTTATATAGGATTTCATAGAAACATGACTCTATCATATGGCTATTATGTAAAAAATTATGAATTACATCATTATGGGACTAGTTATTTATGTTATGTGTTATTATTCAATTAGATACAATATCCATGGTAAAGTCCCAAGCTCTTGTTATTATTTATATGACATTATTTATCATACTATATTCATATGATAATATTCTATAGTAATTTATTGAATAAAATGTGTTTCATTTTTTTACAGTAACATATTTATTATTATTATTATCTTTTCATGTTATCATTCACTCTACGTATACCCTTACTGAGAATTTTAGCTAAACAATTTATTTATATTTGTTTACATAGGATACCAAGAAGTGTTTTGTGAAGAATATGATGGGATGTACTAAGTGGATTAAAATAGTTCAAATAGATAATTCTATACTTTATTTTATGTTTTCAATTATAAAATGATATTCACGTATTTATGTAATTTACCCAAACTACATAGCACTATCTTCCATATAGATGAGATTCAATGTAAATGTTTCCAATGTAAAAAAGTAAACACTAAATCTGGGATACTAGAACTGTGGTATATACAAATATTATTTTTCATCCCTCACTCTTGAATGGAGGAGGAGGAGGTTGAATTTTGTTTCTCTTTTTTTGAGACCCTTTATTTTTTGGGGAAAAAAATTAATAGGGTGGAGTATGAAGAGGTGTTGTGAATAAAAAAATCCAAACCCTTTCATAAATGACATTATATGTTATATATGGATCCAATTATAGAGATAAATATTAATTAATTTTAAAAACAAACCAAATGATATATTAAACAAATAGAATACCACAAGCTATACAGTTAAAAAATATTATTACTTATCTATAGGTGTGGGCATTCTCATGTAATGATAAATGTTATTTTACTATCTGGTAAATAAATATTTACCATTGTGAAAAATACATGGTTGTCTCATTCTCCTAAAAATTTATTTATTTCATGAATAAATATTTAAAATAAATATTATTTATTAAATAGATAGAGTATTATTTACAATACCCATGGTCTTTTAAAATTACATATTTTTATCATATTCAACTCACAGATAAATATGATGACATCATATTTGAGATCAATAAATCCATAATTAATATTATTCCATTGAATTGTTAATAAAAGGTATCCTTATAATTAAATTCAGATAAAAAATAGTCTAGAACAATATAAAAACTACGTTTTGACCTTATATTACTTTATTTAATGGAATTAATAAGGTTATCAAAAAGTATAATATTAGAGTCTACAAACTCGTAATGTCACCCAAGAGGAACAAGTTAATGTCATAACATTGAAAATAATATAAGAATGATAACTATATGATTGTGACAACCAAGATACTCTTTGAAATAAATAATAATTATTATTTAAAAGTTTTAATTTTTAGGGATTCATTTTAATCATATTTTTATAAATCACATTATATAAATTTTCAATAGAAAAAGCAATAGATTTATTTATCAATTTTTTAGGTATTAATGGACTTAATTAAATGATTAATTTTAAATTTATATAATACGAATCTAATTAAAAATATATGATTTTTTTATTTAACATAATAAATTTTTGTTAGGAGTGAATTTTTGGGATATCTCAAAAATGATTGATTTTTGGATGAATAGTGCAAACACTGATTTTTATTTAAATTGTCATTTTTTTAATATAATTTAAATGTAACATTATATTTATTTTGATTTTAAAAATATATCAATAATTTTTTTAAAAATAGAATTAAATTAATTATATATTAACCAATATTATTCATTATTTTTCTATAAAATAATTATCATTCTTTAAAAGGAAATTATTTTAAAACTAATTTTGTTTGCTTATGTGTATTTGTTTTAAAATTATTTTTTATCAATTATAAAAATTGAATATGGAATTATAAATTTTATATTAAAAAACAACATTATAATTTTTTTTATAATTTCAATGTTATTTTTGGCCATTATCAATAGTAATCATAGAAAACATTTGTCACCACAGTCATGGTTAAAATAGTAAACATGGAATTAATACAATAATGTATATATTAAAATGTTTTAAATTTTGATTAAATGTGTATTTTTTCACCTCATATACATTCAATATTTGAAATAGGTAAATTTTATATGATTTTCCATTGAGGGAAATATGTAATATATTTTTATGTTGTAAATATTTACTAGTGTGCCACTCCCCTCATTTATAAAATTGAAAACCCAACCCTCAGTAACTCAAACACTATGAGATATGTTATCATGACTAATACCTACCTAAATGCCTTAAAAACCCCTTCACATGTTTTATAGGTTTTAGACTAACTAAAACACCAACCTTTGGGGTTTTATGGTGTATATAAAGAAAGGTTTTCTAAAGATGTAGTATAACTCTTAAATTATTGTTTTATATTAATTTCTTCTTCTAGATCTTTCATATATTATTTAACCAGGTTGATATAGTAAAATAAGTCTATATAATATACTAAAAATGTTATTATGATTATGTTACGATTCTTTTTCTTCTTCATTTTCATCATATGGTAAATGAAGACATAGTTCAAGTGTGCATTCGGAAAACCACATCCACGATGTGATGTGTTTAAGTTTTCTTCATCGAATCATGTGGAATGTTATAATCAAGAATCACATTAAGAAATATTATATTTATATTATATTTAATATTATATAATGTTTAAATATTACTTACCATATTACCCTACCATCTATTGGAAAATGATTCCATCACTAATGCATACGTGTGGACAACCACCACCATGAAGTGATGTGAATAATTTTTCATTTAAACAATAAATGGATTGTAATAAGTAAGAAACCAATGAATAACTATAAATTTCATTAAACTTCTATGATTTTTTAATGTAATATTTCATATACATTTTTTCCACTATGTTATTAAATGCAAATTTCATTCATGTGTACATATGGACTACCATTTCTATGAAATGACCCGATTCATTTTTCATGAATGCATTACATAGTTGTTGTAAATGAATATTTAATTTATAAAAATAATAAAATTGATATTTTTAAAATTTTGGAAGTGATGGAAGAATAACTATTTTAATTATAGGAAACTCATTGATGTTTTTTGGGGTTATAAATCGAAAGACCCCAAAACATCAAATGAGAAGATAAAAATTTTAGAATAAGAAAACATGGATTTAAATGAAATAAACGGTCTAATGATAATTGAATTAACATGAATAATATTCCCATGTAAGTAAATATGTAATATAATTATATTATTTAGTTGTTAGAGAACATATAAATCTATTAAATATATTCTAAAGGGTTATCACTTTAAAAGTATTCTTTTAGTGTTTTCTTTTCGAGTCTTTGTCTTACATCTCATGTTTCTTTTAAATGATAAAAGAATGAAATTAATTTTGATGTAATGTGTCATAAAGTTATTTTTAAACTATACTTCACATTAATTAATATGTTTTCAAGAATAATATTTCTATTTCTTTATATTTGAGAAATATTTATGTTTTTTGAAAAGAGAAAAAATAATGTTTTCAACATACATATATTTACTACTATTTCCTTACATAATTGAAATTATTAATTATAAATATTCTTGTTAAATTTAATATTTTGTTTCAAATTATATCATTTTCTAACTCTTCTTGTAATTTTGACTTCTTTTATATTTCAAATAAATTTCCAAATTTTTCCTTATGATTATATGACTATGGAATGTGTCTTTTGTATGATCTCATATGATTTTTTGGGAGGTATAACATGAAAATATAAAATATAATAATTTTTTTATGATAGGAAAAATTGACAATATAGATTATTACATGTGATCCCAATATTGCTAATAACTATGGGTATTCCTTATATACCTCTCCATTACAATAAGCTATGATTTAGTTTTCAACGGAAAAAATGAGGGAGATAAACAGGTAGGTTATCGCTATGTAATTAACCGGTCATCAATTATTTTGACATGGGTTATACATGAGAGATCCTAGTGTAACCTGTGATGACCCATCCCTCGGGGCCCGTGTAGTGTCTACCCCAAGCCTGCCTTATATAGGCCAGGGGCTGGGAACCAGCACCGGAATGATGTATACCAAAAATGGGAAATAATTTCATTTAAACCTATAAGAATACATATATTAGAACACAACAAGAAGAACCCACTAGGTAAAATACTATACTAAAAAGAGTGATGAATGTAATGGGGCCAGAATACAAGCCCAACTAAAAGTACAAGTACAACTCAAATGTTCATATACAACTAAAAAGTGAAAAGAATCTCCTGAATAATACACCATGGATCCTACATGAAGGGTATGTACAACTCACATTCAATAGTCTCTGTGTCACGTCACACCAAATGGTCTACCTCAGAGTATTGTCCAGTCTTGGTTCCCTTAGCCTCGATAAATGTTGTATGTATTACTCACAACACACAACATGGTGTGGGAGAAGATCATGTAGGGTTAAGTATAACGATACTCAGTAGGGACCCCGAGACCCCATAGGTCTCCTAATGTTCAAAAAAGTAAAACCACAAATAAATACATTAACCATACTTACGTATATTTTCATATATACACCTATGTTATCAATACCTACACAACGTATACATGAGGGAAGAATACCACAGAGGTAACACCACAATGGTAACACTGCAAAAGTAAAAGTACCACATAGGTAACACTACGAAGGTTACACCATCAAGGTAATAGTACAACTTATGTATCACCACAAAGATAGAACCATGAAGGTAAAAGTACCACACATGGATCGCTATGAAGAAAGTACCACGAGGGTAATACCAAAACATAGGTATCACCACAAAGATAGCACCATGAAGGTAAAACTACCTCACAGGTATCACCACGAAGATTGTACCACGATGGTAAAAGTCATAGTTCCAAGAGATTCCCAACTCAACCAATTTATTAGTGTAGAATAGAAGTACATATGATTAGTATCAAAGCTAGATCATCTTATTTTTGGCAAGAGGAAATGATGCTGACCTTACAAATTCAGACCCACACATGATCGATAGGTACTAACCCCCCCCCAATGACCCACATAGGATCTGACCCGCTCGGAGTTAATATGTACTAACCTTTGAAAACCCACACAAGATATGTCCCAAACAAGATTGGTATGCGCTGACCAACCGAGGATCACTGAGCGCTAACCCACAAAGGATCTGACCCACACTAGATCAGTATGTGCTCACCCACATAGGATCACTGAGCACCGACCCACACAATATCTAACCCAGATAAGATCAGTATGTGCTGACCCACACAAAATCGAAGAGTGTTGACTGAAAAATAATCGATAGGAACTAACCCCTACAATGATCCACACATGATCTAACCCCCCCAGATTTGATAGGTAACTAACCTCCATATGATCCGCCTCCAACCTCTTCCTTAATGCAATCCACTGGATTTCTTCATATAGCACGTTTGGGAGAACCGCTCCTCAAACCATCGGTCAAAACTCACCCACCACGATGTTCCCTGAATATGTTTTACAAAGTTATTTAATGTCATAATGGATCCAACGCAATAGATGGTGCATCTATCGTACCTATGATATATATGTAATTAGTGTTTCTGCTCTGAGGGCCCTGTAGGATTCGAGGTTCAATTGAACATGTCCATACTCTAGCTTTATCCAAAACAAATGTGGAGTATACCAAAAGTACCGCCTTGATCCATGTCTTTTGGTTCTGCATAATTTTCATTAAACGAACACCAATATCATACGTTATGGCCAAAGATACGTATCTGCATCTAGATAGGACCAGGTCTAGTCCAACCTGGTCGGATGGACCTGGCCCATCCCGACCTTTTATAAAATGACCTGCTTCATGTCGACGCGGCCCAATTCGAGTCTACCAGACCCAGTCTGGGTTTATCCCAATTTTCCTGGGCCATGTTGGGCCTAGAACGCTTGGATATGGTTTGGCCCAGCTAGTGAAGGGGTGGCCTAGCTCGGGCCGCTGAGTGCAGCCTAGCCCACGTTGGGCACGGACCGCTGATGCGGCCCGCAAGGCGTGGCCTAGGGGCAAAACCAGCTGGGGTGGTCAGAAATCGGGGGGACCGCCATGGCGGGGTCCTCCCTTGCCGACTCCCGGAAGAGAGGCACCACCCAGGTCACCCGAAAGGCCAAAGGGCCATTCTATTTTTGGATTTAAGACTCGCCGAAGGGGGTCCTACTTGGTATGCCACAACTAGATGGTTAGTCGGCCAGTTCTCCACCTCCTAGTGGCACTACAATGTCATTTTCCTCCACGAACTGCTGGGTGACAGCCACCTTTAGGCCTCTGATGCTGCCAAGTGGTCGCGACCTCCAACTTCACTGGCGGTGCGGACGTGCGCCGCCGCTCCGTCACACTTCCGACCGCATAACGACCACCAGCATGATCCATAGTGGTTGACAGGCCATGGCCTTCTGCTCAATCGGCGGCGCAGACGCGTTCCACCCCCTATTCCTTGTGTTTGGTCGGGTGTTGGCCGTTGTCTTCTTCCATGAGCCATCGCAACATTGTTCCATGCCTGAAAAATATGACGACCACATATTCCTGATCCTCGGGTTGAGTGATCCACATACATATGTCACGCACAACAAAATATTGTGTTTCCAGCATCATTAATTATTTTGCATTGATGAATTCTGAAGAACATGTGAAGAAAAAAAGATATAAGGCAAGGTATATGTGTGGGATGATGGATATGTTAGTTTGGCCATCATTGTTGTGAATCCAGAATAAAAAAATTATCTAATAAAGTCAGTCATATTTCAAATTAAATCCTCAACCATGTTTTCTCTTTGGAGATGGCGGTATGTAGTAGATTAAGATGATGAAGTTTCCGATGTTTGTCGCTCGCGCAATAGGCTCAAAAGCTAGTTCTTTGTTCTTGATCCGGAGAACGTTCTTTGTTAGAGACTTTCTTCATTAGAGAGGTTCTTCATTTGGAGGATGTTTCAAAAAAGGATCTCCTTTGACAATAGACTTCCCCGTGAAAGGTGAGGTTCCAAATTAATAAGTTAAGAATTAATGTTGGAACATCAATGAGAAGACTCCATGAGATAATAAAAATAACTATTAATTAACAAGTTGATTCATTATTTTAGAATTAATTAATGCAATTTATTAACGAGGAACGTGGTTATACATTTTGTGTAACTGGGTATTTAATTTCCATCAATAAATTCCCAACCACACTCGTGTGGTCCCCAACTTCATGATTAAAATAGGAGGGTTTAAAAATAAAATAAAATAATTATTTTATTTTATTATTTGTCTATCCCTCCCACAAAAATATGAAAAATTATTTTCTACCATCTACCTACTGCAGTCATGGTGATGATCACCATAAAAAAATATTAGCATTGCGAGTTCAACTGTGTCCTCATATTTCAATTCCATGCACCAGTTCAAAAGTTAAAAAACACTGCTCACGCATTTACTGAACGTACCCGAAAAATATATTAGAAAACTATTAACAGTCACCCACAACCCATACCGGCAAATGTTAGTATCATCCTAAAGAAATCATACCCTAATGAGTTTATCGGTGGTCTCAGATTTTTAATCTGACTTACCATTTGTGAGTAATATTCATTGGAAAAATAAAATAATGTTATTTAATTAATTAATTCAAGGTTATTCCATTTTTTAGGTTTTTTCACTGGAGGTATATGCCGACCAAAAATAAGTTGTGCCTAGGGTAATCACACCATCATGAACGCAACGATGCCCTCATATTTTTGATCTATGAAACCATTTAAGAGTTATTCCACTTTTTTAGTAAAACTACTTATGCATGTAAATTAATTCTTAACAAAACTTCGACGGATCATTTCAGGCACTCCGAGCCTCAGAATTGCATGCCATCAGATATAGCGGTCTAGAAATAATTCCTTTTATTATAAAATTTATATAGAATTTTATGGACATTAAATTATCCTCACCATAAAAATTTACATCCTGAAAACCCAAAAAAAGAAAAAATAACAAAAAAAGGGTACTGACCACGAATATAAGCTTCAGGCTCCCATGTGCTCTCACAGAGGTTCTAGTGTTGCTATTGTACGTGAACCAGAGGTATCAACACCCACAAAGGACCCACTCATGTAAAATCTCAATCTATATTGTAACCTATTTAAACGTCACCCCATCATCGAAATTCATCTCATCGTGGACGATGATGTGGGATTGGTCTTTCACATATCTTCTCAGCTGGGATACATGGAAGTCGTCATGCACCCTCTCCAATTATAGTGGAAGATCCAAGCAGTATTCTACATCATCTCTCCTCTGATGTATCAGAAAGGGACCGATAAACCTTAGTGATAACATGTCGTCTCGGCCAAATCTCTGTAGTCCCCGCCGAGGATAGAATCACAAGAATATGTGGTGCCCCACCTGGAACTCCAAGGGTATCCATATCCTATCGACATAAGAAATATTCTAACTATGTGCAGTCGTCACTTGCTGACATGTGAGACATCATGATACAAAATATGCCGCTGCATTCTTAATCCCTGGGCACTAGTGCTAATACCAAAGGTCCTAATACATCTTCACCACTTCTTGATGTACCACTAGAGGGGATGCACGAAACTCCCTCAAAACATCCTACTGTAGCACCAACAGTACCATAGTACGTCCTCTGAATAGGATAGCATGCTCCTCACCCTCAATAAATCAATGAGGTGGCTATCCTATGGATATCGGATTTTGTCGAGTCTCGCAGTTAGTGCCCCCATGATGCACCTCCCTGACTCACTGAAGGAGTGGGGGAGTAATTTTCAGAGACTGAAGATAAGCTTCTCAATCTCAATGCACGTAGGATATCTACAATTCAACTAGCTGCTTAGTTGCCTCTTTCAGCAACTGCATACCAGATCATTTACCGAGTGCATCTTCTACAAGGTTCCCCTTCCCATGAGTATAGACCATCTAAAAGAAATAGTCATGGAGGAACTCTAGCCATCTCCGTTATCCCAGGTTATGGTCTTTCATAGAGAAGATATACTTGAGAATCTTGTTATTAGAGTAGACTATAAAACATTCACTCATCAAGTAGTTCCACATAATAATTACCGCAAAAACGTTGTTGCTAACTCCAAGTAATGGGTAGAAAAGTTCTACTCATCATTCTCTATCTCAGCTCTGTAAATCACAGTTGACACTTTTTTGTCCATAGGAAATGCTCCCCCTTTTTCGTCAAAACTGTCAAGGGTTCCACTATCTTGGAGAAGTCTAGTCCAAAACTCTAGTAGTACGCAACAGAAGTAGAAGTCCCACCAACCTCTAGGGAGGTAAACCTGGAAAAATCTTTTGAAAGGATGTCCCCCACACTTTTTCACTTCTTTTGGGAACTGGAAACTACAAACTCCCACAACTACAGGGGTAGGGTTGGTCCACTCAAGAATGATTGACGGCACCCTCCTTTGTAAGAGTTTTTCCTTTGATTCATGGGTTACTTTTTTCCCCAACCAAGGAAAATCTCATTACAACGATGTAGATAAACAAAAACCGTTTTTCCTAATATAGTAAATACGAGTATGAACTATGTATGTCTAATTCATACCAAAACTAACTTCATAAGGCATCGATGTTTCCACCAAGAGGTTCCAACTGAAACTCTAGCCTCAAGGGTCGGATCACACCGTCAGCGTAAGTGTAATTATTGAGTCTCCTACCAATGTGACCTCCAGACATGAGGGTCATGTCAATGGATTAACTAGAAACACTATGTTTTGTACAGGATTCATGGAGGGAATGAAGGATTGGTACCCATTTCTATTAATACTATAGTTAGTAGTAGACCCAGACCTTTCATAGAATAATTCTTATAGCCCATGGATCGCACACCTTGACCATATGCAGATACTCCCTTCCCCTATCTCCATGTCACTAAGACTTATGGGGACCAAAAAGGGGGTGGTTGTAACATGTTGAAATGTACACCACCTCATGTTGCTCTCTTAACTATACTTCCACATCTACAACTTTGCAGATTCACCTGTCCCCAACACTTCATCTTCTCGAAACGTTTTTACACGCCCAAGTCCCTGAGACTGGATCTAGTTTCGTGCTTTCCCAATACTAGAATTCACTAGCTACATCCAATCAACCAAAGACAATTCATCCGTATATGTTTTCTCTAGCACATTAACATACGTAGTAAAGCATAGAAGAATAGTGTTAGTTTAGAAATCCTAAAACACAACGCGCTCGGATGTCCGAGCCTCGAAGCACTGATCGTATCATATTCCTCATGTACTATGAATGGTCAGTACACCTTGATGAATACTCACCTATAGAAATGCCATCCTATCATAGTTATAGAAGCTTTAGATAACTCCCAACCACCATCCCAAGCTTGTCCTCAGCCGCCTGTGTGTCAGGATCACCTCAGAACCTGAGGGGTGTCTGATTCAAAAACTCGTGTAAGGAACCAAGCCTAATTGTGTCCTATTCCGATACTACTGGTTGTAAATGCTAACTAACAGGAAATGATATATGTGGAACACTACCCAAAAGTATCATCTCGGGCAATGGTCCACATTCCGAAGCCTCATTATCTTGCAAACCATCCTCATGGCCATGTACTGGAAAAGGCCAGAATCTAATATCACAATCTCCTCTACCAGTGTCTCAAATATGTGGAAAACTCTAGAAACTACAGACAGCCTGTCTTCAACTACCTGTGAATCTATCTTTCCTAGAAACCTAAGAGGCCTCTACTGCTATAACTCATGAAATTCGCTCAGTTAGCGTGCATCCTCTACTAGTGGAGCAGGTGGAAATTCTCGTCCAACGGGTTGTGGTGCTGATGGTACACCACCAAAAGGTGCTAATGTCGTAAGTGGTCCCTACAAAAAGGCATCATCGCTCGGTTGTACATCATTGTATACTCTCTCATGAAACCTAGGTGGATTTCTGTGAGGCGGCATCCTGATAAGGAATAGGTGCACCACAATCATCATGTTATACTTGTTAAGCTAAGTCAAAACAATTCAAATGAAAAACATTTCAAAATCCCACGCAATCGGTGTTTTTGTGCGCTGAGTCAGAAATCAGAATTCAGGGTCCTGGTGTATGGATATGTTGGCTGCTGAACCAACACCGGACTCCCTAAACTGAAAACCACACTCAAAACACATAGCACTATTAATCCCCAAATAAATCATCATATTTTTAGTTCATATGTTGAACCAAACTCCTCTGATATAACTTTGACATGACCCGTCCCTGGGGGCCCGTGTCATGACTCCCCCAAGCCCGCCTTCCATAAGCCAGGGGCTGGAAACTAGCACTGGAAAGGTGTATCCATAAAATAGGACAGCATTTCCTTTAATCTTTTATAAACACACATATTAGAACAAAACATGATAAAACCACTAAGTAAACTACTATAGTTTAATATAGTGCTGAAAGTAATGGGGCCAGAATTAAAGCCCATCCAAATGAATGAAAACAACTGAAAAGTAAAAATTACAACTTAAAAGTGAAAAGTAGCTCCTGGATCGTCCACTATGGATCCTATCTGAAGGGTAGGTATAGCTCATGATCAGTAGTCCCTACGTCATGTCACACCAAATGGTCCGCCTATGAGTACCTTCTTGTCCTAGATCCCTCAGCCTCGATCAATGTTGTACGTCATCTGCACAAGACACAACAAGGTGCGGGTGAAGCCCATGCAGGGGTGGGTATAAGAATACTCATTCGGGAATCCTAGACCCTGCAGGGATCCTAATGTTCAATAAAGGAAAACGACAAATCCAGACATCAAATCTACTTTGGTATATGCCCGTACATAGACCTGATTTATCAAGATATACACATCTCATACCTGAGGGAAGAATACCACAAAGGTAACCCCAAGAAGTTAACACCACAAAGGTAAAAGTACCACACAATTAACACTAGGAATGTTACACCATGATATTAAATGTACCATAATGGTATCACCATGAAGGTAGTACCATGAAGGTAAATAGACCACACAGGTATCACCACGATGATAGTACCACAGAGGAAAAGTACCACATAGGTTCAACCATGAAGATAGTACATCAAGGTAAAAGTACCACAAATGTATCACCATAACGATTGTTCCATGAAGGGAAATGTATTAGTTCAAAGAGAGTATCAGCTCAGATAAGATATTATTGAAGTATAGAATTAGAGATGATTAGTCATGAAGCAAGATCATCTTATCCTGTCAAGAGGCACTACTTCTTACCATACAGAGTCTGACCCACACAGGATCAATAGGTACTAACCCCCACAAAGACCCACACAGAATCTGACCCGCCTGGAGTTAATAGGCACCAACCTCTTCTGACCCGCACACGATCTAACCCACATACGATCGATATGTGCTATCCTAATAGGATCGTTGAGTGTTGACCCACACAGCATATGACCCACACAGGATCAGTATGTCATGACCCACACAGGATCAATGAGCACTGACCCACACAGGATCGGTATGCACTGACCCACACAGGATCACTGAGCATTATCCCACACATGATCAATAGGTAATAACCCATGAAATGCCCCACATAGGATATGAACCATCTTGAGTCAACAGTAACTAACATCCATTTGATCCATATCAAAACATCACCTAACTGCCTACCCATGTCTTATATAAGGTAGGCTTGGGGTAGTCACGACATGGGCCCCGGGGGAAGGGTCGTGACATAACAACCCTAATATTTATGAATATAATCGCCTTTATTTTAATTAAATGTCTTAAGGATATAGAAAACACATACACTAATTTTGTTTAATTATATTTCATTGGTTTCAAAAGACAGTTATTTATCTTTATCATTTATAATATTTTCACTAAATAGTGATCATATGACTATTATAAATAATGGGTTTTAACAAATCCTTTTGGCACAAAAAATGTAATGATGGCCTCATCCAGTAGTATCGTAGTCAATGAAGACCATTTATTATAACATTTAATTGAGATATCATTTCAAGAATTTACCCTAGACTAATCCCAAGCTGAGATCAAACAACTTATGTATGATAGAATCTGTTTACGAGAGATGTTCAAGCTTATCGAGGTTAAATCCCAAACCATGTTCACCCAATGACCTCATGAAAGCCATGTCATTATAAACCTTACTCTTACAACGTCTTATGGTGTAATAAATATATATGTATCTAGACACTAGAATTACTAATATGTATATTATTTCAGTATAAAATGATTATTATACATTCATTATATTATTGTAACATTGTGAATAATTTTTAAATAACATATAGTATTTATAGTTAATATTCAAATTCAATTAAAAAATATATTTTGATGAATTAATAGAATTTTTAAATAAGAAATATTATAATAAATTATTTTTATTAAATTGCTATTATCAAATATATAATTATCAATTTATTTTTAAAAAGTCAAAAGTGTAATTTATTATAGTTTGAAAACTGTTTTTGTCAAAACCCATCAATTTAAAAAAAATATCAGTGTCATATTTTATTTGAAAATTAAAATATTTATAAAATTATTTAGATAAAAGAAATATTAATTTTTTAATTAGGACATTGAAATTATCCAATGGTGATTTTTTTTATTTTTCAGATAAAGTGGAATTTTTGGGTGATATTATAATATCGTATAAATATATAATCTGATTAATGGAATCATAATGAATGATTGGTGGTATAATAAAGTAAAATACAATTTATATTCATCCATATATTACTTTTTCATTTAATATTTTTTAATTTTAGTTCTATTTAATTTATTTTATAAAGCCTTAGCAAATCCTCCAACACATATATAATATTTTATGATTTTGAAATCATTTCATTAAAATTGTGACTCAACTCCACATAAGAAAGGGAAATATTTTAATATAATAGGATCAGAGCATTTTAAAATAATTTATACCACTCCCCCTTTCTATAAATCATGGGAAAACCCATGGTATGGTCTGTTGTTTGGAATATTTTATTGTGTAGTGTCCAAATAATTAATAATAAAGAAGTCCTACTCTATTCATATATAATCTCATGCAAGAAATTGTTGCTCTTCACTCAAACATGTTGAATCACTTCCAAACTCTGCTAGATAATCCCTAGATTCCTCAAAAGTTACCCCATGCTCCCAAGAATCCTCTCTCAATCCATAAAGGTCACATATCCTAGTAAGGGATTCTCACCTTCCTCACCTTCCATGAATTAAAGAAACTTGTATGAATGTAGTCTTTTTAATTTCAATTAGCTATATTATCATCTATTGTAAAAATTTCCCAACATTCCATTTTATATTCTGTTGAGGGATCATTTATCCTCCCTCATTTGGACCCTTACCTAAGCTATTACTATGGTGAAATTCCATAAGGGTTCCTTCCATTCTCAATTTAGTCCATGTTACCTTATATTATTAAACCAATTTATATTCATTTAAAAATGATGTGGAATGTATTCAAGCATCCCCCATAAATCCATTATTATATTTGAATTATGAGACACCCCTTTCTATATTTTTAATCCCTCCCTTGTACATACATTAACATGCCAAAATATCAGAAGTGTTAGTCCATTTCTCCTCATTCATCAAGTATCATTATTATGTTACACCTTTTGTTTCAAAATGAATGATGTTCAGAAATGTATTTATATAAACCTCTTAGTATCCATTTAATGTATAAATAAATATATACCCTTTCTCTCATCATAATCCCATTTTATGATTTTCTATTTGACGTTGTTTGGCTGCCGAAATTGCACCATGATTTTCAAATGCCAAAATCATTGTGTGGTGAATACAATACCAATTTATCTATCATGGTTATTATCTGTTATCTACATATATTTGATTATTGATAACTTTCATGTATTTATTATTTATTCCTTGATCATGGAATAAATTATTTTTATCGTTGTGGCACACTTAAGCATTTGACTTAAATGATTTTGAAGAGTGAACCCTGATAGTGCTCCAATGCATTGGGTAATGTTAAGTATCATGATACTTCAAGTTCAACAAGGTTTTTCATAGGATAATTCATGTGGAATTATGGTATATTCTTGATAATACATGTGAAATTACATTTTACTCATTCTAATCCATTTTCAACAACCCTTGGATCATGCGAATATCATGTTGTTTGTTGATGCCACATTTCCAAGATTTGATAATCATGATTTATCATTCCATAATGTTATCCATTGATCTGACTATTTCCTAAAATTTATTGTCTTATTCATGTTATTCATGGTTTACTCCCATACTAGGATTTATAGCTCACCCTATTCTTATGTATGTCCTCAGGTTATCCCATGAAAGTGCTAAGTACAGGGGAATGTTGTAGTCATGTAAAAGAAGTTTTCAATTAAGATGTGTATTTCATGTTTTAAGTTGTTATGTAATGTTCCTAATATTCAACTGTACTTGAAATATCTATCATATTAGTTGTATTAAGTGTAAGTTTTTATAATAAATCATGTTTAATATGAAATAAATATTATAGTTGTTATACCATGGTTATGAGTACAATGCTGCAAGACACATGCATTTATTCTTTAATAAAGGAAATTTATAGATATTTTCTGATTTTATAAGGATATTAATGTTTATGAAATTTTAATGGATAAAATATTTTATTTATCAAAATATTTTTTTGAGTTCCCACATGCCTCAAGAATCCATCACTATTATTGAATGATTAATAATGGGGTTTAGAATATTATTTTGAGAATTGTTTTATTTTCCAATGTGGAAATATTTTACACATGTGCTCAATGTTTTATCAGTGAAAATGACAAAAAAATTTGGGATTATCAGGATTTCACGAGTGTAATGATATTTTATTATTGTCATATACCTCAATATGATTATCTGTTCTATTCCCACATTTTTAAATGTTATTTAGAAGATTTAAGGATGAATAGTATATCATCAAGCCGTAGGATCCACTGAGTGGTGCCCTTATATGGTTATCCATAAGACCTAAAGAATAGCTCCCCATATACCAAAGGATATTGAAAATCAGTGAGGGGCTAGGGTTTTTCATTTGGGGGGATATGACCTCATAGATCAGATTAGATAATAGTGGAATATAATATTGAAGAAAAAGATGATGTAGTAATAACATAAAAGAAAAATATTAACATAATAATAAACCATCCAAAATAAATGAACAACCAAGGGAAGATGATTTATAAATAGATAAAAAATATTATGATCATGATGGAATGTACCTATACAAAAATGTAGTAATCATGATATATGGAGACATGCATATACAAAAGGATATAAAAAATATAAACTGGCCAAGAACTACCACTTCTAGCATCCCGAGAATAGGCTCAGTCCTATAATAATGTACTCCAACATAACATTAAAAGTAAGTCAATGAATATTATATGCTTCCATTTCTATAAATCATCATGTAGGAAGTATACTCGAGTACTAGAGGATTGTTTATTAGGTTGCGAGATACAATGAATTACCCTCCACTGATGATGTATAGATCAATCCAACATGTGTATAAAAAATGAAGAGTGTGAATCTAATAATATAACTGATCAAATAAATAAAAAAATATCAGCATGGGATGCTCATGTATATTATACTGATAAGACAATCTTTGGCCTATGATAGATTTTTGAATTAAGAGAACACGTACAAGTAAAATGAGCTGTATACATGGGTCAATAATAAATAAGGTAGTATTATTTTGATTGTCCCAAGAATGTGAATTGTCTTAGAAGAGGTGTCCCAATATTGGATTGGTTTCACAAAAAGCATATATGATAAGGCATCACAAGATATCAATCAGGAAACATCATGGGCATATCAAATGTGAACTATATGAGGAACCCGAGTATGAAATCAGGATCACTATAAGTAACCAACAATAAAGAGTATGTCTAAGGAGATATATATAGTTATCCCACGTATCAATCTAGGAATGAGTTAAGGAATGAAACACTAATATTTTCCTAGGTATCTTACGTAGGGAACCGAGTATTACTCAAGGAATTGGGTATCCTTCCCAGTAATGATCCCATACACAATTTCTCCATTAGGGAACTAGTATCTAACTTGTGTAGAGAAACTATATGATGATCCGATGTATGAAAAATCCATGTATCACTCCCAGAATATGTATAACCATAACAAGTTATAAAAACTAATCGCAATGATCCCATTAAAGGAATCATTAAATAAAGACCTTTGTATTACTCCCATATTGACATAAATGAATGATTTTACTTCCAATAATACATTCCATTACAACAAGGAGTTGCATTTAAAATGTCTAAAACAATTTTTTCAATTTAATTTAATTCATGTATTCAAACTGTGAAATATATAACATGGAATGATGAATAAGGTACAAGACATAAATTATATATAAAAAAGAACTTTTTCTTAACTCATTGGAAAAAAATACTAACATCATTTCCTAACAAAACATATTTAATTCTAAGGAAAATACACCATAAATGAGTGACAACGAATTTAGAACAAAGGGTAAAAAAGACTTTATAGAAGACACCATATTTTCTGGCTCATGTTGATGTGAATAGACTCTAACATCCTTCACGGGTCACTGGATGTGTATTAATCCTAGTATATCATGTTACTCAATTTATTTTACATTTGAAATGCATCACTGGAATGGACCAATGTGTGGTATGACATAAAAAATTATAAATTCAATGAAATAAAAGAGAAAAAAGATATTACACCTACCTTAGCTTCATATCCATCACCTCATCTAGTATAAGCTCTTGAAGCATGCTATAATATTATAGAATGGATGAATGGGGTTAAACCATAAAAAATGTCAAATTAGTTTGTAGAAAAAATAGTGAAATAGAGGAGAAAAAACTATCAAAAAATTGACTTGGTGTGAAGCGCTTACTGAGAGGACTCCAACTCACCATTCATTGAAGGAATAACATATATTATGAGGGATAAAAGAAAAATCATAATATATCTTGAGGGTGGGGATTCATGTGAGGTATAAGTACTATTGTGTAGGAAAGAAATAATGAGGTAGGGTTAATCATGTTTTAAAACAAAGTAGGGAAAAAATCATTTCTCATTCATTAATTGGTCGCATGTTTTGGCCACAAAGTTGGCCAAACTGTGTGTTATCCTTCTACCCCACAATATTTAAGGGAACCCCTGATGTGGGATAGAAAAATGGTTTGAATGACTTTATGAAATCCATGTTAAATAACACCATCAAAGATGACTGTTACTCCGTACAGAAGTTCAGACCTCTTTGCATGTTTTCTGAAAAATGGTGGGGCCACCCATATGCCCTGGGTACCCCATATCGTTGAGTCACATGGTTATCCCTTACTAGGTACCAACCACATGACTCATTTTTACTTCCAATTTTTTATAGCTCTGGGATTTGATTGATCCAAAGACTATCATGGCCCATTCCATAGCCATTATAGCAATTCCTAAGAAAATACGATAGGTTTTCAATCGTTAATAATTATTTCAAACCTGCATTGAAATCCATTACATTAAAGCCTCCCATATTTAAAATAAATCATACATGATTTTCCCTTATAATGGTTGTATGACTTCATCTATGAAATGTTCAAGAAATAGGGAATGTACATCTTCCTATTGCTCCCAACACTCATCCGGTAAACAAATATGCTTCCATAGCAACCAGACCAATCAAATTGACCTACCTCTGAGAGCCTTATGCTTTGGTTAATGATGCATAACTGATCCTACTCAAAAAAATTATTCCTTGTGCTCAATATCCTAAACATCCATCAAATGATAGGGATCAACATGATAATGGTGAAACTGAAATACAATGAAGATTTTTTTTTCATGGGAAGTTATCTCTATGGTAAAAGAAAAATAGGATACAAGACAAACTATCTCCACATTCAGAAATGTACTAAAATATTAGGGTGATAACTTGTCTTTTATTCGAATTCATCAAGGAACCAATCTAGGATAAAGATGAAGAAATACGTAATGTCCTGCCTCAAACTCAAGTGTTCTACAATGTCAATAAATATAAGACTTCTTCTTTTAATGATCTGTATCCTTTTATTTTAAAATCCATTAGGCTTACACTTATTTCTTCTAAATGTGATAAGGACCCATTAGTGTTGTCTCACGTAACTCTAACAAACATATAGGTGAATGAAACATCCTATCATAAAGGGCCTCATAAGGATCTATCTGAATCGCTTCCTGAAAACTAATTTGTAGGGAAACACTAAAAGAGGTATGTTTTTTCACAAAGGCTTCCAAAATTAAGGACGCATGCCTAGAGCATGTCCTATTACCCAGAAATTGTTTGTTTGTACACCCCATTATTCTGAGGGTGATTTCATAAACTCAAGAGAACCTTTGAAAATGGTGTCTTGTATGGAGCCTTCCATAACAATGATGTAAATAGGGAATATAGATTTTATATGACAGAATGGGGAACACTATTAAGGAACCCAATCTCCCAAATATAAATAATAGCAATATCATCAACCAATAGGTTATCTCAGATAGGTAGTAAGTCTTCTACCTTGGTCCATCTGTTTAATATCACCCAAACATCATCCTTTCCTTTTGGTGATCACAGTAAGGTCGTCATGAAATCCATTATTCTATTATTCCATTTCCACTCAAGAATGGATAAATTTTTTATAATCCCACAAGATTGATGGTGCTTAAAATTTACCATCTAGTAGTTGGAGCACTTAGTGATAAAACATATAATCTACTTCTTCATACCTAACCCCCAATATTAATGACATAAAAATAAGTATGTCTTGGTAATCCCCAGGTGAACTAACCTAATAGAGGCATGAGATTTCCAAATCAACTCTTCATTTATATCTGTAGTCACCCAAACATGCTTGTGGTAGATAAGGGTACCATTCCTATAAAATTTTTGTTAGGTCCATAAGGCTAAATACCCTAAGAGGGGGGTGAATCGGGGTATGACTAATTTAAAATTAATGCACGTTCTGATCTTGTTTCGCTGTTAAGAAAAACACTTTTCTCTTACTTTCCTATTGCACAATATAAACAGAATGCAAAGAAAGCACATGACACAACAATTTTACTTGGTTCACTGCTAAGGGCTACGTCCAAGGAGCATACGTGACAGGTTGCCGGTCATACCAAATTACACTATACTTCAGTAGCTGTGGATTACAATGATCGGGTATAGTCAATATGTCCCAGGCTCACTGCCTTTGCAAGGTTTAGGGTCAGATCACTGCTTTCCCAAAGGTCACTCCCTCTTTCTCCCTCTCTGGCTCAGTGCCAGTGGAGAGGATCACCTTTTCCTCTTCCTATGCTCACTGCGCTTGGAAGGGATCCACTCACAGTTTATAGACCTGTATGTCTCTTCATTTGCATGAAATAATGCATCTTCAACTATAGATAGATGCTCTGTTAATGATCAACATTCATCCAGTGATGAATACCCGTTTTCCTCTGACCAATGGGAGACTACCTTTGGAAACACCATCGCAAAGCACACTACTTCGCTAGGCTCCCAATTTCGCGAAGCTCAAACAAGCCTTCGTGAAGCTCCTGCCTTTTTACAAAGCTCTCTTGCAAAGCACTGCCGTGAAGCACTACCACGAAGCTCAAGTTGTCGCAAAGTAACGTCCCTCGTGAAGCTTAATAAGCCAACGCGGAGCTCGCTGGTTTCGTGGAGCTACAATAGCCGCCGTGAAGCTCCTCTTTCACGAAGCACACGGGCACCGGAAACCACCTTCGCAAATTGAGAGCGAATGATCTTCTCTGAAAATTCTCTATACTTCTCTCAAGGGGGTCAGCCTCTATTTATAGGTGATTCCACTGACCCTCGAACTTTCTGTGCGAAGTCAATGCCATGTCATCTCAAATCGCGAAGCTCTGAAGATTCCGTCGGAATTTTGTCCAAATCACGAGCACCACGGCAATTTTACGTTCGCGGAACTCGTCGTAATCGCGGAGCATTACCGTCAACATTCCTTCCCACCTTCGCCGCGAAGCTCCCTCGCAAAGCCCTTTACCACCGCGATGCGCTTCAACTCTGTCGTTCGCGAAGCTTTAACGTAATCGCGAAGCATCCCACTTACATTATTCTAGTCTTCGTGAAAACCAATCCATGCATCCTATCTTCTCGAAATTGATGCCTTTTCGATATTTAATTTTGATCTTCATGGGAATCCTATTTTCACGATGCTCACCAAAATCCAAATTTTGGACCCCAAAAATTTGGAAAACACTGGAAAACGGTGCCACCTTGTACTGCTCTTTTTGTACCACCTCCATATCGTCCTTTCCTTTGCCATCGTTCTTTTTCAAAAATGATTGTCAACAAATTCTCAGGAACTCGACAATTCTCAATGGAAACATGATTTGTCAACAAACAAAATCAACCCAAAAATACTTCAATGTTACCTTGAGGGATTTTTTCCCAACAAATCCCATCGAGGAGGTGGGATCTCACCTATGGCACTCTCCCTTAGGATTAAAAATTCAGAATCTACAATATGTCTCATAAAAAACCATTTTATAATAGATGATGTCACTGTTATGGTTGCTAGAACTATTCAATCATGATATTCATGAACCCCTTTATGCATCTTAGAAAATAGGGCACTCATATTCCACTCACTAATGGACTTCTAAAAAGTATATGTTCATGTATTCTGTCTTCAAGTGTGTACTACGTCATTACCCTTCCCAAGGGTATAATAAATCTGAAATTAAAATGATAGTAGGTATTCTAAAAATCAATATTGCCTATGATTCAAGTGATTTTTTTGGTGATGTATTTGAGTTTTTTATCCATGTAAACACGAACCACTAACCAAATAGATAATGTCACCATCATCATAAGGAATAATCCATAGCTACTAGATCGAGGTTGTTTGTAGGGTAATTATGCTTATGAGGTCTCATGTGGTGGGACAAATATGATGTTACATGATATCCTGACTAAAAAATCACCCCCACACTAATTAAAGAATCATAACAATAGTATTTATAAATTATTAACTTTTATGAGTGAATTAGGATCGGTGTTGAAATTAGTCTCCCCTTCAACTCTTGAACAGACGTATCATAATATTATATCCATTCAAATTTAAATCCCTTTTTATTCAATCTCATAATATGCACTACTATGTGTGAGAAATCATGAATGAATCACTTATAATTTCTTTCTATCCCCAAGAATATTTGTATATCAAACACATTATTAGACCTATCTAGGGAGAACACAACATTCACCATCACAGTGTCAACAGATATGGCTTCCTCTCAAATGATATCACCCAATAAGTGAACCGTAACAATCCAAAACAAGGATATTCCAATCTTCACGTAAAGATACATCTCTATCAATGAATTCAGTATGATCTCATGATGGATTCCGTTGTCATTTCTATAGAGATAATACACCATGATATCATCAATTAATACTACCCTAGATGAATCCAAGTTCTGGTGGAAAACCAAATTCATTAGTGCTATAAATACGAGTAACTTTTTTGTATGTCTAAACAAAATTACACAGTAATCATAAAGGATATACCTATTTCAAGAACATTTTGGATGGTATGTATGATTTCCTCACACACATGTGATGGATGATCATCCTCATATCAATCTTATTGAAAACTATCGCCCCTTGGATCTGATCGAAGTGTTCATCTATATGAAGAAGTGGATATCAGTTCATAAACATAAGCTAGTTACATGAGTGGTAATATTTACAAAAACTGATGGCACTATCCTACTTCTAGTTTAAAAGTATTGGGGAATCCACATGGATATTTTTTTAAGATAAACTACATCAATTCAAGATCTTCTAATTGGTTCTTGAGTTCCTAGATCTTGTTAGGTGTTATACTTTTATGTTGAATGGATACTAATTTTTCACCTTGCTCTATCTGAATGGTGACATTGACCACAATCATATGAGTTAAAGAAAAGAAAAAATTATGGAATACATATATGAAATGATCAAAAATTGGATGGAATTTTACTATATTCATTCTATAATTAGTTACAAAGGGACTATCCATTTGTTCTATCACTCTACCCATCCATTGAAAAATTATTCCATATTGATTATCTTGGACATCCCATTCTCCCTTATGAATTTACATTCTACCTAGGGGTTACTAAAACAACACCTATATGAGATTATAATCAACATGGTCGTGATAAGTAAAAAGCTCATGAATTTCGAGTATAATGTTGATTCTAGATGTCTCAAGGATAAGGAAATTAAAAAGGAAATGTTACCCACTTATTTCTAGAGTAAATTATTTAATCTAGAATATAAAAAATGGTCAAACTCTTAATGTGGTTTCATGAGTCATAAATCCAAAGAGGTACTCTAAATCTGGTCATAGACATTACATGGTCAATGCAGATATTCAAAAGTGTGATTCAACTATATCAAAGAGGGAAGAAACAAATGTAATGGATACTCGAATAGTACCTATAACAATAGAAGGACATGGACACTACACCATAAATGTAGGCTACATTACATAGAAATAGTCCAAACCTCATCCATTAGATGCAATATTAATACACATTGTAGGTCTACTCTATTGGATTTGAACTTGTGAGGTATGAATTATGTGACCACAATCACCTCATTTTCCTAATCATATGGTAGAAGACAAAATCCTTGCATAACCTGAATGTAAATATCATGTACCCAAATGTGGTGTCGGTACTGATTCCCTATCACTGGGCACCGGTGAAAATGTTCATATTAATTTTCCATGGTGACTCATATTGTAACAAGTTCGGCACTCGATTGGGTACCTCAGGTACTAGGGATTCTTATGAAATATCCTACCACACTAGTGACACACCAATTTTGTATCATTATATGTTTTTTGGTTGTAACATCCCCCACATGTACCATATATATGAAATTTCTTGATGCTAGAAAACCAGTCAGCATACCGGAGGCTATGTTTCCACAGTTCATATTTCCATTTTCACAGATATATGTTTCTATAATGAGGGCATGTTTTATTATTTCTTTCCTAGTGGTCAACTGAAACACATTAACGTATGATTATATGTAATATACATGACCATCCTAAAATCATCTTGCAGTATCATCTCTTCACTATTCATGTTCTGAACTAATCATTGAAGACTGGTGAATCGATATGAATATTCAAACACCGACATTGCACCCTAATGAAGATGCGTGGACTCTCTATTGCGGTCGTCTCAAAAAATATGTGGGAATATGTGGTCATACAATGTTTTCTGGAATTCTTCCAAGGACATACCCTAACAATTATCTTCCTAAGAGGTGATATAAAATTAGTGCTTGGTGCATGAAAAAGCATATATACAGTGAGAATCAACATAAACCTTGAAGGTTTCTCTATATGATAAAAGATAAACACCATGGAATCTATCCCAGAATCAATATATTGGGGAATTCTATTCCATAAAAATTATGGAGGATGCTTCTACAAGAATTCCTACATAAATTCATTCATAGAAGGGGATGGTCATAGATCTTCTAGAATAGAATGCATGAAGCACAATAAGATATCATAGAAATGAGCATCAGCGCCGAGTAGAATATCAAAATGATGTTCCTAAAATTGAACAATAGGATCTGATAATAGTTTTTCATGGACCATCACCTATATATCGTGGTTATCCCCACCCTCCCTACACAAGACTCGATGACATCATGTGATATAGAACTAAAATTTCCAACAAAAATCCATAGAAAATATTTAACATTAGAAAGGAAAACTGATTAAAAGGGTAGATACAAGCTTGCCTATAATGTGAAACATATCTTATAATTCCACCTAATCCAGGTCTAGGTTGTAGTAAATTTCACAAAAGAACATAAGAAAAATGTCATACTTCCCACTACTAGAGTCCGGTTTGGGTAATGGTCTCACATAATAATGTAGAGGTTTCATAATATGGATTTTCAATTAAATGGTATATCTGAAAACACCCATTACATTGAAATTTTAATCCCATTTAGTAGAAAAAATTTCACCTTAAATCACTAACCACTTGATGTTCATTGTTATTTATTTAGATATATATACCCAAATTCAGTTAATTGTTTCACTAATTCCAAATTTATAAAGGCCCATTCTCTTTATAAAAATAAATTTCCACATCAATTATCGACTACCTAACCTATGTGCCTTGTATTAGGATGTAAAAACTCATGAATTTTCTATTGATTGAATGAATAATAGTTTCAATTTAGATAATTACTTGATTAATACATTACAATCCAAATTCCTCAATCAAATCAATAATATATCATCAGGTAGAACTAGTTGATCTTGGATTATATTTGTTATAATTGATTAATTAATGTTTCAGCATCAATATATAAGAGAAAAAAATATTTTTATTGATTTAGGAAAATTAATTGAACTATTTACATCGATCCTAGAGAAATTTTATCATATTTCAATATATATAAATAAATCAATGAACATGAAACATGCACATTTAATATAGGAAATGAATGCTGAAATATAGTTATTTCATAGAATAGTGTATATCTATTAAGTCATATGGTTCTTAGAATGATGCATGAATTTTATACACCCTCATCTCATCAGGTTTATGAAAATTAAATTCTATCATATTAATAACAATAATGAGAAAATCAAAGAATATGTGAACCACACAATAATGAAATCTACAAATAGTGACAATGCAACCAATAACAGTAATAACCCATCCAAGGTCATTTGGGTTGCCCCAGAAGGAGAGATTTTTATTCCAAGAAATTGGCTCATTTCAACATTCCAACATATTTTAGTCTCTTTTACAATACCACAACAATAAGAAAAAAATGAAAATGATGTTATGATACAAAATTATAGGGTCCCACTCCGGGAGCCCCTTTGTGTCCCCCCATACATTTTGATACAAGACCTCAATAGTTCTTCCTCATATGCTTGATGCAACCAACCAGTAGTGAGGGACAAGGGTTTTTTATGGAGATACTATTATATCATAAATCAAAGTAGATAATAATGGTTTATAATAAATAAGAAATATTTTAAGCGCTAAAAAATGACATGAAATAGTGTAACAATAATAATAAACCATCCAAAATATTTAAACCACCTTAGGAATATCAATAGTAAATAGTCCACAATTGATGATGATAATGATTTTATGTAACTATAAAAAATATGATGGAAACATGGTATAAGGAAAATATGAATATACCCCACACTATACAAAAATAATAAAAAGGCCAAAATCTACCACTACAAGAATCACAATCATAGCCTCAGTCCTCTACTCATAAACTCTTAAATATCCTTAATAATCATGCATTAGAAGATCGATGGTTACTTTTTTCATCACCAACAAGAATGAGGTCTACATGGGTACCAATGGCGATCTAAGTCGGGTGTGAGACACACATTGTAAGCCACTAGAAATATTAAATAGATAAATACAATTGAGGCATATAAAATATAAACAGTGTTTAAATAATAATATATTCAAAGGAATATATAAATAAATAATCATATTGGATCTGGTTCCTCCTGGAAAATCGACTGAGACTATATACATTGGCCTAAGACGAATGTATAAACCAAGATAACATATACATGGATGATTAGTTGCATATATGATTATTTCATAAAATAAGGCATAATGATTTGGACCATCCAAAATCATGTGATTTGGGTTAGGGGATGTATACTTAGCACTGTAATTTGGCACAGTATTGTTTTAAGATAATGTATCACTATATTTAAAACAAGACACATCCAAGGCCCATCCAATGATAACCCAATAAAGAACTCGGGTATCTCACCAAGAGCATTATAAATACCCAAAATCATAGAGTCCAACCATGTAAATTAATATTGGTATCCCATGTATCACCCCAGACATGGACTAAAGAATTATCCTCTATGACCATCCTTCGTATCTAACGTAGAGGACAATGTATCACTCAAGGCATTGTGTAACCATATCACCAATGAGCCCATCAACGGTATTACCCATAGGGAAAATGAATCCCCAATGTGTAATAAAAAAATCCAATGACACCATACATAGAAAATCCATGTATCACTCCTACTTTTTGTACATACATAACAATTTCTAAAAAGAACACACAATGAGAATGACTATGAAATCCTTAGATCGGGACCCTTGGATTGCTCTCTTCTTGGAATGGAAAATTAATTTAACTACCAAGTACAAACCAACACAAAAATTCATTGCATTTATAGTATCTAAAACATGTATTCCAACTAATTTATTTCATTTGTTCCCACTATGAAATGTACATTAGAAATAAGGCATAATTTATAATAAATATATACAAATTCATAATTATCAAGTGCCTAACTCCTGGAATAAAATTCATGGATAATTTAATAACCCAATATATTTAATTAAATATAGAACACACCAGAGAAGAGTGATTTAAAATCATTAAAAATGGGGAAACTAGGATTGTATGGAAGGTCTCCACTATATGGTGGCTCATATCTAGGTTACCAATGTCTGATATAACATATGGGTCACTGGATTTGTACGATGAATGGTAAATAATGTTATTAAATTAATTATACAGTTCAGAGGTGTTTTATGGAAGGATCATCACAAGGAATGACAACATAGGATATAAATACAATGAAAACATACTGAAATATGCTAAACCACATATATTAGGTTTCTGGTTCTCTCCTCATATAGTGTCATCAATTTAGTTGATCTTGAAAGAGGGAAAATGGGAGAACCAATAAAATCCATGAAAATAAAAAAAATCATGTCTTGAAAAATAATGAGGTAAAGAATAAGTAAATATAAAAAAATAAGGAAGAGGGGTGATGTTTTTATAGAGATGAATTCAATTCAACTGATGAAGAAGGAATTAGAGAACACATAAGGGCTCAATGAATAAACCTAGGTAGGATTTGGGGAGGATCTTAATGTGAGAGAGATAGGGATTCCATGTAGGGGGGAGGAGGATGGATACATATTTATGTTTTATATGATTTCAAAAGAAAAATGATCATTCCCCCTTAATTTACTTGGTCGCACGGTTTGGTCCCAGAGTTGGCCAAACTGTGTTCAACTGTTCATCCAACACTATCTAAGAAGACCCCTTAAACGGATAGGCA
Source organism: Viscum album (assembly GCA_963277665.1). Lineage (NCBI taxonomy): Eukaryota > Viridiplantae > Streptophyta > Magnoliopsida > Santalales > Viscaceae > Viscum > Viscum album. Next base: position 1,871,663,140 of record OY728159.1, read on the forward strand.
TGCATTTTAACTAAAAAAGAACAATACATTATAAATTAATCAATCAAGGATATTTTAAGATCCCCCTATGTGTGAATCCCTCCATTAATGGTTTTAGACAAATTGTCCGGCCTTCCATATGCACTACGTATGCCACAATATTGAGTTACACGATTATCCCTAACTGTGTGCTAATCGTGTGGCTAAGTCTACCATACCATTTTCTATAAATCCAACATATGAATGATCTATGAACTCTCCTGACCCTTTTTATCAATTATATCCCATGATTAGAAATAAAACGAATGGTTTTGAAAAGTAAAAAAAATAGATCACGCCTCTACGAAAAGACAATATGTTAAAAATAAGAAGGATTACAAGGTGAATGATTTCACTTTGGACACATATTAAAAGAATAAAAAGTGTATTTGATGAAATAAATGTGTAAAATTGAAGCCTATTTTTTTATTAGATGTAAAATATATGGAAGTGTCAAAATAATACGTAAAATAATACCTAATTCACTAAAACAATAATCCTAAAAGATATTACGAATTTAAAAATGAAAAATCTATGATATTAAGCTCTATTTTAAGTGTTTTTAAATTAATGGGTGATTATATTTGGTAATATTGAAATGTTTAGATAGCTTTAGAGGATAATAAAATGTTTAAATAAATTACTAAAATATTAATATTAATTGTTATATTTTCGAAAGATATATTTTGATGATTTCTATGTTGCTTTATCTAATAAATGACTTTTCATAACTGCTTTCCATATAAGAGGCAAGGTAGCATAAGTTGGATGTTATGTAGATGATAATAACCATCCAAATAAAAAGCATGCAATGATTTGAACATAATAGTTTGGGTAAATGTTAACTCAAAGGAAACATTCCATTAGTGTGGACACCCATGAAAAAGAACAAGACATTTTTTTATAGATGAACATTTTAATAAGAGAGAATTTATTAAAAAACATCTTATGATTTCTTTGGATCTTATGACCATGTGAATAATGAAGGATAGATTAGTTAATGGGATAGAATAGTAATTTATTTGGATTTATAGAACACCTAAAGGTAATTATTTCAATTTATCATTTTGATGGTGTAGTTAATACATGGTGGTATTTTATAAATAATAGTAATAAAAAGGATGTAATTTGTATCATGGAGTGGATGATATTTAAATAATTTTTTCATAGATTTTTTCCCTAGAATTATTTTACATATAATTATAATGAGATTTTTTATCTTAAAAAAGGAAGAGGATTTAGTGGCCACATATGATGAAATTTTTTCTAGATTGTCCAGCCATGCAAAAAATTTTGTTCTAGGTAATTGGTGTAAAATTATATGATTTTATATAGGTATAAAAATTATATTATGAAGAGTATGGGAATCTATTTAATTTAAAAGTTTAATGAATATTTTATGTTCAGATGAGTAATTAATGATGTAGTTTAATAACACTTATGTATTTCATTAAAACATGACCATGAAACAGTCTAACAGGTATGAAATAGAAAGTAGTCAACTAAAAATATATGGATTTAATCCCAAAATTTTTTCAACTATAGTAAATATAATATTAAAAAAAATTAATAGGTTTAGAAAAGTGTTAATAATGTGGTGTGCTCAATAATTTATCTATTTACTCTAAGGAAAGGAGTTATAAAGAGAGAAATTAATGGGAAAATTGTAGAGACCTGAAGCTTGATGTACATGGACATTACATTAAATTTGCTGTATAATTAATACATAACAAAAACAGACACACAAAGATTGTAATACTTTTGTGTCTTTGGAAACTTGGAATATAAACTTCTAATCATGTTGAAAGATCTTCAACAACTCCCATAACGATCTTCCCCTTTTTGTTTCCTTACCTAAAACCTTTCTTTATTTCCTGGGGAAAATAAAACATAAAAAGAGTGATCTCAATTGCTCAGTAAGGTCAAACATAGAGAACATAAAACAATCCATAAACATTTGAAAAAAAAACGTGAACGTGAAATTTAAACATCAAAATCTTGAGAAAAGACATAAATCATGGAAGTTTATAAGGAATATATCATAATGGAACATCAAACATGATACAATATAATGGGAATAAAACATGTAATTGGGGAAACCATTCAGAACATGTTATGATTTCCATAGTAGCCAAGGCATTGCTGCCAAGACCATGTTAGTGGACAAAGTCCCTTTCTGAATCGAGTTCACTCCTCGTTTCAGGACTGTAACACTGAACCGGATTAACTTACCATTCCAGTCATATCTATCTCAGGAGATATAAATCTTTATCCAATGTATTGGAGGGAGATATAGGTCCCACCCATCTCATATTGAAATCATTATTACTTGTGCCACAAAATAAACATAAAACATTCATCACAACCCAAATAATAAAATGGGTTTTATAAACCTCATCCCATCATCACATAATCCATATAAAATAAATGGATATCAATTCTTAATATTAAAAGTGAAACCATGTAAATCATAGATACATTATACTTGAAACATACACATATGAAATAATGTCATCTTAGATGAAAAATGGTTTTGATAAAACACTTGAAATGAATTCTTGAGGAAAATATCTTTTTTTTCTTCAAAATCAATTTCTTTTCACAAAATGTCATGCAATTTTAAAAGAAAAGTATTTTGTTGAAAATAGTCATGAAATATTTTGGAGTAATCTTCATGAAAATAAGGCTTTATAAAACCGTAAAAATCCTTTCATGCCGTATACATTAAAAAAACATTCTTCTCGTACTTTTGACATAAAAGTCAAAAAGTACCTCATAACGTAAACAAAAGAAAGATTCCTTAATGCCATGTAGTAAAAGTCAAAATGAGTAAAAAAGATCTTGAAGAATACATTAAAACATTTTTATAAAACATGTACATTGATAATAAATATAACCCCAGTAAATACTTACGAATAAACAATCTTAGATAAGAATGAGATTGGAATATTTATCCCTTACCATAGGTCCGATATGCTTCATACGTATCCAAAACTCCTGTATAATTATTTAAATAATGTCATTGACTTATTACAGAATCATATTCATTGTTATTATATAATATATGGTTCAATTATGACTTTATATTACTAGTTCTTTTGTAAATTCATGTTAAAGTAACGTTTTGGGTAAAATCATTTCATTTGTCGTTCATGTTTTTAACTTGTAATTATTCATATGAGTACTTAGATCATGATTAATTACATCCAGAATGTAAAACATGTTTTATAAATAATATATATTCATAATATACATAATAGATCGACAAATGGAAAGAAATACACCGTTCATGGAGACGGTAGGCCGTACGTACGCATGAATGCTGTTTTCGTTTCCTTATTGAATTGAGTGGAATTAAGTAGATAAAATAAATATATATATATATATATATACATAAATCGAGTAGCATTATTATGTCATATATTTCATGATTACTTATTATATAGACTTTATAATCATTCTTGAATGGTTAACATGGAGAGTGAATCTCATCGCGTCGTGGAGACGGTACGAGCGATGATATCATTCCCAAGATCGTGGAATAGTATTAAAGTGTATGTATAATATTAAAGAATCAATATCAAATTACAATAATCATATATATTCATTAAATTCACCATTATACCCATCCAAGTAAGGTGGTGGTGCAATATAGATTACACCACGGCGTGGAGACGGTATTCCGTACGTACGCACGTGCCGTGATTTCGCTTTCCATAGGATGTATAGATGGTGAAATATTCGTTGTTTCATACATATAATAACATATCATTATATGATTTTTACTGATTTTATTACCTCATAATGAAACAACTGAAAATTAAGAAGTGGAAGATGAAATAAAGTTGAATGAATCGGTAATGGACATTACCTCTTCTTTGAAGCGACTCTTTGAGACCGACTCTTAGGGCACTAAAATCGGTCTTTCAAGAATTCCAGCACCTATAGGATGTTTCTATTGAAGTGGAGAAGAGAATTTTTCAGGGGTTGGTCGAGCTTGAAGGCTCAATGTAGTGTGAGGAAGAGAGGGAGGAGGTTCCCTTTTATAAGGGAGGAGAGGGGAACCTTTGTAAATATAAGAAATATTAGTTTATATTAAATCCCAACCCCACATTAAAACTTCCAAATCTACTCATAACCAAATATTAGATGAGATAGGGTAGTAATATCATCACCCAATAAAATTTAGACATGTTAGGAACTTATTTTAAACATTATCAACTTGATTTATCCTTATTTAATCAATTTAATTTTATTTGTGGTAATAACATTCTAAATTTTAAATTATAACAAATAATTACTTATTTATATTAATTGTCCATAATTGGATACTTTATAACATTTTAGACCATATATATTTAAATTTATAAATTTTAAATATTTTTGTGATTTTTAAACAATTTTTTAATATGTTATTTTTATAAAATAACAATAGTGTGAATTTTGACACTATTCATATAATTGAATTTAAATATGATATATACAGAAGATATGTTCGAAATAAAAGAATAAATAGATTTATAAATGGTCATATTAATCTATAAAATTAGTGGAGAACATTAAATAGTTCATATATTATTTATTTTCTTATTTTTAAAACCATTTATTTGGTTTATCTCTTAATAAAATAATTACTACAACATTTTTGTATAATAATATAATATACATATTTTTTGCATAAAAAATAAAAATAAAATCATATGATGTATATAAATCTATTATATTTCACAATAATACTTTTACTCGACTTTATCATCTTAAAATCCCAATATTTAAATTTTAATATTTATTAAATTATGAAGGTGACAACATTGGCATCGTTTAAATAAAATAATATAATTGTCATAATCACTTTTATAAGGCTCCAAATGGTCAAATATTATACCATTGGATGATTATGGTTTATATTTATTTGACCAAAAAGTTTTGATCAGGGTTTTATGGCTTTTATAGTCACTATTAGTTTAATAAAAACTATATTCTTGATTTTTCACTAGATAAACATTTCTGCATCACTATTATGTCACAATTAATGAAAATTATTTAATCCATAAAAATTAAAACTAAATTTATATGATGTGGATAATTTTATTATCTTTCTGGGTACTATTCATGTTCTATGTTTCATGATGTTTATCACAAAATTAAAATTAATATACCTATTAGATTTAAGAGTGTGACATGTTGTCACTTTCCTTGGTTTTAAAAATAATTAAATTATTTTCAAGGAAACAAGTCCATAAAATTAATCTATTCTGACTGTACGGTGATATGGGTAGACTTTTAGCCATCCAATAGAATTTTGGCAGGTGTTAGGGTAATTTTATAATCTAATATTTACCCATAATTACCCGATTTACCATTAACTATGGTAAATAAAATTTACCGTAGTTACTATTCATAATGCCCAAAAATATAAAGTAGCTTATTAACATAATTTGGACCCACTAATTGCAAATATGGAATCAATTTTCCAAATTCAATACAGAAAAGTTTAAGAAATTAAATTAAAATTAATCCAGATGTCGAAAGAAATTTGGTTTTTCTTTAAAACATTGCAAAAGATTGAATTGATTTAACCTATGAATTCAAGGTAAAATCAATAATAATGACATAAATTATATAAATTGGTAAAAATATATTCTATTTATACTTTAAAACCATTAAATATTACAATTTAACTATATAAATTATTACGATGAAAAAATTTGTTTTTAAATAAAATATAGCGTGTTTTTACTATTCATTAAAATATGAAAGTTATCAGAAAAATATAAAAACATTATCCAATCTAAATTTTTATATCCTGATTCAAAATTATAATTTTATTTTATAAATTTTAACTTATAAAAATGTCACGAAATAGATTTAATGGGGGTGCGCCATTAAAAGGTGGCAAAAATGCATTTTTGGAAAAATACTTATATTACCCGAAAAAATTTATTTTGTTCTTATACCATGTTCTAGAAAATCTATAAGATGAATAATAAGGTTATAAAATTCAAAATTTAGTTAATACTATTCATAACGGCTAGTTCTTCATAATATTATAACCATATATCATTGTTTAGTGAAACCTGATATTTCGTACAACACACGCTATCGAGGAAAGTCGTGATTGCATGTAATGCAAGCCAAGTCAGGGTTGCGTGTTGTGAATGAATCCTTCGTTATTTTGTATAAAAAAATCCAACCATATTTCTTTTATACATTTAATATATATAAATATATACACACAATCAATGTTGCGTAAAAATACTACTATAAAACCAACATTAATTTGTGTGTAACACAATCTAAGAATAGTGTTATGTATACTGCAAGCTAATACGGTGTTGCGTAAAGCGCAAGATAATCTTGGTGTAGCGTACAACAAAAGATATGAAAAAAATTAAAAATAATATCTCTTATAAAATCTCTGGCTGTTACATTCTACCACACTTAAAATGAATTTCTCCCTCGAAATTCGTCGGGGTTATAAATAGTTTAAAACATGAAAATTTCATTAGTAGAATCCCACATTGTAAAAAGGGAATACCAAAACCTATCTTTAAAAACTCAAGTATGAAATGTAATGGTTACACAAATTAACTCATCACTGGGTTTCCACATAAGAGAACATAGGTGAAAATATGGATATAGAAGAAAAATATAACCATCATGTTCTGATGGAGATTGGTAGAGAACATAGATATGAAAATGACAACAATCACGAAGCCATAAATTTGTGATGATCTAAGGTATCATCTGATTCATCAGATATAAGAGCACTAGGACAACATTTTTGGTTTTCAAGATCATTTCTCAAAAGTTGATGAAATTGGAATTAGAAGAAATACATTCAAGATTTTGGTACAGTCTCACCTTTGGTCAATATTTGGACAATTTCCACTTCATTTCTTAAATAAATGAAGTTTAATTTGTCATTGGTGATGTGTTAGAAGATCATGTGATAGGATAATGGGTCATTCCATCTGTCTGAAACAAAAGGTTTGAAAAGTTATCAAAAAAATACATAATTCCATCTATAGTGAGATTAATCATATATGGTTCCTAAAATGGACTTATAATTCATATATCATACTGATTAATATAATAAAATTAGTTTCTACTAAACAGGGACTTCATGTAGGCCAGTGGTAGGCGATAAAGGCCATTCACACTTCGGTTGTGGGTTCGATTACCATAGCCTTGTCCAACGCGATGGGCTGTCGCCCATCCTGCAGGTTGTCCTTTTTCTAAAACTACATTACTATAACATCCCATCAATAATATCAAAAAAAACTTCTATCTATAAACAATACTAACTTGTGTCCAACATAATCTATTCCAATATTTAGGCTTATCTAAAATACTTCGGTCCAAGCTCATAGTATAAATAAAACGATTACTTGAAATGTCATCAACCAAGCATGTGAATACCATCATTTATCCCCCATATATCTTGTTGGTCACATTCCAATCATGTGAATACCTTAATCGTGTATTCTCTTGAAAAATGAATACCCATTAAACCTTAGTGAAAACATGAATGCTGTCAAAAGTTAACTCTTTCAACATACCAAAAACAAAAAATTCTATATACCCAAACTATGATATAACTTTCTCCTTATATCAGACATGATCATATTAATACTATCAAACATTTAATTTTCTCCTTATCCCTTCATTATGCGCATATCATCTAGTTTCCAAAAATATCTGAATAACCTTTCATTGTTACCGGTACCATTAATCATACACTTTCAAAACATAAGTAAATACAACAGTGTAACAATCCTTAGATGTCTATTTATTCCATAGAACCATGAGATTACTTATACAACATTACACTTGATAAACATGTAATCATTCCACTACCTTCTTAAACCATTGACCGAGCTTCAACAATTCTTTCATTTCACATATCATTTGTAGTCTCTTCTTCATCATCAACATAAATACTACCCATACAACCGTACTGATTCTCTTCATGAGACTATCCCTTAGGGAATTGGTTTTCATAATGACCGTATATACATCATTTAAAACATTTAACCATTGTAGATGTCATAGCAATACCATTATCCTCATCCATGGTGTTAACTGAACCTTTTCTTTTGCACTTAATGGATTTGTGTCTTTCTTTTCCACATCCAAAGCATCTTCCAGTTCCATTGAATCATTCTCCCTGATGCCTCTTCCCACATGATTTAAATGAGGGAAATTGAAATTTCTTTCCTCTATGATCATCATGAAACTCCATCTTTCTCTTATTATCTGAGTCAGGAAACTTACCAAAGTTGAGATTATTGATCATATTATGAGATTGCTGATTAGGCATAATAATGATGTTTGGACTTTCCAATTCCCATTTCATTTGGTTTCTCATGAAGAATATCATTCCATTTTCCTTAATATCCTCCATTATCATGAATCTTCCTGTTTCTAGCCATTTTCTGAAACCCAAAAGAATAGTGTGAGAGGCAAAAATAATGCTAGGGAAAACAACATAGTAATGGGGGAGCACCCTCAATATCTAACATCTTAGGTTAAATTCTTTGATCATTGCCGTAGTTCTAGTACTATATCCTATACGTATACGTATCCTTAGGGACATCCCTAGACATGCCTTAGAAATATCTCTAGGAATCTCACTAACGTTTTCACATCCTAGTTTCCAAAGGTTGACTAAACCATTCCTCTGATACAAACTGTAGAGACCCGAAGCTTGACTTACATGGACATTACATTACTTTTGATGAATAATTAATACATAAAAAAAATAGACACACAAGGATATTAATAGTTTACTTTCTTTAGAAACATGGAATATAAACTTCTAATCATGTTGAAAGATCTTGAACAACTCCCATAAAGATCTTCCCCTTTTTGTTTCCTTACCTAAAACCATTATTTATTTCCTGGGGAAAATAAAACATAAAAATGGTGAGCTCAAATGCTCAGTAATGGAAAACATAGATAACATAAAACAATCCGTAAACATTTGAAAACAAAAACTTGAACATGAAATTTAAACACCAAAATCTTGAGCAAAGAAATAAATCGTGGAAGTATGTAAGGAATATATCATAATGGAACATCAACCATGATAAAATATAATTGGAATAAAACATGTAATTGTGGCAACCATTCAGAACATGTTATGATTTCCATAGTATCCAAGGCATTGCTTCCAAGACGATCTTAGTGGACAAAGTCCGTTTCTGAATCGAGTTCACTCCTGGTTTCAGTCCTATAACACTGAACCAGATTAACATAAAATTCCAGCCTTGTCTATCTCATGAGATATAAATTTTTACTCAATGCATTGGAGGGAGATATAGGTCCCACCCATACCATATTGAAATCATTCATACTTATGCCACAAAATAAACTTAAAACATTCATCATAACACAAAGAATAAAATGGGTTTTATAAACATCATCCCATCATCACATAATCCATATAAAATAAATGGATATCATTTCTTAATAAGAAATGTGAAACCATGTAAGTCATAGAGACATTATACATGAAACATTCACATATGAAATAATGTCATCTTAGATGAAAAATGGTTTTGATAAAACACTTGAAATGAATTCTTGAGGAAAATATCATGTTTTCTTCAAAATCAATTTCTTTTCACAAAACGTCATGTAATTTTAAATGAAAAGTAATTTGTTGAATATATTCCTGAAATATTTTGTAGAAAGCTTCATAAAAATAAGGCTTTATAAAATTGTAAAAATCCTTTCATGCCCTATACGTTAAAAAAACTTTATTCTCATACTTTTGACGGAAAAGTCAAAAAGTACCTTGTAACGTAAAAAAAATATTCCTTACATACAATGTAGTAAAAGTCAAAATGGGTAAAAAAGGACTTTAAACATACATGAAAATATTTTTATAAAACATGTTCATGGATAATAACAATAACCCTAGTAAATACTTACAAATAAACAATCTCATATAAGAATGAGATTAGAATATTTATCCCTTACGTTAGGTCTGATATGCTTCGTACATATCCAAACCCCCTATATAATGATTTAAATAATGTCATTGACTTATTAAAGAATCATATTCGTTGTTATTATATCATATATGGTTCATTTATGACTTTATATTACCCGTTCTTTAGTAAATTCATGTTAAAGTACCGTTTTGGGTAAAATCGTTTCATTTTTCGTTCGTGTTTTTAACTTGTAATTATTCATATGACTACTTAGATCTTGATAACTTACATCCATAATGTAAAACATGATTTATATATAATATATATTCATAATATACATAATAGATCGATAAATGGAATTAAATACACCGTTCATTGAGACGGTAGGCCGTATGTACGCATTAACGCTATTTTCGTTTCCTTATTGAATTGAATGGAATTAAGTAGATGATATATATATATATATACATAAATCATGTATCATTATTATGTAATATATTTCATGATTACTTATTATATATACTTTATTATCATTCTTGAATGGTTAACATGGAGAGTGAATCTCATTGCGTCGTGGAGACGGTAGTCCACACGTACGCACCAGCGATGATATCATTCCCAAGATCGTGGAATTATATTAAAGTGTATGTATAATCTTAAATAATCAATATCACTTTACAATAGTCATATATATTTATTACATTCACCATTATACCCATCCATGTAAGGTGGTGGTGCAATATAGATTACACCACGGCGTGGAGACGGTATTCCGTACGTACGCACGCGCCGTGATTTCGTTTTCCGTAGGATGGATAGATGGTGAAATATGGTTGTTTCATACATATAATAACATATCAGTATATTATTGATACTGATGTTATTACCTCATAATGAAACAACTAAAAAATAATAAGTGGAAGAAGAAATAATGTTGAAAGAATCAGTAATAGACATTACCTCTTCTTTGAAGCGCCTCTTTGAGACCTCCTCTTAGGGCACTAAAATTGGACTTTGAAGAAGACCAGAACATCTAGGATGTTTCTAGGGAAGCGGATAAGATAATTTGGCAGGGTTTGGCCGATCTTGAAGGCTTAAAGTGGTGTGTGGAAGAGAAGTAGGAGGTTCCCTTTTATAAGGGAGGAGAGGGGCACCTTTGGAAATATAAGAAATATTAGTTTATATTAAATACAAACCCCCCATAAAAACTTCCAAAATAACTAATATCCAAATATTAGATGATATAGGGTTGTAATATCATCAACCAATAAAATTTAGACATGTTATGAATTTATTTTAAACATTATCAACTTGATTTATCCTTATTTAATCAATTTAATTTTATTTGTGGTAATAACATTCTAAATTTTAAATTATAAAAAAGAATTACTTATTTGTTGGTAATTTTCACTTATTGGATACATTATAAAAGGTTTGACCATTTAAATTTAAATTTAAATTTTAAATTTTTTTGTGATTTTTAAACAATTTTATAATATGTTATTTTTATAAAATAACAATAGTGTCAATTTTGACACTATACATTTAATTTAATTTAAATAAAATATATACAGAATATATGTTCGAAATATAATCTTTAATAGATTAATAAAAGGTCATATGTATCTATAAAATTAGTGGATCACATTAAATGGTTCATATAATATTTATTTTATTATTTTTAAAACCATTTATTTGGTTTATCTCTTAATAAAATAATTACTACAACATTTTTGTATAATAATTTAATATACTTATCTGTTGAATAAAAATTAAAAAAATCCAATGATGAAGATAAATCTATTAAACTTAACAATAATACTTTTACTAGAATTTATCATCTTAAAATCCCAATATTTAAATTGTTATATTTACTAAATTATGAAGGTGACAACATTGGAATCATTTAAAATAAAATAATATAGTTGTCATTATCGCTTTTATAAGGCTCCAAATTATCAAATATTCGACCATTGGGTGATTATGGTTTAAATTTATATTACCAATACGTTTTGGTCAGGGTTTTGTGCCTTTTATGGTCACTATTAGTTTAATAAAAACTATATTCTTGATTTTTCACAAGATAAACAATTTCTACATCACGATTGTGTCACAATTAATGATAATTATTTAGTCCCTAAAAATTATAATTAAATTCATATAATGTAGATAATTTTATTAGCATTCTGGGGACTATTCATGTTCTATGATTCATGATTTTTATCACTAAATTGAAATTAATATACTTATAAGATTTAAGAGAGTGACATGTTGTCACTATCTTTGGTTTTAATAATAATTAAATTATTTTCAAGGAAACAAGTCCATTAAATGTATCTATTTTGACCCTTAGGTGATATGGGTAGACTTTTATCCATCCAATAGAATTTTGGCCAGTGTTAGGGTAATTTTATAATCTTATATTTACCCTTAAAAACTTGATTTACCTTTAACTATGGTAAATAAAATTTACTGTAGTTACTATTCATAATTCCCAAAAATAAAAAGTAGCTTATTAACATAATTTGGTCCACTGATTCCAAATATAGAATCTATTTTCCAAATTCAATACAGAATATTTTCTTAAATTAAATTAAAATTAATCCTGTTGTCGAAAGAAAACTGGTTTTTCTTTTAAACATGGCAAAAGATTGAATTGATTTAACCTACGAATTCAAGGTAAAATCAATGATAATGACATAAATTATATTAAATGGTAAAAATATATTATATTTATACTATAAAACCATTAAATATTATAATTTAACTATATAAATTATTACGATGAAAAAAGTTTTTTTTAATTAAAATATAGCCTGTTTTTATAATTCATTAAAATATGAAAGTTATCGGCAAAATATCAAAAATTTATCCAAAGTAAATTTTTATATCCAGATTCAAAATTATGATTTTATTTTGTACAATTTAACTTATAAACATGCGAAAAACTAGATTTAAAGTGGGTTCACCATCAAAAGGCGGTAAAACTGCATTTTTTGAAAAATACTTATTTTACAAGAAAAAACATATTTTGTTCTTATACCATCTTCTAGAAAATGTGTAAGATGAATAATAAGGTTATAAAATTCAAAATTTAGTTAATACTATTCATAAAGTCTAGTTCATAATAATATTATAACCATATATCATTGTTTAGTGAAACCTGATATTGCATACAACACATGCTATCGAGGAAAGTCACGATTGCGTGTAATGCAAGCCAAGTCAGGGTTGCGTGGTGTGCAAGAATCCTTTATTGTTTCGTATAATAGAATCCAACCATATTTCATTTATACATTTAATATATATATATATATATGTACACTCAATTTTGCGTACAAATATTACTATAAAACTAACATTAAATTGTGTGTAACACAATCTAAGAATAGTGTTGCGTATACTGCAAGCTAATATGGAGTTGCGTAAAGCACAGGATAATCTTGGTGTATCGTACAACAAGAGTTATGAAATAAATTGAAAAGAATATATCTTATAAAATATCGGGCTGTTACATTCTACCCCCCCTTAAAATGAATTTCGCCCTCAAAATTCGCCGGGGTTATAAATGGTTTAATACTTGAAAGTTTCATTACCAGAAACCCACTTCATAAAAAGGGAATACCAAAACCTATCTTTAAAAAATTAAGTATGAAATGTAGTGGTAACCCTAATTAACTCATCATTGGGTTTCCACATAGGAGAACATAGGTGAAAATATGGATATGGAAGAAAAATCTAACCATCAAGTTCTGATTGAGAGTGGTAGAGAACATGGCTATGTAAATGAAAACAATCACAAAGCCATAAATTTGTGATGATCTAAGGTACCATCTGATTCATCGGATATAAGAGCACTAGGAAAACAATTTTTGTTTTCAAGATCATTTCCGTAAAGTTGATGAAATTGGAATTAGAAGAAATACATTTGTGATTTTGGTACAGTCTCACTGTTGGTCATTCTTTGGACAATTTATACTTCATCTCTTAAAGAAATAAAGTTGAATTTGTCATTCGTGTTGTGTTAGCAGATCATGTGATAGAATGATGGGTCATTACATCTGTCTAAAACAAAAGGTTAGAAACGTTATAAAAAAAATACATAAGTCCATCTATAGTGAGATTAATCATAGATGGTTCCTAAAATGGACTTATACTTCATATATCATACTGCTTAATATAATAAAACTAGTTTCTACTAAACAGGGACCTCCTGCAGGCCATTGGTAGGCGATAAAGGCCAGTAGCACTTCGGTTGTGGGTTCGATTCCCTCAGCCTTGTCCGACGTGATGGGTTGTCGCCCATCTTGAAGGTTGTCCTATTTCTAAAACAACAGTACTATAACATCCCATCAATAATATCGAAAAAAATTCTATCCTTAAACAATACTAACTTATGTCCAACATAATCCATCGCAATCTTTAGGCTTATCTAAAATACTTTGGTCCATGCTCATAGTATAAAGAAAACAATTACTTGAAATGTCATCAACCAAGCATTTGAATAACATCATTTATCCCCCATATATCTTGTTGGTCACATTCTAATAATTTGAAAAACTTAATCATGTATTCTCTTGAAAAATGAATTCCCATTAAACCGTAGTGAAAACATGAATGCTGTCAGAAGTTAACTCTTTCCACATACCAAAAACCAAAAATTCAATATACTCAAACCATGATATAACCTTCTCCTAATATCAGACATGAGCTCATGAATACTATCAAACATTTAATTTTCTCTTTATCCCTTAATTATGCACATATCATCTACTTTACAAAAATATCTGAATAACCTTTCATGGTTACTATTACCATTAATCATACACCTTCAAAACATAAGGAAAGACAACAGTGTAACAATCCTTAGATATCTCTTTATTCCATAGTACAATGAGATTACTTATACAACATTACACTTGATAAACATATAATCATTCCACTACCTTCTTTAACTATTGACTGAGCTTTTACAATTCTTTCATCTCACATATCATTTGATGTCTCTTCATCATCATCAAGATAAATACTACTCATACGACCGTACTGATTCCCTTCATTATACTTTCCCTTAGGTCATTTGTTTGCCTAATGCCTATACCTTCCACATTTAAAACATTTAACCATTGTTGATTTCGTAGAAATATCATTATCCTCATCCATGGTGTTAATTGAAAATTTTCCTTTTCACTTACTGGCTTTGTGTCCTTCTTTTCCACCCCCAAAGCATCATCTAGTTCCTTTGAATCAATCTCCCCGATGCCTTTCCCACATGATTTACACGAGGGAAATTGAAATTTCATTCCTTTATGATCATCATGAAAATCCATCATTCTCTTATTATCTTAGTCTGGAAACTTTCCAAAGTTGAGATTATTGATCATATTATGGGATTACTGATTAGGCATAATAACGATGCTTGGAATTCCAAATCCCGTTTCATTTTGTTTCTCATGAAGAATATCATTCCAGTGTATGTCATATCCTCCATTGTCATGAATCTTCATATTTCTAGCCATTTTCTAAAACCTAGATGAATAGTATGAGAGGTAGAAAAAATGCTAGGGAAAACAACATATTAAAGGTGGAGCACCCTCAATATCTAACATCTTAGGTAAAATTATTAGATTGTTTCTGTAGATCGATGACTATATCCTATACATATACTTATCCTTAGGGACATCCCTATATATACCTTAGAAATATCTCTCGGGATCTCACGTTTTCGCATCCTAGTTTCCAAAGGTTGACTAAAACATTCCTCTGATACCAACTATAGTGACCCGAAGCTTCACGTACATGGACATTACATTACTTTTGAGGAATAATTAATACATAACAAAAATAGACACACAAGGATCATAATAGTTTAGTGTCTTTGGAAACTTGGAATATAAACTTCTAATAATGTTGAAAGATCTTCAATAACTCCCATTCGATATTCCCCTTTTTGTTCCCTTACCTAAAACCTTTATAAATTTCTGGGGTAAAATAAAACATAAAAAGGGTGAGCTCAAATGATCAGTAAGGGCAAACATAGAGAACATAAAACAATCCATAAACATTTGAAAACAAAAACTTGAACATGAAATTTAAACATCAAAATCTTGAGAAAAGACATAAATCGTGGAAGTATGTAAGGAATATATCATAATGGAATATCAACCATGATAAAATATATTTGGAATAAAAAATGAAATTTTGGCAACCATTCAGCACATGTTATTATTTTCATAGTAGACAAGGCATTGCTTCCATGACCATCTTAGTAGACAAAGTCCCTTTGTGAATCGAGTTCACTCCTCGTTTCAGTCCTATAACGTTGAACCAGATTAACATACCATTCCAGCCATGTCTATCTCATGAGATATAAATCATTACCCAATGCATTGGAGGGAGATATAGGTCCCACACATCTCATATTGAAATCATTCTTACTTGTGGCACAAAATAAACTTAAAACATTCATCATAACCCAAAGAATAAAATGGGTTTCATAAACATAATCACATCATGACATAATCCATATAAAATAAATGGATATAATTTCTTAATAATAAATGTGAAACAATGTAAATCATAGAGACATTATACTTGAAACATACAACTATAAAATAATTTCATCTTAGATGAAAAATGGTTTTGATAAAACACTTGAAATGAATTTTTGAGGAAAATATCCTTTTTTTCTTCAAAATCAATTTCTTTTAACAAAAAAACATGAAATTTTAAAGGAAAGGTATTTTGTTGAAAATAGTCATGAAATATTTTGTAGGAAGCTTCATGAAAATAAGGCTTTATAAAACCTTAAAAATCATGTCATGTCATATACGTTAAAAAAACATTCTTCTCGTACTTTTGTCGGAAAAGTCAAAAAGTACCTCGTAACGTAACCAAAAGAAAGATTCCATACATACCATGTAGTAAAAGTAAAAATGGGTAAAAAAGGGCTTTAAACATACATTAAAACATTTTAATAAAACATGTACATGGATAATAACAACAACCCTAGTAAATACTTACGAATAAACAATCTCAGATAAGAATGAGATTGGAATATTTATCCCTTACCTTTGGTCCGATATGCTTCGTACGTATCCAAACCCCCTGTATAATGATTTAAATAATGACATTGACTTATTATAGAATCATATTAATTGTTATTATATCATATATGGTCACTTATGACTTTATATTACCCGTTCTTTTGTAAATTCATGTTAATGTAGCGTTTTGGGTAAAATCGTTCATTTGTCATTCGTGTTTTTAACTTGTAATTATTTATATGATTACATAGGTCATGATTAATTACATCCAGAATTTAAAACATGATTTATATATAATATATATTCATAAGATACATAATATATCGATAAATATAATGAAATACACCGTTCATGGAGACGGTAGGCCGTACGTACGCATGAACGTTATTTTCGTTTCCTTATTGAATTGAATGGAATTGAGTAGATGACATAAATAAATAAATATATATATATATATATATAAATCAAGTAGCATTATTATGTCCTATATTTCATTATTACTTATTATATATGCTTTATAATCATTCTTTAATTGTTAACATGGAGTGTGAATTTCATCGCGTCGTGGAGACGGTAGTCCGTACGTACGCACGAGCAATGATATCATTCCCAGGATAGTGTAATTGTATTAAAGTGTATGTATAATATTAAATAATCTATATCACTTTACAATAATCATATATATTCATTACTTTAACCATTATACTCATCCAAGTAAGGTGGTGGTGGAAAATATATTACACCACGGCGTGGAGACTGTATTCCGTACGTACACACGTGCGGTGATTTCGTTTTCTGTAGGATGGATAGATGGTGAAATATGGTTGTTTCATACATATAATAACATATCAGTATATGATTGATACTGATGTTATTACCTCATATTGAAACAACTAAAAAAGAAGAAGTGTAAGAAGAAATAAATTTGAAATAATCGGTAATGGACATTACCTCTTCTTTGATGCGCCTCTTTGAGACCTCATCTTATGGAACTAAAAATTGTCTTTGAAGAATACCAGGACCTCTAGTATGTTTCTAGGGAAGTGGAGAAGAGAATTTGGTAGGGTTTGTCTGATCATGAAGGCTCAATGTTGTGTGAGGAAGAGAGGGAGGAGGTGCCCTTTTATAAGGGAGGAGAGGGGTGCCTTTGGAAATATAAGAAATATTAATTTATATTAAATACCAACCCCACATAAAAAACTTCCAAAATGAATCATATCCGAAGATTAGATGAGATAGGGTTTTAATCTCATCAACCAATAAAATTTAGACATGTTAGGAATTTATTTTAAACATTATCAACTTTATTTATCCTTATTTAATCAATTTAATTTTATTTGTGGTAATAACATTCTAAATATTAAATTATAACAAATAATTACTTATATGTTGTATGTTTTCCATAATTGGATACTTTATAACATTTTAGACCATATAAATTTAATTTTATAATTTTTAAATGTTTTTGTGATTTTTAAACAATTTTATAATATGTTATTTTCATAAAATTACAACAGTGTCAATTTGGACACTATTCATTTAATTGAATTAAAATAAAATATATACAGAAGATATGTTCGAAATAAAAGCTTTAATAGATTCATAAAAGGTCATATGTATTTATAAAATTAGTTGACCACATTAAATATTTCATATAAAATTTATTTTATTATTTTTAAAACCATTTATTTGGTTTATCTATTAATAAAATAATTACTACAACATTTTTGTATAATAATTTAATATACATATTTATTGCATAAAAATTAAAAATAAAATCCTTTGATGAAGATAAATCTATTAACATTCAGAATAATACTTTTACTCGAATTTATCATCTTAAAATCCCAATATTTATATTTTTATATTTATAAAATTATGAAGGTGACAACTTGGGAATCATTTAAAATAAAATAAAATAATTATCATAATCCCTTTTATAAGGCTCAAAATGGTCAAATATTAGACTATTGGATGATTATGGTTTATAGTTATATGACCAATAAGTTTTGGTCAGGGTTTTGTGCCTTTTATGGTCACTATCGGTTTAATAAAAACTATATTCTTGATTTTTCACTAGATAAACAATTTCTGCATCCCTATTGTGTCACAATTAATGAAAACTATTTAATCCCTAAAAAATATAATTAAATTCAGATGATGTAGATAATTTTATTAGATTTCTTGGGACTATTAATGTTCTAGGTTTCATGATGTTTATCACTAAATTAAAATTAATATACTTATAAGATTTAAGAGAGTGACATGTTGTCACTTTCTTTGGTTTTAATAATAATTAAATTATTTTCAAGGAAACAAGTCCATAAAATGAATCTATTCCGACCCTTGGGTAATATGGGTATACTTTTATCCATCCAATTGAATTTTTTCAGGTGTTAATGTAATTTTATAATCCTATATTTACCATTAATTACCCGATTTACATTTAACTATGGTAAATAAAATTTACCGTAGTTACTATTCATAATGCCCAAATATAAAAAATAGCTTCTTAACATAATTTGGAACCACTGATTCCAAATATGGAATCTATTTTCCAAATTAAATACACAAAATTTGCAGAAATTAAATTAAAATTAATCTCGTTGTTGAAAGAAAGCGGGTTTTTCTTTAAAACATTGCAAAAGATTGAATTGATTTGACCTACTAATTAAACTTAAAATCAATGCTAATGACATAAATTATATTAAATGGTAAAAATATATTCTATTTATACATTAAATCCATTCAATATTACAATTTAACTATATAAATTATTATGATGAAAGAATTTGTTTTTAATTAAAATATAGCATGTTTTTACTATTCATTAAAATATGAAAGTTATCAGAAAAATATCAAAACATTATCCAATGTAAATTTTTATATCCTGATTAAAAATTATAATTTTATTTTGTTAAATTTAACTTATAAACATGTCAAAACTAGATTTAATGTGGGTGATCCATCAAAAGGCGGCAAAACTGCATTTTTTGAAATATACTTATTTTACCCGATGAAATTTATTTTGTTCTTATATCATATTCTAGAAAATGTGTAAGATGAATAATAAGGTTTTAAAGTTCAAAATGTAGTTAATACTATTCATAACGTCTAGTTCATAATAATATTATAACCATATATCATTGTTTAGGGGAGCCTGATATTGCGTACAGCACATGCTATCGAGGAAAGTCGCGATTGCGTGTAATGCAAGCCAAGTCAGGGTTACATGTGTGTGAAAGAATACTTCGTTGTTTCTTAAAATAGAATCCAACCATATTTCATTTATACAATTAATATATATATATATATATATACTAAATGTTGCGTAGAAATACTACTATAAAACAAACATTAAATTGTGTGTAAGACAATCTAAGAATAGTGTTGTGTATAGTACAAGCTAATACGGTGTTGCCTAAATCGCAAGATAATCTTGGAGTACCGTAAAACAAAAGATATGAAATAAATTAAAAAGAATATATCTTATAAAATCTCGGGCTGTTACAAAAATAGATAGTCATCTAGCTGTGAAATGTTTAAATTGAAATGAGTTATGAAATTATTATAATTCTTGTGTAATTTTATTTTCTCGTGGTTGAAATCATAAATATTAGATGAAGAATTGTGTGAAAAAATTATCTTTATATTATTATGATATATGAGGGACCGTCTAATGAAGTGGTGATTGGATTATTACTTCCTTATTTTGATAATTAAAATTCCTTGCTTGATTCGACATCAACCCAGTATTTTATGTATGAGATATTTGCATGTAAAATAAATATTCCATATCAAGAAATGATGTTTGATATTTGGAGAACAACTCACTGGGGTAGTATAAGGGGAAACTGAATTTATATAATTATTCCTATTATCATATGTGTAATGGTTTTTCATGAAAACATTATCAATATACCCATTGTAGGTTTTGATGTTATTCTCAATATAAAAAACTGTAATTTATCTATGTTTTAAGTGATGTTTCTAAAATAATCACTAATTTAGTGATGTTTCATATGAAATGTTGAAAATATAGAAATCCACTCTAAAAATGTCACTAAATTATCGAAATTTCATGAAAAATATGCCAAAGTAACAATTTTTTTTCTGAAATACATTATTATTTTAGTTACATTTTTTTAAAAAACATTGCTAAATTAGCAACATTTTGAAAAAAATTGTTCCCAAATCAAGGGAATTTTTTTCGAAAAGTTGCTAATTTAGTATTCTTTTTTAGGAAGTGTTGCTAAGTTAACTACATTATTTAAGAACTATTGATCAAATTATACATATTTATATAGCATATTTACCTATATCGATGTAAATATATATATATATTAATATATAAAAACTAAGACACGTATATATAAATATATATATCTTTATATTTATATAAAGACACACATACAGTGGTATATATATAAACACATATATATTGTAAATTTAGACACATTTTTAAGAAAATGTGGATGTTTTGGTGACATTTTTACCAATTTTTTAAAACATGGATTATTATATATATATATAATATAATTATTATTATATATTTTTATACAAATTCATATATATTTATTCAAAAACACACACACAGATATATATAATCATATAAAAATAAACATATATATATATTAATTTAAACATGTGATATATATAAAATATAAAGATATACTATATGTATATAATAATAACATAAACAAATATATATATATATTATATGAAGATATATATAAATTAAAATATAAAAATATATAAGTATATATTAATATAATATATTATATATATAATATGTTAATTTGTTAACTAATAAAACATCTATATAAACATATGTAATCCCAAATGAATATATTAATATATATATATAATAATACATATAAACACAGACACATATGTATAAAATTGTCAATAAAAGTATATATATTTATATATATAAACCCAAAAAACATTTATAAATATATATATATATACACATACACACACACATATATATAATTATATATATAAACACATGTATATTTTTAATATAATAACATTTTTTACGAAAATGTTGCTATTTTAGTAACATTATAACCAATGTTTTAATATGTGGATAATAATATATAAATATTTATATATAATTATAATTATATATAATTATGCATACGAATATATATTTACAAACACACACACCCACATATATATAAGCACACACACACACAAACGTATATATTTAGATATATAAAAACTTATTATATAAACATATATTCAAACATAATATACAAAGACACACATGCACTTATATATAATCATATATATACTAATATTATGATAATATATATATATATTTAATATATATATATATATATACATAAAATATAATCATATAAACATATAAAAATATATGTTAATTTTTGTATATTATTATATATATTTATTATCAATTTTAAATACTGATATATATATATAAATATAATATAATTAAATAGTAATAAATCGAATAAGTAAGTTTGTTGGTTGTCATAGATTAAGGGAGAAGGTATAGGTTTTGAATCCTGATGGTGGCAGGAGAGCAGCGGAGTGGTTGTGTGCTGTGTTATGAGGATTGGTGGTCAAGGGTGTGGGGCCCTACATAATGTAGGAGAGCACAGGGGTAGATGGGTCTATCCAATCCTTGAGGTCAGTAGGGGAGTGGCTGTTTGATGAGTTAGATGAAGGTGGGGCAAGGGTGTTGGTCCCCACTTACGGGGTCACAGGGTCTTCAAGTCTATTCAGGTCCCTCTCTAAGGTGAGTCTCTCTCCAGTATGTAAGGGCTGAATGGATATATGATGTAGGGGAGGGCTTGGGGGATGCACTAGAAATTTTTAAAAAAATAATATAATTTAAAAAACATAACCTTGGAATTATAAAAATTATTTTTTACAACAACTATTAGCTTAAGAAAATTAGTAATTTAGTGGAATAATTTACTGATGATTTTTAGAAATGTGGATAAATTATGTTTTATTTATTTACATTTATTAAGAATACTTTTGTAAATGATGTGTCTCTAAATATGGACCTTTAAAATGGTCCATAATTTTGCGATGAAAAATTTATAAATTAGGTTCTTATAAATATAAAAATTTATAAATATCACATATTTTAGAACATTTATAAATGTCACTAATTATATATTATTATTAATGTCACTAATTTTGTGACATTTCATTTAGAAATGTTTCTGAAAAACATCAGTAATTGAATTATCGAAATTTCAAAAGATTGGTAATTTAATTTCCAATGTATTAAAACATTTCTAAACAGCCTTTTTGTAGTTTCTATATATGGATTGGGTTTTATTTTTTCATGCTAATAATTACATGATTGATAATTTTTTTTAGATTGAGATTAAATTTGTATATAAAAAAGAATTAATACCTTTGATAACATATCAATATGCTCATAAACTGATAAAAGAAGGAAGTGAATGTTATCTTACACATATTCATTAAAATAAATTAATTTTTTAAATTTGTGATGAGTCTATAGTAAATGAATATCTTCATGAAATTCATGATGATATTCCTTTTTCTTTTCTTGATTCGATGGTTGAATTTTCAATTATCTTAGTTATTGATTCTATTCCAATTTCAAAATATCTTAATCAAATGGTTTTAAAAAAGCACTCTAAAATTCAAAATGCTATTACAATAGTTTCTTGATAAAGGTTTTATCCTTCCTATATCATCACATTAGAGTGATCCAATTTTCATTGATAAAAATATGAATACTTCCATAGGACATTTATTCATTAAAGGGAACTCAATAACACCACTATTAAAGCTTAGTATATATTGTATCAAGCTGATGAACTATTTTTTTGGAATAATTATATTTTTCAAAGATTGTTCTTTGTTTTAGGTATCATTATTTAAATATTATGTAAGTATTCATTTTAAGGATAGCATTTTAAACTCATTATGGAATTATGAGTTCTGGTTGTTCATTTTTGGTTCAAGAACTGACTCGTTGTATTTTTTTAATCATAAGAATATAATTTTCCATGAGTATTTAGTTAAATTTATTGTACTTTTGATTCATAATCGTCTACATTACAATAAATGATATTACCACCATTACAAAAATAAGTGTATTTTATTAGAGGATTTAAAATAAAAAAGACTAAGAATTGTTTTCAAATGATAATTTTGGGTGTAAAATAATTTATTCCAGGGGAATATTTTCTATAATGGTACCATATATACGAATCCTAAAAAATCATAAGAGGTATTTGACTGTCAGATTCATATAAATGTAAAATATATTTGATGTTTTCTTGTATTATAAAATTTTTATGGATGGGTTATTGAATTTTTTTGGTTATTTATCCAACTAACTATGTTAACTAAAAATTTATTTAAATTATTCTTGATGTAGATATATGTTAAATGTTTGAGGAATTTAAAAGAATATGGTTTAATTATTCACTTTTATCCTCTCCAAAAAAAATGTTGCATTTATTAATAACAGAGATTCTTTTTTAATGTGTATTGTTTTAGTTTTAATTAAATATGATCATGAAATTGAATATTCCTCACAATTCATATAAATATATGAATAAAATTACCCTACACATGATCTTTATCTTTAAATAATGGGTTTTTATTTATTAATTTGGATTCAAATTTTATATATAGTGAAATATAAAATATATACTCACTATAAATGTTTATATTATATTTTTACTCAATATAGTTGACCTTGATGTAGATAAAATCATTAGAATTGATAAATTATTGTGATTTAATGTATAAATTTCATCCATGTAATGAAAACAAAGTAGAATATTCCTAGATTCAATAATTCAATGCTATATTAATCATGTACTTTTAAATGATTATCATTTGATCAATGTTTTAATGAATGAATAATTATAAATTTTTCATCTTGGAACTCCATTTCATTTAAATCTGGGGTCACTGTAGTCAACATTCTCATGTAGAATTACAAAATCATCAAAAGAAAATTTAAAATTTTCAAAGAAATGCATAATTTTCAAATAAGTGTATGTTTAGTATATTAAACATTGACCAGGAAGGGGTTATTATATTTGAAATTTGTGTTTTTATTCGATGTGATTACCAGTTTAAGAATGAATTTTTAAGTGAAGCACATGTCTCTAAATTTTATATTCATCATGGGAGCTATGAAATGATTTTGATACATTGGATGTATTACCCATGGGGTCTAATAAATAAATGTCATAATTATTTTACAATGAAATGATTAAATTTTTCATATGTTAAATCAATAAAAAATATAGAAGAGAGTGATTCATCCTTTTCTTGAGCCTAAATTGAAATTGAAGAATATATCAATGGATTTCATAGTGGTACTAAAAACAAAATCTTGAGATAATAATGAAATTAGTTTTATTATTAAATTTTTTAGTAAATATATTAAATTTATCCATGTTTGAAATAATATTTCTTTAGATCAAACAATTAGATTTTATATTAAACATATTTCTAGATTATATAGAGTCCCACACATTATTTTTTATGATTTTGAACTAGAATTTATATTAAATTTTTATACAGGACTTCAATTGTCATTAGGTATTGAAATAAATTTTAATAAAACTTTTTATACACAATTTGATGGATCGTTGAATTGAAAAATTCAGTGTTTGGATGATATAATTTAGGATGAATCATTGGATAAGTACGTAATTTTGGATAAAAAAAATCATTGGTTTTATTTTCATATAAAATCAGTTTTCATTCTAATATATTAATGATTCCTTTTGAGGAATTATATGGAAATTAGTGTAGGACTCCATCATTTTTGGATGAACCCATGAACGGAATAATTTGTTAACATAGTTTTTAAAATAACTGATTTAGAATTTAATGATGACTTGTCATCATACGATGAAAATTCATAAGAATAAGAAACTGTATGATGATAAATGAAGGAATGATAACTCATTTCATGTTGGAGGTCATTTTTTCCTAATGTATAATAATAAATAATTGTTATTAATTTTGGTAAAAAGAAAATGTTCATTTCTTTGTTTATTTGACAAAATTAAATTATATTAAAATTGGAATAATTTTTATTCCATATGGAACTAACTATTATATTATCTCAGGTATTAGGTGTGTTACATGTTTTCAAATTTTGGAAATGTTTTCCAGATGAATCACATGTATTGATCCCCAATGTAGTTTTACTGGAAGATAATCATTTTTATGAGTAAATTTTTCTTTCAAATTCTAGATCATAGAGAGTTGTTATAATGAAATTTGGTGACTCAATATTTTGATGATATAATGACATAAGATTATCATAATTTGAAATTAAATTATTTCATTGGAATATTCATTAAATTATAAAAACACATGTTTGAAGCCATAATAGTTCAGTGAATTTCGAAACAGAGATCACAATCTTCTAATCTAGTTAAATATCCTCAACGTCTCCCATAAATATCTTCTTGTTATGGACTATTTTTTGGTATACCCTGTATAAAACAATTCATCATAACATGGGGGAAGGAAACATATCAAAGGTTGCGGTAAGATGGTAAATAAGGGTAGACAATGGAGATATATATGAATAACATATACATATGGTTTTGTAGAAACGAGCAAAAAAATTTATTACATAAACAACATATCAAAGATCATAATATTGAGTCAGGGAATAAATATTGGTAGTCCATAAAACCTAAATCATAATTAAATAAATAACATTATCCAGGAAAGAATAACATTATATTGATATATAAAATTATTACATGTACATAAGAATAGAAAATAATTTCCATAGTATTGTATGCTCATTCCAAAAATATAAGAGCATTGTATCGAATGCTACACCCCCAGGGTGGGGAACACCGACATCCCCATCTGAAGTCCATTACTCATAGTGGAAAGGGTTCACTTCTCAAATAATCATAGCAGTCAAGGTTCACTCCCAATACCACCATAGTGTACATAGTCCCTTACTAAACCGGGTTCACTCCCTCTTCCATCCATGTCTTGTTTGTTTGGTTTTACTCCTCCTTTCATTCCATTCTATATCGTTATATATAAATATTTACAAAATTAATTGGTGTGGTCTATTGGTCCCACACTTTTCATTATAAAAACAATATTTATGTGTGGCATAAAATCATAAACATTAATAATATTATATCCCAGGAAATGAAATGTTTTTCATTAACATTTTATCATATTAAGACTTATAGATAAGATACTTGATTCATAAAAATTTCATTATTTCAGCATAGTATAACCTGTGGAAAACAAATGGGTTTCAATTTAAATGTATCATGGTATAAAATATGGAAGGGATATGGGTTTCATAAAAATCATTTCATCATTAACATAGTACCATTTAGAGAAATAATAATTATGGAATTCATGGATCATATCCCTAGTATAAAATTGGTAACATCATTTGAAGTAATTTTAGATGGAAAATAATTTAGATCATTTAAAAAATTTCTTGATAAGAATATCCCTTTTGCATTGGAATATGATTTATAAAACAGAAAATTATGGAATAACATATTATTTGAAAATTTAAAAAAACATATAATGGAATATTTTAAATTCATATAAATTTTTTTTTGAGAGAAATATCCATTCTACTATAAAAATTTATTTTTAAAAACATAAAAAACTTCCAAATTCCGTTTCACTTTGAAAAAATGGATTTAATATATATATTTTTAAAAATATTAAGGAATGTATTTTATTTTAAAGGAACATTGATTATTTATTTTTGATGCTTAAAATATTTGAGCAGTTATGATAGCAAAATATATTGTACAGGCCATGCATGTTATAAATAATGATTATTTTCACATTTTCAGTAAAACCCAACAAAAATTGTTTTGGAAAATGAAATGAGGACTAATTTAAAAAAACATTTGTAAAAATTCAATCGTGATTAAAAATGAAATTTAAAAATCATATGTTATTAAATAAAAAAATTATATCATTTTTAGAAAACTTTTTTTATGAAAATTGATATCTGGAAGATGATAAATATAAATCCTAGTTTTATTAAAAAAATTCACAATTATTAAGTCAAAAAGAGAATAATAATTGTAAAATTACTTGAATATATCATGAATAATATGTTTTTAATAATATTACTATGAATTTGTAGAGGTGTATTGTGATATTTTGAAATTTAAAACTTAATCATAATCAATCCCAATAAATTATTATATGGTTACATAATATCATTACCTCATTGGTAACATTTAATCATATGAACCGTGAAGGAATAACATAAAATGAAACATAAAATATAATTATGATGAATAAATTCATGATATTACATTTCAAAGAGTATTTATATAGACCACATGAAAGAATATAGATGCAAAATAGAACATACATCTCCTAGAATCCAAATTGAGAAAAAACCATTTTCTCTTTTGTAACAATTGAACCATTAAAACCATGAAAGAGATATAAAAATTAAATATTTAAATCCAGATATTTTTATATATACTAATAATAAAATAAATTCACGATAAATATATACATCACATAAAAGAAATCAGTGGTGAATAAGGCATGTCTCTTCCAGATGTAAAAAGTGTGCTATAAATTCTTTACCTTAAGTCTTGAATTTTATTATACACATTAACAATAAGATATAATAATTATAATATTATTATAAATATATTAATTAAACATATTAAAATATATCCTTCCATATATGATTTTATTTTGACCCATTATTACCATTTTATTAACAATTCCATGTTAATGTTACGTTTCAGGTAATAACTACTTGTTTCTATTTGATTTGATTTGAAATTTGTTATCCTATTACATAGATCATGGATTAATAATATTATTAATTTTAACCATAAAATAAATATAATATATATTAATTATATATGTATTTAAATTAATATATATAGTTTATTGATAAAAAGTAAAACACATCATCTATGGAGACGGTAGGTCGTACGCAGAAAATATTGTTGTCCCAAATTTTTTATTAGATTGAACTAAATTAAAATGATATATTATAATTTAAAAGCAATTTATATATTATATATTTGACATATTATCATTAAAACTATCCCTGAATCATTCCTTGTAAAGCGTGAATGAATCACATTGTTTCAAAGAGCAACAGTCCACTAAACACACTAACGATGAATTAATAACCCATTTGATATATGTCAAGATGGTTTTGGGTCATGAAAATCATATAACAATATCTTATTATATCATACATAATGATTTTATTATATAATCATGTTATAATAATAATATCAAAATGTGGAGGAATAAATAAAAACAGTTTACTATGAAATTTACCTCTTCTTCAGGTATCGTCATTGGGTTTTCATTGAAATGATTCCTAGAATGCAGTTATGACCAAAATAAGACTTATAGGATTCGAAGAGGGAATTTTAGAAGTGATTGTGGAATTTATTTTCTAAACTAAATATGTTTGAATGTGTGAGGAGGAGAGGATAAGTGTGTCCTTTTATAAATGGGGGAGAGTACATACTTGGGGTTTTTGAAAATAATTGACTGCCCCAACTTTTTTAAATTTATAAAAGGGTAAAAAAATGAAGCATTATAAAACCATAGATGTATTATTTCCTAAATATGTCCAAAAAATAGTTTTTATAAATGTTTATGGGCAATTATTACTCCTATAAATTTAATTTAACCCCTTAACAAACATATTTTTACCTGAACTGTATCAATTAAATTTTCATATATTAACTTTGAACTTTGATAAAAAAATTATTTTGACCTCGTTATATCTTATAAATTGTATTATTAAAATCATGGAATCTATTTTTTCAAAATTCCATTCATGTAAGTTAAATTTATAAAAAAAATTAATCATGCTTACGCAATAAGAAAGCTGGTTTTTAAATATAAAAAGTTCAAATGTTTGAAATGTTTCTATAAAAAATGTCAAAATTATATTAATTAAAATGAACTTAATTGGATTAATTAATTTAAAATTGAAAATTTTTTACATTAATGTAAATTAAATATTAACTTCAAATTATAAATAATTTAAATTGAATTACAATTTTCATTTAGAATTTATTGTTTTCACTATTTAGTAAAAAAAATATTGTTAAAATCCCAAAAATTTAATATAAGAGACTTTTGAAATTATGATTTAAATAGTTTATTTTATTTTATAAAATAAAATATCAAAAAAATTTAATGTTTAATTTTATTATTAGTGAAAATAAATTTGACAGAGCGTTTCATTAGATAAATATATTTTTAAACCGTAAAACAAGAATTTTTTTCATATATATGAAATATATAAGATAAATTTTGGACATTTTATTGAATATATAATATATAAAATTCATTAAAATAAATAACAAAAATATATTGTGTTATTTTATTTATATAATACACAATTCTATTCATAAAATTGTTTCCCAATGAAATATTTCTTTTTATTTTAAAAGGAGTTTTTTTTAATTTATAATTAATTATTCACCTGAAAATTCATTTTATATACATGTGTAATCTATATTTTCATAATTTATTTAATCTCATTCAAAATATTCATTTTAATGGTTATGTTTCAACCATCATATTAAATAATATTATTTTAATAATTTCATGTTTAATTAAAATCAATATTTTTTGTAATGTAAACAAATATAGGTATTTCATAGAATGAATGAAAAAGTTAGTGATGTGTGTGATTAAATAAAAACAAATTATTTCATTTAAAGATAAATATTTAATATAATAAATTAATAATATATATATATATATAAATTACATGGTGTTTCATTTGACCCTTTCCTCCCTTTAAAATCAAATTTCCATTGAAATTCGTCTCGAACATCAGAGGTTTTACATTTGAAAATACCTTCATAGAAACCGACATCAAACAAATTAATGATAAAAATTATCTTAAATTTGGGAATATAGAAATATAAATCATACAATATTTAATTCATAACGCGGTTTCTACAGAGGAGATCATAGGTTAGAAGTGAATATTTGGACATTGAATAGAATAATAAATAATTTAAGAGAGTGATATAGATCATTAATCACATTAAATTGGGTGGTATAGTGAGTTTTAAGGGTGAAAGATATAAAACAAAGATGAATGAAAGAGGTAATTGATATTATAAAATATTATTATATTATGAAATTTTTTTTTTTGAAAACATATTCTTGAACTTATATACTTTTCGTGAGAAGATATACATAATTGATTTAATTCAATTTCGCAAGAACTCTCTCGCCCTTTGGTTGTTCCTTGATCAATTTCCAGTTCATATCTCAATCGAATAAGGAAAGGTGAGTTTTTTTTTTCTTGAACCAATAACAGATCATAGGATCCCAAAATATATTGATAATTAATTCCTTATACCTCTAGTGATCACCACACAAAAATGATAGAATAGGTTATCAAATATAAATAAATCATTACATGGGTTAGTAGTACATAAATATCTAAAACTTCATCTGAATTTTAACTTAATCCATTCTATAAATTGTTTAATGTATTATCCATACAAAGGATTAGAATCATAATCTCCAGAAAAATGGTCACGAATTATCTAAAATGAACTTATCTTTATTTCCTATATTTCATAATGTGGATCTTGATTTTCACATATCAGACATGTGAATACCTTCATTATGTATTATCTGGAAATAAGGTCATAATATGTTTTACCATAAAACCTCATTAAAAACATTAATTATTAATTATTCATTAAATAAAACAAATATTCATAGACATATTTCATAGATCCAATAATGTAGTAATCTCCAACAATGTTAACATAAACCAATTTTTCCAGAAATCATTAATCAGTTCCAGGACATAAATATTATCCAATTTACATTATCCAAATCAATAATATCATTTAATAACATCATTATCATAATTCAGGGAACATGATACATTTTATGTTTAACTTACTCATGTATTCACATTGAATATCGCAATTCTATTAAATAGTTTTTTATCTATTTTGCATCATTCAACATATTCATTCAAATACATAATGAAAAACGTTTACTAAACATTCCATATTCATTTAAAAATTAATATAACATAATTCATGAATCCAAATAAAAAAAATAAATTAATAAATTCTATTCAATTATTATCATTGAATATTTACTTCATTATTCATGAAAAAAAAATATTGGGTTAGGGAATCATTTTGGGTAATACCCATGATCCCCAAAATAACACACTGAACTAATCAATTTTTTGTCACTATATAAACATCATTTTATCATAGATAAAATATTCCTTTCCATTTGAGTTATTTTCTCATCTTATTCTTCCCACATTCATGACATTTATGTAGATTAATCTTCTTTCAATAATTCTCAATACCATATAAATGTTTATAAAATTGCATCAGTCTCTAAGTCGATCTGTTAGAATTATCATCAATGTTTACTTTTTTTATCATATATAATGATGTATAATTCAGAATAATCACTACATATTTTAATCTATTCATTACCCAATTTGGTTTCTCATTGCTACATAATTACCCTTCATATTCAATTTTCACATGATTCCTTTTGGTTTCAGCTATTGTCTAAAACTAAAGATATATTGTGAGAAACACAAAACATTTCGGAATATTGCATAATCATTAAAAAAATTATAATATGTTTAAATCATAAAACCATTTTTATTATCTATGACACCATAGGTTTATCATCAGTCATTCATAGTCATCATCTATTTTAATAATCCATCATGGCTCGTAATGATTTTATAAATTCATAAATAATAACCATTGCTGGTGTCAATGAATATGTGGAGAACGATACATTGTTGTTCACGAGGTGATTATCATGTATAGTTTAATGTTACCATTTTGAGTTTGTTTCCTAAGGCACCTCTATTCCAGAGCCACATCCACATATAATATCTAGACTAGGTTGTAATTTCAAAAAGGCCAGTCACTCTATCCTATTCAAAAATTCCATAACATTTTCATATACATCGACCCGACATTAGAATTATCTTTTGGTAAATTGCTATAAATATCCATAGAAATGACCCTAGGAATTTTTCTATAGTTTTCTCATCCTAGTTTTTAGATATTAAATAAACCCATCATTTGATAACAATAATAATGACCCAGGATTCTCATACATGAATATTAAATATTTTTTTATGAATATTCATCACAATAAACACACACATGCTTGAGGACAATAATAGTTTAGTGTCTTTGGAAACATGTAACTAAATCTTCTGATCTTCTGAAGGATCTTAAATATCTCCCATTATGAACTTCCCATGAGGTTCTTTTATATGTACCCCCTATATAAATCCATTCTTCATAACATGGTGTAAGTAATTCAAAGAAAGGGTGAGATAAAATGAAAAGTAAGGGAAAACAATGGATAAAATCATTTCCATAGTAGCAGAAGCTCATTAACAAAACATATAATGGGACTGTATTGGTTGAAACACCTACTTGGAGGAACACACACACATTATCTGTGGGATCTCTTTTTTATAGTGGAATTATTTGACTCCCAACCTATCCTAATAGTCATGTTTTAATCTCAATACCATCATAGTTTAAAAATTATCCTATTAAACTAGGTTCACTTCGCATTCTAGCACTATTTTACTAAACTGGGTTCACTCTCTGTTTCTATCTTGTTAATCTGAAGCGATATAAATCATTACTCATTGAATTATAGGGAGGTATAGGTCCCACCACATAACAAAAACTATATTTATTTGTTCCAAAGGGACCATAAAAATTAATCATGTCATAACCTATAAAATGAAAGAGGTTTCATAATCATTTCATCGTATCATAAACTCTGTAAAAGCCATAGATTTTAATATAATTTTATTATTTCATTAAAGAATAACTTGTGGAAACTAAGTGAACATCATAAAAATTTTATCATTTTATAACCCATGGAAGAGTGGCTAATTAGTTAAACATCATTCCATCCTAAAAATAATAACATTTAGATAAATAATAAGAATGGTATCCATGGATAATATCCCATATAATGAATTGGAAACATCAGTAAATTTCATTTAAATAGAAATTGGTTTTGACCATTTAAAAATTTTCTTGATGAGAATATTATTTCTCATTTGAAATAATATGTTTAAAACGTTTTTTTTAAACTATTATTTTTATAAATAACTTTGAAAAGAAATAAAATAATATTTGTTATATCATTCAACACATTTCTTGAGAGAAATATAGTTTCTTCTATGAAAAATTATTTTTTAAAACAAAAACCACATTCGAAATTTTTTTCACTTGGGTAATATTTATTTTAAATATAGAATTTCATCAAATATTTAGTATATTAATTTAAATGAAATGAAAATTTCAAACTATTAACTACTATTTAAGTCACTACATTCACATCATATAATGAAATAATGTGTATGTTGTGAAGTTAAAAAAATATTTCTTTCACATTTTTTGTAAAAATTCAAAGGGAATTATTTATGAAAGTGTCATGAAAAATATTTTTATTTTTATTTTTTAAAAATTAAAACATTTGTATATATTAATTTTAAAAATAAAACAATTTTATATCATATTTTCAATACATTGTTTTTTTATGAAAAATGATTTTCAATCGAAGTGAAAAATAAATTAGGGTTTTCAAAAACAATTTACAAATTCTATCAAGTAAAAAAAATTTAAAATGGTAAAATTAAACAAAAATATCATGAACAAAAATAGAAAAAAATAATCGTTATAATTATTAGGAGGTAGATCATGGGATTCTAATGTTGAAGACTAAATTCTAACCGATCCCAATAAATTATGATATTGTAACATAAAATATTTACCACTTTGAAAAGATTAAATAATAAGCCCCGAAAATAAAAACATAAATTGAAACATAAAATATCATGATGATTAATAAGTTCGTGTAATTAAATTTCAACGTGTTTTTATATACACAACGTGAAATATTATAGGTTCATAACATAACTGATGTCTCAAGAAAAGAAATTTGAGACTAAAAATCACTTTCCACTTTGGTATCGATTGAACTATGAGACCTCGGAAAGAAAAATCCTAAAGTTGATATATGGATCCCCATTATTTTAAGGGTAATCATCATAAAATAAATTCTTGTGTATTATATAAACAACATAAAATAAACAGTTGGTGAATATGGAATGTGTCTCACAAAAGTAAAAATTGATACAAAAATCCCATATATCAAGTCATGACTTATGTCATACAGATTAAAAAAACATTTATAATAAATAAATTTTATTATAAATCTATTAAAAACAATATTACTATATATCATAACATATATTATTTTCTAAAAAACTGTTATGACTTGATTATTATCAATTTCCTTTTAATGTTAAATTTTGAGTGGTGGGGTTTTTTTATTTGTTTTGACTTGTCATTTTCGGTTCAATAACATAGATTTTCATAAAAGAAAATGGGATTCCATCAAAACCAAAAACTAACCCCTCACAAGACATATCCTAAAGAAAATTCATGATCCACACATGATTTTAACTTGTTCCAAGCATCAAAATAATCACAATGGGAATGTTTTATCCCAATTAAATCCAATATCAAATCAAAACAAACTGATCTCATGGTAATAATCCATTAATAACTAAATATCAATAAATATAAAATCTAATATCAATAAAACATCTAGTGAATAAAATATATACTACTTAAAATCTCAATATAAATCCCAAAACATAGTCTCTATGTTGCCTCTTGGTCCCCACCAACCATAATACCTATATGCTCCCATGGAGAGCTACCAAACCAGAATCATACACCAACAAAGTAGATTGGGTCTACCTACACAGAATGGTATAAGTTGGGTGTGAGCCTAAACAGATCATTAGGAAATCACTAATGATTAAATGAATTTCCATTTACAAAATAGTCTTAAGACATGGGTTTTAAATAAAATTATAAATATTATTTTAAATATTTTAACCAAATAAATAACCATTCCAACAAATTCAATTTTTTTTAAAAAAACTTGAATCATTACTCAAATATATGTTGTAATTTTCTACAACCCAGTTCAATACAAAATTCCAAAATTTAATCCATACCAAATGAAAAAAAGAGGATTATGATGAAATTTGATGAAATAAAATAGATAATATAAACTAACATGGATAATATCCAAAGGTTTCATAATCTTTTATTTATCATATCAATAGATAATCACTGGAATTTATTGAACAAACCTAAAAGAATCCTTGGTCGTACCCAATTCGGACTCAGATGCCTATATATGTTGTATCTCAGTAGTCAATAACCATGCATGGCCTTGTCCCACCAACCCTTATAAATTTAATGGGGGTATCAACCCATCTACTCATGGTAAAAAAGAAACCATCACTCTACCATCTTATGGACACCTCATAATCACATGATAGTAATAACGATACATAGTAGAATGAGAGGTCATCACTTGCATGGCTCACCTAACCTCCCACTACAGAAAATTCATACCACAACCAAAGACACCACCCAAAAAACAACCCACATCTTGAAAAATCTTCCATAGGTGTTCGATTCTCACAATAATCCATAAAAAAATTGTCAAAGTGGCCTTAAAATCATATTAGTTTGAAAAAAAATTCCCCAAAACCAAAAAATATCTACTAGGCCTTCATCATTTCCATTTCAAACCCATTTACTAATCCATTTCGTAGATGTTGTAAAATAATTAATAATATGAGAAGTTATAAACATGACATGACACCAATCGTTATCCAAATCATATCCCTACATCCAAATTGGCCTCCAACAACATTTTGAAAAACACAAATGAAAAAATAATTCATGATAATATCCCATTTACCATGTTTATAAACATAAAAAATCTATTTGGGAATACATTTTACACCACATGCACAATTTATTAAATAATTTTTTATAACACTACATGACGAACACTTGAACAAACCAAAAATCTCTATGGGAATAGCATTATTAGAATTCAAATTCACATTAAAAACATTTATAACCTTATTTACAGTACATTCACAATATAGTGATTCATTTACAAATTAAAACAAATAATCTCACTTGAAAAAATGCCATTTATTTTTGAAATCACACTTTCAAAACATACACACCTTAATTTATCTTAGACACATCATTTTAAAGAAATGTCACATTTTTTAAAACAATACAACAACCACATGTAAGATGCATTCCATAAAATTCACCCATTAACACAAACAATGACAAATTTTCAATCTAATAATTATATCACATCATAACCAAGGATTAACACCACTCAAAACTCACAATTTCATTTTTAAAGAAAAATTTACCTTTTGACAAACACCTTGAATTCCTAAATATTTTACATGACTAAATTAACTGCCTTTAAATCATACCACAATTCTATGAAAACCCATTATAATTTATATAAAAATACCCAAGCATAATATGGAATCATCCAAAAAGTAAATGGATGAAAACACTTACCTCAACAATGTGATAATGTAACCAATCTTAGGGAGATAGAATATTCATGCCCGAGTGAAAATCCCCATACCCTATCATCCATGAAATCGAATCATAATCCAAACCTAACAGTTATGTTTTGACCATGCTGGAAATAACACTAGTTGAAACCATGAAAAATACAGGGAATGGAGAGGTTAATATAAAATCAATAAAAAAATCCAAACAAACATACCTAGGAACCTTCAAGTGGATTCGAAAAATTGATGGGATGTATGGAATGTAGATCTTCAAGGACCCCCGGCTTCACCAAGGTCTATCAAGGGAGGAAAATCCAGAAATGGGGTTAAAACACCATTGGGGAAAACATGGAATTTCATATTTTTTTGAATCAAGGCACCATATAATGTTTGGAAGCATGGTTTTCCAAACCATACACAAACCATTAGGGTTACACTATCCAAATTTACCGACCTATAACATAGTTTTCACATGGTTTCTCAAACGATGCACAACCTTTATTCCATTATCATATAACCTAAAACAATATGAATGGTTTTATGGAATAGGGATCATGATTTACTTTAACTATCCATAGGCCTTTTTCTAGCAGCTGTCATGCCCAAAAAGTCAATTTTCAGTAAAAGCTATGAATTTTAAATTTGGGATCAACCCAAACCTCATACACAATACCCAAATCAAACAAATGAATGAAATAAAAGAACATAATGTTTGGGATGTGATAATACTCCCACCTAAAAACACTTTTCCCTCAATAAATTCACAAAGTCAGAAGATAAATGAAACTTTATTCCACGCCCAATCAAAACAAAATGAAATCATGAACCTTGAGGTGGCCTTTCACACCACAAGACTCAGTAGACTAACATATAGTAAACCAAAACAAAAATAACCATAATAGAACATGATTGGGTTTTCCCAAACGTAATAAATGGACTATAATTGAAACTTTAAAAATCATAACACCATCCCGAACTCCCAACACCATCAAAAACCCCTCAATATAAGTGGAAGCCTATGGAAGATATCTAAACAAAATAGCGAAAAAAAATGCAAACCATAAATTCCAAAAAATGAAACCATATCCAAAAAAGAAAAACGAAAAACAATACCAACACACAAAAGAGATAATCACAAGGATGAAGAAACAACCAATTTGAGTCACACATTTAGATAAAAATAACTACACATATTAAAATAGAACTACTCTATCACACAATTATAATGAAATAATGAACTTATAATAGAGGAAAAAACAAAACAAGAAAAACTCACATGTATCCTCTCCAAAAATGGGGATAGAAACTAAGACAATGTTACACCCCATGTAACGACCCAAAATTTCATTAATGGAAAATCCCTCTTGATCTAGTTAAAGGTTTCATTATAAAAAAATGTTTTTATAAGATGTCAACTTATTTAGTTTAACGTTAAGATTTGTGACCGTTACTTTTATAGCCGTTAAACAGTGATCATCTGGGTAGTTTAAATATAAGGCTTTAACGAACCAATTTTCTACTCAGACAAAGGAAGCGATGGCCTCATCCAGTAGAATTTCCCCTTACGAAGCCCATTTGTCAGAGCTCGGAAAGGAGGTGGCGTCTTTGGGCTTTGCCCTTGACCAATCCCAAGCTAAGCTTCATCAAGTCAAGCTCGAACGTGATCGTCTACGGGAAAAATGGAAGTTGATAGAGATTACCACTCGAGCGATGTTATCCAAGCAACCCCAAGAGTCTGTCACCATCGCACACCTTACCCTTAGGTCTTATGCGGCTATTTTAAGGGGTTATGTAACAAATAAGTAGCACCATGTTCATGTACATTATTTTTTTGTATATAATAATGAATATAATTTCTAGTCATTTTTGATACATTGTAATTAGTTTTTAAAGTACAAACGGTGTTTTTAGTTATTATTTAATTAAGAATTATATTTTATTAAATTAAAGGATTTTTGAATTAAATAATATTTTAATAAAATAATATTATTAATATTAAATTAATTTTTATTAAATATAAATGATCTTATAATTTTATGAATGCAATTAAAATTTTTATTAAGGTTCCAAATCCATTTCTGTCAAAACCCATGAATTTTTTATAAATGTCGGTTTTTATTTTAAAAGTAAAAATTGAAATATTTAGAAAATTATTTAGATAAAATAAATATTATTTTTGGAATCAGGATGTCGAAATTATCCAACGGTGAATTTTTCATAATTTTCTGAGACAGTCAAATTTTTGGGTAAAAATTAAATACCATTTAAATATATAATGTGTTTTATGACATCATAATGACCCAATGGTGATATAATAAAATACCATAATCCTTATGTTCGGCCAATATGTGTTTTATGATTAAAATAATGAGGTTTTGGGTTTGTTTGACTCACTTTTCAAAGCATTAATGGAGCCCTCAAGAGTTATTCAACACTTTGCCTTTTTAAATTAATTTCCATGGGAGTGTGACTCACCTCCACATAAGAAACCCTAATTTTTTAATAAGTTCGGACCTTGGAATTGTAAAATATTTTTTTCCTCTTTCCTTTTCCAGAAACCATGGGCAAATACCATGGGATGGTTTGTGGTTTGGATTATTTTAATATAAGGGGTCCCAAACCTAAATAATAATGAATTCTCTCACCTTTCCTATATAAACCCACCCAAGATCCCACTTCCTCCTCACTCAAAGCCCTTGAAGTTCGTCCAACCTCTTCCCTACTCTCTCCAGAATCCTCTCAAGGTGCCCCAAGCTCCCAAGAAGCCTCTCACAAGCCTCTCTCTAGCCTTTGGAAGCACACTTCCAAGTAAGGGGTTTTCTTCCTTTCTAATTTTTTTGTCAATTTTCTTAAAGTTGTATTTCCCTTTTTATTTCAATTATGAATGTTGGGGTATGGTTTATCACCTCCCCCATACTGCCCTCTTATTGTTTGAATGATGGGATAACCCTTTCTCTCTCATTAAATGCCTCCCATGTACACCCGTTACTATGCCGAAATTCCGAAAGGAACTTCTCTCTCTTCTTTTACATTTAAGCAATACTTTTGTATCATGAATCTAAATTCCATTTATATTGTTGGGACATGTATATATATGATCTCCTTACTTTCCATTACATGTAAATATGATTAGGAACCCCTTTCTCTCTCATCAACCTTTTTTATGAATTCTTATGTCACGCTGTTACGCTGCCGAAATCGCACCGATTTTCTAAGCCAATGTCTTTGTGTAGTGAATACCATGCCCATTTCTCCATCAAGGGTATTCACCTTTATGCACATTTACATATTGATTATAAAGTTTCATGTATTAATTCCACATTCCTTTGTCGTGGAAGAAATAATTATGTTTTATGAATCCATGCTTTATGATCCATGTGGCACACTTATGCATGAAATGAAATGTTTAAGAAGGGTGCGCCCTTTATAGCGCTCCAATGCATTGGGTAAATTATAGTATCATGATACGTCATGTGAAATGAGTGTTGAATCATGCTAATTCAAGTGCAACGAGGGTTTACTCATGCTTCAAGTGCAATGAGGGTTTACTCATGCTCCATGTGCAATGAGCCTTGGCTCATGCTAATTCAATGTTAAGTGTTGTTGCCACATTTCCATGTTATGATTATCATGCTTTATCATGCCTTTATGTTCATGTCTCTCTTATGCGCTATTGATATGCCTATTGCCTAACATGTATTGTACTCCTCATGTTATTCATTGTGTACTCCCTTACTGGGCTTTATAGCTCACCCTTTTCTTATGCATGTCCTCAGGTTATCCCATGCAATGCTAAGTACAAAGGAATGTAGTGGTCATGTAAAGGAAGTTTTCAATAAGGATGTTGTATTTCAAGTTTAAAGTTTTTATGTAATGATCCTAAGCCCCAAATACACTAAACCTCTCGATCTTCTTTGTTGTATCAAGTGAAGTTTTATGTAATAAAGCATGTTTAAGTTTTAATAAAAAGCAGGGTTGTCATAGTTGGTATCAGAGGATAGGTTTAGTTATTTTTGGGATTAGGAAACCTAGTAAAGCCTTAGATACAAGACTAAGAATAATAAAAACATCCCTAAATGTTGGTAAATACTAAGTATGTGGTTTATCAAACAAATACATCCCTGTCTGGATACGAGCAGGTAGAGGCGGCTCTGGCACAGATGTATCCTAGGGGTAAACCCCGAAAACACCGCTTTGAGCTAGACTCGAACGGGAACTGGTGCACGACAACGGGCCTTGCTACACTCTTGGTTACGACACTCCCGGGGGATATGTTTTGATAAATTCACAATCTTAGTATGAACCCTTAGTAAGGGAAAAATGCCCCTAAGAATATATGTTAGAAGGAAGATCATGAAAAGCTTGGATTGAATCCTATAGACTCATGAGTTAAAGAGATTAAAGTTTATTTATAAGTCATCAACTTTTGTCTTTGGATTACCCTTTATGTGTTACCCCTAACTATCCTTTTATTCCAGCCAATGGTCGGTAATAGGAGAACTCAGGCTAACAACCATTGTGAAGATCAGTGTGATGATTGTACTTATGAGATGCCCAATCCAATGGGAGTGGGAATCGCGAACTTTGTCACGCTTCTCTCTCAGCTAACTCGAGTTTTGAATAGAAACACTAGTCAAGAGGAACGTTCAACCCCCCCTAAGAAAGAACAAGTCACTATTGAAAGCTTCATGAGACAAAGGCCTCCTACTTTTAGTGGATCATCCGATCCCACGATTGCGGAACAATAGATCAACTCCATTGAAAAGATATTCTCCAT
Organism: Viscum album; assembly: GCA_963277665.1. NCBI lineage: Eukaryota > Viridiplantae > Streptophyta > Magnoliopsida > Santalales > Viscaceae > Viscum > Viscum album. The sequence continues at coordinate 1,871,705,401 of OY728159.1, forward strand.
CCTCCAATGCTCTGAAAAAGAGAAGGTTCTCCTGGCGGCTTATCGTATAGAGGGTGAAGTTGATCAATGTTGGACGTTGATCAAAAATACGAAGCCTGAGGAGGAGATCAAGGCTTTGGAATGGAAGGTATTCTGGAAGATGTTTTTTGATAAATATTTTCCACGCACAATCCGTCTTAAGATGGAAAGGTACTTCCTTTCCCTCAAGCAGAAAGATGAGGAATCTGTGGGGGCGTACGAGGCAAACTTCACAAGGCTTGCACGATACGCTTCCGGCTTTGTCGTTACCCCCGAATGCAAGGTTGACCGCTTCTTTGTTGGGCTGAAGCCTAGCTTGCGGAAAGCATTAGCGATCCGTGACTTCGACAACTATGAGAAAATTGTCCGATGTGCCCTCAAGGTTGAAATGGAGATCGGAGAATCACAGGGGTATCATGGGGACAAGAAGCGGAAGGTGGACTTCAATGCTGGTGGTCCGATGGATAAATCCAACGGCGCTAAGAAATTCCAGCACCCCACATGCCAAAAGTGTGGAAAAAAGCATCCTGGAAATTGTCTTAGGGGGACAAGAAAATTCTTTAAGTGTGGAATAGAAGGGCACCTAGCTGTTAACTGTCAGCAAGAAGGACCTGCGGCTGCGACGGAGGGGAGGAACGCTCCGTTCGAACCTCAACGCATTGTTCAATGATTCACATGCAAAGAACCGGGTCATTTTGCGAATCAGTGCCCTAATCCAAGGGTTATCAGAGGCAATCAACAACCTCCAAGACACCAAGGAAGAGCTTTTGCCATCACTTCTGCCGAAGTGAACCCCGACAACGAAGTGGTGACAGGTACGCTAGTTATTCATTCATGAATAGCGAACATACTTTTTGATTCAGGTTCTACGAATTCCTTTATATCTCAAAAGTTTAGTAGAACAATCCCTACACCACCACAAATCCTGGAAGTAAAGATGTCGGTGAGTACGGCAAATGGGGCAATCATTGTATCCCATGAGTATAAGTCCTCCCCTGTTATTATCTGTGGATTGAATTTCCCGGCGAACCTCATCATACTCCCTTTGGTGGAATTTGATGCAATTCTTGGCATGGATTGGCTTTCCTTATATAGAGCCAACATAAATTGTCAGGAGAGGGAAATCACACTCCATTTGGAAAATCGACCCCCGATTCATTACAAGTGTCAGGAGGAAGATGAATCTCCTTTAGCTCCATCATCTCAAGCATGGATATTACTGCCTTATGAGCACGCATATCTGGCTCAGATGATTGAGTCCAAGGAAGAAACCACCCTTGAAGAAATGCCTATTGTGAGGGAATTCGCTGAAGTATTTCCCGAGGAACTTCCTGGTCTTCCTCCAAGAAGAGATGTTGAGTTCTCAATTGAACTGATACCTGGGGCGCTACCAATATCCAAGACTCCATATAGAATGGATGTGGTTGAGCTTGAAGAACTGAAGAAACAACTATAGGAGAATCTGGATAAAGGGTTTATACGCCCAAGTGAATCACCATGGGGTGCACCAGTCCTCTTCGTCAAGAAGAAGGTTGGGTCAATGCGGCTTTGCATCGATTATCGTGAACTTAACAAAATCATGATAAAGAACAAGTATCCTCTCCCAAGAATCGATGACTTGTTTGATCAGCTGCGTGGAGAACAATACTTCTCCAAGGTCGACTTGCGGTCGGGATATTATCAAGTAAGGGTGAAGAAGGAAGATATCCCCAAGACTGCTTTTCGTACAAGGTACGGGCACTATGAATTCATAGTAATGCCTTTCGGACTCCCCAATGCTCCAGCAATATTCATGGACTTGATGAATAGAGTCTTTAGAGATTACCTAGACAAATTTGTGGTAGTCTTTATAGATGATATTCTAATATACTCCAAAACCAAGGAGGACCATGAGGAGCATTTAAAAACTGTACTAGAGACATTGCGCAAGGAGAAGCTCTATGGAAAGTACAGCAATTGTGAGTTTTGGTTGAAGGAAGTCTCATTCTTGGGCCATATCATCACAAGAAATGGGATATCTGTGGACCCCTCCAAAACAGATTCAATTGAGGGATGGCCGAGGCCAACATCAGTAACTGATATCCGTAGCTTCTTGGGGTTAGCTGGATATTATCGACGATTTGTGAGAAACTTCTAATGATTGTACAACCCTCTTACCAAGCTAACTCGAAAGGGAGTAAAGTTTCCTTGGAGTGATGAATGCGAAGAAAGCTTCAAGGAGTTGAAAAGGAGGCTTATCACTGCACCTGTTCTCACTTTACCCACAAGTGGGGAGCTTTTTGTGGTATTCAGTGATGCTTCGAAGAAGGGCTTAGGATGTGTTCTGATGCAGAATGATAAAGTGATATCCTATGCCTCAAGTCAGTTGAAAATCCATGAGTGAAACTATCCAACGCATGATCTGGAGTTGGCAGTGGTGATCTTTGCCTTGAAAATCTGGCGGCATTATCTCTATGGAAAGAAATGTGAGATATATACTGACCACAAGAGTCTTAAATATATATTCACACAGAAAGAGCTTAATATGCGCCAGAGAAGATGGATAGAGCTCATAAAGGATTATGACTGTTCAATACATTACCACCCTGGGAAGGCGAACAAGGTGGCGGATGCCCTAAGTAGAAAGGATCCAGCAATTCTATCAATGATGAGAATTGAGAAGGATCCAATCTTCTTAGACTTGATGAAGATGGACGTGGGAATCATAAAGAAGGGAACATCATCAATCCTTTCACAAATGATTGCTCAACCATCTCTTTTGGAAAGGTTAAAGGATGCTCAAAAGGATGATGCGAGAATCCAAGAAAAAGTGGAAGCTATCAAAAAGGAAAAATCCTCAGAGTTTAATGTTAATGAAGAAGGAATTGTGCGGTTTGGGAAAAGACTATGTGTCACATCATGTTCGGAGCTGAAGAAGGAACTTTTGGATGATGCACAAAGTTCAAATTTCTCTATTCACCCGGGGAGCACGAAGATGTATCGAGATATCCGAGAAAACTTTTGGTGGGATAATATGAAGAAGGAGATCGCCGAATATACATCAATGTGCCTGGTGTGTCAGCAAGTGAAGGCAGAGAGGCAGAAGTCTAAGGGGATGATGCAACCATTGCCCATACCAGAATGGAAATGGGAGAACATCACCATGGACTTCGTCACTGGACTTCCAAGTACATCCAAAAGCAACAATGCAATCTGGGTTATTGTGGATCATCTTACAAAGACTGCACACTTCATTGCTATTCAAGAGGATTTCTCTTTGGATCAACTGGAACAGATATATATCAGGGAAGTGGTACGGTTGCATGGAGTACCACTATCTATTGTGTCTGACCGAGATCCAAGATTTACCTCTAAGTTTTGGAAGAGTCTTCAACATGCTCTGAATACTGAACTGAACTTCAGTACGGCCTATCATCCTCAAACTGATGGCCAATCCGAGCGGACTATCCAAACACTTGAGGATATGTTGAGAGCGTGCTCAATGGACTTTAAAGGAGGATGGGATCAACATCTTCCTCTAGTTGAGTTCTCTTATAATAATAGTTTCCACTCGAGCATCCAAATGGCACCATATGAAGCCCTGTATGGGAAAAGGTGTAGAACAGCGGCATGTTGGGATGAGGTCGGTGAACGTAAGTTGCTTGCACCAGAAATGGTCGAAGAAATGGTGGAGAAGGTGAAAACCATTCAGCAGCATATCAAGGCAGCCCAAAGTCGACAGAAGAGTTATGCAGATAATCGTCGATGAGACCTTGAGTTTAAAGTCGGAGACATGGTGTTTTTACGCATATCTCCATGGAAGAAGGTCATGAGGTTTGGAAAGAAAGGGAATTTAAGTCCAAGGTACATCGGCCCATTCGAGATTCTTGATCGTGTTGGGGTTGTGGCCTATCGACTAGCACTTCCACCTACTATGGACAAGGTGCATGATGTCTTCCATGTATCCCTCTTAAGGAAGTACATACCAAACCCTTCACATGTACTATCTTCCGAGGTGGTACAATTAGAAGACGATATTTCTTATGAGGAGCAACCAGTGAAGATCTTAGATCGTAGAGAAAATGTTCTACAAAATAAGACAATGCCCCTCGTCATGGTTTTGTGGAGAAACCACAAGTTTGAAGAAGCAAATTGGGAGTCGGAGGATATGATGAAGCTATGTTACCCACATTTTTTTTAGTGTGGGAAAAGGAAAATTTCGAGGGCGAAATTTCTTAAGGGGGGAATGTTGTAACGACCCAAAATTTCATTAATGGAAAATCCCTCTTGATCCAGTTAAAGGTTTCATTATAAAAAAAATGTTTTTATAAGATGTCAACTTCTTTAGTTTAACGTTAAGATTTGTGACAGTTACTTTTATAGCCGTTAAACAGTGATCATCTGGGTAGTTTAAATATAAGGCTTTAACGAACCAATTTTCTACTTAGACAAAGGAAGCGATGGCCTAATCCAGTAGAATTGCCCCTTACGAAGCCCATTTGTCAGAGCTCGGAATGGAGGTGGCGTCTTTGGGCTTTGCCCTTGACCAAGCCCAAGCTGAGCTTCATCAAGTCAATCTCGAACATGATCGTCTATGGGAAAAATAGAAGTTGATAGAGATTAACACTCGAGCGATGTTATCCGAGCAACCCCAAGAGTATGTCACCATCGCACACCTTACCCTTAGGTCTTATGCGGCTATTTTAAGGGGTTATGTAACAAATAAGTAGCACCATGTTCATGTACATTATTTTTTTGAATATAACAATGAATATAATTTCTAGTCATTTTTGATACATTGTAATTAGTTTTTAAAGTACAAACGATGTTTTTAGTTATTATTTAATTAAGAATTATATTTTATTAAATTAAAGGATTTTTGAATTAAATAATATTTTAATAAAATATTATTACTAATATTAAATTAATTTTTATTAAATATAAATGATCTTATAATTTTATGAATGCAATTAAAATTTTTATTAAGGTTTGAAAGTCATTTCTGTCAAAACCCGTGAATTTTTTATAAATGTCGGTTTTTATTTTAAAAGTAAAAATTCACATATTTAGAAAATTATTTAGATAAAATAAATATTATTTTTCGAATCAGGACGTCGAAATTATCCAACGGTAAATTTTTCATAATTTTCTGAGACAGTCAAATTTTTGGGAAAAATTAAATACCATTTAAATATATAATGTGTTTTATGACATCATAATGACCTAATGGTGATGTAATAAAATACCATAATCCTTATGTTCGGCCAATATGTGTTTTATGATTAAAATAATGAGGTTTTGGGTTTGTTTGACTCACTTTTCAAAGCATTAATGGAGCCCTCAAGACTTATTCAACACATTGCCTTTTTAAATTAATTTCCATGGGAGTGTGACTCACCTCCACATAAGCAACCCTAATTTTTTAATAAGTTCGGACCTTGGACTTGTAAAATATTTTTTTCCTCTTTCCTTTTCCAGAAACCATGGGCAAATACCATGGGATGGTTTGTGGTTTGGATTATTTTAATATAAGGGGTCCCAAACCTAAATAATAAAGAATTCTCTCACCTTTCCTATATAAACCCACCCAATCTCCCACTTCCTCCTCACTCAATGCCCTTTAAGTTCGTCCAACCTCTGCCCTACTCTCTCTAGAATCCTCTCAAGGTGCCCCAAGCTCCCTAGAAGCCTCTCACAAGCCTCTCTCTAGCCTTTGGAAGCACACTTCCAAGTAAGGGGTTTTCTTCCTTTCTAATTTTTTTGTCAATTTTCTTTAAGTTGTATTTCCATTTTTATTTCAATTATGAATGTTGGGGTATGGTTTCTCACCTCCCCCATACTGCCCTCTTATTGTTTTAATGATGGGAGAACCCTTTCTCTCTCATTAAATTCCTCCCATGTACACCCGTTACTATGCCGAAATTCCGAAAGGAACTTCTCTCTCTTCTTTTACATTCAAGCAATACTTTTGTATCATGAATCTAAATTCCATTTCTATTGTTGGGACATGTATATATATGATCTCCTTACTATCCATTACATGTAAATATGATGAGGAACCCCTTTCTCTCTCATCAACCTTTTTTATGAATTTTTATGTCACGCCGTTACGCTGCCGAAATCGCACCGATTTTCTAAGCCAATGTCTTTGTGTAGTGAATACCATGCCCATTTCTCCATCAAGGGTATTCACCTTTATGAACATTTACATATTGATTATAAAGTTTCATGTATGAATTCCACATTCCTTTATCGTGGATGAAATAATTATGTTTTATGAATCCATGCTTTATGATCCATGTGGCACACTTATGCATGAAATGAAATGTTTAAGAAGGGTGCGCCCTTTATAGCGCTCCAATGCATTGGGTAAAGTATAGTATCCTGATACCTCATGTGCAATGAGTGTTGACTCATGCTAATTCATGTGCAACGAGGGTTTACTCGTGCTTCAAGTGCAATGAGGGTTTACTCATGCTCCATGTGCAATGAGCCTTGGCTCATGCTAATTCGATGTTAAGTGTTGTTGCCACATTTCCATGTTATGATTATCATGCTTTATCATGCCTTTATGTTCATGTCTCTCTTATGCTCTATTGATATGCCTATTTCCTAACATGTATTGTACTCCTCATGTTATTCATTGTGTACTCCCTTACTGGGCTTTATAGCTCACCCTTTTCTTATGCATGTCCTCAGGTTATCCCATGAAATGCTAAGTACGAAGGAATGTAGTGGTCATGTAAAGGAAGTTTTCAATAAGGATGTTGTATTTCAAGTTTAAAGTTTTTATGTAATGATCCTAAGCCCCAAAGACACTAAACCTCTAGATCTTCTTTGTTGTATCAAGTGAAGTTTTTTGTAATAAAGCATGTTTAAGTTGTAATAAAAAGCAGGGTTGTCATACCCCAAGCTTCCACAGTATGTTTCCTTTTGAATAATGTAGTATCTTGCATTATATGCAATATGGAGTTTTAACACACCACAGCCAATCAAACTAGCCATTATGAATAGTAATACCCACTTTTGTAAATTATATAAATTTCACATTTCCAAATGGACTTCATTTTTTGATTTATAATATCTAAATTATCTTAGGGTGAATTTTAGGTATTTTTTTGAAAACTTTCCATTTTTGATGAATAGTAAAAAAAATGCATTATTGTTTAAAACCAATTTTTTTAATCATTTATTAATTTATTTTAATTTATTTGATGTCAAAATAGTTACATAATATATATGTGTTTAATGTAATTCATTGGAGTCATTTTATAGTAAGGTTAGATTTATAAAATTTTGATGAAGTTGTTACCGCCTTTTACCGACCTTCAAGAAGCATTTGAAAATTTGCATAAAACATAAATTTATCACTTCTATGAGTTGAATTTAAAAAATCTGAGAGATATGGTTACTATCAGTAAGTAATACGTGGTTTAATAAGATAAAAATAATATTTTTGTTAATAGTTACTGTTGACATTTATTTACCACGATTAAAATTAAATAGGATAATTAACGATAAAATGATACTATAATTAGCCAAAAACATGTCCTAATTCTATTGGATAAGTGAAATTTGACCAAATACAACCTTAGTAATATAATAAATTAATTTTTCTCCACTTGGAATAGATTGGGACATTTAATTTTTTTTTTAAAGAGGAGTAAAAAGATTTAAATTGAATGTTTAATAAATAATGAATTTTTAATATGGGATACACAAAATATAAATTTGACTATAAATATTTATTATAAATCTATAAATTTTTACTACTTATTGGTAATTTATTTATATTTTTTTAAAATAAAATTCTTTATTTTATTTATGACACAATGATGATGTGGTAATTAAATTATTAATGAAATATTAAAAAAATTGATATTATAAATATCCAAATATATTTAAATTGGGGCTTATGAGAAATTATACTAATTTTATTGGTTAATATGACATGTTAGGGTTGATTAAAAAATGTATGTATGTGAATTTTTTTTTGGTTTTCAAAAAAATCAAATACTAAATAGTGTCAAAATTGACATAATTGATTTTTTAGAACAAATAATATATTATTAATTGATTGAATATTCCTAAAAATATAAGGTTTGGCCAAATGACTTATAAAAGGTTGTATATATTAATAATGGACCCCTTGGGGTTCGAATTTATGTTTATGGTATTTTTATTAACAATATAATATAAAAATACAAAGGGACATGGTAAATGTAAAACTATCTAACTAAGAGTTAAATCTAAAAGATAAGGTTAATATGGTGAGTTAAACCTATCTAAAAATAATTGGTTGAAATTTTTTTTACACATAAACACCTTATCCTTGAAATAAATCATTTTGGATTCATTATAAACAGAAAAATATTTTATTATAAAATAATATTTCAAGCTTTTCCAAAAGTGAACCTCACCTCTCTTATAAATGTGTACTTCCCCTTATCTTAATTTCACACCTCCAAATCCATTTGGTTCGATCATACCTTACCCAAATATCCTCCCACGATCCCTCAAATAAACTTAGACTTCTTACTTTGATCAGAATGCCTTTTTCTGGAGCCCTTTTGATCAACAAAAAAATAAACACCTGATGAATAGATAATAATTTCACCACCCTTTATCATGTTCATTTATTCTTCCACAACCTCTTTATTTGATGATTATATACCCATATAATAACTAAAGTACCTTCTACAATCATTTTTGTTATTCTAGATGTGGTAAAACTATTTTTTATTCTATCAATCGTATAAATGCCAAAGCCACCAAACATGTGTACGTACGGCCTACCCTCTCCACGTCATGGTGTAGTTTGTTATTCAAACATTTCATTATTTTGGGATGGTATAGTAATGAGAATAAATGATGTAAATAATAAATATAACTTGTTAATGATTCTTAATATATGATATACCACAAAATTACATATGATTTCACATTCAATATAATGATATTGTCGCTCGTGCGTACGTACGGATTACCGTCTCCATGAACGTGATTAGATTCATTCACCATCGTAATCATTCAAGAATAATTTTCATTTTATGAGTAAAATTAATATTTATGAACATATTATCATTTTGTATATGAATTAAATACATCGTATTTATAACAAACATGGCTTACAAAACTAATCATATAAAGGAAAAGGAATCAGTTAACACCTGAAATGATGATACTACTGAAATATTATTAACAAAGAAATATTGGAGGACAATATATGATATCATATTTATGTGCATAGTTTGTGTATAATTTCATAAAAATGTTATAAATATTATACCAGATGTTAACATACCATCAAATAAGGAAAAATGTAAAAGGTAAGGGTTAATTGTACACTCTCTTTACTTATTTGATGTTGTTAATACGTAAGTATCTAATGTGACCACATTATCATCAACATCCGTGTTTCCATAAAATATTAATTCAAATCATTCTTACTATTTACTATTCTATGGGATAAATTCATTTTTACCATAATTTGACAAATTATGTTTGGAAAGGAATATATCTTTTAGTTTTCTAGACATGGTACTTTATGTCATTTTTGACAAAATTAATATTTTATTTTATTTTTTATCTTATATGTCGGGTGTTTCTATTTTCCGCCATTATAACATCATAAATGATTACTATAAAAGATTATAAGAATAATTTCAAAATAAATTATTTCTTTTATAATTATATGAATTTTAAATGATTTAAATATACACTGAGATATTTCTAAAAAAAAATTTTGATTGCATCTATGTCGACATCCTTTGATAGATTTTAAGCTTGTTTGAAGATGATTTATTCTGATACAAAACTTTCATTTATTAGTGAACGTTTTGTTATATGTTTGACTATGGAAGTGATATTTTTACTCCATTCATGGTTTATAGAAAATGTATTTACATTTGGTATGCTAGTTTTAATATTAATGTTTTTGTTATGTTCAAAAAATGTCATATGAGGAATGCATTGGACTTAGTATGTGATGGGTGGAGCCTCCTATAGCTCCTCAATGCATTGATAGGTCTAATGTTACAAAATAGTTTCGTTGCATAAGGCCTTCACAAAATCTTATTTGTAGTGTTGGCACACAACCGTCACTATGTGCTTATGATGTCTGGTATTATGCATTCCATCAATATGAAATTGGCTATTGATATTACATGTGATTATTTTACTAGTATAATATCCATGTGAATAAGTAAATGTAATTATTTCTTTTATATTTTCCATATTATTCTGATGTATTTTTTAAAAATGATTATGTTTTAGTCATATACATTCACATAATTGTTTATGAATATTTATGAATGTTTTTTCTATTTTGTTATCCTTACTGAGCATCTAATCTTACCCCATTATATGTTTTATTTTTCCCAGGACACAATTATGTAAATTGAAACTAACCTGCATAGATAGTATAGGGGATATTATTTTGGTCAATGGAGACAATTTTGTTTTTGTTTTTTATTTAATAATGTAATTTAAAACATCTGAATATATCTAGTACTTCTAAGGCTACTAAACTGGTCAGATGTTCATGATTTAATCCCTTTTTATCATTCAAATGTTTTCTAATAATGAACAGACACTAGGTAACTGGGCTCAGGGTGTTACACTTGGTATCATAGAAAGTTTAGTACAAACCATGGAAGCTAGATTTAGAATAAATCTTATTAGAGAATATTACCAAAAGATAGAATTTGAGGATTTGTATAGAATAACCTCCAAGAATTTTGGTAATGTATAGATTTTGTGACTTTTAAAAGAAATAAATCTCTATCTTCAAACAAGAAGGTAGAGGAAGCTCTGGTATAGATGTACCTAGGGGTAAAAATGAAAACACCGCTTTGAGCTAGACTTGAACGGGAACTGGTGCACGATAACAGAACATGTTTCACTCTTGCTTATGATTATATCAATGTATATATTTAGGATAATTAAAATTTTATTTAAAAACCATTATGAAGGATTTAGTAGAATATAACTCCTTCGATAATTATTTTTATGATTAAGGATTATATCCATAAACTGTTCAATTTATGTTAAGTTTTTTACATGTTTGGAATTTTGTATTTAGATTCATAAAAAAATCTACTTTATTCCATTGTTTAGAAATAGTGCCTATTTGATGGAATGGAAACAATTTAAATGAATGAAAAACTTTTAGGAATTTTATCTTATACTCAAGATAATTATAATGGAGCAGGTGATGCAACTGGTGGTGATCATCTTATCATATTCTGGGAAAACTCACTGAGGTTATGAATAATAACCTTACCCATGTGGAGCACCCTGATCCACAATGTGGAAATTAATGTTATAACGCTTCATGAGGGAAAACCCACCAACATTAAATGGATCTAAAAATCCATTTGTAACTGAGAAATGGATAAGTTCCTTAGAGAAAATATTTCTTACTTTGAGGAGTGGGGAAATGGAAAACGTTTTTATGGAAGTTTATTGCCTCACGAGACATGTAGATCCATGGTGGTCATTAATCCAAATCCAAAAAGAAGATGAAGATGTACTGAAAATTGAATTGTGGGAGTTTAAAGATACTTATTTAAAAAAATACTTTCCTCGTGACCATCAATAGGATATAGAATGACAATTTTCGAGTCTGAGGCAAAAGGAGGATGAGAATGTCGCAAAGTATGAGGAACTAATTACAAGGATAGCAAGGGATGTAGTAGATTATATATGAAACCCAAAGAGCATGATTGATCAATTATTTGATGGGTTAAAACCATTTATCCGTCAAGCATTAGTGTCACAATATTTCTCATCGTATGAAGATATTTTCTCATGTGCTATCATGACAGAAAAAAAAATAACTATCTCTTACAACTTTAATGAAAAGAAAGAGAAATATATATATCTACAGAACACTATTAAAAAGGAAATTAGGAAAATAAAGGAAATGTTAAATATACATCATGTGGTAAATGTGGGGAGGAACACCTCGGTAATTTCCTAAAGGGAATGTGAGTCTGTTACTAGTGTGGTGAAAAAGGCCATCATTCTCATGATTTCAAGGGGATGAAATAGGCTATCAATGATGAATGCTACAATTATAGGGAAAAGGGGAATTATGGAAATGAATGACCTATGTGCCAAGGAAAAATACAACAAAATAAGACAAGGAAGCAATTCCAAGCTTATGAAATCACTACTACTGTGGTTGAAGCTCTGAAAGATGTCGTGACAGGTAATTTAATAGTTTTCTCATGTTTATCCAATGCTATATTAGATTCTATATCACCACATTGTTTCATATCATCCCATTTTTTTATGAAAATTTGATATTTCCACCTTGACATATCATGGGAGTTTTCATTCAAGGAACCTAATGGCAGTATCATCGCAACAATGCTTTATGAATCAGTTCCCATTAGAACTTATATATGTACTTGATATATTGATCTCATTGTCATAATGATGATTGAATTTGATATAATCCTCAGAAGGGATTGGATTTCATACCATTATGTGAAAATTTATTGTAAGAAGAAAGAGGTTGCTATTTTTGATGATGACAAGGAGTAACTTATCTTTAGATTAGAAAATTCACCACCTAATTCTTATCTCAATCCACCCCCAAGATCTCAACTAAATTCAATATTTTCAGGATAGGAGAATTAAATAACTATTGGTGAGGAATATAATGTTTGAATAGGGGACATACCTATTGTGCAAGAAGTTTTTATGTGTTTCCAGAGGATTTACATGGACAACATTTAGAACAAAAAATTGAGATTTCAATTGATTTAATTCCTGGTTCAAGGCTCTTATTGAAGACCTCTTATAGAATGACCACTGAGGAATTAGTGGAAATAAATAAAAAACTAGATGAATTGAGTAACAAGGGATTTATTTTCCCTGCTTTTTCTCCATGGGGATACCCTATCCTATTTGTTAAGAATAAAGATAGATCTATGAGATTTTGCACTGACTGTAAGGAGATCAATTCTATAACAATAAAGAACAAGTATCCCCTACATCGCATTGATGATTTTTTGACCTACTTCATGGAGCTAAATATTTTTCCAAAATTGACCGTCAATTTTGATATCATCAATTGTGTGTGAAGATGGAAGACATTCCGAAAATATAATTTTGAACCAGGTACGAGCATTATAAGTTTACAGTAATGAATTTTGGATAGACTGATGCACCCTATGTCTTCATGGATCTAATGAATACAATTTTCAATTAATATACTAATGAATTTTTAGTGGTAATTAATGTTGAAATCTTGGTATACTCAAAAATATATGAAGATCATGCAAATCACTTACACACAATTCTGAAAACCCTAAGATGAAATGAATTATATGGGAAGTTTAGAAAGTGTGAATTCTAGATTCATGTGATTTTCTATTCATGGCCATATTGTCTCCATGGATGGAATCCCTGTTGATCCTTCAATGAACAAGTAAATCTAAGAATGGCCAACATCGACGAGTATAACTGAGGTAGAAAATTGTATTGGTTTTGTTGGTTATTATCGATGCTTCATCCATAATTTTTCCCGGTTGGCCATCCCATTATCCATGCTCACAAGTTAAGGGGTTAAATTTGTTTTGGAAAAAGAGTACGAAGAATGGTTTGAATAACTGAAGAGAAGATTAGTCAATTCCCCTATAGTGACTCAACCATTAGGGAACGATGAGTTTGTTATTTACAGTGATTCATCAATGAAAGGACTTGGTTGTGTCCTTAAACAGATTGATAGAGTTATTGCCTATGCATCCAGACAACTAAAAATTCATTAAAAAAAATATCCTACTCATGATCAAGAGTTACCAGCGGTAATAATTTCTTTGAAAATATAAAGACACTGTCTTTATGGTGAATAATGTGATATTTATACTTATCACAAGATTTTCATGTATAGTTTTTCACAAAAAGAAATCAACATGATGCACATAAGATGGCTTGAACTACTCAAGTATTATGATTGCACAACACACTACCACCCATGAAAGAGAAATAAGGTGGCAGATGCTTTGACTAAAAAGGATCATGGAGTTTTGAACAAGATGAGAGCTGAAAGGGATCCACTTTTAATAGATATAGTAATGATAGATATGGGAATAACCATGGAAGCTGGAACATCAATACTTTCTCAAATAGTTTCCAAACCATATTTACTAAAAAGGATAAAGATTTCTCAGACACATAATGAGGAGTTTCAAAAAAATATTAAAGATGTGAATGTAGAGACCCAAAGCATGACGTACATGGACATTATATTACTTTTTTGGAATACTTAATACATAACAAAAACAAACACTGAAGGACCATAATAGTTTAGTGTCTTTGAAAACTCGGAATATAATCTTCTAATCTTGGTGAATGATCATCAACATCTCCCATAAAGATCATCAACTTTTTGTTTTCTTACCTAAAACCATTATTTATTTCCTAGGAAAAAGAAAACATAAAAAGGGTGAGCTCAAATGCTCAGTAAGTTTAAACATAAATAACTTAAAGAAATCCATAAACATTTGAATGCAAAAACCTGAACATAAAATCTAAACATCAAAATCATGAGAAAAGACATAAATCTTGGATGTATGTGAGGCATATATCATAATGGGAAATAAATCATGAAAAAATAGCATGGGAACAAAAAATGTAATTGTGTCAGACCATTAAGCACATGATATGATTTCCATAGTAGCCAAGGCATTGCTGCCAAGACAATCTTAGTGGACAAAGTGTCTTTCTGAATCGAGTTCACTCCTCATTCCAGTCCTGTAACACTGAACCAGTATAACATAACGTTCCAGCCATGTCTATCTCATGAGATAAAAATCATTACCCAATGCATTGGAGGGAGATATAGGTCCCACCCATCTCATAATGAAATCACTCTTACGTGTGCCACAACATAAACATAAATCCTTCATCATAACACAAAGAATAAAATGAGTTTCATAAACATCATCCCATCATAACATAATCCATATAAAACAAATGGATATAATTTCATAATAAGAAAAGTGTAACCATGTAAATCATAGAGACATTATACTTGAAACATGCACATGTGAAATAATGTCATCTTAGATGAAAAATGGTTTTGATAAAACAGATGAAATGAATTCATGAGGAAAATATCCTTCCTTCTTCAAAATCATTTTCTTTTCAAAAAATGCCATGAAATATTAAATGAAAAGGATTTTGTGGAAAATTTTTAGGAAATATTGTATAGTAAGCTTAATGAAAATAAGGTGTTATGAAACTGAAAAAAACTGTTAATTCCATATAAGTTAAAAAACATTCTTCTCATACTTTTGCCGGAAAAGTCAAAAAGTAAACGTATGGTAAGCCAAAAAAAATATTCCTTACATACCATGTAGTAAAAGTCAAAATTGGGTAAAAAAGACTTTAAATATTCATAAAAACATTTTTATAAAACTTGGACATGGATGATAAATATAAACCCAGTAAATACTTACGTATAAGCAATCTCTGATAGAAAACAATTGAGATTGCAACATTATCCCTTACCTTATGTCTGATATGCTTCATACGTATCGAAACATCCTGTATAAAGATTTAAATAATGTCATTGAATTATTAAAAAATCACATTAATTATTATGCTATCATATATGGTTCAGTTATGACTTTATATTACTCGTGCTTTTGTGAATCCATGTTAAAGCAGTGTTTTGGGTAAAATCGTTTAATTTATCGTACGTGTTTCGAATTTTTGTTCTTGATATTATTAATTATATCCTGATTTCCATAATTTTAGAAAGTAAAAAATGATTTATATATAATAAATATTCATCATATACATATATATGATAGATTGATAAATGGAAAGAAATACACCATTCATGGAGATGGTAGGCCGTACGTATGCTTGAACGCTGTTTTCATTTCCTTATTGAATTGAATGGAATTAAGTATATGAAATACATATATATATATATACATAAATCCAATTGCATTATTATGTAATATATTTTATGATTACTTATTATATATACTTTATAATTATTCTTGAATTGTTAACATGGAAAATGAATCGCATCGCATCGTGGAGACGGTAATACGTACGTAGTCACGAGCGATGATATCGTTCCCATATTTATTGAATGGAAATGTATTGGATGATATAATATTTTAGAATCAGAATTATTTTATAATAATCATATATAGTTATTCTTTACACCATTATACTCATCCAAGAATGGTGGTGGTGGAAAAACAGATTACACCATGGCGTGGAGACGGTATTCCGTACGTACACACGCACGATGATTTCATTTTCCATAGGATGGATAAAAGGTGGATTAGGGTTGTTTAATATATATATTATCATATCAGTATATGATTGATACTTATGTTATTA
Source organism: Viscum album (assembly GCA_963277665.1). NCBI lineage: Eukaryota > Viridiplantae > Streptophyta > Magnoliopsida > Santalales > Viscaceae > Viscum > Viscum album. Next base: position 1,871,721,775 of record OY728159.1, read on the forward strand.
CTTCATAATGAAACAACTATAGAAGATGATGTAGAAGAAGAAATAAATATGAAAGAATCGGTAACAGATATTAGCTTTTCTTCAACACGCCTCTTTGAATCCACCTATTAGGGCACTAAAAGTGGACATTGAAGAAGACTGAGACCTTTTGAATATTTATAGGGAAGTTTATAAGGGAAATGGTCTTGGTTTGGCCAATCTTGAAGGCTCAATGTTGTGTAATGATGAGAGGGATGAGGTGCCCTTTTATAAGGGAGGATAGGGGCATCTTTGGAATCCTCAAAAACATTAGTTTAATATAAATTCATACCCCACATAAAAACATCCAAAAATTACGCAATTAAAATATTAGATGAGATAGGGTTGTAATCTCATAAATAAATAAAATGTAGACAAGTTTTAATCTTATTTTAAACCTTATCATTTTGATTTATCATTATTTAATCTATTTAATTTTATTTGTGGTGATAAAATTCTAAATTTTAAATGGTTATAAATAATCACTTATGTGTTGTTAATTTTCAATACTTCGATAATTTATGACATTTTCAACTATATAAATTTAAATTTATAATTTTAAAATATTTTTTTTTATTTTTAAACATTTTAATTATATGTTATTTTTATAAAATAATAATAGTGTCAATTTTGACACTATTCATTGATTTGCATTTAAATAAAATCCACACAGGGGATATATTCGAAAACAAAATATTTAATAGGTTCCTAACAGGTCATATTCATCTATATAATTAGTGGATAACATTAAATATTTCATATAATATTTATTTTACTATTTTTAAAATCATTTATTTGATACTTATCTTAATAAAATAATTTCTACAACATTTTTGTATAATTATTAAATATACATATTTGTATCATAAAAATAAAAAATAAAAAACTAGGATGAAGATAAATCATAGATATTTCATAAGAATACTTTTAGTCAGATTTATATTCTAAAACACTCAACTTTTAAAATGTTATATTTATTAAGTTATGAAGGTGACAACATTGACATCATTTAAAATAAAACAATATAAGATTCATAATCACTTTTATAAGAATCCAAACGGTCATATATTAGTAAATTGGATGATTATGGTGTATATATAAACTACAAATAAGTTTTGGTCTGGTTTGTGAGCATTTTAATGAGTATTATTATTTCAATAAATACTATATTACTTATTTTTTACTAAATAAATAATTTCTGCATCATTAATGTATAATCTATTAAGGTAATTAAATATCACTTAAAAATTATAAATAATTTACAATGATAAATAAAATAATTTTATCTTTAAAATGAGTATTTATAACCGAATTTATATTCTTTATAAACTTATATTAAAAATTCATTAATTATTAATGTTGAGTGAAACTCATTTCACTTTCATTTAAATAAAATAAAATAAAGGTATTAATCACCTCCATGTTGGTTCTAATGGATTCCATTTCAGCCCAAATATTCCTTAGGACGAAATATAAGCATCCAAATAAATTATAATAAGTGTTAGTCTATTTTTATAATATTATATTTACCCTTAATTACCCGATTTATCTTTTAATAAGGTAAATAAAATTTACCGTAGTTATTATTTATAATGACCAAAAAAAGTATCCTATTAACATATTTTGGACCCATTGATTCCAAATATGGAATTCATTTTTATAAATTCAATACACAAAAGTTCCAGAAATTAATTTAATATTAATCTCATTGTTAAGAAATTTAGATTTAAAAGTTAAAACATTGCAAAAGATTGAAATGATTTTACCCGTGAATTCAATATAAAATCAATTCTAATGAAATAAATTATATTAAATGGTAAAAGTATATTATTTTTATACTTTAAAACCATTAAATATTATAATTAAATGATATAAATTATTACGATGAAAAAAAAATTTAATTAAAATATAGTGTGTTTTTACTACTCATTAAAATATGCAGGTTATCAGAAAAATATAAAATATTTATCCAATGTAAATTTTTATATCCTGACTCAAAACAATAATTTTATTTTGTAAAATTTAACTTATAAACTTATAAAAAATTATATTTAAACTGGGTGCGCCATTAAAAGGAGGCAAAACTGCATTTTTTTAAAAATACTTATTTTACCTGAAAATTTTATTTTGTTCTCATACCATGTTCTATGAAATGTGTAAGATGAATTATAATGTCATAATATTCAAAATGTTTTTACTATCATTCATAATGGCTAGTTTATAATAATATTATAACCATATATCGTTGTTTAGTGAATCCCAATATTGCGTACAACACACGCTATCGAGGAAGGTTGTGATTGCATGTAATGGAAGCCAAATCAGGGTTGCGTGTAGTGCAAGAATCCTTTGTTGTTGCGTATAACAAAATCCAACCATATTTCATTTATAAATTGAATATATATATATATATATACTCAATGTTGCATAGAATAACTCCTATCAAACAAACATGAAAATGTGTGTAACACGATCCAAGTTTAGTGTGGCGTATACTACAATGCTAATACGGTGTTGCGTATAGCGCAAGATAATCTTGGTGTAGTATACAACAGAAGTTATTAAATAAATTAAAAGGAATATATCTTATAAAATCTCTGGTTGTTACATTCTACCCCCCTTAAAATGAATTTCTCCCTTGAAATTCGTTGGGGTTATAAATCGTTTAGTATTCATATAATCTCACACCGTAAAAAGTAATACTACAACATAATTTTAAACACTATGGTATGAAACGTAACGATTACGCAAAGTAACTCATCACTGGGTTTCCATATAGGTTAATATAGGTGAAAATAGGGATATGGAAGTAAAATCTAACCATCAAGATCAAATATAGAGTGGTATAGAACATGGCTATGAAAAATCCAATAATAACAAAGCCATAAATTTGTGATGATTTAAGGTACCATCTGATTAATCGGATATAAGGACATTAGGACAACATTGTTTGTTTTCAATATCATTTCCCTAAAGTCAAATAATTTAAATTATAAGAATTACTTACATTATTTCGGTATAATCTCACTGTAGTTCATGCCTTTATCAATTTCCTCTTCATATCTTAAAGAAATGAAGTCAAATTTCTCTTCTATGAACTGTTAGAAGATCATGAGATTTAATGATGGGTCATTCCATATGTCTCAAACAAAAGGATAGATAAAGTTATCAAATATCCATCTATGGTGAGGTTGATCATATATGATTCCAAAAATGGACTTATACTTCATCTATCATACCGCTTAATAAAATAAAACTAGTTTATAATAACCAGGGACTTCCTGTAGGCCAGTGGTAGGCGATAAAGGCATGTGGCACTTCGGTTGTGGGTTTGATTCCTGCAACCTTTTCTGACGCGATGGTTTTCACCGATCATGTAGGTTTTCCTTTTTCTAAAACTACATTATTATAACATCCCATAATTAATATTGAAAACAAAATTCTAGCCTTATACAATACTAATTTATGTCCAACACAATCCATTCCAATCATTAGGCTTATCTAAAATACTTATGTCCATGCTCATAGTATAAAGAAAACAATTACTAGAAATGTCATCTATCAAGCATGTGAATACCATCATTTATCCCCCATATATCATACGATATATCATTTTGGTCACATTCCTACCATGTGAATACCTTAATCATGTATTCTATTGAAAAAATTAATACACATTGATCCATAGTGAAAACAATAATGCGGTCAAAATTTTACTCCTTCCACATACCAAAATCCCAAAATTTCAATATACTCCAAAAATGATATCACTTTATCCTTATATCAGTCATGATCTCATGAATACTATCATACATATTATTTTCTCCTTATCCCCTCATTATGCGCATATCATATACTTTCCAAAAATATTCAAATAAACATTCATGGTTACTGGTACCATTCAACATATACTATAAAATACTTATGAAAAAAATAGTGTAACAATCCTTAAATGTGTCTTTATTCGATTGTACAATTACCTATACAACATAAATATTGATAATCATAAATCATTCCACTACCTTCTTAAACCATTGACCAAGCTTCAACATTGTATTCCTCAACACTTCTTTCATGTCATATACCATTTTTAGTCTCTTCATCATCATCAACATAAATACTACCCATACGACCATGCTGGTTCCCTTCATGAGATTTTCCCTTAGAGAATTGGTTTGCATAATGCAAGTACATTCCACATTTAAAACATTTAACCATTGTTGATGTCTTAGAAATACCATTATCATTGTCCATGGTGTTAACTGAACCTTTTCCGTTACAATTACAAGCTTTGTGTCCTTCTTTTCCACACCCAAAGCATCTTCCAGTTCCTTTGAAACATTCTCATTGATGCCTATTCCCTCATGATTTACATGAGATAAATTGTACATTCTTTCGTCTATGATCATCATGAAACTCCATCTTTCTCTTATTAGCTGAGTAGAGAAACCTTCCAAAGTTGAGATTATTGATCATATTATGAGATAGATGATTTGGAATAATGTCGATTTGTAGACATCCATATCCAATTTCATTTGGTTTATCATGATGAATATCATTCCACTGTCCGTCATATCCTCCATTATCGTGAATCTTCCAGTTTACAAAAATTTTCTAAAACCCAAAAAAATAGTGTGAGAGGAAAAAATCAAAATAATGGTGTGGGGGTACCATCCATATCTAACATCTTAGGTTAAATTCTAAGATAATTACCATAATTCTTGGACTATAACCTATATGTATACTTATCCTTAGGGACATCCCTAGAAATACCTTTGAAATATCACTAGGTATCTCACTAATGTTTTCACATACTAGTTTCCAATGGTTTACTAAACCTTTCCTCTGATACCAACTGTAGAGACCCAAAGCTTGACGTACATGGAAATTACATTACTTTTTCTTAATAATTAATGCATAATAGAAACAAACACTGATTAGAAATTCATAACAGAGTCTTCTAATCGTGGTGAAAGAACTTCAACATCTCCCATAAAGATCTTCCACTTTTGTTTTCTTACCTAAAACAATTATTTATATCTAGGGGAAAGAAAAAATAAAAATGTTGTGCTCAAATTCTCAGTAAGGGTAAACATAGAGAACGTAAAACAATCCATAAACATTTGAATACAAAAAATTGAACCTAAAATCTAAACATCAAAATCATGACCAAAGACATAAATCATGGAAGTACGTGAGGAATATATCATAAAGGAACATAAATCATGAAAAAATACCATGGGAACAAAACATTAATTGTGGAAAACAATTAATCACATGATATGATTTCCATAGTATCAAAGGCATTGCTTCCAAGACCATCTTAGTGGACAAAGTCCATTTCTGAATTGAGTTCACTCCTCGTTCCAGTCCTATAACACTGAACCGGATTAAATTACCATTCCATCCATGTCTATCTCATGAGATATAATTTTTTACAGAATGCATTGTAAGGAGATATAGGTCACACCCATCTCATAATGAAATAATTCTTATGTGTGCCATAACATAAATATAAATCATTCATCATAAGCCAATGAATAAAATGGGTTTCATAAACCTCATACCATCATAACATAATCCATATAAAACAAATGGATATCATTTCATCATAAGAATAGTAAAACCATGAAAATCATAGAGAAATTATACTTGAAACATACACATATGAAATAATGTCATCTTAGATGAAAAATGGTTTTGATAAAACACATGAAATGAATTCTTGAGGAAAATATCCTTTCTTCTTCAAAATCATTTTATTTTCACAAAATGTCATGAAATTTTAAAATAAAACTATTTTGTGGAAAATATTCATGAAATATTGTAGAGTATGATTCTTGAAAATAATGTGTTATGAAACTTTAAAAATCCGTTCATTCCATATAAGTAAAAAAACATTCTTCTAATACTTTTTCCGGAAAATTCAAAAAGTTCCACGTATGGAAAACAAAAAAAATGTTTCATACATACCATGTAGTATAAGTCAAAATGGGTAAAAATTACTTTATACATACATTAAAACATTTTTATAAAACTTGGACATGGATGATAAATATAACCCCCATAAATACTTACGTATAAGCAATCGGGGATAGAAAACAATTGAGATTACAACATTATCCCTTACCATAGATCTGATATGCTTCGTACGTATCCGAACCTCCTGTATAATGATATAAATAATGTCATTGACTTATTACAGAATCACATTCATTGTTTTGATATCATATATGGTTCACTTATGACTTTATATTACCCGTTCTTTTGTAAATCCATGTTAAAGAAGCGTTTTGGGTAAAATCGTTTCATTTATCGTACGTGTTTCGACTTGTTGTTCTTGATATTATTACTTATATCCTGATTTCCTTAATTTAAGAATCTAAAACATGATTTATATATAATAAATATTCATTATATACATATATATGATAGATTGATAAATGGAATGAAAGACACCGTTCATGGAGACGGTAGGCCGTATGTACTTATGAATGTTGTTTTCGTTTCCTTATTAAATTGAATGGAATTAAGTGGATGACATAAATATATATATACACAAATCTAGTAGAATTATTATGTCATAAATTTCATGATTACGTATTATATATATATTATAATCATTCTTTAATTGTTAACATGGAAAATGAATCTCATCGCATCGTGGAGACGGTAATCCGTACATACGCAGGAGCGATGATATCATTCCCATATTTATTGAATGGAATTGGAGTGGATGATATAATATATTAGAATCAGTATGATGTTATAATAATCATATATATTTTCTCTATACACCATTATACCCATCCAAGTAAGGTGGTGGTGGAAAAACTGATTACACCACGGCGTGGAGATGGTATTTTATACGTACACCCGCGCAGTGATTTCGTTTTCCATAGGACGAATAGAAGGTGGAATAGGGTTGTTTCATATTTATAATAAAATACCATTATATGAGTGATAAATATGTTATTACTTCATAATTAAACAACTAATGAAGAATATGTAGAAGAATAAATAAATTTGAAATAATCAGTTATGGATATTCCCTATTCTTGGACACGCCTCCTTGAAACCTCGTCTTAGGGCACTAAAATTGGTCTTTGAAGAATAACAAGACCTCTGGAATATTTATAGGGATGTTTATAATGGAAATGGGAAGGTTTTGGACGATCTTGAAGGCTCAAATTTATGTAAAGATGAGAGGGAGGAGGTGACCTTTTATAAGGTAGGAGAGGGGCACCTCTAGAATCCTCAAAAATATTAGTTTAATATAAATTCAATACCCACATAAGAACTTCCGAAAATGACTCAATTAAAATATTAGATGATATAGGTTTGTAATCTCATCAAAAAATCCAATTTAGACATGTTTTAATCTTATTTTAAACCTTACCATTTTGATTTATCCTTATTTAATCTATTTAATTTTATTTGTGGTGATAAAATTATTAATTTTAAATGGTTATAAATAATCACTTATGTGTTGTTAATTTTCCATAATTGGATACTTTATGAAATTTTCACCTATATAAATTTCAATTTATAATATTTAAATATTTTTGTGATTTTTTAAACAATTTAATAATATGTTATTTTTATAAAATAACAATAGTGTCAAATATGACACTTTTCAATGATTTGAGTTTAAATAAAATCCAAACAGAGGGAATATTCAAACTAAAATATTTAATAGGTTCATAAGTAGTCATATTCATCTATAAAATTAGTGTATCACATTAAATAGTTCATAAAATATCTATTTTACTATTTGTAAAACAATTTATTTGATACTTCTCTTAATAAAATAAATTTTTAACATTTTTGTATAATTATTAAATATATTTATTTGTTGCATAAAAATTAAAAATAAAATTCTAGGACGAAGATAAATCTTATATATTTTATAAGAATACTTTTAGTCGGATTTATATTTTAAATCACCCACCTTTTAAAATGTTATATTTATTAAATTATGAAGGTGTCAACATTGAAATCATTTAAAATAAAATAATATAAGGATTATAATCACTTTTATAAGACTCCAAACTGTCAGATATTTGGTCATTTTATGCTTATGGTGTATATATACACTACCAATAAGTTTTGGTTAGGTTTGTGAGCCTTTTAATGTGTATTATCATTTCAATAAAAACTATATTACTTATTTTTGAATAAATAAATAATTTATGAATCATTAATGTATAAGCTATTAATGTAATTAAATATCACTTAAAAATTATAAATAAATTACCATGATAAATAAAAAAAATTTATCATTCAAATAAGTATGTATAACTGAATTTATATTCGGTATAAAATTATATTATAAAAACCTTAATTATTATTGTTGAGTGAGACATAATTCACTTTCCTTTAAATAAAATAAACTAAAGGTCTTAATCACCTCCAAGTGGGTTCCTCTAACAAACCGATATAAACTATTATATGACCACTATAAACTAAACATTTCAATATTTGCCTCTAAATACAAGTGATCTTGGTTAATTAATATATAAAGAAGATTCAATGGCCTGACCCAGTAGTCTTCGACTGATCGAATCCCATTTAACGGATCTTGGCAAGGAGGTATCACCATTGGGCTTTGCTCTGGACCAAACCCAAGCCGAACTTCATCGTGTCAAGCTAGAACAGAATCGCCTTCCCGAGAAGTTCCAACTGATAGAAATTACTACTCCTGTGATGTTGGCCAAGCCTCCCTCTGATTCTCTCACCTTAGCACACTATACACTTAGGTCCTACGATGGTGTGATAAGGGGCTATATAAGGAGACCATAACTTCCTTGTGTAATCCTTTGTTTTAAATAAAAATTATATTTCTTCTTATGATGAAGTTTATGAATTTTCAAATGTCCGGATAAATATAAAATGCATATTTTTTATGAATTTTAGAGAATGTAATTTTTTTAAAATGTTTATGTAAACCTTAAATAATTAAAAATGTGTATTTATTTTCAAAAAATGGTCTTTTATAATTAAGTTTAGTATGAAATTTATAGTCTAATAATATCAACTTAATTTTTGATGAATGGTAAATTATGAATAGTGATTTTATGCTTAGGATTAGTAATATGACCAAATGGATTATTAATCTCACTTAAAGAAAGTATTAATATAATCTAGGCACCTTGATTAAGTAATGTGATTCAATAAAATGGTTAAATAATGGTTTCATAAAATTTTAGTCAAGTATTAGTTTTTTCGGATGAATGGTGTTTTTTAATTAAAAATTAAATTAAAAATATTTATAAAACTGTTTTTATTAAATGGATTTCATTTTTGAACTCAGAGCCTCGATATTATCTTAAGGTAATTTTTGGGGATTTTTCAGAAAAAAATGAATTCTTAGTGAATAGTGTATTTATTTAAAAATTAATTTAAAAATATTTAGAAAATTATTTTTATAAAATGGAGTTAATTTTTGAAATCAGAGCATCGAAATTTGGTTATGGTGAAATTTTGGGATTTTTCTGAGAAAGTTGAATTTTCGATGAATAGTAAAAATACAGTTTTTAAGTTACGGTTGTTTAATGACATCAATAAATGATGTATTAAGTATGTAATCAATATGGTAGACTTATGAATTGTAATATAGGGTATGAAGTGTCCCATGTGGCCAATACCATGGGAAAATACCATGGTAAAGCCCATGGTGTTTCTAAAACCACTAATGAGTAGTCCCTTGGCCATTAATGCCTTGTCCCCTCAATTTCCCTATAAATACATAGCCATCCTCTCATCCATTCGTCTCCCCACTCTCCCCCAACGAAGCTCTAGTCTCATTACCTCCCAAGGAGTCATCCCAAGGTTACCCCAATCCCTAAAGGTCCCAACCATTGAGTTTTAATAGTTACGTTTTAAGGTAAGGGATCCTACCTCCCTCTTTCTTTTCAAGTAATCTCTTTTATGTCATTTCTTTTATGCTCCATGCTCTTATGTTGGAGGATTTTCTTTTATATTCATCATAATTCCTTTTTCATGTTCATATGAAGAGGGACCCCCTCTTTCTCTAATCATTTATTTTTAAGAATGTTAAAGTGGCACCGTTAGGCTGTCGAAATTTTAAGGGATTCGTTCACCTTTCTCATTTTTCAAAGTTCTACTTTAATGTCAGGTCTTTAATGTTACTTTTTATTTTGGTGGGGTATGATCTCTATATCGATCATACTGGACTATTATGTTCATATTATGAGAGACCCAATTTGATGTCTTCAATTCAGTATTTTGAATTTTTAAGTGGCGTCGTTAGGTTGCCGAATTTTTAAGGGATTCTTTCACCTTTCTCATTTTTCAAAGATCTATTTTAATGTCAAGCCTTTCAAGTTCCTTTTTATGTTGAGGTATTATATCTATATCTATCATACTGATATTTTGTGTTCATATAATGAGATACCCTATTTGATCTCTTCAATTCAGTATTTTGATGATTTATGTGGCGCTGTTAGGCTGCTGAATTTGTAAGGGATTCTTTCACCTTTCTCATTTTTCAAAGATCTATTTTCATGTCAAGCCATTAAAGTTCCTTTTTGTGTAGGGTTATGATATCTATATATATATATATCATACTGATATTTTGTGTTCATATGATGAGAGACCCTATTTGATCTCTTCAATTCAGTATTTTGATGTTTTATGTGGAGCTGTCAGGCTGCCGAATTTTTAAGGGATTCTTTCACCTTTCTCATGTTTCGATGATCTATTTTCATGTCAAGCTTTTCAAGTTACTTTTTATGTTTGGGTATGATATCATTATATATCATACTGATCTTTTATGTTCATATCATGAGAGACCCTATTTCATCTCTTCAATTCTGTATTTTGATGTTTTAAGTGGCGTCGTTAGGCTGCCGAATTTTATGGGATTCTTTCACCCTTCTCGTTTTAAAGATAAATTGTCTTGTCAAGTCTATCAAGATACTTTTTATTATGTGGGGGTATTATCTCTATATATATCATAATGAACTCTTATGTTCATATGATGAGATACCTCATTTGATCTTGTCAATTCATTTTTGGTTGACATTTAAGTGACGCCGTCAGGCTGCCATATTTTCATAAGTGATATCTAATTTTTGTCTTCCTTCCATGTTTTTCATTTCAAATGGTATGCCATTAAAATTTCATTAACATGTTATTAAATACTTTATATTCTGTTCCCCTACTATTTTATATAACATTTATTAGTGGGTGACCCATTTCCCCTCTATTTTCAATGTTTTCTAAATCCTTGTAACATAGCTGTTATTCTGCATAATTTCCATCTCAAAATGTCTCTATATTTTTCTAAAGTTATTTTATTTTATTAAGTGAATACTCAAATCTATCTATTCTATAGGGGTATTAACTTATATACTACGTTGTTCTATTTTAAATTCTGGGATTTACATACATGATACCCACCTTCCTTTTCGGTGGGTTTTAAAGTGACACAATGATCATGTCTTTAATGCAGTTTTTAAAACATTATGATTATGAAATAAAACCCATTTCATTTATGATATATGGGTTGTTTATGAAATTATTGATGATTATATATGTGGCTCACATGATAATAAAGACAAATTTAAGGGTGTTCCCTGATAGCGCTCCAATGCATTGGGTACAGACATAATCTCTAGAGATGACCAATTAGACTGATATCTTGGTGAATAACCTTGGTAATTTTTATTGACACCTTGGGGATGGACCTTGGTGAAACGGAAATGATTGCCTCTGTATAATGTTGTAGCCACATCTTCAAATTATGAAAAATGTTAATTTTATTATGATATTCCTCATGATTTTTTTCTCATGCCTTAATGTTCTTTTCATGACCTTATTAAAGTATCTCAAGCTCACATGTAAAATTCTTCTCTTGTTTCCCTTACTGGGATTTCTTCTCACCCTTTCTTTTGCTGTATGTCCCAGGTTATGAGATGCTGTAATTAACCTAGAATGAACATAAGGAGAATTCTTTCAAGTGTTTAGGATGAAAGTTTTATGTTGTTTTCATGTATTTGGTTCCTTGTTTCAAAGACACTAAACCTTAAAGATCCTCTGTTTTGTGTAATGTAATGAAAGTTTATGTGACAAAAAAGGTGGGGTGTTATAGTTGGTATCAAAGGATGGTTTAGTTATTTGTGGAAATTAGGATATGAAAACTCTAGGAAGAACCCTATAGAAAATTTAAAATATAGGAAATCATCCTGGTATTTTTGTGATTGTAGAGTAAGGGATTGCCAAACAAATACATCCATGTCTGGATATGAGCAGATAGAGGTGGATCTAGCACAGATGTACATAGGGGTAAAACACAAAAACACCGATTTGAGCGAGACTCGAACGGGAACTAGTACACAACAACGGGCCTTTCTGCACTATTGGTTACGACACTCCTGAGGGATATGCTTTGGTAAATTCATATGCTTAGTATGAACCATTATTATAGGAACAAAGATAAAATAAAATAAAGATTCACATAAGAATATATGTTCATGGATAACCTAGTTTGGAACCTAGGGGATCACAAGTTAGGGTATACTTTTCTTCTAAAAGTTTATCCTTCCATGTTTAAAGTTTCCTTTTAATGATTATTGGATATGTATTTAGGCCCCATAATTAAACATTCTTTTCTTAGTTAATGGATGGAAATGGAAGATCATATCCCAAATTCCAATGTGATAGGAAATGTGATGATTTCCGTATTAATATGACAGAGATGATTAGGGGATTAAAAGATGATTATTATTTTGGAAGACATTCACTATTTTGGGAAAACTATTTGATCAAGGTAAATAGATTACTATATTATTTTCTTTGAGGAATAATGGTTGACTTATATTTTGAATAATCGATGAATTTAAGGTAAACTTATGGTAATATAGGTTACTTATGGAAATTATTAACCTATATTGGGGAAAATATGTTTAGGTTAGCTACTTTTTTTATAAGATGTTAGGAGTGGTTGATGTTGTTTGTAGATGACCGATGAAGTTTATATTGGAAGATAATGTTATCAAATCCTTCTTGTATTTGGGTTTCAATCTTAGTTTGGTTTATTTTGAGGGATTTTAAGGTCAATTATTTATGGAATGGTCTATGATGAACTCTGGGTAGTACCATGGATCTTTGAATATTTAAAAGTAGTTTCCCTTCTTATGGGATTCGTTCTTTTTGAAGAGTTTTTTTAGCTTACCCCTTGTGTTTTTTGGGATAATGGTTAAAGATAGAAGAAACAAATAGTTAATCTTTTGTGGATTATGTGATTCTCTAGAATACGATTCTTGAGTTTTTATGAGACCAAGTAGTTTTTAATGCTCATCGTTTGGAGAAAATATTAGTTTTGGTAGAAACTTGTTAAAGGATGAAACTGTACTTGAAGGTAAATATATTTCCTTGTGTTTTTATTCTATGTAGTAAATGAATTCCTAAAAACTATGAAAAGGAACATAAAACAAAAATTTTGTCTGTTAACGTTTCCTACTAGGAAATCAAAGACCATTTACACACATCATAAGTTTTTTATTTTCTTACTGTTAACATTCTCCTAATCATGTTTTCTATCACTCTCCCTCAGAACATGAACCTTTGTTTTTTTCTTCCATATCCATGTTTTTCTACATGGAATCCTATTATGGGTTAACTCGGGTGACCATTATACTTCCTTTTCTTTCTTTTAAAGTAATAGTGTTACTGACTCTTTTTCGATTTGGGACATTCAATGAAATTTCAAAACCCAATTTTAAAAATTGCGAGGATGCAATTTCTTAAGGGTGGAAGATTGTAACGACCCAAAATTCTCAATAAATCATGTTTCCTAATTTTTTATGTTATTTTATTTTTCATACTCAACAAATCTGTTTCGTTTGATGACATGAGTATCATAAAAATGAGACTGTTGGGTTTTGACTATTATATGACTACTATAAACTAAACATTTCGATATTGGTCTCTAAATACAAGTGATCTTGGTTAATTAATATAGAAAGAAGATTTGATGGCCTCACCCAGTATTCTTGGACTGATCGAATCACATCTAATGGAACTTGGTAAGGAGGTAGCACTAATGGGCTTTCCTCTGGACCAAACCCAAGCCGAACATCATCGTATGAAGCTAGAATGGAATCGCCTTCACGGGAAGTTCAAACTGATAGAAATTACTACTCATGCGATATTGGCCGAGCCTCCCTCAGATTCTCTCACCATAGCACACCTTACACTTAGGTCCTTTGCTAGTGTGATAAGGGGATATGTAAGGAGACCATAATTGCCTTGTGTAATCCTATGTTTTAAATAAAAAATTTGATTTCTTCTTATGATGAATTTTATGAATTTTTAAATGTACGAAAAAATATAGTATTCATATTTCTGATGAATTATAGAGAAATGATATTTTAAAAATGTTTTTGTAAACCTTAAATAATTAAAAATGTGTAATTATTTTCAAAAAATGGTCTTCTATAATTATATTCAGTACGAAATTAATAGTCTAATAAGATCAACATAATTTTTGATGAATAGTAATTTATGAATCATGATTTTATGCTTAGGATTAGTAATGTGACCAAATGGATTAGTAATCTCACTTCATGAAAGTATTAATACAATCTAGGCACGTTGATTAAGTAATGTGATTCAATAAAATGGTAAAATAATGGTATCATAAATTATTAGTCAAGTATTAGTTTTTTCGGGTGAATAGTGTTTTTTAATTAAAAATTAAATGCAAAATATTTATAAAATTATTTTTATAAAATAGATTTCATTTTTGATCTCAGAGCATCGATATTATGTTAAGGTAATTTTTGGGGATTTTTTCGAAAAAAATGAATTTTCAGTGAATATAGTATTTATTTAAAAATTAAATTAAAAATATTTAGAAATCATCATTATAAAATGGATTTCATTTTTGAAATCAGAGCATCAATATTTGGTTAAGGTGAAATTTTGAGATTTTTCTGAGAAAGTTGAATTTTCGATGAATACAGAAAATACAGTTTTTAAGTTACAGGTGTTTAATGACATCATTAAATGATGTATTAAGTATTTAATCAATTTGGTATACTTATGAATAGTAATATAAGGTATGAGGTGTCCCAAGTGGCCAATACCATGTTAAAATACCATGGGTATGCCCATGGTTTTTTCAAATCCACTAATGAGGTGTCCCTTGGCCATTAATGCTTTGTCCCCTCACTTTCCCTATAAATACCATGACATCCTCTCATCCATTCGACTCCCAACTCTCTCCTAGCGAATATCTGGTATCATTACCACCCAAGGAGTCCTTTCAAGGTGCCCCAAAGCCCTCATGGTCCCACCCTTTGTGTTTTAAGAGTTACGTTTTAAGGTAAGGGATCCCACCTCCCTCTTTCTTTTCAAGTAATCTCTTTTATGCCATTTCTTTTATGCTCCATGATCTTATGTTGGAGGATGTTATTTTATATTAATACTAATTTATTTTTCATGTTCATATGATAAGAGACCCCCTCTTTCTCTCATAATTTCTTTTTATGAATGTTAAAGTGGCGCCGTTAGGCTGCAGAATTTTTAAGGGATTTGTTCACCTTTCTCATTTTTCAATGTTCTACTTTCATGTCAATTATTTAAAGTTACTTTTTATTTTGTTGGGGTATGATCTCTATATATATCATACTGAACTCTTATTTTCATATGATGATAGAACCTATTTGATCTCTTCAATTCATTATTTTGATGATTTAAGTGGCACCGTTAGGCTACCAAATGTTTAAGGGATTCTTTCACCTTTCTCATTTTTCAAATATCGATTTTCATGTCAAGCCTTTCAAGTTACTTTTTATGTTGGGGTATGATATCTATATCTATAATACTGATATTTTATGTTTATATGATGAGATACCTGATTTGATCTCTTAAATTCAGTATTTTGAGGTTTTAAGTGGTGCCATTAGGCTGCCGAATTTATAAGGGATTCTTTCACCTTTCTCATTTTTCAAAGATCTATTTTCATGTCAAGCCTTTCAAGTTTCATTTTATGTTGGGGAATGATATCTATATCTATCATACTGATATTTTATTTTCATATTATGAGAGACCCATTTTGATCTCTTCAAATCAGTATTTTTATGTTTTAAGTGGCACTGTTAGGCTGCAGAATTTTTAAGGGATTCTTTCACCGTTCTCGTTTTCAAGATCTATTTTCATGTCAAGTCTTTCAAGTTTCTTTTTATTATGTTGGGGTATTATTTCTATATCTATCATACTTTACTCTTTTTTTCATATTATGAGAGACCCTATTTGATCTTTTCATTTCATTTTTGGTTGAAGTTTAAGTGACGCCTTTAGGCTGCTGGATTTTCATAATAGAAATCTAATTTTTGTCTTCCTTCCATGTTTTTCATTTCAAATTTTATGTCATTAAAATTTCATTACCATGTTCTTAAATCCTTTATATTATGTTCCCCTACTATTTTATGGATCATTTATCAGAGGTTCACCCATGTCCCCTCACTTTTCAATGTTTTCTAAAACCTCGTAACATAGCTATTATGCTGCAGAATTTCCGTCTCAAAATAACTCTCTCTGTTTATAAAGATCTTTTATATTATTAAGTGAATACAAAAATCTCTCTCTTATATAGGGGTATTCAATTATATACCAAGTTGTTATATTTTAAATTCAGGGATTTACATACAAGAGACCCACATTCCTTTTCTGTAGGTTTTAATGTGACACAAAGATCATGTCTTTAAAGCAGTTTTTAAAACGTTATGATTATGAAATGAAACCCATTTCTTTCATACTATATGGGTTGTTTATAAAATTATTGATGATGATATATGTGGATAACATGATAATAAATAAAAATTTAAGGGTGCACCCTGATAGAGCTCCAATGCATTGGGTAAAGACTTAATCTCTAGAGATGACCATTTTGAATGATACCTTGGTGAATAACCTTGGTAATTTTTGTTAACACCTTGGGGATGGACCTTGGTGAAACAGAAATGATTATCTTTATAAAATGTTGTAGAAACATCTACAAGTTATGAAAAACTTAATTTTTATTATGATATGCCTCATGATTCCTTTCTCATGCCTTAAAGTTCTTTTCATGACCTTATTGAAGTATCACAAGTTCACATGTAAAATTCTTCTCTTGTTTCCCTTACTAGGATTTCTGCTCACCCTTTCTTTTGATGTATGTCCCCAGGTTATGAGATGCAGTAATTAACCTAGGATTAACTTAAGGAGAATCATTTCAAGTGTTTAAGAAGAAAGTTTTATGTTGTTTTCATTTATTATGTTCCTTGTTTCCAAGACACTAAACTATAAAGATCCTCAGTTTTGTGTAATGTAATGAAAGTTTATGTGACAAAAATGGCGGGATGTTATAGTTCCAATGGATTCAATTTCGGAAAAAATATGGCTTAGGACAAAATATATGCATAAAATTATATTAAGACATGTGTTACGGTAATTTTATAATATTATATTTACCCTTAATTACTCGATTTACCTTTTAGTAAGGTAAATAAAATTTACCGTAGTTGCTATTCATAATGCCCAAAAATAAAAAGTAGCCTATAAACATAATTTGGACCAAATAATTCTGAATATGGAATTCATTTTTCAAAATTAAATACAAAAATGTTTCAGAAATTAATTTAAAATTGATCTGGTTATTAAAAAAATGAGTTTTAAAAGTTAAAACATTGCAAAAGATTGAAATGATTTTACCTATGAATTCAATGTAAAATCAATTCTAATGACATAAATTATATTAAATTGTATCAATATATTCTATTTATACTGTAAAATCATTCAATATTATAATTTAACCATATAGATTATTATGATTAAAAAAGTTGTTTTTAATTAAATTATAGCGTGTTTTTACTATTAATTAAAATATGAAAGTTTTCAAAAAAATATCATAAATCTATCCAATGTAAATTATTATATCATGATTCAAAAGAAGAAGTCTGTTTTGTAAAATTTAACTTATGAACTTGTCAAAAATTATATTTAAAAGGGGTGCACCATCAAAAGGCAGCAAAACTGCATTTTTTTAAAAATTCTTATTTTACTCGAAAAATTTATTTTGTTCTCATACCATGTTCTATAAAATGTGTAAGATGAATTATAATGTCATAATATTAATAATCTATTTACTACTATTCATAACGGCTAGTTTATAATAATATTATAATAATATATCTTTGTTTAGTGAAACCCAGTATTGCATACAACACATACTATCGAGGAAGGTTGCGATTTTGTGTAATGCAAGAAAAGTCAGGGTTGTGTGTAGTGCAATACACTTTTGTTGTTGGGTATAAAAAAATCCAACCATATTTAATTTATACATTGAATATATATATATTTATATACACTCAATGTTGTGTAGAATAACTACTATCAAAATAACTTGAAATTGTGTGTAACACGGTCCAAGATTAGTGTTGCGTATACTGCAATACTAATACGGTGTTGCGTATAGTGCATGATAATCTTGGTGTACTGTACCACAAAAGATATTAAGGAAATTAAAAAGAATATATGTTATAAAATCTCAGATTTTTACAGTGAATGATTAGATATTGAGTGAATTCATATATGTATATGGAATTTTGAAATTTGAGAAGAGACTTTGTGTTCCTAACATACCTGATCTAAAAAGGGAATTGTTGGATGATTCTCATAGATCAAATTTAATTATACACTCTGAAAGCACCAAGATGTATGGAGATTTTAAGGAACATTTTTGGTCGGACAACATGATGAGGGAGATTTTTGATTTTGAGTCAAGATGTATTGTTTGTCAACAAGTTAAAGCTAGAAGGAAATCATCTGGAGGAGTCATGGAACATCTTCCCAAACATGAGTAAAAATGGTATAATATTATGATAGACGTTGTCATAGGGCTACCAAAGAAACCAACATGGAATGATTAAATATGGGTCATTGTTGATAGTCTTACAAATTAGTACATTTTCTTGTTATAAGAAAAGATATACCTCTCGAAAATTCGCAAATACTATCTATTAAGGAAAAAGTATTAATTCCTGGAATAACCCTATCTATTTTTTCTTATTGTGACCATTATTTTACAACATGATTATGGAAAAGTCTTCAGAAGGCTCTAGATACTATACATTGTTTTAGCACTTCCTACATCCCTCAAACCAATAGACAATCGGAAGAGACTATTCAAAACATATAAGACATATTCAGATCTTGCTTGCTTGACTTTCAATGTATGCGAGATCAATATTTACCTCTGGTAGAATTTTCCTATAATAATAGCTTCCATTAAAGTATTCAGATTACACCATATAAAGCATTATATGGAAAGAGATGTCGCACACCAATTTTCTGGGATGATGTTGGTGAATGAAAACTTGTAGGCCCATAACTTGGTGAGGAAACAATAGAAGATGTGAAGGTTATCCAAACCTGAATCAAAGATGCCCAATGTTGGATAAAAAGATATGCTAATAACCGACGGGAGGATTTGGAATTTCAAGTAGGAGACCAAGTTTTTATGATGGTATCTTTATGGAAGGGTGTTATATGTTTTGGTAAGAAGCATAAATTGAGTCTGAGGCACATCAGAGCATTAAAAATTCTAGAATTAATTGGAGATTTAGATTATTGTTTGGCAATGCCTCCAAGTCTCTCCAAACATCATATGTGTTCCACATATCACTGTTGAGAAAATACATGAATGACCCAACACATGTACTAACCTATGAATAAATTGAACAGGAACCTGATCTTTCTTATTGTGAAAAGCCTGTCAAAATTTTTGATAACCGAGAACAAGTGCGGAAAAATGGGTTGACTTTTCTGGTAAAAGATATATGGAGAAACTATTAGATGTAAGAGGAAATGTGGTAACCTAAGGAACTTATGACAAAGAATCACCAGAATATTATTTTTTAGTAATATTCTAGAAATTTCGACGATGAAATTATTTTAAAGAGGGTAGAATGTAACACCCCAATATTCAACAGTATGTTTCCCTTTGAATAATGTAGTGGCTTAGAATGTACGCAACGTGGAGTTTTAACACACCACGACCAATCAAACTAGCCATTATGAATAGTAATACAGACCTTTTAAAATTTTTTATAATTTATTATTCAAAATGGACTTCATTTTTATATTCGGAATTTCAAAATTAGATTAGGATGATTTTTTTGAATTTTTCTGAAAATATTCAAATTTTCATGAATAGTGAAAAGCAATGTGTTGTTGATTAAAAACAAATTTTTATATAAATAAAAACATTTTTATTTTAATTTATTTTAGATCAAAATATATACATAATACATATATGTGTTCAATGTAATTAATTTGGTTCATTTTATAATAAGTTTATATATATATAATTTTATTGAACTTTTTACCATCTTTTACCTACATTCTAATAGCATTTGAGAATTTGCATAAAACATAATTTTACCACTTCTATGTGCTGAATTTTAAAAATCTAAGAGCTACAACTAATATCAGTAAGTAAAATGTGATTCAATAAGATGAAAATAATTTTAGGTGGATTGTAAATTTTGACTTTTATTTACCACGGTTAGAAGTAATATGATAATTAAAGGTAGAAATGATATTATAGTTACCATAGCACATATCTTAATTCTATTGGATAAGTTTAATTCGACTAAAAGAACCTTAGGAATAAAATTTTATCTTTTTGGTCTACTTGTATTAGATTTGGACATTTATTATTATTTTATTTAAAGAAGACTTTAAAGTGTTAAATTCAATGTTTAATAAGTAAACCATTTTTAATATAGCGTCACACAAAATATAAATTAGACTATAAATATTCATTAAAAATATAAAATTATTTACTACATAATGTTATTTTATTTATAATTTTTAGACACTAAATAATTAAATTTATATATGACATAATGATAATTCAATAATTACCTTCTTAATAAAATATTAAAATTATTGATATTTTAAAAATCGAAATAAAAGTATATCTAAAAATATGATGAATTCGAGTAATATTCTAGGTAAATATGACATTTTATGGTTCATTAAATAAATTTAATTCAATGTGATTAGGATTTTATGGCTTTCAAAAAAATCAAATACTAAATAGTGTCAAAATTGACATAATTGAGTTTTTAAAACAAATACTATATTTATCATTGATATAATATTCTTATAAATCTATGGTTGGTAAAAAAGTCTTATATAAGGTTATATATATTAATAATGAACAACATGGTGTTTTGTTGGTAGTTTATAGTAAGTTTATTAACCATATAACATAAAAATACCAAGAGAACCGATAAATGCAAAACTATTTATCTAAGAGTTAAATCTAGAAGATATGGTTAATATGGGGACCTAAACCTGCCTAAAAATTTTTGTTGAGAGTTTTTAGACCCTTCCACACCTTATAACTTAAAGGAATAATTTTTAGCCATTATAAATCAAAAATTATTTTATTAACAAATAATATTTCTAGATTTTCCTAAATTTACACTCACCTCTCTTATAAAACGGTACTTCCCCTTCTCATAATTTCACACCACAAATGCCATTTGTATTGAAAAAACCCTACCCAAATATCCTACCAACATCCCAACCATAAAAATAGAGTCCTTGCATTGATCATAAATCTATTATGTGGATCCATTTTGATAAACTCAAAAGGAATCACCCAAAGAAGAGGTAATAATTTCACCCCCCCCCCACATTCAAGTTCATTTATTCTTCCACTTCTTCTTTATTTGTTGATTTCATACCAAAATAATAAATCTAGTACCTTTTACATAATTTGATGTTATTATAAATATGTTACACCCATATTCGGTATTGTATCCATCTTATAAATGACAATGTCACCATAGGTGCATACGTACGGCTTACACTCTCCACATCGTGGTGTAGTTTGTTATTCAAACACATCATTATTTTGGATGGGTATAATAATGAGTAAAAATGATGTAAATAATAAATATAAAATGTTAATTATTCTTTATATATGACATACTATCCAATTACATATTATATCACCATTAATATAATGATATTGTTGCTCGTTCATACGTACGGATTACTGTCTCCACAAACGCGATGTGATTCATTCCCGATCGTAATCATTCAAGAATAAATTTCATTTTATGATTAAATATTATTTTTATAAACTTAATATTATTATATATATTAATTTAATACATCCTATCAATAAAAAACATGTCTTACTTAACCAATCATATAAAGGAAAATGAATTAGTTGACACCCGAAACGATGATAATACTAAAAAATTATTATCAATGAAATATTAAAGGATCATATATGATATCATATTTATAAATATTGTTCTTCTATAATATATTATGAATTTTTTAACTATTATATAGGAGCTTAAGATACCAGCTACTAAGGAAATGTACAAGGTAAGTGTTAATTTTACAATAACATTACTTATCTAAGGTTGTTAATACGTAAGTATCTACTGTGACATATTTATCATCCACATCTGTGTTTTCTGAAAATTGTAATTCAAAACATTCATACTATTTACTAGACTATGGGTTAATGTCATTTATACACTTATTTGACCATATATTTTTTGAAATTAATCTTTTCGTCATTTTCCAAACAAGGTACTTTATGACCTTTTTGACACAATTATGGTATGAATGTCTTCTTTTTTACTTATATAGTGGGTGGGGATATTTTATGCAGTTATAACATCATCGAAGCATCCCATAAAAGCTTATTAAAATATTTTCACTATAAATTATTTCTTTTATAATTTTTTGATTTTTAGAATATTTCAAAATAAAAATAGATATTTCCCAAAAATTGTTTTGATTTCATCTATGTCAGCATCCATTTATATATTTAAAGAATGTTTGATATTGATTTATTATGATACAAAACATCAATTTTTTATTGAAGGTTTTGTGATATGTTTGACTTTGGATGTGTAATTTTTACAGCATTCATGGTTTGTGGATTATGTATTCACATTTCATATGCTAGTTTTAATGCGAATATTTATGTTATGTTTAATACTTTTCATATGTGGAATGCATTGGACTTAGTATGTGATGGGGGGAGCCCTCTATATCTCCTCGTTTCATTTTTAGGTCTCATGACACAAACTAGTGTTTCGGCTCAAGGCCTCGACGAACTCTTTTTGGTAGTCTTGGAACAAGGCCTTGAATAAGTGGTTATGATGTTTGGCATTATCCATTCCATCATTACAAAATTGGATATTGACATTGCTTGTGATTATTCGACTAGTATAATATCAATGTGAAAAAGTAAATGGAATTATTTGATTTATATTTATCATATTATGCTTTAGTTTATGTTTAAAATTGTTATGTTTTAGTATTATACATTGGATAAAATGTTTATGCTTATTTATAAATGTTTCCACTATATTATTATCCTTACTGACAACCTGAGCTCACTTTTCTCTAGATTTTATTTTTCCCACGACGAGAAGATGTATATTATGACTGACCTATTGGGATAGTCTAAGGGATATTAATGTGTTCAATGGAGACAATGTTGTTTTTGTTTTTCATTTTATAATGTAATGATAAACTTATAAATGTATCTAGTATTTCTAAGGATGGATAATTGATCAGTCTTTCAGAATCTGATCCACTGTGATCATGCCAATGTTATGTAATAATGCATCGAAACTGGGTAACTAGGGTTGGGGTGTTACAACAAGATTCCCTCCATTCCCTAAAAACTTCATATCTTTTGAAATGATTCACTTTATGGTCTAAGACTATTGCCCTGTTGTTTAAGAATTATACTTCACGAGTGTTAGGAGATGACATCATCCTAATAAGATATTAATTATAGGCAATGATCCATAAAAAACATTATCATGGTGACCTAGATTGTCAAAATAGAGAAAATTATTTGGAGGATTATGGCATGAAGTATTTGTATGAACAAACCATCCATACTGGTGGCACACAAGTGAATGGTATGAAATTCATGAAGTTGGACGAAATTGAAAATGCTTTCATCAGATAGGATCCTCTGGAAAGAACCTCTATACATATGGAAATCCTCAATGAGAGGTAATATATAACATATTTCCAACTACATGTTGTAATTCCCCAACCCTAGATTCCTAGAGTAAGTGCATTATTTTAATACATAGGCATGATTACCCGAAATCAAGTCCCGAAAGACTGATAAGTTTAGCAGTCCTGGAAAATAGATTACATAAATTAACATTACATTACACTTTCCAACATACAACACAATAAAAAATAGTCCTTTGAGAATTCCATTTTCCCCTTAGCTTAACCATGCATCTCAAACATAAAACACTTATTCGGATCTTGTGAAAATAAAACATAAGAAACGGGTGTGGTCGGATGCTCTATATGGGTAAATAATTAAGTGGAAGCTATAAACATTTAAGGGAAGGTTTCTAATAAATATAATAGCCTTTTAAACATAAACATGAACATAATATGAAAAAATTAATCAAACATTACCATATAAACTTGCACATGGATATTCTACTTGTTGAATAATCACATGTAATAACTAATTTCATAATGAGGGAACTTATAGTACGAGAATTTAATTTATGTGTCAAGGCCTTATGCCATGACCTAGGGGTTAACTGTAACCAGACCCCAACCCGGAGAGCCTCTTTAACCGGACTCCAACCTGGAGAGCCTCTGTAACCGGACTCCAACCCGGAGAGCCTCTGTAACCGGACTAAAACATTTAAAATGGTTTTTAGTAATTATTACACTAAAAATAATCTATTTTAAAACTCTTTTATGAAACATGGACATGGATAATAAATATGTCCAAGTAGATACTTATTTAAAAACAACCTCAGATAATGAAGAGATTGTTAAATTAACCCTTACCTTGTACTTTTCCTTGGCAGTGGGTTTGTTAACCTCCAGTATAATAGTTAAATCATTGTTATTAAATTATACAAGAACCATATACAAAATTATGATATCATATATGATCTTCTAATAATGCTTCGTTAATGATATTTTACTATTATCGTCGTTTTAGGTGCTTATTCATTTTACTTTATATTCTTTGTTATGTGAGTCCTATTTTTCATGGACGGGTTGTTTCTTATTAATATCCAGAATTATATCAGGTCTTTAAACACTATTTTTAATCGTCAAAATAAAATTTATCTTTAATAGTTATGATGGGGAATGAATCCCCTCGAGTTTGTGGAGACTGTAATTTATACGTACGCATAAGCGACAATATCATTCTTTTAATATTATAATCGTATATAATTGGTTGGTATATCATATATACAGATTCATTATCATGTTATATTTATTATTTACATCAATTATACAACATTATTATGCCCATCGAAATAATAATATATTTAATAACAACTACACCATGATGTGGAGACCGTAAGCCACACGTACGCATGTATGGTGACATGTCAGTCAAAGGATGGATAGAATAATGAATATGGTTGTACCATATTTATAATAACATCAATGTATATATATGATACTAGAGTTTTTATTTTATACTTGAAACAATAAGGAAAGAAGAAGTTGATGAAGAAAAGAACTTGAAAGAGGTGATGAAATATTTATATCCACTTCAAGTTCTTCCTTTTGATTTGATCCTAAGTTCCCCATAGGTTGGGTTTCTGACTAAATTAAGGCCTCAAAGATGAATTTAGGAAGGTTTATATGATATTTGGGAATGTTTTGGCCGAGCCAAATGTCTTTAGTGGTGTGAATTTGAGATAAGGGGAAGTTCCCTTTTATCAGAGGGGTGAGGAGCACCTTAGAAAAAAACATAAAATATTATTTTATAATAAATAATTTTCGGTTTCTAATGGCTGTAAAATGATTTATTTAAATTATAAGGTGGGGATTGGTCGAAAAACACTCAACCAATAGATTTTAGATTGGTTTGGGTCACTATATTAACCTTACCTTATATATTTATCTCTTAGTTAAAGTGTTTGACATTTACCATGTGTGTTTGTTTTTTTATATTATATGGTTCATAAACTTACTATAAACATCCAAAATAAACCCAAGTGGTTCTTTAATGATGTATATATTAGTATATAAGACCTTTCTCCAAAACATACATTTTTAGGAATAAAATACCATTTAATAATATAATATTTTCTTTAAAAACTCTTTTATAACAATTTTGACACTATTTAGTATTTTTTTTCTAAATTCATAACAACATTATTACTTCTAAAAAAATCAATTTTAATCACCCCTAACATGTCATATTAACTTATAAAATCCGTGGAATTCATAAAAAGCCTCAAATTCCATTTATTTCGGTATTTATAATATCAATTAGTTTAATATATCAATAATAAGGTAATTACTATATCATCATTGTGTCATAAACAAATTTAATTATTTAATGTCTAAAAATTATAAATATAGTACCATTATTTAGGAAATCATTTTATCTTTCTAATGAATTTTCATAGTCGAATTTATATTATGTAAATCCCCATATTAAAAATGGTTTAGTTATTAATCTTTTAATTTAGCACTTTTAACTCTCCATTGTATTAGATAATAATAAATCTCATAATCTAAATAAAGTGGAACTAAAGGATCATATTTTATATATAAGGTTGTTTATGGTATAATTACACAAATCCAATCGAATTAGGATATGTCTTAGGGTAATTTTGATATCATTTTTACCCTTAATTACCCTAATTACATTTAACTGCGTTAAATAAATGTCAACAGTTAATAATCATGAAATAAAAATTTATTCTTATTTAACCACATTTTACATACTTATATCAACCGTGTCTTTCATATTTTTTTATTTCAACTCACAAAAGAGGTAAAATTTATTTTCATACAAATTTGCAAATGCTCCTAGGAGGTGGGTAAAAGAGGGTAAAACGTTCGATAAAATTTTATACATCTAAATTTATTATAAAATGACTCCAATGAATTACATTGAACATTTATAGGTATTATATATATATATATATATTACTGAAAATAAATTTAAATATAAAAAATAATTATTTAAATAAAAAGTCAGTTTTAACCAATAACTTAGTGTTTTTCACTATTTATCAAAAATTGAACATTTTCAGAAAAATACAAAAATATCACCTATTATGAATTCAAAAATTAAGTATATTTTACCAAAATAAAAACATAGAAGTTTCATTTATTAATTTAAAATTAATAACAGTTTTCAAAACAAAAAAAACATATTTTTAAGAAATAATAACCAACAGAAGATTGATACTTGTTTATGTTCAATTACAATGTCAAATTACTTACAATGACCAGAATTGGATTAAATGGTAAAAATATAATATATTTATACTTACAAACCAGTAAAATGTATAATTTAACACTATGAATTATTTTTATTAAAAATTTTGTTTGTAGTTAAAATATAGTATTTTTATTGTTCACCTAAATATGAAAGTTATCAGAAAAACACCAAAAATTTATTGAAACTAAAAACTTATGTCCTGATTCAAAATTAGATGTTTATTTTGTCAAATTGAATATATAAAATATTCAAATATTGGATTGAAAAAGGGTTCTCAATTATAAGGCGGTAAAATTTCATTTTTTGAAATATACTTATTTTATTTGGAAAAAATGAATTTGTTCTTACATTATGTCTTTAAAACTCCTAATATGGATTCTAATATTATAAAGATTATATAAAGTTCAAAATTAAGTTAATACTATTCATAACTACTTTTCAACCATTTGTTTGGAAAGTCAGGGTGTTCTAGAACTCGGTGTTGCGTGTAGGGTAAGTTATTGGATTACATTAAATAAATAATATACTATGAAATCATAGGGTGTTACACATGTTCTCCAGAAACTAACTCAACAAAGGATTATTTATCCCCAAACTTCACGAAAAAATATCCTTGCATGATAGGTCATTCACCTAGATCATCAGACGAAGGCCCAAAATGAAAAACATTCCTTAGATTCTATGACACTATCTCAAAGAGAAAAAAAAATAGATCCCTAAAGTTGTCAACAAAATCATTCAATGACTTTTTGCCATGATGAACATTCATGAGATCATCCAATTTAGTTAACTTTACCACCTCAGTTATAAAAAACTAGATGAAAATGGACATAAACACATCCCACATTAATCCAAGTTGCATTGAATATGGAGAAATCACACTCCACTAGTCCAATTATTGATCCTCAAACTTACATAGAATAAAATTTACTCTCATAGCATGAATATTTCATAGTAATCTAAATTCATGCTCAACATCCTCATTCCATTCAACTACCTATAATTGTTCTCTGTCGTGAAAAATGATGAGAAATGACCGAGAAATACCAGAAACTGTGAAGACCTACAAGATAATTTGGGGGCTTATTGTGTGGAATATTCTGAACAACATAGGGGAAAAAATTCAAAATAATTATCCACCCAAAACACAATAAAAATTAATATCTCATATAAAAAACTTGATAACAATATAAAAATAGCAAACAAAAAAATTTGACTTTCTCAAAAACACCATTTCATTTTTATTTACATTTCAAAATTGACTTCTTCCAAGGCGACTATACAAATCCAATAGAATATTTTCACCAAAAAAAATCTACTTTTCAATTGAGAAAAATTTCAGAAATAATTTTCTCATTCAAACCATTTTTGAAAAACAAATTGAACCATTAATTTCAAATACCCACCCATTTTATCCCTTAAACTATCACATCTATCTTCATCGTCTTTCGCTTATTTCATCCATTCATAAATTAAAATAATAAAACTACATACATACCCACATACGTTTTAACATAAATAAGGAATACCAATGTCACACATATATTACATCATCACGCCCACACATTCACCCATTTTTTCAAAATTCTGAATCACCCTATCATTTTAAAACCATTATTTCTAATATGAAACCACTTGAAAGAAAAATATTCCATTTAAAAATCCATTTTAATTATAAAATACCACTGACAAAAACAGAAACTAAAATAAATAACAAGTCACACTAAACAACCATAATGATGAACTAGTGTTCATGAATATCCCAATAACATGGTTAATGAAACATGATCCAAGAAAACATCAACAACTAAGAGGAACTTGAAGCTTTAACTCGGATTCCACCTTGATCACTACTCCATGGGAGATCACAACATAACATTGGATCTCCAAAATTTCCATTCCTCATTATCACAATCCATAACCAAAACAATGACTCAAAAAATGGATGACCCCAAGAGACTCATCCATCTGAACAAGAAAGGATTGATGACAAACTTGCCACAAAACCTCTTGAGTCATGACTGTCCTGAAATATAACACACCAGAAACCCATATAACATGGTTTTACTCTAATACCATTTATTCATGAACCATATTAAATTTTACCCAACCCAACACCCGTCTCATCCTAATACATGGCCAAATCGTCATCATAATCCCAATGAAATAGAAACTAGTTACACACAGCAATGTAATCATAATAGAAATGATTTATCCCAAAAAAATAGGATCAAAAAAACCAAAAAATGTCAAAGTAATAAACTGATAAATACTAAATTTAAATAAAATATACAAATTAACCTAAATAAAACTAACACTGGGGAAAAAATAATATTAATATCAAACATAAACTCTGTCCTACAACATGATGTATATGTGACCTATAGGTCACCACCAATGACAATACTGGCATGTTTTAATGGAAATAAACCATGTGATAATCCTCCACCTGGAAAATAATTTAGGTTTACTAACACTAAATGGAACAAGTATGGTGTGATCGTAAACATCTTAGTAGGTTATCACTATATAGTCCATGAATTTATTTTCCCAAAAATGTACATAAACACATGTTTTATATTCATTTATATATATGATTTTAAATACTTTAAACAACTAAACAATTATTTCAATATGTTATCTTTTTTAGTAAAATTAATACAACATTAATTTTCAAAATCAATTTCAATTTTGCACAACCATGTTCAAAACCAAAACCCAAAATCCAATCCTTACCAAATGAAAAAAATGATGGCTAATTATAATGAAAATTTAACAAATAATAATAATATAAAAAGGCATGGAAAATATCAAAAATAAAACCAAAAAAATAGGGAATATCAATATATAATCAATAGAATTTCATGAACATCCTTAAAAGTATCCTTGGACATACTCAGTTAAGACTCACCTATTAAAATATGGTGCAACTGCAATATTAATAACCAACTAGTCACTCAAAGCTAGTCAATCTATTTTCGCATCCCATTATGCTTTATAATTTTAAGAGGGGTATCAAACCATCTAATTAGGTTCAATACGAAATACTCACCCAACCATCTAAAATACGCCTATGAATACCATGATATTAATAGCTATACATAGTAGAAAGGGAGGCCCACAAAGACAAGACACACCTTACCAACCACCACCACAATTGCATATCCCAACCACTGACGACACCCACTTGATAACCCACATATCATAAAATCCTCAATAGTTATTCCAATCATGTAATAATCCATAAACAAGTGATAATCAGGCCTTCACATCATTATAGTTTCAAAACACATTCCCAAACAACATAAAATACCAACCGAGCCATAATAATTTCTATAACGACCCATACTTTTCATACATTGTTAATACGTAAATCTTTAAGTACACTTATTACAACATATAACAAAACCATGAAAGGGCCGAATAGGTATAGTGTCTTTAGAAACTGGAAAACATAAACAACTGGTTCATAAAGCATCTACATTGTCTCCCATTTATTTCATCATATTTAGAGTCCCTTTTTGTATATCATACATAATAACCATCTTCTTGACCTGGGGGAATGAAAACATACAAAAGTGTGAGCTCAAATGATCAGTAAGGGTTAACAAAAGAAAAATCAATCACATCATATTCATAAGAACATAACATTTTTGAAATCATAACCTGCAAAAGAAATCATAATTTCATATCATGGGATAAATCATAGAAGTGAAATGTAATCCCAATAATCATAACTAAAAACATTAAACATTTTGTCATACACACATAATAATAGAGAATCATTTATTAGAAGTCAAGACTCATATCCAAGACTATCTTAGCGGACAAAGTCCATTTCTAAACCAAGTTCACTCCTCTTTTCAGTCCTGTTTCACTGAACCAGATTAACCTGTCGTTCCATCCATGTCTATCTCATGAGATATAAATCAGTATCCAATGAATTGGAGGGAGATATAGGTCCCACCCATCTCATAATTATACCATTCATATGTGTGCCACAAAGTCATAAATCATACATCATTACATAACCCATGTAAAAAATGGGATTCTTAAACATCCTGACATCATAAAACAATTCATATAAGATAAAGGAATTCATAAAAATAATTCCATCACAATATAATAAAATCAATGTAATAATAGGGATAGAAACATAACCCTATATTATCTTATATGGAAAATAATTTTGATAAAACACTTGAACTCCATTCTTGAGGAAAATATCCTTTCTACTTCAAAAACATTTTCCTTTCCTAACATGTCATACAATTTTAAACTAAAAGTAGTTGATTAAAGATAAATTTAAAATCTTGTAAAGGATGCTTCTTGGAAATAATGTTTAAAAAATCCATTCATTTTGTATATGTTAAAAAAACATTCTTCTCGTACTTTTGTCGGAAAAGTAAAAAAGCACCTCGTACAAATAATGACACAAGATTCCTTTCATATCTTTTACTAAAAACTCACCGAAGGGTAAATTTGGATTTAAAAAATTGTAGGTGTATGTAAATAATATTACATATTGAGGAAACATGGATGTGGATGACATAATATACCCCAGTAAATACCAAAGTATAAACAATCTTGGATAAAAATGAGATTGTGATATTTTCCCTTACCTTAGGTCCGACTTGATTCGTAAATGTCTGAACCTCCTGTATAATGATTTAAATAATGTCGTTGACTTATTACAGAATCATACTCATTGTTATGATATCATATATGGTCATATTCTTAGATTCTTATTAGTAATATTTCATTGCTACTTATTATTCGGGTGTTTATTACTTTTTGTTCTTATGCGTGTTTTGTCGAATAAATTATTATTCTTATATTTAGGTTATAGATAACTCATTTACATAATTTTATTATTGTACTATATATCATATTTGTTCATTCAATTCATTTATATAATCATTATTCAATAAAGATCATGTAGAACGAGTCGCATCACATTGTGGAGATGGTATTCCGTACGTACGCACGAGCGATGATATCGTTCCCATGATCGTTGAATTGTATTGGAGTGTATGTATACTATTTCAGAATAAATACCATTTCAAAATAATCATATAATAATTTATTTTCCCCATTATACCCATACAAGTAAGGTGGTGGTGGAAAATA
The DNA here is from genome assembly GCA_963277665.1 of Viscum album. NCBI lineage: Eukaryota > Viridiplantae > Streptophyta > Magnoliopsida > Santalales > Viscaceae > Viscum > Viscum album. The sequence continues at coordinate 1,871,754,233 of OY728159.1, forward strand.
GAGTACACCACGGCGTGGAGACAGTATTCTGTACGTATGCACACGCAGTGATTTCATTTTCCGTAGGATGGATAGATGGTGAAATAGGGTTGTTTAATACATATAATAACATATCAGTATATGAGTGATACTGATGTTATTACTTCATAATGAAACAACTAAAGAAGAAGAATTGGAAGAAGAAATAATGTTGAAAGAATCGGTAATAGACATTACCTCTTCATTGAAGCTCCTCTTTGAGATATCCTCTTATGAAAATAAATTGGTCTTTGAAGAAGACCACGACCTCTAGGATGTTTTTAGGGAAGTGGAGAATATAATTTTTCAGGGTTTGGCCGAGATTGAAGGCTCAATGTGGTGTGAGGAAGAGAGGGAGGAGGTTCCCTTTTATAATGGAAGAGAGGGGCACCTTTTGAAAAACTAAAAATATTATTTTATTATAAGTCATATTCGGTTTTTAATAGCTCCAAATTTATTTATATCCAAGCTATGGTGGGTATGGGTCAAAATCCTATCATAAAATAGAATTTTTAAAAGTTTAGGTATCTATTTTAAACTTATCATTTAGATTTAACTTTAAGTTAGATAATTTAATGTTTACCGTGTCTTCTTATTTTCTTACACTATAAGGTTAATAAACTTACAATAACAAGCCAAACGAACACCAAGTTTATTATTATTAATATATAGAACCTTATATAAGTCATTTGGCTGAACCATAGATTTTTAAGAATAATATAACAATTAATAATATAATTTTGTTTTAAAAATAACTTTATGTTAATTTTGTAACTATTTGGTAATTGATTTTTGTGAAAATCATAACAGAATGATTAGTTCGATCAATGTTAATTAAATAAATAATTACATGTAATATTAACATATAAAATTAGTGTAATTCATAAAAAGTATCAAATTACATTTATTTGGGTATTTATAACATCAGTTATGTTAATATTTCATTAATAAGAAAATTATTGCATCATCATTGAGTCATAAATAAATTAAATTATATAAAGTCTAAAAATTAAAAATAAAATACCATTATGTAGGAAATATTTTTGTATTTCTAATAAATATTTATAGTTTAATTTATCTTATGTATAACCCTATATTAAATATTCTTTAGTTATTAAACTTTGATTTTAACTATTTTAACACTTCTTTTAATAAATTAATAATAAATGTCCTAATCTAATCCATGTGTTCCTAAATGCACATATTTTATTACTAAGGTTACTTTTGGTCGAATTACAGTTATCCAATAGAATTATAACATGTTTTAGGGTAATAATATTATCATTTTTAACCTTAATTACCCTATTTACTTTTAACCGTGGTAAAAATAGGAAAATGTTACTATTCACCAAAAATTATTTTCATCTCATGGAACCACATTTTAGTCCTTCATATTAACCATGTCTCTCATATTTTCAAAATTACAATCACAGAAGCAGTAAAAGTAGGTTTTATGTAAATTTGGAAATTCTCCTAGGAGGTGGGTAAAAGATGGTGAAAAGTTCAAAAAAATTTTCATATATCTAAAATTATTTTAAAATAACTCCAATGAATTGAATTGAAAATATATAGGTATTATGTATAAATTTTGACCTAAAATAAATTTAAATAAAATAAATAATTATTTTAATAAAAAGTCGGTTTTTAAATAGTAACCCAGTGTTTTCACTATTCATAAAAAATTGAAAGTTTTCAGAAAATACCAAAATTTCACCCTAGGAAAATTTCGATATTCCGAATCCAAAAATAAAGTCCATTTTGAAACATAAAAATTACAAAATTTGAAAAAGTGGTTATTACTATTCATAATGGCTAGTTTTAATAATCTTTTAATAGCATTTCATTGTTTAGTGAAACTCGGTATTGCGTATGACGCAAGCTATCGAGGAAGGCCACGGTTGTGTGTAAAGAAAGACAAGCTAGTGTTGTGTGTAGTGAAAGATTCCTTTTATGATTTATACAACATAAAAACAAAATATTTCTCATAAAAGTCTCGGGTGATACATTCCACCCCCCTTAAAATGAATTTTGCATTCAAAATTCGTCACTTTGTAACAAACAGATGAGGATACATTTCCCTCATAATATCCTCAAGCTCCCATGTAGCTTCTTCTAACTATTGGTTCGACTATAAAACGTTCACCAATCGAGGGGTCTTTTTCTGTAGAAATTATTCACTACGATCCAGAATCTCTATCGGTTGTTCTTCATAAGAATGATCTTGTTCCAGTGGTACAACTTCTGAGCTGAGTACATGTGAAGGATCAGGTATGTACTTTCTTAGGAGAGATACATGGAACACATATTGATCTTGGGAGAGATTTGGTGGAAGCTCCAATCGGTAAGATACCTTCCTAACACGATCCAGTATTTCGAAAGAACTAATATATCTAGGGTTCAGCTTTCCCTTCTTTCCAAATCTCATTACTCTCTTCCAAGGAGATATTTGTAAGAACACTTTATCACCCACTTAAAACTCTAGGTCTTTTCTTCGGTTGTCGGCATAACTTTTGTGTCGACTCTAAGCTGATCTAATGTGTTGTTGAATAGATCTGACCTTTTCTGCCATCTCATCAACAAGATCCGGTCCTAATATCTTTCTTTCCCCAACTTCATCCCAGCAAGTTGGAGTCCTACATTTCATTACATAGAGAACCTCATATGAAGCCATCTGAATACTGGAGTGAATGCTATTATTATAATAAAATTACACCAAATGTTGGTGTTGATCCCAACAACCTTTGAAATCCATAGAGAAAGCTCTCAACATATCTTCTAGAGTTTGAATTGTCCTCTTAGACTGACCTCTTGTCTTAGGATGATAAGCATTGCTGAAACTCAACTGTATATCCAGAGTATGCTGTAGACTTCGCCAGAACATCAAGGTAAATCTCGGAACCCGATCATATATAATAGAAAGTGGTACTCCATGCAATCTTACCAATTCCTTCACATATATCCTGGCAAGCTGATCCAGAGAGAAATCCTCTCTAATAGCGATGAAGTGTGCCGACATTGTAAGACGATCAACTATGACCCAGATAGCATTATTGCCTTTGGATGTTTTAGGAAGTCCAGTGACAAAGTCCATAGTGATATTTTCCCATTTCCATTCTGGTATGGGTAATGTTTGTAACATCCCCTTAGACTTCTATCTCTCAGCTTTAACTTGCTGAAAAACCAAGCATCGAGAGACATATTCAGCAAAATCTCTTTTCATTCCATCCCACCAGAAGTACTCTTTCAGGCCCCTATACATCTCCGTGCTTCCAGGATGAATAGAGAATGTAGAACTATGAGCCTCATCCAGCAGCTCCTTCTTTAATTCTGGGATGGGAGGAACACAAACCCGATTCCTGAACCTTATTATCCCATCACAATCGAGGTCGAATTCTGGAATATTTCTCACCTTATTTTGTAACTATACACCTTCTTTCTGTGCCTCTTTAATCATCACATGTATAGATGGTTGAACATTCAATTGAGAAAGATACGATTTTCCCCTTCCATTATAATTCCATGATCCATCCTTTGTAAATCCATAAATATTGGATCTTTTGTGATCCTCATCATGGATAATCTAGCATGGTCTTGTTTACTTAATGCATCTTCCACCTTGTTTGCATTCCCAGGGTTGTAATGAATTGAGCAGTCATAATCCTTAATCAGCTCCAACCATCTTCTTTGGCACATATTCAGATCCTTTTGTGTGAAAATATACTTTATAATTTTATGATCAGTATAAATATCACAATTTTCTCCATAAAGATAATACCTCCAAATAATTAATGCAATGATTACCACAGCTAACTCCAAATAATGAGTTGGGTAATTTAGCTCCTGGATTTTCAACTGTCGTGAGGCATAAGCTATCACCATATCATTTTGCATAAGAACACACCCCAGCCCCTTCTTGGATGCATCACTATATGTCACAAACCATTGTCCACTACATGGAAGTGTGAGTACAGGTTCACATGATAACCTTCTTTTCAACTCCTTAAAATTCTCTTCACATTCCTCCATCCAAACAAACATAACTCCTTTCCGAGTCAACGTGGTGAGTGGATTAGATAATAGTGAAAAATCGTTCACAAAACGTCGATAATATCCAGCCAAACCAAGAAAACATCGGATCTCAGTTACTGTTGTTGGTCTCGACCATCTTTTGATATCCTCAGTTTTTGCTGGATCCACAGATATCCCCTCTTTTGAGATTATGTGACCCAAAAATGCAACTTTTTGAAGCCAAAATTCAAACTTGGTAAATTTGTCATAAAGCTTATCATTTCTAAGGGTCTTCAATATTATTCTCAAATGATCTTCATGTTCTTCTTTGATCTTTGAATAGACAAGAATATCGTCTATAAAGACTACAACAAACTGATCAAGATAGTCTCTAAAGACTCGATTCATTAGATTCATGAAGATAGCATGGGCATTAGTAAGACCAAATGGAATCACTATAAATTCATAGTGTCTATAACTTGTACGGAAAGATGTCTTCGGTATATCCTCCATTTTGACCATTAATTTATGGTACCCTGTATGAATATCAATCTTGTAAAAGTATTGAGCTATGCGTAGTTGGTCAAATAAGTCATCAATGCATGGGAGAGGATATTTGTTCTTAATACTGATCTTGTTAAGTTCTCAATAATCAATGCAGAGACTCATTGATCCATATTTCTTATTAACAAACAGAACATGTGCTCCCCAACGTGATGCACTAGGGTGTATGAATCCATTATCAAGATTCTCTTGGAGTTTCTTGTTCAATTCCTGCAACTCAATTGGGGCCATTCTATAATGTGTCTTTGAAATAGGCAAAGCACCCGGTACGAGTTCTACTGAAAACTCAACTACACGATTTGGTGGAATACCTGAAAAATCCTCTGGAAATACATCATAAATCTCCCATACAATGTGAATATTCTTAATCGTGAGTTTCTCACCAACCATTTGAGATAAATAACCTTCATTTAGTGGAATCCAGATCCATAAGATGGAAAAATTTCCACTGGAAAGATATGTTCATCCTTGCATCGAAAGACGATCATAGATTGATCTAGAATATGAAATGTGACTTCCCTTCTTTGTAAATTGATATAGCTCCATATAATTAAAGCCAATACATGCCAAGAATCAGATCAAATTACACTATAGGAAGGATCACAAGATTTGCAGGAAGCACTTTCCCACAAACTTCAATCGGAGAAGAATTATAATCTTCTAATGTGACTGTTGTGCCATTAGGATTTTTCACAGCTAACACAACATCTAATTGTTGAGGTAATATAGTGATACCCTTAGAAAAATCTTCAGAAATAAAAGAGTGGGTGGATCCAGAATAAATAAAACATTTTCTACTTTGGAGTGGATGATAAGTGTACCTCTCACCACTTCATTGTCGTACTCCAAATCACCAATAGTAATTGCATGTGACATTCCATTGTCTTTAGCCTCAAGAGTTTATTGACGCCGATCATCATCATCAACCCTTGGATTTGGGCATTGATTGGCACAATACCCCATCTCCTTGCACATGAAACATTGAAGTGTAGTAGGTTCATTCTGTGTATCCCTTCCTTTATTTCATCATTAGACATCTTCTTCCCATTATTTCGACATTCAATTGCCCGGTGACCTTGTTTTACACACTTATAACATTTTCTTGTCTCTTTAAGACAATTTCCTCCATGTTTCTTTCCACACTTTGATCATAAGGGAAAATGCATCTTCTTTTCAGTGTGCTCTTTAGATTTTCCTTTGAATTACATTTTCCACTTCTTATCAAACCCATGTGACTGATGGGTTAGACCAATCTCCATCTCAACCTTGAGAGCACATAGAAAAATTTCCTCGTAGCTACTGAAGTCCCTTATGGGTAACGCCCTTTGAAGACTTGGTTTTAAGCCACTGAAGAATCAATCAATCATACTCTCAGGTTAGATAATATTACCAGAAGCGTACCTTGCAAGTCTTGTAAAATTTTTTTCATAGGTACCAACAGATTCATCATCCTTTTGATTTAGTTCAAGAAACTCCTTCTCTATCTTTGTTCGGAGAATACGAGGGAAGTACATATTGAAAAATATGTTCTTGAACTCATCACATTCCATGGAATAAATTTCATCCCTTTGCCTCGTATTCTTAATAATATTCCACCATTGATCAGTATCACCTTCCAAATGATAAACTGCTAAGATGACTTTATCATGTTCAAAACATTGAAGAACTGAAAATATATTTTCAGTGGTACTGATCCATTTATCAGCCAACAGTGGATCAGAAGTCCCGCTGAATGAAGGTGGACGCTTCCTCAAGAAAGATTCAACAGAATGTTGCCCCTTTATTTTCTCGTTTGGAAGTCCTACATGATTCATAGCATGAGAATGTTGTGTGAGCATGGCTACAGGATTTTGCATTCCAGCTCCCATAATGTTTGGTTGCTCAGGGGGACAATCAGTGCATTTCCCATTGCATTCCGCATTAACATGGTTCCTTCAGGTTCCATCCATTGAAAAAACCAAGAATAATAGTGTGAGAAACACTAATTATAATAGGAAAAAACATAATCAAGAATAAAATTTTATACTTAAGGTATTATCATAGGTTGTTCATGGCCATTTCTAAAACACTAAGATTGTGTTCTATGCTTAGACTTATCCTTAGGGTTCTTACTAAGGCTTTCTCATCCTAGTTTCCAAAGGTTGATTATACCTTTCTTATGATACCAACTATAACGACCCATACATTTCATACATTGTTAATAATTCAAAATTGAATTACACTTATTACAACATTAAACAAAACCATGAAAGGACCAAATAGGTATAGTGTCTTTAGAAACTGGGTAACATAAACAACTGGTTCAGAAATCATCTACATTGTCTTCCATTTATTTTATCATATATAGAGTCCCTTTTGGAATATCCTATTTAATAACCTTCTTCCTAACCTGGGGGAAAGAAAACATACAAAAGGATGAGATCAAATGCTCAATAATGGTAAACAAAAGAAAAATAAATCATATCATATTCATAAGAACATAACATTTTGGAAATCTTAACCTGCAAAAGAAATCACAATTTCATATTATGGGATAAATCATAGAAGGGAAATGTAATCCCAATAATCATAACATAAAACATGAATCTTTGTGGCATACATACATAATCATAGAGAATCATTTCTTAGTAGTCAAGAATCATATCCAAGAATATCTTAGCGGACAATGTCCATTTCGGAACCGAGTTGACTCCTCGTTTTAGTCCTATCTCACTGAACTGGATTAACCTCCCATTCCAGCCATGTCTATCTCATGAGATATAAATCGTTACCCAATGAATTGGAGGGAGATATAGGTCCCACCCATCTCATAATGATTCCATTATTATGTGTGCTGCAAAATCATAAATCATACATCATTTCATAACCCTTGTAATAAAAATGGGATTCTTAAACATCATGACATCATAAAACAATTCATATAAGATAAAGGAATTCATAAAAATAATTACATCACAACATAATCAAATCAATGTAATAATAGGGATAGAAAAAGAACCCTATATTATCTTAGATGGAAAATAATTTTTATAAAACACTTGAACTCCATTCTTGAGGAAAATATCCTTTCTACTTCAAAAACATTTTCCTTTCTTAACATGTCATACAATTCTAAACTAAAAGAAGTTGATTGAAAATAAACATGAAAACTTTTAAAGGATGCTTCTTGGAAATAATGTTTTAAAAATCCATTCATGTCGTATAAGTTAAAAAATCATTATTCTCTTACTTTTGTCAGAAAAGTCAAAAAGTACCTCGTACGAAAAACGAAAAAAGATTCCTTTCATATATTTTACTAAAAACACACAGAAGGGTAAAATTGGATTTAAAAAATTTTAGGTGGATGGAAATAATATTACATATTTAGGAAACATGGATGTGGACGAGAAAATACACCCCGGTAAATACCAAAGTATAAACAATCTCGAATAAAAATGAGATTGTGATATTTTCCCTTACATTTGGTCCGATTTGCTTCGTAAGTGTCCGAACCTCCTGTATAATTTTTTAAATAATGTAATTGACTTATTAGAGAATCATAATCATTGTTATTATATCATATATGGTCATATTAATATCTTATTATTAGTAAAATTTCATTGCTACTTGTTATTCGGGTGTTTATTACTTTTTGTTCTTAAGCATGTTTTGTCGAATAAATTCTTATTCTGCTCTTTAGGTTATAGATACCTCATTTCCAGAATATTACTAGTGTACTATATATCATATTTATTCATTAAACTCATTTATATAGTCTTTCTTTAATTAAGATAATGTAGAACAAGTCGCATCACTTCGTGGAGACGGTATTCCGTACGTAAGCACGAGTGATGATATCGTTCCCATGATCATGGAATTTTATTGGAGTGTATTTATACTATTTAAGAATAAATAAAACTTTAAAATAATCATATATAGTTATTTATTTTCACCATTACACAAATCCAAGTAGGGTGGTGGTGGAAAATAGATTACACCACAACGTGGAGACGGTATTCTGTATGTACGTACGCACGGTGATTTCATTTTCCATAGGATGGATAGATGGTGAAATAGGGTTATTTCATACTTATAATAACATATTAGTATATGAGTGATACTTATGTTATTACTTCATAATGAAACAACTAAATAAGAAGATGTGGAAGAAGAAATAATGTTGAAAGAATCGGTAACGGACATTACCTCTTCTTTGAAGAGCCTATTTGAGTCCTCCTCTTAGGGCACTAAAATTGGTCTTTGAAGAATACCAGGACTTCTAGGATCTTTATATAGAAGTGTAGAAGAGAATTTGGTAGTGGTTGGCCGAGCATGAAGCCACAAAGTGGTGTGAGGAAGAGAGGGAGGATGTTCCCTTTTATAAGGGATAAGAGGGGCACCTTTGGAAAAACTAAAAATATTATTTTATTAGAAAGTCATATTCAGTTTTTAATAGCTCCAAATTGATTTATTTCGGATCTAAGGTGGGTATGGGTCGAAATAATCTCATACAATAGAATTTAGACAATTTTCGGTATCTATTTTAACCTTATCATTTATATTTAACTTTAAGTTAGATAATTTAACTTTTACAGTGTCTTCTTGTTTTCTTACACTATAAGGTAAATAAACATTCTATAACAAGCCAAACGAACCCCAAGTTGTTTATTATTAATATATATAACCTTATATAAGTCATTTGGCCAAACCGTAGATTTTTAGGAATAAAATAACAAATTAATAATATAATATTTGTTTTAAAAACAATTTTATGTCCATTTTGACACTATTTGGTAATTGATTTTTGTGAAAATCATAATAGAACTATTAGTTCGAAAAAAGTTTATCTAAATAAATAATAGTATGTCATATTAACATATAAAATTATTTTAATTCATAAAAAGTCTCAAATTACATTTATTTGGGTATTTATTACATCAATTATGTTAATATTTCATTAATAAGATAATTACTGCATCATCATTGTGTCATAAATAAATAAAATTATGTAATGTCTAAAAAATTTAAATAAAATACCATTATTTAGGAAATCTTTTTATATTTCTAATGAATATTTATAGTCTAATTTATCTTATGTATAACCCTATATTAAAAATGCTTTAGTTATTCAACTTTTATTTTAACTATTTTAACCCTTCTTTAAATAAATTAATAATAAATGTCCTAATCTAATATATGTGGACCTAAATGGTCATATTTAATTATTAAAGTTTTTTTTGGTCTAATTAAACTTATAAAATAGAATTAGAGCATGTGTTAGGGTAATAATAATATCATTTTTACCCTTAATTACACTATTTACTTTTAACTGTGGTAAAAATAATAAAAGGTTACTATTCGCCAAAAAAAATTTCATCTCATTGAACCATATTTTAGTCCTTGATATTAATCGTGTCTCTCAGATTTTCAAAATTCCACTCACAGAAGCAGTTAAATTAGGTTTTATGTAAATTTGGAAATTCTCCTAGGAGGTGGGTAAAAGACGAAGAAAAGTTCAATAATATTTTTATGTATCTAAAATTATTATAAAATTAATCCAATGAATTGCATTGAACTTATATAGGTATTATGTATCAATTTTTACCTTAAATTAATTTAAATAAAATAAATAATTATTTAAATAAAAAGTTGGTTTTTAAATAGTAACCCAGTGTTTTCACTATTCATAAAAAATTGAACGTTTTCAGAAAAATACCAAAATTCCACCCTAGGATAATTTCGATATTCCGAATCCAAAAATGAAGTCCATTTTGAAAAATAAAACTTACAAAATTTCAAAAACTGGTTATTAATATTCATAACGGCTAGTTTTAATAATATTTTAATAGCATATCGCTGTTTAGTGAAACTCGGTATTGTGTATGACGCGAGCGATCGAGGAAGGCCGTGGTTGCGTGTAAACCAAGCCAAGCTAGTGTTGTGTGTAGTGAAAGATTCCATTGATGATTTATATAACATAAAAACAAAAAATTTCTCAAATAAGTCTTAGGTGTTACATTTTCAATTAAAATATAGTTACCAAATCTTTTCCATACTAAAGTGAATAATGTTACAATATAAAAATTTCCAAATTGTCATTTACACATATCCATTTCCAAATCATATCAAAATTTCTCAATGGGACTCAACAAGAATTTATAAAAACACATATGAAATCAAAATCATGGTAAAATCATTGTTCCATGAATATAAAGACACAAAATACTTTTGGGAATTCAAATTTTCCCCACATGTGAAATTTATGAAATCCAATTTAAAAAAATATAGCAATAAAACATGTGCAAACCAATCATATACATGGTCATATCACCATTATAATTCTCATACACCGTAAATCCACATTCATAACTTTCTTAAAAATATTTTCAAAATTAATAGATACATTTACGAAGAACAAAAACATAATCTCACTTGGATGAAATATAATTTATTTTAAAAATTCAACTTTTAACACATGAAAAAATCAATTCATTTTAATGTCATAGTTTCAAAAAAACATAACCTCTCTTTAAAATAGTGCAATGACCACATATAATATTCATTACATAAAATTCATCAATTAACACACACAATGTCAAATTCATAATCCTACAATTATATTATAACATAACTAAGGTTAACCACCACTTAAACCACAACAATTGATTTTAAAGGAACAATTGACATTTTAACATAAACCGTGTCTTCCTAAATATATAACATGACTAATGAAACCCCTTAAAAAAACTTCGACCAATTTCTTCCAATAGAAAAACACCATAATAAGCCAAAAAATCAACTAAAATCATGAGAAAAACATTTATAATTAATTTAAAATACAAAAGATTCAAACAAAATGATATGGAAAATAAAATATATGGATTCACCTACCTCAATTACTTGAAAATGAAACCGAACATCTAGAGTTGGAAGTTCCATAATTGATACACAATCTGTACATCCTAATATCCATGAAATAGAATCATACACAATCCCTAACCCGTAGTGTTCGGCCAAGAGGGAAACCCAACCAAGGTAAACTAACAATATAAGGGATAAGGGAACGTATAAGAGTAAATATACTAAAAATATTAAGGATTCATACCTAGAAATCATCATGTGGATTAAAAAATGGATTGGAAGCAAGGGAGGAGGAGATTGGGGGACCACATAGTGCGCCTAAATTGAACAAGGGGAAATATTGAAATGTCGTTAAAACATTAGAGTGGGAATTTTGGTATTTTAAATTTTAAGAAAATGGGAAGCACAACTAGTTTGAATTCACTATTTTCTATGATGTGGACAAACTGTGTGGTCACTACTCTCCAAATGGAATAAACTTCTCGTACAGTTTCCTCACAGTTTCGCAGACCAAGCACAACCCATGTGCCTTACCCATAGACCCCAAAAAAGTAGCATAGTTTCCTGGGAATGGTGACATTGTTTCTAATAACTATGTTAAGGTATATCGATAGTACCTACAAAGCACCAAAAATCCATTTTTCCACAAAAACCTAAAACATTATAATGGGACTCAACCCGAACATTACGCAAAATACTCAAAGCTAGGGAATGAATGAAACCAAAGGACTCCAATGGTCAGGCTGTGATGTAGATCATGGTGTAATATTATAAAGAATTTAAAACATGATATTAACATCATCTAAACTAAATATATATATATAATATTAATTAATAAAATTTAGTGATAAAAAATGAAATACACTATTCATGGAGATGGTTGGTCCCATTTATGCAAGAATGTTGTTTACATTTTCTTGTAATATTTAATGAAATAAAATTAAATGATATATTATAATTATATAATAATTTTTATGTCATATATATAAAATATTATCATTAAAATCATCCTTAACACATTCCATGTAATGCGTGAAAAAATCACATCACTTCGTTGGGCAGTAGTCCATCGTACACATGAGTCGCATTATTGCACTCCTACAAAATGGAAAACATGATGTTATGAGTGATATAAATATTTTTAATGTATAATAATATCATATATATCATATATAAACAATATATACCTCATTATTTTCAACCTTTAGACTGGTTAATGGATAAATCATTGACATTGTTTCGTGAGGTGGTAGTCTCTCATACACACAAACGATGATTTTGTAACCTATTTGATTGAAGTGGAGATGGATGTATATCATGCAATTAACATAATAAAATATTATTATATATAAAAAACTAATTTTATTATATAATATTGGTAAAATAAAAACATCTGAGTTTTGATGATGAAATATAATAGAAACACTTATTGATGAATGTTACTTCTTCTTCAGGTATCCTCTTTAGTTTTGAACAGAATGACTTCCTAGGATTTATTTCTGAGCTTCATAAGGCTTAAATTATGAGGGTAAAGAATATTTGAAGTGATATTGGAAATTATTTTCTAGTCCAAATAGGTTTTATGTTGTGAGGTAGGGTGGATTGGGGTGGCCTATTATAAGTTGGGGAGATGAGAGACTTGGTATTTAAAAAAATTTGAGTGATCTATTTTTTTTCATATTCCAGAACGGACAAAAATTTACCATTATAGAATATTATATAATTAATTCTCGAAATATGTCAATAAAATATTTTTTATTCAATTTAATATCTTATTTTCTAAATTATCTTTTTAGTGTAACCCTTGCTAAATTCCATTTTACTTTGTCTGTGATAATTAATTTTTAATTTCATCACTATTAATCTAGGTCAACAATTAAGATTCCCTTATTATAAATTATAAATTATTATGGATCCAGTTATTGAATACATTTTCCAAAAATACATTAAAATTAGTGGAAAATTTTAATTTAAAATTAATCCCGTAGAAGCAATGAGAAAGGGAGTTTTTGAAAAGAATAATTTTAATTGTTTGAAATGTTCTCATATCAAAATTCAACATGAAATTGATTAAATAACCCCATTTGGTTTAATTGACATAAAATGGAACTACTGTTTCCTTAAAACATATTAAAAATATAATTCTACATTATATATAATATAAATGAAAAGGCATTTTTCAATCCATTTTTTCTATTTTCACTATTAATTAAAAAATGAAAACATTCAAAAACTTAAAAAAAAATTATCTTATATAATTGTAAAATTTTACTTTAAAAAATTAATTCTTATTTATAAAATTAATTTTATAAAATTTTTTGAAATAAATTTTATTATATGTGTACAAAAATGTGACAAAACTTCCTTTTAGAAAAATAAATTTTGGATTCATTCTTATCTAATGCCTAGAGAACATACAAGAAGATTAATAATATTTTGATTTAATATATAATATATACATTAACTAATAAATTTATAAAAAATGGTTTTTAATTTATCTTCCTAAAAAAATATGTGCACATAAAAATAGATTCAGAAAGAAATATTTACATTCATTTATAAAAGTGTTATATCAGTATTTATAATTAATTTTATAGGAAATAATTCATTATATATATATATTTTTAAACCATATTTTAGTAATTTATGAACTCATATTAATAACCACCATTCTAATAGTAAGGTTATAACAATAATACCAAACAATAATATTCTAATTACATGTCTCATTTCATATAAACTCATTATTGTGTGTAATGCAGGATAAGCACAATATAACATATTACCCAATCCCAACTCAGTCATAGAGGTAACTCAAGATACACATAGAGATTCATTTAAATATAAATATCAAAATTTTAATTATATTAAAAATATATATTTAATAAAATATCAGTGAATTATATAGGTTGTATGAAAAAATAATGTGATTGATAATGAAACAAGAGAATCCGAAATGGCCTAGGGGGAACAATAACATCACATATTTATGTAATGAATAAAAGTTCAAGGATAAAATTTCAAAAATTGTGATAATGTGAAGAATCAGGTGATTTAATATTGAAATAATTTTTATGATTTATATGTATTATTTTTTATGGATTTATATTAATAGTAACATTATAAATTATTTAATATAAATTATCAAACAAAATAATAATAGTTATATTTAAAAAAAAATTAATTTGTTTATTATATAGTTTCAAATAATGAAACTAAAAAAATTGTATTATTATTTTATAAAATGTAATTCATATTTGGATTCATTATATTTAATTAATAATAGGGTAATTTTGTTTTCTATTCTTTTTCAAATATTCATTTTTGGTGGAATAGTTAAAAATATTTATTTTTATTAAAATTATCATATATTTTCAAGTATATAAAAAATTAAATTCTATTTTATATTTGATTTTATTTTAAATTATTGTCATGATACATAAAATAATACATTTAATTCTATATTTTTCATCATTATAGTTGATTTTCGATGAAAATATATTTTATGCTTAAAAATGGAATTTTTCTACATTATGTATTCATTGTGGTTTTTTTATTTATACTAAAATTATTTTTATACTCTTATGAAAAATGATTGTATATATTAAATTATAATTAATTAAATTGTAGGTTAAAATTTTGTAATAAGTTCAATTTCATTTTTTGTCATTAAGTATAGTAACCTTGTTAAAACTTCTCCACCCATATAATGGTTAAAAATGTTTTTGATGTATTTTACATGATTATATAAGGTAAAAATCATATAAAAACATGTTTAGATTTATTTTAGGTGTTAATTTCAACTAATAATCATTGAAGATTTAAAATTATTCAATTTATTTTCAATTTCATTGGAAAACATGTGAAATACATTCAATGGTTTTAGGTATTTACTAGTGTGACACTCCACTCACTTATAAATGGTCTCCTCCTCTCCTTATATTTCCCACTCATTGTTCTATTTAAATCAACCAATAACTTATTATATACAATCTTAATACCCCTCCCCACATCCTAGTGGTTTTTTACAAAATAAAATTCCATCCTATGATGGATTAAGGTGTAATACATGGGAGGTCATCGAAAGAATATTTATAGTTCTAAACTAACTATTTTTATATTTTCCACTTCTTATATTACCCCCATTAAATATAATATAAATCCATATTTATATAAAAAATAGAATTATATTAAATATACTTATATTTTTTATTTTTATGATACTACCATTTTTATCTCAATTTTTATCATATGGTAAATTAAAACATCACTCTGTATACGTGAAGACTACCTCCTCTATTAAGTCATATGTTTCAGGTTTCATCATCAGATCAAATTAATGTTCAAGAATTATATATAAACTAAATATAAATGATATTTATAACATAAAAAAATAAAAATAAAAATATAAAATGAGTAAATATGAAATTAATAATATATTTATGATTATTAAAAATAAAAATATTTTATATTTTATTTCTTCTCCACCCAATATAAAAATGAAAATTTGATCCCCATGTGTGTATGGACTACCATCTCTCTGACTTGGTGCGATTCATTTATCAGGACTAAAAAACATGGTTGGTTTTACATGTTTTTTAATTTATAAATATGATAATCATAAAATGTTTAACAGTTCATAGTTAATGGATCTATAACAAATTTTCCCATAGTCAATTTATCAATGTTTTTTTGAGATTATAAAATGAATGGCCCTCAAGAAACCAACACAAACCTAACCAACTTAATAAATCACTAATATAGGAAAATATATGAAATAATGTGAAAAAGGAAAATATAATTAAAAGTAAAATGGTTATTAATAATTTATATAACCAATATAATTTTATTATTATGATTTTTTATAATGTAAAATGTGGGGAGGGTCTATAGGTAATCGACGTTCCTTTAAAAAACATGTTATTAAGTTTTCATTCAAAGTATTTTTCCTCCACACTGAGGTTCTTCTAAATATTTTATTAATGTTCATATATTTTCATTAAATATTTCTAAAATTTATTTTAAAATATATTTTACATTCTATATAATGTTTTAAAATGGAATCTTTTCTACCTTTTTTTGTATGGGTTATTTTTTTGTTTCTAAAAAAGGGACAAAAAAGGTTTTTTAACGTATACGTATTGAAAAAATTTTCCCACCATCATAGTTCATATTAGTTATCAATCTTCCTATACTAGTTAAGGTTTTTCAAACAATATTTTGATCATACTCTTCTACAAATTTTTCCTTTTTAGGAGTTTTCAATGAATAAAATTATATTTATCTTTATAATTATGTTAAAATGAAATGTTCTTTTCTAATGTGTTCAAATGATATTCTAAAGAACATTATTATGAAAAGATAAAATATTATAAAGAATTTATTCAAGATATGGTACTTTTATATTATATATGATGATGAATGATACTGATATAGCTCATTATGATTAGAGACTCCAATAGAGTACTCCAATTTATTGAGTGATGAATTATTATTCGAATGAAAAAAATAAACAAGATTACCATGTAAGTTACTACTCTATCATTAACAGAGAATATGTTTCTTTTGACATGGTTTAATCACTAGTGTTTAAATTTTATGAATATGATTCTCCAAGATATCTATATTATGGATTTAAATTTTTTTTATGGAAATTATTTTATTTGATGAGGATGTTAATGTCTATAAACATTAAAAGTTGAATGATTTATTTTTCAATGTAACTTTGTCAATATTCTCCACAAGACTTAATTTAACATCATGGGTTTAGTAGTCATAATAATGGGGTTTGATGTTTTTTATTTGTTTACAGTTTATTTATCATGTGTGGAAATGTTTTATTTATGTGGTCAAATATTTATTGGGAAAGTATTAATAATTTTAATGGGTTTTCAAGTGATCACATGACTAATAATATTAGTTTTTTTTTGTCCCATAATAATATTGTTTTATTCATATCATTTTTCTAAAAAATCACAGTATCTGTAAATGCATAGGAATAATAGAATTTTCAAACATTCCGCATCAGACATATCCTAAAATAAAAAATAATTGATAAAATAGTTAAGTAATATAAAAACACTATTCATATGGAAAAATATAAATTATGTGGAAGTATCCATATTATTAGGTGTTTTTTCCTTAATTCTTTATGACATAAACCTATAGAATAATAATATATGAAAAAATATGAAATCAGTTAAATTGAGATCATATTTATGTGGTGTTAAATTAAGGGTTCATTATAGAGATATTAACCATGTGTCTCAATATCTAATGAAGCAGGTTGCATACCCATGTCAACAACCATTGTGGTTAATACATATTTCATTGATATCCTGAAATAAAATCATCAATACACCATTTTATTAAAAGTTAACACGATGGTCAAATTTTAATCAAAGTTTCATTCTATTAAAATCTATAATATTGAAGGGACACCCCCATAATCCTATTATTAATTTATGACATATCACTTATGAAAGCCAAAATTTACAAAAATTAACTATGAACAGATGATGTCATGGTTTAAGGAAATACATTTAAGTTCATGACTCATTAATTGAATTAATTATAATCTTAAATTAAAAGAATCTATAATGACACATAACCTCTAGAATTCCTACTAGCAGGACCATCAATATAATCACCAGTCATAAATATTACCATGTTTAAACATAATAAGGTAAAGTACCATCCATTTATGAGTACTTAAAAATAACATTATGTGTCAACTGTGTCCCATCAGATGATGTCATATAACCATTAGACTAAACCTATGAGTATTATCATAGTATTTCAAACATATAATCATATTAGGAAGCTTCTTACAAACTTTTTAATTTGAAAAATACTTTAGGAAAATATAAAATTAATTTTATACAAAAGAAAAATCAATTTGTGATAATATATAAATATTTAGTTATTTTAATATATGAATAGTAAATATAAATTACACAATATTTGATTATAGGACGCAAAATACTATATAATTCAATATGGAATATATTCAAATTATAATGATTTTTAGTATTAATGTATTCACATAATTATCAATCCTATGATAAAAATGGCTTTAATCTATTTGGTCTATAATGTTATATTCTATTGGAAAAGTTATTACTATGATGTCACCGTTATAAGAAGATTATGTCAATATATAATATTTCTGGAGTGTGTTATTCATTTGACAATGCATCCTTGGCTCCTCTTTAGTTTCCAATATAGAAATATTATCAAAATATAATGTTATATGGTATTTACTATTCAAAACCACATCAATAAATTTTATGAATTTACATATCCAAATATATTATTTATTAATATCAGAATTCATAATATATTCAAATTTCGTTAAAAATATAGAAGTAATAGATTTATTTTATCATTTCAATCTCACAATACCTCCACTAATAGTAAAGATACATCCCGACAATAATTTCTAGTCGTATTGATCTATTTAGAATGATATATATTTGTATTCCCTATAGACGATTTCATAATATATTCTATAATCTAGTAACATATCTATATTACATACCAAATACTATAGTGTAGTCTTAATTTCATTCAAATTATGGTCACCTCGTCTATCTTGATGTCTAAATTATGGGATTAAGGCATAACATACATCTAGCCATGTACATAACCTACAGTAGTTGACTTAATCAATTAATGATGTGTATGTAAAATTTTTCATCCATTGTATATCCCTGTATTTTATACAAAAATGTTACTTGAAAATACTATTTCAATGTGTCATTGGATACAATACCCTATTATAATTTTTCATATCAAACCCCAACAATCTCTTTTCAATCTATTTAATTTGTCTTAGTATAGTAGACACTGTGATTTATCATGACAGATATTCATTATAAGAATATATACTAATTCACTAAATTATTTCATAGACAATCATGAGTATAAATTCTTTTAACATTATATGATACTACTACCTCAATTTTAATTAGTAATATATCATCAACATATACTATCGAGAGAATTTTAACACTTCCAATAAACAACTTGTTGACATAAATCTAACATTCGTTATTTATTAAAACAAAATTAATTATATATTTATCGAAATTAATATTCCATGAAATAGATTATATCATTGATCAATAAATGGAAATTATCACCTTTAATAATTTATTGGAATTATTTGGAGTTATAAACAATTCTAGTTGTGTCATATTGACATATTCTTGAATGTTCCATTAAATAAATATATTTTTATTTCAATATTGTAATTATCATAGTCTTTGAATGTTTTTATAAAACTTATAATTATAATAATGTTTTTTATAGTGACTAGTGAATTGGTTGATTCATATTTCATGCATTGAGTTTATTTAAACTCTTTTTTCTGCTTGTCATATCTTATTGTTATTTAATATTCAAACAATGTCTACTTTCTTCTTGAATAATATTTTTCAACCGATGTGATTTATATCCACTGATTTATTTATCAAATTCCTTATATAATTTTTGTCCATGGAATCTATCATATAATTCATAACCTCTTGCAACTTGGTGGCTAATGTGCCACTTGTTTCTTTCATATGTTTTACAAGTTCATTATTATCTACTAATAATAAGTCACCAACTTCAATAACCAGAATGCCAAATTTTTCAGGTTGTCTATCCACTCTTATACTTGTATGTAGTACATGTAGAGTTTGAATATCTTATTCAACGTGTATTTTTAGACACTATTACTTTGATGATTATTTTCATCTTGACCTACGAATTCATTAAATTCTCTATTTCATTGATAGTATATTTTAGGGAAATGATGCATCTAAAGGAATTTGCGACATATACTACCCATATAAATCTTATTTTAGGGGCCTTATAACTAATATCATTTTTTTTGGGTATACAATAAATATAAACATTATTGTTGAAGGTAAATGATGTTGCATAAGGATTACCTAACAAATGCTTCACAACCCAAAACAAATAGGATTAAAAATAATGATTTATTTTATCTCTAAACTTAATATGGAATATTTATATTCACATTAGTTTGGTTTTGGATTAATATATGTATTTATTTCTACAAGGCATATCCCAAAAAGGATAACGGAATATCTATATAGCTTATAAATGAACTTATCATATTTAGTAAGCTATGTTTCATCCTTGGAATTACAATATTCTATTGTGATGTATAAAGGAATGTGAGTTGTGATTATATCCTCAAATACCATAAATAATCAATGAATTCATCATGAATATATTTCCACCATCTTCTGGTTAAATTTTTATTGTCTTAATAGATATTTGGTTATCAGCTTCATTATTGTATTCATTGGATTTCTAAAATAAATATGACTTATACCTCATTATGTAAACATGTCTAAATCTTCAAAAGTAATCAATAAAAGTTATGATGTATGAGTATCCACCCATTTCATCAACTATAAATGGTCTATAGACATCATAGATAACTACCTCTAAACTCTCTGGGTCCCATTCTAATTTTAAAATATTTTTTTCTTTGGTAAATTATCATTATAAATCGAAATGACATATGCCCAGTGGGCTTAGTTGAATGGAATCTAAAAAATCCATCATGAAATAAAATAGTAATGTTAATTTTATTTACATGATATAAGTGGTGATACCACTATTGGGTGAGATATGATTTTTGTGAACATGATTCAATATTAATTTTCATTATTTATTTCATATAACCCCACACATAAATATCTTTAATTAAATGGGTAATACAATGAAAAAACTTAACCATATAATAGAATCCAAAATTGATTCCAAAAAAGAATTTATATTAATCAATATTGATAATAGAGATAGAAATAATGTTGATGTTTACTGATGTAACATAAAAAAATCACTAAAAACAATATCATTCCCTATAGAAATGTGAGGTGTTGGTCTCTAATAGATACAATAGTGATATCAGATTTGTTATTGGCTCATCGATCCACCTCACCAGGTTCAATTATTATAATAATTCATGAATCATATATTGGGAAAAAATATGTGTAGAAATAGTTATTTCTAATACTCATTTTATATAAATATATAGATTTCACTTAATAATAAATATACTTGAGGATTACCCTCACTGATTATTTGTAGAATAGTTATTCTTACATTGGAACATCGTTCCATAGGTGAAAAAAAAACATTTGGTTGCCTTACATTCTCATTGATATTACTTCTTTTATAAGGGTGTTTAAAAGGATCTTTTAATTATTATCAGTCCTGGGGTATTTTTTCCACATATTTTTGTTCACCATGAGAATAAAAGTTTTACCTCTCTTCATGTAGTTTATAACATGGTGATGATGTTTAAAGAAACCAGGGAGTGCATTATCAATATGTTTAAAATAAAATTGACTACAAATATGCAAAAGTTACAAGGGAGTGAAGAAAGTATGAGAATAGAGAAATAATAATCTAGTAATAGAAACCCTATAGTCTGTAGATACTATAAGTAGATAATTATTTTGACTACATGATCCCCATCTGGGGAACCCTATCAATGTTTTCTCTTATAGTGTTCCATGGGTATTTGAAAGCAATCCTTTCTATATCTCCATTCATAAGGATCAGATTGATTCTGGGGAATGATTTAAGCATCGATGAAATAATGATATTTTATGGGTAATTCCAACATGGATTAAATCATAAAAAAATTTAAATTCATCCAAGTGTTTTTTAAATATAGAGAACAGCTCATCAATAACCTATTGTGTTATCTAGGAATAAAATCATTCTTTAACGGGATTTAACAATTCACAAGTAGTTTTACCATTCATAAAAGAAACTGCTAAAGAAAACATTATATCAATTTAAAATTTATCATAGGGGTAACAAGGGTGATGAAATATCCATTTTTATATAAAAATATTAAATTTTATTATTATTATCTTACTACATTATCAAGTACATGAGATGAAAATATGTAATAATATTAATATGTATCCCACTATTTTATGAATTCTCAATATCCCTCACCATTAGACTTAGAATATCACATATTATCGAAAATATAGTAGAATTTATCTATATTTCTATTTATATATCCTAGATGAAGGCCATTGAGCATACAAGAGTGTATTTAGGTAGGCGGTACTACCAACTTCAATCATATAGTTAATTGATTCTTTGAGTGGACCCCCTAATATATGAATCAAAACATCGATTTTCTAACCACATTCATCTAAATTTTTATTGAATAGTCATTGATAATTAAATACATTATAGATTTTTATAGGTTGACCCATCATCTTTTTAAGGCTTTATAATAATTAAAAGTTCCATGGAAAAATTTACAAACTAACACATTAACTAGGGGTTGATCATAAATCATATAATGAATGTCTTATTTCATTACTAATTCCATTAGGATGATTGTTTATTGTAAAGTGTTTTTCTTATTTTTTACATTGACATTCCTATATAATATTAAGTTTATTTTAGTTAAGTGATTGACCTTGTGTTGGTAACAAAATGACTCATTATATTTTTATTTTATTTCATACGTGGATGATTTTATATATTTTATTTTCTTATGACTTCCCATCAAAGAATAAATATAATAAAATAAATAACCATATAAAAGCAAAAAAATATGAGTCATGATCAATATATTGTATCTAATGTTTTTTGAGTATATAATAAAAACACATTTAACAAATTGGGAAAAATACATGCGCCAATATTGGAATGAGTTGTAGAATTCCACCACCACATTGTGTATCAGTAGGACTAATTTCACCTTGGATTATTCTTGAACTAGAACCCATATATATTATTTACTCACACAAAGGTGTGTGGAAACAATGGAATTGTTTTATGTGGTTTCATATAAAATAATCAATGGGAAAATAGTTCCTTATATAATAAGAGGAGGGGAAGAAAGATATGTTGTCATTTTAATTTAATAATAATAATTTAAAAAATAACCACGAAATAATTCAATGTAAAACAATATCCAATATATACATAGTTTGGATGAACTCATGATCTTATTATTATTCAAAGAATACATTAATGTAAATTTTCCTAAATTCACATTATTTCATTACTGATTATTATGATAAATGATATTTGATTATATTAATTAATTAATTAATTAGTTTATCTTAATTTTCAACTAAATATTCGAAGAGATTTATATATTCTCTAAAAAAAGAATGTAACTACCTTATCCATATATTTAATATAATTACCATTACTTAATTGAACATTTCATAATTCTAAAAACCATGTTACATAGTAAGAATAATATATTCAAGCCATATATTTTGGTTTTTATGTTATAAATAAATATTTTTCTTCTAATTTAATTATTTTTATTTTCTTTAATATTATGATGTTACTAATTAGTAGATTTCTTGTAAGTATCATTCAATATGTTTGGGAAATACACCCCGAGAAAATGTGTTTATCTCGAATGGGATACCTGATGAGTAATAATGAGATACACAACATGTATACCTCTTATCATATTTCAATGTACAATTCATGGGGACTCAAAATTCATTTCATCCATATAGATATATGAGTTTGACACCCATTAGTTCAATGGAATATATTATTTGAGATCTTATTTATATATTTGTTATTTCTTTGAGTTCAATAGAATCATATATTGGAAAAAAAATATGGGGATAACACTAGAGTGTGGTAAACCCATAGTTTATTTAATTGTATGAGTGGTATGTCTGGGGGAAATATTTATTTATATGGTGAAAGGAACAATTAGAGTCTGTGTGATTGTAGATATGGGTGGGGTGATTTAGGGATCTTATCTTTTTATTTTTATTCTCTTACAAACATAATAGTATCTCCCGCTAGTTAATTAGATATTAAATTTTCAGAAAAAAAGATTTCTAAATTATTTCAAGTATTTACATGTTTCATGACTCAATAAGACCAGAAAGTTCATGGAAGGATTTGTAAATAATCTAAGACCACACAACCACTAAAAAACAAAAATACAATCATTTTCTAAAAAAAAATCTGAAATATCCATCACATTGATGGAATTTTTGACTATTGACAGTTCGTGTTATCATCTAATAGATAATATGGCATAATAATTTTTAAATAATAAAAAATACTTTACCAATACGTATCAAAATTATCATAATGATGATTTACCTTTATATACCAATTCTTTATGGAATGTTATTCTTCCTCTACATGACCTTCTTATAGAAAATCAATCAATAACATTTGTATGAACATTAAATATAACCCTATTAATATAGCCACCTCTCTATCTCATAATAGTCTATCTAGAATAATCTCTTGGATTGTCCAATTAGTACCCTCGGTTAGCTCATATCTAATTAACTATTAATTTTATGCTAACAATTGTCTAAAATTACTCTTTCAAAAACCAATTCATTTGAGATCATATCTGTATAATACAATATTTATGGAATCACTTAATATAAATATTTTAAAATCGGTCATCACCTCTTGTATACAAAAACACATATGAATGTAAAAATATCATTTTCACTCTATCACCCCATTTATATAGGCATTGAATTTATGATAAAGTTGAGGGTAGTGTGAATTGAAATTAAATGTTCCTACTCAATATTTTAATATACCACTCCTAAAATTCATTATTTGACCACCATAAATCATCTTAAATGATAGGATTAACAAATAATTCATTTGAATATTTCATTAAAAATTAGAATCAATGTACTCTTAAAACATTATGAAATATTTCATTGAATCAAGATCATCCATTCATGATTATTGATTTATTAATCCTATAGTTATAAATTATCACAATTAAAGAAACCACAAAAACACTTTAAATATTAAAAAATTTGTATGATTCATCTTTCTAAAAACTCGTTAGTTTTGTAATGATCCATCCAGTAAATTCATAATTTTATTATTTATTATACCACCATGTGTTTAATATAACTACATCAGAGATTTATTCAATGGTATGAATTATTTCTAGAACATGAATTACAATATAATAGTTAAAAAAGCTTCTATCCCAAAGCTTGAAATCATATATATGAAGCGGTTGGAGTTACACTATATAATGGCTCCGTTTGATGACTTTTCATAGAAATTTATTCCCGAAGATCATTACATGGAAACATTTCTTCAATGACTTCATTAAGAAATGTTTTTCAATTATATTTTCTTGAAAACTGTGAATAATAGAAAATATAGTTCTATTAAAAAACATTAACCATCTAAAAAAATCTATTGAGTATATATATCAAAAGGGTTTAAAAAAATTCTTTTGTCTAATGAAATTATAAAATTTTGACTAGCTTCATTCATATATATTTATATCTGTTACAACATATACAACACATTCCATCATGTTCATGAATCTTATTACATAAACCAAAACTAGATATAATCATTAATATATTTATATAATATTGATATCTCTAATATTAATGATAAAATATTATCGTTAGATTTTTTATTGAACACCATTATCTGATATATTAATGTAAAAAATCATATGAATATTTGTTTCAATGAACAAACTGATGAGCTCAGTCTGATCAAATTTTTCTATTGCAGTAAATATGTTCACTTTCCTAGGAAGGCTCAACATTTGTAAGATATTTATGTCTTCTTAAAAAAATAAGACACATAAATATATCCTATAATGTTCTCAACCAGATTCTTATTAACATTTAATCATCATAGAACATCTTAGTCTCTATAATATCTCCTTTTTTATTTTATTTTCAACCACATAACATATATAATTGTTAATTTTAAACTCTACAAATACATTACAATCAGAAAAATTAAAGAATATTTGAGTGAACACAGTTTAAGAAACAAGAATTAGTGGAAAAAAATACCATTTTGTCCATAATATAGTGATCAATAAACTTTTATTAAAATAAAATCTCACTTTTCCATTTCCTAGATTTTAACAATAGAAAAATAAAAGATGAAATTCATTATACCAGTTTAAAAAAGTATTAAAATTATTCACAAATTCTAAAATAAAAACATACCCCTTTTAGAAACATCCCTAAATAAATTATCTTGTAAAATTTAAAACAAGTAACACTGCATAGATTTATGTTACATATTTTCAAACCATTTAATAATAATATCATGATACATGATAAGAGTGTAAATATAATTCCCATAAATTAAACTTAAATGTGGATTGGATTTAAAACCATAATCAGCCTTGACTTTTCAATAATGGTTTTATATATATATTACCCTATTTCCCCTCCATTGGAATAACATCTATTTTTTGTTCATTAATTTCAACATACACTTTCATGAATTAATAATTAATCTCTATTTAATTGTATTATGAATTTTTAACAGAATTCCTAGTTTTATTTATATAATTTGGATCATCACGACCAAATATAAGGGGTATCTTCATATAAAAAAACCATTATTACTTCCATATATTCATCCATATTATATATGTTATAGTTTTTGAGATTCATAATTATCTAATTTTGTATCACATAGTGTTTTCTAACATAGCTTATTTTTATGTGAACTCTGACAACATTAAACCACAATGAACAATCCATTATATGTAGATATTCAATCATTAACACATACTTCACAATATACATCTATATTACTAAAACAAATATTTAATGTACTATGATATTTCAACTGATATCAATTATTCCTCAAATATAACCAAGAATTATTTTGGAGTGACAATAATATTTTTTTATGGGAACTTTGATATTTGGAATGATGTATAACAATATACTAAAAATCTGACCTAGAGTTTGTGTGATGTAACTAGATTCTATTAGAATTTATAAACCCTTTATGATAAATATTATATTATTTCCTACCTGTTGACACATTTTTTCCAATTAAATGTATGACAAAGCAATATTTTAGTCTTCTATTAAAAATTTATTTAGGGGTTCCTTACAAAAATTTTCGTTAGAATAGGAAATGTACTTCCTATTTTAAGATATTTTAAGCCATGTATGTATTTTATTTCCTAAACCATAGAAATTTTATATTATATCATCATATACATATAAATATTCATTCTCATTTCTTTATCATTCCTTATGAATATGAAATCATTAAAATAAACATCCATAATGAGGGAAACCTCATGATTCATATTTATGTATAGGTCTATGCCAACAGATTCTTTCACAAAATTAAACATAATAAAGATGGTATCTAGTTTGGAATAGAAATCTCTTGGATATTAGATCAAAACATAAAAACCCTTCATCAAATCGACACATAAATGTCATTTTGAACAATGATTAAGCCATGCATTTTCTCAATATTAACATCTCCCTCCACCTCTCCATTAATTAAAGTCGATTTGAAGTCCTACAAGAATATATTATGTAAATATTTTATAGAACTAGAAAAAATTATTATAATGGTTATATGTCATCCTACTTGGGAAAAGAACTCATCAAAATAAATTTCATCAACCTAAGAGTAATCATTAAAATCATTCATACTCTATT
Source organism: Viscum album (assembly GCA_963277665.1). NCBI lineage: Eukaryota > Viridiplantae > Streptophyta > Magnoliopsida > Santalales > Viscaceae > Viscum > Viscum album. The sequence continues at coordinate 1,871,782,147 of OY728159.1, forward strand.
TCTTTTCAATTCACCCTTTTTATTCAAATTATTTCAGAAATCCAATTTTCTTCCAATAACATTATTATGTTAGGATTTGGGTATAAGATCATGTTTCTCAATATAATAAATCTAATTATTTACTTAATTCATTGAATCAATCCTCTCTTGACTCTCTAAATCATCTTTAACTTCTCATGGCTTAGCATGTAAATATGAATAGGTTTGTGAGACTACCTATGGGGTTTCTATTGTTTGATCTAATTATCCGTGATCCCCAATGATTTTTCTAACATAAAAATTCTTTCATATCCTTTTATGAGATAAATTTACCTTTTAATCATCACATAAAATAGTTTAATTGATATTTTCATTTTTTATAGTATCAACTACTCCACATCACTTAGAAACATTATTTTGTTTTTAATAGAAACATATTCTTCTTATATTTATCTTATATCTACATCTGAATAAGAAATAATTTTTTCAATAATTATCAATAAATTTTATATTTTTTGAGTCAATGTTATTTCATTTATCGTTATTATAGAACATATATTCTCAATTATTAGTTGTGTATCCAAGAAATATACCGTTAATACCTCTTACATCTAACATTATTTTATTTTCACATTTGACATTGAGAATGTATGGACTACCACTAACACTATGGAATTTAAAACATGGGGTTTATTTGTAGTATATATCATAATAAGTGTTGTTATAGTATATAATAAAAGATAAAATGGATATAAATACGAACTTTAGATTTAATAAATTGTCTCTAAAATAAATGAGAAGGATCATGTTAAATAAAGATAGTTTGATCCATCTCAAACAATAATTTAATTAATTTTTAGTAGAATAATTATACATTGGTGTGTATGGTGTACTGACCCACCAATTCTCATTGGCTTAAGAGTACAACGAGTCATTACTAGGCCTTAAGCGACATCCCCAAGATACCAAACGCATGCAATAAATGCGGAAGGGTTCCAATGCCAGTGGGGGACGATTTACCCTTTGAGAAATAAACAAACCAAACCATCACTAACAACCACTATATGATGCATGTTAATCCAACAACCAACTCTTTAATTACTAAATGAGAACTAAACTGTTACACCACAATTACAAACAAACACAAGATCATAGTACCAAGAAGAAGACTAAACAAAAGACCCAATACAAGGCGAGACACTCTCCATGGCTCAACACCGAGCTCCATGCACCATGCACCACCACATCTCCCATCCAACACTAGGAACCACTAACAATAAGATGATTTTCCTTTACTTGTGTCCCGAAAGATGAAATCTACAATATCTCCAATGTTCCAAAGTAGGGGTGAGTATAAAACTCATTAGGTTTTCCCTAATGACTTCCCTAATCAAACCATTAGGATAGAAGAGTTAGCCAATATTTATATTAAAATATTTATATAAAACAATTTCTCAAAACAGTTTGTAACATGATATAAACATGCTTCCACAACCAATAATATCAAAAAACACCCAGGTGAATTTGAAACCAATATCCAATATGTTATTTTTTCTAGAAAAATAACCAATGAAGCTTTCAAACCATTTCACAATATCCCCTTTTGGCAACCCAACCATTTAAAAAACTCGTGAAATCAACCATGCATGCTTTGTTATGAATGTTCCATAATCATGAGTGGTTTCTTGTCGCTCTACCAATTCGTCACAAGGTAAAATATTCACATGTTCCATTACACCTTTGGCATTGAGCCCACAGTCATATTTCAACCACGCCTCATACTTGAAAGTCCCATGTTCCATTATAACATTGGCACTGAGAACATGGTCATATTTTAACCAAGCCTCGTATATGCAACATGATAACAGACCACAAATTCACAAAAATCATGACAAAACCATCCTTTCATCAAAACCCCATTTTATTGAAAACCATTCCCATCAAAACCAATTGTATTCATCCAATTCAAACCATTTCAATAAAACTGTACTTTTTTTGAAAACCAAAGAATGAACCAATTTCATCATGCCATTTCAATACCAAAACTTTTCAACAAAAACACTCCTTTTTATTGAAAAAAAATCTTTCATCAAACCATTTACCTTTCCAGCAAAGTCCATAATTTAAAATCAACATTTTAAATTCAAGAAGCCAAATCACTTTGCACAACAATTCACTATGATTTCACAATTTCATCAAAACCATAAATCATCACTAAAGAATATTTGTTCCATACTTTGCACAATAAATTTCTTTAAAATAACCTAATTTTAATATAATACAATCAATTCTAGAAAGAGGAGTCAAGAGTGAAGCCACCTACCTCAATGGTTTTGATGAAAACCCCAACTAACGAAGAACGCACAAGAAAACTGGGCTGATTCACAAAGGATCCTCCTTAGTTCTCTTCCCCTAACACAACCAATACCAAATCACTTAATGTAGGGAATCCACACACTTTTATCTTCCCATAGCGGTCGTAGATATAAGAAACCGAGAGAAGAGGATAAGTAGATCTAATTAGATCTGAGTAACCAAACAAGAATGATCACATACCTCAAGAATCCGGCTTCGATTCGTCAAGAGAATCCTTCGGATTGCCTCCAGAATGATGGGAGAACCCTCTTTCACCTTAGGAGAACCAAAATCCAGAGTTAGGGACCCTTAAAATATTAATCAAGGAACTTAGAGACAAAAAAGCATGAGATTCACCTTTATAGGATCTCGTTTATGTGGTTGCACAGTTAGTTCACACGGTTTGACAAAACATGCGCTAACCGTGAATTAGCTATTGCCTCGGCCACCCATCTCACACAGTTTGGCCACATGGGTAGACAAACCATGTGCCTCCCATGTGGAAGCTACTGACTCCAATACCAACTCTTCATGGTTTGGCCACACAGTTTTGACAAACTATGTGCCTCCCATGCGACATCCCGTTTTTCCCCAAAGCTCATTCCACGTTCTCCTGACTCTCACATTCGTCACCCTTAAATTTATAACCATTAAAAGCATCATGAAAGGGTTATATACCAGAAGTCTGGGGTACTACATTCTCCCCACCATTGGAATTTCCATCCCTAGAATGTTGAAAACTTTCTCTTAGTTAAACGAGTTCTGGCCACTGCTCTTTCATTTCATTCTCACGTTCCCAAGTCTCTTCCTGAATCTGACCATACATCCATAAAACCAGCACTAGACTGACACTTTTTCCTCTAAATACTTTCTCTTTCCTATCCACAATCTATACCGGTATATGTATCAATGAAGCATCCGTCCATATGTCAATGCGATCCCATCTGATCACATGGTCAGGATCAGGCTGATAGTTTTTCAACTAAGATACATGGAACACATTATGAACCAAACTTAACTGTGGTGGTAATTCCAACTGATATGCCACCTCTCCCACTCATTCCAGTATCTCAAATGGTCCAATGTATCTAGGAGATAATTTTCCCTGCTTCTCGAAATGATGATGTTCATGTCTTAGAGAGATCCTCAAGATGACATGATCACTCACAACAAACGACAACGGTCTTCGACGGTGATTTGCATAAGTTTTATGATGACTCTAAGACATATCCATCCTCTTTATAATAAAATGGATATTCTATGTTGTCTCATGGACAAGTCTTGGCACGACTAGTGATGTTTCACCCGTTTCCACCAAGCATGGTGGAGAATGAAAAGGACGCCCATACAGTGCTTCAAACGGAGCCATGCGTATTGAGGCTTGATAGCTGTTATTGTATGAGAACTCCACTAAGGTTATATGATCCTCCCATGAGACACCAAAATCCATTACACAAGCCCAAAACATGTCTTCCAACGTTTGTATCTTCCGCTTGGATTTCCCATCCGTCTGAGAATCATATGCTGTGATCATCATCAACTGAGTCCCAAAGGATTCTTATAACAATTTCCAAAAACGATATGTGAACCTCTGATCTCTATCTAAGACTATACATTCTAGTACAGAATTCCTATTTACCAGATATAAGATATAGATTTTTGAATGATCTTCCACCGTATGAGTTTCACAAATAGGGATGAAATGGGCCGACTTGTTTAGATGATCCACTATCACCCAAATGGAATCCGGTTTCTGAACCATTCTTGAAAGACCTATAACAAAAACCATTTCTATCTATTCCCATTTCCACACTAGCATAGTTAAAGAATGTAACATACCAACTGGTCTATGATGCTATGATTTAACTAGCTGACTAGTTAAGCACCGCGAGACTAACTCGACCACCTTCCTTTTCATGCCTCTCCACAAAAACATCACCTTCAACACCTTATACTTCTTTTGTATACCTGGGTGTCAAACTCATATTGAATGGTGTTAAGCATGAAGGAGTTATTCTTGAAAAAACATAGGTACAACATTATGATCATTGAAACACAAAACTGAACCCCCATCATGTTTCCTACCATCAATGGTCTCCCCACCATTATGTTTTGAGCTTACAACCAGACATCTTGTATCAAATGTTTGAGCTTCATTGATCTTATTTAATAAATCAGGAACAAGTGTAGATGAATAGAAAACTGCAATATCAACTCATTTTTCACATTCCACATGCATGTCAGCAAATACCAACACCAACATCCATTTATCTGAAGCTACTTATACTAACTTAGCGTATGACATTCTACTCAATGAATCCAACAACAAATTCCATTTTCTTGGTGTGTATATCAAGTCAAATTCAAACATCTGGAGATACTAGATCCCCCTTCTTGGCCTCAGATTCAAATCTCAGTGTGAGAAAATGCATTTCAAGCTTTTGTGATCCATAAAAACATTAAATTTATCACCAAAGAGATAATGTCTCTTTGTTTTCAAAGAATGGATGACTGTATCTAACTACATATCATGTGTTGGGTAATATTTATCATGCACCCAAAACTACCATGACCCATAATCAACCACATGGTCTCCTTGCAAGAGAACACGACCCAACCCTGTTCTCGAAGCATCACAATACACCACATACCCCTATCCTGATTCAGGAAAGATCATGATGGGTGTCGATGTAAGACGAACCTTCAGTTCTTGGAGATACTTCTGAAATTCTTCTATCCACTGGAATGGAGCATTATTCTTTGTCGGAGATGTCATTGTTGATGCTAGTTGTGTGAAATCACGCACAAAGTGTCAGTAGTAACCAGCTAGACCATGAAAATGACATATCTCGAACACATTCTTCAGTGGTTGCCAAGAGATAACGGCTATTATCATTTCAGGATCAATAGATACCCCATTCTTCGAAATGACATGGCCATGGAAATGTACTTCATGTATCCAAAAAAATCACACTTTGATAATTTGGAATACAAACGGTGATCTCTCATGATTTGTAACACGGTATGTATGTGCTTCTCATGATCATCCCTTGTCTTTGAATACAGCAAGATATCATCCACAAACACCACCACAAAAGAATCCAGAGATCATTGAAATATCTGATTCATAAAAGCCATAAAGACCGCTGGGGCAATCATTAGACAAAAAGGCATGACTAAATATTCTTAGTGGCCATATCTTCTTCTGAAGGATGTCTTCAGAATATCCTCCCTTCGAACTCAGAACTGGTGATATCTTGAATGCAATTATTTCTTGGAGAACCCCTGAGCTCACCTCAATTGACCAAACAGGTCATCAATGCGTGTAAGTTTATATATATTCTTTATTGGAACTTGGCTATGTTTACAATAATCCACACATAGCCTGAAGGTTCCATTTTCCTTCTATACAAGAAAAAAAATTATTTCCCACAGAGACTCGCTTGACCGAATAAAACCATTGTTTTTATGTTCTTCAAACTACACTTTTAATTCCTTTTACTCCATCGGTGTCATCCTATAAAACCATTGTTATATAGTACTGGTCCTCGGAAGGAGATCAGTCTTAAACTCCACTTCTCGTATAGGTGGTAACCCTGATAAGTTGTTGGGAAAGACATCTGGAAATTGATCCCCAACAACTGGAAAACTATTCTCCTCAATCTCGTCTATTGATGCCAAATTTAACACTGCCAGATGGTAAGTTATCATTCCCACCATTGGTTCCAATTGGATCTTTGTACCATTATTTACCATCTTCTCTCCTCTGAAGAGATGGTTGATTCCTTCCTCAGTCATCAAACTAATTGTTCTCCTATAATAGTCGATGTGAGACTTAAACACTTTCAATCAATCCATACACATGATTACATCATAGAAATATATGACCATCATAGAGAAGTCCCATTTTAACTCATCTTCATCAACAGATATATAACATTCTCTACACAAAAAGGATTGACATTCTCTTTTACCAAGAGAAGTTTTTAGTTTCAAAACAGAAGGCATCATTTCAAGTATTAAAAATAGTAGGTCAACAACACGAGAAGAAAATAAAGAATGTGATGCACCAGTATCAAACAACACTTTCACAAGGGTAGAATTCAAGTGAATCGTACCTCTCACTATAGATGGTCCTTCCTGATCATCAACAATCATCTGCTCATATCCATACAATTGCTTCGTGGATGGACTGTTCTCCTTATTTCCTTGCTGAGACTTTCATTGTTGAAAAGTCATGGTATGTTGAGAATCAACATGGATTTCTCTATTATTTTGGCGAGACTGATGTTTCTACCCTTTCCCTGTCGAATCATGAGATGCATGCAACATCGGAGATGTGTCACGAAAACCCGACCATGGATCACTGTGACAATATCGCTGAAGATTCCAAATTTTGTTGCAATTGTGGCAGGATCTCGTTGGTGCTGTACATTCAAATTTCATGTGATAAATCCCGCCACACTGAAATCATCTGGCTTTTATCATAGGTCGTGGAGGAAGATTCACGGATCCCATCGTCTGATTCTGATTCGCACTCCCACCATGGAAGTAGATGTCCCTCATTCGCTTGTTCCCAACATTAGAGTTCCCAACTGTTCCCATGGATATCATCATACTTCCTCCTCCCATAAATCCTGAGATGTCTCTTTCAGCTACTGTTTCTCTGCTTACCGTCTCCATATAATCTGTAATAATGAGCATAGCTATCTTCGAGCAAATCTCCAATCGCAACCCTGATTCAAAGATGTCTACCTTCAGCGACGCACATGCAGCATCTTCTGATGCAAAGCGCACTAAATTCATGAATTTATCCACATAATCTATGACAGGGAGATTCTATTGATTCATTATGAAAGTGTATTTTGTCCTCTGGAACTTGGACATGTGCGGATAGAATTTTTTATTGAACAATGTCTCAAATTCCTCCCAGCCCATGCCTTGATCCATCTTGGACCACACTACTAGCTCCAACCACTGTCTTGCAAGATCCTCCAGCATATACGTCACCAACTTTACCTTCAGTTCTTCTAGTGTGTCAATGAAATCAAATATATGATTCATTCTACTTAGCCACACCTCCACATTTTTGGGTTCAGCATGACCCCAAAAGGTTGGTGGATTCTGCTTCCTGAACTTGATGGTATGATCCACATTCCTTGGTTCATTCTTTCATTTCCCCGTATCCACAACATGAAAAACTTGGATGATACCCTGAACCATCTCTTGGTTCACACGTGGTTAAGGTGAAACTACATTCTCTGCAACATCTTCAGGTTGGTTCCGACGACACCTACTGGGTGCCATTTTCTAAACCAACAACAACCTCTGTCAATCTCACTCTCTAGCAATTGGTGGCTTAGCATTTCAAATTCTATCACATCATCTATCACAGCATTGTTTTCAAAACAAACTTTTTCCCATGTTCAACCATTTTTTAATTCATTCATCATTATTTTTTAAAATCAACCCATTTTTAAAATATATCAAATTCCACGTTTTCAAAGACATCCACTTGAAAACAATTTCTGCATTTTTAAAAAATTGGCACATTGCACAAAATCCTTACTCATTCCTCACAATGAGATATGATATCCTAGTGGAAATTCATTCCTTTATAATTCATTTCATTCTCTTCTCATTAGATAAACCCTTGACAATGAGATTTACAACATTCTAGAAGTGTATCCAAACACATATGTACCCAACACCCTGGTAACATGAAGTTCAACATAAAAGGGTTAGATACGTCCTTTTATGTTATACATCTCATGATCTGACAATCATACTCTTGTCTAATATTTCGACCCAAGGAATAGACAAGAATGAATTTCAACTCCAAGACCAATAACATTGATGACGACTTGTTAGGAAAGGACTGACCAAGTTGATACCATTTGTAATGACCCGCCAACTCTCATTGGCTTGAGAGTACAACGAGTCATTAATAGGCCTTATGCGACATCCCCAAGACGCCAAAGGATGTGAGTAAATGCTGAAGGGTTCCAATGCAAGTGGGGGACGATTTACCCTTTGAGAAATAAACCAACAAAACCATCACTAACAACCACTATATGATACATGTTAATCCAACAACCAACTCTTGCATTAGCAAAAGGGAACTACACTATTCCACCAAAAATTAAAACCAACACAAGATCAGAGTAACAAGTGGAAGACTAAACAAAAGACCCAAAACAAGCCGAGACACTCTCCACACAGTGCTCTGTGCACCAAGCACCACCACATCTTCAATGCATCACCACAAACCACTATCAATAAAATTCTTTTCCTTTACCTGTGTCCTAGAATATTACATCAAAGAAAGAACCAAAGTTCCAAAGCAGGGGGGACTATAAAACTCATTAGGTTTTCCCCAATGACTTCACTACTCATGCCACTAGGATAGAATAGTTAGAAAACATTTATATAAAACATTCTATATAAATCCATTTCTCAAAACAGTTTATAATAAGATAAAAACAACCTTCCACAACCATTAATATCCAAAAAAATCCAAGTGCATTTGAAACCAATTTACAACAAGTCATTTTTCAGAAAAATAACCAAACAAGATTTCAAACCATTTCACAATATCCCTTTTTGTTAACCCAACCATTTCACAAACTCGTGAAATCAACCATGCATGCTTTGTTATGACAGTTCCATACTCATGAGCGGTTTCTCATCGTTCTACCAAGTCGTCACAAGGTAATTTTTTCCCATGTGCCATTACACCTTTGGTACTGAGCACAAGGTCATATTTCAACCAAGACTAATACATTAAACACTCATATGCCATTACCCCTTTTGCACCGAGCACAAGGTCATATTTCAAACAATCCTCATATATGAAACATGAAAACACACCACACATTCACATCAATCATGCCAAAACAATCATTTCAATAAAACCCCCTTTTATTGAAAACCATTTCCATCAAAACCAAGTGTGTTCATCTAATTCATGATATTTTAATAAAACTGTACTTTTATTGAAAACCCAAGAATGAACATATTTCATCAAGAAATTGCAATACCAAACCCTTTCAACAAAAACAATAATATTTTTTGAAAACCCATCATTCATCAAACCATTTACCATTCCAAAAAATCCATAATTTAAAATAAAAATTTTAATTTCAAGAAGCCAAATCACGTTGCACAATAATTCACCAAGATTTCACAATTTCATCAAAACCATAAATCCTCACTAAATATGATTTATTCCATGCTCTGCAGAATCAATTTCACTCAAATAACCTAATTTGAATCTATCCCAATCAATTATATAAAGAGGAGTCAAGAGTGAATCCACCTACCTCAAAGGATTTGATGAAAACCCCAATGAATGAAGAACGCACAAGAAGACTGGGTCGATTAACCACAAATCCTCCTTAGATATCTTCTCCTAAGACAACAAAGACCAAATATTATCATGTTTGGCATCCACAAAAATAGGTATACCCATATAGGGTATAGATATAAGAAACTGAGAGAAGAGGGGATGTACATCAAAGTAGATATGAGAAACCAAAAAAGAACGATCACATACCTAAACAATCCATCTTCGATTCGTCAAGAGAAGCCTTCAAATCGCCTACGGAATGATGGGAGAACCCTATTTGACCTTAGGAGAACCAGAATCCCGAGTTAGGGCTTCTTAGGAGCATCAAAGAGGCAATTAGTGATAGAAACATAAGAGAACAACCTTTATATGATCTCTTTTAAGTGGTCTAATAGTTAGTTCTCACATTTTGACCATCCGTGCGCTAACCGTGCGTTAACTACTACTTCGGCAACCCTTATCGCACGGTTTGGCCGCACGGTTAAGCAAAATGTGTGCCAACTGTACGGAAGCTACTACCACTAATACAAACTCTACACTGTTTGGCCACACTGTTTAGAAAAACCGAGTGCCTCCCGTGCGACTTCCCTTTTTTCCTCAAAACACATTCCAAGTTCTCCTGAATCTCCCATTCATCACCCTTAACTTTATAACCAATAAAAGCATTAAAAATGGTTACATAACAGAAACTGGGGGTACTACATTTGGTTCACTATAATAATTAATAAATCCCATATTCTAAAGATAATATTGGAACTTTACATTTATATATTCAGTAACATTATTAGTTCAAATATTCTTAGTGAAATATTCACTTTCTTTATCATCATTTTTTATGAACCACTTAAAAAAATTTAGAGCCTCTTATTTATGTTTCAAAAACATAAAATTTATATATTAGTAAAATAATCGACAATTTAAATTAATTACTTATATACATTTTTTATTTCTTTCTCATAGGCCCATATATTTCATAATGGCTAATCTCTAATGGATGATTTGAACACACATCAAATTTCTTGTGTTCATATATTACAATCATAAATATCTAAAATATATAAAAACACCAATCTATTATTAGTTTAATTTTTTGAATGTGACAAAAAATGTCTCTCTTTATTATCATTCTTTCGGCTCTAGTACTCATGAACAAATCTCCCATATCATAACTAATTTTGTTTTATCTTGCAAGTATTACATGATCCATATGCATCTCCATCCTGAATAATGTTTCCCATGTTTCATGTCTTATTGTTATAAAATTATCATGTACTATATTTTTTTAAAAAAAATAATATCCTACAATAAAAAATTCATTTACTTTTTTACTAATCTTTGAAATACTCATGAATTTGTGTTTAACTCTTCCTACAAAAAAATAACATCATGAATTTAATTTCACATTCCAAATTATATAAGGTCTAATGAATTTTATTTTAGGTGAATACTAATTTTGATAATTCACTATCCATTAATTGTAATATTTAATTTTTTTAAAAACCATAAACCTCCATTAATTTTTGAAGAATATCCAAAATCAAATATCACTGTTCATTGTATTTTTTTAGATTTGATGTGTTTTCAAAAACTAAGGACTTTTCCATTAAATTTTCTTCCATTACATGAGGTTTATGATATTTTTCATACAAATATTTTTGAGATATAAGAATAAAAAAGATAACATTCAGCATGACTTTTGTCTTGATTACATCCTTCAATAATCATTTTACAAGGTTGAAATCTATTTTTTTCATGTCTTACTTTTTATGTTTTCTTCTTTGAATGGATTAAATCCACATAAAACATGTATTATAGTAACTAATGGATTAATTTTAATGTTGATTATTAAACAATTAAATTTATTATATATGATCAAATCCTCAATTATACAAAATATATCTATAAAAATCATATTTTCCATTATAACGTGTATTCTATTCGGAAAAATGGAAATGTTTTCTATGATACTTTTACCAAATTGTACTTCATCTTAGAAATCATTATAGATTTAAAAAATTCTTCATCAGTCTTTTTATCACTTTATCAATTAATTTCTCAAAAAAAATATAATTTTTTACTTTGTTCGTTGTCATTGCTTACCTAGTCTTACTAACTCAATTTTTCTTCTAAAAAAATCTTTTTTTTTTGTGAACCTTGAAGTATAATATTTTTTCCAAAATTTTATAGATTCAGATTCTTATAACATTATCGATATTTGGAAATCGATTTTAGGATGTGTGTAATTACTTTCACATATTCCTTTCTTTAATAAGGTCGAACAATTTCTCCATTACCTGCAATTTCTTTTTGAGTATGATGTTGAGGTTTTTATCATTAATATGCATCTTCATCAGAACATTGATCAAGTTTATTATCATGGATATTTTTTAGAAGATAATTCATTGTTTCTTGTTGGATGGTCCTATTTCTTCAACTTCTTGTTATCTTTTCCATGTCTAACAATCATTGAGAGACATGTTATTAATTGAATTTTAGAACAAACTTTATTTTGGTACCCTCTTCCACATCTTCTAAAAAGACATTATTTTTATCAAATATGAAGAAATGATCATTCAATTTTGAAATAATTTACTTTTTGTAAACATCATGACTATATTTTTCACCTTCCATTTCAGTATTCTAATTTTCCTCATGTTTTGAAAAAATAATTTTTTTTTATATTTAGAGAATTTACCACCCCTTTCGTTTGAAATAGTCTTTGAAAAGACTTGTTTATCCATCAATGATATTATTGTAATTATATCTTATTAATCACAATATTTATCTTTCATCATCCATGTACAACATACTACAAAATATTTAATTGCATCACATTTAATGATCTTCAATAGTAACATTCCTTTATACTTCCACATAACAATTTTCAACTCTATAGGGAAATATTACCTAAATTAATATGATATTTAAAATTAAATAATATTTTGTGTCATATTAATTGATTTTCTCTAGGATAAAGTTCTTGGAAATTATTTTCTTTTTATCCATGATTTATTTTTCCAGATTTTGATTTTTACATAATTTTGAATTTTTTTATATCCTCTTTTTTCATATATAATCAAGAATACATTATATATCATCTTAAGAGAGAGTTTCATGATCAATATCATATATGATGATAAAATGAAATAAAATATACTATAAAGAATTAATATCTTCTTTTCAAAAAAATTAAAATGTCATATATTCTCACAAAAATATCATATGGTTATTATAATGAAAATGACCCATGGAAGGAACTCGCTGAAAAATTCATCATCTCCCATTATTAGATCTTCATAAATTAATATCAATATTTTTGTCTTGGATTTTTGCACATTCAATTTCAAATTTAAATATTCAATAACTTATACTATATTCTATTAGTTGTTGTAAATCCTTTAGCCATTGTAAAATCACTTTCAAATTGAAGAAATTATATCATTTTTGGAACAACCATAGTTCTAAAAATTGTTCTTTCCTATATCTATTCATGAAACACCCTTAATAGGAATAGGGGAACCATCTGTAGAATCTTAAAGAAAATTATATCCAATAGATAATAGGTATGTTAGAATTCTATTCTACTAAATGTGATATTTATTCCCATCAATGATAATAATACCATCACTATTAATAGAGTTATTAAAATCCACAAAATATTCCTTTTCATAAGACCTCATTAAGGAGTCAATGAAGGAACCCTAACATAGATACCACTTGAAAACACCAATCAGGATCTACGTGATCCTTGAAAGGGGATAGGTTGAGTCAATGATCTTATTTTTTTTTATTACATTAGAAACAAACATAATTAGTTATTAGTGATAAATAAATTTTATAGAAAATAGAAAACATGCACACATATTTAAACATAATTATTTACAAGGTTCACTAGTCCATTGGAATATAAAGTCCATGAAATTGTTTTTCAATATTAAAAGTCACAAGTTTCACTATAAAATAGTCTATTGTTAGTGTATAGTAATAAGGTAATATTCATCAGATGTGTAACACTATAAAAATATGATATTTCATGACCTTATAAAATATGTAACATTATATAAATTTTTTTCAAAAATAAGAGAACCTTTAACAACCATATTTTAAATTTCTACTATGGACCGTGAGCTTTCCGCACACTTATCTTCTTGTATGTTCTTAATAATACGCATCAATTTCTGTAAAAAATATTTAGTATGTAATTTTTTATCAACATTATATCCAAAACTATTCTTCCAATTGCCTCTATTTCTGATAACATTCCATCTATAATCCCCAATCTAATACACCACCTGGTACCCTCAGTTTAGTTCCTCTGTCTAATTACCCTTTAATATCATACTAATAGTTGTATATAACTACTCTTTATTGTTCAAATTTATATAATACCCTATCTATATGAAACATTATCTCTGGTATCAATGTGTTCGATGATCCAAAATTTTGTTAGCACCTCAATTTTTTGAAAACACACACAACAATATTATTCTCCTCAGAGCATATTCTTTTCCTTTATAATGAAATCTGCTCTTCGATAACATTTGGAGTGGCACAATCTAGAAATTCAATGTTCTTGGTCAAACATTATAAATCCCTATAAAACTATTCAACATCTGAAAAACTTTAATATTCCTAAAATTTTGGATTCAAAAAACCTTTTTTGGCATCCTTCCATAAATTATGGAATCAATAAACTCTCCAAATGCCTTAAAATATTGTCTAGAATCACGACATTAACTTCTTTATTATTCAATCGCTGATTATCCAATATTGAATCTTTATAATTAATGTGATTAAAAAATAATTTTACAAACTCAAAAAAATTTTGTTGATCTTCAAAGATACTACTCTATCTATAAATGATTCATTTGGTAACCTCTTAAGGTTATTTTTTTATGGTCTCCCTTCAATCAATGCAACAATATGAGAGATTTATCTTTTTGATGAAATTTTCCCACAACATGATGTCTGATAGATTAAATATAATCCTATTAAATTAATCTTGGAGTAATCTATTAGCATTACTTTGATTTACTTTATCTGATACCTTTTTCTGTTGATTTTACTCGAAAAAATCTACTAGAAAAAATTCACACATAATATTTTATTTAATGAATACTTATAGAAATATAGATATGTATCTTTTTCTTAGAAACTCATATCTAATGAGAAATAGAGTTATATCCACAAAATTTCATTATTTTTAGTTATTTTTAATATATATATATATATATATAATGTACATACAAATATTCTTAATTGTAGTGAACTTATAGATGTTCTATTGACTTCATTAATACATCTTTCCATATGATACCACATCAAAAACACTGAATAATATGTTATATCAATTTATTCCATAAACCAACCACATCTATATTCCTGATTATATTTTTATAATCATTATGTTCATCAAAGAATCCCCAAAATTTCACATTACTGAACATCTCTATTAGATATAACTATGTAAAAAATCAGTTAATTTTTTTACATTACCTATTAGATAACTTCATTTTAATCCCCTTTTTCTATTTCAGTCATTCCATTCACCTTTTTATGAAATCATACAATTGTTATGATATTTATGTTTGAATGTAATGAAAGCACTTAATAAATCCTCATTTTTTATCAACAAGTTTCTTCTTCACATAAAAGACCTCATAACCACATTCTCTTAATGAACAATGTAAGAATAGACTCTCAATCCATGTGAGTTTTAGTTTAATATATGAAACTTTGTTTTTGGTGAGAAAGTGGCTCCCATGTAGTTGGCACATGGTTTTTCTAACTATGTGGCCGAACAATACGAGTTTTCTATGTCACTAAATACTTATCTCTACCATTATCCCTCGTGAGTTTTTTTTTGTATTTCTCACTCTTTACTCATACCGGTCATATTAATCCCCCTCTACTATCTTGGGAGAAATTCCTCGCAGAACTTTTGTAGATTCCTCATGAATCAAGGTGGTTTATTTTTATTTTAAACTCTTTACTAGATTATTTTTAATTCTTTTCACATATTATAACTTTTTCATTCTTTTTAATATAATTTTAAAAACATGGAATTCAATTTTTATGAGTATACAATTGTTGATGTGGATTATTTATGGTTTAGGTGTTCATGGATCTTTCCTACTAAAATATATATGTTTTTTTCAATTACGTTATGTTTGGGATTACATTTTAGGTATATGTATTTATTTAAGCTCTTTTTTCATAGAAATACTTTTATTATTAATTTTATTTGGGTTCCATTGTCAAAATTAAATTAAATTGGCTTATAATTCATGTTTTATACATGCTTATTGTGATGCATGGATCGTGGTGATAATATTGTTGGTTAAATGTAATTTATAAAGGGGTTGTATTTAATTCACTCAATGTGTTTTTTTGAATAGATCGAAGATGTTTTATGATATCAAACTGGTTTTTGATAGCGACTTTAAAAGATGACATTCATGGTGTTGAATGATTGACTTATTGTGGGGACTAGTTGTTTATTTAATTGTTTTTAATTGGGTTGTCTTTGGAAGTTGTTTTTGACCAATTTTTATCATTGACCAACACATGGGAATATTTTGGTGTGTGTGACTTCCTTACAAGGAAAATGATTATGTTTCTAAGTGTCCAAATATGCTTCTGGGAAGAAGACCAATTGAGATTATGAAATATTTGACATGGGACTGAGTGAGTGTTTTGGAGGAGGACTGTAAGTGATTATGAAATGTTGGCCAGCAGATTGAGTGAGGTCTTGGATATTGAGCATGGGGATGAATGAGAGAGATTCCAACCCGGAATAACATTTTTGGCCACCTATAAAAACATTTATAGACAATGTCACACAAAACTCTAATTGATATATTCTATGTTCCTCTTTAATAATGGATATTTGGTTATTATATGCATTACGCATTATGTTAGTTCCTTTATTTTGGGTAATCTATTATGTTATTCCCATATCCAATTATTTGGTTATATTATGGATTTTATTATTATCCCTATAATTATCCCTTGTGTGGATGTGTTTCAATCCTAGTTATGTTAGGTGGCTTATTAATTTTTTTATCCTTATTTAGTAATGTTTTTAAAAATGGATTGTTTTGAGAAAATATAATTCTGTTTATAATGGGAATGCTTTTTTATGTGAAATTTTTTTATCAATGAAATTGGTTTTGAAAGTATGTTTCAATAAATATTTATTGGTTTTCATGAATAAATATATCTTATAGATTCATGGTGTTATCATACTGGTATTTGAGCCTCACACCCTCAAGATGCATTTTGGTGCAAACAGACATTGTTTTGTAGGACATAGGTAAAATAAATGGAACCATGAATTGCATAGGATATTCTTGACTACATATATCAAGGGTGTTTTAGGTTATATCATGCATGGTCTCATGATGTTAAACTCCATTAGAACTATATTTAAATTTTTTTATAATTAGAGTGTAATGTATTTAATGTTTGTGTATTATTTTTTATTTTTTGTTTCGAAATTTGGAAAATGGATATCATGATACATTCACATAAATGATTTGTTATATATATATGGGGTTATTAATTTCCTTATGATATCATAATTTAGTAATTAAAATAATTATTCTATTTTATATTTATATATGTTGATTCTGATCATTTTTCTATGTGGTAATCCAATTAATTGATGGATTATTCTAGTTATCTAAGAGATAAACCTTATTATTTAGATATTTTAGTGGCCTTGATTATTTTCTCCATCTTTTGGTAACTAGGATCATGCTTTGGGAATTGTGGCCAAATGGATTAGCTGATGGGGTGGGTCAACATGAGATGGTTTGGTAAAAATTTGTATCACTATATTACTACTTTTTGGGCTTATTTGTATACCATAGTTAGGATAATTGATGCGAGGGAGGTAGGATAAGGATAATTCCTAGACAACTGTTGTTCATTTAGAAAATTTAGTTATCATGTGTGGTATATGATTTTATTCGTGTTTTAAGATCGATTATGGTTTTTTTAAATGGGAATCTATGTATTTCCCAATTGACAATGAGTTATGGGGTAAGCATAACCATTATAATGAATTTGAATTTGAAATAGGGAGGGGAAAATGGTTTCATAGTTTGAAGATAAAATATGGAACACATGCAGTCATTTTTTAATTTTAAAGTAGCACTTTCAGGGACGGGAAATAGGTTTCCCTACTACGTTGCCAAAATATTCACATTGGGAAAATGATTTAATGTTTTATTTTTCTATCTTTTTAAATATCAAACTGTTTTTTATTGATACTGTTCTTTGCTTTGGGTTTTATGGGTGTTTATTATGGTCTAAATCATGTATGTTGTGATTTTCATGGGAATTGAATGAGTGTGTGTCTTTTGATTTATAGACAAAGCCTCCTAGAAGGGACTATTCTATGTATAGAGAGTGGTATATAGAGAATGCATGATATGTGAACCTTTTATTTTTATTCTGATTTTGTAAATTCTATAATACATATTATCTAGTTCATAGGTCACAATGTTAGTGAATAACAAATTTGAAGAGAGGACCATGCATAGAATCTCACTATGAAAAATCCACAGGTTTCTCATGTTAGCAACGGAACCCAGTAGCATGTGGAATGGAAGGAATTGATTGACTTAGTCATTAATCTTTTTATGACATTGGATACCATGATGTTTTAATTCCTCACCTATATATTAGGAAAACCAAGTATGTAATGGTGGGGCTCCATGGTTCTAGTGAAGCGACATGAGGTGCTCTCAAGGACGTCCTTTAAAAAACATTTAATCAGTACATACACCTAGATACAATAAGGGAAGTGAATTCCTATGAGTTTTTACTAATATCATAAGGGTAACATTTATTGATATATTATATTTCATGGTTTACCAAGATTATCCATGTTTGTCTTGATCTCCTCGCAAATGATTACCTAAAATCATGACATTTTTAAAATGTGTTTAATGCTCGAGATGAAGTCAATGATTATATTAATTAGTTTTCTAAACATAAATATGGTGGTTAATAAGTTTGTTATATAAGAGAAAGATATTACTATGAGGATAGGTCTCAGTGGTGTTCCCTAAGTGGGTGGTGGCCAGATATCTAAACTTGGATAGAAGAGGAAGTGTGAGGAACCTCATCAAGGGAGTGGAAAGAGTTTCAATAGTCATCGAGACCAATTCCAGTGGTTTCTCATGGGAATAAGCTAGATGTCTTTTTCCACTGTGGGAATTATTAAGATTCTAAAACTAGTTTTTAGAGGCTTTGAGAATATTCCATTATCATGGGAATAATGGTTATCATTATTTATTTTTTAAACGTCCCTTTTGGGGAGTTGAGTTGGTTCCCCATTCTCTATGGGCTCATAGGTATGATAAAATTATTCTTAGGTTATAGGATCATTCCCATAGATTAATTATAACTCTCACTAGGAAAAGAAGTCTCATTGTGGCCTTAATTCAATACTTATTTATTTATAAGTTATCTCAACATAAGAAATTTATTCTTGTACGACCACCATTAAAGGTATCATGTTTATATCTTCTTCACTGAAAACTGTTTTTTATATGGGAACATCATATTCATCCATAACATTAAATTTTGGTGATTATTTAAGTATTTGAGTGGATAATATTAACTTTATAAGTTATTTTCTTTAAAAACTAGTTAAAAATAAGGATAATGGTTTTATTTTCATGGAGTGTTGTGTTTTAATCACCAGAATAGATATCGAGTGAAATTTCCTCATGTTAGCCTTGTTTGTTTTTTATCTCGTCATCTGTATGTATTGGTTGGTCATCATTAAATATTATGTTGATTTATATTACCATTATTTCTAGTTTTTATCTCCATATTGTTGAAAATTCGTATTATATGGTGAGTAGGACCTAAGGTCAAGGATGATAGGGCCTATTTTTTAGGAGATGAAAGTGATCTAATGTCATTCTTTAAGTTTTTTCTTGCATTTCATAGGTTATATTTTAGCCTTTCGTTTTCTAATGGTTATGGAACAGTTCACTAATGTTTTTTTGATGATTTCCATAGGGTTTCCACCAAAGTGAGATTTCATAGTCACTATTTATATGATCTCTATGATGAGCCCTATTTCATTTTAATCATACTATATGGTTCCAACCAAGTTGTCATAATTAAAATTTCAATTATTGTGCATTGGAAGAAATATATATATATATATATATATCTCATTGTTGGATTTTTTAATTATATTTGAAAAATGGAATATTTGGGTATCTGACATTTCATATATTAACATACACTAAGGTATGTGACATTAAAGAAAAAATAATTGTTTCCATTAATTTATTATATTTTTGATCAAATAAGCTAATTATGAAGGTTTTATAAGATTAAATTGATATTAGGGTAGCACCAATATAGTGTATGGCACGATGATATTTTTAAGATCACAGTTTAAAGAGAGTAAGGACACTTTTTATTGTTTGGTTATGTCATTTTGATTTACCAATGATCATTTGATATTTGTTTCCTTGATGAGATGGAACATTCATCAATTTTTGGAATCCTTTATGGTCATGTTTATGAATGAAAGATTGACTTTATTGAGATACATGAGGAGCATAATGACTGTATTGAGGATTTGTTGAGAATCATGATACATTATAATATATATTCCATGAATTAAAAATGTCAAAATTTAAATAAAGGGATAATGATTTTGGGATATGTTATAATTAGGAAAGTATTTTTTGTAGATCCTAATTAGAACCAAAAAATCATGTCTTCATAAAAGGAAATGAATGGGTTTGAGATCATGAGGTTTAAGGAATTGGATTGGTAGTATAGATATTTCATGTGGTACATCCTTTGTAAATCTTATCCATTGATTACCTCGACTAAGAAAGGTGTAATGTTTGAGTGGAGTGAGAAGTGAAAATGGTTATTTTAAATTGATTTAGACCTATTTCATAAATGCACCATTTTCTTTCTTCAAAATTCCTGGAAATGATATGAAGTGTATTTGGATGACTCATTTGTGAGTTTGGGGTGTTTGATTATATACTATGGCCATATAATGGATTATGTATACATAAATTTACACTCTCGTGAACAAAATTAACCAATCTCACTACATATATGTATAATTTGTGATTCACGTGTTGATGTCATGGTGCCATTGGCTCTTCGGAGATAATTTGGAATTCTACATGGATCACTATAGCCTGATGTTCATCATCACCAAAAGGTGATTGGACCACAAGAAGATGTTATGGGTATATTATTTTTTGACCATTTATTTTGAAATACCCTATACATAAAAATTTGTAATCTGATCAAAAAATCAATGGGAATAATGTTTATAGTTCGGGCATTTCAAGAATTTATTAATGACTGTAGTTTGATAGAACAAAATTGGAGGTACATGCTCATAGAAATTATTTTTTTGGACAATTTTTAGTCCACAACCTCTATTATCAATAATATTAAGTGCAAGTAGGATTTTGACCATAACTGATTAAATATAAAAATATTTAAATAATTGGGAGACCTTGGGTGGTTGATATTAGTCTCCATATTATTCTCTCCAATTAAAGAAGTAGTTTGTAGTTCCATTGACCTAGATGTGGGAGGTAGTGCATGTAGGGAATTATTATAGTTAATAAATTCACCCAAGGTATATGAAGATGATTTATACAAAGAGGAGTAGGTATTAGTGGACTATAATGATTCAATGCATTGTATATTTTAATTCAAAATGATTTACTTTTTAGGGAATAAAAGTTTAGCATATGGGATTGAAGATGTTATTTAGGCCTCTTCTAATTCTAGGTTTTAATTTAGATAAAATATCTATGGACATTAGGATTGTACAACGTCACACATAAATATGGAAATTTTTTACATGTATGATCATCATTATTTTCATACCATTAAATAATTGATAAAGGTATAGGAGCTCTAGAAGCTATTTTTAGTGAGGTTGTTAGGATTCAGGGAGTTCCCTTGAAAGTGGATTTTTAATTTGACACTAAATTCACATATATTATTTATAAGGGACATCGTGAATCTTATAGAATAAATCATAGGTTGAGCATAATCTATCACCTATCAATAGATGGTTAGTATGAGAATACTATTGAAACTCTTGAGGTTATGATTTGAGAATGTGTTCTTGAAATTAGGTTCTTATATTATAGAAATATATTATTTTACAATATTGTTAGAAAAAAAATTTATTAGGCCTTGATCAGGATATACATATTTGATGTATTGTACTAGAAACTATTTCAATCCTAGTTATGTTGGGCTGAGGTTGGTGAGCTTTACTCGTTAGGATGGATTCTCATCTATGAGATGTGGGAGAGATTTTAATTGATTTGAAATGGATCTAAGTAAACATATTCTATTATTTAATTGACTTTATCCCCCATTAGAGTCTATGGTTAGTGATCAAGTTTTTCTTCATGTATCATCTCAAATGGGACATTATCTCATGGGAAAGCTGTGAAAGCGAGCACTGTGTTATATCAGGCCGTTTCATGTTGTGTAATGACCCAAGAAGGTAGGATGTCGATTGTATTTTCTACCTGGATATTCTCAATTCATAATTAATTTCATGTAACTTATTTTTTTTGATATAAATTAGACCAATCTCATTTGATATAGTTGGAATATTAACAGGTGAATCCAAATGTCACCATTTTGGAGAAGCATATTTATATCTTGGATTATCATAATAAGGTGATATATGGTAAATAAATTTAATTAATCCTTGTAATACTTCCATTATTATAGAGATTTCCCCAACTTTTTGGCATGAGAATCGTTTTTGGAGGACTTTTTTTCCTCACATGTTTTCATCTAGTAATATATGAGGAATTTTGTGGGATGAAAGTAACATGGTTGGGAGGTTTGGTACACGTTTCTAGTAACTAGTATGTGTTATTTTAGTTTTTATTTATCTTTTTATTATTTCCTGGAGTCTTATAGATCTTGGGGTTAAAAACATCTTTTTTTGGGAAATAGAACCTGTTTCACAATTGGCCCATGGTTTTTCTAACCATATAACTATGAAATTAAGATGGATATTTTGGGGTTAGAGATTTTTATTCACATATTGATGCTGTTTTTTCAACCACTATGAGTTTTTGTTCAAATAGTGCACCTTAATTTTTGGTGAGAATGTGTCTCCATCATGGTTGGTATGCGGGTCATCTATCTATTTTTCCAAACTATACATTTTTTCAGGTCAAAAAAAATGTGGATTTATACCATTTATTATTAATTTTTTTAAGGTATATATCCATTATTTTCCCTCAACGTTATATGTATCCCACTCCATTAGCCTAGGATCTATTTGTCTTTGATTTTTAGAGGACTTATCATGGATATTAGTGGTTCAAGATTGAGGTATACTCTATTCCATATGTTTTGTAGTTATATTCTTCTTTTATACCCTTTTTTATTATTTTTCTTTATGGTGTGAAACTATACCAGTCCCCATGAAAAAATATAGGGATAATTAAGAGGATTTCGGTTTTTAGGTGTCTATTGGCTTTCCTACTGAAATCTAGTGTTTTTTTAAAGAGAACACTTTTATATTGATTTTATGGTATATTAATCTATTTAACGTTTTTTTCCATTTCTTACCAATGATTGTTAATTTTCGTTTTTGTAAAATTGTTTAAATTTTATTTGTTTGATAATTTATCCATGTATGATTCATTTCATGGTATGTATTGGAAAATTTATGTGTAAAATTTTATTTTCAAATGGGATTGTATTAAATAAACTCTATATGTCTATTAGAAAGGATGAGAATGAATTTATAGTTTAAAATTTTCTTTAAAGGATGTTTTCTTATAGTCCTTCCAAGTTGATAAATTCATTACTTATAGTGGAAGCAAATGGGTTATGATTTTTTTTAAATTTCTCATATAATTGGAAGTTATTGTGGATTACATGTTTGGAATTGAGTAGTAAATAGGGAAATATGGGTATGTTCATGTTTATGACTTAGGCAAGGAGTATGTAGTACAAGGGACTCAATAATCATTTAGGTGGAAGATTGAGTGATATTATAAAATTTTGTGGTAGAGCCCACTTCTTACTTTTGGAGGAATACCAACACTGATTCAAAAACATTGAACAAGGGACTGAGTGTGCACTTGGATGTTGTGATTGAGGAAGACTAAGAGAGATTTTGATCTTGTTTATCATACATAAAATTCTAAAAATCCTTATTTATACTATTTCTCAAAAAAATCTACAGTTATATCCCATGGTGTGTATTCTTTATTCCATTTTTAAAGTAATTTTGCATTATATTGGTGCATTTTTTATGAGGATTTCTTATTATAAACCTATTTCAATTTATTTATCTATATGATTTTGTTTATTATTAAACATACATTCATTCCTTGTGTTTGTGTGTTTATAATGGTATGATGGGTGAGTTGTTTCATTATTTGACACTTCCTTGATCATGTTTAGAGACAAGGTTTTTTCTGATAAAAATTAATGGAATTTATAAAGAATATTTTTCATATGAGAACTAATTTAACAATGAACATGGATTTAAAAATGAGTTTTAAATAAGATTTATTTATTTTTCTATATAATGGAATTACAAGGATTCATGATGGTGTCATATTGGTATTTGTTCCTCACACCATGCATATTCCCTTGGGTATATGTAGAATTTATTTAAAAACAATAGTTAAAGTTAAGGGAACTATGTATTTCAATGGATCTTATTGACTACCACCATATGGGGTTGTTTATGGTGTAGTATAATCTAACTCATAGAGTATACCACATTTGGATCTATGTTGTGATTTTTTTTATCTATTGTGTTATATAATTCATGTTTGGGCATTCATCCCTATTTTGATTTTTAGATTTTGACTATGGATATCATGTGTATGTATTGTGTATGTCATTTGTTTGAATTTATATATATATATATATATATATGGTGTTGTGATTATTTTAATGAAATTATACTCTAGTCATTAATGGATTTAATATATTGTATATTTAAATATTTTGATCTAGTTTATTAATATTGTGTGACAATTCAATTCTGAAATGGGTCTTTTTAGTTTTCCAATGGAAAAAAGATTTCCAAATGGTTATTTGTAATGATATAATTCTTGTTTCTAGACTGTGGTAATCGGGATTATGATATTGGAATTATAGATTTATGGATCTGGTGAATGGTTGGGTCGACCTAGATAGGATCTCTACATAAAGTTATATTTCATTAGTGATAGTTACATGGCATATATCCTCCATCTTGATTAGTTGTGATAGTCATGGGTCGTGAATTAACAATACATGAATTTTACCACGTGGTTTACTAGAACATAAATGTGATATCAAATATACAACACAACAAGTACACCAACTACATGGTGTGTTGTCTGAATAACCATGTTCCAGTATGACTAGTCTACACATAGTTTGTAATTACACAATTCATGCTGATTTATTAATTGATACATGTATCCTACATATAGTTCTTTTAATGACTATAACTATGGTATCCTGAAGCCAATGTCAAATATTCTTAACTTTTAATAATAAACTTATGGGATTACCAGATAATGGACCAATCAGTTTAGTTTTCCAAGGAAACTAGATATATATATGATATAATATTACATTGGAAAATTAAACCTAGAATAAAAAATTTATTTTATCCCTAAAAATAATTCAATGATTCCTTCTCCCTATCATAGTTAAAGGAAAACATATCAATGGTAGAGATCAGATTCTTAATTATTGAATGCATACAATGAAACCTTTCATGAGTTCTTAAGGAATTAATAATATAAAAATATTGATAATCAATACATATGTCTTTTAATCAATAACATTTTATTGATAATATATCCATGTACCATAACAAAATTATGGATAATTATAACTGAAATATTAATTAAGGATATTCAAAATTTTGAATTGTATTACCTTACCATCAAAGCCTCATGACAAGACGTCATGAAGCATACATTCAAGACGTTATGGAAATAAAATATTCTAAATTGGTAGGTATACACTATATACCAAATTAATTTGGTAAATTTTTGGTCTCATGAGTCCTATTAATGTTTTTATTGGGAATCAATATATTAATATCGCTAGTCACACGAATGACCAATACATTCAGTATATATTCAATGAACAATATAATTAATTCTCTAAATGCCTTATAAATTACAGGTATTATATTATGTATAAAAAATGTCAATATATACATAGTAAATGAAATAAATAATCTTCCACCAATTAACATTTTATATTGAAAATGTATGAAGTGGCATCAATACTGAATATATCAATAGTAAAAAAATATATACATGATGGGAAAAATAGTTTCTAATGAATAATGTTGAGTGATAGAGAACATGATCCCATGAATTTCAATGATCAAAGAATAATGTATAATCCATATATCAATTAAGGATTATTGAATTTATTTAATTAATTTTTTGGAATAATGATTTTAATTTAAGGATTATATGGGGAAATTAAAATGAGACATTAGTTAAAACATTCCACAAATACTTTTTTCATTTTATGTAAAAATGATGTAATAGATTATTTCCAAAATAATTTTAAACATTTTATAATATAAAATAAATTTAATTTATATTAAATATTAATATTAATATATTTTCATTAAATAATGATATAAACATGTAGTGGAAATTAGATATTGAATAATATCCATGGAGGTAGTAAAATCTATACACATCATATATGGTAAAAATAAAAATCCATTCAAACTTTTGGAAAATGTAATAAACTCCATGATCAGAAAATATCTAAAATTTTTTATTTTAAATATTTGTTAATCAATTAAAAATTTAATATAGAAATAAATTTACTAATAATTTAAATATATGTAAATATATCCATAAAATAATTTTTAGGAATATTATCATGGAAGATAATAGTTCATAGTCAAAAAATAAAAATAAAGATAATTTTATTTAAAAAACATAGTTCGGTATTTGAGTAAACATGAGAATAAATGCTAAAAGAAAAAAATGAAGTAAAAAATTACCATATGAGAATAAATTATAGGATTTTTTAGGAATACGTAGAATGTAATTATTTAAAAATAAATTTAAAAATGAATATTCTGGTATGAGTGTGTGGATTTAAAATATCTCTTTTATGATTTAAGAGTTTTTTAATATGTAACATCCTGTTTTTGGGTGCCACTAGAGGTGTCGTGTACCCGTTTGGTCACATAGGATCAAGCTCATTTCCCCAAATGACAGAGGATGCTGATTAGTAGCGAGGGCCTTAGGTGTGATAGTGGGGAAAAATTGACCACATAGGAAGAGTAACACAGAGGAAATAAATAGATAACAATAGTTTAATCAGTAATAATATCATGAAACATGTAAAAAATAGATGAATGGAAATAAATAAACAACTAGGAACAGAACATAGTGATGAATGATACATATATTAATGAAAAATACGAAGAAAATCACAATGCTAGAATATAGTACTAAAGAAATTTACAAGGAAAACAAATAAACAACCTCTTAGAATTGTACGCCTCAGCTTGGTCCCCTGCTCTCCAACCCCATGAATACATGTACATAAAATAGAAGGGCCCTTGACCTTATCTAGACCTAAAACAATAAAATCTGTTTGGACCCAAAAGCATGACCCAAACAGGCTGTGAGACAAATCCCAGTATAAAATCTCCCCAGTTTTTGTGCCTAATAGTTAGTGAATATATGTGGCAGGAAATCGTCAAAATGATGTAGTAAACAAGGAAGTACTCAAAAGTAAACAGTCTTATAGTTTCAATGCATTCAGTTTTCAACTATCAAGTAAGATGATAATCACAAACAGGTATCCCTTGGGGAATTACTCATATCCTAACCCCTCTTGTTCAACCAAAAAACAGAAGAAACCCAATAGGAAGTACACACAATCTATCCCCTCCAATTCAGATTTAACAAAGACTCTATGAGGAAGCACTCACCATCCATTCCCCCGGTAGTCTCGTATTGGTAACTATAGTAACTCTGGGGAATTTCTCAATGTCCAATACCCGATGTGGTCTCAAATTGTGGAACTAAAGACATTGTGAGGGAGCACATACATCCATCCCGCCTATGGTCTCCCAATATTAAAGTAAACATACACTTTGGAGAATCCCTCAACATCCATTCTTCCTATGTTTTACTACACAAGGTTGTCATAGCCCTGTGTAAGTCAATCGTGCACAAAGATATATTCCAGTGAAAGTAAACCTGAAGAACTACTTGGATGAACAATCAACTACATATCACTGCATGCCAGATAATAATAACTCCAACCTAACAATACTATACCTGGAAAGCAAGCATCATAATAGGAAATCTAGACCAAATGGTCAAAACCAGCAACATAGGTAAAACATACATATAATGAAAAATTTAACCCATTTTACAACAATTATATTCTATCCAAACACACAAGGCATAATAAGAAAAAACAAGGCTCACAACTATAAGCACCCCATACCCTGAACAAGGGTATGGGGAACTTTTACACATATAACTCAATTTCTAACTACAGAAAGGAAAAAACCAGCTAACTACGCATCGTGAGATCGATATATGTGAACCTAATGCTTTGAATCTCACAATAATGTCGTATATATAGAAAAAATAAAAAATTAACAACTGAGAATAACTCATGAAAGAGGATAAATCAAGATATGATGATCAATAATAACATAGAACTCAATAATGTGATTACAATGCAACTAATGGAGGTCAAATCGAAGAAAGGATGGCGAGTCAGGGTGTCGACAAAGATTCGCTTCGTATGGTCACTCCAGGAAGAGACGTGCGAAGAAAAGGATGGTTTTGTAGATTAGACATGACTCTGGTCTGTTTAATGAAAAAATTTAAAGTACACGACGTGTACATTAGAAGTACACAGCCTGTACATTTCGTAGCTGGCCTCTGCATTAGGAGGTCTCTAGGTTACGACACTTGTCATGTGCTTGGCCATTACATGGCCAGCACATGGCTATTCGAGGTAACCTAGTTCACGACCTGTATATATAATTACATGGTGTGTACTCTTAAAATTTCTATAAACTCGTAATATTCTAAAAAACAACCATAAATTAACATCATGCCTGAAAAAGAAGATCTAAGTCCTTATAATATTCACCCATTAAAGAAATTGGTCCCAGAAATTCCCAAGCAAGGAGGCATAGAAGAAGAATCCTCGAACAGTTCTGGCCACTATGATCGTACATCGACAACCCTCTCACAAGTCTTGTCCTACACTCACCCATGCTCCCATATCACTCATACCAGAGGAACATACCAGCAAGAGAGACCCCTTTCTCATTGATCAACAGTCCAGATATGACACTCCTCGAATGAGGTATCCACCTCGAGCTCAAACTTCTCGGGTTGGAAATATGAGATGTGTCTGAGAAGTAACGTCAGAGCAGAGAAAAGTGGAAGGCATTGTTCATATCTCGGTACATCTGAGGTAACTACCACTGATAGGAAACTAGCTCGACTCTCTCCAAAACCTCAAACCACCTGGAATACCTCGGAGTAATCTTACCCTATATTATAATATTCATGTGTACCAACCTTAGTGTGACACGTAAGAAAACCTGATCTATGGACTCAAACTTTAAAGGATGTCTTCATCTATCAGTATAAGAATTTTTTCATGACTGTGAAGTCTCCATCCTCTTCTAGATTAAGTCTATATGCTTTGTGGTCTTCTTGACAAGATGATGTCCTGACATAGCTGTCTCTCCATCCTCGAGCTAGCATAAGTGTGATCGACATGCCCAATCATACAATTCCTCAAAAGGTTTCATCTGAGTAGTTTATTGAAAACTATTATTGTAGGAAATCTCCAAAAGTGGTGTGTGCTTCTTCCATGAACTTCCAAAAATCAGGATTCATTCTTGAAACATGTACTCAAGCACCTGAATAGTACACTGGGATTGGCCATCTGTCTAGGGATGGTATGCTTTACTCAGAAGTACCTGTTTACCCAAAGCCCTATAATGTCCCTTCCAGACCTAAGAAGTAAAACATTAATTTTTTTTGAAATAATTTAGTGTGTAACCCCATGTTGATGTACAATATCTCAAATATACAACATCTCAATATCATCAACACTAAAGGTCTCCTTGGTTTACAAGAAGTGGGAATCTTTCTCGAGTCTGTCAATGACATCCCTTATTGCATTATTCCCTCAAGGGGACCACAGAAAACCAATAATAAAATTCATTGTGACATCATTACATTTCCACTCAGGAATGGGTAACTACTAAAAAATCCCTATAGCTTGTTGATGCTCCACCTTCACCTCTTGACAGGAGGAACATATCATGAAAACCCCAAGAAAATCTCTCTTCATACTTGGCCACCAATACTGATAGTGTATATCATGATACATCTTGGTGACAGTAGGATGAACTTCCCAAACTAACGAATGAGAGTCCAACATCAGCTCCTCGCATAAGTCTATTTGATCCCACACACACCCATGAAAATGCAAGATCTCATCCTTGCCTACTGTCCATCCAAGAATAGGGTCCTCTCTGGACACACTTTCCTATAGTACTAGTCCTTCAGAATCTGATATCTACCTCATTCGCACTCAACCAAGTAGAGTATAGGTAACAACCACAAAATAAAGAGACATTTACCCCTATCTGTCATGCATGTAAAAATCCAACTCAAGAAAATAGAGCTATAATCTTCCACTCACAACTAGCCTCCTGAACTTTATGTATTGGTATTATTTTTCTCAATGCATCAGCCACTGTGTTGCCATTCCAGTGAGTATAGGCAAGTTCAAATTCAAGGGACCGAATGTACTCAACTCACCTTCGTTGTCTCAAATTCATGTCACGCTGAGTGAAGATATACATGAGAAATTTGTGGTCAGTGAAAACCACAAAATTCTCTCCCAGAAGATATTGTCACCATCAACATAAATCATGAACAACATTAGAAATCTCGAGATCGTGTATCCGGTAAATCATCTCTTGTGGCCTCCACTGCTGAGAACCGTACACTGTGACCCAATCTCCCTGCATAAGCACTACTCCCAGCCTAATACGTAATGCATCAAATTACAAAATATAGATATTTTCCAACTCTATCCATACTAGTTTCAGTGATAAATTCAACCTCCATTTCGGTTCTTGAAAGACTGACTCACAAGAATGTGACCCCAATTACTTTTCACCCTTCTTGGTCATATCTATCAGTGGCACTGATAAGCGTGAAAAGTCATGTATTAAAATTCTGTAGTAACCAACAAGCCCTAGAAAAATCCGCACCACAAACTTAGTTTTCATATGTTCCCAGAAAACTACTTCTCTCACATTCTTTGGGACTACTAATACTCCTATATCAGAGATAAAATGGCCCAATAAGGATATTTGGTCCATAAAAAAGTGTAATTTTGAGAGTTTAGCATATAAATGTTTCTATCTCAGTGTACTAAAAATGGTCTTAATATATGTTCCATGGTTGTGCTGAGTGTGAGAGTACACCAATATATCATCCATGAATACAACTGCGAAATAATACAAGTATTGATGGAACTCTCGGTTCATCAGTTCCATGAGGACTTCAGGTTCATTCGTGATACAAAACCACAAAACCATATACTCGTATAGACCATACTAGCAACGAATGGTTGTATAAGGTATATCATATTGTATAATACACATATGATGGTATTGCGACCACAAGTCAATCTTCAAGAACACTAGGGCTCCTCGAAGCTGATAAAAGAGATCATCAATCCCCGGCAAGGGATATCAATTCATGGCTGTCATCTTGTTCAAAATTCAATAATCAAACTAATGTCTGAGGGTACTATCCAACTTCTTCACAAAAAGGACAAGCGAACCCCAAGAAGAAGTATTGGGAAAATGAAACCCTGCTCATGAAATTCCTCCAACTTTATCTTGATCTTCTGCAACTCTAGTGTATCCATCCAAAATAATTAATGGACACTAGTGCTTATCCTAGCACATAATCAATATAAAATTCCACTTCTCGCTCTGGAGGAAAACCTGAAATGTCCTCTAGAATGAGGTCCCTAAAAGGATCCACCAAAGAATGTATGTCTATTTGTAAATTCCCTTCAACATCCTTATAAAGACTAGCAATTTGGGTTGTTACTCCTTGAAACCTATGATACTCGGGTCCTGCTCCGTTTGACTGAAATCCCATTCACCCTTATGAAGAAATGAACCACCCTCAGGTGATGTGGAACTCACCTTATTGCGATAGTAGTTGACAATAGCTTGTAAGGGAACTATCTAGTCCATTCTGAGACTGACATCATATACCATCATCTATAAGATATAGAAGTCCCAAAAGATGTTACAACCACCAACCTCTAATTGGAACTGCTTTCACTATCGTACACTTGTCGTTCTGGTCCCCAATGGAGTGTCTAATGTCAATATATTAGTAAAAGAAAAGATACAGATCCCAAGGCAATCCACAATAGCAAGAGATAAAAATATATGGGGAACACCTATACTGAATAGAGGAGAAGCTGAAACAGAGGTAACTAGGATCGTACCTCGAACTGTAGAGGGTCTGGGATCCTGCTTTTACTGGGTCTGCTCCACGGTAAATATCTGACCTATCCCATGACCCTATGACCCAGCCTAACCACCCTGAGCTGATCCACCCTATTGTCACTGAAGTCTTGATGATTGGATACCATGGACATGACCTCCACCTCAGCCCGAATGACCAAAAGTACTCCAGTTCCCCGACTTATGAGAAACTAGGGGTGCTGCTCCTGAACGAGGGTTCCTAGAAGAACCCCTATCACCAAATTCTTGTGAGAAACACTTTTAGAAATTCTGAATGTGACCCCTATTTCCACAAGATATTCACTCCAGTGGGTCTCCTGGGAAATGTGGCCTTGTATCCCCGCTCTTCCTACACTGGTATCACACCACCTAGCTACTAGAATATTTCTCTTGCCTCCTAGGATCTCCATGTGTAGGCTCCCTGTAGATCTTCCAACTATCATTAGGAGGGATTCCAACTACGGATGTCGAGCCTCCCTGGATCAAAACTACAGAATCCCTTAGATTTCCCTCCACTATTAGCACATGGTTGAAAATAGATGAGATTGAATTCAACCTGAAGATGTTCACATGAGATCAGATGTCGTGCCTTAGACCATCCTCAATCTACCTCTACGGTAATAACTCTTCATCTCTTGGAATATGATTAATGTGATTTAGATTTGTGAAGTGAGAAGAATACTTGATAACTGAGAGAGTAATTTTCTCTAGAGTCATGAATTATTAGTCTCGATCGGCTCTAAAAGTATCTGGAAATAACTAGTCAAAGAAGGAACACTAAAACTCATACCATGACATAACATCCCTATGTCTAGAATGTGAGATCACATTCTACCATCTCTTGGAGGAGTCTCATAGCATGTATGTAGAGAGCTTCAACCTCCTATATAGAGGTGTCTATGAATTCCCAATGATAGAAATCATGGCTTTTATCCATGACTCAACAGCCTGAGGTCCTCCTTGCCTGGTGAATATGGGAGGATGATACTGCTGAAATACCCACGTCAATTCTTCCATAGATGGGGCAGAAGGCAGTAATCCTCAGAATGTCTACATGATCCTCATAAAGCCCTCTCGAAACTGTGTGTTAGCACCTGTGTCCTGTATAAAGGCTGGTTCCAATATTGGAACAATAGGAGGATCTGCTGGTAGTCCCTGATCAACTATATCAGATGACTAATCACTGCCATGAAACTGGTATACAACTGCAGTACGTCTCTGTGGCATGACTCTGTAAGGTAAAGAACACCCATTAGGTCAATGTTATCAAGAACTGAAGCTTAGAATTTTAATAAGGGAACATGATAATGAAATAATTGATGTTTTTTCAAACATTGATACATTGCGTGTATATTGCCTATATAGAATGTTCCTTTAATCCTTCACATGGGCATGAACATTTTCCAACCACAGTCATGTAACACGCCGTACACATGGAGTTTTGTCCAAAAACATAGAGTGTTCTTGAATCCTCTTCCAATAGACAATTTTTTCTACATGGTTAAGCCTCATGGGTGGACACATGGCTGATTCTACATGGTGTGTACATAAAAGAATTTCACCACCCCATGTTGTTCGTTACAAGGTCGGATATAAGGGATATACCACATAGTGTGTTCAATCTTGACACAGTGTGTATAACCAATTTTTTATCCTTCTATGTCATTAGTCAAACTGGTGGACACATGGTCGACAAAACACAGTTTGTACATCTATTACTTTTTATCTACCACTATGGATTTCCCAACACCATTCCATTACCCACACAGCCATTGAAACAGTTACAGACTATATGGTGTGTACTTAAGAAAAACTGTTAATTCCTAAAAATAAAGACACATGACATGTATTCATCATTACACACCTGATATTT
Organism: Viscum album; assembly: GCA_963277665.1. Taxonomy (NCBI): domain Eukaryota; kingdom Viridiplantae; phylum Streptophyta; class Magnoliopsida; order Santalales; family Viscaceae; genus Viscum; species Viscum album. The sequence continues at coordinate 1,871,816,311 of OY728159.1, forward strand.
TGGGTTTTTCTAGACAGTAAGCCTAAAAAATTACTCTGGAACACGAGAAAAACATTGAAACAAATTTAAAGTGCCAAATTATGATCCTTGAAATCCCATAATCCCCACGAATCAAAGCTTGACATCTTATACATTTCATATACAATCATAATAGTGTAATGATCCGCCAAATACTGATCCATGAGGGCCCATAACACCTCAAGAATCAATGTTTGGAACTCATTCAAAGAAAACCTTACACAATTAATTATCAGATAAAAAAGAAGGTATTCTATCTAGGAATCTGTCACTGAAACGTGCATATCTAACCCAACACCTATCAAAAATACATACAATCACTAATTCACCCTAACTAGCATGAAAACAATGAATGTCATGTAATCTCTAGCAAGAGCCTATGCGATACATGATATGGAACACCCTCATGTCATCAGGTTGAAACAATAATAGAACATCAATATTATAATTGATAACAACACAAAAAATTTGAATCAACCAATGGTGGAAATCAAATCAACTGTAATATTGAAAAAAAGAAAAATCACAATATTCGAGGTAAATTGGATTTTCCCTATACATGGGCTAGCTACTCCTGGGCACATACCTCATCGTCGTGAGATCGATATATGTGAACCTCAAGCCTTGAACTGACCTAAAAATCCATAGATCTACAATAAGGTTAAAACTATTCAACTAAGGAAAAATCATGAAACATGGGAAATCAAGAGATGATGTACAAAAAGAAAGGATAACTCACCGATGTGATTCCAATGCAACCAACAAAGGCCAAATCAGTGAACTGACGATGAGTTGGGGGCTCAATAAAAATTCATGTCATGTGGTCACTCCTGGATGAGATGGGCAATGAAGAAGATAGTTATATAGATTAGACATGAAACCAGTCCATTTAATGAACAACAAAAAGTACACCTCATGTACTTTAGAAGTACACGATGTGTACTTTCCTTAGTCGCTCCCCCCCTGATTTGGGCGGTCTACAGGTCACCACACACGACTATGTGCTCGATCCTTACATGGCCAGTACACAGTCACCTGCGGTAACCAAGTACACATCATGTACATATAAGCACACAGTGTGTACTCTTACAATATCTAGAAACTCCCAATTTTCTAAAAAATAACCAGAAATGAAATATATAACTTAAAAAGATGATCTGGTTTCATATAGAATAAATCCAATTAAATGATAAAAAATTAATTGAAACATATAATATCATTAATATATATGTATTCTTGATATAAGTTTTTAAAGGGTAATTATATACACCATATTATAGAAATTTGGTTCATAATATAAACTAAGTCTCAATGATGTGAAATTGATATGAAAAAACAATTCCCCAAGTTCAACATTCCTCGTAAATGTCATTTAACCTCTTATATAATAAGTTATAATTAATTATAAATATATGCAAGAACGATATTAACAATTATTAAACCGTATATGGTTTCCAGATAACATCTTATCACCCTTTCATTAACAGTTTTTATTGTTATCATTATTCTAGGTGATAACTGTTTCATTTTTCAAACATGTTTCAGCTCAACAGTTCTAGAAATTTCTCTTTCAGCATGTTTATGTAATATATAAAATGTTAATAATTTCATGTATCATATATTTTTACATAATATCATAATTATTCAATTTTAATTAATCATCCATGTTACAAACATTGTATCAATTATCATGTAGGTGAAAAAACAGACCAAAACAAGAGTGTGTTACAAATGAAAAATGAGTAATAATATGAAAAATTATAATTTTAAAATAAAATTTACAGATGGTTATAAATTTCTTAATTATCAAATATTTATTAATTGTATATAATTTATTGACCTTTTAAAAATGTCAAATATTGAAAATGAAATATATAGCTCATGGAGACTGCAACCTATACGTACAAATGAACAATTTCAATAATTTTCTAATGAGGAAAAAGGAAATAATGTAAATATAATGGTATCATATTAGAATAATTATTAAATTATAAATACCATAAATATATATTTAATCCCTAATTATATCCATCCATGATAGGTGATGATGCAAAATATTAATCACATCACTATGTCGAGGTGGTCATCAAAACATATGCATGACAGATATATTCATTTCTCATTTCATGAAATAGAGGTGTAAAATGGGTTTTAACTATTAATATTAATTTCTATATATCTATTTGTTGTACAGATATTACTTATTTTAATATATAGAAAATATATTTATAATTATTAAAAGAATAAATAAACATTGAATGAGTTGGGTAGGATGATTACCTTTTCTTTGGGGGACCTTTTTTGAGTTACACCTAAATCATTTTTAGGATGGTCAAATGGAATGAAAATTAGAGATATGACGGATTGAAGGAATACAAGACGGTATTATGGTAGGTTGTTTCTGAGTGAATGTACTAACACATGTTTAATAAATGATAAGATTATGTACCCTTTTATATGTGAGGAAAATGACACCCATGAAATTACATAATAAATTTAAATATATAATATATAAAATTCAAGTAAAATTAAAATAATAAAACTAATTTTTATATATATTATGTTATAGGGACCAAACATACTAATATAATCACATTTAGTCAATTTGTGGATAAATTTTAAGCCTTATCTCCTACTAAAATTCATTTTATACCATATTGGACATTAACCATGATATCTTAATTATATAATCAAAAATAAAAGGGGAATTATAAGAAAATAGAGCGGGGGATTAGAAATTTGAAATCATCGTTATCAGATTAAAATTTTTTTGGTGTATGATATTAATTTGAATATAAGTACTCCAAATTCATGAAAAAATTTTTCATTAAAATACCAAATTTATGCGTAAAATTAATTTTACCTTGAAATAAAGTAAAAATATTATTTAAAATATTTATATGGTTAAATAATAAAAATGTTATTTATTAAGAATTATGGATTGATTATATAAAATATTGAACCGTTTAAATATATAATTAATTGTAAATACCCATAAAACATTTATAAATTTGGTTAAAATAATTTTTTTACATAAATGTCAATTATAGGTAATCAAATTCAATGTAATTTTTTAAAATATATCATATTACGCCATAAAAATATATTTGGTTGAAAAACAGTCGTAAAATAAGATAATATCTTATTATAAATAGATTTTAAATATTTACCCCATTGTTTTAACCTTGTTTAACCAGTTTTTCAATTACCGAGCTGATAAATATTTACAATAATAAAATTTAAATGAAAAAATATAATTATATATAAAATTTTAAACTAATTATTATAAATATGGAATATATTTTTTATGATATTATTTTTATATGTTTCATTAATCATTTTCAATACAATTTTTTTAAATTCAATGAAATTTTTTTTTTGAAAAATTAAATTTTAATCCCAAAAAACTTATTCCAAAATTAATAATAACCCCAATTACTATTTAAATCACTAGTTTTTCAAAATTAATGGAATAATTTTTTAATTTATTATCAAATCCAAAACATTCTATGATTTCAAAATTAATTACATAATATAAATAAATGACAGTTTTATAAAAAAATTATATTTAAATATTCAATTGATAAAATTATATTTACTAAACAAAACAAAATCACCCAAATAAAAGATTGGTATGATTATTTCATCTATTATATTCAATATGTAAAGTAAAATGTCTTAAAAATTTATAAATTAATTATATTTTCCACACAAAAATGAAATAAAAACAATATTCCTAGGAAACATATATTTTATGATTAAAATAATTGTAGAGAAAAATTTGTACTTATTTATGAATAATTAATAAATAAAAATTTACTATATAAAAATTTAAAAAAATATAATTTTTTATTCTTATTTATATCATGAATTTAACAACAATTTTATAATGGTCACAATAAAATTTAAATATTTTTACTATATACTACATATCACCTAAAGATTAATATTGTATGATAAAAAAGATATCAGACTTATTATTCATTTTAAATATATTTTATTGGTGTTATAGTAATGATGTGGTGAACCTTGGTACATTACATGTATGTCATAGTTATAAACTATTTAACTATGTTAATCGATCACAACCTCCAACACCTCATAATGACATATTCGACCATTATTCAGTTGTTCACAACCTATTTATGACTATGTGAAGAAAAATTAATGATATATAATTTTTATGCATTTTAATTGCATTTTATATTAAATTAAAATTATTGGAAAAAATAATTACTCATATAAAATAGTATGATAAATCAATTTTCAATTAATAATTATGACTATGAATATGACCACTATGATACAACGTGAATATTTCTAAGCAAATATTATCAACTCTTGGGAAGAGGCCAACATCGATTTTTTCATAATCAATGAATAATTAATGATGAATATAATTTTAAATAGTCATGAATACTGAATAATTTTAATGATTAATTGAAAAATATTGTCGGAACCCGGAAAAGAGAATATTTTCTATGTACAATTTATAACTATTTTACATAAGTAATATACACAATCCTAAGAATTATTTCTTTAAAGAAGAGTTTAGTAATCTAAGATATATTTAGATTCATGACCCATGAACTATGAGGAACCTAGTATATAATCTCTCTTATAGTGATTCACATGTTCTCCATTAATCTTCAAGCATCACTGGTAGTACAATAATTGATAGTTTAGCGATTCAGATCATCTCACATCTATCCTATTGATTGTAACATAATATTTAAAATTCACATTGATTAATAAAATATCATTAAATCAATTAATTGATTGAGTATTTCCCCTTTATTGAATTATTCTTTCTAAGGATTAGAATTATGAAGAATGTCACTTGTATCATTATAGAGTGAATGCTTAGATATTTTCTTGGTAGAGAGAAATCTCTAGAGAGGAGAAGGGAGCGTTGTTCTGAACAAAAAATTTCTAACCCTTTCACAAATGACAGAACATGGTATATATAGATCCAATAGAGGATATTAAGATTAATTAATTTCACAATGTTCCTTAATGATATATTAATCCCATAATATACTTCATTTAATAATAACTATTATTATTAATAATTATAATAAAACTAAAAATAATTTCATTATTTATCCCCTAGAATTCTATAACTCATGAAATATTAAGTATTATTTTATTATCTAGAAAATAAATAATTATCATTAGGCCCAAAACTCAATATTCTCTTCCTTCTAAAAAATTATTGAATCCATGAATAAATATTCTAAATAATTATTATCCATTCAATGAATTATTAATTATTTCTAATACTCATTATCTTGTGTATTTAAAATTTATTTCAATATTCAACTCATATATAAATATACTAACTAAATATTTTTAATCAATAAATTAAAAATAAATATAATTTTATAAACAAAAGAATAATTTTAATTCCAATAATAAAATTTGGATAGAATTTAATTAGGATAATTAAAAACCACAAGTGATATACCATTTAGAATTACTCTATAGTCACATTATGTGGTATAACCTAAAGTCCAATATCATTATTTTTAATAACATAAATCACCCAAGAGGAAGAAGTTAATGTTGCAACAATGAAAACCATATATGAATGATCATTATTTAATATAATTCCCTTTCTATAATATCTTATCAATCAGGTTTCATACTCAAGATATCATCCATTATACAAGATATGTCCTTCTTTGACTATATTAAATAAACTCATCAACACACTATGAACGTGGAATTTAATTTGATGGTTTTATTTCTATCAATGTTTTAATATATCAAATTCCATAGATATGGGAAGTAGAAATACATCCTCAACTTAATTATTACTAATATATCACTTTTGATAAACCAAATGTACCTAAAATCACTGAGAATATATGATTTCATGGTTTATATCAATAAATCTAAATATGAGACTCATGCAATACAATAATTTTAATAGTAAAGTGTAAGGATCACAACACACATTCAAAGACTTGTATCTTTAAAGACATGTAACATGTGTAATTATTATTGGCAGTTATTCTACCATATTATCTAGTCTTGGAGATAAATAATTACGAACATCAAAAGAGGAAGTCTCAACTACTGAAATATACATACACCAGATAGTTTAAATCTTTTGTCTCCCATCCAATAACATCATATAGTCATAAGACTAAATGTAATAATATCATCATATCTTTTCAAATGTTCAAATCAAAGTAGACATTTGAATATGATATTTTAAATGTAATAAATACTCCAAGTCATTAAAACATTATATTTATATAAATTAGTAATTACTACATGATATGATGTTTTTCATTGAGTGGATTTTTCATCCATGGTGTCTGAGGACCAATTATTGGAAAGTAAAATAGTTATAAAACATTTAAGGAGGGTAATTTTAAAAAAATATATTTTATAATGATATTACAGGTAAATAGGGAGATCATCTAGTCATGTGAGATACATGAGGATTGTTTTATTATAGAGATTATACACAACATAATTTACTACTCAGTATAATTTGTGGTAATGTAGTTGGTAGTAGTGAAAAAATTCATATGTTCCATCCATCATGAAGTGATACTACTTTAGAGATGTAACAAACCATTTATAATATATTGAAAAATGTTAGTGGAATCACTTTTATGCCATAATTTTGTCTAACACATGGTTCTAGAAATGGAAACCTCATTTATGACTATAAGAATTTTATCCTCAAGGGATGATGTTAGACTACAAGAGCCAATAATTAATCCCAATTATATTCAAATGTGATCATGATAGATATATACACACCCTTAGAGACTTATATTCCTATTCCATCAACCATTATAATTGATTTTGAACTAATTTTGTAGAGTAGGATGATAAAATAACATATTGTGTTCCCACTAGTGGTTTGATGTTTCCAATGATTCACAATATTCTCAACATTGTGAAGTCATGACCACCATTAGGAAATTAATCACATTGGACCACATTAGAATAATTTCAAAAAACAATTATAGTTCCTAGATCTAACTAAAAAGTAAATAAAATACAATGATGTAGATAAAAATTTATACCATTCATGATTTAATAGTGATTCTATGCCACCGCCACATGGAACAAGTTTCCAATCTACATAAAAATACATTATAAATTTCAATAGTATAGATAGAGGACAATACATTCAATTTTGGACTATATAATTTTTAAAATGTCATATACTGCATTCCATAGTGTTGAGGTATTGGCGCATCTGAGGAATATAATATTTTAATACTTTTAATGAGGGTTCAAGAGATTGAACCTAAAAACAAAGATAAATTCCAAAATATTATATGCAGTTTTCCATATGAATTAAATTGTGTGTTATAATCTATATAATAGTTAGACTGATATACTGATCCATTACATATTAAAATTTTAATCCAATAATAATATGATTTTAATATGCTTTAATGAACTTATTCTATAATCGACTCACCATGATGCCGGTCTTGGAAGGATCCAAAACAAGAAGGCTAACATAGGGATAAATGGAACACACAACAAAGATATCACTATCCATGTTAAATAATTATATGTCATGAGATATTAATATTCAAATTATCTTATATTGACAGGTGATCTATAATACAATTAAGAAGTGCATTAGAATCCCCCATGTAAACTCTAGTCCCTCCCTTTTTCATTATAGAAATTGAATGATATCATGGTCAATTTTGTGACTTATTTTCATCAAATTTCTAATGGTACGAATATAGTTTTTATCATTTTGGATCCCATGACCAACATAGAGAACTATTTTTCTATTAATACATATCCTTCAATTTATGGTCAAATGAAATTATATACGTTTGAAATTATATATCCCAATGGAATACCATTCAACATTTTTTAATAGGGATACAAGGTTTATATCTCTACTTTGATAGGTACATCCTTATGATTTTCATTCATAAAAAACTAATTACTAATTTCCACCAGCATAATAATTGATTAAATAAGAAAACTGCCTTTTTCATTAAGAATATTTGAGGAGTATATATTCCAGACATTCGTGAATTATAAGAAGAAGAAAGATCTTTTGGGGAATTCACATATAATAAAAGACACCAATATTCTATTCTAATATAAATATTTGAAAACATTTAAATAATATGATTTTGTTCACCATTATGTGGGTCTAAGATATGATAATCTTTTGTTATTTGGAATAACATTTTCTATGAAAAGAATGATATTGTGAAATTGGTTTGGAAATCGGTGGAGAAGACTTGATGAACTCAAACATTATATGTCAATAAATGAATATGGACCTTGGAATTTAATGTTTCTTCGACTATATTTGAGGATGGAAAATTGATTACTAGAAAGTTATGGGAAAATAACACTGAGATATGTCAGGCCTTTTGAGATCTTTAGAAACCTTTAGGTTGTATCTTATAATATGGCAGTACCTCATAAATTATAGAAAATGCATCCAACGTGGAGTAACTTATAGTCATTTCAGTCAAAATATAGGTGGTATTAAAATTGATATTTTTCTATTGGATTAGAACATGTGAAAACATGAAAATCTCAATGATGATTCTAGGTAGCATGTATCTAAAATGACGAGATGCTGGACAATAATATTTCTATAAGAAGATGAATGAATCCTCTCAATGATGAGAATACAGATAATATTTATGTTATTAAGATCCCAACCTTAAAAATTATTAATTATCAATAATCCCAATATTCAAATATATTTCTGGGAACATTTTATGTTTATGTGGACATAGGGGGATAAAAAGGTTTTTGGTGGGTGGGGTGGAAGATGAGGAAGGACCCATGGGTCTAGAAACCCCTGAGTACTCAGAGGTCTTAGATCCGGATCCCTATGGACCCCAGGTGGCCTAGTGGTTAGGTTTGAGCTCTAGGATACTTGATGGTTTAGTAATACGTACATGTTAGACACATAGATAAAATATATTTAATAAAGGGAAGACTTTATTTTTGAGCACTTCATTAAACCCCCTAATTTACCACCTTTGGGATATTCCCATTATTAAGACACATTTTATTATCCTTATATTTCTCCCTTCCCTCTCAAAATCTCAAAGTATCATTACCCTTCAACCATTATCCATTGTCTTTCTGTTGTTCATATGAGATCCTCTTTGTCATGTTTTGGTTGTATTATAAATTCATCTCCATTAATTTGACAACATTATATATAAGAATGTAAAATCATTATGTCATAAATGTTAGGTTTTTTTTGGATCATTCTACTTCTTTAATCCACTTTAGATTTGTTTTGAATTGGAATTTGTCATTGAACGCTCTATGGTATTTCCTAGATTTTCATCCCCGACCTCATATTTTATATCAATAATGACCCATTCGCTAATTCTCTATCATTATTATCTTAATAAAAAGTTTAAATTTGTCGGAAATATTTTCCTCTATAACCCGAGGAACATCTCTATAGATAAATTTTAGGATTATCCCTTTATTCCATCATATTCTTAAGGACTACATTAAAAACATTTATAGGTATAATTGAATCTAACTAAACCAGTACGTTTTTACTAAATAAAATTTTATTCAAATGATTGTATAGAAATATTGATATACTTATTGTTGTTATAATTTTATATATTTGTATTAATTTCATGTTTGAAATTACACCCTTATTTCATGTTGGGTGTAAAATATAGAATTTGTTTTGCTTAATTTAAATGATGGATTCAAATACTATGTTTCTTTAATATATAAATTGTTTCCATCATGATTTAGTTTTATAGATTTGTTATTTACACTTGTTAGTTTAGCATGATTTTACACATTATAGGAAATTTAATAATTTATTATTGATCATTGGTACGTTATTCATTATAGGTGTATGTTGTTAATGTATAAGAAAACATCCATGTAAACTATTGTTGATGGACATGTAAATAGAATTTTATGTTCTCATGGTTTTTTAATTACAGTATACCCCTTCCCCAACCTTGAATCGGATAGCTGACATGATTTACATGGAACAATTATACACTACTATACTTTAACCAAATGGGATGTGTGATTTACCTCAACTGCAAATATTTTTTCTATCATATCGGTATTGAGAAGAATATTTTTTGATTGGTTTGGGCCCTCATGGTATATGAAGTTTTTATTTATTGATGTAAAAAAACATTGTAGTATATTAAACATTATTGAATTAATCAATTTATATGTTCTTAAAGATTTAATCTAATTCAACATAGACTAGAGTTTTTCAAATGTATTTAGTAGGAGGTTATGACTACCTACTTGGTATATTATACTCACACACTGCACGTGCCCCACTCAGGACATGTGTAGATGATTTTTAAGACCCATGTCAGGTATATTTTATAAAACATATGATTTACCATCATGAGGGACATGATGTCTTAATTAAAACATTTTAGTTTTTTTATTGTGATATGAAACATTATAATGGGATTGTCCAGAATGATCTCTCAGAAGACACACAAACTTGGAACCATATTTTATGTTCTAGGGACAAATTTGATTAAGCTAATATTCACAAAAATAATAATATTTTAATACCGATTACCATGGGTTCCTTTTATATGATTGGATATAAATTATTTATGTTTATTAATTTATGTTTTACTTCATGTAAAATCTGTAGATTAATTTTCATTACATGATTCTACTGACATCTGATTGTTTTGTCAATTTCATTATGGGATTTTAGTTCATGTTAATTCAGGAATGGTACAATTTGAATATGAATCTATATTCCAAGTTGAAATTAATCCCCATATAAATGTTACATAACCAACAAAATTTTTTATGGTCTCTAGAAAAAGGTAGGTTTTGCTGATGTATTTCAACTACCCATCCAAATAACATTCGTGTAATTAAGTCATGGTTACCAAAACCCAACAATTTGGTGTGGAAATTAATAGATTCCTATGTAAGTAATCTAATAATTTGATATTGTACATGGTTACATCGTATTGGGTCACTAGTGATGAAATTAATTACTTTATTGGGTTGAATATTCATTTAATACATTTAGTAAAAATCAATCAATGTTTATAAAATAATGATCTATAGTGACTGTTTTGTTCTTAAAAAAATTGCATTAGAAATAAAATAATACATCACAATTATTTAGAGTTGTTTATGTCACAATAATCGCAGTCTATTATTAAAAATTCCCCACACATCAATAAAATTTGTTCCCACTCGAAATCATACTTTTAATGGTTTGAAACCCATGTGCAGACTCTACCTTTTATATTTACCCAGAGGCACAACCCAGTATTTCTACAGGATACCAAACCAGGTCTGTGGATTATATTTTGATCATGGGTTAAAACCAAGCATTTATTTTTAGTGGTCCAATAATCAGAACATTAAAGGATTAATTTTCATTGGAAAAAAAATAAAATTGACTAAATGAAATATAAATTGATGATAAGAAGAATGAATGAGAATCTAGAAGATGATTAATGATGTTGATGATGATGAAACATGATGATTGTTTAACACATGAATGGAATAATGACTAATGAGGAAGTTATTATATGATAACATACAAAGAATATATGTCGTTGTAGTTTTTGGTTAAATGGGAGAAACAATAATTTTATCATAGTTTTATGGTACACATATATTAAATTTTATACACTAAAATTGATTTTATTAAATAAATAAGTATCTGATGAATTAATTTCAGTTCATTAAATCAAATATCATTCAGTAATGTCTACATATTTAATATCATCATGAAACTAGTCAGCACATAACAATAAAATAATGTTACTATTATCACTATTTGAAAATCTCAAAGAGAATAAAAACGAAAAATAATCTCATTATTTCATCCCCAAAAATCAATATAAAACATTCAAAAATCTTAGTATAACAAATATTTTTCATTTATAATTATAAAAAATATAAAGTAAATTTAATTAATCTTCTAGTTAATTAAAATAATAAATAAATTGTAAAATTGACCATCGTATAAAAATGTATTTGGTGTATATATCTACATAAAATATGATCATTATTATTTTTATAGGTTATATAATAATATTTTATCATAAATATATTTAAATAATTTAATAAATATTTATTTTATTAAAATCAATAAAAATTGTATAACAATATGTGTAAATACATGGTGGTGGATTAATCTACCATCATTTAGTGGTAGGCTGATCTACCAGTGGTATTGAGAAGAGGATACACCATTGATATCTAATTTTAGATTGATTTACTAATAAAGGATTCACATTACATCAAGAAAGAAATGAACTACTACTTTTAAGAATGTTTTTTACACTAAAGAGAAAGAGTGATCTTCAGTGGAACTTTAATATGCTACTACAACGCCACAAAGAAGAGAAAAACAACATGTAGTGTATTGAACAGGGGATCTAATATTGGTTTTAATGAGATATAAAAATGGATTTACAATTTTATATTGATATATTATTGAGAAACATGATCTACAGATGATGGATGATCTAAACTAACATCTTTTATAGTGAAGTGATACTTTGAAATGATCTGCTTCCATGAAACATTGCAACCAGTGAATCATCTATCTATTGGTACATGAGAGATATACTTGCTTCAATGATATAACAGTGTTCAGGGGTCAACCATTGGATAGATCTATTAATGGATATGATCTACTGATATCTAAATTTTTGATGTAGTATTAATATTCAATCATTTTCGTTCATGACTAGCAAAACATTGTGCACAGTAGAGCTTGGCCTCATTCAAACTGAATAACTAGTGATTCATTTGAATCATGATATTTCATCCTAAAATGCTAGATTGATATGTTGTTTTTGTTTTGAGACACAAGTTGGATTCAATCAAATAAGTTTATTAGTGATAAGGATTCATGTATAGCCTGACATGATTAATCAAAAATGAAAAAATATGTTCTAGTACAGAAATATTGATAAGAATATCATAAGATAAGAGTAATAAATCTAACTAAGTTAGAGGAATCAGATGATGTAATTTAACAGAGTTAAGCATTGGAGATTAATTGGGGAACGGGAGACCAAGTTGAAGGATAGATGTTTCACATGAAACTGATAATACGACTATGAAAATATGAATATCTATGAATAAATGATGAACTCTGAGAATAGATGGATTTCCCGCATCGAATACATGATGTGGTAATCGACCAATATATCATTCAAGATGTTCAATCAACCCATCAGAACCAATAACCCATTCAATAATCCACGGGTGACGACCAAGCTAATGTGCTTGTTAGGATTAATCCATACAATCATGTATGCATGATCCGAAATTCTATATAAACATTCTTGGTCACTTTTTATACCTCTATAAGGCCTATATATGCTAGGTACTCACATAGGATGACCCATTGGCCCCACTAAGAGTGATTGAGAGACAAACTTGTAGGATTTAATGGATGGGAAAAAATTACTTTGACCAACACATAAACAATGTTTTTTAATAATAATTAAGTAAAAATAAGATACCAATTATCAAATATTTAAGTGTGATAAAACTTTTTCATAATCTATAAAATCTCAAAGATTATAAATAAACATATTTTTAGATATTAATAAATATAAAAATAATAAAATTATATTTCATAAAAAAGTAATATTTAATTAAATCTGATGAAATAGTAATTTCTTAGAATAAAAAAAACATTTAAATGTACAAAAAACATTATTAAATAAAAAATATTTCACACTTTTTATAAATTTCATAACCAAATTTTAATTAAAATTTCAATAATAATATCCCCATTTTTGAAATTTACAAGAAACTACATTATAATAAATTATTTTAAATAAGTATGTCTTTTAATAAAGAACCTCTTCTTAAAAGAATAATATAATTTATTGTTATATAATTTAACGGATAGTTACAGTATTCAAGTCATTAAAACAGAGTAAAATAATAACAAGGAATTTTAATTAGAAATATATAATTAACATATAATGATAGTGAAATTAAAAATATCATTCAATTATAGATCAAATGAAAATGATATTTAAAAATAGCTATTACACTAAATATAAATTTGATGCTTCGAGAATTACCAAATCAAATTTAATAGTTTCTAATGGTTTGGTGAAAATGTTTCATAATTATTTATCCATAAGAAACAATTCCACATATATATCACCTTTATTTACATGATCACTATAAAAATTAATTCTAACATATATGTGTTTTGTTCAATAGTGTTGGAGTGGTTTTTTAGAAATTGAAATTGTACTCAAATTGTCATAGAAAATTAGAAACTTATGTATATAAATACTAAAATAAATACATGTTTTTATAAATATAATATAAAAATATAAAATTGTAGTAATAACATATTCATCATCTGATGGTGACAATGCTACTGAATGTTTTTTTTATAATTCCATGAAATTAAACATTTAAATTGAATGTGACACATACCTATAGTGATATTCTAGTTAAGTATACAACCTACAAAATTATATTTTGAGTGAGATATGAAGTCAAAACAATCCACCTTTGAATAGAGTAATTCAATAAAAATGAACTCTTGATTTATGTAATTAATATATTAAAATATTATAGATTATTTTCTTAATTTCTGGACTGAAATGTAGATAACAAATAAATAAAGTTATGTTTTGTCAAGATGTAGTGAGATAGTGGAAACTACCTATCATGACTCTGTATAGTTTAATATCAACTATTCTTTTCAGATTCATCGTAGACCATTTTGGGATTGGTACTCACTGTTGTTTCCATTGATTTACTAGAATCAAGTCCAACACATTGAATATGTTATTTAGTATACTTATTATGATTTAATAAAATACCATCACTCCATTGATTAATTTATAAAATAATAAAATAATTTAGTTCTCCCATTAAGATCATGTTAAATCAAGATGGAATTAGTTTGTAAAAAAACATTAAAAATGAATCATTAGTTCACTCAAATATTATATAATAAATATATATTTGTATAATCATTATATCATTTTATCCTACTTTTATAACCATGGTTGGAGCAAGCATACCTTTAATAAAATAATCTCATAAAATACGTTCTTAGTATTTCATACCATGAAATTGGAGCTTTCATAAGGCTATATAAGGGTTTATTATGTCTAAAAACCATATTTTGAAGCATTTCTTTTCCAACTCGTAGGGTTGTTTAATATATTATTCCTCTGAAAAAATTCCATTTTAAAAGGAATATTTGAAATCCAGTTGAAATAATTTAATATTCTGAAAATAATAATAAGTTAATAAAATTATAATTACTTCCAACCTAGAAACTGTAGAAAACTCAAATCCAATTTCAATCACATAATCATGATAATAACCATGATCTACTAGTATTTATTTATTTTTAACATTTATTCCAGCGTGATCAAGCTAATTATGAAAAATTAATTTATTTCCTATTATTAGTTTATCTTTGGGAATTATCACTAAATACCATGGATTAATCCTTTTTAATTGTTTTAACTCAACAAATTGGTCATTAATAAAACATAAATCAATTATAGCCTTATTAATATTGATATGAATTAAATAATCAATAAAATTGGTTTGGTTAGTAAATTATCAAATATTTTTTGGTTTCTTTTCCATATTATATATTTCTTATTACTGTTCTAGTTAGATAATATTTTAGTGCTTTCCATTCATTATGTTCATTTGTATAAGAGATATACTCCCCCTCAATAAATGTATCAACATTATATTGTTCATCATATTTACCAAAATTAAATTCCCAGAATTCATCATTATCTTTTTTTGAATATGAATCCTTAGGATTCTATGTATTTTCATTAAATGTAACATGCACATACTCCTAAACAAAAAATATACTAATTTGGATAAATCTACATGAATTAATGTAATTTTAATATTCGAAAAATAACCCTTTATCATATTTACAAATGATCTTTATTTAAATTATCGTTTGACCTTATGATGTAAAATTGACAACAAAATACACTATACAATCCTACATTTCTTTTAAACATGTTAAATTTTTTCTAATGAGTCTTTATAATAGAAGAAATATATAAAAAATAGGATTATGTATTTACTTCTTTATCCCAAACCTTTTTATGTGCACTAAATTCTATTAGCATTCACATAAAAATTTCTTAAATACATATATTAATTTTTTCTACAACCCAATTCTGTTGTGTTGACCTTAGAGCTATGAAAAAATATTTATATAAATTTGTTACAGAAAACTATCATATTATAAATTAATTAATTGACCACCTATATAAATTATGATAATTGGTATTGATAGATTTTTTATATTTTGAACAAGTTTTCAAAAATAAAAAAAATTGGTTAAAGATTCTTTTTTATGGGATAAGAAATAAATTCATAAGAATATATTGTAATCAACTAAAATTTGAAATAAATACTTAATAACACCAATCTGTCATTTTTTATGGGTCCAAATAAATCAAGGACAAATAGTTCTAATGTCCATCAGTAGTTTCATAATTTATAGATTTAAATATTTCATTTTTTACTTCCCTTTTAAATAGGATTCAGACATAACGTATTTCTAAGTATTTAATTTAGTAAGATGTAGAACTAGTTCATGATTTTACAGTTTATGTATCATTTTAATGTTTCATTCCCCAACATCCTATGTCACGAAATTGTATCTTCTTTAATAGCGTTCAAACACTTAACCGTTAGTTTGGTTAGATCTGAAAAATAAATAGTGAACACTTTTTATTTCCAATATTTATAAAATAAAATCCATTAATTTTTCCTAATTGAACATTTATCATTTAAAAAAATAAAAAATTAATCTATCACCAGACAAATATTATATAAATATATGATTATGTTTTCATGCATGTACATATAAAACTTTATAAATAATTACTATTATTGAAAAACCAAGTTCACCAATAACATAGAATTGCTTTCAAATGTCAAAAATCCACCTTCACATAAGTTAAATGATAAAATTTTATGTATCATCTATCATGTTAATATAATATACACTCTCAATATAAGATTAGTATTATATACTTAGATGGTAGATTTTGTGAAATTAAAAAATTAATCAGAATATTTTAGTACCAATGATAACATTGGTACAACTGGATTAGTAGTAGTAAATTTTGGCACCGAAATTGATTTAAATTTCTTATTTGTGGGATGATTAGAAAACAATTCAATAGTAACACAATTATAATTCTATTTATTTTCAACAGGTCATTTGCAACGGGATCCCGTCGCAAATGGCCTGTTGCAGAAAACAGTGTCACAAGAAATATTATTTGTGATAGGCCTGTCGCAAAATAATATTTGTTGGGATGGGAAAATTCACCATCTCGAATAAGTCTTAGATTGTATACTTTATATATATAAACTTTTTTCCAACGGGCCCGTAATCCCGTCACAAATACATTAAAAAAATTATTTATACTATTTACGATGGTAACCCTTCGCAACAGATCTTGTCGCAAATAGTAAATAAATGTAAAAAAATTCATTTAATAAAATATTGATTATTGAAAAAATATTTTTTATATTATTTAAATAATTATAAAAAATATCTGAAAATTATAAATATTCACAAAAAAAATAAAAATAAAATTCCAAAAATATTATTATTACATATTCCCAACAATATAAAACATAGAAACTGTAAAAAGATCATATTACAACAAATGTTAAATTAAAATGTTTTTAACATAAAAAAATCAATGCGGGTAGTCTTCTAGAGGAGGTGGATGAGCTGATGGAGATGGTTGAGGAAACTCTATCCCCAAACTATGAGTCAGATGGAGCATGTACTCCATCTGCACCAAATGCTGCTACTGCCAGCGATGCATCTCCTTCTCGTGCTGATGCTTTTACTGCTACTTCTGTTGACACATCTCTTCTTGCTGCTTCTCCAAACTCTTTATAAGGTCATTCTGTGCTCGTAACTTCTCATGATACTGTGAGGCAGAAGATGATGCCTCTCCATGAGCTCCTCTCGAGCTAGACGCCGCCATCACAGTAGTACCACAATAAGTACCAGGAGTCACATGGGAGTCGATACCAACTACTTGGTCCTTTTCAAATACATACAAAGTTTCCTGCATCCATGCCGCCTTGTCGAAATGGTGGGTACTTGTCGGATCAGTCACCTTTTCCTGACCCTCATCATGTGTCTGAGAGGTCACATCCTCATATGACACATTAAATTCCAATTAGAAATTAGAATTGTCAATATATTATTTACAGTTAATTTTCAAACTGAATAAAATAAGACTAACCACAATTTGATGTTGGCGATAACCACTAATCTCTCCTATGGCTGGATCAATGTACATCTTCTGATAAACATCATACTCTGTAATATCAGGATTCTTGACTTCCTATATGAATATAAAATAAACTATTTATATTTGAAGTTATATAAAATATTTAAAAAAATAATTATCAGATGTTTTCTATGTGTAATGAATATATGGCTACCAGTTCGATACATCACCTCCTGTCTCCCCCGGTTCTACCAAACCAATAAAGCCCCCCCTCTGAAATCCACCACCCAACTAGTGTGCACATAATCTATCCCAAACCTGAGATGAAATGTAATCTGGTCGATGGTCTCTACACGACTCATCAATTATTTTCACTCCTGCTTTTATAATGGTTGTGTTTCTCAATTTGTCCACAAACGGATGCAAACGCTCACGCATAGCCACCTCCCATGCTGTATGGATAGCGTCACACATGATATCATCGATGGGATACCATAAACCAGAAAAATAATTTATAATATCAAAATATTAATAGAATAAATTTAAAAATAAATATTATTTATTTATGTACCAGCCAATTGTTGTACATACTGAGCTGCAATCAACGGAAATTTGTTCCCATCTGATCCATGGCTCAACAAAATAATTGTGCAAGATAGGGATCCCCTATCCAAGAGATACAAGCAAAAAACTCTGAAAAAGAATAAATAATCAAACAATTAGTATATATATATATAAATAAATTAATGAAAATTCTAACTAAAATATATAGGTTATCATACATCTGTGTGCATGGATCGAAGCCATGGCGTGTATGTCGCTCGGGGAAAGTGTCAGGAATCACCAGTCATGCAAGACCACACCCCCTCCGTGTACCTCCTGATACTCTAGTAGGATGAGGGTCAGAGGATCCCAGATCCCCCACATCCAATGGTAGCTCAGCCTCCTCTAACTCATGAAATGGATCAGAGTACATCTGAAACAAAAAATGATTTTTGTTATCAGAGACTTGAAAAAAACTATCATATATAGATATATATTTTTTATGATCATAACCATCATTTTACTGTGTAAATTTTCAACTTCATGGGGTCCTCTTGGTATCTCAAATTATGTACGCGAATGATACAATCATGTTTATGAATGCAGGGGTGAGATCTGTGAGGGCGGTCAACAATATCCTGAAGGAGTACTTTAAATGGAGTGGCTAGTTGGTGAACTAGGAGAAGAGCTGTTTCTATATTTCAACATCATGCAGATAAGATAGGGTGGATGGGGTGAGATATATGTTGGGCATGGGGAAAGGTTTGTTCTCGATGGAGTACCTGGGGGCTCCGGTGACTTCTGGTTGGCTTTGGAACATAGACTTTGTCAAGGTGGTGAAAAAAATGATGGCTCGTATTCTAGATTGGAAAAATCACTTTCTGTCCATTTGGGGACGAATTGCATTGGTTATTAGTGTTCTTTTTGTTGTCCTGGTGCATTCGATCATGTCTAATAAAGTACCGAAGGGGGTCATAAGTTCCATTGACAGGGTGGTCACTCGTTTTATTTGGGATGCATTGCTTGAGGGGAAGAGACAGTGGGTTTTGTGGAGGAGGAAGGTGCAGCTGATCAATGATGTAGGGATCAACGTCAGGAGTATGGTGGATACGGTGCATGGAATACATGCGAAGCTTTCATGTGAAATTATTAAGGGAGAGACGTTGTCGGGAAGGTGCATGCAGAACAGGTATAAGGCTGGCATCACTGACCTCCCGGAGAGAGGTTTCTGCAAGTGGGTCGTGGTGAGTAATATCGTCCCGACGTTGCAGCACCGTTCTCCATGAATTATTGGGGAGGGGTGGATACAGTTATTGGATTACAGCTGGTTAGGGCAGGTGCATGCATTCCTGGGGTGTCCGGCCCCTCCTGTTTCCTTTAGGGAGGAAAAGTTACATCCCCTGTTCTTTAGAGCGGTGCTGGATGCGGATTCTCAGAGGGTCTTTAATTCGGTTGTGATCAACCGGGAGAAGGATAGGTTTGTATACACACCTTCGGCATCGAGTAGGTTCAATATGAAATACTTTCTTTGTAGTTCCAATTCTCAGCAGCTTTAGGAGTCAAGAAAAAGAGTTGAGTGGAGCCGAAGTGTTATTACCAAAATGAACTTTCTAACGTGGCAGATCAAGCATAAGTCTATCCCTTCGGTGGATAACATCAAAAGACTGGGTATTAGCCTGGCATCTGGTTGTTATTGTTGTAAAAGGACGATGGATGAGAGTATGGAGCATATTTTCATTGAGGGGGACTGGGCTCGTGTGGTGTGGAGCTTTCTGGGAATGAACACAGGGTACTCTTCTGACACCGACACATGCGATCGGTTTTTGAGTCAATGGTTTCTTGGGTGTGATGGCAACAAGAAGGAGATAGAGGCCCGAGCTTTCTTTTACAACGTGGGCTGCTGGGTATTATCGGAAGCGATTAATCGCGCCAGGTACGAAGGAACAACGTCCACTGGGAGGGCGGTGGTGGGGAGAATTAGGTGTATGTTGATTGAGCTTGTGGGTATTGTGGGATTTTGGGAGGATGTTCTATCCATACTGGTGTTGAAGTCCCCTGGGTTGGTGGTTAGGCAGAGGAGATTCAGGGAATGGGGGAGTTGGGTCCACTGGATCCCTCCAGTGGAGGGTAATAAGATGAATGTTGATGGAGAATTTATTGGGGACATCATTCTAGGAGTGGGTGTGCTACGCGATGGCAGTGGTAGTGTGATGATATCCTTCACTACCCATTACGAGAGGGGGAGCTCGGTACAGGTCGAGGCCTTGGCTGTTCTCTCACGGATGGCCCTGTGTATTGATGGAGGGCATGTTGTGGAGCAGATTGAAACAGACTCGAAAATTGTTCATTATGTGTTGCATGGGCGAGATACGATGTCGTGGATGATTTTCTACACTGTTAGGAAATGCAAGGCCATTAGGAGGAACACCATTAGGGTAACTCACACATGGTAGGAAGGGAATAAAGTAGCGGATTACATTGCATCGATTGCGGTCACTGGGGATACTATGGACTTGGTGGATAATGTGTCTCCAATTAAACCTGAGGGCGTCAATTTGATTAGGGGAGATCCCTTGGGTTGCATTATTTTCATCCACCTTAGTGGGGCTCTCGTTGGTTGTTTGTAGTTGGGTTTTTTTAGGAATAAAAATCATAATGTTGGATGGATCATCATCTTCATATCTGACACTGTCAATATCTACATATTCCTATTCAGCATCATCAATATCAACATGAGTTTCAATTTCACCATCCCTTGTCATTTAAAATTCATTTTTAACATCATTAACATCTTCTTCACCATCGACCCTTAACTATGGTGTGTCATCATCGATATTCACATTTCTCTCTGAAAAAGATGGATTTTGAGGTGTCTCTTGAAAAATTTTAATTTCTTCAACTTCAACAGAACCAAATTCAGATTGTGTAAATTTATATTCCCAAGATTTAATTTTTATTATGCTCCACCATTCACTCAGGTTTATTGAAGTATCACTATAATTTGCGTAATAAATTTTATTTGCAAGTTCACCCAGTTAAAAATTGTTCATTTACTGTAAGAAAACATTTGTATTTAATATCGATGATTCCATGAGTTGGATGAACATGAAAGTCTCTCTCAGTATCTAGCCACCGACATTTAAATATTGTTATGTAATTCTGTCCAAGATAACATAACTCAAAAATTACTTTCGGAATTCCGTAAAAGTTAACTTCAGTTTCTCTATGATGTGATCCTCTCAAAAAAACACTAATATTCATTGTTTTTTTATTCCCCATATGCACGTGTATGAAATCAAAAACCATTCACCACATATTCATTATAATATTTAACCATTTTGGATGGTGGGTTACTCAATATACACAGTCGCTTATCAATTTTATCAGCATGTTGAGACAGTTGAAATTTTTTAAAAAAATTTATCAATATAATAAATTGAAAACTTATTTGACATTAAATCATCAATAATTTATGATACCAGTTTTTGAAACCTTTGATAAATTTTTTTATTGCATTCTTCAAGAGAAAATGTTGTAATTTGTGAATGTTGTTTTTGATATGATTATCATATAACCTACATATAAAATAATTTTACATTCTGTAATAGAAATTATAGAATAATTGATAGAAGTACTCATAGTAAAAATGATGTCATTTCTTCACAGTGGAGAAGATCATATGTATGAGCTTTGTGATGTTCAACATATGAAATCCATCATTCTTGAAATCCACTAATGTCAGGATTTGGCTGATTAAAAACTGATAATTGATTGACTATTTAATCATTAAAATTTCCCTCATTCCTTCCCATGATGTTTTTGTTTTGAGGGATATTTAGATTCAAAATAGCGAGATTAGAAAATTGAAATTTCCTCTTGCAAATAACCTTCAGCAATTGGTCCATCAACTGATGCTCTGTTGCGTAATTTTTTCTTCAATTTCTGCATGCATATCTCGAATGTGTACATCCATAGAAAATGTAATGGACATCCACATTTACCATCATGTAGAAAATTTAATATCAGATGTTCCATTGAGTCAAAGAAAGAAGGTGGAAAGATATTTTATATTTTAAATATAATTACAACAACATCTTCTTCTTGTTTTCTTAGTTCATCATAGTCGGTTGTTGATGCACAAATGTCTCGAAAAAAATATGATATGTCTGTTATCGAATCCCAAATCATAAAATTAAAAAAAAATATCTAAACCCAATCGGCATAATTCTTTCCATTATAACATGAAAATCAGGACTTTTTAATCTGGTAATATGATCATTCTTAACACATCTACCCAAATTGGAATCATAGCCATATGGAGTCTCAAAACTGCAATCCACTGACAAAATAAGAAGTGACTCTCTTTGGAAAGAGTATAAGCTGATTTCTTCTTCATTAAACTCTATGATACTAAATTTTAAAATAGTTAACGTTCTGTTCGCCTGCAAATTTGGGCAAGATCTAATCGTGCTATTATAGTATATTTGGCCACACCTGGTGGATCCAAAACTGTATGAAATAAATTATCAAAACATTTCTTATCAATATGAATGACATCCAACATGTGGCAGACAAATAAATTAGACCAATATGAGAGATCCCAAAAAATTCTTCATTTTATCCAATTATGTTCTTTCCCAAATACATGAATTTTTTATTGGTTTACTATTAGACCAAATGTGATTGGAGGTAACTAAAATACAATTTATTTTAAATGTGTCCCAGAGATAATTTTTGGAGCTTCATCCCTTTCAATTGTGCCATTTCTGAAATTATATTTGTTCCTTCGAAAAGGATGATATGTTGGAAGAAATCTTCGATGACAGTCAAATCATCAATGTTTTTCCCTTTGACAAGAAAAAGAGCTTTGTTGACTTTCATACATTAAGGACATGATTTCGGACTATGTGTACTCCAGCCAGATACCATGTCATATGCCTAAAAGTCACTAATCATCAACATCAATGCAGCTTTTAATGTGAAATTTTATATCGCAGCAACATCATATGTACTAATACCATCACACCACTTTGAATTTAACTCATCAATCATTGGTTTCAAATAAACATAAATATTATTTTTCGGATGTCCTAAGAATAATAATGTCCAAAATATATTGGTCTCCTTCATCGACATCCAAGGAGGTAGATTGTATATAGTTATAATGATAGGCCAACATGAATACTGGCTACCATAAGAACCAAACAGACAGAACCCATCAGTAGAAAGACCCAATTGTATGTTTCGGGATTCTAAAGAAAAAGACGGATGCATACAATCAAAAGTTTTCCATGAATATCTATCAGATGGATGATTCATGATTTTACAGGTTGAAATATTGGTTTGTTCCATTATATCATTGACTCTATGTTATGAGACATGATTAAACATTGCAGCCTAGGTATAGGGGGGAAATATCTCAACTGTTTTACAGGAATCGTTCCAGACTTCACTATTTGAGCTTATTTATACCTCTATTGTCCACATGTGGGACAACTATATAATGACTCATTTTCACCAAAATATAAGATGCAATCATTTTCACATGCATGAATCTTACGATAACTTAGGACTAGATCACAAACCAACCTCTTGCTCTCATATTAATTTTTAGGAAAGACATTTCCTTCAGGTAATAGTGTCTAAACTAAGGAAAATATCTAATCAAAATAGTTGTTTGACATTGCATTATCTTATTTAATAGGCTAAAATTTTGCAACCTCTTTTAATTTTCTTATCATGCAGCTAGGATATAACGCATCCTCAACAGACCTCAACAACTCATAAAATACAGATACTGCCAACACAATAGTTAAATCAATATCATCGTGAGTTTTAGTTTATTGAACAGATGGAACTGCAACATCATGTACTAAATTTTGGAACCGTGATGGATCTGTAATCTAGTTATTATTATCTTCTTTGGAACTTTGTTCACCGTTTTGATACAAAAAAAATATTTTGGATAAAAACCAATCCGCAATTGATGTCCCCTAACCTTGTGAAATGTGTCAAATGTTCAAAGAGCACATTCTTTACAAGGAAACATAATTTTGCCTTCTGAAACATAATTTGGTTTCGATGATCCAAATGATATGAAAGATTCAACAGCATAAATATATACAGGATTTAAAGTATTACCATTTGGATTTCTGTGCTGATTTATCCAAGCATGATGATCTAATAATGACTGATTCTGACTTCCTTATTCCATATTTTTCTACAAAATATAAAATCATCATTGTTTCAGAATAATTTGAAATTATAAAAACACTATCTGGAAAAAAAGTTAATTACTACTACTTATTAATAATTACCAGTAATTAAGGGTGACATAATTTCTTGGGGATTGAGGACTACTCTTTTTCCAAACGCCTCATTTACTTGATTCTTTCTCACTCTGAAATCACAATGAAGAATCTGGTCGGAGGTATGCATATTCATTCTCGTATGCACGGTAATCAATATGCATATCTTCGACCAGATTTTTCATTGTGATTTCAGTGTGAGAAAGATGAATGTAAATTAGCCCTTAGAAAAAAAAAAGATCCCCCTTTTGGCCGATGAATCATCTTCTTCCAACTGTCACTGCCTGAAATCATTATAATAAATGTGATACTACAAATGCATATCCAATCTCATGCATAAAATATTCAATATTCTTATGTAGTACCACATTTTTCATAATGTTTTGAGTCGTTGAGAGTTGAAAGGAGACAAGTCATTGAGCAAAAGTAGTGCCATCAATCCACTAGAAATTGTGCCAAGTTATTAAAATTTATTAAAATTTATTAAAATTTCAATCTAACTATTCCGAACTATTCTTCACTAATTATTAATATTTAATACTAATTATTTGTATTTATTACTAATTATTTCAATTTATTCCAAATTATTAAAATTTATTACAAATTCTTACAATTTATTACTAATTATTACAAATTATTACAAATTATTAGAATTTATTAGTAATTATTACAAATTATAACTAATTATTCATATTTATTACTAATTATTCATACTTATTACTAACTATTCATACTTACTACTAACTATTCATAGTTATTAATAACTGTTCATATTTTTTCCTGACTATTCCAAATTATTACTAACTATTTCTCTTTGTTAATAACTATTACTATTTATTACTAACTATTACTATTTAATAATAATAATAATTATTTATTCTTATTTATTCCTATTCATTCCAATTTATTACTATTAAATGCAATTTATTACTAATTATTACAATTTATTACTTATTATTATCAATTAATCCTTATTATTATCAATCTTTCATATTTATTACAAATTATTCCTAAATATTCCTAATTGTTACTAATAATTAATAATTATTCTTGTTTATTTCTAATTATTTCTCTTTATTGCAATTTATTGCGAATTATTAGTAGTTATTCCTAATTATTAGTAATTATTACTAATTATTACTATTTATTGCTATTTATTCCTATTTATTACTTTTTATTCCTATATATTACTATTTATTCATTATTATTTTTAATTATTTCTAATTATTTCTAATTATTCCTAATTATTGCAAATTATTCATAATTATTGCTAATTATTCCTATTTATTGCTAATCATTACTATTTATTCTTAATCATTCTTATTTATTGCTAATCATTCATATTTTTTCCTAATTATTCATATTTGTTTATAATTATTCTTATTTATTACGAATTATTTCTCTTTATTCCTAGTTATTGATAATTATTCTTAATAATTACTAATTGTTCTCAATTATTGCTAATTATTACTATTTATGCTAATAATTACGAATTATTACAATTTATTAGTACTAATTACAATCTATTAGTAATTATTACTAATTATTACTAATTATTAATAATTTATACTAATTATTACAAATTATTATTAATTATTACTAGTTATTACTAATTATTTCTAATTATTCTTATTTATTGCTAGTTATACCTATTTATTTTTAATTATTGCTAATTGTTGTTAATTGTTGCTAATTATTCATAATTATTGCAAATTATTACAATTTATTACAATTTATTACTAATTATGACAATTTATTACTAATTATTACTAATTATTAATAATTAGTACTAATTATAAGTAATTATTACTAATTATTACTAATTATGTGTATTTATTACTAATTATTACTAATAATTACTAATTATTATAATTATTAATAATTAACTGCATTTATTACTGATTATCTGTATTTATTACTAATTCTTACAAATTATTACAAATTATTAGTATTTATTAATAAATATTACTAATTATTAAAATTTATTACTAATTATTACAATTTATTACTAATTATTACAATTTATTACTAATTATTATAGTTTAGTATTAATTATTACACTTTATTACTAATTATTGCAATTTATTACTATTTATTACAATTTATTACTAATTATTAGCAATTATTGCAATTTATTACGAATTATTAAAATTTATTACTAATTAATACAATTTATTACTAATTTATTACAATTTATTACTAATTTATTACTAATTCTTTACAAATTTATTACTAATTTATTACTAATTTATTACTAATTTATTACAATTTATTACATTTATTATATATTATTACAATTTATTACTAATTATTACAGTTTATTACTAATTATTACAAATTTATACTAATTATTAGAAATTATTAGTAATTATTACAATTTATAACTAATTATTAAAGTTTATTACTAATTATTACAATTCATTACTAATTATTAATATTTATTACTAATTATTATAGTTTATTACTAATTATTACAATTTATTACTAATTATTACAATTTACAACTCTTTATTACAATTTATTACTATTTATTACTCATTATTACTATTTATTACTCATTATTACTATTTATTAATCATTTTTGCTATTTATTACTCATTATTACTATTTATTAATATTTATTAATAATTAGTAATATTTATTACTAATTATTAGTATGTATTATTTCTTATTACCAATTATTATTAGTTACTACAAAATAATTATATACATTACTAATTATCATTAATATTTATTAATCACTACTAATTATTAAAAATTATGACTAATAATTTCAATTTATTATTACAAATAAATATTCAGGACAAAAAAATTTAAATTTAATTTAATTACAACTAATAAACAATAATAAAAATGATCATAAAAATTTGAAATAAATATTAAATTAAATAAAACACAAATACCTTTAAACATGATTTTTTATTGATTTAGACGGCATCACAACTTCTTCGTGAACAAAAAAATTAACTTAGAAAGATTTTCTCTCTGAAATCAATGTTCAGATAGAAACAAGATCTAAAAATTCAGTGAAATGAGAAGAAAAACAGATGGGGGTATATATAGGATAGATTTTTTTGCGAGAGGACTATTTGTGACGGGCTACCCGTCGCAAATAGTATATTTTTCCACGGGACCAGTCCCAAATACCTACACCAGCATTAATTACTGTTAGCGGTTAAATTTTTTTTTTGTGATGGGTCATGTCGCAAATGATCCCTACTGACACACCTTTTTCGACGGGAGGATATCCTATCACCAAAATCTATTAACCGACATAGGGTATTTGCGATGGGCCCCGTTGCAAATAGCCTTCACGCGGTTTGGAGTGTTACCCGGGCCAAACCTTTTGTGACAGGACATGAAATCCCGTCACAAATAACCTGTTGGTTGGACTTTTTACGATGGGATTTATTCTTGTAGCAAATCGCCCGTCTCAAAAAGTCTTTTTCCCATAGTGTACTAAAAAAATTGTATTTCCAAATTACTTTTTAAATATCAGCTAACCTTCTTTGACATAATTCTCATTCATTCAACTCATAAAAATAAGTTACAATAGGAATACAACCTTTTGTGATTTTAACAATGATAGTCTTATATAATCTTATTCTAAAAATGTTATATCCAAAACCATTATTATTTTTGTTTTGTTTCATAAAATACATATTTTTATCATTTATTTCATTTTCATTAAAATGTGGAAAAAATCTATTTATGATTGAGAACCTTATTTTTTTATTCATATTCTATTTTGGAATTGTTTCTACATTTTTATAAACATTCTCATTGGATCCAAAATCCATGTCTCTTGATTATTTATAATCATGATTTATTATACTAAAATAATTTTAATTATTGAAATAATAAATATCTATATTAAATAGGATTTATTGGTCTTTCTAATTCACTAATAGAAAGTGTTTAGAATTATTATTAACCAATTTTAGTTTTACAAACATGAAATCATAACTCTATTTATACTTATCATTATTGGAAATCAATATGTTTAGATGTTCACATTCCATTTTTATTTCATCATTTTTCTTAATCAAATATTTATTTTTAATTTTTAAGTTCATATATTTTTCAATAATCATGACTCTATCATTTATTAATTAGTAATTTTCATTTAGTAGTTGTTTATGTTTGGAATTCAAGGAATCAAAATCAAAAATAAATTTCATTTATATTTTCATAGAATGAATTATAATACATATTTGTAGGATTTATTAAGGTATAAAATATCTAATCATTTGACTCATATTGAATACCTATCATGGTAAGATTCTCTATCTCATACTCACATCTAGAATCAATGTTTGACTCAAAACAATCTGACTAGTACGAACCTCCAAACAATTATTTATTTTATTTCATCCATTAATATTTTTATTTAATTGAAGGTTTGGGTTTAGGAAATTCATTCCATATATTCCCTTTCTTCGAATACTAATCATCACATTGAAATGATTTGTAGATTCAACATCCTTCATGATTCCAATATCTAAATATAGTCATTGACCACGGTATATATTTTTTATCTCAGGATGCCTACTTAGGATATTCCAACCAGGATTGAACACCAGGATCATGAGTATGGTCCCCATTGTGATAAGGATTTTCTTATAGGGACCAGTTACAGAGGTGTTATCTCCAAGTGGTGTGCCAGACATACCAGAACCTATTGGGTATAATATGGTTCCATAAGTTTTGTTGGATGAGGTGTATAGTCTATGTGTGTTTCATGAATCCTAGAAATAGTGAGCCCTATGGTTATGAATCATGACCATCCAAAAGGTGAATGAAAACTATCATTATGTGGGGACACAAATATTCTACCTTTTAAAGAAACTCTTATACTAGATGGTGGCCCTAGAAGTGATCCGTCTATTTGGAGTTGTAGGATGGTGGAGGGTTTTAATAACCCTGTTGTATGATGAGGCGACTCTAGAATGGTCATAGAGTTATCACCGTTTCATAGAGGATTTCTCTATTGATACATCGAGGGTTGGGTGATTCGAAGAACATATACTACATCCTTAGGTAAGTATGTCAGTGGATGAGTATTTATCGAGGTCCACCAATCTCTCTTGGTACTAATAGATGTGGTTCATTAGTAGTTACATTAGGACTAGATATTCTCATGGGTATTAGGAAGAGACGTGTGTTCCAATGTTATATCTATATGAATTCTTACCAATGTTGGGGTGCTGGAATGTACCTCGGTTTTAAAGAGTTTCTTGGTTGAGTAGACGCTGAATGATGGTTCCAGTGTTGGGAAAAAAATAGAATAGACTTTGGTATTAGGGAGACAATGACAGTATTAGGTACCTATATGTGTGAGATGTTATTGGATGCGATATTGAGACATTGGGTCTGTAGTTCATGGATCTCTGGATAAATATTATCTGGCTAGGGAGAGGCAATTTTACTCTTGTGACAGTTGGGAAAATCTCATAAAATATTACATAACCCATTGTATAGATAAAAGAGAGATAGTGGATGTGTCACCTAGGAAGGGGAAAATTTGAATTAGAATGTTCTGTAGGGAAATGAAAATGGTTGAGGAGGTAGAATAGTAGCTATATGTGGTAGATGTTTGGACATTCCACCACCACCACACCCAGGTGGTCCATTTCATACTTGGAGAGTTATGGGACATGGGTGTGGAAAATGGTAGGCAGTCATGTATTATAAACCAGATTATCCATGACTAATATAATGTACGATCTATGTATTTTCTTCCATATCAATAGTACTGATAGATAGTACTGTAATACATTAATTTTATCAACTTATTAAGATTGGGACATAGATTTTCCAGTTGATCCATTATCTCTAAAAATGCGCTTGGAGACTCCAATTGGACGTGACATAGCAATCACACACTACATTATATGGTGTAAACCAACTCCAAACGGCATGAGTTGTTTTTGGGAACTCATTGTAGAAGTGATGAGGCATTATGAGATCATCTTATGTATGGACTGGTTATTTAGAGTTCATGCCATGATTGAATTTTTTAGGAAAAAGATGTGGTTTTTCTGTAGTGATGGGACATTTATTTTATTTTGGGGTAAATTGTAAACAAAAAATGTATAGGATGTACTCATGCATAAGAGGAATCATCTGATTACACATCAAATGTCTAGAATGACCCTTGGTGGAGTGTACTCTTGGAGTTTTCAGTTCCACACAGTGGTGGAAGAGTATAAGGAATGATATCTTGAGGACATTCACGGTTTATATACTCACCAAGAGATATGATTATTCACAAATATACACCCTGGTATGGCCTCGATATCTATGTTAGCATATCAGATGGATCCCACGAAGAATCACAGGTTAAGGGAGGAGTTGGAGGACATGAATAGAATGAGATTTGTTAGTCCTTCTGTTTCACCATGGGAAGCCAAAGTGATGTTAATTAACAATGAGGATGAGATATTGAGGTTATACATAGATTAATATAGACTGAACGTAGTGAAAAAATAGAACATGTATCCAATACAATATACTGATAAACTCATTGATCGGCTGAGAAGGGGAATGACGATTCACGAACATTGACCTCATATGTGGATATCACTAGTTCAGAGTATGACATGAAGATATACCAAAACTAAAATTATGATGTCTACCTAGTAACTATGACTTGTTGGTGGCATTAAAAACACCATTAAATGGTTCATGGGCTCATGAACAACATATTTATCCATTCTTATACAGACTAATGGTCTCCATTATCAATAATATCCAAATTTACATAGTGTTTTAGGAGGTTCACATGAGGCAAATGGGGGGTGGTTAGGGATGTACTCTGAGAGGATAATATTTATGAGATGCTATCAATGATCTAACATTGAATTTACGATATCCAATTCCATGGGAATTTTATCTCAAAAAATGTGGTAACAGTGGAACTAGCATAGGTCGAGACACTTCTAGCTAGGGAGCCACCAAAGAGCATCACAAAGGTGATCAACATCCATTGGTTGGAAAGATACTATTGAAGATTCATACCTAATTTTTGTATTATATCGTCTCCCTTAGCTTCTTCGACATGAAAGGGGACTATTTGGGGGGGAAAGAGTGGGGCCCTCAAGGTTTCCAAGTGATGTGTTAGAGATTGATTAGTGATCCAATCTTAAAATTTACAAATGAGAGTATTGAGTATATAGAATTAATTTATGCATTAGAAAATGTCATTTTTTGTGTTTTGGATTAGTGGTAGGCAGTGATTTTGTATGGTTTACATCAGTTTTCACCACATGATATGAACAGTGTGTCCCATGTTCTTGAGTTAGAAACAATTTTCATTCCACTGAATGTGTGGTGACACTACCTGATGGTAGAACAATTTATAATCTATTAGGACCACAAGAGTCTCAATTATATATTTTCTAAGAATAATCAAAACATGACATAGAGTTTATGTCTAACGCTAATCTAGGATTTTGAAATTGAGATTTTCTACACTCTTAGGAAGGGAAACATGGTAGATGATTCCCTCAGTATAAGATCCTGTTTTTAGTTTCTGAATGAGGAATCGAAGTATTTAGACTTGCAAGAACTATCGATTTTTTTAGGATGGAGTAGGTTAAATTCATTTGAGTGTTTTTAACCATCATCATTTAACATGATTTAGGGAGTAAAGACATGGGGATACCGACATTTATACCCAAGGAACTCATATGTCTGTTGCACATTCTTTAATGGATTTTATAAAGGTGGGTAGGATGTCATTTTTTCCGTGGATATATGATGGTACTATTTGCGTTGTGAGAGGAGGTACTGAGGTAGTTCAATCCTTCACCTTTAGTGGTACATAAATCTATGTAGAGGATGTACTAGGAACATATTTGGTAATTTGGTGGCCATTATTTAATAAGGGAATTGTTTAATTTTTCTTCATATACCTTACTTGTTTGTAAGTGAAGGCTAAATACTCGGTTCTAGTGGGTTTAGCTTCACCCCGTGAGGTTCAAGAAAGGATTTTGGATGGGATATCCTTGGAATTACTGATGGAGTTACCCCATTTAACCAAAGGACATGATTCCATATGGTTTATCGTAGACCAAATCACCACATAGACCCACATATTAGCTATTTCAGATCAATGTTTGGTAGTGATCATGGGAAGCCAGTAATATTAGGATATTGTCCAACTCCATGGGGTTCCGTTGAATTTTTTTTTTCTGATCATGATTATCGCTTCACAACTAATTTATGTAAGGAACTGTGGGATTATTTTTGTGATTCATATGATTTTCTCTACAAAGTTTCACCCTTAGATAGATTTCCAAACAAATCGGACTATTCAAATCATGTTGGGATATGTTAAGGGATTTCATGTAAGAAATTGTCCATAGTTGGGTGGGTGACAACCAATTGGTTGATTTTGTGTACATCAACACCAACAATTCCAACATCACTATTGAACTATTCATGTCCATGTATGGGAGACCGTGTAAGTCACCACTATGTTGGACTAACCCAAAAGATTCTGTACTTATGGGCCCATAGTTGGTGAAATTCACTATAGAAAAGGTACATGTAAATAGGAGTGGATGATGATTGAAAAAATCCATAATAAGTCTTATGAATATTTAAAATGGACGTCTATATAGTTTTAGGAAAGATAACTTGTTTTATAATGATTATTAACTCAATGTGGACTATGAATATTTGGTGGGGGAAGCATGTTATCTCTGAGATTAATTGGCCCTTTTCACATACAGTGTAGAGTTGGAGTGATTTTGTATCACTTAGTTATACCATCATAATAATATTGGGTAAACTACATCTCCGATATATCCTAACTGAGTAGGTACATACATGATCTATCACATTTTTTCTATTGTGGTGATTTGGACATCACAGATGGAGCAACATTTACATAGAACATTAAAGAGATCGAGGATCAGTAGGAGAGGATCCTTCATGGGTGATCCATTTCCATAGTTTATGTCCTATGGATGCCTGGTAATTCCTAGAGAGAACCTGGGAGAAGTAGTCTCATATGCATGCATATTACCCAAATCGCTTTATGTATCACTTTTTTGGATTTCTAGGACATAACTCCACATTGTGGGGGTTATGTAACGACTCAGATTTTTCCATGTATTGTTTTATCATAACATATGAAGTATTTTTGGAGTTTGTAACTGATTCAATTTGAGGTTCCAAGGTTTGGTGTGCATAAAATTATATTTTAAAATATAATAAATATCAAACATGAGAATTTTTCCTAAAAATTTAAATAAGTGCAAATTGGATTTTTACAACTCAAATATAAGGATTTCAATGAGTTTAGAGTGTGAATGTTTCTATAGGAAAGATATAACCATAATACATGATGGATTTTGTGGTTGGGATCAATCCTAGGTATACATTTTAAAATAATTAATGAATAAATAAATTTATTTATTTAATTTCTAAGACCTGTTGATTTTTCTATTAATACCCTCTTATGGAAAATTTGAAGGGATAATTATAAAACCCTACAAAATGAGAGGACTCTGGGAGGAGGTTCGGTTGGTAAGAAATGACCAAATCTTGGATGATCTATCAGCGTTTGATAGACCACAAGATATTAGAAAAGAAAATAGAATAGAATAAGTATTTCTTAAAAAGTGATCCAAATTAAGGTAGGATGACCGTTTATTTGGATTTACTTATAGCTATTTATTCATACAATGATTCTGAATCATTTGACCAAAGGATTGATTTTTGGATCGATCATATTATGGGAATTTTATTATTTGTGTGCATTATTGGGATAAATATTTATTTAAAATACATATTAATTCTTCATTATAATGGATATAAATCGAAAAATACATGAACTTTTGTTGAGGTATGTTCTTAATATTTATTTATGTTCATTTCTTCCATTATTCATCATTCATAATTAGAAATTCCTATGGACTATAGTTTGATTAATACATGGTAATCAATCCCTCTAAAACCATTTATTAGTTTAATGGAGAGATACTATAGATATGGGTATGGATTTATCACAGATTGAGAATTTATGATGGTAATGACCGAATGGGTTCTGATAGGTGGCATTATGGCCTGGGATATTGGTATGCGATGATAGCATGCCATTAGGTAATGTTTTTCAAATTATCTTAACTCATAATTGAACACCAGGATCATGAGTATGGTCCCCTTTGTGATAAGGATTTTATATAGGGACCAGTTATAGAGCTGTTATCTCCAAGTGGTGTGCCAGACATACCACCACCTATTGGGTAGAATATGGTACCATAAGTTTTGTTGGACGAGGTTTATAGTCTATGTGAGTTTCATGAATCCTAGAAATATTGACCCCTTTGGTTATGAAGCATGACCAACCATAATGTGGATGAAAACTATCATTATGTGGGGACACAAATATTCTACCTTTTTAAGAAACTCTTATACTAGACGGTGGCCCTAGAAGAGATCCTTCTATTTGGAGTTATAGGATAGTGGAGGGTTTTAATAACCCTGTTGTATGATGAGGTGACTCTAGAATGGTCAGAGAGTTATCAACATTTCATAGAAGATTTTTCTATTGACACATCGATGGTTGTGTGATTCGAGGAACATATACTACATCCTTAGGTAAGTATGTCAGTGGATGAGTATTTATCAGGGTCCACCAATCTCTCTTGGTACTCAATAGATGTGGTTCATTAGTAGTTACATCAGGACTAGATATTCACGTGGGTATTAGGAAGAGATGTGTGTTCCAATGTTATATCTATATAAATTCTTACCAATGTTGCGGTGCTGGAATGTACCTTGGTTTTAAAGAGTTTCTTGGTTGAGTAAACACTGAATGTTGGTTCCAGTGTTGGGAACAAAATAGAATAGACTTCAGTATTAGGGAGACAATGACAGTATCAGGCACCTATATGTGTGAGATGTTTTTGGATGCGATATTGAGACATAGGGTCCGTAGTTCATGGATCACTGGATAAATATTATCTGGCTAGGGAGAGGCAATTTTACTCTTGTGACAGTTGGGAAAATCTCATAAAATATTACATAACCCATTGTATAGATAAAATAGAGATAGTGGATGTGTCACCTAGGAAGAGGAAAATTTGAATTAGAATGTCTTGTAGGGAAATGGACATCGTTTAGGAGGTGGAATAATAGCTATAGGTGGTAGATGTTTGGACTTGCCACCATCACCACACCCAGGTGGTCCATTTCATACTTAGAGAGTTATGGGACATGGGTGTGGAAAATGGTAGGTAGTCATGTATTATGAACCAGATTCCCCATGAATAATATAATGTACGATCTATTTATTTTCTTCCTTATCAATAGTACTGATAGATAGTACTGTAATACATTAATTTTATCAACTTATTAAGATTGGGACTTCGATTTTCCAGCTGGGCCATTATCTCTAACAATGCG
This sequence comes from Viscum album, assembly GCA_963277665.1. Taxonomy (NCBI): domain Eukaryota; kingdom Viridiplantae; phylum Streptophyta; class Magnoliopsida; order Santalales; family Viscaceae; genus Viscum; species Viscum album. Next base: position 1,871,852,861 of record OY728159.1, read on the forward strand.
CTTGGAGACTCCAACTAGACATGACCTAGCAATCACACATTACTTTATATGGTGTAAACCAACTCTAAACGGCATGAGTTGTATTTGGGAACTCATTGTAGATGTGATGAGGCATTATGAGATCATCTTATGTATGGACTGGTTATTTAGAGTTCATGCCAAGATTGAATTCTTCAGGGAATAGATTTGGTTTTTCTATAGTGATGGGACATTTTTTTATTTTGGGGTAAATTGTAAAAAAAATTGTATAGGATGTACTCTTGCATAAGTGGAAGCATCTGATTACACATCAAATGTCTAGAATGTCCCTTGGTGGATTGTACTCTTGGAGTTTTCAGTTTCACACAGTGGTGGAAGAGTATAAGGAATGATATCTTGAGGACATTAACTGTTTATATACTCACCAAGAGATAGGATTATTCACCAATATACACCCTGGTATGGCCTCGATATCTATGTTATCATATCGGATGGATCCCACAATGAATCACAGGGTAAGGGAGGAGTTGGATTACATGAATAGAAAGAGATTTGTTAGTCCTACTATTTCTCCATGGGAAGCCAAAGTGATGTTAATTAAGAATGAGGATGGAATATTGAGGTTATACATATATTAATATAGACTAAATGCATTGAAAAAATAGAACATGTATCCAATACAATAGACTGATAAACTCTTTGATCGGCTGAGAAGGGGAATGGCGATTCACGAACATTGACCTCATATGTGGATATCACTCGTTCAGAGTATGACATGAGGATATACCAGAACTTAAATTATGATGTTTACCTAGTAACTATTACTTTTTGGTGGCATTAAAAACACCCTAAAAAGGTTCATGGGCTCATGAACATAATATTTATCCATTATTACCCCGACTAATGGTCTCCTTCATCAATAATATCCAAATGTACATAGTGTTTTAGGAGTTGCACGTGAGGCAAATGGGGGTGGTTATGGATGTACTCTGAGAAGACAATATTTATGTGATGATATCAATGATCTAACATTGAATTTAGGATATCCAATACCATGGAAATTTTATCTCAGAAAATGTGGTAACAGTGGAACTAGTATAGGTCGAGACACTTCTAGCTAGGGAGCCACCTAAGAGCGTCACAAAGGTGATCAACCTCCATTGGATGGAAAGATACTATTAAATATTCATACCTAATTTTTGTATTATATCGTCTCCCTTAGCTTCTTGGACAAGAATGGGGACTATTTGGGGGGGGGGGAAGAGAGGTGGCATCAAGGTTTCCAAGTGATGTGTTAGAGATTGATCAGTGATCCAATCCTAAAATTTACAAATGAGCATATTGAGTATATAGAATTAATTTATGCATTAGAAAATGTCATTGGTTGTGTTTTGGATTAGTGGTAGGCAGTTATTTTGTATGGTTTACATCATTTTTTACCACATGAGAAGAACAGTGTGTCCCATGTTCTTGACTTAGAAACAATTTTCATTCCACTGAATATGTGGTGACACTACCTCACGGTAGAACAATTTATCATCTATTAGGACCACAAGAGTCTCAATTATATATTTTCTAAGAATAATGAAAACATGAAATAGAGTTTATGTCTAATGCTAAAATAGGATTTTGAATTTGAGATTGTCTACACTCTTGGTAAGGGAAACGTGGTAGATGATTCCCTCATTATAAGATCATGTTTGTAGATTCTGAATGAGGAATCGATGTATTTAGACTTGCAACAACTATCTATTTTATTCAGGATGGAGTAGCTTAAATTCATTTGAGTGTTTTTAACCATCATCATTTAATGCGATTTAGGGAGGAAAAAAATGGGGATACTGACATTGAGACCCAATGTACTCATATGTCCATTGCACATTCTTTAATGGATTTTATAAAGCTGGGGAGCATGTCATTTTTTCAGTGGATAGATGATGGTATTAGTCGCGCTGTGAGAGGAGGTGCTGAGGTAGTTCAATCCTTAACCATTAGTGGTACATAAATCTATGTAGAGTATGTACTAGGACCATAAGTGCTAATTTGGTGGCCATTATTTAATAAGGTAATTGTATAATTTGTCTTCATATACCTTACTTGTTAGTAGGTTAAGGCTAAAAACTAGGTTCAAGATGGTTTAGCTTCACCCCGTGAGGTTCGAGAAAGGATTTGGGATGGGATATCCTTGGAATTACTGATGGTGTTACCCCATTTAACCAATGTACATGATTCCATATGGTTTATCATAGACCAAATCACCACATAGACCAACATATTAGCTATTTGAGATCAATTTTTGGTAGTGATCATGGGAAGCCAGTAATTTTAGGATATTGTCCAACCACATGGGGTTGTGTTGAATTTTTTTTTCTGATCATGATTATCGCTTCACGACTCATTTATGTAATGAACTGTGAGATTATTTTTGTGATTCATTTCATTTTCTCTACAAAGTTTCACCCTTATATAGATTTCCAAACAAAGTGGACTATTCAAATCATGTTGGGAAATGTTAAACGATTTCATGTAAGAAATTGTCTATAGTTGGGTGGGTGACAACCAATTGGTTGATTTGGTGTACAACAACACCAAAAATTCCACCATCACTATTGAACCATTCATGTCCATGTATAGGATACCGTGCAAGTCACCATTATGTTGGACTAACCCAAAAGAGTTTGTACTTATGGGCCCACAGTTGGTGAAATTCACTACAGAAAAGGTACATGTCATCTAGTAGTGGGCGATGATTGCAAAAATCCATAATAAGTGTTATGAATTTTTAAAATGGACGTCTATATAGTTTTAGGAAAGATTACTTGTGTTATTAAGATTATTAACACAATGTGGATTATGAATATTTGGTGGGGGAAGCATGTTATCTCTGAGATTAATTGGCCCTTTTCACATAGAGTGTAGAGTTGGAAAGATTGTGTATCACTTAGTTATACCATCATAATAATACTGGGTAAACTACGTCTCCCATATATCCTAACTGACTAGGTACATACATGATCTATCACATTTTTTCTATTGTGGTGATTTGGACATCACAGATGGAGCAACCTTTACATAGAACCGGGTAGAGATCGAGGATCAGTAGGAGAGGATCCTTCATGGGTGATCCATTTCCATAGTTTATGTCTTATGGAAGCCTGGTAATTCCTAGAGAGAACCTGGGAGAAGTAGACTCATTTGCATGTATATTACCCAAATCACTTTGTGTATCACTTTTTTGGATTTCTGGGACATAACTCCACATTGTGGGGGTTATGTAACGACTCTGATTTTTCCATGTATTGTTTTATAATAACATATGATGTATTTATGGAGCTAGTAACTGATTCAATGTGAGGTTCCATTGTTTTGTGTGCATAAAATTATATTTTAAAATATAATAAATATCAAACATGACAATTTTTCCTAAAAATTTTAATAACTACAAGTTGGATTTTTACAACTCAAATATAAGGATTTCTGTGAGTTTAGAGTGTGAATATTACCATTTGAAAGATATAACCCTAGTACATGATGGATTTTGTTGATGGGATCAATCCAAGGTATACATTTTAAACGAATTAATTGAGTAAATAAATTTATTTATTTAATTTCTAAGACCTAGTGGTTTTTCTATAATTACACTCTTATGGAAAATTTGAAGGGATAATTATAAAACCCGACAAAATGAGAGGAGTGTGCGAGGAGGTTCTGTTGGTGAGAAATGACCTAATCTTGGTTGATCTATCAGCGTTTGATAGACCACAAGACATTAGAAATGAAAATAGAATAGAATAATTATTTCATAAAAAGTGATCCAAATTAAGGTAGGATGACTGTTTATTTGGATTTACTACTAGTTATTTATTCATACAATGATCACGAATCATTTGACCAAAGGATTTATTTTTGGATCGGTCGTATTATGGGAATTGTATTATTTTTGTAGATTATTGGGATAAATATTTATTTAAAATACTTATGAATTCTTCATTCTAATGGAAATAAATCGAAAAATATGTCAACTTTTGTTGAGGTATGTTCTTAATATTTATGTATGTTCATTTCTTCCATTATTCATCATTCATCATCAGCAATTCCTTTGGACTATAGTTCGATTAGTACATGTTAATTAATCCCTTTGAAACCATTTATTAGTTTAATGGATAGATACTATAGATATGGATAAGGATTTAACACAAATTGAGCATTTATGATGGTAATGACAGAATGGGTTCTGATTGGTGGAATTATGGCCTGGGATTTTTGCATGCGATGATAGTGTGCCATTAGGTAATGTTTTTCAATTTATCAGAACTCAGAATATGGCAAAACTGAGATTATAGTTTACAACCAACCCAATAATTGAAATCCCCAATGATAGTGTTGAAGGAATCTATTCAAATGGTGAGATGAGTATACAGAGGGATAACCACAAGTTCTTTAAAATTATACAAAACATGGCATCTAATCTAGGATTACAACGTATGTCGGGACCTGGTTGTCTGCCTATTTTCTCAATAAATGTTATATATTACACTTATTGTGACACTTTCCATATAGAATTTGTTTCAACCAAGAATCTTGTTGTGTACCGTAGATGGTATATGGATACAAATGAGGTGTATAATGGCTCATAAATTCCTTGTAATCTAACACAGACATGTCCATTTGAAGTGTACGAGGGAAAATCCTTGTACTCAAACAAGAATAAGAGTATACAGGATCAAATACATCATTTAATCAAGCAAAAACAGATACACAAGAACAAACTATGATACATGGGTAGGACCCGGTGTCGAAGGGACACTACTTTTACTACTATTACATGCCTTCAACTCCTTACAACAAGGCATAGAGCCCTTATCCACTTCATCATTGAATTTTTTTGGGTGTGTTCAATAGATCTATTCCACAAGGGTTAGTATGGAATCACATCCTAAAAATAATATAGAGATCACTTTAGTGAGACTTCATTATAGGATAGAGTTATTAGAATCCTTCCATGAGGCAAAGAGTGAGATCCTCAATCATCGCCATTTCCCTTTGTGGGGTACTTAGAAAAATCATGGCCCCCACTATTCATGACTTGATCCCCAACATAGTAGGTTGTTCCAGATTGAGTTATTGTAATACCCCATGACCATGAGAGTGATCATATTTTTATATTATTCTCTTTATAATTATATATTATATTAATTCTCAAAATACCTGATGAGAATGAAATTTCAGATGGAGTCCACTAGTGTTATGTGACTCATGGAGTGTGTTCTTATAAACAAGAGATTTGTTCAACCTTTTGGAAGGAATCCTAGGATGACATTACTATTGTTAATTTACCTTCAGACATTGTTTTGTCATTGAGTAGATCTATATATTCTTGTTATATGTTATAAATGCATATTTTTTTTGATGTGATGAATATTATTCATGATGTGAAATGCTTAGTGATTTAAAGGTTCCTAATAGGTATTTTTCCATTCACCCATAGATGAGATTTACCCAAAAATTTTGTGAATAATAAAGATGATAAATCTTTTTATAGAGTATGAGGAGGACCAAGAGTAGGTGGAGCATAGCTAGATTGATAATCTATGGTGTGTTCAAATGGTTTCCTTGAAAGAAATACAAATATATACATTCATGTTGGACTTGTTTTCATATTCATTATGGTGGGATTTTAGTTGACCATTTTCATTATAGTACTTGTTTTCAAACTCTAATAGTGTGAGTTCTATGTATTCATTCATGGGTTGTCAATTGGTTTTATATTTCTAAATTTTATGGGCCTGGAGATTTGTGTGTGTGTGTGTGTGTGTGTTTAGGTACATTATATTTTTTACTCCCATTTGAGTGATATTCCCACTCAGTGATGTTCTCCAGAACATAGCCTTTTAGAGATGCCTTTGGGGAAGGCAGGGTTCGGGCCCAATTAGTTCGGGGCATGATATGTATAGTGTTTGGTTTTTTTAAAATATTTAACAGTTTAATTTAAAATGGTTTTAGAATACTTTTTATATTTTATGGGAATAGTAGTTATTTCTCTGTATGCAAGTGTTTTGGATTTAATAATCATATAAAAACCTACATTATACATCATGTTTAAATAAGGTATTTGAGAAACAATATAAATATTAGATTTCTATAGATTTGAAATTTTTTTCTGGAAAACTGGGTTCTTATGTTCTGATATCTATTTTATATCAATTATTGTTTCCTCATTCAATTTCTTTGTTGATATTGAGAGTATTGATTTTCTATGTTTTGTCTTTATTTTTATGTACTCAGTCTGCTGTGCAATTTAATTTCTTTCATTGGGGATACATTTATTTTCCAATAATTTTTGGATAGGTATACCTTTTAAATTATTTACATTTGAAAATTATTCTTTTATTACATTATATGGAAATATTTTTATAGGTGGACAATGAAAAGCCATCAATTTTTAAACATGTCCTTACAGGAGAGGGACAACAGTGTGGGAGGGAACTTTTATACATATCATGTTGTTCACAAATTATTATATTCTGTTTTTTTATTATTTCCTACATTTTATTTCTTACATTTTATTTCCTACATAATATATATATCATGTTCGTGAAATTCATCAATAATTTTTTTATTGTTTTCATATTTAAAATTATTATTCTGAGTACCCTTACCATGTGTGTTCATGCAATGCCCATGCAAAGGCTTCCATCTCATGGGGGCATGGAATTCCATTCAAGACAGTGGAATACTGGTTTAGGCATACATTGAGGGAAGGATCAGAAGGTTCATTACAAAATTAGGGAATCCCATAGGTACTTATTAGTATTTAGGTTTGGGCCTCATGTGATAAAAATGGGATACATCTTGTTTGTGATTAAGTCACTATGTATAACAATTTAGTATCATGAGATCTAGCTATTAATACACAAAATTAATTCCTACGACACCAGGATTAGTCCTCGTGCATTTATGGGATTCCATAGACGACACTTGTTACTAGGATACCTAGCATGTATAGGATTTATCCATACAAGATTTGGGATTTTGGTTACTAATATTACATTATGATGAGTATTTTATTTTAGTTATTAGGTCACTGATAAGATCAATCTTGTAATGATAGATGACATTAATTGATTTTTAGGATGCTTGGGATTCTAGGGATCTTGCCATTTGGCATGATGAGATGGATATGATTCTTATTTGGCGACTACCCAAGTTTCCTGGGAATTAGCATAGATCCATTTATTACACATGATGTATGAAGATATTCCCAAGACACTAGGGTTGTTTCCATTAAGTCAATCATGATGAACGTTTGTCCACTTGAGAATGACAATTAGGGATTACAAGTTTACACTATAGCATTTGTTTTATCTTTGGTGGAATGAACTCATGAAATGTTTAATGAAACCCAGGGACCAACCAAAGATTGTATTGTCGATTGAGATCAGGATAACCAAGGATCAAAATCTATATGGTTTTATTTATATGGGTGTAAATGTTTCAAGAGATTTTTTAAGATACATTCAATAATTGTGAAAACATGTTCTGTTAATATTTTTATTTATTTATTTTTAGATGTTTATTTATTCTATGTATGTCACATGATCATATCACTGCATTCATATTCCTATATGAGATGACACTGGTGGTTCCCTAAAGAGTTGTTTACTCACACCCTTCTCAACATAGCATTGTATTGGGGTACCCATGAAGATTCTACCTTGGTCTAATGAATAGGTAGGGTAGATACCCAAGATTTAATATTTCAAACAGAGTATCTTGATTAGGATAGAAGGAAATGATATTATTTTATTACTGACATTGTAGAGCCTTACATAACATTTTGATTCCCTCATATGAAGGTGTGTGATCATCCCAGTGAGTGGGTAGTTCAATATGATTTTATGTAAACATTTTATCTATTATGAAATGATCATATTCTTTTTCATTTCCTCATACTCTCATGTTTTTTTGTTTTTTGATATTGAAAATTATTACTGTGAAATGTGATGTTTTAGAATATCATCCCCACAATACCTTCCTTGACCTCTATATCTAGTTAGAAGCCTCTGGAAAATATGGAGGAGTACCTATGTTTTTTTTATGAATATGGAGGATGAAATCGTTAAGTGTTATCTTTTCTATGATTATATGATGGGTTTTCATAGAATCATTTTTTTTTGATTTATTATTTGTGGTATAGTGTATAGAAGATATAGGGATGCGTCAAATCCTGTGATGCATAGTAGGCTGGTAAATCATAAACACTCTCACCAATCGGATGCCCAGGTTAGCAGGGATGTGATTTTTTATGGTATGTGATTTTATGGTTGTTATGAATTTCAACATTAGTTATTCACATGATTTTGGGATTTATGATTATGGTAAAAATTTTACTTTTACTCTTGGTCATGGTGGTAAGAGGTGTATCTTGCTTCATGATCAAGAACATAATATTCACATGAAATTTTATGTTCTGACACCATCTAATTTTTATCACTAAATATCATGGATCAAATTTTTAAATCATCATAATATTAATACATTAAATTTTCTTATATAATTAATTAGTGTAAATATACCCATTAGTGATGAATTTTATTTCATTTTCCTTTTTATATCATGTCTTGTGGCTCAATAAAGAGTTTATAATTGATCAAAATGACCCAATACCTATTTGGATGGACTTTCAGTTACCCTCGGTGGTATGTGAGTCTTAATGATATTTAGTGGGAAAACACTAGTGGGTTTCAATTATAATAGCTCAATTATTTAAATTTTAGGTAATAAAATATATCATGTTTTTTATATATCTTGGAATGTAATTGTAATTAATTGACATAAAGACCATATTTACACTCGATAAAGATCATCTTGAATAATATAATTATTTGTTATGAAGCAAGATTAGTTAGAATTCTCAAGGGACCAGTCATGTATGGGTTTCTCGACGAGAACATGTGATTGAATAGGCTGTTTAGTTGGCATGAGATTCTATTATGGTTGTGGTTCCCATGACTGGATGGTCAGACATGTTTGGTGGCATGACTAGATTAGATGGGAATATAGAGGTGTTATCTATGAGATATTCCCTTCCATGAGATATTACATATTGGACATGTTTTAGGGATATGGACCTTAATATTTGACATAGTGATTAGTTATTTGGAGATTTGGAAATAAATGAGGGAAACCAATGAGAAGGGTTTCCCTGAGTATGTGGGTGCCATTATGGAAAGAATAATGTGTATATGCTATCTTTTTAGATCAATTCATGGGTTGTGGAATTGTGTTTATGGAAAGGGAATGGTTTTCCCTAGGATGTGATGATTTCACAGTATCATGATATCAATGTTGGTTTTGATTGAATGATCATTCAGGATCCTAGACTAACTATTATAGATGTGTTTTAGTATACATTAAGAGTAGAGGTGGATGCTAGTGACTTGGAATGGAATCATGTGGTGGCTATAAATGTTGTTATATTCTCATTATTGGAATTTCAGGTTTTTAGATGATAGACTATGTGGTGTTCTTTTCATGATGTGTTAACATGTTTTGATGCATGTTAAACCTAGTTTGAAACATGAATAACAAGAAAACAAGTCATGTTTTCTGTCATTGGGTGATACTCAATTGTACACCCATTCATTTTCAGATGAAGAATGGGTAGTGAATACTCTTGTTACATGTGTTAATATTTAAATAATAATTAGTGATTGAAATGACTATGTGAGTAATGATATGTCCTAATTGGATATGTTTTATTGACATAGAGGGAGATTCAAAAGATTAATTATAGATAAATATGATGAGGTCATTCATGAAAAGATGTATAAAGTAATCCATATGGTGGGATCTTCACCATTGGATATTTTAGGGCGTGACCCATATTATATTTGAATTTTTGTGTTTTTCAATGATTAAATTCTCATGATATGAGAATGCGTGTTGATTGGTGTTTTTTTTGGCACATAGGAATGATAATGTTTGTCCATAATAGTAGTTTTGATCAATTAATGTGTGGGAACAAACCATGGTGATTAGATTTTGGATCCAAGGGGCATGATGAAAAGGTCACACCCATGGTCAGGTGTGTCATATAGGTTATGTGTTTTATAAACCTTGTGTTGTAAGGGTCTTTAGAATGTGGAATAGTTCATTGTATTATTTTTATGGATTTCGAATATTGGTGGATTTATAAATTTTAATACAACATGATTTACTAGGAATGCCATGTATGCACTCAAATGTCTTATTGGATATAATATAAGAATTGACATTGGTCTTGTGGTGATTCATAATGAACTATGATAGATCATATTGGGACACATTGGAGTTCACATTAGGAAATCGATGCCGGAATTGGTCAATAAGGGATTCAACCATGAAATCACCTGTTAATTCATGATGAATATTTTGTTGATTTATTTGAAATATCATGAAGTGCCTCTAATAATAATGTCTTTCGGATTAGGTAAATGTATTCAGTGTCAATGGGTGTAGTTGATAATAATGTGGTTGGTCAACCAGATGAGATCTTACTAAATAGTTTTCATGTAATATGAGGTAGTATGTCATTACCACATCATATGTTATATTTTAAATATGGTAGAATCATATAAGGAATTTTTTGTGAATTTTGTTTTAAATGTTGGTGAGATTGTGTTTTTAATAGGTTGTTGTGGAATGTTTATTTTTCAATTATAATTTTAAAATGAGAATGGTACATTGCTTTGATTTATTTTCACATTTATGATCATGAATTCTCTTTTGGAAACCCTATTGAGTGGGTTGGTGGACCATAAAGAGCGTGTTTGGACATCCAATTCCAGAGGAATGGATCTCCAATGTATTGAAATTTTCATTATTGAGATACATTATATGATGGTGAGAACCATATATATAATACTCATATTTAAGATGGATTGAGAGTGACTTTGGTTGGATGAGAGCTATGGATCACCATCTCTGTGTTTTGGAAAATGAATTGAGTAATGTCTCATTTTTCATTGGTTGAGTGCCTTTGGTCATAAACCATAGTCTAGAGATGTGTTGGGAATTCCATGACATAATTCTAATTTGGAATTAAAATAGATATCCAATGTAGGTCAAGACTGATGATGGTATTGTCAATGGGAATTTGAGAGTATGATAAGTGTTATGGTGGGGCGATTGTTAGATAATGTGTCCGTGGGAATTGGAAAATTTAGAAATAATTTGAATTTTTAAATTGGTGGGTTTGTTGGATTTTGAACCAATATCATGACTGGGATTTTATTGTTTTTATTAATTTGATATCTCGTTTCTAGATATGTTTTGGGCCTAAATAGGTTCCACATATTCTTAGGTGAGAATTGGGATCTTCATGATATTTTTTGGAGGTTTTAGAGAAATATGAATATGGTGAATGGTGTAAAGATAACAATTTAGGAGAAACTATGTTTTACCCAGAGTGGGGAGATGTTTTTATGTCAATTTATACATTCCACAATCCATATGAATATTTAGAGTACTTATTAGTGTAAATCATATGATATTCATAGGAAACTGTGCTACATGTTTTAAAGTAGGGTCTTATTGCATGGCTAGTGCATAGTTGTAGGAAAACAATGAAGTCGTTTTAAATGGGATATAGAGAAACCATTATGGTTGGTGATCTAATTGGTAAATAATAAAACCTTACTATACATGTTTAATGGTATGGAGAAATATCCATTTCCATAGTTAGCGTGTGGTTTGTCCTACCATGTGGACAATCCATATTGCTCATTGAAAGTGAAAAATTACTATTTCCCCATTTCAGAATCTAATTACTACTTCTATTATCATTCACCTATCTCTTGTTCATGCCTATTCACTATCCAAACACTCTCCTGTCGGGGCCATGTATGATGGAGTAGAAAGTAAGAAGATTATGTTGTTACAGAGTGTTGTATATTGTTGTCAAAGAAGATAAATCAAATCACTTAGTAAAGATCATGGAAATATGACATTTCTTTTCTGATTCTTATATCTCAAATACCATAATATTGGAGAACTTGTGATGCAATACATGTGAAGAAAGGGGGGGTAAAGGTGATTCTGGTCATATGATGTATTCATTGGAAAGAATGATGCCGCATGAAGATAGTGATGTTTCATTACTTCACAATGAAAATCTGACGATGCTAAAGTTGTTCAATCAATAGACATATATCTCAAAAGAGGATTTCGTGATGAAATCTGAATAATGATTATGAGATACAATGATTAGATAACATGAAAATAGAACAAATGATCTATGGGTGACACAAAATATTGTTCTAAGGTGGAACCATTTCATTGTGTTTGCCAATTTTTAGGGATTGAAAATTAGGAGATAAATAATTGTGTTTTATTAATGGATGTTGCACGCCAGTTTGAATATGGATCGCTATGTTTCACGCCAATGGTGTTTCATGACACGAACATCAAAATATAACAAAGGAGTGTCTGGCGTGAATGATTGGGGTTTTGCACGCAAGATTGGTCTTTACACGCACGATTGATGGTAGTTTGGAATCATGCATGCAAGGCATGATTGGAGGTACAAACATGGAAAAATGGAAAAGGATGTGTGAGAAAGATTCAATAAGAGCACTAATTAATAGGATGGTACAAAAGATTCTTTTGTGCCAAAGGCGACAAAAAATGGGGTTTTCCACATGAGCCTTGTTTTGAGGTCCAAACACAAATAATGGTAAAGGTGTGAAGTGTGCGAAAGATTCAACGAAGTGTGCTAAATATGAGGGTGGTGAAAAAGAGACATACATGCCAAAGGTGACTTCAAATGGGATTTTGCACGACGTGTGACTTACGCACCCAAGGGGACTTCATATGGGGTTTTTCTCAACTCCTCAGGATCTTGCGAAACACATAAGGGTTTTTGTGCACAGGGGTCATAGATGTCTATAAAAAATAGGTGACCCCATCACACTAGATTTCATGACAATTATAGAAATACATATCTATGTGGTGTGGAAAATTATTAATAAAATGAGAGTGTATGAAAAATATAGACTTTCACACAAGAATAAAAAATTGAATTCATGTAGAGAGTTGTGTGCATGGTTCAAGTTTCACGCAAGAGGTGTTTCATGATAGGAGATGAATCTTGCGCATGTGGCATAAAATTTGTCTGCGGGACAGCTAAAATGGAGTGCGAAAGATTTGGGGCCTTTGCACGTATTCAGCCATGTGTAATATAGTCTTTAGAATATTCTAGGTAAGAAAGTGATGATTTGTAAATCCATGAATACACCTATTCAATTGTAATGAAGCACTGAAACACTATAACTCCCTATTTGTGCTAAGAGGTTTCACATGAGCTTGCATATTTTTTCCATGTGCTACATTAGTGTAAGGGTATATCATACTCGTTGTATTCCACATCGAATTATTGTTTTCTAGTGGATTATGTGGTATTAGATTATTTCTGTTCCATACCAAGGACATAGTTACTCTTGTGAAGTAGAAAACCTTGTAAATATTGTGTTCATATGGTTGTGTTTGTTAAGTAAGAAAAAATTCATTAACAGGAGGTGAATGTTGTTTCAAAAAGATGTAAACATAAAATAAAAACATATCACTGATTCACCCCCTCTCGCTCTCAGTGATACATGTATCCTTACTAGAAACATCATCCCCCTTATATTATATTAGTATATGATTATTTTTTATGAGATTCCCTGGTGTCCATGGTGAGTCTCTCAGTCCATTATCCTCCATCTGTGTGTTAATTTTATTTTATCTCAAATGTAAATCATTGGTTTAGTGATTCAATTTCTATTCTATTGGATTATTATGGAATAAAGTGATATGTAGGAAGATTAATTTCATACAACATAGAGGATGTATAAAGAAAACTTATGCTTATAACTACTCATCATTTCATTAGAGTAACATCACACTGTAAATTTAATATCTATTTTCATTAAATTAAATTAAATTAATGATGTAAAAAATGACAATTTTAAGGGAATTTTGACTAGGTTGATGTTAGGGGGGTCAAATTTTTTCCTCTTATGTTATGTTGACCATTGTTCTAGTGTGGTAAATAATTCTTATGTGATTTTGTCATTATTCCCTATTGAATAAATTTTTTAATTCTATTGTAATTTTTTTAAATATTTACAAATATATAAAGAGAATTTGTTAATGGTTTTGGTAATAGTCATCATCTTGGAATTGATGGATGAATTTGGATGGATCCTAGTGGGCCTTGGTACATCATTTTATAGTTAGAAATAAATTTGAAAAGAATTAGCTGAAGTAGGTGTTCCTCAATATTTTACCTATATATTAATGCATTTTAATTGTCATGAAAGAGGTGTGTCATCACTCTCAAGAGTGAGTTTACCCATAAGATTTAATTATTAAACTCTATTGAAATATCTGATGAAAAGAAAAGACATAGGATGTGGGGAAAGAAATTTACATGGCAATGTCTTCCATGTTCACTGCCATGATCACCTAGTTCACTTGTGGATGAGGGCCTTAGATTTTTTAGTGTCCCATATAAAATCCAAGGCTTTGAGGGGTGTGACTTGGGTGAGCAAGACATAGTGACCAGTATGTAGAATACTTGTATTTGACCATATATAGTTCAGGAATATATTATGTAGAACAAACCTTGTAGGACATTCAATAACCTTTGAGTGACCCTGGAGAAAAATGGCTCATAGAGATAGGTTCGTCCTATGTGACTTGACTATCACTAAGGAACCTGATAGATTGACTGTTTTTATGTGACCCAGGACCCCAACAGTTACCTTGAGGATCATATAACCTTGTTAGTATATGTTTTTGGTTGTCGCAATAATGGAAGCGGGTGTCACCTTAGAACTAGTGTCGAATATGTGATTCATCCGGATTTGTATTATGACATTGGGTTTATATGTTTGGATATCCCTGTGATTTTTTAATTATTTCAGTAAATGTTTGATTATTCAATGGACTCTTTATGGTACAACCTAGATTTATGTTTAACAGCCTTTTGTGAAACAATAGTGACTTTACATATTCCCATTTGGGCTTCAAATGATCTATCTTCGAGAGTCGTGAGATACTGATGTAATACATCTTGTACATTATAACATTATCAAGGATACTCATTCTTTATCATGTGATATGGATGTTGTTACACATATTGAATCCCTAGGATACCCTGATTTGACCTCATTTCTTTATGGGGTTCCCTATATTCCATGGGTCCCTATAATGAATGTCTTATCTAGTATCCATCATATAGGATCAGGGATTGGGATCAATATTATTATTTCAATGATGAGTTGGCTTCTAGGTTTTATAGGTCTCCCTTTGGTTATGTCAAATTGAGCCTAATGAAAATAAATGATTTTTGGGATTCTTGAGGTTCCTAGGATATAACTATTTGGTATAGTGGTATGTAGATAATTCTCATTTAGAAAATAACTAAGGTAACCTAGAATTGGAAATTATCTATTTATTAAACATGGATTATAGAGAGATGATAAGGTTGTAAGGGATCTGGTTGTGGGTCATTCATGATGAATTTTTAGGTTCTTGAAAATGATGATTGTGTATTTCTAGGTCACACCCAAGGATTTTGTTTTTATATGGTTGGCACGATATCATGACCTATTGAGAGAAACCATAACACTGGTCCAATTTGGTATGGTCAACTAGGGTCATGACCCCTTAGATCAACATATATATTGTTTTGAGAACATGGGTTAGCATGATCAACATGACGTTCTCAGAGAAATTCCAATATTGAGATAGAGCATGCATTTTTTGTTATTTATTTGTTTATTTTAAATAGTTAATTTATTATAAGCAGGTCACATACCTATATGATTTAATTTCATATATAGTATGGGACCACATCATGAGTTTCATATTGAGTTATGTACTCACTCAATTATCAAGTCTTCATTTCACAGTCATACATAAGCAGTCACTCCTTTCATTGCTATCGTATGTTAAATTTTCATTTTTTTTATTTCATAATATGTGATCATTATAGTCTGTGGATTACCTTGAATGCTTTTGTATCATCATTTTATTTATAATGGAATGATATTTTATTTATTCACTTATATGTAGTCTAATGTGTATTATGTTTTGTTGTTGAAACTTATGATTTTCAACTCTTATATGGGGGTATAGTATCCCAATGATACCTTATGAGACCCTCACTTGTAGTCAGTAGCCATTGGAATATGAGAATATGAACCTGACGTCTTGTTGGAAATAGGGTTTGGGGATTGATACATGTGGCAACAGATAACATAACATAGATTTCGGGGATCTCAATTGAAGGTTTTACAAACAATGTCAAAAAAATATAGTCAACATGGGATACTCAAACTAAAAACTAATTTTAACCATATATATCACACATAATAACACCTAGATCATAAAAAAAACCAAAAAACAATGCAAAAATTGAATATGAAATAAAAACCAATTTCTCATAGGAGTAATAAAAGTACTCATTTGGGACAACCCTCATAAATACCCAATATAAAAAACATATCTTATATATACCTTTATCTAACCTCTTGTCCTCTAAAATATTTTGATTCCAATTATTTTCATTGAAAAAACAAAAAATATTGAAATATAAATGAAAATATACATAAAATTTAGGTAAATAAAAAAATCTAAATCATATCAAAATTTTTTATTGTTTGATGCACATTTATCTAAAATGATATACCGCACAAAAAAAGTATCTCATATAATATGTGTGATTAATCACTTTATTTAATTTTTTTCAAATAATATGTAATGTTGATTTCATATGGTATATGAGATAGTGAGTATTTTAAATACATGATCAGAAATTCATTTCATTTTAGCTGTGAGATAATTTTCTGTACATGATCATTATCACATTTCATACTAATTATAATTATCATTATTTAAAAGATGTATAATTACACATGATTTTTGTCTTTCTAATAGATGAGATAAATTGTACTTTTAATACAAAGGAATCATTATATATGGAATTTTATTATCTCTTTAAAAGAAATTTATGAATAATTTTATATGATCATTCATTGTACATAATTTTTTCTATATACAATACTTGGTAGAGATTTATATTATTAATATATTATTTCATATGAATATGTTAACTTATATTATGTGAGATAAATTTATATATTAATAAATTTAAAATCATGGTTAAATTATCATTATCTCTTACATTTGATAAATTTTATTTTTTAATTGAAATACATATAGACATAAATATTATTTAGTCCTGTACATAAGATGGATTTCATTTTCAAAAAGATATTTCAATGTCATGGAAATTCTTTTTGGCTCATATAATATATATAGTTTTATTTAAAGGGTTCGATAATTATACCCAAATTTTCTCTCTTCTAATTCATGATAGAATTTTAATTTTAAATGAAAAAATATCAAATTCGTACACTTTCATTTTTATCTTTTTAAATTTTTATATAATATAGACTCTAGCCACATGGTTTGTAATTTGTATTATAACAACAATCTATTTTAAAAAAGTCATTATTATTTTTTAAATAAATCATATTAAATGATATTAAAGTATTTTTAACATGATTTTGTTATTAATAATTAGTAACAAAATTCATTAAGCATCAAAATTTTCAAATATCAATATTTAAGCATAAATAAAAATTGAATTTAAATAAATGTATTCTCCAACAATGAAAATGTGTGATAACATTTATATGAAATAGATAATTGAAATTATAAAAAAATATTTTTTTAAATTTATTCATTGAAAGAATGCAATTGAAATTAAAAAAAATAAAATTCATTTTATTGATATGTAATATTTAAATACATTTTATTATTATTAAATAATTATTTAATTTTTTAATGAAAATGAAAAAAATATGAATAGAGTATTTAATGAAATTATAATTGAGAGTAATTTAATTTCATTGAAAATTTAACCAAATATATACAATCATTCATTATGATAGAGAGAGGGTAAAGTGTAAAAATTTGATAACTATCTTAAAAATAACGAAACATTATTATAAATAAATAATATTATAATTGATGATTGGAGAAATTTATAATGATGTAGAGATTATCATGAACCATTGTTCATAATACTAACCATCAATATTATCCATCCATGATGATATAATCATAACAATCAAATTTATATGGTGAAAAATAATAAATCTAGATTATAAATAATATTCTATTGTAGCTTATATTTATATGATGGTATGATAATGAAAAATAAACATTTTAATATAATTTCTCACTTCTCATACCAATTTTATTTCCATTAATATTATTATTATGTGTTTTGTTTCATTATTCAGCATCATATCTATGACATAGACCATATTTTATCTATGATTTATGTCCCACTCACTAGTTTAAAATAATTACTGCTTTCATTTTGGGTTATTATCCAGATTTTTAAACACAACATCAATATGAGATATACTCACATAAAGAGGATTTATTTTTCATGTAATAATTAATTTATATATAAATCAATATTAATATTGTTTTCCTTCCTATATAATTAAAAATTATGTAAATAAGGGATTCTGCGTCTGGGTTTTGACACCAGTTTCTAATGAAGAAGCCATTAATTTTATTTATCTAGCTTTTAATTTTGGTTTAAAAAAAATAAAATTTAATCCAAAACAATTATAAATAATTATTTTACTAAAAACACCGGCATTAAAGGTTTTCAACGTTACTTCCATCATTGTTTCTATAAAAAAAATGTTCAAAGTGATTAAAAAACAGTATGACCCCAAAACCCTCATTTCTTTTTCGATTTAAACATATCGTATCAACCAATGATGGTATCTAACTACAATGAAAACCCATTGACTGTTCCTAGTATTGTATTGTAGTTTATTTTCATTATATTTTCACAAATTTTCTCTTTAATATTCCATCCTTAACTCTTTATTCATGATCATTGATCTATCTCAGTCGACCCAAAACCTTGGATTATTTTTTTGTTGGTTCCTTTTTTACATTGTTTTTAAACTCATTTTTATTCAATATTTATACATTTAGATGTTTATACTAACATTGAATGAGTTTTCTTGAAGTCATGATATATATTTGATTATCGACGACCATATTTTGTTTGGAATTTTTATTTTTCTTGATATTTTATTTACCTTTAAGTTATAAATTTTATTTATACATTTATTGTAACGACGCGAAATTTTGAATAAATATTGTTTCCTAATTTTCTGTGTTATTTTATTTTTACACTCAAAAAATCGGATTCATTTGATAACATGAGTATAATTAAAATAAGACTGTTGGTTTTCAACTGTTATATGACCATTGGTCAATTTAACTGTTGGAAACTAAATATTTTGATTGTTGTCTCTAAATACAAGTGAT
This sequence comes from Viscum album, assembly GCA_963277665.1. Classification (NCBI taxonomy): domain Eukaryota; kingdom Viridiplantae; phylum Streptophyta; class Magnoliopsida; order Santalales; family Viscaceae; genus Viscum; species Viscum album. The sequence continues at coordinate 1,871,872,235 of OY728159.1, forward strand.
CTTGGTTAATTAATATAGAAAGAAGATTTGATGGCCTCATCTAGTTGTCTCCGGCCTATCGAAGCCCATCTAACAGAACATGGGAAGGAGGTAGCAACATTGGGTTTTCTCTAGACCAAACCCATGCCTAACTTCATCATGGGAAGCTGGAACGGAATCACTTTCGCGAGAAGTTCAAGCTAATAGAAATAACTACTCGTGCGATGTTGGCCAAGCCGCCCTCACATTCTGTCACCCTAATAAACCTTACTCTTAGGTCCTATTCTGGTGTTAGAAGGGGCTATGTAACTAGACTTTAACTTCCTTGTGTGATCCTTTGTTTTAAATAAAAATTGGGATTTTTTCTTATGACGAAGTTTGTGAATTTTAGAATGTCCGGATAAATATAGTATGAATATTTTTGATGAATTCTAGAAAAATGATATTTGAAAATATTTATTAACAAATTATATAATTAATTATGTGTAATTATTTTCAAAAAATGGTCTTCTACAGTTATATTCAGTAGGAAATTTAGAGTCTAATAAGATCCACTTAATTTTTGATGAATAGTAAATTATTAATAATGATTTTGTGCTTAGGATTAGTAATGTGGACAAATGGATTAGTAATGTCACTTAAATAAAGAATTATTATAATTTAGGCACCTTGATTAAGTAATGTGATTCAATAAAATTGTTAAATAACAGTTTCATAAATTATTAGTCAATTATTAGTTTTTTTTGGGTGAATAGTGATTTTCAATTAAAAATTAAATTAAAAATATTAAGAAAAATTATTTTTATAAAATGGACTTTGTTTTTTAAATTAGAGAATAAATATATGGTTAAGGTGAAATTTTGTGATTTTTTAGAAAAAGTTGATTTTTCAATGAATAGTGAAAATACGGTTTTTAAGTTACGGGTGTTTAATGACATCATAACTGCATCATGATGATGTGATGAGATATTTTATGGGATGGACGACTAAAGGGGATGAATTATTGTATCAGGGGACCCATGTGGCTAAAACCATGGGCAAGCCCATGGTTTTTTCAAAACCACCAATGAGGTGTCCTGTGGTCATTAATACCTTGTCCCCTCACTTTCCATATAAATAACCACCCTTCCATCCATTATTTTTTACCTCCAACTCTCCCCCAACGAAGCTCTGGTCTCATTACCTCTAAAAGTGTCCTCCCAAGGTTCCCCCAAGCCCTCAAGGTCCCAACCTTTTATTATTAAATGTTACATTTTAAGGTAAGGGATCCTACCTCTCTCTCTCTTTCCAAGTACTCTATTTTATGTCATATATTTTATGCTCCATGTTCTTATGTTGGATTATTTTCTTTAATAATCATCCTAATGTCATTTTTATGTTCATATGATGAGATACCCCCTCTTTCTCTCATAAATTAATTTTTAATAATGTTTATGTGGCGCTGTTAGGCTGCTGAATTTTTAAGGGATTATTTCACCCTTCTCGTTTTCAAGATCTATTTTCATGTCAATTCTTTCATGTTCATTTTTATTGTGTTGGGGGGTTATATATATATCTATAATACTGATATATTATGTTTATATGATTATAGACCCTATTTGATCTCATCAATTCAATATTTTATGTTTTAAGTGATGCCGTTAGGCTGCCAAATTTTTATAAGGGATTTATCCACCCTTCTCATTTTTCATGTTCTATTTTCATGTCATTTCATTCAAGTTACTTTTATTATGATGGGGTATGATCTTTTATATCTATCATAATGTCCTTTTCATATTCATATGATGAGATACCCCTCTTTCTCTAATCAATTATTTTTAAGAATTTTTAAGTGGCGCCATTAGGCTGCCGAATTTATAAGGTATTTTTTCACCCTTCTCATTTTCAAATTATATTTTCATGTCAAGTCTCTCAAGTTACTTTTTATTATTTTGGGTTATGATATATATATTTATCATACTGATATTTTATGTTCATATGATGAGAGACCCTATTTTATCTCATCAATTCCCTTTTTGATGTATTAAGTGACGTCGTTAGGCTGCCAAATTTTCATAAGAGAAATCTTATTTTTGACTTCCTTCCATGTTTTTCATTTAATATGGGATGTCTTTAAAATTTCATTACCATGTTCTTATATCATCTATATTTTGTTCCCCTACTGTTATATGAATCATTTACAAGTGTTTTACCCATGTCCCATCTCTTTTCAATTTTTTATAAAACCCCGAAACATAGCTGTTATGTTGTAGAATTTTTTGTCTCAAAATGTCTCTCTCTTTTTCTCAAATTCTTTTATTTTATTAAGTGAATAATAAAAACACTTTATTGTATTGGGGTATTCGTATAAATATATATATTTCAAAATTTTATATTTTAAATTCTAGGATTTACATAAATGAGACCCGCTTTCATTTTTCCATGGGTTTAAAGTGACATAAATGTCACGTCATTAAAGAAGTTTTTAAAATGTTTTGACTATGAAATGAAAAACATTTATTTTATGATATATGGGTTATTTAGGAAATTATTGATGATGATATATGTGGCTCACATGATGATAATGGAAAATTTAAGGGCGCTCCCTGATAGCGCTCCAATACATTGGTAAATGATGTAACCACTAGAAATTACAATTTTAATGATATCTTGGTGAATAACCTTGGTAATTTTCAAATGAAACCTTGGGGATGGAACTTGGTGATATGTTCATGATTTCATAAGATAAATGTTGTAGCCACATATTCATGTTATGAAACATGTTATTTTTATTATGATATGCCTCGTGATTTCTTTCTCATTCCTGAAAGTTCTTTTTCATGACTTTATTGATGTATCTCATGTTCACATGTTAAATGTCTACCCTTGTTTCCCTTACTGGGCCTTCTGCTCACCCTTTCATTTGATATATGTCCCGAGGATATTAGATATATTAAAGATCCTAGTATGAACATAAGGAGAAGCCTTCCAAGTGTCTAAGAACAATGTTTAATGTTTTCATGTTTTATGTTCCTTGTTTCCAAGACACTAAACCATAACGATCCTTGGTTTTGTAAAATGTAATGAAAAGTTTATGTGATAAAAAGGTGGGATGCTATAGTTGGTATCATAGGATGGTTTAGTTATTTGGTGAAATTAATTTATGAATACTCTAGGAAGAACCCTATAGAAAAGTTTTAATATAGGAAATCTTCCAGGTATTTTGGTTAGTATGGAGTAAGGGGTTTCCAAGAATATACATCCCTGTCTAGATACAAGCAGGTAGAACAGATGTACATAGAGGGAAAAACCCGAAAACACCACTTTGAGATAGAATCGAATGGGAAATAGTACACAACAAATGGACTTGTTGCACTCTTGGTTACGACACTCCAGGGGTATATGCTTTGGTAAATTAATAAGCCTAGTATAAACCATTATTAAAGGAACAAAGGTTAAATAAAATAAGGATTCACATAAGAATATATGATCATGGATAACCTAGTTTGGAACCTAGGGGATCACAAGTTATGCTATACTTTTCTTCTACACGTTTAGCCTTCTATGCTTAAAGTTTCATTTTTCATGATTATTGGCTACGTATTTAAGCCCCTAATTATACTTTTTTCTTAGTTAATGGTGGGAAATAGAAGAAAATATCCCAACAAACAATGTGTTAGGAAATGTGATGATTTCCCTATAAATGTGACATATATGTTGAGATATCAAGGTGAACATATTGTTATTATTCCAAAACAGCTATCAAAAATCACAATTAATAATTGGTACATCGTTGAATGCCCAAATTCATCAATTAAGAAGAAGATGACATCTAAAGTATGTTCATCTGATAACGTTGATAAGGGAAAGAAAACCCAATTTCCTTTGTGAAAAATGTGTGGAAAGGGGAAACAAGGAGAATATCATAAAGGAACCGAGAGATGTTTTAAGTGTGGGGTGATATGGCATAAAGTAGAGAATTGCTTCAAAAAAATGGATAATGTGATGAATAGAGATATGGTTCGATCTAATGTACCTTATACTATTCAATGTCGTAAATGTGGAGAAGTTGGAAATTATTCAAGGAAATGCTCTCTTAGAAGAGATCAGAAGCATGATGAGCATCAAAAATATTCAAGGAAAAGGGAATAATGCAAGTCCTTTGCTGACATGGATCACGATGACTAAGGTACGTGTAACTTCTTCGAAATAATTATCTATGTCATGTTGTATTCTAGTTTGTGCCCTATGTTCGTATCTTTAATGTTTTCTAAGAACATAGAGTCACTACCTAATATGGTTTTATATCATTAAGGAAAAAAACTATTGTGATGTACCACATGTTGATGTAGTAAAGATGTTCTTCAAGGGTGATTAGGGGATTGAATGATGATTATTATTTTGGAAGATGTTCACTATTTTGGGAACCCTATATGATCGAGGTAAATAGATTACAATGGTATTTTCTTTTAGGAGTAAAGTTTGAATTATATTTTGTAGAATCGATGAATTTAAGGTGAACTTATAGTAATTTAGGTTACTTATTGAAATGATTAACCTATCATGGGGAAAATTTGTTTAGGTTAGTAACTTTTGTTATAAGATGTTAGGAGTGGTTGATGTTGTTTGGAGATGAAACACATAGTTTATCTTGGAAGACTATGTTATCAAATCCTTCTTATATTTGGGTTTCAATCTTAGTTTGGTTTATTTTGAAAATTTTTAAGGAAATATATTATGGAATGGTATATGATGAACTTTGGGTAGTATCGTGGAATTTTGAAGATTAAAACTAGTTTCCATTCCTATGGGGTTTTTTCTTATTGAAGAGTTGTTCTATCTTAACGTTTCTATTTTTGGAATACTGTTTAAAGATAGAAGAAATAGATAGTTAATATTTTGTGGATTATGTGATTCTATAGAAGATGAATCTTGTGATTTGATAAGACCAAGTAGTTTTGAATGCTCATCTTTTTGAGAAAATATTAGTCTTGGTAGAAACATATTAAAGGATGAAACTCTAATTTAAGGTAAGTATATTTCCTCGTGTTCTTATTCACTGTAGTAAATGAATTCCTAAAAGGACTGTAAAACAATAAAATTGTTGGTTTATGTTTCCTACTCGGTAATCAAAGTCCGTTTACACACATCATAAGTTTGTGATTTTCTGGTGGTTTACTCTCTTCTAATTATATTTTCTATCACTCTGCCTCAGAACATGACCCTTTGTTCTATTTTCCATGTCTATGTTTTCATACTTGGAATACTATTACAGGTTAACTCATGTGACCTTTGTACATCCCTTCATTTTTTTTAAATTAATAGTTTTACTTACTCCTTATCTGATGTGGGGCATTAAATGAAATTTCCAAACCCAATTTTAAAAATTACCAGGGCACAATTTCTTAAGAGGGGAATAATGTAATGACCTGAAATTTTTAATAAATCATGTTTCCTAATTTTGTGTCTTATTTTATTTTTATACTCAACAAAACGGTTGCATTTGATAACATGAGTATAATTAAAATGAGACCATAGGGTTTCGACCGTTATATGACCTTTGGTCAATATAACCATTGGAAACTAAATATTGCGATTGTTGTCTCAAAATACAAGTGATCTTGGTTAATTAAAATGGAAAGAAGATTCGATGGCCTCATCCAGTAGTCGCTGGCCAATCGAATCCCATCTAACAGAAATTGGGAAGGAGGTAGCACCATTGGGCTTTAATTTGGACCAAACCCAAGCCGAACTTCATCGTGTGAAGTTGGAATAGAATCGCCTTCCCCAAAAGTTCAATTTAATAGAAATAACTACTCATGCGATGTTGGCCGAGACACCCTAAAATTCTATCACCCTAGCAGACATTACACTTAGGTCATATGCTGTTGTTATATGTGGCTATGTAACTAGACCGTAACTGCCTTGTGTAATACTTTGTTTTAATTTTTTTTTGATTTCTTCTTATGATGAAGTTTGGGAATTTTCAAATGTCTGGATAAATATAGTATGCATAATTTTGATGAATTCTAGAAAAAAGGATATTTGAAAATATTTATGTTAACCTTAGATAATTAATTAAGTGTAATGATTTTCAAAAAATGGTCTTCTACAATTATGCTCATTACAATATTTAGAGTATAATAAGATCATCATAATTTTTGATTAATAGTAAATTATTAATACTAATTTTATTCTTAGGATTAGTAATGTGAATAAATGATTTTGTAATCTCACTTAAAGAAAGTATTAATATAATTTAGTCACCTTTATTAAGTAATATGATTCAATAAAATGGTTAAATAACAGTTTCATAACTTATTAGTCATGTATTATTTTTTTCGGGTGAATAGTGTATTTTAATTAAAATGTATATTAAAAATATTTAAAAAATTATTTTTATAAAATTTTCTTTATTTTGGAAATAAGAGCATCGATATTTAGTTAAGGTGAAATTTTGAGATTTTTCTGAGAATGTTGAATTATAAATGAATAGTGAAAATACGGTTTTTAAGTTACGGGTGTTTAATGACATCATAATTGCATCATGATGATGTGATGAGATATTTTAAGGGATGGCCGAATAAAGGGGATGAATTATTGTATGAGGGGTCCCATGGGGCTAAAACCATGGGCAAGCCCATTTTTTTTCCAAAACCACCAATCAGGTGTCCTTTGGCCATTAATGCTTTGTCCCCTCACTTTCCCTATAAATACCCACCCTTCCCTCCGTTATTATTCACTCCCAACTCTCCCGCAACGATTATCTGGTATCATTACCTCCCATAGAGTCCTCCCAAGGTGATACCAATCCCTCAAGGTCCCAACCATTGAGTTTTAAGAGTTACGTTTTAAGGTAAGGGATCCTACCTCTCTCTTTCTTTCCAAGTACTCTCTTTTATGTCATATATTTTATGTTCCATATTGTTATGTTTGAGTTTGTTCTTTCATATTCATCCTACTGTCCATGTCATGTTAATATGATGATATATCCCCTCATTATCTCATAAATTCACTTTAAGAATGTTTAAGTGGTGCTGTTAGGCTGCCAAATTTTTAAGGGATTCTTTCAGCCTTCTCGTTTTCGAGATCTATTTCCATGTCCAGTCTTTAATGTTCCTCTTTATTATGTTGGGGGATGATATTTATATCAATAATACTTATCTTTTGTTTTCATATGATGAGAGACCCTATTTGATCTCATCAATTCAATTTTATTATGTTTTATGTGATGCCGTTAGGCTGCCGAATTTTTATGAGGTATTCTTCCACCCTTCTCATTTTTCAAGTACTATTTTCATGTCATTTCTTTCAAGTAACCGTTATTATGATGGGGTATGATCTTATATATCTATAATACTGTCCTCTTTATTTTAATATGATGAGATACCCGTCTATCTCTCATCAATTAATTTTATGAATGTTTAAGTGGCTCCGTTAGGCTGCTGAATTTTTACGGGATTCTTTCAGCCTTCTCATTTTAAAATTATATTTTCCTGTCAAGTCTCTCAAGTTACTTTTTATTATGTTGGGGTATGATCTCTATATCAATCATACTTATCTTTTATGTTCATATGATGATATTACCTATTTGATCTCTTCAATCCCTTTTTGAAGTTTTAAGTGACGTCGTTAGGATGCAGAATTTTCATAAAAAATTCTTATTTTTGCCTTCTTTCCATGTTTTTCATTTAATATGGTATGTATTTCAAATTAAATTACCATGTTATTGTATCTTCTATATTCTATTCACCTACATTTTTATGGATTATTTATGAGTATTTTACCCATGTTCCCTCTCTTTTCAATGTTTTCTAAAACCCCGAAACATAGCTGTTATGCTGCAGAAATTTTTGTCTCAAAATGGCTCTCTCTTTTTCTCAAATTATTTTAATTTATTAAGTTAATTCTCAAAAATCTTTATTATACAGGGGTATTAATATATATATCAAAATGGACTATATTAAATTCTTTAATTTACATTCATGAGACCTACTTTCCTTTTTCCGTGGGTTTAAAGTGACATATAGATCACATCTTTAAAGCTATTTTTTAAAATTTTATGACTATGAAATGAAACACATTTCTTTTCTTCTATATGGGTTATTTATTAATTTATTGATGATGATATATTTGTATCACATGATGATAAAAAAAAATTTAACATTGCACCCTGATAGTGCTCCAATGCATTGGGTAATGATGTAACCACTAGAGATTACAATTTTTACGATATCTTGGTGAGTAACCTTGGTAATTTTCAAATGACACCTTGGGGATGGACGTTGGCGATATGTTCATGATTGTATAAGTTTAATTTTGTAGCCACATCTTCATGTTATGAAACACATTATTTTAATTATGATATGCCTCATGATTTCTTCCTCATGCCTTAAAGTTCTTTTTCATGTGTTTATAGATATATCTCAAGTTCACATGTTAAATGTCTCCCCATGATTCCCTTACTAGGCCTTTTTCTCACCCTTTCTTTTGATGTATGTCCCCAGGTTATGAAATGTAGTAATGAACCTAGTATGAACATAAGGATAATACTTTCAAGTGTTTAAGAAGAATGTTTTATGATTTCATGTTTTAGGTTCCTGGTTTCCAAGACACTAAACCTTATAGATCCTCGGTTTTGTAAAATGTAATTAAAATTTTATGTGATAAAAATCTGGGATATTATATCTATATATATGTATAAATTATATAATCACCTATTAATTTGTTTTTCATAATTTTCTTTGAATTAATTTTTTTATTCTTATAATTTTTTTGAAACATTATTTCTTTCTTATTGGTTTTTATTTATAATTGTTCTTATTTATAAATGTTTTATTTATTTAATTTTTTCTCAATGAAATTGTTTTTTCACTAATATATTTTCATTTATAATTTATATTTGTATATATAATGAATTTTGATTAATTTTTACCTCACATGTTATTCATTTTGAAATTGTTTTGGAGAAATTTATTTAGTAAAAAATTGAATTTTTAAATTGCCTATTTTATATTTGATTAATAACAAATATTTAAATATTTTGATTATATGTTTTGACCATTATTTATAATTGATTTTTATAATAAAATAATTTTCAATAATATAATTATTTTATTATATGTTATTATGTTTAAAAATTATTCTATTTATATATATATTTAAATGTTTATATTTTTTAATATATGAAATGTTGAAATTTCAATCTTATGTATATAATGGATTGTAATTGGATAAATTTACGAAGACCCATTGATGAATATAAAAAAAGGAATTTATGATTTCTTGGAAATTTCTAAAATATATCTTAAAAATGATTAGGTTTTCTTTCCATTCATGAAGTATTTGAAGCTTATTAAATAAAATTCTAGAGAAATATAGTATCATCTCACTTTCTATGTTATTATCCATAATTATAGACTTTGGATTTGGTATGATAAAATAAAAGAAAATTCAACATCTAATGTTGATATAAATCTTAATAATGACACAGAGAATTGTATTTAAGAAGTAATTCATGATATATGAAATTAAATAATAAAAATACAACACCATTTGAATGACTATATGAAGATTATGACACACCACTATTCATAGGTTTAAATAAATATTATAGTGATATTTAAAATTCTGAAATTATTTAACATGAAAACTAGAAATGGGTGGAGTGGTAAAATATTTACATAATTTATTTAACATTAAAAGATATACTTCACAAAATAAATTAGATTTCAAATTCCTATTAGAATTAAAATGAAATATTTTTACTAATGGGATTAGGATATCAAATGATACATTCTTTCCCAAATGATTATGTGTTTCTTAGTAAGTTATATTATTTTTTAACAAAATGTCCTAAATTTAGGACATTACAATATAATATGAATACAAAAGTTAAATCTAATTCATTAAAATTTACCAACAACAAACATCCTTATAAGAAAATTTGGTACCTTTTAAGAATTACTCATTTGAAACATCTATTTGAAAATTCAAATGATGAACAAAAATTTATATTGAAAATAGATTAGCATATATTTCATGTAATCTTATTTCCAACTTTTGATTAAACATAGTGGATTATATTTGATAAAAAAAGAAAACATTCAGATGTGAAGTGAGAAACAACATAATAATACTCTGAATAGATTTATTGAGTCCATATCTATGTATTAGTATTCAACATTGTTCATGGATTGTTTTTTGTTGTTTACAACTTTTCCCAGTATATGTTTTTGAATTAAAAATATATTATAATGAGATCGATGATTTCTGGGCCAAAAAATTTATGAAATATATATATGGGTATCTTTATCCATTGATTTATGATTTGAATATTTTTATGGGAGATAGATGCTATTATTTTTTACGCAAACATGAAATATAATTTTATTTTATGTATTATAATAACATTCAATATAAAAGACTACAATACTTCTGAAATCATATCTGGATATAGTGTTAATGGATACAAATCATTTTTAATATGTGAAGAAGGGACTTCATAATATCAATTACAGAATGGAAGAGAGAAAGTGTACATGGTATATTGAATTTTTTTTATTTTATCAACCTTATGATAGATTTTAAAATCTATTTAATTTTTTGTATGATTATAATATCCCCCATACACGTTTTTTGTTAAATAATATTATGATAATGTTAAATGTATGGATTTCACATTTTGAATGAAATGAAGTTCAAGTCAACCGAAAAATATACAGAAGAAATATTCTATTTTATTCAAACTAATTTAATATATTTTTAAAAGATAAAACATATCATCAAAATTATGTATATTGAGAAATACATAAACTATAAATTGAGTGGAAGTCTATTATACATAAAAAGAAAGAAAAAAAGATGAATTTCATGCTAATGTAGACATTATATCCCTTAGAATGTTTTTTGGAGTTAACTCTTGCTATGAAAGGAAACAAATCATATTCACCTTTATCATGTAATATGTTAACATAGAGTGATAAGATAGTTTTTTTAATCCATGGTATAAATGTAAATTTTGTATAATCTTCAAATGTGAAATTTTTAGTTTCATTAAATGATTTTAAATTAAAAGGTATGAAATCTCATAGTTTTCTTGTATTGAGGAATCAATTGAAACTTGTTTCACTATGTGGTATATTTCTAACTAATATCATAATGAATACAATCTAGTTATGTTATTTTTTGGAATCCATTTGTTTCAAATTTTTTGATCAAATTTTTGTATAGGAGTTATATAATGATGTTGAACTTATAATGTTTTAACTAGCAATACATTTCCCGCAAATTGTTTTTTATATAATGGTTAATCAAGTGATTCATTGGTGTATGAGATAAGAATATGCAGGCCAGTTTATTTTCATTAGATGTATCTTTGTTGATGATATTTAGAAATTGTAAAGGGATATGTTAAACATCATCATCGATCAAAGGACCCAATTGTTAAAAAATATTTATTAGAATATGTTATTCATCTCTGTACTAATTATTTGTATGATGTGAATGTTATTGGTCTTTCCAATTCATGCAATTTGATAGTTTATAGTGAGGGTAGACATATTTATGGATTAAAAAAATCTCATTACCTATTATGAATTGATCTAAGAACATTTATACATTTTGGAAATCATAGACGAGGTTAAATAATATATATTTATAAGCGATCACATATTTATATATAAAAGATATGATATCTGAAAAGAAATGAATATTAGTTGATCATTGAGCCTAAAAAGACATATGTTTCATGGGTTAATGATAAAAGAAAATAGAAATTTATTTTCCTAAAAACATAGAATTGTTTATAAGGGAATAATATATTATTTGGATCATATGGGCTTGTTTTAATATTAATATAAACACACATTACAATAAAAATTATTCAAAAAATACTACTATTCAATATATTGATGTAATGTTTGTTTCTCAAGCACTACATTTTTTAGGTGAAAAAGATATCTACACAATTTCAGCATCAATGATATATTTTGGAGTTCGTTAGGTTATATGGGAAATTTAATATACTAATTTTCATGTTTCAGTGATTATGGGTTACATAGATTATTGTAAAAGTTCATTGAAACAAGATTATTATGGATTTACACTCATTGATATGAATATATTTATTTGAAAAGTGGAACAATTTATCATAGTGACACATGTAAATAAAATTTTTTATGGTATTGATAGATTAAATGATCAGGGGGTTTTTTCAAATGAAATAAATTCATTTCGGTGATGATGATGATGATGATTTTGTGTATTTATTTCAGTTATTCTCATCTATAGCATGATTTCATGATGGTAACAACAATAACAATGTAGATTTAGTCTATTTTGTATGAAATAATCACACTCAATGGATTTTGGAAAAAACTAAAGTACCCGCTAAATTATTCAAGTAAATATTTATAATCTATTTTTCAAGATTGACATCCATATTTTGTATTTTATATTTCCTATAATTTTTTTATTTATAATTTTATTTCATTATAACGAGTATTGATTAATTATTTTATTGCAACCTATTTTTATATGGAAATTAGTTTTGAGAAATAAATTACTTGTTTTAAAATTTTTCATGGTTAAATTATATTTTCTTATATGTACATATATGTTTCTGTTCAATATTGTAGTGCTAAACCTATTTTCACTACCATAGACTATGTTCAATGTCATTCATGATCAATTTACATTATAATTTTATCAGTTATTATTTATATAATTGAAGGTTAATGAATTATCATTTAGTTTAAAAATAAATTCATCAAATCAATTTTTATATACATGTTATTATCAATTATAAATTTTACTATTAAATTTTTTTTAATGTTTTACATTATGTAGAATTATAAAACATTTGTGAATGTAAATTATTTTATTTGTAACTATTTTTATTTATAATTTTTTTTATATATACATTTTTTATCATTATAATATGATTGTTGTTAAAATAGTTTTTTTCATCACTTATTTCATTTATAATTATTTTATATATTAGGAATAATATATATTATTACTGTTATTTAGATTTAATAAAAAATTGTTAAACATAATTTTGTTGTGGTAGCATAAATCTTTGAAAATGATAGACCTTCAGGCAGTGGAACCATTTAATCATAATTTTCATGTACATATAAATCTAAAGTAATAAAATTATTTAATGAAATTAAAAATATATAATTTAAAATTACTTGCATAAAATATTATTATCCATGAAGGTAATGACTAAATTTGGTTTTCATGGGATTACACATTTACCAAAACATTAACTCACACAATGAGAGAAAAATGTGGTAATTAACATTTATGGGAATAGCATACCAACTGGCCTAAATACCACGCAATATAGGACATACCTAGAAATAGAAAGCCATTATAGGATAAGTATTTTATTCCTTAATTTGTAGAGATTTATCAAGTAAAAAAATAGTTTAAATGTTTTTTAATTTCCATTATTTTATTCATTCAATTATATTAGATTATTAACTATCTAAATATAAAAGGAAATAATAAAAGGTGTTTGTTGTTTATGGAAATAATATTGGGTGATTTTAAGAATATATTCCCTTAAACATATATTTTTGGTAGTAAAAAGTATAATGATAAATCCCCTAATCATGCTTTTATTGTTAGGGAGATGGGGAAAAATTTTGTCTCCAATTTGGAAGGGTGACACTTGTATGGTGTGTTTTTTTTTCGTTGTAAAATTTATTTTATTAATTATTTTTCATTAATTTATAAATCATTAATATTTCTAATCTTTCATTACTCTATGAAATATCCCCAAGACATTTCATCTCAAAATTTACACCCTCATATATTTTCATGAGGAGGGTATCTACTATTAGAGGAACAAATTATTGCTGAAAAAACAAGTGAATAATTATTCAATTAACGTAGTGGATCTAATCAGTCTCCACTAAACCCTCCATATCCCCCCACTCATCATGAGGAATTTAAAATTATGTGAATTTTAAAATGGGGAAAGTAATTTAGTGCTCCATCAAATAATGTTTCTTATAAAATGATAAGTAATTTATTGTTACTCTTCCTCAATATTGGTATTTAATAAATTTATCTCACTAACATTACATTTGAAAATATAACTTTGAGGCACCCTTAAAGATAAAATGTCATACAGTACCTTTATCCCTAGGGGTTGCAAAGACAATAATTTCATTTCTTTAGGGAATCCAAAATACCTCAACCAGTTTAGAGTGTATTAAGAGGGTGTTGAATTTCAATGAAAAATCATGCCCCTTGTGTGATATTGATGGGGTCGAATATAGGGATGGAAAAAATATTTTAATTCGAAGTTGTGGAACATGAATATTTTGATCGGGGATAAGATTAAATTGTCTATATATCTGATTATTACATTTGAAATTTTATATACACAACATGAACAACCTTCCTAACCCAATTTTCATCCACCTCATTCAGACCTGACCATATACTATGAGTTTCATCTGGGGGATTTGCATGTAAATGGTGTAATATATAGATTTATACATCATCTGGGAGATTATATACATCATCCACAAATGTAGATGAGTCATTAAAGAGTTGCGGTACATGATACTATTGATCCAAATATTCATGTTTTGATGCCTACAACGGAGGTTTCAATAGTTAGACAGAGTGTGAACCACTATTTCTTTAATCATCAAATATTTGTCATCAACTTACATACGAGGTAAGAATTTTATTCATTTATTATTTATCATTACATTCAAAATTTATTCTGATATTTTATTACACATACCTTATATAAGAGTATCTATAATCAATAGAATCTCTATAGAGGAAATGACAATTTTTCCTTCTAGTACCATCATATAATCCTAAATATACTTATTTTTTAATAAATTTATCACATTTTTCTCATATATTATATAATTATTATTCTTTTTCAATAATTTATCATAATTTTAGAGAATATTATATGTCAAATATTTTATAAAAATTCCATAATGGGTTTTTAAAGGGTAATTAGCTTAGTGTACCATTGTTGCAGTTATTTATAATGTAATTAAAATATAATTTTTAATTTATTTTAATTAATTAATCATATAATATTTTTAAAAAATTAGTTTATATTATAATCAGGTGTCTCCACAAGCATTTCACCTAATACGATATCAAATTGGATTATGGGTTTATCAACACAAAATAAATTTCAACAAAAGTGAAACATTTGAGCAAAGAAGCTAGCATTAAATTTTTTTTAGAATGATTAAAAACACAAAGATCAGAGTTTGGGGTTTTCCATTACTTTACGGGCAATAAAAAATTTATATTTATGAAACACTATTATTTATACTATTATGAATTTTTTATATTGTCTAATTTAGTGTACTTTGGATTTTGGTTTTATTATTTCTAAAATAATGTAATGTATATTGGTTATGTTATTTATTAGTTGGTGTTTGAAGATCATGTACATGTCGTTAATTAAGAAAGTATTATTTAAGGATTTTAGTTATTTTATCTTATATTTTAACATTATATCGATTTTCATTATTAATATTTTATATTTCAAAAATTCATGATTTGTTTTCAAATTTGATTTCAATACAATAGTAAAACCTAAGAAAAATGATTTTTTTTTGTGATTTCTCGGGTAGATAAATTATGTAGGAGTGAATACAATGTTTTTCACACATGTCTTCAATTTTAATTTTTAAAATATTATTGCATAAATTCAGTGTTATCATAAAAAAGGGTTTTTCAAATTCGAATATAATCATTTATTATTCGTTAGAGAAATATTCATGACCAAGGTAACAATAAAATTTTAAAATGGATAGCTTCATTATGATAATAAAAATTTAATCAAACATGTTATATTTGAAATTTTTAACACTTTTATTTTACAGTTTTTTATGAAGGTACTTTGTATACATCCAAATACATGATTCAACTTGAAACATTATTTTCCCAAAATTTTCTATGATTTAATAATTTAGATATTACACTTAATTATGTGTATATTCATTAATTTTTTTGAAAATGTTCTCAATGATTTTTGTTTCTCTTGTTCTGTTTCTTCTTGTTTTCCTTGACATAGTTATGTAGATTGTGTTTTAATGTGTGGGATTGCATTTTTCAATTATTTATAAAAATAAATAAAATGTTATATGTTGATTTTTTAGATAATTTATTTGAAAATAACTCCTAGAAATTGGTATAAATTTGACATCATTATTTTATAAAACTAACATTGAAAGGCCAAATATAAGGCTTTAAATTTAATTTTTACTAAAAAATGGTGTCCAAATAATTCATGTAAGGCTATAAATGTTTGTTTCATGAAAATATAACATTGAATTCAATCTATTTATAGAACTATTCTATGGATTTCAAGGATGTATTTATGATAATCAATCAAGAAATATCAATTTTCAACATTGCTTATGTAAATGTCATCTATAAATCGACATTGAATTGTAAAAATAATAATGTTAAATGATTTTTCCCCCTAGTGTTACTAAAATTTATTATATGTAATGTATTTTGGGATGATTAAGTTTATATAGATGATAATATCCTAAGTGACACAATAAAATACACCAAGGAAGAATGTGTAAATCCCCTGGGGCGGGGGTACTAAATAAATGAGGCAAAATACATTTCCTTGAGAATATAAAAATTTCAAGACAAGTAGTGTGTAGGATAATTAATTGATAATTAATATAATTGATGAAACATGAAAGTGAGACACAAATAAAAAATTTAACATAAGGTATTTCTCATAATTGGAACACTTGTCTTATTGAGTGCATATTTATTAGG
The DNA here is from genome assembly GCA_963277665.1 of Viscum album. NCBI lineage: Eukaryota > Viridiplantae > Streptophyta > Magnoliopsida > Santalales > Viscaceae > Viscum > Viscum album. Next base: position 1,871,888,993 of record OY728159.1, read on the forward strand.
TTATTAGAGGTTAATATATTACCAAAAAAAATTTATGTTTTTATTAGTAAAAAATATGTGACAGGTTTTGGAATATTTATCAAGAATCCTGAAAATATATTATTTAAAATCCAATGGATCATAATCAATAATTATTATCAATAATATTATATGATCTTACATTACCTTGATAAGGTGTCTCTAATGAATATATATATGGTTTACCTTATTTATTCTATAAAGGAAAACCCTAATTACATATTGAAATTATACCATGATGATGTTGAAGAGAAAATATTGGCATCATGTATTGTATTCATGAAAACATCAAATTTATATTTTGATTAAAAATCATAATATAACTCCTAGAATTATGGGGTTATGCTTCTTTTTCTTCACATCCAAAACATTGGTATCATGTCTCATTTAATACCACATAAAACATTCAACCAATTATATAAAACCCACACTGATCACTCATGTATTTCAATTCAACATCACCTTTGAATAATATTTTTAAGATTAAAATTCATTTAAAATCTTCATAAAATCATTGTGGTACGACACAATTCAACCATATATATCATTTCAACCACAAAATTATTGTATTGTCACAAATATTCTATGGCCTAAGCATAGTGGATTAGTATTATTAATGTTAAATTAACATCTAAATTGTTGTGTGACTTTATATTATTAATTCCCAACTATGAAACTATCTTGGCTCCTTAATCCTACACATATTACAACATATAATATCTATTATGATAAATATGTAAGAGTGAAACCAAAATATCTCTTCAAATAACTATAGTGGAATCATCACACCTTACTATGTTATTTTAAAAGTATATAAATATTACTCGTTTAAAAGTCCATTATAGTGTAAAAGAGTTACTATAATGATTTAATTTTGTTGGACTACTCTAGTTTTATTGCGCAAAAATCTTTCATAACTATGATATTTTTGATTTATAAAGACATATTGTGTTTAATCATGTGAAAATATAATCATAAACTCTAGTGAGAATGTTTACATCATTAAATAGAATTATATTTTTTTTGTAAAGTATGAGATACTGATACATGTATTATCTATAGACCAGTCACTGATACATGAGTTACCGACAACATAAGCTACTGATGAGTTGAGTCACCGACCGAGCGACTTAGATTATCTACCAAGGATGACCTACCATACCCTAACCAACCAACAACTGAACCTACCGATGCATGACTTATCGATATTACAAACACCAGAGGTACTGATGCCTGACAAAATGATACCTAACTTATCAATGGCTAATCTACCGATAGCTTGACCTACCAATGCATCAACTACCAACACCTATCATATTGATGCATGACCGAACAATGTATGACCTACCGACAGACAGACTCATAGAAATCATAAGTCACTAACATCATTAGATGTTAATAGTCTTACATGCTAAAAAAATGAGTCATTGGTGATCTATCTTAAATTCAAATTAATAATAATTGTCATATTTATGAAAAAATGTACTTCTTATTATAATAATGATCTTTTTGGTCTTTATAGAAATTTTCAGATACGAGTATGAGGAATGAGGTACTTGTATGTGATAGAGATCACGTTCCTTGTTGATCATACAGAGATAAAATAAAGCACATCAGTGAATGGAAATCTAATATAGATTAGTTCAATAAGAAATTGCATGACATGGAATCATGATCTATCAACCAAATATGCATACCAAGAAGTTTTTTTGATGACCATGACGGTCCAAAGGAAACACTATAACAACCACTTGAAATACAAGAAAACATTGAGGAAAGAATATTCTAACCAACTAGAACTAAAAAAGGAAGAAAAAACAGCTCTCTCGTTTTCTATCTATTTCCTTCAATCAACTGCAGCTTCATTTATATTATCTTGATGGAGTCCATAATGTTTATAAAATATCACACATAGAATTATAAACCCTTATTATCTTTATCTAAATCTCTATAAATTATTTTACATATTGAGTAGTGTGTGTCTTTATTTTTAAACAATCAATAACACCTATGATAAACTTGACGATACAAATATATCTTCACCAAATAATTCTTTTAGAAAATAAATAAACACGGATAATATTGGAAGAGGATACTACATGGGATGTCTCTTTTTTTAAACTCTCATGAATAATATGAAAGATATTAAGTGAATTGGATAGTTTGTACACTTTTTTACCCCAATATCAGGCGTGGATCAAGTTTAATTAAAATATATTTCTTGGTGGTAGGTGATCACCAAGTAGAGAGGATTAGGTCTTGATTTGAGACTGAACCTCTTTTTCACTTCTGCTGTGTGTTTCTCATTTTTGGTTCTCTGTGTTTCTGTAACTACTTCATAAATCATAACTTTAATTTTATAGTTAAAATTTGTTATTGTCTATATTGGAAATTTTTTTTAAACTATTTCAAATTTTATGATATTGAATTATATTGTTATTAATGAGAACTAATTAATCATTTAGAAATTTTTTGAACAAAAAACTGGTATAAATCTGCTACTTTGGTTGACTAGGATATTTTTTTAAATTGGGGAACTTTCAATGGTTTTTTATATAATATTTTATCAATACAAGTCTCTTTTTTAAAACTCAATTAACACTATATTGTGTTTCATACTCAAACCAACATTTGGTATCATGGGATTTAAAAGTTTTAAAAAAAAATCCACAGTGAATTAAGTTGTGATTATAAAGTTATCTAAGTTTATATCAATTCTAAATTTGTAATTCTTTTAAAAGAATATTTTATTCATTAATATAGAACATATATAGAAAGGTTATGTTATAAACAGACCTCCCAATTTCAATGGAACAAATAATTCTTGGTGGCGAATTAAAATGAAAATGCATTTAGAATTTATGGGTTTTAAAATCTTGTCATCCATTGTAGCTGAATATAAGATTCCTTATATTGTTAGGAACACATGGTTTGATTCCACCAATAAATCCTATAGTTTTTTTAAATATATGAATATAATATTGTTCTCTTTATGGGGATGACTAATTTAAAAGGATTTCTACAACTAAAACATCACATGATTATTTTGATACACCAACCGTTTCACATGATGGAAGCACTAATGTCCAAGAGGTGATTCATAATACTTTTATTATTAAATATGATAAACTTATGATGAATAATGTGGAACCTATTTTTAACATGTATCTCTAGATCAATGAGATAGTGAAAACAATGTTGTCTTTGGGAAAGGAAATCAGATCCATAGAACAAGTATCATGAATTCTCATATTCAAACCATAAAGGTGGAGAGGAATCTTTGTGCCAATTAATGAATCCTAATACATCAACACTATATCTAAAATGGATCAAAAAAAAAATATAATGATGTTTGAGGATGATATAATGGTCAATATAAAATATGATGAAGAACCAAAGAGATAATTAGTGGCTTTCAAACCCACTACCTCCAAACATGAATAGAATGTACAAGATCATGTAGAAACTTTTAGTGAAGATGAATCACCATGTGATAGTGACGAGGAGATGGATCATTTTACCTACAGATTTTAGAAGATATACAAAAGGAATAAGTTAATTAAGAATCCCATTTTCAAAGGTCAATTTGAAAATAAGGTAAATCGGAAAAATTATTGGAAGGGAAATAAAAATACTAACGAAATATCCATATATGAGTGTAAGAGAATAGGTCATGTAAAAAATGATTTCCCCAAATTAAATTTATAAAAGAAATATGATGACAATTATATAATTTAAAAAATTTAAATGAATTTCACCTGGAGTTCTTTTGAGGACATCTTTATTGAATCTAAATATTCACATGAGGAAAAGGTTGGAAAATCCAATATGTGTTTCACAAAAAAATTAAGAGGTAGAAATCAAACCTTCTATACGAATATCTTATTATGTTACTGGTGAATTTTATTTTAAAAATATGAAATATGATGACATGTTTAATACTATAAAATTATTGTTGATACATTCAATAAAATGAATGATATGTATAAATCATCCATGAAACAAAATTCTCGTAATGATTCTGTTGAATATGAACATACTGTAGAAAAAGAAAAGAATGATCAAATGATTCATGAGAATAATGAACAAAAATTTATTAATGTGGAATTATTGAGTGATATAGAGAATTTCATAAATGGTAATGGTACCTTATTTAAAATTCATGAAAAAAATATTACTCTTAAATATACAATAGTTATTTCTTATCAACCTAGAAAAGGAAGTTTGTAAAAAATAGTTTTTCATCTAAATCTAAAAAATATGGATATATGACCAGTTCTAGAAAATCGACTACAATTTATAGTTCTAGAACATCTTCAATTGATTCCTATTTTTCTGGACCAAATAATGTTTATTTTTCTATGACATTACATTCTTTTTACTGGAAATCCATGAAGAACAAGTGTGTTCCTAGAGCATTAATTACTAATATTACTGGACCCAAGCAAGTATAGGAACAAAAATATTTATTTTATTGTTCTATTAGTATAGGAAATGTGGTTATAGAGCTCTTGTAAAATCCTATTGTACATTGATAGTGGATTTTCATGACATATGTTAGGGGACTATTAAAACCTCAAGAATCCAATAAAAATTTATGGTGGGAATTTCACCTATGGTTATAATGATAAAGGAAAAACAACTCACCTTCACCAAATTGGTAACCCAATCTTAATTTTAATTTCAAGAGTTCTTTTTATTTATGGTCTTCAGTATAATCATCATATAATTTCACAATTATGATATTATATATTTCATGGTAAATTTTAAAAATGTGCTTGTAATTAATTTAATTATAATGATTATTTAATATTTACTAATTTTATAAATGAGAATTTTTAGGCTCTATATATGGATTCTTTAGTTTCTCAACCTATTTTTGTCTTATGAGATTTTCACAAAGAATCTTGCATTTCGAAAAGGAGACAATGACACAATAATATTCACTCCCATAGACAAATTAATAGAAAATTATTAGTCGTGGATATACCTAAATTCTAGTATCCTAATGATAAAATATATAACCTTTTCAAAATGGTAAATAATAGAAAATATAATTCAAACCAAATAAAGAAGTGTCCAATTTTCATCCACTTTAGTGGGTTTAGATAGACATTTTTTTAACTTCTACAGTTTCTAGTTTAAATGGGACACATTATGTCAATGTTATAGTTGATGACCTTTAAATATATATTCAGACAATATTTCTATCTCATAAGAGTGAATATTCTTCACACATCACCAAGTGTTCTAGAACTATAGATAACATAAGTGTCCTTATAATTAAATCCTTAATAATTGGTCATGGTATTGAGTTTGAGAATCAATATTTTGAATCTTTTTTTTCAAACAATTCTATATTAATAACTTCTCTCCTCTTAGAGAACCCTAGAGAAATGGAGTTGTCAAAATATAGAATAGAACTTTAAAAGAAGTTGTTAAAACTATGCTCAATGAGTACGAGAGACCAATTTACTTTGGGGTAGATGATGTGAATAAAAAATATTTTATTGTTAATAATTATTTAATTAGACCAATGCTTATGAAAATGACCAATGATATATGGAATAATAAGAAACCGAAGGTTTATTACTTTAAAAAAATGGTGATTTTATTTATCATTAATATAAAAGATTATATTTCCATGTTTGAGACCAAAATTGATGAAAGATTTTTCTTAGGTTGTTCAACATATAGATAATCCTATAGGTCCTTTAATAAAAGAACTCTGTGGGTAGATGATTTTTTACATATCATATTTGTTGAAATAGAGCCACATGAACTGAAAACATACCATCATAATATTACGATGATCAATCAAATATAAAAAAAAAATTAAAATTTACGACCCAAATACTAAGAAAGCTGTGAAATCCCCTACTTCTGGGAAGTCTCCAAACTCTACTCATAGTGAACTCAAACCATTAATAGAACCGAAAATAACTATCTTTTCTTTTTCTGGATCTATAAGAACTATATGGAATCATCCTTATGATATTGTAGTTGGAGACATAGGAAAGGGTACATTGACTAGAAATTCACTTAGGAACCTTTTGAACATCAATGTTTTTTTCACAGCTTGATCCAAAAAAATTCAATTATGTAATCCATGAAATTTTTTTGGAAATTGATATGCATGAAGAATCAAATCAGGTTGAAGAAATAAAGTATGGAAACATGTGGATATAAAAAAATACATCTTGAATATGGGCAGTAAATGGGTCTTTATAACAAAGTTTATGAATTTGATACTATAGTGAGAAATAAAGACAGACATGTTAAAAATTATATATTCAAGAACATGTATTTGACTATGAAAAAAATATTAAACCACTTGGTAGAAATGATCCCATTAGAATTTTTCAATCATATGAAATGGATGTCAAAAGTGGATTTAAAATTTTCCCTATAATTAATGATGTTTTTTGAACAATCCCCTTGTTTAAAAAACCAACATTTTCAAAAACTTGTATTCAAATTATCAACAGATTTTTATGGACTAAAACGAGATATAATAGCTTGGCATGATAGGCTCACCACATTTCTTATTTCAAAAGGATTTGCAATAGATGTTGTTGGCCCTACTCATTATATAAAAATAATTTATAAATATGTTTTAATTATTCTAATAAATGATGATGGAATTATTCATGGATATTCTAAAAATTATTAATGTGTTGATTTTTTAAAAATTATTCAATGTGAATTTTAAATGAGTTGAATGGGAGATATTAATTTTTTTTGGTGGATTCAAAAAACATTAAATATAAATAATGTATTATTATAAATCCAATTATGTTAACTATATATATTTTCAAAATGATTTGGCATTGGTATCACTAAAAATAGTTAAACTCTAATGCATACCACCTGTAAATTGGATATTGAAGAATGTAGAAAATATATTGATCAAAACAATTACAATGGGATGATAGGATATATACACTACTAGACTGCTAGCTGACATGATATTATGTTCAGTGTGTGGATGTTATCACATTTTCAAGAAAATCGTAATGAATCTCATTTAACTGAAATTAAATGAATTTTAAAATACTGTAATAATTATACCAACAAACGATTGTTCTATCCTAGAGGAAACCCATTCGATTTAGATAGTTATTTTTATGTTGATATTATTTTTGAATGATAGATAAAAATGAACCATTGGAACATGTAAAATTTTGTAAAAGACTCTAGTATCATGGTGCAGTAAAAAAAGAAAAATTATGTTGCATTATCTACAACAAAAGATGAACAAATAGCTGTTGGTAGTTGTTGTGATCATATAATGTGAATGAAACACAATCTATTATATTATAGATATCGATTTATATATTTACTTGTAAAATGTGGCAATAAAAGTGATGTCAACATTTCTAAAAATGTAGTTTCAAACTCAAGAATAGAACATATTGATGTACAACATCAGATTTTGTGAGATAATTTTTAAAAAAGTGATATAACACTTGATTTCATAAGAACAGACTACCATCTTTCTGTTATTTTTAATAATCCATTAAATTTTGAGTTGATGAGTTACATCAGACATGAGTTTGGAAAGATCAATTTTTAATGAATCACTGATGATATCTCACTAGCGTAACTCACAGATGATGTCTCACTAACATGAATAACCCTTGATGTCTCACCAGTGCGACTCACCGATTATGTCACCATGATGTGAATTATTGATGATATATCCCTGAAATGACTATCCAATTATTTCTCAATGATGCAACTTACCGATGATGTATCCCTGACATGACTCAATGATGTGTCTCACAGACTGATATTTATTTTAATATTATAATTTTTTATATTTGGTATTTGAAATAATATGTTTTAATTTTTTTTAACTGAATTTAGTATTTTCTCGATTCAAATACATAAATAATATAATTTTTGGTTTATCCTTCTTATTTACTCACTCTTCACATTGTTACTCATGAAATATTACCCGTGGACATGTCTCTCTCAAGATGGTACCTTTCTCTCTCAAACCAATCAAATTGATCCTTTAATGCCTCCAGATATGTATGTCCTTCAAGGATTTGAGGATAAGTCACATCCATATAATAATCCAATATGATAATCTAGTTGACCTAAGACAAAGCCTAAATCTATTTATCCAGAACTCATGAACTATATTGTATCACCTAATAAAGAAGTGAATTCAATATGGAAGTTGTATGGTAAGTCCCTTCTGTTGAATTTTATTCATTTCCAAGACTTGATGGAGTGGTTCTCCAATAATAAGAGACCATACATCGAAGGCTAGTGCATGTGTTCTACCTCAATAATTAGTTTCTACTATAATGAGATGAGGTGTTCTGGATGATGTCAATAATATGTGGAAGAAGAGTTTATTTTGAAACCAAGCATTTGGAAGATTTAATAAAGGTACATCATGAATGTATATGTGACGATCATTAGGGGAGTGTAACTCCCACTACTGATTTCATTAGCAATGAGGCTGCTCTAGCATGGTAAACTAGAACTGGAGAACATAGAAGACTAATTAAAAATGAGTTGGATGGTGAGAGTAGGTTTAGGTTTAAATTCATCCTACACCATTTGTGTCCAAGGAAAGAATATTTTTCATCCCTTAAGGTTCAAGATGTTTATCTTTTTTATCAGTTGATTAGTGGATAATAGGTAAATTTGAATAAATATCTAATGGTTCATATTAGAGAAATTATCAAGCCTTACTGCAAGAAAATCTATTTATTTTACCAAAATATTATCACTGCCATGTTGAACGACAAAGCCTTTATAATTGAAAGGGGGAAACTATATCATTTCATGATAGTTTCTACATAAATAATGTTCTATGTAGTAGGCTGAAGATTAAATGGAGCCCATGGAATAAAATATTTGTTTAGAACAATGATAAGATATATGAAGACATTAATATCATTGACAACCCTTTAATATTATGGGATATGGAAGACACTGGTCTTGGAACTAGTGGCGTTGGTGTCTATTATCCTGAGGGGGTGGCTAAGGAAATTCAACGAGTTGAATTATAAATTGATGAATGAAGTTATCCTAACATTTAAGATTAGACAAAGAGGGTCACATATGCATCTGCCAGTCCACCAAAACATCTAACTAAACCAAAAACAATTTAAAATAAAGAAGAAAATGACGTGATTGAAGAGTATGTGCAAGTTGTGTATGAAAGTAGATTAGATAGTGAAGATGAATTTGGAGAATAAGAATGAATTAAAGTAATGAAGGAGTTGAGGAAGATGTTGATGAAGATGAGGATGATGTTTAAGATGAATAAGATGATATAGAAACCAATGAATGTTGAGGAAAAGATATATTTGAAAGAGACGGTGGATAGATTGATAGTTAAAACGGTGAATCAGATCATACTAATGAAGATCAAGGTGCTAATACAGAACCTGTTGGCACTGCTTTTGAAGAACCTGAACAATATTTCACACGACATTTAGATCCTCATGCTAATGTGGAAAAAGACACGGAATCCCACAATTCTCCTGAGAAATATATACTAGAAGAGGCAGTGAGATCTTAAGACTCCTGCACCTATATAAATTTATTATTTAGTTTCTGAAGTGGAAAGGTCTCCTATTGTTCTAATTCAATAAAAAAATCATGGTTATGCTGTAAGAGATATACTTGTATATCATGTGAGGGAGTTAGTGTAATTGAGTAATATGACATCATCTGAGGGGGAAAGATCAGTTAAAAATTCCTAGGTTGTTTTGATAACTCTTTTTGATGATATGATAGTACCTATATGGAAAATTGATCTTGGATATGTAACCCTTATATTTCACTATCGTAATCCAAATTATAGGGGAGATTCTCCTACTCTTATTCCTATGGATTCTTATGAGCCCATTGATTATGTAACTAATGCTAATTTTAAAACTTTTAGATAAGAGATATTGGTTGTCATAAGATCTTCCTCATCACAACCACCTACTCATGTTTCTAGAATTACTGACAGAGATGCATAATTGATTACCAAGAGAGTTTTATCTCAGGTTGATCGAGGACTTATTTTTCTTGTTGCAGCAGCTCTCACAGACAATCAAAAAAATGAGAAATGAATTAGTGTATATGGTATCATCAATTATCATGTGGTCCGCTGAATATAAATAATCTTTGGATAGGGTTCATAATGCTCTTGGAGACACCTTTTCATAATCTTATAATTATGATTCACCTCCTCCTCCAACACTTTATCTGAAAATTTTGAAATCTATTGTAAAATATGTAGTAACAAGTGCTCCTAATGTTGTTCTATATCGGACTCCTATTTTTTATGTGAACTAGTTAAGGATAGGAATTGGAGATATAGTAAATGGTACAACTAGCTCTGCAACTTCTATTTCTCACTCACCAGATGTTGATATGGTTACAATAGTGATTATAGAAGAGCTATATAAAATAATGGATCAAACTGACTTGATATTCTATACAAAATTATTAAACGTTATTATAATATTTATGACATGGTTAGGTTTTTTACGAAAGGGGATTAAATTGCTCATGAGTAAATTACCATGATGGTAGATCTATATTTAATGAGGGTTTATACAAAACATCAGCTAAACCGTCACTTCTTTTATTTATTGGAGAATTTGATTTAGCCTCTAGTGACCAAGGATTTCAAAGACAAAGTTCATATGTTAAAATATTTTACTCCTACTCTTGAGTAAATAATTGAAATTAAATACAACTTTGAGAAATATATATAATATTGTGGTGACATCATCAAGGATTTCAATAATCATCTCAAGACATACATGCACCATCATAGAACAACTTTTGATTATTTAGCTACGGCTCCCATCTGGTTTAGACTGTCTCCTTCTACACATTTTTTCCTTGTAACCATGGCCCTGATTAGGCTCTGAGTCAGATCAGAGCAACCATTCACATGAAAACAAGACCTCATTAATCTTCTAGACTGAGCTTAGATCCTTTTTTTTCTATAGGAGTACCACCCCCTTAACCCATTATTTGAGTTTTCCCTCCCAAAAATACAACTTCTATCCCTACTGCTTCTATTTTTAATTCCTTTCACTCTCATAAGGGAAAAGGGAAGACTGAAAATTCTGAGAAGAAGTAGTGGGATCATTTTTTATATGGATTTGATGAACTTATTTTTTGTACTATTTGTGTTATCCCCAGTACTACCTGATTAATAAAATAATCTATTTCATTTCACCTCATTTTTATATAATTATATGTTTGTTTAATGTTCCCCTTTTCATAATGCCTAAATGGGAGATTTAATATGGAATATCTATCAGGGTGAGCATATCATTGAGCATAATATTAAAAGGGAACATATAATTCAAAATGAAAATTAAACAACTAATTTGATTTAGAATAAGTGGATTTTTCCCTGATCATCATATATTATTTATATTAGTTTGGTATATAATTCTTTGATTTTTTATCATTAAAAAGGGAGGTGTTTTTGGACATTTCTAGTTTTAATGCTCACAAATCGTGCTTAACTAGGCTAATTCTTATTTTTAAAAATAATCGTATTTAATCATGTTAAACTATAATTATAACCTACGGTGTTACTATTTAAATCATAAAATACAATTACATATTTTAGTTACATATGAGATACTGATACATTCCATATTGATAGACAAGTCACTAATATAAGGTCTACCGATGAAATAAGCTGCTAATGAGAGGAGTCACTGATAGAGTGACTAAGAATTTTTTAAAAGTATGACCTACCGACACTTGACATACTAGCAGCTCGACCTATAGATTTATGACTTAACAATTCCTGACATACTGACAACGGACAACTTGACACATGGCCTGCCAATGCTTGACCTACTGATGCCTGATTTATTGATAGCCTAACCTACCGAGGCATGGCCTCCTAAAACCTAACATACTGATGTTTGACCTACCAGCACATAACATACCGATGAACTAAACCAATGACAGTTTAAGTCACTGAATGTCTTAGATGTGGATAACCTATCATGATGACAAACTAAGTCACTGATGATATTCCATAAATTCAAAATTAATTCTAATGGCCATATTTATGAAACATAGTAATACTTATTATATTAAAGACCTTTACTATCTTTTGTATACACTATTAGAGACCAGTTTGAGGTATGTGGTACCTTCATGTGATTGAGATCAAGATAATTGTTGATTCTATATGGATAAAATCAAGCTCCTAGGTGAAATAAAAGAGTATAGAGATATTTTTTTGAACAAGAAACCACACTCTTTTGAAAAATGATCTTTAAACTGACTATGTATAACAAGAGAAATTTTTTATAACCAAAAAGGTAAAAATGAAACACTGCAGCCACAACTTGAAAGACAAGAACACATTATGGAAGGAATCTACTACACTAGTGGAAAATGATCATAAAAAACAACTCTCTATCTTTCATTCTATTTCCAACAGTCAAATCCAACATCATTTATATCATCCCAAATTAATCCAGAAGCTTCTAAGTAAATAATAATGAGCATTGTAAACACTTATTATATTTTTATCTCCCTATGTACATTAATTTTCATTTCAAGGTGTGTGGTTCACTATTTTTTAACAGACATTAAATCCTAAGCTAAACTAGAAGAATCAAATTTTTCATCATCAACTAATTCCTTTACACATTACATTCCTACGAATAATAGAGGATGACATCCGTGCATGGCCTTCATGTTTTTTATACACTCCCATGAAAACTGTTGAAGTGGTATAATGACCAAGACAATTTTTCATACTATAGTTACCCTGATCGATGGTTTGGATAATTTTGATATACTATAAACTACTTGGTGTAATCTGATCACCTGGTGGAGTGGATTAGGTCTCATCTTTATTCTGAAACTTTTTTTACATCTATTGTTTTTTTCATTTTTTAAATTTTTTTTTGTTTCTATTTCTGGAAAATTAACTTCACATTAATAATTATTCTATGATAGTGTTTATATTTGAAATTATTTTAGTGAACTGATTTCAAAAGATATGACAATAAATATTATTGATTTAACTGAGAACAAATCTATATTTGAGAAATTTTTTGAACAAAAAACTTTTCTAAATCTACTACATTTGTTAAATATGATGTTTTTTTAAAATTTGGAACAGTAAATGATTTTTTAAATATCCCGTTTTAGATAGAATTATTTTATAGAAACTAAATTCACCCACATCTAGAGTGTTCATGCCAACCAAATTAATTTATAAACAATTTAATTCATCATTCCATTTACTTATAAATAATATAATCAATATGCCACTATTTTTTGAGAATTATGAAAATGAATATGTTATAATATTTTTTCATAAATCACAAATTAAAAACAAAATAGACTATTCATAATTCCCTCGATATGATATTTATCTAAATTTCACATTATCAGATTGGTTAATGTATTTAGAGTACTCCAAAACATAGTGAAAATATCAACACATTATTGATCATGTTTCAAATTTGTGAATATAAACTTCTCCTTCATAACCATACTTTATGGGGGATCTTCAAAATCCTACAACATATTTTTGAAAACATGAATGAAACAAGCATTGAGCTTCATAATAAACATTTTCTAAAAACCAATTATCATGTATACCCAATAAGAAATCTATACCTAATCCTTTTATCCCCATTCATAAACTATCAATGTGATATGTAATTATCCCCCTTTTCAATAAGATATACTAATATTCACTTCAATTATTAAAAAATAAAAATTAATGAAATTGTGAAAATATTACAAATTTAATTATTTTTATATTTTGTGATAATTTAATTATAGAAACACTAATACACAATATATAAAAATATAATTTTGTGTATTTTTATTAGGTGTCAATTAAAAAACCACTGTTGATTAAAATACCTAAGACTTCAACATGATTGTTCAATGACAATCCTTATCCTTAAAACACATTAATTTATGAGTTATTAAATAAATATATTCTAAATAAAATTTACAAATATAGTACGTCATAATTTATTTGGATAATTAAAAATATAGAAAAATAACATGAACTATGGGTATAATAATATTATTTAAAAACACTAAATTATAACATTATCTTCCATTGATCTTCCAAGACTACACATGGTGACCTGGGGACATCCATATGAATGGGGGGATATAAAGTCTTTTAAGAGAATAATATATGCATAAAATAGTGAATGTAATTAATTTAGGCCAATAGGAATGTTATGGTAACATAAAATGGTTGAGAAATATAAACATTAACATCAAATCTTGATATAAGTTTATAACATCATTGCAACATAGGAATGATGTAATAACATAAAACATGAAATAATAAGTATAAGTCATGGATAACAGTTGAGACATTAAAACCTAATTTTACTAGGGTAACAACCATTAAACATATGTTGTATCTCATTAGATAAAAACATTACCCAATGAATTTTAGGGATATATAATACTGGGCCCACCTATAACATTTATATCATGTGAATACATTAGTGTGGAACATAGATAACTCAATATTAGCACGAAATTCATCACATTTAAACAGATGAATAACGAATGAGTTTTACATACATGTAATTCTAAAATAAATTATTTATTGGTACATATAGTTGAATTCTGATGAGTAAAAATGGAGATGGGTATTCACTACATAAATATTTGGTTGTAAAATCACTAGCCAATTTTGGCATCATAACCAATGTGTATAAAAATACTTCAAAGGGTTTAATTAGAGTGAGTGGTGGTCTCCCATTTTATTCAATTATATGGACAATAAATTTTAATTGTAAACAAACATTACATCATGAATTATTGGAAATCAAATTATATGATAAAAAATTTAGTGAATAAAGTATAAGAGAACATAATTTATTAACTTGAGAGGGATCTTCTAATTTTGTGGTAAGAGATTAATAAGATATTGAGAACACTTGGGAGGAATTTATAGCTATATATGGAGATGATTCCATTTAACAATTGGTTTTGAGTGATTAAATGTTAGAGTTTAAGTGGGTATTTTTTATCTAAATAGAGGGAAATTCTTCAATAAATTCTAAACATAAGTTTTTACCACTATATGATAAGACAATCAAAAACAAATACCAAACCCAAATTTTTTCCCATGATTTATTAAAAATTTTGTGTGTGTTTTCTTATTTTAAAAGTATAATAACTAAATATATTAATATAATTCCATTTATGAAGTGAAAATGAGTCACTCTCATGAAGAATAGATTTTAAAACACTAAAATATAATATAGGTTTTGTAGGTTTCATTAAATGTTTAAACTATTAATAAAATAACTTAAAAAAATTATATCAAATTGGAGACATTTATTTGGTATGGGATTATTTTAATAGCATTTATTTCATACCTTTTTTGTCATTATTGTTTTATCATACAAATCGTATATTTTTATCATATTTTTTTACCATAAAATTTTTCTATCATTGAAAATTATAAAAAATAAACCAGTGGAGAATATTTAAATTACTTTTTCAAAAATAATATTTAATTTGATATAATAATTCTCAATATCTAAAAATTTTAAACATTAATAAAAAACCTTATTTACTAGAAAAAACTAGTTTTTTGGGAATAATAATTTTTTACCATTATAAATATTAAATTTGAATTAATGACATTATATTATCATTTGTATTTAAATAATTTTTTATAAGATAATATTATATTTATTTCATAATTATCTAATTTGACAAATATATTTTAAAAAAATATATTTCACGAAAATACAATTTCCATTTCATAGTCTGAAAATCTAAATTTCATCAATTCATATATAATTTTTTATATAATGTAATAATGAAAATGGATAAGTATAATCATTTTTAAATTACAAATCTAACCTAAAAATGGACTCATAGGGTCTAAATACATATCACCTTATTACCCAAGCGTACACTCTAAGGTTAGGCTTTGTGATGGTGGTACAATTTTGGGGATGGTCCAACGAATATGGTATGGGTCATGACCATAATAATTGTGATGTTTTCTCATAAATGTTTTCATTTATGTTTTATTTTCTGAATTTCATCATTGTATTGATAATGGATAAATGTATGTTACAACATCTCCCATTAAAACTCTTATAATTAGGATTCAAAGGGTACACTCTTACTGGTCGAGGTAATTTCTTCTTCCATCAATGTCGATTAGAGGATACCATAAACCTTTATATATACTAATTTTAATAGCCATTATATAATGACTGAATTATCAACAGTTAGTATTCTTAGTGATTATAAAATCCAACCAACTATATTTTACAATGGTCCTATTTAAGAAAATTAGTGCATGATTCTTCTATAACTACATTACATAATATGCAATTAATTCATTCAAAATAATAATTTCATTAATAAAATTTTGTGTTTTCACATTCTTCCCCATTCAGAAATTTATCAATTGATATTTCATTTCATACGCTAAATATTATGAGGGTTATTTTGTTTTATCACCTCTTTTGGTACCCATGTTTTTTCCCCAGACATTTTTTCCATAGTACATTAATCATGTGGGTTTTGTTGTTTCGTAGAAAATTGTATATAAAATCTAAGATATTTACCATCAACACATTGTATGAAATATTTTTTTATAATGTAACCACCACTATAATGAGTTAATGTGAGGGCCTTGGTAAATACATCCTTAATATAGATATATATAACACACCATGTAATTGGGATAAGTTAGGTGGGAGTGATAATTGATCGGATACCACCCTGATGATATCATGTATATCAATGGGTATAAGGTATGTAGGACCAAAATTTCCATTCTATCTAATCCTGATGAAATGCTTCCACTATGATATATGAAGGAACACCTTAACTAAACCTCAAACATCATGTCTATCATGGATTTTCAGCATATATTTCTATCAAAATTCTATATATTTCGTATGAAATTCTATGGGTTAAAACTTATCAACCATATCATTCATAATATTTAGTCCCTTATGATTCCTCTCTAAAATTTCATGCTAGCATGTTAGAGTCTTACACTTATTCCCCTAAATATCTTCATAACATACCATTTAAATTATAGAAATGAAAATACTCTTATATGATAACTCCACTAGGGGATGGTCTTGATCCGAAAATCGTTGGAAATAAATTTAACATGTTTACATCATTCCCCCTATATTTTGAATGGTTCTATCAGATTGGCCCTCGATCTAAGGGTGATTGTTACACCTTGACCCCAGTTACTGAGAATTAGTGAATTATTAAATAATATGGGCATGATACAAGGAATCATTTCTTGAAATACCGATCAGTTTAGTATCCTTAGAAGTACTAGATATATACATATGTCTTACATTACATCATGAAATAAAAAAACAACATTATTCCCCCTTTGAAAACTCTTATATACTTTATTCTATTCCAACAGGATAATCATAAAATAATTATTTGAATATTGGGAAAAATAAATCATAAGAAAGGGGTGAGCTCATATTGTTAGTAAGTATAAAAATATGGCAGAGATGTTCATAAATAAGAACAAACATTTAAGGAAATTTATAAGACTAGAACACAAGAATTTTACATATAAACTTCATCAAAATATAACAAATGTAAATCAATTAATTCAATTTACTTATTCACATGTATATTCTACTAGTCGAATAATCACTTGTAATATAAATATCCAATTTCATAATTATGGAATGTATAATGCCAGACATCACAACCCTATAGTCTAGGCCTTGTGCCAGACTACAAATAAGATTTTGTCAAGGCCTTGTGCCAAAACACTAGTTTGTCTCATGATACCTACAGATTCATCGAGGAGATACAGAGGGCTCCACCTATCACATACTAAGTCCAATGCATTCCTCATTTGAAAGGGATAAACATAATCTAAACATTCATATTATAAGTAGAAAATGAAATGTTAATACTTTAACCATCAACCATGAATGGTATAAAAATATCACATCCATAGTCAAACATAACTCATTAAATACAATATGTAATTTTGTATTATAATGAATTAACATCAATCAATAATAACGAATGATATTGACACAGATGAAAATAATCATCAATACTATTTGGGAGAAATATCCCTCTTTTTCTAGAAAACATTTAAAAGTATCATTATCTATGAAGATGTTGTTTAAAATATATTTTTGAATAAAAGTGTACCATTCAAATTTGAAACATTTAAAAGAAATTTTAAATTTAAAACATTAATTTCCATTTAAATAAGTCCTTCAACCCAATTTTAAAACATGGTGATTAATTGTAATGATTTAAAAGAATAAATTTTAAATACATTTAAAATGACATTTTAGTTAGAGTTCCTAACCAAATTAGAGACTCTTGAATTTAAAAAAAATAGATGTTATATAAAATTAATAATATCATGAGAATAAATGGATTCATGATATATTATGTGAAAGTACTGTATATACACCAAATAAAAGTGAATTGGCACAAAATAATAAAGAAGACTCAATGGAATGTAAGTTCAGATGAAATCCTTTATAAAGATCATATCCTTAGGTTAAGGATAAATCAATTACATAATTATGTGTGAAAAATATAAATAAAATAAATATGATTTCATATTTAGTGTAATATAATGAGAGGAAAATCACACATTTTCTTGTAACAAAAACACTAATGACATGGATGTTTAACTCAATGAATGAAAATTGAGTTAAGATTATTTTTATCAAGTTCATATCGATTAATTGAAATTTAACAATGAAGTGATTATGTGTATCAAAATAATAAATAGAAATAGGAGAGTAGAAATTACTACACAAATAAATAAATATTTATTCTGCACATAATCATGGAGTAAAATAATCAATGAAATTTGCATAAAACCCAATGAGTGGAAATAGAAATTAGAAAATCCCTTACCAATTTGGTGAATTACGAAACATACACCCCATGAAAGAAATATCATACAATGAAGATATATATACTCATATATTAAAAAATATTACATAAGTAATACAATCATGGTCAATACATATACCACCCAAAAGGAAATAGTTGTAATATAGCATGAATCTCACGAAAATAAGAAGTGAGATGAGAACCACATACCATGTTGTAATCAATCAAGTCATATGACCTTAAGTTAATAACTTTCAAATGAATCATATAATACCATGAATATAAATATAATCATGATAATATATATCAAATGGTAGTACACAATACACTACGTGCAATAAATAAGTGGCGAACAATGGAAATCTCACAGAATTCAAAGTGAGATATGAAATCCCTTAACTTGTACATTTACTTATTCTAGGGTAGGTTAACATCATATATAATTGTGAAATAATTGTTATGAAATTACTCAATAACCATATACAAAAATATTATATGATATATGATCCTCTAATATTTATTTTTTAATAATATATTAGTAGTATCTTCATTTCAGGTGTTGGCTGATTAATTTTCCTTTATATGCTTGGTTACGTTAGACATGTTTGTTATGGATATAATGTATTTTATTCATATAAAAAATGATATTATGTTCATAAATATTTTTTTACTCATTAAAGATAAATTATTCTTGAATTATTATGATTGTGAATGAATCCCATTGTGTTAGTGGATACAGTAATCTGTACGTACGCACAAGCGACAATATCATAACATTGATAGTGAAATCATGTGTAATTGGATGGTATATAACATATAAATAATCATTATCCAGTTATATTTATTATTTAAATCAGTTCTACTCACTATTACACCCATCCAATTAATGAAGTGTTTGAATAACAAACTACACCAAGATGTTGAGACGGTAATCCGTACGCACACATGTATGGTGAATTTTTCATTTATAGGAGGGATATAATAACGAATATTGTTGTAACATATTCATAAAAACATCAATGTATGTATAAGGTACTGGATTTATTGTTTTGGTATGGAAAAAAAAGAAAGTGGAGGTTCAAGAAGAAAAGAACATGAAAGAGGGTTGTGAAATTATAACCTCTTCCTCAGGTGTTTCCTTTTGAGTTGATCAAATGGGCTCCAAAGGATGGGTTTTTTATCAATGTAAGGACACTAGTTAGATGTGAGGGATGTTGGGAGGATACTTGGGTAGGGGTTGGCTGAGAAAAATCGCTTTGGATGTGTGAAATTAATATAAGGGTAAGTACCCTTTTATAAGGGAGGTGTGGGTCACTTTTGGAAAATCATGAAATATTGTTTTATAATAATTTATTTTTGGTTTCTAATGGATACAAAATAATTTATTTCAAATATAAGGTGGTTATTGGTCGAAAATATATCAACCAATAGGTTTTAGAGAAGTTTAGGTTTCCATTTTAACCTTATTATTTAGATTTAACTCTTTGTTAAATAGTTTATCTTTTACTGTGTCTTCTATTATTCTTAGACTATATGGTTAATAAAAATACTCTAAACATTTAATATATCCTCAAGAAGTTCATTAGTGATATATATAATATTATTTATGACCTTTGGCCAAGCCATATATTTTTAGAAGTATTTTTTCATACAATAATATAGTATTTGTTTTAAAAACTCATTTATGTCGATTTTGACATTAGTTTGTATATGGTTTTTGTGAAAATCTTAACAGCATGATTATTTTGAAAAAAATTATTAAATAAAACCTAAAATGACATATTAACCTAGAAAATTAGTTGAATTCATCAAAACACTCAAATTGCATTTATTTGGATATCTATAATACTAATTATTTTAATCATTCATTAATAATGTAATTACTACATCATTATTGTGTTATAAATAAATTTTACTATTTAATGTCTAAAAATTATAAATAAAAAATTATTATGTAGGAAATATTCTTAGATTTCTAATGAATATTTATAGCTTAATATATCTTATGTATAACCCTATATTAAAAATAGTTTAGTTATTAAACATCAAATTTATCTCTTTTAACTCTTCTTTAAATAGAATCATAATAAATGTCTTAATCTAATAAAAGTTGACAAAAAATGATCATATATTATTATTAATGTTTTAATGTGTAATTAAACGTATCCAATAGAATTAGGGCATGTGTTAGGGAAATTAAAATATCATTTTTACTCTTAATTACCCTATTTACTTTTAACTGTGGTAAGTAAATGTCAAATGTTACTATTCAGGAAAGATTATTTCCATCTTATTGATCCACATTTCACATACTAATGTCAACCGTGTCTCTCAGATTTTTTAAATTCAACTCACAGAAGCAGTAAAATTATGTTTTATGATAATTTGCAAATGCTCCTAGAATGTGGGTAAAAGACGGTAAAAAGTTCAACAAAATTTTATTCACATAATTTTATTAATAAATTACTCCAATTAATTAAATTGAACTTATATCTGTATTATATATCTATTATTACTTAAAATAAATTTATATAAAATAAATAAATATTTAAAAATGTGGTTTTAAAATATAATGCAGTGTTATTTTCTATTCATCAAAATATGAATGTTTTCTGAAAAATACAAAAAACTCACATTAGGATAATTTTGATATTACAAATACAAAAAATGAAAACTGTTTTTTGAAATAAAAAAATTATTAGTTTAATAATTAATTTAAAATTAATTCCTGTTTTCGAAACTGAAAAACTTGTTTTTTTAAAAGTAAAAACTATCAAAAGATTGACATGTGATTATGTAAAATTTAAATGTGAAATTACTTATAAGGACTTTAATTGTATTTAATGATAAAAATATAATCTTATTATACATCCAAAACATTAATATTCATAATTAAACACTATAAATTATTTCATTTAAAAGAGTTGTTTTCAAATAAATTTTATTATATTTCATTATTCATCAAAATATGAATGTTATTAGAAAAGTACCAAAAATTTATTCAAAATTAATTTTTATGTCTTAATTCTATAGAAGAACATAATTTTATTAAATTGAATATATAAAAGGTTCAAATATTGGTTTTAAAAGGGGTTTCCATTAGAAGGTGGTAAAATTTAATTTTTTGAGAAATACTTCTTTTATCTGAAAAAATGAATATTTTCTTATATTATGTCTAAGAAACTCATTATATGGATTATCAAATTATATGTAGTATATAAAATTCATATAAACATTTGAACAACTAGTTTGGTAAGTTTTGGTGTGCTCAAACTTGGTGTTGCGTGTAGAGAAATCTATTTAATTACTTTAATAAAAATATCTTACTATGAAATCATGGGGTGTTACATTATTCCACCATTTTGGAAATTTCTCCTTTAAAATTTATAATTGGCCTTGGGAACATCATTGAAAGTCCCACATCAGAAAAAGAGTTAATAAAAATATCACTTTAAAAGAATGAAAGAGAAGTACAAAGGTCACCTGAGATAATCCATAATAGGATTCCATGTAAGAAAACATGGATATATAAGATAATATATGGGTCAAGTTATGATGGAGTGTGATATAAAACATGATCATGATAAATTTAACAACATGAAAACTACAAACTTTTGATGGATTAAATCATCATTAGTTTCCCCATAGGAAGAGTAAAAGAACAACATTTTTTTGTTTTAAAAACCATTTCATAAAGTTGAGGAATTTATTTATGAGTTTGACTAAGAACATAAAGAGATATACTTACTTTTTACTTATATTTTCATCCTTTATTAAATTTTACCGTTAACTTATATATTTTTCATATGATCTGTATTCAAGAAGACTTGGTCACAGCAGAAGTGTTATAATGAACTTCTAGAGAATCACATGATCCAAAAATGATAAACTATATATTTACTTCTTCTTGAGATATTAACCCAAACCAAAATGGTTAGTACAAAATCGGATGATCCCCAAAATGATAATCCTTTAGAGAATTAAATAAAAATATTAATTTCAAAATTTAATCCAACAATACCCATTGTTCAATAAATTCCATTAAATAAAAAATTTTCCATAAATTCTTTCAATATAATATAATCAAATATGGAAGCTCATAACATAGAATAATTTTATTATTATGTCTTCAACATTAAAGCGTATCTCCAAATAACTTTGAATACCCGTATAGGTAAATACTTAAAGTACTTAACCAAATCACATATTATCCATTATAGGTTAGTCATTTCCATAAATAACCCAAATCGATATAAATCCACAATAAAAACATAGATAAAAATCCACCATTACTCCTCAAATGAAATATTATAGTATTCTATTTTCCTTAGGCATTTAGTGTTCCCAATTGAGAAAACGTTTTCCAAAATAACATTTATCACTGAATCACCAAATCATTTTACTATACTATTGATATTCATTTGGTAAGACATAAGAACCCAATAGACTTATTATTTATCAATAAAATAATTTAACTAAAAATAATAAGTCACACTAACCAAGGACTTCATGTAGCCCAGTGGTAGGCGATTAATCCCAATCGCACTCTGGTTGTGGGTTCGATTTCCACAGCTTTGTCTGGCATTACGGGGTTGTCACACGGTGTGTGTGTTGTCCTTTTTCAAAAACTATATTTTATAACATTCCCAAAATGAGAAAAGTTATTAAAAATAACCATAACATAATTTCACCACAATTATTATCTCATTACTCACATTTTCAGACCAAAATTTATTAAGTAGTAATTTCCTCAAATTTAATGAACATATGAACCAAAATGGTTATTTATAACTATAATAGAAAATATAATTCTTCATAAAATAAAATTTTCACATAACAATCTATAGGGTTACACATACAAGATAAATGTAATCCTAAGTAACACAACCAACAAAGAGCACTAATACTTTTAAACATTTATCTATGCATTTCTTTCCACATAGGTTCTTACATGACAAAGAGGTTATCCTAAAGAATATGGAATTCACTGGGGTATTTCCTAGGTCCCCTACATTTATGGAACATTACATTAAATGGATAATTGGGATCATTTTTATTTTCTTCCATTATATTCTTCATTTTGTCTCATAGAATATTTACATTATGTCATTATTTACCACACATAAAGAATTTCTTTGTTCCATTGACAAAATGTACTAGGTGTCTCATTCAACATTTCCTGCATGACCGAAATTTAGCTTTCTTCTCTCCGTGGTCTCCACTACTGGAGCTCTTATCATTCACCTCATTTGTAATCTTTATTGAGTCTGGGAGTTGGTTAATATATATTTTGTTGATCATATTATTGGAAAACTGATTATCCATGAACTTGATATCTTTTAAACCTATCAAAAATCCATTTTGTTGCTCATTTCCACCACCATTCCCACCTTGTACAATATGTTCAATGTTACTATGACTTCCTTGGAATCCATCCATTAAATAACATAATAAATCATAATGTGAGTCATAAAATTATTTAGAGAATATCGTAACACCTTATTTTCAATCTAAAACACCTTAGGATTAACCAATCGTATTTATTTTCATCTTATATTAAAATACGTAAAATCTGTTTGTAAAGAAAATGTGAATAATTCTTGGCATATCCCCTGGGAGTATCATAACCAATAGTGCAGCAGGGATCATTTCTATGTACCAGGATACCCCAGGTAAAGCCCGGAACTCATTGTTTGAGTTTTCACTCCTAGGTACATCTGTGCTAGAGCAACCTCTACCTACTTGTATCTATAAAGGGGTGTATTTCTTAGAAAATCAATACAATATATATATTACCATAATTTTCGGATTATCCTATATAAAAATCCTCAATTTATATCAAAGGATAGTGCTTCCTAATCAATTTTTTTTCTAAATATAGCTTCAAGGGTTGTACTATACTTCCTCTGATACCATGAATAATGACATGTCCCTAGTTACCAAGAATCGGTGCATTATTACATAACATTGGCGTGATATAATGAATCATGTCTCGAACGACCGATCAGTTTAGAGTCCTTGGACATAGTAGATACATATATAAGTTTTGCATTACATAATGAAAATCAAAAATATTGAGTCCCCTTTGTAAACTCTTATATACCTTAGCCTATTCCTTTAAGTTAATCATTATATATTTCATTGCATACTAGGAAAAATAAAACATAAGAATGAGGTGAGTTTAGATGCTCTATAAGTATAAAAATATAGCGGAAACTGTCATAAATAATAACAATCGTTTAAGGAAATTTATAAGACAAGAACACAATCATTTTAAATATAAACATCAACATAATATGGAAATGATAAACCAAATAATTATATTTAATTATTCACATTGATATTCTACTAGTCAAATAATCACTTGTAATATCAGATGCCAATTTCTTAATGATGGAATGCATAATGTCAGACATCATAACCACATAATCAAGGCCTTGTGCCAATACTAAAAAAAAGATTTTGTCATGGAACTATGCTAAGAAAATAGTTTGCCTCAGGAGGCCAACTGATGCATCGATGAGCTATATCGAGATCCACCAGTTACTTACTATGTCTAATGCATTCCTCATATGAATGGGTGAAACATAATGTAAAAATTCATATATAAACTAGTAAACGAAATGTTAATACTTTAACCATAAACCATGAATGGTATAAAAATAGCACATCCACGGTCAAACATAACTCATTAAATAAAATATGGAATATTTGGTTATAATAAATTACCCTCAATTGAGAATAATTAAGTACATTGACATAGACGAAAATAATCATTAAAAATGTATGGGTGAAATATCACCATTTTTCTTGAAAACATTTAAATGTATCAATATTTATCAAGATGCTAGTTAAAATATATTTTTGAATCAAAGTTTCCTATAACAATTTGAAATATTTAAAAGTAATTTAAATTTTAAAAGATTAATGTCAATATAAATAAATCCTTAAAACCATTGTTAAAACATGGACATTAATGATAACGATTTAGAAGTATAAATTTTTACAACAATTAAAATGACATGGTAGTTCGAGTTCCTAACGAAATGAGAGACACTTGAATACAAATAATTGATGTAATAAAAAATTAAAAATATCATGAGAATAAAGGTATAAATTATATATTATGTCAATGTAAAGTATATACACCAAATAAATGTGAATTGGCGTATAATAATAATGAAGTCTTAATGGAATGAACTATGTGATGAAATCCATTATAAAGACTATATCTATAGGTTAGGGATAAATGAATGACATAATTATGTTTGAAAAATATAAATACACTAAATATGATTACATATTTACAGTAAAACAATCATAGGACATTCATACATTTTCTTGTAACAACAACACCAATGACTTGGATGTTTAACTCAATGAATGAAAATTGAGATAAGATTACTCTTATGAAGTTCATATTGATGACATGAGAATTTATCAATGGAGTGATTATATGTATAAAAATAATTACCACATATAAGAGAGTGTAAATTACTAAATAAATTAATATATCATGATTTTACACATAATCTTGGAGTAAAATAATAAATGATGTTTGCGTAAAACCCAATGAGTAGATATCAAAATTAGAAATAACCTTACCAATTTGGTTACTTATGAAACATACACCCCAAAAAAGGAGGGACCTAAAATTAATATTTCAATACCCATAAATCACTGAATATTTCATAAGGAATACCATCATGTGAAGTACATACACCACGCAAAATGATGTAGTGGTAATATAGCATGAATCTCAAGGAAATAAGAAGTGAGATGAAAACCAAGTACCATGTTGTAATCAATCAAGTTGTATGACCAAAATTTTATAAACACCAAATTTATCATATAATACCATGAATATAAATTGAATCATTATAATATATATTAAATTCTAGTACACAATACACCGCATATAATAAATAAGTGGCGAACAATAGAAATCTCACGGAATTAAAAGTGAGATAAGAAACCCCTTAACATGTACATTTACATATTATAGGGTAGGTTAAACTCCTATATAATGGTGAAATACTTGTTATTAAATTTTAAAATAACCATATACATAAATATTATATCATATATGATCTTATAATATTTCTTTGTTAATAATATTTCAGTAGTATCATCATTTTGGGGGTTAACTGATTCGTTTTCCTATATATGATTGGTTACGTAGGCCATTTTTATTATGGATGAGATGTATTGGATTCATATGAATAATTATATTATGTTCATAATAATTATTTTTTACCATAAAATTAAAATAATTCATGAAGGATTATGATGGGGAATGAATCTCATCGCGTTCGTGGCGACGGTAATCCGTATGTACGCACGAGTGAAAATATCATTATATAGATGGTAAAATAGTATGTAATTGGATGGTATATCATATATAAATAATAATTATCAAGTTATATTTATTATTTAAATAAGTTATTCTCATTATTATACCAATCTAAATAATGTAGTGTTTGAGTAACAAACTACACTACGACGTGGAGACAGTAAGCTATACGTATGCATGCATGGTGACTTTTTCATTTATAGGATGGATAGAATAATGAATACGGTTGTACCATATTTATAATAACATAAAATTATATAAAAGTTACAAGATTAATTATTTTTTTGTGGAATAAAAAAATAAAGAGGATGTGGAAAACGAAAAGAACTTGTAAGAGGGTGGTGAAATTATTACCTCTTCCTCGGGTATTTCCTTTTGAGTTGATCAAAAGGTCTCCATAGGTTGCCTTTATGATCAATGTAAGGACTCTAGGATGATTTTAAGGATGTTGTGAGGATATTTGGGTAGGGTTTGGCCAATCCAAATGGCTTTGAAAGTGTCAAATTAATAGAAGGGGAAGCACCCTTTTATAAGAAAGGTGAGGGTCACTTTAGGATAACCATGAAATATTATATTATAATATATTCATTTTAAGTTTATAATGTATCAAAAATGATTTATTTCGAAGATAAGGTGGTGATGTGTCGATAAAGTATCAACCAATAAGTTTTATAGAAGTTTAGGTTACCATTTTAACCATCTAATTTAGATTTAACTCACAGTTAAATAGTTTATCTTTTATCGTGTCTTCTTGTATTCTTACACTATATGGTTAATAAAAATAATCTAAACTTCCAAAAGAACACCAAATATTTCATTAAAGACATATATAATATTATTTAAACCCTTTTTCAAAACATTAGATTTTTAATAATATTATAACATCCAATAATATATTATTATTTTTTTAAAAACTCATTTATGTATATTTTGTCATTATTTAGTATTTTGTTTTTTTTAAAAATCATAACAACATGATAAAATGGAAAACAATTATTTAATAAACCCTAACATGTCATATTAACCTATAAAATTAGTGTAAATCATCAATAGTCTCAAATTACATTTATTTTGATATTTAGAATACTAATTATTTTTATCGTTCATTAATAATGTAATTACTACATCATCATTGTGTCATAAATAAATTTAATTATTTAATGTCTAAATTTTATAAACAAAATACAAATACATAGGAAATATTTTTATCATTCAAATGAATATTTATATTTGAATTTATCTTATTTATAACTCTATATTAAAAATGTTTTAGTTATTAAACATTCAATATAACTCTTTTATCTCTTCTTTAAATAAAATAATAATAAACGTCATTATCTAATACATGTGGAACAAAGGGGATAATATTTTATTTGTATGGATTTTTTTGTCTAATTACACTTATCCAAAATAATTAGGTCATGTGTTAGGGTAATTATAATATAATTTGTACCCTTAATTATACTCTTTATTATTAATCATTGTAAACAAAAGTCAAAAGTTACTATTCACCAAAAAATATTTTCATCTTATTGATCAACATTTTAATTTCTGATGTAAACTATGCTTCTTGGATTTTTGAAATTCCACTCACAGAAGTGGAAAATTTATGTTTTATGCAAATTTGAAAATGGTCCTAGAAGTTGGGTAAAAAACAGTAAACAGATCAATAAAATTTTATACATCTAATTTAATTATAAAAAGACTCCAATGAATTAAATTTAACTTATTTTGGTACTATATAACTATTTTAACTTAAAATAAATTTAAATAAAATAAATAATTATTTAAAAAAAGTTTGTTTTAAACTATAAGGCATCTTTTTTCACTATTCATCAAAAATTTAATGTTTTCAAAAAATACTAAAAAAATTTCCCAAAGATAATTTAAATAATATGAATTAAAAAATGAATATTATTTTACCAAATGAAAAACCTAGATGTATTATTAATTTATTTAAAATTAATTCCCATTGTCAAAACTGATAAACGTGTTTTTTAAAAAGTAAAAACTTTTAAAAGATTGACATGTGTTTATGTCAAATTTAAATGTGAAATTACATAGAATGACCTAAATTGTTCTAAATGAAAAAAATATAATCCAATTATACTTCAAAACCATTAAAATGAATAATTTAACCCTATAAATTATTTCTATTAAAAAATTTGTTTTCAATTAAAATTTAATATTTTTTAATATTCATCAAAATATGAATGTAATTTGAAAATTACCAAAAAATTATTCAAAATAAATTTTTATGACCCAATTATAATGGAGAATTTAATTTTATTAAATTTAATATATAAAAGTGTCAAATATTAGTTTTAAAAAGGGTTTTCCATTAGAAGGTGGTAAAATTTCATTTTTTGAAAAATACTTCTTTTATCTGAAACAATTAAATTGTTCATATATTATGTCTAAGAAACACAAAATATGGATTTTAAAAATATATGGAGTATATAAAATTCAAAATTCAGTTAATACAATTCAAAACATATTTTTAATGACTAGTTTGGTAAGTCGTGGTGCGCTCAAACTCGGTGTTGCATGTAGTGCAAGCTATTGAATTACATTAAGAAAAATAACTTACTATGAGATCTTTGGATGTTATAGTGATATTTAGAATTGATACTCATCTCTTAACTCAATGCTTCCAGAAGACTTCTTCCGATCCTCAGGGTAAACCATGGATCAAGAAAAGATATAACAGAGAGTGGCACTAAATATAGACTTTCAACTTCCATTATGTATATCTTATTTAATTTTCCAAGAGAAATATATTCTTTGGAAACTACAAAATTGACCAAATATATAAGCAAACAACTACATCCCAAATAGAATTATTTCCATTACACGTGATGGGGAGTCTAATAAATAAATCAATGGATGTTTTTTAAATTTCAAAACTTATATGTTAAATAATTTCATCATAGTCTTAGGCATATATCAACTATCGCTGACTTGTTGGAATATCAAGAATCAAGATAAAAATTGTATAACATATCTCTCCATGTTATCCCACCATATGTTTTGTTTTAGATCATTATACATCTTTGTACTTATAGGATGAATATAGAAGGATCATGTATAAAGATTATACATAAATTACCACTCAATTTTGGTCTTTATGTGAGACATATCCAACTACCAAACCTTAAAACATCATCTTTATAAATTATGAACACTATAATATTTTATAAATTTTTCTATAGCCTATCATCATTGTAATTGTCCTCATTGATTCTCCCATGAATGTATGGATGAGAAGTTATTTGAGAATTTTAGGATTTAAGATCCCTTAATAACTCTCATATCCAAACTTTACATGTCTAATAATATTGGATCCCATTCAATCCTCATCATTGTTAATCTTTAATTATCCATTCTACTAAGAGCTTATTCCACATTGTTTCTATTCAATATATGGAAATCGGTTGAAGTAACCTAATACTTGATTTTCTCTAACCACTTTAGTTGGTTTCATATTCTTATACATTTGTGTGAATATATACATGATGATTTTATGATATGTATATATTTCAACACCCCCCCAATAAGATAATTTTACTTAATATTCAATGTGAAGATCACAACAATAAATTCTAAATATTATGTTACATAGTTATACTCATTAAAATTTAATTGGTTGGATGGATGGAAATTCAATTTTCATTATTCATTAGAACATAACCATGTATTATTTATAGGCATCTATGTGCATTACAAATACATACCCTCTAGGGGGTAATGTAGGAATAGGTATAGAGAGTATCAACTTCATGAAATTATTAAATCTATCATCTAATTCAACAATATAATTAAAATCCACTACCAGATGAGTTAGACTGGTCAGTAGGATTTATAATCATGAGATGTTTCAAACAAATTGATGATAATACCCAAAAAATCCAAGGAATATACGGTTCTCTAACTCAAATGTTCATATGGGATATCCTTCAACTTCCTCCACATCCAAAAGATCTGTATATATTCTTTTAATGGTGATGATATTCGCTAGGAATGATACTTTCTCCATCAAAATTATCATTTACAATACCTCGCCTGTATCTTTTTATATTTAATATTTTCAGTACAATATTCAATTTATCATCAAGATCCTACTAGAATTAATATTAGATAATAATATCATCTATATATAAAAGAATAAATTTTTCAATGTAATCACTATATACCTTATTCATTAATTACAATAACAAATTTCAAGAATTAGGGTGTCCCAATGGAATCACTATGAACATTTCCAATTGGTACATTACAAAAAAAAATCTTGGGAATATCCCCATTCTTTACCTTTAGTTGTTAATACACAAAACAAAGATAAACCTTAGAGAAGTAATGTGATCGTCACAAGTGATAAAAATTATCTATTTGTTTAAAAACATTCTTGGTCTTAATCATGATTTTGGTATGATTTTTATAATAAATATAACGATGAATTGAAAAATCATTCTTCTTGATTAAGAGGACCCGTGTTCCCCATGTTGACACTCATTAGCATATAAACCCATTATATAGATTCTTATATAGTTTCTTCTCCATCTATTACTATTCAAAATTCTATATTCTATATAATGACTTGGATATTCAAAAGGCACCATGTATATGCATGATTGAGAACCCAACCTCAAAATATGAAGGGAGACTAGGATACTATTAAAGAAATACATTCTCATATTCCCTTACAATGAAAATTTCATAATTTATGATATTTTCCTTAGTCTAAATTATTAGAGAAAAATATTTCTAGTCATAAGGATATTATATCCACTCTTGAGATGATGATTCTAAATGATATTCATCCTTAATTTCAATAGTATAAACATAAAAGGTTGATTCATGATAAAGAGGGTTATTTAATTTTCATATCTAATTATGTTGAAATTATACAATGAAATGAAATTCATACCCATAATTTAAATATATTATAATTAAGGGATTAAAACATGGTTCCTTGGGAATTTTTCCTAAAAATATAGATTGTTGAGGTGTTATATAATATGGATGAAGTAATTGACCCATTTTTAATTCTCATTAACAGATCCTCTTTTATATTTTGATGTGGTCTTTGTAGGTTATATTAAACATGCATTATATAGAAGAATGAATATAAATAGAATCAAATAGTTAATTATCTATTCGTGGATAAATAACTTGTAGACATATCACCATGTTCTTGTCAGGATCCACCTCAATATTTGTGATGGATTATGGTCACTCTTTCCCTCTAGCCCCCAAAAGTTGTTTTCAGTGTTAATCATGGAAAAATACTATCTATGTGTGTTTATTTTCATAATTTCCTTGTTCATTACGATTGAAACATTGGAAAAAAATATGTTTTGACTATAGATATCCATTATTCCATTATATTTTCTAATTTCTTCTATCGATATTTTCAGTAAGGGTTCCCTTCCTTCCCAATACTAACTTATTTACTTTATTGATTCCAAAAATTTCTTGGATGGTTATTCCTCAAATTTTGAAAAGTGGGACTTTACAAAATATTTATTTTAACTCGTATTTAATAGACCAATGAATAAGACATCAATTCATTGTGGGTAAATGATAAATCTACTGGAATATCATGCATGTATTTTGAAGTTCTCCTCATATGCACTGATGGAGTTTTTGTCCATATTTATGAGGATAAATAAATATATATCCATTTCAAGTCATAATGCGTTAGGAAAATATATATCCAAGATCATTTTCAAGAATTATTATAACTAGATCCATTTAGTATCATCCTTGATTATAATATTTTTGGACAACATCCACCAATGATTAGCTTTTCCCTCAATATAATAAATAATTGACATGAAATTTATTTATAAGAAAATTTAATGATGGATAACAAATTTTTAATGGAGTTTATCCATTGTTACAGGATTAAGGGCTTATAAGATCCACCGAATGTTAAAGGCCTTTACCATATAATGGTCTCAGTTGTAACATTCCATTTCACAAGGTGTGTCACTACTACAAAAAACTGGCTTTATAAGCACTCAAAACGGTCTTTAACATCGATAAAAAAGCACTATAGATCTCAATGCGGATATAGGGGGTCCCTTTTA
Source organism: Viscum album (assembly GCA_963277665.1). NCBI lineage: Eukaryota > Viridiplantae > Streptophyta > Magnoliopsida > Santalales > Viscaceae > Viscum > Viscum album. Next base: position 1,871,922,341 of record OY728159.1, read on the forward strand.
TCTGCTCTCTGAAAAGTGCTGATAAAGGCCCCTTTTATGAGTGCTATAAAAAGGGCTGATAAATGTTAAAAAAATTACGAAAAATTCGAAAAAATTATATAATGAGGGCATATCTTTTAACTGTGCTAGGCGGTCTCCCACGCATTTCCCTTCCCATGCTTCCTCGCACACGTGTGCAGCCCTTTGCTTCCACCTGAACTCGAACCCGCGACCTCCCCCTTTTGCGGCTACACCTTTACCACTAATCCATTTCGTTTTTTACTATATTTAATAATATATCAATTTCTTTATATATATATATATAGTTATTTTTATTCATATATTGATGTAGATTCATATTAATATAAATATGTTTATTCATATATTAGTATATATATTCATTCATATGTTAATATATATATATTTATTTTTATATATATTATTAGATATAATTTTATATCCGTATATTTATTTTTATATTAATATATACTTAAAAGATTGGTTTTAAATACATTTATGAAAAAATATTTTCTTAATGAGTGTTTATAAATAAATAAATACATACATACATACATACATACATATATAAAACACACAAACACACACACAGACACACACACACACACACACATATTTACGAATAAATACATATACATGTGTATTTGAAAATCTATAGAATACTATAATGACCATAACTTATAATAATGAAGCCCGTTTCAACATCACAACAAGTAAAATTGACAAAAATGAAATAATATTCTCTATGATATGTGGTACAGACCTAACGGACATCCGGATCAGAAGTTATACTTGTTTGAATGTTAAATAATCAGGGTATCCCGACTAAAGAATCATTTTTTGAGGCCTTCTAGGCCTTTTGGCCATGAAAAATGTGAGAGAAGCTTTGATTCAATAACCAGTGTGTAGAGCTCGTCGCATGCTTCGATTGGAAATGTTGTTGAGCACAAACAGACACTTTGATAAAATGTTATGGTTGTTTGATTTTTTTAGTTTCATTTTCAACTTATTTTTGATCTTTTATTAATTTTTTTTGATTATTTGTATATTTAAATTGTTATTAAATTATTTATATTCAATAATAATTATAAAATTATTAATTAACAATATTTTTTTCAATATTTGAAATCCATTTTCATTAAATTTTTTATATATTAAATGTAATATCTTATTTATACATATCTAAAAGATATTTTAAAAATATATATTATATTTATGGAATTATGAATTTAATTATATAATAATAATTTATTTTTCAGGAATTTTTGAAAGATAAAATTTATCATTGGTAGGAAAAAGATCTAATAAATCCCCCCTTTATCAGCGCTAAATAAGCACTGACAAAGGGGTTGCACTTACCTTTCCCATTTTTTGTAGTAGTGTGTGAGTTATCCACTTGATTCACATTTCTAATCAACCCATTAAATTATTTTGTATTTATCATAATTATTTTCTCAACTATTAGTTCTATCATGTGAGGAATCTCATTTTTAAAGTCATTATATTTCCCAATATGTTGGTTATATACTCAGTTCATCTTACATCAATCAATTGACTAATTTAATGGAAAAAATAGGAATAATAATTTTTATACAAAATAACCATATATAAGGTAAACTACTATCATTGAAGGTATAACTCCTAAATGATATAAATTCCTTAACATATGAATATGCCATTTTCAATATATGTTATCTATGGTCTATTTCCTACCATAATATTTCAGATATGAATCTCTTCATAATGAATCAAAAAATGATTCTAAATTGAATGTAAAAGCTTCCCATGGTGTTTCAATCCATATATGAATCAATGCCTATTTTTTGCACAAGGTGATGATTGAGTTAATACCCAATGTACTCTATTCATTGGATTTAACGAAAGGTACATCTCTTCCATATCCACACCCGAATGTAGTATCCATATATAGATTTTGTTTTATAGAAATCACATACTATATAGTTTAATAAAATAGGAAATAATTTCCTATTTTTACTATTATACCTAATATTTTTTCCAGGGTTTTCAAATCCTGATCCCCATAAATAATTATACATTGCACTGATAGAAACAATGAAAACCCATATCATTAATACACTATAATTAATTATTTATTACATAAATATACAATTAAAATAATCCCATTAAATTTGAGGCCTTGTTTTATATGTTAGTTAGATACATAGAACAATTACTTGAAACATGAATACAATAACATTATTTAAAACCCCCAAAATAAACCCTTATATTCCATCGATCTTCTAATACTTTGTGGGATAACCTAGGGAAATACATAATGAAAATGGAGATCTATAATGGTTAGTAAGGGAATAATGAAATAATGACATGATGAGTGTGATACATGTGGGTCATGAGGAATATCAAGGTGACATAAATGGGGTGAGAGTAATAAATTGTTACATCAAATCATGATATAAGATGATAACATCCTGGAAACATAAGAATGTGAAAGAAACAAAAAACATGAAACAATTAGAATAATATGAGGATAACCATTGAGGAATCATTAAATTATGTACATATGATAACCTCCCATGAATCATACATGGTGCCTTAAGATATAAAAACACTACCCAATGTGATGAAGGGAGTAGCTGTTTTTGGGTTCGTCGGCCCCATCCAAATCATGTAAAATTATTAGGGTTCCACAAAGTCCATACAACATAAGAACACATTTATCATTTTTTATCCCATGATTTTGGATGGTGGGATATGTAAATGTAATTACGTAATCATTTAAGGAAATTTATATACATCTGAATACTCTTCCGTGGAAATGGGAGGGGGTATTCACTACACAAATTCATTCCATGGAAGATCATAGGATAATTTCCACATCATAATGTGCCTATATATTGATTCATATCAGGTTTTAATGAGACTGATAGGTGGCCCCTATTTAATTTAATATCATAAGTATAGTAAAAGGTTGTTTTAAAAACACACTCAAACATGAAAATTTGGAAATAAATTGGAATAATACAATAACATTTCTTTAATAAAAAGTTTGAGTGAATCCCTTATCATGAGTGGGATTTTATAAAATCATTAGAGGATACTCCCAAGATGTTGGGAACACCATGAGAGGGATTTAAATAGGGATAAGAGGGGAACATTGATCTCAATGGGTTTTTTAGTGAAGATAAGTGGGAGGGTATAAAGGTATTTATAGCGATATATAGTCATTATAAATTTATAAACATATGTTTCAGACACTATATGATTAAAGAATCAATACCAAATCTGTCTCCTAAGGGTTACTTAGATTTCAAAAAAATATTTGTGGTTTTACATATTTTTTAGTTCCATGAATCAAATATTTTATAATAATACCATTGATTATGTGGAATTTTGTAATTTTCATAAAGAATTGATCTTAAAACATGAAAATATAATATATGTTTTGGATAACTCATTAATGTTTTATTAAATTAATCCAATAAAAAAAATTATTTAAAATGGGAAATATATTTCTCTTTATGGACTCCTTTTATAGCATTTATTTCAGAAGTTATAGGCTATTATGATATCAAAATTGTAGTGCTGATTTATAAAAATAAATATTTATTTTATTAAAACAATTATCTAATAATTGAGAATTTACAAATTTAAATAATATACATTATTTACAAGAAAAATTATTGTTTTTATAGAACCGAAAATATTTCATCTTTTATAAATATTACATTAGACATTATTAAATTATTTTACCATTTGTATATAACTAAATATAATTAATTAAATATATTATATGAATTTAATATTTATTTCAGGAGTCGGGAATTTATCATGAAGAGTGTTAAAAATTGTATTTTCCTAATATACATGTTTGGATTCTTCGTATATATGAAAAAAATTCATTATTAAATATATTATTGTATATATATATAAATATTAATAATGAAAATGGATAAACATAATCTATATTATATCACGACAAAATAAATAAAATTATTACTACTATGGTCTAGATATAAAACCCCTAATTTCACTAGTACACACCTTAAAGGAAATATGTACGATGGTGGTACTTTTTTGGGACACTTATAAGAACATGGTTTGGATTTTGTTCACAATAATCATAAAATTACCTGAAAAATAGTTTTATTCAAGTTTTATTTATTTGATTTCTACTTTTTATTTATTGAGGGATAATCTCAGAAACACTATCTCCCTTGGAATCTATGATAATTGGGCATCATAGGGTGCAATCATACTATATAAGAATATCACTTTTTATGTATATGTTAATTTTAATTTATCATAACCCTTAATATATTTTAATCATAACAGTCACTATTCAATGGATATATAATCAATGGATAAAATTCATATTATTCATTTAAATATAACGAACTATATTTTATAACGAACCACAATAACCAAAGTAGTGAATGTGTTTTCTATAGTTACATTACACAAAAATAAACGTATTCATTCAAAACTGGAATTTTATTTATAAAAGTTTGGTTCATTACATATCCTACTATATTAGCCCTATTTAACAACAATCTCTTCACAATGAAATATTAGTAGGAACAATTTAAAATACCAAAAATAATTTATTATTTCTATCGTTATTTAAATATGACCTCTATTTACACCATATTATCATAACATGTAATATCTCCATCTATCCCTTATTTTGGTGGGTCCCTCTTTTCCCAGCCTCTCAAAAACCTCTACATTCGACCATCCATCCTTCTCATTATTCTTTCCCATAACCACCCCTCCTACTCCCATTTTCTTCTAGACCTCCACTTCTCTTCCCAATATCCCCTTCATCTTCACCACAGGTATTTCTCGTACGTTGCAGATGTTTATCCTTATCCTTTGTGTGTCACATGAAAATATTTCTCTTATGACCTTTTTTCTAGGTAGAGGGTATGCTGAATGTAACACTGTGATTTTATTTTTCTTCATTATTCTATGATTTAAACATCCTCTATTATATATAAATATAAATTTTCAATTTCTGATCTAGGGATTTTTATAGGATTTAAAATTTTATTTTTATCATGAATTAGGGATTTGTAATTTTTCGTTATGAGATATATTTATGGTTTTAATTTATTATTTCATGAATTCCCTGAAGGCCTTCAATTTTTTAATAATTTTTATATTCAATATTTCAAGGGGTGAGGTGGAACCCTTTCAAGGCCTGATAGATTAGGAGAAAATTACATGACTCATAAGGAATAGAGAAATCACCTAGACAAAAAAACATCGAACTACCCCTCCCCAAAATACTTCATGATATCAGCACTCCACATTTATAAGGATGGTCGACTTGTTATCCTGTGAAGAGTTTCATATTCCTTGTACTGATGGCCATGTCGGACCCTCTTAATCCCCCAAATTTGGTTATCTCTACTCTAGTGAATGCACTTTCTCTAAATTCCCATCTAGACCCTAGTCCCTAGTAATCTGACTGATACATATGCATAATTTTTATTGGCCCGATGTCCTTGAGGTGGCCTAAAGGCATTGAGGTGGCCCGAAGGCCCTAAGACAACTGACCTAAAGGCCATGGAAGGCCAAAAATCATTGTAGGATTCGAGGACCAAACTGAGCGCTAGAAGGCCTAGCTAGATAAATAGTTCTAAATGCCAAAGTACTGAATAGTACCTACAACAGTACATTATACAGTAACTACAACAGTTTCTTCTACATTAACCTAAAAATATTGCTCCACCCAGATTTTATCAAGGGTCTATTTAATGCACTAGAAATGTCATCACCAATCAAGATGAGGCTCAAGTGTATTTTTATATATTATAATTTATATTATTTCATAGAATATGTTTTTAATTTTTTGTGTACTTTTATTCTGACATTTCATTTCTGTTTGAATTGTTGTAATTTGATGCACTGAGGAATTATTGTTTAATTTTTTTTTTCATAGTTTCTTTTGTTAATGTGTTTTAGATTACAAAATATTTATTTATTCTGTATATATTTCTCTATATGTTTTATGAAATATTTATATAATAATATATGAAAAAAATTTGTTAATCGATTTAATTTATATTTTATTAGATTATTTTATCTCTTCTAAATTTTATATATTTTTATATATTATTATTTATTTAGTTTTAATTTTAAAATAATATTATAAATATTTATTAATTATATATAAATTTACATAATATTACTTGACCTTGGATTATAGCTCTATATGTTAAGAGGTCAGAGTATTTTATTATTAATTATAAATTTTAAATCTATCCATTGATAAAATAATAATATGTCCATGTTTTGAAAATAATTTATGATGATGGTTGAAAAGGCATAAAGATTATGAAAACATGTTATTTAAAAAAATTACTGGTTATATGAGATAAATTTTCATGGTGAATTGAACATTGAAGAATTGATTATGTTTAACTATAGGGCGAATGAACAACATACTAACCTAATTGTAGGGAATCTTCTTAACAACATTATTAATGATAATTTTAACTATAAATCACATCATGATTAATATAATGACTTATTAGTGGGATATATTTCCAATTTTATATATATTAAAATGAAATTTATTTAGGATGATTTATTAAATGTGTTTTATAAATTAGTGCATGGAAAAAAATTTGTGTTCTTGGAAGAAATTTGTAAATATAAAAAAATTCACTTTCTATTGAGGTTTTATCATATATTTTGCTTATATGAAATTATAGAAAAATAAATTCTTATGCTATTGATGTTTTTGGATGATGAATTTGTTGTATCTAATATTTTTAACAATTCGATTTGATAAATAATGTTGTTAATTAGAATAATATCAATTATCCAAAAAAATATAGGTATGTATCAATAATTGATAACTATATTTAAGATAATATTTTAATGAAGAATATTTACAAATATATTATATTTATATATAGAAATAGGATAATCATGATGAAATTTTGAATAATGTACTATTAAGAAGAACAAAACTAAAATATATAGGAAGGTTTTATATTACTATCCATTAAAACCATGATTGTAAATATTGTTTATTTACTCTAATGTAATAGAAAAATATAAGTTTAATTCCTTGTTAAACAATAATGATGGATTTATACAACATTCAATAGAATTAAATTCTTGGAAATATTTTGAGCCTTTATATCCAAATTTCATTTCAAACACTGGTAATATGTGTTTAGGATTAGATATTAATAAATTAAATCTAATCAGGACTCTAAGTAAAACTTATATAATGCGGATGGTTATTTTAATCGATCACAATATACATTAATGGATGTGTTTGAAAAAAATCATTCATTATTTTGATGATAATTTTGGGAAAAAATTCCTTCAAATTATATATATGTATACCTTTTTCCTTTAAAAAATAAATTTTTGGAGATATAGTAAATTGGTGTTGAAACATATGATTCACTTCCCAATGAAATGTAAAAAATGTATGATACTATAATGTTGAAAATATCATTTTCCCAAGATTATGAAACATAACAAGTTATAAGACTCAACATTTCTAGTAGTTTCTATTTAATAGCGTGTAAATTGTGTTTACAATACATCCATATAGAAGAATGTACTATTTCATGTTTAATACCTAATTCATAGATGCATCTCATAAATATTGGGTTAACAAGTTATGATTCGATGAATGAAATGATTTGGGGAATCATATAAAATTATTATCAGGGTCTGAAATCACAAAAAATTTACGAATAATTGATTAAAATTTTTTGAATGATTTATAGAAATACAGTTAAGCAATAAGTGTTAAAATATAAATGTATATAGTTGATACACTATAATGAGAAAATTATTTAATTTTATCAAACAATCTTATCAGGAATTTCATTTTTTATGGTATAATCTGGATATTATTCACATTGAAATGAATGTATGTGAAAATTTAGTTTTTAAAATATATAATAAGTAGGGGAAATAATATGATAATCTTAATTCTTATATGTATATATAATAAATAAATACAAGGGATGATATGTGGGAATGTGATAATAAGAAGTATCTTACAATAGTTCTTATGATGAAAAATCAACACAAATACGTTTTCCATTAATGACTAAAAATAAAAAAATTATATGATCGATATTCAAGTAGAATTATAGTATGTGTTGACTTAAAAAATAGTAAGATATATGGGCTTCAATTTCACAAATAATATATATTGATGGATTTAATTCTACCTTTGTAATTCTGTTAAATTTATAAACGATACAGAAAAAACATTTGTAATTGATTTTTTCATATTATTTATATAACGGTGTGAGAAAACATTAAATCCTTATAACTGTGAAGAAAATTCTATAAATAATTTTAATCACATTGTATACTTTATATATGTTATTCCCACAATTATTTTTCACTATCATTATTTACCTATGTTTGAATTTTACGGAATAAGTTACTGTTTAGGGGGGAGGGGACCTACAAATTATCATTGGGTGTATCCCAATGATATTTATTATCATCTTTATTCTTTATCATCACAATATTTAAATTTTCAGATTCATGACATATAAGTTTTATTATTCTATTTTTCATTTCGTGATTATGTATCTATGATAATAGAAGTTTTTAATGAGAAAAAATTATAAACTATAAGTATATATTACTGAAGGATATATGTCTAATGTTTGTTTGACCTTTTTTGAGGTATTTTTATTATAATGATGCATAACTTAATACAGTTGGACATTTTGGTGCTAATAAAATTCAGTTTAATTACTATATTAAATTTGTAAACATTCCAAAATTCATTCATTATATTCAGAAAATATTCATAGATTTGTTTATTGATATTAGTTTTGTAAAAGTTCATAGATATATGATACTAAATAGTCATATTTTAGATTCATTCATTTAGCAAAATAATAACTAAACGAATAAATAACTTTAGTGTCAAACATTAAATAATAAATAAATAAGAAAATACAATAGTAAAGACATTATTTATTAGTTTAAAAATTTTGTACGATCATAATCAGATTCAAATTAATAATGTATTTATATAAATTACTTATATAACTAATTATATTTTACATTTAACATTTATATCATTAATGTTAATAATCATTATACAGTTCCTTGTGATTTGCAATATTTTAATTGAGAACCATTTTATTAGTGTAAGAGATTGAACAATATGAATATAATGTATTTGACATTCCTAGAGATATGAATGAAGTTGTTTTGAAAACAATAAATAATTTCATATTTACAAAATTAAAAGAGTTAGGACACTATGGAAACTTGATTTAATTTATTTAACTAAATTATTATGGATTTTTTTGTTTTTTTCAAAAGAAAGTTGGTAAATATGTATAGGGTTGGAATGAATGATTATTTAAAATTTACTAATATTTACTAAACTTAGTTTATCGATACTGGTGAGCATAAATATCAAAATCCATATATTTTGAAATGATATCTAATGTTGCCTATTATCAACATGGAAAATATAATGAAGGTTGGATTTTATAATAAATTTCATGTTAGAAGACTTATATGATATGGGTGATGAAGTTGAAGAATTATTTTAGGAAAATGAACCCCATCAACTATATGAGACTATTATATCTTTCTATGATAGTAAAATAGTAACACCTATAAGATATGGTGAAGATAAATAAATCATGATAAAAATTGAGGATAAAAATAATATGTTTAATGATGAATAAATTGATTGTATTATCATCCCTCTTTTGAATTATCTATTTTTAATTTCATTAAATTACATGGATTTAATTAATATATGTAAATTTTTTGAAAACACTTTCTTGTTTTATATTAAATTTCAGGTTCGATTTTAAATAATAATCATTTTATAAATAGTAACTCCAAAAAAATATGTATAGATATAAGAAGGTATTTGAAAACTTTTATGCCATCAGAACCAACATTCATAAACCCACATTCATTAGTTTTACTTCATACTTTTAGTATTACCATTTTTAGTATTCACTACGTGAATCCAATAAAATTACAGAAAACTATCAAGACATACAATTCCACATCAGATTTTTTTTTAAATTTCAAATGAATTCCATTATTTAATTAAATATTCTTTATGGATCTCTATAATATATAGTTTCACTTAAAAGGCTTTATAGTCCCAACATCATTTCAAAAATAATAATTATCAATCATAATAACCTACTAAGATTTCCAACTAAATATTTGATTCAATTTAGCTTCTTAAATTACTAAACTCAATATTATATGCTTATAAGATACATCATGTATTATTCATATAATAATTTTCAGATATTTGAAATAAATTATATTCAAAAATTAAAATATCTATATAGTTGGCCACTATAGGGATAGGTGTAATAATTACTCTGAAAATGTTGTTATGTCAACCATTGAAGAATTTTAATTTATGTTCCTAAATATGTACCCACCCAAAATGAATCCTATAGTTTTTTTATAAAATAAAAAATCATTTATGTATTATTCTTTAGGGATGTTGGTTGGATTATATAGAGCATATGGGGAGTAATTATCACCTAAGAATTTGGTTTTACAATTTCTATCACAAGGGTAATGGGGGATAACTATTATTGGAATATAATTTTTTATGTAAAAAATAATTTATTTTATATGTATATTAATTATTGAATTTGACATGTCTGTGTTCCAACTACTGTTGATAGAGGCCTGTGTAGAAAAATCAAGTGGAAATTAGCATGTAAAACAACATCCCTTCCCATCATGTAATGTGATTGTATGCACATTATCTATGCTAGGAAACATATATTTTTCAAAAACAAGTAAAATTTTGATAAAATAAATATTTTTATTTTATTTTATTTTATATTCTTATCAAAAATAATTTTAATCATCCTTTCCACATCGATTTGGAAGCGTTACTAAGAAAACTCATCTAGGCAATTCATCCATGATATGAGAATTACTAGATCATTAAAATTTATTTAAATATTTTAATATTATTATGATAAGTATCTGAATATTTGATTTCACAATATTTAATTACATGTAATTATTTTTAATAAGAAAATCCGATGCACCAAAGGCAATTAATTAATCAGATCACAAGGGGATCAAATTATCAAGAGGTATTCTTCCTAAAATAGAAGGATAAATTCTTTGATGAATCCAGAGTTTCACATGTCTTATATTCAATAATATACTTATTATCACGACCCCTTCACACCAATGATGCCTCTCCTGAGCTGGCAATGGTGAAAGGGAGATAATGACCCCCCGAGTCCCGCCTCCAGTAGGCCCCAGGGTGGCGACTAGCACCAAGGGTATAAGTTCTCACAAGTATGGGAGGCATTACCCTTTTTATTTATTTAGGATCGGGAAATAGGACATGTCAACCACCAAAAATGAAAAACAACAAGTGTATATTAATAAACCCAAACCAAGCCCACATGCATGTTTAAACAATTTTATAACAAGGTACAAGTAAAAGAAAGCTCAAAGTACAATACCAAAAGAAAACAAGAGAATAGAAACTGCAAAAACTCCAACTATCTGACTAGTAGGGTCCCGCACGGCCCTGGTAGTCCTCCTGGAAACTTAAAAGCAAACGTAGTGTGAGCATACAAGTATACTATGTAGGGAAACCTAAAGCTCTCATGCACAAGTGGGGAGACATCCTAATGTCCCGTGAGAACAACAGAAGAAACCTACCAAGGAATTCAATCCACCCAACCTCACCAGCCACACTCACCAAAACACAAGCACAATAGGTAGTAGTATATAAGAAACAAAACTATTGGGTACCCCGCACTAGTTCCCTTTAGTTAGCTTCTCTTCCTAACGACGAACGTCCTGATGCTGCCACACTCTCCCTGCCCGCACACACCTGGGCCTCACCACCACGTCTCCCACCCGCACAAACCTGGGCCTCACAAACACATATCCCTCCCGCACACACCTGGGCCTCACAACCACATATCCCACCCGCACACACCTGGGCATCACAACCATGCATCCTACCCACACACACCTGGGACTCATCACGAAGATTCTTGGGAAAAAGTAGAACATGCCCGAAGAGTATTAGGCCTAAACCCCCCCAATCGAAACCTACCCGAAGAGTCTTATGTGTAAGGTCGCCTCAAGCCATCACATCCTAGGGGAGAAGGAGCAAGAAGGAGCTACTAACTAAGGAAAAAACACCCTCTCCCATGAAATGGGAGTGTTCGACACTAAGTTCTCAACATTGGTGGGGTGCGATAAAACACAAAAGATACAAATATATATATATATATATATATATATATATACCAACCACACATCCCTACCTGTGGCTTCTAAATAGAGATACTGAGAACATGCCTCAGCACTACTACTACGAAGCATGCATACAACAAACAAACCCAACCCCATTTAGGTTTTTACATTTCAGCAGAATTAGATTATTTAGTTCCTTAACTACTGGGAAACTATCCACAACCGACTTCATCAATCGTTCATAAAACATATCCCTGCCATCCACAAATCAAGTTAGGAAAACACAAGAAACACAACCAATCCCTTCTTATTAACCAAACAACCCATTGATTATTAACTCAATTTCATTTCCACGCCCCACAATTCATTAACTCTTCCAATTTTATTTATTATTCACAACTAAATGTCCGTTCACATTCAACCCATCCCTGCAGCCCCGCTGCCAACCACCATAACAACAAACGCACTGAAACCCATACATCATTATCCCTTTAAAATACCACGTATCATAGCCACGCTACCCGCCCTATCCACAACAACCCAATAAACACCCCCATCACATGCCATAAATCCAAGCCAACACCCACATGTTCGTTATCCCATTTTTTTAACCGGGGTGATCACACAAGGCTTCCAGATTTTAAACAGCTAACTTTACGTGATTAACCAATTCCACATTCCACAAAGTTTCGATCCATAAGTAAATCTAGAAGGATAGGGCAACATTTAATTGCGTAAGAAAAGTCCCACAACGACCATGATTTTTAGTAGGTAGAAGCTCATTCAATTCACAACATAATATCACAGGGTATAAATTAACAACAATCACAAACTTACCAACCATGTTCTTTAACCAGTTATTATCTTCATTTAATGGTTCAACCGTTTCTCATGAAAAAAAGTGGATACCCACCCCGCATGATGCACAAATTAGAGAGACGAAGGTAAGATCCCTACCTCAACAGGTTCTGATCAATGAACTCCCCCAGATCAACTTTAGAAGAATTCTGTCAGCGTCCATCACCTCTTTTGGGTCACGAAAAAACCTCCTCGGGTGGAAGTCGGAAAGGAAAGGCCGAAGGGAAGACAACGGATCCATGTTTGGATGTTACGCCTCGTCATCATGATCCCGTGGCCGCTGACAGATTGAAAATCAGAGCTCAGACGAATACGTTATGGAAGAAAGAGCCTTCGAGTCTCTTGGAAGAACTATGCTCAGAGGGAAAGGGGAGGAGAGGGGTGAGTTGAAAGGAGGAGGGGACACCTCCTTTTATAGGTGAGAAAAGGAAATGTACACGGCATGTACTTTAGGGTACACGACGTGTACTTGGTTATTTTACACGGTCTCCACGCAGCTTCCAACACGGCTCTGCGGCCATTGACTGGTCAACACACGGTTTGAGGGTAACGCATACGCAGGGAAGGACTACACGCTGTACAGTTTAGACACACGTCATGGACACGGCTCCAACATGGTACATGACCATTGACTGGTAACACGTACGCGGGGATGGACTACACGGCATGTAGAACTAGGAATACGGCATGCACCCATTATTTCACACAACGAGGACACAGCCCGCAACATGGGGTATGCCCGGAACGGGGGTACACAACGTGTACTCAAACTACACGGTGTGTAGTTTCAAAATTCTGGAAAGTGTGGGAAAATTCCATTTTACCCTCCAAAACACTTTGTGACCTTCTTTTTGAAAATGGAAAGGGCCAGAGAGGTCTGGGACATTACATCAGATACCTCTTAAAACATTATCATCCCTGAGAATTCAAAACCAACCCAGAGGAAACTCAACAAGATACATATTAGGGTTCTCGTTATAACAGAAACCCAACCAACAACCCTAATCATGTGTGTTAGGAATTCCTTCTCCTATGTTGAGATATTATCCTCTTTAGGTGTCACTGACTCACCTGCACTAGTTTAATCACATCTTCATTAATGTGTATCGATTAAGAATTGGGTCTTCCCACTTTCATACATTAGGATTTTATTCAACTCACACTACCCCCAACACCACACAACCAACACACTGCCTGAATATGTGGTTTGGGGAAGAATTCCTTCTCCTACGTTGGGATATTATCTTCTTTAGGCAGCAGTGACTCGCCCGCACGGGTTCAATCGCATCCACATTAATGTGTCTCGATTAAGGATCAGGTTTTTCCCTTTCCCCACACATTCAGACATGTCACACATTACCAGGGAACAAGGAAACAAAAAGGTCTCACAACTGACAAGCCAAGCATTCAATATATCAAAGGTACCATGTATAACATCAACACAATACTTAGAAGAACAAGGGAAAACACAAGTCAAAACAACTCCGGGTACTGAGCGTGCATCTTGGTCTCCTACTCCCACGTGCTTTCCTCGAGGATGCCATGCCTCCACAACACACAAACCAACCGAATGGTTCATCCATGAAGCACCTTCTCTTTACAATCCTCGATCCTGACTGGTCGTTCTTCAAAGGTCGCGTCATCTCCCATATCTAACTCTCCCCAGTTGATAATGTGGGAGTCGTCGTGTAAGTACCGACGAAGCTGAGAGATGTGGATGACGTCATGAACCTTCTCCAACTGAGGTGGCAGGGCCAGCTGATATGCCACCTCACCGACTCACCTCAGCACCTCAAAAGGTATGATGAACCTATGTGATATCTTGATCCCTTTCCCGAACCTCCGATGCCCCCGTTTAGGGGAATCCTTCAATAACACATGATCTCCCTCCTCGAACTCTAAGGGCCTCCTCCGACGGTCAGCATAAGACTTCTGTCGGTCCTGAGCCACTTTCATCCTCTCACGTATAAGCTGGAATTTCTCTGTGGTGCTCTGCACTACCTCTGGCCCAAGAGTACCTATCTCACCAACCACTGCCCAACAAATGGGTGAGCGACATGGCCTTCCATACAAAGCCTCAAACGGTGCCATGCCAATAGTAGAGTGGAAGATTTTTGTGTAGGAGAACTCTGCTAAAGGAAAGTGTCATACCCATGATCCTACGAATTCCAGAACGCATGCTTGCAGCATGTCCTCCAATGTCTGGATAGTCCACTCAGTCTTCCCATCGATCTGGGGGTGGAAAGCATAGCTAAGGTGTAGCTGGGTGAAAAAAGAATGTTGTAACCCCCTCCAGACTTGTGAGGTAAACCGAGTATCCTGATCTGAGATGATAGTCTTTGTGACTCCATGAAAACACACCACCTCGTCTATGTACCTCCGTGCTAAGGTACTCACCGGGCCTGACTCCGTAATTACTATTAAGTGAGCTGATTTCGTCAGCCAATCCACCACTACCCAGATTGCTTCATAACCACCCTGAGCTTTGGGTAGTCCAATGAAGAAGTCCTTTGAGATGCCATCCCACTTCCACTCGGGGACATCTAAAGGATGCAAAAAACCACTGGGAACATGGTGTTCAGTGTTAACTTGCTGAAAAACTAGGCATTTAGCCACAAACTCCACCACTACCCGTTTCACCCCGGGCCACCAAAATTATTCCCTCAGGCCTCGATACATTTTTGAAACTCATGGATGTACTTCCAAGGCGGAGCTATGGAACTCATGGAGAAATCCCTCACTCATTGCCTCCAGAACAAACAACCTTCCATGGAAAATCATCTGATGTCAGCTGTACTCTGACCACCCCTCTGGAGCGTTCCCCTAATCGACACGATCTCGCATCACTTTTGCCTCGAAGTCCCCCCACTGAGACTCTTCCACCTGCTGCAGCATGGAGAAATGAACTGTCATCTGAAACAAACAGCCTCTAACACCTTCTACCTTGGCATCCATGTGCAAGGTGGACAACTCTTCCATTGCCTTCCATGCATCAGTGGATTCCCGAACTACTTCCTGATGCGACATCCTGCTCAGGGCATCAGCCACAACGTTGCCCATACCTTTAGTGTAAGAGATCTCAAAGTCATAGTCTTGGAGAAACTCGACCCATCTCCACAACCATAAGTTCAAGTCACGCTGGGAGAAGATAAAATGCAGACTCTTGTGATCTGAGAAGACCACAAAGTGCCCCCCAAAGAAGTAATGTTGCCACAACTTTAGTGAGAACACCACTGCTGCAAGATCTAGGTCATGGGTGGCATAATTACGCTCGTGAGGGAATACCTGCCGAGACCCATAACAGATCACTCCCTTCTTTTGCATCATAACACACCCTAGACCAAGGCCAGAAGCATCAAAAAACACCTCATACAACAACCCTTCCTCTGGAAACCTGAGTACGGGAGCACTGACCAACTTCTCCTTCAGGTAGTCGAAATCCATCTGGCACTGATCGCTCCATAGGAAGACCTGGTTCTTCCTTGTCAAAGTTGTCAAAGGAGCAGCAACTCGAGAGAAGTCTGAAATGAACCTCCGATAGTAATATGCTAACCCCATGAAACTATGAACTTCTTCCATGCTCTTTGGTGCTGCCCAAGAAACAACTAACTCCACCTTCGACGGGTCCACCGAAAATCCATGCTGAGACGCCACGTGCCTAAGGAAGTGTACTTATTGTGTCAAGAACTTACACTTAGAAAATTTCCCGTAAAGCTGGTGGTGTCGAAGGACTTCCAAGGCTCTCCTAAGATGATCAATGTGCTCCTCCTTTGACCTTGAGTAGATCAATATGTCATCAATAAACACAATGACGAACTAGTCCAGAAACTCCTGGAAGACAAAGTTCATAAGTCCCTTGAACAGAGACGGTGTATTCGTAACTCCAAAAGGCATCACCACAAACTCAATGTGCCCATATATACACCTGAAAGCCATATTTGAGATGTCATTGTCCTTTACCCTCAGCTGATGATATCCAGATCATAGATCAATCTTGGAAAACCAACCTTCTCCCTGCAGTTGGTTGAAGAGATCATCCATCCTTGGGAGGGGATAGCGGTTCTTGACCGTTACCTAGTTCAACCTTCAGTAGTCTATGCATAGCCTGAGACTAGCATCTGCCTTCTTCACGAACAAAACTAGAGCACCCCATGGCGATACACTAGGTCAAACAAAACCCTTCTCCATCGGATCGTCAATCTGAATCCTCAACTCCCGCAACTCTGATGGTGCCATCCGATAAGGGGCCATAAAAATCGAACGGGCACCAGGCTGTAAGTCTATCCCGAACTCGATGTCACAACGGGGGGGGGGGGGTAGAGTCACAAAATCCTTAGGAAAAACATCAAGGAACTCCCCAACAACCTCTGGGACATCCATCATCTATGTATCAGCTGGAACCAATGATATCCCACCTAATAAGGAAAGGTGAGGCTCCACACGCTGGCTTTCCACCTGATAGCTCCTCTCACCAACAAAATCTATATGCTTCCCATCCACGTCGGAGAACACGACTCTTCTCCAGAAGCATTCGATAAAGGCACCAACAGAAAAAAACCATTCGATGCATAATATGACATTGTATGGATGCATCTGTTACAGAAGAAGGTCCCCACTAGATTGATGTGGTCTCAACGTTATCCCACATCCCCGCCAAACACAACATACGCTGGTCTGGCCTCCAACTGGTGTACTCAGTACTAGTGGTACGGAAAGTATCTCTACGTCTAGTCCCAAGGAATGGGCTAGACCAGATGCAACAAAGGAGTTCGATGTTCCGGAATTGAACAAAGCATTAACTAGAGTTCTGAACAAACAAATCGTACCTCGCACCACCTCTGGTCCTGCTGGAGCGATCAACTCTGCTATATGAAACTGTCCACGCCCAGCTCCTCTACCTGTCTGATGTCGTCCACATCCCTGACCACGCCCTGGTCGAGGTCCCTGAGGAGCACCCAGAGTTCGGCCTCCTCCCGCAAAGTCTGCCCTCGGAGGAGCATTTTCCTACTGCTGCTAGAAGGGCCTCACTTGCAACTGGTGCTGCTGAGGTGGGCGCTGAACCTGCCCACCTCCACCGTACTGATCTCGGGTCAGGCACTGACTCTAAACGTGCCCAAAACCTCCACACGAAAAACACATCGGTCCTGGGCTCTTGAAAAAGGGACGAGGACCTGATGATCTGAACTGGAACTGCTGGGGCCTGCTCCCCAATGGCATGAACCTGGAAGGTCCCGTCGTAGGAGACTTGCTGCTGACTGACTTCCCCTTTGACAAGCCTGGCTGGATCCCCTTTCGGGGTGCACCTCCCAGGGAGTGTATCCTCTTTAAAAACTCTACCATCTTCTGTAATTCCAAGTACTTCGGAAGGGTGAAGGGGGTGACAGCATACTGGAGCGAAGGACGGAGCGCCTCCTCTAAACATCTCTCCCGAGACTCCTCATCCAGAAAGAGATCCGGAGAAAAGCACCTGAGATCCTTGAACTTGATCCCCAGCTCTCATACTAACATACTCCCCTGCTGATGGGAGAGTAACTCCTGCCGCTTCTCCGCCTTGATCATGGAAGAAAGGAATTCCTCTCGGAATTCCTTCTCAAAGTCAGCCCAAGGAACCTCTGCCTCTATCCTATCTCTGAGGTAGACTGTCCACCATTGTCGTGTCGTGCCTCTCAGCAGACTGACTGTTAGGGGAGCCCAGTACTCCCTCGGAGCACGGATCTAGGTAAAAGTGATCCCTAGCTCCTCATTCCACCCCACCATCTACGTATCCGAATTACTACCCTCGTACTTCTTGAGGGTCTGCCACTAGAAATAATGAGGAGTCTTCTGACACTGGATATCTTCCTCCTATCGGTCAATCCTCAGCTGATCGACCACATGAATATATTGGGCCTCGGCTGTCTGAGCTAACTAGGGATGACGTCCAGGTACCATAGATGTACGGTAAACAAGGATCGCCTAAGCCCAAGTAGTAAGGAAAAATCAAGGTTTTATTTTATCATATTATTTCAATTTCATTCCCAGAACAATCAAATGAAGTAAAACACAATCATGATGATGCATGTACCTTCCCTAGGGTCTCTACCCTACAATCAATGTAGTCTCACTTGGTCATTCGGTAGGCTCAGAGTACTTGCATCGGATCACGGGGGGCCCTAAAATCCTGTGTCCTAGCCGGTATTCCCTGGCCTATGTCACGCACCAAGATTTACTAGCATTGTCACCCTATCGTCCCATTAAATCCTCACTGTGCCTAACTACAGACTCCATCCTATCTCTCAAACTCCCTCTGATACCATTCTGTCATGATCCCCTCCCACAAAAGATGCCCCTCCTAAGCTGGCAATGGTGAAAGGGAGATAATGACCCCCGAGTCTCGCCACCAGTAGGCCCTGGGGTGGTGACTAGCACCAAGGGTATGAGTTTTCACATGTATGGGAGGAATTACCCTTTTTAATAATTTAGGATCGAGATAGAGGATAAGTCATCCACCAAAAAGGAAAAAGAAAAAGCGTATAGAAATAAACCCAAACCAAGCCCACATGCATGTTTAAACAATTTTATAACAAGGTACAAGTACAAGAAAGCTCAAAGTACAATACCAAAAGAAAAAAAGAGAACAAAAACTACAATAACTCAAATTGTCCGACTACTACGGTCTCGCACGGCCCTGTTAGTCCTCCTGGAAACCTGAAAGTAAACGTAGGGTGAGAATACAAGTATACACAGTAGGGAAACCTAAAGCTCTCGTGAACATGTCGGGAGACATCCTAATGTCCCGTGAGAACAACAGAAGAAACCTAGCAAGGAATTCTATCCACCCAACCTCACCAGCCAAACTCACCAAAACACAAGCACAACAGGTAGTAGTATATAATAAACAAGAGTATTGGGTACCCCACACCAGTTCCCTTTAGTTAGATTCTCTTCCTAATGACGAACGTCCTGACGCTGCCACACTCTCCCCCACCTACACACACCTGGGCCTCACCACCACGTCTCTCGCCCGCACACACCTTGGCCTAACAACCATATATCCTTCTCGCACACCCCTGGGCCTCACAACCACATATCCCGCCCGCACACACCTAGGCATCACAACCACGCATCCCGCCTGCACACACCTCGGCCTCATCCCAAAGATTCTTGGGAAAAAGTAGCACCTGCCTGAAGAGTCTTGGGCCTAAGCCACCACATTCGAAACCTACCCGAAGAGTCTTAGGTGTTAGGTCGCCTCATGCCATCACAACCTAGGGGAGAAGGAGAAGGAAGGAGCTAGTAACTAAGGAAAAAACACCCTCTCCCATGAAATGGGAGTGTTCGACACTAAGTTCTCAACATGGGTGGGTTGCGATAAAACAGAAAGGATACAGATATATATATATATATATATATATATATATATACCAACCACACAACCCAACCTATGGATTCTAAACAGAGAAACTAAGCACGTGCCTCCACACTGCTACTACAAGGCATGCATACAACAAACAACCCCCACCCCATTTAGGTTTTTATATTTCATCAGAATTAGATTATTTAGTTCCTTAACTACTGGACAACTATCCACAACAAACCACATCAATCGTTCATAAAACATATCCCTGCCATCCACAAATCAAGTTAGGGAAACACAAGCAACACAACCAAGCCCTTCTTATTAACCAAACATCCCCATTGATTATTAACTCCATTTCATTACCACGCCCCACCATTCATTAACTCTTCTACTTTTATTTATTATTCACAACTCACTATCCATTCACATTCAACCCATCCCCGTTGCCCCGCTGCCAACCACCATAACCACAACCGCACCGAAACCCATACATCATTATCCAATTAAAATACCACTTATCGTATCCTCGCTGCCTTCCCTATACACAAAAACCCACAAAACACCTCCATCACATGCCACGCATCCAAGCCAAAACCCACATGTTCATTATTCCATTTTGTTTAACCGGGGTGATCACACAAGGGTTTCAGATTTTAAACATCCAACATTACGTGATTAACCACTTCCACATTCCACAATGTTCCCATCCATAAGAAAATCCAGTAGGAGAGGGAAACATTTAATTGCATAAGAAAAGGTCCCCAACGACCATGATTTTTAGTAGGTAGAAGCTCATTCAATTCACAACCTAATATCACATGGTATAATGTAACAACAATAACAAACTTCCCAACCCCTTTCATTAACCTGTTATTATCTTCATTTAATGGTTCAACTGTTTCTCATGAAAAAAAGCAGATACCCACCCCGCATGATGCACAAATTAGAGAGACGAAGGTAAGGTCCCTACCTCAACAGGTTCTGATCACAGTGCTCCCCCGGATCAACTTTAGAAAAAGTTCGTCGGCATCTGTCACCTCTGTCGGGTCCCGGAAAAACATACACGGGGGAAGTCGGAAAGGAAAGTCTGAAGGGAAGATAATGGATCCAAGCTCGGAAGTTCTTCCTCGTCATCACGATCCTTTGGCCACTGACGGATCGTAAATCGGATCTCGGATGAAGAAGTTATAGAAGAAAGAACCTTCGAGTCTCTTGGGAGAACTCTTCTCAATGGGAAAGGGGAGGAGAGGGGTGAGTTGAAAGGGGGAGGGGACCCCTCCTTTTATAGGAGAGAAAATGAAAAGTACACGGTGTGTACTTTAGGATACACGGTGTGTATTTGGTTATTTTACACGGTCTCCATGCGGCTTCTAACACGGCTCTGCGACCGTTGACTGGTCAACACACGGTTTGAGGGTAACGCATACACGGGGAAGGACTACACGGCGTGTACACATTTACTGTACATGACAAGGACACGACTCCAACACGGTACATGGCTGTTGACTGGTAATGCGTACACGGGGACGGACTACACGACATGTTGAACTGGGAACACGACGTGCACCAATTATTTCATACAGCGAGGACACGACCCGCAACACCGGGTATGTTCGTAAAGGGGGTACACAGCGTGTACTCAAACTACACAACGTGTAGTTTCAAAATTCTGGAAAGTGTGGGAAAAGTCTATTTTACCCTCCAGAACACTTCGTGACCTTCTTTTTGACAATGGAAAGGGCCGGAGAGGTCCGGGCCATTACACATATATATACATCCATTGCAACATTTGATTGAATAAATCATATATATGTATTTCAAATTGTGTCTGGTATAATATTTATAATTTTTGTAACATTCTTTTAGTTTTAATATTAAAAATACTAAATTAAATATATTTTGGACATATCTATATTTTCTTATGTAGGTAATATTTTTTTTATATTTTTCATGCTCCATATTAAATTTTTTTTACTATAAAATTAAAACTGTGTCACTAATTACTTTGAATTGGTTTTAACAGGCACTAACAACTGATAAAGATTTAATTTTTATTCATTAGAACTAAATCACCATGAAATATACTTCTAATAATTATAATTGATCTTTATATATTTATAAGTATAAATCTGAGCTAACTAACATAAAATATTTTCACATTAGATAAATCTATTAGTTAATATTATAAATACATTAGAATTTAAATTACCTCATTCATTATAGAAGAATTTTATAAACATAAAAAATTAAAATTTCATAATTGTTCTTCATGGTTACTACAAAAAAACACATCTATAATTAATATTAAACCCAATAAAATAAATCACATTGAGGAAATTAAATGAAATAAATATTTTATCAAAACAATCATATTATTCAAAAAACCAGTTAAAACTAGTTATCTAATAATATTAAGTGATTAAATACACCCTTCATCAAAAAATTCATCATGATATCTACTAATTTATCTTTTTTACAAAAATGGTTATTTATATCAGAGGATTATAGAACTTATGTTATAGTAGTGGGAGAATATTAGAGATAAAACTTATAGGTTAAAATAGGTGGTAGTTTTTTATCCATCATACTTGTTTTAGTTTGATGATTTAGATATATTTTTAATGTTTCTAAGAAAATATAGGGTTGATTTTATAAATCATGTACAATGAAATGAATAATGGGTAAGATAAATTTTTATGATTACTGTGAATGAATAATCTAAAATGATGGAAAAATAATTGGGTGGTATGGATAGTCAATCATACCATAATTAATGAAATTACAATATAGAGGAAATTTTTATACCATAATGAGAATCCTATGTAAAAATATTTCCAGGTAGTTTCTTAGAGAATTTTATGTCATGATGCAATCCAAGATATTACACCATAACAAATGATTCTCCATCATAAGGACCGTTCTTCATGAAAAATAGGTGTGGATCTATCTAGATCTAGTTAATATAATTCTTCTATAACCTAATACACAATGTTGAAATATAGGATAGGATATATACATATGAGGATATTAAACCTATGATTCCAGATGCCCCAAAATGAACCAACCATGTGGTTCTAATGGGACTAAGTGGTTGAAGTATACCACACTGTATCTCTGACCATCACATCAGTATTATTAAATTTATATACAATTTTTAAATTATTATTAAAATTGGATTGGTTAAAATCAATCATAGTAGTCTTAACTAAAATTTTGTGGATCGTTATATGGGATAATGAACTGATGATATGTGTAAATTATTAAATGATGTATTTGAAAGATTTTTTTTTAAAAATTAGGGTAAATTTCAAGAAGATAAAATAATTTTTCTTTTATAGATAATTGAAATATATATAATTTATTAAGGAATAATCATTATTCTGATAATATGTATTGAATACTTTAATTTTTTTGTTAGAGAATTAAGAACAATGATTAAAGCCTCATCAATATGTTATCTTCTCATCTTAGAGATATTGTTATAAGTGATCGATGTGTCTAAGTCTCACTATATTATGCATTGGAGTGATTTTTAGAGAGTTGATTTGAGTGAATAAACCTTTGATCAACTAAAATCCATTCATTATGTTATATCTCGAAAATTACATGAAAATATTATATATATATTGAATTATTTTGAGACAAGGTGGTGAGATGACAGGAGATTCTGTGGCCCGGAGTTCCCAAAATGTTCAGTCAAAAAATATTTATCATTAAATAGAGTGTTTGATCAGTTTTCCTGGAAAAGTAGATTAACTCTTAAATAGGTGCCTAGATCTCAAATCAAAGGCCTCATTGCATTCAAGATGGTGGGTTAACCTAAGGTGAAACTTATGTTTAGTAGGTGCATGCCTCCAATGAGGAGAACTAAAAATGAACAAATGATAAATAAAATTAATAAATAAAATTATTTTATTTTTCAAATTATTATAACTCATGAAAGGTGGCTTGGATTGAAAGTCCCAGACTAGACATGACCTCATGTGACTATTCATTCTTTAGGATGATCCTAACATTGGCTGGCATGGGAAAATAGTGGAAGGTTGTTTTTAACTGTAAATAAAATAATTATGTAAGAAATATTTTATTGTTAAATCAATATAACTCCTAAAAGGTAACATTGATTAAAAGTCACAAAGTAAGATTGATCTCGTGAGAGCGTGTTCCCCATAAGAATTTCTTAACCTTGACTTGTGTAGGTTTAGGGTGAATGTTAATTTGTGATTTAATTTTGAGGTTCATTTAAATAAATGATAGAGTGGGTTTTTCTAACATTAAAGTCAGTTCTCAGATCACAAATTGGAGAATACAATTGATATCACCATTCTAGGATTTTCCTAATAAGGATTTAACATTGATTGGAAAGGGTGAGAGGGAAATGATAATTTTTGGGATTTTTCGAAAATAAAAAAATAACATAGAAATTATTATTTTATTCTCATCCACTCCATTGAATGGAATATGATAGTTCTATAGTGTAGCAACACAACAATGACAAGGCATATCGAATGAGGGTCATTAAGGGCATTTTTTTGTTCAATCATACCAGTTACTCTAGTTCATAAATGAAATAGTGTAACAGAAACAATGCAAAATGTTTTATTTTATTAACATTTTTGGGAAATCAGTAGGTGGAATTTCCTCTGATGATGAATGTGGAACATCTATCTCCCTCCACCTCTCATGAAGAACATTATCGAAAAACATCAACAGGATAGATTAGAGTGACGATGAACAGTGATGAATGCTAATAGAGAAAGGATCGACAATACCCGCAAGCCCCATCCCTCGCCTACGACAAATCATAAATCCAAGTAGTGATTGTTTGATAAAATGTTTTCCCCATTCATTTTCAAAAGTGAAAAATGTGGGTTATCCCACAAACAGGTTGACCTGCAGATCGTTCATTGATTGGGGAGGGGGTAATTTTCTTGGGTTTCTATAGTGGGGTTTGTATATTGTTGAATGAGAGTTATTCTAAAACCTCCCCTTGGTATAAGAATTTAACATGGAGGTCGCGGGACGACATGAATGATGTGTTATCCCCCACTACCTTATACATTCTTGGTTGACAAAAATTTAAAATGGAGGCAATAAATTTTCAATACCCTCTAAGAGAAGGATGCTACTAGATAGGCTTAAAGGATCAAGAAATTTTGAAATTGGGACACTGAAGAATACCTGGTGGCCCGCCGATGGTGTCACCTATGTGACACCATCGGTGCGGTGATTCAATCAACAGGTGGTGGAGGCCCTAGGTGGGAGGTGGGGACAACCAGCGCCACATGTAGTTAGAGTGGCCAGGCATTGCTAGTTGTGCATGTGGTGGCAGCGCACACCGCAGTGGAGGAGGCAGTTACCCATCGACCATTCCAATCAGAAGGAAACGACACCAGCATGGCACATCGTAGAAGGGAGGGGCCTAAACCATGGGGGACAACAACGATCAAAGGGGGTAGCTGAATGTACTAGTCGCACACAACCAAACCATACCCGTTGAGCCGAGCCAAGGGTATTGTGCCTCCCAAGTGGAATGAATAATCCTTCGAGTCATTCCACCTTAGCAAACTGGGCCGATGTGATAAAACATGTCCTCACAGTAGCCCATGTTAGCAAAGGAGACCATCCCGCCAGTACGGGCTGAGCATGATAATTTTGGTTCCCTAGGTGACTAGCGGGGTTGGCCCACAACCAATCTTAGAAAGGTCTAGTAATCCCTAATGCACTAGGCCAATGGGACAAGATGACAAGTTGTTTCATGCATGACCCTAGGCGTAAATTCTTCGGGTCAGTCTGACCGAGTGTGAAGGGGCCCGGACCCAAGCGAACCCTTTTTACTAAAATAAACGTATCTTTCCCACTAGGTGTTCGATTGATGATATGATTGTGGCGCTGGGACCATCTCTAGGTGGTGGTATTTTTTAGATACTTTATATAAGTTTTGGATGAGGTTGGAATATGTCAGGGTTGGATCAGACTCTAATCCAATCGGGTTATTTTTTAAAAAATTCATATATCTTATAGATCAGGAGTCTGTTTGTCGTGTCGTCAGTTACATTGAGACCCTTACTAATAGAATATCCTCTGAGTTAGTATATTAGGGAATTCATGTCAATGGATGTGTGACTGATGGATTTAGGAGTATATCCTTCCGAAATAAAGTGTGATATGTGCAAGAATCCAGTGGCTGGCTATGATGTGGAGCATGAAGAGAGACCCTTAATGGATCCGCACATGTGTGGCCCTTTATAGATCTATATTAGATCGACCCTTTTTATATCATCATATGATAAAACCCTCTTGGATTATAATGAGACTTCCCCTTCATGGATCAGTAGTACCATGACCCATAGTGGATCATCCGTAAAGAAAACAATCATGGATTAATAGTAGAGAGACCCTTCGTCGATCTGTAGCAGTCGACACATCATGGATCAGTAGGATATCATCTCAATAGAATGATATGATCATGATTTATGGATAAACATATTTACTCCTATACATAATTTATACCTAGAGTGAGTTTTTTATTATTCTTTTATTCTTTATGTTGAGACCTTTCGTTGTTGTATTTTCCATTGTGGATTTCTATGAGACCCGAGTTGGACTCGGGGTCCCTACTGAGTATTTTTATACTAACAAAACAATGGTTTTTCCTACACCTGTTGTGTCTTGTACAGATGACAGACATCTTTGACTGGGAATTTGGGGAGCCAGGGCTAGATGGTGCTCGATGGTGGATTGATAGATGTAGTGTGCTTTAGTGACATCAGACAGTGAGTGGTATCTACCCTTTAGGTTCGATCCTTCTATGATGACCACCAGATCTTGTGCTTCCATTATTTTACTTTCCTTGTGGTTGGGCTTGTATTTTTTCCCCTTTTACTTATATAGTACTTATACATGTTACTGGTTTCAGTTTATACTTTTTACTCTTAGTGGTGGTTCTTTGAGGTGGTATTACTACTTTATTCCCATCATTGTTTTCATTGAGAAATGTGCAAATGCATGTGTGTGTACTGGTTTTAATTAAATACCATCACTTATTGGGATATTAATTTCCAATTATAGTCACCATCCCATGGACTATGTATGGAAGTCATTGGAAATTCACGGCATGAACCCCAGGGGACGAGTCGTGAAAAAGTGGTATTGGATAGGTGTTTGGTTCTACCAAAAGAACTAAGAGTCTGTATTTTTTTATGAAAAAATCATGTGATGTGTATTGAGTTGAATTTTAGGCTAGTTAGTCTAGTTTTGGTGCAGTGGCTGACATATCCATACACCAGGACCCTGAATTCTATTTTCCAACCAGATACATGAAAACAGTAGTTGAATGTTTCTTTGAGTGTCTCTCAGTGACCTTTTTGATTCAGAGTCTACACACCCGGTATAACTAATTCACTATCGTTCATCTTGATTATCATTCTAGAATCCTCTATGTGGACAGCCATCCAGGATTCAAGTGTGTGACAATGTGGATGATCCATTAAGTGATGAGACTTTGTTACATGGACCATTTCTCGAGATAGTTTTTTCAGGTAGTGTCCCAGTGAAACCACTACCTGTTGGTCAGCAGTTATTACTAGCACAACTGTTAGAGTACACATTAAGAATTAGTTCCTTTCACAAGGGTCAACGATGTATAACCCTCATGTTCTATAGCGAGCCTGACTCATATGTGTCTATGGACTATCTTTAGGTGGTGACCAAATTTCTATTTATCCAGTGCACCATTAGATCATATAGAGGTCCTAGTTGTGAGCCTTTACTTGGCACAGAAGGGTGATGGAAGGGTTTCGATTACTCGATCATAGGATGAGGTATCATTTCTGTATACAGAGCATGAGAACCTTTTTCAGAGAAAGGGATCATTCCATAAAATCTAATGGGTATGAGTTCCCAAGTGCTTCTATAAAACGACATGTTTTTAGATGAGTATTCATCGAGGCATGCTAAATTATCTTTTTCCTAGATGAATACTTTATTACCAATGCTTCAGGGATCAGACCTATGAAGAAGGTGTGTTTAAGGGAATCATAGTTAGCGATATTTCTCTGGGCATTCCAACTTTTTCTAGGGTGATAGAATGAACCTTTTCGGCTGGAAGTCCTTTCGCTGACTAGATACAACCAGTGGTTGTTAGCAGTGGGAAAGTTTGCAGCCGACGTGAGTCTCAAATACTTGGATTTGTGAGACATTTTGATAAGATGTCCCCTAGAATGGAATCTATAACATAGGGCTCAATGTGTGTGTCCTTTCATCATAGGAAGAGTTAATTATTTTGAAAAGATGGTAGGGGACATCTTGCTAGAGATTTTCTATCTCATCGTTCTAGTAGAGAAATTTTGGAGGGTCCACTGGGGAAGAGGAAGTGACAAGAACTGATGAATCTGCATGGTATAAGAAATAGTAGAGGAGCCAGGAGAGCATTATGTGGAGGAATAAATTTTGAAATATTAGAACCATCACGCAAATGTGGTCTATACTAAGCTCATGGATCTGGAGGATAGTTAAAGAAAGTGGCTTCATATTATCATAGAGTATGACCCAAGGGCTCCACAATTTATTTGAGGTAATGTTTGTATATACTACTAGCTACCGTATTAAAATAGATATGTTCTAAACCTTCATTCTTGTCATGAATCATGTTCAATACTACAATTTTATAGTTAAACCATTGACTTGATCCTTACATATAGATATTCTAATGGGAGGAGACTCACTAATCCCACATATGCGAATAGTGTGATCTGGAAATTGATGTGAGTGTATCAGTTGGAACCACATTGTGGCAGCATCGAGGTCTTAGAAATCCATTTGGGTATGGAGTAGTCATGTTATGTTCATTCTCAGATTGACTATTTTAGGGAAAATTATTTTTCATACTCACAGAATAGGAATGGGGTTTTCCTTGGTCAGAGAAAAATGAATCCTAGGTAGCATGGGATAAACTCATGCATAGGAGGGTGAAACAGATCAGTCTTGAGTCAGCTAGCCATACCCTTATGGAAGTGGATGTTTTGAGTTTCATGTTCCCAATAGTAGTGATATAGTGTGGGAATTATATTTCAAATGATGTTTGTTGGATTACCAACACCCAAAGAGAGGAGCATCTGCATCATTCTACAACCTTATGTGGCACTGATATCAACATCAGTATATCAGATGGATGTTTTAGAGCTTCGCAGGTTGGGGCTATATGTGGGTGAATTGGTTAGTAATGGTTTGGTAAGCCTCGGTTTTTGAGTTTAAGAATGGTTTTCCAACACATTAACCAATTGGATGTGGAGAACGAGTACCCACTACCAAAGAGTTGATGGGAAACTCAATCAGTTAAAAGTGGTATAATTTTTCCTGAATGGAAAGGTGGATATAGAATTTTCAATTTTCAAGATAACGGCAATGGATAAAGTGCTTCTAGGACAATGACTTCAATGTAGTCTATACTCTATGAATGTGAAATAAGGTAGAGGGTTCTATCATTAGAATACCCAGTCCACAACAACTAAATGAGGCTTGAGAGTAGTTGGCCATGCTTCAAATATCATTCATGGATAGAGGGGAGACAAATTTTCTTTATTCAATGGTTTTTGAACATTGATTCTTACAACGAATTAGGGAGGCGCAACATGGAGATTCCATATTCATGGCATGAAAAGCCAATTATCCTTAGGAAAATGTTTTGATGGATTTTTGATTGGTGGGGAACACATAATCCTTTTAGAGAACCCATAGTGGTACCAATGAAATTGTTAGAGGAGGTGTTGATTTATTTCCATAAATCCCATTTGGCAGTACATCCTGGTGTGGAGAAGATATACTTGGTCCACTAACATCAGTACTGGTGGACATGGATGAAGAAAGCGGTGGAAGAGTTTATTTCGCGAGGCCAAACTTTTATACAAGTGAAGGTTTTTCAACATGTTTCAGCAGTCATGGCCCATCCACATGAGGTACTAGAGTAGAAATGGGATGATATCTTGAAAGACTTTTTGACGGGGTTACCACACACGTACATGGGCCACTATTATATATGGGTGATCGTTGACCAACTCACCAAGTCATCTCACTCCATACCCATCTGGGAGCAGGGATCAGAAGAGATATTGGGAAACCATTATGTCCATGAGATAGTGTGGATACACTGGGTGACATCAATGATCATCTCATACTGTGATGCATGCTTTACCTCCTATTTGTGGAAGGGATTGTAGGAGTATTTTGGGACACATCTGCACTGGAGAACATACATTCACCCTCAGACGGATGGTCAGACATAGAGGACCATTCAGACATTAGAGGACATGCTTCGTACTTGTGTATTATATATTTCTCATAGTTGGGAGGACCACCATACACTGGTACATTTTTCATAGAACAATAGCTACCATCCACCATTGGCATGGATCCATTTGAGGCCTTGTATGGGCATCCTTACAGATCACCTCCATGCAGGAATGTCCAAGGGGACTCAGCACTCATTAGTCCAGAGATGGTACAAGATACCACTGAAAAGGTGCAGATAATCTAAGAGAAGATAAGGACTACACAGATTAGGCCAAAATCATATTCTTAATTGAGACAATGACCGATATAATTTATGGAGGAATACCTTGTTTTCCTTTGGGTTTCAACCCTACAATGATTGTAGAGATTTGTCTGGGGCAACATGTAATCTCTGAGGTTTATCAGATTATTTCAAATTTTAAGAAGAGTTTGTGAGGTTGAGTACCTCCTAATAATCCCCACATAGATGTACCTATGCATGGTGTTTATTATGTGTCATATATAAGCAGGTACATGCATGATTCATAACAATTCATTGACAGGGGAGGGGTGGATATTAACAATTGGGAGATGTCTGCAAAATTCCTAGTGGAGATATAGGATCGATAAGAGTTGGTACATCAGATATATTCAATTATTCTTGTGCATGCTCGGTGGCAGAAAATGAATCTCTAGAAGAACACATGGGAGTAGGATGCTCATATTCATGGTATGTACACCCAATTTTTATTAGAAATGTTTTGTCTTAAGATGGAATGAATCCAAAAAAGGTGGAGTAATGTAATGCCTCGGGAATTAAATGTAATTTTTTTATAAAATTATTTTGATACATGGCCTTGAGATGACATGAGATTCTAAGTCCTAGAGTGACCCACATGATCTTTTGAAAAATGATAATCTTTAAATAGCACACATGAGAGGTTTTCCTAAAATAGTAGAATAACCCGTAAATGGGTGCCCATATATGAAATATTAGGGAACTATTGCATTCAGGGTGTTGATTTTACACTAGGAGAGAGTTATGATTAGTTAGTGTGGTCCTCTAGTGAGAATACCCAAAAATTGAATAACCATAAACAAATAATTAAATAAAATAATTCTATTCATGAAATGCTTATAACAAAAGAACGGTGGCTTTAATTAAAAATCAGAGACCACTGTTTAGCTCGTGATGGCATACTTTCTTTAGGTAAACCTTGAAATTGGTCGAAGTAGTCCAATAATTGATGTTACTTTTCGGCTGTAAATAAAATAATTAACAAACAATTATTTATTTTAAAATTATTTATAACTACTAAATGGTAACATATATTGAAAATTTGTGAGTAACGTTGAGCTCATGGGGGAATTTTTTACTTTAGGCAGAGCCTAACCTCAACTGGTTCAGGTAGAGGGTGAATGTTAAATTTTGAACAATTTTCAACGTTCATTTAAATAAACATGCGAGCTGGTTTCTATAGTTTTTTAATTGTTTCTCAAATAAGAAATATTAGGACCCCATTGATATTCGAATTCTGGGATTCTCCTAAAAACATAACATTGATCGGTAAGGGTCGGATGGAAATTTTAATTATCTCTCTTTTTGGAATATAATAAAATAACATATAAAAAGTTGTTTTATTTTCTTTTGAATCATTTTTCGATAGACTGCGGTGTTGTGGTGTGGCGATGAGGTAACGAGGATGTGCATTAAATTAGGATAATTAATGGAACTTTTATTGGGAATGCGTAATAGCTACGCTGTTTCATAAATTAAAAAATTTAACGACGTGAAATCATCACATAACAGAAATTTTGGGACATGTTTTATGATAATAACAAATTGGGATAATGTGTGAGTTGAATTTCCTCCAACAATGAATGTGGAAGTTCTCCCTCCCACTCCCTCCAATGACAGATGATGTTGATAAACGCTGGTGGGACAAATTCGAGAGATGATGAACAATGATGAATTCTAACTGAGTGAGGATTGAGGATAGGTTGAAGCTTCATCTCTCATTAGCAATGGATCCTCATACCAAGTAGGGGTTGTTTTATTAAATTAGTTTCCCTATTCTTTTTCTTAAGAGTCGAAGGTGGGTCAACCCATGAACACTTTGACATGTGGATCATTCGTCGATGTAGGAGGGTGTCCTTTTTATGGGTTATTATAGTTGGATTTCTATAATGTTGATAGAACATAATCCCCAAACCTCCCCCATCTTTATGCTTCCAATAAGGAGGTTGGGGCCGGACATGAAAAAGGACTAACCCACCTCCTCCTTGTGAGATCTAGGTTAACGAATATTTGAAATGGATTCATAGAAATTTAAAGACTTGTTTAGGGAAGGCAGAAACCCAAGAGGCATGAGGGCACAACCTATGTTTAAATTGGACAACCAGAGAATACTAGATGTCTCACTGTAGGTAAATCCGGTGTGGTGGCACCAGTGATCGGAGGTAGCCGATATTTGGAAGGGGTTCCAATCGGTGACACATATGGGTGGAGTAACCATCCCTCCCTAACCGCGTAGGTGTAGGGGGTGCACCCAGTATGTGTCGTGGTGGATAAGGCCTACATCCATCAGCTATAATGCCAGACTGGTGTTGTGTAGAAGGGAATGAAATGATACATGCAGTTCATGTGAGATTATAAGGGGGGGGGGGTGGATGACATGGCCACACACACCCTAACTGGACCATCCAAATAGAATCAGAACTGTCGAGCTGGTCTGTGTCAGGCCGAACCAGCTGGTCCATCGGGCTGAACTAGCTGAGCAAGTGGACCAGGCCACTTGAGAATCCTGACTTAAAATTTGAGCTAGTCCCCTTAGTGGATAGGGATTACTGGAATAAATAGGGCCATGCAGTGCCCCTCGCAAGGAAAATAGATTGACTCACCATTGCTTGCTGAGCTAGGTAATTCCGGGTCACTTGGTGACTAAGCAGACTAAACACACATCCATCCTCACCCAGGACAAGTAAGGCCTAATGGGCATGGAAAATAGGCCAGGAAAATGTCCTAGGAATACAATATGGTTAATGAGGGACCCTAGTACAAGATTGGTTGGGTCAGTCTGACCGAGTCAGACTGGGCCCAGACACAACAGACCCCTTCTTATTAAAATGTCATTATCTTCCAGACCATTAGTCCAGTTGACGAGATACTTAAGGGATTGGGAAACTGTTGACTATGAATGCCTTCTGAGATAATCATAATGAGTTTTGGTAGGGTTTGGTGTAGTAATGGTTTGGAACAAACCCAAATCCAACAATACCCTTTTAACAAAAATTCACATATCTTACAGGTCAGGGGTCCGTTCAATGCGCCTTATGTTGCATTAAGACCCTTTAAATAAGAAATTACATTGGTAAACTATATATGGGACATATTGGTGGTTGAGGTACGTCTGATGGATGGAGGAGTCGATCCTCCTGAAATTAGGCGTGCTATGTGTGGGAATC
Organism: Viscum album; assembly: GCA_963277665.1. NCBI lineage: Eukaryota > Viridiplantae > Streptophyta > Magnoliopsida > Santalales > Viscaceae > Viscum > Viscum album. The sequence goes on from OY728159.1 coordinate 1,871,956,485, forward strand.
TAGTGGCTGGCTGTGACGTGGAAAATGAAGAGTGACTCTTCGGGGATTAGCATAGGAACGATCCACTACGAATCAACATAAGAGTTATCCTTTATAGATTAGAATAAGATAGACCCATAGTGGATCATAATTAGATAGACCCTTCTTGGATTATCAGTGGAACGACCCATCGTGGATTATCCATAGAGAGACCCGTTGTCGATCAGTAGCAGAGTGACTCTTCGTGGATCAACAGATGAGAGACCCCTCATAGTTATGTAATAGAGGCCCTCAATAGAACAAGATGACCTGCCTTCATGACTAATAATATTTACTTCTTTACATATGTTATACTTGGTGTGAGCTATGTATTTTGTTTTGTGATTTACCTTGTGAACAGACTTTGTGATATTATTACTTTTTGGATTTTTTTGTGACCCGAGTTGGTATCAGGGTCCCAAGTGAGTATTTATATACACACCCTATCATGGTAATTTCCCACAACTTTTGTTTCTTGTTTAGAGTACTGGTACCTTTTAATGGTATTTTTTTGAATGAGATATAGATGGTTCTTGAAGGTGGATTGATAGACGTGGTGTGATGTTATGACATTCAATAGTGAGATGTACCTACCCTTTAGGTAGGATCCATGGTAGAAGACCACTAGATCTCGTATTTACATTAATGTAATTTCCATTCAGTTGATCTTGTTTTCTAAACCCTTTTACTTCTTGTAGTACTTATTCTTGTTTTTGGTTTCAGATACTCCTTATACTCTTAGTGGTGGTTCTTTTTGGAGGTTGTACTACTTTCTTCCCATTGTGGTTTTTATTGTGATGTGTTTGATATATGTGTGTGTACATGTTTAAATGAAATACCTTCCCTTTTCGGGATAGGCCTTTCCAATTCTAGTCACCAGCCCCTGGCCTAGGGAAGGCATGCTTGGGGTAGTAATGACGTGGGCCCCAGGGGACCGGTCATGACACATTATCAACTTCAATAACATGAGTGGTTACTGTATTATTTGTTAATTAAAAACAACTTTGAAATATGTTCCTTGGATATATCCCTTAGAGGATACTAAGTAAAATCACTATTGTTCTTCATTTGTATTTAATAATTAGTTTTTTTTATTATCTGATATATATTTATCTATTAAATGTGTTCGTACCAATGTGGGAAGAAGTTTCATTTGTTCTAGGAAGTCAAGAATAAACTGAAACCCTAATTCACCACTTTTAGTGTATACATGAGGTTGTTGTTTGAAATAAGTTGCATTAAAACCATAAGCTTATTCTTGTTTAATTTTCAATGGAATATTATCGACATTGAGAATGATATAAATTGGTACGAGGTTCCATTATTCTATATTGGGAACATCATGGTTTATAAAATCTAATTTAGATCATGTCTACTATCATATGATAATGATGTTCTCTATATAGTTCATCGAATACTTGTAGCAGATGTTATTGATGTTCCCAAAAAATAAGTTTGTGGTAAATTAATCAGAATTGATATTAATGAACAAAATAATTAATCTAGAGTGTTCTCAAACCAAATATGAAAGAAGGTTATGAGTTTTCTATTTTCTATAGTGATATGGGATAATTTCGATAATATATATGAAGAAGAAAATAAAGAGAAGGAAGAATAGTTTCAGGTTATTTAAAATATGATTGATGATATAAAAATTTGTTTAAATAATAATATTTCTGGTATTATCCTAAAAATACACATTAGTTTATTATAGATATTCATGGTCTTATTTATGAGTGGAATTATTTTGACATAAACTGAAAAATATATTTAGATTTCAACAATTATAAAATCTAATGTTTTTTCTCTTATGGAATGAAATATTAATTACCTATCTCTTTATGATTTTAAACTAAAGATAGTCATTAATGATATTGTTGTGATGATGGATGAAACTAGGAATCAGTCAACCATGGGTATTGAAGTTAACTCCCCAATGAATCTTGATATTCAGGAAGAAGAAAAAGTATAAGAGGAAATATGTGATTTATTCTTATCAATTATAAAGTGTAAATTAAAAATAATGAAGGAAATATTTGAGTGAAATATACGAATGACTAGATTTAATTGGTAAAATTGATATAAATTACAATGAGGCCTCTATGGAGTAACAAAACAATAATGTAGAACTAAATTTATACAAATATAGTGAATTTTTTTCCCTCCGAAATAATCATAAAATCTAGAAATACAACTAAAAATTTATTTTATTGGATTATATTCCTGATTAATTAGAAGCGAGATATAAATTTTTTAGTTGAAAAGTTGAAATCAATTTTCAATAAATAATACATGATATTATACTAGAGATTTTTGATAAATATCAATCTCATATAGTGTAATAAAATAAATCAAATGTTTTTTATGTCAATGTGGGACCTGAAGGGGAATACGATGAGATTAACATATTGTGGAATAATAATAGGAAGATTTGTGTAATATTTAGAGAATTATCTATATAAATAGATAAACATGAATCCAAAGGCACTTAGATAGTCAAAATTATGAAATAACATTTGGGTGATCGAGAAATATAATGAAACGTTATAGACTTAATTACAAAATTTAAAGAACAACCTATGGTTATCAACAAAAATAACTATTATGTTAAGGAAAGAATCCATGAAAATTAATATCTTAGAGAATATGTACTCACATTTAAAAAAAAATATGAATATAATGTAAAAATATGTGGTTTCAAAAATTCTTCAATTTACAAGATTTTATTATTAATAGTATGAAATATTGGTTAGACAATTCTTGTGGAGTACTGAGAAGGTGTTGAATAATAAATTAACCAATTATATAACTATTTTTGGTATTGGTTTTATAACAAAATATCTAAAACTTGTATAATGAATTTAAATGATAAAATTATGAAAAATATTCATAATAAATCCCAATAATTGAGGGATTATAAAAAATCAATGATATATACAAGGTCTTAAAATATATATAGTTAAATTGAGAAAAACAATTCTTGATGAAATATCAATTATGTGGTTACCTAAGACAGAAAGTTATATACTATAATGTGATTGAAAGCTACATGAATGGAGTTATTTAGAAAAGTAAAAAAGATTTATGAGAACATATCCATTACTCCATAGAAGAAATAAATTATATTTTTATATTTTTTTCACTAAATTCTGACACAGTATTCCAATTAAAAAAACAATGATTAGATCCTATAAAATCATAAGGGGGATAAATCATAAAAAAAATTGATATAATTCCATTAATAATCATATATTTTTTATTAGAAGAATAATAATAAATTTACACTATTTTAACTAAAGATAATAATGAAATTGTATCGAATATCTCAACATAAAGAAATATTTATTTGAATAAGAAGAAGAATAAAGAGAATATTATCCATACTAATATTTATTTAAAGGGTAAAAATATTAGAATCGTGTTAATTCTTGAAAATTTGTCCCCATTAGTTCTAATTGGGAAAATGAACCTTTTGAAAAATGTGAAATAATGTTATTATTCAATGAATGTTTTAGGTATTGATTGAGACTTATAGATTATTGAATGATAGAATAAATGTCTCGGTAGAGATGAATTAAACAGTATTATGGTTTTTTATAATGAATTTTTTTTATTTCTCATAACCATAAGTAAATATTTTTACTGAAGAAAAAAATTCATATTCAAATCAATGGGATTACCAATGAAAGTAAAATACATTTGTTACATTATTATGTGTTAGAGAATGACCAAAAAAAATATCATGTTGATAGTAAGGAAAATAAATTTATTCTTATAGTGGAATAATAAAATAAATTATATCATTAGAGTCTTGAGAAGATAAATCTATATAGCATTGAAAATATATCAAACCAAAAGTCTACCATAAATTTTCTAAATCTAAATCATGATCATGTGAATAATTGTGATTCATGTATAAGAGAAAAGATAATGATACATCATTATTATTAAAAAATATTATGGTATTTTACTTTCTAGATTTAATCTATAGTAATGGTTTTAGTATAAAAACATATATTATAACACATGTTGGGAGGTATTTCAGACTATTCATGCAGAAAAATAACATAATTGGTTGCATGATATTAATTGAATCCATGAAAAAAATCATGGATCCCATCAATGTTTTCCCATGGTGAGTTTGAATTAAAAATATAAGACAGATCAATATAATTTTATATAAAAATAGCACCAAGTATACTTCTAATGTGGAGGAAAATTATTTAGAGAACCATCAAATTTATGCGCAATGTTTTACTCATGAAAAAAATATAATAATATTGTGTTACAAATCGATAGATCTCGATGGAAAATAATATTGAAAAGATATTGATTATTGAGATTTTTATCTTGGGACATTTTTATGTAGAGAATTCATGTGGTATTGTATTAAAAAACAATTATTTTTACGACTCAATGTGGGAAAAAAATTTATGAGATGTGGTATGGACTAAATCTTATACTTAAACTGATTAAAGTGAAAATTAGTAGGTATTAATGAAAAATAAAGAATAAAATCAAGTGATATAACTAATGATAGAGTATTTTTCAGTTACCCAACAAATTGTAATACTTATAAGTTATTTAATACGAGATTAAAATATTTTGCTAAGAACATTATGTGAATGTTATCAACTAAAAGGATAGTAGTAAATTTGAAAACATTTATTTTGAAGGAATTTGTGATGAAGATGAGAATCATGTAGAACATTTTGGTGTTTCAAATAATCCATCGCATGAATAGTTTTTTATAGTTTAATAAAAAATTAATTGGTTGTTGAAGAAATATATTTTTGGTCAATAATAAAAAAATATATGAGCTAATTTTGATGAATCAAAAATCATTAGTAAAAAATATTCACCAAAACAATCATATAGGATAAGGTTTATAAAGTACATTATAATATTGTATAATCCATACTCATGAATCCGATACATAAAAAATATTATTTATATTTATGGATTTGATACAAATAAATGTGAACCAATTTAATCCATCCAAAAATTACAACATCAATAGAAAATATTTGATCACTAACACACCGAAGGACTATTTAGGTTTATAGTTTTATGGAATTAGGCAATATACTAACATAGAAATAACTATTACTTCAAGGTATAAATTTTCCCCCTATACTTAACATTTCATATTATATATTAACCTTAAAATACTCCCAAAAAAATCTCCACATATAATTCATTTAAAGAAAAAATAAATTAACATCATTATTTATAATGTTGGAAAGAGAAAATATAAAAAGGGAATGTTGAAACACTCTGTGTGGGTTAGAAAAATCATTAATAATTGAATTACATCATTGAGAAAAAATGTATGAAAACATAGTCAATGTTAATGAGAATAATATAAGATAATTCAGACACATAAAGACATGGATCAGAAATCATCTTATATGGAATAAATAATTATCAATGGAAAGAGTAATGAGAATCAATAATCCTAATCCTTATTATGCCTATTTTGATAAAAACCCATTAAAATCACATAGTAATAGTAAATAAAATTTTTTATCTTATGAAATCATCTCCATAAACCATATCTAAAATAAATGGATCCTAATTAAATCCATAATAGAAACCTCCCATGTTAACTACCTCATTCTTGCAATTAATGATAAAAAATAATACCCAATTCGTTGTTGATCTATATAGGGTTAAATCATCATATAAGTTGTATCAGGATAATTTGACATATATTTTATATTAGGATCACCAATCATGAAATATATATTGGGAACAACCTTCAAATAAGTTGTTTTGGGATTACCTATTATATATTTTATATCATGCTCACCCATCATATAATCAATATCAAGATCACCCTTCATATAATCTATATTTGTCTCACCCGTCACCATATAAACTTTCAATGTACATTTCATGTCCAAAACATTTATAATCATTAAATTTTCATTAAAACACCATTTTAAAAAACTATAATTAAATTGTAGCTTTTTTAGCCCCTGGAAAAAATGTAGGTTCACTAAAATAATTTTTGAAAAATAACAATCCATCTAGAGAAAGAATATTAATGTTATCATTAAAAAAATCACTAGTATAGCATTATTAACATCAATAATTTTTATCATTGGATAACATTAGTACTATTAAAATATAATTAAAAAATTTCTTGAGGAAAAACCATTTCTAATTTGAAATTAAATTGTAAAAAAATTATAAAATTTTGTTGAAATATTTATTTACATAGGTGTATACAAGTAAAAAATTATCATAATGGAAGAAAAAATCATTCATTTCATAAATGATAAAAATATTGATTTTATTCAATCGTCTAAAAGGAATATCTAAAGTGGCCCATTGAATAACATTAATTTTTAATTTTAAAAACATTAAGATAAAGTCATATATCATAATAAATAAAATTTGAAAAATATTTATGTTTATAAAGAAACATTTTTTAAATAATATAATGATCATGGAGAAATCGTTTTGTCAGGATTCATTAAAATCATTAAAACAATTATGTTAAAAATGATCTTTTCAGGCTTTTAAAATGAAACATCATTTGAATGAATCAACATAAAGAGGAACATTAAATAACATGAGTATAAAAATATCAATGATATTATAATTTAGGGTTTATTTTATATATCACAAAGATGAATATATGTGCATCAATCTAAATAGTCTAATAGGAGGAAGTTTTATATGAGAAACCCTTGAAACATTGGTTATGATTGAATAAAAAATATATTTAATTGAGGGAAATAAAAGTATTCTATAAGGGAGATAATTTCATTGATATAATATGTTTAAATAAATTAATTGGGAAGTAGGTTCACTATATAAGTTAAAAAATTGTTGATAACACTAATTATTTCTTAATTTATTGAAATTTAGATCATAAAAAACATTTAAATATTTATAAATTTTGAATACATATATACCAAAAGAGTGAAATTAAAAGGAAAACGGAATATAGTGATAAATTAATCATTTATGATAAAGCATTTCAATAACAATGGAAGATGTCATGTACCCGATGAAAGGAAACTGAGTTATGAAACCCCTTACTAGTTAGTAAAATTCATGAAAAATAAACTATGATGAAATATTTTAATTGTAACATAAATACCTTGATTAATGAAGGATTCATCATAAAATATGTACAAACATTATTGAATATATCACATAAAAAAATTAGTTTCATAGTATTAAAACATGCTTCAATAAAGGGAAATTGAGATGAAATCCCATACCTCTAGTGAAGACCATCCATGTATGTCCCCTAACTAATATAAAATAAAAAATATATAAATTTTTTCATCTATTAAGAATATATTACAGGATTATTCCATTATCTTGAAAACTTTTATTTTAATTATTTTAATTACATATCTAATCACCTAATCAATTATGTACATGTCAGGTATTTCGAGGATGCCTGGATCATCACTTAAAAACATCTTCAATATTATTACAGTGGATAAATATATAATTGTAAAAAAATAATAAAAATAATATTAATTACATAATTATAATTTTATGCATTATTAACCAATTTAAAACCTACAATTAATTATGTTTTTGAAATTTTAATTATGTTAAAATCATGTTGTTAATCGCTTATACATACAAATGGGAAACATTTCCATTTTTCGACGAACATAAATTAATGAAAGTAAGTATTATTTTTTAATTATATAATAATAATAATATTTTAAATATCATATTATATCTTTAAATAAACATTTATATATAATAATTTGTATTCAATGATGAAAAATGAATTACATCACTCCATGGAAGTGGTAATCCATATGTAAGAACAAATAATGTTTGAATTTTTCAATGGATGGAAATGTAAGGTAATAGATGATATGAAATGTTTATAGAATAATAATTATGTAATAAATAAATAAATATATACATAAATGAATATTTATAACCATCCTTGATATGTGGTGATAGAGAATGAATTACATCGGTTTGTGAGGTGGTAGTGTGTCATACACAAGAATATGTGTCTCATTCCCTATATGATATAATATCAGATGAATATTTTTTATTCAATTAAAATAATAAAATATTAGTATATTTATTATATTTATGTTATTATTTTAAAATTATTGAATAATATTTTAATGAAATTGAAGAAGAACAAATGTAAAATATTCTGATAACAGTTATACCTCTTCTTCAACCCCCCATTATTTTACAACTTAAAAACTCAATGTTCAGGATTATGCCCAAAATCATACCTATATTATGTGTTATGTGATATTATTAATGGACTTTGTTTTGGAGGGGCTGAAAATGACTATTTCAGGGAAAATGAAATAGGAAATTTGTTTCACTTTAACAAATGACGGGAGGGGCACTCTTGGAAATATAAAAATTATTAAATTAATATAACTAAATTTTCATGTAATCAAGCCCCAAAAATTTATAATTAGAATTTATGATTAATAATTTTCAAAATAATACCATTTAAGAAACATTTTATTTTTTTTATTATGTTATTACCCTTATCTCTAGGTTTTAACCCCCATCAACCATTTTGGAAATTATCTTGATATTAATGTTTTTCTCTTTAGGGGTCAATAATGTTTCTATAAAATGAGAAGTGACCCAGAAATAGACCATGGATAATATTTGTTTTATATAAAATTGACTTTTAAAAATAAAGTATTTATTATTATTTAAATCATTTAAAAAAATATTTTTTATTTTAAAAAAGTAAAAAAAAATTGGAGCTTTTAAAATAATTTGACTTCGATTACTTCATGATAGTATTGGAATTAATATATAAATCGTTACAACATCTCCAATGTCATATATATATATCTTAAAAAAAATTTAACACATTATATAACCCCAAAAAATTAATTTTATCATTTTAAAAATCATGTACTTGATTTTATTACTAATTATATAAGGACAGTGTCAGCAATGTGTCAGAACTGTGTCAACACTATGTAATAATATAACGTAATTTTTTTCTCACTAAAATTAAAGAGAATTTAATATGATAAAAAAATTATATCCTATTTCAAATAATTTATTAATCATTACATATACTCTTTTTATCTCTGTTTTAAAATTTGTATATATAAAAGTCAGTAGAGTGACATTTTTTGAATGTTCATTACATAAAATAATAAAAATGTAGTTATCAATGGAAATGGAAAAAAATTACATTAATTTGAGTTTTGGATGGATATGGTAAATATTTTATAATTTAATGAAATTTAACCACTTATTTTGATGATATTTAGACCATATATCATGGTAATAACTCTAGGTTACACATTTTATCCTTACAAAGGTGACAACTTATTTATCATGGTAACATTTTAAAATGAAAAATTTAAAAGATAACTTTTTAAAAACTTTTGACCACCTGATTCAAACATTGTAAATAGTTTTTCAATATTCAATTATTATAATGGTTAGAAATTTATTAATGAAAAAAAGGAACAACAATATAAATTAGATTTTAATAAAAATGGTTTTTCTATGTATAAAAAGGTTTTATACCAAATTAATCAGTAAAATTGATTCTAGTGAAATTAATTAGATTATTAATAATATAGAAAAAACTAATATTACATTTTGTACATTTTCAAACAAAATGGAAGAAGGTAAATTCTTTAAAAAACATCATTTTTAATAAAAATTTGTATTTTTCATTATTCATTAAAAAATCTAATTTTCAAAAAATACTCACAACAATTCTATAATATAATTTTAGCATTATTATATCAGAAATAATATTAATTTTATAAAATATAATTTATAAAATTTCTTGAAATTAACAATAGTATTTACTAAAAAAATAAAAATAATATTTTTGAAGAAAAATATTTCTGAATAATAAAATTACTTTACAAATAAATTGAGGATTATTTCCAAAGTATTAATATATTTAATTTTCTTAAGTAGGCCCTATATAAAAATTTTCGAATTTTTATAATCATATGTATATCCTTTAATTTAATTTCTATGTTATAATAGACATGTTCAAAAAACAATATATTGTCGTTCGTTTAAGATTGGAGTTTTGTATATTATATTATATATAATATTGCATTTCATTTAAAATATCATGTCACTACATCAAAAATATATTATATCAAAAATATTCATCATTATCAAAATAAGTAGTAAAAGATGAATAATCGGTAAAATATGTGAATAATGAGTTAGACAAAATCAGGAAAAGGAAAACATGATGGCTCTTGAAGATCACATATGATCATATTATCATTGAAACCAAGTTGGAGTTTAAAAATATAGAAGACAAGAATGGAAAAGTGATCTTATAGAATAAAATATTGTTATATAAGGAGTATTCTCAAATTAAGGCAATTGATATAAAAGATAATTTTTTCTTAATGGAGTGATTTTATTAAATAAGATGTTGCTATAATATATTATTCCAAGAGGATTTAGAGTGATTTAAATTCCTGTGAAGATGAAATTATGGATGGGAGTCCTCAAGGAAAACGTATTCATAGAATAATGAGAAATAATTAAAATCAATATTGATAAAGAAATAATGTATCAGCTAATAGAATTTTAATGATTGAAACATGAACCATATTAGCGGTATGCTTGATTAGTCTCATACTTGAGGAATATTCAATTTAATCAAGGTGGTATCAATCACAACCTCTCTGTGAAAAACTACAAAAAAGAATGAGGAGTTCATGGTACTCATATATATAAGTAATATTATTTTTATAAAGGGTAATTAAAATCAGTGATAGTTTTTTTCATATTTATGAGCTCAAAGATTGTTATTCTGATGATTTGTGAGACTATATATTTTTATCAGGTTTGAGGTGAGTCAAATGTAGGGATAATATATTATTTCCAATGAAAAATGTTTAAGGAAGTTGTTTTAAAATATCAAGATACATGACAATAAATTTGATTCAACACATATCATGTTTGGAACATAAAATTGATAAGAAATATATGTAATATTTTTTTATCATACCTTATACCCAATAACTATGATAAGATTATTATATACATGATTGAATAAAAGAAATGATATTGTATACAATAAAGTCTTGGAAGCATGATTTTAATATAATCCGAAAGATGAACACCTCACTAGTATGAAATGACACATGGGATATGTTTAAGGGTTTCTTGGTTATGGAAAAAATTTTAATGTAGAGAATGACAATGATTTATTTTATATTAAGATTTATATTTAGATCTATATGTTATGGATAAAAGATCCGCTAGTGAAGGGGCTTTCTTCCTTAGAAAAAAGTTAATTGGATAGATACAAAAAAAAAATTTGGAACATATATTATCCAATATAATGTGAAATATATATTATTTATTAATATCATTACTCAATTTCTATGTATAAACAAATAATTGGAGGATTTCATGGAAACATTACTATGTATGAGGTGATACATTATGATAAAAAAAATTTAATTGATTTGATGAAAAATACAGAAAAACAATATCAATTTAGGTGCATCAATATTTTGTATCATTATACTAAAGATAAGGTTTATAAATTATTTAATAAAATTTAAAATGTTGATATGAATAAATAAGTAGTGAACATTATCATAAATCCATTATCTGTGTGAGAGTTTTAAAAACATTGATTGAATCATGGTGTTGAACCACCTACCATAACATTATGACTTTTAAATAATCCCTCAATATTTGATTTTAATGATTTATATGGATTTCCTATTCCTAAAAATTAATTCCCTTTGGAATTAATATAAAATGTTGACAAATTATTGAAATATGAAAAAAAGTAATCAAACCAAATATTGTAATTAAGTGGAATTAGAGAAGAGTATAATCATCATAAAAACGGGTTACTATACTCCTGAGTTTGAGTTTGTGATATAAGAGGTAAGGTTACGATCAATGAGTACATGTTTGAACAATAATATACTAGGAGAATATTAATTTGATGGAATTTAAGGGGACTCATATGGTGATTCATAGTTCAAAAAAATGTTTTTTAGATATATTTTTAAAAGGAATGAATTGTAAGTATATTATTACATCTCAATCTCAAAATTTTTATATTGAGAATTAATCAAGTTGAATTAGGGTAATTAGTGAGTTATTATATACATATATATATATATATATATAATATTTTAAGGTTTACATTAATATCATTATTATACAACATAACTGAAATCAATTTATGATATTTGGTTTCTTTTTGTTCAAATTGGACTCGTATAATCATTTATTATATAAACAATGAACGTTTCTTAGTCTAAATTGTAAACTGAAAATCCACTTATAAATTATAATATCTCAAAATTATATTTCTAAGAAAAAAACACTTTTACATTATAAAATTTAATTTATTTACTTTTTTGGATACATTAATAAATAAAAGAGTTGTAGTGCCCATGGGGTTCCATTAGGTACCTTCTAATAGTTGGTCAATTATTATTGAAAATTTTGGCCATTCATTGATAAACCACATATAATTTTCTATTTTCCCATCTAAATCACATTATTTACCTGTAGTTGTGGAACCATTAGTATAAATTCAAAGGTCATATTCTCCCCCATATTATCTTTTATAATTCAACTGTGTTTGTCATGATGATTCAAGAGAACCCACCCTGTCATTTTCTACCCTTCTCAATTATTCTACATTGATTTCCCATAATCGAGTTAGGGATTTTTTGTCTCCATTTCACTATAACATGGTAAAATCACATCTAAACATAGGGATTTCTATTTAATTATCTAATAGAAGCTTTAAGGAATTGTTTCTCTTATTCTTGAAATTTTATAGATATATGATGATTTCAGTAGGTTGACATTGTAGTGCCCATGGGGTTCCATTAGGTAACATCTAAAGGTTGGTCAATTATTATTGAATATTTTGGCCATTCATTGATAAACCAAAAATAATTTTCTATTTTCCCATTTAAATCACATTATTCACCTATAGTTGTGGAACCATTAATATAACATCAATGGTTATTTTCTCCCCCATATTATCTTTTAAAAATCAACTGCGTTTTTCATGATGATTCAAGAGAACCCACCCCATCATTTTCTACCCTTCTCAATTATTCTACATTGATTTCCCTTAATCGAGTTAGGGATTTTTTGTCTCCATTTCACTATAACATGGTAAAATCACATCTAAACATAGGGATTTCTATTTCTTTACCTAATGGAAGCTTTCAGGAATTGTTTCTCTTATTCTTGAAATTTTATCGATATATGATGATTTCAGTATGTTTTTTCGAAAATATTTTGTAGCTTTAGGATGATGATGGGAGTTGATTAGGTTTAATTATTACTAGATTTTGAATATTATAATATTTTATTTATTTTAAATGTTTTAATCCAATGATTTATTTTAGGGACCGTATTCAAATATTTTCATAGTTTATTTAAATTTATTTATATTTTATGAAAATTTAATGTAGGGTCTTCATGTTGTTAAATTGAGTTAGGATAGCTCACCAATGGTTACATTACTTATTATCAATTATTTAGTTAATTTCCTGATCCTAGGACTTTATTTCTACTCATTTTCCATTAATCAATAATGAATAATCATAAACATTATTTTAAAAAATGATGAATGATTGAGTTTTAAATTTATCTTTATATAACTTGTTAAAATATATCAAGGTTCATTTGGTTTGAACTCATATTACAGTTTTATTTATTCATGTTTATTGGAATCTATATTTCAAACCTTCTATATAGTTTTTCAAATGGGTTTTATTGCATTATTTATAAGGATTCATGAACCAATAAACATATCATTTCTTTAATAACAAATTCCATTATTTATTTGAGACAATTTGTAGAATTTCTCAATGTCGCTAAATATGTTCATTCATGTTATGTAAGTTTATAATATTTATGTTGATAATGTATAAAATTTCACATTTATGTTTTAATTTTTTGAGCATGTTATACTAAAACTTATCTTCATATTATTTTATCAATACTTACTAGGGGTATCACTTTTTGTTATCATATCCTCAACACGTAATAAGTCATTGGTCAAAACATAACACAAATTAAGTGTTTCATTGATGGAGAGGTGATGGTTAGGCAACTAAAATAAAAGGAAATGACATGGGTCTTATACTAATTTTTGTTCCAAAACCTAGTTATTACATAATACAAACATAGATGTTTATAAACAATAAATTTTTTCATTTTTATATAGTGCTTATTATTTTTTGGTATGATAAATATTTTAAACCTACATCTTTTTTAATATACTACTTCTTTAAAAACAAAAACCATAATATATTTTCTAATAATATATATTTTATCATAAACAATGTGTATTTAATTTTAGAAAACAATATTTTGATTTTGAAAAAACATATATGAATGCTTACCATTAAATTTTGTCAAATTTTTTTTCCTTAAATAAATTTTAAATATGAAAACTTTCCTTAGAAAGAGAATTTTCCATATCACATAAATACCATTCATCCCTTATTCCTTATTTTATGTATTCATGGACCCCTATAATATAAATTTGTTAATGATAAAAACTACACATAACCTTTTTCCATTTTTTTCTAAAATAAATGAGATTTCATCTATGTATTCATGACATCCTTATTGGAAAGGCATTCAGTACAAAAAGAAAATTTTCTCACAATACAACATATATTTGTTATTATTTCCACTTGAATTTCATAAAGAACATGTTGTGCTCTAAAAAGTGTCATGTTTAGATTATTTATCATATTAATAAGTTAACAATTTTTAATCTAGGGATTCACTTATAAATCATTTCAGGATTATAAAAGACATTAAATTATGCTATGTTTGATATGATATATTGTGAATCATATGGAATCATGTCTATTGTTATTAGATGTGATATGAATTATAGTTCATATAAATAAACTCTATTTATTTATTATTATGGTTTAAATATATAAACAATTTTAAATTCGTATATTTAGAACTGAAATTTTTATTTGGTAATTTTGAAAATATTGTATTGGCATGAAATGAATTGGCTCATGTATAAACCTTCCACCTTTACCTGAATGGGCTGGGTTGATAGTTCCCAACATCTTTTATGATTCATCCAAAAAATATTGGATATTATTTCTCCCTGATTCAAATTTTAAATAAATACCACAAAATTAATTGACGCGGTGGGCACTATGGTTTCCCCACCCGGATCATCTCATCTTACAATTGCTAGGATCGAAGTTAGTATATATGGGTATAGACCTTCTTAGTAGAAGTAGTAATTTTTATTTATTTAAAACATTTATCAACTAATTTTTATTTATTAAAAAATTTTGATGACTACCTATAGAAATATATTTTACATATATGTATATATATTTAACTAATTATATATGTTTATAAATACTTCAAGTTATCTATTACTATGTTGAGGCTTGTTGGTTGTTCTATATTCAGTATGTATATACTTACACAATATATATGAATATTAATCAAATGATAATTCACTAAAATTAAATTAGGTATATTTTTAGTGTGTAATATATGTCACTCCATCGGTCATGGGTAATATATATAAAACATCATGATGATGTCTAGAGAATGAGTGGAACCTTATAATTTTTGGTCGGTGTGTGGATTGGATTCACATTGGTTGTCCACAATCATTCCAATGGAATTTATATAAATAGAACCTCTCTATTCGGGTAGTTTTTTAACTGTTTGTGTTTATTTATTTTTATATAACAGGTTATGTTATATTTTATACAAAATGTGCACTTTATATGTTTCATTCCCACCAAACTCATGATTAAGAGATCTTTGTAATGAATCATTTACTCTCGAATTATTCTTGTTGTACCATTAAATAATTTAACTATATTGGTTCTATTAAATTTTATAGGAGAGTAATAGTTCTTCTTCCAATGAGTATATCAATAAAAAATTTAATTTACTGCTTAGGTGGTAATAGAAATTAATCATTTAGAAAGACATCAGGGAATCAATCCACTATGAAAATATGTATTTATTTCTCATATATTACCTTGTTCCCAATATAATTTATAAAAATGGAACAGTTTTTGTTCCATAAACTGGGAAATAAGTTCATTCACTACTAGTATTTATGTCTCAATACCCCATGATATCTGTGTAGTTCTATCTATGGAATTGAATAAATCATACCAACCATAACAGTCAATATAGGTTTCAATTTCCACCAACCAATCAATTTTGTATATTTGATGAAAACTATCCATTTATTTGATAATAAAATCCTAGATAAACGGCATTGAATAAAGAGTAATTGAACATTCTAATAACTTGAATACTCTACACATTTATTATGAAAGGGTTTACTTTATACTCTGGTTGTGAGGCATTATTTTCTCTTGTAACACAAAATGACTAATTGAATATGAATAAATAAAATAATTTTATTCACCAATTTAAAACAAGAAATTAAAATGTTTCTAGATTAAAAAAAATGGTATATCACACTGTGGATGAATCCTTTTTCTCGGTTCTGATAGCCATCTTTGATCCATATAGTTATTGATAAATAGCCATAAGATTGTTCAGGATGAAATATTGAGGTGTCAACTATAAAACTACAGAATTTCTTGAATTTCCCAATTTAACTTCTTTATTGGGTGGATAATTAGTCAAATGTAATTTTTCATTATATGAAAAAAAACAATCTATTATATTAAGAAATCCACAATTGATTATTTCATTATTTTATGACAATAATTCTCTTGATTCCATCTTTTTCATAATTGTAATATGCCCTTAGTGTTGTTTTATATTACATAACTCTATGTTTATGAAAGATGAAATTCTACATGTATTATAAGGACCCGGCCATTAACCTTACATAATATTGAAGTAAATGAATAATTCATATTGAGGATAATTTCTGGTTTAGAGTTTTAGAGAGTTAGGCCATAACTATTACATCTCAAAATATTTACAAGGTAGATATTTCTATATAGTTTCCATTTATTTTTTTACAAAACATTACTCTTGAAAAAAAGGAATTTTCCTTTATCCCATCCATGAACCTATTACACATTATATCCTGTGAAAAACATTTCAAAAACATGGGATGAGCATAAAATGCTCAGTAAGGGATACACAAAGAAGGAAACAGCTAGTTTTTCAAAACAACAAGTAAACTATGAATAATTTAACATAAGTAATAATTTTCACCTTTATGAAGTAGTAAATACTCTATACTGAATAAAATATCATTACTTACCCTTTTTGTAACCAAAAGATTACCATAAAACCCATATAATTAACACATATCATAATAAAGGTAACTTGAGACATAATCATAATTTAATGGAATAACCATACGGTAAACTTCCACACATATCACTAAATAGAATAGCCATACGGATTACTTCCATACCCAATGCATTGGAGGTTATAACGTAACCACCGGTCCTAGTATTCACGTCACCACCCGTCATTTGGTTTATCACGTAACCACCCGTCAAATGTCCAAGTACCATTATAAAATCATAATACATAAAACAAATATAAAGGAAAGAAAACATTTCCAAATTTCAATAAAAATATTTCACTTAATTATATTGACATAAAAAATCCATTTTCAAAACCATTTTCAATACCAAAAATACATAAAAGATTATATGGTATTTAATTTCATTTAAAAGCAGTACGGCTTGTTGAGGAATCCAAAGACCAAATTATACTCGCGGCATCAGAAAAGGTTGTTGTCACCACATACGTTAAAAGAAACATTCTTCTTTTTGTTTAGTAAAATGCATCATAGAAAAAGATTCCTTTTGAATAAAAGTAAATTTCAAAGGGGTTTATACACCATATAAAATAAAGTTGTGTATAAATGAATGTATGCCTCAATGAAAGGAGATTGAGATGAAGTCCCTTACCTCGTATCCGACTTGACTCGATCATTCATTAATATCCTGAATAATAAACTAAAGTTAATTTGTACTTGAATAATAACCTTTTTCAAGTTTATTATTCCTTTTATATCACTTATGATCATGTTATAAACATTACGTAATCATTAATGTTAATAACTTTTGTTTTGTCGATATTTGGCACATGAGTCAAAAATGAAAAACTTATTTTTACAAGTTGTCCATGTGGTCAAAAGTCCATTATATCCAGATCGATATTCATGATTTAGATATCATATATATCATATATATCCAGAATATACATGTATTTATAATATTACATAACATTTAGAGGTATGAAATGAAATGCACCGTTCATGGAGACGGTGAGCTGTACGTACGAATAAATGCTAATTTAATTTCTAGTTCTTATTTTAATGGAAATAAAACATAATGATACATAGTTGTATTATAATTCCAGTATAATATCATATATAATATCTTTAACTCCATCCTTTATACATCCCACATAATGCATTAACTAATTACATCACTTTGAGGGGGCGATAGTCCGCACTTCCTCAAATGAGATTATCGTATTTACCCTCTATGGAAACTATAAAGGCATTCTATAAATGAAAAATACAGAAGCATAATGAAAAAATAAACATAATATATATCATATATAAATAAATTTCCATCATAATTTCCTCCATGAGAGGCAGTAAGAAGTAATTGAACAATCATCATTTCGCGAGGCGTTAGTTTGCTATCCACAGAATCATTATGTTCATCATCCGTTAGATGAAGGTGTGTGTAAGTGTAGTTTTAATCCTTATCATAACAAAAAACTAGTATAATTAGGATACTGGTTTTGTTACAAATGTATGTAATAAAATGAGTTTAGGGGTTGGAGATGAAAAATAAAAGAAAACAATTTTTGAGAAATCGTTACCTTTAATTTAGGAAACTTCCTTTGGTTTGAACCAAACGGATTTCTTGAAGGGCCTTCTTCCTACCGTAAGTATTCTAAGGGGATGAGAGGGATGTAGAGAGTTTAATTAGGAAGAGGTTGGACGAGACAAATGGCTTGAGAGGTTTGAGGAGTTGGTTAGAAGTGGTCTCCTTTTATGGGGGGGGGCTCTTTAGGAAAGTGTGAAAATATTATTTTATTATATAATGATATTTGGTTTCTAATGGTCCAAAATAATTATAGTTGAAGATAAGATGAGTCACGGTCAAAATAAAATGATCCAATCTGAATTGGACATGTTATGGATAATATTTTAATCATATAATCCTATTGATTTAAATAATTAATTAATGAGATAAATACTGCATAATTATTGTGTTATAATTTATTTAATTTATTTGATCTCTCAAAATTATTATAATAATACCATAATGTAGTAAAAAAAATTAGATTTAAAATTAGTATTTATAGTTTAATATAGAACTTATACAACACCATATAAAAATTAATTACTAAAAGATTTTCGTTAATGTCAATTTTGTCTTTACTTTAAGTTAATAAATCTAAATTGTCATTATCAATTCCAAGTGGATCGAAGGGGTCCCAAAAATGACCCAAAGATTCCCATGGTCGTAAATGACTCATCCAATAAGGTTTGGACAAGTGTTAAGGTAATTTTTAATTATTATAATATTTTTTTAACCTTGAATTCCCCTATTTACCATTAACCACGGTAAATAAAAGTCAAAAGTTACTATTCACCAAAAATTATTTTCATCATAATGAACCACATTTTACTTCTTGATAACAACCATGTATGTCAGATTTTTGAAATTCAATTCACAAAATCTGTAAAATATCATTTAAATGAAAAAGTAAATTTTTGTAACTACCACTAAATGGTTTCACTATTCATCAAAAATTTATGTTTTTCAGAAAAATACCCAAAATTCAGCCTAAGTTATATTTGATATT
Organism: Viscum album; assembly: GCA_963277665.1. NCBI lineage: Eukaryota > Viridiplantae > Streptophyta > Magnoliopsida > Santalales > Viscaceae > Viscum > Viscum album. The sequence continues at coordinate 1,871,976,312 of OY728159.1, forward strand.
TCGAATTCAAAAATGATGTTTATTTTTCGAAATTGAAAAAATATAAGTCAAATTAATTAAATTTAAAATTAACTCCCGTTATCAAAATAAATAGCGTGTTTTTAAGAAATAATAACTATCAAACGATTGACATTTGTTTACGTCCAATTTTAACGTGAAATTAGTTCCAATGACCCAAATTTTATTAAATGGTAAAAATATATTTTAATTGCACTTTAAAATAAATTAAAAAGAAAATATAACCATATAAATAAATTATATTAAAAGTCACTTTTGAATTAAAATACAATATTTTTCCCTTTTCATTAAAAAACAAACTTTATCAGAAAAATACCAATAATTTGCACAAAGTACATTTTGATGTCCCTATTCTAAAAAAGTATTTTATTTGGTCATATAGAATGTATTAAAGTAACCAAAACTATATTTAAAGAGGTTTCTCCAATAAAAGGTGATAAATCGGCCTTTTAATGTAAATTACGTTTAAAATTAGATTCATTCAAATTTTAAGCCTCTAAATTTTTATTGGATAATGTAAATACATTTATCAAACACGTATAATTGTATTTTAGATAGTTTCGTTCATTCCCTCCTATACAACATCTAGTACTTAACTACCGTTTAAAATAATAATATTATATTATTAGTGTGAAACATAAGATTTCAAAGAAACCCGCTGTTGCGTATCAGGTACACTATCGAAAATAGAAACCCCTTTAAATTAAAATTAATATATAATTTACAAATATTAATAAATATAAAATATGTCTTATTATTTATTTACCCGGGATGTTACATCCTTCCCCCCTTTAGCAAATTGAGTCCTCGTAATTTTTATTCACTTATCAAAATATGTGGGGGTATTTAACCCTCATAGCATTTTCAGATTCCCATGTTTCCTCCTCAACCATGTGGTTTTTCCACAAAAACATTACTTGGTGAATTAACTTAATCCACAATACTAGTTCTTTGTGGTCAAGAATCTGGACTGGTTGTTCTTCATAAGATATATTATATTCCAACTGAACTACCTCTGGGCTCAAAACGTGAGATGGATCTGGCATATACATTCTCAACAACGAAACCTGAAAAACATTGTGTACCTGGGATAAACATGGAGGTAAAGCCAATATGTATGCAAATGGTCCAACTTTTTCCAGAATTTCATAAGGACCAATTAACCTCGGACTCAACTTTCCCTTCTTACCAAAACGCATCACAATTTTTCATTGAGAAACTTTGAAAAAGAAATGATCACCTACCTCAATGGAAAGATCCTTCCTTTAGTTATCTACATAACTTTTCTATCTTCTCTGAGCTGTTCTCATGAACTTCTAAATCAACTGAACTATCTCTACCATCTCTTATACTAATTTTGGTCCCATCAGCTTCCTTTCACCTACTTCATCCTAGAATATTGGAGTTCGACAACGCGTTCCATATAATGCCTCAAATGGAGCCAATTGTATACTAGAATGAAAAATTCTATTATATGAAAATTCAACCAAAAAAGAAGTTGGTCCAAACTTCCCTGATAATCCTTTGAGAAAGAACGTAACATATCCTCCAAGGTCTGAATTGTTAGTTATGACTGTCTATCTGATTAAGGATGAAAAGTTGTACAAATATTTAATTCATTTCCCAATGACATCTGAAGGCCTTTCCAAAAGTTTTTAGTGAACCTGGGATCATGATCAGATACAACGGAGATGGTAACTCCATGAAACCTAATTATCTCTTTAACATACAACCAAGCATGTTGATCAAGAGACAATGTATCTCTAATAGGAAGGAAATGAGAAGATTTAGTCAATCGATCAACAATAACCCAGAATGCATTATTACATCGATATGTCTTTGATAATCCTACAACAAAGTCCATGGATATATTTTCCTATTTCCACTCTGGCACGGGTAAAGGATGAAGCATCCATTTCGGAAACTACCGTTCTGCTTTAACCTACTGTAAAGTTAAACACTTCATAGTAAAATCAACAATATCTCTTTTCATTCCATCCCACTAGTAATACTCATGAGGATCTCTACACATCTTAGTACTGTCGGGATGAACTGAAAATAGGGAACTATGAGTTTCACATAACAACACATTCTTCAACTATGAATCACAAGGTACACATAATCTCTTTCCAAATATCAAAACATAATCATTATCAAGGTTAAAATCAGGCAACTTACCCTTCTGAAACAACTCTACCTTTTTCTGCAACTCACAGTCTTTCTTCTGTGATTTCATTATTCAGTTCATCCCAGATGGTAATGGATGGTGCAATCATAATCCTTGACTAATTCCAACCATCTCCTATGTCTCATGTTAAATTCTTTATGAGTGCATATATAATTCAATATTTTTTGATCACTATATATTTCACACTTCACTCCATACAAATGATACATCCAAATTTTTAAAGAAAAAACAACAGTAGCTAATTCCAAATCATGTGTAGGGTAATTCAACTCATGTGGTTTCAACTGTCGTGAAGAATAAGTAATTACCTGATCATCATGCATAAGGACGCATCCAATTCCTTTCAACGAAGCATCATTGTAGATAACAAACTAACCATTTCTGGAAGGTAGTGCCAAAACTGGAGCATTCACCAATCTTCTTTTCAATTACTGAAAACAATCATCACATTTTTTTTTCCAGATGAACGTAACATATATTCGAGTGAACTTAGTCATTGGACTAGATAACCGTGAAAGTTTTTGAACATACCCCCCGTAATAACCTGCCAAACCATTAAAACTATGAATCTCAGTTATATTTTTGGGTCTTGGCCATTATTCAACATCTTTTGTTTTAGTAGGATAAATAGTTATTCCATTTTTTGAAACAATGTGTCCAAGGAATGATATTTGTTGTAACCAAAACTTACACTTGCTGAATTTTCCATAAATTTTCTTTTCTTTTAATGTTTGCAAGACAACCCCTAAATGAATTTCATGTTCCTATTTACTTTTGTAATAAACCAAAATATCATCAATGAACACAACCAAAAACTTATCTAAGAACTCAGGGAAAATTCTATTCATAATATCCTTGAATACAGCTGGTGCATTGGTTAAACCAAAAGGCATAACTACAAATTCATAATGGCTATATCTAGTATGAAACACGGTCTTTGGAATGTCTACTTCACTTAGTTTCAACTAATGGTACCCCGACCTCAAGTCAATCTTTGAAAAATTCTGAGCTCCCTCGAGCTGATCAAACAAATCCTCGAAATGAGGCAAATGATACTTATTCTTAACAGTGATGTTATTCAATGCTCTATAATCAATGAAAAGTATCACTGAACCATCATTACTTTTAACTAAAAAGATAGTATAACCTCATGGTGATGTTCTAGGTCAAATGAAACCTTTATCTAATAACACCTATAATTTCTTTTTTAACTCTAAAAGTACAATTTGAGCCATTCGATAAGGGGGTTTTGAAATTGGATTATCATCAGGAACTAAGTCAACAATAAATTCAACTTCCCGATCAGGTATAATACGATGCAACTCATCAGAAAAAATGTCAAGGTAATCATTTACCATCAGAATAACATTAATCTAAACAGATCCTTTGTTTTGAACAATATGTTCAAGGTAACATTCATTTCCATCATTTACTATTTTCTCAGCTTCCTGATATGTTTTCATAACCAAGGTTTCATTTTTTTATACAAACTGAAAATCATTCTGAAAAGCAACCTCTTTAGCTCTGAATTCAATCTTAGCATGATAAACAGAAATCTAATCCATTCCCAAAATAACATCAAACTCTACTAGAGGAAAACCAATAAGGTTTGTAGGTAGATTCTTTCCGCACATAAGGACATGAATGTTCTAATGTTTTATTTTTGTCTCAACATTTCCTCCAGTTGTTTTTCCCGTATGTTTAGTATTTATATCATGAGATTGAATTCCCAATTTACTAGAGAACTTCTCAGAAATTAAAGAGTGTGTAGACCCTGAATCAAACAACACATTGGCATAATCTGAACAAACAAACAGTGTACCTTATTCATCTTCATTTGATGTCCCAATATCAGCTGAAGTAGTTGCAAAATATTTCACCACCACTTTCTGCTTGTAGTCTTGTTGCTTTCCTTCATTTATGTTCTTTGTTTGACACTCAGTTGCATAATGACCCATTTCATTATAGTTAAAACACCGTACATATGGCTTTTCATTACCTTCTTGATCATGTTCCTTACAGTTACAAGTAATATGACCAGACTTACCACACCAGAAGCACTTTCCAGACATTGATAAACATTCTCCAGGATGATTTATTACACACTTCTCACAAGATAGATATTTAGTTTTCCATCCTCTAGGCTTGTTTGATGAATTCTTCCCCGTTGCCTTCCAATTGGACCTATTATTCTGTTGTTTTTAAAAAAAATCCATGATCATCTTCAAAATCCATTTCCACCTTCTCCGCACATCGAACACGTTTTTTATAACTTTTAAAGTGACAAGAGGATACCACGCTTCGATATCTTGTATTCAGTCTTGAGTAAAATCGATTTATCTTACTATCAAGATCTCTGATGAAATTTGGTGCATACCATGCCAGTCGAGTGAACTTTGCTTCATAAGCAGCCACTAAGTCATCCTCCTTCAACAATTCCTGGAATTGTTTCTGTATCCTAAGATGAACCACCATAGGAAAATATTTCTCAAGAAATATACCATTGAATTCTTCCCAAACTAGAGCATCGATCTCATAATAATCCCTGATATTTTTCACAATCGACCACCACTGATCAGCTTCACCTTCTAAATGGTAAACAACAAGACTAACCTTTTTATGTTGTTAACAACCCATGACATCAAAAATATTCTCTAGTGCTTTAATCCACCCTTAAGCTAGAACAAGGTCATATGATCCTCAGAATGATGGGGGATATTGCCTCATGAAATGTTCCACTACTGACAAGTTCCTATGTGGTTGATCTGGCTGATCTCGTGCCTGAATACCACCACCATTTATTGCTTGAGTCAACTGTGCCATCACTGAATCAAACTGTTCCATTTTGATTCTGACCATCTCAGGTTGCTGATTTGGAAGGTTTTCTTCCAACTAATGTCGTCCAAACATAACTGCCATGTTTCCTCTACATAAAACCATTCTGAACATAGAAATATCGTAGGTGAAGCAACATGGTAATCTTTAAATGCTATATGATTTCAATATTAACATAAATTACATTATGGATATTCATTTAACAATACCCCAACTCCTAAAGTTATCTAAACCGGCATATGATACCAACTATAAGGACCCGAACTTTAACCATACATAATATTGAATAAAATGAATAATTCACTTTGATGATCTTTTCAGTTTTAGAGTTTTAAAGATTTAGGCCATAACTATTACATCTCAAAATATTTACAAGGTGGACACTTCTACACTTTTTCCATTTCTTTTTTTACTATACATGAACTCTTGAAAAAAAACAGTCATGTATAGTTTCATGTTTAAGGTTGCATGACATTTCCTTAATCTCATCCTTGACCCTATTCCACATTATATCCTGTAAAAACATTTCAAAAACTTGGGACGACCAGAAAAAGCTCAGTAAGGGACACACAAAGAAGGAAAAACAACAAGTTTATCAAAATAACAATTAAACCATGAATATTTTGACATATGTAATAATTTTCAACATTTTGAAGTAGTAAATACTCTTCACTGAATAAAAGATCATTACATACCCTTTTGTAACCAAAATATTACCATAAAACCCATATCAAGAACACATAACATAATAATGGTAACTTGGGACATAATCATACTTAAATGGAATAACCATACGGTCGACTTCCACACATATCACTAAATGGAATAGCCATACGGCCGACTTCCATAGCCAATTCATTGGAGGTTCTAATGTAGCCACCGATCATAGTATTCACGGAACTACATGTCATTTGGTTTATCACGTAACCACCCGTCAAATGTCCAAGTACCATTATAAAATCATAACACATTCAAAAAATATAAAGGGAAGAAAAAATTTCCACATTTCAATCACAATATATCACTTAATTATATTGACTCAACAAATCCATTTTCCAAACCATTTTCAATTAAAGGAATACATAAAAGATTATGTGGTATATATTTTCTTTCAAAAATAGTACGGATTGTTGAGGAAGCCAAAGACCAAATAATACTCGCGGCGGCGGAAAAGGTCGTTGTCACCGCGTACATTAAAAGGAACATTATTTTTTCAGTTTAGTAAAATGCTTCGTCGAAAAATTTTACTTTTTAATAAAAAAAATATTCAAAGGGGTTTATACACTGTATAAAATAATTTTTTGTATAAATGAAAGTATGCCTTAATGTAAAGAGATTGAGATGAAGTCCCTTACCTCATGTCTGAATTGACTCAATCGTTCTTTAATATAATGAATAATAAACTAAAGCTTATTTATACTTGCGTAAGAACCTTTTTAAAGTTTATTATTTATTTTATATCACTTATTACCATGTTATAAACATTATGTAATCAATTAAGTTAATAACTTTCGTTTTTTCGATATTTGGCACTTGAGTCAAAAATGAACTCCTTATAACTACAAGTTGTCCATGTGGTAAATAGTCCATTATATCAAGAATGATATTCATGATTTAGATATCATATATATCATATATTTCCAGTATATACATGTATTTATAATATTACAAAAAATTTAGTGGTAATAAATGAAATGTACCGTTCATGGAGACGGTAAGCCGTACGTACGCATGAACGCTACTTTCATTTTTATTTCTTATTTTAATGGAAATAAAACATAATGATACATAGATATATTATAATTCCAGTATTATATCATATATAATAACATTAACTCTATCTTTTATACATCCCACATAAGGCATTAACGAATCACATCACTTTGAGGGGGCGGTAGTCCGCACTTCCTCAAAAGAGATTTTCGTATTTACCCACTAGAGAAACCATAAAGGCATTCTATAAATGGTAAATAAATAATCATAAAGAAAACATAAAAATAATACATATCATATATAAATAAAGTTTCATCATAATGGCCACCATGAGAGGCGGTATGACATAATTGAACAATCATCGTTTCGTGAGGCGTTAGTTTACCATCCATAGAAACATTATGTTCTTAATCCATTAGATGGAGGTGTGTGTAAGTGTAATACCTATAATTCTCATAACAAAATACTACTATATTTAGGATACTGGTTTTTTTACAAAAAAAATTAATATCATAGTTTAGGGGTTGGAGATGTAAAATAAAAGAAAACAATTTTAGAGAAATTGTTACCTTTAATTTAGGAAACTTTTTTGTATTGAACCAAAATGATTTATTGAAGTGTCTTTTGCATAAGGTAATCCTTATAAGGGGATTAGAGGGATGTAGGGATATTAATTGGGATGATGTTGGGTGATCCAACTGGCTTGAGAGGTGTGAGGAATTGGTTTGAAGTGGTCACCTTTTATAACGGGAGGGTGGGCTCTTTAGGAAAGTGTGAAAATATTATCTTAAAATATAATGTTATTCGGTTTTTAATGGTCCCAGAATCATTATATTATAAGATAAGATGAGTCGTGGTTGAAATAAAATCATCCAATTAGAAGTGGGCATGTTCTGGACAATATTTTAATCATTATAATTTTATTTATTTAAATCATTTATTAATGAGATAAATACTACGTAATTATTGTGTCATTGATAATTTAATTTATTTGAGGTCAAAAAATTATAAAACAAATTCATACATTTAGGAAATCATTTTATCTTTCCAAATGATTATTTATAGTCGAAAATAGGACTTATATAACACCATATAAAAATTAATTACTAAAATATTTTTTTTAATGTCAATTTTGTCTTTACTTTAAGTTAGTTAATCTAAATTGTCATTATCACTACCATGTGGATCAAAGGTGTACCAAAATCAACCCAAAGATTCCCATGGTCGTAAATGACTCATCTAATATGTTTTGTACAAGTTTTAAAGTAATTTTAAATTATAATAATATTCTTTTAACCTTGAATTACCCTATTTACCTTTAGCGGCTGTAAATAAAAGTCAAAATTAACTATTCACCAAAAATTATTTTCATCTTAATGAACCACATTTTACTTCTTGAGAACAACCATGTATGTCGGATTTTTGAAAATTCAATTCACAGAAGTGGTAAAATTCCATTTAAATGAAAAAGTCAGTTTTTTTACTACCACTATGTGGTTTCACTATTCATCAAAAATTGATGTTTTTCATAAAAATAATAAAAATTCAGCCTAAGCTATATTTGATATTACGAATTCAAAAATGTTGTTTATTTTGAAAAATTCGAAACATATAAGTGGCATTAATTAATTTTAAAATTAATTCCTATTATCAAAAAAATAGCTTGTTTTTAAAAATCAATAACTATCAAAAGATTGACATTTGTTTATGTCCAATTTCAAAGTGAAATTACTTCCACTGACCTAAATTGGATTAAATGGTAAAAATATATTTTAATATAACTTTTAAATCAACTAAAATTAAAATATATCCATATAAATTAAATATAATAAAAGACACTTTTGATTTAAAATACAATATTTTTCGATATTCATTAAAAAATGAACATTATCAGAAAAATTCCAAAAATTTACACAAAGTACATTTCTATGTACCCATTATAAATAATTATTTTATTAGGTCATATAGAATGTATTAAAGTAACCAAAACTAGATTTAATGAGGGTTCTCTATTAAAAGGCGATAAATCGGTCTTTTAATGTAAATTACGCTTAAAATTATATTCATTCACATTTTAAGCCTCTAACATTTTATTGGATAATTTAAATACATTTAACATACTTGTATAATCATATTTTAGTTAGTTTCATTCATTCCCTCCAATACAATGGCTAGGAGTTAACTTCAATTTAAAATAACAATATTATATTATTAGTGTGCAACGTAAGATTTCAAAGAAATATGCTGCTATGTATCAGGTACGCTATTGAAAATAGAATCCCCATTAATGTAAATTAAATATTTAATTTAAAAATATTAATAAATATGAAATATGTCGTATTCTTTATTTACCTGGCATGTCACATGTATGGTTTATTATTGGGATATGGTGGAAAAGAGACTAATCCAATGGATTGATTCTCCGATACCTTATTATAATAGGGATTACCCTCCCTTTGGTATTTATTCCCTATTTTAATGTTCCCAATATTAAATTGATATACAATAGTGTTCCTCTAATGGGATTCCTTGAATGATATATCTCTCCTACAAGTTCCTTATTTACCATTACATTATACTCTATAATATAGAACCTTACCATCTTATAGAACACCTTGTATAAGAGACCCATATCTGAGTTCTTATAATTAGTTATACCACTAGAGGCTTCATATATAGAAAATAGAACCTGTAAAGTGAATTTAGTATCATATTCACTCATTGAAATACTTTATTCTTTCAACTAAACAAATTATTACATCATATTTATTTTAAAGGTGTATGGAAATAATTTTCTTTGGAATAATTCCGTAAATATTTTCCTTGTAATATCATCATCCATATTATATTTAATTGTAAATTCCTACCATACTAGAGCTAGTTACTCACGAATATATGTTTCTAGTTTGAAATTAATTTAGTATGAATTCACATACAAGGTGAGAAGATGGTCACTCTGCCCAGTCATACCCCATTTTTCTTTGGTACATAGATAACAAAAAACACTAGTGGATACTCGTTATCCATGGTCACATGGTTGAACCACTAGTAATCAACACATAACCTCAAACACTATGTCTTATTGATACCTTCCTCTTTATGTCCTCCAATAGCTCCCTCAAATTGCAAAGCTTTGCGGAATCCATCTGATATGCTGATGCTGATATCAGTTTCATTTCAGGGTGTAAAAAAATGCATAAGTCTAACACCCTACAAAGAGTTAATCGCATAATATCTTAAGGGAAAATGCGATCATACTCTTCCACCACTAATAGAAACAAAAAAAACACCTAACATCTATTACTCTGAGGGTTAGGCTAGTTGACTCATGCATGATTGTCTGCACCCTTCTATGCATGATTCAATACTATGATTTTTGTATTTCCTTATTATCTAAACAAGGAAAACCACATTATATCTCTATAGACCTACCACACCCTTTGCCTAAAATATTCAATCTAATCATGGACTGCCGAAAACCAATTCATACCAAGAACGAATTTGTAAGGCCTCGACGCTGCAACCAAGTGGTTCCAGCCAAAACTCAAATCTCAAGGGATAGATCACATTGTTGGAATAAGTGTGATTATCGCAACCCCTCTGATAGGTATTTCTAAACAAAGGGGTCAAGTCAATGGTTTAACAAAATACTATATGTATTGAAAAATATTCGTTACAAAAAAATTTATAAGCACTGGTTTCTAATAATACAATAAATAAGAGTATAAAAATACCGCACATTTAATCATTCTTGGATTCATTTGTTCATATTCCTCAACCATGTGCAGTTTCCCCCTCCCTTGTACATCATCTCCCTGATCTTGGTTTGGACCTCATGGCGGTGGTCGTGGTAACATGTTGAAATTTATATCACCTCTTACTACTCTCCCAACTCATCAAACACATCTACCTCCCTGAATATCCAACTATTACTGCCTTTGTCTCTTCCTTGGTGACTTATCCACTATTTCATTTCTATTAGTATAATGGGCTAGAAAATCTCTAGTGAAATTTCCCCACCCATCGCATAAAAATAAATTCCACTATCCAAATCATATAGACTCACCTTATGATCCCTGAGTGATATATACGCTATCTTGGGGCCTCCTCTCAAAATGTCTCACACATCCAGTCTCTGTGACTGATGTTAGTTTCCTACTCCCGATGACTCTGCCCCTATATTCCCACTACTAATATTTAGTAGTTTTATCTAATCAACCAATTTAATTCCTACCAAAATGGTTTTCTCTATTACCCAATCATATTAATTAATGCACATAGCAATAACGATGGCTCAGGTGTCCCTAAAGACATATTTCTCAATTGTTTGAGCGCGAAAGCATTGGTCATGTATTGAATTCATTGTGTGCCTAGAATGAATATTTTTCCTCATTGATTAATGAGACACAGACATGTCATCTTTCTACAGTTGTAGAAGATCATGGTCACACATATCCCTTATTGACTATGGTGTTAACTCCATCTATGAAAAAGTGTCGGGAAAAAATTCCTCAAGGCATCATTGATGGATTTTTGAGGTGATTTTGTTTGTTGACAAAGTGAACATTTGTGTTGTGATTCGTGACAATGCAAACCATGATATACAAATTTGTTGACAAAAGGGGATTTCAGGGTGACATGTCGAGTTAAAGAGCTATGGATAATGGTCAATGTTTGATTCAAGAACTTCGATAAAGGAATGGATGATCTGGAGGCGGTACATAAAGAACAGATACATGGTGGCGTCATTTTCCAGTGTTTGCCAAATTGTTGGGGATGAAAATCGACAAATGAAGAAAATTTGTTTTTGGAAAAGAGACATGCACGACGTGTACTTTATGGCTTGAAAACATACACGCCATATGTTTTTCAACATCAGATCATCAAAATATTGAAAAGGGATAAGGGTCGTGCAAGTATTGAGTTGGTCACGCAGGTGACTTGCACACCAAGAGAATGGACCTGTGTGTCGATGCCTAGGAGGATTGGAAACTTGCGCGTCGTTTATTTTTCAAGATCAGAACTTCAAAATATGGAAAAGGAAAGAGGTTAACGCATGTTTGGAAGTGGGTTGCGCAAGTAACTTGTAGGGGAAGAGACCTGCGCATCGAGAGTTGCGCGTCGAGGGTTGACTTGTGCGCCATCGCGCAGGGTGGTCAAATTGCCTATAAATACTTGACCACCCCTCCTCATTTAAAAACATAGTTCAACACTTTGAAGAATCCGAGCTCATGTCATGTAGGTGTGGTGGTCATGCAAGTGGTGGTGTGTACTTGAACGCCAGATTTGATGATTGGCAGATTTTGTTAGTTGCGTGACAATATGGATTTGGGCATAAAGGGAAGTGAGTCGCGCATGTTTGGAGTTGAAGAAGCTTGTGTCGCGCAAGTGTCTGAAGTGGACTAGTGCGCCATTTGTGACTTGTGTGCCGATACTTGCGTGCCGGATTCAACTTGCATGCCATGAAAGGATTGATTCCTAGGTAGTGTTTTTGGTTTGTGTGGAAGCTAGATGTATGCCTGATTTCTTTGGTGAAATTAGAGATTCATCTACGAGTGAAAGATGGAATTCAATAGAGCATCAACATACAAAATAGGATGTATTAATTAGAGATAATGAAAATACCAAAAATTATATAATGTGTGAGTGAATCCTTTCCAATTCAGTGAGCAAAGGAAGAGGGAGAAGGTGATCCTCTCCACCGGCAATGATCCCAAGAGAGAGAAACAGAGAGTAAACCTTTGCAAAGCAGTGAGTTGACCCAAAACATTGTAAGGCAGTGAGTCTAGGATAGAGTGATTGTTCCGGAATCTTGAAATCCACATCTAGTGATGTTTAGTGGAATTTTTTTCGACCGAAAACCTGTCGGCATATGCTCCATGGATGTAGCCCTTAGCGGTAAACCAAGTAAAAATTGATGTGTCATGTGCTTGCATTACATTCTATTTGTACTGTGCAACAGGAAAGAGAGAGAAGAGTTTTTTTCTTAATAGCGAAACAATATCAGAACGAGATTTAATTTTAAATTATTCATACGCTGATTCAACCCCCCTCTCAGGGTATTCAGCCTTATGGACATAACAAAAAGGTTACCAAAATATTTCAATAGGAGAGTCACCTCATCGTATGATCAGGAAATCTAAACCCCACCATAAACCTAAAGAGAAAGATAGAGGTCACAATGATAGAACCACCATATGATATTCTGGTGCACTAAATTGATGGAAAACTCAGTGGCCACCTCATTCCAATCCTCAAGCACGTTATATTCAGGATCACCTTAGAACCTAAAGGTCCCTTTTTCTGAAACTTATTCAGTGCACTCATCCTACACATCTTATTTTTTAGTACAATGGGTATCATATGCTACTATACAAGTGATGGTATAGTAGGTACACAGCTTGGAGTTCATATCTCTGGAAAAAATATTTGTATCGATTTCTCGTTACCTTGCAGACCATCCTCATGATCATGTGGTAGAATTCTAGTTGGTTGTCTTTGTGGAAGCATCATGAAGTAAAACATGATGTCCCTGATCAAAAGAGTATACCTGGTGAGGTGACTCAAGAAGTAAATTAGAAACACAACCCATTCATATATGATTCATGGACCATAATTTTTCACCTGAAACTAGTATTTTCCTATATGTAGTCGAAATACAGAAATCAAGGTCTTGGCGTGTGTCATGTTGGTCGTCACACCAATAGTATATTCCCTAGCCTGAAAACTGAACCCAAAACATTTAACACTATTTCCATAAACAAAAAAACACAAACTCTTGGTCTTTAAGATATAAAATACCTACCCTCTATGATACCACATTTTCACGACCCATCATAGAGGGGCCCATAACATGACTACCACGATACCACCTCCCCTAGGCTATGGGATGTTGACTAGCACCGAGTAGACATATACCATAATTGGGAGGCATTTTACTATGTACATGTACACACAGACAGAAATGTCTTTTAGAAATAATGCTAAATCTAAAAAAATAATTAAAGAAACAGAAATACCACTAAGATACCAACACAGAGTATGAAAATATAAAACATAAAGTAAATGCGGCCAGAATACAACCCCATGAAAAATGAAAAATGAAATGGTATACATACCTAGAACGTCTCCAATGAAAACCCTACCATACGGGTAGGTACAGAATAGTTTTTTGAAGCCATTGAATCACACCTCGTCAGTATGGTAACTCTAAGAACTTCATATCCCTAGTTAACCAAGTACTATGTTAAATCATCGATCGTCTACACAAGACATGACATGTGTGGAAAAATCCTATATAGGGATGATTAAAATAATACTTAGTAACACACACTGAATAATGAAGTAAAATGACGAAAATGAAAAATCATTGATAGGATGAAAGCATTTCAATGCATGTATATATCTATAACACATATAACAAGAACATCTAGGTAACCTCATGTTGGATTCCAAGGCTCAAGGTATCCTCTACTTCCATCTATATGGTTCCCCTCATAGAACACTCTTTCTATGAGATATAACTCTTTGACCCATCAGATAGTAAGCATGTAAAATAGGTCTACCAAAAAAAAATTATAGGACACAATGTCTTGATTTGTCATGATGTTTCCCTATGACGTTTGGTCTCGGTAAGACATAGAGTCTCGATATCACAACCAATCATTTGCCACATAATTATCCTTAAGGACACTCATCCTGAGAGAACATACACCTTGTGTTATAATTTCATCGAACAATCACACAATGTGGTCATTCTAAATCACAACCTACCAAAATTAAACATATTTGTCAATGAAAATGATATAAAGAGAGGGGATACATCTTAGATATTACCAAAAACCCAAGTAATATTAGCCCGTAGTGTAGGGGATCCTCCTTAGAGAAATCTAATAACCATACTGATACGACTCACTAGGTAGAGTGTTAACACCTTACACTCAAATGCCATGTCAATTCCCACAACACTCGGTCATGGGTGTTAGAGGATCACATTAATCCTATGTAGGGATACCATAACTATATCAGGTACTCAACATATAAAGGATACTACTATCCTAAAATGTGGATGTAATATTGTTTTACTAAACAATATAGGAATAAACAAGGGGAAACTCACAACATATAATTGTCCATCATAGAAGACCACCAAGTCATCTTAAAAGAATTGCCTCGTCACAACGGTTCCATCTATATTTACAACTCATGAAACCCACCTTTTTTGTATTAATGATATGGATACTTTAGTAAAAATGGGATGAACCAATCCAGGTCCAACCGACCTAGTCTAGTCATCCCACCCTGACCCAATTTGACCAAACTGACCTAGTTCGGCCAACCCAAACTGAACCGGTTCAGTAAACCCAAACATGTCTAATCGGTCTACGCAAGACAAAACTGGCTTGGCCCGTAGGGCCATTAGGCCACCAAAGAGGCCCTATTTTTTGAGATCGAGCCGCATTATTGGGTTAGTCCTTATCACGCACAAAACCTAGTTCTGTGCACTGCTCGATGAGTGCAATAACTTTGTTCTGCGGACTGCGCACTCCCCCCCCCCATGTCACATACCCCACGACCGTAGATGTTGTGGGGTCCACTTTATTTCCCCCTGTGTCACTAGTCCCATGGTCCCAGCCCTCCCTACTAGAGGCCTTTCATTGTCACTGCTCATGGCCTCCTCCACCGCAAGCCATCTCATCATCGCAGTCCTGCACGGACCGCGGATGTCGACACATCCTTCCACCCTGTCAGTGACCGTCATGCTGAGTTATCCTAGCCCGACTTCTTTATTAGGCATGTGTTGCCTTCGCTAATGGCTACCCCACTAGTAGCCTTTCCTTGTGATGCACCACCTGAAACGTCTGGAGCCCTTGTCTCTAGTATCATCCTTGCAATGTTGCTGGTCTTACATTACTAATGCTTTGAATTTCTATCATAGATCGTGAATTACATGGAATGAAGAATGAAGAACGAGGGAGAGGAGAACACATGAACTTCGAAAATGGAAGGATATTTTCCTCGTTCATATAGGGTTTGATCCTTCAATGTTAAATGATGAATGTTGGGGAATAATAAACAATTTCGAAAATGAATCAACCTTATAATATTTCCCACAATAGAATAATACAAACCAACAGTACTCATGACCCATGCATTATTTTTTCATAGATTAATCCACATTCGACTTATGTATAAATTAAGGGGAAGGAAATAAAACAAAAATCACACACTACAAGAGGTTTGGATTGGTCATTGATGAAGAAGAAAACTATTTTTTCATCATCCTTCAATGCTTAATATAAAATTCAACCTTTAATTTGTCATCGCTGGAGATAAATCCTAATTTACCGTTCTTTAAAGAAACTCTAGGGTTATGTTTATAAACCAAAATTTCTAAAAAGGCTTATTAAAAAGGTAATATTCCATGACATCATCACGCAACATTAAATAAAATATTTTAATTAAATATTTAATAGACCTTCACGTCCAAAAGCTAATATTAATGCGTGAACAGCATCTGTCGAGGTTAGGCCCCACCTATGAAAAAACACTTATGAACATAGTTTTGGTATCAAATTTCCGATACGAGTTACCATTTATAAGTTATTATTATTTATAAATAATTTTTTTTATTTATAGATATTACCCTATTTTCTTTTTCTACTGATCAACCATACCGAAAAAAGATTTCATCTAAAATAGGTTAAATACACTACTCTATGTTCAATATTTTTCTTGAATTTCTTTTCCGATATCCCATTTAAAAGTAATATCTCTTTTTCAAAAAAATCTTATGTTTATTATTTGAAAAAAAAATCAATTAATATTTCTGAGCACCCTGGGGATCTAAATGACATGTCTTCTCAGCGCTTGTTTTGAAATTTTCCCAAATAATTTCTAAATGAATATTCGGGAAAATAGGAGTCATTAAAAGACGTATGGTATGGATTGGAAAATGAAAAGTTATTTTCCCCCAATAGTTTAAATTTCATCAATATAAAACATCTTATCCATCCCTGTTATAACATTGACTCCTACCAATGAATGTATTACTAGATTCACTGAATGAATTCTTAAAAATACACTAAAATGAGAGGAGTCCACAATTAGGTTACAATGATTTCAAAATGAGGTGTATTTAGGGATATCTCTATATCAATGAAACATAGATTTGATTAAATTGTTATGAAAAAAAATTCAAGATATAAAGGACTGTGTAGACCAAGAATCAACTAATACTTTTCACATTCTCGCATGAATATGATGTGTATATTTTATGACATAATTTTATTACTCTACATCTATAGTAGTGATGACATAAGCCTTGTCATGATATTTTGGATTTGGTTTATTTTGATTCTAATTACCCTCTAGGAATCATTGCTCTGTGAACTAGATTTCATAGTGACCTCTCTCCCTATAGTTGTATAAATGGACCATGGGTGGTTCTCTCTATTCCCCCACAGTGTTTTATTCTTCCTTGTGTCTTTTCTATATTTATGAATTTGGTGGCCTTTTCTCCAACATATGAAGCATTTCCTAATCCCATTGTGGATTTTCCCATGATAATTCATCACTCATTTTTGGCAAGTGGGTGGTTGGTTTCCTTTCTAAATATTTCATTAGATCCTCCATCTTGAAACTAAATCCTTTTTTTCCTATCACAATATCCAGGGGAATATTCTACAAACTACATATCCAATTTGAGATCACATCAAATAACTTCTTCATAGCTCTTAAAATCGTGAATTGAATGATCCTTTCGAAGGGGTAGTTTTAATGCACTAAATAATGAATAAATTTTTCAATCATTGTTGATAACAAAACCCAAAGCAAACATTGAAAACCTTGTTAAATTTTCTTCATTGGTCATAAATATTCATATTTATTTTTATTCATCTCTATTAAATATCTCTCCATCATTGTATGATGATTTCAGGTGAAATAATTATTTAGAAACATTATCTTAAAGACCTCCCACTATATCTCTTCAATTTCATCCATTTTCATGGTGTTCTTAATCAAATCCCGCCATTGACCGAACATTCAATCTATGTGGTAAATGAAAAGAGTCCCATTCTCTATCTGAGAAAAGTGATGAATAGAAAAGATATTATTTATTGAGTTATCCCACTTTTTTGTGACTAGTGGATCAGAATATCCACAAAACGTTATTGGTCTTTTCCACATAAATCACTTGATAACCAGTTTCTCACTCTTAGGTGATGGTGGATGTTCAACATTATTCAGGTTATTTTTCATATCCTGAGGCAATTGGGTATGTATTTCAAGGAAATTTTATACTCCACCACCCAATGAAATGGGGATTCCATTCATGAAATCAACGCACTATCCCTCACATGTGTTGTTGTGGTGATTTATCTTTGTCTACACTATTTTTTAAAATAGAATAGGTTAGACCATAAAAAAATCTACAAGTTAGGAATATTTTATCATTTCTAAAATTAAATCTAGTGAAATATCTTATTGGGTCCCTATGTTTGGAATTTGTGAAAACAATTATTCTTGGGTAATTACTTTTACATATTGTCTTACTAAGGGTTTTCACTAACGTTCTCAAATCATAATTCCCAAATTAACTCAACTATGATCTAAAACCAATGACAATGACCATGGTTTTTGATAAATTACAATTATGCCAGTTTAATGAAAAAAAATTAACTTAGTACATGTCTAGGATCCAAATGATTAGTGAATTCATAAAATTAGGAACATATATAACATTTAAAAATATTGAAAACATTTATTTAATTCCTTATTCTCAAGCTTCTTATTGTCCCTCGTGTTATCCTTAGTAAAGATAATCACCCTGGGATATAAATCCAGACATGGGTGAGGAAAAACCCAAATAAAAGGATATATAATAATATAAAATATTTTATAATGGGTTTATCATAATCAATAACATCATTACATATTCATATGATCATAACAATGAGATTAATCATTAAGAAAACTCTTGGAATGTGGAAATTCATAAAAATGAAACATAGTGTCGTAGTGGTCAACTACCAAATACAGTTGAGAACAAAGTTATTATAATGTTCATTCGTATTTCACATTCCTCAAGATATAAATGACATTACCAAATGAATTGGTAAACTATATAATTTCAAGATCACCCATCACATTATAACATTTATATTTCACTATATAATTTCAGGAACACTCAACACATTGTAACATTTAAAATATCATGCATGCCACATAAAAATCATTTAAATAGTTGACATAAAATAACCTATGGAAAATAATGGGTTTTATTTAATAAATCATATATTAATTAAATTGGGTTCCCAAATAAAATATACAATAATATTCATTATATATTAATCATCATCCATGAGTGAAGAAGAAATAATCTTGAGATGTAAAAGGTGTGTTAATTTTTGAAAGAATAGTTTTTTTGGAAAACATTATTTTTTTTCATAAACTAAAGTAGATAAAATGTATATCATAGATATGGTAATTTAATTTAATGAAATTATAAATATTTACTATCGATACTGACAATGGGCTGAAATAGGGAAGCCCAAAGAACGAGGTTTGGGTTCGAGAATTCATCTTACAATTTGTCTGAATGAATTAATCATATTAATAAAAATTATATTCAAATAAGATTAAAAAATTAACTAAAAAATAACCTTTTATACTTGAATTTTATTCACTATGATTTTATTAAATTCTTATAGGGGATTTTGTTGAGTTAAAATGTTTAATTTCATTATTTGGAAGCATTCATTTTTATTGTTATTATTATTTCTTTTCTTGTAAACAGGAATGAATTTTTGTGTTAAATGTGTATAATTATCCATATCTATTATTATATATTATTATTTATAGTCTATAAATATGACTTATCTTATAATGAAATTGGTTTCATGGAATGAGGTTGAATCATTATATAAATGTTAATGATGATCATTTTAGGTTTATTTGTTTGGGGTTTTTTATCACAATGAATTTATTTGGTATTCCCAATTATTATTAGGAATAAATATTACATTTAAAATATAAAAAGGGTTATAAAATAATATTTATCATCATTTTTAAACCATTTAGTAGTTTTTCTAAAATCCTTGATGGTGTTAAATGAATATGAAAGTGTATCGCCCATGATGTCGGTAAATTGACAAATCTCGGACAATGATTTCATTTTTAGAATAAAAAATATTGAAGGATTTTTAAGTTGGTAATTTAATTAATATAATATAATTACATTATATCAATCAAACTGGATATATCATGACTTTTGGATAAGGTAATGTGAGGAGAAGGGATTGAAATCAATGAAATTGAAATGAAATTAAAGGAAAAAGGAAGAGAAATTTACTTCTTAAAACTCTCCTACTTGAGAACCTCTATAGGGTAATGGTTTTTGACATTTATTTTACCATGTTATTCTGGAAATGTGGGAGGTTCATGGGATGAGTTTTTAGGGAATTTGGACATGGAAAAAAGCATTATAGGTTTTAGGAGATGTTGGTGAGAGGGGTGTTATTTATAGTTGGGGAGAGGGGTGTTTCCTCAAAATTGTATTAATTAGTTTATTATTTTGGATAAAGACAATAAATAGATTGATAAATATCTATAAACTATTAAAATAATTAAGGATGGTTTGTGAATAAGGTGGTAACATGTTCCTTACATAAATAATGACTAATAAAATCATCTGTTTAGTATTTATCTAAAATTATCGTATTTTAATATTCAGAAAATATTCACGTCTTTCATAAAAATACCAATAAATAACCCTATATTTTTTTCAACATTAGAATTAAAAATTTTAATCCATTTTATAAAAATTATTTTCTAAATATGAGAAATTAAATTTTAAATTAAACTAATCATTTATTGGAAATTACGGATATTAAAATTACAACTGATTATTTGACATAATGAAAACATTTGTTTGGTATCATAAAAATAACTTAAAATAATTAGATATAACGATTTCAATGATGGAATACATTTATGAAAATAAATTTTCTTTTTAATTATTAAATTAATCTTATAATTGTAATTAAATATTTCTGACTTATAAAAATGCCAACACATAATTAATAATTTTTAAATCACTTTCTAACATAGACTATGATATAATTAAACTATTCATTCATTTATAAGATGTATAAATTTTATTTATACTTTCATGGTAGAGGAAGCTATTAATTATGTTAGATTACCATTCATAAGATTCATTTTAATATTCCAATGGTCACGTTAGTATTTTATTTTTATATGATCCTTAACTTCTATAAATTCCTTTTATTTTTTTCATTCATATTTTAAAGATTTTGTATTGTGTTCTTAAGGTGATTTAATTTTATTATACTATATGAAATCATTAATTATGTTAATTTAATTTATAATAATTTTGGGTTGTATCACTACCTCCCACAGATCTGAATTCTAGATTATTTACACCATAAAAAATTATGTCACATCCATTAGGGGAAAATCCTTCTCTTACTTGAGCTGGGATATAGTTTTGTCTATTAGAGACAAAGGGATGGTCTAAATTGGTAGATGAATCATTATCCATAGCTCACTTTTATGTTGTGTCAAAACTGATAAAATCCCTCATGTATAAAAATCTCCCATGAATATTGGATATGATCTCTAAGGATATCATGAATCAGAGAAAATAAATTAGGCAATATTATAAAAAAATTTAGTAATTAAAGAAATAAATTATATATTATTTAATAATGATTAATACATTGGTCCAATATATGGTGACACACGGTGATGGGAACTTTGTCACATGAAATTAATTGCTCTGAAAAACAATTTCATAGAATAAAAGTGGCATTCCTAATAACATAGAGTGAAAAACTATGCAAATGAAAACAAATTACCATAATATTTTTACCAAAATTTAAACAAAATCTTTAATATAAAATAAATATATTAAACAATTAAAGACAACTTGATAAATTTGGATTGAAATAAATAGATGGGATCCACTCTATAATTGGGTTGTAATCACTCCTCTCTAAATACTTTTTTGATTTTATGAATAAACCATATTTTTGTCATGTGGGAACATCACAATCAAATTCGCACATAACTAAACCAGCACAAAAGTGTAAATAAATGTTCACACATATGATAGTGAAGGGAACATCCTCATGCCCAATGAAAAATCAAAGAACTGAATCGTGTATCACCATTCTAGTTTCGAAATTCGAATTGATACATTTTAATATATCATTGTTACACCGCATTAGTAACTAGAACCTCAAAACATTTGAGCAGCATGAACCTTGATAATTGAACCAACAAGAACTCTCCACTCATAACCACCTCTTCATATATACTATAAGTTTCCAGGCATCTAAACCTCCATAAAAAATCACCATCACCCCACAATATATAATTGACTCTTCCAAACCACCGATCCTTAGGGAACCACAAAAAACCATCGAGATACAGCCATGAGGACCCCCAAATCATAAAAAAAAGAGGACCCATAAATATGGAAAACAACAAAGAATGTATTCTCCACAAACCCCATGTCAGAGTAGGTTCATGAGGCAAACATCTGTGGATATAGAAAAATATAATAAATACTATATGATGATAATATTACATAGATTAAATTGTTAATGAAAATATAAAATATAAAATATCAAGAAGTATTATAATATAATAATTACATGAAAATAAATTAAATAACATAATAAGTTAACCTACAAATATATTTTAATATATAGGTAATATATAAATAACTAATAAATATCAATGAGAGAATAATATATATTATTATTAAATAAATGGTAATACATATAAAAAATATACAAAAACTAATAATTACTAGCACCAGAAATGTTATATAATAGATCATCAGGTCCAGAAATTAATAAAACAATATTACATTTAAATAATTGTTAATAAAAATATAAAATATTAAAACCTAATAAATAACCTTGAATATATTACATCATTCATCATTATCATCAATATTTTCATAGAGTTCAGGGTCTTCATCCTCATTTTTTTCATAGTAAACATCTATATGACATTTAGTTTCATCACCCTTTATTATATAGTTTAAATTATATTTATCATTGTCCCCTAACTGGGGGATTCGTCATTTATATTTTTATCTCATCAGATATGTGATATATTTTGGTATATTTATTGAAAATGGTAAATATGTTTCTCTCCCACAAAACAATTAACATTTTTCGTAATCTGATTATAATGTGATTTAATTTCTATCACAATCCTCTAGTCAATCAAATCTCACAAAACATCACAGTAAATTTTATAATAAAAATTATTTTCATGAGGTGCCAGCATAGATGGTTCGATTTTTTAAAAAATATTCCCATATTTAATATAAATGGCTCCAATTTTCGGATAAACTCACAGCCCTCGATCAGTATTAAACTAATGACATCTAAACATTTTTACATAATTTGGATCCTGGTAACATAACTCAATTATTTCTTCCATAATACCTTAAAATTCAACTTCACTTTCATTATGATGCCATATTTGCAATCATACAAAATTATTCATTTATTTCATTGTGTCACTATATTTGAATGTATGTAATCTAAACCCATTAACAACATACACATTAGAATATTTTACCAATTACACAGAATGGTTTTTGAGCACCCATAATCAATTATCAAATTTATTTTTATTTTATGTTTCTTAACAATAATATAAATTATTAATAATAGATATCACAAAAAAATTGATTTATTGTTTCATCAATAGAAACATAACATAAATGTCTTTGGAACCAATTATAAAAATTTTGATGAGGTCGTTCTTCAAGAGTAGAAGTTGTAATTTTTATAAATTCATTATAATAGTTCAAAATATAGTCTAAAAACAAATGAAGATAAAGGTATTTTTTATAAAAATTTAATAAAATAATAAAAAATTCGTACTTATAGCACAAATAATTTCAATTTTTCACAATTACATAGAACATTTGTATGTGCTCTATGGAGTTACTAACAATAAATCCAATATTCAGGATAAAAACCAAAACCAATATCAGGCAAATTAAATATAGGAAATTAATGATTTGTGAAAGCATAATTTTTTGTCACCTTTGAACACATATAGTTTTTTGGAGGATATTTAAAATCAAATTAGTTAGAGATGAAATATGAGATTAACCCCTACAAGTAACCTTATGAAATTGATCATTCTCACTTTCCTCTTCAAATAATTCATACTTCTCTCAAACAGGTACATCTATTAGAATTTTACAAGTCCTCCACATTTAGCATCATATAGAAAATTAAATATTAAATGTTCCGTTGGGTTGAAGAATCCTGACAAAAATATTTTCTCTAGTTTATATAATATTATATCAACATCCTTTTATAGTATACTCAAGGAATTATAATCCGACTATTCCACATAAATATCTAGGAAGTATTATGATATTTCAGAAAATAATTTCTATATTAATTAATTCAAACAACCTATAAGTCCAACAGGAAGTAATCGTTCCATTACGACATTGTATTCATGACATTTTTAACTGGTTATTTTCCCATTTTTTGATAGAGTGACATTAATTATAATATCAACCATTTGGTAACCTCAATGTAAAATATATTGTTAAAATATTAAATCAATTTATTTAGAAAGGGTGTAAGGTTCTTTTGAATTCATTGAATTGTGTGATTTTTCATCTTCAAATAATTCATTTTTATGACCTGTAAAAATCAAGGGAAGATATAATTGTGCCATTACATTATCATTGGTCATACCCAGTGTGTCAAACATGGTATAAAATATGTTATCAAAAAAATATTCTCAATATGAACTAATTTTAATTTGTGATGAACCATCTAATATAACCAATATATAAGGTCCCAAAATATAATATTATTTATCCAATTATTATCTCACCAAAAACAATTTTATTTTTCTTTTATGGTTGGTCCAAAATTAATATGAGGTAATTTAAAAAGAAAATATATTTTACCTAAATACTTGAGAACACTACTGGAGGTTCATCTCTTTCAATTCATCCTTTGGAAAATTAATTCTGTTCATTTGAAAAGGGTGATTCATATAATGAAATGTAATATGGTAGTAAAAAGAAGTAATATATATCTCATTACTAAGAACAAATGGGTGATTCTAAGACATGTAGTAGAAACATGATTTTAAACTATGTTTCCTCCATCCAAAAAACATAACACATGGTATTAAGTCACCAATCATCCAAATTAATGAAATAATGAATATGAAATTCTTATTTTCTCCAATTTAAAATGTATTCACACCATTATTACATAATTAAATTAACTCATTATTTACTGGCACCAAATAAAAATAATTATTATTCTTTGGATGTCATGAAAGTAATTATTCCAATTATATATATTGTTCCATCGTCAGAATCCAAGGTGGTATGATGTATCGAGTAATGAAAACATTACAATAATATTATTGATAATAGATAGAACCAAATGAGAAAGGAAATCAGTTTAGAGAACTAACTACATGTTTCAATTATGTCAGGAAAAATCTGTTTTCATCTGATAACATTATTCTCATGAATCACTATCACATTGATGATTTATACTTTCACTGACATAAAACTTTTATTTATTCCATGTTTTCAATGTTGTTGTGTTGTAAGACTTAAATTAACACAAATAATAGGTTGTACTTTAAAAATAACTCAACTATTTCCTAATAAATATGATATATTTTATTGGTACTCTTTATAATTTAATTCCCTATATTTTGGACAATAAACTAAGGATTTATAAACAACATAACCTAATATGCAGTCATTTGAACACACCTGAATCTTCTGATAACATGGACCCTAATTATAGTCTAACCTCTTACATTCATAATAACATACAGTTAATGTATTTCCATGAGTAAATAATCATTTTACTAATAATCATATTTTATCATAAAATTGACATGTCATTCCTCAAACATATTTAATAAACCTAAATTTTGTAACATCCTCAATTATTCTCATCTAGTTTCCCAGATATACGACCTCCATCGTAGATTTCATCAAATTGTAAAACTAAGATTGTTATGATTTAAGATATAGATTATCATTGTGAGTTTTTATATATAATTGATAGACCATTAATGTCATGTACGAAATTTTGAAATGTTGGATCTCAAACAAACCAATAAGTATTTACTACGGATTTTTTATCCTAATGTTAAACCCAAAAATATAATCTTTCGAAAAACACAATTGCAATATTTGAAGTATATCATTATCGAACATCTCAAATATTTTAACAACACATATATTATATATACAGTTAATTATTCTCATATAAAGAAATTCTGAATTTTATAATTCAAATGATAAAAAACTTTCAGTTCATTCAATGTAGGCAGGATTTATATCAGATCTATTAGGATTTATGTTAGGATATATCCAATCATGATTGTGTAATAGAAACATTTTTATAATTTACGAGTCCATATCTGTCTAAAAATATATAAATAATAATAATAATTTCTGCTTATTTTTACTAATTGAAAAATATTATTTTATTTTAACACCTTGAAATATTCTATTGATTTTTGATTAGAGTGAGGCGCTATGTAAGAATCGGATTCCAATGCATGTATTGGCTTGATGTAGAAAGAAAAAAATATTATATATATTATATTAGATAGACACAATTTTTTTGAAAATAATAAAATATATCCCAAATGGTGTCTCATATGGGAAATTAGAGATCATCTTTGGGTATGGGATGCGAGGTTATCCAATGTTCAACAAGAAAGTTGTACACGTCAAGTGC
The DNA here is from genome assembly GCA_963277665.1 of Viscum album. Taxonomy (NCBI): domain Eukaryota; kingdom Viridiplantae; phylum Streptophyta; class Magnoliopsida; order Santalales; family Viscaceae; genus Viscum; species Viscum album. The sequence goes on from OY728159.1 coordinate 1,872,002,868, forward strand.
TTAGTAACATTATCCATGATGGAAATTAATTTCATTTTATAACTATATTATTTTATATAAAATTGAAGTATCTCTCAAATGGTGTATTTTATAACATGTTTAAGACCGATGTTATATTTGGGATTTTGGGGTTATCCTAGGCGTGACATAACATTTGTGTGCATCAATTGTTTGGTTGCATTTTATATGATGGTAACTAATTTTAAAAAAATACAATAAATTCATATAAATAATTAAATTATTTCTCAAACATTGTATCATATGAAGTGGCATACACAACTATAATGTTTGGCATGTGGGGTTTACCATATATCCAACATGAAATTTTTTCACATCATGATTTTTGTAAAAACAAGCATGAGGGTAACTCCATTTAATATTTTTAAGATAAATTTTAAAAAATAAAATGGTTTATCCTTGTATCAGTGTATCATATCAGAAATCTAAGACCACTGTTAAATCAGTGATTTTGGGTTTACGATATGTGTGATATATCATTTGTGAGTGTTTGTTGATTGGTTACATGGAACCCAAGGATAATTCATTTAATATTTCTTTTATAAATTTTTTATCAAAAAATTATTTATCTCCGAAAATGTATATCATATGAAAAATCAGAAAAAAAAAGTTAGCTTTAGGATATAGGGTTTACCCCAGTTGTGCCATTACATTTTTGTGATTTGGGATTTTGGTAACATCTCTCATGATGGTAATTCATCTGATTTTTTAATTCTAATTGTTTTCAAAAAATTGATGTATCTATTTAATAATGTATCATATTGAAAATATGAGACCACGGTTAAGTCTGAGATGTTAGCATTATCCTAGATGTGACATAACATTAGTGTGCTTCAGGTGATTCTTTATATTTCATGTGATGGAATTTCATATAACATTTTTATCATTATTTTATATAAAAATTAATATATCTCTAAAAGTGTGTACCATAAGAACAGTCAAAGAACACCATTGGGTCTGAGATGTTGGGTTTACCCTACATCTGAAATAACATTTTTTTCATCGAGAGTTGGGTAACATCACACACGATGGCAATTCCATTTTATATTTTTAATTTTTTTTTAAAATGATTTCTCTCTATAAAATTGTATCATATTAGGAATCTGAGACCACCGTTAGATCGAGGATACGGTGTTTACCCCATGTTCTATATAACATTTTCACACATCATGTCTTCGGTAAGATCAGATGTGAGAGTATCATTTTTAATATTTTATTATTAATATATATATATATATTACAACATGTATACCAATTGTTAATAAAAGTTATTCAAATTACTACAACATTTATAATGATCATTATGTGTTTCTAATTGTAAATTTTTTTATATTTTTTTCATGGTTGAAAGAAATAGTATTTATTACAAATGTTTTTTAAATTTTTACTCATTCATAAAATTATTTGTTATTTTTTAATTATTCTTTATTATTTATAATTGAATTTATAATAAATATTGAAAATTTAAACAATTACTATTATTTATAATTTTTTTCTTTTGGAATATTTTACTATTTTTAGTAATTTCATTAAATATTAATATTATTAATATTATTTATTTAATTAACAAGAGGATTTACTTTTAATTAATAATATTAACATATTAACTATTATTTACTAAAAACTATTCAATGATTATTATTAATTATTTATATTATTATTTCATTTTTAATAATTACTATATATATCATGATTTCATATTTAATATAAGTACAACAAATATATTTCGACAATCTTTTATACTAATATACATATCAAATATTTATAAAGACACACACACACACACACACACAAACATATAATGAACATTAATGGAATTTTTAGCATGCTTATATGTATATTCAGATGTTAATATATATATATATATTACTTGATTTTTTAGTGAAATATATTTTTACTTGTTTTTAAAACAATTATACATATCAGATCAATATATAAATTCATTGATATCCATATATATATATATATAATATTATAAATTTTTGTAAATGTTTGTATATATATATTTCTGTGTGTGTGTGTCGAAAAAAAATCCACATTTTTTAAAACACACACACACACACACACACACAGATATATATATATTCACCTGATAACACATACACCCACAAAATCACACACACACGCACACATATATATATTAATAACAAAACTGTTTATTCTAAATAAATATATATAATAAAAAGATACATAATATTTTAAATAATTTTTATATATATGTTTAGATGGTATTATAAATATAAATATATATATATTTCAATGTTTCTTAATTAATATAAATATATCAAATATATTCTGAATGTTTTAAAAAAAATATACATATCAAATTTATATATACATAGATATAAACACACATATAGACCCACACACACACATATATATCAAAAAAAGTGTACTTATTACATAAATTATATATATGTATATATATTCACTAGAAAATATATATACAATCACAAACACACATACAAATATCGAAATTTAAATATGAAAAAAATAAATAAATAATCAATTGAAATAACTCGTGCAAACCAGATTAACATTCAAATAGAGAATCATAAAATTGCAGCAATCCAACACAAAATAATGCATTAAAATTTTATAAATTTATAAAACATGGTTTTCAAAAAATAAATCATTTGATAAAATTAATGAAACAAAAATTAATTAAAATTAGACATGGGGAATCCTTACAAAAGAAATTCAATGATGTATATGTGAAAAATTATTTTCATCAAAGTAACTTAGAGTGGGGCCATCTGATTGTCCATTTTTATCAATAGTGGTTCAATAAAAAGAGATGAATAAGAGGCAGATAAATATGAGGTGTTAAAATAGCTATATTTTAAAAATAACTATGGTGATGAATTTGAAACAAACAACTCTGCCAATCAAAAATACTCATCACAACTATTTTTCATGATGGGCGGTTGGTATTATCACCAAAACAATTTTCAATAGATAAATTATTCCCACCAAAATAATAAATATTTTTTATGGAAGAAATAATCCATCTTAAATAGTTTTTTTTCAAATACAATTATTGATAAGGTAATGGCCGATCACAATTTTATCATCACATGTAATTGTTTTTCTTATAGTGTTTGTGATCTACAAACCATTGTTCTGCATATTTCTTCTAGATCAAATAATATTCAATTTCAAATGATCATATATATTATAATTTGTGGCTGTATATATATATATATATATTCATTCCATAAAATAAACAATTCTTCGATTATTTGTATAATAGTGAATGATCGAGCATGTTGTGAGCATCTCTTTAATCAATCTCAGTTCTAACATCATTGGAGGATACCATGAGCTACGTTGATCTGCATCCTTCTCTAATGGATTTGAATATTATTAAATCTCATTATATTACCTTAATTTTATTGATTTTGTATCTGTTTTATTGGTTCATTGTATATGTACTTGATTTTTAAGAGCTTGGGTCTGTCTCAGGTATCTCTCTTTGATGGGTCTCAATGATTTTCAACAACAAGCTATTGGTAGTCATTTTTATACAATTTTTGGAATTCACATGCCCTTTTTTCCTTGGAATGATACTTATATGGTAATATTATTATTTCATATTATTTATAGAAATCATACACGTATTTTTTATTGCATGTGATACCTATATATGATGTATTCAATAGTGATTTTTAATATGTTCCATATATGATTTGGGAACTTAGAATAGGTGGACCATCATAGTATGATTATTCATTAGAGGGAAAGATCACATGTCATGTGTTTATAGTGTTGATGGATATGAACACATTGTAGTGAAATGAAATCCTTGATCTATATTTGAGGTAGAAATGGTGAGTTGTGATATCTATGTGTCCCAAACCTAGGTATAGATGGAATTCAAGTGTCTTATGGCTTAACCCATGGTAGAGATAGAGTGTAACATTCATATTTCTCAACATGCCTTGTCAGCCTGTGAACTACTAAGAGATACTCATTATCAGTATATCTATCTATGATTATGAAATTCCTTAAGATCATCCTTCAAGAACGGAGCCAAAGTATTTATGGTTGGTACTCATGGTATAGTGTCTATAAAATTAGTTCTCATGATATGATTTGTTAATCCTTCCTTGTGAATTTACATTTTTCATGGTATACACATGTTATACTTGTGAACTTGTATTATGGATGCATATTTAGTGTCTTCCTCAGTTTTATTAATGACACCCTACAATGAAATCTCGTTGAACATGAATACATTGTGATTAGTGATTCATCGGTAATGAACCCCTCGAAGATAGCTATGTTCGAGACAAAATGTTATAGTGGTACCGGGATCGGCTTTGAAAGATTCTGTGTTGGTTCATTTTTTATTTTATTACAAATTTTATACTATAGTTTTTCTTTCTACATATAGATATTAGATTATTTATTAGTATGGAAGGTGTGGGACATTCTACTATACAATTTTTTTCTAATAGTCTATTGTATCATTCTTGTTTTTTATACTTTATTATGTTTATAGTGTATGGATATGATTAACGAGGGTATAGTCTCCCCACAACTCAAATAGACCCTATTTTCTAGTAAAAAGCCTCTTATGCATGGGGATGCATGCATGATGTCTTGTGGTGTCTCCACTCAATTTTTTTCATGTAAATCATGGTTCCAGATTTACAAAATGGTATCAATTGAATTTTTTTTTTCTTAATTTTATTTTTTGGTTCTTGTATAAATTAGATAGGCCATGTGGAACATCGGTAGGGGAGTTTTCGTGTGACTAGAAAGCTCATGTGTAATGTGTAATAGCCAATGTAATATTTTGATAAATAAGTTTCATTTTCTATTAAAATATATTAATTATATTTTATAGAGTTATATTCAATGTAAAAATATTAAATAATTTTCCAGCAAAAAAGGATTGTGGTTTTATTCTTACAAAAATTTTAATATATAATGTTTTCTTTAAAATCATGATTTCCAAATCTTATAATATGAAATTGGAAAAAAGAACAACTATTTTAAAATAATCTATTAAAAATTATCTTCATTTTAATTTTTCATATTTTTATGAATTAAATTATTATTTATTGAATATTGAAAAATTATTGTTTTTGCAAAATTTTCATTTTCATTAAAAAAATAATATTATTATTTGAATTTTATATCAATGTTACATAACAATTATTTATTTATATATAATCCAGTATATATAATTATTATACATTATTTTTTTATAAGTACTTTTTTCATATTAAAACACATTTTTCTAAAAGAATTTTTTTCCATTTCATTTTTCTTATTAATAATAATTTTTTTCAACCAATTCTAAATATTTAATCTTGAAAAATTCGTTCGAGGTTTATAATTAGGAGGTCTATTTTTTTAAGAGGACCATTTTCTTATTATTAAATGTAACCATAGTAAATTATTATCACCATGTTAATGGTATATCGAATTATTAGAGTTAAGAATAATATGACAGTAACTGAAAATGGCCATAAAACTTTCCATTATCAATTTTCTGAGTGGAGTTCATCCATTTTCATCCATGTTTTTGAAATATGCATCTTTACGCCATCTTTATTTTATTTTTATTTTTATCATATTTAATTAGAAGATAAGTTAAAAAATGTCAATTTGTTTTTTTCTAATATTTATAATACTTTGTGACTAGGATAAGAAATAATTATGTTCGACACATAATGGTTATTGAAAATATAAATAATTTATTTTATAATGGTATTTTATTTCTAATTTTTAGAGATGAAATAATTACCATAAATAATAAAAAACTATAAAGAGTATTTTTTAAATTTATTAAAATTATAAATTGTTAAAAAACATTGTTAATAATATAACATGGATGAATTATTTTCTTATGTGAATTTTATATTTTAATATAACAAGATAGTTATGTGTGAAAAGATAATTTTTGAAATCAATTTTGTCATGTTTTTTCAATGTTCCATTAAATTAATTGTTCCATAAATGACATAATTAAATTTTTTATAATAAATATTATTTTATTAAATTATTTAGAGTTTCTAATAAATTATATTTAATACAGTCTTTGGGATATGGTAGAAAATAACAACCATGGTCTAATTATGGACCAATATTAAAAATATTGGATGAGAAAATCTAGACCCATCCTCATACGATCTTATAATTATTTCATCTTGGATATATTTTTCAATAAAAACTAATTTATAATAATTTAATACATTAAGAAATTATAAATGTTTTCCTTCCCTTACTTATAAAAGGGTACCTTCTCTCTACTTTTATTTACCCTTTGAAAAAGTTTTTTGGGTAATACCTATGAATGTACTGTCCTAACATTCATACTTATATATTGGAGAGCTTTTTATGATCTATAAGATAAAATTGTAAGTATTAATGTATATAATTAAAGAGGTAGTCTTAAGAATAGGTGTGGTTTTTAACCAAGCCTTTTTTTACTTCTTCTTCGACCTCAAATAAATATTATAAAACAATTCTGAAATAATAACACCAATATATCCAATATAATAAGAATACGTTAAGTTAATGTAATAACATATATCCATATCAGTTTCCATCATATGGGAAAAACCATCATTACAATGTACGACAAACTACCACATCCTGAAATGATGTAATTTGTTTCCCACCACCACCTCTTACGGCTAGTTATAAAGTTGGATTTAATGTATATATATATATATGATATTAACTATATACTTATAATTTTTTAAAATTAACATATCATTTATTTTCTTACCATTAAATTTATGGAAAAATTATACTATTATTCATTCATATGTCTAGACTGCCACATCAATGAAGTGATGTGATTTTGTTTCATCACCATATCACACAGTTGATATATATAAGTATGTTGAATGAAATAATATAGTATTTATAATTTATTTATCTTTCTCAATAGATACAATATTAGATTTCTTTTCTAAATCATGATCATTGAAAAAAATGGAAAGGTTGCTCATGATTACGTATAGCCTAATATCTTCATGATTGGAACATAGTTCATTTTTTGAAACCATCATTATTTAATGATTTTAAATGTAGACATTATTTATATAATTAATAATTATGTTATTTTTTTAATATTATGGAATAATGACCCCATTCACCATAGTCATCCACTAAATTTCATTTAGCACCCATGATCAAAAGATCATTAAAACATATGAAATGAAATTAATGGAAAATTTAATTAAATATAAAATGGTAATATATAAAATTAAATGAATAATAATCTATAAAAGGGGTATAAAAATGTAAATAAATGACTAAATGTTATTATTCTAGATGGAGAATAATGTAATTGGATGATTATTACTAATATTAAATTAGTCTTTAACTTTAAACCAGTAAAATAAAAACCCAATACAAATGCTTTGGAACAACTGATATAGTTCTCCAAACCATTGGTCTAGCCCGTACCAATGGTTTGGAGGACTTTTTTATGACAAGGCATCAATATAGACCTATACAAATTGTTTTGTTATTTTTCTGATATTGGTCATATGAAAAACCAATACCAAAAGTTTATTAAAACCATTGGTATATGCAATGTTAAAAATAACACACAACCTGGTTTTGATCCAAGAACCTCCCATTAATTATCCAATTACCTAACCACCATCATATGATTACATTTATGTATATAATTTAACAAATATATATTATTATATTTATATGTAATTTAAATATTTTTATTTATTTAATTTTATTTTAGTGCATAATCCATTTAAAATTATGGTCATATATATAAATTATTTTAGAACCATTTATATGGACTCTTTGATATTTTGGGTGATAAAAATAGTATAGGGGAAACCGTTGGAATAGGGTGTATATAATGGACCTATACAAAATTTTTTGGCCAAAAAAATTGCTATAGGTCCATATATGTTGAGACCCAGTTTCTCCATGAATTTATTTGGAATATTTCTGTATTTAATTCTATATCTAGTCGGCATGCTTTTCTGAGGCCCAATGTACTAAGAATACCCTATACAGAAATATTATGTGTTTTGTACAATGCATATGATATAAGTGGGTTATTACATTAACGGTATCTCAAATTAGGAATCTGAGTCCACAATTGAGTCCAAAACATTGCACTTACGCTAGGATGGTTATTACTTTTTTCAGTGCAGGAATTTTGTTAGAAAAGTCACCCTTGGGAAAATAACAAATAAAATAATTCAATTTAATTATTTTACCCCTAATGTTGATGAAAATAACTTTTAAATAAGAAATCATATTGGATATCCAAGAATGGCATTGAGTGTGGAATGGGTTTTTTTCCAAGGTGCGAGATAAAAAGTGGGGGCAAAAGAATTTCAGATTCCGTGCTAGGTGGGGTTTTGATAAATAGAATGTTAATACTTCAGAATAGGTTTATCCTAATCTCTCTCTCTCTAAAAGTCACTATCCACTTTCTATAATATTTTCATTGTCTATTTTTTATCGATTCGAGGTGTGATATCCACCAGAAATATGGCAGATCTATGCAGGATCGCAGTAGACACATCAGCAGCAATAAACAGTCAAATTGATGTAGGATTTCTTCTACTTTACATTTTAATTATTATTTTTAATAAAATTTCCTTTTTTCATTTTTTATTCATTTTTATTATTTAATTTGATGGATAACTAACACCATAATAAATCATCAATAAAAAACACTTTTTTTTCATATTCCTCGCATGTTCTTCGGGTTCTCGATGTTTCATTTTTCGGACCTCAGGTGTGATCGCAGTGGCCTATAACCCCCCCCCCTAGAAACCAAGATCAATTGTCGGTGGGAGCCGATAGTTTCCCTCAGTGGAGGCATTTTGTGGAGCAGTTCAGTGGGGAAATAGGGGCCATTGGGGGCCGACGGATGGACAGATGGGTGTGGAGGAGGCCAACAAATGTGGTTGTGATTGTGACTTGGTGGGACATGAAGAGCCGGATGGAAGGGGGTGATTGGGACGACGTGCTACGATATTGGACTAACGATGTGCCAGGAAGAGGATCGAGGCGGGTTGATGGCTTGTGACCCTGGAAATAAATACCCACATCACACGGGTCATGCAGTGATGTGATAGCAGCAAGGAGTTCCGACCATGATGGATGGTCAGTGTCGTTGGTTGTGCTGTTGTGAACCAAGTCGGGCAGACCATAGTGGGTTTGCCCAAGAGGAAGGGATCAGACGGATTGGGACAAGGCTGCCCTATTTTATGCCCAGACACATTAAATGCATGTATTTTATTGATACGAGAATGACTTTCACATACTATTTGTGAAAAAATTATCATTGAGACAAGATATTACTTTTTTTTGGTTATCTAAATTTAAATTTCAATCCCAATGGTGGGAGTTGTGTAATGCTCACATTATTAATATTAATTTAATTATTATTATTTTCAGTACATCCATTTTCGACATAGAACCTACATCTAATGTATTATTAAAAACCCTTCAAAAGAGATTTGACACTAAATATTTGTAGACATTTTAAGACTACTTTCCGGTATTCAAATTACAGTTGAGGTGTGGGCCCCATGGGTTCCGGTTCGCACATTTTTCAGTGAAATGCATCTTTTCCATTGGGTACCTATTTTGGTTGATCAGGTTGTGAAACATGTGTGCTTTTATAGGAGGATTGAAAAGGAATAATCCATATAACCTATCTTAGAACCATGGTGTGGTCCCCCCGGGACTTCTTTTGAGCGCAATGTGGTTACATAACACATTTCCATCCGATGTTTGTTTGGGAAAATAAATAGATTATATTTCATGTTTTTCCACAAGGATCTAAATAGAGTGATCCTTTTGGATGTTTGGAGCCTTTTTTGTGATCACATTTAATGTGAAAACATGAAACAAATATCATGGGAAGATCCTCTTTATGTTCTTGATGATAACCCACAACATGGGTCAACCTCAACTCTTGTGAGATTGTAGAAGTTATATGAAGAGATGTTGTCAAAAAAATTAGAGCCGTTTGAGGAGGTGTAATAGCATAATTATGATTTTTGATCCCCAGATCAATGATGAGAATCTGAAACTCATCATCACATTGGATAGGTGTGCCAAGTACTCTAGGATAAATCTATCACCCCTAGGGGTAATTTTTTGTAGTTTATTACATTAAAATGGATAGGTACATGGACAGCCAACGAGGTAGGAGCACATGTTGTGTGGGACCCACATGCATCATGTAACAATTAACGAATGCTTCTATCTCTCACATCGCTTTCTTTTGTACTCAGATATTGGCATGCATGTAGACTCTCCTATGTATTTTCTCATATAGAACATGATCGTTCCCTCCATAGTGGATTAAGTGTTATGAATCAAGATGTTATTAGTGTGATGCCTATCCAAGGTGGAAAAATATTTCTATATGAATGATTCACGAGAGATGCCAATGAACATGGATGTTCATTGATCATTGATTCTTTTTCAAGATGTAAGCTACACCAGGGATGGGTAGAGCAGTTTCAAACATTCCTCCAGCTAGGCTGGAAAGTGATCCATGATTTAATTTCTGAGTAGAACCATCCATCTGGGATTATTATGGGTCCTCGATGATACTAAAGTGAATCCCTACAACCAGAACGGGTATGGGTCCTTGAAGACACTATAGTGGAACCCTCTAGCTAGGTTTGGGATGAGACCTCGATGACAGTAGATTGGAACCCTATTGCTATGATGGAAAAGAGACCTCAATAATTTCTTAGTAGAACCCTCTAGTAGGTCTGTGGATGGGTCCTCTTTGATACTAGAGTATAACCCTCTAGTCGAGATGGGCATGGGTCCTTGACTTTCAGACACGATCTCTCGAATTTGTGGAACAATAATGAATGTGATTTGACATGAATTTTGACTCTTAGTAAATAGGGACACTTTTAACAGCAAGAAACATCATTGTGACATGGCATAAAACCGTGTTAGCAAGATGGTATTACCCAAAGACAATATTATCAATGTGCATTGATTGAATCCCTTTGACATACAATTTATGGAAGATGTTTAGGATTCTTGGCATAGACGGTGGACACTTCTAGGACTACTGGCTAATCTTATTTCTTGGAATGAGCTAGTGTGATGGAAATACATTTAATCTCACATTTTGATTTATTGTCTAAGAATATATATATACCCTTTTTCTAGTTGCCACTCCTTGGGTTTGTTTAATCTCTTTCTATGTGATGTGAAGACACACAGGCTCTGCCACATGATTTCTGTGTATATATTCTCCTGGCAGGATGAATCCACTATCCTACGATAGGTATAGATTACTCGACGATAAGATCACCTTCTCACCATTTCTAGCTCCTTCTTTTTGGACGATATTACATCACTCTATTTTTTGTTTGAGATGCACTTTTTAACACTATAATTTTAATATTCTTTGATCTCTCTACTCCTCCCCTATTCCGTACATGTTTTTATCATCTATTGAGGCTTCAGGGCATCCTACTAAGTATTTTCATAGTCACATATACCTGGGATTTTCAGGATATTATGTGCCTTTGAAGATGAGGTACAAGTTGATGATGACTTCATAAAATCTTAGGGATATGGTTTGATGGAATGAGTGTAGTGGTTTTAGATTGGGAATCTTGAGCAAGACTCTCCTAGCTATTTTACATTTTCAAATGTTGTCCGGTTGTGGAACATTTCTATTTGGGTGATTATTTTTTCCCTTTCTATTTCAGTTTACAATTTTGTACATATTCTTTTTAGAGGTTGATTCATCTTTGGCATTCTTTTTTTAGTTGTTTTGAATCTTTTTTTCCTTTCCATCTATAGTTATGCTTTGAGAGGGTTTCGTGTGTGCACAAGTTCATAGGAAAAGGCCTCCCCAATTTTTTTGGCACCTTCAGTGCTTGTTGCCACCCTCTAGAATATAAAGATGGGATTGGAGTAGTTGTGGCTTGATCCACCAGCATGGGTCATGTCATTACAAAGTGGTATCTGAGGTGGTTCAATCCTTGCGATTTTTTTCAAAAATTTCCCAAAAATGTTCTTTGTTGATTTTAGGGAAACATTTTCAATGTGTATCTAGAGGGGATCTCAGGCCAGAGAATCCAGTGATGGTATAACATTCTAATGAATCTATTCACCCAAACCTGGACTACCCTCCTGTAGACTCGTAAAGATGAGACACTTGGTGCATGGAATGATGGTACCTACTTCATATAAGATTCCAAATGTGATTATCTTTTAGCCGTATCACCATCATTGTTGATATATATATATATATATATGATCATCAGACTATGATAATCTTGGATAAAATTCATGCTATATCAATGATTTCATCCAAATAGGATACTAGCTATAATTTATGATGACGATCCTCTGAGCAACGAGGCCTCATTTTAAGACCCACCATGTGATCCCCATTCTTTATGTTGTCTTGTAGAAGAACCTACACCTGTTTAGTAGTAGACATCCAAAAATATAGTGGTCCGAGGACATGCACATGATGAGAAAACATCACAAGTTCCAGTGGCATAGAACATTGAGATTCTGTAGTAAGACAGAGCCTCAAGAAATAGAGGTCTTGTAAGAGTTGATGGCCTAACTTTTTAAGCTTTCATGGACACTGGCATATCTTATGGTGGCTTTGGAAGTCATCATTTTGAATGGACCCTCTGAACAATGTTGGTGCTGTGTTTCTTAGATAAAAAATGAGTCAACACTCTCGTGGGATGAATTCAAGAAACTATTTCATGAGGAATTGTACCCCTCCTAGTTATGCTCCATTTGAATTCAGGAGCTACTTCAGTTATAGTTGGAAGGGATGACAATGACTGAGTATGCGACTAGGTTCACATACAGTGTGTACTACTCTCTGGACATGATCCATGATGGATACTTTTGACAACAAAAGTGTGATGAGGGACTCCAAAGATAGATACATACTATCTTAGTACCATAGAACATCTTAACCTATTCTTGGGTGATTGAGTGAGTATTGGTGACATAGAGATTTATGTCACAGAGAGGACACACAATAATTTTTTGCAGTAGGATCAACAATGCTAAGATATCTACAAAAAATATGAAATGCCAGTTGGAAGAACCTCGATGCAGGAGAACACTCAATGACTAGTATCATTCAAAATGTTCAGGGAAAATATAGTGAACTGAGACAGACCAGGGAGGGATAGTGTTATGCTTGTGAGGCGTGAGGTTACATGGCTTGTGACTGCTTGATATGGAGTGTTGAGATTCACTGGTAGTTGGTGGATATATTTCCATGATATTTTTAGTGTTGTTATTTGATATCTCCCTGCCAAGGATGGGGTGGTCCCTAGGGATGTGGTACTTGCATAATAGATTGAAGAACTATAGTTGGTGGATGGCACTATGAGATCCTTCCACCACCACCTAGCATATCACATCTAGTTTAGTGAGCTGGTGGTTGAGGCCGTGAGAATCTATATTCTATAGATGTTTATCATCAAACGTCGCATGAGATGATAAGACATATTCCATGAGTCTTTTTTACATTCCATCTATAGATCTTGTTAGAACATGGGTGAGGTAATTTTTTCTCCTGGATACTTGTTTGAGGATTTACCCGAATGACGTAGGATGTCTATGTAACCCTATGTTAGTGTTGTTCAGTGTATCTATGAATGCCTTATGAATAAAGTTCCATCCACACCAGAGACATGTTTTTGTGACATGAAAAGAACTCTGTGAGGGATTTAGTTCCACAAAATGTTGAAAGTACTAGGGTGTTGTGGAAGAGTCCCTCTGAAATTTTTGTTCAGGGTAAGGTTGTGAGATGGAGTTTCAATGTAGGTCTAGGAATTTTTGGGGGGCGGGGAGTGTGTGTTTTTACTTCTTGACCTCATTTTTCATGAAATGCCACTGGTGGTGTTGAAAAAGTATTTGTTTTGGGGATTACTCTTCTCACAAAAGTTGAAAAGACATGAATTGCATTCCATATACATTTTTTGTCTATCCTCTTATGTTTGGATGAGATAAGTCACCTTTCATGTTGGTTGGTAACTTGCATGAAAAAATTCAAACTCGATACAACAATTATCAAGAACAATTCAAGATGACGTATAACTTATGAACAGAACTATGTGAATCACTCACTAGGGATGAAAGTGGTCGTCTTATCCCTAAGAATGTGTATACTCCATCTTCTGTGAGGGATTTTTTTCGGTTGGCACAAACCACAAAAGTTTCAGGTATGTCTCAAACTACAAATAACTGAACCTGACGTAGCAATGCACATTGAACATCCTACAGAACTACAGCTTTGAGATAGTCTATACTTCAGGAAACATAAAAATCGTAGCAGATTCCCTTAGCTGGAAGTCCTAATCCCAACTAGTGAGGGGATGTTTTGGAGTAGTTATCTTCTCTGTAGCTGAACCTAGTAGAGTAGGAGGGTACAACTTTCCTTCTATTGGTGGTGTTGAATCCATCACTTCTCAAGCTTGTAAGAGAGTATAAGTTGTGATGTGCTGACTATGAAATCATTGATGAACATCTATACTTCGTTGTTTCACAATATTTATATTCTAATGGCATGAATAATGAGACTCTATTTCAGGGACAACAGTGATTCCATTCATGACGTGGGATGTAGAGTTTTGGATAGGGATGCAAACTATCCCCTGAGTTTCATCATGCTATTTGGGACCTTGAAAAGTGATAGAGAGGTTTCCTACTACCTTTTCCAACCCCCAATTGCTGGAGTGAGCACACGACGTCTCCCACATGTTGCAACATAAGAGATATGTGTGTTCTCGCATGCATGTCATCATTGTAATAATACCTTATAAGGATGAACCATCCCTTTGGTTTTCCTCTTGTGCCTGCATGGTAATGTTTAGGATTCTCCATAGGGTGGGAGAGTGAGGTTTGGGCTCAGTATCCCATGTTATTTTCTCTAGAATAAAATAATGAAATAGGGAATGATGTAGAGTCCTGGTTATTACATTTATTGACTTTGGATTATATCTAATAGAAATTTTTGATCTAGGAACTATGATGAAATGAAATTCCAAGACATGAAGTGCCCAAAATAAATTATACTAAAATATTATTTTTGTTTTTAATATAAATGATAAAGAAATAATCTATTTCAAAAATGGTACCTCAGATCAAAAATATGAGGTCATAGTTGAGTTCAAAATGTAGCGTTTACCCTAGGAAGATTATAACCTTTGTCAGTTTGGGAATTCTGTATGAAAAGACACATAGGGGAAAAATTAAAATAAAATATTTAAATTTAATTATTCTACCCCTGATGCCGAAGAAAATAAAAATAGAATATAAACTCCGATTGTAAATCCAAGAACTCCACTGAATCTGAAATAGGGTGTTTTTCCTAAGAGCGACATACAAACATGTGGTGTGGGAATTTGGGATTCCATTTTGAGTGGGGAATTTATAAATAGAAAGTTAAGTTTGCAGATTAGGGATAACATAATCACACTCTATCTCTACAAGTACCTCTCCACACCATCCCAACTATTCATCATCTCTCCTTCATCAAATATAGAATTTATCTTGGCAAGAACATTGGATGATTGATGCAAGATCATAGAGGATGCATTGAAATGATAAATGGACAAAATGATGTAGGATTTCTTCTAATTTTATGTTCTAATTCATGTTTCTAATTAAATAACCATCATTTCATATGTTTCATCATTTCTATTAACATCATTGATGGAAACACTGTCATGGGAAAAAATAATCATTGAAAATCACTTTTTTCATTTGTTATTTTTCTCATCACTCAGGTTATCGACTATAATTTTGGGTGTATCAAAACTCCAACGATTTGTTTAGCGAAGCCCATGGCTATAAATATATCTTTATAAGCTTCCTAAAACCAGATCATAAATAATTTTTGGACCCCTAGTCAGATGGTGGTGGCTTGTAGAAGTAGAAACCTGAGAAGAATTATCGGCAGCGACCGATGGAGGCCCGAGGCGGCTATAGGATATAGATCAGGCTGGTGTGACAAGCGGGGATGGTGGGGGCTGATGGTGGGAAAGCCGCGTACAGAGGAGGCCATAGTAGGTTGGTTGGGCATGTGGCTATGTGGGATGGCGACAATATGATAGTGGGGTTTTTGTGTCCTGGTGTTCTATGACATCAGATAAGAGGGGTGATATGAAGAGGATAATGGTGGGGTCATGGCGTGTGACCCCTAGTGACAATGACCCACATTGCGTGGGCTATGCAATGACACAAGAGCAGTGAGAAGGATTGAACATGAGGGGCGGTCAGTGGATTTGGGCCGACCATTGGCCTCGCATTCTAGGATATGTATAATCTGTGGAGGAGTGTACTGGTCAACGGTTAATCAAGTCAGTCAGACTCGAGCGAGCCAGCCCAGACAGAAGGGTCTAGCCAGATTGGGCCGGGCCAACCCTATTTTTGTGCAAGAAACATTAAATGCTCATATCTTTTGATATGTGAATTGGTTTTTTGTTCCTTCTATGGAAAAACTTCTCTTGAGTCATGACTGACCATTTTATGTGGTTTTTGGAAATTTTAATTCAAAGGGTGAAGGTGGGTGGCATGAAACACTCATTATTTTAATAATAATTTTATTATTATTATTCACAGTGCCTCATTTAAGACGTAGAATCCACATATGATTTAATATTGACACAACATCATAGGCACAATGACCATGGAGTTTAGGTATACTTTTTGAGCCTCCTTTCTGGCATTCAAACTATAGTGAGGTGCGGGTCCAATGAAGTCCCGTTAAAATGTTTTACAGTGAAATTCTTCATTTTAAATATGTACCAATTTTTGATGAACAGGTATTTAAAATCCATGATTATTTATAAAAATATCATAATGGTGTGATCCATATAACCTATTTACGAACCTAGACAGTGTCCCCAAGGGACGTATTTTGAGTGCAATGCTGCGACTTGAGACTTTCCCATCAGATGTCCATTTGGGGAAAATAAATATTTGGTATTGCAAGTTTGTCACAAGGATAACAGTGGTGTCATTCATTTGGATCTATGGAGCATTTGTTTGTGAACTAATTTAAAATAGAAACATGAATGGAATTTCTAGGGAAGAATAATTTTATTTTTTTGAAGAGATCCCATGGATTGGGTCAACCTCGAATATTGTGAGAGTGTAAAATATGCATGAAGAGATGAAGTCAAATGTTATTGAGTAGTCTGAGTATCTATTCCACCGTAATCACGCTTTTGACCCTCTGGGTCAATGAGGACTATCATGTGCTTGACAGCCTTTTGACTTGGTGTTTCATGTTGTCTTGGATTAAGTTGGTATGCCTAGGGGTACTTGAATTTTATTTCATACCTGATAATGGTTAGCTATATGTATTGGTGATGATGTGGGTCCATAAGAAATTTTAGGCCCACTTTCACTGTATACCACTTTATGAATTCATCTATCTCTCACAACGCTTTCATTAAGACTCATATTTTGGAATTCCTGTTTCCCATCCTGAGTGTTTTATATGTATAACATGATAGTGACATCTGTAGTGGCTTACACGTTGTGATGTGAGATGTTCTGGGTGTGATACCTATATAGGGAGACACATGATGACTACCATAGTTTTTTCAAAAGAGATATTATCCATTAGGGATGACAAGTTCTTCAAAATATTTTTCAAGAGGTACCATCCAGTAGGGATGGCCAGAGTAGTTTTAGGATTACCTCACATTGGGAATGAATGTGGTCCTGAATGACAGTTTAGAGTAGGTCCCTCCAGCTAGGCCGAGGATGAGTCCTCAAAGGGAATAGATTGGAACCCTCCATCTGGGTTTGTAATGGCTCCTCGATTACACTATAGTATAACACTGCATCCCAGATAGGGGTGTCTATTCAATGAAACTAATGTCGAACCATCCAATCGGGCAGGGCATGGGTCCTTGATATTTTCTGAGTATATCCCTATAGCAGGGATGGGGATGGTTCCTTAATGACAGTAGAATGGAACCCTCAATCCATGTGGGGCATGAGTCCTCAACATTTAGACACCATCTCTTGAAAATTTGATATATTTAATAGACATTATTTTACATGAATTTGGAATATCAAGAAAGATGGATGTTTTTTCCAACAAAACGAGTCCTTGTGGTGTGAAAATAACCTTTCCGGTGAGATAGTGCATCCCAAAGAAAATAGTATCAAGGTTCGGTGATTGAGTCCCTTTGACTTTCAGTTTAGGGAAGATGTGTGGGATGCATGGCATTGACAGTGGATAATTCATGGAACTATTGGTAACTCTCTTTTTCAAGGAAAATACAGTGATATGGATATCCCCTTACTCTATTATTTGGGTTTTTTAACTACATATATATAGAGAATATTTTAAATATCCACTCTATGGGTTTTGGTTACATTCCATCCAGTAGAGGCATAGATGTGCATGGTTTGACACATGCTTTGAGTGACTTGTTTTTCATGGATCGGTGAGTCTACTATCCTGATATAGGCAAAAAAGACACGATGAGGGGTTTATATTGTCACCATTTCTCTCTCATTGTGTTTGGATGAGATTAATTCACTCATTTGTTGGGCTGAGCTGCACTCCATTATTGTGCACTTTTATTGTACCTTGTTTTCTCTACTGCTCTCCTCTTTAGTATATCTTTTTCTGATCCCTTGAGACTTTAGTGCATCCTAAAATTTATTTTCCTACTGTCCCCTTCTTGGGATTTCCCCACACATGGTGTTTATTTGTAGATGATTAATAAAATGATATTGACATAGAGGATCTTAGGTATATGGGTGCTTGAACAGTGTGTGGCGGTCATATCATGGGATTTAGGATAGGTACCTTCCCAACTATTATAAATTTTCACCTATTGTTGGGTTATGACACTTTTCTAGTTCGGTTTTTATTTTCCCCCTTCCCCTCTCAGTTTACCTCTTTTTACATGTACTGTTTAGAGGTTAATGGATGTTTTGTTTTCATTTTATTGTAGTTCTGTTTCTTATATTCCTTTCCCTCTATAGTTTTCTGTTATGTGGGATGTGTGTATGTGTACAAGTTCTTAGGAAAAGGCCTCCCTGAGATTGGCATTCCATGAGTGAATGTTTTATCACCCTAGACCACCTAGGAAAGATTGGGGTAGTTACATCTAGAGCCTCATACATGGGTTGGGTCGTGACAATATATGTGACATATACCAACAGTTTTGTCCAAAACCATTAATATAGGTCCTAATTACTGCCATAAACCAATGGTTTTCAAGAAACTGTTTGTATACATTGTCTATAATTGACCTATACCCATGGTATTTTACATAAGCATTGGTATAAAGTCACTCCATGGTACATATATCAAGTATTTCTTCAAAATGTTGGTATAAGTTCTCTCTATGTTACCTATACCAGTGGTTTTTTTCGAAAATTTAGTTATAGTACCCTTGGAATATCTCCTTTATCTAGTAGTCAACCACATTTTAAATGGAATAAAAATATATTTTATAAATATATTTTTTCCCTATTCATATTCTTATAATTATTTTCTGGATGTTTTTTGTGAACATAAATTATTTATGATGGAAATTTTATGTGACTTTGGAAGAGTTTTTTTTAATGTGTTTTTTTTAATTGAAAATCCACTTACGTGATTTTTTAAAAAAAAACACGCTATAATGGAGGCATTGGCGATACTGCCTTTTCTCCCCTGCATCGCCTTTGGCCCAGATCGATGACATGGCAAAGGTGGTCGGGGTGAGGCTGCATTTCAACTATGTGTAAGGAAAATGTCAGCTTCTACAATGACACATTTGGCCTTACGTAGAGGCGAAAGATGGATTCTGTGATGTCGTCTTGGCCTGAACTCCCTATAAAAGGGCGTCCACCCCCCACCCCTCACCTCACTCGATCCTTGCATTCATCTCTACTAAATTCTATATGTCTCTCTGTAAAAAATTCATTTGTTGTGTGGGTTTTTACGAAGCTTCATTTCGAGGTATGTTTATTCATTTAATTTAATGTTTTATTTAATTAATTTAATTCTTTTTAGTTTTAAATTTATCATTTTTATGTAACATAGGTAGTTATTAATATTTTCTTATTTAGTATTGTAATTAGTTATATATAGTTTGAAATAATTATTTTCAGGTATGATAGATTTAGTATAGATTAACTTAGTCTTAAGTTTTTTGAAATTTTGGTATCTTTATGATTATGTGGTTATCTAAGCAATTAAATTCCCATCTGGATACAGACAAGGGGACGTGGCTTTGTCACAAATGTACTAGGGGTAAAATACGAAAACACCACATTGAGCTAGACTTGAACGAGAACAGGTTCACGATAACAGGACTTGTTGCATCCCGGTTTGACACTCCCAGGGAATATGCTTAAGATGATTCATATTTTCTTTAAAAATAACTAAAATATATAAGAGAAGAAAAATCAAATCAGTATATTTATCAATGATAAAATGATAAATATAATGTTGTGGAATCAAATAGAGACATAAGCATTAACGAATTAAATTTATTAGTAGTTAATTATAATTAACTAACGAATATAATATTATTAACAATTTATGAATAAATAATTAAATAATTAACTTAATAATGATTAAATAGTGATTAATGAATGATTTTTTAGTTAATAACTGAATTAAGAAAATGAATTTAAAATGACAATTATAATTATTTAAAATGAAATGGAGAAGAAAATGTTTTAAAATGTAAAGATTATATAGTTTAGAAATAACGGTTACTATTAGACATAATTAATGAATGAATAATTAATAAATAACATAGTATTAAAACATGGATCTATATAATTAAAAGCTAACAATACTGAAGAAAATATAAAGTTAAATGAAGAATAAGAGACACAATAAATAAATAGTCTCCCGAAAATTACATTCTAATAAATATCATATCGTCAAACATTAGTAGCTTATTATAGGGTATAGAATGGTGTCCAAAAATTAAATTCTAATAAAAATAATATGGTCAAACATCATAGTCAATATTTGTTACACTATCTTAATTTTGATGAAAGAAATATTTTTGATGTAGAGAGTCATGTTTGCATGTCTGTAATACTATGGGGAGATTATTCAAACGGATCAAGGAGAGTATTACCATAAATAACCAATTATTGTGGTTAGTACAACTGATTTTGTAACCATAAGTGACCTTTAAGAGATAATTCGTGGTTCCTTAAATTTGGTACCTGATAAAGAGATCATGCCTATGAGCTATAGACATTTTCAATTTCCGAAAACATTGTGGAATCTAGCTTGCCTATTGGTTGCTGATGCACAATGTGTCTAAGAAATTAATTTATTATCTCAATGGTCAGATGGTACCATGATGAAGATATATGTTGATGTTTCTACTGTACAACAACAACGTCCACTTGTATGAAGTTGTAAAATTACAAGAGTGGTAGAAGACATTCCACCCCATGAAATTGAGACTTTTCCAAATGATACAGCAGAAGAGGACAACCTAGATGATCTCCTGGATATACATGTCAATCCGACTTCTAATGAGGTGTTTCATAATGATGGATTGGATGTTTGAAACAGTGCTGATGAGGAGAGACCAAGGGAAGATAGAGTGGATGTTTTGAGAAATGCATTAGTTTTACATCATCCTTGACTTATAATAAATCATCCTTCACTCTTTTCATCTTGGTTAGAGGTAATGAAACACGTACCTGAATTTGACCATACTGTTCTCACACCAATAACTGATTTCCCTGGAGTTGTACCTGATAAGTTTAGTTAGGTGGACAAAACCTTATATATTCGATGGAATTTTCCTAGTAAAAAATTCTTAAAAATCATGGTAAATAGATTTGATATTGGGAGACACATCAACTATGTTGTTCAAAAATAATTCCATAGTAAATATTGTATACGGTGTGAGAAGTATTAGGATTATTTTATATTTCACTTGAGGGAAATTCCAGACATTTCATTTGGAGGTTGGAGAATCTCGAGGATTGAGGCAGCCCATACTTGTGTTCAGCGAAGCCTCAGATAGGATCATAACACATTAGATAAAGAATATGTGTCATATATTTTTATTTAGATGATTAGGACATGTAAATATGTTCCAATAGACCTTGTGTAAGAGATGATTTAAAAGACATTCAGTTAAATGATTTCCTATAATAAGGCATGGATGGCGAAACAGAAGGCAATTGTGAAAGTCTATGGTGACTGGGATGACTCATATCGTGTTTTTCTACAATTTTTAGCCATACTAAGGACACATAACCAAGTTTTCTTCCATATGGATATAAACAAACATGTGTATCATGATAACTGGCATGATCTATCTCGTGTTCAATTTCATCAATTGTTTTGGGAATTCCTTCCCTGTATCTCCGCATTTCGTTTCTGAAAATAGTTTATTTAGATTGATAGAACATTTCTATATGGAAAATACACAGTTGTATTGTTGATTACGGAAACCTAATATGGAAATTTTTCACCTCTTCCACTTGCCTTTTAGATTGTAAAGAAAAAAAACTATGTATCATGGAGTTTCTTTCTGGCATGTATCAGAAACCATTTCACCAATATTTGAGGTGTTTTTTTGATATCTAATCACCATAGAGAAATTAATGAGGCAATAAATGCAGATCTTAATACATGGAGATACCCAAATAGACATCAACGGTTCTGAATTAGACACATTTATATCAATGTGCATAAAAAATTCCACAACGAACCGATGAAGAAGGCAATCATGAGGCTTAGTACACATTCTATTCGTTTTTTTACTCTTTCAATATAAAGATAAAATCAATTTATGTGAAATATCATCTATGCTTCATAGCATATGAGTTGTACCAACAGTGGTTTGAAAAAACTTTTGAACAAATTCGGCAGGATAATCAAAAAGTTTATGATTATGTGTTGCGGATTCTAAAAGAGAAATAGACATTGACATGCGACGGGGGGAAGAGGTACAAACACATGACGACAAACATTGTGGAGTGCATCAATTGTATATTTAAAGGGCTTTGCAAGCTACCTGTAACTGCCTTAGTTATGCATACATTATATTGATTCATGATGTACATTCTGGATAGACAAAAACTAGCATCAGACAGAATACAACAGAGGCTATGATATGGAAGACACTTTCAACAAGAGATTGAAAAGAATACCGAAGAATATTCTGGTTATCACGTATGTCTCTTTATAAGATAAGACTCCTCATTTGAAGTTCAAGAGTCTTCAGACACCATCACAAATCGTGTCAGAGAGAAAATTGTGGCCTTTCTCGAAACAAGTAAATGTCAATTTGGAATCATTCCGGCCTTACAGTTTCCATGTACACACGCCCTCCAACATGTGGCTCTATGAACATCTCATGGGAAGAATATGTCAATCTAATGTAACGGATGGATACCATTTCTAACTATAATGTTGCTCCATAGACACTTATTTAGGGAGTATCATTATTTCCCAATGGCCGAAGTCCAGTCGATAGTGACACCTGACATTAATCAGTTACGTCCCCGTAGGAGACCGAAGGTGAGTAGGATGCATAATGAGATGGACATGCCTCTAGAATAAGGATAGAGTTTGTGATGCATGATTTTTCATAAAGAAGGTCATAATAGGAAATTATGTCCTAATGTTGATTGGGTGAGTTCATAGTCTCATCCATAAGGATGTATTGTCTTCATTGTGACATTCCCATACTGTAAAATAAATATTGTTATCTCTTCTTTTTTCCTCGGTTTTCTAAACCAAAAACATCTGAGATAACTTTTCATAATAATATTCTTGATTTCCGGAAATAACATTTAATTTGAGATAATATATTTTATTTCATAAATCCGAAAGAAGAACACTTAACCCATATTGTAAATTAAATGTTATTATCCCAGAAACATGTTTCCTGAACGTTAATAATAAAAATTTAGCCCTAAACCCTTAAACCTAAACCCCAAACCAAACATGGAGAATATTTTAGTCAACTGTTCTAAAATGAATTTATAGTATCAAAATGATTAGCATAAGTTATTGAATATATACAGTTAGATAAATTTAAAAAACATCATTACTATTTGACATAGTTTATCTTAATCCAATCCATATGTAGTTAATCATAAAGCTCCCCCAAAAAATGTGTAACAAAATTCAAGACAAAATATTTTAGATAATAAGAACTTATTTCATAATAATATTCTTAATTTCAAGAAATAACTATAAATATGAGATAATATAATTTATTTCATAAATACAAAAGTAGAACACATAACCTATATTAGAAAGGAAATTATATTATCCTAGAAACATATTCACTAAATGTTAATATTAAAAAATTTATCCTGAAACCCTAAAACCTAAACCCGAACCTAAGCATGTACGATATTTACGTAAACTATTCTATAACTAAATTATAGTATCATAATGATTAGCATAATTTATTGTATATATAAAATTATATAAATTCCAAAAACATAATTACTAATTGACATGGTTTATCTTATTCCAATCCATAAGTAGTTAATCATAAAGCTCCCCCAAAATATTTGTAACTAAATTCAATACTCAATATTTTATATAATAGAACTTACTTCATAATAATATTATTGATTTCAAGAAATTACTTTAAATCCACAATAATATAATTTATTTCATAAATTAGAATGTGGAACACTTAACACATATTGTAAAGTATTTGTTATTAAGCCCAAAATATTTTTCCTAAATGTTAATGTTAAAATTTTTTCCCTTAAAACCTCAAAACTAAACCCCAACCCAAACATGTAGGTTATATTAGTAAAATATTCTATTATGAAATTATAGTATCATAATGATTAGAATAAGTTATTGAATATATGCAATTAGATAAATTACAAAAACATCATTACTTATTTACATGGTTTATCTTAATACAATCCTTAATGTTATATTTACAATTTACACATAAAACTCATTTCACTTGTTTATATGTAGATGGATGATACCATACTACTCAATTAGCACCCTACTCATATTTCAAAGGCTTTGTTAGTGGGTCATCTAGATCGATTGGTGAAGGTGCGCCGAGCGCACTATTTTAATCACATGGAGCCTCCACATGCTATTAGACCTTACTTGCACCGTGATAGCTTCTATGGCCTTGCCATATCAGATTTCTGATTTGTAGATTATTACATACTAGATGCCCTTTTGAGAGATGGAGACCAAAGACATGGACATTCCACCTGCCTGACAGAAAGATGATCATCTCCCATGAGGATGTTGTAGTGCTTCTCGGTCTGCTTATCCAGGGGATACCTATTATTGGGCTCACTCATGCAACTTGGCCAGACCTTGCTCAACGCTTGTTAGGCGTTGATATTTTGTCCGACCATTGGGCTACAGATGGAGTGTCCATATCTATTCATTGGATGGAGTCGCAGATTTCACATTTACATAATGGTGATGATGAGTAGACCGTCATGCGTTACACCCGTGCATATATCTTACGGCTAAATGGCGGGACCATGTTTACTGATCACTCGATGATGCATGAGAATATGATATATCTACCACTACTAGAATACTTTGATCGGGCTGGGAAATTTGCTGGGGATCAGCATGCTTGACATGCACGTAGATATCATTATTCAGGTTATCCCACAGGAACCGTACAGGTCTCGGCGGATGTTTCATCCTTATTCATATGTGGCCATGGGATTGCATCCTAGCAGTCCGCCCGGACCTTGCTGGTCCGCTGATCGAGATGGAGGTGTTGCATGAGGCTCCGTATGGATTCTGGTATAAAAAGTCATTTCTATTGTTTTCTGATTCTACTATGAGTTATTGACTATAAGTTCTCATTATTTGTCACTGTCGTTGATCTATTTTATAGGTGGTGTCAGCGACACAATTTTTACGTGGTTCTGAGACAACATTTGGGAGTATATTGACTATAGTTGTACTATCTATTACCTGATCAGGTATGTATATAAAATATATCATTGTGTAAAATATTTAATAATAGCATCATTTTTTGATTTTAGTTATCTTTTTTTTACAAAATCACTTGTCATTTCAGATTTCATGGCTTCTATACAAGAGTATTATTGACCAGTTGCCATCATACATCGTTGAAGGGCTTGAGGATGGTATGGATGTAGTACCCCTCATTCACATCTATAATATTGAGTGGCATCAACATGACAGAGTCATGCGCTAGTTTTTTTGTACTCAACGGATTCCATTACCAAAGAGACAAACAGACCGGCTTCATGGGATGAAGCTGATAGGGAGGCAGGATGATGACTGGTCCCACGTACATGCCAGTTTTATTGACTAGTGGCATAGACATTCAGAGTTACTTATTCAGTGTGTTCTTATAAAGAGATTCTCTCTTTCAGAACCGGTTGACTATGCATCATGTTATAGACTGATGTCTATAGTGTATCCAACCCAATCCACCATAGAGATGCAGAGGATGGTAAGTCAATAAATTTCCATTAGTTTGTTTATTGAATTATTTTATAATTTAATTTGAATCCATTTATAGGGAATTCACACAGAGCAACTTGTTCTCATGAGTGATGATGAAGAGGAGGGGGTCTTTAGCCGAACAGTCATCCATGCTACAACGGTTGAGGAGAGGGCATCTTTTCATGCGCTTTCCGAGAGCATCTTCGCACGTCTGGCTCAGAAAAATGATGTTACCACCACAGAGGCAGATCCTGCAGCTGCTGCTAGTGCTGTGAAGCTACAAAAATAGTGATGTAGACAGCGTCGTGCTGCAGGTGAGGCCTCACTTGTTCCACAGGCGGAGGTCAACCCTCTAGTAGCCCAGTATCTACTGATTCAGGATGTTCCTCAGGTGGCATGGGATCCGTCTTTCCATATTGAATATCTGTAGTTCTCTCCATCTTGGGTTCCATATCCTTCACAAACATGGAATCTAGAGTCGTCACCATCTTGGGGTATAGCTCTATCATAGGCATGGTTCCCCACTGTGATTGAGGATTGTCCTTCTGCCACCTTAGTTGGAGAAGGATCCCAATTTCAATATCAGATATAGTTGATAGATCCTCCCATAGACACACAGATGGAGGATGCTCTAGTCAATGTTCTAGTGCCCAAGGATCATCCTTCTACACATCATCAGACTCCACTGTGAATTTGACGCAGACTTCCTATTCGCAGACCACCATGTAGGATGGAATCTCCTCTCCACAGACATAGGCATTGATTGTACATTATTTTTTACATGATTTATGTCTACTAAAATCAAAATACTATTAAAACTATTGGTCAGAGTGGAATATCATGAGGGGTTGAATTGTGTTCCAATTTTACAAATGTTTAAAATTTCATTCATATCAGTCCTATGGTTTATATTATATAGGCCAGAAAAGTCAGGTAATTGAAACATTTTTATGTTTCCAGTAGGAGGATATGATAGGTTATAAATAATTTTTCACCATTATTTCTAATATTTTTTTATTATGGACAATTAGTTATATGTTTAAGCAATGTTTAAAATTTCATTCATCTTTGTTTATATAGGCCAGAAAAGTATCGTACTTGAATCCTTTTTAAGATTCAAGTAGGTGGATAAGATAGGTTATAAATTATTTTTCACCAATATTTTTTAGGAAATTATTTTTATTTTGGACTACTAGTTATATGTTTAACCAATGTTTAAAATTTCATTCATATCCTTCTTATAGTTTATATTATATAGGCCAACAATATAAAGTACTAGAAACATTTTTAAGTTTCATATATGTCAATTTGAAAGGGTATAAATAAATTTTTACCAATAATTTTTAAGAAATTATTTTTAATTTGGACTATTAGTTATATGTTTATGAAATGTTTAAAATTTCATTCATATTAGTCTTATTTTTTTATATTATATAGGAAAAAAAATTCACATACATGAAACATTTTTAAGTTTCAAGTAGGTGGATATGATAGGTTATAAATAATTTTTTACCAACACTTTTTAAGAAATTATTTTTATATAGGACTATTAGTTATATGTTAAATAAATTTTTAGAATTTCATTCTTATCCGTCTTTTTTTTATATTATATAGGCCAGAAAAGTCGTGTACTTGAAATATTCATAAGTTTCACGTAGGTGGATATGATAGGTTATAAATAATTTTCCCCCAAGATTTTTTAAGAAATTATTTTTATTTTGGACTAATTTTTATATTTTTAATAAATTTTTAAAGTTCCATTGATATCGGTCTTATAGTTTATATTATTTAGGCCAGCAAAGTCACATACATAAAACATTTTTACGTTTCAATTAGGTAGATATGATAGGTTATAAGTAAATTTTCTCAAAAAAAATTTTCAAATTTTTTTTATTTTAGACTACTAATTATATGTTTACGAAATGTTTAATATTTCTTTCAAATCGGTCTTATTGTTTATATTATATAGGCTAACAAAGTCATGTAATTGAAAAAAAGTTAAATGATGCTAAAAAATTAAGTTTTACCTATAAATATTTATATAACCATAGAAAAAAAATAAAAAAATAAAAAATTTATAAATTTATAATAAATATAAATAAAAAAGGTTGTTTTAGGGAAAAGGTGGAATCTCCAATGCCACATTTGTGGCGTATTTTTTCAAAACAATATTTACCTATACCATTTTTCATATTTTTTTAAAGATTGTATATTAAAAAAGATTCCACTTTTGAATTTCATTCAACGTCTTTTAAAAGTAATATTATATTGTATTTTGTATACCATTTTTTTACATACATTTCCAAATTATTGTTCTATTATAACATATATTATGACAATATCTTTCCCACATCGAATGTTTTTAGACTATTCTTTGAACCCATTATAATAAATCTATTTGAATTCAAAAAAACGCCATATTTCCTTAATTTCTGGGTATTTTTGTATTGGAAATGGGTTTTTGAAATAAAATGGTATTTTGATATCCAAAGTGTTCTTTATATGGGTTAAAAAGTTTTTTAAAGGGTTTTTTATGAAAATTGTGTACAAAAAAATGATTTCATTTTTATATGATACATGGGGATTATATATGAAGAGAAGGTGATCATGATAATGTATATACATGTAGGTGTTCTCAACGCATCTTGTACAAATGGTTGATCCCGATACAAAATAAATAACCGGTGTGACCCACTATAGATCCTTAATTAATTGGTTAGTGTTCCTTATATTCAATGGAAATAAGGATGGAGTTAACCAACAAAGTTTACCATATATATTTAACAATTATCTAATTATTTCTTACATGGGTTATGAATATAGTTATCTAATCCACCTAAAACATGTCCCAATCTACTTTCTATGCGGGTTTTATGATTTCATTCCATAAAAGGTGTCTACTTTTCATGTGGATATGGTTAATTTAATATGGTCAAAGAATATTTTATAAAGTTAAAAATTCTATGGGTTTTAATTTTTTATATAGAATAATGGATCTACTTATTTTTTGACCCTTACTATGTTTTTTGTGCACATAACACAGTTTCAAATATTTTTTACATGGTTTTTGGTTTGATTTGGGAAAATCATGAGGTTAAATGAAAATTTTGAAGACATGTCGTGAAAATAAAATATGTTTTTAAAAAATATTGTGATAAAAGTAGATACCGTGTATAATTTTCCATTGGGTAATATATGGTTTTTTATATAATATTTATTATAATATTTCTAAAATCTTTAATCCATAAATATCTTTAATATGGATGAAATGAATTCCTTGACTAAAACTCAATATTATGTAATTATTTGAGGTTGGGTCCCTAGAGCTGGTATCATAGGAATGATTTACATTACATTATTGGATATGATTATATAATAACCATGAGAGATCCGAGTTGATGGTATGTTGAAATGATATATCATTTCAGGATTGCCATGTGGAAACAAGGATGCTGAAGTTTGAGGGTATTAAGAGGAAAATAACCTTCCAAGTTAGTATCTCAGAATCGTTAGAATTGGATACAAATATTTTTTAGTGATGCATTATTTTTCATGGGATACATAAGGTAATTAAATCTGTGTAAGAGATTATTAAGATTTACCAAAAAGGAACATGTCGATAGTTGAGCATTAAATGAAATAAAATCATCTTACATTCAGTGTAAATTCAGATCTAGTTGTAATTGTATGATGTTTTAATATTTTAGATAAGATATTTAAAGTCATATGTTTTTTATAATTTAATATTTTAAAGAATTTCAAATTTTATAATGTAAAGAAGATCAGTGGTGGTTATTGGTTAATAATAATAGAGAGATAGGGAGAATATATTTATTATATAGAACAAGAACATGTAAAAAAAATTCCTCATAAAATATTTAATTAAATTAATTTTACATATAATCGGATATAATTACTTGAATTGAGGGAGAAATGAACATTCATATTCCACAAATAAAGAAAAAATTTCAATAATTTCCGGGTATATATTAAAATTCACTTGGAAATTTCAATTTAAAATTAGTATATTTTATTCAGGATTGAAACCACATTTAAAAATCAATTTTGTAAATGAGAATTTAAATTTTATGTGAAATTTTTTATTTTTTATTAAAATGTAGAGATATATTTTGTAGAAACATATGTTGCTTGAGAAGAAAGGAGTGATAACCTGTCTAGATGGAATGAATTGTATTAGAATTATGCTATGAATTCTATAGGTAAGATCCAAAGTTGATCATGTTGTGTTATAAGACACTTCATGGAATTATTTATATGAATATAATGGGTAACATATATGGTTTGTTTGGTTAAAATTATTGTGATTGAACAAAAAAAATTTCGAAACAATTCATGAATGGGGTAATAGATAGTCATCCAATGGTGAGTTATTTTTAATAAAATGTGTTTGGATATTATGCTAATGTGGGTATAAAAATATATTTTTTATAGTGGAAATCATCAAAATCAAATGTATAAAGCTATGGAAAATTCATTTACTACCACTACTTTTGATGTTGGGATATATAATGAAGTGATAAAAGTTAAATTGGTAGTTAATTCATATTATTAAATTTCTATATATGACTATGGTTATTAAAATTAATTTATTTATCAAACAATTAATGTAAAATTGGAATTTCAACTCATGATAAAGATTCTTTTAAAAAAAATAGGTGGAAATTTCCAAAAATTTAAGATTTATAATAATGTGAATATTGTTTTTATTGCGATATCATTTCCTGTAAATATTGTCAAACTATCCATAATAGTTTTTGATATAATTTTGGTTATGTATTGACCTGATGTTTATCATTATAAGTTAGATTTGAGATCCAATAATTTTCTATTCATTGATTTCATACATTTAATGATGTACCAATAAACAGAGAAGTTGATTAGTGATGGTAGTGAAAGATACATGGATCATGTTGTTGAAATAAAGAAATTTTTTTGATTATTGATGTGCATGTGTAGTATGAATTTATAGATTTATTTCATGAATATTTTTATTTTTTTATTCCTCATATAGAGGTTGAATTTATTTTTTACGTAGTGTCTGATGGTAAGGATATTTCAAAATACAGCCATCGAATAAATAAAGTAAAAATTTTAGAATAATATAATGATTTTTAACAGTTATTAGATAAAGGTTTCCATCATCCTATAACCACACCATGGGGTTATCTTATTTTATATGTTAAAAATATGATGCTTCAATGAGACATTACAATTATTATAGATCCTTGAATAAGATAACTGTTATGAATAAGTATCATTTTCCTCATATCTATGATTTTTTAATCAGTAATCCGGATAATAGTATTTTCCAACCATTTATCTCATGTCATGTAATAATTAGTTGAAGGGGGTGGAATAATATACATTTATGACCCTATTTTAGACTACCTTTTAGAACTATTGTTTTTTTAATTATTCCCTTTGTGTTATATAAGGTACAAGTTGTATTTGTGGATCATATGAATAGAATTTTCCATGTCAGTTGAAATATACATTTGGTTTAGTTTATTAATGATACATTGGTGTATTTTAATGATTGTGAGGATATCCATTTACACATAAATTTTTTTACAAACCATAAAAGAATAAATATATATATATATATATAATTTAGTTAGTGTAAATTTGGGTTGAAGCAAATTTCATTATTCAAAAATATTTTTCCTTAATATTTTATAACCATCGACCCCACTATAACTTATTATATTTTAGAGTACAAAAATCCTAAAAAATTTATATAAGTACATAAATTTCTCAGATTTGTGAGTTATTATTCACAGTTTGTTGAAATTTATTCAGATTTATCAATACCACTAAAAATGATTACTCTAAAATGACTTAAATTAATTCGGATAAAAGTGTGTAATTATTATTTTAATGAACTAAAAATAATATTAGTGAATTCTTTATTTTTGGTCTTCTTTTTTAGAAATGATAAATTGTTCTTCAATAGTGTTTCTACATTGAATGTACATGGTTTTTTAATGATGTAGAGTGATCAAGAAATTACTAATTCTTCATATAAACTGAAACATCATGACTTAAATTATAATATACATTAACAATAATTAGATATTGTAATTTTTTATTTGAAAATTTATGGGCAACATTTATATGTTGCAAATTGTGAAATTTATCATGATCATAATATATTGACGTATATATTCACTAAGAAAGAGTTGAACATGTGGTATTGAAGATGGAAGTAATGGATTACTCATTACAACTACAATATTGATTAACATCTTGGAAAATAATAAAAATTATTTTTATTATTTGAGTTATAGAAATAATGATACATTTTAAACATAGCCCTTTAGATAGTGATTTGATGAATTCTTTGGCCAAAATTGTGCATGAAAGAACTTACACTATTTCTTTTTTTGTGTCAATATATTCATATATATTAAATATAATTAATCTTGATTAGAAGGAGGATCACAATTTATAGGAAAATATAAAATATATTAAAAAGGAATATTTTCATATTTTATTTTTGTTAAAGAAGTTGTTTTTATGTATGGAAAAAGGTCACATGTGCCTTGTGATTCATAGTGTAGTATATAATTGTTACGTATTGCTCAATGTTCTCTATTTTCTATTCATCTAGGTAGCACTAAAATATACAGAGTCATTCGAGAGTATTACTAGTAGGAATAAATGAAAATAGATACTGATGAATTTACCATTAAATGTCTGACAAGTAAATGGGATAAAACAGAATTAAAATTAATTAACAGTATGATTTAGAATGTTCTGATGTTGATACTCACATAAGAAAACATATATATGGATTTTTTGGTGGTATTGTTAAATGAATATTTTGGTAATATTGTCATTTGGATAATTTATGATGATTAACTAAATTTTTTAATATCCTTTCCATTAGAGATATTACCTTTTATTGCCAGATTTAATGATGATATCACATAGAGATAGTAAAGTAACATGGATTTCTTCTTCACATTATATGTATCCTTGATATCAGGATCCATTTTATTTTTTTGAAGGATCCTAATAATTCTTTGGGTACTGAATTAAATTACAGAATATGTTTTCATCCTCAACTTTAATAGTCAGTTTATAGGAAAAATTCAGACCTTAAAAGACAATTTTTTGATTTCTCAATGGATTATATAGATTTTGGGATCAATATTTTATATTTTAGAGTTTTCTTATAACCAATGATTTCATTCCAATATACATATGGCTCATTTTAAAAAATTATATTGAAATTAGTGTCCAAATCTAGTATTTTGAGATAAAGATAGAGAAAGTAAGTTGATGGGAAAATAGTTTATAGAGTAAATAATTTATAAGGATTATATGACTCAAATATATAATAGTTTGGATCATATCAAGAAAAATTTAATATGGATAATATGATTAAATATATGGTTGATCATGTTTTTCTTAATGTGTATCCATGGAATAGTGTTTTGGAACTAAAGGAGATGCTATGTGGAAATTTAATTTGATCATATGAAATACATGATAATTTTGTGTTTTATATTACGATGTCTCCTAACCTCCGATTGTATCTATGGTAGATAATTTATTTAATGATTTCATGTAATTAAAATGTGTGTGTGATTCATCTAATGATTCAATAATTTATGTGTTTTTGTTTGAAGTTAACATTCGTTATGAGGAATTAAAAATATATAATATTGTCCATAGAGATCATGTATTGTGGAATGAGGTAATTTATCAAGTTAATGAATTTTTGAAAAACCGTATTGTTGAATAAGAAACATGGGAATCTGAAAATATTAGGAGCAAATGATATCCTTACCTGTTTAAGTAACGAAAAAAATTACAAGGTTGAAATTTGAAAAGGTGGGAGAATGCATCAAACTATGTAATAATAGAATAAATGATATTCATTCCTTATTAATATTAATAAATTTTATCTTATGGAGTTTTGTAAATTAT
This sequence comes from Viscum album, assembly GCA_963277665.1. Classification (NCBI taxonomy): domain Eukaryota; kingdom Viridiplantae; phylum Streptophyta; class Magnoliopsida; order Santalales; family Viscaceae; genus Viscum; species Viscum album. Next base: position 1,872,037,270 of record OY728159.1, read on the forward strand.
AATAATTATAAATAATTTTTTTATAAAAAAATAAAATGTTATAATAATAATTATTAAATATTTATAAATAGAGGGTTTTATTTAAAGGATTCATTTCAAAATTTTATAATTTCAATTTCACAAAAATTAATATCATTTCTGAAATAAAATATCCAAATTATATTAGGGTGTTATTTTTGAATTCATTTTGTAATGAATGAATTTTCAGTGAATATTGAAAAATAACAGTTTTTGAAGAATTTCCATTTCCATTTAAATAGTTCTATTATTCTTTGAATTTAATATAAAATACATAAAAGTAAAATTTAGTTATATATAATCAAATTTGAATCATTATTATTATAACACCATCTGATTTTGAACGAATGACATTATTTTTGATAACTTACATAACACTCAGCCCCAATCATAAATAAATCATGAAACATATTATTTGAATATTATCATGATAACTTTGACATTACAATGGTGGGTATTAATATTATTTAATAAATAGTAAAAATTATATTTTTTACATGTGTATAAAAATAATTTATTGGATTTTTATTGATTATAACTGAAAAATAAATAATATAAAAATAAAATAAATGACATTTCTACTTGGATGGGGTGATAATGGTGGGTAGGGGTTTATGGTGTGGTCACGAGGTCAAGTGTTGAGTCCATTAGTTTATCTATACTTCATTTTTATAAGAAATTTTTTTTTTGGTCTACTATATGTTTTAATTATAATAAATTAAATTAATAACAATTATTGAATGATTTTTATGAAGTTTTTATAATATATAATCAGATTTTATTTATCATTCATCTTATTTCTTTTATAAGAATAGTATATAATTTTACACCGTTTTATGTTAAAAATGGTGTTTTTTCTAAAAATGTTTTTGTGCAATTTTTTGCACATATTTTAAAAATAATATTTTTCCCACATTTAAGAAATTTAATTTAAAAAATAATTTTATTTTTTAAATTCAAAATTAAAAATTATCTCTGTAATAATTTTTGTGAAAATTAAAAAAAAAATCAATTTTTGGATGAATGGTGAAAATGACTGATTTTTATTGAAAACTATATTTTGATTTAAAGAATTTAAAAGTTAATTTTTTTAAATTTTATATTAAATTAATATATGCTAAATGATATGTTCTAATCCAATGTGAATTATTGAAATAAATTTCTATTTCAAATGTGACATAAGAAGTTTTTGTACTTAAGAAAAAATTTCCAAGGAATAGTGTTTTTCTTCGTGCTTATGTGGTTAATTTAATAGTAAATTATCCCACTTTTATGATTTTAATTTTAATAAATTAATTCAATAATTTTATTCAAAATAATACTAATTATTTAGTAAATTTATCATTATTTTTTCACAATTAATAGTAAAAATTGTAAAAATTAATTAACATAATTATAATTAAAATGGGTTTATTGGGGTTAAACTAAAAATAAAAGGGTTAAAATGAAATATAAATTTTTATTATTTATATTTTTTGTCTATATTTCAACATTATCATATCTAAGGTTCCATAATGGTCTTTTTGGGGTCCATTTTCTTTGTGGAAGCTTGGTTATAATTTACTCTTCTTAAACATTCCTAGTGTATACTCTCCCTCACTTATAAAAGGACACTCTCATTTCTCTCCCATTCACACATCAATAGATTAGTGGTTAAACTAATATATACCAAAATACATTTATATCTTCCCTATAAATTAAATAGAGACTAAAATTTTATAATTTAACCATTTTTGGAAGGTTTAATGTATAGACTGAAAGACATTGTCTAAATAAGAAGTGTAGTTCTTAAGCCTTCATTTTGGTTTTATTTATTTTTTTTTAAAATGAAAATCATCATAAATTGTGAGAAAATAATAAAAATAGTACATAAAATATACTAAGATGTTATTATTTCCATTTATTAACTTATATCCATCTCATCTTTCATCAAATTATAACATAAATCATCTATCATGAATATAGAAGACAACAACATCCTGAACCGATGTAATTAGTTTTCAACCACCACCTCTCATGGATGGATATAATAATGAAATTTATTTTAATATATGAAATTTATGACGTTATCATACATATTAAATTATAATATCACATACATATACATACCTTCCAATCTGTTGGATGATGATAACATCACTTGGGTGTAAGTGTGGACTACAACCTCAATGAAATGAATTGATTTGTTATTTGTTTTATTTTCACATGGATGGTAATAAGGATCTGTATTATGAAAATATGAGTTTTTTATTTTATATTTTTTTTATTTAATATTGAAATATTATTTTTATTATTTTGATTCTATCCCTCGCATAAATGAAAACAACATTCATGGATATGTACAACCTACCATCTTTATTCATGGTGTAACTCAATTTTCAATTTATAAAATTTATAGATGAATAAAAAATGAATATAATGAATATATATTCTATTAATATTATGTTTAAAATATTTGATATAATTTAACCCTGATAAATGTAATTTAACCTTAACTATCAAACCAAAACATGCAAGAAAAACCTGTTAGTGATTATGAAAAACAATGATTTTGACATGTAATTGTAAATAAATAGGTGGTAAAAGGTTATAATTAAATCATAAAAGAAAATATTAATATAGTTATTTTTATTTAAAATATTTATATTAAATACATATTTTAAATTAATGTAATTCAGACATATGTGATGGAATCCAAATAGGTTGTAAGGGCTTCTCATCTCACATTCACATCCGTGTAATAAATGTCATATCTACAACTTATTTTTTTCTATGGTATATACTATTCAAATTTTTTATATTATGTACATAATTTATTAATTATCTTGAAATTTTAATTTTAAATTTAATTTCATTCTTCCATTAGGGTTATGATTTGAAAGTTACTGAAGGAATAAGATATTTTTTCATAATCTCATCATTATATGGGATTGATTAGTTTTAAATATCCATTGGAAGAATTATTATATTTTTATATATTAAAACCAATATATATTATTATCATCTAGTTATTCAAGAAATTTTTTGTTAATGGATCCATTTTAGTCTTTTTGGAGTTTTAAATGTCTGAGAAAAGTATTTTATGGAAAGGAAACATTATTTCTATTTTTAGTCAAATATGTTTTTTCTTCCGTAACCATGTTCCATAAACATGTTTTCAATAATATTTTTAATGTTATAATATGATTTTTCAATGTTAATTTTAGCCATTTTTTATTTTTTAAATTGTTTATAAGTAATATTTCTATAATTTTCTAAAGAAGAAATATTTTCACTTTTCATAAAAAAGTGAGAAGGGAATGTTTTTTAACTTATAATGAATGAATGGAATTTAACACCCTCACATAAGATGATTGATCTGAATATTACTTTACATGATTCCATGATTCTTTTAAAATAAAATACTTTTTATATTATTTTGTAAATGGTTAGCTTTTAAATGTTATTTTTAATACGAAAATAATGTTTTCCCTAAAGAATGTATAAAATGTTTTTTATTTCATTTATATTCATCATTGATAAGAACTCTTATTTTAATTATTATTCACTAAGAATATTTTTTAATGATTCCATCTTTATTATTTATCTAGATGGTTTACGACTAGTTTGATTTTGGAAGTACTATTTTGTAACCATTCTCCATATTATTCTATATAGTCAATGATTATGTTTATTTATTGGGTAAATTATAATCATTTTGTGTGTGAATTTTTGAATATGAATTTTTACATTTATTATGTTTCTACCCGTTTATACTAGGAATTACTTATAATTATTATGAGATGGGTGGGGTAATATATATCCCCTTGATGCACTAGTATGTCTCATGAGAAAAACAATATTAAGAATTTGGCCAAGGCCTTACCCATTTATGTATGATTTCTTCTCACAAGTTTGTTATTTTATGTATATGATATCTGAAACTATGAATTCCCTCATTAGGATAATTTTCATTTATTTATATTTAATTATTTGAACAGTTATGACATACAAGGGTATGTTCCAAGATCATATTATTAGTTATAAATAATTATTTGATCATCATTTTTTCCTTCCCTATTAGTATATATGCTCATGTTATTTATTAATAAGGATGCATTTTCAGTAATTCAACCATTCATATTATATATGCTCTATTTTTTCATGATACTTTCCTCAGTAAGCCTATGTTTACTAAGTATCTAAGGTCACCCCTTTCTAATGTTTTCTTTCCCCAGGATGCCAGGAAGTGTATTAGACATGATATAAATGTATATGATAAAGGGAATAATAATGTTCTCAATGAAACTATTGTGATGTATTTTATGTTTTCAATTGTAATTTTAGATTCATGTTTTTAGCTAAATTTAAAAACGATACAAAATTATTTTATATTTTGAGATGATATCTGTTTTATCTAGAACTAATATAATAATGTTACCAAAGACTATGTGTTACCATGGTTTGGGTATTTACAATTTGTATTGATGAAATTTTATTAGAAACCATAGGAAATAGATTTATGAAAACATATATTACAGGATATATCCTTATTAATTTCTTTATTGATAATTTATTTATATGATAAAATTATAAAAAAATTATATAGAGATTTTTTTGTTTTCATAGAAACAAATCCTTTTCAGGATACTACAAATCAATGTGGCTCTAGAACAACTGTAACTAGGATTAATAACATTGAAAACAGAGCATTACGATTCATCTTTCAAGTCACGTGGTTCGTGAAAACATATATTTCTACACTATAGGTTCAACTATCATGGCGGATATATTTGGGATAATTCATATTTTTTTACAATCCATCCTAGAAGATTTTATATATGATAATAGATAATGACCTATATTAAAACAAATTAGTATAATATTGAAATGAATGTGTCGGGATAATTGATTATATGTGATTTCACTAATATTATTATTTCTCATCGTACAATTTCTTTTAGTCAATGGTTGTTACATAGAGAAATATTTTTAAAACAAAATATGATAGAAAATTGGGTGAATATAAGAAAAAAAATGGTATGATTACTACAGTGAAAGGTATAATGATTATGAAAAATTTGTTATAGTTATATATGATTATTAACCCATATGATTACCAACTATTGGAATCAATAAATAATAGGAGATTGGAGATCAGTGAGTGATTGAATAGTGTATTCCAAGGAGGAATGAAGGATCCATATACGTCATGTCATAAATTTAGAAAGTGGAATTGGGGAGGATATATCAAAGGATTGGTAAAAATGTATTATATATAGAAAATAATTTTTTAATGTAATTATTTTCTGAGGAAAATGATGATTATGGTGAAAGGACATAAATTTCACCACATGGATCCATTTATATTTTGTTGTCTTGAATGTAGGGAACATAGGAAATAATCTAGTGAATACCCTCTTTTAGAGGGTAACTCCAAGACTAAATATGGGTTTCTATTATGATAGTCATTTATGTAGAATTATTTAACAATTTAGGTATTGGGGCTCACAAATTTTATGTAGATGTATATTTACCAATGGTATATCGTTTATAAGAATCATGAAACAACTAAAAATTGGGTAAATTTTTGGGACTATATATGAATTCATGTTATATTAAAATAGAATTAATGGATTCCAACATGACTTTATTATTTTGAGGTTGATAAGAACTAAAAATTCATAGTCACACCTATTGAGGTTTTATATGAGGGAAGTACCATGGGATAATTTACTCTGCTTTAACAGATGGTTAAGATATATGTGAACCTTTTATTAAATATGAAGTATTATCTATGGTAAAATTATCTTTTATAAATTTAAAAGGTATTGAATAAATTTAGGGTTCATATTCTCATTTATGTCCAGCAAATAATAAGCAATTATGTTATTTTTATTTTGTGGTAAAAAATATGTAGTATAGAAAACTATAGTAATTGAAAAGTTATTTGATGTTTAATGTTTTTTGTGGGATTTTTATTATATTTTGGGAGTTTTATAATAATTATATTAATATATATAATGAAAAATGACAAACCACATGTCAGGGGAAAACCTATCGCATCCAGTAAGTTTGTGAGGCATGATCCCACAACTAAATACAGACTAGGGAGAAAGACCCACCATTGGACTACATGAGGTACTGGCTAATATTACATTTTTTAATCAAAAGGTTTGGTAGATAAATATTATAATGATTTTCAGAAACATATTATTGGATAGAATATTTTTTATTTGAGGTGAATAATGGCATTTTGAGAGAAATTTTATTAAGTTGAGTTATATAAATAACCATTGGGAGTAACATAAAAGATTATTTTGGAATAATGTTATTATATTTTAGGATGTGTAAGATAAGGGTATTTGATAACCATGGAGGTAAAATAAATATTTAATAATGGGGTTATTGAGGTTAATTTGGATGTATGTTTATTTAATTATGGAATTATCTATGTCAAGACATTATTTTTACAACTATATTCGGTATATTAATGTATTATTCTTTTTTAAAAATGTTTTCTTCATTTTGGGTATTGTTTTACATTTTTATAACTACATTTTTTATAAGGAAATTAGAAATATCTTGTAATTGATTTTTGGATTTTACGATATATAAAAGGTAAATCTTAAACATTTAGGAATAAAAAATTAATATTTTATATTTATTTCATGGAGTAAGAAATGAAGTAGAAGTTTATCTAAGCACATTAAAAATATGAAATCATCATTATTATTGAAATATATATATCCAATAAGTATATATTATTGTGTTCTCTATGTTGATATAATATTAATACCTAAAATTAATGAAAATGATAATAAAATAGAAATGTTATAAAATTAACTAATTTTTTTACGAATCAATGTTCTTTTTAACAAGTACAAATTTTTAGATCTGTGGTCTGTAATGTTATATTGATCATTCACTATATTATAATCAATCATCTATATCACTCTGCATAATTATTTTTACTTTTCATTAATGTCTATATTTATACTTCTCGTCAATTTTTTTTCTACATGGAAACCTAGTTATTTGTTATTCTAGATGACCACCATAATTCCTTTTCTCTCTTATCATGTTGATGTTTTATGAATACTTTGTATAATGTGGGTATTTAAAAGGGTATTTTCAAATGTAAAACCCTTGATATTGGAATGGATGTTCAAATTGTGAGGATAAAATTTATTTAAAGTGGGGAGTGTATTACCCCCTGATATAATATTATAAAAACAGTTTTTTTGATAGAATATTTGATACACAAAACCAAGATTTAATAATAATAAAAATATAAAATTTAAATATGATCATTATAACATAGTAGTTAAAATATATGGTATGAATATAACTAACTATGTTATAAAAATATAGGGTTTTGACATGTATTAAAGATATTCATTGGTTATCAATTTATTATAAATGAAAATTTAATTTATTTTAAATATTAATAAATTAATTTTCTGAAAAACAAATTAGTGTTTTTCCTATGTGTTGTTATGTTAATAAATCAAATAGATCACTATTGGTGAATTTTAATAATTAAATTTATAATTTATATACTAAATATAATTTTTTTTAATTTTAATAATACTTTTATTAGCATTAGATTAGAATAAACCTAATTTTTTTCTTAAATCAATGTCTTTTTATAAATAGTGATTTCTTCGTATTTTACGGACTTATTTTAAATTAATTTTTTACCACTTATTGAAAATTAATTTTAAAAATAGTACATTATTTTTTAGACAATTATTTAAAAAATATATTAGATTTAACTTCTTAAAATTTTCTAAAAACATTAATTTTTCAATTAATAGTAAAAATACTAATTTTTATTGGAAATGAAATTTTTGTTTAAAGTACATACAAAGTTCCATATTTTTTAAAACATTATAAAAGTAAATTTTTTATAATTATGATACTATTAATCTATTTTAGGTCATGTTTATCAAATTAATATAGAATATTGATATGAATACTTTTTATACTTAATAAAAGTCTTCGTTAGAAATTTTTTTGCTCGTTCTTGCAGATTTAATTTTCTATTAAAATTATAAACTTATGTTTACTAAATTTCAAAATATGTATTTCATAGTTATAATTACAATAATTTATTTTATTTATTATGCTAAACATAATTTTTTTCATAATTAATAGTAAAATTAATAAATATTAATTATCGCAGTTAAGGTTTAAATGGGTTTACTAAGGATTAAGATAAAAATATATGGTTAAGATGACTTTTAAACTAGCCTAACTCCTATTTTATTAATATATATAGAACTAATATAATATGATGATATTTAATAGTCCATTTTTGGTACTATTTGGTGTGTGAAAACGTTGAAATAATTTATTCTTTTCAAAAATTCCAAGTGTTTTCTCTCCCACAACATATAAAATGAGACCCCCACTCCAATAATCTACACACATCAGGGGCCCTTTGAATCAGCCATTACCAACAGAAATCCCTTCCTTACATCTCATTCCATGATCTATAGTCTCTTTATTTGTCATTAAAACTATTTTAGGAAGACATTAGGTATAAAATTAAAGTGGTTTCTTGAAGAAGATGTATAGACATGAACCGTGTTTTTTTGTTTTAATTATTCTTCTAATTACATCTAATCCTCATCAACGATACCGGAATAATAACACCGAAAAATACAATGTGATGATAAATTATTTTTAATGGATTATTCTTTATCTAAATCATATTCCTTTTAATGGTAAACAAATTCATTGATCGTTTCTAAAGAGGACTACCGCCTTACAAACTGATGTAATTTGTTTTCTAGAACAACCATTCACAACTTTATATAGAAATGGATTTAAGGAACATAAAATCTATTTATGAAATAATTATACTACTGAAATTATAATTAATTATATACCTTTATACAACTTAATCTATTGAGTTATTATAATGTCTGTCGTGGTAATGTGTTGACTATAACATTCCATGAATTTTTTATATGTCATTTAATAAAAAAAATTGATCTTTCTATAGAAGTTCTTCATGGGACATTGAGTTCAACAAACTATAATAAATTATTAGTGAATTTTATTAACTAGTTATTAAATTTTTGGTATGAAATTGGAATAATAATATTTTTAAAATGTTATGGTTTATACATATATAGAATAAATTCTTTTTTTATTGATTGATTAGAAGTAAAAAAAAATAAAAAATAATAATAATAGAACTATAACTCTCAAAGTCTTTTTTGTGTCTCAGATATATTTATTTCATAAAAAAATGATTTATTAACTATTAGTAATTTACATAGAAAACAAATTTATATTATACATTCAACCAAGATTTTGCCATTCATATAAAATATTTACTATGCTAGTGATAATAATAAATCATTTTTTTTCAAAAATGTAATTTTGTAAACTGATATTTTTATCATGTTTTTCAAACATATTTTAAAACTACTTTCAACCACTTTTAGGTATTGAATTTGATAAATTTAACTACTAATTCAGAATCAAGATGATCATATTTGGAAATTGGGCCCCTTTTATTTTTGGTAAAAATTAATTAATACTGTGGTAAAATTTGTCACTATAGTGAATGGTAAATTGGAAGAATTTAGGTTAATAAAAAGTTATAAGGCCATAATTATTCATCCTAGTTATTTTTGGATTCATTTTACTCAAACCATAACCCATTATTCTCAAATTTATTTAATATAAAAATGTTCATGATAGTTAATTATATGTTATTTAAATCAATGATCGGTTCATAATGTCACATTCTTTATTTTTAATATATATTATATGTCCAAAAAACAAAAAAAAAGTTATATCTGTATGAAAAAATATATTTTTTAGATTCCAAAATATTTATTGTATTATATTTTTTAAAATTTCTATCATATATATAATTATCATTATTTTTTGTGTAATCATAATACAATATTTATTTAATTGACAGAAAATAAAACAAATGATTTTAAATATATTAGTTTTGATATAATTTATATGAATTATTGTGTGAATTTTTTATATATCTATATGTATCATTATAGAGGTTTTAATGCATTATATTAGAATTCCCATTTTTATTGATGCATTTCAAGTTAAATAAAATGAATAGTTTCAAAATTGACATTCATGATAATTTATCAAAATAATATTTTATAGAATTATTAAAATTACAAAAATACTATCTTAATAAATATAAATGTAATAAATTTAAAAGAATATTACACATTCCATTTATGAGTGATTGATCCATTTACTATGTCATTATTAACCCATTATGAAAAAAATAGTTGCTACCATTATTATGGTCAAAAATAACTAACCAAGGGGTCAATCAAAATGATAATGATTAAAATGACAACAAAACATTCCTAAATTATTATTTTCTATTGAATAAAAAACCTTTTGATTCTTATCTTAAAATCAATTTCTATTTTGATGCACTTTACTTATAATAGGTATTACTATAATTTATTCTTATGAGAATTTTTAAGGTTCCCATCAACATAATTATAATATGTAACCTCCTCTTTCACTTTTTCACACAACATTCAACAATTTTTTTGACCAGTCCTATTACATTTACATTCTAAGAAACCAAATTAATATTTTTTATGTTATGATAATGAATCAAATTCATCATTATGATCCTTAAGAAATGATCTTAATATGGTCTTCTAAAGAATAGGTAACTGTCTTCTCAATCTATTTTAATTTATACATTATTCAACCACATTAAAACATATAAATGCTACTATAAAATAAAAAATTCAAAATCTAAAATATACTAAATGACATTATGATTATTAAACCACTATTACCCACATTCCTTCCCATCAAATGATAAGTTAATGTATTTATCATGCATATGTACAACATACCATCTCTACATAGATGTACAATACATTTTTTATTACCAACCATTGTAGATAAAATATTATATGGGGATAATATTTATAAATTATATTTATATCTTAATTATACTTCTTAAATAATACTATCATATATATCCTATTATCATACAAATCGTTGGTAGATGATAATTTCACTTGTGCATACATGTGGACTACCACGTCCACAAAGTGACGGCGTTCATTTTACATTTTTATTTTACATGAATAGTAATAAGTATGAATTTGATAAATATATATGAAACATATGATACAATAATTATTATATAAATTACTATTATTTTCACCATTCATTAATTCCACTGGTAGAATAATGTAAACATCATTTTTGCGTACATATGGTATGTCGTCTCCATGAATGATGTAATACAATTTTCTATCTACCAATTTAATGGAATTAATTATATACTTATATAGATAATATATATGATATATATGTAATTATTAACATTCCGGATATTATTTAAGCTTGATGGAAATATAAATACCATAACTAACGAACAAAAACAAACATTAAAAATGTAGTAGTTTTTCATGAAACATGAAATTTTTACCATGAATTATTATTAAATGGGTTTTATATGATTATAAGTATTCCATAAATTTTATTTTATGTTTGATTCTATTTATGCACTTTATTTATAATAAATACATATTTATTAGACAAGATGTTTTAGCAGGTACGAAAATGTCAAACCCAAGGTAAGGGTTTATTTCACATTCTAATTATTATTCGAGATTATTTATGTTTATGTCACCACTATGGAATACATCTAGTCCAAATTCATGTTATATAAAGATATTATATTTCATTTAAATATTATAAATTGATTTTTAAATTATTTAAACCCTATGTTTTCATTTTTATAAAACATTTTAAAATTAATCTTTTTATCATGTTTTAAATAATAAACATTCGGAGTTTTTTGACAATAATATGAAAGGAATGTTAATGACCTAAAATGAAATGGGTGTAAATTACCATATTCTATATTTTTTAATTATTTTATGCTTTATTTTCCATTTTACATGTATCTTTTAAATGAAATGATTTCTATTATATGTCCAATGTTTCTAAAAAATAAGTAACATCTATGTGAAGAGTGTATTTTCATCAAAATTATTCCAATGATATTTTTAATGTACCTTCATATATGTCAATATATATATATATATATATATATTTACAATTTATGATTCAATGAGTATATTATAATATAGTACAATATACTATATTTTGTTTGATGGATTATCATTATTTTGATTGGATATGTCTTATTTTGATACCATCATTCATTTAACCTTGTATAGTTTTTGAATATGTTTATTAGTTATATAAATTATTAAAATTTAATATCGTAGTTTCAAAATGATTATTTTTGTTTATTATGTTTCACCACATTAATATGATGAATTAATTTTAATTAGTATGTGATGGTAAGGTTCACTATAGTCCCATGATGCATCAGTAGTTCTGATGAGATAAAATTACCTAGGAAATGGGTAAGGACTTATCCACTCATGTAAGATGTATTGGAATGACGGATCAATGGTATTTTTATGATGAATTGAATTATGAATTTCCCTCATTATATGATTATATATTTATTTCCATGTGATTATTTGATTTTTAATGATATCAATTGGTAATGATTTTTCTCATATGACTATGGAATTTTTTGATTTCATGTGTTTTCCTTCCATAATATTCATTATGTATTGAAATTATTCATTATATATACCAATATTGATAATCTATGCATTCCCTATATCTTATGATTAATTTTCCATGGGATTCCGGGATGTATATTATGATTTATATGTTGGTATAATCATGTATTATATTTTTATTCTCAATGAAAATACAATTTTATATTTTATAATTTCACCTTCAAGGTAATATTCATATAGATAACTATTTTTACCAGACTACCAAGATATTCAGTCCTTTTGAAGGTGGTAAGTCATCTATAATACTAATATAACAATGTAACCAATGAATCTGGAATATCTCGATTAGGGTGTTTGTATTTAGAACCAGATAATGTTTATTAGAATCCTTGGGAACTACATTTAGGGAAAATAGATTAGGGAAACATAATCGTATAACAGATTTGGAGATGATTCCCAACGAAACCTGGATTATTATTTTGATATTATTTATACATAAAATTTCATTTTATGTTAATTTTTTCACTAGTTTTTAAATTATTTATTATGATTCATAATCTAATATAGTGTATTTCATTGTTTATTTTTTTCACATATAAAAGTAAGGGGAACTATATCAATGCACATAATACATATAGGGTTTTACCCCATAGAAAAGATAATGATGTTTTATATAGAACTACAGTTTGAGATAAACAACTTATAACTATAACAATATTTATTACTTGGGTTATGATCAATGGATATGTTTTTAGACATGATATTTCCCTCATTGGGATGTAATGAAAGGTAAAATGTTTTCAATGAGGTTTATCATGTCTCTGGAGATGCAAAAAAACTATGGCTATTTATTTAAATCACCAATGAGGAGGAGAAAATATCAAAAATGTAAAGAAAGTTACTTAAGGAACAATTTATAGAAAAATATTATCCTATAAAATAGCTTTTGGATATGAAAATATAATTATTATGTTTGATACAAAATGATTATGAGAATTTAGTTATGTTCGAATCAAAATTTACAACGCTAGAAAATAATTACATGGAAAATATACATAATACCAACAGAAATATTGACCATTTCACCAATTAGAATAATAAAATTCATCATAGCTACCTTTCTTAAGAAAAAGGATTTGGTATCAGTTGAAATTTGTTTTTCTTCCATATCCATGTAATCTAATAATTTTTAAATAAAAATTACTAAAATTATCATATTATTATTTATATTTATTTTTACCCATGATTAGATTTTATGGAAAATTAAATTATTTACCTTATTGTTTTTTAAACAAGTTATAAAGCGTGAAAATTACTTTTTTATACTTATGCATCATGGAAAATTTTTCCTGTCATTATAACCGCACAATTCTTGGATTCTTCCTGCATAGGATTTAGGTATTCATTTCAAAAGAAGTATTTTATAATATTTTGTACATTTTATAAATGTGATTTTTAATGCGAAAAAGATATTTTACTCAAGAATGTTTATAATGATCCTTCTAAAGAATTTTTATTCATCATCATAAACAACACTTAATTTCCTAATGATCCACTAAGGACATGTTTTATTAACACAATCCATATTATTTATGTGGATAGTTATGATTATATTTTATAAGGATGTAACTTTTTATACCATTTCCCATATTACTCTAGATGGTTAAAGATTATGATTATCGATTGGAGAAATTATTAACATTTAATATTTTTGTTTTTATTGTGAATTTTTACATATATTATTTTTCTACCCAGTTATATGAGAAATTCATTAAACATAGTATGTTATTAAAGTGGAATACTATATAAAAACGATACATCGATAGGTATCATTAGAAAATATATCTTTGATATTTGACTATGTATTTTCCCATTTATATAATATTTATTTTTATAATGATATGATGTTATGTTTATGATGTTCACAGTTATACATTCCCTTAAATATTTCATTAGTTATTAATATCCTTTTGATTGTTTAAATCTTTATGATATCGATGGATATGTTTCAATATCGTGTGATTAATTATATAGAATTATTTGACCATCATTTAATACATCAATATTATTCAACATGATCATTTATTTGATTATGTTCTGTGCATTTTTATTTATTTACCTTTCCATATTGACTTTTCCTTACTCATTCACAATAGCTTCAATTGTATTCATAATATTAATAAATATTTTATAAAACCTCTTTCTTATATTTACATTATATAGTATTCCCAAAAATGTATTATGATTGATATTTTGGGATACACATAATGAATTATGGTGTTACCAAATAAAATACTATGTTTTATTTTATGTTACCAATTGTAATGTGAGATTCATGTATATATATTTATTTTAATGAAAAATAAACTATTTTATCCCTTTAGATATGATGACATGTGTATATAACCAATTTTATAATGTAACTACAAAATCTACTATATTAGGGTCATGATAGTTAAAAATATACCACATTTGTATAAAAGTACATTTTTATGTGGAAAAAACCATTTTTTTAAAATAAAAGTTTTTTTTGTGTTTTACATTTCAATATTAAATTAAGTTCATACACTTATAAAAATTTAATCTTAAAAAATGGAATCTATATTGAAAAAATGAGTTATAAATTTGGAAAATATATCCCTTCCATTTTTGGTCATGTTGAATAGTAACTATATTAAATAGTTGTCACCACGGTAATGGTAATTTTCCTAATCAAGGTTAACAATAAATTGATTAGATCATAAAAATGAGCATAAAGAATTAATTTATACTATAAAAATATGGGATTTTTTTTATAACCATCACAGTTTCTAAAATAATTAAACTCTATGCCATATAAATTTAGTTTTTTCCATTATAATATTTAAGTAAAATAAAAAATAAAAAATATCACTTTCTTGTATTTAATATATCTAATATTATCATATATGTATAAGAAAAATAAATGTTTATTTATATGTTGTAATTTTAATGATAAATGTTTTATCACTTCCATTTGTTTATTATTTTTAGTGATGAAATAATTACCATAAATGCTTACATGACATTGAAATAGTATTTATTCAATTAATATAAAATAAAAAATGATTCTAAAATTAATAAATGTAATATAATTTGAATGGGTAATTTATGTCCATGAATATAACAGATAAATATAACATGTTATGGATTTATGACTGGTTTATACATGAATTAATTTTTTCATGAAATTTTCAATGTCAAATTAAATTAATAATTCTAAAAATGTCATAAATGATATTTTATAATAAATTAAATCAAATTAGAATATTTAAAATTAAAAAAATATTATATTCATCCAATTTATTTGGATATGGTTGAAAATATCAATTATATTCCATTTTTAAGAAATCTGTTATTTTATTGTAACTATCCTGAAAACTACTTATTAAAAAAACATTATTATCATGGTAATCATTAAAAACTGTTTACATGAGTATAGAAAAAATAATATTAGTAAAAAATTAATTTAAACATGTCTAAATTTCATTTAATGTCATTATTTAATCCAAAACACTACTTATCTTTTAATTATATCATTTTACAAACATTTTTTTCAAAAATTAGTTTATATTAATTCAATAGTTATATTGATCCCAGAAGAAATAATTCCATCCCTTATAAAAGAGAACATATTATCCTCATTTCTTCACACTAAAAAAAATTTGGTTCATCCTATCCATAAAAAATGTCATTCCCTACATCCCTCCATAAATAAATTTTTTTTTTTGATCATAAATCAAATCTTGGATGAATTTAGGTATAAACATAATGTGTTTGTCTAGAGAAGTTGTATGGTTTTTAATCAAGAATTTTAATTTTATTTATTCTTATAAACCCTTAAAATATTTTCGGAATAGGATTATATAATAAAATCATTATCTCTCATACACTAAAATGTATTTATTTTAATGAAATAACATATATTTATCTCCAGTCCAATCAAATGGGAAAGGAAACTATAATTCATGGGCACGATGGACCACAACCACATACACCATTGTAATTTGTTTCTCATCACCACCTCTCAGAGATGGTTATAACAAATAATTTAACATATATAAATTATAATCATGAAATAATTATTGTTTTATAAAATTATTATATAATAAATTTTATTACATTACCATTTATTGAAATATGAAAATATTTATCATGTGTACATGTGGACTACCACTTATGTGAAGTGTTGTGATTAATTTTTGATTACCACAACACATAGACGATATATATAAGTATTTTTAGAGAAATAATATTCTATTTATGTTTTATTATAAATTGGTAATGATTAAATAAAAATTATTTTCACTTTATCATGTCCATTGAATAATGGAATTGTTACTCATGCATACGTAAGTACATCATTCTCTATTTTTGTATCCAATTTCATTTCCAGAACCATATTTCATGATTTATTTTAAAAGTATAGTTGATATTTAAAAATGATAATTTTTTAATTTTTTTTAAAAAGATAGTGTTATAATGACCTCATTAACCATACTCAATATACCAAATTCATTTTGGATATATGAACTGAATATATTCAAAAACATCCAACATGAACATATATGATTAATTAATTGATCATAAAATTTTAATAAATAATGTAAATAGAATAATACACATTAAAATTATATTATAACAGTAAATAATTGGAATATGATTATTACTTAAGATATATAAATAACAGAAGTGATTAGTCGGACTCTAAATGAGGGAAACATTATCTTAAAACATAGTTTTCTATGTTTTAAACATTTATTTTCAAAATATTTCATGTTCATGTCCTTATTCATAAAATTATATTATGTATGTATTTATATGAAAATCTTATAATTATAGAATATATTTAATGTCAATTTTTTCCATATTTCAATGTTTTTAATCATAATGTTATTATGTACTTTACAAATAATTATTTGACTTTTTTTTAAAAGGATAAAGAATATATTCCATTTTAATGTTTATGTAGTCAATGGTCATGAAAAATTTCGTACATAACATTTTATGTTTTCATTCCATTTCAATTAGTCATGTTTTCTTCAAATAAAAACCGTGTTTTGATATTTTTGGATATTTTTGTATTGATAGTGTATTTTTAGAAGGAAATTATATTTCGATATTACAAAATGTTTTCATTAATGTTCAAATGATTTTTCAAGAACAATATATTGAAACTTGACAGAATAAAAATGAATTATTTTCGATATGGAACTTGAAAAATGTATATGAAGAGTGAGGGAGATCAATATATCATTTCAAAATGTGTGATGCTAGTAATACTTATATGAATGGGTGAGCCTAATACATCTTATACGATGGGTGATCCAAAATTATAGTTCTTCAATGCATTGTGTAAGGTTTTTTGTCCACAATAGATATTATATAGTTTGTTGGTAAGGCTTATAAAATGTATTAACAGAGATATAGTAATTTTTATAGGGTTTATGAATATAATTCCCATATTCAAAAAAAAAGTTTTATATTCTTTGTACGAGTGATAAAGGTTTAAATTTATATATAGTTGTTTTTCATGGTGATGTTATTTTTATAATACAAATAAATAATATTTCATAAATGTTAAAAAATATTATGGGTTTTCATGTTATTCATTGTACTAATTAATTTTTGTCTTTTCTAGCCCTTCTCAAATTTTTTTGCTCACCCCTCATTTTAAAATATTTTTTAAAGGGTTTTATAAATGATTCGGGATAAAGATGTGGTCAAGTTGAAAATTCTAATATATTTCAAAAAATGAAATTCTTTTTAAAATATTTTTATCGTTGAAAAAACATATTTATTACTAGTATCAAATTTTTAATATATGGGTTTGTGTAAGAGATATGACATAATTCTCTAAAACACTGTACATTAAATATCCTAAAAAGGGAAGAAATAAAATCCCAAACTAAAACTCACGATTATGTAATTTTTTTATGGTGGGAACCTTATATAATGGACTAATGAGTTAATAATGATGGTTTTTTTTTTGTTATTTTGTTTTGGGATTGGGAATGTTCATGCATCATGAGTAAAAAGATTTAATAATATTATATATATATAGTTGTTTTTTATAGTATTTATTTAATTTAATACCCTAGTCGACACAAATTGTTATGTGAAATATATGTAATATATTATTGTTGTAATGTATTTGTTAAAATATAGGTTTTCAACATGGGCATGTTTGTATCTTTTGTATGTATATGATTATGACTAATTTACAGGAATATGTGGATAATCTTGATCCTTGGTTATAACTACAATGTTAAACCATGTGTGTGGGTATCACCTATGGTATATATTATTATATGTACCATATAATTATTATAATGATATATTAAAAAATTAATATATTGGAATTCTAATTAATTTTTTGGTATTTAAAAAAAAATACAAGTCAGTGATGCTTGACGGGACTACTTAGTGAATTAATAATGAATTCCCAAACTTAGGAGGAAGGGAAATTTCTACCAAAAACTATACATAAGGATATACCTAGGAATTCCATCACACATACTCTAATGGTTCCTGTATTATATCCACTAAATCATGGGGACTCTTAGAATTTACCACAAATAGTTTGAAGGGTACAAATGTCTTTGGTTAACTACAGCAACACAAACTTATACTAGAATCCTCCTGCATTATAGGTAAATACAGGACCATACATTGTTGAGGACTTGATAGATATCATTGATGTTATATTTGGTGTTTTTGAGAGATCAGGGGACTGAAAGGTCAAGAAAGAAATGATTATGCTTATAGGTCTCCCTTGGATATTGTGGGTGAACTAGGAATTGGAAGTAAATGTGAGTGTATTTTTTTAGAGGCTTTTAAGAACCAATTATTTAGAGATTAGTTTCTTGACATGATAGAGATAGATCATACCCTATAATTCATTGATCTTTAACTTTGGTCTTTAATGGAATCTTCATTCTCTTATCATTTTACATGACTACTTAATTTCACATACCTATTATCTACAAAATGAGGCACATGAGGATAATAGTTTTTATATTACTATTCACCCAAATATATGATGACATTTTAGTAGTTTAGACTTAAAAAAAATACCCCATATGTTTTGTGCATGTCCTTTACTATTTAGATGGTCATGGAGGTTGATTGAGAAACTTGTGTTCTAACATACTTCATTACGAAGGATGGTAGTCCTACTACTACTATATTGAGTTTCACATAATATGAAATAAAGTGGAAGGCTAAGGAAATGTTGTTGTTTTGTGACATGAGTGATGATTAGAGTATGACATCTTCACCTCCCTCAAGTGGTGTTCCTTGGTTCTTCACATGAACAAACACTGAGAATTACCACATGTTATTCCATGAACCCTCTAACACATGCCATTAGTGTGGAAAATGTGTCACATCAATCAATTATTATCCTAATATTTATGTTTAGGTTTTTATAAAGGTGTAGAAAATGAGGACCATGAATCTGGTTGTTGTCCTCAGTAGTAGGATCAGACTCCTCAGGTGACATCAAATTAGGCTATTCATAAATATTATTGTTTGTGAAAAAGATATTAGGTAGGTTGCGTGTAAGTGATATAACGAGATCCAATATAATGTTGAGTGGTATCATCGACCTCTCACAATATGTTATCGATCACATATTCTTTTTTTTGACTATATTTACTCGATATTTTACTATTTTCTCTTTAAATAAATGGAATATTTTATAGTGAGTCGCAACTGAGATTCCAAAAAAAAAAGAAATAAAATTGATATATTTTGAGTATTGAATATAATTATTTATCTAATGATTTTTAAATTATCTAGTATAAAATTAAATTAACCCTATTACAAAAAACAACAACAAATGAATTAGGATGAAATGGAATCCATAAGTAGAATTATTTAATACGAAGTCCATTTTTCTGTGATCTAGAAGGATGTATATTTTCTTGGATTTTCTCTAGTATAATACAAATACAATCATGGGAAACCATGTTTTGATTGAGATCCTTTATGATACATGTTCATGATTATAGGGATCTCATCAATATCTATTATTGATGAACAACCATCCATAACTAAAATTAGAGATTCTCTAATTCTTATGTCTTGTAAGGATATCAAAATAGACTATTATTGTCTAAATTATGATTATATCAACATGTAGTAAAATACCTAAATTTTTATACATATCATCAATTTTCATATTATTCAAAAAGTTATTTTTTGATAAATTATATGCAAAAAAAATTATTGTTTGGATATAATTATTTTATTAGAACGAAATAATTTCATTATAATTTAATAATATAAATATATATTTATTGAATTAATAATTATTTTACACTAAATTATTTGGAATATTTTAATAAAAATAATATTTAATATACTAAATGATTTTTCTATAAAAAAATATTTTCACAATATCTAATGTGTTTAATTAAAAATACTGATTAAAAAATTAAGGTCTTATTTTAAAATATAATAACCTAAATTTTATATTTATCATGAAAATTTTAACTTAATTTTAAATTTTGGAATATCTCTAATGATTTTTATTTTTAGGTGGAACGTAAAAAATAATGATTTCACTAATAATGTCACATATTCAACCTTATTATTAAAAAAATATTTAGATGTTTTTTAAACCCATTCTAGGATAATAATATATTTTATAATTTCAAATTATTTGTTTTAAAATATATGTTTATATAAAAAACTCACAATTATCATCGAATGAAATTTATGAAATGTTTAAATACAGATTTTAATTATTTTGTAGTAATCTTATAACAAGGATGAATTTTTTACCTTATTTTAATGTTGATTAATTATTTGTTTCTTAATGAAATGCATTTTAATTTCAATATAATCGAGTACAATAATAATTTTACTGAAAACACGAATCTTAAGCTTAAAGTACTTTTTTTCTAAAAAAGGGTTTTATGTGATATACATGTTTACACTAAAATTAATTAATATTAAAATTTGAAGTTTTATATTATAAAATGAATTAAAAATAAAAAAATCATTTTAATATGAATATTTAATTTCAATATTAATTTTTTCTATAAAATTAGTTTATAAGGGTTAATGTTGAGTTCTACAGTATGGGTAAATTAGAGAGAACATGGTTTCTATTATTGAAAATTGATATAACATGTGGAAACCGTGTGTGATATAAGAATATTTATAGAGTACATTCTTTAAATATTCCTCATAGACTATTAATATCCAATTTTCTAGCCATTTCCCTGAATAATAGTGTAATATCAATTAGAAAAAATATATTTTTTATAAATATCCATTTTATTTTCCAATAAAATTATCCCACCTACACCCTTTTCTCCACCATTTCAAAAAATTTGGATCACCCAAGGAGCTACCTGAGTGAGGAATTTCAAGGGAAATTTAATACTCTCAACCCAAATTTTCTAAGTAATTTTCTTCTTCTACACCAATAAAGTACCATCAAAATATAAAGGTAAGATAGCAAATGAAATACTAAATTTATTAAATTTTATTATCATAATTATATATCAAATTAATAATTTCTAATAAAATCTTTATAAAAAAGAAAAATGTCATCATGGGTTTGTGTTTGTGCAGACTACCGCCTCCATGAATGACCTATTCAGTTTTTCATCAACACCATAAATAGAAGGATAAAAATATTATCAAATTACCTAATATTATATTTTTCAAACAATTTATTTTATATATTGATAGTATATAATAATATATTATAATAATATAGAATAAATGGCTATAGTAACATTAACCACCTTAAATGGTATTTTCAACGAACCGTTCTTGATTGAAATATTTTTTGTTTTATCATTCGAAATTTTATGTGTATTATTATAATGGGACAATAAAGAACATAAAACTCTACAAATATGGGGATATTGGATTATTTATATAAAACCATTTTCTATAGTGAACAAATCTAAAGAGTTATATAAAAGATAATATAACAACCGCATGCAACCAATATAATCAGATCATATATTAAAAAAATTAAAAATATTAATAAACATACTTCTGAAAACAAAACATATGTTAATATTTATCATTAGTAAATAATTAATAAAAAAAATTTAATTATTTAGGATGTTATTTGGAAGTGGATAATGGGGTTGGACATAAAGTCAAGGGATCCTCTCAACCACCCTCATTTACTTTTGATTACATGTTCCATATATTTTTTTCCACATTCAATTATCTTATTCTAAAGTATATCATCAATATTCCATATATATTTTATTTTTAAATATATAAATAGTTTACTTTATGTTTTATATTATTGGAAACGTACTTTTTTAGGTTCCAAAATGTTTTCTATTTTAGATAAGTGTAGTTTTAATGGGAACACCCCTCTTGATAAAATCATAAAAAATTATTAATCCACATAAAATATTATAAAATTGAATGATTTTATAAAAACCATATTTAATTAATATAAAAACCTTTAGTTTAACCCCTTTTTAAAATTATATATTTTTTATTATCTTTTTCAAAAGGTTTCATCACATATTTCTAAAATCAAAACGTAAGAAGAACATTTTTTTCTTTCTTCATTCGACTATATTAGGGATTATTTTATAACATAAATACCCATTATCAAGGCCTATATTTAGTTTTAATGAAACTGAATATTCGAAATTATATTATATCATACCCTCTATTAAATCCCTATGATATAGTCTTCCATTATTCCTTAATATATTATTGTGAATCCCACATTATTCTCATGGGTTTAATCACTATTTATGACGTATTCCTGATTTATCTATCATTTTAAGAAACATATATGACTGTACATATTATGATAGTTGTTAGCTTTGGTTGTGATATTTGGTTTTGTTCTAGGCCTACAATTCATTGGTAAATGTTAATTTATAATGAGATATAACGTATGGTGCATTGGAAAATATCCTAAGAACACTAAGAGTGGTTTATGAGTAGTTATCCAATGAAAACAATTTCTGGTGCAGTGGTGGATATCGTAAGAATAATATATACAGTTTGTGGTTGGTCAGCCTAATAACACCTTGTATTATGAATTATATATAATACTAGGAACATAATATTATGAATGAGGTTAAAAAGATAAAATCACGATTACCATAGATGTTATCATATATTACAATGTTTTCACGGATATCCATTCTATATGCATATAATGTCATGTTTTTTAATGTTACATCATTCATTTTAGTCCATTATTATACTATTTCTTTTTCTAATATCTATTTTTCATTCTTATTAAAATTATATTTATGTTTTAATTATTCCCTCTGGACCATCAGGTTATAATTTTTTACCATGTTTATCACCTTACTCAAAATTTTATCTCACCCTTTCCATTATTTATTTTTGTCCAGTATTTCAGATGTAGTATTAAACTCTTTACAGACGTAGGGATATTATGTAGAGATTTAATTAAAGATGTTTTTATGTTTATGTAGATGTATTTATGTATCTAATCATCCAAATACAGTTGAACTCTTTATCATTGGTTTGTATTATTGGTAAAGTATATTGTAACTTGTGAATTAAATTTTGTTTAAGGCATATGTTTATATAGTTGGTATAAGAGAATATTATAGTTACTTTAATATATTAGGATGATGAAAACATAGTAAAAACCCTATTTAAAAGTCTATGGGTTATGTTTTTGTATAGGATATTATTAAAATGTTTTGTGTATTTTTTTTATGAAAATTTAATCCATGTCTGGAAACTAATAGTGGACATGATTTTAGAATGGATTCAACTTGGGGTAATAAACCTATAAATACATGGTTGAGTATATCTTGACCATAATTATGGTTTATAATGAATGGTCCCATACCGCACACCTAATTTAAAATTCTTGGGGTATATGCTTTGGTATCATAGGCATAACTAAATTCGGAATTGGTAAACTAATGTAATAAATCGAAAAAATTGTAAAATGGTTTTATGGTTTAATCCATTATAGGTAATTGATTATGATAATCCCCCTATTAAGTTAAATATTTATCACCCATGTTGACCTATTTAGTTGTAGTGATTAATGGATCTAAAAAAACTAATTTAACCATGCTTTTAAAGGGAAATTTGATGATCACCTCATTGTTAAACCCATTTATGTTGCATATGGAATAAGATATCTGGTGATTATGCCAATCAAACTATCAAAACACAGTATTAAAAACGCAACCATAGTTGAATTTCTAATTACACCAGTGATTTTAAGGATAGGGTATTATCAAAATTAAGTAAATAATGATTATTAATGAAGGGATATTCAACCATATATTGTGAAAAATGTTGGAAAATAAACCAAATACATTTCCTCAAAGGGTCATGACAAATGCATTACTTATGTATGAGGGGTCAGGGTACATCAAAACAATACAGGAATATAATATTTCTATTTAGCATGGGGGATTAGTAAACATGCATCTAAAGGAACCCATAATGTTACAATAACTTAAGTTTGGAAGACATTTATACTAGCAATGTTATTTTTATAACTCTAAGGATGGTAAGAATGTTAGTAGTGATAAACCATTAAATCAAAGAGATATTTGATGGTATATTGAACAACTACTATTGAGGTGGATTATTAAAACTAATTTATTTTCTTTCGAATTATGAATAAGGTAAAATTAATATTATCACTCAAATTGTTATATATATTTTTTCAATGTATTCTATCTTAGTGTATTGTTTCAAAAATTAAACATTCTGTTTTATGATTGTTTAATTTTGAAATTTATGTATATGGGAGTATAAATCTATGTATAGGTATTTTAGATGTATATGATGTGATTCTATTAATATATTAACTTGTTCAATATAGACTGCCTATTTATTAACCATTATAAAATTACCTAAAATATCTTCATTATTAAAAAATGGATGGGGTGGAGGTAATAACAAGCGTCCATCGTGGGGAGATCATAACATCACTAAAATAACACGTGATAACAAGAAATATATTATTTTTCATCTGACAATGCACTACAAGGACGTGTATACCCTATATTTTATAGAGTGGTCAAATGTAACATGAAAATGTTGGATATATAATACAGCCCCCTTTTACTACTAATATTTTAATAGGACACAATGGCCAAGTAAATTGGGGAGAGGCTTCCAAGTAATCCTGAGGCTCAATGTAGTTTGAGAAGCATGTATGATTACATAGATCATGTGATTTTTTACATCATGTGTAAGAAATAATTTAACTCCTGGAAGGAATTTTTTTGGAACATTAAGATCCATATAGAGGGAACATAGTTAGGTTGTCATCCCTCACACTGATTTAGCTTGAAAGGATTTTACAAGTGGGAAATGTAAAGACTCATTCAAGAAACATGATATAAGATGAGTAGTTATCTATTATGGATGGTGGTGTAGGTGATGGATAGTCTATAGAGGGTTTACTTCAGTGTAGTGGGAGTTACTACTCGATAATGCTCTTGGATTTTCATATATGTGGCTTTCAATGATTCTTATATAGAGGATGATCAATTTTCATAGACTTCATTCTTCTACCTCATGTGTCTATGAACACATCCAATATGAAGACCCATGTGGGATGAATTATTGGTGTGTGTGGTGTATCAATTAAAAAATAGGGAATCAAATTTGATGAATCATTCTATTTTATCAATATAATTCTAATTATGTGCTCATAGAAAAATAAAATATATCATAAAATTAAAAACAGACTAGAATTTAACTAAAATAGTAAGGAAGAAAAAAAATATCGGGTTTATAATTATTATTAGTAAATAGATATGATTATAAACTCTTTAAAAAAATCAATGGTCACCTTATGGATACTCTTATCTAAAACGATTAGTATGTAATAATTTAAATTATGAGATTGTAATTTTTTTATGTGGGAAGAATTTAACGACCTAAGCATTAATTTCTTTTTTTCCAATAATAATTGAAATATTAAATAGTTTTTTCACATGTTATAAGAAAATAAACGGAAAAACTTTTTATATGTTGAATATTTAATATTATTATTAAAATATAGAAATTAAATTATCAACTATAAAATTAAAGTAACACTATTGAAAAAAGAAATTAAATACTGAAGTGGAATAAATGGAATATGGAAGTAGAAGTATTCCATATAAAACTATTTAGGAGAGATTGGAAATGTGGAATATTATATTGTTGTTTCAGGCGACCAAGATCATTCGACACTCATGAAACTACACTTTGAGTAAAACTATTTTCACAAGAATTTCAATCTCATAGATATTTCTACAAGATCCATGTTATCTAAAATAGAACCTGAAATATAAATTAGAGCATATTTGTTACTCAGGCCATAACAGAAAGATAATAAGTGGTAATTTATGTTTTAATTTAGATTATATCAACATGAGACAAAATAATTATATGTATATACATACAATGAATTTTCTTAATTTTTGAAAATTCATTTTTTTCAACTCACTTTATGGTTAAAAATTTACATTTCTTAAACCGGTGGTCAATTTCAAATAACATTGTTAATTATAAATTTTATGAAAATATATATTTATTTCATAAATAATTAGTTTACACTAGGTTAATTAGAATGTTTTATAAAAAATATTAGTTAATATACCAAATGTACTTTTCTTATAGAAATATTTTTTTACTATATTTAATATGAATAATTTAAAATATTTTTTATAAAATTTAATAAATCGATTTTAATATAATAAATATATTTTTTACATTAAAATATTTAACTAAAATTAATTTTTGTAATATTTTAAAATAATTTATTTATAGATAAATAGTCAAAAATTATAATATTACTTTGAGGAAATTATTATAAATAAATTAGATGATTGCTTTTGGAAAAAAAATTAAAATAAAAACTAAATTTTATAATGTTAAATTAATTGATTTAAAATAATATGTTTATATATAAAACACATTCCATACATCTCTGAAAATTTAGATAATGATTAATTAATTTAATTTTCCTCTGTTTCTATTAATAAAATTTTTAAAATAATGAATTTTTTTTTTAACTTATTTTATTATTAATAGAATATTTATTGTATAAAAGTTAACATTTTGATGTTATTAAAATCAATATCTTTGATAATTTTATCCTAAATTAAATTCATATTCTTAAAATTAAATTTAATCTAAAAATGGGTATTTCTATTTCCTATATTAAAATATGAAAATTAACTTGTATAACTCAAGGAAGATTTATTTTTTCAATGTTTTAAAAATATAAAATCATCAATCCAAAGTAATGGATCAAAAAAACTCTACCATATTAACCACTCAACAACCTCCCCATACCATTGAATCACTGGCCTTACTAAAATAATAAGCTAAAGAGTCTTACCGAGTTTCAAAAGGGAGAACATCGAAGCCAAAGTTAATACTCTCAACCCAACTATTCTTAATTTATTTTTTTATTATAAACTCATAAATCCAACTATATCCAGGAATATATGATAATACCATAAGTGTTAATATGGTGAAATTTCATTATTCTAATGGAAAAATAATTTTATAAATTCCTCTAAAATCATTATAGAAAACGAAAATGTTGTTGTGTGTTTGTGAGGATTACAGCATCCATAAACAATGTGATCAATTTTCCTTCAGTTCCATAAATGGTTGGATAAAATTGAATATACAATTAAATAATATGATATTTTTTAGACCATCAATATTACAGTTCTATAATATAAAAAAATCATAAAAAAATAAAAAACAATATTAATTTTACCATAATTAAATAGATATTTTAAGGAACCATTCTTAATTTAATTTTTTTTTGATAACTTCTAAAACTATATATTTTTTTTCTAATTTAATGATATGTTACCAAAAAACAAGACAATTCTAGATTGCATTATTTTAGTTTACAAAACCATTAACCATGGTTACTGAACAGAAATTAATATAGAGAAATTAGCCAAACACCCCATAGTGACTAATTTAATAATAAAATGTATTAAAAAATTGATATAAATTGATTTTATAAAAATAAATACAGGTTAATAGTTTAATTATGTATATAGTGAATGAAATTGGTTTTATTTTTCATGATGTGAGGTGCATATTCAGAACGCTTTTGGACATAATGGTAAGGGATCCTTTTAGCCACCCTTATCAGCTTTTAATTATATACTATAATTCATTTTTTACAATTTCCATTATCTTATTATCCTGTATATAATAAATATTAAATATATATTATCTATTTTCATATATAACTAGTTTATATTATCCTTATTTGTTAGGGAATGTAAAATTTTAGTTTCCCTTCTACGTTTTCTTTTTTATGTAATGTTGATTTTTATGCCAAATTCCCTTTGTCTAAACATGTGACAATTATCCCCCCAAATAAATTGTTTTAACCTTTAAATATTTTTAAAAAATTATTTATTTTATTGAAAACATTTTTAATTGAATTTTTTTTTTAAATTAAATCATCTTTCCTTTTTTATCTCTAAAGGTTCCCTAACTACTTTTAAAAATTATCACCCATCATGTTCTATTTATTATTATTAATTCTAATTTTTTAGAATTATTTACCAAAATTACTTGCCATGTAAAATATGAATGTTTCTTATTAATAAAAATTAATATCCAACAATATTTAATTCCAGAATATCCTTGAAAAACTTATGATATATATTTTTGTCATTCCTTAAGAAAAAATTAATAAACTCACTTTATTCTCGTTGGTTTTATCATGCTTATGATTAATTTTTTTTGTTTCAACTTTCTTATTGGGAACTAATATTCTAATACATATTATGATGGATGTTATATTAAGAACATATGGTTGGTCTATTATTGTCCTCTAATTTATTAGATAATGTTAATGACTCATGATATAACATGTATATTTCATGAGTGGTTATGATAAGAACATTTTGTATAGTTAACATATAGTTATCTGAGGCACAATATGTATAATACAAATGTGGATAACATATGAACACATTTAATTGTTCATGGGCGGTTATCCAAACCACAATATTTCCTATTGGAGGCTATCTGAATCATACCATGATAATGATGGTAGTTAGCTAATATTTTATTTTCTTTGATGCAAGCCTTGACATTTGATTATCATGTCATGATTTATGATATTGACACATACGTATGATTCAAGGACCTAATACTTCCATTTCCATATATAGTGGTTTCATTCTTATGATAAATCTCATTATGAAATAATTTAATGAACCTTTACTATTATTTTTGGATTCTTTTCATGTTTGTCCCTTTACTGTTATTGTTATCTTACCCTTCATGTGTTTTTTCATAGGATACCCCATGATGTTTCATAGTTATTAGTGGGGTTGGAGAACTATATGCAGTGTTAAATAAATATTTTTTTTATATTTAATTTGATTAATTTATGAATTTTATATTTTAAATATATTATACCTCTAAGTAGTTGGATTTTATTTTTGGGGAATTATGTTATATTTCATGAATTAAAGATTCTTTAATGTCTGGGTCATTATAAATTTTATTTATAATATTTTTACTTCTAATTACTCTATATATTTTCATGTTTTTTCTTGGATCAACATACCAATTTGATTTCTTTTTGAGTTAATTTATCTCAAAACACCATTGAGATAAAATTTGGATCATCTATAGTGAGACATCTATGAGATTTAATGATCCAAGAGATGAATACAATTGATTTAATATTTATAATAGACTAGAAAACAAGAATCTGTTCACATATACACTATTATCAGAGGTGGTTATCCTTAATTTCACATAAGGTATAGAATTTTCTTATGATATATTATTGGGATGTCGAATCCAATATATTGGGAAGATATCTAAGCATTATTGGAGCAACCAAAATACTTGTATCATACGTAAAGATTACAGTAGAACCATATATATGGTCCACTGCCTTCCATCTGTATGTTGAACTCTATCAAGATTACTTTCTAGATGAATTCTAAGGTGTTTATCCTAAAAAAATAATTTATATTTGAGTAAGAATTAATACTTGTAGAACAACTCATTTTGATATCATTGTATCATATGTCATCTGATAAGTTAAGAAAGCATATGTCTCTACTTTTAAACCTAGATATGAAGGGTCTCATCAGACATATCACATCATTATAGGTATCTTTGGTTTTTTTCAAGAAGGAACATAATATTCTATGAATATTAACGGAATAATGGAGGCTCGATGGGGTGATGATGAATAATAGGTATCCATTACTAATTATTAATGATCTCTTTCAGTAGTTTTAGGTATATTGGTGGTTCAAATAGATTGATTTTAATTTTAGATATCATCTGTAGCATTTCAGGGAGGATGATATTTGTAAAGTTTTTTTAGGGAGTATAAATGTAATATATGATTACATGATCATAACTTTGGTCATGATAAATGTTATAGTAGTGTTCATGGCTATCAGGAATAAGATCATCCATATATATCATGAATATTTCACTGTGATCTATATTGATGATATCCTTATATATTCATTAAATTCATAGATACATGTTACACATATTGGGATTATATTTTTGTACACACTAAGCACATAAAATGTATTCCATTATGTTAAAGAATATTCTTTAGATTTTTTATGCGTTCTTTCATAGTCATGTGATATCAATGTCAAGAATTTGGTAAGAATTGGGGATAGTCAAAGTGGTGATGACATAGGATCTCCCTCATAATTTTATTTAGATCATGAGTTTTTTAGGTTAGTTAGACACTATTGTTATTTTAATGATGAATTACCATCATTATGGTGTACAATGATAGTTACTTCCAATAAGGGAGTGATTTTATGTAACACCCAAGACTTTTATGAGAAATATTGTGTTTTTATGTTATATAAATCATCAAGG
Organism: Viscum album; assembly: GCA_963277665.1. Taxonomy (NCBI): domain Eukaryota; kingdom Viridiplantae; phylum Streptophyta; class Magnoliopsida; order Santalales; family Viscaceae; genus Viscum; species Viscum album. The sequence goes on from OY728159.1 coordinate 1,872,068,727, forward strand.
AAATATTTCACTACACACAACACTATCTTGGCTTGCTTTACATGCAACTGCGGCCTTCCTCGATAGCTTGCTTTGTACGCAATACCGAGTTTCACTAAACAACGATATGATATTAAAATATTATTAAAACTAGCCATTATTAATAGTAAAACCAACTTTTTGAAATTTTGTAAATTTTATTTTTCAAAATGGTATTATTTTTCGGATTCATAATATCTAAATTAGCCTAGGGTGAAATTTTGGTATTTTTCTAAAAACATTTAATTTTTGATGAATAGTGAAAACACTAAGTTACTATTTAAAAACCAACTTTTTATTTAAATAATTATTTATTTTATTTAAAATTATTTTAGGTCAAAATTGATACATAATACTTATATAAGTTCAATTCAATTCATTGGAGTCATTTTATAGTAATTTTAGATATATAAAAATTTTATTGAACTTTTCACCGTCTTTTACCCACCTTCTAGGAGAATTTGAAAATTTACATAAAACATAACTTTACCGCTTCTGTAAGTGGAATTTCGAAAATCCGAGAGACACAGTTAATACCAAGGACTAAAATGTGGTTCAATGATATGATAATAATTTTTGGTGAATAGTAACTTTTTACTTTTTTTACCACGGTTAAAAGTAAATAGGGTTATTAAGGGTAATAATGTTATTATTATTACCCTAACACATGTCTTAATTCTATTGGATAAGTGTAATTCGACCAAAAAAAACCTTAGGAATAACATATGACCATTTAGGCCCACTTGGATTAGATTAGGATATTTAATATTAGTTTATTTAAAGAAGGGTTAAAATAGTTAAAATCAATGTTTAATAAATAAATCATTTTTAATATAGGGTTATAAATAAGATAAATTCTACTATAAATATTCATTAGAAAGATAAAAATATTTTCTACATAATGGAAGTTTATTTTTAATTTTTACCCTATAAAAAGTTTAATTTATTTATGACACAATGATGATGCAATAATTTTCTTATTAATGAAATATTGACATAATTGATGTTATAAATACCCAAATAAATGTAATTTGAGACTTTTTATGAATTAAACTAATTTAATAGGTTAATATGACACGTTAGTATTGATTTAGTAAACTTATTTTGAACTACTCATTCTGTTATGAATTTCACAAAAATCAATTACCAAATAGTGTCAAAATTGACATAAAATTGTTTTTAAAACAAGTATTATATTATTAATTGTTATTTTATTCCTAAAAATCTAAGGTTCGGCCAGGATACTTATCTCATGATAGGTGTATCATTAATGGACCACTTGGGGGTCGTTTGGATTTATATGGTACATTTATTAACTATATAATATAAAAATACAAAGTGACATGGTAAATGTCAATCTAATTAACTAGGAGTTAAAACTAAAAGATAAGGTTAATATAATGACCTAAACATGTCTAAATTTTATTGAATGTGAATATTTCGACCCATACCCACCTTAGCTTTGAAATAAATCTATTTGGAGCTATTAAAAACCGAATATGACTTTTTAATAAAATAATATTTTTAGTTTTTCCTAAGGTGCCCCTCTCCTTCTTTATAAAAGGGCACCTCCTTTCTCTCTTCCTCACACCACTTTGAGCCGTAATGCTCAGAAAAACCCTGCCAAATTCCCTTCTCCACTTCCCTAGAAACATCCTAGAGGTCATGTTCTTCTTCAAAACCAATTTTAGTGCCCTAAGATGAGGTCTCAAAGAGGCGCTTCAAAGAAGAGGTAATGTCCGTTACTGATTCTTTCAACAATATTTCTTTTTCCACTTATTCATCTTTTGTTGTTTCATTATGAAGTAATAAAATCAGTATCACTCATATACTAATATTTTATTATAAGTATGAAACAACCCTATTTCACCATCTATCCATCCTACGGAAAATGAAATCACCACGCGTGTGTACGTACAGAATACCGTCTCCACGCCGTGGTGTTTTCTATTTTCCACCACCCCCTTACGTGGATGGGTATAATGGTGTAAATAATAACTATATATTATTATTTTAAAGTGATATTGATTCTAAAATATTATACATACACTCAAATACAATTCCACGATCATGGGAACAATATCATTAGTTATGCGTACTTACGGAATATCGTCTCCACGATGTGATGCGACTCGTTCTACATGATTTTCATTTCATAATCATTACATAAATGAATTGAGTGAATAAATATGATATTTATTAGACTAATACCATTCTGGAAATGAGGTATCTATAACCTAAAAAAGAAGAATAATAATTTATTCGACAAAACACGCATAAGACCAAAAAGTAATAAACACCTGAATAACAAGTAGTAATGAAATATTACTAATAAGAAGCTATGAATATAACCATATATGATATCATAAAACTAAGTATGATTCTTCAATAAGTCAATAACATTATTTAAATAATTATATATGAGGTTCTAACACTTACGAAGCAAATCAGACCTAAGGAAAGGGAAAATTTCCCTATCTCATTTTTATCAGAGATTGTTTATACATTAGAATTTACTGGGGAATATTTATCATCCACATCCATGTTTCCTCAATGTGTAATATTTATATCCTTCTACAATTGTTTATATCCAATTTTACCCTTTGTTGAGTTTTTAGTAAAAGATATGAAAGAAATATTTTGTCATTTTTCGTATGAGATACTTTTTGACTTTTCCGACAAAAGTACGAGAAGAATGTTTTTTTAACATATACGACATGAATAGATTTTTAGAACATTATTTCCATGAAGATTCTTTTACATGTTTTCAAGTTTATTTTTAATCAACTTCTTTTATTTCAACATTATATGACATGTTAGGAAAGGAAATTGTTTTTGAAGTTGAAATGATATTTTCCTCAAGAATGGAATTCAAGTAGTTTATCAAAATTATTTTCCATCTAAGATATAATAGGGTTCTGTTTCTATCCCTATTATTACTTTGATGTGATTATGTTGTGATGGAATTATTTTTATGAATTCCTTTATCTTATATTAATTGTTTTATGATGTCACGATGTTTAAGAATCCCATTTTTATTACATGGGTTATGCAATGATGTATGATTTATGATTTTGAGGTACACATAATAATGGTATCATTATGAGATGGGTGGGACCTATATCTCCCTCCAATGAATGGGGTAAATATTTATATCTCATGAGATAGAAATGGATTGAATGGCAGGTTAAACCGGTTCAGTGAAACAGGACTGAAACGAGGAGTCAAGTCAGTTCAGAAATGGAATTTATCCGCTAAGATAGTCTTGGCTATGAGTCTTGACTACTAAGAAATGATTCAAAATGATTATGTCTGTAAGAAAAAATGTTTCAAGCTCTATATTATGATTATTGGGATTAAATTTCACTACTATGATTTATCCCATGTTATGAAATTATGATCTCTTTTTCCGGTTAAGATTTCTAAAATGTTATATTCTTATGAATATGATGTGATTGATATTTCTTTTGTATACCCTTACTGAGAATTTGAGCTCACCATTTTGAATGTTTTCTTTCCCTAGGTCAGGAAGAAGGTTATTAAGTATGATATGACAAAAGTAACTCTAGATATGATGAAATAAATGGGAGACAATGTAGATGCTTTATGAACCAGATGTTTATGTTTCCCAGTTTCTAAAGACACTATACCTATACGGTCCTTTCAGGTTTTGGTATATGATTTAATAAGTATACTTCAATTTTGAATTATTAACAATGTATGAAAAGTATGGGTCATTATAGTTGGTATCAGAGGAAAGGTATAGTGAAGAATTGGAAACTAGGATGTGAATGCCTTAGTAAGATCCCTAAGGATAAGTCTAAGCATAGAACACAATCTTATTGTTTTAGAAATGGCCATGAACAACCTATGATAACACCATAAGTGTGAAATTTAATTCTTGATTATGTGTTTTTTCTATTATAATTTGTGTTGATCACACTATTATTCTTGGTTTTAGTCAATGGCTGGAACCCAAAGGAATCGTGTTAATGCAGAATTTGATGGGCAATGCAATGATTGTCCCACTAAGCAACCAAACGTTATGGGAGATGGAATGGAAAATATTGTAGCCATAATCACACAACTTTCTCAAGATATAAATCATGCCGGACATCCAAACGAGCAAAGGAAGGAGCAACATTCTGTTGAATCCTTTATGAGGAAGCATCTACCCTCATTAAGCGGGTCTACTGATCCATTAGTGGCTGAACAATGGATCAGTACCACTGAAAATATATTTTCAGTTCTTCAATGTTCTGAACATGATAAAGTCATCATAGCAGTGTATCGTTTTGAAGGAGATGCTGACCAATGGCGGAATCTTATAAAAATTACGAGGCAAAGGGATGAAATTGTGTCCATGGAATGGGACGAGTTCAAGAACATATTTACCAATAAGTACTTCCCCCGTATTCTTCGAACAAAGATAGAGAAGGAATTTCATGAACTAAAGAAAAAGGATGATGAATCTGTTGGTACCTACGAAGAAAATTTTACAAGACTTGCAAGTTACTCTTTTGGTATTATTATCCAACCTGAGAGTAAGATCGATCAATTCTTTAGTGGATTAAAACCAAGTCTTTGAAGGGCGTTAGACATAAGGGACTTCAATAGCTATGAGGAAATCGTTCGATGTTCTCTCAAAGTTGAGATGGAGATTAGAGTAACACATTAGTAATATGGGTTTGATAAGAAGAGGAAAATGGAATTCAATGGAAAATATAAAGAGAACGCTAAAAAGAAGATGAGTTTTCCCTTATGATCAAAGTGTGGAAAGAAACATGTAGGAAATTGCATTAAGGGGACAGTAAAATGTTATAAGTGTGGAAAAGAAGGTCATCGGGCAATTGAATGTCGAAATAATGGGTAGAAGATATCTACTGATGCAAACAAAGGAAGGGATACACAGAATGAACCTACTACACTTCAATGTTTCAAGTGAAAGGAGATGGGGAATTATGCCAATCAATGCCCAAATCCAAGGGTTGATGATGATGATCAACGTCAACAAACTCTAAAGGCCAAAGACAATGGAAAGTCACATGCCATTACTATCGGCGATGTAGAGTATGACAACAAAGCGGTGAAAGGTACACTTACCATCAACCCTAAAGTAGAAAATGTTTTATTTGATTCTGGATCCACCCACTCTATTATTTCTGAAGAAGTTTCTAAGGGTATCACCGTATTACCTCAACAATTAGATGTTGAGTAAGCTGTGACAACCCCAAATGGCACAATAGTTGCATCAAAAGTTTATAATTCTTCTCTGATTGAAGATTGTGGGAATGTGATTCGTGCAAATCTTGTGATCCTTCCTATAGTGGAATTTTATGTTATTCTTGGCATGGATTGGATTTCTCTATATGGATCTCATATCAATTTCCAAAGAAGGGATGTCACATTTCATATTCCAGATCAATCTATGATCTTCAATCGATGCAAGGATGAACATAACCTTCTAGTGGAAATTTCATCCATCTTATGTGTCTTGATTTCACTAAATTAAGGTTATTTATCTCAAATGGTTGGTGAGAAACTCACGATTAAGAATATTCCCATTGTACAATAGTTTGATGATGCCTTTTTTGAGGAATTGTTGGGTCTTCCACCAAATTGTAAAGTCGATTTTTCAATAGAACTCGTACCAGGTACTTTGCCTATTTCAAAGACACCTTATAGAATGGACCCAATTGAGTTGCTGGAATTGAAGAAGCAACTCCAAGAGAATCTTTATAATGGATTCATACACCCTAGTGCATCAGCTTGGGGTGCACCTGTTCTGTTTTTTAAGAATAAAGATGGATCAATGAGACTCTTCATTGATTATGGAGAACATAATAAGATCACTATCAGGAACAAATATCCTCTCCCACGCATTGATGACATATTTGACCAACTACACGGAGCTCAATACTTTTCCATGATTGATCATCGTTTAGGGTATCATAAATTAAGGTTCAAAAGGGTGGATATACGAAAGACGTATTTCTGTACAAGGTATGGACACTATGAATTTATAGTGATTCCATTTGGTCTTACTAATGCCCCTACTATCTTCATGGATCTGATGAATAGAGCCTTTAGATAATATCTTGATCAGTTTGTGGTAGTATTTATAAGCGATATTCTAGTCTATTCAAAGAGAAAGGAAGAACATGAAGATCACTTGAGAATTATATTAAATACCCTGAGAAAGGAGAAGCTTTATGCCAAATTTACTAAGTGTGAATTTTGGCTTCAAAAAGATACATTTTTGGGTCACATAATCTCAAAAGAGGGGATATCTGTTGATCCAGCAAAAACAGAGGTTATCGAAAGATGGTCGAGACCAACAACAGTAACCGAGATCTGAAGTTTTCTTAGTTTGGATGGATATTATCGACGTTTTGGGAATTATTTTTCACGATTATCTAATCCACTCACCAATTTGACTTTGAAAGGAGTTACGTTTGTTTGGATGGAGGAATGTGGAGATAATTTCAAGGAGTTGAAAAGAAGGTTATCCAGTGCACCTGTGCTCACACTTCCTTGTAGTGGAGAAATGTTTGTGATCTATAGTGATGCATCCAAGAAGGGACTGGGGTGTGTTCTTATGAAAAATGATATGGTGATAGCTTATGCCTCACGACAGTTGAAAATCCATGAGAAAAATTACCCAACTCATGATTTGGAGTTAGCTGCGGTAATCATTGCATTAAAGATTTGGAGGCATTATCTTTATGAAGAAAGGTTTGATATTTATACTGATCATAAAAGTTTAAAGTATATTTTCACACAAAAGGAGCTGAATATTCTCCAAAGAAGATGGTTGGAGCTGATTAAAGATTACGACTGCTCAATTCATTACCACCCTGGGAAAGAAAACAAGGTGGAAGTGTATTAAGTCGAAAAGACCATGCTAGATTATCCTTGATAAGGATCACAAAATATCCAATATTTATGGATTTAAAAAGGATGGATCTTGGAATTATAATGGATGGGTAAAATCGTATCATTCTCAAATGAATGTTCAACCATCTATACATGTGAAGATTAAAGAGGAACAGAAAGAAGATGTAGAGTTACAAAAGATGGTGAGAAATGTTTTTGAATTTAACCTTGATTGTGATGGGATAATAATGATCAGGAATTAGGTTTGTGTTCCTCCCATCCCAGAATTAAAGGAGCTACTAGATGAGGCTCATAGTTCTTCATTCTCTATTCATCCTAGAAGCACGAAGATGTATAGGGACCTGAAAGAGTACTTCTGGTGGGATGGCATGAAAATAGATGTTTCTGAATATGTCTCTTTATGCTTGGTTTGTCAACAAGTTAAAGATGAGAGATAGAAGTCTTAGGGGATGTTACAAGCATTACCCATACCTGAATGGAAATGGGAAAACATCACTATGGACTTTGTCACTGGACTTCCTAAAATATCCAAAGGCAATAATGCTATCTGGGACATAGTTTACCATCTTACAAAGTCTGCAAACTTCATTGCTATTAGAGAGGATTTCTCTCTAGATCAACATTCCTGGATATATGTAAAGGAAGTGGTTAGATTGCATGGAGTACCACTTTCCATTATATCTGATTGGGATCCGAGATTTACCTCGAAGTTCTGGCGAAGTCTTTAGCATTCTCTGGATACAGAGTTGAGTTTCGGCACTGCTTATCATCATTAGACAGACGGTCAGTTTGAGAGGACAATTAAAACTCTAGAAGATATGTTGAGATCTTTCTCTATGGATTTCAAAGGTTGTTGGGATCAACACCTACCTTTGGTGGAATTTTCTTATAATAATAGCTTTCACTCCAGTATTCAGATGGATCCTTATGAAGCTCTCTATGGAATGAAATGCAGGACTCCAACTTGCTGGGATGAAGTTGCGGAAAGAAATATATTAGGACCTGATCTTGATGATGAGATGGCAGAAAAGGTTAGATCTATTCAAAAACACATAAGAGAATCTCACAGTTGGAAGAAAAGTTATGCCGACAACCGAAGAAAAGACCTAGAGTTTGAAGTGGGTGATAAAGTGTTCTTACTAATATCTCATAGGAAGAGAGTAATGATATATGGAAATAAGGGAAAGATGAGCCCTAGGTATATCGGTCCTTTCAAAATATTGGATCATGTTGGGAAGGTTGCTTACGGATTGGTGCTTCCACCAAATCTCTCCCAAGATCATGATGTGTTCCATGTATCTCTCTTGAGAATATACATACCTGATCCTTCATATGTACTGAGCTCAGAAGTTGTACTGCTGGAGCAAGATCTTTCTTATGAAGAACAGCCGATAGAGATTCTGGATCGTAGCGAAAAAAGTCCTACGGAACAAGACCAGTCGCTTGGTGAACGTTTTATGGAGGAACCACCAATTAGAAGAAGCTACATTAGAGCTTGAGGATATGATGAGGGAGATGTATCCTTAACTGTTTGTTACAAAGTGACGAATTTCAAGGGCGAAATTCATTTTAAGTGGGATAGAATGTAACACCCGAGACTTTTATGAGAAATATATTGATTTTATGTTATATAAATCATCAAAGGAATCTTTCACTACACCCAACACTAGCTTGGCTTGCTTTAATCACAACTGTGACCTTCCTCGATAGATTGCGTTGTACGCAATACCGATTTTCACTAATCAACGATATGCTATTAAAATGTTATTAAAACTAGCAGTTATGAATAGTAATACCCACTTTTTGAAAATTTTTAAATTATATTTTTCATGATGGACTTCATTTTTGGATTCAGAATATCGAAATTAGCCTAGGGTGAAATTTTATTATTTTTCTAAAAACTTTCAATTTTTGATTAATAGTGAAAACACTAGGTTACTATTTAAAAACCATCTTTTTATTTAAATAATTATTTATTTTATTTAAATTTATTTTAGGTCTAAATTGGTACATAATACCTATATATGTTCAATTCAATTCATTGGAGTCATTTTTTAATAATTTTAGATATATAAAAATTTTATTGAACTTTTCACCGTCTTTTACCCACCTCTAAGGACAATTTGCAAATTTAAATAATACTTATTTTTACCACTTATTTGAGTGGAATTTCAAAAACCCTAGATACACGGTTGATATCAAGGACTAAAATTTGTTTCAATGAGATGAAAATAATTTTTGGTAAATAGTAACTTTTTACTTTTTTTTACCACGGTTAAAAGTAAATAGTGTAATTAAGGATAAAAAACTTATTATTATTACCCTAACACATGTCATAATTCTATTGGATAAGTTTAATTATACCAAAAATACCTTAGGAATACAATATGACCATTTAGGCCCACGTGAATTAGATTAGGACATTTAATATTAAGTTATTTAAAGAAGGGTTAAAATAGTTTAAATCAATGTTTAAAAAATAAATCATTTTTAATATATGGTTATACATAAGATAAATTAAACTATAAGTAGTCATTAGAAATATAAAAATATTTCCTACATAATGGTATTTTATTTTTAATTTTTATACTTTAAATAATTTAATTTATTTAGGATACAATGATGATGCAGTAATTTTGTTATTAATGAAATATTTACATAATTGATGTTATAAATACCCAAATAAATGTAATTTGAGCCTTTTAATGAATTAAACTAATTTTCTAGGTTAACATTACATGTTAGTATTTATTTTGTTAAATTTTTTCGAACTTGTCAAAATGATATGATTTTCACAAAAATCAATTACAAAATAGTGTCAAAATTGACATAAAATAGTTTTTAAAACAAATATTATATTATTAATTTTTATTTTTTTCCTAAAAATATAAGGTTTGGACCAGATACTTATATCATGATATTTGTATCATTAATGGACCACTTGAGGGTATCTTGGATATATATGGTATGTTTATTAACTATATAATATAAAAATACAAGGTGACATGGTAAATGTCAATCTAATTAACTAAGAGTTAAAACTAAAAGATAAGATTAATATAATGACGCAAACTTGTCAAAATTCTATTGGATGAGAGGATTGCAACCCATCACCACCTTAGCTTCTAAATAAATCATTTTTGAGCTATTAAAAATTGAATATGAATTTATAATAAAATAAAATTTTTAGTTTTTCCTAAGGTGCCCCTCTCCTCCCTTATAAAATGGCACCTCCTTCCTCTCTTCCTCACACCACTTTGAGCATTCAAGCTCGGAAAAACCCTGCCAAATTATCTTACCCACTTCCCAAGAAACATCCCAGAGGTCCTGGTCTTCTTCAAAGACCAATTTTAGTGCCCTAAGAGGACGTCTCAAAGAGGCTCTACAAAGAAGATGTAATGTCTGTTACCGATTCTTTCAACTTTATTTCTTCTTCCACTTCTTCTTATTAATTAGTTGTTTCATTATGAAGTAATAAAATTAGTATCACTAATATACTGATATTTTATTATAAGTATGGAAAACCCATATTTCACCATCAATCCATACAATGGAAAACAAAATCCTCGCGCCTACGTACGTACAAAATACCATCTCCACGCCGTGGTGTAATCTATTTTCCACCACCCCACTTGGATGAGTATAATGGTGTAAATAATAACTATATATGACTATTGTAAAGTTATATTGATTCTAAATATTATACATACACTCCAATACAATTCCAAGATCATGGGACCGATATCATCGCTCGTGCGTACGTACGAAATACCGTCTCCACGATGTGATGTGACTCGTTCTACATGATTTTCATTTCATAATGATCACATAAATTAATTGAGTGAATAAATATGATATGTATTACACTAATACCATTCTGGAAATGATTTATCTATAACATAAAAAGAATAATATGAATTTATTCGACAAAACACGCATTAGAACAAAAAGTAATAAACACCCGAATAACAAGTAGTAATGAAATATTACTAATATGAAGCTAATAATATAACCATATATGATATCATAAAAATATTTATGATTCTGTAATAAGTTAATAACATTATATAAATCATTATTCAGGAGGTTCGAACACTTACGAAGCAAATCAGACCTATGGTAAGGTAAAATCTCGCAATCTCATTTTTATCCGAGATTGTTTATACTTCAGAATTTACTGGGGAATATTTATCATCCACATCCATGTTTCCTCAATATGTAATATTTATATCCTTATACAATCTATTATATCCAATTTTACCCTTTGGTGAGTTTTTAGTAAAATATATGAAAGGAATCTTTTGTCGTTTTTCGTACAAGGTAATTTTTGACTTTTCCGACAAAAGTATGAGAAGAATGTTTTTTGAACTTATAAGACATGAATGGATTTTTAGAACATTATTTCCATGAAGAATCATTTAAAAGTTTTCATTTTTATTTTTAATAAACTTCTTTTAGTTCAAAATTATATGACATGTTATGATTGGAAAATGTTTTTAAAGTAGAAAGGACATTTTCCTCAAGAATGGAATTCAAGTGTTTTATTATAATTATTTTCCATATAAGATAATATAGGGTTCTGTTTCTATCCCTATTATTACATTTATTTGATTATGTTGTGATGGAATTATTTTTATGAATTCCTTTATCTTATATGAATTGTTTTATGATGACACGTTGTATAAGAATCCCATTTTTATTACATGGGTTATGCAATGATGTATGATTTATGATTTTGTTGCACACATAATAATTGTATCATTATGATATGGGTGGGACTTATATCTACTTCCATAGGATTGGGTAAAGATTTATATCTCATGAGATAGGCTTGGCTGGAATGGCAGGTTAAACTGGTTCAGTGAAACAGGACTGAAAAGAGGAGTAAACTCGGTTCAGAAATGGACTTTGTCCGCTAAGATAGTATTGCCTAAGAGTCATGACTACTAAGAAATGATTCTCTATGATTATGTGTGTATGCCACAATGTTTCATGTTTTAAGTTATTATTATTGGGATTACATTTCACTACTATGATTTTTCCCATGTTATGAAATTATGATCTATTTTTCAGGTTAAGATTTCCAAAATGTTATGTTCTTATGAATATTATGTGATTGATATTTCTTTTGAATACCCTTATTGATAATTTAAGCTCACCCTTTTGTATTTTTTCATTCCCTAGGTTTGGAATAAGGTTATTAATAAGTATATTCTAAATTGGACTCAAGATATGATGAAATAAATGGGAGACAATGTAGATGCTTTATGAACTAGTTGTTTATGTTTCCCAGTTTCCAAAGACAATATACCTATATGGTCCTTTAATTGTTTTTTTAATATGTTGTAATAATTTTTCATGAATTTTGAAGTACAAAAAATGTATGAAAAGTATGGGTCGTTATATTTTATAAAGGAATGATTAGTGTAATGAGGTTTCACTTATGCTAACGTGAGGATTGAAAACAAATTCAGTTTTGATCCTTCTAATTCCTCATATTCAAAACATTATGTACTATATTTCTTTATCTGTTGGTCTAGGATCTATATTAATGTAAGGGATTAAGGTGTATAATTTTGGGTCAAGTCTACCATTACCTTGTAAGGTGAAATATGTGACACATAACATAGATTTGGAAGTTTTGGTCTACACCCAGATGTGTTGGTGACATTAACTCTTCGATAAAAGTTTCGTTGTATATATGAAAAAAAGAGCCTTTGATATAACTTCTATCATAAGAATATCAACATGAGGTATGGATATTGTGGTAAAGTACATGGAAATCATCTTTGAGATGACCTATATCCTTAGTAATACAAAGTTAAATGATTATTATCATAGTAGGAAAACCCAAGAAATGTTGAATCATGGTGAGTGAAATTTGTTAGAGTAATGGAGTCAGATGTGTTTGATGGTGGAATGAATTTTGGATTAATATAGGGATCTGGGAACTATAAAATGAGTTCCTTCATTTATCACAACTTCATTAGTGGGATAGGTGAATATTGGATAATAGTTGGATCCTGAGTCTGTGGTGATGTAAGAATGATTGGCAGGAGGTGACAGAATACTTGGATGGTTAGTAGATGATGACAACATGATCATAATACATGGGTAGATTGTAATTCCTAACTCTGTGGGATATGGGATTATGTGATATTATTATTATTAATAATTTTTAGTTCACATTGTGTATAATAATATGTACTATGATATCAAATGTCAGTTCTAATGAATTGACGTAAAGAGAGACACATGCGGTTTTTTTATGATTACTTGCATACTAGTGGGTATATTCCTAGAATTATCTGTGAAGTATTTTTATTAAGACCATTCTAGTTCAAATGTGGAATTATGATTTCATGATTATTTAAATCATGATGGTGTTAACCTAAACCCAAAGGGGTCGATTACATTTTGGGTGATGATTGACTAGTTGATGAATACTTTTCATTTCTTCTCATTCCGTGAGCCAAATTCCACTAATATGTTGGGTAAGTTGTATTTATGGGATAATATATTATATTATCGAGTTCCACAGTGGATTTTATCTATTTTTCAGGATTGTATCATGTTGCATTTTTTTCCAGGCTAAAATTAGGTTTTAGATAATAAGCTGAAAATATTAATAGTGCATCATCCATATATTGATATTAAATCAAAAATAGAAATATAGATATTGAAGTATATGTTGTAGAAATGAATCATTTATTTTTTTTAGGATTCATATGATAATATTGATTTGTTTTAATTCATATAATGTTTTTCCATAATTTTATTTGGATGGAACATTCTAGGAAATTAAATAGTTTGTTATGTATTACATTTCTATGTTTGACTGTAATAGGTGAGGTAGCTATTGTGTGGAAGAACATTGTACATTATACCTCCAAGAGTGTGAAAATAAGATTAACATAACAACCTATTATTTCTAGAATCGATCAGATTCTATGAGAATGAGTTGACCCTTTTATTCTTAGTGGGAGATTAATTTTTAATGCAGGTGACTCCTAAACATATGAATTGAGGGATATAGAAGAATAGAATAATAGCACCAGGATCTATGGGACCATTAAATATTTATAATAATATCAGAACTATGTATTTCATTATATATCTTTATCCCTTCTACATGGTTATTAAGAATTATATTCATGTGTCTCAACAACAGAGGTACATGCTTGATCATGTGCACACAGTCACATATGAGGATGTCGAGACATATATCATGCATTGTATATGTAACCCTAGGTGTGGTTTTTATACCATAAAGAAAAGGAATTATAAAAAATATAGAGATTCATTTTCATGATCCTTTGATACCTTGTATGAATTTATGAATAATCATGGCATTGGGGGTCTGATATTCACATTTAGTGTCATGAGTTATTCGTGTAATATATATAGAGATGATTATTGTAGAGAGAACCCTTTAGAGGGGAGTATATAAAAGGCCTTAATTTATTTCAAGTGTGTTGTGATTAAATTTTATATTTAATTCAATTTTTGATCTATAAATTTAATGTGAAGAGTTCTAGGGGATTAAGGTGGGGTTTGGATAGATTTTAGACAATTTTATGGATACATAGTGGGTTCATGGTTTTCATAAACCATGATGATTCTATAGGAAATAGTGTGTCTTGAAGAAATGAAACATGAGATAGAAATCGATTAAGGTTCACGATTTGAAAAAATAAGTGACTGCTCCTTGATACCATGTAACTCATTCCTATGAAAAAATCAAAATTGGAGCATGGTTTTAAAACCCAGGACATTTCTCAAAAAGGCAGTGAACCATGAAATATTTGTGAATGTTGTGTCTAACCTTGATACCATTCAATGTTTATAAGAATCAATCATCCAAAAACCCATTTTAATTACCATTACCACTTTATTTTACACATTATAATTCCCAATGGAATTTATGTTAAACATTGTGATTCCAAATGCCTCCCTCAATGGTCACCTATTCATCCCAGACCAATTTCAAAAAATCCAACCATATTGGGGATCAGGTAACTATGTTATGTGACACATGAACATTCAATATTGATGTTTATTATATATATAAATCAATTCCATTGATAAAAAACAATTTATAGAGATTTTTTTGGTGAGATATTTATATTTTCATTCTATTTAATAACGATTTCATGGGTCATTATTATGATGGTGATAGGTAATAAAAATGTGGTCTATCTATACTCAATCTAAAATATAACCTGGTTTGTGTATAATGATAGGTATACTTATATAAACCCTTATATATTTGAATGTATGTTTTTAAATATCATTTTTATGCCAAGATGTTATTGATTTGAGATTGATCCTTTGATTTCTTGGAGTGCGGCCACTATTTGATTAGAGATCGAGTGTGTCTTGAGTATCAATCCTTGATTGGTCTCCATATTTATTATGAACAAGATAATTGTTTTATGTTCCATATTATTTTGGGATTCGTATACTCATGTTTATTTTCAATGATACCTATATTAAAGAATATGTTCTAACTATTCTTGACATGGATCACATGTGTTTGTGTATCCCATTATACCCATATATGATGATCCATTCCAAGATGGTTCATATCTATCTTAATTAAAAAGTTTGATTTTTATCACATATACTTTTAGGTTACTACTAATTCTCACAATGAAGTGTTATGTTTTCCAAATATATATTCTTCTCTATTATTTGTGATTATCAATCCATGGATGAATTGTTTGTAATGATTCATTCCTTATCATGCTGTTACTTTTCCACTTTTAGAAGTGATAGGTGATCTATGGAGGATTGAGAATGTTCATTAGTATTTGGAGTTGCAGAAAAGCTACATGTGGATATTCACATCATGAAATCCTGAATCATGATGTGAGTTAGTGTTATGAGGATTATGAAGCCGGTGGTTCATGACATGTATTTATCAAACCCCAAAGAATACAATAAAATAATATAGAACTCACATTATGATTGCGGAAAGATATATAATTTTTATAGGTTTGATGATTGATACTATTTCCCTCAGAAAACACTATTACTCATATTTAGAGGTGAACAATTGATTCCTTTGGATGATTTTTCATCCCCTCTACTTTGGCATTTATTAGTTGGTTTGATAGTTTTCCACTGGAAATAAATGTTATTTTTTATAGTTTCAAAATGTTATACTTCTATAAATTCACATAGATGATAAATATTTTTTATGGTGTCTATCGGTTACTTTTTATGATTTCCGCTTAATGTAGTTTAGGTTGGTCATTGGATTCCTAATGTGGTTGTGGATTTTGTGTTATTTCTTCTCCATCAAATCGTTCACAGTGATTAGAAAATATTTTTAATGTTTTTTGATGTTTATTATATCCACATTTAAATGAATAATGCAGATATTTCATTATTTTCCATTTCTATAGGTGGATATTAATTTTTTTCATAATATAGAAAAATGAAGTGGAAAATATGAAATTAATGGAGATGGGGACAAAACACATTCTTTTTCTACTCAATGAATATATTGATGACATTACACACACATTTTATCATTATTGAATATAAATGTTGTTGGTTTCATTTTTTGATTTTAAGATAATTTGTGTGAGGCACTTATTGTATTTTTTAATATATCAC
Source organism: Viscum album (assembly GCA_963277665.1). Lineage (NCBI taxonomy): Eukaryota > Viridiplantae > Streptophyta > Magnoliopsida > Santalales > Viscaceae > Viscum > Viscum album. The sequence continues at coordinate 1,872,085,266 of OY728159.1, forward strand.
TCTGAATAAAAGTCTAAATAATGTATATTTAGTGAATAATAGGATTCCCATCAAATTATGTTTTTTGTGAGATTAAAAATAATCAAAAAAAATAATTAAATTGATATAATACAATTAATAAATTGTAGAATTTAGAATATGTTGTTGTTTTTGGTTGTGCTTGTTGTGTTTTCTTACATGATTTGGGTCATGGTACGGTGATATTGGTGACCAGCTGACATCTGAAAATAAATTTTTTATTATGTTTGATGTAGTTTCAGGTCATGTGATGCAATTTTGTCTATTGTGATATATGGTGATGATGTGCAGTGGTTATGGATGTGTGATGTGTTGTTTGTGTTTTGTGGTAGTTTTTTTGTGTGGCAGTTGAGGCATAAGGTTTTTGTGGTGAGATGGCATGTCTTATGTGTTGTTGTGGTGATGGTTGTCTTGGAAAGGATTAGAATTTGTGTGGCTTTGTGGTGTTAGGATCCCAATTATACATGTGATAAAATGAAATTATAAAATAAAATTTCTTGTGGTGGTAATTGAATAATAGTGGCTTGATTCAAATGTGTTTTTTAAATAATTTGGTTGATGAATTAAATTGGTGTGTTAATATGACTTAAATGGCTTAGTAAATAAAAGTTTTTGGAAATTAGTTAAATCAGGAAAATGGTGAAATATATGAATGAACTTTTAAATGTGTGACATGTGTGGTGGTTTTATGGTTATTAAATATAATGGTGGAAGAAGTTTTGATGGATGATGTGTGGTTCGATGGTGGTGTTGTGGTGTGTATAAGTTTTTTTCATTATGAACTCATGTCTTGGGTATTTGGAATTATCTATATATCATTGATTTTTATGTTACATCTATATAAACCCCCAACAATCTAGATAACTATAAAAATTCCCAATGGTTTTGGGTTCTCAATGTTTTCCTAGAAATCGAGTATACTGGTGATATGGATGGATGGCTACACCATTTTCAATGATCTTCCTTCAATAGTGATTATAAGGGTTATAGATGATGAATGTCCAGTAGTGGTGGACCATGAATGTTTGCATGAGATGTGATGTTATGAAGAAATTATGTGATGTGGTATGTTGTTGGGAGATACAATTCGGTTTATGCCCATCACATTCATGATATCGTACAACCATGTTTGTCTAACAAGACATAGTGTGATTTCTTAGCTGTCTTCAGGCGAGATGTGATGTAGAAGCTTGTTTCCTTCAGACAAGATATGATGTGATGATTCATAATGTAATCACTGGAATCTATAATTTTTTTGGTGGGTTCGGTATGGATTCCTCTTGACCCAGATATGATATGTGTTGTGGAATTATATTTATTTAAGGGATGAGAGAATAATATATTCATTGTTGGGGCGTGAGAGTGTAAAATCAATGCAGATGTGACTACATGGTGCCTTCCATTTATATGTTTATGATAATAAATTGTTATATTGTATGCATGATTTTTTAGAGATCTATAGTGAGGCTTTGTTTGTTATATAACTTATCTAGGTGCATATTGGATATACTATTTGTTCACTATATCATCAGCGTGTTGTTTTTACATGTTTTCTTGAGATATTGTGAATAATTTCACTATGTTTACATGTATTCTCACCATACATATATAAACTATTTTTATGATTCACAACGGTATTTTGGAATCATTCTAGTCATTTCTATCTATTTTTGGTATCTAATGTTGTGTCACTTCTATAGGTCTTTTCTTTTGGTATTTTGCTTATATACTTTAATTTTTTTAACATTGTTCCTTCATTTTGGTTTGTTTTGGAATTACATTCTATTTTACATTCTAGAGTTTCTTGGAGGATTTTTTCATATCTCCTAATCTTATATGGTTATAGAGGAATTCCCTCCATTAATGATATTTTTATACCCTCTGTGCCTATCACCAACTCAGAGCCAACTGGTTACCAGACTCAGGGTTCATTATATCTCTTCAACCATTGGAAACCCATGAGTTGTACATTTGGAGGTAGGGGTTCAAGAAATAGTGGTATCATATCTTCTGGTTGAATGATAAGTTGGATTATATATTTATAAACCAATTTAATTCATGGGATGGTAGGGTGGTAGTCTAATATATCCATGGTGCATGACATAGGCTGGGGAAACCATCTAGGACACGTGATTTTATCCACCCACCACATAATCTGGTCCATTTACTTGAAATTATAAAAGGGACAAACGAGGATGACATGTTGATAGGTTATATAGCTAGGAGAGGTACATTCATCATAATTGATTTTATTTTTTTATTGATAGTTTTATTGTGGGGAGTAAGTTGGATAAATGTATTAATTAAATAATTAATGATAAAATTACATGATACAAGGCTTATGAATCATCCATACATTCCATGAATAAATCATGGTCATCATCTATGAGTGGATTATTTGGTTGAGGTTTATAAGTATGATCATGTTGATCAATATAGGAATGAATTGATATATGAGGATGATGGAAGGAAGTGGTTATTGCATGCCTTTTAGGGGTAGTGTTTAGAGAATAATAATGATAAAAGCCTATATCATGAGATATATCATTCATTGGAGGAGTTCGAGATCTATATTTTTATAACTTCGGCTCAGGATGAGTTTTTGCTGTCATTTTAATTTGATCAATTGTTATCAGATATGTCTCAATGGTGGATATGTTATCTTGATGATTGAAAGGAGGAATATGTATTGTGGATATAAATTTAGAAATAATTCCCTTAATTATTTGTATTGTTAATTATAAAAGATGTGAAGTGGTTGGAGTTTATCTTCATTTGGTAGGGTATACTCAGTGTGTAAGATCTTCAGTTTAGATCAAAGATCCTCTGGATGGTTTCTTCTAATTAATTTCCTAATGACGAGTCTAGAGCATGCTGTTTGGAGGAGGATCTGTACGTAGTGATCAGGTATAAGGTCACCCTAATTACACTTTCTATGTTCAAAGATATGAAAATTAAGGTAGAGTTTATCTATATAATTAATTCATTGTAATTTTAGCCTCAAGATATATTCTACCTTGGAGTATCAAGGAGAATATATTTTGGTAGGGGGTCATTGTAGTTACAGAAGTTGAGGCTTCGATTAGTTGGAGACTAGAAGCCACAAGAGTTTTACCATCCCTTTGGGACAAGGGGATTCTAATAAAATACTATGGGATTCCAATTTCTAGGATATGTTGTTATGTTATAAGTTATCCATTAGGATCACTGTCAAATCATTAATGGAGACCTGTTTCATTGGGGCGTTTGTGCCCCATTTTGGAAACAAAAATAGAAATATTTGGCATCGAGGCAATTCCAGAGGTAAGGAATATTTTCACTTGTTTTCAAACTATTGGAAGATGGTGTGTGCACATGGACACGTAGTGATGAAACCATTACAAAGGAAACTAGGATATAGTGTAGTCAATAGGCCGATAGTAGAGAGATAAAGGAGATGGTCATTGTCAGTGGCATGCTCTAGAGGTAGTGGTTCCAATAGTTTAAAAGGTTTTTTGAGGTATGATTAATTTATTATCAACATTTTTAACTTTGATAAATTTGGGATACACTCACTATTTATTTTCTATCTCTTTGTTTAATTATTCAATACTTGATTTGGCGAGACATCTAGTTCCCTAGGTGTTATTTACACAGGTTGGAGTTCAGAATGCATAGATTGATGTGTTCTAGGGTTCTAAACTGGTGATGGGGTAACAACAATAAATGGGGGATTTATACATAAAAAATATACAACTATAAAAAGTTATCCTAGTAATAATTTTATTATTTCATGATTGAATTTATCAAATGTTTCAAGGGGTTATTTGTTTTTTTAATCTAGAAGAACATTGAATGTCATTCGTTATAAAGTGATGTTATCATATGTGTAGAAGATAGTTGAATCCCCTATTGTCTCATTTTGAATAGATATAAATGGATTCTCATGTAGAGTGATTTCCTTGGGTTGTGAAGGAGTTCTTAGATTTTTTCATGGATGATTTTTTAAAACTTAATCCACAACATGTAGTTGAGTTTTGGATTGACATTCAAATAGAAAAATATTCAATTTTGATGGGTCCTTAAAAAACTTCTCATATTGATCTATGTGGGTTGAGTTTGTAGGTGTATTATAAACATTATAGGGGGTTTATCTAATTTAGTGTGTCTCCTTGGGGTGCCACAATGTTGTTAGCCAATATGAATGATGGTAGTCTATGTTTGTGTGTAGAATACTAATGTTTGACTTAGGTGCCACTCAAGAAACATTACCATTTTATATGGATCGAAGAAATGTTCAACTATATTAGGGGATATTGTTAGTTTTTAATAGTCTAATTGTGGTCCAGATATCATCATATGACTATATCCTAAAGACTACCTTCAAGTGAAGGTATTGGAACTTTGACTTCATGGTCATAACATTTTGTAACATGAATGCATCATTCATGTTCATAAGGATTATAAAGTTCTTATTCCAAGTGTTCCTAGACATGTTCCTCCTTAGGTTCATCGATGATTTTTTATGTACAAGACGTTAGAGAATATGTACACTATGCTTCTTAGAGTTATTTTTTAGGTCCCTATACACCATAATCACTATTTAAACCAATATAAGTGAATATTCTAGTTGTGAGAGGGGACAATAATAGAAATGTTTTTTAATATAAATGTAGTTTCTATTTATTAGTTAGAGATAATGGAATATATATCATGGATATCACCCAAGACTGTGTCATAACTGCATCTTATTCATGGTCAGACATGATATTATCCATGATTTGTGTCTAATTTTTGTTGGGTTTCTTCCCAATTAAAAACATTTAATATAAAGGGCCATGATTTATATTGGAATGACTAGTATCATGCGATATTAGATTACCGAAATATAGGTTAGTCAATTACTTAGTGCATCAATTTCTAATGTAAAGGGAGATGTTTTTGGTTTTCTATGATTATTACTATAAGGGATATGGATTAATGTTCATAATGTGAAGGGAATTAATATATTATAGTTCTAGAAAATTACTTCCCCATGTGTGTAACTATTCTTCCCATTATTTTTATCCTGTGAAAATCATTTTTTCACTGAGGTTGTTGAAAAATTACCTTGTACGCAAGTTCATTGTGGTTTTCGTGGACCAAAAACTCTTGAAATAATACTTCTCTCAATTGGTTTTCAATATTCACATGCAGATGTTGATCTAGTTTATTTAGGATTGTGATTTTTATGTCTCGAACACACCATAGAAGGGAAATGTTGTTTTTGATGGGTTGAGTCTTAAATTTTAACGATATATGGTTCAAGAGTTTGAAGGTGATTAGAATGGTGTGGAAGAGCAGGAAGTGAAGAATCATGAAGTTGGGGGGACTATTATTTGAGGTTATCATCATAATATGAACATAGGTTCATATTTTATTCTATAGGTGGAGTCTTGTTGTGGATACATAAAGGCTAAGGTGATGTGGGGTCATGTTTTTTATGGTTATGTTGTTGTGTGGGGTGTTTGTGGTAGTTTTGGTTTGGTGTGTTTGTATGGTCTTATTTAAGGTGTAATGAGATTATTTTGATTTATCTATTAGGATAGTAATTCAGACCTTCTTCTTTATTTTTTTTGTATTTCTCTCTTGATGATGAGAATCATTTTAGAAGTGTCTAATGTAATGGTTTATTCCTTCCTAGCCCATTACACTAACCATTTTGATAGTCAAAGGTGTTTAGAGGATGCTTGAGGTGGTTTTGTGGGAGTTTTAGCAACATCAAAACAACAACATGAGATTTATTTTAGAAATTCTTCATTTAGGATAAGAGTTTTATTTAGAAGCTTGTGAATTTGGTGATTCATGGCATGTATTTCTCGAACCATGTAGAATAGAGGACATTAATATGGAATTAATTTTATAAATTGGGAGATATATAAACTTTTTATAATTTTGAAAATCATAAATATTATTCTCATATGGATTTGTTTCACTCGATTTTCTGGTGAACCCTAAAAACATTTAGATTCTTCTTTTAGCCCCTCTCCTCAGATATTGATCTATTGGTTTTGGTTGTTGTTCATTGGTGATCGGGGGTGAGTTATTTTTATTTCCCATCATTCTTCTATATGTGATTCAATATGGTGGTGTAGTTTTGGATTAGGCTATTATTAGGATTATTTTTTATTATCCCATGATTTAATTTACATTGATTATGAGTTTCCTTCTCTGTTTTTGTTGTTTTGGTTTATTTTGTAATCACTATGTGCTTTGTAGTGATTCAAAAAATATGATTAAAAGCAATGGATCATTTTTCTCTACCTATTTATGTGAAACATGTGTGGATTTATTGATTTTCCCTTCCATTGTATAGATATTAATGTTAAAATTAATATAGATAATGAAATGGAAAATATGATGTTTATGGGGATGGGGATTAATCACATTTTTTTCTATATGATGATATTGTGTTTGGTTGTGGTACATAATGAAAATCAGGGTATTTTTAAGTATTGTGTGTGTTGTAGATATTATTTTTTAGACCCCTACAATGTTTTTGTTTGATATCAAGCTATATAAAATGATAAATGACATATAAATTGTTATCAATTCATTAACCATGGGAAATTTTTTTTAGAAATCCCATGTTAAATAAAATTTAATGTGATGTAATCCCTTTAAAAAATTATGGAATCCAGAATTTCTTGTTCTGTGAGGATGTGCTAGTTGTAATACATTGCATGATGTGGTTTATGGTGTAATAATAGAGGTGGATATATGGGTTGTTAAAATAATTGGGGTTCGGATATTCAATTTGGTTGGTTGGTATGGGATATAATGTAGATAGTCTTCTGATGTGGTGCTTATGTTGGGGTTGTTGAGGTTGTGTAATGCGGTTCAATTTTGTGTTTATTGTGTTTTGTGGTAATATGTATGTGTTGTGGAAGAGATATATGGTTTTTAGGGAGAGATTTCCATGATGATGTGGTGTTGGGGTGATGGTTGGTGTGTGATGGATTATATGTTTTGTGTTGTGGATGTGTTAGTATCTCGACTAGCCATGGAAAAAAATGAAATGGTATAATGAAATTTATTGGGATGGTAAATGAATAGTAGTGGGGAACATATATTTTGGGTTATTTTGCTAAATTAATTTGGATTTTGAATTAAATGGGAGTGTTAATGTGAATACAATGTACTAGTAACTCGTTTCTAGTGTAAATTGGTTGAATCTTGATAATAGTTAAATCTGTAAATGAAAGTGGGAATCTGTGACTTTTGTAGTGGTTGTGTACTTATTAAAATTACTGGAGTTGGTGGTTTTTATTATTAACATGTGTTTTAGTGGTGATTTGATGGTTTCCACTATTTTTGTTGTTTTGAACCCATTGTCTTAGAATTATGTCAAATCTATATATCATGTATTTTTATGTTACTTATATACATGACCACCCGAGTTGGATAACCTTACCAACACCCACATGTTTTGTATTGTATGAGTTGCTCAAACACCCTAGATGGTGATGATATGGATGGTTGAGTATACTCTCTTCCTACATCTTTCATCACATTCATGATACCGTACTACTCTGGCATTGTGATCATACATGGTGTAATGTCCTGGATATCTTTGGGTAACATGTGATATGGAGGCTCAGGTGTCATTGAGTGAGATTTGATGTGACCATGCAAAACTCTATCACTGTATGATAGTCCTTAAGAGGGTTGAGGTTGGTAGGGATGTGTCTCAACCCCCATCAGTGATGTGTTGTGATATGTTATGTAAGCAAGGGACGGGAGAACAAGACATTCAACATGGGTGTTAGAGTGATAATTTAGTGTGGAAGAAACTATGGGGAACCATTGTATTTTATTTTTATGATACAACATTACTATATTGGATGATTGATTTAGTTATCAAGACATAGTGAAACTGGGATAGGTAAATTTCCAATTTATGCACTTTTGGGTTTTCTTGTTTGTTTACTTTTTCATTAATATAATTTTTTCACATGTGAACATGAGACCTTTGGTATGAATCTATTGATTATAAGTGTATTCTCCCCCTACATATATAAACTTTTTTCAGGTTTCCAATAGGACTTTGTGGCCTAAGCTATACATTTATATCTTCGGTTTGGGGCTGCATTTGATTTTCTACTATTAGACATCTCTTTGGTAATTTTACTTATAGACTTTTATTTATATCAATTAACAATGATAATACATTTTGAGATATTTTTGGTTATTTTTTTATATTACATGATACATTTCATTGGTTTTTTCTCCTATATCCCAAACGTATATTGTTATAGAGTAATACCATCCATTTTGTATATATTTATAACCTTGATTCTTATAACCAACCTAGTGCCTAAAAAATCTAAAATTGAGGGTCGTTATCTATCTTCCTTCATTTCAATCTTATGAGTGGAAACTTTGGATGAATAATTCATGAATTTTTTTCTTTTACTCAAAATATGTGGAATTTTGATATATAGATATCCATTGGAGGGGGAGTGTGAACCACATGTGATGATGAAGATGATATACCTGAACACCAGATAAGGACATAGAATTCATGATGCCCGATCTAAGGCGAATGTGATGGGGTTTGATGGACTTGTATCTCGACTATTGGTATATATTCAATATGATGATCTTTAATCTTTACCAATGATGGAAAAAAGTTGTGATGACAATGTGACCAAATATGGAATGAAATCCTTGGAATTACTCAATGATTATGAATTACATTCATATAATTCTTCAAGAATTGAGTTTAAACATGTATGTTCGTGGATTTTTGTAGCTTAATTATCTGCAGAGTTCTCAACATATTCTTGTAAATGCCTTATTTCACAATTTCACTAGTCATGTCATACAGTGTATATATGTGTGAACTCCTATTACGGATGAATTTGTGACACCCTAGTTGATTTTACAAAAAATAGTATGTTCATCTCATTGAATATTCATACATCATGGTTATGGACTGGGATACAATTTCATAAATCCATGCTGGGGTTTACAATAAAGAACACTTAATGATTTTAAAGGGAATGATTCAATAAAATCAATTTTCATTTATATATTTTATTATCATTCCAAATATAAAAATATTATTTTTTGATTTTTTATTTGATCAATTAATTTTTTAACATCTAATAAAAATATTATCTTAGGACAAATATTTTGGTTTATTTAAAAATAGTCAATTTTTAGATCAACAGTAAAAGTATTTGTTTGACCAATTGTGTGATATTATAATTTTCTAAGAAAGACCTAAAATTTTATTAGACATTTTACTAATAAAATATTTTATTAAAGAGAAAAACGATGAATTATAAAATTTCAGTCTTCATTTATAATAACTATGTTTAATATTTTCGAAACATTAGAAATATTTTCTAATAAAAACAAGTTTTTATGTTTTATTTGAATAAAATAATATTCTGGTAAAATCTAAATATTCTCTTCCTTTAAGGACACATAAATATATATTTTATAATAATCCAACATATATCATGAAAATTAAATATAAGGATAATTTTTTCAAGAACATATATTTTAATCATAACATATACACTTTCTATAATTGAGTATTTATGTGTTACCATAGATAATATTAAAATCGTGTTTCCTTACAAATATAAATTTCATGCGATAGTATTTATTTATTTTTTTAAATATTTGTTATATATAATTATTAATAATGGTTATATTATATCTAATAATTAAAAATAAATTACTCTATTAAAAATGTCTTAACATAGAAAAACCAAATATTATAAAAGTGAAAATTCAAACAGATAAATAATAGAAAACATATTTAATACGTGTGTTAAAATGATGTATTATGTGACTGTTAACCTTATCATTCCCCCACTCTATTATTATAAATTTTTTTAGTCTTAAAAACATGTGAATGTAGTTTCCTATTTTATTTATGTTGAAATATTTTTAATAATGTAATTATCACCAATTATAAAATGTTCCTTTCACCACCCCTTCAAGACCACTAAAATAAATAAATTTCATATTGAATCTCAAACAATTTTCATTCCACTATAATTCACTGACTTCTTTTGACCCTATATTAAAAGTATATTAAATTAATACCTCTATTTACAAGGATCAATCTAATGGAATGCCCATGTCCCCATTGATATTCAAGCGCTATAGTGGAAGTCATGAATTAATGTTTTTAAGATGATTTTAATCTATAACAAGTACATAAGGGACATTATTATGGTATTATAATATATAATGTTCATTAGTATTCTAAAATAACTACCATGTAATCTGGGCCTCAAAGACTCTAGACCAAAAGGATTTTCATATTGTGGGTGATTATTGTGAAAATAAAAAATAATTTGAAATTTATGTAAGTTTATATAGAATAATACCACATTGTATCAAATTTAATTTGATAAATTAACTATCTTCAACACTAGACCCTATAATATAGGTTTGGGTCACATCACTATAGGAATTATTTTATTGATCCATAAAGGATTTTCAAAATTTATCCGAAAAATCCTTCTTTTGTTTTACATTATCCTCATTAGATAATTTTAAAACATGTATTGATATGAAATTATTATTATTAATTATTTGGAAGATCCATTTTCTTTAAAAATTTTATTATACTTACATAACATACCACATTTTTCATCCTTAATGATATTTTGTTTTGATCATCCAATAATACGTTATAATTTTTCTTATTAAGATTTGACAAAATGTATTCCGTATTTTATTAATTGAATATTTTAAAATAAAAATTTAATTTTTTATAATATTTACCATTTTCAATGAATTTATTGAATAATGATATGGAAACATTAAATTTCATGTTACCATCATTAAATTATAATAAATATTCATGAGATCTTTTTGAATCATTTATTTTCAAGCCTTTGGATTATTTAAATTCCATCTCATTTACATATTTTCCTTTATTTATCAATGTAGGAACTCTTCCAATATTATTGACCGTTAATTTATATTTTGGATTTTTTCTATGGTATAATTATCTAGTTATACATCCTTGAAAGTAGAAATTTTATAATTATACTTATCCAATATATTTGAAACCAATTTATTCCTCAGGGAATAATATTCATGAACATCCCTCTAACATATTTTTCAGGCCTAAAAATTAACTCAGATAAATAATGATCTCATCCACAAATTTATCATCATACATTTAAATATAGTCAAATCGTGAACTACATTTTTGATTTCATGACTATATATCCCTTATATATCCATGATAAGTTTCATGAAGTATCTTTTTTATGGTGGTCACTATTTTGGAACCAATAACTCATGTCATTTCTATCTCAAAGATGAATGAGATGATCATATTATAAAATATCCTGTCAGCATTAAAATTCATCATATAATAAAATATATTTTAAATTCCAACATTGGGTATATTGAAATAATTCTTAGTGATATCCAAAATATATAACCAATGTAATAAATTATATGGAACCATCATGTATGTTTACAGGTAGAATATTTGTCCATCTAATATGGGAACTCACTAATAATTGAAAAAATCCATGCTCTATATAAAAAATATTCGATTGAAATTTTTTAATAAATATATAAAGAACACTATATCATATAGAGTAAACATGGAACAACTACACTAAAACTAAACCAAAGATATAATATTAATTAAGTCCATAGTCATATACCAATTAATATGTTATCTCAGGAAAAAATAAAACAAATAATATATATTTGAAATTATAAACAAATATATTATACTATTTGATGTGACTTTGAATAATGTGGGAATAATTTATAGAGGATTGGGTGAATAAATATGGTTAAAATTACCAATGAAATGACTCAAACTCGCATGATCAATAGTTCATAGAATATTCATTATTTCAAGAGAAAAATAAATGATTTTTTATGTGATACCTTGAAAAGTACAATAATGAAATTTTCTTTTTTATGGTTCAAACACAATTTTTATTTAGTGTTTATATACACGGTTCATAATAGTTGTGACCCTTCTTTATTAGTTTCAATTTAATTTTGAAAATTTACTAAGAGTCAATAGAAATAATATCAACCTTTTATCATAATATCATTTCAATGATAATATAAATGAATATGGTCAATAATGACCATTAATAAGATTTAATAATATCCACCTTCAATCCTCATGTTCCTCCAATTATTAGATATTTCATGAAATATATTCACTCAAACAAAACCCAAATGAATATTAGAAATCATTCATGATGATACAACAATCAATTTCATTGTTTCATCACACATTCCTATGAAAAACAATAAACATTTATAACCATAAAAAAATTATGGTTTAACTGGCTAAATTATAGTTTAATTTTTTTGTAATAGTATATCTAAAACAGATATCAAATCACCTATAATGTTGCTTAAAATCATCAATTAGTTCCCCAAAATAAATATAGATCCCTCATGCATTTCAACTTAATTTATTTACTTATTTTATAATATTTTCAGGCATCAAAATCTCTATGAATATTATGAAAATAATTTATAATTACAAAATATTACAATAGTTTGATAGTTTAACATCAAAATTCTATTGGTGACATAGATATCATATATCGTAAATATTTTGGTGTAGTATTAACCAATAAATATTAATATTCAAATAATTATTATGAATTATTTTACTTGATTCCCAGATGTAAAACCATCTTGGATCCTTCAAACATCCCAAAATCGCATGTTATGAATTATAGAATTGTATTTATCGAAGCATAAAACATTAATATGTAATGAAATAAGATGATAGATACATGAAACAATTATGATTATATTTTCATGTATTTGATAATTTTTCCATTCAATTATCCATTAGTGTTTAAAAGAGTTACTCAGAAAAAATGATTTCTTGAAATCTGGAAATATTCATTTTCTTGTCACCTTATTGATTTCATTAAATACATCTCTCTATAATTAGAATTTTAATTAGAAATAAAAAATTAAAAAAAAAATCATATCATAGTTATCTTTAACACATGAAGCTATTGATATTTTTATATCAATATAAAATTATTTTAAACACTATATTAATTGAGAGAGTAATGTTACTAAGAGTACTACAACTCTTAGAATAAATATCAATACTATATTGACCATGTATATGTAAGGGACTCTAAAATCCCTATTTAAAAACACAATTATTATGGGGTCCTGAAAATACATGTGAAAAAAATCCCTCGGATGCTAATGTAAAATATTAGTTATTATTATATCATTATATTTAATGGAAGTTATCATAACAATTTATCAAATAAATATTGGAATGAGTTCCACAAGAACTTGTTAACTGATGAATAATCACATATAAAAAATTTAAAACAAGTTGAAATGTACTATGATTTTCCTTGAATGAAATATAATTGATCACATACATATCACACACCCAAAATTTTTGAAAATTTTTATCAATATTCAACCAAATAAAATGTGAAAAGCATTGATAAAAATTTCACTGATTTGACCGTGAAGTATGAGGTTGATATAATGATATTTGACATTTAGAAATATTTTATAAACCTTGAAAATATTGAGAATGGTGATAATATATCAAATCTAATGAATTAGATTTACTATTTTTTAAAAGATTTTATAAATTTATTTATTTATTTATTTATTTATATTATTAAATTAATATATACCATTCATCTTATTAAATGAAGATATTATAGATAAATCTGTTGAAATTAATTCCCATTGTAAAGATATTTGTCTTCTCAACAACATCACAATGAATATAATGTTAAAAATGAAAAATAATTTATCAAAAAATAAATTATATGTTCTTAATTGAGTAAATTAATAATTATTTAAAGATTAGTCAAAGTCCATATAAAAGAAAATATAAATTTATATGGTGGAAATTTTTTTAATAAAATAGGAAGGTTTTTATCTAATTTTTATATGATATATTTTAGAAATAAAAAATATTCATGATGGAATATATCATATTGAGACTATGGATAGAGTAGGTGTTGAATAAATTATTAATAAATGTTATTTATAAAGATTAAAAATGATCTAGGAGAAACATTAAATGTTTCCTTCTAGTTTTTGAATTGTTAATATTCGTATAATTAAATCAAATATAATATGGTAAATAGTTTAATATATAGTTAAATTCAATATAAGTTGTTATTTTTTTATTCAACCACAATCAATAATTATTGGAAAAATTAATAAATGTATGAATGTATATTTATTATTTTATTATAAAGATATTACACATAATGATTTCTCATATGTATTTATTCTAAAGAAAATATAGTTTTGGGGTCATCATTATTTAATTGTTTGATCGAATCCATTATATTCTTAACAATAATAAATGGTTATATATTTATTCAAAATATGTCCACCATGTGAACCACTTATGTCTTTTATGACTTTAATTTATGCCCATAATTGATAGTCCCAAGTAAGTTTATTATTATATTTATGGAACAATTCAATTATTATTCAACTAATTATATTCAACATGGTGATGTTGGTGAATATCCATCACATCATTTCAACAGTTATAACATATTTACTAAAAAAGGTATTAAATATCCAATTAATCATATAAATATTAAAAAATTTGTAGATATATAATTTATAAAATGCATAAAATATATCACAATATTTCTTTCTAAGAAAACATAGGTTCCCATTTTTAAATGTGGATATGAAATTTTACATTTAGTAGATTTGATTAAAAATCCCATTATGTTATCATAAATATTCTCATTTTTAGTTGTCTAGTGGTCATGATATATATATTTCTCACATAATTTTGTTATGTATATTCTAGTATAACCCACAATGAAAAAAATTTCACCACAATAGAAGTTAAGTATTTATATTGGATTTTAATATCCCTCAATTTTAAAGTATCGTGAAATTATTACATAAGGTTTATTTATAAAATGTTTTGTAGATTTTCCTTAAAACTGAACGATTTTTCTTTTTTAAAGGTGGAAAATCAAATGATATCAAATTATATATTAAATAAATAACATAATTTTTATATATTGACATTACAAAATTTATTAATGAATTAGATGTCATGATTATTATTAATTTTTAAAATTTATAAATGAAATCATTACTTGCATTTAGTGATTTAGTAAAAGTTAAAAAATCCTAAATATAATATATAATTAATGATCTAGAATAGATATCTTCCTAAATTAATCTAATAGTTTTATTACTAATCATTATAGTCCTTGTATATAATTTAAAATAAATTTTGTTTCAAATGATAAAAATAAATATTATAGGAATGTAAATAAATTCATGCCAGTTTATGAACTAAATAAACCTGAAGAGGATAATTTTAATCTTAATCATTCCATCCCCCACGAAAATAGATTAATTTGTGTACATTATCATGACTAAAAATAATTTTCAATAATTTTTAGTAACATCAAATGATATTGTGAGTGAGTGTATTCTATTGTACGGGATTCATTTTTCACACAATATGACACTGGATATTATTGATAAGGATTAACACTTAAATCAATTAATTGATGTAATTATATACTATATTGAGAGAATGTTAATGTTTCAATATAATTTTAATTATGGTCACTTTTAAATGTTTTTGATGATTGAGAAAGATCATAATGGTTGAACTTATCAATTGTAAGTGGATATTTTGGTGAAAGATAAATTAAAATAACCCGCAAGTAAGATATAAAGTGTCATTAGTTTCTTTTATATTTATCTCAAAATAAATGTGTATATTTTGATGAATAATATTCTTATATAATTGATGTTATAACATTATAGTATCTCATGATGTTGAATATACTTGATCATATTGAATAATTCCCATTATATTTTGTGACTACATACATATATGAAAACATTGATAATGATATTTAAATGAAAATATAAAAATGATTCAAAATTATTATTACACGTTTTGTATCATAATTTATTTCTTCCATTAAATTGATTAAATTATTATATTGAATGAATTATTTAGTGTACATATTGTATAACCATTTCTGTATATATTTTTTAGAGATATTTATAAAAATTAAACAATTATACCTTTTGTTTTCAGTAAGAAAACAATATATAAATTGTTTATCAGGGATGTAAATATTTATTATTTGAATATTACTGTTACACACTATAATTTATCAAATATAGTGAAATATTTAAAAAATATTTTAAAAAATTACATTATAAATATAATTTATTATCATAGATTTCATATTTAACATGTATATGAACAAAATTTATTCATCAATAAAATAATTCAAGGAATGTTATAAAAAGGATTTTTATTATAAAGTAAAATCACATTCATTAATTACATAAATTATTATAAAATCTCATAGTCATGATAATAATTTCTTTTTGACCATTGGGGGATAATGAATTTCATTTGGGATATAATGTAAAATAACTCAATGCTATAAGAGAAAAAATAAAAAACTAAAATAAAAAAAGTACATGTTTGATTTTTTAATAATTTATGGAAGTTGCGACTTGGTAGAACTGGGAACCCACTCTCCATGGAACACTCAATATATCCCATTAGAGGTAGTAAATGTAACTTCCCCTACACCCTAAAGGTACCCCTCATTATATGGCAATGAAAGAAGAGATATAATGACCCTAAAGACCTACCTCATATGGGACCTTAGTGGGATACTAGCACTGAGGGTATAAAAATATCACATATGGGAGAAATTACCCTCATTGTAATATAGGATCCAGATATATGATAAACAACCAATATGAACCTATAAAAAAATAATATAATGTTTAAAAAAACTACCCCACAATGCATGAACTATGTAAATAATATTATTAAAATGAATACAAAAAGACAATACCCTAGAAGTGACTCAAAAATGGCTCTAAAGCCCAAGTTAATACTTCCACGCTCGGTCTCCTGTGTTCTCTCAAAAACCCTAAAAAATACACCTAGGGTGATCATAACATCTATTTTCATTAGGATCATAACCATGTTATTCTGTGAAAATGTGTATAGAACATACTAATGTACCATTAAGAAATAGAAAAACCAAAATGTCCCAATAATGGTCAGCTAGAGAACCTCTAACACACAATAATAGGATCACAAATTCATACATCAAATATTGAAGCATAATATCAAAAGAAAATAAACCATAGTCACCTGTAACCACCTCTCATTGATTTTCTTCTATAACACCCCAATGTAGAATTTTATGCACTATCATCTATTCTATACACATTACATCCCATATATAGTCAACAATATGGTGGTTCAAGATGAATTTATACCTACCCCACCCTCACAAGATTTGACATTTTTTTCTATAATCAGTCTTCATCCCATCGTATCATCATCGCATCACATCACAATGACATTTAATAACTACAGTAGTAGGGAACCATGAAACCAATGGGAATGAACCTCATTACCACCACTTTCTAATCATTACCCTCGCCAGGTATCACATACTCATCACCACAAGTTATTATCAAACACCAACCCTATTACCAACGTATAATCTACCACACCAAATTATATCATCATTACGTAATATCTATCACTAACTTATATCATCACTGGGTAATATTCAATAGAAATTTGTATAATCAATGATTTTGATGGTATAGTTGGGAAGAGAGGGTATAAATCCATCCATATTACCAAAAATCTTTTTTGGCTAAAGAAATATATAGAAATGACTCAATAGGTAATGCATTGAGTTTATGAAATTTTATTTATTAATTTATTCTCTATTTAGAACATAATGACTCTATCCGTCTATTATAACAAATAAGTAACAAAATGAGATAAATAATGTAAATATAGACCATCAAGAATTAATAGAAGTCCAAGGAGGAAAGATTAGCTCATCATTTCCATCAAAACTCTACACCATGTGTTTAGTGATTTTCACTATACAAACCCTTTTCCAAGATTCTTCTAAAATGAGAGAAATCGTATGACACATGTTACAAAGTTATAATATATTTAAAATAGAATCTCTGACCTGTAAACATATACATGGACTTATCACTCTAGATCACAATGAGTGAATATAGATACAATGATGACTATGAAGTTGAAATAGCTGCATCACATTATGGAAAACATTAACTAATTGATGCTGAAGAAACATATAAAAAAAGGTATATATTCTAGAAGAGTTACTCTTAATGTTATATGTATGAAAATAATACTATTTAAACCACGAAAATTAATATGATCTAGAGAAAAATCTTATTTTCTATCTATCCTTTATATATTGTATTTTTTATCTGGTCATGATTTATTGTATTTTTTACATCATCTTGACATCTTCTATATTGTATCTCATAATTTTCAGGAACTATCAAAGTATTATTATTATATAAAAACTTTTTGAATTTGAACTGAGAACACATTATAATTCCAATGGTCATGTATAAGTTACAAATGAAGAACTAATGTAACATGATCTTAATTAGAATGTTTCATTATTTTCCAAATATGGATTTAATAGGGATAAAAGGATATAGAAAGCATCATATTCATTAGATTTTTCTATTCCTATAAAAACAACATTTTCCCAAATCCATCATTCCTTATAAGGAAAAATAATTTTCTCTTTCATGTAAAAAAATATATTGAATTGACAAAAGATAAGAAAATGAAACTACACCATATCATATTGATTCTGCATAAGATAGATCAATATTTTTTTTTCTAAAAGTTTTGAAAGGATATTCTCAAAAATAAATCATAGTGTTTAATGAAATTAATCATTTTAAGGTATAAAAATATTAAAAATTATTATTTTTCAGTTAATAAGATAATTGATCTCATTTAACTATTTTTGTAATATTGTTGTTCTTCATAAAATAAAAAACACCATGCATAAATTTAATTATTTTACATTTTTATTTTAATTTTAATCTTTAACTATCATATGATAAATCAATTCCTATTTGGATTTCTTACTGTCAATAAGATAATCCATTCATGATGTCCCTTTTCATAAGATAATTCTTTTAAGACAAAATACCTTTCTTTTAAGATAAAATCAAACTGCAAAAAATAAATTCTAGTTTTTATTGAAATACTCTATTGAGATTAAAATAAATGTTAGATTATTATGGTAAATTCCCCATTAAAACTAATATAGATTCTTAAAATAAATTAATCATATATAATTTTGAGATATATTTTACTATCATAAGTAATCTTAATAAACACACATTTATTCATGATCATAATACCCATAATAAAAAAAATTGTTAGAAAATTTTCTCATAAGTAAATTTTTTATTTTTTTTATATCTATTCTAATAAATAATTTTTCTGTTTTCATTTCCTCTAAAAATGTATGGGTTCGTTTTGACACATTTTTATGATAGAAATCATAAAAAATATAACGAGAAAAATAAATTCATTATTGAACACAAACTCTTGTAAACAACAATAGTAGGACTTTTTGAGATAGAATGTAATTTGGAATGGACAAAAAAATAAGGTAACATATCCAAATAACATATGAAATAATTATAATAAGCTAATTTAATTAATAAAAGGATAAAAATAATGAATGTGAAATAAATAATTTAGTAAAAATAAGTATATATCCAATAAAATGATTAAAAACCCATAAAAATCATTATAAAATTTGATGATATATTATTTACCCAAAAAACCAAAAAATTAAGGAAAATAAATCATTAATATTTGGTTCAATATGATGGTTCCATGGAAATGTTTTATTTATCTATATATTTTTTATACTGGTAAAGAAGATATAAGAATAGGGGAGTCATCACATTATCCACAAATATATTCGAACAACGAATCTGAACTAAATTAGATAATAAGAGTATATTGATCATAAGAAATGGTATATAATGTGTTATACTAGATAACAAAAAATCATTCATTTTTTATGGATAAATCAAAATAATATTCAATAAGAAATGGGATTTTGGATGTGGGAGTTGAAGAAGTTATTGACCTTTTAGGGTTAAGCTTGTGATTCTCCTTTTCACAAATAATATAAATATCTGAAATATCCAATAACATTTGAGATATGGCTAGATGTAATTTCAGAATGGATGTTTCAATGTAATATTTATCTCATCAATATAATAGATAATCCATACACATATCGATATGTTTCACAATTTCATTTGTACATAATTCCAACAAAGTGGTCAAACCATTCCATTATTTATAACATAAATTTTAAAAATAGTTCTTTATATCATTATTTTTAGTTAAAATACTAATAATATTATTTAAAACATATTACTTATCATTATAATAACCGGGTGTGCTGATTTCAAGGCTGAAAAATTATAGGGACAAACTGAGAAGCATCATCCCTAACAACTTATTTCCCTTTGGAGGTAGCACGTCGCACCTTTGGCTCTAAAAATGTATCTTCTTTATCTAAAGAGGGGCTGGATATATAATAATTCTCAACCAAATTATGATTTTTTTTAATATTATCTTCCAAATTATAAATTATTCTATATAATCACTAATACACTTTCCTGATTCTATTAACAATTAATGCGGTATTCTTATAATCATTCACAAATGAATCCTTTATCAATGGATTTTTTTCAAATAGATTACAAAAATATTTGAAATATTATTTTAATCGACTGATAGTAATTCAGGAAATTGTTGAAATTATTTAAATATTAGATACAAATTATTATTTTATAGCATTTAAATTATCTTGATAATGAAATTCACACTTCATAAAGGCAATTCAAGTAGTTAAGGTATCATTTCTGTGAGAGATGACATCAAATTTTGTTTCTAAAGTATTATTATTCAAGGATCAATCATTTAAAGATTTTTGTAGTGTAATTTATTCATTATATATCTATAATACATTCGACAACGTTTTTCAAAAAATCAAAATTAGTTTTTGAAGGATGGTTTCGTAGAGTAGTGGGGCTCGACATTGTATATTCAAATTGGCTCACCAACATCATCTTCAGTGCACCAACATCATACTTTTAAAATAAATTATATATATTACATTGCATAATGTTGATATTAATTCAACTCATACATTACTGAATTATTATTTTTTTCATTAGCTCTAATACTAGTAAGTAATTCTTCCACCACAAGATTCACTATCAGCTACAGTCATTTTAGTTCTACTATGTTTGAATTTATGAATTGCATCATCTTTGGTATCCTCTCTAACTGGATAGGGATATACAAAATTCCTATTATTATTTATAATTTTTTATAATGGAAGAAATTCATTCTCAATTTCTTTTTATTCATTATTAGGGAACAGAAAATCATTTCAAATAAAATGTTCTGCTCCTCTCTTTATTCTAAATCTCATCTCAACTGGTGGAGACACGTTATTTAAGTTTATAAATCCATAAATTATTGAATTTCAAATATCGTGATAAATTAATAATTAATTTTTTGTGGTCATATCTAAATTATCATTTGATGATGAATACATAAAGACTATAAGGTGAACAACATTAAGCACACACACTTTAATGATATCATGATGTGATATAGATTCCACTTCTTCCATGGCCTCATTGGTTCTATTATCCCTATAGGGTAGACAATAATTAGTGATAACCACTCATAATCACCTTATATGATCATAAATAGTCATTACATCCAAATAGACATTAAATCCAAATATTCTTCCATGAATAAACCAACAAAAAAATTATGTTATATCAACAGAAACAAACACATGGGATTGAACCCACTTATTAATTGTATGGTCAAATTCAATCTCTTAATTATCTTTAATGGGTATTAGAAAATGTTTGAATAAACTCACGAAATTTCCACTTATTTTAAACACACCATCAATGAGATTGGTCAATACTAGAAAATGCATAGGAAAAGTTTCAACATGGAAAACATTGGATTTCACAAAGAGTAGAATCAAGATCATTCCAAAATCAAAAAAAAATATAGACCTATTATGAACATGATGCGTATATAGCGTGATATAACATTTTATATTGATATCATATTCTATTATAAAAAATTATAATAATGAAATATCATGAAACAAAATCATTTAAAAATCACCAACCTAATTTGATATCACAAACTAAATGAATTTAAGAGGATACATTATTTTATGTTGTAGTTTCTTAACATCCATTTTATCTAAACCAATAGTACAAAAAGAGATCTAATAAAATCACGAGGTATTACATTATCCATTGAATCATCTAAGTTATTGATGATGAATCATCCCTTCTAAGGACACCAAAAAACATTGTTTATTACCACTAATAACATTGAAAATACATTTTTAGTTACTATCTATGCAATGAGTTCTTCAGTATCTTCAAAATGAATGACTAGATACTCATATAAATTTATCACTTATTTTTGAACGATTCATTTCTTATTGTCATGGTAAATAATATCACAACATTAAGGATTGATAACTAATTACAATGGAATGTATATCCAATCCAACAAGCCAAAATTTAACTAATTTTCACTAATACAATTTCCTGATGACTTATATCACTTATAGCTTCAAAGATTAGCACTATCATGGAGTTATTTCATTCCCATTTTTGAAAAAAATAATGAATTATTTTTTGAAGGATTTAGGTAAAAAGTGATGGAGATATAGGGAAGGGGTTTTTTAGGTTCTCAAGAGTTTGATATTTTCAAGCAAAAAAAATATTCTCTCTATATATCTCACTTTCCATGTCTTTTGAGATAAATGGAAGGTCACACAGATTAAAACAAAAGGAAATCATTAGATAATAAGTTTCATGGAACACTAAGACATAATTAAAAATGTAATATAGTCTCTAAAAACTAAGCACAAATATCTTAACTATAAATAGATTTTTATATGGTAAAACATAAAAAAATATTTAGAAAAAAATTAATTTAAATTTAGTATTACTAATATATATTTGATGAAATAAAATTGATTACCATGATGTGTCTTAGTATAAATGTATTTTAATTTTTTTATTGTAAAATTAAGTCTAATGAGATATCTCATTTTTTGAAATTTTGTTATGAAATGGTTTATATGATAAATAATATTTTTTATAGAATGGTTTTTTATATTTTTAGAATTATTTATAGCACCATTGTTATCAATATTGATTGGTATGTAATTAATATTAAATTTCAAAATCCCTCTAGGTGTTTTTTATCACCAACACGTTTTCACAACAATATCTAGGTCAAATATATTATGCTTTAGTAGTTGACAATGCTACTGAGTAGTATTTATTATGAGATCAGGATTTTAATATTTTCAAAAAACATTATTGGTTCGTAAGGTAATTTTCCCATCAAGTTTACTCATACTAAAATCAACATCTATATATGAGGATAAATCCAAATCATAGGTTTTTGGGAAATTAAAATAGAGAAAATTTCAATTTCAATATAGTGAAATTATTTTGAAATAAATCAATTGATATTTTTCGGATTTGATTAAAATTTAATGAAAATACATACTTAAAACAAAATAGCTTGTCCACTTTTAGTGATATAATAAAAACTCTTGATTATTCTACTATATAGATTATTATCATGTAGCTTTCTTGCTTCGTCCATGTCATTTTTAATATTAAAACTCATATGAGTTGAAAAATTCATTTTTCTTTAAAGTATAAATATATTAATCAAATCATGTATATTTTTTCATTAGATTATATTATATTCAAAAATGTTCTAATAATATTGAATACCACAATATTAGTTAAACTCACACATCATGCTCATTGAATTTTTTTCAGGTGTTTTGAAAAATAATTACCTAGATTTTGAATTTTTGAACTAAAATATCAACATAAATATATATTGGAAAAATAAAAGTATCCATTAATAATGTTTTATATGAAATAGTGGAATCTGGAAATCGGACATTGAAACCATTATATAAAATAGAAGAAATTAATCAGTAATTCCATGCTCTAGGTGTTTGTTTAAGGCCAAACAAGGATTTTGAATATTTGGAAATAGAGTTATGAAAATTTGGATCCTC
Organism: Viscum album; assembly: GCA_963277665.1. Classification (NCBI taxonomy): domain Eukaryota; kingdom Viridiplantae; phylum Streptophyta; class Magnoliopsida; order Santalales; family Viscaceae; genus Viscum; species Viscum album. The sequence continues at coordinate 1,872,109,292 of OY728159.1, forward strand.
AAAACCAAGATGTTTTAAAACATATAATTCATCCATAAAAAATACATTTATAAAAGTATATTTAACATCAATCAAGTTTTATTTGAAATATACATAAGAAGAATATGATAACAAGGTTATAATGGATTATAATCATTCCACTTGGAAAATTTCATTCTCATAATATATTCCATACATTTGATGGTATCCTTTGGAAATTAACCTACCCTTTTTTATAGTGATCATAACTTGATCAAACATCTGCTTCCAACATTACCATTTGATTCCAATAACAGGATATTTAAAGGGCCTATATAATAATTCTAATACCCTTCACTTTTGAACTAGTTAAAACTTCCTACATAGAAACTAACAAATTTTCAACATATATAGATACATATATTGATTTAGTTTAATGGTTAGAAAAAATAGATGATAATTCAACAAGGTTTAATAAACATATCCTATTTTAATCACCCATATATAGATCTCCTAATATAATTTATAATGGATGGACCTTATATATTATAGTTTATCAAGTCAATGCACATTCTGGTTCTTTCAAATAAATTCCTTCTAGTTAGGATTTTTCTTGATCCTATAACAAATCATCTTATGCTTTATCATAATTTTTTTATGTTCTAATTTTTTGATATAATAACTGAAGTTACCAATTAAAGATTTCTTATGATTGAATGGTTCACTTTCATCAAATAGATAAATATTACATTATTAAACTACCTTTGACTTAGTATTATTATATTATAGGCATTATAAGTAGTTTTATATCTTATAAATATGCCTTCATATTAATTTAGATCAATCATACCAATAATCTTGAACATTTATTTATTCATTGAAAATGAAAGGATACAACATAGAAGCATCAAAGATATATGGATCCTATGTGGGATGTAGTAGTGAAATCTGACGGAATCCTCTCTAATAAGTTTGACCAGCTCTGGATTATACAGATTCAATTTAAAAAGATTATGACACCTCATCCTTAAATTTCATGCGATGCTAGATGATTGACCACATAATTTCCCTCCATCCATGAGTGAATTAGTCGCGTTCCTCTAGAATGAATTCTTTGGAACTTCCTAGAAGTGTAAATAATGGAACATGGGGTAGAACATGTCCCTTGTAGAAAATTAAGGAGGACCATTATGTCAGTATCATCCTCTGATAAGGTGATTCTCCCTTGCCTGCAGAGGGTGAGACCTTACATGAGGGAAATTCCCTCTTCCTAAAGGGAAGAACAACAACCATAATTAGTAGTGAATTCCATATGTATGGCCTCTTGATGTCACTGAACAACCCTCATCCACACATTATACCCATGATGCATGAACCATCGATATTAAGCTTCACCCTCGAGGATGGATCATTCCATCACACCCATTGTTTCCTCAAGGTGTAGTCTAGATTAGTGGCATGAATGGTCATTTTCAGAATATATAGATATAGACAATCTCTCCATCTATCAATGAGACTAAACAATTTTAGTTAAAGACTATGAGTTCTTGCAATGAATTCCTCCTTCTATCTTGTATTTTCAATTCAAGATATAATCATCAATCAAAAAACATTTAGGAATCTCAAACATTTTTCTATTATTACATAACACATAGAGAGATTTCTTTAAGATAGTCATTTTTATAATTGTTTTACTAACATACCATGTCATGCTAATAAATTATTCCAAGATGTGGGTGGGAAAGCGTTACTCAAATAATAGAGCTCAATAAATTACATACAAGGTCCTATTTCTCTTTTTAATAACATTACCCAATTGAGGAGTTTTATGGTATAAGAGATACATTTAATTCCATTTTTTTAGAAAAAAAAATTATTGATTTTTAAACTTTTCCTCATTCTCAAATATCATTGTTAAATGTTTTTTTAATATTTTTAATTTTATATAATTTCAAAATTTTATTAAAAATATAAAGGATTAACTTTTGGGTATTAGGTAATAAACCCATGTAAAACATAAAAAATACTCTACAAAAGAAAAAAAATCCCATATTATTCATCTTTTAAAATGTCTAAATTGATTAATGTGGTTAATTTATAATGATCTATAAGTAAAAACCTCATTTATATATTTGAAATATGTTTTGTTTTTCATGATCATTTGTAAAGAATCACACTATTTATTTTTATCGAATTCAATGTTAGGTAAATTAGAAATAAAATTAATTTAGGATAAATTTATCTAGACATTATATTATAAATTTATATTTATTATATAAAAAATCAATGATTCAATAATTTCACAATTAAATAATTTTACAATTTTTATAGAAAAATGTATTAATATCTAAAGGATACAGATTTTCAATTCTTGGTGCTCTAAATTTGAGGGACTTATCTTAAAAAAATGAAACCAATGTTAGAAAAATCTATTAAATATCCAGCATAAAAAATTTGACAAATACTTATTATGTGTTGATTTAATTCATATACATAAATTATTTTAACTATAAAAATTAAATTATGATTTATAATAGATCTAAATTACAACTATATTCTATTTGGAGTTATGATAAAATGATACATGTCCTACTTCAATCATCACTGATGAGTGAAAGTTGAAAAAATATCTACTGCTTTTTCTAAAATAATCAATATACATAAACTATTTTCCATTGGTTTTAACGTTCCTTGTTACCTATAAAAATTATGAAAACATTTTTTTTGATTAAAAATTTCTATCAGGTCTAGTAGTGTTGGCTCCAATAGGTTTTGAAATCCCAATTTGATTAAATTTTTTAAAATAAAAAACATGATGAGGTAACATTTTAAAAATTAACAATTTAATTATTCCATACAATAGTATAGTTCATAAGAAACATTCAATTTCAATAATTATATTTTTACCACTGTGAAAGAATCTCAGATTATACATATTCATATTTTCAAACAGGGTATGAATGAATTTTTAAAATTTTTAGGTTGTTATCCCCTGATTCCTATATAATATTATACATTATTTGATTAATATTTACATGGGATTTTATTTAGATACTCATATCCCTTAGTGAATAGAAATTCATAATCATTGAAATATATTACTATATCTTCTAAATTTTATATAATTTTATAATGGACAACACATCTATAAACAAAATCTTCATGTTTTATGTTAAGTTCATATATCTGTTTTCATTTCATTTTATTGAAACAAATATCGTAATTTTTTTGAATAATTTTTTTATTTTTCCTGTGAGACATATAGTGGGATTATAATACAAAATATTACTCATTTAATTTTTTATAAGAGAATTCATAAAATTTAAAATGAAGATAAGAGTAATGAGTTTTGTATACCTATCTGTTTGTTTCATTAAGCCCTTGTTATCAATTTAATTTAATATTTCACTTGTAAAATTATAACACGATTCATTAATAGATACCTATATGGAACTCCATATAGATATTATAGTATTATTGATATTTTTCATAAATATATTTTTTTGAAGTACTTCATCGGAGACTCAAAACTATCTTATAATTGAGGGCATAATAGTTTTATTGATATGATTTTATTACAGACATACCATCAGAATTCTATAGAATTTCCATCATATTTCTTATTACAGTTAACGAATTTTCAAAATAATCTTCACTCATTGATCATTTTTTTAAATTTCATGGAAAACTAAACAATTTCATCATATAAATATGATTTTTGTGAAGTTTAGTAATTAAATATTTTAAAAATATTTATACCTATTTTATTCTTATAATGATTTGAAGTATAGACTTTCATTGTAAGATTTTCATTATTAAACCTCCTGTAATCTCTTGTTTCATCCATCATCTCATCATTATCCATATTAATATTACCTATAGGATATTTTATTTTGTGATTTTTGAAAATATTATATTATCTAATATATACTAATATTATACTATATTTAATTGGTATAATTCATATAATTTGTATTTATTGGTTTTTTCGGGGATATGGTTTTCTAAAGTAGTAACATCATTTAAAATATCAATTAATATTCCATTTTAATTAGTCATGATTTATCCTTCTATGAATCTAAAACTAATGATCTTGAGTTTTGAATTTTTTTATTGATTTAAGCAATCATTTTGATTATTTTATATGATATTGAAATGGTAGTCCATATTTTATACATTGAAGCCCACATTGAAACTTTACTGAACGCATCTAGACCAAGTCCACAGAGTATAATGTTCATGGATTTAGATTTCATCTTATAGCTAGATTAAATAGTATCATCACATGTTTCATGTTGAATTTTGAAATCAAATAGGGAATAAAATCCTTCTGATAAACATCTAACCCATTATTTTTCATATACACTATCATTTGATCCTTTTAGAATCCGTAGTTTTTAGCATTAAAATATGGTGATTTTACAAAAAACATTTTTCTATATTTTCAGTAATTTTGTCCACTTGATGTTGATCCTAGTTACTTCAACGTTATAGATTTTATAACTCAATAGTTTTACAACTTTGATAACAATTTTTGGTCAGATTTAGATGGATAAATTACTCAAGAGAGTGCTGGACTGAGTTCATTAGATTTTCTTTTCATTAAAACCACCCATTATTTACCACTGAATGATTCTAATCTTCATTGATAACAAATAATAATCGAAATAAAAAATTGTAAGATAAATAGTATAATTATAGTTGTTTAGGTCTCAAAGAACCCCAAGTACATTCCACCAAAACTCTACTCCACAATTCTGGTGATTTTCCTTAAGACATAACTTTTTCAAGGGGTTGTTTAATAGAGTGAATGAAACTAACACTTATAAAAATATTTAACAGCCCTAAAACATGATCTCAATTTAAAACACTATAAATAACATATTATACTCAATCAAAATTATTAAAAATATAAATAAATATTAAAATTGTGTTTAAATATTTGTACTACATTGTTTCAATAAGAAACTGATATATGTTTAAGATATTTCTGAAGAATATGAATATATTCAAAAGAACATTTATATATTCTTCAATTAAAAAATACAATTCTTAAAAAAAAGGATTTAAATGTGATCACAAAAAAAAATTATTCTATATTACAAATTGATATCATGTATTTTTAATCTTATATTCATATCTAGTTTTTTATATCATCCTGATATATTGTATTTGGTATCCCTTTTTTTAATGAACAAGTATGCTTTTATTTTTATATATATGCATTTTTATATGAACTAAGAACAATTTATATTTTCAATGGTTGATTGAATGAGAGATTGAAAGAAATATAGAAGCCAGATCCTAATTATAATTTTTCATTAGTTTCCAATTATGGAATGAATATGTGTGAAAGGATATCATAGGATTTACATTCATCAAAATTTTGCATTATTGGGAAAAATATATTTTTCCCAAATCCACATTTCCTAATATGGAAAACTATTTTTCAAATTCATGATAAAAAATAAGTTCACATTAAAATATATATGACAATGCTAAATAGGATAATCATTTAGATTATATATAATATAGATCGATCTTTCCATGATAAAACTTTTGAATCACTATTATTATAAGAAAATCTAATCATTGAAAGGAAAATATCATCACTAGATAAAACTATTATTAAATATTTGAATTCATTTGAGAGTATGATAATTAATCTCTGCTGACTATTTATGTAAGGTGATTCCTTTACATCGAATAAAAAAGATCATATGTATGATAAATTACTTTCATTTTTATTATTAAGATAATTTTTATCTACGTGATGTTAATTTAGTTCTTATATTTTTTTTCATGAAATCTATAAGATAATCTTTTTCTGATGGACCACTTCATGATATATTTCATGTATGGTAAAATAAATTTCATGTAAGACAAATACCTTTATAAAAAAATAATTCCAATGACTGTAGAAAAATTATCTTGGAGTTGAAGATAAAATATAAAGTTTTTAAGGTAAATTATACATTATTAAAATAATAATTTTTTAAATAATAATAACAAATTAGGTAATAAGATTTATTAAACCATCATAATTAATTCAAATAACATGGAAGGTATGGAAAATATTTTAAACCCAAAACATTTGTTCATTTGTAAGGTTATCCAACTAAGGTGGGGAATGTATACAAATAACATAAAATACATGATAAATTGATTTTAAAAAACACCTAAACTGTTTTTTCAATATTAAATTCACTAGTGTACACTATACCACATCCAATTAACCTTATAAAATCAATAAAAACTGATATCACCGCTAAATATATCACACCAAAAAACACCATACATAACCACAAATTTTACATCTAATTACAGGTTTAACATATTGATGGATTTTTACAAGATTCCACTTACCCTCATATAATTATCAACTCACTCAAAATTTCAGATCCTTTTCATTACTTTTTCAATTAATTTAATCTAGTCATCAAAAATATATTCTAGGATATTTTCATTCACTTAACAACCCTTGATTGTTCATTTTCAATATTACAATTTATTTTGTAGCTAACCTAACAACTAAAACAAACACACCACAAAAACAACTCACCTATGACATATAAACCATGTCTATGTGACATGTTATGCCAAACTATCTCATCACAACCCCAACAATCTCACGACAATAACCACACATCACAACGACCATACCTCAACCTACACCGTGTCCACAACCCATCAAAACTATCGTGCATCACAAGCACTAAACATCACCACCATGACCACACCAAACATGAAACACATCTCATCCTAAACAAATATCTCAACACAATAAACACACTTTAAAACACATTATATACTACAATAATTTATATTGAAAAAACTATTTCTTTACTTTTCCTCAATAGTTGGAATGGGAAATCACATATAAATTCAAGATATCTAGGGGAAACCAATTCATTATCATGATATGAGTAATTATACATTATATTTAGGGTGATATTAAGAAATCAAACAACAACGGTCTCATAAGCATTTCAATTACATCACATGTAAGGATCCTAAAATACATGATTTTCATAAATTTAAACAAACATGTATAATCTCATGAGAAATAACATTAAAATTAATAAAAAATTGGATTTCACCCCATTCACATCAATTTTAATTAATATAATTCATTCTATTAGTTATTAAGATCATTAAAATCTACCTAATGGAGTGAAAAACAATTAAATGAACACACATCAACATAAATAGGGAGAGAATGAAGATACTCTAACTCAAATGAGCTATCTGATTTACTAGACATGACAGGGAGAAGGAGATACATCCAGAATATTGCAACAGCAAATGGAAACCTTGAATTGGCTTGAACCATTCCAAGGGATCAACAAATATTCAACAAAAAAACTCCATGAACTAGAAAGATATCACAGTAAAATACTCCAAAAGAGTAACTAGAGAAAAAGTGGAAGAATGGAGGAATTAATCTCAACACATTTTCACAGAAAAACCTCAGGAATCTAAAGATTAAAGCAGAAAATAGTGGGGAATAAAGTCTCTAAATATTATCTACGGGTTTAACAATAACTAATAGGGATAAATGAATTTGGATGATCCCATAAATTTATAAAAAAAATGGAAATTGGGAAATTCATGGTGTGGAATCCAAATTCATATCTTGAGTTTTCATGAGGCCCTACAATTCAGGATGAGAAACATATTCATACAACAAAATCATCAATATCAAAACCAAAAAATCATCTTCCAATTATTTTGGTCCCAAAACCTAGAATTAATTCAATTCATGAATTATCCTTTCACAGCATGAGTCTCTTATGAACAATTCCCTCATCTAAACTTTATGTTGTGAACCACATGCTTCTATGATGCAAACATCATCTAAAATTGTGAAAAAAAATTCACCTCATGAACCACCTGCTGCAAAAAAAATTATATCTCTTGACTCTTATGAAATTTCATTAAGCCTCCTAAGAATACCTCTTACTCTGAAACTAGTAAATTAATATTGATAATGTGTAAACAAATATTACATTAAATACATCCCAATAGATTCTCTTCATCAAAAATAAAAAACAATTGAATGGAAAAATATTTTTCTAAAATATCAGTTTGATATATAGATCATAGGGATCTAGTTACACATTAAATTCTATTTGTATCATAATAAATCAAGAATTTAAATACATCAACAAAACCATTCACAACTACATCTGAAACATCCACCAAGATCAATACTAAATTTTCCCACACTAACCAAAATCCACCTATATCCCACATGACCACTCATACAACATTTTAAACCTCCATTGACCTAAATCCAACAACCACCTCAACCATTACATGAAATATACATAAAAAAGTAAGGAATCAGACCCTCTATATCAAGATATTTTATTCATTGGTTAAAACATAATTTTCTAGATGGTTTCAAAATGTGTCATAAATATAGCGTCACATGATTTCGAAGGTTTTTTTCCCTTCATCATGTATTTGAATCCATAACACACACCATCTACATGAAAAAATGGCACATATCATAAATTATCAATGTCAAAATATGACATCATCAACAAGAAACAAGGAAAAACTAAAAAAATATATATGTTTTGAGCATGAATCTACGTCAGAGGCTCCCATGTACTCTCATCCATGCCATTATGCATCAACCGCGCATGAACTAGGTGGATAGTTCATCGATGTCAAACTTCCTCTTAACAATCCCAGATCTAAAAATGTCTCTCCATGAACATTGCATCAATCTCAAATATCAACCTCCCCAATAAATTATGTGGGCGTCATCACGAAGATACTGACGCATAAGGGACACATAGATTATGTTGTGTAACACCCCGAGATTTTATGTGAAATATTTTTTTTAATTTTATTAATGTCCTGTGTTATACGTTACAAAAAAGGATTCTTGCACAACATGCAACCCTAACTTGGCTGCATTACACACAATTGTGACCTTCCTCGATAGCGTGTGTAGTACGCAATACCGAGTTTCACTAAACGAGATATTATTATAATATTATTATGAACTAGCCGTTATGAATAGTAATACCCACTTTTTGAAATTTTATAAATTTTACCATTCAAAATAGACTTCATTTTTGGATTTGGAATATCGAAATTAGATTAGGGTGAAATTTTGGTACTTTTCGAATAACTTTAATATTCTGATGAATAGGGGAAATTACTAAATTTTAATTAAAAACAACTTTTTTAATTGAAATAATTAATAGTGATAAATTATTAATTTGAGTGGTTTTAAAGTATATTTATAATATATTATTAAAATTTAATACAATGTTGGTCATTGGATGTAATTTCACATTTAAACCAGACATAAACAAGTGTCAATCTTTTGATAGTTATTATCTCTTAAGAACACGCTATTTGTTTTGACGACGGGAACTAATTTTTAAATTAATTAATGCAACTGATATGTTTTGAATTTGGTAAAATAGACATAATTTTTGAATTCATAATATCAAATATAGCTTAGACCTAATTTTTGGTATTTTTCTGGAAACATTCATTTTTTGATGAATAGTGAAACCACTAAGTGGTAGTAAAAAAACTGATTTTTTCATAAAATTTAATTTTACCGCTTTTTTTAGTGGAATTTTGAAAATCCGAGATACATGGTTAATATCAAGGACTAAAATTTGGTTCAATGAGATGAAAATAATTTTTAGTGAATATTAACATTTATCTTTTTTTTACCACTGTTAAAAGTAAATAGAGTAATTAAGGGTAAAAATGATATTATTATTACCCTAACACATGTACTAATTCTATTGGATAAGTTTAATTCGGCCAAAAACAACCTTAGGAATAAAATATGACCATTTAGGCCCACTTGGATTAGATTAGGACATTTATTATTAATTTATTTAAAGAAGGCCTAAAATAGTTAAAATCAAGGTTTAATAACTAAATCATTTTTAATATAGGGTTATACATAAGATAAATTCGACTATAAATATTCATTAGAAAGATAAAACGATTTCCTACATAATGGTATTTTATTTATAATTTTATACTTAAAATAATTTAATTTATTTATGATACAATTATGATGTAGTAATTATCTTATTAATGAAATATTAACATAATTGATGTTATAAATACCCAAATAAATGTAATTTGAGACTTTTAATGAATTACAATAATTTTTTATGTTAATATGACATGTTAGTATTGATTTAATTAACATGTTTTTAACTAATAATTCTGTTATGAGTTTCACAAAAATCAATTACCAAATAGTTTCAAATTGACATAAAATAGCATTTAAAACAAATAATATATTAAAAACTGTTATTATATTCCTAAAAATATAAGGTTCGGCCAATATACTTATATCATTATAGGTTTATCCTTAATGGACCACTTGGGGGTCTCTTGGATGTATATGGTATGTTTATTAACTATATAATATAAAAATACAAAGTGACATGGTAAATGTCAATCAAATTAACGAAGAGTTAAAACTAAAAGTTAAGGTTAATATAATGACCTAAACTTGTCTAAATTCTAGTAGATGAGAAGATTTAGACATATCCCCACATTAGCTTAGAAATAAATCAATTTGGATCTATTAAAAACCGAATATGTCTTTATAATAAAATAATAATTTTAGTTATTCCAAAGGTGCCCCTCTCCTCCTTTATTAAAGGGAACCTCCTACCTCTCTTCCTCACACAACTTTGAGCCTTCATGATCGGCCAACCCCTTCCAAATTCGCTTCTCCACTTCCCTAGAAACATCCTAGAGGTCATGGTATTCTTCAAAGACCAATTTTACTGCCCTAAGAGGAGGTCTCAAAGAGGTGCTTCAAAGAAGTGGTAATGTCCGTTACTGATTCTTTCACCTTTATTTCTTCGTCCACTTCTTCTTCTTAGGTTGTTTCATTATGAAGTAATAATATAAGTATCACTAATATTATGATATGTTATTATAAGTATGAAACTACCATATTTAACCATCTATCCATCCTACAGAAAACGAAATCACACACGTGCGTACGTACGGAATACCGTCTCCACGCCGTGGTGTAATCTATTTTCCACCACCACCTTACTTGGATGGGTATAATGGTGTAAATAATAACTATATATGATTATTTTAATGTGATATTGATTATGTAATAGTATAAATACACTCCAATAAAATTCCATGATCATGGGAACAATATCATCACTCGTGCGTACGTACGGAATACCGTCTCCACGATGCGATGAGATTTATTCTTAATGATTAACCATTCATAAATGATTATAAAGTATATAAAATAAGTAATAACTAAATATATGGCATAATAATTATACTGGAATTATTTATATATATATGTATGTCATACAATTAATTTCATTCAATTCAGTGAGGAAACCAAAACAACGTTCATGCGTACGTACGACCTACCGTCTCCATGAACGATGTATTTCTTTCCATTTATTGATCTATTATATATATGTATATTCTGAATATATATTATATATAAATCATGTTTTATATTCTGTAATCAAGTAATCATGATCTGTGTAATCATATGAATAATTACAAGTCAAAACACGGATGATAAATGAAACGATTTTACCCAAAACGCTCTTTAACATGGAATTTACAAAAGAAAGGGTAATATAAAGTCATAAGTGAACCATATATGATATCATAACAATGAATATGATTCAACAATAAGTCAATGACATTATTTAAATCATTATACAGGAGGTTCGGATACGTACGAAGCATATCGGACCTAAGGTAAGGGATAATTTTGCAAATCTCATTTTCATCCGAGATTGCTTATTCGAAAGTATTTACTGGGGTTATTGCTATCATCCATGTCCATGTTTTATAAAAGTATATTCATGTATGTTTAATGTACTTTTTACCCATTTTTGACTTTTACAACATTGAATGTAAGGAATCTTTCTTTTTTTTACGTTACGAGGTACTTTTTGACTTTCCCGACAAAAGTACGAGAAGAATGTTTTTTAACGTATACGGAATGAAAGGATTTTTACGGTTTTATAAAGCCTTATTTTCATGAAGCATCCTCCAAAATATTTCATGAATATTTTCAACAAAACCCTTTCTTTTAAAATTGCAAGACATTTTTTGAAAAAAAAATTACTTTGAAGAAAAAAGGATATTTTCCTCAAGAATTCATTTCAAGTGTTTTATCAAAACCATTTTCACCAAAGACAAATTATTTCACATCTGTATGTTTCAAGTATAATGTCTCTATAATTTACATGGTTTCAATTTACTTATTATGAAATGATATCCATTTCTTTAAATGGATTATATAATGATGGGATGATGTTTATGAAACCCATTTTATTTATTGGGTTATTATGAATTATGTATGTTTATTTTGTGGAAAAAGTAAGAATGATTTCATTATGGGATGTGTGAGACCTATATCTCCCACCAAATCATTGGGTAAAGATTTATATCTCATGAGATAGACATGGCTAGAACGGTAAGTTAATCTGGTTCAGTGTTACAGGACTGAAACAAGGAGTGAAATCTACTCAGAAAGGGACTTTTTCTACTAAGATGGTCTTGGGAGTAATGCCTTGGCTACTATGGAAATAATTACATGTTCTTAATGGATTCCACAATTACATGTTTTATTCACATGCTATGTTATAATTATTTATGTTCCATTATGATTTATGCCTTATGTACTTCCATGTTTTAAGTTGTTGCTCAAGATTTTGATGTTTAAAACATTATGTTCATGTTTTTAGGTTCAAATGTGTATGGTATGTTTTATTTTATACATGCTTACCCTTATAGAGAATTTGAGTTCACCCTTTTTATGTTTTATTTTCCCAAAGGATTAAAAGAAAGATTTTAGGTAAGGAAACAAAAAGTGGAAGATCTTTTTGGGAGATTTTGAAGATCTTTTACCACGATTAGAAGATTACGTTCCATGTTTCCAAAGACACTAAACTATTACGGTCCTTGTCTATCTGTTTTTGTTATGTATTATGTATTACGAAAAGGTAATGGAATATCTATGTATGTCAAGCTTCGGGTCTCTACAGTTGGTATCAGAGGAAACGTTTAGTCAACCTTTGGAAACTAGGATGCGAAAATGTTAGTGAGATCCCTAGAGATATTTCTAAGGTATGTATAGGGATGTCCCTAAGGATAAGTATACGTATAGGATATAGTCCTAGAACTACAGTAACAGTCCTAGAATTTAACCTAAGATGTTAGATATTGAGGGAACTCCCCCTTTACTATGTTGTTTTCCCTAGCATGATTTTTCCCTCTCACACTATTCTTTTTGGGTTTTTGAAAATGGATGGAAACATGAAGATTCACGATAATGGAGGATATGACAGACAATGGAATGCTATTCTTCATGAGAAACCAAATGAAACGGGATCTATAAGTCCAAACATCGTTATTATGCCTAATCAAAAATCTCATAATATGATCAATAATCTCAACTTTGGTAAGTTTCCCGACTCAGATAATAAGAGAAAGATGGAATTTCATGATGATCATAAAGGAAAGAAAGTTCAATTTCCCTCATGTAAATCATGTGGGAAGAGGCATCAGGGAGATTGTTTCAAAGGAACTGGAAGATGCTATGGGTGTGGAAAAGAAGGACACAAAGCCAGTAAGTGCAAAGGAAAAGGTTCAGTTAACACCATGGAAAAGGATAATGGTATTAATACGACATCAATAATGATTAGTTGTTTTAAATATGGAATGTACGGGCATTATGAAAACCAATGCCCTAATGGAAAATCTCATGAAGAGAATCAGCATGGTCATATGGGTAGTATTTATGTGGATGATGATAAGGAGACTACAAATGATATATGAGATGAAAGAAGTGTGAAACCTCATTCAGTTGTTTTAGAAGGTATTGGAATGATTGTATGTTTATCGAGATTTATGTTGTATAGTTAATGGTACTATAGAAGAGAGAATCGTCTAAGGATTTTTACAGTATTGTTTTTCCTAAATGTATTTGAATGTATATGTTGAATGGTACCGGTAACCATGGAAGGTTATTTAGATATTTTGTATAAAGTAGATGATATGTGCATAATGAAGGAATAAGAAGATAATGAGATGTTTGAATGTATTCATGATCTCATGATTGATATAAGGACTAATTGATATCATGGTTTGAGTATTTAGAATTTTGAGGATTTTGGTATGTGGAAAGTGTTAACTTTTAACTACATTCATGTTTTCACTAAGGTTCAATGGGTATTTATTTTTCAAGATAATACTAAGGCCTATGAATGTTTGGAATGTGACCAAAAATACATATCTTATGATATATGGGGATCAACGATGGTATTAAATCTCTAGTAATCGTTTCACTATATTATGAGATTGGACTGCAGTATTATGGATAAGCCTAAAGATTGGAATGAATTATGTTGGACATAAGTTAGTATTGTTTAAGGATATAAGTTTTTTTCGTTATTACTGATGGGATGTTATAGTAATGTAGTTTTAGAAAAAGGAAAACCTGTAGGATGGGCGAAAGCCCATCGCGTCGGACAAGGCTGTGGGAATCGAACCCAAAACCGAAGTGCGACTGGCCTTTATCTCCAACCACTAGCCTATAGAAAGTCCCTAGTTAGTAGAAACTAGTTTTATTTTATTAATCAGTACGATATATGAAGTATATGTTCATTTTTGGAACCATATATGATGAATCTAACCATAAGATGGACTTATAACTTTTGCTAACCTTTTGTTTGAAATAGTTGGAATAACCCATCATTTTATCACATGATCTGCTAACATATCACGAATAACAAATTCAACTTCATTTATTTAAGGGATGAAGTGGAAATTGTTCAATTCACGAACAATAGTGAGATTGTACCAAAATCACATAAGTATTTCTTTTAATTCATCAACATTAGGGAAATGATCTTGAAAACCAAAAATTTTGTCCAAGTTCCCTTATATCTGATGAATCAGATGGTACCTTCGATCATCACAAATATATAGCTTTGTGATTGTTGGATGTTTCATAGCGATGTTCTCTACCACTCTCCATCAAAACATGATGGTTAGGTTTCTCTTCCATATCCATATTTTCACCTATGTTCTCCTATGTGGAAACCCATTGATTAGTTAATTTGGGTAACAGTTATGTTTAATAATTTTGTTTTTAATGATTGGTTTTGGTATTCCTTTTTATGATGTTTTTTTCTCTTAAAGAAACTTTCGAGTAGTAAACCATTTATAACCCTGACGAATTTCAAGGAAGAAATTCATTTTAAAGGGGGTAGAATGTAACACCCTGAGATTTTATGAGAAATATTTTTTTTAATTGAATTGATGTCTTGTGTTATACGTTACAACAAAGGAGTCATTCACAACACGCAACCCTAACTTGGCTGCATTACACACAATCGCGACCTTCTTCGATAGCGTGTGTAGTATGAAATACCGAGTTTCACTAAACGAGATATTATTATAATATTATTATGAACTAGACGTTATGAATAGTAATACCCAATTTTTCAAATTTTATAAATTTTATCATTCAAAATAGACTACTTTTTTGGATTCGTAATATCAAAATTAGCTTAGGGTGAAATTTTGGTACTTTTCGGATAACTTTCATATTCTGATGAATAGTGGAAATTACTAAATTTTAATTAAAAACAACTTTTTAAATTGAAATAATTAATTGTTATAATTATTAATTTGAGTGGTTTTAAAGTATATTTAGAATATATTTTTACAATTTCATAAATTTTTTGTCATTGGATGTAATTTCACATTTAAACCAGACATAAACAAGTGTCAATCTTTTGATAGTTATTATCTCTTAAGAACACGCTATTTGTTTTGACGACGTGAAATAATTTTTAAATTAATTAATTAAAATGATATTTTTTGAATTTTATAAAATAAACATCATTTTTGAATTCATAATATCAAATATTTCTTAGGCCAAATTTTTGGTATTTTTCTGGAAACATTCATTTTTTGATGAATAGTGAAACCACTAAGTGGTAGTTTAAAAAAACTGTATTTTTCATAAAACATAATTTTACCACTTTTGTGAGTGGAATTTAAAAAATCCTAGAGACATGGTTAATATCAAGGACTAAAATGTGGTTCAATGAGATGAAAATAATTTTTGGTGAATATTAACTTTTTACTTTTTTTACCATGGTTAAAAGTAAATAGTGTAATTAAGGGTAAAAATGATATTATTATTACCCTACCACATGTCCTAATTATATTGGATAAATGTTATTCTGTCCAAAACAACCTTAGGAATAAAATATGACCATTTAGGCCCACTTGGATTAGATTAGGACAATTATTATTAATTTATTTAAAGAAGGGTTAAAATAGTTAAAATCAATGTTTAATAACTACCGTATTTTTAATATAGGGTTATACATAAGATAAATTTGACTATAAATATTCATTATAAAGATAAAAATATTTCCTACATAATGGTATTTTATTTATAATTTTAGACATAAAATAATTTAATTTATTTATGAAACAATTATGATGTTGTAATTATCTTATTAATGAAATATTGACATAATTTGTGTTATAAATACTCCAATAAATGTAATTTGAGACTTTTTATAAATTAAAATAATTTTTTATGTTAATATGACATGTTAGTATTGATTTCAATAACGTTTTTGGAACTAATCATTCTGATATGAGTTTCAAAAAAATCAATTACCAAATTGTGTCAAAATTGACATAAAATAGTTTTTAAAAAATATACTATATTAAAAATTGTTATTATATTCCTAAAAATATATGGTTCGGCCAATATACTTATATCATGATAGGTGTATCATTAATGGACCACTTTTGGGTCTCTTGGATGTATATGGTACGTTTATTAACTATATAATATAAAAATAAAAAGTGACATGGTAAATGTCAATCTAATTAACTAAGAGTTAAAACTAAAAGTTATGTTTAATATAATGACCTAAACTTGTCTAAATTATATTTTATTAGAGGATTTAGACCTATCCCCACCTTAGGTTCGAAATAAATTAATTTGGAGCTATTAAAAACCGAATATGACTTTATTATAAAATAATATGTTTAGTTATTCCAAAGGTGCCCCTCTCCTCCCTTATAAAAGGGCACCTCCTCCCTCTCTTCCTCACACCACTTTGAGCATTCAAGCTCGTCCAAACCCTGACAAATTCTCTTCTAAACTTCCCTAGAAACATCCTAGGGGTCCTGGTCTTCTTAAAATACAAATTTTAGTGCCCCAAGAGGAGGTCTCAAAGAGGGGCTTCAAAGAAGAGGTAATTTCTATTACCGATTCATTCACCTTTATTTCTTCTTCCACTTCTTCTTCTTAGGTTGTTTCATTATGAAGTAATAACATAAGTATCAATAATATACTGATATGTTATTATAAGTATTAAAAACCCCTATTTCACTATCTATCCATCCTACGGAAAACAAAATCATCGCGGGTGCGTACGTACGGAATACCGTCTCCACGCCGCGGTGTAATCTATTTTCCACCACCACCTTACTTGGATGGGTATAATGGGGTAAATAATAACTATATATTATTATTGTAAAGTGATATTGATTCTGTAATAGTATACATACACTCCAATAAAATTTCACAATCATGGGAATGATATCATCGCTCGTGTGTACGTACGGAATACCGTCTCCACGACGCAATGAGATTCATTCTCAATGATTAACTATTCATAAATAATTATAAAGTATATATAATAAGTAATAATTAATTATATGATATAATAATGATACTTTATTTATGTATATATTTATGTATGTCATCTAATAAATTCCATTGAATTCAATGAGGAAACGAAAACAACGTTCATGCGTACATATGGCCTACCGTCTCCATGAATGGTGTATTTCTTTCCATTTATCGATCTATTATATATATTTATATTCTGAATATATATTATATATAAATAATGTTTTATTTTTTGTAATTAATTAATCATGATCTAAGTAATAATATGAATAATTACAAGTCAGAACACGGGCGACAAATGAAACGATTTTACCCAAAACACTTTTTAACATTGAAATCTAAAAAAGAATGGGAAATATAAAGTCATAAATGAACCATATATGATATCATAAAAATGAATATGATTCTGTAATAAGAAAATGACATTATTTAAATCATTATACAGGAGTTTCGGATACATACGATGCATATCAGACCTAAGGTAAGGGATAATTTTTCAAATCTCATTTTTATCCGAGATTGGTAATTCTTAAGTATTTACTGGGGTTATTGCTATCATCCATGTCCATGTTTTATAAATATGTATTCATGTATGTTTAAAGTCATTTTTACCCATTTTTGACTTTTACAACATGTAATGTAATGAATCTTTCTTTTTTTTACGTTACGATGTACTTTTTGACTTTTCCGACAAAAGTATGAGAAGAATGTTTTTTAACGTATACGGCATGAAAGGATTTTTACGGTTTTATAAAGCCATATTTTCATGAATCTTCCTCCAAATTATTTCATGAATATTTTCAACAAAACCCTTTTCTTTTAAAATTTCATGACATTTTGTGAAAAGAAAATGATTTTGAAGAAAAAAGGATATTTTACTCAAGAATTCATTTCAAGTGTTTTATCAAAACCATTTTCATCTAAGATGACAATATTTCACATGTGTATGTTTCAAGTATAATGTCTCCATGATTTACATGGTTTCAATTTCCTTATTATGAAATTATATCCATTTATTTTATATGGATTATATAATTATGGGATGATGTTTATGAAACCCTTTTTATTTATTGGGTTATTATGAATGATTTATGTTTATTTTGTGGCACAAGTAAGAATGATTTCACTATGAGATGGGTGGGACCTATATCTCCCTCCAATGCATTGGGTAAATATTTTTATCTCATTAGATATACATGGCTGGATTGGTAAGTTAATCGGGTTCACTGTTACAGGACTGAAATGAGGAGTGAACTCGATTCAGAAAGGGACTTTGTCCACTATGATGGTCTTGGCAGCAATGCCTTGGCTTCTATGGAAATCATTACATGTGCTGAATGGATGCCAAAATTACTTGTTTTATTCCCATTATATGTTATCATTATTTATGTTCCATTATTATCTATGCCTTATGTACTTCCATGTTTTAATTCGTTGCTCAATATTTTGATGTTTAAACATTATGATCATGGTTTTAGGTTAAAATGTGTATGGTATGTTTTAATTTATCCATGAATACCCTTACAGAGCATTTGAGCTCACCCTTTTTGTGTTTTATTTTCCCCAAGGATTAAATGAAAGGTTTTTGTTAATGAAACAAGAAGTGGAAGATCTTTATGGGAGATGTTGAAGATCTTTCACCGCAATTAGAAGATTACGTTCCATGATTCCAAAGACACAAAACAATTATGGTCCTTGTGTGTCTGTTTTTGTTATGTATTATGTATTCCGCAAAAGTAATGTAATATCTATGTACGTCAAGCTTAGGGTCTCTACAGTTGGTATCAGAGGAAAGGTTTAGTCAACCTTTGGAAACTAGGATGCAAAAAAATTAGTGAGATCCCTAGAGATATTTCTAAGGTATGTCTAGGGATGTCCCTAAGGATAAGTATACGTATAGGATATAGTCCTAGAACTGTGGTAACGGTGTTAGTATTTAACCTAAGATGTTAGATATTGAGGGAACTCCCCCTTTACTATGTTTTTTTCCCTAGCATGATTTTTTCCTCTCACACTATTCTTTTTGGGTTTTAGAAAATGGCTGGAAACAGGAAGATTCACGATAATGGAAGATATGACAGACAATGGAATGATATTCTTCATGACAAACCAGATGAAATGGGATCTGAAGTCCAAACATCGTTATTAATCCTAATCAGCAATCTCATAATATGATCAATAATCTCAACATTGTTATGTTTCTTGACTCAGATAATAAGAGAAAGATGGAGTTTCATGATGATAATAAAGGAAAGAAAGTTCAATATCCCTCATGTAAATCATGTGGGATGAGGCATCAGGGAGATAGTTTCAAAGGAACTGGAAGATTCTTTGGGTGTGGAAAAGAAGGACACAAATCTAGTAAGTGCAAAGTAAAAGGTTTAGTTAACACCATGGACGAGGATAATGGTATTGCGACGACATCAACAATGATTATTTTTTTTAAATGTGGAATGTACGGGCATTATACAAACCAATGCCCTAATGGAAAATCTCATGAAGAGAATCATCATGGTCATATGGGTAGTATTTATATGGATGATGATGAGGAGACTACAAATGATATATTAGCGGAAAGAAGTGTTGAACCTCATTCCATTGTTTTATAAGGTAGTGGAATGATTGTATGTTTATCAAGAGTTATGTTGTATAGTTAATGGTACTATGGAAGAGAGAATCATCTGAGGATTGTTACACTATTGTTTTTCCTAAAAGTATTTGAATGTATATGTTGAATGGTACCAGTAACTATTGATGGTTATTCAGATATTTTTTGTAATGTAGATGATATGCGCATAATGAATGAATAAGAAGATAATGAGGTGTTTGATTGTATTCATGAGCTCATGATTGATATAAGGACTAGTTATATCATGGTTTGAGTATTTAGAATTTTGAGGATTTTGGTATGTGGAAAGTGTTAACTTTAAACTAAATTCATGTTTTCAATAAGGTTAAATGGGTATTTATTTTTCAATAGAATACATGATTAAGGCCTTCAAATGTTTGGAATGTGTCCAACAATACATATCTTATGATATATGGGGATCAACGATGGTATTAAATCTCTGGTAATCGTTTTCACTATATTATGAGAGTGGACTGCAGTATTATGGATAAGCCTAAAGATTGGAATGGATTATGTTGGACATAAGTTAGTATTGTTTAAGGATATAAGTTTTTTTCGATATTATTGATGGGATGTTATAGTGATGTAGTTTTAGAAAAAGGAAAACCTGCAGGATGGGCAACATCCCATCGCGTCGGACAAGGCTGTGGGAATCGAACCCACAACTGAAGTGCGACTGGACTTTATCGCCACCCCTGGCCTACATGAAGTCCCAAGTTAGTAGAAAGTAGTTTTATTTTATTAAGCGGTATGATATATGAAGTATATGTTAATTTTTGGAACTATATACGATTAATCTAACCATAATATCGACTTATAACTTTTGCTAACCTTTTGTTTGAAACAGATGGAATGACCCATCATTGTATCACATGATCTGCTAACACATCATGAATAACAAATTCAACTTCATTTATTTAAGGGATGAAGTGGAAATTGTTCAATTCATGAACAACAGTGAGATTGTACCAAAATCATGTAAGTATTTCTTTTAATTCATCGACTTTAGGAAAATGATCTTGAAAACCTAAAATGTTGTCCTAGTTCCCTTATATACGATGAATCAGATGGTACCTTAGATCATCATAAATCTATATCTTTGTGATTGTTGTCTTTTTCATAGCCATGTTCTCTACCACTTTCCATCAGAACATGATTGTTAGGTTTCTCTTCCATATCCAAATTTTAACGTATGTTCTCCTATGTGGAAACCTAGTGATTAGATAATTTGGGTAACAGTTATGTTTCATACTTTAGGTTTAAAGATTGGTTTTGGTATTCCTTTTTACGATGTGGGATTATATTAAAGAAACTTTCGAGTAGTAAACCATTTATAACCCCGACGAATTTCGAGGGTGAAATTCATTTTAAAGGGGGTAGAATGTAACACCACGAGATTTTATGAGAAATATTCTTTTTAATTGAATTGATGTCTTTTGTTATACGTTACAACAAAGGAGTCTTTCACAACACACAACCCTAACTTGGAAGCATTACACACAATCATGACTTTCCTCGATATCTTGTGTAGTACGCAATACCGAGTTTCACTAAACAAGATATTATTATAATATTATTATGAACTAGCTTTTATGAATAGTAATACCCACTTTTTGAAATTTTATAAAGTTTATCTTTCAAAATAGACTTCATTTTTGGATTAGGAATATAAAAATTAGCTTAGGGTGAAATTTTGGTACTTTTCGGATAACATTCATATTCTGATGAATAGTGGAAATTACTAAATTTTAATTAAAAAAAACTTTTTAAATCGAAATAATTAATAGTGATAAATTATTAATTTAAGTGGTTTTAAAGTATATTTAGAATATATTTTTACAATTTAATACAATTTTGGTCATTGGATGTAATTTCACATTTAAACCAGACATAAACAAATGTCAATCTTTTGATTGTTATTATCTCTTAAGTACACGCAATTTGTTTTGACAACGGGAACTAATTTTTAAATTAATTAATGAAAATTATATTTTTTGAATTTTGGAAAATAGACATCATTTTTGAATTCATAATATCAAATATTTCTTAGGCCTAATTTTTCGTTTTTTTCTGGAAACATTAATTTTTTGATGAATAGTGAAACCACTATGTGGTAGTTAAAAAAACTGAATTTTTCATAAAACATAATTTTACCACTTCTGTGAGTGGAATTTATAAAATCTGAGAGACACAGTTAATATCAAGGACTAATATGTGGTTCAATGAGATGAAAATAATTTTTGGTGAATAGTAACTTTTTACTTTTTTTTCCACGGTTAAAAGTAAATAGGGTAATTAAGGGTATAAATGATATTATTATTACCCTAAAACATGTCCTAATTCTATTGGATAAGTTTAATTAGGCCAAAAACCACCTTAGGAATAAAATATGACCATTTAGGCCCACTTGGATTAGATTAGGACATTTATTATTAATTTATTTAAAGAAGGGTTAAAATAGTTAAAATCACAGTTTAATAACTAAATCATTTTTAATATAGGGTTATTCATAAGATAAATTCGACTATAAATATTCATTATAAAGATAAAAAGATTTCCTACATAATGGTATTTTATTTATAATTTTAGAGTTAAAATAATTTAATTTATTTATGAATCAATTATGATGCAGTAATTATCTTATTAATGAAATATTGACATAATTGGTGTTATAAATACCCAAATAAATGTAATTTGAGTCTTTTTATGAATTAAAATAATTTTATATGTCAATATGACAAGTTAGTATTGATTTAATTAACTTTTTTATAACTAATCGTTCTGTTATGATTTTCACAAAAATCAATTACGAAATAGTGTCAAAATTGACATAAAATAGTTTTTTAAACAAATATTATATTAAAAATTGTTATTATATTCCTAAAAATCTATGGATCGGCCAATATACTTATATCATGATACTTGTATCACTAATGGATCACTTGGGGGTCACTTGGATGTATATGGAATGTTTATTAACTATATAATATAAAAAAAAAGTGACATGGTAATTGTCAATCTAATTAACTAAGGGTTAAAACTAAAAGTTATGGTTAATATATTGACCTAAACTTGTCTAACTTCTATTTTATGAGAGTATTTAGACCTATCCCCACCTTATCTTAGAAATAAATCAATTTAGAGCTATTAAAAACCGAATATGACTTTATAATAAAATAATATATTTTGTTATTCCAATGGTGCCCCTCTCCTCCCTTATAAAAGGGCACCTCCTCCCTCTCTTCCTCACACCACTTTGAGCCTTCAATCTCGGACAAACCCTACCAAATTATCTTCTCGAATTCCCTAGAAACATCCTAGAGGTCCTGGTCTTCGTCAAAGACCAATTTTAGTGCTCTAAGAGTAGGTCTCAAAGAGGCGCTTCAAAGAAGAGGCAATGTCCGTTACTGATTCTTTAACCTTTATTTCTTCTTCCACTTCTTCTTTTTAGGTTGTTTCATTATGAAGCAATAACATCAGTATCACTCATGTACTGATATGTTATTATATCTATGAAACCACCCTATTTCACCATCTATCCATCCTACGGAAAATGAAATCACCGCGCGTGCGTACGTACAGAATACCGTCTCCACGCCGTGGTGTAATCTATTTTCCACCACCACCTTACTTGGATGGGAATAATGGTGTAAATAATAAATATATATGATTATTGTAAAGTGATATTGATTCTGTAATATTACACATACTCTCCAATATAATTCCACTATCATGGGAATGATTTCATCGCTCGTGCGTACGTACAGAATACCAACTCCACGACGCGATGAGATTCTTTCTAAATGATTAACCATTCATAAATAATTATAAAGTATATATAATAAGTAATAATAAAATATATGATATAATAATGATACTGGATTTATGTATATATTTATTTATTTCATCCAATTAATTCCATTCAATTCAATGAGGAAACGAAAACAACCTTCATGCATACGTACGGCCTACCGTCTCCATGAACAGTGTATTTCATTCCATTTATCGATCTATTATATATATGTATATTCTGAATATATATTATATATAAATCATGTTTTATATTCTGGAATTAAGTAATCATATGAATAATTACAAGTCAAAACACGGACGATAAATGAAACGATTTTACCCAAAACGCTCTTTAACATGGAATTTAAAAAAGAACGGGTAATATAAAGTCATAAGTGAACCATATATGATATCATAACAATGAATATGATTCTGTAATAATAAAATGACATTATTTAAATCATTATACAGGAGTTTCAGATATGTACGAAGCATATCAGACCTAAGGTAATGGATAATTTTGCAAATCTCATTTTTATCTGAGATTGCTTATTCGTAAGTATTTACTGGGGTTATTGCTATCATCCATATCCATGTTTTATAAAAGTGTATTCATGTATATTTAAAGGAATTTTTACCCATTTTTTACTTTTACTACCAGGAATGTAAGGAATCTTTCTTTTTTTAACGTTACGAGGTACTTTTTGACTTTTCCGACAAAAGTACGAGAAGAATGTTTTTTAACGTATACAGCATGAACGGATTTTTACAGTTTTATAAAGCCTAATTTTCATGAAGCTTCCTCCAAAATATTTCATGGCTATTTTCAACAAAACCCTTTTCATTTAAAATTGCATGACATTTTTCGAAAAGAAAATTATTTTGAAGAAAAAAGGATATTTTCCTCAAGAATTCATTTCAAGTGTTTTATCAAAACCATTTTCATCTAGGATGACATTAGTTCACATGTGTATGTTTCAAGAATAATGTCTCTGTGATTTACATGGTTTCAATTTCTTTATTATCAAATGATATCCATTTCATTTAAATGGAATATATAATGATGGGATTATGTTTATGAAACCCATTTTATTTATTGCGTTATTATGAATGATGTATGTTTATTTTGTGGCACAAGTAAGAATGATTTCATTATGGGATGGGTGGGACCTATATCTCCCTCCAATGCATTAGGTAAATATTTATATCTCATGAGATAGACATGGCTGGAATGGTAAGTTAATCTGGTTCAGTGATACAGGTCTAAAATGAGGAGTGAACTCGATTCAGAAAGGGACTTTGTCCACTAAGATGGTCATGGCAGCAATTCCTTGGCTACTATGGAAATCATTACATGTTCTTAATGGATTCCATAGTTACATGTTTTATTCCCATGCTATGTTATCATTATTTATGGTCCATTATGATCTATGCCTTCTTAACTTCCATGTTTTAAGTCGTTGCTCAAGATTTTGATGTTTAAAAAATTAGGTTCATGGTTTTAGGTTCAAATGTGTATGGTATGTTTTATTTTATCCATGCTTACCCTTACAGAGCATTTGAGCTCACCCTTTTTTTGGTTTTATTTTCCCCCAGGATTAAAAGAATGGTTTTAGGTAAGGAAACAAAAAGTGGAAGATCTTTATGGGAGATGTTGAAGATCTTTCACCACGATTAGAAGATTATGTTCCATGTTTCCAAAGACATTAAACTATTACGGTCCGTGTTTGTCTGTTTTTGTTATGTATTATGTATTCCGCAAAAGTAATGTAATATCTATGTATGTCACGCTTCGAGTCTCTACAGGTTGTGAATCCAATAAATCCATGGTGGATATTCCAAATGTTACACAACCACACCAATATGATCCAACACTATAAAATTCTTAAAAAAATACGGAGGAATCCTATTCCCTATCGAACCATTACATCCCCCATTGATGGGGGACATTAAAAAATACATTGTTTAAAACATCAAACACTATAGGCCTACATCTCTGATTATCATAGAGTTTGTTTTGATATTTTTCTATTGTGACACATTATTGAACCATTGGAAAATTTTTTGTAGTACTCTTTACTATATTATGACTAGAAACAACTTACTCACCAACAGGTTTACAACACGATGATAACAACACATCCTTCCAAAAAACGTAAAATGGATTCATTTAATAGGATTCTTGGTGGATATTTTTAAAAGATAACTAAAAAATGGTACGTAGTTATCCCATGTTCTCCAAAAATATATGATACAATATCAAAAAAATATACCCTAGTATTTGGATGCTCTTCTCCATCTACCAATTTTTCATAGGGTAGAAAATACTACTAAGGCACAATTGGGAGACAATGAAATGAGGCAATCCCCTCCGAACATATGAGGTAAACTAAAACCCCAATCAAATATTTTGTTCCTAGATAACCCATAGTGACTAAACACATCATCTAAATGTTTCCTCACAAAAACATTAAAGAAAAATCGATTCATGTATCATTAGAAAAGAAGTAGACTTAATCAGTCTATCTAGAGTATCCGAAACTAGATCAATTCTTTTGGGCTCTCGAGGTTACTTAGAGAGTAAATCCATATATCTGTCTGCACATTTTCATTTTGGGAAAACCAAGGTATATAATAAATCTCTTGGAACAGGGTCTTAGGGTTTCATCTACTGACAGACTGGAAATTTCAAAACAAAAGACTCCAACAAAAATTTCATCCCATGTTACAAAAACTGCATCCCAAATCCATGATACATCTCAGTCACATTGGGATATATCACTATGGGTGATCTATAAAACATATGGACAACTCCCTCCTGATTGTACAATGAAATAGGCAATCTCTCTCAGAATAACTTCTTATTTTTTCCATCCCTTCGAGACATTAGTATGGATAAAAATGTTAAATATAACCTCAACCTTTACATCTCTACACAAATATTCTTCCACCTACAACATCATGTATGACTCCATAGTTTTCGAATATAGAAAATATTGGTCATTGATTTTTATGATGCAATGACTCAGCATTGTGTGCTCCTCTATCCATTTCCAAAAATTTTCATATTCTTGAACAACACCTCCATTCGACTTCTGACTAACGCATCAACAAAAACATTCCCCTTTATCGGTCTGGTAGATATCTCAAGACGATTATCCTAAAAAACATCATATTCCACCACTGGTGTACATTTCGATAACATTGAGGTGAAACGAATTTCATGATATTTCGGTCCATGAAAACTACAATGAGACTCATAATATGGTAATTATGGCCCAAAATTATTTCAATCAGAACTACTAACAACTCTAAATGATACACCACCACACCAACATGATCCAAAACTATAAAATTCCTAAAAATGTTGGGAGGAATATTACCCCCTATCAAACCATTATGCCCTCCATCGATGGGGGACATTATAAAATACATGGTTTACAAATAAAAACACTATAGGCCTACATCTCTAATTATCATAGATTTTTTATGATATTTTTCTACTGTGGTACATTATTGAACCATCAGGATATTTTTGTTAGTAATCTTTACTATATTAGGGCTAGAAACCACTGACCCGCCAACATGTTTACAACAAAATTATAACAACACATCCTTCCATAAAACACATAAAATGGATCCATTCAAATGGATTCTTGGTGGATATTTTTATAAATGAACTATAAAAGGTAGGTGTTTATCCCAGGTTCTCCCAAAATCTATGATACAAGATCAAAAACAATATCCCCTACTATTTGGATGCTCTTACCCATCTATCCATTTGTCATAGGGTAGAAAATAGTGATAAGGCACAACATGGAGACAATGTAATTATGCAACCCCCTCCCGACCTATGAGGTAAAATAGAACCCTATTAAAATAAGTTGTTCCTCTGTAACCCATAGAGACTAAACACATCATATAAATATTTCCTCACAAAAACATCCATGAAAATTGATTCATGTATTGTCAGAAAAGGAGTAGACTTCATTAGTCAATCCAGAGTCTCCAAAACTACATCAATTATTTTGGGCTCTCGAGGTTACTCAGAGTTGATGTACGTATATCTATCTGCACATTTTAATTTTGGGAAAACCATGGGATATAATAAATATATAGGAAAAGGGTCTTAGGATTTCATCTTTTGATGAACATGAAATTTCACAAACAAAATCTCCACAAAAAATTTCAACCCATGTTATAAAAACTGCATCCATAATCCATGATACATCTTAGTCACAATGGTATATATCACTATGGGTGATCTATAAAACATAGGGAGAACTCCCTTTTGATTAAACAATGAAATAGACAATCCCTTTCAGAATAACTTCTTATTTTTACCATCCCATTGATACATTAGTATGGATAACAATGTTAAACATAACCTTAACCTTTACATATCTACACAAATATTCCTCCACATACAACATCATGTAAGACTCCATAGTTATCTGAAATAGAATATATTGATCATTGATTTTTCTGATGCAAATATGCATCACTGTGTGATCCTCTATCCCTTTATATACATTTTCATATTCTTGAACAACACCACCTTTTGACTTCTGACTAACACATCAACAACAACAATCCCATTTATCGTTCTGGTTGATATCTCAAGATGATTATCCTAAAAAACTACATATACCACCACTGGTGCATATTTTGATACCATTGAGGTGAAACATAATTCATGATATTTTGGTCCATGAAAACTACAATGAGAGAAAAAATATGGTAATTATGCCAAAAAAATTATTTCAAACCCAACTACTAAAAAATCTACAACTACATAAATAATCACCTCAAGTCAAGATTTGATGCATAAATAATTAATATCAAACATCACAACCTCCTCTTGAAACCAAATCACTAGTGAACTGATTAACATCCCATTGAAAAAACTAATAGTTTTCAATAAATAATCATCCCAATCAATATTTTGGTGTTTAGTTTTCAATTATTTTATTAGTCTTATATTCTATGAGAAATAAAGAAAAATATCCCACAATATAATGGAATACCAATGAAATCATGACCATCTATTACATCCTTGGGTGTTTCACAATAAAAACCCACAAAAAAATTTATGGTTCCATGGCTACACACTATGGACACACCACATTACATGGAAATTCACCTCTAATATCTTAAACCTACATATTTATGTAATTCAATAGAGCTAGTACTGTCTAAGGACTAGTGCAAAGGACTATACTCGGATGCCATCCAACCTGACACCAGACACGACACAATTCAGGGATTGAAAGGTGTTCCCAATCCCGATAGTCTAGAAATCAGTAATCAGGTAATAACCAAAAATATTTTTGTATTATTTAACTTGGGTAACCCAAAATAAAAAACCCAAAAAATAGAAAATCACCAAACTAATAATCATTACCAATGAAGAAAAAAAATAGTTGATTAAATTTTTTACAAATCTAACAAAAAGCCAAAATACCCCAATGGAATGTGGAAGATTATCCCAAAAACCTCTAAATAACAAGAGATTCATCAACCTCAAGAAACCCACAATCACCTGAAAGATGTGGAACAGTAGAAATAAAATCCCTTACCACAACAATGATAGTTATTTCCATTACCTAGCCCATTCAAAACAATTTATACAGACACCCAAGGGTATATGTAGGTTGTGATAAAATTACTAGTAGGATTCCGCCTAGAAGATGGATTCCATGCTATCAAATTAGAAGACAAATAAACATGTGCATTTAAAAAAATATTTGAATAATTTAAAATTAAAAAGTTTTTGAAGAAATCACTCTTAATTAAATCATTTCTCAAAATATGATTTCTTTAAATTATAAATTAAACAATGTTCACTATATATCGAAATTTACCAAAACATCACCTAAGAATCATGTCAAAAGAGGTAATCATGGGAAAATCTGTATAGGTTTCAATCCCAAGTGGGGAACGTATGAACATCTTACCTTGGAGATAAGAATAATCTATCCAAAAACCACAATGTCATCATGTGTAATCCACTAGTGGGAATCCCATCCCAAGGTTTAGGGGTCACTAATCGAAATCCAACACCCAGAGTAACCTCATGAAAAAGACACTAGTGGAGAACACACCCCTATTTGTAGTGGTATCCGATCATATAACATGTATATATAATGTTTTACCATCAATCCTCCTAAAAGAAATTAGGTATTGGAGTCGCTAAATAAACACCATAGAATGTCGAATTTTCCTTTTAGATACATGTGATTCCCTATGTTCTCAATTTCCATATCGCATTCTGCATAAATTATCTCTTTCATATACTGATTCCAAAAATCACAAACACACCCCAAAATATATTTATTTCAAAAGCATATTCATGCAAAAATCAATGGTCAGATGGAAACATCCATTTTCCATAATCGAACACACTTTTAGAAGTCACAGACAAACCAAAACCATTTGGAAACATATTGATCACCACATTCACAAATGATAAAGAAAATTTGAAAAAAAAAGTATAGAACACTTGAAATACAACAATTTTAATATGAAAAACCAATTTTCAAATCCGTACACACACAAAATCCATTTTAAAATGTACGTCACAATACATAGGAAATGCAGAGAACTTATTTATGAAACATAACAATATAAGTTCGAATGAAAAAAAATATTTACCTTGTAAATCCAACCTTCATTACATATATACCTCAATTATATTTAAAACATATTCCTAACCATCCACAATGTCCATTGAAAAAAATTATAATTCAAAAAAAAGGCACAATTGATACTCAATAAAAAATTATAGAAAACCATCTTACATCACATTCACACATAAAATCAATAGGAATGAAAATTTACCACTACACACGTAAAATATTCCACCCCTAGAATTTCTCAAAAAATTCCAATCATTGAACCAAAATTTATACTCTTCCTCTACCCAATACATTCAATCCCATGTCTCGTGATCATCACTACAAAGAAATCATAGAAACATTTTGGTCGGAGTAGATTACACATGAGGGGGGTGAATTGAGTATCTATAAAAATTTTTGGTTAAAAAGTATTTCTAAAAGGATTCCAAAAATGTTAAATAAAACCAATTTAATCATGGTTATACTGTTATAATGGTTTGACAATTTAAATAACTTCTTAGAATATTTATTTATTCTCAGTAAAATTAATATCAGTTATTATGATTTATTTTGAAGTTATTCTACTATAACATGAAAATTATGACAACTTTCTAGGAGTAACCATCAATGTGAATTTATAGTTTTTTGAATTATACTGTAATGCAGTAAAATAGAGAAGACTAAATTATGCTTCAAAACGGATATGAAACAAGTAGTTCAGTTTCAAGCTGAGACCTAATCCACTCCACTAGGTGATCACCTCCGACCAAGAAATTTATATAAATAAACTTGATACACACCCTGGATTTGTGTTAACAATAGTACACAAGACTGTCCTGGTCACACATGGTCCTCTACCACAGTTCGTCATGGGTACAAACAACCAAACCACACAGGGACCTCTTCTACACTTATCTATCAGTATACACAACTGTAAAAGTTTGTTTGAGTAATAATATCTTATAACATTCTGTGTAATGCAGGACACAGAGTGTGTTGTTATATAGATACACAGTCTGCATGGAAGTTAATAAAATGATACACAATAGAGCAGAAATATTGAGATAGGAATAGAAGTTCTCAGAGGGTTATTCATTGAATCTCTGGACTTCATTAATAAAGAAGATGGAGAAATCAAGTCCTCATATAGAAAATAGTTTATCACATGTTAGATAGATCATGCTTGTGTTCTTCGCGATGTTTAACAGTGAAAAGATGTTCTCAATTCAAGGATTCAAGTATGCTTTGTGTGTTCATCAGCAGCGTCATGTTGCAGGAGACAATTATTTCGTTAAGAATTCTCTATGTGTATTATGTTTTCATTCTCACACCCATCAGCATGTTTTTCTTTTTTTTTCGTGCATCT
The DNA here is from genome assembly GCA_963277665.1 of Viscum album. Lineage (NCBI taxonomy): Eukaryota > Viridiplantae > Streptophyta > Magnoliopsida > Santalales > Viscaceae > Viscum > Viscum album. The sequence goes on from OY728159.1 coordinate 1,872,141,385, forward strand.
TCTCTCTCAGTTGTTTATGGGCCACATTTCTCTTTTATCTTGGAGTGCATGTATTTGAGCCAACAAGTTAAATGTATTCTTCACCTCATACCTTATATTATCAAGAACATGTCTAAAATGAATAAAATTAAAAATTTCAGTGCATTAAAATATTTCAATATGACTATTAGAGAATAAATTGAAAAATGAAAATACATATTAGGAGATAGTGTCATGGCATTTCATGGAAATGGTGTCTCCTTCACACGGTGTCTGGATTGGGCATAATATCTTGTTGTCAGGGCCTCTTGTTCACGGAGTCCCACGGTCATGGTGTCTTTTTGTCACGGTGTCTTGTTCATGGTGTCTCACAGTGATGATGTCTTTCTTGTTCACGATGTCTTGTTCATGGTGTCCTATGGTCACAGTGTCGGTATTTTTTCACGATTTATGCTTATTCACTATATCTGGATGTTACAGTGTCTGGTTCACTATGTCTGGATGTCATGATTTCTCAAACATAGACAAATATCTGTATTCAAAATTAAGTAGTGGTATTTATGAAATGAATTAAACATAATAATTTTTTAGAGAAATCATTATAAAGTGAATCAAAAGATAGTGTATAGTAACCAAACTGAGTTTATATAACATAAGATCTTTGGATATATTTTACAAAGTAACTGTACATTCGATGTCAGATAGAGTACATAGATTTAACAACTGTTATCGACTAAATATGATTTGTGATCATTAAAACATGATTAATACATGAGGAGTCCAAAAATATCCCCTCTTTTGATGATCCCAAACCATGTATATTTACAGTGTATATTTTTTCTAACAACATAGCCCGAATTTGAATATAACATATACAGAGTGAGTGTTCTCTTATCCTATATACATTTTTGTATATTTCTCCCATATATTTTTCCCATATATTTCTCCAATATTTTCTCCCCTTTTGGGATTATAAAAAATTATAAAGAAAAAGGAAAACAAAAAGACAAGAAATGGGAATAATATATTATATTAGAAAATATGTGCATTATAAAAATGAAAATAAATTAAACTAAACTCACATAAAAATATTGCAATCATTGTCCTTCTTCATAGGTTGTTCTTCTATTGGCATTTAGATGTAGTAGTAGAATAGGAAGACGTATGAGCAAATGTTGAGGTAGAAGAAGGGAGTGAGATGGTTGATAGAGAATGTAAGGGTTGTCCTTCAAGGACCAAGGGAGGAAGAGTAGGTGTAGTAGAGGATCGAGGTAGTTGTTGATCATGGATCACCAGACTGATCTGAATTAGTACCTAACTAACAGATATAGATGTGGTGGCTAGGGCAGAGGTGAATGCAGGAAAACTAGTTCATAGAGGTGCAGCTGCAAAAGAAACAATGGATGTACTCTGTACATGAATATAGTGCCTCCAAAGTTTGATAAAATCCATAATTATCTCTCCACCATACTGCTTAGATTTCACAATGACATCCTTGTTTTCCATAAACTTATCCAACTGATGAGTGAACTCTGTGAGCCTTTGGAATTGAGTCTGGAAAGCTTGAGTAATTAGATGAATCCTCAGATTTTCTACAGGATATTTAAAATGGTAGGTCATTTCAGTATTTTAGATTATTATGTTGATGTGGACATCCACTTTCTTGGAAAATTGATGCTGAGCATCATTAGTAATTTTTGAATGGATTCGGACCAGATCAAGAACATTTTCATTATTATTGGTAACTTCATATAGATATTCATTATCAATACCACTAAGCACTGTCAGATGTTCTTCTTTAAGCAATTTTCTAAGAAGATCATTGTCTAGGGAAGGTTGAGATGATTTTCCTAATGCCATAGAAGCATTGACAGCTATGATAAGTGACCTTAGTTTGCTTAGAACTTTTTGAATTCACCCTATATACTCATCAGTAAGCTTGTTATGATTAACAACATGCTATCACATTTATTACTCAATCTTTTTTTCCATCTGTGACCTTTTCAACTAAGGAATCAAAATGAGGTTGAATCTAAGAGACAACATTCTGTGGGTATTGAGGAACAATAGGATCTATCGGAAGAGAAGCAAGCTATGATCTCAAATGCATATCTTTCTGCATTTCGTCAATGATAACTCTTAATGTCTTCACTTCAACACTAAGCAGGCTATTTTGAAATCTGACATCCTGAATCTGATGAAGCATTTTGTGTTGTATCCTCCAATTTACTTTTTCCAATAGTAGTGAGGCATCTTTCTCACAAATATGTGATACAAGAGTAGGTTGGAAATTCAAGAGTTTTTTTAACTGCTACCAAAATTGTTGCTCCAAAATCATTCTGATCATCTTTACTCACCAAGGATGGTTATCCTGATGATGATTCATGGATGGGGATTGATATATGATCATGTTCCATTTTAGGGAAATTCTTATCAACTAATTTCAATTGGAAACATAGTAGAAAGGTCAATTCCTTTTACTGAGACTTTATGAGAGTCATATGCATTATAAAAACTAGGGAAATTATACCGAGTGCCTAAAGGGAATGAATCAATAAGGTTTTGTACTTCAAAATATTCCAAATTTAGGGTTTTCTCCCCCTCAATAGTTTCATTTTTCTCAAGACAATGATGATTATGGTCTTGATCTAATTCCAAAAATTCATCTCTTATTTCTTCAAAAATTTATTGTATAGCCAACTGAAAAGCTATCTCCATACTTCCCTCAGCCGAATGAATAAAATCATGAAAAGATTGTTCCACTGGGAGTTATTAAAGAACATCTTATTATATAACATATAATTTTTCTCTTATAGGTTCTTCAAAAGCATTCATCATGGTTTTTTTAACAAAATATTCTGTTTCAACAATGGTTTGATCAACCATATTGACAACATCCTTAGAAGTAGAGACTTCATTTTCACTCACAACATAATGAAATATGATGACTTTATTCCTCATCAGAAACAGTTCCATAGGAGGCATAGTAGCCACTTCTTCTTCATTGTTAGAATAATCAACAACATCATCTGGTTCCAAACCTGGATTAGAAATATGTCTTTGTCTTGACGGATTTTTTACTGGATGGACTTTTTCTTAAATTCTATCACTTTCCACCACCCATTCCATTTTCCGAGGATTCCCATTTATTTCCATCCTCTTGATAATGTATTTTGAAATGCAGTACTCACAATCATTTATAACTTCATCATTTGGTCCAACCATATATTTGGCATTAATCATGGATGAGATAAGCTAATAATAAAACAAGGAGGTTGACTTAGCTGTGGTTTTGATCATCTCACACATATGGTGTATGATATACATACAATCGTTGAACATATGCCAATTTTCATAAGACGAATCAGAAACACATCCTAGTATTTCAGTACATCAAAATATGTGTTTCCTCTTGAATTGGGGATGGGCTCGTTGATTGAAGGTTTATACATTCCAATCGGTTTCTAACGGGTTTGTTTTTAGAACTGGATTCATCCAATGATTCCATATCCATTTAGACCTAAATTCCAAAGTTAGGGGCTCATTAGTTTTGGACTGATGAGGCTTGGGAATTTTCATTGGTCAAGAGGATGGGAGTTCGGACTCATCACACCTTTTTGAGGGGAATTATTGTCTACTCTGGGGACTCTCTTTATAGATTTACGTTTAGGTTCGTGAATCCATATCAAATTACCATGTATAAAATGATCTTTCCTTTCGATCTGACAATCAATGATTAAATATGTACATAATCTAGAGAATATTTTATATGTATTCGAGGTTCTTCATCGATAGATAATCATTTGTATTCGTTATAGATTCTTGGTCAATGGTATCCTTCAACACATTATATAGAAGTGTCTTGGTCACTATCATTACCATGCTGTTTTTAAATCCACTCACTGGGGAACTTGATTTTTATTGTCATTCAGAAGGAAATGGATTGTTTCAGAGTTGGGATCGAACCCGCAGATGGGCTACCTACATATCTTTTGTTTAGAAAAGGAATCAGAACCCCCATAGTCCGAGTAAGGGAGTTTGATGATTATGATTGATGGCTCAAAGAAGGATATCATAATTACTTTTACACTCTAAGCTCACATGAGTCATGCTCAGTGTGAGAAACAAGACGTATTGGTAAAACCAAACAATTATTCCATGAAAGATGCAATCATAAAAAATAATGTGGGGCTTATGTATGTATGACTGCCCTGATAAATGAAGATTAGGATTTACTTCGGGGTTGAAATCCCGAAACATGATCCATAAATGTATATGTGCTTCATGGAGATTTGGATACTCTAACTTGGGGCTTACTCCTGAAAAGGAGGCCCAAATTATAAGAGGACTTATGATTGGGTTTTACTCTTGAGAAGGAAGCCTGGATCAAAAGTTGATTAGGACTGGTTATGATAAATTAAGACTGGGGCTTAATCCTGAGAAGGAGGCCCAAGTTAAAGGGATTTAAACGAAATTAAGGAACATGGGGCTTACTCCTAAAAAGGATGCCCATATTAATGAAGACATTAGGTATACTCCTGAAAAGGATTCCCAAATTATGTGAACTGGAACTAGGGCTTACTCTTGAAGAAGAGGCCCAGATTAAGGGGAATTATGACTGGGTCTTACTCTTGAAAAGGAGGCCGAAGATTAGGAGGACTAGGGATTACTTTTGAATAGAAGGCCCAAAGTTTAAGGATTCTCTCATCTTAAAGGATGAGGTTGAATGAATTAAATATCTAACATTAGTGAAAAAAAGATATGTGAATCACTAGGTTTTAAGAGATGAACCACAGAATTTCTTTCAGATAAAGAAGTCTGTCAAGAAAACATGCCATAAATGGATTTAAAGAGTGTCTTGAAGACTGAATCGTGAATATGAGAGGTGGAATGGCATAAGAGTTATTAAATGGGCAGGAAGGGAACCAAAAAATATAAGGGAATGAAAGTCCTTGGGAGTTGCACAAGTACTACATGGGCTAGCAGTTATACCTGCGCGACACATAGGTACTTGTGAGATTGTAAGCCAGCATGGTAATACTTGGGCGATCCTTGACCAATGCCCTTAGAATTATCCCAAGATACTTCCAGAAGAGTGGCACACATGTTTTGGTGAGTAAGTAAGGAGGCGCGCAAGTGTGTTCATTTCCCTTAAGGGTAAAACACTTTGGCTTGCATGTTTTAGTGAATTCTAACACTTAGACCCTATTCCTCTTGTTTAAACCTTCCATTATAGTTAAGTAATTACCTTATAAGTGATCGAAAGACTTGAAGATGAGACTTGGGCGTTCAGAGATCTGTATCTGAATTATGGAGAAATTCCTCCCGAAATGGGGGGCCTACTGGGTCTATTTATAGGCTTTTGAATACCCTGGGCGGTTTTCAAAGAGGGCATGCAAGTCACTTGCGTGACCATTAGGCGGAGCGCAAGTATACTTGCGCGGCCATGGTAGAACTTGTGCGACACTTGTGCAATGTTCTTCTTCTTCCTTGCTTTGTCAATTTTTGATATTTGTTCAAAGGATGAATCACTTTGGTTTATGATTTTCCCTTTTCCAGTCTTTTAGACTCTGTGACGAAAGGAGCGTCAACAAAAGTCCCCCCTCATAGTTGGATTCAAAATAAATGAGGATTTTACTCTGAGGAAACCGAGGACCAAAAGAAAATTGGGGCGCGCAGGGTACAGCGCACAAGTGGGCCTTTGGTCGTGCAGGGTAAGGCACACAGGGTTATGGCCACGTCTATAAACAGGGGGCTCCATTCTGTGCAAAGAACTCGGGTCCCACAGATTTCTTGCTCTCGGCACACAGCTTGGCTCTCGGCTTTCGCTCATCCGCGCAAGTGATTCCACTCGTTCACGCTTCTTATTTCTTGTGTCGTGATTCTATTAAAGAATTTAGACTTGTGCGGTGATACCTGTGCACCAAATACTTGCGCGACCGAAGGAGACTTGCGCGCCAATGCTGGGACTTGCGCGCCTTAATGCCTTAGCCATTTTTTTACTTTTATTAACAAATTTTATGAAAAATTAACTTACTTTAAGAGTTAGTTATTCAAATTTTATGCAGATCCAATGGCTCCAAAGAGAATCGAAATGGCTGATGAACTAGAAAGAAAAATAATTGATGATATGATGGACATTGTTAGCCATGATTACTATATCGTCTGTAAAACTAATCTCTCAGAATTATCCAAGTTCTTGAAGAAGCATCATATTAATTTCCCGCACAACATCTATCTGCCTCTGTATGGGCATGGTCATCTGCAAGATGTAAATATTACCGAGGCAAAGAACTATCTCCCACCTTCCCGGTTTCAGTCATACACCAACTATTCTTCAGTAAATGTTTCAATTGTAGTATCATTTTATAATTCTGGAACGGTAATGAAATATTATGTAATGAATCATAGCTCATGTGCACCAGATCTGAAACCTCACAATCCTGAGCTACAACCACATTGTTATCCCTCAATTTTCCAAAATTCTCAGATGGATCAATCCAAAGGCTGGAAGGAGAAATGGGAATTCCATTCTGGAGGAGGGGTGAAGCCAACATTGATGTGGGCTTATTGGGTGCGACAAACTTGTGATGAGTTTTTTGAGGATCTGAAGGGAGATGCAATATACGAAGCCATCTGGGTTGGGAAAACATATGAATATAGACATGATAATTTTTCACCGGAGTTGCTTAGCCGCTAGAGCCCAGAAACTCATTCTTTCCATCTGACCCATGTAGAAGTAGGAATTAGTTCGTGGGATGTCTACAAGATCTCAGGGGTTCTAATTTTGGGTGATATGTATGACGAGTTCATCCCTCCAAAGGAAACCCTGAATGATCCGGAGAAGACTCTGGGTTTAGTTAGAGAGTTATTGAAGATTTATCAAAAGCAAAAAATCTCAAAGACTTATAAAACTCACTCTTGAAGGGTTATTCATCCAGAGGAATGGATGTATATGTTTCTCAATAAGAAGAGGGAGAAGGGGCCCACCTGTACTCGTCCTACTTACTGCCCTAGAGCAGATAAGAGAGGTGGTCCGGGCACATTCTGGCCGACTCTGGAAGAAGGAGATTTTGAGAAATGGGGGTATGAAGTGAATCATAAAATACCGGAGAAGTCTCACCTGGAAGGCTTTTTAGACTGATGGCTCGGTGTCTATCTTTTTCCGGTCAGAGATTTGAAGGGAGGCGTCAGGCCAGGTACCTTCGTTATTGCAGCCAAGTTGGTTGAGAGGAAGATGGTGGGGTCGGCTACCCCAGTTTTGGCAAAGATTAGCAAGAGATTACTCCATGTATATATGGGTAAGTCTCCTTTGATATTAGTGGGATAATTCCATGTTTTATGGGGATGAATCACCACTCACTTCCAGACATTTGATGTACATAATGGAATACAGATTCTTGGAAGTTATTTCAGGCCGTCTGTTCAAGACTTATCTAGAGTTTGTACTTTGTCCCTCAATACCTATGATATTAGGCCAAGGATGGGTATGGATAAATAATTCCAATTCATTCCCTATATAAATCCGCCGACATGGCGATTTGTTGATGATGGATCAGCCAGCTTGGAATAGAGGTCTTACATGCTGGCCTGCAGAGATGGTGTACAGGCCACCAGAATGCATGTGGAAATTATATGTGAGGCATTTCTCTATATCGATTTGCACGCCAATTCAAGTGTCTACAGACAACTGTTGTATCTCTTCCTGTGCACATCATACCAGAGATGCATCCAATGGTCAACCAGAAACTATGGTTGTTAATGTCCATGGAAAGGACTGGGGTAGTTTTTGACTTACCAGATGCTGAAGTGGTAAGAAATTTGGCCATATGGTATGATGAAAATTGGATAGCATCATATCTTGAGGCGATATTGAATAAACATATTTATCAGGTGGGGAAGAAAAAGAGAACCATTGAGAGAGAAATAATTCAGGTGGTAGGTGATTCTTAAACTCCTGAAGTTGGATCACCGATTTCTTCAACCGAGGCTAATTCATCAAATTCTATGGAGATACAACACTTGTCAAGTCAGCCAAGTTCCATATATAATCCTCCTATCAGAATCAAGAGAGCCACTCCATCAACTCCTGGTGAGTTACTTTATCGAGGAAATTTAATTGCCAGTAACTTTATAGAGTAACAATTCTCATTCTCTTTTTATAGTTATAGGAGCTAAAAAGAAATTAAAATCCAAGGTTGTAGGACCGTCTTCGCAGCCTTCTAGTACACCTTCATATCTACGACCAGAGGCCATCCATACATGGCGAGATGTGTGCTGTGATACTGAATCTTATCTGGCTGGAGCAATTTGAAGGGATACATTTTCCTGGAATAGGGACTCTTAAGGCTCCTGCAAATATTCATTTCAAGGATAACCCTGATAAATTAAGAGCCTTTGTCAAAGAGTTGAGGAACTATATATATGCCACTGATGATTGTATCCCTATCACCAAGCGGGTGAAGGAAATGATGGATCACGACGCCACTAAGGAGGAGTGGAAAGAGTACGTGGATCCTAAAGATGTATGTTTTCGTTCGTTATTTGCATTGAACATGATTTCAGTTGAATATTTGTTTCTCAAGGATGTTATTTTATTCATCTTGAAGCTTGAAAATAAAGGAACTACTGAGGTTCTTTTGCCGCAATATAGCCCTGGTGGTACTTCCATTGGGACTACTACTGAATCTCCTCGCAAATCGGGCGAGATATCTCCAGGCCAGCAGACCATGGATGAGGAGCTAACAACGTCTTTTCATTCTCCAATCTAGGTACCTGTGATGGAAATTTCTGACACTCCCGAAAAGTCAAGGAAGTAAAAGCAATGAAGGAGTAAGTCCACATCTAAACGCTTCATTAGTAGTGGTAAGTCCTTTGGATAATAATGAGTTTTAAACAATGAAAAGATTGCTCATATTCGACAGAATTGCAGGGGCTTCTTCAATTTCCCCCTTATGTGAGAGGAATGACCCTCCTATGAGGACTGTAGAGGATGCTGCAGAACAATCACAAATTCAGGATGACTTGGCTGCTCCTGGAGAAGAGCCAGCATCTGTTCCTAGGATCCCTCATATTACTGTTGCATGAAGAGAAGAACCTACATCTGGTAAGTTAACAATACTTCATAAAAATGTTGAAAGAAAAACCAAGTGACTTCCATTCTGTGATATTTTAGTTTCAACTCCTGTATTAGAGATTCTGGCGGCTGTTGCAACTGATGACATGATTTTATATGAAGATGATGTCCAGGGTCTGGGACTACAGGACGTAAGTTTCCAAGAAGACACATCAAATTCTCCCAATGGTGAGACTAACCATTATTCTGATATGACGTTAGATGAAATGATGTAACTTGGTGCATCTTTTGAAGATTTTATAAATCATGTTAAATTACCATGTAATTTAGAAGATTAAGGACGTGAGTGTTATCCTTCGTCCTATTAAGAATAACTTCTTATTACATGTCTAATCATGATTGGTTCAAACATGCAGTTCTATCTAAGGAAGCTGCTGAACTACCCATGCCTGAAGAGGGAGTGGACATTTATGTCAACCCTACCATTACAGCAACGTTAGCTCAAGTAGAGCTAAAACTAGTAAACCCTCATGAGACCCATGTTGAAGATCCTTTTGAAACAGGGAAAGATGGGTAGGACTCTTCTCAGGTTGATGATCTACCGTTGGGTAAGGGATAACAATATTTGTGATTGTTACTTAATTTCCATGAAAATCGATTATTTTTTTTCGTTGAAACTAACCAAAGCTTTCAATTAATTATGCAGGGCCATCAATTGCAGTGGATAGATCTGGAGGTGATGTCTCACCCTCTGCCCCAATGGGAATTGATGGCGAAGAAGCACAGGTTATGGGGGAGTAGAAAAACAGGGAACTTCTTTAAGTGTATTAATCGCAGATTACATGCCCCCTATAATGATGATGTCGAATCAGATGTAGAGGTGTTTAAGGATCTTAGATTTTCATGACGCAAGGCCTGGAATAACATATGGAAAGTCATATATGAAGTGCCTCTTGAAGAGCTGCCATCAAATATTTCCCGATTGTCATCCCTGTTCATCATGCTAGGACTTGCCGGTTTTGGATATGAAAAGATCCATGTCATGGTGAAACAAGTCATCTCAAGGATGGAAGAAGAGCAAAAGTGCCATGAAGACCTGACCAGGGTGAAACTGTCAGCTAATATTGGTGAATTTGAGGCTACAGTATCCCGAGGTGAAGCTGACTATGCTTCCAAGATGAAAGAGCTGAAGCATAAAATTAAAGATAAAGTCATCCAGCAGATGCACCTCCAGTAACAGTTAGATGATGTTACTGGATAACATCACTAACACAATAATTCATTGGAGGTAGCTCAAAATAATGGTATGAAGGCCATTGAGGATGACAAGAAAGTACTGCATTAGGCTGAAAAGAGTGAAGTTGGTCGGGTTCATGAGCTTCAAGTAGCTGTTGATGAAGCTCGAGATTCTATTCGTCAGGTTAAGACTTATGTGGACAGCCTCTTTTAATTTCTTAGAAAAGTGAATAGACACCAATCTATGTATTTCCTTCCAATTCTTGTGCATCAAATTGAAAGAATTCATTCAACTTCAATCACTTGTGCACATATTTTACTGCTACCTACTTTAAATTTTACCTATGAAAATGGTCCTAGTAAGCATAGTTTGATTTTTACTAGGATTATTATAAATAACCATACAAACATTGAATCTTTTAATTGGTAAATATTATCTAAATCATAAAAATGAATGTTTAGTGAGATGGGAATTGAATTTTATTCGAAGTTCCCTTGTCTTTTGTGGGTAGTTTAAAGTCATGCATGTCGGACAAAAAGAGGCTAATGTTTAAGGTCAAAATAGCTTTGACTAAAATGGATTAAAACTGACTCAATTCCTTGAAAATTTATCTGAAAACATATTAAGACACTCAATTATGAGGGAAAAATGTGAACCATGACTTAAGAAATATTGAATCTGAGGAATGATATGATAAAGGTCTAAAAGACATTAGAAGAAGCAGTTCCCAATAATAAAGTTACTATTATTTAACAAACCCATTAGGGGGTTGAATTATGCAGGTCCACCTAAGGGAATTGGCAGTACAGTCAAATAATAATATCTTTTGGCTGACAAGTCGGTTTTATAGATTATTTATGCAAGGCCCCCTAAGGTAACGTGATACATAGTCAGGAAAAATAACTCTCAAAAATTTACCTTTATACTGCTAAAAGCTAGTGGAAGTTTATTGATATTCAAATTTTCCAAATTATAGAGTTTTATGTATGGAGAGAGGTACTTGAATATAGAGAAGATATTTTCCAACCAGATTGTCTAAGAATTGGATGACTGTTACTCCTATGAAGGTCTGACCCAAACGTAGGGAAGGAAAATATTAACCATAGACTTGGATAATTTCAGAACATGAAAATGAGTATGGGACAGATAAGTTAAGGATAGCCATTTTTTTCAGATCCTTACATATTGTCATTACGAAAACCAAGGAAAATGATATTTTCCTTCCAAGAATGTAGTTACCACTATTTGACAAACCCGTTAGGGGGTTTAATTATGCAGGGCCACCTAAGGGCATTAGTTGCATACTCAAATAATATCATCTTTTGGCTAACATGTCTATTATGTAGACTGTTTATGCAAGGCCGCCTAAGGGAACATGCTGCATGGTCAAGAAAAATAATTCTCAGAAATTGGGCATTTTGGGACCAATAGTTGAGAAAAGGGTTATGAAGATCTTGATGTATTCAAGATTAGGATTATGACACATAAAGATGGGTATTTTCCAATGCATGCAGAGATACATGGATCAATGATAACCATAATCATGTTGTGGCTGGATCCTGAATTGAAATGTTGGACTTCACTACATATCCCATAAGGATGGGAATCAAGCCATATGTAGTTCTTAAACTATAGTTTAACATCGTGTGGGAAAAAATTATGAGAGATCTTAGTTTAGTGTTGTAGATCTCAGACCATTATAAGAAATACACAGTGTGTGTTTTCATGGGGATTTTTCAGCCAAGGGACTAAAAGTGGAATTCGGGGTTAGGACCAAAAGGCTTGGGGCTGGATTCGAGGGACACTTGAACATTCCTACGTATCCCATAAGAATGGGAATCAAGCCCACGTAGTTCTAGAAATACCCTTTGTACAAATTTGGTTCGTACATGTGAAGGGTGAAATGGGACTTTAGTGCAATAATGGTTTAACCCAATATAAAATGTTCATGCATTGTCAAGTATGTACGTAGACTTTGGAATGAAACATGATTGAAAAATAAATGTAGATAATGATTCCCTCTCAGGTGAGGGTATCAATGAATATTGTAGTTTATTGTCATACAAGACAAAAGTTCTGTACAGTTTAATGTCATATAGCAAGGACGAAAGTGAACCAATTTAAAGATATTTATTCTGTGGGAATTTTCACAAATCAACATCGTATGAGATGGAGGTGAACCAATGTGAAGTGATTGGTTTTGGGGTTGACCCTTGGGAGGTTGCCTACGTACCTAGCCTAGAAGGCAAGGATCAATGTCCACGTAGTTCAATTAAAGAATGAATTAATGATGATGTTGTTCTTGGAGGCAACGACCTAAAAAATTATGTTGGGACATACACATGGTTAGCGACCCAAAGAGGGTGTTATGGTTGAAATTTTATCTAAGCTCACGTGAGTCATACTCGGTGTGACAAACAAGAGGTAAAAACAACCTTAACGATGCACAGTTTAATGTCATATAGGACATATGAAGGGACTATGTTGTTTAAAGTCTTGCAGTTAGGACTATTGGTGTTGCATAGTTTACTGTCATGTAGCAGAGACAATGTACTGTTTAATGTCATGTAGGATATATTAATGGACTTTTGTACAGTTTAGCGTCATGTAGCTAGGACAATGGGGACAATATAGTTTAATGTCATGCTGGAAAAAAAAGGGACTGTGCAGTTTAATGACATACTATAAGGACAAAAGAGGAAACATTTTAACGTCATGTTGGACGTATTAGGGACGATACACTTTAGCATCATGTTGGACAAAAGTGAGAATATCTAGGCAGTTTAACGTCTTGCGGGATGTAGGGGGAAAGAAAATATTTTAAGGTCATATGCATGGACCATTGATTATGATGCAGTTTAACGTTGTGATGGACATAAGAAAATTCTGTACAATTTAGCATCACGTAGTTAGGACGTCACAGCTTAACGTCGTGTGGGAAGTGACACAAATAGTTTAAGGTCATATGTATGGACTGTGGAGGGTGTCGTTTAAGGTTTTTCTGGACAATATGAAATGCAAACAGTTTAAGGTCGTATGCATGGACTGTAATGGTGTAGTTTAACGTCATGATGGACGTAAGGGACATAAAAATAGTTTAAGGTCATATTCATGGACCATGGATGTGTATTTGGTTTTTATAAAAAATACTTCATTAGAAATATGGCATTGGTTGGAGTAGTGATGAGTTCTCCATCCATTGAGATTAAATAATAAGCTCCATTGGAGTAGACCTTATGTATTGAATAAGGTCCTTCCCACTTTGTCTCAAGCTTGGGAGGTTTCTTTCTTAGTATCATTAGAGTTCTGAGAACTAATACCAATTCCCTATGAATGAATGAACGAAGACAAACTTTTTTGATGAAAGCTCATGCTATTCGATTCGGATAGAGTTCCAAGTGGTGTAGTGTGAAAAATCTTTTTCTTATCTAACTGTTCCAATTCGTCCAATTGCATTTGAAATTTTTCATATGTAGATGATTGATCACAAATGGATACTCTAAGCGAAGGTAGTTGAACCTCAATGGGAAAGACTGCTTCTGTTCCATATATCAATGAATATGGAGTTGATCGCGTTGCAGTGCGGGTGGTGGTCCGATAAACCCATTAAGAATGAAAGAGATTATCAGGCCATGACTTCTTATCATTATCCACCACCTTTTGTAGTATATTTTACAGGTTCTTGTTGAAGGCTTCTATTTGTCCATAGGCCGCTGCATGATACCGAGATGAATGATTGGATTTGATTTTGTATTCCTGATAAAACTTCCTCACCCCGGATGAATAGAAGTTGGTGCCATTGTCCGTCAGTATGGTATGAGGGACACCAAATCTGGTAATGATGTTAGACATGATGAATATAACAATTAATTTTGAACTATCTTCATTGAGAGGTATGGCCTCTGCCCATTTGGTAAAGAAGTCAGTAGTAATAAGAATATACTTAAACTGCTTGGCTGTAGCTGAAGGGTAATGTCCCACAACATCCATTCCCCATGTGGCAAATGGACACGAGTATTTAGTTTTATGAAGCGACATTGGAGGTTGATGAATGAAATTTCCATGTACTTGGGATGAGTGACACTTCGTTGTGAAATCAAAACAATCTTGTATCATTGAAGGCCAAATGTATCCAAACCTTCGAATTTGATCACACAGTCTATGTCCAGACTGGTGGGCACCATAGACATCTGCATGCACTTCTTTCACGACGGCCATTGTCTCTTCACCATCAATGCATCTGAAAAGAATTCCATCAAAACCCATTTTGTATAAAACTTTCTCTAAGTGATCTGGGCCATCATAAATAGTGAAATTGACCACACATCTCCGGATTTGTTCTTTCCTGGCTCTATCAGGTGGAAGTGTTCCATTTTGAAGGTATTCCCTGATAGGTGTCATCCATCCTAGAGTATGACCATACGGTTCAGGAATGGGAATAATTTCATTGATCTCCTCTTTTCTGGTTTGAACATAATTTGAAGTTGTACGAAAGTGGGCAATACTGATGGTTGTCTCGTCCCGATTTGGATCTGCTAAAGCTGTGGCTATATTAGCCAGTGAATTAGATTGAGTATTTTGTGATCATGGGACATAGGAAAATGTCGGTTCCGAAGGAAACTCTTCCATTAACTCTCTGACGTAATCATATAAAGGGATTAATTCTTCTTTTCTGATGGCATAATCCACATTGACATGGTTGATTACTAGGTCTCAAATCACCTTTCACCTTTAAGTGATTCGCTTGTGCTCGGAGCGCCAACTCCAAGCCTGCAATGAGAGAATGGTACTCTGCTTCATTATTTGTACCACCTCCCAACAATGAAAAGGAATAAGGTAACACTGCCTTTCTGGGGAAATAAGAATAATTCCTAATCCAGCCTTGTTGAATATAGGATCTTCCATTTTCTTCCCTTTTGGACTTCTGGAAGCACCATCAAAATACATTTCCCATATGTGGGGACTATTCTGAATAGAGAAGACTTCCTCATCAAAGAGTTCAATATCTAATGATGTATCTTCCACTGAATGGTGTTCAATAAGGATATCAGTCAGATCTTGGCCCTTTATTCACTTTTGAGACACATACTGATTGTCAAATTGCTGAAAAAATAACCGCCCACCTTGCCAGACGTTCTGTAAGCATTGGACAACTAAGGATGAATTTGAGAGGGTTATTGCGAGATACCAATTGGACCTCGTGATGTTGCAGGTAATTTCTCAACTTCTGAACTGCAATGATTAATGCTAGGAAGCATTTCTCAATACATGAATATAAGGTTTTTCTACATTCATAGTATGACTGAGATAGTAGAAGCTGTTTTCATTCCCAGCATCATTATTCTGAGCAAGAAAGGCACCCAATGATCGCTCTAAGGCAGTTACATAGAGAATAAGTGGTCTTCCATCAATAGGTGGCATAATAGCTGGTGGACTCAAGAGGTATTTCTTGAGAATATTGAATGCTTCTTGACATTCTTCAGTCCACTTGTAAGTGACTCCCTTCTTCATCAATTTGGTGAAGGGTAAACTTTTTCCTGCCAAATTGGCGATGAAACGCCAAATATAGGCTACGTTTCCTTGAAGTCCACTCAATTCATTCAAATTTCGAGGAGGTGACATACCAAGGATTGAATTTTTCTTCTCAGGATTGACTTCAATACCACGATGATGTAGAATGAAGCCAAGAAATTTTCCTGAGGTTACCCCAAAAGCACATTTTAAGGGGTTCATCTTTAAATTATGTTCTCGAAGCATGCAGAATATGACTTCCAAATCTGCAAAGTTATTGTATCATTTATTTTTTGGATTTGACCACCAAACCTTCCACATAACATTCATTGAAATTCCCTAAAAGTGTTTAATGATACGATGCATGGAACACTGATATGTTACGCCCGCATTATTTAAGCCAAAGGGCATTACTCGATAGCAAAACACACCCTGAGGGGCTCTGAAAGCTATAGATTCTTCATCTTCTGGAGCCATTCAGATTTCATTATATCAGGAATATCCATCCATGATGGAAAGTGCTTCATAGCCAGTTGTTGCATCAATTAGTATTCCTATAATTGGAACTGGAAAATCATCAATTGGACAATGCCGATTAAGATCTCTGAAATCAATGAAAACTCTAATTTTTCCATTAATCTTTTTAACTGGGAAAATATTATCCAACCATTTGGGATATTGAACTTCTCTGACGATGTTAGCTTTCATGAGATTATCCACTTCGGCTTCAATTTTGGAAGCATAGGTTGGGTGTGTTCTTCTAGTGGCTTGTTTGAATCCTCGATGCTCTTCTGGTAAACCCAAACGATGAGTGGAAACATCAGGATCAAGCCCTGGAATCTCTGTATAGTTCCAAGAAAATATATCTCGATTTTTCTTCAAAAAGGAAATATAAATATCTTTCTCTTCAAGAGTCATGGCCGCACTAATTAAAGTGGGGAGTGGATCTTCTTTTGTACCATGATTTATTTCTCTGAGCTCATCCACGGTGGTAGAGATACCCTCTTCAAATGCTGGAGGAGCATCCCTGAGATATTCCTCTTCTTCATCAACATGTGTTATTTCTTCTTTTTCTACATGCATAGTGGATGATTAAGCAGAATTTTCATGATCAGAAGAGATGTTAAAATTTGAACATATTGAAGAAGAAGCTTCCATTTCCGACCTAATTAATGATGAAGGGTCTTCCTTGGGTAATATAGAGGAGATTATGGATTGAGAATCGACATCATCGTTCACCTCTGACATTGCTATAAATTCTTCTGGCCTGATTGGAAAAGTATAGACTTGCTGAATTTCAGCAGATGCAATGAAGAAATATCCATTTGGGCTTTCATCACTGCTTGGTGGCTCACCAATTTCTCCCATGTTGTCTGACTCGATTTCCTAAATTGACATCATGCATCATTCCATAAGGGTATTTTTATTTGGTTCTATCTTGTCAATTAGACTGATAGGAAACACAAAATATATACTCACATGTGAAAATGGATTTACTGGAATCTTCCCCAAACCATATGGAGCATTAACTTTGGTATGCTCCCTTGTTGTGTATTTTTCCTTTCCCTTCATGTGATAGAATTCCACCTCAATGTATTGAGATTCACATGTCTTGAACGGGTCCTTATCACCATAAAATGTTCCATCGTGACCATCAAAACAATATTTGAGACATTGGTGGTATGATGAAGGGATATCCGTATGTTGATGTAGCCAGGGTCTTCCAAGAAAGATGTTGAAGGATGAGTCTTGATCAAACACCAAGAAATATGAATTGGATACATGATATCCAAATTGAGTTCTGATTGTAATCTCACCCTGTGGTTCTTGTTCATTTTTATCATATCCTTGTAACATCATAGTAGATGGAGATAAATTAGATTCCTTGAGACCCAATAGACAAAGTGTACGAATGGTGATGAGGTTGACTCCTGAACCATTATCAATGAAATCCCTTTGGATGTCTACAACATTGACCTTACCAGATAAATACAAAGGTCTAATGTGTCCTTACACGACATCATCTTCATCTTCATATGTGAAAGATATCACTGCATGGCATTCTGTAGGATTATTCACTACATGGTAGACTTCACCTCCATCAATTTCAGATTCAAACTCTTGAGGACTTGAAAAAGCCTCAATGAGTTCCTCTCAAAGATTCTTTGATAAATTCAAGGCATACCAAATTGATAACATGGCCGGTTCTTGGGACAGGTTTTTCAATATATCTTACTTTTGATCCAAAGGTCTACGTTTCTCAACAGGAACATGTGGTTTAGTAGGTGCCTTGGAAGTTAATGTTTTTGAAGTTGATGGATCTTGTATTAGGATAGGAGTTGGTAATAATCCTGGACTTGGATGATCAGACCAATTTGGTCTATTTAATTGCTGAGAAGAGGAAACTGGAACCTTCAACTGATCTTCCAGAATAAGTGTGTTTGGGTGGAGTCTGCCTTGTATGGAAGAACTTTCTTGTTCTTGTTGAGCTCATTTAAGGGCTCTGCCATGAGTTCCTTCCGCATACACAGTTCCAGCAGGGGTAGAATTGGAATAGTGACCTCTGAAAGATCCACGTATTCCCCTATATCCTAAGTCTCCGGAACTTCCTATGATTCCTCTATTTGATACCGGGAATTTGGGCTCATCAAAATCGAAATTGTGACCGACATACGGATCTGTCAATTGAATCATATTAACAGAACCGAAGATCAACTCCTCATCTGATGAAGACTCTGCCTGATTTTCATGTTTAGGCTCTGCCATTTTTTGGGGTGGTGCTTGTAAATTTGATGTAGATGGAATGGAGTCTTCCAGAGTCAAAGACAACATAGGATTTGATACATACTCATCTTCTTATGATTCTTTTTTTTCATTGAATTATGTCGTTTCTTTGAGGATTGTCCCTCTGATGAAGAAGGTTTTTCTGCAACATTAATGGCAGAAGACACAATTGGTTTATTCAATTGCATTCAAAAAATAGTTTGAGTTTTGTTGATCATTTTTTGACAATCCAATAATCATATTTTTGTGCATTTTTTCCTTTGACTTCTTTCCATTCGCCTTCTTCCTCTGGAACTTTAGAAGTAACACATGCTACATGGGCTGAAGAGCCTTTTAGTTTGACTTGTCCCTAGTCAACCATCTTTTGCAGGAGGTCTTTGATGGCAAAACACTCATGGATGGGATGACCCAAAATTTTATAAAAGGGGAAATAATTGGGACAGTCTTCATCTCCTTCCTTGTTTGGCCTTTTGGGCCTTAGCAACTGAACCAATCTATTTTCCAGAGCCGAAATAAAGTAGCCAGGAACCTGTTCATTTCATAAAGAGTATGTTTTGCTCTTCATATCCTCAAATTGTTTTCATCTTTGATATCTTTGATCATCTTGAAGAAATGGCCTTTTTTGTTGGTGCTTCGGAGGTGGAGCCCTTAGAGAAGATGAAGGTTTTGAAGTAGAAGAAGTTACAGGTTCTTGTTTAGGAATAACTGTAAAAGTCTCCACTTTACCCATTATTCTTCCTGGAATTGATGGAATTACACAAGATTTATCTTTAGCCTCTATAAGGGAATCTTTAATCTATTGAGTGATTGAAGTAAGGTCTCGAAACCCTCCTGTGTATTTCACATGGATCAATGGAATGCGTAATTCATCAGGCAGATTTTCCACAGAGATTGGCAACAGTTCCTATTGATGGATTGCCAAGCCTAGGGAATATGTTAATCCCTTCCAGCGAGCAATGAAATCTGAGACCCTTTCATTCTCCCTTTTCGTATAGTTTGTAAGATCAAAAACTGTTGTCTTTGGAAATGTTGAGCTGAACTGAAGAAGGAATTTTTGGCAAAGTTCCTCCCACTCGGTAATTGACCGAGATTGCAAGCTTGTGTACCAAACAAAAGCTGGTCCTTGCAAGGTTCGCACGAAGCATCTAAGTTTCACTGCTTCATGATGTTCCAGAGTTCCCATCATAGGATCGCAACAAGACACGTAATGTGTCAAATGCTGTTCAGGATCGCCTGATCCATTGAAAATAAGGAATATAGGGTTTCCAAAACTTGATGGGGGAGGAATTGAATCTACCCATTCAGAGTATGATTTCGTTTCTAGTTGATCCTACACATGCTTCCCTTCCATAGTCTCTAACCGAGCTGTTAATGACTCAATGGTAGTTATTGAATTTTGAGAAACATTCGGTTGAACATGGACTTGGGCAGGTACAATGACTGGAGCTTGGAAAGATGTGGTGGCTGGTGTTGCAACTAATGGTAGCACTACCAATTGTTATTGCACTTGACCCATAGGATTAGACTTGTGAGGGTGTACTAATAGAGGAGGATATTCTTGATCCATCTCAGTAGCTGCAAAAAATTCATTTGGATGGCTGACTCAGACACTCTTAAGAAGAAGACTACCCTGAAATAGTTCTGCATTAATCTTTATTAGCTCCTTCATTTTTTCCTCTTGTTGTGTAAATCTTTTCTCTAGTGATAGCGATTGGCCTTCTCCAGAGGAAGGATATGTAACCTGAATCTTCCATCTCCCTTTGTTGGATCCTTTTTAGAGATGGGGAAGTGGGTTACTTGAAGGATTACCAAGGTTCTGAGTAATCCATTGATTTCTTGTATGCACACCTTCTTTATTTGTGTCTGTGCGTACATATTCTTGAGTAGGAACCTCTTCATCTAAGTCCCTTGAGTGAGACTCATCTTCTGGATTAGAAAGAACGGAATTGATGACATTGATTGATGCATAATGCATTTCAACCCTTCTATGAGCATTTCTGTGATATTTTCTTATTCTATGTCCTTGATGAGACATTTCCTTTTGTTGATTCGATATTTCAAGAACTTCTTGATGAATTTGGAGGGAATATCCTGATTATTTGGCTCTTTGTTCCTCCTATGGCTTCTTCCCCAATCAAGAGAAGACAGACTTTCTCTAAGGAAGTGATTGATGATTTGTAAAAGTCCCCAGTCCGGTGGACTTGGGATGTTCCTGCTGTCTTTGCTCAACTCCTCGAATCATATTTGTTGATTTTGAGGGTTGGTTTAAAAGATTCCCTAGTCTGGTGAGCTGGGGTGGCTCTGGACATGCTATGTCTGAGACTTTCTTGAAAGCTCTCCTGATCTTGCAGACCTTAGTCCTGAAATTAGCTGGATGCATCAATCGACATCCACTTTTATCACCCGTTTCAAAAGACCGTTGGATGATTTCTGACACTTCTGTCACTTGGTGATGTGCTTTCTACATATGAGAGGCATGTTCAATATTCTCATTTTATTGATGAAAAAGTAATTCAACAACTATTTCTCTGTATTCTTGATTTTGAAAAGAACTAGTTGAATCCTATTCTTGGGAAATCATTTGATTAAAAACAAAACCCATTGACTGTGGCCACCCACGGGCAATAACATTGCATGAGACTATTTTTGGTGGTGTTTTCTGACTGGAGAGAACAATGAAATGTAGTGCTCCATGAACACCCCATCCTCTAAAATGAATACCAGATGGTGCATAGGAAATTAACTGGTGTAATCTTCTTAGTTCACCATGTTATGAACGCTGAAGGGATCTCTGCTGCTTATTAGCCTTCGGATATCGAGAGACTGATAGACATGCTAAATCAATCTCGCGTTGTAACACTTATATTATCTTCAAATGATTTTCATATTCATCATAATATAATACTTTCTTTTTCAACTGAAAAAGAGTTTTCCATATGTTGAGACGAATATCATGAATTCCATCTTCCATCAACATCTCTGAAATGTCATACTGAGAGTCATCCATAGGCCAAAACATGACTGGTACTTCACCTTTTTCCATTTTTTCATCATGTTCAACATTTATTCTTTATCCTTCAATGAAGATTATTCTACCTGATTTTACCAGAGCTGGTGCTTCCTTGTAGCTTCATCGGGTTCAACAAGATTAGTAGAGAGAACACTGAATAATCTAGAAGATGCATGACTTAGGGGTGGTTTGGAGAATGACCTACACCATGGGATATATTCCAGTTGAGAAAGTATTTCACCTTCTAGCGATGAAGCATAAGACATGAATTGCTTCTCATTTGAATGTGCCTCAACATAAGAGGGCTTTCTTGGATCTATATTGTCCACTATAGCTTTTTCCGGGAAATGTCCATCACTACTGTGGAGAGGACATTCGTAGTGAAATTCATAATCATGGGGAGGACCACCATGGTGGGATATAGCAAATGATGAAATCTCTTTCTCCTTGGTCTTTTGGCCACATAGAAGTTTATTGTAGCTCTCATCTGAAGATGAAACCTCAAGATTGACTGAAGTGTCATGAAGCCAGACTTAATGAGGAAGTGTCTGTTGAAGACCTTCAGAATAAATATTCCCACTCTTGGGAAATGCGGGAGTAGAATCTTGAATTCCAACAGATTACTGTCTGAGGGCTTCAAGAACTCCAGCCTCAAGTATGTCCTTGTTACAGATGGGCTCTTGATCTCTTGAATGTGGTGGGTGGGTCTTCTTGATAGATGCCTTCTTACTAGCCTTGGAAAACACTTGTTGATGAAAGTGGTTACTCTGAGCAGGTGTATGTGCCCGATCAGGAGATATTTTCAAGTTAGGATGACGATCTCCACTCAAATTAGATGTATGATTCTTACTTGGTTGGTCGTTTGATATGGGGGAGTACGCCCCACAACCCTCTTGGACTGGAACGAAGGAGTGTGTCTATTACGTGGTGAACTATTCATGTATCACTCCACTGGTAGGGATAGATTTATGTGTCATTTCCTAAGATGCTGCTAAAGTTGTTATAATATCCTAGCAGGAAACCAGAATATGAGCAGGGATTTGCTTCTGCTCTTTCACCTTTAACAGAATGTGCTTAGTGACTTTAGCTGCCGAAACAGGGATATACATCTATTCTGTGCTTGGATTAGGTGGTTGTTTCTACTCATATCCTTCTTTTCCTATTAATGAATCCTGATAGTACTCAAGTGTGGGGGCATAGAGTTGAGTCTGCCTCCTGTTTGTCGCCGGAGCTTTCCGACTGACTTCTCTGAATCCTACCAAATGAGACTATTGGTTGGCTTGATCAATACTAGCAGGTTTATGTGCCTGATGATTTCACTTTGCCGAACGTGGTTGATGAGCTCCATCATATGTATTCAGACGAGCCTGCTGACTAACTGATGACGTATAAATAGGTGTATGTTCCTACCTATATTACTCCAGCGGAATTGCCTGGAGGGATTGGCGCGCTGTTGCCAGATGAGTCTGCTGGACAGTGGAATTGAAATGGATGGGTGTGTGTGCCTTCTTGTTTTTTTCCATCATGTTAGGTTGGTCCAGAGATAGAAGATATGATAACCTACTCACTGTTGACCGGATTTTTCCTTTGGCGATTCGTCTTTCCTTCTCGGGTTCGAGGAACTTGAGCCGAACACTTGGTGTCGATACCCTCCTCATGTTGAGGGCGCACTGCTTCATGAGTCTGGCTGTGATTTTTGATGGGGTCCCTCAGAAAGGACTCTTGTATCATTGAAATTAGTCCATGAGGGACATTCTAGTTCACTTCCTCAGAATATGGGAGTGAATGGTGATTGCGCTTTGGGGATAACGACCCTATATGGTTGGAGACGGTGGTTAGCACCGCATTCTTTTTAATCACGGGTCGTCACTGTCCGGACGACCGGTGTGAACTGTTTACTTGGAGGGCTTGTCGAGAAGCCTCTAGAGTTGGAATGGTACCGTTGTGATGGTACTCCTAAACCATTTCATTTGATACCCAGTGTTGAAGACGCTGAGTAGGTGATGTTGTCCTCAGAGCGGATGATGATCCATCAGGAGTAGCAGCAACGACATTCGCAGTAGAGGTTTTCATAGCAGTGAACTTAAGAGAATCCATTTAGAATTGCAAGAGATTTTGGAAAAGAGTGCATGTTTGATATAACACACATAATCAAGATATGTACGGCCACTACATCTTTTGGATGATCACATATGTTATTAATTTCTTTTTTGGCCCTCTCATTGAGTTTAAATAGGGGCCTAACAAATGAGTAATACATCACTTTAACTTGGTTAAGGATTCACGTCAGGTTCACCATTTTTTTCCTCTGGAATTGGGGATGACCTCGTTGATTGAAAGTTCAAACATTCCAATCGGTTTCTAATGGGGTTTTTCGTAGAACCGGAAACATCCAATGATACCATATCCATTTGGACCTACTTTCCAAAGGTAGGCGCTCATTAGTTGTGGACTGATGAGGCATGGGAATTTTCACTGGTCAAGAGGATGGGAGGTCAAACTCATCACACCTTTTTGAGGGGAATTATTGTCTACTCTGAGACACTCTTTATAGATTTATGTTTATGTTCTTGAATCGTTATTACATTAAAAATTATAAAATGATCTTTCCTTTAGATGTGACAATCAATGATTAAATATGTAGGAAATTTAGAGAATATTTTATATGTATTCGAGGTTCTTCATCGATAGAGAATCATATATATTCGTTAGAGATTCTTGGTCAATGGTATCCTTCAACACATTATATAGAAGTATCTTGGTCATTGTGATGACCATGGTGGTTTTAAAGCCACTCAGTGGGGAACTTAAATTTTATTTTCATTTAGAAGTTCATGGATTATTACAGAGTTGAGATTGAACCTGCAGATGGGCTAGCTATGTATCTTTTGTTTTGAAAAGCAATCAGAACCCAAGTAGTTCGAGTAAGGGAGTACGATGTTTATGATTGATGGCTCAAAGAAGGATGTCATAATTACATTTACACTCTATGCTCACGTGAGTCTTGCTCGGTGTGAGAAACAAGAGGTATTGGTAAAACCAGACAATTATGGCATGAAAGATGCAATCATAAGAAATAATGTGGGGCATATATATGTATGACTATCCATAGAAATGAAGAATAGGATTTACTTCAGGGAAAAAATATAGGAATAGGTTCCATAAAGGTGTATGTGCTTCATGGAGATTTGGATACTCTAACTCGAGGCTTACTCCTGAAAAGGAGGCCCAAATTAGTAGGGGACTTATGATTGCGTTTTACTCCTTAGAAGGAAGCCCGTATCAAAAGTAAATTAGGAATGTTTAAGAGAAATTAATACTGGGGCTTAATCCTGAGAAGGAGGCCTATGTTAAATGGATTTGAAAAAAATTAAGGAACTTGGGGCTTACTGCTAAGGGGATGCCCATATTAATGAGGACTTAGGGCTTACTCGTCAAGAGGATGCCCAAATTATGAGAACCTGAACTGGGGCTTACTCTTGAAGAAGAGGCCCATATTAAGGGGAATTATGACTGGTGATTACTCCTGAAAAGGTGGCCCAGGATTAGGAGGATTGAGGCTTACTCCGGAAAAGGAGGCCCATAGTTTAAGGATTCTCTCATATTAAAGGATGAGGTTGAATTAATTAAGTCTTTGACATTAGTTACATAATGATATTTGAATCACTATGTTTTAAGAGATGTTCCATAGAATTACTTTCAGATAAGGAAGTCAAAATAAGAAAAAATGTCATCAATGGATTTAAAGAGTGTCTTGAAGATTGAATCTTGAATATGAGAGGGGGAATGGCATAAGAGGGGTTAAATGGGTAGGAAGGTCACCCAAAAATATAAGGGCGAACAAGTCCTGGGGAGTCGCTCAAGTACTTCGTGGGTGCAAAAATCGTGGGTGTGCAGGTATACCTGCGCAGCACATAGGTACTTGCGCGATTATAAACCAACATGGTAATACTTGGGCGATCCATGACCAATGCCCTTAGTATTATCCCAAGGTACTTCCAGAAGTGTGGCGCGCAAGTGTGTTCATTTCCCTTAAGGGGAAAACACTTAGGCTCGCAAGTGCTAGTGAATTATAACACTTAGACCTTATTCATCTTGTTTAAACCTTCCATTATAGGTAAACAATTACCTTAGAAGTGTTAGGAAGACATAAAGAACATACTTGGGAATTCAGAGATCTGTATCTGAATTTTGCAATAATTCCTCCTGAAATGGGGGGCCCACTGGGTCTATTTATTGGCTGCTGAAGACCCAGGGCGGTTTTCAAAGAGGGAGCGCAAGTCACTTGCAAGACCATTAGGCGGCATGCATGTGTACTTGTGCGACCATGGTAGAACATGCGAAACCCTTGTGAAATGTTCTTATTATTCCTTCCATTGTCAATTTTTGATATCTGTTCAAAGGATTAATCACTTTGTTTTATGATTTTACCCTTTTCCAGTCTTTTAAACTCTGTGATGAAAGGAGCGTCAACAATCACCTTTACTAGGGCTAATCAGATTATGTATAAACATAAAAAAAGTCTTGATTCACCATCTAGTTCAGTAGTTATGGATCTCATATTGGTTCCATTTTTAGTTATTATTTTCAATGAATATTCCAACATAAATAATTCAGTTGAAGGTGGAGGTCCTCTCTGATAATCCTCACAGATTCCTTCATGAGGTATCTTAAGGGATGCAACCTATATACATGAAGAGAATGATCATTTTTGGCTATTTACCCAGCCTCTCAACACATATCCATCTTCAAAATCAATGGATAACTGATCATACTGATAAAATTGTGCCACTAACTAAGGGTAGATATGTCTATCTTCCTTTGAAAACCATTCTAACAAGCCTTACTCTTTTAAAACATTTAAAACTAGATACTTAATTGAAATCAACCATTTATGGAAAATCTCTTTCTTAGAAACTACAACTCGATTCACCAGATTTGGAATTGGGGGACCTTTGGGTGTTATCTTTGGTGTGATTTTTATTTTCTTTGAGCTATGTTTCTTAGCAGATGACGATGAATGGAGATTCCTCATGGGAATTCACTAAGGGATCGAGAGAGAGAAGGGTTGAAGGATTAAAGAAGGGTTAAAATTTTGTTTAATATAAGAGATCATGAGTGAAGGACAAGTGATACTTCCTTTATTTTATCATTTAGGAATACCAAACGCCGCAAAAGTAAAAATGTGGGAGAAATAAAGAGATAAAATGAATAATTACCATGATACAGTTTTTAATTCGTAAATATAAATCATAAAGACTATTTATGGTGACACCATAATGGGTATTTATGGTGAGACAGTAAACATGAACATTAAAGTGATACAGTAAACATGAACATTATGGTGATACAATAAACATGAACATTACAGTGAGACAGTAAACTTGATCTTTATAGTGAGACAATGAACGAGCGTTAGGATGAGACCGTAATCATGAAACAGTAAGATATAAAATAGTAAGACAATTACATAAGCTTTATCGTTCCTAATTCATGTATTGTGTATTCTATTATTTCAAAATTTAATGTTTTGGTAAATATATCAGCAAGTTGGTACTCAGTAACAATGAATTACAATGTAAAATCACCCTTTTGATAATGATCTCTCCAAAAATGATGTCTTACATAAATATGATTTTTCATAGATTGTGAAACAAGATTTTTCGAAATGTTAATAGCACTTCTATTGTCACAATTTATAGGTACATTCCTGAATTGATATCCATAATCCAGTAATGTGTGTTTCCTCCACAAGATTTGTGAACAACAACTACCAGCTACTATGTATTAAGCTTATGTAGTAGATAATGAAACAAATTTTTTTTCTTACTACACCATGATAATAGTGACTTATCTAAAAACTGACATGTTTTAGGAGGTCTTTTTTATCTATCTTACAGCCACTGAAGTCCACATCAGAGTAACTAACCATTTCAAATGAATTCCCACTAGGGTAGAACAATCCTAGATTGGGTGTATGCTTATGGTATTTAAAAATTCTCTTTACAGTATTTAAATGAGATTATATATGATTTTCATGAAAACAAGAACACATACACACACAAAACATAATGACTAGAAAACAACCAGTTATGTAGAGTAAACATCCAATCATTCCCCTATAAGCAGTTTGATCAACAGATTTTTCATATTCATTAAGATTCAACATACAAGTGGTACTAATGGGAGTATCACAACTTTTAGTGATATCCAATCCAAATCATTTTAAGAAGATATCTAGTATATTTACGTTGAGTTAAAATAATAACATCAGTATTTTGAAATATTTGAAATATGATAATGTATTTTAGTTCAGCCATTAAACTCATTTCATATTCATTTTGCACCATTTTATAAAAATCAACACATAAATAATTTCTTGAAGATCCAATGATACTGTCATCTATATATATTTTAGAAACTATAACAACATTTGAAATTAGTTTTATAAAAAGGATAGGGTCATATATTCCTTTTCTGAAACCTTTAGAAAGAATAAAAGTACTCAACTGATCATACCAAGCTCTTGGATCTTGTTTTAAACCTTATAAAGAATTTGATAATTTAAAAATATTATATTGGAAAATGTGGGTTTGTAAAATTAGGGGGTTTTTTACCAAAGACATCCTCAGCTATATACCCATTTAAGAGTTAAATCTTAACATCCATTTTATATAGTTAGAAATTCATATGTGCAGCATAAGCAAGAAAGATTCTGATGGCTTCATGTCGAGCAACAGGTGCAAAGGTCTCCTCATAGTCAATCCTTTCTTCTTGACTATAGCCTTGTGAAACTAATCTATTCTTGTTTCTCACATTGTTACCAACATCATCTACC
Source organism: Viscum album (assembly GCA_963277665.1). NCBI lineage: Eukaryota > Viridiplantae > Streptophyta > Magnoliopsida > Santalales > Viscaceae > Viscum > Viscum album. Next base: position 1,872,169,820 of record OY728159.1, read on the forward strand.
TTATTTCTAAACACCCATTTATTTCCTATGGTGAATGTGTCCTTAGGACATTTAACAAGTTCCCAAACATTGATCATTTCAAACTGATTTTTTTTCTTCATGCGTAACCATAGCCCAAAATTCATCATTGATAGAAAAATTAATGTTTTTAGGTTCATGTTCTCACAAGAAGACTTGATGTTCAACCGGATTTCTAAGATAATATCTAGTTTGAGTTCTTTTTTGTATATATCTTACAACAACATCTAAATTATGGTTCTTAAGAGTTGTAATAGATCTAGAGAAGTGGAGACTAGTGATTTCTGGTTCATCAATGGGTTCAAGTTCATTATGGCTTAAGTCTAAGGGATTTTCAAAATGGAAGTTTTCACATGTTCTTTCACAGAATGGGTTGAGGATTTGGATTAATATTCTTATTAGATACATCATCCTATAGGTTATCTAGAATTTTTGTAAACTCATGTTGATCTGTTTCATCAAATATGACATGGATAGATTCTTCCACACATTTCGTTCTTTTATTGAACACTCTATAGGCTTTACTAGATATAGAATATCCTAAAACGATACCTTCATCACTCTTGTATGTAAATTTTTCAATATTATCGTTAATATTAAAAATATATACTTTTTAACCAAAAAATCGAAGTAGTTAACCTTGGGGTTTCAATTGTTCCATAACTCATATGGGGTCCTTCTAAAAATTGGTCTGATTAACACTCTATTGATTATGTAGCATGCATTATTGTAAAATTCAGCCCAAAAATAAATAGTTAGGTTATATTCACTAATAATTGTTCTAGAAATCTATTTCAGGAATTTAATTCTTCTTTATAGAACTCCTTTTTGATGAGGTGTTCTAAGGGTAGAGAAATTGTTACTATAACCATTGTGGGAGAAATAGGATTCAAACTATTTATTTCCAAAGTCACGGCTATGATCACTTCTTATGTATTTAATACTAAGTCGAATCATATTTTCCATAGACTTGGCATTTTTATTAAAATAAGAACAGGCTTCACTTTTTTGAGACATATAGAATGTCCAAATATATCTAGAAATGTCATCTACAAGAACATAAACACAGTGGTTTCCATTTAAACTAGAATCTCAAGATGGTCCAAATAATCCCTGTGAACCAGTTTGAGAGGTTGAGAATTTGATACTTCTTTTTTTGGTTTGGAGGATATTTTTTTATTTCTTTCCATTTTGATATGGATAACACACATTGTCATTCATAAACTCATGTTTGGGTAAGCCTTTGACTAATCATTTTCTACTTAAATTTTTAAGGGACTGAATATTATAGTGTCCCAGTCTCCTATGATAAGGCCAAGACTCTTTATTAAATATACTTAATTCTGATGCATTTTGAAATGTTAAAGTGTCTATGTTAACAGTGTAAACATTTTCATTTTTAATTCAAAAAATACTAATTCTTATTTAGAATTAAATACATTTAAAAATCATTTTTAAATCTAATATGAAATCCATAATCACATAATTGTGAGATACTAAGAATATTAAATTTTAATCGCTAAAAAAAATAGTACTTTATAAATTAAAACTAAGTTAGCGTAACTGATTTGGTCGAGTCCAAGGATCATTCCATTGGCATTGTCACTGAATGTTACATGTCCTCCATTTATTTTTATTATATTCTTGATGCATGAGTAGTCCCATGTCTTGTGTCATGAACATTCACTATCCATGTACCATAAACTTCTATAGGAACTCTTTAAGTAGATTTCCTACAAAATGATTAATCACGAACACATTTTGGAACCCATACATGTTTATGTCCAATAATATTAGTAATAAGTGATTTAAGAACCAATACCTGCCTCATATGTTTCAAATAATCATTAAGTAAGGTATTTGAAAAATAAACACTATTAGGTCCAAAATAAACATGAATTAGTAGAAAATGTATCATGAATTGAATTAGTTGATTTATGTCCAGAACTGGGTGTAAATCTTTATGTCCTAGATTTAGAAACAAACTTTTTTTAACCATGATTTCTTATTATTGGTTGATAATGAATTTCAGCGTTGTATTTAAGGTAAATTTGTTTCCATGAATTTGAGTAAGGATATTTTTCCCATTGGTAAACTTTTATAGGTCATTCTTCAATTTATCATTAGACATTTTTAATTTGGTTTTCCCTTTGAGCATTTGATATTTTTTCTTTTTTTCAGTTGTGAGTTTAGATTTAATAGTTAGAGTGAGAGCATATTTTTTCTTCAATTATTAATATTTTACTTTTTGTTTATCGAATGTTTCTTCTTGCATGTTATAGTTTCCAAACATTTCTTCATAAGTCATATTTTCAGAGTCACTCTCATCTTTAGAATAGCATGAATTATGTATAGCAGAGTCCAGTGTAACCTCAGATGTGTTTTTCATAAAACACATATTTTTATTATTTTTCTATTCATCATGTAATTTTTCAGAGTCGGTGAACAGTCCTCAAAAGCACTCCAGGTTTCTTTCATTGTCTTTTTATTCTTTTTTTCCTTGTCCACATATCTCCTTTTGTACTTGATATTTGGACAGTCAGCCTTGATTTTTTTTTGCGCTTACATTCATAGTAAAAAATCTCGTCAGTCTTGTCACATCGTTTCCAATCATTCATTGAATTTCCTTTTTGGTCATATATTCCTTTGAAGTTAGGATTTTGAAAAAAGTTCATCTTCTTGTAAATTTTTTTGAATATTTTTCCTAATTGATCCATCTCCTCATCACTGTCAACTGATGATTGTTCACTACAAGAACATTCTATAGAAGCTTCCAATGTCCCTTTCTTTTTGTCTTTTGAGATGGTGGTCTCGAATGCAATAGATTTACTATTTGGTTCAACCTCCTCTTCCTTTCAGGCATTAAATTCCTCCTCATACATCATTAGTTTCCCAATGAGTATTTTTTTATGGGTAGCTTGTTGATGTAGAATGATTTTCTAATAGATACAGAGGTTCCTCTTCATTTGTCAGGTAGACATCTGAGAATTCGCATGATCTATTCCTTGGAAGTAACTTATCTTCCATGTGAAATAATTGTGCTGAAAATCTCATTGAACCTACGTTACATGTTTGAGATAGGCTCATCAAGATTCATTTTAATGTTATCATATTTAATTGTATAAGTATTAAGTCTCATTTCTTTTTCACTAGATGTTCTTTTATGTGAGACAGACATGGTGTCCCAAATTTCATGGGCAGTTTTACAATAACAAATTCTATTGAATTCTTCTCCTCCTAAAGTGAAATATAAAGCATTGAAAGCTTTCAATTATTATTGTCGGTTGTTTTGATAGGTTAATCATATGTGATTCTATCAGTAGAAGAAATATTATATTCATCTATAATGGAAGAACAAATCTCAAAACATGTACTCTCTAAATGCATTTTCATTTTAATTTTCCATTGAGCATTGTTGGTTCCATTAACAAATGGTGGTCTATTGGTTAAAACACCTTCCAATATATTATGAATTGTACAGAAATATATTGAATGAGAAATATATTTAGAATTGATAGAAATTTAAAGATCATTAATGTACAACTACAATCATAGTTGAATAATGTTAAACAAAGTCTTAATAAACTACCCCTGATAACAAATGTTTGTCAGAGTAAATTACTCAAGAGGGGGTTGAATTGAGTTTCTATAAAAATATATGGTTAAAAATTATTTCTAAAACATTTTCATGAAGTTAAAATACCACCTAGTTAATCAATTTTATACTATTATAAATGTTTGACTGTTTAAATAACTTCTTAGACGATTGATTAGTTCTCAGTATTCTTAAGAATAGTTATTAATATTGATTTTAAATATATTATACTAATACAGGACAATTATGACTTCTTTCCAAAAGTATGTATCTAAGTGAATTTAGAAATTTCTGAATTATTCAGTAAAGCATTAAAACATTGAAGACTAAATTAAGCAACACAACGGATATTAAACAAGTTGTTTAGTCTCAAGTTGAGACCCAATCCACTCCATATGGTGATCACCTTCCACCAAGTAGTTTATATAAATAAACATGATCCACACCCTGGAAGGGTGTTAACAACAGTACACAGGACTTTCCAAGTCACATAGGGACCTCTTCCACAGTTCTTCATGCGTACTGAAAACCAGGCCACACAGGGACCTCATCCACACTTATATGTGGGCATACACAATTGTAAAAGAATGTTTGAGTGAGGATATATTGTATCCTTTAGTGTAATGAAAGAGATAGAGTGTGTTGTTATACAGATACACACATGGCTTTGAAGTAAATAAAATGATACATAATAGAGCCAAAATATTGAGGTAGGATTTGAATTTCTATGTGTGTTATTATTTTCTGCTCTAGACATCCGAGATAAATGAGGTGTAGAAATCATGACCTAGAATAGAAAATAGAGTGTCGCAAGTTAGAAAGATCTGGCATGTGTTCTTCGTGATGTTTTACTATGAGAATATGTTCTCTATTTTGGGATTCAAGTATGCTTTGTGTGTTCCTCAGTAGCATCGAGTTGCATGAGACAATTCTTTCTTCAATAATTTTCGATGTGTATTCTGTTGTCATTCTCACACCCACCAGCTTGTTTTTATTTTCAGTAGCATGCTACTGCTCTCTCACTTGTTTTTGGGATGAATTAAACTTTTATCATGGAGTTCATGTGTTTGAGCTGATAGGTTGCATTTATTCTGGACCTCGTACCTCGTACTCTCAAAAACATGTCTACAAAAGAAAAATTAATTATGTCAGTGCATTAAAATCTTCAAATATGACAATTTGAGATTAAATTGGAAGATGAAAAAACATATTAGAGAGCGGTGTTAGATTTTGTAATGGAAATGTTTCTCTTTCACATGGTGTCTGGATTGGTCATGATGTCTTTGTGTCACGGTGTCGTGTTCACGGTGTCTCGCGGTAACGGTGTCTTGTTGTCATGGTGTCTTGTTCACGGTGTCTCATGGTCACGATGTCTTGCTTGTTCACGGTGTCTTGTTCATGGAGTCTCACGGTCACAGTGTCTTTCTTGTTCATAGTGTCTACTTTTTCACTATGTCTGGATGAAAAGGTGTCTGGTTTACAGTGTCTGGATGTCACATTGTCTCAGACATAGGCAAATATCTGTATTCAGACTTAATCAGTGGTATTTATTAAATGAATTAAACATAATCATTTTTAAATAAAACATTATAAGGTGAATCAAAATATAGTGTATAGTAACAAAATTGAGTGTATAGAACTTAAGCGCTTTGGATTTCTTTCACTAAGAAACTGTACATTCGATGTGAGATACAATACATAGAGTTAACATGGGTTATATACTGAATAGGATTTGTGATCATTACAACATGATTAATACACGAGGATTCCAACAACCTCGAACAAATGGTATGGAATTCCCATGAAGAACATTTTACTAAGAATCCACAATCCAGACTATCTGCTAGATCCCCGATAGGCCAGATTTAACACCATCTCTTCCCAATTCAACACATGAGATAGATCCAGATTATATTTTTTCAACTGAGATACATGGAGCATGTTAGGAATCGATGTAAATATCATGGGAAATCCAAATGGTACGCCTCCTTACCAACTCTCTCTGAAATGTCAAAGGGTTTTACATACATCATTATTAGTTTCCACTATTTACCGAGACCACATTGACCCATGATAGGTGCAACATTCAAAAACACATAGTCACCCATAGAAAACTCCAAATATCAGCACCTCTGATCGACATAGCTGACCATAAACACCATAGATTGAGCCACTATAATTGATTAATGATAAGTATTATTATATTCACGATCCACTAACCTCTAATGGAAATATCAAGAGCCTTAGAAATAAAAAAATACTATAGAATGTCATCCAAAATATGATTTGACTACTATTTCTGACAATCTATAAGAGATTAGTATGCCATACTCATATGAACCTATGAACCCATTATTTTCTGATGACCATACCAAAACAATGAGTTAAAATGAGGGTCCCTATATAAATAATTTCTGATGGTACACCATGAAGCCTTACTATCTTCTAAACAAATAACCAACCCACCTCATCCACTTTGGTTAAATCTACGATTTGATTGATGATGGATTATTTTTTAAGACACACAATTACTACCGAAATATAATTATATCTCTAAGGCATACAAGTTAATCCAACAAAAATGTACATGGTGATCTCATCCCACATTCATATAATAATGGGTAGGGGAAAAAGAAAACCACATCACCATTGGTGTTCTACTTTAACCTGATAACATATATAATAGCATGATATGAAGTTAGCTATATCATACGTCATACGTTTCCAATAGAACATCTGACACACACCATAAAACATATTTGAAGAACTATGATGAATAGAGCACTAAGACACGAGACTCTCCTTCATCCCCACCTTCCATAACTAAAATTACACCATGTAGTGACGTCTATATCAGAAAACTTCCTCGTGATATAATGGAAATTAATAAGGCACATGCTATATATTTAGGAACATCATAGAACACTTTCACAACTCATCATTCGACTTCTCTAGCCGAATAAGCTCTATAAGAGATGGTTTCAGTTGAAAACTATAAATAAAAACACTCATTATTCTCCATGAGTTCCATATTCAATTGACCGAAATTTCAGATTAAATTCTGCTCATCATTGTACTCTTTCAAATATTTCACTGAAACTATCATTATCAATAGATCTTCAACAGATTACTTTTTTATGGAGTATACATGATATAATAATCAAAACCCTGATGGTACTCAACCCCTCAATATTGCCTAAAATTTGCTTACTTATGGGATAAAATTCTGAAAAATCTCTTATTATTAGAATAAACTACAAAACTCTCCAGAAAAAAAATAATGAAGCCATTTCTTTAAGGAAATCATCATTTCCTCGAAATCTTGGTCAAGGGTAGGGATGTTATTTTAATTTGGTTGTATTTTTTTTTGAACCATACGACACTACATGGTCATACTACAATACGAAACACACAATATTCAAACATGAAGTGTCACAAAATTCAACGCCTCTCTTTCAAGATTAGAGGATGTTCAAAACATGGGTTTTGGTCAACCATCTATTATGATACTCAAAAGGATTCTTGATATTCTACGATCCATTCAAATATTATCCCATTAGATATTAATTTAGTCATGAGTGAAGTAATCCAATAGAAATCCTGAACAAACTGCATGTAATACCATACTCATCCAAAATAGATCATGATTTCATAAACATTATTTAGCTCTTCCGATGTCATCACTGAACTATTATTATTGGGGTTCACCCAAACCCCATGTTCTAAGATCACATTAACCAAAATCTCACTTCCCTGATCTATATGGTTCACATTGAAAACACGGTTTAAATAAGATGCTCTGAAATGGTTTCCAACCAAATCATAAAATTTCATTCATGATCCTCCTCAATACCAGAATAGACCAGGATAGAATCCATTTTTACCAAAAAAATGAGTCCATATAATTATGAAACACCCAATTCATAAGAACCATAAAAAACAAGAGAATTTGTTAATATGAAATGGATGACCAGATTCTCAAAATGTTTTTACCAGCATCAGAAGGTTGTTTTTATAACATCCACCATTATAACATTATCTTAGTGATACAAATTAATCAAATCGATAGTGGAGAACCACCATGACCCCTTTAGATGAAAAAAATTCAATAAATATTGGAAAAATTGTAATTTTTATTGAACATCACCATATTCAACTTCAGGTAAGAAATACATAACCAAATATATCTATCATACATCTTTGAAAACCACATGGTGGCAGCCGGACATGAGAAACTCAGGTGAATAAAACTTCTGGATTCCAAGTCATATAGTTGTGCCTATAATTCCCATCACTCAGTGGGGTCCATAAGGTATGAGGGAAGAGATATATTTTTTTCCTTGTAACAAATCCATAGTAAACTCCACAACCATTTCTTGAGTAAAACCTGAAAAATTATTTTGAAATACATATATATATAATCATCCACCATATGTGGTAATCCACCTTCTAGACCACTATCATCATCCTTCAACATAAGTATTGAGATATGATAAATTGGATTTCCCAATTCTGAAATTTGATGTCAAGAACATCTTGTTCGATGATCCCACTCACTCTGAAAAACATGGATACATCCGTCAGTTTCCACAAAGCTCACTCGTAGATGATATGAATTTTTTTGTGCCACAAGATACATAGTACAATCCAAACCAAGAATCACGTCTAATAGGTCCACTTCCCAAACTAGAAAATATCATTCCATCTCAACCACTAAAACAATTAGACCATAAGATGGACACTTGAACCCATGTTCTTTATTCCTACCATGCTTTGCTACTATGTCCATCACATAAGTCATAATCTAGTTTGAAAACAATAAAATATAAATGGGATGAGTATAAATATAATATAAATTTGAACCAATATCAAACCTAATAGAAAATATAGATGATTAAATAAGAACAGTACCTCGAACTATCATTGGTCCTACATATAATTAAATTTTCACCCAATCTACTACATTAAGGTCTCATGTCTCTACCATACACTGAGAATGACTAATGACCTATGACTCTACCCTGAATCAATTATCCATAGATGATGATGTAGTCATAATTCCATAAACTCAGTTCCACTAAATCACTATCCTTGATGGTTCTGACAAGGCCTGAATCCCTTTGAATGATAATGATTCCTGACCAATCTGATATGGATTTTCCAGCAAAAAAATTATTGCAGTTTCTATATATATCCACAAAAATGGTATGGTCTCAGTAGAGATGACACTTAGGTCACATGTGTACTACCTTCCCAAATGGATGTCACAAAATAGACCAAGAATTAGAAGCCGTAGTCCAAGACACGTAGGAAGGATAGCCCAAACTACCACCTCCCATATTCAATTTTTCATCTTATTTCTTCTTCTTATCAGATAATATTTCTCTTTCCTAGACGACTAATGACATTGATCTAGAGAAAATATAATTTCGTAAACAATAAATATCCACCATAAAAGAATGATCAACCACCACATTGTAACTATAAAACATTATGAAGATACATGGAATCTGATCATTCATCACAACCCTGTATTTAACTTTTGATCCTTCAACTACCCATTAGAAATGACATCATGTGATATCCTAACAAAAAATTATATGTGTTTATCATACTCCATCATTGGCTGGTCTGCTTGGAGAAGTCCTAATAAGAATCTTTAATTGGAAAAGGCCAATATCTCAAGAAAACACATCTTGTTGAATATGAACTTAATATCCTTCCAACTCATATACTTGTGATTTACATCATTCACCACTATGTCACACGACATCCAATTATGATTTTAGAACATGAACGAAGCACATTTTTCTATGACTACCTCAGGAGTATCACAAAACACAAACTTCCTCTAAGTGTTTCTTGATCATATCTTTAGAATCATTGGGATTTTTTACATCACAATGATGAAAGATTATCCTTCAAGAAATCTTTATAATTTTCCTTATCAGGACCTGGTTTGGCTCCCCCATCATGAGAGAGACTTGAGTATGCCGCTTTTCTAATTTCTTAGACAACCCAAACAACTTATTTAATGAGTATCAGATCAATTAGTGAGGTATAACTCTCACAATCCCCTACCAATGGTTCCATTAGAGGTCTATGGGGATGCATCTGGCTTCAACAAGCAATAACCACAAATAAATCACATCAATATAACCATTAATGAAACATTTTGAAATTTTACAATAATAAAAAAAATTAAAGAACACATAATGAATAATAAAAATCCATATCCAACATAATAACAAGATAGGACACTTCACCACCACCAAGTGTCAATTCAAAGTCTGCATCCTATATGTCTCACCTGGAAGAGTAGTCAATCAAAATATGCCAACAACATATGGCAGCTCATGATCTATCATGATGTGTGTTGTCCTAAGACCCCATTCACAACCAGAACCTCAATCCGAGAAAATCATATCTCCAGTCTATCCAAAATCATCCAAAATAACTTGAACCAAAAAGAGATAAAACAACCCTAATATCATTTTTTATAAACCAAACATGGATTCCATCAAACCCAACAGTTGATCCAGCCCGAGACATGGCCAAAATGGAATTACAGATTCCCATGGGATGCGAACTAGTTCATGGGTGTTAACAACATATCAATGTGAAAAAATTCACATGAGTAATCAGTAATAACCAACCAAATAAATATGACAACAACACATAATTGATAATCATAACTAAAGGATATACACAAATTTTCGTATTCCAAATTTTGCAACATTTAGAAAAAACCAAAATAATAAAATGAAAATGGTTCAACAAACCCATCCCAAAATCCTCCATTAAATAAGAGGTTCATCATCCTCACACCACACACCAAAAACCAAATGAAGTGAAACTCTAGAAATCATATCCACAATCACCACCATGATACATATTTCTTTTAACTGGTTCATACATAATAATGTATATATACACCCAACTGTGTATGTATGGTGTGACCTGAATCCTAGTAGGGTTTCACCCAAAAGTAATATTTCATGCTACAACATTATAAGGGAAATCACACGAACTTTTTAATAAAACATTTGAAATTTTTTAAGAAAAAATATTTTATGAAATGCAGTTTTAAGGAAAAATAATCTTAAAAGAAGCTTTCTAGAAATTAAAATGTATACAATGATCACTGTATACTGACTTTTAGCACCACATATCATATGAATCATGTCCCAATATATAACCACATGAAAATTATGGTAGTTATGTATAACTTGTGTGACCCTAATAACATCATACCTTAATTATCGTAATCCTCCAACTATAACCCAAAACATCCTCATTAAGGAGACACTATTGGGGATCTCATCCCAAGGTCTAGTAATCTCTATCCACAATCCAAAACCAACAACATCCTCATGCATGATACAATAGAGTGGAACACGTACAATGTTCTAGTGGTATCTGATCATTTCACATGATTTGTTAGTGTTGTAGTGTAAATCCTACTAGAATAAACCAAGCCTTAACCATGATGAATCAACTAGCATACAAGTTCTTTTTCACCCACCTAGAAACTTGTTATTCCCTTAGTGGAAATTTCCATTTCACATGCCACATAATTCATCACTTTCACATGCATATCCCAAGTATCAAAAACAAACACCAAAACCCATTTATTTCACGAGTATGCTCACTAAATAATCAAATAACACACGGAAACAACCATTTTCAATAACACAACCCACTTTCAAAATTCCCATGCAAACAAAATATATTTAGAAACACATTTTCACCTTGTGACCAATTTAAAAAACCCAAATAAAAACATAAAAATAATTTCACAAAATAAATGACATCATTTCCATAGGCAAAATTCCCTTTTCTAATCCATACAAACTCAAAATCTAATATCAAATGTGCTTTTCAATACTTTCTCAATTCATAGAAAATATTTAAGAATAGGAAAAAGAGAATTGCACATGAAAAAAATCCCACTCCATTTGGAAAAATATCATTCAGTATATATTTATATCAAAAACTATTTAAACCATATTTCAAAATGTTCACAGAAACACAATTATAAAGAATAAAAATGACCCACACCTGAAACTAACTCAATTTCCCTTTTAAAGTCATATTATAACATATAAAAACTTCAAATAAATTAGAAAAAAATCACACCACAAACATAATACATAGAATGAATTTATGAAACAAATCAAGAATATAAAAATTATCTAATAATTTAAATGTATAGAAGCACCTACCTCAATCATGGAAACATTCATAAAATCATATAAATCCCAAACTGAACCATATGTTTATCCTATAAAGGAATGATCGAACCATAAAATTAAGTATCTTATTCAACATCACTAGATCAAACCCACATCTGTCCAAATAACCCTCAAGACAATAAAAACTCTTAGAGGGATAGAGAAAAACACCTTTAATAAAATAGAAAAAGAGAGAAAAGAGACTTGATGTTTTTTTGATGATACAAGTCCAAAAATACACAATGACTTGGGATCATGTAGTCCAACAAGGTATCGAGGAAGATCCTATGGTTTCAAATTTATTAAGGATTAATTTAGGGTTGATTTTGGTTTAAATATGATTTTTAAAAAAGAGTAAATTTCCAATATTTAATGACATATATATGTCTTATAGTTGAGCTGTAAGTTTTTTCAAATCATGAGGAAACCATTCATTACTCTCTATCCATGAGGAATAAGGCCTTATGGATTCATAGGTGTGGTCGCAAGCCAGTATGGCTAGGCATGCAGCCTAGATACTTCCACTATCCTAGGAACACATTTTTTTGGGGGCTGATTCTTGTTTTACCTCAATTGTGCACCAACCATATGCCACCAGTTATCGGGTCCAAAAATACCATTTTCTCCAAAAACTATGAACAAAACTAATAAAAAATAGTATACCAAAAATACAAAAAGAATACCTCAAAATAGAATAATGTTTGTGACAACAAAAAGGATAGACATAGATGATATTCATGCTCCTCCAATGACTTCATGTAGATCAATATATCATTGATGAACGTGATAATGATCTGGTCAAAGAAAGAAAGTAATATGGATTTCATGAGCCCCATGAACATAGCTAGTGCTTTTTTGACACTGAATGGAATTTTCCACAGAAACAGAGTACCCATATAATCATCTAAATGTATTTTACAATATATCATTATCTATTATCCCTATCTACAAATACCCAGATCTCAAATCAATCCCTGTGAACCAACATTATCCAATTAGTAAGTCGAATAGATCATAATTCACATGGATGGGTAAATGGTTCTTTACCATCACCCATTTTAACCATTGTTTGTCTACAAAAAACCTCTGAATATCACCAACCATCACAAAAAAAAACACTAGAGAACCCCAAGAAGATACATTGGGTTGGATGAAACCCCTATTTATCAGATCATCAACATGTATCATCAATTATCACTACTCCATAGGTTCTATTCAAAATATGTTATATTTGAATTAGTGATACAGTTGATTATAGTTCTATCCAAAACTCATCCACAAGTTGAGGGGGGAAGTTTCATAAAAACATCTTGAAAAAAACTATGAACTGTAAAAAAACCCAAGGAACACCCTATGTCAATGAATTAACTGACACTCCACCATCTTAGAAAAAATAGGCACCACTTTCCTACCACCCATATGATAAATCCTATTACTAATAATCACCACTCACTATCCATCCACATTGGAAAAAATTATAATTACAAAATAGTCAATGAATATAAAAATAAAATAAAACCAATCCATGATAACGATAAAATTATATTTCCACATCTCTAATAAAAAGAAATATCATACCAAAAGATGATTCATCATCACAAATCGAAACATACCACATACATCTAAGAAAGTAGTCTACCCCTAACCAACATAGATAACTCTTGGGGAACTAGAATCCTATCGAAATTTAATACCAATGTGTAGAAAAATGTTGGATCATTATTGTAGTGTCAGTATACTGAATAAAATAGGTAACAAGATAGGGTAGATAATGAAAAAAATGAACCTCATAAAACCTCTAACATTGACAGTGCATCTTCCATCATCTCATGAATATGAACATTCCCAATTACTATACCCTTATTATGTAAGACTCCATGACTATTTTATATCCCAGGTCAGCGATTATGGTGACCATCAGGATACATCCCTCTTCTATCTACATCTTCTCTTGGATACTGAAGAAGTGATGATGGTCCTTACTGCTAAAACATCCATAGACAAAACTAATATTAATGCTAGAAAAGTGCCTGAATTATCTTCTAAAATTAACCACCATGAGTTGACAAACATGGATCCATGTGGAGGCCATTTCTCCATTTCTAATGTCCTAAATACTTGATGCCCCTAGTATTTGGTCTGAAATCCCCAGCCATAAAATGATATACATGGATCCATCACAGTCAGTTCTCCACTAGTATGAACCATGACAACTTAACTGTCTATAATACATTTCTAGAATACATTTTATTCAATATGACTTATTATCTACACTCTTGGGGATCACCTCTTAGGGAAATAATATTCCCAATGATAAATAAATTATTCAATACCTATAGGTATGTCTAAATGATAAACAAGTTGACTACATACCTAATCCTTGGGTGCAATGCCTTTTACAAATGATGATCTATAGACTCCTCCTCAAAAAAACATTAAGAGTAATGTACAAGGGGTTCTTAAATATGACCCCATGATCCTAAACAATATAGATCCATCTCTAAAGAGATAGATGATCTCTCTCCAATTTACCACCTTCATTTCCAATGATTATTATTCCAAATGGAAATACTTCAATAATTATAGCCACTACACATCAACCACTTTTCGAACACAAAGGTACAACATACACCAGTGATATGCATATTTCTTTAACATTTTAATTTCCAACATCGCCTAAAATCATCTTGTTATTGAATCAGACCAAAACAGATCTCTATCTCATACAATTAGAGAACTTCCATTTTATTTGAGACAATCACAACATATTTCATCAAACTCTACCACTAAAAGTCATGAAAGGCCACCATTCATTCCTCGTCCTCCTCTATTTGGTCGATCATCAAATGATCAACAATCTCATCCAGCTAGCCACATCTATCCATTTTATTAATGGATAGTGAATATGATACATTCTTAAAATGTAATGACAAAACCTATTCCATGTAACATAGAAGTTTATCAAGTTTTAATTAACCGGTTTCTTTTTAATTTGCCCAATTCTCCTAACCAAGACAAGAATATAGTCAATCATGATGCATTCCACAATATTAGGTATCTACCCTATAAACAAGACCACCTAATTTTAATGTTATATATGATTAGTGTCCTTCCATCAGATCATGGGATCCCTAAAATCTAAATTAATAATTATGACCCCTCGCATATGAGGCAAACTAATATCAAATGGAGAAATTTCCATAGAATCCCATGACTCTCACATAGTACCTAACTCCATAACTCATTTAATATATCATATAAAACATTTGATTCTACTCTATTATGACTCATCCCCCAAAATTTACCCTTTCATGTAACAAAAGAATAGAAGGGAGATGGTTACACCAGAATCCTATATTCAGTAAGCCTCAGGATGTGGAATAACACCATTTGTAATGAAATTTCACATATGGGAGGCATTTACCTCTATATAAAATAGGATCAAGAGATATGATACTAAAACACCAAAGAAAACCATCTTATAATATATACATAATCCTATACCATCACACAATTTATAAACAACAACAATAACTAAAAATGATCCTTGTAAATTCTAAATTAATATGGTAGAGTCCCAATAATATAAAAAAAGACCAGGGTCCTGTCAGATCCGTCCCTAAAAAATTTATTATGAAAAAGTTAATAGAGTCAGGCGTAGAAGGAATTATTACCAAGGCGAGAGTATATTACACCACACATGTCTGCCTCCACCAGTGGAGCATAGTATTCTGGTGTCGTGAAGGACCACATCATATTCTTCGCCATTATTGCTTTCTTTACCAAAGCATCCACAACTTGATTGGCTTCCCTATAAGCATGTGAGATTATTAGTTTGAGCTCGGTAACCTTGTTGAGACACGCAATCCAGTGAGGTAGAATTATCCATCGCACATCTCGTGTTCTTGTTTTCAAGGCCTGCACTGCAGTTTGAGAATCCGATTCAATCCATAACAAACTCCATTTGAATTGAATATCCAAATTGACCGCATGTATAATATCCCATAGCTCAGCATCATAGGCCACCCCTATATCAGTGTAACAGTAAAAGAAACCCTTCACAAAACCACGATGTGTGCGGAAGAATCCACCACATCCAGATGGCCCTGGCGCGCCAGCAGCATCTCCATCTACATTTACCATGAGCCACGCGCCTATCGGAGGTATCCATCGAATTTATTTGAGAGTTTTGGGCTTTCGGGGGCGACCGAGAACACCTAGCATTCTGAGCACCTGTAGATCAGATAAATTGTTATTCATCCCTCCAGTTTGCACCATAAATGCCGCATACACTTCCCTATGCAGGGCAAGAATTCCGGTCTGGGCAAAAATCTGCATGTTCTCAAACAGGATGGCATTGCGCGCATGCCAAACATCCGAAAAAATTGCAGCACTAGCCACCAGCAGCAGATTCTGAATTTGCTCACTTCACCCAGCATTGGACAACCCTGAAAGGATCTCATCAACCTGCATATGAGAGCACAAATCCAGCCCAAACAGAGAACCTGCATATGACCAAAGTTGGCGCACATATCGGCAGCCCACAAAGAAGTGTTTCACATTTTCCTATGCACACATACATAGATAGCATACGGAAGCAATCTGAATTCCAGCCCACTTTAGTTGATCATTCGTGGGAAGTCTATTTTTCCAGATTCTCCAAATTAAGATGAATCTGGATGGTTGGATACAGGGATCCTGAAAGGCTGTAATTCATCTCGGAGTGTGAGTAGAGATCCCACATTCCATCCTATAAAATTCCTTGATTTTGAAGCACCCATGCCTATTCGGCTTCCATATCAGAGTGTCGTGATCCAGGAATGTGTAATTTTGAATTTCAAGTCAAGTTTGAAGGGGAAGCAGGCTATCAAATCTTTGCCATTGTGTTCTGAAATCAACAATGGGCATATTCCTTACTTCAGAGTGAGTGCTCATGATATCGTGCAGTGGCCTATCAAGCCAAGTGATATTCCAGCAGTTGAGATTAGAGTTCTCACACACCAGCCACTTTGTTTCGTTCATGATTTTATTGAAGGAATTTCTAAGCGAAGCCCACACGGAGGACCCAAGATAATGTTTGTACCTATTCAGAAACCTTTCCTTAAATCTTTTGGCCAAAAAAGAATTAGAAGCATCATTAGATATTAGGCTCCATGTGAATTTCGCAATGAGACCATCATTAAATATCTTTAGGTCCCTGATTCCAAGGCCTCCAAGATCAACTGGTTTGATACACTCTTTCCAGGCAACCATTACCAATTTCCTTTCGTGGGCAGAACCAGTCCATAAGAAATTCCTTATCATACACAACAACTCCTTGATGAGGTCCTTAAGCCACCTATACAACGAGAAGGAGTATACAAACTTTGATGTGATCACTGAGTTAATGAGACACACTCTTCCAGCCAGGGACATATCCTTCCCTTTCCAGCTAGGAAGTTGATTGAAAATTCCAGAATAGATACCTTCCAGATAATGCCGTTTAACTTTCCCCCAGAAGAGAGGAACACCAAGGTACTGGAAAGGAAGAGTCCTTTTTTTCACCCCAAGCCCTCGGATGATTCTATTTTGCATGCCAAACATAATACCATTACCAAAAACAATGAAATATTTATTCCAACTAATCTCCTGTCCAGCCACCTCTTCATAATGCTCAAACAACACCTGGATAGAGGAGATTGTTTTTCTAGAAGCTCGCCCAAACAAAAGAATATCATCAGCATAGAGCAAATGTGAGGGAGCAAAATCATTCTTCCCGGACCTAATTTTCTTATAAAATCCAAACTGAACAAGATCATTGATGCACCTACTCAAATAGTCTTCTGTAATAGAAAGTAGCAAACCTGAGAGCGGATCCCCTTGCCTCACACCTCTAGTTCACGGGAATTATCCTCTAGGTTCCCCATTAATAAGAATGGACATCCTTGATAAGCTAAGGACAGTAATAATCACCATGATAAAACCATTTGAGAAGCCATACCTTTTGAGGACATTGAAAAGAAAGCTCCATCTTAGAGTGTCAAAAGCCTTAGATATGTCAATTTTGAGCGCAAAGTTCCCATCTCTAACTTTCCTTCTCATCAATTTAACACTTTCTAAGGCAACAAAAAGAAATGTTTGAATATTGCGTCCAGGAACAAATCCAAATTGATTTTGAGTAATCATGTCACTAACCAATGGTCCCATCCTATTCATAATAATCATACTAATGACCTTAGGGATTGTATTTCCAAGCGCAACAGGCCTGAATTCTTTAATGTCAACCACATTTTCCTTCTTGGGTATCAGTGCAATAAAACATGAATTCATCCCATATGGCATATAGGAATATTTGAAGAACTCCTTGATTGCTTGAGCGATATCATCCTGCAAGACATCCCAGTAAAACATGAATATTTTGATGGTGAACCCATCTGGACCAGGAGCACTATCCATATTAAGAGAAAACAAGGGTGCTTTAATTTCCTCCTTTAGAGGGGGTGCGATATGGGCCTGATTATGTTGATCTTCCTTGAAAGGTATAATGTTGTCAACCATTTTCTGTGTGTTATCTTGCCCATCATCAGAATATAGACCCATGAAGTATTCCACAGTAGCATGGGCAATTGCATTTTCAGAGGTGTGAAGCTGACCATTAATGTAAATTGTCTTATTTCCTGCTCTAGCCCTCTTCTCTTTGTGAAGCCTATGAAAGAATTTTGTGTTCCGGTCTCCCTCCTTCAGCCATTTCACATTTAGTTCGTTTTTTTTTTCAGCCATTCTTTGACCACTAAAAGACTATCCAGCCTGTTATGGGCTTCAATTTCCTTCCTAGAGGGAGTATTCAGATGTTGATCCCTGAGCTGGCAGCATGCAAGAGCCTCCTTAGTAGCCTTAATGTCACTATCCAGCATAGTGAATGAGCTCTTTCTCCACTCCTTGAGCAGATTCTTGGTATGTTTTAATTTCCCAGCTAGCCTTTGCAACGGGCTGCCAATCACCTCAATGCTACAAGATTTCAGCACAGTTTCCCTGCACCCAGGAGCTATAAGCTAGCCATTGTTAAACCAAAAATGTATGGGAAGAGTCCTCCTAAAGTGTGTATTAATTTCCACAATAATCAGATTGTGATCAAAGTGATGTTTGGGAAGTGTGAACCCTGAAATTCCATGGGCAGAAATTTGATCATCTAATTTAACAAAACATCTATCGAGTTATCTTGCTTGCTTCCCCTTCCAGGTGTACCTACTCCAGGTAAAATAATCTCCAACCACCGGGACCTCAGCCAAGTTGCATTGATCAATACACAAAGAGAATTCCAAGGATGCGCTGCGATTGAAGTTGTCTCTAGTTTTTTCCTCCAGCCTCAAAAAAGTATTAAAGTCACCAAGGATCACCAAATTTTGATTAATCTTCCCAAATATAACCTTCAGCTCATCCCACAAATACCTTCTTCTAATATAGGAGTTAGAAGCATACACAAACACTACAGAGGTCTCATACTCATCAATGATGCAAGAGACAAGAATGCTTTGAGACAGCATACAGTAGGATTGAATGCTGACCATCTCATGCCTTAAAACCCATAAATGATCCATATTGGAGTCATGGGAATTTTGCAAGATAAATTTATATCCAAGAGAGCTCCACTTGAATGATGTCCAGTTATTAAAAAGAAGCTTAGGCTCTGCAATTCCAACAAGCAAAGGTTGGTAGGTCAAAATAAAATGTCTAAGGGATTTGACCGTTAGGGAGTTCCCAAGCCCTTGACAATTCCAGTAGAAAAATTTCATTATTGATGAGTTTTGCCCCGTGTTTGGGGGCCTCCACTCAATGCCATGCTCACCTGGCCCTTACCTTTCCTTCCGTTACCTTTCTTGTTCCCCTTTTCCAAGCTGTTACTTTGTTCAGATACCTTTATTACTAACTTCATCTTAGTGTTCTCCCCTGAGAGAGCCTCATCCTTCTCATGTTTCTGAATGCTTTTAGAATCATCAGCCCGAGACACACCAGTCAAGGGTGTGAATTGATTGTCGTCTTTCCCATAATTATTTTGTGTTTCCATGACAGCTATTTTCCTGGTAGCTTTGGATGCTTCCACCTATATGAATTCCCCATCCTGGTCACTGTTATGCGGTGTGTGTTCACTCCCTAGATCAGTTGAATGCCTCCCATCCGGATCCGACACCAACAATGCAGTTAAGGGCTCAGAAGTGTTGACCAGTCTCAGACCAAGGGTGCTTGAGGCATGTTGATTGCCCATTCCAGTATCTGGGCTAAGCTCTGCAGAAGGCTCCAAGGACTTCTGTGCAGCCACATTGATGACATTTTCCCCATCCAGCACTCTGACAGAACATTGCAAGACAGCAGCATAGGTGCATGTATTATCCAGTACATTCACATCCTTAATGCTAACGTTCTCCCCATCTAGCATACATGCTGTGGGTTGTAGGCCAGCATCTTGAGCAGCTGGTTCAGTAGAATTTCCAGACCCATTACCAGGTCTGCAAGACATATTACTGTCATCCATTTCCTGCATTTTGTCAACAGGAAAACACCCCTGCTGGGAAGCATACACACCAGAATCAGAAGCACCTTGAACCTCCAGAACGGCAGTGCCTCCAGACCCATCACCAGTCCTGTAAGACAGATTAAAACCATCTAGAGCCTACTTGTTTCCAATGGGAAGACACCCCTCCTGAGGAGCAGGCGCATCAGTCTGATGAACAGCAGCAGGTAATAAACTACACTCCCCATTTTCCATAATTTCCTATTTTGCTGGATTAGAGTCCATCATATCATCATACATTGTGGCAGATCCGCCTGGAGGTGTATTCATAGTGTGTTGATCAAGATGATCTTTACCTTTCCTCTTCCTCCAAATATAGGTATCATGTCCTTTAATCTTGCAAAATCTACATTCAGTATCCCTTTTTCATTAGGATATTAAATGACCAAAGAATTTGTAGCCATTGCATAATTTTGGCTTTCTTTCATATTAATATCAAGCTTAATGTTTTCATCCCTTGAGGTGAGTATAACCTCTTCCACCAGGGTGTTGGCCATATCAACCTCCACTAAGATTCTTGCATAGTGACCAAACCGCAGATTATCAGTTTGCTTGTCCATCCTAATCGGATTTCCAATAGATGAGGCAATGTCCCAGAGGATATGTGGATGCCAATACAGCCAGTTGAGCTTATATATTCGAATCCAGATCTGAGTGAATGTGTTCCTTACATTACCAGGGTAAAAATTCCAATCCCATTCCTGGATTCTCAGAAATCCCAGCTTTAACGCTATTGTTCCTATGCTCCAGGCACGCCGTTTACACTCATCAGATGGGAACACATATATAGGTCAACTAACCAATCCCATCCCCACTATGTAATTCTCTCCAATTAACTCATCCAATATAGTAGCATAGTATCAAAATAACTCACAAGCATAGGCATCCCACAATTGCTTCCCCACTAATTTTCCACTCTCATGATCAAAAAAACATCATGTAATATCATCCCTTCAACACATATCACATCGCATAACCCATCATCTCTAATCCATGTAAAGAGACATTTCTACCAACCCCACCCTCACAAGGTCTACCATTCGATGCTAGAACAAATCATCATCACATCACATCCTCATCACACCACATCACATAACTAGTGTAGTGTGGTGTCTTGAACATGTTTTAAATAAACATCATTCCATCCTCATACAATGAAAGACCCCCACCACATATCACATCCGCATCCCCATTGGTTATTCTACAACACAAACCTGTATCATAAATGCGAAATTTCCAAAAACCATCATGTATCATCACTAGGAAATCTCCTACACCCACCAATATCATCATTGGGTAATCTCCAACACAATCCTATATCATCATTACTATAAAATGAAGAGTGCGTAAGAGGGGTGGTCACTATTGGAAATGGTTGTTCTCCCAATGGATATATACTAACAGTTTGAAGAAACCGTTGGTATACTATAAAAAAATACACATTAGACAATTGTTTTCTCAATTCGTTTCGAAATGTGTTAATATATTTAATCTTTACCAATAGTTTGAAAAACCTATTGGGAAATATTTAGTTACTATAATGTATTCAAATGGTTTTACTGAAAAAATTGTAACGAGAGGCTTTCCCAATAGTTTTTAAAAACCATTTGGAAAGTTTTCCCCAAATACCCAGCACCCCTAAGCCCAATTTTAGACCATACAGACCTTAATCCAATGCTCCTCCAAAAGTTTTCTCGACTACGAAACACCTTCTAGTCATAGATCCATCATCAATCAATAATATTTTTATTTCTACACTTAAAATTAGTATGTTTTACCTTAGCTTTAATGTTCTCTCTCTATTTTTATCAGTTTTATATTTTAATTTGGGCCAAATTTGAGTTTGGGAGGTCGGTGGCATACTTAACCCTTTGATTTGTATTCTATTGTTTATTCAACGCATCATACATGGTAAAGGGTTTGTTTAGTGGGGTGATGTTGTATTTTTTATGGACATTATTTTAGTAGAAAATTGGATTTGGATATTGTATGAATAGTTTTTGTTCAAGGAATAATGGGAATGGTATTGATATTGTAGATGAATTGGATGTGGGTTGGGTGATGGATTGGAATTGTGATGTTGGATAAAAAGGTTATATGTAATTTTTAAGTTATTATATGGGTATTTTCACCCCTGAACACCCCCACCACCACCACGCATGTATAGCCTCCCCACCACCCTATGAACACCCTCCCCCCATTGGACACCACTCCCCCCCACCCCCACCCCTTGGACTCCCACACCTACTAGACAGCCCCCTCCCCCCCAACCTCAGGACACCCCCATCCCCACCCTCCCTGGACACCCTCACCCCCACACTCCCTGGACACTATCTACCCCATTGGACACCCCCACCCACCCCCCTTAGATAGCCCCCTGGACACCACCACACCTCCTAGACACCACCACACCTCATAAGTTCTTGGTAGAATTTTTAAAATGGAATTAACAATGTATTTGATTTCCCCTTCCCCAATGACATTTCAAAAGTGACACATAAAGACTTATAAATTAAATTTTTCATGTTTTGATAAATTAAATTTTCCATGTTTTGATAAATATAATGGGTTGTTTAGAATAAAATGTCTAATGTATGATGGGTTTTTTTCTTGATGAATAAAATGATTTTAATTAAAAATACCTTATGGGGTGATAGAGGAGAGGTAGAGTGGATTTCCAGGTGTGGGGGTCTATCCAGGTGGGGGGTGGGGTGTCCAGGAGGTTGGGGCTATATGGGGTAGGGGATATAATGGTGTGGGGGAGGGGTATAAGATGCCCAAGGAGGGATGTGGGCTGTCCAGGGGGTGGGGTGTGTTTTCCATGTGGGGGAGGGGTGTGGGGGGTCCAGGGAGGTGGGGTGGGATGTCTAGGTGGGTGCTAGTGGGGGGTGTTGTCCAGGATGGGGGGGGGTGATGTCTTGTTGGGGGTGTTCAAGGGGTCGGGGGCTGTAGTGGAGGGGTGTGGGCTGCCCAGGGAGGGGGTGGGCTGTCCAGGAGGTGTGTTGGTCGGTGGGCTTTCCATGTGGGGGAGGGGGTATGGGCTGTACAAGGAGGGGTGGGAGTGGGGATGTCCAGTGGGGGTGCAGGATATGGGATGTGAGGGTGGGGGTGGGGTTCTAGGGGTGTTGTAGGGGGTAGGGGGCTGCAGGGAAGGGGGTGTGGGATATCCACTGATGGTGGTGGGCTGTCTAGGTTGGGGGGTTTGTAGGGTAGGGGGTTGTGGGGTGTCTTGGGAGGGGGTGGGCAGTCTAGGGGGTGGGTGGCTAGGCTATCACGGGGGGGGAGGGGGTGTGTGGATGGGCTATCAATGTGGGGTTTCCAGGGGTCGGTGGGTGGGGTGTCTAAGGGTGGGTGGGCTACACCCTTGGAACCCCCTCCCCCCCACAGCCCCGTGGACAGCCCCGCCCAACCCCTAGACCCCGCAACCCCCATGGACAGTCCCCACCCCCGTGGAAACCCCCCCCCCTGGACAACCCCAACCCTATGGACAGCCTGCTACCCACTATGGATGGCCCACCCACCCCCATGGACACCCCCTACCTCTAGAAAGCCCTATCAACCCCATAGAGAGCTCACGCAGCCCTTGGACACCTTGTATCCCATGAAAATCCCCGTCCACCCCCTGGACACCCCTTACCCCCCTGGATAGCCCCCACCTGTGAATATCCCACCACTCCCTGGACAACCCCCCCCCCCCCCCCATGGACAGCAGACCCACCCCATGTACAGCTCCTTCCCCCATGGACCCCCCCCCCCCCCCCCCCGCCACACACACACACAGACACACCCCTGTGGAATACCACGCCACCCCACTAGACATCCCATATCCCCCTGGACACCCCCCACCCCCACCCCCCGGACAGCCCCTACACCCCCACGCACAACCCACCCATCCCTCGGACAGTCATGCCACCCCCGTTGATAGTTGTCACACCCCGCGGAAACCCCTCCCCCCTGTGGACATACCCCCACCCCTGTGGACAGCCTGCCCACCCCTAGAAACCCCCTACCCCCATGGACATCCCCCCACACCTGTGGACATGCCGACCACCCCATGGACACCCACTACCCCCTTTGACAGCCCTGCCACCCCCGTGGACAGCCCACCCACCCCACTGGACACCCCCACCCCCATGGACTCCCCCTACACCCCTATATAGCCCTACCACCCTCGTGGACAGACCTCCCACCCCTAGATATCCCCCACCCCCATGGACAGCCCCCTCACCCCCGTGGCCATCCTACCACGCTCCGGACACCCCTACCTCCATGGGCATCCCACCAAACCCCCCTGTACACCCCCTAACCTCCTGCACAGCTTTGCCACCCTAGTGGGCAGCCCACCCAAAACCTGAACACCCCATACCCCCACTACAGCTCCTTCCCCCATGGATATACCACCCACCTCCTGGACACCCCCTCGCCACGTTGACAGTGCCCACCCTTGTTGAAAGCCCACCCACCGCCCTGACACCCCTACCCCCTAGACCACCCCTCTACCCCTGTGGACATCCCACCCTCACCCGTGGACACCCCATACCCCCTGGAAAACCCCTCCCAACCCACGAGACACCACACACCCCCTGGAAAGCTACCCATGAGACACCACATACCCCTTGGAAAGCCCTACTAGCCACATGGATAGCCCGCCTACCCCTGGATATCCCTAAACCCTGTGGACATCCCCCACCCCCTATAAAGCCATGCCACTCCGGTGGAGATCCTTCCTGCCCCATGGACAGCCCCCACCACCATGGACAACCCCCATCCCCATAGACAGCCCCCACCCCCTTTGAAACCCTACCATCGTGGACATCCTGCCCACCCCCTTGGACACCTGTACCCCCATGGACATCCCATCCACCCCCAGGACACCCTCACCCCCTACACAACCCTGCCACCCTCGCTGATAGCTCTCCCACCCTTGGACACCCCCTACCGCCTTCAACAACCCAACCACCCCTATACATAGCCCACCCACCCCTGGATATCCTCTCCCTTCGTGGACAACCCCCATGTGGAAAACCCGACCAACCCCCTAGACACCCCCAACCCCCTGGAAAGCCCTGCCACCCCTTTGGACAAACCTTACACCTCTATGGACACCTCGTACCCCCTGGTCACCGCCACACCTATGGAAAACCCACTGACCCCCCCCCCCCCCTCGACACACCTCTACCCCCTAGACAGGCCCACCACCGTGGATAGCCCGCCCACCCCCTAGAAACCCCTACCTACTATATAGCCCCTCCACCCCCGTTGACATATTTCCCATACTCTTGAACACCCCATACACCCCTAGACAGCCTTGCCACCCCTGTGGATGGCCCGACCACCCCTTGGATAGAACATACATCCTAGAGAACGCCCCTCCCACCCTAGTGGACTGCCTCCCACCCCCTGGACACCCCATACACCATGGACATCCCCTCCACCCACTTGGACTTCCCACCCACCCGAATAGACACCCCTACCACCCTGGATAGCCCCCCACCCCCTGGATAGCCTGCTCAACGCCATGGACAACCCTACCCTTGTAGAAATCCCATCCACCCATCCTGAACACCCCCACCCCCTACAAAACCTTTCCAACCCAATGGATAGCCCACCCACCCCCTAGAAACCCCCTACCCCCTTGACAGCACTGTCACCCCTATAGACAACCTGTCCACCCCCTGGACACGACCACCCCCCGTGGAAATCACCCCCGTCCCCTACCCATGTGGAAAGCCTAACTACCCCTTGGACACACCCTACCACCTGGATAGCCTCGCCACCTCGTGAATTTCCCACCCACCCCCTCAACACCCCGTACCCCACTAGACAGCCCCCATCCCCATGGACAGCCGACCCACCCCCCTCGACATCACCTTCTCCCCTCCCCTGTGGACAGCCGGCCCACCCCCTTGACACCCCTACCCCTGGACATCCCCTCCACCCCCATTGATAGCTTTCCCAATCCCTAAAGAACCCGAACACCCCTGGACAGCCCCACCACTGCTGTGGATAGCCTGCTCACACCATAGACACTAAATACCCCCATGGACAACCCTCTACCCCCAAGGACTTCCGCCCACCCCCTAGACACCCCTAACCCCCCTGGACAACCCCGCATCCACGTGGACAGCCTTCCCTCCCCCATGGATACCCCTAACCCCTGAACAGGCTCCAACCACCATGGATATCCCACCCACCCCCCTCGACAACCCCTACCCCATGGAAAACCCTCGCTAGCCCCGAGGATAGCTCACCAACCCCCATGGACACCCCGTACCCCCTTGATAACCCCCACCCCCCATGGAAATCCCACCACCCCCAAGACACCCCCCACCCACTAGACAACCCTACCCCCCATAGACAGCCCTCCCACCCCTATGGACATCCCCCCCAGAAACACCATACCCCCCTGGAAAGCACTGCAACTTGTGTGGAATGACCCGCCTAACCCCATGGACTCTCCGTACCCCCCCAGACATCCCCCACTCCCATAGACTGCCCCACCCACCCTTGACACCCCTACCCCTAGGACAACCCTACGACCCCCTTGGACAACCCACACACCACACTAGACACCCCCTAACCCTTAATCACCGCCCACCCCCCACCCCCACCCCCCGTGGAAAGCCCTCCCATCACCCCAGACACACCTGCCTTTTCGTTTACTCTCCCACCCCCTAAATAGGCCACCACCACCATGGACAGCTCTCCCACCGCCTAGTCACCTGGTACCCCTGTGGACAGCCCCGCCATCGGCGTGGATAAGCCCGTCCACCCCTTGACACCACATACCCCCCCCACGATAGCCCCGTCCCTGATAGACAGCCCGCCCACCCCCCATGGACACCCCTACCCCCTGGATCTGCCCCCACCCCCCATGTACATCACACCCACCACTCTCGACACCCCCCCTACTATCTGGATTTCCTTGCCACCCCCCGTGGACATCCCGTCCACCCCCATGGACAGCTCGTACCCCTAGACTTCCCCCACCCATGTGGATATCCCACCCACTCCCAGAACACCCCTACCCATTTTGGACACCCCACACCCTTGTGGAAAGCCCGCCCACCTACTAGACACCCCACCCCTAGACAACCCCTACCCCCGGGATAGCCCCACCACCCCCATAGACATCTCTCCCAACCACTATACACCATGTACCCCCTAGATAGCCACGCCACCAAAGTGGGTAGCACACCCAACCCTTTGACATCACAAACCCCTAGATAGCCCCCACCCCCGTAGACAGCCTGCCCACCATCCCCTGGACACCCAAACCCCTGTAAACTGCCATGCGACCCCCTAGAACAGCCCACCCACCCCCTAGACAACCCCCACCCTTGTGGATAGGACGAACACCCCCTAAACACCCTGTAAACCCTGGATAGCTCTTCCAACCCCCCCTAGATAGCCCCGACACCCCCCATGGACTGATCTCCCAACCCCTTGACACCATGTACCCCCTAGACAGCCCATCCACAAACGTGGACATCCCGCCCACCCCATAGATACCTCGTACCCCCGTGGATGGCCCCCACCCTCGTAAGCAGCCTTCCCACCCCCGATCTACACCCCCTGCCCCCCCTGGATAGGCCCCCACCCCCCGTGGACAGCCTACCCACCACCTCGAAACCTCATACCCCATGGATATCCCTACCACCCATGTGGATAGCCCGCCCACCCCTAGACACCTCGTACCCCCTAGACATCTCCAGCTCCTATGGAAGCCCACCCACCCTGTATACCTCTGGACACCGCACCCCTGTGGACAACCTGCCAATCCCTTTGATACCACACCTCTTGGACACACCTACCCCCCTGGACAACCCTGACACCCCCATGGACAGCTCTCCCACCCCCCTATACACCTTGTACCCCCTCGAGACTGCCCCACCCACTCGTGTGGACAACCCACACACCCCCCCCAGGACACCCTATACCCCCCTGGACAGCCCACACATTCGTAGAAATCCTGCTACCCACCCTAAACACCCCCATAAACCATGAATAGCCTTGAAAGCCCTGTGGAAAGCCTGGCCACCCGCCTGGATCCCCTAACCCCCTAGAAATCCCTCACCCTCGTGGATAGCTCTCCCA
The DNA here is from genome assembly GCA_963277665.1 of Viscum album. Classification (NCBI taxonomy): domain Eukaryota; kingdom Viridiplantae; phylum Streptophyta; class Magnoliopsida; order Santalales; family Viscaceae; genus Viscum; species Viscum album. The sequence goes on from OY728159.1 coordinate 1,872,198,312, forward strand.
ACCCCATTGGAAAACCCAGTAATGTCCCGGAAATTCCATGAATTTTTTTTCATAAATACATAGGAGTTTTACGAGTCTGCGAAAATTGATGACAGATGATTCTGATGCCCAGTGTTCCCCGGAATCAATTACTGAAGTTTTGTTCGGGTACATTCAGTAAACGTACAAGAAGTTTTTATAACATTTGAACTGGTTCATGGAATTGAACTTTGAGGACACCACTTAACATGCAATGCTGATTTTTGCTTAAAGAGACTTTCACATTGATGACAGTGGGTCGAGAATTAAAAATAGTTTTTGTGTTTTTAGAGAATAAATTAAATAAAAATAAAGTGTGTAGCTTAATTTTTATTTTTTGGATAAAACATCCTCTTGGAAGTTTGAAGTGGGACCACCAATCCTTAACATCCCATGCAAGGATATGGCGTTGGGTCCCACCCAAACCTAACCTCCTGCGAGAGGTTATGACATGGGTACCACATGGGATTAAACCCCCTCTTAATGTGAGGAAAAGAAAATATCTCAACTCCCCTCATTAATGAGTGGGATCCCCTTTACCTCCTCTACCATTTATGGTGTCACCACCTCCCCTCCTTTATTGGTGACAACTCCCCTTATTTAATGGATCCAAATCCTACACATTAATTAAGGGGAGCCAAGTTAATTTATTCCTCCATTTTCAAATTTTGCCCTTGAATTAATAAGATATCACAATCTCTTATTATTTTGGATGGAATTTGTCTTTGTGTAATCTTGGGAGAAGAGGGAGGAACACTAGTCAATGAATAATGAAGAACAAATAATGAAGAATGTGGACCTTCTTCAACTTATTTCTCGGAGATTCTATCGACGTGGGACGTCTTCAACTGACCTTCCCTCTGCATCGTTTCCAACGAGCCAATGCACGTAGATTGGGATTGGAAGTGTGCGGCAAAGGCAACGAATGACAATCACCTTCGTCTTCTTCCCGCAACAACATCAGCGATCAATGAACAAAGGTAGGGGTTGTTTTCTTTCATGTGCATTGTTCCTCTTTTCATTCAAAACGAAGAACAAGGATATGTTTCCTTTTACAGGTTACTTTTTGTTCATCTTTCTTCTACCTTGATGAGCCGATTGTTATCACCCTATTCGCAGAGGGTGCGGGCCAAACTAACATGGCCAGAGTCCCTCTATCGATCTATTTTTTGATATCCATCGGCATGGGGAAGAAACAATTAGGCGAAGAAGGTGGAAAAGAAAAAATACATGCTACTCGCGTCCTCCATGATCTGCATCGCCCCCGCTGTGTCCCGTACTGCCACCAGTCGAGCCCCTGCCCCGAGCTGGCCCCCGCCCCACCGGACTGCTAGGCCGCCGCTCGACCGCCTGCCGGCCCGCCTACAGGCCTGCCCGGACACCTCACGGCCCGTCCGGTCATCTCCTGTGGGCCTGGCTGAACCGCGCCAGCCCACACGAACTATGCCGCCCGAGACGTACCCTCTTGTTGCTCCGGGACAAACCGGCCCCGATCCAGGGCTGAACCGCCCACGTGGCCGCCTGGGCTGGACCCAGCGGGCCGAGCCGAACCTAACAGGAAGGCCTGGCCAATGGGTTGGGCCCGACCCAACAGGTCCAACCGGGTCAACCCATATGGGGTCAGCCCAGGCCAGGTCGAACCTGGTCGGTCCGACCGGATCGGAACGGACTCGGGCCCACTACCGACCCTTTACATTCTTTGGCCATATCTTTGGTACCGGAAGACCGTTTAATGAACCATCAGTGGTGCTGGTATTCAGGGAGCACTATGGTATTTTTATGTATACCCTATTGGTGTTCGGGGTAAAGTTGAGATACGATTAGGTTGGATTGTGCACGAATCCATCCGGGCCCCCGGAACTAAAAGGCAAATAACTCACAAATCTGGTGTCCGATTGACGCACTGCCGGTTGCGCTGAGACCCCTATGACAAGGCGGACCTTTGAGATACTTACACATGGGATTTTGTAATAATTGGAGTATTTACCTATATCTCGTGGAGTCGATCCTCCCGGAGACGAGCGATCATAGTACATGGACCTAATAGGTGTCTAATACCTGACGACTGCTGACCGATTCGACTCGGAGTGATTCGACTAGCCCAGTTGGGAGCACCATGGTGTCGTGGAAGACCCATAGTGGGGATTGTTGTGGTGTTGTGGCAGACCCATGGTACTCGACAGGAGGAGTACCTCAGCAGGCTATGAGGGGGAGCGCCTCTGTGTGACGCGACAGAACAACGGTGGGGAACACTTATATGTGATGCGGCATACCAATGGTACTCGACAGGAGGAATATCGTAGCAGTCAATTTTACTGGGAAGCACCTCTGTGTGACGCGGCAGGCCCACTCTACATGATAGAGGAGGAGTTTTCCAGCAGCCGTGGTGTTCATCGTTGTGCATGGAAGTGTAACATGATAATACCCCTAGAATAAAATCTTGTTTTAAGATGAGTTAGTAACTTTGGTGTTTACCTCATGATTGATATGATTTACTTGATAACATATGTATATGTATGGGAATATAACTATTTGAGGTTATCTGTTGAATTAATACATTGTGGATTATCCTTGTAGGATTTGTGAGACCTTGAGGGTCTCAAGGTCCCTACTGAGTATCGTTGTACACACCCCCACACGGGCTATGCCCATTCCTCATTGTGTTAGATGCAGACGAAGAACAACGCTGGCTGAGACTAAGTATACCAGGACTAGATGGTACCCGGAGGTGGACCACACAGTGGGACGGTACAAGGAGGGGATGAACAGACGTGGAGTTCTGTGGAGGTTATCTGTACCTACCATTCATGTAGGTTTTTCTGGTGGACAATCTAGGAGTCGTTTTACCTTTTTTTCAATATTTGTATTGTCAGTTTCTTAGTAATTTACATTTGGTCTTGTATTTCCGGCCCCATTTTTACTTTTCGGCACTCCTTTTGTATACAGTTTTACTTGGTGTTTTTATTTTAGTTTGTACTCTGTTGGGTGTGTTTATAGTTATAAAAGAAATTACATCCATGTTTTAAGGATTTATGCCATTGGTGATTGTCGCCATCCCCTGGCCTATGGAAGGAGGGCTTGGGGTAGTCACGGCACGGGCCCCGGGGGACGGGTCGTGACAAATTTGTATCAGAGGAGTCAGTTCTACCGCAGAACATAAGACTGTGATATTTTTAGTGAAGAAATAGTGTTTAGAGTACTGATTGTGTTTTTTTGTTCAAGGAGTCCAGTGTTGATTTGGCAGCTGACGTATCCACAAAATAGGACCCTGACTTCTAATTTTCAACTCATTGCACGAAAACACTGATTGCATTTGTGTTTTCAAAAGTTTTCTTTAAGTCAGCTCAACAAGGTCCACTCACTAGGTATAATCGTTTGACCGTGTCACATATGTTTCTTTTAAGATGCCTCCTTGCGGATGTACAAGGAGATTCTCGAGATTTTTACACACAGATAGCCCTCTGATCGATGAGGCCTCGTTGTAGGGCCCATTTCTAGCATATGCACCAGCGGTACCACTTTCCGTTGGGCCACCGATTCCACCAGCCCCAGCAACAGATTATGCATGCTGCATGAGCATGTTTCGCGAGTTCTAGTGCCATAGGTCACCTAGGATTAGGGGATTGATGGACCCATAGGCGGCTGAGGATTGGTTGGAGGCTGTGGTGAGTGTTTTTCGACTAGTAGGGACACCGACTAACATCATGGTGATTCTTGCTACCATCCTTATATAGGTAGTAGTAGGCAGATTGTGGAGCCTGATATTCTAGGTGCATGACAAAATGACGCTTCTCTGGGTAGACTTTGAGAGCCTGTTTCTGGCAAAGTTTGTTCCAGTGACTCTCCACACAGTATATATTCAAGAGTTACTTCATCTACAGCAGGACTACATGACAGTAGCACAATTATCAGCGAGGTTCATTGACCTCTCATTCTAATCCACTGATATGGTATCAAACCCATTCTTCAGGGCCCGGACCTTCGGGCAGGGGCTCAGGCAAGAGATCTGGGCTTCGATGATCCCCCTTAACATCCCGATGTAGACAGGAGTGTTGGAGCGAGCCCTCTTAGTATAGAGTTTCCTTACTAAGCAGTCAACGATGGCGAGACCCTCCAACGGGCATCACATAGAAGATTATTCTATACCTGACAGTAGACAGATGTCGTAGCGGTCCTTGCAGACCAGACCTATAGGTGGATGACCTCAAGACTCGGGTTCAGTTGTGTGAGGTACCCGAGATGGAGCCAAATATTTTAGGAACATGCAGTGTTACCAATGTGGTGGGAAGGGTCACATGGCTCGTGACTGTCTGACCTACCATTCGGATGATCAATAGACGGTCTAAGGACTGCCCATAAAGAGATAGATATTCGATCGAGGCGGTCATTAGGGAGCAGGCGGACGTGGCAGAGGATCTGGTCGTACAACTGGCGGTGGGAGATGTTTCAAGGTGTTACCTACGCTACCACCAGGAGGTCCACCCTGAAAGCAGGGATCAGGTGGACATGGTAGAGATTAGCTCCAGGCAGAAGTGGATTACAATCACGACACTCTGGAGATGATTCGTGGTACGATCTGTGTCTACACCCCCATAGTTGCAGATCTTATAGACACATGTGCCAGTCACTATTTCATTTACATTGCCCTCGTTCGGAGCTTGGAGATTCTGACGGAGCTGTTGGCTAGATCCCTACGGCAAGAGACTCCTATGGGATCATACTCAATGATTTCTCACTCAGGTCGGTAGTGTGACCTTACTCTAGGAGGTGAGAGCTTCGGCTGAGAACTCCTAGTAGCGGCGTCCAGGCCTCATGACATCATCCTGTGTATGGACTGGTTATCTACAGTCTATGCTTAGATCGACTATATTAGGTGCAAATTGACGTGTGTTCGCACAAATGGGACCAGGTTTACCTTCATTGGTGATAAGGGAACCATTGCAGCGTAGGATTGTCTTTCCCAGATAAGAGTGCAGCCAAACACTCATCAGTTGACTTGCCATACCCTCAGAGTAGTTGATGTTGATAGTCCTACTTATCCTGTAGTGGTGGACCAGTATGCGGATGTTTTTCCCTGATGATGTCACAGGTCGACCTCCTTGCAGATAGGTGGAAAACAATATCGACCTGTACCCCAGGACGAAACTGATATCTACACCATCGTATCGTATGGCTCCCACTGAGCTTCGTTAGTTGCAGGTACATCTGGAGATCTTACAGTGGAAAAAATTCATCCGTCCCAATGTTTCTCCCTCGGCAGCACCGAATCTGTTCACCAAGAAGGCAGATGGAAGCTTGAGGCTTTGTGTCGACAACCATTTCCTGAACCAGGTGACTGTGATGAACAATTACCAACTCCTAAGGATTTACTACCTCTTTGATCAAATGAAGGGAGCACAGTGGTTCTCGAAGATAGACCTCCTATCAAGTGATAACTAGCTCAGAGTTGGAGACTATGATGTGCAGAATACGACATTCAGATGTCGGTATGGCCACAACGAGTTCTTGGTTATGCCTTTCCACGTAACCAATGCTCTAGCAGTGTTCATGGGACTCATGAATCAGATTTTCCAGCCATACCTCGATCGCTTTTTATAGTCTTCATCAGCGCCATTCTGATCTACTCAACTACTGAGGAAGAGCATGCCTACCATTTGCATGTAGTACTAGACACACTATGAGAGAACCAGCTTTATGGTAAGCTCTCGAAGTGCCAGTTCTAGATCCAAGAGGTTCACATTCTGGTACATGTCATCTTAGAGGATAAAGATGTCACAGATCCAGTGACGATGGAGGTGATACTTGCTTGGGATCCAGCCAGGAGAGTGATGGATGTACGAAGTTTCCTAGGATTGGATGGAAACTATCATAGGTTCTTTCCAGACTTCTCTAGAGTTGCATCACCACTATCATCCTTTACAAAGAAAGGGAAACCCTTCATATGGTCGGAGAGATGCGAACATATATTTCAGGTGTTGAGGAAGTGGTTGACTAGTGCCCACATCTTAAGGCTTCTAGAGGAAGGCGTAGGGTACGTAGTCTACCACGAAATATCAGGGACCAGACTCTGGTGTTTCTTAATATAAGAGCAAGTAGTGATCACGTATTGTTCTCGGCAGCTGAGACATCATGAGAAGAACTACTCTACCCATGAACTAGACTTAGCAGCAGTGGTCTTCGCCTTGAAGATGTGAAGACACTATCCGATGGGGGAATGTTTTTCCATGTACTCTCATCACAAGAGCCTCATGTATATGTTCTATTAGAAGGACATGAACCTGAGACATCGAAGATGGCTTGAGATCTTCGAGGACTATGAATTTGAGACAGTCTAAACTCATGGAAAGGGGAACCTTATAGTAGATACACTCAGCAAGAGATCTGGTATATACCTACTAGATGGGGCGACAGAGCAGATTACCGCTTTGCAGATATACTTTGTGGATAAAGATGGAGAAGCTTTCCTTCAATCCCATATATTTACACCCCCACTTATTCAACAAGTCAGGGAGGCAATACATGGGGAATATGATAGCAACACATGACGTGCTCAGATATCCACAGGGCAGGCACCTGATATATTTTTTGAAGGAGGGGATCACGTCATCCTCTTAAGAGGACGTACTATGGTTCTAGTGTCACATAAGGAGGAATTGTTGAGGTAGTTCCACACGTCCCCTCTACTGATACATCCAGGAGTGGAAAATTTGTTCCTGGACCTCTGACGACAACACTGGTGGCTAGGTATGAAGAAGGAATTAGTAGAGTTTGTCTCTCAATTCCTCACTTTTCAGCAAGTGAAGGCGGAGCACCAGGTACCAGCAGGCATGGTCCAACCTTTAGAGGTCCCAGAGTGGAAGTGGGATGGGATATCCATGGACTTCGTGACAAGAATTCCACGTACATATAGGGGTCATGACTCGATTTGAGTGATCATTGATTGAATCACAATGTCGGCCCAATTCTTACAGATCAGAGAGTAGGGTTTAGTAGGGAACATGGGCCACATTTATGCGATGGAGATTTTGATGATACTTGGAGTACCTTTATTTATTGTCCTCGACCGTGACACATGGTTTACTTCCCAGCTATGGAAGGACTTGCAGGAGGCTTTTGGGATGTAGATTCATCTTAGCACCTCCTTCCATCCTCAGATGGATGGCTGGACTAAGAGGACCATTTAGACCCTTGAGGACATTCTGTGTGCTTGTGTCCTCGACATCGGTCACAACTGGGAGGATCACTTTACTTTGGTGGAGTTTGAGTATAACAACAGATATCACTCCACCATAGGTATGGAACCTTTTGAGGCGTTCTACAGATGACCATGCGTATCATTTTTGTGTTGGACTGACCCTGGAGAGTTAGAACTAGTGGGACCAGATATGGTGCGAGCTACGAAGGAGAAGGTGCAGATCAGCGAGGAGCGGATGAAGACTGTACATAGTAGATATAAGTAATATGATTATAGGAGACAAAGACCATTGGAAATCGAGGATGGTGACCACATCTTTCTATGGGTCTCACATCGATGAGGACAATGACGTTTTGGATGAGGTGGTAAGTTACCATTGAGATTTATTGGTCCTTTACAGGTCCTTAGCAGAGTAGAAGAGGTCGCTTACCACTTAGCTCTTCCATGTATCTCAGCTGAGGAGATACATGCACGACCCTTCTCGCATCATCAACCATGGAAAACTGGATGTCGATGATGGGGAGACTTTTACGAAGGTCTGAGTGGAGATTGAGGATCAACAGTAGTGGGCACTATGTGGATGGTTCATACCTCTGGTTAACGTTTACTGGTAGCACAGGAACATCCCGGGGAGCACATGGGAGGAGGCTCAGATGCATGCTCGGTACCCCCACATGTTCCCTTCATTCGAGTTGTAGCTTACAGGGACGTAAATTCCTGAGGTGGGGAGAATGTATTGACCCAAAAATTTTGTGGATTTTTTTCATAAATACATGTAAATTTTACGATTCTGCAAAAATTGACAGTGTGTTATTCTGAGGCCCGGTGTGCCCAGAATGAATTTCTAAAGTTTTTTTGGGTACATTCAGTAAACATATGATCGAGTTTTTATATCTTTTGAACCACTGCTCAAAATTGAAATCCGATGACACCATTGAACATGCTGCACCATTTTTCTCTTAAGTATATTTTCACTTCGACGGCAGTGGGTCAACAATTAAATATAGTTTTTGGGTTTTTAGAGAATGAATTAAATAAAAATAAGGTCTCTAGATTAATTTTTTTTGGGGGAAAACCTCCTCTTGGATGTTGGTGGTTGGAGCACCACACCCTATCCTCCCATGAGAGGTAATGGTGGTCGGTCCCACCCGAACCTAACATCTTGCTAGAGGTTACGACGTGGAGACCACACAAGATAAACCAACGCTATTAATGCAAGGAGAGGAGAATCTCTTAACTCCCATGTTTAATAAGGGGGATCCCCATTAACTCCTATACTTTTTATGGTGCCACCACCTCCCCTCTGTTATTAGTGCCAACTCCCCTAATTTAATGGTGCTAAATCATTCATATTAATAAAGGGGAGCCAAGTTAATTAATTCATCTATTTTGAATATTTTTCTAACGAATTAATAAGATATCACAATCTCTTATAATTTTGGTTGGCATTGCTCTTGGGGGAAACTTGGTAGAAGAGGGAGGAGCTATTGTCAACGAAGAATGAAAACGAAGAATGAAGAACGCCAACCTTCTTCGACTTTGTTCCTCGGAGCATCTACCGAAGTGGGATGTCTTCAACTGACGTTCCCTCTGCATCATCTTCAAAGAGCTAACACACACTGCCCGAGATTACAAGTGTGCGAGGGATGTAATAAACTACTATCACCATCGTCTTCTTCCCACATCATCGTGGTAATCAACGAACAAAGGTAGGGGTTGCTTTCTTTCATGGGCCATGTCCCTGTTTTCATTTAAAATGAAGAAAGAGGACATGTTTCCCTTGACAGGTGAGTTGTTGTTCATCATTATTCTACCTTGATGAACTGATTGTTATCACCGTGATCGTGGATTGTTCGGGTCAAATTAACATGGCCTGACTCCCTCTGTCGATCACTTTTGTGATATTCTTTGGCATGGCGATGAAGCAACAAGGAGATGAAGGCGGCGAAGACAAAGGTAGCGCTACTCGCGACCTATGGGAGTTTTGTTGTTTTTGAGGCATCCTGCACCTCCACCGACAGAACCAGCCTCGTCCGAGCCGCTGTCCCGAGCCCACTCGCGCCCTACAAGCTTTCCATGTGGCATCTCGCCCCCCTATCGTCCTGCCCCGCCCCCCGCCGGCCCACCTTGTGCCCTGCCCAGCCTCCTGCTGGCCCGCCCGGCATCCTGCACGGCTGCGCACCGGCCTGGACGCACCCTACTCTGCCGCCCGCTGGCACGCCTGCCACCTGACGGCCCGCCTGCTGCCCTGCCAGGCCGCCTCCCATGCGGTCGGCCGACCCACACTGGCCCGCATGCCCCATGCCGCCCATGCAGCACCCTCAAAGTGCTCTAGGACGACCCGCCCATGCATCCTGATGGGCTGGGCCTAGCGGGCTGGGATGAACCTAACGGGCCGGCCCACCCAATGGGTCAGGCCATACCCTAGAGGTCTGACTAGGTCGACCCAGACATGGTCGGCCCGACCAGGTCAGACCAAAACTAGGCCCACTACAGACCCTTTATTTGATTTGGCCATATCTTTAGTACCAGACGACCGTTTGACGAACCATCAGTGGTGCTGGTATTCATGGAGCATGACAGTCCCTTTGAGTATACCCCATTGGAGTTCAGGGTAATGTTGGGATATGGTCTGGTTGGATTATACATGAATCCAACCAGTCCCCCAAGACTAACAGACTAATAACTCACAAACCGGGTGTCCAATTGACACGTCTTCTATTGCGTTGAGACCCCTATGACGAGGCAGAACTTTGAGATAATTTGACATGCGGGTTTGTGAAATTTTCAGTATAGGCTTGTAGCTTGTGGATCATATCCTCTTAGAGACGAGCGTGCATAGTGCTAAGACAGAGTAGATGGATGAGACCTGATGACTGATAACCGATTTGACTCGAAGTGATTGGACATGCCCAGTGGGGAGTGCCTTGGTGTTGCAGCAGACCCACACTGTGGAGCGCCTTGGTGTGACGACAGACCCATTGTGGATATCACCTTGGTGTCACGGTAGACCCACGATACTCGACATGGGTAGTACCTCTGCAGGATACAAGGGGGAGAACCTCTGTGTGACACGGTATTCTCATGGTAAGGGAGTGCCTCTATGTGGTGTGACAGACCTATGATACTCAATAGGAGGAGTACCTCAGCAGTTCAATGTTAGTGGGAAGTGTCGTTTTGTGAAAATGCATACCCATTATACTCGATAGAGGAGGAGTTCTCCAGCAACTGAGGTGTTCAGCATTTTGAATGGAAATGTTACTTTATACTACCCCTAGAATAAAATCCTGTTTTGATCTAAGTCAGTAACTTTTGTATTTACCTCATGATTGAGATGGATTACATGATAACATTGGTATATGTATGAGCATATACCTAAGTGAGGTTATCTGTTGAATCCATACTTTGTGGTTTTTCCTTGTTGTAATTGTGATACCTTGAGGGTCTCGGGGTCCCTACTGAGTATCGTTATACTCACCCCGGCACGGTCTATGCTCGCACCTCATTGTGTTGGATGCACACGATGGACAGTACTGACGGAGACTGTGTGTACCAGGACTGGATGGTACTCGGAGGTGGACCACACAGTGTGACAGTACAAGGAGGATACAGACAGATGTGGAGTGCTATGGAGGCTATCTGTACCTACCATTCAGGTAGGATTTTCCATTGGATGATCCAGGAGTCGTTTTACCTTTTTCCAGTACTTTTAGTTTCAATTTTCTTGTACTTAATAGTTGGGCTTTTATTTCCGACCCCGTTTTTACATTTCCACACTCCTTTTTTATACAGTTTTACATAGTGTTTTATGTCCATATTGTACTTTGTTGTGTCTTTTTACAATTATAACGGCAATGCCTTCCCTGTTTTAAGGATTTATGCCTTTGGTGCTAGCCGCCAGACCTAAGCCTAGAGAAGGCGGGCTTGGGGTAGTCATGACATGGGCCCCGTGGGATGGGTGGTGAAAATACCCTACCCCATGGAATTCCTTGCATCCCTGTGGATAACCCACCCACCCCCTGGACACCCCATACCCCCTGAATAGTCCCCCACTCCCATGGATAGCCCACCCACCCCTTAGACACACCGTACACCCTGGAGAGCCCTCCCACCCCCGTGGACAGCCCGCCCACCCCCTGGACACCCCATACCCCCTGGACAGTCCCCCACCCTTATGGACAACACGCCCACCCCCATGGACACCCCTACCACCTGGACACCCCCACCCTTGTGGACACTCTGGACAACCCCTAGACACCCCATACCCCATTTATATCAATGCCACCCCCGTGGACAGCCCGCCCACCCCCTGGACACCCCGTAACCACCTGGACAGCCTCACCACCCTTGTGGATAGCACTCTAACCCCCTAGACACTCTATACCCCATGGACAACCCCACCACCCCTATAGAATACCCTCTCACCCCTGGACAACCCCCCCCACACACACACACACTCGTGGACAGTCCGCCCACCCCCTAAAACCCACCCAACATCCCCTGGATATCCCCATCCCCCGGAGACCCCCACCCCTAGACACCAGACCCCCTTCGACAGCCACCCAACCCCCTGGACCACCCCCTAACATCCCCTGTGGACACTCCCAACCCTTGTGGTCAGTCCACCTCCCCCCCTTGAACACCCCCTTCCCCCTTGGATAGCCCCCCACCCCTGGGGACAACCCGCCCACCCCCAGACACCCCTACCCCTAGGGATAGCCCCTGGGATGGCCCCGAACCCCCGAGATTACCCCCACCCCTGTACACCCACCACCCCCATGGACAACCCCCACCCCCTTGGACAGCCCCACAACCCTGGACACCACCCCACCACCTAGACACCCCCAACCCCCTACACTCCCCACCCCCTGGACCAACCCCACCTTGAACTCCCCCCCCCCCAACACCATTGACATCCCCACCCCCTAAACATCCTACCCCTTGGACATCCCCTACCCCCAAGACACCACCACCCTCGGACCCCCATAGACACCTCTTTCACCCTTGGACACCCACGCCGACCCCTGGACACCCCCAACCCCCGTGGAAAGCCCGCCTACCCCCCTTGAACCCCATGCCCCATCAGACAACCCCCCTATGGTCAACCCACCACACACCAGACACCCCTACCCCCAGGGGAATCCCCCTAACGCCGTGAACGACCCCCAACCCCCTGGATGACCTCATCCCCCTGGACACCACCCCACCACCTGGACACCCCCACCCCATTGACACCACCACCCCGATGGACACCCCCACCCCGATGGATAGTCTGCACCCCCTTGGATGGCCCCACCCCCTGAACATCACCCCACAACTTAGAACCCCCCACCCAACCCCCTGGATGCCCCCCCTACACCCTACCCCTTTGGAAACCTGCCCCAACCCTCTAGAAATCCCCCACCCCCTGGACAACCCCCCCCCCCCCACCTGGAGATCCCCTACCCCCATGGACAGCACCCCCAACCCCCAGGACAACCCCTCCCCCTTGACATCAATTGATTACTTCACTCCTCAAAACTATATCATGACAAAATCGTTGATAAAAAATACAATCCAATCCATAATAACATCAATGTCCCCCTTTTATTTGTGTTACAATACCAACAAACATCTCTTTTACCTATAAACTTGTATCGTTTTCCTCATTATTGATAATAAATACAAAGGATATCTTAGGATATTTTTGTTTCATTTAACTTCTCTAAAAAATACCATCTTATCACTATTTTACTCATAATTACATCTTGTATCAATTTTTGAGAGAATGAATGTTTCACTGACATCATACCTAAGAGACTTGGGTTAATCTACCTTATATCTATATTTGATAACATATAAAATAAGAGAGAATTAAATAAAGGTTGTACATTATTAAACACAACATGTGATACCATTTTGAAATAACTCAAATTAGGGATTTTATAATTGATCCCTCATAATGATATAGTCTATAGTCAACTCAACACACAATTTATAAACATCAAGAAAAATACATAACATTATATTTTATGATTTTGAATGGGGGGAATTATAAACCTCAAGTGCATTTATAGACTAGTGGTATATAAAGATAGGTATTCTGTAATGTGAAATCTGTGTTATTCTATAGGTAAATACATAGGGAACCTACGTGGTGCTGGAAAAATTGTAGGCATATGGAATCTGATTTCCTCAGGTCCAATTGCAGGCTCTATATCAATGATTTATAAAACCATTGGTATAGAACTAAATAACCCACTATTTAACAATGGTTTATAACCATTAATAAATGTATTATTTCAACCTTTACAAAGGGTTTCTGAAACAGATGGTAATGACCTGGTATTATCAATCATTACCAACAGTTCATACAACATTGGTATAGATCTATTGCAATGGTTTTTAAATGGTTGGGAAAGATAATATGATTTTTGTTTGATTTTCCCAACGGTTTTTTGATAAACAGTTCGTATAAGCCTATCCTCACCGCTTGATTTCCAACAGCTGGCTAAACCCTTGGTATAAGTGTTAACAACAGTTATATAGGATTTACCCATGGTTTAAAACCATTGGTATATACTAAATTTCATGTGGTGGGTCCTCCATCCATTTCACCGCCATCCTGGATGATGGGGATAACATCCAAACCCCAAAAAATTTAGTTGTTCGTAAGGATATCCAACATAGGTGGGGTTAGTATTGAAAAAACATAAAAATACATTATAGACATATATAATATAATACCCAATATATGGGTCCACATATATTTCTCTAGTTTCTGCTACACAATCTCTCCTGACCTTACAACATCTATCACAACCTATGCCACCAGGAAATGCATGGAACCACATAACCACCACCCACAACCACACAATTTCAAAATCAATTATATGTTTTATAGTTTTATAGATTTTATATGTTTACCATATGTTCTAATTACTATTTCATTAATTAATATTTACATAACCCTTTAAAAATCATTAAATTAGTTTTGTATAATTATCACACATCAATTATAGACAATTATTTTCCATATACTAACCCATGATTTAAAATTTTTAGTATTACAATTAATTTTTCTACTAGCTATGTAACTAACACAACTACACCACACATAGAATCTTGACAATATCATGTCAACTACATATAGAACACAATGTATGATAAAAATTCACACAAAAACCCCTAACATACAACAACAAAAACCATACATCGCAATAACCACAACTCAACCTATATCACATCCATCACACATCATAATTGTTGTGTATCAAAACCTCCCAAAGAACATCAATTCCACAAAAGATGACCCATCACATCCCATTCTAAAAAACAATCACACTATAATAACCACACATTTCAAAACATCTCAAAATTAAAAATTAATATTCAATAATTTATTTATTTTAATTTAATAATTTTATAATATGGGTATTCTCAAAAAAATTCTATATTTCCATTGGAAAAAAATTATATCCAGATATAATTTATTAACCATTTATTTCATGGTGATATCTTGAAATCAACCAAAAAGGGACCCAAAACCATATCAAATACAACATAATCAATGCTCTCAATACTATTGTTCTTTATAAATGGAGACAAGTATGTATAATCTAATATGTAATAATGAAAAAAAGTAGTAAAACATTTGATTTCTCTCCATTACATCAATTTTAGTTAAGATATTTCAATATCATCATTATGTTCACCAAAACAATCTACCCAAAAAATGTAAAAAAATGATATCCCCCCACATAAACATAAATTGGGATAGAATGATGATACCATACCTAAAACAAGATTTCAAAATCACAGTGCACAATAGGGAGAAGGATAAAAAACCAAAATCACACAACTATATAATGAACACAAATGTCAACCAAAACTGTACTAATAGATATTCAATAATGTATCTCAAAAACACTTTGAACCCAAAAAATCACATATATATACTCAAAAAAAGGTAATTGAAGAAAACAAAATAGATAATGGGATGTACTCACCACATATTTCAAAATATGGACCTCTAGAATAAAATATCAGAGATGAGAATGGAGGGATGGATGGTCTCTATGAATCACAAAGGATTTCCCCCAAAACAAAGAAGGATAAAATAATTTTGTAGATCCCTACAAGTAATAAATATGATCGGCCTAATCGTATTCATAGATTTATTCCTATATTCATATTGTTATTTTCTCAGCCCTCTAATTCAAGCTGTGATATATATTCATGAGGTGATCTCCTCAAAATCAAATACTGATGAAATGGCACCGATTTTCAGGGATCCTCAACCTCAATTTAATTCTGGCATTGAATTTCCATTTTATGGAATGAATCTCTCTATCACAAAACCCTCATTTGAAATTAAAGCTATCAAAAAATATCCTCCTATCCATAAACATAATATCACAGAGTGACCACATTTTTATGTGGTGAAAAAACAAATGAAACTGAATTTATGGTCCAAATTTTATTGTACTCTCTTCAAGCATCCTACAAACAACTTCAAATCCCAAAACAACAATGTAACGGTCTAATAAAGCACATAACATTACATTAATGAAAACCCAATGATGATAGAAATCAATCTCTACATTTTGTAAAACCAAAAAATAAATCATAATGTCAAATTAAAATAGATCTAGGTTGGGATCCATGAAGTCTCCATCTATCTCATCTTTTGACATCAAAAGGTAACACAAGGGGCTCAAGAAAATCATTACACTATATTTCCAAGAGGCATTAGCAAATCAATATTAAATGGAATTAGTTTAGTTGTGTGTTTAAATGTTTTATGAAGCTCATTGATATAATGGACAATGGGGTAATAGTATCAAATAAGTTCATATAAATATATAGATGAAGAAACAAATAGAGCACATATTATAGTTATAGGGTCTGCATCAACATCTACCAGAAAATAATTAACACTGTGTAACTAAATCATTCTATAAAATTGTGGCTGGAACTCTATAGTCCTTGATGAATCTGAATTCACTATAAACCATTTATTTTCCAATGATTCTATTTAATGAAGGGAAGTAAAAATTTTCAACATAAAATTTATAGATAACCTTAATATCCACGTGAGTTCTATAAATTAAGAGGTATAAGGAATGTATATCATTTCATCCCAATATTAAGACATTGGTAGTGAGTATAAGGCCCACTTCTAGGAATTGCTAAATTTTTTATATAAATCTACTAGTGTGATCCACAACCACCACCCTTGATAATATCATTTAAAAAACACTTATTTTCCGTGGATGCATATATTCCACCATTAGGTGAAAGTGAAATACCTTCTAGTCTCAAATTACATGAACTAACAATTTCATCCATTGTGGATCTATAGCAAACATCGACATAGGTAGAAATAATCTACATGAAAAAATTGTATTGAATATTTTTTTCCCAATCCCATATAAAACCTTTAAGACTTCACCATATTGTTAGAAATAATCATAGGTGAAAATTGAACCATCTTGGAAAAGTAGTTGGAATATTTTTAATATAGTCTAATCACATTTTCGAGAGGTGAGAAACTCAATGTATTATTATATTTTAAATGATTCAAGGAAAAACTAATATAAAAATATTGTCTTAAAATCCATATTATCCAAGCCTTCATGTTTAATTTTTCAACCATTGTGTCCCACAATATCAAATTACGATCATTGAGTTAAAGTAGGAATTGTTCACTTTGATGGAATATAGTGTCTCCAAAAAAATTAAAATATGCTTGATGTTCTCCAACCAAAAATATATTTACTAAGGACCATTCATTACTCACAACTGTGGTTGATTCTATAGGAGAATTTATTATATCATTGGTACAGATGGGGTATGATTCAAGGGGGTTTGATCATTCATTTAGTTGATGTAAAATATTTAAAAATTATGGTTGTATTGTGGACACAAGTGTTATAAAATATTTAATGCGTGTTTTTACATTTTTTGAGCCATGATAGGTGAATGATATCCACAGTTAAGAATTGGAGGGTTATCGTTGAGTTTTTAAATAGTAATATTCCTAGCATTAATGGTTTGGGTTTCCTTTTTTATACTAAACCATGAAGTTAGGCACATGCCTGAAGGTTTTTAGCTCAAATTCTATAGTAGAATTTTGAGTTTCAAGAAAAACACATGGTTTTGGGTAAACCATGATAGAGTTTGATGGAACCATTTGAATTGTCACTGATATGAGAGTAGGGGAATGTTTTCATAAAAACTATTTTAATTTTTTATGGGTTCTATATCCAATTCACATGGTTCTAACAATGTTTTAAAATATTGAAGACAAACCATGTTTGGTGTGGTGTTTGGGACGTTGCGGACAACATAATTATAAAATAGCTTAGTAAATAGTGTGACTATTAAAATTATAGTTTTTACTATTTTCCATATGATTTTATAACCCAACACCTCACATTTATACCAATATTATTTCCAAGTAGTTATTGCGGGAACCTCGTCAAACTCTCTCTCATAAATGGGGATATCCATCATTCCTTGATCAAATCGACTTCTATATGTGGTATTCGGGATCCTGTATGAATATATAAGTTAATTCTTATCATTTATTCTACTACCATGTTTCCTCTCTCTATTTGTGTATTATATTCCCAATTATCAGATATTTTTCCCATTTATTCATTTTCTTCTGATTTTGGATGATGAAAACACTAATACCAGACATGTTTAAACCTATATGGTTAAGGTAGGTGTTCCATGGACTTAACCGAGTGACAATTCATTTTTTTCATGTGTTTTTGTGGAGTTCCATTCCATCCATTCCATCCCATGAACTTACTCTAAGTAAATGATTAACACATTCATACCATGGTGATTTTTCTATCATAAAATGAATTGGAACCAATGGAAAATGTGATCTGAAATTAACAACCATGATTTATTCAGTGACCTTGAATAGAGAAATTGTGAATTCTTGTATCCTTTTTATAGGAATTGAATTTAGGGAAATATCATGGGGTTTTATGAGATTAATAAATTATTTATATGTTTTAAAGGGGATTTATTTTTATCATGGTGATTATGAAATGATATTTTACAGACATCAATAATAATTATAATGGAATTTAAAATCGTGTTATGTGTTTCATAAAAAAAGTTTTGGAATTTTAAAATTAATTTTGTTGAAGGAATAAATTTATTTTATCAAATTAAATGTTATGAAAATGATATGTCCAACTAAGTAATATAAAAGGGGTTTTATGGATAATAAATGGATATTGTGTGGTGTTTTGTAAAATTAATTATTTAGTTTTAAAAAAAATAAATAAAAAACATTTTGGGGAATATTTATTTTTTATGGTTATAATAACAGGACTAAATTGTAATAAATTTGAATTATATTCATCATGTATATTTCTCATAATGTGTTTCATACAATTAGTACGTCCAATTTAAAGGATAGGATATAATATAGGAATGAAAATACTTATATTTTATTGTGTAATTTAGTTTTCTTAATTATTGGTGTCTCTTTCTATGAAATGAATTGAACAAATTAAATTTATTTAAGTATATATATATAATGTTTCTAAATTATAATCCCATTGTAATAATTTTAACCTCAAAATTCCATCACACTAATTAAAATAATTTAGGATAATTATGTATCACCACATCCTAGGGTTCTTATATAGCTTCCTCAAAAATATGGATTCTCCAAAAAACATTGAACAGATGACTGGTGCTGTTTTGTTCCACATTATGTCTAATATATATAATTTACACTATACGTTACTCAAAATAAAAATATTTCTCCTATAGTACAACCATTGATTTTTTATATGTGAAATATTAGGAATGTACTTTCTCAAGAGATATTCGTGGAACATGTTATAAATGTGAGATAGATTTAGTAGATGTGCCAAGTATTAAGCTACCATACTTATATGATCAAGAAATCTGATAAGACTGATATATCTAGGGATTCACTCTCCCTTATCTCGAAATATAACAACCTTCTTCGAGGATTATATTCATATGAATACATTATCACTATCTCTCTGTAGATTTTCGGTATAACTTATATAATGAATATGATCATCCATTATGTGTTTTTAATTGATATAACGAGTAATAATATTTTATCAACTATATCAGGTCCAAATAACTTTGTATCTCCAATTACATCGAATCAAATTTTAATTCTTTACTTCCATCTATAAAGGGATTAATATAGATACATTTTAATGATCATGTGAATGATATTATTATATGAAAATTCTACCTAATAAATATATTTATCCCAAAAACATATAAATACATAGAGGAAGCTCATTACCTTTATAATAAAGTTAGAATAGTGAATCTAGTTGAACCATCTATCTATGGATGATATGCAATACTAAATATCAACATTGAATCTAGAGCATGTTGAATGGTTCCCTAGAACATCGTGGTAATCCTGAGATCATGATCAGATGTGATTGAGTGTGGTACTACCTAATATATAAAAATATCGTTAATGTAAATGTGAATAATCTATTCAAGATACATATAATCTCTAATAGTGATCAAATACACTAATTATTTAACATGATCAACAATAACCCAATTTGAATTATTCCCATTTGATGTATTGGGGAGTCTGATAAAGAAATTACTGGTAAATATTCAAATTTACATTCTATTAGGTTTAATGGATGTATCAACCACTTATTCATTCAATAGTTATATATAAGATTCTAATTCACTATGAATCGGGACACATACTATGAAATATCCCTTTTCATTTTTCCCACAAAAATACACTTTTAGATTTTTATACATTATTGATCATCTAGGATGAATACTAAATGAGGAAATATGAGATTGATCCAATATCACTTTTTTATGTATAGTGTGGATAGAACATATAATCTATTTCTAAACCTTATTATTCTTGTATTATCATGTTTTTACACAGGAATACTCATCTCCTTCTTCTATAATTCAACATCCTCCCTATACACCTTCTTAATCATACAATTAATCGTCAGTTTTACATTCATCATTGAAATATAAAATCTATCCAAATTATTCATGATTTAAATTTCCAACATATAAAAATATAAAAGGAGTGAATATATTTCAATCCTCATCGTAGAAAAACTAGATTTGTATTTAATTCTCACCACATCAGTTTCCCTATTCATGATCCCTAGGTGGTAATGTATTGAACATATATAATATTTAATCAACATAAACCATATTCTATGGAACATATCCAACTAATTATTTGATGGTATATACGTCAATATTGTACGATCAATATATATTTTACATCATTAAATATATATATTATTCATTGAAATAATCAATGAAAAAATTATTCCACCCAGTTCAAAATCAACTATTATGTAATTTTTTCGATTAAATTAAAATTTTTGATATGCATATGCTATCACCATATTGATCTACTACATCTAATCCATGGAAAATATTGATTTCCATATAATTTATCAAACAATTGATTAATATGGGAAATATATTACTTATAATTGATTGCGATATTGTTATGTTTATCATAATAAATTCATATTTTCATTGATCCATATTTAATTGTTATAAAAGGAACAGTTTCACACCATGGTGACATCCTCCGCAGAATGAATCCCTTATCAAGATTCTACTAGAATTGATACTTCATTTCTTTCGACTAAATTGGTGTAATTCTATATGAACTCTTTGAAATAGTTGTACCACTAGGTTTTATTTCTATTTATAACTCGACTACATGATATTTTTGAATACTAGGAATATAATCATAAAAACAATTCAAAAAACTCTCACAAAATAAGTATATATTTAATGTTGAGTTTCTCCAAAAAAATCTAAGACAAACTCCAATTTTAAATGTTAATCAAGACCCATATGACGGATTTATATTCCATTGGAAGTTCTTATTTATCATCTCACTAATATAAATTCATAATATAGTTTAGAAAATCATACATTATAATTATTATAAATTAATGTAGTAAATGAATAAAGATATTCATTCCATTCCAGTAATAACATCCAATTCCACATTAATATGAAATTTATAAATAAATTTTTATAAATTTCAATATAATATGGGACATTATTTAGTCTAGGAGTTAGCTATTATATGAGGGCATTATCATGAATAATTATTGGGTTCAAAAAATTTAATACAATAAAATATAAACAGACATCTATGATGAAATTTATTTCCCTCCATCAAAATACTAGTTTTCCTAGTAAATACATTGTTTGGTTACCTTGTCTCCCAAACTTGAAAATTTTTCTTCATTCCTTTGATACATTATTTTTGGTGGCTCCTTCCAGATCATTAAAATGAATAAAACTGATCTCTATTTATTCTAGGGTCTTCACAAGCCATTCACTCAATGAACTCCACTATTATCAACACTAGTGAGTCCAAATTTTGGTTAAGGTGTAGGTTGTTAATCACATATCATGATTTTAGATTATAAAGAATCATAATATATTTCACTCTAGTCAGCATCACATTTGGTTTCTTATGGGTACAATCACTGTAATGTCTATCACATTCAGAATTAACATGGTTCCTTAAGGTTCCCCCATTTTAATAAAACCAAATACTATAGTGTGGGAAACAATAATTATAGTTCAAAATCATGTAATCATGAAAACTCATTTATTAAATGCCTAAATTAGGACAACATATTTTCATTATATGGAACAATATATTAAACAAAGTCAATACCTGAACATAATCTATTCAAAACAATCATAATTGTTCATAATGAAAATGTGAGTCCAAGAATATCCCCCCGGAGAGTCACATCGAGTGTGTAGTAAGGGTACACTCACCTTGAAATAAAATTATGGATGAGATGAAACTAACCAAAAACTTTTGAGGTTATAACCCTTACATGCATCTATAATAAAACAACATCCACAGAGTCTATCGATACATGGATGTTTTTCTAGAAAAAACGAAAAATACTTTATTTACCATAACATAGGATGTTCTCTAATGAATAGGATTATCATAAGTGTTTTATCTTATGTTTTTTATTAATATTTTACAAAGGTATCCTTTACTTTATATGATACCCTCTATTGTGACCCATAGTTATCATACGTAATAATTATATGTTATTAGATAAATATTCAATACATAACATGACCAATGATATAATTTTATAGGTTTAGAGTGTTCGGAAATTTATATAGATAAAAAATTGGTCTGTAAGTTTTCTATATCATACCCCACTATATTATCAATAACTGGAACCCTTCTTAGACATTTCAAATTTAAAACAATACTTTATGGCCCTATGAAAGGAAATAGGATAATGGGTGAGCTCAAATGCTTAGTATGTGTATAAAAGAGAGAAATAAATGATAAAAAAAGAATAACATGAGCATTAAAATATTAGAACATGATCATAAAAATTTAAAATTACACCAATCATACCATATATCATTATTTTTATTCGTAGAATAAATCTAAATAATTTTTTATGACATGATTCATAATGGAACCAATGTACAATATCTTTCATAGAATAAAATTGGCATAAAAAATAAGTTATTGGCATCCACATGGGTATAGAAAATCATTTCATTAGTGAATAATCACATACAATACTATCATAGTGGATTAGGTTCACTCCCCCATTATATCACATCCTTCTTCAATGTTCACTCCTAAGCCTATCGTAGTGGACAAAGTCCGTTAGTGAACTAAGTTCAAAGCCCATTTCAGACATTATAATCACGTGATATATCAATATTTACTTGATTTATTATGGGTAAATATAAATATATTCCCACCAATCAAAAAAATAATAGATTCATATGTGTGCCTTAAGATCATAACAAATTCATCATATATCACAACACATGGAAACGTAACATGTTTTATAGAAAATTCCAAAATTCAACATAGCATAACCCATTGAAGATAAAATTGTTTCAAAAAATTATCATTATCAAAATCATAAACCAAGAAGATAGAGAATAAGGATGTTATCCTTGGATTATACCTTGAGTAAATCATAAGTAACATCAATGGATGTTATCATAAATGATAATTCTTTTAAACAAACACTGGGTTTTTTTCTTAAAAACATTCTTGTTTCATTATGGAATCATTTAATTAAGATCTAAAAATTTACAATATATTATAAAATAATATCATTAAAAAACCCATAGTGTACGATTCAAATAATTCTCTAGTCATGATTCTGGGAAATTCTGTTCAAATTAGGTATGTTAAATCAATAATTCCCTCAACATTCTTAGTAAAAATTGAAATATACAACATTTGGAAAATGAAAAAAATTCCTTTTGAAACATTATTTAAAACACAAATCATGGATAATAAAGAATTTAATAATTTATAAAATTAAAATCATGAAAACGTTTTTAGAAAACAAGGATACGAAAGAAGAATTATTTTCACCCAAAGAGAGATACATAGTTTATTTTCCTTAAAAATGTTATTTCATTCAAAAGATCACCTAAAGAGGGTGAAACGAATGAAACCATGTAATATCATTAAATAACTAGATTATAAGAAATTTATGTGTATATTGGGTGGTATATCCTGAAAATTAATATTTAGTAACATAATCATAAATAATTTTGATAAACTATTAGATTGTAATGTTAATATCTTGCCACTTTCGTAAATTTTGAATGACTACCTCAGGAAAGACAAAAACATAGATTACTTTTTTAGTCCCCAAAAATTTCATGAAAATCATAATAAAAATTCAATAATTGGTAGTATAAATACCACATAAAAGATATAAGTGGTGAATATATCATGTGTATCATAGTAATAAAAGTTATATGACAATACCTTACCACATGTTTGACTTTCATTGAAGGCACTCTAAACACAAGTATAATAAAATAAAATTTAATATAATTATATAAAAAAATCACGTACATACATATAATATCTTATATAATGAAATTATAATATTTCAGCAACCATTAATTAATAATTCATGTTTAAAATCACCTTTTCTTGTTGTTGAATTATTTCTTTTTCATGATACTTTTTATTCTGTAGTTCTAGTACTTGTACATCGATCATGGTACAGAAATATAAAACATAGGAATAATTATATAAATATAATATATATTTATTATATATATATAGATTCATCCATTAAATATAGTGATCCCAAAATTATTTACACCATTCTTCAAGATTACATGTCAGACGTCTCCATGAATTTGTTTTCACTTTTCAACTTATGAAACAAAATAAATTTAAATAATAATTAAAAATTAAAAAATATTTATTATATCATATATATAATATGTATTCATTAAACCTATCTTCATTACCATCCTTTTAAATCATAAATTAAAATCAATTCACAATTCTTTGTATAGGTGGTAGTCCATACCCACGAATGGGCAATGTTATCATTTTCCAAAATATGTAAGTATAAGAAGGTATATAATATATAATAATTTAAAACTAATAATTAAAAAATAACTATAATATATAAACTTTAAACTTGAGGTAATATCCAATCATAAATGATGTGGATCATAAATGAAATGTATTGCAGTATGGAGGTTGTAGTCCACATACAAGTATAAGTGACATTTTCACTTACAATTTGATGGAAAATTTGATGTATAATGGAGAGTATGTATCCATAATAACATTTCATTATATCTAAGATTATTAAATTATTATTTATATATTGTACACAAAAAAAATTCTGTAGGTAAAAGATTCAATAATGTGGAATATTTAAAAAAATGAAACATCATGTCATAGTAATAAAATAACGCAAATAATTTTGAACAAAACTAACATCGTTTTCATGCATAAAATATGTGCATAAATCATAACATCAGCATTGTGAACACATATAAAATCATGTTCATGCATAGTTCACACAGTCTCAAGTGATACATCACATTACCCAATTAATTAGATATATATATAATTCTTCTCAAAGTGATCACAAAATAAATTTTCGTAATAAAACATTACATATAGAAGGATAAAAATCACAGTAAGAAAATAATAAAAGGGAAAATTGTTTTTTAAATGAATTCAAAAATCATACATCATGAAATGAAAATTAGATTCAAAAATGAATAAAGGAGATTATAGTTTGGCATAACGACCATTTTCTTCCTTCAAAAAAATCCAATAGGATTCATGTGATTTTTTGGAAATGGATGTCTTATTAAAAAATAAGTGTAAATGGATTATAAATCATTTTAAATGGTTGGAAACATGTACAACCCTAAAATAAAATATAATTAATATTTAAAAGACATATTTTGGACATATTAGAAACATTAATTTTTTAATTAATATGAAATGGGATCCAACAAAAAAGAAATAGGTTGGGTTTTAGAATCATCTTAACGTAAATATCTTATTACTTCATCATGATTCCTCATTTGGAAAAATAAATATGGGTTTATTAAATAATTTAACTGAAAATGAATTTTGTTAATTTATTTCATGATTTAGAAATTATATGAAATTTTTATATATTTAAAAATTTCTTTTCATGGATTTGAAGTATGCTGATATAATTTTTTTGATGAAATTTATCATTTATCTTCAATTTAATTATATTATTCAAGGTAATCTGTACAGAATTAAAAGTAAAGATGTAACAACCAAGGTAAATAAAGAAAAAATACATTTTATTTTTAATTAATATTTTGTGAATTAAATATTAATTTTATCTTCAAATGGTTTCTATGTATCATGGCGTACCTGATACACAACAACGAGTTTCTTTTAAATCTTATGTTGCTCAATAATAATATTATATTATTATTTTAAATGGTAATTAATTCCAAGCCATTGTATTTTCAGGAATGAACAGAACTAACTAAAATATAATTATACATGTTTTTTAATTTTTTTTTTCATTTTTCTAATAAATGTTAGCGGCTTAAAAATTGAATGAATCTATTTTTAAGGATAATTTACATTAAAAGGTTGATTTACAGCCTTCTGATAGAGGAGCTTTTAAATCTATTTTTTCACATTATATGTTCTATTTGAAAAAATAAAATTCTTTTATAGAATCGGGAAATCCAAATTTACTTTGGATGAAATTTTTGTATTTTTAAGATAATGTTCATTTTTTAATGAATAGTGAAAAATGCTGTATTTTAATTCAAAACTACCTTTTAATATAATTTCTTTATATGGTTAGAATATCTTTTTAATTGGTTATAATGTGTAATTAGAATATATGTTTACCACTTAATCCAATTTTGGTCATCCGAAATAATTTCCCATTGAAATTGGAAAAAAACAATTTTCAATCTTTTCATAGTTATTTCTTAAAAACATGATTTTTGTTTTAACATTGAAAATTAATTTTAAAATAATTTCTACCACTTCTATGTTTTAAATTTGGAAAACTATATTCCATATTCGGAATCATGAGGTAAAAATTGTGAAAATAGGTAACTTTTATTTTTAGACATTATGAATATTTACTTGAGTAAATATATTATTTACCATGTTTAATGGGTAAACCAGGGAAATTATTGTAATAAATTATTACAATAATAATATAAAATTACCATAAAATGTGTGATAATCTTATTTGTCGATAATATTCTGACCATGAGCATCCTCGGGTCGATTTTTGGACCCCATGGGGCCACATGGGAGTGATAATGAAACTTTATTTTAATTAACATCAAGTAAAGACAAAAATGACATAAATAAATATCTTTAAATAAATTAATGTTTACATATGGTTATATAAGTTATCGTTTCGACTATAAACATTATTTAAAAATATAAGAATATTTCCTACATCATGGTATATTTTTTATAATTTTTAGACATCAAATAAATTAATTTATATATGACACAATAGTGATGCCTTGTTTACGTCATTAATAAGTTATTTATGTAAATAAGATTATAACGATTAATATAATATCTAAAAACGATCCAAATATTATTGAATGATTTTATTTCTTCCATGAGTCATCTTATCATCTACTTTAATATGTTTTGAACATTTAGAAATGGAATGTCATTGTTTAATTATATAATATTTTAACACTTTTCAAAAGAGCCCATATTCCCCTTTAAAAAAGCCCTCACATATACCCCATTCCACACACCTCCCAAGACCCTTGTCGCATCCGAACTTTGCCCAATTAAGCTCCCTAAATCCCTAAACTCCTTCTAGTAGCTTTAATATAGGCAGAAGTCACTTTAACATACCCTTTTGGTTCAAAGCTAAGGGAGTTACCCAATTTAAAGGTAAGTATTCTCTTAAGTTCTTTTGTTTTATTTTACTTATACAACCCCCTCATCTATTTTAATTAATTTATTTTAAAACCAAACCAGTATCATCAATATATTAGGATGTTTTTCTAAAAAATATTTGAACTATGATTACACACACCTCCATCTAATGGGTAAAGAACATAATATTTCAATGGATGACAAACTAACGCCTCACAAAATGATGATTTTTAAATTATCTCCTACCCCCTTTCATGGTAGCCATTATGGTGGAAATATATATATATCATATATATTATTTTTTATGTCTTTTATGCTTTTATATTTTTCATTTATCGAATTTTATTATGGTATCCATTATCGGTAAACACAATATTTTCATTTGAGCATGTGCAGACTACCACCCCCTCAATGTGATATGACTCATGAATTCCATATGTGGGATGTATAATATATGGAGATAAAGATATTATATGTGATATTATTCTGGAATTAAAATATTCCAATGTATCATTATGTTTTAATTCCATTAAAAATGAAATAGAAATGGAAGTAGCATACATGCGTATGTACGGATTCCCGTCTCCATGAATGTTGTTTTTCATTTCATACCTCTAAATTTTATGTACTAATATAAATACATGTATATACTAAATATATATGATACATATGATATCTAAATCATGAATATCATTCTGGATATAATGGACTTTTGTCCACGTAGATAACATGTAAATATAAGTAGTTCATTTTTTACGAAAGTACCAAATATCGACATAATGACCATTAATAAATTAAATGACTACATGTTGTTTATGAAATGGTAATAATTGAAATAAAATGAATAATAAACATGAAACAGGTTCTTAATCATGTAGAAATTAACTTTAGATTATTATTCAGAAGATTAAAGAAAGAATGGGTCATGTCAAACACGAGGTATTGGACATCATCTAAATCTCCTTTCATTAAGTTATATATTTTTTTATACACAAAATTCTTTTATATGTTGTAAATGAACCATTGAGTTTTCATTTCATTCAAAGAAAATATTTTTCTATGAGGCATTTTACTAAATGGCAAAAATAATATCTGTTTTTAATGTATGCAGTGACAACGACCTTTCCGCCGTTGTGAGTATTATTTGATCTATGTCTTCCTCAACAAGATGTAATGTTTTTAAGAGGAAAACAGATATCATTTACTCTATTATGTATTTTGTTATTGAAAATGGTTTTGATAATCTATTTTTTATGTCAATATAATTAAATAATATATTGTGATTGAAATGTGGAAATGTTAACTTCTCTTTGTGTTTATTTTATGTGTTAAGAATAAGTTATATTTCTTTGTCTGTGTTAAGTATATAGGTGGTTCCGTGATAAACCTATGGTGGGTGAGCCTGAGATAGCTCTCCAATGCTTTGGGTAACTTGACGGAGGTAAATGTGAATGTTCTCCTAATAGATTTAGGGAATTTATTGTGATGGGTATTCCAAATGTTACTCCCTACGTAGCTGTGATAACTACAATGTATGAATGATATGGATGACACATGTTACCTTTATGATTAATGATTTCTAGGTGTTATTCATAAATATTATGATTTCTTGAGGCATTTTAAGGAGCTTATGTTATGTATGTAATGATGAACTAATTTTTCATTCTTTGTTTTATAACCCTTACTGAGTTTTTAAGCTCATCCCAGGTTTTGAAATGTTTATCAAATGACATAAAGATGAATAGGGTCAAGGATTGAATGAAGGAAAAGACATGATGTCAAAATATGGGACTATACATGAATATTTTTTTCATGAGCTTTTATTTTATGAAAAAAAAATTAAAACTGAGTAGAAGTGTCTACCTTGTAATTTATTAGATGTAATTTAATAGTTCTGGCCTAATTTTCTAAAACATTAAACCTGAAAAGATACACAATGGGAATTATTCATTTTAGTAAAAATTATGTAATGTTTAAGGCCGAGACATTATAGTTGTTATCAGAGGTTATTTTTGATAACTTTAAAAATTAGAATATTTTTAAATTAATGTCCATAAATAAATTTATAGTAAGATTGAAGTGATATAGCATTTACAGATTACTATGTTGCTTCGCCTAGGATATTTCGATGTTCAGAATGTTTTTCTGCAGAGGAAACATGAAAGATATGTTGGGATGACATAAGGAGGAAGACAACCTTCCATATCTAGAAATGAAGATATTCATAATTGGAATCGAATAGTTTGTTATAGGGATGAAACTGTTGAATCGGGCTATAAATTTTGGTGGTATCCATGCATGAGATCAGCCAGATCAACCACAGAAGAACATGTCAGTGGTGGAGCATTTCATGAGGCAACATCCCCCATCATTCATAGGATCATCTGTCCTTGTTCTAGAAGAAGGGGGTATTAAAGCACTGGAAATGATTTTTGATGTCATGGGGTGTTCAGAACATCAAAAGGTTAGTGTCATTGTTTAATTTTTAGAAGGTGAAGCTCGATAGTGGTGGTTGATGGTGAAAAATATTAGGGATTGTGAAAAGATTGATGCTCTTGATTGGGATGGATTCAAAGGTATGTTTCTTGAGATATATTTTCCTAAGGTGGTTCGTCATAGGATGGAAAAACTATTCCTAGAATTGGGCCTGGAGGATGACTCATTGGCTGCTTATGAATCAAAAATCACTCGACTATAAAGGTATGCTCCAAATTTTATATGATATCTTGATATTAAAATAAACTATTTTTACTTAGGATTAGAGACAATAAATCTTAAGGATTTATCTTCTAGTTAGTTCAAGAGTTATGAAAAACATGTTTCACGTGCGGAGGAGGTGGAAATGTAGTTTGATGGCCATCATGTCGTCTTTGAAATAATACAGAATAAGAGGTCATGGTGGCAGACAAAAGGGAAAAACATTTAAAAAATATCTAATGGTAATAATTTTATGTTTTAAGTTTTTGAAAATTGTGGTTAAAATTAATTTGGGGAATGTATTTTAAATTTTGGTAAGTGCTACTGATTTTGTACAATGGGACATAAGACTCATCATATTATTGATAATGATCAGGGTAATGGTATGAGAAAACAGGATGTACAATCAGTAAAATGTTTTAAGTGTAATGAAATGTATCATTATACAAATGAGTGTCCAATGAAGAACACAACTGAGGGAAAGCAACCAGAAAACAAGCAGAAAGGGGTGGTGAAGTCCTTTTTAACTACTTCAGTAGATGTTGGGCCATCAAATGAAGTTGTATCAGGTAAACATTTTGATTTTAAGATTATGCCGTTGTGTTTTTGGATTCGGGGCCTACACATTCATTCATTTCGGAGAAGTTTTGTAGTAAATTGAGAATTCAATCTCTGGATATGAATCCTGAAATTTTGGTAAAAACACCTAATAGAAATGGTGAAACAGAAATAAATTATAGAAACCTTCCTGTCCTTGTGTGTAGAAATAATCTACCTACAAACCTTATTTTTTTCTCCAGTAGTGTTTGAAGTTATTTTTGGAATGGACCGACTTTCTGTTTATCATACATAGAATTACTGCAGAGCCAAAGAGGTTTATTTTCAGAAATATTTTCAGTCTGTGTACAATAATAAACCCTTACTTTTGATAACATATTAGTAAGCATATAAACTATTAAAAGATGGAAATGAATCTTACCTTTCACATATTATTGAAAATAAATAAACTCTTTAGATTAATGATTTACCGTTGGTAAATGAGTACCTTGATATTTTTTATTATGAGTTTCCTAGAATTATACGAGATCAGGAAGTTGAATTTACTATTTTCATAGCTCATGATTCTAATACAATTTCAATACCCCTTTATTGAATGGATCAAAATGAACTGTTAGATTTAAAAATCAATTCCAGGAGTTATTAGATAATGGTTTAATTCGACCTAGAACATCACCATGGGGTTTTCTTGTCTTATTTGTTATAAATAAATATGGGTCAATGAGACATTGCATTGATTATATAGAATTTCATATCAAAATTGTTATGAAAAAGAATATTTTTCCTCATATCAATGATTTGTTTGATCAGCTCTAGGGAGCTCAGTTTTTTTCATAGATTACCTTGAGGTCGGGGTACCATCAGTTGAATGTAAAAGAAGTAGATATTCCAATGACATTGTTTAGAACTAGATATGGAATTTATGAATTTGTAGTAATGCCTTTTGGTTTAACTAATCCACCTATTGTATTAATGGATCTTATGAATAGAATTTTCTGTGAGTTCTTGGATATGTTTGTGTTTGTGTTCATTGATGATTTTTTTGTTTATTTCAATGGTAAATAGGAACATGAAAGTCATTTAAGGGTTGTCTTGAAAACCTTAAAAGAAAAGAATCTATTTGGGAAATTTAGAAAGTGTGAGTTTTAGGTATAAAAAATTTCTTTCCTTGGTCACATTGTTTCAAAAAATGGCATAACCCTTGATCCTACTAAAACAAAAGTTGTTGAATAATGGAAAAACCCCACAAACATAAACTGTGATTCATAGTTCTCATTATACTTTACATTAATATCAGAGGTTTGATGAAATGTTTTCATGGTTATGTAGTCCAATGAATAAGTTAACTCAAAAAGGTGTTAAATTAGTTTAGAAAAAAGAATTTGATTATTGTTTTCAGGAATTGAAAAGAATATAGGTGAATGATCCAGTTTTGGAACTACCTTCCAAAATATTTGAGTTTGTTATCTACAGTGATGCTTCATTGAAAAGAATTGGTTGTGTCCTTATGCAGAATGATCAGGTAATTTCTTATTCTTCGCGTTAGTTGAAACCTCATGAGTTAAATTAACCAACAAATGATTTGGAATTAGGTGTTGTTATTTATGCATTAAAATTTTTTAGGCATCATCTATATGGAGTAAAAAGTGAAATATATACTAAGCACCAAATATTAAATTATATATTCACATAGAAATATTTTAACATGAGACAGAGGAGATGTCTAGAATTTATCAAGGAATATGATTACATGATTCATTATTATCCAGGAAAGGAAAATAAAGTGGATGATACTTTGATTAAAAAAAAATTACTACTTCATTGACCATGATACATTTGGAATGAGATCCATTGGTTTTTTATTTGATGACCATTGGCATATAAGTTGTTAGTGCAATAAATTCTTTGTTTTTGTTTTAGGTGTCAGTGAAATCATCTCTATCAGACGGAATAAAGAAAGCGCAAAATGAAGATGATGAGTTACCGAAAATGGTATAGTTTGTTCAGATGGGTAAGTTTCCTAAATTTAAGATTGATAATTATTGTGTTTTGATATTTGGAAAGATATTATGTGTGCCTTATGATTCACAATTAAAAAATGAGTTTTATTGTGATACTCATAGTTCCCCATTTTTAGTTTATCCTAGTAGGACTATGATGTACATTGATCATCAGGAGTATTACTGGTGGGATGGAATGAAAATAGATATTGTTAATTTTAATGTGAAATGTTTGACTTGTCAGCAGGTTAATAAAGTGAAATAGTTATCGAAGGGGATGCTTCATTATTTACCGGTGCGAGAGTGGAAATGGGAAAATAAATCAATGGACTTCATTGTGGGATTATCCAATACATCTCGAGATAATAATGCAATCATGGTTATTGTTTATTGATTGACAATATCTGGCAATTTCCTTCATATTTGAGATATCTTGTCTCTATATCAAATTTATCAGTTTTATGTTAATGAGATAGTTAGGTATCATGGTATTCCCATATCCATTGTATCTGATCACAATCCCATGTTTACATATAAATTTTAGAAAGGCATTTTGAAGTATTTGGGTACTGAATTAAATTTTAGAACTACTTTTCATCTGCTATCAGATTGGCAGTAAGAACGAACATTTCCGACCATGGAGGATATGTTACATGCTTTCTCGATGAATTACATATGATGTTGGGACCAAAATCTTTCTTTGGTTGAATTTTCTTATAATAAAAGTTTTCATTCCAGTATACAGATGACTCAATTTGAGGAATTATATTGGAACCGGTGTCGAACTCCATCTTTTTGGGATGAAGTTGGTGAAAAAAATTTGATGGGACCAGAGTTGGTAGAAGATATGGCAGAAAAAGTTCTTCTGATTCAAAAGCACATGATATTAGCTCAGAGTAAGTTGAAAAGTTATGTGGATAATCAAAGGAAGGATATTTCTTTTTAGGTAGGTGATCATGCCTTTCTCAATGTTTCTCCATGGAAAAGTGTGATGCGTTTTGGTAAGAAGTGAAAGTTGAGTTCGAGGTTCATTGGAGCATATGAAATCATGAAAAAAGTGGGATTGGTTGTGTTCATAGCGTCGTTTCCTCAATGTTTATCCAAGGTACACAATGTTTTTCTTGTTTCAATATTGAGAATGTATATGCCAAATCCATCTCATATTCTGAGACCAGAGATAGTTTACTTGGAAGACAATATCTCTTATGAGGAATAGCTAGTACCGATTCTTGACCGAAGAGAAAAAGTATTTTGGAGTAAGGTAATTCAATAGGTAAGGGTTTTGTTTATAACTCTTATGGTTTAAGAAGCAATGTGGGTATCTGAAAATTCTATGAGGGATAAATACCCCCCATTTATTTGTTAAGTGAATAAAATTGGGAGGATGCAATTTCCAAAGGGGGGGGATGTAAAATTCTAGGTAAATAATGAAAATATAAACTTTCTTTTTAATTTGTTTTTTTAAATAAATATTAATTTAACTTAAATGGGTTTCTATGTTCGATGGCATACCCAATATGCCAAAATGGGTTTCATTAAAATCTTATGTTGCACAATAATAATATAATATTATTATTTTAAATGGTAGTCATCTTTTGGCCATTGTATTTTTGCGAATGAACAGAACTAACAAAAATATTATTACACATGTTTGTTAAATTTTTCTACATTTATCTAATAAATGATTGAGGCATAAATTGTGAATAAATCTAATTTTAAGCATATTTTACTTTAAAAGGTTGATTTACAGCCTTTTGATGGAGAAACATCATTAAATATAGTTTTGTTCCCTTATATGTGTTCTATTTGGAAAAATAAAATTATTCATTAGATTCGGGATGTCAAAATTTATTTTGGATGAAATTTTGGTATTTTTCTAACAATGTAAATTTTTTAATGACTAGTGAAAAATACTGTATTTAAATTCAAAGCCGCCTTTTAATATAATTGATTTATATGGTTATATTATCTTTTTAATTGGTTTTAATGTGTGATTATAGTATATTTTTACCATTTAATCCAATTTTGTTCATTGGATGTAATTTCTCATTGAAATTTGACATAAACAAATTTCAGTCTTTTGATAGTTATTTCTTAAAAACACACTTTTTATTTTAACAGGAGGCATTAATTTTAAATTAATTTCTGCCATTTCTGTATTTTGAATTTGGATAAATAAATTCCATATTCGGAATTAGGAGGTCCAAATTGTGTAAAAAGGTATCTTTTATTTTTAGACATTATGAATATTTAATTCCTTAAATACATTATTTACCATGGTTAATGGGTAATTCTGGTAAATATGGGTAAAAAAATATTACTATAATAATATAAAATTACCATAAAATGTGTCATAATATTATTAGTAGATAAAATCCGACCATGAGAATCATTGGGTCGATTTTGGGACCCCATGGGAACACTTGGTTGCAATAATTACACTTTATTTTAATTAAATTCATGTAAGGACAAAAATGACATAAACAAAGATATTGTAGTAAATTAATTTTAAAAATAGGGTTATATAAGTTATCCTTTTGAATATAAAAATTCCATGAAATAAAAAAATATTTCCAACATCATGGTATTTTTTTATAATTTTTAGACATGAAATAAATTAAATTATTTATGACACAATAATGATCCAATGTTTTCCTCATTAATAAATTATTTAGAAAATAAGATTAAAAATATTAAAATAACATCCAAAACATATCTAATTACTATTGTATGATTTTATCTCTACCATGAGTCATCTTATCTTCAACTTTAATAAGTTTTGGACATTTAGAAACTGAAAATCATTATGTAATAAAATAATATTTTCACACATTCCTAAAGAGCCCCCCCTAAAACAATCCCTCAAATCTAACCCATTCAACAAATCTCTCAAGCACATTGCATAGTCCAAAATCATCCCAATTAATCTCCCTACATCCCTATCCTCCTCTTATAAGAATTAATATAGTCATATGGAACGTCAAAAAACCATTTTGGTTCAAACCAAAGGGAGTTACTCGATTTAAAGGTAACAAATTCTCTTAGGTTCTTTTGTTTTATTTTACTTATCCAACACTAAAAAAAATTTATTCCTTTATTTTATATCAAAACACGTATCCTCAATATACTAGGATGTTGTTATGATAAGGAACTGAACTACACATACATACACCTCCATCTAATGGGTAATGATCATACTGTTTCTATGGAAGGAAAACTAATGCTGCATGCAACGATGATTGTTCAATTATCCACTACCACATCTCATGGTGGCCATTATGGTTGCACTTTATTTATATATGATATATATTATGTTTATGTTTTCGTTATGATTCCGTATTTCCCATTTATAGCATGCCTTTATGGTTCCATTTTGGGTAAACATGATAATTTCATTTGGGGAAGTGCGGACTACCGCCCCCTCAAAGTGATATGACTCATGAATCGCATATGTGGGATGTATAATGGATGGATTTAATGATATTATATATGATATTATATTGGATTATAATATAACTACATATCATTATTTTTTAATTCTATTTAAATATGAAATATAAATGAAAGTAGCGTTCATGTGTACATTCAACTTACCGTCTCCATTAACGATTCATTTCATTTGATACATCTAAATGTTATGTACTATTATAAATACATGTATATAATTTATATATATGATACAGAAGATATCTAAATCATGAATATCATTAAGGATATAATGGACTATTTACAACATAGTCAACATGTAAATATAAGAATTTTATTTTTGACTTAAGTACAAAATATCAACAAAGCGACCATTATTAACTTAAATGATTACATGTTGTTTATGACGTGGTAATAATTGATATAAAAGGAATAGTAAACATGAAAAAGGTTCTTAGGCAAGTAGAATTTAACTTTATTTAATTATGTATGAGATTAAAGAATGAATGGTTCAAGCCGGACATGAGGTAAGGGACTACATCTCAATCTCCTTTCATTGAGGCATGTATTGATTTACACACGACTTTCATTTATACGTTGTAAAATCACAATTGATATTTAATTTCATTAAAAGATATTCTTTTCTACGAGTCATTTTACAAAATGAAAAAAAGAATGTTTTTTTAATGTACGCTTTGACAATGACCATTCCGCCGCCGTGAGTATTATTTGATCTATAGCTTCCTTAACAAGTCATGATGTTTTTAAAAGGAAAATAAATAACATATAATCTTTTACATATTTTGGTATTGAAAATTATTTTGATAATGGATTTTTTATGTCAATATATTTAAATGATATATTGGTATTGAAATGTGGAAATTTATCTTTCATTTGTGTTTATTTTATGTGTTAAGAACGTGTTATTGTTCTTGGGAAATGTTACCTATATCAGTGGTTCCATGATAAACCTAGGGTGGGTGAACCCGAGATGGATCTCCAATGCATTGGGTAACTTGATGGAGGTAAACGTGAATGTTTCTACTCAGAGATTTGTGGAATATACTATGATGGGTATTCCAAATGTCACTCCCTACATAGCTGTGATAGCTAAAATGTATGTATGATATGGATGACACAAGTAACATTTATGTTTTATGATTTCTATGGTGTATTAATAAATCTTATGGTTTCATGAGGCATGTTAAAAAGAATATGTTATGTATTTAATGATGAACTAATGTTTTCTTTCATTGTTTTAAAACCCTTACATAGAATTTTATGCTCATCCCATGTTTTGAAATGTTTCTCATATGAATTAAAGATGAATAGGGTCAAGGATGGAATCAAAGAAAAGTCATGTTGTCTAAATCACGGGACTAGACATAATTCTTTTTTTCAAGAGTTTTTATTTTATGAAAAAAATGGAAACTGATTAGAAGTGTATACCTTGTAATTTTTGAGATGTAATGTAAAATTTATGACCTAATTCTCTAGAACTCTATACTCAAAAAGATCCTCAATGTGAATAATTCATTTCAATCAATATTATATAATGTGATAGGAGAGGTCCTTAAAAAATCAAAGATTAAATTACATATATTTATCCATTTATATATCATAAATAATTTTTTATAACCAGCTAAAATCTTGGTGAAAGGAATATTATTGGAAATTTCCTTATTAATAGTTAACATACTATTAATTGAATTTTATTCAAGGAGGATATATGAGAATTATGAAATATAATTACATAGTGTATATGATTATTTATGTAGGATAACAAAATTAATATAATTATAATATAAGGACTAATTATAAATATGTTTTTTGATAATGTAATGTATAATGAAAAAAAGGAAGATAATATGATAATGAAATGAAGAGTTGATGAAAAAATACCCTCTTCTCAGTGTTCATTCCCTTGTATAGCATTAAACTCCAATGAATATTGGAGTTGGTTACTCTAGAGCATACCTAATTATTCTTAGGGGATCAATATTGGGGATTTGTGTACTGTTTGTTATTTTTTATGTGAGGTAGTAGTGGTTTTCTAAGGGGAGGGTGAGGGTTATTTATAATTGAGGAGAGGTGTATTTTTATATTAAAATATTAAACCAAATATTATATCCACGGTTCACCTTGTAATATTGATCATTTTATCATTACGAATCCAATATAAATCAGGTAAATTGATTTCTGACATTAATTCCCTTTTTAAACTGATTTCATTAATTTATTAAAAAGGAAAGTAGAATAAATGAAAAATTATTTTTAGTGTAATAATTTTGTCTTTAGGCTTCGGAATGTAATTTTTTCATTTGAAAAAAAAATAATTTTATTTTAATGAGTCATTTATGAAATTAAATATTATTTTTTTGATCCTCATTTTCTATAATATATTAGGCCATTATTACATC
The DNA here is from genome assembly GCA_963277665.1 of Viscum album. Taxonomy (NCBI): domain Eukaryota; kingdom Viridiplantae; phylum Streptophyta; class Magnoliopsida; order Santalales; family Viscaceae; genus Viscum; species Viscum album. Next base: position 1,872,236,859 of record OY728159.1, read on the forward strand.
ATGACCAGTGTAATTTAAGATACACCGGTTTTGAAAAAAAACTGAATTTTTACTATTTACCTTCAAATTGATGTATTTTATAAAATTACCAAAAGACCACTGGAAAAATATAAAATTATTTTTAAAAATTAAATCAATATTAATAAAATAATTTTCTAGTTGAGGATATTTTAAAATTTTGTTTTCAAATTGTTATATTTACTGAAATACTTTAAAATAGAGTTTAAAAAAGTATTTTATAATTTTTTTGAGGTTTCCAAAATTTATATTTATTTTTTGGAAATTTATTATCAATATATTATTATGAAAATAAATAAAAAATATTATTTAAATTAAATTTTATTATGTTCAGTTCAATTTTCTATTCCAAATATTAGGTTACTATTCTAAAGGGTCAAGTTTTAATTCCCAAAATTCATCTTAATATTCTAATAGTCAAAATAGTATTCTAGTTGCATATTTACTCTGATAAATAACTCTTAATTATTTTGTTAAACATTCAATCTAATTTATATCAGGTTTTTATATTTCCTTTTTCAAAAATTTCAATTGGTTTACAAATATTATGTTTCTTATCAACAATGTTGTTCATTGATGGGATGATTCATGCCAATCGTGGTTATCCAAATTTTCCCATTTTAGTATTTATATTTTCTATTTTTGTAGCCATATAATATTTTTTATTTTAATTAGTTTATTCATTGATGAATTTATTCTTTTGATATCAATAATATAGATGTTTTTGGTTTCTCTATGTTTTTTATGGGTATAATTATTATATAATATAATACAACAAACATTTATTTATGAAATAATTATCATTTAAAAATACAAGTATGTTACATTCATCCACCTTCAAAAATTTAATTCCAAAAATATCATCTCGTATTATTGGTTGAGAATAGAGTAGTTTAATTTTATTTCATTTTTTCTCTGGTTCTCATTTTGAATATTCATATTTGTGGATTTTACACAACACTTTGAAAAGGTTATTTACCTTGTTTCAGAGAATATTGTCTCAATGGATCCATATTTTGACTAACCAATCCAATTATGAGAGTTTATTCTCTGGTAATACCATATCAGGATTAAGTATATGTGAGGGATTAGGTATGTACTTCATCCAGGGACATATGTGGAGCATATCCAAAACATGATTTTGGAAGTGAAAACCGAAAGGATAATAATACTAAAAGATCAAGGATATTAAAGAGTATAATTTTTCTAGGCCTAATCTTCTCTTTCATTCTATCCTATATAAGTCTATTCCATGGAGATATCTTTTGGAAAATGTTTAATTCAACATCAAACTCTATATACATTCAATGGTTACCATCATAGCTCATCATTTTACTCTATGTATCATTAATATATATTGTTTCATGGCTTTAAAGAACTCTCTAAACTATTGAAAAATAATATGTTCAATTAGGTTTCATTCTCCAACTTCATCACGATAATTTGTATTTCTACATCTCATCCCATATAGAGCTTCATTTAGAAGTTTTTGAATACATGAGTGGAACCCGTTGTTATATGAGAACTCAAACAATGGTAAATATAGATCCCATACACCATTAAATTATATTGAGTAGTCTCTCAACATGTAATTAAATGTATGAATATAACTTTTAGATTATCCCCCAGTTTGGGGTTGCTTGGTTACATTGAAATTCAATTGACTGTTTATAGTATGTTGAGGAATTCAATAGAATTTAGAAGAGAAAATTCAATCATGGTCACAGATGATAAAATTGTTCTCCCCATACAACCTCAACCCATCGTTTTTGTATATATTAATAGGTAGTTTAGGCAATAAATCTCCCCAAATAGAAATGAATTTATGAATCATGGTGAGTCAATCCACGAAATCCCATATCACATTTTCACCTGTGGATTTATTAGGGAGTCTAGTGACAAAGACCCTAATGATGTTCTTCAAATTCCACATGGGTATGGGTAATTATTTCATCATATCATTGGAATTATATTTCACATATTTTACTTCCAGAAATATCATGAACATTGAGGTTTACTCAGTGATCTCATTATTCATATTTTCCCAAAAGAAATACTCTTAGTGATCACAATACATCTTGGTGCTACCATGATGGATAGATAAAAATGAACCACGTCCATTATCCAACACATTATTATTTATTTCTGGTGATTAAGTAGAATAAAACCTATTTCAGAATTCAATCGAAATATCATCATCAAAATTTAATTCATAGTGATTACCTTCCGTTACAAAATTCACCCTTTTATGAAGCTCTGGATGATCACTTTATTCCTATTTAATTGTATCACATATATATAGTTGGGAAATAATTTGGTAGATGTTGGATGTATTCCATTATATTTTTATTTCTAAATCAAACCTTAGAATATCCATGATGATAGAGTCTTTCTCAATGTTCATAATGGTTATAGTTGTATGTTATATTCTAATAAGAGCATCGTCTACCTTTTTTGCCATTCCGGAATGATAATAAATAGTGAAATTATAGTCCTTGATTATCTCTAACAATATTATTTGATTCAGGGTGATCTTGTTCTTTTTGAATATATAATTTATTATATTTTGATTGGTATATATTTCACAGTTCTCACTATTGTGTTCATTACCCCAAATTCTCAGAGTGAATATCATTGTTACGAGCTCCAGATCAGGTACTGGGTAGTTCTACTCATGTATCATTAGATTTCTTGTGGGAAAAGTCTAGTAACTATTCATTCCTCGTGACTAGACAAGCCAAGAATTTATTAGGGAATCTATGTATATCACAATTCCCTTTCCATATGATTTTATTTTGTGTAAAATAATAATAATTAGACTCTTATTATTCTCCTTAAATAATTCCTCAAACTCCTCTATCTAATAATACTTTACCCATTATTGTGTTAACATAGTTAGTGGTATTGAAAATTATAAAAAATTTCTAAAAAAATGTCTTTCATACCCAATTAATCCACGTGGACTATGTATTATCATTACACTTGAGGTTCTAGGCCATTCGTCGATTGACTTCGTCCTGGAGAGGTATATTAAAATTCCCTCCCTTCTGATCATGTTCTTCAAGAATGTTACTTGTTTCATAAAAAGTAACACTTGATGAACTAGTTATAAATTTTACCTTTTTATAATGTTACTAGAAAAAAACTTAGATGCTCCTCATATTGATCCTTGATATATCTATAGAGAATAATTTCATTGACAAACATTATCAAAATTATTTCATGTTAGTCTCTAAAAACTCTATTCATTTAATCCATGAAGATCATTTTTGAATTAGTAAGCCTCTTGGGAATCACTATAAACTCATAATTCCCATACCTTTTACAAATATCATTCATAATATTATCTTATTTATTTACTTTCAACTAATGATATATAGAATTATTATCCAATTATTATATGTATCTATCTTCTAATAGTTGATCAAAAATGACATAAATCCTTATAAATAGATATACATTCTTTATTGTGACTTTTTTGAGCTCTTGGTAATCGATACATAGATGAATTGATCTATCATTTCTCTTGAAAAAAAGTACTGATAAACCCTACGGTTATTCCTTTGGGAGTATGAACCCATTATTAACTACTCTTTCATTTTTTTTCAAATCCTCTAGTTCGTTTGGGGCCATCCTCTCTAGTAATTTATTTATATGAGTGTATATGTGTATAAAATCCTTTCAAAAATATACATTGCAATCTAAGGGGATGTTTGGGTAAATTTTTATGAAATATAATAGTTTATTCCATCACAATCAGAATATCCTTCAGTTTGATACCTTCTATTGATACATCCATTTGTGATAGTATGATTATTCACATGGTATCAATGACCACAACATTGAGTTATTTTCTAATGGATAAAGAACATGGATTTTATTTTCATAGGTGTTGGTGTGTGCTCATATAATTAATGACAATTAATGACTAGTATAACATTAAATCTATCCACGTAGCTGATTATGATATTCACTATAATAATAATACAACATATTCTAACTGGATAATAGTCAAAAAAATGGTTTGGAATGATCACACCACTATGTGTTTTTATGTATATCTATAATTCAAGGTATCCGAGAATTTATTCAATAGGTCTAGAAAACATGAATAACATGAAAGAATGCATATGACTAGAAAATAATAAATAAAATTATAGTATTTAATGAATAAGAGTTATACCATTTGTGATTTCAATTTCACATTCCACTTCAGTAGTAGTGATTGAATAAGATTTCTCTTACTCCTCCTACATTGGTGTGAGTGTAGGTTGACAACCCATAGTGACTCAGGATTTGGTGCCCAAATTTCATAGTTACCCTTCTACATACAATTAAATATATAAACCTTGGGTGATACATTAGGAGGTTCATTCCTTTATTCCATAATGTCAGTCAGCTTCTTCATGTCTCTTCAACATTCTTAATCTTATATTATTTCACTTCTACACATAATGAATTACTTTTTCCCTTTGCAGGAATTCTAAGGATTCTTATTATCAAATTTTGGACGTATCATTGGTTAGATCCTCTTTATCCTTTTTCAATTTTCCTACCTTCTTCAAACTCCATTCTTATCTTCTTATATCCACAACCATGGTACCACTCTCTAAACTTCAGATCTACATTGATATCACATCGAACTACTTCTTGCAATCTCTTAATTTATCATATATATAGACCCTTCCTAAGGTGTAATTTGAAACCAGAAGATAATATAAATATTTATCAATTTTGTTTTAAAAAACATGAGTTCTATCATTAGAGACCTATAAATTTTTACTCATAATCTATAACTAATTAACAATCCTTTTTTTAAGATGTCATAATTATTTTTCTATCATTATTCATTGAGTACTGGGGATGTAATTTTAACGAAATATTTTATTAAAGTATTCTCAGTCCATAATTTCCATTTCATCTTTTGAATTGATGTTAATTATAAATTACCATCATTGACTATAATCACCATCATATTACAATATGGCTAGGGCATAAGTATCTTTCATGGAAAATTGGAGCATTGAAAATATCTTCTCTGCTGAGTTAAACCTATGTTTAGTGACATGTGGATTAGAAGACCCAATAAATGTCAGTGCTTGTTGTCGAATAGAGGACCCAATCCGTAGTTTCTCCTTATAAGGGAAATGAGTATATTAAATATGTTTTAGTTTATTATTAATATCCTTAAAAAATTGGTGATTATTTCCATGTAGTTTTGAATTCCACCACTAATTGTTTTAAGGATGTATTTTGGAAAATAGTTGCAATTTCCCTCACATAGATTGTTGGTATGGGTTCTCCTAGTTCCCAAAATTGTCAAAAATGAATATGTTTTGAAAAAACATTATGTCAAAAATGAATGAAAAGATAATTTATTATTGTGTTAAATTTGATTCTAACGTCATATCATATTGGATTTATATTGTTAGCCTTTTTCTAAAATGGTTCTTCTAGGATTTTAACATATAATTTGACTTGTCCATACAGTTATTTATAATTTTTTCTATCCATAAATCCCAAATTAATTAAACTTTGATCTTCAACCAATTATAGAGACCCTTCTTTTTTATATGTCTGTTTTATTATTAAATACATAATTTTTATACAATAAATGAGAAGAAGGATTATTTTCCTGTGAAAATTTGGCTCAAAAAAATTGTTCATAATAAATCATAAACATGATTTACATTATCATTATTTATCCTTTTAAATATATACGATCTTATTTGTACTTGATGTCACCTTAGTATATTCAACATGACTGTGTTGAGCTAAAAGCCCAGTAAGATAAGAAACAAGGGATAGAAATCAACAGTACATGGGTGAACATTATTTACATAATAATATATTTAACCATGAATCGTCATAATAATCATGATGGAAAAATTTTATAATGTCATGAAATGTGGAATATTCAAAAAAAATAAAACATCACTTCATAGTGTTAAAATACCACACATAGGTTTATACAAAGCTAGAAACATGTTAAGGCATAACATATGTTCATAAATCATAAAATCATCATTGTGAAAAAGATAAAATATATTTCTAGAATAGTTCACATAATATCATGGGATAAGACACAATACCCAATGCATTAGAGGTATATATAATTCGAGGCCCACCCACCACATCAAATAATATCTATAATCATGCATTCCACATGGGATGATTTCAACCAGATTCATTTAATAACCCATTGAAATAAATGGGGTTTTAAAAAGATTTCAGATAGAATTCATTATAAAATGGAATTTAGAATTCCCAAATGAATTTTGGATGTCATAATTTTTCGTAAAAAAATTATTTTCTTCTTTGAAAAGGGAAATAACTAAAGATGATTCAACATATTTTTCAGAAAATGATGTATTTGGGATAAAGAATTATAGATTGATTAAAAAAATTAGTACAGATGGAGAATGTAAAAAAAATAAAATATTACTAACATTTAAATGAAATATTTTTGATATTATGGGAAAATTTAAACTAAAATAAATTTGAAATATCAGATAACCAAAAACAATGATGTTGGGTTTGAAAATCCCCTTACATTAAATCCAATGTTATTTTGACACTTTTCCACCTCATCAATTTTAAACTGATGATTTTTAAAATATTTAAATATAAGATATTTATGTTAATTTACAGAACTTTTTATCTATTATAACAATTTTATTTTATTTATTTACATTATTTATGCAATTTTAAGCATTTTAATATCATGTTTTTCATTTGAAATTTCTAGTTTTCTTTGATTTTTTTATATTGTTCATGTTAATTTATAAATAAGTTAATTAATTATAAAATATAAAAATACATATATTTGTAAATTTATATAACATAAATAATTATTTTTAACTATACATATGTTTTGTGATAATAAAATAACTGGAACCCTCTTCATTGGTTGTTAAATAACGGTTAACTTGAACTTTTTTCAAAGGGCAGGTAAAAGATTATGAAATATAATTAAATAGTAGAAAGAATTATTTAATAATGGAATAAAAATTATTATTATTATAAAAAATTAATTTATTAGCATTAAGTGGTTTTATTTTGTATGGGATAATTAAAAATTGTAATAGAAGAATAAAACACAAAGAAGAGTTGATGAAAACATATCATTTTCTCTGTCTTGCTTATCTTTTACGGTACCAAACAATTTAAAGATTTTATTTTGTCACACCAAAACGTCACTAGGTATGATATGGGTATTAAGGGAGATGTTTTTTATAGATTTTTTTGATTTTTCAGTTGAGTTTGGAGTTTTGTTTCTTGGGTAGGGAGAGGGGTTATTTATACTTGAGTAGAGGAGTATTTTTTATATTAATTTTTTTTAATAAAAACCATATCCAATGTAAAACTTATAATTGTGATTATTATAAAATTATAACTAATATATAAATAATGTAATATTTATTTAGGACCATTAACCACATTATATGATGAATTGATTTATTTATTAACAATTAAATTTGAATAAATTAAAATTTTCTACTTTTGTGGAACACTTTGACTGTAGTATTTGGAAAGTAATTATTTTGTTTTAAAAAATTGGAAATTGTATTTAAATATATAAATAATAATATTAAATATGTTTTGGTTGATCTAAATATTATAATATATGTTATCTCATAAGTACATCGTGAATGATGCAATTTGAGATTCAATACTTACAAAAAAAGTATTTTTAATATTTTCATAAAATTTGATGTTTTTTTATAAATTGAAACAAAATATACCATAGAATATTTTTATATAATTATTTTAAAAATGAAATTAATTTCAAGAAATTATTTTTTTATCATAGGTTACTTTATTTTTTATATTGAAAATTTTATTTTCTATAAAATACATTAAAATAATAATTGAAAATGTGTTTATATTTTCTTCAAAATTTTCATTCATGTTATTTATTTATTTAATTTTAACAATTATATATTCATAAATTATCAATGAACAACATTATTTTCATTATATTTTCTATTTATAAGTCAAATTTTTTTTTCGTAAAGTAATGTTATTTTTCCCAACGGTCATGTTACTATTCTCAATGGTTATTTTTCTATTCTAAGGACCACATTAATTCTACAACGGTCATATTACCTTTTATATGTAACTATTAATTATTTTATTAAATAATTTATACAATGTTTCTCAATTATATATATTTAAATTTTCTAAAATTTCAATTGTTTTAGAAATATTTTTTTCTTTTCCATAGTGTTATTCGTGGAAGGGATGATTGTACCCAATCAGAGTAATCCAAAATATATCATTGTCACTTTTTTGAAATATATCTTTTTCCAATATAATATTATTAATATAATGACTTATTAAATAAATTATTTTTTTATTTTAGTTAATGAATTAATTTATTGTTAGTTTTTCTGTGTGCTCTATTTGTATAATATTTATATAATATAATAGAACACAAATGTAATTAAAAAAATGTCATTTTAAAATTTTGTGTCATTACTGAAATAACCTATAATTAAAGTATTTGGATGATGATAGTAAAATTAGAAAGATATTTTTAATTATTTATGGCATAATTCCTTGTAAATAAGGGATTAGAGGGGTTTCATTTTTAATGTGGGGGAGTGGACACTATTATAATCTCTTAAAAGATTAAAATAATATAATGTCATACTACATATTAATACATAAAAATGTTTATAAGATTTAATGGGGGATATTATAAAGTTTAAATATTGTCATAAATGTTTTTTATAGATGCTTCATTAACAAAATATCCATTTTCTATTTGTTTAACCCCTGGTATACCCGTTTTAACCTCATCCATCATAATATATTTTATCAATTTTTACTATTTAGTGTGGAAAAAATAAGTTGAAATAAATACCTAATATAAATTATTTTAATTACAAATATAAAATTTATTTTATCATATTCAATTCACATAAGTGGATGATATTAATTTAAAATTAATCCATCTAAATGTGATGAAAATAGATTTTTTAGAAAAAATGTTTCTGTATGTATTAATAGTTTAATACTAAATTACAACATAAAATTTATCCAAATGACCTAAATTGGATTATTAGTAGTATTAATAAATTATACATACTTTCAAATAATTTTAGAACAATTTAGTTTGGTAACTTCATCAAATGGAAAATAGTTTTAAATAAAAATTAGTATTTTTCACTATTCAATAATAAATCAAACTTTTTTAGAACATACAAAAAATATCTATAAGATATTTATATTTTATTTTTTGAAAAATTATTTTTATATAATAATATAAATTTTTTAAATTTGTATTAAATAAATTATATTAGTTTCTAACAGAAATTAATAAAATCCATTTTTGAGGGAAACTGTGTTTTTTCAGTACATAATGACCCCACTAAATATTTATAAATTTGAATTATAAAAATCCATTATATTTTTAATTTATTTTAATTAATCCACATATCACCAATTAAATGGCTATGTAAACAATATTATTTTTGAATAATTATATTTTTATAGTATAATATAGTTCTCTTAATGCTAAATGTTTCCTGTTAAGGAAGTTATTGACTGCTTAAAAAATTTTAAGTAGAAATATATCATAAAATGTTATGGTTTTACAGTAAAAATATGTCAGTACATGGTATGGAGCATGGTTCTAGGACTGGACCCCCCCTCCCCACTCCCACTTATGTGTAAATTTAATGTCTCTATGGATATGATTGTTTTTTATAATATTTTTTTTACTATTGATCAGATTTCACATTAAGTGAAGCACATGAATATGAGGTAATTTATTTATTAGATTTTATCTAATACAATCATATAAAATGAGAGGTTGTATTCTTACATCATTTGAGGAAAATAAGAATCACTCTTCAAATGTGTTATTGTCTATGATTATTACATGGATTGTGGCATGGTCAGTTATTTTTTTAGTTTTCATCTATTTAAAAATTATTTATGTATATATTTATGGATGAGTATCTACTTATCTGATTCCTAAGATTAATAAAAGGATTTTTTTGTGAAATATTTTATTTTATATAATTATTTTTATAATAAATAAACTGTCAATTAAAACATAAATATTATTATATAACATAACCTTTATTTTTAATATTATTTAACTAAGCCTCAATAGTGAAATAATATATTTAAAAAAATAGTTGAAACTAAATTTTAGGATTACTTTTTTGGGTTTTTTTATGGAATAAAAAATTTAAAATTACATGTATAACTTATAATGTTATTTTTATCTATAATTATTACCTAATATTTATTTACTCAAGCCCTTTATTATGAATATTTTAGTCAAAGAGGAAGAGAATGATTTGAAATTATGACCCTTATGCATATGTATGAGTTAGAACATATCGTTGTTGGGTGATATCCTTTATGATTTTTAAGTTTGGGAAATGATTAAGCACAAGTTAAGTGTTTCCCCTATAACCATGACAATAATGATTTTTTTGGTTTACCTATAACCATCTAGTTCTTCTTGATTTGGGAAAATGTAGGATGGTTTATAATAAAACATGAGTGTGATATCCTATAGTGTTGTTTAGAATTTTTGATAACATGTAAACATAAAAAATTAGTGATTTTTATAATGAGAGTTATAGCCGATGTGATAATTAATGTTTGGGATATGTGGGATATCCCATTTATCATCATTGATGTCACTGTAGATTTAGGAATCAATGCCTTGGGACCATTAGGGTTGACCTACATGAGTGGCTATCCAAGCGTGTGAGTTCTTCAATGGGCATGAGTTAGGGGTATGTGTTTCTTCGAACTAATTTTTTTAATTATAATTAAATAATGATATATATTATTGTATTGTTATATACCCTTATAATTATGGGAATCATCACATGTGTGATGGTGATTTTCAAATTTCTGCTAGTTTTAGAAGGGGTTTTCTCAGTTAGAATCGCAACCTCGTTAACTGCCTAGTGAAATTTATAGTGGGTTATTAATGAAAATAATGGATAATAGAACTTTAACATGGGAGGTGTGGTTAATCCCTCTACTTGATAAAAATTCATTAGAGGTGCATAGGGATATATTGTTTTAGGAATATGAGATACCCTATAAATGACAGTAAAAGAATGATGTACCTAGTTTTTATGATCTAGGATGAGAGAGATTTTATCTATAAATTTAATACCCTTATAGAGTTAGTGTGATGAATGAGTAACTTTCTAGGACTCTTGAATCCAAATTACCCTTAGATTTGGTGGTTCGGTAGTGATTATATTTTTTAAAGGAGGGATTGGATAGGTTTCTTCGTCATTCTTCTCATGATGTTCCCTCTAGAATAATGAGATATCATAAATGATACCCAGAATTAATTTAAAATTATCCATGAGTTTTGAGTGGTCACATTAATTTTTTTCTTTGGTTTGGGGATATGTTTTATGAAGGAAATGAGGTTTATTTTCTCTTAGTTACAATGGAATGCATTAGATCACATGAATAATGATTAGATAAATGATTCCACCTTAGATAGACATTTCATGATGGATGTTGAGGTTAGTATTTTTTATCATTTTGTAAAGGATCATAAATTCATTGAGATTCTATAGAATCATTGTTTTTATGCATGTATCAAGGTCACATTGTGTTATTTGGTTTTTTATTGTGTATTATGGTAGAAAAAATTCACAACACTTAAATAAGAAAGTAATCTTGTGTGTGGGATTAGGGAATGTGTAGTTCTATTTATTGTTTTCATTCATGGTTACTCCATTTTTTCTTTAAAAAATTGCGATATTTTGATAGTGGGAAAATGAAATAAGAATGATTATCCTTGATGATGAAATCGAATGAGTGTTCATCCTTATTGTAAGAATCATAGTTTACTGTTATAGTTGTGGGATAATGAAAGAAAAAGAGATGGATGCATTTAGTTTTGATGAGACTCATCTAAGATTGCATTATGGAAGTGGCAAGGGATGATCTGGGTGGTGTGGAGTGCACAATATGTCACTTAATGTCATGGAATCAATGTTAACGTGTTTTTGGATGAGACCCTTTAGAAACATTTTCATGTGTATGATGTGAGTGATGAATGACCTCTAGTGAGGATGCTTAGGGTAGAGAATCCTAGACCCATATAACAATATTTTTAAGTAATGAATGGAGTGTGGGCCATGGAAATCAAGAAGTGGTTTTGTGAAATGAAAAAAAGGTGTTCATATAGTTTGTATGACATTGTTTCCCTTGCTGACTCAGACCACATGTGAGGATTATATATTTTTTATGATCGATTTAGAGACACTCATTCTGTAATTATGAGGAACAATGTACAAATACGATCCAATTCAATGGACTCCTCAGTAAATTTAATATATGACCAATGAAGTGATAACATAAGGGGGAGGATAACCATCCCTTATCCCATGACGGTTTGAGGTGATCCATGTGGGAGACAATTTGATAAAACCTCATAGATCTCTATATAGACCTATGGAGATAATGGTATGTTGATGTTACTAATCAGGATATAGTACTAGATGTCAGGCTAAGATAAGAAGTTCATGACTTGCTGGAGTTATAGGTATTTTCGTAACTAAAAATATATGTTTAGGTTGGATAGAAAATGAAGTGGTGGCTAAGGAAGAGTTTTCTTGAGACAAATTAATTAGGGGAGGTCCAACTATTATTTTTTTAAATTGTTGGATGTGGATATATGGAATCAATCGTGTATAGAATTATTGAACATATTGATGGAATGTGTCAATTTTGGTTCGTAATTAGGAATGGTGAGTTGTGTTAGAAATTATCTATTTTACATGTTTAATTATGAATGTCGATTATAAATAATATTTCTGCAAACATTGGAATGTTGAGATCATCATTTGTACAAAAATTACAATAATGAAGGGTGTTACGGATTGGAATTGGAATCTTTTAGAAAATTATTATAGAGAAGATAACCATAATAAATGTGAGACATTTGGTGAAGGGAACTTACGTGTATAAAGGTAGATGGTTATTCATGAGAATAATATTTGATTTTGGTAATGAATTTATTTAATAGATTTTGTTTTAGTAGGTTAATTACATTGAATAGACATTTCTAATCTAGAAACCTATTGACCATTTATGGTTGGAAAATAGTATAAGAAGGAAATTAATGTTCATTTTGATTCATAAGATCTATTTGGATTAAAACCAAGTCTTGTTGGGGATGTTATGTGTTATGGTGAGAATTTCATATTTTTTCATGTGTAATAATGGATTGAGTTTCATGGGGAGTTTTAACTATCACTTAGTGGATATAAAATCATTAAAAAAACTTTTCCAGACATGGAATCTGGGAGTTGTATCTTCTTAAATAGTTGTTTTGTATGTTTCTTGGTGCCTAATAGTTACATCGAGTGCTCAAGTAAACATTAGAGGCATTATGTTTAGTTTTGGATGTTTTGGGGATATCATCATATGGTTCATGGTTTGGGTCACACATCTCTTAGAAAACTGTGTAATTATCCTTATATATAATTTTTTTTAGTTCAAATTATATGGGTAATGTATGAGCTGTATGGAGGAAATATAAATTAGGGTAAACCTAGAAAACATGTGAGGGAACTATACGAGGTGTCTTGGATCTAATACATGGAATACTGTTTCAAAAAAACTGCGCAAATTGTTGTATAGGGTTCTAAATCTGTTTCACATATTTTTAAAACCATATATACCATTCATGTGAGGTTGGGGGGGGGGGGTTAGATAGTGTGGACTCCAAGGTTGGTGCCTAGTTTAGAAGACCATTTTTCTAAAACAGATTCCTATTAAAATGTAGATTTTTCTCTATCCCATATGATTTTTGAACCCAAAGACTCACACTGCCAACCATTTTTAATAATCCACATCAGTGAATACCTCATCAACTTCCCTCTCCTCCATGGATCACCATAATTCATTGTGAGAAAGGCAACTTTTTTTCCAAGCCATTAGAAAGTCTTATCTAAGGCTATGACTGTATTTTACCCCCCTCATTTCATCCACATTCGAGTTTACACTCAGAATTATATGTCTAATAATCTGAATTTTCATGAATTTTTTTCACTTCTTCATTTTCATCCAATTTAAAATATATAAAAGACTAATATTGTATTTTTGAATTCATCTTAGGTATAGGTATGTTATCCATGGTTATAACTGATATATTTTCATATATTTACAAATTTTTACACGGTCCATCCTGCCATTCATATCATGAAATCACCTAACTCTAATTAATGGACTAAATAGTTCATGTTTTGTTAATTTGCCTATTTTTTTGAATTTTAACTAACAAGGAGTGTGATACTATATTAACTCCCTTAAATTAACCAACTACCTTGAATATAGAAATGGTAAATTCTTTTGGTTCCATGATAGAAATTATATTTGGGGAAACCATTTTGCATTTTATGAGAATAATTTGCTGGGTAAATGGTTAATAATGAATTTATGATTATATCCAAGAATGTGAAATGGAATTTCACAATCCTCGATAATACTGTTTATAGAATATATAATATTATAATTTTTTTTTCATATAATCAAATTTTTGTAATTGTATATTCCTTTTAGTTGATTAAATATTTTAGTTTCACTAAAAATTAATTTTTATGACCTTGAAATGGTAAAATAAAGCCTTTAATGATCCCAATATGTTTTTATATTAATTGGATGTTAAGATATGGATTAAAAATTAACTGAAATTTTTAAGTGAAATGTATATCATTAAAGGGTGAAATGGAATCAATGCTGAAGGTGTTGACTAATTGAATTTGTAAACAAAATTGTCGCTTGGTTTGATCTTTTTTAGACCATTGAAATGGTTATTTTTTTAACCCTTATGTTTTCCTTGAGTTTTAGTTCATTAAAAAATAGTAAATGTTGTTTTTGGATATTGTTATGAATAATTTTTAATCATGGGGTGAACATGTACCCTATATAGAATATTTCAAGCCTGATAGTAAAACTCAATGTGAACAAAACCCATGAGTTGAAGTGGTTATGAATGATGGTAAAACTCAGGGGGAATCCATATAATTACCCATGTATTTTACACATATTATTACATGTTTTTAAGTATAATTATCTATGAATAAAAATACAAGGATAAAAACAACTACTTTATTTTGAAGACTAGGTGCATGGTTAGAAAAAAAGAAATTTATAACAAAATTAATATTTTATTTAATCTCAATATTGAGTTTATAACTCGATTTTAGATCCAATAACTACATAGGATACCCTGAATAAAACATCGACAGAAGGGATGAGCTAAAAAACACACCAATGGAGTAAACATCGGAATAAAGAATATAACATGAGTTGGATAGCATAGATTAATAATATAAAAACAATCTATCATGAATAAACACAAGGAAGAATAATATATAGAACAATGAATTATTTGATCATGTAAATACTAGAATATGGTAGTAACATATAACATGACATAATGATGAGTCAATGATAACTATAATGACTACATTACATGGTAGAAAAAGTCACATAATATATTTGGTTCACATCTTAAACCTTTACATGAAATATCTTAAGAAAACAAATTAAATAATTCATTGGATAATTTAAATGGTACACCAATCATAAAATCACTATCAATATGATCTCTATATAAATAATTCAATCATTGGGAATAATTATAAGGGTTACCCAATGGATGTGAATGGGTTTTGTAATCACGTCATAAGGAACAACCAAATTAAATATCTGATTGGTATCCATGGAAAAAGGTATTAAATAATTTCTAGTCATTAATAAAGGAAAAACTATAATATATCTTGAATAATGATGTCTAATGGAATTAAAAATGGGAAATATATTTGTTTGGTAACATTAGAAATCTGCCACTCATTTGCAGTTTTAGTGAAAAGAATAAAAAGTATGTAGAGAGTAAAAAAGGAATACTTGTCTTTATAAATCCAAAAAATGAATGATAATATTTTTTCATTGTAAAAAATTTATTTTATAAAATAATTTTTGTCCTTTAAATGTTTATGAACAATATTTTAAAATTTTTAATAAAAGAAGTTTTACCATTTAATTAGGCCTGCTTATTGAGAGGAATTGATAGGGGAGCCTTTCAAAAAATATATTTCCAAAGCAAATAAAGATGAATTGAGAAATATAATTTTTTTTGGATAATATATAAATTAATTGAGAATTATATAATAAAAATGAATAAATACATTTGGGTAAAGATAGTGAATGTGAATGCCAACAGAAAAATAGTGGTTCATAGAGACCCATTACTTTATGATTTTTTTGTGGTGTTCACTTTATCTTAATGTCTTAGATAATCAAATTATATATATTATTTTTTAAATTAATAGAAAATTATATAGGTATTTAATTTATTATAAATTTATAAATTTCAGTTATGGGTATTTCAATGAGTTCTAACGTTCAATTTCTTTATTTGGGGATTTTTCTCTTAATGCATTCATGTTCGGTTCATTTGTGTTAAATTATGGAAGGTAATTTAAAATGGAAATAATTATAAATAAGTGAAATTATAAAATAATAAAGCACCTAAAATAAGTTTATATAGTACAATATATCATTTTTTTTCTCTTGGATGATTCATTAGATGAATTTTTTATTATACATGTTGAGTTTATTTTGGCGGTTCTTCCGACCCTCCGAAACTAGTTTTTTTAATTTAAAGTGTATTTATTTTATAGAAAAACATTTAACGGGTTATAATATAAAAATTTAAATCTATTTAACAAATATTAATTGTTTTATGACCATATTTGAAAGAAGTAATGAAAAATGAAAAATCATTTTCCATATAGTTGGTTAACCACTATAAATTGAATAACAATTTCATTTCATTGAATTGGAGGATATGAGAAAATTGGTGGAAAAACATATTTCATTAGAAATATAAAAATTATTATATATACATGATAATATAGTTAATATTATTCTTTGGATGATGTAAGTGAGTATAATATAGATGATGAAATGAAATTAAAAGAGATTGTTTGAGAATGTTACCTCTTGAATATCACCACCTCTAAGAACCCCTTAAAGAACATAGAATTTGTCTCTTTTTTTGAGACCATAAGCTTTTGAAAATGAGGAATAGTATTTTTAATGGAATATTTTATAATATTTACAAGTTAAAAGTATTATAATATGTGGGGAGAAGGGTAGGAGAGGAGTGGTACATATTGGGGGAGGAGATTGGTGGTTTAATTAATATATTTATTAGTTTACAATTTTGGATAAATAATAACAATAGTGAGGATTCTTATGAATAAATAATATAAATGGATTATAATATTTTAAACAAATGGGTTATTTCATCATCAATGACTCCAAAAATATTGTATTTAGATTATAATGTAAAATACCATAAATTATAACATCTCACACTTCTAAAAAATCAAATATTTTAGTAAAATATCAAAAAATTACTATAAAAATAATTAGATATGTCGATTTAGAAAACGAAATAAATTTTATGAAAATAATTTTTAAAAGTTGATATGTTTTATATTCAATGAAAATTATCATTTATTATAATAATACGCATTTTAATATAATAATTGATTTTAACCCTTGAAAAATTAATTAATTAAATATAAAAATAACATAACATTATAATAAAAGGTAAAATATATTTATGAATCTAGTTAAAAGAAATAAAATATCATTTAAATAGTTATATTTATTATTAAATTATAAACATTCATTTTCCTATAACAAAAATAACAACACATAACATATCAATTTTAAAACATTTATTTTCATATAACATTATATAAATATAACATTTTTATTCAAATGATAACTAATTTTTTAAATTCTCTCATGGGTGTGATTAGTATTCTAATAGACAAATTAGTTTTTTCAATGGTCAGATTTCTATTGTAATGGTCAAATTTATAGTAGTCATATATGTTCGTTAAACTATATAAATACATATTATTTCATCAATTATTAAATCACTTCTAATTTATATTAAGGTCAAATATTTTAATTTTCATAATTAATATTATATTATTAACATTATTTTTAAATCTGTAGCTATGTATATTAGTGTTTTAATTCTTCAGGATCAAGTTGGTCAAAGTTTTTTCATTCTTATTATCTTATTTTCTATTTACTATCCTTCTGTAATGTTTTCCATTCTTACTATGGCATGACCCGTCCCCCAGGGCCAGTGTCGTGACTACCCCTAGCCCCCCTTCTATAGGATAGGGGTTGGAAACTTGCAATGAATGGAATATCCCTGAAAAATTAGAAGTCATTGCCTTTAAACCTACAAATACATAGTCCAAGAATACAACAAGCACAACCCATGTAGTAAAACTGATGTATTAAAAAATATGAGTATTGAATGTAAAATTGGTGAGTACAGTATGTAATGGGGACTGAAAAACAAGCCCAACTGAAAATAACAACTACGATCGAAAAACAACTCATTGAATCATCTGCCTTGATTCCAACCTGAAGTGTACGTACAATTCATAGTCGGTCATCACTTTGGCATGTCATGTCTAAAGGTCAACCTTCAAGCACTGTCTACTCTTGGATCTCATACCTCAGTCAAGTTTCCTGCCATCTACACTGGACCCAACAATGTTCGGGCGATGCCTGTACAGGGGTGAGTATAACAATACTCAGTAGGGACCCCAAGACACCCGAAGGTCTCCTAGAGTTTCATTAAGGAAAATCACGAAGCAATACCTCAATCAAAAACCATGAAGTAATAGTCAGATCACACATGGTATAAAACACAAATATCAATAATATAGATTATTATTCTTATGATATATCATCTTATTCCATTTAGAATTTCAACAACTAATCCAAACATATGTTTTTCTATTTTCAATCCACTCATTCATTCAAGTCGTAATTCCATGATGGGAACTATAAGGTTGGTAATCATCGGGTCATGCAACTGATGATCCACAAAAGGTCGCTAGAATGATGATCCACAATGTGTCACTGGAATGTTGATCCACATAGGGCCGTTGAGTGTTGATCCACACAGGGTCACTGAATGTTGATCCACATATGCTCGATAGATTCGGATCCACATAGGGTCGCTATATAATGATCCACACAGGGTCTCAAGATGGCGATCCTCGATGCACCGCTCTAAAACTATTCCTCATTAGGTTACTACTATGCTGATCCACAAAGGGTCGCTACTTCAATTACATACAAGCACAGGATTCCTTGAACACTATGTGCTCGGTTTCCAAAAAATCTGCACCTCAGGATATTATTCGTACCTCAACTACAAATATGCTCTTAAAAATGTAACTCAAAGGATCTCCATGTTTTAAGGATTTCAACGTGATAGCCGGCTCGTCTATCAGATTCCATGTCTGTGAGTTACAATCATTTTAGTACATAGGGAACGATTGGATTCAAGTTCAATCCAACTCGTCTGTACTCATTATTTCTCCAAATTTTAATTGGAGTATACTAAAAGGAATGTATCTCTCCAAGGATTCCAGCACCACTGATTGTTTGTTAAATGGATATCTCAATTTCATATTATGGAAAATTAAGTGAAACTAGGCCTGGTTGTGTCCGGGTCCGGTATGACCCAGTCGGACTAACCTGGCCTGAACCAACCCAACACGACCCTGGTCTGACCCGGCCTGGGTCCAACCCGATTGGGAAGGACCACGGATGTATTGTCCCACTAGGCCACGATGGTCTCGGCCCACGAGGGTGGGGGCATCCCGCAGGGGGCATGGATCTAGCCTGTAGGGGCATAGTTTGGCCCATAGGGTAGTGCAACCTAGCCCATAGGGGGCACGACTCATCCCACTAGAGGGAGTGGGGCCTGCCCTAGCAGGCACGGGGGGTGGGGCATTCCCCCTGTTTTCCAAATGAATATTCTATATGGAATGGAATCGGTGGTGGCCCGTGGCACTTCCAGGTCATCGTAGGGTCTATTGGGAGTGGTTCCATCCTCTACTGTGACTTCGAGCCACGACCACCTCCAGCAGTGCATGATAGCGTTCCGCTCCACCTCTATGGTCAGACGGTGTTGACCACACTATTTGATCACCAAGGGTGAGAAGCTAAGGCCTCCTCCTCCTGCGGTGTGTGACAGAATGTCATACCTCCTCCATGACAAGATAATGTCGGCCACCCTGTTGACTATTGTGACCCTATCCTATGGCATGTAATGGCGCACCTCCTCCATCACGACTGGCCGAGGCCAGCCGCCAATTTCACCATCTGGCACTAGTCGCTATTGCTACCATGCCTGTGTCACACTTGTGGTCATCCATCGGCCACCAAGTGAACAATAGTTGTATATTTTTTTATGATCACACCTACATGATTCTTGAGTCTTCTCCTTCTCTTATTGACCCATTGATTTTGGTTCCGTCCAACTCGAAAATTCACCCACGATGAACGCAACGATAAACAAGAGGTGGAGAGGCCGGGCCTACATCATTTGACCTGTACCCTCTGTGCTAGCATCTTATCAAGGGATAAGATATATAATTCATGAAATCATAAAATTTAAACAATTAAAAATCCTACCTCAAGAGTTGTTGGAGAGCGTCCAACCTTTGAATGTGGGTCGGTGTTCGTCGATCCCGAAGCGAACCCCAACGATGCCGCTCCAATAGTGTTCTTCAGTTCTTGTTTGATGAATCCCTTATTCATCAAGGATCTCCTCCAAAATCATCCTCCCCTAATCCAATGAAAAAAATGGAGAGAGAGGGGAGAATGTAATTATCCTTACAAAAAAATTAAGATCGGTTCATTAATTAGTGCTGTTAATGAACCTCCTTAATTCCATGTATGGTGGTTAAAAAAATTTGTGTTATCAATCTTTTAATGTCTTGTATTAAATGCCCGACCAACCATTTTTGTCCCCACCATCAAAACCTAAAGAGTGTTGGAGTGTGTTTACAGTAAGTTAGATTTATTTTATTAATCCTCCATGAAAACTGAAAAAACCAACTTCCTCTCTCAACTGACTATGGTTGAGGTTAACGATGTATTAAAATAATGTCAGTGCTATAAGTTGAATGGTGCCCTTGTATTCTAATTTAGAGCACCAGTTCAAAAGTTATGATTTTGTTCTCACATGTTTAATGATCATACCTAAAAAAAGTTAAAAAATTCACTCTCAGCACACTGTTCCACGACATCACGCGTCGTGACATTTTGCAGCCTCGGAATAGATCCAAATAATTAAAAAGATTACAAGTAAAATCTAGGTATTTACATTCTCCTCACCCAATGGTGTCCCATCCATGAAAGCCGCAACATATTTTAAGGAATCATGTGGGGGTATAAAGTCCGAATCTGAGCCTTCCACTCCCATGATCTCTCTTATAGGTCATCGTGCTGCCATTGATCGCAAACCAGAGGTATCGATCATCCACAAAGGACATGATCCTTTCAGTTCTGAATCTTCACTGAAACCTCCATAAATGAAGCTCCATCGTCAATGTCTGGCTCTCCCTAGTCAATAATGTGTGATGGAACATGCACATACATCCTTATATATGACATTTTGAAAGAGTCATGCACCTGATGCATATGTGCGGGAAGATCAAGGTGATACCCCACCTCATCAACTCGGTAGAGAACTTGAAAGGGTCCGATAAACCTCAGAGATAGCTAGATACCCTTGAAAAGTCTCTACAAACCTTGTCGAGGAGAGACTTGTACCAATACATGGTCATCCTACCTAAACATCAAAGGTCTATATCTCCTGTCAACATAAGACTTATGTCTACTCTGTGTAGTCTTCATCCTCTCCTGGATGATCTGTACCTTCTCAGTAATATATCATACCAACTCTAGATCCATAAGTGATGACTCCCCTAGGTCTGTCCAGAATAGAGGTGATCTACATGGTCGACTGTACAAGCCCTCAAATGGGGCCATACCAATGGTGGAGTGATACATATTGTTGTATGAAAACTCCACCAAGGGCAAGTGATCCTCACAACTGTGGCCAAAATATAGGACGTAAGCACTAAGAATATCCTCTTATGCCTGAATGGTCAACTCCGGCTGACCATCTATCTAAGAATGAAATGTGGTGCTCAAACGTAGCTGAGTCCTGAATGCCTCCTACAATCCCTTCTACAACTGAGAATGTAAAATGTGTGTCATGATCCTAGACTATTAGTGATAGTACCCCATGAAGCATTAAAATCTCATGTATTTAGAGGCGTCCCTTGCCATCTAATGAACCATGTTCTCGGATGGGTAGAATGTGAGCCGACTTGGTGAGTCGGTCAATGATCACCAATATTGAATCATGGTGCCTAGATGTACATGGTAGACATACTATAAAATAAATGGAAATGTCATCCCACATCCACACATTCACCTCTAGTTCATGCACTAAGCGTTTTAGAACCTGATGCTCATCCATCATTTGTTTAAAAGTAAGGAACCATGAAACAAACTTTCCCACAACATTCTTCATACGCGGACACTAGTGCTATCACTGGAGGTCCTAGTACATCGTAGTCACACTAGGATGTACTACTATAGGGGTCATAGGTAACTCCATCAACCTTCATCTTATTGTGCCACTAGTAACATGGTGCATCCCATAAAGAGGACGACATTCACCACACCTTCAGATAATCAATTAGGTTCATGTCCTGAAAATATCTGATCATGTCGAGCGTCGTAGTCAAAGTCTTCAGGTTGTGTCTCCCAGACACACTTATTGAGTGGGGGAGGACTGTCACAGAGTGGAGTTAAGATTCTCCATTTCTATCCACAAAGGATGTCTGGAACAAAGCAAGCTGCTCTGTCACCTCACTCAGAAGCTATACGCCAAACCCTTTACTGAGTGCATCTGCTACCATGTTCCGCTTCCCAAGATTATATACCATCTAAAACTCATATTCCTGGAGGAACTCTATCCATCACTGATGTCTCAGGTTCAGGTCCTTATATGAGAATATGTACCTGAGACTCTTGTGATCATATTATACTATAAAATGTTCACCCATCATGTAGTGTTGCCACATATTCAAGGAGAAAACCACTGATTCTAACTCCAAGACCTGGTTAGTGTAGTTATTCTCATGAATACTCAGTTTTCAGGAACCATAAGTGATCAATTCTTGCTTCATCATCAGTACACATCCAACTACGGTCCCTTATCTATCGTATTAGTCTATATACCCAATTCCTTCTTCTTGTAGCCTCATGGTGGGGGAACTCCTCAGTCTCTGCCTAATATCATAAAAACACGGATGGAATCTCTCCGTCCACCTGAAGGGATTTATCTTCTTTTTCATTGATATGAAAGGTTCCACAACTTGGGAAAATTCACGTACAAATCTACAGTAGTACTCATCCAACCCCATAAATCATTGCACCTCGATCACACATCTAGGTGGCTCCCATGAATGCACAGCCTCTATATTCTCCAAATCCACTGCAACTCCAGCCACCGAGATAATGTGTCCTAGTAAGTAGACCTCCTATATCCAGAACTATAACATCATGAGCTTACCATAAAGCTGGTTCTCTCTTAGTGTATCTAGAACTATCTGCAAATAATATGCACGCTCCTCCTTCGACATCTATTATATCAAGATTTTGTCAATGAAGACCACTACAAAGTGATCAAGGTTTGGCAGAAAGATATTCTTAATAAGTCCAATGAACACCGAAGGGGAGTTAGTCATGCCAAATGTAATAACCAATATCTCATAGTGTCCATACTACCATCTGAAGGCCATCTTCTGCACGTCATCATCTTGTACCCTGAGCTCATGATAGCCTGATCTGAGGTCTATCTTTGAAAACCAATGAGCTCCCATTAGATGATCAATGAGATCATCAATTCCTTGAATTGGATACTTGTTCATCATGGTCACTTGTTTTAGGATCTGATAATCTACACAGAGCTTCTACTTCCAATTTGTCTTCCTGGTGAAAAAATAGGGGCTCCCCTGGAGAAACAATGGTCCTTATTATCCCCTTCCTCTCCAAGTCCTCTAGCTTATCCCGTAACACACAAAGCACTGCGAGATCCATCTGGTATGCTGGTGTAGATATATGTTCCATCCTAGGGTACATGTCGATGTAAAAGTCCACCTCACTGCGAGGAGGTGGTCCTGAACCATGATTAGTGAAGACATCAGCATACTATCCCACCACTACAAGATAACACAAAATATCAACATAAACTACTTAAAGGGTAAGACTATCTAACTAATGTTTGATCGAAAGAACCCGTATCCAGGTAAGTCAATGCTACGTTTCAAAGGTTCATTTCCCAACGGTGAAGGAAAACACTGTCCTATCCACGTGGACACACCACACATTTCACCTAATTTAGTCAATCTTAGCATGGACTGTGGATATCCAATCCATAGCCAAGAAGACGTCAGAAGCCCTCAACGCTTCTACTAGGAGATCCCAGCCCAAGATTTCGCCTCCTAGAGTGATATCAAAGTGTAACTCCCCCATATGATAAGGGGTTAAATGACTGAATGATATGACTCATGTCAACAAGGTGCACCTTCCTTTTTAAGAGCATGTATGATTCGAACTCCATAGTTAAACGTGTATGCCCTGGAGTAGTTATCAGAATATGTGACTTTCTGGGAAGTTTCTCAGAGAGTGTGTGAGTGAGGAAAAAACACAATGGAAAGGACATGGGTTTTCTTATAGGGAATGTCATTAGTCAGATAAATGATTGGGCACGTGGGTGGGACCTAGTGTGGGGCCCACGTGTCAGCGAGGTAACTAGATGGCGAGGCCCAGTTGTCACATTTGGTATCAAAGGTGGTGTCCAACCTTATGTGTGGTGCACTGTGTCACGACCCGCCCTCGGGGTCCGTGCCGTGACTACCCCAAGCCCGCCTTCTATAGGCCAGGGGCTGGCGACTAGCACCAAGGCGTAAATCCCGGCAAAAAGGGAATTCATTGCCTTTGGAATGTAAACAAACACCACAGAGTAAGCAAGCGGAAAGTAAACACTAAGCAAAAGCAGAGTACAACTGAAAATGCGGAAAAGTAAATAGGCCAGTATACAAACCCAAACTGAAAGTAAAGTACAACTCGAAAGGGAAAACATCAACTGAAAAGTAAAAGCCGCTACACCGAGCTGTCCACTGGAAATCCCAACTGAAGGGTGGGTACATATAGCTCCACTCATCCACGGGTCCCGCCGTCCGCTCCGAGCACGTCCCGCCCAGTGGTCCACCTCCAGGTATCGTCCTGCTCTGCAAGACTCAGCTAAGATCAACGCTGTCCGTCGTCTGCAACCAACACAACATAGTGCAGGCAAAGCTCGTGCAGGGGTGAGTATAAGCTACTCAGTAGGGACCCCGAGACCCCTGAAGGTCTCTCAAATCCACAAAGGATAAACCAAAAAGAAAGGTACAATCACGATGTAACAACCGACACTGCTTAGGTATATGCCCATACATATACCTAAGTCATCAAATTCAAATACGCTCCAACCTCCGAGCCCATGTACAACTAATTCCACACAGGAAAGTAAACGTATTCCACACAGGAAAGCAAAATGTAATCCACACAGGATAGCACAACACAATCCACACAGGAAAGCAACAGGATTCAGCTCACACAGGTATACTTCTTCGAAAGACGATAAAGATGATCTCTGATCCATCTAAGTCGTCAGCCCCACGAAGGATCGATAGGTAACTAACCCCCGCAAAAGACCCACACAGGATCGGGCCCACATAGGACCTGTAGGCGCTGGTTCACACAGGACCACTGAGCGCAAAGACCCACACAGGATCGGACCCACACAGGGTCGGGCCCACACAGGACCTGTAGCACTGATCCACGTAGGATCGCTGAGTGCTGTAGTCGTCGTCGTCGAATCCAAACAGGATCTATGTACTGTCGTCGATGCAGTCACAGTAGCAGTAGCAGTAGCAGTAGTAGCCGTCACAGTAACAGTCGCAGCCAGTACTAGGGTTCCCGCACACAGCAAACTCGTACAGGAGGATCCGCTCCACGAGCCGAGAGGCTGATACATCAACTGTCACAAAGTCCAGAGTTGATGTATCCAAAAGTTCCGTATCGTCAACAGGAACTCAACGCAACAGACGGCGCGTCGATCGGATGCCCGGTCTGAGAGTTATTGGCATTTTCGTCCCCGGGGCCCGGTTGGTTTTTAAGGAAAAACCAACCCGACCGTACTCCACCTGCGTCCAAACCTTGAGCGGAGTATGCCAAAAGATCCGTCTCACTAAGAGGAACACAACAAAGCTGACGACACGTCAATCGGACGTCTGTAGCTCAAGATATGAGCGTTTCCGCTCCGAAGGCCCGGTTGGTTTCGTGGACGAACCAACCCGGCCGAACTCAAAGTATTCCGAAACGTTGAGTGCGATATACCGAAACGACTGTCTCGATCCAAGGATCACGTTTCCATAGACAGTTCGTCAATCGGAGGTCTGTGGCTCACGTTATGGCCAAAAGACCGAATCCGTCTCGAAAACGGGGGGTCCGGGTCCGGGCCGACCCGAACCGGGTCGACCCGACCCGGCCTGCGGCGGACCGGCGCGGCGGCGCCGCTAGGGTCACGCGCGGGGGGCTAAGCCCCCACTTCCAGCTTGGCGGCGCGGCTTTAGTGCCACGCCTTTTGGAGATCCGGCCCCCCTCGTGGGGGCCGGCTTGAAGAAACCGGGGGGCCTTCCGGTTTCCGACACCGGCGGCCCGGCGTGCCGCCGGTCTTCCCTTCTCGCCGCGGCCCTCAACCGGCCGCGGTGTTCGTCGTCTGGCGCGGTGCGATGGCACCGCGCGCCTCCGCTACGCCTTTTATTCCCTTCGACGCGGCGCGATGGCGTCGCGTTCTTGTTGATCCTTCCATGGCGCGGCGCGACGGCGCCGCGCAATATAATCGTGCGATTATCCGCGTGGTGCAACGACACCACGCCACCTTGTTTAATCCGCAAGATAAATCAACATGAACAAAGGAGGGGGTTCGGCCATGTTCATGCGGTCCGACCCCCTCACGTTAAATGATATCCATATTTAAATATCCTCACATTTTTCATGCTAGAACCACGAACAAGAATAAATAAATAAATAAATAAATAATCAACAACAACCCCTACCTTGAAAAATGACGTTTCACGTCAGGTATCGCGGAGAAAGGTGTCGCGGCGTCGGACGTAGATTCCATGGACGTTGGGGTGCGTCCGAGGAGGAAACGACGTCTCTTCACTTGTCGCTATGATGAAGAAGGGAGGTACGTTGTCGTTGGCGATGATCACCACGGTCGGCGACTTCTCCCTTGTCGAGGAGGAAGATGAAGACGGAAGAATCCGGGACGCCGAGTCTTGAAGGTCGTGGGGTCGATGTTCTTCGTCGGAGAAGAACCGATCTTCATGTTCTTCGTCGAAGACGAACAAGATCTTCAAGTCTCTCAACGATTCTCCGAAACCTCTCAAGCAACAAAGAAACTAACCAAAAATAAATTAAGCTCACACTTAATTTATTAACACAACACCAACCTTTAAAATTTCAAGAGTTTGAATTTCAAAACTCAAATTAAACTCACTTATTAATGTCATAAGTTATAACTCAAGTTCACATCATTAATTGTGAGTTGGGGGTTAGAGTATATGAAGGGGTGGGGTTCGTGTGGGCCCCACCACCCTCTTAACCTCCCAAGGGAAGTTGGGTATTTACCCAACTTCCATCCAATGGATAAAAACACCGAAGGAAAGATAAAAAAATAAAAATTGAAGTTAAATTTTTATTTTAACATTCACAATTTTTTTTACAACTTCCCTCGTGTAAACGCAACTCCGGAAAAGGACTCCTTAAGTGAATATCGGCGCTGCGAGTTCATCGGTGTCCTCGGATTTCAATTTCGAGCACCGGATCAAAAGTTAGAAATTCCCGCTCATTCGTTCACTGAACGTACCCGAGCCAAACTTCGGAAATTGATTCCGGGCACTCCGGGCCTCAGAATTAGGTGCCGTCTGAAACCGCGCTCTTGTAAAATCCAAAGAAAATTAAGAAAAAATTTCCCTTGAATTGTACGGGACTTTACATTACTACCACCTCAGGGATTTACGTCCCCATGAAGATACATCAAAAACTAGGGAAACAAATGAGGGTACTGAGCACGCATCTGAGCCTCCCGCTCCCATGTGCTCTCCTGGAGGTTCCCATGCTGCCAACTGATGCGCACAAAAGGAATTGATCACCCACGCAGGACCCGCTCATGTCGATCATCTATCTCCACCGGGACCTCCGTAAAAGTTGCCCCATCGTCAACGTCATGCTCCCCATGGTCAATGATGTGCGTCGGGTCGTGCACGTATCTCCTTAGCTGGGATACGTGGAAGACGTCGTGCACCCGGTGCAACTGAGGTGGCAGAGCCAGGCGATAAGCCACCTTTCCAACCCTACTAAGGACCTGGAAGGGTCCGATGAAGCGCGGAGATAACTTGCCGCCTCGGCCAAATCTCCGAATACCACGTCGAGGTGAGACCCGCAAGAAGACGTGGTCGCCATCCTCGAACTCTAGTGGCCTCCACCTCCTGTCAGCGTATGACTTCTGCCGGCTCTGTGTTGTCCTCATCCGCTCCTGGATGACCTGGCCCTTCTCTGTCGTGGCCTGAACCATCTCCGGTCCCACAAGTGCTGACTCCCCAGGGTCTGTCCAACACAAAGGAGATCTACATGGTCGGCTGTACTATGCCTCGTACGGTGTCATCCCGATGGTGGAGTGGTAGCTGTTGTTGTACGCAAACTCCACCAAGGGTAGGTGATCCTCCCAGCTATGACCAAAGTCGAGGACACATGCGCGGAGCATGTCCTCGAGAGTCTGAATGGTCCTCTCCGTCTGACCATCCGTCTGAGGGTGAAAGGCTATGCTCAGACGTAGCTGCATCCCGAACGCCTCCTGTAACCCCTTCCAAAGCCGGGAAGTAAAGTGAGCA
The DNA here is from genome assembly GCA_963277665.1 of Viscum album. Lineage (NCBI taxonomy): Eukaryota > Viridiplantae > Streptophyta > Magnoliopsida > Santalales > Viscaceae > Viscum > Viscum album. Next base: position 1,872,265,808 of record OY728159.1, read on the forward strand.
TCTCTATCGGAGATGATAGATGATGGCACACCGTGGAGCCGCACAATCTCTTGAATGTAGAGACGTCCCAAGCTCTCCACTGAGCCCTACTCTCTAATGTGTAAGAAGTGTGCCGACAGGGTGAGTCGGTCAACAATCACCCAGATGGAGTCGTGACCTCTGGAAGTGCATGGAAGTCCAGTCACGAAGTCCATAGATATGCCGTCCCACTTCCACTTCGGAACCTCCAAGGGCTGTACCAAGCCTGCTGGTACCTGATGATCTGCCTTCACCTGTTGGCAGGTGAGGCATCGAGAAACGAACTCTGCTACAACCTTCTTCATGCCCGGCCACCAGTGCTGTCGTCTGAGATCCTGGTACATCTTCGCCACTCTAGGATGTACCGCCAAAGGAGAAGTGTGAAACTCTCTCAGCACCTCTTCTCGCAAAGTGACTGGTACCATGGTACGTCCTCTGAAAAGGATGTCGTGCTCTGCTCCAAGGGAGAAACCATCAGGTGTCTGTCCCGAGGATATCTGTGCACACCGTGTCTCACAGTCAGTGTCCTCACGCTGTGCCTCTCTGAACTGCTGTAGTAGAGGAGGGGTGACTGTGAGAGACTGGAGGAAGGCTGCTCCATCACTATCTACGTCGGATATCTACAAAGAGACTATCTGCAAAGTTTTCTCCTTTTCTGTAAAGTTAAATCCGATCCCATCCCCTGGATGAACCACGTTCCTTGCCTAAAACAGTCAATCCCGTCATGATTAGTTAATTCATGGCATGGATGACATCGTAAGGCCTCGACGCTGCTACCAAGAGATCCAACCATTACTCTCGCCTACAAGGGTTGAGTCACACTGTCGGCATCAGTGTGTGGTCACTGGGTTTCCTCCAGTATGAATCTCACAAGTGAGGGTCAAGTCAACATTTTTTAACCGGCACCTCTTAGTAAAAACAAACAAAAGACAAGAAAACAAAAGTCACTAAGGCAAGTGTCTTTTATTACTTCAACTTAAAGAACAAGGTCACAAAGCAACATAAACTACGAAGCTGGAGGCATTATGGGCAAAGGTCTATATGCCTGGAGCTAGTCCCGCACTTGTCCACCCGCTTCCGAAGCTCTATGATCATAAGATTTAGCTTCCTAAAGCTGTGCTCTCCCATGAGGTCGGGGTGGACCTCCTGGTGGTGGTGGTGGTAGAGCCTCAAAACGTCACCCACCACCTGCTGTTCGGCCAGCTCCTCTGCCTCGTCCGCCTCCTCCCTGCGGACCGCCACGGTCGAACCTCTACCTCTGCCTAGGTGGTTCCTCAACTGTCTGCTGCTCCTCTGCATGGCGGGTCGGGCAGTCACGAGCCCTGTGGCCTTGCCCGCCCCATGCTTAGCACTGTCTTCCACTCGAAAGACTGTCTCCGCGCTGTGTGCCCTACACTGCTGAGCTAGTGTCCTGAGGTCGTCTGCCTGAAGGTCTGGTCTGTCTGGACCCCTGAGTCATCCGTCGACTGCCTGATGCAGATGACTCTGGCATGTGCCACCCTGCGGTGGGTCGCTGCGCTGGTGTAGACTCAGCAAGGAAGCTCTCAATCAGAAGGGCTCGCTCCAGTACTACTGTCTGAGTCGATATGCTGAGGGAGATCAGTGATGCCCTGATCTCGTGTCTCAAACCCTGCTCGAAGGTCCGGGCCCGGAAGAATGGGTCCCGTACCATGTCGGTCGAGTGGCGCGAGAGATCAGTAAATCTCGCCGAGTACTGAGCGACCGTCATGCTGCCCTGCTGCAGCTGAAGAAGCTCCTGGATACGCACCGCACGAAGGGTGGCTGGTACGAACTCTGAGCGGAAGAGGATCTCAAAGTCCGTCCATAGTAGAGATGCCTCATCGTGCACCTGGAGCATCAAGCTCCACCATCGTCCTGCTTCTGCGTGTAGTAGGCTCGCAGCGAGGATCACCATGAGGTATGCTGGTGTCCTCACTAGCCTAAACACACGTACCACGGCCTCCAGCTAGTCCTCTGCTGCCTGGGGATCCGTCTCCCCGTGAAACCTGGGTGGTCGCTAGCACTTAAACTCATGCAGTGCGCTGAGGCGACGTGCATCGTCAGCGGCTGGTGCTGGACGCATCGGGGGCTCGGCGGGTAGAACTACCGCCCGTGCCACTGCTGACAAAGGGCCCTGCACCGAAGCCTCGTCGCTCGGTGGGCTATCGTCACACTCGACTCTCGGAACCCTAGCTGGCTGCCGTCGTGGGGCCATCCTGAATAGAAAACAGGTGAGCCACGGTCAAACAGTATACCTGGTGAGCTGACACAAAGAAAACACAAAGAAAACTTTGAAACACACACGCAATCAATGTTTTCGTGCATTAAGTCGGAAATCAGAAGTCAGGGTCCTGGTGTACGGATACGTCGGCCATTGCACCAACACTGGACTCCCTGGACTGATAACCACACTCAATACGCTAAACATTATTGCTTCACATAGAAAAGTTCAGAGTTCACGGTAGAACCGAACTCCTCTGATACCAATATGTCACGACCCGCCCTCGGGGTCCGTGCCGTGACTACCCCAACCCCGCCTTCCATAGACCAGGGGCTGGTGACTAGCACCAAGGTGTAAATCCCGGTAAAAAGGGAAGGCATTGCCTTTGGAAAGTAATCAAACACCACAGAGTAAGCAAGCAGAAAGTAAACACTAAGCAAAAGCAGAGTACAACTGAAAATGCGGAAAAGTAAATGGGCCAGTATACAAACCCAAACTGAAAGTAAAGTATAACTCGAAAGGGAAAACAGCAACTGAAAAATAAAAGCCGCTACACCGAGTTGTCCACTGGAAATCCCACCTGAAGGGTGGGTACAGAGAGCTCCACTGCTCCACGGGTCCCGCCGTCCACTCTGAGCACGTCCCGCCCAGTGGTCCACCTCCAGGTACCATCCTGCTCTGCAAGTCTCAGCTAAGATCAACGTTGTCCGTCGTCTGCAAGCAACACAACGTAGTGCGGGCAAAGCCCGTGCAGGGGTGAGTATAAGCTACTCAGTAGGGACCCCGAGACCCCTGAAGGTCTCTAAAATCCATAAAGGATAAACCACGAAGAAAGGTACAATCACGAAGTAACAACCGACACTGCTTAGGTATATGCCCATACAAATACCTAAGTCATCAAATTCAAATACGCTCCAACCTCGGAGCCCAAGTACAACTCATTCCACACAGGAAAGTAAACGTATTCCACACAGGAAAGCAAAACGTAATCCACACAGGATAGCACAACACAATCCACACAGGAAAGCAACAGGATTCAGCTCACACAGGAATACTTCTTCGAAAGACGATAAATATGATCTCTGATCCATCTAAGTCGTCGGACCCACGAAGGATCGATTGGTAACTAACCCCCGCAAAATACCCACACAGGATCGGGCCCACATAGGACCTGTAGGCGCTGGTTCACATAGGACCGCTGAGCGCAAAGACCCACACAGGATCGGACCCACACAAGATTGGGCCCACACAGGACCTGTAGCACTGATCCACGTAGGATCGCTGAGTGCTGTAGTCGTCATCGTCGAATCCAAACAGGATCTATGTACTGTCTTCGACGCAGTCACAGTAGCAGTAGCAGTAGCAGTAGTAGCAGTCACAGTAACAGTCGCAGCCAGTACTAGGGTTCCCGCACACAGCAAACTCGTACAGGAGGATCCGCTCCACGAGCCGAGAGGCTGATACATCAACTGTCACAAAGTCCAGAGTTGATGTATCCAAAAGTTCCGTATCGTCAACATGAACTCAATGCAACAGACGGCGCGTCGATCGGACGCCCGGTCTGAGAGTTATTGGCATTTTCGTCTGAGGGGCACGGTTGGTTTTTAAGGCAAAACCAACCCGACCGTACTCCACCTGCGTCCAAACCTCGGGCAAAGTATGCCAAAAGATCCGTCTCACTAAGAGGAACACAAAAAAGCTGACGGCACGTCAATCGGACGTCCGTAGCTCAAGATATGAGTGTTTCCGCTCCGAAGGCCCGGTTGGTTTGGTGAACGAACCAACCCGGCCAAACTCAAAGTATTCCGAAACTTTGAGTGCGATATACCGAAACGACCGTCTCGATGCAAGGATCGTGTTTCCACAGACGGTTTTTCAATCGGAGGTCCGTGGCTCAAGTTATGGCCAAAAGACCGAATCCGTATAGAAAACGGGGGGTCCGGGCCGACCCGGCCCGACCCCCCTGGCTCGGCCCCGACCGGGTCGACCCGACCCGAGTTCGACCCGGCCCGGTCGGCAGGGGACCGGCGCGGCGGCGCGGTCTGGCGCGGCGGCGCAGCGCGGCCGGCGGCGGCGCGGCCTGGCGCCGCTAGGGTCACGCGCGGGGGGCTAAGCCCCCGATTCCAGCTTGGCGGCGCGGCTTAAGTGCCGCACCTTTTGGAGATCCGGCCCCCCTCGTGGGGGCCTGCTTGAAGAAACCGGGGGGCCGCCTACCCCCCTCAAAGGAACCGCCCCCTCATAAATGGGGGGGGGGGGTTAGAGAGTTGACCAGGGGAATTTATTCCCCCGGTCTTTGACCTTCAGGCCGGCCACCTGGCCGGCCGGTTTTTCTCCAACGGGACCGGCAAGCCGGTCCCCTTCCGGTTTCCGACGCCGACGGCCCAGCGTGCCGCCGGTCTTCCCGTCTCGCCGCGGCCCGGAACCGGCTGCGGTGTTCATCGTCCGGCGCGGTGCGACGACACCGTGCCCCTCCGCCGCGCCTTTGATTCCCTTCGACGCGGCGCGACGATGTCGCGTTCTTGTTGATCCTTCCACGGCGCAGCGCGACGACGCCGCGCAATATAATCGTGCGATTATCCACGTGGTGCAACGGCACCACGCCATCTTGTTTCATCCGCAAGATAAATCAACAAGAACAAAGGAGGGGGTTCGGCCGTGTTCATGCGGTCCGGCCCCCTCACGTTAAATGATAACCATATTTAAATATCCTCACGTTTGTCATGCTAGAACCATAAACAAGAATAAATAAATAAATAAATAAATAATCAACAACAACCCCTACCTTGAAAAATGACGTTGCACGTCGGGTATCGCGGAGAAAGGCGCCGCGAAATCGGACGTAGATTCCTTGGACGTCGGGGTGCGTCCGAGGAGGAAACGACGTCTCTTCACTTGTCTCTATGACGAATAAGGGAGGTACGTTGTCGTTGGCGATGATCACCACGGTCGGCGACTTCTCCCTTGTCGAGGAGGAAGATGAAGACGGAAGAATCCGGGACGCCGAGTCTTGAAGGTCGGGGGGTCGATGTTCTTCGTCGGAGAAGAACTGTTCTTCACGTTTTTCGTCGAAGATGAAGAAGATCTTCAAGTCTCTCAACGATTCTCCCAAACCTCTCAAGCAACAAAGAAACTAACCAAAAATAAATTAAACTCACACTTAATTTATTAACACAACACCAACCTTTGAAATTTCAAGAGTTTGAATTTCAAAACTCAAATTAAACTCACTTATTAATGTCATAAGTTATAACTCAAGTTCACATCATTAATTGTGAGTTGGGGGGGGGGGGGTTAGAGGATATGAAGGGGTGGGGTTCGTGTGGGCCCCACCACCCTCTTAACCTCCCAAGGGAAGTTGGGTAGTTACCCAACTTCCATCAAATGGATAAAAACACTTAAGGAAAGATTAAAAAAAATAAAAATGGAAGTTAATTTTTTTTTAACATTCACAATTTTTTTTACAACTTCCCTCGTGTAAACGCAACTCCGGAAAAGGTCTCCTTAAGCGAATATTGGCGCTGCGAGTTCATCAGTGTCCTCAGATTTCAATTCCGAGCACCGGATCAAAAGTTAGAAATTCCCGCTCGTTCGTTCACTGAACTTACCCAAGCCAAACTTCGGAAATTGATTCCGGGCACTCCGGGCCTCGGAATCAGGTGCCGTCTGAAATCGCGCTCTTGTAAAATTCCAAAGAAAATTAAGAAAAAATTTCCCTTGAATTTTACGGGTCTTTACACACTGACTGGGCTAAGATGTAGGACCCTCAACGAGGACGTTGTCCTCTAAAGGGGGGTGGGGGGTGATTATAACACCTCGAAATGATAAAGGGTTAAATGACTAAATGATATGACTCATGTCAACAATGTGCACCATCCATTTCAAGAGCATGTCTGATTAAAACTCAACAGTTAATAGTGCATCACCTAGAGTAGTGATCAGGATGGGTGAACTCTTAGGAAGTTACCCATGGTGTGTGTGAGTGAGGGAAAAACACATTAGAAAGGATATCTGTTGGCCCGTGGGGACTGTCATTATTCTGATAAACCATTTGGGCACGTGAGTGGGACCTAGGGTGGGGCCCACTTGTCTGTGAGGAAACTGGTGGGAAGGGACTAGTATTCACACACAATGCCTACAATAGGGTGTAATCGTTGATTATTTTCTCGTAGGAGTCTCTAATTCATGGATTGAGCCAACAACTTCATCAGAATCTCTAAGCTGTGAATGAGTGTCGTTGTAATGAAAGAGTGAATGGATCATATATCTATATGAACTACAGCTATGGTATAGTAGACAAAAATCATACCTCTAATCATCTCTGTAGCACCATGTTTGAAGGTCTCAGTTGCCTGGAGATGAGGTCATCTTTTTCCACCTTCTCCCTATGGTCTGGTTGGACAACCTAAAGGTGGTGGCGGTAGAACCTCGAACCATCAGGCAGTACCTTCTGCATGACACGCTCCCTATCCACGTCCACTACCCTAGGGTGGGGCCCACGTGTCTACGAGGAAACTGGTGGGATGGGCCCATTTGTCACACACAGAGCCTGCAATAACATGTAATCGTTGTGTATCATCTCATATGAGTCTCTAATTGCAAGGATCTAGCCAACAACTCCATCAAAATCTCTAAGTTGTGAACGAGTTTCGTTGCAATGAAAGAGTGACTAGAACCTATGTCTATATGTAAAATAGTTATGTTAGAGTAGACACAAATCGTAATCATTAAGTATTCTCTCATAGGATTCTCTAATTGCAAGGATGGAGCCAACAAATCCATAAGAATCTATGTGCTATTAACGAGTGTCGTTGCAATGAAAGAGTGACTGGAACCTATGTCTATAAGAACAATAAATAAGGTAGAGTAGACACAAATCGTACCTCTAATCATCTCTGGAGCACCATGTTGGATGGTCTCAGCTTCTTGAAGCTGAGGTCATCTTTGTCCACCTTCTCTCTATGGTCCGGCTGGACCACCTAAAGGTGGTGTTGGTAGAACCTTGATCCATCATGCAGTACCTGCTGCATGACCCGCTCTCTACCCACATCCACTACCCTAGGGTGTGGCCCATGTGTCTGTGAGGAAACTGGGGGGTGGGGCCCAGTTGTCATACACAGTTCCTGCAATAGTGTGTAATTGTGGTGTATTCTCTCGTAGGAGTCTGTAATTGCAAGGATTGTGCCAAAAACTCCATCAGAATCCTTGAGCTATAAATGATTGTCATTGAAATGAATGAGTGACTAGAACCTATGTCTATTTGTAAAATAGTTATGTTATAGTAGAGACAAATCGTATCTCTAATCATCTCTTCTGCACCATGTTTGAAGGTCTCAGCTGCTTGGAGCTGGGGTCATCTTTTTCCACCTTCTCTCTAAGGTCGTGTTGGACCACCTGAAGGTTGTGGCGGTACAACCTCGAACCATCATGTAGTACCTAGTACATGACCAACTCCCAGTCCACATCCACTAACCAATGGTGGGGCCCACGTGTCTGCGAGGCAACTGGTGGGCATGGCCTAGTTGTCACACACAGTGCCTCCAATAGTGTGTAATTGTTGAGTATTCTCTCGTAGGAGTCTCTAATTGCAAGGATTGATCCAACAACTCCATCCTAATCTCTGAGGTGTGAACGAGTGTCATTGAAATGAAATAGTGACTGGAACCTATATCTATATGTAAAATAGTTAAGGTAGAGTAGACACAAATCATACCTCTAATCATCTGTGGAGCACCCTGTTCGAAGGTCTCAGCTGCATGGAGACGAGGTCATCATTGTCCACCTTCTCTGTAAGGTTGGGGTGGACCACCTAAAGGAGTTGGCAGTAGAACCTCGAACCATCATGCAGTACCTACTGCATGACCCTCTCCCCTGCCACGTCCACTTCCCTATGGACCTCCTCGATCAAATCTCATCCTCTGCCTCTGTGGTCCCTCGACCATCTGCTGGTCATTAGTGCTGATGGTCGGGCAGTCGTGAGCCATGTGACCCTGCTTGCCTGAGAAGTTTCTCAGGGTGTGTGTGAGTGAGGACAAAATGCACTGGAAAGGACAATTTTTGGCCTGTGTGGACTATCATTAGTCAGATAACCCATTTGGGCACGTTTTTGGGACCTAGGGTGGGGCCCACGTGTCTGTGAGGCAACTGGTGGGTGGGGCCCAGTTTTCACTCACAATGCCTGCAATAGTGTGTAATCATTGAGTATTCTCTCGTAGGAGTATCTAATTGAATGGATCAATCCAAGAGATCCATCAGAGCCTATGTGCTGTGAACGAGTGTAATTTTAATGAAAGAGTTACTAGAACCTATTTCAATATGTACAATATCTAAGGTAGAGTACACAGAAATCACACCTCTAATCATCTATACATCACCATGTTCGAAGGTCTCATATTCCTGGAGCTGAGGTCGTCTTTGTCCACCTTCTCCCTAATGTCGGGGTAGACCACCTAAATGTGTTGGTGGTAGAACCTCGAACCATCATGTAGTACTTGCTGCATGACCCGCTCCCCTGCCACGTCAAATGCCCTATGGACCTCCTCGCTCAAATATCAACATCTGCCTCTTTGGTCTCTAGACCATTTTCTGGTCGTCAGTGCAGGTGGAAGGGTATTCACGCACCATGTGACCCTTCCTTCCACAAGTAAAACACAATTTTCTCTTCGGATAGCCCGCTCTACTTCATGAGCCTCACTCATCTGACCTACATTCTTGGGTTGTCCACCAGAAGGTTTGTTCTACTTGGACCTTTGTGTAATATGCCTACTACCATCCGAAGATGACTCTGCTATGTGTTGCCCATTAGTGGGTCCTGATATCAGTGTCTGATCATCAAGGAAGCTCCCCACGAAGAATGCACTATCCACAACTCCAGCTTGCTTCCGGATACAGAGAGATAACATCGATGTTCTGATCTCCCGTCAGAGTCCCTTATCTATGTTTCGGGCCCTGATGAATGGGTCATACACCATGTTGGTAGAGTAGCGCAAGAGGCCAGTGAACCATGTCAAGTACTGTGACACGGTCAGGTTTCCCTGCTATAAGTGTAGGATCTTCTGAATATGCACAGAGCATAGAGTCGTTGTAACGAACTTTGACCTGAAGAGGTCCTCAAAATCTTCCCAGGTGAGGGTTTCCTCATCGTGTATATAGAGCATCACGTTCCATCATCTCCCTACTACTCCATGTAATGGACTAGCAGCTAGGATCCCCATTGGGATAGCGGGTATTCCAACCAGGCAAAAAACCAAGGCCACAACATTCAACCAGTCCTCAGCTGCCTTAGAATATATGTCCCCTTAATACATTAGAGACATCTACTGCTATAACCAGTGCAATGCGCCCAGTCGACATGCACCATCCACTAGTGGGGTTAGTAGCAACGACTTCCCAATGGGTAGTGGTGCTTCTGGTACACCACCTGATGGTACTATTGTTGTAATAGGGCCCTACACCGAAGCCTCATTGCTCAGTGGGCCATCCACATGTAGTCTATTTGTAATCCTGGCTGGCTTTCTAAGTGGTGGAATCCCGAAATAAATATGTACACCATGGTCATTAAGATATACCTAGTGATCAGTCTCAAAACAGATCAAGTAAATACATTTCCAAAACACACACAACGAGTGTTTACATGCACCAAGTCAGAAATCAGATTACAGGGTTCTACTGTATGGATACGTCGGCCTCAACACTAACACTAGACCTCCCTAACAGAAAATCACCCTCAATAAAATAAACCATATGACTCCATTAAAAGATCATATTCCATGTTTTTCGGTAGAACAGGCTCATCGATACCACATTATCATGAATCGTCCCCTAGTGCCCGTGTCATGACTACCCCAAGCTCGCCTTCCATAGGCCTGCATTTGGCGACTAGAAATGAAATTCATATCCAAAAAAAAAACGAGAATGCGTTTCCTTTAAACATAAAAACACATAGTCCAAGAATACAATGAGAAAAAACCACTTAGTAAAACTATAATAGTAAAAATATTTGTAATTAATGTAAAAAGTGTTGGTACTATAAGTAAAGGGGTCTAAAATACAAGACCAACTGAAAAGTAATATTAAAATCAAAAAATAATCTCTAATAATCTTCCACCAAGGTTCCTACCTGATGGGTAGGAATAGATCACGGTCGGTCGTCCCTACATCACGTCACATCAAAATGTCCACCTCCAATCACCATTCGGTCCTGGCTCCCAAACCTTGGCCCAAGATATTTGTTATTTTCACCAGACTCAACTATGTGCGGGTGAAGCCTATGCAGTATGGTGTTTAACAAAACTCATTAGGGACCTCGATATCCTTTAAGGTCTCCCATATTTCATAAAAAACCACAAGGAAAGACCTCAATCACTAAGCACAAAGAAATAGTCAGCTCAAACTAGGAATACAACTTTGATTTCATGAATACAGATGATTCTTCTTAATCTATATCATCTTATTCCATTTATATGTGCCACAACTGATCAACAAATATGTTTTTCTATTATCAAACCACTATTGGGATTATGTTTTAATTCCACAATGAGCCGTTGTAAGGCTGGACTTCATTGGTTCATGAAACTATGGATCCACATAGGGTTTATAGAATGCTGATCCAAAAACAGTTGCTTGAATGATGATCCACACAGGGTCGCTGAATGCTGATCCACAGAGGGTTGGTGAATGCTGATCCACACAGGATCTCTAGATGTTGATCCACACAGGGTTGCTAGATGCTGATCCACAGAGGGTCACTCGATGATGATCCTCAATGGGCTGCTCTAAAACTAGTCCTCATTAGGTAGCTACAATGTTGATCCACACAAGGTCGCTACTTCAATGATAGCCAGCCACAATATTCCTCGCACCCGGTGTGCTCGAGTTCTTATGAATTTTCTCCTCGAGATATATGTCATACCAATACTTCCACTAAGCTCCACATATGAGTAACCAAATGGACCACAATGTCATAAGGGTTTCAATGCGATAGAAAGTTACCCAATCAGACACCCGATATGTGATTTATATGCGTTTTAGTACCAAGGGCCTGGTTAGATTTAGGTTCAATCCAACCTGGAAATACTCAAACATTCTCCAAATTTTGATTAGAGAATATGAAAATGACCATCTTGCTCCAATGACCCCAACGGAATAGACGGTTCTTGGAATGGACGTTTTTTATTTCATTTTATTGAAAATTATGTAAAACTTGGGCTGGTGGGGTTCGGGTCTGGTCCGACACAGTCGGACCGACCTAGCCATGTTGGGTGGGGCTATGGTGGGCTCAACCTAGTTGGGGGGGGGGGGCTCATCCCGCGGGACTGCGGTCCTTCCCGGCCTGTAGGGGGAATGAACCGACACACAGGAGGCAAGGGTCAGGCCGTAAGAGAGCATATCCAAGCCTACTGAGGGGAGCAGCTCAGACCACTAGATGACTCTAGTCCCACACTTTCTAGCAAGGGGAGGCTTTTCCCTCATGTTTTCTAAACAGTTGTGCTGGTTAGAATTGAATCGGCGATGCCACTTGGTGCCGCAAGTTCACAGCGGAACCTCCATGGAGCAGGTCCCTCCTTCGTCGCAGCCTCCTCCAGTGGTATGGGATGATGTGCCACTCTGCATTCATGGCCGACCAGTGTCAGTCACCATGCTCGACCACCATGGCTCAAATGTTGCGGCTTCCACCTACTGCGGCATGCGACGGTCTGACACACCTCCTCTACGGTTGTTCGGTGCTAACCGCCATGTTGATCACCACGGCCTAGTGTCATGTACTTCTCTTGTGGCGGATGATGGCGCGCCACCTCCACTAGGGATAGCTAGTGCCCAACACCGCCTTCACCTACCAACGTCGGTCGCTGGTGCCACTGTGTTGGTGTCGCACCGATGGTCTTCCACAGCTATCAGGTGAGCTATAGTGGTCCATTTTTTCATCTGATCACAACTATGGGCTTCTTGGGTCACCTCCATCACTTATTGACCATCTTATTTCGGTTCTGTTCAACTATAAAATTCACCCATGAAACACGCAATGATTAACAAGATGCAGAGGGATTGATATTTTTCGTTTGGTCCACACCCTCTGCATTAACATCTTATCAATGAAGAAGATATATGATTCAAAAACTCTTGAAATATAAACAAAGATAAAACCGTACCTCATGAGTTGATGGAGAGAGTCTCAGGTATGAAGATGGGCCAGTGTTCGTCAATCGAAAAGAAAGCCTACAATGATGTTTCTCCAAAGAAGTTCCTCAGTTCGTGCATGATGGATCCCTTCTTCGTCAAGGGTCTCCTACAAAATCCTCCACCCCCTTTCCAATGAAAAAAAAACTAAAGTGAAAGAGATAGATAAGAGAGGAGAGGGGAGTTTTCTTCCATACACAATTATGATATGTTCATTAATGGGCACAATAAATGAACCACTTTAATTGCATGTAGGGTGGATAAACAATTTTCAATAACCATGCATTTAATGTCCTGCATTAAATTCCAAACCAAACCTTGTGGTCCCCACAAAAATAACCTAAAAATATGGGTAGTGCATTTAAAATAAATTAGATTTATTTTATTAATCCTATAGGAAAACTGAAAAAATGTACTTCCTCTCTCAATCGACTCCAGTCGAGGATAAGGCTCCCTTAAGTGAATTCTGACGCTACAAGTTTAACGGTGCCCTCAGATTTCAATTTCGAGCACCAGTTCAAAATTTAGGATTTCCAACTCACATGTTTACTAAACATACATAAAAAAAGTTCATTAATTTATTTTAGGAGCACCAGGCCTTATAACCATGCGCTGTCAGATTGCGCATCCTCAGAATGGTTCTATATAATTAAAAAAATACATGGAAAATTCAGTACTTCACATACTGGTTTATTTTTGTGAATAATGTATCATTCTTTATTTTCATGAATAATGTTTTTATTCGGTTCCCTACGATTGAATAATGAAATTTTAATTGGTAAAATTATGGGTCGGTACATTCTTCCCCCTTATCAAATTTCGACATCAAATTATATTTTTCCACAAAATAGGTGATGTTATTTCTCCTTCAACACCTCCTCTAGTTCCCATGTCACCTCTTCATGCTTATTTTTATATCCATAGTACCTTGACAAAGAGAGTGGTCTTCTAATATAGAACCATATACTAATGGTCCAAATCTTCACTAACTTCTCCTCAAAAGAGACATCATTTTCTAGCAGTACCAGCTCTACGTTCAGTGCATATGAGGGATCTTCACTATAATTTATAATGATGGATACCAAGAATACATCATGTAATTCATAAATGGTTGGTGGAAGATCTTTTCTATAGGGCAGATCTTCAGTATGATCAATAATCTCACAGGGGTCGATGTTCATTGAAATATACATTGATATGAAGATGAATAATTCATCACCAACCTCAAATTCAATGTCACATCAATTATTATATGTATAGTTCTTATTATATATTTGTTAATCACATATATGGTACTGGATGGTCTTCACCTTTTTTGTACATTTCTTAAACCATTGTATGTCCCAATAGCTTATGTTCAACTACATCATCATAGCGTGTGGATGTTCAATATATTTTCCCATAAAGGTCTCCAGAGGGATCCATTTGGATGCGTGATTATAAACTGTTGTTTTACGAGAACTCAATCAATGGATGATCTTGATCCCATAAAAATTTTATGTCCACTGATCAAGATTTCGAAATTTCATCCAATGTCTAAATAGTCCACATTGACTGGACATTAGTTTCTTGGTGGTTGGCTATATTGAAGATCAACCCAAAATTTTCATCATATTGGAGACTTTTTCGAAAATTGATATAAATATTGGATCATTATCAGATATAATATTTATTAGTACTCCATATATCCTCACCACTTCTCTGATATTTATCCATTCATGTTGGTTGAGTGAAAATCACTCATGAATTAAAAAAAGTGTGGAGTCTTTGTTAGATGATCCATAAAACCCATTAAGCATTATTTCATTTAGATGTCTTCATAAGTCTAGTGAAAAATTAAATAGTGACTTTTTTCCCTTTTCCATGTAGTTATGGGTAATAGTTGGATTACCTCCTTATACTTTTGTCTTTAATCTCTTACCTGTTGACATACAATTTATTTGATGTAAATTCAGTGATCTCATTATTAATATCTCCCTACAAATAGTACTCTCATTGTTCTTAGTATATATTATTTCTCCTTGGGATAATGGAAAAGATTGAACTATGTGCACAATTTTGAATTACTTTCTCAGTATTTGGATTATATGTTACATATCATTATGACCCAAATCTTACAACTCCATCCTCATAAAATTTATTTCTTCGAGTATTTCCCCTTTCTCATATCTTCTACCTTTTTGGAATTTCCAAATAATTTAATTGAGTATATTTCATCATATTATGATGGGATGGGTTTTCAATCCATTGTGAATGTAATGATTCTATACCTTCTAGTATGATTCTAATGTCATAATTCTTCTTAGTTCATCTACCAATGTTTTCCTAAAGAGGAAGAAAGTGGAGTGAGAAGTAATAGTCCTTGCTGATCTCTAACCATATTACCTAGTGAATATTGTCCTCCTTCTATGTGAATATATATTTGAAACTGTTATGATCAGTATATATCTCAAACTTCCATATATACAGATAATGATGCATAATTTCCAATGAAAATATCACGACCACAATCTCAAGACCATATGCGGGATAATTTTCATCACAAAATATAATATACCATGAGGAATAGGCTATCATATTATCATTTTTCCTTAGTAAACAACCTAATACCGTCATTGAATCACTGTTTTAAAACTAAAAATGTTCCCCATATATATGTAGTGTAGCTACAACTGAATTGATAATCATGTTTTCTTATCTCTTTGTAGTAGTCTTCATATATACTATTATTATGAAAATTACTCCCTTCACAGTCATCTTGGTTATGGGGTTTCATAATCATGAGATGCTTCTATCACATCATCTATAATATCTAGCTAGACAAACGAAACTATAGATTTCCCTTATAGATTCTTTTCTAGGTCACCCTCAATTTAATTTATTTTAGAAGGGTCCATAGATTTTTCGTAGTTTGGTGATAAAATTACCCTATAATGATACTTCTCCCAGAAAAAACAAAAATTTATTTTATAGTAAAACATTTTTCACCCAGGACAAATTATTTATCAAGGTATAAAAATTCACCATATCGTCCTCCATTCTGTTGATGTCTATCCAATTACCATCTAAAATTAATACCAAATATTTTTTCACGTAATATATAAAGACTCTATTGATTAACTCCTATAATATTTAGGGTGAATTAGTTAGTCCAAATGGAATCCGTATTAAATCATGGTGCTTATACCTTTTTCAAAGGGATTCCTTGAGAATATCTTCATTCTCATATTTATTTTGTGATATCCCGACCAAATGTCAACCATAGAGAATAATGATCCCTAAGTAGTTGTATTAAACAATTAATATATCTATAGTAGTATATAGTTCTTATTTATTATTAATTTTTTAATATCATGACAATCAATGAATAGTCATTTTAATCCCTCCTTCTCCTTGATAAATAGGATTGTCTCACCAAATGGTGAAGCTCTCAGTCCTAAAAACCCCTTGTCTAGAATATGTGGTAACTTCTTATTCTATTACTCCAACTAAATGGTGTACATCCAGTAAGGTGTCATAGATAGAAGCATATATCCATGTATAAGATCAATTGATAACCAAAATAATATTCAGGTGGATGACTAAGAAATTCTTCAAATAGCAAATTAGTTTAGTCCCTCACAATGGGCATGTATTTGAGCATGATCATCTCTTTTATATTAATCATTTTGTCTAGATAATCATTATAATGTAGAAATAATATCTATATTTGGTATTCTTATTCTAAAATAGATTCATCGACCTCATTACACATTTAAAAAATAGAAGATTCCTCAAGATGTGATGACTGAAATTATTTAATGACAATTGATGTTGGATTTATATAAATATGGAAAATACATTCCAAATATTACATGAAACTCCCAAAAATGATGTAATATGATATTTTATATTAGTTTCATTTGTCATAAATTAATTAGTGAGGAGTTATATACTTTATATGTAATAACTTCCTCATTTATTATTCTCACATATTACTCGACCTTCTTATTATGAGGAGGCGTTTGAATAGTTTTACTAAACAAGCATGAAATGAAAAAATGTGTATAAGAATAAAAAAAATAATATCATCAATATTATTGAATGAATAACATGAATACCTATCACCAAATAATTTTCATGATCCAACATAGCAATAGTGATAAAAAATGCCTCCCCATTCGGGATTTTATGTTTTTTATAGTCTATAATACTCTTTTTCCTTTGGGAATTGGCTCACATTATTCCTATATTACATGTCGTTGTTACAGTATACTATATTAATATTTGATGTAGACCTTCCTTTATTCTTACACATTAGAGGGCCCAGTCAAATCCATCTGGAAATAATCATCCTGATTCCCCTCTCTTCCACATTTTCAGCATCCCCTATTACCTTTTACATAGTTATCGGGATGATTCCTGCTAGAATTTTGATATGTGGATTGTTAAATTTTCATTCCTTCATGGGATTTATCTGTTCATCATCCTATATTAAACTACATTTTCTAATTTTAATCAACAATCACATGAGGCCACAATGAGTCAATAATCTTCATCTAAACCATTAGTGCACAAAGAAAAAATAAACTCATAGCTTTCATATTATTTAAACCCAAATTTATTTTCATAAAATCATAACTAATCCACTAAATAAGTTATCAGCCATATTATAGTGCTCATAAAAAATCTTGAGGCATGTCGTGAATTCATTGTAATGTTATCTTCATATGCCCTTATATATTCATCTTCTTTTTTTCCAATACATGGAATTCTATGTCCATAATAAGATGAAGAGTTTGGGAATATTATTTATTGAAAAATATTTTAATGAATCCATCCAAATTTATAAAATCAATATACACATTAGAATATGTGTTTTGAATCTATTTCCACCACTTTTCTGCTAACCCATTAAAAAAATTAGACCACCATCACAATATTATCTTTTTCTGAGCACCAGATGACATATAATATATCACTAACAAAGTTAATACATTGTTCCATGATGATGGGATCATAATATCTACTAAATATTGGAGGAATTTTTTATATAATGAATTTGAAAAAACATTATATTTCATTAGATATGGAGGGTGTTCCACAGGATTCAAATTATTATTCATAACATGATCTGGTTGATTTGGTACTATCATGATGTTACGATCTCCCATTCCCATCAGATTTGGAATTTCATTGGGGTACACATCGCATTTCTTATCACACTAGTTTTTAGCATTGATTATCTCGTTTCCTTCCTCTAATAGTACAAAGAGAAAAATAATACAATTATGGCTCTAATAAAATTACCATATAATAACGCAACAATAAACATAGAAGGAATAACATATAATTTAAATTATATCCTAACTTATGGTTACCTATGTTTTAACATATATTATTCATGGAGATAGGATTGTACTTAGGGTTATTAATAATGTTTTCCAGTCTTAATACCAATAGATAACAATAAAATTATATGATACCAACAATAGTGACCCAACCTTTTACACATATTATTACATGATATTAAGCATAATATTCTTGGAATACAAATCTTGGATTGAAAAGTACAGTGTCATTGGACGAATTGGTACACGATTAGAAAAAATGGATATAAAAATAAAAAGACCTTTCTTTATCCCCATAATGTTCTCATAACTCCCTTTGAGGTCCAATAACTACATAGGATATCCTGGGGAATACCTAGAGAAATTGGTGATCAAAAAATCATATTAAGGGATTAAAAATTTGAATAAATCATAGCACATGAGTTAGAAGTTATAACATGATAACATGAAAGGAATGTATCATTAATAAAAATTTATAAGAGTAAAAAATCAATCATTGAATTATATGACCATGGAAATATTGGATGGTGTATGAATAAACCAACATAAAATAAATATGAATCAAATCTTACTTCCATGAATATATTACATAGTGTAAAATGTTCCACAATAGATTGTGATTATTCCGTAATATTAAAATTGAAATATCAATGACTAAAATATTACCAAATGAATTAGAGTGGTATCTATGTGCTCCAATTATAACCTGTTCATTCATATGTTTTCCGCACTAATAAATCAAAAATAATGAATAATCATAAGGGTTACCCATAGAAGGAAATGGGTTTCATAATATTGTCATAAGGAAAAACCAAATAGAGTACCATTTTGGTATCCATAAATGAAGAGATTAAATCATTATTGGTCATTAAAAAATGAAAAACAAGAATATATCAGTAATTATTATGTCCTTATGAATTTAAAATTTGAAAGAGAGTAGTCATGTAACATTTCAAATGTGATGCTTAGGTGTGGGTTTTAGGAAAATAATAAATAATCACAAAATGGGAAAATGAAATAATTTTTTTACAAAACCATAAAATTTTTGAAATAGTTATTCAGGATAAAATGATATATTCCATAAAAATATCATTGGATCAAAACATTTAATGGTTATTACTAGAAAATGGGTATGAAATTGAAAAGGTCCATTTAATTGAGTTTTCTTACCAAGATGAATTGTGAAGGGAACCATTTAAAACAAGTATTTCCTAATCAAAGATTGATGAATTGAGATATATATACAAATTTCGAACATATACACATAATTTAGTAGAATTATATGAAAATAATTAATAATTTATTTCTGTTAAATAGGGATTGGGAATAAAACAAATGGAAAAATAGAGGTTTAAATAGATCAATATGATTATGTCTGAATGTATTTTTCACTTTCACATAATGACATATATAAAAAATAGATTAATTAGTTTCATAATAAATAACCTATTATAGTTTTTTTATAATTTTATCAAGTTAATTAATGGAATTTTCTAGAGTTATAAGGTTAAATTTTGTCATTCTAGGAGTTTTGATTCATGGTTTCTTGGATGGTTCACTTATATCAAAATTATGGATCTTATTATGAAATGATAATAATTCTCCAGATATGAAATTAAATATTATTAGAAAAATAAAAATGATTTAATGGTCCCATATATAATTCTTTACGAATAAGGTAGATTAATATAACAATACAATAATGGTAAATGTATATCTTAGTTTGTGGATTTTCTAACCATCAAGAACAAGTTTCATTTTATGGAATATTATGATAATATATTTGTTATAGAATGTGAAATTAATTATAATATACATACTAAAATATTTTTTAACCATAAAAATAGTCTTATGGTCTAACTTGATGTTGATAATGAAAAAGAATAAATCTGTATCCCTGGAGATGGCCAACCGCTATAACTTTTACAACAATATCATTTCTTTGAATAAGTTGAGATGAGAAGACATCGGGATATAAGATATTCAGTTAAAAATACAAAATTAATTTATATAAATGATACTATATTTTTTATGATTTTATGGATGAATGATGTGAAAACAATATAGTTGAAGAAATGAAATTAAAATATATGGTTTGAGAAGGATGCCTCTTTAATGTTACCTACTTGAAAGAACCATTAAGGAACATGGGCATTGACTTGCATTGAGAAAAATAGATCATTTATGTGTGGAAGAATATTAATAAGGAAATTATTAATTATATTTTCCATCTATATGCTTTATAATATGTGAGGACAATGGGTGGTGAGGGGTGGTATTTCTAGGCAGAGGAGAGGCATGTTTTTTATTGTTATATTCATTAGTTTATAATTTTGGATCAAGAATACCAAGAGACTTGATTACTAAGAATAAATACAATAAATAATTCATGTTTTTTAGAAACATTGGGTTATATTTCATATGAGACTCAAAAATTCATTTATTTGGATTATAATGTTAAAAACTGTAAATTACAATACTTCACTACTCACAAAAATTCAACAATTTTTGAAAAATAAAAAAAATAACCCCAATATTTTTTATAATTATAAATTTAAAAAATTACATCCATTTTATGAAAATTATTTTGAAAATATATAAATGTCAATTATTACATGAAGACAATATTTATTCAAAATGTACGGATTTCAATATTATAATCGATTTTTTACCCTTTTTAAAATTAATTAAGGTAATATAAAATTGTCTAATTATTATAAAAAATATAACAATAATTTATTAGTCTATTTTATAAAAATATATATTCATTGAAATAATTATGTAAATTATTAATTTTTAAATATACGTTAACATTTTACAAAAATACGAACACAAAATTTTTCAATTTTAATAATTTTATTTATTTATATGCTGATATAAATATATCATTTTTTATGTATATGGTACCTAAATATTATTTTATACATTTTCATGTGTGGTTAATATTCTAATAGATAAATTACTATTCCTAACAGTCAGATTACTATTCCAACAGTCAGTTATACAACAATCATATAGGTTCCTTAATTACAATTAATATAACTTATTTCATTCATTCTTCATTAACTAATACATTATATCAAGGTTATATTTATTCATTTTAAAATTTAATATTATATAATTAAAATTATATTTTCTTTCTACTGCTTTTCATGAGTGATTCCATTCAACTAGATCAAAAAGATCCAAATTGTCACATTCTTACAATCTTATATTCTATTCATTGTACCACTATAATGTTTTGTAATTCCCCGACCCCAGAATCCTAGAGACGATGCATTATTTTAATACATTTTAAATATTACAAGAAATCATGTCTTGAAGGACCGATCCGTTTTGTAGTCTTGGAATATAGAATACATAAATTTATGTTACATTAAACATTAAAAAATAAAACATAAAATATATAATACATTGATAATTACATTATTTACATATCATAACCTAGTATATCAAACATAATACACTTCTTGGAATCCTGGGAAAACAAAACATAAGAAAAGGGTGAACTCATAAGCATTGTAAGGGTAAATAATTTAGCAGATGCAATAATATTTTATGACAGCATTTGTAATAAAAACAACATTCTTTTAAAGATAAACTTGAACATAATAGAGAGAAAATATATAAAACATCACCATATAAAAATGCACATGGATATTCTAGTAATCAAATAATCACATGAAATAATTAATTTCCTAATGAAGGAATGTCTAACGATGAACATCATTACCACATAATCACTAACTCATGCCAAGACTACAAATAAAATTTTTGTCAAGGCCTTGTACCGTGACACTAATTTGTCTCATGAGACCTTTC
This sequence comes from Viscum album, assembly GCA_963277665.1. Lineage (NCBI taxonomy): Eukaryota > Viridiplantae > Streptophyta > Magnoliopsida > Santalales > Viscaceae > Viscum > Viscum album. The sequence goes on from OY728159.1 coordinate 1,872,287,372, forward strand.
GATGCGTCAAGTGGCTATAGTGGGCCCCTCACGTCAAATACTAAGTCCATTGCATTCCTCATATGAAAATGATGAATCATTACATAAACATTCATTTTAAAACTATCATATGAAATGTCAATAATTCAACCATAAACCATGAATGGTATAAAAATTGAACATCTATAGTCAAACATATCATAAATAATTTAATAAAATATCAATGATTGTATTGTTATAAATTATATTTAATTAATAATAATATCCAATAAAGGTTGTTGTCAAAGTTGAAAATGATTAGTAATTTTTCTTTGAGAGAAATATCACTTTTGGTGAAATCATTTAAAAGTCCAGCATTTATAAAGATATCCATTAAAAACTTACTGTTGAATCAAAGTGTCCCATAGAACATTGAAAATTTTCAGTGGAATTAACATTTTAAAATAATCATTTTCATATAAATAAATCCATAAAACCATTATTAAACCATAGACATTAATGAGTAATACATTGAAGAATAAATATTAAAAACATTTTAAATTACGTTTCAGTAGTAGAGTACATTAAAATAATCATTTTGAAATGTATTTTATGAAACATGGACATGGATAATAAATATAAAACAAAAAATATTTACACAAACAATCTCGGATAATAATGAGATTTAGGAATTAACCCTTACATTACACTTTCCTTTGGTCAATGTCATGATTAACCTCTTGTATAATGAGAAAAATATATTATTAAGTATACCAAATCCATATTCATATTTATTATATCATACATTATTCATTTATAAACTTATAATACCAATTTATTAATTATTTCAATGATAAATTAATATTTCGGTTAATAATCACTTTCTTTATCCTATGTGTTTTAACTTGTTATTCTTGATCGTGTCATTTAGATCCTAATATAAATAATATAGAATATAAAAGTTTATTTATATTTATAATATAAATATTTATAATAGATATATATATGAAATGTAAAACACCATTTAGGGAGACAGTTGGCCATCCGTACGCATAAATGTTGTTTCTGTTTTCATATCGTGTTGAACGGAAGAAAGTGAATATGTTATATGTAAGTATACACACAGAAATATATATATATATACATATATATATCTACTATAATTATTATTTTATATATTACATACTTATTAATAATATATATTTTTATAATCATCATTAAAAATTGAACGTGGAAATGATGCTCATCGCATTGTGGAGACGATAAGTCGTACGTACACACGAGTAATGATATCATTTCCTTACTGATTAAAAGTTGTGGAATTTGATGGTATATTAATATTTATATAGAAATTATAATATTATTTTTCTTATTTATATAAACATTACTCATCATTATATCTATCCAAATAAAATTTTGTTGAATAATAAATTACTCCACAACATGGAGACGGTAAGCCATACGTATGCACGCATCGTGGAATTTTCATTCATATGATGGATAGAATAATGAAAATGGTTATACCATATTTATAATAACATAAAACTATCTAGAAGGTACTTGATTTATTATTTTGGTATAGAAATAACCATGAATGATAAAGTGAAAGAAGAAAATAACTTTGAAATAGGTGATAAGAAAATTACCTCTTATTTCTGTGTTTCCTTCTGATTTGAAATAAATGGATTTATAGGTTGGATTTATGCTCAAGAGAAGTCCTCTATGTTGAAGTGAAGTAAATTGAGGGGAGATTTGGTCAGGGTTTGTACGATCCAAATGGAATTTGGGGTGTGGTTTTTAGAGAAGAGGAAGTATACTTTTATAAGAGAGGTGAGGGTCACTTTAGGAAAAGTTTGAAATATTCTTATAATAAAATAATTTTCTGTTTCTAATGGCTCAAAATTTATTTATATATAATATAAGGTCGTTATGGGTTGAAATCAACTCACCCAATAGGGTTTAGTAATGTTAAGGTCACCATATTAAACCTATATTTAAAATTTAACTCTTAGTTAAATAGTTTAACGTTTACCATATCCTCTTGTATTATTATTATTAATGATTAATAAACATACTATAAAAATCCAAGAGAACATAACGTCTTTCATTAATGACATATATATAATTATATAAGTCCATTGTCTGAGCCTTATATTTTTAGTGTTATTATATAATTTAGTAATATAATATTTTTTTAAAACTCATTTATTTCAATTTTGAAACTAATTGGTATTTTGTTTTATTAATGTCATAAAAATTTGATTAATTAAAAGAAAAATACATTAAATCAACCCTAACATGCCATATTAACTTATAAAATTCTTGGTTTTCATCAAAAGTTTCAATTTATATTTATTTTGATATTTATAGTATCAATTATTTTATCATTTCTTTAATAAGGAAATTACTGCATCAATATTGTGTCATAAATAAATTATAATATTTATTTTCAAAAAATTATAAATTTAATACCATGATGCAGTAAATATTTTTATCTTTATAATGAAGATTTACAGTCGAATTTTTCTTATTTATTACCATATATTAACAATGGATTATTTATTAAACATTTAATTTAAGGCTTTTAACTCTTCTTTAAATAAAATAATAATAAATGTCCTAATATTATCCAAGTGGACCAAAAGTATCATATTTAATTATAAGGTTGATTTTGGTCGATATAAACTAATCCAATATAATTAGGACAGGTGTTAGGGTAATTATAATATTATGTTGAGTAATAATTACTCTATTGACTTTTAACTGCTGTAAATGAAAGTCAAAAGTTACTATTCACAAAAAAAATTTTAAAGCTATTAAACCACATTTTACATACTAATTTAAACCATGTATTTTTTTTTAAATTCAATTCACAGAAGCGGTGATATTACAAATTATGAAAATATGAAAGTGTGCCAACAAGGTGGGTAAAAGACGTTAAAAAATTCTATAAAATTTTATACATAAAATTTTATTATAAAATCACTCCAATGAACAACACTGAAACAATATAGGTATTATATATCTATTTTGAGTGAAAATAAATTTAAATAAAATAAATTATTATTTAAATAAATAGTCAGTTTTAAATAATAACGTAGTGTTTTTCAGTATTCATTAAAAAATGAATGTTTTCAGAAAAATGCCAAAAATTCACCCTAAGATAATTATTATATTAAAAATTAAATAATGAATTATATTATTACAAATTAAAAACATAGAAGTTTCTTTGATTAATTTAAAATTAATTCATGTTGTCACAACAAAAAAAAAACTTGATAAGTAAAAACTATCAAAATATCGACACGTGTTTATGTCAAAATTAAATGTAAAATTACTTATATTGACCAAAATTGTAATAAAGTATAAAAATATAATCTAATCATAATTCCAAACTATTCAATTTCATAATTTAACACTACAAATTATTTTGATTAAAAAATTTGTTTACAATTGAAATTCAGGATTTTTCACTATTTATCAGAATATGAACGTTAGCAGAAAAGTACAAAAAAACTATCCATACTAAATTTTTATTTCCGGATTCTAAAGATGAATTTAATTATATAAAATTGAATATATAAAAGTTTCAAATATTTTTTTTGAAAAGGGTTCTCCATTAAAAGGCGGTAAAATTGTATTTTTTGAAAAATAAATCCTTTATATGAAAAAAGAAATTAATTTCCAAGAATCACATAATATGGATTCTAAAATAATATGGAGTATATAAAATTTTAAAATTTAGTTATTACTATTCATTAATTCTTTTTGAACGTCTAGTTTCGTAAGTAATGGTATGCTCGAATTCGATGTTTCATGTAGCGCAAGTTATTGAATTACTATGAAGAGAAAATATACTGTGAAATCATTGGGAGTTACATTCTATCCTCCTTCAATTAATTAAATCCTTTAAATTTGAAATTTTTCTTCGAAATATAAAATATAAAATATAGAAAATTCCTTTGTGAAACACCCACATCAGAAATTGGGTTAATAAAATTTAATCTTAATAATAGGGAAATGGAAAAGAAAAAGTCCCCACCAAATTGTGATCTCGATTAGAAAAAAAGTTGTTGGAAATTAGAGACAAATAATTGGGAAAAAATGTAAATATTTATAGGGATTAATTGAGTTCATCAATAACAACCAAGATTAAAATTTATGGCCTCAAAGCCATCAATCTATGATGTTTTAAAATATCATTTCTTCAAAAAAACATAAGGTATTAGGATAACTCATTTTTGGTTTTAAGAACCCTTCCCTAAAGTTTAAGAAAAAAATTATTTATAGATTAATAGGGAAAAAATATACATGACAAGTATAGTTTCATCCTTCAACTAATTCCTACCAAAAACTCATATTTCACTCCAAAAGATAACAGAATTCAAAAATACTCTATTTATCCTAATATTATAGGGTTCTAAAAATAATGAATTTATCAATCATTTGTTAGACTATTCAAAAAAAACTACATTATACCAACCAGGAAATCACATAGGCCAGGGGTGGGTCATCCACCCTTGTCCCCCTCCGGTGTGGGTTCAAGTCTCACGGCCTTGCCGGACATGACGAGTTGTCACCCGACATCCAGGTTATCCTTTTCAAAATAGTCCAAAAATAATCTTATGAAATGATTTAACCTTATCAATAATATCTTATGTCAAAATTAATCCATTACATCATTTAAAATTATCCAAAATAATTCATTCCAAACACAGACTCCATGATTTATAAGGAAGGTAAACACAATTAAGATCTTTTTTCCATGTAATAAAATGTGAATACCTTCATCATGTATTCTTTTAAAACACTGTAACACCCTGAATTATCATAAAACCTTATTGATTACATTAATTCTCCCATATTAATTATAGAATATTGTATATACTCTCTATATCAAAAAATGTTGTAAACTCCAACAATAATAAAATAAATAGAAAATTTATTAGAATCAAACTGGTGAAGAATATCGAATATAATTTATCCATATCAATAATATGTTATTACAAAATTAATAGCTCAGTATTAAAAAAATAATATGGTTTATCTTTTCTTCAACCATGTATTTTCCAAAAAGTTTAACCTTCTACTAAATCACTTTTCATAAAACCACATAATCTCAAATACTTAATGAAATAGTACTGTAGTCCAATACATATTTATATCAAAAATTCATATAACCAGTATATAAATGATACAACACTCAAATGAAATAATTCATTAATAACAACATAAGAACAACAGTCATTCCTCTTCATTTGTGGCAGTATAATAACTTGATTATTATCTAATACCATCATTAGGGGCATTCTTGGATGACTTGGAAATTGATTCACATAGTGTTCAAACTCTATGAAGATGAATTATTTTACATTTGAATCCTTTTTCTTACCCTTGAAATCACGTACCTGGTGTCCTTTTTCTCCATAATAATAAAAAAATATCATTCCCTTAAATAATATACTAAGGTGTTTTTTCCAGAGCTACCACATACGGGAAAATCCTTCTTTCCCCTCTTCCCTTTATCCTTCTTTCTATCTACCATAATTTTCCTCTCTTATTTCCCTTCAAAGACACATGACTCAGAAAATTATTTGCATATATTATTAACACTTGATACTATTTCTTCATATGATGAGAATACATCAGAGACTCTTTCCATTATATATGCTGGCTTAATACCATGAAATATATTATCCTTCTTACTCTTTGGATCATGTGTATTATTGGATTTCTCATTCCATCTATTGGGCACCATTTCTAAATAATGGCATATATTATGTTAGTTTACAAATCACAATGCATAATTCCGAAATTGTAAAATACCTAATAGAAATTGAAAATATTATTCATATAATCTATAATAAAAAAATAATGTACTCTTTATGGAATTATTTACTCATAAATCCTTCATAATGCCATGTAATAAAAATGTGAGTTAACCTAAGTATATTCCTCAAGAGTTTCATGACCAAGAGTGCATCAAGGCCCATTGTCGTCTACCAGGGAACCCTTGGTCAGGCCCAAAACTCCATGTTAGAGTTTTCACCCCAAGGTACATCTGTGTCAGAGAATCCTCTAACTACCCGTATCCGGACAAGGATTTATTTCTGGGAAAATACACAAAATCTCTACATTACCAAAATTCTAGGAAGTTCATCTATACTAATCCTCAAAGCCTATCTTAGGATAATTTTCTTTAATCAGAGTTTTTCGTAATATATATTCCAAAGTTTGTACTAAACTTACATTGATATCACCTGTAATTCCCGACCCCAAAATTCAGGAGCCGGTGTATTATTTAAATACATTGTCATGATTACAATGAATCAAGTCTTGAATGACCTATCAGTTCAGTAGTCTTGGAAAAAAGAATACATACATGAAAGTTACATTACACATTCCAAAATAAATCACAACATAAATAATCCATTGATAACTCCATTATTCCCCTATATTACCTTGCATATTAAACATAATACACTTCTTGGAATCCTTGTAAAACAAATCATAATAAAGGGGCCACCTCATATTCTCATTAAGGTTAAATTATTTTGCAGAATCTATAAACATTAAACGCCATACGTGTAATAAAAACAAGAACCTTTTAAACATATGGATGAAAATAATATGGATAAAATAAATCAAACATTACCATATAAACATGCACAAGGATATTCTACTAGTCAAATAATAACATGTAATAATTAATTTCATAATGTGGGAATTCCAAACATCAGATATCATTACCACAAAGTCAAGGCCTCGTTCTAAGACTACAAATAAAATTTTTATCATGTCCTTCTTCAAAGGAAATAATTTTTCTCATTACACATACCGATGCATCGAGGGGATATAGGGTACCCCACCCATCACATTCTAAGTCCACTGCATTTCTCATTTTAAAATGGTCAAAAATAACCTAAACATTCATATTAAAACTAGCATACGAAATGTCAATACATAAACCAAAAACCATGAAGGGTATAAAAGTAACACATCTATATTCGAACATATTATCTATTATTAAATACAATATGAATGATTATATTATAATAAATCAACCTTAATCAAGAATAATATCCAGTAAAGGATGTTGACATAGTTGAAAATGATCAGAAAAACTTTTTGAGGGAAATATACCCTTTTTTTAAATCATTTAAATGTCACACATTTATAAAGGAAGTAAATTAAAATATATTATTCCATAAAAGTTTCCCATACCAAATTGAATCTTCTTAAGTTAATTAAAATTTTAAAACATTCCTATTTATATAAATAAGTCCATAAAACCATTTTGAAAACATGGACATTAATGAGAAAACATTTAGAAGAATAAATATAATCATCATTTAAAATCATGTTTTAGTTAAAGAGTACATTAATAGAATAATTTTGAAATTTAGTTTATAAAACATGTATAAGAATAATAAATATGTCCAAGAATATATTTTCACAAAAACAATATCAGATAATAATGAGATTGAGGAATTAAGCCTTACATTGCACTTTCTATTGGTCGAGGATACATTTAACCTATGTTATGATGAACATTGTATGTTATTAAATTACACCATAACAATTTTCATATTTATTATATCATACCTGATTTATTTATGACTTCATACTACCCATTAAATAATAACTTCCATGTTAAATTAACATATCAAGTAATAATCACTTTCATTATCTTACGTTATCAACTTGTTATTTTTCATAGTATCATTTAGATCAGAATTTAAATAATTCCAGAATATTAAAAATGATTTATATATATATATTAAATTTAAAATATAAATATCTATAATAGATAGATTTGTGAAATGTAAAAGACAGTTTTCGGAGATGGTTGGTCGTACGTACGCATAAACGTTGATTCCGTTTTCATATCGTATTGAATGAATGTAAGTGAATATGATATATACAAGTAAATATATATATATAGTAGAAGTAATATATCATATATTATAAACTTATTAATAAAAAATATTTTTATATTCATCATTTAATGGTGTATGTGGAGATTAATATCAGCGCGTCGTGGAGACGGTCAGTTGTACGTACACACGAGCGATGATATCATTTCATTAATGATTTGAAGGAGTGGAATTTGATGGTATATTAATCTATACAGAGAAATTATCAAGTTATATTAATTATTTATATAAATTTTAATCATCATTATATCCATAAAAAATATCATTGTGTTGAATAACAAATTACACCATGGCGTGGAGATGGTAAGTTGTACGTAAGCCCGAATTGTGGGAATTTCATTCATTGGATGGATAAAATAATGAATACAGTTGTAAAATATATATCATAAAATCACAATATGTAGGTGGTACTAGAGATGTTATTTTGGTATTGAAATAAAAAAGACATATAATTTCAATGAAGAAAGGAACATTGAAAGAGGTGACAAAATAAATACATCTTCATTGGGTGTTTCCTTTTGATTTGAAAAAAATTGATTTTTAGGTTGGATTTATGATCTAGGGAAGGAAACTAGGTTGAAGTGACGGAAAGCTGGAGGATATTTGGGTTGTGTTTGGCTAAGGCAAATGGCATTGGAGGTTTGATTTTAAGAGAAGGGTGTGTAGCCTTTTATAAGAAAGGTGAGGGTCACTTTAGAAAATGTTTGAAATAATATTTTATAATAAAATTATTTTCGGTTTCTAATCGAGAAAATAAATTTATTTCAATGATAATTTGGGGATTGGACTAAATCCTCTCATCCAATAGGTTTTATATAAGTTTAGGTCACCATATTTATCCTATCTTTTAGATTTCACTCTTAGTTATATAGTTTTAATTTTACCATGTCCTCTTGTATTATTATAATAAATATTTAAAAACCATAATATAAAAATCCATGAGAACTTGAAGTAGTCATTAATCAATTATATATCATTATATAATTATTTTTTTTGAACCATATATTTTTTGGATTATTATATCGTTTAATAATATAGTATTTGTTTCAAAAACACATTTATGTCAATTTTGTCACTATTTGGTATTTGGTTTTTGAAAAAACCATAAAAAGTAGATTAGATCAAACATAATACATTAAATCAACACTAACATGTCATATTATCCTATAAAACCTTTTTATGTATTCAAATGTCGTAATTAATTATCATTTTGATATTTATAATATCATTTTTTTAATTATTCATTAATAAGGTAATTATTGTATCATCATTGTGTCATAAATAAATTTAATTATATAATACAGAAAAATTATATATAAAATACCATGATTTAGGAAATATTTTATCATTTTAATTAATATTTTTAGTCTAATTTATCTTTTGTATAACCCTATATTAAAAATGGTTTATTTATTAAACATTGAATTTAACACTTTAAACTCTTCTTTAAATAAAATAATAATAAATGTTCTAATCTAAAATAAGTGAAAAAAAGATCATATTTTATTTATAAAGATGATTTTGGTTGATGTACACTAATCCAATAGAATTAGTACATGTGTTAGGGTAATTATAATATCATTTTCTCCATTAATTACCGTATCTACTTTTTTCCGTGTTAAATAATGAGAAAAGTTAATATTCACCAAAACATTATTTCATCATATTGAACCGAATTTCACTTATTGGTATCAACATTATCTCTTAGTGTTTTTAAATTCAATTCATATAAGAAGTAATTTTATGTTTTAGGTAAATTGGTAGATGTGCCATAGAAGTTGGGTAAAAGACATGAAAAATTTCAATAAAATTTTATACATCTAATTTTATTATAAAATGACTATGATGAATTACATTGAACATTTATATGCATTATATATCTATATTTTCTGAAAATTAATTTAAATAAAATAAAAAAAATTTAAATAAAATGTCGGTGTTAAAGAATAACAGTGTTTGTCACTATTCATAAAAAATAGAAGGTTTTCAGAAAAATACCAAAAAATCACCCTAAACTAATTTTGATATAAATAATTCAAAAATTAATTCTATTTTACCAAATTAAAAACATAGATGCTGCATTAATGAATTTAAAATCAATTCTCATTTCCAAAACCAAAGGGCGAGTTTTTAAAATGAAAAAAACTATCAAAAGATTTACACGTGTTTATGAAAAATTTAAATGTGAAATTACATATAATTACTTATATTTTATTAAATGATAAAAATATCATCCAATTATACTTCAAAACTATTCAAATTCACAATTTAATACTATAAATTATTTCGATTAAAAACGGTGTTTTCAATTACAATTTAGTATTTTTCATTATTCATTAAAATATGAAATTTATCAAAAAAGTACCAGAAACTTATCCAAACTGAATTTTCATGTCCCACATCTAAAAAAGAATTTAATTTCATTAAATTTAATATATAAAAGTTTCAAATATTGGTTTTAAAATGTGTTTGACATTAAAATGTGGTAAAATATCATTTTTTTAAATACTTCTTTGATCTGAAAAAAATTGTTCTTATATAATATCTAAGAAACACATAATGTGGAATCTAAAATTATATAGTGTATATAATATTCAAAATTCAATTAATAATATTCATAAACACTTTTTGAACGGCTCGTTTGTTCATTCATGTTGTGCTCGAACTCGATGTTGCCTGTAACACAACTTATTGAAATATTTTGAAAAGATCGTGTACTATGAAATCTTGGGGTGTTACTTATTCTCTATTATTATTAGTTTATTTTCATACTAATTTATAATTAGTTACTTATAAAAATAATTTATTTTTAATCTATATAATATAATTAGGTAAATAACATTGTTAAAATCAATGGCCAATAAAATCCACAACCTATGTCCATGCATGGGATTTAAGGATTGGTATATTTCCCCCATATTATAGTTGATGGTCTGGGATGGGTATATCATCCGTGAAAAGTGATGTGATGGTATGATCATTGAGATACTATTGATTAAATAATAACATTTCCCTTTGTAGGTGTGTATCATTCCAGGTGGACAAAACGGTAGGCGGGGTTCATCATTTTTATGCATTTAGTTATAAATGTTATAAATGATTAAATTTGTAACTCTTATCTTGATAACTTAAATATTCTCCATTTATGGACTTTTTTCATACGTAATTATTAGAGATCTAATAAGTTCTACTGACATCCTTCTCAGGCATCCACATCACTTTGGTAACCAAGAATATTCTACATGATATTAGGTTCTGGCTTGGGCTGCTATGGTGGAGTAGTGGAGTTAGTTTTGTCATGGAATCGGGACTTTGGTTTTGGATTATTCATGTTCTGTGTCAAGGATTAATTTTGGGATTATGTACTTAATAATCATGGATGTATGAAATTTCGACATGTATAGTGTTCCATCCATTCATTATTCTATAGATTAATTGTTATTTTTTCCTCTTACCTATTTATCATTTTACCATTTTATCATTTAAGGTTGCGATTTCATTTATTTCCACTTTTGTTAACTCAGATATGTGGTTATAGTATCACAACCACACCAACAAATACATTCAATATTAGTTTCTAGCCTATAATTTATGTGGAGGCTCACCTGAGGAATTTCATCTTTCCACTAGATCAGCATTGATTAGTGGTCTATGGTGGTAGAAAACTATAGATATACTATTGGCTTTGATCTTTATGTTATTGTGTTTTCAGTTCTATGACATGATATGGGGTGGTAATGATGCCCTAGTCAATGGCATGTGTTTCTCTCATTACCTCTTAAACAAGATTTTGATCAACAATAGGGTTTCCTCATAGGACATAAACACTACACCCTCCAAGTGAACTATAAGAATCATTTGTGGGGCATGGTACTATGTTAAATATAAAATAGATACAATAAGAAAAGTGGATAATCTTGGTCTGAACAAAAGTAACATAATAAAATAAAATATATAAGATCACAATTCAAATGAAGAAGAACACTTATAAACATATCTCAGAAACATAAGAAACATTTTGATGAGATACATTTAAGATCATGTTCAAAATATACCCCTTATATAGCGACCCAAACGTTTCTTACATTAATATTACATTATTTCAGAATAAAAAAAATTATATTATTAAAAATATGGGATCCACAGGTTTAGTGTATTGGAAAATCTAGGACAATACATAGCAAATACAACATCAACCATAAACATTTATTTAATTTCTTCTTCTATATCTTCTTATTGGCACTTGTCCTCTCTTTAGTACATGTGGACACCTGAGGATATACATAAAAAGTGGTGAGCTAAAATTAAAGTATTAGGATAGATAATAATAATATAGAATGGGGTGAGTATAATCTAACATGGGAAAAAGATCATGATTTTGAGAGGAATCATAAATATAAGACTTGAAATGTGTCAATGCAGAAAAATGAAACGTCATGTCTTGGTGATTAACTACTACACATACATGTAATTCAATCTAGAATCGTATTCACACATCATTTCACATTCACTCATGACATTCATCACTTTACCCAATGCATTGGAGGGCTGTATAATTCTAGGTGCACCCGTCACTTTGAAACAGTCATATTGCTCTATATAATTCCAGGCGCACCCGTCACATCATAACATTATAATTATCCTTCTTTCCACATAGAATACATATAAAAATTTAATGTAAATAAAACATGTAAAGGAATGTGTTTCATCTCATAAAAACACATTCATATACTTTGGGTTCCCAAAAGAAACATAGAATAACATATATGTTTCAAGAACCGTTCACTTTGAGTGACAAATAAATGTGTGTTCTTAAAAGAGGAGTTCTTTGGAAAAAAAATTTGTTTTACATAAAAACAAGTGAAAAAATTTATATTCTATAAAAGGAAATACAATGATTATGAAATTATCTTTAAGGATTAATAATATCAAAAATTGAGTGAAAGAGGGAGAACCTGAAGGATGAAAGTTGGGTTCGAGAGTTTCCCCTTACCTTGTATCCAAATGCTTCCTTCTCTTTAATATCCTGTATAATGACATTATATTAATTAATTATAAAAACATAACCTTTTGTACATTAATATGGATTATTATGGTTTTATTATGTGATTTTATGTTCCTTTTGATGAGTTATAGAGTTTAAAAACATTGTTCGGGATTGATTGTTTTTATGGTTTTCTCGAGTAGTTCCCTTGTATTCTTAAATTGAAGTTCAGGTAGAACATGGGTAAACATCCAGAACTGATATTTCATGTTATTAATGATATTACCAGAGATTTAATGATCTTATAATTAATTATATTATATCCATATGGATGTAACATTAGATAAGAATTAAATGATGACTGTTTGTGTTAATTTTAGTGATTTTTTGATCATAATGAACTTGTTTTATTTTATCACTAGAAATATGGTCATAAGTTAGTTACATAACCATAAATATGAGATAATAAATATAACATGTTCTGGTTCAACCATAAAAATGGTTTCATAACCAGATCTGAAGGTAGAAATGGAAGAAGAAAACTTGTCATTCTTGAAGGTGATAAATTAACACCTCATGAACAACATTCTCCTTAAAAAAAGGAACAGGGAAAAGGGGTTGGAAGATATAATATCCAATTTTCATCATAAATTTATTTTACATGTATAATACTGGTGTTACAATACCATTTGGATGGGTATTGATCAAGATATGAACTTGAACATGAAAGGAAATTAAAGGAGAAGATGAAGAGAAATCACCTCTTAAATCTTACTCATGAGATCCTCCTTATGCAATCTCGGATTGGTATTTTGATGATAACATAAGCTCTTGAACGTGGTATAGGGGCTATAGAGGAAGTTTGGTCTGAGTTTAGAGAAGTCTTGGAGCTTCAGAGGTGTGAGGAAATGAGGTTTTGAAGGGTAAATTTTATTGTGGATGGGAGTGGGGTTTCCATAATATAAAAATCATTAGTTTACTAATTTCACCTAAGAGAAGGAATAATGAATTTCAATGACCAATAATAGTAATTTTATAATGTTATCCTAAACCAATTGGGCTTACATCAGCATAACATCACACATGACTCTATAATTAGCTTATTTAGCTTATTTTGTAAATTATGGTGTTTCATTATTCATTAAAAATTAAAGTATCTCAGAAAATTCCCAAACATTTACTCCTAAAATTTCTCAATGTGTAGAATCCAAAAATGGATTCCATTTAACAAAAATAATTTTCTAAATATTTATAATTTAATATTTAATTAAAATCAAAATTTACTTGAAAAAACAGTTTCTAAAATTACAACTGATTTTATAGTGCTTTAAAAAATTTTGTACGGTCTTATAAAATTATTTGAAAACTATAAGAAATTGATTTGATAATTAATGATCACATTTTAGGTAAATAATTTTTATTTTAAATAAAATAATTAATTATAATTAATTATTTATGACTTACAAAATACCACAACGTTTACTAAGGTCAAATTATCACTTTCTAAGATGTCTAAATTATATTTAATTATTCATGTGGAAGGATACTCTTATGTTGGTTGATTTAATATTCATAAGGGTCATATTTCTATGAATAAGGGTATGTTACTATTAAAAAAAATATATTTTTGTTTTATTAGACTCCAAAAATCATCTTAAACACACCTGTGTATTTCAGATTATCAAAATTCCAAAAACAGAAGTGACTAACTTTTGTTTAGAGGTCACCTAGCACCTAGTAGTAAATTATGTTGTTTTTTGATGTGAATTTATGATATATTTATAAGAAGGAAATTTCCATTAAAATACTCTAGGTCATTATATTCTTCCCCCATTATAAAATTTCTCCATTGAAATTTAGTTTTACACAAATAGGTGAGGGTACTTCTCCTTCATTTCCTCTTCCAATACCCACGTTTCTTGCTCAAACTTATGGTTTCTCCACAACACTTTGACAAGATGGGTTGTCCTGTTGCGTAGAACCTTATCTCTTCAATCCAGAATCATTACGAGCTTCTCCTCATAGGAAATATCATCTTCAAGATGTACCACCACTGAGTTTAGTACATGTGTTGGGTCTGGTATGTACTTCCTCAAGAGTGATACGTGAAACACATCATGAACATGGGCCATATTCGATGGAAAGTGAAAGTTGATAGGCCATAGCTCATATGCAGTCAAGGATCTCAAAGGGGCTAATGTACCTTTGGCTTAGTATCCCATTCTTCCCAATTTTCATGACTCTCTTCCATGTTGTTTTTTGTAGGAAGACTTTATCTCAAACATTGAACTCCAAGTCCCTTCGACGGTTGTCATCATAGATCTTTTTCCGAATCAGAGTAGATTTGATGTGTTTCTCGTTTGCTTGAACATTCTATGTCATCTCATGAACAAGTTCAGGTTCAAGTATCTTTCATTCTCCTACTTCATCCCAAAATGTTGGAGTTATACATCAATTTCCATACAATTCTTTATATGGAGCCATCTAAATAGTCGAGTGGAAGCTATTGTTGAATGGTATCTCAATAAATGGAAGATGTTGGTCCCATCCACATTTGAATTCTTGAGAGCATGCTCTTAGCATATATTCAAGAATTTGAATAGTCCTTTCAGGCTGACCATTAGTTTGGGGGTGATAGGCTGGGCTGAAATTTAATTCAGTATTCAAAGCAGGTTGAAGCATCCTCAAAATTTTACATGTGAACCTTGGATCACGGTCAGAGACAATCGACAGTGGAAATCCATGCAGTCTGACCAGTTCCATTACATATATCTTTGCAAGTTTTCCAAGTGATAGATCTTCCCAAATTATGATAAAATGTGCAGTTTTGGTGATTCGGTCACCCACAACCCATATCACATTATTTCCCTTTGATGTCTTTGGGAGACCCATGAGAAAGTCCATAGTAACATTTTCTAATTTCCAGATGGGTATAGGCAATGGCTCTATCATTCCATTGGACTTTTGTCACTCAGATTTAACTTGATGACATACTAATCACGTTGATATATATTCCACAATCTCTTTCTTCATGTTATACCACCTGAAGTGTTCTCGAAGATCACGATACATCTTGGTACTCCCGGGATGGATAGAGAAATTTGAGCTATGTGCATTGTTCAATAGATCCTTCTTTATCCCGTGTGAAGAAGGCACACGAAGCCGCGTTCCAAACAGAATCACACCATCACTGTCAATATGGAACTCTTGCATCTTCCCTTCCTTTAATGCATTCACCCTCTATTGTATCTCAACATCATCTCTTTGTGCTTCCTTATTCTTCTCTTGTATGGATGGTTCCGCAATCATTTGGGAACGGTAGGATGTATCCCCTGCACTTATTATTTCCAAATCCATTCGTTGCATATCCAAGAAGATATCGTCTTTGTAAATCCACTGTATGGATAGAGTATAATGTTATTTTCTGCTTATAGCATCAGCTACCTTGTTTGCCTTTCCAAGATGATAGTGAATAGAGCAATCGTAATCCTTGATTATCTCTTACAATCTCCTTTGATGCATGTTGACTTACTTTTGTGTGAATATATACATTAAGCTCTTGTGGTTGGCGTATATGTCACACTACCCCCCATAAAGGTAGTGCCGTCATATTTTCCAAGTAAATATCAAGGATTCCAACTATAGATCATGAGTCGGGTAGTTCTTCTCATGGATCTTCAACTGTCACGAGGAATTGGATATCACATTATCATTTTTCATGAGTACGAAACCCAAGACATTCATTGAAGTATCACTGTATATCATAAAACATTATCCAATTTTTGTAGTTTGAGTATAGGTGCAGTGATCATTCTTCACAGTATCACCTTGAATATTCCCTCAGATTTTTCCATATAGACATACTTTACCCCTTTCGTTGTTAACGTAGTTAGTGGGCTTTACAATCGTGAGATGTTTCTCAAAAAACATTTCCAGTACCCAGCTAATCCAAGTAAACTATGAAATTTTGTGACACGAAAGGGCCTGGACCATTACTCAATCTCCTTTGTCTTTGAAGGATCCACATAAATTCCCTAATTTGTGATCACATGTCCCAAGAATGTGACTTGCTTCATCTAAAAGTCACACTTTCTGAACTTTTCGTACAAAATCTACTTTATTAATGTCGCCAACACAAGTCTTAGATGTTCTTCATGTTCATCCTTGCTCTTGGAGTAGATGAGAATATCATCAATAAACACTACCACAAATTTATCAAGGTAATATATAAAGACTCTATTTATCAAATCCACAATGGTTGCAGGGGCATTAGTAAGTCCGAAGGGCATCACAAAAAACTCATAGTGGCCATACTTTGTATGGAAGGTAGACTTATGAATATCTTCCTTCTACACCATTACCTGATGATATCCAGAACGAAGTTCCACCTTTGAAAAGTATTGAGATCCTCTTAACTGATCGAACAAGTTATCCATCCTTATTCTTCACAATGTGCACTATCTCATCGCAAGATGATGCACTAGGTCGTATGAACCCCTTTTCCAGATGCTCTTCCATCTTCTTCTTTAACTATTTCAGTTTTATAGGAGCCATCCTATTGGGACATTCAAGATAGGAGTAGCTCCGAGTATGAGTTCAATTAAGAAATCTACCTCATGATCCGGGGGAATTATGGGTAACTCTTTGAGAAATACATCTTCATAGTACGATTAGCATTTCCTTATGGTTGACACTTTCCTTCTACTCAGCCATTTGCGGGAGGTATGCTTCTTCCTAGGGAATCAACACACACACCATTGAAGGATTTTTCAAAGGATATTCATGATAATCCTTGAATTTGTAGAGGAGCATGGGACGGTTTGGAATATGAAAATATATTTCCTTTTCATGACAGATGATATGTGCTCCATAGAATGCGAGCCAATCCATTCCCATTATAGAGTCTAGTTCCACCAAGGGAAGTGTTACGAGATTCTCCAGAAGATTCTACCCACATATGCCAACAAGAGTGGAGTCAAACACTTGGGTTTCACTGATTGCACCACTTGGTGTTTTTACAGATATCTCTACTTCAAGGTTTCGGGGCTTCGATTCTATTATTCTACGAAACATCCAAGATATAAAGGAATGTGTAGAACCAGAATCAAATAAGACTTTTTCCATTCTTGAATGAATATAAGGTGTACCTTGTACGACATCATTATCATGATACACCTCCACAGTAGTGATGGAATAATATGTCCCTTGTTATTTTGGCTTTGGTGGTTGGTGACGTTGATTACCCTCGAGCACTCGAGGTGTAGTACACTGACATGCCTAGTTCCTTAGCTCCCTACAGTTGTAGCATTAATCCATGAGTGGTTCTCTCCTTTCATCAGCTACATTATCCTTCTTTTTTCGTGTCTTTTCAACACTCTTTATCATGGTGTCCTTCTTTCCCACACTTGAAGCACTTCCCCGTCACTTTAAGGAAGTTCCCATGGTGCAACTTCCCTCATTTTAGGCATGTGGGTCGTTGAGTTTTCATCCCACATTTCTCATTAGTTCCCCTAACATGAAACTCCATATTTTTTTTCATATATCAAAATCCGTTGGACCATTCTCCAAACTCCATCTTCACATAGAGAGCATGTCGAAAAACTTCATCATAACTACCAACGTCTCTAATTAGAAGATCCTTTCGAAGGTGTGGTTTTATTACACTAATGAATCTATCAATTTTTCTATCATTGTTGATAAAAAAACCCGAGGAGTACCATGCATGCCTTGTGAAATGAGCTATATAGGATGTGATATATTCTCCTTATTTTTTCTTAAGATCTATAAAATCTATCTTCAACATCATACGAAGAGTTCATTGGAAATACATATTAAGAAACATTATCTTAATGTCTTCCCATTCCTCCTCATCAATTTTCTCCCTTGACTTTGTGTTCTTAATGAAATCCCACCATTGATCAGCTTCTCCCTATAGAAGATAAATGGCTAGGGTAACCTTCACCATCTCAAACCAGTGAATAACAGAAAAGATCTTCTACATGGAGTTGACCCACTTTTCCGCAACTAGTGGATCAAGAGATCCACAAAACATCAATGGTCATTGCTGCATAAAACATTCGATAGCCATTTGGTCCCCCATAGGTGAAGGAGGAAGTTGCCCATTATTATGGATATTGTTCCTAACCTGAGATAATAGGTTAAGAATCGCCATGATTTTTTTAACTCCACCTCTAAAATCATTGGGGATGTCGTTCGGGAAGTTGTTGCATTGGCCATCGCAAGAGTTGTTGGCCTGATTTCCCCTAGTTCCCACCATTTTCTAAAATAGAAAATGTTAGAACTAAACATAAGTAAAAAAGTCATGAATAACATATTCATTTAAACAATTTATACCAAAAACATAACATATGGGATCCCTATGTAAATATTATTGTGTTTATATTTGTACTTAGTCTCATGCTAATGGTTTTCTCTGGTGTTCACTAATCCTAATTCCCTAATTAACTAAACCATTCATCTGATACCAAGTATAGTTACCCAACCATTTCTTATATTACTATTAAATTATTTTAGGATAAACAACCTAATATTATTACAAATAGAGGATCCAAATTTTAGTGTCATGGGAAAACTAGGACCATACAAAGCAATTAAAACATCAGGCATTAACATTAATTTAATTTATTTTTCTTTAGCTTCTTATTGGAACTTGTCCATTCTTTAGTACATGTGGCCACCTGAGTATATACATCAAAATGGGTGAGCTTAAATCCCATTAAGAGGATATATAATAAAAATATAGAATGGGTTGAGCATAATCATAACATGAGAAAAAGATCGTGAACATGAGACGAAGAATAAATATAATACTTGAAATGTGGAAATGATGAAAAAATAAACATCATGTCATAGTGGTTAACTACCAAAAAAACTTTTGAACCAAGCTATCAACTTGTTTACACATCATTTCACATTTACACATGTGATTCATCATTTTACCCAATGCATTGGAGCATTGTATCATTTCGGGCACACCCATCAAATCATAACATTATCGTTATCATTCTTGCCACATAGAACAACTATAATAAATGAAAATAAATAACTCATGGAATGGAACGGGTTTCATCTCATAACAAAATTCATAAACATTGGGTTCCAAAAAGAAAGAGGGAATAACATACATGTTTCATGAACGGTTCACTTTGAGGGATAACTAAAAGGTGTGTTCTTAAAAGAATATTTGTTTTGAAATACATTTTTTCTGACATAAAAACCAGTGGAAAACTTGTATATACTCTAAAAGGAAAGAAAATGATTATTAAATTATCTTTAAGGAGTAATCATATCAAAAATGGAGTGAAATATGGAGAACTCTAAGGATGAATGTTGGGTTTGAGAGTTTCTGCTTACCTTGTATTTGAATGCATCATTCTCTTTAATGTCCTGTATAATGACAATATATTCATTAATTAGAAATATAGAACCTTGTATACATTAATATGATCGATTAGTGTTTTATTAAGTGATTTTATGTGCCTTTTATGAGTTATATTGTTTGAAAACATTGTTCGTGAATGTTTGTTTTTATGGTTTTCATGAGTAGTTCAATTGTATTATTAAAGTGATGTTCGGGTAGAAAATGGTTAATCATAAAAAAATAATATGTCTTGTTATTAATGATATTACTGGAGTTTTAATTATCGTATAATTATTTATATTAAATCCATATGGATGTATCATTAGATAAGAATCAAATGACAATTGTTTGGGTTAATTTGAATGATTTTTCATCATAATGAACTTCTTTAATTTTATCACTGGAAATATGGTCAGAAGTAAGTTCAAGAACCATAAATAGGAGATAATACATATAACATGTTATGTTTCAACCATAAAAAAGGATTCATGACCAGATCTGAAGGTATAAATGGAAGAAGAAAACTTGTCGTTCTTGAAGGTGATAAATTAACACCTCATGAACAACGTTCTCCTTAACAAAATAAAAGGAAGAGAGAAAAGGGGTTGGATGTTATAATATCCCATTTGAATCATAAAATTAGATAACATGTATAATACTAGAGTTACAATACCATTTTGATGGGGAGATATCAAGAAATGAACTTGAACTTGAAATGAAATTAAAGGAGAAGAGAGAGAGAAATTACCTCTTAAATATTATTATTGATATCCTCCTTACGGAAGCTAGGCTTGTTATTTTGATGAGATAAGTATATCTTTAACATGGTATAGGGGATAGGAAGGATGTTTGGGACGAGTTTAGTGAAGTCTTGGAGGTTTAGAGGTGTGAAGAAATGAGTGTATGACGAGTGGTTTTTATAGTGGCGGGGAAAGGGGTTTCCTTAATATAAAATTTTTTAGTTTGTTAATTTCCCCTAAGACAAGGAATAGAGATTACTCAATGACCATGAATAGTATATATATCATGTCATCCTAATAAAAATGGGCTTACATCAGCAGAACATCACACATGACTCTATAATTCTCTTATTTTGATTATTTTGTAAAATATAGTATTTCACTATTTATTAAAAATTCAAGTATCTCAGAAAAATCCCAAAAATTTACCTCTACCATTTATTCACGTGTAGAATCTAAAAATAAACACCATTTTTAAAAAATAATTATCTATATATTATTAATTTAATATATAATTACAATCATAATTTTCTTAAAAACAATTTTTGAAATTACAATCGGGTTTATAGTGCATTCAAAAATTACGCAGGGTCTTGTGAAATTATCTAAAAACAATAAGAAATTGACTTGATAATAAATGAAAACATTTTAAGGAAATAATTTTTATTTTAAATTAATTAATTAATTATAATTATTTATTTATGAATTACAAAATACTAAAATGTTTACTAATGTCAAATTGTCACTTTCTAAGATGTCTAATTTTTATTTATATATTCATAGGTATGGATACTCATATGTTGCATGATTTAAAATTAATAAGGCTCATATTACTATTCATAAGGGTAGGTTACTACTCACCAAAATTATTTTTGTTTTATTTGACTCCAAAAATCATCTTGAACAAAACCGTGTATGTCAGATTCTCAAAATTCCCAATACAGAAGTGACAAACATATGTTTAGAGGTCACCCAACACTTAGTAGTTCATTATGTTGTGTTCGCATGTGATTTTATGACATATTTATAAAAAGGAAATTTCCATTGAAAACACTGGGTCGTTAAACCTTATTTCCCAAAAATCCAATCTCTTGTCTACAAAAACATCCCATGACAAGATGACAATAGAAATAATTACTATATTTGATACCATTTTTTCATGAACCAATATAGGACATCCTTTAACTTAAAACCCAATCCATTCCACAAAATTTCATGTTAGGATATCGCGATTCCCACAGGCTGGAGACAAACATATACGCATCACTAATTGACATTGTGAATGTTTTATATTCAAAACGTCCTGAGGGATCTTGAGATATCTTATTATATTATTTTGGATAGGTTCCCTCAGTTTACCTCTTATTTTTGAAAATTCCACCCGGAGGTGATGAGTTCTAAAGTAAAATTTTCATGGATTATAATCCATTGATAAATGAATATATATATATATTGAAATTCATATATTTGAGTAAAATATCTATTCTGGAATCATTGATTATAGAGGCTCTTAGGATTTCTATGTTAGACGGGTTGCATTTTCTTTAATCAATAATTTCTAGTCCTCTATTAAAATGTGTCCCTTTGGTGACATGGTCGTATGATCATGTAAATAACATATTTATTGGTTTGAGGTGGGTGAAATTTATCTTATATAACCAATAATTATTTAGGAGGTTCTGGAATTGATTCATTTTATTCATTTTATTCATTAGCGACTGATAAATGAACAGAGTTGCCATAAATTTTATATGGAACATCAGTGTTGTCCTATGAAATATTTGTTAGGCGACCACATGTTCATGAATGTACAACCCTAATTGGTTCACCATTTGTGATAAATAATTGGGTTACACATGTGTATTATTTTGATCTTAGTTTCTATATAATATGGTTCGAATTGTCATCATCGATCGAGAATCAATATCTTGGTGTCTTGGGAAAAACTGGTCAGGTACACAATACGTCTAACCATGAAAAAGCCCAAGAAAAAAGATTGTCAGTTTGGCTATGGGTCTAGAGGTAGTTTCATGACTAGTGTATAGTTTTTAAAAATATGAATCTCTTCCAAGGTAACTATGATTTTTATTTTTATGTGGTATGTAGAAACAAAATAGTTATCATGTAGTTTATCTAACTATATAGCCTAACCATCTGAGTCACACAAATTTCATGAAATTTTAAAATTACCGTCCTCTAATTTCTAATTTTTAACCGTAGTCTCTTAAAAATCATTCATTACCTCGAACCCAATATTCCATGACATTCAAGGCAGTTCTCCCTTTGGTATGTTATCAATTCCCCTCTGATCAGGGTGGAGTTTATTGAAGCATGTTCTAATTCCACATAATTTCTCCTCCTCCTTCTAGATATCTCCTTCTTCTATTTTCAAATTTATGTTTCAAACCACATAAAATATAAAATGGATAAATCTAGAATTTTTTTTGGATAATTTATGATGTTTCATATGGATCTAGTCCTGAGAGGATCTAATCTATTTGTTTCAATAATTTTTTTTAATGGTGACCAAGTTTCCTCTATTGGTGAGCTAGGTGTCCCTATATAGTGGTCTATCACATGGAACTCTTTATTGTTCTTATTATTCCCTTTAGATATTATTATGAAAAAAGAATTACTTGATATATATATTATATAATTTCTTTATTAATTTCCTTTTTTTTAAAATATTTTTAATGAACTATTTATTTTAAGATACCTTTTTTAACTTCATGTGTTTGATGAAAATACTAAAAATTGGGTTTTATAATCAATTTAATTTTCACTAATGGGAGAGTTAATTAATTTATAATTGAATTTTTTTTAAACTTTTAATCACGATTTACATGAATATTTAGAGAAAACATAGCACATAGTAATATTGGGTGTGTCATGTAATGAAAATATGCAAAAATTAGTATGTATGGCACTATTATGGGTTTTTGTTGTGATACCAATATAAAATGTAATGAATTAGTATCCTTATGATTATCATTTACATCATTTATAATTCATTTCATGAATTATTTATGTATTTATATAGGATATAGTCCATTTTTTTCTTTGAGAATAATTTAATATGGTGACATTTATTGAAATGATGATCACAACTCTATATTATAGATCATTTTGATTATTTACCATTATTTATATTTTATAAAACATTTTCATATTCATGGTATAATTCAATACAACATGTTTTAATTGAATTTAAATGGTATTTGGCAAAAAACTTAAATTAAATTTCGTTGTGAATCATTTATCATTTTATATATAGAACTAACTATTACATGGTTACATATATTATATAAATTCATAGTTATATCCTACTAGACATTTGTATCACACTATACATATGCATTTATGATACAAAAAACCAGTTTTATTGCATAAAGGTAAAGGTAAGGGTGTCATGTTGATTGAATACAACTGTAGTTTGATGTTTTTTCATGGGGTTTTCGGATAGAGGTGATGGTCGGCCACATCGAGACATGGTTTTTTGTTTCTGATATCAATAATTTTTCATTGATATGTTATGTCTCATGGTTGCTTACATTTTATTCCATGATGTATTTTTATATTTTATTGTTATAAATGAGATATTTTTGAGTTTTTATTTCATAGTGAAATCATTCCCATGGTTATGTATGTTGATTCCCATGTTATTGTCACTATGCAATGTCGATCAGGAATGTTATTCGGGCCTTATGGAGAACTAGATTGGGTTCCATTTCCCTTTTACCCAGTTTAGTTAAGTAAAATATAGTATCTAAGGATGTTTTTTGACTTTGGGGGTGGTTTGTCGACTTGATTTTGGATTATTGAAACTCAAGAAGTATGTTTGGAAGGTATCCATGATAGTTCAATTCCAGATCTGGCCCCGAGTTACCATGGGGGAAAGGGATTAATCATCTATCTTACGTGAATGATTTTGGATTTATTCTTATTGACCATGAAATTTTTTTCCACTGTTTGTTTATGTTATTAATTTCTATTCTTGAATTTCATGATTTTATTTATATATGTATTTTTATGCTAATCATGTTTTATTTCGTGTGTTTAATAGATAATTCCTCTTAGAATGATCTCCTCGAATCAAATGGAAGGACCTATATGGAAACACATAATGGAAAATCCTTCACATGACCATGATTTAGTGTAAATAGTAATCCAAACTATTCGTTACATGGTTCAAGTGGTTAATTGAAATCAATAATGGATGGTGGATCGTTCTTCAGAGTTTACCAGACAAATTCCCCCAATCATATTCTATAACAAAGGAACCCATGAAACTGAAGAATGGATTGAGAGAATAGAAATCATTTTCCACTTATTGGAGACTCCATAGGGTTATAGGTTAGCAGTTTGCAATTTTATGCTTATAGGGCCTGTAATGAAGTGATGGCATTCCATCAAGAATGTTTAATTACATGAGGACCTTTAATGGACCACTATAATGAAGTTCTAAAATTAGTAGTTCTATAAAAAGTTGTTTTGTGTATAGATGGATCAATAGTTTGTTAATATGGATCATGAATTTTATTTAAGGATGGATTATTCTACTAATTTCATTGAGTTGGTTAATATATCCCTATAAATTTCACTAATACTACCTCATGGATATAAAATTTCAGATGGATCTGAAGCCCAAGATTTGATCGATGATTATTCTAATATTTTTACCAAATATTAAAAAGGGAATTGATGATGATACTATAGTTATGGTTGACATATCAGGGAAGATAGTTCATATTGTATATTGTTTTTGAATCAAAGGATATTTATGGTGTGTCATATGTTCAAAAAAAGAAGCATATTAAGGTAGATTAGTTTATATTAGGATCAGTTACCAGGGTGTATTACAGACAATAATATGTTGTTTACTAATAATATAGGGGACCTGGCCAAAATGAGCCTAACTGTTTGAGGACACCCAAGATTTTCCATCATTATAGAAAATAAAATAACCTTATGAATTTTTGAATACGATTATCCCATGGAATTAATGTCGGGACCAACCATACATAATTCTCTTATGTTTAGTAAAATTTAGTGAAAGGTGATGGATATAATTATCAGGAAAAGGGGAATACTCATGTATTAAATAATGTAGGCACTGAGGATGGAGGGGATAGAGTTTCTGATAGGTTCAATGTTTCTTTCATCCTATATACTGTAATACTTGTTTGATACTAGTGAATATTATTATTTTTTATCATATTAGTTGATTGATTTGATGTGATTATTTATGAAACTTATGTTATTTATGATTTATCTTTCAACTAATTAGGGAAGTAGTAATGATTATGGATTTAAATGTTTTGAGTATTAAGTTCTGATATTAAGCCCTGAAGTTGTGTGTGATTTACTAATTATTGATCTAGATATTTTCAGCCTCATTATTGTCATGTATTAGATGGATATTTTTAAATCATAGATCAATTTGTATCATATTTTAGTTCAGTTCCAATCTATCAATGGGGTTAATCATCTCTTTAATGGTTAGTGGGATCCTTGATCTACGAGATTGGGTACTATTGTTTTGATGTTGGTTTCCTAGAAAAAACTGATATGTATGTTATTGTTAAATGTATTCATTTTTTGAGAACATATAAAATATATTACCAAATAATGATTATTATTCTACATGAAATAATTTGTAAACAATTATTGGGTGTACTCATCATACTGAAAGGACATACAAACTACCATCTATGATGTTATCCAAGATGTTTCATTGTAGTATTCATCAATATAATGTCTACATCTAAATGATATATTTTAACATGATACAAATGATAAAATCATTTAGGTGTAGAGACTCATAGTATGTTGAGACACTTTCTCATCATGTACACCATTAGTAGTCTTCAGTACATGAGACTATGAGAATATGAAAATCTAATAAGAAATCCAAATTTATATGTGTCATTGGATATTAAAATATGTGTACATGTTTAATATTAAATATATTTTAATATTATTATTAATACATGTCATAAATCTCGTGTTTTGACATATTTATAAAAAATATAATGACAGGTGCTCATGGTGATGTATGATAGGTTGGGTGTGTCATGCGTGATATTGTATTAATAACTAAATTTTTTAATGATTTATATCATTTATTATTTAGTTGATATAGAAATCTCAATCCCTATTATGGGAATTGAGATTACTCAATATGTTTATAGTCATGTCAGTGTTATCTGCAACTTAATTTCTGGAAATTCCAATGAGAAAACATCGAGCATATATCTTGATATCACTAGCATGTAACATGATTGATTAATGAAATTTAGATAAAGGGATTTTATTGCATGGTGTGCCTTTATAAAAGGTTTCATGACATTGAAAAATTAAAACCATTCTTTATGGGATCCTTTTAATTTTTTTATATGATAACATTTAATTTAGGTAATGTAGCATAATGCCACCGAGAGAGGTCCCTATAGGATCACCCACCAAATGTATTTGGAACCAATGTTAAATTATATAGTAATTTAACATATTAAATAAATTTTATTTTCATTCTTGGTTTAATAATTATCCATTTTGGGATGATCATAAATATATTCAATCACCAGTTATTCATGAGAATATATATGTGATAATTTTTTAATAAATATATATTTTACAGGTAACTGTATTGTCAATTCTGTGAATATAAAACATATATTTTTTTTCTAGAATATTGACAAAGAAAAAAGTAATAAGTTATTAAATTATCTGAATATATTAAAAATAACTATTCACAAGTTTTAAAGAATATGAAATTTATAAATTTATTAGTGAATATTACAGTGGAATATACTTAATTAAAGAAATAATTAATATGTAATGACCAATATATATTGCGGAGGATTGTAGAACTATGTTTAATTTTATGGTGAGAAATATCATATTAAAATTTAGTCCAAAAGTTTTTCATTTTTTATTCAATAAAAATAGTATTTATGTTATCTGCATGTTTAGAGCATTTAATGTAAATAAAAAAAATTAGGCATGGTGTTCTTCAATATTTATAAATATAATAAGATTTATTATGGAATCATATATTTTCTAAACCTACCAATATATAAAAAAGGTTATGAAATTTTGTGACAGGAAATAGAAATATTCATTTTTTATTCAAAGAAACATCAATAGACAATCCACTCAGTCAAGAGAGAGATCCCTCCCTAAAATGATCTCAAAATCGTAGCTTAGTTTTACTCCTCCAATTGAGAAAATTAATTCTACCTTGAAGGATTTAATTTTGATTAATATCAATCATTGCAAGTGATAGATTAATCCATGCTATCACCTATATAATTTTATGGTGATGATCAGATGCTCATGGAGCAAGAGTGGATCAATACATGGGGGAATATACACATAATTCTTATATCTCTACAACAATGTGACAATATTTAACTTCTTATTAATCAAATAATAAGGAATTAAACCTATAGTAATTCTTAATTTAATAAACTAATTATAAATCATATATGAAATGATGATCTATTCATGGATTCAAGGAATGAATTTGTTTCTAGTTCTTTTGATATATCTAAATAAATTGTTAGAAAATATTTGTTTGGAATAGGACCGACTGCATCAATTATAACCCATAACATTCAAGTGGAATCAATGGAATAACATAATAATAAAAATTTAGTAATTATATTTTTATCAATTATACACAGTTTTTGTTAGTCACTCACATTTAGATTATTCGTTCATTAATTTTAATTGTTGCTAATTTTCTTTGGCATATTAGTTAGATTGGTTCATGTTTTCTATAATCATAACAAGATTAATAAAATATTAAGAAAAACTGGAGATGGAATGACAATGTATTGATATTTTTTTCAGGTAGACACTGATAAATGATGTGTTACCGAACTTACACACCATATACCTATGTTAACCACACATTGACTTATTCCAGGATACATGATGTGCTATATAGTAATAACATTCATCACATTTTGGGAACATTGTGTGTTTATTGATCTGGCCTATTACATTCTATGCCAGACCACAAGGCGTGTAACTCTACTACACACCCACAGTTAGGTGGGAATATTAATAGTAATGGTTTGGATAAGTATATGTAATACCACTATGTGATACTGGAAGTTTTAATCCATCATAATATTACACCTTATAACTACAATACTAATCATGTAACTCAAAAAACCATGCATATGAAGAAGATACCAAGAAAACATGTTCATTACGCTGATGCATTAAAAAAATAACACACAATGTGTAGGTGATTTGTACATTCCATATAACTTTTCTAACACAAACATTGAGACCCTAAGAACTGATCTTGGAAACATATCAAGAATGGAACATGGATTGTAACTTGTTAGTATATATTTTCAAGTCTGTTGGTGAAGAGAATAATTAAATTGAAAACATTATAAACAATTTAATCGTTAAAAATCTATTTTAATTGTTTGTGTTAAATATGTTGATTATATAATAATGATTAAATATTTAATAACTAATCTATTAATTCTATATAATTATCTTTAATAGGATGAAAATTTGGTTATTCTTCATATAAAATTTATGATGGGTATCTCCATTAGATTTAAAATGGTAAATAACATAAATATAACTAATTATTTAATTGAATTTATTCAATCAATTTAATCATAGTAATAAATAATGAATTGAAGTGAATGATAACTCTTCTAATTTGAACTATTTGTTACATGTTCTGGACAACCATGATCAAATACTAGCCTGTGTAAGTGATTGGATTATTAAATATATCATTATGTTGTTTTTTAATAAATTATTAAATTGTATAATTGTTTGGGAATCATTCCACTCCTCTCATTATGTACGGGTTTGTGTACCCATACTTTCTTTCTGGTAAAACCTTGATTAAAAAATCCTTCGGTTCATATCACATATGTGTGAGTAAGATTCTTTAATTTACATAAATACTAGGATATTGATGGTGGTACAAGTTTGGATCCTTATTGAAAACAGTGACATCCATTTTCTTTTTAATTTTCCGCTCTATAAGTTTCATAACATGGAACACTGAGATTCCAGAGTATAATAATATACTATAAAATATTACGATTTAATTGTGACCATAATTACATTGTTTCTAATTTTGGTGAATTACTAGGAAAAAATAAATTTTTAAAAATTTGTAGTATAGTTATATATAATTAAAATTTTTGTATTAATTCATAATAATTATGTACCGAATTTTCAGCAATATCATTTTATGCTGAAAAATATGTATCCATTAAAAAATATTTATTACATTTTACGTAGAGATATTCTAATTAATATTTAAAAAATTTAAATTATATTTAAAAAAATTAGAATCATTATTGAAATATTCATGTCAATAATAACAAAATTTATTTTTTTTCATTTTTCAAAAATGTATTTTTCTTCATTGAATAGAGAAAAATGTCCCTTTTTTTAAAACTGTTATTTTTTAATCAAGTTATTTAAAAGTATAATTATATTAATAATTTTTTAAAGTATCATAATATCCATTTCCCATAACAATATATAAATTATTCCAAAGTATTCAACATTAAAATATATTTTGGAATAACCTCATTTTTAGGAATAAAAAATTTTTAAAAAATTACTTTCACCAATCTTAAAAATTTATGTTAAATTTTACTTCACCCAATTCTAGGAATTGAATATTAAAAACTGTATTCTATATTTTTATTCAAGAGATTCAAATTTGGTAAATATTATCCTTTATTTAGGATGATAAATAGTAATTGTGGTAAATATGTTTCACCTAGGTACGAGTAAATCTAGTGATTAAGGTGAAAAATGATATTAGGGTTTAAAATATATATAAAAGCTTCTTTATTTCTATTTATTAGTATATTTTCACCATACATATTCAGTATTTCAATATATTTAAATTTTTTTTCATTTCACGTTGATAATTAACTTAAAAAATTATACTTAATGAAACATACAAAAGTTCACTCTCTTTGGCTTAATGTTCAATTCCATACTAACACATGGATAAAAATTAGTGTTTGAATAATATTATTTATTTTTTGGAGGATAATAAAATTATTTTTATAATGGAAATTTATTTATAATATTTAGTTGGTATATAATTCCTTAAATTCCTATACAACATTGATTTAGTCCCTATGTATAATGTGTAAAAATCAATGTAGGTAAATTTAAAAACATTAAAATTATGGTAATTTTTAGTTGTGGAATAAAAATAATTTTATAGTTAATAATTATGTATTATTGATGGTTAAATGGGTTATATTTGAATTAAATTTCCTTCCACAGGTCATTAATGTCATATTCTATGATTAGTTCATAAAATGACTTTAATAGTGTTTTCGGATAAATATATATTATTAAATTTATTAAAAATACCAAAAATATTGAAACCTAAAATTAGGAAGCTAAATCATCCAAAATATCATCCCTTGAACATTTATGAGAAAATTAATTCATCATAAATATAATTATAGCACATTATTAGTGAAAAACACACTATCATGGTAATATTAAAATTTGTGATCAAAGGGGATAAATAAGAAGATATGGTTAGACTAAGAAATTTCAACATTATCCTATAGTAGCTTCTAATTTCTTCCACATAGTTACACTATCACATAAAAGTTAATTTATTAGGATTATATATTTTTCCTATTGTTATGTGTGTCATTTCCTTCACATTAAAAAGGCACCACTTCTCCTCTCTTCTAAACTTGACTGTGAGCCATTCAAATAAAACAACTGAAAAAAACCATTCCCCAAAATCCTTATTCACATTATATATATTTTTATCATCCCAAAATACATACCCTAAGGTACATAAAGAGTGTTCCAAATAAGGATCTATAAAGATGGAGTAAGCATCTTAACAGATCTTTTTTATTTTAATTCGTTTACTACCTCCTTCAATTATATCCTAAACAAGAAAATAATAATAATATCAGTATATCTAATTTAATAATATTTTATTATATTAATGTCATAAAATCTTTTATATCCTTTAAATACTATTTAAAATGAATACACTACTCGTGTTTACGTATGATATATCTTCTCTACATAGTGGTCTAATTTTTCTCTCATCACCATTTTACATGGAAGGGTATAAATACATAACTAAACAATAAATATGATAATTATAAAATAATTTTTCTATTATTGATATAATATATCATTTTACTTATTACCCTTCTATCACTAAAAAATCATAACAACTCTCATACATATGTGTAGATAACTGCCATCTTAATGCGATATGATTCATTTTTCCTTTCATCCATTAATGTATGATTCTATATAAGTATATAGTTAATATTATACTAATTTCATTACTAATTTTCCGAATATTATAAAACCATCATCAGGAATCAAGGTTTAAAATTTATTAATTGAATCTCACATGAAAATTGATATTGTTAACACTCATAAATGTTGTTTTTAATAAAAAAAATTTAATAAATTGTTCTTGAATTGTTATTAGTGGTTCATATATGATATTATAAGTATGTATATTTACTTTTTGGACATGAAATACATTTTAAATTGTTATACGTGAGGGTAAAATCACTTATGTATCAATTCACACCTAAGGTAATTAGTTTTCTTCCAAATATTGTTTTATTGAGATATGGTTGATGTTATGAAACTATTTTTGAAAAAGAGGAGTATATGATGGCCCTTTATCATTTTATATCATGAATATATCTTAATTACTACTTTTTAATGTAACCACTCAAATTATTCCATCTAAATGTGGTTGATTCAAATGTTACCAAACTAACAAGGGTTTATTTCACTATGTATTTCTTATTTGGGATTGTTTATGATTATGTTTTTATAGAGGGAATTATATAATAATTAAATATTAATCCCTGAAACTTTTATTATCCACCACATATTTTTTGGGTTTTCAAGTATTGGTTCCTTTTTATCTTCTCCTGCACTTAAAATACATAAATAATGTTTAAAATTAAAAACACCATTTTTTATTCGGTTGCAAACCATTGTTTCCCTTATCCTTATATTATTTAAAATGTTATCACGAATTTTTCAGGTATCCTCAAATGATTTGTTAATTATATTTCTTAATCTTATATTGAATTTTTAAATGATTTTTTTAAATAAAATATTCATTTATATTTACAAATAATTAACATTTTATAGAAGAAATAAAAAGAACCATTGTTTTACTCAACACCCCATGAATGACTCTTCATGACATCATGAATAATACTTTCTTAAATGATTATGATACTTTTTTCTATGGTTCATTGTAATAATATTTCTTCTATTAAATTTTAGTAATTTTTAAATTTTAGTTATTTTATTTAAAAATTAAATGAGTATGTTTCTCAAGATATATTCCAATGATCATTAAAAATTATTTTCATTTATGTAATCATCCATTAATGAATCAAATTATTTTCTTAGAATATACTATAGTGTTATAATATAACATAATTTTCAAGATGGATTAATATAATTTTTTCTATGGAAATTCATTATTTTGCATATTATTTTTATTTCAATATGGATAGTAATTCATTATTAAGTTATGTTGATCAAATTATATTGTTTATTCATATAACAAATTAATTATAAATTTTATGTGATGGGTGGGGACCGAAATTATATATCCCATTGATCTATCTATAGGTCTCAATAGAATAAATAGGTATTGTATTTTTTTGGGGAATTACCCATTTATCTAATATGTATTAGAAGAATGCATTGATTGGATGTTTATGATATCCAGTAATATGGATTCCATAATTATGAAATTAGTTATTGATAACCATGTTATTTTTAAAATATTTATGATATCCATGGATAATACTCAATTTCATGTTATTATTTATATAGAGTTATTTGATAATTATTTATTCCTACAATATTTTTCATGTATTATTTATTTATGATAACATCTTCCTTAAACATTCTATTACTCAGATTCTATGATTACTCATTACTTATGTTCCCTTTCATTAATATTTTAGGATTTTTTTTATATGAATTATATACAAGGATATTCTAAGGATAATAATGATGTTATAAAAAAATGTTAATTTTTATTTCTATATATTCAAATATAATGTGATATTTATATATGTCACTATTTTACAATAAATATTATTTTATTTAGCACCTTTGGTTGTGATAACCTGTATGTAGTGGAAATTTGAAAATGTTACCAATGGCTCATGGCTACTAGTGTTAAGGTTCTTATTGTTTGTATTATATAAAGGCTAGTAGAATCCTTAGGAACTAGATTTGTGCAAAAATAGAATATTTAATACAAACCTACGAAAAAGATTGTGTATATGTATAATTGTTGGACAATATCATTAGGTTTTTAATAAGGTAAAGAATATGTCTTTTTCTTAAAAATAAATTCATTTCTAGATACTACAAATTGATGAGGTTTTGGCATAGATGGATCCAGTGGTAATAGTTAGTCCTGTATATCTAAACTATTATTCTTGTGAATGATTTGTTATGGTATATTCCATCTTGGACCATTAATTTTCTAGTTTGTGGTTGGAGAGTTATCAAATGAGACTAGAGGAGGTTCAATAGAGGTTAGAGCTATATGTTGATTTATACACTGTAAAATATGATTGTAAAATAAAATAATTTGTTTTATGTCTTGAGTTGGTAGTGCATTAAGATATTTAAATAGTAAAGGGGTATACCTGAAAAGGGGTTTACACCATATGATGTGGATTTATGGTGTATGTTTATTCAAATCTGTGGTGCCCAATTATTTAGAATAAAGGGGTTTATTGCTTTAATATTGAGTTTACTAACTGTAGTCCATGAACCCATAGAACTTATAATAGAAATGATGGATTGTGCTATAAATTAGGTGAATTTTATTCTATATGTAGGGTATTTATTTTGAATTCCATTCTCTTTTGTTCATTACATATCTTTTTTTTTGGAAAATCCTTGGCATTTTTAGAGGATCTTTTAGCCCCTCCCTATTTTCATGATCCGTGTTTTAAATTTGTGACGTTTTGGTGATTTAAAGTGAGTTCTACCTTTTATCTATCTTATTTTATTATGTAATTTCATTAGTGTTATTTTTCACCAGTGTTGATTTATTTTGGGTGTGTTTTGGGAAACTTTTTGAGGATTCTTGATGTGGTATATTTTGTCTCATCATTTCCTTGTATGATTATAGCTTGTGGGGTTTTTCATCTTCACCCATTGATTAAAACAGAGACTAGAAATATTCTTTGAGGTTTGGGTCCTTGTTATTTCCTTTTTAAAATGATATTTTTTTATTGAATGATTTTTATTTCCTTTGGTTGGATATTTAGGGATCTATTAAATAATAAAATTAATTTGAAAACCTGAAATCGATAGGTATTGGGAGATATCACATAATGTAATTAATTGATGTATATTTTTTATGTAATTGTGAATTCATGTTTCCAATGATAAAAATAACAGTCATTGGGAGCCTTTTATTGATTTATCTATTATCCTGTCATTAACCATACAATGTTTTTTGTGATCAAACAATGAGTTAAAGGATAATGAATGTATATAGTTTTTATACACATTTTTCCCTTGAATTTTGTTCGTGTGATAATAACAATTCTAAATTAAATAATTAATGTGATGAAATCATTTGAATAATTTATATATGTTAGGATGTTTGCTATTTTGTGTCCTTTTTCCTATTTTGTTTCCCTATGTGGTTTGTGATATATTTTATTAATAGATGTAATCATATAGGCTATTTTATGTGAGGGAATGTGATGTCATTGTTGGTTGGGGTGTATTGAATGTGGGTTGTTTTTCAATATGGAGCATGCTAGAGTGGGAGTGTAGAGGTTGTGATTTCAAGTGGTGATGATGTGGAGTGGTGATGTGTGGTTTTGGTGTGAGATGCATTTTTTATAAGTGCTTTATATTTGGATGTGGTGTTGGGGTTATGATATGGTTATGATGGATTGGTTTGAAGTTGATGGTGCATGTGAAGTTTTGCTGTGGTGGTTTTGTGAGTTGGACCTATTATTATCTAGTGTGGGTGTGTTAGTTTCTGGTATATCCATGGAGTTATTTTTTGTGATATAATGAAACAAAATATGATGATAAATAAAAATTATGGTCTAAATATAAGTGATTGGTATATGGATTAAATGAATTGAATGAAATAATTATATATGTAATGTTGAAATGAAATGACTAAATAATTAAAAGTGGATGAACCTATAAATGATAATGAGAAATGTTTTATGGTAATTTGTGGTGGTGTAATGTTTTGTATATAGGGTAGAAAGTGGTTTTGATGTTCTATGTGTTGAATAATGGTGGTGATGTGGTGTGAACTAGTGAAGTTGATGTGAACAAAATGGTTGGGTATTTTTTCTATCTATATATCTCGTACATTTTTGTTATTTTTATACTCAACCCACCCATGATGGATAAAATTAATAATGATCCAAGGATTTTGGTTGCAATTGGTTTCCCCAAGATCCATGATAGTGGTGACATAGATGGTTTGATACCACCTCTTCCTCAGTCTTCCTTCAACAGAATTTCTGATATATGTTAGTGTTGCAGATTAACCAAAAGTGTTATCCTAGGTTTATATAGATGATATGTGATATGAAGAGGCCGTGATGTGATGTGATATGTTGGGGGGGTCATGTGTTGTATGATGATGTAATAATATCTATATTTTTCATGTCTAATATACCCAAATTCTATTTTGTTGTTGTTGAGATATGGTCTGAAGGCCCATGTTTCTATGGGAATGGTGGGATGTGGTGGCCCAGCTATCTTCGAGTGAGATGTGGTATAGAGATTACATATTATATAGCATCAGGATAGATTATTCCAAGGTGGGGTAGGATGAAATGATTCCTGAATCATATCATAGATGGATCGGGTGTCTTTAGGAAAGATGTGATGCGATGAAATGTGATGCTATATAGTTTTATGTGTTATGATGTGTATGGAATTAATGGGAATATAAGATATTTGATGTATGGGAATGCAAGAGACAAATAGGTGGATAATAATAAAAAATTACCCTTCCTTTGTTTTGATTTGAACTATATATTATTATATTGGATGCATTATTTTTTGAGTGATCCATATTGAGGACGAGTTTTTGTCAAATGAACGATATAGGGGCTTGTTGGTTCTATTAATTTATCATATTCACATTAGTGAACTATTTTATAATATGCATGTTATACCAAGGCTAAATACCTACTTTTATACCTGTTATGATCACGTTATGTATATAAATTATTTCTCAGGATTCTAGGAGGGCATTGGAGAATGATATACACATTACCACCTTGGTTATGGAGCTGATAGTGTGCCTCTACCATAGGCCTTTTTTATATTTTCAATCATTTATATGAATTAGTTTTACATTATTAATGCATTGTGGGATCATTTTTTGTTTAATTTTGTCGTCTGTTATCTTCTAGAAATTATTGGTGGCTATTAATAAAATTTTCTAATCCTATGTTATTTATAAAGGAAAATGACTCCCATAATGAGAGTCTTTTATACTGTCGGTTCTAGTTTCCCTCCTAAGGATTACTGGGGGATTGAGTCAGGGGACATTATCTCTCTCACATCACTACAAATTATTTTATAGGATGAATTTTTTTAATAGTTGTATTAGAGGTTCTAATTGAGAGATAGGAATGAATATATAGTTAGGAACATTGTGATTTTTGTGGGATTGTATATAAATGGTTCAATTTAATATTTTTGTGTGTCATAGGCTAGGGTGACCGACAAGGATATGGGATCTTTGGGACCCTGTAATCTACTCTGCAAATTATGAGCATAGTTCATGAGAATATGAGGTGGAAATTTTTTTTATTGTAGATACCTAGTAGAGGTAAATCAATCACGATTGATTTTTTTTCATATTTAAATTGAGTTATTGGGAAATATAATATGAAATAAATAAAAATGATTACTCAAAATTTCATGATTTGAGACATAGGATGTTATTCATTCATTTTGGAAATGAAACTTGTTTATCATCTACAAGAGTATATTGAAGTTGAGTTTCAATGGTATTATATAGATTAAAATTGGAGTTTTGAGTAGATAGAGGAATATGAGTCATGGAAGTGGTATTTTAATGTCTTTTTGTGGTAATGATTTTGAAATTATGATGGGTGTCAATAATTTGGAGATAATATGATAGTTGGAGGAGATCAAAACCACTTTTAGTCTTATCCGACCAAGATCTGTCTTATAGATGTTATTTCATGCTTTTTAGAATTACGAGCTACACATAATTGGTGTAAGTAATATCATGGAAACATTAATTAGGTATATTTTTTGTGTCTTGACTTCCAATGTGAGACTCAAGGAGTGTTTTTATCATATATGATGATGGAATCCAAGAAGAAAAATATATTTTTCAATTAGTAGGGGAGTCTGAGTGTGCTTGAACAAGGGATAAACATTAAGGACCTCATTCACATTTCATCTACAATTTTATCAAATGAGGAATATAGATCCTGACACATGTAATAATATTTATTCCCAGCGATTAGGTATACAATCAAACCATTTATTCAACC
Organism: Viscum album; assembly: GCA_963277665.1. Taxonomy (NCBI): domain Eukaryota; kingdom Viridiplantae; phylum Streptophyta; class Magnoliopsida; order Santalales; family Viscaceae; genus Viscum; species Viscum album. The sequence goes on from OY728159.1 coordinate 1,872,325,960, forward strand.
AACATATATTGAAGTGTATAAAACATATTAGGTTACCGAGATGATAATTAATATGGGGATTAATCATCAAGATAATGTCTAATTGGGTTTCTCAAAGAGTAGGGATTTAGGTAGAGGGTATTGGGTGTTTAGGCATTCAAGGTAAAATCTAATGGGGAGATGGCCGAATAAGATTCCTTTTCAAAAATCTGGGTAGGTGAACTCAATAAAGAGGTATGGGGATTTTTATTTTCAATATTTTATTATGGTGGAATGGAACACCCCCATGATCATTTTTAGGATTCTCTTGGGGGCTAGAACAATGGTGGTTGTTCATGACACAGTTGACTACAGTAGTAGTTTCCTACAATTTTTTTCATTAGCAGGTACCACCAATGATTCTTAAGTAGCTAAGAGTAGGTTGATATTGTCAAAGGAATCATCATTATGCTCCTATTCTATGGGGACCTAGTCCATAGTGTGTTCTTCGTGAAAAAAGTTATAGTGGTTTAGGAGTATGGTGTGTCCAGATTCCCATATTAGAGGAAACAACTCTAGTAGAGATAAGAGTTTTTTAGTTATTATTATCTAATTCTATACCATTTTTCCACATTGTATGATTCAAGATCCTCACACTCCTTTGCTTCTCCTAATTTGGTCTATTATTTGTGAATCGATTTTGAGACACATCCACTTACACGATGTGTTCTCTACAATGGTTTGAGGCCAATATGTTTTATTTGATGTGTGATAGGTATGTATACATGTGATGTGGTAACACCAATCAGTGAAAAAACATCATTTTATTGAAGATACTTAAATATGATTTTATCCTCATCATGGATTTTTTATTTCCAATCATTCAGTCATCAACACCTTTTAGTGGATAGTTACATTTTTCAATGAATTGGGTCATTGGTTGACATTTGATTAGGAGTGAGGTTATTGGATGTGTCTTAGGCATATGGAATATATTTTATATTTTTTGAATTAAAATTCATTGGAATCTCATATGGGGGTGTTCCAAGAATCATAGATGTGTTCCTAGACATTTTTTCATATGAGGTTATGAAACTACCCCTTCAACACGAGGTCTTGTTTTTGATAGAGCTACATCCAATACCATCTCTGATATTAATGGGTCCCTATCAAATGGTCTCCATAACATTATGTTGGTTTAGTTCACTGGATAATGTTATGATGTAGAGGGGTTTCATCGAACCCAATGTGTCACTGTGGGGTTCTCTATTGTTCTTCACCAAGAAGGAAGATATTATTCTTACATAGTTTATAGGCAATTAGTTGATGAATTAGGTGAAAGTCAATAAAATTTAACCTCTTACAAGGGAAGATGATCTATTTGACATACTGAGAGAATCTTGATGGGATACAATGATTGACATGATGTCTTGATATCAATATTTAATGGTGAAGAATGATTATTTTTTGAATACTTCATTCATGTACATGCATAGACACATTGAGTTTGTAGTATTGTCATTCAATGTAATAAACATACGATCTATCTTCATGGGGATCACAAAATACATATTCCGTGAGTTCCTTGATCAATTCATCATCATATTAATGGATCAGTTCTTGAAATATTTGAGATCAGATGAGGATCATGTTGAGAATATCAGAGCTATTTTTTAGGTCCTTAAATTCCACCAACCCTATATAATTTTTTATAATTTTGAGTTGTCGATGTGAGAGGTATGTTACCACAAAGATGTGATGACTCAACAGGGTGTGAATGTATGATTATCCAAGACCGAAATTGTTGTTTCTTAGGAAACACCCATGTACGTGGATGATTTTTGCAGTTTCGTTTGGAATCAAGGTTATTGATGTATTTTTGATCCCAAATTATCTTTGATAGTGGCCCATATAACAACATTGGCTATTAAGGACTGTGTTTTTTTTGGAGTGATCTTTGTTAGATAATTTTTTTTTCGAGAATGAGAAGTTCATTTGTGCTCTATTGCATCGGTTTTTTAGATGTTTTTTGATTAATTTTTTTTGTGATGCATCCCATATGGCTTTGGGGTTTGTTTCATGTATTATATGGAAGTAATATATTATGGTTCTAGGTAGTTATATCACCCTTAGATTAACTATTCCACTGATGATCAGGACTTGGAAAAAGATTTGTTTGCAATAAATATGTGATAGAATTGCATCATTGGTGTGTAATTTGTAGTTTCCATGGATCACAACATCGATAAATATGTCTTCTCTTTGAGGAATTTAGATCTATGATTGTATATGTTGATTGAGTTTTCTTTGTTATCACAATTTCGAGATATATTGTGCCTTGGGAAATGGGAATGTGGGTGTCGATGCATCTAATTAGAAGACCCGAGGAGATGTAGTTTGTGAGTCTTCTAATATTATGAAAGGGATAGAGGATATTGTAGCAATGCATATTCATAATCAATAGAGTAGTGTTCATGGTAGTTTTTATCATATTATTGTTATCTTTTATTCTATTTAGAAGTAATTGGAATGTTAGTGTGGAAACTCGAAGATCAAGGTGATGCATGACTGTGTCGTCTTTGGTGATTCCCCTAAGGGATGTTTAGAGGATGGTCGAATCTTGATGGGTTTTTAGGAGATGATGTTTGTTATATTGGTGATGCAATATGGTGTTCTCTATGTTTTTTATAGATCACCATTAGTGGTAAATCATGGGGTAACCATGATTCAATGTAATTTTAGGAGACATCATTGTTGTGCAAGGATGAAATGATCTGTTATGGTGTTTTTTGTGAGGTGACGTGTTTGTCAGTATGTGAATATAATGAAACATGCTTCTAGAAGATTATTTCCACCCTTTGATATTATTATGTGAACAAGGAATGTCATATTTTTTTACATAATAACCATATTACCTTGAGGTCCGGGATATTGTGTTTTATTTTGGGTTCTAATGGACTGACTAATGAAGTTGAATCATTTTCAAATGATACATGAGTTGAGCATTGTGGTTCTTTTGTCATGGATGTATATGGAGGATGTGGTTACACTTCAACGGGTGCTGAGGACCATCTTCTCTGATCATGTTCCTTATATTACATGTATTCTCAAGAGGGTATTTTTTCATGCATTTGGCTCATATTTTTACCTTGGAACTACTTTCAACCCTTTTAAATATGGGAAGATAGAGTGGTTCATCAATATTCTAGAGTATATGATTTGATCTTATGTCTTAGACATTTTTGGGTCATGTGTAAGACACATGAATTTGGTTTTGGTTATGTAAAATAGTAGTTATCACTCATCCTATGGAATGTATCCATTTTAAGCATTATATATATGGTCATGTCATTCTCCATTGTGTTGTACATAGGATAGTGGATTAATGTCTTTATTTCATGATGTTGTGTAGGGAATGACTAACATAAACCAGTTGGTTCTAGAGAGTACATGTGTGTTTAAATACATTCAAAATGGCTATTTTGATTGTTGGTGGATAAAATTTGAGTTTTAGTTGGGGGATCATGTGTTCTTGAGTGTCTCACATATACGAGGGAAGTAGAGGTTTGTAAAGGGTAAGATTTTTCCATGATTGTTGGACCCTTTCAGGTGTTTGAGGTGTTGGTGAGGTGAAATACTGGTTATCATTGACACAAAGGCTATAAAGGATCAATGATTTCTTACATGAGTCCCATATTTGTTGATAACTTCATGATGACTCCAATGTCATAGAATGGGGAGACTAAGATATTAAGGATGATGTAAAATTATTAGAGAAACAATTAGAGATATATAGAGATGATTCTACCTTGATGAACCATTTCATCGGTGGACATTTTATGGATAAAATTTTCATATAGGAGAGTCCTTTGGAGTGGTAGGTATTGATACCTTTATTGTAACCATATTTGTTTGTATTTTTTATTTTCGTTATTTAGTTTCAATGATGTGACATTAGAAATTATTGTTTTATGATATTTCTTGTTTATTGTAGATGTGTGATGAGTTATGTTTGATAATAATTCTAAAATATAAAAATGGGAGGAATGAAATACTAATCAAGACGGGTTATAATCATAAGTGATTAAAACATTATGGGTGAGCCATTATTTCCTTAAGGGAATAATATATTTAGATTGAATTTTTAATTCCCCGATATATGTGCTTAAGGTAGTGATGTGTGTTGGTTATGTTAGCGGTTTTCTGTAGTATGTGGAGGATGAGATGTTGACATGAAAGAATCTGAAGAATTCGGTTTAATATTACTAGTATCAGATGATGTGATATTTTGATTGGTGATATTTAGTGATATGGATGTATAGTGATGTAGTTGTGTGGTGATATGGTTTCATGGGATGGTTTGTGGGTGTTTTAGTTTTGATGGTGCTAGAATTTGAGGTGAAATGTGATCATTAAGATGTACCTCATGGGGTGGTTATTCTAACCCCTTTTATTTCCTGTGATTAGTTTAGATTAGCGAGGAAAATAATTGTTTAAGAGGTATCTAATGTAATTATACATACATTTCCAACCTATTACTTTGATGTTTTTCTGCTTTTAGAGTGAATGTAGGAGTATTAAAAAGGTTTGTTGGAGGTTATAGTTGAAATGGAACTACATTTTCCCTTTTACATTATAAAATATTATTTTATGATGTATGAAATTGTTTTATATCTTTATTTGCGGGTTGTTTATAGCTCATACATGGTAGTGGGTGGTGATGAAGCCAGAAAATGATTTATGGTGTAAAATTATTCCATATTGTGGTGTTAAATCTTTTAGTATAAAATGGGTTTACATATTAGTTTTTTGTTTTTGAATGTCCAATACACGATCCCATGGATCTATAAAAATTAAATATGGATTTAAACTATAATTTAATAAATTTAAAACCTATATATAGGTTTTTTTCCTGATGATTATCTTCTCATAATATCATTCATTCTCACATTTTTGGTGAACCGTAGGTTCCTTTCAGATGATATTCTAGTACATTCCTCCAATTTTGATATATTGGTTTCAGTGGTGGTGTTTTGTGGATCCATGAGTAATTCTTCCTTTTATCATTATTATTTAATTATGTTATTCCAAAAGAGATCTACTTCAACTCTATTTTTTCATTTAGTGTGTGTTTTTTTGTGATGGTTTGACGAACCTTGATGTGGTATAGATTGAATCTTCTATTCCTTGTGATTTTTTTATTTTTTGGGCAGATTCATCTTTCATCGTGGAATATGGCGAGACCATAAAGCATCATTGAGGTAGAAGATACCCGTTCTCAACATTTTTACATGTTATGTGTAAGGATTTCAATATTTTACATTCTATTGGAAGGATATTAATTGTCATATTAAATAATATAATTCATTGAAATAAATGAAATTGATGGGTATAAGTAGATATCTCATTATTTACTACTTTGATATTAATTTTTGATGTTATTGAGCATGCCGGCTGAAAATATTGAAAATAATGGCTATTAAGAGCCCTGTATTCATTGTGGCTATAATATTGCATTGATCATTATTGTTTTTTTCAATAATTGAACCACGAATAAATGTATAATGAGCTTATATTTTTCAAATAAATGTCTTCACACTGTACTTTGAATTGCCTGATAGTATCAATTTTAAATTAAATAATTTATGTAATGAATGACCATGAAGAATTTGTGGAAGTCAGGATGTGTTTTGGTATTTTTGATTGTGCTTCTAGGGTTTACATGTTTGGTTTTTGGATATGGTATTCTGATGGAGGTAAACACGTGAACTATTGTATTTGTGTGGATGTGATGTGGTAGTTTGTTTCCAAGGATGCGACATGTGCAGTTCCATGATGTGGGATGTACTGGTTGTGGTGCACAGAGGGTGTAGTACGAAGTAGAAATGATGTGGTATGATGACGTGTTTTTATTTTTTTAGTATTTTTGTTGTGATATGATATTGACATTGGGATTTATGTTTTTGGGTATGAGATTTTTTGGCCGGTGTGGTAGATTGATGAATATGGATGTGCAGTGTAGTAGCTATGGTTGTATGAGTTGGACTCGTTGTTGTATGGCCCGATTGTCCCTAAAAAAGATAATTTTATTCAATATATTATGATACATGAAAAAAAATGTTTAATATTAAAAAATATATTTATTTAAATTTAATCTGTCTGATATCTTACAGAACACACAACTTCGAGTGAAAATCAATTGTAGTTTAGTATACCGTTATAACCAAGATGTTAAATTGGTGGGTATCACTATTAAAAACTATATTAGGATAATAATATTTTTTTACTGGTGTAAAAAAATATTCTTTGTTACATATTGATTATAAATAATATAAGAAATAATTTAATGAATTTTTTTTTGAGATACATTATTTTTTCTAAAAGATGTTTTAGTCGCATTAAGTGATAATAATATAAAAATAGATTTTAAAATTTTTAAAAAATTATCTGATAAAATGAAATCCAATATTGATATTATAATATAATTATTATCATAGCATGAATTTTTGATTTTTTTTGAAATGTGACATTTTTCAAGGAATAGTGAAAAATAATAAATTTTATTTTAAAACGTTTTTTTGTTCATATTATTAGAAAATTAAAACTATATTTTATATTTTTTTATCTAAAATTAGTTCAATTATATATCTATTAATATTTTTTTAATTTTTATAATTTTCATATTTTATTTTTATTTGATAACTTTTTCATCTTTTGAATATTTTCTATTTGAAAACCAGCATTCCCATCGCATTTGTGGGATTAATTTGAGAATAATTTTTTCCAATTCTATAAATTGAATTTGATAAAATGGATTCAATATCTATAATAAGAATAGTTAATATTTTTTAATATATGCAACTTAATTTTTTATCATAATGAAAAGTTAAAGCAGAAAAAATTAATTATCGCGGTTAGGGTAAAAATGGATTTACGTGGTGTAAACTAAAATATAACAGGTAAAATGATATGAATACTTTTATAAAATATATTTTGTGGCTATATTTTGAATTTATCATTTATATAGATATAATATACTATTTTTATAGCATTTTATGTTGTGAATAACATGGGATCACCTTTTGACCAAATTTCGATCATATAATTTCTAAGGATCTAAAATAATCCATTTTGACATTTTTAGCATGTGAAAAATGTGTAGACAATATTTAATTAGAAAAAAAATTATTCCACTTACCTATCTTATAAAAGGTCACCCTAAACTATCTTATTCTCAATATAAAACATTTTTGGTTAAGTATACAGATATCCAAATCACTTCCCAACTTTCAATACCTCATCCAATAAGCCATATTTAGGTAAAAAGTCCATCCAAGAATTTATTTTTGTGATATCCTTTGATGGTTACCCAAATAATAAGAAATGTTTTTCAATGATTATTTTTAATTTATATCTTCCTCCACCTCCTTAAATTATATTTTAAAGATTATTATATAATTACCTTTGTATATTCTCTATACGGATATTTTTTATAGTTATGGGAAAAAACTTCAACAATACCCATTATCATTAATTGGGTTATAGAATCATCATTTGTTTTCACAGCGAAGTACTGCCTGATGAACCAGATCAATTTTTGTCATCATTACAACCTATCATTCTTGGTACCTATCATTCTTGGTTATAAAGATAGACATAATATATATATATATATATATATATGAAATTTATAATATAGTTATAAATCCTGAGTAAATATATCATATATAACTTATTTACCATCCCTTATATAAGGGACACAATAACATCGCTCATGTGTAACACCCTGAGATTTTATGAGATATATTCTTTTTCTATTGTACACTACACCAAGATTAGCTTGTGCTATGCACATCACCGTATTAGCTTGCATTATACCCAACATTATTCATGGCTCGTGTTACACACAATTTCATGTTCTTTTTGTGGAAATTATTCTACACAACATTAAGTGTAGATTTTGTTTAATGTATAAATGAAATAAGTTTTCATTATGTTATACGCAACACCAAAGGGATATTTCACTACACACAGCCCTGAATTGGCTTGCATAACACGCAATCACAACTTCCCTCGGCAGCGTGTGTAGTACGCAATACTGGATTTCACTAAATAACGATATGTTATTAAAATATTATATAAACTAGCAGTTATGAATAGTAATACCCAGATTTTGAAATTTTATATACTTTATTATTCAAAAGGACTTAATTTTTGGATTCGGAATATTGGAATTAGCCAAGGGTGAATTTTTTGTATTTTTCTAAAAACACTATATTTTTTATGAATAGTGAAAACATTGAGTTATTGGTTAAAACCGACATTTTATTTAAATAATCATTTATTTTATTTAAATTTATTTTCCATAAAAACATATAGATAATACCTATATACATTCAATTTAATTCATTGGGTTCATTTTATAATAATTTTAGATATATAAAATTTTATTGAACTTTTTACTGTCATTTACCCACCTCCTAAGAACATTTGAAAATTTACATAAAACATAATTTTACTACTTATGTGAGTTGAATTTCAAAAATCCAATGGACACGGTTGATATCATTAATTAAAATGGGGTTCAATGAGATGAAAATAATTTTTGGTGAATAGTATCTTTTAAATTTTTTTACCACGATTAAAAGTTAACATTGTAATTAAATGTATAATTGATTTAATTATAACCCTAAAACACATCCTAATTATATTTGATAAGTTTAATTCGACCATGAAAACCATAGAAATAAAATATTACCCTTTAGGTCCACTTGGATTAGATTATGACGTTTATTATTATTTTATTTTAAGAAGAGTTAAAATTGATAAAATCATTGTTTAATAACTAAAATTTTTTAATATAGGGTTATACATAAGATAATTTTGACTATAAATATTCATTATAAATATTAAAATATTTTCTACATAATGTTATTTTATTTATATTTTTTGACATTAAATAATTTAATTTATTTATGACACAATGACGATGTAGTAGTTACATTATTACTGAAATATTAACATAATTGATATTATAAATATCCAAATAAATGTAATTTGAGACTTTTTATGAATTACACTAATTTTATAGGTTAATAAAACATATTAGAGTTGTTTAGATGAACATTTTTCCAAATAATAATGTTTTTATAAATATAGAAAAATACAAAATACCAAATAGTGTCAAAATTGACATAAAATAATTTTTAAAATAAATATTAAATTATTAATTGATATAATGGTCCTAAAAATATAGGGTTCAGCTGAAATACTTATATAATAATATATATATCATTAATGAGACAATTGGGGTTTGATTGGTAGTTTATAGTATGTTTATTAACCATATATTGTTAGAATACAAGATGACATGGTAAAAGTTAAATTATTTAACATATATTTAAAACTAAATGATAATGTTAAAATGGATACCTAAACTTGTTTAAAACATACTGGTTGAGAGGATCTCCACCCATCCCCACCCTAGCCTCAAAATAAGTCACTTTGGAGGAATTATAAACTGAATATGTATTTATTATGAAATAATATTTTATGTTTTACTAAGGTGACCCATGTAAAGACCAGGAAATTCCGAGGAATTTTTTTTATTTAAATACATTGAAATTTTTCGAGTCTCTGGTCTCTAATGACACATGATTCCAAGTCCTGGTATTCCAGGAATCAATTTATGAAATTTTTTTCATGTATGTTCAGTGAACGTACGAGCGGGGTTTTCTATCTTTTGAACCGATGCTCGGAATTGTAATCAGAGGGCATCGATGAACTCGCAGCGCCTGTATTTGTTTAAGGGGACCCTTACCCAAGTTGCGTTTTATGCAGGTTGAATATTAATTTTGTGGATTTAGATTAAAATAAATTAAATTGTGGAACACAATTTTATTTTGTATCTGGTAGTTATTTTCTCAAAAGGGGAGTTAGAAGTGGGGCCCACACCCACTTAATCTCCCATAAGAAGGTTTACTGTGGTGGGACCCACATATTCCCTAAACTATTCATCTCCCCCTAACTCCCCTTAAACCCCCTATTAACTCTTCCTATCATTAATTTTTGACAACTCCCCCTAATTTTTTATTGATCGCTCCACCTTTATCCCTCCCATAAATTTTATGACATCACATTTAATTAATGAATTGAACTATAATTAATTAATTAAAGTTTATTGAATTTTGAATTACATGTGTTATTAAATTAATATCCATATTTATTATTTTATTTTGGGAACTTGTTGTGATGAGAGGATTTTTTGGAGAACTCTTGTGAAATTGAAGAGGAGAGTTCCTCTTTTGTTGAAGAACACCGTCTTTTAATCGAAGAAACTCCGAAGAACAACGATCGACTCCTTCAATCTTCGTCCAAGCCAAAGGAGAATGATCCACCCACAAGGAACATCGACAATGCGCCATGCTGTTCTCCTTCTTCCCCAACGTCAACAAGTTGACGCCGTCTCCCCACAACGCCGTCCTCCGCGACGCCCGACTATGGCGAACCTTATTTAGAGGTAGTGGTTTGTTCAATTTGAAGTGATTATTTTGTACCCCAGTCTTCGTCGAAAATCATATATTGTAATCAGCCAACCTGTTACCACCTAACGCAGAGGGCGTGGGCCGAACACACACAGCCTGACGACCCTTCATCGTCTCTTTTGATTTTTATGGAGACCATGATATAATGGTGGCGACGAGCGAAGGCGGCGGCCATGGGCCAGCCATGTGCGGAAGAACCACAGCCTGCAACTGCGGGCCGCTCGGCCAAAAAAGAACCGGCAGGCCATAGATGGTTGGACCGAAGAGACCGCGGTTCCATAAGTGGCGCAACGCTGTGGAAGACCGTGGCCCATGCTCTGCGGGCCGCTTCGACGGGCGAACCGACCAGATCATCGGTCGGCCGAGAGGTTGAAGGTCCCGACACCCATGGTGTCGCGCAGGGAGACTGTGGCCCACCCATGTGGGCTGCTCACCCCGAGGAGACCGGCCAGCTTCAGACGGCCTAATTAGTGGGGCGGCGCCGCTTGGCATCACCGGTTCGGGTGACCAGGGGGAAGGGGGGGCACAACGCTCCGCCACCCGGGCCGAGCTGCACCACGTCGGGCCAGGCCACACCCCTCCGGGCCGGGCCGCACGCCCTCGTGTCGGGCCGCGTGCTTCACCGGGCCGGACCCACCAAAACGGGGTCGACCCGACCTATCAACCACTGGGCTTAAGGAGCCAGGATTGTTTTCACTTAAACATGAATAACATTATGTCAGAGTGTCCGATCGACCCGCCGTCTTTGGAATTGGGACCCTCATGATGAAACAGTCCTTTTCCGATACTCTAAGTGGGGTTTGGATGACTTCGGAAAACGACCAGGTTTGGAACGAGCGAAAATACAACCGGGCCCCTGGAACAGAAAATCCAATATCTTTCAGATCGGACGTCCAAATGAACATGTTGTAAGTCACGTTGGGTTTCTTTTGACGAGACAGAACTTCTTGGTACATCAACTCGAGACATCATGATAGTTGAGATACCGACCCCTTGGCTCGAGGAGCGGACCCTCTTGGAATCGAGTGTGCAGTGTGGGGGAACCCTAGAGCTGGTTGTGACAGCAACAACTACCATACTGGAATCCATCGTCGGTTCGACGACGACGACAATCGTACAGGAATCTTCCGTGGGTTCGACGATGATGGCATCCGTACTAGAATCCTCCGTGGGTTCTACAGTTTGACTTCTATTCTAGTATCTTATGTGGGTCTAACAAAGTAGCTGGTCTAGTATCCTACGTGGGACCGACAGCTTAGCTGGTTTAGTACCCTACGTGGGTCTGACAACTTACATGAATCAGTGACTAAATCTGATCATCTTTATCACTTAACAAAAGATGTATACCCATTTGAGTTAAATCATGACTTTCAATCATTATCATCGACAAGATTGACTTCATTCCTGTGTGTACTGGGTTGTGCTTGGGTATGAGAGTTGAAGCTGAACTGGGATTTAAGACTTAGGTATATATATGGGCATATACCTAAGTAGAGTTGGTTGATACTCCATGATTGTATCTTTCCTTTGTGGTTTATCCTTCTTTTATTCTAGGATACCTTTGGGGGTCTTGGAGTCCCTACTGAGTATTGTTATACTCATCCCTACATGGGATATTCCCACATACAGTGTGCTGGATACAGATGATGAACATCGTTGATCGTTGTAGAGACTTGTGGAGTTGGACGGTATTCGGGGGTGGACTACACGGTGGGACATACACAGAGCAGACAGACGAACATGAGGTGCTGAGGAGACCATTTGTACCCACCCTTCCAGTGGAATTCCCGGAGGACGACTCAGTTGTTGCTGCATTAATTTCTTTCTATTATACTAGTCTTTCAGTTGTACTATACATTACAGTAGGGTGTATATACTGGCCCATTTAATTTTCAGAACTTACTTTTTTATTTCAGTACTACTTAGTTCTTACTTCTGTTGCATACTCTATTTTGTTTCTTTACTATATAAAGGCAATTCCTTCCCTTTTTATCGGGATTTACACCTTTTGTACTAGTCGACAGCCCCTAGCCTATAGATGGCGGGCTTGGGGTAGTCACGACACAAGCCCCGAGGATGGGTCGTGAAAAATTGGTATCAGAGGAGTTGGTTCTACCGTAGAAATTAGGCTCTGAATTCTTTTCTGTGAAGTGATACTGTTAAGGGTATTGAGTGTGGTTTTGAGTCCTAGGAGTCCAGTGTTGGTGTGGCGACCGGCGTATCTATACACCAGGACCCGGACCTCTGATTTCCGACTTAGTGCATGAAAACAATAATTTCATGTGTGTTTCCTTTGAAAGTATTCTTTCTAATTACATTGGGTTAGCTCACTAGGTATAATGTTTTAACTGTGGCGCACCAGTTTCATTTCAGGATTTCCCAATGAAGGCAGCAAGCTAGGTTTCCAAATTACGTGCGGGGTGGTAGCCCACCGAGCGACGAGGCTTAGGTACAGGGCCCATAACAGAAAAGGCACCAGTGGCACCACAACCCACCGGGCCACCGATACCACCCGCCCTAGCATCAGAGTGTACATGCCGCCTGAGTTTGTTTCACGAGTTCCAGCGACAGAGGCCGCACAGGTTCCGCGGAGAGACGGACCCTCAGGAACCTGAGGATTGGCTAGAGGATATTGTATGATTCTTCCTATTGGTAGGGACATGAGCCGACCTTATGGTGATCCTTTCCACGAGTCTCCGTCATGCAGCAGCAAGTAGATGATGCAGCATGGTTCTCCTGGTGCATGATGAGACATCTCTATATTATACAATCTTCAAGTGTCTCTTCCACTCAGTGTTTATTCCATCCACCCTTTGTGCGGTGTGGATCCAGGAGTTAGTTCATCTGCGACAGGGTAGCATGACAGTAGCTCAGTACTCAATGAGTTTACTGACCTCTCGCACTACTCCACGGACATGGTATTAGACCCATTCTTCTGGGCCCATACTTTTGACCCGAGAATCAAACATGAGATCAGGGCTTCTATGATCTCCCTCAGCATTCCGAATAAGGTGGGAGTGCTGGAGCAAGACCTTCTTGTGGATAACTTTCTCGCTGACCCAACACCAGTAGTGAGACCCACCGTAGGGTGACACGTAGCGGAGTCTTCTGCATCCAGCAATAGACAATTGACGTAGAGGTCTAAGCAGACCAGGCCATCAGGCGATCAACCACAGGATACAGGTTCGTTAGTGTGGGGAAAACAGAACAGATCCATCTATACGAGGAGCTGGCAGTGCTATGCATGCGGCGGGCAGGGTCACATGGATCGAGACTTCTAGACCCGCCATATAGATGAGTAGTAGACAGTGGAAGGACCTCCCAGGCAAAGGTCTAGGTTCAACCGTGGTGGTCCGCTGGGAGGAGGCTAATGAGGTAGAGGATCTGGCTGAGCAGCGGGTGGTGGACGAAGTTTTGAGACTCTACCACCACCACCACTAGGAGTTCCACCCCAACCACATGGAGCTGGCGGGCAGAGGCAGGCTCAGCTCCAGTCAGTCGAGGCCTATGACTACGTCGCACCTTTGATGATTTCAGGTATTATCTATGTCTACTCCACCATTGCTGCAGTTCTTATAGACAGAAGTCCAATTCATTATCTAATTTCCACTTTCCTTGTTTAGAGCTCGTAGATTCCAACGGAGCCGTTGGCTCGATACTTATGGCTAGAGATTCCTATGGGAGCAAACATGGCAAATATGCACTGGTGTTGGCAGAGTGAGCTTACTCTCTGAGGATAAAGCTTAAGCTGGGATCTTCTTGTAGCATCGTCGAGGCTTTACGATGTCATCTTGGGTATAGACTAGTTGTCTACAGTCCAAGCTCAGATCGACTGCATTAGGCGCATGGTGCAGTGTTTCTGCACGGATGAGACCAGGTTCACCTTCACCGACGAGAAGGGAACCTTTGCAGCACAGGATGGACTTCCACAAAAGAGAGGGTGGCCGATCACACATCAATTGGCTGGTATCATCCTTGGATCATATGATATGCAGAGTCCACGATTTTATGTTGTGGTGGATCATTATGCAGACATTTTTCCTGACAACGTTCTAGGACTACCTCCTCGCAGAGAGGAAGACTTCTAAACTAACTTTTACACCTGGACAATGCCGATATCTACTCCAGTATATCGGATGGATCCCGGAGAGCTTTGTGAGCTGCGAGTTTAGTTAGAGGACTTTTAGGGAAGGGATTCATCCAACCTAGTGTTTCACCCTGGGCTTCTCCGATTTTGTTTGGCAAGAAGGCGGATGGGAGCTTGAGAATGTGTGTCGACTACCGTCGCCAGAATCAGGTGACCGTGAAGAAGATGTACCCACTCCTGAGGATTGATAACGACTTTGATCAGCTCAAGGGAGCATGATTTTTCTCAATGATAGACCTCAGGTTGGGCTATCACCATCTCAGTTTTCGAGATATGGATATACATAAGACAGCCTTCAGGTGTCGATATGTCCACTACGCGTTCTTGGTTATGCCTTTCAGCATAAAAAATGCACCAGCAGTGTTCATGAGTCTCATGAACATGATATTTTAGCCTTACCTCGATCTCATTGCTGTAGTCTTCATCGATGATATACTGATTTACTTTACTACTGATGAGGAGCATGCATACCACATACGGGTTGTACTGGATACACTCCGAGAGCACCAGCTTTATGGTATGCTCTCAAAGTGCCAGTTCAAAATTTGAGAGCTTCACATTCTGGGACACATCATCTCGGAGGCTGGAGTTTCAGTGGATCCAACAAAGATCGAGGAAGTACTTGCGTGGGAGCCACCCAGGAGTGTGATAGAGGTGTGGAGTTTCCTAGGTCTGGCTGGGTACTATTAGAGATTTTCGCCAGACTTTTCCAAATTTGCAGCACCGCTTTCAGCTTTGACGAGGAAGGGGAGACCCTTTGTGTGGTCAGATAGATTCCAGCAGTGCTTTCAATATCTGTAAAAGAGATTGACCAATGCACCCATATAGAGGTTACTGTAGAAGGGCGTTAGGTACGTAGTTTACTACGACGCATCAGGGACTGGACTCGGGTGTGTCCTTATGAAGGATCGAGCAATGATCTCATATGGTTCATGGATGTTGAGATAACATGAGAAGAACTATGATACCTATGACCTGGAGTTAGCAGCAGTGGTCTTCACCTTGAAGATGTGGTGGCACTATCTGATGGGCGAGCACTTTTCATTCTACTCCGATCACCAGAGTCTCAGGTATATCTTCTCCCATAAGGACCTGAACCTGAGACAGCTATGATGGCCCGTGTTCCTCCAGGACTATGACTTTGAGATAGTCTATACTCCTGGGAAGTGGAACCTTGTAGCTGATGATTTCAGTAGGAGATCGGGCATTCAGCTACTAGGAGTGGAGAGGGAGAAACTATCTGCGTTGTAGATATCCTTTCTGGATATAGATAGAGCATAATTTTTACAGTCACTCACATTCACTCCTCCACTCCTTCAGCGTGTCAGAGAGGCACCACATGGGGATGTTGACTGTGAGATGCGATGTGCTCAGATATCCATAGGGCATGCACCTTTTGGATTTTCTGAAGGAGGGGAGCATGTCATCCTCTTCAGGGGACATACTATGGTACCGGTTGCACTACAGGAGGAAGTGATGAGGGAGTTTCACAGTTCCCCTCTAGCAGTACATCCAAGACCGGTGAAGATGTATCAGGATCTCAGACAACATCAATGGTGGCTAGCTATGAAGAAGGTTGTAGCAGTGTTCATTTCACGTTGCCTCAATTGTCAGCAAGTGAAGGGAGAGAACCAGGTACCACCAGGCTTGGTTCAACCCTTAGAGGTTCTGGAGTGGATGTGGGATGGGATATCCATGGATTTTGTGATGGGGCTTCCACGTACATCCAGAGGACATGACTATATCTGGGTGATCATAGACCGACTCACCATGTCGGCCGACTTCTTACCAATCATATAGCAGGGCTCAGTAGAGATCTTCGGACACCTCTATGTTTAGGAGATCATACGGATTCATGGTGTGCCATCGTCTATAGTTTCCGACTGACATGCTCGATTCACTTCCAGGTTATGCAAGGGATTACTGGAGGATTTTGGGATACAACTATGTCTGAGCACCACCTTCCATCCTCAGATGGATGACCATACTAAGAGTACCGTTCAAACTCTCGAGGACATGCTCCGTGCATGTGTCCTCAATATTGGTCGCAGTTAGGAGGATAATTTACCCTTGATGTAGTTTGCGTACAACAACAACTAGCACTCCACCATCAGGATGGAACATTACAAGGAAATGTACAACTGACCTTGTAGATCACCTCTGTGTTGGACCGAACCTCAAGAGTTAGCACTTGTAGGACCATAGATGGTTTAGGCTACGACGGAGAAGGTGCAGATCATCGATGAGCGGATGAAGACCGCACAGAGAAGATAGAAGTCCTATACTGATAGGAGACAGAGACCACTGATTTTCGAGAATGGCGACCACATTTTCCTATGAGTATCACCTAGACGTGGTCTATGGAAATTTGGATGAGGTTTCAAGTTATCTCCACGCTTCATCGGGTATTTCCAGGTTCTCAGTAGAGTAGGTGAGGTGGCTTACCGCCAGGACCTTCCACCTTAGCTGCACTGGGTTCATGACGTCTTCCACGTATCTCAGAAGAGGAGATACGTGCACGACCCATACCACATCATTGACAATAGGAAGGTGGACATCGATGATGGGGGGACATTCACAGAGCTCCCAGTAGAGATCGAGGATCGACAGGAGCAGGTCCCATGTGGATTGTCGATTTCTCTAGTGCGCATTCGCTGGCAGCACGAGAACCTTTAGCAGAGCAAATGGGAGAAGGAGGCTCAGATGCGTGCTCAGTACCCCCATTTATTTCCCTAGTGTTGTTGTAGCTTTATGGGGATGTAAATCCCGGAGGTGGGAGTAATGTAAAGACCTGTAAATATCAAGGAATTTTGTTTCACAAATACTTTGAAATTTTACGAGTCTGAAGTTTCTGACGGCATTTGATTCCGAGGCTCGGTGTACCTGAAATAAAATTCAGACGTTTTGTTCGGGTATGTTCAGTAAACGTACGAACAGGTTTTTCAGTCTTTTGAACTGGTTCATGGAATTGAATTCTGAGGGCACTGATGAACTCGCAGTGCCAGTATTCACTTAAGGGGACCTTTACCACAGTTACATGTTATGCAGGTTGAATGTTAATTTTGGGGATTTAGATTAAAATAAATAAAATTGTGGAACACAGTTTTATTTTATATCTGGTGCTGATTTCCTCCCAAGGGGAGTTAGAAGTGGGGACCACACCCACTTAATCTCCCATTAGTGGATTTAGTGTGGTTGGACCCACATGTTCCATAAACCTTTCATCTCCCCATAAATCCCATTAAACCCCCCATTAACTCTTCCTTTCATTAATTTTTGACAACTCCCCCTAATTTATTGTGATCTCTTCTCCTTTCTCACTCCCTTTAGTTTTATGAAAAAACATTTAATTAATGAATTGAACTACAATTATTTAATTAATGTGGATTGAAGTTTTAATTACATTTGTTAATAAAATAATATCCTTAGATATTATTTTATTTTGGGCACTTGTTGTGTTGGGAGGATTTTTGGGAGAACACTTTGGAAATTGAAGAGGAGAGTTCCTCTTTTGTTGAAGAACATCATCCTTCCATTGAAGAACTGCTGAAGAATGAAAATCATCTCCTTCAATCTTCTTCCAAGCCAAAGGTGAAGGAGCCACTTGCAAGGAACGCCGCCGACGTTCCATCCTCAACTCCTTCTTCCCAGAGGTCAACAAGATGACGCCGTCTCCCCGCAACGTCGTCTTCCGCAAAGCCCGACAACTGTGAACCTTATTTTGAGGTATGGGTTTGGTCATTTTGAAGTTATTATTTTGTACCCTGTTCTTCATTGACAATCATAGTTTATAATCGGCCAAATTATACCAACTAACGCAGAGGGATTGGATCGAAGGCACACGACCCAACAACCCTCCGTAGTTTCTTTTATTTGTGATGTAGACCATAATAGAAATGTGACGATGAGCCAAGGCGGCGGCCACGTTACGGTCATGTGCGGAAGAACTGCGACTGCAACCGCAGGCCGCTCGACCATGAAAGAACCTGTCGTCCATTGAGGGCCAGACCGAAGAGACCGCAACGCCACGAGGGACATCGGGTTGTGGTGGACTACGGCCCACGCTCTGCGGGCCGTTTCGGTGGGCGAACTGGCCGGCTCAACGGCCGGACTGGTGGATAAGGCCTCATAACCCATGGTGCGGTGCCGGGAGACCGAGACCATCCCATGCTGGCCGCTTGTTCCGGGAAGACCGGACGGCTTTGGCAGGACAGATTGGAGGGGCAGCGCCGCTCGACGCTACCGGTTCGGGTGACCGGGGGGGGGGGCGTCGCCCCGTAGCACTCAACCACCTGGGCCGAGCCACTCACCCAGCCAGGCCGGGCCTGGTCAGGCTGCATGATTCACTGGGCCGGTCCGACATCAGCTGGGCCAGACCCGCCAAAACTGGGTCGACCCGACCCGTCAGCCAGTTGTCTTAAAGGGTCGGGCTTGATTTCACTTAAACATGAATAACTATAAGACCACGCGTCCGATCGACGCGCCGTCTGCGGCATTGGGACCCTCGTGATGAAGCGGTACTTATGAGATACTCTAAGTATGTTTTGGATGACTTTTTAAAATGGGCGGGTTTGGAACGAGCGTAATTCCAACTGAGCTCCTGGAATAGAAAAGTCAATATCTCTTAGACCGAGCGTCCAATTGATGTGTCGTCTATCGCATTTGGGTTCCTTTTAACGAGACAGATCTTCGGGGTACATCAACACGAGACTTCGTGATAGTTTATGTATCGACCCTTTGTCTCGTAGAGTGGACCCTCCTAGAATTGAGGGTGATGTGTGCGGGAACCCTAGAGCTGGCTGTGACTGCAATGACTATTGTACTGGAAAACTTCGTGGATTTGATGAAGAGGAAAATCATACAAGAATCCTCCGTGGGTTCGATGATGATGAAATCTGTACTGGAATCCTCCTTGGGTTTGACAGTTTGACATCTCTACTAGTATCCTATGTGGGTCTGACAGAGTAGCTGGTCTAGTATCCTATGTGGGTCCGAAAGCTTAGTTGGTCTAGTATCCTACGTAGGTCTGACAACATAAATGAATCAGTGACTACATCTGATCATCATTATCACTTAAAGAAATATTTATACCCATGTGATATGAATCATGAATTTCAATAATTATCATCGATGTGATTGACTTCATTCCTCTGTAGACTGGGTTGTCCCTGGACATGAGAGTTGAAGCTAAACTGGGATTGAAGACTTAGGTATATATATGGTAATATACCTAATTAGAGTTGTTTGATACTTTTTGATTGCATCTTTCTATTTTGGTTTATCATTCGTGGATTATTGGAGTCCTTTGGGGGTCTTCGGGTCCCTACTGAGTATTGTTATACTCACCCCTGCACAGTCTATTCCCGCACTACATTTTAACTATTTTATCAAAACTATTTTCCATCTAAAATGACAGTATTTAATATGTTTATGGTTCAATTATAATGTATCTATTATTTACATGGTGTTATTTTTCTTATGATGAAATGATATCCAATTGTTTTATATAGATTATGTTATGATAGGATGATGTTTATGAATCCCATTTTATTCTTTGGTTTGTGATGAATGATTTAGTTTTATTTTGTGGCCCACATAAAAATTATTTGATTATGAGATTGGTGAGACCTATATCTACCTCCAATGCATTGGGTAATAATTTATACCTCATGTGATAGACCTTGCTGGAATGAAAAGTAAATCAGGTTCAGTAATGGACTTTTTCCACTATGATGGTCTTAGAAACAATGGCTTGGATACTATGGAAACCATGACATGTGATTAGTGGTTTTCGATAATTACCTATTTTATTTCCAGGCTATATTATAATGATTTATGTTCCTTTATGATCTATGTATTAGGTACTGGAAATATATATGTCATTACCCATGATTATTATGTTTTATGTTCATGTTCTTACATTCAAATGTTTAGGGATTTTTTTATGTTCCCCATGTTTACCGTTACTGAGCATTTGAGCTCACCCTTTTTATGTTTTCTTTTTCCCAGGATATAATGAAATGTTTTAGGTAAGAAAAAAAGTGGAAGATATTTATGGGAGATATTGAAGATCTTTTACCATGATTAGAATATTGTGTTCCGAGTTTCCAAAGACAATAAACTATTACAGTCCTTGGGTGTCTATTTTTGTGATGTATTAAGTATTCCGCAAAAATAATGTAGTGTCCATGTATGTCAAGCTTTGGGTCTCTACAGCTGGTATCAGAGGAAAGGTTTAGTTAACCTTTGGAAACGAGGATGTGATGACATTAGTGAAATCCCTAGAGATATTTCTAAGGTATGTCTAGGGATGTCTCTAAGGTTATGTATAAGTATAGGTTATAGTCCTAGAATTACGGTAACAGTCTTATAATTAAACCAATTATGTTAGAGATTGAAGGTACTCTCCTTGATTATGTTGTATTTCATGTATGAGTTTTTTCCTCTCACACTATTCTGTTTGGGTGTTAGATGATGGATGGAACCCGAAGGAACCATTTTGATCAATGTAATGGACGATGCAATGATTGTCCTCCTGAACAAACCAATGTTATGGGAGATGGAGTGATTAATATTATTTCTTTACTTACACAAGCTATAAATCATTCTAGACTTCCAAATGGGTAGATAAGAGAACAATATTTTATTGAGGCCATCATTAGGGAATGTCCCCCTTCATTCAGTGGGTCTTCAGATCCCCTTATTGCTGGACATTAGATCTGTACCGTTGAAAAGATATTTTCCATAATTCATTGTTCATAGAATGAAAAAGTAATTTTAGTTTTTTACCATTTAAAAGGTGAAGCAGACTAGTGATGGACTCTAATTAAGAATACAAGTCCCCAAGATGAAATTGAATCAATGGAATGGGATGAGTTCATGAACTTGTTTTTCAATAACTACATCCCTCGTATTCTTTGAACAAAGATGGAAAATGAGTTCCTTGAGATTAAAAAAGGATGATGAATCTGTTGGTATATCTGAGGCGAATTTTACAAGCCTTTCAAGGTATGCATCTAGATTTATCATCCATCCTAAAATCAATGTTGATCGATTCTTCCGTGGCTTAAAACCATATCCTCAAAGGGCATTAGTTATAAGAGACTTCTATAGTTATGATGAAATTGTGCGTTGTGATATCAAGGGAGAACTGGGAATTGGTGTTACATATGCATATCATGGTTTTAACAAGAAACTAAATGTGGAGGTCAAGGAAGAATCTCAAAACTATGGTTAAAAGAAGAAAAATGTTTCATTGTGCTCAAAGTGTGAAAAGAAGCAGGTAGATATTGTCTTAAAAATGACAAGAAAATTTATTATGTGTGTAAAAGAAGGCCATCGAGGAGCTGAGTTCCGAAGTAATGTAAAAAATTTAGCTAATGATGTGAATAAAAAAAAGACTACATAGACCACACCACCAAAACTTCAATGCTTCAAGTGCAAGGAAACAGGGAATTATGCTAACCAATGCCCTAATCCAAGGGGTAATGATGATCGACATCAACAAAATCTCAGGAAAAAGGACAAAGGGAATTCACATGTGATCACTATTGGCCATGTTGAATATGACAACGAAGTGGTGGAATGATTAAGTGTTTTTTTAATGGGATTCCAAAATAGTGTTGTGGAATCTCATTTTTAGTATTGTGGAATATTAGAAAATCTATGTATTGGATTTTTGTGGTTTCCAATAATTATATGGTATCGATAACCATGAAAAGTGACTGAAATATTTATGGAAAGAAGATGATATTCGCATAATGAATGCATAAAGATGTAATGAAATGTTTGATAGTATTAATGAGCTCATGACTTATATAAAGACAATGTGATATCATGGTTCGAGTATATAGAAATTTTGGGAGTTTGGTATGTGGAAAGATTTAACTTTTGACATCATTCATTTTTTTACTAAGGTTTAATGTGTATTCATTTTTCATGAGAACATATTATTAAGGTATTCACATGTTAGAAATGTGACCAATAATTTATATCTTATGATATATGGGGGATAAATTATGGTATTGACATGCTTGAACTTTCTAGTAATTTTTTCTTTATACTATGAGATTGGGCATAAGTATTTTGGATTAGCCTAAATATTGGAATAGTTTAAGTTAAACATCAGATCGTATAATTTAAGGCTAGTACTTTTTGGTATTATTTCTAAAATGTTATAATAGTATTGTTGTAGAAAAAGGACAACCCGTACGACGGGCAAAAACCCATCGTGATGGACAAAGATACAAGAATCAAACCCAAATCAAAAGTGTGATAGGCCTTTGTGGCCTATCACTAGCCTACAGGAAGTCTCTGGTTAGTAGAAATTAAATTTATTTTGTTAAGCGGTATGATAGTTGAATTATAAGTCCATTGTTAGAATCATAAATGTTTAATCTCACCATAGATGGAATTATGTATATTTAATTACTTTTTCTAACTTTATGAGATAGATGGAATAACCTATTGCATGATTAATTATCATTTTGAGAATGACAAAGTTAACTTCATTTCTTTAATAAGGGATGAAGTGGAAATTGTTCAGGGAATGACCAATGACGACATTACACTGAAATCAAGTACATAGTTATCCTTATGAATACATTCATCAAATTTAGGGAAATCATCTTTAAAACCAAAAATGTTGTCCTAATACCCTCATATCTGATGAGTCATATGGTACCTTAGATCATCACAAATTTATGGCTTTGTGATTTTCGGATTTTTCATAGCCACGTTCTCTAACACTCTCCATCAGAACATGATGGTTAGATTTCTATTATATATCCATATTTTCACCTATTTTCTACTATGTGGAACTCCAATGATACGTTAAATTGGGTAACAATTATGTTTCATACATCCCTTTTTAAAATTATATTTTAGTATTTCTTTTTATAATATGGTTTTCTAGGAATGTAATTTTTAAGTAGTAAACGATTTATAACCCCAAAGAATTTCAAGGGATAAATTCTTTTTAAGGGGGGTAGAATGTAACAACCTGAGATATTATAAGATATATTCTTTTTCTATTGTACACTTCACCAAGATTAGTTTTTGAGAAATGCAACCCCGTATTAGCTTGCAATATATGCAACACTCTTCTTTGCTCGTGTTACACACAATTTCAAGTTTGTTTTGTGGAAATTATTCTACACAACATTATGTATAGATTTTTTAAATGTATAAATGAAATATGTTTTGATAATTTCATATGCAACACCAAAGGGATTTGGCACTACATACAGCCCTGACATGGCCGGCATTACATGCAATCAGGACCTCCCTGGATAGCATGTGTAGTACACAATACAGGGTTTCCCTAAACAATAATTTGTTATTAAAATATTATATAAACTAGCAGTTATGGATATTAATACCCACTTTTTGAAATTTTATAAATTTTATCTATCAAAAGGGACTTCATTTTTGATTCAGAATATCGAAATTAGCTGAGGGTTAATTTTTGGTATTTTTCTGAAAACTGTAAATTTTTTTTGAATACTGGAAACACTGAGTTATTGGTTAAAACCGAATTATTATTTAAATAATAATTTAATTTATTTAAACATATTTTAGGTCAAAATATAAACATAATACCTATATACGTTCAATGTAATTCATTGGTGTCATTTTATAATAATTTTAGATATATAAAATGTTATTGATCTTTTTACCATCTTTTACCCACCTCTTAAGAGCATTTGAAAATTTGCAAAAAACCTAACTTTACCGCTTCTGTGAGTTGAATTTCAAAAATCTCAGAGACACGGCTGATATCAGTAAGTAAAATGTGGTTCAATAAGATGAAAATATTTTTTGTTGAATAATAACTTTTAACTTTTATTTACCATGATTAAAAGTAAACATGGTAGTTAAGGGTAAAAATGAAATTATTATTACCCTAAAACATGTTATAATTCTATTTTATAAGTGTAATTAGGCAAAAAAACATTAGGAATAAAAAATTATCTTTTAGATCCACTTTCATTAGATTAGGTTATTTATTATTATTTTAGTTTATGAAGAGTGAAAATAGTTAAAATCAAGGTGTAATAACAAAAACATTTTTAAAATAAGGTGATACATAAGATAAATTCGACTATAATTATTAATTATAAAGATAAATTGATTTACTACATAATGGTATTTTAATTATATTTTTTTGACATTAAATAATTTAATTTTTTATGACATACTGATGATGCATTAATTACATTATTAATGAAATTTAAACATAATTGATATTATAAATATCCAAATAAATGTAATTTGAGACTTTTTATGAATTAAACTATTTTTATTGGTTAATATAACATATTAGGGTTGGTTATATGAATTTTCTTCTAATTAATAAAGCTTTTATGAATTAAAGAAAACAAAATACCAAATAGTGTCAAAGTTGACATAAAAGAGTTTTTAAAACAAATATTATATTATTAATCGATATAATGGTAATAAATATCTAAGGTTCAGGAAAAATACTTATGTAATAATATATATGACATTAAGGAACCAATTGGGGTTCTATTTTCAGTTTATATTATGTTTATTTACCATATAGTGTAAGAATACATGGATACACAGTAAAAGTTAAATTATTTATCTTAGAGTTAAATCTAAATGAGAAGGTTAAAATGGTAACCTATACTTCATTAAAACCTATTTCTTGAGAGGCTTTCCACCCATCCCCACCCTATCCTCAAAATAAGTCACATTGGAGCCATTATAAACTGAATATTAATTTATTATAAAATAATATTTTAATTTTTTTCTAAGGATCCCCTCACCACTCTTATAAAAGGGCACCCCCCTTCTCTCAAATTCAAACCTCGATAGCCATTTTTCATGGAAAAAACCTACCCAAATACCCTATAAAATGTACTAACTTAATCAATGATTCCATAATTTAGTTAAAAATCCATCCTATGGACCCCTATTGATCAACTCAGAAGGAAGAACACAAAGAAGAGGTAAATATCTCACCACCTATTTCAAGTTCCTTTCTTCTTCCACTTCCTCCTTATTTGTTGTTTACATTCTAAAATAATAACTCCACTATATTCTATATAGTATGATGTTATTATAAAAATTATACAACCATAATATTTATTTTATCTATCCTATGAATGAAAAAGTCACCACACGTGCGTACGTACGACATACTGTCTCCACGTCGTGGTGTAGTTTGTTATTAAAACATTTAATTTCTTGGATGGGTATAATAATGAGTATAAATGATATAAATAATAAATATAACATTATTATGATTCTTTATATATGATATACCATCCAAATATATATGATTTTAATATAGAAAGAATGATATTTCCGCTCCTGCGTACGTACGGACTACCGTCTCCATGAACGCAATGAGATTCGTTTTCCATAATTAACCATTCAAGTATGATTATAAAGTATATATAATAAATAAAAATGAAATATATTAAATAATATTGATACTGGAATTATGTACATATATGTTCCATTTACTCAATTTCATTAAATTCAAAAAATTAATGAAAATGGTGTTCATGCATACGTACAGCCTACCGTCTCCAAGAATGATGTATTTCATTCCATTTATCGATCTATCATTAATATTTATATACTTAATATATATTATATATAAATCATGTTTCAAATTATATAATTAATAAAAATTATATATATGTAATAATATCAAGAATAAGAAGTTGAAACACGTATGATAAATGAAACGATTATACCCAAAACACTGTTTTAACGTGGAATTTACAAAAGAACGGGTAATATAACGTCATAGGTGAATCATATATGATATAATAAATCTTATTATGCTTATCTTAAAAATATATAATAATTTTATACCCACTATATAGGAGTCTCGGACACATATGGATGAAATTGGACATAAGGTAAGGGATAATTTTGCAAATCTCATTTTTATCCGAGATTGCTTATACGTAAATATTTACTAGGGTTATAATTTTATCCATGTCCATAAAAATATTTTTCATAAAGTGTTTAATATTATTACATGTATTTTTAAAGTCATGTTTACCCCTCCTTGACTTTTACATTGTGTTATGGAAGAAATATTTATTTTGTTTAACATACAAGGAACTTTTTGACTTTTCTGGCAAAAGTACAAGGAGAATTATTTTTTTACTTATAAAGTGTGAATGGATTTTTACAGTTTCATAATGCCGTATTTTTATGAATATTACAATAAAATATTTCATATTTTCAAAAAAAATTATCTTCTTTTAAAATTCAATGGTATTTTTAAAAAAAAATTAATTTTGATGAAGAAAGGATATTTTCTTCAAAAATTCATTTCAAGTGTTTTATCAAAACTATTTTCCATCTAAAATGACAGTATTTAATATGTTGTTGTTTCATGTATAATGTTTCTAATATTTACATGGTGTTATTTTTCTTATGATGAAATGATATCCATTTGTTTTATATAGATTATGTTGTGATGGGATGATGTTTATGAAACACATTTTATTCTTTGGGTTGTGATGAATGATTTATGTTTAATTTTTGGCTCACGTAAGAATGATTTCATTATGAGATGGGTGGAAATTATATCTCCCTCTAAGGAATTGGGTAAGGATTTATATCTCATTATATATATATGTCTATAACATAAATTAAACCTGGTTTAGTAATGGACTTTGTCCACTATGATGATCTTGGAAACAATGCCTTGGCTACTATGGAAATCATAACATGTGCTTATTGGTTTTCCACAATTAAATGTTTTATTCCCATGATATTTATTAATGATTAATTTTTCTTTATGATATATGCCTTATGTACTGTCAAGATTTATCACATTACCCATGATTTTGATGTTTTATTTTCATGTTCTTACATTAAAATGTTTAGGGATTGTTTTATGTTCTCCATGTTGACCCTTACTGAGCATTTGAGCTCACCATTTTTGTGTTTTATTTTCCCCGAGATATAAAGAAATGTTTTAAGTAAGAAAAAAATGTGGAAGATATTTATGGGAGATATTGAAGATCATTACCATGTATAGAAGATTATGTTCAGATTTTCCAAAGACACTAAACTATTACAGTCCTTGGGTGTCAGTTTTTGTGATGTATTTTGTATTCCACAAAAATAATGTAATTTCCATGT
Organism: Viscum album; assembly: GCA_963277665.1. Lineage (NCBI taxonomy): Eukaryota > Viridiplantae > Streptophyta > Magnoliopsida > Santalales > Viscaceae > Viscum > Viscum album. Next base: position 1,872,353,746 of record OY728159.1, read on the forward strand.
ATGTCAAGATTTGTGTCTCTACATCGTGTGTATGACAGACTACAACTTGGAGAAATGATTTGATTCTCCATTAAATAACACATTATGTGGATGTTAAAATGGATAATGTTAATTTAAATATTTTATATACATGAAATACTGTTGATATTCATTATATATTTATCATTATGAAAATATAGTATATAATTTTCTTTTTTTACCTTTTTACTCACTGAAATATCATATTTTCATTGAGGTATGTTTGGACTACCTCCTTCCCAGAGTAATGTGATTATTTTTTCAGCACCGAATGGATTATATATATAAGTATATTTAATTAAATAATAATTTATTTATGATAAAATGTTCTTTTTAATGGATAACATTTTACATACTTCATTTCTATAATGATTTTTGAAAAATGGAAATGCTACAAATGTGTAAATATATCCAACTATCTCCATGATCATAACATACATAATTTTTTTTACCATATTTCTTGAATGATTTTAGAATGTTAATTTACAAAAAAAAATTGATAATTTCATCACGATTATAATTTTTTATTTGTTCAAATAATGATCTCTTTGACACAATTTAACCAATCAGAGTTTTTTTTGACGCGTAAGCCATGTATCATCGAAACTTCCAATGTAAACATTATTTATAAAATGATCACATATTACATGATAATAAATTAAATAAAAAGAATAATTTACTTTAAAAATGAAATTTATAATGTGATTAATTTATATTATTTTATTATTTAGTATTATAAATAAAATATATGATTATTTAGACTCATTGCAAGGGTTTCTCATATCTCTTTTACTCTTGTGAGATATATGGAATATTACCAATTTATTTATTTTTTGTGTTCTATATACTTCTCATATGTATGGTTTATCCTGAAATATTTTTTTGAAGGTATTTAATGTTTCAATTATTGTAATTTATATCGTGAGGTATATGATAACAATGTTACCAATGTCGTAAGTGTTTATTTAAGAATCTCATCATTATTCAGGATTGTTTTTATTTAAGTCTCCTTAGAGGAATTATTTAATATTTCTATCTTTAAATAAATATATATTTAATAATTTTTAATTCATGAGATTTATCATTTAATAGTATAATTTTCTCTTCCCCTTCATACATAAAATGATTAATAATATTTTTTTAGAAAATATGTCTTTATTTATCTGTTCGATCAAAAATATTTTTTCCAGAACAATGTTTTTTGAAAACAAAATGAAAAAATGAATTATAACTATTTAAGTGATTATTTTAAAAAAAAATTACCTATTTTTTTCTTCTTAAAAATGTGACGAATGCAATACTATTTTCATTTTCAAAATATGGACCTTTTTTATACTTCTTATATTGAAAATGAAATGTTATTTTTAAATTATATGAAATATATGGAATTACCCACTATTATAACCATTGATTATATGAATAATTATTTTCAACATTATAAGGATCATATTAAAAAAATTATATTCTATTAAATCATAGTTTTTAAAAGTGATTTTCAGTGAAAATTATGTTTACAATATTTTAAAAATTTCCTTGTTTTAAAATAAAAACTATTATTTTCAATCGAATGTTATTTTCCATAATTAACGTACTATGTGAATCTTCAAAATAATTTTATATATAATAATAAATCATTTTTTGTTATTTATATTTTATGGGGATATAACCCCATGATACCATCATTATTATTTATCTAGATGGTTTATGACCATTTTGTCTCGGAATGTACTATGTTGATACCATTTACATTGTTCCAGATTATTTATCATTATTATTATGAATTGGGGAATGTGTTAACATTATTTAGGATAGATTAAATATGAATTTTTTTGTGAATTTGGTTTTATCACTTTCAAATGAGTATTCCATTATACCTAGAATGTGATGGGTATGGTGTAACATCTCGTTACCCAATTTTTGGCATTTACCTTCCCTTTGATAGTTTTACTCCTTAATTGGCAGTGTATTGGGACTCCAAAGGATGGATAACATTTTATGATGAAAATTTTTAATTTCTAGGGTTATATGTTGGTTTTTATTAACATATTTCTCATAAAAATGTTTTATTCCCTTTTCAAGGTCCACCTACAGCTTGGAGAACACCCAAGATGGATTGAGGACTTTGTGTAAAATCTATATTTTCTACATTGTGATGGGAAATTGCACTGTGTGTAAATGAGTTACAGAATGTGTACACAGTTTATAGACAAAATTATTATATATTTTACACAATGTAAAATTAATACATGTAACAAAAGGGTCTTGGTGATAGCACAACAACCCCGCCTAAACATGGTCGTCGGGTCCTGGCCCACTAGGTACTGCTAGTTGCTCTGTAGACATAGGACCCCAACCCAGGGGCCATCCACGGGCCCGAATGAGTCATCTAACCAATTACTATCTTCACATTCCAACACATGTCCTTTCTCGTGTGTTTTATCCTCACTCACACACACCTTGGGAACTTCCCAGAAAGTCACCCATCATGATCAGTTTTCCAGGACAAGAATGCTTAACTATGGATTTCTTATCAGACAATCCCTTGAAAAAGAAGGTGCACCTAGTTGAAATTTGTCATATCATTTGGTCACTGAACCCTTTATCATTATTGGATGATACAATCACCCCCTTTAGAGCCCAACAACCTCGTTGTGGGCCCTACATCTCAACACTGGCAGTGCACCGCACATAAGGCTGGGTACCACATCTGATACCCAAGGTAACAACTGGGTCCTAATGACAGCATAACCACCCTGCCATAACATGGTCGTCTTTTCCTGGCCCAATAGGTACCACCAGATTCCCTGCAGACACATGTTCCCCACCCTAGGGGCCACCCACGTGCCCGAACAGGTCATCTGACTAATGACTATCCCCACAGACCAACACATGTCCTCTCTCACATGCTTTGTCCTCACTCACACAAACTCTGTAAAAATTCCCAGAAGGTCACCCATCGTTATCTCTACTCCAGGCCAAACATGCTTAAATGTGGAGTTCTAATCAGATTGGCTCTTGAAAAGGATAGTGCATGTTGTTGACATAAGTTGTATCATTTAGTCATTTATGCCTTTATCATTCTGGGATGGTATTGTACACAGCTTATAATGGTTACCCTACATCTCATTTTTAAAATATCATGTTTTAATAAAAAGGTGTTGGGTATTTCAGTATAATTGAGCCTTATGGATTAATGGTCATGTATAAGAGATAAATGAAATTTAACTTCTCTAAGGTCGGTGTTTTGGGTTCCGAAGTGATCTATTTTTCATTCAATCATATGTATATCATATTTATCTTGAAAAATGGATTTCTCTTGTGATTTTGGTAGCCTCTGTTCGATCCAAATTGATTCATTAATAATTTATCACTACTACGATTGGGTTGTATCTCTATGGAATATAAAACATTATTCTTATTCATTTCTCGACTTATGGTAGTGTCGTCAAATATTGTTATTCAAACTGTTGAGACATTGTGATGTTTCATTTTTTTTCTCTCCGGATATAATCTGAGATCTTGTTCTGAAGGTCTTTCATTTGTTGGTTTTTGGTGCATCAGTGGTACATTCTTGAGGAAAGTGTTGTTTTATATTATCAACCCACCATTTGTTCTAATTGAATTAATTATTGGATGAGATGATTGGTTATTGTGCCACTGTTGTCATTGCCAATTTGTTCAATTTATTGGATTTTATTATGGGAGTGTGTCCCCCAGGTTTTAATGTGTGTGGTTATGTATCTATCCAATGTTGGTGAACTGAATTTCTCATGATTTTGATTTGTTGTATCAATAAATTAAAAGAAATGATATGATTAAACTGTTTTTTTGGAACTGGGTATTTACAAAGGATGGTTTTCCCATTTTTTGGTAAGTGGAAATGGGGTTTCAATGAATTATGAAATGGTTTTCAATGTTCTGTTTGATGGAAATGGTTTAACGAATTTATTTGGAACATATATAATATGGTTAAAAATGGGAACATAGGTGGAAATTAAAGTAATATAAATTGTCCATTATTTTGGGGTTTTATCATGGAGATTCCCTCTACTCCTTAAGCATGTTTTTCTAGGGACTTGTCTTACATGATAGGATGTTTAATTTTTAGGGTGTTACTCTTCCCTAAAAACACGATAAATATGTCATGTGGATTAATGTGTATACTAGTTTTTATATTATACATGAGTTTCCTAGCAATACAGGCCAAGTGTGATTCTTGGAGTGATGTGACTTGTTCTTCCTATCTAATTTGGGTTACTTTGGGATTGTAATATTTTAATTGTTCTTCTATGTGTTTGATTAAATATGGGATGAAAGATTTAATTTGTTTTGACATGATATATGTACTATTATATGTGTATATGAAATTATTTGAAACCAATTTAACTTATTTATATAAAAATGTTGAAAAAGAGGAAATAAAACTAATTTCCAATCTTTTGATTTTAAAAATTGTTAAACTATTTTCATCACTTGTTTTCATTAATGTTGAACATGTTTGGATTATAGTACATATTATTGATATGGAACACTATAGTGGGATACTTATGAATATATTATTTAACCCCATGCATACCCATTCAAATGTGAGTATACCAGGTTATGTATTTCTATCTAGGGAAATATGGGACATCGTAGTGAGGTAGCGTTGTTTTCTGTCATCTGAGCTTCATAAAAGGTGATTAGATAATGGAATATACACATAGTATCACATGGAGTACTCAGTTTTCCATATTTGTATAGTAATTGATTTGTAACAATACTTGGAGATTTTTTTTAATATCATGATTTATTATTTTCAAAAAAATTTATTTATGGAATATATTTTTCTTTTCTGCTGATGTCTATGTTGTAGAGATATTAAATATTTTTTTCATCAGATTGAATGAACTCATTCAATATGTCTATTGTTTGATTCTTGGATTAATGTCTTCATCCCATGGTGATCATGAATTAAATTTTGGTGTGAGGATGACATGGTCAAAGAACTATTTTAGATGGTATTTGGGTCAGTTTGGTGCAATTTGGAATCAAAATATTTTTTTCCTCAAGATTCGTTTCCATGGGATATTTGGTAGACATGTGATAGGATTGTGTGGGCATGATAGGTGTATTATGGTATGTTTCTGGAAGACTATTTCCATTATGAGATAGATGTTACTAAGGTATTTTGTGATATGTTTCTCCTATTTTCGGTTTTTAATATAATATGATTTTTTTCTTATGGGTATTAAGAGTTTTAACTATGATTGTTCTAATGTCTGGTCGTTTATTTTGTTTCTGTGTGTAGTAGTATGCATATGAGACGTGTTTTTTGAGTTCCTTAACAGGGTAATACTAATTATTTATAAGGTAATAATCTGATGAATCATAATATTATAAGTGATATTGTGTGGGATGTTCACACCAAAGGTCAGAATGCACCAAATGCCCCTAACATTGTCATTGAGATACATCCTGGATCTATTGGAGAAAGAGATCAATCACATGAGTTATTTCAAGATAATCCAACACACTTTAACGAAACGAATTAACATTAATAGATGGAGTAATATATTGAAAAGATTGATCATACTTTTGAATTTATAGATACACCTGAGAGTATCAAGGTGAAGTGTACAAAATTCTGAATTGAGAGACTAGGTAAGCATTTGTGGGATTCCATGTTATAGGTGGATAAGAATATTGGCTTTTATTTGATGGTTTTCCAGACTCACTCCTTATTATAGATTCTATAGAGTTTCTGATGATGGAATTGTCTCTAGATTTTATCTATTTTTAGCAAGGAGAGCTTTTGATGCCAAGATAACACTATCATTTTTCTAATGTGGTTAATTTTTTCCCTAGTCGTTGTGAAGAATAACAAACCAAATGATCAAATATACATATAGGGTTTTCTACTGAATATATTATAACATGTATTTATCATGAATATATCGATTTATAGAGAGATATTTGAATGTTATATGATGGTAGAGCTGAATATGTTAAGAAATGTTGGACATTCCTCCCATATCTCCCACATAGATGACATTCAGTTGACCATTATGGAAGAAGATGAAGTTCCACAAATATCAAAAAAGTGGGGGAGGAGGTTCTCAATATTAGGACACATTGAAACCTCTTGTTGTAGATAGTGGTGTGCCTCTCACATGAAATCAATGTGTAATGGTCAGACACAGAAAATGATATTTCCATTCACCGATAATGATGATTAACAGTTATTAATGTTATGGTCACCTGCAGTCTTTTTTTAGGATATATCTTCACCTTAACATGTTATTGTATCTTCAGCTCTAAAGGAATTTCTAGAAAAGTCAAATGCATCACAGAATATAGAGATCTACCCATAAGCCTCAAGAGTTAATTATCTTCATGAAATAGTGTAGTTTCTAGTACAAGTAAAAGCAGGTTAAAAAACAGTGATAAGTACCATCATTAAAGAATTTTCAATAGTAGTTACTTTATTTGATACTAGTTCATTACACTGGTAAATATACATATTTTTTATGATATTAATACCCTTCCAATGGAGTACATTTACATTTTTATGAAGATATAAATATAACTTGGGAAGAGGAATGAGAAAGGGGTTTTGTGTCCTTGTGCGATATTGATGGCTAATGCAGAGTTTTTCAATGATTTTCTTTTCCTAGTCCTAGAATAGTTTGGCATAATTATTGGGATGGTTTATCTAGTTTATCATCATGAAGAGGTTGATGGTTATAATATGTGTGTCTCATTTCATATAGTCAATGGGAGTTCTCACGAGTTTCCAAGAGAGTGAGATTTGAGGTCTAGTCATGTAGGACTATTCCTGATAGAGTTCTCGAGTTTGATTTCTATTTTATTGGTTGGTCTTGATGAAATGTCTTAGGCTGTAGGTCTTCACACAATATTTTTTACTTTAATAATACTTTAAAATATTATTTAACATGGATTCTTCTAGTGAAGAAGATATATTTTAATATTTACCTGGTTCCAAGTACGCAATCAATTTCAAAACACTCTTATCACTTGGAACCATAAGTGCAAGAATATATCACATTTTAGTTGGGAAATTTAGTTATGAAGTGTTTTTTCACACTAGATTATCACCATGAGCATCCACAATTCTCTTTTCCAAAAAATCATATGGTTCATTCCAATTTTAAATATACTATAGGATTCCAAACTATGTAATAGTTAAAAATAACTATATATTTCCTTGTGATGATGATTTTTTTAATTAGGTAAAAGTGGAAAATAGGTTTAAAACAATTAATCTTTAGTCAGGTTTTCATCAGGTTAGTTTTTTAGGGAATGATATATTTATTATGAATTTCATGGGTTGTTATAGATATTATTATTATCTTGTGATTTCAATTGGTTTTTAGACACGAACCTGTAGATTTCATGGATTTGATGAATAGATTATCTGATCAATATTTTAACACTATTTTGGTAGTGTTATTGAATAATATTTTGGCCTATTTGATATCCGATCATGAGAAATAACACTATCTCAGTTTGGATTTTAAAATCGTGAGTACTCACCATTTTTAAAGAATAATTTAGAAATGAACTCTACAGATCTATGAATTGGATTTATTAAGTCACATGATTTATAAGACTGTGATTTTAGTTTATATAGAGATGGTAAATGATATTTTATAAGGGGAATAAACACATAATGTCTTTAAGATTCAGATATAACTTGGTCTTACTAGATATGATTGATTATTTTTCAAGGATTTTTCTATGTTTGAATCCCCTAAGCTTCCTCTTAATTGAAAATGGTAGAAATTTCGATGGGATTCAATATGCCAGTTTCATTTTGATAAGTGGAAATGACTAATGACATAAGAACCTATATTGATCTTAACTAAGACTGGTAAAGGGCATGTGGTTTTTCGTGATACCTTTGGAAAAATATTGGGTTGTGTGATTAGTTCGAAAGATCATGTGGAAAATTATGTATCACTTCAACTTCAGCCACATGGGAATAAATTCCCCACAAATTAATTAGTGACTTCTTCAGTTATGAATGAAATTATGTTTTGGTAAATATAAATTTTTTGGGAAATGTTCATAGTCTATTCTGACCATATGTGTTTGATATATATATTCACTCAATATTAAATGATTTATAGATAGAAGTTATGGGTGGAATAAAACCATATGATTGAATTTTATATCATCAACAACCCAGGGATGGGAAATGTTATTACAGTTGCTATTAGTATGAATGATCCATCACAAGCTGTTTGGGAATCAAAGCAAGTGTGGAACCTTATGTGGATTTATTCTCAGTTTCATATGGATTATTAAGGGGGTGTTTCTAGAATAGTTAAAACTAGTATGCAGTTACCATATCTCCTTGAGTCTATTCTATTTATTTTAATACATAATGATAACTTTATTGAAATTCATGAAACCCTGTATGGTTGTGAGATCATTTTATATTGGACTCTCTCTTAAAATCGTATTCTCATTTTTGGGGATCATTTTATTTTCCCATAATATATTATGAGATCATTTTTTATGATTTTAATAGTTTTTTTAGTAATTCATAATAGAAAAATGAATATGTATGATTACATGAGATAATTTTGGTGGTCAGATATAATGTGTGACATTTTTTATTATGTGTCCTTCTATTAAACCTGCCAATAGATAATGTTAGAGGATTTTAATCATTTTGGTTTTCATTATCATATTACTATGATAATTTGAAAATGGGACGAGGTATCCATGGTATTTTTTTGGAATACCATGGACACCATAAGGGAGAAATTCTATCTTGATGATGATTGTTCAGTAACAAAATCAACTAATATTATTGTGATCAAGAACCCCATGAAATTTGAAGATAGGGGTTGGGTGTAAGGGTATGAAATTTTGAGGTTACATGGGGTTCCTTCAACCATTTGTTTATTTATGGATCTTATGATTACATTTAAGTTTTTGGGGAGTCTTCCATAGGTGGTGGGGACTCCAATTAGGTTGAGTACAACATACCATCTATAAACAGATGGTCATACAGAACATGGTATTGATATTGTGAAATATATGATCTATTAATTTTCCTTTGATTTTTAGGGATTTTAGGATATCAATCTCTTAATCGTTGAGTTTCATTATAACAAAAGTTATCGGTTCTCAAAAAAAAATGGCTCTTTTTGAGTATTTTTATAGTCTCCCATGCATATCACCTATGTGTTGTGAAGAGGTGGTTGAAGCTTCTACGGTGGGGGAGAGTTTGGTTCCCAATTTTTCTATAAGGATTCCAGATATATATTGATGATTGGTTATTGCACATAGTTGGTAAAAATATTATTTAAATCAATGATGCCATATTTTATTATTTTCTATAGGTAACCATATATTTTTGAATGTTTCCCTTTATATAAGTCACCATCATCTTGAATAACAAGGAATGTTTGATCCATGATATGTTGGACTATTTGAGGTCACGATAAATCATCAAATGGTTGATTATTAATCAAAATTTCAGATTTAGTTGATCATTATTCATGATGATTTCCACATATCATAAATCACGAAATATCATCTTGATCAACATTATTCAATAATATGGGAAGAGGATGAGGTAGAGTCTGATGTTTATATTGTGGAATATTTAGTTGAGATAGTTGAATCTTGGGTGAAATTCATGAATTTGAAGTATATTCTATGGGTTAGAATGTTATTGTGGAACATATTAGATATTCACGGGAATTTGATGAGCTATTCATTGAGGAAGAATAAGTACCCTCGCGTCATTTCCAGACCTCATTCTTTTACAAGATTTCTTGGGGATGGAATGCCTTATATTATCGACTTTTAACATCCCTTTAACCTATTTCATGTTTCCCCTTATTTTGGTTTGTGTTCATATTAAGTTGGATGAATCTTGGGAATCCTGATGATGGACACAATTTTCTATGAAAAAAATCCTAAAGTTCGATGATATATTTTTGTTTGAATTAATAGTGTTTGGGTAAAATAGTGTAAAGAAAATTTTGAGGTTCTCACAAAGTTCATAGAATGTTCATGTTTTTGTGTGTGATAATCATTTTTTTAGGCTATACGTTAGATGATAACTAGGTGTGTAGAGGGATTACATGACATGTAATTGGTTACCATACACAAGTCATAATATATCTACATAACATGAATGATTAATATTTCATGTAATAGTTACACAACTTTTAATGCTAAATGATCATGTTTTCATTAAAATGAGTTGGGTTTTCTTATGTAAATGATCCCCATGGATTAAAAAAAGTGTAAGCGGGTTACAAATCATGTAACTATCCAAATTTAGGCTTTTAGGGTGCTGAATAATCATATTTTAAATTCATTCTTTCAGATCCCTCCTTACCCTCAACTTAGGGATCTTCTACATTGATTTTGATAGCCTCTATTTAAACAAAAATTATTCTTTCCACATTTGATAACTATTGAATTTGGGATTCATCTACACAGAAGATTAATCCTTTCTTAATATTCATATATTATATCATGGTAGTGGAATTATATTTTGTTATTTGATATGTTTTCTTATAGTGATGTTCCATCTTGAGAATATCTAGATACATTGTGTGATCTTGTTTTGGGGAACATTCTTTTGTTGTTTGTGGTGCGATAGTGGTATTCTATTATAGACTGTGTTGTTTCCTCTTTTCTTTTGACATTTTTTTGTAATTAAATCAACTATTAGATATGAGTATTGGTTTTAAGGACTAATTTTTAATTGTTTATTTCTTTAAGTTCGTGGATTTCATTGCAAGAATGTGTGACCGTAGTTTTGAGGTGGGTGGTTATATCTCTAGCATGTGTTATTGAATTGAGTTACTCATAGTTTTTATAATTGTTTTATTAAATTAGATAAAAACATGATATTAATGTTTTTTTGTATGTTGAACTAATTTCTTATAAAAGATAATTTCCCATTTTTTTTGAAAATGGAAATGGGTTTTTAATCCATTTTGAAATGATTTGTGAAATGGTTTTCAAAGAAAGGATTTATGGAAATGGTTTGATGGATTTTTTCAGAAAATAGGGAACATGGGATTACTTGGGTAATTAGTTATAAGGTATAGAAATAGTTCTCCAAAACTATCAATTTGTTTTGTTGTTTCTCTTACATCATCTCCCAAGGCCCATTGTATTATCTACTTGTTAGACTTGTTAGGTGTTTCACACTATGGGCTATTCTCATTTTCTCAATACTGAACTCATATGTCTAGTTTCTTAATGTGTATTTTGTTTTATATTTTATGTTTGAGTGTACTAGCTATACTGACCATGTGTCATCCTTATCATGATATGACCTGTGCTTCTTAGCTGATTTGGTGTTGTTTTGGATTTTACTATTTTGATTTTAGTTCCCTGGAATTGATATGATTTGTGATGCATTCTTCTGTATGTTTTAACATGATACATTAATTCAGATAAATTTATATGATATTATTTGAATCTAATTTACCTAAATTATTTGGATATGTATAAAAATTATAAATTAAACTATTTTCCCATGGGTTTTATATAAAAAATGATAAATTTTTATCAAGACTTATTTTATTTAATGTTGAGAATTCATGGATTTTTATCCAAAGACATTATCCAAAACACCAAGTTGGGATCCATCTATTAATGTTTTCTCACACCCTTCATACCCCTACAACGGTGAATAGACCTAGTTATATTATTTAATGTTGGGAATGACAAGGCACTACAATGTGGGGGTGAGGTTTTCTATAAGTTGAGTTGGGTATTTGGTTGTCAGATGGTGGGATTTTTACCATTATATAACATGGAGTAGTTGTTTTTCCAATTTTTTAAGTACTTTTTAGTTTCATGGGTACTTAGATATTGTTTGAAGTATTAAGTTGTATAGATTTACACTTTTTCAGTAATGGAATATATTTATATTTTTTTTCTTGTATATGTTGTATATATATACCTTATTGTTTCATTAGGTTGGAAAAACCATTCCCTTTATTTCAATATTCAGGTGATACTCACTAGCCTATGGGGATCGGGAACTCCCTTCGGGTATTTGGCAGATTTGGTCGAGTCTCAGTTCGAGTGGGTATTTGGGTCGATTCATTACATGGATCCTAATATAGCTCGTTGATTCTTTAATAGGACTCATGAGACAAAAATAATTTGGTTTATTCATCGAAATTCCCCATTTATATAGATGTCTTGGAAAAGGCCTTGATGGAATTATATATCTAGGTACAAGGCCTTGACAATATGTTTTACGTGTTCATCATTATGCATTTTATTATTCTGAGAAGATTTATTTATATCCCATGTGAATATTCAATTATTTATAATATCTATGATTATGATTCCTGATAATACAATTATTTATATGGAATGAATTTTTAATAAATTATTAATACCATATTTTTCTAATTTTACATATTAAATAGAATTTCTTTTAGTTATTTACCATTATATATTGATTATTCAATATTTATTCATAGTTTCCATTGTACTGTTACCCTTACAATTCATCCGAGCTCACCCTTTTATTACGTTTTATATCCCCCATGATATGAGGAAGTGTTTTGTAATTGATATAGAGGAACACAATAAGGGGAATAATTGAATTATAAAAAAATCTCTATTTATTTTATGGATTGAATTATAATGTAAATTTCATGTATGTAACTAGTTTACCAAGAATAAAAAACCATTCATTCATTTTGGATGTGATTCCTTTTATCTTATACCAATGTAATAATGTAGAAACCCACTATACTCCACTTGGGTTGTGGTCATTATATTTGGCATCGAAGAAACCTCAATAGAATACATGTGATGAATGTTTAAGAAGACATAAATTAGGTAACATAAATCAATGATTGACCCTTGAGTATAAGTATTGAATAACATAATAATGTTTTGGTGAAAATTGTGTTATAATATTTTTCATAGAAATATATCCATGTATTTATAATACAAGTTGATGTGGTTTTGCATAGATGTACCATGGGGTATAAATTTGAAAAGGGTGAATTAGGCTTGACATGATTTCCATTTGGTGCCTGAAAATGTGCTTTAGTAGACACCTAGTTTGAAAATATCAAGGGATATTCTTAAGATAATTCACATTTTCAATAAAAACCATCATGAAGGATTTTTAATTAATTGTATCTTAAAAGAACCCATAATTATTATTATGATATTAACTATTAAATAAATTTCAATTTATGTGTCGTATTTATATAGTTTTGGGATAATAGATAATCATTTAAAATTATATGATCTAATATAGTGTATTTCAATGTTTAAAAATGGTTCTTTGAAAAATTAATGGTAACCACATCAATTCACATAATCCAAAGAGTATGAATGATTATTGATTTGACGTGATTAAGCCAATATTTCTAAGGTAACTAGTCTACCCATCATTTTCATCATATGAAGAAATTGTATCATTTGATATAAATAAATAAAAAGAATTCACTAATTATTATGACTTAAAATGGAATAACGATAAGAAGATGAAGGTAGAAAAAATGTATGATTATTGGTAGAATAGATAGAACGATTTTCCAACATGTGATAATTGTTGAAAGGAACAACATAGTATATCATTAAATGGAAGGAGAATTTTTGACAAGTTTGTTGATAATGGAAACCGTTATAATGATTGGAATGGTAAGAAAAATGTTTACAATGTTTAATGATTCATCAGAATAATATGGGGTACTACAAAGATGAAATTCATGATTCATCAAAGGATTATACAATAAAAGTGTTTAATGGATCATGATCAAAATTATGATATTACCAAAGATGATGTTGAATTATTAATGTTCTTGTGTTTGGATTCAATAATTATCTCATTTCATTATTTTATCATTGATATACCAATAATAAGAATTATTATATGTATAAGTGTTGTACTGCAAAACCATTTCTATAAGGATATGAAAGTGTATATTGGCCAACATTGATGATCAAGAAAAATGATTCATTATAAATTTGATCATCATGTAAAAACATGATTAAAAAATATTACAATTAATAAGTTCCTGATGTTGAGATAATTAAGTTCAAATAAATCATATGGATAAGTTAAATTAGATAGTAATATCTACCAGGGAAATGATTATTGATTTATTGAAATTTTGGTTTAAGCTATCATTTATGAAGATTAATTTTTTTTGGATTTAAGGAATATATCCAATATATTATGTTTTATTTATGATATAAGGAAGAATACATGTTTTCAATATGTGTTATGGTTAATTTGTTTATTACCATATTTCAATAGATTATATTAAGAATTTATTCACTCAGATTGTATGTCAAAATTAAGATCAATTCATGTTATGTGGATTATTAATGATATGTTCATTTTGTGAATTTATTAACCTTATTTATATTTTTTTATCGTAATATTTTAAAATGGTTAAAATTTTAACCATTAAAAAAATGTTTTATGTTGAAATTGGGATGTGGTTTTAGATGATAATGTATTACTTCACCAAACAAATATTTATTAATATTGGATAATTTGTAATATATATTTGTTTATAATAATAACGTGATATAGAATGAATTACTTATAATTATATTATGCATCATAAGATCCATTAAATTTGAATTTGGTGATTCATAAATTAAAAAAAATTAATTTTGGGTTATTTATTTATAAGATTAATCGATGAATTGGAAATTTATCCAAGAACTACCGAGGGATTAAATTGTTCTTATGAAATTGGTACTTATCTAGTAAGTTAATTTCCATACATTGATGAAAGTAAAACAATTCTTCAACCATATATAAATTATATTGAAATAAAATATATCCGAATACCTTTATATACAATGAATCATATTGTCTTTTAAATACACACAATTTTATGTTTTGGAAGCCCTTATTGTTACTTTTTCATTTACATTCTTATTATCAATGGCCTATATGATTCTATATATTTATTTATTATTTTTTTCCATGTCCATATCATAACATAACATAAATTATATCTTAATTAAAAACATATTAATTTTTTATTCCATATCACATGTTTTAATTTCCTTTCTAACTTATTAAGTGTAAATTTTATTCTTTTTTTTAATATATGGGTTTTCAATGGAGGAATTTTCAAATATCAAACAATTGATTCTAGAGTGCAAGAACAAATTATGTGGATGTAATTCATTTATTTTGGGAGAATGTAATGCAACAAAATTATTAAATAATAATTTTTTATTAGATATAATATGAAACATGCAATACGGAAATTTAATAACCCATGAAATATATTTCATTAAATTTAATCCATTGATAGCTTACGTTACACTCATCCTCGAGTCTAAATGAGCTGTTATATTGAATACTATTATAAAACAACCATTACATTTATTGGTATGAATAATACTAAATAATTTATGAAAATTAATTTATTCACACAAGTAAAAAAGTCATTAGATATTTATTGATTATAAATAAAATAATAATCACTAAAAAAGTAACTGTTTTCTAAAAAAATTTATTTCTTCTAAAATGACAATTAGTAATGCTTCACGTACATGATATAAATTTGTTTTACCTCTTTTAGAAAAATATTTTTTTAAGTTATAATATCAACATTATCTTAGGGTGATTTTTTAATTTTTCTACAATGTTTCATTTTTGGATGAATAATTAAAAATATTGTATTTTATATGAAAACAAAATTTTAGTTCAAACTATTTATAATGTGGAATTAGAAATTTAAAAGGTTTTATAGAAAAATTAGTTCTATTATAAATCTATATATCCAATTTATCTATTTTTATTCATTTTTATACATAATTTTTAGATAAAAACATTTTAAAATTTTGACTATTTTCTCGTTGAAAACCAATTTTATCTTCACATCTAAAAGGATTAATTTTAAAATATATTTTCCCACATACATAAATTATAATTTATAAAATGGATTCCATATTTGGATTCATCATAATTAATACTATTTAATAATTTAAACTAATTGTTTCATAATGAATAGTGAAAACTGTAAAAATTAATTACAAAGGTTATGGTAAATAGTTGGTTTATTGGGTGGTTAAACTAAAAATATACTTGATACAATGGACTTAAAATGGTATATAATATCTTTTATTACCATATTTAGATATAATATTGTGTTATTAGAGAAAATAAACTATTTTTTAGTCTTTCAGCATGAAAAACACATTGGTACACATTTTTCAATTCAAAATTTACAAGTGTACCACTTGCCTCACATGTAATAGTTCACAACCTATCTTCTCATATTCACAAATAAAACCCATTTTTTCATGGAAAATATAAACCATAATTAATATTGAAATTATATAACATCATACTAGAATTATTATTTTTTTAGTTAATCTAACCAATGCAGGATTTTCATGTGAACAAAATTAGGTTACCTGATGATGATGTATCTTTTCTCAACAAAAGTTTTTATTTTATATATTCCTATACCTATTTAAATTACTATTAAACCATAATTACATATAAAACATAATATCATTAGTATAATTATATTTTTATATGTTATTTTCATGACTTACATCCATACCCACATTTTTCATATGCTTTGTAAAATTATCATTTGTGTGTACGACAGAAAAACGCATCGGGAACCGATATCATTCATTTTTCCATTACCACCTCCCACTGTTGAGTATGATGATGTATATAAAGTATATATATGATATTTATAACATAAATATACCTATGTACACATGATATCTTATATACCATTTTTACACTCCATTCCACAAGGGATGAAATAATGTCTCCTGTGTGTATGCTAGACTGCCAGCTCACAAAGCGATGTGATTTTTCATTCACTAATTCTTGACATGGAAGATGATAATGATAATATTAATGAATATATGATATATAAATGAAATTATTTTTTTATTAATTACGTATCTATCATTCTGAATATTTGATAAATCATTAACTTTTTGAACTTTTCACTCACTGAAGATGACAACACCATTCATGTACGTGTGGACAATATTCTTCACAAAGAGATGTGACACCCTTCTCATAACCCAATGGAGGAAATATATATTTATAATTAAAGAATTAATATTTATTTTATTATATTATTATCATCATGTAATGATGAAATATTACTTACCTTTTTCTATAATGATTGTTGAAAATTGGAAACGTGTCTCATATATACGAATGGGTATCCATATCCATGAACATAACATACTTCATTTACGATAAATAGATTTCATGATTGCTGTTAAATGTAGTATTGAAATATAAGTGTTATAATTATTTAATTATTTTTATTGTATATATATTTACATAATAAACTCATTCCCCATAATCAACCTACCAAAGACTTTTTTGGCACTTAATACAAATGTCATCGAAAAATCAAATATATACATATTTCATTAAGCGATAAGAACAAGAGCCTCAACCCAGTTGGTGAGGACTCTCTATGTGCATCCAAGAGACCCGAGATCAAATCTGGGTGGTGGCATATTTCTGGGTTACTGTAGCAGCACTATAGCAGGCATTGTTCGGCACTGTAGCTGCCGGAACTATTCATGCATCTAGGGCTTCGGGCCATCGGTTTGGTCCTCGGGTCCTGCAAGGCTTTCGGGCCACCCAAGGCCTTCGGGACAGTTGATTCTCAAGGCCTTAGGGCCACCTTAAGGCCTTAGGGCCACCCCAAGGCCTTCGGGCCACATGAATACAAGGCCCAGACACACTACAAAAAAGGATAAGCCTTAGAAGAGGATTTAGAGCAGGTGCACTCACCAGAGCAGAGCCAAATGGATTTTCAGAATAAGAGGGTATGTCAATGCCATCGGTACCGGTCTGTGCATGCACGGGAAGCCTAGCCAAATGGTCATTAAATTGTGGAGAGCTACTATTATGATACAGATGCTGGGGAGGGGTAGTTCCTTGTAGATAGTCTGGTTGAATTCCCTAATACCTTCGAGTCATGTAATCTAGTAAGCCTACGGGCCATGTAATCTCTGAGTCTATGGGCCCTGTAAGGGTTCCCCCTGATCCCTTAAAAAGGGGGTTATCAAAAATCAATAACAAATGAAGGCCTTCGGGCCATTCAGGTCTTTATGAAATAATATAAAAAATTTAATTAAATATATTAAATGGAACGAAATACATGAAAATGTTTCTTGAAAAATTAAATAATTAAAATATTTTAATTATTCAAGAATAAAGATAATTTATGTGATGTATGAAACTCAATATAAGTGTTTCTCATCTCACATTTACATTTATGACATATACAATAAATGGATCAATAATTTCATTTTTGTTATTTATATATATAAATTTAAATATTTTACAAAATGAAATAATTTACCTTAATGGTATTCAATTTTTTACTTATACATATTTTATTATTGGGGATTATGATTCAAAAGATACCAAAGTGGTAAGAGTTTATTTCATAAACTCAAAATTATTCTGAATTGTTTTTTATACTGTCTCCCTTATAGAAATTAATTAATATTTAAATCCTAAAATCAATAAATTTTCTTATCATATAGTTATTCATGAAACATTTCAATTAATAGTACCATTTTCTCCGATATTTTTTATTAAATTGTTTATGAATTTTTTCAGTAAAATATGAATCTATTTCTCTATTCGATCGAAAATCCCTTTTGTTCTAAACCCATGA
This sequence comes from Viscum album, assembly GCA_963277665.1. Lineage (NCBI taxonomy): Eukaryota > Viridiplantae > Streptophyta > Magnoliopsida > Santalales > Viscaceae > Viscum > Viscum album. Next base: position 1,872,372,435 of record OY728159.1, read on the forward strand.
TTTCTAAATTTTTTGTAATTTTTATTTTAATGTATAGATTACTTTTAAAAACCTTTATACACATTTTAAGATATTTACAGAATGGTTTGAAAGGAATCTTATGGTCATTTTCCAGACAAGGAACTTTCAAACCATTTTATAATGTGAAAGGAATGTTGTTTTCAAATTATATGGCATATAGGAAAATACCTACCATCATTAATTTAGATTAATTGAAGAATCCATTGAATGTTTATAAGGTTGTTTTTAAATATATTTTATGACTAATGTTCTATAAATTATTGGCTTTTAAAATTTAGTTTCATTGGAAAGCATTTTTAAAATATTTCAAGGAATCATATAATTTTTAAATAAATAAGGTGATTTTCAATGAAAGGTTACTTTCCCAGATGGGATTTTCCATCTCATATTTGAAAATCAATTTCCATCTAATAAGACATAATTTTACATTACTTATTATTTAAAGTGTATATACTTCAATTTTACCATGCATATTATTTCTATGGATGCTTTATGTTTAATTTGACAAATGTTTTACAGTGTTGATATCATTCACATTACAATAGATGTTTTGTGATTATGGTTATTGATTTGGGAAATTATTATTAGTTCATTCATGTTTATATACGAATGTTTATGTTCATTATTTCCCACCCCTTTAATATGAGGAATGAATTGGACATAATATGTGATAGGAAAGACCTATTATATATGATTGATGAATATGTAGGTCTCATGAGACTAACTAGATTTTCTATTGTTTGAGGCCATACCCATTTATTTAAATTTATTGGAATGAAGCCTTGACGATATTATATTTCATCACCCAAGGTCTTGATGGAATGTTTTTGATGTCCATCATTATACATTCCATCATTATGAAATCTAGTATTGATATTCAATGTGATTATTTGATTAGTTAGAATATTCATGGTTTTGTTTCATGATCATGTGATAATTTATATTTTATTATTTTATCATTAAATATTCCATCCTATTTATTAAAATTTAATTGATTGAATGGAATTTGTATCTGTTATTTTCCATGTCATATTGAATGTGCCTTATTTTTTATACCATCCATTGTACTCTTACCCTTAATAATCATCTATTCCCACCCCATAAATATTTTTTATTTTCCTTTGGATATAAGGAAATGTTTTGTAATTAATTTGTATGGATACAATAAAAGGAATAATACAATTATTAAATTAAATTATTTGTGTATTTTTTAAATTTTATATTTAATTTCAAATATGTATCTAGTTTACTAATACCACTAAACTATTTATTCTTTTAGGATGAAAATAATTGCCTCTTGTTCCATTATAACAATGTATACAATAGCTAAGGGCTATTGGGGTCTAATTATTTACACCAAATTATTCATGGAATGAGTTTTGATGATAAAATGAAACAAAATATACTAATAAATAATAAATAATGGTTGAAATGGATGTATGGTAAATTGATTAAATGAATTGAATAAAATAACGAGTTGTGTAATGTTAAATGGATTTTATTAATGAAGAACGTAGTGAAACATTCAATTGAATGTGGGATATGTTATGTTTCTATGTGTGGTGATGTGATGTGTTTCAGGTAGTGGTGGTAGAGGTTGGGATGGTTAATGTGTGTTGTGGTGGTGGTGATATGGTGTTCACTAGTGCAGTTTATGTGAACTCATAGGTTGGGTGATAGGTACTATCTTCGTATCATGTACGTTTATGTTATTTCTATACACACCCTACCAACGTTGGATAACCATACCCTTGCCAAATGTTTTTGGGTTTTGGGTGATTTCCCAAACATCTTGGATGGTTGTGACACGTATAGTTGGTTACCCAATCTTCCTTCCCTTACTTCCTTAGTAGAATTGTTACATTTTGGGGATGGAGATAACACAATTGTGTTGGATTACGTGTCTTCGGGTGAAATTTGTTATGATTTGGTAGTGATGTGATGTGATATGTACTCCCATTCATGCACTGTAGTATGAGGGAACAAAGATAATGTCCTCCACATTCATGATACCTTAAAACTATGTTAATGTGGTTGAGATGTGGTGTGACTTCCCAGGAATCATGAGGTAAGAAAATATGTGATGGACCATGTGTACACAAGTGAGATGTGGTGTAGTGATACATGATGATATAATATTATGATATCCCTTGTAAGTGTGGGGTACATACAAATGCATCCTAGGAAAAATTATAGTTTTTCTGAGTGTGATTGGATTAGATGATATATTTTGATATTTTATGTAATGTGATGAGATGTATATGGAAGGTATAAGAGGACATGATTTCTGATGTTGGGGAATGAGTGTAGAAAATCAATGGTGAAGTAAAAGTTGGGTGACTTACATTCTTACGATCATGATTATACAGTATTATATTAGATTCATGACATGGTGAGAGATCCATAGAGTCAGTTTATATACATAGGGTCTTTTTTGTTTTCTATTTATTTTATAGTATATTACCATTAACTTTTCACATGTTCACCAAAGACCTAGATTATGTTTCTTCTGGGTATACCTCTTATTCTCACCCTACAAATGTAAAGTAATTTTCATGTTTCTAGGAGGGATTTTAGGATCGATGTAGACATTACTGACTTTAGTTTGGGGTTACTTTGGTGTTTCTTTCCTAGTAATATAATTTTTAATATTTGGATAATGTTATATGTATCATTTTTTACATCATTAATAAATTGTGGGATGTTCTTTATTCATCATTATTTTATATTATTTGATATATTATTTGTTCTTTTTATCCTATCTATTTGCCCTATTTTATTTATTTATTTTAATACCTCCCAAAATTTGAGCTTTTTTACCTTCTAGGTTAATTGGGGAATCATTTGTAAGTGGGGTTCATGAAATAATGACTAAAACCTTACTACACACCTTCTTCGATTCCTCTAGTGGATGTTTATGATTTGATTTACATTTTCATTTTGAACTATTATTATGGATTTGAATAGATAATGACCATGGATGACCTATTTTAAAATAAAGGAATCATATATTGAAAACATGGTGTCAATATTTAGACATGCTATAAAAGATTTTAAGGATTATATTATTTTCCACTATAATTATTATAGATCACACATTGATTTTTGGATTAGTTTAGTGTTTGGAACTAAATGAACCATGTTAATGTAGAATAAGATAGACATTACAATAATTATCCTTAAAATAAACAAGAAATATAAATAAATGATTACTCCAAACAAGTTATCTTAATATATGATTTACAACATTAACATATATAAGTATCTAAATGAACCAAATCATAAAAAAATAGAGTTTCAAGAAGACCGTAGTGGAAGGAAGATTCAACTACCAATATATAGATAATGTAAGTAGAAACACCCATGAAAACATCTCAATATAAGGTTTTGTTTTATGTCTTGAAATAAATGGAAAATTGATATTAATTTCCAAGTAATTTAATGTATTTTTTTAGGGGACATTGGTTGTTATATTAATATATGTTGTAATAAATGTTATAACTCCTCGAATAAAAAAAGTGTTATTATATTCCAATTAATGAAGTTTACTGAATAATGTTTTTGTGTAATTAATTGAAGAATTATATTATTTATGTGGACTATTAATTATATTTTTATTATAATAATTATGAAACATAAAATTATTATTATATAGATGTTTTTATTTATGGATTTAATATTATGTGTCAAATTGTACTAATAAAATGCAATGTTTTGAAGTTGAATAGGGATATTTTTGGAAAACACATGATTCGGGGATAGATATCCATTAATAGGTTCCTAATGTTGAGTGTATAATTTTTAATTAGGTTAAATAGATAATTTATATTGATAAAGTAATGTTTATAGAGTTGGAGTCTTGGAATTGATTAGTTATTTGATGAAAAACTAAATACTATTATCATTGTTAAAGATTACTACATTTTTTTATAATTTCGGAATATATATGATAGTTGGTTATATTATTTTTTGAACAAAGATTGATTTTGTTTTTGGAATCATACATCTTTTTGTTGATATTTTATGGTGATTCAAATTATTATCATGTTTCATGTGAATATTTGATCATGGTATTCACATGTTTGATATGTGAAATTATTGGATACTTCATCGGGTCTCAGAAAATATGTTAATTTTGATCAATTAATGTGTGGGTTTTGAATTTGGTTAGAATTGTTTTATGGATTCATAAGGATAACTATTTATGAAATAGATTATGTTGATATTTGTGTGTTATTCTTGAGGTTTTAGAGAGTACTGTGCTATATTTGATAACACTATCTAACCAGTTTTGTTTTGGTAAATATTTATAGATGAAAGGATATAATTTTCATTATTTTACAGATATTATTATCTTTTAAATGATTATTTTAGTGCTTCAAACATGAATAATTCATATTTACTATTCATTTATTAGAGTAAGTGATTAACTGGAAATGGATTGAAGCACAAAAAAAAGATGAAAATTTTCAGTTGAAATGGAATGAAATTAAATAAGTAGATTTTACCATGTTCATTATCTTAATTATAATGGAATTCTATAACATCAAAAAAAAATTCATTAAATTGAAATGATATTATTTTACAATTATTTCTGTTGAATTGATGGCCTTGTAACCCCTCACAGATTTATGGTTTTTTTCACTGACATTCTCATTATCTTATTCAATATCAATCATTATTAGTCATTATAAATTATTTTTTTCCTCCATGATTATATTTTAACATCATTCTAAATTCTTCCTTATTTAAAAACTTGATTATGCATTATTTTTGTTAATCTTTTGGTTTACCACTTTCCATTTTAATTTGAAGTTTCATTATTTCATGGTATGTTGTGAGATTTAAACAATTGTATTTTAAAATATTTAACCATCTATCAATGTGATAAAAATATTGAAGGAAATTTTTTCTTTGGTCGGGGATGTAATACCCTGGAAATATAGAATAACATACTACATATTTTTCTTCACACACAACAATTCTCATTATTAAAAGTTCAATATATTATAATAAATTTATTATATAAATGTGACAATTATATTCAAGCCATTAAATTTGTGGTGTGAATTATAATAACATAATTATAAAAAATATATATAAAGGATTTATATAATTAAAATCTACTAATTATTACATTAAAAATATATACTCAATTTTCAGTTGTCATTTTGTGCTTCGAAAACACGTTTTCCTCAAAAATGGGTTTTATTAAATTTTATAGATGAATATTATAATTAATTTTTAACAATTTTATAAAAAAATTTTGAAAAAAATATCACTTTTTTAAATCATCAGTTCATTATTATATTTGGATAATGTTTTCATATTTTTCTAATAAGATATATTTTTTAGAGATTAGTGAAAAATATGGATCACTGTAAAACATTCATTTATTTTCTTTATATCGAGTAATAATAAAGTATCATTTTATTTTAGATTTATTTTTAGTGTAACATAAAGTCTATTTTAGTAGAAATAATCTAAATCATTTCATAAGAACCAATTAATTGTTTCATTTTTCAATAAGATAATTTTTATTAAAATTGAAATTTCTATAAACAAAGCCATTATATATTAAGAATTTATACTAAAATTTATTTATGATAACTATATTAACTGAGTATTGAAACATTAATATTATATATAGAATCATGTGTTTTAAATTGGGAAAATATACCGATTTTATTTTTCATCATTAAGAGTACTAAGAGTGAAAAATATTTCTTACCTTAGTATCCATATAATTGGTGATTAAGGTGATAAGTAAAGAGATAAGACTTTAAAATATATATAAAAAAATATCAAATTATATTTTATGATTTCAGTTCATGAAAAATTATATATTAGTTGAATATATTATTATTTTCATTTTACATTGATAATGACCATAATAATATTTTAATAGATGAAAAATGAAAAATATCACTCTCTTAATCTTCAATTTCCCTTATATGTTAAAATAGTGTCGAAAACTAGTTTTTACTAAATACATGGGTTATTTATAAAAATAATTCAATTTTTATTATGATGTTTATTTATTACACATTTTTTGTGACTATATAATTACCCTAAAATCCTATACAACACTAATAGTGTTCATGTGAAACATGTGGAGAAATCAAAATGAATAATTTTAAAAACATTAAATGTCAATTATTTTTGGTGAATTATAGTTCCACGTGAACTTTATATTTAACAATAATGAATTTTATAAATGGAAATGGGTTATACACAAATTACATTGATGTACTGATGTCTTTAAAGATAAATGTTTTTAAATAGTACTTTAAATGACATTAATGGTATTTTACATTAAATATATTTAATTAGACTATATAATAATTCTAAAAATCATGAAATAGGGCAAGTAGAAATATTTATGGTATTATATTTCATTAATTGTTAATTTATGAAACAATTTTATGTTATATATTAAATTATATCCCTTAATATTGATTTTTCTTTCAGCGGTTAATGTTAAAATTTGTTAAAAAAGGGGTTAATAAAATATATAAGGATTAAAAGAAACATAAAAATTTCAAAATTTTATTGGATAATTTAATTTAAATGATGTACTATCATATATTATAAATAATTACTACATGGTTCACCATTCACATGAAAAAGAATTTTTTATATTTAAATATTTATAAAAATTCTAAGTGATTACTTTCCTTAACTATAAAAAATAAACCACCTATCCTTTCATCTACACATCACCTTAAAAAATTTAAATCAACAAAACCAAACCAAAATAAATCCCCGAAATCCTTAACTAAATTTTATTCATTGAGATATTCCCAATATACAAACCCTATGGTCCTTAAGAAGAGATCCTAATGTGGTTCTTCAAAGGGGAATAACCGTCTTAACCGATGATTTTTATTCTATATATTCTTTGACCTCCATCTATTATATCCTAAAAATTACAATATAAACACATAATTATATCTCATATAGTAATATATTATTTGGTTAATTTAATAAAATTGTTTATCTCCTTCCATTCTATATAATGAAAAACATTTATATTACGTACATACATCTTTACATCTCCACATAGTATGGTTATTCATCTTTTATAAACGATTTACATATAGAATTTTAAATATGGAAACAATAAATATATAAGACAATTATTATATAATAATGATATTGGATATATCATTTACTACCACGATCTAACCTAGGTCTACCTTGTACCGCTCACCCAAGTCGGTCCTAGGCATTGACCGAGGGGTGTTGACGACACCACAAGCTGAAAACTAGAGTTATTCATCAAAATTAACCCTTTGGGAATGATATTTCCCATTAAAAAAAGGTAAAAATGAATTAAGACATATGATTAAAATAAATAATTCAGCATAAAGAAAATAAAACTACGCATACCTTCATGATACGCTATCAGTCAGCACCCAACTCAGAATAAGTTTTACTCCAATAGAGATCAAACACTAGAGGAACAAGAAACTGAAAAGATAAAATAGGTGTGATCTCTAAAATGCTCATTTGGAATTCCAATGATAAACCTAAAATCAATGTACATTCCTTTCCTTAAAACATTCCATAATCTCTAGTTTGAAATTCCAAATTGAAAAATAATGTTTCTCCATTTTAAATAAATAAACACTATTTTTATTTATTTTTTTATAAAAATTTACACCTAGTTTTATTTTCTAATAAAAAACAATATTTTAAAACTAACAACCCAAATATATCGTACCATGTTAATGAAAAAATGTAAAAAATCTCACATAAATATAATGTTATCATGGGTGATCCAAAATATCCCTATAAGACTCCTGGAAGTTCATGGTTATGAACCACCTACCGACATATGGTTAAGCTCCTAATTAAATGACCACCAAATTCTTTAAACTAACAAATCCAGTGGGAGATACCACCTAGCCTATCAATGATTCAGGGTGTACCAACTGGTCTAACAGGGTTTGGTTATAAATCGTCACTAGAACAACTAAATGACTCCCCGGAACACATGGTAAAAATAAATTTTGTAAGTCGGTGGCCCTCTCATTGATGACTAACTTACACGATTCCACAACAACTACCATCCCCAAACACAGAAATCACCTACAAAAAATCCCAAAAAGATTAATCCAATATAGGGATGAAAAATATAAACATATACATATATACATTACACATTAATAGTTCCAACTGGTGTATCATATCATATCAATATAAAAATTATTTTATAAAACACATTGGGTTTCCAACCTATCCATTATATCCTATTAAAATCATACCATATTATAAAGTACATTGAGTTTCCAATTATGTTGTCAAGTCAAATTTCTTCTAAAACAATCCTCAAAATGTTCAAAGATTCCCACAAGATTTATACATTTTCAAACCAATTTGTTTGAATATCAACCTAGACATCATTTCAAAGTACACAATGCCAAATGGGCCTTTACTATATGATAAAATATGTTTTTCTAAAAAAATATTTGCAAACTATTTCCAAATAAACATAACATGCTACATTTTTCTTTGAAATTCCAAATGGGCCTTTTTCTCCAACATTCATTAAGACATCATTTGAGTCCAACCGAGAGAAACACATTTATGATTTTATCAAAAACCTATTTTGGAAGTAACATAAGAGTTCCAACCAACAATCACATCATGTATCCAGTTAAATCATTAATTCAAAAACATTTAATTCAATAAATTGACTTTTTACATTACAAGACCAGTATATATTTTCCAAAACGTTTCGAAACCATTTCCTAAAATATTTTAAAATGCCAATAAGACTCAAACATTCCAGAACATCCATCAAAAAATAAAAAAAATCATTACAAAAGATATTTTTCATCACAAACCTAATTTAATAAATCATTTAACAATTTATCAAACATCTAAAATTAACAAAATAAGGTTATTTTCACTAAACTCACACCTAATTTCAATTTAGAAATCCATTTCAAACCAAATGAATATTTACCCCTTCCAAACATATACATCCACAAAACTCAATATTCCAAATCCTCAATAAATGGATTTTTATAAGATATCCAAATGCATAAAAATCAACCAAAACACAGAATTACCCATCAAAACAAAATTGGCACCAAATCAATAATATATCATATAAATTTACATAAACCTAAACAAGGAATTTCTTAAAACCCTATTTTTATGATATTAAATTCCTATAAAAACACCACTATAGGGTATCCATAAACATCATTAATGTGATAATCACGTATAAATATTTTTTAAACAATGTTAGGAATTAATCAAATTAATTTAGCATGAACATTTATATGCATAAATCAACAATCACATCGAAACCTACTTTTAATAATGTATACTATCATGGAAGAACTAAAAAGCATAACTAAATGAAAAAAATGAATTGGAATAAAGTTCTAAAATTTATTTAAATAGTTCATGTATCAAAAAAAATGCTATGGAGTGGAAAAAACATGAATTTTACTACCTCAATGGTGTGAAAATGGGTCAAAACCTCAAAAGAAGGGAGAACTGAGCATGACATATGACTCCCACACCATATACCAAGAGGAAAACAATCCTAAGAATTAACCTAACCATTAGGGTTTTACCAAACCCTATGTTCCATAAAATTCCAATGAAAACCACAAAGGGTGAACACTAGGTGAAGTCGTGCAACACAGTGAAGGTGGCCAATGTAGTTCTTGCTGGCTAGGGAGGTGCGCTATAAAGTCATGCTATCAGTGGGGTTGAGAGAACAGGAGGGGGCGCTGCCACTGAGGTAGGTGGTCTGGAGTGGGGAGGAGTCATTGCCAGCTGGGGAGGAGGTTCGACCAGAGAGCAGCTAGAGGCCAAGGTCCAACGTAAGGGGGTGGGTGGGCAGTGCTAGGAGCAATGAAGGGTTGATATGGCTTCACGAGAGGAAGATATTAGGGTGGATATTCACACCATGGTGGGGAATGGTGAGAGTGAGAAGACCAGGTTAGTAAAAATAACATACAAAAATATAAAAAATAACAAATATTACTAATAATAAGTATATTAATAATAACATAATATTAATAACGAATGTAATACAAATAATTAGAAAATATTTATCCTAATAATCATATTAATTAATAATATTATTATTACAATTATTCATCATTTTAATAATATTATTTCTTAATAATAATATTGCTAGAAAATTTAATAATAAAAATTTTATTATAATAAAATATATTATTATTATTATTATGGATCAATAATTTATAATATAACTCTTTTTTATATTCAGTATCTTGACGGCTACCTGGGATGACCACATAGTTAATGCTAAATGGGTGGTTCCCATGCCCCGGCTAGAAACCCACCAAAATTTTCAGACATCTAGAGTTTTAAACCATCACTCAACCCAAAACTCAATGAGAGCAACCATATAAAATAGAATAATATTAATGGTTTGGGTGTGAATATTATCCTCACCAAAAATACATTTTTCCCCACAAAATGTGACAGTTTCTGATGCTTTCGTCTGGGCGAGCACATCCGTCCGTGGAGGGCGCGTGGCTGTTGCCCTGTATTCCTGCATTCCAAAGGCAGGTGAATTTAGTTTCTTATTCAGGGATGTTTTCTCCTTGATCAAAATGGGATGATGGGATATCAGTTCTTCCTTCCATGAATTCCTCCTCAGAACATGTCACCTAGTCCGGGTCTCCCTTATAGACTTAAGACGTTGTTCATGAAACTCTTCCTAGCGCCATATCATCATGGACACCAGTTAATTACACTTCTTCTATCGGGACATTACAAGGGGTCCGGTCAGGGAAGCATCCTTCAGTCTAGAGAGTAGTCACGTTGGGCATCACTGGCTTGTTTGTGCACTAGGACACTGGTGCGTCTATCTTTTGTCCCTTATTATAGGTCTTCATGAGGGTGCTGAAGCCCGAGGCATCCCACATAGATCGCGGGGAATCATATTTCATGGGTATGTATATGAGGTTTTCCTCAGCTTCCAATGTTTAACACTAGGTATGCCGCATGTTTATCATTTGGTGGAGATAGATCGGACTGACCATAACACTGATTAGAGTGGATCCTATGAGTGTGACCCCTGGAGGGAAAACTGTTGTTGGGGCCGACATGTTGTTTACCTCCCAGTTAACATGGAGGGGAATGGTGTATGAGGGAGAATGATCCCTCAAGGATGTGGTTTCCTTTATTTGAATCAATATGGATGATGGCGTATTTGAATGAAGTGTATGGTGAATGGGATGGAACCGCCATGAAAATGCCGATAGTTTTGGACTTGAGTCTCAAAGAGGCTTCCTATGTATCCCCATGGAAGGGAATCAAAGTCAAAATAGTTCATATGAATATGGATTACAACTGAATGGAGTGAATATTTTTTACCACTGAATGGAGTGACAATGGATTACCATTGAATGGAGTGACAAAAACTTACCGCTGAATGGAGTGACAATGGCTTACCGCTGAATGGAGTGAGAACGAATTACAGATGAAATAGGTATATAGTTTAAAGTCATGTGGGATGGGGGTGAACTGACGTGAATATGGTTGGAGATAATTTCTATTGGGCTTGAACCTTAGGGAGGCTTCCTACATACCTTTCCTTGGCAAGGATCAAAGAACAAATTGTTCATGTTGGTGTGGGGCTAACACTGTAGGCTGCCCGGAGTATTGGTGAACCGACATGAAGGGGGTCAGAACCAATGGCTATTGGGATTGAACCTCATTGAGGCATCCTACGTATATTTCCTTGGAAAAGTCCAAAGACCATTTTTTTCAGAAAAAGAAGGTTTGGCTTGAACCTCAGGGAGGCTTCCTACGTACCTTGCCTTAGTAAGGATCGAAGATCACAAAGTTCATGGGGGCCGGTGAACCGATGTGAGTGAGGACCTGGGGTCTAATGGGTGGTGGGTTTGAACCTCATGGAGGATTCCTACATACCATGCCATAGAAGGGATTAATTACCACATAATTCATGTGAAAAAGTTTGTCTTCAACCTCAGGGTGGTTTCCTACGTACCATTCCATAGGAAGGATCAAAGACCACATAGATCATGGGGGTCGGTAAACAAGTGTGAGTGAGGAACTGGGGTCTAATAGGTGGAGGGTTTGAACCTCATGGAGGATTCCTATGTACCTTTCCTTAGTAGGGATAAAAGACCACGTATTTCATGTGAAAAAGTTGGGCTTGAACCTCAGGAAGTCTTCCTACATACCTTGCCTTATCAAGGATCAAAGACCACATAGTTAATGTTGGTGTGGGTCTGGAGAACCGATGCGAGTGGGGACTTGGGGTCCAATGGTTGGTGGGTTTTAACCTCATGGAGGCTTCATATATACCCTGCCACATCAGGGATCAAAGACCATGTAGTTCATCTGAAATATTTGGGGTTGAACCTCAGGGAGGCGTCCTAAGTACCTTGCCTTAGCCAGGATCAAAGGCCACATTGTACATGTTGGTGTGGGGATTACACTCTAGGTTGTCTAAGGAATATGTAATTGTCGATGATCACTATAAGACTACGTGAGTCATGCATGATGTGAGAAACAATTGGTAGTAGATACCCTATGAACACTTCATGAAAGGTGCATCCATGGGAGGTGATGTGGTGCTTACACGTAGTTAGCGGCCCAGAGTGGTTGGGACTTACTCCGAGATGGAGGCCCAGTGGCGACAAAGACCAATGGGAGAGGGATATGGTACAGAAGAAAGGAGGGTTCTGGTGTCCATTCCCCCCCTCTCATTGGTCCTTGGGAACAAAGAAGAAAGGAGGAAAAGGGACGCTGCCTCCAGCAAGAATGCTAGGAGCTTACACTGAGATGGTTTCCCTTTCCCCACGGACAAACGCCAATCTGATAAGGAGGATATAATCCACTGTGAGGGATGATCTCATCCCCGCAAATACCAGTGGGTGAAAATACTTTCCAAGGTGAGGGAACCTCACGTGCAAGGCACGGGGAAAAGCCACAATTTAACATCATTTGCAAAGGATGAGGGAGCTCGACATTTTAACGTTCGGCAGCTCAGACGAGGTGGGTTTGCACTGTACCCCTACTACATACATAACAAGTTCCCTTTACTCCTTGGTGATGATATGGTATAGGAAATGTCATGGATATGGGGTGTTATGGAGTGAACCATTGGAGGGTCAACGTTAGTGTGGTTATGCGAAGAAGCAATAATAGTTTGTCTGCCTATGAGAAGAAGCATGAGGCGAAGCAACACAATGTGCATTATCGTCCAAGGGACATTGAAATCACATCATGAAAACATTGAGGGTCTCACATGAGAAGGAATTTCAAATCACAAGGGTTCATAGGTAGGGGCCTTGTGAAACTGTGATACTCCGTGTGGCAGAGGGTACTTCGGAAGGGGTGTGCTTCGTGAAGTGGGCCACCTCTACCTATGCATAGGGTAGAGGTTCATATTTGAGGTGCTTCACGAAGTTGAAAGGCATTCGCAGATCACTATCTTGTGAAGCAAAGGTGCCTCGTGAAGCAAGGTATCATGAAGCAATGTGCTTCACAAAGTACAATGACCCCACCTTATCATTTGGATCACGTGTACATGAAGGGAGCTTCATGAATCATAAATGCTCCATGATGACCTGGGTCCCCTTGGGGATTCACTTTATTTAAAGAGGCCCTTAGGCTTCGCTAAACCCATCCCTCTCGAAAGAGGGGGTTAAAGCAATGCTGAGCGGAGGTACTTCGTAGAGAAGAAGTACAATTCAAAGATCATGGTTCATAGAGCAGAAGGTGCTTCACGATTCGGGAGCTAGGAAGTTTAATGGTCAGATGATCCTCCCATTTGGATATATGTGAGGCCAATAATTATTAGGGAGAGTTTCCCCGAGGTAGATCTTTCTTTGCATGAAGATGGAGTTTTCCCTATGGCGGGATCGCGAATGAAAAAAGCAGTCGCTGAGCATCCCACCTCTTTGCTCTGTGGCGGGCTCACGAGCATCTAGGGTGCTCATGGAGCTTGACCTCCTCCTAAGTCCACAGTGTCCTTATAAACGTCAAATCTGTTCATGGGGTGGCCCACCTACTTGCTCCGCAGTGGCCTCACGAATGTCAAATATGTTCATGGAGTGGCCCGCCTCCTTGCTCTACGGCAGGCGTGGTGCTATTGGTACTCCACGAATTGTCTTCTCAGGGCAGCCCCTTGAGGCTTTCCATTTCATCATCTTCTTCTCCCATTTTGGAACCAACAAATGTCCCCCCCCCCATGACTTGGAGCAACTGAGTAATCGATGGTCAATGTCTGAGGGTCAATCACCGAAATCCTCGGTCATTCGTGAAGTTGTGTCATGAAAAGGGCTCACGAGGTGGATAGGCGGTACAATGGCTGAGCGTGCCACAAAGCTCATCACGAAATGGACACATTGCGAAACTCAAAAGTTTATTACCTATATAAAAGATAGATGACCTCTCTTTTTTCCTTTCCCCTCTCCGCATAATTTTCTTTTTGTGCTCTTGAATCACAAAGCTCCTCATACTCCGCGATTGCTATCCACAAATCGGGTTTTCGCATTGTGACGCACAACTAGTTTTTGAGTCCGCAACAGTGATTGACAATCTTGCGCATGAAGGTTGAGGAAGGAATCCATGACCATGCGTTGCAAATGCTCTCCACAAATGAGCCTTTTGAACAAACTCGAAAATCATCCAAGTTCAAAAACTGAATGACTCATCAAGAAGCTGCTGAGGGGGTTCATACGGATGCCACCCAGAGCGTTGAGATGACAAACAGTCTAGCTCTTGAAATGATAGTTTGGAGCCACTATGACCATGATTCATTGGTGGCACTGCTGTCGGAGAGCCATAAGAACTACCCACTACGTAAGAGTATTCCTTTTTATGGCTTCAGGATGAGGGATGGCATCTTCATCCCTGAATCAATTAGGTAAAATCCAGCTTACTGGTTCTGGAGTATGTCGTGCCAGCCCAATGGTTCAGGTCAGCTGATGGCCAGGCCCAGGAATACTTCACCCTCGTCATTGTTGACTGCCTATTCAACCACCTGAATAACGTCGATGGTACGACGTTGTAGCCAGAGAAATATCATACTTTGTTCCACACGATACTGAAGGAAACATTGAGGAACCCGAGGAAGGGGTGGTCTGATGAGTGGGACCTATGCCAGTTTGGAAACTTATAGATGATTGGTTATGGGCCTGCATTGTAGGAACCTCATGTGGGGATTTTGAAGCTGAGATGTAAATAATGGGTTTGTATGAGGCAACTTCAGCCTCCAAATTTCACATCTATCAACCGAAAAACCTAATGTCAAATCTTTTGAGCAGGTGGTCGTCGAGAACCAATCCCTTCCATTCACACCACAGGGAGGTTTGTGTTAGCTTGCTAGATTTAGACCAGATTTCTGGGGTCCCAATATAGATGACTTTATATGATGAATTCATCCTTGCCATGAGCGCTTGGGAGGATCAATAGTAGATGTCGCAACATGTAGTGGCACTAATGGAGCTGGTGCCGTTAGAGGAAAAGAAGATGTGAGAGATGTCCACATTAAGTGGTGGTTCATGTATTTCATGAATTTCCCATTAGAACAACAATTTCTATCGAGGCATCGGACATTCCCAAAGGGGGATCAACTGGGCATGGAGCACTCGTACTGGAAGATTTTGGACGATAGCCGGGGGAAGACCTGAGTGTTTAGCGTCAAACCTGAGCAGCATCCAATCGTTAGGCTGGAGGCATTTATCGCGGGTCTTATCTGTGTTTGGATCTAGTCGGTGAGGGATACCACACATGGGAGTACTCCCAAGAACATTTATCATGATGTCCATGTTGGTGACATGAGGGAAATACAACCTAGGAATCCCGATTCTCACCAAACTGTATAAGATGTTGTGGCATATCAGCGAGAGAAAGTGGCTGCAGAGGGTATGTTGTCCATCCCACCCCTTGTACAGGTGGATAACGACACACATCAGGGGGTTTACAAATACCTGAACCCTATCTCTCCTCCGAGCTCGAACTTCCGCCCATTGATCATGAATTCTATGGGGAGCTTTCCGGCCTATATGACCACACCGTTTATATTGAACCGGGTGTGGAAAGAAGAAGAGTTCAATTTTCACCCATTTTCGTTGCCGATGGGGGTATTCCCTAAGGATGTCTAGGTAAAAGTAGAGCATTGGTCATATCATATGGCCTTTTGAGGTGGAGTATTGGTGGCAAGTTTAGACCACGAGCCCCTCTACGAGACATACACCCCACACCTGTTTGCAAGTCAATTCCGGTTTATGCAGCGACTGACCCTGCGGTTCTATTTGGAGGTGTGCTACGAGTAACTACCGTGTGTGATGAGGAAGATGTGGCTCATGTTAACATGGGAGGATGGGAAGCTGAGGAACGAACTACCTCTGTGTACCACCTTCTTTGGGTTGGTGATGGGGTATGCCATAAGCTGGGAGGCAGCTTATCTAATGGAGATGATGAAGTAACCAACCATTCGGGTCCGGGATGGTGAACCTCCTCGACACCAGGGTCATGACCGGAACATAGCCAGGGCATCCCGTGTTGGCGGGGTTGTCGTGACGGAGAGGCCCGCAACAGTTGAGGGTGAGGCTAGATCTAGAAATGGTATCAAACCTGACAGTTCTAGAATAACAGATCCATCCAGAGGGGAGTCCATCAAGAGGATTCCATAGGCCCTATTCTTGCCAGTTTTGCGGTTCCCCAGGAGGAGGCAGAGCGGTATCTGGAAGATCTAGAAGACTTTGTGCATTCTCGGGGTGCCCCCCGTACAATGACGAACCATGTCAGGGTGCTTCTGGACCTCACTAATCCCCCACAGTTGTCGGCGGCTAATTTAAGAGAGCCCTTACCTCTGCCGGAAAGATCAGAAGAGTCCTCCTGGGGAGCTGAGGCGGGGAGAGGGAGCACGTTGGAGGAGGGAGAAGTTGGAGATCAAAACTCCGATATTGAAGTGTTTGGAGAGGCCCTTGAGGTAAAAATAGAAAACCAACTTCTATGAGACTTTCTTTAAGGTCATTCTGGACTACTTGCAAAAATCTAAACTGTGCATGAGGGTGTTATATACAGAACTCGTTCTCATCCTTCAGTGGATGAAAATATGAGACCTTAGGGATCTATTCCTATCATCACATAAAATGCAATATTAAGTGGGGTCAGGACACCTGAGGTGTCCCCTTTGGAGCATTCAGACCATCCGATAATATATGGGGGGCCCCGCTTTGGGGTCTCGATGACATCAACCAAAGAACGAGACCAGGAATTTGATCTATGTAAGTCCCTTGTACCAATTTTATGACTGTCATCCCCTAACCATGTTTTTTGATGTCTATGTACCTTATTGGCACCTACAGTTCTTCAAATGGTGTGGGTTTCCCAGGTGAGGTTGGTCGGGGTTTCTTTTGGCATCCTTCACCTGGGAATGCCGATGATTGTGGAGGTGAAGCACCAAACTGACCTTGTGGTAGAGTTCTTGATCACTAGTGGGACCGTCAGTGGGGCTTAACTCGAGATAATTGAGTTAGTATTTGATAATGATGATCGATCAAATAGTACAAGTCCCGCCATACCCAATCAAACACCATAAATGGACCCTACTGAAGAGTTCTTTGGGGCATTCCTCGTGTATGAGCCTCCCAATCACACAAAGTGGGATGTGATAGCCTCTGACGAATAAGATAGCTGAAAAAATCCATTGCCGATCATGAAAACTGATCAAGATCTTCATTGATGACACCCCCAAGCACTATGGTTGGATGATATGGATAGATATCACTTGTGACTGTGCGAACTATGAGTTGGGGGAGTGGATGCCCAACATTCTCACATGCTCATCTGAAATTATATGGAGGAAAACATTTGGGAGTATTATTGTGGCCTCGGTGTGGACTGGCAATGGAAGAAAGTTGTAAACATCAAAAGGCTCCAGGAGGATGAAGATGAAGTTCAATGGCTACAGACCCGGACGGATGAGCATTCTGCTTCCCTTGGCCCGCAATCAGAGCTCGTATCAGGGCTGAAATCCCAGTTGGAGGACGCCGAAGAGGGAATGAAGTGAGCCTCTAAGGAGATTACGGTAATTTAGACCGACATAGAGTGGACCCAGATTATGGCTGATGATTTACGCCCCATCGTTGCTGAGGATGAGCCGGAGGCGAACAGGCGGCAACAACTGCTTGACGCCATCAACCATAGGGTGGTGGAGTGTTACACTCTTTTGATGAGGAAAACTAATCCATCAGGGGAAACGACCCTTGGGTACTGTAATGATTACTAAACCTCAATCATACATTCATACATTGATTGTTTGATTCCATATCATGCCATAGTTCTGTTGTTTCCATTGGTTTATTGCATTCTTGTGATATTTGTGGAGAATCAAACGATCATTCCCTAAGCTCATGTGGGTTAGTCCCATTGTGATAAACAAGGTATGACCACCTTATCACCCCTATCAAAATGTATGAGTGAAAACCAAGATTCGGGCAACCGTGTTTTGAAAAACCGACCCGAATTTCCGGGGGGAAATGGGAGAGACCGCACTAAATAAAGAAGCTCTCAGAACAGCTGAATTACCATTTTCTTAGTGTGGTCTTGTGCACAAATATTGTAACTCTAAGGGTGCAGAAATCAATCCGAACTAATGGGAATGGATGGTTGGAATCACAATACCTATGATTCAGAACACTGTGGGGGTGGCGTGACAATAATGAATAACTGTTGACTACATTCGAAACATTGTATCCCTATTGGGTTAGGCTAGAATGGGGATAGAAAACGAGGTTCGACCACTATCCATGTTTGAAACTTGGGGCCTGACTCAAATTTTCTTCCATTAGTCTTCCGGAACATTGGACCCGGACAATAGGCGGGCCATAGGTCAAGCATCCATACTATTAGGGGGTTCCCTTATACATGAAAGAGGACGAGGGTCTGAATAAGTGGCATGAAAAGCATGGAATGTGTAGTGATGGTTTGTTTGAATAGAATCTAACACTCTCAAAATTATGCCTCCATGGTAGAAACACATTAGATGGGCGCATCATTTTGATCCTTGATCATTGCTTCTTTTAGACAGGACATCTCTGGTGAGGGAGCCAGAAATAAAGAGGATTAGGATTTATGATTCCTAGGGCTGGACCCAAGGTGAAATGCCTGGGTGTCTCTACATATCCCATGAGTATGGGAGTCAAGACATACGTAGTTCTGAAAGATGTCGTGCAATTTAACATCATGTGGCAATGACCTAGAATGGTCTTAGTTTATGGTCAAAGAGCTTGGACCATGGATGGTAGGAAACATGGGAGAACCCTAGTGACGTAATTATAAAACCTGACGTGAATGAGGATGCATAGTCTAGATTAACATGTGTTCCTTGGGGAAGTGTTTTGGTCAAGGGACCGAACATGAAAGTTTGGTTGGGCCCATGGAGAGGTGATCAGGTGTTCCTACTAATTTCATTAGAATGAGAGTCAAATAGTATGTAGTTCTAAGGTGGGCATTGTAAGGAACCTGTGGCATGGATAAAGGGGGTGTGTGGGTGTGGAACTGACACAAAAATAATCGATTTTTGATGTATCTTGTTTTTTAAGGTGAATGGTTTTTTTCTTTTGTTTAGAGACATGCCTAGGATATCATGTCCCAGTGTTTCCACAAGAATCAAGCCATATGTAGGCATTGAAAAATGGTATGGCATGTGACTGATACCAAACATAGGTTCCCCTTGAGTGAGGACATCACAATGTAGCTTCGTTTTTCATTATGCGGCCAGGATTATAATGTCACAGGTTAGGGTCATGTGATGGGACAAGGCGTGCAATTTAACGTCATGTGGAATAGAAATAGTAAAGATGAGGCTAAAGGGGTAATGTTTATGGAGCAATAAAACATACCCAACGTGAAATAGGACATACTCCCTTTCCACACCATACATGATTCCGTGAATGAAACCTCGTTCCAAGGAACCAAAATAGATGCAAAAGGGTAAGGGGCAAGAGAAACTAGCTCCTAATTAAGCTGGACCCGAAAATGAGACATCTGGGTGTTCCTATATATCTGATGAGAATGGGAATAAAACCATACATTGTTCTAAAAGTGGTCTTATTTTATGGCCTTAGAGATCAGACCAGGGAGAAGGGAAGTTGGTGCGGAGCCTCAAATGATGCCTTTACCATTGCTTTGTCCTTTTAACGTGCAAATGTGCCTAGAGGGATAGTGTTAGGAGTGTTGATATTACACTTGGACATGATGGGGTGGACAATAATGCTAATAAGGTAACAAAAATTCAAGGTATAAATGGGTTGGATTGATGATGGAGGATGACGGTTGACTGTGTTTGAAACACAGCACCCATATCACATTATCATGTAATGAGGAAAACAAATGAGTGTTGACTGATGACCATATTTTTAACGCGGTACTTGTATCAATTTATTGTCTGAACCCTATAGGATGTTGTTCTATGATGGTAGGAGTTCTCTTAGGCATAGAATTCTTTCCATTTGGGGGTCCCTTCGGGTCTGGAAGATTATCTACTCCTAAATTAAAGGGAACACGAAGCCTGAAAAATGGGCGAAATCACGTCCACGTAAAATATGACCCTACAAATGCTGAACCAAAGTACTCTTAAAGAGATTGGTACATCGCTGACGATGGTCGAGGAGTGTGCTCAACTTGAGAGTAACCAATTTGATGGGATGAGTATAGAATACAAGGATAAAGAACTCTCAGGAGGGATAGGTATGTGGTGTGGTCGATACAAACCCAACGTGAATGAGGACATAGTCCCATACCACACCATATACTCCCCTCCTCGGGAAAGGGTAGGCCATGGGGCCAAGGGGAAAATTAGATATCTGAGAGATGGGGCTAAACCCGATGTCTAGATGTTCGGGCAGTCCTACATATCCCATAAGGATGGGAATCATGCTTTTCATAGTTCTACTAAGGGACAATACAAAAATATCATAGTTTAATGTCTTAGAAATCGGACCATGGAGAAACATGAATATCTCAAGTAAAGGCGGACCATAACCCAATACCTAAGCCTATTTGAGTTGAACTCGGTGTAGGAAACAAGGGTGGATAAGTTATTTGCAATAAGTGAAATATGTGCAAAAGGAAAATTGGTGGTGCCCCGAATGATTTCCTTATCATTGATTTTTTCTTCCTAATGTGAGGACCCTCACTGAGGAATAGTATCAAGAATTTCGATGTTCTACTTGGACATGATGAGATGGAAAATCATGTGAATCATGTAACTGACATTTTGGGCTTAATGGGGTTGGAGTGATAATGGAGGATAACTGTTGACCATGTTCAAAACACAACATCCATATCGCATAAGCCTGAAATGGGGAAAATAAATTGAGTGTCGAACACTGACCATATTCGCAACATGGGACTTGTATCGATTGTTTTTCCACAGCACTAGAGGATGTTGGACCACATTGGTAGGAGGGCCCTTCATCCGTGCATCCATGTCATTCAGGGGTCGCTTTTGATGTGAAAGGTGATAGAATCTCTGTTGAGGGAAGAAATGATGCATAAAAATGGGTGAAAGCATGTCTGAGTAGAGTCCTCCATTCTAGGTACTAAACCAGAGTACCCTTAGGCACATTGAGGAATCGCCGAAGAGGGCCAAGGGGATCATCATGAGAGTGGCTGGTTTGAAAAGATAAGGATAAAAGAAGGGGATAGAAAACTCTAAGGAGTATGAGGTAAATGGAAAGGTTGTTGCAACACCTAACTTGAGTGGGAACCTAATCCCATACCACACCAACAATTCCTCTCTCTAGGGGAATGTGGGCCAAGGGTCCAAGATAGGGCTGGACATGAAGAAGAGATGCTCGTGTGGTCCTAGGTATCCCATGAGGATGGGAATCAAGCAATTCATAGTTCTAGAATCACACATAAGGGTAAGATACCCTAACGAGGAGGTTGTACGACACAACGAGTAACCTGACGTGAATGAGAACATAATCCCATACCACATCGTATGACCCTAAATAGGAACTTGGGTCGTGGGCCTGAAAAGGCCAAGGGGCCTGAAGCTAGGCCTCAGATGGGAAGACCCAGTCAATTCGTAATTTAAAATCTTATAGTGAGGACGAAGAGAGGGGTATGATACCCCAAACAAGGGTGGTGTACGACATGGTGAGTAACCCGAGGTGAATTAGGAAATAATACCATACCACATCGTACAACTCTAAATAGGATCTTGCGCTGGAGTCCCGAATAGGCCAATGGTACTGAGGCTAGGTCTCGAATGGGAAGGCTCGTTCAATACATAGTTTAACGTCTTGTAGTGAGGATGAAGATAGGGGTAAGAAACCCCATACAAGGGAGGTGTACGACATGATGCGTAACCCGATGTGAATAAGGACATAATCCCACACCACACCGTACAACCCAAAATAAGAACTAAAGTAGGGGGCTAGAAAAGGCCAAGGGGCCTGAGGCTGGGCCTCAGATTGGAAGGCCTGATCAATTCACAGTTTAACATCTTGTAGTGTGGACGAATATAGGGGTAAGTTACCCTAAAAAAGGGAGGTGTACTGCACGGTGAGTAACTCGATGGAGATGATGAAATAATCCCATACCACACCATGTAACCCTAAATAGAAACTTGGTCAGGGGCCCAAAAAGGCCTAAGGGGCTGAGGCTAGGCATCCTATAAACCAGTAGCAACACAACCTCTTAATTTATTACCACCTCATCACAGCTCCGAAGCCCACATGAGCATTACTCGGTGTAGGAATCAAGGATCTAGACTTGTATTTCCCAGTCATATGGGGGTCTAATAGCTGAGATCTCCCTAGGGGAGTTCGTCTCATGGATATAAAATGGGGTAGAAAGAACCACTATACATGTTGTTTGAGACATCTTGGTGTGGATATATTAACAATGGATATCTATTTAACATGTTCGAAACACATCATCCTTATAGTGACATGGAATGGGAACAAAAAATGAGCATCAACAGCTGACCATATTCACTACAAGGAACATGTATCAATTTGTTGCTCAACATCCTCGAGGGATTTGGCCCGAAGTGGTAGGAGAGCCCTTGGGCCTAGCATCCCTACCGTTTGGGGCCCTTCTGGATGGGAAGGATGACGGAGTCCCAATCAAAGGTGTGGGTCAAGCATAGCTGTACCCATACATTATAAAGTTATGAAGGGAGGTGAAAAAGGCGGATACCTCGGGGGAGTGGGACATATGGCGGAATTGAGATGATCTCGATGTGTATTGAGGAAGGAATCTACAGAACACCAAATTTCTTGACCCGAGGACAGGTTCTGGCATTTGGACTGGGCCAACAGAAGAAATGATCGGGTGTTCTTACGTATCCTTTAAGGATTGGAATCAAGCCTTACATAGTTATCGAAGGCCATGATGTTTAATGTCAGGTGGTGAGGACATGGGAGGATAGAAGAACAGGGAGCGGGCATGTGGTGTGACCATTATAATCCTAGCATGAGTGGGGCTAAGGAAGCCTACAACATATCATGCAGGTATCCACAGCAAGTACTATACCCAGGGGGAATAGTCAAATAAAAGATTTTGGGGGATGGGATCAAGACGAAACGCTTGAGAAATCCTACGTATCCCATGTGGATGGGAATCACGCCACATGTAGTTCTGAAGATGCAGTTTAACATCGTGTAGGACGACACATGGTTTAAAGTCATGTAGGATTGGACAGTTTAAGGTCATACTAGACCAGTTGGCTTAGGCAATGTATCGCTTGAGAAACTTGGCATTGGTGGGAGGATTTATACACTCACTATCCATGGTCACTAGGGAGAATGCTCCATTGGGGTAAACCCTGTGAATAATGTAATGTACTTCCCATTTTTTCAGGGATCATTGGTGTCCAGAGGACCAATACAAAGTCACCTTGCAAGAAAGATCAGAGGCAAAAATTCTTGTTGAGGGCTCTATATATCTTACTCTAATGCCTTTCCAGATTGTGCAAGGGATGAAGCCTATTCTCGTCAAGTGTTTCTAATTCATCCAGATGAATTTCGTCTACCTTATCCTGCGCCTGCTGGTCCTAGACCATTGTGCGTAATGAGGGCAGCCAAATATCAATGGGAAGGACTGCCTCATCTACGTACACCAGCAAATATGGGGTCACCTGGGTGGAATTACGAGCTTTCATACAATAATCTTAAAGGGCATTGGGGAGCATGTCTGGCCAACTCTTCTTATTCTGACAAACCATTTTCTCCAAGTTGTTAGAGAGGGTTTTGTTAAACACATCGATCAGTCCATTTTCCTAGGCATGATAGTGGGATGTATAGTTAGTACAGATGATGTACATGGCGTAAAATTATTTCAGCTCAACTGCACAGAAGTTGGTGTCGTTATCGGTTAGTAAGACATGAGGGAATCTAAACTGGTAGATGATATTGGAGCTCACGAAGTCAATGATGGAATGGGGCTTGACCTCCCTTAGCAGAACTACTTCTTCCCACTTTGAAATGAAATCTGTGGTGGTCCGGATGAACTTGCACTGTTGAGCTATTGCCGGAGGGTATGATGCCATGACATCGAGTCATGGATCATGGAGGGCTAGAAGAAACCTAGTCTCCGGATCTGATGGGATAGATTTGGCCTGGCCTAGTGAGCCCCATATGAATCGGTATGATCCTCCAGCATGACCTGAGAAATAATGACTCCATGGTTGCAACGGAGGAGGACACCATCAAACACATGCATACAGAGTATCAGGTTAAGATCAGGACCACTTTGGAGGGTAAACTGCAGTGCACAGCGTTGGATTCACTCATGCTCGGACCAATTATATGAGAGGTATCCATTTTGGAGGTACTCGAAAAAGGGGGCTCTCAAGTCGGGGGTTGCTTCAACCACTCCATCTGAGGGACCTGGTGGTCCTGATGTGGAGGCCCTGGCGGTAAGATGGCTTACTCGTAGGCCGTAGTCATCATCCGGGGGGAGAAATGTATCTCTTATGTTCCACATGTATAATCAAATCTTCGTGATGGGGTTCTTCAAGTGACACTGCCAGGCCGGAAAGGGCATCAGCTCGACCGTTTTGAGATTGAGGGACATGTGTAACTTCTAGCCGAGATGGAAACTGGGCCATTAGCTGGAGGGTGTGCTCCAATAATGGTACGATCTTTGGATTTTTGATGACGTAGTCACTGTTAATTTGCTTGAGGATTATTTTGGAATCCCCTTTCACATGAAAATGTGGCACATTGACATCAAGGGATAGATCAAGTCTAGTGACAAGAGCCTGATACTATTCCTCATAGTTCATTCAACCTTTTGATAACAGGAATGAGTATGGCAAAACGTCTTACACCAGGGTAATGAGGACAATACCCAGGCCTACTCTATTGAGTCTGGGATCATTGAGCCACCTGTCGGTGGGTCTCCGGGTGGTACCATCAAATGTGCATCTTCCAACATGGGATGACATGATCTAAAGAGAGGATTTCCATGTAGGGAAAATCCAGGCCTAGGAACTGGTCTATAGGGGTTGGATGGGAAGATGTAAAATCAAGAAATTCTTATCCCTTGACAGCCTTATGAGGCACGAACCTGATGTCGAACTGTTGGAGGATTACTGTCCACCGTGCTAGATGACTGGTCAATATGGGGTAGTTCATAATGTACTTCAGAAGTTCTACCCGAGACACTAGCAGTACAACGTGGAGTTGCAGGTAGTGTAGTAATTTCTGTACTGCAAATACCAGTGTTAGGAAACTCTTTTCGATGGGGGAGTATCAAGTCTCTGTATCGAGGATCATGTTATTGAGGTAGTAGAATCTATTTCCAGTTCCCTCATTGTTCTTATGGGTGAGGAGGGTTCCTAGAGATTATTCCATGGAATTCACGTACAAGATCAGTGGTTATCTAGAGACGGGTGGCATCAGGACCAGAGGCTAGAGAAGTTACTGCTTTATTTCCTCGAACGCGCTTTGGTACCCTTAGTCCCACTCGTTGGTAGAGCCTTTCTTCATGATCCATGAAAAGGGCTTACACATGCCAGCTAGATTCCCAATGAAATGGTGTATGTTGGCTAAGTGGCCTTAGAAACCTCTAAGAGACCAAATATTGCTCGGGGGAGTAATCTAGTAGATGCCCTTTATCTCCTCTAGGTCGATCATGATGCCCCGGTACCTGAAAACAAAGCCCAGAAACATCCGAGAATAGACCCCGAAGGCACACATAAATGGGTTCATATTTAGGTGGCAGGAACGAAGGAAGCCAAACACATTTTCAATTTCCTTGAGATGATCCTGGAACTAGCGATATTTTACCACTAGATCGTCTACATAGCTTTCCACCAAAGGTACCGATGATTGGATTGAATATTTTTTTCATGTCCCGTGGATAAGTATAACCTTCATTTTTTAGGCCGAATGGAATAACCTAGTAACAAAAAGTACCTTGGGGTGCCCTGAAAGTTATGGAATCCTCGTCCTCATGGGCCATTCGGATCTGGTTGTATCCAGAGTAACCATCCATTAAATAGAGGGCATGGAACCCAGTTGTAGCATCGGTCAACAATTCTGTCACCAGAAGGGGGAAATCATCCTTCGGACAGAGACAGTTGATATCTCATAAGTCAATGGAGACCCTGATCTAGATTTGCTTATTCTTGACTGGAATTTTTTTTGCTATCTACATGGGGTACTAGACCTCCTTGACGAAGTTGGCTCTGATAATTTATTCAAATCCAGCCTTGACCATGGCACTGGGAGGTGGGTGTATCTTTATGGGAGGCAGCATGAACCCGTGATGATTTGCAGGGAGACCATGGCAGTAGACGGCTACCTGAGGATCTAGTCCAGGCATCTAGTCATAGCTCCAGGAAAATACATTAAAATTCTGCTTCAAGAAATATATGTTATGCTACTGCTCCTCGAGGGACATGGAAACACTGATCTATGTGGGTCTTGGGTTTACCTCTCTACCAAGGTTCACCTTTACCAATTCATCAACTGTGGAGGAGATTCCCTCTTCAATGCCAGGGGAGCATCCTCTAGGACCTCTTCTTCGCTTACAGAGAGGGGATTTCTAGTGGGGGAAGCCTCCTCTGAGTCGGAAGAACTTGACGGGAGGCTGGTACTAGCCTGGGCAGCGGTGGAAAGCATATCTGTAGATTCACATGCTGCCGAAACCATAGCAATGAACGCAGTTGATCCTATACCATCTAGTCTTCTGCCTAAGGGGCCATGCTAGATGATATCAAAGCAATAGTGGAATGTCAGCTTGATCCGGTTAATCGCAGCCCGACGAAATAGGAATGTATGGCATTCTGTCGTTGTCATGGGGTGGACATCCTGATACCGTACGAGGGTAGGTGGCTCAAGGATCACCTGATCCTTGTTTGTGTAAATGTATTAGGTAATTTTTTGCAGTTTCATGGCCTTGGGAATATGAATCCCTCTCATACTAGAGATAATAAAACATTGCCCCATATCGGGTATTGTGGCCTCCAATCGATGGATTAGGAAGACGTAGGTGTCATGTAGACCGGCCTTGGGGTCAGTTGCGACCATGGCATGCTCAACCTCACTCACCTGAATTTGTTTGTCCTTGCTCTTGTAATAGAAAACATCCAAGCTGTGGGATTCACTAGAGGCGAAGGAGATGCATCACATTGGAGTATTCCTACTCTAACATTAAGGGAGTACTTGAGGAAATGGTTATACGATGAGGGGACAACCTCTTGCAGGTGGAGTAATGGTCTGCCCATCAATGCACTGTATGTGGTGTCCTGGGAGACAACCCTAAACTCGGTTCTAGCAACTAGACTGTAGAACTAGGTCTTCAAATATATCTTACCGGCTGGGGTCTAGCGTGTCCTGTCATATCCCTATATTCTTAAATTGTAGGGAGTTAGGTCATCTTAGGATAACCACATCTTCTGCAGTGTCCACATCTGGAGAAGGTTAATCCCTGATCTAGTGTCAACAAGACATCATTGAATCTTCAATCCATTAAATTGGCATGTGATGTATAGTGGGTGGATGTTCCCCTATATGGGAGAGCCTTCATCTACTCTGGAGAATGAAATTATGGCTTGTCATTCGGCGTTCTCGACTACTTCAACATGAAAATCTTCTACATGAACTACCTCCGTCTCAAACTGGAGGGTGCTTCTTAAACCCTCTGTGAGGGCCTCATGCATATCTGACAATAGGAGAAGGGCCTAGAGGATGGATAGTCATTCTTGGATGCTGGAAAGGTTCACTAGGACATCATATTTTCATTCCATTCAAGAGCTTATTCATGTAGGAGACCACTCTGTGCCAAGTGGCATGGCGGGCCCTACTGGTTAGAATAGCAGCTTGATGGTGCTGGGCATGTACCACTATTCACTAGTAGATTCCCAAGGAGTAGCTGCTGGATAAGGACCAGACGACTGAGATTGGCCTATAGCAGGGCGAGTCTAGTCATGGCATGGTCGAGGTATCTCTACCTGATCTAAAAGCACCAACGGTAGTGGATGCGGGCCCAACAACACCGGATGAAAAGACTGCACGTGTTGAGTATTGCGCTGGGCCTATTATCTAGTCTTAGTGGAATGCATGACCTAGCTGGAGGAACCAAATGATATACCTCAATGACTCGTATGGTAGTGTCTCCGCCAACGTTGGCATTGGCTGCGGACATTGGGGAGGTTTGTCGGGCGCTCCCTGCCATTGGGAGACATATAAGAGTTTACCAA
Organism: Viscum album; assembly: GCA_963277665.1. Taxonomy (NCBI): domain Eukaryota; kingdom Viridiplantae; phylum Streptophyta; class Magnoliopsida; order Santalales; family Viscaceae; genus Viscum; species Viscum album. The sequence continues at coordinate 1,872,401,167 of OY728159.1, forward strand.
CTCCACGGTATTAACCGGAGTGTACCGTTGACTATCACATGAAGATTCATCCACTAGTGGGTGGATTCTGGGTGTAATCCCCATCTAAGGGGGCATGTGGTTAATGAGAGTGTGGGACTATGATGGGATTGGCGGGGCATGTTGCTTTCCCTAGCGTCGTCGGTGATTGTTCATCTGAGAAGAGGTTGGCTGGGACGACGACACAAAAGCGGGTTCTATAGCCTCTGAAGACTCCAGCTAATTAAGGAATTCAATAATGATATGTTGGGCATGAGAAACTATTTTTCGAGACATTCAGTTCTCATACTTCTGCGACTCACGATTAGAAAGCTTCTGCCACTCACCCTCGTCGATGTTGATACTTTCTATCCCTAAGAAGATGCAAGCCACTTATGGCGGTGTTGGGCCCAGACTAACTATGTTATTATCGACTTGGTATTGAATCTAGTCTTTAGACACATTGCACTGCTTGAGGGTGTGCCCATGAATCTGATGATAAGGGTAGTATTTGGGGTGATCTGTGAGATTGCCTCTTCCGGCATTCTGCAATCAGGCAAGCGTACAATCCCCTACTCTAAGGTGCTACAAAAGTAAGCAGGGACCTGATTTTCATTGTATGAGTAGGTCCAGTTTCACATGTCCGGGAAGGGGGCCCATAGAGTCTGACCCAAATGAGGAGATGGAGGATCATTTTGGGCAGGCAGTCCCAGATTGTCCTGCATGGGCGGTGGCGGCACATTAACCGGGGGGAACCTTCCAATTCTTAGGTGGACGCTGCAGATCCGGAGGTCGTGCCTGAGGTGGAGGGCCTCTACGAGGTTGTGGGTATGATGAAGCTGGTAGAAATTCTAGTTTCATGGGGGGATTATATTGGTTTCACTTCAGTGGGCTCAACTCTGGTAGCCCTCATAGTTGGAATTATAGGGGGAAACAGACTAGCCTGACAGGCATTTTTCATGGCTTCCTCCCGGCACCGGGCCTTATTAGAAAAGACTCAGAATCATCCTGGGTAGTTCTGGGATATCAGAGAAGGAACGAGTTCTATCTTGACATTCCCTATACACATCATCAGTAACTTCTCTTGGGTCAGTGGAATGTTAAGGGATTTTGTGAGCCCTTTCCACCAGGTGATAAATTCCACGACATGCTTATCAGGACTTTGTTTGCACTTGGAACGGTCTAAAATACTTGTTTTCTGCATGGTGGAACTGAACTGGTAGAGAAATTTCTACGAAGATCCTCCCAGCTGGTTACGGATCTGATGGGGATTTGGCAGTACCAGACGAATGCAAGCCCCTCCAATGTCTAAACAAAAATATGGTGATTGGGAGCCTCTTACAGCACTAGAGTGTCTCACATGGTCTCACACCATGATTTAAAGTGGGTCAAGTGATCTGGCAGGTCCCCCATCCTGTTAATGGGTGAGAATGTGGGATTTCTGAAACCCGAAGGTGCCGACATATCATCCACCCATGCCGGGTATGGCTTACCATTAGGTGGGATTGACACATGTCATGTTTCTAATGCCTTTAGGGGGAAATGAGTGCCACCATTGGATCATCTGGGTAGAGGTCCATGTATTGATGGATATCTCTAACTACAAGTTCTTTGGTGGGTTCTTCAACATGGTGAACATGCGCAGCATATTGTGGAGCGGCTAGCGGGGTATCCTACAGGGCAGGCGGGGGAACCCGAGCTGGGTTCTATGGATTTTTGCGCTATTCTAGAGGGTTTGGAGAGACATACTATGCCCTCTTTCCATGATCTCCGACTTCAACCATGTATGTGGGAGCAGTATGATCAGGTTTTCCTAGGGACAGCTCGCCGAGGGGAAGTTGTTCTTTCCCCTAGGGTACTGTCCTTGGATTTCCGTAGTCGGGTTGTCTCTCTACAGCATGTTCATCCACGAGGTCATCGACCAAATTCTTCTTCTTGATAAATTCATGGTGAATTGTGGAATTCTCAGGGTCTTCCTCCATCTTCTTCACTATGCCAAGTGGGTCAGAGTGCTTGGTATCTCTGACAATCTCTTTGCCCTTACAAGAATTCCAACAGAGTACCAAAGCCTCGGTGGGCGTAGAGAGACCATATAGGTTCCTCTACTGATGAGTACTCCTTCCCAATGGGTCCAATAGTGGTGGAACTCTCTATGGGGTTAAGTCTCCAACGATAAGCTCCAACTCATCCTATTTTTCCACTATGTTAGCAATGTTGACAGTGACCCTTCTCGGGGGCATGTCTTCGATGTCTCCTAGAAAGTCGGGTTGCCACTGGATAGGACTGAAGAGTAGGGAAGCATACTAATCCCAACCATGTATTTTCACATGGGGGTGGGGGTATCCTCCGTGATTATTATGAGAAGTACCTTGATACTATGAACACATTGCTGCTAGAGGGCCTCACAGCTACCTAGTGACTCGGGGTGCTGGGCTACAATGGGTGCAACCTAATTGACCAGACGACATTTCCTGATAAGGTCTTCAAAATGTTATTCGCTCCTAGGATAAACCACTCATTGAAGAAGAAGAATAAATTTCGTCACCCAGAGGGTGTGGTAGAAAAACTCAACTTCTTCTAGGGTGAGGGATTCTGGTATACAGAAATTCGGTGCTGCCATGGGCCAGAACAAATCAGGGAAGTGGTCCCGCCTCGAGGATTTCCCATAGACTCCTCCGATCAGATTAAAGGTATAGCCCTTGATTTTCTCACTCCTCAACTGGGGGTGGCTGAGTAATTGGTAGCGGTATTGAGGCAGACAGCATGGACGATAGGTTGGCCAGTGGAAAGTATGGCGAACAGGCTGACTGGTTGTCGAATCTCGAGTTCTCTTCCAAAGAGTGCAGCAACCTGGATGCTATGTCGTGATAGGATGGGATGATGACTACAATTCCTGGCTTAGGGGTTAGGGCCCCTGGTGATAGGCCGCGATGTTTCTTGTCCACTGTTTCTCCCAATAATAGCTCTTTGTGATGTCTTTTTGAGGTAGATAGTGCATCTGGTGACGACGGTGGTGATTTCATGACCATAAGCTATTGAGTACGTAGATTTTCTTCCTCCTGGATATATTAGAGGAGGGAGGTTGTAATCCTATGGTCCTCATATTCTAGGAGCACCAGGCCGATGCGCCTCATCCCTACGCTGACCTTTGACTCGGATGAGAGAGTGGAAGGTCCCTACACTGAGTCTTACTCCAACATGGAGTCTGAGAAGCGTATTGTTCTGATCTCAGTCAGGAACATCCCAAAATTTCTGTTATGGTGGCGACAGCCTACCGTGTTGCCCCTGGGTGGCTCCTCGGGATAGGGCGGATTTCTGACATGGGGTCCTTCAGCCGCACTGGTGCTGGAGCAGAGAGGGTTTCTATCTGAGAAAGTCAGGGTGTGTGGAGCACTAGGATAGATGTCAAAGGGGACATGGGGATGACCTCCATGGGTTTCACTAGAGTAGTCAAGTCCTCCAGTCGAACTGACAGAAGCATGGGGAGGGCCTCCACACTAGTTTTCCTGGCCGACCTTAGTATGAGGAGGGTCATTGTACCAGTCTAGCTGAACATGGGAATGATCCCCATGTTGGGTGTCAGTGGATCAAAGCTGGCCTTCCCCCTCTGATTATAGTGGTGAGGAGGACCTTAACCATTTTCTGAGAGGACATGGGGAGGATCCCCACATTGAGGAGTGACTGGATGGGCAATGTTCGTACACCAATGGATAGGGGTAGGAGGAATGACTCCATACCCAGTCTTATGGGCATGAGATAGGCTTCTGTGTCGAGTATCACTGCCTCAAGAAAGACCCTCATTCTGATTGGGGGTGGTCTGGGGTGGACTTCCATGTCAAGGCTTAAAGCGAGGAAGGACCCCACGTTCCATGGTAGTGGTACGGGGGGAACTCTGTACTAGGTGACATCACTGTTGGTTGGTTCACGGTGGACACTGCTTGTGCGAGCGACCAAGAGATTTGACCCATCCTACCCCTGGGGTAGTGAGGGACTCGATGTTGGTTTGACATATAAGTTCCCCTGCTTAGTGTATGTAGGGAACTGATTATATGCATTGGCGGTGGCTCAGGCCACCATAGCCATCAATGTTGATGCTGCATGGTAGGAATCCTCTTCTGATTGTGGCCGATGTTGGCATCGGGTCATATGAATCGGGGCCGGTGGGGTAGTTATATATCATTCCTTCTTCTCTTCTAGAAAGACCAGGTTGCGGCGCTGACGTGGCTGGGTGGGAGCCCTCACTATGATCCCCTGGAAGAGGACATTGATTGGGCTGGGTCGGTTGTCACCTACCTCATCAGCATAAGGTAGGTAGTCACCAAATCACACCTGGGATAGGCTACCTAAATGGATGTACGTCGTGGTGGGGAGCAATTTCTTCCTGTGTGGCTCTCGGGGGTGGCTTTGGCGGTGAGGGGAAAATGCCTCCAGATCCAGGCGGGCCATATCCTGTGTTGGGGTTATGCCCTCCTCCTTTTAATGACACATGTGGTCATTAATTACCCTTCATTGATTGATATTTTGATGGGGAGATGGGTCATGAGAGCCATGTGGTCGTAGATGTAGAGGTTTTTGTGGGAGAGGTGAAGCCATGTGGAATGGTCGTGTTGGCGCTGCCCTTGCCCCTGTATTGATGGGCATGCGGTGATCGCGTCCCTAGGGTAGAAACTTGATTCTTGGGAGGAAGGAAATTAAATCTTCAGTTCTGAAATAAAAATGAATCAAATACCAATTCCCAAGCACCATCCCGTCTCCCGTGGCCGGCAAGAGGGATCCATGATGACAACGTCGCATAATGAGATGTCCGAAATTCTACATCCCCAACTTCTGGTGAGTTTCACGCCAGACTTGCTATTTGCATAGAGGGACCCAAAATCAGATAACTAGATCCTGTGACACATCAATCCATTGATTCATCGAGCACTAATAATCTCCATATTGAGGAGAATCATTCATGTCAGGTTCACCGTTTTTGATTCCTATGCTTTCACCGGGGCGTGCGCATCCATCCATGGATGACGCAGGGCAGTAGCCCCGCATTCTCGCTTTCCAGAGGCGAGTGGAATCTGTTCCTTTTTCAGGGATTTTTCTCCTTAATCTAAATGGGATGATGGGATGTCTCTTCTTCATTCCGTGGATTCCTCCTAGGAACCCGTCACCTATTCTGAGTCTCCCTTACAGACATAAGAAATTTTTCGTGAGACACTAACTAGTACCATATCATCATGGACACAAGTTAATTACACTGATTCTGTAGGGACATTCCCTGGGGTCCAGTTAGGGTATCAACCTTCAATCAAGAGAGAAGTCACGTTGGGAATCACTGGCATGTATGGGCACTGGGACACTGGTGTGTCTGTCTTTTGTCCCTTATTATAGGGATTCTCAAGGGCACAAAGGCTCGAGGCATCTCACATCGATCGTGGGGAATCATATTCCATGTGCATGTATATGAGGTTTTCCTTAGCATCCCATGATTAACACAGTGTATGCCATTAGTTTAACGTCTGGTGGAGATGGATCCGACTGATCAGAACACTGATTAGAGTGGATCAGATGAGTGCGCCCCCCAGAGGGAACATTAATGTTGGGGTCGACACGTGGTTGACCTCCCTGTTACTGTTGAGAGAAATGGGGTATGAGGTGGAATGATCCGATCAGGATGTGGTGGCCAGGTTAAGAATCAGGATGTATGATGGAGCGATTGAATGAAGTGGATGGTGAATGGGATGGAACCGCCAAGAGGATGATGATAGTTTTGGGCTTGAGCCTTGAAGAGGCTTCCTATATATCCCTGTGGTAGGGAATCAATGTCTACATAGTTCATCTGATGATAGATTACAGCTGAATGGTGTGGAAACAAATTACCTCTGAATGGAGTGACAATGGATTACCACTGAATGGAGTGACAATAGCTTTCCACCAAATGGAGTGACAACGGCTTACCACTGAATGGAGTGAAAATGGCTTACTGCTGAAAGAGGTCTACAGTTTAAATTCATGAGGGAGGGGGAAAACTAAAGTGAATATGGTCAGAGCTAAGGGATATTAGGCTTGAACCTTATTGAGGTTTCCTATATACCTTGCCTTTGTAAGGATCAAAGGTGCCACGTAGTTCAGGTTGGTGTGGGGAATATACTCTAGGCCGATCGGAGTGTTGGTGAACTGAAGTTAAGGGGGACGAAACCAATGGCAATTGGGCTTGGACCTCAGGAAGGATTCCAACCTACCATGCCTTGTAAAGGATCAAAGACCCTGTATTTCAGATGAAAAAAGTTGTGCTTTAACATTAGGAAATCTTCCTACGTACCATGCCTTAGCAAGGGTCAAAGACCACGTAGTTTATGGGGTCCGGTGAACTGATGTGAGTGAGGACCATGGGTCCAATGGGTGGTGGGTTTGAACCTCAATGAGGCTTCCTACATACCCTTCCTTAGAAGGGATCAAAGAACAGATAGTATAAGTGAAAACATTGGACTTGAACCTCTGGGAGGCTTCCTACGTACCTTGCCTTAGCAGAGATAAAAGACCACGTAGTTCATGGGGAAGTGATCCGATGTGAGTGAGGACCTGGGGTCTAATGGGTGGTGGTTTTGAACCTTATGGAGGCTTCCTACATACCCTACCTTACCAAGAAACAAAGACTATGAAGTTCATGTAAAAAATTTTGCTTCAACCGCAGGGATGCTTCTTAAATACCATTCCTTATCAAGGATCAAATACTACGTAGTTCATATTTGTGTGGGGTTGGTGAACCGATGTGAGTGAGGACCTAGTGTCCAATGGGTGGTGGGCTTGAACCTCATTGAGGCTTCCTAGGTACCTTGACTTAGTAAGGATCAAATAACACATAGTTCATGTGGAAATGTTGGGATTTAACCTCAGGGAGGATTTTCACGTACCATGCGTTAGCATGGATCAAAGACCACATAGTTCATGTTGTTTTGGGGCTTAGAGTCTTGCCTTCCCGGGGAAGATGCCATGGTCGGTGCTCACTCTAATCCCACATGAGTCATTATTTGTGTGAGAAACAAGAGGTAGTAGAGAACTGACGATCACGTAGAAAATGATGCATCAATGGGAGGTGAAGTTTGGCTTAAAGATAGTTAGCAGCCTGAAGAGGTTGGGACTTACTCTGGGATGGAGGCCCAGTGGTGACAAAGCCCAGCGGTAGAGGGATTTAGTAATGAAGAAAGGATGGTTCTGCTGTCTTTTCCCCACCACCCATTGTCCTTGGGACTGAAGAATAATGGAAGAACAGGGATGTTTCCACATGCAAGAAATCAAGGGGATTACACCGAGATGATTTCCCTTTCCCCACGGACAAAAACCTCTTTGATAAGGAGGATATCATCCCATGTGAGGGAAGATATCATACACTTGGAGACCAGTGGGTGTGGAGAATGTCCAAGCTGGTGGCACCCTGTGTGCGAGGCATGGGGTGAAGCCAAAGTTTAACATCATGTGCAGAGGACAAGGGTGCTTGGCATTTTAACATCCTGCAGCTCAGATGAGGTGGGATTGATCTGCACCCCTAGGACTTACATAAAAAGTACCATTTTCTCCATGGTGAAGAGAAGGGATTGGAAATTACATGGCTAGGTGGTGTTATGGAGCGAACCATTGGTGTTTCGATGTTATCATGGCTATGAGAAGTTGCAATAGCCGTTAGCGTGCCTATGCGAAGATGCATGAGGTGAAACAAAGTAACTGGAAGTATCATTCAAGGGACGTTAAAATCATATCAGGAATACCTAGAGGGTCACACAGGAAAATGAATCACAAAGAATAAGGGATGATAGGTATGAGCCTTGTGAAACTCTGCTGCTCCATGTGGCAGAGGCTACTTGTGAAGGGGTTTGCTTCGTGAAGTGGGGTGCCACAACCTAAGAATTGGGTAGAGGTGCATATAGGATTTCTTCACAATGTGGAAAGGAATTCACAAAGAACATCCTTATGAAGCAACAGTGCCTTGGGAAGAAAGTTATCATGAAGAAATGCGCTTTGCGATGTATAGTGATCCCGCCATAGCATATGGATCTCATGTACATAAAGGGTGTTTCACGAAGCATAAACACTTCACGATGTCATGGGACCCCTTGGGTATCACTTTACATTGTGGAGGCCTTTAGGATCCCCGAAAGGAAACCCTCTCGAAAGAGTGTGTTATAGAAATGAAAAGGGGAGGCACCTCACAGAGCATAAGTCCCTCAAACCCATGGTTCACAGAGTAGAAGGAGATTCATGATTCTGGAGCCAGGAAGTTGAATGGTTGGATGATACGCCCCCTGAGACTATGGGGAGGCTAGTATTTATAAGAGAGAGGCACCAAAAAACATAGATCGCTCAGTGCAATGATGGATCTTGCTTCATAGTAGGCTCACAAATGTCAAATGCAGCCACGGAGCATCCCGCCTCCTTGCTCAGTGGTGGGATTGCGAACATCAAGTGCGCTCGTGAAGCGTGACCGAATCCTTACTCCACGGAAGCCTCGCGAATGTCAAATCCATTTAGAGAGCATCCCACCTCCTTGGTCCAAGGTGGCCTCACGAACATCATATATGTTCACAGAGCAGCCTTCCTCCTTACTCGGCAGCGGGGGAGGTGCAATTGGGTCTCCACGAATGGTCTTCGCAAGGCACCCCTTGAGGCTTTCCATTTGGTCATCTGGTACTCCCAATTAGGCACCATCAACATCTAAGGAAAAATTTAGTCAAAAATTAAGTCCAAGCACGAACACAAGTAGAGAAAAAAAAATCCGAGGTGACTATTTATTACCCAAGTCACATCCATCCTATCTAAATGATATCACAACCCAAAATATGGGGATACCCCAAGAGGGTTCTCCCCACAATAAGAAATCTACTTAAAAAACTAAAACCAACACAGACTATATTCGGGAGGTGGTCTATATGGGAATTTTTTAGCCGAACATACCTGACCTCTCCACATGCACAGAACAACACCACTGAGACTTAAATGAAAAACAACTATAATGTCACCTAGTAGAACTAGGCATGGGAATAAGTATACAATCTATAACAACATAATTGGAACTATGACATTCGCACAATTACTTAAATGTCCAAAAGTATAATAAATCCTTTGAATTAGTGTGACAAAAACTCCACTATAACCTTGAACTATCAACCCATGGAAAAAAACCACCAACACTAGGGAAAACCCACAAGATGAACATAACCTAGGTAGTTAATTTGAAACACCATCCCTTAATTCCATAAAACACAAACATATCCTATTGAAAATAGAGAAACTGAGATAAACCCACACCAGGGTTAAAAACACTCAAGGAAAATGAAGGATTCTAACAGCCACATTAAGATAAAAGGTCCAGTCGAATTATGATAGAACATGGACATAATAATATCACAATCAAATGATAAGCATAAAATTTCAACACAACATTAATAAATTCAAAAATAATGAATTGACATTTAATTTTCCAATCCCAGCATAGAAATCCAAACCCTGACAGAGGAATCACACCCCGGAAACCCCCTTATAGTTCATGAGCATCACCTCGAGACCTTTTTCTAGGGTTATGTTGGATGAAATAACTATAGACTAATAGTTTGGTACGGTCATCCCTTCGTTATAACCCCTTCTTCAAGAAACACTTACTTTATAACATCTCTAGGTGACCCAAACGACCACAATAACAAAATGTAATTTAATGGATGTGACATGATGGATTGGAATTCTCGAACCGGAAAAACTAACGGCACCCAGCCGAATAGCCTATGAAACTGGAGGCCAAAACCAATGGATATGTCTTCTTAGAGATAGGTCCCTCCAGCATGCACTCTTCAAAAGCTGGGAAACCTTCAAAAAACTAGACCACCACAAACTACACCCCAAGATCCAACTCTGTTAAAAATACCCCTTTCACAAACCTCCTAAAATAGGTTTCTCCATATGAGATAACATTTCCCACAATATTTTGGTGATGACCCCAAATGAATAGAGGAAACATGCCTTTAATGTGGTCAATAAAAACTTTCACTTACCGCAGCACCTACATAACATCTCTTCAAATTTCTGCCTTCCAAAAAATTATCTCCTCAGGTATGAAACCTTGGGAGAAGGTGTCCATAGAAATTATCCATATCATCCCAAAATCCCAGAATGATGGGACAAACAACTCTCACTGGTCCAAAGATAGAATTTTAGAATACTCATGAACAACATAAGTTATAAAAGAATTGTGATTTCACAAAAATTTGGCAACCCCCTCTACCTCTACATGAATCATAATTACCACTAACAAAACCTCATTTCTTCGATAAATAGGAAACCCTCGACCAGAACATGGAACTGGGCATGACTCAATTCTAATATTTGGGACATTTCTTGATTTCACATTATAAACAACATGAGAGGAAAAAGCTAAACCCAACAAAAAAGTAGAGAACGCTCAATAAAAAAACCTTAAGACAAACTAATCGGCTCAAAAACCAAAAAAAATACAAACATGACCAAAGACCACCTATTTTCAAAAAATGTAAATCCCTTTTCAACAATCAAAACCACCCAATTTCAGGGTAATTTTCGAAACTCAAAACAACTTTTCCCAAAATTTCACCCACATAAAAAACCAATTTATAACATCATTATTTTAAAAAATAAAATTATAAATACAATTAAAATCATTTATTTTAAAATACACACCCATGTAATTCCATAGACCGTTTCATGTGTGTTCATCTAATTTCATCCATTCCACTCACGTCATCCACAAAAAATTCAACCCCACATTTGAAAACATCCATAAAGACATCCATGGGTTGCACCAAGAAATTTAGAAGAATGTTTCTCCACTTCAAACCCATATACATCTTAAAAAGCACAATTACACCAAAAAACCAATACATGTCACAGCAAGCACAAAACCTTTTGAAAGTGGGACAATAGTTTTTGACATACTTAGAGTCATTATTGTAGGACATGCACCCATGTAGTTCTTAATGGAAATAGGGACTTGAATAATGCACATGAACTCCCCCAAGGTCACTACTCCATCTGGTCTAAAAACGTGACACCAGCTATCCTATGTTATCATCCCTCAGTCTAAAAACAAATAAAAATGTCCCACTTCCCAGACTACCCTGAGAAACTCGAGCTTCATAATGAGCTAGGGTTCATGATTCCTTTCCAGCTCCATTTTCCTATTTCACTACAGTCATAATACCATTCTAACAGACACCAAAAATATCAAGGCCCTTCAATGATATCATTTTTTCACTAAACGACACTGTTCAAACCTAAACCAGTCAGCTGAGTCAGTTCGTATAAAGTCATGAGGGGCATTCCTGATCCCCACGGGGCTGGAAACTAGTGTAAGAAACCAAAATTAAACTCTTGGTAATGATATGGCCCATGAATAAAAATATTAACAAATACTGAAGATAAAAATAAAATCAAGCAGCAAAATGAAAATAAAACTACACATAACATTATGTTACCTCATAGGTCACCATGAAATTTAGGTCCATGTTTTCACTAAGAGCAATCCAACACTTAAAGAACCTGACAATGAAAGGATAAAGTAGTCATGGGTACCAAATTGCTCAGTAGTTATGCAAATGATAAAAGACAGTATCCATGTATTTTCCATTCCTAAAAACATTCCATTAATTCTAGTTTAAAAATAAAATGATAAAAAAAAGGTTTACATATTTTACATAAATAACTAATTTATAATAATAATAATTAATAATAATAATAATATTATTCATCATAGTAATAATATTCAATTTTTGAAAAACAATATTTTTATTTTGAAATAAAAAAATAAAATTAATATTATATTCATTATTATTATTATTATTATTATGGTTTAAAAATTTCAAAAATTTATTTATTTTCATTATTGGGTAGCCACACAGCTACTAGTGCTGATCGTACAGTTATTGCTAACAGTGCGATGCCCGAACAACAACACAAAACTTGCCAAAATTTTCAAACATTCAAAGATTTTAAAATAGAACTGAACCCAAACCTTGACAAGAGTGACCAAAAATAATAAATAATAAAATAAAATAATTTTAATGGTTGTGGTGTGACATTTAACTTATTACACATCTATCTGTTATAAAATGATAACATTGCTCAGGCATACATGTGGATTACCACCTCCACAAAGTGATGAGATTCATTTTACATTTTCACCTTCCAGGGAAGATTATAAATTTTGATATAATGAATAAATATGATTTTAATATCATGATTAAAATTCATTAAATGATCAATACCATTTTCAATACACAATGATCAGAAATAATTAGTTGACAGATTCATGAAAAATGAATTAGTTAACACTCATAAATAACAATTTTAGTAAAGAATTATTTTTAAATGTCTCTTGAAATGTTATAATAAAATAAAATAAAATATTAGTAGGTTGTATATTATTTTTTTTGATTTATTACATATTTATATTTGATATAAAGGAGGATAAAATAATTTATAATGCAATTATAATATGACGTGAGGGTTCTTTATCTCAATATTTTTTCCTTGAGACATGTTTAAGGTTATGTAAAAATTTATATTTATGAGTTTTATAGTCCACACCTTTGAAATTATATATCATGAATCCTTCTTAATTCTTCGTATTTAAAGTTACAAGTCAAATTATTTCATCCAATGAATTTTTATTTTAATGCTACCAAATTAATAAGGGTTTAATTCATAATTTTATTCCTATCCATGGTTGATTATGTTCATTTATTTTATATTTCTATCTTAAACCAAATATATTTTCATCTCATAATTTTTTTGTTGTTTTCAAGAATACGATCTTTTTTTATCATTATTTTTCACTCATAAAAAATTAAACGAATGTTTTAAATTATAACATTATATTTTCTTGATTTGGTCGACAATATTTTTATTCCATGTCCATGATTTTTTTAAATTATTACATTTGTGATTTTAATTTCCCACAAATATTTATTAATTCCATTTTTAATCATTTATTAACTTTATATAAAATGGTTCAAATGTAATCATTTTTTCAATTTCTATATGAGTCACTCTTTACTAAATTTGTGAAGAAAATATTTATTTTAATGTAAAACGCATGAACAAATCTTCTTGTCATCATGAATAATGTTTTATTTAAGCCTTCTATTACAAGTTTACATTATTATTTCAACATAAATTTTTTCAAAATATTTTAGAAATTTTTATATTTTTAATATGTTATTTTTTAATGAAAAAGATATTTTCCTCAAGAAATATTCCTGTGATATATTAAAAATATATCTATCATTGTTAATATATTTTAATTAATCAAATGATTTACTGAGGATATACTCTAGCGATATCATCCAACATATTTCTCTAGACAGTTTATTGTCATTTTGAATAGGTATAATATTTAAATGTTGTACAATAGTTCTTCCAATATTGATAGTTAATGATTATTAAGTAATTTTAAAAAATTTGTATTATTTATTCATATGATGAATTCATTATGCATAATATTTGATCAATGGGACACAAAACTTCATCCCTCTTATATTTATTGGTAGTTATCATGAGAAAAAACATGATGTTTTTTTTGATAAAGGCCTTAGTAATTTATATAAGATGTGGTGGAATGAGACCTTGATAGTATGCTGAAATATTTTTACCATATTAATTCTATCATTATGAAATCTGTTATTGATGTCCATGAGATTTTTTGAATCATTATGATATACATGGATAATTTTCAATCGCACGTTATTACCAGTATATAATTATATGATAATATTTATTCCATCCATATTATTTATATCTTATTTATTCTATGATTGAATCGATTTTACAGAATCCATTATAGAGAATCTAATCTCACCAATTTAATTTTTCCTTTCCACATGATGAAATAAATATTTCTGTGAAATATATGTAAGGATATAATAAAAAAAATATTATCAAATAAAATATTATATTTTGATTTATTCTTTAAATTGTAACATGATATTCAAGTATGCATCATTTTTACGAATACTAATAAACTAACCGATTAGTTTGAATGATATCACTTGTATCTAGTATCAATGTAATAATGTAACCACATGTAGTATGGTGCTATGGTTGGGGTCTTTATAGTTTATTAAATAGAAGGTTTAGTAGAAAAAAAGGGAACTATATTTATATTATTGAACATAATTCTATGAAAAAACAGGATTATATGTATTATTATAGGATAATATCATAATTTCTGTCAAATATAAAAATAATTTGATTAACTTAGCAATACATTTCATCATGGATACTAAGATTGGATTTTAATTTGAAAAAAATCCATCTAGAAGGGATAACCCATAAAATAGTTGGTCATATATATTTTGATCATCATTATTGTTCATGGTGAATGGTCCCTTACTATGCACCTGGTGTGACACCCCCATAGCTTATGATTGGGTTAATTCCAAAAAAATGGAACCATCATGACTGATTAGCATTGATAATGACCATCAATTTCAATGGTTAAAGCTATTTTTGCATAAATTTAAAAAAAGGTTTCGTGGTTTATAAATCCAAAAAATTATTTACGTGATTATATTATTTCCCACTATGATTGTTATATCTCAAACAATGTTTTTTTATTAAACTCATGAATCAAAAAAGAACCATGGTAATGTTAAATGTTAAAGATAATACAATGATTATCCTTCTACTAAATCGAATGTTGTGGGATATGGAATTCAAAAAAATTTCATTATATCTTTCAAAATATCAAAAAATATGATTAATAACCTAAAAACATGTCTTTTCCTAGATGAACTAATAAGTGAAAATTTTAATTTCATGAAGAACATAAATGAAACAAGATTGAGCTTCCTATATATTGTAAATTTTGGAACAATCCCCCAGGATAACGTCTAAATGGAATATGAAGGTGATATATAATTGTAAATAATGGGTATAAGGAAATGAATTTCTATGTTATTCGATGGCCTATGGGTGGGAAACTTGATAATTATACGAGTCAGTGGAATAATGAATGCGATAACTCATAGACCGGGGAATGATCTATGTTATGCCAATTGTTGATGTGGAATGAATGAAGTTTTTTTATCTGTATTGAATAAATATATAGTATATGTTTTTTTACCATTTATATTACGATTATAATAATCATAAAACATTTACGGATTTTTAAGTAGTTTTTATTTAAGGATTTACAATAAAATATTGAATGGTACTGATAAACATGAAATGTTATTTAGTGGTAAATGAATTTTTTTTGGAAAATCATTATTAAGGGATTTATAAAACAAATTATTTGAATGATATTTGTATAATAATACTCTTTTTATTAATAGATTATTTCTATTAATATTTTTAGTTGGAAAGAATTATTGACCTTAGAATTTATTAGTGATTCAATGAAAATGTTGTTTATATTATCAGGGATGAAGATGATTATATATTTTTTGATTTGTGAAATAAATTTAAAAGACTATTGTTTTATCTGAGGAATAAAAATAGATATAATTTTGTAAGAATATATGAGTTTTATGTGTTTTTATGGTTATTTAGGTTATTCACCTGTTTTTGAGAATATATTATCATGGTCATCACATGATTGAAATGTGAAATTAAAATATAAATTATGTTATTTGAAGATATATATTGAAGCTGATATTGGAAAAAATATGTGATATAATATATAATATTTTTTCATTTTTATTTTGTTAGGACATTTTGTGTATAGATTTATGGTTAAATATTTGTGTAATGGATTACATTGAGATGTTGTTTTAGTTTCTGTGGTTTTAGATATTATTGTCTTGTATTGGATAACATGTGATAATGAATTTTGTTTTGGTAAATAATAATATATAGAATTAATGACATGTAATTATTTTATCGTTTTTATGATGTGTTATAAGTTAATTTTAGTACTTTAGGTAAGAAATATTATTCTTCAATATTCATTTCTTAGAGTCTGTGATAGAGTGGAAATTGATCTAAGCATGACCAAAGAAGTAATAAATATTATGAAATGGAATGATATCAAGTAAGTATATTTTTAAATTTTTTCTATTAGGATATAAAATTTATTCCTCAACATTATAAAAATGTTCTTGAAAAAAATTATTTTTTACATTCATATCTTATTAAATTAATTTCATTTTAACCATTTAGTGATTTAATGTTTTTTGGTCATTAAATAGTCTTGACAACGTTCTATATCAATCTATATTAGTATTTGAATGTAACTATTCTCTACCATATTTATATTTTTCAGTGACATCTAAATTTATTCTTATTTGGGAACACAATTATGTGTTATTTCATGTGACCATTAGGTTTCCCACATCCTATTTTCTATGGAAGTATTACCATTTGTTTGTACAATTTGTAATTTTAATAATGGTATCTTAAAATACTAAACCATTTTTTACGGAGATAAAAATTTTTGGGGTGAAATTTGTTTAAGGTAAGATAATGTACGTCCCCATAAACATATAATATAATACCCAATATCATTATTAACTTAAAACACTGATCTTTATGTGAATTATGTTATAATAAAAAATATTAGTATTTTAGTGAGTCTATTATAACATGGTCATCAAATTTTATGTACAAATAGTAATAAAAAACTATGATAAAAATATAAATTCTTTATATAATGAAACTATATTTATTAATTCATAATAAATATAAACTCATTACTCAATAGTCATTTTTTGTTAAAAAAATATAATTTCATAAAAAATGTATTTTATTAAAATATGTTCATGCGTATTATAACTAATATATTCAAATTTATTAAATATTATATGATAAAATTAATATGATTTTTTAAATAAATAAATATATATTATCTTTTTTAAAATAGATAAATGTTTCTACAAATATTAATTTATCATTTTATAGTCAAAAATATCAATTTGTATGAAACTATAATTTATTTTCCTTAAATCATGGATTTGAAAATCATTATTTTTTTTTGAAATTTGTTTTAACGAAACAAAATATAAATTATATTCAATATAATTTAAACTATTAAATTGTAGTCAATATTATATTTATTTGGTATAATTTCATTTTTATGCTTAAAACAAATTTTTCAAAAAAAAGTTTTTCCTTTCATTTTATGCATTTATATTAAAATATAGAATTTTAACTTGAATGAACTGAATCAAATTTTTTTCTATATTTGGAATCAGGATTATAAAATTTTAAAATAAGACACTTTTATTTGTTATCTTTTTTAATGAATCCATTTTTAAATATGTGTTATCCCGATACGGGTAAATCGAGTGATTTAGGTTAAAAAAATTGGATAAGGCATTCAAATCCATATGAAAAAATCCTTATTTCTAAATTTTCAGTTTATTTTGATCATATATTATATTATATGTATTTATATTATATATATATATTAAATTTATTTTTAATTTAAATGATTTCAAAATCGCATACAAAGCATGATTGGACAGAGGTTAAGGATTTTTACCTCAATTTTATTTTGTTAAGAAATGTTTGATGTTATGCATATTTTTATGTTTTTGAGGAGTATATACCACCCATTTGAAATTATATATAATATTTCATTATTTTTTCGTGGTATTTAATATTACTTATCAAATTATTTCATCAGATGGTTTTTTATTTGTATTTTACAAAAGTTGTAACAGTTTATTTCACATTCTCAATCTTATTTGAGATTGATTATATTTATTTTCCATTTGGGGAGTAATATGATATTTATATATAAAAAATTATATTTTATTGTCATATTATTATAACTAGGTTTTCAAATATTAGATCCATTTAAACATTCTTTGTCACTCAAAATGAAAAAATCTATTTAAAAAAGAGATCTAATTTGTTTTTTCATTTTTTTAAAAATAGATTTCTTCTAGGTCCATATTTTCATTAAAAAAATTTCAGTAATATTGTTAATATAATCTAAATATTGATTAATTTTATTTTTTAGTTTTATTGATTTTATTTGAAATGTTTTGAAATGAATCCTATTATGATTTTTATAAAAATGCCACCACTACTAAATGCATGATTATAATTTCTATTTTAATGTACAGCGGAGGAATAAATCATCCCAAAATGATGAAAAATATTTTTTTTAATATTAATTTATTAGTTTATATGGTCAATTTTAAATATCTATTTTCATAATTTCATAAAATGTTTTAGATTTTAAATTTCTGATTTCAAAATTAGAACAGTATTTTCCACAAGAAATATTCTAGTGATTTTTTAAAATTATTGTCATCTATTTATAATCATTTGATGGATCATATATTTTGATGTGGATATAATCTAATGATAAAATGTAACATTTTTCTCTTTATTTCTTATGATTAAATTGAATTGGGAAATTTTGAAAATTTTGTCTGTGAGTTCTTCTAATACATTCAATTAATGATTATAAATGTGTTTTAATGAAGTTGTATTCTTAATTGATATTATGAATACATTGGAATAATTAAGTGATATGTGGGCCCTAGAATTACATACCACATTCATGTATTGGTTGGTCTAATGAGACAAAACATGTTTGGAATTTGGTTAAGGCCTTATACATTAATGTAATATGTTTTGCCATGATGCCTCGATGTAAATTATATGATGTTATACATTATAAATTCCAACCATTATGGATTCAGTTATTGATTTCCATATGTTTTTTTAAATTTTTATAATATCTATGGATATGTTTCAAGCTCGTTTTATTATTTATATAGTATTATTTGATCATCATTTATTCCTGCTATATTATTTATGATTTATTTAATCTATGATTGATACCATTGTATATATTACCTCACATAGAATCTGATCCTATCACATTCATATTTTTTCCCTTCCTTATGATTCCATAATATTTACTATGAATTATATACATGGATATGTTAAATTAACTAAAGTTGTTCTTGAAGAAAATACTATATTCTATTTTATGTTTTAGGGTTTAATGTGATGTTAAGTATGTATCTAATTTACCCAAAAATAATAAAATAATATGTCCTTTGGGATATTTTTTATTATATATAATTTAAATATAATAATTTAACCATTGAAACATGGAAACTAGGTTTGGGTTATTTAAAAACCCAATATGGGAGGTATAAAATATCTTTGGTCGAATGTTTCATCTCGGACCATTCTTTGTTTCAGGAGATAATTCCACATGGTTAAGGGTTGGATTATTATCTTCTAGATAAACCAACCATCACATAAGTACATGGTTAAATAAATAAATTTATTTTATTTCTTTCATTTTCATTTTTAATTATATATCTATATTTAAACCCTTAAAAAACTAAGTAAACAGAATTTAAGGTAGATTGAAAATAAATATTTTTCTATGTGTAAACATTGTTTGGACATTGTTAGTCACTTAAATAATAACCACATAGTATTAAAAAGTATGTGATATGATAATATTTTATGTTTACACAAAAATATATTAATCCATAAAATAATATATTATGTTGGTACATCCATTCCAATAGTAAAGTTGAAATAGAATCCCAGCTTAAAGTGTTCTACCATCCTTGATTGCGGTGCATTCAATTTTTGTGTAATCTAGATCACGAGTTTTGGGATGATTTAGAATATCATGAATTCAGGTTTGATTGCCTGCATGAGGTATAATAAAACTAGTAGTCAATGTATTTAGGAAATCATAATATAGTATTTTAAAATTGGTGAGACTACTGAATAGATCATGGAGTTCTGTGTAAATGATGTTACAATGTTATTCCTACCAAAGTACCTTGGAGTATCATGTTAAACCTCCTTCTGGGTTTTGATAAAGGATATATTGATCATTTCCAGTAGGGTATCACTGAAATTGCATATTATGAATCCAATTTGGTGGGATGTAGGGTTTCAATAAAATATTTAGATTTTAATAAAATAAATTATTATTTTTTTATAAATTTTAATCTATAAAAAGTACTGATGTTACGATCATATTTATTGTAGAAGTGGAAACTCATGTGACTTCAATAATATCATTGTGATCCATTATAAATAATGAAAACCATATCACAAAATTTAATTTATAAGAATTTCATACCAACCTACAAGTTATAATATTCCATGAAGTGAAATTATATATTCTATAAAAACATATTCATAGGTTCCCGGAAAATTAGCTAGTGATGGAAAACTATCTCTATATATGAATCATTTGGATGATAACACGAATTTAAAATATTTAATGTTTTCATCCTTTTATAATTATATTTTAATGGAAAACAAGAATATTGGTTCATATAGCATCATGTATCGCCATTGGGATCTTAATCAAGAAAAGTAAAGACAGTAGAGATGTGAGATCATTAATCCTCTTTTCATATGAATGCTTGGAGTTTCTGAAAAACCTAGTCCCCGCATGGACAATATGATCAGCTACATTGCGTGATTAAACATCTTGGGATTTTTGATCCATAATTAATGGTGTAATGATATCATTATATCCAGAGTACCTATGATTTTATCCAGTTTAATTATTAATTATAATATATGAAAAAGTAATAATACTCTTACAAAACACCTTACTTTTATTTGGTATTATGATAAAGACATGGAATGTGAAAATTATATGGTGTCTTTGGTGAACCATTAAAGTAAGAACACATAAATGTGAATCAATACACATACCATGTTTAAGGATCATGAGAACCATCATTCAATGAAAATGAAGATCCAAAGCCAATAACATAATAAACAATAGTTTGTTTTCTTGTTTTAGTGCTTCCACTAGAAGAAGAACTTCACATAGTAAAATAAGTAGTGGGGAGAATCTGATGTATTCATTATCAAGTAAAATCTTTCTATCAAAACATTTGTTATTAAATATAGATTGTTATTATCAAACCTTTGTAATATATAAGAATCGTGTTTGTTTCGATTGATTGTATATGATAGGCGTATTTTCATGCTATGGATGTTTAAAGGCAAGCTAATTTATCCATTCGAGACTAACTCATTCCATTGCTGACATGTATGTTCCTTGTTTTAAAATATTGTTATATGTACCAAAATTTTCAGAAATATAAATTATGTATATTTCCAGATATATATGGTTTTATTATCAAATTTTCAAATTCAATCTATTTATTATATAAATTAATTATATGTTATGGTATGGTGCATTTATATAATATTATTTATATATAAAAATAAAAAACACATATAAGAAATTAATAAAAAGTTCTGTTCACATGAATAATTTTACACCATGTTATGGTGTTATCATCTTGGATATGTAAACATGTAGCATGTGACTAATATATACAAAGATGGTTAAATAAAATCTTCTGAGATAAAACAACTTCATATATATCAGGGCTATTTATATAGAAAAGTGTTTAATCTAACTTCTTTATTACATTGTGAAATAGCTATAGATACATGAGAATTATTACACGTTAATGTATGCAGATCACGTGAAATAGAAGCCAGAGGTGGGTATTCATTCTCCCTTTCTTATACTGATGATTAAATCTATGTGTCTACCTAAGTAGTTGTGAGTATATTTTTTTTATAAATTAATAGAATTAAAGAAAGAAGAAGATAGTCAACATGGTAATATGATATATAAATTTTTATTCGATACGGGTGGTGAATATTATTACCAATATTAAATAAACATTCTTTGGGAGTGTGGGATACTATCCCAAATCAATCATCCTTATACAACATAATGGAATGGTGTTTCTAAAAGGATGAATTGTTCCTTTCTTGACAAGGAAAGGTCAATGATGAGCCTTGAAACTCTTCCACTATCCTTATGGGGATATACATTTTCAATTACGTCATATATTCTAAATAAAGTAAAAGCAATAAGGGATGATGTGATACTATATTGGTTAATCAATGGAAATAATTTTGTTTTATCACATACACATTAATGGGGAAGTGTGGCTTTTGTTAAGGAATATTTTTGTAGCAAATTAGCAACCTAAGGCATGAAGTGTATCTTTATAGGGAATCCCATGGAAATATGGGGGTTCTATCTACATAACCCCATAGAATAGAAGGTGGAGGTCACTTGACAAGCAATTTTTATTGAGATGGAGCATATACTAAAGAAGGATAGTGGGATAAATGTTGAATTTGATAAATTCTATTATCAATATGGACAAGAGTTGGTACAATAATAGAAAAAGTAGTTCCTAGAGGAATATTTTGTTTTTTAAACCGATGAACCATGTAAGACTAGTGAAGAGGCTATAGAACCATAATTATATAGTTTTTTCTTCACTAGTGATAGAGACTCATTATTGGTTTACAATAATGAATCTATTTTCTAAATGGAGGAAGTTGAGAGCTACGATGTGACAATATAACAAGAATCCAAGAAATCAAATATGGATTCCATTTATCCGAACCATGTACAGGTTCTGATCCATTATCTAGATAATGACAAGAACAATGAGTGCCAATGGATATTCAAGGGAAAAATCGACTCTGAACGTAATGTAAATACCTATAAATAAAAAAAATAGTACTTTAAAGGGTTCAAATTGAATCTTGGAATTGACTATTAAAAAACAATTTCTCATTTTTTTTGTTTAAATAAATAAAAATATAAAATTTTATAGCTTATTTCCATCTCTAAGATATTTTGATGATGATTTCATAACAACATTCAATAACAAGAAACCATTAAGGTGATTTCTATATGACACATCATGATGGGTATGTGACAACAACAAAAATCAATATGATATACAATTTGTAGATGTGCATTAATGGGTTAACATAGCTTTTGGTTCATTTAAAATTAATATTAATGATTCCATAAGAGAAATTAGTTTCATAAAGAATGAATGTGAGTCATGTGTTTACAAGAAACTCAATGGGACTGCAGTCATATTCCACGTAGTATATAATGATAAAATTTTAAAATTTTAAATTAAATAACTTTATTATGATTATTTAAGGATTATATAAAAGATAATATAAACAAATGAATGAATATCAATTAACCTAGAAAAAATCCACTTACACCCCCAATAATATCAATCGCTTTTCCATATTCAAAATATATTAAAAACATAATATTATTTTCCTGAAATGATATATTAAATAATTTCTGATAATTTTAATAAAACATTGTAAATCCATCTTTGATACCCAAAACATTTAATAAAGTTGGTTATGTAAAGTATCATTTTTAATGAAATAATATTAAATACCCAAAAACATAATCATATTAAAAATCACTGTAGAATTTGAGAATGATATGGGTTTTTTCTAAATAAATAATTAGGCCCATTACGTAATAACATCAAAGGAGATCTAATTTTACTCCAAGATTTATTGACTTTTTTTCCTCAAAGAGAAGTTAGTCAAGTTTAATTACGATGCTAATTAACATCAATATGGTGATAGAAAGTTAATATTGTTTCTTATTAGACATAAGGATAAAAATGTTAGGAAATGAATCATCATTATATAAATTAATTATTGTATGTATAAATTTAATATTGACATATAAAATGTTGTAATTTTTTAATATTAAAGATTATATAGTGTATAAGGGAATGAAATATCCTTTATCATATTGATTATCAATCTATTTGTATTGATGACAATCAGAATTGAATTCTAACCAAATAATCAATAGTGGATAGAATAAAATGTGAAATGTTTTTATTAAAACATTTTATTATTTATTTTATTGAGTGATTTTGAATATTTTTATTCATGTTTTAATGTGATATTTTAACCCCCCCAGTCGGAGATAGCTAATTGGTGTCCGGGATGGATTCACAATGCAACCTAGAGGAAACATCCTTGTATGTCAAATACCAAAAAAATCCTATAAGGGTCTATGGGTTTACTGTGGGGAGACTATACCCACATATAAAATTGAAATAACAATGAATGAAACTATGAAAATCCATCCCCATTATCATATTAGACAACATAAAAAACATATTTATCAAAAACAAATGAATTCTAAAGTATACAAGGACATATACAAACTTGTCAAACATTATTCTGATCACATATTAAAAATAAATAAAATAATAATGTCAATGAGGTTCTACTACTATACCTTAACTTCATATAATATTAACCTCTAGACTTCATTGATGAAATCCTATATAAAAAATTAATACTAGACTTATTACCTACCATAACCCATTAATATTGATGTATAATCAGGTTCCCAATGGATATGGTCGTTTGAGTAGGTTGTGAGTATACCTCAGTAGAGAACCACCAACAGGGTCCCAAATATAACAACTAAATGTAGTATATGCATATGGATATTCGGAAAATAGATAAAAAAAATAATTGTAAAATATAAATAAACCAACACCATTGATCCATGGGTTATAACATGACATCCAAAATCAACTATAGATGTTATGGAATTGAATGTCATCTCTGAGCATTACACATATTCTCAGGTGGATATTCAACCTACCTTGGGATATCATAAAAATTCCAATACTAGGTGTTAACATAAGATCCTATAAATTATTCTTCGCATCTCTTTATCATAATATCACCATATCTTATGCTTCATAATAATAACAATGATATTTAAGAGTTCACCTAACTGAACCTAGACATCACTAGGAATCTTTTCACATATCACCATGATCCATAATCCTGTCATTGGAATCACCCTATATCTTGTAAAATATCACCAAGGTCAACATCATTATCCATATAACCATTAGTAATCTCTTATTAAATAGTGTCATCAGACACATTGTCTAGTTCTATGAAATCACTAGGAGTGTCTTAAAAAATAATATCATAATTCTCATGGGATAGATCCTTGGAATCACAAGGTTTATCTCCCAATATTAGTTCATTAGTATTATCATTTACATTATATAAATCACTATGGATGCCTCCCAACACAATAATGCACATCCACTGGATCCTAGAGAGGTATTACCTGACATCCCATCATCATCAAGAATCTTTGTATCATAATAAGGTAATACTTTGAATCCTTTTATCATAATTTCTGGTTTTTTCATCCACCTAATAAAACATAATATAAAATAATAAAGGTTTCATATCTATGAAATCCAATAAAAGATAAATGAGGGTGTCCTATCATGTTCCTAACCATTCCTTATAACTACAGAAATATATGGTTTACATCATCGATTTAGGTTCTATGGTGACACTTTAAATCACCATGATGCACCCCCACTAACCCCCATAAGTATTACATAATAAGGGGATACCCACCATGGTCCCATATGATATTTACATTAAAAAACTCTATATAGGTTCTCCTATTTTAATCCCAGACTATTAGGACAATCCCATTACTCAATGTACAAAGAATCACTCACCCTCATCATAGTAATATGATGGAATCACTATAATCAAATGAAATATTTTATTAAAATCATTTTTGAGATATAGATAATTCATGTCACTCTTCGAAAGAACATTCAAGGTTAATCCACTCAACATACAAATATTCATTATATCTTGAGTCTATACATCTAGGTAGTCAATTTCAATTTGTTTGGGAACACTCACCTCACTCACTAATTAATTATCTCTACAACTCTATGGCATATCTTAGTCATATCATGGCCTACACAGGAAATGTATTTCAAATCATCACCCATATGTGTTGAAGGGTGCTAGGGGAACTTATCTGGGTTCACTACATTAACTCCATTCATTTATCATGAACCCTTGTTTCATATGGGTATCTCAAGGATTATATTTGTAATCAAGTCCATGAATATGAGTGATCAGGTCACTAAGAAACTTCTCTATTATCCATAGTGGCCATTGAAATTTATTTATCACATTCATAGGTATTTATCTAAATTAATAATTAATTAAAATTAATTAGGATTGTACCCAACCATTTTGATACAACATATCACATTCCATATTAATAAAGTGAATAATTACAAAGGAAAATGAATATACCCCACCAACCCCACTCATTTCATTTTCTTTTAGGAAATCTTGACCCTCATGAAAGCTTGTTCAAGCCTTGAATAATGTCCCAAGGAAATAAAACAATGCAAATAATCAAATTAAATAATTATAAACAAATATAATTTTCATAATAAATATAAAATAAAAAGTAATAATTGATTAAAATTTTACTAAATAATCATGTAGTAGTGAAACCATGTCCAACCATACACTGGAGGTCTATAGCATAATATTGAAACCATATAGAGAAAATACCCCAACAAATGGAACCAATTAAACAGATAATATTGTATTCATTAGTCAAAATAAATAAAAATATCACCAGGTGAAGTACATTAATCAAAACGTAATGTGACGACATGAATTCATTATTTTGGAACATCCTGTAGCTATATTGAGAAATTGTACCATCATATCTATATATTTCTACCATGATCTAGTGTGAAAAATCCCTAAACTCTAACAAAAAATATCAAATCATATTTGACACTATGTTGAGCTGAAATGAGGAAGAAGGAGGAATAAAACACACCTCTAATGTCAAATAAATCAACAAGTACTTCACCAAATATAGGGGAATCAAAATATGAAAGGGTTAGGAGAACATCATGGTATATATGGGTATGGTAATGATGAATAATGGGGATGAAGAAAAAAATATAGAGCAAAAAATCAATAAATTAACAATTTTTAATCAAATAATGGTATCTATATAGTTATCACATTATTTTACAAACCATGTGCCATCCGTGAAATTGATATTGTCTCAAGTCATCTGCCTCACACATTTTGGTTGCATGGTTTAAAAAGCCATGTGTTAACTGTATAAAGAATTTGATGTAATTATTATAGTATTTTCTCAACTTCTATACAAACAAGT
Organism: Viscum album; assembly: GCA_963277665.1. NCBI lineage: Eukaryota > Viridiplantae > Streptophyta > Magnoliopsida > Santalales > Viscaceae > Viscum > Viscum album. The sequence goes on from OY728159.1 coordinate 1,872,427,997, forward strand.
TCAAATCCCAAATTCAAATCTATAATGTATGTTTTCCCCACATGCTTTCCCCTAACCACGTGTTGGCCGTACACGATGGAAAATTTCTGAAAATGTTAAAAACAAAAACTGAAGCATCCATCCATCACTTGAGCATCTAAGTAAACTTTTTTTCTTCGAAATATATCCAAAAAATCTTTTTGGGTCACTTATACCCCCAAAATTCCAATCTAAATCTGAATTTTAAAATAAACCCTCCTGCAGAAATAAAAAATTCATGTTCCCCCTAGAATTTCTTATGTGAAACATTATGAGGATAATCAACCATGCCAACATTAAACTTACCATCCCAAATAGGTATCTGTGGTATTTTAACAATTCATATAAAGATATCAATATCATTAATCACCTTCAATTATTTATTTTCTATCATAGACTATCAATCGAACTACAATTTCACAACTCCAAACATGACGCACACTATACATCAAAAACCTGATTCCGTGCCCCCACCATCACCAAATTATTTAGATAATGTTTACCCAAGACCATCTCTCCCGAGACATGATATTGTAATAAAATATATCAATATTTCTTTTTTTTATAATGGTATATTATAATTCATATTGCTCTCTGCTATCTAAATAAAAAATGTGACAAAATTATCAGTTGTACAATGACCTAATCATTGTGTTTTATTTCTCACCACATCAATGATTAGGGTAAAACAGAATTAATAATATTATAGTGGGTTATATATAAAAATATCCAGTATCACCATCCAATATTCTTTGACACCCACAATATATCAGAGCACAAAAATCCTTAAAGGAATCATATGATCATAAAAACACCAAAATAAGTGTTTGAACCCTAATAATTGTGGATTTCCATATATGGATCACATAATATCCAAAACAGCCACCATGATCTATCCTCATGAACTAGAACATCTATAATCCAACTAACCCTTAGGTCACATAGAAATACAACTCGAGTTTGATGAAAAAGAAAAATATTCATATGATACCCCAGAAACATCTAAATACTATTATTCACTAAGGAATCAGATAAATAGGGTCCATATGCATACTGACATCATATAGCAACCTTGACAGTCTGACAATCGGTCACATACAATCCATGATTCTACCCAAAATGGGTCATATATCAATGGCCCATAGTCTATTCATTAGCATATGGAATTACTAGATGTCACCATCCTACATATACCTAATTTCCATCTCAAGGCACTAAACCATACCCATTTTCACCTCACTATAAATTTCACCATTTTCATCTAACAAAATTCATCCAAAGTGATGGTAATTATATCTAACAACCAATGGTGGACTCCCCAAAATTCAACATACCATATGTCACTCATAGAGTTCATCCTAATAATTTTATAATTATACTCCCCCTCAATATTACATGTCAATCAACAATCTTTTTTTGTACCTCGATATGACCCCCTCAGTCCATTTATGATTTCACCTCTCATCATAGAGGGACCCTAACATTTTATCAACCACATGGGAGTCCGTTACTGTGAGTAATTCAAAAAAACCATTGGTCATTGACTCATTAAAAACCCCTCACTGAGCCATATATTAATGGAACAATATTTAATCATTATGTGCCATATTAATCTCTTCTTATCTAATAGGTGTATGCTTTCACATCTCCTAGTTGATAATCTCGACTCATGATCCCATGAGTCGCACGACAACAAATCTACACTCATGTGCCTAAAAATCAACCATGATCCATTGGTATGTAAAGATCATATATCTAGAATAATTTTTACCACTCTTCTTCAAAATCGAGTCATTTATCTCATGTCAATGACTAATGTATGATCGCCCACTATATTGGTTTCATCGCTAAACCAAAAGCCTCTATCACACCCTCATCTATCCAACAAAGGTGAATTAAATACTATCATGGTCAAGAATCTTATTGATACTTCCCTTGAAATCCAGAAATATATACCCAATAACATCAACTGCATCACATTCCATAATCCCAAGGTGTCTTCAAGTCTATACAAGCATCATTATAGTGCTCTTTTGGGGATGTGGTTTTTTAATTTATTAAATTTTTCTTTGCTATGTTTTATTAAATAATGGATTGTTGAGTGTTGAATGAATTGATTCTCGAATATCCAAGTGGATCGTCATTTCATTTGATTCCCTCATGTGTTTTTTAAATTAACATCATTTGTTTTTTATTATGTATATTTATACAATATATATATAAAATTAAAATAGAATGTAAAATAATTATTTTTTTTGTTTTTTTCATAGTATATATATAATAATGTTTAGTAGTATTTTAAATAATATTTATTATGAATTTAAAAAATTTAAGTAATTCGATAATATAACTAAAACCCAAACTTATGACACCATTTTATAAGGGAGGGGGCCTTGAAATCCCTCACATATTTTCAAAATGATAATTTTTTTTTACATTTTTAGAACTATAATAATTATAATAATATAATAATAATAAAACATAAATAATATTATTTACAAATTAAAAAATAATCATTATTCATTGTTAATATAATTATTTATATATTTTTTAATTTTTAATCGCATTAATAATTAAAAATTATACATAATTAATAATAAATATTTATATAATTAATAATGAAGAACAATTAATAATTAATAAAAAATTTACCTAATAATTAGAAATAATTACTAATAAATTATTGTAATTAGTAATATTAATAATAATAATTAATTACTTGTTTGAATTAATAATAATTAATAATAATTAGTAATAATTAATAATTTCTAATAAGAATTATTAATAAGTAACAATTACTATTAACAATTACTAATTATTAATAATAATAATTAAAAATAATAATCAATAATTAATCATAATTAATGATAAATAATTTGTAATTTTAGAAATTTGAAATAAATAATGACGAAAAATAATTAAAAAAATTATTAATTAGTATTTAATATTCGTAATTATTAATATTTATTAATAATTATTATTTATTATTATTTAATAATAATTTATTTATTATATAGTTATTATTAGTTATTAATAATTTTCAACTGAAGACTGATAAATCACATAAGCCCTACCAACAAACACACCATAACACAATAGAGGCTCAAGGGTCACCCAATTCATCAACCCTTACGGGGATCAAACCTGTTATTTAGTGTAAGAACATGAAGTTCCAATGAGGTGAATACTCCTTAAATTTTAATGAAATTCATTGGGTTTGACCTAATATGAATGGATAGCTAGTGGATAGAATAAACAATGGTTTTTTTGTATTGTTTGGAGGCTGATACCAAGGTTGATGGAAGAAATCGTAGGGTCAAAGGATACTATAAACCATGCCTTCTAGTCTTCATTTTTTCTACTAAACATGCGGAGAATTTCATTCGGAAGCAGTGGTCGGCACAGTTTTTCCTAACTGAGCAACCGAGGGTGCAAAATAATGTAGAGGGAATTTAATTATTTTAAAAGGAAATCAAATGGTTTGCAAACAATTTCACAAACTGCTAGAAAAAACTAAGTAGGTCTTCTATTTAGACAATTTCGGGTGCATAGTTGATTCACATTTTGGAGAAACATTCGAAACATAATTTTTGTGTAAAATTTTCAAAAACAAAATAATAATTTTATGTTTAAACAACATTTTTCTTTCCAATTTCCATCATACATGAGTCCCATTATCCTCTATTTACATTATGTGCTCTATCACCTTGGTTGTTGGATAAATAATCCATCCATACATTGATTGGACTTCTGATCATCTTGTTGGATGTGCTTCAGTGAGTACCATATTCATCTTTCACCTTTCATTATTTTTCTTCCTCTCGATGGAGTTATTTACATGTAGGATCATATGCCCAATTTTATATTGTTTTTGCTTGTTTTATAGATTTATTATTATCTTTTCCAAAAATAGAGACGATAAAGTTCAAGTTTTTTCTACAATTATAAAGTATGTGATTTAGTATTTATCCCTCAATGTTGGGATTCTTTATATTATGCATCATGTGTGAAATTCTAGTTTTGTAACACCCTGGGATTTTATGAGAAATATTCCTTTTAATTTCTTTAAAATTTTGTGGTGTACAATTTAGGAATATTTTAATGCTCTATACGAAACACCATATTAGCTTTTAGTATAAACAAACACTATTCTTGGCTTGTGTTGCACGCAAGAGCGAACTTCCTCAATAGCCTGTGTTGTATGCAATACTGTGTTTCACAAAAAAATGATATATTATTATGAAATAGCCGTTATGAATATTATTAACTACATTTAGAATTTTATTACTTAATAATTTATCATACACATATTATAGAACATGATATGATAACAAAATAATTTTTTCGGGTAAATTATGTATTTCTAGAAAACTACAGTTTTGCCACCTTTTGATGGCACACCCACAATAGATCTAGTTTATGACATGTTTATAAGTTCAATTAGATTAAATAAACTTATTCATTGCAATAAGGATATACACATTTACTTTAGATAATTGTTTTAAATTTTTATGTCAACTTTCATTAGTTGATGAATAGTAAAAACACGATAACGTTTAATTAATAACAACTTCTATCATGAAGAGAACTTATATGGTTAAATTATAATATTGAATGGTTTTAAAGTATAAATAGAATATATTTTTACCATTAAATATAATGCAATTCTTTATCATTAATATTACATTGAGTTCATAGGTAAAAACATTTCAATCTTTTGCAATGTTTTAACTTTTGAAACCTCTTTTCTCAACAACGAGATTAATTTTAAATTAAATACTACATCTTCTATGTTTTGAATTTGGAAAAATGTATTCCATATCTGGAATCAGTTGGTAAAAATTATGTTAATAGGCTACTTTTTATTATTGGGCATTATATATAGTAACTATGGTAATTTTTATTTACTACAGTTGAAGGGTAATCAGGTAATTAAGGGTAAATATGAGATTATAAAATTACCCTAACACCTACCAAAATTCCATTGGATGAAAGAATGTTTACCCATATCAGATAATGGTCTAAATAGATTCATTTCATGGGTTTTTTGACAATGAAAATGATGTAATTATTATTAAAACCAAAGAAAGTGACAACATGTCACTCTCTTATATGTTTTAAGTGTAATAATTTTAATTTAGTGATAAAATTCATAAAAACTTGAATATAAATAGTCTCCAAAATTCTAATAAAATTATATACCCAATGAAAATTTATATTGAATTTTTAGGGATTAAACAATTATCATTAATGATTTGACAATAGTGATGTAGAAATCATTTTATTGATTGAAATATCAAATAAATTGTTTAAAAATATTAAAATAATTATTATATGAACTATATAATGTGCTAAAAGAATTTTATAGATACATATGACATTTTAAAAATCAATTAAATATATATTTTTTTTGGAATATTTCATCTTTTTGAGTTTTATTTAATGTCAAATAACTAAATTGTGTCAAAATTGAAATTATAGTTATTTTATAAAAAAAAATTAATAAATTGATTAAAATTCATTAAAATATTTAATAATTATGAATTTAAATTTATATGCTGTAAAATTTCATAAAGTATCCAATTATGGGCAATTCACAACACATAAGTAATTATTTATAACAATTTAAAATTCAGAATATTATTACCACAAATATAATTTAATAGATTAAATAAGGATAAATAAATTTGATATATTTTAAAATAAATTCCCAGCATGTTGTAATCTTATTTTATGATTATATTATAATCATATATCTTCTAAAATTCGGATTTGAGTCATTTTTTCAGGTTTTTAAGTGAGTTTTGGGTTTATTATAAATGAATATTTAAGAGGTTTCCAAAAGTACCCCTCTACTCTCTTAAAAATGGAAACCTCCTCCCTATCCTCATCACAACATTTTCATCCTTCAGGCTTAGCCAACCCCATACCATTTCCCTTCTACACTCCCCAAGAAAATAATATTGGTACTTGTATTCTTCAAAGAAGAACATTAGTGCCCTAAGAGGTTGTATAGAAGAGTCGCATCGAAGAAGATGTAATATCCTTTTTTGATTCATTAGAATTTTTTTATTCTTCTACTTCCTCTTATTATTTGTTTCTTTATAAAGTAATAACACATGTATCAATAATATACTTATATGTTATTATAAATATGAAAAAACCCTATTTCGCATTCTATCCATCCTACAGAAAATGAAATCACAGCACATGCATACGTACGGAATATTGTCTTCACGCTATTGTGTAATCTGTTTTCCACCACCACCTTACGTGGTGGGTATAATGGTGGAAATAGTAACAATATATTATTATTGTAACATCATACTGATTCTGATAAATTATATCATCCACTCCAATTCAATTCAATAATTATGGGAATTATATCATCGCTCGTGTGTACTTACGGATAACCGTCTCCATGATGCGATGAGATTCATTCTCCATGATTAACCATTCAAGCATGACTATAAAGTATATATAAAAAATATTCATTAATGATATAACATAATAATGAAAGTGTATTTATATACATATATGTTTCATTTACATAATTTTATTCAATTCAATAAGGAAATGAAAACAGCGTTCATGCATACGTACGACCTACCGTCTCCATGAATTGTGTATTTCATTCAGTTTATAAATATATCAAATATATTTATATGATGAATATATATTATAAATAAATCATGTTTTAAATTCTGGAATTATATAAATCATGATATAAGTAATAATATAAAGAACAAAAAGTCGAAACATGTATGATAAATGAAACAATTTTAACCAAAATGCTGCTTCAACATGGAATTGAAAATAGAGCTATTAATATAAAGTCCTAAGTGAATCATATATGATATCATAAATATTATTATGGTTCTGTTACAAGTTAATAATATGTTTAATCCCACTATACATGAGTTTCGAACATGTGCAGATGAAATTGGAACTAAGGTAAGGGATAATTATTTCAATCTATTTCATATCCAAGATTGTTTATTCGTAAGTATTTACTGGGGTTATGTTTATCATCCATGTCTGTGATTTCTGAATTATTTTTCATAAACTACTTTCTACTCTTCCATGTATTTTTAAAGTAATGTTTACCCTTTTTTACTTTTTCTATGTAATATTGAAAGAATCATTCTTTTTTTAGCATACATGGTACATCATGACATTCCAGCAAAAGTATAAGGAGAATGTTTTTTTAAACTTATACAACATGTATTGATTTTTTACAGTTTCATAACACCTTATCTACCTAAATCATCCTCTAAAATATTTCATGATTATTTTCAATGATATTATATTATTTTAAAATTTCACTATATTTTGAGAAAAGAATATGATTATTTAGAAGAAAATATATTTTCTTCAAGAATGGAGTTTAAGAGTTTTACCAAATTTATTTTCCATCAAAGATAATATAGGGTTTTTTATATGCTTATTATTACATTGATTTTCTTTTGTTATGATTGAATTATTTTATTTGTATTATGTTATGATGGAATGCTTTTTAAGAATCCAATATTTATTATATGGGTTTTGCTATTATGTATGATTTATGATTTTATGGAACACATAAGAATGGTTTCCTTATGAGATGGATGGTAACTATATCTCCCTACAATGTTTTGGTAATGATTAAGATCTCATGATATAGACATGGCTGGAACAACATGTTAATCCGGTTTAGTAATACAGGGCTGGAACGACAAGTATACCCAGTTCAGTAACGGACATTGTCCACTGTGATGGTCTTGGCAGCAATGCCTTGGATACACTGGAAATAATAACATGTGCTTAATGGTTTTCCATAATTACATGTTCTATTCCCTTGCTATTTTTCCAAGGTTAATGTTCCATTATTATCTATGCCTTATGCACTTCCAAGATTTATGTCATTACTCATGATTTTAAGTTTTATGTTGATGTTGTTATGTTTAAATGTTCAGGGATTGTTTTATCTTCTACATTTTTACCCTTACTGAGAATTTGAGCTCACCCTTTTTATGTTTTATATTCCCCAGGATATAAAGAAAGGTTTTAGGTAAGAAAACTAAACGGGGAGATTTTGATAGGAGATTTTGAAGACCTTTCACCATGATTTGAAGATTATGTTACGAGTTTCCAAAGACACTAAACTAATACAGCCTTTGGGTGTCTGTTTTGGTCATGTATTATGTATTCCAAAAAAGTAATGTATTGTCTATTTATGTCAATATTTGGGTCTCTACAGTTGTTATCAGAGTGAAGTTTCAGTTCACCTTTGGAAACAAGGATGTGAGATCTTTAGTGAAATCCCTAGAGATATTTCTAAGGCATGCCTAGGGATGTCTCTAAGGATACATATAAGTATAGCTTATAGTCTTAGAATAATGGTAAATATCTTAGAATTAAACCTAATTTGTTATTTATTGATGGTTCTCCCACTTTATTATGTTTTTTCCTAGCATGATTTTTCCCACTCACACTATTCTTTTTGGGTTTTAGTCAATGGTTGGAACCCGAAGAAACCATGTTGATCAATGTAATGGACAATACAATTATTTTCCTCCTAAACAAACCAATGTTATTGGAGATGGATTGAAAAATATTATTACTATACTTACACAAGATATGAATCATTCTGGATATCCAAATGATCTGAGAATGGAACAATATTCTATTGAGTCCATTATGTGGCCACATCCACCTTCTTTCAGTGGATCTTATGATCCACTTATTTCTGAACAATGGATCTGTACCATTGAAAATATATTTTCTATACTTCTCTATTCAGAACATGAAAAAGTCATTTTAGTTGTTAACCATTAAGAAGTTGAAGTAGACCAGTGGTGGAATCTAATTAAGAACATAAGGCTCCAAGATGATATTGAACCCATGGAATGTGATGAGATCGAGAACATGTTTTTAAACAAGTACTTCCCTCGTATTATTCGAAAAATGATGTAAAAGGAGTTCCTTGAGCTTACGCAAAAGGATGATGAATCTGTTGGTATATATGAGGATAATTTTACAAGGCTTCAAGGTATACATTTGGAATTATCATCCAACCTGAAAGGAAAATTGGTTGATTATTCAGTGGCTTAAAACCAAGTGTTCGAAGCACATTAGCTGTAAGAGACCTCCATAGCTATGATGAAATTGTGCGTTGTGAAATTAAGGTAGAACTGGAAGTGGGTGTTACATATCCATCTCATGGTTTTGACAAGAAAATAATGATGGAGTTCAATGGAAAATCTCTAAACAATGGTGAAAAGAGGAAGAATGTTTCGTTACGCTCAATGTGTGGAAATAAGCATGGTGGAGATTGTGTTAATGGGACAAGAAAATGTTTTAAGTGTTGAAAATAAGGTCATCGAGCAGCTGAGTGTGGAAGTAATTAGAAAAATATAGATAATGAGGAGAATAGAGATAAGAATATAGAGAATGCACCGCCAACACTTCAATGATACAAGTGCAAGGAAATGAGGCATTATGATAACCAATGACCTAATCATAGGGTTAATGATGATCAACATCAACAACCTCTTAAGGAAAGGGACAAAGGGATGTCACATGTGATCACTATTGGTGATGTTGAGTATGACAATCATTTGGAGGAATGATTAAATTTTTATATAATGGGATTACAAAATAATGTTGTGGAATCTCATTTATAGTATCATGGAATATTGTAATATCTATGTATTGGTTTATTGTGGTTTTCAATAAATTTATGGTACCAGTAACCATGAAAATTGATTTCAATATTTTTGGAAAGCAGATGATATGTGCCTAATGAAGGTATAAAGAGATAATGAAATTTTTGATAGTATTAATGAGCTCATGACTGATATAAGGACAATGTGACATCATGGTTTGAATATATAAAATTTTTATAGATTTTGGTATGTGGAAAGAGTTAACTTTTGACAAAATTCATGTTTTTAATAAAGTTCAATGGGTATTAATTTATGAAGACAATACATGATTAAAGTATTCACATGTTTGGAATGTGACCAACAACAAGATATATCTTATGAAATATGTTGGATAAAATATAGTATTCAGATTCTTTTTAGATGACCATTTTAGTAATCATTTTCATTACACTATGAGATTGGATATACGTATTTTGGATAATCCTAAAGAATGTAATGTATTGACTAGTAGATAAAATAGTATTGTTTAGAAAATGGACAACCCATAGGATGGGTGACAACCCATCACATCGGACATAGATGTAGGAATCGAACCAACAACCGAAGTGCGACATTACTTTATCGCCTACCAATGGCCTATAAATAGTCATCGGTTAGTAAAAATTAGTTATATTTTATTAACCGGTATGATAGTTAAAGTCTAAGTCCATTTTTTGATTCATATATGATTAACCTCACTAGAGATGGGCTTATTTATATTTGATAACTTTTTCTAACCTTTTTTTTGATACAGATGGAATGACCCATCATTCTATCACGTGATCTACTAACACTTCACGAATAACAAATTCAACATCCTTTATTTATGATATGAAGTGGAAATTTTTCATGGAATGACCAACAGTGAGACTGTACCAAAATCAAGTAATTATTTCTACTAATTCAAAATTTTCAGCTTTATAAAAATGTTCTTGAAAACCAAAAATGTTTTCCTAGTACCCTCATATCTGATGAATCAGATGGTACCATAGATCATAAAAAATTTATGGCTTTGTGATTGTTGGATTTTTCATACTCATGTTCCCTACCACACTTCATCAGAACATGATGTTCAGATTTCTATTCCATATCATAGTTTTCACCTATGTTTTCCTATGTGGAAACCTAGTGATGAGTTACAATGGGTATCTGTTATATTTCTAATGTACCTTTATAAAATAAAGTTTTAGTATTCCTTTTTATGATGTGGGTTTCATATAATGGAAATTTCAAGCAGTAAAAGATTTATAACCTCGAAGAATTTTGAGGGAGAAATTAATTTTAATGTGGGTAGAATTTAACACCACGAGATTTTATGAGAAATAATTTTATAATTTCTTTGACATCTTTGAAGGTTCTGGGTGCAAAGTAATCTCGTTGGTGGATGTTCCTACTTGGATTCTTGTCATTAGCAATTATCAATCCTGGATCAATACGACGATAAACGCTAGTCTCCATGAATCGATTCACAGAAATAGAAAAAGAAGAAGAAAGGTCCCGGAACCTCAAAACTGGATCACCACAGGTTGATTATAATTAATTTAATTAATTTAAAAGTATTAAATTTTGGTTGTTCTTTCTTCTTTGATATTCTTTATCACGTTTATGATGTTATTCTTTGTTGTGTTTCAGAAGCCAAGGGAATATTTCCTCTAGCGGTGATCCCCACGTGCACCATGTATCTCTGGACATCGCCAAAGTTGTCTTCATGTGCTAGCATGGAGAAAAAATTTCTTTCATTTCCTACCTTAGATCATATTGATCTGATGAAGTGGATGTCTCTCAGTCTTAAGTGTGTTCTCGGAGGAAGGAGTTCTTTTGGTCATGAGAGAATTCACCAGAATTGTTGTGCACAACTATTCTCATGAATGGAGTTGGGGTTATGTTGATATTTATAATTGGGTTTTAGGTTGAACATTTATGATAATAAAAAAATGAATTAAAAATTTTATTTATTTCATTACCTCTTTTGAAAACCCCATGTCAAATCATTAATTTCATGACATGTGCCCATGCAAATTATAATAAATATCATTTAATAAAACGTTATTTCCACAAAATCCCAACAGAAAAAAATACATGGCGTGTAATCATAAATACAAAGTGTGTACTTGTTTTCTATTAAAAACTACACGGCATGTAATAATTAATACACGGCGTGTACTTGTTTTCAAAATAAAAAATACACGGCGTGTTATCATTAATACACAACGTGTACTTGTTTTCATTTTATTATTCTTCCAAAATTAAAACAATTTAGACATCCTTGAATAATTATTAAACCACATATGGGAATAATCTATGTTCTACTTGAGATACTTGGATACACTTAGGGTGTGACCCTCTAGGCCTCTTTCTCGTTTGTATTAGGTGAGCTTTCCTAAAGTCCTAGATTACTATCTATAAACGGGTCAAGGCAGCAAAGGGAAAGAATTTGATGCCACATTGATTTTCCCCCTCATACGAACTCTTACTATGTCATTTAATCCTGTTTTCTCAATATCTCATCAAGAAGGTTTCATGGAATTGTTAGAAACATGTATGCTTGATCTTTCATTCATTGACATCTAGAAATAAAATCGTCGTCACACCATGGCCATGGAATTTGTGAGATGGTTCTATATCAATAAAATGGCTTGAGATATCTACTTACATAATTATGGAAGGGGCAAATCCTTCATCGGCTTATCCATTAACAACATGTACTTTGTGACGCACCCAACGTACCCTACTCCCCGCCAACTCTATTCGTGACAGTTTTCATTAGCAAATTTATGTGCGTGATTCCTGACATGAATTAATGACAATCATCCAGTCTAAGGATCATTACACACACTCATAGAAAGAAATGACTGATGACACCATGACATGCAGAATTTATACTGGCGGGTCTATTATCATAATCATCCATATTAGAGATTACTATGTGCAAACTCCATGAGAGATGTCTTGTCATCTTACGAGTACTCGCACATGAAGGTCTGTATACTATGTGTCCTATCACAGTATGTCATCCAACTGTTGAACATTATTTATGAATATTGTTATAGCATTTCAAGGATCTCATCATAGAGGGGATCTTCCATGAACTTATTACTAAAACTAATATTCTAGGACATTATTATATTATAGTCATGAAGAATGATGAACAATATATAATAAGAGTACATTCATGTAATCAATGGACAAAACAGTTGGTTCTCAGGACACCAACCCTTACAAACTCTCACATAGACTAGAGCCAACTTCTTGCGAATTTTATTTCTCTAGACCTCACATGATGATCATGTTTCTGCTCAGTCACAGATTTAGTCAAGGGGTCCGCTATGTTTTCTTCTGTGAAAATACTGTTCATTGCAACTTCACCTCTCTGAGAAAAATCCCTCAAGAACTGATACTTCTAACGTATGTGATTTGTCCACTAATGTGACCTTGGATCTTTTTCAAGTTCCACTGCTGTAGTATTATCATAATATTGTGTGATAATTTCTTTATTCCAAGAACCACATCCATCTCATTGATGAAGCTTCACATTCATACTGTTTCTTTAGCTGCCGTAGAAGATGCGATATACTCAGACTCTGCTATAGAATCTCCCACCACACTTTTCATTGAGCTCTTCCAACTCACTACACCTCCATTCAAACTGATGATGCATCCTGTTTGTGACTTCCTTTTAACTTGATCAGTCTGGAAACTAGAATCTACATGTCCTCTGATGACTAGTTCCTCATCTTTTCCAAAAACCAGGAACATATCCTTAGTACTCCTTAGATACTTAAGGATAGTCTTGACTTCCATCCAATGTCGTTCTCCTAGATCAGCTTGATATCTCCCTACCACACTTAATGTGTAATCAACATCTATCCATGTATATAACATATCATACATGTCTGTCCCAATCGCGGATGCGTAAGGGAAACATTCCATTTTCTTTCATTCCTCATTTTTCTGAGGACACATTTTCTTGGAAATATGAATGCCATGTGAAACTCGGATCAATACCCTATTGGATTGTTCTATACTGAATCTCTTCAGTATCTTGTCAATGTATGTACTTTGAATCAGGCCCAACATTCTCTTGGATCTATCACATTTGGATCTTGATCCCAAGAATATATGCTACCTCACCCAAGTCATTCATATAGAAGCATTAATCCATCCATTCCATAACTGTCTGTAAGACAGGTACTTCGTTTCCAATTAGTAATATGTCATCAACATATACTATTAGGAAAACGACTGCACTTCCACTAAACATTTTGTAGAAACATGGGTCACATTCATTCTTAACAAAGCAAAATTCTGTTACAGCTTCATTAAAACGAATGTTCCTTGGCCTTGATGTTTTCTTTAATCCATAAATGGATTTCTACAACTTGCATACAATGTTGGCATACTTTGGAGTCACAAACCATTCAGGTTTTGTCATGTAGACATCTTCCTGGAGGTTCCCATTAAGGAATGCTATTTTGACATCCATTTTCTAGATTTCATAGTCATGGTAGGCGATAATGGCCAATAGGATTCTGATGGATTTCAGCAATGGGACCTATGAAAAGGTTTCAACATAGTAAATTCCTTGACGCTGACTAAAACCTTTTGCAACTAGTCGTTCCTTATAGCTGCTGACATGCCCCTCCATGTCCAGTTTCTTCTTGAATACCCAATTATTTTTAATAGGCTTTTCATCAACTAGAGGATCTACAAAAATACAGACTTGGTTTTGGTACATGGAATCCATTTTAGAATTCATGGCTTCTTTCCACTTGGAAGAATTTGTGCCTTTAACTACTTCCTTGTAGGTAAGAGGATCGTCATTGTCAACCAATAATGAGTCACCATCCTTAGTGACATGAAAACCATATCGTTCTAGTTCTATCACCTCTCTCATGCTCCTATGCAGTTCTTGTGTCCCTGGAACATATTGTTCTTCCACGGGGCATTGTGGAATCTGTTCTTGTACCAACTCTTGTGTATCTTGAGCCTCGACTTTATCGAAGTCTATCTCTCTCCCACTATCATTTTTGGAGATGTGTTCCCTCACAAGAAATATGGCATGTCTTGCAATTGTAACCTTTTTGTCTGAGGGGTTGTATAGCTAATATCCCCTTGTTTCCTTAGGATATCATATAAATATACACTTTGTGCCTCGGGGTGCAAGTTTTTTACCTGAAGATGACTTAACAAATGCATCGCTACCCCACACATGTAAATTCGATAACAAGGTTTGCATCCGCCCCATAACTCGTATGGAATAAAATTTATCAATTTAGTTGGTTCATGGTTTAGTATGTGTGCTGCTGTTTGTAATGCATATCCCCAAAAAGATAAGGGTAGACTCCCATGATTCATCATTGATCTCACCATGTCCAACAAGGTGCAGTTCCTCCTTTCACTTACACCATTCCACTGAGGTGTGTAAAGAGGAGTGAGTTGAGATAGAATACCAAACTCCCATTAGAAATCATTGATGTCCTAATTAAGATATTCTCCTCATCTTTCTGAGCATAATTTCTTAATCTTCTTACCCAAATGGTTCTCAACTTCATTCTTGTATTCTTTGAACCGATCAAAATAATCTGACTAATACCTCATTAATTAAATATATCCATATCTAATAAAATCAACAGAAAACGTTATGAAGTACAAGAAGCCACCCCTTGCTTCAACTGGAAATGGTCCACACACATATGTGTGAACTAATTCTAGAAGATATTTAACCATTTCACATTTCCTACTAAATGGGGCTTTGATCATTTTTCATTGTAGGCATGCATGACATACATCAAGTGGTTTTAGTTCGAAAGAATCTAAATACCCATCTTGATGTAATTTTGATATACGTTTCTCATTGAAATGAACTAGCCAGTGATTCCAAAGTTGGGTGTGGTATGAGTCATGTGAATTAAATTTTTCATTGATTTACATTACTTAGTTTGTGTAGATTAACACATAAAGGCCGTTATATAAATTTTCCCTACCAAAAAAATGATATCATTATAAAAGTACCAACATCCAATTCCATACATGAAGATGAATCCATCAGTATCTAATCTAGATACTGAAATTATGTTTTTGGTTAAAGAGGGTACATAATAACATTCATTGAAAACCAAGACCATCACATTAGGCAATGTGAGGGGGTAGTCCGTGACAGTTACAGTAGCGAGTCTGGGTCCTTTGGCTAAAATTAGATCCACCTCAACATGGTCAATATTTCTGAATCTACTTAGTTCCTGTATTTGGATACAAATGTGAGCACCACAAGCAGTATCTAATACCTAATTTTTAGAAGCAGATAGATTGAATTCTATAACAAATACACATGAAGCTTCTCCTTGCTTCCTTGGCTGGGTGCAGTTTTTCTTCATGTGGCCCTTCTTTCCACATGCGAAACAAACAACCTCATGTTCTTTTTCCTCCCCTTTTATCTTCTTTTTCTTGGAAGGCCATGAAGAATTTTTGGGCTAAAATCTATTCATCATCCCTTTCATTTTTTTCACCATGGGGAAAGTAGGCATTTCATGCTTCATGTCGTTTTCCGCCTGGAAAATGAGGATAAGAAGATCAGACATAGACTTCTCAATGTTGTTTATGTTGAAGTTCACAACAATTTTTAAGAATATCTGGGGGTGTGATGCAAGAATGAGATCAGTACCATGTTATTTGGGGATTTTAAACCCTATAACCTTCATGCGCTCAATGTAGCCAATGATTTTTACAACATGAGGCCCAACTGGGGCACCCTCTCCAAGATTGCTCTGAAATAGAGCCATGGAGATCGGAATCCTTTCATGACTTTCTCTCTCCTAGTATAGACCATGGAGGATCACGAGCATACTATAGGAATCCATGAATTCATGAGACATCATGAAATCACTATACTTTGATGATAGCATAAAACATTGAACATCGAGTGCCTCATTCAAATGTTGATCATAGACCAAGAAAATCTTCATTACTCATCCGTGGGTAGGTGAATCAGGAAGTGAGGACTCGAGCACGTAAAACATTCGTTCATGGATTAGGATAAAATTAAGGCACCTAAACCATTCTTGAATGTTACTGTAGGTAAGGATATTTTCATTGTACAGAATTGATCGCAGAGAATATGTGGTTGATGAGTTTTCATATTGATTTTACAAATTAAAAGAGCATATTTATCAGTACCTTTTGATTACATTTTATGAAAAATAATAAATGAATTTATTAATTCTCCCAATATTTTAACAAGTCCCAATGGACCTCAACATTGAACCCAGAATGTCTAGTTGATTTGATATTCTAGTGTCAAGGATCCATATTTCCCTTTTCATAACCCCAACAAGGGTTGGTCAAGCTATTTGAAGGTATTTAGGTAGGCAGGTCTTTGCCAACAGTGAGCTTACAGTTCCTTGATCTGTTGAGAAGACTCTCCAATACTGAAATCCTAACTTGGATTTCCTCAACACTTGCCTCCAATATTACACTATGTCTTACAAGGGATACTCCTCTTGATATAATATGGATAAGTTAACTCGAAACCTTTCATAAGGGCTTCTATTATAAAATTAAGTGTCCCAACAAGGGTTAGTCAAACACATTGTTTATTGAGTCATGACCTTAATTGTGTAATGGAAGGCTTGGTATGAAATAATATGGTATTGATGTATTTTAATGCTTAATGCATAGTTTCATATTATCACATTCTTTTTAATATTTAGTGATGCTTTCATATGTGATTAACCATGTTCTGATAATGTTTGCGCATTTTCCAGTTTTATTTTATTCCATGTTTTCATGAATGTTTATTTCATTATTTATGTGATCACGACAACACATACATAGTAAATAAACCATACAATTAGGCAGAAGTAAAATAGGATTTTATGATCATGAGATTATATTGGTTATCTTATCCAGTGGTTTTGATAAGCTAACCCCGAACTTGGGGAAAACACCATGAACTTGATGGTTTGTGTTTTGTATCTCCAACCTGTACACATTTGTATCATATTGGCTTGGTTTCGCTTCTGCTCTGGATTTTGAACCATCTCCTCTGGTTGGGTAGACCCTCCATTACATGGGATTTTCATAAAAGAAACCATGGGCACAATGGCCCCACATTTTATTGGAATAAGTCTCACAGGCCAACGAATTTAAATTAAACATATTTAAATGAATCCATACACACATACAAAGGCTCTTTGGTCTAGCTCATGATCATCCATAGCATGAAATGAAATTTACACATATTTAGAATTCAAATTCTTTTGATTGTTCTATTATTTAAGATAAGTCGCGCTTGAAATTAATTAATTATGATCTTATAATTAATAAATTAATTATCTTAAATTCCTTTTCAAATTTACTTGAGATTATTCTCATCCATATTTCTTATACGGGTCTTTGAACTTTTGGAGGAAACCTGGTGAAATTCCATCTCTGGAAAGTACATGGCAGGTATTTCTTTTCACCCTTTATCCAAAGTACACGCCGGGGGCTTTGTTGTGTTTTCTCTACTTTGGAGATTTTGGAGTATATGGAATTTATATTAATCTAACATGTTGTGTAATTACTTTTTACATGGATACCGGCCCAGTAATCCTGGGTACGCGGAACATGACTTATCCTTGTACACTGTTTCACATGGGACAGATTGGACTACACGACGTGTTGATTCAATATACACACTGTGTATTCCGGTTCCACATGCCGTTCATTTCTGGTCAAAATGGTGTAATAAAACTCAGGTATACTCAATTCAAATGGAATGGTTTGGCAGACCAGTACTAGTTTGTTGAACCTATATACACCGCGTGTAGTTTTCATTACACGCATTGTATTCACGTGTTGTAAAGACAGAAAGATCAGCTCCTCCAGATGAGTTTCTCATTTTTATATTAATTAAAATTAAGATTAAAAGGGATTTTATGTGATGTCAATCGAGAAATGAAGGAGTAAGAATAGATCTCATTCATTCCGTTTAATAGAATGATATATCAATAATTGAATCAAATATAAATTCATAAATTATAAACAAAAATTAAATAACTATAATGAATGTTGTAAACTCAGTTTGAATCTAATTGATGGTTCTGGGCACACCAGAAACTCATATGTGTATGTGCCCACTTGGGTTTTTTGTCATTAACAATGATCAATTTGGGACCAATACGACGATAAATGCTAGTCTCCACGAATCGATTCACAGAAGTAGACACAGAAGAAGAAAGGTCCCTAAACCCCAAAATTGGATCATAACAGGTTGATTATAATTAATTTAATTAATTGAAAAGAAGTACCTTTTGGGTGTTCTTTCTTCATTGATATTCTTGATTACTTTTTAATCTGATTCGTCATTGTGTCGCAAAATCCAATTGTAGACTTTCTTTAGCGGTGATCCACATGTGAACCATGTATCTCTAGACATCTCCAAAGTGGTCTCCAGGTACTAGCATGGAGAAACCTTTTTTTCTTTTGAAATCATTCGATCATCATGATCCGATGAAGAGGATATCTCTTAGTCCTGAGAGTGTTCTTGGAGGAAGGATTACTTTTGGACTTGAGATAATTCTCCATAATTATTGTGCACAACTATTCACATGAAAAGAGTTGGGGTTATGAGGATATTTATAATCGGATATGAGTTTATAGAGTTATGAAAATAAATAAACGAGTTAGACATATTATTTATTTCATTAACTCTTTTGAATGCCCCATGTCGAAACATTATTTCCTTGGAATGTGCCCATGCTGATTATAATAAATATCAATAAATAAAACGATATTTCCTCAAAATCCTGACTGAAAAAAGTAAACGGTGTGTAATCAAAATTACACAATGTGTACTTGTTTTTAATTAAAAACTACACTACGTGTTACCAATAATACATGGAATTTAATTGTTTTCAAAATAAAAACTACAAGGGGGTGTAATCATTAATACACAATCTGTACGTGTTTTCATTCTATTCTTCCGACAACATTAAAACGATTTAGGAATCCTTGAATAATTATTAAACCATGCATAGAAATAGTCTTTGTTCTACTTGAGATACTTGGATACACTTATTGTGTGACCCTCTCGGCCTCTTTCTCGTTGGCATTAGGTGGGCTTGCCTAAAGTCCAAAACAACTGTCAAGCAACGGGTCAAGGCACCCAAGAGAATGAAGTTGACGCTTCATTGACGTATCACCTCATATGAATGGTTACTGTGTAATTTAATCCCTTTGTCTCAATATCTCATCAAGCAGGTTTCTTGGTAGTGTCATAAACCTAAATACTTGATATGTCATTCTTTGACTTCAAGGAATAAATTCATCGTGACACCATGGCCACAGGATTTTTGCGACCTTTCTATTTCTATCAAACGACCTGAGATATATAATTCCATAAATATGGAAGGGAAAAATCCTTCTTGGATATATCCATTAAAAACATGTCATTCGTGACACACCCAACATACCCTACTTCCCGGCCAACTCTCTTCGTGACAGATTTCATCAGCAAATCTATGTGTGCGAGTCATGAGATGAGTTAATGATAATCTTTCAGTCTAAGGACCATTACACACGCTCGTAGATAAAAATGTCTGATGACACCAAGACATGAGGAATTTATACTTGCGGGTATGTTCTCAAAATCTCCCATATTGGAGAATACTATGTGTGAACTCCCTGAGAGAGAGTCTCATCTTTTTATAAGTATTCGCACATGACGGTCTGTATACTATGTGTCCTATCATAGAATGTATTCTAATGGTAGAACATTTTTTAAGAATATAGTAATAGAATTTCAAGGTTCTCATCATAGCGGGTATCTTCCATGACCTTATTAATGCAACAAATATTCCAAGACATTGTTATATTATAGTCATGAAGAACAATGAACAATATATAATAAGATTATATTAATGTAATAAGAGTACAAAACAGTTGGTTCGCAAGACACCAACCCTTATAATCATGTGTTTCAGGCTTATCCAAGATTATCTTGTTCTATAGTAAACAACATATTAGCTTGTATTATACACAAACAATATTCTTGGCTTCTGTTGTACGCAAGAGAGACCTTCCTCAATAGCATGTGTAGTATGCAATACCGAGTTTCACTAAAAAATAGTATATTGTTATCAAATATCTGTTATGAATAGTATTTACTACAATTCAATTTTTATTACATAATAATTCATCTTAAAAATATTCTATAACATGGTATGAGAAAAAAATAAATTTTTCGGGTAAAATAAGTATTTATAAAAAATTGTAGTTTTGCCGCCTTTTCATGGTACACCATTATTAAATTTAGTTTTTGACTAGATTATAAGTTAAATTAGATGAAATATAATTATTTATTTTAATTTGGATATAAAAATTTACTTTGGATTATTTTTTTATATTTATCTATTAACATCCATATTTTGATGAATGGTAAAAATATGCTAAATTTAAATTTAAAACAGCTTTTTTCATCAATATAATTTATATGGTAAAATTATAATATTGAATGGTTTTAAACTATAAATAGATTATATTTTTATCATTTAATATAATTCAAGGCATTATCATTAATTTTACATTTAATTAATTGGTAAAAACATTTCAATCTTTTGCAATGTTTTAACTTTTAAAACTTGTTTTCTCAACAGCGGGAAAAATTTAAATTAAATACTACAACTTCTGTGTATTTATTTTTTAAAAATGGATTCCATATTTGGAATTAGTATTTATACATTGTTAATAAGATACTTTTTATTTTTGTGCATTATGAATACTAACTACGGTAATTTTTATTTACTATAATTAATGGTAAATCAAGTAATTAAAGGTAAATATAAGATTATAAAATTACCCTAACACCACCCAAAATTCTATTGGATGACCCAATGTCGACCTATAAAACATAATGGTCGAAATATATTAATTTTATGGACTTTTGAGCCTGAAAATGATGTAATTATTATTAAAACCAAAGAAAGTGACAAATGGCACTCTCTAATATCTTATAAGTGTAATAATTTTAATTTAGTGATAAAATTCATAAAACCTAGAATATAAAAAGTCTCCAAGAAGATAATAAAATTATCTACAACATGATAATTTATTGATAATTTTTAGGGATTATATAATTATTATTAATGATGACACAATAGTGATGTTGAATTCATTTTATTGATTGAAATATCAAATAACTGGTATCCAAAATATTAAAATAATTATTATATGAACTATTTAATGTTCTCAACGAATTTTAAAGATACATATGACATGTTATGAATCTTTTTAATATTTTTTTTCGAATATATAATCTGTGTGGATTTTAGTAAAATTCAAACAAATGAATAGTGTTAAAATAAACACTACTGTTATTTTATAAAAATAACATATTATAAAATTGTTTAAAAATCACAAAAAAAATAAAAAATTCTCAATAGAAATTTATATGGTATAACATTTCCTAAAGAATCCAATAATGGACAATTAAAAAAACATAATTTATTATTTATAACAATTTAAAATTAAGAATATTATTACCACAAATAAAATTCAATAGATTAAATAAGGATAAATCAAGTTGATAAGGTTTTAAAATAAATTCCCAACATGTATAAATATTATTAGTTGATGATATTAAAACCATATATCATCTAATATTTGTATTTGAGTCATTTTGGAGGGTTTTTAAGTTGGATTTGGGTTTATTATAAATTAATATTTTAGATGTTTCCAAAAGTTCCCCTCTCCTCTCTTATAAAAGGGAACCTCCTCCCTCACCTCTTCATAACATTTCGAGGCATCGAGCTCAGACAACCCCAGAACATTACAATTATCCACTCCCCTATAAATATAATATAGGTCCTGGTATTCTCAAAAACCATCTTTATCACCCTAGGTGGAGGTTTAGAAGAGTCGGGTAGAAGATGAGGTAATATCCTTTACCGATTCTTTCAAATTTGTTTCTTCTTCTACATACTCTTATTTATTGATTTAATTTTAAAGTAATAAAATTAGTATAACTCATATACTTATATGTTATTGTAAATATGAAACAACCCTATTTAACCTTCCATACATCCTATGGAAAACGAAATCACCGCGTGTACAGACGTAAGAAATAACGTTTCCATGCCTTGGTGTGATCTGTTTTCCACAACCACCTTAATTGGATGGGTATAATGGCAGAATTAGTAACTATATATGATTATTATAACATCATAATGAATCTGATAAATTATATCATCCACTCCCATTCCATTCAATAATTATGGGAAGGATATCATCGCTCGTTTGTACGTACGGATTACCGTCTCCACGACGCAATGAGATTTATTCTCCATGATTAACCATTATAGTATGATTATAAATTATATATAATAAATAATAATTAAAGTTATGAAATAAAAATGATACTGTATTTTGGTACATATATGTTTCATTTACTTAATTTCATTCAATTCAAAAGGAAACGAAAACAGCATTCATTCGTACGTACGACCAAACGTCTCCATGAATGTTGTATTTCATTCTATTTATCGATCGATCATATATATATATATTTATATAATGGATATATTTTATATATTTATCATTTATTACATTCTGAAATTATAAAAATCTGGATATATGTAATAATATCAAGAACAACAAGTCGAAACACGTACGATAAATGAATCGATTTTACCCAAAACGCTGCTTTAACATGGAATTGACAAAAAACATGTAATTAAATGTCTTAAGTGAATCATATATGATATAATAAATATTATTATGGTTATGTTACAAGTTAATAATATGATTAAACCCACTATACAAGAGTTTCAGACACATACTGATGAAATTGAACCTAAGGTAAGAGATAATTATTCCAATCTCATTCTTATCTTAGATTGTTTATTCATAAGTATATAATCTGGTTATCATTATCATCCATGTCCGTGTTTTCTCAAAATGTTTTCATAAAATGTTTACTATTATTACATGTAGGTTTAAGGTAATATTTATCCCTTTCTGACATTTACTACGTAGTATGGAAGGAATCTTTTCTTACCATACGTGGTACATTTTGACTTTCCGGCAAAAGTACAAGGAGATGGTTTTTTTATAATTATACAGCGTGAATGTATTTTTTATAGTATCATAATGCCTTATTTCCATGAAACATACTCTAAAGGATTTAATGATCATTTTCAATGAAATTATTTTATTTTAAAATTGCATTATATTTTGAGAAAAGAATATGATTTTGAAGAAGAAAATATATTTTTCCTCAATAATGGAGTTCAAGTGTTTTATCAAAATTATTTTCCATATAATATAATATAGTGTTCTATTTATATCCCTACTATTACATAGATTTTATTATATTTTGATGGAATTATTTTATATGTATTATGTTATGATGGCATGATGTTTATGAATCCCATTTTTATTACATGGGTTATTATTTGATGTATTATTTATGATTTTGAGGCACACATAAGAATTATTTCATTATGAGATGGTTGGGACCTATATCTCCCTCCAATGCATTCGGTAAATATTTATATCTCATGATATTGACATGGATGGAAGGGAATGTGAATCTGGTTGAGTAAAACAGGGCTGGATCAGCAAGTAAACTCAGTTTAGTAATGGAAATTGTCCACTATGATGGTCTTGGAAGCAATGCCTTGGCTACTATAGAAATAATATGTGCTTAATGGTTTTCCACAATTACATGTTTTATTCCCTTCCTATTTTACCAGGGTTAATTTTACATTAAAATTTATGCCTTATGCACTTCTAAGATAATTTTCATTACCGATGATTTTGATGTTTTATATTAATGTTCCTACGTTCAAATCTTTAGGGATTGTTTAATGTTTTCCATGTTTACCCTTACTGAGCATTTGAGCTCACCCTTTTAATGTTTTATTTTCCCCAGGATATTAATAAAGGTTTTATGTAAGAAAAAAAGGGTAATATTTTTATGGGATATTTTGAAGACCTTTCAACATGATTAGAAGATTATGTTCCGTGTTTCCAAAGACACAAAACTAATACGGTCTTTGGGAATATGTTTTTTTTCATGTATTAAGTATTCCAAAAAGTAATGTAATGTATATGTATGTAATGATTTGGGTCTCTACAATTTTCACTGATAATTTCCCATAAAATGAATCATTCTTTAATTGGATTCCCTATTTTGGAAACTAATGACACTTATAGATCCTACAATCCAGTTGAGGTCATCAACCTCAAACTGAGACAACCCTTTGGGTGTTACCTTTAAAATATTATTTAACATTTATGATTATATAACCAAAAAATATATTAGTATGTTTCTTTTTAATTCTGAACTCTGATATCATAATTGATAATGCACATTTGTAGTTGTGTATAGTGGCTATAATACTTACCAGTTAATGTTATTTTAAAAAAAAAAGTTATTTGTACGAACACATCATCTATCAAAATAGAACAATGTTAATACCCTTGTTAAATAAGAATTACATTAAGCTATGAAGAATATATTATGTATTATTAAATAATGTTAAATTCATTTGATTTATTTAAATTCATGACATCCCATCTACTAGTACGACATATTCATGATAGCCCTATATTGTGATAATTTTTCATGGCATCCTTTAAACATATATGACATAAGGGCATGGTTCCCCACCTAATGTTATAATAAATGGGCTTTTCCACAACCCATCCTAGTGGGGCTCATTCCGTGGCTCTCTAAGTCAGCTTCCAATTGGCTAGGGGATGATTACTAGGGCTGAGAAGGCATAACACAAACATGGGATTCCATATCATAAGTACCTATACAGGCATCCACATCTCCAAGAATGCACAATTATGGTGTATAAAAAAACTGAACATTCATGCATGCATCCATCTAAATCCCACAATAAATATACTACATGATGTAAATGAAATTAAACATGTCCAAATACAAGTAGACAACAAATTTTTGAAAAAAAATCCAACCTGATTCAAAAGGGACTACTCTCTTAATACTAATATAACACACCTTGGACTTTATTGTGTTATTATGAATTTTATGGTCTTGGTTATCCCAGAACTCTATCAAAAGTTCGACTATCATCACAAGAAAAGACATGTGTTGGAAAATCATGTGATCGGGAGAGTAAAAAAAGTCCCAGTATGAAAACCAGAAACCCAAATGCATCCATCAAAATAAATAAAATCACCTCTATAATGGTATAGTTATACAACACATATAACAAAAATATCAAGATATACTCAAAAAAGACACATATTTTAAAAGTTAGTCCCAACTATTGTATGTCAGCCTAGGGTTCAGTCTTGATGATTCCACATATCCCTCATCTATGAGAACACATTCTTATGTCTTAAACCACTGATGACATCCATTCGTGATGTAATTCGTGTCGGGTATTGCAATTATAAGTACCTTATGATAGTATGATGGAATATAATACATGAATGATGATCACATACAAGGCCATGGGGTTATAAAAACAAGCCAATATGTTATAACCTACTATGTAGATTATTAATACCCACCTACTTTTGTCCACAAAGATTCTAAGATCTCTACCAATGGTTTGAAGGTGAATATAGGATCAAAATTTAGGCCATGTGGGGGTTATAATGAATCTATCCAAGAAGTACTACTGATGTGATTTTTGTCTTAGGATTAGGAGACAATTAAATCCCAAACCACAATGAAACTATAAGATGAATTCATCCAAACAATAAGTATCATGGACATAAATTAAAAGGTATTAAATTCATTTATAATAATGTACATGGAATTTAGAAGGTTTACATGTCTTGTCCCTTGACCCTAGGTCATATCCATTTAAAAGACCCATGACACATTACTGTGTCATTATTGAAGTAAAAATGGTGTCAGATGCCCATATACTCAACCCATGTTCCTGTAAATGACATATCTTATGCACTTGGTCCACTATGTGTATGTGTAAAGGTGTAAATTGTTTTCTCTAACCCATGTTCTCCACCCTGTGTCCATGTACCCTATAAGATACTTGTTGCATTTTCATGCAGATTCCATACACCATGTGACTAGGGCCTAAGACTCGTGATACTTAAGTACGTCCCAAACCACTATATAACATAATGGGGGGGGGGAAACAAGTTGTTTTTCTACAAATTATTTTCGATTTAGTGTGTTTTTTCCTAGGATCCCAAATCTTGTTTTTATACTATCGTTCCATAATGAGATCTTGGATATAGTGGTCGCCATTCCAGAAAATCCAGAATCCTGTATTGATGAACCATTCCATCACCAAACAACATGATTTGTCCCATCAGTCTACTTAGAAAATGGATTTGTATTTTTTCTTCATTGCATGTCGAAGTACATGGCATTAGAAATCCAAAATTCATCTGATCCATCCCCACTCCCATCATCACACCACTTTTGTGTTGTTCTGATCTCTTATTTTCTATATCTAATCATTAGGAAAAGATATTGGTGTGCAAAGATCAATTCATTAGGATATATATGACCATGGTCCAAATTAATAATGACTCTGATGAATGAAGAAATCTGGGGATTAAATAAGAAGAATAATCAAGAGGAATGGACCACAATCAATGATCGTGTTTATGTTGGTTTGATTCAGTTAAAACAATAGTCATTGAATCAATCATCACAAATATAATTCTCAAAAAATTACCTCACAAATAAATTCATCCAATAATATGATCATATAACAGATCAATTTATTCTTTGATTGATTTATGCTAATCAATGAAATTATGAACCCAATATAAATCCAATCAAAAAAATTACAAACCTCATTTCAAATCAATAACTGATGACTTTTTTTGTGTTATGATCATTATATTGATCCTTTAAATCTATTATACACCAATCATTGGTAAAAAATCTGGTTTCCATTTTTCTTAGATATCCTCCAATTTTATCATTAAGGGTTCTCTAATGGATCTAGGGTTATGTGGATCACCCTGGAAATATAAAATATTTTTTTATTTAATTACTCTACAATCACTTCTTCAACCAAAAAAAATTACAAATTTATTTATTTATTTAAATTTTTACCGTTCTCATGATATCATTTTTACAATCACCCCATGAAAATGAAGGTTATGTCACAGCTAGTGTAAAATGAACATTGTGAACACAATAGTACCCTTGGAATTCCGATATGGGATCAATTTTTAGATGTTATATAAATTTTTTTAGAAAAATACACACACGTTCTATTTAATATATGAAGAAATTTTATTTTGGGAATATCACGCATAAAAATCACACACAATCTTAGCACCTAGTCTTGAAAATAATCTATAAAATATAAAAAAGATTACATATAAAATACATGTCATTAAATTATCCAAACCATGTCAATTTATGACCCTAAAAATCCAAAACAAGGGCTACATAAAGAGATGTGGTTACTGAGCATGAATATGATCCTCCCTCTCCCATGTGCTCTGTTAAAAATTCTCTAGCTTCAACCAAACATGAACTAATGTAATAGATATCCTATGAAGGATCCTCTCTTGTTGATCATTGACCTCTATCTAGTATTGGGAAAATGTAGCACCACCGTCAATGACTTCATCACCATAGTCGATAACATGTGATGGGTCAAGCACATAACTCCTTAGCAACGACACATGGTTGAAATCATCTACAAGATATAATTGGGGAGGTAGAGCTAAGAGGTATGGATCCTCACCAAATCAACATAGTATCTATATTGTTACAATGAATCTTGGAGATAGATTTTTACCCTGTCCAAATATATATAATCTATGTTGAGGTAAAAACCCCATAAGAACACAAAGTCTCCCTACCTGAACTCCAAAGGCCTCTGTTTTCTATTCGTATAATTCATCTGAATTCTTTATAGGGTCTCATCAGCTCATGGATGATATGAAACTTCACATATGTTTCTTGGACTAACTCTGGTTCAAATAGTGTCAACTCTCCTGGGTCATTCCATCAAATTGGTGATATGTAGGGTCTCCCATAAAATCATTCAATGGTTTTATACTATCGGTGTAATGAAAGATGTTATTGTATGATAACCTAAAATGTGGTAGGTAATCCTCCCAACTATGTCCAAAGTACAACATCTTTGATCGAAACATTTATTCTAGAACATTTGTGGTCTGCTATGTATGGACATCATTTTGGTGGTGAAACACTATGCTCAAACATAACTGAGTCGGAAATCCATGTAAAACCCCTTCTAAAACCAAGAAGTGAAGTGATATTCATGATCATAAATGTATGTTGATGGAACATTGTGGAGTCTGACTCACTCCAACATGTAGAGGACCCCCCATGATCTATACTAAACACTTCTCCCAAATAGCATTGAAATTAGATGATATGGTGAGTCAGTCAACTAGCACCCAAATAACATAATATTCTGTAGACATGAATTTTATTGCAATCACAAAGCCTATGAATATCTCATCCCACATCCATTCTAGGACAACATAGGGGTTAGCAATATCAGCTACAGAATAGTGCATGGACTTCAATCTGTGATAGTTAGAGTATCAATAGACAAACATTTCATCTTAGTTCCACATTCATGGAAACCAAAACTGATGATAGAAGTACTAGTACATAATTTCAATAGATCTATGTACCTGCAATGGAGATGAATAAAACACTATCAAAACCTCCGTTCATAATTTAACTCATACCATTGTGAATCCATTGAAAAGAATGACATATTCCCCACATGTTTAAAATCCATTAAGAGGGTGTTCAATGGATATTTATGTACATATGGTTTCAAATTCGATATCCCCATGTTGGGACTCCCTTAATCACTAAAAGAGTAGTGGGTGAAAACCATAGATTGAAGGTACGTTTCTTCATATCCATCGACACAGAATAACTGTAATGGTGCCAAGTTCTATGATGCCTCATTCAGTAACTGTGAACACTATCTCCAAAAAAGATAATCTACTACTATGTTCCCCTTCCCAAGAGTATAGATAATTTTCTATTCATAATCACGTGGAAAATCTAGTCATCACCTTGGTCTCTTGTTAATATCCTCCTGAGAGAAGATAGAATTGAAACTAATCTAATCATAATAGATGACAAATCACCCACCCATCGAGTTCTGTCACCACAACCGTAGGGAGAATAGTATCCCTACTCACTCAATATCTTGGGGTGTATAGTTATTCTCATGTGGGCTAAATATACATGAACCATGGGAAACCATCACCCACCTCTAAATAATAACACAAAGAATCTAGGTTCTGGATGCATCATATGACACTACATAGTCAACACCCTTGTATGGAAATATCATTATGTGGGAACTGGTCTAAATATTACTCAACTACTGAAAAGACATCTATCACATCTCCTTAAAATGAAAGGATTCCATTTTTGGGTCACATCTATCATTATTGATGATATCCTAGTGATATCAGGTATGAAGACTTGGTAAGAGCCTACTAACCCAAAGAATCTCTTAACCACCATCATGCTCTTCAGTGACTCCTGTTCTTAGACATCTCTTACCGTGAAAATATCTACTACCACACCATCCACTGAGATAACATGTCCTTGAAATTGAAAACATGTTTTCATAACTAATAGTTCATGAGATTTTGATAAAGATAGTTATATCAGATTATGTCCAAAACCATTATCAAGTGTTATGCATGATCCTCCACATAAGCCATGTACACTAGGATAAAATCGATGAAGACTAATGTGAACGAGTCTATGAAAGACTGAAAAATCCCGTTCATGAGTACTAGGCACACTGTTATTCCCTTTTTCATGCCAAAGAGAATCACCATGTAATCACAGTGAACATAACTACTTATAAATGCCGTATTCATTATATCCTAATCACAAACACACAGTTAGCGATAGCTTGCACTAGGGTGATCCTTCTAGAACAATCTACACCATCTCAACTTATTGAAGTGGTTATCGATTCATGGTAGTATATACTTTTTCATCACGGACACATTGATAAGGCATCAGTATTCCACACATAAACCAAAGTTTTTGTCCTCATCCATGGTGCACAATATTTGGGCTTCCAAGGGAGATTCAAAATGTCTGAAAAATATCATCCCCTACAAGTACTCCAATTACACCCTTATGTCTTGAAGCTCTATAAGATCCATTTCATATGCAGTAAAATGTATTGGAGTATTCATAGGGTGAAGATAAAATCATATGTCTATCTCTTGGTGGGTTTGTATACCTAGAGCATAATATGGTATGACGTTCTCATAATCTTCTACCATTATATGAAACTAGGAACTCATAACATCTACTACATCAAGGGGTATCATAAAAAACTAATTAGAAATCTATTGTACCCAACTATTAATGAGTCCATCCTTCACTTCCTGAGTTTCCATTTCCCAATCAATTTTTATTTTTGAATCTGTATTCTTTTATTTTGATAGATTACATATGATTTTTGATTTGTTTTTATCCCAGTATGTTTTTTTATTAAATGTGAGTTTCTTTTATCTACCTTTTTTGTATTTTGTTAATATCTTGAATTAACATATTTGGTTTTTTGTAATTCTTATCAAATTAGATAGATAAGTCATATATCTCACCGTAAATAGTTTATGAGATAGCATGAAAATTAATTTCTAGTACTTGAAAAATTCATAGAATTTTCTACTTCAATTTTAGAAACTCTACAGTTTTCTTTTTAAAAATGTTATTATATTTAAAATAATACTTGTTCTGCTGATTTCATATTCACATGATACATGATTTTATTGAAATAAAATATTTGTATCATGATTTCATTAGTCTAAATCTAGGTCTAAAAAGTTTCTTTGAATGTCCATTTATTTATCTTATGTTATGTAATGATGTTCTATATATTCATTTTTCAGGAATTATTTTGATTATGATATTCAATGATTTTTTAAGATATAGAATTATGATTTATTTGATTCTTGATTCATTCAAAAACAATTATTTTTTCTATATATAAGTCATTTTTACTAAAAGATAACTTAACTTTTAATAGCCTTTAAAAAACCATTTATGTTTATTAATGTATGTTGTCAATTTATCTTAGATAATGAAATGTATAGTTTACAACCGTACTTTTGCAGTATTAAAATGTATTTTTTAGATAAACTACATTACTTATAATTCCCCACATTAATGTTCATTCCACACATTTCTATTCATTTCCTATGTTACTCTTTATTTAATACATTATGTTCAGTTCCCTACATAACTGTTCATTCAATAAATTCCTATTTATTACCTGCATTATATTTCATACACTTCTTTTAGTATCCTACTATGTAGATATGCACTATGGTTTTGTGCTGAAAATTGATTAACTGCATCTATATATAGACCATTTTAATATTTTTTATTCTATTGGAAAAATTAACATCAAACCCCAAGATTATTATTGAATAGATTATAATATTTTAGTTGTATATTTAATGAGAAAAATTAGAAAAATTTTCAATTTCTTATTCTAACAAATTCATATTTTTCATCTTTATTAAAATTTAAATATTTAAATTTAATTTTTTCTTATGATTTTAACTTTTTGGAAATTTTTTAGGTAAATTGAATGACATTTGATTGGAAATAATTAGTAGTTTTAAAATAATTCAAAGCTATATATTTCTAGTGATATTGATGACATGATTATTCAAATTATTTTTATATTATTTTATTTATGATTCATTCTCTAGGAATAAATAGGCAATGGTGCTATGATTTTTATTGATATATATATATATATATTATAGTTATTGAATATACTTATTGAAAATACCGGATGGAAGAAAAGTTGATGTAACTACTGAATATCAATTCAATAGATATCATTATTTCATTCAGTTTAGACATACAAGAGAAATACACAGATAATAGGTTATAATATTTTATACTCTATTATTTTCAGAGAGAATGTGTTTTGTACATTGAACCTGATTTGCACTGTCAACGTTATGCGAGACATTGTTTCATCCCCTGGATGTTCTTGAATGTTCCAAATTAATCATTATTTTACTACAATTCCATGATGAGACGTGTTGATCCATATATCAAGAACCAATACATGTTCTTTCATTTATTATCTTATATTTTCAAGTTTCTAATTTTGTAAAACAATTTCCCATCTCTCACACACTCTCTATTTTTAATATATACATTCACAAAAAATGTACTTTTTGATATTATTTATCCTCATGTTGTGACTACATTATTCTAATGTTATGATCTATGGTTTGTGACTCAATGTATCTAAATACAAGATTGTTCGGGTTGTGACTCCCTCTATATAAAGATAGGTTGTAAGTTTTGTGACTCCCCATAAAAAATTCAATGTTATGGTTATCCGTCAAATATAAATGGATTCTATAACTGGGATAAGCTTCCCCCTCAAAAATAATTTTTAGTGAACACACCTATCTCACCATGTAGATATGCATAAGAATAGAGTACCACCACATTGGATAAAACTACTATAAAAACATCCTTTTTTATATACAATTTATGCTAATAATTTTCCTCAAAATTTATTTTTGATAATTAATTTAATAAATTGATTTATTTATTTAAAATTGTAAATAATGTCTATCCACCCCCTCTAGACCATCTTCCATTATCCTTTCCGATCAAACCATTAGTATCAATGTTTGACCATCTTAAGAATAGTTTATCTCTATAATTCATTTTCTCGGTACAAAAAATTGGTATAAGTTCGTTCCATTCAGAAATTTTAAACCGTATTAAGGAGTCTGTATATATATATAATTGAGATAACATATTCCCAAAACTCAAAATAAAAGGAAATATCATATAAGAGGAAGGATTGAGTCATAATTATGCCTATATTCTTCAAAATCCATAACACATTGATGGAAATTGTTATGGATATTATAGATCCCAAATAGAGGCTTACCTAAAATAGTTTAAATTTGGTCATTGGTCTATCATGTTCAATAAAGTAAACATGCTTGAAGCTGACCTATATATTTATATCGGAATTACTGCTAGTATATTAGTTATAAATTCTAATGTTGTTAATATTTTATATATTTCTCTTAAGAGAAGTGTTCTTAGTCTTGTGACTTCTTGTAAAAAACTCATGAAATATATAAGATTATACACTGAACTCACCTAGGAGTATAAAAATTAATCCAACCCAAACATAGAGTAAATTGTGCTGTGTACCAAGACATCATGATAGGTGAAGATGAAAAAATAATACAAAAGTTCCAAATATTAACATGAATTGTGAAATTAATGAATTCACCTGGAGAAGCACCAGAAAACATAGTACTAGTTGAAATATTCTGAAGAGGATTACAAATTAAATTTCATGAAATGGTGGTTCCAATTGATGACAGAAGGAGTTTTGAAGAGTGCATACTTAATGAATTGATTGGAACACTACTCCAATATGAACTGGAACAAAAGAACATAACTACTGATAAGACTTCAAATAGAAAAGTTATTGCTTCTAAATATATGAATGTTGTTTCTACTAACACTTCTAGTTTAGAACTATCGGACATTGGGAATTAATAAATTGCATAGATTGTGACTATAGCTTATAAAAATAATGGAAAATAAAGGATTCATGAAATGGTGAAGAAGAAACTGTCCAAGAGAATAATATAAAGAATATAAGAAATTTGGTTTGAATTATAATCGATTTGATGAAAACTGATATGAGTGCAGGAAGAAAGATCATATCAAAAATGATTGTTAAAAACTAATGAATAATGAAAAATAAAAAAATAATTAAAAAAAGGAATTCACAACCAATTGAAGTTTTATAGAAGTATATGATTATAGTTAAATGTCAGGAAATGGAAAATAATTTTTTAACTTTTTCTTGATGGATTCACTGGACATGGTTAGTAAATATTGTTTTTATTATGGATATTCTGATAATATGGTTTATTTAAAAATATGAATACCTATAATTTATATAAATAAATTGAATGATTAATGATTGATATTTTCAAAGATGATTATTTGTATAATAAGTTTAAATAAAACAATGAGAAACTTTTTTTGAAAATAAAATTAATTTTATAGTACAATGAAAAAATATAACAGAACATATACATCCCATTAAAATGTTTATGAAATTTTAAAATATGATGAAGGTTTGAATGAAAATTTGGAAAAGTTACTTGAATTTTTATACAATGATTATCTTGTTTTATTCATGGCCATGAAAATTTCATAAGATGATGACTTTTACAAAAACTGTTAAAAATAAAGTTGGTTTTGGTAATGATAGGAGATTACACAATATGCATAAAACTCATTTTCTTTAAAGTAATAATGGTTTTAATTCAATTGTTACTTTTTTAAATTTGGATTAAATGGAAATAATTAAAATGTTTGTTCTCTTAGATTTAAACAATCGTTGTGATTTACAAACATAAATATTTTTAAATTCTTATTATCATGAGATGTTTAGAGTATATGATTAAATTATAAATGGGTAGCTAATGAAATTATTATTAATCCTATGGGACCCAAAATATCATGGGTAGAAATATTTTCAAGTAATTGATATTGGTAGAAAAAAATACCATGAATGAATCAAGAACGACATATGGTACATGTTCATTGGATGCTATAGGCCTATAACTAGATACCCATCAATGTATACCACTAATAGAACATATGATGGAGGCAGTCTTACTTTTTAAGAAAATTCATATGTCATTGTCAAATGATTTGGTATTGTTTTTATTTAAATTTATACATTTGTAACTAATTTATTATTTATTGAGGGTTTAAAACAAAATTTTATTATTATATTACAATTATGGGATCATGGAATTGATTTTAAATTTATGAATGATGAATCTTTAGTTTTTATATGTGATTATTTATTATTTTATGATAATGGAGATGATAATATCTTACTATTAATTTTTACAAACTAACGGTTATACATGTAATGTTTTCTAATGTTTTACAGAATGGAAAAATACATCAGAATTGATTCTTACCTCATTTTAATATCAAAATGTTATGTATTATCTCAAAATATGAAATTGGGTTGAAACTAACTTCCCTGAAAACAATGAATCGTCAATTATTTCATGCTTTCATAAATCGGAAGAACAAAAAATCTTGTTTAGACCTATCAAGAAGATAAGTTGTATTAGGAATTTATAGTTAGTGCATCCTGATTTATATAGACCAACTCAAATTTCAATTCTTATTGGAATAAATAATACTTTAGTTACTCTTGACGATTATAGTAGATTTAATTGGGTATAAATTCTTGATCATAAAAATGATACATTATCTAAATTTACTGTGTATGGTAAATTAGAAAAAAATGGAAAATTCTATATGATTATTTCAATTCGTACTGATAAAGTAGATGAATGTCATGATTTGGAGTTTGAAAAATAATGTGAAATAATTTTATAGAACTA
Organism: Viscum album; assembly: GCA_963277665.1. Lineage (NCBI taxonomy): Eukaryota > Viridiplantae > Streptophyta > Magnoliopsida > Santalales > Viscaceae > Viscum > Viscum album. The sequence goes on from OY728159.1 coordinate 1,872,464,125, forward strand.
TGATATGTGTATATAATTTTCCGGGATATTTTTTTCTGATGGGGCCATTTTCCCTATATGTTATATTTTAAATATAATTCATATTAGACTATTGTAATAAAAATCCTTTTGAATTACTCAAAATTCAGAAGCCTTAAGTCGGTTACATTATTGTTTTTGGTTGTATTGTTTTTATATTATATTCAATGGAAATTTAGAAAAATTTTATGCAAAGAATGATGATGACATATTTCCTTGTTATTCCAATAATATTAAATCTAATAAAGTTTTTTAATAAATGAATGGTTATTATTGAATATTCTGTTTATGTTATGTTTAATTAATATAATCTTAAAATAAAATATGAATCTATTGTTGTTTGAGATAAGTTTCCAAATTATAATTTTGGTAATGAAATTACCTGTGATAAAAATGAATGAATTGAGTGGGAGATTATTCCTTCTCAACTAGATCGAAAATCATGGAACATCCCAAATGATTATTCTATTCAAAATTTATTTGTAAATGATGATACGGATTTTAAAAATAAAAAATCCTATTTAAATTTTGGAACAAAATATACTTTAATTTCTTATTTTTTTCCTATTAATGTAAATGATTATTTAAAAGTTAGAAAATGGATTTTATATTTTCTTGATTAATTAAATCAGTTTATTAAAAATAATATTTTTACATTAGTTTATTTATATAATGATAATCTGGTAATTATAACTGAGTGAGTCTTTAAAAATATTCTATCTTAATATAGACTAATTGTAAAAAATAAATATATGATTTTTTCTCAGGGATACTCTCAATAATAAGTTATAGAATTTGAAGGTTCTTTTGCACCAATTTCCAATCTATATAGTGGATTGAAAAATTATATTAGGTAAGTATTATTTTCATATAAGTTTTTTAATTTCCCAAATTGTCATAAATAACTATCAATTTAATTATCTACTTAAAAAGGTGAGTATATATGAAATTCTAGTATTCGATTTCAAGTTATATGTATTAAGATAATCTTAAGGGTATTTGGTGTTTATCTTGATAAAATACCTTTTTATTATGATAATACTTATTCAATTTCTATTTTGAAATACCCATTATATCATTCCAGAAAAAATCATATTGAGTGTAGATTTTATTTTTTTAGAGGTCATATAAAAAATGGTGATATTGTTTTAGAATTTATTTTTTTTACTTTGAAAATTAGCCCGTGGATATTTTTATAAAGAGTTTAGATTTTGATCAGTTTGAAAAAAATTAATTTTATCTTGGTGTGTTGGAATTTTAAATAATTATTACATTATTTGTGTAGGGGGAGTTTTTTTATCCTTTTGTTTATATAAAAAAATTTTTAAAAATAAAATAGTTTAAAATATTTATAAAAATTAGTTTTAAATGGATTTAATGTTTTAGTTTTCTAATGAAACTAAAAAGATAATATTTCGTATAATTATTCATGATTTTCTTATGTTTGATTAAAACTGATTTTATAATTTTTTAACCCTATAATATTTTATTTGATTAAGTGTGATTTTATATTAAATATAATTCTATATTTGGATAATATCAGAATCTTATTTGTTTGGTTTTGTTTTATTATTATCCCATTAGATTGATAATGGATTTATCTAAACTCTTTATTTTATGAGGTGGTATAAAAATGCTTTCCTAGTACTCTACAAATTCAATGATGTTTCAACCATAGTTTTAGAAACTCTACTGTTTTATTTTATGAAATGTTTTAGTATTTAATTTAATTCAATTTATTCAAATTTTAGATACACATTATAGATTATTTTATAGAAATAAATCATCTGAATGTTGATTTAATTTGTTTAAATATACATCTAAAAAGGTTACTCGAATAGTAATTTAATATATAAAGTGGTGAAATTTTTTTTCATATCAGTAGTTTTGAAGAATGTTTTTAATTTTATTTTTCAACTATTTCATGATATATAGATGAAATATTAATTTGATTCATGATTCGTTAGTAATATAATTAGTTTTTCTAAAAATAAAAAAGTTTGATCAATGGTTCAGTAAGCTATTAAGAGCCTTTCGATATTCATTATTGTTTGTGGAAGTTAACTATCTATATTTCTTCAATTGTGTAAAGTATAGTTTTAAAACCATTCTTTCACACGAGTGAAAAATATGGTTCCACAACACTACATTACTATCCAAACCATATATTACTATTCGTTCATTATGTTGGATGTTAAATGAACTGTTCAAAAACCCTATATTATTTTTCATTCCATATGTTACTGTTCATTCCTTACATTGTTGTTATTTCCATAGTTTACATTTTATTTCCAAAATTACTGTTCATACCCTACTTTCTATACCATACTTTTCTACTACTTCTTTGTTCTTTTATGCTGAAACCTGATATTTAGAATATATATGTACGAATTATTTTCAAAGGGTTTGTTGAAAAAACTCACATTAAATCTAATGATTCTGATTGGTGAGTCTTTAATGATTTTGGATATATATTTAAAGATAAAATTAAAAAACAAATAAATCAATTTTAATTAAAAATTCAAAGGCTTGATATTTATTTAAATTCAAATATTCAAATTTACATTTTTTTTGTGCTTCTAGTTTTTATGAAATCATTTGACAAAAATTAAAGAGATATGAATTGAAATAAAAGGATGTTTTAAAATAATTTAGTTCTCTATTTTTATTGAGATATTTTTGTAAGTCTTAATAAAATTATTTATAATTATATTATTTAACTTTTTCACTACTGGAATAAGGAGTGAACGATGATGTGATTTTTATTGCAATATTTAAAAAATATATTAACTCGGTTTATTTTAAATATCCATAGAATGAAAATATTCTATAAATATTGAATAATATATACATATATATTTTAGGTTAGATATAAAAGAGAAATACACATATACATGGGTTAACATATTTTATACTCTACTTTTTCAATGATAATGTGATGTGAAAATTGAACCTGTTGTGCATTTGAAATGTCTTGTGAGACTCTGTTTCATCACCAGCACATGTTCTAACGTGACGAATTAATTCTTCATCGACTACTATTTCCTTGAAGTGTTTTTCTAATCTAAATCTTAATAACTAGTACTAGTTATTTCATTGTATATCTTATCTGGTCTGTGTATTGAGTCTGTAACACTATTTCCCATCTCACACACGGACTCAATTTTTATATTTAGACTTTTATACACAAATTAATTATTTTTTAATCTTTTTTTCACAGGATGTAGAATATTGGATTCTAAAGTCATGATATAAGGGTTGTGACACCATGTATCTAATTTCATGACTATCCAGGTTGTGAATCCCTAAATCTAAAGTCATGTTGCAAGGGTTGTGAGTCCCCAAACAAAAGTAAGTGTCATGATTATCCCTCTATTAAAAATGTATTAAATAATTTGTTTATGATTCCCCCTTAAAAATAATTTTTATTGAACACATATCTCTCACTATGTAGGGAGGTATAAGAGTAGAGTATGATCGCATTGGACCGATCTACTATAAAAATCATCCATGTGCTCTTTAGATTGTCCACTTCCAATTAACCAAGTAATTAACATTCATAATTAATATAATTAATCAATTTAGTTGTCTATATTTTTAAATATGGTATATTCACCCCTTATAGACCATCTTCCATTACCCATTACAACCTAACAAATGAGTACATAGATCAATCACTATGAACCCATGACATCATCTACCTGAAATAGTTGATCTTGGAATTTGATGTGGATACCCAGACCATACATAACATGAAATCACAATGCTTCATCGATACTAAAATGATATACCAACAGAGACTCTCACTTCCAAGAGTCATCTTAGGCTACTGGCAGAAGTCTACGATTATTGGGTCTTATCAAATAGTATTCTTCTAGCGCAATGGTTGAGACTTGGGATAAATAATAATCTCTAAGTATGATATAAGGTATGTTGAAAGAAAGAAATTACGATAACCCTTGTCCATCAGTGCATTATATAATTTCTAAATGCAATTAAGCATACCTTGAATTATTCTTGGAGCCCGTAGGTTATTTATTTTGACTACTTGTAGTTATGCCCACCCTTTTACACAAGATCAATTTGCCTAGCATGGACCACATGGGGGTGGTGGTGGTAAAAAATAAAATAATCAACCACCTCTAGCTTCTCTCCCTACTCCTGTACTATATCTTCCACTTTGAGAAACAACCTTCTCCTTCCATTACCACTGCCTTGGTGTCCCATCCATGGTTTCTATTATAGTTGTATGGAGGGCCAGCCAATTTCGAGAAAGATTTCCCCTGCTATCACATGAGTAACACTTCTTCTAATTGAACTGACTGGAATCATCATTTGGTCCATGAAAAGAATACCCTATCAAGGTACCTCCTCCATTGATGTATGGAAAATATAGGTCCCTATTAATGTACTCAGCTACCTTATTCCATGGACACTACTCCTAATTTTTCAATACCGACAACTACTAGTTAATTATGATCATATAAGAAACTTTCGACCACAAAGGCTCTCTCTAAATCCCCATCATAGGTAGAAATGCGTAGAGGGATAAAATTGTCTTAGATGTCTATACACATCCCTCACTCAATGTTCAGAACCTAGAAGAACTAATTTTATAACATATCCATTGAGTACTATGAGAGGTTGGTAAACTATGATGATGACTCAACTATGGTTTCACAATCCTATTGGAGATAAAGAAGATTTTGGATGCATACATTCCTCATCATAGTTGGAGAGAATTATTATATGAAAAAAGGAATATCTATTACCATGGATTATTTTCCCTATCATATGACGATGTCAGTAAAACCCACCATAATAATGTAGATCCATGAAGAAGGCTCTCTACTAGGATATCCATCTAATCTTCTGGTGTCCTGAATAGACAAAAACCTCATGTCCCCAACTCATGTCATTCCTCAGCCACTTACAGGTCATTCTCTCCATAAAACCGAAGGTATTTCTATCACTAAGAATCATGATGTGTGCTTAGCCTTCACACCTCATCAACATGTATTTTGGGTTCCATTTGCTAATCTATAGGGGTCATTATAGTTATTACACCACATGGGGGAAATATATCAAGAAATCGTCCCAATATTTATACCACATCACTAAGGGGATCATCCCCATCACCTTGATGTTGAATCCTCAGAGTGATATGTTATGGAGGCATCCTAAAATAAACATGATATACAATTATCAATGTGTAAAGATAGGGAGGTGACTCCAGAGAGACATTGAAATATTTACCCACTCCTATATTATTCATGTAACATTATTTTTTCCTATATCCAATGTTCTCATGTACCAAGCCAAAAAAGAGGCGATCAGAGTCCCGTTGTATGGATATGTAAGCCGCCACACCAACAATTTTGTTCGTGGTCAGAAAGGATAACTTGAAACACTTAACTCTATTTCCCAAAAACAATATCATAGAATCATGTCCAAAATTAGAACTGAATGTTGTTACTCCAGTCTCTCCTGACGTATCCTAGTGGGGCCCATGATGTTACTCTCCATTCTTGCCTCCAATAGGCCAAGAGCTGGTGACATGCAACGAGTAGGAATATTACTATCTTGGGAGACCTCAGCCTGTGTACCAATACACATTCCCACATCTCCAATCTTATACAATGATGAAATATAAAAAAATTGAACAACCACGCATGGATAGATCTATATCACACACCATTATTAATACAAGAATTAATGGAATGTTAATACAGGAAAATAAAATCCAACTAAAAATGTCTGAATAGAACACTAATGTGTAAGAAAATGGACTACTCACTGAATACCATAAGATCATAGCTCAGTCTATTTTGTCTCACTATGTACCGTCGTGTTGTGCTTTGTCATGGACTCTATCAATATAATGATTTTCTATTCAAGACATAAAACCTGCGGGAAATCCTTGTGTAGGGGTGAATAAAAAAACTGCCATTATGATACCTCAAAACTAAAAATCACACAATAATGTTAATATAGACATATCTACATAAGTACATGTCAACTTCACAAATAACAGGAATATCTAGATACAATAAAAAACACACAATCTACGGTATGTTTCAATAGTTTTATGTCAGTGTTGGATTATATCATGAAGATTCAACATAGCTCTCGTATGGGATAACACACTCCATTGTCTAACAACACAGATAACATCCAAATGAGATTAAATGTTTGTCATGTTTCACCATTATATATACACAATAATATTTTATATAGATTTAATACATAATATAGTGACACTCCCAAGGCCATGTGGTGATTAAAAAAATAAATCTAGATTAAGACGCTACGTAGAAAAAATATATTTTGTATTTATGGTCACAATGTCACTGATAACTCCACATAGAGTTATATGATTAATATAGGATCTCTCTCCGGGCCTCACGGAGGGATTCTAACAACTATATTGAAGGGATCATTGAACTAGGAGTATGATATGATTTCAAACCATCCTTTAGAGAATGGATACATGGAATTTACCCTAAATAATATATTCCATGACACATAGGACGTGTTCTCCATGCCATGAATAATAATGTACATGATGTGTTGAAGGGTTACACCATGTCCCTTTACCCTATTTTTGTCTCATGTAAATGGATTGTGACTCCATCCTATGTAAATAAACCACGTAACCTTCCACTGTCTGTGTGTTGGCACATAGTGTGTCAGCATCCCATGTACTATAATTGTGTTCTAGTACATTTCCTAGCCAATGTAATTGGCCCAGGCCATGTCTGTATAAGGGTGTACACAACATGATCCAACCTGTATACACCTTCCATTTTATGTGTATGCTATGATGTACATATAGTGTTTATGGAGAGAGACCAACCACCACGTGAAATGTTACACAAGTCACATGATAAAAAAGTATCCCAAAAATTCTACACTTCCTGAAGGGGGAGGCACATATTTTATGTGTCTATATATTACATTCTATGTAGTACAGTTTATCCATTAATTCCAAATATGGTTTTCACATTTCTGTTCCATAGTCTGGTCTTCTAAGTAGTGACCACCTTGATGAAAATTCATAAATCGATGACTACTAAACCTTTATGTAACTATAAAAATAGATTCCCCTCTTCTCTCTATGTAGAAATTAGATTTATACATCATTCTTTATTACATTAAAAAGAACATATAACTAGGTATCGAAAGTTGTATGATCAGTCTATGCTCCCATCATTGTACCATCATCATGAAGTGATGATCCCACATATACAATATTTTATAATTTCATCATTAAATTAGTGTCAAATGATCAAATATTCAAGATATGTAGACCACTTTCCAAAAAAGAATACCCGCAATGAATAAAGAAATTGGAGGGTGAAAAGAACCAGAAGAATCAAGAGGAATGAAGAATAAATGATTTTTGTGTTCATATCAGTTAATTTCCATTTGAAACAAATGTTAAAACATCACAATGATAGTTTTCCATACATTAACCCATACATAAATCCAACCTATATGATGATTGAACCATAGATCAATCTATTCATTCATTGATTCATGATCATCCTAGAAAATATGAATGAGGGAGAAATCCAATCAAATAAATGCCATACCTCGATTCGGATCGATCATAGATGAAAACATATGTTGTACAATGATCATTTGGGACATCCATTGAATCCTTTGTGCATTGACATCGATCTAAATGTCTTGTTGTCATTCACTTGAGAGGTTCTCTAACATTGTCTCAACATATTATCCAATGAATATAGGGTTATTTGGCTAACCATTTAATTATAACATAGTAGTATAATTTATGAATGTCCAATATTTACTTCACTGTAAAGAGTTCAAATAATTTATTTTATTAGTTTATTTAGTTTTTCACCTATGATGACTTTTATAGAAACACCTCATGCCGACCATGGTTCAATGACACGTAGGGTAAAACCCACATTTTGAACTCAGTATCGCCCTCAAAATTCTAATTTGGTCCCCCATTTATAAGTCAGTCAACATTTTATAGGAAAACTACACACACATGATATTTAATATTTTTCCAAAATTTATTCCACACACATCATGAATCAAAATCCCGCACTGTATTAGTGACTATAATTGAAAATAATTCATACAATATCAAACAAATAATACATGGAAACAAGGGGCATTAATGGAATGGAGGCCAATTTTAATTATGATAAATATGTGTAGAGACACTGTAATTATGACATAACCATGGAGACACTAATATCAAGATATCGGAATGGAGACCCTATATGTATGATTTGGGCATGAAATCACTATTTATAAGAAATACGATCATGATGAACCTTAATGTTATGATATAGGCATGGAGACCCAATAATTTAGATATGGGAATAAAAACCGTATATTTATGATATACAACCATAAAAACAATTTTCTAGATTATTCAGGCATGGGAACCCCTCTCTTATAACATTGGGTATGATTTACCTAATTTTTTAATATCAAATATGGTGCCCCTTGACATTTTTGAGACTCATGTTATATTCCATGGTTTCCTAAATCATGAATAGGGTCCAATCTTATATTAGTACCCATAGATATTGTTGTATATTTCACTACGTATAAAGACCATATATGTGTAAATATAAGGTTACATGTTTAAAGAGTATCCATATTTGGATGATTTAGGTAGTTTCATCCAAACATCCTTCAGGAACCCAAGATGACCCTTTACATATTTTACTTCTTCTCTCCATTAATAATTTAACATTGAGTGGATATTTTTTGACATCATGTGTGGTGTCTTCATGAGTTTATCTCACACACTATCTTTCCCATTGATGGTACCCATGGAGATTATGTAGATGCTGGTAGGTCTAGGGGAATTTTCTATTTTGATGATAACTGATTTTTTAAAATCATGGGATTAGGGAATCCCATGTTTGAGTTGTGGAATGTGATGCTATTTTAGATAGACATTTTGGTGGTGTTTGTTTTGATACTTGTATTATTTTTCATTGCTACTAAAATTTCTCCCTATATATTTTTATAAACATATTAGATAACTTCATTCTGTACATGGTACTAGATATTATTGTGGTTGGATATTTATTATGTTTTATGATTTACCTTCCACTTTCATTTCATTATTATGATTCCACTATTAATCAATCAATTTCCTCAATTTGATACTCTGAAAATGAGGGTATAGTATCTTCACTATACTACATTGGATCCTTTCTACTATTTGGTGGATTTAGGAATATGGGGAGGCATGCATGGGGTAATGTGTTCCACTGGATTTGGGCATCATTAAGTGGTATCTCAGTTGGGACATCAAAAAGTTGTATCATACGGGTTTATTTTCATTTTACCTATAATTTGTTAATATTAATCAAGATATTTGGAATGTATTATATTTTGGTAATGATATGTTCCTGGGAGTAGATAACCTGCATATTGTGAAAGGTAAAATTACTTGGGAAGGGATATGTTAGTATGGATTATTCCTGTTACAGTTGATATGATTCCACAATTTGGTGACTTTCCTGATTCGTGATGATTACTATTATGCTTGAGTGTTATATGTTACCCTTGACAGAGTACAGATACGAAATATTTCATCATTCATCATTGTTAGTCACCTTGTAAGACTTATATGTCATTCACTATTCCTTGACATGATTACATAATTTGTGTATTACATGTATCATGTTATGGTGATTCATTTCCTTGTCCATGAATTGTGATAAAATTTCATGTAGGAACATGATATGTGAGTGGTTGTGATTAAATGTGAACCTCATTTAAATGTATTAGGTATATGATCCCTTTTAATTGGAAGTGGTGATCATTAATGTTCATCCCTGTAATGAAAATTACAATACAAATGAGAATCAAATTATATGAAATTGAATTCAATGGTGAAATTGTACCAGCTAAATAGGGTTTTAAGTTGACTATTAAGGGGTTTTTTCCTCTATAATCATCAATTGATAGTTTATAAATAAGTTTCTTGGATTTAAAATATAGATCTTAAACCAATCCTGATCATGTTAGTGGAAAGTCGATTGAATCTATTGTGTTCTATATAATTGTTCCTATGAACCCGAATTCGATCTATGAGAAAGAAGATGAGTCCAAAAATTAAATACAAAGGCATATACCTATCTTATTCACATATCTATGATCCCAAAGGAAATAATTTTTTTTTATTATTTTCATGTAATTGAATAGATATTCTACTATGGCGTCCTTATGTCATGAGTCAGGAGGGTAGTGATAATCATACCGTACAGGTGGTGGTGCATGATCCACTAGTGATACCCCCTATAGTTACACCTATGGCACATCATATTAACCCCGATGTAGGTGATGATGTATGGATTAAAGGGTGTTTTTTTTGCATATGCAGACAATACTAGGAGCTACGCGACCTGCCCCTTCAATGGGAGAGCTTATGTGGGAGTTTCAGCAGTAGCATCCACATTATTTTTCTGGGGATGGTGGTTCCTAGGAAATATAGTTATTTTTCATGAATTCCCTATATATCTTCAATGACATATAGACACCTCATCAGAGAAGATTAAATCAGGCTACATATATGCATTGGTGATCCACTAACCAGTTTTCATATATTCTGAAGTGGTATCGTTAGTATTAGTAAGGTATTTAGAGGAATTTCCAATAGAGATTTTTGGAACATTTCTACCCTAAGACCTTGAGGGCCGATCATTCCATGAATTTTATGAACCTAAAATATTGTTCTATAACAGTTATCAAAACATAATCTCGTTTTATAGAGATTTAGTTCCTTGCGCCTAATTTTATAGCTGATGATCCATCAAAAGAGACACTATTTAAGGATATACATAGGAATATTATTCATTCAATGGTGAGAATTTTACAATTCACAACCATATATGATATAGTGAACTAGGATATAATTATTGAGAGGAACTATATTGAGGTAGATGTTGTTGTCTCTGGAAGATCAGAACTGAGATAGGTTAGTTGTTTGACTATTATTCAAAAGTGTCACATTGATATTATGTGCATAAAAAATGATAGCGAGGTGACACCCACAAATAGTTATGAGTTTTTTTAACTATTCTAAGAAGCCATTAAATATGAATACCATGAGTCCTAGAGACCCCATTGAGTAATAAGGTTGTGATATATTGGGCAATCTTTATCATTTTTTCGGAATTTTCCATCTAATCCAAGTTTTATAGATTCCATTTCAATTATACCATCAAGAGAATGATCTGGATATCCTCCCTAGGCAGGTAGATGGAGTAGTAAAAATCACACATGAAGTGTAGAAGTTCATTATTGAGGAATTCATGATTTTGATACATAGTGCCATAAGATCTGACCAACTCCAGGTAGTCAGGTTATAGAACATGCCTGTGGATCAGGTCATATATTTAAAATGTAGCCTATACTAGAGGAGAGGGGAGTCCTTCTATTAACTATTCGAGGAACTATTCCATTATACTCTACTATTGATTATAGCATATTTGACAAGAGTATTTTTAATTCTTTTATATATATAGACCATTTGGAAGGCATGGGGATTAATGTTGAGTACTCATGTGTTGGTATGAGATTTGAAACAATTATAGGTTTACTATCTAGGAGTGTATGAAAATGTAAGGAATTCCCCCTCAATATAGGATGTCATATTTTATTATTGGACCTCTATTTTCTCAAGAAGGTACACTATGATGTCATTCTTAGGATGGATTAGTTGTTCCCTAATCCTTTTTATGTGGATTATTATTTGTAGAGGGTTTCATTAGAATTAGAATCGTGTGGTAATTATATCCCAAAGGGAGATGGGGATTTACATGAAGTTATAGATGGAATAGATCTTCTAAAGCTTGGTCGGTTCTCCTCCTAGTTTAAAAGACTTTATATAGATGATCAGGGATTATGTTAGACTTAATTCCCTCATGTAGTCGATCAAATCTAAGATGTTTTATATGAAGAATTTTTTTGAATACCTCATGATGAAGAGGTGAAGTTTACTTTTGACCTATTTCTTAGAGATGCACGGATATCAATTCTTCCTTACAAGATATCAACAAGTGAGTTAAAATAGATAAAGATGTAGGTAGAGGGTCTAAAAACTAAGGGTTTTATCTAACATAGTACTTATCCTTGGGTTCACAACTCCCTTTATAAAATAAGGAAGGTGAACCCCTCATGATTTCTATTAATTACCGGAATTTGAATAAGCTTACAGTGAAGAATCAATATCCCTTACTTTGTATTGATGATCTTCTCAACCAGCATAGAGGAGTTTGATAATTCTCAAAGTTATACATGAGACCAGGCTATCATCATGTGCAAGTTGGACCTTCAAATATTCCATGTACATATTTTTTTAATTGGTATGGTTAATATGAGTATTCTCTTATTTTTTTTTTAGTTTCATGAATTCCCCTACCATTTTAATGGATTTGATGATTAATATTTCCACCATTACATGGATTCAATCATGGTTGTCTTCATAGTTGAAATTGTGTTTTATTATGAAATTTGAAGATACCATGACACTCTTCTTAGTATTGTTTTGAATACATTAAGGGAGAACTGATTTTATTCTATGTTGAGTATGTTCTACTTTTGAGTCAATAAACTTCACTTATTGGGTCACACTATCTCATAGTTTGGATATATACAAGAACATATATAATATTTTTAGTTTCATAGGGCCAAATTGTTATTATAGTCACATAATCCAAAAATTACCACACATATAATCACCACTTAATGTCATGACTAAGAGTGGTGTGTAATTTATATGGTTATAAGCATATGATACAACCTTCCAGGAGATGAAACATAGATTAAATTTAGTATTCATCCTAATTCTGCAAGAGTTGGGATGATTCTATTTAGATTATTATAATGCATTATGTATCAAGATTTAAGTAGTTTTGATGTTGAATGATTGGTATGTCTTGTACGAGTAACAGAATATAAGGCATCATGAGTGGAATTATCTAGTGTACAATCTCTTAGTTGTAGCAGTGGTTCATGCCATTCATTGTTGGAGGCATAACATATAAAGAGATCACTTTTAGTCTTTCTGGACCACAAAATAATCAAGTATATATTTACACTGCATGACATGAACCTTATTAAATAAAGGTGGGTTGAATAACATCAATTCATTTTATTATTGATATCTTTTATTCCAAGAAAGGGAAGTTTATTTTTATTTTCTTAGTAGGAGGACTTAGACACAATTATTTCATGATGTTAGTAATGAGTGACAGATTTTGTACATATTTTATGAGATTCACATAGTGTTGAAAGTCCTTCATGGATATTATGTACTTACATAACTATCAGTGAACTACTAACATTTATAGGGAGTAAAAATGAGGTGTGTTTTAGATATTGAAGGCTTGGCCCAATTGGAATGTATTTCCAATGATGACCCGCCTCCTAATTGGTCTATCATCAATGAAAATATCTATATTATAAATGGGAATATCTGGGGTCCCTATAGACATTTGATAAGTGGTTATGTGATATGTACATGCTTCTCAGTGGTATTTCTACCATGGTATCTCAAAATTTATCATGATTTTCACCGAAATTATTAGTGGATAGAGAAGAAATGTTTGATAGCAGGTTTTATTTCCAAGTGTTCCACCTACAAGTAGGTGAATGTAGAACACCAGTGGACTACTATTTTTATGAATCTATTATCCGTATTAGTATGGAAATTGGAATATGATCCAATAAATGTTTTTATTCTCATTTCGAAGTTTCCCTTGAGGAAGCGAACAAATTTTGGTAGAATGGGATCTACTGAGAAACATATCCCACTCGCTTCATATTCTGAAGAATTTATCAGTCGATGTTCTAGGAAATCTATATATACTTGAGATAATATGTATACATGGGGTTCATCATACTATAATTTAAGATAGGGATGATCAATTTATATAATTTTTCTATTTGGGGTTATATATATCTTTGATTGCACAGGTGCTTCTAAGTATAACTATTCACCCACAGACCATTGTCTAGTAAAAATAGGCTCTATAGGTGTTAGAGGACGTTATCCAAACATGTGTCCTTGAATATAGTGGTTCATTGAAAATAATAAAAATCTATTCATGTGTCTTCCTATAAAAATATACATCATGAGACAATTCATATGGCTCTGTATGAGGTATTATATGGTTGGTAATTCTATTCATCACAGTACTGGTTAGAGGCAGGATATTCATTTCAATTAGGCCCACATTTCATGAAGGAGAGTTTGGAAAAAGTATAACATATTAGGAAGTGTATTTATACATCTCATTATATATATAAATATTACGCTGATTGTCATATATGAACTCTAGAGTTCATGTTTCGGGATTGTGTTTTATTGTCAGTATCACCCAGAATTGTCCATATATAGATATTGGGAAAAGGGATGTTATCACCACATTATGTAATTCTATTTTATAACATGAAGGTAGTAGGGATGGTAAAATTTATGTTGATTTTACATATGATGTATCATTCCATGCATGCCATCATCCATATCTCAAAACATATCCATTATCAAAATGATTTATCACCTAATTTTTATAATAAGGAAATCATGATGGATGTGGACGCTTCTAAGGAAGAGTATCATATACAGATCAATGATCGAATCATTTTGGATTTTTTAGTCTAGTATTACCTTTAGTACATGTGATATAGTTGCTCGGTTGGGGAAAATATGATACATGGGATAAGGAGGTCAATTTATGTTCTCATTGCGTGAAATTGTTGTGATTTGATGTTGTACTTTCCATTTAAGGGTAACTTGGGATGAGTTCCATTAATATGGGAAGTCCATAACGGAATAGATTTTATATGAGGGATGAACTCTTTATATTTCGGTCATAATATTTGGTTTTGACTAAATATGGATGCCTATTAATTATATAAAGGAAGAAAGGGTTATGAGGGGTTTTTTGGAGCCCATAAACATGACTGTGGGAATATATCACTAGGCCACATGGATAGTAAAAATAGTTCTACATATTTCACATAGTTTCCCATATCCATGAGGGTTGTTTTAGTGGGATGCACTGTGTTTAGTGGGCCACATTGTTTCCTTAACTATGCGACCCATGGTGCATGCCCATGTCATTGCTCTGTGAATTTTAGTTGTCTAAAATCACATGATTTGTACACAGTTTCCCAAACAATGTAAATGAGAAATGTAGACCCCCTACTTGGTTAATTCTGTGGGCATAGTTGTCACATGGATTTTACAATCTTGTGTCCAAAACCTGTTGGCCCTCATTTTTGGTAAAATTACAAAATTTAATTGAATGAAATATAATTTAAAAACATACTCTTCTTTAAAAATTATAGTATATAGGGGAGTCATTATACTACTTTTATAGGTTTTCCTCCATCCCCTAGGTTCATGGATAAATAATCTATCAAGACTCTAACTTGACTTCTGATCATTATGTTGGATATGCAATGGTGAGTACTCTATGCATCTAGTACCTTCCGTCATTTTTCTACTTCATGAAGGAGTTATTTAATTGTAGGCTCATATGATCTAATTTTTTTGAATTCATTTATTTTTTAATAATATTATAATATAGATAAAATCAGTTTTTTATACTGAATGACCTCTCCTCTACATGCATAAGGTAGGTGGCCTATTATTTATACTTTAATGTTAATATGATTTATATTATGAGTTAGGTTCCTCATGCCACTTTCACAGAGTGTTTCCCATAAAATGAACTAGAATGTAATTGTTTTCATAGTTATGGAACCTAATGACACATGTAGTTCCTATGAGATGTTTGAGGTCATCAACTTCAACATGAGACACCCATTTTGATGAACCCTTTTTTGATTATTTGACTGTCCTGATTATATAACCAAAACACATATTTGGGTGTTAAGATAAAATTATGAACTATGATATCATAATTGATATTTTATTTTAGTAGTGGTTTATTATAACTATCACACATACCAAATAGTATGGAATAAATCTAAATGTGAGTGGTATGACCACATCACCAGTCTAAATAGAATAATCAGTACTCCCTTGTTAAAGAATAATTCTATCAAACTAGGAACAATGTATAGGCACTCATTAATATCTATTAACCGATTATGATTTATATACATGAATGAAGTTCCTTCTACTATTATGACTACAATGTGGAATCCCTATATTATTATACTTTGAAACTGTTTCTGTTAGAATGACATGTCATACAGGAATGGGATCATTCATAATATTATGATAAATGGGAACAAAAACCATTATTATATACGTTAAATGGGCATGACAAGCCTGCTATTTTTATATGGTCTTGGAGACCCTATTTATATGATTCGATCATGAAATAAATATTAATATGACATAGATACATGAAGAAACTCACCTTTATGATAAATTCATTTCAGATCTATAATCTTGATTCTTGCATATAAAACCCATTGATTTGATATATGGCCATGAAGACCCTTAATGACAATATTCTGTCATGGAGACAACACTATTTTCACACTAGTAATGTTTTAACTTATTTTTTGATATTGATCATGGAATACCATTAATCTCGTGATAATCATTCTACAGTCCATGGTTTCCTATGTTATGCATTAGGTGTAGGCTTATAAGAGTATCCATATATATGGTTTTAGACGTCACTACATATAAAGACCATATATGGGTATACATATGATTGCATGTTCAGATACTATCTAGCTTAGGCCAAAGCAGTTAGTGGCAGCCATGTTTCCTTTAGGAAACAATTCCAAACCATTATAGAATTTATTGCTACATTACATTATTAAGAAGACAATGTCATAGTATATGCATTGACTTGATATTTATATACATGTTTGGTGGTGGTATATTATTTTTATCTCGCACCCTATCAGGGATACTAATGGTTGATAGGTGGATTATCTTATTGTGGGTATGGATAATGGAAAGAAACCAGTTATTGATACATGACTTTTTTATTGAATAAGAATGGGAATGCATAATAGGGAGCTATATATCGTGATACTTTTGTTGGTAGAATTTTTGTTATTTTCTTACATAGATACATGTATGGTACTTTATTCCATCTTCGATATGTTTTTCATTAATTTGTTATGAAAATGATATTATATCATTCTGTATATGATACTTGAGATTTTTGTGGATGGATATATATTAATTTTGATGAATTTCCATCCATTTTTATTATTTTATTATGGTTCAATGATTTATCTATATTTTAAACCATTTTTCTACTCAAATAATGAGGAAATTTCTACATCAGTGACATGTACTAAAATAGAAATGATAGTACACGAGATAGCTCTCCTTATGTCGATGGATATAGCACCTATAATAATCATATCCCACCAAATGAATTGAAGAAAATATTATAATATTTGATTTTTGTACACTTCCCTTGCATGCATTCCCTGAATTCCATTTATTATTTTTATAAAAAGAGAATAGCATGAAACTGGAGATATAATTGTTCAATCTAATAGAATAGGGAATTGGAACTACAAATCTCTCTTCCATGTTTCCCTTCTCTATCATTAGAGATTTATTATTTTCTTTTAAGTAGTTATTGAGATCAAATCTACTAAACAATAGTTTTATATTCAGATGAATGCCGATCTCAAAAATTATTTCTTTTGATCCTCATTCCCATCCAAAAGAAGAGAAAATCAAATAAATTCTGTGAATTGTTCTGAATAAGATGACACTTATATTTTCCCCACCAGATATTCTATAAACTCTTAAACATAGTTAAGCATTAGCACACATCAGATGAACTCCTTGAAGAATATTCCCTTAAAGGTTTCTAATATCAACCCTTAATTCCTACAATCCATAAGCATATTGTTCCACCACCATACTATAGAATCATGAAGCATAAAGGTCACATGATTAACCTTAATATATTTCGTGGTCTACTTCAGATTGAATATCTTCTTGTTGAATTGTATACCATCATCGACATCCGGGTGGCCTCCAGTTCCCTATATGGATGGAAGATAATGGAATTGGAAGTCATAAGAAATATCAACCATAATTGTTCTTACCTAAAGGGATACCCCACCTTGATCATGTACTAGACAGATATTTTATGGAGAGAATATATCTACAGCTTAAAATTCTATAAAAATATAGGGAACATGATCAGTTGCATCCTTCTTTCAAATAGGATGTGAAAATGGCTGCAAAAGGCTTATACAAGGCTTCATTTTGTAATATTTTTAATCAACTGTTAGAGAAACCATTAATATATAACATTGATATCATCAAATTATCACATAAACACAAAATTATTTTCAATAAGTTTCATCCTAAGCGACTACTCAAAAGAAAAAGGCATAAAACCCTAATCACAACCCATAACCCCAGCCAAGACTCAGATTCTTGTATATTTTTCAAAACTATATATATATATACTCTATCATAGAATACATGTTATAAAATAAACAGTAAAATAAATAATGTACCAAAATAAAATATCATAATATTGAAGAAAATGTAATTATTTAGGATAAATCTAATGCATGGATCAATCACATGGTTTGTGATTCCTTGATCTCAAACATGATTCAGGATTGTACACAGAATTCCATAAATCTATATAGAAAAAAATGTATATCATTGAGAATTAATTAAATCAAAGGTGATATCAAATAAAAATAACATAAATTCCCACATTATAGAAACTCAAATATCCACTACATACTGATAGATATGAATTAATAGAGTTCATCTGTCCAAGTAACAAATTTAATAAATCCTTTCTACCTTATCCCAAATTTGGACAATGAGGAGAAAGGAATTAGTGAACCTAGTTAATTGATAAAATTTTGTAGCACTCCAACATGGACCACCAGCTTCAAGACGGAATGCCCCATATGACCTCATGTGTACTTCCTCGTATGAAAGTGGTTTTTGACTGACAGTGAGGCCCATGAGGGGTATCATGGGGAGGCAGTTCCTTCATTATTATCCAATCAGAGTATATAATGGAATGGAAAATAATAAAAATAAAATAATATTGAAAAACTTAATCACCAGAGTAGTAGTACACAAATAACACCAACCTATATAGTATCAATATAATATTATTGTCACGAAACCCAAAAAAATAGAAATGATCCTCATGGGTTGTGGATCACTGCATGAGGTAAATCATCTAAATAAAATCCAAAATAGACATATAACTAAAATTAATTCCTAAAACATGTGCATCATCCTACAAAACCATTTTAATCATTAACTACATGGCCCTTTCACTTCACCGGATATCTAAAAATTAAATCTACAAGCGTAAAAAAATTTTAGATTAGTGTATCACTATGAAACTCAGTATAATACCACTGAATAACATTAAAATAAGTCCATAATATATACTAGTGAACGTCATTAATGTGAAAAAGGACAAATATAAGTGAAAAAACATATCCAAAAACAACAAAAATATATGTTGGGTCCTCAGAGATGGGATCTTCCAGCTTCTGCTCCATACTGAATGGAAAATAAACCAGCCTCATAACAAATCCCTCTTGATGGGATAGTAATACAATATGTCCAACACCCTCCCTAAGGGGATAGCCCAGGTACCTGATGACCAAGAGTCTAAAAAATATCATTGGGAGATAGTCTAAATGGATCAACCTATATTATCAACTATAAAGATATATGAACATCGCATAAAATGTATGATAAAAATGAAAAACCAAACATCGCATCATATTATTAATTAAAAATGGGTGTGATGGATTTTACTATGTGTGGAGGATGTTGGGAGGTACTAACCTAAAATCTCTAACACTTAAAAGGGTGAGAAAATTCATGTTATGCCGACGTGGATGTAGGCTTACACTCAGTCCAAATTTTTTAAAAAATATAATATATGCTTCTTTACCATATTAATCTCACAATAAAAAAATATTATCAAACTAGGGAATACTAATTCACCATAATTATCATGAAAATTCATAATTCATTAACATTTGAATATTAATGTTGTTTATATTTGTTGTTTTAAGATGATTTTATATTGAATACATATCAATTATTAACTATATTCACATGGAGCGTCATCCCACATTTTGAAAAATGGAATTCATCAACCTTACAGAAAATTTCCATTCGAAAAGAGTTATAATAATAATAATAATTTTTTTGTTAGGTTATTTTTTGTATTTATTTATATTTTGTTAGTTTTTAAAAAATATTAAATGACCTCATAGGATCTCTGTTTTCCACCTATAAAACTAGTCAATAACAAGAGTTTAATTTTTTGTTAACTAGTCAATTTGTCCATATCCAAAAATCTCTAGAAACATCATTTAGATTCCTAAATATATCATTCACATGATTTTCATCATAATAGTTCACCACCACATCGACATCAGTGCATTCCACCATCATTTAACTAATGAAATATCTACCAGAACCCATAAAAAACAATCTATAGAAAATTAATGCTTCTCCCCACAACCACATATGTGAATAATAAAAATAAAATATTATAAATATTATAAATAATATTTCTAAAAAAAATCGTAAGTCATTCGGGATATCTACAAGATTATTATAGGTGGGGTGGTCAGTAATGAAATTGTTTTCACATTTTATGAAGTATTTTGTGTGAAAACTCTCACCAGATCAAACTTTATTATGCATGAAATGCCCTTCCTATTTCATATTACTATTTCTTTTCAACCAAGAGTCATAACCATCATAATAAAAATGTGATCAAACATCAAGAACATATATCATATGGCTACACATGGGCACCTCATTTGATCAAGCATTAAACATAAGTACCAAAGGCTACACACACACACAAAATCATATGAGGAACCCATATATACTTTCATTAAAGACATGGAAATCCATCCATATGTGAAATAATGATCGATTTGAGGGTCCCTAGTCGAATTTCACCATTGAATCCTAGAATAATATTTGATCCGATGTAGATATAATCTTAGTGTCAATATTCAAGATAAACCACACCAAAAATGAGAGTAAAAGATCACACATACCCAATAAGATGGACATTCAACCATAATATCGATTAAAATGGTGCACGAATGCCAATTTCTTGAATCTGGGTGGAAATTTTACCGACGATCAACAATTCCTAAATTATACAATTATAGTAACATTATATTATATCAAAACATCATGGAAAAAATTAGTTTGGTCAATGATTATAGAAGATAATTGATCATGATCAATATATAACTTACCATATTGGAATAAAATGGAATAAATATTTTATAAATGTCAAATAGAGGGGACCTAGTGAATGGATAAATCAAGAAATCATTTAAAGAGAGATCATGAGTTGTTTGAGGATGGTGCATGTTAGAGAGAATTTGAAAATCGTAGAGGGGATGGGTTTTAAAGAAAATACTATAATACACGACATGTCTGTTGGGAACTGAACAGTTCCACCATAGAACCGATAGAAGCTGGTAGAACTGGTTCTTTATAAGAACCTCACTGGATGGTTGGTGGGATATGTAGTAATTATATATATTTTCCAAACTCCACCAGTAGTATTTTGGAGACACTATAGCCGTTTAATATATCTCACATCGATCGGCCATGACCCTTTTCATTTATGGCCAACCAAACACCCATAATTATCCAAAAATCACATTAAAAATTATTAAAAACGTTATATACTTGATTAAAAAAGTATTTCGTTAAATATACCATAGACCTTCTAATTTATTTTAGTCTTGTATAATTTTGGAATGAAGTAGAATGAGGTATCCATAGACTTCGTGGTTGGTTTCCCTAAATTAATAATGAAAATATGCGAGTTGTGTAATCATTTATCAACGTATGAAATCAAATAGTTTGCTTTCAATATAGAATATGACTTAGATGGAATAACTTAAGAATGACTGATAGATCATGGGTCTCTAGGGAGTATAGTAGTGGGTATTTCTAATATAGATAATTTTATTGTAAAAGGATATTGGAATGGGACAAAAAAAATAAATGAGTACCTTGTTGAATTTGTGTAAAACATATCTCCATTAAGATGAATGAATGACTAGGTGAACAATTAAAATTCTTGAGAATATTCTTCAGGTGTGCGTGCTTGATATTGTTGGATCGTCTGAATAGTATTCTCCCTTGGATGGGTTCTCCTATAGCAATAATAATATGAATTCAATAAAAATGTTATGTCTTGAAACATTGTATGGGCTTCTATATAGATATACATTGTTTTTTTGGTGGAGTTGGGAGAGTTCAAAATAATTAAAAAAAAGTCATGTTCAAGAGACGACATTGAAAGTGTAGTTGATTGTAATGATTTTATAGATAGCTCAGAGTCACCAAAAATCAAATATATACTATTTTTTCTGTTTGAATTTGCGGTCAATGATTGATTTTTTATCAGGGTTTCACATCATTTGGGATATCCTCACTAGAGAAGACAAACTATGATGAATAAAAGATTTTTTGACCATTATAGATCATAAATAGTATTGAAATATTGGAATATCGAATGGAATTAACCCCACACATGACATTGATTCATGATGTGTTTCTTATTATCCAACTAAAGTTTAATAAATCAGATTCATCCCATGTATTATAATGGGGTGAAATTGTTCTTGAGACTTACACATTAGTGTTTTAAAAACCAACTAAGATTATAGATCTAAAGAATAATGCGTTTCATAGAAAAATATTCCCCTAGTCCATTTATTATGGAAGTGGAAACAAATATATCCATGATATTTGGTAGCATGAAGATATTGTTGACCTCAACTGTTTTGATAATCCCAATTCTACATTCACATACTTTGATAATCCCAAATAATGTTTATCTATATATTAATTCATTCAATCTATAACATTCTTTTATCTCGCTGATAATAATATTAAAATAATCATTGAAATATGTTAATCAATGTTTATCTATGTTTATACGACTTTTGACATAATTCTAACTCAATCATGTATGTTTTGCATAAAGAAGATAAGTGTTAAGTCACTAACATGTTTATAGCTACGGATACAGATCTACCTGTACTTAGTCTACCGATAGACATAGTCACTGATAAGAAAAGGTCACTGATATACAGAGCTACCAATATGTATACATCCACCGGTAAGCACATACCACTACTATCTCAAGTCCACCGATACAGACAGCTACTTATAGAAGCATAGCTATCAATAGAACAAGTCTACCTATATACACTTAATCACTGGTACAAAACGAAGCTACTGAAATGCACAAGCTTCCGATACAAAGTTTACCGATACAGATAGTCACGAATACAAATGAGCCACCGATACAAGCGAGCTACTGATAGATCAAATCTACCGATAGAAGGAGTCAACGGTACAAAGAGATACTGGTACATGGAGTAAATGCTATGGATACAAGGAGATACCTGTACAAGGAAAAAGAGCTACCAATAAGAGCTCACTGCTATACAATGTCCACCGTTACATATCTACCAATTGAATTCTACTGATGAAAGACTTATCAGTCACAAATTTCTAAACTCTACTATTGTCATCATTATTGATTTATTAAGAAACATTCTTATTTGATGATTTCAATGCAATTAAAGCTATTTAATGATAGTTGTTGTCATGTCAGGGAACCGCACTTCATACCTATAAAAAGGTAATCATTCCCATTTCCTGAAATGAAATCCATACAAGGAAGGACAAAGACCAGGAAAAAGAGAATAAAAAGGGTGTAAATGAAGTACGAAGTAATGGCTAAAATAGTGGTTGTATAGTGGTGCATACTAATAGAAAGGCTACATCCAGACTGGATGAACACTGGACATACACGAAGTGATTCATACAAGAAGAGAACATAGACCGAACTTCAGTCAAGGAGTGAAGGACTACAACGAGCTACTCATACTCTTGAGCTGATCAAGCTAAACCTGAAAACCATGGAAGCAAAAGACACTTTGTTTTCCAAACAAAAACCACAGAATGACTCAGAAGCATTTCTGTCAAATCCAAAGCAGTCCAGAGTTACACTTCAAATCATTAGCAAATTCTAAACTCATTTATACTCTCTTTGTTATTTTTTTATTTACATTTTGAGCAGTGTGTGTACTCTGTATATTTTATACTCAAACTGTCTCTTATGCTAAACTAGGGGATCCCTAAATCCTCACACAAACCTTCCATATCTCTTTGAATCCCAATGTGGATTGTGGTAGTGGTCAAGTAAGACCTAGATAGCAAGTGTGCTGTTGTTTTTTTCCCACGTAGAACTGTGGTAGAGGTCTTATTACCTGGATAGTCTTTGCACTCGTTTTTACCCCGATCTAGGGTGTTGATAAAATTTATATAAAATTTTTGAGAGGACTAAGTCTCATATTGAGACTGAACCTCTTGTTTTAAAACATTTTTGCTTACTTATTTTTTTAACCAATATTGAATATTATTCTTCGAATTACTTTGAAATATAAAATTGTTTTAAAGTTACTTTGATAGTTAATCTATCAAGTGTTTCTATGTACTGTAAAGCATTAGGTTAGTTTCAAAGTTAATTAATATTAATTGAGAACTAATCAATATTTTGAGAATCTAACTGACCCTTTATAGTTTTACAAATTTACAATAGATTATCTTGTTATTCAATTTGATGGATTTTAAGAGAAATTTTTTTAACAGAAATTTTAATTGGAAGTCAATTCGCCCCCCTCATGAGTGTCCACTCCGACCAACATTTGGTATCAGAGGATTCTTTATCATTCAAAGGATTTTTTAAATACTCTTTTTTCCACTATGATTATAGTTTCATCTTAAAGTTCTTAATATTCTGTTAGTTCCAAATTTTATCTCCTTAAATCTTTTTCTAAAATATAATTATTGAAAATTGATTAGAATTTGATGATACCAACTGGACATCCTTCTTTATTGGTACAAATTTTTCCCAGTGGTAGCATAAAATGAAAATTCACTTAGAGAGTATGGGATTTCATATATAGAATACTATAGAGACTCAAAATAAGATTCCAGAATCTGAAGGAACTACTTGGGATGAACCTACTATGAGTTCCTACAATAATAACTGTAAAGCAATGAATGCTTTGTACTGTGATTTAGGAGATGAGGCATTTAATCACATATATGCCTGAAAAACTACTTTTGAAATCTGGTACACCTTGGATATTTCCCATGAGGGAAGAACCAATGTTAAAGAGATGATACTGAATACATATACTATTAAATATGATAATTTTAAAATGAAGCCTGATGAATCATTTTTTGACTTGTATCTCAGGTTCAATGAGATTGTCAACACTACGATCTCACTTGGAAATGTTGTTCCTACAAAGGAGAAAATTATGAGAATACTATGATGTCTACTAGACAAGTGGAGGGGAACATCAGTTTCAATTAGAGAATCATGTGATATAAGTTCACTACCCATTAAGGAATTAATTGGTAAGCTTATTATGTATGAAGAAGAACTTACAGTAAATAATGAAGAAGATGATAAACCTAAAATGAAGTCAGTGGCGTTTAATTCTACTACCTCAAAGAGAAAGGATAAGGAGAAAGTTCATATAACTACTGAAAGCTCATCAAGTGAATGTTTAGTTTCTAACAGTGATGCTGAAATGGCTCAGATAGCCAGGAGATTCATGAAGTTCTATAGGAAGAATAAATTCTTCAGAAAATCAAACTACAAAGAAAAATATGACAACAATGGTCACTAGAAGAACGATAGGAAAAATCATGATAAAAGTGATTAAATTGTCTCCTATGAGTGCAAAAGAAAAGGGCATGTAAAAGCAGACTGTCCAAAATTGTAGTTCAAAATGAAACATGGCTATAAGGAAAATAAGTGTAATAATCCTACGAATGAAATTTGGAGTGCTTCAGAGGATAGTTCAACTGATTCGGATTCTACTCAGTATGAATAATCTCAAAAATCTAACATGTGCTTCAAGACCAACAAGTCTGAGGTAACATTGGATACTCCTGCTTAAAATTCATATTATTCTGGAGTTGATTCTGATTCTGACTCTAAAAATATGTCTACTAAAGAATTATTTGAATATTGTAATATGATAGAAGAAACATGTAATGAATTGAAGGACATGTATAAAACATTAAAGAAACATCATGCTCTGACCAGCTCTGTAAAATCATCCCTTGATATTGAAAAAAATTGAATGCTCAATTGCAGAAGGAAAATATTGAACTGAAATTGAATAATGAGCAAATAAAGAAGGACTTAGAGATATTCACAAATGGAAAAGTTACACTTACTCAAATTATAGGAAAAAAGTGGATGAAAAATATACCACTGGAATAGGATATCATCCAGGAGAAATAAAATTTACTAAAACTATATTTATATCCAAATCTGGACAGAATGCTGCTATTTCTAGTTCTGTAAATTCATATGCTTCAACTAGTTACTCACATAGTTATTGATCAAATAATGTTTTTCTTTCAAAATATATTGATTCTGTAAATTATTTGAGAACCATAAGACAATTCTGGCTACCTAAATCATTGATTGCTAACCACTCTCGACCTAAGAGAATCTGGGTACAAAAATCCTTTTCCATTTAAACCTGTTTTTTAGGAAACTTGCACGAACAGTTCCTATAGGAAGATATATTACTAGGACAGTCGATGTTCAAGGCATATGACTAGGTATTACTCATGTTTCAAAAGTTTAATCAATGTTGATGGAGGCCATGTCACCTTTTGTGATAATTATAAAGGAAAATTCATCGGCCTAGTCCAAGTTGGTATCCTTGATTCAGTTTTAATTTCCAATGTTTTATTTTTTGATGGACTTAAATATAATTTGTCATGTATGTCTTAGTTGTGTGATGATGGTTTCAATGTGAAATTTTAAAATGATTTTTGTAATGTTTTAAATTCTAAAAATTCATTAGTATTTTCTACTTTAAGAAATGAAAATTTTTATGCTATTGATTTGAATTCCTTAGGGAAACAAAACATCACTTGGTTAAATTCTTTTCATAATGATTTTTGGCTATGACCGGGATGATTAAGACACTACAATGTTCATTAAATTAGAAAAATGACCTGGAAAAACATTGTTAGATACATACCAAAACATGAATTCCAAGCTAAAAACGTTTGTAATCCCTTTCAAAAGGGAAAGCAACATAATGTTTGTTTTAAATTAAATAAAGAAGTTTCAACTTCCCAACCTCTCAAGTTCGTTCACATGGACTAGTTTGGACCATCAAGAGTTTCTAGTTTAAATGGGAAGCACTATGTCTATGTCTTAAAAGATGACTTTTCAAGAAATACATGGCTATTCTTCTTAGATCACAAAAGTGATGCTTGTTCTTACATTATTAAATACTCCATGTTTGTAGAAAACCATAGTGGACTTAAGATTAAGACCCTTATAAGTGACCATGGTCATGAGTTTGAAAATCATTAGTTTGAATCTTATTTATCATACAATGGATAAGTATTATCATGAAAATATTGAAGAATATTTATCTATTCTGGACCTTAATGATAAACTCAATGGACCTATTGTAATGACAACCAGTTCTGGAAATATTCTATAATCTATTTCTGTAGAACCCGAACATAGAGAGGAGCATGAAATTTCTAGTCCTGCCTTTACTAGATCAACTAGAATTCTAAATAATAATCCTTTAGATGAATTTGTTGGTAATCATGATAGAGGGACACATATTAGAGCTTCTATAAGAAACCAGGTTGAACATCAAGCCTTTCTTTTACAGTTCGAACCTAAAAATGTCATTGATGAAATCAATGATTAATTTTGGGTAATGGGTATGCACGAAGAACAAAATCAATTTGAAAGAAAAAAAGTCTGGGAATTGGTTGACAGACCTAAGGAAACATTGGCCATATGAACTAAATGGGTTTATAGAAACCATGTTGATGAATCGGGAAATATAGTTAGAAACAAAGCTAGGCTGGTTTCACAAGGTTATAGTCAAGAGGAAGGAACAGACTATGAGGAAAAATTTTCCCCTATAGCTAGATTAGAAGCTATAAGGATCCTACTTGCCTATGCTGCTCATCTGAATTTCAAGTTATATCAAATGGATGTCAAAAGTTCTTTTCTAAATTGTTTTATAATTGAATATTTTTTTGTTGAACAACCACATGGATTTACTAATGCTCTTTTTCCAAACCATGTTTTTAAACATTCAAAAGCTCTATATGGTTTGAAACAAGCTCCACAAGCTTGTTATGATAGACATAGTAATTTTCTTATTTCAAAAGGTTTTACTAAAAGGATTGTTGATCCACCTATTTTTATTAAAATAATTTCTAAAGATGTTTTGATAGTACAAATATATGTTGATGATATTAATTTTGGATCTTCTAAACATTTTTTATGTACTTATTTTTCAAAGAGTATGCAAAATGAATTTGAAATGAGTTTAATGGGAGAACTAAAATATGTTCTTGGATTTCAAGTTTTTCAAAATGAAAATAGTATTATTTTGAATCAAAGTAAATATACATAGGATATTTTAAAACATTTTGGTTTGGATAGTATTACGGAAAGTGATACACCTATGAGTACTATTTGTAAATAGGATGCAGATAAAACTGTGAAACCAGTGGATCAAATCAATTACAGAGGTATGATTGGAAGCATACTTTACCTTACTACTAGTCAACTATATATTACATTTATTGTGTATAAGTGTTCTAGATTTAAATCTAATCCTAAAGACTCACATTTTCTTGCTGTTAAAATAATTTTTAAGTATCTTAAACAGAATGAAAATTTGGTTTTGTTTTCTCCAAAAGGACAATCTTATGAATTAATGAGTTATTCAGATGCTGACTTTGCTGGTTGCAAGTTAGATAGAGAACACACATATGGATCAAGTCATTTATTTGGAAAATCCTTATTATCTTGGTGTAGTAAGAAAGAGAATTCTGTTTCTTTTTCTACTGGTGAACCAGTGTATATAGCTGCTGGTAGTTGATGTGCACAAATTTTGTGGATGAAAAACACTCTTTTGGACTATAGATATAAGTTTAGGCATGTATATATTAATTTTGATAGCACTAGTGGAATTAATATCTCTATGAATCATGTGTCCCACTCTAGTACCAATCACATTGATGTAAGACACCATTTATTGAGAGATCATTACCAAAAAGGTGATATTACTCTTGAAATTATAGGTACTGAATATCAATTTGCTGAAATTTTTACCAAACCATTATGTTCAGATAGGTTAAGTTACATTAGACATGAGTGAGGAATGATATATCACTAGAATGATACCTCACCGGTTTGATACCTCACCGATATGATACCTCACAGATATGAAACCTCACCAATATGATACCTCACCGAAATGATACATCACCGATATGAAACCTCACCGATATACCCCACCGATATGAAACCTCACCGATATGATACCTCACCGATATGAAACCTCACCTATATACCTCAAAGGTATGAATCCTCACTGATATGCCTCACTGATTAGTGGACCTCACTGATAGGAATTCTCACCGGTATACCCTACCGTTAAGTATGTGTTGTTTTAAACATATGTCTGCTGCCAGAATCTGCATCGTTTATAAATTACTTATTATATTTTATTTATATGTTTTATGATTCCCAAATGATAAAAATAAGTCCTTGTTACTTCTCAATCCACCGAACCCCTGCTTTACCCTCAAGACTTAGCTTCTGAATCTCGTGAAAACCCTAATTTCCACAAACCAGAAATGGAAGAAACCTAAATGACTACTGTCAGAGATGACATTGATGAGCCGAATGAAAAGAAGTAGAAGACAGATCCAGAAGCAAGTAGCAGTGTTAGTAGAAAAAGTTCAGGAAGTCGACCAGTGAACCCGCATTTATAAAATATTGTTATTGTAACTGAAAAAAAGCTAAGTGTGGAATTTTTGTTGTCTAGTAAATCATTAGTTCTCGAGGTGCTGGAAGATCAGAAGTGGGTAAAATGTTTTTTGAACAACAATGGACCCTACTATCTGAAGCTAGTAAAAAAGTTATATGAGTTTGTGAGTTTTGAGAAATCATAAGATGAGAACCAAATGATTTCATTCGTGAATGGAAAGTAGGTAGATTTTTCTTCTATTGAGTGGGCTGAATGCCTGAAGGTTCCACACTAAGGTTTTTATAGATATTTCTTGAAATTAGAACCACCTACAAGAGACATATTTGATTATGAGACTGCCTTAGAGGAGCTCACCGGTTGTGGCCAGGAATGATAGGTGGTGGCTGCAGAAATTGATGGAGAGAACATATTGTTGTTCACGTTTGTTCAGAATGATTTAATTCCAAGGAGGAGGGAATTTTCAAATTTTAGATATCAAGATATCTATCTGTTACATCTCTTGAGACATGGAGTGAAAGTGAATCTGCGTAGGCTGATAATGATTCAAATGGAGGATATGAGAAAACCAAAATCAAATACAAATTCCTTATTCTTTTCCAAGTTGATCCCAGTGACGTTTAATTTAAAAGGAGTGGCTGAGTCACAGGATGAGACAGTAGTGGTATGAACTAACTTCTGCATCACATTCCCAGTGTGTATATACACGAAGATAAACTGGAACCCATGGATAGGAGAGTCGGTTACTGATGAAAAAAAGTAATATGATAAGTTCAATCATGTGTACCATACTTCAAGGACTATGGAAGTAAGGGATCCAGGTCTCGGACCTGATGAAGAAGAGCCACAATACATTGATGATTTAGAAGAGGGAGATTCCTCTACAATAGCTGGAGGAGATCCTCCCATGCTTCCTTGACCAGTTCCTGAAGTTGTGTCACACGAAAAGGAAGTTCAGTAGAAATCAGATCAGGAAGAGGATGTTCGAGAAAATAAAGAAGAAGTAAATGAAGAAGAAGCAGCAATTGATGAGAAGGAAAATCCTTCCCTAGAGACTGAAGAAGTAGAAGAATCTGAATCTGGGGCATCTACTTCTGTTTGCTCAAGCCTGAGTCCATTGATTGGAAGATCAATCGTACATGTTGAGATTGTTTTGACTAAAAAAGAAGGACATATACCTGTACTAGAGGAACCTCTTGCTGTTGTAGAAATAGATATGGTTGTGATGGATTCTAATGAGGAAGACCAAGCATATTAGGGTACTGTTTCTATACAAGAGAATGCACCAGTTGAGGGGGAACATCTAACCAGTTTTGGAAATGTTTCAATGGATATTGAGTTTGAAGACTGGGCAGAGGACCCAAGGTTTGTAGTTTGTAGATTGGATTATCCATATAATAATAATAAGACATCCCTTAAAAGAACAAAAATCATTTATGATATTCAGTCTGAGATATTACCTGAAGATGTGGTCAGAACACAAGATCTGGATAAGCTCAAGTCTGATCTCTAAATCAGTTTTCTGGAAGAAATAAAGGAAAATGGAAGCTTCACTGGTGTCATCTATTCAATTGATTATGAATGAATCTGTGGCCATAATAGTGTTTGAAAGAGCACATATTGTGGCTGCACCTGCTGATATGATCACCAAGGATGATCTTGAATCCTTAAAGGATGATCTAAAAGAGTCCTTTTGTACTTCTGTTACTGAGTTAAAGCACAGCTTTGTTAAAGAGATGAGAAATTTGGAAAAGTCTTTCGAACAATATCTTGGTTGTAATGTTTCATCCTTTGTTGCAGAGATAGTGGATGAAGTTATAACTTTCCAGAATCAAGTATCTAGACTGGCAGAGAATGTTGAAATTATAAAGCAATCAGTTGTCTCTAGGGAAACCTACATGAGTTCTAAATCCCAAGTATACAAAGACTTAGCTTATGTCTAGAGTGTTTTGATCCATATGGTATTATTACTTGAGGGATTTAAAACCACAATGAATGATCATGTCAGCACCCAGGATTATCAAGTGAAAACTCATATCAGTGGGTTGACCAAAAACATCAAGGAAATAGTAACCTTCTCTATTGGATCTATTACTTTGATAACTTCAGTTGATTTGGATCAAATTAGATCTTTGATGAAGGAGTAGATTGGTTCAGTATCAACTAGTGGCACTATGGACTCATCTGATCTGACCAATGTGGTGACTTTTTCAAGAGATACCACTCGAGATATCATGAATTTTTCTCCAGACTATATGAGAGAAGCTTATGCTTCTCATAAATAGTTGAAATATAAGGTAGATTATTATTTATGAAGGGTTTATAACAAGAATCAACTCAATAATCATTTCAAGCATATGTTAGAAAACATGAAGCACCCACCACTTAATCAATCCTTTAGAGAACAAGTCATCATGATCAGAGAGTTGACCCCTCCACTAGACAAATTCATGGAAAACAAGGGCGATTTCGTTTCTCCTATGGAAAGAGGAGGAGGAATAATTATGGATTTCGGAAATCTCGTGTTGCCTTTATTTCATGTTGACGCTATCCAGTGATTATACCTTCAGCTTTACCTACATATGCCCCTACAAATTCTCTTATTCAAATAACTCCAACACAAGATATCCAAATCCTTACTCATATGATCACTCAGAAAGCTACAAAGTACATGCCAGGCCCAGTTTCTGTGGCTCAGCGTCCTCTAATCATTTCCTGTGTTCCTAGGCCTCCACCTGAATCCACCACACCTGAATCCTCTTCAGATCCCAAAGGGAAATCTCATTTAGAGGATGTGGATTGATCGGTGGCTATATTTTTGATAGGAATCATGTGAATTTATTTATTTTTATGTATTTCATTGTATCTGTTTTATCCATGAAATATATGTGATCTTACTTTCTTTTACTCAATGATTACTTTTCTTCTCCTATATTTCCTTCTTGTCCCACTTTTTGATTATCAAAAAGGGGAGAAATACAATCTAAGGGAAACATATCTGCAGGAGAACAAATATCTTTTATGACAAAGGGGGAGTAATACTATCTTTTTTGAGCATAATTCATTTTCCTCTGGTACATTTGTTTTATATTTTATCTTTGATATATATGTTTTATAATAAACTATTTTCTATGATACAATTTGATCTAATGCTATATCATCTGATAAATTATTAATTATTATGTACTTATAATATAATATGTTGAAATTATAAAAAAGGGGGAGATTGTTGACCTCACCTGTTTTGATAATCCCAATTTTCCTTTCACATACTTTGATAATCCCAAATAATGTTTATCTATATATTAAATCATTCAATCTATGAAATTATATTATCATGTAGATAATAATATTAAAATAATATTTGAAATATGTTAATGAATGTTTATATATGTTTATAATAATTTTGAAATAATTCTAACTCAATCGGATATGTTTTTGATAAAGTAGATAAGTATTACGTCACTCATATGCTTATAGCTACTGATACAGATCTACACGTACTTAGTCTAGATATAGACATAGTCATCAATAAGAAACGTTCACCGATACGTAGAGCTACCTATATGTATATGTACACCGGTAAGCACATGTCACTGACAGAAGAAGTCCAATGATACAGAAAACTACCGATAGAAGAAGAGCTATCAACAAAACAAGTCTACCGATCTACACTTAATCACTTTTACAGAATGAAGATACAGATAAGCACAAGATACTAATACAAAGTCTAATGATATAGACAGTCACAAATAAAAACAAGCCACCGATACAAGTGAGCTACTGATAGACCAAATCTACCGATAGAAGGTGTCACTGGTACAAAGAGCTATTGATACACAGAGTAACAGCTACTGATTCAAGGAGCTACTGGTACAAGAACAATGAGCTACCGATAAGAGCTCACTGCAATACAAAGTCCACCATTACATATCTACCAACAAAAATCTACTGATGAAAGACTTACCTGTCACGGATTCCTAAACTCTACTATTGTCAACATTTTTTATTCATTATGAAATAGTCTTATTTGATGATTTTAATGAAATTAATGTTATTTAATGATAGTTGTTGGCATTTCAGGTAACCGTAACTCTTACCTGTAAAAAGTTAATCATTCCCATTTCCTGAGTTGAAATCTATATAAGGAAGGAAAAAGACTGGGAAAAAGAGAATAACAAGGGTGTAAACGAAGTATAAAGTAATGGCTAAAAAGTGGTTGAAAAGTGGTGAATACACACAGAATGTCTACATATAGATTGGAAGGACACTTGACATATATAAATAAATTCATACAAGAAGAGAACACAAACCAAACATCAGTCAAGGAGTGAAGGACTACAACGATATTATCATACTCTCGAGCTGATCAAGGTGAAACTGAAAACCAAGGAAGCTAACGACACTCTGTTTTAAAAACAAAAACCGTAGAAGGACTCAAAAGATTTTTTGAAAAATATAAAGGAGTATAGAGCTGCACTTCAAATGACTAGAGCATTCTAAAGTCATATCTACTCTCTTATAGATTATTTTATTTATATTTCGAGGAGTGTGCGTACTCTGTATATTTTATACTCACACTGTCTCTTGTGCTAAATTGGTGGATCTATAAATCCTCACACAAACCTTCCATAACTCTTTGTATCCCACTCTGGATAGTAGTATAGGTCATGTAAGACCTGGACAGCCAGTGTTCTTTTGTTTTCTGTTCCCACGTAAAACTGTGGTAGAGGTCTTAGTATCTAGACAGTCTTTGCACAATTGTTTACCCCGATCTAGGATGTGGATCAAATTTATATAAATTTTTTGAGAGGACTATGTCTCAACTTGAGATTGAACCACTTGTTTTAAAATTGTTGTTCTTACTTATTTTGTTTTAACCTATATTGAATATTCCACAACTAATTACGTTGAAATATAAAAGTGTTTTAATGTTACTGTAATTGTTAATATATAAAGAGTTTGTATGTACTGTAAAGCATTAGGTTAGCTTCAAAAGTTAATAAATATATACTGAGAACTGATCAATATTTTCAGAATCTAACTGACCCATTATCATTTTACAAATTCACTACATATTATATTGTTATCAATTTTTGGGATTTTAAGAGAAATATTTTTAACAGAAATTTTAATTGGAACTCAATTAACCCCCCTCTTGAGTTTCCACTCAACAAAAAAGATATAATGATGTTTCAATCGTATTATCTATTTTTGAGACCAGATTCCCGAGTTCCTTATGGGGACATAAAATGAAATGTTGGGGAGAACTCTTACATCATCTATGCCACAAGTATGTTTAAAATTAAACTTGTTTTTTTCTCTATTGTGGTTCTAGAGGATGGTTGTAATAGTGTATGATATTTTTATGTTTTTGTGGGAAACAAATCATGAACACTATCGATACATGGTTAGCAGTAATTGTGAGGTAAATAGTAAATAAGTCACTATTAAATCCAGTGGAATTTATCATAGTTTGTCCATGATTTATGTAACTCTGTGAGAGTCTAGAAAAAACACGTGGGGGTTTAGATTGGGACTAGAGGTAGTTACATGTATTTTTGAAAAGTTTTCTTACTATGTATCTTTTCTAGACATCCATGTGCTTTATTTTTTAAGGGGATGTATGGACCACATGGTTAGTTCATATTTTGTCTAATTGTGCAGCCTAACCATATAACCAGTATGGAATTATTAAAAATGAAAAATTATTTGAACCCACGTTCTAATTTTTTTTTAAAATATCACTTTAATCCATCCTACGCTCAACAAAATCATTCCATTATTTTTATAATGTTATCCAATTGGTTCTTTAGAAATTTTCCTTCAATCATGATGGGTAACTTTGAGATACCTTCCAATTTCTACTAGATTTATCTTCCTCTTTCATGATATCTCCAAGATCTATTAAATCCATTATGTGTTGAAACTGTTAAGGTATATATTGAATAATCTAGAGGTTTTTATATTGAATTGATGATATATATTATATAACAAGGATTTAGAGAAACTAATCTTTTTTGTTTGCATCATGATTTTCAAAGGTGGTTATGTTTCCTTCATTTTAGAGGAATGTGTATTTATGCATCTATTCTTTCTAATGGACTAAATTATATATCTTGTTTTTTAAATCAGGTTTAAATAAGAAAATGGCTGATTCAGTATAAATGATTGACAATTTATTCATTCAAAAGTTTTATGAAATTGGAAATGGTTTTAAATGGGTGTTCATTTAAAAATTATATTTCACACATCATCTGTTTAATGAAATTATTCAAGGATTTTTTGGACTATAAAATGGATTTATGAGAAAAAATAATCGACTGTAGATATGTTATGTTATATTATGATGATGTTTTAGTTGATTTTTTTGAAAACATTACTTTTGGTAACATTTGGTGTGTCATGTTATAGACATATGAAAACCATAGTGATTTTGGAACCATTTGTGATTTTTGTTGTGATACCATAAGAATGTGGAAGAACTCGGTATCATTAGGATTCATGATTGTACTGACTTGTGTTTCTTGTATGTCTTAGTTATGTATTACCATATTGTAGACCTTATTTATAATTTTTATGCTTGGTCTTATATGGTTATGATTCATTAGTTGATTCTCACATGATTACCTTATGGTTATATTGGATTATTTTCCTTTATATTCCTTTCTAGCACCTTCTACACAATCAATGTTTTTTTAAAATGGCATGTTTTCATGAAAAAAAAAATTATTTTATGAAATGTTTTTTAAAAGAAAATTTCATAGTGGAGATTCATTCCTTTTAAAGATAGAACTAACTGTTTAATCATTATGGATATTGAATATATTCATGGTTCAATCATACTAGGAAATTGTCTCATACACTGAATATGACTTCAAGAATATGGAGATTATGTTTTTTCAAGATACATATAGAGGGAAGGGTGTAATGTA
The DNA here is from genome assembly GCA_963277665.1 of Viscum album. NCBI lineage: Eukaryota > Viridiplantae > Streptophyta > Magnoliopsida > Santalales > Viscaceae > Viscum > Viscum album. The sequence goes on from OY728159.1 coordinate 1,872,500,964, forward strand.
ACTTGATAAATTTTCATGGATGATGTCACATTCATTGTATTCTAGAAATTTTGTGGCAATCAAACATGTGGGTGTTAGGTTTTTTTTATATTATCAATTTGGGATTTAATCTACTATGTCTAATGGTTGTGTACCTATTATTCAGCGTTGTACTCTATTTGTTTTAATTAATTTTTTATACATGAGAAATGTTGTGTATTTATTTCAAGATGAAATCATTCCCATTGTTATGTATATTGATACTGAGGTTCATGTCCATAGTATGTGGAAATTTGGAATGTGTTTTGTGCTTCGTGATGAGCCATGTTGGGTGACATGTAAAGTTGACCCAGGATGATTTACGACATCATAATCATGGGATGTAACATAAATTAACTATGATAGACATGTAAACTCTTGAGATCACTGATCAAACTAAAAAATAAGCTTAATGGTTAGATTTATTGTCTTAGTTGACGTTTATCCATGAAGTTTCCATGTGTCTAATTTTAAGAAGTATCATCCTAATATTTCACTTGTTTAAAAATGGAATGATCATGTTTTGTAACTAGATATGTTAGAAGTAGAATGACCATTTTATGTTTAAGACTCCCAGTAAAATATTATATGTGGGAAATATATTCCATTGGTCGAGGTGTTGAGGCAGCATGAAAAATATTCCTAAGAGAATTGGGGGCATGAATTGATGACGAGGGAGTAGTGGGATCATCTTTTCTTTGATAATCCTTTTTTGACATGACATTTTAAGGAGAGAATGTGATATAGAGAGGAAAATATTTTCATACCCATGTCACAATTAGGTATATACATTCATTTTTTATTTAGAACCATTCTCAGGTCATTCTGGTTGATTTGTTTTCAATTGTGATGTTTTCTTTATAGGTACACAGTTTGTCCATTGTTAGACCAAATTATGTGGCATTACAAGGAAATTTTGAGTCGTGTGGTGGTTTAAGACAATGATGTTTCTTGTGGTTGGGGCATGGTTAGAAAACCATTCAATCAAACCATGTGGTTTCTCCAGTATAAAGATATATGAACACGATTGACACCCAATTTTCCAAACTATGCGGTCAAACCATGTTATTGGAACTAAATATTCTAAAAATTCTATTTTTGTACCTGATATGTCTCTTACTGAACTCATTTCCTCATACAACGTAGGATATAGACAATATGGAATCCTCATGGATATTTTGACGATCTCTAGCATTTTTGAGATCGACTCTGATTGATTTAGAGGCATTTGATATAGAAATCAAAAGGTATGAATATGTTCTTCATAATTTCTTCATTGTTCTTCTATATATTCACTTTTTTTTTGGGTGTCGAATCATAGATCATTAATTTTATAGAAATATATATTCAATGTGTCATGATATAATGATTTTTTAGAGAATAGTTTTTAGAATGGAAGTTTTAGAATTTTTATAACTATATTTTATGTGCTTCAATGAAAATATTTCTGGTCAGTGGTTTCCCTTGTATTTGTTGTTTTATTGTTTTTTCCATTAGTGTTTCTTGATTTGGGTTTCATGGTTTATGGATGTTATTTTATTTTTAGGATTCTTTTTTATTCTTAAAATTTGGTTCATTTTGAGATTTGAGTATACCAAGTTGTTGAGGTGGGTGGTTTCAAAAGATGATTCATTTTAATATCATTTCATGATTTCTTATCACAAATCAGATTATAATTTTTTTATTTCTTGATTAATTATATATGAAAATGTGGTGGGTTTTTATACATTTATAAAAAGTACTACTCCTTTATTATTATTGATGATAAAATATTTTATTGTATATTTTATTCGGTATTAATGAATACATGATTGTCTATTCACAAAATTCCTTTTAATGATTAAATATGTGAATATGAAAGTCTAATGGTGTGGGTTGTCTGTGAAATTAAATTCCTCCAATTGTGGGTTATGGAACATAGGATCCCGATGTATATGGGAGGTGATTGATTTAGGAAATCCAATTATTGTGTTTTGTTTCTACCAAACAATAATTTATGTTATAACTCTAACTTATCTTTTTTATGACATGGGGCGATCACTTATTGAGATATTATATCGTACCTAGGCTCCTTCTCTAGGTATATATGTGTACATAGTCATTTTATCAATGAGTTTTTAGAATCCTACCACACCAATACTTAACCCACACTAAAACAATTTTTCAATGTTATTCTTTTGAGTTAATTTTTTTATAAATACATTGAGAAATGGATTATTTGAAAATGCATAAAATATAGTTTGATTATGTATTCTTTAGTAAATATTCAAGGAAAACATGGATTTCCTTCATTTGGTAAATAAATTGTAAAACTATATTTTATACATATTATTTCATTAAATGAATAGAATTAGCTTATTGAATAAATTTTTATTGAAGAAAATTGGATGGGATCGTAATGAGCTTGTTTTTCGGACAGATTACAAATACATTTAGATGTGTTTAAATCTTATTTTATCCGAATCATGTAAATTAATGGCATATAATAGTGTATGTAGGTATGAACATTATGATTCTATGAGATTTCAGTAGTGACATGGTGGGATGATGACCCATATATCACACATAGATGGATTTACTTTTTTATGTACTTTTTCTCACATGTTTTTAATTTTGATTTATAATAACTTATTCTCTTTTTAGTATATAATGTGACATTTTATTTCATGTATTATTTATTTTATATATTCCATACTCTGATTATTTGGTTTACTTGGGGTAATATAAGGACAACATTTGTTCTTATTTCCTAGGTTCTTATCACCAACCCTTGGGAATTGGGAAATCCCTTCAGGCCATTCCACAAGCCTTTTATGGTGTCTGTTTTATGGATGACCTGAGTTCACTTTTTTACTACTAATATATTTAAATATAATACAATAAAAACATAAAAAATAATAAAAAATAAAATAAAAAATGATTTATATAAGAAAAAATACAAATCTAAATTTAGAAATATTATGTATATATAAGGTTATATACTGATCAGAACTCTTTGAGGGATAATACAAATTATTTTAAAATTAATTTGTGAAAACTATATTGGAATAAGGATAATATGCATTTAATATTTCTTAAAAAATATATAACATAAAATAATTTAAAATAATTTAAGAGAATCAAGCTATTAAACATAATATTTTACCCTATAATTCACATAAAATGCTCTAGAGAATTAGTGGAGAACATAAAATAAAACTAGTAGAATTCAAAAAAATTGTAAAATTATTGAAAAAATTTGTTTTATTGCAATAAATAATCATTATATAATTATAATACCAAATAGATATATTTAAAAAATAAAAATTAAAAACGTGTACTCTTTATACAACAAATTACATTAATAAAAAGTGTGAAAAATAAAATTCAAAACCTAATTATAACAGTTGAGAAAATAAAAAATATTTCACAAAAAATATGAAATCATGACATAAAAATAATACACCAAATTGGATGTCCATGAATAAATGGGAAAGGGCTATAGGGGCCCGAGCCCATTGTGCCCGAATAGCCCGAATGCATTCTTTTATATTATTTTATTATGGATAATCCCTCATTTAAGGGTGTAAGGGGATCTCGAACATGACCCGTAGGCCCAAGGCACAAGGCCCAACTGACCAAAAAACCATGACATGGAGGCTTAGAGGCATACCATTCACATAACATGAACTACATGCCCAATCCACTAGAACTGCCCCTCTGAAGCTTCTGCGTCATTGATCACCTAGCTCCCTACCTTGAATTGCTAATTGTCTAGCATATCCCTATCCATAGCTACATGGTTCATGGTCCCAAGGGCAGTTTCCCTACCCTTTCATTCTTCTAATCTGGTTAGTTGTACTTCGGGTGGCTGCTACACTTGTTGCTCAGATCTTATTCTGGGGACTGTTCTCTATAAACTGAGATACACCATGGTCTCAGTGGCCCAAAGACACTATGATTCGATGTCCTTTGATGACCTGAAGGCCCTTGAGACTCATAGGCCCAAACCTATAACCCAAAGGCCAAAATCGGGTGAATAGTTCTGGCTGCACCAGTACCGAATAGTAACTGCTACAAAAACTACTAAAGTAACTACTATGGTACTGCTGTTGTGACTGCTACAATACATTGAAATTCGCCTCCAACCAGTTTTGAAGCTGGGTCTCTTGGATGCCAAGTATGAGCCCTTAGCACTTTGGTATGACCTCATTGGCATTGACCATTTATGCATTGCATGTTTTGGACAATTTATAAACATTTCAAAATTATCATTCTTGGCCTACTATACATATGGGTATGGAAAAGTTTATAATCGTGGAAGTGAGGGATAAATTTTCTATCTTGAAATATCATAATTGATGTACCTCTTGTTGACAGAATTTTGAAGGAATATAAAGACATGGAAGAAACTTGTATGTGGTTTATTGGAATATTAAGCTAAATTTTTCTTTTGTAAGAGTTTTCCCCAACTACGACAATGAAGACTTGAAGAATTTAATGAAGACATCATGATGTGTGTGGATTTGGTGGTTTGGGTGGAACATACTAAAACTAAATAGCAGATATATTTTCCTTTGTTTTCCCCATTTGTTTTTTTGTAGGATTTATACCTAATTATTGGGATTTTTTATGTGTTGTAATATATTTTTAGTTCAAGACCTAAATACCAATCTTTTCTCTATTTGTGTTGTTAGAGTATCCTCCAATTATCCACATTTTCCAACCTATGTATTCAAATCATAAATCATCCACTCGTTGTATCAAAGGGTTAAAGGAATGAAGTGCCAATAAATGTGCTTGCGATATTTTTCTCCGCTTCTTCTACCCATAACCAACATCAGTTGTACCAATTATTTTTTACTTGATTTAAGCCAAGGGAGATCCATGAGATCTATAATTGAATAACTATTATGGCCTCTAAAGAAGAATAAGGGGAATAGTTCTCCCAATACCCACTTCATGTGGTGTCTCAATCCAACTTAATTCCCACTTCACGTGGTGTTTCCATCCGAACATTTGATTTTATCATTATCTACATTCTTCAGGATTGTATGTTTGGATAATGATTCAATTTTTATTCACCAAACAGTATTTATATCCCATTATCCCCCCCATTCTAAATTTCCAAATGGTAACTTCCACACCCACCTCCCTTTTAAAATCACTAATTTTATCCATTATTTTGTAATCATTCATGAACATCTATATTTCTTATCCCAATATCTCAATAACCACTTTTCATTTGTATTATTATTGAAAAAATATCTTCATCTAATTGGCTTGTGAGAAAAACAAAAAAAAATTGTGTATGCAGTTAAAAAAACTCATTCATTAATTTTGAAAAAAATGGAGTTTTTGATTCTGAGGAAATAATATCAATAGTCATTATTTGAAAAAAATTATTTATTTTGATAAAAAATTCATTTTCATCAATAATCACATCTAATTCTCTATAAACACCGATGATGAAGACAAAAAAATAATTGGAAGCCCCAATACTAGTATGAATTCCTTAACAAACATTCTCTTATAGAGCCACACAACTTAATAGGTTCCACCACTAAAAGAAATGGAGTTTCTATTCATCGTATATGCCTTCCCAAAAGACATTGAAGAATTGGAGCATATATAAAATGACTATTCCATCCTGAAATTTGAAATGTTGTTTGACATTATACTAAGAAGACCAACAAGTGGTTTAGGTTTCCTTAAGTGTAAGGGCCATGTGTCAAATCTTTTAGAAAATAATAGTGTCTCCATTCAGTTTTTTCAAGTCTCAATAAAGACCCGAATCATGGGGGGGGGGGAATTTAAGAATATGATTAAGAAAATTATGTGGAAAAGAAATTGATTCAAAAAGAGGATTATAAGGTAGATGAATTTCAAATTGAATGAATAAAATCTAGTTTGTATCCTGGTACAATTTATTTTGTTCATAGGTTCACCTCCAAAGATCATATAATATTATTCATCAAGTGATTTTGAATATATTTAAATTATGGACTATAGTGAAGTAATTATACCTTTTGTTCTACCAATTATATATGATGAAAATTCATGGGGGATGAGTAAAAAATATTTAACGGGGGAAGTTGTCAATATAAAATTGGATTTTCATTGGACAACAACTGTCTCCACTACCGTAATGGGTACTTGATTTATATAATATGATTTTTGACATGTGGGGATCTAGTGGTTTACATGGCACCTTCTAAAACCAAAAGTAGCATTATTTTCCCTCTATTTACCCTATTTTTATGTTATTGTAAGTTGTATCCCAACAAATTGGGATTGTTTTACGATTTGAAATATAATTCAAGATCATGAAAAAAATCCAATCTGTATATCAGTTTTTCTATCACCTCTAGTTATCTGCATTTACAATGTAGTGTTCCCCACAGTGAAAAAATCTATCAGGGATCTTGCATGGATTAGATGCATGAGGGCTTTGAACTATGATGAAACAAGGTGACGAGATTACCTATACATACAAAAAAAGTGTTAATGAAATATAATAAATTTTATAAACCTATATAATCATTAATAACTTAAAAAAATTCCAATTTAGTCAAATTACTATCTCTATTATTTAATTTATTTCATAAATAGATAAAGACATAAAATATATTACATATATATATAATCATCAAAATAATCACATAAGATGTAGATCCACCTTACCCCAATTCTAAATAATCTTTAACTAGTTTATTCACATTAATAATATAACAAAATAGTCAGGAAAATGGAATCATATAAATACCTTATATGTAAATAAACTCAATTATAAGACAGAAAGAGAAATTAACAAACCTCAATATATCATATTGAAGGCCTCAAAAATTTAAAATATTAATATTAATCAAAATTTTTAAATAAAAAACCTAAAAATTAAATATAATTTTAAGAATAAAATATAATAAAAACAGAAATCGAAATAAAGAAAATATAATAAAATTGTATCTCAATAATACCACAAAAAAACTTATAAGAAAATAAATAGTTTTCATTAACTATAGAATTGAAATTGTTTCTATAAAATACACCAACCATCCTCATTATATGTTTTTATTTGAAAATCAAATACAAATAGAATTTAATAAAAAAAATTACTTGTAATTATTGGAAATAATAGTAATCATTCAATAAAATAAATGGAAATTCCATCCTAATATCAATTCAACAATTTTTATCGTCAAAATATCTTAACCAATAATTTGAATAAATGACTACAAAAATTCCATACACCCAAAGAAATACCAAATATAATCTAAATCATATAAATTAATAATTCTTCATAATTTATGGGATATGTATTTTTACTTTTATATATTTAAAAATAATACTATTTTGAAATCATCCTTCTTTTATTCTTGAACATTGGTATGAAATCATAAATGATCTAACAATTTACAACAATAATCTTGTTGTATGACCCTGCATCTTTTCAATTTCATTCCTTAAATATTTTTTCTATGATACCTTTATATTTCTAGTTTTGGATGAATCTTTTCATGGATTTTATGGGTCTGTTCATGTGGGATTCCCTTATTTCCATTTACTGGGATACTATTTCTACTGAAAATATTATTTTTTTCCTTCCTATATAACCTTTGAATTTGGACTGTAGATAATGGTGAATCCTATGATTGGGGGTTGGGGTGGCTCCAACTATACTGGTATAGATGGGGCTTGATTCAGGTTTACCTTTTCAATTCCAATGGAACGATGCCTTCTATGCCTCCCGCAATTCCACCTTTTATTTCTAGAACCATCTTCTTTTTCTCCATTGTAGATTTGAATTTTATACCATGTGTCTCACACTGTCGTTAGATGATTCTATGGAACCCAATAATTATCCTATATGGTGCCATAATATTTCATGGTCAATCCTCTTAGGCTAATCCTTTTGTGTCTAGTTCCCTGTGTACATTCCTAGTAATTAAAATTTTTTTTTTGGTAAGAAGGGTTTTCTTGGCGAAGAATAAGGAGAAATGAGGAATTTCAACCATTCTCACTCTCCACTGTTGATTTCTTTCCACATTATGGATCCTGAGCACCATAAAAGTATATATTTAGTTTTGATCGACATGACATTTGGTCTAGGGATACAATGCATAAAGGAGGTTTCAAATCCTAACATTTTTTCATCGTAACCGTGGTATGGTTTATGAATCTTGCATCTGTAGAGATTTCTTTCATTATTTATTGTATATATCTATATAATTATTAGTTTTGTGTGTGATTATGTCTAGGATTGGATGGTGTTAACTCTACGGGACAGGTTTCATTGCTTCCACCTTGTTCAATAGGGTTGGCCTCCTCGAATAGCTTTTCTAATTATCTTCATGATTCTTGGAGTCTACATTTAATTTTATAGTGTTTTATTATTAAAAAAGACAGTCTATGGTGATTTTCTAACCATTAACATATGATCACATTTAGTTTTATCATAATATTCTAGTCTCCTTCCGTTATTTTTATTTCATAATTTTTTTTCCTATTTCTCATTTGTATGATGAATATTATCAATTACTTTTCCCAGACATTTAAATTGTATCACAACAAACTAGGAAAATATTAATATATATCAGTTGGTCATCCATGATTGAATTGTTAATGGGTTAACTCCAACAAATGGTATTAGATCTTATTTAAATGGTAATATTGGGATCTACAAGATATGACATTGATAAATTTGATATAGAATATGATTTTTATATAAGGAAAATTAAAATGATTTTATTTTTGACCAAAATTATTTAATTGATTCCCATTCCATAATAGAAATAATTTAGTAACCCATTCCCCAAATGTTAAAACTATTATTACTTCTCGTGATGTCTCTAAAGAAATCATTTTAAAATACTGTAGATTAATTCTTAATATTTTGGAGATAATTATCTTACAATGGTTCTATATGAGTATTTCAAAAGTTGTATATGGTTTAGAATTTATTCCATTTTTATGGCTAATTAAAATAACAATAGATTATACAAACATGTGATTATATTCATCCAAAATGAATCATTTAAATGCAATCAATGTACACATTCATGAATTTAATAAAATATTTTTAGATATAAAAAAACACATTATATTAGATGATGAATATCATGCCATCATTATATTAAATTCATTAGATTTTACCTTTAATTATGGAAACTATTTTACGATATATGGAAAGCACACTCTTAATCTCGAACACAATAAATTTATTTTACTCTCCAATGGCCTTGTGAGGAAGGGAAACAATACGACTAAACATTAAGGATACAAGTTATTCCATATGTAGAAATGAGTCTAGGGGTATAAGGATTGAAAGGGTTTAGACCATGAATAACATATTTAAGTCAACGAATAAATTAATCATATGTTTTAAATGAAAAAACCTGGCCACATTTAGATGAATTTCTATAATAATAAAGGGTATTATAGCAACAATAGTAAGGGCCAATATTTTTTAGTTGAGGTGGATTTTGACACATCTAATGTGTTAAATGATTGTGAAATTTCCATATCTGATGAATGGATCCCTGACTGACTGAAAGTTCATTTTTTTATCATAAAACCTTTTTTTGGAAAAAGTGAGAAACCCCAAACTCGTCCATGATAAGAATTAAAGGGCTAAACATAGGTGTTAACGTGAAACGTCAAACTATTAACATTATTATCCCTATAGAGTTTCCCAAAAAAAGAAGATACTGTTGTTTTTGGAGCATCATTTAGAAGGTCTTCAAAGGGGGATTCCATCATGTCCCACACTTGCAGGTACTCTTCTTGTGTTATCTTCTCTTCATTGATGCCTATAATTAAAATAATGTTTTTCTTCTCTATCCAAGAACTCTGCTCACTGTTAGTATGAACCTCAATAGGTCTTGCCATCATCTATATCAAATCCTCTATGGATGTATTATTCACAAGGTATTTTTCTTCCACAACTTCTCCAGAGTGTAGAAGAAACTCTAAAACAATATCCCCTGTAGGTCACAGTTAAAAAAGGATGTCCCAGAATTCCCCTCCAAACGAATAAAAAATTCAGCAGGGTTGGTAGCACTACCCTACACCTTTTCTTGTGATTTTTTAGTAGATCTAGTCTCCATTGGTAGAGGTAAATATGAGAAGTCCTTTAGGCCTTTCTTACTACCCTACAGCCCCTTCCTCATCCTCTAACTGCATGGTTCTTTAACATGGAATTCTGGATCAATGTCTTTAGTAAACTCACCAGATGATCGCCATCAGATTCCTCCCTGGGAAAATCAGCCTCCAGACCAAGCCCTTCAATCTCCAATATCTCAAAGCGGATAACCAACATAATGGCCTTTCATTCCACATGTGTCCTAGAAGCAACATTTTCATTGAGTTGAGGGAAATTTAATATGGATTGGTGATTCATGGGAATAACATGAGCAGTCATATTATGGGATTAGGCTATAAATTTTTATAGCTTCGTGATAGGATTGTTAAATTCTTGAGGAGGTTATTTTGATATAAAAATTGAGATGAAACCTTATCTCACATGGAATCGCTGACCAGAAGGGATACAACATTAATTCAGACCTAGTGAGTAATAATATTTACCAATTATCGATTAAAGTCATTAATTTATACCATTGTAGTGGTCTTTATGTGTTGGACGGTAAGTTTTATATATATGGTTTAAACACCTATGGTCATTCATAACATGATGGAACTACCCATATAAATAGAATGTTAAGGAAAATTAGTGCCAATGGTCTTGAAAAATTATGAATACATGGAATTATGAGAAATTTCACTCTTAGTAGGATTCCTTTCTGTGAGGATTGTTGATATTGAAAATTCAAGAGAGTAAGATTTATCATTTCAATGTTTAATAGTAAATAACCCCCTTATTGTGTAAACTATGATCATTGGGGTCCTTCTAGAGTCACCTCTCATGGTAGAGGTTTGTACATTGTGTCATTCACTAATGAATACTCCGGGAATGTTTTTATTAATATAAAAAAACTAAATTTTGATACATTTCAATCTTTTAAGAAATCGAAGATTCATGTAGAAAGTGAATATAGTAAGAAAATCAAATTCCTAATAACTGATAATGGTTTAGAATATTTTTCCACTGAATTCATTGATTTTTTTTGAATAAGAGGGAATAAATAGATTCCAAACTATTATGGAATCACTACAAATAAAATTGTTTTCCAAAATGGATGAACAGAAATAATCATTAGAGTTTTTTATGCTTGGTTTCCCAAAAATATCATGTTATATTGATGTTAAAAAATTATCTAATATACATTGTAATATTGTAACCCATATCATTTTTCAACCAAAAAAATAGTAACATTCTAGAAGAACATTCCATGATTTCTAGAGATTGATGTATAGATTATTGGGTATCATATAATATTTGGGTAACGATTTACTAATATATAAACATAATTTGATTCGATTTTATATTCTATATAAAAATCAACATAACCATTTCTTGTACCAAGAAATCTAAAATTTTTAATACTAAACCAATAATATTGGGTACAGTTGGTACCATTATAAAAATATAAATTTGATAGTCTATATGAATGAAGCCAAAATCCAGAAACATTATAAATACATAATAATACAGTCATCCATAATCAAAATACAATGAAAAACTCCAAAATAATAAACTAAACAATCAAGATGGTGTGTCAAAAAAACATATTTCAAATATTGGCCTTCCTCCCTTTATCACCTAGTAGATACATGACACGATTATTTTATTCCAATGTCCATAGAGTCTAAATACCATCCATGACCCTACTTATATACCTTCTATCATGTGAAATTCTACTTTTTGAGTATCATGTTTGTAATTACCCATCCTAAAAAATCATTCACATGATGTAGATGGAAAAACATTTGTCCAGGAATGCCTCCCCATATTCTAGGATTTTAAAACTAGTGATATGAATATAATAACAAAGTAATATATAGAAATTTTAATATTTATGTTCTTTATATAAGTGTTGCAACTGAATAGATTAATCCATTAAAACAAAATGATATTAATTATAAGAGAAAATGAAAACCGAAGTTTATGTATAAAGTATATTTGTCTGTCATTAGTAAGGGTTAGAGAATATAATGGTGAGAATAATAATTACAAGAATATTAGGATAATAAAATAAAATAAAATAAAATATAGATAAATTGAAGAATGGATAATCTTGAACATCCCTGATAATAAATCTTTCAAATATTATAATACAGAGAATTTATAAAATAATCAATTTGAGAACCATTTTTATAGTGATGTGTGTGATATAATCCATTGGTATTTAAAGAGAGAAGATGTGATTATTTTATGTTGTTGCATTTCTATCGAGGAGATAACTGTTATGTGATTTTTATAATGATGAGTGAGATATAATTTCATGTGTGAAACATTACTTCATAACCTGAGGAAATTGAAACATATGAAGGGTGAGTTAAAATTCATACTTAGAGAAAGTGTATTTCAGAATGTATCAAGGTAAGAACATGGAAGGAATAATATTGAAGGAAACTAAATATAATAAAATATGCCAATATAACTGATCACATAATCTGAAATCAAATCCATTTTTAACAATATAAATAAAAAAGAAACAACAATAACCATATTCCTGATGATGGAATTTATAATCTTAGGAATTTAAATCTTTTCAACCAGTTCCTTGGAAAATAAATTATTCTTGTTTAAAATACAATAACTATGATATAATTCTATCCATCAAGGTCACAATAAAGACATCATTCTTTAATTGGATACAAATTCAAAAATATCCTAAACCATTTATCCCTTGAGAAGAACCAATATATTGAGGTTTTATATAAAACTTGGCCCCCAATTTGACTTCATTCAGTATAATGTATTATATATTTTAATGATTGTAAATTCAATACAATTCATAATCAACAAACAATGAGAATTAATAAATATACATATTTAGATACGAAAATAAAAAAACTTAATACTTTATTAGATATTAAATGGGGGAATTTGATTTAATTCATTATGAGAATGGTTTTGGATGATTAAACAATTCATAATCAATAACCATAGTAATAAAAAATAATCAGTATTCGAATAAGAACATAAGAGATGCCAATAATTTTATTAATCAATGAATAATAAAAGACAACCAATTAAATAAGGTTTATTCATAAGGAAGATAATATCACAAGGGAAACAATAGTAACATTGAAGGATTATTACATAGTTTAAAAACACCCTTAAAAGAAGAATGTTTCAAATGATATGAAATAAAAAGGGATAAATAATGAGTTTTTTGGTTCCTTGAGTTCAATCATAAAAAAATTTAAATAAAATAATATAACATATAGGTTATATCATGAAAAATAACTCTCATTAGGGTAAATTATATTGATTATGGAATGGAAAACATAACAAAAAACATGATAGAATTTTTAGAATTTTTTTGATGTTATCATAATTATTAGGAGATGAGTCACTCTCAAAAGTAATTTTTTAAAAGGTGAGGTTAAAATATTGAAGAAAATAAAAATTTTAAATATTATCCAATAATGAATATATGAATAATAGTTAAATATATCTTAGGATTTTTTTGGTAATTTATAACATTTTAACATGAATGGAATTGTATTTTAATATTTCCAAGTACATTTTTTGAACACTCTCATCTTAAAAAAAGTGTAGTAGAACAATTTTTTTATTAAAAGGTAATTTTATCATAGTGGAAGATAAATTATTATATAATAAAAATGTATGGTCAGATAACCCAATCATAAAAAATAAAAGTTCAATATGAAACCATACAACTGAGAAATATATATTTTCGTTATCAAAATATCTTTTGGGAAACAAAAAAATTCGAATAATGAAATAAGTAAAAAATGGGTTTTTTTGTTAAAAAATTAAAAAATTAGTGAATAAATTATAATACATTATATGGGTAGAATGTACCCATCACATTTTAAATAATGTCAATATAATGATCATAACAAAATAAATAAAAATTGAGGTACTAGAAAATCATAGGATTTGGGTAACACATGAGTAAAAATAATTTTGAAGAAACATAATTAATTTCAATTGACATATACCATGAATTAAAAAGAAATTAATTATAAAAAATTATACGGATAGTATATAAATACAACACGAGGTAATGGAATAATTGTTTGTAACATTGAACATGCCTCAAAGAATAATGATTGACACCAAGAAAACCCATACTCTATTTCTCCACATAGTCAAATGTTCAATAAAATAATTTTAAACAAACATCAATATCATAATATTATATATTATAACATTATTAGTAAATATATCCTTTTATAAAATTTAATTATAATTATTCTCTACATGTATTTAGTTTTCTACTATTTATTTTATGTATCAGCTGTCAGTAATACTGATCATTTGAACTAGTTTTATATTAGTGGTATTTTTCATCATTATTTGATAATATTTCATAATTAAATTATAATAAATGTTTTTAGTATTTATGTTTTAAAATTATTTTTATTTTTATACTTTCATTTCCTAATTACGTTAGATTTTATTAGCGACGATGACGTTGGTGATGAGGCTATTTTAGAATGATGTAATTAACAAATAGTGTTGTATTAATTAATGCATTAATGTTTTTTATTAATATTTCATATGAAAAATTTCCTTTATAAAATTTTAATTTTATAACTCCATTCTTGTTATAAATTTATATCATTTTTCATATTGGATGATAAACTGATTGAATAAGATTATTCTAAAATCAATGTTTGTGTGTGCCTATGGAAGATATTATTTTATTTTGATATCTTTATCACATAACTATAATGAAATTATTTTGATTTTATTAATGTCATTAATCGTAAATTGATAGTTATATAATATTAAGGTAAATGAAAAATAATTTTTCAATTATAAATATATCGATTTTCATCCTAGTATGTACCTTTTATGGGGTTAGTTTTAAAATTATCAGTTATTTTACATATTGAAAATAGAAGGACCAATATATATTTTTTAAAAATAAATTATTTCGTAAATAACATATTTATCTACTAATCCCATTTCTATTAAAAACATTTAAAGGTGGTGATGAAAAAGAAAATATGTCGATAATAGGGGAAGTGGTCTATACACACACATGAACAACATTGTTAATTGTTCAATTTTAATGGTTGGGTAATAGATATTTATTATACATTAAATATAGTAACATTTATATATATAATTTAAAATGATTTTATTATATACATATTCTTAGTATTTTTTTTGAGAAGGGTGGATGAGAAGGATATTGAAATGAAGATAAAGTGTGAGTAATGCCAATATTGATAATGGTTATCATATCTTCAAGAATCATTTTGAAATTATGAACTAGAGGAACATTATTGAGGATAGAGGATGAAAAATGTGTATATGGGTTCCATAAGTGGAAAAGTATATAGATTTTCATTGAAATTTTGAACAATAGTTTTAGATTTATGTGGTTGGGTGTGAGCTCCTTTTATAAGTGAAAAAATGAAAAATATTTAGAAAAAAATGTTATGTAAGGGGTATAAAAGAAATTGAATTAGGGATTGGTTATCATGGTAGGGATTTTTTTGTGAGACATTTAGGTATTAATTTCCACACTAAAATGTTATTATATAATATTTAATTTTTAAGTTGATTTAATAAAAGTTTACCCACGTTAGATTACTAATTTTAACTCTTGTTTATGTTAATTAAAATTAACCATGTTATTTATTTTAATCCTAAAAATATATGATTAATATTATTAAAAAAATCAACTTATTAAATTCTAATTTTGACACAATTTAGTATAATTAAATATTTAATTTTGAGAAAATTATCTTATGAAAGTAAAAATATAATTTGTTAAAAAATATATAGAAGTGTCATTTTAATGATTTTGATTGATTAATATTATTTACAAGTAATTACAAATTAAATATGCATTACATTAGTTTTATATATGTTTAAATTATAGTTATATCAATATTAATATAATAATACATATAAAAGTATAATTCCATTAAAAATAATTATTTACCATGGTTACCAAAATATACATTGGTAACATAATATTCTTTCTTAAAATGAAATAGAACCCATTAATTAATTGGAGGATAATGATCAACAATATCAAAGACATATTATTTGAATCAAATTATAAAATTCTTAAAAATTAAATTTTATATAAAATTATAGAAAATATAATGGAAACAGCATTCATAGAAAAATGATTTAAAAAATAAATAACTAGTCATATTCTTATTTTTTATTATTTACTAATAAAATTGGAGTCAATATATAATTCATATAAGATTTATATTTTAATCAAAATAAATTTAATTTTATAAATAAAACATAAAAATTTAAATTTTTAAAAATGATAAATTTTAAAGAATAAATAAATTTTATTATTTATTTAGAAATATTAATTGAATTTTCATCAATACCTTAGTATTAATAATAAACATTATTTTTATTTATATATAAAAATATTTTTCATAATTCAAGTACCCATTATTTTGACTAATCAATTGTACAATTATGTTTTAGCAGTTATATAATATTCCATAGATCATTGTTGTTTAATGATTCATTTGATGAATGGTAGTTAACACTTTAGGTTTTAAAGTAAAATATATAATTTAAAATATATTGTTGTCACATCCCCTGACATTAAATAAATATATTACTCACAACTTTTATCATCACATAATAATAACAATTCATACATGTATCAAAACATAATCATTTATCTTTATAAACATAAAAAACATACAAAAATTTATATATTAGGGATGAATTAGTAACATATCATTTAAATAAAATTAGACAAATATTAAAATTCTCAAAAATTTATTCTAACTATTCCAATATAGTTGTTTTTAAATATTCTCTTGAGACACACCATCCACAACATCAACTTGGAGATCATGATTCCATCAAAATATATTGAAAAATATTTTGATAATATCCAATTGAATGAGAGTAAATGAAAATAGGAATATAGAAGATCAATAATGAGAAGTATTCCCTAATGAAAAAAATATTTCATCCTTTGATAGTTATATGTTGATCTATTTTTATTTAAATATTGATCTCATATACTTCTTCGAATAATCATAAAAAAAACTATCCCAAAATTATCATGAACAATTTTACAATATTATGAACCTTAAAATTTTAGATGACTATACTATTATTGTTCGCTTTATCCTTTATCCATAATAGAACATATTAATTAATATGTACCATAACTCGTGAATCTTATTGATTTAATTTAAGTTGTTCATAGTCATTACCCATTAGTTTTTTCATCCTAAATATATTACAATAATTTAGAATACATTATATAAAAAATGTGAATTAACCAAAGAAAATAACTTATGAGTTTTTAGTTAGGCGTCCAGTCTTAGGCCCACTCATTATGCACAATAATAATTGTTGAGTTTATACACAACCATAGTTTTCTAATGTTATAACACAAAGGTGTATATGTTCTATAGCCACATCCATATTCAGTTTCCATACAAGGATGTAATTTCTAGTAAATACACCTACTAAAAACCACTACAAAAAATCCGGATGTCATTCTATATTGAGATTTATCCCTTTAATTTACTCATAGGTTTTCATTAAATTTCTCTTATCATAATCGCTAATATACTCAATATAACCTCAAATAAATAAAGGATTATCTATAGATTTTAAATTATAATCAACATTATCTTATCAACTATGAAATTATACTCAAATATCATATTAACTTATAATGTAATATAAACACTCATTTTATACTAAATGTGATGTCTCAGACCTGCACTCCTTGATCCAGTGCTCTTAAATACCTTTTTTATATAAAAAATGTTAAATGAAATGAAGAAACACTATTTTAATCATTAATAATTATAATATATCCAAAAAAATACATATCCAAATATATTTGATGTACATTTTAGGTTCAAAGATTTATATTGTTAGGAAAATATGTTAACCAAAAATATATTGTCTTTCTCTTTCATCAAATGGTCATTTCTTCTACAATTTAAAAACAACATAATCCATAATAATTATTCAAATTATCCCAAAAAATTCTACATATTATACTCTTCTAGATATTCATGTGTCATTCCGTTCATTATAATCTTGTGAAATGAAAATATAGGATGTTGAAATTAAATAATTTGTAACTGGAAACTGATATTAGAAGAATTCAAATGAAGGAACATAGAACGAATAATATGTTACGAAAAAAATTATAGTAAATTAATTCCATATAATTATTCCCAAGAACAAGAAATAAATCCATGGTTAACCTTATGAATAAATGATAAGAAACAGTATTGAAAAAATGGTGATGAAATGCATAATATTTGACATCAAGATCATTACGATTAAGACCTCAACTAAGACATTATTCGTTCCATCGAGAACAAAACTGAGACATCATTCTTTCCATCTCTGTCATTGAAATGGAATAGTTATTACATTTTATATCTCACTACAGAAAATTATCTCATGAGTCCAACTGATGCATTAGGTGGATTTATAATACTAGGGCCCACATTTTACTTCACTAAGTTCAATGCATTCCCTATATGAAATATTTGAATATTAATATAATGAATATTAAAATTGATATAGGAATATAAAAATATCCCTTTTATGATACAAACATATTAAACAATCAAAGTTTCCCTATCGATAAATGGGGAACCATAGACATAAGCATCTAGAGAATGATAATTGATAGATATACAATACATAATCTACATGCCAATGTAATAGAAAATATTTTGTAATGGATTAAGAACATAATCGATGTTAATAAATTATATATACAATTAATATTAAAATCCATGCAGAAAAAAGGGGGATGGTTTAAAAATATCATATGTTCATTGAAAAAAAGACACATAAAAGGATAATGACGTTGATGGAAAATACCCGTGAAAGATGAGTACTTTGAACATAAGTACACCAAAAAGGATAAGTAATTGGATTGTATAATACAATAAATCCAATCCCCATAAACGATAAAGTGAATACAATAAAATATTGGGTATATCATGAAATAAATGTTCCACCAGGGTAACTCCTTTTTAATGTGGAATGAAAAATATGTATGGAAATATAATAGAGTTTTTAAATATAAATTTTAATTCTTTCCCAAAAGATAATGTTTGAGGTAGCATTCAAGACCACATTTCAAAAACATTTAATGAAAATATAAAAAAATTAGTATTAAATATAATCTTTACTAACATATCCTTGACCATGACATAATTTATCCTAGTAAATGTGGTATGGAAGATAGAACAGTTGACCATGAAATGAAATACTTTTGACATTTTTAATGTCCATTTGTGAAAAACCCACATCATACAAATAGTAGAAAAACATTATATTGTGTTAATAAATAATTTTACCATATGGTATGATAAAGTTTCAAATAATAAAATCATATGGTGGGAGAAACTGAACAAGTGAATGAAAAGTTCAACATGAATCATTATAACTCGGAAAATTAGATTTGAGTTATCAATTACCCTTATAAGAAGTGTAGTCCAAGATGTGTGAATTAGTTGACAGGGTGTTTATGTGTTAAAAATGTAAACAATGTTATTATACCACATAATAAAATCATAGGGAATATATTCCCTAACTATATTAAATATCTAGAAGAGAATAATCATATCTCAATGGATATAGATTGATTTACTGAAAACTGTTAAGACTAAAGTAAATCTTCAATCAAAATATTTTTTATAAAAATGAAATTGATTTGGACTATTATATCCCTTGAATTAGAAATAAATAAATTATAAAACATTCATGGGATAATAAATCAATATAACACTAAACAATGTAAACATAGTGAATAACACGTAACATGTCTCAAAGAATAATAAATGAGACCGATAAAACCATTACATTGAATACCTTATTAACCAAATGTTTTATAACCTCTATAATAAAAAATAACTTTCTAATTATTATATTTAACTATGTTTTTAAATGTTTAAATATTTTTATACCAAATTTATAATTATTATTTACTTGTAGATTAATTAGACATTAATTAAATACAATATCGAGTGTGTGTAATGGTGATCATTTTTAACATTTTCAAAATATTGGTGTTCTTATTCATTATTATCCTAAATTTAATCATTCTAAGATCATACAAGGTATTATAATTTATTTTATATAATTATTTAAAATTTTATAATTTCATTTCATAAGTATTTTAGTTTTTTAGTGAAAACAATGTCATTGATGAGTCGATATTTTATAATGTTTAATGAATTAATAAGGTTATCTTAAATAATGAGTTAAAATTTTATATTACCATTAAAAAAAATTAGTTACTAATTAATACACAATATTATGTTTCCAAATACATAATTGATAGAAATTTATATAATTATTTATATAGGTGGTTAAACTAACCCAATAAGATTATGTTACAATTTATGTGTGAGTATGATTGTAAATGATATTATTTTGTTATAATATATTCCTCAAAAAAGTATAATGAAAATATTTAGATATAATTAAGGTTATTATCATAATTTTTATTACTTAAAAGTAAAATTTAAAAGAAAAATATGTTTTCAAATATAAATAAATCTCTTTTATTAGTATGTTCGTTAGACAATGTTTGTTTTACAATAATATGTCTTAAAGATAATTTTAATTAATGAATTACTAATTTTAATTATAATAATATAAATAATATGATAAATTAATTATATTTCAAATAAAACTATATATATATCCATCCATTAATTTTGGTCATGAAAAATGAAATGTGTCATTCATTGAGGTGGTAGTGTACAAAAACACAGAAGAAACAACTTCAAATTTTTTTTTAGAATGATAGAGGAAGTGATTCTGGTTATACCATGAATTTAATAAATTTTATTTGTATTATTTAGAGTATTTTGATAATAAAAATATGTTTATAATGGTTTTTTAGAAGGTTATATGATAAAGGTAAAGAAATGAAGAAAAAGGTTAAGTAATACATACACTTAAAACATGGATCCCCTCTTGATGTATCATTTGGAAATGGTGGACATGAATAATTTATTTTTGAGGAAGATTGGTTGAACCCAAATTTTCCCTATAGGTACTCCATCGTTGTAGTACAGGTAGGGGTTGAATCCACAGGGACCGAAGAAAAAAACCGACAGACACTCTGATTTTGGAAGGATTTTGTTGTGGAGTGGCCAACTATTTGGATTGATTGGATTTTAATAACTACTAATTTAATATAAATAAAATAAATTAAAACATACAATTACATAGTCTAAAACAATTAATGGATATGAGTTGATCTGAAGTTGTTACTAGGGTAAGATTGGATGCATTTATTTTCTTATAACATTCGTTTCACTAATTCAAGATTTATCCAAAAAATGATATAATTCCTCAACATCATTCAAAAATTTAATCCCTACACTATTCCAATTCTAATCACCAATGCACTTAGAGGATAAATTTAATGGTCACTCTAAGGAATTGGGTCACACTAGCACTAAAAATGTGTCATTGTTAAAGTTGGCGAAGACGAAAAGAAAATAAATCATCAAATGAAAATCATAAAATAATGAAATTATTATGAATTTAAGATCATAAAATAACATCCAATAATCCCATGAAACTCCCTAGGACCAAACCATAAGAAGTTATCCCACCATTTATGCTATTAAAAAAATGTAAGCGGAAAGTCGACTTAAAGAAGCGGGATTGAAGAAGCAAAAACAACAACAAAAAAATGATCACTCCACCATTGTGTGAATAAATTTTACAAAATTTGGTGTGACTAAATTCACACGTTGAAGAAAAGGTATCAATGTGATAAAAATATGAACATAAAAAGAGAATAAGAAGAACTTTAATTAAGAACTAATGTGATTCAAATGACTTACATGAGAATGAAGAACGATTATAAAGGCAATTTGGTATAACAACATTACAATGAAAGTAAAACTCCAAGCTCTCCAAATCCTCCATCCCTACTGCCTTAAATAGGAATTTTGGAAGCCTTTGTCTGAGCTCCCATCATCCCATTTTCCTTTAATTAATTTTTTTGTAGAAAGGTGGGTGGACATTTAATGCATAAGAGACTTTTCAACTCTTGCCTCGAAGTTGCAGCCAGCTTGCATACACCGGAAAGACACGCCGAATGGACCTTCTAGAATGCAGAATTTGAGTGGGCCCTAGCAAACTTAAATGAATCCCCGGGTGTCCCCTAAAATCCATTAAAATTTCAGCCCAAAATAATTATTCGTTATAGAGATATAATATAAATAGTGGGCTGTTTTTCTGGGCCTCATAATCAGGCCCAGAATTTCATCTTCAAATTGGTCCGCCATAATCACCACCATTTAGGACGAATTAGTACTGGCTCCCGAAGGATTATTTGTTCCTATATATGTCTTCTATCCTCCCATGGATTTGGGGATTCATTGGGACTGTACTGTGGGCCCCAAATTCCGATCTGTGGATGATATCCTATCAATCTTCTCCAGAATTGTTCCTTTAATCGCCAAATATCCCCATCATCCTCTTTGAATCCTTCATTGATACAGTTATGAAAAATGTTTATATTTATGTTTATATCCATTTCCAAAAATATAAATTTAAAATATGGATAATTACATTCTTTAAAATAATATGAAAACATTGGGCATAAATTGGTGCATATTAGGCATGAAGTGCACAAATGATGAGAATGGATGTTCAAAATTAAAATCCACTAACTCAAGACCATAAGATCAAAAATGAACATTTAATACCCTTAAAATGTAATCAAAATATGTGTTTTGATTGTCTAATCACACCCCCAACTTGTGTTTTTCTAGTCCCAATAAAAATATATCTCACAAAAATGAAATTTGAATAACCTTTTCCAAAAACATTTTAATACACAATTATCACCCAAAGATCTAATACCAAAAAATTATGAAACAATCAAAATAATTTAAAACAAGCTATTTCCATAGGCATATCTGAAGCCCAAGCCCATTCCTTTGGTAAAATTCATTTCCATATTTCATCCAAATTCTATTAAGCCTGATGAAGTGTTGTGCATCACAATAGACATGGGGGTTCCTTTTCAATCAAAGGGAGAAAGATGGAAGTGATAGGAGGAATGAAATATTAATATTAACATGAGTTTTCAGTTTTTTATTTTTCTTTTTTTTTCAATTTTCCATGGTAATTTTAATTGAACTCAATCGAGTCAACCCATGTTGCAAGTCTTTGCCGATGACTCCCAGGCTCAAAGACCTTATGGAACCAAATGAATCTCACATACTCGGGCATCATCTCGAGTTAACTCAATAAAAAAATTCAAATTACCACAAATAGAGATAAAATGTCTAACTCTGGGCCAGACGACTATGGAGTCGTGATTCCCAAGAACCGAAAGCCACACATTTGGTAAATCCATTACACTACGCACAATAGAATTTTTTTTTGTTTTTTTTGAATAATCATGTTAAAATTAAAATGATCCCCAAATCCATGCCATTTATTATGGGTCCCCAAAAAATCAAACTAAAACCCCACAATCTAGAGGACGTGCATTGTGTTTTTTTAAATGGATGAAATTATAATGGTGAAAAATTCCATCGGACAACCGCACATTCCAAAATCTATGCACATGAACCTAAACCTGAATTAAAATCAGAATCAAGGTATGCAAAATTATTTGATATCCAATTCCAGCGATTGATATTTGTGTTATCATGTTAAAAATTTTCCTTACACGCTTTTTCTTTTTTTGCACACACGATAAAAATGGTAATTTCACCTCCCCCCAAAATAAAATAACTCTGTCCCTAGTGTTTAAAGAAAAGAATGATTAGAAGGGGTAGAGGATAGGAGTACAAAGAGGAAATTGAAAATGATAAACTTGGAACAAATTCACCTGATTTTTGAAGTTGAAGTTCATGATGCTCCAGATTACTCTTTTGATCTCTTGGGAGATGTATGCACCTCCTTGATCGAATATGTATCACCCAAAATAGTCCTCTAACAATACAAAGAAGAACAAACAAGAAAAAACAAACAACACAACAATTTATTTAAAACCAAGTATCAACATTTTTATGGGTTTCCTTTTTTTAAAATTTTAAAAATCAAATTGATGATACATTGTCTTCTTTATATTTTCTGGGTAAGGTATTACTCAGGGATCACACCACGTGACACGGATGAATACAGTGCTCCCCTTACATACACATCCATACTCATAAAAGAAGAATATGTCAAAAGTGTAAAAAATGTTTAACCTACAAAAATATAAATAAAACAAACTGATGATACATTGTCTTCTCTTAATTTTCTGGGTAAGGTATTACTCAAGGATCACACCACATGACACAGATGAATATGGTGCTCCCCTTTCATACCCATCCTTACACATAATAGAAGAACATGTCAACAGTCTAAATTTTTTTAACCTACAGAAACATAAATAAAACAAACTGATGATTCATTGTCTTCTCTTAATTTTATGGGTATAGTATTACTCAAGGATCACACCACGTGACAAGAGTGAATATGGTGATACCATATAATACCCATCCTTACTCATAAAATAAGAACTAGTCAATAGTCTGAGGTACTAATTATTTGAAATAAAACAGGAAAACCACGGGTTGCCTCTCGTGTAGCACTTTTGTTTAACATCGCTAGCTCGACATGAACCCCCTAACTTACCCAATACCAAATTTCAACATTTTTAGGACCCCATGTTTCTTCACTTCAACATGATTAATAATGTCTATCCCTTGTGGTTGGTAAGAATATTTTGAATTTGATTCATGAACAATCATATTTTCTGAAATGAATGGGAAAATCCAAGCAATGTATGAAATGGATGATCTAGTTTCCACTATAGTCTTTCCAAATACATCAATGATCATTCCAAAATTATTTGTTTCAAGAGAAGAATGAATTCCAATTGAAAGGTCATTATTATACCCTGTAAAGGGATACTTAAGAGGGGAAGGAACTAAAATGATTTTGAACTCGGTATGGATAACACAATCAGACACAGGTTGAGATTTTGAATCCAAGTCAGTTTCATTTTTCAATTTTCTCAACACAATTGGTTCCTTTTGAATAGAAGATTCAACCACCAAATTGGAAATATCAATGTTAGGAATGGGTATGGACTAAAGGTTTTTAATTTCTCTCAATGGTACAGTGAATGATGTTTTTGAAAAATCAACAATAGATTTATATGTTGGAGACTCAATCCAAGATGTCAAATTCTTCTCATTTAAATCCAAAAAAATCAATTTCCTCCTCATTTAAAGACCCTGAATTCAATTTCGTGATTCAATTCCTCTACCCCAAATTCAAATGTTTGTTCTTCAATAAATTAATGAGTGGTTTTTGGGAAACTTGACACTCCAGATAAGGTTTTATATCATACAGTTGGTGTAGGGATTAGTTCCTCAAAAGTATTAATGCATTTTAGTTCTAATCTCAAAGATGATATCTCAGAATTCATTATCTCCATTTGATTACGAAATTGTTCAATAAGTGTTTGAGGAATATAATTTGTATATGGTTGAACATCATGAAATTCCCCAATATTGATCTCCTCAACCTTCCTTGAGAGGGCTGGAAATTTATCCTTTGAATATTCATCATCCCAATGATTGTACATGTCTGCAGGTGTGTGGTAATTAGTCGAGGGTTGATCAATGAAAATTTCAAATTTATGTGCATCTGAATATTGATATTCCCTTTGATTCCAGAATGATTTTGTGACATGGTAATTTGAAAGATACTCCATTGGACAAGACATGAAGTTGGATCCTAGATTTTTAGAACACGCACAAACAGAAAGGGGTAAAGATAAGAGAGATGGGGGTTAGAATAGAGAATGTGGGGTGTGAAACGGATGATAGTGTCTAAGATATCTTACTTGGGTCCCCGGTAACGGTGCCAAAATTTGGTTGCACCAAAATTTACCATACAGGAATGCGGTCGTTGTAGTACAGATATGGGTTGAATCTGCAGGGACAAAAGAAGAAACCGAGATACACATTGATTTTGGAAGGATTTGGTTGTGGTGTGGCCAAATATTTGGATTGATTTTATTTTAATAACTACTTATTTAATCTAAATAAAATAAATCCAAAAATTCAATTACTTATTCTAAAACAATTAATGTAGATGAGTTGATACTAAGTTGTTACTAGGGTTAGATTTGATGCATTTATTTTCTTATAACATTCATTTCACTAATTCGAGAATTATCCAAAAAAATGATATAATTCCTCAGCTTCATTCACCAATTTAATCCCCACAAAATTCCAAGTCTAATCAGCAATTCACTTAGAGGATCAATTTAATTATCACTCCAAGGAATTGGATCGCACTAGCACTCAAAATGTGTCATTGTTAAAGTTGGCGAAGACGAAAAGAAAATAAATCATCAAATGGAAATATTAAAATAAAGAAATGATCATGAATTTAAGATCATAAAATAAAATCCAATATGACCCATGAAACTCCCTAGGACCAACCCATAAGCGGTTAGCCCTCCATTTATGCTATTCAAAAAATGGAAGTGGAAAGTCGACTTAAAGAAGCGGGATTGAAGAAGCAAAAATAACAACAACAAAAATGATCACTCCACTGTTGTGTGAATAAATTTCACATGATTTGGTGTGAATAAATTCACACCTTGAATAAATAGTATCAAAGTGATAAGAATAAGAAAATTAAAAGAGAATATGAAGAACTTTAATAAAGAACTAATGTGATTCAAATGACTTACATGAGAATGAAGAACTATTACGAAGGCAATTTGGCATAACAACATTACAATGAATGTAAAACTCCATGCACTCAAAATCCTCCATCCCTACTGCCTTAAATAGGAATTTTGGATGCCTTTGGCCGAGCTCCCATCATCCCATTTTCCTTTAATTAATTTTGTTGGAGAAAGGTGGGTAGACATTTAATGCATAAGATACTTTTCAACTCTTCCCTCGAAGATGCAGCCAACTTGCATCCACCGGAAAGACATGATGAAAGGGCCTTCTAGAAGGCCAAATTCAAGTGGGCCCTAGAAGCCATAAATTAATACTCGGATGTACCCTAACATCCTGTAAAATGTCATCCCAAAATAATTATTAGTTATCAAGATATGATATTAATAGTGGGCTCTTTTTCTTGGACTCATAATCTGGCCTAGAATTTCATCTTCATATTGGGACGCCTTAATCACCACCATTTTAACAATTTATTACTTGATCCAGAATGGTTATTTGTTCCTATATATGTCATCTATCTTTAAATTAAATTTGGGCTACATTGGGATTGTATTGTGTGCCCCACATTCCGATCAGTGGGATGATATTCAATCTGCCATCTCCAGAATTGTTTCCTTTCATCGCCAAATATCCCCATCATCCTTTATGAATACTGAATTTATCCCTGAATGAAAAATGCTCATATTTATGTTTATATAAACTTCACAAAATATAAAATTAAAATATGGAAAATTACATTCTTTAAAATCAGATGAAACATTGGGCCTAAATTGGTGCATATTAGGCATGAAGTGCAAAATGATGAGAATGAATGTTCAAAATTAAAATACACTAACTCAGGCCCATAAGATAAAAAATAAATAGTTAATACCCTCAAAATGTAATCAAAATATGTGTTTTTATTGGATAATTAAATATTTATTGAAAATGTGTATATATGTTCTATAAGAATTAGATTTTGACATTTTTTCATTTGTTAACTATATTTGTGGATTCAAGTGGATATAATTGATATAATATTTTAAGTAAAAAACATAGAAAAATATTTGGAGGGGAATATTAGGTACATTTTAAGAATGAAATTGCATAAGGGTTTAGTGATTTAAGTGGGAAAATTATTATGAGATACATAGGTTTTAACTTACAACCTGAGAATGTTATTCTATATGTTATATGTGTTAAACTGATTTATTAATGTTAGATCCACATTAGATTACCCATTTTAACACATATTAAAATCGATTAAAATTTAATCCATGTTATGTATAGTGGGCTGTTTTTCTGGGCCTCATAATATGGCCCAGAATTGCATCTTCAAATTGGTCCGCCATAATCACCACCATTTAGGACGAATTAGTACTGGCTCTCGAAGGATTATTTGTTCCTATATATGTCTTCTATCCTCCCATGGATTTGGGGATTCATTGGGACTGTACTGTGGGCCCCACATTCCGATCTGTGGATGATATCCTATCTATCTTCTCCAGAATTGTTCCTTTAATCGCCAAATATACCAATCATCCTCTATGAATCCTTCATTGATACAGTTATGAAAAATGTTCATATTTATGTTTATATCCATTTCCCAAAATATAAAATTATAATATGGATAATTACATTCTTTAAAATCAGATTTAAACATTGCGCATAAATTGGTGAATATTAGGCATGAAGTGCACAAATGATGAGAATGTATGTTCAAAATTAAAATCCACTAACTCAGGACCATAAGATAAAAAATTAACATTTAATAACCTTAAAATGTAATCAAAATATGTGTTTTAATTGTCTAATCACACCCCCAACTTGTGTTTTTCTTGTCCCAATAAAAATATATCTCAAAAAAATGAAATTTGAATAACCTTTTCCAAAAACATTTTAATACAAAATTATCACCCAAAGATCTAATACCAAAAAATTATGAAACAATAAAAATAATTAAAAACAAGCTATTTTCATAGGCATATCTGAAGCCCAAGCCCATTCCTTTGTTAAAATTCATTTCCATATTTCATCCAAATTCTATTAAGCCTGATGAAGTGTTGTGCATCACAATAGACATGGGGGTTCCTTTTCATTCAAAGGGAGAAAGACGGAAGTGATAGGAGGAATGAAATATTAATATTAACATGAGTATTCATTTTTTTATTTTTCTTTTTTTTTTCAATTTTCCATGGTAATTTTAATTGAACTCAATCGAGTCAACCCATGTTGCAAGTCTTTGCCGATGACTCCCAGGCTCAACGACCTTAGGGAACCAAATGAAGCTCACATACTCGAGCATCATCTCGAGTTAACTCAATAAAAAAATTCAAATTACCACAAATAGAGATAAAATGTCTAACTCTGGGCCAGACAACTATGGAGTCGTGATTCCCAAGAACCGAAAGCCACACATTTGGTAAATCCATTACACTACGCACAATTGATTTTTTTTTGTTTTTTTGAATAATCATGTTAAAATTAAAATGATCCCCAAATCCATGCCATTTATTAAGGGTCCCCAAAAAATCAAACTAAAACCCCACAATCTAGAGGACGTGCATTGTGTTTTTTTAAATGGATGAAATTTTAATGGTGAAAAATTCCATCGGACAACCGCACATTCCAAAATCTATTCACATGAACCTGAACCTGAATTAAAATCAGAATCAAGGTATGCAAAATTATTTGATATCCAATTCCAGAGATTGAAATTTGTGTTATCATGTTAAAAATTTTCCTTCCACGCATTTTCTTTTTTTGCACACATGATCAAAATGGTAATTTCACCTCCCCCCAAATTAAAATAACATTGTCCCTAGTGTTTAAAGAAAAGAATGATTAGAAGGGGTATATGATAGGAGTACAAAGAGGAAATTGAAAATGACAAACTTGGAACAAATTCACCTGATTTTTGAAGTTGAAGTTCATGATGCTCCAGATTACTCTTTTGATCTCTTGGGAGATGTATGCACCTCCTTGATCGAATATGTATCACCCAAAATAGTCCTCTAACCATACAAAGAAGAACAAACTAGAAAAAACAAACAACACAACAATATATTTAAAACCAAGTATCAACATTTTTATGGGTTTCCTTTTTTTAAAATTTTAAAAATCAAATTGATGATACATTGTATTCTTTATATTTTCTGGGTAAGGTATTACCCAGGGATCACAGCACGTGACACGGATGAATACAGTGCTCCCCTTACATATCCATCCATACTCATAAAAGAAGAATATGTCAAAAGTGTAAAAAAAATTTAACCTACAAAAATATAAATAAAACAAACTGATGATACATTGTCTTCTCTTAATTTTCTGGGTAAGGTATTACTCAAGGATCACACCACATGACACAGATGAATATGGTGCTCCCCTTTCATACCCATCCTTACACATAAAAGAAGAACATGTCAACAGTCTAAATTTTTTTAACCTACAGAAACATAAATAAAACAAACTGATGATTCATTGTCTTCTCTTAATTTTATGGGTATAGTATTACTCAAGGATCACACCACGTGACAAGAGTGAATATGGTGCTACCATTTAATACCCATACTTACTCATAAAAGAAGAACTAGTCAACAGTCTGAGGTACTAATTATTTGAAATAAAACAGGAAAACCACGGGTTGCCTCTCGTGTAGCACTTTTGTTTAACATCGCTAGCTCGACATGAACCCCCTAACTTACCCAATACCAAATTTCATCATTTTTATGACCCCATGTTTCTTCACTTAAACATGATTAATAATGTGTATCCCTTGTGGTTGGTAAGAATATTTTGAATTTGATTCATGAACAATCATATTTTCTGAAATGAATGGGAAAATCCAAGCAATGTAAGAAATGGATGATCTAGTTTCTACTATAGACTTTACAAATACATCAATGATCATTCCAAAATTATTTGTTTGAAGAGAAGAATGAATTCCAATTGAAAGGTCATTATTATACCCTGTAAAGGTATAATTAAGAGGGGAAGGAACTAAAATGATTTTGAACTCGGTATGGATAACACAATCAGACACATGTTGAGATTTTGAATCCAAGTCAGTTTCATTTTTCAATTTTCTCAACAAAATTGGTTCCTTTTGAATAGAAGATTCAACCACCAATTTGGAAATATCAATGTTAGGAATGGGTATGGACTGAAGGTTTTGAATTTCTCTCAATGGTTCAGTGAATGATGTTTTTGAAAAATCATCAATAGATTTATATGTTGGAGACTCAATCCATGATGTCAAATTCTTCTCATTTTAATCCAAAAAAATCAATTTCCTCCTCATTTAAAGACCCTGAATTCAATTTCGTGATTCAATTCCTCTACCCCAAATCCAAATGTTTGTTCTTCAATAAATTAATGAGTGGTTTTTGGGAAACATGACACTCTAGATAAGGTTTTATAACATACAGTTGGTGTAGGGCTTAGTTCCTCACAAGTATTAATGCATTTTAGTTCTAATCTCAAAGATGATAACTCAGAATTCATTATCTCCATTTGATTACGAAATTGTTCAATAAGTGTTTGAGGAATATAATTTGTATATGGTTGAACATCATGGAATTCCCCAATATTGATCCCCTCAACCATCCTTGAGAGGGCTGGAAATTTATCCTTTGAATATTCATCATCCCAATGATTGTACATGTCTGCAGGTGTGTGGTAATTAGTCGAGGGTTGATCATTAAAAATTTCAAATTTATGTGCATCCGAATATTGATATTCCATTTGATTCCAGAATGATTTTGTGACATGGTAATTTGAAAGATACTCCATTGGACAAGACATTAAGTTGTATCCTAGATTTTTAGAACACGCACAAACAGAAAGGGGTAAAGATAAGAGAGATGGGGGTTAGAATAGAGAATGTGGGGTGAGAAACGGATGATAGTGTCTAAGATAACTTACTTGGGTCCCCGGTAACGGTGCCAAAATTTGGTTTCACCCAAATTTACCATATAGGAATGCGGTCGTTGTAGTACAGATAGGGGTCGAATCCGCAAGGACAGAAGAAGAAACCGAGATACACATTGATTTTGGAAGGATTTGGTTGTGGTGTGGCCAACTATTTGGATTGATTTTATTTTAATAACTACTGATTTAATCTAAATAAAATAAATCCAAAAATTCAATTACTTATTCTAAAACAATTAATGTAGATGAGTTGATACTAAGTTGTTACTAGGGTTAGATTTGATGCATTTATTTTCTTATAACATTCATTTCACTAATTCAAGATTTATCCAAAAAAATGATATAATTCCTCAACTTCATTCACCAATTTAATCCCCACAAAATTCCAAGTCTAATAAACAATTCACTTAGAGGATCAATTTAATTATCACTCCAAGGAATTGGATCGCACTAGCACTCAAAATGTGTCATTGTTAAAGTTGGCGAAGACGAAAAGAAAATAAATCATCAAATGGAAATCTTAAAATAAAGAAATGATCATGAATTTAAGATCATAAAATAAAATCCAATCTAAACCATGAAACTCCCTAGGACCAACCCATAAGCGGTTATCCCTCCATTTATGCTATTCAAAAAATGGAAGTGGAATGTCGACTTAAAGAAGCAGGATAGAAGAAGCAAAAACAACAACAACAAAAATGATCACTCCACTGTTGTGTGAATAAATTTCACAGGATTTGGTGTGAATAAATTCACACCTTGAATAAATAGTATCAAATTGATAATAATAAGAAAATTAAATGAGAAGAAGAAGAACTTTAACAAAGAACTAATGTGATTCAAATGACTTGCATGAGAATGAAAAACTATTACGAAGGCAATTTGGCATAACAACATTACAATGAATGTAAAACTCCATGCACTCAAAATCCTCCATCCCTGCTGCCTTAAATAGGAATTTTGGATGCCTTTGACCGAGTTCCCATCATCCCATTTCCTTTAATTAATTTTGTTGGAGAAAGGTGGGTGGACATTTAATGCATAAGATACTTTTCAACTCTTGCCTCGAAGATGCAGCCAACTTGCATCCACCGGAAAGACATGATGAAAGGGCCTTCTAGAAGGCCAAATTCAAGTGGGCCCTAGAAGCCATAAATTAATACTCGGATGTACTCTAACATAATGTAAAATTTCATCCCAAAATAATTATTAGTTATCAAGATATGATATTAATAGTGGGCTCTTTTTCTTGGACTCATAATCTGGCCTAGAATTTCATCTTCAACTTGGGATGCCTTAATCACCACCATTTTAACGAATTATTACTTGATCAAGAATGGTTATTTGTTCCTATATATGTCATCTATCTTTCAATTAAATTTGGGCTACATTGGGATTGTATTGTGTGCCCCACATTCCGATCAGTGGGATGATATTCAATCTGCCATCTCCAGAATTGTTTCCTTTCATCGCCAAATATCCCCATCATCCTTTATGAATACTGAATTTATCCCTGAATGAAAAATGCTCATATTTATGTTTATATAAACTTCAAAAAATATAAAATTAAAATATGGATAATTACATTCTTTAAAATCAGATGAAACATTGGGCCTAAATTGGTGCATATTAGGCATGAAGTGCACAAATGATGAGAATGAATGTTCAAAATTAAAATACACTAACTCAGGACCATAAGATAAAAAATTCATAATTAATACCCTCAAAATGTAATCAAAATATGTGTTTTTATTGGATAATTAAATATTTATTGAAAATGTGTATATATGATCTATAAGAATTAGATTTTGACATTTTTTCATTTGTTAACTATATTTGTGGATTCAAGTGGATATAATTGATATACTATTTTAAGTAAAAAACAATGAAAATATTTGGAGGGGAATATTAGGTACATTTTAAGAATGAAATTGCATAAGGGTTTAGTGATTTAAGTGGGAAAATTATTGTGAGATACATAGGTTTTAACTTACAACCTGAGAATGTTATTCTATATGTTATATGTGTTAAAATGATTTATTAATGTTAGATCCACATTAGATTACCAATTTTAACACATATTAAAATCGATTAAAATTTAATCCATGTTATGTATTTTAATAAAAAAATATAAAATTGAAATATTGGTTATTTAGCTACACTAATTAATTTTTTCTCAATGCATTCATATTATAACAAAATTTGTTTGTTACCTATATATATATTTAAAAAAAATTACATCTATTCTTACCTTTCAATTCAATAACAATATGTTAACAGTTATATAATTATCTATAGTTTACTGTTATTTAATATCTCATGTGATGCAAGCTATCAAACACATTATGTTATAAATAAAATATATATTTTAAAATATAAGGTTGATATATTAATCTTATATGGATTTTCCAAATTCTCTTAAATAGTATTCCTAAAATTCATTGATTATATAAGTGAATAAATGTATTTTTTTGATGTTGTAATATTGCATTTATAAAAATTTAGATTCTTGTATCATTATCACATCAAATACATAAATAATAAGTATTTTTTTAGATCCTGGTGCATGGTTTTGGGGTATTATATTTTGTATCAGAGTAGGGTTTAGATAAATTTATATGATAGGATATTATTGTATTGAACTAGTTTTTGTTATGAATATTTTAGCGTTTAGATTTTTGATGTAAGTGAATATATTCAAAAGATATGGGATATGACGATTTTGTAGATACCATACAATCTAAGATGAAATTATATAGGAATCATAATAATTTATTTCCTTGAATACTGAAATAGTGGAATGAGTGAGTATTGTTTTAAATGTAAATTCAATATGGTGTAATTTAATATCTTTTTTTATAAAAAATTTCCTTGAAAATAATTTATTTAATCCTTAATAGGGAAAACATTTCCTGTTTTCAGCTAAATTATGAATTAACGAAATTATTATATTACATAGAATTTAAATTTTGGGATAGGAAATTAAAAGATTAAAAAATAGTTAAAAAATAGAAGGATGTAGGCCTCAAAAAACCCTATAGTCCCTTCTAAAAGACATGAAATATCTATTAAGAAGTCAAGATCACACAATTTTGAAACATTCTCAAAAATAATAATTTCTTGAAAAAATTATTTATATAATTTATCAAACACCCACTACATACATTAAAATCTCCATGGATCATCAATTTTCTATGATCAAATTCTAAGAACCCAACTCTCTCATATTTCTCTACAAGGGAGGTATCTTTAGGGTATATTCAAATATTTCTACTTATCACAAAAGTATCAAGAATATAATGAGTTTTCAATATATTCAAGAGAGGAAGGGAATCATTTAGCTTACATGTATTTAATTTTTGCTTTTTTATTTTTGAAAAAATAGATAATATTTTTGGAAAAACCATATTTCCGAATTTCTGAAATATATTATCAAAATATTATATAGAAAAAAATGTTTTTTCTAATTTTATAAAAATATACATCAAACATGATTATTTTGAAAATAAATTTTACCATTTTCATAAATTTTATTCAAATTATAAGATTTGTATTTGGATAAGTGATGTGAAATAATTTTATAATACCTCAAAACGTTATTTCAATTAATGAACCATCACTCATTGGGAATGAAAAAAAATGACAATTAAGGGGTAATATAGTATTAAAATGATTAGTATATATTAATTTAATATATGTTAAAATACACAAATTTTCATGGAATATTATTATTCCTTACATGGTATGATGAAATATGAAAATTAACATTAAATATGGACATAATGATTATATAATTGAATGCTGTAATGTTTCCATTATTCAATGTAACCGATAATTAAAACTCATATAGTGAAATA
The DNA here is from genome assembly GCA_963277665.1 of Viscum album. Classification (NCBI taxonomy): domain Eukaryota; kingdom Viridiplantae; phylum Streptophyta; class Magnoliopsida; order Santalales; family Viscaceae; genus Viscum; species Viscum album. The sequence goes on from OY728159.1 coordinate 1,872,536,552, forward strand.
TTTCATTGTGCAATAGAATATAACATCCTAAAATTTTTATTTATATATTCATGTATACCATCCATGATCAAATAAATTAATGAATTAAAACTAACTGATAAACATTTAAATAAAACATGGATACCCAGTTTAAAGAATATTATATCACAATCTATTATTAGTATGGGTAATGTAATACAATGATGATATTGATAAGTACAATAATAATGTGATAGTAAATGAAGATAGAAATAGAAAAAATAAATTTAAGAAATCCTCTTCATTATTATCCATTAAAATAACTCCTATGATGATGATTATATAGAGAATGCATAAAATAGAAATATTGGTACTATTTTGTGAGTAATGTGAGAGATAAGATGCATCATTATATAATGAATGATTTTGTGATCATTTAATTTGGTAATGGTGTTGTGGATAATATATCCTTGAGTGAAGATAATATTGACTCTTCTCATATAAGGGAATATATACAAGATAAATCAACATAAAATTTTTATATTCAAAAAGAATTACATTAATTTAATTATAACCTAGAAATAATATATAGATAGATGTTTATTTATATGATCACATTAAAAAATTTATTGCATAACCAAATCTGTATTTATAAGATATTATTTAATTGAATATTTATATGTGGATAATATATATTATCAATGATTTCAAATTATTTGATATATGACAGTAAATGAATTTTATAAGAGTATAAATATTAATTTTCAAAATATACTAATTTAACCTAATTTTTTTTAAAAAACTATTTAATTACACATGAAATATATATTTATGAAAGTAAATATAACAATAAAAAATTATTTTGAAAATAAGTAAACAAATTAGATGATTCTTTTTAATGATAAATAAATGATAAATATTATATATTATATATGAGTAGGTAATTGATTTTATATTTTAGAAATGATGTAATTAATTTTAAATGTCAGTATAGTCATAGAGATCATGTTATATTATAAAAACTAACTCATGTAATGGTAGGACTAATCCTCCCTCCTCAGGTAAGGGTAGATAATATTACTCTCATAAGTGATGATACCAGACTTTTGGTTTACCTCAATGTGGATATCCAGCTCAGATAAGGGTAGATACATACTCAATACTATTTTAAAGGGAAATCAATATCATCATAGAAATCCAGTATCTTATTCACATTAAGTATAACCATAGAGAAATGGAAAGTGTCCTAGAATGTGTTAGTGATGAGATTAGTATCATGGGAGCACATTAAAGTTGAGGTGGATAAGGCTTATTGGATGAAAAATTGACAGGGAAACAATATGGGATGTGGGAGAGCAATGGATACCATAAATCTTCCATGTTCAGCTTAGTCATGAATAAATTAATGATGGAATGTGTGATAGATCAACAGATTGATATTGAATAGGCATAGTGGGTACTATTCCTCAATAAAAATATATATTCTTATATGATTTATTTTAAACACTATCAAACATTATCAACCACTTAGCTTATATTGTAGGGAATTGTTCATGTGGATCACTCGATATGAAACTTACGATCTCATCATGAAACACTTGATCTCATTTATATTTGTGGTCACGGTGAGAATAGGATCAATGGGTATTATATTCAGAGGTATCTTCTTAGTGAACACATGTCATGAGGGTATATGCAATCATGTGAATGTGGATCGATAATAATGGATTATATCTATAATTGTGATAATATAATTAATGGAAAACATGTAGTAGCCTCTTATAGTTTTCATTTAATTAGGTTTCAAATTAATTATTTATTTATAAAACATTATTAGAGATGGAATATTTTATGTGGTGGGTGATGCTGATTAGGAAACATGAATTTAAAGACAACTGTAATAAGGCAAATTTAGAATCCATGAATATTTATATATGTTCACATCAACTTCACATGCAAATGAATAATAACTAAAATATTATGGTATAACCCTAAATATTAGTATGGACTTTGGGTTATAAATTTTATGCCTTCATTCACTCTTTTTACGAAAATCGATGGCCTTGGTTCTATCATATCATGTTTTCATCCTTCCAGATAACAAACTTCCAGTTTCTAATCATTAATAGTTGTCTTTGTGTCTATCTATAAAGAGAATCATTAATGGTTATTTCAATAGAGATCAACAAGTAGTTATGGATGGGGTACTATATAGATGTATTCTATAGGGTTTTAGCTAGATGTATATTAAATATAGGTAATGGATTTTATACTTATTTTAAAATTTTAATGTGTTTATCTATTTTAATTTTTAAGATTTCTTAAAAACAAATCTAAACTTATGAACGCCATTTTAGATTTAAAATCACCTCCCAAAAATATTATTTATAAATTGGAAGTTAAGGAGTTCCAACATTGGTTTTCATTGTATGTTAATGGAGTTTAAATACTTCCTAAAAAATTAATTTAACCTTTAATTTATTTCATATTGAATAATTTTCATCCTCAATCTTTTTCATTGAAAAACATATTTGTTTCAAAATTAAATTTTATTCATAATCTAGATTAATGTTTGTATTTTAGGTGGTATCTATATTTTTATGGTCAATAAAATTTACATCGCTTATTTTTTGTTTATTTATTTCTCAAAATTATTATTTTCGATGATTTAATAAAAAAACTATTTCATTGCAATGATTTTATTTTAATGTTTTATTTTAATCATTTTTTTCTCTGGGATAAATGGGGAATGTTTGAGGTGAATTTTATGATGATTAAAATTTAAAGATATTAAAAGTTATAAAATTATACCTGGGAATTTTTTCATGAAATGAGAAATATATTAGTGAACCAAACCCATAAGTAACGTAGTCTACTATGTGATGGCTGTGTCCATTAAAAATATACAACACATTGGGTAATGATGTTGAAGTTAATTAGATATATGATATTACTTCTAATATATTAAAATTATTTTAATATGTGATTCCATTATGATAGGATTTTATAATTATTATCTAAAGGATGTAATGTTTGTAATATACAAGATAACTGGGTGAATTTTAGTTTAAATTTTTCAATTTGTTTTTTAAACCTCATGATTTCTGTTGTCCAGATTTATGAAATATCGACCAATTCAAAATCATGAGTAAAAATTGTGCACTGATAAAAAATATAAACCAAAAAAAATAGGGTACAAAAAATTGAAATTTGATTATCGAATGTTTATGATAAGATAAAAATTAATCATGAATTTAACATTTGAACACAAAGATAATTCGAAAAAGGATACAAAGAAAATTTTAAAGAACATATTGAATGTTGGTTAATAATATAAATACTTTTGAAAGGATTTTATAATACCACATGATATATCCTTATTGGTATAGAATTATGTGGACATGAGATTATGTATTCTAAATTTTTTCCCTATTATAATTTCCTATATCTTTCTAATTCATAATTCCTTGAATTCACCAATTAAGAAGTATAGTGTTCCTACCATGACCACCATTTTAGCCTAGATACAGAATCCCTCAATCACACAAGATCTATAAATCCATTATCATTACATTTGTGAAATCTTTAATCATAAAGGATTGTAAAATTAACAACTGCAGTAAAGATATTGAGATGTTTATGTTAAAAACTCACAAGATTTAGATCTTGTTGAAGAAACCTATAAATAAAAATTATTACATGGATTAGAAGAACTCTTTAAAACAAGTAATATAATGAAATAAAAACTACCAAAAATCAATTAAACTAATATATTATTGTTTTTATGATAGATCAAGTGAATATATATTTATATAGAACATTTTTACAAACAAAAATGGCTAAATTCCTTAAATCTTATAGTATTTTTTATCATTATATACAACAACTTCATCATCTTTTGATTAACATAGCATTTCACTTTGTTCACCAAAGAGTTTTTCTAGAACTGATAAATTTCTCTTAAATATGGTTGGTGTAATATTTTATGAAATTTATTCTCTCTATATTTTCATAAAATCAGTTATTTTATTATTTATTTAATTTAGCATCACATTATTTAAAAAATAAATATAATCTTTCAGTATTTTTATGTTCATTGTTATTCAAGTTTCAAGAAATTTAGTTTACTAAATTAAAAAAACAAAAATAATGATTAAGATTAATAAAATTCATATGATGTTTTTAAAAATAATAATAATAAAATATGGGTGATTACTCAAAAATACCCCTTCTGTAATTCCATAAACACATAACTAAAATTGAAATGATTGAATGATTTTTATGGAAAACTTCTACTGAATCTATGATTTGTGAGTTTTTTTATATAGTTAAAAATAATTGAAAATAAACTCATTATCCATAAAAAAATATATAATATAAGGTTATAATACTAAAACATTTCCACTTTAATTTATCATTTTTATTTTTACCTTTCTCAATTTTTCATATATATCCTGCTTTATGGTTATAAAAAAAATAATGTTGAGTATATCAGATAAAAAGAATTTCAATATTTTTTTATAGTTGGATTTTCATCTTAATTGAATTGATATCATTAAAATAAAATTTTCATAAACAAATTTATAAAATATAAAATCATAAAATTAAAAATAAAATCATATATTAAAAAAAATACAATAGGAAATTAAAATATTATTTTTCTTAAGAATTAGAAAACCATATGTTTTGGCTTCTACATATACTTTTGTAACCATTGATATTTACGAAATCCATTTAAAATGGTTGAAAATTTATTAAAAATGATTAAAAATTAAGAGATATTAACTTACATGAGTTTATTTACATTGATATTATATTTATTAATATAATTATAAATTTTAAGGAATCTACATATCTTCCTATCTTATAATATTAATTAGGTTTTATAAAATGAAATAAAAATGAAGACATGATGTAATAATTGAAAAATAGAATAAATACAAATGGAAAAAAATTAATAAAAAATTATAAAATACCTATGATAAATTGAAAACCCAATGAAATATAAATTATGGAAGGAAATAAAATAAATTAAAATCAAAAATTGATGAATAAAAAATACAACCTTTCTCACCTGATGAATTTTTAATGATAGCAGAATATTTCAAAAACAAATTAATTAAAAATAACAATATTTTAAACAATTAAAACATATTTTTAATGTATTTTAACCAATAAAAATTTAATGGTTTTGAAAAAATATTATCAGTATGATTTAATGATTCAATAAAGTCAATAATTTTATTTTTTTTCTGTGTGTGATGACAAATATAATGGGTTCTTACATCTATTTTTTATCATGAATGATGCATTGTGTTCCTAGACATATAGATATAATTATTATTATTACAAAGTATTGTAGTTTTAGTGAGACAAAATCCAAATTTTATGAGTGTCAATTGCATCCACAACCCTTGAGAATAACATCTACTAGTTTTTACAAAGTAATATTCAGTAGTAAAAAGTGATACAAAATGTTATTTCTTGCTATACTATAGAACTAATGAATATAATAAGAAATGAAATTTTTTCAATGACCTTTTTCTATATAATATAAAATCTTCAATGTCAGTATCTGTGTATATTATTTGAACAAATTCATTTTGAGAATAATTAAATAAAGAAAACTCAAAATTTTCTTTAAGGAAATTACAAATACATTTTCTATGTTTCAAATAATATTATTTTTTATTTACTTGAAACATCACACATAATCATATTTCAAACATAGTTCCTAGAATACATTATATGGGATATTGTAAAATTATAGCCATACATCTATAAATATTTTGATCTAATTATTTATCAAATTCCTTAAGATCATGTTTGATAGATGTTTCTTCCAGAGTACTTTTATACAATAGAATTTTATAAACCAAAAAGTTCAATTAGAAAAAGCCATTTCAAGATCATTTTTCATTTTATTTGGTGAACTATTAAATTTTTTTGTGTTAAACTAGAAGTAATAAAATCATTATAAGTTTTAACGAATGTGATATCTTCAAAATCGTTCTTTTTGAAAAAGATCAGATCTGTACTCCCATTGAATAAATTATTTTGAAGTAAATAATTTGTTAGTCTATAAAAACATGTTCATGATGCCTGTATAAGTCCATAGAGTGATCTATAAGTTTAAATATATTTTATATAAATTTAATTTCATCTAATAGAAGTGGTTTTTTCAAATATATATCCTCTTGAATGTATACATTATTAAAATAAATATTATCATCTCTTTGTAATAAAGAAAAATTCAAATGTTCGGAAAATAATTATAATATTCTGATAGATTCCACTATTGAAATAGGTGAAAAGGATTCATAATAATCTATTCCTTCCCATTAACAGTAATAATTGGAAACAATTCATTCATTATTCCTAACTATAGACCCATTTTATTCACATTAGATTGTAATACCCATTTTAATAAAATTATAAAAACCATTTGATCCGTCGACTATAGTCCAAAATTTATTCTATTCAAATTTATTATGCTCTTTTTTTATATACCATACCTACAATTAATTATATATAACAACATTATTAGTTTTTGGGTCAAATTTTGATAAGAATGCATGATTTCTATATTGATTTTTAATTGAACATTTAGGTTTAAATTATTGAATTACATCACCAATATTATTAAAAGTAGTGTGAATTCATAATATCAACATGTTCTTAGGTAATGATTTATATTATTTTTCAACTATTGGATGTATATATTCAATTATACATAATTATTAAAATTTAAAATCTTATTCTTAATATTTTATAGAAATTATTATTAATATTATTAAATTATATTATTTTAAACTAATAAGATAATTTTAAAAAAATCATCCAAAGGATAAAAATGTTGTTCTTTTAAAATAAAGCATCAGCTGCTTAAAAATTTATATGAACCATTTATTCGATAAAAATTGTTTTTATTAAAAACATGATAAGAATTACAAGTTCTAGAATAAACAATAATAATTCATTTCTCATACTTAGAGTAAAATTTATATAATGTATTTTTTATTACTCCAAAAAAATATTTTACACTCAAATACCCAAAATTAATAATTTCATAGAAATATTCTGATCGATAAATCATAATTATTGTTATTAAATAATGTCCGATGAAAGACATAACTTCAAGTATAAAAATTAGTACCCAAAATCTGAAACAAAAAAATTCCTGTAAAAGTTTACCCAGTTAAATAATTTTCAGCAATATTTTAACGGTTTATATTTCTTCATTCAATTACACCATCATACAATCATGTTTTAGGTTTTGAAAAATTATATGTAATGTAGTTTTTACTTATTTGTTTTTCAAAATATAACTCCATAAACTAAAATCCATGCTCACATTGAGTTGAAATAAAAAAGTATATTTTACTCATTTAAAATGGAAGTATAATGAACCATAAAATTATTACGGTCAATAGATTTTAATGCGAGAAAACAAAACCTATGTTTATATATTGTAATCACCAACCATGACATACATGTAGTGTTTCCCCAAAATAATTTTAGTTTGTGTTTGACCAAATAAATATGTGTACACAAAGTATAAATATTTTGATGTTAAGATTTAACTTTTAGGTATAAAACTAGAGCTATGGTTCTTATCAAATTGACATGGATTACATAATTTTTTTGATTAAAACATATGTTCTAACATGTCACTAGCATGTCCATTCCTCTAGGGTTTGGATAAATTATAAAAGTTATTATGATATAATATCCATTCTTACATCGAAGATTAATATTCATTTTCAATTAAACATGGTAATTTCTGATAACTGGTTTATTTTATTTCAATAGTCTACAATCTAGCATTCATATCAAAAAATAATATGAAATTTCCTTCTTAAATTAAGAATATACAATTATCATACATGAATATAAAAACCTAACCCACATCACATAATATAATAATGCTGATAAGGTTTTTCCATAAAACTAATCCCATATAAAGAATTTGAAATTAATGATTATATATGAAAATATAAATCACTAATTGTAATGATTTTATTCTATGTGTTGTCTCAAAAAGTGAGAAATCGTAATATATATATATTTTCTAATTCAAAATTTTGGACATATCTCCTATATTTTTTCGAGAACATCAACCATCCATACACAATATGTTTTTGGTTTCTAGTACATAGTGTCTTTTTCGGGAAAAAATATTCTTGTCACCTAAACTGGATTGGGTCCAGTTTTGTTAAAAAATAAAATTTCAAAAGCCCACAACATTCAAAATAAATTGTACTGAATAGGTGAATTTTATCTAAGAATAAAAAATTTACGATAAAATATATATTGAACACAATTTAAAGATAAATATTTATTCCAGTGACCTTCCCTTTGACATTTAGTTAAAAAGTGGTTCACTTTTAAGAATTAATTAATTTGATGAAAAATTATTTTATTGGTTGTAAAACTAATTCCATTAGTTTTTAATGATTCATGAGGGATTTTTATGGACCCATTTATTGGAAATACATGTAATTATTGAGTAATTCTATCATAATATATTAGGACTATTGTGATGATATTCAATAAATTACATGAAAGTGGTGGTGGATGAAGGATCATTATGTCTATCATTTTACTAAATTTATGAGGCCTTGTGATTTATCCATAACTTTTTGAGAAGGATTTAGATGATTTTGAGACAAAGTGGATAGCTATATAAAATTAATTATTCATTTTTAAAATTTATTTAATGGTATTAAATTACCTATGTAAGGGTAACCCAGGGGTATATAAGGAAATTCATTACTACATACGATTATCAAAGGATACATATGTTTATAATGTGGTTTATACTACCTACCTAGGGGTACATCGTGAAATTTATAAAATATCATAGGTCTCTCAATAAAGGTAGTTCATTGCATAGTCGTTTTCATATCAGGTTGGAAGTATGTGTAAGGGTATTTGGTCATCAATGTATGTTACAAACAGTGTGATGGAGATTTTTTAATGGTCTATTGTGACATATGTAAGGATAATTACAGTTTAAAAACCTTTTTAAGGGTTGTTCCTAGTTACATAATGGTGGAAATCTCAATTAATGGTTAATACCATATTGAATTATGGTTGATCACTCATGTAAAGGGTGATCCTAGATAGTTTAAGGGATAATACCTTCTCGCGCAAGTGTATAACACTCAATTAAAGGTTATTAAACTCCTATATAATGGAAATCCAATTGTTGCATAAGGTTAATGTGTAATATAGACAACCCATATAATGTAAAAAGTAACTAGCTTAAGGGTATTACAAAATATAAGATACATAACTGTTATGAGATACTTGCATGTGCTACTACCTGGAATGATGTTTCCATGTATGACATGGTTTGGAATTCTTCCTACATGAATGCTAAAAATACTATTAGAGGATTACCATGATATAAAACCACTGGGTATAATAAAATAGGGTTTCAATCATGAAATGAGATCACATGGTGAAAAATAATGGAATCATTTTTTATGAGAGGAGACGAATGCCTTTGGATTATAGATACATTCATTCAGATTCTATTGCATGATTTTTAATTTGGTGAATATGAAAATACATTTCCTCAAGTATATAATTACACAAAAAGTTGTTTTATCCTCATTGATAGTGATAATTTTTATTCATTATTTTGATTCATAATTCAGTGCATAAATAAGATAATGATAACATGATTATTCATTAACCATGTGAAGATGAAAGTAGAATACCCAAATTATTTCTTTTTCTAATTTGAGGGATTATGGAAATATTTATAGAATAATTAACAGGAAATTAATGAGTTATTACTATGGGTTTTAATCATGAAATAATACTAAGAATAATAAGGAGTTAATGAATTTTCGTTGTGATGAAATCATTAGATGATTTCAATGAAGAATATCATGATATATGATTGTATTTTTTCCTAGATCATATATTTTTATATATCACATGAAATATGAATAGATTCTTGAGTCTTAAAATATTATGATGAATATTTTACTGGGAATTCATATTATATTATATGATAAATTAACTAGGGATTGGTTGACTGTTTTTAATGATAATAGACTTCTATCAAACATCATGGTGTTACCATAATTCTAATATGTATATATTGAATGAAACATCATTTAAAACAACGTTCACAATAATTATTTAATATATAAATGTTTTATGAATGTATAATACAAATTGTTTAGATTGGGACAACTCATCTAATTTTAAGAGTGATTGATACATATAGTATCAAAGAGATGACTGTTATGTGATTATAGGAGTTCTATGAAATATACATATATAAGTATTAAAATAAGTTTAGGTGAATTTAAATAACCCTTAATATGATGAAGGTTTTCAATACTACATGTAAACTTCAATGTATCTAGTAATGATATTGAGGGATTTGAAATAAGAAAAACTGATCTCATAGGCTTGTGGGGTTATACTATCATCTTGAAGGTTCATGATATTTCTAGATGCGTATGAACTCATAAGAAATATTTCAATTGGTGATGAATGTTGAATGATGTAATAATTTTTTTATAGAAGTAGAAGATTTCTCTAGGGTTATTGTAGTGTAGTAAAGTAACATAATGGGATTCTTCATAGGTCATACTATAATAGTCTTTGTTTGTAATCACTTGTTTGATAGTGAAGAATCATTGATGGGGGTCTCAAAAATATTTCAAGGTGTAGGATTTATAAAAAATATGGTAAATCTATTGGTGGATATTATATCAACTATTATAATGTCACATCAGGGGACAACGAGAGATAATAATGAGTGGATATGTAAACATAACAAGTTTAATTAGTTTAATAATAAATAATGATAATTTGTAATGAAATAAACCACTACTTTGGTCCCCCTCTTAGTGGTTCATCGGGTTAGGGACCCTACAAGTGATATCAATGAATAGTCCCAACAAATAAAAAAATTGGTTGTATTTTTGGAAATAAATTTTCACGTGTTCCAATAAAATTATATTCCATTACAATAAATATATTTATTCTAACAAAAAATTATTATAAGGAAATCGAGATAATATTTTTATAAAAATAGTAAATAAAATAATATCAGAATAAAGAAGAAATTTTTGATGTAAAATTTTTCCTAGGGATGTAATATGGGTACTCTAAAATATGTGTTGTGAATTGTAACTTAAAAACATTAACTAACTATTTTCCGATGAATAAGTTTTATGTGGACTATTTTTTTATTGTACAGATTAATTAAGGGATTGGAGTAAATATATTAAATGAAATAAAATTATAAACTAAAAAATATAGTAAGTACAAATAAAATAAATTTTTCATATTTTCTTGGAAGTATAATATATCAATTGAAGATGAAAATTTCAACACAACGACATTTAAAAAGATAACACTTAAGATATTTGAAACAATACATGGAGAATTGGTTAAAAAATCAATTAATAATTTCAAAAATATGTTATAATACTATATGATTTAACATTAGTAGTAAATAATTCTGTTTAATTGAATTTCTGTATCACCAATTTTGAACATATTATATTTTACTTTGCCTTTTTATCCTCATAATCCCTCAAATGAACCTTTCAGTATGTATATTGTTCCAGTACTAAATATATTTTCATCCATGTAATAAAAGAAGAAAATCACATCGGATAAACAAATTATCATCCTGCATATCGGTGGAATATCTATATTATAAGGATATTTTAATGATAATTATAATATAAGTAATAATATCTTTAAATTAATTACTCACAAGACAAAAATAATAGTAAATAAACTCTTAAATTATAATAATTAAACTAACCAGAAGCACTTCTGGACACATAAAATAACACGAATAAGAAATGAAAAAAAATTATAATAAATCTATATTATAATTAATTAAAATTCTAAAAGTATGAATATATTCATGGACTATGTCATAATAATATTCAATGGTTTAATTCCTAAATTATAAGAGTCACTTGTAACAACATCAATAAAAATTCATCAGTAGTGACAAAAATAAGAATTTTGCTTTATCTAACAATAATTCTACCCATCATCAATGAAGTGATCATAAATGAGATTGATTAAATAAATATATAAAGTTTATATTATGATATTTTGGACAAAATTCATTATGTTTTTTTGGATTTTTTTATAACAATACATTGTTTAACAAGTGAATGTACTATATAAGTATTTTTTGAAGTCTATAATTTTATATATTAAAATTTATTTCAATAAAATATTAAAAAATAATATTATGATTATGTAAAATAAAGAACATATGATGTATATTAAGATTTCTATAAAAATTAAAGGAAGAGATCCATTGACATAATAAGAATTAACTAGTTAAGTTAGGAATTTATGATTTTAGAATTACTTAATTATGTTATTCCACTATGAGTGAATATGAGTGATGAATATAATTATCCAAAACATTTATATGTTTTAATGATTAATTCTATTATTTTGAATGTAAATATTTTTACTTTATGTTTTATGGAATGTTTTTCATATTTAAAAGGTAAATGTTTTTTTGAATAAAAATTTTTCTCATGGGATTTCACGGTTTTTTTATAAGATACTTTTATGATTTTTCATTTCTTAAGAAAATGTTATATAGAATGTTTTCATAATAGAAAATGATTTTATGATTTAAGGGTATGTTTTATGCATGATCAAAGATAATTAAATAATGTAAATCGATTTTCAATGGGTTTTTTATAAATGTATTAATGATTTTTATATGTATTATATACACTATACAAGTATTTTTCCCCATCCCATGTTTTCAAATGTTTTTAAAATGTATTAAAGATTATTATGAATGATTATGAATACTTTATTTTGATATTGAAAAAAGAAAAATTCTATTATTTAATGATTATGATTTTGTGGAAAAAATGCACCTAATGCAGAACTGAGGTTTTTTATATATCAGTTTTGTTATATATCTAAAACTATAAGCCTAATAGTTTTTGGATATGTATGTGACTCACTATTTCATTTTGTGGCTATAATAATGTATGGTTATAATTGAGTCACATCTGTTAGTATAAAGCTAGTATGAAAAATATATAATAATAGAATCTGATCCATGAGTGTTTTTATGGAATTATAGTTGGTATCTGAGTAAAGTTTAGATAAATTTAGAGGTTATGATATTATTAGTATATTATAGTTTTGGTTTTGTGGATTTTGGAGATTTGATTTTTATATAACTGAAAATATTATTAGGATAAGGTAAAGATATATTTTAAATATTCCATCTAATATAGGGCGTGACTAGTAGGATATATAAGAATTTAATGATCTGAATTATTTAAAAATAGGAAAAAATGATGATTATTTTATAGGTAATATTCTTTACGGTGTAATTTATTATGATTTTCCAGGAAAAATTGTCATTACCAAAATTTAAGTTACCATAACAAATAAAAATATTATATTTTATATGATAAATTTTGTAGTAAGAAATTTATCATTTTTTATACAATTTAAATTCTAGGATGTGTAATTGAAAGGTTAAAATATTTTTTTAGATGAATGGATAATGATCTCAAGCAACACATTTCTTCCATTACGAATGAAATACTTGTAATCATTATTGTGAAGTAGAGATAATGAATTTTTTTAATGCATCTAAAATATATAATTATATTACACATAGTTATATAATTAATCAAACACATTTTTTATACTATAGAATCTATGTGGGTTATATATTTTTTATGATCAAATGTTGAGATACGAATTCTCTCATCTCTCCCTACAAAGGATTTTTGAAAATGGTACTTCCAATTATTTCACATTATCGAAAAAGTAAAAGGAAAATAATTATTTTTCAATAGATATAAGAGTGGGATACCATCATGCATCTTTTATGTATTTAATTTTTACCTCTTAATTTTTATATAAATTGATTATATTTTTTAAAAACAACATCTTAATATTTTTAAAGTTAAAAATTTCATATTATTCTAAAAAATCATGTTCTTTCTAATGTCTGGTGACTATACACCAAACATGATTAGTTTTTAATGGAATTTAATTATTTTTTCCAGTATAGTCCACATTGAATTCTTTTTATTTTTAGAAATTATGTTAAATATATTGAGAATTCATGTAATATTTTTTTCTATGTATGTTCCATTACTTCAAGAATGATAATGAAATTGAGATTGAGAGGTAACATGGTATATGTATGCTCATTTCATAGTATATAAATTTAATGAAAAATATTATTTGACTATGATTGAAAGAATGTTATGAATCATTGTCCGGGATAGAAAAAATGAATAAAAAGTTCTATATTGTTTATATATTTGATATTTGTAATTTTATTTCTTATTTATTGTATGGTGTAATTAAAATTATGATGAAATATTTAATTAAAGTGAGGTATAATGTTACTTTCCAAATTTTTAATATATATTTTATTTAAATAAAGGTCTTGATTTAATATATTTTAGATATAGCACATATTATGATACAATTTATGATAACACAAGAACAAAAATTTAAACATTAAATATCATATTCTGTAATTAGTGAGGGTGTGATAACACAATGGTGATAATAATAGGTATAATCATAACAGGATGATAAATGGAGATAAAAAATAGTTAAAAATATGAACACCTCATCTGAATCCACCATATAAATAACTCATATGAAGAAGCTGATTGAATGAATTAATTAAATAGGAAATATAGGAACTATTTTTTTAGAAAATTAAGAGCTATGGTGTGTGAATATTTAAAGAAAGAAGATGCAACACTTTCGTATGGTTGTGGTGTTATTGAGGTGATAGCTGTTTGGGGAGATAGTATGGAAAATTCTGTTATAAGGGATATGATATGGGAATATTCAATTTAAATTTCTTATATTAAATGGATATTAATTATTTTAAAATAAAAATAATATATAGATATATTTTTATTTTTATTACCACATTAAAATTTTACAATTAGACAAAATTTATTTTTATAGGATATTATGTAATTGACTATTTATATATGAGTAATATAAATTATTAATCATTTAAAATTATTTAATTTATTATTGTAAAGATATTCATAGAAGTATAAATATTTTGATATATAAAAGTATTAAATTAATTTGATTATTATTTTGATTAAAATTAATTTTATATGATTATTGTTTTAATGAAATGTTATGTAATTAGGAAAAGATAAATTGAAAATAAGTGAAAAGTTAATAAGAATTTTTATATATAGTCAAAAATAAAAATAAAATTTTTAACTAATTGTTTTCTTAGAAATAGATTTTATAATTTAGTAAATGAATTATATATTTTAGGGGCCATTGAAGTCACCCAACATGTGTAATATAAGATACTATAACTCACCTGAGGGTTACTCAGCACCACTATACTAACAAAAGGGTAAATACATTAACTCTTGTAAAGGCATATAACTGGATCCTGGATAACATTAATGTGGTTATATATATCAATTAAGTCTTTATACTGGAATATATATATGGATAAATGTTATCTACTGTCCTTACATAAAGGTAGATTATAATTTGTGTAAAGGTCAACCAGATTAAAATGAAATATGTATTAGGGAGGATAATATTCTATTGGGAGTTCACTCGTATATATGGGGAAAATTATTCTTGGTTTCCCAAAATTCATGTCAGAATGGTGAACCACATGAGATAATCAAATCCCATTTGAATTATAATTTCTACTCAGTCACACAATGTCTAATGAAGGATTATTTCATTGATCAAAAAATCGATGTTGTGTTAATTTAGTGGGTATTATTCATAGTTTGAAAAATATATTTTTCAATTAATTTTAAACACCATCACAAATCATCATTTCCATAGTCTTCCATATAATTTCATGTTCATGTAAATATCTCAATATGTAAATCGTGATCACATCACTGCATATACAATCTCATTTTCTTATATGGTTGTAATGTTAATAAGATCAATATATGTTATTTTTATAGGTATCTATTTATGGATTTCTTGTCTGGAGGGTTGATTAAATCATGTTAATGTGGAAAAATTATAATGGGTAATATGTATAACTATGAAAATAAAATTAAAGGAAAACATGTATCAAACTCTTATGGTTGTTAAGAAATTATATGTGCAAAAAATCATCCATTAATAAAATTAATCTAGATTGGGATTATTTTATGGTGGGAGTGGTTTTGATTAATGAAATTGAAATTTAAAGACAACATCAAAAATCCATTTAATTATCAGGAAATATATATATATATATCCCAAAAAATAAACAATATAATTTTTAATCTAAAATATTATTCCACTTTGGTATCATAGTATACACCTATATATAAAACTCAATCCCTTATCTTACTCTATTTTTTAATATCTATATCCTTGGTTTGAACGTTATCCATATTTGATCTTCCATCAGATAAAAAACTCAACTTCCAATCATTAGAACATGTATTATTGACCACAAAAAATGAAAAACATCAAAGGATGTTTCTATGTGTATTATCTTGAAAAAAATAATGATTTTCACAGATGAGGTAACTATTGGGTTTCAGCTGGTAGTATGTTCTAAATATGAAATGATGTAATTTTAAATCATTAATTATAAATGTTTGATGAATTTATCTATTTTATTCATTACAGATTTCAAAAAAAAAATAATTTTCTATTATATTATAGTAATAAAATTACCTCTTAATAAACTCATATCAAAGTTTATATTTAATTATTATCAACCTAATTGTTATAATTAATGTAAGGTAATGTTTTTCTACTAAAAATTATCATTTTATTTTTAAATAATTTCTTTTTAAAAATTTATTCTTCTCTATAATTTTCATTATAAAACTATATTTCATATGAAATTAATTTTACATCATGTGTTACATTAATTATTTTTTAAATGGGTTCTCAATGGATTTTTAGTTACCATTTTTTAAGTCTCTTATTTTTATTGTATTTATATCTAAAACATTATATTTGTTTGATATTTCAATAAAAAGACATGAATTTTTTAAGATGATTTAATTTTATTGTTTTATTGTAAATTTTGATATTTATTTCATAAAAATGGAAGGATTCGAATGAGTTTTTAGGATGATAAAATGTTTAATATATAAAATGTATTAATATGATTCATGGTAATTAAGGATTAAATCGGTGATTTGAGAGAAAAATCAAACCCCTAAAAGAATTAGTACAATATGTGATGGTAAAGATACTTATAAGCCTCCAAATCATTGGATAATAATAAATAACATTAGTGGATATCAGTGACTATAATATATATACATAAATTATCTCACTATGTGATTCCATAAATATATGATGTTTCAATTAATTATTTATGATAATCCATTTATGTGTTATTGATGATGGAAATAACTTCATTCGTTATCTCACTATGAGTGAATATTAGAGATGAATATAATTTCCTAGAATTCTTAAATGATTTTACTTTTCATTAAATCAATTTAAATTGAACTGTTTTCATTTCAAGAAAAACGAAATGTTTATGATACTTTAAAGGTGAAAGTTTATTTGTCTATAAAACCTTTTCTTCTAGGTTCTCTTTTTATTTAATGAAGAGTTCATGAATTATTCTTGCTTAAGAGATTGTTTTATGAATTTTTTTAAATAAATTGAATTTCATATTTAAATGGATATTTTAAACAAGATGAAAGATATTTTTTAATGGAAATTTTTTTCGATGTTATTATGTAATTAAAAGGTTCAATGAGTTGTATTTATATTTTATATCCCAGACAATCATTTTCAATATTCCAAATATTCAATTTTTTTGTAGAAGGATTAAGAATGACTAAGAATGATTTTAAATAGTATTGTTTATATTGAAAAAATAATTTATACTAAGTGAAGAAGCTATTTTTATGTAAAAAATGAACAATAAGTTGAAGTACATTATTTGTTATGTATGTGTTTTATTAATTATATAAACCTCTAAACCTAAGAGACATTTGGTATGTATGTGACTCAATATTTATATTTATATGTTTCATTTATGGATAGTCAAAATTGAGTTGCCTCAGTTATTATAAATGGGAATATATATATAATATGTATTTAGTACTAGATCAAGGATTGCATGTTTGGGGAATTATAGATTGTATTAGAGTTTTTTTTGATAGATTTATATGTTAAAAAATTATTTGTTGATGATGATTTATGTTTTGAGTATTTTTTAGATTATATTATGAGGTATGTAAATAAATTTTTAGGATAATGGTTAGGTATATTTTATAGAGACCATGTAATTTTTTGAGTGATAATGTAGGCTACCTAAAAATTTAGTGCTTGAATTTTGAATATATTGGTATAAGTGAGTATTCTTGTAAACCTTAAATTATTCATAGTGTAAGTTTGCATGACTATTTCAAGAAAAATTTATTTTTATTAAACCTTTCATAATTCCAAATAAAAAAAATGTTTTCTGTTATATTCTAAATACTGTAGAATGAAAATTTCACCTTATATGTTATTTATATTAATTAATAAGACATTAATAGATTATTGATTTGTTTCATGTTATTAGGATGATGATTACAAAAAACTCTTTTGTCCCTTTCATATGAAAGACAAGAAAGAATTATTATAGTATAAAGATCCACTAATTTTTAATTTATCGAAAATATTCAATTACATATAGTTGTATAATATATCAAACCCCACCTCCATAATCTAGAATCACCATGGGTCAAAGATCATCTAGGATCAAATTCAAAGAACCCAACTATCTCATTTATCCCATCAAGGGATGTGTCATTGAGGTGTTTTCAAATATTCCACATATTAACAAAAGTATGAATGACATAATAATTTTTCAATAGCTATAAGATAGAGATAAATTTTTTAGCTTCTATGTATTGAGTTTTAAATTTTTTATGTTTACATCATATTTTCTCATATAGAAAAAACCAAATCCTAAAAATTTCATTACTAATTATGTCATAATTATTTTATAAAAATATAGTTCTTTCTCTTTTTATGATAATAAAAATAATTTTTCTATATTTCAATGGAATATTTATATTCATTAATATTGTCCAAATTTTATAATTTTTATTTAGGAAAATAAATTTATATATTTTGAAAATTCCATGAATCATTATATCCATGCATAAATTATATATCATCATGAGTAACATTACAATAGTGATTTATGGGTACCTTGGTACATGTATGATTATTTCATATTAATTGATTATAATTAATTCTAATATTTTATTAAGTCTTACAGAATATTATAATTTCTCCTAGAGGATTAGAACAATGAAATTGAATACCAAATACATTTTTAAATTTTAAATATTTTTTACATTAACATATTTTCTTGTTCAATGTAAGAAATATTTAAAATTATAAGGGTGTAACATATTTTTATGGGGGTAGAATTCAGAACACTAATATTTTAATATATATATATATTATTTAAATAAAAGATTTTATTTAATAGATAACTGAATGAAAACCAAGTATGATTCATTTTTGGAGAACATGAAAACCCATATTTATTCATGAAATCTCTCCATTCATAACTATTAAGGGTATGTCAATAAAATGGTGATAATAATAACTACATGAAAATTAATACAATAAATGAATAAAAAAGCTAAATTAAAGCATGTCTTGTCAGGAATATACATGTAAATTACACATCCAAATATGTTGACAAAGAGAATACATAATGAAGAATTATTGGATCCATTTTGTGAGTGAAGCCAGAGATATGATGTCCCTGTATTTAATCATAGATTATTTGATTGTTGCATGTGGTCATAGTGTTATCGATTAAAAATCTATTTGGGTAGATAATATAGAATTTTAATAAATAAGACATATGATCTGAGAGAAGTCTTTAAAAAAAATTATATTTAATATATTTTAATTTACATTTATTTTATCATAGAACAAATATATATGTAGGTTTATATATATATGACCACATTATAATATTTATTACTAAAAAAATTTATATCACATTATTTAATTTTATATTTAAATATTGGTAATACAATTTATTAGTTATTTTTAACTATTTAAAATTTGATAGTAAAGGAGTTTTCAAGATTTATAAATATTTTGATACAAAAAAATTATTAATTAAATATGAATATGTTTAATATTGAATTTTATTTAATACAAAAACTATCTTAAGGAAATGGAATATATTTATATGATGAAAAGTTGAAAATAATTAAATACATTATAATGATTTATTATTTAAATCTCTATTATAAATTTTTTATATGATTGGATTGTAGGAAATAGATTTATTTACTTTATAAAATTAATATATTTTCATATAGGTCAGTGGAGACACTCAAATCGTATAAGAATATATAGTCTAACTTGCATGAGGGTCATCTAACTCATCGATCCTCATGTATGGGTATATACTATAACTCACATAAGGGTAGATACCCATCTCCTGGATCATTTAATTATAGATATATCTCACATAAGGGTAGATAACTATATATATAATTTTATAATAGTAACCATATAACCTCATGTAATTATAGTTTCATTTTCATTTAATGGTCATCTTTAGGGAAAAGGTAAAGAATCACAGTGTATGTGTGTGAGGGGACTAGTCTAATGGACGAAAACTTATGTAGTGTGGTCAAATGATTATTGGAAACCACACAAGTTAGTAAGAATGGTGATTTGTGGGAGATCACCATCTCCCATTGGACTTCAATATTCTACTTAGGGGCACTATGGCTAATGAAGAATAAAAAAGTTCTTTTGAGAAATTTATGTGGGACCACATTAGTTGGTATTGTTAATAAAAAAACACAGGATTCTTATTAAAACGGTAACCCATAATCATCTTCCTAGGACTGTAGTGTGGAGACTTATTCAATCTTATCTCCGATATAGAAACTCAAGATCTTGGCATTTCACTTGTTATAACATTTACTTTTGTTGTCACATTTATATTAGGATCAATGAGTATTAGATTCTAAGGTATCTACATGAGGATCTTCAATCACAATGTTTGTTAAAATCATGTAAATGAAGTTGTACTAGAACATGTTAAATATATATATATATGTTTGTGGGTATATATAGGTAAATATGAATGATTTTGATAATCTAATTATATTAAAACATAATTTATCAGGTGTCAGTTGTCAAAAATATGGGAGTGAAACCTATCCTTCACTACTAAAACTGGTTTTGAGTTGGATAATTTTATGGTATGATTGATGAAAATTTTGGAATCTCTAATTTAAAGACAACTATAATATAACAATTTAATAATGGTGATGTATATATATGTATATTTATATATATATTCACATCAAACTAAATTTCAAGTGAGTATTACTGAATATAAAATATTATGCATCTCTTCTATAATCATGGACTTTTGATTATAATAGGGATTCCCTTTCATAACATTGCTAAAAAATATTCACAGACTATGTTCAATCCCTAACATGTTGTTATATTTAATCATACAAACCATTTGGATTATGTTCCTTAGAAGAGGTATTAGGGATTTTATCTACGCAGAATGATCAATTGGGGTTTCTGTGGGGCCCAACATGAATAAAGGGAGGGAGTTCTACTGAGAAGTCTTTTGTAGGGATTTGATTGGTTGTTTCTTCATAATAAGTAAATAGGCTGTTTTGAAAATTCTTTTTTCATGTTTTTAAGCATTACATAATTTTCATCTTTACAATTTTGTGAAGAAATTATTTATTATCTAATATATTTTATAAATAGAATTTTATCTTTTGAAAATACATTCAAGGATGTTATATATGGAGTTTCAACTCAGTTATTGGATGTAATCTAAGGGAGTTTATTTAATTTCACATATAAGCATTTTATATTTATGGTAAATTATTTTTAATTATAATCTGCATCTTCTTTCATAAATAAAAATAACTACACTTATATGAATTTCAATTCATGAGTTAGATTAAATTTTATTTTAAACGGAGTTTTATATGAAATTCAGTCACCAATATTTAAAACACTTATTTTAAATGTATTTATTTCAAAAATTTATTAATTTGTAAATATATTATTAAAAAACAATGCAATTATTGAAATGATTTTCATTTATGGTTATATTTGAAAACTTTCTTTTATGTGACAAAAATATAATGTTTGAAATCAATTTTATTATGATAAAAATTTAATGATATTATAATTTCTAATATTATACTTAGTCACTGTTGAATAATGGATGTATTGTGGAGTAAACTAAAAAAAGTGAATTGGTCCACTATGTGAGGGGTGTTTCCATTATAACCCTCCAATGATTTAGATAATAATGAAAAGGGTAATTATATATAAGTTCTTCCTATGGTGATGATTGAATCATCTAGTTAGGTGATTACACTATGATATGATATTAGAAATAATTGGTAATTTTATTATATTAATAGGTTTATTATGTTTGAATTTACTAGTTAAGGTATTATACAATGAGTCAATATGGGTGTTGAATATGATTTTTCATGATTTGTACATGGTTTTTAAAAATTATACAAGTATTAATTGAAATATTTTTATTTGAGGAGATAATGAAATATTTTAATCCTTTGATTGTAATTTTTTTAAAGAAACTTATTTTTCATTTGTCCTCATTTTCTCTTCCAAGAGTGCATTATAATTTATTATTTATTAAGGAACTGTTTTATGAAAATTATGTTCTCAGGTAATTTGATTTTCGTGTTTGAATGTATATTCTATACAACATCAAAGTTATTTGTTTAATGATAATATTTTATTATTGTTTTTCAAGTATTTAAATATCATAATGAGTTTTATTTTCCTTTTATGTCCCTTACGGATAAGCATTTTTCTCATCCCATGTTTTCAATTTTTTCAGAGGGTTAACATATGAGTAAGATTGATTATAAACTCTAGTTATTTATCTTAATAGAATAATGTGTATTTTTATACGAACTTGTTTTTTTTATAAAAAATATATATTAGTGGAAGTTTGGTTTTTATTTTGTATAAGTTTTCTTAATTATATATAAAATATAAATGTAAAAGTTTTTTTTGTATGGAAGTGACACAATATTTCTTTTTGATGTTGTAATTGGGGATGACTAAATAAAAAAAAAATTAGTATCAAAGACAATAAATAAATAATATATTATAATCATCAGATTTAGGTGTGTGGTTCTGGGGTGATATAAACAATATGGGGAGAAAATTCTATTAATAACATCACATATAAAATATAATAACTAGAGATTCATCATATGAATCAGAGTAATGCAATAAATTTTATCTCAAACCAGAAAAAAATAAAATAAAATATCAAAATTCTATGGAAATAAAGTTTTATTGTAAATCACATAAAAATAAAATGGGGATAATCTACATGAAAAATTATATATATATTATACAATTAAAAATGTGAAAATGGATACATAACTATAAAACTAGTCTCCCTCCTTTGATATGTCTCTAAAACAATGTGCGTCTACTCCAACTCGATCTCATACACACAATTCTACCTAAAAACATCAATATGTTTTATATGTCAATTTGGGTTCCCATATAGGGTGTGTTTATAAAAATATGTAATGCAGCACCAATAAGACCCCTATATATTTTCTCATATATAGTTTATTTAATTATAGGAAAAAATAGGCAACATAGAATCCATCATTATAGGTTATCATGTGGAAACCATGAAAACCTAAAAAGTAATACATGTTTCATTTTCCAATGTCAGAAATATATTCATCAAATTTAGATAACATAGAAATATTATAAAAAAAGGAATAACATATTCAAATATGAAAATATCTAGATATTAAGGATCCTATCATGGTGATTCATGACATAATACATTTAGGGAACCTATCTTTGTGTTCCATTGGTGTATGTTATCTAAGAACCCTCTCTCAGTGGTCCTTGACATAGATCTCCATATACCTATTCAGTCATGGAATTTTTAGATACCAATTCTCAAGTCAACACCTGATCACTAAAGGTGGGGCCTAATAAAAAAACCACATACCTTCCCCCTGTCAGTCATGGTGAGTTATCAAATCACATCTCATCCACCAACATATAACTCAAGTGATGTCCTCATACCTAATTTACAATACGACTAATGTATAATAACGTGGAATAAAAGAAACAAATACCCCATAGGCATTTTTATATCTATGAACTTACCCTTCACACTTAGCTCTCTGGTGGAGGGTGTCACACATAACTAAACATCATCAGCCCTAACTAGTCTCACCACACACAACCATCTCAAACAAAATCTGAAAATTTATAGTTCTCATAATGATTCTTGGACCTTAGGAAAAAATCGATAACATGCTTGAACCATGGGTCATAAGTTGCCACTAAACTTTAAATACATTAATCAGTCTATGGAATACCCTAGACGGATCAAGGAATACATGATATAATCTACTCCCATCCCTACCATACAACTAGAACATAACAAAATTCTATATTGTCTGATTGGATATATTGTTAAAATTTCGACCCTTACCATTAACTAAGACCCCAAATTTACTAAACAAAAAACATTATTGGTCTACATATAGGTATTCCACTATCAACACAATCCAAATCTCATAATTCATCCAATTTCCTATCCATATAGATCTCAAGATTATAAGCATATCCCTCAGGATCCCTAAACATATTGAATCCCTAGCTTCGACATTTCAATCACCATGTTCTACTAAGAACACTATAGGGAGTGGTTGTTCACTCCCGCAATCTAACCGAATGAATATACCAAGGCCAAAAACACACCATGAAATAATATTCATGTTCATAACTTTTAGTTACTCTCACTTTATGGTTTTTAATGTGCTCAATCTATTCTCAGAACCGTTTTATCTTGAATCCAACTCATATGAACTATCCAAGATATTATATAACAAAAAACCAATTAGAATCCCCCAAAATAGATCAATAAGGGTCACCCTATTCCAAACATAGCTCATCCCATGAATCAGGACACCATATGGGTCTATCTTGTAATTAATTACTCCATGTCACTTGGCAACATAAATACTGGGCATTCTTATATTATATAAACATAACATGAAAAGTCAACTTACTCATTAAAGGATTATCCCAAGCTACAAAAGGCACATTGAGTTCAACCAGTACCTATACACATTCCCAGACCAGAACCCTTAGAACCCATACATAAGCAAATCAATGAACTCATTTGGGTATGTAAGGAAGGGGCTACTGACCTATAAAATATATTTACCATCATAAACGCACTCTCGACCATGCCTTATTAAATCATTATTCATGACACAAAATTCTCAATGACCTTACCTTGTATCATAAGGCTCATAAAATAATTTATAAACATTTATAATTATTTAATAAATTTAATTCATTGATAGATATTCATAAAGAACACAACAATCTCAACCATCACATCAAAACTATGACCAATAGCCGAAAAATGTTTCTCACAATACCTTTCACACACTTATAACTAAAATACACTTTCGAAACTACACATATAGTCACTAATCCCAAGCTAATTTAGTTATGTCTCTATAAAAATCCATTATGTTACATAGCTCTATCTAAATAGAATTAATTAGTAATTATTGTTCATTATTCAAATTACACTATCAACCACACCAAAGAACCATATCATATAACTTAGATTTCACCATGCATAAGATAAATCTAAAATTAAACCTAGCGTACACTAATTAATAAATAGAAAATATAAGTTGTAAGAAAAATTAATGAAACTGAAAATGGACAATGATGAAGGAGAGGGGAATGTGGAACCCACCATTAGTTCCAACCATTCAATGTATAACAAAACAAAAGATGGTTTTGAAAAAATAATGGTAAATTGAATATCCGTCCCTCTCTTTAAAAAAAACTGAACCTGAGATAACTAAACCACGATTAAAATATAATAAGTTCTGAGTTCCTCCCTAAGCACTTCATATAAGACCACTGGCTAGGTATTTTAGAATATATGTGATTTTCACCCCTAGGGAATTCACCAAATAATTGATGGATACTGGTTTCTTAATTAAAAAAAGTCCCATCCATCCCCATTATAATCCATCAATGAAATCCACAAACCTCCAATAAAAGAATAGAAATCCCTCTAGATGATTCTCAAAGCTTTATAATTCCAATATGAATCAAAATTTTGAAAATTCCCCTAAATATAGATATGAATATTGAAATTTTACCTAAAGTTACAATCCTGCAATAATTTTTTATCATTTATATGTTCATTGAATTTCACATGAAGGGTGTGAATATGGGTCCTATATAAGCTCAGCCAAGAGACAACAACAACAACATGTTTCAATAATTGAGTATATAAATTTCATGTGTATTTGGAAAAAATAATTAATATTACAATAATGTAATATAATAACATAGATAAGATTTCTATATGTCATATGTCATAAATCACATAATAACCTTTGATAACTCCCACACCACCATGATAATCAATAAATAATTTGAGCATATCTTTTAATCCTAGATGGTAGGAACCAGAAAATTGACAAAATAAATCACGTTCTATTAGAACATACATATAGGTGAAGTGAAGAAAAATTCATTACCATAGATTCATTAGTATTTTCTATACCATGGTATATCTATACATTATGTAATAGGGTATGTCCATATAGAAAAAAAGTAAAACATCTCATATACCGTATAGACACAGAATCCCACACACATAGTGATAGACAGAGAGACACAGAAACAGATATATATATATATATTCTCTATTGATATAAGAACCTTCATAAAGAATTTATTTTAATTTCAGAAAACATACTGACCTCATGAAGGGATACTAGTCCTAACAATGGTAAAAAATAATAGTACAATAACTACCAATGGATTAAAATAAAATCATCTTATAATAATATCGAACATATTAATTATGTAAAACTATTATTATATTTGTTTCTATGGAAAAATCCACTCTACACATTATATAACCTATTTATATATTTATGGACCTGAATATGATATTATCATACATTGAATATAATTTTTGGTGAAATTTAATTTGATAAAGTTTTAAGGATATTTTTTATAATTAAATTGTATTATAATTCCTCTCTATTATGAGATCCATGTTGTGTAATGAAAATAATCGCAAAAAATGTTCTATTGTTGGACGACATCATCTGATGGGACATATATGATACAAAATATCTGGTATTAGATTCCTATAAGAGAATTATTCTTCTTATCATGTATATTTCTATATTGTAATAAATGAATTTAGAAGTTATGAAAACAAATCCTCTAATAGAAATTCAACATGTTATATGATTATTTTTATATTACAATTTAAAAATTAGATTAATGGTCCTTTCACATAAGATAATTTCTATTTGACCATGTATTATCAGACTTATAATTTTTCAATTTAGATGATGGATTTTTTAGATGAGTCTTGATATGTTTTCGGGGTGGTTTTAGGTGAAACATATATGCCCTGAAAATTCACATCATTAATGTTTCAAACTAAGTGAATGGGTGGTTCACAAATTGTGTAGTCGGTCAGTATCATAACATGTACACGACTTATGGCAGACATGACATATGGATTTACATCAAGAAATAAATCCATCATGTGTAAATTAAAAACTATTGAGGCAATATAAATTTAATAAAGAGTTTATTTTTTTGTATAATTCCGATGGAATTCAAATCTTGAATTAGTTTTACGACATGAAAAGGGAGGGATTATAGTTCTTAATTTATTATTTTTTTGGCTGAATACCACTTCATTTAACCACATATAATCCTGTAATTTTTGTTGCAAGCCTATGATGTATTGAATGATCTTATATTCATTATTCCCTTTCCTTTATATGTTGGTTATGTTGGATTCCCATTCATGGCTGATAGTAATCGCTTCACTTTTTCATGATTTTTTATTCTATTTGTCACCCATAGAACCACTAAGGTGGTCATTTTTTGATTTGGTATGTGATTTAAGATGATTTTTTTGTAACCATTGACACATGGTAGGTTTATCTGTAGGGTATTTATGTAGTTTAGATTTCTGGGTGTTTCTTCCTTCCCCTATAGTCCACAATTAGTTGCAATTGCTTCCTAGAGGTACAGAATCCCTTTTCTACAAATTTTTTCTTTCATGAGAAAAGGGATTAATATTTTTATATAAGGGAATTGGTTTAACTATATTAATAAATATAAATTAATAGTTTTATTCAAATTTAATGGGAAATGGGAATGATTTTCATGCCTTTATAACATTGAAATTATCTTTATATTGTGATTAAACAAGTTGAATGGATCATGGAAAATTGTGGATGTTTGGGTAATTTTCATTACTGATTTAATAAGTGTTTTGGATATCTCACTATGGAAATTTTTTGATATCATTATAATATTGAAATTGGATAACCCCTTATATCTGGTGATTAAATGCTTCCCCTCAGATCTATGACTTCTGTGATAATTACCCTAAAATAAAAGGAAATGTGATAAAATACCATTTGATAAATCTATATAATTATTTTTTAATCTGTTTTCATGTGTGGTCAGGATGTCGGTAAGTGATTTGTGGTTTTGATGTGCTGTGGAAATGATGGGTGAGATGTGACCATGCTTTTGGGGTAGTGAGGTGATAGTTTTTTTACCATTATTTCAAGAGGTTAGGTGACATTTTTTATTAATGTGTATAGGGAGGCAAGGTGAATGTTTTTTGGATAAAATTTGGGGGAGGTATGGTGATAGTTTGCTTCGTCGTGGTTTTGGGGTCTTAACCTGATGGTTTTTTTGGATATAATTTTTGGGAAGTGAGGTCATTGTTTGTTTGGTCGTGCTTTTGGGGTAGTGAGGTGATGAAACAATGGGGACGATGTTATTCTTGTTAGAGTGACCTATATTTTTCTTGAATTACTATTATATCATTTTAAAGATAAAAAATGTTATATTATTACACATAGAGGGTCCAAAGGTTTAGTGTCATGGGAAAACTTGGACCATACATAATAATTACAACACAAGCATAAACATTTATTTAATTCCTTATTCTTAAGATTCTTATTTTCACTTGACCCCTCCATAGTACATGTAGTCACCAGGGGATATACATCAAGAGTGGTGAGCTAAAACCCTAGTAAGAGGATATATATGAACAATATAACAATGTGTGATCATAACGATAACATAGGAAAAGGTTCATGAAAAAGATAGGAAGCATAAATAAGAGACTTTAAATGTGGCAATGCATAAAAATGAAACATCATGTCTTAGTTGTTAAATACCTCACATACATGTGAACAATGATATAATCTTGTTCACAAATAATTTCACATTAACTCATGAGATTCATCACATTACACAATGTATTGTAGAAATGAATAATTTTGGGTGCACCTGTCACATTGAAACATTAATATTGCAATATATAATTCCGGGCACACCCATCAAATCATAATATTATCATTTATCATGCATGCCACAATGAACATATATCTAAAATTAACATAAATAAACCATGAAAAGTAATGGTTTTCATCTAAGAAGAACATATTCATAAACATTGGGTTCCCAAAAGAAATAAGAAATAACATACATGCTACAAGAACTGTTAACCATGAATGAGAAATAAAAGACGTGTTCTTAAAAGAAGTGTTCTTTTGGAAAACATTTTGTTTGAAATAAACACAAGTGAAAAACATGTATATACTAGAAAATTAAAAACAATGATGACGAATTTTTTTTAAGGAGTGACCATTCAAAAAATGGAGTGAAAGAGAGAGAACCAAAAGAAAGAATGTTGGGTTCATGATTTTCACCTTACCTTATATATGAACGCTTGATTCATTTTAATGTCTTGAATGACCACATTAGATTAATTAATTAACAATTAATAAAACTTTTGTAAATTAATATTGTACATTTTGGATTCATTAAGATATCTTATGTGCCTTCGAATGAGTTATCGAGTTTAAAAATATTTTTCGGGAATGTTCGTTTTTATGGTTTTTTTGAGCGGTCCACATGCATTCATAAATGAATGTTCATGTACAACAAGGATAGAAATTTAAAATTGATATTTGATGTTATTAATGATGTTATAGAAGATTAATTTATATTATAATGAATTAAATTATATTCCATGTGTTTGAGTCATTATATTTGAATTTAATGATGATCATTTAGGTTAATTTGGGCGGTTTATCGACCACAAAAAACTTGTTTTGATTAATATTTTATTAATTGTACATAAGTTAGTTAAAGAAAATGAAATTGGACATAATACATATATAATATTCTGTTTAATCCATTAATGTGGTTTCATGACCAGATCTGAATGTAATAATGGAAAAAGAAAATATGATGTTCATGAAGGTGATAGATTAACACCTTACAAACAACGTTTTCTTTTATAAAATAAAAGGAATTAGATATGTGGGTTGGATGGTATAATATCCCATTAGTATCATAAAATTCCAGTATATTATTGATAATATTGTTATCATACCTTTTGGATGATGATTGGTGGGGAGAGAATAATAAAAGAGCATGAAATTGAAAGGAAATTAAAGGAAAGAGGAAGAAAAATTACATTTTGAATCCTCCTCTTGAGATTCTACTTAAAGGACATATGCTTGGCCTTTTGATGAGACCATAAGCTCTTTTAAATAGGGGACAAGATATGGATGATTTTTGTGTAGAGTTTAGGTAAAGTGTGAAGCTTGAGGGGTGTGAGGAAATCAGGGTATGAAAAGTGGTATTTATAGTTGAGGGGAGAGGGGATTTCTCAATATAAAATTCATTAATCTATTATTTCCCCACAAGACAAGGAATAATGAGTCTTCCATAACCAAGAATAGTAATTATATCATTTGAACCCGAACCAATTGGGATTGCATCAGTAGAACAACTTTAATGACTCTATAATTAGCTTATTTAACTTATTTTGTAAATTATGGTATTTGAGTATTCATAAAAAATTCTATTATTTCAGAAAAATAACGAAAATTTACCCCAAGAATTTATCGATGCTTAGATTCCAAAAATGATTTCAATTTTTTAAAAATTATTTTCTAAATATTATTAGTTTCATATTTAATTAAAATCATAATTTATTATCAAAAAAAAGTTTTAGAACATTCTTTTAATTATTCAAAATTATAGGTATATCATACAATCAACTTGAATATTATTTATATATTAACATAGGAAAGGGTTCAATTCATCCGGATATATAACTATTCAAAAGGGTATGTAACTATTTCAATTGGTGGGATACTATTCACGAAAAATTTGGTTTTTCTTATTGGACTCCATATAACTTACTGATTGGACCCTTGTATGTGAGATTTTCGATATTCCAAACACAGAAGTGAAACAAATTAAAGTAAAATTAGCACTTAGTAGTTCATTATGTTGTGTTTTCTTGTGAATTTATGAAGTATTTATAAGAAGGTAATTCATATTGAAAAACTTTTGGTTGTAACATTCATCCCAACTCATGAAATTTCGTCCTTGAAATTTCACATTACACAAACAGGTGAGGGTACTTCTCCTTCATCGCCTCTTCCAATTACCATGTAGCTTTTTCATACATAAGGTTTCTCCATAGCACATTGAAAAGGTGGGTTGTCTTGTTGCATAGAACCTTATCCCTCTGATACAAAATCTATACTTCCGGCTCTTCATATAAGAGATCATCTTCTATATGTACCACCTATGAGTTCATTACATGTGAAGGATTGGGTATGTACTTCCTCATGAGTGTTAACTAAAACACATCTTGAACATGAGACATATTCGGTGGATATGAAACCTAATAGGCCTAGACTCATATGTGGTTTAGGATCTCAAAGGGGTCAATGTACCTTTGGATTAACATTAATTTCTGTCCAAATTGCATGAATGTATTCCATGGTGATATTTGAAGGAAGAATTTATCCCAAACGTTGACCTCTAAGTACCTTGAATGGTTGTAAGCATAACACTATTTCAAAATTTGAGCATCTTTGATGTTTTTATGGATTACATGAACCTTCTCAATCATCTCTTGCACAATATTGGGTCCATGAATCTTTTTTTCCAACTTCATTCCAACAGGCTCGAGTTCTACATCACTTTCTATACAGAGCATCATATGGAGCCATCTAAACACTCTAGTGGTAGCTATTGTTGTATGAGAACTCAACCAATGGGAGATGATGACCCCAACTACCTTGGAATTTAAGAGTGAAACTTATTACCTTATCTTCAATAGTCTGGATAGTTATTTCAGATTGGCCATCTGTTTGGGGGTGATAGGTCGTGTTAAAATTAAATTCAGTACTCAAAGATTGTTGAAGGATCCTCTAGAATTTAGAAGTGAATTTTGGATCATGATGATAAAAAATTGATAGTTTTTCACCATTTCATCTCAACACTTCCTTCACATATATCCTAGAAAGTTTTTCAAGTGAGATATCTTCTTGAATAACATTAAAATTGGAAGTCTTGGTGAGTCGGTCAACCACAACCCATATCACATTCTTTCCCTTAGATGTCATCGGGAGACCTGTAAAAAAGTCTAGAGTAACATTATCCCATTTCTACATGGGTATATAGTTGCATCATCTCTTTGTACTTTTTACTCTCTTCATTAACATGTTGACATACCAAGGACCGTGAGTTATATTCTAAGATCTCCATTTCCATTTTTCCCCACCAGTAGTGTTCTCAGATATCACAGTACGTATTAATACTCCCAAGATGCATAGAGATTGTTGAGCTAGGTTTAATATCCCATATCTCTTTCTTTATCCCAGGTGATGATGGCACACAAATCTACATTCCAAACAGAATCACACAATCACCGTCAATATGGAACTCATGAAGCTTCCATTCTTTTACTGCATTCACCCTCATTTGTATTTCCACACCATCCCTTTTTTCTATCTTAATAATCTCTTGGATGAATGGTTGTGAAATCATTTTTTCAAGTTAGGATGTATCCACTACCCTTAATATTTATTAATCCATTGTTTTTATATCCATAAAGATAGGGTCTTTCTCATCCGTATCATGGATAGTGTAGCAGATTATTTTCTACTTAGAGCATCAAATACCTTGTTCACCTTTCCAGGATGGTAGTGAATAGAGGAATTGTAATCCTTGACTACCTCTAACCAACTCCTTTGATTAATTTTGAGCTCCATTTGTGTGAATATATACTTTATGCTCTTTTGGTCAATGCATATGTCACACTTCTCTCTATAATGGTGGTGCCTCTAGATTTTCATTGAAAAAATAACAATTTTCAGCTCTAGATCAAATTTCTTGTAGTTCTGTTCATGGATCTTCAACTATTGTGAGGCATAGGTTATCACATTAGCATTTTAAATTACTACACAACCCAATCATTTCTTTTAATCATCACGGTATATCACAAAACTTTATCCATATTTCAGTAATGTGAGTAAAGGTGAATTGATCATCCTTCCCTTTAGTTCATTTAAGATTCCCACTCATTCTGTCATCCATACATACTTTACACTATTTAATGGTTAACATAGATATAGGGATTCACAATCATGAGAAATTTCTCACAAAACATCCGTAGTACCTAGCTTAGACCTGAAAAATACAGATTTATGTGACACTAGATGGACGGGGCCATTCCTCAATCAACTTTGTATTTGAATTGTCCACATAAATTCACTCACTTGTGATCTCGTGTCCCATGAAAGTTAATTGTTTCATCCAAAAGTAACACTTTCTGAACATGGAGTACAAATTCTTTTTACTCAATATATCTATCACAAGTCATAGATGTTCTTTATGTTCCTCCTTGCTCTTGGTGTAGATGAGAAAATCATCAATAATAAATACGAAAAATTTGTTGTGGTAATTTATAAAGACTATATTCATCAAATCAATAATGATTGTAGCCGAATTTGTATGTTGTAGGGAATCTCCAAAAACTCACAGTTCCCATACATTGTACGGATGTTCGTCTTTGAAATATCATCCATCTTCACCTTGAACTGATGAAATCTAGAATTAAGATCCACCTTCGACAAGTATTGAGTTCCTCTTCACTGATCAAACATGTCGTCAATCCTTGGAAGATAATACTTCATCTTTATGATGGACCTATTGAGTTCTTGATAATTGATACATTTCCGCATCATTCCATCATTCTTCCTCACAACGGGCACCAGTGCACCCTACAGTGATGCTCTAGGGCATAGAACACTTTGTCCTGATGATCTTGAAACTACTTCATTAACTAATCTAGTTTGATATGAACCATACTATAATGACACATTGAGAGAGGAATAGCTCTGGGTATGGGTTCTTTGAGGACTCTACCTCATGATCTGGTAGAAGTATGGGTAACTCTTCATGAAATATATCACTTAATTCAATCATGATTAGAATTTTTGCATGTTCAAAAGTTTCATTTGACCCAACCATTTGGGAGAGGTTTGATTATTCATAGGGAATCAAAACCTACACATATAAAAGTTTTTTCAAAGGAGATTCATGATATTCCTTGAATTTGTAGAGGAGCCTGGGTTGGTTTGGAATATGAAAAGATAATTACTTTTCCATATAGTTTATATGTTCTTCATATAACACGAGGAAATCCATAACCAATATAGCATCAAATTACACCAAGGGATGTATTACAATATTCTCGGGAATAATCTTTCCACATACGCCAATAGGAGAAGAGTCAAACACTTGGGTTTCAATTATTGCACCACTTGGTGTTTTTAATGATATCTCATCTTCAAGGTTTTATGGAATCAATTCAATAGTTCAAGAAAACATCCAAGACATAAAGTAATGATTAAAACCATAATAAAATAATACATTTTCAATACTTGATTAAATAGGATGGGCACCTTGTACAACAACATTATCTGGCTCCACTTCAGCAGTAGTGATGGCATATGACTTCCCTTATTCCATTGAATTTGGTGGATACTGATGCTAATTACCATCGAGAACTTGAGGTTTAGTGCATTGGCTTACATAATTCCCCAACGTTGTATAGTTTTAGAATTGAACCATGGGAGGTTCTCTCCTTTCTTCGACTATATTCATTCTCTATTTCATGTCTTTTCGAAACACATGAGCATGGTGTCCTTATTTCACACACATGAAGCACTTCCCCATACCTATGAGGAAGTTCCCATGGTGCAACTTCCCACATTATTGGCATGTGGGTCTATGATTTTTCTTCCCACCATTGTCATTAGATCCTCTAACATGAAACCCTATATTTTGTTTAATATCATTATAGCTGTGGGAAAATTCACTAAAATCTATCTCCACTTTGAGAGAAGAGCTAAAAACTTCTTCATGACTCCCAAATTATCTAATTGTAAGAGCCTTTCAATGGTGTGGCTTCAATCCACTAAAGAATCTATCGTTTTTCTATCATTGTTGATAATAAAATCCGAAAGCATACGTTGATAGCCTTATGAAATTTACTTCATAGGTTGTGCCAAATTCTCCTTCTTTTTTCATGAGATCTAGGAATTCACTCTCCATATTCATGTGAATATTTCTTCGGAAATACTTTTTCAAAAAATGATCTTAACATCTTCCCATTATATCTCTTCAATTACCTCCCTTGGAAAGGTGTTCTTAATCAAATCCCACCACTGATCAACCTCTTCTTATAGATGATAAACGGATAGAGTCAACCTATCTATCTTAGAAAAATGTATCATAGAAAATATCTTATCTATATCGTTTAACCACTATTCGTAATCTAGTACATCAGAAGATGCACTAAACATCGGTGGTTGTTTCCTCATAAATCATTCGATAGCCATTTTCTACCTCTTTGGTGAAGGAGGATGTTCTCCATTATTATGGTTATTGTTCATAACATGAGATAGTTGGGTAAGAATCACCATGATGTTTTGAACTCCACCTCTAAAATCATTGGGGATGTCATTCAGGCAATCATTGAATTGTCCCCCTCACAAGTTTTTGGCTTGGTTTCTCCAAGTTCCCACCATGTTCTAAAATAGAAAAGGTTAGAACAAAACATAAGTCAACAAGTAATGAAAAACATATTCATTTTATTAATTTATACTAAAATAATAACACATGGTATTCCTATGTAATGATTATTGTGTGCATATTTTTACCTAGTCTCATGCTAGATGTTTTTCTAGAGGGTTCACTAATCCTAATTCCAAAATTAACTAAACCTGGCCTCTGATACTGACAGTAGAGAGCCAGCTTTTTCATTCATTTATATTACATCATTTAGAAGATTAGATACATAATTGTATTACTCATAGAGTAACCAATGTTTAAGTGTCTCTGTAAAAATACGACCATACATTACAATTACAATATCATGCATAATCATTTATTTAATTCCTTTTTATATAACTTCATATTGGCACTTGACCCATCCTTAGTACATGTAGTAACATAAGGATATACATTAAAAGGGGGACCTAAAATTATAGTAAGATGATATATTAGAAAAATATAACAATGGGTGATCATAACCATAACAATGGAAAAGGATCATGAACATGAGAGGAATCGTTAATAATAGACATGAAATGTGGCAATGCATAAAAATGAAACATGATGTCTTAGTTGGTAAATACCACACATACATGTGACCAAATATATAATAATTTTCAAACATAATTTCACATTAACTTTTGATATTTATCACTTTACCTAATGAATTGGTGCATTGTATAATTTTGTTCGCACCCATCACATTGAAACATTCACATTGCACTGTATAATTTCAGGTGCACCCATCACATCATAACATTATCATTTATCATGCATGAAATTATGAAAATATATAAAAAGTACATAAATAACCCATGAAACGGAATAGGTTTCATCTCATAATAACACATTCATAATCATTGGGATCCCAAAATAAATAAGGAATAACATACATGTTATAAGAACAGTCAACCATGAATGGGAAACAAAAGGTATGTTCTTAAAAGAAGAGTTCTATGGAAATTTTTTTTGACATAAACACTAGTGAAAGACATGTATATCCCAAAAAAGGAAAGCCAATGATGAAAAAAAAATTAAGGAGTGACCATAAAAAAGCAGTGAAAGAGGGAGAACCCGATGAAAGAATGTTGGGTTTATGATTTTCCCATTAATATCATGTTTAACCACATTAGATTCAATAATTGAAGATTAAAAACCATTTTAACATTAACATTATTCATTATGGATTCATTATGTTATTTTATCTTACTTTTGATTAGCTATAGAGTTTAAAAGTATTTTTTTTGTAATGTTGGTTTTTATGGTTTTCTTGAGCGGTTCACATGTATTAATAAATGAATGTTCGTGTAGAACATGGATTGTAACAACCCATGATTTTATGAAGAATATTATTTTTAATTTTAATGTTGTCCTATGTTGTACGCGACACCAAATGGAGCTTTCACTAAACATATCCTTGACTTGGCTTGCATTACATGCAATCACGACCTTCCTCGATATATTGCGTCGTACGCAATACCAAGTTTCACAAAACAATGATATACGATTAAAATATAATTAAAACTAGAAGTTATGAATAGTAATACCCACTTTTTGAAATTTTGTAAATATTATCTTTCAAAATGGACATCATTTTTGGATTCGGAATATCGAAATTAGCCTAGGGTGAATTTTTGGTATTTTTCTGAAAACAATAAATTTTTGATGAATAGTGAAAACACTAGGTTACTGTTTAAAAACCGAATTTTTATTTAAATAATTATTTTATTTATTTCAAATTTATTTTATGTCAAAATTGATACATAATACTTATATAAGTTCAATGTAATTCATTGGAGTCATTTTATAATAATTTTTGATGTATAAAAATTTTATTGAACTTTTCACCGTCTTTTACCCACCTCATAGGAGAATTTGGAAATTCACATAAAACATAATTTTACCACTTTTGTGACTGGAATTTCAAAAATCTGAGAGTCACTATTAATATGAAGTACTAAAATGTTTTTCAATGAGATGAAAATAATTTTTGGTGAATTGTAACGCCCCGACCCTAGTTGCCTAGAGTCGGTGCATTATTACATAACATTGGCATGATCACAAGAAAGATCAAATCTCGAAAGACCGATTGGTTTAGTAGTCTTGGAAACACTAGATATATTCATAAGTTTTACATTACATCATAAAATGAAAAACTACTACAACAACATAATGTCTCCATAATCCACACTACTATCCCCTCATAATATCCCTGCAGGTCATTCATAATTTACTTCTTCACATCCTGGGGAAAAATAAAACATAGAAAAGGGGTGAGCTCAAATGCCCAGTAAGGATAACAATATAGCGGAAACTTTCATAAATAAGAATAAACATTTAAGGCAATGCATTACTAAAACAAAAGCCTTTTAAAATTGAACTTCAACATGGTATGGCAAAAGTAAAATGAAATAATGCCATTTACTTATTCACATGGATATTCTACTAATCGAATAATCACATGCAAAAATCAATAACCACTTTCATAATGTTGGAATGCATAATGCCAGACTATCATAACCACATAGCCAAGGCCTCGTGCCAAGGCTACAAATAAGATTTTGTCAAGGCCTTGTGCCAAGACACTAGTTTGTCTCATGAGACCTACCGATGCATCGAGGAGCTATAGCGGGCTCCACCCGTCACTTATTAAGTCCAATGCATTCCCATATGAAAAGGTTTAAACATAACATAAACATTCGTATTAAAACTAGCATACGGAATGTCAATACTTTCACAATAAACTATGAATGGTATAAAAATAGCACATCCACAGTCAAACATATCACAAAACCTTCAATACAATATAGAAGTTTTGTATCATAATAAATCAACTTCAAATAATCTTAAAATCCATCAAAGGATGTTGACATAGATGAAATCAAAATTCTTTTTAAAGAAATATCTCCTTTTATTTTGAAATCATTTAAGATCCATATAAAATAAAACATTTTCTTTGAAAATATTCTTATAAGCTTGTAAGGAAAGCTTTGAAGATTTTATAACGGCGTAAAATAACCGCACCCGCCGTATAAGTTAAAAAAAACATTCTTACCTCAATTATGTCGAAAAGGTTTAAAAGGACCTTGTTTTGAAAACGACGGAATGATTCCTTTATAAACCTCTTATAAAAAGTCAAACAAGGGTATAAATGACTTTAACCCATATTCTTGTAAATAGTAAAAATGTTTTGAAATACATTTCGAAAAACATGGATGTGGATGATAAAGAGATCCCAGTAGATTATTACGTATAATACAACCTCGGATAATGAAGAGATTGTGAAATAACCCTTACCTTGTACTTTTCCTTGGTTGGGGTAGGTTAACCTCCTGTATAATGGTGAAATAATTGTTATTAAATTATACAAGAATCATATATATTAATATGATATCATATATGATCTTTTAACGTTGATTTATTAATAATATCTTAGAATTATCATCGTTTCGGGTGTTAACTTACTCATTTTCTTTTATGTGTTTTGTTACATAAGCCATGTTTGTTGTATCTTATTCATATCCAGAATGATATCAAGTCCTTAAACATCATTTTTAAATCATAAAATGATAATTATACTTGAATGGATACGATGGAGAATGAATCTCATCGCGTTCGTGGAGACGGTAGTCCGTACGTACGCACGAGCGACAATATCATTCTTTTGATATTAAAATAATATATAAATGAATGGTATATCATATATACAGAATCATTAACATGTTATATTTATTATTTACATGAGTTACACATCATTATTATACCCATCCAAATAATATTATATTGAATAACAATTACACCACGACGTGGAGACGGTAAGCCGTACGTACGTACGTATGGTGACATGTTATTCAAAGGGTGGATAGAGTACTGAATATGGTTGTACCATACTTATAATAACATCACAGTATATGTGAGATACTGGAGTTATTATTTTAGAATGGTAATAACAAAGGAAGAAGAAGTGGAAGAAGAAATGAACTTAGAAAAGGGTGGTGAAATCATTACCTCTTCTTCGGGTTCTTCCTTTTGATTTGATCAAAAGGGCTCCTTAGGTTGGCTTTCTGATCAAACTAAGGCCTCTAGGTTGTATTGAGGGATGTTGGGAGAGTATTTGGGCAGAGTTTGGCCGAACCAAAAGGCTTTAGAGGTGTGAAGAAATGAGAAGGAGGAGTGCCCTTTTATAAGAGGGGTGAGGGGCACCTTTGGAAAAGCTAGAAATATTAATTTATAATAAATTCATATTCGGTTTCTAAAGGCTCCAAAGTTGACTATTCAAAGGATGAGGTGGGGATAGGTCGAAAACAACTCATCCAATAGAATTTAGACAGGTTTGGGTACTTATATTAACCTTATCTTTAAGTATTAACTCTAAGTTAATTAGTTTCACTTTTACAATGTCTCTTTGTATTTTTATATAATATGGTTAATAAACTTACTATATACATCCAAGCGACCCCCAAGTGGTACATTAATGATTAACCTATCATAATATAAGTCTCTTGGCCGAACCTTAGATTTTTAGGAATTTAATATCAATTAATAATATAATATTTGTTTTAAGAACTCTTTTATGTCAATTTTGACACTATTCAATAGTTGATTTTTGTGAAACTCATAACAGATTGATTACTTCGAACAAAGTCCATTAAATCAATCCTAATATATCATATTAGCCTAGATAATTAGTTTAATTCATTAAAAGTTTCATATTATATTTATTTGGGTATTTATAATATCAATTATTTTAATTTTTCACTATTATAGTAATTACTGCATCATCATTGTGTCATAAATAAAATAACTTATTTATTGTCTAAAAATTACAAATAAAATATCATTATGTAGGAAATCTTTTGATCTTTCTAATGAATATTTATAATCGAAAATCCAACATGTATAACCCTATGTAAAAATTGTTCTTCTAAAAGATATATGCTTGTGTCATTTTTGTATTCATTTTAACTTAATTAAAATAAAGTGTCATTATCACTTACAAGTGGATCCATGGGGTCCCAAAATTGACACAAAGATGCCCATGGTCGACCATGTATCAACCAATAGGGTTAAGACACGTTTTAGGGTAATTTTGTATTATTATAATATTATTTTTTTAACCCTTATTTACCGGATTTACCCTTTAACCATGGTAAATAAAATATTTACCGCAGTAATTATTCAAAATGTCTAAAAATAAAAGTTACCTATTTACATAATTTGGACATCCTGATTCCAAATATGGAATCCATTTTCCTAAATTCAAAACACAGAAGTGGCAGAAATTAATTTAAAATTAATTCCCGCTGTTAAAACAAAAAGCGTGTTTTTAAGAGATAATAACTATCAAAAGATTGACACTTGTTTATGTTCGGTTTAATTGTAAAATTATGTCCAATGATAAACATTAAATTGAATGGTAAAAATATATTCTAAATATACTTTAAAACCACTCAAATTCATAATTTATCACTATTAATTATTTTGATTAAAAAAGTTGTTTTTAATTAAAATTTAGAAATTTTCACTATTCATCAAAATATGAAAGTTATCCGAAATGTACCAAAATTTCACCCTAGGCTAATTTTGATATTCCGAATCCAAAAATGAAGTCCATTTTGAAATATAGAATATATATGATTTCAAAAATTAGGTATTACTATTCACAACGGCTAGTTTAATTAGTTGTGGTGTGTGTTAGAACTCGAGGTTGCGTACAACACACGCTATCACATTATTCAAAGGGAAACGTACCGTAGAAGCTTGGGGTGTTACATTCTCCCCTCCTTCAAATAATTGCGTCCTCGCAATTTCTAGGGTATTACTGCATAAAAAGACTCGGGTGGTTCTTCATCATAAGTTCCTCGGGTTCCCACGTTGCCTCTTCCATCTTATGATTTCTCCACAAAACTTTTACCAGACGCGTCGTCCGGTTTCTCAGTACTTGTTCTCTTGTATCAAGAATCCTGACGGGCTCTTCACAATAGGAAAGATCGGGTTCCAGTTCTAATTCCTCATAGGTGAGTACATGCGTTGGGTCAGGCATGTATTTCCTCAACAGAGATACGTGGAACACATCGTGAACTTTGGAGAGACTTGGCGGCATTGCCAATCGGTAAGCTACAGCCCCAATTCGTTCTAGAATTTCGAAAGGTCCGATGTACCTGGGACTCAATTTACCTTTCTTACCAAAACGTATGACTCCCTTCCATGGAGATACCTTCAGGAAAACATGATCACCGACTTGAAATTCCAAATCCTTCCTTCGATTATCGGCATAGCTCTTCTGCCTACTTTGAGCTGCCTTAATGTGATTTTGGATTACTTTCACCTTTTCCACCGTTTCCTCCACCAGCTCTGGGCCTACAAGTTTTCTTTCACCAACGTCATCCCAACAGGTTGGTGTACGACATCTCTTTCCGTATAACGCTTCATATGGTGCCATCTGTATACTCGAATGGAAGCTATTGTTATAGGAAAATTCTACTAGTGGTAAATATTGATCCCACATACCCTGAAAATCAAGTGAGCAAGATCTCAACATGTCTTCTAAGGTCTGAATAGTCCGTTCTGATTGTCCGTCTGTCTGAGGGTGGTAAGCAGTGCTCAAATGAAGTTCAGTATCCAGGGATTTCTGAAGACTTTTCCAAAATCTTGAAGTAAAACGGGGATCACGATCAGAAACAATTGATAGGGGTACTCCATGAAGTCTCACAACTTCATTAATATATAGTCTTGCTAGACGTTCCAGGGGTAGATCTTCTCTTATAGCAAGAAAATGTGCTGACTTGGTAAGACGATCAACAATAACCCATATTGCATCGTTCCTTCTAGGAGTCTTTGGTAGCCCCATGACAAAGTCCATCGTAATATTGTCCCATTTCCACTCCGGTATGGGAAGAGGTTGCATGACTCCTCCAGGCTGTTGCCTTCCAGCTTTCACTTGTTGACAAACCATACATCTTGACACAAAATCAGCAATCTCCCTCTTCATGTTGTCCCACCAAAAATGTTCCTTCAAATCTCTATACATTTTGGTGCTCCCAGGGTGTATAGAGAAATTGGAACTATGAGCATCATCCAGCAATTCCCTTTTTAGATCAGGTATATTGGGAACACAAAGTCTCTTCCCGAATTTCAAAATTCCACCTTCATACGCAAAGTCTCTCAATCTCCCATCATTCACAGCTTTAATCTTCT
Source organism: Viscum album (assembly GCA_963277665.1). Taxonomy (NCBI): domain Eukaryota; kingdom Viridiplantae; phylum Streptophyta; class Magnoliopsida; order Santalales; family Viscaceae; genus Viscum; species Viscum album. The sequence goes on from OY728159.1 coordinate 1,872,579,752, forward strand.
TTTGGAATTCGTCATCATCGGTCTGAGAACTCTTAATCCTTTCTAGTAAAGATGGTTTGGCAACCATTTGAAAAAGCATTGATGTTTCACCTTCCCTGGTTATTCCCATGTCCATTTTCACTAGATCCCTGAAAATTGGATCCCTTTCAATTCTCATATTGTTCAAAACTCCATGGTCTTTTCTACTCAAAGCATCTGCCACCTTGTTTGCCTTCCCCGGGTGGTAGTGTATCGTACAATCATAATCCTTGAGTAATTCAAGCCATCTCCTTTGCCTCATGTTGAGTTCTTTTTGTGAGAAAATATACTTCAAACTCTTGTGATCAGTATAAATCTCACATTTTTCACCATAGAGGTAGTGCCTCCATATCTTCAAAGCAAAGATCACAGCTGCTAACTCAAGATCATGAGTAGGATAGTTTTGTTTATGAATTTTCAACTGTCGTGATGCATAGGCAATAACTCTATCATTCTGCATAAGGACACAGCCAAGTCCTTTCTTTGATGCATCACTATAAATAACGAACCCATCATTCCCCGATGGTAGAGTCAATATAGGAGCATTGACTAATCTTCTCTTCAGTTCTTTGAAACATTCTTCACACTCTTTTGTCCAAACAAATTTAACCCCTTTACGTGTGAGCTTCGTTAATGGGTTAGCCAATCGGGCAAAATTCTGGACGAAACGTCGATAATAACCTGCCAAACCAATAAAACTACGTACCTCAGTTATATTCGTAGGTGCTGGCCATTCTTGGATTGCCTTGGTCTTAGAAGGATCAACAGAAATTCCATCTTTAGAGACAATATGGCCAAGAAAAGAAATCTCCTGAAGCCAGAATTCACACTTGCTAAACTTTCCATATAATTCATGCCTCCTCAGAGTCTTCAAGATAATGCGCAAGTGATTTTCATGATCTTTGTAGGTTTTGGAGTATACCAAGATATCATCAATAAATACCACCACAAATTCATCGAGATACTCCTTGAAAACTCTATTCATCAGATCCATGAATACAGAGGGTGCATTAGTCAATCCAAACGGCATTACAGTAAACTCGTAATGCCCGTACCTGGTTCGAAATGCTGTCTTCGGAATGTCTTCCTTCTTCACACACAACTGATGGTATCCAGATCGAAGGTCAATCTTTGAAAAGTATTGAGCTCCATGCAGTTGGTCAAATAAATCATCAATACGAGGTAGGGGATACTTGTTCTTTATCGTTATAGCATTGATCTCCCTGTAGTCGATACATAACCTCATAGATCCATCTTTCTTTTTAACAAAAAGAACAGGGGCTCCCCATGGAGAAACACTAGGGCGAATAAATCCCTTATTACTCAATTCCTCTAGTTGTTTCTTTAGTTCGACTAGCTCTACAGTGGCCATTCTATTAGGGGTCTTCGATATAGGCCTTGATCCAGGAATTAAATCAATGGAAAACTCTACTTCTCGTTCTGGAGGATGTCCAGGTAAATCTTCCGGAAATACATCTACAAACTCTTTAACAATAGGTACATCCTCTATTTGAACATTTCTTTCCTCACCGACAGTTATTTCATTCTCTTCCTCCCCGATAATTGAATTAAGTTGAGCTACAGGGGGTGGATCTAAATAAGAATTAGGTGGTGACGATTCTGCTCTAAAAATAAGGTGCTCCTTATCATTATCATCAAGAATCGTAACCTCTTTCTTCTTACAATAAATCTTCGCATCATAGTCCGAAAGCCAGTCCATACCGAGGATTATATCAAACTCAATCATAGGTATGACGATGAAATCAGCAGATAAAGAAAATTTATGTGCTCTAATGGGGACTGATTCACAAAACTTTGTTGCAACGATACTTCCCTTAGGAGTTTTAACTGACAACTCCCTTATTAAATCAAATTGGAAATATCTAATTTTCTTAGCAAACTGGGAAGATATGAAACAATGCGATGATCCAGAATCAAATAATGCATTTGCTAAACTTGAGGAAACCATTAAATTACCTGCCACCACGTCTTTCGGAGCTTCTACCTCAGCAGTAGTGATAGCATAAGCCTGGCCTTGATCCCTTGGCCTTTTCTGAGGTAAGTTCTCCTGACGCTTAGGACATGCATTTGTATAATGCCCCATCTCCCTGCAATTGTAGCACTGAACGTTGGTAGCTTCCTTCTTCCCCTTGCAATCATGAGCTTGGTGGCCTTTTTCACCACACTTGTAACAGACTCCCATTCCCTTCAAGCAAGTACCAGGATGTTTCTTCCCGCATTTACCACAAGATGGATATTCAACCTTTCCCTTCTTCCCCTTATTTCCATTCCCAGATTGATCAGCAGGTCTCTTCTTCTCTTGCTTCGCTTTAAAGTCATAAGACTTAGAGAATTCTTTTTCGGTCTTGATAGCACATGAGACAATGTCTTCGTACGACGAAAAGGATTGTGAGACTAATGCTCGACGGAGAAATGGTTTTAACCCATCAAAGAAACGATCAATCTTACTTCTTGGGTTGCGAATATAATCTCCAGCATACCTCGCTAACCTTGTAAAGTTAGCCTCATACTTTGTGACATTCTCATCCTCCTTTTGTCTCAGACTCAGAAATTGTCTTTCCATATCTGCTCGATGGTCGCGAGGAAAGTATTTTTCTAAAAACAGATCTTTGAACTCCCTCCATTCCATGTTTGATACTTCATCATCTTCCTTCATGTTTTGAATCAATGACCACCATTGATCAGCATCTCCAGTGAGGCGGTAAACTGCCATGGTAACTTTTTCCCTTTCACTACTCCCCAAAGCCTGAAATATTTTCTCTAGGGAAAATATCCATTGTTCAGCTACTAAGGGATTTGTACTCCCATTGAACGTTGGTGGTTGTTGTCTCATGAATCGATCTAACATTGATCCTCCACGCTGCGGATCAAGGTGCTCCATACGGGTAAGGTTATTATTCATAACCTGAGTAAGTTGTCCCAGTACGGTGATTAGCTGATCAGCACCAGTTGCATCACCAGCCCCACTATAATTATCTTGATCAGGAGGGCAATCCCTACATGGAGTGCGTGCATTGATATGGTTTCCATTTCTTCCACTAGGCGCCATTTCTAAAAAAAATGGCATAAACTAGATCAGTTTATGCATCAAAATACATAATCCCATACTTATAAAACACTTAACATAAATTGAACTATTTATGGATATAATCCATAATCATAAAAATGTTTTCTTTGAGGAAGTATATACTCATAAACCCTTCATAATGATTTGTAAAGATAGTGAGAGTTATCCTAAGCATATCCCCCGGGAGTGTCGTAACCAAGAGTGCAGCAAGGCCCGTTGTCGTGCACCAGTTCCCGTTCGAGTCTAGCTCAAAGCGGTGTTTTTGGGTTTTACCCCTAGGTACATCTGTGCCAGAGCCGCCTCTACCTGCTCGTATCCAGACAGGGATGTATTGCTCGGAAAACTCACAAAGTCTCTACAATACCAAAATTCTAGGAAGTTCTTCTATACTAATCCTCAAAGTTCATCTTAGGTCTATGTGCTCTAATCAGAGTTTATCTAAATCTAGCTTCCAAGGTTTGTACTAAACTTCCTCTGATACCAACTGTAACGCCCCGAACCTAGTTGCCTAGAGTCGGTGCATTATTACATAACATTGGCATGATCACAAGAAAGATCAAATCTCGAAAGACCGATTGGTTTAGTAGTCTTGGAAACACTAGATATATTCATAAGTTTTACATTACATCATAAAATGAAAAACTACTACAACAACATAATGTCTCCATAATCCACACTACTATCCCCTCATAATATCCCTGCAGGTCATTCATAATTTACTTCTTCACATCCTGGGGAAAAATAAAACATAGAAAAGGGGTGAGCTCAAACGCCCAGTAAGGATAACAATATAGCGGAAACTTTCATAAATAAGAATAAACATTTAAGGCAATGCATTACTAAAACAAAAGCCTTTTAAAATTGAACTTCAACATGGTATGGAAAAAGTAAAATGAAATAATGCCATTTACTTATTCACATGGATATTCTACTAATCGAATAATCACATGAAAAAATCAATAACCACTTTCATAATGTTGGAATGCATAATGCCAGACTATCATAACCACATAGCCAAGGCCTCGTGCCAAGGCTACAAATAAGATTTTGTCAAGGCCTTGTGCCAAGACACTAGTTTGTCTCATGAGACCTACCAATGCATCGAGGAGCTATAGCGGGCTCCACCCGTCACTTATTAAGTCCAATGCATTCCCATATGAAAAGGTTTAAACATAACATAAACATTCGTATTAAAACTAGCATACGGAATGTCAATACTTTCACAATAAACTATGAATGGTATAAAAATAGCACATCCACAGTCAAACATATCACAAAACCTTCAATACAATATAGAAGTTTTGTATCATAATAAATCAACTTCAAATAATCTTAAAATCCATCAAAGGATGTTGACATAGATGAAATCAAAATTCTTTTTAAAGAAATATCTCCTTTTATTTAGAAATCATTTAAGATCCATATAAAATAAAACATTTTCTTTGAAAATATTCTTATAAGCTTGTAAAGAAAGCTTTGAAGATTTTATAACGGCGTAAAATAACCGCACCCGCCGTATAAGTTAAAAAAAACATTCTTACCTCAATTATGTCGAAAAGGTTAAAAAGGACCTTCTTTTGAAAACGACGGAATGATTCCTTTATAAACCTCTTATAAAAAGTCAAACAAGGGTATAAATGACTTTAACCCATATTCTTGTAAATAGTAAAAATGTTTTGAAATACATTTCGAAGAAACATGGATGTGGATGATAAAGAGATCCCAGTAGATTATTACGTATAATACAACCTCGGATAATGAAGAGATTGTGAAATAACCCTTACCTTGTACTTTTCCTTGGTTGGGGTAGGTTAACCTCCTGTATAATGGTGAAATAATTGTTATTAAATTATAAAAGAATCATATATATTAATATGATATCATATATGATCTTTTAACGTTGATTTATTAATAATATCTTAGAATTATCATCGTTTCGGGTGTTAACTTACTCATTTTCTTTTATGTGTTTTGTTACATAAGCCATGTTTGTTGTATCTTATTCATATCCAGAATGATATCAAGTCCTTAAACATCATTTTTAAATCATAAAATGATAATTATACTTGAATGGATACGATGGAGAATGAATCTCATCGCGTTCGTGGAGACGGTAGTCCGTACGTACGCACGAGCAACAATATCATTCTTTTGATATTAAAATAATATATAAATGAATGGTATATCATATATACAGAATCATTAACATGTTATATTTATTATTTACATGAGTTACACATCATTATTATACCCATCCAAATAATATTATATTGAATAACAATTACACCACGGCGTGGAGACGGTAAGCCGTACGTACGTACGTATGGTGACATGTTATTCAAAGGGTGGATAGAGTACTGAATATGGTTGTACCATACTTATAATAACATCACAGTATATGTGAGATACTGGAGTTATTATTTTAGAATGGTAAGAACAAAGGAAGAAGAAGTGGAAGAAGAAATGAACTTAGAAAAGGGTGGTGAAATCATTACCTCTTCTTCGGGTTCTTCCTTTTGATTTGATCAAAAGGGCTCCTTAGGATGGCTTTATGATCAAACTAAGGCCTCTAGGTTGTATTGAGGGATGTTGGGAGAGTATTTGGGCAGAGTTTGGCCGAACCAAAAGGCTTTAGAGGTGTGAAGAAATGAGAAGGAGGAGTGCCCTTTTATAAGAGGGGTGAGGGGCACCTTTGGAAAAGCTAGAAATATTAATTTATAATAAATTCATATTCGGTTTCTAAAGGCTCCAAAGTTGACTATTCAAAGTATGAGGTGGGGATAGGTCTAAAACAACTCATCCAATAGAATTTAGACAGGTTTGGGTACTTATATTAACCTTATCTTTAAGTATTAACTCTAAGTTAATTAGTTTCACTTTTACAATGTCTCTTTGTATTTTTATATAATATGGTTAATAAACATATTATATACATCCAAGCGACCCCCAAGTGGTCCATTAATGATTAACCTATCATAATATAAGTCTCTTGGCCGAACCTTAGATTTTTAGGAATTTAATATCAATTAATAATATAATATTTGTTTTAAGAACTCTTTTATGTCAATTTTGACACTATTCAATAGTTGATTTTTGTGAAACTCATAACAGATTGATTACTTCGAACAAAGTCCATTAAATCAATCCTAATATATCATATTAGCCTAGAAAATTAGTTTAATTCATTAAAAGTTTCATATTATATTTATTTGGGTATTTATAATATCAATTATTTTAATTTTTCACTATTATAGTAATTACTGCATCATCATTGTGTCATAAATAAAATAACTTATTTATTGTCTAAAAATTATAAATAAAATATAATTATGTAGGAAATCTTTTTATCTTTCTAATGAATATTTATAATCGCAAATCCAACATGTATAACCCTATGTAAAAATTGTTCTTCTAAAAGATATATGCTTGTGTCATTTTTGTATTCATTTTAACTTAATTAAAATAAAGTGTCATTATCACTTACAAGTGGATCCATGGGGTCCCAAAATTGACACAAAGATGCCCATGGTCGACCATGTATCAACCAATAGGGTTAAGACACGTTTTAGGGTAATTTTGTATTATTATAATATTATTTTTTTAACCCTTATTTACCGGATTTACCCTTTAACCATGGTAAATAAAATATTTACCGCAGTAATTATTCAAAATGTCTAAAAATAAAAGTTACCTATTTACATAATTTGGACATACTGATTCCAAATATGGAATCCATTTTCCTAAATTCAAAACACAGAAGTGGCAGAAATTAATTTAAAATTAATTCCCGCTGTTAAAACAAAAAGCGTGTTTTTAAGAGATAATAACTATCAAAAGATTGACACTTGTTTATGTTCGGTTTAATTGTAAAATTATGTCCAATGATAAACATTAAATTGAATGGTAAAAATATATTCTAAATATACTTTAAAACCACTCAAATTCATAATTTATCACTATTAATTATTTTGATTAAAAAAGTTGTTTTTAATTAAAATTTAGAAATTTTCACTATTCATCAAAATATGAAAGTTATCCGAAATGTACCAAAATTTCACCCTAGGCTAATTTTGATATTCCGAATCCAAAAATGAAGTCCATTTTGAAATATAGAATATATATGATTTCAAAAATTAGGTATTACTATTCACAACGGCTAGTTTAATTAGTTGTGGTGTGTGTTAGAACTCAAGGTTGCGTACAACACACGCTATCGCATTATTCAAAGGGAAACGTACCGTAGAAGCTTGGGGTGTTACATGAATAGTAACTTTTTTACTTTTATTACCACGGTTAAAAGTAAATAGGGTAATTAAGGGTAAAAATGATATTATTATTACCCGAACACATGTCCCAATTCTATTGAATATGTGTAATTCGACCAGAATCAAACTTAGGAATAAAATATGACAATTTAGGTCCACTTGGATTAGATTAGGACATTTATTATTAATTTATTTAAAGAAAGGATAAAATAGATAAAATCAAAGTTTAATAACTAAATCATTTTTAATATAGGGTTATACATAAGATAAATTAGAATATAAATATTCATTAGAAAAAAAATATTTCCTACCTAATGGTATTTTATTTATAATATTTAGAAATTAAATAATCTATGTTATTTATGACACAATGGTGATGCAGTAATTACCTAAATAATGAAATATAAAAATAATTGATATTATAAATACACAAATAAATGTAATTTGTGACTATTTATTAATTACACTAATTTTATAGGTAAATATGGCATGTTATTATTTAAATAATTAACTTATTTCAAACCAATAATGCTTTTCTGATTTTAACTAAAATCTATTACCAAATAGTATCAAAATTGACATAAAATAGTTTTTAAATCAAATATTAAATTATTAATTGTTATTTTATTCCTAAAAATATAATGTTTGGGAAAATGACATAGATAAGGATATATATATCAATAATGAACCAGTTGGGGTTCATTTGGATTCTTATAGTATGTTTATTAACCTTATAGTGTAAGAAAACAAGAAGACATGGTAAAAGTAAAATTATTTAACATAAAGTTAAATCTAAACGATAAGGTTAAAATAGAAACCAAAATTTGTATAAATTCTATTGGATGAGACTATTTCTAACCATCCCCACCATAGCTTCGAAATAAATCAAATTGGAGAAATTAAAAACATAATATGACTTTATTATAAAATAATATTTTAGGTTTTTTCAAAGGTGCCCCTCTCCTCCCTTTTAAAAAGGGAACCCATTATCTCTTCTCTTCATACCCTTTTGAGCCTTAAAGATAGGCCAAACCCTGACCATTTCTCTTATAAAGTTCCCAATCAACATCATGGAGGTTTTGGTCTTCTCAAAAGACCAACTCTACTTCCTTATGAGAAGCCTTAAAGGAGGTGCGTCGAAGAAGAGGTAATCTGTTCTTTCCATTTTCTCATTTTTCATTCTTCTTCAACTCCTTATTAATTAGTTGTGTCAATATAAAGTAATAAAATTCGTATCACTCATATACTAGTATGTTATTATGAATATTAAAGAACCCTATTTCACCTTCTATCCATCCTACGGAAAACGAAATCACCACACGTTCGTACGTACGAAATACCGTCTCCACGCCGTGGTCTAACCAGTTTTCCACCACCTCATTACATGGATGGGTTTAATGGTGTAAATAAAAAAAAATATATTTATATTTTAAATTGATATTGATTCTGTAATATTATACATACACATCAATACAATTCCATGATCATGGGAATGATATCATCGCTCGTGTGTACGTACAGACTACTGTCTCCACGAACGCGATGAGATTCATTTTCCATGATTAACCATTCAAGATTGATTATGAAGTATATATAATCAATAATAATGAAATATATGACATAATGAAGCTACTGAATTTATGTATACAAATCTATATATACATGTCATCTACTTACTTCAATTCAAGTCAATAATGAAAGGAAAATGGCGTTCATGCGTACGTACGACCTACCCTCTCCATGAACGGTGTGTTTCATTTCATATATCTATTTATTATATATATATGTATATAATGAATATATATGATATATAGATAATGATTTACATTTTTTAAGTAATTAAATCATGATATAATTAATAATAATATCAAGAACAACAAGTCCAAACAAGTACGACAAATGAAACAATTTTACCCAAAACGCTACTTTAACATGGAATTGAAAAATGAACGGGTAATATAAATACCTAAGTGAACCATATATGATATAATAATAATTAATATCATTATTTAATAAGTCAATGACATTATTTAAATAATTATACAAGATGTTTGGATACATACGAAGCATATCAAACACAAGGAAAGGGATAACTATTCCAATCTCGGTCTTATCCGAGATTGTTTATTCGTAAGTATTTACTAATTTTATTGTTATCATCCATTTCCATGTTTTCTAAAAGTATTTTCATTTAGGATAAATGTCCTTTTAACCTATTTTTTACTTTTACTAAATGTTATGTAAGGAATCATTCTTTTTTTTACCGTATGAGGTAATTTTTGACTTTTCTGGCAAAAGTACGAGAGGAATGTTTTTTAACTTATACGTAATGAATGGATTTCTACGGTATTACAATGCCATATTTTAATTAAGAATACTCTACAAGATTTCATTATTATTTAAAAAAAATCATTTTCATTTATAATTACATGGAATTTTCTAAAAAGAAAATGATTTTGAAAAGAAAATATATTTTCCTCAAGAATTCATTTCAAGTATATTATCAAAACCAATTTCCATATAAGATGACATTATTTCATATGTTTATGTTTCAAGTATAATTCCTCTATGATTTACATGGTTTCAATTTTCTTTTGATGAAATGTCCATTTGTTTTATATGGATTATGTGATGATGGGATGATGTTTATGAAACCCATTTTATTATTTGGGTTACGATGAATGTTTTATGTTTATTTTGTGGCACAAGTAAAAATATATTTTTATGAGATGGGTGGGACCTATATCTCCCTCCAATTAATTGGGTAAAAATTTATATCTCATGAGATTGACATGGATGGAATGGTATGTTAATCCGGTTCAGTGATACAGGACTGGAACGAGGAGTGATATTGATTCGAAAAGGGACTTTGTCCAATAAGATGGTCTTGGAAGAAATGCCTTGGATTCTACAAAAATCACACCAAGTGCTTAATGGTTTCCACAATTACATGATTTATTCCCATTCTATATTATCATGATTTATGTTCCATTATGATACATGCCTTATGTACTTCAATGATTTATGTCTTTGGTCATGATTTTGATGTTTAAACATTATGTTCATGTTTTTAGGTTCAAATGTATATGGTTTGTTTTATTTTCTTCATGCTTATCCTTACTGAGAATTTGATCTCACCCTTTATATGTTTTATTTTCCCTAGGATTTCAGGAAATGTTTTAGGTAAGAAAACCAAAAGAGGAATATCATTATAGGAGATGTTCAAGATCTTTCACCATGATTAGAAGTGTACGTTCTGAGTTTCCAAAGACACTAAACTATTACGGTCCTTTGGTGTCTGTTTTTGTTATGTATTAAGTATTCTGCAAAAGTAATGTAATGTCTATGTATGTCAAGATTTTGGTCTCTAAAATTGGTATCAGAGGAAAGGTTTTGTTAACCTTTGGAAACTAGGATGCGAAATCATTAGTGAGATCCCTAGAGATATTTCTAAGGGGTTTCTGGAGATGTCCCTAAGGTTAAGTATAAGTATAGGTTATAATCCTAGAATTACTGTAACAATCATAGAATTAAACCTACGATGTTAGATATTTAAGGTACTTCCCCTTTATTATGTTGTATTTCAAGAATGATTTTTTCCTCTCACGCTGTTCATTTTGGGTTTTAGACGATGGCTGGAACCCAAAGGAATAATGTTGATCAATTTAATGGACAATGCAATGATTTTAATCTCGAGCAACCAAATGTTATGGGAGATGGAGTGAAAAATATTATTGCTATACTTACAAAAGCTATGAATCATTCTGGATTTCCAAATGATCAAAGAAGGGAACAATATTCTATTGGGTCCTTCATGAGGCAATGTCCACCGTCTTTCAATGGGACTTCTGATCCACTTGTTGCTGAATAATGGATGAGTACCACTGAAAAGATATTTTCCATACTTCAATGTTCAGAACATGAAAATTTTATTTTATCTGTTTACCATTTAGAAGGTGAAGCAGACCAGTGGTGGAAACTAATTAAGAATACAAGGCCCCAAGATTAAATTGAATCCATGGAATGGGACAAGTTCAAGAACTTGTTTTTCAGTAAATACTTCCCTCATATTCTTCGAACAAGGATGGAAAATGAGTTTCTTGATCTTGAGCAGAAGGATGATGAATCTGTTGGTATATACAAAGCGAATTTTACAAGACTTGCAAGGTATGCATCTGGCTTTATCGTCCAACCTGAAAGTAAAGATGATCGTTTTTTCAGTAGTTTAAAACCATGTCTTTGAAGGGAATTAGCTATAAGAGGCCTCAGTAGCTATGAAAAAATTGTGTGTTGTGATATCAAGGTAGAATTGGAAGTTGGTGTAACATATCATCACATGGTTTTGACAAGAAACGAAAGATGGAGTTCAAGGAGAAATCTCAAATTAATGGTGAAAAGATGATAAATGTTTCTTTATGTTGAACGTGTGGAAAGATTCATGGTGGATATTGTCTTAAAGGGACTAGAAAATTTTTTAAGTGTGGAAAAGAAGGTCATCGAACAACAGAGTGTCGAAGTAATGGAAAAAGAGTTTCTAATAATGTGAATAATGAAAAAACTGTAGAGAATGCACCACCAACACTTCAATTCTGCAAGTGCAATGAAATGGTGCATTATTCTAATCAATTCCCTAATCCAAGGGTTAATGATGATCAATGTGAGCAACCTATTAAGGAAAAGGATAAAGGGATGGCACATGCGGTCACTATTTGTGATGTCGAGTATGACAATGATGTTGTGTAATGATTAAGTGTTTGTGTAATGGGATTTAAAAATAGTATCATGGAATCTCATTTATAGTATCGTGGAATTTTGAAATATCTATGTATTGGTCCATTGTGGTTTTCTATAAGAATATGGTACCGGTAACCATGAAAATTGATTCAAATATTTTGGAAAGCAGAAGATATGCGTGTAATGATGGGATAAGGAGAAACTGAATTGTTTGATAGTATTCAAGAGCTCATGATTGTTATAAGGACTAAGTGATATCATGGTATGATTGAAAAAAAAATTTGGATTTTGGTATGTTGAAAGAGTTAACTTTTGACAGCACTCATGTTTTCACTAAGGTTCAATGGTTATTCATTTTTCAAGAGAATACATGATTAAGGCCTTCGAATGTTTGGAATGTGACCAACAAGACATATCTTATGATATATGGGGATCAACAATGGTATTAACATGCTTGTTATATAAACTCTTTGGTAATCGTTTTCACTATAATATGAGATTGGACAATAGTATTTTGGATAATCATAATGATTGGAATTGATTATGTTGGATAGAAGTTAGTATTTATTATGGATTGACCTTTTTCAATATCATTGATGTATTGTTATAATAATGTCTTTTTAGAAAAAAAGGACAACCTGCAGGATGGGTGAAAACCCATCACGTCGGACAAGGCTGTGGGAATCGAACCCACAGCCGAAGTGTGACATGCCATTATTTCATACCACTGGCCTACAGGAAGTCCCTAGTTAGTAGAAACATGTTTTATTATATTATACAGGATGATAGATGAAGTATAAGTCCATTTTGGAACCATATCTGATTAATCTCACCATTGATGGACTTATGTATATAACTTTTGGTAACTTATGTTTGAGATAGATGGAATGACCTATCATTCTATCGCATGATCTGGTAAAACTTCATAAAAGGAAAATTCAACATCATTTCATAAAGAGATGAAGTAGAAATTGTTCATGGTACGAATAGTGGTGATTTTTTACCAAAATAAAGTAAGTATTTCTTCTAATTCAAATTCTTCAACTTTAGGGAAATGATCTTGTAAACCAAAAATGTTGTCCTAGTTCCCTTATATCTGATAACTCATATGGTACCTTAGATCATCACAAATCTATGGCATTGTGATTGTTATCATTTTCATAGCCACGTTATCTACCACTCTCCATTAGAACATGATGGTTAGATTTCTCCTCCATTTCCATATTCTCACATATGTTCTCCTATGTGGAAACCCTGTGATTAGTTAATTTGGGTAACCCTTATGTTTCATACATTTGTTTTTAAATAATGGTTTTGGTATTCCTTTTTATGATGTGGGTTTCTATTAAATAAGCTTTCGAGTAGTAAACCATTTATAACCCCAACGAATTTTTAGGGAGAAATTCATTTTAAGGGGGTAGAATGTAACACCCCAATATTTTATAAAAAAATATTATTTTTAATTTTATTGATGTATTGTGTTGTAAGATAAACCAATAGGGGATTGCACTACATGTACCCCTGAAGTGGCTTCCATTACATGCAATCACGACTTTCATCGATTGCTTGCGTCGTACGCAATACCGAGTTTCACTAAAAACGATATGTTATTAAAATATTATTAATACTAGCCGTTATGAATAGAATACCCAATTTTTGAAATTTTTTAAATTTTATATATCAAAATGGACTTCATTTTTGGATTCGGATTATCGAAATTATCCTTGTGTGAATTTTTTGTATTTTTCTGAAAACATTCAATTTTTTATGAATAGTGAAAACACTATGTTACTATTTAAAACCCGACTTTTTATTTAAATAATTATTTATTTTATTTAAATTTATATTAGGTAATAATTGATACATAATACCTATATAAGTTCAATATAATACATTGGAGTCATTCTATAATAATTTTAGACGTATAAAAATTTTATTGAACTTTTCACAGTCTTTTATCCTCCTCTTAGGAGAATTTGGATATTCAAATAAAACATAATTTTACCGCTTCTGTGAGAGGAATTTCAAAAATCTGAGAGACACGGATAATATCATGGACTTAAATGTGGTTCAATGAGATGAAAATAATCATTTGTGAATAGTAACTTTTAACTTTTATTTACAACGGTTAAAAGTAAATAGGGTAACTAAGGGTAAAAATTAAATTATTTTTACCCAAACACATGTCATAATTCTATTGGATAAGTGTAATTCGACCAAAAACAATCTTTTGAATAAAATATGACCATTTAGGTCCACTTTTATTATATTAGGACATTTATTATTTATTTATTTAAAGAAGGGTTAAAATAGTTAAAATCAAAGTTTAATAACAAAATAATTTTTAATACAGGGTTATACATAAGATAAATTAGACTATAAATATTAAATAGAAATCAAAAAAGATTTCATAACTAATGGTATTTTAATTATAATTTTTAGATATTAAATAATTTATGTTATTTATGACACAATGGTGATGCATTAATTACCTAAATAATGAAATATTAAAATAAATGATATTATAAATATGAAATTAAATGTAATTTGAGACTTTTTATGAAGTCCACTAATTTTATAGGTTAATATGACATGTTATTATTTAATTAAGTAACGTTTTTCAAACTAATCATGCTGTTATGATTTTCACAAAAATCCATTACCAAATAGTATCAAAATTGATATAATATAGTTTTTAAAAATAATATTATATTATTAATGGTTATTTTATTCCAAAAAATCTAAGGGTATGCCAAATGACTTATATAAGGATATATATATTAATAATCAACCACTTAGGGTTCTTTAAGCTTGTTATAGTAATTTTATTAACCTTATAGTGTATGAAAATAAGAAGACACGGTAAAAGTAAAATTATTTAACTTAAAGTTAAATATAAATTATAAGGTTAAAATAGAAAACTAAACTTTTCTAAATTCTATTGGATGAGATTATTTCGAACCCTCCCCACCTTGGCTTAGAAATAAATCAATTTTGAGCTATTAAAAACCGAATATGACTTTATTATAAAATAATATTTTATGTTTTTCCAAAGGTTCCCCTCTCCACTCTTATAAAAAGGGCACTCGTTCCCTCTTCTCTTCACACCCTTTTTAGCCTTGATGCTCGGCCAAACCTTGCCGATTTCTATTCTCCACTTCCCTAGAAACATTCTGTATGTTCTGGTCTTCTCAAAAGTCCAACTCTAATTCCTTAATAGAAGCCTTAAAGGAGGTTCGTCGAAGAAGAGATAATCTCTTCTTTCGATTCTCTCATGTTTCTTTTTATTCAACTCCTTCTTATTTAGTTTTTTCATTATAAAGTAATAACATAAGTTTCACTCATATACTTATATGTTATTATTAATATGATACACCATTATTTCACCTTCTATCCATCCTATGGAAAACGAGATCACCACACGAGCGTACGCACGGAATATCGTCTCCACGCAGTGGTGTAATCAGGTTTTCAACCACCACCTTACATGGATGGGTATAATGGTGTAAATAAATAACTATATGTGGTTATTGTAAAGTGTTATTGATTATGTAATATTATACAGAAACTTCAATTAAAATTCAATGATCATGGGAATGTTATCATCGCTCTTGCGTACGTACGGACTACCGTCTCCACGAACGCGATGAGATTCATTTTCCCTGATTAACCATTAATGAATGACTATGAATTATATATAATAAATTATAATTAAATATATGACATAATGAATATACTGTATTTATTTATACAAATATATATATACATTTCATCTACTTACTTCCATTCATGTCAATAAAGAAAGGAAAACAGCGTTCATGCGTACGTACGGCCTACCGTCTCCATGAACGGTGTGGTTCATTTCATTTATCAATCTATTATATATATATATACTGAATATATAATATATATAAATCAAGTTTTACATTATTTATGTATGTAAATCATGATATAAGTAATAATAATATCACGAACAACATGTCCAAACACATACGATAAATGAATCAATTTAACCCAAATGCTACTTTAACATGGAATTGACAAATGACCTTGTAATATAAATACATTAGTGAACCATATATGATATAATAACAATGAATATGATTCTGTAATAAGTCAATGACAATATTTAAATCATTATACAGGAGGTTCGGATACATACGAATCATATCGAACATAAGGTAAGGGATAACTATTCCAATCTTGTTCATATCCGAGATTGTTTATTCGTAAATATTTTCTAGGGTTATTATTATCATACATGTCCATGTTTTCTAAAAGTGTATTCATGTATATTTAAAGTCCTTCTTACCCATTTTTGTATTTTACTACATTGTATGTAAGTAATCATTCTGTTTTTTACCATATGAGGTAATTTTTTACTTTTCCGGTAAAAGTATGAGAAGAATGTTTTTTAACTTATATGGCATGAATTGATTTTTATGGTTTTACAACGCATTATTTTCATGAATCTTACTCTACATGATTTCATTATTATTTTCAACAAAATCCTTTTCTTTTAAAATTACATGGAATTTTGTGAAAAGAAAATGATTTTGAAAAGAAATGATATTTTCCTCAAGAATTCATTTCAAGTATTTTATCAAAACCAATTTCCATCGAAGATGACATTATTTCATATGGGTATGTTTCAAGTATAATTTCTATATGATTTACATTGTTTCATTTTTCTTATGATTAAATATCCATTTGTTTTATATGGATTATGTGATGATGGGATGATGTTTATGAATCCCATTTTATTCTTTGGGAAACGATGAATGTTTTATGGTTATTGTGTGGAACAAGTAAGAATGGTTTTATTATGAGATTGGTGGGACCTATATCTCCCTCCAATGCATTGGGTAAATATTTATATCTCATGAGATAGACATGGATGGAACGGTAAGTTAATCGGGTTCAGTGATACATGACTGGAACGAGGAGTGAACTTGATTCAGAAAGGGACTTTGTCCAATAAGATGGTCTTGGCAGCAATCCCTTGGCTACTATGGAAATCATAACAAGTGTTGAATGGTTTCCACAATTACATGGTTTATTCCCATGCAATTTTATCAATATTGATGTTCCATTATGATACATGCCTTGCGTACTTCAAAGATTAATGTTTTTGCTCAAGATTTTGATGTTTAAAATTATGTTCATGTTTTTAGGTTCAAATGTATATTGTTTGTTTTATTTTCTCCATGCTTACCCTTACTGAGCATTTGAGCTCACACTTTGTATGTTTTCCTTTCCCCAGGATTTCAAGAAAGGTTTTAGGTAAGAAAACCAAAAGGGGAAGATCTTTATGGGAGATGATGAAGATCTTTTACCATGATTAGAATATTACATTCCGAGTTTCCAAAGACATTAACTATTACAGTCCTTTGGTGAATATTTTTGTTATGTATTATGTATTCAGCAAAAGTAATGTAATGTCTATGTACGTCAAGCTTTGGGTCTCTACATGGATAGACATATAGAACTGATCATTGATGTTATTAATGATATTACAGATGTTTATGTTATATTATAATGAATTATATTGTATACCATGTGGATGAATCATTACACATGAATTTAATGATGAACTTTTGGGTTAATTTGGGTTGTTTTTCGACCATAATGAACTTTTTTTGATTAATAATTTATTAATATCTACATAATTTAGTTCCAGAGCATTAAATATTAGATAATACATATGAAATATTCTAGTTCAACCATAAAAATGGTTTAATGACCAGAAAATAAAGTTGAAATGGAAAAATAAAACATGTTGTTCTTAAAGGTGATAGATTAACAACTTACAAACAACATCTTATTTTATAAAATAAAAGGAAGTGGTTAGTGTAGTTGGATGGTTAATATCGCATTAGTATCATAACATTACATTATATGTATGATACTATAGTTACCATAAAATTTGGACGATGATAGGTGGATCAATAATAAGAAAAAACATGAAATTGAAAGGAAATTACTGGAAAGATGAAGAGAAAATACCTATTGAATCCTCCTCTTGAGATCCTTGTTAAGGGACTTTAGCTTGGCTTATTCATGTGACCAAAAGAACATGGACGTGGGGGTGGTCCTATAAAAGAATCATGGTCAGTGTTTTGACATGGATTGAATCTTGATAGATGTGAGGATATGATGGTGTGAAAGGTGGTATTTATATTGGATATGAGGGATGATTTATCAAAATAAAATTCATTATTTTATTATTTCTCCACTATAAAGGGAATTGTGAGTCTTCCATCACCAAGAATAGTATTTTTATTGTAGGAACCTGATCAAATTGAGATTACATCATCAGAACATCATGAAAGAATCTATAATTAGTTTCTTTTTCTTATATTATAAATTATGGTATTTCATTATTCATTAAAAATTCATGTATTTCCAAAAAATCCCAAAATTTCAGTACATCCAATTTCTAACATGTAGAATCAAAAAATGAAGTTAATTTTTTGAAAATAATTTTCTAAATATTATAATATTTATATTCAATTAAAATAATAATTTATTATCAAAAACCAGTTTTAAAACATTCATTTTATTAATATAAAATATATGTATTTCATACATTCATCTTGAATATTATTTATATATTATGAAAGGTATGGATAATATTCATTATGGTACATCACAAATCATAAGGGTATGTTACCATTCATATGGGTAGGTTACTATTCATACAAAATTAATTTTTTAATTGGTCTCCAAATAACATACTGATTGTAATCGTGTATGTCAGAATTTTGAAATTCCAAACAAAAAAGTGACAAACTTATGTTTAAAGAAGACTTAACAATTAGTAGGTCATTATGTTGTGTTTTCACGTGATTTTATGACATATTTATATGATGGGAATTTCTATTGAAATGAATTAGGTCGTTACACTTGTGATGTGTTGTAGATTTATGAAATATGTCTCAATAATGATGTAATAATTGGTTAATTATATTTAGCATGGATTGGGATCGTTTGGTTCATGCGTTGAAAATTATTAATAACAAAATAAATTGTTGGTTGTGTTGTTAAATGTGGTTGATGCTTAATAATGAAATGAACTAACCAAATAATGGAATTGGTATGTTATTTGATATATGGTATGTGGTTTGTATGAGGTTATTCATTTAATAGGGGAGAATAAATTTTTTTTACTATGTGATAGTTAGTGTTTTGTTATGAAACTATAAGTTTTTATTGTGTGTGGCATATATATAAATACATATATGTGTCTGCATGTGAGCATGTACATTCCTTTTAATTTCTATACAAACCCCACACATATAGTGAAATATTTTAAAACACTTGTATATTAACATGATAGGTGTATTTACCAATAGATATTAATTCCCCCTCCCTCTTTTGGCTGAGTTAATATGTAGAGGTTGTGATTATCAGAGTTCTATTGTTGCAGTCGGTGATGACCCTATTTTACTCTAGTGAGTCATGATATGACCATGTTGTTGGGTAGTGGCCTAGGTGTCTCCATGAATGATATGATATATATACGCTATGGGGAAGTATATTTTGGGTGTCATTCATGTTAGGATGAGGTAATTAGGTGAATTTATTCATGTTAATGACAACATACTACTTTTTAGGTTTATGATGTGATTTCCTATTTGAGTTTTATTGGATGAGATATGACCATGCTACGGGGATGTGCCTAGGTGTTTATTTATATGATGTAATGTGAATATGTTGTGGGGTGGAGGAATATATTATTCTAAAGAAATTGGAGCTCTAGGATGTACATCATTGGCGTGTGATAGTAAAAAAACTGTGAAATCATTGTTGGTTACCCAATATTGATATTCATCTTATTATGTTTTCATACATGGCTTTTTTTCTTTGGTGAGTTTGACGAGGTGATGTATTGATGGAATATTACCCTATATTATTGTTTTTTGGTTCTTCTATGTTACCATGGGTGCATTAATTCTCTTCATTCACATGATCAAAAGAGAATTTGGTTTCCCAAAAAATACACTTGTATTCTCACCCTTTATATATAAAATGATTTCCTATTTTTCCAGATGGATAAATTGGATAATTATATAAATTACTAGATCAACCATTTTTGTATAGTTTTGATGTAGGATCTTAATATTTACTTTGGATTATTTTCTTTTGGATTCTGTTACTAGTTATAGTTTTTTAATGCATGCATTGTGGAATATTATTGGTTTTATGTTAAATTATTTCATGTTGTAGATTGTTAATGATTCATCTAATATCCGGATATAGTTCAAAATATGTATGGAAATGAATCATATTCAATATATTTTTATACCATTAGTGCTAGTTAGCAACCTAAGTCCTACTGGAGGTGGGACTCGAGGGACATTATATATCAACATTCATTTTATTATATTCAGTAGCAGGGGTCATGATAGAGTAATAAAAATGTTGATGTTTGTGATATATGATGTTGTTTTGAGTTTTGAACAATGATAATTTCATGGGTTGGTATTGAATTAGTTCAATTTATAATTGTTTCATGACCTAGGCCAGTGACACCAGCTTAGACCTAGGAGTATTGGGACCCCTATGAACCAGTTCATAGAATATAAGCATATTGAATGACTAAGTGTACTCAAAATGTTTTTGGGATAAATACCCATTAGTGGTACATGTATCATGATGACTTATTTTTCCATTTGAGTTGTGTTATTTTGGGAATGTTAAAATTAATAACTTAAAAAAATCAAATAAAATTCCATAATATTGGGATTATGAAATTCTTGTATTCATTTTAGCTATGGAACTTAGATGTCATTGACCTTCTGATTTTTCATTTTAGGTTTAGTAGGATGATAATGTTGATCACCATAGGTTTTTTTTAATAGAGGAGGATGATTCATGGTAGTGGGAATTTTGTTCTTTTCAATAGAATTATTTAAGGGATTGTGATCTATGGGTTTTGAATATGGAGATAAAGATATGGATGGAGGATCATTATATCAATTTCAATTTGATGCAGGCTCTAGGGAGATATATAGTCTCATTGGTAGTTAGTCAGATATGGTGAGTTTCACCTCTGTGGTGGATGTTTTATATGTCTTACTAGTTGGAGGTCGATGTTTTGTAGGAAAAATTTTAGAAAGTAATCATTTCATTAAACATGAAGGAACTAAATATGAAGGAGATTCCGTCTCTTTAGTAGGATAGTGTTTCAATGATGGATATTAGAAGCAAGTTCAATGAAATTCAACATTTTCCCAATTTATTTTTCCAAATTATGGGACTCGTGCGAGACATATTGATGAGGAACACCATCATTATATCAAATATACAGTGACTCATTTTATATTTCAAACATAAATAGAGGTTCAACATAACATTTATGTGATTTATAGGATTCACACCTGAGGAGTTTTAAAATTATAGGTGATTTTAATGGTATATCAAGGAGTAGGTTTGTCATTGGTAGGTCTTAGGAACAATGAAAATTGAGGTTTTATAAACGTAGATTAGACCTCATCATCATCTCTTATATCTTTACAGGGGTAGAGGTTCCTATGTTATTCATAGAGATATAATTCAAGAGTTTATTTTTTGGGGTTTATGAAATTCTCTAGAATTAGTTCCTAGGGATTCCATAATCATCAAATAGTGGAGGTGAAAAAGTTCAATGCCATCCATAGAAACAGTTTTCAGTGAAACCATTTTTACATTATGGGTGGAAGGATTATGCTTTTTTATGGGGAGATAGAAAAGGTAGATGCTAACCATATTATGTTCCTAGATTCTAGAGACCTCTAACCCAATGTGTTCATAGAGGTAGTACATGGTAGAGTGATAAATGATCCTTGTGTGTTTAGTTAGATCAGTTGTGGCATCAGCAGTAGAGGGCCCGAAGATTATTAAATGTATTCTCAATTTGTCATCTACCTTTGTTTTTTACCTTGTTTTATTCTCTGTATTCTCAATCCTTTGATGTTCCTAATCTATTCAATAATGTAGGAATAGATTTATAGAGGATTCACTTGCCCCTTGTGTTGACTACGATATTCAGATGCTAGACCAGATATTTTTATGTATGATGACGATGTCGGTTGATTATGGGGACACATCAGTCCTATAGAGATATTTTCGTTCTACAGATTTATCTATAAAATGTCATCCTAGACATTGATTATTAATATTCCATGAATTCTTTTGTTGAGTAATTCTACATGAGATTAATTTTCTCCGATGTGGATTAAAATCCCGTGGTTTTCATTATTAGTGGGATTTCAGGTGGGAAGTTGACAAGTAGATCTTCTTACTTCATCGATGGCTGAGTTTTCTATGGAATCAATAGATTATGGAATTGTGGAGGTTCACAGGTTTTTAGGGGATTGTACGATGGTTTTTCTGACAATGTTGTGATGATATCCCCTTGATGTGATGTTTTTTTTTCAGGATAGACATAAAACATATATGTTTTAATTTTTTGACATATACTTATTATATGAAACTTTTTATGTGGTTGGAGTTGAGGATTAAGAAAGATGATCTGATACCGAAAGGGTTTTATCATACCATGTGTGATTCCATGAGGGGATCCAGTGTTGTTTCCTAGATATTAATATGTTAGTAGAAGGTTGTTATAGACTTTTGGAGTTTGATTTATATAAATGTAAATAACTATTAACCATTAAGGATATATGATCTATATAGAAATGTTATATAATGAAGTTTGTTTTGTAATATTGATCAGTGGTACGGATATCAACAGCAGACAGTCAAGGGGGTGATATCGTAAAGGCTGCCGTCAGAAGATATTGGGGATCTTCATGTTTCTGGGCATATATTTCTGTTTCATAAGCACAAAAAATTTGTTCATATAGAATATTATATATGTGTTTAATGAATTGATGGACCATTTTGTATTTATTATCATTGATGAAAACAAGATATACTCAATGTCTTAGGAGAATAATGACAATAATCTCATATCAATTTT
Source organism: Viscum album (assembly GCA_963277665.1). Lineage (NCBI taxonomy): Eukaryota > Viridiplantae > Streptophyta > Magnoliopsida > Santalales > Viscaceae > Viscum > Viscum album. Next base: position 1,872,602,823 of record OY728159.1, read on the forward strand.
TGGGTTTCATTAACTCCACTAAATATTTGGAAGTATTTCCATGTGTAAGTTTTAGATAATATAGGTTAATTTCAACCTACATATGGGGTCTCAGTATGGTATGGTATTAGAAGAATATAAATTCATGTTTTTTTAATGGGAATCACCCATGAAAATGAAAGAGATTAATAGATTTCAGGATATTATATGATTTTATTGGTGTGTTTTTTTCTAGATTTGTCATGAGTTTCAACCTCTTTGAAATCATTGAACAAGAAGGAATATGATTTTTTGAGTGATGAGAGCATGGTAGTGTTTGGTTACATGAAGGGAAAGTTTGTTAGTTCACCAGTACATCAGTTTCCTTAACAGGAGTGTGATGCTTGAAATGTTTTATCATGATTCTAATATGGTCTGGGGATTTAGGGTAATAAAATAGAGATTGGAGATCTATTATGGATCAAGTAATTTAAATCCCCATGATTGTAACTATTCCACCCACATCCTGGAGATTGAACCATTCGTGTTTTGAATGATTTTGTATTGTAATTACATCATTGGGTAGCACTTTGTGGTCTTCAGAGATTATAAAATATTGAGGAATATCTTTTCCTAGAAGGGTCTGAATTTGTGATAGTGGAGGTGGATGTATATTTTTTATGAATATGTTTTTGATTTATAATTTCTTTCAAGAAAGGGAAATGTTTTTTAAGGTTATTTGTGAAGAAAGTCTTACAATGATGACGTTTATGACTTAAATGATTTTTGAAAATTAGTAGAAGAGTTTGAAGCACTGCACATTGATGAGAGTGTTGTTGACGGTGTAAGATATTTGTTTCAGATCATAGTGTTTTCTAATATGATGAATAAAGTTGAGGAGTGTCGGTGGAAATACTCTGGTATAGAGGTGATGCAAAATCATATTTTCTACGGTGACACATAATAATATTGTCCTTGGTGATGATCTTGATGTATTATTGGTGGATTTTCAAGCTCTATTTTATTTTAGGGTAGGTTGTTTATTCAAAAAATGATTTAGGAGGGAGTCCTTCACGAGTTCCACTACTCACTGTTACTGGTACACCAGACTGTTTTCAAGATAAACTGGGGTTTGAGGTTGCAGTTTTTGTGGCATAGAATAAAACATTATGTTGAAGAGATTATAGGTCAATCGGGGATAACAATAAAATAATGTTTACAGATAGTGTTTACAGGGGTTTATTACAACCTTTAGATATTCCTGAATTAATATGGAATGAAATCTATATGGATTATGTCATAGGTTTACACCATGATATGGGTTGTTGTAATGTTATTTGTGTAATCATGGATCAGTTGATGAAAGCATCCAACTTCTCATGATCATGGAGTCATGTATAGGGGATTATTTTTATAGGTGGTATGTTGATGGTGTGTTGATATTTAATTGTGTTGTGTGGTTTATTTTATCATACTGGGATAAAAGTTTTACATTTTCAGTCTAGAGGTTATAACAACATAATTTTTTCACTCAGGTCTGCCTTACTATTTCATTACACCATCAAATGGATGAGAAATATAGGGTAAATTTTAAATTCTAGATGACATGTTACATGCATATTTATTGGAAATTGGTGGATCTTTGCTGTGCCTCATTACATTGATAGAGTTTTATTATAATAATGGATATCACTCATCGATCAACATGTCTTTATTTGAGGCTTTGTACGAGTTTCCATGTAGTTATCCATAGTGATGCATAAAGGTTCGAAAGACAGTAGATCTTGGTATCGATGTGGTGAAGATCATGGTAGAAAAGATTAAATTGGTTTTATAGAGGTCGATAGAAGTGGATAAACAAAATAGTAATTATGATGATCAAAGGATGAGGCCTTTTGAGTTTGATGTTTGAGACAAGGTGTTCATAAAGGTGTACACTATATGTGGGAAATAAAGGTTTGGAATAAAGGTAACATTTTCACAATGTTTATTGGACCTTTATGGAGTTCTTAACAATTTTGGAGGTTCCGAATCATTTTTCATTTGTAGATCATTGGGACGGGATCCATGAATTCTTTCATTTGTCTTAGTTTCAGTATAATATTTGTGATGACTCCGATATAATATAGCAAGGTGATTTGGATATCATTGATGAAATTATGTTTATATAGTTTTATGTAATGATATAATATCACCAATAGAATTTGATGCTTGGATGAACCATTCCCTTTGTTATTTTGTTGTTGAGGCATGGTGGCATAGAGGTTAGTATTTTTTGAGTGATAGATCCAAATTGAGGCCCATTATTATGAGTTATTTATGGTTTTCCCTAACTCTATTTTTCTTATGATTTGATGTTTAGATCTTCTTATGTTGTAAGATTTTTTATTTTTTTAATATTTAATTTGGGATAAATTTATGACATAAAAAGGGGGTCTGATCCCTAATAAATATGCATAATATTATGATGTTAATAAACTCATAACAGAATGTCAGTTCCTCCCAGAGAAAATAGTATAATAACATTGATGCAAGAATTTCTCAATTAATATGTTTGGGGTTGTGATGTTTGGTGGTTGTGTGGTGGTTGTGAGAGTGATTTTTGTGTGGTGATGTAGTGTGATGGGATATTTTTGGGTGTTTTGGTTTGCCAATTTTTCTAGTGGCTTCATTTAAGATTTGGAAATATCCTTGGTAGGCATATTAGAAGTTAGTTTTTCATAACCCCTTTCTTTCATCAGGTTTGGTTTTGATTATTATGCATGGGAATCATTTGAGAGGAATATAATTACAAGTATCATTCTTTCAAATTCTGTTCAATTGTTGTTTTTTGGTGTTGGTGGTGTTTCAGAGGTATTTTTAAGTGGTTTCATGTTTGTTGGAGGTACAACAAAGTTGCAATGATATTTCACAACATGAAAGGGGTATATGATTGGAATTAGTAGTTTAAATATTTGTGGGTTGGCACATTCTATGACTTGTATGTAGTGCAGGATAACTCATTAAATGGACTAATTTTGTGAAATAAATTCATAATATGTCATGAAATAAAGGCTCTGGAGACACGACTTTTTGTGGAATTTTGTTTTTTTAGATTTATACAGGAATTCCCATCGTAAATTGGATTTGTGATGTGAAAGGGGTAGGTTTCTAGGTTTTAAATTTCTTCTTCACCCAAAACACTATTCATATGGCTACCTTGGTAACCATTTTTTAATATCCCTTAGAAAGATATTTAGGGATCTACCACCCCCCCCTCCCCAACCTTGAACCACTGGTTCTGGTGGATTCACATTGGTGATCACTGGTTATCTATTCTATAATTCATGCATGTTTTTATTCGGTTCTTCTCGAAAGGATCTACTGATGTTGTGTAGTTTTGGTTTGGGTACACCTTTATGGTCTGTTTTTTATATAACATTATGTTTTGTAGGATTATCCATGGATTTTTTCATGAAGATATTGTCTGTAGGGATTAATTATTCTAATTAAGTTGTAGAACATATTTTCAAATTTTTATTCTGATGGGGGGGTCCATATTTCTCATTTTTATCATGTGGTTGTGATTAATCATTTCAACATGGGGGTGATTTTGTTGGGTTAATTAATATAAATTAATCAGTTTCATAAAATTTATAGGGAATGGTAATTATTTTAATTCATTAATAGCTTCATGATTATCTTGATATTGTGACTTTATGGGCTGAATTCCCCAATAAAAATTATTTTCATTGGGTAATTTTTTCTCTAGTTTGATATTTGTTATAGAGTACTTATTGTTCAATTGTGTGATATCAAACTAAAATAGAAATGTGAGAACCACATATATTTGGTTAATAAAATAGTTTACCCTGTATATATGGATAGGGTAAAAATTCCCCTAAAATAAAGTTCAATGTGATATAATACCCTATACTAAATCTATTAAATTATTATTGATTTTTTTGATGTTTTTTTATGTTTTAGGGTGGTGATGTGTTGTTGTGATGCATTTCGGCTGATAGGTTGAGATGCGATTTTGATTTTTTGGGAAGGGAGGTGATGGTTTGTGTGTCCATGATTTAGGGGAAATGTGGTGATTGTTTTTTTGCCATGATTTTGGGGTGGTGAGGTGATGGTTTTTTGGTTTGTACTTTGGGGGTGGTCGGGTGAGGGTTTTTTGGCCGTTCTTCAAGGGTGGTGAGGCGATGGATTGGTTTTCCGTTCATTTAGGGCGGGGAGGCTATGGTTTGTTTGGAGTTGATTTTCGGGGTATCCAGGTGATGATATTATGTAGCTGATGAGCTACTTATGATGTGTGGTTTCATTTTTATATATTTCTGAGTAGTGATGGAATTATTGGTTATTTATTTCTAAAATGGATTTTGTGGATTTGGTCAATGGGATGAAAATTATTCATGAACAAATAAATGATGTGATTTTTTTAATGTGGTTTATTTTAAATAATTAAATGAATGGTCCAGATAATGGAATTTTTTAGAAATGTGATATGTGACAAGTGGTTTGAGTGTTGTTATACACATAGAGGTGGCCGTGAAAGTGGAAGTGTATTTAGTTTGTTAATATTTTGTTATGAACCCATTGGTTGGGCTTGGGTGTTGGTTATAAACATATATACATGTATATTCCTTGGTATTAATATACCCACCCAACCCACATCAAACACAATGTCTCAACACTTATATATTCACAAATGATGTGTTTTTTTCAAACATCATATTGATGAGGATAGATTGATGGTAACCTACTACTTCATACTCTCTATTACAGGTCAGTAGATATACACATGATGTGATGACCCGAATACTGTTACTGAAATAAGAGATAGCCCTGGTGACATCAGGAGATATGTGATATGACCATGTTATGTGGTGGCAGCCCCGATGTCTTCAAAAAAAAGTGATATGTATATTTTGTTGGGTAGAATATGGTGGTGGTTGTGTAAGGTAGGAGTATGGAATAATGTTTACATCCGTCATGTTCAAGATACCCTACCACCCTAGTTATGCTTGACATGTGATGTCATAAGTGTTTTTGAGTTAGATAAGATAGGACCATACTATGGTGTGGTTCCCCAAGTGTTTGAAGATGTGATGTGATGTTAACATTCTATGGGTCAGTGATACATGATATTCTAAATTGATTAGATTACTAGGATGTTGGATGTTTCAGGTGTGATAGTGGTAAATTATTTGGAAAGTATCACATTGTTCAACTTATCAATATTCTTCTTATTTTGTTATTATAAATGTATAATGGTATTTTGGGCATGTGACATGGAGTGGTTGGGATGAACACCTATCATGTCTAGGTGTTGTTGGTTCTATTTTTTCTCTTGGTTTCATTAGTAATCTTCTTTCAAATTCTCACAAGATATAATTTTATTCCAAATAAGTACATGTGTTTGATAACCCATCATATTTAAAATTATTTTCGGGTATTATGGAGTATTTTGTGGATTGTTATGGGAAAAAATAACATAGAATTATTGGATAGTTTTTTGTGTCAATGATTTAGATTTACTTTTGGGTATTTACTTATGGATACTTTTACCTATATTAGTATTATTTATGCACGGATTCTAGGATGGTTTTTTATTCCTTTTATAATATTTCATAGGATTTTTATGGTTTGTTCAACTTATCCCATTATATATTCAATGTTAGAGAGGGAAATTAATCATATTTATGGGTTTTTATACACACAATTCATGTCATCAACCCGGTGCCTGCTAAAGGTGGGACTCGTGGGTTATTGTCTCCCACCCGTATAGTGGTATCGTTGGTAGGTGGTGGTAATTACGTTATTATTAAGGTATCTCATGACTCATGTACTTTGGTTTATTGTCCAAAAAAATGAAAACATTTATTTATGATGATGTAATACACATTGGATGCATCATGAATTATATTACATTAATTAATATGTTACGATATAATTTGTCACTTCCGATACTAGAAGATTGTATCCCAACCCATACATTGGAATGTAACTGTTATATTAATTCCACAGACATGCTGGTTTATCAACCAATTCCTTTTAGGAAGTCAAATGAATATATATCATGCAAATAAGATGATAAAATATGTAATGTTACCCAATTGATGATATATCAAGACGAGTATATTATATTACGTTGTGAGAGTTCATATGAGGTTGTTCTGTTTTGTGAGATTAACTTATTTCTTCATGGGTATCTTAATGTGTTTCTAGATGTAGATCTTGAAAATTAGCCTAGTTTGTTTCTTGACACTTAGAATGTGGCCTACAAGGTCACATATGAATCTATATCTAAGAATGTTATTAAATAATATATAATTTTTTTAAACAAAATATTATTCGTAAGATCAAAAAGTAATATTTATTCAGCATATATTGGTCATTGATACTTATTATGTAGTTATATTCCAATCAGAATATATATGTAAATTCCAAGATAAATTAATATTTATTCTCCCTTTAATTAATAGAATATTTATTTATTTATCAAATGATTAATATAATTATATTTATTCATTCAATAAATATTTATTATTTATGTTTTTATAAATATTGAGGAGTTTTGATAGACCATGTTATGAGTGTGGATAACAATTATATTATTAAGTTGACAATGTTAAATTATCATTCATTTCATCATGATTTTTAATTATTTATCCCAAATACATGAACACTCAATGAAATTATAATAATAATATTTTGTTAGTGTGGGGTTTACATGAAAAATGGGATTCAAATAAGGATTTATGTAACACATCTAAAACCTAACCCTGAGTATAAAAAACATTGGTATATTATTTTTATGGTTGGATATCTTTTTTCCTAACAATTACTCCACTATGAAATCCCCTCTAAACCATAGTTAATTTCTATAGAATTAACAGAAGACATATCACACCACATTCAATATTGTATTAATTAAGTTAGGTTCCAACATTTATGAAAGATAAATTCTTGAGTATATGATGGATGACGCTGAGTGATCAAATAATCCATGTTAACTGAGAAGTTGATATATTAATTTGTTATTATATATGAATTTTCTGATCAATTATGAATTTAATGATAGTTTTCATATATTATTGATCGAATATTTAATCCAAAAGATGATATTATATATTAATTCACCTTAATATGATCAAGAACATATAATGAACTCAAGATGAATGATTAGAGATACCATCTATAGGTGTCGAACTTTCTGGTAGGATGACGTTGTTACATAACAGGTAGTAGGTGTACACGTCATGGAATATTTCAAACCATACCATGATGCAACATGAGAAAACTGACATGTTGTGAAATTATCAATTCACATGGTGCATTAATTTTGATGAACACAATATAATGTATAAAATAACATGTTTTGATAGAGTACATGCCATGTAGCTGGTGTACACACAATGTAACCCTATGAAGTTTTCCAAAAAATAATTGTGGAATCCACATGGTTAAATATGAATCATGTATTTTTTCACTGTGTGTATGATGATTGAATCCATGTAACGTTATCCAGAAAAAATTACACAACATTTTGATTAATTATACACAATGTAATTCATTGTATCCCTAAAAAACATTTCTAATCCCAAGGAATGTAACATAGAGTTAGATATATGGGACTACATGTTCATGTATCTGGTGTACATGTATTGTGACACGTTCATGCTCATTCCGGACACAAAACAATCCTACTATGTCATGTGAGTAATTACACATAAGAATAATATTAATTATGGAATTAAATGACTATACACAACATTTAAAAGGTGTATATGTTTTGTGATGTAGGGAATTAAATGCTAAATTAATTATGGAAATATTAATATTTTCTACAATTATATGTTATGGTAAATTATGTGGTAGTGAATATCAACAAAATATACTATATCACCTATAGTAAATGGTTTGTAACTAATTATAAGGGTACACACTATGTCCTCTATCAGTGATGTCACGTACTATTATAATTTTAAATAATTGTAATTTACCCAACATATTTAAAATGTAACTGTATAGGTATTTCAATGACTATTCAAAAGGATAATTCAGATAAAATAATTAATTTGTAATTAAGATAATTAATTTAATAATTTGGGTCAATAATATTAATTAATAATGAATATAATAGAATGTTATATAGCTTTATTAAATTCATATTCATTTCTTGATGTGAATATAGGGTAATGATTAGCCTATGAATGTGGTAGTTTCTATATAATTTAATTATTATTTAAATAGGTTTTATAATAATTTAATATTTATTTAAATATGATGATCTCCGTATTATTTCCTATACCTTAATATAGAGGATCCTACATGTTCATAAATTATTTTATATAATCTTAAATCCCATGTTCCCTCACCGATGTGTGGGTATAGTTTTTGAAAGGATGAAGCTCCCTGCTAAGTGGAGGTTGTTATTTGGAAAGTCAAGGATAACCCAACAAATTATACACATGAGGCTAAGGTGGAATTATACTACTTAATCCAATAATATCCAAATGTGTTATTCCCCTAGGCCCAAGTTCCATGTTTATTGGTTGCTAAGAAAATATTATAGTTGTTAAATATCTTGATCATACAACATTATTTATATAATTTCTCCACTATTCGGGATTAATTATTTATACGTACATGTTTTTTATATGATGTTAAATTCAATTACATAACATAAATTATATAAAACACATGAAATTATAGAATAAAATAAATTGAATATTTATAAATATTTTATCATGAAATGGTTTGTTAAATAATTAAAAATACATATAATATAATATAGTAATTTAATTGATAAAACAAGTAAATTTTGGTATTATTAGAAAATATTTCAACAAAATTTTAATTCATAAAATCTATTAATGTTCTAAGTTATGATTCAACCATATTTATGGTATTGATTTGGCCACATTTTTTGGAATTGTTCTATTACCATTGAGTCTTAAAAATAATAATGGGTCCAACTTACCAAACATGTATTGTGTGTAATGAAAATAATTGTTTTAATAATAATTTTGAGGCAAGTGATGAGGAAATATGAGTCATTTATTTAGAATTGAGCAGTCAATATATTAGAAAAAAGTGGATTAATTTATTATACTTGGTATGACCTCCTACATAAAAATGTTTTATTAATTTTCATCTACATAGTTTGGATTATGATATCGGAAATAAATATACCATCCACTTGAATATAAATGATACAAGATATTTTCTATATAATGATAATGGCAGTTGGAAAATGATAAAATATTGGGATACTAATATGATAAATAAAGATTATTATGTCTCATATATTTTGGTAATTAGTTTTGGTTACTAAAATATTGTTTTATTTATAATTGAAAATCTCAAATAATGTACCCTATACATCATCACTAAGATCCATACAATATAATGATAACATTTTTCATGGAAAGATGTTCAAGGAATGGAAAATCCTCATGATCCATACAATATTCCATGAATAGAGGCATTATATGATAGTGTTCCCAAATATGAATTCACATTAAAAATATTCCTATAAGGTTATATAAATCTACCTAAAACTCATGGATGACACACTTTTAATCCATTACAAGTAATATCCCAATCTTGTTCAAGAAAATTGAGGTTTACACATTGTTGCCTAACCAATTTGGTCTTTATTATGATATAGTTGGGACATAGTGATATAAATAATCAAGTCAATATTTATGCTCATTCTTGGAGAGGATGTACCATCATGACCTCGGGTAGGCAAGAATATTTTCAACATTAAAAATTCGGGTATATTGGCATTTTACGATTCCATAGGATTTAGTATGATCTCATTCAATCTTCATTTATTCAAATTCTCTCTATATTTATTGTGAATTCTATTATGAACAATATTGAGAATTATATGCAAGATTTCATTGCATTAATTATTCATGATAAAAAATACATGAGTCTTGAAAAACACAAGATCCATACACTAAACAAGAAATTGGGAATAGAGAAAATACATATGAAATACGTAAATTCTAAGTCATTCTCTTCCCTTACTATGAAAAGGAGTATCTGGGGGTAGGGAAAGGAACAAGATGTATTCTGATTTTCATGTAGAAATAAGAGTCACCAGAAAGTGAACATCACATTTGATCATAATTAATGGGAAGATTCATGTTCATTTTTTATTGAATTGAATTTATTTTCCTATAAATTGGGTATTAGATTCTCTTTTCATTCACACACATGAATCATAACCAATGAACCTAGTATATTTAAAAATATTTGTATTTGTGATACTGATATATGAGCTACCAGTAGAGAAACTCTACATTCCTCAACAATTATATATTTTTTATTACACATCCAACAAGATTAATCTTGGATTTAATTTTTATTTATTCTCATTATTATAAATGAAATTATATCAACATACAGACTTGTTGTAGATGAATTTATTTTAAAATATATGAATGAATAACTGATATTTTATAAAATTTAATATGGTATGGAATGGAACATTTTAAATATTGTCTTTGGGTATTGAATTATAAAATCCATGTGATTGAAATCAATTAAAAATCTAGTTTACATGAATTAATCATATCAAGTTATATTATCACAATCATTTCATTATAAAGAAGAACATTTTTTAATGATATAACAATGTGGATATTTGTATTCTTTTTGAAATAAAACCACATGATATTTTTCGGTCATTTTGACAAGGAAAAATTTCAGAAGACCCAATTAATAATTATGATTAAAGGGCTATAGAGCCTCATTAATTAGTTTATGCAGACATATGTGGACTATTTCAAGTTAAATCAAGGTGATGATTATACAAAGTCAGAATTTTTTATGTAATGACTTTTTTAGATATGGATATGTCTACTTAATGATATATAAGTCCCTAATCCATTTAGAAAATCAAGGACTTAATGAATGAAGAAGAGTTCAATATTGTTATAAATATAATGAAACTCTACCATGAACAAGGTGGTGAATATATTAACCCATATTACATCAATATCTTATAGGATTTTGGGAAATAATCAGAACTCAATCATCCTTATAATCCAAAATGTAATGGTGTAAGTGAAACAAAGAATTTCCCTTCATTATATATGGTACGATCGATGACGAGTCACAATGGTATTCAGTTATACTTTTAGGGATCCTTATTATGTAAAACAATGAGTATAATAAATTGAGTGGAAACTATAGCGGTGAACAGTGTATCATATGTTCTATGATATAAAAGGAAACATATTATATATAATATTTATGTTTGGGGATGTAAAACATTTATTAAGGACACTTCTGGTAATAATATCCCTCCCAAATGAAAGATGTGTTTCTCTATAGGATATCATAGGGTAACTAAAGTATATTATTTATATAATCCATTTTATATGAATATTTATATATATATATGTCCCCAATTTTTTTGGAGGTAAAATATATAAAAAATATATAGTAGTATAAATATTAAATTTGAAGAATTTGTGATTCGGGATACATTGCAATTTTCATAGGAACAAATTTCACAAATCCCAATGGAAAATGATGTTCTACAGACAAAAGTAATGTTTAAAAGAACTCGATAGGTTAGAGATCTATAGAGATATAGTTTTATAGTGTCTAAGGATGGTGAATCATTATTAGATGAAAATAATGAACCTCTATAATAAAATAAAATTTTACATGGTTCAATAGTTTCTTGATGGAATGAATCCATGAATTATTTAACTAAAACCATGCATTAAAAACAATTTTTTGTGCTAAATCCTCCAATGGATATAATGGATATTGATTGAAAATGGGTATATGAGATGAAATGTTACATCAAATGTAGAGTTGGTACCTATAAATAATAGTTGGATGCTCAAGTGTTCAAACAATTTCATGTACTTGATTACTAAAAGAAAACTTCACTAGTCGCAATAAAAAATTTAATTACAATTTTACTTTCCATAAATTCCTTTAATGATATTTTATTTGAAAAATGGTTTAAAAAACATCCATCCTTAATGGGAAAATTATGAAATATTTATATATGACATAAATCGATGGTTTCCTATATCTATAAAATTCTAATAAGTTACGCAATTTGAAAATATCCATTTGTAGGTTATAAAGCTTTTAGATCACAGAACATTCAATTTGATAAATCCATAAGAGAATTCGATTTCATAAACAATAATTTTGATCCTTCTATCTAATTTTTTTTATTTGGGGTGTATACATTTTTATAATAGTATATATGGATTAAATACTTGTAATTGGAAATGAGATAGAAGTCTTTTGGACCATTAATACATGGGTAAAATAATGAATCTCCTTGAATTAATTATCTTATTAAATATATTTTCATTAGATCAGGATCCACTAGGATAGTTCTGTGAGGAATATTAAACTAAATCTGGGTTTATACATTGACCACATATTAAATATTTTTAATATAAAACAGTCTAATAGGGGATAATTTCCAACATCACATGGTATACGTCTCTCCGAGAAAAGTTGTCCTCTAGAACCTGAGGAGAGACATATGGTGGTCATGATTCCATATGAATCATTGTTAATAGCATCCATGTATACTATAATATAGTCTAGGATTTCATTTTTCATACACATTGACCATGGTATGTACTCTTTAAGATATTTGGACTATATGAATGGCTATAGGTGGCCTATAACCATACATATAATATTTTCATAGTTATAGGTGAGGCTATGTCTATTCTCAGGCCCTACTATGATTATACGATTTCTAGTGGTATGGGAGTAGGGATTACCCAATATCCATATTCATGTATACCCATAGTTATGAACCCTCTGTTCAGAGAACTTATTTAAACAGGCATAACAACTCGTGCCTATAGACCTTGCATTAGAACAACTCTATAATTAATTAAATAGTAATATATATATATATTCTTAAATATATATATATATACAATAATATTTTAAATAAAAACACATATATAAACATATATATATAAGTAATAATATTTTCAATAGAGTTATATCAACACATAGTTTTCTAGTGTGAAATCATAGATTAAAACCCAAAATGCTATATTGTTTCCCTACACTATATCCTTAGGAGTCTCCAAATTATTATAAGTTATATATATATATATTAATGGGCTCTTCCCAAGGTTTTAGGGTGATTAGTAAGACATGGTCCCATTAAAAATTCTATTATCGTGGGGCGTAGCCATGGGCCATGATTGTTGATATATACTTGATGTATATGACTATTCCAATAGCAACACAAAGTAGTTTGAATATATGAATAACCTATATAAACACTTATAATATTTATAACTATGATCATAGAATATATATAGCCCGGTTTTCTTTTAGTGATAGATATAAATTAGATCCAGGAGACTACCAATGGATGGCCACCAAGACCATCCAAAAGTATCTGAGGTGTACTACAGATATGTTCTAGGATTATGGAAGAGAAAAATAACTAAAACCCATGGGATATATATATTATTATATATATATATATATCAATATGATCTTGAATCATAATCTGGATATTTCACAACCCTCATTACAAGATCTATGAGATGGAATATCATAAGGTAGGCAATAATCAATGATTATAGAAGAGCATTTAAGTATATTACAAATAATAAAGAATATAAAGAATATAAAGAATTAATATGAATGTGACCCTTTTCCAAGAATAAGATATAGTACAAATTATTAAATACCATATCTCATTTTATTGTAATCATACTATAGTGGTTGTTCTCTCTATGAAACCGAGGACACATCATCGAATGATGCATATACTTCATAAGTATGAACTCTAGTAGAATTTTTCTCAATTGGTAGTTGTTTTAGTAAAAAGAGTTTACATTGATGAGAACAAGTTATTCCCATTAAAAAAGTGCATATATTAGTATAATTATAATTATTATGCAAGAGGGATAAGACATAATGTTATTATTAGTTTTATCTAGTGCAAGTGGGAGTTCATTGGGGTTATTTCTCTAGAGCCAATCACATTGTGCTTTAGTTTACCCATATATATATATATATTCAAAGACATAAATAATAATATTATAATATGATGTTTTTTCATCTATATGAAATTTAATATGATAATGTTCTAGAATATTTCTATTGAAGAATGGTCATATCAGTTCCTGTTATGATGAGATCTGTGAAGTGAAATAATAGAATACCTAAAATACATTTTCTTATTGGATGGTCTCATTTTATTTGACAAGGATGATATATACAGTTATGTTCAATATTAAAATAATATATAGAGTGTTATTCTAATGAATTTTCAAACTTGGAAATATTCTTGTTTGGAGGTTATGAGAATAGACCTACTAATAGGAATTCCACTTGTTATACATGTCATTGGATATTGCAATCAATAGATGTGTGAAATGGTTATTAAACATGAGATTAAAATTTATTCATATCATTATTTTAATGATCATATATTTACCAAATACTTGAAAACAATTATTCACAATAATGAAGGATACACTGGGTACATCAAGAATAATATGATATTAATGAAAAGTCATCATAAGGTTTATCGCTTCCTAGAATAGATGATTATATCTCAACACATTGATGAGAATTCAACTATATAAATACTTCCATGATCATGATGGTTTGTTGATGAGCACATTTCATGTTGCTGAAGGAATTATATGTCAGGAATATAGGTTGATGACATATTTAATCAAAATTTCTTGAAGAGATTTTGAAATTAATGGATTATATCAAATTTTGAGATTTCGTATGACGTTTTTCGAGTTGTGGTATTGACTTTATTAATTATGTATTCCATAACATGTTTTTATCAACTCATATTGCAATCTAGGCTCTCATTCCTGATTCCACCAAGAAATATTCAGATAGGGTCACACACAATAGTGTATTTGAGAATGGAGAATATAATTACATATGAATTAAATTAAAAATAAATAATGTTCTTAAGATACAGATGTAATTTTTTTAGGATATGTTGGTTTCAAGATATTTATTCACCATATTTATTTACCTTAAATAAATATGTGGTATAAATATTAAATAATAATTATTAGTTAGTGACTGGAAAAAGTATTTATTTATTTATTGAATTAGTAATACTACAAAAAATTTTATTCAATTATTTATTTATTATTAATGATATAATAAATTAATAGGACTTTTGACAGAATGTGTTATGGGTATAGACAAAGATGATATAATTTGGTAAATATAAGTAAATAAATATTAATTTTATTATGATATTTAAATATTTATCTTTGATACGTATACATGATAATAAATTATAATATTATTATTATATTTGTAGTGTTGGGTTTACATAGAGACTGGGAGTTAGATAAGAGAAAATGATCAATATGTAAACCCTGAGCTAATGTACATAACACATATTATAACATTTTCATAGGTGGATCTTTTTTTCTGAAAAATAATTATTTTTTAGATAAATCCTCACATTATCATTGATATTATATCTAGATCACTCTCATGTTTTTCGGGTTCTCCCACATACTCCCTCTAATAAATCGATAGAACCCAAAGAGATTCCATCAACACTGATAGAGATACAGTTGTGATCAATGGTGTACAATGAATATTTATCAGATCATCTTCACTGGAACATATATATTCCTCAACAACATTAAGATATTTATAATAATTGTGTAGATAATTCATTGGGGATATACTTTAGATCAGCATGATATGACGATAATATGTCTCAATCGGGGTTTCATCGATCAACATCATAATCAATTAACGAAATCCATTACTCAATTAATTTATATTTCATTGAAATTAATTATAAATGAAATATTAAAATATCCTTTCAATAGAGATTATTGGTTTTGTTATGTATTCTTCTAAAATATTTGAATAACAAGGATTTTGCTTTCTGTTGGGTGAGTTCTTTCGTTGTACATGCCACAACCATCAAATGTAAAATATCTATTTCAAATAATAAAATTGTTTTTTCATAAATCATATTGAAATTAATCAATGGGTAGAACCCACTGCACATTCTAATCCACCATACATTATATTAAATGTTACCAAAACTATAATACTAATAACAAATACCAATGTTTTTTTCATCCATAGAAATATCCCATAATAGGATTCCACTTTAAAATTTTCTGCTCTACCTAAACCAATACCCCAAAACAAAAGAGGAATAAATAAAATTAAACATCATTCAAATAATTATAAGTCATTATCATAACATAAAACATTATCAACATTGAGTATCTCCTCAAATAAAAAAAATTATTTTACATTTAAATATATTTACCAAAAAAAAATACACCTCCTTCTACGATAACAAAATTACACTCACTAGATATTCCTGAATCAAGTAATTAAATCACATTAAAATTTAGTTCCCTTAAAAATATTATATACATATTTGATATATCATAGTTAGTAAACAAATTTCTTATCTACTATTCCATTTACTCTAACCTCCACCAATAAGATACCATAACACAACTTATTCAACAAATCAACGACCTAAATAATAAAAAAATGAAAGGAGAGAATGAAGTATTGTATTCCTTTGATCAATCAAACCAAGGTTAACTATCAATGGATAGGTAAAATTCCATTAATTATTCATAAAATCTTTTATAATTAAGTAAGAAAAATGGGAAATAAAAAATCATCCAAAATAAACAATCCAAATCATTCATATTTTTTTTTCTAAAGCACAATGTAGGAAAAAAATCTTGTATCCATTATATAAAGGTTACTTGTTCCTCAAGTCACCATTACCTAGGAATGTATGTTTAACACATATAAAATAAATAATTGAAAATGTACTTCATTAAGAAAAACATAACCACCGTGGAATTCCATAACCATCTATTTTAATTCCACAAAAATTAACCATTACATCGCCACCAATATGACCTCATAATTAAAATGATAAATGTAATTTATTACCTTATAATTTATTTAGCTATTCAATGTCATGTAATTATTTATCCAATTTTTTTTAATAATGTTTTACTAAAACTGTTCATTAAAATGGATAATATAAATTCCAATAAAACATTGTCCATGAAACCATCATTTTACAATTTAGTAATAACATAAATATTCATTTGCATATAATTTAACATGTCAAAAATTCAATCAATCGCCTTATTTATTTTAACTAAAATAACCCATAATACATTATCCATGAAATTAAAACCTAAATAATAAAAAAATAGAGTATTTATCAAAGAAATACCATGTTACTTAGAAAAAATACAATAATATATAATATAATAAAAGTAAAAATACTAGGTACACATATTGGATTAAATTACTTATATTTAAAGTAAAATTTATTATAAAATGTCCCAGGTAAAAAACCTCTCTTATAGATTTTAACATTTTCATTTTTATAATAATTATTGTTTATAAAATCATCTTTCAAACATAACACATACTTAAGAAAATTAAATAAAATGGGTGGTTGAGATCATATAACGTTTTAGCCTATTATTATGAACAACATGAGTTGTAGATTTCATTATAGTATCCTAAAAATATAAAACATTATTAAAAAAATACATCAAAATTTAAAGTAAAAAGTCCATAAAAATTTAATACATCTACCCAACCATCAAGGGCGAAATAATATAATTTAAATAACCTAAAGGAATATATATCAACAGAAAAATCAATGAATTGTCAATAATAGTTGACCGAGAAATTAACCTTTTCCAAAACATACTTCAATAGAATTTATAACTAGTTTATAAAATTAATTTATTGATTATTCAAAAATTCTAGCTCAACCTTGATAGATTTTACATTTCTCTTTTGAAACCCATCTTAAAATATCTAACAAACCCAATAGATAAAATAATGGATGGATGTAGAAAAAGGACGAAGTTCGGAGAAAATTTATTTACCCTAATTCGAAAAACAAAGACACCCTTCAAAACCATGGATGAAGATGGGATGATTGATTTATAAAAGGGGTAAATTGAGGAAATCATCCTATATATGGGTTTCAAGGAAAGAGATGTATTGATCCAAAACAATTCCATTTGGAAGTCTTCCCAACATTTAATATTTCATGTCTTAGGACCAAAATACATTTAAATTTTGATATGTACCTTTGAATACAACATGAGAAAAAAAATTAAATTTATTTTTATTGTTGGGTGTGGTGTTGACCGCATGTATGAGAAAATGTAGAGGTGAATGTTATGAAATTATTCAATATTTGAATATTACAAATTATATTAATTTTAGTTCACAAGTAAATATTTGGGAAGAATTGATTATATACAATAATTAGGGTCTCACTTCTAGAATTTGAGGTATTTGCAATGGGTTATTTGCGATGGGATCCTGTCGCATATAGATTATTATAGAAAACAATATCAGAAACAGTTCTCCATTTTTAGATAAAAACCCATTTTACGATGGGTCCATCTTATAAAAGTATTCAAAACAGGCCCTTTTCCCATCACAAATAGTTATTTAAAAAATATATAAACTATTTGAGATGGAAAAACATCGCAAAATGTCCTATCACAAATAATTAATAAAATATCAAATATATATTCAATAAAATTATAATAAATTAATATTATAAAATAATAATAATATTAATAATATTAATATATATAATATAATATTATATAATAATAATACTAATATTGATAATTAAAAAAATTAAATATTATTAATAATAAAATAATACTAAAAAATAATAATTTTTCAGTATCATTAATAATTAAGAAGAAATAATATTAATATTATTTAAAAATTTAAAATAATAAAAAATATTATATTTCTATTTATTGAAAAATTAAAAAAAATTAACAAAATATTATTATTTTTTGTAGAAAAATAAAAAAACATTAAAAAATAATACTAATAATAAATAATAAACTAATAGAATAAAAATATTAATAAAAAAATAATTCAATTTGGAAATTTCGCACAAATATAATACAAAATAAATTATTAGTATTTTTTACTAATTAGTAGTATTTGTTACTAATTATTAGTATTTATTAAAAATTATTAGTGTTTATTAATATTTATTACTAATTATTAGTAATTGTTACAAATTATTAGTAATTGTTACTAATTATTAGTATATACTATTCATTGTTAGTATTTGACACTAATTATTAATAATTGATACTAATTATTTGTATTTGTTACTAATTATTGTTATTTGATACTAATTATTTGTATTTGTGGCTCATTATTAATATTTGTTTCTAATTATTAGTATTTGTTGCTAATTATTACTATTCGATTTTAATTATTGATATTTGTGGGTAATTAATGCTATTTACTGCTAAATATTACTAATTATTGCTAATTCTATCTAATTATTACTAATTATTACTATTAATTGCGAATTTTTCCAATTATTACAAATTATTGCTAATTATTACTTATTATTGCTAATTATTACTAAACATTTCTAATTATTACTAATTATGGATAATTGTTACTAATAATTTCTAATTATTGCTATTTATTTCTAATTATTGCTAATTATTTCTAATTATTACTAATTATCAGTATTTATTAATATTTATCACTATTTGTTACTGCTTATTTCTATTTGTTACTAATTATTAGTATTTGTATCTAATTATTAGTATTTGAAAAAAAAATTACAATTCTTACTAATTATTTGTAATTATAAATAATTGTTAATAATTATAACTATTTATTAGCAATTATTAGTTAATATTAGTAAAAACAACTAATTATTACGATTTATTTCAATTTATTACTAATTATAAATATTTACTCTTTATCATTACTAATTACTGTTAATAATTACTATTTATTGCTATTTATTTCTAATAATTGCAAATAATTGCTAATTATTACCAATTATAGATAATTATTAATAATATTATTAATTATTACTAATTATTAGTATTTATTACTATTTATTAGTAATTCTTACTAATTATTCCTATTTCTTTCTGATTATTAGTATTTGTTTCTATTTATTAGTATTTTTAATATTTTTTACTAATTTTTAGTATTTTACATGTTATTAGTAATTACTACAAATTATTAACAATTATAAATATCTTTTAGTAATTATTACTTATTATTAGTAATTATTACTAGTGATTATGATTTATTACTGTTTTTTACTAATTATTACCATTTATTCATAATTATCTCTAATTAATGATAATTATTTCTAATTAGTGGTAACTACTACTTATTATTTCTAATTAAAACTACAAATTACTAATAACCAATAATTATTTATATTCATTACAGATTATCATTAATAATGAATAATTAACACTAATTATAATTATTTATCACAAATAATTTCTATTTATTACTATAAAAAAGATGCTAACAAAATAATCAAAATCTAATTTGATTAAAGAAAATAAAAATTATTTATATTAATATAAAAAACGAAATAAATATTAAATTAAATAATATATAACTACTTTTAAACATGATGTCTTGTAAGTGTACACAACGTCAAAATATGTTCATAAAAAATTTAAACTAAGAGAAATTTTAACTCTATAATTAGAGTTTAGAGTGAGATAAAGTAGGAATAGAGAGTAAGAGGAAAAACATTGATGGGTGTATATATAGGTAAGATTACTAGAAACATGAGTATTGGGGACTAGAACCATCGCAAATACCATCAGTCGCATTAATTTATTTTGGCGGAAAAAAGTTTATTTATAACAAAACTCGTTCAAAATAGTGACAGGCCGACACACTATTTACGACGAGGGAATTTCACGTCACGAATAGTATTTTTCGCCGCTATGTATTTGCAACAGGGGGTGCCTCTCCATTGAAAAATGTATTTACTGATGTCAGGTATTTGTGATGGGAAGGCACCCCCATTGCAAATAACTTATTATTTGTCACAGGTGGATATCCCCATCGCAAATAATCCTTTCGACAGACTATTTTCGATTGGATCTATTCGCCTCGCTAAAAACCCAGCACAAAATGTCATTTTTCTTGTAGTGTATCTAATGGGAAAACTGATAATCTAGTTTTTTTAAAAAAAATTATTTTATAATTGGGGGATTATGAGATTATTTTTCATTAGTGTATTCATAGTTTTTCCTCCATACAAAGATTAATTAATTAAAATGAGAATTGTAATATAAATTAATTAATTTTTTTATATAAATTTACTAAACTTAATTTAGTTTTTTTCTCCATTTTAATATTCTGATTTATAAATACTAGGATTGGCTATATGAATATCATGATATGAGAGAGAAATCATGGGAAGGATTTTACTGGAATCAAAAACAATTCATTGGACCAAGGGATATAACTTCTCATCAAGATATTTCGTAGAGATGAATAAAAACACAACATCCATCAATGTGAAATCAAACTCATTGTAACGTTATTCACATGGACCATTTCCATGTTCTTCATGAAATTTATGTCTAATATTTGGAAAAAACATATATTCTTCATCATTGAAATAGGGTGTATTATTTCCTAAAACCCATATGAAAATATGAGTTCCAAATCCAGGGATTCTTTGGACTACAATAATTTTATTTCAAAATTTCCAAACTCTACCCTATGAATATGCGAATTCAATGGTAGATTGGAAAAGGGAGAGTCCAATTTATCTCTCCCCTCTCCCTCTACTGCCTTGTTACTCCCTTATCCCCTTTCATTATCTTCCGTAGATTGTGTTGTCAACAGGTTCCACCAACCCTATAGGTGTCTAGTGGTAGTTATAGAAGGTCATGGATTACTGTATGGGGGGTGGGGTGGCATAATAAAAGGAAGAGGACCCAAACACACTATTAAAAGATTTATGAACTATTCAACTAACTATATGATATGATGGTAAATAGTTTTCTGTTTAGGGAAATTATGTTCTTTAAAAGGGATTTGTTACCCGATTGACCAATATATTTCCCTTAGCAAGTAATGATCCCCTAATTATAATTCTTTTGAGATGATTTCTTTTTACTCATAGCACGAGTGATTACGGTATTAAGGGATTGTACACCCTCATAAAGAATATATCCTTGGTCAAGGTGAGGGTTCCTCTATGGTTTTCTAGAATGCTCATATGGTTATAGTTTATGTCATGGTTCAATACCCCCGAAACTAACACATATGATTTAGTGAGTGAGAAGTTTCCTTTTATGGATTATTAGTGTTGGTCTGGAGGAAAGGCTAGGATTATCAGATTCATTGAGATTGTGACCACACGTACACCCTCCTTGGATTCCATTGGGATATGGTTTGCATCTAGGATATATACTTCTGACATTATTCGATCTTCTTTATTTTTATCATTCCTCATTGTTTATGATATTCAATCATTACTCGGTTAGATATGTGATGAAACAGATCTTTTATGTTATTACAAAGTTTATTTTCAAAGCATATATGTATTATCTTTCCTTGTATTCCCCTTTCATTCCCTCTCATACCATATGTTTTGATATGGGATATTGATTTTTTATTCCGTATTGGTTTTCTGGGAATACCATTGATTATTTAGGCTCTCACCCCTATATGGGATTTATGACAATAATTTTTTTGTTTGGGTGGATGACATCGGGTGCAAACATGGTCTTCGTGTATCTAGAAATGGGATGTTTCATTTGAAATTGATGGATCGTATTTTCATAGAGGAACAAGGGGGTTTATAGTGGATCATGAGGGTGGCGATGACCATTGAATTCAAACATAGGTTTAGGAGTGAAGGTTATGAGGATTATGTATATTGATTGTTCTATAAATTGGATTCATAGACTCATCTTCTATACAATTCATTTAGTATTTTTTACAGGCAGTTTTACCTTCATTTATTGTCTCTTTCATGTGTTGTGTAATTTTTAATTATTTATGTATGTTATTCGATTTTTTGTACATATATTATGCATAGGATATCTATTTAAATTACTTGTTGATAATGGTTAATCCCTCCTATATTGTGAATTACACCTACTAGGTTCTAGTCACAAAACCCAAGCCTATTAAAGGCTATCTTGGAGTTGATAACATGGCTTATTGTAAAATTTGGTGGGGTCCTGGAGTGTTTTTTCCTATTAGAGTGGTATATGAGTGGTCAAGTCCAACAAACAAAATTGGTTGTTAGCAGTCATGTGAGGCATGCTATGGTAATTCCAGTTAATGATGATAAGGGGAACATTAGTTTATTTATCTCACAAAAAAGACATGTGTAGGTGTGGTTTTTGACATATCTTGTCTCAAAAACATTGATAAAATTTTAGATGATCTGGATA
Source organism: Viscum album (assembly GCA_963277665.1). Lineage (NCBI taxonomy): Eukaryota > Viridiplantae > Streptophyta > Magnoliopsida > Santalales > Viscaceae > Viscum > Viscum album. The sequence continues at coordinate 1,872,626,051 of OY728159.1, forward strand.
TCTACTTAATTATTCTGGGGTATAATAAATTATTTACAAACATCATATAACAGTCTATTTTGGTATTTTGTGTACATCATATGTCAACACATATGGATATAGTTTAATCATAATGCGGTTGAACTATAAAATAAAGGGTGATAGATGCTGATATCTATCTTGTGTGTTGATTTGAGATAATTATGTGACCATTCCTATAATCAGGAATCTCACCACTGATTAGTGAGAAATAATTGTTTATTTTATTTGGATCAATTTAAAAAAATTATGACACATTGGTCTAAGGTATTTTCCCTCTATTTTTCACTTAGTATATATCTTTCTAATTGAGGAGATAATACTACCTACTAAGTTGGAAGAGTCTACCTATAGGCTGGATATGTTTTATTCTTTCTATACAAGGTAAAAAATGGTTTTGTGATGAGATATTCATCCTACAGTAATATAGGGTCTTCTGGAGATCGAGAAATAAATTTCCTAATAGTTAGGAATCTTGATGACTAGACGATTAATATCATGTTAAGATCCTCACATGACACATCTACTTGGTATTTTATGATTTTATCCTCATATTCATGATGGGACTACACTACCATAAATATAATTTGAGCCCATATTCTAGAAATAATTTTATACAAATATGTTAGACCCGTCATAGGTCAACATTATTATGTCCAAATTATATTTTCGGAATCAAAAACTCATGATATATTCATTGGAACTATTTAGAAGTGAAATTATTCAAGATTAGTGGTTCATGAGAAGACTCTAGAGGATCATCTATTGATTTTAGTTGTGTTTTCATGACACACCACCTATAAAAAATACCCATAATTGAGCGATGATAGATTATGGGTTATTTGAATTGATGAACATTTTAATTGGGTGTATAATTTCATGTTACCAGATATACTATATAGTAGTTTCATGAAAAAACTACCATGCTAATGATAGAATTGATATTTTATACCTCACTGTAAAAGGGCCAGTTACCTATTAAAAATCGTTTTCGTGGAACAACTAGTTGTGAAAGTGCAATTATATATGAAAAATTCATTGACACACTCTTTTAGACACTGCCCATTCCTATTTGTCATTATGCATAGACTAATAACATTAATAACCATGGGATTTTTCTTGCGTGGGATTGATATATTTAGGAATGAAATAATGTAGTTGATAATATGATTCATGTCATTTATTCTTGGACCCTTATACAAAATGATACATATGTGACATATTATTCATCCATCATAAGTCTATGGTTTATATATTCTAGTGTAATATATAACTATATCCAATCAATCTGCACAGTTTCTATGATTGGATGTTATCTTCCATTTACCCCTTATGGTGAAGTAATTTCTTACTTAATAGATAAAGAGGACCATTCATTGATTTCATCATGGTAGTGATGAGATCTAGTGGTGCATATCATGGTATATATATTCTATTAAATGAATGTATTAACATGTTACAATTAGTTATGTGAATGAGGAATGGTATATCCCCAATAGTTAGTGGGTTCCATCAAATGTGGCTAGAATATCCCACTCCTTAGAAGTTACAATTACTTACTTAATTGTTTCTATGTTCATTAGTGATAATTCACTTTATGTGACTATGGATTAGTGGAAAAAGTCTTCTGAATAGAATGTTATTTTTATCATATTATATGAGACCAATGTATGCATTATATTTAATTTAAATGATTGTATTATAGGTGATGAATTAGTTGAATGATAAACACACTTGTGTAAAATACAATTTAATAAGATTAAATCTTATCTATACTAAATTTATAGAGGATTATTTAAGGAATTAGATAAAATTATATAGTTTTACCATGAGTTTACTATTTGTGTAGTGAGCCCTCATCATGTGAGATAAGGATTAATGGAGAAGTATCTAGTCTTATTGAATGGAATTTCATTACAGTTAAATTGGACAAGGAGTAATAATAGTAGAGTTATGGAGAATTCCATTATTAGATGGCCCAATTTTTTGTGATATAGAAGGTTCTTGAGAGTTTGACATCAATATCATTGAATTTATTTAGTAAGAGGAATACCGTTAGATGAATTGATCAAAAAATTTATCCTCACACTCTTTTCATGTGTGAGAGAGTACCATAATTTTGATGGTGACTTAGGTGTCCTTTGTGATTGTAAATTATTATGTGACATAGAAAAATGATTTTTCTTAATGGTGGGGATAACATCGTACACTTTCATAAGAATAGGCTGGTAGTCCAAATGTGTTTATATTAAATATTAGGATGGATATATTGAATTTAAATCTCTTTAATGTAGAATATATGTTAGTATGGTATGTCCAATATATATTTTTGAAAGGAATCATGAAATGAAAATATTTTTATGTTTGGGAGGAAGAGTCTTTCAAGGGATGTTTTGGATTTTGATCTCATAGTCAGGTGTTATATTGGTTAATGGAGTAGAAAATTATGGTCAACCTAAATATTAGGAACATAATTTTCATATTGTTTTATATTTGACCACTTGATGGGAAATGTTGTGGTGTTGAGTAGTTTAATGAGTTTGGTATTTTTCATGAATTTTTCATTATTAGTTTTCTGAAAATAAATATAAAAAAACACAGTTGTTGTATTTTATAGTGGATTAAAAACTATTGTATATAGAGGATGAAGATGGAGAATTATTATAGATTTATTTGGGGATGTTATAGGGGAAATCCCATGTTTCCCCTAGTTCCTGAATTATTGAAAAATGTTCTTGTACCTTGATATCCAAAGGTGAGGTGGAAACTAACATAGGTCTAAAAGACCATACCTTTTTGAAAACACAAAAAATATTATTGTGAAGTATTTGTGATGCTATTAATTGTACAATTTGCCATATATCAGTTATTATCACTTGAAAAAAATCATGAATTAATTTTGATGTGAGGGAGTGAGCCACTCTAAAAAGTTATAATAAATTTTATAAAACCCTTTTGAGATATCTGACCATGTTTTTTAGTTTCAATCTATCTCATATTGTTGGAAAAGCATTATATGAGATATGGTTTCGGTTTCTATTTCATGAAAATACAGACATAGACTATACAGATTCACTCATTAATGTATTTCTTCAAGATGAGCTATATCCAATATATTTTTGGATGAACTTGATGTTCCCTTCTTAGGTAGTTGAGTATTGTTTCATCATATAGTTCAAACATGTATTGGTGGAGAAGGTTATTTCGACCATGGATGATTTTTACATGATATTATTTATTAAGGTTCCTTGTTGAGGTGGTCTAGTTGTATCTTTATTGGGGATAAAAGGGATTAATGTTGGTATGGACGTAGTAAAAAAATTACATTTAAGGAATATCTTAGTTTATAAATATCATTTTGAGACACATGTATAGTGTTAAAACACTAAATTGACCTTAGTATAAAACCATGAATCAAAAATTATGATCACTTCATTGACATCGGGGTGTGCGTATTACCATAGAGAAAAGTCTTTGAAAATTTCTGATCATTTCAGAGCCACGATAATAACATATTTAAGATATATTATTATTAGTCAAAAAATTATTTTTATGTCAAAATATTTATATCTGTAAATTAAATTATTTCAAGGGAAATATGATACTGTTGTTGTATCCAAAACATAGCTTTTACTCTTGGGGTGGTATAACATTATCTTTCATATGATTGATTATGGGGTGTCCATAATAGAAATATCAATTAATTATAAATATAATTATATAATTTATTTATTTATTTATTTGTGGACAAATAATACACTCAACCAATTGTATTTTTCTATTTAAATATCATGATTTCCATATCCTATGTTTGTCCATATAAACCCTATTGATTGGCAGTGGAATCATGTGAGAGATATTTGGGGAATCTGAGAAAACATCAAGGATTGTGGGATGATACTTATCATCAGTATCATTAGTGATGATGAACATGAATGAAAACATTATCAAAGAGAAATACAACTAATGGTGGAACTCATTATTTGTATTGTTTCTCAATTATTCTCGAATTCCATATTGAAAATGGGATATTAAATACTCTAATAATCTTAATCATAACATGGCAGATTATTTTTTTATTATTTTATAATCCCCATATTATATATGAGTTCCTGATCCATGTAATATTTAAGAAAGACTATTTTTTAATAACTTTGTTCTTGTCATGTAAAAATTCATTATTAGGTTGATAAAGGGAATGATTGATTCTTATCTCTATCCTCTATTATCCCTATCCCCTAAATTTTAAGTTTCCATTTATCCCTATTCCCTACCATGTGAATATGATATGGTTTTTTGGATCTAGATATGGTTTGGGGTCATGAAGGCATGTCCGGTCTCAGAATGGGGGTTTGTATGAGAGTAGTTCTACACGTTGGGGGTTAGTGTGTAATTCCTCGAATAAGGTGATGGCAGAACCCGATGATGAGGGTAGGTCACATGATGAGGGGTGATATTGAGGAGTCTTTTTGTGAGATATAGGAGAGTATTGACTGATTTAAGATGACATCCATGTGTTCTTGGGAAATGTTAATTATGAGGTGTGAGTTAGAAGCAGACCACATCTATGGATGGAGGCCTAGGTGACAGCTCAGGTTGAATGCTCTATGGTGGAAGATGTGACGTAGTGAAAGAAGGTATTATTTACATTCCCTAACATATCTAATCCACTATGATATCAAATGTATAACCTTCTACCTCATGGATATCAGGAAGGAAATCCTAGCACATCTTCATTGGGCTAGGTAGTGTGGGACTTCTATCTGAGCCATCCCTATACAGATTAGGACATGTTCCTTGATTGATCCAAAAGTGGGATGGTTCTTGTTAGATAAATGAGAAAAATTTGTGAGTTTCAAACTCCAAAATTATTTCATAAACATGGGACTCCATTTGACCACATGGGGTTCACCTAAGATAACCTAGAACACCACATGGTGTGCCTGGTGGGGTTCTATGTGGCCCACTCATTCCCTTGGGTATGTTATTCAACAAAAATTCATTAATTGTACATTTAGAACACCTAAATATATTATAATTAATATTATTCTACATGTATATGAATAGAATAGTTATTGGCAATCAAATATTGTATTGATGTAACCATATTCAGTTTTATGATTTACGTCCATATAACTAGAATAGTGGTTCATGCATGATGATCAGAGCATTATCAATGCCATTACCCACCAGGTAGGATGTTGTGATGCTGATCAGGTGCCCTATATTCATTATGGAGTTTATCACTCATCGACATACTTGGTATACAATTCCTCTAGAACATCATGGGGTCAGTACTCCCCCAAGACCAAAGATGTGAAATCCCACCACACACTACTGATAGAGTTTTGTAATCCCCCACATTATATGTTCTATTTTGTGCATGAGACCTCTATAAATATAGATTAGGTTTTCAACTAGTAATTATTTTAACCCATTACTAATGCATTCCCATTAGTGAGCCCCCCCCCCCCGACAGTGGGTTTTGTGACGTAAAGTGGATTTTCTCATAGATTTGGTTGTTATGTTACTATGGGATTTTACACTATTTTCCAAAATATATCTTTAATAAAGGTGATGGTCCCCCTACAAGTTTCTAAAATGGTGATATGGTATCAGTTTTTACTGAAGGGTGATACTCCATTTAATAACATGAATACTTGTGTAAGGAGAGAGTTCCTCCCTTTTGAGTATCCCTACAGATTGTATAGAAGGATATGATGATCAATTTATTTATTTTTCGGACCATAGTGACATGCTATTTGGATATTTTTTGGATGTGATATGTAGTTTATCTATCCTCATTAGACAACATGGGATATTCCTTATACCATGAATCTATTTTTTATTATTATATTATATCAATATTTTATTATAGCTGAGTTGAATGCGAATTCATAACATTCCGTAGAATTCTAGACATAAAATATATTTGGAATATATTTCCATGTCTTCCTCCCAGTTACCCTCTCATAGGAAAATTTTTTATCTATATATTTTTTTAATTTCGATTATTTTTTTATAGTTTCCAAAAATGTATGTTTATATTCACCCCTATATAGTATATTTTCCCTAATTTATCATGTTTGTGTAGATGATTCTCATTTTTGAGATTGTCTTAATGGATATGAAGATGGAATAAATTGTTTAGATATAACACCTGATGATTCTTGTTGATAAATGGTTGTTTGTAATTGTGGGGGTGTTCACTAATGATAGATATTTATCCTTGGGTTAATATAATGAGGATGATCTTGATGTGAAATGAAATAACTACAACCCACATATTCTAGTGATATACTGATAGTGACACCCCAATCTGACCTCTTTTATGCATGAGGATGGTGACTAGAACAGTGTATGAAAATCAAATAATATGAGAGGAATTAGAAATATCATTTTGCAATAGACACATATATATATTATAAATATATATAAATAACTAAACTGTACATAATATAATCATGTTATAATAAATAAAAATATAATTCCATATAGGTCGATACCCAAAGAACAATACATTGAAATATAAATTCAATCTAACAGATAAAAGATACTTGAAAACTCGACTAAATGTACTCCTATTACCATTTCGAGGCACAATTGTCACCATAACATTCAAGGACCACCATTATCTATCATGCATCGCGAAATTTCCCCATTCATTATGTTTTAATAATAGACACAAGCTCCAAAATGACCACAACCATCTCTACGTCTACTCATTGTCCACCATGGCATAACATGTGTGGAAAAATTCACCAATTATGGGTGCGTATCATCATAAATAGTATGATACCCCTAAAACTACTAGTGAAAAAAAAAACTAAATGAAATAATTATCCCAAACCCCAACTTGAAAAAAAAACACAGAATACAATAAATGATAATCCATATATTATATATAAGCTATAAATTTTAAGAACATAAATATAACCCAATAAATTTTTCTCCAACCCATAGTGGATTAAATATCACATGAAAATTGGTATTATTAGATAATCAAAGAGTTCCTAAATTCCTGCAGTCACTCTCTATAAATTCATCATGTCTCAGAGACAACCAATGAGTGCCTAAAGAGTCATAGGTCTCAAATCCATTGAATTTTCCAACCTCTCAAAATCCCCCATATCCATTGAGAACTATAATTCTGGAATAATACCTAGCTAATGTACACATTATATTTAAGGGGGTACTTCACACTGTCATATGCAACCAAAAATATCAGGAATCCATTTTTTGAGTCATGGGGAACTAGTACTTTGACCATGAATACACGTTTTTTTAGATGTGATGAACCTACCATCATAACCACTAAAACATGAAAAAACACATCACCTCACAAAAAATACCAAGTTGAATCATTATTTCAAAGGAAAACACCATAATTAAGGATTTATAGCCTATAGAAAGAGGTTTCCATGCCCCAATAAAATGGGGGAATACATTACCATAATAGTAGTACAATATAGAGGATACCATTCCATTAGAATACAGATGAAATACATGTCCCTGAAAATAATAAAATATATAGTATCCCACATCCTAAATATAAGGGAGAATATTTGAACTTGTCTTTAAATTATCACATAAATAGAGGATTTCTTACCTTTGGTATATAGTAGAATACACGACAATACATATAGGATAAGAATTCAATGACCCTGATGAAATAATCCTACCATTAGAACCATAGATATATATTTGAGTATTATTATCTCTCCTTGAAAATAGACTATGATATCTAAATGGATCACACCATTATGATATATGTAATAAAATACTCATTATAAATTTTTTATTTTCCCAAAATGAACACATAATGAAGGATATTTGTAAAGACCACCACAATGGAAAAATGTAATCCATGTGGTGGTCCATGGGAAATAACCATGTAATGAAAATAACCCCACACATGAGCAAGTCCATGAGTTCGTGGCCCCCATTCAAGTCGTATTGAGAAAACTTATACCCGTTTGATCACACATGGACCGCTTCATATATGGACTGATGATCTTGGCCACATGTTGGGAAAACATAGGTAATCGTTCTACTCCCCTAACCTAGTGGGGTTGAGCTGATATAGACACCACACTCCACTGGCCTACCATATAGTATTTAGTGAATCATCTAATCGTAGGATCAAATGTTTGGGGGGGAACAATATAATTTCTTTCTATTTCCCACATATGTGCAATGATGACCTGATCGACTGTCATCTCCCATGTTGTTGGCCACCACATTAATAGGCATCACTATGGTGTATCTAGATTATCCTCACTATTTTAACCTCCATTGTGTTCTCCCATATCAACACTGTTATCCTTTTTTTTTCCACGAATCACGGTTGTATTCTTGATCGATCCCACATCACCATATATGTAAATCCATATCATGCCTCAAGCCACATACCAAAACATGAATCATCTATCATGTATCATCCTAGGATATCATTTATTATTTTTTATATCTTTCTTCATGTCCTCAACCCACATTACACTAGGTTTCTATACCTTCCACATCACTAAGTAATCACTTGATTCATTTCGTTTTCTCCATCTGTCAGCATTGTTACCTATATATGGAATACAGAAATTGAATTCAATAACTAGTGGCCCGAATCAGTTGGCCTCATTACCTTAAGAGAACAACCATGATTTCTAGTGGCTACCAAATAGTAAAAGGTCCTCTGATGGTATAGTGGGGTTTCTATACTTTTATGATTGTATTAATCCATAATTTAAATAATAAATAAAAACATTTTAATATGTAATAAATAAGCATCAAAAAAATATTTAATCATCCAAATAAAAAACTGGTAGAAAATGTATCCCAAATTAGTTAAAAAATTATGATGATCATGTCATGTAGTTGTGCAAAAATGTGGTATGTGGGATAAAGTAGAAACAATAATATATCACTTAATAAAATAAATATAAGACAAATATAATACTATTCTAGTGTCATGATCATAGACTCTATCCTCCTCTATCATACTCCACCCTATAACTAAAAATATAACTTTAAAACATGGAAGCTTCCCTATATATATACATTCAGTAATGAAGTCTTAATGTGTACCATAGGTTTTCCATGTAGGATGATTGATATAAACTGTAGGCCCCCACCATCTAAATCTAGATAAATCCAGTCCATGAATATTAAATGATAAATGTGCATTCTTAATTAAAATTAAGGTATTAACATATAAATAAATGACATCAGATTGGGTTCCTCTTGGGACACTCGACTGAAACTACCTACTTCAGCCTAAAATAGATATCATTGAATAGAAGGTAACATGTAATGATATTTTGTGGGTATTTAAATATTATCTATTATACATTAATTGAAGAACAATTGAGCTCATCAAAATGGAATTTTTCAATTATCGACCAGTCCAATGATTATTATTTTTCTTGGATGATGCTTTCATTGATTCATTAGATTTTCATTTAAGAAAATTAATATAATGAATATATGCAATTTAAATAAGAGAAATCATATTAATGTATAAGGTAAAACATATAGAAAAACCCATGTATCACACCAGAAGCACTATATATTCCCAATACCATAAGAGTCATTCCGAGTTTATTATTAAAGGAATCCCATGTTTCACAGTAATCGTGGAGTAATCCTTGAACCTCTAATCCTAACCTTGATTTTATAAAAAGGGGATTGAGTATCACTCATGGAATTTTATAACCATCATTCCATGGAGTACATCTAATGTGATTCCCATATGGAATCATTATCTATCACGGGTAGGAATATAATCCTCCCTTTTATCCCATCCAAAGAATTATATATTGAACAATAGAATCAATCTAGGTGGTAAGACGATCATTCCAATTTCTAATTATAATGAATTATGACCCCATCCAAGTAATCATAATTTTGGTACCCATATATCACTATGATCTTATAGTGAAGGTAAGGTCAGTGATTTCACTATCAAAAACAATACCCCCTTGGATTTTTGATAAGTTGGATAGTTAATTTATTCAAAGCTCTTCAAACTAAAAAATAAAGAATATGAAGATAAACTAATGAAATCTCAATTTTTGTTAAATTACAATTCAATTTCATTTATTATAAGTTAATTATTACAACCCAAATAATAATATATAACTCATCACTAAATCATAATATTCATATCACTTTTTACAAGGATCACACCCATAACGTTGTCTTAAGTCAAAGTAAATGTCACATGAAGTTGATTTTGGAGAAGCTAGGGTCCCTTCACACATATAATAACCATTAATTAAATTAATTAAACAATATGGGTGTGATTCTAGTAATTCTGTTTCATGGTATAACTATTCAGGATAAAATAAAACAAGACATTATGGGGAAAAAACTAGACTGCGTATGTTAGGTTTGAAAAAGACATGTTATCCATTTTTTGACTTTGATTTGAATTATAATGGGAGAAATCATAAAAATGGTAAAATGGAAAAAAAATTGGGAATTTGTGATCACATAAAAATAAAACAATATGTTGATATAAACAAATGAAAGAAAGAAGTGGGGTCAAGAGAATACTCTTTCAGATCCAACACACATGATGATGAAGTTAATAGAGTATGGATGAAGAGATGTATTGAAAATCCAAATGAAAGGGGGAGGAGGAGGATCATCACGTGGCTAGAATCTACGTAAAATAGATGAAGGGGAATGATATTATGTTCTTAAAGAATAAAGAAAACAATTCTCATTTCTACAACATTTTAAATGGACTAGTTGGTTTCCTATAATTTGTCCGAACCGCGCACTAACTATTCCTCATTTACTTCCCAATGACACCCATTTCATGGGATAGACACATGGTTTGACTAAAAATATGTAGAATATGAACAAAGATATTTTAAGAGGACTAAACTAAATACACATGCATGAATCTTTGGTTCTACCATTGGGGAATACCATGGAGTCCCCAATTATGCACTGAAACTCCCAATATTGTTTAAATGAACAATGTGTAATGGGTAGCTCAATTTCTTCTAATCACAGTGTCAATATATTTTATCTAAACCTCAGGGTGCTGAGATTTTAAAAATCCCTAGACACCCTTGTTACATTATTTACATCATTAAACACTCAAATTTGGTTCAGATGGTTTAAACTAGAAACTTAGATGCTTATAACACATACAAAAATCCAAGATGTTACAACCTCTCCTACCTAAAATAGCTCACCACCATGTTTTCCTTTTTAGGGTGGTAAGAATCACCTATGAATTGTTCTATCCACTGAGCATTTTTTTAGACACCCACTCACATGTATCAGGGTATACATATATTTGATAACAGAACTCATAGACTAGAGGAACAAACATGCCTCATAGATTCATTGGTCTCAAATGAACAATACTAATTGGATGTTCGAAAATGAAGTTTATACGTCTATCTTAATATCATCTATATCAAATGAATGAAAAAATTAATAATGATAATGGTGAATCTATGATACATTGAAGATATCGAGCATACACAGGTACATTTGAGGTATAGAAATCCAATAATCTATTGGTCTGACTCTCTCCACTATCTAGAATAGTCCAATGTAATTAGGTTATATATTTCCCTGTATCTGCATATGTCTATGTCCCAATCTCTGGGAAACACACAAAAATATGTTGATGTTCTAATGGATTGAATAACAATAGAGATGGGTGGGGGTTGAATAAATTTTTTACATTTTATATGTTTCAATACATATTAAACATATACACTGCAACTTGTTTAATTTTATAAACATATCATCTTTTATTAAATACATGTGCTTGAATAATTTGGAAATAATGTAATGAACATGATATTTACATGGTCCATCCTCGATTTAAGAAAATACATCCTTTCCATATCCACTATCATGGTTCTATGTAAATCCACTAATTTGGGGAAGTGAATTCAACTTGTTAATACTCTTGTTAGAGAACTTGTATTTTCTAATAAGAATAATTATGATGAATCACATCTATTTAAAAAGTTTGAATACAATTTTTTTAACGAACTAATGTTTTATCAATGGAAATTCATTTATTTTAATTATTTATTATAATCACATGAAATCATAATGAAATGAACTACTAATTACTATGTGACCTTTAAACATAATTTTTACACTTATGTGTTTTTAATTTTGAAAATCGTATATACACGGTTGTGTTTAGGATGATTTTTGGCATATGATATAACAAATTTAATTTTTGGTCAATAGTAACCCACCCGAATGAATAGTAACACACACTTATGAATAGTAGTATGACCCTTATGAATAGTAAATCATCCAAAAGAATAGTAACATCACCAATTAATATATAAAAATTTTAGGCATCTCAAAGGTGATAATATGACCTTAGAAAAAGCGTTGATATATTTGTATGTAATAAATAATTATATGAAATTAACTAATTAATATAAAAGAAAACGTATTTTCCAAAAATGTGTTCAAAAATTAACAATTTAAGGTCTTATGGTTTTAATATAATTTTAAAAGGCCTTATCTATTTTTTGAAAACATTAAAAAATCAGTTATAGTTTTATAATTCATATTTTAAATGTTAGTTATTATTTTAATTAAAAATTAAACTAATCATATTGTGACAGTTATTTTAAAAAAATATACTTCATATTTGGATTATACATGTCTATATATTTAATGTGTGAATTTTTTGGATTTTTTCAAATTACATGAATTTTGGTTGAATAGTGAGATTTGGTAATTTAACGTATCTAAACATAATATGCTACATGGACTATTCCTAGAATCATGGCTGATGTAATAACCCTTAGTAAGAATTCTCATGTTCATTTTCATATTTTTTTCATCAAATCATCGATATTTATTGTCTTATAGAAATATAATAAAATAACGATTAAAATATTAAGAAAACCTTATTTCCATCCACAACAAAAACAACCTACATATCACTCTTCCCTTTACTCTTCTCAAGCTTTGTTCCTTACATTAGTTCTTCCAAAATATCTCCCCAATATCCTCCCCTATTTCCATCAGCCCTTGTCCTCCTCAAAAGACCATGTCATATCTCTTGAAGAGGCTCTATAGATGATTTAATCAAGAGGTAATTTCATCTCTTATTTTCTTCCATTTTATTTTCATGTTCCATTGTTCTATTTATTTTCCAAACCTATCCTCATCCAAATGGTATGAAAACTAATGTACCATAAATGTACTATATTTTTTTAATTCTAATGATTTAATTAATTATAATATCACATTTCTTGTCTTTTTATATGAAATAAATGAAAACATCGTCCGAGATGTGTTACTTTGTCACATTGAAGGATGACAAGTTTTCAATTTCAATTACCATCATCAATTCTGGAAATTAAACCATTTTTATGGTTCAACTAGACTATTAATATGTTATTTTTCACATGTGATTTTTTGGAATCCTTTTTCACACATGATGTAAAATAAATATTTAAAACACGTTAATTGGCAGAAAATTCCCTGAATTAATCCAAGCATTTATCATTATTGTTTTATATAATGATTCATCTTCACATTAAATAACAATTTGATTTTTTAAAAATGAAATATTTTCTAATTTCAATAATGTCATATAACATCAATTCTGGACAACCATGATAATCATATATGTTTATCCAAACATGAATATTATTTAATCGAACATTGAAATCAAGGAAGAAAATACTCCCAAATAGTGAAATTGAACCTCTTAACACATTATAATTTGACATTGATGAACATAATAAGTTTATAATAAAAAAGTAAAATTTAGTATTGGTTATACAATTATTAATTATTTACCTAATTTGATTATTCATGTCATTAATATGAGGAGAAAAATACCACCAGACTTAAGGAAATGTATCCTATCTTTATCACATTTATTATAGATTCTTCTCAATGTTATATCCTTTTATGTGTAATTAATAATGATGGGGTATTATTTAGGACCTTCCCTATACATCCCTCATGTTGTATAAAAGATGAGAAACCCATTTTTACTCTCAATAAGACATTTTATGCACACCCGATACAAGATGATATTCCAAAAGGGATTCAACCCATACTTCCTTTATTCCTACAGTTTTTTCTATATTTCATTCTACCAAAATGAAATTATCTATAATATTTTTTAACATCTTATAAATAAAATTTACACGCTCATAAATCTTGTATTATGTTCTATTCATCATTCTATGTTAGGGATATATACGTTTTAAATGATTTCCTCCTCAATACTTTCAGATAAGAAAACTCGTTTTATGTGATCTTCCGGAATCCATACTCAATGTCAAGTTCACTATACCATATGTCTTAATCCACCATTATTTTTATGACACAAGTATTTTTATTAGGATTTTATTCTTTAATCACTTCTGGATTTTTTCAAATGATTATTACCTTTCTATTTTAAATTCTTGTTAGTGTTTTCCTTAAAACTGCACAAAAATATTTCAATTCAAAAAATTAGTAATTAATCTTTTCACAGGTTGAGACTTCTATTTGACATAATATATAATGATATTTTCTTATTTTAAATTAATATTGTCCTTGTATTTTTTAATTACAATGGACACTTTTTTAAAACTCCCATTAAATATGCATTACGAAATGATTATGATACACATTTCTTTCCATGGGTGACCCTGTGTTTATGATTGTTTATGTATGATTCTTTTTGTGGAAAGAATATTTATTAACATATTTTGATTGGTGTTCCCATATATTACTCCAACACATTGGGTAATGCTTAGTCTCATGAGACGTTATGTGAAACGATCTTGGTGGTTAGCCTTGGGTCATGCTACTATGTTCAACGGTCTTAGTGCTTAACCCAGGCTTTGGATATTCATTGTGAAAAAAAGCCTTGACTCATTATAATTTCATGATTTTTATTCCTTCCACATTACTATTAACTCATGTCTATATGATATAATGTTTTTTGTTAGGATTCAATGTGTTCCATGACTTTTTTCATTAAACGATGCCTTCTAACCAATGTGTTGATGTTTTATTACTATGCTTTTCTCCCTTAATAAGAAATTCGATCATCCCATTTTTCAAGTTATAACGGGAACACCCTAGGAATATGTATCATCACAGTGGAGGTTAGGGTCTCATTATAAATATTTAATAAATAATTTTTTTTTAGTATCATTTTTCACTATTGTGTACCAATTCTTCGAAGACACAAGCATTCATGATCCTTCACTTATAAGAATAAAAATGATAGTATTTATATAAAATTGAGCCAAAATTGAATAAATACTTTTTTTAAAGTGATCCGCAAATTCCCTTTCAATATCCTCATTCTAATGTTGCCTGTTCTGATTCTGTTTGTCTAACTGACACATTATGGGGGAATTATTATGGTGAACTAGTTTTTGAAATTTAACATCACAAAATCTATTCATCTAATTAGTTAAATATTTTTCATACCTAAATTCTTCGGTATGGTATACAAAATTTTAGTTCTATGATCATCTAAAAATATCACTATCTAGAGAAATAAAACTTTTAAAAATTCTATGGCACATATCCATTTATGCTTATTTGAATGGTTGCAATGTATGGATGTAATATTCATTAATATATAACCATAAAATAATTGAAAACATTAGAAACTAAAAAACATTTCCTTCTTATTCAAATTTAAAAACTCTGAGATATACCCCTATTTGAATTTCATGTTTCACCACATCAAATTATAAAAAATCTCCCAGAATATTCTTGGGACGTATTGAATTTTCTTAGTAATCAGCCTTCTCAAACATCCAAACTTTTTATTGTATAATGGAACTTTCCCAACACATTATGATGGAACATAGTCAGCTATTTATGTTGTAGCTTTTAATGCTCATTATGATAAAACATCCTCATATCATTAGAATGGAACATTCTTAGATCCTTGTGATATAACTTATTCTACACATTCTGAATTAAATTTCATAATCATATTTAGTCTGATTAATTTTCCTTCTCAAATTCAATCTCATTGGCACCACTTATCATATTTAGTCGGATGGAACATCCTCATCATCAGTCTTATGAAATCCTCATTAAAGTGGAACACTCATTTAGATAGATTTATCACTATGATGAATTCTCATTATAATGAAATTATCAATATGATTGGATTATTATAAAAATGTTGACACCACTCTAAAAACATGAAAATCATTAAACAATGTCTCTTTTAACTCATTCAAACTTCTGAATACTTCTTGATTTGGTGAAAACATTTTCTTGATTTTTGGAACTGATACTATCTATATGACTCCTATATTTATTCTAAATCTTTTTTCATGAGAGTTTTCATGATTTATGAGATCTTCATGATTTTAAATAAATTGGTTGAATAATGGTTGGAATGTTAAAGAACAATATATGTGCTGGAATCACTATCTTCATCAAAACCCTTAAAAATAATTATAATTTTATAACATAGGAACTTATTTATAACAAAAATAAGGTCTGATAGATCTAGAAATTCATGCTGATGTATCTATGGTCGATTATGTGTGTAATGATTAACTCATTCTACTAATTATTTTTGGATATGATCATATCTATATTTGATTTATTAGCCTAACAGAAAAGAATTATCATCATCTTCTTATGTTTCTTCCCACCAATGAATTCATAACTCTTAAAACTGAAACTCATTATTATATCATGACTCTTTGATGAATTTAAAAAAAATTATATTATCATAGCATCATCAGAATCATGGATAGATGGTAGAAAAATCAATAATTAATGAGATGAAAACATCCATAAACAACTATATTTCTAACAAAACACCGACTGATTCTACATACTAATAGACTTGAGTCCCATAATAGTTATTTAAATCTATTTATCTGTCATATTCGTGAATTATTCTTTATTTGGAACTTCCTAGTCCAAAATTCTATAATTTCAAAAAAAATATCAAAATAAAAATTGTTCTCCCCATTTATGTTTGGGTTCAAACATTAAAAAACATTCTACTATTATTCAAAAACATTATTTTATAAAATATTACTCGTCAAAAAATACAAAACCATTTAATGACATCAATGGTTTCTTATTCCCTCTCTTTTTATATGAATGAAAACTTTCATTATTGATTTTTTCACTCTCCATTTTATAAACACATATAAATTTTCAGAACAAATTGTTGAATCAAATAAATTATTTCAAAAATTAAAAAAAATTATATTTCTCAAAAGTGAGTATATTGACACCAAACATTAGTAAAATGTAATTTTGTGAAATAATTCCATCTTTTTGTGAAAATAAAATTTTTCATCCCTAAAAAGATAAACTCCCCCACGGTTTTATATTTTATTACTTTACTTTTTCTCTTAATATTCATAATTTTATCCCCCATTATCTAATAACCACGACATTATAATAATAAAAGAAGGATAAGTATAAACATATTAAAAAGTAAAAATATTTTTACACTATCTTCCCATTTTTTAACATAATACAAATCTTATTTGAGAAATTTCCATATGATATTTAAAAATTCCTTAGAGGAGCATGAATATTATGTTATCACATCAACTCAATAATATATTTTTTCCTTTAAATTCTGAATATATCATAAATTTTATTCTTTGTTGAGATATATTCCATATAAACATCTAAATCAATAACATTTTCTTTGTTAATGTGAAAATTAATATTAATTATTTTTAAAAAAAATGTTGGGCATGATTTTTATAATGTTCAATTTCACTCTAATTATCATAATGTATCATCAATGCAATACGAAAATTTACATTAAAATATTCATGCTGAACATTTTCCCATAAAATCTAAGTATAAACATTAGAAGCCACAAAATATGTTGATTTCCCAATTCTAAATGTTACAGAATATTATATCTTACCATCCAAACATACAAAACATTCACCCATGAAAAATGTTCTTACAGAGGTTTATTTTATACCATTATAGTATATTGTCCAATTGGTATTAGAATAACCATTAAACTCCATCCCACAATCTTTTTAGTATAAAAACACTTGTGAAATTGTATCATTTAAATATATCATAATTCTTTTTTCTATCAACATATGTTATTCATTAGTTTTACATTAATACCTAAAACTCAAATTCAAAGCATAAACTATATCAGGGATTGTGTTTTTACGGTAATGTAGACAACCTATCAAATTTCGTATGAAATTATGAGTAATACGTTTTATAGGATTATTTTTACTCAAATTCATCCCCACTAAAATAGGAGTATATATATTTTTGGAATATTCCATACGAAACATTTGAAATAGTTCACCGACCTACATTTCATTCTATATGAAAATTATTTTTTTCTTCTTTGAACATGTAAACCACAGAATAATTTACATTCTCTATTCTTGAAATCTCAATTTACTTTTTCATTTATTCATAAAATGATATCAATACAACTTCTATATCCCAATAAAAAATTATACCATCCACATTAAAAATTTCTATTAGAGTTATGGATTCAGCATCCATCACATATATTTTTTTATTAAATTTTACTTTATAAATATTCAACAATAAAAAATAATTTTCAATATTAGAATACCATACATTTGGCTCATGTTTTAGACCAATAAATGATTCCTTCAAAAGAAAAACATTGTTTTCAATTTTATCAAGTAGAAACCCAAAATATTCTTCATTGTAAACATCATATTGCATTTCCCCATTCCTAAATAGTGAATTCATATCCATATTATATAATTTTCTATTCTCATAAGTATCCACTAATAGAAACATTATTATATTTCCAACCATGAAAATGGAAAAAAAATTCATCCATACCCACACGTTCGACCTGTACATAGCCTTTACAAAAATAAACCTTTCATTGATTCTTGAAACATCTCTATGTCATTCAATTTATTTCTATAATCCCATTATTTTCTGTTCACATTTTTTATTTTTATATATTGAAAAAGTTCCCAGGATTGATTTTTTTTTCAAATTTATCTAACTATTCATTCATATAATTCACCTATAAATTGTGATGAATAGATTCTAAAACTGATTCATGCTAAAATTTTGAGATAAGTGAAGAATGATTTTATAATCTCATCTTTATTATGTTGTAATATTGAGTTTTATATATAAACATATTTTATTAATTTATTAAATTTTAATGTTCCTCTAACATCTTTACATTCCTCACAACAATTTTCATCTGAATACTCATGCACATTACATTTCTCACATTCATTTTCACTGGAAACATTGTATTATTTTCATTCAAATTCCCAATGAATTGCGTTAATGAATTTGGATTCTCAATTACTTTAACATCATATGTGTCCAAAAACATTTTATTCATTTTTTCAATCATTTTATGATCTTATATTGGCTTAATAACCAAATAATTTTCCTTTATAATATTTATATTTCAACATTCAAAGATATGGATTGTTTATTTGATGTACACATTCACTTCTAAAAACATTGAAGCACTTCAGTAAAAGTTTTTTATAAAAAATTTCATAATAATTCTTGATGGATTCTGGTCTCAACAAACATGTGTCCTAAATATGTATAGTATTACTAAGAGATTCTCTTTAGTAGAAAATTGAGTGTTTTTATTCTACTAACATGATTCTAAAAAATTCCACCAATTGTCTATTACTTATTTCAACTTCATTTTTTATTTGTGGAGTGTAATGAAAAATATAATAATGTTTGACACCATTATTTATAAGATATGTTTCATAAATTTTGGTTGTAAATTTAGTACCATTATATATTTATAAATTCTTTATATAAACCCCAGGTCATTATCAACATCTATTCATAAAAACCAAATCATTCACGTATCCCTTGAATTTTGTTTAAAAAACATGATGTTTTTATCTGATTAAATCATCAATAAATGTTATAGAGTAAAAATATTTTTTTTGGCTGGCATATCATTTTCCCACATAAATCAAAATGAATATGTTCAAGAGGTCTAGTACACTAAATTTCAACATTCTTATGAATTTTTCTAGTTGTCATTTCTTTTTGTAATGTGAGATAAATATCATCTAATATACTTTTAAATTATCAAAAATGTGATAGAACATCAAATTTAGAATGGTTTCCCATGACTTTTTTACAAAGGTGGTGTATTATTTAGTGCTCCAATTTATCCTCATCTTCAACCCAAAAGTATCATGAATCGTTAAATTCTTTTTTTGATTATATAACATCTTAATCTATCTTATATTTTAATAAAATTACAATATTTCATCATTTTTAAGAAATAATTAACTTTTCTGAATATCACTCTTTTCCATCATCACATTGTTTACTTTCCCTATATAATTTATGTTTTAGCCCAAATAAAAATATAACATCCTTAAATTTCATTTTTTTCTGCATTAATATCATATATTATGAGTGCCCAAGTACTTAAATAAATATAACATCCAAATGTAACAATAACTCTGTCATTATTTTCCAAATCCATCAATATTTTTAAACAACAGTTCATATTTGAAGAAGAACCACTATCATGTATCAATTACCTTTTCTTTTTTACATGATTTCAAAGTAGTATCAATAATAAAATAACTTCTTTTATATTTCTTATTTAAAGAATCCTGTTATTAAATAACATAAGAAACATTTTATTGAAGGAGTTTCATATATATTTTATCTCGATTAGCAGACTAATCAACCCTTCCTTAACCTTTTCCCTAAAATTCCTATTTATTTTTTGTTGGAATGTTTCTAACATCATGAAAATTTTATTTTCAAACATCATGCATGTTAGGATTGTCAATTATTCTACATTAACTTTTTATTCCACTCTATTTAATTCTTCTTCCACGAACTGTTATATTATGATAAAAATTATAATCTATGTGCCCATTGAATCCCCAACAACAGAAACCATCAATTATTGGGATTATATTAAAGTATGATCAGTATCAATAGAAACTTTATTTAGGTTGATAAATTTTTCCTATCATACATGATATAGGCATGGAACATTGTTCATTTTTATTTAGTTTTATAATTTGGTAGAAATTATAGTTTTCACACATCCTTTCTCCCACCAAAATATTCCATCCCTTTTTTATCACATAAAATTTTACAAAACTTTTATGGGTCATTATTTTTGGAGGGTGGGGAATTCAATGATTCTTGATTGATGATTTATCAACAACATTATAACACCCAAATTTACCTTCTAAAGCATTGTTTGAGTTTTCATTCATCTCACTAAAGGTACATTCAGATCCAATGAGTTTATATAAAATGTTATTAACTTTTTCTTCCTTGGGTTCCAATTTATAACAATGATATTCAACCATTATTCCCTGTTTAACAACTCATAAATTGTAATTAATGATATTTAAAATGTTTTCCTCCTAATTTATAACATCTTTTAATCCTTCAAAAACAACTTCAATAAAATTCTTCTTTACTCTTATTTCCTTATTAAAAATTATATTTTGATCACGATATGTAAAATTTTATATTCTAATTTTATATTATATATGATTTTCACTAACATCATCACTATTTGAGGTCATGTTTTCTTTGTAATCATTTATAATAATGGTTTTGAATTTTTTTGAACATTTATATTTTGATTAATTGTTTTTGGTTGAGTATGATTCACCTTTCTTACACACCATACTACTTTTTCCTCTATAGACCTTCTTCATATATTTTTAAGATGACTATTTATGTTTAAAAAATTTGTTTTGCATCTTCCATCGATTATGTTAATCATAATCATCTAAATATTCTCAGAAATTCTTTTTTAGAAAAATTCTACGATGAATCCACCACACTCAGAATATTTGAGAAGAAGTATACCTCTATATAGTCTTCTTCCTCGTCAATTGTTTCTAGATATAAGAGAGGTGTTTTTTCTCATTCGACTCCCCATCCCTTATATATTCAAAGTCACACATTTCAACTACTTCACCAATTTTTTTAATTTTTTCATGCCTTCAAAATATATATCACATATAATCGTCTTTTTAAACATTATAGTCTTCCATATTTCATATGAAAAAAAATATTATTCAATTAATCAATAGATAAATGATATTTATCATATAATGATGATATCATAGAATTATACTTGTATTTACGGTTTCACAAAAGATGCGTCAAAATTGTATAATCTTCCAGGATATCTCCCAATCCTAAGTTGTTTCAAATAATTTCATTTACTCAGGTGAATTATTCTTCAATAGTTTCATCATCTTCAATTCTTATGAATTCATACATTGTATGATATATTTTTATATTCTCTTAACTCACATTAGTATTCCATGCAAAAATATATTCCATCATTTCCCACAAACCGCTTGATTCTTTTAAGATCATCACCATGATATAAAAATTTTCCGATAAGGATGTAAGGATAGAATATCTATAATTTTCATGAAGATAAATACTTCTCATGTCATCAATATTCATGGGGAATATTTTTTCAATATGAGGAAACCTAATTGTTGTGGGATCAACATATTGCAGGACAAGATATAGAAGATAATGAATCATATACTATTGACATAGTGGAGATTATCCATGATAAATATTATACAAGGGGACCTTGATCATTGATACATATTGATGTTCTAAATAACTAAATAACAGCTGAATGGGGGGAAGGTTTAATTATTTGTTCAGGTTTTATAAGTTTCACAACCTTTATTACATAATCCTTTTTACTAGTTAAATTTTATAACAATATAATACTTTAGTAAATAATCATGCATGAAAATGTAAAAAATCATGTAATGTAATATTGATTTACAAGGTATTACCTTAGTGTGACAACCCACATCATTTTGATAGACACTCTCAGGGGTTAACGAAAATTCAAAAAGATGAATAAGTGAATAGAACTTGTGAAAAATACTCTAAGACACCTTCTATATCTAGATAAGAATAATTATATTGAATCTCATCAGTATAGAATTTTTACTGGAAAAAAATGCACCAAATCAAAAGAGAAAAGAATTTTATTTAAAATTACTCCACAAATGCTCTTAATATATCCCAAGTCCGATGTGGAAAGGTTTGATTCTATCAGTACGATGGGCTAATTATGATGGACTCATTACGATGAACCTTTTTATCAAAATACACCTTCAAATCTCTAGTCACTGATATGTCCAATCATCCACAGTCTGATCTTCCATAGAATGATCTTCATCATTTCGATAATAAAACATTTATATATATGATCTTCTCATGAGATTTCTATCTATAAATATAAATATGATAAAAATTCTATAGGACTCTTCTTTTTCAACTCATTTGAATATTTTCAAAGTAAAAATTTACAATCCTTCTAATTATAGTTTCCATCAATGGAAAAGGTAGGAAACTAAAAAAAAATATCCTTCATACTGAAATTCAAAAACACTAAGATCTATGCATATTTGAGTTTGATATTTGA
The DNA here is from genome assembly GCA_963277665.1 of Viscum album. NCBI lineage: Eukaryota > Viridiplantae > Streptophyta > Magnoliopsida > Santalales > Viscaceae > Viscum > Viscum album. The sequence goes on from OY728159.1 coordinate 1,872,649,497, forward strand.
AAACATAATCTCTTCACTAATATTCTAGAATCTTCCTGAATATTATTGAGTCAACTTAGTAATTAGACTTCCAAAACATCTATATTTTTCTTTAATAATATTTAACATCCTCATATTATTACAATAGTACATCCACAACTCATTTCAATGGAACATACTCAGCTCAATATGACGGAACATCCTCTTCTCATTCCAAATTGACTTTCCTCATGAGAGTTAGTTTGAATACATTTCCATCATAAAATTGGTCTAATATAACTTACTTGGCTTCTGCCCGATAGAATCCTCATAACTATGAAATTAGAATTACAATTGAATTATCATATTAAGGTAATTATTATTAAAATTATCATTATAATATAATTATAATTATGACAAATACTCCACATAATAACATTGAAAATCATTAAACCATATCAGCTACACATCATTCATTCTTCTTAAAAATATTGTTATCAGTACAAAAAGACTCAATTAAACCATATTCTTGATTCATGAAACTAATAGAATCATCCAATTACTCAATTTATTCAAAATCATTTACTCATAGTGTATTCATTATTTATGAAATAATATGATTCAAAAAGCATCATTTTAACTACCCTTATAAATTTTATGAAATTTACACCTCTAGACATCATTGTCATAATTCAACCTCTTCATCAATATTTTGACATTCTAAATCAAAAACATCATACTAACAAACCTCATGTCTGATAGATCTTGAAATTTATGAAGATTGTTTTGAGACTATGGATGTATTTGATAAAAAAATATACCTTCAATTCATTTCGATTTTTGGATCTGTATATTTCATTTATCTATCTGAATAAAAACAATCATCTTCATCTTTTGAGGTTTCTTTTCATGGATGAATTCAAAACTATTCCATCCAAATCTTCTTCTTGTATGATGAACGTCTTATGAATTTGAGAAATTTTTATATCAGTATAGCATGATCCAACTCAATGTTGGAAAGTAGAAATCTTTATTACTTATCTCTCCACACTTTTTAGTGTAAACAGTATTTCTAACAAATACATTGACCAATTCATCATTTCGATTTCCCATAGTCCTATGATCAGTATTGAATAAATTTTTTCTTTTATCTTTTGAAAACATTTTTGTATTGTACTACTTAGTCAGAACGTCTACATCCAAAAAAATATCAAAAAACAATATTTTTTCCCATTATTGATTGTTTTCCAGTAGTTAGAAATATTTACATATTTTTCAAAAATTTTTTATGACACATGATTATTTTACAAAACCAAATTTATTAAAATAAAACATACAATAGGTACATCATACACCATGTCCCACCTCGAACTCCAGAGTTCATTGGAAATTATCATTATAATACTTCTTCCTAGACTGAACAATATGCATAAATTTATGAATTAGATATACTTTCTATAAAGAATACTATATGAGATAAGTACCTAGTAGAATTGCTTAACTTACCTCTTTACAAAAAAAGAGGCAAACAACATGGAATATTGTAGAGGGCCTCATACGGATAAATCCTAATCATTTCATGAAATATTTTATTTTTGCAAACTCAACCAGAGGTATGTGTCCTTCCCTTGAACCTCCAACATTATTGATGTATCCCGGATCATATCCTTTAACACTCGTATCATCTTCTATGAATTTCTATTTGTCTATGGGTGATTTGTTGTACTCAGTGTCACCTATGTTCCTAGTTATTTCTATAACCCCTACCATATCTATGATGTAAGCAGTCATCTTTTTCTGATGTGATAGTACATGTAACACTATGGAGCTATATAATCACATAAATATATATCTTCTATGATCTAAAACTGAGATGGTATCACATATAGGTACAAGGTAGAAGACTTTGGTCAAACTATTGATATCAACTTTACCAGGTCACTACCTTGATGGGATATTTGGAAACCCATATTAAAATCCTGAGTAATGTCGTCCCACATACACTCAAGAATATATAGTGGTTATAAAAGTCCAAATTCCAAATAGTGATCAGTATTCAAATGTTGATAGGTGGATCACCACATGATAAAATATGAAATATTCCTCTTCATACCTGACCACTAATATAGATGATGTATGTCTCAAGACATCTTGTTAATCACTATGTGTAATGCCTAAATAGAGGCATGATTTTATCACATCATGTTTTATTATATATCTATAAGAACCCACCCATGCACAAGGATGTGGATGATCTCATTCTCATCGATAAACCAAACACGTTAAGGGTCCTCACCTGAAACACTCTCCCTTAGGGCCGGGGCCACAGGATTAGAAAGAAGTCTCATCCTTTCCCAGTCTAGAAGGTATGATTTTATGTCCAAACCATCTATGAAATTCTTCCAATGATATGATTGAACCATCCAGGGAATCTCAGAAAATATTGTCTTTAATAACACTTAACCACAAGCCAATTGGATGACATGTGACTGAGTCTTTTACCTCAACGAAATAGCCACTACAATTCTATTTTCAGATGTATAAGAAAGAAACAAGCTTACGAAATTTGCATATTCTACCCACCTGCACTACTCAAGATTCAAGTCCCAATGTTTTGATATATATTTTAGATTTTTTTATACGTGTAAAAAACGAACAGTGTTCCCAATAGATAATTCATACAAAAATATATATGATGAATCATAACGTCTAGTTGATGGTCATGAGTAGGGTAATTCAACTCTAGATATCTCAGTTTGTGGGACCCATAAGCTATAACTCAATATCCCTGTATCAAAACTACTCATATCCTAATTCATGGGGAATCATGATAAGATGTATATTCAATACATAGATCTAGAAGAGTCATGATTGGTGACGAGTTTAGTCTCCCTTTAAACCCCAGAATGTCAATCTCAAATGTTTCTATCCACAAGAACATAACCCATTTTTTATTCAAGATTGTGGGAGGATCATCTAGTCATTGGAATTCCTAGATGATGTGCCTATAATAACTATATATATCCAAGAAACATAATTTTGAAAATACATTCATGGGATGCTTCCTGGAATCCACAGTGGTCACCATCCCTAGTCAAAAGATAGTTTATCATCTGTGATTAGATGACCTAAGAGGTGAACCTTATTTATCAAAAAGTTTAATTTACTTATGTTAGCATATATGAGTGGATATATGATTGTATTAAACATTATGTAAATATATTTTAGATGTTCCTATTGAGTGAAAAAATACACCAGGATATCATCTATAAATACAACCATAATTGAATCTAAATACAGTTGGAAAACTGTTTTCATGAGATCCATAAACACTACTAACCCAATCCTGAGCCCAAAAGGAAGAACTATATACTTATACTAGTAATATCTAATCTGAAACAATTTAAAAGGTATGTATGAGTGTCTTAGATTCACATGATTATACCCTGACCTCAAAACAATCATATATAAAATAGTCACTCCTTGAAGATTGCTTAAGAGTTCTTCTATATGTGTTAATTTATATGGTTTATTAATTGTAATCTAGTACAAAAATAGATAATCCACACCCAATCTGTTGGTATTGTCCTCAATCATTTTAAAATGTGTTGGTAAACCCAATAAAGAAGTTCTGGGTCATATAAAACATTTTTCTTCCTAGCCCAATTAACGTATTCTTGAGTTTTTAATGCTCTATAAGTGAAATGATATAAATAAGAATGTCCACTAATTACACTCCTTCATCTAGATCTATTTTGAATTCCACCTCTCTTATATGAGGTAAACTATATAAATTTATGTGGTATACATCCCTAAAATTATCCACCATATGAGAAAACTCCATACACTATGCTTTTAAATTTCACACAATGTGTCTATCTATCTCAGATGTCAATCCACATAGCACATGATGCTCGGGCCCAAATCGACATTCCAATAAATCCGATTCACCCCAATAAATGTAGTCACCTCCATTATGTGATGTAAAAGAAACCCTTTTACAATATCTATCATCATCGTAATGGTATAGAACAAACCATTACATCTTGAAAATGATGTTAAATTTTTTCATCTCGAGGAAAAATAAATTCCACATGAAATGATACCTTCCTATATTAAGGGGGAAATCCTTTTTGTGGAAAAGTGTCTTTGATCAGACCCCTATGAGTATATATAGATTTATCCAAACACATAAGTAATCTATCTCAATGCAGAGACATAACATAATTACCTTATAGATAATAAAGTGAAAATAAATTATATTAAATAAAATAGATAAAATGTATAATATACTATAATAGTACCTTATACTATTGAGGGACCTAGAATATGATCCTTTGGTGTAGGATGCACTGTCTAGATATGTGTAGATATGCAGATCATAGATGAAATCTGACTACTATGGGAATGTATTCTCTTCTGGTGTTATAGCTCTTAAATCGTATGTACACATTGATAAAAACTACTTGGCTAGATTAGCTATAATTAGACTATATTGTAGCATGACATAGAGCTACAGATAATGTAAGTTAATGTAGTTCTTGTATGATTACCTTTTCACTAAGAAATGGAGGGAATATTTGGAAGATACAGTAATGGTGGCCCATCCCACAAAATTGATGACACATTATTGGTTCCCTCATTCACTGTTTTTTATTTTGGCCTCCCCTACGACACTAGTTACACACCACATAGGTTTCGGTACATTTCATCGGGCTGAAATTATACCAGGGAGAAACCTTGAAATTATATTCCCATCATTAGAAGAACCATCTCTATGACATGATCTGGAACAACCATGTCTCACATTGTTTCCATCCATCCGGTTATGCTTAGTTATGGGGGATTTTTTAACTATCTTTAAAACAATTTTCATTTAAAAAACATTCAACTGTTATTGTATGGAATACTCAATCCCATCAAAAAAATATCTCATATTGATCAACTTTTTACTGGATAGTGTTGGTGAAAAATTATGAAATCAATTAAATATGAAGAATACTTCATCACTAGCATCTCACCCATCTATACGTGCCTAAAATCTCCATCACAGATAAATCTAAATTTATATTGAAGGATGTAGTCATATAAGGTTGTATAAATGACTACCTAGACCATACCCTAATGATGATCAGCCTAAGAGAGGAAATCCAACAAACTCTCATCAGAATCATGTAGAAGATAAGTTCTAAGCATAATACATCACTCTAGAGGCATCTCTATATACTAAATGATTTATAATATCACATATATCCAAAAAATAGCATTCCGATTACCGATATACAATAAATTTGTGGGAGAATGTTGTTGCTATAATTCCCTAAATTACTATTCCATAGTAGGTTAAGGATGTGGATATCCCATTAAAAACATCATAAATATTTAAAAGATGTGTCAAATATTGGAAATGATTTCTAGTAGAAGTTCAATATGAGGTTACTTATGTGGCACTACAGGAGATAATACTTGTGGCTCATGTTCCACCACCATTGTATCGTGGTCTTTGACACCCACCTAGAACACAACATAACGAAGTCACAAGAGAATATATTTACTATTAACAAATCCACACCTCAGAAAAAATTTAATAGTAGATAAGAATAAAAAAACATAAAAGGGAATGTATAAATTCGTCACATAAATGCATTACACCTCTCTACTAACTCTTTATTCTAGGTCATGGGGATAAGATTGATCACAATAGACCAAATGGGAACTCTCAATAGTCTTCAATTAACAGCCCCGTTTAGAAGAAACCATTTCATTTATGGTTCATTTTGTTATATTTCAAACTTATTTATAATTATATCTTCATAACAATATAGTTAGATGTATCACCATTCACAATTTATAAAGGCCCGTACACTTTATAAATTAAAATTAGTACATAATGATTCGATGACCTAACTATTACGTCTACTATCAACATGTATAAGGTCATATATAATGATTTCATTAATGCAACTACAATTCAAAATTGATATAAGTACATGCTACTTCAATTAAAATTGGCATTTATTTATTCAATTCCACTAATGTTTCAGAACATAGAACCAATGGTTCACTGCTAAAATGTGTCATAATTGGTTAATCTAAGCTCAATCATAAATATATATGTGAAATACCATTTTGGTATATTCAAAAAATTATTTAATCAAACTATTTTATCATTGAAGTAAATGTTACCACATTTCAATATATACTTCCATGTTCAAACTATATGCAGAAACAAATGCACTTAGACTTATTATTATAGAACTAAATAATATATTTTATTTTATTTATAAATTTTTCTATATGATTCATGATATAATACATCCATTCCATACGTGGACAATGAATAAGGAAATTCCTAAATATAAAACTAAAAATAATAACAGCACAAATTGCGTTTGTCACCCAATGGTGAATTTTATATAACTATAACATGAACAAACCATAAACCAATAACCAATCCAATCTAATTGGGGGGTCCCCAACATGTGGGTTAGATACTACAAAACAGAGGATCATTATAAAATTGCATTAAATTATAGTCTCCTATATAAAACCCAAACAGTAGTAGAGAAGAAAAAAATCCCTTTTGATACCACTTTATTGCAACTCGACCCAGATCCACTAATTGATTCTCCAATCTATTTGGAATCATGACCTCAATAATGCCTCCCAATATGCTAAATGATTCTGAATAGAACCACGGGTCTGTGATGGTACGGTGGGGTGAATATACCTTCATGAATTTTTAAGGCACAATAGTAAATAATACATGGAAATATCATAAGTATTAATAAATTAGGTGAAACTGAATAATAAATCATCCAGGTAAATAAATTGGTATAATCTGAAAAATAAAATGGTAATAAAATTATCATGAACATGAAACTTAGCTATTTAAAATTTATTTAGATGGGATTCATGGGAACCAGAAATATACCACATGCTAAAAAAAATACAAAAGTACCAAACGATTAATTTACTAGAATCATGGGAATATAATCATCCCTCTGCTATAGTACTCTATCCTAGAACTAAAAATAATAATTTTGAATCAAATAAATTCTCTTTTTGTATATCTTCACTCATGATGTCGTCTTTGGTATTATGGATGGAATGAGCAGTGTGACACCATGAGTTTTTATGGACCTGTTTTTTGAAATAAATAAAATTTTAATTTATGTATTTCAACACACTATTTAAAAATATAATTTCACATGTCACTAAGTTGGATTAAATAACACAACACCAACTCAGTGTATGTTACATGAAACACCGATGTATCTACAAAACATCATTTAATTTTTATAATTATTTAAATGGGATTATTAACACCCAGATGCTAAACATTTTAATATGAAAAGTAATAAATACTTATTAAATATAGTTTATAATTTTTATATATAAATAAAATATATTTATAATTAATGGTATTATTTTTGATAAATTATTATTAGGTTTAATAATACCATTTTCTCTAATGAACTTCATTTAATGTTTTTCACTAATAAATAAGAAAAATATTTTTAGACACAAATTGGAATATTTCTGATAATATGATCGTATATTTTTAATATATAATGATGAAATTGTATTAGTGTGATTTTTATGGATTTTTCTGAGAAAAGAAATATTTTTATGAATAGTGAAAAATATAATATTATAATTCCAAACTACATTCACATAAAATAAATTTTTATGGTTAAAATTTATTTTAAATTTAATCAAATTATTAATTAGATTATATTTCAATAAAAAATCCATTTTTTGTAATTTCATCAATATGATATTGAATTCGGATATCAAAACATACCAAACAATTGATCATTTTTTACATTACAAACCCATATTGTCGACCTAAATACAGAATTATTTTAATTTAATTTCATCCATATCCATTATTGTAATTTTGGAAAAATGATCAATATATTGAATAATTAAAATTTATAATGTCTAATAAGGTCGAATTGTTATTTTAACTAAAATAATAGTGACTAAATTAAAAAGTAATTACATCGATTATTGTAAAATTATGCATAATAATGGAATAAACCCTAAATTTAAGACCCAAAATGACATGGAAACAAGTAAAAACATTGGAAATAAATTATTCATCCATCAAGCTTCCATTATTGGGTTCAGTTGTTTTGTATGTTGTTTTTTATTTAAAAACGTGTGTATACCAAACTAGTTTTCAAAAATACCAGGTGAGTCCTATCCCTTCCCTATAAATTTCCACCACATCTCCATATTATTCACACATATAATAGCACATAGGTTTAGTAAATATTTTCCCAATACACATTAAATCATATCACATGTTATCCTATAATCCTCCCCTTGGATATAATTACTTCTAGGTAATCCTTTTGGAACAAACGAAAAAGAGTTACCCAATTAAAAGAAAAACCTTCCCTCATGCTTCTTTATTATATTTTATTTCTCAACCCCATCCACATACTTAATTACATGATTTTATAACTGAAATAGTATTTTCAATATAAGTTGACTTTATATGCTATTTTTTCAACATATAGTTAAAAAACCTCCATTATATGGTTAACGAACATACTGTTTACTTGTATGATGAACTACTACCTCAATATACGATGATTGTTCATTTTTAGTTTACCTCCTCTCATGGTGGAAATTATGATGGAAAATATATTTAAATATTTTATATAATTTATTTATTATTAATTTAAACTCAATTTTATATTTTACAACATATATCTTTTTGCTTTCCATTTTGTTTTAATACTTTAATTTTCTTCAAGGAAGTGTGGACTACCACCCCTCAAAGTGATATGATCGGTTCATACACTATATAGAATGTATTAAGGATTTTTTCAATGAAATTTTATGATATATATAAACTTTTAATTATACATTAATTATATTATTTACATATATAAATATATACATCTATACATATATTACATGTTATTTGTTTTTTTCAATAGACCAATACAAACTGAAAGACAATGTAGATGTGTATGTAGAACTTACCATCTCCATGAATAGTATATTCCATTAATTTATTCAATATTATATAGATTATTATAATACATATATATTAAATATAAATTATATTTATATAATGGTTTAAATTTTTTAACCATCATATAATTATATATACAAAATATAGAACAAATTGAGACATGTTTGAAGAAAAAAGCAAATATTAGCCGAAATGATCCCTTAAGCTAGCATTTCTAAAAAATGGTAATATAAAGTATTGATAAAATGATACATGTTATTTTATATAATAATATTTTCCTCTAAAATATTTATAACATATTTATATTTATTATATTGTTGTTTTGAATGAGTTTAATGAGAGTAAATATACAAGGTAAAAGGATTTCATATCATATTTTATTTATCTGAGATACAAGCTATGTTCACCACTATTTTTTGTTTGTGTTTTATATAACACACATGATTGTATTATATTTATATTTTAATTAAATTTATATGAATTTACACATCCATTTTCTGATTTTTATTTCATGGAATTTGTGTTTCAAAAGATAACAATTCTTTAAAATTGTTTGGTCTCAATTTGCCTTCATTAAGACTTGTGGTTTTTTATCCACCATAATTTATATTTTTAGGATTAAATACATATATTATACATGTCATATCCATAATTCAATTATTTTCATGATATCTTACCAATAATATAAATATATTTTGTTACTTGGATAATATAATCCAATGTTTGGATAGTATATGATGATGTGGATCTAGAATTGATTTGAATAGGTTAAAATACTCTGACAAGATGTTATGGGTATGACTTGGGGTAATCTGGTACACAATAATTGTATTTTTTACACTTATTTTGACATTCCAGGGGGATATGCTTTGGAAATTCACAATATCATCACAAACCATTATGATGGATTTAAATAGTGTTTGTAAATTAATAAACTTGGATAAACATAAGTTGTAATATATTAAAGAGAAATTTCATAATCTACACATCCAATAAGTGAAATTGCATGATTATGTGGATACTCACTATGATAAATAATTCATACAATGTAATTTTTAGTTTTAGTAAATGGAATGAACACGAAAGAACAACATAAATGGTGATTGTGATAGAAAAAGAATTGATTTTATTCTTGAGAAAATTAAGTATATGTGATATGGAATGAAAAATATTATTTCTATGCTCACATAAATTTCTCATGCTTTGAATCATTGTGGAATTCCAATTGAGAAAAGGCGGGAAAAAGGTTGTGTTGAGTCTTTCATAGGGAAACATCCAATGTCATTAAAAGGGTATTCTAATCTACTTATTTCTAAATATTGGATCAATAATAATGAAAATATATGATCCATTCCCTAGTGTTTGGACCATGGGAATTTCATTCTACATATCGATCAGTTAGAAGTAAAATATGATTAGTGGTGGACTCTAATCATGGATACGATGAAAAAATATGAGATTGAATCCATGGAATTCGATTAGATCATGAAAAAATATTTCCATATTTACATTCTATGGATTATTAATGAAAATATGGAGAAAGAGTTCCTTGAGTTGATAGAAATGGATGATCATTCTTTTGGTACCTATGAGGATTATTTCAGAAGACATGTAAGGTATATATTTGATATTATGATCCAACCCAGATGTAATTTCGATAGGTTATTTAGTTGAAAAATTCATGTATCATAAGGGATTTGGACATAAGAGACATTATTAGCTACAAATGTTTTTTGGGATATCACAGTTTAAATAGAGGTTAGATTCACATTTCAATCTCAGGGTTTTGATAATAATATGAAGATGGTGTTTAGAGAAAACTATAAAAACTGTGATGAATAGAATATGGGATTCCCGTTATGCTCTATGTGTCAGAAATACCATGGACGAGATTTTCCAAAGTGGTATAATATATTTTTTTTGTTGGTAACGAAAGTCCAAAAGGCATTTGATTTCTGAAGAGATGAGAAGAAGGTAGCTAATGTTGTGAATAGTGAATAACCGGCATGGAATGAGCCTCCCATGATTTGGTACATTAAGATTAAGGAGAACCAAAATTATGAAAACAACTTCCCAAAAAAAGTGATTGTAATTATGATCAATTTGAACAACCTCTTAAGTGGAGGGAAAAGGGTAAATCATATTCAATAACTATTTTGGATGAGGGGTGTGATAATTACATGATGAATGGTACATTTATCAGCCACTATATAACCTATAATGTCATATTTTATTATATATATGATGTCATTTTATTATCTATACAATTTAAAAAGGCTGTTAATATCAACTAAAATAGTTAAATGTGGAATTATTTGTGAAACAAATTAATAGTATATTGATTTCATCTCAAGTGTTTGTTTCCTCTCTAGTTGAAGTCTGTGGTAATATACTTCTTGAAAATATTTTCATTCATCTGTCGGATGAATTTGATGACATAGTAAGCATTTATTTGACATATCTCATAATTCCCACAACACTTTTTGTGGAAGGTATGTTAGATTTGATATTTCAAAACCACGTAGGATCATCCATCAATGTAATGATATGTATGAAAATCTTATAGAGATTACATCAAGTGTATGGATCTTAATTCTGATACAAAATATGTGTCTATCTCAATTTGTTGGGGATAAAATCGACACCGAGGATATGTTTATTGTTTGATATTTTGGTGGTGCCTTCATAGAATATTTTCCTAGTATTCTATAAAAATTAAATTTATAGTTTACAATAGAAATCTTACTTTGTTCCACACAAATATTAAAGAATCCTTATATAATGGATTAGATTTAGTTAAAAGAATTGAATAAGAAGCTCTATGTAATCCCTGATAAGGGATTCATTTGGCCAGTTATGTTACATTGGGACACACCCATTATTTTGTGAAAAAAGGGAGATAGATCAATTATACTATTAATTTTTTATCATGAGATGAACATGATCACAATCAAGAACAAATATCAACTTTCATGTATTTCTGACGTGTTTGATAAATTCTGGAGAGGTTAATACATTTCAAATATTGAACTTGTTTTGGATATCATAAATTGAGCGTAAAGAAAGAGGATATACCAATGATGACATTCTATACATGGTATACACACTATGAATATATAGTTATTACTACTGGTCTTTCTAATTACCCTTTCTATCTTCATGGATTTAAAAAATAGTGTCTTTAAAGATTACCTCATTCAATTTATGGTAGTCATTAGAAAAGATATTCTTACCTATAAAATGTGAATGTAAGAGAATGATGATAACATGAAAAATGTATTAATGACCATGATGAAATAGAATCTATATGATAAATTTAGATTATATGATTTTTGGCTACAAAAGTATTCAATTTTGTGTCATATAATATCAAGAGATGGTATAGTAGTTGAACCTTCAATGAAATAGGCAATTAAATGAGGGTCTAGACCAACCAAGGTGAATGCGATCCATAGATTTCATGGTTTATCAGGATATTATTGACACTTTATAGATAATTTATCATTAAAATATAATAGTATAACGAACATAACATATAAGGGTTTCATGTTCCTCTGGACTTTTTAATTTTAAGAAAATTTCAAGGAACTAAAGAGAACATTCGTTTGTAAACCATTGATTACATTACCCTATAATTGGAAGGTATATAATATATAATGATGCATCCATGAATTTATTGTGATGTTTCCATGTGCATAAAATCATGTATATTGGAAATTTATCATGGTAGTTGAAGATTCATGAGAAAAATTATAGAACTCGTGATTTGATGTTAACATTGGAAATTTTTTCATTATTGATTTGGAGGCATTAACATGATAATGAAATGTGTGATATATATATTGATCATAAAATTATGATATATATATTCACAAAGACGGATTTGAACATGTACCATATAATATGGTTAGAGTTGTTAAAATATTATGAATTCTCAATTGATTTTCACCCTAGTAAAGTGAAAAAAGGTGGATAATGCTTTGAGTTTGAGGGATCATGCTAGTTTATCCATGATAAGGATCAAAAGATATCCAATATATATGGATTTAGCAATGATTGGTCTATAAATCATAGAGGAAGGTGAAAATATTATCTTTAAAAGTGAATGTGCAACCCTATATCCTAGTGATTTTTAATGAGGTGTAGAAGGATTTTGAATAGTTATAATTGAAATACAGAAATGCACCTAAGTTTAACATTGATTCAGATGGAATGATAAGATTCAAGAACCATGTTTGTGTTTCTTCTATACTAGTTTCGAATAATGAGATGTTATATGAAGTTAAAATTTCATCATTGTCTATTCAACAAGGGTGTATGAAGATGTATATAGATATTAAATAATACTTTTGGTGGTACGAAATGAAGAGATATATCATAGAGTTTGTGCCTTGATTATTTTCATGAAAACATGTAAATGGTGAATGGAAAAAGTCTAAACGAATCTTTCATCCATAACCAATACAAGAATAGAAATGGGAGAATTACACAATGGATTTTGTAATTAGACTAATGAAACCTCTAAACGGTTTAATGCTATATGGGTGGTATTCAATCATCTTTCTGAGTCATATTTCATCATTGATATCACCAAAAAATTCAATATAGATCAGATTAGATCTATATATATTAAATAAATGGAATGATTTCATGGGGGGCCATATTATATATTATATGATCGGGATTTGTGGTTTACCATAATTTTTTAGTGATGTATTTAGTGATCGAATGATACATAATTCTGTTTCATTACTTCTTATCATCCACAGACATATGGTCAGTCAAAAAGAATAACTCAAACACTAGAAGATATATTGAGATCCTATTCTTTTAATTTATAAGGTTGATAGTATCATCAAATTAATCTAGTTGTTTTTTTAAAAAATTAGATTTCACACATGCCTTTAGATGGAACATTATAAAGCCTTCTATGGGACTAAATGTCGAGAACCAAGGTGTTGGAATGAATTTGGATAATGAAATCTATTTGGACATGAGATTGGAAAAAAATGGTTTAAAAGTTTAACACCATTCAGCTACATATCATGTAAGCTCAATGTAAGTCAAAAAGTTATGACTATAACCATCGGTGTTATCTAGTGTTTTGAATTTTTTGAAAAGGTGTTCCTATGAATCTCACAAAGGATGAAGGTTATTAGATTAAGGAATAATGGGAAACAAATACCTAGGAATATCTGTCACTTTGACATTCTTTATCATATCAAGATGGTATCCTATCACATGAAACTGCTTCAAAGTATCTCTCATGTCCATGATATGTTCCATGTATCTATCCTTTAGAATCATATACCTGACCCATTACATTTACTAAACTCATTGGTCATACCACATGAGCAGGATGTGTCTGTTAAAGAACAACTATTCTAAATTCTAGACTAATCAGAGAAAGTTCTATGAAACAAGACCACTCGCCTAGTAAATATTTCGGGATAAATGTCTAGTTAGAATAACCTACTTGGGAATTTGAGGACATTAATAAGTATAAGTGTCATAATTTGTTACCTGAGTGATGAATTTTGAGGGAGAAATTAATTTTAAGGGGAGTAGAATGTAACACCACATGTTTTTAGGGACCTTGTTTTGAATAAATGAAAATTTCCATGAATTAAGTCAATAATTCCATTAACATGACATGGGATTTACATAATATAAATGAATCAAACTTGGATTACATTACACAGATCATCGACTTGGTGTACGTTACATGAAAGACCAATGTTTCAATAAAATAAGAAATTATTGTTATAATTATCCAAACACTATAATTACAACCCAACCATTATAAATATTTATATGAATAATAATAACTAATTATCATATACTTTTTATATTATTTTATATAAATAAATATTATTTGTAATGAATGATATGATTTTTTGTGAAGTCCTTCTATGTTTTAAAATAAAAATTTTTCGTGTGAACTTGTTTTAAAGACCTTCTGTGACAAATAATAAAATTAATTTTAGAAAAATATAGAAATTAGATTTAATAAAAAAACTTCATCGTTTAATTTAAAATATATAAATTATCTATGGTGATATATTTTTTAAAAATATATTTGAAATATCATTTATGAATAAAGAATGAAAAATACATGATTTTAATTCAAAAATGATTTTTTGGATAATTTATATAAATTGTTAAATTATATTTTTAATTGGCTTAATTTAAGAATTTTATGATTTAATCCAATTTAGGTAATTGTAACTAATTTCACATTGAAATTTGACTAAAAAAATATCCATCTTTTGATCACTTTTATTTAAAAAACCAATATTGTCAACATGGATACATGATTTAATTTAAATTAACTTATTCCAATTATGTGATTAGAATTTTAAAAAATGGATTCTATATTTTAAATCATAAAAATTTATAATGTGTAATACTTTTATAAATGTTTTCTACCAATAATATTAGTGAATGGAATTAAAATTAAATACATCGATTAAGGAAATTTTTTTCTCAAATAATGAGACAACCATAATTTAAAACCCTAAACAGATTTGAAACATTCTCAAAACCCAATTTATGGCCATTAATCATCCTTTACCCTTTCATTCTTGTATTTTTTTGTTTTTTGGTTTTTCTTTTGTCAGGTAAAAATGTGGGTTTAACTAACTTGTTTTATAAAATTCCAAGTGAGTATTTTCATTCCCTATAAAAGGTCATCACCTCTCCCTATTCTACACACCTATAAGAAAACATTGGTTCAGATATTATCAAACAAAAAAACTTAGAAACATACCTAAATTACTCATATAATCCTAACAATGTATATAAAGTTGACCAATGATGCCATTTGGAACAAACTAAAAGGAGTGAATCTGTTAAGAGGTAATGATTTCTATCAAGCTCCTTCATTTTATTTTACTTTTACACCCCCTGCACTCTCTTTATTATATGATTGTAAAAAAACATGTGTCCTTAATATAATATAATTTTTTTGATAATGTTTTATCATATACATACACACTCATCCATATAATGTGTAATGAACATACTGTTTTGGTGTACGAGGAACAACCGCCTTACTTAATGAAAATTATCCATTTTTCCCATTCAAGCACTGAAGGATGACATTATGATGAAAAATAAATTTATATATGTTATATATTTTATTTATTCAATCTTTATTCTTCGTTATTTATTTTACAACATATATCATTTTACTTTACATTTTTTGTTAATACAATAATTTCTTTTGGGGTAGTGTGGACAATTGCCCCCCTAAAAGCGATATGATTCATTAACACACTACATGGAACCTATTAAGAAATGTTTTATTGAGAATATTATATATATATGAGAATATAAGTAATCATTAGTTACATTATATAAATATTTAAAAATATTTTATTTTCATTATTTCTTTCAATACGAAAATAAAAATGAAAACTACGTTCAGGAATACATATGGATTAGTGTCTCCATAAATACAGTATTATATTTCATACTTATATGTTTTATTGATTATTATAATACACATATAATTAATATAAAATTTATTTTTATAATTTTTTAAATTTTGGAATAATGATATATGTATAAGGGGTCACGATATAACAAATAAAGACACATGCAAAGAACAAAGCGAATATTACATAAAGGGAATCCTTAATTTAGGATTGTTAAAAAGAGTGTAATATAAAGTATTAATGAAAACAGAAATGATATTATATATATGAATATAGTTATATAAATGATTTATAATAAATTTTTATTTATTATAAAGGTGGATTGAGTGAGTATGATGAGAGTCAAGATACAATGTTATGGAATTTCATCTAACTTTTTATTTCAACGAGAAATCTGTAATGATTAAAAATCATTCCTTTTCCCTGGTATATTTACAACATCTGATTGTAATCAATATATCATATCATTAAATTAATTTTTGTTAACATATTCATTTTATAATCACTAAATAATGCGATTTATGTTTAAATAGTTATTAAATAGGTAAAATAATTTTTTCTCAATTTTCCTTCTTTGATATGTTTTATTATTTATTAAAATTAATTATAAATGTGTATATAGTTCCATTTTCCATTTTGTATAATTAATTTAATTAATTTCATGATATATTAATCTTCAAGTAGTCTGATTTTCTTACTTGGAGAGTATGATCCCATGTTACCATGTTATAAGAGTTTATTGAAACTATCTGATTACTTTTTATAGATTGATTATGTTTATGATTAATTTGATGATATATTATGATCTATCTCTCAATAAAACTCGTTCTTTTCTTCCTACCATGTTTATTAAATATATATAATGTTTTTAGTAACATTTTTCTACTCTTTGGTAATTTATATAACGTTTTTATATAAAATTTAATTTTCTCTCTATTTGGTTAGGAATCTATTGTATTCAAACAAAAATGTTCTAAAAATGTATTAAAAATATATTTGAATCCCATTTTCAATAAAAAATTTGTTTTCAAAAAAGTTTTATTGATTTCAATGAATCACTTATTTGTTTCCAAATCTTTTTCAAATATATTTTTATTCAAAAATGGTTTCTGTTTTAAAAATTGTTTTCTATTAGGAAATGATATTTTCCTAAAGAAGTGTTTTTAATGGTTCTATAGATTGTATCTCCCATATTAGATAACCTCTAATGGTGTTACTTATGACTTAATGGGGAAATTAATAAAATATTTTATTCTAATTAATTAAATTAATGAATTATATTATGATTTCCTACTATTTATGAATCATATTTCTCTTTTATAGTTTATTTGATTTTGAAACCCATTTCATTTCACGAGTTATATTTGATGAAATTTTTATTAATCTTATCTTTTCCCACAAGTTATTATATGGTTATATTTTTAAAATACCTCTCTCATTTTATGTATCTTGATATAGATAATTATGTTCTTGTGGAGTATGTATGTATAAATGCACTATGAGATGGGTGGTGCATATATATCCATCCAATGAATTAGGTAATGTTTTATATCACATGATATATAGTAAGTTGTTCTTATGAATGAGCCATGACTACTAATATGGGCATAAGAGTTAAACATGACAAGTAATATGGTGTGTGGAGTGATCATAGGCTACTAAGATGGTTATGGGAGTGAACCACCACTACTATGATGGTATGGGGAGTGAACCCTTAATACCAAGATGGTCATGGGAGAAATGCCTTTGCTACTATGGTAATAATATTATTTGATTATTTTTCTTCAATAATTTATTTCTTATTCCTATGTTATGATATAATGTCTTGTATTCTTTACTTCATTGTGATTCATGTCTTATGAACTATCATTCATTATTTCATGATTATTGTATACAAAATTTAATATAAATGGTATGATATTATATTTTCATGATCATGTTATCATACCCTTATTCTCATTTTTATTCTTATATAACTAAATTTTTTAACCTTAGTATGAATTTGAGGTCACCAATTTATATGTTTCATTCCCCATTTTATGATTATTTGTATTATATTTTTTCTGTCTAAGATGGGATATAGACAAAAAGAACCTTGATGGAGAAAATGTAGCTCAATTAGGTGCCATTGTTTATGTTTCAATGTTTTAAAAGGAAATGGACTAGTACTGTATTTGGTTGTCTCTTTGTATAATGAATAATTTTTTTAAAAAAATTTATATATTGTTAATAAATGAAATGTGTGTGTTGTTATAGGAATGGTTTGAGATTAACTTAGTATATCAACACCAATGATTTAAGAAAAAATATAGTCAATGTTTATTAAATGTACATGGTGCTGCAAGAAAGAAAATTATCATATTAAAAAAATAAATAAATGACATTGGACTGAGTTCTTTTCAGGAAATCTTACCAACACTACCTTTTTTGGCATAATCGTGAGATATATGAAAATAAAGTAAACCATTACATCATTATTATGGATAATTAAAGGTTCTCTAGAAAAAATATCATGGAATAAAAATGTATCCTTAAAATGTAATTATCGATTATGGACTGAACCCAATAATGTTATATGGATCGAAGGATACATCCTTTGATTTAATAGGTTGAAATTTTTATAATTTTATTTAACGAAAATATATAATTTAAATAAATGAAATCATGGGCTCATATAGGGATATCTATATAGGGGAACCAATGTATCACACTAGTAGAAATAAAAATACTCAACACCATAAGTGTTATTCTAATGAGAATCATAAAGGCATCTGAGGTTCCACCCTTAGTGTTGTGTAAAGCATTTCCCTCTGATACCATCCTTGGTATCTTACATTGGGGATTGAGTTTCAAACATGGCATGTTATAAAAAGCAGTCCACCAATCCCCTCCATGGCGACCCACTATGGTAGGAATATAGCTCATGGGTAGTAACATAATCTTCACAGTGAGACCATCCAAGCACGGTTATAAAGAACCCATGCATCACCTCTTGATGTGAATAAAATCAATACAATTTCTAATCATGATTCAAGCTGAGTCCTACCCAATGAATCCTTAATTTTGGAATCCTATATAACCCTTGTCATAAAATTAAGGGAAGTTCATTGTAATAGATAACTCAATAAATACCCATAAGAGTTGTCTAGAGGATGAAAATTCATTTAATTAAAGTAATTCAAACTAAGACATATGCCATAAGGGCCTAAAATCATACCATCATGTTTATCCTATGAAATTATAATTACATTTTATTTATTATAAGGTAATTATTACACACTATTTAATAATAAATATCTAATTTACATAGAATATGGTTATTTTTCATTAAATAGGTGCACACCCATAAGGGTGTCTCAAATTGAGGTAAACAACTGACAACATCGATTCATATGTAGATTGGGTATAATCACACCTGATAATATCCTATAATTTAATTAATTAGACATTATAGAAGTGATTCTGGGATTTCTAATTAAAAAAATGGTACATGATAAATTGAGAGTAGAATTTGAGGGGAAATAACTATACCACTTACCTTTGGTCGGTAAACACTCATCATTAATTTTTATCCTATGACTCAATATTTAATGGGATAAATCATCAAAATGGAAAATTTATTTGTAAAGAGGAAATATATGATCAAACCAAAATATATAATAATATGGATAGATAATTGATGTATGGAAATACGGGGAGTGGAGATATTATAGTTGCAAATCCAACACAACCAACAATGAGGTAAATGGAGTCCAGATGATGAGACAGATTCAATGTATACTAAGAGGAGGTGGAGATTCACACAACCATCTACAAGATAAAAATATATTTCGAATAAAGAGAATATGTTTTAAAATAGAAAATGTAAAAATATTTATTTTAGACAATTTTTAACGGCACATATGGTTCGTTCACATTGTTGGGAAAATTGTGTGTCAACCATACATTATTTGCTACCCATGGACACCTCTCTCATGAGATGTAAAGATGGTTTGAAAAACCATAAACAACCCATGGGAAAAACAATTTTTAATACATATGAACCACACACAATGAATTACAATATGGGTCACACTATAATGGAAAACCTTGCATCCATATTTGGTGCTTTGAAACACCCAGTAATGTTCAACAAAACCATATAGACTAGAAGACACAATATTTACTAGGAGTGTGACCAAAACATTTTCTCCAAAAGTCAAGGATCTGGGATTTAAAAAATCTATAGACACCCTCATAACCACCATTAACTAATTACGTACTCAAATTAGTGAAAAAAAATTATAAACAACAATTTTAGATATCCTTAACTCATAGAAAAATAGGGGTAATTAAACTCTCATTTCAACTAGTAACCTCTTGGGAATACATCCCATCATCCACACATGAGAATGATAGAGGGGAATAATAATGAAAATAAAATTTCATCGATCCACTCTAGATCCTTTATTAGAATAAATTAGGGTTAAAATCATCAACCCTAAAGAGAAAACCATGATGAGTGTTTTTGGGGATTCATGAATGAGGAAAATAAAATATAAAAAAATTATTCCCACACTATAACATTCCATGAATAATGGTGGGGAAACAAATATTGTATAAATATTATAATTGGAAACCATGAGAAATTATTAATAATAAATCATGATTCCCAATATCAATATTGGATCTCTCATTAATTATGATTTTTTTTGGCATTTACTATCATTGGCCATAATGACAATCCATTTTTCAATTTTTGATTCCACTGAATTATTCCAGTATCCCTTCAATATATTTATCTCATAAATTAGTCTATAATATTGGGGTTTTACTAGAGAATGGTTGGAAAACAATTTTTATAAATATCCTAATTGGAAAAGTAGGTGTAATGATTCAAAAGAAATCATTATTCACTTAATCAACATTGAATCTCTAATTAATTAAGATTATAGATATATATATTATTTATGGACATAACAATAAGACAATAATCAATTCCCATGTCCAACTAATTATCCAAATACATCTACAATATTCTCCCACTAAATAATCAACCTAATTCTAGGATTGTACTAAATTAATTAACCAATTAAATAAATAAATTAATCAATTAATTAAAAAAATTAATATACATTCATTATCATCACGTAAGTCTCATATTTTAAAGGCACCAAGCACTAATCTTAAAGAAAAATATTAATTCTAAATGAAATCATGGTGTATGTGTTCTAATACTTGAACCTATTTATATATCTGTTCAATTCAAAATAATTACATGAGTTCATATTAATATTATTTTTTATAATTAATGAATTATAAATGAGGTACTTCCACACATGCATTTTCAATTTGGCTAAACCTATGGGAAACAATTTACCTCATAATCAATTAGACAATCAAATAATATTTTATGGTGTTATTCTAGTTTAAATTTAAGATTTTACCCCTATATGGGTGTTGAGTCTCTAAAGCACAAAAGTATACTATGAATTATTTGGGTAAAAACCTAGCAACTTTACCCTCCACATATTAGGAAATGTTTCATCTAAAAAAAGGAAACAAAAAGGGATTCTATTTTTGGAAACTCATGAAATAATCCCATATGGGAAAACAACCAACCTTCAAACACATTTATCACATCCTCGAATGATTATACTCTAATAGACATAGTATATCAGCACTCGATTAGAGAAAAACCGCTTTCATGGCCAATTATATTTTCTCCATCTCACCTCAGACAAGAACCTTAATAGAAAAAATGTACATACCACCACATGGTTTGAGATGGATCCATGAACTATTGAAATCACTGAATGGTTCATTTTGAAGGTCACCATTGGTGGGTGTGATAAATTAGAAACATCTAAAGGCCATTATATATGATTTTAGATTGAGAAAATTCTTTTAATTTCATACTCCAACACCCATGTCATCAATAATGTTTTTGTATTAACACCAGATGAGTTTCATGGTAGAAGGTGCATAATGCTCATCTAGACCCATACAAATTTCTATGATATCTCTGACCAGTAGTGTATATGATCCAAGGATACTATCTCATGGAACAATAGAAATAATTTCTTCAACCATATCTTTTTCAAAAAAATTAACGAGGGAGGAGTGGGTCCTCACTATCATCAAATAAAAGTGATAAATATATATCATTATAATAGAGACTTAACTAGGCTAGATCTTGCAACTAATGTACAGCTTCTATCATTTATACAAACAGAACTCTACTAGAAAAATAAACTTTCATTCCACTAATTCACTAATAACACCTCATCAAACATCATGACATTTACTTCAGAAGGACTAATTCTACCTCATGAATCTAGATAACTCACCATAAGAGTTACTTACACAAATTATGCACACACATTGAGAATAGGGATATTCTTTGAATGTCTAGGAACTCCTCCATAAACCAAAACATGATGTGATATTTTTCACATGCATTTAAATTCCATAATTGGTTTCATCATTCTACTCAACAACAATATGAATGAAAAATACTAAATATACATCAATTCTTATGTCATATATTTTGAACAGAAAACCATGGTAATCCCTTTAATGAAATCAAAATATTCTTTTATTTAATTGAGGTGGATTGATTATCCACAGACAATGAAAATAAATCCATCCATATCATATGATAAGTAGGCAATTGGAGTTGTATGCGCTTAACACTAACTCCCTTTTAGTGATACATCCATGAAACCAACCAGCATGTGTCTAAGTGCAATGATATCCTACTCTAAAATATAGTGTCCATATTCACTAAGAAATCTCAATATACAAATTATCTCATGAGGGGTCTCTGACATAGGTGGTGTTTTTTGAAAACACAATCGCATCTCACTAACTCATCCAATTAAGTGTCCACACAATCTATAGAGCATAATCATTTACAGTCTAATAAAAGAACCATGAAAAATCAGGCATGGTATGTGACACTCAGTGTATACTCAAATATGGTTTCACTTCCTTGTGGGGCATCCTTCATTTTTGAGTAAAATAGTATCACAATAAAAAACACCAACAATGGTGTAGTTGTCATGTCACAAATTCGAGAAAAAAATATTGCACTGACATTCCATCATATTATATTATAATCTTGATAAGTGAATAAACATCTAGTCATGAAATTGCTATTCCAAATGAGGGCGTGTGTCTTAGAATATATCAAAACATATTTCACCTAAGGTTCAAGATCCTCTCATCAATCCAGGAGGTCTCTATTATCATAACATATGTTAAATATCTAACTTATATTTCATATCATACAACTCATCAAGAACAACCATGAACATTACTAGAAATTATATCACTAAGAAAAACGGGTTGAAATACTATCGTAGATTGTTGATAAGTAATATCTATCAATAAAATCCTAAAAAATACATCTTTATTGACCAACTAGTGGTGATAAGGTCAACTTCCCATCTAGGTTATTTCAAACCCTAGATCAACACATGGTCTTTCTATCAGTTGTAATCACAATACATTAAATATGGTGAACCCATAATAGTTAGAGTATATCTAGATGAGGTAACCTGAGAGGGACATGAAATATGATAAGTGATTGTTGTATATTGCATGTACTAACTCACTTATACCCTAAAATGATGTATATGAGGTATGTGAAACTATCTATTTATGAAATTCTCAGTGAAAGGATACATCGGCACTAACCTATTATAGTCTACCTAGTGTGATAAATAAATATATGCATACATTAACAATTTTGTTATATGTTCATAAACAGGAAACCCCATGTATATTGGAACCAAATATTATCCTATTAATGATCTACATTGATACAGCTCTTACCTGACCTGATCCACACCAGTGAGAAACCTAGTCCAAAAGTAGGGAAATATTTAAACACAAATATTATCTCTTGTAAGATAGGGTTTATTACATGATATGAGTAGTAATGTCCCACGATCTGATATACAGTAACCTATAACAACCTAAAATAAATACATATTAACAATTCGAGAAACTTACAAGTAAAAATCTTAAAATATAAATAAATAACTGAACTTTACATAACATAATATTGTGAAAATAAATACAAGTATACTCACATGTCAATAAATACAAAAACAATTTAACACCTTCAAGACATTGAATTCATTAGATACAAGAAAATTGATATATCCTCTAGGTGTAATCTTGATAACATCTCCAACCCCAACTATCACCACCAAAATCATGGACCAATATGATCCATCAAACATCACCATGTAACATTCAATGTAAGATCTAAACAAGAATCCATAGCTCCAGGACTGCTTGTATCATCTTTGAAAAAATCCATCAACTAAAAAGACACAATATGTTTGAGACCACCAAACATATATAGGTAAGAATAAACAAACATAGTATGACATCCCAAAAAACACAATAAAATATTGTAAAATATCATCATAAATCCCTAGAGTGATAGAGTAACTAGAAATTAGATATGAAAATATGATCCAAATATACTTCAAAAAATTCAATACCTATTATGTAGAAATGTATCAATTATAACATATCAAAACCCTGATTTTTGGAATGTCATGATCAATTTTGGATGGATACATCCTCAAAAAGTTCTACAAATATAAAATTCACTTTCCATCAATATGTGACATCTCATTAAAACCAAGGGGTTCCCATGGTGTCACATGTCTCAAATAAATTGAATTTATCAACATCTCCAACTCCCCCATATCCTCATGAAACCATAAAGGTAGACCCAAGCATTACATAGTCATGAAACCTAGAAAAAGGGGTACTACACCCTACCATATAGATCTATCGATATCAAGACACCATTTTAAGACCCATATAAAACACATACCATAACCAATAATATATTTCTCTCAAATGAGTACGCAACCCTACTATCATAATCAATCGAGTAAGATAAATATACGCCACCTCACAAGTTCATTAAGCAGAATATTCACCACACATGAAGAGACCATAGTTGATGGAGTATGACCAACAAAGAATAGATCAAACACTTTAGATAATTTTGGGGAATACATGAACATTCCCATAGGATGTTATATAGTAACCCACACCTCAGGAATATAGTAAGAATGCATGATTACATTAGAGAATCAATCATTTGATAGAGTATTTAATTACATGAGTATATGAGGGGTTACCAAAACCGACATATATGATAATATTGAGGACCCCACATCCTTGGAATACGGAGGAAACCCAAATTATTTTCGAAAACTGACCCAGAGATAGATGATCCCATTCACTAGGTATATTTTGGGAATACATGAACAAATCAATAAGAAAAGAATTACATTATTTTTATGGTAAAACACAAAAATTAACCCCAATAATACATATTTTTAGTCTACCTATTTCATTTCACAAATATCCTCGGATGTATGAATAAATGAAAATATTTAAATTTATATAAAAAAAATACACTTTATGAGAAATTTTAAAAAAAAACTCTATAGTTGATATATGAAAAACACATGGTGTGGAATGCTACGTGTGCTATGTATACACATGAATATTATATAAGGGATCCAATGTATACTGTATGAACCTTACTAGATTATTTTTGGGTGGACCAAACCATTATCACTCCCACTAAACCACTAATTCACATAGGTTGGATGTCTAATCTATATGATAGGTTGATTGAGATGTCTAGCTCTTGTCAATCATATTAGTGGGGCTAGGATGATCTATATTCCACACACCCACCTACTATATAGATATTGGGGAACCATATAAAATCGAGGTATGTTATAGGTTATGGAGGAACCCTATCATGCTCCCCCAGTTCATTATTCTATGATGTGGAATCTCGAACAATTATCAATTTATGCACCACTAGCCTCCTCTATGATCTCCCCTACTGTATTGTGGGAAACCTAATCAAATTATTGTTTTATAATTTATAAAATGGTTGAGTTCTCCTATTGAAATCAGATATTCATTTTAGGGTTCTATATCTCATTTTGGTCTCTTAGCATTGCTGGTCCCATTAATTTTGATTCCCTATCTTCTTTTACCTAGTTTATTTATTTTCTCTCATGATGATCTATTTATAGGATAGATGTGATTCCATGTGAATGATGTTTTTCCATTGTTGTATTTACAGAATCGTACTATGATTATATATTCTAATTATTTGATTCTAATTTATTGTGGTAATGTGTTGGGAGTAAATTTGAGAACTGATGGATGGAGGTTGTGTATTAGAAGGTCCACTACAATGATGGGGGAATGATATTTTTTGTGTCTATTATTGACCAAAAATGATTATTTTAATTGGAGGTTTTTCGTTTAAACAATTATTTGGTAGTCATAGAGTTCCAAAAGGGACAATAGTGAAGAATTATTAAATTTCATTTCACAATTTTTTGTCATTTTGTATAAATAATTTATATTTTTCATGGAACAAAATATTTTTGGGTTGGTCAGTTGGTTCATCAAATTTTTTTATTGACCTGATGGAATTTATGATAGTGAAAGGTCATGGATACATTGGTATTGGGGTGTCGTCAGTGATTTAAAGCACGATAAAGAATGAAATGTGAGACGTACCATGCTAAAGATTCCTATAATTTATATCATTTCATTAGTTTAATAATAACATATCACAAATAATTACACTATAAAATAAACAAATACAATTCATCATTGGAGAATTTATATGAAAATATATTATTATTAATTATTGATTCAATATCTATTAAAAAATATCTATATAAAACATCCCTCCACCCATTGTCCACAATATAATTTATTTTTGAGGTTGGAAAATATGGAGTGATCTTAAAAAAATTAAGAAGTGGAAAATTTACAATTTGTTATAAAAGGGTTCGATAATATAAATGTTAGAAAAAATTAGTATGTGAGAAATAAATGATTTAAAATAACCTAGAATCATAAGGGATTCACATGAGGCATAATATATGGATATATAACCTCGAGTGTCAAACATTTACACTGGATTATGAATTTTAAGGCTAAATTCACTAATCATTGTCCAGGGAGTATAAAATTTATATTTTCAAAACATTGGATTATTTTATAATCATATTCATAGGAAATCATTAAATTGTGAACATAGCTGACTTCAATAATATCTATTCAGAATTATAAGAGCATATCCTATCCAAATCATACACACATATAATGTTCTGAACATAGCTTACCATAATAATTTCTATTTAAAATGAGACGACTAGATCACTTATAAAAATAAAATTATTTTCCCATTGAAGGGAAATAATGGATCCACCCATATAATAATGATAATTCATATATATCTGTTACACATGTAATCACCTGTACAATATATCATGAAAAACCCTTTGGAGAAAAATTACATTAATACCATTTGGAAATGGTATCACAAAACATGAATCAAGAGTATAATGGTTTATACTCAATAATTAATCTCCAAAAAATATTATAAATTATTTAAAGATAATTTTCACCATTTATCAATTATATATATATATATCTTTTAGAGGTATATAAGAATATATATGTTAGAAAATTTTCAAAACAATTTTGTAACGTTGTTGCAATAAATAAAAGTTATATAAAAATATATTTTAATGGGTTAAAAATTTGAAATTGGAATCCATAATTTTATAATGATTTTGAATATGTATCCCAAAAGAAAAATAATATTGTGTTAAAAATGTGGATTAGAAGATAAAAATTTACATATTTGCGATGAAATACCTTCATTTATTATTTTTAATCCTTATCATATATTTTACAAATGAAATTTTATTAACAAATATATTGTACATTATAATGGAGAATTATTATAACATGAATTGAAGTATTCATTAGAAAAATTAGTTTTAAAATTGGGATAAGGGACCCATGCAGTAAGTAATGGGATTGAGATTCATTTAAACTTTTATAATGAAATTTAAAATGAACTATATTGAAAATTTTTAGAAGATTCCATTTAAACCATTCCATGTGTAGTCAAATATCGTAAATATTACATTAAATAATCTATTTATCATAACAAAAATCATTTTTGAAATATTATGACGAATATAGATTTGGTAGAAAAAGAAACATTAGAATGGATGATTCTTAAAAATATAAAATCTTTATAGAGATTAAAATCTATTGATGAACAATAATTTGATTCAAAAATTTATTTTCCATATAAATAAATTTAAAATACCTGACATAATATAAAATTAGTTGAATAAAAAAATATAGGATATTTTTTAGGAAGAATGTTGTCATCCCAATAAATGAAAATTTGAGTCGAGAAAACACTTAGATTGAATTCCTTCAAGATATAATGTTCACTATACTCTTATATAATAAACAATAAATCATTAAATGTATATTTAGAAACCATAAAATTTAGTATTATATTTTAATGTAATATTTTTAATTCATTTTTTGAACAATTATTTCTTATTATTTGTCATTACTGATCATCGTATTTATTAGTTTTAACTATTATTTTCATGTTTTGGTATACAGATTTTTAACCATAATTATCATTGACTTAATATATGAAATAATATTAATTATACTTGTTAATTTCATATCAGACTAGTAATTAACGTTTCATAACCATCCCAGAAAATATTTATAGTGGCGTTCATATAGTTACAAAAAACCAACCTAAACAAGAACATTCTATAATTAGTGGATGAGTATGATTATGATGATATATTATTATAACATTTACATTGTAGAATATTTGTGTTATTATTTAAATCCTATAAAATTTATAAATTATAATATATAATCATTGGGTGAGGATGAAAATTAAAATATAACGATAATAAGTAATCACCTACAAAGATGAAACTGTATATCCACTTGGATACCTTCATGGTTTAGAATGAATTTGAAAAATACATAGGTGCCCGAAGATATCAAACATTGGTGATTATTATAAGAGTAGAAAATATGGGAGAATAAATGGTTGGAATATAATTTTAGGTGTTAATTCTAAGGGTTGGTAGCAGTGTCCTTTTATAAACGATGGGAGTAAAAATTTTTAAATACTTTTTACAAAATATTAAATGAAATTCCAATTTCAATGATAGTGGATAAAATTTTACATAAATTTAAATTAATATTAGATAAGATCAATAAATACCTCTTATACTCATTTTAATTGATTATTTTACGCTATTTTATGATTGTACACATCGATTTAACAACATTACCTTTCTTTTAGCCTTTATCATATTTACTAACCTTAAAATTTATATGTAATGACCCGTAAAATTCAAGGAAATTTTTTTCTTAATTTTATTGGGAAATTTACAAGAACGTAGTTTCAGACGGCACCTGATTCCGAGGCCCGATGTGCCCGGAATCATTTTCCGAAGTTTAGCTCGTGTACGTTCAGTGAACGAACGAGCCGGTTTTTCTATCTCTTGAACCGGTGCTCGGAATCGAATTCTGAGGACACCAATGGAATCGTAGTGCTGGTAATTGCTTAGAAACACCTTTTCTGGAGTTGCATTTCCTCGAGTGTGGTTTTTAATTTTTGGGTTTATGTAATGAAATAAAATAAAGTGGTGCGCCAATTCATTTTATTTCACTTAAAGCGGCTTATACTAAGTTAAGAGGATAAGGTGGGACCCACAATATCCTACCCATTTCGTAGGATATTTGTGAGGTGGGGCCCACACGAGCCCAACTATTTCTTCCCTTCTATGTATCCCACCCGCAACCCCCCCTTTTTTATGTCAACTCGTGTGTTTAATTAAATATTAAACGCCCCTATTAATTGGGCGGTTTAAGAGTTGTAATTAATTCAATTAATTGTTGGATTGTTTTTATGAATTCCAAAACGTTGTCATGGGAAATAAAATAAGAAAAAAACTTTTTTTATTGAGGGGTTTCTTGTTGAGGGGATTTGGAGAAAGCTCTACGGCTTGAAGATCTTCATCCTCCTTCGTCGAAGAACGCGATGAACGTGAAAACGCAAAGAATGTGAAGAACACATCGTCATCGACGAAGGACACCAAACCCTCAGAGAACGATGATGTGACGCCGTGTACCGCGACGGCGACGATCCTCCTTCTGCGACGCTTCTTCAGCGACGTTCCTTCCCCCTCGACAATCTTCGATCATCAACTGATTGAGGTAGGGGTTGCGGTTCATTTAAATCTTTGTGAATTATATCCTCAACATGGGATTAAATAATGCAATTAAATCTTTGGGATTATATCCCTGGTTTGTTTAAATATTTGTCAGAAGACTTAAAACTTCTAACACGGTGGGTGCGGACCAACGAACATGTTCGAACCCACCGTCTCTTTGTTCTTGGTGAGCGGATTGGAGGGGGATGACAAAGCAGGCCGCGCGGGCGTTGGAGGACTTCATAGTGAAGGACGGGTTCCGGGTGGGCCGTTGGCGATGACGGCAGGCAAATCCGACCACCGGAGCTCGTTCGGTGGTCTCAGGAGTTTTCTGTCGACGCGCCGCGCGGGCACGGCGGCACCGGCGGCCGGAGGCGGCCACGCCCAGCACACCGCAGGGAAGGGGCCTCAGCGGCTGAAGTTGGGGTGGCAGGCGGTTGGTCCCGCGGCCACGTGGGACCAGAGGGACGCGGCATCGCACCACGTCCGTTGACAGGGAGTGGCCCCTGCGCGGGGGCCGCAATTTCGTCCAGGGGCGGTCCCCCCTTGTGTGGCCGCTCGGCCGGTGCCAGCGCGACGGACTGAGCCGCCCAGCCGGGTCGGACCAGACAAGGGTTAGGTCGACCCGGTGCGGGCCGACCCAGGGGGGGTTGGGCCGGGTCGGTCCAGGCCCAGACCCCCCCGTTTTCGGACCTCTTCGGTCATTTGCCCTTATCGTGGGCTACGGACCTCCGATCGACGAAACATCAGCGGCGATGCAATACTTGGATCGAGGTGGTCGTTTCAACATATTACACTCAAGGATTCAGAGTACTTTGGGTTTGGACGGGTTGGTTCGTACACGAAACCAACCGGGCCCTCAGAGCAAAAACACTTATAACATGAGCTCCAGACATCCGATTGACATGTTGTCGACTTTGTTGGATTCCTATTAATGAGACGGACATTTTTTCTTACTCCGCTCGAGGTTTGGATGCAGTTGGAGTATGGTCGGGTTGGTTTTGACTTAAAAACCAACCAGGCCCCTGGGACGAAAAAGCCAATAACTCTCTGACCGGGTGTCCGATTGACGCGCCGTCTGTGATGTTGAGTTCTGTTGACGATACGGAACTTTTGGATACATCAACTCTGGGCATTGTGTCAGTTGATGTATCAGCCTCTTGGATCGTGAAGCGGACCCTCCCGAACGAGCTTGCTGTGCGCGGGAAACCTAGAGCTGGCTGCGACTGTGACGACGACGACGACTGTACAGAGATCCTCAGTGGATTCGACGGCGACGAATACAACACTCAGAGATCCTACGTGGGTCAGTGCTACTGATCCTGTGTGGGTCCGATCCTGTGTGGGTCAGCGCTCAGCGGTCCTGTGTGGGCCAGCGCCTATAGATCCTATGTGGGTCCCATCCTGTGTGGGTCATTGCGGGGGTTAGTTACCTATCGATCCTGTGTGGGTCAGATCCTTTGTGGGTCATTGCGGGGGTTATTTATCTATCGATCTTGTGTGGGTCAGATCCTTTGTGGGTCATTGCGGGGGTTAGTTACCTATCGATCCTGTGTGGGTCAGATCCTTTGTGGGTCATTGAGGGGGTTAGTACCTATCGATCATTTGTTGGTCTGACGACTTAGATGAATCAGTGGCAAAATCTGATCATCTCTTTGATCCTGTGAAGAAGTATACCTCTGTGAGCTGAATCCATTTTACTTTCCTGTGTGTAATGGGTTGTGATTTACTTTTTGGGCTGGGTTGTACTAGGGATCGGATGTTGGAGCGTACTAGAATTGATGACTTAGGTATATGTATGGGCATATACCTAAGAAGTTTCTGATGTTACTTCATGATTGTATATTTCATTTGTGGATTATCCTTTGTGGATTCTGGGAGACTTTAAAGGGGTCTTGGAGTCCCTACTGAGTATCTTATACTCACCCATGCATGGGCTATGCCTGCACTACATTGTGTTGGTTGCAGACGATGGACAGTGCTGATCGTGGTTGAGGCTTGCAGGGCAGGAAGGTACCGGGAGGTGGAACACTGGGCGGGATGTACTCGGAGCAGACGGATGGACCCGAGGAGCTGTGGAGGCTATCTGTACCCACCCTTCATGTGGGACTTCCAGTGGACAGATCGACATTGCGGCTTTACATTCTTTTGTTGTTTTCCCCTCTAGTTGTACTTTACTTTCAGTTTGGGTTTGTATTCTGGCCCACTTACTTTTCCGCACATACTGTTGAATCAGTGATTAAATATTGTTTACTTCTACTTATTGCTTTCTCTGTGGTGTTTATTTACATTACAAAGGCAATTCCTTCCCTTTTTATCTGGAATTACACCTTGGTGATAGTCGCCAGTCCCTGGCCTACGGAAGGCAGGCTTGGGGTAGTCACGGCACGGGCCCCGAGGACTGGTCGTGACAAATTGGTATCAGAGGAGTTCGGTTCAACCGTAAAACATTGGAATCTGATCTTTTTCTATGTGAAGTAATAGTGTTAAGCGCATTGGGTGTGGTTATCAGTCTAGGGAGTCCAGTGTTAGTGCGGCGGCCGACATATCTGTACACCAGGACCCTGACTTCTTATTTCTGACTTAATGCATGAAAACATTGATTGCATGTGTGTTTCATGTTTTTGATTACTTTATGTCAACACACAAGGTATATTGTTTGACCGTGGTGCAGTTTATTCATTTCAGGATGGCCCCACGATGACACCCAGCTAGGGTTCCGAGAGTTATGCGTGAAGACAACCCACCGAGCCAAGAGGCCCCGGTACATGTCCCTTTGACAGCTAAGGCACCGGTGGTACACTTATAGGCTGAGCCACCGATGCTACCGGCCCCAGCCACTGACGATGCATGTCGCATTAGTGCACTGCACGAGTTTCAGCATAAGCGACTGCCTAGGATACATGGGGAGATGCACCCCCAGGCAGCTGAGTATTGTCTAGAGGCAGTGGTACGAGTTTTCGGGTTAGTGAGGACACCAGCAGACCTCATCGTGATCCTCGCAGCGAGCCTACTACACGCGGCTGGAGGCAGATGGTGGAGCACGATGCTCTAGGTGCACGATGTGGAATCTCTCCTCTGGACGGACTTTTAGAGCCTCTTCAGCTCCGATTTCGTCCCAGCAACCCTCCGTGCGGTGCGCATTCAGGAGCTTCTACAGCTCTAGCAGGGCATCTTGACGGTTGCCCAGTACTCGGTGAGATTTACCGATCTCTCGTGCTACTCGACAGACATGGTAAAAGACCCATTATTCCATCCTCGGACCATTGAGCAGGGATTGAGGAATGAGATCAGGGCATCGCCGATCTCTCTTAGCATTCTGACTCAGGAAGGAGTACTAGAGAGAGACCTTTTGATCAAGATCTTTCTTGCTGAGTCTACATCAGCAGCGAGACCTACCACAAGGTAGAACATAGCAGAGTCCTCTGTAGTAGGCAGTCAACGGATAAATCATGGGTCCAGGCAGACCAGACCCTCAGGAAGACGATTTCAGGACACTGGCTTAGCAGTGCGGGGCACACAGCGTGAAGCCAATCTTTTGAGAGGCAGACAGTGCTACTCATGCGGCGGGCAGGGCCACATCGCTCATGATTGGCTGACACGCCGTGCTGAGGAGAAGCAGATGGTTGAGGGGCCACTGAGGCAGAGGCAGAGGGTTGACAGTGGCGGTCCGCAGGGAGAAGGTAGATGAGGCAGAGGAGCTGGCCGAGCAGCAGGTGTTGGGCGATGCATTGAGGCTCTACCACCACCACCACGTGGAGGTCCACCCCGACCAAAGGGAGCTGGCGGGCAGAGACAGGCACAGCTCCAGTCAGCGGAGGCCTTTGACTACGGTGTGCCCGAGCTGATTCGAGGTAGTATTTGTGTCTATTCCATCCTTGTTGTAGTTGTTATAGACACAAGAGCGAGTCATTCATTCATAGCTTCTACCCTTGTTTGGAGTTCGGAGATTCCGACAGAGCTGTTGGCTCGATCCTTACGGCTAGAGACTCCTACATGAGCAGACTCGACGATTACGCACTGGTGCCGGCAGTGTGAGCTTACTCTAGGAGGCAAGATCTTCGGCTGGGATCTTCTTGTAGCGGTGTTGAGGCCTTACGACATCATCTTGGGCATGGACTGGTTATCTACAGTCCATGCTCAGAATGACTGTATTAGGCGCAAGGTGCAATGTGTACGCATCGATGGGAGCAGGTTCACCTTCACCGGCCAGATGGGAGCCTTTGCAGCACAAGATGGACTTCTGCAGAGTAGAGGAAAACCCCTCACTCATCAGTTGGCTAGACTCATCCTAAAAGTAGTTGAAGTGTGGAGACATGGTTTTCTTGTAGTGGTGGATCAGTATGCGGACGTTTTCCCCAACAACATTCCAGGACTACCTTCTCGCAGAGAGGTAGACTTTTATATTGACCTATATCCTGGGACAGCCCAGATATCCACTCCAGCATATCAGATGGCCCCCCGCTGAGCCTTGAGAGCTATGGTAATAGTTGGAGGACTTGCAGGGCAAGGGATTCATCCGACCCAGTGTTTCACCCTGGGCTTCCCCAATATTGTTCGCCAATAAGGCGGACATGAGCTTGCGACATTCTGTCGACTATCATCTCCTGAACCAGGTGACAGTGAGGAATAAGTATCTGATACCAAGGATTGATTACCTCTTTGATTAGCTCAAGGGAGCACGGTGGTTCTCAAAGATTGACCTCATGTCAGGTTATCAACAGCTCAGAGCTCGGGATGAGGACTACAGAAGACAGCCTTCAAATGTTGGTATGGCCACTATGAGTTCTTGGATATGCCCTTCGACGTAACCAATGCTCCAGCAGTGTTCATGGGCCTCATGAACAGGATCGTTTAGCTATACCTCGATCGATTTGTCGTGGTCTTCATCGACGACATTTTGAGATACTCGACGACTGAGGAAGAGCACGCCTAACACTAGCGAGTTGTACTAGACACACTCTGAGAGCACTAGCTTTATGGAAATCTCTCAAAGTGTCAGTTCTTGTTACGAGAGGTCCACTTCATGGGGTACTTCATCTATGAGGCGGGAGTTGCGGTGGATCCTGCGATGATCGAGGCAGTGTTAGCTTGAGAGCCACCTAGGAGCGTGATGGAGGTGCGGAGTTTCTTGGGACTTGCTGGGTACTACCGGAGATTTGTGCCAGACTTTTCTAGAGTTGTGGCACCACTATTAGCTTTGAAAAAGAAGGGGAAACCCTTTGTGTGGTTAGACAGATGTCAGCAGAGGTTCCAGGAGTTGAGACAGAGATTGTTCAGCGCACCTATCTTGAGGTTGCTGGAGGAGGGAGTAGGGTACGTATTCTACTGCGATGCATCAGGGACCGGACTCGGGTGTGTCCTAATGCACGAGCGGGCAGTGATCACCTATGGATCATGTCAGTTGAGGCCACATGAGAAGAACTACGCTCCCCATAACCTGGAATTAGCAGCAGTGTTCTTGGTACTGAAGACATGGCGACACTATCTGATGGTCGAGTGCTTTACATTCTATTCTGACCATCAGATTCTTAGGTACATCTTCTCTCATAAGGAATTGAACTTGAGACAGTGGTGATGCCTCGAGTTCCTCAAGGGATATGACTTTCAGATAGTCTATACTCCTGAGATGGGGAACATTGTAGCTGATGCTCTCAGCAGGAGGATGCGCATTCAGCTACATGAGGAGGCGATAGAGCATCTAGCCACTTTGCAGATATCCTTCGTGGATAGAGAGGGAGTAGCCTTCCTTCAGTCACTCATAGTCACTCTCCACTACTGTAGCAGGTCAGATAGGCACAATGTGGGGACGCCGACTGTGAGATGCGGCGTGCACAGATATCCTCAGGACAGGCACTTGATGGATTCTCTATAGGAAGAGAGCACGACGTCCTTTTCAGAGCACGTACCTTGGTACCAGTTGCTTTGCAGGAGGAGGTACTGAGAGAGTTTCACACATCCCCATTGGAGGTACATCCTAGAGTAGTGATGATGTACAAGGATCTCAGTCGACAACACTGGTGGCCGGGCATGAAGAAGGCTGTAGTAGAGTTCGTTTCTCGATGCCTCACCTGACAGCAGGTGAAGGTAGAGCATCAGGTACTAGTAGTCTTGGTATAACCCTTGGAGGTCCTGGAGTGGAAGTGGGACGGGATATCAATGGACTTCATTACTGGACATCCACGCACTTCCAGAGGTCACGACTCTATTTGGGTGATTGTCGACCGACTCACCAAGTCGTCCCACTTCTTACCCATCAGAGAACAGAGCTTAGTGGAGAGCTTGGGAGGTCTATACGTTCAAAATATTGTACTACTTCATAGTTTTCCACCATCTATCGTCTCCAATCGAGATTCTCTCTTTACTTCCCTTCTTTGGAAGGGGTTGCAGGAGGCGTTCGGGACGCAGCTACGTCTGAGCATCGCCTTTCACCCTCAAACGGATGGTCAGACGGAGAGGACCATCCAGACTCTCGAGGACATGCTCCGCGCATGTGTCCTCGACTTTGGTCGCAGCTAGGAGGACCACCTACCCTTAGTGGAGTTCGCGTACAACAACAGCTACCACTACATCATCGGGATGGAACCATACGAGGCGTTGTACAACCGACCTTGTAGATCTCCTTTGTGCTGGACAGACCCTGGGGAGTCAGTACTTGTGGGACCAGAGATGGTCTAGACCACGACAGAGAAGGTCCAGGTCATCTAGGAGTGGATGAGGATAGCTCAGAGATGGCAGTAGTCTTATGCTGACAGGAGGTGGAGGCCGCTAGAGTTCGAGGATAGCGACCACGTCTTCTTGCGGGTCTCATCTCGACGCGGATTACGAAGATTTGACCAAGGCGGCAAGTTGTCTCCAAGCTTCATCGGACCATTCCATGTCCTCAGAAGGATTGGTGAGTTGGATTATCACCTGGCTCTACATCCTCAGTTGCACCGGGCGCACGAAGTCTTCCATGTATCCCAACTAAGGAGATACGTGCACGACCCAACGCATATCTTTGACCATGCGGAACTGGACGTTGATGATGGGGTGACTTTTTCGGAGGTCCCGGTGGAGATTGAGGATCGACAGGAGTGAGTCCTAAATGGATGGTCGATTCCTCTACTGTGCATTAGATGGCAGCACGAGATCCTCTAGGAGAGCACTTGGTAGCGGGAGGCTTAGATGCGTGCTCAGTACCCACTTTTGTTTCCCTAGTTTTTATTTATCTTTACGAGGACGTATTGCCCTAAGGCGGGAGTGATGTAAAGACCTGTAAAATTCAAGGAAATATTTTTCTTAATTTTCTTGGAAATTTTACAAGAACGTAGTTTCTAACGGTACCTGATTCCGAGGCCCGGTGTGCCCGAAATCATTTTCCGATGTTTAGCTCGGGTACGTTCAGTGAACGAACGAGCGGGTTTTTATAACTCTTCAACCGGTGATCAGAATCGATATCAAGGACACCAAAGGAATCGCAGCGCTGATAATTTCTTAGAAACACCTTTTCGGGAGTTGCATTATCTCGGGTGTGGTTTTTAATTTTTGGGGTTATGTAATGAAATAAAATAAAGTGGTTCGACAATTTATTTTATTTCACTTAAAGCATCTTAACCTATGTTAAGCGGATAAGTTGGGACCCACAATATCATTTCCACATGGTAGGATATTTTTGAGGTGGGGCCCGCACGAGCCCCGCCGTTTCTTCCCTTCTAAGTAACGCACCAGCAATGTACCTTTTTTTTAAAGTCAACCCATGCGTTTAATTAAATAATTAGTGCCCCTATTAATTGGGCGGTTTAAGCATTGCAATTAATTCAATAAATTGTTGTAATTTTTTTATGAATTCCAAAACATTTGCATGAGAAATAAAATAAGACCAACACTTATTTTATTGAGGGGTTCCTTGTTGACAGGATTTGGAGACAGCTCTAAGGCTTGAAGATCTCCATCCACCTTCATCGAAAATGTGAAGAACGCGAAGAATGCATCATCGCCGACGAAGGACATCGAACCTTCGGAGATCGACGATGCGACACTGTGTACCACGACGCCGATGATCCTCCTTGGGTGACGCTTCTTTCACGTCGTTCCTTCCCCCGCGACAATCATCGATCATAAAACGGTTGAGGTAGGGGTTGCAGTTCATTTCAATTTTTGTGAATTATATCCTCAGAATGGGATTAAATGATGCAATTAAATCTTTGGGATTATATTCACGGTTTGTTTAAATATTTTTCTGAAGACTTTTAAAACCGCTAACACGGTGGGTGCAGACCAACGAACAAGTCCAAATCCACCGTCTCTTCGTTCCTGATGAGCAGATTGGTGGGCGACGATAAAGAGGGTCGTCCGAACATTGGGAGGTCCATGCAGTGAAGGACAGGTTCCGGGAGGGCCGTTGGTGAAGACGGCAGGCAAATCCGACCACTGGAGCTCGTCTGGTGCTCCGCAGAGTTTTACGTCGGCGCCACTCGCCAGGATGGTGACGTCGGTGGCCGGAGGTGGCGGCGCCCGACGGGCCGCCCCGAAGGGGCTGCCGTGGCTGGTCCCATGACCGCGCAGGACCATAGGGACGCAACATCGCACTGCGTCCGCTGACAGGGAGTGGCCCTCGCGTGGGGGCCGCGATTTCTTCCAGGGGGACGGTCCCACCTTGCGCGGCCGCTCGGCCAGCGCCAGCGTGCTAGATAGAGCTGCCCGGCAGGACCACCAGGCCAGTGCGCGCCAACCGGGCCGCACACAGCCGGGTCGGGTCAACCCGGTTCGGGCCGACCTAGGGGGGGTTGGGCCAGGTCGGTCATGGCCCAGACCCCCCGTTTTCGGACCTCTTCAGTCTTTTTCCTATATCTTGGGCTACGGACCTCTGATCGATGCACCGTCAGCGGCGATGCTATCATTGGATCGAGACAGTCATTTCAACATATTACACTCAAGGTTTCGTAGTACATTGGGTTTGTCTTGGTTGGTTCATACATGAAACCAACTGGTCCCTCGGAGCGGAAACGCTTATAACTTGAGCTCTGAATGTCCGATTGACGTGCCATCGACTTTGTTGGATTTCTATTAGGGAGACGGACCTTTTGGCTTACTCCGCTAGAGGTTTGGACATATTTGGAGTACGGTCGGGTTGGTTTTTACTTAAAACCCAACTGGGCCCCTCGGACAAAAAAGCCAATAACACTCAGACCGGGCGTCCGATTGACGTGCCGTCTGTGACGTTGAGTTCCTGTTGTCGATATGGAACTTTTGGATACATCAAATCCAGACACTGTG
Organism: Viscum album; assembly: GCA_963277665.1. Taxonomy (NCBI): domain Eukaryota; kingdom Viridiplantae; phylum Streptophyta; class Magnoliopsida; order Santalales; family Viscaceae; genus Viscum; species Viscum album. The sequence goes on from OY728159.1 coordinate 1,872,689,261, forward strand.
TCAGTAGATATATCAGCCTCTCGTCTCATGGATTGGACCACTCCGAATGATCTTGTTATGTGCGGGAACCCTAGAGTTGGCTGCGACTGCGATGACGACGACGACTGTGCAGAGATCCTCAGTGGATTCAACGGCGAAGACTACAACACTCAGTGATCCTACATGGGTCGGTGCTACCGATCCTGTGTGGGTCCGATCCTGTGTGGCTCAGCGCTCAGCGGTCCTGTGTGGGCCAGCGCCTACAGATCCTATGTCGGTCCTATCCTGTGTGAGTTATTGCTGGGGTTAGTTACCTATTGATCCTGTGTGGGTCAGATCCTTTGTGGGTCATTGCCGGGGTTTGTTACCTATCGATCCTGTGTGGGTCAGATCCATTGTGGGTCAATGCAGGGGTTTGTTACCTATCGATCCTGTGTGGGTCAGATCCTTTGAGGGTCATTACGGGGGTTAGTACCTATCGATCCATTGTGGGTCTTACAGCTTAGATGAATCAGTGGCAATATCTGATCATTTCTATCGTCATATGAAGAAGTATACCTCTGTGAGCTGAATCTGTTTTTCTTTCTTGTGTGAACTGGGTTGTGATTTCCTATGTGGATTACGTTTTTCTTTCCTGTGTGGACTGGGTAGTGATTTCCTGTGTAGACAGGTTTGTACTTGGGCTCGGATGTTGGAGCGTACTGGAATTGATGACTTAGGTATATATATGGCCTTATACATAAGCAATGTCTGATGTTACTTCGTGATTGTATCTTCCCTTTGAAGATTATCCTTTTTAGATTCTGGGAGACCTTCGGGGGTCTCGCGGTCCCTACTGAGTAGCTTATACTCACCCCTGCACGGGCTATGCCCGCACTACGTTGTGTTGGATGCAGACGACAGACATCGGTGATCGTGGTTGAGGCTTGCGGGGCAGGATGGTACCTGGAGGTGGACCACTAGACGGGACGTACTCGGAGCGAGCGGTTGGACCCAAGGAGTTGTGGAGGCTATCTGTACCCACCCTTCAGGTGGGACTTCCAGTGGATGGCTCGACGATGTCGCTTTACTTTCAGTTGCTGTTTTCCCTTTCCAGTTGTACTTTACTTTCAGTTTGGGTTTGTATTCTGGCACTCTTACTTTTCCACACTTATTCTTGTATCAGTTTTTATTCAGTTTTTACTTCTAATGATTGCTTGCTCTGTGGTGTTTGTTTACTTTACAAAGGCAATTCCTTCCCTTTTTATCAGGAATTACACCTTGTTGCGAGTCTCCAGTCCCTGGACTATGGAAGGCGGGCTTGGGGGAGTCACGGAACGGGCCCCGATGACGGGTCGTGACATTATATTATCTATATGACTAAAAATAAAATTCACTGAATTAATTTTCTTTTAAATTTTTATTTTTTATATGAAATCATTCTTATTTGATATTATTTTTAAAAGTGATAAAAATAAATTTTAATATGGAAGGTTATATTGTGGGAAAGTAATTTTTATAAGAAAATAAATTAATCAGAACATGAATTTATTCTTCATCATTTTTTACTAAAATCATTAAATGAATTATTTTTTTGTTCATTTTTATAATCAATAAATTTTGTTAAAATGTTTATTAAATAGAAAATGATTTATTTTTTTAAAATAAAAATACATTTTTTATAGAATGTTGGATTTCCATAAAAAATAGGTCATTAATATTGTATGTTTTATTAAAAATTTCCAAAATTTCCTACATATTTTATAATCATTTTATCTAATTTTATATTTAAGAAAACCATTTAAAATTTTTAAAAGAAAACTTTATAGAAACTCCAAATTAAATAACAGGAATATGTAATAAATTTATTCAAAATTGAATATTCATTATATCCAATCATCTCTAGACCAAACCAATGAATACATCAACATATGATCTAATCGTACGACAAGAAATAATGGAAATTATTAGAATTAATCCAACATGATATATTTTAGAGTGATTTGGATGAGCATAAACTTATCATCTGTATGATTTTTCTCTTACAAAACATATTGATTTTATATTTGGGCTTGAATTATTTAAAACCATTATGATGATATGTCACACTAAATTTATGAAAAGGTATCTCATAAGGAAGAATCCAACTAATTCATTCAATTACATATTCTTCTTTATATATATCTCACTGTGGTTATTTATACCATATAATTCTAAAACTATGTTTTAATGTTCATATTTAATAATTCTATCTCATTGCAATATTGTTTTTTAATTTTAGTTCGGTGTTGTGTATTAAAAACTATATCAGTAACAGAAAATATATTAGTATATAACTATATAAAAAAATCACAAGATTTTATATTCTAAAACCTTAAAAATAATATCTCATAAATGATTCCCCAACTTAGGTAAAATAAAGTGCGTTCACTTTTGACTCATTGCATGTTTTGGTTCCCACATATATTATTAAAATTTATGATTCAACGACATAACATTGGAAAGTAGGGTTGTCATTTTCCCTTGTAAAAAGTCACTTCAATAAAAGAACTTGAATAGTTTCCCCTCATAAGGGTGGTCAGGTTATAATTGAATTGGTTCAATGTTTAGTACATTTTATGCATCTAGTATGTAGTTCCTCTAATGTGACACAAGGATCACTTCATAAACCTAAAATATATTTGTTGTAATTGATAACTGATAAGATATATTACTTATATGATTAATAAATATCAATGACTTATGTATATAGAGATTGGATTTACCATGTTCTAAAATATCATTACTCTCTTTCAAGGATATATTTTAAAAAATGGATATTAACAAAATGTATATTTCATATCTCATCTATGATTATCACTAATGCACTTTTATCTACTTTGTTATTCTATCTTATGATGCTGACTGGTATGAGCCTTCAATTTTTTTAATGAATATGATAAATCCCTATAACATTCTTTCTCTAACATAATGCCAACACATGATTTCTATATACCATTTGATATTAATTGTAGAATGATGTAATCTTAAAATTCGAGTTGATAATATTATTATATAATAACGGAACCATATAAGGATGTTGATCCCCACTTCCTTTAAAATTCATTTATCAAGACGTTATTATCTATTCTATATTTTTAACGTTCCATTCATATTGACTATTTTTCTCAGATGAGATATTGTGTGAATGAATAGTTCTATATCCAATGCTTTCTATAGTTTCCTCGATAATTTTTATGTGGACCTTGAATTTCGATAGTTTATAATTGAAAGTGGTTCTCCATGTCTTCTTACAAATATCCTTGTTTATAATTTTTTAATTTGGACTAAATGAAAGATACTATAGAATAAAAATGAGATTTGTAGAATATTTATCCTATCCAAAACTATCTATGTGTAATTATTTAATTTTTAAGTGTTAAAAATATTGGTGAAAAAATGCATGTTGACATTCTCCCATTTTTGACCCAGAATATCTAGAGTTTGTACCATCCCAATAGATTTATAACCCCTATTATCTAAATTATTGAATATTAATCACATATATATATAAACCCTCTAATATTTCGCTTCATGTTTTTCCATGAGAAGTGTTTCTTATTATCATTATACATATTTATACTTCCTAAATGAATAGTGGATGATGACAAATGTGAATAATCTAACAAATCATTCCTCAATTTTTGGGATTTAAGGGGAACATATTCATTCATCTAATCTTCTAAATTCATCATTATCCTTGTTCAACATCAAATTACTTCTTACACTCTAATATTGGTCCATATCATCCATATAGGACCATTTGTTCATTATATATATATATATATGGCTGCAAAATCATTTGTGAAATTTTTGATTTCTTTCAATTTTTTATTATTTTCATTTGAATCATTTTAATATCAATAATGATCAGGTCACTTTTAGTCCTCTTCAATGATTTAGTAGCTTGAACATTTCTATTTAGAGAATACACCACCATGTTTCCCTTTCTAGGATGGTAATTTAAGGATTATTAATTGAATATTATTAACTGTTACCACCTCCTTTGATGATTTTTAACTTTTTTGTGTGAATATTTTTTAAAATTTTTTGATCCGAAATCATTTCACACTTTCACTTTAGTAATAGTCATACAAAATTGTTAATGAAAACACTATTCTGACCACCCCTAGAACATTACTCAAATAATTATTTTGATGGGCCATTAATTTAAATTAGACATAATCAATTAATTTTTCAATTTCTATAGAACACATCCCAATCCATTCCTTGAAGAATCACTATATTTGAAAAGGTATTTTCCACTCTATGGTAATGTGAGTATCAATTTATTAACAAAACATTTCTTTTGTTATTGATGAATTTTTTCTCATCCTTCTATATTGAGTAACTTCACCCCCATACATGTTAAAATGGTTATAGTATTTTAAAATCATTTGAAATTTCTCTAAAAAAATCGATAATATTAGACTTACATATTAAATCAACAAATCTATGTAATAGTGGTTTTCATGCGCCATTATTTAATCAAATATTTTTTTTTCAGGGATCTAAATATATATATTCAATTATTTTTACATAAACCAAGATGAATACTTTTGGAATCCATAATTAAGAAATGATGAAATTTTCATACAATTTTTCCTTTTATTGGGTCTTTACGACAATCCACTAATTATTATCAAGTTCATTCTTGATCTAATAATATATATTAATATCATTACTAAAGACTATCAAAAATTTATAAATATAATATTAAATGAATATATTAATTATATGTAAATATATTGTTGGGGAATTTTTCTTCCCAGAAGGGATCACTTTGATCTCACAGTGCCTATATATTGTAAGTAAAAATATATTTGTTATACATAATGTCTATACCCATAATGGATGTTGTCCAAATTTAATATCCAATTTTAAGAAGTATTGATTTCTTGTAAATTGATCAAAAAGATCACTAATATATGGAAAACTATATTTATTATTAATGATGATTTTGTTTTGTTTGTTATAATAGATAAAATGAGACATTATTACATCCTTCTTTGTAACAAAGACGGATGGTGAACCTCATGGTGAAGCACTTGGGAATATAAAACATGTTTTCATAATATTATTATGTTTCTTCTTCAATTAATACAATTCAATTTGGGTAATGATGTCATGTTACTTTTATGTACACATTGATCTAGGTATGGGATCAATTGAAAACTTCTCCTATCATTTTGTTGAATAATAGAGTAGTTCATTGGGGAATATATCAACATATATATGAATGATTGAAATATATACAATGTTGAGTTCCTCCCCAAAACAATTTGTGTAATATATCCCTATTTATTTTACATCAAGAGCCATAATATAGAATTTTCTTCCAATAGGATTTCATTATCATTATTTATTCATCTTTTTATATATAATGATTTAGGATATGGAATTTAATTTCCAAGTCATAAATAATGATTTTACCTCAATATACGTAGATCAATTTCATTTCCCATATCATATTTAATTATACAAAAGGAATATGTAATAGAACTGTATGAATTATCCTCCAACAATCCTTATTTGTATAAGAGTTACATACATTATATGTAATCACTATGCCACCTGGTGATTCTATAGATAATTCAGTCCCTAATTATTGTTGTGCTTAATCATCTTTCTTCCCAAGAATTAATGACATGAATAAATGATAAGAAAAAAACAAATAAAATATTTATATTTATTTATTTGAGAATAAGATTACCATTAATAACCTCATTATCCTGGTAGATTTCAATCATTGTGATTTCATAGGATATTTCTATCCTATATTTTTCTTGGAGGCTAGTGATACTATTTTCAATGATAAACACTATATTTTTTCATTGATTCGTAAAATTTGTAAAATCTGTTCATTTGAATAATTGATGTGTGTGTGGTGAACTCACTTGTTCTTTAATATCATTAGTTTAATTGACCAACATCATCATTCTTCTAGAATGATAATAATATTTATAGACAACAATTCCACACCTGAATCACATTGAAGTCCCTTTAATAATGTTTTTGTGGATCTTACACTCATATTTAATCCATGGATGATGTTGAAATTTCATTCCTCTGTGTGATTTATCTTTCATGATTCCAATAAACCTCATTTCTATATTCATTTCTCAAAATACATGAGAATAATTAGTGTAGATAGTTTCCACTTCCACAAAATGTACAAATAGAAAAACTTTTTCATTTATAAAAAACCCTTTAGTAGCTAATGATTTTTGAAAAATTGTTTTTAGGACACCATATAGATGTTAAATAATTTTTTTGTTATTAATAAATCATGAGATGTACCGTGTGAGTCTAGTAGAAATATCATCAAAAGTACCAATGGATTCAACCTCCTTTTTATCAACACCATGAATTATTTATCTATTTTATTGGAAAGAGTTTGAGGAAAATAGTCCATAATTAGTATTATAATAAACTCCATCAATTCCATAAATTCAATTATATCCTTTTCTGCCAAACTCTTAATGACATTTACAGATTTGTCAGATTCACCTTCCATGCGATTAATGCCTAAAAGAAATTTTTCATGGTAAGAGTACTCGAGAATGGAAAATTATTTTTAAATTGAGTTGGTCCATTATTAAAAAATTACTGGATATAAAGAGTCCCTAAAGGAGGGTGAATGTTTCTATATAATGGAATCTATTACAAGATTCTTCATACATGGTATATTCAGGTGCATAACATGCTTTAGTTTATTATTTATAACATGGTATACCATTTATGTAATGATCCCAAATCTATCAATCATCCCATTTTGTCACACATTCAAAAAACCACTGAATTGTTCATTTCAATTATTGTTTATGTGGTTTCTATTTTTCCAGGTCATTAAAAAATGATAAAGGGTCAATATGTGGAATAACTAATAATATATTATAAAACTTAGTGTACAAAAATATATGATTTTATAATTTTTATTTTTTTATATCATACTCATTGACACTGCCATTTTTTATATGACACTTTTAGTTTAACATAGGTATCATTCCATTAATTTCTATTAGAATAATTAACCTAATAGTCAAAAATAAATAGAAAATTATTTGTTAAAAAATTATTTTTTACATATTAAACATACACATATTTTATTTCATATTACAAATATTAAAATTACAACTCTAAAATGATCACACAATCTTAAAACCCAAATGTTTAGTTTCTAGAGAGACCATCTACCGAAATATAATATTACACTTTATTGTGTTAACATCTCTAACCAACTAATGTATATAATAAATTCCTTATATACATAGTTCTTTTGTAAATCCATAAAAATTCTATAATTCAACAATGAATAAGGATTCTTAGAATCCAATGAGTGTGTTATGACCATGCTGATATGGAAAATCATTTTGACTTTATGACTTTTATTCTCAATGCCATTTATTATGATAAGGATGATCCATAAGAAAAGAAATAACCTCACATTGTTTTTTACAAAAAACCGGATTTAACATTGTATTCATGAAAATTATACTCACAATGGGTGAGAAGTTCCATCGTATTGATACTTTTTTATGGATTAAAATGATCATGGGTTGCACCTTAGATCCAAAATGGGTGTAGAGATAGTAATGTCTGAGAATCATTGTCTACATGACTATGATATAAATGTGATGATGTGTTACTGATCTTTTATTTCACATAAATAATACATATTCTATGAAAATTTTATGAAATCTCAATTAAATAAAGAGAGAGACATGTTCTTAAAATCATATTCAGTATGATCACAATCACGTCAATCCTATTCAGGATGACAATGAATGTAAAATATTGATTGGGATGTCACAACAAATTCACGTATATGTTAGAAGATGTTGAAGCTAATTTTAATCATATTCAAAGTCATTAATGATGCAAAGACCCAAAAAATACCATGTAATATTTTTTTAAATTATATGGAATTGTTCTGAGTCCACAATTTCTGACTCTTCATGATTCCTAGGCCCGGAGTGGTCGGAATGTTTTTCCGAAGATTCTAAGGGCGTTCAATGTGTTTTTGAGGGGGTTTTGGTAACATTAAAACTAGTGCTCGGAATTTAATTCTGAGGGCACCATTGAACTTAAAACTCCGATGATTCCTTATTGAGAACTTCACCTTAGCTGCATTCGGGCCAGAGAGTTGGTTGTGTTTTCACCCGTGCGGTTGGTTTATTTTATTTTCAAAAAAGGGAAGTAGAATAAAAATAAAATACATGTCAATTATATTATTTTTATTCAAATTTATTTGAATTAATTTGGGGTCTGCAACCCCATATTAAATCAAGTAACTCCTCCCTTAATTAATTAAGGGAGGATGCTTCTTAGTTTGAGATAAGGATCCGCCGGAGAAAGATTACCTTCCATCTCCATTCGCCACCACCTTCAACCTTCTTCCACCTTGCTGGAGAAGTGAGAGGGACCACCTTCATAGGGAATAACATCCACCACTGACAACGTATGATCCTCTTCCGAATCATAGGAATAGAGGTCGCTCGTGTAGAAAACAGCCAATGACAACACCATCTTCCATCGTCAACGAACGAAGAATGTGGTAGGGGTCAATTTGATTGATTTCTATCTTCGTTCTTCGTTATACATGAGATTCGATAATATCTGTTTGCTATCACACTAACGCAGAGGGCGTGGTCCGTAAAAACATGTCATGAAAACCCTCTGTTGTTTCTCGTTCATTTCTGGCGGTGGCGGCGCAACGGTGCCACTGGATGAACCGACCACATTTGATGGGCCACAGTGGTACATGAGGCGACTGGAAATGAGCCGACAGCAGAAGAAGCCATCATCACTAGGGCCGCTGGAGGGGATCAGTGTCGTTGCACCTCATGGAAAACTGGGCCGCGGCAGTGCCAGAGGAGCGCGGTGTCATCGGAACACACCGGAGGAAGGGGTCACGGCCACATAGGCTGTGGCAGTCAGACAGGCTAGGCGCAACACTGTTGCGCCACGCCGAAGAAGTACCGCGGTCATGGGATGTGGCGGACGGAGGAAGGCGGCTGGCTGTGCCGGCTTCTAGTGGGCGCACTACAGGTGGGATTCGAGGGGTCCCGCGGTTACCGGGCCGACACCATGCGTTGGTCATTGATGAAAATGGGGGGGGGGGGTAACACCCCTGATTTCTAGGGCCGACCCTGCAGTGTGTCGCCCCCAACCTGGCACCCCCGCTGACCAATCAGGTCAGCTAGGAAAGGACTCCCCACACCCCATGGGCTAGGCCACCGCGCCCCCTCAGGTCGGGCCCCTGATGCAGGATGTGCCACCTGCGGGCGGGGCCACCACGATGGGCTGGGACACCGCACTGGGTCGGGCTGCTGCCGTTGGGCCGGGCCAGATCCGTCGGGCCATGCCGGTTCCGATTGGTCGGTTCGGACCATGAAACCGGGTCGGACACCGTTCCAGATTCGGACCCAGGTGGGGTCGACCTGAACTATGTCGGGTCATCCCAGAACGGGTCAAGTCGGGTCGGTCCGTCTGGGCAAGATCGGACACAGACCCAGTTCTGGCCCAATTCACATTTTACCCATATATTGGGCTACAGGTGACCGACTGATGAACCTTCTAAGCCAATGAGAATATTGAGAATATTTTGTTATTTTGGAAGACCCCACTAGAGGTTTGGACGTAGTTGGGGTACGACCGGGTTCAATGGAACCTAAATCGAACCGGGCCCTCGGAACGAAAACACAAATAACATACAGACCGGGAGTCCGATCGAGGGGTCATATGTCGCGTTGGGTTTATTATTATGTGGCAGAACAATGAGATACATAAACTCGTGACTTTGTGGTAGTTAATTTATAGACACGTAGCTGGAGGAGCGGATCCCCCCGGAATCGAGCGTGCTGTGTGCGGGAACCCTATGGCTAGCTGCGAATAATATGATAAGTTCCTACGTGGACCTTCTACTATACCAGGATCCTCCGAGGAATCGACAGTGAGGATACTAGACCAAGATCCTCCATGGGTTCAACAGTGATGATACAGGACCAGGATCCTCCATGGGTTCGACTGCGTTGTCTTCTGTATCGGGATCCCCCGTGGGTTCGACAGCGCCGATATTGTTCCAGGATGCTACATGGGTTCGAAAGAAGAGATGATTTAGTGGATACATCTAATCATATCTACGACTATAATTGATTTAAATACCTATTGGAGATGAGTCTTCACATTATGTTGTTATCATCGAGATGTCTGACTTTACTTCCATTGTGGAATGGGTTGTGCTTGGGATCGAGTGTTAGTGTCGGACTGTGAATTGTAACTAAGGTACATGTATGGGAATATAACAATGTTGGGATGGATGATACTTCTTGATTGTATCTTATTGTCATGGTTTATCGTTAGTGGATTCTGTGAGACCATTGGGGGTGTCAAGGTCCCTTACTGAGTATCGTTATACTCACCCCAGCTTGGGATTCACCGACACCTTGTTGTGTTCTGTGCAGATGACAGTCAACAGTGATCAAGGATAAGGGAGCCGAACGTGAGGCTGCTCAGAGCTGGACTAGATACGGCATACCTCAGAGACATTTTTTTCGAGATCTGTACCTACCCTTCAGGTTGGATTTTCCCAGAAGACGATTCAGGAGCTTCTCATCTTTTTACTAGTACATGCACTAGTTGTCTCGTAGGGTTTGTATACTGGCCCACATTTGTTCGGCCAACATTTTTTTCTATTTAGTACTTGTTTCTTTTACTTTTTGCATTCAGACTGTGTGTGTTATACTTTTAATGGAAATTACTTCACTTTTTATCAGGTATTCGCCTTTGGTGCTAGTCTCCAGCCCCTGGCCTATGGAAGGCGGGCTTGGGGCTGTCACGACATGGGCCCTATGGATGGGTCTGGACAAATGATTTCATGAAAATATTTGAATGTTAAGAAAATAATAATGATGGAAAAGATGAAGATTTATGTTCTCTATATCATCATATTGACTTCATCAGATTCATATTTGTTTGAAGACAAGGACGGTTGTGGAAATTGTGTCAATGAAAATTTACTAGTTTTCAATTAGGAAAAGATACAAATGATATAAATCATTATAGAATGAAAATGGATAAATATTGAGTATTGGATTATCATTGGTATCATATTCAGTAGAGAAATAATAACTATTTTTTTCAAAATTATTTCATCATATGGGATATAAAACAACCTATTAAAGCTAATACTGATTCATATTTGTGAAGAAAAGATGTATTATATGTGGTTGAATTCCTTCGTTGAAAAGAGTCATGAGAATAGATTGAGAATATAACAATGAGTGACATTTGTCCTCATCATAATGAGAGAAATAGAAATCCGAATTGGAATTGGACTTCTAAATGTTTGACGGAGATACAAATTTGATGGAAATATGATCATGAAGTATAAATAAAAATATTTTTTTCACCATAAGGTATAGAGCATAGAAATGGTGAAATCATATTTAGAAATCAGAATGGTGTATATTTATTCATATATGCAGCTGATACAACACATTGTAATGAAGACATCCTGCATAAGGAATCATAATGTGAAATCTAAATAGGATTGTATTTTGTGATGAAATATAGAATACATGTGATGTGTTTAGAATATTCGAGAATTATTGAGATGAAATGAGAAGAGGTGAGAAATTTTCCTAAAGTCGAGATGCACCCGTGATTCAAAGAAACATGCAAATTCTGGTAATTTTATTGAGTTTAAATGTTTCTAATAATCTAGAACAAACCATATTTGGGGAAATTACGAAGGATAAAAAATTAAATTGTAGTTATTTGATTGATTTTAAGTTCATGAAACGTAAGGAGATGGTGGACCTCTAGATAGATGAAGGGTATTGATATTGTTTTTCATGATGAATTCATGCCAGACATAAAAAAAGAAAAATATACAATATTATAATGCATTCATATGATCATCATATTCAGGATATTGTTGTATCCATTTGGTACTCATATTTTGAAGTTTTATCATATTCATCTAGTTATTTTATTGGGTGGTATTATCATATTCGTATTTCGATACTGAAGAAGAAAGTGGTCATAATTGTATCCATGATATTATTGTAACACCCCAAGATTTCATAGTCTGTTATTTCTTTAAAATAATACAATAACTTGCAGTACACACAACACCGAGTTCAATCACACCATGACTTACCAAACAATCCATTCAAAAGAGGTTATGAATAGTATTAACTAAATTTTAAACTTTATATAATCCTTATAATTTTAGAATCCATATTATGAGTTTCTTAGACATAATGTAAGAACAAATTCATTTTCAGTATTGCACCTTTACCAAATTTTAATAGTGAACCCATTTTAAATACAATATTTTAAACTTTTTGAGTAAAGGGGGACATCAAAAAAAATTAAAATGAAACTTCCCAAGCTTCCACAGTACGCTTTCCTTTGAAAAATACAGTAGCAGGTGTTGTACACAACTTCGAGTTGTAACACACACCACAACCAATCAAACTAGCCGTTATGAATAGTAATACCTACTTTTTGAAATTATATATATTTTTTATTTCAAAATTGACTTCATTTTTGGGTTCAGAATATCGAATTTAGCCTAAGGTGAAATTTTGGTACATTTCGGATAACTTTCATATTTTGATGAATAGTGAAAATTACTAAATTTTAATTAAAAACAACTTTTTTAATCAAAATAATTAATAGTGATAAATTATTAATTTGTGTGGTTTTAAAGTATATTTAGAATATATTTTTACCATTTAATATAATTTTGGTCATTGGACATAATTTTACAATTAAACCGAACACAAACAAGTGTCAATCTTTTGATAGTTATTATCTCTTAAAAACACGCTTTTGGTTTTGACAGCGGGAATTAATTTTAAATTAATTTCTTCCACTTATGTGTTTTAAATTTAGAAAAATGGATTCCATATTTGGAATCAGGATGTTCAAATTTTTTAAATAGGTAACTTTTATTTTTACACATTTTGAATAATTACTGCGGTAAATATTTTATTTACCATGGTTAAGGGTAAATCGAGTAAATAAGGGTTAAAAAATAATATTATAATAATACTAAATTACCCTAAAACGTGTCCTAGCCTTATTTTTTGATACATGATCGACCATAGGCATCTTTGGGTCGATTTTGGGACCCCATGGTGCCACTTGTAGGTGATAGGGACACTTTAATTTAATTAAGTTAAAATGAATACAAAAATGACACAAGCATATATCTTTTAGAAAAACAATTTTCATATAGGTATATATATGTTGGATTTTGGACTATAAATATTCATTAGAATTGTAAAAACATTTATTACATTATTATATCTTATTTATAATTTTTATACATTAAATAATTTAATTTATTTGTGACACAATGATGATGAATTAATTACTATAATAGTAAAAAATTAAAATAATTGATATTATAAATACCCAAATAAATATAATATGAAACTTTTAATGAATTAAACTAATTTTCTAGGATAATATGATATATTAGTATTGATTTAATTGACTTTTTTCGAAGTAATCAATCTGTTATGAGTTTCACAAAAATCAACTATTGAATATTGTCAAAATTGACATAAAAGATTTCTTAAAACAAATATTATATTATTAATTGATATTCAATTCCTAAAAATCTATGGTTCGGCCAAGAGACTTATATCATGATAGGTTCATCATTAATGGACCACTTGGGGGTCTCTTGGATTTATATAGTATGTTTATTAACCATATTATATAAAAATACAAAGTGACATTGTAAAAGTGAAACTAATTAACTTAGAGTTAATACTTAAAGATATGGTTAATATAAGTACCCAAACCTGTCTAAATTCTATTGGTTGAGTTTTTTTCGACCCAGCCCCACATTAACATTTAAATAATCAACTTTTGAGCCATTAGAAACCGAATAAAAATTTCTTATAAACTAATATTTCTAGCTTTTCCAAAGGTGCCCCTCACCCCTCTTATAAAAGGGCACTCCTCCTTCTCTTTTATTCACACCTTAAAAGCCTTTTGGATCGGCAAAACTATTCCCAAATACTCTCCCAACTTCCCTCACTACAACCTATAGGCCTTAGTTTGATCAGAAAGCCAACCTAATGAGCCCTTTTGATCAAATAGAATGGAAGAAACCGAAGAAGAGGTAATGATCTCACCACCCTTTTCCAAGTTCCTTCTTCTTCCACTTCTTCTTAATTTGTTGTTACCATTCTAAAATAATAACTCCAGTACAATATATATACTGTGATGTTATTATAAATATGGTACTACCACATTCATTATTCTATCCACCCTTTGAATAACATGTCACCATACATGCGTACGTACGGCTTATCGTCTCCACGTCGTGGTGTAATTGTTATTCAATATATTATTATTTGGATGGGTATAATAATGATGTTTAACTCATGTAAATAATAAATATAACATGTTAATGATTCTGAAATTTTTATATAACATCCATTTATATATTATTTTAATATCAAAAGAATGATATTGTCGCTCGTGCGTACGTACAGACTACCGTCTCCACGAACGCGATGAGATGCATTCTCCATCATATCCATTCAAATATAATTATCATTTTATGATTTAAAAATGATGATTAAGGACTTGATATCATTCTGGATATGAATAATATAAAACCTATCCATTACAAACATGGCTTACGTAATAAAACATATAAAAGAAAACGAGTAAGTTAACACCCGAAACAACGATAATACTAAGATATTATTAACAAAGAAAAGTTAAAAGATCATATATGAAATCATATTAATATATATGATTCTTGTATAATTTAATAACAATTATTTCACTATTATACAGGAGGTTAACCTACCCCAACCAAGTAAAAGTACAAGGTAAGGGGTTTTCATCTCACTCCTTATTCCCGTGAGATTCATGCCATATTGCCACCATTACCTTTTATGTGGTGTATGTACTGCCCATAATTACATTCTTTCTGTAATAAACTATAATTTATGTGTATTTACATATACATTGTATTATACCTCTTTCAAGGGTCGTATGTTTCATAAGTTACCAAATTGGTAAGGGTTATTTCACAATCTCTTCATTATCCGAGGTTGTTTATACGTAATAATCTACTGGGATCTCTTTATCATCCACATCCATGTTTCTTAATAATGTATTTCAAAACATTTTTACTATTTACAAGAATATGGGTTAAATTCATTTATACCCTTATGTGTTTCGAAAGGAATCATTCCGTCGTTTTCCAAACAAAGCACTTTTAACCTTTTCGACAAATTTAAGGTAAGAATGTTTTTTTAACTTATACGGCGGGTGCGGCTATTTACCGCCGTAATATAATCGTCAAAGCTTCCCTTACAAACTTATAAGAATATTTTCAAATTGAATGTATTATTTTATAATTATTTTACTTTTAAAATGATTTTTAAAAAAAAGATATTTCACTAAAATAGTTTTGATTTCATCTATGTCAACATCCTTTGATGGATTTTAAACTTATTTGAAGTTGATTTATTATGATACAAAACATTCCTATTTTATTTAAGGTTTTGTGATATTTTGACTATGGATAAGTTATTCTTATGTCACTCATGTTTTTTGTTTAATGTATTGAAATTTTATAAGTTATTTTTAATCCAAATGTTTATATTATATTTCCATCTTTCATTTTGATGAATGTGTTAGACAAGTATGTTCCGGGTTGGGGACCGGTAAATGTAAGCCCTCCGGTTTGGTCTCCGGTTATTAGAGGAACTCCGGTTTGGTCTCCGGTTATTAGAGGAACTCCGGTTTGGTCTTCGGTTATTAGAGGAACTCCGGGTTGGTGTCCGGTTTTTAGAGGCACTCCGGGTTGGGTTCCGGTTACAGTTAGCCCCAAGGTCTTGGGACGAGGCCTTGACAAAGAAATTAAAGTTTGACATTATGAATTCCATCATTATGAAAGTGGTTATTGATTTTTCATGTGATTATTTGATTAGTAGAATATCCATGTAAATAAGTAAATGGCATTATTTCATTTTACTTTTTCCATACTATGTTGAAGTTCATGTTTAAAAGGCATTTGTTTTAGTAATGAATTGCCTTAAATGTTTATGCTTATGTTGAATGTTCCGCTATATTGTTATCCTTACTGGGCATTTGAGCTCACCCCTTTTCTATGTTTTATTTTTCCCAGGAAGTGAAAAAGTAATTTATGAATGACCTGCAGGGATATTATGTGGGGATATGAGTGTGGATTATGGAGACAATATGTTGTTGTAGTAGTTTTTCATTTTATGATGTAATGTAAGACTTATGAATATATCTAGTATTTCCAAGGCTACTAAACCAATCGGTCTTTCGAGATTTTATCTTTCTTGTGATCATGCCAATATTATGTAATAATGCACCGAATCTGGGTATCTAGGGTCGGGGCGTTACAGTTGGTATCAGAGGAAGTTTAGTACAATCCTTGGAAGCTAGATTTAGATAAACTCTGATTAGAGAACATAGATTTAAGATGGAATTTGAGGATTAGTATAGAAGAACTTCCTAGAATTTTGGTATTGTAGAGATTTTGTGAGTTTTCTGAGCAATACATCCCTGTCTGGATACGAGCAGGTAGAGGCGGCTCTGGCACAGATGTACCTAGGGGTAAAACCCAAAAACACCGCTTTGTGCTAGACTCTAACGGGAACTGGTGCACGACAACGGGCCTTGCTGCACTCTTGGTTACGACACTCCTGGGGGATATGCTTAGGATAATTCTCATTTTCTTTATAAACCATTATGAAGGGTTTATGTGGATTTACTTCCTCAAAGGAGAAATTTATATGATTATGGATTATATCCATAAACTATTTAATTTATGTTATGTGTCTTACAAGTTTGGGATCGGGTATTGTTATTCATAAAATAATCTAGTGTATGCCATTGTTTAGAAATGGCGCCCAGTAGAAGGAATGAGAACTCCAGCAATGCACATGATCCAAATAGAAAGAAGGATCATATCTTTCATGGCCTTAAGCCAGAATTTATAAGAGAAATAGTCTCCCATGTATTATCATCATATGAAGAAATAATATCATGTGTTGATAAGATAAGTAAAGATTTTACTGAGTCCTATGGCTTTGAAGGGAAGCAAGAGAAGAAAAGGATGGAAGATAGAAAGATGGATAAAGGAAAGAGGGAAAAGAAGAATTCTCCCATATGTGATAACTGTGGGAAAAAACACCCAGGAACTTGCCTGAAAGGAATGGGTGTTTGTTATAAGTGTGGAGGAAAAGGGCACAAAGTACGTGACTGCAAGGGTAAGAAAATGGTTTCAAATGTACAATGCTTCATTTGCAAGGAGTTTGGACACTACGCGAACCTATGTCTCAGTCATCAGACTATGATGCAAATTATGCTATTGGATAATAATAAAGTTATGATACTACCACAGATGAAGAGGAATGATTAGAGTTCTTATGTTGATTATGTCATTTGAGTGTTGTATCAACAATGTACTTGTTATAATAATTATGGAGTATATAAGGATTGTACAGTAGTACTATATCATTTAGGACTTGAGATTTTGTGGAACAAAGAAAAGTGACTCAATAGCAGGATAAATTTTTGGAAAATATATGGTTGAGATAATGATAAACAATAATATAGTTCTGATACTGAGGTAGTGATTTTGGAATAATACATGATTGTTTTGGAAAAATTATATTGGATATTCTTGACTACCTTGAAACAGATTAATGATTTGTATATTCCATCATTGTTGGTGTTTAAAACATTTTTGGACTGATGAAGTATATCCATCATTCTATATGGAATAAGGGAGCATGAATGTAATCAATAAGGAATATGTTAATTCAGGATGTTTCAGTATATTAAAAGAATACATGATAAAGGTATTCATATGCTATTACGGGGTAAAAAGGATCTACATTATGTTTACCTTCCTTATAAATGTTGGACTGTGAGTTTGGACAGAAGTATTTTGGATAGTTCTAGTTTGGATTATTTTGGATTTCCATAAAAGGACAACCCGGAGGTCGGGCGGGAACCCGTCGCGTTCGGCAAGGCCGCGAGATTTGAACCTGCAACCGAAGGGCGACAAGGGTGTATCACCTACCACTGGCCCACGAGATGTCCTGGATTAAATAATGTTGTTTTTTTAAAAAAGATCTGGTAGATGAATTATAAATTCATTTATTTTGGAACCCTGTACGAATAGTATAAATAGAAATTTTTTTACGTTCTATTATCTTTTAGAGTGAAAGATGAGTTTGTGGTAGAAATTTATTAATGGATAAAACTCTAATTATAATGTAAGTATATCTCCTTATGATCTTAGCCAATCTCATAAATAAATTCCTCAACATTAATAAAAGGAACTTAGAACAAAAATGTTGTCCTAGATGGTACCTTAAATCATCACTAATTTATGGCTTTGGGATTTTTGGCCTTTTCATAGACATGTTCTCTACCACTCTCCATCAGATAATTGATGGTTAGATTTCTCGTCCATATCCATATTTTCCTACATGGAACTCTAGTATGTGTTATTTTCGGTAATCTTCATACTTTCCACTCTTTATTTTAAATAGAGGCCTCATTAATTCAATTTTCGATGTGGATTTCAACTAAGATATTTTGAAACGTCAAAAATGTGTTATCCTAATACCCTATGTTTTGTTGAACCGATGGTATTTCAAATAATCATAGATTGATGAGTTTAAGGACCTAAATTTTATACTTGTTTGTGATTGATGACCTCAATCACTACCTATAAATATTTACGTTTTTCCTCCAATTATATGTCCCAAATTTCCACCAATGTTCTCCTAATCAAGATCATAATTTGGTGGTGACCCTTTCATTTCTCTTTTCCTCATATTAAGACTAAATTTTAGTAACCCAATTTCCGATGTGGGTTTTCCCACAAAGATATTTTTTTTATTTTCAGCCTTTTATTTTCGAAGAACAATTTTAAATTGCGAGGACGCAATTTATTGAAGGAGGGGAGAATGTGACACCCCAAGATTTCATAGTGTGTTATTTCATTAAAATAATACAATAACATTCACTACACGCAACACCGAGTTCAAGAACACCATGACTTACCAAAAAAGCCATTCGAAATAGGTTATGAATAGTATTAACTAAATTTTAAACTTTATATAATCCTTATAATTTTATAATTCATATTATGAGTTTCTTAGACATAATGTAAAAAAAATTCATTTTCAGTATTGCACCATTACCAAATTTTAATAGTGAACCCATTTTAAATACAATATTTTAAACTTTTTGAGTAAAGGGGGACATCAAAAAAATTTAAAATGAAACACCCCAAGCTTCCACGGTACGATTTCCTTTAAATAATACAGTAGCGTGTGTTGTACGCAACTTCGAGTTGTAACACACACCTCAACCAATCAAACGAGCTGTTATGAATTGTAATACCTGATTTTTTAAATTATATATATTTTATATTTCTAAATGGACTTCATTTTTGGATTCGGAATATCGAATTTAGCCTAAGGTGAAATTTTGGTACATTTCGGATAACTTTCATATTTTGATGAATAGTGAAAATTACTAAATTTTAATTAAAAACAACTTTTTTAATCAAACTAATTAATAGTGTTAAATTATGAATTTGAGTGGTTTTAAAGTATATTTAGAATATATTTTTACCATTTAATATAATTTTGGTCATTGGACATAATTTTACAATTAAACAGAACATAAACAAGTGTCAATCTTTTGATAGTTATTATCTCTTAAAAACACGCTTTTTGTTTTGACAACGGGAGTTAATTTTAAATTAATTTCTGCCACTTCTGTGTTTTTAATTTAGAAAAAAGGATTCCATATTTGGAATCAGGATTTTCAAATTTTGTAAATAGGTAACTTTTATTTTTAGACATTTTGAATAATTACTGCGGTAAATATTTTATTTACCATGGTTAAGGGTAAATCCAGTAAATAAGGGTTAAAAAATAATATTATAATAATACTAAATTACCTTAAAACGTGTCCTAGCCTTATTGGTTGATACATGTTCGACCATACACATCTTTGGGTCGATTTTGGGACCCCATGGTGACACTTGTAGGTGATAGGGACACTTTATTTTAATTAAGTTAAAATGAATACAAAAATGACACAAGCATATATCTTTTAGAAAAACAATTTTTACATAGGTATATATATGCTGGATTTTAGAATATAAATATTCATTAGAAAGATAAAAAGATTTTATATATAGTGATATTTTATTTATAATTTTTAGAAATTAAATAATTTAACTTATTTGTGACACAATGATGATGAATTAATTACTATAATAGTAAAAAATTAAAATAATTGATATTATAAATACCCAAATAAATAAAATATGAAACTTTTAATGAATTAAAATAATTTTCTAGGATAATATGATATATTAGGATTGATTTAATTGACTTTTTTCGAAGTAATCAATCTGTTATGAGTTTCACAAAAATCAACTATTGAATAATGTCAAAATTGACATAAAAGAGTTCTTAAAACCAATATTATATTATTAATTGATATTAAATTCCTAAAAATCTAAGGTTCGTCCAAGACTCTTATATCATGATAGTTTCATCATTACTTGACCACTTGGGGGTCGTTTTGATGTATATAGTAAGTTTATTAACCATATTATATAAAAATACAAAGAGACATTGTAAAAGTGAAACTAATTAACTTAGAGTTAATACTTAAAGATATGGTTAATATAAGTACCCAAACCTGTCTAAATTCTATTGTTTGAGTTGTTTTCGACCCATCCCCACCTTAACATTTAAATAATACACTTTGGATCCATTAGAAACCGAATAAGAATTTATTATAAACTAATATTTCGAGCTTTTCCAAAGATGCCCCTCACCCCTCTTATAAAAGGGCACTCCTCCTTATCTTTTCTTCACACCTTAAAAGCCGTTTGGTTCGGCCTAAATCTGCCCATATACTCTCCCAACATCCCTAACTACAACCTATAGTCCTTATATTGATCATAAAGTCAACCTAAGGAGCCCTTTTGATCAAATCAAATGGAAGAAACCGAAGAAGAGGTAATGATCTCACCACCCTTTTCCAAGTTCCTTCTTCTTCCACTTCTTCTTACATTGTTGTTACCATTCTAAAATAATAACTCTAGTATATTATATATAATGTGATGTTATTATAAATATGGTACAACCATATTCAGTAATCTATCCACCCTTTGAATAACATGTCACCATACGTGTGTACGTACGGCTTACCGTCTCCACGTCGTGGTGTAATTGTTATTCAATATATTATTATTTGGATGGGTATAATAATGATGTGTAACTCAGGTAAATAATAAATATAATATGTTAATGATTCTGTAAATATGATATACCATCCATTTATATATTATTTTAATATCAAAAGAATGATATTGTCGCTCGTGCGTACGTACGGACTACCGTCTCCACGAACGCGATGAGATTCATTCTCCATCATATCCATTCCAGTATAATTATAATTTGCTGATTTAGAAATGATTTTTAAGGACTTGATATCATTATGGATATGAATAATATACAACCTATCCATTACAAACATGGCTTACGTAATAAAACATATAAAATAAAACGAGTAAGTTAACACCCGAAACAATGACAATACTAAGATATTATTAACAAAGAAAAGTTAAAAGATCATATATGATATCATATTAATATATATGATTCTTGTATAATTTAATAACAATTATTTCACTATTATATAGGAGGTTAACCTACCCCAACCAAGTAAAAGTACAAGGTAAGGGGTTTTCATCTCACTCCTTATTCCCGTGAGATTCATGCCATATTGCCACCATTACCTTTTGTGTGGTGTATGTACTGCCCATAATTATATTCTTTCTTTAATACACTCTAATTTATGTGTATTTACATATTCATTGTATTATACTTCTTTCATGGGTTGTATGTTTCATAAGTTACCAAATTGGTAAGGATTATTTCACAATCTCTTCATTATTCGAGGTTGTTTATACGTAATAATCTACTGGGATCTCTTTATCATCCACATCCATGTTTCTTAATAATGTATTTCAAAACATTTTTACTCTTTACAAGAATATGGGTTAAATTAATTTATACTCTTATGTGTTTCGAAAGGAATCTTTCCGTCGTTTTCCAAACAAAGCACTTTTAACCTTTTCGACAAATTTAATGTAAGAATGTTTTTTAACTTATACGGTAGGTGCAGCTATTTACCGCTTTAATAAAATCGTCAAAGCTTCCCTTACAAACTTATAAGAATATTTTCAAATTGAATGTATTATTTTATAATTATTTTACTTTTAAAATTATTTAAAAAAAGATATTTCTCAAAAATAGTTTGGATTTCATCTATGTCAACATCCTTTGATGGATTTTAAACTTATTTGAAGTTGATTTATTATGATACAAAACATTCCTATTTTATTAAAGGTTTTGTGATATTTTGACTATGGATAAGTTATTATTATGTCACTCATGGTTTTTGATTAATGTATTGACATTTTATAAGTTATTTTTAATCCAAATGTTTATGTTATATTTCAATCTTTGATTCAGATGAATGTGTTAGACAAGTATGTTCCGGGTTGGGGACCGGTAAAAGTAAGCCCTCCGGTTTGGTCTCCGGTTATTAGAGGAACTACGGTTTGGTCTCCGGTTATTAGAGGAACTCCGGTTTGGGCTCCGATTATTAGAGGCACTCCGGGTTGGTGTCCGGTTATTAGAGGCACTCCGGGTTGGGTTCCGGTTACAGTTAGCCCCAAGGTCTTGGGATGAGGCCTTGACAAAGAAATTAAAGTTCAGCATTATGCATTCCATCATTATGAAAGTGGTTATTGATTTTTCATGTGATTATTCGATTAGTAGAATATCCATGTGAATAAGTAAATGGCATTATTTCATTTTACTTTTTCCATACTATGTTGAAGTTCAAGTTTAAAAGGCTTTTGTTTTAGTAATGCATTTCCTTAAATGTTTATGCTTATTTTGAATGTTCCGCTATATTGTTATCCTTACTGGGCATTTGAGCTCACCCCTTTTATATGTTTTATTTTTCCCAGGAAGTGAAGAAGTAAATTATGAATGACCTGTAGGGATATTATGTGGGGATATGAGGGTGGATTATGGAGACAATATGTTCTTGTAGTAGTTTTTCATTTTATGATGTAATGTAAGACTTATGAATATATCTAGTGTTTCCAAGGATACTAAACCAATCGGTCTTTCGATATTTTATCATTCTTGTGATCATGCCAATATTATGTAATAATGCACCGACTCTGGGTATCTAGGGTCGGGGCGTTACAATTATGATAGAGTCACATTTTCAGGATTGAGCAATCAGACTGGGAGAATCTGACTAGGTAATCATATTGGTTTTTATATCAAATTCCATAAATTTTATACCATCTTCTAGGTAAGAAAATGTTTTTTTATAAATTATAAATTTGTGAATGTTGATAAAGAAGCATTGTGACATGCTTTTTTTACAAAAAAAAATTATTACATATTTTTTTCTAGATGGAGAACATGAAAAACTATATTATTTAAATACTGATACAATAGTTTAACGGTATATATTACTTGAAATATTCAACATAAAATGATTATTTTCATGTTAATTGCGTGGTATTGGATAATTTCCATACCATACTAAGGACGTAGTTATTCTTGTTGAGTAGTGAACATTGCACAAATTTTTTTCTATTAGATGTGTATTTGAAATGATTCAAGTAGGGAAATAAATCATTAACATAAGGTGAATAATTTTTCTTACGAAATAAAATTAAATGAACAATGTATTACTAATTCACCCCTCCCCCTCATATTGAAATAAAAACATTTACTGGGTACCTAAAATTGGTATCAGATTTGAAAGCTCCTTTCATATAATATTTTATGATGTTTAGAATATAATTTGACAGAGAATTATAATTGTGTGAATAGAAATTTAATTTTTTATTTCATTGGGAATAACTATAATAAATAGAATTATTGAATGTATCTTTATCCCATGTCCATTTTCTATGATGTTCTAGAAGTAGAAAATATTGTCTTCCACCTATTGATGATAATGTTCATATTATTTATGTTGATAAGAAGAATATTGAGAATAATGAAATGGAAAATAATGATTTACTATCATCACTTTTTAAAGTTAATTTCTAAAGGTGAAGGGTGTTGTGAAATCTGAAGGTATATTGGACTTGTTGAAAACAAATATGAAGAAAATAAAAAATTGAATGATGGAATATTACAAATACAGAGGCTGAATTATAGAGATTTGAAAATGAGTGAGTATGAATCCATTCAGGACTTCATTACCAGAGAGAATTACATTTTTAGCACTATCATATGTCTTCATGAAATGTTATATAATAATTTCTTTAAAGATACTAATATTCATTACCTTATTGCTTGATTGAGAATTTTCATCATTTGATGATAGAGATCTGGAAACATTGTATTTAGATGATTTACAAACCAATCCTATCACTTATGAAATGAGAAGGAGAAAAAAATGAAAATAAAAACAAAATATGAAAATAAATGTGTTTTAAATCATCTAATAATGAAAATTCCGACAATAATATTATTGAATTATAAGATGTGATTCTAATTCTGAATATGAGGTATCTCAAAATATTCATAATATTCCATACTTCTTATCTAAATTTTAATAATAGTTACATCAAAATAAAATGAGAATGTTCCCTTGAAATTATATATATGTGGATATTTTGATCACTTTGTGAGTATATATCATCTAATAAATAAAATAAGTTTATTTTGATGAAGAATAATTAAGGAAAATATGATAATGGAAGGCATAGAGTGATAAGGATAAACCTTTCTTCTAGAGGGAAAGATAAAAATTATTCATCTACAAAAGAAGATATTTATTATATAATGATTAAAAAAAATAGTGAAGTTCAATCTAAAAAATCTACTGATTATATTGGTGAGAATTTTTTTTTGCGATATTTAATTATGAAGAATTTGGATGCATCAATTCTGAAGAAGAAGGAAATCGATTTTATAACCATTGAATGAATAATTGAAAGAATTCCTATGTAATATTTTATGTAATGGGAAATAAATCATGAATTTGAAAAAAAAATATGCTCATAAAAAATCAATAATATATTCTAGATGAGAATGTTAAGCTTGTGGAAGGAATTTATGATTTAAATAAATCTATTGGGGATGAAAATAATCATAGCGATCACCAGGAAGTAATTCTAATTGAAAAATAAAAATATTCATAATTTATACATCAAAATCCTTCTAATGATGAGGATGAGAATTCGTGATTTAAATACTCCATCCTTGATGTAGGTGAGTGCAATCATAAGGAGAAACCTGAGAAGTATCAAAAAAATTTTACTTCAAATGTTTATAATAATGTTGTTAGTGTTTTTTGAAAATAAGATTTCCTGGGAGGTTTTTCATGTAGCCAATACCAATGATTTTGGTAATTCAGAGGTCTCTAAAAATAATGTTTCCATAAATATTCCTAAATATGCTGAATATATAAGAGTTTCTATTACTTCTAGTTCTAATGGGGCTGAGAAGAAAAAGAATATTTTGATTGAATGAGTAATGTATGTGGAGAATCTTCTTCGTAACTCCTGTCAGTATGGATGTTTCAATGCCAAATATTCTTTCTATGGATACTTCTATTATTGTAGTGGTTTTTTACATATAAAAAATTTGATTTAGTTTAACAAACAACATCACTATTATTAAATTGGTTATTGAAGGAAAAATTATATGGGTAGTCAATCCTCTCAAAAGAAGAAGTCTAAGATGGATGTTCAAAAGAAATCTGAGATGCTGGGTGTGAAAGTATAAAATAGGAACCAAACCATGGAAACTATTTATAAAATATGTTAACAACATGTAAAAATTGAAAAAATTATGTGTAGTTTTGTTTTCATCACTAAAAAGTTATTTAATAATTTTCATAAGCCAAAAGTTATGAAAGAAAAGAAAGAAAGAAAAATGTTCTTTTTTTAAAAGTATCTATGAAAGATATAAAAATAGAATGACCAAGGAATCATGAATGTGGGAGTTCTTCTCATATAACTAGAAACGTAATGTTTTTTATGAATGTTACATTAATCATTATGTATTGGTCACATTTGGAAATGATCAATTCTTGATAATAAACGTTCCTAGTTCAACCATTACAGGGAAAGGAAAGATGAAATCTAAAGAAATCATTATATATTTATGGAATTAAATTTAACTTGATAAGTTTTTTTAAAAAAAATGATGATAAAAATGTTATCTTCAATAAATGTTGGATATATTGGATAGAACAAGCAATATTGAAATAATTTTACAAGAGGCCAATGTAAAAAAAGAAACTTATACCATTTTGATGAAATAAAAATATCTAGTTACATGGGTATAGTGGAAGAGAATAAATTTTACCATAAAAGGTAGGAAAAAATGTGTCTGATAATCTTGAGAAAGTAATTAATGTCTGAGAGTGTCTCTGATATTCATGATTTTCTAAGAAAAATATATTAGTGTTTAACTATTTGTCAATAAAATAAATATTACTAATCCTATAAATATGAATATTGAAATTTATTTTTAAAAACCCATGGAACATATTCATTCTGAAATTTTTGGGACAATGAGAAAACAATGAAAAATAAACATAATAACATCATCACATTAATTTATTAATTTACCCACATTACTTGTGTTATGTTTCTAAAACATAATTCATATTCTATAAAAATGTATAAATATTTATAGAGGAATGATTAGAAGGAATGTGAGTATTCAATGAAAATTTAGATAACTGATAGTATTGAAATGATTTTAAATGATTAATTTCAAATTTTTACTAGGATTCATGTAATTTGGAAAGGGTATAGTTCCTCATAGTTTCCTCAATAAAATGTTGTGTTTGAAAGGAATAATAGATGTTTGGTGAAAATGGGAAGAACTATGATACTATAACATTGTTTTTTTAATTACTATTAGAGTCAATAAATGAGTACTATTATATATATGAAAAACTGATGTTTATTTAGTAATATTTTCCATATTCATCTATAAGAAATATTCTATGATAAAACATAATTTTTTTAAAAATTTATTTTTAGAGTCCTTGAATTTTTATCAAGAAAAGTGGAAACCTTGAAAATACTGATTAGAAAGGTGAATAAGGAATATTTCATGGCTATAAAAAGGGTGTAAGAGGGTATAAATGATTCAAAATTTAAACTAGAATAATTTTTTATTCAATTGATGTGAATGTTCATGAAAAACCTAAGAAAGATAAACATACATAGACAGATAAAAATGTTAAACATGGTAAGAAATATTTCATGAAAATTTCTTATATGGATACAAAAAATATAGTAAACCTGCTCATATAGACATAGAATCAGACTCAATTATTTCATGTGATGAGGAAGAATCTCAAAAATATCATCTGAGGCTATGGAAGAAAGTGGTATATCAAAATATTACAGGTGATAAACATCAAAAGGATCATACATGAAGAGCCAAAAATGATATTACACATAATTAATTGTATTCAAAAGTCAATTCAAATGTCATGATAGATGCTTTTGATTATTTGTAATGGTTTCTAGACATGAATGGAGAGTTCGATCAGATAAAAAATAATGATACATAGGAACTTATAACTAATCTAGATAACAAAAATGTTACTGTTACAATGTTGTGTTTTTTCAGAACAAGATGAATGAAGAAGGTGATGTTAAAAGAAAAAATTCATGATGAAATTTAAAATGTTACTCAGAAATTTAAGGTATTGCTTTTGTTGAAAAAATTTCTAATGTGGAAATTCTAGAATCAATAAAAAAATTATTTCTATTTATTCAAAATAAAGACACAATTTTTTTTTCAAATGGATGTAAATTCTAAATTTTTGTAATGGATATCTTAATGAGGATGATTAAATTGAAAAACAATTTTTCTTGGTTTTTGGGAGAGATAAATTTTACATGTATAGATTGATGAAAACATAAAATGGAACAAAAAAATATATGAAGGATAGGTATTTCAAATTGTATAATTTGTTAAGGAAGATTTGTTTTATGAACGTAATATTTATATTAATATTTACAACAATAAAATTATGAATTATTCCTTATCGTAATTTTTTATGTTGAGGGCATTATTATATCAGGGAATAATGAACGATCATGAAAATGATTGGATGTTTGTTATATTGGATTGGATCAATACATAACATTTTTTATGTCAATACTTTATGTGAAAGATTTCATAGTGCTCTTAAAGAATGAAATTTACTTGCAAAAAATATAATTTTCAGATACATAAATGGAAAAGAACTGAAATAGGTATGATATCATAGAAGGTTATTATTTTTTTGGGTATTAAGATGATGATTGGATAATAATTGTTAAAGATAGAAGACCCATATATATTGTTTTATTATTTAAGAGGAATTTTTTTTTATTTGACATAAAAAAAAATTCAGCAACTGTCAGTATGGTTGAAGCTGCGTATAATGATGATACTCAAGAAGCTTCCCAACTTATGAGGATAGAGACTCATTTAGAAAACCTTCATATTGAATTGAAGTTACTAATGGTCTTATATTGTGATAATAAAAGTTCAATCAACTTCACCAGGAATCATTTACAACATTCTCATTCATAAAATTATATTATCAAAGATCTTTCATAAAAGAGCATGTGTAGAAAATTTATTTGAAGCATTAATATGTTCCAACATCAGAAAAAGTTGTTGACATTTTCAGAAAACCATTAATGAATGATCATTTTTCTAAATTGAGGTTGAACATGGGTTTCCACCCTCATTCTCATCAAGTATGAGGTATGTGGTTTTCCCATATCTCATCTTACCTTTAGATAGAATTGTTCATTGGGATATTTTTTCATAAATATATCATTCCAGATACATGTGAATAGGAGGAATAATGGGTATTCTTTTAATCCAGCAGTGTATGTGTGTGGACTAATCTAAATTTTTTGGGTGTGTTTTTTGGACACCCATTTTTTATTTGAGGGATGTTGAAGAATTTGATAAAGATAATGAAGTATGTTGTGAAGAAACTCTGAAGAGGTTTCATGGTCTCTTATTTTGTAAAACATTGGTTTTCTATCAATATTTCTAATTTTCTACAATGAGTTATCTCACATAGGATTATAGTTATAGATAAGTAATTTATAAAATGATGATACAAATTTATTAATATAGGAATCATGGTTGACCACAAGATCCAAAGGGTGTATTGATAAGACCATGATGATTAGGATGCTTGTTTTCATGTTTTGTCATTGTTTGTAAATAATGTTTATTATGAAAAGTAATATTAAGAAGAAAATAATTCCCCTCACTTTTTTGATGAAAATAAGAATAACCATTTTATTAATAAATATTGTACTCAAAATTTGTGAGAAAGTCCTTTATGTTGAGAATATTTTTTCTGCATTAAATGGATCATAGGATTCACCCTGTGTCCAAACATGAAGAAGTGATCATAATGAGGGAGAATTAGATTCTTCATTCCTATTAAATCAATGTGATTATGAGCTATTAATCATGGAGATCTCATAAATGATATGTATTTTTTAAACCTTATGATGAAATCCTAATAAAATAAAGGGGCTGAAATGGTGATGAAAATCTTATTCAGTTTGATTGTAATAATTTCAATCTGATCCAGGATGATAAACAAAGAATGATGTTGATTGGGAAGTATCATTATTTTTCCTTGAATGTCAGATAATGATGAAGTTAATATTCAACATATTCAATTCCATGAAAAAATTATAATACATATTGAATGTGTGAAAAATATGAATGTTGGTAATGTTAAAGATTTATGATTTCATGATCAACATAATGAGTTCATTATATTTATATTTGTGTGAATATATGAAGGTTTGTAGAAAATGTGAGAATCTGAAGTCATTGTTTCTTAGTCAGATCAAAATCCAAATGTTAAAAGTACTAGGATAATGGAAAGTGAAATGGTTTAAAATTTAAAAACCATTGGTATCACATTCCGAAGGAAGATAGACAGTCTGATTTTTTAAAAAATACATACATCATTTGGTTCAAGAGACATCATACTGAATCAGATAAAGATTCATCATTCTAAATAAATGATGTAGTTGAAGTTGTTGAATTACATCATTCATATTGGTTGATAGAAGAGATGAATTACAATATATTGAATTGCATCTTCTTCATAATAATGTGAAAAATCATAATCAGAATTTGTATTGTACTTCAATGATCTTGAAGGAGACTAAAGAAGATATTTATTTTCATAATTTGGTACAGATCATCATAATCCATAAATTTTATCAAGAAATCCATATAGTGATTTTTTCATCAAATATGCAACTCGTATAGAGAATCATAGTGAATAAATCATACTGAGTGAATCATAATAGAAATTCTGAATCAAACTAGTTTATGAGATTAATGATAGAATAGAACTAAAGCGTTTAGATGATTCCCAAAGGATCAATATGAAATTATAAGAGTTCAGAATTTTTGAGAAATCTCAAACACAAAAAAAATTCAAGGAAACATAGAAATTTGAGAAACTTTGTTGAGCATGATTGTTTTTATATATCCTGCCCAAACTATATTTGGGAAGACTATAAAAGGAGAAAAGTAAAATGCATATTTTTGACTAATATATTGTTCGTGAGAAGTAGAGAAGGTGAGGATCTGGATAGAATAAGTGTTTCTAGAATGTTTTTATTGAAGAATTCATGATGCATATAAGATAAATTAGAAGAGGCAAGATTGTTACATATTTAGATGATCATCATATTCCTCCAATTATAATATTCATCCTATTATCCTATTGGTAGGATTATTATATTCATCCAACTATCAAATTGGGTATGATTATTATATTGGTATTTTTGGACTGAATAATAATGGGTTCAGAATTGTCCGAATCATATTATGAAAGAGTTAAATTTTATGTATCGACCCATCAGTCTACGTTATCAGGCTCAGTTTTATATCAATGAAAAAGAAGTTATTACCAGATTATATGGACAAACTAGATTTACTATATTGAGAGTATATATTTTATAAATTTTATTAAGAAGAACATTAACATGTTTCGTTACAAAAACAATTTTCGACATCATTTGTGATAGAAGATGATGACACACTCTTGGATTGTTTACATATTGATAAATGAGTGTATGGGAATAGTCTACTTTTTCTATTACACACAGAGGGATTGTTTTCAATTAGATTGTGTGGTATTAAATTATTTCATACCAGACCAAGGAAGTAGCTATTACTATGGAATACAATACCTTATAAATACCTTTGTTCTAGTGGATGTGTGTTTTAGTTGAATTTTTCAGGGAATAACTCTTTAATTGGATGTGATGTTTGCTTCTTAATAATGAGTATTAAAAGAAAAAGGTATCATAGATTCCCACCCACCAGTAAGTGATGCAACAATATTTTCTGGGAATATATAGAGTGAATTCTCTGCATGATCCCACGTCTCCCATGTGATTATGAGTCACGAACCTAGGTGACCATAAACTCATAGTTTGACCAATGGAAATTTATACAGGATGATGATGATATTATAAAATGAGTTCATACCCCCATGCAACAATCATGACTCCAATCAACATTATGGATTTTTAAGGACTACATGGTTCTAAGATGGACACCTTCATGAAAACTTACTCGGGTCGTGAAACCTCAAGAACATGGATACATGGCGAGGGAACCACATGGATGTGGACTCATAAATTATTCATTAACTATTTTAGGAATATTAGTAGCTATAAAATTCTTATAAATAACCATGGAATCAATTTAATTAAGGATACCCAAGAAGAGATTTGAAAAATCCCATATGTAATTTATGATCCCAAGAACATATATATGTTTGTCACATCCTTGAAGACTCTTTAATGAGGGTCACATTCAGATCCTAGTATACATAAATTTCTACTAAAATGTTCTCTCATTGTGGATATCACATGACTATACACCATGAGGGGACATTAAAAAACGTTCCTCTATGCATCTCCCATGTAGGCCAACCCTCTGTTACAAGTTCACCAAGTGGACTGGCCTCTCATGTGAGGTCCCAATGATACTCAAGCACCCACATATTGTCCAACCATGTAGGGTGATAGCTCAAATAATTTATTTAGTGGAACAACCTAACTCATGATGTCCCCAATAGATTCATCCCTCCACACACCTATATACCATGTAAACCATATTCCATCATACATGTACCACATAGAATGGTCTTCTTCATAGGTTTATCCTATAGCCTAAAATCATAATAACTTTTTAATCCCCATATCCTATTTATGTAATCATATGGGTCATTGGACTATCCTATGGTTACACTATTCCAAGAAATACATGAAAATTAGACGTTAGGACAACCTCTAACACCAAAAAATATACATGATCAGTATATTGGCTGTTCCAATGTTCCCCCCTTTGATCATGAATTCACATGATAAAACGTTTCACCAACTTGTCCATGATAAATAATAAAGAACACAATGAATTTTAAAATTTTCATTCCCATGATAATGAAGGCCCCCATCATAAATTTATTTATGGGACCAACCCCAGGCCATGAAATATAATTTGGCTAACCTCATCCCAAATTTGAATCTCCTCGACTTTTGGTGGATACCCATGTCTATTCAATGAGTGTTGACATATAAAGTAACATAATACATGAACCTACCTTTCTATCCCACTAACAATTACTGGGATCCTTCATCTCTCCCTTTATAATAACAATTTGACTGATGGAATTATTAGCCTCATACTAGGTGTACAACTACATGGTAAACATATTAACCAAAATATGTGAAAATGAACCACAAAAGACATATAAAATTTCATTAAATTGTAAGATCTATTATTTCCATACAACCATAAACTATGAAATTCAAACTTAATGGAAGTTGATTCTGGTTAAATTATATATATATTGTTCCTCCTAGAGTCTTAAACCAAAAATCATTAGAAATCCATTTCATCCTTACGTGGACTTATTATTTAAGAAACCACTTAGAAAATTTCTCATATTGATAAATTTTCTATGAGGACAACCATCCCTTTATTTAGGGAAATATTCAATAGGAACCCTCCTCATTGGTCCATATTCCCAATAAACTATGCTCCACCATCATGGACATATTACCACTCTATATCATTATATTTCATTCATCATGTTGTATTCTCAACATAACCATTTATCAAATACCCAAACCAATACCACACCTCATAGGAACAATTAATTATGAAGGAAACCCATCCATAATAGCCCATATTTCTCTCAAGATAACATGAAATTTTATTCTCATGAAAAATTACCACGTGGACCAATGATTTTAATCTTTAATATAGTCATATTTACAACACAATAAAATATTATATGGACCACTACTTATCATAAGATCGTAATGTTATGAAATTCCCCATAAGGTGACATCACATAATTAGGGTTCAGATTTATTTTATAATGAAACATAGTAATATATTTTCATGTGATTGTTATAAACACCAATAACATCTACCACTTTCCTTGTATGGTGCTAAACTTTATTGTTACCATCTAAATGTATTTTAACTGCACTACCCAAAAATTTAGCATCACTAATTAGTTAAAAATTAATAAATAACCTCAAATATAAATGGATGTTCATTTCAGTATATTTTAGCAACCATGTACTCGGAATGGGGAAATCAGTCATATAAAGTTATTTAGGTGGGATTAAAGTATATGAAGAAAAATTATAATTGATTCCATGAGTGGGAAATAATACACCAAAAACTATCTAACGACACCAACCTTGAAGAATAAAAACACACATTATGTGTTTCCCCTAGTAATCTAGTAGTGACTTCCTCCATTTGGAATAATGGTCACCCCCATTTAAGTACAAAAAATAACTCATAGTATGAATCACACCGTAATGTAAATTTTAGAAAAAAAAATCTCGACAACAATTATTCCACTATTCCAATAATTTCACATTTGATGAAGGATTAATTATCTATTTCATTGAAGGTCATTTTAATTCATGTTTTCTATGAAAAAGGGGAACTCAACATGAATCTTGAAAATATAAAACTGATTGGATGAGCATGATTTTATTTATTATGCATCATTGATGGAGTTTTTGGTATGTTTTTGTTACTTATTTATAGTAATTATATACCAAGATCTACTTTTTATCCAAATAGTATTAATAACCTACAAAATATACATATTACAATGATACAATAAAAATTGGGTCCTCATCTAACATAAAGGCTCTATATCTAACCAAATTCCCCTATGAAAAGATTACATAATCATTAGTGGGGAACATTAATAGTACTATCCACAAAAGCATGTCCATAAGATAGATACCCCAAAAGAAAAATCACCATTGATCACCTCACCATCAAATGAAGCCTGTAATGATGTAATTAGAATTTATCACTATATAAAAAAATTATGAGATCCATTACAAAAATATAGAAACTGTTACATATAATTTTTTAGGAGTAAAAATTATGAAATAATCTTCAACCATAATATATTTTTATAATATTACTAGTAATTGTTCTATAATCATTCATCATCAGCTCTATTGGACACAAATTACTTGGGAGATCATTAAAGAAGACACCCTTGGAGCCCCAACCCCTTCAATCCAATCATTGGAACATTGAATGTTGTATTTATATAATAGAAATCTCTCTAGCCACATGATTAGTCTTATACTCGGTTTTGTTATGAGAAGTTCCATCATCATATCGTGGTGAAATAAAAAGACCATATTATATTTTTCACTAAATAAGACTAAAAAAAATTGACTAAAAATGGGAAGGGTGAAAACATATTCTGGAATTCATTTTTGGTTAACACATATTACCTCCCTTCCACATGAATCATGATGTTGTATCCCAACAACAATAGAGGGAGACAAGTAGTATCATATTATTTATCACACATACGAATATTAATATATTTTTATTCCCTTTAAAAAAATTATCAATAAATATTAATGTAATAGAAGGGATGGAACATATCCTTACCCATTCATTCTATGATTTTAATTATATTCCAGTAGTTAGATCATAAGGCCACTATTGACATATCCCAATGGTAAACAAGGGATGAACATATTCCTTATACTTCCACAATAGTAGATCATAGACATTATTAAATGGATACTCAGTTGAAGGTATATATTTCTACTCCAAATGTAGAGGATCGTCGATGTATTCTGATGATTAATGATAAGAATCATTGAGATCATATTCCATGTCTTACAATATATCATCATCCCGTGTCAGTAGTAATTGCATAAGAAACATATTCCATCCAAATATACAAAATATCATTGTATTGTTATGATGAAAACATTATAATCTAATAAAATTTCCCCCTTTTTTGATTACTACTAATAATAACACATGACCCTAGCTCACCAATGAAGTGATTCCAAGTGGAAGTATCATTTAAAGAAACCCAATGTAAATAAGATTAACCATATCCATACTATGTTTAAATATGGGTTTCTCAAGGTCTCATACAATTTTTAGTAAAAACGTAATAACCTATAAACTCATGATCTGGAACAAATGAAAACTATTGATAATGATCCTCTATAAAATTAATTTCTAGTATCCTTAGAGGTCCTCCATAGAGTGTCTTTAATGAATGTCATCGTAGTGTAAATATCAATATCTATCATGATAATTCATCCCAAAATTAGTATTATAAAAATACTAAAGTATGGAATAAAAATTTAAATAATGATCTTAAACATACCACGTAAATAATTTTCCTCCTTGTAGGTCATCCCCAAGGTATATTCCCCAAGATTCATCCCTAAAATGTAATTAATATAGAATTATGATACTCTCCATAATGGAATTCACTATGATGGTCCCACCCACATTGAAAATTCACTTTATCAATAAGTAACTCCCTTTATTGAAGAGATGTTAATAAATTCATCTTATTGAGAGGTAAATTTGATATTGAGGGTAGTTACATGAACCGAAAAATCTCTATTGAGTAATATCATGTCTCAACCAAAAGATATTTTAATGTAGCAATCAATATATATACAATAATTAAATCACTAATCCTAAAATACATCAGTGAATATTGAATTTCATTCTACTATTATAAATAAGGATGATTATAAATTACAACTCCATTAAAATTTGGCATAATTTTATCTCAATGAATATAAAAATAGTGTCCATATTATGAGGAAGGATCTAGATAATGAAAATATATTAGTCATATTATAGCTGATAGAAATATCTCAGTATAATATCCCAAATAATTATATTATGGAATTAATAAACTATATTCATCTAATTATAGGGATGAAGCATTATCATTTTAAAATTAAAATCTCCTCATTTCAGGATATATTGAAACCACATCAATGAAATTGGCGATAACTTCCACCCGATAAACATGTAATCCTCTTTTCTTCCTTGAAACATAAATTCGGTTTTGTATCATGAAGTTATCCAATGTGAATGAAATAATTCCATAAGTACTCTATGTTAGTTGATCCAAAAAACTACATCTACTATGTTCATTAATAGTTAGGGTGAGAAAAGAGGACTTTATTTCACTCCACTCTATAATTTTTATAATCTTCTGATAAAGACATCATGAGATTTCATTACATGAACCCAGGTCATATGACCAAGATCTCCACATTCTATCATCCATTTCCAATGGGTTTGCATTATCTCAAAATGATAGAAATGGGGAACCTAAAGGAATTAATATATCAATATAGTTATGATACATACATCTAAAAAGGATAATGGAAGTTCTTTCCTAGGACTAGATTCAACCATAGTTGAAGCCATAAATTCAATGTTGATCATTTCATATATATAATAAGAATTTAATCAATACCAACCTCAAATAAATTATTTTTAAATTATAAGGGTGAATGAATTTACTGTTATAGTGACAATATGGGATAACTAGCATCCAATAGGTATTGGGACATTGTTACTACAACCACTACCCCCAATGTAACCAAATATCAACAGTGTCCAAGAAATAATATTGTTTGATTAAATTCATCACTAGTCGATAGGGTTCTAGCATTTTATATTTTGAATTTCTTTTATCCCATTAAAATAATCCATATCTAGACTAGGATTAAGATCATAAGAATGTACATCAAATGTTACCCCTTCATGTGAACCATATCTATATTTGAGGAAATATTCAGAATGGGATTCTATAGAATCTATTATGATTAACCTACATATATCATTTTTTGGGGAGCACTGAATGTATTAGGTGATGCATCATAGGGGCCCCGAAACAAAAATGTAATGAAGGAATGCAAAAAATGAGAATTTTTATTTTCCACTTATATCATATCCAAAACAAAACCAATTTTATAACCCTTCTATATTGAAAATGGTACCAAAAGTATGTTATGAATCAATGAGTGTTTTCATCATCTACTGTAACATCCTATTACCTTAATAAAATAATTTTACACCATTTCTATGTTCCAATTTAATTAAAAACCAATTTATGTGATGTTTATTGGTTTACTACAGATTGTATAAAATGTGCATGTCATGTACCTGAAGTACACATCATGTACATTGTGTTGGTTGCATATCATGGATTGGGAGATCATGTCATGAATAGAGAGATCAAATTAGGATCTAGTACACACCATGTTCATGAAGTACATGTTTTGATTGGAATAAATATCAAATATTTATCCTGAGTGGACGAGATTTTAGGCATACATATCTAGCATGTCCTACACGTCAGGACCCTAATTTACACATTGTCACTCAACCTGTGTCCATCTTTAAAACCGAAAATTGGATATAATTGATTCATTCCATTAACCATGTCTTTATTAATCTCAACCCTTGATTCCCCCATGAAATTTTTTAGAGTAAACCCACTTCCATGTTCAATTCGATCCTCTACGAATCTTCGTTGCATCTAAGCAGTGATTCCTGGGTAATATTTCTCCCTCTTTATTCAAGTTTCTATACTTCCCTCGTCTTGGTATTTTAATTGATAATCCTGGGATTGATAGATCCATGACTATTTTTTGTTTGATCGTGATACAAGTTGGAATTTTGAGGACACTTTCACCTTGGTTCTCATGGGAGGCATCCATTGCAAGTTTCCTTTTTCAGGAAAGAGGTAAGTGTTTCAATCCTGGTTCTCCAAATTGATTACCATATACTTGATTTAAATATTTGAATTTCTTTTGTAAATTTTATTACATAATGTTGCGTTCAATTTCATTAAAAAACCCAATTATAATGATTTGGGGGATTTGATATGTTTTTGCAAAATTTTTTGGAAAAACCCCAATTTCATTGAATTGGGGTTGGTTTATGGAATTTGGATGATATAAATTGTTGAATTTATTTAGTAGATTAGATGGAAATGTATTAAATTAAATTTTTATAATTATTTGTGTACATTATTTTGGAAATTTTTTGAATATATTTTGAATTCATTTCATGCTCAAGAAAAGGGATTAAATTAATTTCACAAAAACCCAGTGGTTTTATATTGTGAAAAAGCATGTTTTTGAATAAAATATGTTTTGGTTCTAAATGTAAATGAATTGGAATTTTTGAAGTGGTTGAATAATATTAATTTTATTTTTAAGGTGTCTTAAAATAGGTCTATCATCATGTAATAGAGCATTAAATACATAGTTAGTTAGTGAGTTATTTGTATACACTCTATGCTATGAAAACACTCTAAAACATACAATTTTAGGGTCTCATCCTTGATGGGTTAGAGATGAGCCTCTTTGGCCAGAGTTATATAGACAGATGTGTACAAATTTTCTTAAGTTCAAATAGTGAGTGTGGAATCATATACCTTGTTAATACTATCTTACCATTTGGCTAATGACCATGCTGCTTGCCTGTATTTTATATTTGACATATAAATGTATGCCAATATTTGTTGGAACAAATATACATGTCATCAGAATTTATATAAATTATTTTATATAAAGGTTTTATATAATCCATAATTTTATAAATATTCAATCTTATTTAAAGGTAACCTAGTGCATTGAATGTAATTTCCATTATTTTGAAAATGTATTGAATGGTTTATATAAATAAGATTTTTAATTTTGAAACCTATTTATTCTAAAAAATGGGAAGCTTCTATATAGTAAAATCAATATTTGGAATCAGTTATGGAATAATTGGTGGAATTCCACTAGGCTAGGCTCACACCATACATTTTTACTTTGGGTGTTTGTAGAATTTCTTCTTCCTAACTCGAGAAAAGGGAAGGAATATCTTAGAGGTGGATCCAACTGTTGAGAGTTTGACATGGTGAAAAATGTCCTTAGGGACCTTGGGTAGGTTTTAGTATTTTAGAAAATGGGTTTTATTTCATGGTCTTTATTCAATTTTTTATTCTGGTATCTTACTCCTAGTGGAGTTTTCTTTTGATATGAATATTGTTGTGTTTTTCCTTTTCTAACACATTATCGTGGCAGATATCATTCCCACTTGTATGTAGTATGATGCCAGTTTCTAGTTGCTAATCCATGGGGATTAGGAACACCATTCGGGTTATGTCAGGATGTGATCAGTTATCTGGTAACATGGGTACCCCAGCTGGTTCATTAATAAAATTTATCAATTGATAATGTTTATCATTATATTCCATGAAGCAAGTATGCATTTTGAAAATCATGTTAGGACATAAGAGGAAGTTTTTATTGAGTTCCTACTTATCTCACACTTCAATTTAACTTATGTCTATAGGGGTTGATAGGGAAAGGATTCTTGTAGATTAATTTTATTATTTTCCCTATATTAATTTGGATAGGTTAAAATCTAAATCTTGTTTTTCCATTATGTTGATAATAATTTCTCTTTCTACTCAGTTTTAGTGTTAATATAAATTTATCCATTAATATACTGATGTATTTTATCATTAAGCCTCTATGAATATGTTCAAATTAGTAATTGGAAAAGGTTGTTTCTGATCCTTAGCAGTAAAATCGTTTTTTTATCATAATTTGGTAGAGCCGATTGTGTGCACTATCCAAGCTCACAGACAAGCACCGCCTTTAGTTCCAGTGTAGGCTCAAGATGTGGATCCTCAGGGGGTGTTATTTGGAATTGTTTTCAAAAGTTCCTTTATTATAATAAACTAGTATTCATTAGATCTACTCATCATAAACTTTTTCAAGAATTGTTGGGTAAGATATGAAATTTTTTTCATTCTTAGAGTCCTCATAAGTGATCAGGGTGAACTATGCCACCTTCAATTGGTGGGATGAAGCTGAAGATTGTGGGAAACAATGGTGATGATAGGTAAACATGAGGTCTTATAGTGGAAATAAATAAATTTTATTTTTGCCAATTAGTTCTATCCATATTCAATAGTATTGTCTAAGGATATAATGTTTTTCAAGCATGAGTTGGCTGACAGAATTGTGATTGAGTATTCGAATCGATTTGATGAGCTATCGTAGTTTTCTATAGAGATTGTATCTAATGAAAGGATGAAGGCTCGATGGATCAATTTGGGAAAATGATCATATATCCATTATTACATTTTATTACCAAATATTCCCACTTATTCTAATGTGATAGATTGGGAAATTATGGTTGATATAGACTTGTCTAGGAAGATGGGGTGGATGAGCTTCTACTTTATCATAGTGTCATCGTTGTTTCCTTTAAAGGAAAAAATATGTGTGATGATCTTAATAAAAGGTCTCGAAAATTAAGTCATTCCAGACCTCCTACTGCTCCAAGAGTATGTTCATTGACTTGATACTAATATGGAATTCCAGGATATTTTAAGAATGTTTTCACTATAATAAACATGAACTATAGATCTTGCCAATGTTCAGGACACTTAAATAGGTTCGTCCATCACTTCTCTACACCACATAGTGGGACAAGATAATCATCTCCACTTAATACTGCATGGCTATCAAATTATAAACGTTCAAAAGGTTTTTATCCATATGAATCTGGAAGAAAATTTCTTCATGTATTTAAAGAGTCTCTAGGGGATGTAGACATAGGTATAGTGGCTTTAGAAGGTAAGATTACCATTACTTCATCATTAGTGGCAACCCTTTTTGATACTGGTGCATCTCAATATTTTATTTCATTCCGTACTGTTAAATTCTTAATCATCCTATGTATAATCTATAATTTTGCAATTGATATTACTACTCCCCTTGGATCAAAGAGAATGTAGGTCTCTATTGTCTTACATGTGTCTTCTCTCTATCAGTTGTCGATAAAGCTTAGAGTTATCTTGTTCGTGATATGAAATATATTGACATAATATTATGGATGGATTGTCTCATTGTAAAAAAAATCATGAATTGATTGTTATCTATGATGGGTCTATTGTACAATACCTAGTGGTGTACACTATGTTGTCCAGGAGAATTGGACCCTATATCCAAGAGAGTTCTAAATTCTAATCCATAATTGATGAAAGTGTTATCGGGGTTTTCATTTGACTTGGAGTGAGATTCAATGGGTGGTGGTATTCCTCTAGTTTTGTCTAGTATTTTGACATGTTTCCTTCATATTTATATGGTCTTACACTGGTGAGTGATGTTGAGTTTCTATTTACCTAATTCATGATACTCAAACTATCATTATCCCCTCTTAATGCATGGTACCATCTGAGCTGAAAGAGTTGAAATGTCATTTGGATGATCTTATCGACAAAGGCTTTTTCATCCATGTGTGTCATAATGGGTAGTGCCATTTCTCTTTTCTAATAAGGCTTATACTCCTCTTTGATATGAATTTATTATCAACAGATCTTTCGAGTTACAATAAAGAAAAAATATTTGTTTCCATGTATTGAGAATTTTTTTGATCAGATAAA
This sequence comes from Viscum album, assembly GCA_963277665.1. Classification (NCBI taxonomy): domain Eukaryota; kingdom Viridiplantae; phylum Streptophyta; class Magnoliopsida; order Santalales; family Viscaceae; genus Viscum; species Viscum album. The sequence goes on from OY728159.1 coordinate 1,872,731,249, forward strand.
AGGGGTGAAGTGGTTTTCATATATCAACTTTTAGTCTAGTTACCACCAGCTGAGAATAAAAAAATATGAAATTTAGAAAACTACATTTCGGAGTAGGTATAGGCAGTTTCAGTACCTTGTTATTCCCTTTGGACCAACAAATTCACCTATATTTTTCATGGAATTAATGAAAATGATTTTCAATGAGTATTTGGATTCCATTGTGCTAGAAGTTTTGGATGACACTCTATCTTACACCAATTCCATGGAGGATCAGGGGAAAAAACTATGAATAGTTTAGAATCTACTATGAAATCACTGCCTTTATTCGAAGCATTCACTGTGTGATTTTAGTATTCGAAGAGTGGAATTCTTCGGACACATGGTGACTACATAGATTGTATCCTTTGGTCTTGAGAAGTTGAAGGATGTAATGAAATGGGAGGAACCACAAAATTTCATCAAGATCCAGAGCTTCTTGGCATTTCTAGTTATTACAATAGGTTTGTGAGGTTCTTCTCAATGACAGATTCTCAAATGACTTCCCTTACTAGGAAGAGATTGTTGTTTTCTTGGGATGATAATTGTCAGATTTTTTTGTTGAGATGAAACTTCTGTTACTATTGTGCTATTGTTAACACTTCCAAAATCCGGGTAGGGCTTTGTGGTATTTTTTGATGCATCAGGTTCTAGACGGGGTTGGGTTCTTATGTAAGATGACGAGGTAGTATTATATGGATGTTTTCATCTTAGGGAACATGAGAAGAAATAAAATACCCAGGAACTAGAACATGCAGCTATGATGAATTCTCTTAAAATTTAGTGGCACTATATTTTTTGTGAAAAGATTATTATGTATTCAGACAAAAAAATACCATGTTATATCTTCTCCCATAAAGATTTAAATCATCATTAATGGAATAGGGTGAAGTACCTATAGTCATTGGACACTGACATCACCTACACCCCAAGGAAAGAGAATGTCATTGCAGACATGTTGAGCTAGAATCATTTAACCTAGTTAGTGAATGAATATTTAGAAGAGTGGAATTTGAAGGATCATTTTGCCTAGTTGCATAATGGAGTTTCAGAAGAAGGGGTCGATGTTTTATTATCCATCATTTTGTTTACATCTTCTATTCTCGAGTTGCATCATCAATATCATGGTCATGAAGATGTGTTCTGTAGCTTTAGAGAATACCATTAAAGTGGGTAGACAGTTTCCCTTTGGTCGTTTTCCAAAGATGGAGTTCAATGCTATTAGAACCGCTTAGTCATGCTGTTGGTAACGAGAAATGATGTGATGGGGGATTGCAATAATTCATAGTGGGCTATTCAGCCAGAAACCACTAAGATGTTATATGACATGAGGCGGCAGGTCTAGTGGCCAGGTATGAGAAGAGACTTTACTGATTTTCTCTCCTGTCGCAATACATGCCAATAGATAAATGCCGAAATCAGAAACCTTCAAGTTTTCATCAACAAATTCTAGTCCCTACATGGATGTGGAATGCGATCTCTATGGACATTGTGGTTGGGATTCATCATACCCATAAGATAAATAATTCAATCCGGTGTTTGATTGATAGGGTGACCAATTCGGCTCACTATATACCCATTCATCATACGAAAAATGTTGACATGTTTAGAAATCTCTATATGAAATAGATTTTTCGATTGTAGGGAGTTTCATCTACTATGGTCTCTAATAGGGATACCTAGTTCGTTTCTCGCTTTTGGAGCGGCTGTCACATGTCATTGGGATCTCATGTTCATTTGAGTGTGTCCTACCATCTATAGTTTGATGGGCAGACAGAATGACGTATAAATATTATTGAGTATATTGTTCACGCCTCTATTCTCAACATTCGTAGGGAATGGGATGATCACTTAGGTCTGGTTGAGTTTTCGTACAACAACACTTACTACTATGCAATTATAATGTCACCTTTTGAGTCATTGTATGGTCGACCTTGTCAATATCCAGTGTGTTGGACGAAGTTTGTAGAAATTACATTGGTTGGACCAAACATGGTGCAAGAGACAACAACAAATATTAAGCTGATATGTGAGAGGATGTTGACAGCACAAATCCAATATAATACTTATGCTGATTGAGTATATAAAACACTGTAGTTTTTTTGTGACTAGGTTATCTTGAAATTTTCTCCCCAGTTAGGTCATCGACAACTTGGGAGGAATGGGATGCTTGTTCCTCACAATGTGGGACCTGTCAAGGTTGTTGAGCTAGTGTGGATGGTTGCATACATCTTTAAAATTCCACTATAGTATATGACGATACATAATATGTTCCATGTATCATAGAATAGAAGTATCTCTTTTATCAATCTCATGTTTTGAGTTGGGGTGATCTGTCGATTGATGCAGATTTATCATTGAATGATAAACCAATCACGATTGTTGATTCTGAGACCAATGTGATTCATGAGAAGACAATAAATATGGATTATCTAATATGGAAAAGTGGTTGTGAGAGCCATTATATGTGGAAATGTGAGGCACTGCTGAGATATTAGTGGCCTTATTTTTTGGAATAGAAGTTTCTTCCTAAGATTTATGGGACATAAAGATTTTATCGGGGAATGTTTGTAACATCCCATTACCTTGATCAGTTAATTTTCAACTTATTCAAATTTCCCATTATTTTAGAAATCCTTTTATGTGGGCTTTCTGGGATTACTTCACACTGTAGAATAGGTACAGACCTTCAATCTGACGTAGACGTTGTGTACTTGGTGCTGATTGTATATTGTGGATTGGGAGATGACACTTTGAATAGGGATATCATGTAGTGATCTGTTACATGGTGTGTACCTAAATTAGACATCGTTTAGGGGAAAAATATTGAATTTTTTACCAAATGTGATGGGGTTTCATGCATACATATCCAGCGTGGCCTACTCTTCAGGACCCAAAGGTACATTTTGTGACTTGGACCGCATCGAGTTTTAAAATACACAATCAGCTATTTTTTCACTTCGTTCATCGCTATTCATTTATCTCGACCCTAGACTCCCTCTAGATGTTTTTCATTGGCACCCCATTTACTTGTTTTGTCTTCTAGGATTCAGATATTTTTTTAATATGTATTGTGATACCCGTGTAAGAAGCCTCCCTCGTTCTTCGAGATTCTCTCCTTCTGTCCTCTTGTTATTTCAACATATTATCTTGGTATATATGGATCCTTGTATTTTTTGGTTGGTTATTTATACAAGGTGGTGTTTCGAGAATACCTTCACCATTGTTCTCATTGGTGGGTGTCATTTTGAGTGTCATTCTTCGTGAAGAGGTATGTGGTTCCACCATGATTTGCTAAATTGATTACCATCGAATTGCATGACTTATTTCAATTGATTATTTATATTCAATTTATGAACCTTCCATTCAAATTATTTGATAAAAAACCAATTCCAATGAATTGGAGGTTTTGAAATGTGTTTTCCAAAAAAATTTGGAAAACCCAAATTCTATAGAAATGGGGCGTGTTTATAGAAAATGGATGATTTAAATAGTTAAATTTAAGTTATGGATTGGATGGAAATGATTTCAATTAATTGGTTGAATTTAATTTTGGAAATAAATTTAGAAAATTATATAAATAGTTTTAAAGTGATTTCAAACTAATTAAAATGGCATAAAATCCAGTGGTTTTACCTTTTGAAAAAGGCATGTTTTTGAATAAAACCTATTATGGTTTTAAAATTAAATTATTAGGTGATTTTGAAATTGAAGAATGTGATTGATCTTATTTTTATGAAGTCTTCAAATATTTCTCCCATCATGTTAGAGAACATGGAATCCATAGGTAGTTAGTGAGTTATTTTGATACACTCTATGCTATTAGAATAGTCTAAAACATACATGTGGTGGGTCACATTCCCAAAGGGTTGATGATGAGTCACCTTTCGCCATTTTCATAGGGAAATTTATATACACATTTTTATGAGTTCACAGAGTACAGAATCCTATAGCAGGTTAATACAATCATACCTTTTAGAATATGACCATGTTCCTCACTTGTTTATTTATAATTGATATATAAATGTATGACACTATTTTATGGAACTCAATTGCATTCCAACTAAATTTATATAAACTTTTTTATTTAAATTTTCTATTTAAGGCATTTTTTTTAATTATTTCATCTATTATGAAGTATATAAAGTTCTTTGAATGTAATTTCCTTTTATTTTAATATGTTTAGAATGTTTTGTATAAAAACTGATTATGAATTCAAAAAACTATTTATTCATAAAAAATAAATGATATTATTTGTTAAAATATATATTTGGAATCTATTATGGAATCATTGGTGGTATCCTACGGGGATTAGGCTCACACAATACTTCTTTATTCAGGTGTTTCTAGACTTTTTTCTGCCATGATCAAGAAAATGGAAGGGATCTCTTAGAGGTGGATCCCACTGTTGAGCTTTGGACATGGTCAGTTGTTTCCTTAGGGAAATTTGTGATGGTTTCATATATTAGAATTTGGGTTTTCAGTACATTGGCTTTATTCTTTTTTGTATTTTGTTGTATTACCCCCAGTGATGTTTTCATTTGATATGCATATTGTTTTTTTCTTTTTCTCCCTCATACTTGTGGTAGAAATTGTTCCCACTTGTAATTAGTGTAATTCCAGGTGCTAGTCACTAGCCTATGGGGACCAAGAATTCCCATCAGGTTATGTTCGGAGTTTCTTAGTTATCGGGTTACCAGGGTACTCGGGGTGGTTCATGACATCTACCCTATCGATGATTTGGTGAGTGATTATGAAACAAAAAATGAGAGATGTTGAATTTTTTTCCAAAAATATGGTTCACATATCATGATTTTAATAAGGTGTTCATATCCAATTGGAGATACATGTCCCAAAATCAAGGGATCCATAAAATAAAAAGTTTCAACCTCCTTGGTGAACCATGATAAATAAAGTGGTAAGAGTTTGTCTCTTTCCCAACCATCTCCCAAAGAAGTCCAAAATCCTACAACAAATTAAAATGAACATCATATGAACCAAATATAAAAGTTTTGAATTGAAATAGCTCTAAAATATTTATGGGAAAAATTATTTTTGAGAAAATCTCACATGTGGTTTTAAATACTCCCCCTTTTATCCATTTCACGACCTAGCCAGAATAACACTAAACAATGTAACTGGACCATTCTGAAATAAAAACTCATGAATGCGTCACCATAATCCCGGGGATTCCAACTAGTAGTGAGTCCCTATGGTGTGGATGTGGGGAGAAAATTCCCTAATACCAGAGAAATTAAATACATGGAATGAACAAACATCTTCCACAATAATAAATAAATAATCCATGTGAAAAAATTTATAATTTAAAGTGGGCTCTAATAAAATGAAATATAGGAAAGGCCCAAATTACCACGTTATAAATAGAACACTAATCACCTACTAGGATGAACAAAAATACAGGAATAAGTGAAATAAAATATAATTACAAACCCTACTACTAAATTTTATCCAAACCATGAACCCATACACCAAGTAACTATCAAAGTGATCTAGCCCAATAAGCATAATCTACACAAGTGAATTCATTCAACCATGCATCCCTGTGACTCAACTATAACCATCATATATTCTTTCAAAACATAAAAGTTTATATATGGTTTCAAAGCACACTGAGGTTCACATATAGGTGGTGAGAATTAGTCTTCATAGGCCATCCTAAATAAAACTACAACATGATTACATGAGTGCATTCTCATGAAATATGCTCAGACTAGTCAAGACACAAATGGAATGAAAAAACAAAATAAATCCATAGTCGATACATTATTTCGATATCTCGGTCGACTATACATCCTATAATTGGGGAATTGAGATGAAATTGGTTCCCCTATAGTTGTGTATAATCATCTTGATCCTTGGGAATGTAATCCTGATTGACCAAAGATTCTTCAACTAGTTTGAGAATATCTTACGGAAAGGTACATAACCTACTGGGGATAAATTTTCATTATTTTGGGATCAATTGAACATATCTCCAATCAATTACTATGGATCCCATGTGTGATCTAAACATCATATTAATAATTCTATTAACTAGATGTCATACCACTACAGATGTGGGTAAATATAGTCTAATGTATGATTCATTGGCCTTTGTCTGTTGTCCATTAGGACATTTGAAATCAGATAACCCCTATGTCATATTACCCTTAGGGGATAGGTAAATCAATTCTCAATAAGTTCTAAAAAAATTACTCAAAATCATTTAATTTTCAGATAAAAATAACATTTCTATTAATTAAGGTGCATCCACCAAATCCTGAGGAGTACCCCAAGCGTAATTGAGTAGATCATCATGATACCGTAGAAGCATTCAGGGGAAGTGTTCCCACCTAAAAATGTCCTGAAAAAGTTCAAGGTAAGTGCACCAACAAGGCCATATCAGGAATAATAAACTATATGGAAGAACACCCACACAAAAATAATTTTTTTGGAAAGCATATGGAAAGTTCACCCACCATAAAATTTATTATGTGGAATGTTTAGGGGATGTTCTCCCACCCAAAAATATCATCATTCTACATTATGATAGGAAGGAATCCGTAAAATACATGGAATTATAGTAATAGTAATATTCATCGCAAAACAATCATAAAAAATATCTTAGGAAGAAACTCTATGAATCAACACCATTTAATCATAACCATTCAAACCATCAAGTGATTTTCTAGGATGTATGTCCGAAAATCTTTTCTAAAAAAATAGTGATTAGGCGAAAGGGTAAATAAATGTTGATGTTGGATGAATTCCTAAACATATCACTATGCCAGAACCCATTGGCCTCATATGCTTGAAACTAGTTATAAGGAGAAAATAAATATAATTCCTACCCAAACACGTGAAACGCTTGTTCATGGTTGTTCGGCCACTAGGTAACCCACCGGGGTCCCCTTGATTAATATTCCACAAAGGAATCCAACTCATATTGTTTTAGACTAGAATAGAACTGTAGGAATGCCTCTTAGGTTATGGAAAAACAATAAGTAAAAGAGACATCCAACCGGGGATCCTCATGGATATAACATATCCCTAGGAACCCCACAAGGTATCATCTATGTTGGATAATAATAGGAGGAATCTCATAGGGTATCCCATGTAAAAGGATGTATTCAAACACATCCCACAATGGATCCTCAATTACAGAATAATCATTTTTTGTAAAAACCTCCCACAACCCCATATCTAACAACTAGTAGATACCTATGTCAAACAGAACATTTCAATGGGGTGATTTCTTAATGTGAAAATCTACGTAAGCATCATTCATGGGATAGGGATCATGGACCATCTCAGTTATAAGTCCCACGCTAATATAGTCTGAAAACCTAACATATCCTCTTTGTCAAACAATAACCCAATATCAATTACTAGTCATAGAGAATAGTGAACTCATAACATGGCCCTGAATAAACTTATAATCGATTTGGGGGTCTCGTCTTAGGTATAAACCAAATGGGATATGAGTATCCATATACGGTAGGATAAATCTATCCATCATAGATCACTCACCACAAAAAATATTTTATGTGTCCATAAATAAAATCAATGGATTCACCATCAAGATAAATGTGATAAATACTAAAAATGGGAAACTTTTTTCAATTTTTTACTCTACGGAATAATAACATGTAAAACCATCAAAATGGTAGATAGGGAGATGTAAATAGTATATATACATGATTACGTGAAGTGTACATTAAAATATCAACATGGGAATATACTTCTGATGGACATGGTATGTAAAATTGAGGTAAAAAAATGTTAATCATATAAAAATCATTTAACCTCAATGGGGTATCATTCAGGGTACCATAAACATAATTTCCATTTTTCTTGGGTACGTACTTATACAGTTCGGGCATCCCACATATGATCTATCCATGTACCATACATGATCATGTTCCCCTACATGGGTTGTATTTCCATGTACCTGACCACAAAAGTAGTTGAAGTACATATATTGTACACTAATTACATTGCATGTGGTCCTAAAAAGTCATATTTTGTAAACATGAAGTGTCAATGGCATGTGTTCATTGTACCACATGTTGTGTGACTAGGATTTCAAAACAGAAACCCCTATAATTAGAATGAAACAACTTTTTCTCCTCATTTAAGAATAAAATAATCCCATGTGGATTTTTAGAAGTTATATTAAGTCCAAAAAACTAGAATAATATATATTTATATGTATTTTTGGGAAAAAATTATTACTTCCTTCCTTTGGGTCGAATCATCCATATCTTAGCCTATTCTAACCTTCCATTGAAATCATAGAGCGGTTCGGGTCCACCTGTGCTCTGTAGTGTTATCTTTCTTTTTCCCTCTCTCTCTTACTCCAAACATATCTCTTTCATCCATTAACCATGAATAAGGATAATCCCCTATATTTTTTACAAGAGAATAAATGGTATAAAATAAAAAAATGAAGAAAAGAAAAGGGTTAAAAAAAGATAAAGAAAAAGGGGCTCAAGCATGGCCCTGACGCCTGATGTGCGTATATGATTCAACTAGAAAAACAGTCATTCCGAACTCAATAGTGGATAGGGGATATCGATTTTAATCTATATTTGAAAAGAATATCATGATTAAACTTCACGAATAAATAATATTTAACTAATTTTAATATTAAATATTAATTATTCCATGAAAAATCTAATAGATCAGAATACGACCTAATCAGGTACTAGGTCATATACCATATTCTAGGACAAATACAGGGGTCATTAAAATTATCTGAGAAAAACTATTTGGGGGTAAATAACCTTTCATCCTTCAAAATTATCTTAAATAATTATTACAAATTTCCACTCAATTTCATAGTTTTGAAAAATATAGGTCTTTAAAAACACTATACCACAAACCATATATTCCTTAATAATCTGTGGTGCTCAAATAAAATAAATGATTTCACCCTAGGTATCTACAAAACTACTCTACATTTACCATCCCATATCCTATCTAACAATGTTTTATAGTCTCCCAAATTAGTGATATTCAATCTTGACTAATATGATACATCCCACCATAAGAGTATCATTATAATTTCCTCAAAACTAAACCTCATGATTAATGTCCCGCAATCCATCTATCACAGAAAAATAATGGTGTGGAAACAATCACTCATTTATGAACACTAACCTAGAATATCAAAACATCACATGTGACAACTTCCTGAAAAAAAATTTCACTATAATTAAAAAAATTAAAAATCATAAAATCGAGAACCACTCTCAAATGAACAATGTTGCACTCCCTACTACATGTCTTACCTTATAGGACTCATACAGTGTAACACCATCAATTTTTGGTAGAAATCATGTACAAAACCTCTAAATCCATGCCTATTATCATATTTTTACAAAAACAGGATTCAACCAAATGTTTCCTACCCCCACACATGATCATCTATTGATGTCTAATATACCACTATGGGACGTCTATAATCTCATCACGAGTCCCCAAAAACCATTCCCGCAACATTTCATTGAAACACATTCGTCCTTGGTTATCAATTGGATACTCCCTAATTTAAGATTTAGATGGTACCATATGAAACCAACACATGTTGTTCCTATCCCACCCAACACAGTGGGTGTACAATCCTATACAGCCCATTTCAGGACCTGAATCATGATTTCATGAGTCTTCTATCAACAAAACCAATTTGACTATTTTTTATGGCACATCCCTATCATTAAACAAACAACTCTCCCAGAAGACATGTTCAGAACCAAAAACCTCTCCCATCCCTTTATTTAATCCAAAACCTTATAGAACAGTATGATTTTTTTCAAATTTAAATCACTTAACTACATGTCCATAGGTTAATATGATCATAAACTAGAATAGTTCTACCAATAAAATACAATATTTATATATAATAAAACTTATTTATTCCTCATAAACCAAAGACTTCATATTTTATATATCTCCAAGCATGAGAGCCACTTATCCATTAATATCTACATGAAAATACAACCAAGCTCATAGAAAAAATGGAATATGCAATCCCAGGGAAACCAACATCGTTGGTTTACTTTATTGAAACCAAATACAAACTTACAAGGATTAAAAATATATATAATGGCATCTAGTTCTCTCACCTAGACCATTCAATCATGTATCCAGATCAGTCATGAGGTTATACATCATGTCCAATAGGCCTCTCAAAAAAGAACCATGACATCAAAAACACCTATAAACTCTCTTAAAAATCAGTAAAAAATAAATGGCATTAAGTATATCATCATACAATGAGGATAAAAAAATAACAACATGTGTTCCTTTAGCTATTTTTCAATTCCATGTTAAAGTGGAAAAAACTCTTTACATTGTAATTGGAATCCCATTTAAGTACATCCCATTAATGACTCATAACTGAGTGAGGAGTATATATTCTAAAAAATTTAATTAATTACCCTATAAACTTTAGCATACTAGGCCATATTCATATTTGAGCATCCTCACTAGAGATTACTCCATTGTGGGTCCTGATATCATTTATATGGATGACACTATAATGACTCCCACTAGTGATTTTTATAAGGTAAAACATCCTCAAAGTCCTCGTCCACCATAAATATTTATGTACCGATTAGAATCACAACAAGATGATCAGACTAGATAACCATAAGTAATGGTTAGTTATGTAAAACATCATAGTAACATATATTGTAAAATTCCATTTAGGTAGTTATGAATATTTAGTTATCTACACATGGAAAGAATACACCCACAATGGGTCTATTGAAGATGAATTTGTTACCCAAGTCAACAAGGTTATCTTAACGGTCCAACTCTAATGATTTGCATTACCCTAACAATGTATTTGATTGTTTATGATAAATTAATCACCCTTTATTACCAATCAAGGGTTGAAGCACCTTTGGTGATGAAGGTACTGTATTGGAGTCATCATCTCCATCTCACATCACAATGTAGTACACATAACCAGATATAATGGAATACATTAGCGTGGTACAGTTGTGTATAATTATATGAATAAAAATATAGGAAAACACTATTTACAGTTTTTTTGAAACCTTAAATAGTTTACCTCTATCCATATAAATATATATAACACAATAGTAGGACTATAACATGTCATGAACCGTCCTAGATAACCTAGTTCATTGATTCGCGAGCTGACATTAACAAAGACCGAAGGGAATTACTAATACCCATGGGTTTGCAACTTGAAATTTGATTCATACAAGATAAAACCACGGCTTGGTTTACCACATAAACATGGGAAAATAGATATAAGTCAATATTCTAAAAATTAAAATCCATAGGAATACTAGTTAAATATGTAAATTTGTATAATGAAATATCTATAGTATTACAATAATATAATGAAAAATATACTAGATAAAACTAAAATAAGTAAACAAACCATTTCCCAATGTAAAAAGTACTCTAATACCAAAGGATAAACAAAAACTACACCTAAGCCGAACTTTTTCCCTTTCTCTAACATTGAAGAAGGAAATCTAAAAACACATGAAGAGAAAGGTATAATGTGACCTAATATCCAGGTAGGGTCCCACCAATTGTTCTATAATAATATTCCATATGATGAAACCCAAATATTGCATGATGTTTTTTTTATAATATGCATGTCATTAGAAATCTATATTAAAAAATTGATATTCATTTCAATTTTTGTAAACATTTAAATAATTGTTTTTGGTAATCATTTTTTAGAAAATATTATATTTAAATCAATAGGGATTTTATATAATAGTTTTATAATAGTGGAATATATATAAAAATAATTGAATAGGAAATAGTAAAATTGTTCTATAAACATTTTAATATGTGTCATAAAAAAATATGCAACATGGTCATCTCCACTGAGGTATGATAGGGTTATGGGATCCATAGAAACAGAAATATAAGACCCTGAAAATTTACACACACATCCATCAACCAATGATAAATATTAATCATCTTCACCTCAATGAGGATAAGATATTCTATACTGCGTTTTTATTAGTTTTTTAAAGAATCATTACATTGATAGAGAATTACCATCCTAGATTACTCTTTATAAATAAATCATTAATTATTTAGGCCATCATGTTCCCAATAAATCAATCAGACATGGGAATATAATTTTAGACCATTTTAAAATAATATTCCCATCACTCTAGTTTCAATATTCCAATTATAAATTGAAAACCAGAAAAAAAAATAATAAACTCATTTATTTTTAATATAAAAACAATCATTATTTATTATCAAATCAATTTTATCCAATTTTATCAAAATCAATTTACAGATTTGATAAAACTTAAATCTCACAACAATTTACAATTCTATTTGAAATAGAAGTCCTCCCAATTTATCCATCTAAGATAAATCAAATTACAATTAATAAAAAATTGGTTTTTCAAAATTTTAATTTGAAATAAATTTAATTTAATTTTTTAAAATCAATTGTTTATAACATTGAAAATATCAACAGAACCACTTTCCTTGACATAAAAATCTTATATCACATCACAAGTAACATGAAAATTTCATGGAAACATAGAAAAAGGAATAAAATATATATTGAATATACAAAAATAATAATTTTAAATCCAATAATAACTAACAATATAACAAACTCTATGAATGATATATATATGGAGCATGAGAGAATGAACGAGATAAGAACTCTTATAAGAGAGGAATTGAAGGAAGTTTTCTATGCTTTCATCCTGCTCGTAATATGTTCAGAAGATCCATAATGGTTTATTAAGAGATCCAAAGACCTAATAAGACAACCAATGTTGAGTTCTATTGAGAATGGGTTCATATGGGGGAGGTTGGAATGGGAAAATTTCAAACATTTTTCAGACATAAAAATGTTTGTGTGCAATGTTTTCTAGACGGGGCCACATGGTTTCCCAAACAGTTCACCTTAACTTTTTCCCCCTTATTTGAGGTGAATGGTTTCTACATAGTGGGTGACTGTTTATACAACCGATGTTAAAACTATGAAAACAATAATTATTCAATTTTTCATGGTTTCTACTAGGTGGGAACATGATTTGCGAAAAACACGAAAAATTAGGCACTTCACAAAAAGATCCAAAAAAGTAAATATTCACTTGATTCATCCCTAAATGATACAAAACCAAATAATTGTCAATAATATGAGAAAAAGAGTACCTATAAATCGAAATATGATATTAAAACCTCCAAACCAAAGATGATTTATGTCCCCTGATAGTTTTTTTTAAAAAAATCTCCTTGTTAAAATGATTATGCCACTACTCTTACAATAGCGACTCTGTCTCCAAAGACCCGAGACAATAAAAAATTGATTCTAAAACACTAAAAACAATTATCATGATGTACCTTGCTTTAAGAAAAATCTATCCTAATTGGATGCTTATTCATGCATAAATCAGGCTCGACATCAAGATTCATCATGCACGTAAATTGATATGGATTAGAATGATACATTCATAGCTATGATACATGGATAATTTTCTATAGTGATGTAATCTATGGATGTAGTGCTATGTGATATGTAATATTCCACACATACTCAACAACCTTAAAGGATCCTAGAAAATGAGGATTAATATTTCCTTTCAACATAATATGTCGATGAGCCAAACAGTATGAAAATTTCAAGAACACCGAGTTAACAATAGAAAACTACAAGGGTTACCAATGATGATCTGCATAAGAATTATATAGAATCTGTTTATTTAACATTCATTGGTTAATAGAATGAATCATTACTATCATCTTTTGAACCAGGAACATTGTATCCATGAAACTTTAACTAATATTAAACCAACATAATGGATATTTAGACGTCCTTGCCTATAGGGCCACAAAAGGATCCATAATAATTGATGAATAAAAACTAATGCTATACTAAACCACAAAAAAAACCCCAACTGGTCACCCAATGCTCAAACAATATCTTGAATGCTTCCACAAGAATATACTTATGACTATATATATGTCTTTATATTTTTTCCATCCAACTCTGATGGTATTACTTACTACAATGAACCTGAGATCCTAGTGTATCCTAAAAGCATTTCGAGAAAAGATAATAGAAACATGAAACTCTATTAGAGAAAATTCAATTTATTACTCGATGAAAATAAAAATCTCACTCAATTACAGTTTTATAATCTCATAAACCTTTTTTGTATCATGAATTGGTAATAAGTAAGCTGATTTGGTCATCCTTGAATCACAACCCATATCATATTGTTATTTCTCTAGATACGAGGCAAGCCAAACAAAAATTCCAAAAAAAAATTCATCCTAATTCCAGGATAGAACAGGAAGAAGCTTAATAAAAACTAAAGGTCTATGTTTCTCACCCATTACTTGTTGGAACATTTAACAAAGATAGACAAAATTAGAAATTCTACTTCTCAAATATGAACACCCGAATCATCTTCACACTTCATTGAACTTCATTGTTGTTCATGGGTTCACAAAACATATTGAATTGTGAAAATCAACCATCACATCATTCATTGACACTCATGAGTCCAAAAAAAATTCGACAAATACAGAACATCCTCTATATATATTGGATAATATAGAATAGTCTCCAACTATAAAGAGAGTATCTAATACCATGTAACTCATATTCTTGCTCATGTTCCTCAAGAATCATCTCAAGAAGAGTGTAGTTCAACTTAACACTGGCCTACACAACCTCAATCCTTTTTTCTAAATAAAAATATGTAACTATTGAAAAATAGGCATTAATTTCCACTCATAAAATTATTTTTTTCATGTCCTATGATGGAAATTTCTTCTCATAGAATCTGAACTGATATTTGATTTATCGATGGTAATGGATTTGTCAAAATAAAAGGTCCATATGTACTCCACCAAATTTCTCTTAAGGAGATTCATATATTTTTTAGGGATGATATAACATTATATCTTCTAGTATAAATATATGCTAAAAAATTGTACAGAAAGGAAATGTCACCAACTCATAATCGCATCCCTCGCAACAGAATGTTCATGGTCATGGTATAGATAATTATTCTTATGTATCATAAGATACTGAGGTCCATAGGCTACCACATCATCACCAAATATAAGAACACAACACAAACCTAAACCTAATGTATTAAAAACTACCTCATTGCGATGCATGACATCTAAATGTGTCAACACTGATGAATAAGTCAAAATATTTTTTAGTTTATCAAAAAATCAGGCATTTTTCATCATATGAATGATTTACCCCCATCTACGTGGGGGATGATGTTGTATAGAACGACATTGAAAAATCAATTACAAAATGATGATAATATAATCCCAGTCCTATGAATCTTTATTTCATGAAATCATTTCATAGTTTTTCCAATGCCATATTAGATTTCACCTTTTAGGGATCCCCTGATATAGCATGTTCTAACACCACATTTCCCAGGAACATAAATTCCCAAATCCCAAAAAAAAAATTTCAATAGAATTTTCATAACTTCAATGATTTTTCAACAATTATTGAATTAATCTAAAATAATCCACATGATCCTCCTTGTATATAGAGATAATATGGACGTCATCGAAAAATGCCACCATGAAAATACCCAAATAATCATGAATTATCTTCTTCATAGATCCATAAAGACCGCATGATCATTAGTTAGACTAAATGTTATGAAAATGTGGTCACAATTTTCATATCTTCTCTGAAGTTTGGTTTTTTGAAAGTCGGATTATTTTATTCTCAACTGCTGAAAAATAGATTGAAGATCAATTTTCAAAACCAAATTCACCCCTTCCAAATGGTCAAATAGATCATAAATATGTGGCAATAGATACATGATCTTTACCTTGTTTCAGTTTTTTTGTAATAAACATAATGTTTAAGTGACCCATTATCTTTATTAGAAATGCAAATAGACACCGCCCATAGTGACACAATAGGGAATAACCATGGCTTAACAAAAAGAACATCCAACCACATTTTTAAATAATTAATTTTAGTTTGTTCGATGCGGTTAGATGGAATAGATAATGCCTGAGAACCAGGTAATAAATGAAATGAAAACTCAACCTCACATACTGGTGTAAAAAAATATGTTCAAAGGGAAGACAATATGGAACAAGATGAAAATATGGGGGAGGTCATCACTTTAGGACTGTCTTTCCAAATAAATAGAAACATATTTTATTTGTTTCCCCAACTCTGGATAAGATGGTCCCTCTCTACTCGACTATGCATACCAATCCCCCTAAATGATACGCTACACCCCATAATTTTCAAATTAAAGAACCCCAACATTGATGGAAATAAATATGGGATTTATTAGCAATGATCCAATCCATCCAGAACATCACATCAAGTGGATACATGTTGAGAACCTGAAAATTACAGGAAAGCTCAATCCTTGATTTAGAGAAGACAGAAGAAAGTCTATATATAATTTCTTCTCTCTTTATTTTGAGGGTGGTAGAAATGTTCATCTCATAAGATAAAATTTACATATGATGATTTCAGTAGATACATAATACATTTTGATACAACTAAGTAAGATGCCCCAATATCCGATAAAGCATCCATTAATGATAAAGAAATAGTGGTGGTACCATCATAGTCATTGGCCCATATATTATTAATCTGGATAATCATAAACTACATGATGAATCTTAATTTCAGATCCTTGTAGCTAGAACACCATTATTCATGATGCATTTGATTTCCCTGTATTACTTTGGGTTGTTGATGATCCCATGTCACTATATGGAGCCTAATTAACACAACATTTCATTTAGAAGATTCAAAATAGTCTGTAGGAACCATATATTTTTGGAACCTCATGGAAAACAAAATTTCATTTTATAGCATTTCAACACTAGTAGAAAATTGATGTGAATCTTCCCAGTACAACATATGTTTTATAATAACCCTATTATTGAGAAAAATAATAAGAGTTATAATGATTTATTTTTTCCCATGAATGAACTAACATCAACGGGGAAAAAGGAACTCCCTTCAACCCTATTTATCAACTAAATCATGAACAGCCATTCACAAAAAATCCAGAACCACAATATAAGAATTGATCATCCACAGGAGGACTTAAGTATGAATATCATAATAAAGAGAAATCTCAAATCTTCAACTCCTCATATTTTCATTCGATATTATCTCATGTGAAATCCATATATGCTTAGTGAATAATTTTTAATATTCATTAATGGACCTATCAATATACTCAAATTTTAAGAACTTGAGAGCATTGTCCATCAATATATAATTAAGTTAGAAATTGTTAATGAAAAGAACCATGATGTCCTTCCACTGTAATTCCTCATGATTTATCATCATAACAATCGTGTTCCACCATCTT
The DNA here is from genome assembly GCA_963277665.1 of Viscum album. NCBI lineage: Eukaryota > Viridiplantae > Streptophyta > Magnoliopsida > Santalales > Viscaceae > Viscum > Viscum album. The sequence continues at coordinate 1,872,748,636 of OY728159.1, forward strand.
CTAGTAGGTCCTTCCATATTGTAGGTGACACATTTCTCCTTGGTTGAATTAGGAATTTCAATGAAATATAATAAATTTTCAATTATCATAAACCATTAATTAGGCTCTTGAGTATCATTTGATTATTGGATCTATAGTGGATTCTGGCATTGGTTCTCATGATCATGATTCCTGAATCCATCCATTTGTGGTTCTATTGTTGGAGCCTAAATGGGAATGAGTCTAAGTGTATCTTATAGGTATTGGACAACATGTATGACCACATCAACTACATTTGAGCCATAATGAGGATTTTATCAATATGGTTTATTTTAATCTTCCTCATATATCTGACTCATATGTCTTTTTATAGGCATGATGCTACATAATATAAACAAAATACAATGAAGATGTCAGAAATTACATGTATTATCACTCAAACTAGTGAAAAAAAGGAAATTTAATCCCTTAAAATAGATACGAAATATTTGGATTTCAAACCAACCAAATCAAAATTAATTAAGCTATATAAATGAATCTATAAGATGAAATTCACAAACCATAGATGGTGAAATAAGGCTCATTATGATGACTATTGTCCAATCACTCATAAGAAAATTCTTTATCAAGTCCTGATAGTATCTCAATCCATATGATGACATTAAAAGAATATTATAACCCTACACCTATGATAAAAAAATGTTAAGAACCATCCCAGATAACCTGCTAATATGATATCGGATCAGACACTTCTATAGATCAAAAGGCATTTTCGGTCACAAGAGGTTGGTTACTAGCACCTGAAATAGTACAAGATAAAACTTGGAATATTTTTTCGACATAAAAAAGATAAATAAATAGATAGACATTAGTATTCTCAAAATAAAACTCCACAGTGAAAAAAATGATAGAAGTCAATGGTTATAATATTACGGAAATAGTAATAAAAATTAGCATAAAAATGTCAACATCACACAAAAACAGATAATCATCAATAGTCCCAAAAGAGTTAACAATACAAATCTCAATGATCATCAATTACCACTTCCATTTTCTTTATATTTATTCATTCTTGGAAGAAGGAAATCTATAAACATTAAAATGAAATGGTTTGGTGTGAGCTAAATAGATTTTAGGGTCTCACCAAGTGTTCCATAAAAACTTAAATAAGAATAAAACTAAATTATTCTTTCAAATTTCAGGTAAAATACGCATGGAAGTGCATTTGATACTAAAAACATGGTTTTCATTTAAATTTATTGAATAAATTGAAAAAAATTATTAGTAAAACATTTCATTTTAAATTTTTTATATAAATTTGTTGACATATGTAAAATAGTTTTACAGTAATGGGATATATGTCAAATTAATTCACAAGGACTGAGTAAGACAGTTTTATAACATTGGAATATATATCATAAATAGACATAATAAGAAAAAAATTTATCTTTAATATGTTATTATAGTTACATGTTATGGGATCCTCAAACACTCAAATTTTTGATCACATTAGTGTTAATACATGTCTCTGGGCATTGGACAAAGGGGAATTATCTTTATCCGTTCAATGATAATGATATAATAGACAGGGTTTTTTTAGGTTTTTAAGGAATTAATACATTAATAGGGAAATAAAAACCTGGTGTGTTTGTCCCAAATTACTCACTAATTACCTAGGCTTTCAGTTTTTCAATAAATTAATCAATCAAGGAAAAATAATTTCAAAATAGTATAACATACAGTTATCCCTTTCTTAATACAATATTCGAATTTCCATTGAAAAAACAAGACTTGGATTTTCAATCAATTCATTTCGTTTTCAAGGTAAACCCAATCACTGCTTCTTATAAGATAATTTTAATTCGTTTTTCTCTCAAAATCAATTCAAAAATAAAAATTCAAAAATTCCATGAGATTCAAATATCAACAAAATTTACAATTAATTTATAATTAGGAATAATTTTCAAAATTTTATTACCATTTTAAATAAAATTCAAATTCAGATGGAATTGGTATAAAATAAAACATATTTAGGTAGATTTAATTTAAATCATTCAATTAAACAGTTTAAAACACAGAAAATCTAAACAGAACAACCTTTATAAACATGAATACCACGTATCACAACACCCATAATGGAAAAAACTGACGAAGAACATTGAAAATACTGGTCAAGAAATACAACCTATATTTAAGATAAAATATATTATATATCCATAAAAATATAGATGATATAAAAAACCCTACGGTGGTTATATAAAGAGATTATGTGATTGAAAGAGAGAATATATATTACCATAGCGGAATCAAACAACATTCTACCAGATTTAATCCACCTCAAAATAGGTTATGAGGATCTAGAATGTGATCATGGGAGCTCTAAAGAGAAATGAATATGTCCAATATCGAGTAATGAAAGTGGTAGTTCTTATGGGATTACAATAATTGTTATAAAAAATAAATCAAATATAGAAAGGATCATGCGCACAGTTTCCTAATGTGGGCCTTATGGTTTCTCAAACAGTTCACCATAACCATCAACCCCTCCTATGGGGTGCAACATTTCTCATAGTTGAGATAAAAGTTTAAAAAAACATTCCCCAACAATGAAAATCATCACTATTTAGGTTTTCCCAATTTCCATTGGGGGTTGCAAGGTTTGGGAGAACCATTAGCTGAACGTGCACTACCTAGAATGATCCAATGATTTTAAATTTTCACCAAATGCACCCCCAAAAAGAGATCTATCCAAAATATAATCAAAGGGGGGGGTCAAGGATGTACTGAATAATGTAACATGATGATACATAACATGTGTAATCAAAATTCTAAATTTCATGCATGAACAAATATTTTTGTCCTCTACAACAAAATAGTTAAAATCCATCACTGGATTCCCACTAGTAGGATAAGAGAGAGTGATACGACAATAAATCCCAGAATTCACAGCACTGGTGTTTCACTAAAAGTGAAAATCATACACAATAGTAACATCACAAATCCTGAAATACAATCCCATATCCTTGGAAACATGGAATTATTTCCTAAAAAATGTTTTCTCAACATATTAGTTTTATATCTTCCATATGTTCTGAAACATTCCTAATAGTAATATTTATCATATCCCAAATAATTTATAAAATAATAAAGTGATGGATCTAATAACATATTGTCAAATACCATTCCATTTCACTCACTAATCGTTAGCCATACCAGTTGGCAAGAAGGCCTCCAGCGTTCCCCCATACACAATAGGAAGTCAACTAATAGTGAGGGAGTATAGTGTAAAAATCAGGAGTCTATGCCAGTATATTAGAGTATGTAAAATGAAAGTAAGAGTCTCTATTACTAACTCTATGATGAACCACATACCCAGTCTCCCATAAACTGTCGGGCTACTCCAACCCGATCATAAAACTCAATACAAGAGTCTCCCTTCAACCAGGAAAACACGGGCATCATCCATGACCAACATAAATCCATGATAAACATGAAATAATAAATAAGGAATGCACGCACATTGAGGTGACTATACATGGGGTGATGAATAATCTCATTATACCACCCCAATTATAAACCTATAAACGATATTAATAATTGAATTTTCATACAATATGCTAAACCTAGTTAATAGAATACTTGAAATAATAAATAAAATCAATCAATGTTTGAGCCTTGATATCATTATCTTGTTTGGATTGACATATTATGAATAGGGCATTGATTTGGATTCAATGACACTCAATCCATGTACAATCAAGTTTATCTTCAGTTCTATCATCTCAATAGTTTATACCATGCCTATCCATTACCAGAGTGTATCTATGGATTATTTACCACCATAGGGGGATATATATACTAGCCTTGATATCCCATTTAATTTACTCTACTAGGTTAGAAATGATTATGTCTATCTAATGGAAATCCCATAGAAAAGGAATGGATATGGATATCATACCATTCAAGACATTTGTACATTTGGAATGATATAAGATACTCAGGACCAAATTCATTGGCAGTCACAGCATTGGATATCAAATTATCCCTATGGTAAATGACACATAGGTAATATATATAGAATATTATCCAATATCATATATAATATCTCAACATCATTTGATCACCATCTCATAATCCTATTTCTAGATGGCTTTGTCCAATTCAATATGGTGTGCTATCCTACTCCAGAGGATTTCCCAAGGAATCTTCAGTGAGGTCACCCCAAATCCTTTGAAAATATTGGTGGAAGTGTTCACACATGTAATTGTCATCGGAATGGTTGGGAGAACTATTCCCATCTGACAATGTCATGTTTCCAAGCTTGGGGGAAGTGTGTCCACTCTAAAATATCAAGGGTTGAATTCTCATGGGATGTTCACCCACATAAAATTTTAATATATGGATAGATTGAGGGGTTTAAATCCACCAAACAAAATCATCTATGTTCTATGAGAGGAAAAAAAACCTATTGATACTTGTACTTCCAGTAATAGTAAAATTCAACCAATAAGGATCATGAGATGGATCCCATGTAGTACTAATGGGAAACCACACCATATCAATGTAACACATAAATCCCTCATTACAGGTTCCAAGAAGCACATTTAAAAATCATAGATTCATCAATAGTAACTCTTTGAAGGATTAATAAATAGTGAGGTTAGTCAAATTTGTAAACTCATAACTACTTCAATCATCCATCAGGATCATATGTTTGGAATAATTTCGATGGTGGAATGTTCTATAATTTCTACCCAAAATCATTATTTTACTTTTTTAGTATTTTTCTACAACTGGGGTATCGAATTTGATCCCAAAGATAAATAACTCGATGAGGACCCCACTAAGAATACTTGATGGCAAGAAGGTAGTAGGGGCCTCCCTCTTGTGATCCATAGAAACAATATGATAGAGAAATTATCCAACGTGGAATCCTATAGGTCAGATCATATAAAAAATAATCCCACATGAGTACCACTAGAATGTATTATAAGATGTGAAATCTGATAGTGGATCATTGTTTCGAGTATGAAAACAGATGCATACCATTGGTTATCTTCGTTAACACACTAGTATTTCATAGTAAACACATCCCACTACCTCATATTTTACAACTCATGGTTACCTAAGCCAACATAAACATAGTACTTGTGAAATTTATTAATGTGAATGGACATGTATTCATTATTCATGTTAGATGACTTATGGACCATCTCAGTTCTAGTTCTCAGTTTAGGATCAACAAAAAACCCAGCCTATTGTCATCGTCAAGTCACAACCCAATCCTACCAACCAAGGACTAGTAAATATTACCCTAGTTGAATGAACATGAGCCAAAATTCCATTCCCAACAATAATTATAAGAAACCTAAAATGTGTCTCATCTATGGTCTCACCCATATGAGCCTACTACATTCAATTGCCGAAGGAAGAACCTCTCCATAACATCTCTAACAACTAAAAACTTTTTTATGAGTACTCAAACAACCATAAAGATTCCACCATAGTGATTTATGCCGATAGAATCCCAAAATGGACTATTTTTTACCCTTTATTTAAATCAATGTGAAAAAACATTATAAACCTCAAAAGGGTATCAATATAGAAGAACAAAACTTGTATACCCATGTACATGATGCATACTCTCAAATCTCCAATAGGGATTGTACTGCATCAAGGATTGGCATGTAAAAACCCATGTACACATCGTGTTAATCATTAAAACTGGGTATACCATACTCCGAGTACCAACCCATGTAACAAAAATGGAATGGATACATGTTTTTGTTTGGGTTAGTACATATTCACACCATACAACCCACATAGTTACTGTCCGTACACCCTACACCACCTAGTATCCTTATACAGAATGTTTGGACATGTACCCTGCCACACATCGAGAAACACTACACTGTATCTACTCCAACTACACAATGTTTCGGTATAACATGTAATATTTCAGAAACATGAAGAAAATAAGTCATGTTTTCATGGAAAAACACACTGTGGTATTTGTATTTTTCTAAATGGAAACCCTTGCAATTGGCCCAAAATACACAGTTTCTCCCATTTAAAAGTAGATCCAACACATGTGGTTCCATTGAAGTCATAATATGTCCTCATACAAAAAAATACAAAATATAAATGGTTTTATAGATAAAACATAATACTATCCTACCATTTGGTAGAATCCAGATATTCATTACTCATTCCCACCTTCTGTAGTTTCTGCATGACGATCTTGATCTCATTGAGCTCAATTGTGGAAACTCTTTTCACCCCTACCTATCATTATCCATTTACTCTCCCATCCAAGTAAAAGGATAACTCACAAAGAATTATGCATGAAAATACATGACATAAGTTAATTAAATGGATGATAAGTAAAGGAACAAAATGGAAAAAAAAATTAAAAGGGGTCAAGGGCCCAGGGATGATGCATGCCAGGAATTTATACCTCACCTATGAAAACTGCCACTATATACGTAGTAGAGGTGAATAAATATAAATCCAATTATTCATTTACAATATATCACCAAATGAAAATGTATTAATAATATAAAACTTAATTAATTAAATAATAAATATTATTTATTTTGAAGAAAATCAAATATCTCAGAATTACACTAAAATCATATTCAAGGATAAAAACCATATTCAAAGGACAAAAATGTAGTTAAGGAAATTATTTGATATTTTTTCAAGGTGAAAATGAATATTTCACCACTCATGAGCATATAGAATAAAAATAATCAAATTTATGATAAATTTTATAGTCCAAAAAACATGGGTCATTACAATGCATGTCCAACAATAGACAATTGGTCAACCTGTATGATTATAATATTACTATAAAAAGGTCCTAGGTAAAAAAGTAGTGTATATATAATCCCTAGTGTGGAAAAGTAACATGGATTACCTATATTGAAGTATAATTGAAATCCATATTAGGATATCCACCCTAGGTCATCCTATATTGGTTATCAACAACAAACATGGGAAATTTGACTATATCATCTCCTACCATAACCTCATCTTGTGTGTCTATACAAAAAATTCATTCACTAGAAATTTTTGACACCATTAATTGTATATCATATCTTTTTTAGAATATTGGTAGATTTCATGAGCTAGAGAAAATATAGAGGAAATAGTATCCCACTTTGGTCAACTCGACTCCTCATGCCCCCATTTTTTGGAATCATGTGTTCCCATTTTTTAGTGTCACTATAAACCTATAATAAAATATATGACACTTTTTATCATGATGTGTCCCCATGATAGGAACACTAAAGAATCTAGGGGCTATAAAACACATAGGTATATTTCACAATCAAGAGGGTGAATCATTATTTAAGTATAACAACATACTAGAATGGTATTTTACAGATTAGGAACAAAATAATTAGTTATTTAACTACAAAGTTATCTCAATTAAGAGATAAAAATTAGTCAATGTCCTCATTAATTACTTGAAACACAATAATTAGTTTGTCTCCAAATTTATCATTACAATGAATGTTCCTATGAACTTTATTAACATGAAATTTCAATAATATAATCTACATGAAAAATATATACTAATGTTCTTTTTTGTTTTTCAGATATTATTTATCCTAATAATATAACATATTGCATTCTGTGAGGTCACCATAGTGGAGAAAATGGATAAAGATTCTATGCAAGGAACCCATGTGTATTCTCTTACAACACTAATTACCCATGGTATTTGGTAAATAAAATTAGATATTACAACTCTGATATCGATTATAGCACAAAAATATGATTGAAGACAAAAACATGGGCAATATTAAGTGGTTCCCCCTTAGACATTGACAAAATATAGAATAACTACCATCACAATGGAAATAATGAGTAGATTCGCCTATTTTATGAAGAGGAAATGAATAAATATTATTTTTTATAAACAAATAGCTGCTTAAGTATTTCATCAAAGGTAAGAAGATTAATTTACTATAGATGATAGAGCCTAGAAATCCCAGTCATGTTGGCCTTAGTAAAATAATTATTTATTGTAAATTCTACCAAAAATTTTGACACACCATATAATAATACATTTTCATTAAATATATCCTCCAATAAATTGTAGATTTAGGTAAATTCACCATGGGAATTCCACCAGAATAGGTGGATTTTATTTCCATTATCCTATAAGAATAGTAATTGGAATGAAATGAGTAATTGAGAAATGTTTCATAGAATATTGTTGATTAGACTATCAAATATTTAGTCAAATACATAAACGTATACTTAGGGAACAACTAAACTGACCATTTATAACACCTACTCCCTATGAGACTATTGAGTTATCTTCTTCTATGTGACAACCATTGAAAAGATGGTCTTTCTGGATATAACACAATTGGATTAACAAGAATAATCCAATAAATTAGTGACTTATATCGATGATAAGTCCAATTCAAAACCACTTAGAATTTTTTCCACTATATTTTGGAGGTTGGGAATCACTATTAAAAAAGATTCAATGGGTATCGCCTTGAAAAATAGTTCAATTGGAACTGAACCATTGAATCAAAACCTCATTATAGGGATAAAAAAAATATATCTCATTAAATATAATTCCCATGGAAATCCCCTTCACAGATGATGACCATGTTTATATCATAGATTTCCACTATGAAAATTATTTAGGATGGATACATCATTTAGTTTTATTATTTCAAGGAAGATGAAGTCAAAACATATATCTACTAAAAACATATATACGGAAACCACTCCAATACATTCTCTCCAACTACTATAGGAGAAGCAGAAATCTACTCCTAAATCATCTTGGTCATTTTAAAGACCAATCAAAATTGATGACTAATTAAAAAATTGGAAAATTTTTTGTTGACATCAAAATATTGGATGTTCGACACATCTAATCCCATATATGGAAAAAAATATTGGGTTCCAATTAATGAAGAAAACCTCCAAAAATAAGAAAACACTACCTTCCAATCATTAACCCATGAAGAAATCTCATATAGGGAAGTATTTTCTTCTTGCTCAAAAGTTTTATATCTTCCAATACATAGATATTATTCCATCTACATTTTTAATTTTTATGATATCTGACATTCCATATAAAACAAAGAAGCACCTTTTGATTCTCTACTATGTCCTCAAGGGTTCGAATATGAGGTCTCCAGTATATACATACATCATATAGTGGATTAATTTTTGAAATAACATGAAATCATATCATTCAAAAAAAAAATCCATACATGTCTTCTCCTGAACTAGTTACATATTTTAATTGTTGGATGATGCTAACATTGGTGGATATCACATTGATCATTTCTCTAGGATTAAAATAATCCTAGTATGTAAACAAATAATATTAGGATACAATGGAGTCAATTTTTATCCATCAATATTGAAAATCCATGGGTTCGAAAAAGTGAACAACGTACAATTATCAGAAGAAAACATAGAGCCTGGATTTGGTGATTTTCTTTGATTCTACATTCATGGTTTTCAATAAATATAAACATTCAACTTATTATTGGAAAGACCGTGTATTAATTATCATATGTATGTTCACTTATCATACCACTAATATCTCAAGTAATCCACAATTATATGAAATAGAGTTCTTCATAGAGATAGCACCCTTTTTTTGTTTTAATAATTATCATTACATAGATTTAATTTTCAATCAGAGAGAGGGAAAATATTCATTGATAGGTGATTTTGTCTAGATCACGACCCTGTAGCCTAAAAATGGTTACTGTTAATTTATTCCATGTACTTGGGGAATATTATGCGTTATAATCAACAAAAATAATGTAATGGATTTATGAATGGGCACATCATCCCACGCATTAATGATATCAGTCACGTAAACTATGACTAGTTGGAGAAAAGAAATATCATATCTTAATGATGATAATGATTACCTATAAGAACCTGTTCCCTTTTTAATATTCACGATCATATGAGACCATTTAATTTCTATATATATTGATATATATATATTTATTTATTTATTTATTAGAAATCTAGGATACTAATATGTTATTTCTCATGCCTTAAGTCGTCAACACATATTATTCCCTGGAATCTAGTAGAGATAAAGAGAGAATATATAGAATATCCCAGAAAATATTGACCATGTATTATAAACCTAAGTGTTTAGAGATACCTCCTCATCATTAGTGGAAGATAAATATTCCCCCACATAATCTTCCTTCCTTAAAATGTCCATTAATCCTCTACGTTCTCTAAAATAGGGGAAAGAAAATACGGGGAAGAATATGTAGTTGATTGTAGGGCTACCCCTCTTATATTTGTAGAAGGTGTATATTCAACTAAAAAAGAATATGAGGTAGGTTGATCAGGTTATATATAATTTCAATAATAAATATTTTTAAGTGACTCCATTTGTCTCAACGAAATAGAGTCTTGAATATCTTTATTAAAAAATCATCAAAATTTATTTTCCTAGAATAGCATATAAATTAATGAACCTGATCCTGATATACAAAACCATCACTTGGGTCTTCCTAAATATCACAATGTTTACAATTTGGAATCCATGATAATATATTGAACTAATTATAATAAATTATATGTTGATGTTAACAAACACATCAATGTTAAATTCAGTCTGGAGGTTTAGCACACAAAATGTCTCGCTATTATTGTCCCAATCAAGATGAAAAATTGTAATATAATGGTATCTATATACATTTTTTATCTCAATAATATTTTTCCATAACATGTCTTCCAATTTATGATCACTAAACACTTGATCAATAAGATAGATTGTTTCTATGCCATCTTCTGTATGGGATGATATTACGGGTATAAGAAAATTATGATGGACCCAACAATGTGGATTCCATAGCATTCTAGGATCCTAAAGGTGGGTATTTATATAAATTAATTCTGTTTATTTTGAATGTTTTATGTTTTTCATATTAAAATGTCATTCCACATATCTTCAATATCATATTGAGGAAGACCATGGATTGTTATGTTGATGATCCAATTGTCAAAACTCAGTAGTGATGTGATATGTTTAACGATCTCATGATAGTTTTCAATAAAAATCATTAAAAATATAGGAATGTTACCCCATAGAAAGTTATTCTGGGTTAATATCATGAAAAGTTATCTTTTTTTATTTCATCATGCCATCATGGTCGACCGTAAGAAGACTACGTTGATGAATTACATGCTAACACATCAAAATATAAAATAGTTTCGAGAGATTCTTGGATTCCCCATATAAATCAAAAACATCATAGCTAACATACAAGAAAAGTTCATACCCTTCACTACTATCATTTATTAGTGTCTCACTTCTTCATGGGAATAATATTTTAACAAATCTCTTATCATTATGAAGTGATACCTCTATATATTACTAGTGTTAATTCCTATAGAAAATGTAAATCAATATTGTCTACATGTTTTATTTGGAGTGATTAATTAGAATTTTTATCTCTCATAAGATAGATGTAGGAAAATAAAATAGTTATTACAAGAATATTCAAACTATTTAATCAAATGATACATTATATTCTATTATTGATAATAATTTTTATACAATGATATTGTTAGTTCAGAAATTAGTTTACTCTCTTTAGCATCGCATAGTAAAATGTTTCCCTTATACCGAACCTCATAAATACTATGTAAATATTTTAGTTTTGATTGGATGGATGGAATTGTTGGAGGTCATCCTAAAAATGTTTAATGTTTAGTTCTTACCATAGAAATTAGTCATTAGAAGTTAGTAGGATGATTTTCTCTCGACAAATAACATAATTAAAAACATTATTATGTGTATATAATTGACCTATAATGATGTAATATCCATTTTTAACACTCTCCAATCTTGGGATTTTTATTTTCCTATTTATTCTGGATTGTCAATTTAGAGATTTATAGGAATCCCAAGACTAAAAATATTTAACTATGGTGTTTTCCTTACCATTCATGAAAATAATGTACTCTAATATTCCTTCCTATTTTATGAAGGTTACCCCAATATTGAAGCATAATATTGAACAATCGTTGTAGTCTTTGAACCACACTGTAGATACTAGATCCCACATAAAAAATAAGGGAAAATCATAATTAATGATTTAGTAAAATAATGGAAAATATTATATTAAGAAAATTGAAGTGATTCAATATCTTTATTTTGTATGTGGGTTTGTGAAAGAATTCCCCTATAAGCCAACACTGTCTCACATCCCACATTTATTGAAACTTGTATGGATTCATTATCTAACATAGCCACAGACCCAATAATTATAGACCAGGATGCTAATTCCAATAGTTTATTTATCATAGGTTGGGGTATAAATTAATTGGTAAGGGTATAGAAGATATTTTTGAGATCAAAAAAACAACTAAGAAAGGTGAGAAGATGGTCCCACTGAATGATACCATCATTGGATAAATATTCCCCATACTTGAAAATACTCTAATTAAAATTCTTCTATCATTTCATGCACAGAATTTGTATATATGATATAGAACCAATAAATTCATCCATTAGAATGTCCAAAAGTATTATAAAGTCATTTATAAATTAGGATTTTACCAATCCTCCTGAGATATATTGATGGATGATAGACCATATCTTTTATTATGTATGTTAATTCAATTACATGTAGTACTTATCAATCTAAAATTAATATCATCTATTATACCTAGAATCTAGTATAGTTTTGTATACCTATGATATGAGATTGTGTGGATGTCGCCAAAATATATCTTGCCTACTAGATTCATGGAAGCTTTGTCCATTAACACCTAGATATTTTGTAAACCACTAAATATTCTTAGTTATTCTCTATATAAGGAATATGTGGCATTATTCCACATACCGTAGCTATATCTAAGAAGTTGAAGTACATATATTCTTCGACTAAATTCCTATTTATGTTTGTTGTGGCTTTATATTTCAAGGTAGATACGAAAAAGGCAATAATAAACTTCATAAAGTCATATATCTTTATGATATTTCGTACTCTCACTCAAAATAAAAAAAAAATGAAACTAATTTCATCCCTTTCGAGTGGAAAATCTAAAATCTAAAATATAAAATTCCAAACATCAACTATTCATTCTACTATGCATTGTAAAAATTGATTGATGAAGGATTTCAGTAATCATATTTCCAACATAATATAAAAGATGGTGAATAAGGATTATAAATCCTTGTTAGATAAACTCTTGAATGACTTTTTGGATTAACACACCACAACCCATACTAACCCCGAATCAAACCTATATTCTCGTCTATGTTGTACGGATGATTTTTTTCCATTATAATATTATTTCATTAAATATTAATCACTATATGAAATTATATGTCTTATTATGAAAAGTCTTAGATGTAACTTGATAAGCTTGATCGACTAGAGGAGAAATGTCTATGCTTGTTATGAAACATGGAAATCCATCAATAAAATGTTTCATGGTATTTCAACAAGAAAATATTACTATGATTGTTTCTCTAACTAGAGTTCATATTAGTTCTCATAACATTGATGACATCAGAGAAAAAGCCTCCAATGCCAAAACTATTGTGGGGTGGACCATTTCTGAGATACAAGGTTTACTTTATAACATCAAGGTCTATGGACACAAAGGTGAATGAACACATCACACAATAAACTAATGAAATATTTATCAAGGTATAAATTTAAAATTTTCACATTTTTTTCCTTCATGTTACAATACAGTAATCAATATTTCATATACTCTATGTCCAGAGACATTAAAGTAAATTTATTATCACCCTTTATATATGATATTAAACTATATGTCATATCATAATCAATGAAAAATAATAAACTACATATAGATAACACATTCTAAATAATATAAATTTTTTTATAGGTCTAATATATATGATAATAAATTACATTGATATATGGTCTTATATATGTGAAAATATAATAGATGAAACCTATATATGTGTAACGTGATATTAAATAGTATTAAATTATCCCCACCACAAATTCAAAATCCCATGAAATGTGTTACAAATTCTCTCATTTCATTCCTAGTGTGGTATGTGTAATCATCTAAATTCATATTACTATCACATTGAGTGTGACTCAAGGGGAAATTAATTTATTGGTCAATCTCTCTATTTTTCAAGGTCAATATATACCACAACTAAATATGGGTAATAATATTGTCTATATAGTAGGACTATAATCATAATAGATAATCATAAAATATATAGCCTAATTACACTATATAATATCTAGATTTGTGTAGGGATTCCTAGGTCACATCCTTTCTACAATATGCAAGAGAATCATATTCATATGTTAGAGAGACTATAAGAACAACATGTGAATTAATTACACTACTAACTAGATATATAGTGATGCATATATTTATAATCATATTCCCCTCTAGGAATAAACAATTAATCCTCCTTCCCTGTGTTAGGGATAGATATATGTGGGAAACTTCATTTGAATAAATTATTATTGATTGATTATTATCCCCACAAGATAAATAATAATTCATGGATCTTTTATCCAAGGCCTATCAGTGAATCCCATCAATGAAAATTCATTAATTATCCTTAGTGTGTTGTGACCCTTTAGTAATATTTCGTTTTATTGATGGTGTTTCACTGAGGGAAAGCATGCATTTTTCACTTGAAATAAATCCATTCATCACAGAAGAAGCCTCATAAAAAATATGTATGGGTCATAAAAGTATTTTTCATATATATATATATGAATTACATAGATATTTTCGTTATAGATTCACCATTTAATTATATTAATAAAAAATATTTCATTTCATAAATATGATGAAGAACAACATAGGATATTTCATGGTGGAGTTTATCATCAATGAACCTATGATAAAAAATTCTCCCCCACTCAACGAGATTTATTCAGATCGATATACTCCTCTATGAAATATATTGTTCTTTATTTTTATTTTTTTAGTACATGAATTGATTCCTAAATATCCTATCCATGGACAATAGAATAATTATAATAATGTCCCATATTATTCATTTTTATTGGCCCCTTCATTCATGATGGGTTTTCAACCCATGGGTATATCAGTAAGATGGATTTTCATCATTTTATGCATGATTTGGATCTGTATTAATCCACTATAAAATGGCCTTTGTCATATGACACTAAACTACTTATAACCAAAATCCCATTCACAAGATGTTAAACTTTATGAAATTTGGTACACCTTAAAAGACCATAAACTACTAAAAGTGGAATGTCTATATGTCTCATTCTACCTACATGTGATTCATGTCGATGATAGGGTTCCATGTGTTGGGTTTTGTTCAATCCTGAATTAGGATAAAATATCCCAATTAATATTACATTATAATGATTAGAACATCTCCTATAATATAAGATCTATTTTTGGATTCATTCCCATTATCTGAGGATAAGTAGTGAGGTATGGATCTCTTATTTGGGACCCAACCATGATAAAACATTCATTTCCAATCCCTTCAAGGAAATCAAAAAAGTTGAATTACAGTCATGAATATGTCTAAAATGACTCCATCAGTCTTTTTAAACATTGTATTTTCATAAACCATAATACACAATTTTAGTGTCTTGAATCAAAAAAAAATTCATGTTATCGATAATGATCTTATTCAACCCCAATTTACACATCTTATTAACTATTCATTGAATCTCATGATATGGAACTGCATATGAACCCAGGATATTTAATTTTAACTAGAGGTATATATTTCCAAATGTAATGGGCCTTTAATTCTCTAAGAATCAATATCAATTTTGTAAAACCCATGACTCAAATGTATTCAATGGTCATCCCATTAGTTCCTTTTCAATATCACTACTTCTAATTTGAGAACATTAATTCTCAATTTATGACACAAAGACACCTTGTGTGGAATGTGTTGGTATATTATTATTTATAATTCCTTGTGTGGATTTTCACATTCAACCCTATAGTACATGAAGCATGAACATAAACTATATCCACCCACTCTAATATTTACTCTACTACTAAGTGGTCCCATTATTCATGTCAGTTTTTGGATATTCATTTGTATATATATTTCTTCTATTAATGGAAAAATATTTATGACCTTTAAAAAAGATTATATTTCTAAAATATGTATGACCATTTACTATACCACTTATTAGTCAAGACAAAAATACATTCAAAATATGTGGAAAGTCATAAAACATAATAGGATGAAGACCCATGGAAGAATGATTGATAAAAAACCAATTCCTAACTCAGTAAGCGTTATATCTAAGGATTGGAAAATAATTAATGTAAAAATGAAAAGGAAACAAAACTTTTAGAAACCATTATATGGTGGTATAAAAATCCAATACATAATCTCTAGACCCAATATTTTATGAAAATATAGGAGATTCAATATGTCACATCTATTATTACTATGTGTGTATTATAAATAGTGTGGTGTAACCTTTTGCATCCAATAATGCATTATTAATATTTATTCCATCCAAAAGAATATTTCATTTCAAAAGTGTTCGTATCTGCACAAATCATCATGGATATTGATAATGAGAATATTTGACTCAAAGGGACATGTCATATTTAATGTCCATACACTCCCTCAATATGGATCTTCATATAAACCCATGATATTTCATATTAACTAGAGGCATTTGATTCCAAAAGGAAAGATCATGTATTCTTTATATTCTCATTAACTATTGAATCTAAACACCTCATTTAAAATTTTTATGTTGTCTTCCCAGAAATACCTTGTAACGCCCCGACCCTAGTTACCTAAAGTCGATGCATTATTTCGTAACATTGGCATGATCACAAGAAAGATCAAATATCAAAAGACCGATTGGTTTAGTAGCCTTGGAAGCACTAGATATATTCATAATGTTTTACATTACATCATAAGGTGAAAAACTACAACAACAACATATTGTCTCCATAGTCCACACTATTATCCCCTCATAATATCCATGTAGGTCATTTATAATTTACTTCTTCACATCCTGGGAAAAATAAAACATAGAAAAGGGGTGAGCTCAAATGCCCAGTAAGGATAACAATATAGCGGAAACTTTCATAAATAATAATAAACATTTAAGGAAATTTATAACTAAAACAAAAGCCTTTTAAACATGAACTTCAACATAGTATGGAGAAAATAAAATGAAATAATTCCCTTCACATATTCACATGGATATTCTAATAATCGAATAATCACATGAAATATCAATAACCACTTTCATAATTATGGATTTGATAATGTCAGAATATCATAACCACATAGCCAAGGCCTCGTGCCAAGACTACAAATAAGATTTCGCCAAGGCCTTGTGCCAAGACACTAATTTGTCTCATGAGACCTACCGATGCATCAAGGAGGTATAGCGGGCGCCACCCGTCACATATTAAGTCCAATGCATTCCAATATGAAAAGGATTAAACATAAAATAACCATTCGTATTAAAAATATCATACGAAATGTCAATACGTTCACCATAAACCATGACTGGTATAAAAATAGCACATCCATAGTCAAACATATCACAAAACCATCAATACAATATAGAAGTTTTGTATCATAATAAATCAACTTCAAATAAGCATAAAATACATCAAAGGATGTTTACATAGATGAAATCAATACTATTTGAGAGAAATATCTCTTTTCTCGAAATCATTGAAAAGTCACACATTTATAAAGGAAGTAATTTAAAAGAGATTTTTGAATCAAAGTGTCCCATACCACTTTGAAACTTTTACAAATAAATATCATTTAAAAACCTTCATGTACGTATAAATAAGTCCTTAAAATCATTTTGAAAATAGGGACATTAATTGAAAATATTTAGAAAGATAAATCTTTAAAACATTTAAAATTATGATCTTCATAAACCGTACCTTTCAAAAATTCTCACAATATTAATTTTGAAATCATTTAAAAGTCACATAATTATATAATAAAACATTTACTTTTAAAATATTCTTATAAGCTTGTAAGGGAAGTTTTAATGATTTTATAACGGCGGTTAATAGCTGCACACGCCGTATAAGTTAAAATAACATTCTTACCTTAAATTTGTCGAAAGGTAAAAAGTGCCTTGTTTGGAAAATGACAGAAATATTTCTTTAAAAACACATAAGGGTATAAATGACTTTAACCTATATTCTTTGTAAATAGTTAAAATGTATTGAAATACATTTTTAAGAATCATGGATGTGGATGATAAAGAAATCTCAGTAGATTATTACGTATAAACAACCTCGAATATTGAAGAGATTGCGAAATAAACCCTTACCTTGTACTTTTCTGTGGTTGAGGGTAGGTTAACCTCCTGTATAATGGTGAAATAATTTTTATTAAATTATACAAGAATAATATACATTAATATTATGTCATATATGATCTTTTAAAATTGATTTGTTAATAATATCTTAGTATTATCGTTGTTTCGGGTGTTAACTTACTCGTTTTCTTTTATATGTTTTGTTACGTAAGCCATGTTTGTAATGGATAGGTTGTATATTATTCATATCCATAATGATAAACAGTCCTTAAAAATCATTTTTAAATCATCAAATGATAATTATACTTGAATGGATACGATGGAGAATGAATCACATCGAGTTCTTGGAGACGGTAGTCCGTACGTATGCACGAGCGACAATATCATTCTTTTGATATTAAAATAATATATAAATGGATGTTATATCATATATACAGAATAATTAACATGATATATTTATTATTTACATGAGTTACATATCATTATTATACCCATCCAAATAATAATATATTGAATAACAATTACACCACGACGTGGAGATGGTAAGTCGTTCATACGCACGTATGGTGACATGTTATTTAAAAAGGTGGATAGAATATTGAATATGGTTGTACCATAATTATAATAACATCACAGTATATATAAGATACTGGAGATATTATTTTAGAATGGTAACAACAAATAATGAATAAGTGGAAGAAGAAAAGAACTTGAAAAGGGGTGGTGAAATCATTACCTCTTCTTGAGGTTCTTCCTTTTGATTTGATCAAAAGGGCTCCGTAGGTTGGCTTTCTGATCAAACTAAGACGACTAGGTTGTACTGACAGAAGTTGGGAGAGTATTTGGGCAGACTTTGGCCGAACCAAAAGGCTTTGAAGGTTTGAAAAAATGAGAAGGACGAGTGCCCTTTTATAAGAGGGGTGAGGGTCACCTTTGGAAAAACTAGAAATATTAATTTATAATAAATTCATATTCTGTTTATAATGGATCCAAAGTTGGTTATGAAAAGGTTAAGGTGGGTATAGGTCGAAAACCACTCAAACAATAGAATTTAGATAGGTTTGGGTTACTATATTAACCTTATCATTTAGTTTTAACTCTTAGTTAATTAGTTTGACATTTACCATGTCACTTTGTATTTTTATATTATATAGTTAATAAACATACAATATACATCCAAAAGACCCCCAAGTGGTAAATTAATGATACACCTATAATTACATAAGTCTCTTGGCCGACCCTTAGATTTTTTGGAATTTAATATCAATTAATAATATAATATTAATTTTAAAAACTCTTTTATATCAATTTTGACACTATTCAATAGTTGATTTTTCTGAAACTCATAACAGAATGATTATTTCGAAAAAAGTCAATAAAATCTATCCTAATATGTCATATTATCCTATAAAATTAGTGTAATTAATTAAAAGTCTCAAATTATATTTATTTGGGTATTTATAATATCAATTATTTTAATTTTCACTATTATGGTAATTACTGCAACATCATTGTGTCAATAAATTATTTAATGTCTAATATTTATAAATAAAATATCATTAAGTTGGAAATCTTTTTATATTTCTAATGAATATTTATAGTCGAAAATCCAACATATATATCCCTATGTAAAAATTGTTTTTCTAAAAGATATATGCTTGTGTCATTTTTGTATTCATCTCAACTTAATTAAAATAAAGTGTCCCTATCACTTACAAGTGGCACCATGGGGTCCCAAAATCGACCCCAATATGCCCATGGTCGAACATGTATCAACCAATAAGGTTAGTACATGTTTTAGGGTAATTTTTTATTATTATAATATTATTTTCTAACCCTTATTTACTGGATTTACCCTTAACCATGGTAAATAAAATATTTACCGCAGTAATTATTCAAAATGTCTAAAAGTAAAAGTTACCTATTTACACAATTTGAAAATCCTGATTCCAAATATGGAATCCATTTTTCTATATTCAAACCACAGAAGTGGCTGAAATTAATTTAAAATTAATTCCCGCTGTCAAAACAAAAAGCCTGTTTTTAAGATATAATAACTATCAAAAGATTGATACTTGTTTATGTTTGGTTTAATTGTGAAATTATGACCAATGATCGACATTGTAATAAATGTTAAAAATATATTATAAATATTCTTTAAAACCACTCATATTCATAATTTATCACTATTAATTATTTTGATTAAAAAAGTTGTTTTTAATTAAAATTTAGTAATTTTCACTATTCATCAAAATATTAAAGTTATCCGAAAAGTACCAAAATTTCTCCCTAGGCCAATTATGATATTTAGAATCCAAAAATGAAGTCCATTTTGAGATATAGAATTTATAAAATTTCAAAAATTAGGTATTACTATTCATAACGGCTAGTTTGGTAAGTCATGGTGCACTTTAATTTGTTGTTGCGTGTAGTGCAAGTTATTGAATTATTTTGATGAAATAACGCACTATGAAATCTTGGGGTGTTACATACTCCCCTCCTTCAATAAATTGCATCCTCAAGATTTGAAATTATTCTTCGAAAATAAAAGTTCGAAAATAAAAAAAATATCTTTGTGGGAAAACCCACATCAGAAATTGGGTTACTAAAATTTAGTCTTAATATGAGGAAAAGAGAAATGAAAGGGTCACCACCAAATTATGATCTCTATTAGGATAAAATTGGTGGAAATTAGAGACATATAATTGGAGTAAAAACGTAAATATTTATAGGTAGTGATTGAGGTCATCAATCACAAACAAGTGTAAAATTGAAGTCCTTAAATTCATCAATCTATGATGATTTGAAATACCATCGGCTCAACAAAACATAGGGTATTAGGATAACACAGTTTTGGTTTTAGGATTACTTAAATAAAGTATAAGAATTAATTTCTTCATAGAATAAGAGAATAAGAAAAAATATATTCATGACAAGTAGAGTTCCATCCTTTACCTAATTTCTACCACAGACTCATCTTTCACTCTAAAAGATAATAGAACTTAAAAATAATATTCTATTTATCCTATTAGTATAGGGTTAAAAAAATTAATTTATAATTCATCTAGAAGAACCCTTAAAAACGAAATTATTCAATATAGGACATCACGATGGGTTAGTGGTAGGTGATACACCCTTGTCGCCCTTCGGTTGTGGGTACAAGTCGCGCGGCCTTGCCGGACGCGACGGGTTGTCGCCCGACCTCCGGGTTGTCCTTTTATGACAATCCAAAATAATCCAAACTAGAACTATCCAAAATACTTCAGTACAAAATTTATAAGGAAAGTAAACACAATAAAGATCCTTTTTTTCATGTAACAACATGTGAACACCTTCATCATGTATTCTTTTAAAACACTGCAACATCCTGAATTATCATAAAACCTTATTGATTACATTCATGATCCCTTATTCCTTACAGAAGAATATATATAATCCTTCAATAGAAAAATGTTTTAATCCCCAACAATGATGGAATATACAAATCATTAATCAGTTTCAAGGTAGTCAAGAATATCCAATATAATTTATCCAAATAAATCATGTATTATTCCAAAATCACTACCTTGGTATCTGAACTATATTATGGTTTGTCATTCTCTCAACCATATATTTTCCAAAAATTTATCCTGCTATTGAGTCACTTTTCTTTGTTCCACACAATCTCAAGTCCTTAATGAAATAGTATTGAAGTACAATCCTTAGATACTCCATAATTATTATAATAAGTAAATTGTTGTTACAACACTCAAATGACATAATCTACACAAGAACCCTTATCATTCCTCTTCATCTGTGGTAGTATCATAACTTGATTATTATCCATTAGCATCATTTGTGGCATAGTCTGATGACAGGGACATAGGTTCGCGTAGTGTCCAAACTCCTTTCAAACGATGCATTGTACATTTGAAACCATTTTCTTACCCTTCCAGTAACGCACTTTGTGCCATTTTCCTCCACACTTATAGCAAACTCGCATTCCTTTCAGGCAAGCTCCAGAATTTTTCTTCCCACAGTTATCAAATATGGGAAAATTCTTCTTCTCCCTCTTCCCTTTATCCATCTTTCTCTCATCCATCCTTTTCTTCTTTTGATTCCCTTCAAATCCATAGGACTCAGTAAACTCTTTACTTATCTTATCAACACATGATATTATTTCTTCATATGATGATAATACATGGGAGACTATTTCTCTTATAAATTCTGGCTTAAGACCATGAAAGATATGATCCTTCTTTCTCTTTGGATCATGTGCATTGCTGGAGTTCTCATTCCTTCTATTGGGCACCATTTCTAAACAATGGCATACACTAGATTAGTTTATGAATAAAAATACCTAATCCCAAACATGTAAGACACATAACATAAATTAAATAGTTTATGGATATAATCCATAATCATAAAAATCTCTCCTTTGAGAATGTATATACTCATAATCCCTTCATAATGGTTTGTAAAGAAAGTGAGAGTTATCCTAAGCATATCTCCCGGGAGTGTCATAACCAAGAGTGCAGTAAGGCCCATTGTCGTGCACCAGTTCCCGTTCGAGTCTAGCTCAAAGTGGTGTTTTCGGGTTTTACCCCTAGGTACATCTGTTCCAGAGCCACCTATACCTTCTCGTATCCAGACAGCGATGTATTGCTCGGAAAACTCACAAAATCTCTACAATACCAAATTTCTAGGAAGTTCTTATATAATAATACTCAAAGTTCATCTTAGGTCTATGTACTCTAATCAGAGTTTATCTAAATCTAGCTTCCATGGTTTGTACTAAACTTCTCTGATACCAACTGTAACGCCCTGACCCCAGTTACCTAGAGTCGGTGCATTATTTCGTAACATTGTCATGATCACAAGAAAGATCAAATCTCTAAAGACTGATTGGTTTAATAGACTTGGAAACACTAGATATATTCATAATGTTTTACATTACATCATAAGGTGAAAAACTACTACAACAACATATTGTCTCCATAGTCCACACTGTTATTCCCTCATAATATCCCTACAGGTCATTTATAATTTACTTCTTCACATCCTGGGAAAAATAAAACATAGAATAGGGGTGACCTCAAATTCACAGTATGGATAACAATATAGCAGAAACTTTCATAAATAAGAATAAACATTTAAGGAAATGTATAACTAAAACCAAAGACTTTTAAACTTGAACTTCAAAATAGTATGGCAAAAATAAAATGAAATAATTCCATTTACTTATTTACATGGATATTCTAATAATCGAATAATCACATGCAATATCAATAACCACTTTCATAATGATGGAATGCATAATGCCAGACTATCATAACCACATATCCATGTCCTCGTGCCAAGACTACAAATAAGATTTTTCCAAGGCCTTGTGCCAAGACATAAATTTGTCTCATGAGACCTACCGATGCATCGAGGAGCTATAGCGGGCTCCACCCATCACATATTAAGTCCAATACATTCCCATATGAAAAGGTTTAAACATAAAATAAACATTTGTATTAAAAATATTATACAAAATGTCAATACATTCACCATAAACCATGAATGGTATTAAAATAGCACATCCACAGTCAAACATATCACAAAACCTTCAATACAATATAGAAGTTTTGTATCATAATAAATCAACATCAAATAAGCTTAAAATCCATCAAAGGATGTTGACATAGATGAAATCAAAACTATTTGAGAGAAATATCTCTTTTCTCGAAATTATTGAAAAGTCACACATATATAAAGGAAGTAATTTAAAAGAGATTTTTGAATCAAAGGGTCCCATACCACATTGAAACTTTTGAAAATAATTATTATTTCAAAACCTTCATGTACATATAAATAAGTCTTTAAAATCATTTTGAAAGCATGGACATTAATTAATAATATTTAGAATGATAAATCGTTATAACATTTAAAATTATGATCTTTATAAAGAGTACCTTTCAAAAATTCTTAAAATTTTCATTTTGAAATCATTTAAAAGTCACATAATTATAAAATAAAACATCTACTTTTAAAATATTCTTATAAGATTGTATTGGAAGCTTTGACGATTTTATAACGGTGGTAAATAGCTGCACCCGCCGTATAAGTTAAAAAAACATTCTTACCTTAAATTTTTCGAATGGTATAAAGTGCCTTGTTTGGAAAATGACAGAACGATTCCATTAAAAACACATAAGGGTAAAATTACATTAACCCATATTCTTTTTAAATAGGAAAAATGTTTTGAAATACATTTCGATGAAACATGGATGTGGATGATAAAGAAATCCCAGTAGATTATTATGTATAAACAACCTTAGATAATGAAGAGATTGCGAAATAAACCCTTACCTTGTACTTTTCCTTGGTTGATGGTAGGTTAAACTCCTATATAATGGTGAAATAATTGTTATTAAATTATACAAGAATCATATACATTAATATGATATCATATATGATCTTTTAACATTGATTTGTTTATAATATCTTAGTATTATCGTTGTTTCGGGTGTTAACTTACTCGTTTTCTTTTATATGTTTTGTTACGTAAGACATGTTTTTAATGGATAGGTTGTATATTATTCATATCCATAACGATATAAAGTCCTTAAACATCATTTTTAAATCATAAAATGATAATTATACTTGAATGGATATGATGGAGAATGAATCTCTTCGCGTTCGTGGAAAAGGTAGTCCGTACGTACACACAAGCGACAATATTATTCTTTTGATATTAAAATAATATATAAATGGATGGCATATCATATATACAGAATAATTAAAATGTTATATTTTTTATTTACATGAGTTACACATCATTATTATACCCCTCCAAATAATAATATATTGAATAATAGTTACACCACGATGTGGAGACGGTAAGCCGTACGTACGCACGTATGGTGACATGTTATTCAAAGGGTGGACAGAATACTGAATATGGTTGTACCATAATTATATTAACATAAAAGTATATATAAGATACTGTAGTTATTATTTTAGAATGGTAACAACAAAGAATGAAGAAGTGGAAGAAGAAAAGAACTTGATAAGGGGTGGTGAAATCATTACCTCTTCTTCGGGTTCTTCCTTTTGATTTGATCAAAAGGGCTCCTTAGGTTGGAATTCTGATCAAACTAATACCTCTAGGTTGTAGTGAGGGTAGCTTATAGAGTATTTTGGCAGAGTTTGGCCGAACCAAAACGCTTTGAAGGTGTGAAGAAATGAGGAGGTGGAGTTCCCTTTTATAAGAGGGGTGAGGGGCACCTTTGGAAATGCTAGAAATATTAATTTATAATAAATTCATATTCTGTTTCTAATGGCTCCAAAGTTGATTATAAAAGGTTTATGGTTGGGATAGGTCGAGAAACATTCAACCAATATAATTTAGACAGGTTTGGGTTACTATATTAACCTTATCTTTTAGATTTAACACTTAGTTAATTAGTTTGAAACTTACCATGTCACTTTGTATTTTTATATTATATAGTTAATAAACATAATATATACATCCATGCGACCCCAAGAGGTCCATTAATGATACAACTATGATGATATAAGCCTCTTGGCTAATCCATAGATTTTTTGGAATTTAAAATCAATTAATAATATAATATTTGTTTTAAAAACTCTTTTATGTCAATTTTGACAATATTCAATAGTTGATTTTTTTGAAACTCATAACAGAATGATTACTTCAAAATAAGTCAATTAAATCAATACTAATATGTCATATTATCCTGTAAAATTATTTTAATTCATTAAAAGTCTCAAATTTTATTTATTTGGGTATTTATAATATCAATTATTTTAATTTTTCACTATTATGGTAATTACTGAATCATCATTGTGTCATTAAATTATTTAATGTCTAAAAATTACAAATAAGATATCATAATGTAATTAATGTTTTTATATTTCTAATGAATATTTATAGTCGAAAATCCAACATATATATACCTATGTAAAAATTGTTTTTCTAAAAGATATATGCTTGTGTCATTTTTGAATTCATTTTAACTTAATTAAAATAAAGTGTCCCTATCACTTACAAGTGGCACCATGGGGTCCCAAAATCGTCCCAATGTTGCACATGGTCAAACATATATCAACCAAGATGGTTAGGACACGTTTTAGGGTAATTGTTTATTATAATAATATTATTTTCTAACCCTTATTTACCAGATTTACCCATAACCATGGTAAATAAAATATTTACCGCAGTAATTATTCAAAATGGCTAAAAATAAAAGTTACCTATTTAAAAAATATGAAAATCCTGATTCCAAAAATGGAATCCATTTTTCTATATTCAAAACACAGAAGTGGCCGAAATTAATTTAAAATTAATTCCTGTTGTCAAAACAAAAAGCGTGTATTTAATATATAATAATTATCAAAAGATTGATACTTGTTTTTGTTTTGATTAATTGTGAAATTATTTTCAATGACCAACATTGTATTAAATGGTAAAAATATATTCTAAATATATATTAAAACCACTCAAATTCATAATTTATCACTATTGATTATTTTGATTAAAAAAAGTTGTTTTTAATTAAAATTTAGTAATTTTCACTATTCATCAAAATATTAAAGTTATCCGAAAAGTACCAAAATTTCACCCTAGGCTAATTTTGATATTTATAATCCAAAAATGAAGTCCATTTTTAGAGATAAAATTTATAAAATTTCAAAAAGTAGTAATTACTATTCATAACAGCTAGTTTGGTAAGTTATGGTGCACTTTAACTCGGTGTTGCGTGTAGTGCAAGTTATTGAATTATTTTGAAGAAATAACGCACTATGAAATCTTGGGGTGTTACATAACTCCCAAATATCAACATCCCAGATTTAAATTTCATGGGTTATGATATAAACGAAGAGTAATTCAACTATTTATATAATTTTAGAACCCAAAATGTTACAAATTTGTGTATCTTAATCACCATCAAAATATGGATTTGACATATCATCATGTAACTTTTTAATGGTCCTCATCATGTGATGAAAAACCGCATGAAACGATGGTTCATGTTTCATGATAGAATTGAATACCACCATTTATGGAATATTCAACGATATAACAAAACCATCATTCATGATTATTTGATCCTTTTACTTTCTATTTATATTTCCATTTTCATTCATTTAAATATGTTTGGACTAAAATATCATCATCATTTATCCCATGTACTAAAAAGGGACAACATATTCATCAAAATATTATTAAAAAATATATGGATTTTATCCACCTCTTGATACCACATATTCCTTATTTGGAAAAACCTAAAGAATTTCATGTTTACCATAATTAATCGGGATGGTAACATTTATTTTTTTATTTGGCATCATGACCCAAAATTATGTGAACATATTCATGATGTTTTTTGATATAAAAATCATTGATCATTGTTCATTCACTCAAGGTCTATATAACAAATGTTTCTGGATTATATAAACCCTTTGATAATATAAAAATATTCTAAAAAAACTCTAATCGAGTAGAAATATACAACTATTTTGAGAAATGTTCACTATGATTAGATTGATTAATATCTTCAGGCATCACCAATTTGATCATAGTCTGTCTCACCCACACTTCTATGTAGATCAAATCAACATTTCGACCACATTATTAGATCTAAAATAATATAAAAATTATGTCTAAAATAACACATAATATATTAACACTTATATAGATCTATTATGTGATTGGTTCCTCATTCACAATGGGTTTTCTATACATGTTTTTTATATAGATTACTAGACATTTTCTTTTGTAAAAGCTATATAACCATAATAATTAGCTACATTGGAATGCCTGGCCGGACCTAAAAATTCCCAATGAAGAATTCATGAAACTCATCGGTTTTAAAACCCAACAAGGGGATCCAATAAAAAAACGAGTCTTCCATTGTTAGATACACACAATACATGCTTTATGAAAAAATTAGAATTATAAATTGATTAATTAAAAAAAAATATGATTGAAACCCCATAACGGTAGTCCAATGAAAACTTATAGTCATTTCATTATATGTTTCCCTCATAAGAATATTATGAAAAATATAGGTTGATAAAATAAAATAATCAGTGATTGTGGGAACAAAAATTTTCCCCTGTAAAAGGAATGTTGTGGTCACTAAAAACATAGGCTTAAGAAAATCTCAAAGTATTCTTTCATTTTCCCTTCAATGGTATATCAATCTAGATGATTAATATGAAATGCATAAATAAATAACTCAAAGGTATTTGAACAATTTGGAACATTATAATCAAAATTATAGGATCCCAATTTTTGATCCTCATCACATTGGTTCATATAATTTATAATTTTATCAAATATACTAACAATAGTGTCATGAAGATGATATTTACTTCTAAACTAATCTTCAAGGAACCCCATGGAGGAAATAATCAATCTAACTATATAAACTCTAGTGTTATAATATTTCTACCAATACCCATCCATGAGAAATTCTACTAAGGAAAAAATTCAGAAAATTGGGTCAAATCTAGTTTTGTATAGATGGTATTTGTGTTTAAACCTATCAATGAGGTATGCCATTGAGTCTACCATTTCGACTCAAACATTTTTGGACCATTTTAATCATTATCCAATACACATTCAATTTTCAAATGATTTTAAGATATATTGGTGATATTTTCTTGAGATCCAAATATTATTAGTTAGTGATAATACATGGATATAATAGTTTAATGAGATTAATATTTTAGGAACACTAAATTTAAATTTTTATGATTAAAAACTAGAGGATAGTCTACAAGTTGATTTTTCTCACTATAAAAATAGGAATCAATTATCTTTCAATATGTTAGATTACATGAGTTGAAAACATTTTTCAATATCTGATAGAGAACATTGAATGATCCTTGGAAGTACTCTAATTTGTTGAATTTTTCATTAATTAATGAATTATTTTAATCAATACTCGCAACTAATTCACATCTACTTTCACTTTTTTCCTCGGTCTCCATAGTGGTTTCTTGTAAGTACACATTGAAATTTTTTAATTTATTTTAATATTACTGGAGATCTGTAGTATGAGTAGCCACTATGTTATAAAGTCACAATTATTTGGTATAAAAGTGATTAAACTTCCTCATATATTTCACTATAGATTTCTCTTCATGGATAACACTATTGAATCTGTTTATATCCTTCATCTAAGTTTCTATATTCTATGGATTGATTAGAACATCATGAATGAGTGCGTGAATTTTATGATATTTTAATCATCCCTCAAAATATTTATATAATATGTGTATATGTATTATAGACATTTACTTTATGACTTTTAACTCAGTTTTAGAAATTATAGAAGTAACATATTGTCCATAAGAATTCCTGATAGCTTGGCCATTAATAGAAATTTTAGAATGTGCATGCTGAATAGTTTCAATTTCCATTATAAAACATAAAATCAATTTCATAAGAGAGGATACATATTGTGGTATAGGTACATTTGATATTTCAATATCCATCACTTGGCTTCATCCATCAACTATCTTATCTAAGTAAATCACCCCCTGGTGGATCACAATCAATCGATAATGAATAATAATGACATCAATGTGGTCAATATCATTGATCATTCACACAGAGCCTTCAATGTCCTTGATGTTAATGGAATTTGAAGATGATGTATTTTCATATTGTTTATACTTCTTAGTCACGAGACCATGTAGTTTGATGATTATCTTCAAGGTTGAATCACAAAGTTGGTTTTTTTGTAGTCCATCACCTCCTTATTTTAACGATCCTAAACCCTGTTTATTATGTTACTAATGAATTTTAGGTCTTTTGAAAGTAAGCTATTTTATATCCAAACTGATAAGAATTATTAATCCTTGATATTACCACGAAAACCCACTACATGTGTAAGGATCTTACATTGTAAAACATTACATCTGACTAAGAAGTTCAAGAGACCTATTGTTAGTGACATCATATAGTACTCCAAGTGACCACATGTACGATTAAATGATCATGTGTTAGATGAGTGAATTTTTTCTAAGCCATGAACTGACCTTGAATTGAAATTTATTTGAACACATGTGTAATGAAACTAATTCTCATTTAATATCATGTAACTACATGAAGGATTCATCCTACTATATGACAAATTGTGTTACAATGTGATAGTTGAGTTGAATTTTATCTATGTTTTAACTAATCATGTGTGTGAATTATACTAACCACAAGAACAAAAGAACCTACAATGGAATTTTTTGAACCTAAATCATGATGATATTAACCGATTTCATGAAGCGATGTATATAACACATTATGAATTAAATTGGAAAAATGATGAAAAGAAATGTCTGCATGAAAAAATCCAACCAAATGTGCCATGTGAACATGTCAAACGACCATTTTAAGTAACCATTGGCTAATATATCCATGTTTTTAGTGAATAAAAACTGATACTTTATAATTTAATAGGTGGGTATTATCAAATATTAAAGGGATATATTTTTTATCAATAATTAAAACATCATGGAATTTAATAATATATTGTGTATAATGTTTAATGAAGGAATATCATAAAATAGAGAGTTTAGATACAATATATCATTAATGTTTAATAGAATCTCATGGTTATGTAGAGATGATGAACATGTTTGTGCTTCTGAGAAAGGGTGATATTCTAAAATGTCTCATTGAACATTCTTCGATAGATTATTTTTCATAAATCAATATGAAAAATCAATTAATCCTTTTGAAAAATAGATTCAGATACATATGTTCAACCATATATAATCAGATGGAGCTACATTAAATCTTACCAGAATCTATTATTTGATATTTCTATTCTTGATTTTAATTTTAGTTGTGTATATTATAATTTATTTATTTGTTAACCTATAATATTTTATTATGTTGGATAATTCTATAAACTCTCCCCTAAAATATTTTACATATTTTAGCCCACATAGAACAACAGAAGAGGCCATGTTTACTAGAATTATCGAGGGATGTTTTTTTATAAAACCTAATCCAAATAATTTATTATATGATTCATTAATAAACTACATGGTGTTGGGTTATTTACATGTGGAGAGGTCAAGGTCTCGAATTGAGACAAACCATCTTGTCTTTATTACACTATTTGTTTTATTGTTTTTTCGATCATTTTTTGAAAACAGATCTATTACAGATTTGATAACTATAAATGAAAAACATTATTTTTACAATTATCTTTTATTTATGTCTTATATACAATGCTTGATACAATTAAATCTATTTCAATATTTTAAAGTGTCTTAATTGTGTTATAAATGAGCCATGTTCTAACTGTTGAGAAGCGTTTTTAAATATCAAACAATATACCTCTACTTTTTTTTGTTAATATAGTTATTTTTTATAAATGTTTATTTTGATTTAAATAGAATTGAAAAAAATTAAACAGAAACAGAATTCCCACCCCCCTGAGTTGTCTACTTCAACCAACATTTGTTATCAATGGGATTTATTTGTTCTATTTTCTTACTTTCTTGATCAATTTGTTTTTCCAATATTATTTTAATTTCATTTTATGTTTTATATTATATTATATATTCTTTGTCTAATGGTTATATCACCAAATTATTGACTTCTTTTAATGGTAAAAACTACTATCTAAGGATAAACAACAAAAATGCATTTTCATAGAATGGGATTTTGAATTTATGGACCTATAAAAATATATAAAAGCCCAAAATTACTAATTTTTTTTATTGATACTATTAAATCTATTTATGATTAAAAATATAAATATTTGATTTATTTATTCTTCTCATTATGTGAATATATATTTATTAAAATATTTTCATGTCAAGATACTTATGTGTTATGGAGTTACCTCTCTCTATATTATGGAGGATATTATAATGTGATGGAAGTGTTATTAAATTCATATACTATCAAGCATAAAACTTTTAAAATGAATCCATAAAAATCTATTTCTAACATGTACCATATATGTTAGGAAATCATAAACACTATGATTACCTTTGTAAAATTAATGAGATAAATATCTCATGTGATGACACTATTAAGATTCCTAAGATATCAACAGATGTGTATTGGAGATTATATTTGATAATCATGTGACATCCACAAACATCCAATGGAAAAGATTGATGGAAACTCCTAATGTGTGTAGAATAAATGAATGTTAATAATGAAGAATATGAACCCTAAATAATAATAGTTTATTTCAGTATTTGTGAATCAATTATGATGGAGAAACTAAATTTATTTAGTTCAAGTGAGTTTTAATTATCTTTGGATAGTGTTAATTAAATGGCTCACAGAGCCATGAATTTTAAGAAGTTATATTGGAAGTGTAAATTATTCTCAAAAATTGATTATGGAGGAAATTATTACAATCATGGAATGTATATAAAAGAGTGGAAAATTGATGATAGTTCAAGAGAAATAACATGCTAAAATTTAAAGGTATATGTTACAAAAAAGTAAACTATCCAAAGATAATATATATGAAAGGGTATAAAGAATAAGGAAAATGCAAATGAAGGGTATACAAGCTACTTGTAGAACCTCCAAGGATACCTTAATTGATATTGACATGAACATATAAGACAAGAATGATCAGGAATAAAAATATTTATAATAAATATATCTATGGTATCAAAAACTATTTTTATATATCCTATTCATATTTATAATCTTTCTATAACTGAAAACAATAATTATTATGAAACGATAATTGATTATTTATGTGAATAATGTTGTATGATTGAATATTATTTCAATGAACTAAAGGATATAAATAAAATTTTAAAGAAACTTCATGTCATATCTGTTTATGTTAAATATGAAATCTCAATGGAAAAATAATATAATGACACGCTACTCAATGAAACTAGTGATCAATAATTATAAAACATGAAACTCTAAAAGGTATCAATAAATATGAAAAACTGTTATAGAATCATTGAACATGACTCTAGGTAATGAAACCACACCCATGAATACAACTTGGATGTGTTAGAATCTTGGATAGTGAAAATTTTTCAAGAATAAATTGGTTCTTATGTAATGATCATTTAACTCTACAAAATATTATTCATCATATGGACCAAATAATGTTTTTATTTCTGTAATAATTTTTTAATAATAAACCTATTGACTATATATTTATTCCGAAGGATTTTATTAGTATCATTTCGAGACCCATGAAGATGTGGATACAAAAATCATTTCCAATTTAAATTTTTGAAGAAATACTATATGAAGAGTACCTGTAAAAACATCAGTTATATAGATAGAAGATGATCCATACACATGAATGGGGACTACTAAATCCTTAAGAAAAATTATCAATTTATAAGGTGTACATTCCAATATTTGTTAAATCAAAAAGGAAAAATAATCAAACTCTATCAATTCATTAATTATAGTATTGTTATAATTTTTAATTTAGTTTTTATTGATGAAATAAAAATACAATATTTGTAGTTTCTCATAATTATGTTATTATTATTATCATTTTTAAATTGATAAAAATAAATGAAAATTTTGGGATTA
This sequence comes from Viscum album, assembly GCA_963277665.1. Classification (NCBI taxonomy): domain Eukaryota; kingdom Viridiplantae; phylum Streptophyta; class Magnoliopsida; order Santalales; family Viscaceae; genus Viscum; species Viscum album. The sequence continues at coordinate 1,872,782,461 of OY728159.1, forward strand.
ACAACATGATTTAGATTTTACTAACCAGTGTAATGACAATTTTTATTCTATATTGTTGGATTCTATATTATCTCAAAATGTTTCTTATTTAAGATTCCTTCATAAAAAATATTGTATATGGAACATGGGACTAGGACACTACAATCAACACTCACATAAAAATTTATTAAGAAATAATTAGTTAAGGATCATCAAGAATAGTAATTAAAAAATACAATGATTGTAACCCATGAAAAAGGAAAACAACATATGATTTAAATCAAACCAATGAAATATTTTTCAATATATGAACCCCTTGAGTTTGTTCATATGGACTTCATTGGACCATCTCAAGTTTCTATCTTGAATGGGAACATATATATGTATTTCCATATAGATGAATTTTCTAGATACACGTACTTATTTTTTCTATCTCACAAGAATGATTTTTGTTCTAATTTTGTGAGTTTTAAAAAATATTAAGAAAATATTTGTGGATTTGTAATTAATATGAAAAAGAGTTATCATTTTACTGATATTAATAAATCATGACTTCAAATATTTATGTTCACAACATGGATGCAATCATAACTATTTTCTTCTAATACTCCACAATATAGTGGATTTAAAGAAAGAGTTAATAGAACACTTCACGACATATGCTGAACAATTCTCAATGAGTATGACAAGAAAATATATATTTGGATATAATTTGTAAATATATCTTTCTTCTATATCAATAAACTTATTGTTATACCACTTTTAAAGAAGAATCTGCAAGATTTATAGAATGGGAGAAACCAAAGGCCAACTACTATAATGTTTGTGGTTGATTTGTATTTATTCACAACACAAAAAAGATTTTAGAATAGTTTTCATGGAAGAGTGATAGAGTAATATTCCATTTTTATTCAACAAATAGTAAATCATATAGGGTGTCCAATAAAAGGACCAATGTTTTGGAACAATCATTATAAGTAAAATTTAATGAAAGAGAACAACATGATCCAAATATTTCTATTGAACTCCTTGATGATGATCGCTAAAATTCTGAATATCACTACATCAACCATGTTTATGGATTGTTATGTTAATCCTTCTAATGAAATGGAACATAGTAAAAAGTAACTATTTCAATTGTGAAAGGAATAAGATGAAGTACAGGGTACTTCAAACCCTATAGGTGTCAGGAATCGTATAGACTATCCTTGAGATACTGCAGATGTAGATCTAGAATGAGGAACTCAAATTTGATATTCTCTTAGAAATTATGTCGAACATCACACTTTCTTATCACAACATGAATTTAAAAACATCACTAATGATATAAATGATGAAAATAAGGTAGTTTCTACAAAATAAGATTCAAATAAGTTTGAAAGAAATAATCTATGGGAACTAGAAGAAAGATATAATGTCTTCATTACAATTGAAACTAAGTTGGTATTTAGGAACTTGGTTTATGATTTTGAAACTATAGTTAGAAATAAAGATATAATCTTTTCATACACACACATCCAAGAGAAATTTATTAAGTATGAATAATATTTTCACTAATAGTAAGACACGTACCATACACGACCATGTTCCCCTACATGGGTTGTATGTCCATGTACATGACCACAAAAGTTGTGGATGTACATAGATTGTACACTAATTACATTGCATGTAGTCCTAAAAAGTCATATTTTGTAAACATGAAGTTTCAATGGAATGTGTTCATTGTACCACATGTTGTGTGACTAGGATTTCAAAACGGAAACCCCTATAATTAGAATGAAACAACTTTTTCTCCACATTTAAGAATAAATCAATCCCATGTGGATTTTTAGAAGTTATATTAAGTCCTGAAAACAAGAATGATATATATTTATATGTATTTTTGGGAAAAAATTATTACTTCTTTCATTTGGGTCGAATCATCCATATCGTCGCCTATTCTAACCTTCCATAGAAATCATAGAGCGGTTTGGGTCCAACTGTGCTCTGTAGTATTATCTCTCATTTTTTCCTCTCTCTCTTACTCCCAACATATCCCCTTCATCCATTAACCAAGAAGAAGGATAATCCCCTATGTATTTTACAAGATAATACATGGTATAAAATAAAAAAATGAATAAAAGAAAAGGGTGAAAAAAAGATAAAGAAAAAGGGGCTCGACCATAGCCCTGATGCCCCATGTGCGTATATGATTCAACTAGAAAAAACAGTCATTCTGAACTCAATAGTGGATAGGGGATCTCGATTTTAATCTATATTTAAAAAATAACATGATTAAACTTCACAAATAAATAATATTTAACTAATTTTAATATTAAATATTAATTATTCCATGAAAAATCTAATAGATCAGAATACGACATAATCATGTACTAGGGCATGTACCCTATTCTAGGACAAATACAGGGGTCATTAAAATTATCTGAGATAAACTGCTTGGGGGTAAATAACCTTTCATCCTTCAAAATTATCTTAAATAATAAATACAAATTTCCACTCAATTTCATAGTTTAGAAAAATCTAGGTCTTTAAAAACACTACACCACAAACCATATATACCTTAAAAATCTGTGGTGCTCAAATAAAATCAATGATTTCACCCTAGGTATCTACAAAACTACTATAAATTTACCATCCCATATCCTATCTATCAATGTTTTATAGTCTCCAAAATTAGTGATATTCAATCTTGACTAATATGATACATCCCACCATAAGAGTATCATTATAATTTCCTCAAAACTAAAACTCATGATTAATGTCCCAAACTCCATCTATCACAGAAAAATAATTGTGTGGAAACAATCAATCATTTATGAACACTGACCTAGAATATCAAAACATCATATGTGACAACTTTTGGAAAAAAATTCCACTATAATTAACAAAATTAAAAATCATAAAATTGAGAACCACTCTCAAATGACCAATGTTGCACTCCCTACTACATGTCTTACCTTAAAGTACTCATACAATGTAAGGACATCATTTTTTTGTAGAAATCATGTACAAAACCTCCAAATACATGCCTATTATCATATTTTTACAAAACCAGGATTCAACCAAATGTTTCATACCACCACACCTTATCATCTATTGATGTCTAATATACCACTATGGGACATCTATAATCTCATCATGAGTCCTGAAAAACCATTCCCACACCATTTCATTGAATCACATTCGTCCTTGGTTATCAATTGGAAACACACTAATTTAAGATTTAGATGGTACTATATGAAACCAACACATGTTGTTCCTATCCCACCAAACACAGTGGGTGTACAATCCTATATAGCCCAGTTCATGGCCTGAATCATTATTTCATGAGTCGTCTATCAACAAAACCAATTTGACTATTTTTATGGTATATCCCTATCATTAAACAAACAACTCTTCCAGAACACATGTTGAGAACCAAAAACCTCTCCCATCCCTTTATTTAATCCAAAACCTTATAGAACGTTATGTTTTTTTAAAAAAATTAAATCACTAACTACATGTCCATAGATTAATATGATCATAAACTAGAATAGTTATACCAATAAAATACAATATTTATATATAATAAAACTTATTTATTCCTCATAAACCAAAGGCATCATATTTCATATATCTCAAAGCATGAGAACCTCTTATCCATTAATATCTACATGAAAATACAACCAAGCTCATAGAAAAATTGGAATATGCAATCCCAGGGAAACCAGCATCGTTGGTTTCCTTTATTTGAAACCAAATACAAACTTAAAAGGATTAAAAATATATATAATGTCCTCTATGTCTCTCACTTAGACCATCCAATCATGTATCCAGACCAGTCATGAAGTTATACATCATGTCCAATAGGCCTCTCACAAAAGAACCATGACATCAAAGACACCTATAAACTCTCTCTAAAATAAGTAAAAACTAAATGGCGTTTAGTATATCATCATACTATGAGGATAAAAAAATAACAACATCTGTTCCGTTAGGTATTTTTCAATTCCATGTTTATGTGGAAAACACTCTTTACATTGTAATTGGAATCCCATTTAAGTACTTCCCATTAATGTCTCATAACAGAGTGAGGAGTCTATATTCTAAAACATTTAATTAATTACCCTCTAAACTTTAGCATACTAGGCCATATTCATATTTGAGCATCCTCAATTGATATTACTCCATAGTGGGTCATGATATCATTTATATGGAAGACACTATAATGACTCCCACTAGTGATTTATATAAGGTAATACATCCTCAAAGTCCTCATCCACCATAAATTTTTATGTATCGATTAGAATCACAACAAGATAATCAGACTAGATAAATAGAAGAAATGGTTAGTTATATAAAACATCATAGTAACATATATTGTAAAATTACATTTAGGTAATTATGAATATTTAGTTATCTACACATGGAAAGAATACACCCACAATGGGTCTATTGAAGATGAATTTGTAACCCAAGTCAACAAGGTTCTCTTAACGGTCCAACTCTAATGATTTTCATTACCCTAACAATGTATTTGATTGTTTATGATAAATTAATCACCCTTTATTACCAATCAAGGGTCGAAGCACCTTTGATGATGAAGGTACTGTATTGGAGTCATCATCGCCATCTTACATCACAATATAGTACACATAACCAGATATAATGGAATATATTAGGGTGTTCTAGTTGAGTATAATTATATGAATAAAAATATAAGAAAACATTATTTAAAGTTTTTTTGAAACCTTAAATAGTTTACCTCTATCCATATAAATATATATAACACAATAGTAAGACTATAACATGTCATGAACCGTCCTAGATAACCTAGTTCATTGATTCTCGAGCTGACATTGACAAAGAATAAAGGGAATTACTAATACCCATGGGTTTGCAACTTGAAATTGGAATCATACAAGATAAAACCACGACTTTGTTTACCACCTAAACAGGGGAAAATGGATATAAGTCAATATTCTCAAAATTAAAATCCATAGGAATACTAGTTAAATTTGTAAATTAGTATAATGAAATCTCTATAGTATAACAATAATATAATGAAAAATATACCAGATAAAACTAAAATAAGTAAACAAACCATTTCCCAAAGTAAAAAGTACTATAATACCAAAGGATCATCAAAAACTACACATAAGCGGAACATTTTCACTTTCTCTAACATTGAAGAAGGAAATCTAAAACACATGTGGTGAAAGGTATAATGTGACCTAATATCCAGGTAGGGTCCCACCAATTGTTCTATAATAATATTCCATAGATGAAACCCAAGTCTTGCATGAAATTTTTATTTATAATATGCATGTCATTAGAAATCTAAATTAAAAAAATGATATTCATTTCAATTTTTGTAAACATTTAAATCATTGTTTTAGGTAATCATTTTTTTAGAAAATAGTATATTTAAATCAATAGGGATTTTATATAATAGTTTTATAATAGTGGAATATATATAAAAATAATTGAAAAGGAAAGAGAAAAATTGTTCTATAAACATTGTAATATGTGTCATAAAAAACATGCAACATGGTCATATCCACTGAGGTATGATAGGGTTATGGGATCCATAGAAATAGAAATATATGACCCTCCAAATTTACACACACATCCTTCAACCAATGATAAATATTAATCATCTTCACCTCAATGAGGATAAGGTATTCTATACTGGGTAATTATTAGTGTTTTAAAGAATCATTACGTTGTTAGGGAATTACCATCCTAGATTACTTTTCATAAATAAAACATTAATTATCTAGGCTATCATGTTCCCAATAAATCAATCAGTCATGGGAGAATAATTTTAGACCATTTTAAAATAATATTCCCATCCCTCTAGTTTCAATATTCCGATTATAAATTGAAAACCAGAAAAATAAAATTTTATAAACTAATGCCTTTTTAATATAAAAACAATAATTATTTATTATCAAATCAATTTTATCTAATTTTATCAAAATCAATTTACAGATTCTATAAAATTTAAATCTCACACCAATTTACAATTCTATTTGAAATAGAAGTTCTCCCAATTTATCCTTCTAAATTAAATCAAATTACAATTAATAAAAATTGGGTTTTCAAAATTTTAATTTGAAATAAATTTATTTTAATTTTTTAAAATCAATGGTTTATAACATGGAATATATCAACAAAACCACTAGCCTTGACATAAAAATCTTGTATCACAACACAAGTAACATGAAAATTTCATGGAAACATAGAAAAATGAATAAAAAATATATTGAATATAAAAAAATAATAATTTTATATCCAATAATAACTAACAATATAACAAACTCTATGAAAGATATATATAGGGAGCATGAGAGAATGAACGAGATAAGAAATCTTATAAGAGAGGAAGTGAAGGAAGTTTGTTAAGCTTTCATCCTGCTCGTAATATGTTTAGAAGATTAATAATGGTTTATTAAGAGATCCAAAGACCTAATAAGATAGCCAATGTTGATTTCTATTGAGAATGGGTTCATATGGGGGAGGTGGGAATGGGAAAATTTCAAACATTTTTCAGACATAAAAATGTTGGTGTGCAATTTTTTCTAGTGGGGGCCACATGGTTTCCCAAACAGTTCACCTTAACTTTTCCCCCTTATTTGAGGTGAATGGTTTCTACATAGTGGGTGAATGTTTTTACAACCGATGTTCCAACTATGAAAACAATCATTATTAAATTTTTCATGGTTTCCACTAGGTGGGAACATAATTTGCGAAAAACACAAAAAATCATGCACTTCACAAAAAGATTCAAAAAATGTAAATATTTACTTGATTCATCGCTAAATGAGACAAAAACAAATAATGGTCAATAATAAGAGACAACGAATACCTGTAAATCGAAATATGATATTACAACCTCCAAACCAAAGAAGATTTATATCCCCTGATAGTTTTTCAAAAAAAATCTCCTTGTTAAAATGATTATGCCACTACTCTTACAATAGTGACTATCTCTACCAAGGCCTGAGACTATAAAAAATTGATTCTAAATAACTAAAAACAATTATCATGATGTACCTTGCTTTAAGAATAATCTATCCTAATTGGATGCTTAGTCATGCATAAATCAGGCTCGACATCAAGATTCATCATGCTCAGAATGTGATAAGGATCAGAAAGATACATTCATAGCTATGATACATGAATAATTTTTTGTAGTGATGTAATCTATGGATGTGGTGCTATGTGATATGTAATATTCCACACATAATCAACAACCTTAAAGGCTCCTAGAAAATGAGGATAAATATTTCCTTTCAATATAATATGTAGATGAACCAAATAGTGTGAAAATTTCAAGAACACCGAGTTAAAAATTGAAAACTACAAGGGTTACCAATGATGATCTGCATAAGACATATATAACATCTATTTATTTAAAATTCATTGGTTAGTAGAAGGAATCATTACTATAATCTCTTGAACCAGGAACATTGTAACCATGAAAATTTAACTAATATTAATCCAACACAATGGATATTTACACGGCCTTCCCTATAGGGCCACAAAAGGATCCATAATAATTGATGAATAAAAACTAATGCTATACTAAACCACAAAAAAATCCTCAACTGGTCACCCAATGCTCTAACAATGCCTTGAATTCTTCCACAGGAATATCCTAATGAATCTATATATGTCTTTCTATTTTTTCCATCAATCTCTGATGGTATGACTTACTGTAATGAACCTGATATCCTACTGTATCCTAAAGGCCTTTCGAGAAATGATAATAGAAACATGAAACTCTATTAGAGAAAATTCAATTTATTACTCTATGAAAATAAAAATCTCACTCAATTATAGATTTATAATCTCATAAACCTTGTTTGTATCAAGAATTGGTAATATGTAAGCTGATTTGGTCATCCTTGAATCACAACCCATATCATATTGTTATATCTCTATGTATGAGGCAAGACAAAGAAAAATTACACAAAAATTTCATCCTAATTACAGGATAGAACTGGAAGAAGCTTAAGAAAAACTAATGGTCTATGTTTCTCAACCATGACATGTTGGAACATTTAACAAAGATAGACAAAATTAAAAATTCTACTTCTCAAATATGAACACCCGAATCATCTTCACTCTCCATAGAAATTAATTGTTGTTCATGGGTGAAAAAAACATATTGAATTATGAAAATCCACCATCACATCCTTCATTGACACTCATGAGTCCAAAAAAAATTCTAAAAATACAGAACATCCCTTATATATATTGGTTAATATAGAATAGTCTCCCACTATAAAGAGAGTCTCTAATACCATGTAACTCATATTCTTGCTCATGTTCCTCAAGAATCATCTCAAGAAGAGTGTACTTAAACATTACACTGGCCTACACAACCTCAATCATTTTTTCTCAAAAAAAATATATAACTATGGAAAAAGAGGCATTAATTTCCACTCATACAATTATTTTTTTGGTGTCCTATGATGGAAATTTCTTCTCATATAATCTGAAATGATATTTGATTTATCGGTGGTAATGTATTTGTGAAAATAAAAGGTCTATATGTACTCCACCCAATTTCTCTTAAGGAGATTCAACAATTTTTTAGGGATGATATAACATTGTATCTTCTAGTAAAAATATATGCTAAACAATTGTACATAAAGGAAATGTCACCAACTCATAATCACATCCCTCACAAAATAAAGTTCATAGTCATGGGATGGATAATTATTCTCATGTATCATAAGATACTGAGGTCCATAGGCTACCACATGATCACCCAATATAAGAACACAACCCAAACCTAAACCTAATGTATTAAAAAATACCTCATTGTGATGCATGACCTCTAAATGTGTCAACACTGATGAATAAGTCAAAATAATTTTTAGTTCAGCAAAAAATCAGGCATTTTTCATCATATCAATGATTTACCCCCTTCTACGTGGGAGATGATGTTGTATAGAACGACATTGAAAAATCAATTACAAAATGATGATCATATAAGTCCAGTCCTATGAATCTTCATTTCATGAAATCATTTCACAGTTGTTCCAATTCCATAGTAGATTTCACCTTTTAGGGATCCCCTGAGATAGCATGTTCTGACAACACGTTTCCCAAGAACATAAATTCCCAAATCCCAAAAAAATCATTTCAATAGAATTTTCATAACGTCAGTGATTTTTCAACAATTATTGAATTAATCTAAAATAATCCACATGATCCACCTTTGAAATAGAGATAATATGGACTCCATCGAAAAAGGCCACCATGAAAATACCCAAATAATCATGAATTATCTACTTCATAGAGCCATAAAGACTGCATGATCATTAGTTAGACTAAATGTTATGAAAATGTGGTCACAATTATCATACCTTCTTTGATGTTTATTTTTTTGAATGTCAGATTATTTTATTCTGAACTGCTGAAAAACAGATTGAAGATCAATGTTCAAAACCAAATTCACCCCTTCCAAATGATCAAATAGATCATAAATATGTGGCAATAGATACATGTTCTTTACCTTGTTTCAGTTTTTTTTGTAATAAACATAATGTTGAAGTGACCCATTATCTTTATTAGCAATGAAAATAGACACCGCCCATAGTGACACAATAGGGAATAACCAGGATTTATCAAAAAGAACATCCAACCACAATTTTAAATAATTATTTTTAGTTGGTTCGATGCGGTTAGATGGAATAGATAATGCCTGAGAATCGGGTAGTAAATGAAATGAAAACTCAACCTCACATACTGGTGTAAAACAAGATATGTTCGAAGGGAAGACAACATGGAACAAGATGAAAATTGGGGGGAGGTCATCGCTTTAGGACTGTCTTTTCCAATCAGAAGAAACATCTTTTATTTTTTTCCCCAACACTGGATAAGATGGTCCCTCTCTACTCGACCTTGCATACCATTCCCCCTAAATGATACGCTACACCCCATCATTTTCAAATTAAATAACCCCAACATTGATGGAAATAAATATGGGATTTATTAGCAATGATCCAATCCATCCAGAATATCACATCAAGTGGATTCATTTTGAGAACCTGAAAATTACTGGAAATCTCAATCCTTGATTAAGAGAAGACAGAATAAAATCTATATATAATTTCTTCTCTCTTTATTTTAAGGGTGGTAGTAAAGTTCATCACATAAGATAAAATTTACATATGATGATTTTAGTAGATACATAATACATGTTGAAATAAATAAGTAAGATGCCCCAATATCCGATAAAGCAGCCATTAATGATGAAGAAATAGTGATGGTACCATCATAGTCATTGGCCCATATATTATTAATCTGGAGAATCTTAAACTACATGATGAATCTTAATTTCAGATCCTTGTAGCTAGAACACCATTATTCAAGATGCATTTGATTTTACTATAGTACTTTGGGTTGTTGATGATCCCATGTCACTACATGGAGCATAAATAACACAACATTTCATCTAGAAGATTCAAAATAGTCAGTAGGAACCATATATTTTTGGAACCTCATGGAAAACAAAATTTCATTTTATAGCATTTCAAAACTAGTAGAAAATTGATGTGAATCTTCCCAGTATAACACATGTTTTATAATAACCCTATTATTGAGAAAAATAATACGAGTTATGATGATTTATTTTCCCCCAGGAATAAACTAACATCAACGGGGAAAAAAGGTACTCCCTTTAACCCTATTTATCAACTAAAGAATGAACAACCATTCAAACAAAATCCATAACCACAATATAAGAATTGATCATCCACAGGAGGACCTAAGAATGAATATCATGATAAAGATAAATCTCAAATCATCGACTCCTCATATTTTCATTTGATATTATCTCATGTAAAATCCATACATGCTTAGTAAAGAAGATTTAATATTCCTTAATGGACCTATCAATATACTCAAATTTGAAGAACTTGAGAGCTTTGTCCAACAATATATAATCAAGTTAAAAATTGTTAATGAAAAGAACCATGATGTCCTTCCACTGTAATTCCTCGTGATTTATCATCATAACAATCGTCGTCCACCATCTTCTACTAGGTCCTTCCATATTGTAGGTGACACATTTCTCTTTGGTTGAATTAGGAATTTCAATTAAATATAATAAATTTTCAATTATCATAAACCATTAATTAGGCTCTTGAGTATCATTTGATTATTTGATCTATAGTGGATTCTTGAATTGGATCTCATGATCATGATTCCTGAATCCATCCATTTGTGGTTCTATTATTGGAGCCTAAATGGGAATGAGTCTAAGTGTATCTTATAGGTATTGGACAACATGTATGATCACATAAACTACATTTGGGCCACAATGAGTATTTTATCAATATGGTGTATTTGATGCTTCCTCATATATCTGACTCATATGTCTTTTTATAGGCATGATGCTACTTAATATAAACAAAATACAAGGAAGATGTCAGAAATTACATGCATTATCACTCAAACTAGTGAAAAAAGGAAATTTAATACCTTAAAATGGATACAAAATATTTGGATTTCAAACCAACCAAATCAAAATTAATTAAACTATACAAATGAATCTATAAGATGATATTCACATACCACCCATGGTGAAATAAGGCTCATTGTGATGACTGTCGTCCAATCACTCATAAGAAAATTCATTATCAAGTCCCGATAGTATCTCAATCCATATGATGACATTAAAAGAATATTCTAACCCTACACCTATGATAACAAAATGTTAAGAACCATCCCAGATAACCTGCTAATATGATATCGGATCAGACACTTCCATAGATTAAAAGGCCTTTTCGGTCCCAAGAGGTTGGTGACTAGCACCTGAAATAGTACAAGATAAAACGTGGAATATTTTTTCGACATAAAAAAGATAAAAGAAATATATTGAAATTAGTATTATCAAAATTAAACTCCACAGTGAAAAAAAATTTAGAAGTCAATTGTTATAATATTACTGAAATAGTAATAAAATTAACCAAAAAATGTCAACATCACACAAAAACAGATAATCATCAATAGTCCCAAAAGAATGAACAATACAAACCTCAATGATTATAAATTACCACTTCCGTTTTTTTATATTTATTCATTCTTGGAAGAAGTAAATCTATAAACATTAAAATGAAAAGGTTTGGTGTGAGCTAAATAGATTATAGGGTCTCACCAAGTGTTCCATAAAAACATAAATAAGAATAAAACTAAATTATTCTTTCAAATTTCAGGTAAAATATGCATGGAAGTGCATTTGATACTAAAACATGGTTTTCATTTAAATTTATTGATTAAATTCTAAAAATTTATTAGTAAAACGTTTCATTTTAAATTTTTTATATAAATTGGTTGACATGTGTAAAATAGTTTTACAGTAATGGAATATATGTCAAATTAATTCACAAGGCATGAGTAAAACAGTTTTATAACATTGGAATATATATTATAAATATAAAAAATAAGAAAAAATTTCATCTTTAATATGTTATTATAGTTACATGTTATGGGATCCTCAAACACTCAAATTTGTGATCACATTAGTGTTAATACATGTCTCTGGGAATTGGACAAAGGGGAATTATCTTTATCTGTTCAATGATAATGATATAATAGACAAGGGTTTTTAGGGTTTTAAGGAATTAATAGATTAATAGGGAAGTAACAACCTGGTGTGTTTGTCTCAAATTACTCACTAATTACCCAAGCTTTCATTTTTTAAATAAATTAATCAATCAAGGAAAAATAATTTCAAAACAGTATAAAATATAGTTATCCCTTTCTTAATTCAATATTCAAATTTCCATTGAAAAAACAAGACTTGGATATTCAATCAATTCATTTCGATTTCAAGGTAACCCCAATCACTGGTTCTTATAAGATCATTTTAATTCGTTTTTCTCTCAAAATCAATTCAAAAATAAATATTCAAAACTTCCATGAGATTCAAATATCAAAAAAATTTACAATTAATATCTAATTAGGAATAATTTTCAAAATATTATTACCATTTTAAATCAAATAAAAATTCATATGGAATTGGTATCAAATAAAACATATTTAGGTAGATTTAATTTAAATCCTTCAATAAAACAGTTTAAAACATGGAAAATCTAAACAGAACAACCTTTATAAACATGAATACCACGTATCACAACACCCATAATGGAAAAAACTGACAAAGAACATTTAAAATACTGGTCAAGAAATAAAACCTATATTTAAGATAAAATATATTATATATCCATAAAAATATAGATGATCTAACAAACCCTAAGGTGGTAATATAATGAGATTATGTGATTGAAAGAGATAATATATATTACCATAGCAGAATCAAACAAAATTATACATGATTTAATCCACCTAAAAATAGGTTATGAGGATCTAGAATGTGATCATGGTTGCTCTAAAGAGAAATGAAGATGTCAAATATCGAGTAATGAAAGTGATAGTTCTTATGGGATTACAATAATTGTTATAAAAAATTAATCAAATATAGAATGGTTCATGTGCACAGTTTCCTAATGTGGGCCTTATAGTTTTTCAAACAGTTCACCATAACCATCCAGCCCTCCTATGGGGTGCAACATTTCTCCTAGTTGAGATAAAAGTTTAAAAAAACATGCCCCAACAATGAAAAACGTCACTATTTAGGTTTTCCCAATTTCCATTGGGGGGTTGCAAGGTTTGGGAGAACCATGCGCTGAATGTCCACTACCTAGAATGATCCAATTATTTTAAATTTTCACCAAATTCACCCCCAAAAAGAGATCTATCCAAAATATAATCAATGGGGGGTCAAGGATGTACTGAATAATGTAACAGGATGATACATAACAAGTGTACTCAAAATTCTAAATTTTATGCATGAACAAATATTTTTGTCCTCTACAAGAAAATAGTTAAAATCCTTCACAGGCCTCCCACTAGTAGGATAAGAGATTGTGATCTGACAATAAATCCTAGAATTCACAACACTGGTGTTTCAGTAAAAGTGAAAATCATACACAATAGTAACATCACAAAACATGAAATACAATCCCATATCCTTGGAAACATTGAATTATTTCCTAAAAAATGTTTTCTCAACATATTAGTTATATATCTTCCATATGTTCTAAACAATTATTAATAGTAATATTTATCATATCCCAAATAATTTATAAAATAATAAATTAATGGGTCTAATAACATATTGTCAAATACCGTGCCATTTCACTCACTAATCGTTAGCCATACCAGTTGGCGAGAAGGCCTCCAGTGTTCCCCCATACACTAGAGGATGTCAACTAATTGTAAGGGAGTATAGTGTAAAAATGGGGAGACTATGCCAATATATTAGAGTATGTAAAATGAATGTAAGAGTCTCTATTACTAACTCTATTATGAACCACATACCCAGTCTCCCATAAACTGTCGGGCTACTCCAACCCGATCATAAAACTCAATAAAAGAGTCTCCCTTCAACCAGGAAAAAATGAGCCTCATCCATGACCTACATAAATCCATGATTAACAAGAAATAATAAATAAGGAATGCATGCACATTGAGGTGAATATACATGGGGTGATGAATAATCTCATAATACCACCCCAATGATAAACCTATAAACTATATTAATAATTGAATTTTCATACAATATGCTCAACCTAGTTAATAGACTACTTGAAATAATAAATAAAATCAATCAACATTTGATCCTTGATATCATGATCTTGTTTGGATTGACATATTATCAATAGGGAATTGATTTGGATTCAATGACACGCAATCCATGTACAATCAAGTTTATCTTTAGTTATATCATCTCAATAGTTTATACCCTGTCTAGCAATCACCCGAATGTATCTATGGATTATTTACCACCACAGGGGGATATATATACTAGCTTTGATATCCCATGTAATTTCCTCTACTAGGTTAGAAATGATTCTGTGTATCTAATGGAAATCCCATAGAAAAGGATTGGAGCCGGATATCATCCCATTCAAGACATTTGAACATTTGGAATGATATATGATACTCAGGACCCAGTTCATTGGCAGTCACAACATTGGATATCAAATTATCCCTATGGTAAATGACCCATAGGTAATATATATGGAATACTATCCAATATCATATATAATATCTCAACATCATTTGATCACCATCTCATAATCCTATTTCTAGATGGCTTTGTCCAATTCAATATGGTTTGCTAACCTACTCCAAAGGTTTTCCCAAGGAATCTTCGGTGAGGTCACACCAAATCCTTTGAAAAGATTGGTGGAAGTGTTCACACATGTAAATGTCATTGGAATGGTTGGGGGAACTATTCCCATATGACAATATAATGTTTCCAAGCTTGGGGGAAGTGTGTCCACTATAAAATATCATGGGTTGAATTCTTAGGGGATGTTCACCCACATAAAATTTTAATATATGGATAGATTGAGGGGGTTAAATACACCAAACAGAATCATCTATGTTCTATGAGAGGGAAAAACCTCTTGATACTTGTACTTCCAGTAATAGTAAAATTCAACCAATAAGGATCATGAGATGGATCCCATGAAGTACTAATGGGAAACCACACCATGTCAATGTATCACATCAATCCCTCATTACGGGTTCCAAGAAGCACATTTAAAAAGCATAGATTCATCAATAGTAACCCTGTGAAGGATTAATAAATAGTGAGGTTAGTCAAATGTGTAAACTCATAACTACTTCAATCATCCATCGGGATCAAATGTTTGGAATAGTTTCGATGGTGGAATGTTCTATAATTTCTACCCAAAATCATTATTTTACATTTTTAGTATTTTTCTACAACTGGGGAATCCACATTGATCCCAAAGATAAATACCCCGAAGAGGACCCCACTAAGAATACTTGATGGTAAAAAGGTAGTATGGGCCTTTCTCTTGTGATCCATATAAACAATATGATATAGAAATTATCCAACTTGGAATCCTATAGGTCAGATCATATAAAAAATAATCCCACATGAGTACCTCTAGAATGTATTATAAGATGTGAAATCTGATAGTAGATCATTGTTTCGAGTAAGAAAACAAATGCATACCATTGGTTATCTTCGTTAACACACTATTATTTCATAGTAAACACATCCCACTACCCCATATTCTACAACTCACGACTACCTAAACCAACATAAACATATTACATGTGAAATTTATTCATGTGAATGGACTTGTATTCATTAATCATGTTAGATTACTTATGGACCATCTCAGTTCTAGTTCTCAGTTTAGGATCAACAAAAAACCCAACCTATTGTCATCGTCAAGTCACAACCCAATCCTACGAACCAAGGACTAGGAAATATTACCCTAGTTGAAGGAACATGAACCAAAATTCCATTCCCAACAATAATTATAAAGAACCCTAAAATGGGTCTCATCTCTGGTCTCACCCATATGAGCCAACTGCATTCAATTGCTGAAGGAAGAACCTCCCCATAACATCTCTAACAACTAAAAACTTTTTTATGAGTACTCAAACAACCATAAAGATTCCGCCATAGTGATTTATGTCGATAGAATCCCAAAATGGACTATTTTTTACCCTTTATTTAAATCAATGTGCAAAAACTTTATAAACCTCAAAAGGGTATCAATATAGAAGAACACAACTTGTATACCCATGTACATGATGCATACTCTCAAATCTTCAATAGGGTTTGTACTGCATCAAGGATTGGCATGTAAAAACCCATGTACACGTCGTGTTAATCATTAAAACTAGGTATACCATACTCCGGGTACCAACCCATGTAACAAACATGGAATGGACACATGTTTTTGTTTGTGTGTGTACATCTTCACACCATACATCCCACATAGTTACTGTCCGTACACCCTACACCACCAAGTATCCTTATACAGAATGTTTTGACATGTACCCTGCCACACATCGAGAAACACTACACTGTATCTACTCCAACTACACAATGTTTCATTATAACATGTAATATTTCAGAAACATGAAGAGAATAAGGCATGTTTTCATTGAATAACACAGCGTGGGATTTGGATTTTTCTAAATGGAAACCCTTGCAATTGGCCCAAAAGACACGGTTTCTCCCATTTAAGAGTATATCCAACAAATGGGGTTCCATTGAAGTCATAATATGTCCTCATACAAGAAAAATAATAAATATAAATGGTTTTATAGATAAAACACAATACTATCCTACCTTTGGCTTGAATCCATAAATTCATTACTCGTTCCCACCTTCTGCAGTTTCTACATGAGATCTTGATCCCATTGAGCTCAATTGTGGAAACACTTTTCACCCCTACCTATGATTATCCATTTACTCTCCCATACAAGTAGAAGGGTAACTCACAATGAATTATGCATGAAAATACATGTGATAAGTTAATGAAATGGATGACAAGTAAAGGAACAAAATGGAAAGAAATTAAAAGGGGTCAAGGGCCCAGGGATGATGCATGACGTGAATTTATACATCGCCTATGAAAACCACCACTATATACGTAGTAGAGGTGAATAAATCTAAATCCAACTATTCATTAAAAATATATCACCAAATTAAAATGTATTAATAATATAAAACTTAATTAATTAAATAATAAATATTATTTATTTTGAAGAAAATCAATCATCTCAGAATTACAGTAATCTCATATTCAAGGGTAAAAACCCTATTCAAAGGACAAAAATGTAGTTAAGGAAATTATATGAGATTTGTTTCAAGGTGAAAATGAATATTTCACCACTCAGGAGCATATAGAATAAAAATAACGAAATTTATGCTAAATTTTATTGTCCAAAAAACATGGGTCATTACAATGCATGTCCAACAATTAACAATTAGTCAACCTATATGATTATAATATTACTATAAAAAGGTCCTAGGTAAAAAAACAGCATATATATAATCCCTAGTGTGGAAAAGTAACATAGATTCCCTATATTGAAGTATAATTGAAATCCATATTAGGATATCCACCCTAGGTCATTCTATATTGGTTATCAACAACAAACATGGGAAATTTGACTATATCATCTCCTACCATAACCTCATCTTGTGTGTCTATACAAAAAATTCATTCTCTAGAATTTTTTGACACCATTAATTGTATATAATATCTTTTTTAGTATATTGGTAGATTTCATGAGCTAGAGAAAATATAGAGGAAATTGTATCCCAGTTTGGTCGACTCTACTCCTCATGCACCCAATTTTTGGAATCATGTGTTCCCATTTTTTAGTGTCACTATAAACCTATAATAAAATATATGACACTTTTTATCATGATGTGTCCCCATGATAGGAACACTAATGAATGAAGGGAATATGAAACACATAGGTATATTTCACAATCAAGAGGGTGAAACATTCTTTAAGTATAACAACATACTGGAATGGTATTTTACAGATTAGGAACAAAATAATTAGTTATTTAACTACAACTTTATCTCAATTAAAGGATATAAATTAGTTAATGTCCTCATTAATTACTTGAAACAAAATAATTAGTTGGTCTCCAAATTTATCTTTACAAGGAATGTTCCTGTTAACTTTATTAACATGAAATTTCTATAATAGAATCAACATGAAAAATATATACTGATGTTCTTTTTTGTTTTTCAGATATTATTTATCCTAATAATATAACATATGGAATTCTGTGAGGTCACCATAGTAGAGAAAATGGATAAAGTTTCTATGCACAGAACCCATGTGTATTCTCTTACAACACTAATTACCTATGGTATTTTGGTAATGAAAATTAGATATTACAACTCTAATATCGATTATAGCACAAAAATATGATTGAACACAAAAAAATGGGCAATATTAAGTGGTTCCCCCTAGACATTGATAAAATACAGAATAACTACCATCACAATGGGAATAATGAGTATATTCTCCTATTTTATGATGACCAAGTGAATAAATATTATTTTTTATAAACATATAGTTGCTTAAGTATTTCATCAATGGTAAGATGATTAATTTACTATAGATGATAGTGCCCAGAAATCCCAGTCATGTTGGCCTTAGTAAAATAACTAATTATTGTCTATTCAACCAAAAATATTGGCACACCATCTAATAATATATTTTCATTAAATATATCCTCTAATAAATTGTATATTTATGGAAATTCACCATGGGAATTCCACCAAAACAGGTGGATTTTATTTCCATTATCCCATACGAATAGTAAGTGGAATGAAATGAGTTAATGAGAAATGTTTCATAGAATATTGTTGATTAGACTATCAAATATTTGGTCAAATACATAAACGTATACTTACGGACCAACTAAACAGACCATTTATAACACCTACTCCCTATGAGACTATTGAGTCATCTTCTTCTATGTGACAACCATTGAAAAAGGGTGTTTTTGGAAATAACACAATTGGAGTAACAAGAATAATCCAATAAATTAGTGACCTTTATCGATGATAAGTCCAATTCAAAACCTCTTAGAATTTTTTCCACTATATTTTAGAGGTTGGGAATCACTATTACAAAAGATTCAATGGGTATCACCTTGAAAAATAGTTCAATGGGAACTGACCCATTAAATAAAAAACACATTATATGGATAATAAAAATATATCTCATTCAATATAATTCCCATGGAAACCCCCTTCACAGATGATGACCATGTTTATATCAAAGATTTCCACTCTGAAAATCATTTAGGATGCATACATCATTGAGTTTTATTATTTCAAGGAAGATGAAGTGAAAATATATATCTACTAAAAGCATTTATACAGAAACCACTCCAATACATTCTCTCCAACTACTATAGGAGAAGCATAAATCTACTCCTAAATCATCTTGGTCATTTTAAAGACCAATAAAAATAGATGACTAATTAAAAAATTGACAAATTTTTTGTTGACATTAAAATATTGGATGTTTGACACATCTAATCTCATATATGGAAAAAAATATATTAGGATCCAAATAATGAAGAAAACCTCCAAAAATAAGAAAACACTACCTTCCAAGCGTTAGACCATGGAGAAATCTCATATAGGGAAGTATTATCTTCTTGATCAAAAGTTTTATATCTTCCAATACATAGATATTATTCAATCTAAATTTTTAATTTTTATGATATCTAACATTCCATATAAAACAAAGAAGCACTTTTTGATTCTCTTCTAAGTCCTCAAGGGTTCGAAGATGTGGTCTCCACAATATACATACATCATATAGTGGATTAATTTTTGAAATGACATGAAATCATATCATTCAAAAACAATTATAGATAAATTCCATTCATGTCTTCTCCTTTACTAGTTACATATTTTAATTGTTGGATGATGCTAACATTGCTGGATATCACATTGATCATTTCTCTAGGATCAAAATCATCCTAATGTGTAAACAAATAATATTAGGATACAATGGAGTCAATTTTTATCCATCAATGTTGAAAATCCAAGGGTTTGAAAAATTGAACAACATACTATTATCAGAATAAAACATAGAGCCTGGATTTGGTGATTTTATTTGATTCTACATTCATGGTTTTCTATCAATATAAACATTCACATTCTTATTGTAAAGACCGTGTATTAATTATCATATGTATGTTCACTTATCATACTACTAATATCTCAAGTAATCCACCATTATATGAAATAGAGTTCTTCATAGAGATAGCACCCCTATTTTGTTTCAATAATTATCATTACATAGATTTAATTTTCAATCTGAGAGAGGGAAAATATTCATTGATAGGTGATTTTGTCTAGATCATGACCCTGTATCCTAAAAATGGTTACTGTTAATTTATTCCATGTACTTGGGGAATATTATGCATTATAATCAACAAAAACGATTTAATGGATTTATAAATGGGCACATCATCCCACACATTAGTGATATCAGTCGCGTAAACTTTGACTAGTTGGAGAAAAGAAATATCATATCTTAAAGATGATAATGATTACCTATAAGAACATGTTCCCTTTTTAATATTCACGATCATATGAGACCATTTAATTTCTATATAGATTGATATATATTTATATATTTAGTAGAAATTGAGAATACTAATATGTTATTTCTCATGCCTTAAGTCGTCAACACATATTATTCCCTTGATTCTAGTAGAGATAAAGGAGAGAATATATAGAATATCCCCGAAAATATTGACCATGTATTATAAACCTAAGTGTTTAAAGATAACTCCTCATCATTAGTGGAAGATAAATATTCCCCCACATAATCTTCCTTCCTTAAAATGCCCATTAATCCTCTACGTTCTCTAAAATAGGGGAAAGAAAAGACGGGGAAGAATAAGTAGTTGATTGGATGGCTACCCCTCTTGTATTTGCAGAAGGTGTATCCTCAACTAAAAAATAATTTGAGGTAGGTTGATCAGGTTATATATAATTTCAATAATACATATTTTTAAGTTACTCCATTTGTCTCAACAAAATAAAGTCTTGAATATCTTTATTAAAAAATCATCAAAATTTATTTTCCTAGAATTTCATATAAATTAATGGACCTGATCCTGATATAAAAAACCATCACTTGGGTCTTTCTAAATATCACAATGCTTACAATTTGGAATCCATGATAATATATTGAACTCATGATAATAACCTATGTTTTGATGTTGACAAACACATCAATGTTAAATTCATTCTGGAGGTTTAGTACACAAAATGTCACGCTATTATTGTCCCAATCAAGAGGAAAAATTGTAATATAATGGTATATATATACATTTTTTATCTCAATAATCTTGTTCCAAAACATGTCTTCCAATTTATGATCACTAAACACTTGATCAATAAGATAGATTGTTTCTATGCCATCTTCTGTATGGGATGATATTACGGGTATAAGAAAATTTTGATGGACCCAACAATGTGGATTCAATCGCATTCTAGGATCCTAAAGGTGGGTATTTATATAAATTAATTCTGTTTATTTTTGAATGTTTTATGTTTTTCATATTAATATGTCTTTTCACATATCTTCAATATCATATTGAGGAAGACCATGGATTGTTATGTTAATGATCCAATTGTCAAAACTAAGTAGTGATGTGATATGTTTAACGATCTCATGACAGTTTTCATTAAAAATCAATAAAAATATAGGAATGTTACCCCATAGAAAGTTAGTCAGGGTTAATATCATGAAAATTTATCCTTTTTTATTTCATCATGCCATCATGGTCGACCGTAAGAAGACTACGTTGAAGAATTACATGATAACACTTCAAAATATCAAATAGTTTTGAGAGATTCGTGGATTCCCCAAATCAATCAAAAACATCATAGCTAACATTAAAGAAAAGTTCATACCCTTCACTAATATCATGTATTAGTGTCTCACTTATTCATGGGAATAATATTGTAACGAATCTCCTATCATTATGAAGTGATACCTCTATATCTCACTAGTGTTAATGCCTATAGAAAATGTAAATCAACATTTTCTACATGGATTATTTGGAGTGATTACGTAGAATTTTTATCTCTCCTAAGATAGATGTAGGAAAATGAAATAGTTATTACAAGAATAGGCAAACTATTTAATCATATGATACATTATATACTATTATCGATAATAATTTTTATACAATGATATTTTTAGTTCAGAAATTAGTTTACTCTCTTTAGCATCGCATAGTAGAATGTTTCTCTTCTATTGAACCTCATAAATACTACCTAAATTTTTTAGTTTTGATTGGATGGATGGAATTGTGGGAGGTCATCCTGAAAATGTTTAATGTTCAGTTCTTACCATAGAATTTAGTCATTAAAAGTTAGTAGGATGAAGTTATCTCGACAAATAACACAATTAAAAACATTATTATGGGTATATAATTGACCTATAATGATGTAATATCCATTTGTAACACTCTCCAGTCTTGGGATATTTATTTTCCTATTTATTCTGGATTGTCAATTTAGAGATTTATAGGAAACCCAAGACTAAAAATATTTAACTATGGTGTTTTCCTTACCATTCTAGAAAATAATGTACTCTCATATTCCTTTCTATTTTATGAAGGTTACCCCAATATTGAAGCATAATATTGAACAATAATTGTAGTCTTTGAACCACATTGTATATACTGGATCCCACTTAAAAAATAAGGGAAAATCATAATTAATGATTTTGTAAAATAATGTAAAATATTATATTAAGAAAATTGAAGTGATTCAATATCTTTATTTTGTATGTGGGTTTGTGAAAGAATTCCCCTATGAGCCAACACTATCTCACATCCCACATTTTTAGAAACCTTTATGGATTCATTATCTAACATAGCCATAGACCCAATAATTATAGACTATGATGATAATGCCAATAGTTTATTTATCATAGGTTGGGGTACAAATTCATTGCTAAGGGTATAGAAGATATTTTTGAGATCAACAAAACAACAAAGAAAGGTGAGAAGATGGTCCCATTGAATGATACCATCATTGGATAAATATTCCCCATACATGAAAATACTCTAATTAAAATTCTTCTATCATTTCATGCACAGAATTTGTATATATGATATATAACCAATAAATTCATCCATTAGAATGACAAAAAGTATTATAAAGTCCTTTATAAATTAGGATTTTATCTATTCCTCCTAAGATATATTTATGGAGGACAGACCATATCTTTAATTATGTAATTTAATTCAATTACATGTAGTACTTATCAATCTAAAATTAATATCATCTATTATACCTAGAGTCAAGGATAGTTTTGTCTACCTATGATATGAGATTGTGTGGATGTCGCCAAAATATATCTTGCCTACTAGATTCATGGAAGCTTTGTCCATTAACACCTAAAGATTCTGTAAACCACTAAATATTCTTAGTTATTCTCCATATAAGGAATAGGTGCCATTATTCCACATACCGTAGCTATATATAAGAAGTTGAAGTACATATATTCTTCGACTAAATTCTTATTTATGTTTGTTGTGGCTGTATATTTCAAGGTAGATACGAAAAAAGCAATAATAAACTTCATAAAGTAATATATCTTTATTATATTTGGTTCTCTCACACAAAATCATATAAAAATGAAACTAATTTCAACTCTTTCGAGTGGAAAATCTAAAATATAAAATATAAAATTCCAAACATCAACTATTCATTCTACTATGCATTGTAAAAATTGATAGATGAAGGAATTCAGTAATCAAATTTCCAACATAATATAGAAGATGGTGAATAAGGATTATAAATCCTTGTTTGATAAACTCTTGAATGACTTTTTGGATTAACACACCACAACCCATACTAACCCAGAATCAAACCTATATTCTCGTGTATGTTGTACGGATGATGTTTTTTCCATTATTGTATTATATCATTAAATATTAATCACTATATGAAATTATATGTCTTATTATGAAAAGTCATAGATGTAACTTGATAAGCTTGATCGGCTAGAGGAGAAATGTCTATGCATGTTATGAAACATGGAAATCCATCAATAATATGTTTCATGGTATTTCAACAAGAAAATATTACTATGTTTGTTTCTCTAACTAGAGTTCATATTATTTCTCATAACATTGATGACATCAGAGAAGAAGACCCCAATGCCAAAACTATTGTGGGATGGACCTTTTCTAAGATACAAGGTTTACTTTAGAAGATCATGGTCCTTGGACACAAAGGTGAATGAACACATCACACAATAAACTAATGTAATATTTATCAAGGTATAAATTTAAAATTTTCACATTGTTTTCCTTCATGTTACAATAGAGTAATCAATATTTCATATACTCTATGTCCGGAGAAATTAAAAAAAATTGATTATCACCCTATACATATGATATTAAACTACATGTCATATCATAATCAATGAAAAATAATAAACTACATATAGATAACACATTCTAAATAATATAAAAAAAATTTATAGGTATAATATATAAGATAATAAATTACATTGATCTATGGTCTTATATATGTGTAAATATAACAGATAAAACCTATATATTTGTTACGTGATATTAAATAGTATTACATTATCCCCATTAAAAATTCTAAATCCCATGAAATGTGTTAAAAATTCTCTTATTTCATTCCCAGTGTGGTATGGGTAATCATCTAAATGCATATTACTATCACATTGAGTGTGACTCATGGGGAAATTAATTTATTGGTCAATCTCTCTATTTTTCAAGGTCAATATATACCATAATTCATGTATATCTTATCCAAGGCCTATTAGTGAATCCCATCAATGAAAATTCATTAATTATCCTTAGTGTGTTGTGACCCTTTAGTAATATTTCATTTTATTGATGGTCTTGCACTGAGAGGAAGCATGAATTTTTCCCTTGAAAATAAATCCATTCATCACATAAGAAGCCTCATAATAAATATGTATGGGTCATAAAAGTATTTTTCCTATATATATATTTGAATTACATAGATATTTTCATTATAGATTCACCATTTAATTATATTAATAAAAAATATTTCATTTCATAAATATGATGACGAACAACATAGGATATATCATGGTAGAGTTTATCATCAATGAACCTATGATAGAACATTATCCCCCACTCAACGAGATTTATTCAGATCGGTATACTCCTCTATGAAATATATTGTTCATTATTTTTATTTTTTTAGTACATGAATTGATTACTAAATATCCTATCCATGGACAATAGAATTATTATAATAAAGTCCCATATTATTCATTTTTATTGGTCCCTTCATTCATGATGGGTTGTCAACCCATGGGTATATTAGTAAGATGGATTTTCATCATTTTATGCATGATTTGGATCTATATTAATCCACTATAAAATGGCCTTTGTCATATGACATTAAACTACTTATAACCAAAATCCCATTCACAAGATGTTAAACTTCATGAAATTTGGTACACCTTAAAAGACCATAAACTACTAAAAGTGGAATGTTTATATGTCTCATTCTACCTACATGTGATTCATGTCGATGATAGGGTTCCATGTGTTGGGTTTTGTTCAATCATAAATCAGGATAAAATATCCCTATTAATATTACATTATAATGATTAGAACATCTCCTATAATATAAGATATATTTTAGGATTTATTCATATTATCTGAGGATACGTAGTGTGGTATGCATCTCTTATTTGGGACCCAACCACGATAAAACAGTCATTTCCAATCCTTTCAAGGAAATCAAAAATGTTGAATTACAGTCATGATTATGTCTAAAATGACTCCATCACTCATTCTAAACATTGTATTTTCATAAATCATAGTACACAATTTTAGTGTCTTGAATCACAAAAAAAAATTCCATGTTATCGATAATGATCTTATTCAACCCCAATTTACACATATTATTAACTATTCATTGAATCTCATGATATGGAACTGCATATGAACCCAGGATATTTAATTTTAACTAGAGGTATATATTTCCAAATGTAATGGGCCTTTGATTCTCATAGAATCAATATCAATTTAGTAAAACCCATGATTAAAATGTATTCAATGGTCATCCCATGGGTTCCTTTTCAATATCACTACTTCTAATTTGAGAACATTAATTATCAATTTATGACACAAACAAACCTTGTTTGGAATGTGTTGGTATATTATTATTTATTATTCCTTGTGTGGATTTTCACAATCAACCCTATGGTCCATGAAGCATGAACATAAACTATATCCACCCACTCTGATATTTACTCTACTACTAAGTGGTCCTATTATTCGTGTCAGTTTTAGATATTCATTTATATATAAATTTCTTCTATTAATGGGAAAATATTTATCATCTTTAACAAAGATTATATTTCTAAAATATGTATGACCGTTTACTATACCACTTATTAGTCAAGACCAAAATACATTAAAAATATGTGGAATGTCATTAAACATAATAGGTTGAAGACCCATGGAAGAATGTTTGATAAAAAATCAATTCCTAACTCATTAAGCGTTATTTGTAAGGATTGGAAAATAATTAATGTAAAAATGAAAAGGGAACAAAACATTTAGGAACCATTATATGGTGATATAAAAATCCAATACATAATCTCTAGACCCAATATTTTATGAAAATGTAAGATATTCAATTTGTCACATATATTTTTTCTATCTGTGTATTATAAATAGCGTGGTGTAACCTTTGGCATCCAATAATGCATTATTAATATTTATTCCATCCAAAAGAATATTTCATTTTAAAAGTGTTCGGATCTGCACAAATCATCATGGATATTGATAATGAGAATATTTAATTCAAAGGGACATGTCATATTTACTGTGCATACATTCCCTCAATATGGATCTTCATATAAACCCATGATATTTCCTATTAACTAGAGGCATATGATTCCAAAAGGGGAGACCATGTATTCTTTATATTCTCATACACTATTGCATCTAAACACCTCATTTAAAATTTTTATGTTGTCTTCCATGAAATACCTTGTAACGCCCTGACCCTAGTTACCTAGAGTTGGTGCATTATTTCGTAACATTGGCATGATCACAAGAAAGATCAAATATCGATAGACCGATCGGTTTCGAAGCCTTGGAATCACTAGATATATTCATAAAGTTTTACATTACATCATCAGGTGAAAAACTACTACAACAAAATATTGTCTCCATAGTCCACAGTATTATCCCCTTATAATATCCCTGCAGGTCATTTATAATTATTTCTTCACATCCTTGGAAAAATAAAACATAGAAAAGGGGTGAGCTCAAATGCCCAGTAAGGATAACAATATATCGGAAACTTTCATAAATAATAATAATCATTTAAGGCAATGTATAACTAAAACAAAAGCCTTTTAAACATGAACTTCAACATAGTATGGGAAAAATAAAATTAAATAATTCCATTTACTTATTCACATTGATATACTACTAATCGAATAATCACATGCAATATAAATAACCACTTTCAAAATGATGGAATTCATAATGTCATAATATCATAACCACATAGCCAAGGCCTTGTGCCAAGACTAAAAATAAGATTTTTCCAAGGCATTGTGCCAAGACACTAATTTGTCTCATGAGACCTACCGATGCATCGAGGAGCTATAGAGGGCTCCACCTGTCACATATTAAGTCCAATGCATTCCCATAAGAAAAGGATTAAACATAACATAAACATTCGTATTAAAAATAGCATACGAAATGTCAATACTTTCACCATAACCCATGAATGGTATAAAAATAACACATCCATAGTCAAACATATCACAAAACCTTCAATACAATATAGAAGTTTTGTATCATAATAAATCAACTTAAAATAAGCTTAAAATCCATCAAAGGATGTTGCCATAGATGAAATCAAAACTATTTGAGAGAAATATCTCTTTTCTCGAAATCATTCAAAAGTCACACATTTATAAAGGAAGTAATTTAAAAGAGATTTTTGAATCAAAGTGTCCCATACCACTTTGAATGTTTTGAAAATAAATATCATTTCAAAACCTTCATGACCATATAAATAAGTCCATAAAATCAATTTGAAAATATGGACATTAATTAAAAATATTTAGAAAGATAAATCTTTAAAACATTTAAAATTATGATCTTGATAAAGAGTACATTTCAAAAATTCTTAAAATATTCATTTTGAAATCATTTAAAAGTCAAATAATTATAAAATAAAACATTTACTTTTGAAATATTCTTATAAGCTTGTAAGGGAATATTTTATGATTTTATAACGGCGGTAAATAGCCGCACCCGCCGTATAAGTTAAAAAACATTCTTACCTTAAATTTGTCGAAAGGTAAAAAGTGACTTGTTTTGAAAATGACAGAAAGATTTCTTTAAAAACACATAAGGGTATAAATTACTTTAAACTATATTCTTTGTAAATAGTTAAAATGTTTTGAAATACATTTCGAAGAAACATGGATGTGGATGATAAAGAAATCGAGTAGATTATTACGTATAAACAACATCGGATAATGAAGAGATTGAGAAATAAACCTTTACCTTGTAATTTTCCTTGGTTGAGGGTAGGTTAAACTCCTGTATAATGGTGAAATAATTG
Source organism: Viscum album (assembly GCA_963277665.1). NCBI lineage: Eukaryota > Viridiplantae > Streptophyta > Magnoliopsida > Santalales > Viscaceae > Viscum > Viscum album. The sequence goes on from OY728159.1 coordinate 1,872,811,470, forward strand.
TTATTAAATTATACATGAATAATATTCATTAATATTATATCATATATGATCTTTTAACATTGATTTGTTAATAATATCTTAGTATTATTGTTGTTTCGGGTGTTAACTTACTCGTTTTCTTTTATATGTTTTGTTATGTAATGCATATTTTTAATGTATTGGTTGTATATTATTCATATACATAATGATATCAAGTCCTTAAACATAATTTTTAAATTATAAAATGATAATTATACTTGAATGGATACGATGGAGAATTAATCTCATCGCGTTCGTGGAGACGGTAGTCCGTACGTACGCACGAGCGACAATATAATTATTTTGATATTAAAATAATATATAAATGGATGGTAAATAATATATAAAGAATAATTAACATGTTATATTTATTATTTACATGAGTTACACATCATTATTATACCCATCCAAATAATAATATATTGAATAACAATTACACCACGACGTGGAGACGGTAAGCCGTACGTACGCACGTATGGTGACATGTTATTCAAAGGGTGGATAGAATATTGAATATGGTTGTACCATAATTATAATAAAATCACAGTATATATAAGATACTGGAATTATTATTTTATAATGGTAACAAAAAATAATGAATAAGTGGAAGAAGAAAAGAACTTGAAAAGGGGTGGTGAAATCATTACCTCTTCTTCGGGTTCTTCCTTTTGATTTGATCAAAAGGTCTACATAGGTTGGCTTTATGATCAAAATAATACCTCTAGGTTATAGTGACAGAAGTTGGGAGAGTATTTGGGCAGATTTTGGCTGATCCAAAAGGCTTTGATGGTGTGAAGAAATGAGAAGGAGGAGTGACCTTTTATAAGATGGGTGAGGGGCACCTTTGGAAAAGCTAGAAATATTAATTTATAATAAATTCATATTCGGTTTATAATGGATCCAAAGTTGATTATTCAAAGTTTAAGGTAGGTATATGTCTAAAAAAATTCAACCAATATAATTCATACAGGTTTGGGTTACTATATTAACCTTATAGTTTAGTTTTAACTCTTAGATAATTAGTTTGACATTTACCATGTCACTTTGTATTTTTATATTATATAGTTAATAAACTTACTATATACATCTAAGAGACCCCAAAGTGGTCTATTAAGGATAAACCTATCATTATATAAGTCTCTTGGCCGAAACTTAGATTTTTTGGAATTTAATATCAATTAATAATATAATATTTGTTTTAAAAACTCTTTTATGTCAATTTTGACACTATTCAATAGTTGATTTTTGTGAAACTCATAAAATAATGATTACTTCCAAAAAAGAACATTAAATCAATCCTAATATATCATATTATCCTATAAAATTAGTTTAATTATTTAAAAGTCTCAAATTATATTTATTTGGGTATTTATAATATCAATTATTTTAATTTTTCACTATTATGGTATTAACTGCATCATCATTGTGTCATTAACTTATTTAATGTCTAAAAATTATGAATAAAATATCATTATGTAGGAAATATTTTTATCTTTCTAATGAATATTTATAGTCGAATATACAATATATATATCCCTATATAAAGACTGTTTTCCTAAAAGATATATGCTTGTGTCATTTTTGTATTCATTTCAACATAATTAAAATAAAGTGTCCCTATCACTTACATGTGGCACCATGGGGTCCCAAAATCGACCCAAATATGCCCATGGTCGAACATATATCAACCAATAAGGTAATGAAACGTTTTAGGATAATTGTTTATTATTATAATATTATTTTCTAACCCTTATTTACCGGATTTACCCTTAACCATGGTAAATAAAATATTTACCACAGTAATTATTCAAAATGTATAAAAGTAAACGATTCCTATTTACACAATTTGAACATCCTGATTTCAAATATGGAATCAAATTTTCTAAATTCAAAACACAGAAGTGGCTGAAATTAATTTAAAATTGATTCCCGCTGTCAAAACAAAAAGCGTGTTTTTAAGATATAATAATTATCAAAAGATTGATACTTGTTTATGTTTGGTTTAATTGTGAAATTATGCCCAATGACCAACATTGTATTAAATGGTAAAAATATATTATAAATATACTTTAAAACCACTCAAATTCATAATTTATCAATATTAATTGTTTTGATTAAAAAAATTTGTTTTTTTAAAAAATTTATTAATTTTCACTATTCATCAAAATATTAATGTTATCCGAAAAGTACCAAAATTTCACCCTAGGCTAATTTTGATATTTCAAATCCAAAAATGAAGTCCATTTTGAGTGATAGAATTTATAAAATTTCAAAAAGTAGGTATTACTATTCATAACAGCTTGTTTGGTAAGTCATGGTGCGCTTTAACTCGTTGTTGCGTGTAGTGCAAGTTATTGAACTATTTTTATGAAATAACGCACTATGAAATCATTGGGTGTAACATTCTGCCCTCCTTCAATAAATTGCGTTCTCGCAATTCTAAATTGTTCTTCAAAAATAAAAGGTTCAAAATCAAAAAAATATCTTTGTGGGAAAACCCACATCAGAAATTGGGTTACTAAAATTTAGTCTTAATATGAGGAAAAGAGAAATGAAAGGGTCACCACCAAATTATGATCTCTATTAGGATAAAATTGGTGGAAATTAGAGACATATAATTGGAGTAAAAACGTAAATATTTATAGGTAGTGATTGAGGTCATCAATCACAAACAAGTGTAAAATTGAAGTCCTTAAATTTATCAATCTATGATGATTTGAAATACCATCGGCTCAACAAAAACATAGGGTATTAGGATAACACAGTTTTGGTTTTAGGATTCCTTAAATAAAGTATAAGAATTAATTTCTTCATATAATAAGAGAATAAGAAAAAATATATTCTTGACACGTAGAGTTCCATCCTTTACCTAATTTCTACCACAGACTCATCTTTCACTCTAAAAGATAATAGAACTTAAAAATAATATTCTATTTATCCTATTCGTATAGGGTTAAAAAATTTAATTTATATTTCATCTAGCAGAACCATTAAAAACGACATTATTCAATCCAGGACATCACGTGGGTTAGTGGTAGGTGATACACCCTTGTCGCCCTTCGGTTGTGGGTTCAAGTCTCGCGGCCTTGACGGACGCAACGGGTTGCCGCCCGACCTCCGGGTTGTCCTTTTATAGAAATCCAAAATAATCCAAACTAGAACTATCCAAAATACTTCAGTCCAAAATTTATAAGGAAGTTAAACACAATAAAGATCCTTTTTTCGTGTAATAACATGTGAACACCTTCATCATGTATTCTTTTAAAACAGTGCAACATCCTGAATTACCATAAAACCATATTGATTACATTCATGATCCCTTATTCCTTAAATAATAATAGATATACTCCTTCAATAGAAAAATGATTTAATCCCTAACAATGATGGAATATACAAATCATTAATCAGTTTTATGGTAGTCAAGAATATCCAATATAATTTATCCAAATAAATCATGTATTATTCCAAAATCACTACCTCGATATCCGAAATATATTATGGTTTATCATTCTCTCAACCATATATTTTCCTATAATTTATCCTGCTATTGAGTCACTTTTCATTGTTCCACACAATCTCATGTCCTTAATGAAATAGTACTGCAGTACAATCCTTATATACTCCATAATTATTATAACATGTACATTGATGATACAACACTCAAATGACATAATCAACACAAGAACCCTAATCATTCCACTTCATCAGTGGTAGTATCATAACATGATTATTATCCAATAGCATCATTTGCGGCATAGTCTGATGACTGGGACATAGGTTCGCATAGTGTCCAAACTCCTTGAAAATGATGCCTGGTAAATTTGAAACCATTTTCTTACCCTTGCAGTCACGTACTTTGTGCTATTATCCTCAATACATATAACAAACTCTCAATCCTTTCAAGAAATTTCAGAGTGTTTCTTCCCACAGTTATCACATATGGGAAAATTCTTCTTTTCCCTCTTCCCTTTATCCATCTTTCTCTCATCCATCCTTTTCTTCTCTTGCATCCCTTCAAAGCCATAGGACTCAGTAAACTTTTACTTATCTTATCAACACATGATATTATTTCTTCATATGATGATAATACATGGGAGAATATTTCTCTTATAATTTCTGGCTTAAGACCAGGAAAGATATTGTCCTTCTTTCTCTTTGGATCATGTGCATTGTTGGAGTTCTCATTCCTTCTACTAGGAACCATTTCTAAACAATGTCATACACTAGATTAGTTTATGACTAACAATACCTAATCCCAAACTTGTAAGACACATAACATAAATTAAATAGTTTATGGATATATTCCATAATCATAAAAATGACTCCTTTGAGGAAGTATATACTCATAATCCCTTCATAATGGTTTATAAAAAAATGAGAATTATCCTAAGAATATCCCCCAGGAGTATCGTAACCAAGAGTGCAGTAAGGCCCATTGTCGTGCACCAGTTCCTGTACGAGTCTAGCTAAAAGAGGTGTTTTCGGTTTTTTACCCTAGGTACATCTGTGCCAGAGCCGCCTCTACCTGCTCGTATCTAGACAGAGATGTATTGCACGTAAAACTCACAAAATCTCTACAATACCAAAATTCTAGGAAGTTATTCTATAGTAATCCTCAAAGTTCATCTTAGGTCTATATAATCTAATCATATTTTATCTAAATCTAGATTCCATGGTTTGTACTAAACTTCCTCTGATACCAACTGTAACGCCCCGACCCTAGTTACCTAGAGTCGGTGTATTATTTCATAACATTGTCATGATCACAAGAAAGATAAAATATCGAAAGACTGATTGGTTTAGTAGCCTTGAAAAAACTAGATATATTCATAAAGTTATACATTACATCATAAGGTGAAAATCTAATACAACAACATATTGTCTCCATAGTCCACACTATTATCCTCTCATAATATCCATGTAGGTCATTTATAATTTACTTCTTCACATCCTGGGAAAAATAAAACATAGAAAAGTGGTGAGCTCAAATGCCTAGTAAGGATAACAATATAGTGGAAACTTTCATAAATAAGAATAAACATTTAAGGCAATGTCGAACTAAAACAAAAGCCTTCTAAACTTGAACTTCAAAATAGTATGGCAAAAATAAAATGAAATAATGCCATTTACTTACTCACATGGATATTATACTAGTCTAATAATCACATGAAATATCAATAACCACTTTCATAATGATGGAATGCATAATGTCAGACTATCATAACCACATAGCTAAGGCCTCGTGCCAAGACTACAAATAAGATTTTTCCAAGGCCTTGTGCCAAGACACTAATTTGTCTCATGATACCTACCATTGCATCGAGGAGCTATAGCGGGCTCTACCCATCACATATTAAGTCCAATAAATTCCCATATTAAAAGGTTTAAACATAACATAAACATTCGTCTTAAAAATAGCATACGAAATGTCAATACTTTCACCATAAACCATGAATGGTATTAAAATAGCACATCCACAGTCAAACATATCACAAAACAATCAATACAATATATAAGTTTTGTATCATAATAAATCAACGTCAAATAAGCTTAAAATCCATCAAATGATTTTGACATAGATGAAATCAAAACTATTTGAGAGAAATATCTATTTTATCGAAATTATTGAAAAGTCACACATTTATAAAGGAAGTAATTTAAACGAGATTTTTGAATAAAAGTGTCCCATACCACTTTGAAACTTTTGAAAATAAATATCATTTCAAAACCTTCATGTCTATCTAAATAAGTCCTTAAAATCATTTTGAAAACATGGACATTAATTAAAAATATTAAGAAATATAAATCTTTAAAACTTTTAAAATTATGATCTTGACAAAGAGTACCCTTAAAAAATACTTAAAATATTCATTTTGAAATCATTTAAAAGTCACATAATTATAAAATAAAACATTTAATTTTAAAATATTCTTATAAGCTTATATGGGAAGATTTGACGATTTTATAACGGCGGTAAATATCAACACCCGCCGTATATGTTAAAAAAACATTCTTACCTTAAATTTGTTGAAAGGTAAAAAGTTACTTGTTTGGAAAACAACGGAAAGATTCCATTAAAAACACATAAGGGTAAAATTACTTTAACCCATTTTCTTTTGAAAATAGGATAAATGTTTTGAAATTCATTTCGAAAAAACATGGATGTGGATGATAAAGAAATCCCATTAGATTATTACGTATAAACAACCTCGGATAATGAAGAGATTCTGAAATAAACCATTACCTTTTACTTTTCATTGGTTGAGTGTAAGTTAACCTCCTGTATAATGGTGAAATAATTTTTATTAAATTAAACAAGAATCATATACATTAATATGATATCATATAAGATCTTTTAACATTTATTTGTTAATAATATCTTAGTATTATCGTTGTTTCAGGTGTTAACTTACTAGCTTTATTTTATATGTTTTGTTAAATAAGACATGTTTGTAATAGATAGGCTGTATATTATTCATATCCATACTGATATCAATTCCTTAAACATCATTTTTAAATCATCAAATGATAATTATACTTGAATGGATACGATGGAGAATGAATCTCATCACGTTCGTGGAGACGGTAGTCCGTACGTACGCACGAGCGACAATATCATTCTTTTGATATTAAAATAATATATAAATGGATGGTATATCATATATACAGAATAATTAAAATGTTATATTTATTATTTACATTAGTTACACATCATTATTATACCCATCCAAATAATAATATATTGAATAACAATTACACCACGATGTGGAGAAGGTAAGCCGTACGTACGCACATATAGTGACATGTTATTCAAAGGGTGGATAGAATACTGAATATGGTTGTATCATAATTATAATAACATAAGAGTATATATAAGATACTAGATTTATTATTTTAGAATGGTAACAACAAATAATGAACAAGTGGAAGAAGAAAAGAACTTGAAAAGGGGTGGTGAAATCATTACCTCTTCTCTGGGTTCTTCCTTTTGATTTGATCAAAAGGGCTCCTTAGGTTTGATTTCTGATCAAACTAAGACATATAGGTTGTATTGAGGGTATCTGAGAGAGTATTTGCGCAGATTTTGGCCGAACCAAATGGCTTTAAAGGTGTGAAAAAATGAGAAGGAGGAGTTTCCTTTTATAAGAGGGGTGAGGGGAACCTTTGGAAAAGCTAGAAATATTAATTTATAATAAATTCATATTCGGTTTCTAATGGCTCAAAAGTTTATTATTAAAAGGTTAAGGTGGGGATAGGTCGGAAACCATTCATCCAATAGAATTTAGACAAGTTTCGGTTACTATATTAACCTTATATTTTAGTTTTAACTCTTAGTTAATTAGTTTGAAAATTACCATGTCACTTTGTATTTTTATATTATATAGTTAATAAACACACTATATACATCCAAGAGACCCCAAGTGGTCCATTAATGATACACCTATCATGATATAAGTCTCTTGGCCGAACCATATATTTTTTGGAATTTAATATCAATTAATAATATAATATTTGTTTTAAAAACTCATTTATGTCAATTTTTACAATATTCAATAGTTGATTTTTTTGATACTCATAACAGAATGATTACTTCGAAAAAAGTCAATTAAATCAATCCTAATATGTCATATTATCCTATAAAATTAATTTAATTCATTAAAAGTCTCAAATTATATTTATTTGGGTATTTATAATATCAATTATTTTAATTTTTCACTATTATGGTAATTATTGCATCATCATTGTGTCATTAAATTATTTAATGTCTATAAAATATAAATAAAATATCATTATGTAGGAAATTTTTTTATCTTTCTAATGAATAATTATAGTCGAAAATCCAACATATATATACCAATGTAATTTTTTTTTTCTAAATGATATATGCTTGTGTCATTTTTGAATTCATTATAACTTAATTAAAATAAAGTGTCCCTATCACTTACAAGTGGCACCATGGGGTCCCAAAATCGACCCAAAGATGCACATGGTCGAACATGTATCAACCAATAAGGTTAGGACACGTTTTAGGGTAATTTTTTATTATTATAATATTATTTTATAAACCTTATTTACCGGATTTACCCTTAACCATGGTAAATAAAATATTTATAGCGGAAATTATTCAAATTGTATAAAAATAAAAGTTACCTATTTACACAATTTGAAAATCCTGATTCCAAATATGGAATCCATTTTTATGTATTCAAAACGCAGAAGTAGAAGAAATTATTTTAAAATTAATTCCCGCTGTCAAAACAAAAAACGTGTATTTAAGATATAATAACTATCAAAAGATTCATACTTGTTTATGTTTGGTTTAATTATGAAATTATTTTCAATGAACAATATTGTATTAAATGGTATAAATATATTATATATATACTTTAAAACCACACAAATTCATAATTTATCACTATTAATGATTTTGATTAAAAAGGTTGTTTTTAAATAAAATTTAGTAATTTTCACTATTCATCAAAATATTAAAGTTATCCGAAAAGTACTAAAATTTCACCCTAGGATAATTTTGATATTTCGAATCCAAAAATGATGTCCATATTTAGAGATAGAATTTATAAAATTTCAAAATGTAGGTATTACTATTCATAATAGTTAGTTTGGTAAGTCATGGTGCGCTTTAACTCGGTGTTGCGTGTAGTGTAAGTTATTAAATTATTTTGAAGAAATAACGCACTATGAAATCTTGGGGTGTTACATACCTCCCACATATCAACATCCCAGATTTAAATTTCATGGTTTATGATATAAACAAAGAGTAATTCAACTATTTATATAATTTTAGAACTCTAAATGCTACAAAGTTTTGTATCTCAATCACCATCAAAATATGGATTTGACATATCATCCTGGAACTTTTTAATAGTCCTCATCATGTGATGAAAAACCGCATGAAATGATGGTTTATGTTTCAGGATAAAAAATGAATACCACCATTTATGGAATATTCAACGATATAACAAAACCCTCATTCATGATTATTTCATCCATTTACTTTATATTTATATTTCCATTCTCATTCATTTAAATATGTTTGGACTAAAATATCATCATCCTTTATCCCATGTACTAAAAAGGGACAACATATTCATCAAAATATTATTATAAAATATATGGATTTTATCCACCTCTTGATACCACATATTCCTTATTTGTAACACCATATATAATTTCATGTTTACCATAATTAATCAGGATTGTAACATTTATTTTTTTATTTTGCATCACGACCCAAAATTATGTGAACATATTCATGATGTTTTTTGATATCAAAATCATTGTTCGTTGTTCATTCACTCATGGTCTATATAACAAAGGTTACTGGATTATATAATCCCTTTTATTATATCAAAATATTCTAAAAACACTCTAATCGAGTAGAAATATACAACTATTTTGAGAAATGTTCACTATGATTAGATTGATTAATATCTTCAGGCATCACCAATTTGATCATAGTCTGTCTCACCCACGCTTCTGTGTAGATCAAATCAACATTTTGACCACATTATTTGATCTAAATTAATATAAAAATTATGTCTAAAATAACACATAGTATATTAACACTTATATAGATCTATTATGTGATTGGTTCCTCATTCACAATGGGTTTTCTATACATGTTTTTATATAGATTACTAGACATTTTCTTTTGAAAAAGCTATATAGCCATAATAATTAGCTACATTTGAATGCCTGGCTAGAGCTAAAAAGTCCCAATGAAGAATTCATGAAACTCATCGGTTTTAAAACCCAACAAAGGGATCCAAGAAAAAAACGAGTCGTCCATTGTTAGATACACACAATACATGCTTTATGAAAAAATAAGAATTATAAATTTAAGAAGTACAAAAAATATATGTTTGAAACCACATAATGGTAGTCCTCTGAAAACTTATAGCCATTTCATTTTATTTTTCCCTCATAATAATATTATGAAAAATATAGGTTGATAAAATAAAATAATCAATGATTGTGGGAACAAAATTTTTCCCCTATAAAAGGAATTTTGTGGTCACTAAAAACATAGGTTTAAGAAAATATCAAAGTATTCCTTCATTTCCCCTTCAATGGTATATCAATCTAAATGAATAATATGAAATGCATAAATAATTAACTCAAATGTATTTGAACACTTTGGAACATTATAATCACAATTATAAGATCCCAATTTTTGATCCTCATCACATTGGGTCATATAATTTATAATTTTATCAAATATACTAACACTAGTGTTATGAAGATGATATTTACTTCCAAACTAATCTTCAAGGAACCCCATGGAAGAAATAATCAATCTAACTATATAAACTCTAGTGTTATAATATTTCTACAAATACCCATCCATGAGAAATTCTAATAAGGAACAAATTCAGAAAATTGGGTCAAATCTAGTTTTGTATAGATGGTATTTGTGTTTAAACAAATCAATGAGGTATGTCATTGAGTCTACCATTTTGAATAAAACATTTTTGGACCATTTTCATCATTTTCCGATACACATTCAATGTTCAAATGATTTTAAGATATATTGGTGATATTTTCTTGAGATCTAAATATTATTAGTTAGTGATAATACATGGATATAACAGTTTAATGAGATTAATATTTTAGGAACACTAAATTTAAATTTTTATGATTAAAAACTAGAGGATAATCTACAAGTTTATTTTTCTCAATATAAAAATAGGAATCAATTATCTTTCAATATGTTAGATTACATGAGTTGAAAACATTTTACAATATTTGATAGAGAACATTGAATGATCCTTGGAAGTACTCCAATTTGTTGAATTTTTAATTGGATTAATGAATTATTTTAATTAATACTCGCAACTAATTCACCTCTATTTTAATTTTTTTCCTCGGTCTCCATAGTGGTTTCTTGTAAATACACTTTGAAATTTGCTAATTTATTTTCATATTATTGGAAATCTATAGTATGAGTAGCGACTATGTTATAAAGTCACATTTATTTGGTATAAAAGTGATTAAAATTCCTCATATATTTCCCTATAGATTTCTCTTCATGGATAACACTATTGAATCGGTTTATATCCTTCATCTAGGTTTCTAGATTCTATGGATTGATTAGAACATCATGAATGAGTGCGAGAATTTTATGATATTTGAATCATCCCTCAAAATATTTATATAATATGTGTATATGTATTATAGAAATTTACTTTATGACTAATAACTCAGTTTTAGAAATGATAGAAGTAACATATTGTCCATAACAATTCCTGATAGCTTGGCCATTAATAGAAATTTTAGGATGTGCATGCTGAATAGTTTCAATTTCTATTATATAACATAAAATCAATTTCATAAGAGAGGATACATATTGTGGTAAAGGTACATTTGATATTTCAATATCCAGCACTTGGCTTGATCCATCAATTGCATTATCTAAGGAAATCACCCCTGGTGGATCACAATTAATCGATAATGAAATAATAATGACATCCATGTGGTCAATATCATTGATCTTTCACACAGAGCCTTCAATGTCCTTGATGTTAATGGAAATTGAAGATGATGTATTTTCATATTGTTTATACTTCTTGGTCATGATACCATGTAGTTTGATGGTTATATTCATGGTTGAATCAGGAAGTTGGTGTTTTCGTAGTCCATCACCTCCTTATTTTAATGATCCTAAACCCTGTTTATTATGTTACTAATGAATTTTAGGTCTTTTGAAAGTCAGCTATTTTATATCCAAACTGATAAGAATTATTTATCCTTGATATTACCACGAAAACCCACTATATGTGTAAGGATGTTACATTGTAAGACATTACATCTGACTAAGAAGGTCAAGTGACATATTTTTATTAACATCATATAGTACTCCAAGTGACCACATGTACGATTAAATGATCATGTGTTAGATGAGTGAATTTTTTCCAAGCCATGAACTGACCTTTCATTGAAATTTATGTGAACACATGTGTAATGAAACTAATTCTCATTTAATATCATGTAACTACATGAAGGATTCATCCTACTATATGACAAACCGTGTTACAATGTGATAGCTGAGTAGAATTTTATCGATGTTTTAACTAATCATGTGTGTGAATTATACTAACCACAAGAACAAAAGAACATAAAATGGAATTTTTTGAACCTAAATCATGATGATATTAACCTATTCCATGAAGCGATGTACCTAACACATTATGAATTAAATTGGGAAAATGATGAAAAGAAGTGTCTGCATGAAAACATCCAACCAAATGTGCCATGTGAGCATGTCAAACGACCATTTTAAGTAACCATGGGCTAATATATCCATGTTTTTACTGAATAAAAAGTGATAGTTTATCATTTAAGAGGTGGGGTATTATCAAATATTAATGGGATATTTTTTTATAAATAATTAAAGCTTCATGGAATTTACGAATATATTGTGTATAATGTTTAATGAAAGAATATCCTAAAATAGAGAGTTTAGATACAATATATCATTACTGTTTAAGAGAATGTCATGGTTATGTAGAGATGATGAACATGTATGTGCTTCTGAGAAAGCGTGAAATTATAAAATGTTTCATTGAACATTATTCAACAGATTATTTTTCATAAATCAATATGAAAAATTAGTTAATCCTTTTGAAAAATAGATTCAGATACATATGTTCAACCATATATAAACTGATGGAGCTATATTAAATCTTACAAGAATCTATTATTTGATATTTATATTCTTGATTTTAATTTTAGTTGTGTATATTATTATTTATTTATTTGTTAACCTATAATATTTTATTATGTTTGATAATTCTATAATCTCTTCCCTAAAATATTTTACATACTTTAGCCCACATAGAACAACAGAAGAGGCCATGTTTACTAGAATTATCGAGGGATGTTTTTTTTATAAAACCCAGTCCACAAAATTTATTATATGATTCATTAATAAACTACATGGTGGTGGGTTATTTACATGTGGAGAGGTCAAGGTCTCGAATTGAGACAAACCATCTTGTCTTTATTCCACTATTTGTTTTATTGTTTTTTCGATCATTTTTTGAAAACAGATCTATTACAGATTTGATAACTATAAATAAAAAACAATATTTTTAAAATTATCTTTTATTTATGTCTTATATACAATTATTGATACAATTAAATCTATTTCAATATTTAAAAGTGTCTTAATTGTGTTATAAATGAGACGTGTTCTAACTGTTGAGAAGCGTTTTTAAATATCAAACAATATACCTCTACTTTTTTTTGTTAATATAGTTATTTTTTATAAATGTTTATTTTGATTTAAATATAATTGAAAAAAATTAAATAGAAACACAATTCCCACCCCCCCTTGAGTTGTCTACTTCAACTAACATTTGTTATCAATGGGATTTATTTGTTCTCTTTTCTTACTTTTTTTATCAATTTTTTTCCAATATTATTTTAATTTCATTTTATGTTTTATATTGTATTATATATTCTTTTTCTAAAGGTTATATCACCAAATTATTGACTTCTTTTAATGGTAAAAAGTACTATCTAAGGATAAAAAATAAAAATACATCTTCATAGAATGGGATTTTGAATTTATGGATCCATAAAAATATATAAACGCCCAAAATTACTAAATTTTTTTTATTGATACTATTAAATCTATTTATGATTAAAAATATAAATATTTGATTTATTTATTCTTCTCATTATGTGAATATATATTTATTAAAATATTTTCATGTCAAGATACTTATGTGTTATGGAGTTACCTCTCTCTATCTTATGGAGGATATTATAATGTGATGGATGAGTTATTAAATTCATATACTATTAAGCATAAAAATTTTAAAATGAATCCATAAAAATTTATTTCTAACATGTACTATATATGTAAGGAAATCATAAACACTATGATTACATTTTTAAAATTAATGAGACAAATATCTCATGTGAGTACACTCTTAACATTCCTACGATATCAACAGATGTGTATTGGAGATTATATTTGAGTATCATGTGACATCCACAAATATCCAATGGAAAATATTGATAGAAACTCTTAATGTATGTAGGAGAAATGAATGTTAATAATGAAGAAGATGAACCCTAAAGAATAATAGTTTATTTTAGTATTTGTGAATCAATGTTGATGGAGAAAATAAATTTATTTAGTTCATGTGAGTTTGAATTATATTTTTATAGTTTTAAATAAATGGCTCACAGATCCATGAATATTAAGAAGTTATATTAGAAGTGTAAATTATTCTCAAAAATTGATTATGGAGGAAATTATTACAATCATGGAATGTATATAAAAGAGCGGAAAATTGATGTTAGTTCAAGAGAAATAACACGCTAAAATGTAAAGGTATATGTTACAAAAAAGTAAACTATCCAAAGATAATATATAATAAAGGGTATGAGGAATAAGGAGAAGGCCAATTAAGGGTATAAAAGCTACTTGTAGAACCTCTGAGGATACCATAATTGATATTGACATGAACAGAGAAGACAAGAATGATCAGAAATAAAAATATTTATAATAAATACATCTAAGGTATCAGAAAATATTTTTATATATCATATTCATATTTATAATCTTTCTATAAATGAAAAAAATAATTATTATGATATGATAATTGATTATTTATGTGAATAATGATGTATGATTGAATATTATTTCAAAGAACTAAAGGATATAAATAAAATTTTAAAGAAACAGCATGTCATATCTGTTAATGTTAAATATGAAATATCTATACAAAAATAAAATAATGACATGTTACTCAATGAAACTAGTGATCAATAATTATAAAACATGTAACTCTAAAATGTATCAATAAATATGAAAAAATGATATAGAATCATTGAACATGACTCTAGGTAATGAAACCACACCCAAGAATACAACATGGATTCGTTACAATCTTGGATAGTGAAAAATTTACAAGAATAAATTGGTTCCTATATAATGATCATTTAACTCTACAAAATATTATTCTTCATATGGACCAAATAATGTTTTTATTTCTGTAACAATTTCTTTAATAATAAACCTATTAAATATATATTTATTCCTAAGGATTTTATTAGTATCATTTCGAGACCTATGAAAATGTGGATACAAAAATCATTCCTAATTTAAATTTTAGAAGAAATACTATATGAAGAGTACCAGTAAAAACATCAGGTATATAGATAGAATATGATCCATACACAAGAATGGGGACTAATAAATCCTTAAAAAAATTATCAATTTATAAGGTGTACATTCCAATATTAGTTAAATCAAAAAGGAAAAATAATCAGACTCTATCAAATCATTAATTATAGTATTGTTATAATTTTTTATTTAGTTTTTATTGATGAGATAAAAATATAATATTTGTAGTTTCTCATAATTATGTTATTATTTTTATCATTTTTAAATTGATAAGAATAAATGAAAATTTTGGGATTCCCAACATGATTTAGATTTTACTATCCAGTGTAATGACAATTTTTATTCTCTATTGCTGGATTCTATATTATCTAAAAATATTTATTATTTAAGAGACCTTCATAAAAAATATTTTATATGGAACAGGGGACTAGGACAAAACAATCATCACTCACATAAAAATTTAATAAGAAATAATTAGTTAAGGATAATCAAGAAAAGTAATTAAAAAATACAATGTTTGTAACCCATGAAAAAGGGAATCAATATATGATTTCAATCAAACCAATGAAATATTTTTCAACAGATGAACCCCTTGAGTTTGTTCATATGGACTTCATTGGACCATCTCATGTTTCTATCTTGAATGGGAACATATATATGTATTTTCATATAGATGAATTTTCTAGACACACGTAATTATTATTTCTATCTCACAAGAATTATTTTTGTTCCAATTTTGTGAGTTTTAAAAAATACTATGAAAATATTTGTGGATTTTCAATTAATATGACAAGGAGTTATCATTTTACTGATATTGAAAAATCATGACTTTGAATATTTATGTTCACAACATGGATGCAATCATAACTATTTTCTTCTAATACTCCACAATATAGTGGATTTAAATAAAGAATGAATAGAGCACTTCACGACATATGCTGAAAAAATCTCAATGAGTATGACAAGAAAATATATTTTTGGATAGAATCTGTAAATATATCTTTATTCTATATCAATAAACTTATTGTTAGACCGCTTTTAAAGAAGAATCTTCATGATTTATAGAATGGGAGAAACCAAAGGCCAACTACTATAATGTTTGTGGTTGATAGGTATTTATTCACAACACAAAAGAGATTTTAGAACAGTTTTCATGTATGAGTGACAGAGTAATATTCCTTTTTTATTCAACAAATAGTAAATCATATAGGGTGTCCAATAAAAGGACCAATGTTTTGGAACAATCTTTAAAAGTAAAATTTAATGAAAGAGAACAACATGATCCAAATATTTCTATTGAAATCCTTGATGATGATCACTAAAATTTTGAATATCACATCACCAACCATGTTTATGGATTGTTATGTTAATCCTTCTATAGAAATGGCACACGGTAAAAAGTAACTATTTCAATCGTGAGATGAATAAGATGATGTACAACATATTTCAAACCCTATAGGTGTCAGTAATCATATAGACCATCCCTGAGATACTACAGATGTAGATCTAGAATGAGGAACTCAAATTAGATATTCCCATAGAAATTAAGTCGAACATCACACTTTCTTATCAGAACATGAATTTAGAAACATCACTAATGAAATAAATGATGAAAATAAGGTAGTTTCTACAAAATACGATTCAAATAAGTTTGAAAGAAATAATCTATGGGAACTAGAAGAAGGATATAATTTCTTCTTTACAATTGAAACTAAGTGGGTATTTAGGAACTTGGTTTATGATTTTGAAACTATAGTTAGAAATAAAGATAGAATCTTTTCGTACGCTCACAACCAAGAGAAATTTATTAAGTATGAATAATATTTTCACTCATAGTAAGACATGAATCCATTATATTCTTGATTTCATATATAGTGTATTTAAATATCAAATTATATCAAATTTATATCATTTGTACTTTTCTAAATGGTTATATAATTAAGGTTTATTTATAGAAAACCCCCAATATTTAAAAACCAGTATATTCAAAATAATTTTTCAATTTAATTATACCACATTATTTTGAAAAATAATATCAAAGATCATGTTATTATATGCTCAACACATTTATGATTGCAGAAGGATTAAATAAATGAATATTTGATCCTATAATATTTTTTAAAATAATTTCAAAGGATGTTTTATTATTTCATATCTATGTTGTTGATATTATTTTAGGATATTCTAAAAACTGTTTACGAACAAAATTTTCAAAATAAAAAAAAAATTGTTTGAGAATTGTTTAATGGGTGAGTTAAAATTATTCATTGGATTTTAGATTTATTAAAATTGGGAAAGAATGATTTTAAATCAAATAATATACACTAAGTATATTTTTATACATTTTGGTATGGATATCACCAAAGGTATTGAAACTCCCATGAGTACAAAATATATGTTGGATCATGATGTAACTAGGAAATTGCAAGATCAATCTACCTATAGAGGTATGATTAAATTTTTTCTATACCTAATGTCTAGTAGTCCAGGAATTATTTTTAGTGTGCGCATGTATGAAAATTATAAATAAAACCCAAAATAATAACCTTCTAATGAAATATTTTATAATACCTAAAATGTGTAACCAATTTAGGACAGTTTTATTCTATAGGTTTATAATTTTACATACTTATTTAGATACTAATTTTTGTGGTTGTATGATTGATTGATAAACAATATTTGGACCATGAATTATCACTGGTTTCAGTCAAGAATACTGGAATTATGTAATGAGATTCAATATCCTTGTTGAGATAAATGGTTTATGAAAAATGGTATTTTATTTTCCAGAATTGAAAATTGTTAATAAAAGAATAATTCACAATAATATATTGTAAAATCAATAAATAATAAATCAAATGAATAGATTAAATATATATTCAAAGAAGGTAAAAATTTACAATGGTAGGAACACCACAATAGAACGCTCCCTTTCTGGACCATCACTCCACATGATAGTCCACAACTACCTAAATGCTCCATGAATAGAAATGGTCCATTGAAGGGGTTGATACACATATAGCTACAAACAAAATATAGTGAATTTTGAAAAGGGGAGGTGATGCCTACCCCAGAAAATTATTTCCCTGAAACTAACTCATTCATGGGGAATGGAGGTGTTTCCATCTACCATAAAAGAAAAAATTTTGTTTACTAAAACAGGTAGGGATTTCAGCAGTCGCAAAGGCACCCCACTGACTATGTGCTTCATGGGATTCCACAAAATATTCCCATGTCCTATTATGGATGACCAGATACACCATTATCTAGTTCCTACACATTCATATAAATAGAACCCATTGGGGATTATATGGTTGATTGATCGATGATCATACTGGAGAAGAACTAAAATGATAGACTAAGAGAACCCAAAAATAAGGAATCCTTCGACGATTCATTGTAGTTAAAACCCACCTCATATAATTAAAGAGAAAAAATAAACTAATTCGAGGACATTGAATCCCACATACATTGTTAATATACTTGATGCATAGAATAGACCCAATGGACCCTTTTTAATTCGGTATCCTGAATAGAATAAATCTATGCGGGTGGAACCCTTCCCCACGTATCCAATCACTAGGTGAACAAAACTCTACCCCAAATGTAATCACAATACGTAGATGGAACCGGGCCACATATAGAAAAATAATGTTCATTTAAAATATAATTTTTCATACAAATAGGTACAAGGATAACCCCTTACTCTAATAGAAACATGCTACATGGAGGGAAACCCATCCTGTGTAAGAAAATTTTAGGTTGAATGAGGTATTTTATAATGTTCCCTCTCCAAATTCAATAATTTACTTTGGCCATATCATCAACCAAGGATTCTCCACGTTATAGTACAATGAAATTTGGCCAAGTCCTCTCCCAAGGACAATAAACTTGTATGATGTGACCATTAGGACCATCATCACACCCTTCTGAGTTTATAATCTCACGGTATGTGGAGTCATGTGGGTAATCCCCCGAGTAAGGAGGAACAAAAAAATGTCCCTTTGATTACTTTTCAATTGAAACGTGGGTTATGAATTTTGGAAACTCATTTTTTCTTACCCGTTGTAGCGATTAAAGAGATCCACATGCATTTCCCTTTGATGAGGACTAGTGTTGAGCATCTTTCCCTTTTCCCTTCAAATAGATATAGGGAAACCCTTATGAGGTAATCCCCTAGCATTTTTCTATGAGGCAGTTCCCTATCCTCTCTTTTTCTCATCTCGATATATATCTAAATATATCCCCAAATATAACAACATAGTATGTTAAAATAATAGAGAAGATGAGAACACTCAAAATCCCCCCTATCCCTCTCTTTGGTCTCCAACAATATCCATCGGTGGATTGAGAAGCGCATGTGATCTTCCAATCCAATGTTTCTTCTTATTTCTCACACTGAGGATGAATCACATGGCAGTAGTGGTTGGAAACATTCAAGACATATGTATGATTCCAATATATCATAATTAGGTCTTCTTCGTATATATAATACCCATTTCAATATAAACACGCCTTCTATAAGTTATAATCCATGATCAAAATCACTCAAATGGGAATCTCATTTCCGAAAACTATAGTACTGCCCCTTAATGGGACACTTCTAATGTATAAGTCTGATCATAAATTGAAATATGTTGGATTTGATTCACATCTAAATGGGGTATGTTTTAAGCCTCATTGTGGTCCAAACCTGACACCTAAGACACCCTAATAATATTATGTCCATATTTCTAGTAGGGTCACATTCAACCCAATGGGCCATATCCCTTCTGATTCCCCTACATCAGCACCCTTGTTAGGTATAGTCCCCTATAAGATCATTCCCCCACCATGGAGACCATATATATTCTAGGTATCTTCTGATACTTAATTGTATCTTCCATGTAAAATCTTGACTAGGAACCTTACATAAAGATGTCTATGTTGCAAGACGTTAAACTGCATGGTTGGGACCTCATCACATGACCCTAAAAGGTGATGTCAAATTAATGTGGTCCTGATCTATGTGTTCTATGTGTGTTCTACTTCCTCTAAGGAGGATACATTAGAAACCAATTATATGGGTCCAAAACAGACATCAAAATAATTTTTGTCCCCCTTTGATGATGATAAAATCCAGAGTACCTCATTGCATGGATTGAGATAGTGTTGTCATAACAAATGACCGAGGAATATTTATTACATATGTAAAATGGGTTATATTGGGGGGGGGGGGGTAACCTCATATACCTACAGATGATTCCAAACCAATTCATATCTAAAATCAATCCTACCAAGGGGATGTTCATGGAAACATACTTGGAAATTAACCAAGCATTCACTAAAATATGAACATAGCTTAAATCTACTAGAGTGTCTTGGAATAAGAAAATATTTCCCCTTGAGATTTTATTATGAGATCGAGTTCACATCCTCTCGAAAAAATTGATTTTGTATGTATCATTGACCATCATTCCCTATGATCACACACTTCTAGAATGTAGGACCTTGAATCATGGATATAAGAGTTGTTTGATGTTTTTGGCTCCATGAACAACACCGATTAGAGAATTTTCGAATATCTTGTACCCTACATTGGTGATTAAAAACCATTTAACCCATCCAAAATACTATTTAGGACTAAAACATGCCTTCATTATAAACAAAATGGTAATGCGATGAAAACCACTTGACTATATCACCTCTTCATAGAATAAAAAAGGTTACAACATCCTGCCCCCATCTGACAATTTCATTCCTAACAGTGGATCATATATTCCACCAATAGAAAAATATTTAGGTGTAAAAAAATGGTGAATCTGATGTGAATCATATTACATGGTGGTGGTCCTACATATCATCATACCTTTATTAAATTAAATTTTATATAAAGACAAATAATATCTTCAGTTACATATGTGATCATGAAAAGATACATCAATGAGTTTTTTTTGTACGTACTTATAACATATATTGTGAGAAATAGTTCAATAATCCTTCAATATAATGGATTTTGAGAACATCCACAGATGTTAATATCAACCAATTCACATTATGAGTCCTCCATGAAACAAAGGACTCTGTCACCCACCCAGCATCTCCAATGGTAGGTCTCAAATGCAATGATTTGGGAGAACCTTCAGACTAATACTCTTCAAACACTAGAGTTAGTAAGAAAGGCCCTCCAATCGATGAAATTCAGCTAGTTGACTACTCAGCATCATCTGGTGGTCTTGAACCAGGCAGCTCCACTAACTGTATACAGTCATTTCTGGAGACTTTCCCAAGAATGAGACATTGAGTAACTCCCTTAACATAGGGAGGTGGATGAAATCATCACCATGGACTTCTTCCCTACCGCACAAGGGCCCACTCAAGGGACCCTTCTAGAGGACATCACCATAAACTGTGTGTGTCCCACTATCCTAACTCCATGAAGGATTTATTTTGAAGTTAAATGGACACATGTGCCCCTTACGGCCTGCCATGAGCAATGATCATATTGTCACAATCATATCAACACCCCAATACAGGAGGAAGAGACTCATCATAAAATTTCAGCTAAGGCATTAAACGAGGACATATATTTCTTCCCCAACTACTGAATCCCACCTTGAAGATATGTTGTTAGACTACAAGAAAGGACAAATTCACTCAAATACTCACCGAACTCACCATGAAAATAGGGATGTAAATTAAAAGCAGATGAAAACTATAACACCCCAAGGATTTGTAGTCAAATTTAATATTAAATGAATGAAAAACTTAGTATCTATAAAACAATAATTTTTTACAATTTGTCTAATTTACAAAATTTTCTCACTTATGTGTTTTGAATTTCAAAAATATGACAGACACAGTTGTGTTATTAGTGCTTTTTAGAGTTTGATAAAACATACATAATTTTTTATGTATAGTAATATACCATTATGCATAGTAACCAACCCTTATGACTAGTAACATGACTCTTATGAATAGTACTATACCCTTATGAATAGTAACATCTCCCATGTATGTATAAATAAAATTGATGCACCTTATAAATGAGACTGAATATTTTAAATATTAATAATTATGTGTTTGTATTTTAATGAGTAGTAAATAATTAATTAATATTTTAAAATTAACCATTTTATTTAAAATAATAATAATTATAAAATTTATTTATAAATTAGTATTTTTAACCCTAATATTTTGGGGTAATCTAATAATACCTTAGTTAATTTTTCAGGGCATCACAAAATCAGTTTTGGTTTTTAAACTATATTTTAAAAGTAAATGATGATTTTATTTATAAATTAAATTTCACATTTTACAAAATTATTTTTGATTAAATAGAGTTCATATTTGGACTCTAGACATTAAAAAATGTTTAGTGTTAATTTTTTGGATTTTACTATACTACTTGAATTTTTTATTAAAAGTTAAATACAATATTTTTAGTATATATACATTATGAGTTAAATAGAATATTCATAGCATCATCAGTGTTATAAGAAATAATTGTTCGAAATAAAATGAACTTATTACTATTTTTTTCATGGAATCATCACTAATTCTTATCTTATGGAAGAATAATAAATCAATCATTAATATGTAATGAAAAATATCCTCTCCTCCACTATAAAAACCACTCACACTCCCCTCATATATTCACTCCACTAAATCCTTATTCCATGACTAAATTTAACTCAAATAAACTCCCAGGATCCTACCCCACTTCTATCAGCCCTTGGTCTCATAAAAAGACCAAATCCTATCCCCTATAGAGGCTCTCGTAGAATTTTAAATCAAGAGGAAAATTTCTCTTTTCGATTACTTTACTTTTATAGGATCCTTGGTTTTCTTTTCTATCCTCTCTTCTCCTCATCTAAATGTTATCAAAACTATATTAACATACATATACTATATTTTTGTTATTATTAGAGAATATTATATTATAATATATATTTTACCCTTCTTTTATGCATGTAGTAAAAAACACCACTCGAGATGTGCCAATTTATGTCATGACCCATCCTCGGGGTCTGTGCCATGACTAACCCAAGCCCACATTCCATAGGACAGGGGCTGGGGACTATCACCAAAGGTGTAAGTCCCAATAATAGGGTAGGAATTGACTTTATATAAGTAAACAAACACAACAGAGTACGCAAGCTGAAGTAAATACTAAGTAAACTGAGTAAAAAATTAAGTGCTGGAATGTAAATGAGCCAGTATACAAACCCGACTAAAAGTAGAGTAAAACTGAGAAAGGAAATACAACAACTGAAATGTAAAGCAGCAACCACCTAATCATCCTCTGAGAATCCCACCTGAAGGGTGGGTACAGATAGTCTCGTCGGTACCTCGGGTCCGTCTGTCTACTCCGTGTACATGCCGCCAAGTGGTCCACCTCCGGATACCGTCCAACTACACAATAATCGGCCCCGATCAGTGTTTAACATCTTCTTCAACCAACACAATATAGTGCGGGAATTCCCCGTGCATGGGTGAGCATACGATACTCAGTAGGGAACCCAAGTCCCCTGAAGGTCTCCCAGAATCCACAAAGGATAAACCACAAAGGAAATATAAAAGCACGAAGTATCAATCAACTCATCATCGGTATATTCCCATAAATATACCTAAGTCATCAATACCAGTTCGGATCCAACTCACAAGGCCAAGTACAACCCAGTCCACACAAGAACGCACAACCCTGTCCACATAGGAAATCACAACCCAGTCGACACAGGAAAGAAAGTCAATCATTTCGATGATAATCATTGAAAGTCAAGACTCAACTCACATAGGTATATTTCTCACGAAGAGGGGTGAAGATGATTAGATGTAGACTTTGAATTATCTACTCTTCCTAACCCACGTAGGATCCATGTACAGAAGATGTTGCTGCCAAACCCACGTAGGATCCTAGTACATTAACCATCATTTCCGAACACACGTAGGATCCATGTACAGTCGTCATCACTGCCGAACCCACGTCGGATCCATATACAGTCGTCCTCTCTACCTAACCCACATAGAATTCATGTAATGTCGTCATCGTCATCGCAGTCACTACCAGCTCTATGTTTCCCTCACACAACATGCTCAATTCTGGGAGGGTCCACTCCTTGAGCCATGGGGGTCGATACATCAACTATCATGAAGTATGTAGTTAATGTATCCTGATGTTCTGTCGCATCAAAAGGAACTCAACGCAACAGACGACGCATCAATCAGATGCCCGGTCTGAGAGATATTGGATTTTCCTTCCCATGGGCCTGGTTAAAAATACACTCATTTCTAACCCGGCTGATATCCAAATTCATAAGAAACTCACATAGAGTATCGCAAAAGGACTGTCACATCGAAAGAGTCCCCATTCCATAGAACACACATCGATCGGATGTACAGTCTTTAAGTTATTCTCATTTATGTAAATAACGGGCACGATCCGTTCGGCCCAAGGGGATGACCTATTGGTTCTACTCGGTTTTGGTGGGTCCGACCCGCGAAAGGGGTCGGAGCAGCCCTTTGAGTTGAGCGGCCGGCCTGGCCCCATGGGGCACAGCTGGCCCGGCCCGTGCGGCCTGCAGCTGGCCCAGCCCAAGCGGCCAGGGGCCCGGCCTGTGCGGCCTGCGGCCCAGCTCGGATGCTGGATGCGGCTCGGCCGCTGGCGGAGTGGGATGCAAATGGGGCGTGACCCCCCTATTTTTGGAAAAGGTGGACCCAGTGGGGTGCACCATTATAGCTGGTTGGGGGTAAATTACACCCCCTGGTTTCTAGGTAACGGTCGGCCACTATGGTCGGCCGATTTGTGAGCTGCAGCGGGACCCAGAAGGGGTCTCACCTCCTGAAGACGCCGGCGGCCGGCTCGGTCGGCCTCCCCTGCTGGTTCACCATGGTCTTAGGATATGTTTTGTCTCCCCGACGTGGCGTGACGGAACCACGCCCCTCCACCATGGCCCGCTCTGGCTGCGGCCCTCCTCGGTCTCTTCAGCGCCGCGCCCCACCACTGCAGCCCACTCTTGTCGTGAACCTCTACGTCTCTGCGCATTGTAATGGCACCGTGACACATTCGCGGTGGCCTTTCATGGTCTCAGTTCCTTGGCGATCACGGCATGGTGCAACAGCACTGTGCGCCTCCTCCTTCAACATCATCAATGATTAAAAAAAAGAGGGGAGGAGAATCGGTCGTGTTTGTGCGGTCCAATATCCTCCCATTACGATGATATAATGCGGCCAAAACATAAGCAATGTATAACAATGGTAAATACTTGATCATAAATAACCCCTACATTAACAAAAGATATCGAACGTCGGGCATCATCGAAGACGACGTCGCGGGGTGAGGTTCCGTAATTGAGGACAGAGTGCACCCGAGGAGGAAGTGGCGTCTACCCTTTTGTCACGGAGAGAAGATTATAAGGTGAGACTTCGATGGCTAGATCCTGCGTCGGTGTCTCCTCTATTGTCATAGAGGAAGAAGGGGATGGAGAATTTGGGATTTCTGAGTCGATGTTCTTCATTGGAGAGTTTGGATTCTTCAACAAATGAGAGGAAATGTTCTTTGAAACTCAAGATCTCTCTCTGCAAAATCTCAACACAACAAGCCAACCAAAAATAAAATAAGGCCTCTCCTAATTTTTTTAATCATGCCATGCATTCAAAAATATAAATTTCAAAACACTTAATTAATTAATTTTAGTGGTTTAATTAATTGATTAATGTGTGTTGGAAAAGATAAGAGGGAGAATCAGGGGAGGTGGAAAGGTTTCACATGTAATGAGTATTTTACAAAAAACAATTAAGAGGGGTTTTATGGAGTTTTAGGGAATGTGATGGGTTAGGGATCATATGGGCCCCACCTCACATTTATCCTCACATGGATGGTTAGGTTCTAGTGGGTCCCACCTTAACTCCCCCATGTAGGATAAAACCACCTTAGATATAAAAATAAAATTGTTCCACACTTTTATTCACTTCTCATTTAATCCACAATTTTCTAGCTTCTCCTCCCGAGAAAATGCATCTTCTGTAAAGGTCCTATTAATAAATTACCGGTGTTGTGAGTACATCGGTGCCTTCATATTTCAATTATGATCATTGGCTCAATAGATAGAAAAAACATCATGTTCCTTCACAGAACGTACACGATATAAACTTAAAAAATTGATTCTGGTCACATCGTGCCTTGGAATCAAGTGCCGTTAGAAGCCACAGACTCGTAAAATTCCATATTATTTACGAAAAAAATTCATTGAAATTTATAGGTCTTTAAATTACTCCTACATCAGGGATTTACGTCCCCGTAAATCTACAACATAAACTAGGGGAACACTTCTTGGTACTGAGCATGCAACTGAGCCTCCTGCCCCCATGTGCTCTCTTGGAGGTTGTCGTGCTGCCAAAAAATGTGCACCAGAGGAATCGACTATCCACGTAGGACCCGCTCCTGTTGATCCTCGATATCCACCAGGACCTCTGTGAATGTATCCCCGTCATCGATGTCTAGCTCCCCGTGGTCGATGATGTGATTCGGGTCGTGCACTTATCTCCTCAGCTAGGATACGTGGAAGACGTCGTGCACCCAATGCAACTGAGTTGGAAGGGCTAGGTGGTAAGCCACCTCACCTACCCTTCTAAGGACCTGGAATGGTCCGATGAAGCGCAGAGATAACTTTTCGCCTCGAAAAAATCTTTGTAATCCACATCGATGTGAGACACATTAGAAAACATGTTCACTATCCTTGAACTCCAGTGGTCTCCGCATCCTATTAGCATGGGACTTCTGTCTGCTCTATGCTGTCCTGATCTGCTCCTGGATGATTTGCAGATTCTCTGTCATAGCTGGAACCATCTCTGGTCCAACGAGTGCTGACTCCCCAGGGTTATTCTAGCACAGAGGTGATCTTCAATGTCGGACCTACAATGCCTCGTTTGGTTCCATCACAACGGTGGTGTTGTAGCTGTTGTTCTACACAAACTCCACCTAGGGTAGGTGATCCTACCGGCTGCTTCTGAAGTCAATGACACATTCACGGAGCATGTCCTTGAGTGTATGAATGGTCCTCTCCATCTGGCCATCCTTCTGAGGATGAAAGGCGGTGCTCAGGCGTAGCTATGTACCAAATGCCTCATGCAACCCCTTCCAAAGCCGGGAAGTAAAGCGATAATCTCGATCAGAGAAGATAGACGAAGGCACACCATGAAGGTGTACGATCTCATGATTGTAGTGGTGTCCCAAGATCTCCACTGAGCCTTGCTCTCTGATAGGTAGGAAGTGGGCTGGCTTGGTGAGTTGGTCGACAATCACCTAGATGGATTTGTGTCCTATGTATGTATGAGGGATCCCCATCATGAAATACATAGATATCCCGTCCCACTTCCACTCTGGAACCTCTAAGGGATGAACCAAGCCTACCTGTACCTGGTGCTCCACCCTCACCTGTTGGTAGGTGAGGCATCGAGAAATGAACTCTGCCACACACTTATTTATACCTGGCCACCAGTGCTGTCATATGTGATCCTAGTACATATTCGCTACTCCTGGATGTACTGCCAAAGGGGAAGTGTGAGACTCCCCCATCTCCTCCTCCTGTAATGCAACTGGTACCATGGTACGTCCCCTGAAGAGGATGATGTTCTCTCCTCCTACAGAAAATCCATCAAGTTCCTGTCCTATGGATATCTGTGCACGTCGCCTCTCACAGTTAATGTCCCCACGCTGGGCCTCTCTCACCAGCTGATGTAGTGGAGGAGTGACTTTGAGTGACTGTAGAAATGCTTCTCTATCTCTATCCATGATGGATATCTACAATGGGGCTAGTTGCTTCTTCACCTCTCCAAGTAGCTGAATGCCCAATATCATACTAAGAGAATTAGCTACTGCGTTCCCCTTCCCGGGATTATAGAAAATATCAAAGTCATAGTCATTGAGGAACTCAAGCCATCGCCGTTGTCTCAAGATCAGGTCCTTCTGCGAGAAGTTGTACCTGAGACTCTGGAAGTCAGAGTAGACTGTAGAGCACTCGCCCATCAGATAGTGACGCCACATATTCAAGGTGAAGACCACTGCTGCAAAACCCAGGTCATGGGTATGGTATTTCTACTCGTGCATCCTCAACTATCGTAAACCATAAGCGATCACTGACCACTCCTACATCAGGACACAACCGAGTATGGTCTCTGATGCATCACAGTAAACTAACTACCCTACACCCTCCTCTGGTAGCCTCAAGATGGGTGCACTGGTCAATCTCTATCTCAGCTCCTGGAAGCTCTGATGACATCTTTCTGACCACATGAAGGGTTTCCCATTCTTTGAAAAAGATAAAAGTGGTGTTGAAACTCTGGAGAAGTCTGGCACAAATCTGTGATAGTACCCAGCCAGACCTAGGAAACTCCACACCTCTATCACAATCTTGGGTGGCTCCTAAGAACGTACGTCCTCAATCTTCGCAGGATCCACAACAAATCTCGCCTCTGAGATGAAGTGCCCCAAGAAGTGACCCTCTCGAATCTAGAACTGGCACTTCTATAGCTAACCATAAATATGGTGCTCTCGGAGTGTGTCCAGTACAACCTGAAAGTGGTAGGCATTCTCCTCCTCAGTAGTCAAGTATATCAGTATGTCGTCTATGAAGAGTACGACAAACCGATTGAGGTAAGGTTGTAAGATCCTATTCATGAGACACATGAACACTTTTGGAGCGTTTGTTACACTGAAATGCATAACCATGAACTCATAGTGGCCATAACGACACCTGAAGGCCATCTTCTACACATCCTCATCTCGAAATCTGAGCTGATGATAGCCTGACCTGAGGACTATCTTCGAGAACCATCATGCTCCCTTGAGCAGATCATAGAGGTCGTCCATCCTTAGGAGTGGATACTTGTTCCTTGTGGTCACCTGATTCAGGATATGGTAGTCAACACATAGTCGTAAGCTCTCATCCTCCTTCATGGTGAATAAAATCATAGAAGCCCAGGGTGAAACACAGGGTCGGATGAATCTCTTTCCCTACAAATCCTTCAACTGTACCTGCAGCTCCCGATGCTCGGCAGGAGCCATCCGATATGCTGGAGTAGATATCGGGGTTGTCCCAGTGTACAGTTCAACATAGAAATTTACCTCTCTATGAGAAGGTATTCCAGGAACGTTGTCAGGGGAAACATCCACATACAGATCCACCACAACAGGAAAACTCAGACTCCGCACATCGATCGCTCTAAGAATGTGATTGGACAACTGATGTGAGATCAGCTTCCCTCTCCTCTGTGTAAGCCCATCATGTGCTTCCAAGGTTCCCTACATGCCGGTGAAGTTGATCCTGATCCCATCTGTGCATACACACCGCACATTGCACCTAATACAGTCAATCTGGGCATGGAATGTAGATAACCAGTCCATATCCAAGATGACGTCGTAAGGCCTCGACGCCGCTACAAGAAGATCCCAACCAAAGTTATCACCTCCAAGAGAAATCTCACACTACCAGCAACAGTGTGTAATCATCATGTCGGCTCTCGAAGGAGTCTCTAGCCATAAGGCTCGAGCCAACGGCTCTGTCAGAATCTCTGAGCTCCAAACAAGGGCGATTAAAATGAAATGGTGGCTCTCTACTGTGTCTATAAAACTACAACAAGGGTGTAGTAGACACAGATAGTACCTCGAATCATCTCAAGTGCCCCGTGGTTGTAAGCATCTAGTGCCTAAATCTAAGGATGCCTCTTTCCGCCAGCTCCCTGTGGTCAGGGTGGATCTCTTTGTGGTGGTGGTGGTTGAGCCTTTAAGCATCGTCCACCACCTGCTGCTTGACCAGCTCCTCTACCTCGTCCGCCTACTCCCTGCGGACCACCATGGTCGAACCTCTCCCTCTACCTAGTTGGTCCCTTAACTATCTGTTCCTCCTCTACATGAAGGTTCGGGCAGTCACGAGCCATGTGGAACTGCCCGACGCATGCATAGCACTGCATGCCTCTTTTATAACTAGCACTGTTGCGTGTGCCTCGCACCTCCGATCAAGTATCCCGTGGTTGCCCACCTGATGGCCTAGTCCTCCTTGACCTCTGCGACATTTTTCTATTGCCGGCTGTAGAAGAATACACTATGTGATACCCTGCAGTAGGCCACGCTGCTTGCATAGGCTCAGCAAGGAATCTCTCCACAGGAAGGGCTCGCTCCAGTAATCCTGCCTCCGTCAGAATGCTGAGGGAGATCATCGAAGCCCAGATCTCGTGCCTCAGTCCCTACTCGAAGGTCTAGGCCCAGAAGATTGGGTCACTTACCATATCTGTGGAGTAGTGCGAGAGGTCGGTAAAACCTTCCGAGTACTGGGCTACTGTCATGTTGCCCTTCCGCAGCTGTAGTAACTCATGGATGCACACTGCATGAAGCATGGCCGAAACAAACTCCAAGCGAAAGAGGCTCTCGAAATCCAATCATCGTAGAGATGCATCGTCCTACACCTAGAGCATCAGGCCCCACCATCTACCTGCTACTGCGTGCAGGAGACTCGTGACGAGGATCACCACAACATCTGATGGTGTCCCTACCAATCTGAAGACTCATACAATTGCCTCCAGCCAATCCTCGGATGCCTGATAGTCCGTCACTCCACGGAACCTGGGCGGCCTATGTCACTGAAGCTCGTTCAGTGCACTCAGGTGGCATGTACTCTCTTCTATTGGGGTAGGTGGTATTGGGGGCCCTGCGAGTAGAGGTATCGCTGGTGCCACTAATGTAATGGGGCCCTGCACTGAGGCCTCGTCGCTCGGTGGGCATCCATCTCGCACGTGGCTTGGAACCTTAGATGGATGCTTTCAAGGGGCCATCTTGAAAAGTAACATGTGGTCCATGGTTAGTACAGTATACTTGGTGAGATGACACAAAGTAATCAAAAATAAAACCTTTGAAACACACATGCAATCAATGTTCTCGTGCACTGAGTCAGAAATCAGAAGTCAGGGTCCGGGTGTATGGATACGCCGTCCACCGCACCAAAACTGGACTCCCTAGACTTATGACCACACACAATACCCTTAAAACTATTTCATCACAGGAAGAAATTATCAGAGTCCTATGTTTTGTGGTAGAACCGACTCCACTGATAGCAATTTGTCACAACCCGTCCTCGGGTCCCATGTTGTGACTACCCCAACCCGCCTTCCATAGGACAGGGGCTGGCGACTAGCACCAAAGGCATAAATCCTGATTATAGGGAATACATTGCCTTCATATAAATAAAAAAATTCAACAGAGTACGCAATATGAAGTAAACACTACATAATGTGAGTAAAAAGGTAAGTGCTAGAAAGTAAATTGGCCAGTATACAAACCCAACTGAAAGTACAATACAACTGAGAAAGGAAGTACAAAAACTGAAAAGTAAAGCAGCAACCACCATGTCGTCCACTGGGAATCCTACTTGAAGGGTGGGTACAGAAAGTCTCGTCGGTACCATGTGTCTATCCATCCACTCCATGAATGTTCCGCTAGGTGGCCCGCCTCCATATACCGTCCAGTTCTACAAGCCTCAGCCACGATCAGTTCATTCCGTCGTATGCAACCAACAAAACGTAGTGCGTGCGTTGCCGTGTAGGGGTGAGTACACGATACTCATTAGGGACCCTGAGACCCTCGAAGGTCTCCAAGAATCCACAAAGGATAAACCACAAAGTAAACATAGAAACATGAAATATCAATCAACTAACTTAGGTATATTCCCATACATATACCTAAGTCATCAATTCCAGTTCGACTCCAACTCACAAGCCCATGTACAACCCAGTCCACACAGGAATGCACAACCCATTCCACACAGGAAATCACAACCCATTCCACACAGGAACGAAAGTCAATAATTTCGATGATAATTATTGAACGTCATGACTCAGCTCACATAGGTATATTTCTCATGAAGAGGGGTGGAGATGATTATATATAGCTTCTGAATCATCTCTTCTTCCAAACCCACGTAGGATCAAATTACAAAAGTTGTCGCAGCAGAACCCCCGTAGGATCCTATTATAGTAACCATCATTGCCGAACCCACGTAAGATCCATGTACAGTCATCATCGATGTCGAACCCATGAAGGATCCATGTACATTCGTCCTCGCTGCCGAACCCACGTAGGATCCAAGTACACTTATCATCGTCGTCACTGTAGAGAAATGAAGCTTGACGTACATGGACAATACATTACTTTTGCGGAATACTTAATAAATAACAAAAACAGACACACAAGGACCATAATAGTCTAGTGTCTTTGGAAACTCGGAATAAAATCATCTAATCGTGGTGAAAGATCTTCAACAACTCCCATAACGATCTTCCCCTTTTTGTTTCCTTACCTAAATCCTTTCTTTACATCCTGGGGAAAATAAAACATAAAAAGGGTGAGCTCAAATGCTTAGTAAGGGCAAACATAGATAACATAAAACAATCCATAAACATTTGGAATCAAAAACATGAACATGAAATTTAAACATCAAAATCTTGAGCAAAGACATAAATCTTGGAAGTATGTAAGGCATATATCATAATAGAACATCAACCATGATAAAATGGTAATAAAACATGTAATTGTGGCAACCATTCAGCACATGTCATGATTTCCATAGTAGCCAAGGCATTGCTTCCATGACCATCTTAGTGAACAAAGTCCCTTTCTGAATCGAGTTCACACCTCGTTTCAGTCCTATAACACTGAACTGGATTAACTTACCGTTACATCCATGTCTATCTCATGAGAAATAAATCTCTACCCAATGCATTGGAGGTATATATAGGTCCCACCCATCTCATAATGAAATCATTCTTTTGTGTTCCACGAAATCATAAATCATACATCATAGCATAACCCATGTAATTAAATGGGATTCTTAAAAATCATGCCATCATAACATATTCAATAAAATTTTGATATCATTTCATCATAAGAATATTTAAAACATTTAAATCATAGAGACATATTACTTTAAGCATACACATATGAAATAATGTCATCTTAGATGGAAAATAGTTTTGGCAGACAGTTGAAATGAATTTTTGAGGAAAATATCATTTCTTCTTTAAAATCATTATATTTTCACAAAATTCCATGCAATTTTAAAAGACATGTGTTTTGTTGAAAATACGCATGAAATATTGTAGTGTAATCTTCTTTAAAATGAGGCGTTATGAAACCGTAAAAATCTGTTCACGCCGTATAAGTTAAAAATAACATTTTCCTCGTACTTTTTTCGGAAAAGTCAAAAAGTACCTTATAGGGTAATTAAAAGAAAGATTCCTTCCATACCATGGGGTAGAAGTAAAAATGGGTAAAAAGGACTTTAAAAATACATGAATACACTTTTATAATACATGGACATGGATGATAGAAATAACCCTAGTAAATACTTACGAATAAGAAATCTCGGATAAAAATGAGATTTGAAAAATTATCTCTTACCTTATGTCTGATATGCTTCATATGTATCTGAACCTCCTTTATAATGATTTAAATAATGTCACTGACTTATTACAGAATCATATTTATTGTTATTATATCATATGTGGTTCACTTATGACATTATATTACCCGTTCTTTTGTAAATTCCATGTTAAAGAGAGTTTTGGGTAAAATTGTTTCATTTATTGTATGTGTTTCGACTCATCGTTCTTGATGGTATTACTTATATAATGATTTAAATAATTACATAATCTAAAACATGATTTATATATAATATATATTCATTATAAACATATATATTATAGATCGATAAAAGGAATGAAAGACACAGTTCATGGAGACGGTAGGCCGTACGTACGCATGAATGTTTTTTTCGTTTCCTTATTGAATTGAATGGAATTGAGTATATGAAATACATATATATATATATATATACATAAATACAGTAGCATTATTATGTCATATATTTCATTATTATTCATTATATATACTTTATAATCATTCTTGAATGGTTAATCATGGAAAATGAATCTCATCGCGTTCGTGGAGACGGTAGTCCGTACGTACGCACGAGTGATGATATCATTCCCATGATTGTGGAATTGTATTGGAGTGTATGTATACTATTTCAGAATAAATTGAACTTTACAATAATCATTTATTTACACCATTATACCCATCCATTTAAGGTGGTGGTGGAAAAACAGATTACACCACGGCATGGAGAGGGTATTTCGTACGTACGCACCCGTGGTGATTTCGTTTTCCGTAGGATGGATAGATGGTGAAATAGGGTTGTTTCATAATTATAATAACATATCATTATATGAGTGATAATGATGTTATTACTTCATAATTAAACAACTAAAGAAGAAGAAGTGGAAGAAGAAATAAAGTTGAAAGAATCGGTAACAGGCATTACCTCTTCTTAGAAGCGCCTTTCTGAAACCTCCTCTTAGGGCACTAATATTGGTCTTTGAAGAAGACCAGAACCTCTAGTATGTTTCATGGGAATTGGAGAAGAGAAATTGTTAGGGGTTGTACGAGCTTTAAGGTTTCAAGTGTTGTGATGAAGTGAGGGAGGAGGTGCCCTTTTATAAGGGAGGAGAGGGGCACCTTTGGAATAACAAAAAATATTATTTTATTATAAAGTAAAATTCGGTTTTTAATAGATCCAAATTGATATATTTAGAAGATATGGTGGGTATGGGTCTAAATAATCTATTAAAATATAATTTAGACAAGTTTAGGTATCAATTTTAACCTTATCGTTTAGATTTATCTTTAAGTTAGATAATTTAACTTTTACCGTGTCTTCTAGATTTCTTACACTATATGGTTAATAAACATACTATAACAAGCCAAAAGAACCCCATGTTGTTTATTATTAATATATATAACCTTATCTACGTCATTTGGCATAACCTTATATTTTTAGGAATAAAATAACAATTAATAATATAGTATTTGTTTAAAAAACTATTTTATATCAATTTTGACACTATCTGGTAATTGATTTTTGTGAAAATTATAACAGAATTATTTGTTCGAAAAAATTTAATTAAATCAATACTAACATGTCATATTAAGATATAAAATAATTTTAATTCATAAAAAATCCCTAATTACATTTATTTGGGTATTTATAACATCAATTATGTCAATATTTCATTAATAAGATAATTATTGCATCGTCATTGTATCATAAATAAATTAATGTATTTTAAGTCTAAAAATTACAAATAAAATACCATTATGTAGGAAATCCTTTTAGCTTAATAATTAATAATTATAGTCTAATTTATCTTATTTATATCCCTATATTAAAAATTCATTAGTTATTAAACATTGATTTTAACTATTTTAACCCTTCTTTAAATAAATTGATAATAAATGTCCTAATCTAATCCAAGTGGGCCTAAATGGTCATATTTTATACCTAAGGTTGTTTTTGGTCGAATTACACATTTAAAATAGAATTATGACATGTGATAGGGTAATAATAATATCATTTTTACCCTTAATTACCCTATTTACTTTTAACCGTGGTAAATAAAAGTAAAAAATTACTATTCACCAAAAAAATTTAATCTCATTGAACCACATTTTAATTTCTGACATCAACCGTGTCTCTTGGATTTTTGAAATTCCAGTCACAAAAGCGGTAAATTTATGTTTTATGAAAAATTCAGTTTTTTTAACTACCACATAGTGGTTTCACTATTCATCAAAAAATGAAAGTATACAGAAAAATACCAAAAATTATGCCTAAGCTATATTTGATATTATGAATTCAAAAATGATTTTTATTTTACCAAATTCAAATCATATCAGTTACAATATCTAATTTAAAAATTAATTCTCATCGTCTAAACAAATTGCATATTTTTAAGAGATAATAACTATCAAAAGATTGTCACTTGTTTATGACTGGTTGAAATGTGAAATTACATCCAATGAACAACATTGTATTAAATTGTAAAAATTTATTCTAAATATACTTTAAAACCACTCAAATTAAAAATTTATCACTATTAATTATTTCGATTAAAATAGTTGTTTTTTATTAAAATTTAGTAATTATCACCATTCATCGAAATATGAAAGTTACCCGAAAAGTACCAAAATTTCACCCTAAGCTAATTTAGATATTCCGAATCCAAAAATGAATTCTAATTCGAAAAAAAAAATTTGTACAATTTTAAAAAGTGCTTATTACTATTCATAATGGCTAGTTTTAATAATATTTTAATAGCATATCATTGTTTAGCGAAACTCCGTATTGTGTACAACACACGCTATCGTGGAAGGTCGCGCTTGTGTGTAATGAAAGACAATTAAGGGATGCGTGTTGTGCAAGATATTTTTTGTGTATCGTACAACACAAGACATTAATGAAATTAAAAAGAATATTTTTCATAAAATATTGGGGTGTTACATTCTACCTCCATTAAAATGAATTTCGCCCTCAAAATTTGTCGGGGTTATAAAAGGGTTACTACTCGAAATTTTCTTTAATAGAAACCCACATCGTAAAATGGAATACCAAAACCAATATTTAAAAACTAAAGTATAAAACATAACGGTTACCCAAATTAACTAATCACTGGGTTTCCACATAGGAGAACATAGGTGAAAATATGGATATGAAAGAGAAACCTAACCATCATGTTCTGATAGAGAGTGGTAGAGAACATGGCTATGAAATAGACCACAATCACAAATCCATAGATTTGTGATGATCTAAGGTACCATCTGATTCATCGGATATAAGGGCACTAGGAAAAAAAATTTGGTTTTCAAGATCATTTCCCTAAAGTTGATGAATTTGAATTAAAATAAATACTTACTTTATTTTGGTACAATCTCACTGTTGTTCGTGCTTTGAACAATTTCCACTTCATCTCTTAAAGAAATGAAGTTGAATTTGTTATTCATGAAGTGTTAATAGATCATGTGATAGAATGATGGGTCATTCCATATGTTTCAAACATAAGGTTAGCAAAAGTTATCAAATATACATATGTCCATCTATGGTGAGGTTTATCGTATACGATTCCAAGAATGAACCTATACATCATATATCATACCACGTAATAAAATATAACTAGTGTCTTCTAACCAGGGACTTCCTGTAGGCCAGTGGTAGGTGATAAAGGCCAGTCGCACTTCAGTTGTGGGTTCGATTCCCACAGCCTTGTCTGACGCTATGGGCTATCGCCCATCCTACAGGTTGTCCTTTTTCTAAAACTATATTATTATAACATCCCATCAATAATATCAAAAAAAATTATATCCTTAAACAATAATAACTTATGTCCAACATAATCCATTCCAATCTTTAGGCTTATCTAAAATACTTCGGTCCAAGCTCATAGTATAATGAAAATGATTACTTGATAAGTCACATAAAAATCACGTGAATTCCATCATTTGTCCCCCATATATCATAAGATATATCTTGTTGGTCAAATTACAAACATGTGAATACCATAATCATTTTTTCTCTTGAAGAAATAATACCAATTTAACCTTAGTGAAAACATGAATGCAGTTAAAAGTTAACACTTTCCACAAGCCAAAATCCTCAAAATTATTTATACTTAAACCATGATATCACATAGTCCTTATATCAATCATGAGCTCATGAATACAATCAAACATCTCATTACCTTCTTATCCCTTCATTATGCGCATATCATCTGCTTACCAAAAATATCTCAATCACTTCCCATGGTTACCGGTACCATAAAATTATTGAAATCCACAATAGACCAATACTTAAATATTCCAATATTCCACAATACTACATACAACATTATTTTGGAATCCCATTACATAAACACTTAATAATTCCACCACATCGTTGTCATATTCAACGTCGCCAATAGTGATCACATGTGACTTCCCATTGTCCTTTTCCTTAAGTGGTTTCTCATGTCGATCATCATTAACCCTTGGATTAGGGCATTGATTAACATAATGCCCCATTTCATTGCACTTGAAGCATTGAAGTGTTATTGGTGGGTTCTCTGCAGTATTTTCTTTATTCAAACCATTAGCAACCGTTTTTCCATTACTTTGACTCTCATCTACTCGATGACCTTATTTTCCACACATAAAACATTTTCTAGTCCCTTTAAGACAATCTCCACCATGCTTATTTCCGCACTTTGATCATAAGGAAACATTCATCTTCTTTTCACCATTATTCTGAGATTTTTCCTTGAACACCATCTTTTGTTTCTTATCAAAACCATGAGATGGATATGTAACACCAACTTCCATTTCTACCTTGATAGCACAACGCACAATTTCTTCATAGCTACTTAAGTCACTTATAGCTAATTCCCTATGAAGATTTTGTTTTAAGCCACTGAAGAATCGATCAATTTTACTTTCAGGTTGGATGATAAAGATAGATGCATACCTTGGAAGCCTTGTAAAATTCTCTTCATATATACCAACAGATTCATCATCATTTTTATTTAGTTCAAGAAACTCCTTCTCCATCTTTGTTTGAAGAATAAGAGGGATGTAGTTATTGAAAAATAAGTTCTTGAACACGTCCCATTCCATGGACTAAATTTCATCTATTGGCCTCGTATTCTTGATATGATTCCACCATTGATCAGCTTCACCTTCCAAACAATATAATGCTAAGATGACTTTATCATGTTCAGAACATTGATGAACAGAAAATATCTTTTCAGTGGTACTGAGCCACTGTTCAGCAACAAGTGGATCAGACGACCCACTGAAAGAAGGTGTACGTTGCCTCATTAAGGAATCAATAGAATATTGTCCCCTTCTCTGCCTATTTGGAAGTCCAGAATGATTCATAGCATGTATATGTATAGAAATAATATTTTTCACTCCATCTCCCATAACATTTGTTTGTTCAAGAGGACAATCATTTCATTGTCCATTACATTGATCAACACGGTTCTTTTAGGTTCCAGCCATCGTCTAAAACCCAAAAAGAACAGTGTGAGAGGAAAAACATGTTAGGGAAAACAACCCAATAAAGGGGTAGTACCTTCAATATCTAACATCTTATGTTAAATACTAATATTGTTACCGTAGTTATATGACTATGTCCTATACGTATACTTATCCTTATGGACATCCCTAGAGATACCTTAGAAATATCTCTAGGGATCTCACTAACGTTTTGGCATCCTAGTTTCCAAAGGTTGACTAAACCTTTCCTCTGATACCAACAGTAGAGACCCGAAGCTTGATGTTCATGGAAAATACATTATTTTTTTGGAATACTTAATACATAACAAAAATAGACACACAAGGACCGTAATAGTTTAGTGTCTTTGGAAACTCGGAATAAAATCATCCAATCGTGGTGAAAGTTCTTCAACAACTCCCATAACGATCTTCCCCTTTTTGTTTCCTTACATAAAACCTTTCTTTACTTCCTGGGGAAAATAAAACATAAAAAGGGTGAGCTCAAATTCTCAGTAATGGCAAACATAGACAACATAAAACAATCCATAACCATTTGGAAGCAAAAACTTGAACATGAAATATAAACATCAAAATATTGAGCAAAGACATAAATCATGGAAGTATGTAAGGCATATATCATAATATAACATCAACCATGATAAAATGGGAATAAAACATGTAATTGTGGCAACCATTCAGCACATTTCATGATTTCCATAGTAGCCAAGGCATTACTGCCAAGACAATCTCAGTGGACAAAGTCCCTTTCTGAATCAAGTTCACTCCTCATTTCAGTCCATTAACACTGAATCGGATTAACTTACTATTCCAGCCATGTCTATATCATGAGATATAAAGCATTACCCAATGAATTGGAGGGAGATATAGGTCCCACCCATCTCATAATGAAATCATTCTTTCGTGTGCCACAAAGTCCTAAATCATACATCATAGCATAACCCATGTAATAAAATGGGATTCGTAAACATCATGCCATCATAACATAATCCATAAAAGTCTGATATCATTTCATCATAAGAAAATTGAAACCATTTAAATCATTGATACATATTACTTGAAGCATACACATATGAAATAATGTCATCTTAGATGGAAAATAGTTTTGGAAAAACACTTGAAATGAAATCTTGAGGAAAATATCTTTTCTTCTTTAAAATCATTTTCATTTTACAAAATTCCATGCAATTTTAAAAGAAAAGGGATTTGTTGAAAATAATCATCTAATATTGTAGAGGAAGCTTCTTGAAAATGAGGTGTTATGAAACCTTAAAAATCTGTTCAGGACGTATATGTTAAAAATAACATTCTCCTCGTTCTTTTGTCGGAAAAGTCAAAAAGTACCTTATAGGGTAAATAAAAGAAAGATTCCTTCCATACCATGCGGTATAAGTAAAAATGGGTAAAAGGGACTTTAATCATACATGAATACACTTTTATAAAACATGGACATGGATGATAGCAATATCCCTAGTAAATACTTACGAATAAGCAATGTCGGATAAAAACGAAATTTGCAAAATTCTCCCTTACCATATGTCCGATATGCTTCGTATGTATTCAAACCTCTATTATAATGATTTAAATAATGTCATGGACATATTACAGAATCATATTCATTGTTATGATATCATATATGGTTCACTTATGACTTTATATTACCTGTTCTTTTGTAAATTCTATGTTAAAGAGCGTTTTGGCTAAAATCGTTTCATTTATCGTATGTGTTTCGACTCGTCGTTCTTGATATTATTACTTATATCCCGATTAAAATAATTACAGAATGTAAAACATGATTTATATGTAATATATATTCATTATATACATATATATTATAGATCGATAAAAGAAATTAAATACACCGTTCATGGAGACGGTAGGCCGTACGTACGCATGAACGCTGTTTTCGTTTCATTTTGAATTGAATGGAATTGAGTATATGACATACATACATATATATACATAAATCAAGTAGCATTATTATGTCATATATTTCATTATTATTCATTATATATACTTTATAATCATTCTTGAATGGTTAATCATGGAAAATGAATCTCATCGCGTTCGTGGAGACGGTAGTCCGTATGTACGCACGATCGATGATATCATTTCCATGATTGTGGAATTGTATTGGAGTGTATGTATACTATTTCAGAATAAATATCACTTTACAATAATCATTTATTTACACCATTATACCCATCCATGTAAGGTGGTGGTGGAAAAACAGATTACACCACGACGTGGAGACGGTATTCCGTACGTACGCATGCGTGGTGATTTCGTTTTCCGTAGGATGGATAGATGGTGAAATAGGGTTGTTTAATAATTATAATAAAATATCAGTATATGACTAATACTGATGTTATTACTTCATAATGAAACAACTAAAGATGAAGAAGTGGAAGAAGAAATAAAGTTGAAAGAATCAGTAATGGGCATTACCTCTTCTTTGAAGCGCCTTTTTGAAACCTCCTCTTAGGGCACTAATATTGGTCTTTGAAGAAGACCAGAACCTCTAGGATGTTTCTAGGGAAGTGGAGAAGACAATTGGAAGGGGTTGGAAGATATTAAAGGCTCCAAGATGTGTCAGGAAGAGAGGGAAGATGTGCCCTTTTATAAGGGAGGAGAGGGGCACCTTTGGAATAACTAAAACTATTATTTTATTATAAAGTCAAATTCGGTTTTTAATAGCTCCAAATTGATATATTTCGATGTTATGGTGAGTATGGGTCGAAATACTCTCATAAAATATAATTTAGACAAGTTTAGGTATCAATTTAAACCTTATCATTTAGATTTTACTTTAAGTTAGATAATTTGACTTTTACTGTGTCTTCTTGTTTTCTTACACTATATGGTTAATAAACGTACAATATCAAGCCAAACGAACCCCAATTTTTTTATTATTAATATATATAACCTTATCTAAGTCATGTGGCCGAACCTTAGGTTTTTATGTATAAAATAACAATTAATAGTATAGTATTTGTTTTAAAAACTATTTTATGTAAATTTTGAGACTATTTGGTAATTGATTTTTGTGAAAATCATAACAGAATGACTAGTTCGAAAAAATAATTCAATCAATATTAACATGTAATATTAACATATAAAATTATTGTAATTCATAAAAAGTCTATAATTACATTTATTTGGGTATTTATAACATCAATTATGTAATTTTTCATTAATAAGATAATTACTGCATCATCATTGTGTCAAAAATAAATTAAATTATATTAAGTCTAAAAATTACAAATAAAATACTATTATGTAGGAAATCGTTTTATCTTTCTAATGAATATTTATAGTCGAATTTATCTTATGTATATCCATTTATAATAAATTCTTTATATATTAATCTTCGATTTTAACTATTTTAACCCTTCTTTAAATAAATTGATAATAAATGTCCTAATCTAATCCAAGTGCGCCTAAATGGTCATATTTTGTTCCTATGGTTTTTTTGGTCGAATTACACTTATCCAATAGAATTAGGACATGTGTTATGGTAATAATAATATCATTATTACCCTTAACTACCATATTTACTTTTAACCATGGTAAATAAAAGTAAAAAGTTACTATTCACAAAAAATTATTTTCATATCATTGATCCACATTTTACTTACTGAAATCAACCGTGTCTATCGGATTTTTGAAATTCCACTCACAAAAGCGGTAAAATAAAGTTTTATGAAAAATTCAGTTTTTTTAACTACCACTTAGTGGTTTCACTATTAATCAAAAAATGAATGTTTCCAAAAAATACCAAAAATTAGTCCTACGGTATATTTGATATTAGGAATTCAAAAATGATGTTTATTTTACCAAATTCAAAACATATCAGTTACATTAACTAATTTAAATACTAAATCCCGTCGTCAAAACAAATTGCGTGTTTTTAAGAGATAATAACTATCAAAAGATTGACACTTGTTTATGTGTGGTTTAAATGTGAAATTACATCCAAAGAACAATATTGTATTAAATTGTAAAAATATATTCTAAATATACTTTAAAACCACTCAAATTAATAATTTATCACTATTAATTATTTAGATTAAAAAAGTTGTTTTTATTTAAAATTTAGTAATTTTCACTATTCATCAGAATATGAAAGTTATCCGAAAAGTACCAAAATTTCACCCTAAGCTACTTTCGATATTCCGAATCCAAAAATTAAGTCCATTTTGAAAAACAAAATTTCAAAAAGTGGTTATTACTATTCATAACGGCTAGTTTTAATAATATTTTAATAGCATATAGTTGTTTAGCGAAACTCGGTATTGTGTACAACACACGCTATCGTGGAAGGTCGCACTTGCGTGTAATGCAAGCCAAGTCAAGGATGCGTGTTGTGCAAGCTCCTTTTGGTGTAGCGTACAAAACAAGACATTAATGAAATTAAAAATAATATTTTTCGTAAAATCTTGGGGTGTTACAGTCACAGTCGCAGCCAACTCTAATGTTCCCGCACACAACACGCTCAGTTCTGGGAGGGTCCTCTCCACAAGCCAAGGGGGTCGATACATCAACTAACATGAAGTCTAGATTTGATGTAACCATAAGTTCTATCTCGTCAAAAGGAACTCAATGCAATAGACAACGCGTCAATCAGACGCCCAGTCTGAGAGATATTGGCTTTTCTGTCCCATGGGACTGGTTAGAAATACACTCGTTTCTAACCCATATGATATCCAAATTCATTTGAAACTCACATAGAGTATCGCAAAAGGGTCATCTCATCGAAAGATTCCCAGTTCCGCAAATGGCTTGTCGATCGGATACATGATCCTTATGTTATTCACGTTTATGTAAATAACGGGCCCAGTCCGTTAGGCCCGATGGGTTGACGGATCATGTCGACTCGATTTGGAGGGGCCGACCCGGCAAATGGGTCGGACGAGCCCGGTGAGTTGTGTGGCCAGGCCCGAAGTGTCGCGGCCCGGCTCGGCTGGGTGCGGTCGGCCTGGCCCGCATGGCCTGCCGCTGGCCCGGCTCTGAAGCCGGCCGCTGCTCGGCTGCTGGCCAAGTGGGACACAAAGGGGGTGTGGCCCCCCTATTTTTTGAAATGGCGGACCCAATGGGGTCCGCCCTTGCAGCTGGTCGGGAGGAAATTACCCCCCGGTTTCCGGGTAACGGCCGACCATTAAGACCGACCGGTTTGTGAGATGCCGTGGGACCCAGAAGGGTTCCCGCCTCCTGAAGACACCTTAGGCCAGCTCAGATGGCCGCCCCTGCTGGTCCTTCATGGCCTTAGGCCACGGCTCA
Organism: Viscum album; assembly: GCA_963277665.1. Taxonomy (NCBI): domain Eukaryota; kingdom Viridiplantae; phylum Streptophyta; class Magnoliopsida; order Santalales; family Viscaceae; genus Viscum; species Viscum album. The sequence continues at coordinate 1,872,855,836 of OY728159.1, forward strand.
TCACACCAGCTCAGCACGACGGCGTCGCACCCCTCCGTCGAAGCCCTCTCTGGTTGCGGCCCGCCTCGGTCTATCCGACGTGGCGCGACGGCGCTGCGCACCCACGCTCCGGCACGCTCCGGCCATGGCCCTCTATGTCTCTGTGCGGTGTAATGGTACCTTTTCGCCTTCGCAACAGCCTTTCATGGCCTCAGTTCCCTGCTGATCACTTCACGGTGCAACGACATCGTGCACCTTTGCCTCCAACATCATCTAAGATTAACAAAGAAGAGGGTAGGGGAATCGACCAGGTTTGTGTGGTTCAATCTCCTCCCGTTACCATAATATCATGCGGCCAAACCTTAGGTAACAAAGAATGATGATAAAGACTTGAAATAAAAAAACCTCTACCTCAACAAAAGATATTGAACGTCGGTCATCGCAGAAGACAGCGTCATGGGGTGAGGTTTTGAAAACGGCAACGGAGTGCGCCCAAGGAGGAAGCAGCCTCTCCCCTTTTGTCATAGAGAGTTTATTAAATGGGGAGACGTTGTGGACGAGATCCCGCGTCAGTGTTTCCTCCCCTATCATGGAGGAAGAAGGGGATGGAGAATCCAGGGTCGCTGAGTTAATATTCTTTGTCAGAGAGTTGGCATTCTTCAACAATGGAGATGAAGTGTTCTTCGAAGCTCAAGAGCTCTCTCCCAAAAATCTCAACACAGCAAGCCAAACAAAAATAAAATAAGGCTTCTCTTTATTTTATTTAATAATTCCCTACATTAAAAAATTTAAATTTAAAAACACATAATTAATTAATTAAAGTGGTTTAATTAGTTGATTAAAGTTTGTTGGCAAGAGTTAATATGGAGAGAGAGGGGAGGTGGAAAGGTTTCCCATGTAATTAAGAGTTTACAAAAAAAATTAATAAGGGGTTTAAGGATTTTTAGGGAATGTGAAGGGTTGGGGATTTTATGGGCCCCACCTCACGTTTATCCTCACTTGGATTGTTAGGTGGTAGTGGGTTCCACCCTAACTCCCCCATATAGGATAAAACCACCTTAGATATAAAACTAAAATTGTTCCACAATTTTATTCACTTCTCATTTATCCAAAATATTTTAACTTCTCCTCCTGAGAAAACACTTCTTTGGTAAAGGTCCTCTTAAGAATTTACCGGCTCTACAAGTTCATCGTTACCCTCATATTTCAATTACAATTACCTGTTAAAAAGACAGAAAAACTCGCTCGTTCGTTCACTGAACATACCAAAGCTAAACTTCAGAAATTGATTTCGGGAACACAGGGCCTCGAAATCAAGTTCCGTTAGAATCCATAGACTCGTAAAATTACAAAGTATTTATTAAAAAAATTTCATTGAAATTTCCGGGTCTTTACAATATACCTCATTCAATGATGATGGGGTTTCAATTTATATTATTTTCGTCAATTTTGGTACTGAATCCATTAATATGGTTCTTCTAGTCTAGAATATATGTATTATTTATCATATATAGCTATTAATTCATTTTTATAACTTTCTTTTATTTATAAATGAAAATGTTTACGTTATTTTCCAAATAAACCAATTAACCAAAACAATTATCATTAAATAATTTGCATAATGATTCATCTTAACTACAAGTAACCAAATGAAATTTAAAATTGTGTAACCTTTTGGATGTTCACTAATTAAATATATCTTATGTTATGAAAAACCATCCTCATTTTAAATGATTCTCCTTTCATTTATATAAATATACCAATCTTGAGACATACACACCCAAAAAATTAAATTGAACGTCTTATCCCATAAAATATTCCATGAATGGAAATAATAAGGTTATAATAAATATATTAAATGGATATTATGTAAAATAATTATTAATTAATGAACCTAATTTTTATTATTCAGGTTATTAAGATCACGTGAAAAACCCCTTCAGACTTAAGGTAAGGGTATCTTCATCTCACATCAATTTTTCCTGAGATATTGCATATTCCCTACTATTACATGTGTATGGTGTATGTATTTTTACCATTTATGTCTAATATAATTAATCTATATGCATTCGTAATATTAAATTCATCATTTTAATATTATTAATTTTTGGTCATACGATTCAATTGATTACAACGTTGTATGCATTTTCTACATGAACCTCAATTTTCATTTGGGTTGCCCTTTTCCCTAATAACCTCAATGAAATTATAATTAATTCTTATGTAATCCACAATATTTAATGTTTAATTTTCTATATTTGTTTTCCAATCATATTCCTTCTTAATTTTATGTTTAGATACATGTTTTAGAAGAATCGTTCAAAAATTATTCCGAAATGCAAACCTGATTCAATGAACTTCTCAAATTGTTACCTAATTTGAAGGTAACTATTTGACATGTTTTATTGAATATTTAAATTTCTAAAATAAGTAATTTTAACATGAAAAATATTTTTTTTCACTTCTGGTTTTATGAAATCAAACATAGCTTTGTGCTTTAAAATCTATTTAATGTATTCTGTAAACCGCACTAAAATGTTTTTATCCAAAAACATCTTTAAAAAACATTTTATATGATTTCACTTCACTAGGACATAATTTATGCCTCAAATGTAATCATAATTAACATTACTTCACATTTCTAGGGTTTATATGTTTAATTCAATATTTATGGAAAATACAATTGACTTTCAAAAAGTACTCGTCTTTTCTAAAGAAAAAAATATTTTACTCACATCACTATAACATTTATGAGATATATTCCATTTTCACCATGTATTCCATACTTTTTTGTATTTACTACCAGTAGTCATATCATATCAATAGTTTAATAAGAGTTATTTTATTGTATGTCGTTATGATTTTTGAAATTTTCAAGGTTGTATGGGATACATTTGAATGTTTATGGATTATTTCCTAAAACAATTTCCAGTGGTCACATTTAAAAGTATATTTATTTATGTCATCATCTATTGATAAATCTTGTATTTTGTAGAGGTTTATAACATATGATATCATAATTAATATTATGTTTAAGGGTTTATAACTAGTTTTTTTAAGGATTTTCTATCATGATACCATTCTCTAATCTACTTCGAATGGTTAGTGTTTATATTTAATGTATGAGGAAAGTAATTTACATTGAATATGTTAGTTTATATATGAATATATATGTTTTTATGATTTTTCCCATTCATAATTGGAATTAATTGGAATTAGTAAGTGTTAGGTGGGGCCTGATATAGCCCCTCGTTGGATCGGTATGTCTCATGAGACAAACGGTGGTCTTAGGATGAGGCCTTGACCAAATGGTTATTTATGATCATGGCACGTGGCCTTGTCGGTGGGGTTATTAAATACTGTATTAAGTATTCCCACATCATAAAGCTATTAATTTAATTTTCATGGGGTTAATCATCTAGTAGAATAAAAATTATTATACTATATCATGGAATTATTGATTCAACTCTTATTCTTACCATAATTTGTTCTATATTATTTTTAATGGAATGTGTTTTTATATATCTACCATGCCTAATGCTTATGTTTAGGACATATTACACTATACTTCATACCCTTACTGAGCATCTGAGCTCACCCCTATATAATGTTTCATTTCTTGAAAACATGAATATGTTTATTATGAATGACCTATAGGGATAAACTTAGTGTTGTGGATGTTCCCAATAAATTAGATATTTTGTATTTAATTTTGTGATGAAATGTTGAACATGTGTCTGTATCTAATTTTCCAAAACTACTAAACTACTCAATAAATTGGGACATGAATTTATTTTATGCATGCCAATGTAATGAAATAATGCACCATCTTCAGGCAATTGGGGTTGGGTATTACTATTTTTCACAAAGGAAGTGTAGTATAAAATGTGGAAAATAGATTTAGAAAATGTAGATTAGGGAACAAAGCCTAAAGTTATTATTTATGGATAAACATACAAGAACGTCCTGGAATTTTGGTAATGAATATATTATTTGAATATTTCTAGAAAATACATCTATGTTTGGATACTACTAGTTGACATGGTTCTGGTACAGATGTACCTTGGAGTAATAACTCAAAAAGGTGCTTCATGCTTGACCTGAGGTATCCTAGAATATTACAATGTCTTCACTACAAACCCAGTTTGACACTCCCATGTAATATGATTGGATACTTCACATTTTATTTACCATCCACTAGGAATGATTTATCTGTAATGTTTTCCTCAAACAAAACATAGTTATGATTATGAGAATAGATATGCATGGGAATTAAATTTATACTAAGTATTATTATAATTTGATATTGTATATTATGATTCATAACCTTGTCTAGTGTATGAAATTATATAGAAATGGAACCTATCATATGTAATTGGAACTTCACCAATGCACGTAATGCAAATATAAAGAAGGATCATATCTCGTATGGTCTTATGCCATCATTTCGAAGGAAAATAGTCTCCCATGTATCCTCATCATATGAAGAAATACTATCATCTGTTAAATTATATGTTATAAATTATCATAGTACTATATCTTTAGAAAGATTAATAATAAGAAGACGATGGTAGTAAAAAACATGGATACAGTGAAGAAGGAAAAGAATGGTATTCCTTATTGTGATTATTGTGGAAAGAATCATCCTAGAGAATGTTTGAAGTGAATGAGAGTTTGTTACAGTTGTGGATAAGAATGACTCTAATTTCAGGATTTTAATGGTATGAAAAGGTTTTATAATGTATACTTATTCAACTGTAAGTACATTGGGAAACATTCGAACAAATATCCCAAGAATCCAAAGGTTATTCCCTAAATGATGTTACTCAGTAGTGATCGAGTCATGATTTTGGCACAGATGAGGTGGAAGGATTAATAAACCTCATTCAGAATCATTTCATTTGAATATTTTGTCATCAATTGGAAGGTTATTTAAATTATGAAATATATGAGGATTTTACTCTAGTAATATTTCATTAATTATTTGAGTTATTATGATGAATTTTACCAAGGATAAGTGACATAGTAGAATGATAACATCCTTGTAAAGTATATGGTCGATGTATATAAAACCCTAAATTTATTCTTAATGAATAATATAATAATGAAGAAATGATTGATTTGGATTATTACTCACTACATAAAAACTAATTATTGTCTTTTTTACATGTGGTGTATGCTATCATTGATCGAGTCTAAAAAATTTTTAGATATAAGGAATATATCAAATGGCATGTGTATGGAAGAAATTTTTTCCCCAATAAGGTTTTTTTGGTTATTTGAGTTATTAACATATTTCAGGAGGACAATTGATAATGATATACACATGTTTGGAATTAAAAAATATAGGGTTGTTTCATGTTGATTAATGTAAAATTAGGTAGAAGATTCATTGTGCAGAATTAATCATGGAGTTTGAAAGAAAATGGTGTTTTCCAAGGACCTCGAGTACATGTATCTAGCAAGCATGGATATTGGAATGATTCAAAAGTTTTGGACTATGATTTTTGGAAAGACACGACATTAAGGAAGTGGTTTAAGTTGATAATTGTATGATGTTTTTGAGTTTAATGTACCCACATGATAAAACATATTCTAATAGATGAGGTATAGATAGTTTAAGGCACCAAAAACGATAATATTATGTTTATGAAATATAATGATGTATTTATACTTGAATAACAGTCGAATGGTTTTTATGCTCTAGGGAAAGAGTCTTAAAAAATTGTTCGTATTATAAAATTTTCTCATGATATCAATGAATTTTTTCAAAACTATAGTTTACGGTTTTATGGAAATGATCTTTCATCTGAACATGTTCTCTATTACTTTCTATCAGAACATGATGGATTGATTTTTCTTCCATGGAAATTTTTTCAAATTAGAATGCCATGTTTTGTACTAATCGATCCATTTCCCATTCCTTCTTACTAAGAGGATATTTTAATCATTTTTTTCATATGGGTTTCCCTCAATGGAATTCTAAAGTATCAACCATTTACTATCTATGTTCAAATTCAAATTTTGAGGATGGTATTTATGTATGAAGGGGAGAGTGTAACACCCTAAGGATTAAAAAAAATAAATATTGAATGCGTGAAACACCGAGTCTCTGCAAAACAACAATGTATTATAACCTATCCATTGTACATAATTTTTCAACTTTAGTATTCTTAATTTCAAAAATCTAATATACACAGTTGCGTTCAGGGTGATTTTTGGAGCCTGATAGAACATATTTAATTTTTTATGAATAGTCACGTACACATACGAATAGTTACTTACCCTAATGAACAGTAACATGAACATTATGAAAATTAATTTACCCTTATTAATAGTTAATTCACCCAAGTATGTATAAATAAAATTTAGGCCCCTTATAAATGATAGTGAATATTATGAAAATTTATAATTAAGTGTTGGTACCTTTATGTGCATTAAATATTTAAATAAAAATGTTTTACTAATAAATTGATTTAAAAGAAAAAATAATTTTTATAAATTGTATTCCTAAATAAATATTTTTATCATAGGATTTTTGGGGAATTTAACAAAACCATAGTTAATTTTTTCGGACATAACGAACTCAGTTTTAGTTTTAAAACTGTATTTTATGAGTAAATGATAATTTTATTTAAAAATAAAATTGAACATATTAAGAAAATTATTTTGATAAAATAAGGTTAATATGTTTATTCTACACGTCAAAAAAAATTATGGTGCTTTTATTGTATTTTTCTAAAATACTTGGATTTTTGTTGAATAGTGAAATTTGGTAATTTAACATATATATACATTATGTGTTAACTATGATATTTATAGCTTTATAGATGATGTAAGAAACATTGTTAATAAATAAAGTAAACATATTACAATTTATGGTCTTGTAATCATTTCAATATCTTGTCTTACGGAATAACAATAAACTAATGATTTAAATATTTAGAAAACTGTTCTCTCCTCCAATATAAAATCCACCCACACTCCCCTCTTCTCTTCACATCTATCAAGCCTTTTTAATTGTCTAAATTATGCTCAAATATTCTCCCAAGATCCTCCTCTAAATCCATCATCCCTTGGTCTCATTAAAAGACCAAATCCTCTCCCCAAAAGATGCTCTAATAGATGATTAATTCAAGATGTAAATTCCACATTTCAATTATTTTACATTCTTTTCAAGTTCCATTGTTTTCTTTTTATCCTCAACACACGTTATACAATTTTTTTGAAAACTCCATTAAAATAGATGTAACTATGGATTTTAACGATTATGAAATAAGTTATTATCATCAATCATTTATAATTTTTATGATATTTGTAAAAAACACCATCTGAGATTTTCTAATTTACCACATTCAAGAAAAATGGGTTTTAAATTTCTATTATTGTCTTAAATTAGTCCCAAAAACCCATTATTAAGGTTTAAACATACTATAATATATATACCGTGTCTCATCTATGGTTCTGTAATCTTTTATTACTCATGGTTTTTAATTATAAATCAAAATGAGTTCGTTTTGTTCAAAAACATACAACTAACCCAAATGGTTATCGTCAAATAATTTATATAATGATTCATCATCACAATATGTTACAAAATTATATTTAGAAATGTTTAACCATATGTATTTTCACCTATAACACAATAAATTAATTCTTTACAACCATCCACATTGTACATGATTCCTCATTCATGTATATAATTACACCGATCATGAAACAAGTGGACCCGAACAATGTAATTAAACCTATTAACCCATCAAAAAATCCATGAATGAGCTTAAAAAATATATAATATATCAATTAAATGGATACGAGTTTCTATAATTAATTAGTAAATAACCTAAATTTGATTATTCAGGTCATTGTGATCATGTGGATTAGACCATTAGACTTATTGTTAGGGTTTCTTCATTTCACTTCCATTTTTGTGAGATATTCCGTATTAACTACTATTACATGTGTATGGTGTATGTATACTTAAAATTGATGTTTCTTATCATAAATATTTTTATTTTCACGATATTAAATGTATCATTTCAGTATTATTAATTTTGGGGTATACGATTCAATTGATTACAATGTTGTAAATATTTTCTACCCAAGCATCCATTTTCATTCAGGTTGCTCTTGTTCTATACTCACCTCAATGAAATTATTTTTAATAATTATATACTAATCATAAATATTTTGATAATTACATATATATATATTTACCAATAACATTCCTTATATATATTATGTGGAGTTACATTTTTTTAAAAAAATCATTAAAAAATTCGTCTGAAATGCAAGTTCGATTCAAGGTTAATCTCTAATTATTACTTACTTTAGAGATCACACTATAATATAATTTAAGAGAGATTTATCATTATAAAATCAAATATTTTAACATGAAAAATATATATTTGTTCATTTCTTTTTTTTTTGAAATAAACCATACATTTACGATTTAAAATATCATTAATGAATTCCTTAAACTACACTAAAATGTTATTACTCAAATGTTTCTTTAAAAATTCTTTTTACATGATTTAAATTTAGCGGGACATCATTTAGGTATCCAATGTAAAATAAATATTACTAACATTTCTTTTATTGTATATAAATGTTTAAAACCATATTTATGACAAGTAAAAAATGATATTCTAAAAGAACTCTTTTTTCCAAAGTAAAATAGATTTTTCTCACCTCGCATTATATTTTCTGAAATATATGCCTTGTTCACCACTTATTCCTTGTATTTTGTGTATTAAATTCCACTTTTTATTGCAACAATCTAATTATTCCCATTATATTCTAAGGGAATATTATTTAAATGTTTCAAGGTGTTATGGGACACTTTAAAATTTTTAAGGCTTATTTCTTCAAATTTTCTCAATGGTATCATTGAAAAGTATATTTATTTATGTCAAACTCATTTTATTAATCATTATTTCAAAAAGGATTGAATATTATGATATCATCTATAATATTTTATTGAATGGTTTATGATTAGTTTGAATGTGGATGTTGTACCTTAATACCCTTCACCAATTTACTTCGAAGGGTTACTTATTATGTTTAATGTACGTGGAAGGTCATTAACTTTTCACTTGTGAGTTTAAATATGAATGTATATGGTGTTTATGTTTATCCACATTCATAAGATGAATTCATTTGTCTTTTTAATTTTTGGTTGGTTACCGTTATAGCCTCTCGGTGCATCTGTATGTCTCATAAGAATAACTACGGTCTTGTCCAAAGGGCTTGCCAAAATGGATATTTTTTGTCTTGGAATTAGGATTTGACAATGTGGTTATGATATCTAGAATTATGCATTCCCTCATTATGAAACATTTAATTGATAGTTCATGTTGTTATTAGACTATAAGAATACCCATGGTTATGCTTTATTATGGCATTATTTATTCAACTCTTATTCCTTCCAAAATGGGTTAATGTTTATTTTTAAAGGAATTTGTATTTAGTTATTCACCATGTCTGATGTTTACATTTTGGATATCGTCCACTTTATTTATAACCCTTACTAAGAAATTTTTCTCACTCATTTATTATGATTCATTTTCATAGGACATGAATATTTTTATTATGAATCACCTGTAGGTATAAATTGAGAGTTGTGGATGTTAAAAATAAAACTTATATGTTTTTTTCCATTTCAAGTTGTAATGTTGATCCTATGCATGTATCCGGTTTACCAAAACAACTAAACTTCTTCGTAATTAAGTATACAACATTATTTTATGCATGCCTATGTATTGAAATAATGCATCACCTCTGGGAAATTGTGGTGAGGGAACTACAAAAACCCAAACAATAAATATGAAACCTTTAAAACCAAGAGGATGTAAACCGGATATAAATAGGTGATAATTCATTCTACCATTTATGAAACCCAACATCCAAATAGGGAAGAATTTGAGTAGAAAAAAAATCCACGATCTCGAATATGAATGTCATCATTCAAATATAACTCCTCCTAAAAATATGTTGAATCGAATTCATCTGGATTCATATAAATATATTCATTAAAATAATGCTGTAAATTAGAAGATGAAAATACAATCCCTTGAATAATAAGGAAAAAAATAAAATATAGGGGGGATTAGAGAATGTACTTGTCATATCCCATTAATAGAAAAGGTAAAAACAAGCTCCCATTACCCCAAACAAGAGAACTATCAGTACCCACTAACATAAAGTGGAAGACAAGAGTAGGAAATAACCCCTACTCCAAAATAAAAAAGGTAATTTAGTCCCTTTATAGGAAATGAAATATCTCAACACATATTTAAAATGATGAAGGATTGGACATCAAATCCAGTCCATATCCTATAGACTTGCCTTGTTTTAATTGCAACTGTGATAATTGAATGTAGTCGATCCCACAATCATGCCTCCCCAACTAGTGTGAATGATTCACACAATAGAGTGGTCACTCCATAGAAGACACACATACTAGATCCCATTGAGGGTGGTAATATGGAATATTACATGATTTATGGACAACCAGATTATACAAAAACAGCAGTTTCAACTAGGGGACACCAGTCCAACATGGTGGTTTCTCTAGGACAATCATATATCCCTACCAGATCCCAATATGCTCATCAGTGAATCATGGTAGAAACCCAATAATTAAACGAATATAAAACAGTAATTTATGTCCATTTTCAAACACATGTGGCCCCAATCAGCATGAAAAAAGATCCTAAAAATAAAACACACCCAATGTATCTGGTAAATGAACAACATTTTCCTAAACCAGCTCTGCTGAACATTGGAATTTCTTGATTCAATCAAATAAGTATCTTTTTCAGAACAATATCCTTCAAATCCATTACCAAATCATAGATTTAACTGTAGTAGTTTCAATGTCCATCCCCACTCTATTATTAAAATATGTTATAATGGTTATCCTTAGAGAATGATCCACTAGGGATTACATCATTGGAAACGACCGATCGATCATAAGAGCCTATCCCCTGATGAGCATTATGGTAGCCCTCCTCATGACCAAATGATGAATCAATAAAAGGACATCCCCATTAAATTTAATTCCTTGAGGGTTTTACCTACAGTATAAACAGTAGATTTTCTCCCTATAGTAGGAAATCAACATATGATGGTAGTACTCACATTGATACTATCAACTGTGTTGGTCCTCCCTATAGTGATTTCTCAATTCATCATGAAAAATCTTCTTTTACGGAATACCACCCAGATGTTTTTGCCCTAGTATAAGCTTCATAAGTTCTCCCTACAATCATAAATAAAACTAAATTCTAATCATCGTCATCATAGCATCAACTATGAAGGTCCTCCCTGTAGTGAAACCTCGATTCAGTAAGTAGAACATCCCCTTGTTGATTCCTTCCCTGATGTTAATTTCTAGGGTAAACACTGTATTAATTTTCCAAATAGACCTTCATAAAACAATGATGGCTTTACTAACCATTTTAGCTCTAACTGTGATGTTCTTCTATATAATAAATATTCCTATTGGGTGGAAGTTCCTACCCTTACCCAATAAATTGAACTAAATTCCTCATATACTGAGGTTCTTGGATGTATGAGTCAAGAAAGTTAGGTACACTATTAATAAAAAGTGACATCCTTTCTCACTTAGAAGCTGTCATGATGCAACACTCGTTTTTTGATCCACCTCTAGACAATTCACATAAAAACAAGTCAACTACCATCCCTACTACTTGGGATAAAATCATGAAGAAGCCTTCATATTGGGAAGTTAAATTAGAGGAGCCCCTAAAAAATTAACAAAAAAATAATTTTCACATGAGTATATAATTAGACACAGTTAAAATACCAAATAATTTTTTAGACAATTTCCAATTATTAGTTTGACATACATTGAGTGTTTTCAATAAAAATGAAAACGTTTCATTTATCCCATTCTCGGGAAAACTCTTCGCCAGTTGAAGGGTAAAAGGACCATTTGAAAAAAGTGGATGAAAATTGTCACAAAATCTACCCTCAAACCCTACTGTTTATGTGGTGACCCCAATTGGAGAGGTATAATAATGATCTTAAACTAACATTCTTCCATGGGTGGCATTAATAAAGACATCTTATTCGGGATGCCTCGTCTGGTGTTAATATCCGGGGATGGTTAAAGCATGGAGATTTTCATTTTAATGCACTCCTCATTCAGAATAATCCACTATAAATAGAATCATTTAAACCCATTATCCAAGGAAAATGATCAAATGATATCCCAGTTAGAGAACGATTGTATGATCAAATAGAACAAAGCTTGAGTAAGTCTCAAAAGTGTCATACATGAATAGAAAAATCTATTGAAAAACACATGAATAAGGAAAATAGGAAAATATAGTAGTCCTCTTTCCTATGGGAAGCCAATCACCAAGAAATTATATTTCCATCAATAGAGAATAATTTTCTTGAAGATATCACACCATGTCTAGCTAAAACAAGAATGGGAATACATGAGTTCATGAAAGCAGTAATAGTAGTAGAAACTGCTACAATTTTTTATCAGGACCATCCCAAATAGTTGGGGGCACTTTTTACATAAAATTTCCTTGTAAGGATACTAGAATAATGTCTCAGATCTAGATGTCGCTCAATTGGTTCCCCATACCTAGTTGGCCATATGTTCTCAGAAAAAATTTCCCCAATCCCATAGGCTTCCATCTCGCTGCAATGGCCCAGTTGACTTCCCAAAACTGGATGCCACCCCACTGGTGCCCCATACCAGGATGGCCACAGAGCCTAATGTGCATTTTCCCAAATTCTAAAGGATGTCAAATAGTAGTGAGGGCCCAGGGAGTGATAGTGGGGAATCTATTCCATCATTGGAAAAGTGTAACACAACAGAATAATAACATAAAATATCAATAGCATTTAACATCATACAAATAGAATAAATAGAGAATGATCGATAAGAAAAAACAATGAATAATTCAATAAAAAAGTTGATTCAGTAAGTCACATATTCTAGGAAAGAATCCAAAATAGGCCCACTGAAAGAATCTAGAATATATGATCCATGATAAATAATAATCAAATGGAAAATAAGAAGAATCACAATCCTTTGATTGGTCTCATGATTCCCTATTCCAAAACAGAAAATCAAGTAATTTTAGAAGATATCTTTCCCTTATCAACACCTACAAAAATATAATCTATTTGGGACTAAAATCATGACCCAAAAATGGTGTGCGAAATGCATCCTAGTAGGAAACTATTAATCACATGTGCCTATCTGTCAGTGAGTATATGGATCATGCTGTGTACCGAAAGGAAATGATGTATTCCATGAAGTACCCAAAATTAAAAAACCCTACAAGTCCTATTTTCTATTTTCTTTCATTACATTCAGTTCAACAATTGGATTAAATTTAATTATAAAATTATCAACATCCATCCTAATCACATCAGCCCCATATATAAAGTTTCTCAAAAGAAACAATAAAAGCATATGTAAACAAATAAAGTAAATCCTGAATCCATTCTAGTGCATTGTATTGATAGACATGTCATAAGTTATTTTATTTCAAAATTCAATTGAACACCTCTTCCATAGTCATGTAAATTTCATGCCCACTAGAATAATAATCCATGATTATATGAATAAAAAATCCTCTCCCACAGGGATAACAAATTTCTCACACGTTGGCATAAAGAATCCTCGCCCGCAGGCATAGCAGTCAACAGGATTGAGCCTGAAATATCAGAATTTCATCATAAAATACAACACATGTAATTAAAAATACTTCACAATTAACATAATAAAAATTCACGTGGGCATCATACATATCATGAATCATGTGAACCAAACTATCACAAGGCTTAATCAATAATTGTTATATAAAGGGGAAAAGGGGAGAACATTAATCCCAATCCCTAAATCATATAAATCACAATTTATCATAATTTCAATTACAAAATAAATTTCATTAACACAAAACAACTCTATAATAGAATTCATGGAATGACTCATAGGAAACCTCATCCAAATTCCCATAAATAGTTATTCAAGGTAAACACACCCATAGGGTGGCCCTTAATCAAACCAAAAGGTCAAACAATCTTAAATTAATTGAATACATGAGGTAATCATCTATAAGAAATATAAAGGGTCAATTTCCATTCAATAATACAGCCTAATCATGGAGAAATATAACTATGAAACATATAAACTACTAGACATTGACATAATGGTGCAAGACCCCTTATCATGTACATGTACGACTCTCCTCGTCCAATTTCGAGCTCTAATTCATCCTTGAACATAGTAGATCTACAAAAAGGTAATGAAAACTCAACCTTAAATAACTAAATCTATAGAATAAATCATGATGAAAAGATTAATAGTAATCGAGTGATTACTGATCCTATTCAAACACAATTGAATGTGAGGGAATCGGAGTTCAGATGATAAATTGGGAAGAAAATTGGCCCTTAACCCTGCTATTCAGAAACCCAGATGAGCCCCTATCCATTTTCATAAAAAAGATGATAATTCTCTTTTTAATCTATAAAAAATGTACATAGTGTGTACATGAGATTACATGCCATTTTATTAGAAAACCTATCCACACAATTTCATTGTCATGTAACAATATTACATGGTGTGTAGCCTTCCTTACATGGTGTGTAACTATAAGTACACATTGTATAGTTCACAGTCACAATGTGTAATAGGCCTAAAACCAGCCCCTCGACCTCATTCCCCCCATTTTCCTAAGTATAAAATAAAACAAAATAATCCATACCTCAAGGATGAATCGGGTTGTTGAAAATTTTTACAATTAATGTAGTTAATCCCTAAATTTCCATTCCAAGGATAGTGAAGGGACATCAGAGAATAACTCCAACCATTATAATCATATGTCAGCCTCCCACTCCCAAGTCTCATCCTACACTCGATCGTACTGTCTTTGTACTCATTCCAAAGGTACTAATATACCATAATGAATCTTCATGAAATGATCTACAATACGAATAGAATTTTCCTCATTGGATGCATCTTCCTTAAACGCTATTTCCTTGAGAGGAAAGGTGTGAGAAATGTCTTAAAAGTATCATTGAAACTGAGAAACATGGAAGATTTAATGCATATATCTGTTCCATTGAGGTAACCAAAATTTACAAGCAACTAGCATGACCCGATGTAGAATCACAAATGGAAATTTGTATCTTTGTGAAGTAATACTATGTCTCCTAATTCTCTTGTGTTCCATCCTCAGTGCAACAAGCCAGACAACTCGATCCATGGCCTAAAACTCCATAGGTCCTATATAGAGATCAGTATTTGATTTATAATGAAAATTCATTGTATTCAACCTCTACTAAATCAAAATGAACTCCTCATAATCTCCTTCATGAGATGTTGTTCTTGTAAATCTACCTCACATGCTTCAAGGCAGCACGACATTGATCAACATGGACAACTGTAAAAATCCTCGTAAAGTGACCATCTCTTTTGACACATGGAAACTATTATTTTAAGAAAATTAAACTATTGAAATATGATTCTGTGTAGAGCCCCAATACTCTTGGATGCATTCTGGTTGCAATTCATCCATCACATATGTCATACAGACCGATTTTCCATTAGTTTGAGGGTGGTATGTTGTGCTTAAATCACCTGTGTACCCTTTGACCTATGAAAAATGTACAAAAAATGGGGCATAAAGGGGGAACCCCAATCTGAAATGATAGAATTCGGGACCCCATGATGTAACAACACCTCACAAATATATATATTCCCTTTCTCATCCACATTGAAGGTCTCCTAGATCAGCAAGAAGTGAGAGACCATTTCATGTTTTTCATCTACCACTCAAACAACATCATTAACTCTAGGGGGCCTCGATAACCTAGTCACGAAATCTACTACAACATCCTCCCATTTCCACATTTTAAGAGGTTACTTCTATAAAATACCTACATGCCACTTATCTTCCTCCTTCACCTATTGATATATGGAACACCTCATTACAAAACCATACACCTCTATCTTTATACATGGAAATGAGTACTAATGGTGCAAGTCGCGGTACGTCACGATAACTGTAGGATGTAATACCTATGATGAAACATGAAACTCCCGCATCAAAACCTCATGTATTTACACTAGAACCAAGACAAGTTCATGGATTTGGAAGATCTCATCATCACATACCATCCATCCAGGAGGTGGATACTCACCTGAAAAAATATCCCACAGGGCTAGGCACTCAGAATTTAATAGTTATCTCATCATCACTCTATCCATTTTGGGGGAAATTATAGTTAATGAATAAAGTAACGATTGTCCCTAACATTCATACACATACTAATGCATCATAGAGAATAACCGCATAATCTCTCACCCGCTACTGGCCTCATGCACTACATGAATATGAGTTTTTCTAATGTGTGAAATAGCAACTACATTGAATTTTACATGAATTTTGGCATGCTCGATGTCAAAATACTGAAGGTACTCCAACCACCATTGTTATCTTCAATTTAGATCAAATTGAATAAAGATGTACTTGATGCTTTTTTAGTTTATGTACACCACAAAACACTACCCCCAACAAGTAATGTCTCCAATAACGTAAGGCATGAAAACTGGGGAAAAGATAATATCATACATCTTATAGTTCTTCTCATGTGGCCTTAGTTGCTGAGACCCATACAAAAATACTCAATTCCCCTATATAAGCACTGCACCCAGAAAAATACCTTATGAATTTAAAATACACAATATAATTGCATCCCAGGTCTAGAAAAATCAGTATCAGTTCTTACATTAACATCCCTTTTAGATCATAAATGGACATCTCATAAGAATATTACCACACGTACATCACAAACATCATTTTCAAGCCCTTCATTGGACTTGTTAAGTGTGAGTGGTCTTGTATGAAACTCTTATAGTAACCATCCATCCCTATAAAACTCTGTTCCACAAAGACATTCTTGGAATTCTTCGATTTAACTACAACTCACACTTTCTCGAGGTCCACAGATTCTTCTTTCTCCCAGATGAAGATGCCCAGAAAGTTAATTTGATCCATATAAAAGTGGCACTTTGAGAGCATAACATATAATTTATTCTCTTATTGTTTTATCCAAATGATCTCATGATTTGGGGGATTTTTTTTTTGATTTTGGTAATTAAGCATGATATCGTCCATGAAAACCAAAAAAATTAATCAAGATAGTGCTTGAAAATGTGGTTCATTAGTTCCATAAATACCACTTGAGCTTTGGTGAGATCGAACGACATAACCAAATACTGGTAAGGACCATATCCACATAGGAATGTTGTGCGGGGTACGTATGATTATCTAACACACACTTGATGATAAATAGATCTCAGATAAATCTTAGAGAATACTCATGTTCCTTTTAGATGATAGAAGAGGTCATTTTTTCACAGAATAGGATACTGGGTTTTTTATAGCTAAATGGCTCAACATCTAATAATCCAAGCATAACTTGAGGTTACTGTCAACCTTTTTTCACAAAAAGCACTGGAAATCCCAAATGATGTGTACATGGTTGGAAAAAACCCTCTGACCATAAATCCTCTAGCTACCTCTTGAGCTCCTACATCTCTTCTGTAGCCATCATGTAAGAAGGAATGGATAACAGCTCAGCTCCTAGTAGTAGTTCAACCATGAACTCCACCACTCTCACCAGAGTTAACCCTAAAATGTCCTGTGGGAAAACATCTCTAAAATGATCAACCACAAAAGGGGAATCCATATGACATGTTCCCTGGTCATCGAGTTATAAACTAGAAATTGGTTCTTTCATTACACTCAACCCACGTTGCTCAGGTATATCATTTCTTTATTAGACATCCCAGACATCCTTCTATTGAAACAATTCGACTTCTGGTGACATAAAAATTAACAAGCAGAGATAGAAATCTAAAAACTATTGAAAGGAGATTTATCATTCACTTCCGAGTATGAAATCAATGATTTTTATCTCAATGACATAGAGATCCCAAAATAAAGTGACACCCAATAACCTCCTTGGAGAACTCATTATACTAACACACACATGTTGTCCTAATCCGTAACGATGTTTCTAGATTCATAAAATCATCAAAGTGAATACATAGAGCCCAAGTCTCTCTATAATTGAAATATGTATAATACTATTTGAAACCCCGATATTAAAGATTATAGAAGATAAAATGATAGAAATAAGAATGGTACCACAGATAGTAAATGCTCTAGGATCATGCTCCTAATCGGTCTGAGGTCTGGGATCTTGCTCTTGTTGGGTCGGTTGTACTGCATAAGACAGACATATACCACATATATAAGACTCTACCTGAATACCCTGAGTTTACTTGTTCTTTTATAACAGAGTTCCTAGGGTCTGACTACGATAACCACAACTGCCACCTCATTCTGAACAGTTGTTGTATTCCAAATCCTTGACCGGTGAGAAGGTTTTGACCCTAATATTTAACAAGGAGCCATTGTAGATAATTTCTCACAAGATGTTGGTGGAAATGACTTACATAAGAACAATATAGGGCTCATCCTGCCACATGATTGACACTCAACTACGTCCATCAAACACTACAGTATCATCTTCTCATCTCATCCACACTGATAACATCGCACCTGGCTACTTGAAGAAACCTAATGAAAGCTCGTATCACTACAAGAATGACCCATATGATGATTCATGCTCTTTGTCAAGACAATACCCGATTTCGGTGCCTAACAACCATATTTCACACCTCCGTCTTCTCTCAGATTATGTTCGATAATCTTTGCCTGATTTATAATGTTATGTGCCAAATGTAACATGAAAATATTTACCTTTGATCTGATTTTATACTCGAGAATATCATTGAATAGGCTAGAACTCGATGTCTCATCACCCATCAGAATAGGTGTGAATATCTAAATATCAGCGAAATGGGTAGAGTAGTCCATCACTGACACAACTCCCTTCTGAAGAAGCATGAACTCCCGAGCACTATCAGTCATCAACATCATGGGAAAATATTTTTCCTATAAGACCATTTGAAAATCTCCCCATTCCATGTCCCTATGACTCCCTATCTGAGTGATAACATCCCACCACCTCTTGGTCGAATTGTGCATCATATAAGTCGTAAGCATGACCCTCCTTTTTAGAGGAGTCTCCAAATGCTCGAATATCGTAAGTATGGTCTTCAGCCATGAAATTACATAATTTGGTCCACTATTACTTGAAAAAATATGTCTATTCTACTACTTGAATAATCACATCAGTTCTACCATAGATGTGACCAGATGAGGTACTCCATGGACGGCCTATATAAACTTCATGAAGCCTTCATAGAACCTTGTATCTGCATATTTGTATATTAAAACATATGGTTACACAACATAAACATCTGGAGGACCCTTTAGTATCCCATGGCCTAACACCTCTAGGGTATGTTCATTACCACTCTCCTAGAATAATACCTGAGGTCATAATGTAAGCATTTCCCTAAAATGTATAACAGACAGAACTCTATATAAGAATATTTATCAAGGTATGTAGCTCAGGAGTACAAGAACTAAATTGGTGAAGAAAATACTCTAATATTCAAAAAATATGTGTACACAACATGTTGGAATCATAAATGAAGCATACACTTAATCCCATTGAAAGAGCGTTGTCGCACGCGCTCTCAAAAGAACTTCAAAAGTGAGTTACGTTGGATAAAACTCCAAGCACAACACTCTATGAAGCTAATGTTTAGTTTACTTGGTGTAGCATAGGGGGCTAACCAAGGTCGTCTCTCAAAGGAGGAAGTGAATTAAAACATCTTATTAGAGGTATTCTAAAAATAAAATAAAAGAGAATAAAAACACTACTAGAAAAGGATGGGGGTGGTTGTTTATAGTTTATGAATCTAGAAGAAGTTTGCTGGAAGAAGATTGTATAATTTTTTTTGTTTTTAGTTTTGAAATGAATTTCAATTTAAATGACACAACAAGAAGATGTTTTTTTAGAAATCTATTTAAAAAGCGTAATAGATCTAACTCTACCTCTTCACTTTATTATTAATCATTATCATTTAAATTAACATTCACTTAATTATGATCCCTTAATTTGTTAAATCCCGAACCCTACGAGAATTAACTTTACCACAAAGATGATGTGAATTTAAACCTAGGCTAACTTTGGAACGTGCAATCACAGCACCCTGCTTTGATTGATGTTCTAAGATTAGCTTATGATCAGTGGTAAATTAAGGAACATATCCATTCTGGAAATGAGGATGAATTGTGTTTAGGGATTATATTTGAACTCTACAAATTTATCCCGTGTGGTCTTGTATTACCGATTAAGATCGCGCTCTCACAATTTACACAAAATCCCGACCTCGCGTGTTTTTGTGTTAATTGTTCAATTGCTTGCTTAGTTTCTTACAATTTAAAAATACAATTCATGGATCATATTAAGTGAATTACAGTAGCTCATTGATTCAAAATAATTAAATGAAGAGGGTAGAAGATAGATCGATTACTAAAAGACTACTCTTCCATGGGTGGCGTAATCATCGTAGAAGCGTTTTGCATGTGCAAAGGTTTATAATGGGTATAACCCAATATCGCTTCTACTCAAGAATTCCAGCCCCAAGAGGAAGATTAAGAGAAGAATATATTTAAATAAAACAGAGGAAAAGAGAAGAAATAAAAGAAGAACAAAGAAGTTTATTACACAAACAAAACAATTACAACATGAAGGAGAGAAGGAGGCTTCGATGAGAGGATCCTTTCTTCAAGAGCTACCTCTCTTACAATGGTTGGAGAATTTGGTTGAAACCAATTCTCCTCTGCCTCCAATCTCCCAATGCACGAACCAGCCTCTCCAAATGAGAAAATCACTAATTTATAGAGTGGAGGGGAGGCTAGGTTTAAAGTGGTTTCAAGTGTGAATGCAAAATCTCGGCCAAATATTTTAATGAAACTTGCACCGCCCATTTGACCTCCAAAACGCGTGAATTGACCGGCCTTCCAGAAGGATGATTTGTGCCACATCATGTCCCCGAGCTTTCCTCAAAATTTGGGCTCAATCCAAGCCCTTATGTAGAGGGTATGGCTCAAATACAGAACCTTCTCCATTCTGGCGAGCCCAGCCCAACTTTGACTTCATGGCCCAATTTCAACAACCAAATTAACTCTTTAGCTTTAGTGTCCTGAATAAAAGTTGTAGATAATTACGTTAGGAACACGGTTACAAAATTTCAAATTCAAATAATAAATATAAAAATATTTATCTTCGAAATAATACAGTGCACTATTAAGGGTAAAACTGGAATTTTCACCAAATTTTCAAATGAATGATCAAATCCCAAATATTTTATAAATAAACATATTTAACACAATGTGAGGAAATTATGTCATTTATTATCAATAAAATATTCAATAAAATAGTGGTTTATCAACTCCCCCACACTTACCCTTTTGCACACCTGGGCAAAACCTCATATCAAGTAAACATCAATATCAAATCAAAACCAATTTTTAAAACACATATCTTTAAGATCAATCAATTTCACACCAAGAATAAAAAAAAGATATCATGCCTCATAAAAAACCTTATTTCAAGTTCTCCATTTATATCATTCAATATATTTCCACTTCATTTATCCACCCATGCACAAAACACTTACCTTGCTTGAATTTTCTCTCATCACTCAAATATCAAAAATTTTTTTGCAATGTCTTTCTCATCCAAACTCATACAAGGGTCACCATAGGCTTGATAGATTCCTACATCGCTACCCGATGTGAGTCAAGGACATATGTTTATCATGAGGACTTTTCAGGGTTGTTCTGTGGCTTTCGGTTGGTAGGATTAAGATGTGAAAAACTCTGAGGCTGAATGATGAGGGCTTGACTCTTTTGAAGCAAAATTGCATTAATCTAATTTTCACTTAAATATGGTCTTCTCTTCAATCCCCATAGTATCAATTCAGCTCCATCATCATGAAAAGTCATGAAAGGTTTACACCATTCATCATTTCAGCATAAAAAAATGTCAATCTTCTAAAACATGATTTTCTTGAAAGCTCCAGATGGGCACAGCTTTCCACCTCAATTAGAAGCTCCAGAAAAGGCACAGCTTCACTTGTCATGAAAGCTCCAGAAAAGGCACAGCTTTCATTATAATGACTTTCTTTAGCAGCAAACACATCTCTTCAGAATTTAATTTTCCACCCAAAGTATCACATAATGTGGTGGCACAACACAAGACAGCTTCCCCCACACTTAAGCTCAACTAGATTATGCAATTTCACTTCAAGAGTTGGTTGGATAGGGAAAATTGGCTTGTAATGTGGCTTAACCTAACAGGCTGTGCATGGCTTCTAAGGGCTACAAGGATTAAATATTCAAGGTAGGCCATTATAAAAAAGGATTATTTGAAATAGGGGTTTTAATACCAAACAAATGCCTCAATCATTTAAACACAAGTACCTCAAACCCTCAAGTTTTGATAGGAATAGATCAAATTCTGGTTAAATCAAGTATGGTTTGGCTCTCTCAAGAAGTGAGGTGAATGTAAAGAATATGAAAATAATGGTTCAGAAGCCTCACAGGAAAGTGATTTCAAATTTAAAGACAGTGAGATGTGGCATGGGATTCAAAATTCGGTGTACTTTCCATGAAATTACTAAATATTTGAACTTGAAACAAAGTCATTTCAGCATTCATTTAAGCTTAGTTTCAAGGGGTAAATTGTTTCACTTATTGATATGGATTTAAAAATGGTGATGAGAATCATTTCAGCTCAAAAGTTTCAAAAACACACAAAAAATTGTAAAATAAACACACAAATTTTGGAAAACACACAATTTTTTTTTGGTTTTTTTTTAACAGGAAAACAATTGAAATTACTAAACTAAAAGGTTCCCTCCCCCACACTTAAAATATTGCATTGTCCTCGATGTGAACCCGTGAGATGATATATGCACATGTAATGCAGAATTTTTAAATAGGACAAATAATATAAAAGTGAAAGGGTTAGGAACAGCCTGATGTGATCAAGTGATGACGGGGTCATGCAGTGTGATAAAATCCACTGCATCAGTAGGATGTCCCTCAATGTATCTCTTCAAACGTTGCCCATTGACTGTAAAGCTCCTTCCAGTGTCCTCTTGTGTGATCTCCACTGCACCATAAGGAAAAACATTAGACACAATATAAGGACCTAACCATCTGGAACGCAACTTACCAGGCATCAACTTCAGTCGTGAACTATAGAGAAGGACTTTCTCTCCAATATGAAACTCCCTTTGTTGGATCATTTTGTCATGAGCTGCTTTTGATCTTTCCTTGTAGAGCCTTGAGTTCTCATATGATGACAGGCGAATCTCCTCAAGCTCTTGAATTTGCAACTTCCTTTGAATTCCAGCTTGGGCCAAATCCATGTTACATTTCTTTATAGCCCAATATGCCCGATGCTCGACTTCCACGGGGAGATGACACGCTTTCCCAAAAACAATCCGAAATGGGGACATACCAATGGGGGTCTTGTATGCTGTCCTATAAGCCCACAATGCATCATCCAAGCGCTTGCTCCAATCCTTCCTATTTGGCTGCACGGTTTTCTCCAAGATTTGTTTCAACTCACGATTTGAAACCTCAGCCTGGCCATTTGTTTGGGGGTGGTATGGTGTTGATGTTTTGTGAGTCACCCCATACTTCCGAAGGAGGGAAGCAAAATTCCTATTGCAAAAGTGTGTCCCTTGGTCACTGATGATGGCCTTTGGTACTCCAAACCTGCAAAAAATCTGTGCTTTGACAAAATCCACAACAACATGAGAATCGTCAGTCCTGGTGGCCTTGGCCTCCACCCATTTACTCACATAATCGACAGCAACAAGGATATACAAGAAACCAAATGAACTAGGAAAAGGTCCCATAAAATCAATTCCCCAAACGTCAAAAATCTCACAGAATAAAATGGGTTGTTGGGGCATCTCGTGTCTTCTTGAAATGTTTCCAGTGTGTTGGCAACGAGAGCATGACTTACAAAATACATGGGAATCATGGAATAAACTAGGCCAATATAATCCTGAGTCTAAAACCTTCCTAGCTGTCCGTTGGGGTCCAAAGTGTCCACCACAAGCAAGTGTATGACAGAAATGCAAAACAGACTCAAACTCATGATCGGGAACACACCTCCTAATGACTTGGTCACTACACATGCGCCAGAGGTATGGATCATCCCACACATAATACCTAGACTCACTTTTTAATTTTTGGACTTGATGCTTCTTCAAATTTACTGGGATTTCAGAGCCAACAATGTAATTAACTAAATCAGCATACCAAGGATGCTTACCTGAGATGGTATAGAGATGCTCATCGGGGAAAGTGTCCCGAAGTGGTACCTGGTCCAAGGTGTCACCCTCTAGTGTGTGAGTAAGCCTACTCATGTGGTCTGCCACCAAATTCTCTGACCCCTTCTTGTCCTTTATCTCAAGGTCAAACTCTTGAAGAAGTAGCATCCAACGGATAAGTCGTGGCTTTGCATCTGGCTTCTTTAGGAGGTACCTCAAAGCTGCATGGTCAGAAAAAACAACTACTTTAGAGCCCAATAAATATGAACGAAATTTATCTAAAGCAAATATAACAGCAAGAAACTCCTTTTCTGTTGTGGTGTAGTTTGATTGGGATGAATCTAGTGTCCTCGATGCATAGGCGATCACATGTGAACGTCCCTCCACCCTCTGAGATAAGACAGCTCCAACCGCGAAGTTGGAGGCGTCACACATAAGCTCAAAAGGAATCTCCCACCGTGGGGGCTGTATGATCGGTGGAGTGGTCAGACACTTCTTTAGCTCATCAAATGATACCCTGCATGAATCATCAAAATTGAAGTCAATATCTTTTTGAAGTAATTGAGATAAGGGTAGAGAGATCTTACTAAAATCTCTGATGAAGCGTCGATAAAATCCAGCATGCCCAAGGAATGATTGAACATCACGCACACATGAAGGGTAGGGTAAGGATGAAATGATGTCTACCTTAGATCTATCAACCTCTATCCCATGTTTTGACACTACATGCCCTAAGACAATGCCATGCTCTACCATGAAATGACACTTTTCAAAGTTCAGGACTAGATTCTTCTCAATACAACGATTCAACACATTTTCCAAACTACTTAGACATTCATCAAATGAAGACCCATACACTGTAAAATCATCCATAAATACCTCCATGCAGGTCTCAATAAAATCAGAAAAAATACTCACCATGCATCTCTGGAAGGTACCTGGGGCATTGCAAAGTCCAAATGGCATCCTCCGATAGGCAAATGTCCCAAAGGGACAGGTGAATGTAGTCTTCTCCTGATCCTCCGGAGCTATAGGAACCTGAAAATATCCAGAAAATCCATCCAAGAAACAATAGTGTGTCTTCCCAGCTAGTCTTTCAAGCATCTGATCAATAAATGGGAGGGGGAAATGATCTTTGCGAGTGGAATGATTTAGTTTCCTATAATCAATACACACGCGCCAACTGTTTTGTACCCTCATTGGAACTAACTCATCTTTCTCATTTTTAACAACAGTAACACCACTTTTCTTAGGCACAACCTGAATAGGACTTACCCACTGAGAATCTGAAATGGGATAGATTATACCTGCCTCGAGCAATTTTTCAACCTCTTTTTTAACAACCTCCAGAAGGGTTGGATTGAGTCTCCTTTGTGGTTGCCTCACCGGTTTTGCTCCATCTTCCAAAAGAATCCTATGCATGCAAATGGAGGGGCTAATACCTGATATGTCAGCCAAGGTCCACCCGATTGCCCTGATGTTCTCCCTCAAAAGATTCAAAAGTTTTTCTTCATGTTCAAAAGAGAGATTGTTAGCAATGATAACAGGTAATTTTTCACCACTTAACAAGTATGAGTATTTGAGATTTGGTGGCAATGGCTTTAGTTCCAGTGATGGTGGCTGCTGAATGGATGGAAGCATGAGCGGCGTAGACATCTGTGCACAATCATACATATCATCTGAATGAGAGAACAATGCATCAAATCCATCAGAAAAATTAGCAGCCATATCATAATCAGAGTATACATGCTCAGAATTCGAATATGATTGGACAAATGAACCAATCCCAAGATCAGAAAGATCATGAATTAAAGGGGATGAAGTAGAATGAGACATCAAGTTGGACCCAATACTCATTATTTCATTAAGAAGTGAATAGTCCTCAAGAGATTGGGAATCAAAAATAGAGGGACTATCACATGGAGACTCAGAATGAGAGAGAAAGAATGCTGAGTGTTCCTCTGGTGGGTACTTCATAGAATCCAGGATTTTAAACCTCACGATTTCATCCCCGAATTCCATGGAAAGAGTACCCTCATGAACATTGATAATGGTCTTAGCAGTTTTGAGGAAGGGTCTACCAAGAATGATAGGGGCATGAGAACTTACCTGGTCATCTTCCATGTTTAGTACATAGAAATCAGCAGGGAAGATCATGTCCTTTACCTTTACCAACACATCTTCAAGGACACCAGCCGGATATGCTGTAGCTCTATTCGCTAGCTGCACCACTACCCTTGTAGGCTTGAGCTCACCAATCTGCAATGAAGAGAAAACAGAGTGAGGCATCACATTTATTGAAGCTCCTAAATCACAAAGAGCATCAGAGAAGTGAAACTCCCCTATGGTGCATGGGATGGTGAATGTCCCGGGATCCTTGCACTTTGTTGGCATTGCTAGAGTTGGTGTAATGAGTGCTGAGACATTCCTTCCAAGGTTGATCCTCTCATTTCCCTTGAGCCCTCTTCGATTGGTACAAAGTTCTTTTAAGAATTTGGCATACCTTGGGATTTGCTTAATGGCTTCGAGTAGAGGAATGTTGATCTCCACACGCTTGAATGTGTCCAAAACCTCCTTTTGCATTGCTTCTTCAGCCATCTTCTTGGTTTGAACAACCCTGTTTGGAAAAGGAAGTGGTTTAGGAGGAACATCATCAATCTTTTTCTTACCTTTATCTTTCTCCTTGGATTGTTCATCAGTTGGTATGGAATGTGGCTTCTCTGAAGTTGAGGTGAATCCCGGTGGAATGGTAGGTACAGCTGTATCGTTCATTTGCTTCCCACTTCTCAATGTTATGGAACTAACATTCCCCTTTGGATTTGGAGTGGGTTGGGAAGGTAGATTTCCAGAATTCTTACTTACAAGTTCATGGAGGGCGGTGGCAATCTGGCTCATTTGAGTCTTCAACTCCCTCAGCTCCGAACCTTGACTTTTCAGCTCATTCTGTTGACTAAGAACAATTTGTTTCAAAAGATCATCAGTGTTAGAGTCTACCTTGGGTTGGAGATTCCCTTGTTGCTGACTTGTTGATGTTTGAGCTTCAAATCTCCTTTGGGGGTGTTGGAAACCCTGTTGGTAAGGTGGAGGCTGCTGGAAGTTTTGTTGAAAGGGGGGCCTTTGTTGTTGTCCAGAGCCATACCTCATGTCCAGATGATCTTTCCACCCTTGGTTGAATGTTGGATCGAACTTCTTCTGGGGATATGGTTGTTGCTGCTGCTGCTGATATGGTCTCCTAGGGAACACTGCTGCACAATCTTCTGTTTCTTGGAGTTGTGGGCAACAGTCAGTTGGGTGGCTTGTCTCAGTGAAAATACCACAAGGCCTTGAAGGAGGAGGTAAAGATGTCTTTTGTGCCAAAGCAATCTGCCTTACCATAGTTGTCAATTCTTCTAACTTGGTATCAATCAAATGACTCTCAAGAGAAGAAGGACTTACCTGATGTACTCCCCTGACATGTAGTGTACCTCTATCGCCAAATTGTTGGGAGTTTTGGGCCATCTTGTCAATCAATGCACGTGCGGCTATTGGTGTCTTGTCCACCAATGCCCCTCCAGCTGCGGCATCCACCATGCTTCTCTCCATAGCTGTGAGTCCTTCATAGAAGTACTGAATGAGGAGTTGCTCACTGATTTGGTGATGTGGACAGCTTGCACACAACTTCTTGAATCGCTCCCAATACTCATACATGGACTCCCCTTGTGCTTGCTTGATCCCCGAGATCTCCTTAAGAATGGAAGTGGTCCTCGATGCTGGAAAAAATCTCTGCAAGAAAAGACGTTTCAAATCGTTCCAACAAGTTACATCTTCAGGTTGTAAATAATACATCCAATCTTTTGCAGCTCCATCAAGTGAGAATGGGAATGCTCTTAGTTTGATTTGATCTTCAGAGACATTTTTAGGTTTTAGGGTTGAGCAAACCACATTAAATTCTTTCAAATGTTTATTCGGATCCTCACCAGAGAGGCCATGAAACTTTGGAAGTAAGTGAATTAACCCTGATTTTAGTTCAAAGTCTGATTCGAGATTTGGGTATGCAATACAATTTGGTTGATAGTTGATATCAGGTGCAGCCAATTCTCGAATGGTTCTATTAAGTTCATTTCCATTATTATCAGCCATTGGTTCCTCTTTTATGTTTGAATTTGAATTGCTTCCAATTTCAATGTTCTGATATTGGAGTAATTCTCCAACTGGTTGAATGTTGAAACTTCCCGTAGACTGAGAATGTCTGATTCGTGCCCTAAGGCTACGTTCAATCTCAGGATCAAGATCTAAGAGATCTTCGGGATTAGTTCGTGTCATAGATCAAATAAAAATGAAAAGAAAGAAGGTGGACCATAGTAAAATAAAAATGAGAAGTTTGAGTTGATGGCCCACAAAGAAGTAGGAGAAAATAAAAGAAGAGGATGAAAAATCAGATTGGGTAAAGAAGGAAGAAAGAAGAGAGGAAAATAATAAAATGTAAAATAAAATAAATACCTCTAGTTGGTTGAAATAATTACTTGCCTCCCCGGCAACGGCGCCAATTTGAAAGAGCGTTGTCGCACGCGCTCTCAAAAGAACTTCAAAAGTGAGTTACGTTGGATAAAACTCCAAGCACAACACTCTATGAAGCTAATGTTTAGTTTACTTGGTGTAGCATAGGGGGCTAACCAAGGTCGTCTCTCAAAGGAGGAAGTGAATTAAAACATCTTATTAGAGGTATTCTAAAAATAAAATAAAAGAGAATAAAAACACTACTAGAAAAGGATGGGGGTGGTTGTTTATAGTTTATGAATCTAGAAGAAGTTTGCTGGAAGAAGATTGTATAATTTTTTTTGTTTTTAGTTTTGAAATGAATTTCAATTTAAATGACACAACAAGAAGATGTTTTTTTAGAAATCTATTTAAAAAGCGTAATCGATCTAACTCTACCTCTTCACTTTATTATTAATCATTATCATTTAAATTAACATTCACTTAATTATGATCCCTTAATTTGTTAAATCCCGAACCCTACGAGAATTAACTTTACCACAAAGATGATGTGAATTTAAACCTAGGCTAACTTTGGAACGTGCAATCGCAGCACCCTGCTTTGATTGATGTTCTAAGATTAGCTTATGATCAGTGGTAAATTAAGGAACATATCCATTCTGGAAATGAGGATGAATTGTGTTTAGGGATTATATTTTAACTCTACAAATTTATCCCGTGTGGTCTTGTATTACCGATTAAGATCGCGCTCTCACAATTTACACAAAATCCCGACCTCGCGTGTTTTTGTGTTAATTGTTCAATTGCTTTCTTAGTTTCTTACAATTTAAAAATACAATTCATGGATCATATTAAGTGAATTACAGTAGTCATTGATTCAAAATAATTAAATGAAGAGGGTAGAAGATAGATCGATTACTAAAAGACTACTCTTCCATGGGTGGCGTAATCATCGTAGAAGCGTTTTGCATGTGCAAAGGTTTATAATGGGTATAACCCAATATCGCTTCTACTCAAGAATTCCAGCCCCAAGAGGAAGATTAAGAGAAGAATATATTTAAATAAAACAGAGGAAAAGAGAAGAAATAAAAGAAGAACAAAGAAGTTTATTACACAAACAAAACAATTACAACATGAAGGAGAGAAGGAGGCTTCGATGAGAGGATCCTTTCTTCAAGAGCTACCTCTCTTACAATGGTTGGAGAATTTGGTTGAAACCAATTCTCCTCTGCCTCCAATCTCCCAATGCACGAACCAGCCTCTCCAAATGAGAAAATCACTAATTTATAGAGTGGAGGGGAGGCTAGGTTTAAAGTGGTTTCAAGTGTGAATGCAAAATCTCGGCCAAATATTTTAATGAAACTTGCACCGCCCATTTGACCTCCAAAACGCGTGAATTGACCGGCCTTCCAGAAGGATTATTTGTGCCACATCATGTCCCCGAGCTTTCCTCAAAATTTGGGCTCAATCCAAGCCCTTATGTAGAGGGTATGGCTCAAATACAGAACCTTCTCCATTCTGGCGAGCCCAGCCCAACTTTGACTTCATGGCCCAATTTCAACAACCAAATTAACTCTTTAGCTTTAGTGTCCTGAATAAAAGTTGTAGATAATTACGTTAGGAACACTGTTACAAAATTTCAAATTCAAATAATAAATATAAAAATATTTATCTTCGAAATAATACAGTGCACTATTAAGGGTAAAACTGGAATTTTCACCAAATTTTCAAATGAATGATCAAATCCCAAATATTTTATAAATAAACATATTTAACACAATGTGAGGAAATTATGTCATTTATTATCAATAAAATATTCAATAAAATAGTGGTTTATCACCCATACATGGTCATGTACTCCTACTGTCCTAGTCTTGTAAAAACCCTAGGTACATGACATGTAGGGAGTATACATGGTGTGTCCCCTTAAACTCTCACATGGGTATGTAAATCCACCTACTTTTTTCATGTAAATGAACAAGGTACATGACTTGTACTCAAGTCATTCCTCTTAACTATGTACTTTTATATGGCCAAGTCCACATGGTTGTACCTATATAAAACTACACGGGGTGTTCCAAGAGTACATGACATGTTCTAATCCAAACATAAAAAAAATGTTTTCTCTCACATGGATGATTACAAGGTCATCCATCACATGATACGGTCTTACAATACACAAAATGTACTTGATTACGTTTATTTCTTCCCAAATAGAATAACACATTGTGTCTATTAATCAGACCACAACCCATGTTGTCTAATATTCTATACCTAAAACCTCAGAAACATCCCTATAACCCCTTTTTCAACATACACAAATGTTGTTCCCAATTCAGATTAGGGTGGGACCATACTCCACGAAAATCAGAGTTTTCATCCATATATCTCACATAACAATATAATCTATATCCCATAGATTAAACATGATCAAACATTTTCAGATCCAATATTGCCCATAATCCTCTGGGATCAAAGTCAGTTATCCATCCAATTCAACCATAACTCGTACCAATACACCTATCACAACAAAATGCATATTTATAAGTTCATCTATCACAATAGCATGAAATAGTTAATTATCTCTAAATTTCATGGCATGAATTCATGGACTGTGATTCTTAATACTTCCTTATATGATACATGATCTACATACCCACATCTCATTGGTCTTCAACAAAATACGTTTACAATGATATCAATAATAGAATCACAAATCTAGAGTGTCACCCAACAGGGAAATCGAATCAACTGTAATAGCTCAAAATCCAATAATTAAAATTTCAACTGACGAAATTTCGAGTTTCCCTATACACATGGTACCTATTCCTAGGAATATGTAATTACCAAATTCTATTTCTTTTATATCATTTCTAAACACAAAATAAAACCAATAAATAAATCATCTGATACCAATTTGTAACATCATCGCCCTGATGATAACATATGCACCTAGCCATAACAAGGTCATCAGGTCTTGGTCCCCCTGGTACCACCAAATGCCTCATAGACATGTGGTTCCCACACAGGGGAACACAAACATGCCTTAACGTTTCATCATAATAATTACATTCCCCATAGGCCAACACATTTCCTTTCGAGTATGCTTTTCCTACCATACACAAACCATGGGAAACTTCCCTAAAGGACACTCAACCTACAAGTTGGAGGATCCAAACGTCCCTCTGATACCACTTTGTATCATCTCAGATCCAGAATCCACTCAATTGGTGCCCCATACCCTGTTGTCAACATGGAATCAATTGCATTTCACCAAACCCTAGAGGCTACAAACTTACATCGATGTCCTAGTTAACTTCTTAGATAAGATTCCTCTCAACTGGTTCCCAAAACTCGGTTGGACACATGGTATCATGTTTATTTCCCTACGTTTGGGAGGACTCTAACTAGAAATGAGGATATAGGGTCTGATAGTGGGGAAACTATTCCTTAATTGGAGGATTTTAACATTGAGGAATAATAATATAAAATAATGGTAGAATAAAATAGAATAAAACATGAATAAATATTTGAATACTAGTAGGATAAATAACCATGCATCATTTAATACATACGATGATGCAACATGAATCATGTTCTAGAATATAATACAAAACAGGTACACAATAGGAATCCACAAGTTATGTTCCAAGAGAAAAAAAGATAAAAAAGAAAACTAATAAGAATCCCATGCCTCGGCGTGGTCTCATGCTCTCCTTCTCCTATGAAACAGATCATGTTCATATAGAAGTTTGCATTACCATATTAACATCTGCAATAATAAAATCTATTTGGGACTAAAATCATGTACTAAACATGGTGTGATAAATAAATTATAGTAGGAAACAACAATATATATGTGCCTACATGTCCATGAGTATACACAAAAGCTAGTTTACAGAATGGAAAAGAATTATACTAGGAATTACCCAAATGTAAAAAATCATACAAGTGATGTTTTCCATTTTCATTAATTATGGTTAGTTCAACCATTAAATTCAATTGAATCATAAATGTCTCAATATCCATCATATGAAAAATAAATATTCTATATAAAGGATGCTCAACAGATACCTTTGAAGTTTATCTAAACTAGTAAAGTGAAGACTGAATCAAAACATTTTATTTGTCTTGGTATACAAATTATAATTTACTCCATTTAAAAATTCAATTCTACACCTCTCAAGAAGGTATATAAAAACCACGCTTGTATGCATACAAATCCTCATCTACAGGCATAAAATATCCATACCTGTAGGAAAAAAAATTTAACGCTCACAGGCATACCAAATCCTTACTAGAAAGCATAGCAATAAACAGGGTCAATCCCGATATATCAGCATTTCAACATAAATGAAAACACATGTAAATTACACTATTATATTGTTAATATAATAAAAACTCTTGTGAACATCATACATATCATGAATCAAGTGAATTAAACTATGACCAGAATTAAACTATAATTGGCCTATCATGAGGAAAAGGGGAACCACTAATCCCAAACCCTTAAACAAATCAATTATAATTAATCAAAATTTCAATTCCATAATAAAATTCATTCATACATACCAACCCAATAAGGTAAATCAAGGCATGTCTCATAGGAAACCTCATCCAAATGACCATAATCATTCATTCGTGGTAAAGGCACCCATGGGGTGGCCCTTAATCAAACCAACAAGTTGAAACATGCTTAAATTTATTAAATTCATAGAACTAATCATAATAAGGAAACAACACGGATCAATTGACATTCAAGGATACACCATATGTATGGGATAATGACACTATGAAACATATAAATAAAATGCAATTGATAGAAATGTACAAGAACTCCTACCTCGTACTCGTATGACTATCCTCATCCAGCGTCGAGATCTAATTAGACCTTGAATGATGTTGATATAAAATATGGGTATATGTTCTAAATCCTAAATAACTGGATTGAGAGAAAACTCAGGAATGAAGACTCTAGGGTAATACAGAGTTTACTGATCAGGTTCAAATGCAACTGGTGATGAAGGAATTGGTGTTTAGACGATCAATCAGAAGAAAAACAGCCCTCGGCGCTGCTGTTCATGACCCCAAATAAGCACCATTCCATTTTCACAAAAAACAATACTACCTGATTTATTCAATAACAAATAGTAAATTGTGTTTAAATGAGATTATATGCAATTTTTGTACAAATCCTGGCTAGATGATTACCTGGCTATTTACCGGTGTTACATGGCATGTGACATTAAATTCTTGGTGTGTACATATATGTACGTGTTGTGTAGTTCCTAGCCACATCTTGTAACAGGTCTACTGTCATACCCTCGACCACTTTTACCCTATTTTATTAACTATAAACCGAAATGGTAAGATCCATAACTCAATAATGAACTGTGTTCTTACAAGTAAATCAAGACGAAATCACAATAATGAGAGAATAGGAGAAACCCCCAGTTACAGGGCTAGGGGAATTGTTAACTCAATCACTAACCCAGAAATAATCAATATTTTACTAGAAAGGAAGGAATAATAGTATCATGATATCATGTACATCCTATCCTATCACTCAATCCCTCTAAAAAGTATCTGTATGAAAAGGTTGTATAGTGGCTCTCTTAATGTTACCCATTTCCAAGGGGACTGAAGAAGATCCCAAAATAGAAGAAAAATATCCAACAATAAATTCATGTGTCCCCAACATTAAGATACTAGTACACCTCCAGTTTTTTTTATTAATTAGTTATTTTCATGTATTTAAATCCTATGACCCATACTAAAACTAATTTAAATGAAGATGATAATAGAGATGGTGGTTATATCAATAATTTGATTAATTCAGATAATGAAGGAGTATATACTTTTAACTAGTGGCACACACTAAATTTGAATGTTTTCCCATTCAATTTTGTAAAGCCTCCTAAAACATTGTTAATATTGAAATAAAAAAAATCATAGTCACACATGGATCGCTTCTTCCTCGTGCTAATAGTGATCCTGTTACACTAGAGGAAAGATTTTATCAATTGGATGAATAAATAAAGGATTTTAAGAGTATCAACATTGAGATTATCTGAGGAAGTTGTCTTATCATATATGGTCTAAATGAAGAGGCTTTGTGTACACTCGCAAGAAGGGAATGCCAACCAGATGGGTTTATCCTAATAATTGAAGAATGAAAAAAATAACCCCAATAAAAATTCTATGCCATCAACCTATGTAGACCCAGTCATTGGTGGATGTCAAGATTTCATGCAAGTTAGGGAAAACCCAGCAATGGTGAAGGCCAATCCTCCAAATATTATGCAGTTGCACATCCACCTCAAGTACTCGCTGAGCTGGATCATCCAATCTATCCCCATAATGTGCCTTCCCTTGATGATGTCCAATATGACTCACATAATAGAATGAATAATATTGTTGATTCATAGGAAGCCTTTTTAGAATATATGGAAGGATATAATTCTATGATACAGTAATAATGGAGAACTTACACCACTATGGTGAGTAATAATCATGATAACACGAAATTTCAGGAACACCATGTTCCTAATTTTCAATGGATCATGTTACATAGAACAACATATGATGCATTATTCATATTATTGTGATCCCATAATGGGAAACCGGGTGCAAATAGATGTAGTAAAACTTATATGATTTGTGCGAAATCTGTGTGTTTAATCTTTCTTATGGTTCACCAATTATAACATCCCAAGTAAATAAATAAATATGACATTTTAAAATTTATTAATATTTTTGAATTAAATATTTATTTTACTTAAAAAGGGGTTTATATGTTCAATTTCTTACCCGATATGCAACAACGGGTTTCTTTGAAATCATAAGTAGCACACCAATAAAATACATTTATTATATTAAATGATAGTTAACGCCTAACTGTTGTATTGGCGGGAATGAATAGAACTAACTAAAATATTATTATACATCTTTGATTAATGTTTTTACATTTATCCAGTAAAATTTTGAGGCTTCATATAAGAATGAATTTGATTTTAAGCAGAAATAATCGAATATTCACTAAAAAGTCAATTTATCACCTTTAGATGGAAAACCCTCTTTAAAACTATTTTTGGTAATTTTTTTATGTTTTATTTGAAAAAATTAAATTCTTCTATATAATCATGATATAAAATTTTACTTTGGGTAAATTTTTAAAAAAATTCAGATAATATACATTTTTAATGCATAGTGAAAAATACTGTATTTTAATTCAAAACTGACTATAATCTAATTTATTTATATGGTTAGATTATCTTTTTAATTAGTTTTAAAAGTTAATTAGATTTTATTGTTACCATTTAATCCAATTTTGGTGATTTTAATTAATTTCACTTCGAAATTGGTCATAAACAAGTATCAACCTTCTGATATTTATTGTTTCTTAAAAACGTGTATTTGTTTTGACAACGGAAATTAATTTTAAATAAATTAATGAAACTTTTATGTTTTAGATTTTGTAAAATAGAAATCAATTTTGAATTCGTAATATAAAATATATCTTTGTCTTAATTTTTGGTATTTTTCTAAAAATTTCAATTTTTGATGAATAGTGAAACCACTAAGTAGTAGTTAAAAAATCGACTTTTTCATTTAAATGAAAATTTTCAACTTCTGTGAATTGAATTTCAAAAATCCAACATATATGGATGTTATTATTATGTCAAATTTTGTTCAACAAGTTGTAAATAATTTTTGGTGTATAGTATCTGTTGACTTTTATTTACCGTGGTAAAAGGTAATTAGGGTAATTCCAGGTAAAAAGAACATTATAATAACAAAAAATTACCTTAACCCATTTCATAAACATATTTTATGAGTAATGTTAGACCATGGGCATCCTTATATTGATTTTGTGACCCTATGAAGCCACTTATGAGTGATAATGACACTTTATTTTAATTAACTTAATCTAAAGGCAAAAATGACATAAACACATATCTTTTAGAAAATCATTTTTTATGTGGGGTAAAATAAGATATATTTTAGAATATAAATATTATTTTGAAATCTAAAACAATTTTAAACATTATGGTATTTTAATAATTTTTTGAAATCAGATAACATAAATTATTTATTACACAATAATGATGCAGTATTTAATTCATTAATAAATTATTTAAATAAATAAAATTATAAATAATAAAAAAATATCCAAAACCTATAAAATTCTTATTAATTGATTTTATTTGGACCATGAGTCATCTAATCTTCAACTATAATGATTTATAAACTGTATTTAAATTGACGATAAGTTTACAATAAAATAATTGTTTTAAACTTTCTTATAGAACCCATCCACCCCTTATAAAAAGCCCTCACCTCTAACTATTCTTAAAACTTCTCAAACCGCTTGTCTCATCCAGAACCTGGCCATGTAATCTCTAAAAATATCTCACTTCCTCTTAAAAGCCTTACATTAGGCAGAAGGAACTTCAAGAAGTTAATTTTTTTCAATCCAAAGGGAGTAACACGAATTAAAGGTAACTATTTCCCTTAAATTATTTTGTTTTAATTTGATTTATTTTACTTATACAACCACCTAAAATCTTTTTATTAATTTAATTTATAAAACAACCAGTGTCACCAATATAATATGTTTTTTTTATGAGATGTATTTTAATTACACTTACACACACCTCCGTCTAATGGGTAAAAACATACCGTTTCTATGGACGACGAACTACTGCCTCACGAAATGATGATTGTTCAAATATATCCAACCACCTCTCATGGTGGAAATTATAATGGAACTATATTTATATATGATATATATTATATTTATATTGTTTCTATTCTTATTTGTACCTCATTTATTAAGTACCTTTATAGTGTCCATATTAGGTAAATGTGATAATTTCATTTGAAGAAGTGCGGACTACCACCCCCAAAAAGTGATATGACTTGTTCATGCCCTATGTGGATCATATAAAGGGAAGATTTAATGAAATTATATATGATATTATACTGGAAATATTATATACTAATGTGTCACTAATTTTCCATTCCATTTCAATATTAAATAGGAATTAAAGTAGCGTTCATGCGTACGTAGGGATTTCCGTCACTATGAAAAGTGCATTTCATTTTTTTCTCAAGATTTTATGTACTATTATAAATACAAATATATAATGGATATATATGATATATATGATATCTAAGTCATGAATATATTTATGTATATAAATAATTTTTACCACATGAACAACTTGTAATTATAAGAAGTCCATTTTGACTCAAATACCAAATATCGACAAAACGACCAATATTGTCATAAATGATTATATAAATTTTATAACATGGAAATAAGTGATATAAATGGAATAATAAACATGAAAAAACTTCTTAATCAAGTATTAACAAAATTAATTTTACTATTCAGGAATAACAAGGAACAAACAAGTCATGTCAAATACTAGGTAAGGGGATTCTTATCAACTTTAAATTCTGTGACATATCCATTTTTAGCCACTTATTTATTTCATGTGGTGTATTGTGTACTTACATTTTATATATATTATCATTATTCACTATAAAATCCTGGTATTCTCTGATTTATTTGGTGGTCATTATTATTTGTTCATACGACTCGAATGATTACAACGTGGTAATGGATTTCTTTTCTCACTTTTATTCCCATGAAATTCATGCTATATTTTTCACTATTTCCATTTTTTGTTGAATGTACATCCCATGATTTTTACTTTTTGTGTAATATAAATTCATTAATTGGTATTTACATCTTCATTTAATTATTCTTCTTTCATATGGTGTATGTTTTAATGTTACCAAATTAGTTATGGATTATCCCAAATTTCATTCCTTGGGTTAATCATCAAATGAATAATTTTATCATTCAATGATAATGTGTGGAATAACTTTTTGTTAGTCTATGTTGTAATTTCCACTTCCTTTTGTGTGTGTATACATTTTATACACATAATCACTCCATTTATTAATTCTGAATTCATTGATATGAAATCCATACGAGTAATTTTATCTCAATTTATATTCATTGAGTCAAAAATCAATGTCATTACTTTTTTCCAAAAAATATCATGTGTGAATGTCCTCTGATCAATTTACACAGAATATCTAATCATATTTATTTTATTTATATTTTTCAAACATAATTATGTAATTTATTTATAATTAATATAAGGATACCATCTTTATAATGGATTTCATCTCAAATTTCATTTTATTGGGACTTCATTGTTGTTATGCACCAATTCACTTTTTTTAGGGTATATAATATCCTTTGGAATATTATATCATGGATACGTTTTTTCTCATGACATTATACTGTTTTGATAGAATTTTATTCTTCAATTATTTTTATTCATGCATATCCCTTTTGGTTAAGAACTCATTAACTAAAGTATTATTTTAAATATTTATTCTTCTAAATATCTATCATTAGTGTCCATGATATCAAAAAGGTTCTTAGTTTTTATTTATATGGACATTAATGTATTTAAATTTTAATTCATTTAAAATATTCAAAGTGGTATAGGATACATTGATTCAAAAATCTCTTTATTGAATGTTTTAAATGGGTTTGGAAATGGGTTGACTAAGCATTGATTATGTCTATATATTAAAATGATATATTGTGATTTCAATGTGTATATGTTATTAGTGAAATGGATTATTTGAAATATTTTATGTGTTTAAATTTTATAATGGTATTTGGAAATTTGATGGGTGGTTACGTGACAAACCGAATGTTTTGTTGGTCCATGAGAAACTAGGATGGGTGGTTACGGTGTAACCTACAATGCATTGGGTATGGAAGTCATCCGAATAGTTACTCTATTTAGTGAAAATTATAGAAGTCGGCTATATGGCTATTCTATTTAGTAATATGTGTGGATGTTGACCGTATGGTTATTCTATTTATGTATGTTCATGTCCCAAGATACATTTATATGTTATGTGTTCTTTGTATGGGTTTTATTGTAATATTTAGGTTACAAAATGGTAAGAAATGCTCTATTATTCAATGAATGGTATTTACTACTTCATAAAGGTGAAAAGTATTAATTATGATAATGTACTAATGGATTACTTTTTGTTTTAATAACATTATAGTTTACTCTCTTTTTTTATCCATTACTGTGTTTTTTATGCTCATCCCAAGTTTTTGAAATGTTTTTCATAAGACATAAAGTTTAATATGGTCAAGGATGAGATCAAGGAATATTAATTATGTCTAAAACATGGAACTAGGCATGACTCTTTTTTTCTAGATTTTTTTATTTTGCGAAAAATGGAAACTAGGTAGATGTGTCTACATGTAATATTCTAGTTGTTATGTATATGTTATGACCTAATTATCTAAACCTATAAACATGAAAAGATCCTAAATGAGAATTATTCATTTAATTAATGAATATAAAATTTTTAAGCCTAGGTCCTTATAGTTGGTATCATAGGTCGGTTTAGATAACTTTAGAAGTTAGGGTATTGTTAAATTAATATACATAAATAATTTTTTTGATATTAAAGTGATATATTATTTAAAGATTAACTTGTTGCTTCAGCTATGATATTTCTATGTTGAGAATTTTTTCCACCAAGGAAATATGGAAGCTATGTTGGGACAACATCAGGAGGAAGACAACCTTCAAAATCAGCAACCTGAGATGGATGGAATCAGAACTGAACAGTTTTTGTCATTGATTAAACAGTAGACTCAGGATATAAATGGTGGTGGTATCCATGATTGAGATCATTCAGATCAAACACAGAGGTACATGTCAGTAGTGGAAAATTTAATGAGGAAACATCTCCCATCAAGCATAGGATCATCTAAACCTGTACTAGCTAAAAGGTCGATTAATGGACTAGAAAAAAAATTATGTCATGGGGTGTTCAGAAAATCAAAAGGTTAGCCTCATTATATACCGATTTGAAGGTGAAGCTGATCAGCAGTGGTCTATGGTGAAAAATTTCAGGTATAGTGAGGAGATTGATTCTCTAGATTAAGATGAATTCAAAGGTATGTTACTAGATAAATATTCTCCTAAGGTGGTTCAACTTAGGATTGAACACAATTCTTGGAATTGTGGCCGGAGGATGACTCAATGGTTGTTTCGGAAGGAATGTTCACTCGACTGGCATGGTATGCTCCAAATTTCATCCGAGATATTGATATTAAGATAAATCTATTATACTTAGGATTGAATCCATTATATCAAATATCATTAGCCTATCATGAGATAAAATGTTATGAACAACTTGTTTTATGTGCAGAGATGGTAGAAATGGTGTTTTCCGATGATCATGTGTTCTTTGACATACAATAGAATAAGAGGTCCAATTGTTAGGAAAAGGGAAGTAATTCATCAAATAATCCGTGAGGTAAGAAAAATAAATATCCATCTTGTGAGAAGTGTGGTAAAAATGATCTTGTATAATGTTTATCAATGTTTGGAATGTTCTTATGGTGTGGTAAGTCTAGTTATATTTCTCGTTACTATAAGGATGATGACCAAGTAGGAAATGAAAATCTAGTAGTAAGATGTATTAAGTGCAATGAAATGGGTCATTATACAAATGAGTGTCCAGTGAAGAACTCAACCGAAGGGAATGAAACCAGACTACAAGAAAAAGGGGTGGTTAAGTCCTTTGAAACTACTTGAACATATGTTGTTCCATAAAATGAAGTAGTATTTGGTAAACATTTGGTTTTTTCAGATTATGCCAATGAGTTGTTTGAATCATGGTCTACACATTCTTTCATTTTTTTTGAAGTTTTCCATTAAATTGGTAATTCCATATCAAGATATGATTCCAGAACATATTGTAAAAACACCTAGAGGAAATGTTGAGACAAAAAGAAATTATAAGAACCATCATTTCCTTGAGTGTGGAAAGAATCTACCTACAATCTTTATTGTTTTTCCTCTAAAGAGTTTGATGTTTTTTTATGCATGGATTGGATATCTGTTTATCATACAAAAATTGACTGTAGAGCTAAAGAGGATTAATTTTAGAAATAATTTTTGTTTGTTTAGAAAATTGTACCCGTACTTTTGAAAACATATGAGGAAGGGGGAAAACTAGTAAAATATGGAATGAATGTTACCTTGCAAAAATTATTGAAAACAATGTAACTGTTCATTTTAATGATGTGACAGTTGTAAATGAGTATCTTGATGTTTTTCATAATGAGCTGCCTAGTATTATACCTAATCAAGAAGATAGATTTACTAATGACATAGTTCCTGATGCTAATACAATTTCAAAACCCCCATATCAAATTGCTCAAATTGAAATTTTTCAGTTAATGAAGCAATTAAAGGAGTTATTAAATAAAGGTTTCATTTGACCCAGGACATCACCAGGGGTGATCATGTATTATTTGATAAAAAAAGATGCTTCAATGAGTCTTTGAATGGATTATAGAGCATTTAATAAGATCACATTAAATAACAAGTATCCTTTACCTAATATTGATAATTTTTTTATCATCTCCTGATAGCTCAGTATTTTTTGAAGATTTACATGAGGTAAGGGTATCATCAGATGAATGTAAAGGAATCAAGAATTTCGGAAACAACATTTCGTACTAGAAATGGTAATTATGAATTTTTAGTTATGTCTTTTTTGTTAACCAATGCACCTACTGTATTCATGGGACTTATGGATAAAATTTTATGTGAGTTAATGGATAATTTTGTGGTTGTGTTCATTGATGATATTTTGGTTTATTATAAAAGAAATAGGGAACATGAATGTCATTTAAGGGTTGCCTTGCAAACCATAAAATAAAATATACTTTTTTGGAAATTCAGCTAGTGTGAAAATTGGTTACACCAAACTTCATTCCCTGGCCATATAAATTTAAAAAATGGCATAAGTGTTGATCCGACTAAATGAAAAGTTTTTAAAGAGTGGACAATACCCAAAAATATAACTGAGATCCATAGTTTTCTTGGTTTGGTAGGTTGTTACTAGCGGTTTGTCGAGAATTTTGCATAGTTACCTAGCCCACTAACTAAGTTAACTCAAA
This sequence comes from Viscum album, assembly GCA_963277665.1. Classification (NCBI taxonomy): domain Eukaryota; kingdom Viridiplantae; phylum Streptophyta; class Magnoliopsida; order Santalales; family Viscaceae; genus Viscum; species Viscum album. The sequence goes on from OY728159.1 coordinate 1,872,898,669, forward strand.
AAGGGGATAAGATTATTTGGATAAAATAATGTGATGATTGTTTTCAGGAATTTAAATGAAGATTAGTGAATGCTCCAATTTTGGCACTTCCTTCCAGAAATGGTGAGTCTGTTATTTTAAGTGATGCTTCGTTGAAATGTCCTCATTATGTCCTTATGAAAAATGATTAGGTAATTATTTATTCTTCACGTCAGTTGAAACCTCATGAGTTAAATTACCCTACACATGATTTGGAATTAGCTGTTGTTTTTTGCATTAAAATCTTTGAGGCATCATTTGTATGGAGTAAAGTGTGAACTATATACCGATCAAAAAAGATAAAAGTATATATTCACTCAAAAATAATTTAAAATGATACAGAGGAGGTGGTTGGAATTAATCAAGGATTATGATTGCATGATCCTTTACCATCCAAGAAAAGGAAATAATGTGGTTGATGCTTTGAGTTGAAAAATTCATGCTTCATTACTCATGATATATTTTGAATGAGATCCTTTGGTGTTTGATTTGAAAAACATTAGCATAGAAGTTTTTGGTGCCATAAATTCTTTTGTTTTTTAGATGTCTATGAGATCGCTACTATCAGGCAGAATAAAGAAAGCATTGAAGGATGAAAGTGAGTTGCAGAAAAAGGTTGAGGTGGTTTAGATGGTTATGTTTCCTGATTTTAACTTTGATAGTGATTGTGTTTTATGATTAGGAAAGAGATAATGTGTGCCTTGTGATTCACAGTTGATGAATGAGTTGTTATGTGTATCTCATAGCTCCTCATTTTCATTTTATCCTAGAAGTACTATGATGTATAAAGATATTGAATAGTATTATTGGTGGGATGGAATAAAGAGAGATATTTTTGATTTTACTGTGAACTGTTTGACTTTTCAGCGGGTTAAAGAAGAGCGGTAGTTACTAAAATGGATGATTTAGTCATTACCTGTGCCAGATTGGAAATGGGAATATATATCCATGGAAAAAGTTGTGGGATTCTAAAATAAATATTGAGGTAACACTATAATATAGGTTATTGTTGATAAATTGACTAAATCTGCTCATTTTCTTCCTATTCGAGATACATTGACTCTAGATCAACTTTCTCTGATGTATGTTAAAGAGATAGTCCGGTTATAGGGTGTTACTTTCTCCATTGTATCTAATCATGATCTTAGTATTACTGCAATCTTTTGGAAGGGCCTTTAGATGTTTTTGAGTACTGAATTAAATTTTAGTACAACTTTTCATCCGCAATCAGATGGGATGTCAGAATGGAAAATTCAGACATTGGATGATATGTTATGTGATTTTTTACTATATTAATCCGGAAGTTAGGACCAACATATTTATTTTGTTGAATTTTTTATATTAATAGCTATCATTCCAGTATAAAGATGGAAATTTTTTATGAATTGTATGGAAATAGGTGTCAAACTCTAGTTTTTTTGGTATAATGTAGGTGAAAGAATTGTGATGGGAATAGAATCGGTTGATGATAAGTTAGAGAAAGTACAGTTGATTCTGAAGCACATGATAATAGCTCAGAGTAGGAAGAAAAGTGATGTGGATAACCAAAGGAAGGATCTCTCTTTCATGTTAAGTGATCATGTCTTTCTAAAAGTTTCTTCATGGAAAAGATTGATGTGTTTTGTTAAGATAGTAATGTTGAGTCTGTGGTTCATTGGACCATATGAAATCCTAGGGAAAGATGGATCAGTTGCATACACAGTGGATTTACCTGCAAGTGTATCCCTAGTACACAACATTTTTCATGTTTCAGTGTTGAGAAAGTATATACCAGATCCATCTCATATTTTGAGCCTAGAGATAGTTCAGTTGGAAGAGAATCACTCTTTTGAGGAATAACCAATCCATATTCTTGACCGTATAGTTCAAGTGTTTCAAAATAATGTAATTCACAAGGTCAAGGATTTGTGACAAAATAATATGGTTGATGGGGCAATGTGGGAATATGAAAATGTTATGTGGGATAAATACCCCCATTTATTTGATAAGTGAGTAAAATTGTGAGGACACAATTTCCCAAAGGGGGGAATTATGTAACATCCCTGGTAAATAAAGAAATATGAAATTTTCATATTTAGTATTATTTGTGAATAAAATTTTAATTTTACATTAAATGGGTTGATATGTTCAATAGCGTACCCGACACGCAACAACGGGTTTCCTTGAAAGCATACATTGCACACTAATAAAATATTATTATTATTTTAATTGGTAGTTGACGCCTATCCGGTATAATGGTGGGATTGAATAGAACTAACTAAAATATGAATATACCTTTATGTTAATTTTTTTATATTAATCTACTAATTGTTAGAGGTAAAAAATAATTAACAAATTCGATTTTAAGCATAAATACTCTAATATTCACTAAAAGGTTGATTTACCACCTTTTGATGGAGAACAATAAATAAATATAGATTTTCTCACTTTTATAAGATCTATTTGAAAAAATAAAATTATTCTTTATAATCTAGATATCAAAATTTTCTTTGGGTAATTTTTTTTTTATAAAATTCATTTTTAATGAATGGTGAAAAATACTATATTTCAAATCAAAAATGTCTTTTAATATAATTTATTTATATGGTTATATTCATCTTTATTGGTTTTAATTTTTAATTCGAATATATTTTTTCCATTTAATCCTATTTTGGTCATTGCAATTAATTTCACATTCAAATTAAGATTAACAAGTTTCAATCTTTTAATATTTATTGTTTCTTAAAACATGATATTTCTTTTGACAACGGGAATTAATTAAAAAATTAATTAATGAAACTTATATGATTAATTTTTTTTAAATAGATATCATTTTTTAATTAGGAATATCAAATATATCTTAGGCTGAATTGTTTATATATTTCTGAAAAACATCAATTATTGATGAATAGTGAAACCACTAAGTCGTAGTTAAAAAACGACTCTTTCATTTAAATGAAATTTTACCACTTTTGTGATTTGAATTTAGAAAATACTACATAAATGGTTGTTATTATTAAGTAAAATTTGTTTCAATAAGAACAAAATATTTTTTGTTGAATATTAACATTTGACTTTTACTTACCGTAGTTAACTGTAAATAGGATAATTCAATATAAAAGGAATATTATAATAATATAAAATTAGCATAGCACTTGTCCTAACCTTATTTTTGAGTAATGAAAGACCATTTTCATCCATTGTAAGAATTTGGGACCCCATGTATCCACTTATGAGTGACAATGACACATTATTTTAATTAACATAATGTAAAGGAAAAATGACAAAAACAAATATCTTTTATTAAATTATTTTTTACCTATTGTTATATATGTTTCCCTTTGACTATAAATATTATTTAGAAGTATAAAAATATTTCCAAATTTATATAACTTTTTTTAAATTTATAGACATCAAAGAAATAAAATTATTTATGACACATTAATGATGCAGTATTTACCTCATTAATAAATGATTCACATAAATAAAATTATAAATATTAAAACAATATCCAAACCCAGTCAAATTATAATTTGATTATTATATTTAGGCCACTAGTCATTTTATCTTTGAATTTATTTATTTTTGGACCTTTTGAAACTGAAGATAAGTTTATAATAATATAATTGTTTTAAACATTCCTAAAGAGCCCCTCCTCCCCATCATAAAAGCCATCACATCTAACCCATTCATCAAACATCTCAAGCCCCTTGTATCCTCCAACCCCTAATAAAATAATCTATTTAAATCACTATATTCCTCCTAGAATACTTAACTTAGGCATAAGGAACTTCAAGAAGTTCTTTTGGGTCTAACCAATGAAAGTTACACGAATTAAAGGTAATGGTTTCTCTTAAATTCTTTTGTTCTCTTTTGTTTTATTTTAATTTTCCAACCACATAAACTATTTCTATTCTTTTATTTTATAACAAGAACAGTATCCTATATATTTTAGTTTTTTTAATGAGAATTATTCTAACTACAGTTACACACACATACGTCTAATGGGTAATGAACATACAGTTTCTGTGGACGGCGAACTACTGCCTCATGAAACGATGATTGTTCAAATATCTCCAACCACCTATCATGGTGGCCATTATGATGGAAAATTATCTATATATTATATATATTATATGTATATTTTTTCTTTTATTCTGTATTTTCCATTTATAGAATACCCTTATGGTGTCTATAGTGGGTAAATACGATAATCTCATTTGAGGAAGTGCGGACTACCGCCCCTTCAAAGTGAGATGACTCATTTATTACTTATGTGGAACATATACATGGTAGCGTTAATGAAATTATATATGATATTGTACTATAATTATAATAAAATTATATATAAATAACTTTCCATTCCATTACAATACCAAATAGAAATTGACGTAGCGTTCATGCGTATGTACGGCTTACCGTCACAATAAATGGTGCATTTCATTTCTTATCTACGAATGTTATTTACTATTATAAATAAATTTATATACTATAAATTAATAATATTTATGATATCTAAATCATGAATATAATTCTTAATATAATTTAATTTTGACCGCATGTACAACTTTTAATTATAAGATGTCCATTTTTGACTCAAATACCAAATATAGACAAAATGACCATTATTAACTTAAAATGATTACATAAGGTTTATAACATGGTAATAAGTGATATAAATTCATGAAATAAACATGAAAAAGGTTCTTAATAAAGTATAAATTAACATATTTTTATTATTTAGGGTGAATAAGGAATAAACAAGTCATGTCGGACAAGAGGTAAGAGGTTTCTTATCTCACATTTAATTCCGTGAGATTTAGATTTTTTGCCACTTATGTATTTCATGTGGTGTATTGTGTAGTTACATTTGATATATATTATCATGATTTTTGGTATATTCAGGGAATTATTTTATTCATTTTATGGTTATAAACTTTTGGTCATATGACTTGATTTATTACAACATGGTAAGGGATTTCTTTTCACACTTTTATTCCCATGAGATTCATGCTATATTTGACACAATTTCCTTTGTGTGGTGTATGAACTACCCATGATTTTTAATTTTTGTGTAAAATAATTTCATATATGAGTATTTACATATTCATTTAATGATTCTTATTTCATGTACTATATGTTTCGTAAGTAACCAAATCGGTAAGGGAACTTTTTATCCCTAATTTCATTCCTTGGGTTAATCTTCTAATGCATAATTATGTCATGCTATGATTATTTGTTGAATCACTATTTGATTAATTATTTCTGTAATTTCAACTTTCTTTTTTGTGAATATAATTTTGATACACATAATCACTCTATTGATAAATTCTCAATTCATCTATATGAACATGATAAGAGAAATATTATCTCAATTTCCATTAATGGAGTTAAACATCCTAGTAATTGGTTTTATCATAAAATGAACATGTGTGAATTTCCTCTGATTGATTTACATTTAATATCCAATCATATTTAGTGTATTTATATTTTCCCCACATAGTTATGTAATGGATTTATATATAATCAAAGGATACCATCTTTATAAGGTATTTCGTCTCAAATGAAATTCCCTTGAGAATTCATTGTTTCTATACACCAATTCACTTTTATGTGGTGTATATACAATCCTTTGGAATATTATATCAAGAATCCATTTATCCTCATGATATTATAATGTTTTGATTTAATTTTATTCGTCATTTATTTGTATCCAAGCATATATATTTTGGTTAAGATATCTTTAACTAAAATATCGTTTCAATGATTTATTCTTCTAAATATTTCTCATTAATTTCCTTGTTTCAAAAATTTGTTTTGGTATATATCTATATGAACATTAATGTTTTAAAATTTTAATTTCATTAAAATCATCATTGTCGAATGGGACACTTTGATTCAAAATAATATTATTAATTATTTTATATGGTTTGATTAGAAATTGATTATTTTAATATCATGAAATGATATATTGTGATTGCAACATGAAAATTTTATTAGTGAAATGTTTATATTTGGAATATTTTATATGTTATGAATTTATAATGGTACTTGGACATTTTACGGGTGGTTACTTGATAAAAAAAATGACGGGTGGTGCCGTGATAAACAAGGATGGTTGGTTACATTATAACCTCCAATGCATTCAGTATGGAAGTCAGCCGTGTGGATATTCCATTTAGTAAAATGTATGGAAGTCAGTCGTATGGCTATTCCATTTATTGATATGTGTGGAAGTTGAGAGTATTGTTATTCCATTTATGTATGTTTATTTATTAAGTTACATTTATATGTTATGTTTTCATTATATGGGTTTTAGGGTAATATTTTGGTTACAAATTGGTAAGAAATGATCTTTTATTCAGTGAATAGTATTTACTACTTCATAAAGGTGAAAAGTATAACTTTTTATAATCTATTCATTTTTTACTTGATGTTTTGAAAAACTAACAGTTTTCCTTCTTTGTGTACCCCTTACTAAGATTTTTATGCTCATCCCATGTTTTTGAAATCTTTTTCATATGGCATAAATTGGGATTGGTTTAAGGATGAGATCAAGGAAAATTAAAGTGGTCTAAAACATGGAACTAGACATGATTCTTTCTATAAATAATTTTTATTTAGTGAAAAAAGGGATCTGGGTAGATGTGTCTACAAGTAATATTCAAGCTCTTATGTTATGTTATGACTTAATTCTCAAAAGATCTAATCCTTAAAATCATCAATGTGAATTATTCATTTAATTCAAGAATATGAAATGTTTAATTTCAGGTCCTTATACCAATATTCCATCTCATACAATAAAGGTTGAGAGGACCTTCAACAAAAATTCATTGTCTTGTTCTACTCAATGCTATAATATAAGCCAATCATTGACCACATGAAATATAAGCAGTGGGAGAATGAGAGACTCTCATACTTCATTTCAAGGTGGAAAATACTTATCGACAAAATTGAAAGGAAAACAACACTAAGACAATATGCATGCTATGTGAATTAATAATCACCAGTACATACTTTGGAAACGTCTCATCTAAGTGAAATATATGAGTGGGATTAAAGATTTCTCTATTGTTACCAAATGTTTAGATTATTTCTTACAACAGACTATGACCATTTATTTGGTATCACCATACGTCTATGAAAAAGATATAGAAAACATGAGGTGACCTAAATCACACACATGGGAGCCCCTATTCAAGCCCCAGATTCTAGGTCTGCACTATATCATACATGTCCCTTGGGATCCAGAAATAGCCCCTACCTCAACAAGATGAGTAGAGGTAACTCGTGAGAAATTAGTTCATGTAACGGGGGAATAAACCATACTCATTTCGAGATGTTGATGTTTTTAGATATTTTTTTGCCACTATGAACAACAATTTCATCCATCTAACATATGCCTTGAAAGGTGGAAAATTTATTATTGATGATATACCAAATTATTTTCCCGTTCATCGAATACTATTACATGCTATTCCTGAATTTTTCTCCTTCAAATAGCTCCTACGAAGAATATTATTTAATGGGTAATCCAAACTAAGACTACCACCATCAGAAGTTTTATTTGATTCCCCCACCGACTTCAATGAAAGATAGAAGTGTCAATAATATTTTGACATAAGGGATTATATGTTATACTATTGGTGGACTTGGGAAAAATTAAACTGAGCTCATGATATACTCTAGTAAGAGTTGAGAAAAACAATTTCTCAAAAATCAACACTATTAAATCATTTTCCCCACAAACCTCCAAATGTCAAAAAACTAGTAAATATTTTGGAATGAAATTTAAGGAGAAATCACATGAAGACGGAATCATTCCATGGATAAAATTATCATTGACCCTCTCATATTTATGCAATCAGACCTAAATGAATTGGAATAACCCAAACAAATAACAACACTAGAAGTAGTTAGTAATGTAGAGTAATTTATAGAAGAATAATTGATTATTGTCTACATTAACTTCACTCACATAGAGAACCCATTCTCCAATGATGAATGTGGATATAAACATAAGATCCCTATAACTGATGGGGAAATGGGAGGAAGAGACCATAAAATTTGAGAAGACTAAAGAAGATGTAGCCATGGTAAAAACCTATCTTATGGTCACACACCTTCTCAAACATTCAATATTGTATAAAATGGCTGATGGGGCCTCCAGAAAAAAAAATTAATAGGAAAATTCTATTGATCCAAAAAGATGCCACTCTTGAAGGATCATTCTAGAAAATCCATCAAAAGAAGAAAATGTATCTAATAACCCTTATCCTATATGCAGAACTACCCGTACCTATCAAAAAATAAGGGAAACACATCAAGATATTATCTTGAGGGAATTTCTATCCACATCCAATGCTCAAGACCAAAAACGTACAATGAAAGGGAATACATACTACAGGAAGCATCGACCTTTATATAAAAAATTAGTCATCCTAAAATAGTTAGTATAAGGACCCAACCTTCGTACATTACTTAATCATGAAATTAGTATATAATTAATTACCTTTCACATTAAGGATATTTTCATGTTTATGTCATTAGAGAAGAGGGACATAATACATCCATAAAATTACAAATTATTACTGAGTGGATACCATAAAAATAGTATTTATTTCTTGAAAAATATAAAAAATTTCAAATAAAACATTTTTTCATTGAATAATACTCAGAAATTAAACATTGCTTCCTTATTTTTCTTAAACATCCTTATAACATGTGAAAATAATTTAAAAACATGGGATGAGCACTAAAACACCGTTAGGGATATAGAAAGAAGGAAAGAACACATTTTTCCATGAACACTTTTAACGTATGAAATCTTTTTCAAAAGAAATACTTGCCACCTATATATACATACATGGTGAAACATGAGACATACACAAGATACACACAAAACATAAGAACATAAATATAATCATAAGGGTATCTTGGGGAATTACTTACATAATGATGGAACCCTCTCGACATGTTTATAATTTGTATCCCTCGTGGTTAGTTTATAATTTTTGTAACCAACGCAGTTACACTTGGAGTAACTATACAAAAGACCTCCAACATACAGATAATCTATGAATTGGAGGGAAATATAGGTCTCACCCTTCATCATAAAAAATACCAATGAACAAGAACACACTCATACAACAGTAATAATTAAATAACAATATTTCAATTGAATTTTCATAAAATAGAATTTTGAAAGTGTATTTTAAAATAAAATACAGTTACATAAATCATATAATTGTAGTGAGAAAAAATAGAGTTTGTGGAATATGTCTATACACTATAAATACAAATAAATCATCTTAATAGATACATTTTTCCCCACACAAAAAATTTTAATACAAAAAAAATAATGTTTATGAGGTTTACCCAATGAATGAAAATGGGGTTAAGAATTACCTTACCTCAGGTGTTTTATAATTAAAACTCATTTAAACATCATGTATAATAGTGAATAATGTGTTATTACTATCTTACAGAAACATATCCATCTGTACAATATCGTATATGATAATTTCATTACATCATTTCATCCATTAATTATTAGTATTTTGTTCATTTCAATGTTTTGGGAGAATTTTTTTCATGGTTTTCATGGTTAGTTCATTATGGATTGTTCTTTTCGATTGGATGTGAAACACCAAAATTGGAATGGAGTAGTATTTTCATTTATCTAGAACCATAAATTATACAATTTATCATTTTTAATTATTACATGAGGATGATTCATAAGTTAAAACAATAGTGATGTTTTTATATCATTTTAGTGGTTTTTTGATAGTAACAACCTCATTTCATTACAAAAATTAGAACAATGTGTAGAAAATAATTACAAAACCATGGATGAGAAATAATTCATATATTATATCCTAGTTCAAAAATTAAAATGGTTTCATAACCATCCTTGTCATAATTAATGAAAACTGAAATCAGATCATCCCTGATGTCTGTTATTCGATGCATTAGAAAAATTGTTTTTAATTCCATGAATAAGTGGGTGAGGAGAAGAAGATTGATGAGAAATTTTACATGAAAACGGGAACATCAAGAATATACAATATTCTTGTGCTTTCATGAATCTTGGATAAATGGAGGATAGAATATAAGAATAATAGAAAGGAGCTCAAAATAATTGAAAATTGTAGATATCCATTATAAAAATTCGATAGCCTAATGGGGTCACTTAAATTTTCATAAAATATTTTGATGAGAGATGGGGGGGGGTATCTCATCACTGTTACATAATATGGGAATTAAGGGAAACATATAATTACATATCCCAATATAATACAAATTCTATTATAATAATCACAAAAAATTAATGAAAGGAATGAAAACAAAAGAGGTCGTATACCTCTTGATCTCATCTCCCTGAGATACTTCTTAAAGACATTGTTTTTGGCCTTTTGGTAAGACCAGAAGCTCTAGAACGTGGGGAAGGGCCTTAGGAAGATTTTTGGGTGTAATTTAGTTATGGACCATGTCTTGAGAGGTGTGGTACTAATATGGGAATTAGGCTGATATTTAGAGAAGATAAGGTATATTACATTATTTTAATTATTAGTGTAAGATGTTTTCTCAAGTCTATAAATAATCTTAATTATTACAACCCAAATAGTAATAACATCATTATTGATCGAACCATGTGGTCTTACATCACCTATTATTTCAAAAATAATTTATTTTTCAGATAATTTGAATAATTGGTATTTTACAGTATTTCACTATTCATCGAAAATTCAAGAATTTCATAAAAACCCCAAATATTAACCATTACAATTTCTAGAAGTATAGAATTAAGAAATGAACTCCATCAATTAAAATTAATATTCTAAATATTATTATTATTATTTTTAAATAAAATCATACTCATTTTAAAAATTAAAAATTTTAAAACTATATTTGTGTTTATATCACATTCAAAAATAAACTTATATGTCATTATCTTTAATCCAGAAGAAAATTCAATAATATTACACTTTATTATTCATTAGGGACATATTCCTATTCTTAATTGTCTATTACAATACACACAAAGAAAAAATTTGGTTCTATTAGGCTCTAAATAACTTACCGAACATAATTGTAGATGACTATTTTTCAAAATTCAAAACAGAAAAGTGGAAAAATTATAATTAAAGGATTGTTATAAATATTAACATAAAACAATGTTTCATGAGTTTAATTTATTTTTTTAAAACCTTGGGAAGTTACATTATCCACACCTTTTAGAAATTACATCCTCGCACTTTTATATACTCATTAAATAGGTGATGATACCTTTGTATCATTGAATTTTCAGACACTCGTGATATTTCTTCTACCATGTGGTTTTTTCACAAAAGATTTACCTATTAGATTAACTTATTCTATAAAACATTTTCTCTTCGAATAAGGATATGAATTGGTTTCTCTTTATAAGAAAGGTTCTATTCCATCTGAACTACTTCTGGGCTCAAGACATGTGATGATTCTGGCACATATTTCATCAACATCAAAACATGAAAAACATTGTGTTCCTATGACCAACTCAGAGGCAAATATACTAAGTATGAATCTGTTCTATCTTTCTCTAACATTTCAAATGGACTTATGAACTATGGACTATTTTTCCCTTTCTTATGGAAACACATTAAACTATTCCAAGGAGTGATTTTAATGAGAAAATTGTCACCTATCATGAAATTTATGTCTTTCCTTCTGTTATCTATATAATTATCCTACCTACTCTGAGCTACCCTCATGTGCTGCGGAATTATCATCGCTTTCTCAGCGACATTATCTACTAATTTTGGCCCCATCAACTTTCATTGAGAGACTTCATCACAAAACACAGGAGTCTGACACCTCTTCCAATACAATTCCTTAAAAGGATTCATCTGTATTCTAGAATGAAAACTATTATTATAAGAAAACTAAACTAATGAAATATTATGATCCCAACTTCCCTTGTAGTCAATTGAACAAGCTCAAAACATGTCTTCCAATTTCTAAATCATTCACTCTGACTTCACATCTAATTTAGGGTGAGAAGTTGTAATGAAATTTATTTCTGTTCCCAACAACACCTAAAGACCCTTCCAAATGTTATATGTGAAACTTGTATCCCAATCGGATACAATAAAAAGTGGAACTCCCTGTAACCTGACCATATCTTTGTGATACAATTGAGAAATCTGATCCAATGTCACTATATATCCAAAAGAAAGAAAATGTGCAGATTTATCAGCTGATCAACAATAACTCAAATAGCATTGTTACCTCGTGATATTTTATGTAGTCCCACCATAAAGACCATGGATAAATTCCCCCACTTCCACTCTGGCACATGAAAAGGATGAAGAACCCCATTTGGTAACTATCTCACTACTTTAACCTATTGACATGTCAAACATTTCATGTTAAAGTCATCAATATCTCATTTTATTCAATCCCACCAATAATACTCCTAAAGATCTCTGAACATCTTTTTATTACTAGGATGAACAGAAAACAAGGAACTATTATCTTCACACAACAATTATTTATTCTACTAGGAATCACATGGCACACACAACAATTTACCAAATCTTAAAACACAATTGTTATCAAGGTTGAATTCTGGAAACATTCGCATTTTAACCAATTCTACATTTTTTGTAGCTCATTGTATTCCTTTTGTGCTTACTCAATTCTGTCTGATAATGATGACTTTAGTAAAACTAGATAAAAAACATAGGTATTTCCTATACTAACAACTTCTAAGCCAATATTCACAAAATCATTAATCATGGGATAATGTTCCAATTGTAACATGGTTAATTATGATTTCCATTTTTGACTCAAGGAATCCACCACATTGTTTTTTTCTGGGATGGTAATTAATAGTGAAATAATCATCCATTATTAGTTCATTCCATTTTCTCTTCCTCATGTTTAACTAATTTTGAGTGAATATAGACTTTAGACATTTATTGTATATTTATATTTGACATTTTTCCTCATATAAATGATGCCTCTAAATTTTTAAATCCAAAACCACAAATTCAAATTCCAAATATTGTGTGGGATAATTAAAATCATGAGGTTTTTCATGTCTTTAAGAATAGTAAATTACCTAATCATTATTCATTAAAACACATCCATGTCCCTTCAAAGAAGAATCGCTGTTGTTTATAAACTCACCATTTCAAGAATTCAAGGACACAACTGGAGCATTCACCAATCTCATCTTCAGTTCCTAAAAAGAAACATCACATTCTTTTCTCAAAATATATTTAACCCCTTTTCATTTTAACTATTTTTTTGGGATGGATAATCGTGAAATGTTCTTGTAAAACCTTCTGTAATAACCTGCTAACCCAAGAAAACAATGAATTTTTATAACTTTTGTTTGTCTTGACCTTTCATCAACGACTTTTTTGGATGGATCAAATATTATCAAATGCTTATTGACAATGTGTCAATCAAAAGAAATTAGTTGAAGCCAAAAACACTTCTTTCAAAATTTTCCATAATGTATATTTTCTTTTATGGTTTATAAAACAACCCTTAGTAGATATTATTACTGTTATTATTTTTAAATACCATAATGTCATCAATTAACCCAACCACAAACATATCCAAGAAATATGGAATTATTCTATTCATAACATTCATGAATAAAATAGGTGACCTTGTTAATCAAAATAGCATAACAAAAAATTCATACAACCCATATCTATTACAAACAGATATTTTTGGGATGTCATCCTTCTTCACCTTCAGCTGATGGTATCAGGATCTCAAGTCAATATTGGAAAAGTTCTGATCTCCCTAGATCTAATAAAAAAAGCCATCGATATGAGTTAAAGGATAATTGTTTTTAATAGTGATGTTATTCAAATCACTATAATCAATGAAAATTCCTATGGAACTACCTTTCTTTTTAACAAACAAAATAGGATCACCCCATTGTGAAGTGCTAGTATGAATAATGCCTTTATCAAGAAAATCATGCAGCCAACATATCTATTATAGAAGTTCTATTTGAGCCATATTATCTGGGGTTTTGAAATTGGATTAGTATTATGAACTACATCAATTGTGAAATAAACTTCTCAATCAGGTATGACACCAGGTAACTCATCAAGAAAAACATCAATGTATTCATTTATCACAGGAAGATCATCAATCTGAACAGTTCCCTTGATTTCAATAAAATGACCAAGATAATATTCATTTCCATCGTTCAATAGTTTCCTATCATCCTGATATGTTATCAATTGTCTGGGTTCGTTCTGATATAAAAAATTAAAATCATTCTAAAAACAACTTATTTACCTCTATAGTAAATCTTATCGTGATAAAAAAAAGATGATCCATTACCAAAATAAAATCAAACTCAACTATGGGTAAAACAAAAAAATCCATGTAAGTCATTACAAATAACACAATTGATAGATAATTATAATTCAAATTTTTTATAATATTTCCCACTACTCTTTTAGTAACAACTTCAAATATCATTGGTTGAGGTGATATTTTCAAATTTACCAGAAAAATTCTTAGCAGTGAAGGAATTTGTAGATTCTGTATCAAACAAAACATTATAAAAATCTATATAAACAAACAAATTACCTCATACAACTTCATTGGTTGGCTCGGTACCCACTGATGTAGAATAAAAATATGTCACTATACCTTTATGCTTATAGTCTCTCTTCTCTATATCATTTGGATCGCTCTTTAGGAGGTCATTTTCATAATGACCCATCTCACAACATCTAAAACACTTTACAGTTTTCATAGCAGGAATAGTCTTAATGTAATTTTGATTATAATCTCAGGACATATGTCCCAACATACAACATTTACTATTTTTGGTAGGACATTCCCCGTAGAGCTTATTAACTAACTTTTAAAAAACTGGATACTTGATTTTCTTACAATAAGATTTATATTGTTGATTCTTACTCATCGCTTTCCATATAGGCCTCTTCTTCTCCTTATTTCCAAAATGTAGACGATTATCAAAAAATTCCATCTCACCATCTCAGTACACCAGTCATGTTTCTCATAACATTATAATTCACAGGAAGCCAACACCCTTCGATACAACAGCTTCAGTCCTGAGTTAAACATGTTGGTTTTTCTATCAAGATCCAGAATAAGATTTGAAGCATACCTCACCAGTCGTGTGGTGTTCGCTTCAAACATGGCCACTAAATCTTTCTCTTTCTGTTTCAATTCAATTAATTTTTCCTTCATCCCATGTTTCACAACCTAATGAATATATTTTTCAATAAAAAGACATTTAAATTCTTCCTTATCGATGGCATCAAAATTTTCTCTATACATGACATTCCTTACCGTTAACAACCACTAATCAACATCAACTTCAAAATGATATATTGAATGACTTACCTTTTGATTGTCAAAACATCCCATAACATCAAATATTTTTTCATGTGATTTAATACATCCTTGATCCGCTACTAGGTCAGAAGATCCATTGAAAGCATGAGAGTGTTGTCTCATAAAATGTTCCACTATTGACATGTTATTTTGTGGTAGATCTTGTTTTTCTCTTGAATGGATGCAACCTCAATTTATTTCTTGAATTATCTAAGCCCTTACATCTAAAAACTACTCGATTCAAATCGCAACCATTCCACACTACATATTCAGAAGGATGTTGTCCTATTGGTTCCTCTCCTCTTCAACTTCCCTCCTCCTTCTGTGGACCACCATTCAGAAAAAAATATCTTAGTTGAAGCATCATTGTAATATTTAAAAGACATATCATTTCAAATTGAACCTAGAGTAATGAAACATTTATTGTAATATATTATCATCACCCTACCCTAAAATTATCTAAAACATCCTCTAATACCAACTATAAGGACCCGACCTTATTACAATTTATAATCTTGAATTCAGTCAACAATTAAATTACATTAACATTGAGGATTTTAAATGTTTCGAGCATTATACAATTTGAAAAAACCATTCATAAAATTAGACATTATTACAGAGTGGATACTATAAAAATAGTATTCATTTCTTGGAATATATGAAACCGTTACCATAAAACATGATTTATTTGTCCTATCGTCAAATATTTATCATGTATTCCTTATTTGTTTTACACATCCTTATAACCTGTGAAAAACATTTAAAAACATTGGATGATCACAAATCCTCAGTAAGGGATTTAAAAAGAAGGAAAGAACCTATTAGTCTATGAACACATGTAACATATGAAATCATTTTCAAAAGATATACTTCTCACCAATATATACATACATTGTGAAACATGAGATTTTCACAAGAACCACACACAAAATAAGAACATAAATAGAATCATAAATGTATCATGGGTAATTACTTATATAATCTTGTAAACCTCTTTTTTACCTTTTAATTTGAAACCCTCACGGATACCTTACAATTTGTGTAACCATCGCAGTTACACTTGGAGTAACCATAAGGCTGACCTCCCACATTAAATTACCCAGTGAATTAGAGGGAAATATATATCCCACCCTTCATCATAAATAATTCCCGTAAACTATAACACAATCATACTATATGAATAATTGCATAAAAAAGCATTTGAAATTTTGTAAAACAGATTATTAAAAGAGGATTTTAAAATAAAATCCACAGACCTAAATCATATAAATGAATTGAGATAAAATAGAGTGTATGGAATATCTATTTACACATTAAATACACTTATAAAAACATAATAGAAACAATTTTCATCACACAAAATGTTTTAATTCCATATAGATAATGAAGTAGAATGTTAACCTCGAGAAAGGAAATCGGGTTAAGAATTACCATACCTTGGGTTTTTCATAGAAAAATTTCATTTATAAAACTTATATAATGGTTAGAATAGTGTTATTAATGTATTACAGAACTATATCCATATTTATATTAACTTATATGATCATTTAATTACATCATTTCATCAGTTAATTATTAGTATGTTGTTCCTTCAACTGTTTTGGTTGAGTTCTTTACAAGCTTTTCATTATCAGATCATGATGGATTATTCATGTCTATTGGAAATGAAACTCCATAATTGAAATAAATTAGTATTTATATATTTCTAGAACTATAAATTATATCATTTATCAATTTTAATTCTTACATGAGGTTGATTCATACGTTAAAACATTAATAATGCTAGTTTAGATCATTTTAGTGGTTGTTTTATAATACTCATCTCATTTTTTTGTAAATTAAAACCATGAATGAGAAATAATACATATATTATGACCTTGTTCAATCATAAATATTTTATGATGACCAGTATTGATGTAATTAATGAAATTTTAAATCACATCATCCACGATGTCGGTAATTCGATACATCACGAACAATGTTTTTTTACTTCCTTGAATAAGTTGGGGAGTGGAAGAAGATTGATGAGGAATATTCCATGAATATGAGAAAATCCAGAATATAAAAGATACTATATATTTCTTTCCTCTTGGATATTTTTATGTTAGTAAAGAAGAATAAAATATAGGAACTCAAAATAAATAATTTGAGAAATCCCTTATGAAATTTCGACAGCCTAACGACGCCACATAAAATTTAAAAAAATTGTTCGATTAGAGAAAGGAGGTATATCATCAATATTACATAATATAGAAAGTAAGGGTAATATTTAATGACATATTTGAGAATATTAACATAAAAATTAAAATAATAACAAAAAATCAAAGAATGGAAAGAAAACAAAAGAGGATGTTTACCTCTTGATCTCTTTTCCTTGAGATCATTCTTAAGGCCTTTAGTTTTGGATTTATAGTGAGACCAGAATCTATAGGATATGGTTAATGTCCTTTTGAGGACATTTGGGAAGAATTTAGAAAATGATCAATTCTTGAGAGGTGTGGGAGGAAGAGGGGAATGATGGTGGTATTTATAGTGGGGGAGAGGGGGTATTTTACGTTATTTTAATTATTATTATCATAATATTTTTGCTCTAGACTATGAAATATCATAATTAATATGACCCAAAATAGTTAAAATGGAATTTTATTTAGAACCATGTGGCCTTACATCACTTATGATGTCATAAATAGTGTATTTTACTGATAATTTGAATATACAATATTTTTTCGTATTTCACTATTCATCTAAACATCATGAATTTCATAAAAATACAAAAAAAAGCCCCCTTACCGTTTCTCGACCTGTAGAATTTAAAAATGAACTCCTTTTTGTGAAAATAATTTTCTAAATATTATTAATTTAATTTTTAAATAAATTCATTCATAATTAAAAAATTAACAATTTGAAAACTATAACTTCTTTTATTTCACATTGGAAATTAACCAAAATGTCATTATCTTGAAGACCTAAGAAAATAAAATAATGGTAAAATTTACTATTCATCAAGGGAATATTAATCTTCATAAGGGTATGTTAATATAAATAAAGAAAAACAAGTTGGCTTTATTAGGCTCTAAATAACGTACTGAACATAATTATAGATAACTGTTATTCAAAATTCAAAACATAGAAGAGGAAAAATTATTTTTAATGTCTAGTTATAAATATTTACTCAACAAAATATTCATGCATTTAATTTATTTTATTTTAAAACATAGGTTGTTATAGTTAGACTTGGACCTAGCCATGCTATAAATCCGTGATTATGTGAATCTATCAACTGATCTCTGGGAAGAACCAATAAAATATTTTGTAAACCCTTGAGATTTTGAAGCCTATTTGGTCGATGTTTAAAACTATTATATAGATACCAACACTACAGAGTTCCACTTGGTTATCTAAATAATGGATAGTGATGATTTCTCTATTATATAGGGGCACATCAAATCATTATATGTGTCCAGAATGATAAATGGTATTTATGTTCAGAAATTCTTCATAGACAATGGATATAGAGTGAATCTCATCCATATGTGAAGGCTTCACTGACTAGGATGCAATGAGGGTAACCTAAAAACACTATCTCAACCCTATTCGGCTATGATAAAAGTGAAAATAAAACTTTAGTAAATATAATTTGTGAATCGTGTTTTTGGTACTTCATATCATAAAATGAATTTCTAGGGGTTCAGAAAAACACAGATTTCTACAAACATGCTAGGAAGGTCTTGGTTGGATCATCATGCATCAATTCATTTATCCTACCATCGGTGCATCAATTATTGACAATAATATAAATAATGGTACTTTATAAAAAAATATAGACCCTTTTGAATTATTTCATTCACATTATATCATTGTATGATTCTATAAATAGAAAGTGAAGTTACCCTTGACCAAATGTGTTTACTAGGTCACTGCCCTAAACGGTTCTGAAATGGTCCTAGCTGACCCCTCCAAACTATTCAGTGAAGAATAAATAATACCCATCAACTAGGATTGGTCAGTGATTCCCTAATCAATTGTATATTCAACAATCCTTCTGATTTTGGACAAGGATACTGTTTATAAATGTGTTGAAAAATCCATTGCACCTCAAGACAATGATGAATGATTGAATGTAAATTACCTCGATCCATCCTCAGTGCACTAGAAAACTCATTCCCAACTCATTGATGTTGATGAAGAATAATATATACATTCTTATATCACTCTATCTACTCCATTGAGTTCCCCACTTTTATATGGGTTTGAAGAAGCTACTTCATCTTCTAATAACCAAGATCTCGACATGTCTACCAATTCTCAAAAGATCATATCATGAATTGTTTCTTAATTAAAATGAGTTGAAGAGGATGAAGTGGCTACGGAAGTGTATTATTACTTTAGTTATACCCCTCCATCATTTGATAAGGGTTTTTCATGCAACATGGATGAGATAAGGGAAAAAAATCAGGGTTTGAAATAAGATCTACGACCCACCCTTATTAGCGTAGCCATTTATTCTGAAGAAAACAAGGAATAAACAACATTCCTAAAGAAATGATGAGATATATTTTCATTGGACTATGATAAAAAGTCTGGCCTCAATACTGAGGTGGCCACTCAACACCTTGTGTTTCTAGAATCTCATTAGGGATTTAAACAGGAATCCTGAAGGATGCACATAACACATATTGAAAAAATCATGGATATGGTTGATAAAATCATCAAAAAAACATTCATTGAGGTAGTGCAAGAACCTATATAGATGTCCAATTTCAGAACCATCAAAATAAAAAATGGAAAAATTTGAGTTTACACTTATTTTAGATATCTCAACTGACACTTTATGAACAATGATATTCTGATCCCAATCATAGAAATGAAAATCAGTAAAATGGTCAGATATCATGCTCTCTCTTTCATGGATGGCTATTTAGGATACAACCAAAACCAAATCAAATAACAATATTAAGAACCCACCTCTTTCAGGCCCATTATGGTTTATTTTTCTTATGGGCAATGCCCTTTGTTTTAAAGAATGCTGTTGACACATATCATTATTCTATTAACCATATATTCAATCCCTTCCTTGGAAATTACATCAAATTATATGTCGACGACCTAGTGTTTGAATAATTAAAATTCATATAAAAACTATCAGGACTTGAAATAAAAAATCAAAAAAATAAAGAAAACACAGTCTAAAAAAGAACCCCCTAAACTGTGCATTCATCATTACCTCTAGGAAATTCCTCAGCTTCTTTTTACACCCTCATGGAATCAAAGTTTACCCCAAGAAGACAAAATCTACCCTTGGCTTGTCATAACTTCATATCCTCACCATGTTCAGAGGACCTTAGGTACACTTGGCATAAATTGGATTTTTCATTGCTGACCATGTAGGAAAATTATTTCCCTTGACCAGGATGACGAAAAAAATTGGGTTAATTTTAATGAATTGACTATTATCAAGTATAAATATACATTATCTATAAATATAAATTATATACTCAAGTTATAATGTCTCCCATTAAAGGAATGCTTCTTTATTTTTATGTGACCACCCTTGAATGATAATTGGGTGCCTTCCTCTCATAGATTTACAATGATGATAGTTAAAAAACCATTATTATCTCAGCCAATCCTGGATTGATGTGGATACTTGATAATCAAGAATTGAGAAGAGATGTTTAGAACTAATAGTTGCATTAAAAAAAATTGAGGCACTTAATACATATTAATTAGGTTAATATGATCATTAGTAGAAACACACTCATGTACATTCTATGATATCCAATGTGGATTAGATATCTATCATGATGGTTAGTCATGCTATAGTAGTTTGAAATCTAGTATGTGCCTTAGAAGGACATCAAAGTCCAAGAACTAGATGATTTCCAGGAAGAGCACCTCTCGATATAAATATATTAACCAGATGCCGACTACCCAATGAAGAGGTTTTATCTATTAAATAAGATCTTCATTTTTGGAAGATACATTTCAATGTTATAGCTAGAATCGTGATATGGAAAATCATGGAAGATACCAAGCTTAGAAAAGTTGGTTTGGCAGTCATACTTATATCTCCATCAAAGGCAGTCATACCTTTCTCCTTTCTACAGTTGGAGGGGTTCATGAATAAGGATGTAGAATACCAAGCACTCATTACCGAGTTAAAGATGGATTTTTCTATACAAGTATAACAATTGATTATAAAATGTGATCCAGAACTTGTCGTAAAGCAGTTCAACGATTATTATTCCTTCAAAATTGAATAATTGATTGAGTTTCTTAGCCAAGTCTGAGGACTAATATAATAATTCCCTCAGAGTAAAAATAAACTAATTTCCTATGATCAAAAAATGAAAAATATGATGCATTCGAATGTGAATCTATATCTCTCGTTGATCTAGATTGGGATGTAACATTAATTAGCATCACTCATCACATGATGGTATAACTTTTCATTCAAGCTAAAAAGGAATAAATTGAAATGATTAGTCCCATCACTAATATGTATGGTCCTACCACCAGATGGATGATTCCCAATGTGGAATACAATCAAAACGGTGAAATGCCACCAGATTGGGCTGGAACGGATCATTTACAGAGGTGATAATTTATTTTTATTTGAATGATAGAACCAATCAACAAAAGTTCATATATAATAAAGGATGTGGTTGGGCCCTTCTCAGGAGAACTAATGGAGAAAAGAATAGTACATTCATGAAGGATGTGCACAATGATTCATGTGGTGAAAAAAATCTGGATCCCATAATACACATCAAATTTGATGGCTTGGATACTATTGTCCAAGTACAACGTTAGATTTCATTAAATTAACTAACATGTTTCATTCATACATGTTAATGCTAATTTCATCCACCATACCCCAGAGTTAATAGACATATCCAAGTACTCCCGGACCGCCACTATATAGTGAATAGATGTTGTGGGACCATATATTTCTTATACATGGAAATGTCCACGTATATTATAATAATAACAAATGTATAATATAAATTAGATGTGTCTTCAATGAAGTCAGGGCATAAATATTTTTCATATTTTTGAAAGCCAATATCATCACAACATTTAGTGTCCCTTATACAATACTGACAGAAAATGGCACAAATTAATAATGAATTGGATAATCTATATCAGCTTTACGGTATGAATAAAAACCATTTATCTCACCACTATGAAGCAACCAAAAATCAAATAGAGGTCTTCAATAAGACTATATCCAATATACTCTCGAATATGGTACACAAGGA
The DNA here is from genome assembly GCA_963277665.1 of Viscum album. Taxonomy (NCBI): domain Eukaryota; kingdom Viridiplantae; phylum Streptophyta; class Magnoliopsida; order Santalales; family Viscaceae; genus Viscum; species Viscum album. Next base: position 1,872,921,312 of record OY728159.1, read on the forward strand.
TAAGAAATAATGGATGGAAAATATCCTCCATTCCTTATGGTCATATAAAATAATGATGAGCCACACCACTCAGGTAACCCCATACACATTATTATATTGGAAAGAAGTGTTCCTACCCATCTAAAGTAGGTTTCCCATTCACCATAATTTCCAAATGTGATCAACTATCCATATATGATCAATCAAAAAAATTTCTCAACTAATTGGGATGAAGAGATGGGAAAATATTACATACCACGCATCATTTGGAGATCCACAACAATAGTATTGCATCGGGCATAAACAAAAAAGTTCACTTCAAGTCATTCATCAAAGAAGAAGTTGTGTCAGAAATAATAACCCTAATAGAACTGAGAATTGGACCTCTAAAATTGAAACCAAAATGGTAGGAAACATATTTCATAAATATGTTCTACTGTAATTTAGAAAATTTTCTTATTAAAACTGATAGAAATATCACCACAACGTAAACCAGTACCAGGTTCTTGAAGAAATGTTTCATATATCCATAAGAGTCTCTGTCCGGATTGCATTATTTTAAACTATATGATAAAAAATACATTATTTAAGACATTGAACCAAATAACATAAATTTTATAACCACGTGATGTTTTTATATGTGAAGTCTATTCTCCCAAAATGACGTTAAACAATTTATTTGTTTTCCTGATCATGTGACATTAAACCACATGATGACCATCTTGGTTGCATGAACATAAAATGAAGGATAGAACCTATCTTTTTCTATTCATTGGGTGATCAATGTCCTGGCCTCAAGACAATAAAATGCATCTATTTCATCATCCCAACCAAAGGATGATTAAAATATAACAAGAACATTTTTCCAATAAAAAAATAATCAACTGAGATAGATCTATAAAGGAGAGTGAATAAATGTCCCTATTACTAGATGAGAGTCAGATCCATTTGGGAACACCTTTTCTATAGAACTACGTGTGGTTTGTTTCTCATTATAATTACATAAGTTGTGACACCAAGTCTCTATGTCCCAGTCCCATCCACCATAAAAAATACCTGCCCTTGCATCTGGATCAAACTGGTGTAGGGATACTTATTCATAGAACTATATATGAATGAATTTCAATTTTTAGTGGGATATATATAAACTCCTTGATCATATATCAAGGTCTAGCTACAAAATTATAAAAAATTATTTGGTGGTACACTCAAATAACACTATATTTTGAGATAAACCCCTGATATTGTTTTCCTCTCATAGTGTGTGTAGCTCACGTGAGCTTAGGAATTGTATTAAGTGCCTATATTGTATGAATAAAGAGTAAATTCGCTTGATAGGTCCATAAAATCAAAATATTGGATAAAATTTACCCATCCCCATGCCTTGGTCCAACATGAAAAGAGACATTCAAATTACTACATCGGTATTGATTCATGTTATTACTCTTAATGTAGTGATGCATGGACATACATTTGGGTCCATCCACCCCAAAATTGAAATATTCCCTACAGTGTATGGGCAAGGACTATGAAGGATGCTTTTTATTTAGAAATACATACGAATTGATTCCCATCTAATGGGATTTGTATTGATGCCTGAGTCATATGACTCATGCCCATCTGTGTAACACGTGAAAATGTCCCCTTATCTACATGAAAAATATGTCAAACATGGAACTCCCAAACATGACCTATTTTTAGTACCATTTCAATAATAAGCTCACTTCCCCGCTTTCGCATCATGAAAACTGAATCCTTTCTGCATGATGTTAAACTTTATGGAAATTGTACTAATGGCATGATGTTAAAAAACATGATAAGATTTCCTTATTGTATATTGTTATTTTACACAACCTCAATGTGTTCAATCCCATGAGTCCATTGTCCCTAGAACTAGACAATCACCATGTTCTGTTACTACCCTACATAGAACATGATTAATTTCCCAATAAGATACAAAATGATGCCCAGATTTTTGTTCTGGTATATTAATCTCAAATGTAAATTGATCTTATTCTTCATACCACATGTAGAAAAATAGACATTAACATTGGGTTTCTATCCAATGTTAATAAATCCGATTTGAAAATGTTATTTCTAATGTTGGTATATTTAAACAATAGAAAAAATTTGTTTTTAGGTCTATTAGCACAATTTTATTTTATTTTCAATGTCAAAACGTAAAAAAATAAACATTGGATGTCGGTTTTTGTGGATAATCGTCGTTGAGAAAGGAAATAAACCTTTTACATTAGTTATATTGAATAAATGACATCAAAACATAATTCCATGTTTGTTTTTTCGAATATCCACCATGGAATGTGTAATTATTAATTTCATAAATTTTTTATGCAACATACATGTTTTGAAAAAAAACAAGAGAAATGAGAACAAAAAATTACAAAAACCTAATTAAAAAATAAAAAACTAAATTCATAAATTTCATTTCAATTAATATTTCATAATCCTTCAAATTAATATGTCTTTTCATATGCCTATACTTTTTTGGATGAAATCATATGGAGACCACAACAACAGTTGATCAAGAAGTTCAGACATCATTTGGTGAATCATATGAGAAATATTTATCTACATAAATCAGTTAAAATATATAATGACACATCCATTTCAAACATTACTATTACATAAATTTAAAGATAAAAAACATAATAGTATTACACATAGTTGATCCAAAGGTTTAGTGTCTTATGAAAACTAGGACCATACATAACAATTGCAACCTCAAGAATTTAAGTTTATTTAATTTCTTCTTCTCTAGATTATAATTGGCACTTGAATCCCCCTTAATAGATGTATTCACCTATGGATATACATCAAAAGGTGTGAGATAAATGGCCATCTAGAAGATATATAATAACAATATAACAATCAATGAGCTTAACCACAACACATGTGAATGATCATGAACATGATCGGAAGCATTAATAAGACACTTGAAATGTTGCAATGTATAAAAACAAAACATCATTTCTTAGTGGTTAACTACGAAAAATACTTGTGAACATAGATAGATTCTTTTTCACACATAATTTTACATTTACTCATGAGATTCATCACTTTACTCAATGCATTTGAGAGTTGTATAATTCTGGGCGCACCCGTCACACCATAACATTATCATTTATCATACATACCACAATGAAAATATATCAAAAATGAACATAAGTAACCCATGAAAAGGATTGGGTTTCATATCATAAGAACACATTCATGAACATTGTGTTCTCCAAATTAATAGTGAATAACATACATGCAACAAGAACTGTCAACCTTGAATGAGAAGTAAAAGGTGTGTTCTTAAATGTAGAGTTCTTTTGGAAAACATTTTTTTTGACATAAACACCAGTGAAAAACATGTATATCAAATGAATGGAAATAAAATGATGAAAAAATAATTGTTTAGGAGTAACCATATTAAAAAAGGATTTAAAGTGGGAGAACCAGAAGGATGAATGTTGGGTTCGGCAATTTTTCATTACCTTTTATCTGAATGATTACTTCACTTTAATGTACTATATAACCACATTAGTTTAATTAATTAACAATTCCATAACCTTTTTATGATGGATTGGTTATTTATGGTTTCATTAGGATATTTTATGTGTGTTTGGATGAGTTATATAGTTTAAAAAAATTGTTCAAAATTGTTTGTTTTTTATTTTTTTTTCTTGAACGGTTCACTAGTATTCTTAAATTAATGTTCGGGTCGAAAATGGGTAAACATTTAAAACTTATATTACATGTTATTAATAACATTAAATGAGTTTAAATGATCCTGTAATGATTTTTTCAATATAAAATTTGGATAAATCATTAGATATGAATTTTTTATGGTCGCTTGAGTTAATTTTGGCGGTTTTTCGACCACAACGAACTTGTTTTGATTAATCATTTAGTAATATGAACATAAAACAGTTCTAGAACATTTAATAGGAAATAATAAGTATAACATATTATTGTCTAATGATAAAAATGATTTCAAGACCAGATATAAAAGTATAAATTGAAAAATAAACCATGTAGTTCTTGAAGGAGATAGATTACCATATTACGAAAAATGTTTTCTTTTATAAAATAAAAGTAAAAGGGGAAGGGGATTGGATGGTATAATTTTCATTTAGTATCATAAAATTCCAGTATATGTATGATACTGGAGTTACCGTACTATGTGGATGAGATAGGTGGGGAGATAATAAGAAAATAATATGAAAATGAATGGAAATTAATGGAAAGATGAGGAGAAATTACCTCTTGAATCCTCATATTGAGATCCTCGTAAGGATCCTATGCTTTGACTTTTGATGACACCAAATGCAGTTGGACTAGGGGGATGCGATAGATAAGATGCATGGACAGTTTTTAATCATGTATTGAAGCTTGATAGGTGTGTAGAAATGGGGGTGTGAAAGGTGGTAATTATAGTGGAGGTGAGTGGGGATTTCTCAATATAAAATTCATTAATTTATTATTTTCCCATAATAAAAGGAAAAGTGAGTCATCCATGACCAAGAATAGTAATATTATCATGTGAACTCGAATCAATTGGGATTACATCCAGATAAAATAATGCATGACTCTATAATTAGATTATTTAGCGTATTTATTAAATCATGGTATTTTACTATTAAAAAAATTCATGTATATCAGATAAAATTCCAAAAAATTACACCAACCATTTCATGACGTGTAGAATCCAAAAATGAATTCATTTTTCGAAAAATAATCTTATAAATAATATTATTTTAATATTTAATTAAAATCATATTTTATTATCAGCAACTAGATTTAAAGAATTAATTTACTTATTCTAAACTATAGGCATATCATACTTCCAACATGAATATTATTTATATATTATCATAGTTAATATTACAATTCATTATGTAATGTCGGTATTAATAAGTTTATATTATTGTACATAAGGTTTGGGGGAACTAGACCACACATGTTTGGGAACCTTGAAGGTCGTTTCATTGTTCTGATGCTCGTACAACCACTATGAGTCACTCGATCAATCCTAGGTTGTGTATTGAGGTGGATATCTCAAAACCTATAGTGGAATGGATCAAGATTTCGGTGGGTGATGGATATATATGGAAGGAGGATGTGGTTTATGAATCATGGACTGATTAGTACTGAACCAACAACAGATTGGGGCACATAGAATATGAGTGTCATAGTGGAGACATGGGCAGGAGGTCTTCAGTTCCAGAGAAGAGGCTTAATAAAACTGTTGATATGGGGTGGATGACTTCTGTAGATGTTGTACTTTGCAGCACATCTAACCTGGGACCCCAAGATGCATCGTTTCAGGGGAAACCATTAAGGGTTCTAGTTAATCCTTTGGTATCTACAGTACTGAACAGACTTAGATAGGACTTGAATCAGGGGGATGGTGTAAAGGTAACTGCTTCCCAGAGAGATATTGATACTAATGATATGGCTTCAAGTGGAATCGTGGTAGTAGGGAAGAGTCAATAAGAGCCAGGGGCCCCTAATGGTGGTCTTTCTCCTCTTGATAACAGTCAGATGGTGAGTGTTCTTCTTGAAAGAAATGTTGTTTTTTCTAGTCAGGTGAAGGGGTATAGTAGTGGCGGTATGTGGGAAAGGAAGTGGGGACCTGATTTAGATATAGCCATGGATAGAAAGGTTCATGTTGCAATAGAGAATTATTATGGTAGTCATGTTGTGGGAGATCTAGAGGGTTGTGCTGATGGGTATTATGGATAGACTAATGATAATGGTGGTTTGCAAGTCACAGTATCCATGGGAAATAGATTTCAAGGGATGGAGCATGAGGGAGTGGAATACAAATTGCAGATCGATCTGCAGGATCATTTTTCCATGAATGATGTTCAAGGTAATGGTATATGTGTCGGATAAGAGATGATATAACACTAATATTTCCTTGATATGATTACTGTGAATTTTCATCTCCAGCAGAATCGGATTGTGAAATATCAAGATATGATGGTCCATGGAAAATGGGGGGGATAATTCTGATAGTGATAATGAAAACGAGGGTGGCATGGTCTGGACATCATATCAGGTCATTGTTTAGGGAGGGAGGAAGATGTTTTCTGGGAATCAGGAAGATTTGATTGCCTCGCTGTGAAGAAAACTAAGGAAGGATTACTCTTTTTTCTGAAACCAATGTCCACAAGATCCTCTATTAAAATAGAAGGTGGGTCAGTCTCTAGAGCTAATAAAAATATTAAAAATAATAATGAATTTCATTCAATGGAGTGTTTGAATCATAGAAGGAAGTATTCCAATGTTCTGAAGTATTATAAAAGCTCAGAGTGGGAAACAACAACTGTAGAGGAATCTTTTTCTCGTGGATATGGTGATGGGGTTTTCCTTGAAGGTATGGAGTTTTCTTGTTTGGTCGATGGTGCTTGTTTACGGATCTTTTCTATTGTTAATAAATTTTCAGAGTTTTTTCCTCTGATTATAATTTTCTAGTACAATACATAAGGGTAATATACTATTCAAAAATAATATGTTTTTCTTATTGGACTCCAAATAACATACTGATTGCCACAGTGTATGTCAGATTTTTGAAATTCCAAATACAGAAGTGACAACCTTATAATTAATCGACACCTAGCACATAATAGTTCATTATGTTTTTTTTCATGTATTTTTATGACATATTTATAAGTACGGAATTTCTATTGAATAAAAGTGGTTCTTTTCATTCTTCCCCCCTTTTTAAAATTTTCCCCCAAAATTTCACATTACACAAAAAGGTAAAGGTACTTCTCCTTCATCGCCTCTTCTGGTTCCCAAGTAGCTTTTCAAGAATATGGTAAGTCCAAAACACATTGACATGTTGGGCTGTTCTATTGTATCGATCCTTATCTCTCTGGTCAAGAATCTCTAATGGGTGGTCCTCATAGGAGATATCATCTTTTATATGTACCACCTCTTAGTTCAGTAGATGTGATGGATCATGTATGTACTTCCTCATGAGTGATGCGTGAAAAAAATCATGATCATGAGCCATATTCAGTGGATGTGAAAGCTGATAGGCCACATATTTTATGCAGTCCATGATCTCAAAGTGGCCAATGGACCTTGGTCATAGCTTCTTGTTCTTTCCAAATCACATGACTATCTTCTATGGTGATATTCGAAGGGAGAATTTATCTCCAACATTGTACTAAAAGGCCCTTCGATGGTAGTTAGCATAGCTCTTTTTCCAACTTTTAAAATCTTTGATGTGTTTCTAGATGACATGATCATTCTCTGTTATCTCTTATACAAGATCGGGTCCATGTAGCTTTCTTTTTCCAACTTCGTATGAACATGTTGGAATTCTACATCAGTTTCCATATATAGCTTCATATGGTGCCATCTGAATACTTGAGTGGATGCTATTGTTGTATAAGAACTCAACCCATTGGAGATGCTGATCCAATCCACCTTTGAATTAAAGAGAGCATGCTCTTAGAATATCTTCATGATTATGAATATTCCTTTCAGATTGGCCATTAGTTTGCGGGTTATAGGACATGATGATATTTAATTCAATAATCAAATCATGTTTAAGGCTCCTCTAGAATTTACATGTGAACCACAGATCATGATCAAATAAAATTGATAGTGGAACACCATGTAGTCTCACCACTTCCTTCACGAACATCCTTGCATATTTTTAAAGAGAGATATCTTCTCGAATAGTGATAAAATGGGTAGTCTCAGTGAGTCATTAAACTAAAACCCATATCGCATTATTTCCATTTGTCGTCTTTGGGAGACTTGTGAAAAATTATATTGTAAAATTCTCTCATTTCCACATGGGTATAGGCAATGGTTGCAACTACCCTTTGTAAATTTTCCATTCTGCTTTAACTTGCTGATATACCAATCACCTTGAGATATATTCTGTGACCTCCTTTTTTATGTTATCCCACCAGATGTGTTATAGGATATCACGGTATATCTAGGTACTCGTAGGATGGATAAACAATGTTGAGTTATATTCATTGTACAATAGATACTTCTTTATCCTAAGTGATGAATGCACACAAATCCTCATTCTAAACCGAATAACACCATCACTATTGATATTGAACTCTTGCAGCTTCCCATCTTTTACTGTATTCACACTATTTTGTACTTCCACATCATCCATTTGGGATTTCTTAATCTTCTCTTGGATGGACGGTTGCACAATCATTTGGGAAAGGTAGGATGTATCCCCTATCCATATGATTTCTAAATCCATCCATTGCATATACATAAAGATATGGTCTTTCTCAATCTATAACATGGATCGAGTAGCATGTTCTATACTTCTTAGAGAATCAAAAACATTGTTTTCCTTTCCAGAATGGCAGTAAATAAAGATATTATAATCCATGATTAGCTCTTACCATCTTCTTTGACTCATGTTTAGCTTCTTTTGTGTGAATATATACTTTTTGATCTTTTCGTCAGTCTCTATGTCACAATTCTCACCATTAATGTAGTGCTACAATATTTTAACGGAAAAAATAACATCTTCTGCCTCTCGATTAGGTGATGGGTAGTTCTTCACATGGATCTTCTATTGTCAGGAGGTGTAGGCTGTCACATTTTCATTTTTCATAAGTATGAAACCCAATAGTTTCTTTGAAGCATAACTATAAATCACAAAACATTCACCATTTGTAGTAGTGTAAGTATAGGTGTAGTGATCAACATTCTATTCAGTTCCAGGAAGGTTCCCTCACATTGTTCCATCAATACATACTTTTCCCACATCATTTTTAACATAGTTAGAGGGCATTACAATTGTGAGACATTTTAACAAAACGTCGGTAGTACCCAGATAATCCAAGAAAACTATAAAATTATATGACACTAGAGGGCCTTGTCCATTCCTCAATAACTTCTATTTTTGAAGGGTTGACATAAATTCCCTCACTTGTGATATCATGTCCTCTAAAAGTGACTTCCTTTATCCAAAAGGAACACTTGAAGAACATGGCATACAACTTCCCCTTTCACAATGTCCCCAACACAAGTCTTAGATGTTCTTCATGTACCTCCTTGATCTTGAACTAGTTGAGATTTTCATTAATAAAAACTACCAAATATTTGTCGAGGTAATGTCTAAAGACTATATTTATCAAATCCACGATGATTGTAGGGACATTAGTAAATCTGAATGGAATAACCAGAAACTCATAGAACCCATAACTTCTACAGAAGGATGTCCTGTGAATATCATCCTTATCTGATTATATATAGAACGAAGATACCACAATGAGTAGTATTGAGCTCCTCTTAATTGATCGAACATCTCATAAATACATGGAAGAGTATATGGTATCTTTATGGTGATCTTTTCGAGTTCATGATAATCGATACACAGCCGCATTGTTCCATCCTTCTTCTTCACAAAGAGAACCGGCACACCTAAAGGTGATGCACTAGGGCATATATACCCTTTTTATAGTTCACTTATAGCATCTTCCTTAACTCCTCCAATTCGATAAGAGCCATCCTATAGGGACACTTTGAGATTTGAGTAGCTCCGTGTGTGAGTTCTATTGAAAACTCTACCTCACGATCTTGGGAAAGTCCTAGTAACTCATCAAAAAATACATCACTATATACACTCATGATGGGCATTTCCGCAAGGTTGGAACACTCCATTGACCCAACCATTTGGGAGAGGTATGCTTCTTCATAGGGAATCAACACCCACACAGCTAAAGGATTTTTCAAAGGACATTCATGATCTTTGATGAATTTGTAGAGGTGCATGGGATGATTCATAACATGGACAGATGATTCCTTTTCCCGACAGTTGATACATGCTCTATATAATGAGATATAATCCATTCCCATTATAGCGTCTTATTCAACCAAGGTAAGTATTGAATGATCCACTGGAAGAATATTCCACATACGCCAACAGGATAAGAGTCATACAATTTGGTTTCAATGAATTCACCTCTTTGTGTTTTATAGATATCTCTACTTCATTGTTTTGGGGCTTAGATTCTATAGTTCTAGAACACAAGCATGATATAGTGGAATGCATAGAACTAGAATCAAATAAGACTTTTTTCCATTCTTGAGTGAATAAGAAGTGTACATTGTAAGACTTCATTATCTTTCTCCAATTCTACATTATTGATGGCATATGTCATCCCTTATTCCTTTGGCTTTGGTGGCTTCTGATGATGATTACATTCAAGAAGTCGATGTTTAGTTCACTGGATTGCATAGTTCCCAAGCTCCATTCAGTTATAGTATTGAACCATGGGTGGATCTCTCCTTTTGTGGGCTACATTCTCCCTCCTTTTCGTGTCTTTTAGAAACTCTTGAGCATTGTGTCCTTCTTTCCAAAACATAAAGCACATCCCCATCCCTTTGAGGAACTTCCCATTGTAACACCCTGAAATATAATGAGAAAGATTCTTTTTAATTTTATTGATGTCTTCTGTTGTATGCCACACCAAGATTTGCTTGCGCTGTAGGTAACACTGTATTAGCTTGTAGTATACACAACACTATTGTCTTGTTTTACACACAATTTTACATTCTTTTAATATAATTCCACACTAAATATAGCTTTTTTTCAGTTAAAAAAGATTATATTATGTTATACACAACAACAAATGAATCTTTCATGCAACACTGACTTGTCTTGCGTTACACACAAAAGATACCTTCCTCGATGGCTTGCATTGTACGTTATACCAAGTTTCACTAAAAAAAAAATATTATTATTATGAACTAGCAGTTATGAAATATATTAACCTCATTTTAAATTTTATAACATTATAATTCATCATACTCATTTTCTCGAACATGGTATGAGAACAAAAACAATTTTTTGTATAAAGGAAGTATTTTAAAAAAAACGCAGTTTTGCCACCTTTTGATGACGCACCCATTTTAAATTAAATTCTGACAAGTTTGTAAGTAAAATATGAAAAAATAATAAAAAATTTATAATCAAGATATAATAATTTTTTTGGATAAATTTTACATATTATTATGATAACTTTAATAGTTTGATGAATAGTAAAATTACACTAAATTTTACTTAAAAGTAACATTTTTCCTCGCTATATTTTATATGGTTAAAATAATATATTTTATGGTTTTAATGTATAAAAAAATATATATTTACAATTTAATATAATTTATGTCATTATAATTAATTTAACATTGATTTCATAGGTAAAAATATTTCAATATTTTGCAATGTTTTAAACAAAAACCCATTTTTCCACAACATGATTAATTTTAAATTAATTACTACATCTTATTTGTTTTGATTTTGGAAAAATGTATCCTATATTTTTATGCAGTTGGTCCAAATTGTTTAAATTGGGAAACTTTATTTTTTTGGGCATTACGAATAGTAACTATGGAAAATTTTATTTACCATTGTTGAAGGTAAATTTTGTAATTAAGGTTAAAAATAATGTTATAAAATTACCCTAACACTTATCTTAATATAATTGTATGATTATATTTCATCCTAAATTTTTCTTATGACAAAAGGGTATCTATTGGAAGCCACTTTTATGTGATTAGGACATTTATATTATTTTATTTTTGGAAAAGTTAAATATGTCTCATTCAAACCTTAATAATTAAATTATTTTTAATATAAAATTATACTAAATATAAATTCAATTATAAATTATAATTATAAAGCTAATTTGTTTTTATTTATCATGGTTAATTTTTTATAATTTTTAATAAATATATAATTACCTTAATAGATTATACATTAATGATGTAGAATTTATTTATTTAGGGAAAAAATATAGTTTTTGTTAAAATAATAATACCCATGAAAATGACAAAACACTTGACTAAAACATATTGTTACAGTATCTATACACCATAAGAATCCAAGTGTCTACTTTTGGACTATTTGGAGCCTTATAAAACAGAATATGAAATTTATACTATTTTATTTTAAATGATTTCTAAGTTGTCACCTTCATAATTTAATAATCATAACATTTTAAAGGTTGGGTGTTTCAGAAGATAAATTTGACTAAAAGTATTCTTATGAAATATATTATATTTATAATCATCATATTATTTTAATTTTAATTTTTATGCAATAAATAAGTATATTAAATTATTATACTAAAATGTTGAACTAATTTCTTTATTAAGAGAAATATCAAATAAATGGTTTAAAAATATTAAAATACATATTATATGAAAAAATTAAGTCACTCCACGAATTTTATAGATTAATAAGTCATTATATAAATATAATAAATATTTTTTTTCAATATATCTTCGGTTTGGATTTTATTTCAATTCAAATATGTGAATAGTGTCAAAATTGACACTATTGATATTTTATAAAAATAACTTATTATTAAATGGTTTGAAAACCGAAATAATATTTAAAAATTACAAATTGAAAATTAAATTGTCTTAAATGCCATAAATTATAAAAATATGGACAATTAATAACACATAAGTAATTAATTATAACCATTTAAAATTTAGAATATTATTACCACATATAAAGTTAAATAGATTAAATAATGATAAATGAAAATGATAAGTTTTCTAATAAAATAAAAACATTTTTGAATTTTATTGTATGATGATATTACAACTATATTTATCTCATATTTTAATTTGGGTCACTTTTGAAGTGTTTATATGGGGTATGAGTTTATTATTAATTAATATTTTTGAGGTTTCCAGAAGTGAACCTTCCCTCTCTTATAAAAGGGAACCTCCTACCTCTTCTATTCTCACATTTTTGAGACTTCATTTTTGGCCAATCCTAGACTATTAATCATTTAAACATTACTAGTAACATTATGGAGGTTTTGGTCTTCTCAAAAGTCCAACTCTTGTCTCTTAAGAGGAAGTTTAAAGGAGGTGCGTCGAGTTAAAGGCAATCTCTTCTACCATTTCATTAAATCATATTTATACTTCTCCTTCATATTCCATAGTTGTTTCAGTATAATGTAATAACATCAGTATAACTAATATATTTATATGTTATAATAAAATCTAAACAACCCTATTTCACCTCCTATCCATCCTACGAAAAACAAATTCACCACGCATTTCTTACGTATGGCTTATCATCTCCACGACATGGTGTGATCTTTTTTCCACCACCACCATACTTGGATGGGTATAATGGTTTAAATAATAACTATATATGATTATTATTACATCATACTAAATTTGAGAAATTATATCATCCACTCCAATTCCATTCAATAATTATGGGAACAATATCATCGCTCGTGCGTACGTACGGATTACCATCTCCACGACGCGATGAGATTCACTATATATGTTAACCATTAAAGAATGATTATAAAGTATATAAAAATAATAATAATGATATATATGACATAAAAATGCTACTGTATTTATGTGTATATTTATTTCATTTACTTACATCCATTCAATTCAACAAGGAAAGGAAAACTGCGTTCACGCGTACGTACGACCTACCGTGTCCATGAATGGTGAATTTCATATCATTTATCTATATATTATATATATATCATTATACTGAATATATATGATATATAAATAATTTTATACATTTTAGAAGTAAGTAAATCATTATATATTTAATAATATCTTGAACATTACATCCAAACATGTACGATAAATGAAACCATTTTTACCCAAAATGTTGCACTAACATGGAATTAACGGATGAATGGGTAATATAAAGTCATAAGTGAATCATATATGATATTATAAATATTATTATGGTACAATTACATGTAAATAATATTTTTAAACCCACTATACAAGAATTTTGGATACATACAAAGCATATTAGTCCTAATGTAAGGGATAATTATTCCAAACTCGTTCTGAACTGAGATTGTTTATTTTTATGTATTTACTGGGGTTATATTTATCAACCATGTTCATGTTTTAAGAAAACTTTTTTCATAACTTAATTTCTATTCTTTCATGTATTTTTATTGCCTTGTTTACCTCTTTTTGACTTTTACTATGTGGTATGGAAGGAATCATTCTTTTTTTACCATACGAGGTACTTTTGGACTTTTCTGAAAAAAGTATGAGGATAATGCTTTTTAACTTATACGGCATGAATTTATTTTTATGATTTCATAACACCTTATTTACATAAATCTTCCTCTACAATATTTCATGATTATTTTCAACAATATTATTTTTTAAAAATTGCATGTCATTTGGAGGGAAGAATATGATTGAATGAAGAATGGAAATTTTCCCAAAGAATTCATTTCAAGTGTTTATAAATACTATTTTCCATCTATTATGTCATTATTTAATATGGTTATTTTTCACCTAGAATTTCTCTATTATTTACTAGGTTTTATATTGATTATGTTATTATGGTATGATGTTAATTAAACCCATTTTATTCATTGGGTTATTATTAATGATTTATGTTTATTTTGTGGCATAGGAAAGAATGATTTCATATGAGATGGGTGGGACCTATATCTACCTCTAATTCATTGGATAATGATTTATATCTCATGAGATAGACATGGGAGGAACGTCAAGTAAATCAAGTTCAGTAATACAGGTCTGGAACGACATGTAAACCTGGTTCCTTAATGGACCCAGTGCAATATGATGGTCTTGGCATAAATTCCTTGGATACTAAGAAAATAATAATATCTAATTATTAGTTTTTTCACAATTATATGTTTTATTACATTTATATTATTTCATGGTAAATTTTATTTTATGATCAATTCCTATAGTACTACCAAGTTTTATGTCATTGCTCAATATTTTGATGTTTAAATTTTATGTTTATGTTTTTACATTCAAATGTTTATGGATTGATTGATATTCTCCATGTTTACCCATTATGAGATTTCGAGCTCACTATTTTTAAGACTTTGTCGGGGCGCACACATCCATCTGTAGAGGACTCAGGGCACAGTTTGGTTTCCCCTCATTCCTTCTTTCCAAAGGCGGGTGACATCCGTCGCTTATTCAGGGACATTTTCTACATGATTGAAACGGTATAATGGGATAACTGTTCTTTCTTCTGTGGATTCATCTTTGGAATTCATTACCTTGTCTGGGTCTCCCTTATATATATAAGACTTTGTTCGTGAAACTCTTCCTAGAACAATATTTTCATGGACAATAGTTAATTATGCTTCTTATTTTGGGACATTTCAAAGGGTTCGATCAGGGAAGCAGCCTTCGGTCAAGGGAGTAGTCACAGTGGGCATCGCTGGCATGTCTGGATGCTAGAACACTAGCGTGTCTGGGTATCTACCAATTATTATAGGGCCTCTCGAAGGCAGGGATGCCCAAGGCATCCCATGTCGAATGCGAGTAATTATATGCCATATGCTTGTCTCTGGGATTTTCCTCAGGTTCCCATTTATAAAACAGGGTATTCTGCAATTTTAACATCCAGTTGAGATGGATCAGACTGATCAGAACACTGACTACAGTGGATTAGATGAGTGTAACCCCAGGAGGACACACAGATGTAGGTGGGTTTACATGACCTCACTGAGATGTGGCGGCCCAAGTATGAATCAATAAGGATGATGAGGTAATAAGTTAAATGGGTGGAAATTTTGATGAAACATCCATGTGGATGAAAGTAATGTTGGGCTTCAGTCTCATGGATACATCCAAAATATCATCGTGGTAGGGAATCAAAGACTGCATTATTCCGGAGGGTGATGGGTTGCCTGAGGAGGCAGCCCGTGAGAATGGAAGATTGGATGGGGACCCAAAGGAAATGGAACCTCTGGGATGGGGAATGACCTTCCCGAGACACATAGGGTCAATGGAAATGTCAGGAGATGAGATTTAATTAGGGTGTACACGTAGAACAACAACCCGATGATGTGTTTGGAGATTAAGCGTGGTTAGAATCCCAGTTTGGTCTGGTGCCACTAGGACGATCCAAAGGTGTGGGTCTCATAAAATGGTATTATAATGGCTTGCTGCTAAATAAGAGACAGAATGTCTTACCATTGATCTAGATACAATGGCATACTGTAGATTGAGGGACACAATGACTAACCGCTGCGTGGGGAATTATGGCTTTCTTCTAATTAATGTACACAGTTTAATGTCATGTAGGACGAGGGTTAACCGACAAAAATATTGACATGGGGTCCAAATGGATTGTGTATGTGAACTGATGTGAAGATGGTCTGGATGATTGTGGTGGTGGGCTTGATCCTCTTGGAGGATTCCTAAGTGCACTCCCTTAGCTTGGATCAATGTACTTATAGTACATGATGGTGTTTAGGGCACACACTCTAGGCTGCCCATGGTGTTGGTGAACCGACATGATGATGGTTAGAATGACAGAGGTGGTGGTCTTGAACCTCTTAGAGGCTTCCTACATACCCATCCTGGGCAAGGATCAGAGTCCTCAAAGTTCAGGATGGTGTTTGAGACTTACATTCTAGGCTGACTATGGTGCTGGTGAACCTACATGAAGATGGTCGGAACCACTGGGATGGCGGGATTTAACCACATGGAGGCTTCCTATATACCATACCTTGTAAAGAATCAATGTCCTCATAGATCAGGTGGTGTTTGGGTCTTACTGTAACACCCCGAGCTTCCACGATACGCTTCTCATTCAATAATGCAATGACTTGTATTGTACGCAACTTCGAGTTCTAAAACACCGCGACTAATCAAAGTAGCCGTTATGAATAGTAATAACCATTTTTTAAAATTATAAATATTTTATATTTCAAAATGGACTTCATTTTTGAATTCGGAATATCGAAATTAGCCTATGTTGAATTTTTGGTATTTTTCTGAGAACTTCTAATTTTTTATGAATAGTGAAAAATACTTAAAACAACTTTTTAATCAAAATAATTTATTGTGATAAATTATACTATTTAGTGGTTTTAAGGTATAATTAGAATATATTTTTACCATTTTATCCAATGGTGGTCATTAGAATTAATTTAACATTTAAAATGGACATAAACAATTGCCAATCTTTTGATATAAATTGTTTCTTAAAAACACGCTATTTGTTGTGACAGTGGGAATTAATTATAAAATTAATTAATGAAACTTATATGTTTGGAATTTTTTAAAATAGACATCATTTTTGAATTCGTAATATCAATTATAGATTAGGGTGAAATTTTGGCATTGTTCTGAAAAACTTCAATTTTTGATGAATAGTGAAACCACTATGTGGTAGTTAAATAACTGATTTTTCGATTAAATGAAATATTACCACTTCTGTGATTTGATTTTCAAAAATCCGACATACATGGTTTTCATTAAGAAGTAAAATGTGGTTCAATGAGATTAAAATAAATTTTTGGTGAATAGTAACTTTTAAGTTCTTAATCGCTATTAGAGGTAATTAGTGTAGTTTAAGGTAAAAATAATGTTTTAATAATATGATATGACCTTGACACTTGTCCTACATCTATTGGATGAGTCATGTCCGACCAAGACAACCCATGGGTCAACTTGGGGACCCCATGGAGCCACTTTAGTTGGAAAATGACATTAATATATATTTATTTAATGTTAAAATTAAATTGACACAAACATGAGTTGTTTTACTAAAACAGTTTTTAAGTAGGGTTACACAAGTCCAAATTTTGATTATAAATATTCATTAGAAAGATAAAAATATTTTCTACATCATAGTATTTTGGTTATAATTTTTAGTCATTAAATAAATTAAATTATTTATGACATAATTATGATGCGGCGATGACCTCATTATTTAACGATTTAAATAAAATGAGAAGATAATGAAAAATACAAGGCTTACACTTGTCCAAAGCCTATTGGATGAAGAGATTTAGAACCATTATCACCTTAGACACGAATTATATATGTTTGGGACCTTTAGAATCCGAAAATCATTGTGTAATAATGTAACATTTCAATCTTTCCAAAAGAGCCCATCCTCTCCACTTATAAAAGGCCCCCACCTCTCCCACCTTATTCACACCTTCAAGCCATTTGGCTCGGCCAAACTATGTCCAAATACACTTCCAACTTCCCCCTCTTACTCCTAGAAGCCTCACTTTGGGCATAACTCTTTCCAAGTAAGCCTTTGGATCAAATCAAAAAGAGTTACCCGATTTTGAGTTAATGTCTTCTCTAATGTTCTTTTGTTTTGTTTTTCATCTCCAACCCCCTAAACTCTTTTTATTAATTTCTTTTGTAACAACACAAGTATCCTCAATATACTAGGATTTTGTTATAAGATGGATTCGAGCTACACTTACACACACCTACATCTAATGGTTAAAGAACATACGGTTTCTGTGGATGGCGAATTTCTGCCTCACGAAACGATGATTGTTCAACACTCATATAACACCTTCAAAGGTGGACATTAAGATGTCACTATTTTTATATATGATATATATATTATGCTTATGTTTTACTTATGCTTATTTATTTCTCATTTATGGAATAATTTATGATTTCCATTATGGGTAAAACGCGATAATTTCATTTTAGGATGTGCGCACTACCGCCCCCTCAAAGTGATTTGAGTCGTTAATGCCATATGTGGGATGTATAAAGGATGGAGTAAATGGTATTATACACTGTATTATACTGTAATTATATTATACACTTATATCATTATGATTTCATTCCATTAAATATGAAATAGAAATGAAAGTAGCGTCCATGCGTACGTACGGCTTACCGTCTCCATGAACGGTGCATTTCATTTCTTACCTCTAAATGTTACGTAATATTATAAATGAATGTATATAATGGATATATATGATATATATGTCATCTAAATAATGAATATAATTCTGGAGATAATGGATATTCTACCACATAAACAACTTGTAATTATAAGAAGTTTATTGTTGACTCAAGTACCAAAGATCGACAAAACGACCGTTATTAACTTAAATAATTACATAATGTTCATATCATTGTAATAAGTGATATAATAAGGATAATGAAATTTAAAATGGTTCTTAATAAGGTATATATTAACTCTAGTTTATTATTCAGGATGTTAAAGAACGGTTGAGTCAAGTCAGACATGAGGTAAGGGAATTTCTTAACCCAACTTCCATTCTTTGGGTTAATCTCCTACTTTCAAATTATGTCATGATATTATTATGTCATATTTTGTATTTTTACATTATATATGTGTACCTATAGTGAATACACATAATAGATCTATTTTATTTTAAAAATGATCTTTTTAAGGACTTCGTCTCAATCTCCATTCATTGAGGCATATTTGGTTTTATACACAACTTTCTTTTATACGGTGTATAAACCCCTTTTACTTTTACGTTTATTCAAAAGGAATCTTTTTTATACGAAGAGTTTTACTAAAAGACAAAAAGGGAATGTTTTTCTTTCCGTACTTATGCGGCGACAACGACTTCTCCGCCGCCGTGACCATTATTTTAGTTTCGGCTACCTCTACAAGACATCTTTTTTTAATGAAAAATAAATACAAAGTTTTAACTTTCTTTAATTTTGGTATTGAAAATGGTTTTGAAAGCATTTTTATTATATCAATGTGTTGTATTGATATCTTGTGATTGAAATTTGGAAATGTTATGTTTCCTTTATCCATGTTTTATGTGATACGATTATGTTATGGTTTATGATATGTTTAAACCTATTCATATGAGGAATGTATTGGACTTAATAAGTGATGGGTGGAGCCCGCTATAGCTCCTCGATGCATCGGTAGGTCTCATGAGACAACTAGGCGTGGAATTGGCTGAGGCCCTTTCCCAATTTGATTTATGGTTTTGGCCGAGGCCTTAATCATTTTAGACGTCTTGGCCGAGGCCTTGACAAAGTGTTTCAGAATGTCCGGCATTATACATTCCCTCATTATGAAAGTGGTTATTTATATTTCATGTGATTATTCGTCTAGTAGAATATCCATTTGAGTAAGTAAGTGGCATTATTTGATTTTACTTTTGCCATATTATGCTGAAGTTCAAGTTTAATAAGGCTTTTGTTTAGTTATACATTGCCTTAATTGTTAGTTTTTATTTATGAAAGCTTCCGCAATATTGTTATCCTTACTGAGCATCTGAGCTCACCCCTTTCAATGTTTTAATATTTTCTAGGATGTGAAGAAGTAATTTATGAATGACCTGCAGGGATAGTCAGAAGAGGATATGAGTGTGGACTATGAAGACTTTGTTATTAGTTTTTCACTTTATGATGTAATGTAACATTTATGAATGTATATAGTGTTTCCAAGGCTACTAAACTAATCGGTCTTTCGAGACTTGATCTTTTGTGATCATGCCAATGTTACGAAGTAATGCACCGACTCTGGGTAGCTGGGGTCGGGGCGTTACAGTTGGTATCAGAGGCAGTTTAGTACTAACCTTGGAAGCTAGATTTAGATAAACTCTGATTAGAGCACATAGCCAGAAGATAGACTTTGAGGATTAGTATAGAAGAACTTCCTAGAATTTTGGTATTGTAGAGATGTTGTGAGTTTTCCGAGCAATACATCCCTGTCTGGATAAGAGCAGGTAGAGGCGGCTCTGGAACAGACGTACCTAGGGGTAAAACCCGAAAACACCGCTTTGAGCTAGACTCGAACGGGAACTGGTGCACGACAACGGGCCTTGCTACACTCTTGGTTACGACACTCCCGGGGGATATGCTTAGGATAATTCTCATTTTCTTTACAAACCACTATGAAGGGTTATGAGTATATAATTTATCAAAGAAAACATTTCATTTTATGATTATGGATTATATCCATTAATAGTTCAATTTATGTAAAGTGTTTTACAAATATGGAATTATGTATTTTAATTCATTAACTAATCTAGTTTATGCCATTGTTTAGAAATGGCGCCTAGTGGAAGGAATGGAAACCGTATCAATGCACGCACTCCATGTAGGGATTTCCCTCTTGCTCAAGATAATTATTGTGGATCTGGAGATACAACTGGTGCTGATCAACTTATTACCATACTGGGACAACTCACTCAGGTTATGAATAATAACCTTACTCGTATGGAGCACCCTGATCCGCAACGTGGAGGATCAAT
Source organism: Viscum album (assembly GCA_963277665.1). NCBI lineage: Eukaryota > Viridiplantae > Streptophyta > Magnoliopsida > Santalales > Viscaceae > Viscum > Viscum album. The sequence goes on from OY728159.1 coordinate 1,872,942,329, forward strand.
GATAGACCGTTTCATGAGGCAACAACCACCAACCTTCAATGGGAGTAAAAATCCTATAGTATCTGAGAAATGGATAAATTCCTTAGAGAAAATATGCCATGCCTTAAAGAGTAGTGAAAGGGAGAAGGTTGTCATGGCAGTTTACCGCCTCACTGGAGATGCCGATCAATGGTGGTCGCTGATTCAAAACACAAAGGAAGATGATGACGTATCGAATATGGAATGGAGGGAGTTCAAAGAGCTTTTCTTAGAAAAATAATTTCCTCGTGACCATCGAGCAGATATGGAAAGGCAATTTCTGAGTCTGAGGCAGATAGAGGTTTAGAATGTCACAAAGTATGAGGCTAACTTTACAAGGTTAGCGAGGCATGCTTCCGATTATATACGTAACACAAGGAGTAAGATTGATCGTTTCTTTGATGGGTTATAACCATTTCTCCGTCGAGCTTTAGTATCACAAACCTTCTCATCATACGAAGATATTGTCTCGTGTGCTATAAAGACAGAAAAGGAATTCTCTAAGTCTTATGACAAAAAAGTAAAGCAGGAGAAGAAGAGAACGATGGAACAAGAGACAGATAAAGGGAAAAAGGGAAAGAAGGATTTTCCATTATGTGATAATTGTGGGAAGAATCACCCAGGTACTTGTCTAAAAGGAATGGGAGTTTGTTATAAATGTGGGGAAAAAGGTCACCAGGTGCGTGATTGCAAGGGAAAGAAAGAGGCTATCAATATTGAATGCTACAATTGTAGGGAAATGGGGCATTATGCAAATGAATGCCCTAAGAATCAGGGAAACTTACCTCAGAAAAGGCCAAGGGATCAAGGACAATCTTATGCTGTTACTACAGTTGAAGCAAAATAATTAATGTATTGGTGCCTTTGGACTCAAGGATTATATTCTGGTTATAAGAATAATGTGATATATATAAATATTGTACTGCCGTACTTTTTGATTTCAGTAAAGTTTTAATATGATTAAGGTAATCATATTTTTAGTATGTGACAATAAGAGAAACTTTTCTTTGTTTGGGATATCTGATGTTACAATTGATTTTGGAATTTAGAGACCTTTTAGAGAAAGTCTGGACGGAGGTATTTTGGATAACTATTAAGGTTGGAGTGGATTAAGTTGATCTTTGGATAGTATTGTTTAAGGTTAAAGCATTTCTAAAGATTATTTTTGGAATATTATAATACTATTGTTTTAGGAAAAGGACAACCTGCAGGGTGGGGAATAACCCGTCGCATCGGACAAAGCTGCAGGAATCGAACCCACAACCATAGTGCAACAAGCCTTTATTTCCTACCACTAGCCTACAGGAAGTCCCTGGTTATTACAAAATAGTTTTACTAATCTAAATGGCATGTGTTAATATTTGGAACCTTATACAATTAGGATAAAAAGAATATTTTTGAGTTCTGTTACCATTTGGAGTAAAATATTGGTTAGTGGTAAAAATTTATTAACGAATGAAAGTATACATAACAAGTATGTATATTCCCTTACGTTCTTAGTAAATTCCTAAATAAATTCCCCAACATTATAAAAGGTAACTTAAAACAAAAATGTTGTCGGTAAAATTTTACAACTGGGGATTCAATGACTGTTTAACCAGTCACAAGTTTGTGATTTTCTTGTAGTTAAACTTTCTCCTAATCCTGTTTTCAATAACTCTCCATCAGACCTTGATGGTTTGTTTCTCCTCCATATCCATATTTTCATAGAATCCTAGAATGAGCTATATCGGGTGACCTTTGTACTTATCTTGCTTTCTTTTAATGTTATATATTTATTAATCTTATTTCCGATGTGGGTTATCCTCAAAGGTATTTTCTCTTTTCAACCTTTTATTTTCAAAGAAAAATTTCAAATTGAGAGGATGCAATTTATTGAAGGAGGGGAGAATGTAACACCCCGAGCTTCCACGATACGCTTCTCATTCAATAATGCAATGGCTTGCATTGTACGCAACTTCAAGTTCTAAAACACCGCGACTAATCAAAGTAGCCGTTATGAATAGTAATAACCACTTTTTAAAATTATAGATATTTTATATTTCAAAATGGGCTTCATTTTTGAATTTGGAATATCGAAATTATCCTATGTTGAATTTTTGGTATTTTTCTGAGAACTTCTAATTTTTTATGAATAGTGAAAAATACTTAAAACAACATTTTAATCAAAAAAATTTATTTTGATAAATTATACTATTTAGTGGTTTTAAGGTAAAATTAGAATATATTTTTACCATTTTATCCAATGGTGGTCATTAGAATTAATTTAACATTGAAAATGGACATAAACAATTGCCAATCTTTTGATATAAATTGTTTCTTAAAAACACGCTATTTGTTTTTGACAGCGGGAATTAATTATAAAATTAATTAATGAAACTTATATGTTTGGAATTTTTTAAAATAGACATCATTTTTGAATTCGTAAAATCAATTATAGCTTAGGGTGAAATTTTGGCATTGTTCTGAAAAACTTCAATTTTTGATGAATAGTGAAACCACTAAGTGGTAGTTAAATAACTGATTTTTTGATTAAATGAAATATTACCACTTATGTGATTTGATTTTCAAAAATCCTACATACATGGTTGTCATTAAGAATTAAAATGTGGTTCAATGAGATTAAAATAAATTTTTGGTGAATAGTAACTTTTAAGTTCTTAATCGCGATTAGAGGTAATTAGTGTAGTTTAAGGTAAAAATAATATTTTAATAATATGATATGAGCTTGAAACTTGTCCTACTTCTATTGGATGAGTCATGGCCGACCAAGACAACCCATGGGTCAACTTCGGGACCCCATGGAGCCACTTTAGTTGGAAAATGACATTAATATATATTTATTTAATGTTAAAATTAAATTGACACAAACATGAGTTGTTTTACTAAAACAGTATTTAAGTGGGGTTACACAAGTCCACATTTTGATTATAAATATTCATTAGAAAGCTAAAAAGATTTCCTAAATCATAGGATTTTTTTATAATTTTTAGACATTAAATAAATTAAATTATTTATGACATCATTATGATGCGGCGATGACCTCATTATTTAACGATTTAAATAAAATGAGAAGATAATGCAAAATCCAAGGCTTAAACTTGTCCAAAGCCTATTGGATGAAGTGATTTCGAACCCTTATCACCTTATCCACGAATTATATAAGTGTGGGACCTTTAGAATCTGAAAATCATTGTGTAATAATGTAACATTTCAATCTTTCCAAAAGTGCCCCTCCTCTCCACTTATAAAAGGCCCCCACCTCTCCCACCTTATTCACACCATCAATCTTTTTGGATCAGCCAACCTCTGCCCAAATACACTCCCAACTTCCCCCTATTACTCCTAGAAGCCACACTTTGGGCAGAACTCTTCCCAAGGAAGCCGTTGGCTCAAATCAAAAAGAGTTACCCGATTTTGAGGTAATGACTTCTCTAATGTTCTTTTGTTTTGTTTTTCTTCTCCAACCCCCTAAACTCTTTTTATTAATTTCTTTTGTAACAACACCAGTATCCTCAATATACTAGGATGTTGTTATAAGATGGATTCGAGCTACACTTACACACACCTACATCTAATGGTTAAATAACATACGGTTTCTGTGGATGGCGAATTTCTGCCTCACGAAACGATGATTGTTCAACACTCATATAACACCTTCAATGGTGGCCATTAAGATGCCACTATTTTTATATATGATATATATATTATGTTTATGTTTTACTTATGCTTCTTTATTTCTCATTTATGGCATACTTTATGATTTCCATTATGGGTAAAACGCGATAATTTCATTTTAGGAAGTGCGGACTACCGCCCCATCAAAGTGATTTGAATCGTTAATGCCATATGTGGGATGTATAAAGGATGGAGTAAATGGGATTATACACTATATTATACTGGAATTATATTATACTCATATATCATTATGATTTCGTTCCATTAAATATGAAATAGAAATGAAAGTAGCATCCATGCATACGTACGGCTTACCGTCTCCATGAACAGTGCATTTCATTTCATACCTCTAAATGTTACGTAATATTATAAATGAATGTATATACTGGATATATATGATATATATGACATCTAAATAATGAATATAATTCTGGAGATAATGGATATTCTACCACGTAAACAACTTGTAATTATAAGAAGTTTATTGTTGACTCAAGTACCAAAGATCGACAAAACGACCGTTATTAACTTAAATAATTACATAATGTTCATATCATTGTAATAAGTGATATAATAAGGATAATGAAATTGAAAATGGTTCTTAATAAGGTATATATTAACTCTAGTTTATTATTCAAGAGGTTAAAGAACGGTTGAGTCAAGTCAGACATGAGGTAAGGGAATTTCTTAACCCAACTTCCATTCTTTGGGTTAATCTCCTATTTTCAAATTATGTCATGATATTATTATGTCCTATTTTGTATTTTTACTTTATATATATGTACCTATAGTGAATACACATAATAGATCTATTTTATTTTAAAAATTATCTTTTTAAGGACTTCGTCTCAATCTCCATTCATTGAGGCATATTTGGTTTTATACACAACTTTCTTTTTTACGGTGTATAAACCCCTTTGACTTTTACGTTTATTCAAAAGGAATCTTTTTTATACGAAGAGTTTTACTAAATGAAAAAAAGGGAATGTTTTTTTTTCCGTACTTATGCGGCGACAACGACTTCTCCGCCGCCGTGACCATTATTTGAGTTTCGGCTACCTTTACAAGCCATCTTTTTTTAATGAACAATAAATACAAAGTTTTAACTTTCTTTTATTTTTGTATTGAAAATGGTTTTGAAAGCATTTTTATTATATCAATGTGTTGAATTGATATCTTGTGATTGAAATGTGGAAATGTTAAGTTTCCTTTATGCATGTTTTATGTGATACGATTATGTTATGGTTTATGATATGTTTAAACCTATTCATATGAGGGATGTATTGGACTTAATAAGTGAAGGGTGGAGCCCGCTATAGCTCCTCGATGCATCGGTAGGTCTCATGAGACAACTAGACATGGAATTGGCAGAGGCCCTTTCCCAATTTGATTTATGGTTTTGGCCGAGGCCTTAATCATTTTACACGTCTTGGACGAGGCCTTGACAAAGTGTTTCAGAATGTCCGGCATTATACATTCCCTCATTATGAAAGTGGTTATTGATATTTCATTATATTATTCATCTAGTAGAATATCCATGTGAGTAAGTAAGTGGCATTATTTTATTTTACTTTTTCCATATTATGCTGAAGTTCAAGTTTAATAAGGCTTTTGTTTAGTTATACATTGCCTTAATTTTTAGTTTTTATTTATGAAAGCATCCGCAATATTGTTATCCTTACTGAGCATCTGAGCTCACCCCTTTCAATGTTTTAATATTTTCCAGGATGTGAAGAAGTATTTTATGATTGACCTGCAGGGATAGTCAGAAGAGGTTATGAGTGTGGACTATGAAGAATTTGTTATTAGTTTCTCACATTATGATGTAATGTAACATTTATGAATGTATCTAGTGATTCCAAGGAAACTAAACTAATCGGTCTTTCGAGACTTGATCTTTTGTGATCATGCCAATGTTACGAAGTAATGCACCGACTCTGGGTAGCTGGGGTCGGGGCGTTACACTTACACTCTAGGATGTCTAGGGTGTTATGGTCGATTCTTACTCTAAACCCACATGAGTCATGATCAAGGTGAGAAAAAAGAGGTATCAAAGACCTAATGATCACGTCACGAAAGGTGCATACTTGGGAAGTACAATGGGGCTTAAAAATGGTTAGTATCCCATATAGGAAATAGGGGATTGGGACATAGTCTGGGATGTAGGCCCGGGGAGTTGGAGATTGGGACTAATGCTAGGATGGATGCCCGGTGGTGGAGAAGCCCAGTGGTAGAAGGATTTGGTACCTAAGAAAGTAGGGGCAGGGCTACTACCTCCTGCATGAAAATCTATGGGGCTTACACTTGTGTGATTTCCCTTTCACCATGTAGGATGCATAGGAGGAGTCACAATTTAATGTCATGTGCTGAGGCTGGTGACGCTTGGATGTTTAATGTCTTGTAGCTCAGATGAAGTGGGTACACTCCACACACGTAGGACATACATAACTGGTATCCTCTACACCATGTTGAAGGGAATGCACTAACAATTTTGTGGTGGTGGGGTGTCAAGAGGTGATCCCATTGGGGGTCCACATTAGCTTGTCTATGTGAAGAGGCAATAGTTGTTATCATGTCTATGAGATGGAGCATGAGGCGATGCAACGCAATGGGAAGTGGTGTCTAATGGACTTTGAAATCACTTCGTGCAAACTTGGAGGGTCACATGGGGAAAGGAATTTCAAAGCAGAGGGGTTCATAGGCAGGGGCCTTGTGATACTATGGTGCTCCATGTAGTGGGGGGTACTTGCGAAGGGGTGTTCTTCGTGAAGTGGAGTATCCTAGCATAAGCATAGGGAATAAGTGCATACAGGAGGTGCTTCGAGAAGAGGTAAGGAATGCTCATAGAACTGCCTCATGAGGCAAAGGTGCCTTGTGAAGTAAGCTGTTGTGAAGAAATTTTATTCACAAAGTACAGTGACCCTGCCTTATAACATGTATCACATGTACATGAGGGGTGTTTTGCGAATCACAAATTCTTCGCAATGACCAGGGACCCGATGGGGATCCCCTTATTTCACGGAGGCTAGTAGGCTTCGCAAAAGGAAGTCCTCTATAATGAGGGGAATAAAACAAGGAAAAGGGCAGACACATCGTAGAGAAAACGTACCTCACATAGCTCATGGTTTGCAGAGTAGAGGGTGCTTCGCGATATGGGTGAAAGGAAGTTGAAAGGTCGGATGATCCACCATGGACTTGGGGAGTCCAGTATTTAAAAGAAAGAGGCACCACAAATAATAGCTTGATCGGTGCAAAGATGGACTTACATGCTCCACGGCTAGTTGTGAAAGTCAAATTTGTTCACAGAGCATCCCACCACCTTGCTCAATGGTGGGCCCATGAACGTCAAAGGCATTCATGGAGCATCCTACCTCCTTGTCCGCGGCGGTCTCGGGAACATAAAATACATTGGTGGAGAATCCCACCTCTTTGTTCCATGGTGGGATCGTGAACTTCAAAGGCATTCGTAGAGCATCCCGACTCCTTTCTCTTCGGCGGCCACAAGGCCAAGGGGACATTGGGATGGGGATTCGCGATGCAGCTATTCAGGCTTTTCATGTATTCTTCTTCTTCCCCCATTTTAGTTCCAACAATTCCCCCCCCCTTAGACCTGAATCCAAGGGAAAATTAAGGGTATACGACTTATGGCCAATCTCCAAAATCCATCGGCCATTCGTCATGATGTCATGCAAAGAGGGCTCGTGAGGCGGATAGGCGACGCGCAGGCCGAGCGCGCCACGAATCTCGGCGCGATAAGGACACATCGTGATGTTCTGAAGGTTATCGCCTATAAATTTGGAATTGACCACTCTTTTTTCCTTTCTTTTATCATCAAATTTTTCTTTTAGTGCTCACGATTATTTAAGCTCCACATACTCCACGATTGATCTCCGCGAATTAGGTCTTCTTCTTCACGGTGCACAGTGAGTCTTAGACTCTATGACAACTCTTTTTGATATTGCGCATGAAGTCCGAGGTAGGGCTCTGTGAATAGTATTTTCAAATGAGCTTCATGATCCAAACCCAAAAAACATCAAAATCATAAAACTTAATTGCTCATCAAAAAGCTTCCTAGGGGGTCCATGCAGATGCACCCTAGATTGATGAGATGGCTAATAGTCTGGGTATTGGAGGGTTAATTCGGATCCACTCTGACCATGGATCATTGGTGGAACTACAATCAGAGAGCCATAAAAACTACCCACTATGTAAGAGGTTGCGTTTGTATGGATTCAGGGTGAGGGATAATTTCATCATCTTAGAAGGAATTCGGGAAGAACCGGCTTACTGGTTTAGGAGCACATCGTGCCAGCGTGAATGGTTCAGGGTGGATGACGGCCATGCCCGGGAGGATTTCACACCCGTCATCGCTGACTGCTTATACAACCACATGAATAATGTGAAATGGAAGGAATTACAGCTGGAGGCATCCCCCCTCTGCACCAGATGATATTGAAGGTAGATTTGAGTAACTCGGGGATGGAGTGATCTGAGGAGTGGGACCTACGCCAGAGCAAAAACATCACAGAGGATTGGGCCTGGGCCTACTACGTAGTCACCTCATGTGAGGAGTTTAGGGTAGAGCTAAGGAGAGTGGATTTGTATTAGGCATCTTGGGCCTCCCATCTACACATCTACCAACCAAATCAAATGATTCCATAGCTATTTATCATATGGTCGTTGAGGACCAATACCTTCCACTTACACCACATGGTGGTCGTTATCGTCTTATGGGATGTCCACCATATTTCAGGGATCCCGATACATGGGGTTGTGTATGGTGAATTCCTTCCCATAATGAGTGTGTAGGAGGATCCATAGAAAATGCCATGGTTGGTGACGGTATTGATGGAGCTAGTGCTGAGAGAGAGAAAAAATCAGTTATAGATGTCCACTTCAGGCGATGGTTCAAGAAATTTCTGAATTTTCTAGAAGAGATGCAATATCCGATGAGGCCTCATACATGCTCAAAGGGGGATCAACGGGGCATGGAGCACTTGTACTTGTGGCTCTTGGAGGACATTCTGTGTAAGACATGGGGGTTCAACTTTAGCACTTAGTAGCAACCGATAGTCAGGATGGAAACATTCATCGCAGCTCTTATCTATGATGGATCCTATCGGCGAGGGCTACTGACATGGGAGTGCCACCAAGAACATTTATAATGGTGTCCATGTTGGTGACATGAGGGTTATTTAACCTTGGGATCTCGATGGTCTCCAAATTTTATAAGATGTTGTGTCTTATCAGTGAGGGTAAGAGGTCGTAGAGGATATGTGGGCCATTCTACATCTTGAATGTGTGGATAGCGGCACACATTAGGGGGGTTTATGAGTACCTGAACACCATCTCATTTATGGGATCAAACTTCCTTCCATCAATTCTGAATGTCACGGGATGCTTTCCGGCCAAGATGGCCACACCGTTGGCACTGAACCATTTGAGGAAGGCATAGGAATTCAATTTCTACCCATTTGCATTGTTGACGGGGGTATTCACTGATGATGGTCATGGAACAAATGAGAACTGGGCCTATATCCCAACCATTAGAGGTGGAGTCTTGGGGGAGAGGGTGGACCATGAGCCCCTCTATGAGTCGTACACCCCACACACGTTTTCAAAGCAATTCTGATTCATATAGCAACTGACCCCACGGGTCAATCTAGAGGTGAGCCACGAGGAGAACCATTTTTTGATAAGGAAGATGTGGCTAATGTTCACACAAGAGGATAGGAAAATGTTGAATGAGATACCTCCATCAACAAACATCTTTGGGAATGTGAATAAATATGCCTAGAGCTGGGAGGCGGCCTACCCGGGGGAGATGTTGAAGCAGCCATCCATTTGATTTGGTGATGGTGAGATTTCCCATCCTCAGGGTTGGGGCTAGAAGGCGGAAAGGGCATCTCGCGGTGGCGGGTCTACCATGGCAGTGAGGCCCGAACAAGTTGAGGGTGAGGAAATAGTGAGAGACCCAACTACGGTAGCAAAGTCAGCCCTTCTAGAAGGACAGATTCACTTAAAGGGGAGGCCACTGAGGGGATTCAGTACAATACCTACTCAGGCTCTAGGTAAGAGGTTTCTCCACAATGATATACCAAATAGCATTGTCTTTCCAGTGCCCTTGGACATCTGGGATGTCAACCGTTAATTCCTTGGCCCATCCAAGATGTGGAAACACCTGAACCATCAAAGGATGGATCTGCAGGGGATATTCCCAATCAAGGACAGCTTTGCAGTGTCCCAAGCTGAGGGGAAATAGTATATGACTGAGATGGAAGACATAATACACTCCTGGGGTCCTTCTCATCCAGTGACAAATCGATTCATGGTGTTTGTTGATTGCACTACTCCCCAGTAGTTTTCAACTGCTGATTAAGGGAACGGTTTGCTCTTTCAGAAGAATCAGAAGAGTCCACCTGGTGGGATGAGGCTGGGAGAGGGTTCCCATTGGAGGAGGGGAAATATGGAGATAAAGACTCAGATCTTGAAGAGTTCATAGAGGCCCTTGAGGTAAAAATCGAAAACCCCTTCTTCAAGGCGTACTTTGAGGTCATTCTGGACCCTTTTCTAACATCTAAACATTGTATGATAGTCTCATACACAGAACTCGTTCTCATCCCTCAGTGGATGCAGATATGGAACCATCAAGATCTATGCCTGCCGCCCCATTTATTTCGATATCCAGTGGGGTGGGGAAACCTGAGGCGACCCCTTCAGAGCTATTAGATATTCCGACCATATATAGGGGGCCACATCTAGGGGTACCAATGCTGTCAACCCATTAATGAGACGAGAAATTTCATCTTTGTAAGTCTCCTCTACTATACATATTATTGTCAACCAATGACCATGTTAATTGACATCCACTCCCATTTTTGGTTTGCACAATTCTTCAAATGGTGTGGGCCGCCTTGTCAAGGTTCATCAGGGCTTCTAGTAGTATCCTTCCAATGGGAATTCCAGTGGTCATGGAGACGAAGCTCCAAATAGACCTAACTGAAGAAATATGGATCACTAGTGGGACCATAAGTAGGGTTACGCCTTAGATTTTTGAGGTGGGATCCGATGACGAGGATCAATTAGATAGTGCATGTCCCACAATGCCTAACCAATCTCCTGATGTAGACCCTACTAATGAGTTATTGAAGGAATTTCATACATATAATCCTGCCAACCAAGCCGACTAGAACGATATGACGTCTGATGAAGGAGGCAACAAAATAATCCATCACTGATCGTGGAAGCTGATCAAGAGCTTCATTGTTGACACCCCCAGGAACTATGACTCGATGAGATGGATAGACATCCCTCATAGCTACGTGATCTCTGTGCTGGGAGATTGGATGCCCAGTGTCCTCACACGATCATATGAGACCTTATGGAAGAGAATATTCAAGAGTATGACAATGTACTTGGTGTGGGCTAGCAACGGAGTAAATCAGTGAACATAAAAATGATCTAGGAGGCTGAAAATGAGGTTTAGTGGCTGCAGAGGTGGGCGGATGAGCACTCAGCCTCCCTCAACACACAATCTGAGCTGGTATAGCAAATGAAGGCCCAGGTGGCAGAGGCTGAATAGCATCTGTAGAGATCCTCCAAAGAGATGGTAGTCATCTTATCAGCATGGAGCGAGCCCAGGTTGCAGCTGATGAGATATGCCCCATCATTACTGAGGAGGAGTAGTAGAAAAATAGGCAGCTGAAAATCCTAGATATCACAAGACGAAGGGTGGTGGAGCTGTAATGCCCTTTTCACAGGGTCAACGTGACAATGGGTGGGGTCGATCATCAGGTGATGTAATGCATGTATATTTTATAAGTACATTAATGATTTGATTGTATTATGCCAACTGCATGCATGAGTTCCATTGTTGGACTTTGTTTATTGCATCCCTGCGACATTTGTGGGGCATCCAACGATTAATCATTAATCTCATGTGGTTCGGGCTCGATGTGAGAAAGAAAGGGTGAACTGCTTATTACTCCATTAAAATGTGGGAGTGAAAACAAAACATTAGGTATCTGGGGGCTATGACAGCAAATCCGGAATCCCAGAGAGAAAGGGGAAAAGTCCTGGATAGAGGGGGGGACCTCAGAACAACTGGATTTCTATTTTCCGAATGTGCTCTTGTGCACAAGAAGGGTAACACCTGGGGAGTTGTAGTTAATTCGATGACAGGGGAGTGAGAAGTGTGAATTACTTTACCCAAATTTTGGAACACTGTGGGGGTGGCATGACAACAAAAGATAAATGTGGACCTTGATTGAAACACAATATATTTATTGTGTTATCCTAAAATGGGGGTACCAAATGAGGACTGACCGCTAAACATTTTCAAAACACGGGACCTGGCACGAAACGTTATCCATTAGTCTTACGGAATGTTAGCCAAGGAAAGTAGGCGATCCATAGGGCTATCAGCCAAACTATTTGAGGGTCCCTTTAGATTTGAAACAGGACGAGGTTCTGAATAAAGGGTACGCAAAGCCTGGAAGCTGGAGTGGTGGTTTGTTCGAACATAATCCAACACTCTTGAATGTTCACCACCGTGGTGGAAATACGTTAGGTTGACTCATCAGTCTAATCATAGATCATCCCTAATTTTAGACAGGACCACTCCGGAGAGAGAACTGTTGCATCCCAACATTATCATGGGGCATCCTGGACTTGTTCAGTGTTAAAGTTGCAGCGTTCCATAAAAGAACATGGGACAAGGGGCTGACAAAAGGGGACTATATTTGGGATTCTTTGGGCTGGACCCAAAGGCAAAATGCTCGGGCATTCCTACGTATCTCATAAGGATGGGAATCAAGCCATACGTAGTTTTGGAAGATGTCATGCAGTTTAACGCCTTGTGTAAAGGATGCACATTGGTCTTATTTTATGGTCATAGTGCTCGGACCTGGTATTGGTAAGGAATGTAGGAGACACATGGTGAGGTAATTATGAAACCCGACGTGAATGAGGACATGTATTCCAGATCACCATGTGATCCCTAGGGAAGTGTTTAGGTCACGGGACTGAACACGAATTTTAGGCTTGGCCTGTAGTAATGTGTCCGGGCGTTCCTACATATCTCATTAAAATTAGAATCAAGCCATATGTAGTTCTATTGGGTGGCACGGTAAGGTACTGGTCTTAGGGATAAAAGGGGCGTGCGGGGCTGGCCCTTGCACCAAAATAAGCGGCATTTGATAGGTCTTGTTCATCCTTTAGGGTGAATGGATGTGTGATTTTTTTTGAAGCAATGGGCCTAGAATATAAAATCCAGGAATCGCTACAAGTATCAAGACAAATTAAGGCATTGAAAATGGTATGGTGTTTGACCGATACTAAACAAGATTTCCCTTGTGCGAGGGGACAACAATGCAATGCTATTTTTCATCGTGGAACAGGATGATAATATCATAGTTTAGGTTCATGTGATGGGACCATCCATGCACATTAACGTCGTGTAGCATACACGTGGTAGTTTAAAGGCACGTGGGACTAGGAAACATAGTTTAAAGTCATATGGCCCGAATATAGATAGGTGGTTCAAGAGGGAATGTGCACGGTGCAATAAAGCATACTCAACGTGAATGATGACATGATCCAAAACACATTGTGTGTGATTCCAAGAAAGAAAACTCATGCCTAGGGTACATCAATGGTTAAAAGGTAAATAGTAGGAGAGACTAGATCTTAATTAATCTGGACCCGAAGACAAGATTCATGGGTGTTCCTACGTATCCCATGAGGATGGGAATCAAGTTGCACATAGTTCTTGAAGGTTCCTTTTAACATCATGTAGGAGAAAATATAGTTTAATGTCAGGCATGATAGTAGGTAGGAGGGACAAGCTCATTGGAGGGGCATATGTGGCATGGTTATTGCAAACCCGATGTGAATGAGGGAAGAATCCCATACATACCACATCACGTGGCCATATAAGGGTATTGTCCTAAAAGGAAGCGCATAACTGATAGATTACTGAAACTGAGTTGGGCCAAAAGACGTGATGTTTGGGAGTTCCTACATATCCCACAAGGATGGGAATCAAGCTGTACGTGGTTCTCACAAATGGGTAATAAAAAACATCTTAGTTTAAGGTCTTACAACTCAGATCATGTAGAAGAAAGACTACCCCAAGTAAAAAAAGACCTTTATCCAATCCATATGCCTACGTGAGTCAAACACAGTATAAGTAACAATGGTGGATGAGGTATTTTCTATACATGAAATACATGCAAAGGGGGAACAAGTGAGGAGCGTTGAATGATGCATTATCACGGCTTTCTCCTCCTAACATGCTGATGCACACTGAAGAATAATAACAAGAGCATCGAAGTTCTACTTTTTCATGATGAGGAGGAGAGGGATGTGAATCATGTACCCAACATTTTAAGCTTAATTTGGTAGGTGTGACGATGGAGGATAACTATTGACGATGTTCGAAACACAACATCCACACCATGTGTCCTAAGGTTGGAACAATAAACGAGCGTCGACCGCTGATCAAATTCTAAATGCAGGACTTGTATCAATTTATTGTTTGAAACCATTGGGGATATTGGCCCATTATGGTAAGAGGTCCCTTGGGTCGAGCATCCATACCCTCCTGTGGTCCTTTTTGGTGTGGAAGGTGATGGAAGCCCTAACAAAGGGGAAAACGAAGCTAGAAAAATGAATGAAAGCATGTCCGGGTAGAACCCGCCAACTCTAGGCACTGAACCAATGTACATTTGGACATATTGGTGACTCACCTAAGATGATCATAGAGCCCAACTAGTGGGTGGATGATTTCAAATGATTATTATGTGACAAGGGGATGGAGAACCCAAAAGAGAAAGAGGTACACGACATGGTTGTTACAACATCTGATGTGACTGAGAACATAATCTCATACCACACCATATAATCCTGTCCTTAGGAGAATGTTGTCCAAGGGCCCAATATGAGGTTGGACCTGAAGAATAAAAGTTTGGGCGGTCCTACGTATCCCATGAGAATGATAATCAAGTCATACTTTGTTCTGGAAGACACATAGATAGGGGTATGATTTCCCAACGAGGGGGGTGTACGACATGATGAGTAACCCAACATGAATGAGGACATAATCTCATGTCACACCATATAATCCTGAGTATGAACTTAGGACAGGGCCCAATATGGACAAGGGAACTGAGGCTGGACCTCAGACAAGAAGCTCGTCTATTTTGCAGTTTAATGTTTTCTAAAGAAGAAGAGTGTGGAAAAGTTATCTCATCTGGGGATGTTTATGGTACGACGAGTAACCCGACATGAATGAGGACATAATCCCATTCCACATCATAAAATCTTGAGTGAGAACGTGGGCCGAGGGCCTGAGAAGGCCAAGGGGCCTGAGGCTGGGCCTCAGACTAGAAGTCCTGGCCAATTTTTAGTTTAACGTCTTACAATGAGTAAGAAGGTGATCTCAGATTAAGTTCATAGTGCTCGAACGACATATGATGCGTTTAATGTCATATGCATGGGACATAACATGAGAAACATCATGATTATGGAAGACCACACAGCGGAAATGATAATTGAAGACAACTGTTTACCAGGTTCGCAACACAGTATCCGCCCTCATGTGACCAGAGCTCAAGGAAAATAATTGGGTGTCGAAATTTGACCATATTTGCAACACGAGACTAATATCTGTTTTCTTCCCACAATCCTCGATGAATTCATCCTGTAATGGTAGGAACACACTTTGGCCGAGCATCCATGCCATTCAGGGGCCCTTTTGTGTATAGAAGATGACCGGAACACAAATGATGGGGAACACGAAGAATGGCAGGGCTTGTGCTCATGGGATGGACGATAAAAGAAGTTAGGGATGTCTCAAGGGGATATGTGTGGCATGAAAAAATAGCTCGACCGGAATGAGGACATGATTCTGCACCATACCACACAATCCTAAATGGGAACATGGGCCAGGGGTCTGAAAAGGCCAATAGACAGGAAAAGACCAAGGGGCCTGAGGCTGGGCATCCTGGAAAACTGTAGCCATATGACGTCCTATGTGGTTACTACCTCATCACTCCTTCTAAGCCCACATGAGTAGTGCTTAGTGTGGTAAACAAGGATAATGACATGACTTTTTCTCTGTAAGGGTCTCATAACATCCATTGCCCTACGGGAATTTTCTACTTGGAGATACAACGGGGTAGAATAGACCACTGCACTAAATGTTTGGGACATATTGGGGTGGATATAATTAAAATTGATAGCTATTCACCATATTCGAAACCCATTCACATTGTACTGACCTGGAATGGAAACAACAATTGAGCATTGACCACTGTCCATGTTCGCAATGCGGGACATGTGTCAATTTTTTTCTCAACATCCCCAAGGGTGTTTGCCCGAAGTGGTAGTTGAGCCCTTGGGTATAACATCCCGACCATCCAGGGGCCCTTCTGGATGGGAATGATGATGGAGTCCCAATAAAATGAGTGGGTGAAGCATAGTTTTCCTCGTCTGTGAAATAGGCAGACACTAGTGGGGAGTGGGACGTATGGTGGGATCGAAATGAGCTCGACGTGAATTGGGGAAAAGGCATGGACCACAACATATTTTTTGACCAGAGAGGAGATTATAGAGCTTTGATCTCGGCCAATAGACAAAATGTCTGAGCATTATTATGTATCCCATCAGGATGGGAATCAAGCCAGACCTATTTCATTAAGGCCCTGAATTTTAGTGTCGTACGGTGAGGACGCGGGGGAATAGTGGGATGAGGAGGGAGCACATAGTGCGATCATCGCAATTCTGACATGAGTGGGGCCAAGGATTCCAACAGTACACCATGTAAGGATCCTCTGAGAGAACTATACCCAGGGGGCATAATTAAAGAGAAGGGTTTGGGGCTAGACTCAAGATGAGGCGTTTGAGAATTCCTTCAAATCCCATGAGAATAGGAATCAATCCATATGTAGTTATAAGGGTGAATATTGACATCATGCATGAAAAAATATAGTTTAATGTCATGCAAGACATGGTAGTTTATGGTCTTGTGGGACTAGTAGTTTAGGGTCAGGAAAAACCGTATATAGTTCAAGGTTGTGTAGGACAAGACCGGCTCATGCAAAGTATTTCTTAAGAAACTTGGCATTATTGGGAGGAGTTATTTTCTCACAATCCATGGTCACCAGGGAGTACGAACCATTGGTGTAAACCCTATGAATTATGTAAGGTACATCCAATTAGGGATCCATCATGGGTGGTTTCTTACAATCTATAATCGTTGTCCGAAGGGACAATACCAATTCTCCTTGCATAAAGCAGTAGAGGCGAACATTCTTGTTGAAAGCTCTTACCATCTTATTCTGATGCCTTTCCAGATTGGGCAGGTCATGAAGCCTATTATCATTAAGTGCATCAAATTTGGCTATATGAATTTAAACTACTTTATCTGGAACCTTCTGATCATAGAACACTGTGTATGATGAAGGCAACAGAATCTCGTTAGGCAGGATGGCCTCTTCCCCAAACAATAGGGATTATAGGGTCACCTGGGTGGAATTAAGAGTAGTCGTATGATATGCCCTGAGGGAGTTGGGGAGCTTTTCCAGCCAACTCTTCTTGTTCTGACCAATTATTTTTTGCAAAATGTTAGAGAGGGTTTTGTTGAACGCCTTGATCTTCCAATTTGCATATGCTTGATATCGATAGGTATGGTTCTTAAAGATGTTGTACATGGATTACATGTTCTTAAACATGTCTTACCAGAAGTTGGTGTCATTTTTGGTGAGGACAGTGTGAGGATCTATGAATCTGTATATGATATTGGAGCTTAGGAAGTCAGTGATAGACTGGGCCTTGACCACCTTGAGCAGGATGGCCTCTATCCACTTGGAAGAGAAATCTATAGTGGTTAGGATGAACCGACACTAATGAGCTGTCACTGGTGGATATGGTCCCATGACATCTAGTCCCTAGACTATGAAGAGAATAGAGTACATGTTATTGCGGAGAGGATTTGGTGGCTGATGCATGAAGTTGGGATGAACTTGGCATGCATGACATCCCTTGGAGAACTCGATGCAATCATGGATCATGAAGGGCCAAAAGTACCCCAGTATTTGGATATGGTGGGATAGCTTCGGCCCTGTTGGATGAGCCCTGTAGAAACTGGTGTGGACCTCATATATGAACTGATAAATATCGAATCCTTGGACGCAACAGAGGTGATCACCATCAAACCCACACTTTTAGAAGATCTTCTCAAGACTGGAACACTCAGGATGGTAAACTGCAACGCACAGCATCAGATTCACTCACGCTCGGCCCGATCTGCCGGAAGGTAACCATTATGGAGATTCTCGACAAAGGGTCTCTCTATTTAGGAGTTACTTCATCCGCTTCTTCTAAGGGACCTGGGGGTCTTGACGTGGAAATCTCTGTGATATGATGGGTTACTTGTGGGTTGTCGCCATCATCCGGGGTGCTGGGAGAAATGACTCTTCGATGCGGCACATTGATAATTAGATAATCCAACTCGGTTTCTTCATGGGATACAACCAGGCCGGCCAGGGCATCAGCATGGCCATTCTGAGATCGAGCGACACGACTAACTTCTGGCTGAGATGAGAATTGGGCCATTAGCTAGAGAGTGTGTTCCAACATTGGTACGAGCTATGGCTTTATGACGACGTAGTCACCGTTGATCTGCCTGATAAATAGCTCAGAATCCCCTTTCACATAAAAAAGGGGCACGTTGATCTCAAGAGTCGGCTCGAGGCTAGTGATAAGAGCTTGACACTCTGCCTCATTGTTGGTGCATCCTTCTAACAGCAGGAATGAGTATGGATGAATGGGTGTAGCAGGGGTAATAAAAACAATACCCAAGCCCACTCTATTGAGTCTTGGATCATTGAACCTCTTTCTGATGGGACTCCAAGAAGCACCACTGAACTGCATCTTCCAACACAAGGTGGAAACATACTCTGAGAGGATTGCCTCATCATGAAAATTGATATTTGAGGACTGGTCAGCAGGATTCGGGTGGGCAGAATGAATTTCTGCCAATTCTTGGCCCTAAATATCATTCTGAGGGACGAACCGGATGTCGACCTACTTATGAATCACTACCCACCTAGCTAGAAGGCCAGTCAACATCGGCCGATTTAGAATGTACTTCAGTGGATCTACCCAAGACAACATTTGTACCTCGTGCTGCTGCATGTAACACCACAATTTCGGTACTGCGAATACCAGCGCAAGGCAGCTCTTCATGACGGGGGAGTATCTGGTTTCCATATAGATAGCATACGACTGAGGTATTATAGGTTGTTTCCTATACACACATTATTCTTTTGGGCGATAAGGGCACTGAGATATTGTTCCAGGGTGGTCACATAAAGGATCAATGGCTTTTCGGAGATGGGTTGTATCAAGACCTAATGCTAGAGCAGAAATAGCTTGATTTCCTCAAACGCAGTCTATCACTCTTTGTCCCGCTCATGGGTGGTGCCATTCTTCATGATATGAGAAAATTAAATACACATTCCAGCTAGATTTGAAATGATCAGCCTATGTAGACATAGTGGCCTTGAAAACCTCGGAGCTCCCAAATATTGCTTGGGGGAGGCATCTGGTTATTGGACTTGATCATCTCTGATAAATATCAATACCCTTGTATCTGACAACAATGTCGAAAAACATCCCAAAGGTGACCCCGAAGGCACATTTCAATGGGTTCATCTTTAGGTGGAGAGAATAGAGGAAGCCAAACACTTTCTCAAGGTTCTTGAGATTATCCTGGCACTCGCACGATTTGACCACAAGATCATCCAAATAGCATTCCACCAATGTCCTGAGGATTGGATTGAATATGTGATGCATGCCCCACTGATAGGTGGAACCTGCATTCTTTAAGCCGAAGGGAATGACATGGTAACAAAACATACCTTGTGGTGCCCTAAAGGATGTAGAATCCTCATCCTCAGGGTCCATCTAGATCTGATTATATGTATAGTACCCCTCCCTGATGGAAAGGGCTTGGAACCCCATCGTAGCATTGATCAACAAATCTGTCATTGGGAGTGGAAATTCATCCTTCGGCTAGTGACAGTTGAGATCCTGGAATTCGATGCAGACTCTGATCTGTCTTTTCTTCTTCCTGATTGGCACAATTTTTTCTTGCCACATGGGGTACTGGACCTCCATGATGATGCTGTATCTGATGATCTTGTCAACTTGAGCCTTGACCATGGCACCGTGTGAAGGGTGCAACTTTCTGGGAGGCTGGTTGAAAATCTGATGATTTTTCAGGAGACCAACGTAGTGGAAAACTACTTGAGGATCTACCTCTATAATCTCATCGTAGCTCTTGGAAAGTACATCCCTATGTTGTTTCAAGAATTATATATACCACTACTCTTCCTTGAGAGGCATGACGACAGTGATCAATGTGGGTCTTGGATCTGCCTCACTATCGAGGTTCACTTGTACCAATCCATCAACCGTGGTAGAGATTCCATCTTCAAATGTAGAGGGAGCATCATCCATATCCACTTCTTCGATTGCAGAGGAGGGATCCCTAGTGGATGGAGCTTCCTTTGGGTTAGAAGATCCCGAAGAGAGGCTGGTACCTTCTTGAGCAGTAGTGGTCACTGCATCAGGTGCTTCTATTACAGCCAAAACCATAGCAATAATGGTTATCGACCCAATCCCATAAGTTCTTCAGCCCAATAACCCCCACATGAATAATTCCAAGCAGTAGTGGAACATTTGATTGAGCTTGTTAATTCATTCTCGGTGAAATATGCACATTTGATGCATTGTCGTTTTCATGGGGCGGACACCCTGATTCATTTTTGGGGTAGGGGGCTCAGGGATCACCAAGGCTTGATTGGTATAAGAATACGAAGTGATATTATAACGTTTCGTAGTCCTAGGAATATGCGTACCCCCACTTGTGCCAGAGACAACAAAACATTTCCCTATATCATGGGTCATGTCCTCTAATTGATGTATCGGGAAGACCTAGGCGTCATCTAGACCATCCCAGGGGTCTGTTGCAACCGAAGCATGCTCGACCTCACTGGCCTAAATCTACTTTGTCTTTGCCATTTTAATTTTCATAATTCAGGTAGAAGGCTTCACAAGAAGAAAAAGGAGACGCATCACATTGGAGCACGACCACTCGACCATTGAGAGTGTATTTAAGGCACTACTGATATGATGAAGGAACTGTTGTGTGCATGTAGAGCCATGGTCATCCCATCAATGCATTTTATTTGGTGTCCTGGGAGAAAACCACAAAAATGGTATAAGAATCTAGGCCACTTTACTGGGTATTCAAATTGATCATGCCGACCAGGGTATTCTATGTTCTGTCACATCTTTCAATTTTCAGGTCGTAGGGGGTTATATCATCCTCGGATAACCCTATATTCCGCAGTGTCCATGTTGGGATAAGGTTGATCCTGGAGCCTAACTCAACAAGACAACGGTGAACCTTCACTCTGTTGAACCAGCTGGTGATGTACAGTGGGAAGATGTGCCCCTGTATAGAAGACCATTCATATTTTATGGAGATCGAGATGACGGCCTGTCATTTTACATTTTCGAGGGCCTCCACCTAAAAGGCCTCTGCAGCTACTACCCCCCGTCTCGAACTGGAGGGGGATTCTTAAGGCCTCGTCGAGGGCCTCACGCATATCTATTGATAGATGATGGGACTCTAAAATAGAGATCCTTACTGGAATGTTTTAAATATTCTTAATAACATCATACATTCGTGCCATGGAGGATATTTTGCTTACCAGATGTGATCTATGACTGGCAGTACGGGGAACCCTACCGACTGGGTGGGCAGCTGATTGGTGCTGGGAATATCCCAATGTTCACAAGTTAAAGCATGCAGAGTGACTACTTTGCTAGGGATAGTTGACTGTGAGCAGTCCGTGTTGGAGCGTGGCTGATCACGGTGACTTTTCGGTGAATCTGCTTGGTCTAGTAGCAAAAATGGCAGTGGAGGCAGGCCTGATGGCACCATATGTGGAGGATACGCGTGCTGAGCTCTACGCTAGAAATGTTTTCTGGTCTCAGTGGTATGCACGACCTGGCCGGTGGTGCCAACTAATGTTCCAAGATAACCCATGTAGTCGCGACTCCATCGATGCTCGCGTCAGCTAGGGAAGTTAGGGAGGTTCACTTGGTACACCCCGTCGTCGGGAGTCTTATAGGTGTTTACCAACTCCACGGTGTTATTCGAAGCATACCCTTGACTGCTACTTTGAGAGTTGTATTCTACTAGGTGGATTCTGGGGGGGAGGGAATCCCCATCTTTGGGGGCATGAAGTCCCTCATAATACGGGGTGATGAAGGCATTTTTGGGGCGCATTGCTTTCCCTTGCACCACATGATGGTTTCACTTATTGGAAGAGGAATACTAAGATGATGAAACAGAAGTGGTGGCTGTATCTTCTGGAGGCCCCGTCTAATTCAAGAAATCACGAATGTTACCATGGGAGTGAGCGACCATTTATCTATCCATCCAATTATCATACTTATAAGACTCATGGTTAGAAACATACTGCCACTCGCCCTCACATTCGCTGCAGTTGTCTGGCCGTATGACGATACATGCCACTTGTGTCGAGGTCAGGACCAACCTGACTATGTTGTTATCGACATCATCTTGTTTCCATTAATTGAAATCATATCATTGCTTGAGAGTGTTCCCCATGATCCGATGATAGGGGCAGTAGTTGTGGCGATCATTGAGGTGCGCCTCTTCTGGCCTTCAACACTCAGGCAATAACCCAATCCCTTGTTTAAGGAACTCCAGAAATTCTAAGGAACATTGTTCTCATTAAAAGAGTTTTTTCAGTTTCTCCTATCATGAAAGAGGACTATGGAGCGTTCCTATGCATAGAATATTGAGGATCCTGTCGAGGAGGCGGAGCCAGATTGTCCCGCCTAGGTGGTGGCGATGCATTACACGGGGGCACCTTCCGGTTCTGAGGAAGCCGCTGCTAGGCTAGAGGATGCGTTGGTGGTGGCGGGCCTCTGTAAGGTTGCAGAGTCAGCTCCACTAATAATAATTACAGTTGTTTGGGTGCCTCTATTTTGGCCACTGCGGTAGGCTCGGCTCTGACAAACCACTTTTCCGGAAATATAGGGGGCAACAGACATGCATGGCTAGCCTGTGGCAGGGATTCTTCTAGGCACTGGGCCATATTGGAAATTTCTTAGAATCCTCATGGGATGTTCTGGGTGATCACAGAGGGAACCAGTTCCATCATAACATTTTCCACACACATCATTATAAATTGATACTAAGTTAGTGGCATGTCAAGAGAATATGTATATCCTTTCCACTAGGCGATAATGTCTATAACACGCTCATCAGGCCTCTGGTTGCAGTTTAAGTGGTCTGCGATGCTTTTCATCAGTGTGGTGGAGCTGAACTAGTAAATGAATTGCCTCCTATGGTCCTCCCAACTGGTTACCGATCCGATGGGGAGCTAGTAGTACCAGAAAAATGCATGACCCTCAAATGTCTGCACAAAGCATCAAAGTTTGGCGGCCTCCTACTGCATAGGAGTCACTAACATGTGCCCAATAATTGTGTCGAAGTGGGACAAATGCTATGACGGGTCCCTTGTACCATTGAAGGGGGAAATGGTGTGATTCCCAAAACCTGGTGGTGCCTGCATATCTTCCACCCGTGCTGGATAAGGCATGCTATCAGGTGTGATTTCCACATGTCGCGTCTCAAAATACTCTAGGTGGGCAATGAGTGTCGCCATTAAATCATATGGGCAGGTGTCCCTATCATGATAGGGATACCAAACAACAAACGCATTGGCAGGTTCTTCAACATGGTAAGTAGGATGAGCAGCTCGTAGAGCGGCTAGTGGCACGACCCTTGTGGTAGCTGGGGGAGCCCATGATAGGTCCCATGGACTGTTTCACCATTCGTGAGGCTTTGGAGAGACATACCATGCCCTCTTTCTGTATGTTCCTGCTTCAACCCTGTTCGTGGGAGTAGGATGGTCAGGTTCACCTGGAGGTAGCTCACTGAGGGGAAGTTGTTCCTGGCCATGCTGCCCTGGCCTAGGATTTCCGTAGTCTAGAAATCTCTCTATAGTGCATTCATCTAGGAGTCCATCAACCAACGTCTTCTTCTCAAAAAGTTGTTGGATAAATGTGGCAATCTCAGGGTCCTCATCCATCTTCTACACTGATGAAGACGGATTGGATTGTTTGGTATCTCTGATGTGCTTTTTACCCATACCAGAATTCTGGCTGAGTGTTAATGCCTTAGTGGGAAGAGGGAGACCCGGCTAATTCCTCTACTTACGAGTAACTCTTCTCGATGGATACAGTAGTGGTGGGATGCCCATGAGGGGGAAGTCCCCATCGAGAAGCTCCAGTGCATTCTTTTCATCCACTATGTTGGACATATTGAGCGTGACCCTTCCTGGGGGCATGTACTCAATATCCCCTAGTGAGTCGGACTGCCAACAGATATGACTGAAGAGGAGGGAATCATACATCCCCCAGCCACATATTTTCACATGGGGGATACCTCATTGATAATCATGTGGAGTACCATGAAACTCTAAATGCATTAGTATTGGAGGGCCTTACAGTAGCCTGGTGACCCAGGGAGCTGGGTCACATGGAGTGCGACCAAATCAACAAGACGACATTTCTCGTCGATGTCTTCAAAATTCTCTTCGATCCTGGGATAAACGACACACTGGTGACGAAGGTGAAAGTGCATCACCCATAGGGTTTGGTGGAAACATTCGACATCCTTTGGAGTGAGGAATTCTGCCGCACATAAATTCGTCACTACTATGGGACAAAACACCTTAGGGATGTGGTCCCCTGTGAGAATATTCCATAAGTTCATTAGCTAAAATTTAGGTTCTAGCCCTTGATTACCACATTTTTCAACTGGGGGTGGCTATGGAACTGGCATCGGCACTTAGGCAGACTGCTGGGGCGGCAGGCTGGACAGTGGAGAGTACAAAGAACGGGCTGACTGGCTATCGAATCGCAAGCTGTTCTCTAAAGAGTGTAGTGGTCTGGCTACTACGTCACGATAAGACAGGCTAACGGTCCCAGTTCTTGGCATAGGGGATATGGACACTGGTGATTGGTACCTTTGCTGCTCACCCGACATTGGTCCCCAGAATAGCACTCCGTGAACTTTTTTTGAGGTAGAGATCACTTCTGGTGATGACAGTGGTGATTGCACGACCGTAACCTGCAGGGTTTCCAAATCTATATCCTCTTGGATATACCTGTACAGGGAAGATGAAATCTTATGGACCTATCATTCTATGAGTATTAGGCTGATGTTCCTTGTTCCTGCCCCAACACTTGACTTAGATGAGTGAGGGGAGGGTTCTCGCACAGATTCGTACTCAGAATCAGAGTTTGAGAAGCGGAATGGTTTTATCTCTATCTGGACCATCCTAGAATTCATATTTTGGTGGTGAAGACCCACCTTCCTTCCTCTAGGTGGATCCTTAGGACAAGGCAGATTTCTGACATGAGGTCCTTCGGACGCACAACTGTTGGTGTGAAGATTGTTTTCGCTTGAGTAGGTTGGGGTGCAAGGAGCATCGGGACAGATGTCATAGGGAACATGTGGAGGACCTGCATGGGTAGAACTGGAGCGGGAAATACCTCCTCTAGAACGAGAAATAGCATGGTGAGGACCTCCGTGCTTGTTTCCCCTGGTGACCTCGGTATGTGGAGAGTCCTTGTACCTGTCTAGTTGAACACGAGTAAGACCTCCGTGATGGGTTCTAGTGAGGTGAGGTTGGCCTTCACACCTTTGGTTTCCAAGGAAATGAGGGTCGTCTCTATCTACAAATAGGGAATGGGGAGTATCCTCTTGTTTAAGATAGACTGGATGTGTAATTCCCCAACACCGGCAGTCGGTGGCGGCAAGAATGACCCCATATCTAGTGTAGTGGGCACGAGAGAGACATCCACGATGAGTGTCACTACAGCGGGGAAGACCCTAAATCGAATTTAAAGTGGCATGGAGCAACCCTTCGTGCCGCTACTCAAAGCGGGGAAGGACCACTCTCTCCATGGTAGAGGTATGGGGAGGACCTCCATGCTCGGTGGCATCACTGCGGGTTAGTCCGCGATGACCACTTCCTGTGCTGGCGACCAAGAGAGTTGACCCAATCTGATCGTGGGGTAGTTGGGGCCTTGATCCAGGTCGGGCATATGAATGTACCTATTTATCATACACAGGGAGTTGGGGGTATGCATCATTGGTGGCTCGGTCCATAGTATCCACTGACGTCGACACCCCTTTGCGGGCGTCCACTCTGGCTTGCGCCTGACGTTGGCATTATGTCGAACGGACCGGAGATGGAGGTACAGGTATGTGGATTACCTACTCCTTGTCCAATATGACTGGGGTGGCGGCACTGACACGGCCAGGTGAGATCCCTTGCTGGGAGTCTCTAGAATGGGACTCTGATTGGGCTGGCCCGGAAATCACCTACCTCATCGGCGTAGGGTAGGGAGTCGTCGAAGCATTCCGGGGAGAGGCTCCTAGAACAATTATGTGTCATATTGGGGAGCAGTGGCTCCCTACATGGCCCTTGGTGGAGGAGTTGATGGAATGGCTCATACCCCTCCAAATCTAGGTGGGCCATATCCATCATAGGGATGATCCCCTTCTCCTTATAACGGCACACGAGGTCTTTGATTACCTTCCGCTGAATAACCTCGGATAGGGACATGGGGCTTGCAATCCCCATGGAGATTCTTTTAGAGGCCATTGTGGAAGAGGAAGAGACATGTGAGATTGCTGCATAGGCACTGCCCCAGCCCCTACGTTGGTGGGAAGGCGGTGATCTTGTTCCTGGTGCAGTAACAAGATTCCTGAGAGAAGGGAGATTAACTCGTCAGTGCTGAATGAAAAAGGACTAGACAGCCATTTCCCCAACACCATCCCGACTTCCAAGACCTGTAAGAGGGTCCCAGACTAGAAAAGTCATAGAACGGGATGTCCAATGTTTTACTGCCCCCGATTTGGTGAGTTTCACACTAGGCACGCTTTTTGCACGGCGGGACCCGGCGCCAGATAACTAGATCTAGTGACACGCTAGTCCATAGATGCCTCGAAAGCCACTAATCTCCATATTGATAATAATATAATCACACTGGGATCATCATTTTTGTTTCTGATGCCATCACCGGGTTGCTCGTATCTATCTATGGAGGACACAAGTCACAATTTTATTTCCCCACATTCCCACATTCCAATTACGGGCGACATCCATCGCTTATTCAGGGACTTTTTCTACATGATTTAAATGGGATGATGTGATATCGGTTCTTCATTATGTGGATTCCTGCTCAGAATTAGTTATGTATTTCGGGTCTCCCTTACTGACTTAAGACATTGTTCGTGAAACTCTATCTAGCACCATATTTTCATGGACACCAAATAATTACGCTGCTTCTATCGGTACATTCCAAAGGGTTCGGTAAGGGCAGCAAACTTCGGTCAGGTGAGTAGTGATTTTGGGAATCACTAGGGTGCCTGGACATTGGAACTCTGGCATGACTAGGTTTCATCCATTTATTATAGTGCTTATCGAGGGCACAAAATCGAGAGGCATCCCGCGTCCAATCTGAGGAATTATATTCCATAGGAATTTCTCTAAGGTTTTCCACAGCTTCCCATGATTAACACTGGGTATGCCGCAAGTTTATCATCCTGCAGAGATGGATCAGACTGATCAGAACACTAACTAGAGATGATCAGAAGTGTTTAACCCCAATAGGACACACTGATGTAGGTGGGTTGACATGACCACACTAGGATGTGGCGTCCTGGGTAAGAATCAAGATGGATGATGGGGTACTGATTGAAATGGATGGCGAATGGGACGAAACCACTGTGAGGGTGATGGTAATGTTGTGCGTGAGTCTCAGGGTGACATCATAGGTATCCCCATTGTAGTAAATTAATGTATGCATAGTTCCGAAGGGCGATGAGACACCTGAGGAGGCGGCCCATGAGAATGGACATGTGGATGGAGACCAGAGGAAGTGGAACCTCTAGTTGGGGGCATGACCATCACGAGACACATAGGCTCGAGGGAAAGGTCAGGCGATGAGCTTGAATTGGGGTGTACACATAGGAAAACATCACGATGATGTGTATTGGGCTTATGCATGGTGAGAATCCCGGGTTAGTCTGACGCCACTAGGACTTACCAATGTTGTGGGTCTCAGTGAAGGGGATTACAACACCATGCCCCTAAAAAGGAGATGCAACAGCTTATCGCTGATCGGGATACAACAGCATAACCCTGATTGAGGGACCCAATGGCTTACCGCTAAATAGGGCACAACGAATTCCCGTAGATTGAGGTACACAGTTTAATGTCATGTAAGATGGGGGTAAAATTACTTAAATATGGACCTGAGGTCTAGATAGATGAAGTAGTTGAACCAGCGTGAAGTTGGTCGGGACGACAGGGGTGGTGGGCTTGAACCTCGTGGAGGCTTCCAGCATACCCTTCCTTGGAAAGGATAAATGTACTCGTAGTTGAGGATGGTGTTTGGGGCTTACACTATGGGGTTCCCAGGGTGTCGGTGAATCGACATGAAGATGGTCGAAATAACCAGGGTGGTGGGCATGAACCTCATAAAATCTTCCTACGTACCCTCCCTTGGAAAGGATCAATGTCCTTGTAGTGCAAGATGGTTTTGGGTCTTTCACTCTAGGATACTCAGGGTGATGGTGAACTGACGTGAATATGGTCAGAACAACTGGGGTGGTGGGCTTGAACCTCATGGAGGTATCCTACGTACCCTACCTTGAAAAGAATCAAAGTCCTCGTAGTGCCAGAGGGTATTTGGGGCTTACAATATAGGTTGCCTTGGGTTTTTGGGGCTTACACTCTAGGATACCAAGGGTGTTATGGTCGATGCTTAATCTAAGCCCATGTGAGTCATGCTCGGTGTGAGAAACAAGAGGTAGGAATGACCTAAGTATCATGTCATGAGTTCTGTGTTCGTGGGAAGAAGAATGAGGCATACATGTTTTAGTAGCCCCAAGAGGAAACATGGGCTTGGGACCTACTCCAAGATGGAGTCCTGTGGAGATGAATATTGGGGCATACTCTAGGATGGTGGCCCGATGGAAACAATACCTAGCGGGAGAGGGATTGGGTACCGATCAAATGAGGGGAAGTGGTGCTGCCTCCTTCTAGAAAATCTAGGGGCTTACACCAGAGTGGTTTCCCTTTCTCCATAAAGGATGTATGGGGGGGGGAGTCACAAATTAACATCATGTGCTGAGGATGATGATGTTTGGCAATTTAATGCCCTACAGCTTAGACGAGGTGGGTTCACTCCACACACCTAGGATATACATAACTGGTACCCTCTGCACCATGGTGATGGGAATGCACTGGAAATGTTGTGGTGGTGGGATGTCATGAGGTGACCCATTGGGGGTCCACGTTAGCGTGGCTATGCGAGAGGCAAATGTCATTATCATGCTTATGCGAAGAGGCATGTGGTGAAGCAACACAATGAGAAGTGGAGTCCATGGGAATTTGTAATCACTTCGTGCAAACTTATAGGGTCTCACGGGAAATGGAACTGTACTGTAGATGGGTTCATAGGACGGGGATTTGTGAGGCTCTCGTGCTCCATGTAGTGGAGGGTACTTGCGAAGGGTTGTGCTTTGCGAAGTGGAGGGTCCCAGCCTAATCATTGGGCAGAGGAGCATATAAGAGATGCTTCACGATGTATAAATTCATTCTCGGAGCACTCCATTTTGATGCCAAGGTGCCTCATGAAGCATGATATTGTGAAGAAATGTGCTTCACGAAGTAAAGTTACCCTGCCTTAGCATGAGGATCACGTGTGCATGAGGGGTGGCTCGTGATGTATAGATGTTTTTCAACGACCTGAGTCCCCTTTGGGATCCAATTCATTCACGGTGTACCATAGGCTCTGTGGAAGGAATCCCGCTCTAATGTGGGTAATAATTCAAGGCAAAGGGGAGGCACTTCGCAGAGCAAAAGCACCTTGCGTAGCTCATGGTTTGCATAGTAGAGGCTGCTTTGCAATTCAAGAGCTAGGAAGTTGAAAGGTCAGATGATGCACCCTGGGCATGGGGTGAAGTTTGTATTTATAGGAAAGAGGTTCTGTTTAGTAGAGCTCCCTCAGCTCGAAGATAGATTTAGTTTCTTCGCGGTGGGTCGCGAATGTCAACTTTCTTCGTGTAGCATCCCGCCTCCTTGCTTCGCGGATGTCTTGTGAATGCCAGAGGCGTTCATGGAGCATCCCACCTCTCTGATTTACCGCTGGCTCCCAAACGTCAAAGTAATTCATAGATTATCCCACTTCATTGAACCAAGGAGGTCTCGAGAACATCAAAGGAGTTCATGATGCATCCCGCCTCCTTGCTCTGTGGTGGCCATGGGGCCAGGGGGACTCCGGGAAGGGCCTACATGAGGAGGCCATTCAGGCTTTTCATTTCTTCTTCTACTTCCCCCATTTTGGCACCAACACACAGCCTTTCTATGTTTTATTTTTTACCCTTCCCTAAGATATAAAGAAATGTTTTAGGTATGAAAAAAAAAGTGGAATATAATTATGTGAGATGTTGAAGAACATTAACCACTATTAGATGATTATATTCCATGTTTCGAAATACACTAAACTATTACTATCCTTGGGTGTCTATTTTTGTTATGTATTATGTTTTCTGAAAATTTTAATGTAATTTCGATGTACGTCAATCTTGGGTCTCTACACCCATGGTTAAACATCCCACATTTTTGGCAGGTCAATTGTTGAGATTTCTTCCCACCTTTGTCATTAGATCTTCTAGCTTGAAACCCCATCATCTGTTTCATATCAACATAGTCAGGGGACCATTTTCCAAACACCATGTCCACTTTTAGAGAACACCGAACAACATATTTATAACTCCCAATGTCTCAAATTGAATGAGCCTTTGGAATGTGTCATTTTAATCCACTAATGAATCTGTCAATTTGACTATCACTATCGATAACAAAACCCGAAATGTACATTGAAAGCCCTATGAAATCTACTTCATAGTTTGTGTCATATTCTCCTTCTTTTTTCATGATCTCTATAAATTCTCTCTATATATTCATGCGAAGAGTTCTTGGGAAATACTTGTTAAGCAGCATTATCTTAAATCCTTCATATTTAATCTCTTCAATTTCCTACCTTAGATTGGCTTTCTTAATCAAATCCCATCATTGATAGGCCACTCCATCCAGATGATAAATGGATAGATTCTCCTTCTATGTCTTAGAACAGTGGAGCATAGAAATGTTCTTCCCTATAGAGTTGACCCACTATTCTGCAAATAGTGGCTCGGAAGATCCACTAAACGTTGGTGGTCGTTGACTCATAAAAAATTCGATTTCCATTTTCTCCCTCTTTATTGAAGGATGAAATTCGCCATTATTATGAATATTATTCATAACCTTAGAATGTTGGGTAATAATTTCCATGTTGTTTTTAACTACATCTTACAAGTCATTGGGGATGTAATTTGATCAATCATTGCTTGGGCCCTCGCACGATTTATTGGCATGTTTTGTCCTGGTTCTCACCGGTTACTAAAATAGAAAAGGTTAGAACAAAACATAATTCAAAAATTCATGAATACTGTATTCATTTGATCAATTTATACTAATATAATAACATACGGGATCCCAATGTAAAGCTTCATTTTTGTTTATTTGTACATAGTCTCATACTAGAGGTTTTCTCTAGGGTTCACTAATTCAAATTCCCAAATTAACTAAACCCTTCATATGATACCAACTATAACGACCTGACTATTACATAAATTTATATTAAATAATTTTAAAGATAAAAAACATAATTGTATTACACATAGAGGATACAAAGGTATAGTCACTTCTGAAAACTAGAACCATACA
Source organism: Viscum album (assembly GCA_963277665.1). Lineage (NCBI taxonomy): Eukaryota > Viridiplantae > Streptophyta > Magnoliopsida > Santalales > Viscaceae > Viscum > Viscum album. The sequence goes on from OY728159.1 coordinate 1,872,973,987, forward strand.
TTATAATTACAACATCAATCATAACAATTTATTTAATTTCTTCCTCTGAAGATTCTTATTTGCACTTGACCTCTCTTTAGTAATTGTAATCACCTAATGATATACAAAAAAGGGGTGAGATAAAAGCCCTGTAATGGGATATATTTGAACAACATAAAAATGGGTGATCATAACTATAACATAGAAAATAGAACATGAACATGAGAGGAATAATTAATAAGTGACTTAAAATGAGACAATGCATCAAAATGAAAGATCATGTCTTAATGTTTAACTACCACAAATACTTGTGAAAAAATATTTAATATTGTTCACACATAATTTTTCATTAAATCATGTGATTCATAACATTACACAATGTACTAGAGCGCTATATAATTATGGCCCCACCCGTCACATTGAAACATTCATATTGTGCTATGTAATTTCAGGTGCACCCATCACATCAGCACATTATCAATTATCTTTCATGACAAAATTAACATATATAAAAAATGGAAATAACTAATGCATCAGATGGAATGGGTTTTATCACATACAACACATTCATAAACATTGGGTTCTCAAATGAAATAGGTAATAACATACGTGTTACAAGAACCGTCAACCTTGAATGTCAAGTAAAATGTGTGTTCTTAAAAGAAGAGTTCTTTTAGAAAGCTTTTTCTAAATAATACTCATTTAAAAACATGTATATCCCATAAAAAGAATGATAATGTCAAAAAACAATTATTTTTAAGGAGTAACCATTTCAATAAAGGAATGAAAGAGGGATAACCTGAAGTATAAATGTCCGGTTCAAGAATTTCCCCTTACCTTATATTTGAACGCTTTCTTCGCTTTAATGTCCTGTATAACAACATAAGATTCATTAATTAAAAATTCATGAACCTGTGTATATCAATATGGTTAATTATAGTTTAATAAAGTTTTTTTATGTGCCTTTGGATGATTTTTAGAGTTTAAAAACATTTGTTTTGGGAATGCTTGTTTTTATGGTTTTCTTGAGTGGTTCACTTGTATTCATAAATTGATGTTCGGGTAGAACATGGGTGAAAATAAAGAACTGATATTACATGTTATTAATTATATTACCTTATTTTATATGATCTTATAATGATTTATCTTATATACCATGTGGGTGAATCATTAGATATTAATTTAAAAATGATCGTTTGGGTTAATTTGGGCTGTTTTCAACCACAAAGATCTTGTTTTTATTAATCATTTAGTAATATGTACGTAAGAAAGATCCAGAACATTAAATTTGACATAAAAGATATAAAATATTTCAGTTCAACCATAAAAATGGTTTCAAGTCCAGGTCTATAATTACAAATGGAAAAAAACATGTCGTTCTTTAAGGTAATAGATCAACACCTTACGAACAATTTTTTCTTTTATAAAATAAAAGGAAGAGGAGAGGGGTTTAGATGGTATAATATCAGATTATTATCATAAAATTTTAATATATGTATGATAATATAGTTACCATACCTTCTTGTTTAAGATAGGTGGGGAGAGAATAATAAAAGTACCTGAAATTAAAAGAAAATTATAGGAAAGAGGATGAGAAATTACCACTTGAATCCTCGTCTTGAGATCCTCCTAATAGACATAGGCATGGACATTTTATGTGACCAAAAACACTTGGATGTGGGGGAGGGGATTAGGGAAAATTCTTGGTAAGAGTTTAGAAAAGGATTTAAACTTGAGAGGTGTGAGTAAATGATGTTGTGAAAGGTGGTATTTATAGTGAATGAGAGATGGCATATCTCAATATAAAAATCATTAATTTATTATTTCCCCACAAGATAGGGAATATTGAGTCTTCCATGAACAAGAATAGTAATTTTATCATTTGAACCCGAACCGATTTGGCTTACATCAGTAGAACATCATTCATGACTCTATAATAAGCTTAATTATTTTATTTTATTAATTATGCTATTTCACTATTCATAAAAATTCGAGTATTTCTGAAAATCCCAAAAATTAACCCCAACCAATTATCAATGTGTAGAATACAAAAATGAATCCCATTTTTCAAAAATAATTTTATAACTAATAATATTTTAATATTTAATAAAAATACTAATTTAATATCAACAACCAATTATTAAACATTCACTTACAATTTCTAAAATATCGGTGTATCATACCTTCAACTTGATTATTATTAATAAACAATAATAGGTAAGATTACTATTAATTAGGGTATATCAATATTAATAATAGTATGTTACTATTCATAAGGGTAGATTATTATTCATCAAAAATTATGTTTTTCTTATTTGACTCCAAATAACCTACTGATTGCAACCGTGTATGTCAGATTTTTGAAATTACAAACACGGAAGTGAAAACCACATGTTTAAAGGACACATAGAACTTAGTAGATCATTATGTTGAGTTTTCACATGATTTTATGACATATTTATAAAAAGAGTATTTCTATTTAAAAACAATGGGTCGTTAGACAAGAACTATACATCATCATAAAAAAACCATCAAAATGTTCCTTAATGAATAAACCCAATAATAATGATATCAGATGATGAAAAAATACCATACTGAAGTCATAGAATGAGGAATCAATGAAAAATTTATTTGAATTGAAGTGAAATAGATTAAAAATATTGAAATAGAGATTGTGAGAAGATATATAATGGGAGTGAAAAATATTTGGTTTTGATATAAAAAAAGAAGGTGGGATTTGAAAAATTTAAACTGCATTATTAATATGTTGAATATTTTATTTAACACTATTATAATTTTTTTATTAACGTTAGTTATTTTTAAATATAATTTTTTTTTCAACAAATCATTATTTATAAATTGATGTGGAGACCTTCATTATATAAATTTTTCCATGATAGTTTTATATATAACCGACACAAAAACCCATCATTAAAGGGGTATTTATTTTTTTGTAAAAACAAACTGTTGTGGAAAGCCAACCAGAATTATATTTTCATATAGGTTTTATGTATAAAAGATGATGAAAATCATATTTGGGGATGTTTCCACGTTGTTTTATAGAATATTTGATTTTGAAATCACCATGGATTCATTTTGGCATCAGTTTTGTATAAAAACAATGTGAAAACAATTTCACAGTTGGTTTTGCATGTCGGTTTAATTTTAAACTAACACAAAGATATTGTAAAAGTTGGTTGTAATAAAACTAACCTAAAAAACTGGAAATTAAAGGCTATTTTTCAACTATTTAATGCCATCCCAAGGTATATGGTTAATCCTTTTACACCACTTTTTTCACACACCGTGAAAATCATATGTGGTCATATGGACCTCGGCATATGATTCCCTATACAGTTATAGGAAAATAATACAGAATAGTTGGTCCTAGTGAGACGACCTTAAATGGAACATTAATGTTTTCTTCTTCATATTGGAAATCCCAAAGTCCTAACCGAATGGATTTAAATTTCAAGGCACCCCAAGATATATGTTTGTATTGATTGAGGTACTTATAGGATATGTAGTTATTCTTGTATAATAGATCTCAGGCCCATCCACATTTAAAGGAATCATGTATAAAAAAAATTCTTATCTCTTTGTGTATGGACCAAACATTTGTTGGGAATATAATTTCAAGAACTATATGTGGATTGATTCCATTTATCAAAGGATATGTAGTGACACCCAGATCTTCAATTAAGGGACTAGTAGCAATAAAGCCATCAAAATTCCACCCCTCTACGTATGATCCATATCAATGTTGGGATACTCCAACATCAGTAACTCTAGACTGAATGTTTATAATATGTACAAACACATACTTCAAATAATTCAAACACTATTACCAAAGAAATTTCAGTTCTCCATAAACCATCAACACCATTGTAAATTGATGGTCTGTTCCCCAAGGACAACTCAATTTGACTATGTATAATATGGCTTAGTGGCTCTGTATAAGCTGTCCAAAAAAGGCCTTTCAAACTGAGGGAAAATCAACATCATGTGTGTATATTCAGACATCGTTTTTCCGCAATGGATTCTATACCATGTATCATTTCTCCCAATCTAAGAACACCAAAAACCATGTATTATTCACTCCTCTCCCATCATGTATTGGGCATTTCCAGACATCCCGAATCGGTTATCCTCTCATAAATCATTGTTTCTAAACCAACATCTTAATCAAAAGAAATAAATTCTAAATGATGATTGAAACCCAATGTTCATCCTTGGTCCTAACAAAATTAATGATTTCAAACACCACATCCGGATGTACATGTTAGACCTATGTAGTAATTTTCCAAACACAACAAATAATATTTCTCCCCATTTTCTTATGCATGAAATAAATCCGCATAGGAATGTTTAATATGAGTCCTACCTCTTGGGTGTGCTCATAGACGATATGAAAATGCAACGTCCATATATATGGGAAATATCCTCATATTGATAATCATTAGAAAATGACATCCATATTGACTCCTATTATCATAGGATACTTAGTGACATTAAAATCTCACATCTCGGGACTATCCATGAAAATCAATTTCCCCTCCATTCATGATCTAGTTTAGACCTATGAAAGGGACCTCCTCACACCCATATTGGGAGAATGACTATAGCTATTAATAATAATATTTATCTTCCAATTCCTTTTTAATGTTCAGGAACTCCCTTTTTCTAACCATATTTTTTTCTTGGAATTTTTTGAATCCCCATAACTATCCTTGGACAACATAAATGGAAGACTAGAGTCTCGAGGAAACCATTGTTGGATTATTCACAATATTCCTTGATGGCCCTACATATGTTTCCAAAAAAATCCCTTCCATCAAAATGGAAATTTTTTGCACATTAGAGTATTTTTTTACCTCAATATCCCATATAAATTTTACATCCCACCTCACTCCCTAGTTATGGAATCCCCTGATTACAGTTTAAATATTTTTCTCCTCTCATTTTTTATAGATGATAAAACATTCCTAGACAGACTACCATGAAAAGGATAAATTGTTTTACCCCTTTCAAAGAGTAAAATGAATTTAAATCATAAGTCTCAAAAATCCAAATTAAATGATTATAAATTAAAAAAATATATATTCCAACTTTTACATAAGGAAAATTCATATTATAGTGGTTTCTCATCAACGGAAAATACAGATTTTCTATTGTTTTTAGGTATCTTTACCTTGACGTGCCACCCACTATGTTCTTATAAAAATAAATCAAATCCAAATTTTTTAAAATTACCTCTCCCTAAAAAATTTATGGTTAGTGACCTAAGGATATTTTTTTTGTTATAAAAAATATACCCTGGTGGATCTTCATAAGTATTCCACACAAAAATAACCATCATTAAATGGAAAATTCATCCTCAGGTGAGGATTTTTTGACATTCGTACAACGGATGGATTCCATTCCCCATATCCTATCCTACATCCAAAATCCACAGTTTCAGGGTTAATAATAAACACCCATTCTTGTATGAAAAATGTTGGGAAAACCATAAGCAATGATTCCAAATTGGGGCCCTCTCCTAAAAATCCATAGTCAAATATGTTTGGCGTAAAACAATAGTAATGTTACTCTAGTTTTTAGGACCCTAAACATCCAAAGATATTTGAAAAATAATCTCTAGGTTGAAACCCCACAATGGGAACACTATAATAATGTTGATTTATAGCTCTATAAACCGATTCCATTCATGGTTGAAGTAAAATATTGGGCAATTTGAGAAATAAAATAGACACAAAATCTTTTTCTGTAGAAACCATGAAAAATGTATCTTAATAAATAGTCAATTTAAACCTAATAAACCCACAACCAATTGGGTTTATAATTTTTTTGGTAATAAAAAAAATAAGTTGTGTTTCTAGAGTTCCTCATGTAACCCCAAAAATAGTAAATCCATTCTTTATTGATTCCATGATTAGATAAAATATTATTGTATTTTATGAATGTTTCATCTTGATTATCCCAGAACATGATTGAAATTGATATATAGTGTTAGTTATCATTTCTTTATTATCAACTATAATTTATTGAAATTATAGGAAAATATAAACTTACCATCAATATAGGGATATAAGGCTTCAATTCCAAAAATAAAAAATGGAATACAATCGACGACATGTAGATTTTACATATGATTATGACATGGTAATTACATGTGTTTTTCAGAAGATTCAAAAAAACAATAATAACACATGGTTCTCACCATCTATGACTCAAAGATGATCATACAAGGTTTCGGTCTCTATAGTTTCAGTAGCCCAAAAATCCTCCACCTTCTCAGATCATCATGTCTGAACTATTCCTCATCCTCCACTAATCATTGATACTCATTAACTACTTCATCAGTTCATGACAAATAATATTTAATGCATTCATGTTCTCTTCAAATATGTCCCACCTCTGGGTGAAGCTACTCAACGGTGGCCCTCTTCCCTTTCATCTCACCATGCCGCTTCATGGTTGTCCCATCATGTTTGATGGATTTATCCATAATAGTATTCCTAGACATGGAATGAAGATTTATAGAATTAGTGGAGAAAATATGATAATCAAGCATGAAAATTCTATCTATATAAGTTAACACATTATTCACTACCTTATTGATACCATAATAATTAAACCATATATACCTGAGAAATGAAAACACATGGTGTAATATGGGAAGCTTCATTGATATGTCTTCAAGAGGGGTTTGGGGGACCGATGTATAGATGTTTCTGAATACATTATGGTATACAGTGTGATGGAAATCCATTCCCTCATAAACTATCATATAATTATACAGAAATGGCGGTGTATATTATATAAATATCTCCACCATAAAGTGTCCATATTCAGTAACCTAAGTGTGAATGGACCACTTGTCCGCTACTTCATTAGTAGAAGATTCTAAAAGAATAATGGAACCATAAGATGATACACATAGTTCTTGTGGTTGTGATCCTGAAAGTAGAATATTAAAATAAGTGGGAATCTAAATCTATAAAATGAAAGATATATTATTTGGGGTGAAAAAATGTCCTTTACATGATGAAAATTTAATATATATGGCATCCATTACGGTACTGACACCTAAAAAATTATTAACTTCACCGTTAGTACAGGAATGAGCCCTTGATACATCTAAAAACAACATTGTCATTGGACCATGCTCTATCGAGTTAATAGATTGTAGAAGATAACACACCGAAGTTGTGTGAGTTGGAATAATTATCAAGGAACTAGGACTGACCATAGACCCTAGATACTCTAGGGACAAGATTACTCCCTCGTCCATTTATGTATCTCATATTGGAATGAGATATATGTGATGAATAGTAGAATCGATTCCGGATGACACCAACTCCATGGGGGAAGAATTCAGTTGATCGGGAATGATCAATCACCCTGGACATGGAATCTACCAAATTTACTCATTTATCTTGGTTTTCCCATCAAGCTCAGCTGACACTTATAACATTGTCCCATCTATCTCTACATGGGTGTGATTAATAAGCTCACCTACATCTTCATCTTATGGTGACCCTAGAAATATTGGGACATATGCCATTTTATTCATAGAAAATGCCCCACTAGGTCTATAGATTCCTCAAAAGTTCTCTATTGGCATGTCATTCATTTCATGTTCAACCACAAACACCATTTATATCTACATTATCTCTAATAAATGAATAAATATAGATATATGTATGATCTCCACCTGATTACTTATCAGGCCTGCACGATGTTGCAAGCACAATGAGAACTCAACAATTATAGTTCTCAATTGGATGGAACGACGAAACTCACATGTTATCGTTGAACATATATGTATTGAAAAATGAGATTCATAGAAGAGATTCATGGTGAGACTTGGAGATGATCTCTTAGAAGGAGCTCATGTTGGGGGTGGAGGCAGATGTTCCAGGGTTGGATCTAGAAAGACAACCTCTAAACATTTCATTATTCTAGGAGAACCCTGTTCACTGACTCCCACATCCAAAGGGATGTTCTCCCTAGATACATTACCCATGGTGGTTTATTTTGAGGAAGTAGTTGCATACTAAATCAATAAATATTCCTATAAGAAAAAGAATAGTGGTTCCCAAAAAAATTAGAGGGACGTCATGAGCAACCATAACTACCTCTTAGAAACTTTCAACCATCACTTCTTTTACATCTATGTATTCTAATCTATAAATCCAATAATGTATATCATTGAACGAGTGGATGCATAATTCCATCTCTATCAAATTCATCATCACCTCATGGGTATTCTCTTATGTTGAAATCGATATGGGATAAATTAAAGACCCCAATCCTATTAGTGTAAAGGATTATTTTTGTATCATTTATTGAATATCCTCATGAGATATTCTTTCCCACATTATATCAAAAGAGTTCCAAGACTCTAGGAATTATATATTCATAAGGATGGATATTTTAGAAATATACACCTTGGGATGTGATCCATGATTAGATAATCATAACCAATTTCTGGGTTCCCCAATCCTACAAGAACCCTCTAGGACCAAGAACCCATGAGGCCATAGGAGTGAACAAGGAATATCTCCCACCCTGGTTTTGGTAACAGTGTCAGTTTCATCAACATCCCCAGAAGAATCACTATCATTTCCATTATCTGTATCAACGTCTTAAATGATCATACTGAGTACTCATAGAGAGTATGAATGGAGGTTTATAGGGATTTTATTTATTTGTCAGGATCCTGAAGAAAGAAATATATTGCCTTATGATTATTATAATAATGGATATTGGGAGGTGTAAATTTATAACCAGGAATAGTATGTGGCAATTCCTTATCCTTCAAGAATATCTACAAAGAATGAGTTAAGTGGGACCTCTTCATGGAGTTCCATTACCTACAAGATATTGTGAATGCAGCTTTAAAAGGGGTAGCTTGATACGCAAAACTAGAACTATTAGTTGGAGGGACTAAACCACAGTCTCGGAAAACATTTTTGGGTAGCTCTGAAACAATGGGATTCTATTGCATGCTTCTCGGTCCTCGAAACTCAGGTATTCTGTACTATTTTACATTGGCCATAGACTTATTTTTACCCTCGATGATGGGAATATATTTTTTCATTTTATTTGTATTCTATAATAAGCTCTAGGTCTCTACAATGTATACGGTATGGGTAATCATGAATCCCATTGATGACTAAGGTTTTATCCGACTTTGGGAATCCTATCGAGTAAACATCATCCGACATTTTGTTGATATCATAAAAATCATATTAGAGTGAGAACTATAGAACCCTGAGAGATGCTTCATCTAAATACAATTAACAATGAAGAAATTTTTTTATGCTGCATATCACTCACAGATAAGTTCCCATTGATATGAGAAACTTGAATGCCTTCTCTCTTGGGGAAACAATATCCTATCTTGAAAAAATCATCGTCATATTTTTCATTCACAAAAAATACCGAAGGGGGAGGTTAATGGTACTCATTGAAATGAACATAGATGTTGAGATTTTCCTTCAATTCCCCTTCACTCCATTCAAACAATATTACACCACATTTTCTTTGGAGGTATAGAAGGATACTTTCTCAATGGACCAGTTTTGGATTGATTAATGAGTTGCCTCCCATATAAGATTCCATCAATAACCAAACAATGGAGAATGAACCTTCCAGTTGGTGTGGTTGTATAAACTCAATAACATGTCTTAAAAAGTGTGAAATTTTCTCAAATAATGAATGCCATGATTAATTCAACTACCATTAGACAATTGAGCATCATAATAATTGTTATGACTCTCACTCTAGTAATACATTCACGCACTCACAGAATCTAGAGACATCGAAACATGGCCAAAAAGACTTCCAATCGGAACGAATGGTAATCATTTGGTTGGATTTTCCATCCTCATTCACATAATTTATCTTCTTATAGGATAGTCATACACGGGATCATTTTTCATTCAAGTATCAGTGGATGGGAAAGCCCTCGGTCTCCATGTGTGACGCTGTTAACCACTTCACTCAGGAAAATCATTATTCCAGTTAGAGAGTAGAATTTAATTCATTGGATGAGGGTATTTATCAATAAAAGGAACATCCACCATAGAAATATGTTTCTATGACAGAGGTGGAGTCCATTCCTTGTTATCCTAAAATGAAGAAGATAGAAAAAATTCAATGTACCTATCACTGACCATGGAAACCTATGAAATCATTCGAAAGACCCAAATACTAATTCTAACTGCCCCATTCTTTACATAAATGATATTGATGTTTGAGATCCACCTTAAAAATAAATATGTAATTATCTATTTATAAAAACTAGTTTTTACCAATGAAACAAAAGCCACATCATATATCCCACACATCATGCATATCGGTTTTGAATTCCTCGTAGATCTGGCGGACCCAAAAGGGTGAGACCCTGTCCAAATAATAAGAGACCCTAGTGTTAATGTCCCATATTCATGTCCACCATTTTTTCTTGTTTTTTTATATTTACCAAAAATTCTATAATAGCAATGAAATTGGTCATATGAACTATATAAGGTTCCCTACATAGAATGAGGTATATATTTTAAAAGAGATTAGACTACAGGGTACTCCCAAATAAATATACCCTTTCTATAATCATTTTCCTGGGGAATGTTTCTATTTTCAAATATCCAAAATGTAGGTTGATTTGTTGAACCAGGCTTATGAATATCCACATCATAGGGTATCCCAATCCCATAAAGAAGAAATCTATCTGAAAATGGATATGTTCTCAGAATAACAGCATGACGTTTTCCAATAAGTGTATGAAGCCTGATAATGATAACAATGTTTTTGAAAAAATTGATCATAACATTACTTATTTAATCAATGGCCAAATGGAAACCCACCACAGTAGAATAATATAGTTGGAAAGGGTCCATTACATTTTTTTATCAAAATTACATGAAAAAAATAGTTTCTATCAAAATCAGTGGAGCCCTAAAAATTGGTCTTCATTCTGACGATTTTCAGAAACCATCAGTCTGCATAACACTAGTCTGCAAAGCAATGGATGGTGATGAAATAGTTCGTGGAATGGATTATCCATAATTAATTCACCCCTATGAATAAGTCAGGTCTCACCTTTTTTAGTGGAAATCTTTTAGTTAAAGGGTGTAATGTTCCAAGTTGCTAGTGATGGTGTTCGCAAAAGAGACAGTACACAAAACTCATACTTGGTCAAGGATTCATGAGAGCACTGGATTTTGTTTAAAAAATGGGTAAAATATACCTTGACACCTATATATTGGTGTTTTCCCCTTTTAAGAGACAACTTGTTCACCAAAAACCAATACAAATCAGGACCAATTTCTACCTAGTAATAGCCTCCTCTTCCTCCCATCATAACCAATTCCAATGGGGGGAATTTTTTGGGTCATTAAAATTCAACAATGAAGAAGAAGATAAATTATCGATTTCACAATGTAATAGAAAATAAATTAAAGGATGATTTAAAAATATATATTTTAGAGATGGTACAAAATTAAAAATGAAGGAACACTGTGAATAATTAACCCTATTGTCGACCATCTCTCCACATGGTGGTCGCCCGGTCCATGAATGCCCCATAAATTAAAACTACCTATGGAAGAGGTTGATCCAGGGTCACCTGTAAATGATGTGAAATTATTTGGTGATTTTGTTGTTATGTCCATACCCAAAAATTATTTCCAACAATATTTTCTCTATCTTGGGGAATGGTGGTGTTGTTGGCTCCAACTAATAAAAAAATTTATTTTTGGATCCATGTAAGGATTTCGGTGGCCAGAATAGCCACTCGCTAACTATGTGATTTTGGAATTTTGAAAAGGTATATTTTGGCATACCATGGATGAACAAATACACTAGTATGAAGTTCCCCTACTAAATTATAAACAGTACTTGAGGGTGGACAATAAGATATATTGATCAATGGAATAACTGGAGGGGAACAAAAGGGATTGACCAAGAGCACTTAAAATGACAGAATCCTTTGACAATTGCACACATGTAAAGCCCACAACATTAAAATATATAGGAGAATATAAACAAAATGGTAGAGGAAAAATCCATCATCTTTTGTTGATATAGTTCCCATCTAGTGAAGAACCAATGGACCCTTTTCAATCCAGCATCGCACAAAGCAAATATCTTTGTAGGAGAAAGCTACCCCATGTAGAAAATTATTACATGGAAGGAAATACTCCTTGTGTATAATCACATTACATGGATGGAACCTATCCCCATATAGGAAAATGTAATGTTGAACAAACCCAGGACTTCATACTACCATGGTTTGAACATGATACCCTTACCCATGTAGTAACATGCTACGTAGAGGGAACCATATCCTGCATAAGAAAAGTTTAATAAGAATAAGGTATCATAAGAAATTCAAATATCTGGTTGCAATCATTCCCTTTGGTTATATAATCACACCTAACCACAATGTGATCCTTCTCAATGTAATTAGGCCATGGTCACTTTCAATGCACCATGAATGTTTTATGGGACCATCGGGTGAATCAAAACACCCTTTTGTGTTTACATACACATGGAAACTCAGGTTCTGACTTTCGTACCCTCACGCAATTCCCATGTTAATGTAATTAAAGGGAACATCTTTCCATTTCCAATGATGAGGGAAAATTTTTTTCATCTTTCCCTTTTCCATGGAACTGAATCAAGGGAGCTCCCCTTAAGGTAAGACATAAGAATTTATTTTAGGAGGTGGTGATATTTCCTTCTTTGCCTCATCATAAGAAATATCTGGATATATCTCGAAAGATTATTATCTTGAATGTGAAAACTATAGAGGAGGTGAGCACAATCAAACCCCCCTTTTTTTCCAGATCCAACATCATCCACTAACGAATCGAATAGGACGTGTGATCTTTAGATCCACTACATCTTGTTTTTTCTCACATTGATCATGTATGAAATGCGAATAGAGGTTTCCAGTAATAACGATACCTACATGATTCTAAAGTAACTCAATTGGGCCTTCTCCACATATATAATCTACAACATCAATCCAAACAGGCCTCCTAGAAGGTATAGGCTGTAATAAAATCCCCTCAAATAGGATGTTTGTATGCGTACACCCCATTAATTTTCCCTAAATGGGCCTCCTCAAAAGTATATTTCCTAGATCAAAATGATCCATGGGGGATTGGATTCTATACAAGATGGGTTACATATGAAACCTACATGTGGTCCAAACCCAACAACTATATCACTATAATACACATTGGTTCATATTATTAGAATTCTCACATCCATCCAGGGTGTGTATATCATTTTCTGGTCCCATCCATATCCACCCGTATTGAATCATATCCCTAGTAATATTATTCCCCCACCTGGGATACCATATATCATTCTGGAATCTTGGGCCACCTCGTAATAATTCTCAATCCATATCATGACTAGGTTCTTTTTTCCATGGCGTTCTTTTTTTCATGATGTTAAACTTCGTGGATGGGTCCATCTCACATGATCATAAAAGGTGGGGTGAAAATTTATGGGTGCACATAACTGTGTGTGTTCTGATTTCTCTCATGAGGATACATAGGAAACATATCTTACGAGTTTGGTCCAAACATCAAAACAATTTCTATCGACCTTGGATGTCAATAATAAATGGAGGGCCTAATTTCCTGGATTAAATTGGAATTGAATCAGTAAATGAACATGGAATCTCTGATATATCTTTAAAGTGGGTCATATTGATCGATAACCTTATATACATACTGATGATTTTAAAACCATATGTTATTACTAAAGAACATACCAATGAGATGTATGTGGACAATTACAAGAGAATGAACTAAGGATTCTTCAATGTATGAACAAGGATTAAATTTATAAGAGAGTCCCATAATATGAAATAGTTTCACCCCAAAAGGTTTATATGTTGTTAAGATCCCATTAAGATGACCAATGTGATTTTTTAAGGGTCATTGACCAATAACCCAATGAGCTCTTTCCTTTGGAATTTACGTCATTGAATCATGGATATAACAGTAGTTGGACGTTTCTAGCTCCACAAACAACACCCATTGAAGACCGTATGAACATCTTATACCCAAAATCATAGATTTCACACCATTAAACCACCTTCAATCATCTTTTAATTCCCCAAATATGCCTTTTTTATTAACAAAATGGTAACATGATGAAAATTTCATGATGATGACCCCTCCATTACAGAATAGATAGGATACATCGCCCATTCCCTATCTGACCATTTTGTTTCTAACCCCGGACCATCTCATCCACCAATAGAAAACCATCTTCTGAATAGACAACTATTATATCCAATGATAGTTAAATTAATATTTTCCCTTTTTTCATTTTTTGATGTAAATGTGACAAAATTTAGCAAATGGTGATTCAGTAATTTTTTAATTTTTTTAAATTTGATGGAAAAATATTAATAATTCCTCATAATTGTGGGAATGAATATTATAAGAGTTGTTATATGATAAACCATTCATATATATAATACCAAAAAACACTTCAATAATGTATTGGGAATGAGATACATATAATATCAACTTTAATCGAGCTGATTGGGAAATCCCAGTTATAAAAATTCATTCAAAAATTGATTTGTCTTAGGAATGAGGAGTTTTATGTTTTAGGGCATCAGGTTTTGTTCATTCTCTTATTTAAATAAAAAACATTCATAACAGATTTCATAGATATATCATTATTCATATGTCAGAGCTTTTTAAGACATCTAATGTGTTCAATCTCCTTTTATATAAAGTATTATTTACTCATTAGGGTAGATAACATCATTAGATGGTTCATTACTATCAAAGAGAATCTATTGGTAGATGAGGGTAAATTTGATCCCATGATGAAAATAATGGGTGGGTAAATTTATGAAGAAGATTGAAAATATTTACCTTCTTAAATATCATGTTATACTTGTGGTACTAGTTGATTATGGTCTTGATCATGTTAAAATATTTGAATATTACATTTTTTATTATATTGAGTTTGAAGAGAAATATATAACTGATCTTGATGAGGAACTAATGGTAACACAAAAGGATGATGTAGACCTCAATTCTATTATGCCCTTTAAACTACATGACTCTCATCCACCGTTACCATCTCAGGAATAATGATTAGATTTTGAGGAACTTGTTGATAATGAAATGATTGTCAATGGTTTTGCAGATAAACCTGAATAATATGGAATAACTGAGTCAAAAGAAGATGCATATAGATTAGATAAATATTTTATGATTGGAATCACTCATAGAAAAATTATACCATATTAACAATATAAGGGTGAAAAATCCCTAAGATTATCAATATTTAGTATGGAATACTCTATGTCTAATTATGATGACAATAAAGGGGGCATTCCACCTTAGGTTGGTGTAATTTCCATCTATTCCAAATGATGGGTGATAGAATGTTACACGATAGTTATGATAGAATATAATAATGTATTTGAATTGTCTATTTCAAGGCCTTATATTATACATTTTTTTATAAAGAATATTTACACATAAAACATCAAATAATATTAAGGAACTCT
This sequence comes from Viscum album, assembly GCA_963277665.1. Classification (NCBI taxonomy): domain Eukaryota; kingdom Viridiplantae; phylum Streptophyta; class Magnoliopsida; order Santalales; family Viscaceae; genus Viscum; species Viscum album. The sequence goes on from OY728159.1 coordinate 1,872,989,531, forward strand.
AGGTTGAGAAAATCACAAAAACTACTAGATCTCTCTCGAAATAATTTCTTAATGTTTAAGGAGAAACATTTGATTAAATTGAATATCAATCATTGTGATCTAATTCTATAGATATTGAAGATTATATATTTGATACTAACTATTCTTATGAACTCTCTCCTTATATACCTAATTTACCCCGTCAATTCCAACCATGTCATTTGTAAAAAAATATGTTATATAATATTTCAAATCAAATCTAATGGTGGTGTTGAAATAACTGTTTTGGATTAAAAATTACATAGAGAAAATTAAAGAAGATAACAACCCAATGATATTGTATTTACTAATTTTTCAACAAAAAGTTATATTTAATATTATAATGAGACATTTGGAGTATAGGATTCAACACTCAAAATCAGATGGTCGAGCATTGAAGGAAAACCGTTCAGACATGGGGTTTATGAAAGACTAAAATTATCTAAATTCAATGTTTCATATTTCTATATATAATGATACACCTCTTAATCATCTTATTCCCTCATATATAAATTATGATGTAATCAGATAACTCATTAAAGATGACGTAGTTTTTTTTTCTGATTTTACAAATCATTATAAACAAGGTTTGAGGGATTTAAAAATCAAGTTGAAATGAATTTAGTGTTTTTTAGAAAAAAACAAATAGGATTGAAGAGAAAGATAAAATATTCATAGAGCTATTGAATTATATAGTTTATAAATTTTACTTAATTTTTAGATGAATTATTTTATTACATAATTGGATAATGATCTAATGGTTCTTCATTTGACCCATGACTTTAAGTCTCAAATTTAAAAAATCAATGTTCTAAATCATGTTCTAGATGGTTTCAAAGAATTATTTTTATTTTCATCAATTGAATATGGATTAAGAGAAGTGAATTATTTTAGAAGGTTACTATAGCCCCTAAATATACATTTTCAAGACATCCATCCTAGTTCAACCCACCATATCTATTACCTCAACCATTTATACTACAACCTCATCAATGAATCCATTTGGATTGTATCATAAAAAACAAGTCCAAAATCTCAGAATAGATTTTTTGTGTCTGATAATATAAGACCATATTATAATATATATTTCAAAACCTACTCTACCAAGAAAACGTGAATCAACCTATAATTCAAGCATAAGGTAGCCTATCAATCAGGATGAGATCATAGATGTGTCTGATTCTGAATTAGATTATAATTCATTATATGAGACCTCTTTTTTCATAATTATTTAAATCCTTTTGATATTATAAAAATTCAATTTTTTCCTTCCATTGAGTGGATTATTTTTATATTCATTTGTCTCATATAATTATTTCCACTCTTATTTTCATTTCATGATGATTTATATTTATTTAATCCCAATAGAGTAAGAAATTTTAAAATTAATTACAAATATTATATATTTGGGAAACATATATTTATGATGTATTTAAATAATTTAATTTTATATATCTTTATAGGTGATAATAGAAATGGATTGATTATTGGATTATTCTAGTACAAACATATATTTTTGAACTAAAATCATCCATATTATGTTTCTAATGATTTTCATGTTTTATTAATGTCGACAAGTTTTTGGCCAAAATTATAAGAATGAGTATGTCATTATGTAACCATGAAAACCAAACATATTTCAAAAGAACCTATTATGTAAATAAATCCAACTAACCATGAATTTCATGTGACCTTATGTATGTTACCACACGTTTTACTCAAACTGACTACATGTACATTCAATTGATCATCCGTTAAATGCGCTAATTTTTTTCATGTCATGAACTGATGGTGTGTTGAAAGATAAGAGACCAAAAATGTATTTAACCTAAAACAAATTGAAGATATAGTAACCACATGAAGTATTCGGAATATTTTATAACCAACCATGTTACCTTGTCATAGGTTTGTATAATTTTTCCTATTTTTTTAATAGACCAAGTGTATAAATTATAGTGACCACATGAAAAAGGAACCTACCACATGAATAGATGATCTTAGCGTAGAAGTGATGTACCAACCACATAAATAAATAATATGAATGTAAGAATATATTATGTGACCACCATCATAATGCAACCCCAACTATTTCAAATGGCCATGTAAACTGACTATGTGATGTAACCACGAACCAAAGTAACTATGCATTTATTGATGACTAGATAACCATTTATATCATAACGAGTGGTGTATTTTCAATTATCTTATAGTTATTCATTGTAAAATTAATTATAGAACTAGTTCATTTATGAATACAATAAGTATGCTGGTAAAATAATGAGTATCCTTCAATGGATCATTTAATGAAAAGATGTCTTTAAATATACAGAGCCTCTTTTGTACAATTATAGATGAAAAATCCACAAATTTCTAGGATAAAGACTAATATTACACACTATATCATTAAAAATTTATTGAAAAACAATTCTTCTATTATATCCATGAAAACACAGTTGATCCATTTCAAAGAAATTAATATAGACATTTTTTCAACCTATGATAATTAAACAATGTTTTATCAAGTGTTTTTTATTTTTTTACTTTTCTATTTTTTATAGCATACATTTTCTGAAATTTTTTATTCATTTATTATTCAATATTTATTATTGAGATCTAAACACTCTCTAATATATTATTTTACATGTATAATCCCACATTGAACAATGGAAAAGTTGGTGTATAGATTGTATTTCCTACGTGAATTTGTTTATAAAATGATAGATATAGGTATTTCATTCGTTAATCTCTTAATAAACTACTTTTAAGTTGACTATTTCAATGTGAAGGGGACTATGTATCGGCATGAGACTGGAACAATTATTTTTATTCCACTTTGTGTTGTATAGCATATTATTCCTCAATTTTAAAACAAATAATTTTTAGATTTCAAAAATATAGTAAAAAACACAACATTTATAGTTAACATAATTTTTTCATTAATTTATAATTTTTGATAAGACTAAATATATTTGAAATGTTAAAATAGTTTTACATTTTTTTAACTATGTTGTTACCCAACATATGATAATTTTCTATGAAGATAATATTATATATTTAAATGAGTTTAGTTACCTGGGATATATTTTTTAATTGTGGATTTTTAAATCTAATTTAATATAAATATTAATTAGAATCTCAATTCAACCCACTTTATTTTTACACTATGACCAAAAGCATGATATGAACTGATAATGTATTCTTCAACCACTAGATGTACTATCTAAGTCCCCATTCAGATTGATATCTATCAATTCCTTACCAAAAACATATTAAATTATTATTGAGTATCCAATGTGGATCAATATGATCATGGAATTCAGATTCTGTCATGAAATCATTATCCAGATCTAAAATATATTAATTTTTAATTATTCAATCTAGATATTGGAAGAAGGTGGCAGATACACTCTATATAGACACCTGAATTGACCCATGAATCTATAAAGATGGTAGGTATCAAAAATTACATATGTTTTACTTATACTATCTAAAAACCATCCTAAGAAAACATTCTGAATAACATTCTTCTATATTTACATTACCGTTATCAATAAATATCACATAGGTTATGTCACTGTATGTGATAGAGATGAAATGAATGTCATTCCTCAATATTTTTGGTATTTCATTAATGAAAAGTAAATTTATAAAAAATCTAAAATTCTGATTTGTTTGGGGAGACCATAATAATATGGAATTTTAATAAGATTATATAACTCATAACATCAGAAGTATTATTCTATCCAACAATTCAAGAACAAAGGCAATAAAAAAATTCATTAGAAGGATCTCCATTATTGTATGTATCCCAACATGTGATAATTTTGTTTTAGAACTATCACCAAAAAATTGATTGGATGGACTTGTGCTAGAAGATCTACCATCAACAAAAAAAATAACATTATCACATATGTAGGGATCCCCATTCGGAATAAAACACAATCTCATAATTATAGATAGAAACCGTATTAGTTAATGGTAAAGGGAAAATTTTCCTAATTTGCATACCCCTGATAGTAGAATTGGTGTACCTGCAAAATTTCACAATATGAGTCCTTAACAGTCATAGTTTGATTAATATAGATAATGTTATTGTGTCCGACACTTGAATTTTCCATATATGGTTAGATGAAGGAGTCCAGAAATTCCATGAAAGGTATTATCTAATAAAGAATAAGATCCTTGCCCAACATGTTATCCATTGTAAATAGTAGATCCATCTCTATGGGAGTGGGTTTTAATATATTCTCATAAAAATTAGTTGTTGAAAGGAATTAAACCTACCATGGATCCGAAAATTACGCACTAATTGGATATCTTATACATAATCTCCTCACAATATGGATTATGTGGAATGTATATGTACCTAAACTATAATTCCTTAATTACTCAATGAGAAGCATTGTTGTCATTAACCAATAAAATGGATGATAATTATACTCTTTTATTTTTTAATTTATCCCATATATTTGAAAAAATAAAAAAAACTACTATTCACTTACAATTTCTAATCATATTCAAAAATACTCTACCACTATGGCATAAATCTAACTTCAATAGCCACCCTTCATTGGCATTTTCCATAGAAGATGCTAAGAACGATGAATTAATTTTGGGAAATAGGAAAATTATGTTGATCTTCAGTATCATGATTATGTGGAAAGTTTTTCAGGATACATACAATCCCTTTGAGTTCCTATAGAACATGTTAGACCTTATAATACATGATTTCCCTAATATCATCTAGATTGGATTTGAACTGCACTAATTGATTGTTATTTTTTGTTATAGATATCAATATTTCATCTCCATGGCCAATGATATATATGTCTAGTCCTTAAAATGATAGATAGTATTGAAATTTTGGGGTGAGAAGCATATTCATGTCTTCATTAGGATAAATGGTGTGTTTTCAAGGGATTGTTTTGAAATTCTATGAAATAAATGTTCTCCTTTATGTCATAGATATCAAATTTAAAATATAGGTAGGATGTGATCTATTAATTCCTACTTATTGATCATGTATGCACAATATTACCTTCACAAATACAAAATGATATTCAAGTTTTTAATGTATATACCCCCACAAAGGGACTATTCAGATACCTCCTAGAGATCATACACAATATAATATGTTGTACAATCACTACATGGAAATGAAAATATAATCAATCAAAAACACTGATACTTGAATGCCACATTTTTACATAGTGAGTGAAATTTCCTCAATATAAGCATGAAATATTTTCTATTTAATCATGTTTGATTGTAGTTTTAACCACATGGATTCACCAAAAACAACATCAAAATGAGCAAAGAATAGCGATACAACATTGGATTTTAAAATAAACCCTAAATATTTGGTGAAAATAAAGAGACAATGTGAAATAATTAAGTCATTTATCACCCTCAAGGATGTTATCAATTCATGAGGGAAGTGTCCAAATATTTGTGTGTGGATATTCATTCACATAGAAAATAAAATCATCCATGAATGAAAAGGTAAATATATTAGGAAGTTTAACTATTTATATGATAGTCTATTGATCATTTTCTTCCCATCATGTTCCCTAAATGGACGCCTTACTCCTCACCATAGGTAACAAGGGCCTCTAAAGAGACTTAAAAATAATAACACATGATTATACATAATAGGTTGAAAAAAATCCCTCTTTGAAATGTTAAAAATTTATTCATAGAGATACATTTATTTATTCTCATGAGATTCAAATTTTATAACAACTACAATGGATTCTCAATATGTGAAGTGGGAAGCCTTTATTTGATCATATGCCTCCCAAGTGATTCAATGGTGTGAACCTAATTGACCACCCAGGAACCATATGGCCAAAATCCATCCATATGGGATAAATGTGAGATGATATGATGGGATTAAAATCACCATATACCATAATGTAATGTTAGTTTATTACCCTTATCAACCATGTGATATATTACTGGCCATGTAGTTCCAGGATGCACATCTCTTCAACCACCAAAATACGTGGCATAACCTACATTACAAGGATTATTGTCGAGGGATCTACACCCTCACAGACTCCCTACTACATATTTGTCTGTTTTTGGAGAATTATTAGTAATTAATTTAATATAAATACATAGGTATTATTTTATAGAAGGAAATAACTGAATATGAGAAAGAGAGTGAAAGAAGAGTTATTGGTGAAACCTCGAGGCTCTTTTCGATTCCCCAAAAAAAGTATTAGGTCATCTCATCAGTGAATCCTTTTTTGGGATGGTCTAGTTGTAGACCATGTATGTGTATCTTTTCTCATATGTGTACTATTATTATAGACATAAAGTTATATCCACTTTAAATGACTATTAAAATAAAAATACATTCCGCTACACATATCCCAAGTTTGACAACCCTTTGAAATGACATAACCATGTTGACCTACCTACCATGTGATGTCACTAAAAAATTAGAATATAACATGATTACCTACCACTCAAGATAATACCCATAAAAATTAAATCAGTAGAAAAATTAATTTCTTAAGGTTATTGAGTGGGTCTTCCCTCAACACATATAAAAATTGCATAAAATGGTTTCTATCATGCACATAGTATTCAAAATTGTACACATTGTGTGTCTAAAACACCAGATGACTTACTTTACTGGTGTTTAATCCCTCTTTAACTGATGACTCAACACCTGGTATTCAGTTAGAATATTGCGCATATTATCAATGAAAACCTCCAAAATAGCCCTATTGTTTACTCTTAAAATGTCACCATATTTCAATGATCTGGCTTTGAGGCATGCCGAAGTTACCCACCATTGATAATATATTCGTCTGATAAAATGTTTCCCTAGTTTATGAACACTAATTAATATTTCTATAAATTATTTTTAAAAAATGTATTACATCAATATATAGGGTCCACAACATATGTATTCTAGTGATACCATATTTTTGAAATACAACTTAAGTTAGAAAACCACATTCTGAATTACATTGTCTTGAGTTTGTAGAGGATCCCTAATTTTATTACAAAAATAGGGAGGAAAATAGAGCCAATATAAGACCTACATTCACCATTATAATCACCCAATATAGTGTGGTACTATTTTATCCCTCCCTCCTTGTCAATATTGAGTATGACTAATCATTGAGCTTCAAACTAGGTGTCTGCACAAAATCTCACTCCCTTCCCCTAATTCATGTATTTGTTTAATAATTTATGGGAAATCAAAAATGCACTAGCCTATATGAATTCAATATTTTTACACATTTCATGAAACAGATGTCATTATAACATGATGTTAATCAAAATCTTCATCTTACAAGTCACATGATCAATATATACATGATATCATCTTTAACACATGATGTTATAATATATGATCTTGTTCGACTAGTAAACTATAAATAACAAACATAAATCTACATGGTATTTGATTCCTATAAAATTTAATACATAGAGTGCCTATAAAAGGTCCCATCCAAAAATCAAAAAGCATTAATTTTATCCTCATGGGTAAATATTCCCTATGAATCCACCTATGTACTTCCTCCTTGAGTCACATTCCTAGTGAGGTCGAACATCCCATTCACCCGAGCCGTATTCCATATGAATCCTTCCTATTGGTTAACATTCCCATGAAACCATACCTTATATAGTGGGATTTATTTCATCCATTTATCTCCATATTTCCTTTAATATTCTAGATTACCTATGATACCACATTCATGCTAACAAATCCAATACCATGCCTCACATGACCATATTATTTGTGAACATAACCAATCATCATTGGGTTATATTTCATTAAAGATCAACCCAACATGGATACTCATTCATAAGTATCACACCAAACATATCTACGAATTATAACCCTAGTCATCATGACCACTCAATGTTAAACAACATGGTTTAATTCTTATAACATGATCATACAATTATTTAATTCCCAATTAAGTGACACTAAACTATATGGGTTCTTATTCAATTAATAAGAATATATAATAATCCATCTTTATGGGAATGGTCCACATACTAACAATACATACCACCTCCCATAGATAGTGATAAGATTCTAAGTGCTCATATTTATATATTTAAACAATAGTTCATTATAATAAAGCATCACTAATTAGTGAGGAAAATTTATGGACAACCTTAAATATATATACAGGATCACATGAAGACATGTTGATGACTAACCATTAGGTCATGGGTTACCGGTAACACATTGATATTTGGGATGATACAAAAATATAAATTAAATCTATAAGTGAGTCCAAGAGTATGCAAGAATTACCTAAAAAGGTGGGATAATCCAAACCACTCATCCTCTTATTTTACACACATATTATGTTGTCACTATTAATATCATTATGTCACCTGTATTTAGAAGGAATGTTCCCCCAAAAACATAACAAATAGATCCCTGTAATGTGAGTCGAACATCAAAAATAAACATTTAAATAAATATCTATGGAAGTTGAATGAACTGACTGATCTCAAACACTTAGTAAGGGAAAAAATATCAAATATTTATAATGATTTTGGTTATAATAAAGTTTGAAACCATGATCATGTGATAAATATCAAATTTAATAGAACATGGAATCCTAATAGTTTTCTATAAAGAATAATATAATGATATATTACATCAAGTATCATGAATACACCATAACATAATAATTTGAATACATGAGTCAATAATCATAAAACATGGAGCCCAACTTTAAAATGTGGAAGAAAATTGAATTGTGGAATAAAAAAAATAAAAAAATCATTAAATTGTGAACACAAATACCCAAAATCATTTCCACTCCAATTTTTATGAGAATAGATAATAGTTGAAATACCCTTTTATAAATATATAAACATTGTAATGATAATCATGTCCATGCATATGTGAGAAAAACCAGTTATGAACCAACAAAACACTATCATCTCATGACATAAGAAGATCCACCCAATGCATTAGTGAGACATAATGGACTCACCTATACCAAAATGATAATCTATTAATATGTATATAACATGATATAAATTATACCAAATATCATAATAAAACCATGGGATAATAAATGGATTAATATAAATTCCAAAAGGTATAACATAAGATGACATCAAGAGTATATTATTTGATACATAAAATTCAATATCCAATTTTATAAATAAAATCATTTAATGGATGGTCATGAACAATACTCTATAATAGGATGACCCATTAGAGGTAGAGGAAAATTGAAGGGAATGAGTATTAATAATTATTTTGTAACATGGTTTTAAACATAGACATAAATGTTACATGAAAAACCATTTTATGTGGGTTAAAATAGGAAATTGAGAAAATTAATTTTAAAAGAATTAAAAATATTTATCCTCAGAAAGGAAATGATGTGAAAGTAATAAATGTGGAGTGGAAGATAAAAATATAAATAAAAAAGGTGTAATAATTTTTTTTATTAATTTAAAATATTAAACTTCTTTCTTAAAATTAATGCATCATAAAAAATTGGAATTGAAGTTACATTGGAAAACAAATAACCATGATGTCGAAGATTAATTAATAAATATAGGTATAAAATTCCTAATATGAACTAATTTTGTAAATGTTAATAATTAGATTGTAATAAAATTTATTCAATTATACTAAAAAAACACCCATGTAGAAATACTTCATAATATTCCTTCTAAATGTTTTTAGAGAATGCATTTTATTTTTTAAAATGACCTTAAATAATCCTTGCTATATATATATGAACATTTATAAATCATTACAATGAATATAGTCATTGGAGTTAAAGAATAATTGGAATGGATTGAAATTATTATTAAAAACATAATATTTTTAAATAGAATGAAATACATGAATTTCATATAATAATGTTACTTTTTGGTACCAATATTTATTTGGTTTGTTCATAATTTTTTAACCATTATTGTGTTATTATGTTGGTTTTTAGTAATATTTGGTGTTTTTTGGGCATGTTCACAGTAAGGCCTAACCTTGAGACACTTAGAAGAGAGTTTCAATATTTGTTTGGTTTGGGATAATTTTGTTTCAACCATTTTGTTCTCTATTAACAAAATAATGTGACTTCCCTAGTGTATAGAAGCAATAGCATTATTTTCCAAATCATTCAACTGAATCGGGATATGATAAATAATTAATAAAAAATTATTTTATGAACACAAAATATCTTTCATTAACCCGATTCTTCCTACTATTGCATAGTATCTCATCTATTGGGATTTCATTTGGATATTTTGGAGATCCCAAGCCTTATGGTTTGTGAATATTACATATCTTGAGGCATTTGATCTCAGAAACACATGGTAAGTTCACACTATTCATTATTCTTCATAATTCATCTAAAGCATCAATATTTTTCTTGATAGGGACTATAGATCTAGGATATTATGACCATATATATGTGTTGTTTTTTGATCTATTGGATAATTTATAGATACATGTGAATAAAGGAAGGATGATATCATATTTACTTATATTTTTATAAACTCATTCGAGAAATATCATGGTAAGTGGTCTTCATTGTTGTCACGAACCGTCCTCGGGGCCCGTGTCGTGACTACCCCAAACCTGCCTTCCATAGGCCAGGGGCTAGCGACTAGCACGAAGGTGTAAATTCTCGATAAAAAGGGAAGGCATTGCCTTTGTAAAGTAAGAAAACACCACAGAGCAAACAAGCAGTAGAAGTAAACACTAAGTAAAAACAGAGTACAATAGTAAGTGCAGAAAAGTAAGTGGGCCAGAATACAAACCCAAACTGAAAGTAAAGTACAACTCGAAAGGGAAAACAACAACTGAAAAGTAAGCCGTATCGTCGTGTTGTCCACTGGAAATCCCACTTGAAGGGTTGGTACAGATAGCCTCCACTACTCCTCGGGTCCAACCGACCACTCCGAGTACGTCCAGCCCAGTGGTCCACCTCCAGTTTCCGTCCTACTCCGTAAGCCTCAACCACGATCAAGGTTATCCGTCGTCTGCAACCAACACAATGTAGTGCGGGCATAGCCCATGTAGGGGTGAGTATAAACTACTCAGTAGTGACCCCGAGAACCCTGAATGTCTCCCAAAATCCACAACGGGAAGATGCAATCACGAAGTAACATATGACACCTCTTAGGTATATGCCCATATATATACCTAAGTCATCAATTCTCGTTCGGCTCCAAAATCCAAGCCCCATGTACAACCCAGTCCACATAGGAAAGCAAGTCGTAAATCCACATAGGATAGCACAACACAATCCACTATGGAAAGAAAAACATAAATCCACATAGGATAACACAACAAAATCCACATAGGAAAGAAAAACAGGATTCAGCTCACATAGGTATATTTCTTCGTATGACGATAGAGATGATCAGATATATCCACGGATTCAACTAAGTCATTAGACCCACAAAGTATTGATAGGTACAAAACCCTGCAATGACCCAGGAAGGGTCTGACCCACACATGATCGATAGATAAATAACCCCAGCAATGACCGAGGAAGGGTCTGACCCACACATGATCGATAGTTAACTAACCCCCGCAATGACCCAGGAAGGGTCTGACCCACACAGGATCGATAGGTAACTAACCCCCGCAAAGACCCACACAGGATCAGACCCACACAGGATCTGTAAGCGCAGGCTCACACAGAACCGCTGAGCGCTGACCCACATAGGATCAGACCCACACAGGATCGGTAGCACTGATCCACGTAGGATCGATGAGTTCTGTAGTCGTCCCCGTCGAATCCACTGAGGATCTCTGTACAGTCATCGTCGTCGTCGTCATAGTCGCGAATGCATCCAGCTCTAGGGTTCCCGCACAAAGCAAGATTTCTCGGGAGGGTCCACTCCACGAGCCAAGGGGATGATACATCAACTGACACATATTCCAGAGTTGATGTATCCAAATGTTCTGTATCGTCAACAGGAACTCAACGTCACAGACGACACATCAATCGGACGCCCGGTCTGAGAGTTATTGGCCTTTTCGTTCCTGGGGCCCGGTTAGTTTTTAAGGCAAAACCAACCTGACCATACTCCACCTGCATCCAAACCTCGGGTGGAGTAATCCAAAAGATCCGTCTCACTAAGGGGAACCGCACAAAATCGACGGCAAGTCAATCGGACGTCCGGAGCTTAAGATATGAGTGTTTCCGCTCCAAGGGCCCGGTTGGTTTCGTGTACGAACCAACCCGGCCGAACCCAAAGTATTACTAACCCTGGAACGTAATATACTGAAACGACCGTCTCGATCCAAGGATCGCATCGCCTATGGTGGTGCGTCGATCGGAGGTCTGAAGCCCGAGATATGGGCAAAAGTCAAAAAAGGTTCCGAAAACGGGGGTTTCGGGCCCGGACCGACCTGGCCCGAGACCCCCTGGGTCAGCCCGGTGTGGCGCGGAACGGCCCGGTGGCCCGGCGCGCGGCGCCAGAGGGCTCGGCCGAATGGCCAAGCCGTTCGACTTTTGCGGGGGGGGGGGGGGGGGGGGGGGGGTTGCCCCCCTTAATGGGGGCCGCTAGCTTCGTCGGCCGGGGGTTTGAACCCCCGGCTCCTCTCCTGCCCGTCCAGCCCGCCCCGGCCTGCCGGTTTCTGCCACACCGGGACCGGCGTCGGCCGATCCCTTCCCTGCTCCGACACCGGTGGCCCGGAACCGACCGCCAGTCACCCTGCTCCGCCGCGGCCCGGAACCGGCCGCGGCTTGGTTCGTCCGGCGCGGCGCGACAACACCACACCCCTCCACCGCGACCCCTCTCCAGCCACGGTGTCTTCGGTTTTCTCCGATGCGGCGCGACGGAGTCATGTCCTTGTTCGATTTCACGACACGGCACGACGGCACTGCAAATTCTTTGCCGCACGATTCCGAGTGGTGCGTCGGCACCATGCCAATCCGTTCCAATCCACAATACAACCAAAAATGATAAAGGAGGTGGGTCGGCCGTGTTTGTGCGGTCCAGCCCCCCTCTCGTTAATCGATAACATTTGGTCATATTACACGAAGAACGTCAAAGTAATATTCATGAAAAAAATAAAATAAACAAACCCCTACCTCGAGCGTAGCTTGAACGGAGGTTCGTTGAACGATGATTCGTCACAGAAAAAGACGGCGTGGAAGGAGATGTTGCTGAAGGAGACGTCACGGAAGAAGACGTCGTGGAAGAACCGTCGCGGTCTACGGCGTCGCGTAGTCGGTCTCCGAGGACTCGGTGTTATTCGATGGAGTCCGATGTGTTCTTCATGTTCTTCATCTATGATGAAGAAGTTCCTCAATCCTTAGCCTTTTCCACCCCAAGACACCACCACAAGAAACTAACTCAAAATAAATTAAGCCCTCGCATAATATATTACCTAGACATGAGTTTGAAATTCAAACCTACACACACATTAAACTCACACCATTAATAACATATGTTATTAATACTTATGTTATCAAAATTAAAAGGTGATTTTTGGGGGGTTGAAGAATATGAAGGGGTGGGGTTCGTGTGGGCCCCATCACCCTCATAACCTCCCTTGGGAAGTTGGGTAGTTACCCAACTTCCACCCAAAGCCTTAAACCACTTAATGAAAATAAAAATTGTAGTTAAAATATTAATTAAAATTCCACAATTTTTATCAACTTCTCTCGTAAAAATGAAACTCCGGAACAGGTGTTCTTAAGAAATTACTGGCGCTGCGGTTCCATAGGTGCCCTCAGAATTTGATTCCGAGAACTGATACAAAAGATAGGAATTCCCGCTCGTTCGTTCACTGAACGTACCTGAGCTAAACTTCGGATAGAAATTTCGGGAACACCGGGCCTCAGAATCAAGTGCCTTCATAAGCTGCGTTCTTGTAAAATCCCAATGAAAATTAAGAAAAAAATTTCCTTGAATTTTACGAGTCTTTACATTACTCCCACCTCAGGGCTTTACGTCCCCGTAAAGAAACATCATATGCTAGGGAAACAAATGTGTGTACTGAGCACACATCTGAGCCTCCCACGCCCAAGTGCTCTCCTGGAGGTTCCTGTGCTGCCATCTAATGCGCACTAGAGGAATCGACTGTCCACGTAGGACCCACTTCTGTCGATGCTCGATCTCCACAGGAACCTCCGTAAAATTCTCCCCATCATCAACGTCAAGCTCCCCAAGGTCAATGATATGCGTCGGGTCGTGCATGTATCTCCTCAGCTAATATACGTGGAAGACGTCGTGCACCTCGTGCAACTGAGGTGGTAGAGCCAGGCGATAAGCCAGCTCGCCAATCCTGCTGAGGACCTTGAATGGTCCGATGAAGTGTGGAGACAACTTGCCGCCCCGGCCAAATCTCCGTAATCCATGTCGATGTGAGACATGCAAGAAGACATGGTCGCCATCCTCGAACTCTAGTGGCCTCCTCCTCCTGTCAGCATAAGACTTCTGCCGGCTCTGAGCTGTCCACATCTGCTCCTGGATGACCTGGACCTTCTCTGTCGTGGCCTGGACCATCTCTGGTCCCACAAGTGCTGACTCCCCAGGGTCTGTCTAGTACAAAGGATATCTGCAAGGTCGGCCGTACAACGCGTCGTATGGTGCCATCCAGATGGAGGAGTGGTAACTGTTGTTGTACGCAAACTCTACCAATGGTAGGTGGTCCTCCCAGATGCGACCAAAGTCGAGGACACTTGAACGCAGCATGTCCTCGAGAGTCTGAATGGTCCTCTCCGTCTGACCATCTGTCTGAGGGTGAAAGGCAGTGCTTAGACGTAGCTGCGTCCTGAACGCCTCCTGCAACCCCTTCCAAAGCCGAGAAGTAAAGAAAGCATCTCGATCAGATATGATGGATGATGGCACACCGTGAAGCCGTCCAATCTCCTGAACGTAGAGACGTCCCAAGATCTCCACTGAGCCCTGCTCTCTGATGGGTAAGAAGTGATCCGACTTGTTGAGTCGGTCGAAAATCACCCAAATGGAGTCATGACCTCTGGAAGTGTGTGGAAGTCCAATCATGATGTCCATAGATGTCCCGTCCCACTTCCACTTCAGGACCTCAAAGGGGTGTACCAATCCTGCTGGTACCTGGTGCTCCGCCTTCACCTGCTGGCAGGTGAGACATCGAGAAACGAACTCTGCCACAACCTTCATCATGCCCGGACACCAGTGTTGTCGTCTGAGATCCTGGTACATCTTCGCCACTCCAGGATGTACCACCAAAGGAGAAGTGTGAAACCCTCTCAGCACCTCCTCCCGTAAGGCAACTGGTACCAAGGTACGTCCTCTGAAATCTATGTCATGCTCTGATCCAAGGGAGAAACCATCAGGTGCCTATCCTGAGGATATCTGTGAACGCCGTGTCTCACAGTTAGCGTCCCCACGCTGTGCCTCTCTTACCCGCTGTAGTAGTGGAGGGATGACTATGAGAGACTGAAGGAAGGCTACTCCATCTCTATCCACGAAGGATATCTGCAAGAGGCTAGCTGCTCTGTCGCCTCCTCATGTAGTTGAATGCCCGTCCTCCTGCTAAGAGCATCGGCTACCACGTTACCCTTCCCAGGAGTATAGACTATCTCAAATTAATAGTCCTGGAGGAACTCTAGTCATCTCCACTATCTCTGATTCAGGTCCATCTGAGAGAAGATGTATCTGAGACTTTTATGGTCATAAAAGACTGTAAAGCCCTCGCCCATCAAGTAGTGTCGCCATGTCTTCAGAGTGAAGACCACTACTGCTAACTCCAGGTCATGGGTAGCGTAGTTCTGCTCATTCGGCCTCAACTGACGTGATCCATAGGCGATCACTGCCCGCTCCTGCATCAGGACACATCCGAGTCAGGTCCCTGATGCATCATAGTAGACTACGTACCCTACTACCTCCTCTGGAAACCTCAAGTTAGGGGCACTGGTCAATCTTTGACTCAGCTCCTGGAAGCTCTGCTGACATCTGTCTGACCACACGAAGGGTTTCCCCTTCCTTCTTAACGTTCTGCAATGCTGCAAAGATTTCTCCATTGCCGAAAAGAGAAATACAGTCTCATCCCCTGGATGAACCACATTCCTTGCCTAATACAGTCAATCCTGTCATGATTAGTTAATTCATGTCATTGATGACATCATAAGGCCCCGACGCTGCTACCAAGAGATCCAACCGTTACTCTCGCCTCCAAGGGTTGAGTCACACTGGCGGCCTTAGTGTGTGGTCACTGGGTCTCCTCCAGTAATAATTTCTCAAGTGAGGGTCAAGTCAACAATTTTTAACCGGCACCTCAAAGTAATAACAAACAAAATACAAGAAAGAAAACGTCACCATTGCAAGTGTCTTTTATTACTTCAACTCAAAGTACAAGGACACAAGACAACAAAAAATACGATGCTAGAGGCATTATGGGCAAAGGACTCTATGCCTGGAGCTAGTCCCACACTAGTCCACCCGCTTATAGAGCTCCATGATCATAAGCATGAACTGACTAAGGCTGTGCTCTCCCCTAAGGTCAGGGTGGACCTCCTGGTGGTGGTGGTGGTAGAGCCTCAAAACGTCGTCCACCACATGCCTCTCGACCAGCTCCTCGGCCTCGTCCACCTGCTCCCTACGGACCGCCACTGTCGAACCTCTGCCTCTGCCTAGGTGGTTCCTCAACTGTCTGCTGCTCCTCTGGATGTCGTGTCGGGTAACCACGAGCCATGTGGCCCTACCTGCCGCATGCATAGAACAGTCTTCCTCTCATAAGACTGGTTCTGTTGTGTGTGCCCCGCACCTCTGAGCCAGTAACCTGTGGTCGTCCGCCCGTTGGCCTGGCCCGCTTGGACCTTTACGACATCTGTCTACGGCTGGCTGCAGAAGTTTCCGCCACGTGTCGCCCTGCAGTAGGTCTCGCCGCTGGTGTAGACTCAGCAAGAAACCTCTCGATGAGAAGAGCTCACTCCAGTACTCCTGCCTGAGTCAGAATGATGAGGGAGATCAGCGATGCCCTAATATCATGCCTCAATCCCTGCTCAAAGGTCTGGGCCCAGAAGAATGAGTCCCATACCATGTCAGTCGAGTAGCGCGAGAGATCAGTAAATCTCGTCGAGTACTGGGCAACTGTCAAGCTGCCATGCCGTAGCTGAAGAAGCTCCTGGATGCGCACCGCACGGAGGGTGGCTGGGACGAACTCCAAGAGGAAGAGGCTCTCAAAGTCCGTCCAGAGAAGAGATGCCTCAACGTGCACATGGAGCATAAAGATCCACCATCGGCCCGCTGCCGCGTGCAGTAGGCTCGCTGCGAGGATCACCATGAGGTCTGTTGGTGTCCTCACTAACCGAAAAACTCGTACCACTGCCTCCAGCCAGTCCTCGGCTGCCTGGGGGTTCGTCTCCCCGCGGAACCTGGGCGGTCGCTGGCGCTAGAACTCATGCAATGCACTAAGGCGATGCGCATCGTCAGCGGCTGGGGCTGGAAGAATCGGTGGCTCGGTGGGTAAAGGTACCGCCAGTGCCTCAGCTGTCAAAGGGCCATGCACCGAGGCCACGTCGCTCGGTGGGCTGTCATCACGTACAACTCTCGGAACCGTAGTTGACTACCATCGTGGCGCCATCCTGAAAAAGAAACAGGTGCGCCACGGTCAGAACAGTATACTTGGTGATCTGAAACAAATTAATCACATAGAAAACATGAAAACGCACATGCAATCAATGTTTTCGTGAATTAAGTCGGAAATCAGAAGTCAGGGTCCTGGTGTACGGATACGTCGGCCGCCACACCAACACCAGACTCCCTGGACTGATTACCACACCCAATACGCTTAACACTATTTCTTCACATAGAAAAAGATCATAGTCTCATGTTCTGTGGTAGACCCAACCTCCCTCTGATACCAATTTGTCACAACCCGTCATTGGGGCCCATGCCGTGACTACCCCAAGCCCACCTTCCAAAGGCCATGGGCGGGCGACTAGAACCATGGCGTAAATTCCCGATAAAAACGGAAGACATTGCCTTTGTAAATTAAGAAAACACCACAGAGCAAGCAAGAAGTAGAAGTAAACACTAAGTAAAAACAGAGTACAATAGTAAGTGTGGAAAAGTAAGTGGGCCAGAATACAAACCCAAACTGAAAGTAAAGTACAACTCGAAAGGGAAATCATCAACTGAAAAGTAAGCCACAGCGTCGTGCTGTCCACTAGAAATCCCACCTGAAGGGTGGGTACAGATATACTCCACTGCTCCTCGGGTCCAACCGACCGCTTCGAGTACGTCCCGCCCAGTGGTCCACCTCCAGGTACAGTTCTACTCCGCAAGCCTCAACCACAATTAGAGTTATCCGTCATCTGCAACCAACACAACGTAGTGCAGGCATAGCCCGTGCAGGGGTGAGTATAAGCTACTCAGTAGGGACCCCGAGACCCCCGAAGGTCTCCCAAAATACACAAGGGAATGATACAATCACGAGTTAACATACGACAATGCTTAGGTATATGCCCATAAATATACCTAAGTCATCAATTCTCGTTCGGATCCAACATCCGAGCCCCATGTACAACCCAGTCCACACAGGAAATCAAGTCGTAAATCCACATAGGATAGCACAACACAATCCCCAGAGGAATGAAAAACATAAATCCACACAAGATAACACAAAACAATCCACATAAGAAAAAAAACAGGATTCAGCTCACACAAGTATACTTCTTCATATGATGATAGAGATGATCAGATATATCACCTGATTCATCTAAGTCGTCGGACCCACAAAGGATCGATAGGTACTAACCCCCTCAATGACCCAGGAAGGGTCTGACCCACACAGGATCGATAGGTAACTAACCCCCACAATGACCCAGGAAGGGTCTGACCCGCACAGGATCGATAGATAACTGACCCCCGCAAAGACCCACATAGGATTAGACCCATACAGGATCGGTAGCACTGATCCACGTAGGATCGTTGAGTGCTGTAGTCATCGCCATCAAATCCACTGAGGATCTCTGTACAGTCGTCTTCGTCGTCATAGTCTCGAACACAACCAGCTCTAGGGTTCCCGCACACAACAAGCTTTCTCAAGAGGGTACGCTCCATGAGCCAAGGGGCTGATACATCAACTAACACATAGTCAAGAGTTGATGTATCCAAAAGTTATGTATCGTCAACAGGAACTCAACGTCGCAGACGGTGAGTCAATCGGACGCCCGGTCTAAGAGTTATTGGCTTTTTCATTCTAGGGGCCCGGTTGGTTTTTAAGGCAAAACCAACCCGACCGTACTCCACATATGTCCAAACCTCTGGTGGAGTAATCCAAAAGATCTGTCTCAATAAGAGGAACCCAACAAAATCGACGGCACGTCAATCAGACGTCCGTAGCTTAAGATATGAGTGTTTCCGCTCTGAGGGCCCGGTTGGTTTCGTGTACGAACCAACCCAGCCGAACCCAAAGTATTTTGAATCCTTGAGTGCGATATACCGAAACGACCATCTCGATCCAAGGATCGTATCGCCGCTGACATCGCGTTGATCAGAGGTCCGTAGCCCATGATATGGGGAAAAACCAAAAAGGTTCCGAAAACGGGGGTTTCGGGTCCGGACTGACCAGGCCCGAGACCCCCTGGGTCGGCCCGAAACAGGTCGACCCGACCCGGTTCTGGGTCAGCCCGGCGGGGCGCGGCCCGGCCCGGCCCGACGACCCAGTGCGCTGGCGCACGGCGCCTGTCGGCTCGGCCGAACGGCCGAGCCTTTCGGCTTATACAGGGGGGGGGGGCAATGCCGCTCGTGATTTGAAACCACGGCCCCCCTTAATGGGGGACGATAACTTGGACGGCCAGGGGTTTGAACCCCCGACTCCTCTCCTGCCCAGCAGGCCCACCCCAGCCGGCCGGTTTCTGCCACCACGGGACTGGCGTCCGCCAGTCCCTTCCCTGCTCTAACACCGACGGCCCGAAACCGGCCGCCGGTCACCCTGCTCCGCCTTGGCCTGGAACCGGTCGCGGCTTGGTTCGTCCGGCGTGGTGCGACGGTGCCGCACCCCTCCACTGCGGCCCCACTTCGGCCTCAGTGTCATCGGTACTCTCCGACACAGCGCGACGACGTCGCGTCCTTCTTCGATTTTACGGCGCGACACGACGGCACCACACATTCTTTGCCGCACGATTCCGCGTGGTGCGTCGGCACCACACCATTCAGTTGCAATCCATAATAGAACCAACAAAGATAAAAGAGGTTGGCCGGCCGTGTTTGTGCGGTCTGGCCCCCCTCTTGTTAATCGATAGCATTTGGTCATATTACAAAAAGTACTTCAAAGTAATATTCACAAACAAAATAAAATAAACAAACCCCTACCTCGAGCGTGGCATGAACGGAGGTTCATCGAACAAGGATTCGTCGCGGAAAAAGACATCGCGGAAGGAGATGTTGTGGAAGGGGACGTCGCGGAAGAAGACATCGCGGAAGAACCATCGCAGTCTATGGCGTCGCGTAGTCTATCTCCGAGGACTCGGTGTTCTTCGACGGAGTCCGATGTGTTCTTCACGTTCTTTGTCGAAGATGAAGAAGTTGCTCAATC
The DNA here is from genome assembly GCA_963277665.1 of Viscum album. Lineage (NCBI taxonomy): Eukaryota > Viridiplantae > Streptophyta > Magnoliopsida > Santalales > Viscaceae > Viscum > Viscum album. The sequence continues at coordinate 1,873,010,046 of OY728159.1, forward strand.
CTTAGCCTTTTCCTCCCCAAGACTCCACCACAAGAAACTAACCCCAAATAAATTAATCCCTCAATTAATTTATTAACTAGACATGAGTTTGAAATTCAAACCTACACACACCTTAAACTCACACCAGTAATAACATATGTTATTAATACTTATGTTATCAAAATTAAAAGGTGTGTTTAGTGGGGTTGAAGAATATGAAGGGGTGGGGTTTGTGTGGTCCCCACCACCCTTATAACCTCCCTTGGGATGCTGGTTAGTTACCCAACTTCCACCCAAAGCCTTAAACCACTTAAAGAAAATATAAATTGTAGTTAAAATATTAATTAAACATCCACAATTTTTATCATCTTCTCTCATGAAAAAGAAACTCCGAAACAGGTGTTCCTAAGCAATTACCAGCGCTGTGGTTCCATCGGTGCCCTCTAAATTCGATTCCGAGCACAGGTTCAAAAGATAGGAATTACTGCTCATTCGTTCACTGAACGAACCCGAGATAATCTTCGGATATAAATTCCGGGCACAACGGGCCTCAGAATCAAGTGCCGTTAGAAGCTGCGTTCTTGTAAAATCCCTAAGAAAATTAAGAAAAATTTTCCTTGAATTTTATGGGTGTTTACAATTGTATCCATTGATTTGGATTTTGATAAATAAATGTTTATTCATATGACAATCATGTATTAGATTATTCCTAATCTATATAATAGCCAACATTGTTTTTGGTTTTTGGATCCCATTAATTTGTTGGAAATTTCTAGTGTTGATGTATGTTGTTTCATAAAAATGCTTTTTTATATACATGAAATGATTTCTCATAAAAAATAGGTTTTAAAATTATTTTAAGATTAAATCATGATTTTTAAAAACTGTTTATTTTGGATACTTTCATTAAACTAATTTATTATATTTTTATAATTAATGGAAAACTATTTCAATTTTTTTTGGGGTTTCAATGGCATCTTTATTATTTATTTTTAAAATTCCATTTCAATGATTTATTTCATGAAAATGACTTCCTTCATGTCTGGGTTTTTTTTTGAAATTGAAATCCTAAAACTATATTATATAACACATCAAAACCTCTTTTAATTATGAGGGGGATGGATTTTGAAAAACACACCAACATTGTTTTTGGAAACCTCAGATTTATTTATTATAAAACTCAATCAAAAATTTTTTATGATAGAGGGCCACATAGAAGGTTGTTTTGTAATCACCAGGCATATATATTTGTGATTTTTGAACACTTAGTTATTTAATCACAGATTTATTAAGATCTTATCTAGGAAAGAGATAACATACAATAAGGCTAGTATACATTATTATTTTTAGGATTTATTATTTATAAATACATTGTGAAGAAGTTTATTTAGAAATTATTTGAATGTATTTTTATTGTTAATTATATATAAACAACTATAAAAAGAGTGTACTTATATGTTTATTGGAAACAATATAAAATTGCATTTCATGACCCTACATTATTTAAATTAGAATTATAAGTTTATTTATAATGCTATGCTTATGAATCAATTGGTGGGATCTTATTGGGAATATTTTTATAACACTCTACACATATCTTTATTTGTGTGTATATTTTGTATCATATAACATAGGTAAAAAGATGGAACTGCATTTTGGTGGTGGGTATTCATATTAATGGGGTGTGGGAGTTTAATGGTGTCATGGTGGGATTTTGACTAAAATATCACGTGACTATAGGTTCACTATTGTTTTATATACATTGGTACATATATTTGGGAATTTAAACATATATTTTCTTTTACTATTTTTACTCCACTGCATAACATTTTTTTCAAACATTTTATTTATTTTTAAAATTACATCTATTGATAGTTTGGAGTATCGTACGGAAAATAAATTCCACTGGTATGTATTGAATCCCATGATCATTCTGAAATCCCCTGAGGATTGAGAAGGCCCTTCTTCCCTTGCCACAATATGACTTAGTGTCCTCTTTAGAGATATCCCAGGTTATTTGGTTACAAAATCATATTAGATGTGGTTTTTCTCATGGTATTTGTTTCTTGGGATATTCTGGTATACAAGATAAAGGGATTTTAGGAATTAATGGATAGTTTATAATCAATTTTTAATCCATATCAAATCATAACATGCCTTATGTTACCAAATTTTATTGGGAACTATTCCAATCACATTGAGTTTTTATATAATATAATTTATGTACTTATTTTTTCTTGGTTCATGATAAAATTGACCATCATATGATGGTATCTATTATTTATTTGGTGTAGTACCATTAATCCCTAGAAGGCATCCTAGAATCACCTAGTATGGTATTATATATGATGTTCAATGATGAAATCCTCTAGTCAATCAGAATCTTATTGAAGTTGTATGGTGATTATTTCATTCCATAGGCCAGGGTGATTCCCCCCCTCAAACTCGTGATAGAGAATTTTAAATATGGATTATTGGAAACAAATATTGATCCCAGTAGTTTTATACTAGAAACCACAATACTTAAACGAAAAAAATGATCCTTGAGAAGAAGACGAATGGTTTTATAAGTTCTATAAAATGTTAAAATTTTTAAAAATCATATTTTGGAATGTTGAAATGTGCCACCATTATTCTCAAATACCTTAGTAGGAGTCATGGGTTCCTGATATTTAAAAAAAATACATGATGGTTTGGAGTTTAAATATTTATATGGAATGTTTTCCCGAAATTATTCCATAAATAATTGATGATTGATAAATTCAATAGTTCATCACCCTTCAACTAGGTTGTCAGAGTGTAATGGAATATGATAACTGCATCCCCGAACTCATTTTATTCCTTTATGATATTGTATTTAATGGTAAGTTAATGGAAAATATTGTTTGGATGAGCTTCGTAATAGATATTAGATCTCAGGTTTTTTAGAACCACAATACTAATACTAAGGTACTAAATAGAGAAACAACAGAACAAATTGATATGGTAAGCATGTCGAGATTATTTGAGATTCATATTTCACCTATATGTTTTTTTGTGACTTCTATATAAAAAAAGATATCTGTAATGATATTTTCATTGTCTTTATATGTGGAACCCTATAGGGGACTTAATACACTACTTCAGAAATTTAATGTAGTGTAAAACTTGACTTGATACTACTGTGTAACGATATGGAATAACAAATATAATTTCCCCATGAATTATAACATTTGTAACTCTTGTAGACACAAAGGTCACTTATAGTAGTTCTATCAGGTAAATTCTATACAATGTTATAAAACAAGATCATCTGTGCCTAATGGGTCTTCAATTCAGTCTGACAATTCAATGGATATAGGGTTACAACCATAGGCCTTAGGGATAAAGTAGAAACACATACTAGAAGAGTTTCTAAAGGATGTTCATACATTCCATAATGTAGTGGGAGGTCCTATAATTATCACTACAACTTTATTAACCACATTATGTGATATTTTTCCCTCCAATTAATTTATTTTAAACCTCTTAGTTAACCTTTTTATTCATCCAATATATATTAGTCCCCTTATTATGAACTTTTTGACGCCTCCTGAGAAAATGAGGGAGCATGGTTTTCGTTGTCCCTAATGTTCTATTTTGATATCACAATTCATGTTATTTTTTGATATTTTATTTTATGTCATAGATCTCATTGATGTCACCATCTAGATGTATTTATTAGTTTACTATGGTTTAGATATTGATTTCTATCATTGGGAGGTGTTCATTACTACCATTGATGGATTACTGAAATTATTCTAGGAGTTTGGGATCAGAGGCATAGTATAACATGACCTTCTCTACTAAATCATAGAAAATATATTTTCTATTTATATGATTAACATGAAAAAAACTATAGGATTTAACTTTCCATTGGTATTTATATGCATTTTTAATGTGTTTCCCACTGATTAATTTTTTATTACTCTAGAGATGAAATTTAATAAATTTAATCAATTTGGTTCAGGGAACTCAGTTTATATCAATTAATTCATATGATATTGTTATGGTAGAATTAAATTAATATAATATTCAATTTTTTTATTTGAAAGATAAATAATTCATTAATCCTAGTGTATAACTCGGGGAATCACTATGTTGTTTTGTAAAAAAAATAATGTGACTCTTTATTTGCATGAAAAATACTAGAAGATCAACTAAGAAATGGTTAATAATAAGTATCATTTTTTATGTATTGATGACTTTTTTGATTGATTAAATTGAGTAAATAGTTTATAGAAAATAAAAATTTATTTTTTATATCATTAGCTCCGATTTATGGTGTTTGTATTCAAAATACCTATTTTTGAACCAAGTATATCCACATTAAAAACCATGTACTGTTTTTTATAACTAATTTTATACTTGTTTTCATGGGCATAATGAAACATATTATCTATCACTACCATAAAACCATTATCATGGTATTCATATATGACATTCTTTCTCATTTGAGAACTAATGAATATCATGAAAATCACCTGAAATCCATTTTATGAATATGTAGGGAGATCTTCAATAATGGTAATTTATTAAAATTTTGTTTATAGATATGAGAAGTTATGTTATTGGGATCTTTGGTTTTAGGGTATGGAATCACAGTTTATCTAGATATGGTGAAAGGTATTATGTTATGGTAGGGGCCACATAATTTATTTGAGATTCTAAGCTTTTTGGTTTTGGTACGATATCATTTGTGATCTATGAATAATTTCATGAATGTTAGATTTCAATTGGTTAAACTTACCCAGAAAGGGGTAAAATTTATATGGGAATCTATGTCTTAGAATTCAATTAATGAAATCTTGGAATACATTAGATCATCACATATATATTTTTTACAAGAATAATGAAAAGGATATTTTTTGTTTTGTGATGCTTCATGTGCGAGGTTTTTGTATGTTTATATGTAAGAACATACTAGAGTGGCATATATATTTCATAAGATTTGTCCATAAAAGAATAATTATCTGACCCATGATTTATAAATTGGAATATTAGTGCATGAACTCGAGTGATAGAAAAGTTTCCTCTTTGGGGAATGGTTCACTATATATTATGATTATAATAGTTTAAGAGACTAATTTTCTCGGAAGGACCTAAACCATAAGAAATGGTTATGGGTTGAGAATCATTAGTCACACAACATTAAAATTTATTTACCAAAGGAAAAGTGAATGTTGTTATAGATTCTTTATATAGAATATTTCATTCTCAAATAGTGGTGTAATAAAAATATGAATGTAGTATCATGGGACTCTTTTCTCAGGTGAACCTGGATATGATGTAGGAAGATGATGTTATTATTCTTGCTAGTTCCTCATTGATTCCAGCTCTTTATGAGTTGTATTTTATTGGATCAACAATAATAATAGAAGTTTAGGAGTATTTTTTACTCATTTTATGATGGGGATACCATTAATTAGTGGTGTTTAACTATTGAAGGAATTATTTCTTTTGGAACCTGTATTTTTTAGTTATTTTATGTGGAAGGATGTAGTGGAATGTACTAATTATTTTCAGTGCAATGTTCATCCTGGTACAATTAATATGTACTATGAAATCCAAGAACAACATGTGGTAACCATGATTGAAACGTGACATTTCTAATTTTGTGACTCATTTGTATAAATGATAGTAGATTAATGAAAAATATCAAAATACTTCTTACTTTCTTCATCCTCTCTTGGTGACTATTTGAAATGGGATGAAGTTTATATGGATTTGTCGATTGGGTTATAAAAAACACTCTATTAGAAAAATTAATTTTCTGTGTTGATTGGTTGAATAACTAGAATGGATCAGATCATTATGATCCAAGACCCAACCGAGGTTGAGGATTTAAGAAAGTTTTATATTCAATAGATTGTGAGGTTTCACTATTTGATTTGTTATTATTTTAGATAGGGACCCAAAATTTACCTCCAGATTTTTGAAATTATTCTCATATGTGATGGTTTATCATTTTAAATATATTACATCATTTCATCATCATAAATACAAAAAATATTGTAAGAAATGTTTATCTTTTATGATTTTCTAGGTGCTTGGGTCATGGAATTTAGAGGATCTTGTTTTGGCTATTCTGGAATTATTGAGTTTTTGTATTACAATTGTTACAATTTATCTTTCATTATTTCTTTATTTTAATGTTTTTAGGTTAACCATGTCAATTTTATATATATTAGTCTATGGTGGGGGAAATGTTTTTTTTGTGGTCAAGAATTCTTCATAAGATATAATTTATGAGTCTGATTATTTATTAATGACTGGAAATGGATTAGAGTTGACATAAATCTTATGGGGATCATCATCATAATCCTTTGGAATTTTCAATTGGGAAAAAGTGTTCATGATATATTCTACTGAGTTATTCTACCAGGGTTGGGAAGTACATGAAAAGAGATGCGAGATACATAGAACAATTTGAGATAATTGAGAATATTAGAATTGTTTATTATTGGTTTTCTTCACCATATCAGTTGACTTTTACCAATGATGTTTCAATGTGTCCCATATTATGAAGTATCATCATAATCAATCACTGATTATAAAAATATAAATATATTTCATTTAGAAAAGGATATTTTAGTAGTAAATCATCCATTTATACATGTCAATTTTCAGATAAATATTATTTTATAGAAATATAATCCCTTGGTTTGACATTTTTGGGGGAATGGGATAGATTATCACAACATATGGGAATGATAATAAATTATGTGGGAGTAGCCGAATCATATTTTCTTTGATCAATATTTTTCACTATAACTATATAGTGTACAAAATGATATAGTGGGGGTAATTTTTAACTTTTTGTTCGATTATGAGGTACACATATTATTTTTTTACTGTATTTTGTTTGGAGCTATTCACATTTAATCCAAAATGATTTTAATTTTATTTATCCTTTTGTGGAAATACCAACAGATTGTGAATGGTTGGGGATAACCATAAGGCATTCCTAAGAAACTTGGTGGCTTGTGGTTGTCTTGGGATAATAGTATTTTCATGGGTAGTGCACAGTGAACCTACCAATGAAACAAAAAATTGTGAATTATCTAGTGTGTAGTAACAAGTTCATGGTTGGGTTTGGTTTTCTATACCCTCTGGCCAAACTATGTTATAAGAATTAATCGACCCAAACATTATTTTTTCAATGTAAAACATTTTAATTTTACCCCATTATTTATCCTACAGCCTAACATATCATACCTAGGTATTACACATAGATTTATTAGAGATCTCAGCCCTTAGGGGGCAGTAATACAAATGGATCATTGGAAATTGGATCTATGAAACCCAATGCAAGAGCACATTCTTAATTATTATTCAAATTTATTAGAGATATTACCTCTATTTTAGAATATAACGATATATTATAATTGTTTGGTATATATATATATATGGGTTGTTTCATGATCTAATTGGTTTTCATATGGATCTATTTAGAGAATGTAAGGTAAATACTAGATATAAATAGATATTTGTGAGGTTCTTTAGAAAATTTCATTTTAATTTGGTTTCATTATTTACATAGATCCAAATTTATCTAATATTGAGTTTCATAAAATGGGTTTCATAGACCAGGTTATACTCTTAGGAATAAAGTGAAATTTTTTTCAATGGCTTTTGGATATTTTTCAGTTTTTTAAAATTTTATGTTTTTAGGGTAGAATTTTTTATAAAAAGAAATGTTTTATGAACTTTTCAGGCTTACTCATCATAAATTGTTCTTTATAGTTCATTAATGAATGAATCAAGATTTATAGAAATTTTTTTGTTTTGGATACTATATTGAAATTTATTTCAATGTTTTTTCTTTATTTAAAAAGAATTATTTAAAAGAATGTTTTATACATTTTTATGCGCTACTAGATTATTTATATGAAAAATGAACTTTAAAAAATTTAAAATGTGGAAAATGAAATCCCCCATGTGTGGAATATTTTTGAAATTTAATTTAACACCAAAATATTTTTCTGTATGTATCTTTTTATATTTAACTTCATTGATAGCTTACATTTCACACAATAATGATCTTAAATGAATGATGGTATACTATTAATATAATTATATTAAATGAAAATTATCACATATGCATTAAATAATTAGTTATGAATCATATTAACTAATTTAATAAAATATACGACTAAATTAATTAGTTCCCATTTAATTGTAAATAAATATTAAAACCAATTGAATATAAATGAAATATTTTTATATTGAGAACTATCATTATGCACCAAATGAATTTTATACAAAAAAATTTAAATTAATTATTTTAAGATAAATATATTAATAAAATTTATATATAATATTTTCAATATAATTTCTAACATCCATGCTATGTGTTTTCTAGAAATGATAGGGAATTAAATCCAATTTGATGCATTAAAATGCTATTGTACACTAAAGATAGTTTTACTACATTTTGATAATGAAAAAGTTTTAAATATATTTTTTATAACCTTTTATAAAGTCTATAAAAAATAAAATTCTTAATTTAAATTATAGTATAAAAATTTACTTTGGATTAATTTTTTAGTATTTTTCTGATAAGCATAATGTTTTAATGAATAGTAAAAAATTCGGAACAGTAAATGATAACAGCCTTTACATCCATATAATTTATAGTGTCAAATTATATTTTGGATTGCTTCTAAATTATATTTAAATCATGCTTTTATCATTTAATGAAATATAGTTTATTTTTATAAATTTCATATCGATTTTGGATATGAAAAATTTTCATCATCTTAAATGTTTTCACATTAAAAACTCACTTTCTCATTCTATCAATGGAATTAATTATAAATTAATTATGGAAACATATGTGTTGTCAATTTTTAAAAATGAATTTAATATTCGGAATAAGTTCATCCAAATTATTTTTATATATTTTTATCATTTTGTAAAATTATGAATAACAACTTTAGTAATTTTTTGTTAACACAGTTAAGTGAAATTGTAGAAATTAAGGGTAAAATTATTATTATATATATTATAAAACTACCGAAACATGAGTTCATGTTTCATTATAAGAGTGAATTTCGACCAAAATAATCCTTGTGCTATGATTATAACATATATAATCCATATGGATGAGAGTATGGATTTTCTTATATTTTATTTTAATAAAGGTTTATGATGTCATACTCATATCATTGATAAATATACCATTTTCTATATACAATTATATCGAAGTTAAATTACACAATAAATATATATTTTATATAAAAAATATATTTATTCCCTATGATAATTTATTTGTAATTTTAATAAATATATAATTATCTGAAAGTGTTATATAATCAGGTTGTAGTAATTATTCTTTAAATTTAAATATAAAATAACTGATATTAAAAATCTTAAAATAAATTTATTAACCTTCAAAGGCTAGAGAACATGTTTTCATGGGGAGAGTTATGGTGTTTAAATAATTTTCAAAACCAAAACATATGGGTAATAACAAAAAATTAAACAGTATAAAAATTATTGGTTGAGATTATATTGATCCATACACATAATATCAAAGAAATAAATTACATTGGAGTAATTTTCTATTGAAAATTAATTTATATTAATTTAATATATTCAGAACATCCAAAAGTGTCCCTCAGCTCAATTTTAAAATGGTTCCTCCTCCATTGTTTTCTCACACACATTTGAGACATCTAACCAAACCAAAAACATATTATTTATCTTTAAATTTTTTTTATCCAACATATGGATATCTTGGTCTTCCCAAAACACCAACTCTAGATCTCGTAATAAAAGGCTTAAAATAAGTCCACCAATGAAGAGGTAATAATTTTTAGAAAATCATCCAAGCCTGTTTCTTCTTATACCGTCTCCTCATGTATTTTTCATGATAATATAATAACCAATGTATCATATTTATTCTGATATGTTTTTTGAAATATTTTAAAACCATATTACATGATTTATCCATCCTATGGAAAACAATAACACTTCATGTGTGTATATACAACATACCATCTCCATGAAATGGTAATATTTCCTTTTACATGCCCCTTTGGTTGGATGGGTATAATGATGAAAATAATTGTTATATTTAGTAATTATTAAATTATTTTGATTATTTATAATTAATATACAATTCAATTTCATACCTTTTCACAATTCAGGTAATGATATCAACGCTTGTGCATCTGCATGGCTTACCTTCTCTATGACCTGATGTGATTCATTTCCCTTGTTGTATGTAAAATAATGATTAAATTAATGAATATAATTATTTAATATGATATATATGAACATAATATAAATATGCAGAGGAAATAAATCTATCTTATTCATAATAAACAAGACATACATGAAAAAAAATTCGTAGGAAAATGATGTAGTTAACACATAAAACAAGGGTAATGACAAAATATTAATAACAAAAAAATATAAGAGGATCATATATAATATCAAAAATATATATATGGATTATATATAAATAAAAATCAAAATTTAAGCCATTTTACAAGAGTTCAAATCATGTTAACCAAATTTAATGTTCAAGTTAAGGGTTATTTTCAAAATCATATTATTATTTTGGATTATTTGTACATAAGTATATGATGGGGAATATTTATCATTTATATTAATGTTTTATAAGAAAATAAAAAATATTTTTACTAGTATACTATAAATATATAATTTCATTTTTACTAATGTTATACTTTTCCTAAAATAGTTTGAATATAATCATTTTTTCATTTTCCAATTGCGGTACATTAAGACATTTTCGATAAAAATATGGAAGGAATGTATTTTATATATATACAGAATGTGCAGGTTTTTCCACCAGTATGATACCATGATATTTTGAATATTACATTTAAGGATTATGAGATTTTGTTTAATGAAAATGTTTTCTTTTAAAAAAAATTGGCCTTTTAAATATATGATATCAATGTAAAAAAGTTATATTTTTCTCACGATATTTGTAATTATTTGATTAGAGTATTTTCATGTAAAAAAACATTAGATGGATCATATTACTGAAAATTTAGTTCTATTTTTTTTTTACCATATACCATATTTTATTGAAGGTATTAAGAGTTATTTGATTGTGGATGTGCTGTTTTGATACAATTCATGTTTTATGGTTATAGTATTTTCATTCTGTACTATATTTTTTGATAAGAATATTTATGTTTTTTATGTTTCTCCATTTTTTATATGAGTAATTCCCTTGATTTATGATTTGATGAGAAGGGCCAACTATTTCCCTTTATTTAATCAATTTTCCTCATTATAAAAACTAGTTTGGGCATCGATCGGGGCTTTACCCATTTATGTTTGGTGTCTTGGTAGAAGCATTGAATGTATCTTAATGATTTCTGAAATTATTTATTCCCTAATTATAAGATTAGATATTCAATCTCAAGGTGATTATTCAATTTTTAGAACATCCATGTGATTATTTATATGGAATTATTTTATTTTCATTTATTATTTCCATATTATGATCATGATTATGTTTAAATAGATTTTCTTTCAGTTATACACATTCCATAATGTCTATAGTTATTTATTAATAATAGCTTCTTTTTTACTCTTACCCTTATTGAGATTCTAATATCACCCTTTTCTTATGTTACATTTTTTCTAGGATTCCATGATATATATTAATTTTTATATACAGAATTAATTTAGAAGAATATTGATTCTTGCAAGATATTGGCTATGTTGTATTTTATAAATTCAATTATAAGGTATCTTTTATGTTTGTAATCTATCTTCCATTATTGTAGACAAATCCATAATTTGGAATTTGAGTATTAATTCTATTCCAATGTAATACATTAAGGAACGAAATCCATGATTCTGGGAACAATGACATTACAGTTCGTATAATAGCGAGTTTAGTAGAAAACCTGGGAAATTGATAGATTTTAGAATAAATCCACATTATATAATTGGAAGATTATCCAAATAAACTATGTTATAATTTAATGATTATTTATAAATAAAGATTCAATTTACGGTATCTGATTCACTAGTTTTGAGAGTATACATTTTTTCATTATGTTATGATTTAATCTAGTGTATGACTTTGTCTCAAAATGGCACCTAGTGAATGGAATGGAAACTCTATCAAAATATAAAATCCATATAGGGATTATCCACTTATTCAATAAAATGATGTTGGCGCTGGAGATTCAACAAATACTAAATAAATAATATGAATAATGGGGATACTAAAAAAAGTTATTAACAATAACCTCACATGTATAGACCATGTTGATCCCTAACACAGAGGAAAAATGTTCGACCAATTTATGAGACAACAACCTATATTTTTCAATAGGACCAAAAATCCATTTATAAGTGAGAGATCGATACGTTTCATAAAATATATTTTTTATTTTATTGCGATGTAGTGAAAGGAAGATGGTTATTATAGTATTCAGCATATCTAGGTTGATGTGGATAAATGGTGGTCATTTAATAAAAACATGAAGTAGGAAGTGGGAATATCAAACATATAATATATGTATTTAATTGAAATTTCCACAGAAAAATGATTTCTACATGAAAAAAAGCGGATATTGGGAAATAATTTTTTTGACTAAAGAAAATGGAGGATACAAATGTTCCAATGTATGAAGCCACCATTATTTGATTACCAAGGATTTATACATATTACATATGTCACAAAAGGAGTAAAATTGATAGTTTCTTTCATAGGATAAATCTATATCATCAAAAGAAACTTGAATCCTAAACATTCTCATCATATGATTATATTGTCTCATGTACTATCATGATATAGAATTAATTTTATATGCATTATTACATTAAAGTAACTGAAGAGGAGAATTGAATGAGAGATAAAGAGTAAGATAAAGGGGGAAAATAAAAATAATGATTTTACCACATGTGATATTTATTGACGGAAACACCTTAATGATTTCTTGAATGGAATGTTATTTTTCTATAAGTGTAGAGAAAAAGTTCACCATGATCATTATTGAAATCAAAATTATAAATATGTAAATGTAAAATTTTTCAACTATACTGATATGGTCTACTATGCACATAAATTCCAAAATCCTCAAGGTAATATACCTAAAAATAAGATAATGGATCGACGTCATAATTATGATATTAATAGAACTAAAATGAAATGTTATTCCTTTTTTTTAGGTTCCACTAAATATATTATATTGTATTATAATTATGTCCATTGTAAAATATATAAGTATTTTAATTCATTACATGTTCTTAAATATTTGAGAGCATTTGTTGAATGGCTCCAATGGCCAGGATAAGTGATTTAGTTGAAATTAAATATTTTATAAAACACATGATTGAGAAAAGATAACCCTTCATAGATTATATATGTTGAGATAATAATAAAAAAGTTATATTTATGTGATAATATTGTTGAATTAGTAATTTTATGGTTTATGTTATAAATTTTGGGTTTGTTGTGTGTTTAAATTTTTGAAATATACCTTTGATTTTATTATTAAAATAATAGAAATTTTCATTAATTCTTTTAAGGTGATAAAATAAATGGTATGTCAATGTATGAGAAATATTTTGTTATTTCTGGAAATCTAATTATTTTTTAATTTTTGAAATTTAGTGACCTTCCTTATAATTTTTTGGCCATTGAATTAGGAGAGATATATATTTTAATGAGTCTTATTATTAACTACTTAAGGGATGGTTTAAGCTAAAATATGGATATTATTGTTTCTAGCTAATGTAAGATTTATCATGTTGGATAAACTATGAAAACAATTATTGTTTTTGTAATAACATAAAATTACATGGAATGACTCTTGCATCATATGATTTGTAAAATTTCTTGAAGCCTCAAAAATTCATCTTAAACATTAAATTTCAGGTAAAATGGATGAAGTGGAAATTGATAGATGCAAAATAAATGATGGGATATGAATAGAACATGTAAATACATCATTTATGTGCTAAGTTAAATATAATTATTGTCCACCAACCCTATGAATAATATTTTTTATGAAAAAAAATATTTCTTAACTTTTCCTTCATATAAATCAATGGTATTTTAACCAACCATAATATTTTTTATTTTGTGATAGTTAAAATTTTAATGAATATATTCACTATGAATCTACATCCGTAATTACAGGTTATATTTCCATTCCACCGAAATTTTTTCATTTTCCACTAATTTTCTAATATTAGAAAGCCTAATTTTTTGGTGACCATAACATTTCCATTTCTCTCTTAATATGGGGATATTTTAATAGCCATATTTTCGATGTGGGTTTCCAACAATGGAATTTTAAAGTATCAAACATTTATTTATTAAGTGATTTTTTAAATAGTGAGTATGATATTTATTGAAGGGTGGGAAAATTAAATACCCCATGATTTTATATAATTAGAATTTTTAAGTTAGAATTTTTTTATATCATATGTTGCACACAACACTATGTTTAAATTTACCGTGATATACTATAAATATCATTATCTAAAATGAAAAATAACTCTTTCCAATGAAATAGGTTGTTATAAATAGGATTATATAGAATTATGAAAATATACTATTAATATCATTGGGTTCTAGTTAATAAGAAATTAATATACAATCAAATTGAATATAAATGAAATGTTTGCATAATGAAAAATATTAGTAATACTTGATAGTATTTTATCCTAATAAATTAATGAAATTAATATTTTTGAATTATCATAATGAAATATATATATATAATTATATAATATTCAATCTAGTAGTTTATATCTATCCTTTCTATTTTCTATACCTAATAGATAAATAAATAAAATTTTAATCACTAAAAATGCTATATTTTTCAAAATGTTATTCTAACACCCTTTAATGGGGAAATTGATTTAAATACAGTTTATTCAAAATTTTATAAATATTATTTTACAAAATGAAATTAATTTTTTATATGATAATATAAAAAATTAATTTAGTTTAATTTCTGGTATTTTTCTAATATGTTTTTTGGGTAAATTGTAAAATATACTGAACAATAATTCAATATAAATATTTCATCAAAATAATTTAAAGAGTCACATTATAATTTTTATTTCTTTTAATTTATAATTAAATTAATTTTTTAACATTTTATCCAATTTTTTTATTGGAATCAATTTATCATTGAATTTGGATATAAAAACTTTTTAATATTGGGAACATATTAACTTTTAACTCTTTTTTCTAATTCAATCAATGTGATTAATTTTAAATTAATTATTAAAAATTATGTGTTCATAATTTCAAAAAATATATATTATATTTTGAAAAAGATCGTCAAAATTATGTAAATTGGTACTATTATTTTTTAGATAGTCTTAATAATAACTTTAGTAATTTTTTATTATCAATGTTTAAGTTAAATCCACAAATTATTGGTAAAACTATTATGAAAAATATTAGAAAATTACCATAAAAAATGTCATAGATTAAATGGAAGAATGGGTATCACTAAAAATCATTATTGGAATTAGATTATAACCATTGGAAGCCACTTTTATGAGATTGTGACATATATTTTATTTATTTGAAGAAAAGTAAAAGCTATCATACTCATATATTTAATAAATACAATATTTTCAATATAGGCTAAAACACAAGTTAAATTAGAATATAAATAATATTTCGAAAGAAAATTTATTTTTATTAATTATTATTATTTATTTGTAATATTTGAGAAATAAACATCTACCTTAATGGATTATATAATAATGATGAATTAATTATTTAATTATTGGGAATATCAAATAAATGATATGGAAAATTTTAAAATAAATATAATTTGAGATAATTAATGTCAAAAATGAATTTTATATATTATCTTTACATATCAGTGATATATTAATTATTGTTTGAACATATCATGTTGTTATGATATTCTAAAAAATTCATTTAATGAATTGTATCTAAATTGACATTAATGTTATATTAAAATAAAAAATATTTTATTCAATGATATAGAATTAATAAAAATATTTAATTCAGAAAAATTATTTTAAAAATTCTTAAATTTTCATTCATGACTCATTTATGATTCTTTTGGTATTTTATAGTGACATTGTTAATATTCGATGAATGAAAACAAATGTTGTCATTGTATGAGTGAAAATATTTAAATTAGGTTTAAAACAAAAAGTTAAGGCAAATAATTAGACATATACTTGTCTTAAAATTATTTGGATAAAGTATTTTTACCCATAATCATCCTATAATTTTATTAAATCACTTTTAATCTATTGGAAAATAAAAATTAATTTATATTAATTTAATATTTTCAGTGTTTCCAGAAGTCTATCTCATATCAATTATAAATGATAACCTCATAACTCATTTCCTCACAACACATTGACAATTCTAAATTGACCAAATCCTACCCATTAAACTTCAAAAAAACTATATACAAGTTATTTAGTATTTTATTTAAAAATCACAATTATATATCCCATAAAAAGATATCTAAAAACCCCATTAAAGATGTGGTAATTGTCATTACGAAGTCATCCTTATTTTTTATTATTCTACTTAATATTTATGGGGTTTTCCAAGATATAGTAATAAATATAGTATCATATATATACCTATATGTTATTATGATTGTGGAAAAACCGTATTACAGGGTTTTTCCATCCTATAAAAAAATCTAATCATTGTGTGTGCGTACATATGGCTTACCATCTCTAAAATGTGATAATTTTTTTTCATCCCCGCCTTAATAAGATGGTTATAATGAATAAAATATTGGATATATTTCTTACATATGAAATTATATTGATTTTTTATAATTAATAGTCTTTCTAAATCCTTATAATTTCAACATTAAGGGATTGATATTGTTGCTTGCGCGTTAGTAATACTTACTGTCTCCACGACGTGATTTGACTAATTTCCCATTTTAAACATTAATGAATGACTAAAAAAATTATGAAATGAATAAATAGAATATATATACATATATATAAACATTATATATATTTTTATATGAAATAAATATATCTTATTCATAAGAAATAAGACATACGAGACAAAACATGCATTGGAAAATTAAGTAGATAACACCAAAAATAAAGGTAATAATAAAATATTATTAACAAAAAGATATAATAAGATCATATATAATATATAAATATTTATATGGTACTCATATAAATTAATATAATTCTTCAAAACATTTTATATAATATTAAACAACATTCAAATAATGAAAAGTGCTTGGTAAGGGTTAAATTCACAGTCTCCTTTTTATTGATTATTATTTATATGTAATTATATTCTAGGGAATAATTATAATATATACCCATATGTTTAAAAAACAAAAATATTTTTACTATTTTCTATGAAATATTTGAAATATTTTTACGCATGTTATATTTTGTATAACGTATTTTGAAATGAATTATTATTTCTTTCTTTCTCCAAATGACGTACTTTTTGAATTTTTTCAAAACGAATTCAAAAGTAGTTTTTGATACCACATATGGCATGCCATCCTTTTCCCCCATCATGACTATATAATGCATTTAAGCATTTATTACAGTTTTATAATATTTTTCTCAATGAAAATATTTTATTTTATAAGAAAATTAGTCATTTAATAAAACAATTTCAAATTAAAAGGGGGAATTTAACTCAAGAAATTCATAATGATTTTATTATGGTATTGTCATCAGGGACAACATACATAGCTCGAGATTATGTTTTATTTAGGCTGATCTCTTGTGATACCGTATAAATTTTTTTTATGTGCATATAATTTGTTCAACTATAGATGTTCTATTTTGTAACCATTATTGTTTTGGGTTAAAGTATTAACATTTTTTTTGATTGTTTTTCATCATTATTGTCTATATTATTAATTATTCACCTTCTTCATATTCGGAATGAATTGGTCTTTATATGTGATGGGTGTTACCTGATAAGTCCTTGATCTGTCGGTAGGACTCAGGAGACAAAATATTTTTTGTATTGGATGAGGCCTTACCATTTTATGCATGATGTCTTTGATGAAGAATTAACATAATACATAAAATATCTAAATTTATGCAATCCATAATTATTAAATATGTTTTTGAAATTAAATGTGATTATTCTATTAACAAAATATCCATGTTATTATTTATATATAATTATACTATTTTAATTTTTTTCCATTTTATGCTCAAGATTATGTTTAAATGGCTTATCTTTCAATATTACGCCCTGAAAAAATGCTTACATTTTTTTTATTCATAAATTTTTTTTATATAAACATTCCATAACTTAGCATCTCAGCTCACCCCTTTCTTATGATTTATTTTTTTCTTGGATGCCATGATAGATATTATGATTGAAATGCAGTTTTTAAATATCATAATATTTGTTCTGTCAATGAATTAATTATGTTATATTTTATAGTTTCAATTTTAATGTATATTTCAAATTTTTAATATAGTTTACAAGACATATAACTAATTTGACCTTTGGTATTTGAGTCTTGTATCTATGCCAATATAATAATGTAAGGAACTCGATCTGGGCTACTGGGGTTAGGTCCCTTACATTGAAATCTTCTATGTGTGGGTTATGTTACATGGGAACCCGCTGTATATTGGAGTGGGATAGATTAGAACTATCATAGTAGGATGGTTTGTGTATATCAATCATAGATTTACATAATAATTATATCATAACATTGTTATGAATAGGGGTTATTATATGATAGTTTTCTCACATTCCTAGGCCTATTTTTTATGTATTTTCAAACTTTATCATTTCATCATTGAGGTATGAGTTTCCTTGATACCTCGGACCTATCCTACCCTAGGAATATATTCCATAGTTATCATTTTGTATAGGATGTTTGTAAATTATTGGAGAAGTTTATTTTTTTAAATTCATTGATGTATGTTTATTATTGGATTATATTTAAACTGTTAGAAAAATTTTTATTTCCATGTTTTATTGATATCTATGTAAAATATTATTCCCATAATCAAAATTAATTATGTAATAAAAATTATTTTAATTATTAAAGATATATTATTAACACTTGGTTGGATCCTATTAGTCTTGTTTTTCTGACTCCCAATTCATACCTTTGGGTTTGTGTTGGACCTGTTTAATTTGACAACTGAAAAGAAAAGGAATCATATTGTGGTGGTGGTTATTTGTGCTAGTGGGGTGTTATCTATTAGTGTGTAATGTGAGATGTTGATACACATATTAGAAGTGGATGATTTTACTATAGTTTCATCTAATTATTTTCATCATTTTGAGATTTAGACCTTATATTGACTTGTACTCTTTTTCATCCACTATCTATTTTTTTGGAATGTTTTATTTATTGTTCAACATAGATATACTGATTATTTGGATTATTATGGGAAACATAACTCATAAAGGTTGTTATTTATTATTAGAAAGCTATTGAACACTCATGGAGATCATGAATACTCTTCGGGAAAGGTCGCATGCAACCCCCTTTGTCTGATTTATTGATGACCTGGGATAGTTCATGAAAATCAATGAATAATTTAGGAAATAAAAATGAATTTTACCATGATTGAAATGGAAAATAATATTTATAATTTATAATTGGTTGAATAAAACACATATAGATGTTCATAATTTTTAATTATTGTTTTTAACTTAATGAAAATAAATTTTAGCTGACAAACCCCTTAAGATGGATTCTGTCCTTTTCATACATGCTCTCAAATAGTATATAATAATAATATAATCATTAAAAATCAACTTACTATCTTTTATATACATATTGATATAAATTAAAAATATTATTATTTATTCATTTATTAAATTTTTATTCCTTACATAATTTTACCATTGATCATTTGTGTTAGTTCTTCATACCTTTCATTTCAAAAAAACACAAAATTTTATGGTAAATTTTTTTTTCATGAACTCATGTTATCCAGAATATCAATGGCAGTACAATATAAATTCACAAGTGATTTATGGACTTCACGGTTCATTACATAGTAGTTTCAGGTACAGTTCAACAACATGAAATCTATGACCTATTGTTTTTATTTCTATCCAATCAAATTATGTTTATTAATAATGTGTCAATGTTAATAATAACATTTCAAAAAAAATATTAGTTTATTATTAATATTATATGAAACTAGTAATAATTTTTCTATAACAATTAATGATTAAAATTTATAGCATCTTTCACGTAGGTATCTAAAAATATGCAACTAGAAAAATATTATATTCAATATATGAGCATTATTATGATGCAGTTTTATTATAATAAAAAAATTCAATAGGTATAATGATATATATATATATGATACTAAAATAAAAATAATAATTTATTGTAGGTGGGTGAAGAAAATATATTAGAAATAATAACTAGAAATTATTACTTATAAGGAAGAAATTATATCACCTATTAGAAGCCTTCATTTTGAAATATGTTTGGAAATCAGTATGGTCTAAAAGATACCATATAAGGGATATGGTTTTTATAGAATATATTATGATATATTAATTTGTGGAACTAAAATTGTAGGTTATTTTTTGAAAAGGTTGTGGATGGGTACTTTTATAAGTGAGAGGACTTGAATTTTTTAAATAATTTATATATACTAAGGAATAAAAAGTAATTTTCAAGGAAAGTGGATCCAATTTAGAAATATAATGAATATAAGATATGTGGAGTTATATAAATCCCTCATGAACACATTTATAAGATGTTTTTATGATATTTAGATTTTTACCCCTTTAATTATCATCATTACAATAATTTAGCTTTTATAGTGCTAAATGAATTTTAACTCAGTAACTTTTTAAGGTCTAAAATTAAAATTTACATTATAAATTAAAATAGAAATACAAATTAAAAAATATTAAAAATATTATAATATATTTAATTAATATAAAATAATTATTAATTTTTTTTCAAACCCCGTGATGTGGAAGTCTAATTTTTTAAAATGTATTTTAAATCATAAAATGAATTTGTTTTTATTTTTTGTTAATTAAAGAAAATTAAATAAATATAATTATATATATATATATATATTATCAATAATATACATTAAAGTAAATATTAAATGGTGTTCATTTTAATTTATTATGATAAAAAATACATAATATATATATATATACAAATATATTTCACTAAAAACTAAATCTTTTAACATTATATGATTTTATTCCTAAATCTAAAAAATGCTTACTTAATTCTAAAAAACAAATAAAACACATATTTATTAAATAAAACATTTTAAAATTATGTTTATATTAAAATTTATAATTATTCCTTATAAAATAATGAGAGTACTTATAATATATTTTAAAAATAAAATTATAATGTCATACTAACACCAACATTCAAAAACCAATAATAACTTCAAAGAATATATATCGTAAGATAAGAACATGTGGTAGTCATGGGTGGTGATGTAGAATGCATGGATCATGTAGTGTATTCTCAAAATTTTTAACTTCTCTAATAGATTCATTCACTCAAGTCATACATGTTAATGTTCAACATATTATTCGTCTAAGGAAAACACTACTGACACAACCTCTATTGCATGCCCATAAAATGATCCTCCTAAGGAATACACAAACTTCACAATCCCATCACTTCTTCTTTCTACAGTGACATCATAATGTTGTTACATCTCATTATACACTTAAATTCATCAATTAGGTTATAATGATCACATTTAATAATATAATCATGTAAATAAATCAAGGTTAGTTTTATTATTGTTTTTTTCATGATATAAAATAGCAATCACGCATTATTTATTTATTGATAAATATATAGTAAAATTGTTTTTTTTACCCAATGGGAATGAGGCTGATGTTGGGATCTATTTTTATTGAGGGTTCATCAAATTTTTCATTCACTCTATGATAAAATGAAATTGATATTTAATTTATGTAATTTTAATTTGGATCCTATGTTTATTTTTTAAATTTTTGTTGGTTCTGTTTTTATTGGGTGGTGGTTTAATTAGATGTCGTTGGTTGGTTAGAAATTACAATTATTTCTACTCATCATAGAATGTTATTTTACCCAAAAAATTTCAAATAGAGATTGAAAAACACTAAAAAGAATTTTGGGGACCCATTAATTATCTCCAGTGTAATATTCACATCCCAGTTAAGTTTGAACAGTATGTGGGAATTGCTACTATGAGAACATGGGCGTACCTGCACATATTCTAGAGGATGCCGACCAGCAGTGAGGGTCAAGAGTAGTATCATTGGGAGACTATAATCTTGTATGAGAGTATAAATAGTATAAAAATATCTAATAATCATATAGATAATTGGAAAATAATATTATATAGGCATAAATAAAGAAAAACAATTAAAAAAAATTAATGCAGTCATATGTAGTCACCATTATGTCCTCATAAAAACTCTAATTGCATACAATACCTATCACAGTAATTGAAAATAGATAAATTAATATCTGATGGGATGAAATTGTATCCCCACTCCATACTATAATCTCAATCTCCAAACACAATCATAGATATCCCGCTCAGTTATGCAACACTGATCCCTTTCCAAACTTTAGCCTCCAACTAGTGAAATCTTCTTGGGTACCCATGTTTTGTGGTCACTCAAAAATGGTGTGAGTATAACATTACAAGGAGCTACTAACATTTTCCCATTCATAATTAGAAGGTGCATATATTATTATGTGATATGATATGGATAACAATATAAAGAAAATGTAAATGTTTATGTGAATAACTTCCTTCGATACTGGGGTTCTGACATGACACCTCGTGATTGACTATATCATATGAAAAGAACCCATTTTATATTGGTTTAATGATGTTTATAATGATTTTTTGAACCCCATTGACATATAGTTTCAAAATAGATTTCGCGTCACGTTTTAAAAATGTTGTGAAATGATTTCCCATCGGTTTTTTCATATATATAGTTATTATATATTTGTTATATATTTATTATAAATTTATTATTATTTAACAATATTATATAATATTATAATTTAGTATATAATATTCTATATGTGGTATATAATATTCATTTAATAAGTAATATTTAATATTTAATAATCTTGAAATTAATTTAATTTATTTTAATAACAATTATAATATTTTTCTATTATTGTTATTTATTATGTGTGCATATATATGGTTAATTTCTATAATAAATAAAAGATAAATAAATAGTGAAAAAATATGAAAGGAGATTACCCTAAAAGGTATTCCATGGGTGGGAGTGGTGAAGTACCCTATTGTGGAGGTGATACATGACCTCTATTGTAGAGGATGCCAATAAGAAAATTAATGGAGATCAGTGATATCTGATCTTCTATTTGAGGAGAGAAGTATGCCATGTGTCATTTCTAAGAATGTTCTCAGTTTGATGTAGAGGATACTAAATAAAAATATTCCCTTCAAGGATCAAGGGATATTGGTGAGATTATATATAAGATATAAACCCCCAACAAATGGAAGGGGATTCCAAAAGTTCGGGGGTTCGAAAACACCTGATTGATGTTGGATTCATTGGTATGAATATTCATGTGGGGGTGTGGTCTATGGAATCAATCGACTCCTGATTGGCATGGGAGTTGGTTGTGGTGAAACCCAAGTCCCTTCATGATGGTATGTGTTGGACGATGATAACAAATAAAGACCTCCACACATCATGGGGAATACTACAAAATAAAATCCATCTTGCTTTAATTGGGATAATAATGCTTTCGGAACCCCTGCATGATGAAGAGGGATAGACGATGTCTATGAAGGAGGATGTACCCTACTCGATGAAGGGGATAATAAGAAAGAATGATCCTCTACAATTAAGGGGTCATCAATGGCATGGGTCAATGGAAAATCATGGAACGATGACATGTGGTGACTATCTGCACAATATCTTTGGGCATGAAGTCAGTGGGAGTCGTGTGGCAGAGAAGACATAAATATGTTTTTGGTGCTTCAAGTTGATGAAAATATGGCTTTGAATATGGGGAGGGTGGAAAAATTATCACTGTTGGCCGAAGATAAGGATTTCTCTGGTGGTGGCAGAATGATTTGGGTTTCAAAACCCTATGACCTATCAGTATACATTTATAATCTTTAAATAATGGTCCTCTGACCCATGTTGGCTTTTTTTTCTTTCTATAAGCCTTTTGATTTTGTTTTTTCTTGGCCTTCTAGATAGATGATATAAAGAACCTTCCTTAAAACATTAAATAATCTTGAATGAAATGAATAATTTACATTGGGGATCTTTTCAGTTTTAGAGTTTTAGAGAATTATGACATAACTATTACATCTCAAAAGATTACATAGTAGACACTTCTACCCAGTTTCCATTTTTTTCATAAAATGAAAACTCCTAAGAAGAAATATGTATAGTTCCAAGTTTTAGATAGCATGTCTTTCTATGATCCAATCCTTGAACCTATTCATCTTTAAGTCATGTGGGAAACATTTTAAAAGCTTGGGATGATCATAAAAATATCAGTTAGAGATACACAAAGGAAGAAAACATTAGACCATCAATATATACATAACCTAAACTTTTTAACATATCCCATGAAATCATAAGATTTGTGAAATACACATTGAAATAATAATACATAAATGTAACATGAGGAATTCATAACATTCTTACGTATGGATTAAACCTAATGGTTACATTTGGAATACCAATCAGAATATATTATATAAATCATTATGGAGAAACCTTAGCGTTTAACTCATTCACGTTACCCAATGCATTGGAGAGCTATCTCAGGCTCACCTGCCCTTAGTTTATCATAGAACCACCTGACATCTTAAAAAATTCCCGAGAACCATAACATAAACAAAACACATAACTTAAGCATAAAGGAAAGATAAAATTCCCACATTACAATAACAGTATAACCTTTTAATATATTGAAATAATAAATCCATTCTAAAAATTATTTTCAATATGAAAATACGTAAAAAGAGTATATAGTATTTATTTTCCTTTTAAAAACATTATGTCTTATTAGGGAAGCCAAAGACCAAATAATAGTCGCGGCGGAGGAAAAGGTCATTGTCACTGCTTATGTAAAATAAGAAACATTCCTTTTTGTCATTTAGAAAAACTCTTCATAGAGAAAAGATTCAATTCGAATGAAATAAATTTAAAAAGGGTTTTATACACCGTATAAAATAATGTCATGTATAAATCAAAGGATTCATCAATAAAAGGAGATTGAGAGGAAGTCCCTTATAAAGACGATATCATTTGATTAAAGATAAATCAATGACATAATTATGTGTGAAAAAAAATATATACACCCAAAATAAGAGGATATTATGTGTAAAATAAACATATTCCCTTCACACATATTCATAGCACGACATTATCAACAAGTAGAGGTTTAACCCAAGGAATTGAAATTGGGTAAAGAGGTTCCCTTATAGAAATTTGATAGCCTAAAGGCGTCACTTTAAAATTATGAAAATGAGTTGGTGAGAGATAAAAAGTGTATCTCCTCACTTGGACATAAAATTTATAGAAATAAGGATATATAAGAACATATCCCAACATAATAAGATGTAAATTATAAGACCTAACAAAAATAAGTTTTTTAAAAATAGGAGGGTGAAATGATCCCTTACCGATTTGGTAACCTACGAAACATACACCCCATGAAGAAAGGACCATAAAATTTTGATGTAAATACCCATACATTAAATTTTATTACACAAATAATACAATCATGGGTAGTACATACACCACACAAATGTAAATTGTGGAAAATCTAGCCTGAATCTCACAGGAATAAAAAGTGAGATAAAAACCCCTTACATCATTGTAATCAATCGAGTTGTATGACCAAAAGATAATAAAAACTAGATTAATCACATAATACCCTGGATATAAATAAAATCATGATAATATATATGTAATTTAATTACACAGTACACCACATGCAACAAATAAGTGGCGGACAATGGAAATCTCACGGAATTAAAAGTGAGATAAACATCCCCTTACATCATGTTCGAATTGTCTTGTTAGTTTCTTTATTTTTCTGAATAATAAACATTGGTCATTTTATAATTTTTTAAGGACATACCTTAATTTTTATTATTCAATTCATATCACATATTATCATGTTATAATAATTAGTTAATTATGCGAGTTCATATCTTATGTTTTGTCGATGTTCGGTACATGAGTAAACAGTGAACATGTTTGATGAAAATTGTCTGTGTAGTTATAAGTATTTTAGGATCGAAATAATGATGTAGATGCTCAATATACAAGAGGGGGGTGAATTGTATACTTTAAAAATTCCTTTGGAACCTTTAAAGTTAGTTACGATTGACTATGTTTTCCTTAAGCAAAGGAAACGGCTAAGTTTAATAAAGTTAAACTAAGAAAATTCACAACACCTCTAATACTAAATGAAAACTTGGAATGAGATTCCAAAAGTGGGTTCCGGAAATATGGTTCCGGAAAATGAAACTTAATGAAAGATTACAAAGTGAGTTTCTACCTTAAAGCGTATAGAATCTAAATTAATCAGAGTACAAGTAAGGAAGTATAAGAAAGTTATACTTTCCTTATAATACAAAATGCAGTGGAAATAAAACAAGTAGTTAAACTACAAGTAACCAGATATAAGTCATTTAACCCAAAGTGAAGGGTATCCAACAACCATGGATAAAGGTCCCTTGATTTATACTTTCAAGAAAGTCTGTCTTACCCACACCAGGTTAAGCCCTCGATACAAAGATCGGAGTCTCTGTCTTGCTATCCCCACAAGCCCTCAACTTCAAGGTAGTTGGCGACCTCTCTCTTCCTCAGCAAGGAAGCCCTCGAACTTCAAGGTAGTCGGCACCTCTGTCTTCCTATCCCCGGAAGCCCCCGAATGTAATCACCAACATTCGGAGTCGCACGAATATTTGATAGTTAATAAGAGCCTCTCTCTCTAGAAATCACTTCAAGTATGTAATCACATGAGTTGAAGATCAGTCAGCCTTTCAGCACCGAGCACTTTCAAATGAGCTCCTATTTATAGGTAAGGTCGGCTCCTTCTCCAACGGTCATATTTTCCTTAAAGATCGGAGGGACCTGTACACGTGTCACCAAGACAACGGTTAGTTTATAACAAAATAGATGACATCGTTTTATAACAAAACAAGTGTAACAGAATGTACGACATCGTTTTAATTCTAACTAAAAGGTTCGGAATGAAATCTTCGGAGTGAAATAGAAATAATAAAGATTAGACAAATTATAGAAATGTAAGCAGAATAAAAGTTCGGAGTCTAACCAAAATATTTTTCGGAGTCTGAATTAATTCAGAGTGTATAAAATAAAGATTATCAGATTCTATTTAATAAGAGAATTCGGAATGAGATTTCGTCATCAAAATTCATAATGAGAATTCATCACCAGAATTCGTATTGAGAATTAATCATCAGAATTCATAATGAGAATTCCTCGTCAGAATTCGTAATGAGAATTCATCATCAGAATTCGTAATGAGAATTCATCATCAGAATTCGTAATGAGAATTCCTCATCAGAATTCGTAATGAGAATTCCTCATCAGAATTCATAATGAGAATTCAATATCAGAATTCGTAATGATAATTCATTCTCAAACTTCCTAAGAATTCGTATCCTGAATCTGGATTAAAACCGTATCTGGAATTCGGAATGAAACTTTATCACAGTTCTCATTCTGGATTTTGGAGTGAAACATTATTACAGTTCTTATCCAGAATCCGGATCTTAAAACAGAATACTTCATATCAAAGTTTCATGCAATTCCGAGAAAATAGAAATGAATCCGAATCTCATACTTAAGAAAAATCTAGATGAAAATATAATAAGGATAAATTTCCTTATAAAAGCATTTTCCCTTATAAAAGCAATTTTCCTTAAGAGAGCATTTTTCCTTAAGAAATCATTTTTCCTTAAGAAAGCATTTTTCCTAAAGAAACGTGTTTGTGATTTTCAAAACAAAAAGGAATGAAAAATTCACAAGGAAAACCTTATTGACTCAACAATATCCCCCTTTTTGGAAAGCACAATCATCCTTACGAAAAAGAAATTCTAAGAAGAAAGAAAAACATTAATTCTTATCTCCCTTTTATTTGAGGATTTTGATGAATACGGCTAACTCCCCCTTAGGCTTTGAAACTCTATGGATTGTATTCTAGATTTACAGAGTGGCATTTCATTATGAATAATAAAGTCTTCTTCAATGAAAAACTCCCTCTTAAACAAACTCTTATTATAGTTCTTTTTCCTTAGGGATCTTTTCCTTCTCCCTCTTTGACAAACTATCATTGGAGTTCTTCTTTTTCATAAGGATCTTTTCCTTCTCCCCCTTTGTGATTTTCAAAAAGAACATGAGGGAATGGAAAAAAAATTTACCTGAAAAATTAGTAACAACGAAAGAAACGAGAAGCACAAATTTCATTAAGTTTGATATATCGGCAACAAAAAAATATTACAACAAAAAGATCGGATTTGGTTATTTTGGATCTTTTTCCATCGAAATGAGCCCTTTAAGAATAGTCTGGATCTTCTTCAGGTCTTTATGATCTTCTTCATCTTTCTTCTATAAGAAACTATTCTTGCGGATTGAGCTTCGATCTTTTCATCTTGGGATTTCAGCTTTTCTTCCTGAGCCTTGATCTTTTCTTCTTGAGACTTCATCTTCTCTTCCTGAGCCTTCAACTTCTGATCAAACTCAATCCAATGATCCCTTTAAAATTTCCAGTTCTGAGAAACAGAATTCAACTTCCCATTCAGATCTCTGACTTCTTGAATCCGTAAGTTCTTTTCATCTGTTAGCTTTTGTTCAATGGAGGATGTCAGCTCATTTATCTTCCTATCCTCAGTCTCGAAAGCATCTTTAACATTGTCTTCAAACTCATCGAATAACCTCATCTCTTCAACAGTCTTCTTCAACCAATTTATCATCCTCTTGCAATATTTTCTATGAGCTTCGTATCCAACAAAGAAGGTTTTGAACTGAGCCTAAATATCAACGCACTTGTCCATAACCATAGATACAGAGTCAGTTTTCTGATTTAAAGCATGTTGGAGCATCTGACATCTTGAATCAATACTAGAGAATGTCGGAATGGATCCCACCAACTTCTTTAAAGACTGGACAACAAAGTCATGCACCACATAGGATGACTCCGAATCTGAAACATTGCTAGGAGAGATTTCTTCCTCAATAAGCTCCAACTTTCTTTTAGACGAATCACTGTATTCTCTTTTCTTGCTAGCCACTGATTTTGGAGTCTCAACAAGGAGTTGCTTTCCCTTGTCTTTTTTCGGAATCGATTCTTGATCAGGGGTTTTCTGCTCACCAGTAGACACATGAACAATATCATAAACTACTTTTTGAACAACATCTTCCTCATTATTATCCTTCTCTGGAATTACTAACTTAGAGGATTCAGCCTCTGATGTTCGGAGTGATAGGTGTTCCGAAGGCGACCCCTTCTACTCATCTACATATTTAAATATGTCTCTAGTTTCACCACTTGCTTCAGCAATTTCTTCTTCTCCCACTTGCTGAATCTGCTCGAGTTGCTCAACATGCTCAGCTCTGGTCTCTTCCGGAAAATCAAGGTTTCTTCCTGGAGTCTCAGGTAGAGATTACAGGGAGAAAGATGTCAGAACTGGAATGCTTCCAGATACCATCTCATTAAACTTTAACAACGCTTGGACTGCCTCAGCTTCTGACATCTTCTTCTTGAGCTTCTTCTCCTTTACTTGTTTTTGAAGCTCATCAGCAGTTCTCTCCTTTAATTCCTTAGCTTCCGCAGGGTCCATTCCGAACTGCGGATCCCCTTCTTTCCTTTTCTCTTTATCTGCTCTCCACTTCGCAACAACCTCATCAGGGAAGGCTTTCTTCTTCTTTGGTTTGGGAGGTGCGGTTTGAGCTTAGTTAGATTTTGGATCATCAACTTGAGCTGCAACTTCCTTCAAATTTCTTTTCTTTACTGGCTTAGATGATTCCAGTTCAGTAACCTTAGGAACCGCTTCTTCTTGATTAGGCAGATCGATGAACTCACCAGTCTCCTTGTTAAAAGCAACATCCATCCCTTAAGGGTATCATCACTGAGCAACAAAATTTTACAAACCCTTGCATAGATCTGCAAGCATCCTTGGAGGACTCAAGGCATCGAACTATCAACTTTGATAAAATTGTTGGGTACATTACGATCTGGGCTCTGAGATTTCCTTTTTTAAGATTCTCAATGGTTATAAGAATGTGCCTCATGAAGTTAAACTTCCTTAGATTTATCAGGAAATATAAGATATAGATCTCACTCTTCTTCAAACTGTCTTTATCACCTTTCCTCGGTACGATAAGCCCTTGTACCCACAACTCTAGAATCTGGAAATTTGTAGGCAAACTAGCAATCTTCAGAGCTTTGTCATCAGCCAGTCCGAGAGTTTCTAAGGAAATTTCCTTGTTGAATCTACCCTTAGAATCCGGCAAAACATGAGATATAAACTCGACTTCTACATCATAGGACAGCCCTACCAAGCTAGCTGCCTTGGTATAAGAAAGCTTTTAAGTCTTACCATAATACTTAAAAGAAAATTTTTCCCTACTATCTTCCTGAAAAAAGAAACTGACTCATAGAACTCAACATGTAACTCTGAAAAGTCATTATCTTGATTCCCCGGTTTGGATACAGAACATCTTCCCAGCCATTCAACTTAATATTCTTTAAAATAAGAGAATCATA
Source organism: Viscum album (assembly GCA_963277665.1). Classification (NCBI taxonomy): domain Eukaryota; kingdom Viridiplantae; phylum Streptophyta; class Magnoliopsida; order Santalales; family Viscaceae; genus Viscum; species Viscum album. Next base: position 1,873,040,792 of record OY728159.1, read on the forward strand.
GTTGTTGAAGAAATCCGGATGGACTAACCTTTCTCTGTAAATTAACCATTGTGAAATAGGCTTAGTGGATGAAATTTCTTGAGACGCTAACTCCGCAGACATTTGGATCTGAAGTCCTCTGGGATGTTCGGAATGGAGAAATCTGAAGTTCAGAATGGCTTTAAAATAGAGATGCAGAGATTCGGGACATGAGAGCTTGAGATCGATGTGGGACGAGTATTTGGGTCCCCTTTATATAGGCATTGAGATAACGGTTCAACTTCTACGGTTGATCTAACGGTTGGGAGAATCTGAGATCAGATCTGACGGTTGAAAACTTGAATCCGATATTTTTGAGGTTTTTATTCAAACAAGGAATTAAGAAAACTATAATCTGAAAACATAATACAAGAAAATGCCATCAAGTAAAATATGACTACGAAAACTTGAGTAAGGTAATCATACCTTTCGGATTGGGTTAGGAGGATTATTCGTAATGGGTAATATAAAAATGACTACGAGGAAAAAAATATTTATTATGAGAAGATAGATTTCACAAAAAAAACATTACTACAAAAATTTTTTTTACGAAAAACTCATTACGGAACACTCATTACAGAAAAGCCATTACGAAAAAAAACATAGTAAGGAAAAACATAGTAAGGAGGATTCGGTACGAAAATCTCGTTATGAAAATACCAGTACGAAAATTTTCATTCTGGAAATTTTCAATTTGAATACTTCCATTCAAGAAGTGTTCTGTACGAAAATGTCCATTCTGGAAAATTGTAGTTCCGGAGATTCCATTCTGGAAATCTGCTTTCTGAAATGTTTGAAAAAAAACATTGAAAAATATTGTTTAAACTAACAAACAAATGTACACCCCCTATAAAAAGGAGTTTATTGCTGTTAGAAGAGTTTTTCAACATAAAGTTACTTAAGTAGGATTACTTTACGATTATCATTCCTAACATATGTTTAATGTATTCAAATCTATCAGAAGGCAAAGATTTTGTGAAAATATCAGCAAGTTGATCTTGCGTTCCGATAAACTGAAGAATAATATCTACTTTTAGTGAGTGATCCCTAAGAAATTGATGCCTAATATCTATGTGTTTTGCACGGGAGTGATGTGCATGATTCTTACTAAGGGAAATGGCACTTGTGTTATCACACAAAATTTGAGTTTTGGTAAAACTCAAGCCATAGTCTGTGAGTGTGTGTTTCATCCACAACACTTGAGAACAACAACTTCCAGCTGCTACATATTCAGCTTCAGCAGAGGAAAGTGCTACAGAATGTTGCTTCTTGCAGGACCAATAAACTAATGAATCTCCTAAGAAATGACAAGTTCCGGATGTACTTTTTCTATCCATTCTACATCCACCAAAGTTAGCATCAGAAATTTTTTTTATAACAAAATAATTTCCAGAAGTATTAAATAATCCTAGATCCATGGTTCCCTTAAGGTAGTGAAAAATTCTTCTAACTGACTTTAAGTGAGATTCCTTAGGATTGGATTGATATCTTGCACATAAGAACACTGAAAACATTAAGTCTGGTCGACTAGCTGTTAAGTAATGTAGACTTCCTATCATACGTCTAAAAGATGTTTGATCTACTGGTTTCCCAGCTTAATCAAGATCTAAAGAGTTTGAAGTACCAATAGGAGTACTTATACTCTTAGTATTGTCATAACCATACTTTTTAAGAAGATCTATAATATACTTATGTTGAGATATGTAGGTTCCTTCTGGTTTTTGAGAAATTTGAAAACCAAGGAAAAAAGTTAACTCACCCATCATACTCATTTCAAACTCATATTTCATTAAACTTGCGAAAGAGTCGGTCAAAGATTGCTGAGTTGAACCAAATATGATGACATCAACATAAGTTTGAACAATTAAAACATTTATCCTATCTTTCTTTATAAAAAGGGTTAGATCTGCATTTCCCTTAACATAGTTATTTTAGAGAAAAAATCCAGTAAGTCTATCATATCATGCTCGTGGGGCTTGTTTAAGACCATACAAAGCTTTGGTAAGTCTAAAAACATGATCAGGATGTTTTGTATCTTCAAATCCAGGAGGTTGTTCAACAAAAACTTCCTCTTGAACATAACCATTAAGAAAAGCACATTTCACATCCATTTGTAAAAGTTTGAAATTAAAGAATGCTGCAAAGGAAAGTAGAATACGGATAGATTCAAGTCTAGCTACTGGAGCATTGGTTTCTTCATAGTCTATTCCTTCTTGCAGATTATAGGCTTTAGCAACAAGTCTAGCTTTATTTCTTACTATGACTCCATTTTCATCACATTTATTTCTGAAGACCCATTTTACTCCAATAACAGAAGTTTCCTTAGGTCTTTCAACCATGGTCCAGACTTTATTCCTTTCGAATTCATTTAGTTCATCTTGCATGGATTTAATCCAATATTCATCACCTAAAGCCTCATTAGTGATTTTAGGTTCTAATTGGGAAATAAATGCTAGATGTTCTACTTCATTTCTTAAGGAACTTCTAGTCCTTACAGGTTGATTTAAATCACCAATGATACTATCACTGGGATGATTCTTAAGAAACACCTGATTTGGGTTTTGTAAAACCTGTTCATAAACATAGGGTAGAAATTCTTCTGGGGTAAATGTTTCAGAAGTATCTTCTAGAACATCATCCTTATCAGAAGGTTTTTCTATCAAAGGATGAAAATCAGTTTTGTAAAACACATCCGAGGAAGAAGGTAGGGAATGTTTAAAAACAAAAGGATCTGACTCATCAAATCTTACATGTATTGTTTCTTCAATAGTGCAAGAATTTTTATTGAAAACTCTATAAGCCTTAGAGGTTGTGGAATAACCTAAGAAAATTCCTTCATCAGATTTTGGTGCGAATTTATATAAGTTATCTTTAGTATTAAAAATGAATACTTTGTAGCCAAAAACTTGAAGTAGGATAGTCTTGGTTTTCTTCCATTCCATAACTCATAAGGAGTTTTATTAAGAAAAGGTCTAATCAAAACTCGATTTATAGTATAGGTAGCAGTACTTACAGCTTCAGCCCAGAAATGTCTAGAAATAGAATATTCACTCAACATGGTTCTAGTTATCTCTTGAAGAATTCAATTTCTTATTTCAACTAAACCATTCTCTTGAGGAGTTCTAGGTGATGAAAAATTGTGAGTAATACCTTTCTTACTAGAAAAAGTTTCAAAATCAGAATTTTGAAATTCTCCTCCATGATCACTATGAATAGTTTTCAATGGAAGGTTTTCTCATTTTTAACTTGAGCTCTAAAACTTTTGAAATAAGAAAACGCTTCAGATTTCTTTGCTAGAAAATAAACCCAAGTAAATCTAGTGTAATCATCAACTAGAACAAACACATATTATTTTCCTCCAATACTTCCAGTTTGTGTTGGACCAAAAAGATCCATGTGCACTAACTGTAATGCATCGGTTGTTGAGACTTCACCGATTGATTTAAAACTAGATTTATGTTTCTTTCCATATTGACAAGGATCACAAACTTTAGAAGAATCAAATCTATTCTCTGGTAGATCCTTAACTAGTTTCTTCTTAGAGAGTCTACATAGGTTCCTAGGGTTACAGTGACCTTGTCTTCTATTCCATAACCAGGAGTGATCTCCCATTGCACTTAGGAAAGGTAAATCTTGGCTTCTGAGGTCTTCTAAGTTTACGGTGTAAACATTCTCTTGCCTATTGGCTGAGAGAATAAACTCTTCCTTGGAATTGTGAACTAAGCACGTATCATTCCTAAAATTCACAAGGTAACCTTCATCACATAACTGACTAATGCTAATGAGGTTGTGCTTAGGACCTTTAACAAAAAGAACATTTTAAATCAAGGTTTTACCAAGAAGAACAATATTGCCAATACCAACAATCTCTCCCTTAGCATTATCTCCAAAAGTTACCTTTCCTCCTTTCGTTTTGATAATCTTTTCAAAATAGCTTTTGTTACCAGCCATGTGCCGGGAACATACACTATCCATGTGCCATGTATTGTTGCTGTTACACTCTTTGTTTTCCTGAAATCAAAAAGAAAATTAGATTTTCAGAATCCAAACTTGTTTGGATCTGAGATTTCCAGACAATAAAATTTTAGGAATCCACATCTTCTTAGATAAGTAAGCTTTATGAAATCCTAAAGATTGGGTTTTGTTGAAGGAACAATTCTTTGCCTAGTGACCACCACATTGACACTTGGTACAAAATGGGTCACTTTGAGGAACAAAATAATTGTTACTGAAAATTAGTTTTGCATGGGTATAACCAAATCCGGATTTATTTCTTAAAGGTTGTATTTGAGAATACATTTTATCAAAATTTTCCTTACTATGGGTAAAGTTTTATAAACACTTCTTTAAGGGAAAAAATTTGGACTTGAGTATTACAACCAAGTTTTTATCCTCAAATCATTAGTTTTTGAACAAGAGTTAGGCTCGAAAACATTTTTCTTAGAAATTAATTCTTCTAACTCTTTAGAAAGTTTGTTCTTCTCAGAACATACTTCCTCATGATTTTTTGAAATACTTTCAAAATCAGCATTTTTCATATTAAGATCTTTAGAAATATCTGATATCTCTTTTGTAAGAATAGAATTCCTAGAGTTTTCCTTATCAAGATTCTTATTGAGTTTAGAATTCTCAATCTCAAGAAGTTCAGCAAACCTAGAGAATTATTCATAAGTAGGTAAAGTATTTTCCTCATGAGAAGATGATTCTTCATCAGAAGAGTTATAATACTTACAATCATTTGAATTTAAAGAAACATTGGTCAATGATTCAGAATTTCGTACCATAGCCATAAAACAATGATTATCAATAGGTAATCTGGCTATAAGACCAGGACTCTTCTATCTCGAAGATTCATAATCAGAAGATTCATCTGAAGAGTCACCACCACTGGCACTCCAGGTGTCATTGTCTTTCAAAACTTTCTTTGCTTTAGCTTTATAATATTTCTTTATGTTCCTGTCTGAATGCCTTTCTTTCCTTTCTTCCTTTTTGAGCATAGGTCAATCTGGTCTAATATGTCCATCTCTTTTGCACTCATAACAAGTAACTTCCCCAACTTTCTTATCTTTCCTTTCCTTTTTCTTATACTTGGATTGAAAATTTCTTTGGCCAGCTATCTTGTTCATCCTTCGAGAAAGATTTTCTAGTTCATTTTCTGAGACTTCACTCTCACTATATTCGGATTGAAAAATAACTTTCTTAGACTTGGATCTGGTTACTCTCTCAGGAGTCTTAGCTATCATCTGATTTGAAGTTGTTGTAAAAGCAACAATACCATTTCCATTCTTCTTCTTGATGTTGTCAGCATCTCTCTTCAGTCTAGTCTCATGTTGTAGAAGAGTTCCAAATAATTCACCAAGAGTAATTTGAGTGACCTTCCTGTTCTCATCTATAGCTGTTCTCTTGGATTCCCACTCATTGGGCATAATATCAATTATCTTGTCAACAAGAGCTTAATCATCTAAACCTCTTTCTCCCATAGACTTTAGACTGTTGACGATAGTCATAAATCTCTGTTGAACTTTACAGATAGGTTCACCATAAGGAAAATTGAAGCCATGATACTCAGCACTAAGAATAGCTCTTCTAGTCTCAATCACTTTAGAAGTCCCAAAGTGTGTAACCTCTAACTTCTACCAGATATAGTTAGCTGAATCACAAGAAGAAATTTGGCTATATATATTTCTGTTCATTGAACATAGTAGAGTATTGCGTACCATATAGTTGAGTTGATTTTCTTGCTTTTCCTGGTTAGTTAAATTTCTAACTTCCTTGTCAGGAATTTTATAATCACCAGTAAGCATACAAAATTTATCTACTCTAGTGTTGATAACAAATGTCTTCATTCGATCTCTCCAGTACTCATAGTCATTACCATCAAAGATTGGTGGTCTTGTAGGATTTAGATTATCAATCGAACCAACATTAATTCCTACCATACTTAAAATAACCTTTGGCACACAAACTTGTTAGTAGAAAAAGATTCGTAATAACAAAGTTTGGAATGGACAAGTTTGGAATGGTAAAGTTACGAATGGCAAAGTGAGAAAGAAAAAATTATTCGTGAGTATAAGTATTTTAGAGACCTGCTCTGATACCAATTGTAGGATTGAAATAATGATTTATATGCTCAATATACAAGAGGGGGGTGAATTGTATACTTTAAAAATTCCTTTGGAACCTTTAAAGTAAGTTACGATTGACTATGTTTTCCTTAAGCAAAGGAAAGGGATAAGTTTAACAAAGTTAAACTAAGGAAATTCACAACACCTCTAATAACGAATGAAAACGTGGAATGAGATTCCAAAAGTGGGTTCCGGAAATATTGTTCCGGAAAATGAAACTTAATGAAAGATTACAAAGTGAGATTCTACCTTAAAGCGTATAGAATCTAAATGAATCAGAGTACAAGTAAAGAAGTATAAGAAAGTTATATCTTCGTTATAATACAAAATGAAGTGGAAATAAAACAAGTAGTTAAACTACAAGTAACATGATATAAGTCTTTCAACCCAAAGTGAAGGGTATCCAACAACCTTGGATAAAGGTCCCTTGATTTATACTTTCAAGCAAGTCTGTCTTACCCACACCAGGGTAATCCCTCGATACAAAGATCAGAGTCTCTGTCTTGCTATCCCCGCAAGCCCTCAACTTCAAGGTAGTTGGCGACCTCTGTCTTCCTCAGCAAGGAAGCCCTCGAACTTCAAGGTAGTCAGCACCTCTGTCTTCCTATCCCCGAAAGCCCTCGAATGTAATCACCAACATTCGGAGTCGCACGAAGATTTGAGAGTTAATAAGAGCCTCTCTCTCTCTCTAGAAATCACTTAAAGTATGTAATCACATGAGTTGAAGATCCGTCAGCCTTTCAGCACCGATCTCTTTCAAATGAGCACATATTTATAGGTAAGGTCAGCTCCTTCTCCAACGGTCATAATTTCATTAAAGATCGGAGGGACCTGTACACATGTCACCTAGACCTCGGTTAGTTTATAACAAAATAGACGACATCGTTTTATAACAAAACAAGTGTAATAGAATGTACGACATTGTTTTAATTCTAACTAAAAGGTTCGGAATGAAAACTTCGGAGTGAAAAGGAAATAATAAAGATTAGAAAAATTATAGAAATGTAAGCAGAATAAATGTTCGGAGTCTAACCAAAATATTTTTCGGAGTCTGAATTAATTCAGAGTGTAAAAAATAAAGATAATCAGATTCTGTTTATTAAGAGAATTCAGAATGAGATTTCGTCATCAGAATTCGTAATGAGAATTCGTCATCAGAATTCATAATGAGAATTCATCATCAGAATTCGTAATGAGAATTCCTCATCAGAATTCGTAATGAGAATTCATCATCAGAATTCATAATGAGAATTCATCATCAGAATTCCTAATGAGAATTCCTCATCAGAATTCGTAATGAGAATTCCTCATCAGAATTCATAATGAGAATTCAATATCAGAATTCGTAATGAGAATTCATTATCAAACTTCATAAGTATTCGTATCCTGAATCTGGATTAAAAACGTATCCGGAATTCAGAATGAAACTTTATCACAGTTCTCATTCTGGATTTTGGAGTGAAACTTTATCACAGTTCTTATCCAGAATCCGGATCTTTAAATAGAATTCTTCATATCAAAGTTTCAAGAATTTCCGAGAAAATTGAAATGAATCTGAATCTCATACTTATGAAAATTCATGATGAAAATATAATAAGGATAAATTTCCTTATAAAAGAATTTTCCCTTATAAAAGAAGTTTTCCTTAAGAAAGTATTTTTCTTTAAGAAAGAATTTTTCCTTAAGAAATCATTTTTTCTTAAGAAATGTGTTTGTGATTTTCAAAACAAGAAGGAATGAAAAAGTAATAAGGAAAACCTTATTGACTCAATATGTACATCATCTCTGGAATGGTGTTCATGATTTAAATATCATATATATCCAGTATATATTTATTTAATAATATTCGATAATGTTTTTTTGATATGAAATGAAATGTACCATTCATGGAGACAGTAAGCTGTATGTACGCATGAATGATACTTTCATTATTTTGTCATATTACTAGACTTTAAAACTAATTTAGACATAGATATATTATAAATCCAGTATAATATATATATTTTATATAGGAAACATATGTTCAATAACTACATTGTTTATAAATTCCATGTTTTTCATGAATGAGTCACATCACTTGAGGGGGCGGTAGTCCACACTTCCACAGATGAAATTATCGCAGTTCCACAACATGAAAAGCATAACGATGTGATTTAGAAATAAAATTCAGAATCATATAGGAAAAATAAATATCATAAATATCATATATATATATATATATATATATACAATGACATCATAACGGCCACCATGAATTGTGTTAAAAGAAGATTGGACAATAATCATTTCGTGTGGCAGTAATTCGCTACCCAGATAAACAGTATGTTCTTTAACCATTAGACGGAGGTGTGTGAAAGTGTTGGTATAATAGATATCATAAAAAAAATCCTAGTATATTAAGGATACTTTTGTTATTATGGGATAATATAATAAGAAGAAAGTGGTGAGTGGAGAAGGAATATAAAAGAATGAAACTCGAGAGAATACATTACCTCTAATCGGGTAACTCTTTTTAATTTGAGCCAAAGGCTTCCTCGGAAAGACATCAACCCAGTGTGAGGCTTCTAGGATTAATATATGGATGTGGAGAGATAATATGATCATAGGTTTGATTATGAAAGGGCTTGAGAGGAGTGGGTAAGGGGGTAGAGGAGGGGGCCTTTTATAAGAGGGAGGAGGGTCACTTTTGGAAAGTATTGAAATGTTATTTTATTATAAAGTGATTTTAGGATTTTAATGGGCTCACAATGATATATTTATTGTATAAGGTGATAAGGGTTCGAAATACACCCATAATATAGGATTTAGACAAGTGTATGTCTTATATTTTACCTTATCTTTTCATTTTATTTAAAGCGTTCATTATTGAGGTAATCGCCGCATCATCATGGTGTAATAAATAAATTTATTTATTTAATGTATAAAAATTATAAAACAAATACCATGATGTAGGAAATAGTTTTAGCTTTAAAATTAATATATATAGTCTAAGATAACATTTACATAAACAAAATTAAATTTTTTTACTTAGGATATACAATCCTTTTTTATATTTCTCTTCAATTACAAAACATAATGTCATAAATGTCACTATTACACCCATGTGACCCCATTGGCCCTAATGTTTCTTATAAAGCTTCCCATGGTCGGCAATGACTCAAAAAAGTGGATTTAGACACATTTTGGGGTCATTTTATTTTGTTAGGATTTTATTTTATTACCCTTAACTACCCGATTACTAATTATTCTCGATAATCAAAGATAATTACCATCGTTACTATTCATAATGTCCCAAAACAAAAGTGTCCTAATTACATAATTTGGACCTTATGATTCCAAATATGGATTCCATTTTACCAAATTACAAACACAGAAATTATAGTACTTAATAAAAAAATATTTCACGTTGTCACATATAATGACGAGTTTTTAAGAAGTAACAATTTATCAAAAGATTGACTTGTTTTTACATCCAATTGAAAAGAGAATGTACTTACAATGAAATAAATTGTATTAAGTCATAAAAACATAATTCAATTAAACATTAAAACCAATTAAAAGGACCATCTATCTATATAATTAAATCATATGAAAACGTAGTTTTGAGTGAAAATGCAGTATTTTTCACTATTAATTTAAAATGAACATTTTTCAGAAAAATACCAAACATTTATCCAAATTAAATTTGATTTTAAAAAATTTAAAATTTATTTTCAATTTAATAAATTCAATAAATATATGTTTCATTATTTAAATTTATAATTTATTTTCACTGTCCAAACAAATAGCTTGTTTTTAAGAAACAATATTTATCAAAATATTGACACTTGTTTATGTCCTATTTCAAGTGAAATAAATTACTATAACAATCATTGGATTAAATGGTAAAAATATATTTCAACTAAACTTTAATCCCAACTAAAAATATAATCTAACCATGTGAATAAATTATAATTATAGGAGGTATTGAATTAAAATACAACATTTTCATTATTCATTAAAAAATGAACTATATCGGAATAATAACAAAAAATTTACACAAATTAAATTTTGAAGTCCAGTTTCTGAAGAAGGATTTTATTTTTTCAAATATAATTATTCTAATTTTCTTTAAATGGTTGATTAATCTCGTTTTGATGGAGAAAAATTTTGAAAATTTGAATTCTTTTCTTGTATTAAGCCTCTAACCTTTATTGGATAAATGTAAAATTATTTAACAAACATATATAAACATTTTTTAGTTAGTTATGTTCATTCCTGCCATTAAAATATCAAGGCGTTTACTACCATTTAAAATAATATTATAATATAATTAGAGTGAAATGTATAATTTCAAAGAAACTGGTTTTTGCGTACTGGGTACACCATCGGACATAACATTCCCTTTAATGTATTATTAACATTTTATTCACAAATATTAACAAATATGTAAATGGAATATTCTTTATTTACCCGGAATGTTACATCCTTCCCCCGTTTTGATAATTTTTTCCACACAATTTTAAAATTGGGATCGGGAACATCATTGAAAGCCCCGCATAGGAAAAGAAGTAAATTAAGCTATCACTTTAAAAGAAATAAGGAAAAGTAGAAAGGTCACCCGAGACAACAGATACAAGGATTCAATGAAAGCATAGATATAGAAGAGAAAAAAAGGGTCCAGTTCTGGTGGAGACTGATAGAAAACATGTTTAAGAGAATGTTAACCACCAGAAAATTTCAAACTTGTGATGGGATAAATGGTATTAGATTCCCCGGTATGAAATGTTTACTGAAGACATTTTTTTTAATTTGCATTTCATTGAATAATTTATTTATGAGCTTAACTAAATCATAAGGAAACATACTTACTTTTCATTTTTACTTTCATCCATTACTATATTTCTTACACAAACTCATATTTTCTCCAAAAGTTGGGTATTTAGGATGACTAGTTCACTTTAATAGTGTTATAATAAACTTCTTGAAAATTGCCTAATCCAAAAAATATGAACTATATATTTCCCATGTCCTTATACCATAACCATAACAAAAATTGATAGTACAAGATTAGATAATCTCGAAAAAGGATAATAATTTACAAAAAGAAAAACTACTCTTAATCTCCAAAATTCAAAAAAAAAGAACCCAAGGTTCAAGAAAGACCATTGCATAAACAGATATCCATAATGTTCTTCAAAGTAATCCATACTAAGATTGAATCCCATATCTCTGAAGGATTTAATCACATAATCTTCCAAGGTAAATCTTAACATTTATCTCCAAAAAACAGCAGTTACTCTTAAAGTATCATACTGAAAAGTAATTAGTATGATCCCATATCCTCCGTGATAGGTTAATCATTTCCCAAAAACCAAATTATTCCTGATTCATAAGACCATCAAACTAAAAATATTTAGTCATACTAACCAAGGACTTCATGTAGTCCAGTGGTACGCAATAAATACCAGTCACACTTTGGTTGTGGGTTCAATTCCCAGAGCTTCGTCTGACACGACGGGTTTCCACACGGTTTACGTGTTGTACCTTTTTAAAAACTACATAATTTTATAACATTCCAAAAAAGAGATAAATTCATCAATAATAACCATAACATATTTTAACCACAAATATTACCTAATAAATTTTAATCTGTATCCCAAAATGTATTAACCTATAATTACCTCAAATTCAAGGATCATATAAACCAAAATGATTCTATATAACTATATCCACAAAAGGAAAGATAATTATTCATTGAATAAAATTTTCATATATCAAACATCACGACTACACATACTATAAAAAGTCTTCTAATATAATCCAATCATCAAAAGAGCCTTAATACTTTTAAGAATTTCACCATCCTAAAATCTACCATAAATTTTTAATCCATGATATGTTGACTTCTTACTCATTCAACATTCTTCATGATCCATTAACCATTCCTTTCCAACTTATTTAAAAATACTTATTTCCTACAAAAAAATCGTGAATCATATCCAAAGATTTCAGTAATAGGAAAACATATGTTAATAAATAATCCATACCTTTCATTGGTCATTGTTAGTTTCTTCACCCTCAATCAGAATGGAATTAGGTATTGGTAAACAAATATTTGTATGATCTTGGTGATCGCATTCCCAAAACTTATTTTAGGACATGTGTTTTCATAATGACCATGCACACCACATTTAAAACATTCAATTGATCCATCATAAAGAACTTATTTCCTTTTCCTAGATTCAACTAGATGGTTCCTTTTTTCCATGGAAGGTTCTTTCTTTATGACCTTAATTTCCACATCTATAGCATCTTTCTGTCCCTTTGAAACATTTTACTATGTGTTTCTTTCCACATCTTTGATACATTGGCTTTTGAACATACTTTCCTTTATGATTATTAGCGGAACATCCGTAGAAATTTTTTTCTCACATATATGATTCCTTATAAAAATCACGAATGTTTAGGTTTTCATTCATGAATTTATATAGTTGGTTGAGAATAACAACAAGATTTCTCATTGCGGCTTGCATATTATTTAGTTTCTCGCTCGGAAAACCGTCACAATTTTCCTCACATCCACTGTTACTTTCGTGCCTTCTAGATCCAGCCATTTACTAAATCCAAAAAGGTCAGAGTGATTATATTAGTGAAATCATCATAAAATATCTTATGAGGAAGGTAAATACTAAGATATAATTATTCATATTATCTTAAAATTTTTTACATTATCTATATAAAAAACTATGAACCTTTCTGAAATCCCAAACATTATGGTAATGTCACATGTGCTTAAAGAATAACCTAACCTCTAATGTTTTTTAAACCGACAACTGATACCAACTATAAGGACCATTCCTTAAAACATTAAATAAGCATGAATTAAATGAATAATCCACAGTGAGGATCTTTTCAGGTTTAGAGTTTTAGAGAATTAGGACATAAGTATTCCATCTCAAAAGATTAACATGTAGACACTTCTACTCAGTTTCCATTTTTTTCATAAAATAAAAACTCTTAAAAAGAAAGATTTCTTGTTCCATGGTTTAGACAACATGACATTCCTTGATCCCATGATTGACCCTATTCATCTTTAAGTCACGTGGGAAACATTTCAAATACTTGGGATGAGGATAAAAATATCAGTATGGGATACTAAAAGAAAGAAAACATTATATCATCAATATATACATAACATACTATTTTTAACATATCCTATGAAATCATAATACTTGTGAAATAGACATAGAAATCATAAGACATAATGGTAAGTTGAGGCATTCATAACATTCTTATGTAGGGAGTAACCCTCATGGTTTCGTTTGGAATACCCATCACAGTATATTATCTAAATCTCTTCGGAGAAACCTTACCGTTTAACTCCTTCACATTACTGAATTAATTGAAGAGCTATATCGGGCTCACCCAACCTTAGTTTATCACGGAACCACCTGACGTCATAAACAATTCCCAAGAACAATAACATAAACTTAACACTTAACATAATCATAAAAGAAAGATTATATTCCCACATTTAAATAACAATATAAATTTTAAGATATTGAAATAATAAATCCATTCTAAAAACCATTTTCAATATTAAAATAAGTAAAAAGTTATGTGGTATTTATTTTCCTTTTAAAATCATTACAGCTTGTTAAGAAAGCCAATGTCTAAATAATTCTTACAGCGACGGAAATGGACATTGTCACCGCTTACGTAAAAAAAGAAACATTATTTTTTCATTTAGTAAAACGCTTCGTAGAGAAAAGATTACCTTTGAATGAAATGAAAAGTCAAAATGGTTTTATACACCGTATAAAATAAAGTCATGTATAAATCAAAGGGTGCCTCAATAAAAGGACATTGAGACGAAGTACCTTATAAAGATGGTATCCTTTGATTAAGTATATATTAATGACATAATTATATGTGAAAATATTAAATACACCAAATATAAGTGGATATTAACTATAAAACAAACACAGGTCCTTCAGACATATTCATAGAATGACATAATCAAGAAGTAGAGGTTTAACCCAAAGAATTGAAATTGGGTAAAGGTGTTTCCTTAAAGAAATTTTACAGCCAAAAGGCGTCACTTTAAAATTCAGAAAATGAGTTGGTGAGAGATAAAAAAGATATCTCATCACCTGGAAATACAATTTATCGCAATAAAGATATATAATAATATATCCTAAGATAAGAATATGTAAATTGAATGACCTAACAAAAAAGTCTTTTAAAAAGAGCAGGGTGAAAGGTTCCCTTACCGATTTGGTAACCTACGAAACATACACCCCATGAAAGAAGGTCCATACAATGTTGATATAAATACCAATGCATTAAACAATATTACACAAATAATACAATCATGGGAATTACATACACCACACAAAAGTAAATAGTGGAAAATGTCGAATGAATCTCATAGAAATAAAAAGTGAGATAAAAACCCCTTACCTCGTTGTATTATATCAAGTTGTATTATCAAAAGATAGTAAAAACCAAATGAATCACATTATACCATGAATATAAATATAATCATGATAATATATATGTAACTGAATTACACAATACACCATATGGAACAAATAAGTGGCAAACAATGGAAATCTCACAGAATTAAATGTGAGATAAGAAATCCACTTACCTAACGTACGAATTGTCTTATTCGTTTCTTCATATTCATGGATAATAAACATTGTTAATTTTATAATTGATTAAGGAATTCCTTTAATTTTCATTATTCAATTCATATCACATATTATCATGTTATAATAATTAGGTAATTATGTGAGTTCATATCTTACGTTTTGTTGATGTTCGGTACATGAGTCAACAATGAACTTGTTTGAAAAGAATTGTCCATGTAGTTATAATTACATCATCTCCAGAATGGTGTTCATGATTTAAATATCATATATATCCAGTATATATGTATTTAATAATATTCTATAATGTTCGTAGATAAGAAATAAAATGTACCTTTCATGGAGATGGTAAGTCATACGTACTCATGAACGCTACATTCATTTTTTGTCATAATAATGGACATTAAAAATAATTTAGACATAGATATATTATAATTACATTATAATATATATGTTATATAGGTAAAATAAGTTCATTAATTACATTCTTTATTAATTCCAAGTTTGTAATGAACAAGTCACATCACTTGAGGGGGCGGTAGTCCACACTTCCACAGATGAAATTATCGCAGTTTCACAACATGAAAAAAATAATGATGTGATTTAAAAATAAAATTCAGAAGCATATAGGAAAACTAAATACCATATATATCATATATATATATATATACAGTTACATCATAATTTCCACCATGAAAGGTGTTAAAAGCAGATTGGACAATCATCGTATCGTGAGGTAGTAATTCGCTACCCACAGAAACAATATGTTCTTTAACCATTAGATGGAGGTGTGTGTAAGTGTTGGTATAATAATTATCATAAAACAATTCTACTTTATTGAAGATATGAGTGTTATTATGGGATCAAATAATAAGAAGATAGTGGTGAGTGAAGAAGGAATTTAAATGAATGAAACTCGAGAGAAGACATTACCTCTAAATTGGTTAACTCTTTTTAATTTGAGCCAAAGGCTTTCTCGAAAAGACTTTTGCCCAAAGTGAGGCTTCTAGAAGTGATAGAGGGTTTTGGAGAGATAATTTGAGTATAGGATTGGTGATCCAATGGCTTTAGAGGTGTGGTTAAGGCGGTAGAGGTGTGGGCCTTTTGTAAGAGAGAGGAGGGTCACTTTTGGAATGTCTTGAAATGTTACTTTATTATAAAGTTCTATTCATATTTTAAAGTTCCAAAATGATATATTTCGAAGATAAAGTGATAAAGGTTGGAAATAAACTCATAAAATAGGTTTTAGACATGTGTATATCTTATATTATACCTCATCTTTTTATTTTATTTAAATCCTTCATTAATGAGGTAATCACTGCATCATCATGGTGTCAAAAATAAATTTATTCATTTAATGTCTAAAAAGTATAAAAAAATACCATGATGTAAGAAATATTTTTATATTTCCAATGAATATTTATAGTCTAAGAGATCATTTATGTGAACAAAATTAAAATTGTTTTACTTAGGATATACAAACCTTTGTTATATTTCTCTACTATTAAAAAAATAATGTCTTAAATGTCAATATTACCCTTATGTGACTCCATGTGCCCTCAAGTTTGCTATAATGCTTCTCATGGACGTACATGACTCAAAAAAGTGGATTTGGACACATTTTGGGGCCATTTTGTATTATTATGATATTATTTTATTACCTTTAACTACCCGATTACTAATAAATCACGATAATTAATGATAATTACCGTCATTACTATTCATAATGATCAAAAATAAAAGGGTCATAATTACATAATTTGGAACATATGATTCTAAATATGGAATCCATTTTACCAAATTCCAAGCACAGAAATCACAGAAATTATTTTAAAAATATTTCCCGTTTTCACAACAATTGATGGGTTTTTTAGAAGTAAAACTTTTTCAAAAGATTGACTTGTTTTTACATCCAATTGAAAAGTGAAAGTAATTACAATGAACAACATTGTATTAATTTATAAAAAATTAATTCAATTAAAATTTAAAACTATTAAAATGACAATCTATCTATATAATTAAATTAGATGAAAAGGCAGTTTTGAAGTAAAATGCAGTATTTTTTTACTGTTCATTAAAAATGAACTTTTTTCAGAAAAATACAAAAAAAAATTATCCAATGTAAATTTGATATTCCAAATTCAAAAATTATTTCCATTTTAAAAATTTATAAACATATAAGTTGAATTAATTAATTTTATAATTAATTCCCTCTATCAAAACAAATAGCGTGTTTTTAAGAAACAATATTTATCAAAAGAGTGACACTTGTTTAAGTCCAATTTAAAAGTGAAATTAATTACTATTAAAATCATTGGATGAAATGGTAAAAATATATTTCAACTAAACATTAAAACAAATTAATAATATAATCTAACCATATAAATAAATTATATTTAAATTAGGTTTTGAATTAAAATTAAGCATTTTCACTATTCATTAAAAAATGAACTTTATTGGAAAAATAAAAAAAAATTCACACAAAGTAAATTTTAAAGTCCCGAATATAAAGAAGGATTTTATTTTTTCAAATATAACATATAAAATTTACAAAAAATATTTTTAAAAAGGGTTCTCCATCAAAAGGCGATTAATCGACGTTTTAAAAAACATTAGAATATTTATGTTTAAAATTGATTTCTTTTCTTATTTTAAGCCTCTACCTTTTATTGGATAAATGTAAAAGTATTTAATAAACATATAGAATCATTTTGTAGTTAGTTATGTTCATGAATTCCAGTAAAACTTCTAGGTATTATATACCATTTAAAATAATATTATTATATAATTAGTGTGTAATGTAAGATTTCAAAGAATCTCGTTGTTGTGTACTAGGTACGCCATCAAACATTGAAATACCTTTAAAGTATTATTAATATTTTATTCAAAAATATTAATAAATATGAAAATTCCATATTCTTTATTTACCTACGATGTTACATCCTTCTCCCCTTTTGGGAATTGCGTCCTCAAAATTTTAGAATTGGGCTCTGAAACATCATTTAAAGACCTGCATCGAAAAAGGAGTAAATTAAACTATCACTTTAAAAGAATAAAATAAAAGTACAAATGTCACCCGAGACAAAATGGTACTAGAATTCTATGAAAACATGGATATGGAAGAGAAAACAATTGGTCATGTTCTGATGGAGAGTGATAGAAAATATGTTTAAGAGAATGTTAACCACCAGAAAATCCCAAACTTGTGATGGGTTAAACGATATTTGATTCCCTAGTAGGAAAAGTGAACAGAAAATGTTTTTTAAGTAACTTTTCATTATGGAATTTATTTATGAGATTAACTAAATCATAAGGAAACATACATACTTCTCATGTTGACTTTCATCTCTTAGTAGATTTCTTACACAAACTCATATTTTCTCCAAAAGATGAGTATTTAGGATGACTTGTTCACATTAATAGTGTTATAATCAACTTCATGAGAGTCAGCTAATCCAAAAAAATGAACTATATATTTCCCATCTATTTAGACCATAACCAAAAGAAAATTTAGTGCAGCAATAGATAATCCCCGAAAGGATAATCATTTACAAAAATAAAAACGACTCTAAATCTCCAAAATTCAACAAAAAGAACCCGAGGATCAAGAAAGATCATTAAATAAACAGATATCCATAAAATTATTCAACGTAATCCAAACTATGATTGAAACCCAAATCTCTGAAGGATTTAATCACATAGTCTTCCATGGTAAATCTTAACATTTATCTCCAAAAAACATAAGTTTCTCTTAACCTCTCATACTGAAAATTAAATAACATAATCCCATATCCTCAATGATAGGTTAATAATTTCCCAAAAACTAACTTATTCCTGATTCATAAGACCATATAACTATAAGGAATTAGTCATACTAACTAGTTCCTTCACGTTGTCTAGTGGTAGGGGATAAATACCAGTCACACTTTGGTTGTGGCTTCGATTCCCGCAGCTTTGTCTGATGCAATGGGTTTCCACATTGTTTACGTGTTATCGCTTTGTAAAAACTACATTATTTTATAACATTCCCAAAAAAATATTAATTCATCAAAAATAACCATAACATATTTTAACCACAAATGTTATCTAGTAACGTTTTTTTGAATCCCAAAATATATTAACCGATAATTACCTCAAATTCAAGGATCATATAAACCAAAATGATTCTATATATCTATATACACAAAAGAAAGGATAATTATTAATTGAATAAAATTTTAATATATCAAACATCATGGCTGCACATAAAATTAAAAGTCTTCTAATGTAATCCCATCATCAAAAGAGCATTAATATATTTATGAATTTCAACATCCTAAAATCTACCATAAATTTTGAATCCCTTATATATTGACTTCTTACTCATTCAACATTATTCATGATCCATTAACCATTCCTTTCCAACATATCCTGAAATACTTCTTTCCTACAATAAAATCGTGAATCATAACCTAAGATTTCAATAATAAGAAAAATTATGTTAATAAATAATCCATACCTTTAATTGGTCATTGTCAGTTTCTTCATCCTCAATTGGAAGGGCATTAGGTATTGGTAAACAAATATTAGTATGATCTTGGTGATCCCATTCCCGAAACTTCTTGTAGGACATGTGTTTGCATAATTACCATGCACAAAATATTTAAAACATTCAAATGATCCTTCAGAAATAACTTTTTCCCTTTCCTAGATTCAACTAGATGATTACTTTTTCCATGGAAGGTTCTTGCTTTATGACATTCATTTCCACATCTATAGCATGTTTTTTTCAATTTGAAACATTTTCCTTTGTGTTTCATTCCACATATTTGACACATAGGATTTGAACATACTTACCTTATTGATTATTATTGGAACATCCATAGGGATTTTTTGCTCGCATATATGATTCCTTATAAAAATCACTTAGGTTTATGTGGCTATTCATGACTCTAGATACTTGGTTGAGAAAAACCACAAGATTTATCGGTGCAACTCGAATATCATTCAGTTTATTGTTCGGAATACCGTTATTATTTTCATCACAACCACTATTACTTTGGTGCCTTCTAGATCCAGCCATTTACTAAAACAAAAAAGGTCAGTGTGAGTATAGCAGTAATATCATCACAAAATATCTTATGTAGAGGGTAAATACTAATATGTAATTACTCATATTATCTTAAAATCATTTACATTATCTATATAAATTAACTATGACTCTTTCTGAAATCCTAACCATTATGGTAATGTCACATGTGCTTAAAGAATTCAATAAACTCTAAAGATAACTAAACCAACCTCTGATACCAACTATATGGACCAAGCCAATATACGTTAAATAATCGTGAATTAAATGAATAATTCTCATTGGGGATCTTTTCATTTTTATATTTTTAGATAATTAGTACATAACTATTATATCTCAAAATATTACAAAGTAGACACTTCTACTCAATTTCTATTTTTTTTACACAAAATAAAAACTCTTAAAAAGAATGATTTATTGTTCCATTTTTTAGACAATATGTCTTTCCTAGATCCCATCCTTGACCATATTCATCTTTTAGTCATGTGGGAAACATTTAAATAACATGGGATGAACATTAAAATCTCAGTAAGGAATACACAAAGAATGAAAACATTAGATCATCAATATATACATAAAATAATATTTTTATCATATCCCATGAAATCATAAGATTTGTGAAATACACATAGAAATCATAAGACAAAAAGGTAATTTGAGGCATTCTTAACATTCTAACGTAGGGAGTAACCCTAATGGTTACGTTTGGAATACCCATCATTGTATGCTACCTAAATCTCATTGGAGAAACCTTAGAATTTAACTTCTCAGTGTTAACTAATACATTGGAGAGCTATATCGGGCTCACCCACACGTTGTTTATCACGGAACCACCCGACTTCATAAACAATGCCCAAGAACCATAACATAAACATAACACATAACTTATGCATAAAGGAAAGATAACATTCCCACATTGAAATAACGATATAAAATTTTAAGATATTGAAATAATAAATCCATTATAAAACACATTTTTAATACCAAAATATGTAAAAATAGTATGTGGTATTTATTTTCTTTTTAAAAACATTACAGCTTGTTAAGGAAGCTAAATTCCATATAATACTCACGACGACGGAAAAGGTCATTGTCACTGCTTACGTAAAAAAAGAAACAATCCTTTTTATCATTTAGTAAAAATATTCATAAGGAAAATATTCCCTTTGAATGAAATGAAAATTACAAAGGGTTTTATACACCGTATAATAGAATATCGTGTATAAATCAAAGGATTCCACAATAAAAGGAGATTGGGACGAAGTCCCTTAAAAAGATGGTATCCTTTGATTAAGGATAAATCAATGAAATTATTATGTGTGAAAAATATAAATACACACAATATACGTGGATATTAAGTGTAAAAGAAACATAGTTCCTTCAAACATATTCATAGCACGACATAATCAATAAGTAGAGTTTTAACCCAAAGAATTGAAATTGGGTAAAGGTGTTCCCTTACAGAAAATTTACAGCCTAACAACGTCACTTTAAAATTTAGAAAATGAGTTGATGAGAGATAAAAAGGGTATCTAATCACTTGTAAATAAAATTTACAGCAATAAGGATTTATAAAAACATATCCCAACATAAGAAGATGTATATTAAAAGACCTAACAAAAATAAGTCTTTTAAAAAGAGGAGGGTGAAAGGTTCCCGTACCGATTTGGTAACCTATGAAACATACACCCCATGAAAGAAGGACCATACAATGTTGATGTAAATACCAATAAATTAAATTATATTACACAACGAATTCAATCAAGTGCAGTACATACACCACACAAAAGGAAATAGTGGCAAATGTATCATGAATCTCAGGAGAATAAAAAGTGAGATAAAAACCACATACCTCGTTGTAATCAATCGAGTCGTATGAATAAAAGATAATAAATACCAAATGAATAACATAATACCATTAATATAAATATAAAAATGATAATATATATGAAATGGGAGTACACAGTACAACACATGAAACAAATAAGTGGGGAATAATGGAAATCACACAGAATTAAAAGTGAGATTAGAAATCCCCTTACCTCAAGTCCGATTTTCCTTGTTCGTTACATTATATTCCTAAATAATAAACTTTGGTCAATTAATAATTGCATATGTACTTAAATTAATGTTTATTATTCAATTAATATCACATAATATCATGTTATAATAATTAGTTAATTATGTGAGTTCATATCATACATTTAGTGGATGTTCTGTACATGAGTCAACAATGAACTTGTTTGAAGAGAATTGTCCATGTAGTTATAAGTACATAATCTCCAGAATGGTGTTAATGATTTAAATATCATATACATCTAGTATATATGTATTTAATAATATTCCATAATGTTTGGAGATATGAAATGAAATGTACCAATCATGGAGATGGTAAGCCGTACATACGCATGAATGCTACTTTCATTTTTTTGTCATATTAATGGACATTAAAACTAAATTAGATATAGATATATTATAATTTCTATATAATATATATTTAATATAGGTAACATAAGTTCATTAACGACATTATTTATAAATTCCATTTTTGGCATTAACAAGTCACATCACTTGAGGGGGCGGTAGTCCACACTTCCTCAGATTAAATTATCGTAGTTCCACAACATGAAAAGCATAATGATGGGATTTGAAAATATAATTCAGAAGTAGATAGAGAAAATAAATACCATATATATTATATATAAATACAGTGAAATCATAATGGACACCATTAAAGGTGTTAAAATAAGATTGAACTATCATCGTTTCGTGAGGCAATAATTCGCCACCCACAGAAACAATATGTTCTTTAACCATTAGAAGGAGGTGTGTATAAGTGTAGTTATATTAATTATCATAAAGACACCCTAGTATATTGAGGATATAGCTGTTATTATGGATTAAAATAATAAGAAAATATTTGTGCGTGAAGAAGGAAAATAAAAAAAAGAAACTCGAGAGAAGACATTACCTCTAAATCGGGTAACTCTTTTTGATTTGAGCCCAAGTCTTCCTTGGATAGACTTCTACCAAATGTTGTGGTTCTAGATGTGATAGAGGGATGTGGAAAGATAATAGGAGAAGTGGTTGGATGAGCCAAGGGATTCCGATGTTTGGGTAAGGGGGTAGAGGTCGGGGCCATTTATAAGAGGGAGGAGGGTCACTTTTGGAAAGTCTTGAAATGTTACTTTATTATAAAGTGATTTCTGGATTTTAATGGTCCCAAAATGATATATTTTGAGGATAAGGTGATAAGGGTTCGAAATAAAACCATCCAATAGGTTGTTGACATGTTTAAGGCTTAGAGTTTACCTTTTCATGTCATTTTATTTAAATCATTCATTAATGATGCAATCACAACATCATCAGGGTGTCGTAAATAAATTATTTTATTCAATGTCTAAAAATTAAAATAAATACAATGATGTAGGAAATATTTTTAGCTTTAAAATTAATATTTATAGTCTAATAGATCATTTATCTAATTTTTTTTACATAGGATATACAAACCGTTGTTATATTTCTCTTCGTTAAAAAAATTAATGTCATAAATGTCACTATTACACCAATGTGACTCCATAGGACATCATGTTTGGTATAAATCTCTACATGGTTGGAAATGACTCATACAAGAGTATTTTAACACATTTTATGGTCATTTTATAATGTTTTGATATTATTTTATTACCCTTAAATACCCAATTACCAAATAATAACGATAATTAAATGTAATTACCATCGTTACTATTCATAATGTCCAAAAAAGAGTCTTAATTACAAAATTGGTACTTTATTATTCCATTTATGGAATCCATTTTACCAAATTACAAACAAAAAATTTTCATAATTAATTTATAAATAATTCCCTTTGTCACAACCAAAGACGGGTTTTTAAGAAGTAATAATTTATCAAAAGATTGACTTGTTTTTACAACCAATTGAAAGGTGAAATTACTTCCAATGAAAAAAATTGTATTAAGTGATAAAAATATTATTTAATTACACTTTAAAATAAAATAAAAGGACTATATAAACAAAATAATTAAATTAGATAAAAAAGAAGTTTTGATGTAAAATGCATTATATGTCACTATTCATTAAAAATTAACATTTTTCAGAAAATTACC
Source organism: Viscum album (assembly GCA_963277665.1). Classification (NCBI taxonomy): domain Eukaryota; kingdom Viridiplantae; phylum Streptophyta; class Magnoliopsida; order Santalales; family Viscaceae; genus Viscum; species Viscum album. The sequence continues at coordinate 1,873,064,766 of OY728159.1, forward strand.
AAAAATTTATCCAAAATAAATTTGATATTCCAAATTAAAAAATGATATCCATTTTACCAAATTAAAAACATAGAAGTTTTTTTAATTAATTTTATAATTAATTCCCGCTGTCAAAACAAATAGCGTGTTTTTAAGAAACAATATTTATCATATGATTGACACTTGTTTACATCCAATTTGAAAGTGAAATTAATTCCAATAACCACCAATGGATTAAATGGAAAAAATATATTTCAACTAAACTTTAAGACAAATTAAAAATATAATCTAACCATATATATAAATTATATTAATAAGAGGTTTTGAATTAAAATACTGAATTTTCACTATTCATTAAATAATGAACATTATCGGAAATATAAAAAAAATATACAAAAAGTAAATTTTGATGTCCCGATTATAATGAGAGATTTTAATTTGTCAAATATAACATATAAAATTGACAAAAAATTGTTTTAAAAAGGGCTCTCCATCAAAAGGCAGTTAATCGACCTTTAAAAGAAAATTATAAAATTTATGCTTAAAATCAAATTATTTTCATATTTTAAGCCTCTAAATTTTATTGGTTAAATGTAAAAATATTTAACAAACACATATAATAATTTTTTATTTAGTTCTTTTCATTCCCACCATTACAACGGCTCGGCGTTAACTACCATTTAAAATAATATTATTATATTATTAGTGCGCAACATAAGATTTCAAAGAAACTCATTGTTGCGTACTAGGTACACCGTCGAAGATAGAATTCCCTTTAAATTAATATTAACATTTTATTCAAGAATATTAGTAAATATGAAAATGTCATATTTTTTATTTACCCGGGATGATACAGATGAGATGAGTCTCTTGACCTGTATTTGGTCCCCCTAGACCAGTTAAATAGGGGTTTTCTATGTTATTTTAATAATTAATAGTTGTAACCCCAAATCATTTCATTAAAAATGAAAACTAAATAGTTACTAAAAATTAAATAATTTTTAAATTAATAAATAATTTATAATTTAAAAATAGTTAATACACAAATGATAAGAGAACGTCATATGAATAATAAATAAATAAATAATACATATCAAATAAAAAATGAAAAAGAATAAATAATGAATAATAATTCAATTATTTAATTAAGAAAAAATACTTAAATAATAAATAAATAATTTTTAATAACTAATTAATAAATATAAAATAATATGTAAATAAATAAAAGCTAATAATAATAAATCATAATAAGTCATAATATATGATTATAAAAAATCATAGAAACTAATTAATGATAAATAAATTAAAAATTAATTGTAAATAATTAATAATATTTAAAAAGTAATAAATAAAAAAGAATCAACAATTAATGAATAAAAAAAATAAAAAATAAAAAATAGAAGAATACTAAAAAAATAAATTATATAAAATGATTAAATATTAAATATATGATAAATAAATGATTAAATAATGATAAAAAAATAAATGAACAATTAAAAATAAATAATTAATTGTTTAATTGCCAACAAATTAAAAATAAATTGTAATAAGTAATAAATAAAAAATAAAAAATAAAAAATACTAACTAATAAATAATAAATAAATAACATTAAATAAATAATAAATATTACACACACACACACATATATATATATATAGACACACTCACATCTATATATTTATACATATACACAAATATAGAAAAACATCAATAAATGGATATATATATATATATCTAAAAATATACAAATACATGTCATTATAAACCAAAAATTCTAAAAATACATAATTTCCTAATAATTACAAATATATATATAAATATATAATTATAATAAACAATAAATAAAAAACCACTAAAATATGGTAGACTATTACAATAACAATGGAATCATAGAGATATGAATGTAAAATCATGGAATACCATCATAGAACACGCAAAAATAATGTGATGTTCATTATAAAAGAAGCTGAAATTCAATTGAATGTTAAAAAATTTGGGTATCCCACCTAAAAATACGTGTAAGCGGAATTATAAGTCTTTTATAATGTAGAAAAATAGGGATTGTTCACTACTCAAAACATAACCCATACAAATGGTCTAGAACTATGTGTATATCCCATTAAACCATGAGTATATCCCATAAAACCATGGGTAGATCATATACCGATGGTTTTATGAACCTTGGATAATGCAGCTATCAATAAAGATATGTACCCAAAATTTCTATTGAAATATTGGACGTAACCTTAGATTATATCATAGTACCAACAGTTTATTTAAATCATGGTTATATATTAATACCCACAGTTTAGAGAATCATGGGTAGAGCATGCCCAACCAGTACATATTTTACAAACGGTTCATTGAAATGTGGTATAGCTCTCTGTCCCATCCTGGCAGTAGTATCCCTTTTATACTTTCCAGAACCTGTAAACCAAATAAAAACTGCAATACACATTAAATTCAATACATATATTGTATTTTTAGTATAAAAATATGTACATGTAATTATTTTCAAACCATTTACTCTACTATAACGGAATCATACATAAAAAGCACTAATCAATTAATTACATTAAATAAAATCAACATGTCTCTTTACTAGTAACTAAAAAATGGGGCAGATCAACCTCACCCCCATCACCAACAACCTCATCCTCATCACCATCAGCAATATTCTAATCACCAACAACTTCGTTTGTATAAGCAAAAACCTCATCCTCATCACCATCATTTATATCATCACCACCCCACCTCTGCAACCACCGTCATCTTGATCACCACATACACCATCATTAACATTATTACCGGCATCATATAAAGGGATCATTGGTTTCAGACATGAATATAAAAAATTTAAGAAGCCTATGATGGATATGATGGAAGGATAACTATCCTGGATTTGAGGCAGTGTTTAGTGACCTATTTTTCAACACCATGATCCTGTATGGATATGGTTTGTCCTTAGATTCTTCCTGATGATCAATTTTTATCTCTGTGGTCTTAAAGTCTCACGATGAGGTCCAATACCTAGTGTGGTTGATGTTTTAGTCAATTTTACATTACACTATCCTCTGGTTGACCTCCCTTAAGTCCTCTATCAAAAGATGATTTGGATTGAAGTTGTCATATTCATTCTATCGTGGGCCTCCGTGGCATGCTCCTCAAAATATAAATAAGATACATAATTTGGAAATATTTATTAAAATATGAAATATATGTAAAAATCATGCAATATTTTCTTATGTTTGTGTATTTACAGCACATATATCCTTATTCTTCTTACTCTAGAATAATAACTTTTCTCGAGGAACACATCTTTAAATGCACAATCCCTTTTACTAAAAATGACATTGATTAGTATAATACTAAATTATTAATTAATATGAATGTGATAAACCTAGAATTATTAAATATTGTATCTATTTAATGAATCCATAAAATTAAAAACTCACTAAATATATATATATTTAATTATAAAATTAATACATGTGGCATAACATTAACAACACTTACTAATTAGCATGCTAAAATGGTTATGATATGGATTCCTTCTTTATGTTTATTCCATTCAAATTATAATATTATAACACTATTTGGTTTTTTTGGTTTCTTGGTAATTTTTATCATTTAGTCAGTAGGATCATTTTTTGGTTTGGTTGATTTGTAAATTGGTTATTTGGAAATTTAAAAATTTGTCCATTTTCCAATTTGACATATTGTTTATTTATAAAATTGGACAATTATTCAACATCTACTAATTAGGAAAATTTTCCCAATATAGAGAATAAATACATTTATTTCAATTAGTTCATATAGGAAAATTTTGTCCAATGAGGCCAATAATTCCATTTAATTACCCATTTATGAAATTTAGGCCATTAAAAAAAATTCGACAAATTTTGTCCAATTATGTCACTTAATCCAATTTATGTCAATTATTCCAATTAGGATAATTTAGGACATTCAGGATATTTAACCATTTAGGTAATTATTTTCATTTAGTCCATTTATTACATTTAGGCAATTTATTATAATTTGTGCTAATTAGCCATTTATGACCATTTGGGAATATTTGGGCCATATTATTAAAAAAAATTCAGTTTAGTCTAATTTTAACTCAGGAATTAAGAAAGATATCCATTTGAACATTGGTCCAAGAAAAACTTTAGGCCATGCATTAGGTCGTCAGGCCCCTTGGTTGTTAGGCAATTTTGGACATTAAGCCAATTTGTCTTTAGGCTGTTAGTCCATTAAGACAGATAGCCATTAGGCCGTTAGGTCATTAAGCTATTAAGATATTCAATCAATTGTTACATATTAAATTAGAACAATTTTTCATTAGTCCATTAGATTATTGGTCCCTTAGTCCGTTAATATATTAAGGGCATTAATCTATTTAGGTCATCTGTTTAGCTGTTATATCATTAGGATAATTGGCCACTATGTTATTTGGCCAATAAGATATTTTTTCATTTGGCCAGTTTGCTAATCCAATAGGATAATTGGCTATTATCCTATTATGATATTAGAAAATTACATAATTTAGACCATTTCTTTGTCCGTTAAGCCAATTGAAATTTTTTCCATTAGCTGATTGGGACATTAGGCCATTATCCCATTAGGATAATTGGTTATTAATCTATTAGTCCATTTGGATAATTATAAATTATGTCATTATTCAATTTAAGTCATTCATTTTTCCATTATTCCAATTAACAATTTGGATATTTCCACAATTTCAACCATTGGACGTTAAGAGATTAGGTCATTAGTTCATTAAGCCATTGGGAGAAATGTCCATTAGGATATTAGGCCACATGGCCATTAATCCGTTTAGGCCATTCGTTAGGACGTTAGGGAATTTTTTTTATTTGGACATTAGGCTATTATGTCATTAGACTATTGGTCTTTTAATCCATTAGACCATTCGACCAATCAGCTAATTGGCCATTTGGACCAATGATTCCATTTTGACCAATTAGTCCATTTAGGACATTTATTCTAATGAGTCCAATTATTCAAATTATTCATATTATTCCTATTATTAAAATTACTCCAATTAGACCAATTATTCCAATTAAGACATTATGGGAAATTAGTTTACTTAGCCCATTTTTTCCATTTTTTCCAATTTAGGAAATTTGGCCATTTAGATAATTTGAACATTTTCTTATTTTTCCAATTAAGCTCTTTAGGACACATTTTCTTGTGATGCCAATTTGGTCATCTAGGACTTTTAGGTCAATTTTTTCAAATATGACCCGTTATGCCAATTTAGACTAATTAGTCCAAATAGACCAATTTAGTCAAATTTTTCCTATTAGGCCAGTTGGAAAATTATGGAATTTAGACACATTAGGGAAAATATGCCACATCATACAATTAGTCTAGTTATGCCAATTAGGTTGTCAGGCCATTTAAGAAATTCGTTAGGGAATTAGAATAATAGACCATTAACACAATTAGACAATTAAGTCCAATTTAACCCTATTTAATTTAGGCCTATTATTACATTTATTACATTTAGTCCAATTTCGGACAGTTAGGAATATTTGGCCTATTTAGGCCAATTTATGCTAATTTATGCCAATTAAGGCTATATGGACATTTTTTTCATTCTGTCATTTGTCATTTTGAAAGGGAAATTTCAAGAATTATATTAAAACTGATTAATGAAAATAAAACATAAATTTCATCTTGAAAATATATCAATGTAACAATATATATATATTATTTATATTCTTGTCCATTTTTCTCACCCATCTCATGCTCAGGAATTGTAGTGTTCCAAAAAGTTGGAAAATACATATTTGAATCATTGTTTTTATGTATTTTCCCGATGAATCCTAAAAACCAAAATAAAATAATGTTATTAAGAATAAAATTTTCTATGAACCCATTAATTATTACTAATACATTAATCTCATCAGGCTTCTAATATGTGATCATTTTGTTTGATATTGTGCCATTTGATAGTTGGGAAATATTGGTAAAAACTCTAAATATGAATTGACTCTACTATTCCATCCAACATATAAATCATGGTTATATTGTCCCCATAACTACAAAGATACATAATCCATGAATCCTTAAATGAAACATCCTGAGTTTTAACAAATAATTGTTATTTCCAATACCGTACCTGATACACCACATCGATCATAAACGAAAAAATAAATATTTAAATGTTTCTATTATATAAGAGACGTTTGAATTGTGGGAATGTAAAATATTAATTTACTTATAAAAATAATTTTACAAAAATATTTAATTAATTATTTTAGGAAATATTTTATTTAAATGAAAATAAACTCTTCTCTAAATCAAAGGAACAGTTTCTCTTAAAAAACTATTTAAATTAAAATATGAGTTTCTAAAATAATAAAATCACTATATACGGATTTTATTAATTAAATATATATTTAATTAAATCTATTTAATGTTCAAAATTCAAATTATATGTTTTTTAAACATGAAATAAAAAATATTAAAATTTTCAGATAAATAATGGCATTTAAAACAAATACAGTTTAACCGTATTTTGATGGAGAACCTATTTTAAATATAGTTTTTGAAAAATTTATACTTTAAATATGAAAATATAAGATTACTTTTTATAATTGATATATAAAATTAAAATTTTGTTTATTATTTGTTTTTTTTCTCATAAAATTCATTTTTTTAATGAATAGTTAAAATACTGCATTTTTACTCAAAACTATTTTTTCACCTGAATTATTTATACATTTAGATTATCGTTAAAATTTGGTTTTACAGAATAATTAGATTATTATTTAATAACTATATCTAATCTTCGTTATATGATGTATTTTTCACATTGAAACTGGATATAGACCAATGTTAGTATTATGAGAGTTATAATTTTTAGAAATCTCATTTTCTCATTTTGACAATAGGGATTAATATTAAATTAATTACTGAAACATCTGTGTTATAAATTTTGAATAAATTTATTGAATATTTGGTTTCAGCCGTCGTAATTATGTCGAATGGTTAAAGTTTTATAGATATAATTAATATTAACTATGATAAATTTTATTTTCCATAGTTAAATATAAATTTGGTAAACTAGGGTAAGAAAAAATATGATAAGGGCACAAAAAATAAACTACCACCTACCAAAATCACATTGGATTGATACAAGTATATCCTAAACAACAATGTATTAAATTTATTTGTTTGATGTAATTTTTTCCAGGAAATTGATGTTATTTTTTTAATCCAAAGAAACTGAAAAAACATTCCTCCCTTTTCTTTAATATAATTATAAAAATTTTAATGTACTTATAAAAATGATGAAAGCAAAGAAATAAATATTCCAAATAAATATAATGAAATTTACTACATCATAAAAAAATATTTACAATTTTCAAAGATTAAAAAATTACTATAAATATTAACACAATAGTGATATAGTAGTTAATTTTTAAATGAATTATCAAATAAATGATATTCTAAATATTATCATTAATATTATATGAAATAATTTATGCCATAAAATAATTTAATAGGTGGATATTACATATTATAAATCTATTAAATAGATGTTTCTATTTTATCTCTCGATTTTTATATTTTATTTAATGTTAATGAAATAAATAGTGTCAAAATTGACAGTGTTGATTTTTTTATAAAAACAATTTTTTATTAAATTATTTTAAAAAATCATTTAAAATAAAAAAAATTATGACAGGTTTTTAATTTTCATTAATTTTTAATTTATGGACAATTTAACCAATATAGATAAAATTGAAAAACATTTAATATTTAAAATATTGCCACAAAAATAAAATAAAAATAAAATATTTAAGGGTAATAAAGAAAGATATGTTATAAATTAAAATAAATACATGTATAAATATTATAGTATGAGAGGATTTATAACTATCCTCATATTACCTTTGAGTTATTTTGATCTTTATTCATTTTTATTAAAAAAATTAATTATATTAATTTATTATTATAAATTTTTCTAAGGGTGCCTCTTCCTTCTCCTATAAAAAAGCACCCTCTCATTCCTTATAATAACAATTAATGGACCATTTTTTGGAATGGAACAACCCAAAAGTATTCCAAGAATCTCTCACATCATAGAGGCCAACCCTAGGGTAGAAAGCATCCAAATTAAGCCTTTTCTTTTAAACCAAATGATGCTACCCAATTAAGAGGTATGACCTTATCTCATACTTTTTACCTTCATTTCCATTCTCCACTACCTAAAATCTTTATGTTCTATTATTAATTAAAAAACCAGTATCATAAATAGTCTAGGATTTTCTTATTCTATGGTTTCAATCAACACTTACACACACCTGTATTTAATTCCTAACAAACATACTGTTTCTATGTATGGCTAACTACCGCGTAACGAAATGATGATTCTTTAGTTTTCCCCTACCCCCATCATAGTGGCCATTATAATGGAATATATTTATAAATATGATATTTATTATACATAAATTGTCTATATTCTTCAACAATTCTTATTTATAACATACCATTATGCATTCCAGGTTGGTAAAATGAGATAATTTCTTTTCATGAAGTGCCGATTACCACGCCTGCAAAGCGATAAAACAAATTTTGGATATACATAGAACATATAACTGATGTTTTTATTAAACCCATGAGATATATAATTTATTTATATAATAATGTTACTATAATATAAATGTATATCATTTACTTATTATTCTTTTAAAATAACAGAGAAAATAAAATTAACATTCATGTGTTCGTACTGTCTACAGTCTCCATTAATGGCACTTTTCATTTCATATATCTAAAGATTATGGATTATTATAAATAAATATATACTATATATATATATGATATTTAAATCATGAATATTATTCTGGAGATTTTGAACTTTTTACCACATGTACAATTTAATAAAAACAAATTCATTTTTGACTCCTGTTCCGAATATCGACAAAAAGTCCAATATGAACTGAAATAGTTTTGTAATTTTTATAACATGGTAATAAGTGATATAAATGGAATAATAACCATTAAAAAGATACTAATAAATTATTAATAAACATACACTTATTATTAATTACTATAAAAAATTTAGTAGAAAAGTCAGATTCAAGGTAAAGGGAAATCTTCCCTCAATCCCCATTCACTGTGTTAAATATCCCTGTAATTGGTTTTGTTTTTCCAAGAATATGTGTGAATGACCTATGATTTTTTAAAAATTTATATCACCTTATATTGTTTGAATTTATATTTCTCACAAATAATAATTTCATTTAATTTTCCTTAATCTAATGATATGATCTTGGTAAGGGATTTCGTCTCAATCTCATCTCATTGAGGAATATTTTGATATTATACACCACCTTCTTTTATACAGTTTATAATTAAATCCTTTGAATTTTAATTTCATTCAAAAATATTCAAAATGAATCATTTTATAGAATTAATTTTAAAAAATTAATAAAATATTTTTTTTAACTTATACAGTGACAACATCTTCTTTTCCAAAGTAACAATTATTTTATATTTGGCTTCTTCTATATTTTGTAATTTTTTCAAAGATAATTTAACACCATATAAATTTTTTATGTATTTTTATGTTGAAAATGGATTTGATAAAGAATTTATTTTGTCAATATCTTGAAATTATCTCTTTCAAATGCAATGTTTAAATGATATTTTTTTCATTATTCTTGTTATATGTTTTATGATTGTGTTATGGTTCTTGGGAATTGTTTATGTATACAACTGGTTACATGATAAACCAAGTCTGATTGAGCCAGTTATAGGTCACTAATGATGTTTATAATGAGATGGAGACAACATTAAATGTTAATCCTAATATATTTATGGAATATACTATGATTTTTATTCCAAACGTAACCCTGAAGGTTACTCCCTATGTATTTGTGAATGCTTCAATGTATGTTGTATGTGGATGATTCATGTTACCTTTGTGATTTATGATTTTTATGATGTTTTTCAGGAATCATATGATTTCATAGGGTAATTTTAAAATTTTATGTTTTGTGGGTTAATATTATGATTATGTGTAAATGTTTTCTTGGGATTATAATATTAATGGACTAATATTTTTATTTCTTATTTTATATTAATTCCTGTACTTTTTTGCTCATCCTATGTTTTTAAAATGTTTCCTAAATTTTATAAGGATAGTTAAAAGAAAGGAGTAAGACATGAAGAATTTTTTCAAGAGCATAAATTATGATTGTTTCTTAAAAAATAATAATATTCTCAATGAATTGGATATTGTTTTAGTTGTATCCACATTGTATAAATTTGAGTTTTTTATGTAATAATTATAGACTAATTATCTAAAACACTAAACCTAATATGATCCTACATGTTAATTATTTATTTAACTCATGATTATGTAATTTTTATGGTTATGGCCTTGAATTAAGAGGCTCACAGTCGATAAATATAAAGTGAATCTCAATTAAACATGTTAATTCATATATATTAAACAATAATATGGATAAAATTTTACAAATTTTCATACCCATATATTCTCCTATTCTTTGTCCTTGATTCATTATTAATATGCCTCCATGAGATTGGTTTCATCAGAATGATATCATTATACTAACATAATTCTCCCATTAAACATCTATAATGCCTCATATTCTATCCTATAACCGATTATCATCATTATAACTCACAATTATTTGTGTTTGGTGATTATAGGCTTCATGACTATAGGTGTCCCCCAACACTTAATATAAATATCCCACAGAATAAGATCAATGGAATGAAATAATTATGTCCTAGTACAATAGTAAAAAAATTATATGACATAATTTGACAAACATATAAAAAACACGATTTACACATCTCATTAGTCTCTGATTGACCCTTGGGCTATCCCTAATCATAAGACTCGGATAGTTGTTTCATTTCTAATGCATGCATTGGTTTATAATCAATCACTAGAGTCTAAGCTAAAGTAAAAAAACCATATGCTCCTTGATTATTGGTATGAAATAAATGAAGTGTATAACTAGAATGATATTGGTAGTAGGTTTTGGGATAAATCAAATGATATGGAAATGGTAATGGTGGGAACATCCCTTCATGAGTTGTATGAGAAGATGAGGCCAAATGATATGATGATTGAGGCTTGGGTGGGAGCAACCCTATAGGTTCATGTTTTGAATGGAATGGTCTAGTGGATGGGGTGTGTAGAGACCCAATGCTTGAAGTACATGGAAAATACATTACTTTTACGGAATACTTAATACATAACAAAAACCGACACACAAGGATCTTAATAGTTTAGTGTCTTTGGAAACTCGTAATAAAATCTTCTAATCGTGGTGAAAGATCTTCAACATCTCCTAATAAATACTTTCCCTTATTTTTCTTACCTAAAACCTATATATATATCCTGGGGAAAAGAAAACATAAAAGGGGTGAGCTAAAATTCCCAGTAAGGGTAAGCATAGAGAATATAAAACAATCCTTAGACATTTGAATGTAAAAAACATCATCATAAAATCTAAACAACAAAATATTGAGCAATGACATAAAACATAGCAGTACATAAGGAATAGATCATGAAGAAACATCAATCATGATAAATTTGTGTGGGAATAAAACATGTAATTGTGGAAACCATTAATCACATGATATGATTTCCATATTAGCCATGTCATTGCTTCCAAGACCATCTTAGTGGAAAAAGTCCTTTTCTGAATCGAGTTCACTCCTCATTCCAGACCTGTATTACTAAACTGGATTAACATTCCATTACATCCATGTCTATCTGATTAGATATAAATCTTTACCCAATGTATTGGAGGGATATATAGGTCCCATCCATCTCATAATGAAATCATTCTTACTTGTGTCACAAAATAAACATACATCATTCATAATAACCCAACGAATAAAATGGGTTTCATAAACATAATCCAATCCTCACATAATCTATATAAAATAAATGGATATCATTTCATAATAAGAAAATTATGTCCATTTAAATCATAGAGACATTATACTTGAAACATACACATATGAAATAATTTCATCTTAGATGAAAAATGGTTTTGATAAAACACTTGAAATGAATTCATGAGGAAAATATCCTTTCTTCTTCAAAATCATTTTCTTTTCAAAAAATGTCATGCAATTTTATAAGAAAATGATTTTGTTGAAGATAATCATGAAATATTTTGGAGGAATCTTCATGAAAATAAGGCTTTATAAAACCGTAAAAATCCTTTCAAGCCGTATATGTTAAAAAAACATTCTTCTCGTACTTTTGTCGGAAAAGTCAAAAAAGTACCTTGTAGGGTAAATAAATGAAACATTCCTTCCATACCAAGGAGTAAATGTCAAAATGGGTAAAAAGGACTTTAAAATTCCATTAATATATTTTTATAAAACATGGACATGGATGATAGCAATAACCCCAGTAAATACTTACGAATAAGAAATCTCAGATAAAAATGAGATTTTTAAAATTATCCCTTACCTTAGGTCTGATATGCTTCGTACATATCCGAACCTCCTGTATAATGATTTAAATAATTTTATTGACTTATTGTAGAATCATATTCATTGTTATGATATCATATATGTTTCACTAATGACTTTATATTACCCGTTCTTTTGTAAATTCCATGTTAAAATAGCGTTTTGGGTAAAATCATTTCATTTATCTTATGTGTTTCGACTTGTTTTTCTTGATATTATTACTTATATCCTGATTTACATAATTCCAGAATGGAAAACATGATTTTTATATAATATATATTCATCATATACATATATATATTATAGATCGATAAAAGGAATGAAATACACCATTCATGGAGACAGTAGGTCGTACGTACGCATGAACGATGTTTTCGTTTCCTTATTGAATTGAATGAAACAAAATATATGACATATATATATATATATACAATAGAATTTTTATTTCATATATTTCATTATTATTCATTATATAACCTTTATTACCATTCATGTATGGTTAACATGGAGAATGAATCTCATCGCGTCGTGGAGACGGTAGTCCATACGTACGCACGAGCGATAATATAATTCCCATAATTATTGAATAGAATTGGAGTGGATGGTATATTATATCAGAATAATTATTATTTTATAATAACCATATATAGTAATTATTTAAACCATTATACCCATCCATGTAATTTGTTGGTGGAAAAAAGGATTTCACCACGGCGTGGAGACGGTACTCCATACGTACGCACGCGTGGTGATTTCATTTTCCGTAGGATGGATAGATGGTGAAATAGGGTTGTTTCATACATATAATAAAATATCCGTATATGAGTTATACTGATGTTATTAATACATAATAAAAAAACTAAATAAGAAGAAGTGGAAGAAGAGATAGAGTTGAAAGAATCGGTAAAAGACATTACCTCTTCATTGAAGAGCCTCTTTGAGACCTCCTCTTAGGGAAATAAAATTGGTCTTTGAAGAAGACCAGAACATCTAGGATGTTTCTATGGAAGGGGAGAATATAATTTGGAAGTGTTTGGCAGAGCATGAAGGCTCAAAGTGGTGTGAGTAAGAGAGGGAGGAGGTTCCCTTTTATAAGGGAGGAGAGGGGCACCTTTCGAATAACTAAAAATATTATTTTATTCTAAAGTCATATTCGGTTTTCATTATCTCCAAATTGATTTATTTATATGATAAGGTGGGGATGGGTCTAAATTATATAATCCAATATAATTTAGACATGTTTAGGTACCTATTTTAACATTATCATTTAGATTTATCTTTAAGTTAAATAATTTTATTTTTATGGTGACTTCTTGTTTTCATACACTATAAGGTTAATAAACTGACTATAACAAGACAAACGAACCCCAAGTGGTTCATTATTATTATATATATATCCTTATCTAAGTCATTTGGACTATCCTTAGATTTTTAGAAATAAAATAACAAATAATAATATAATATTTGTTTTAAAAACCATTTTATGTAAATTTTGACACTATTTTGTACTTGATTTTTGTGAAAATCATTATAGCATGATTACTTCTAAAAATATTAATTAAATCAATAATAACATGTCATATTAACCTAGAAAATTAGTGGAATTAATAGAAAGTTTTACATTACATTTATTTGGGTATTTATAACATCAATTATGTCAATATTTTATTAATAAGATAATTACTGCATCATCTTTGGATCATTAATAAATTAAATTATTTAATTTATAAAAATTATAAATAAACTACCATTATGTAGGAAATACTTTTATATTTATAATTAATATTTATAGTCGAATTTATCTTATTTATAACCCTATATTAAAAATTATTTACTTATTAAACTTTGATTTTAACTATTTTAACCCTTCTTTAAATAAATTAATATTAAATGTCCTAATGTAATCCAAGTGGGCCTAAATGGTCATATTTTATTCCTAAGGTTGTTTTTGGTTGAATTAATCTTATCCAGTAGAATTAGGACACGTGTTAGGGTAATAATAATATCATTTTTACCCTTATTTATCCTATTTACTTTTAACCGTGATAAATAAAAGTAAAATGTTACTATTCACCAAAAATTATTTTCAACTCATTGAACCACATTTTAGTCATTGATATTTACTTTGTCTCACGGATTTTTGAAATTCAATTCCCAGAAGTGGTAAAATTTAATTTAAATTAAACAAAGTCATTTTTTTAACTACCACTAAGTGGTTTCACTATTCATTGAAAATTGATGTTTTCAAAAAAATACCAAAAATTCAGCCTAAGAATTATTAGATATTCCAAATTCAAAATTGATTTTTATTTTTCCAAATTCATAACATATAAGTGGCATTAATTAAGTTTAAATTTAATTCCCGTTATGAAAACAAATAGCACGTTTTTAAGAAACTAAAACAATCAAAAGATTAATACTTGTTTATATCCAATTTCAAAGTGAAATTAATTCCAATGAACAACATTGGATTAAATGGTAAAAATATATTATAATTACACTTTAAACCCAATTTAAATGATAATCTATCCATATAAATTATTGCGATGAAAAAAGTTGTTTTTAATTAAAATATAATGTGTTTTTACTATTCATTAAAATAATAAAGTTATCGGAATAATATAAAAAATTTATCCGAAGTAAATTTTTATATCCCGATTCCAATGAAAAATTTTATTTTTTTAAATTGAACTTATAAAAAATTCAAAAACAAAATTTAATGTGGGTGCGCTATCAAAAGGTGGTAAAACTATATTTTTTTAAAATTACTTATTTTACTCAAAAATTTTCTTTTATTCTCATACCATGTTCTATAAAATTTGTAAGATGAATAATAATGTTATAAAATTAAAATTGTTGTTGATACTATTCATAACAGGTAGTTCATATAACATATCGTTGTTTAGCAAAACTCAGTATTGCGTACAACACACGCTAGCATGGAGGGTCGTGATTGCGTGTAATGCAAGCCAAGTCAGGGATGCGTGTTGTGCCAGCTTCCTTTGGTGTAGCGTTAAACAAAAGACATTAATGAAATTAAAAACAATATTTTTCATAAAATATCTGTGTGTTACATTCTACCCCACTTAAATTGAATTTCACCCTTGAAATTCGTCATGGTTATAAATGGTTTACTACTCAAAAGTTTGTTTAATAGAAACCCACATCGTAAAAAGAAATACCAAAACATGGCATTAAAAACTAAAGTATGAAATGTAACGGTTACCCAAATTAACTCATCACTGGGTTTCCACATAGGATATCATAGGTGAAAATATAGATATGGAAGAAAAATCATACCATCATGTTCTGATGGAGAGTGGTAGAGAACATGGATTTGAAAAATCCATCGATCACAAAGCCATAGATTTGTGATGATCTAAGGTACCATCTCATTCATCAGATATAAGGGCACTAGGACAAAATATTTGGTTTTCTATATCATCTCACTAAGGTTGATGAAATTGGAATTAGAAGAAATACTTTCGTGATTTTGGTACAGTCTCACCGTTGGTCGTTCTTTGGACAATTTCCACTTAATCCCTAAATGAAATGAAGTTGAATATGTCATTCGTGAAGTGTTAGCAGATCATGTGATAGAATGATGGGTCATTCCATCTGACTCAAACAAAAGGTTATAAAAGTTATCAAAAATACATAATCCCATCTATAGTGTGTTTAATCATATATGGTTCCTAAAATGGACTTTTACATCATATACCATACTGCATAATATAATAAAACTAGTTTTTACTAAACAGGGACTTCCTGTAGGCCAGTGATAGGTGATAAAGGCCAGTCACACTTCGGTTTGGGGTTCGATTCCCACAGCCTTGTCTGACGCGATGGGTTATCGCCCTTCCTGGAGGTCGTCCTTTTTCTAAAACTACATTACTATAACATCCCATCAATAATATCGAAAAAAGTTATATCCATAAACAATACTAACTTATGTCCAACATATTCCATTCCAATATTTAGGCTTATCTAAAATACTTCAGTCCATGCTCATAGTATAAAGAAAACGATTACATGAAATGTCATCAACCAAGCTTGTGAATACCATCATTTATCCCTCATATATCTTGTTGGTCTCATTCTAATCATGTGAATACCTTAATCATGTTTTTTCATGAAAAATGAACACCCATTTAACCTTAGTGAAAACATGAAAGCTGTAAAAAGTTAACACTTTCCACATACCGAAATCCAAAAATTCTATATACTCAAACCATGATATAACATTCCCCTTATATCAGTCATGAGCTCATGAATACTATAGAACATTTAATTTTATCCTTATCCATTAATTATGCACATATCATCTACATTCCAAAAATATCTAAATAACCTTTCATGGTTACTGGTACCCTTAATCATACACTCTTAAAACTTAAGGAAAGACAACAGTGTGACAATCCTTAGATGTATCTATATTCCATAGTAAAATGAGATTACTTATACAACATTACACTTGATAAACATGTAATCATTCCACTACCTTCTTAAACCATTGACCAAGCTTCAACAATTCATTCATCTCACATATCATTTGTAGTCTCCTCATCATCATCCACAAAATACTACCCATACGACCTTGCTGATTCTCCTCATCAGATTTTCCCTTAGGGCATTGGTTTTCAATAATGCCCGTACATTCCACATTTAAAACATCTAATCATTGTTGATGTCGTAGAAATACCATTATCCTTCTCCATGGTGTTAATTGAACCTTTTCCTTTGCACTTACTAGATTTGTGTCCATCATTTCCGCACCCAAAGCATCTTCCAGTTCCATTGAAACATTCTCCTTGATTCCTCTTCCCATGTGATTTACGTGAGGGGAATGGAACATTCTTTCCTCTATGATCATCATGAAACTCCATCTTTCTCTTATTAGTTGAGTCGGGATACATACCGAAGTTGAGATTATTGATCATATTATGAGATTGATGATTAGGCATAAGAACGGTTTTTGGACTTCCAAATCCTGTTTCATTTTGTTGCACAGGAAAAATATCATTCCATTGTCCATCATATCTTCCATTATCGTGAATCTTATTATTTCAATCCATTTTCTAGAACCCAAAAAGAATAGTGTGAGAGGTAAAAATCATGCTAGGGAAAACAACATAGTAAAGGGGGAGTAACCTTAATATCTAACATGTTAGGTTAAATTCTATGATCGTTACCGTAGTTCTAGGACTATATCCTATACATATACTTATCATTACGGACATCCCTAGACATTCCTTAGAAATATCTCTAGGGATCTCACTAACGTTTTCGCATCCTAGTTTCCAATGGTTGACTAAACCTTTCCTCTGATACCAACTGTAGAGACCCAAATAATGACGTACATGGACAATACATTACTTTTTCAGAATACTTAATACATAACAAAAACATACACACAAGGATCGTAATAGTTTTGTGTCTTTGGAAACTTGGAATAAAATCTTCTAATTGTGGTGACCGATCTTCAACATCTCCGAAAAAAGATCTTCCATTTTTTTCTTACCTGAAACCTTTATTTATATCCTTTGGAAAATAAAACATAAAAGGGGTGAGCTCAAATGCTCAGAAAGGGTAAAAATAGAGAACATAAAACAATCCTTAGACATTTGAATGTTAAAAAAACATGAGCGTAAAATCTAAACATCAAAATCTTGACCAATGACATAAAACATTGAAGTACGTTAGGCATAGATCATGAAGAAACATTAATCATGATAAATTAGCAAGGGAATAAAACATGTAATTGTGGCAACCATTAAGCACTTGATATGATGTCCATAGTAGCCAAGGCATTGCTTCCAAGACCATCTTAGTGGACAAAGCCCCTTTATGAATTGAGTTCACTCCTCGTTCTAGTCCTGTATTACTGAACCGCATTAACTTGCCGTTCCAGCCATTTCTATCTCATGAGATATAAATATTTACACAATGCATTGGAGGGAGATATAGGTCCCACCCATCTCATAATGAAACCATTCTGACTTGTGCCACAAAATAAACATACATCATTCATAATAACCCAACAAATAAAATGGGTTCCATAAACATAATCACATTATCACATAATCCTTGTAAATGAAATGGATATCATTTCATAATAAGAAAAGTGAAACCATGTAAATCATAGATACATTATACTTGAAACATACACATATGAAATAATTTCATCTTAGATGAAAAATGGTTTTGAAAAAACACTTGAACTGAATTCTTGAGGAAAATATCCTTTTTTCTTCAAAATAATTTTTTTCACAAAATGTCCTGCAATTTGAAAAGAAAATGATTTTGTTGAAAATAGTCCTAAAATATTTTGGAGGAAGCTTCATCAAAATAAGGCTTTATAAAACCATAAAAATCCTTTCATGCAGTATACGTTAAAAAGACATTCTTCTCATACTTTTGTCGAAAAAGTAAAAAAAGTACCTTGTAGGGTAAATAAAAGAAAGATTCCTTCCATACCAAGGGGTAAAAGTCAAAATGGGTAAAAATGACTTTAAACATACATGAATACATTTTTATAAAACATGGACATTGATGATAGCAATAACCACAGTAAATACATACAAATAAGCAACCTCGGATAAAAATGAGATTTGAAATATTAACCCTTACCTTAGGGTCGATATGATTTGTACGTATCCAAACCTCCTGTATAATGATTTAAATAATGTCATTGACTTATTACCGAATCATATTCATTGTTATGATATCATATATGTTTTACTTATTACTTTATATTACCCGTTCTTTTGTAAATTCCATGTTAAAGCAGCGTTTTGGGTAAAATCATTTCATTTATCATATGTGTTTCGATTTGTCATTCTTTATATTATTACTTATATCCTGGTTTACATAGTTCCTGAATGTAAAACATGTTTAATATATAATATATACTCATCATATAAATATATATATATTATAGATCGATAAAAGGAATGAAATACAATGTTCATGGAGACGGTAGGCCGTACGTACGCATGAACGCTGTTTTCTTTTCCTTATTGAATTGAATGAAACTAAATATTTGACATACATATAAATACATAAATATATTAGAATTATTATTTCATATATTTCATTATTATTCATTATTTAACCATTATGATTATTCGTGTATGGTGAACATGGAGAACGAATCTCATCGCGTCGTGGAGACGGTAGTCCGTACGTACGCACGAGAGATGATATCGTTCCCATAATAATTGAATAGAATTGGAGTGGATTTTATAATATATAAGAATCATTATGATGTTATAATAACCATATATAGTTATTCTTTACACCATTATACCCATCCATGTATGGTGTTGGTGGAAAAACAGATTTCACCACAGCGTGGAGATGGTATTCCGTATGTACGCACGCGTGGTGATTTCGTTTTCCGTATGATGGATAGATGGTGAAATAGGGTTGTTTAATACTTATAATAACATATCAGTATATGAGTTATACAGATTTTATTACTTGATAATGAAACAACTAAAGAAGAAGAAGTGGTAGACGAAATAGAGTTGAAAGGATCGGTAACAGACATTACCTCTTCTTTGAAGCGCCTCTTTGAGACCTCCTCTTAGGGCACTAAAATTGGCCTTTGAAGAAGACCAGAACCTCTAGGATGTTTCTATGGAAGTGGAGAATAGAATTTGTCAGGGTTAGGCCGAGCATGAAGGCTCAATGTGGTGTGAGGAAGAGATGGAGGAGGTTCCCTTTTATAAGGGAGGAGAGGGGCATCTTTGGAATAACCAAAACTATTATTTTATTATAAAGTCATATTCTGTTTTAAATAGCTCCAAATTGATTTATTTAGAAGATAATGTTTTAATGGGTCTAAATAATTTCATTCAAAAGAATTTAGACAAGTTTAGGTTCCTATTTTAACCTTATCATTTAGATTTAACTTTAAGTTAAATAATTTTACTTTTACTATATCTTCTTGTTTTCTTACACTATAGTGTTAATAAAAGTCTATAACAAGCCGAACGTACCCCAAGTGGTTCATTATTAATATATATATCCTTATATAAGTAATTTGGCTGAAACTTATATTTTTAGGAATAAAATAACAATTAATAATATAATATTTGTTTTAAAAACTATTTTATGTCATTTTTGACACTATTTGGAACATGATTTTTGTGAAAATCATAACAAAATGATTAGTTATAAAAATGTTACTTAAATCAATAAGAACATGTCATATTAACATATAAAATAAGTGGAATTCATAAAAAGTCTCAAATTACATTTATTTGGGTATTTATAACATCAATTATGTCAATATTTTATTAGTAAGATAATTACTGCATCATCATTGTGTCATAAATAAATTAAAATATTTAATGTCTAAAAATTATAAATAAAATACCATTATGTAGGAAAGATATTTATAATTCTAATGAATATTTATAGTCGAATTTATCTTATGTATAACCCTATATTAAAATTGATTTACTTATTAAACATTGATTTTAACTATTTTAACCCTTATTTAAATAAATTAATATTAAATGTCCTAATCTAATCCAAGTGGGCCTAAATGGTCATATTTTATTCCTAAGGTTGTTTTTGGCCTAATTACACTTATCCAATAGAATTAGTACATGTTTTAGGATAATACTAATATCATTTTTACCCTTAATTATCATATTTACTTTTAACTGTGGTAAATAAAAGTAAAAAGTTACTATTCACCAAAAATTACTCTCATCTCACTGAACCAAATTTTAGTCCTTTATATTTAACGTGTCTCATGGATTTTTGAAATTAAATTCACATAAGTGGTAAAATTTAATTTAAATAAAAAAAGTCAGTTTTTTTAACTACCACTAAGTGGTTTCACTATGCATCGAAAATTGATGTTTTTCAGAAAAATACAAAAAATTCAGCCAACGAATTATTTTATATTCCAAACTCAAAATTGATTTCTATTTTTCCAAATTCATAACATATACATGGCATTAAATAATTTTAAATTTAATTTCCGTTATCAAAACAAATAGCATGTTTTTAAGAAACAAAAACAATCAAAAGATTGATACTTGTTTATATCAAATTTCAAAGTGAAATTAATTCCAATGAACAACATTGGATTATATGGTAAAAATATATTATAATTACTCTTTAAACCCAATTAAAAATATAATCTAACCATATAAATTATTGCGATGAAAAGAGTTGTTTTTAATTAAAATATATCGTGTTTTTACTATTCATTAAAATATGAAAGTTATCAGAATAAAATGAAAACTTTATCCAAAGTAAATTTTTATATCCTGATTCCAAAGAAGAATTTTATTTTGTCAAATTGAAATTATTGGCAAGTCAAAAACAAGATTAAATGTGGTTTCACCATCAAAAGGCGGAAAAACTACATTTTTTTAAAATTACTTTTTTTACTCGAAAAATTGATTTTGTTCTCATACCATGTTCTAGAAAATTTGTAAGTTGAATAATAATGTTATAAAATTTAAAATGTAGTTGATACTATTCATAAAAGGTAGTTCATATGACCTATCTTTGTTTAGCGAATCTCAATATTGAGTACAACACACGCTATCGTGGGAGGTCGTGATTGCGTGTAATGCAAGCCAAGTAAGGGATATGTGTTGTGAAAGCTCCTTTTGGTGTAGCGTACAACAGAAGAAATTAATGAAATTAAAAAAGAATATTTTTCCTAAAATATCGGGATGTTACAGGGTGTCTTCTAGAAAGTCAGGGTGAGAACGAGTTTGGTGGGTGCTTAGTCTAGCTCTAGGATCACCTCGAGATGAACCCCTACTAGCAGTCTAAGCTTGATGTCAACTCTTGATCACCAGTATGTCCCCAAAAGTGATTTATATGAAATAAAAAGATGAAACTAACTGTAATGTTGAAGAAAATTAATAATATTATTATACTCACAATGGGAACTAGAGGAGTCATGTCAACCTCACACATTTGTCAACAATTATCAAATAATCACTTTCATTGAACATATTTATTATATTTATAATATACATAAGAATGAAATGTAAATTTTTTAGAAATAGTTTTTAAAAATCATGCGTACAACATAGAATTCATGGAAGTCATAAACTATGTCATAAAATGTTTTGGGAAATATAATTAATAAAAATTATACATATTTTAAAACCCCATTTTAATCACAGTTTTCGAAATTGAAATTAATCTTATTAAACAAATGAATCAATAAAAAATAGACATAGCATTCCATACTAAAACAAAATTAAAGTATCTATAGTAGTGAAAATGCATGAAACCCACATCGAGGTAATATAAATGAACTGTGAATATACATGGTTTCTTTTAGATATTTCCCACCTCTACATTAGGTTAAAATAAACAATCAAAATGGAAAAATATGATACATCAAATGAAATATTTTGATCAACCCCATTGAGAGATTAAATGGTGTCAATAGTGTTCCCAACACAATGAAAAATATTTATTGATATTACTTCATTAATGACACCATAATATGGCCTTATATGGTCTGTCACATAAAATAGTTTTTTACATGGATGCCAAAATATATGGTTCCTCGTTATCTTAGAGTTGATTCATTTTGAATAATATATATCCAATTTAATACATAAAATTTTCATGACTCTTCATTGAATCAATCCATTTACATTACATCTTAGTGAGATGTCCATGATAGTAGTATTACAATAATAATATTTTCTATACTAATCCATAATATGACACATTTTCATATTAAGGAATACTATCTCATACACTCGTGTAACAATCCCTTATTGTGGTTAACATAACACCATCTTTTTGTGATATCATTTTCACTACTTGATCAGTTGTAATAAATTTATACATATATATTATTGAAGACTTTTATTCAAAAAAAAATAATTGATACTGAAAACCAATTATATTATTTATTGAAAAACATAGTCAACAAATAACTCAAGTCCTGAAATATATATAAATATTACAATAAAATGAATATAAATTTTTATTGTTGACTAATGCAATGGTCATATATCTAACTTCAATCATTAAGGAAACTATATTATATGTAAATCCTCTCTCATTCTCAATGGAAACAATCGATGAACAATAATGATATTGTTTATGTTCCCTACATAAAATGATAATAGATGTTTATAGTATAAGTAAAATAAGGTAGTATGAGATAATATATAAATATTCAAATTACATACTTGAATAGTTCATTGAAAAAACCAATCTTTAAAAATAATATATGATATTATATCTCCCCCACTTCATGGATCTATGTAGCCAATGTATATAAACTAATTATTCCTCAATTTGTGGAAATATAAAGAAAGAAGGGCCTCATTTCTCCATAATTTTAGTCTTTATTTTTCATATTATGGTTATATATTGTTCTCACACAAAACAAACACATTGAAATAAAATTAATTCATTTTTCAGACAGATATCCACTCCATATAGAACCTTCAATATAATTATTTTTTGGGGAATAATATTGCAATATACAAAAATTTATTTTGTAGGATACATCAAATAAAAATAAACATGCCCCTCAAGAATTCGTAAAGTTGGAATATGAACTGTTTAATGCACTACGCATGTGAAAAATTATGGGGGAAATTATTTTTCCAACTCAAACAAAATTAATGAATCCTCTACCAACATTTTTACCAAGAACAACATGGATAAAATATTATAACAATGGTATATAAAAAATAGAAAATCAAAACCACCTTCATGTTAACATGATTAGATAGTAAATTTCATATTTATATTGGATTGAACATATGTGTAATGTTGTGATAATCATGAGTTTTTAAGAATATTAGTTTCAACTCCCAAATGTCTAATAATTTTGATATGTTTCAATAATATCCATTATGAACCTTGATAATCTCTATTACTTTCATATGTTAATTTTTACCTATAGGGGTCATTAAAAAATTAGTATAAGTAACATTTCATTTGTTTTCTCTGATACACAGATGATATAGTTCTGGTCGAATACCCCAGTCTAACATGACCCAAAAATATATGAAGTATTATTTATTCTTCCCCCTAATATTATGAATAATTTATAGGGAAATTTCACATATATTTTTATCAATGTTCATTACGTCCAAATAATTAAGTAACAAATTGGAATAATAATATGGTAAATTAAAAAAGACACATTTCGTTTCCCAATTATATATTGCTGCAATGTCATCATTCAACTTATTTTTATATTTCATTACAGAATTCCCTAATTAAGTAATAAAATATTAAAATGCAGTATGTACATAAATTTATATAATTAATCGAGTTGGTTGTTCAATGTCAATTTTATTGTCGATCATATGCTAATTCTTTTAGTAGTGGATATCTATTAGGAAGAATCATCGATGTCCCATGAAACTAAAACTATGATGTTGTTTAAGTATTCGTGATGATGTATTCATTATAAAAAAAGTACATTATAGTTTTTCCTTCATTCACTAATAATAAAAAATTTCCTAAGCAAGAAAATCATTTAAATTCATTATAAGGGAATCATGCATCTAATTTTTCCAAAGAAGAATAAAATGTCCACACATCTATTCCCCAAAGATAATTCCAATATTATATTAAAGTGTTAAATAATATGTCTATATCATCACTAGGATCATAATTTCCATATATTATTATAATAAATAATTTCAAATGTATTATCATATACATACATGGATGAATGTTGTAAAGTTGTATAAAAATAGACCGTGTGATGTGAGTTTTACGCATCGAAATAAATGGTTTAAAACAATCATAGAATAGTCCCAATATGATTTTATGAACCAGTACTGCAAAATAGGGATATTGGATATCGAATTTTTTCCATAATAATTCATCGTAAGAATGATCCAACTGATCATGAGAATTTATTCTCTCAGAATCATTTCGTCATATATTCGCCGATATTTTTAAAGAGTTGAATAAATTTTGATGCCTTGAAATCAAAGGAAAGTGAAACATGAGATTATACGGAAAATGAGATAATTTTACATCTATATTTTCCTTCCATGAATATATACCGCATTCTTTAAAGTCATTAAGGTCTACTATTTATTCTTAAAAAAAACTAAAATATTTCATTCAAGTTTGAATTTTATTTTCATAAAATTCATACAACCTAATTAACATCAATTAATTATAATTATTTGAGTGAGTAAATACCCCATTAGAAAGAAAGTGCATAAAAAAGGTATGAGTAAAATAAATGCAGTTTTTAAAATTTTCATAAATGGATTTTCGATGATATAACCGCAATAAAACTTCCAAAATTTTTATTTTAGAAAATTATTAATATACATTAATTTTAGAATAATCCATTACTTTTTTCAGTCTCTTTACATCATCATATATAGTATTTTTCTCAATTTTATTCTTATTTTTTGGGTCACAAAAATTTTAAATTCATGATGAATAGAAATCAATTATTTAAAAAATTGTTAAAAATGAATCTTAGAAAAATATTTGTGAGAAGGATCAATGGGGTGCGACCAAGAAGCCCATATTATTTCAAGGACCACCACTTTGCATGAAATTCAGTAAATAATCAACTAACTCAATAGTTCCCATTAGATAGAAGTATCAATATCACTAGATAGAAAACAATGTATATTAGGGCACGGATGGGGGTGATTTCCACCCTGCTAATGAAGAAACACTATGATCTATGTAGTTCACAGGTTGAGGTTTCATCACTATCACAAACTAAAAATGCCCCAAGTGACTAATTCTTCAATGTAAATTAAAAAAATAATGTTAATGTCCCACTGAAATCCTCAATAATTATACCCAATGGGAACTAAACAAGGGGATGAAGCTGAATGTCATGAAAAGAACGAATAATGGGGTGAAAAAATTGGGTGTATGGGAGGTATTCTTCCCACTCCTGAGGTAGTTAACAGAATCCATACCTTGAACCATAAGTGGAAGGCCCATTGAAAATGAATCCATGTAGAGGAGATGTTTTTTCTGATAAAGAGGAATTATTTTATGAACCCAAAAATATTAATAATGATTTTTTGGAAGGAATATAACGTCTTTGCATATAGACGATGCCTCACTGATGACCCTTTGCATGAAGCAGTACATTGGGGGACACTTTACTGAAAACGCGTCACAGATTACCATTTTTGGTAAATTATTCACAGATGCTATATTTTGTCCATCTCCTTCATGGAATATTCCTCGGGGATGACACTTCATGTAAATCCATTGCATCAAGATCATATGCAGCCAGGAAATTGCAGAACATACTTTGTAGACCTGATTTCATGGACAGCTACAACACATCCATCCTTTGGAGGAAAACCATAGACATTGGTTTGACCATACCACAATTCCTACTCCCCAACAACAACAATGAAGATAGGTGTCTGGCCACTATGCCAACTCTCTGAACCAATCCCTTTATTATAATTTCCGACCCCAGGATAAATAAAGACTCTCCCGATGATCTTTTCAGGCTAGGTCAACAACATTTTTTTGTATATCCCTAATGCCTCCCCAACATTCATCCCCTCAAAATCGATATTTGACATACTCATCATGACACTGAGAAATCCAAATATGCTTCCTCATATTCTAGGTTTATTATGAACTACAGGGACACTAAATGTCAGCAATTTTCTTATATGATTAGACACAGCCTTCATTATCTACCAAAATCTGTGTCCTATGCGATTTCATATATTCATTAACCTCCATGGCCATATGAACTAGAAAGACAATGTCTTGAGGATACATTTTCATGATTATTCACAAAATACCATAGGGACTATATATATATTTTCCTCAAAAAATCATTTAATCCAATATAAAATCCATCCTCAGGAGAGTCTATTCCTACCACCATATGCCCCAATGTCTTCCATGCCTTGTATCATTTCTCACGTAATTATAATCGATATAATAATGGTTTATAAATTATTCTGTCTCATTTTTAAGTCATGTAAAAATATCTAAGACCCATTATCATCCAGTTAATCTGTATTTTTACAATAAGTGGTATACCTCGAATGAAAATAGATTACAAGTCCCAATTTCATTGTTACCACGTTACATTAAACTATATGGTCTTAGTCACCAAAACATTCCATTAAAATGATATATCATAATCCATGTAACAAGACATTAATCCATGATGACATCATCCAAGCTATATTATATTAAAAAATTGTGTACACCATGTGACATTTAAATTCAAACTCCCACTGAGGTCAGCCCCTAGACTTTCTTTAAAGAGGTTGAACCTGTGCTCCTCTCTACCCTCACTTAGAACATATCTACCTAGATAACCAAAATTGAAAATAAATCAAATGGAAACAAAAGTGGATACAAGCACAAACAAATACATTTCACATTACTCATGGTCTCCCGTACCATCTATCAATAGATGAAGTGGGGCATATGATCTTCAATTCCACTTCCTCATCTGATTTCTCAAACTGAGAATTACTCATGTGGGGTGAGAGGATGGTGGATATCATAAAATCAAAATGGTAAAAAATAATGGTCCTTCCCCATATATATATTCCTAAAGATTAATTCAAATACGATATCCCCATAGATGTAATCCCCAATTTCAATCCAAATAAAAAGCCTTCTGCGTTGATGTAAGCACCAAATTGAATCCAAAAAAGGCCTTCTCTATTGATATAATCCCAAATATTAATTTCATGCATGGGACTTTTCCAAATAACTAATCCCTAATCAAGCTCCGAAAATGGTCGTCCTTTAATGTATAATTCCTTAATCAAACCAAACTATAAGGTCTTTGATTCCCAATTATCTAGGATAAATAGGAATCCAACCTAAGGCCCAAACCCAACATCAAAATCACCTTACTATTATTCACATTACATACCTAAGTGGGATACAACCACCCAGAAGACCATTCACCTATTTGGAACCATAGGAATCTTCGACATAAGACCAAAAACACCCTTTATCAAATATCCTTTCGGTTGTGTGTATGTGCATCATGAAAATAAACATAGTGGTTCAGTCCTTATCACATGACCAAAAAAGGTGATTTGTCAAGTAAAGTGACACAAAATTATTTTGGTTATGATTTTTATAATGAGGATAGATAAGAAACCTAAATTATGGGTTCGATCATGACATAAAAACATATCCCATCCCCAATGACGATGATAAACTGTATAGTACCATCCCATATGGCTCCAAACAAATATTTCAGTAGATAAAGACCAAATCATCCATAATTTAATTATAATAGGGTATCATTGATGTAGTACTTCAAATATATCATTATCCTTTCATCATTGGAATACACCAGATATATCTAGATTATTCCAAACATGAGCGTTATGATAGTTAACTACTTCCTAAGGGATATACCATATAGAGATGCTTTAAAATAATCCAAGTATTAGAAAACATATGAACATTTATAAAATCTATAAGAGTGTCATGAAATAAAAAATATCCCCCCAAGGGTGGGATGATACTGAGTTCCCATCCTCTCAACCAATGTGAGTTCATAAGTGGGGATGGGAAAATCACCCATGAAACACATGCCTTTGGAAGTTAGGTCCACGAATTATGGATATTTGAGACATTTGGTGTTTAATGCTTTGTGAAAAACAACATTGGATAGAATCAATGATGTTATAACCATTCCTAGTGACTATAAAAACCCCTTATAATATATCCAATGGGAATAATTCCTAGTTGGGGAAAATGATAACATTTTTATCAGAAACAAAAAATGAAATGACCAAAAATAACAAATCCATATTAATGAGTCGTAAAATACATATCATTTTTGGGATGAAACAAAATTATTTCCATCTTTCCTTGGAATACTATCTCTCTCGAGATGATGCAAATATGGAATCTGATAAAATATCAAATTCGTCAGAAAA
This sequence comes from Viscum album, assembly GCA_963277665.1. NCBI lineage: Eukaryota > Viridiplantae > Streptophyta > Magnoliopsida > Santalales > Viscaceae > Viscum > Viscum album. Next base: position 1,873,094,154 of record OY728159.1, read on the forward strand.
CTTATTCATTTTTATTCATTAACAATAGATGATTGTCTTATCACACAATTGTGATACAAAACATAAAACATTGTTTGAAATACAACATTTTTATATGGGAGCCATCATTATCTAGGATATACCATGGTCATATAATGTAATTATAAAATGGAATCTATATACAAACTCTGGATTATGCTTTGTAAAATGAAATATCTAAAAAATATCCATATTCATTTAAAACTGTGTTGAAATTTCATTGGTATGATATAATCAAATTCAATCCATACTATTATAGGGGATAAAATTTAACTTTTAGTTAACAATGTGAACAATAATTTAATAATTCATTACAACATCTTTCAATATGGAAGTCCTCAAAGCAATCTAGTAGTTATAAAAATAATGAATAAGAGAAACAAAATGTTTTTTAAGAGATTCCATCAAATAATGAACAAGACAATTTATAAGAAAATGAATGAGAAATAACTATTACACAATCTAAATAAATACATTTGGATTTGTCAAATAGTTGTTTTAGAAAATTGCATGCTCTGAATATGACGTTAATCAAGTTAAATTTACTTTTATTTATGATGGAAAATATTTACTCAAGAATAATAGTATTGTGGCACCCAACAAAAACACCATAAAAATGGAATAATAATATCATGAAAATTATACTATAATTGACATAAATATAAATAAACATCAAATTCAAATAACATAATACTGAAATTTATTAAATAACCCAAATATATACATAATTTAATATATTATGTGGAGTCATGATATTGTATGATATATGGAATGCATTATAATTTTTTATAAATAATTACTCTTCTCAAATTCAAATGGATTTAATTTATTTCCAATTTTAATAATAATATCAAAGAGATGTTGTGAATGTAATAATTTCTATAACCACATTACATGAATAATGGATAGATCATGTTAAATGAAATACATATATATTGTTTGATACATTTAGATAAAACAAAGTAAATAATTTATATAAATACGTTATATGTATACTCAAAAAAATATTGTAGAAATTATTTAAAAATATGAAAGGGTCTCGAAACTACATAACAATGAGTTTGGAAAAAATGAAAATATTTATAAATTTTTTTATTTCAATATATATTCTCTTTTAAAAAAATCCCATATAAAAAATACTTATAAAAATCCATAGTCAAATTTGATAAATATAATCATTTACCTATTTATTTCATATTATAAATCATTTGCAGTCCAATAATATGAATATTGAAAAAGTATAAATCTATGGAAAAGACTGCATACCTATACTATTTCTCTATGATATTATAATTCTTCAGTAATAATAATTAAACATATTATAATGAATAAATCAATATCATTAAGCAACTGGTTTAAAATAATTCATCTTAAGAAACTAATAATTACAAATATCAATAGGAAAACCATGAAAATAAATTTTATTATACACTAAAAATCAAATTGAACAAAGAACATAATTTTCATTACCTATGAAGTGCATGATTTCAACCCATATAAAAAAACAATAGAATAATTTAGAAAAGAACTAACCACTAAAAATTAAAATGAATAAAAATTTTCAATTGATCTGCCTGAAACACCTTTTTATTTATCAAATAAAATCATCATCCCATTGACTGAATTTCACCACACCTTTATCAAATGACATCTATATTACAAACTCAAAAGGGGGTACATATTCTCGTGAATATTAATATATATATTGGGAAATACCCTAAGGTAAATTTACCATTACAACCCAATATATTCAGAATAATGAAAACATAATATCAAAATTATTATTTTAGAAATTTAAAAAAATTAAACCGACTTGTAGACGTGGTATAACCACATATAGTGAAATATCTCATCAATAGGGCTCATATAACGTGACACCTTTGCCTTGTTCTTTACATGAGTATACAAATTATAGCTCATAATTTGAATTCATTAATGCAATTTTTTTTCCATGTTCACAATAAAAATCACACTATAAATAAATATGTATCAATAATATAATAATAACCATTATAGAATATATGGCCCTAGAAAAATAGTTCCCACTAACTAGTACCTAGATCCATAATTTCTATTTTCTAATAACAATATCAATATCGAAATACAATATATCTATATAAATTTATCATTCTGAATCCCATTATATTAAAATATATAATAACATGTGGAGTTAGAGAGTGATTTTTTTACATAAAATTATCTTAGTTCATTCAAAATCTAATGGTTAAAAATTTTGAAAATCACCATTGTATGGTTTTTATAAAATTTCCAGTACTCTGACCATGTATTCTAATTGAAAAATCAAACATTATACACAAATATACAATAAAGTATTAAAATATCATCTAAATTAGAATCATTATACAAAAATAACCAAAATTAAACATCACACCAAATAAAAATTATTTAATATAATATGAAAAATTAAGGCCTAAATTTATCTTGTTTAGGTTTTCAGACATAGATAATAATCAAAAAAATTCATCAGAATAGAAGAAGGATTTGGAACATCCTATCAATAAGTATTGGAATCCGTAAATTATTGAATTTGGGGAGTGTAGAGTCGTCTATCGTCACACGGGTGGGGGAAGAACATGCTTGAGCTATGGGGGGAAATACGACATAATGTGTGATTGGTGAGGTGTATGGTGGGTGGATATGAAAAATCATGTAATCTATCATATATTTTATTAAAACACCATTGGGATTTATTTTTTATGCCAATGATTTACATAAACAGTGTGTATTGTTAGACTTCATACAATCTATACCCAATATTTAGGTAAATGGTGGTAATTTATCCATGTAAATAGATACATTTTATTGTAGTGTGGTTAATTATTGAATTAAATTATGTATATAAAATTGTATGTTTCAATTTTAATGGCCCTAGAGCCCAAATATACTCTTAGATAAAAATTTATGTATGTATGAGGTAGACGTTTAACATTAGACTTCTCATAAGAACATAATTATTTTTTCATTGATCAATAGTACCAAATTATTATCTAATTTAGATTTAGTTCATTTTTCAATCTTTTATTTCATATGTTCTATAGAGAGAAGTCATGTTTAGATCAAAAGTCATGGTCATTTGATGCTAAAATATTATATTAAACATATCTATGAAATAAATTAATTTTGTTCTAGCTTTTCAAAAACCACTACGAACATTTTATAAATAATTTTTTTAGAAATATACAATTATTATATAAGAAGTTTTATAAAACCAAAAATAAGTTTATTTAAATGATACCTTTATCTTTTTTTGAAATCCTATAGAGTAGGGTCTATTTACAACTCATTTTTCAACCAACAAAATAATCATGTACATAAATAATACATGCCTTTATAGACATGTGATATACTAATGATAATAAAATAGATATTATTCCAATTCATAAATAAACAATCATAATAAATCCATTAGTTATAATGTGAGAATGCGAAATAAATTTACCTATTTATGCCAGTGGATGATGTTTCTTAGCGTAAAACATATCATTGAGGGAAAATATTACCCCTACTTGAGTATGTCATAAAAATTCCTACACAAAAATTCATAACAGTTGAATACTAGGAACCATCCAAACCATATCATAATATAATACTAATTTTGAATCATATGCATCATTTTGAATCCCATATTATAAAGCATAATTGGATCATAGATAGCTAATAATTTGCTTACCACTATCACTAAAATCACATGGTATACTGACCAGATCTAAAAAATAACTACGCATCTCTCCAATAATAATAAGGTATAACACCAAATCCTATGAATCACTAGGAACCTCTATTGATGTCATAAGGTATATCCCCTGGAACTAAGGAATGTAATCCATGGAATCCCGTCATAAATCACCAAGAACCACTTAATCGATGGGGTTAATCGGCAATATCCCAGTCCTTATCACAATGTATTTCCTGTCAAATGAATAACATGTCCCTATCAATACAAGCATATGAGGATCCCTTCCCTGGTCCATGTTTTATGGTAACATCCAAAATCATTACTACCAATTCTGAAACTAACCCATGATAGGGTAAACATAAGATTATGGAACCCACTAGAGACCCCTATGTCACCTTATAACATATAAACTATATATGGGTTCCCCACATCATACATTACTCTAGGATCAACACACATCACTTATAAGTATTAAAATCTATTGGTTCCATATTAATCATCTCGATTCCACTTTGGCGTCCTAGGCATGGCCATACATGCACCACTCATTATATACAAAATAAGGCCTCTTAGACATCCAAATTCATACTAGGTTGGTCCATTCACCTAACCTATAATTTAAATAACTTGGGAATATCCACCAAGTTATCACTTACTATTTGTGGAAGAACCATTTCCTGTGGATCATATCATCCAATCCATAGGCATTAAAGAATATCAAGGTTCAAACACAACTTAATTGGGCCAATCATTTCTAAATCAACATGAACAACTTCATAATGGATTTATAGGAGTTATACTAAATTATTCTACATTAAAATTAGTCTATTATGTTCTCACCCATCTCGGACCTTGTATCATAGAGATAATCATTATAATCAGGGCCTTAATAATTAATGACCATGCTATCAGGAATGTTATTGTGAGTGAACCATGGAAATTTGAACATTTTTCAATTTATTCAGAAGCATTAAAATACTTATTTAATTCCATATTAATATTTAATTAAATTTAATGAGTTAATACGACATTTTTGGTGAGATCATAGAACACCTTCCATATAAATAATTTTTTTTCTAAATGGGATACGTTAAAGTGACCACCAACATAAATTATAGAGTTATTCCCTCTATATGGGAAGTTATACCACCTTTATAAAGTCTCTCCAAAGCCCAAATGACCATTTTACTTCAGTACACGTCCTTAACAAAATATATATAGCATTAATTAATTATAAAATGATCTCATAAATAATTTTATAATTAATTATTCAATTTTATTCTATAGGGTAAGTAATTATTTATTTTCCATAAAAACCTATTGTATACATTAAATTATCACTGTAAGAAATACTACACATTGTTTTTTAAGATAATATATTTAAAAAACTTATCTTTATGGGGGGTTGGTCATTGTGTAAGGGTAAACATGAATACCTTTATGTATCCCCATGTTCATTGTTTAAGTTAATCATATGAGACCTTTATAAAGAAGTTCTCTTCACACACACACACACACACACACACAGATATATATATATATATGTCTGTGTGTATGTATGTACACATTTTTTATTTTTATTTTCCCCTTTCTTCTTCATCTTCATTAGTCTAACAACATTAAATGAACAAAAAAATATATTTTTATACATCATCAAACTCAGAAAACTTTTAACAAATAAAACAGAATTCAATCCCCTAATAAATCACCATCGATATCATCCAACCATTATCAACCCATATAAAACAATTAAATTCAGAAATTTTCAGAATCAATAGATAAAGGTGAATAAATGAACAACCTTATAAATAATCAAGAAGCTGTTTAGCTCGGAACTATTCCCATGGTCATCGAATTGTGATCAGTGTTCTTTCGAGATCCGTGGAAGAAATTTTAACATACATAATCCATCTAATCTCTCAAATCTAGAAATATTTCCTGGGGAATTTTTTATTCAATCCCTTTGTGTGAGTAAGGGATACAATAAGGTGAGTAATATAATTAAATAGAATTAAATTCATTTCATTTCATTATTTATATTTAATATAAATAACCTTTTCAATTACTCTAAAATATTCTTATAACCTATCATATTTATACCTCAATTATAAAATCACCCCATTCCTGAATTAAACATGAAATTGGAATTTCAAACTGTGTCTTAATTTAAACAGTGTCAATGTTCACATGATGAAAATATTTTTTTATGTTTTAAATATTATAATATTCATAAGAATTATTTGGTCTCAAAATCTCAAAAAAAAAAAACTCCATCCCAAGGTAAAACAACACATTATATGAATATTGGATAATAATAAAATAATTTTGTGATATTCGTGTTTGGTATATTGCCGTTTAACCCCTATACAATGCTAATAAAAATTAAATTTCCACTATATTTTACTATCTGGAAACATAATGGGTCTTTAAAATATCCCAAAAATTACTCATATCAAAATCAATATGACTTGGTAATATCCTCCCATAATACCAAAATATCTTCTTCATTGATTCATAATGAATTTAACATGCTATACCTTGAAATGTCAACCCTACTTCATCTATGTAACTCTAACCAAGGGGGACATTACTAATCATAACTCAAGAAAAAAATCCATTAAAAAAGTAAATAATACAAGAATTTCTTTCCAAATCCTATCTAGATTGAGATACCATACCATCATTAATAAATTTAACATTAATCTCGTGGTGCTCATCACTATAAGACTATTCTCATAAAGGACAATTACACGCCATAATGCTTCCAAAAACCCAAATTAAGCACAAAAATGAATCCATAGTGGTCTAATGAAATTATCATCATAATTACCATCATTCTGAATCCAATTTCATACAGAAACCTATTTCAATCATACATTGGATAACTATACATTATATTACACAACCACAACCACTGACACACTACAATAATTCTTGATCCTAATGACTTAGCACTTGAAGGAATCATGAGATCATCTAATATCGACATAGTAATTGAAACTGAACATCTAATGTATTTACATTGTTGAACCCTCAATGAACCCAATCATATTTCATACTCTAACCCCATGAACTAGAACATCATAAATATGACACACCCACAGATTCCATTGAATTTATCATGATGTTGATTCCATTACATAGTTCGATCCAAGACCACAACTAATTCATAGATTTGATATTCACCTAGGAAGTTGATGAATGTAGATTCTTTTACTCACTGAAATCCAAATTTCATATCAACCATTCATTGACCAGTCTAATCACACCCACATCCATAATAATATTAGGGTCATTCTTCAATAACCTATGATCAATACATTACAAAACAAAATACCAGGATGTTTCCATATCGATCACACCTAAACACCAAAATAAAAATAAATCATCAGCCATACTTATATTACAAGGAATTTCATCAATGAGATGAACTAAATCACCATCCATAAATATGATCAAATACACCAATAGTAAAAGTTGAACTCCCAAAAACATTGATTACATTAAACCACTCATAGATTAACAAATCAATAGGTTCTATTCTCAGATGCATGTAACTTATCATCATCCATTCTCAACTATACTTTCGAACACATATAATACTCCATCCCTGGTATTATCTCAATCCATATGGAAAAATTATCATTATAATTCATGAGTAACCATGATAAAAAAAATAGCATCTAATTAATTGGTTTTATGGATTAGCACACCTAATCAATAATTCACATATTGATGAAACCATGCATAGATAGAATGTACCTCCTCAATGTCATTCAATTGAAATCTACGCATGATCCCATATCACCAAAACAATGAATCCAAATCACACTACCATGTGTTTTATGCATCACATTATTAATTAACTGACCACATACATTACAAATTTCAACATTATCTACCAAAATATAACATTTATGATCATCCTAAAAATCAAGGCATTCCACATATTAATTGGTGTATCACATAATCACCCACCCAATTGGGCATAATAAATATTACAAAATCATTTACCCAAGCACTTCCCAGCCTAAATTTGATCATCTATGATTGATAAATTATATCTCATTCTGACCCTACATCACTGGGTTAGGGAATACTTATGACCCTTTCCACTGAAACCCTCGATGATACCAAAATAATTAACATTGATGAATAAATACTCTAGGAAATCAAAAGGAATCTTTATTCATATACCCCATACGTGGAAGGAAATACCATGATTCAATATTAAATTCATGCAATATAACCATGTATTCATTTAGATGGAAATTCAGAATCCCATAATTACCCATACAACTGCAATCATATGCCCCAACATATCCCAAACCGTAATACCCAACTCACCAATATCCAGAGATGTATCTCACTGGTACTAAGCTCTCCCTTATAGCCCATAGATCATATCTCACATAAGTCATAAGTTGATTGAGACACCTCTCTATTCTCATCTCAAATAGTATATGAAAAATCACATGATAAAACCCATTATAGGGTTTCCATATATATATATATATATATATATATATATATATATCATGCATCACATACAATGTTATATTCCTAATAGGTCACTGATTCCAATAGGTAATCTATATATGAGACTACTATCTGAGAGTCACAATATCATGCTAATCCTCATCAATAATAGATATACAAAAAAATACCAAATCAAGGATCACATTCTTATTTATTATCATACAGACACACAAACATATTTATATAAAACATCCTATACAATGATTATCAAGTAAATATTAACATATTGTTTGTTTACGTAGAATCCCACAAAAATGCATATGGGAAAACATCAAATAAGTGTTTTATAATATTTTATACAGTAGAAAATATTTAATAATAATCCACTTACTGTTAATTTAAGAGGATTGTAATTCATCCATTGACTAAATATGTGTTACTATACATCACTAATGGTAGGGAAGACATAGTAATCATCAAAGAGAATCATTGCATAGATTCCAATGAATTATCCTCAGAGGGAAATAAAATTCGGTTTAGTTGAGTAGAATGAAAAATAACATTACTTGGGGAAAACCATATATGTTTTTTAACAATTTAAATCGATGAAACCACATTATATGTGATATCATTCAATGATAATTATACATATCCCATGCATTTCCAATGTGCCAAAGTGGTAAATATATACTAGGATACTACCAATAATATGAGAAAAAATCAATTAATCCTTAATCCCTAATAAATTACATGTGATTCATTTCCTATAATACTAAACTCAATTGTAATAACAAAAAAGGACAATAATCACATTCCCTCGAATCCTAGACATTCCATTTATAATTGTGTTCTTGATGCATCAGATTGAGGACCATCCAAATATCTAAAAAAATAATAATCCATTTCTATGATTAAAAATTGTAAAAAATAATAAAATTATTCTCCAATAATAATTTTTTAATACCACATATCAGTTCACTCCAAAAAATATCCAGACCATGTTACAACGATACATAAGCTTCACCACCCCATACCCTAAAGTCTTTTGACTAAGAGAGTATGTGTAGCATCATAATTCAGGGTGGCTATACCCCCATACCCGATTTTAAATAATGTGGAAAATAATTGATAATATCAAAAATAAATGAAAATTTAGAATAAATAAAAATAAGTAAATAAAAATAATTAATAATAAGCATACTCATGATTATGAAAACATATAATCACTTATCACCCACAAATCTAATTACATAACTATGAAATAAATAAATAAATTGTACATGCATGGGGTTCTAATACAATCCATGATACACACCTAAACCCCTCTAAATTCTATCTTAGATATCTCACTCAACCATTCTATTCATTTCCTCTATCCGAAATGATACGTAAACCAATTAAATATTCATGGGACACCACGTTTCCTAGCCACCCAACCTAGGTGTGAGTATAAATCATTAGGGAATACATATCCATTGTATTCATGTACAAATATTTTATATGATTATTATATTAAATTACATACATTGGAAAATAATAAATAAATAACCACTACTGATTCGTGGGTTTTAATGTGGATCCCATGGTCAATTTCACCATCAATAACAAGTGTCGTGTGTCTCTAATCAGGAAACTTCTCCTTGGGGTAGTCCCTAACAGGGAACTCATGAACATTCCTATAAAAAATGTATAGCCTTAGGATCCTATAAACCTTCCAAATTATATCATAATTTCTTATCAATGTTTGTTTTTATAAATCACTAGACATCTCACATAATAATAATAATATAAAAATGGATTCTAGGAGGTAGTCCCTAGTATTTCACCATAATAAAAATCATTTATTATAACAATCATACCCTAAGAATCACAATGAATGTATCCTAAAATAGTATGTTATAATTCATTATCATAGCAATATATAAGAATCTACCATGAAATCATATGATATATCCACTAGAAGCTATGGATGTAATTCTTGAAATCTCATTATCAATCAACAAGCCCCACTAAATATGGGGGAATTAATAATTTGAGGAAAAAAATTAGAAAGAATATCTCAATATTAGCAAGTTGATCCCTTGATTCTGACATATTCAATATCTATGAGATTCCAACTATGTAATCTATGAAATCCATCATCATTTTGTACCCTTGAATACATGGGAGTTAATACCTATAATTCCTCATCATATGTTAGGGTTCTAACATCCTCCTGGTAATATCCCATGATAGTAATAATATTAATAATAATATCATTTTTTAGACACTCACCTAACCCGTCTCATATCTTGATTTTTGAACTCCCATGTGAATTTCCTATAATAGTAACTACATTCCTATTAGGATCCATTATTTAATCTATGTTTATAGTTGAATATTAAAATAATCACTATGCATTTCCACACTAACCATTTACTGGGAAATCATAACATTGAGGCACCCTCTAGGGTCCCTTTGGTCAGTTCAATGTATGGAAACTGTATCTGGGTCCCCCATTGAACATGTAGTCTATGGTCCATACCCATCACTAAGTGGTAATAATATCCCTCAATAACATATTAATCATATAACAACATTAATTTACACATAGGAAAGGATATATGGAAACCACTCAGAAGAGATGTCATAAATCCCATCTCACATCCCCAATCACTATAGTTCTATCCATTCTCCAAACCTATCATTGAACTACAAACATATCTAACATATTCTCATTAAATATTGTGGTATAAACCCTTTTCCAACAATATTCTCTACAATTATATAGTTCTTAAATCATCTCACGAAAATAACATTTCCCACTCTAGACTATCATTTCTAACTCATCATGAATCCTACTTTAAGTATTCTAAGGAAACTATACTAAGGGAATCTACATTCACATTAGGAAATTAATTTTTATCCTATTTGATTCAATGTATAACAAGGCAACATATTATAATTAAGGCGTTGAACATCAGTAGCTAGTATATTAGGCTTGTTCATAAGGGTCCCTTTATTCCATTTATTCATAAGAATGTAATTTTAATGAAACAATTTATTTCATTTTTTATAAATAATTTCTTAATTTTAAATATCAATTTTCATGAATGTGGGTAGATCTCAGTTCAAATTCCATGTAAATATTATGAATTTGGTATAATGGTTATGGTTGAGGGACCAATATGGTAAATTATGGAGTAATTCTCTTTTTTATTCGAAACCAGACCTCCCTCTTAGAAACTTATATAATTTTCTATTGTCATTTATATTAAATAAAATGCCCTATAAAATTATAATAATCTAATTCATTATGAAAAATTCAAAAATAATTTTAAAAATAATTAAAATATAATTATTATATAGTATAGGTAATAATTTATTTCCCCAAAAACATTTTTCGAATATGTGTAACTTAGACAGTCCATATGTAAATATTTATTTCTATATAAGGGAAAACTATGTAATCTTAACGCACAAGCTGCCTTATGAAGAGAGGTAATATATGTTACCCTTATGAAGTTGATGCGTAAATATATATATACATAAAAATTTAATTTAATTTTATTTCTACATCATTTTATTATTTTTATCATCCACTTTTAATGAAAAAAATATTAAATTGGAAGTCATCATTGAACTCAAATAAAAATCACAAGAGCATAAGATTCAACTCCAAATAAATCACCGTGGCTCTTGCCCAACTGGCAACAACCCAAATCACATATGAAAATTTATAATTTTTTATAAATAATTAAAATTGGTGATACATTAAAATGAATGAATATCTCATAATGAATCACTATTATTTTTATCTAATACCCTTCCCTCATGGACATTAAATATTGATCTATGTTTGATTACGCTCCAAAGAATAAAAAACCACCTCCTATAAACATTTTTTATATAGGGTCAGTAAATTATTTTAGGAAAATATATTTTCACATGCCCAACATTAGAGTGAGGTAAAAAAATGATTCTGAGTAATATATTTTATTTTAATTAATTCAATTTAATTCATAACCACTTTTAAATACAATAAACTGCATCCCACAATACAATATATTTTATAAATCACGTAGGAAAAACTCTTTATTAAGGAAAAATATAAAAATTATAAATTTTAATTTCAGAGACCAATTAATATTTAAGAAAATTAACTTAATGGAAATATTTTACATTTCTTTAATAAATATTAGAATATTCAAAAAATTATATAATGATCAGAATGACATCAAACATTAGCCCAAAGGTTAATATGCTATAACAAGGTGAACTGAATAAGAATAAAATATTTAAGGGATCTTTTACTACAGTAAATGACTATTTAACACCTCATATTAATCTTAAAAAAATACAAAATTCCCTCTGAATTTCAAAACCATAAAAAATTATGTTTCTTTCCAATAAGAATGTTTCTAGTGGGGTACTGATTATTAGTCAATCCATGATCATCCCATATAAACCAAATGATCGAACCTATAGGGATATAGAATTACATCTATAGGAAATTCATGCTAGAAAATCTATAATGATAAATAATATTTCTCCATCACATTCTAAGCGACAAACCACTCAAAAAATGATGAATCAGTTTTCTAATTATAATCCTTATGTAAAATAGAGTGGAAAAAATTGAGATATCATATATGGGGTCATTTAGTTCCCCTGGGAGGTTAACCATGTGGAGTTCTAAAAATAGGGAAAACATAGCCAAATATATAATATACACCCAAAAAACAGCATTGGGAATAAAAATGTATTCCTTTAGACTCTATACCTATTTCCAGGATATATTGAGGCGGGCCCAAAATTGGGCCCGCATCCTCGATTCGTTGAATGGATAGATTGAATTGGATGGGCAGGAAACATGCTATATATAATTTCACCCCATAGGTTTTGTTGATCTATAATGATTTACCCATGCACATGACCCTACCTGTAGGCTGTGGATTGTTTCTATTCTAGACTAACTCATATATCCTAGCTTATATCAGTGTTGGGCTAGAATGATCATCTAATGGTTCTTGACCCACTATTTGATCCCAATATGATCACCTCATAGAGGGATAGGTATCCATTAATCTCCATGTTGATCTAATAATCAATCACAAACCATATATTTTCTTTCTATTGGAAAACATTATCCAATGTCCCCTTTATATAAACATCTCCTCATTGTCCTAACACCCCACCTCACATTATTGATCCTCCCCCACCACATTCTATCCAAGATTCTACTTGGGCCTCCATTATCTTGCAACAATCATATCTAATCTATAATCATTGAACATTTCAACACATTCTCTATCATACTATATTTCCTTCCTTCCCTTATACCATACTCCTCATCCCACTAGTTGGGCGGATGACTTCATCCCTCAAAGTTCACCACCATGGGTTGTTTGTTCCCCCCACCTTGACAATACATGAAAGGAATTTTAAAAGGGGATAGGGAGGTTATATAAATATAAATATAAAAAAACTAATAATGATCATTATTTACCTTACATAGTCAAAAAAATGTTTCAAAGCCTGAAAATGTGTCATATATGTCGTTGTTTGTCGTGCAATGGTTAGGGTTGCAGTGGATAGTCATAGTATAATCATTAATGCACCACTCATAAATCATTCCATTGATTTATATATATGAAAATAAATATTAAAATGAATCTAATGATCATAGTTGGATGATAATAATATTTTAACATAAATAAGTCAAGAATATTATATATATTTTACAATCATTGGATCTGTAAACAAGAATAAGATTATACCACGATGGTGACAAACCAAATATTTAAAGCATGGTCTCTCGTATTGATTTCATCCAATCCTACCCCATTTTGAACAATGATCTAATATCCATAGGTTTTTTCATCCAATACATGGTAATCATAAATAAAAAATATATAGGAAAATTTATAATGATATAACTTGGTCAACAGGGTAATTCATAAATACAAAAAATGAAGTCGATCTAGGGATATAATATTAAACATGTATTCAATCACCCCATTTGAAAATACCAAACCAAGTTTTAACTAATTTTATTGAATCCCTATCAATGAATTTGATTATAATTCATCATAATACTCGATGAAATTCACATAAATAAAATATATTATCTAATTAAACAAAAATAATATAATATTGAGAATCTAAATAACCTCAAAATGTTATCAAACTTATTCTAATGGGATAAAATTATAACCCTAGATCAATAGAACTCCATATAAATATAATCAATTTCATTTAATATGAAAAAATAATAATTTAACATTATTTTATTTTTTAGACTCCTAAAATAAATAATAAGATATGTCATTCTCAGGAAAAAAGCATAGGTCATTAAAATTTAAATAATTTAAAAATATTTAATCCTTAAAATAAAAATCTAGGGATGATAGGAGAAAAATTTAAGAAACCAACTACATGTGAAATGATAAAAACCCATTTGGAATGTTTCATTTTCTTTTTTTAGATCTAAAAATAATTATGGTCTTCAATTAAAAGATGAAAAAGTGATTTTCAGATAATTATCCAATATTTTCACCCTTACACATTTTCTTTACATTATTAACATGTCATAATACCCATAAATTATTTATTTTTCCACCTAACCACCATTTTCCAATATATATATATATACATATTAAAAGATAAATCACATTATTTTTGTCATTATTATGGGAGAACATCAATTTTATATTTCTATTATAACATTAAATACATATATAAACATTAAAAACTTAAATTTTTCAGATTAAATGTTTTCTTTCATCATTTCATTTAGCTGAACCAATTTCGGAATAAAACCATATGATCCAAAATGATCACTTCTTCTAATTATTTATAAACAGTAAAATTTTATGATAAATGTTAATATTGGGAAAATATCTCACAAGATACCAATTGAAATGATCTTATATTTTGTGGGGTGATTGATAAAAATTCCATGAAAATCATTATTAACTATGTATTCTTGATATTAAAATTTTTTGGGCCACTAATACATGAAAAAATAGTGGAATAAATATAAAGTGTTTACCTTGATCCAAAATCTCAATTTAGTAATTCAATCATAAAATGTTCTACACCCATCCAATAATGATATTACTTTATGGGAGAACACTTAAGATATTGATAGAAAAATAAAATGGTTTATTAATTTTCTAGATTTGGAAGACTAGACGTAGAATCATTCATAGAAATTCTATGTAAATAACTAGAGGAAAAATCATCCACAAATCATGCTAAAAAATTATTACATCCACATACATTCATGATGATATCCGATTTTAGAATGTAGTTGGGGGGTTTGTCTTTTGTAAAATTAAAAAAAAAATAAATATTTCTTTTTGATTTCACTATTTATCATCTATTTAATTTTATTTTTTCTCCCTCTCTATTATTAATGGAGAACTATCCTTGTTTCATGTTCTATAAAGGATCTATGTTGTTTTGTGTTCATTATCTTAAATTATTTTATTTTAGTTTATCTATGATTTTAGTTGTTATTACAAATGAATCATGTTTTTTGTTTATCCATTTTCCCTAATATAATTTATTCTTCTAATTGTTTATTTTTTCTATTACCCTTCACCGTTATACTTATATATAATACAATGTATCATTTTCATGATTATATGAGAGATATTATATTTAATGAGAAGGTATCAATGTAGAATTGAAAAAATTTAAATAAGAGGGTATAATGATGGATTTTCAAAAGTACATTTATTGTTGTAAAGCATTTTTGGTTGCATTTATCGTCAAAATGTGTTTGTAAAGTATGTTACTTAAGAATCACGTAGGTGTTTGATAGATGAATATATTCTATATTTTGAGAGAAATAATCATGTGATGTGATTATATAATAATCCTTAAAGTACCAAACATTAAAATTTCTAACAATTTTGATTATTCAAGACTGAGTTCATAGGTGTAGTTTAAAATTCTAATGAAAAAAGATATTTCTATGAATAATTATGAAGTATAGTAGAAGGAGTATAATGGTACAAGTTTAGTATATCAGAATTTAGGTTCCAATGTAAAAAAGAAATTTTTTATAGAAAGATAATGTTAGAATTTAATAGAGTTTCTATTATACAATAGTTGATTTATGAATTAAAAATATTAGATAATCTAATATATGAACTCATAGATCTTCACCTGTCTTTGTTTAGTGGTAAAATATTATTTTCAAAAAGATGAATTTATAAATTGAATTAGTTGAAATTGGTGTGTTGTTTGTTGTTATGAATTCTATATGAATTTTGTAATATAATTTTGAAGAAGATGTAGAAAAATGAGATCATTTAAATAATATTAGATATAGTATAAACATATAGTGCACTGAATGTAGAATTCTATGAAGCTGGATTAGATGAATGACCAACACATATAAGCAAGAAATATTTGGAAATGAATATTTATACCAAATAATTAAAAAAGTAAAATTTTTATGATGTAGTTGATTTATAGTGGGCACAAAAAACATATGATCGATGATGTTCGAGTACATAGAATATAAACGAGATCATTAGAATAAATTGAACAAAATACATAGATATGAAGTAATACCAAACCTTGAGGGGAGAAATTTCATTAGATAAAGAATTCTAAAGTCATAAAATAGAGATATATTTATCTCATCAGACTATGGATTCAATACATCATGGATCCAAGAAATGGAATATCATACATAGATTTAATTTGGGATTCAATCAGTTAGATAAAGATGAAGGTGTACCAAAAATAGTATAATATATATTGATGTTCTTACGAATACATATCAGATAGAGTTTCCATAATGATTTTACATGGGAATTTTTTTTGGGTAATCCTATAGTTATTTGTAATGTATATAATAATTTGATTATGTTGATATGTTATTTCAATGACTAAAATGGATCTTGGACTGAAGAATGTTTAATGATATTAATTATTCAAATACATTGTGGAATATTTTATAATGGATGTTGACTAGGGAGTTTCTAGAATATTGGAGGAATCTTGATGAAGATAAATTGAATAGGAAAATTCAGGGATTCAATTTTGGGGGATGATGATTTATCCATATTTTTTGGTGGAATATTTCATGTATAAAGAGGATAAGGAACAATATGAAAGTACACTTTTTTATGAAAAAGGTGTAGAGGAACTGTAGTTTGTGTGAGGTATAACGTGATTTTTCTGAATATTATTCCACTTTGATGAGGGAAAGATCATAATTTGTAATTTTTTCTAATATAAGTCATCGAAAACGAGTCAAAGTAAATCAATATTGCACAAGGTCCCGTAGGATCATTAAATTATGTATCTTCATTTGTCTAAACAACATTATAATGACAACCACTGAATAGAGGTACACTGATCATTGTACAAAAGACTACATTGATGTGGAAAAGGCATGTCAAAGAGACTATCTCTCAAATATTTTTTACAAAGTAATTTTTCACAAAAAATTTCAATAATTGGGATATGGGTCTTACCTATGTATATATTATATTATGAGTCAGTATTAAGAAGGAAAAAATTTTATAGTGTTTTATAATGTATTGTATAATATTATACACATGTGAAGGTGATCCCACTAAATTATAGAGAAACAGCATCTAATGATGAAGATCATTCTACATTGGACCAGAGAAGATGAAGAAAGTTCTTGTTGCCAATGTGTGGAACTAGTTTTTAAAGAGGCTTGTGGCCGTGGAATATAACCAGTAGTATGAGAAGTAGATAAAATAAATATATCTTGTATTTTAAACAACCACAATAGAAGAGTTTGTTACTGGGGTACAAAACTAGGATTAATAGGAGGAATTAATACTTGGTTATAAAACCATTTGTTGGAAGTTCCTTTTTAATCTTAAAATATATTAGTGAAATAATCCATGATAGTGTAGATAACTATCATAAAAAATTTTGATTATCTTTTAAAACCGTGTAAATGTTGTGTTATCATTATATTTAATAGAAACTAAGTGACGGTGGGAGTTATATTTTCTTGCATTAGAAGTCTAATGAGTTCATAATTTTAGTTCTAGGATGAGTTTATAAAATAAATTTATCAACGATTCACCCCACGTGATGTCACACATATATGGAAATTTCAATTGGTAATAGTGAATAATTTACATATAAAGGATTAAATAATCATCTAATTTTGAATAATATAAATTTAATGAAGAACCGAGGAGTCCCTATATTTTTTGGTCGTAATTATCATTGTTGGAATAATATGTTGTTACCCTATATTCTATATATTTTCCTAGAATTTATAGATCATACAATGGTGGGGTTTTCTTTTATTAATTGGGATTATATGATATGCATTAATAAGAAAAAAAATTCTTTTGATGGAAAATATAAAAAAATGGGGGATCTCTCTTTGAATTACTATATTTTAATTATTGGATTTAAAATATCCAGGGAAAAGTGAGAGATGTTAAGAAGAACTTATGAAGGATAAAACATTGTTAAGGAGGAAATGTTAAAAATCTATAGGTGTATGTTTGATGGTCTTAAAATTGTTCATGAAGAAAGTATTTATGAATATAATACACGAGACAATGTGATTATCAGTAATATTATAGGTTTTAGGGTAATGTTGTATGATTTTACTATAATTAATAAAATAATCAAAGCATTCTAAATATATTTTATTCCTTGTATTAATGTTTAGAATATCGAAAAGATACTACTAAATATGATCTTTCGAATAATCTCAAGGAATATGAGATAAGAAACGGAAAATTTTCTATGAATAAAAATAAATAATAAATAAATTTCAAATCATTTATTAAATGGAATGTTTAGATACAAATAAGTATAATATGAAATAATTTCTTCTGAGAGTGAGAAGTTAACGATGTCATCAATTATAACATTTATCATATTTTTATTACAAAAAAATGGAAACAATAAAGGAAAATGTATACTATCTCTTAATTGTTGAAATTTTAATGATAGTTGTCATTTTACAGTATGATATCATACAAATTTTATTGATGATCATATGTTCGATGATTAATATAAAATGTATCAAATATATAAGTGAAATAAATTTAATAAATGGTTCCCCAATAGTGGAATAATTTTTTTACAATGATGATAGTGTAATGATTCACTATCATTCAATGAATATGATTATCATGCTATGTTATCATATCTTGTTTGAAGATAAATTTATTTATCATTCGGTGATGATGATTGAGAAAAAAGAAAATATCATGATTGTGTTCGAATATAGAATGTTGAGGAAGCTATTGTGAAAAATAAAAAACCTAATAATGAATGGGAAAAAGATGACAAAATAAGTTAATGAGATTAATTTTGAGAATAATTATAATATAAATAATGTTGACAAACACCATACTATGGTTAGATCACATAAAATGAATTAGGTTGAACATAAAATGAAACTAAAATGTTATGAAATAACATATTCTAGAAATGATAATCTTAACAAGTAAGAAAAAACACATATTATAGAATGTATCTAGATCTGGCTGTCATGGAAAATATTAAAGAAGATTCTAGATGATATAACTGATATATTCATTTGGACATAGAAAGAGTTATCTAAGACTAAATCAATGTTTTTAAAAGAAAATTTTATTTCTCGAAGATAATACAATACCTAACAAAAAATAATTGGTGTGAAAATTGAGTCTTCTAAATCAAGTGAAATTACTAATCTGTAGAAGTATGTGGTTTCCATATTTTAAAAAATATCATTATACATTTACATTTATTAATGGTTCATGTTCAAATGTTAGTATTGAATTATCCATGAATAATAATATAAGTGAGAAATGATCTTTTTATAAAAAATAGTATAATACATTAAAAAGATTTACCACAAAAAACATATTCACAGATTGAAAAGTGATAATAATAAAAATAAATAGAGTAATACATTTATCAACCCAAATGATCATGATTCAGAGGTATGTAATGGCTTTTGGAGTTTGTGGGTACAATTTCAACTCATAATGTTACAATATTTAATTTACAAGAAAATATATATATATTAATTGGTCTCTATGATAAGAAGAATGTTTTTTCTAAAAATACTGATGAGGAATAAAATAATGTTTATAAAGTGAATAATGATAATTCTTCATGCAAGGAATGTAAAAATCATAAAAATTTTAAGCATGAAAATAATCTCAGCAATATAGAGCAATAATAGGATATAAATAATGTCTATTAGCGAATGAAATAGTGATTAATTATTTGTCAATAATGAATCATCAATAATTCAAATATGGAAAAATTATAAAATCCAATTGATGAAAAACAGAAGAAACATGTTTCAAATGAAGAGAAAAAAGTGAATATCATTTTTTCAATAGATTGTCGTTGGAGATTAAGAATAACTGAAAGAGATTCATGAAATATAGGCATCATACTAAAAAATTATAAATATATTACCATCCTTTGAGGAATCCATGAAGAGGATGTTACAAAATTAATAGAAAAAATAAGTTAAAAAATATAAATAAGAAATTATAACATTATCTCAACATGTAATAAAACATAAATTTAAAATAAAAAAAAAATCTATTCAAATATAATAAATAATATTTCTCAATAAAACTAATAAAAAATATGAATAACATTAAGATGAGACTATGAGGGGACACATAGTATGGACATTTCTTATTAGTATTATTGATGTTCCCCCTTATGCCAATTATTATCCTTTTGTAGAACTATCTTATAGGGAATTTAATGAGAAGAAGTATAGAATATAGTTTTGTTCTATAGTTATTTTTTAGTAAGAATAGACATCTATCATATGAAATTATGATAAACATGGGGAAGAATATTGTTTTACCCTTTATAGTGAAAAAATCTAATGTTGTTGTATGAGTATCAATATTTTTTTAAAAGAAATAGTGGAGTCGTTATGAAATATAATATACTAGGGGAGATATGTTTATACCCACGAATTCTATTAGATTATATATTCATATGGTTATAGGCTTTAACATAACAATCATACAAAGATTTGATCTTATATAATGATACTTTAATGAGATTGTATAAAATATTATATATAATAATTGTCATGGACAATGTTTATCACCTTTATTATAAACAATATATTTTTCATTTGGTTCTCCCTTGTAGACATTGGTTTATTTTGTTAAATTCTCTTTTTTAATATAAATACGTGATATTATTATATTATTAAATAATTTTATCCACATACTTTGAGGAAAGAATATGTTTTGTGATGATCTATATTTTACAGATTGCATTTTATTTTCTAGAGGGGGAATAAAGTATAGTTAGTGGAAAAAAATTCAAACATCGTACAAGGGTGAAATATTTGAGCACATATATTAACGTTGAAGATTTTAGAATTTGTCTATGGATATTGACAACAATTAAAAAGTGGATTTATTGTTCCAAATAATGTTTTGTGGAATGCTTTATCAATATGTAAATATGTGTTTGTTAGGTATTTATAACAACTGTGACCCTAGATGCCCATAGTTGGATGTCATTTTATTACAATTTCAATGATACAATAGAAAAAACCATGTAATGAAATCTTTTTTACTATTTAAAAAACAAGATACATATATGGTTCTTTTATTACATTGGTAATTAATCATACAACATTAAAAATATAATGTACTGCTTCGAGTCACCTAGTTAGAGATTTCATCTTCATAACCTATGGATGGAAATAAAACAAAATGGTGAGATCAATATCCCCTTAAGGGATTTATCAAAAAATAAATAAATAAATTATACACAATATAGAATATAAATTATGAAATGATATCTAATATGAAAATCAAATTCCACCAATACACTAAGAACGATAATGTATCCATATATTGTTTTCAAATTAAAAAACTCATTGAATGTAATAACTGAATAAATAATAATGAAAATTATTATTATTTAATTTTTATGTATCTGGAACATGAACCATCATTCTGTTAAGAAGGTTTATGTCTATGGGTAGATACCCATATGATTCTTCTAGGAAACAAATGCCAATGTTTTTTCATTAACATTTTTGTCTCAAGAAGCCTGTAGATGCATTAAGGGGACATAATCTATGAAGATACATTTATAAATACATGATCAGAAATATGAAATTCCATGTCTATTCTCTGATTCCTAGAATAATTTTTTCCTACATTGAGATACCTTAATATGATACTGGATAACATTTACCATTCTTGATGACTAGTTAATAATGCATCGTCCTATAAGTTTCCTCTAGCCAAATTTATCCCAAACTATTGGAGTTCATCATCTATTTCTATATAATGATTTATATAGTTCCATATGAATAGTAAAATGGAAACTATTATTATATTAAAATTACACCACTTTTATTTACATAACAATCATACCTTGAAAGTTAATGGAGAAAGACCAGAACATTTCTTCCAGTGTTTGAATCGTCTGTTTAGACTGTCCATCAGTTTGAGGGTGAAAAACTGTACTCATATGATGCTCAGTTTCCAATTCCTTCTAATGATGGTTCTAGAATTTTGATGCATATTGGGGATCCCTATAAGACACAATTGACATAGGTTCACTATGATGCCTTAAAACATCATTGATTTGGAGTCCTTCATGGATATCATGTGGTTAATATTATCTTATAGAAAGTAAATGTGAAAAATTTGTAAGATGATCAAATATCACCAATATTAAATCATTACTTCTAGGTTTACTTTGTATTCCTATGAAAAAGTACATACTAATTTCATCTCACTTCCCTATAATAATTGGT
This sequence comes from Viscum album, assembly GCA_963277665.1. NCBI lineage: Eukaryota > Viridiplantae > Streptophyta > Magnoliopsida > Santalales > Viscaceae > Viscum > Viscum album. The sequence continues at coordinate 1,873,117,109 of OY728159.1, forward strand.
AGAGGTTTCATAAATTTTGTAGTGTGTTGTCTCTCAACCTAAAATTGTGAAAAACAAGAAACCTTGACACATATTAAAAAATTCATGCTTCCTGAGATCCAACCAAAAATGTTCTTTCATATCTCTATACCATGTGGAACTACTAGGATGTATAGGGAAATTAGTGGTATGATAATCATTAAATATTTCCCTTTTATATTAGCTATTGATGGATCACATAACCACAATCCAAATTATAGAAATTCATCCTCATATAAAACGACTTAAAATCATTCATCCATAATGAATTTTTTTTCATTTAAATATTATCATTATTAGCCTGAAATATTTTTATCTTCTCCAATAAAGATTGTTTTGGAATCCTTAAAAGGGAATTATTTATCATATTCCTTATAAATTACCATAAACATCCTTACTAAATCCATGAAGATATTATAATCCTCAATCATCATCTAATTTAGATGTCTATGATATTTCCATAACATTTTATATTCTACTTTATTTTCATTTTCATGGTGGCAGCTTATTGAACAGTAATAATATATGAGAAACTCTTGCCATAAACATTTACACATGTTGAGTTATTTCTTAGAAAAATGTATTTCAAACTCTTTTGATCCTTTTATATGTCACATTTTTCAGTATAGAGATTGTGTCTCCATATTTTAATACCAATGATTATGTATGAATACTATAGATCATGAGATAGATAATTTAGTGTATGTGCCTTCAAATTATTTGATGCATATGAAAAAACATTACCATTTTTCATAAAGACACCACATACTCCTCACTTTGATTTATAACTATATATAAAAAACCCATTATTTCCCTATGGAAGAGTCAAAATCTGACCATTGACCAATATTATCTTCAATTCAACATAACATTATGAACATTATTTTGAATATACACTCATATCCCTTTAATGTGTGATCCTTTTTATCAGGATAGTCAATCAGAAAAAATTCAGAATTAAATATTGATAGTAACCTTCTAATTTATAAAAATTATGTACATCAGTTATGTTAGTTGGAATAATCTATAATTTTATTAAATTTTTCTTTATAATATCAAAAACTATTCAATTATTAGAGAATATATGTCCAAGAAAATAAATTGTTTGAAGACAGAATTCCCACTTACTAAACTTCTCATATAACAATTTTCAAATAAGACACTCTAGAATAACTTAAATTTTTTTCCAACATTCCTCATTGAATTTTTAATATATCATGATATCAGTAATAAATACTACAATAAAATTGTCATGATATTCATTAAAAGCTCGGTTAATTAGATCCTTGACACTTGTGGGTGAATTACACAATCCAAATAGAATTACTATAAAATCGTAATGTCCATTCCTAGTTAGAAATATTGTCTATGGAATATTATAGTTCCTCACACAGAAATAAAGATATATATATCAACGAATTGTCTTGGAAAAATATTGAGCTCCATATAGTTGATCAAATAAATCATCAATGTCATGTAGATGAAACTTGTTCATTAGTGGAATATAATTCATTTCCCAGTAAACACTTCAATGCCTCATGGATCCATGTTTATCATTGAAAAATAGAACCATGGATCTCAACGGAGAGATACTAGGGAAAAAATATCACTTCACTCCATTACTATTTTTGTTTCATCATCTACACTAATTCCACAATGTCAATGATATAAGGAGCCTTCAATATTAGACTATCACAAATAATTAAATAAATGGGAAAAATAGTATGTCGCTCTACAAAATGTCTATGTAAATCCTTTGGAAATACATCAATATGTTATTCTAAAATTTTCATATCCTCAATACAATGTTTAATTTCCTTATACCTCTATGTTTTTTTCTTTTTCATCATAGGAATTTCATTTAGTTGAGCTACAAGAGGTTTTTCTGGATAAGAACAAGATGATGATGTTTTTGTTTTAAATATACGGGATTATATGTTTTCCTACCAAATTATTACACCCTTATTAATACAATATATTTTGGAATCATATTATGGAAGGTTTCTCATACCATGTATTACATAAAAATAAAACATAGGTATGATGATAATGTTTTCAAATAAATCACATTTATGTGTCATAAAGGGGATTGTTCGACATGTATTTATAAAAATAGATAAAATAGGATGGTATAAAATAATTAAATGATACAAAATCAAATAAATAAGCACTTATGTTTAAGGAAACGATTAATGTACCTGCCACCACATCCTTATGAACATTAACCTCCATAGTTTTGATAACATAAGCTCGGGAATCTCCCCTTGGACACTTATGTGATAGCTTACCATTTACTTGAAATGTTGATTTGAATAATTCAAATTTTCATTATATTTGAAGCATTGAAAATTAATTATTATTTTTCTTCCCCTTGTATCCGTTATCTCAGTGAACCTTTTATCCACACTTATAGAAAAATCCCAATCCTTTTGAGCATTTCCCAGGATGAATATGTTTCTAATTATCACAAAATTGAAATTATTTCATTCCTTTTTTTCTCCGTTGAAGTTTCACCATTCTAATGGTTATCAGAACACCAATTATTACCATGAGACAATTTCAACATATACGATGTACCAAATGACATCTCCATTTTTATGGCACTTATTCATATTTTATCATATGATGAAAATGTTTGTGAAGATGGTTCCCTTCAATGACATGGAATATGACTAATAAAGAAGTTATCAAACTTGTCTTCAAAATCATGTAAATTATCAGTAGCATACCAAACTAGTATATTTATATTATCCTCATATTATTCAATACTCTCTTTATATATATTCATTATGGTATGTAATTTTATCTTCATTTCAATTCATTATACATGAGATAAGTATTAGATGATGAATTTCTACTTATAATTACTTTATTCATGTCCAATATTTCTCTCCTTATTTAGTATTATGGATGAAGGACCACCATTGAACTACATCACCCATGAGACTGTATAAATCTATTACAACTTGTTCAATTTGATTTCATTATAGTTACATAAATATCCATTCATGAGACATGATCCATTACTCAATAACCACTGGATTAGTATTTCCTATAAAACATGGGGTTTCAATCACATGAAACGATCCAACATATGGTAGTAGGGTTATTCATCATAACATGACAATGATTTCATAATATGGTCATCATATTCTCATTTGCAACACTAAATGTGTTGAATTTCTCAGTATGTAAATAAATACGTTATGCATTGTAATGGATTCCATTCCTTATATAAAGAGAAATTTATAAGAAATGGAATACCATAAATTATGTAATGAATCATTGTGACACATTTCAAGATATAGAAAACACTTATCATAAATTGATAATTTATGCATAGCTAATATCATAATCATAACATGATATCTTTGGTGATATATATTCTTTTCAAACCATCATAATTGATTATAAAAAAATGTTTATTATCCTAGGAATATGCCCTCTAGATATTAAAACAAGATGCACAGTATCGTTCTCGTGAACAGGTTAACGTTATCAAGAACATGACACCTTGTTAGTGTTTTTACCCCGTGGTACAATTTTACCAAATCATGCCAACATGAAATATCTGGAAATTTATATATTTATAGTAATTCCCAAATAATTTCTACATTTCCAAAATTTTGGAATGTTATTCTTTTCTTATCTACAATGAATATATTAATGTAATGTTCCCTGAACTATGTATTCCAAATCTAGCTACCATAGTTTTTACTAAAATATCTCTAATTCCAAATGTTAAAACCCTATCCTCAGTATCCCAGAGTCGATTTTTGTTTTGTTACAATTGAATAGTTAAATGAGATCGTGTCACCATGTACAGATCAATTTAGTAGTATTGAATAAAATAAATACATAAAATGTTACCTTATTACACTGGTAATTAAACATAGTTCATATCAAAAGATAATTAAATGATTCATATCACTGATTCAATGATTTTATCCTCACAAAAAAGGAATGAAAAAAAAAAGAAAATGGTGAGATCAAATTTTATGTAAGGGTTATATAAAACAATACTGAGTGAAATATTTAAAATATGGAAAAGAAATTATTGAATTGAAAGTAATCTGTAAAACACAGTCCATCAATACACTAAGAATGATAAAACTTCCATATATTTTTTCAATGTAAAAAACTCATAAAAATTAATAACTCGTTACTAAATAAAAAATTATTCTTTTTTGATTTCATTTATATGGTACATGAACCATCATACCATTAATACTATTTATGTTTGTGTGTAGATACTCATCAGATTCAATTTGGAATCTGACAAGAAGGGGTTTTCATCAACTATTTAGTCTAATGAGACATGTTGATGCCTTGAGGGTATATTTTCTATGTTGTATGCCATGTAATGGATGGGAGGAGTGGTTATTATAGTAAATCGAGAGGGGATATTTATACAAGAGGAGGTGGTATTTTTAGAATAAAATATAAAAGAAAATAATAAATCAAATTTTAGACTTTGAGTAGTAATTTTCTAAAACATAAATCATATATTAACATAAAATATTTTTTACGAAATTATATTTTATCCACAATTCAAACTCATTATTTTTTTAAAATGAATGTGATATAAAATGGAAAATGGTATTTTAATGAATCACATTTGACTTTTAGTTTTGGAATGTATTTTAAGGTTTATAAAATTATGCTATTTTATTTTATGAAACCATTTATTAAATTAAATAATCACTAGAAGAACTTAATGTTATTGCATCGATTATTTAATTATTACATCTTGAGTTATGTAATTTCAGGTATAGCTATTATGTGAAAAATAGTATTTTTACTATTCACCCGAAAAATGAAGTATTTCAGAAAATTAATAAAAAATCACCAATGGAAAATTTTGATGTGTTGATTTAAAAAATGAACACCATTTATTGAATGTAATTTTCTAAATATTGAAAAATTAGTTTTTAATTTAAATAATCTTTTATTTTAGAAATACCGATTTTAAAATTATAACCAATTTTATAACAATTTTATATATTATTTAAGATATCATAAATTTATATTAAAATCATAAGACTTAATAATATTATTTTTTGAATATATTTTTTGATAATAAAATTTCATTTAAATTATTCAATTATTCACATAATTATAATTATTTATTTATATCTTACAATAAAATACAAACACATAATTAATATTTAATAAAACATTTTTTACCAATAATATGAAATAATTATTTCACAAATCTATTTTAATTATTTCATAAATTTATTTGTACATTAATGGATATGGTTACTATTCATTTTTTAGTCTACTATTCATAAGGATCGTATTTCTATTCCCATGTTAATGTTTTTATTTCATCAGTATTGGTTCTATAACATCTAGAAACACTTATTATTTCATTAATGAATCATATATTACATTTTTATTATAGTCTATATGTAATTTTTATGTGAATTATACTATATGTTGTTACTATATGATGGGTGAAATTCCATTGATAAATATTTTGGATCATTACATTCTTCCCCACTTTGGAAATTTCACCCTCGAAATTTTGTTTTACATAAATAAGTGATGGTACTTCTCCTTCATTTCCTCCTTTGGTTCCAAAGTTACTTATTCATAATAAATGTACCTCCATAAGACGTTGACCAGGTGGGTTTTCTTTTTTGCGTAGAACCTTTTAATCTCCGATCAAGAATTGTTACTAGATACTCCTGATAAGAGAGATCATCTTTGAGCTATACCAACTATGAGTTCAGAATATGTAATGGATCTAGAATGTACTTCCTTGGGAGTGATACATGAAGCAAATTGTGAACATATTCCAATTTTTTTGGAAGTATAAGATGATAGGGAACAACTAAAATGAGGTAAAGGATCTTAAAGTGGACAATATACCATGGGAATAAATTCCCTTTATTTCCAAACTATATGAGTATCATCCATGGTGATATTCAATGGAAGACATTATCTCAAACGTTGATCTCTAAGTCCCATTGATATTGGTAATTAGAGATATTTGGCTAACACTAAGCTACATTGATATGATTCTAGATTACATGAACCTTATCTATCATCTCTTGTACATGATCTAGTACATTTAGCTTTCTTTCATCATCTTCATCCCAACATGGTGGCGTTCTATATTTCATTTCATACTAATCGTCATTTGGAGCCATATGAATTCTTGAGGGGAATCTATAGTTTTATGAAAACTCACCCAATGGGAGATGCTAATGTTATCCAACTTTAAATTCTAAATATAAGCCTATATGACTATCCTCGAGTATCTGAATATTCCATTTAGATTGGCCTTCTTTTTGGGGGTGATAGGCCATGATGAAATTTAATTCAGTAATCAAATCATATTTAAGACACCTCTATAATTTATATGTTATACATGGATCCTGATAAGTGATAATTGAGAGTGTAACTCCATGCATTATCGCCACATCCTTCACATATATCATTTCAAGTAGTTAAAATGAGAGGCCTTCCCAAATAGCAACAAAGTGGGAGTTCTTATTGTGTCTGTCCACCGCAACCAATATTTCATTATTTCCTTTAAATGTCATTGGTAGTCCTTTGAAAAGGTCTATAGTGACATTGTCCCATATCCACATGGTTATAAGAAATGGTTTTTTCATCGAAATAGAATTTTTTACTCTTATTTAAATTGATGACATATCAAGAACCATGAGACAAACTCAGATATATACTTCTTCATATTGTCCCACTATAAGTGTTTTCTAGAGATCATAGTACATCATGGTTCTCCCAAGATGGATTGACATAAGTGACATATGTGAATTATCCAACATCTATTTATTAATCCCATATGATGAAGTCATGAAGAAGATTCATTTCAAATCAAATCACACCACCATTCTTGATTCAGAACTCTTGTATATTACATTCTTTGAAAATAGTCTCCTTTTATTACACAAATCATCCCTTGGTGCCTCCATAGTCTTCTCTTGGAGAAATGGACAGACAATCATCATGGATAGTTAGGATGTAATCTATGTTGTTATGATTTACAAATATAACCTTTTCATATCCATAAAGTTAGGGTCTCACCCAATCTTCACCTTTGGTAGAGTATAAGGCTATTTACTACTTAAAGGATAAACTACATTGTTCTCCTTATCAGGTTATAGTTAATAAAGAAATCATAGTAATTGATTAGATCTAACCATCTCATTCGATTCATGTTTACCTACTTTGGTGTAAATATATACATTAGGCTCAATTTATTGGTATATATATCACACATAACACAATAGAGGTAGTTACGCCAGATTTTCAATGAAAAATAATAGTTTCTAGCTCTATATCATGTATCGTTTAGTTCTACTCAAGGATCATCAACTGTCGTGTGGAATAGGAAATCACAATATCATTTTTCTCCTGAGTACATGACCCAATTATATCTTTTAATCATCACTACATTTCACTAACCATTATCTAAAATTCAATAATGTTATTATATGTGCTGTAATTAGCCTTTTTTACACTTTGAATCTATCCTCACATTCATCTGTTCAGACATACATCAACCCTCTTATTGTAAAAATAGTCTGCATGTTTGATAGTAATGATAAATCTCTCAAAAAAATCAGTAGTACCCAACTAATCCAGGAAAATGGAATATTTCCATGAAACATGAGGGTTTGGGACATTCCTCATTTGCATTTTATTTTGAAGGGCCCATTGATATTCCCTCACTTGTGATCACATGACCCAGGAATCTATATTGAAGTATCCAAGAGTCACACTTCCTAAACTGGGCATTCAAATTCGCTTTCCAAAATGCCTCCAACACATGTCATAGATATTCTTTAGTTTCATCCTTATACTAGGAGTAGATGATAATATCATCAATTAACAAAACCACAAATTTTTAAAGGCAATGTCTAAAGACATTATTCATCAAATCCATGAATCTTGTAATTGAATTAGTATGTCTGAAGGGAATCACTAAAAGCTCTTAGGGCCCATAAATTGTACAGAAGTTAGTCTTCTGGATATTTTCTTTCATCACCTTAAGATGATTATATCCAGAACTATGATCCACCTTTGAGAAGTACTGAGCACCTTACAACTGATCTAAAAAGTTGAAAATCCTCCGAAGAGGATACTTTTTCTTTTTGGTTATCTTGTTGAGTTCGTGATAATCAATACAGATCTTCATTGGTCCGTCCTTCTTCATAAAAAACATAACATGTGCAACCCAAGGTGATGCACATTGGCATATGATCCCTTTATCCCAATATGTTATCATCTGCTTCTTTAACTCCTCCAGTTCGATTGGAGCCATCCTATAGGGCACTATGATATAGAAATAGCTCTGGGTATGAGTTCTATTTAAAACTCTACCTCACTAACCATGTAAGTCTGGGTAACTCTTTGGGGAATACATCATTTTAATCCCACAAATTTTTCATTTCCACTAGGTTGACACATTCCATTCACCCAACCATTTGAGCTAGTTATGCTTATTCATAGTGAATCAACACCCACACTGTTGAAGGATTTTCTAAAGGGAATTCCAGATCGTCCTTGAATTTTTATAGGGGCATGGGATTGATTGGAATATAAAATGATATTTCATTTTTCCAAAAATTGGTATATTTTATATTTACTAAGAGACAATCCATTCAAATTATATCATCAAATTTCACCAAGGGACGTATCAAAAGATTTTCTAGATGAATGTTCCAACAAACACCAATAGGGGATGTTTCTAACACTTGGATTACAATTATTTCCACACATTGTTTTTTATAGATATATCTACTTTAATGTTTCAAGGATTCAATTCTATAGTTCAAGAAAACAATCAAGATATAATGGAATGCGTAGAACCAGAATCAAATAAGAATGTTTTCATTATTTAGTGAATAGGAAGTGTTCTTTTACAACAACATTTTTTTATTCCACATCTGAATTAGTGATGGAATTATGTATACCATTCTCATTTGGATTTTTTGTTTGATGATTCTGATCACCCTTATGAATATGATTTTTAGTGCACTAGCTTTCATTGTTACATTGCATCCTATAATTGTAGCATAACACAATTGATGTTGATCTCATTTTTTCCCCACATTATACTTCTTTGTCATGTCTATTATACATTATTGAGCTTTGTGGACACCTCTCCCACACTTGAGCATTATCCCATCCCTTTGAGGCAGTTCCCATCATGGTTCTCCAATATTTTTGGCATGTGGGTGGTTGAGTTTTTTTCCACCTTCATCATTATATTTTACTTCTTGAAACTTCTTCTTTATTTTCATATCAGAGTATACAACAGACCGTTCTAAAAAATAAATCTAAAAATTGGGAACAAATCAAATAAAATAATCATAAATCTTAATGACATGTCTTTATATAGGCATTTGATTGTGTGGTTTTAAACCACTAAAGAATCTTTTAATTTTGCTATCATTTTTGATATGAAAACCCGAAGTATTTGTTGAAAGAATTGTGAAATTTACTTCATAGGCTATAAAATTTTTTCCTTCCTTTATTCATCCCTAAAAATTCCCTCAATCTTAGTTTGATGACTTCAAAGAAAATAATTATTAATAAAAATTATCCTAAAGTCTTCCCATTCCATCTCTTCAATTTCATACCTCAGCTTGGTGGTTTTAAGAAACACCCACATTTGATCAGCTTCTCCATCAAGATGATAAATAGACAGGGTCAACATCTCTATCCAAAAATATTAAAGAATAGAAAATATATTCTCTATTTATTTGACCCACTGTTTTGTGACTTTTGGATTAGAATATTCACCAAACGTTGGTGGTGGTTTTTGAATAAAACACATTGAGAGCCAGTTTCTCCCTCCAAGGTGAAAGAGGAAATTACACAATATTAATGTTATTGTTCATAACATTACATAGTTGTGAAATAATTACCATAATGTTTTTCACACCACCTCCCAATGAAATGGGGATGTCATTCGAGCAATCGTTGCATTATCCTTCACATGTGTTTTTGTCTTAGTTTCTCATAGTTCCCCCAAGTTTAAACATAAAAGAGGTTATAAAAAACATATATGCAAAAAACATGAATAAATAATTAATTCATTTTTTCCATTAACAATGAAATCATAACTTATGAGATCCCTATGTTTAGGAAATCATATTATGTGCAATATAATTAGCATCACACTATGCTTTTTCACCTAGGTTCTCTAATCCAATTTGCCAAATTAACCAAATTGTCTCTAATACCAACTGTAGAGATCCTATTCTTATTTTACTAAAATTAAATAATATTAATGTTAAGAAACATAAATCATTAAATTATCATGATCTAAATTTTTAGTGTCATGGGGAAAATGGATCATACATAACATTTACAACATAAAACAAAATCAATCATTTCATTCCTTATTCTCGATCCTCTTATTGGATCTTGAATTATCCTTGGTAAAAGTAGACAATTAAGGATATACATAAAAAAGGGGTGATATAAAAGTTCATTAATTAGATATATTATCAAATGAAACAAGATAACATAGGGTGAGAATAATCATTATCATATCATCGTTATATGTTAACAATCATAAGAGGAATCATTATGAAAATCTTTGAACGTGGAAGTGCATCAAATTGAAACATAATGTCTTAATGGTCAACTCCCACATATAGTTGTGAACAAGGATAAAATATTTTTTTATGAATAATTCAATTTACTCACAAGGTTCATCACATCAGTCAACTTAATGGAGTGATATATAATTCTAGGTACACCAATCACATCATAACATTGACATTAAAGTACGTAATTCTAGGTGCTCCCGTCATATCTAACACTAACATTATCATTCATTCTTGATAGAACATATATCAATCATGAACCTAAATAACCCATGAATAAATGGGTTTCATCTCATAATAATACATTTAAAAACTTTTGTTTCCCAAATGAAAGGGGGAATTCCATACTTGATATAATAATCATCAACCTTGAGTTAGAAGTAAAAGCTGTGTTTTGAAAGAAGAGTTCTTTTGGAAAACATCAAGATTTCCATAAAAACACATAGAAAACAATTCTATAAAAATATAAATCATAAATATGAATAAAGATTTTTTATGGAATATCCATTCAGAAATTATTGTAAATGACAGAAAACCCAATGAAAGATGTGTTGGTTAAAGAAATCATCTTACCTTAATCCTGGATTAATTTCATCTATTTTGTGTCTCATAAATAATAAAAATTTTTATAGTAATAAAATGATCCAAAAGTTAATAATATTCATTTTATAAAAATAATTATCAATTAAATTCATTGGATTATATTTCTTATGTTCTATCAATGAAATTGAAGCGTTTTGATATCATATTATACTTAAAAATTTCACATCCTGCAACAATTTAACTATTTTATTATATATAATATATAAATTTGTATAATAGATTCCATAAATTTATAATACATATTATTTGATATTAATATAATTAATATAATTTATATCATCCATGCATGAAGGCAGCTATAATAATTTTCATCGCAACTTTATTGTAGGTGGTTAACTGACCTTTAATGGGATGTTGTCGAAAAAGCGGGAAATGGATGTATAACATATAAATTTTCCCATTATTATTATAATTACAGTATTTTAACATTATATAAATAATTTTATCTTTATTTATAATAAATTTTTTAGAATATGATTTTGAATGGGAGAGGGTAAAAGGAAAGAGAAAAAGAAAGGGAGATTATTTAATAGAGACTTATTATATCCTCGAGGTAGCTTCTCTTGCACGGAACAATAAAACCCTAAACTATTGGAGTTGGAGGACCCCATAATGTTCCTAGGTATTCTAATGTGCTTGATAGGATGTATATTGGTAGTTATTAGGCTTTGGAATGTATTAGGGGAGTGATTTGACAAGGGGATGGAGATGGGTTATTTATACATGTGGAGGGGGTATTTTTAGAAAACAAATACTAAATATAATAAATTAACAAAGAATAGTATTATAATAGATGTTTTTAAAAAAATAAATAATATATTAATATATTATAATTTTTTATGACATTAAATCTTCTTATAATTTTAATTCATTAATTTATTATAAGGAACATGGAAAGAAAAATAAAACGATATTTTAGTGACTCATTATTGACTTTTGGTTTTGGAATGGTGTTTCTAGGTTTATAAAATAACTTTATTTTATATTAAGGAACCATTTATGAAATTTACTAAATCATGGACAAACATAATTTTCTATAATATATTATGTCACTATTATGTCTTGAATGATATAATTAAAGGAATACCAGTTATGTGAAAAACTATGGTTAAACTATTCACTTGAAATTTGATGTATTTTAGAAAAAAACAAAAAATTACCATTGGAAAATTTAAAAAATTTAATTTAGAAAATAGTCAAAATTTTATGAAATTAATTTTCTAAATATGATAAATTCAATTTTTTATTTAAATAATCATTTATTTGAAAAAATAATGTGTTGAAAATTATAATAGATTTTATACCAAATTGAAATATTATATAAGGTATCATAAAATTATATTAAAATCATAATTAATAAAAATATTAATTTATTAATACATTTTATGGGAATAAAATTTATTTTAAATTATTAAATTAATTACATAATTATAATTAAATATTTATGACTTTCAAAAAATACCAACAGCTAATAAATTTAATTTCAAACATTTGATTACATAAAATATGATATAATAATATCAAAATTTTATTTATAAGATGCCTAAATATTATTTATACATTAATTGGGTTGGTACAATTCATTTTTTTGGTTTATTATTCATAATGTTCATAATACTCTTTCTTAGGGAAAGTTACTATTTCATCAGTATATGTTTCTTAACGTCATGAAAAAACTTCTTATTTAATTAATGTGTCATTTATAATTATTTTCTTATGATCTCTATGTGATTTTTTTTTATTTATATGATATGAAATTACCATAAGAATGTATAAATTACATTGATAAATGTTTGTGTCGTTATAGTTGAGTTATATCATCACTTAGTACGAAATGAATCGTTGATAGAGGTGCTGGGTGGATTACCTGTAGACTTTCAATTTTAACTATACCTACACCCCATGGAATGGGAATGTTGTTTTAGATGATTCATGAAGGAAAAATCTTACCCAAGTAGTGAAAAAATATGAAAAGTGTAAACCATGATGGATCTGTTTGCATAGTTACATAATATAGTATATGAAGCAGGGGTTGAGGATTCCTTATAAGGTGTTCAGTTAAAATATGGTCTTATATTAATGATTCGTAAGGATCAACAACATGAGTATGTGTTTTGTATAACTAGAGATCTCTCTATGATGGGGATATAGTTTCCCAATTGTCATTCTTCAAAGAGGGAATTCTATTATATCAAAATCAAATTGGTGTGTTCTTAGAGGGTTGGAATGCCGTGAGGATGGATTTTCATAATTACTAGTGGTATTTCCCCAATGGAATAACTTACATGTTATATGATATAGTATTGATGTTTTGTTTTCTAGGTATGAGATGATACATTATTGATTTTTTCTCACGTTGATATACCTACTAGCAGGAAAAAGTTGAGCACTAAAAACATTCAGGTTTCGTAAGCCATATCCAGTGCCATTTTGGAAGTGGGACTAGATCTCAATGGCCTTTGTGGTTTGGTTTCCATGACCCAAGAATGTGAAAAATATGATATAGGTTTTGATTGATAGGATGACCCTGTTGACTCACCTTATACCCCTTCTAGATACTTCCAAAGTCTAAGAGTTAGAAAATATTTATGTAAAAGAGATTGTTCAGTTTCATGGAGTTACACATACTATAGTCTCGAATAGGGATCATCAGTTCACTTATAATTTTTAGATATGACTTTGAGAGGAATCAGGATATCATGTTTGTTTGAGTAAGGAATACCATCTACATTTATATGGAAATACATAATGAGCTATATAGATTCCGGAGGGTATGCTTAACAATTGTGTTCTTGACGTTGGTGGGGAATGGTAAGATAATATAAGACATGTTGAGTTTTCTTATAAAAATATTCATGAGACTACAATAATAATGGATCCATTTGAATCCATGTATGGTCGACCGTGTAGATCATTGTGGTGTTGGTTGGATGTTGGAAAAATTTCCAATATTGGACCAAGCATGAATCAAATGAATGTTAAAATGTTTTAGTTGAGTAATTAGAGAATTTTATATGTAAAGAAATAATATATTTAATTATTTACCACCACTATATGATGTTTTAATTAATAGTTAATGACTATATGTTCTGGAATGTTTCACCAAGTTGGGTCATCGATGGGTAGGGAAGTAAGGAAACATGATCCTCATTTTTTGGGTCCCTTTGATATTATCTTTCAGTTATGGGATGTTTCTTATCATATTAACCATCCACCATAGTTTACTTCTATACATAAAATTTTCATTATATCTTAGATTTGAAAGTATATTTCTGATCCATCTTACATTTTGAACTTGAGTGTTCTTGAGATTGATCCAAATTTATTTTTGACTAAACGACCTGTCAGGAGAGATGGTTCAAAAACAAAATTATTTCATTGGAAGACCTTTGTTTAGAGTGCTTTAACAACACAATTCATATTTTCCTGATATGTTGTAATGAGAGAAACTGATGAGAATGTAGTTTCCTCATATTATTGGCATGAAATATCCATCATAGGATTTTTTGAAATAGAATGTTTTTATGATGTGGGTTTGTTTCACCCCATTACTAATCTATCATGTTTTCATTTGACCTCATCATGGTTTTCCATTTTTATTGTTTGTATAGGTCCATAATGGAATAGGGATGATACCTATAACGATTCAGAAAAAAAATTAGATTCGTATCTTTACTTGCTCATTTTTACAGATTGATAGATATTTACATAGCATGTAATACTTTTATACACCATTTAAATTGTAAAATAAAAATAATTCTTTTTTAAGGAAAAGAAAATGTAATTTTTAGTGGATATGAAAATGTTCAATTTCATGACTTGTAACTCGTTTAAGAAGCTTGTAAAATTCAAAACAATCTTTTTAAAATAGTCATTTTGGATTTAATTTTCATTTTTTTTATCCACCATAATTTCATTCGCTTTCCAAGAGTGTTCCCTATGTGTTTTTGGGAGCCTCTAAACCCTCAATAAATGTTCCTTCGTCGATTGATCATGATTTCACCAATGATGTGTCATTCAGGTTAAGAGTTATCCATGATTCCTTATCTATTTCTATTTTATGTAAATTTAGTTTGATAAATTTTCTTGATTTTGATGGTTCTATGATCCGTGTTTTTTAATATCATTTGTAGGTTGGGTTACAAGATATTATTTTCCTTTGTTATTTTTAGTGGGTTTTATCACGATCATTGTATTTTTGTGAGGAGACGGAAGGTGGGTTTTCCATGATGCCTAATTTATATTAACCTAAAATATAATTGTTAAATTTCAACAGTTTGAGTTAAAATAAAGATTTTTTTATTTTGAGTAAGTATGATTGAATCAGTTATTTATAGAAAACACAATTCTACTAGATAGGGGTTTTGAAATTTATTTTTGTCATGAAATTTTAAAACAACCAATTCTATAGAATTAGTATTTTATTATGGAATTTGAAAAAAATTAAAAATTAAAAATTTAAATTTTCATATAGATTTGGTTTAAAATTGTGACAAAACCCATTTATAGTGTTTTTGGTATATTTTAGGAAATTTAGTGAATTTATTTAGACATATAATTATTGAATTTAAACATTGAAATTTTATTTTGATCTTTCATGAATTTGTTTTAAATCTGTATTTGTGAAAAAGGGATTTAAAATATTTTGAAAGAAACCATTGGGTTTAATATTAGTGAAAAGGAATGTTTATTATTAAAAACCCATTATGTTTTTAAGTAGATATTGGAATATTTAATATAGGGAATGGTATTGAATTATATTTTATGTAGTCTTAAAAAAATTTCCCATCATTGGATTTTACCTGAAAAAATGCAAGCCATATTTTGTTAGTGAGTTTTTTGGATAGAAATTTATAATTTAAAACATTCTAAAAACCAAATCACCACATCACATCCATTTGGATATGGTGATAATTTTTCTTTTTCCCGAGATCAAAGGGGATTATGTACGTATTTCCATTCACTATGAGTGTGGGATCCTTATAGATTTGAACATTCCTACCTTATTAAGCACATAACATTGTTTCTCATGTTTTACGTTTCAAATGTATATGATATTATTGTAAAACATTTTTGTTGACTTCTGATTTGTATATATTGTTTTATATAAATTTCAAATTTATACCATTTTATGAAAAGTTCATTTTCAATAATTTATTCTTTGGTTAATGGAAAATTACATCATTCAAAATTCATTTGCATTATATGATATGTGGATCATGAATTTTTAAAGAGTCTCCATATTTAAAATTGAAATTCATGATTTGTATTAATTTTATTTTGATATTCCAATATTTAATATTTTAGAACTAAATTAACATTCATGGTCAAATCAATTTTGGAACCCTATTATGGTAGATTTTTGTTAAATCACACTACGATTTGGCTAACACACTCATTTTTCCTTTGGGTTATTCTATATGAATTACATCTAGATTTGAGTAAGGTAAAATTACCTCTTGGATGTGGATCCATTTTTTGAATATAGGAACTAGTGGGTTTTGTCGGTTGAGACATGGTTTTTTTCCTGTTTTTTTAGGATGTTGTACATTGAAATTTAATGCTTCATTGACTTCTGGTACATTAATCCGAATGAA
Source organism: Viscum album (assembly GCA_963277665.1). Lineage (NCBI taxonomy): Eukaryota > Viridiplantae > Streptophyta > Magnoliopsida > Santalales > Viscaceae > Viscum > Viscum album. Next base: position 1,873,133,922 of record OY728159.1, read on the forward strand.
GTTTCATTTTTATATGAATTATTTCTTGTTTTATTTACTTTCATAAAGATAATGGCATAACTATTCCTACATTTATTTTTTACGATTCTATGATATAGTCACTGAACCATGGGGATCACGGATTCCCTTTGAGATATGTCTGAACTAGCTCAGTTATAATGTTACCATGGTAATAGGGTTGGATCATTATAGTTTCAATGGTGTAGATACTATGGCCATTATGGATTAATTAAACATTATAGAATGTGGTTCCCATGAGTCTGGATATAAGGTTTTCCACCAAATCCAATGGTTGGGTGTTACTCTCCCACGAAGACGTATAATTTCCCAAAATTCAACAATAAATTGCAATTATATAAATATAATTTTAAATTAATCTACCAACCCCTTGAGTTATTTCATAAATACATATAATCATGAAAATTTTATATATGTGGAATTGAATTTGTGGTGTCATACCCTCCATCTATAACCAATAATTTAATGTACATCGTTATTACTGCTGATTTCATCTCCTAATGGGTTGAGGAAATACCTCCCCAATAAGTTGGAGCCAAAAGTATTTTTGTATTTAGGAAATCCAACATCATTTATGGATTTGGTTCCCTCATACAATACTAACAAAAAATGGATCCAATTTTTTGATGTGGTGAAAAAAGATATATCAGGAGAAAAGAATCAAATATAATGATTAATCACACAATCATGCATTGGTCAATAGACAAATAGAGGTGTTTAACAAGACATTTTCGAACATACTCCTGGTGATGGTGGATAAAGATAGGATGTCTTGGCCTTACACGCTCTAGTATTCTATATGGGCTTACTGGACTCCAAATCGTACTTCTAAATTAGTGACACCGTACTCATTGGTATATGGAAAACAAATTTTATTGACAATTGAGGATTAGTTTCCATCAATCTATGTTGCCATATGTGATAATCTATCTGTAGATATCCAGTCCTATAAATGATTAGATGATTCATAGGGAATGGATAAAAAAATTATTTCCATGAACCAATTGGATTTTTATCATAATTAAATAAAATATTCTTTTAACAAGAGAGTCCACCTTCATTAATTCCTCAAAGGATAACTCATGATAGCCATTATAACGCCAATGGTACAATGAAATATGCCTCTAAATTTTTAGCTAATTTCATATGGACCTAAAACTATACACAAATTCTAATCTAAATGATCTTATTCATTAATATCATTGGATGATAAATCATTTCAACTCAGGGAAATGATAGTTTCCTAAAAATATAGTTCCGAAAGTCACAGGATCTATCATTATAGTATTAGGATGCTAAACTGCATGGAACTATATAGGTCCCAACAACAAGATGTTAATCTACCTAGTTGGTCTTTGTCAAATAAACATAAATGGAATGACATAACATTTTGATCATTTGAAATTAATGTTCATGGAATAATTATCATTTTTTGAAAATGATGAAATACAAGACATGAGGATCTATTCATATGAAAAGACACAATCTATGCTTAAAACATGAGATTAAAATGTACGGTTAGAATCTCTCATAGTTGACATTATGAACCTCTAAAAATAACATGAGTGGGCACTCATTATGTTTCATCAATTATAGGATTATCCAATCCATCATCCCCAATGAAATCATTTTCACCCCATAATGGAATTTGGGCCCCATATATAGGTATTATATTTAACATTACCACATCCTTACCACTTGATAGTAAACTGCATGAATAAATTCATCAATGCGAGAAACCAAACATCAAACTGTATCAAATAACAACCTCTTCCTTGATTCTCAATCCAATTAGATACATACTAAATCCCAAATTTCTAATCTATGGTCATATACAACAACAAAATACATATGTTCCATTTTACCTATGTATGGATTTGACTATTAGATGATAACATATCATGAACTACATGTGTCTTGATCCGCATTTAGAGAGACACATAATAATGCATGGATGTCGAATCTATTGTCCATCCTTGACAAAAATGAAAATATTTCTCTATTCCATGTATATGAACCACATATATTAAGGGAATATTTCATGAATAAATGGGTTGACACATATTAGAATGAGATGTGTAGTGACACATAAATTTCCATCCATGAGACCATCATCAACATTTTCTTCTTTTTACATAGTTTTTTCATTATCCTTACAACATTATATAAAAATGCATAGGGTTTAATGAATTATATATGCCATCAATATAATACAAATAATTTAAGTAGATATTTCTAGATTATATCCTTAGGCCCAGCCCCCACAGATTCTAAATTCTGATATCCTTCAAATGTATTTTATTTATGTTGTGGATGGATCCCTTTCCACTCCATGATTCTCAAAACAATCACAACTCATGCGGGATGAAGAGTTTGTTGAAATAGTTCCCTATATAACTAATGCATATCGATTCAAATTGGGGATATTTTTTTTCTTACATGAAAGACCGTAAAAGACTCACCAAATTTCTTAAATAGATGGCAATAAAATTATTTATTCCATTCATAATTATGTGTCTCATTATTCTAACTCCAATGAGATATGTAGTGAAATAAAAATCCCAAACTCCAATCCCAACCATATAAAAATACTATAAATACCCCACCTCTCCCATGTATGGGTCAGATCAATATGAGATGGATCAATATGTGTTCTCAGAATATATATGTTCTTGTATTTAAAAAAACCCATTTCTTTTACATATGGATTCAATCAATATGGGGATATTTATTTAAGAACAATGTTCTGCATGATTGTTGCTCAGAAATGATACACAGTGAAGCTTGTTCCCTACACCCTACACAAGCTGCAATATTCCATTTATCTTCAAGTCAATTCACCTTTATCCTTACTAGATTACATTAAAATACATGGATACTCTCCAGGTCACATGTATTTAAAATGAATAGTACCCATAGTACTATATTTGGAATGATTCTCATCCAATTGATATATGTAGTAACACTAAGGGAAAACGTCTTAATCCTACCCACATGGTATGGAAAAATTCTTCGTCTTCTATATAATAAAAAAATCTGTGTAGGTGATTTTCATTCATATCCTCCATATCAAGGAATATTTCAAGGAAATAGTGATGTTACCCTTCTTTATATGAGAATTATCTATACAAGGGACCCAAAAATCATTTCCTATATCAGTAAAAAGGCTTCATCTGTGCTTGTACCCATCACGTAAGGATGTCATACTAATAATATTGGAAACTTTCAAATATTAATAATATTTGTTTTGATTCTAGTGATAGATGTTCTCATAGCTAATGAATCAATTTATTAACTATGTTGTGAATTTCCTATGTAACGATATATATGTTTCCCACAAAATAGGAATTTTAGATAAAGAATAAAAATATTTGACATTGCAGCTTGCACCCCATTCGACCATGAAAAATGATGCTTGAAAAATCGATTTGGTGTCCAGTGGAAACTTCACCCCTAGGAGAAACCACTTCTGTCCTAATGAAAATTTAAAACAATATGTTAAAACCCATGATTTTAAATAATATATAGTTATCCTGCCTATCAATCCCACATTATTTCTCCCATGATGAGAACCCCCAAGACCATGGTTGCAACACATTTAAATTTTATGAGATATATTATTTTTAATTTCTTTGATGTATTATGTTGTATGAAATAACAATATTACCTTGTGATATATGTAATATTGTATCATCTTCAAGTATACAAAACACTATTTTTGGCTTCTGTTACACAAAATTTCAGGTTCTTTCGATGTAATTCATTTCTTGCAAGACCGAGTATAAGTGAACAACTAAATATTATTATGATTCCTTTTAACATAGATTTTAAAATGGTGTGAGTGATAAATATTAATTGATTTATGAAAATATTTTTTACACATTTATTTAATTATTTCTCTTTTGGAATATTTTATTTAAATGAGAATAAAACATAGTAATTAAAAAAATATCTTCAGGAAAAACTAATTAAATACAAATATGTGAGTTTATAAAACATTATAATCACACTTTATGGATTTTGTTAATGAAATATATACATATTTTATTCAATATAATTCTTAAAATTCATCATATTTATTTTCAATGGGTAATATAAGAACAAATTAAATTTTTCATATTAGACAATATAAAACAATACATCTTTACTTCCTATTGATGGTGTACTAATTTTAAAACATGTTTTAAAACATTTATATGTTCTTTTTGTAAACATAATATAATTAATTGTATGAGGGGTATTCAAATTTTATCTGGAAAATTTTTTTATATTTTTCTGATAAGTTTATGATTTTAACGAATAATAAAATTAAAAATATTTTTAATAGAAAACTACTATTTTCATTGAAATATTTTTTGTGATTAAATTATATCAATGAAATGGTTTTATGTATAAATAGAATATATTATATAAATCTATGTAATTTATGTCATTATCATTGATTTTACATTGAATTCAGATGTAAAAACATTTCAATCTTTTCCAATGTTTTAACTTTTAAAAAACATGTTCTCATTTTCCAACAAAATAAAATAATTTTAAATTAATTATTGAAATATTTGTGTTTTTAATTTTTTAAAAATGGATTCTATATTAGGAATCAATATCCCCAAATTATGTTAATATATTAATTTTATTTTTTGGAATTGTGAATAGTAACTTATGTTATTTTTATTAATATAGTAAAAGCGTTAAATATGAAATTAAGGGTAAACATACTATAATAAAATTACCGAAATACTTGTATTAATATCATTATAATAGTATTTTTCTACATAAATCATATTTGGATCGATATGGTGTGCTATTGAAGCCACTATGATTAGATTGGGACATTTAATTTATTTTATTTTATGAAAAGATAAATATGTCTCAATCCAATTTTAATAATTAAACTATATTATTATATAATGATATATTGAATAAATTTTAGATAATAAATTATTATTTTAAAGAAAAAATTATTTTATTTATCATGGTGATTTATTTTTATTTTATTAGATATATGTAATTATCTTATAGACTTATACATTTATGGTGTACAAATTAATTAATTGATGAGAAATAAAAAAAAATATTATTAAAATACTAATAACCATCAAAAGGCCCAAAAACGAACCCAATTATTATTTTTTGAGTATATAAAAATAGTAATAATCGATGTGTTGAGTTATTGACAATATGGCTCTATATGGAAGAGATTGGGACACTTATATTATATTATTTTAAATGACTTGACATGATTCATATTCACAATTTAATAAGTATAAAATTTTAAATGTTCTATTTTCAGAAGATAAATTCAAATAATAGAATTTTTATTAAATAAAGTATTCTTATATTTATATTCTTATTTTATTTTAATTTTTTCCAAAAAAAATAATTATATTAATTAATTACACAATATTAATGTAGAAATTTTTTTATTAATAGAAATATGAAATTAATGAAATTAAAAATATTAAAATAAATATAAATTGGGATAATTAATATATCAAGTGATATTTATAGATGATCTATATACTATATAAATATAATAAAAAAATGGATCTATGATAATAACTTATCTTGATATTTTTAAAAATCAATAAATTTAATATTGTCAAAAATGATATTTTTTTGTTTTATAAAAACAATGCTCCATTAGAGAATTTCAAAATAAGAGTACATTTTTTAAAAATATAAAATAATTATTATATGGTGTATAATTCTATAAGGTACTTATTTATGATCTAAATGACATCATATAAATAAATATTGCACCATTTAATATTGACATATCTGTTATCTTAATTAAAATTATATACAATAACTACATGTCAATTAGAATGATAATGTATTAATTGTAATAAAAAACATGTCTAATATTATTTATTGATGATATTAAAACCATATATCATATCATATTTTAAATTATTACATTTGGGTGGTTTTTGAGTGGGGGCTTGATTTTGTTATAAATTAATACTTTTGATGATTGCAAAAGGGTCTCTACCATCAATTATAAAATGGAACCTCACCACCTACATCATCACATAAATTTGAGATTCCATGCTTGTAAATCCCATAACACATTACCTTATGAAGTTCAATCATTACATTCTAGAGGGTTAGCTGTTCTTCAAAGGTTAACTCTTGTTCTTCTATGTGTAGATTTAGGGGAAGCACGTTGAGGAAGAGGTAATCTCTTCTAATGATTCATTCAAAGTTATTTCTTGTTCAAAATCCATGTCATTGGTTTATTAAATTCCAAATACTTACATAATTATAACTCATATATAGATATTTTATTATAATTATGAAACTTCAATATTCAACCTTTTATCCATTCTATGAAAACTGAAATCACCAAATGTGCGTAAATACGACTTATTGTTTCCACACCGTGGTGAAATCTGTTTCTAACCACCACATCACTTGGATGGATATAATGTTGGAAATACTAACTATATATGATTATTATATTATTATATTCATTCTTTAACAATATATATACCATCAACTTTCATGCCATCCCATAGTGATCTGAATGTTACAGTCACTCGTGCGTACATATTCCCTACCGTCACCACGATGTGATGCAATTCATTATTCAATATATCCATTAAAAATTTATATATAAATTTAAAAAATGAGTAAATATTATATGTATTATATTAATATCATTTTGGAATGATATAAATATAACATACGCATGAGAACGAAAACTTATTCAGCCAAACATGTATAAGAAAATGAAGCTGTTTATAACTGAATAAAGAGTAATAATGAAATATTATTACCAATAATATGATAATATGATAATATATGATATTATAAAAATAGATATGATATTTTAATAAGTCAATTAATTAATTTAAATCACTATAAATGTGGTTCTGATACACACAATGGATATCAGACCTATGGTAAAGGAGATTTTTTCAATATCAGTATTATCTAAGATTGTTTATATGTAAGTATTTCCAAGGTTATATTTATTATCCAAATAAAATTTTTCCTATGTGTGTTACATTATTTATATTTTTCTAAATTTTCATAATTTTAATTATTCCCTGAATTATATTTTTATTAAATTGAATGAAATGAATCTCTTATCAATATGAGGCACATTTGGTCTTTTCCAGCCAAAGTATGAGGATAATGTATTTATAACTTATACAGAATGATTAGATTATTACATCTTCATAAAACATTATTTCCATGTATATTCCTTTAAAATAATTCATGTCTATTTTCAAATAAATTATTCTTTTTTAATATTTAATTTAATTTTGAGAAAATAAAATGTTTTTGAATAAGAATGGTTTTTTCCTCACGAAATTATTTCAAGTGTTTAATGAAAATTATTTTCCATATATGATAAATATCCTTAAATATAGTGATGTTCTTAGCCCTATTATTACTATGATTTGTTTTTCTAATTATGGAATGATATTTTATATGGATTATGTTAGGATGAAATGATGGTTAAGAAATCCATTCATTCCTTGTGTTATGCTATGATGAGTGATTTATATTTCTGTGTGCACAAACAATAAAAACTTCATTATAAGATTGGTGATACCTATATCCCCCTCTAATTCATTAGGTATTTATTTATGTATCATGAGATATAAATAGATGGAACAGAATGTAACTTTGGTTCAGTAATACATGCCTGGAAATGGGATTGATCTCTATTCAGTAGTGGTCTCATTCCTCTAACATGATCTTGGTCACGAGCCTTGTATAATATATAAATGAATTTTTTCTGATTATATTTTTTCCACAATACCATGTTTTATTGAAATTATACTTTTTCATGGTTCAGGTTCCTTTACGATTTAAGAATTATAAATTACTAAGACTTATTCTATGACTCATAATTTGGATATGTTTTATACATGGTATGATTTTAAAAAGTTATGTTCTTGTTTTTTCAATCTTATGTTCATGTTTAGTTTTAAACCGTTACTAAGATTTTGATATAACCTTATATTATTATTCCAAACCTTATGTCATAATGTATTATTTTATGTAGGATTAATAAATGGTATAGTCTTTCTGAAGATGATTAAAATATTTAAAAATTTAGAATGATGTATTCTTTGTTTCCAAACGCATTATACAAATACGGTCCTTAGGTATAGGATTTTAAAATTTAATGAATATTCATATAAAAATATTTAATATTCATATACATCGAGCATGGGTTTTTATAGTTTCTATCAGAGGAATTTTTTAGTTATCATTTGGAATCTAGGATGTGAAATCTTTATTAAGCTCCCTATAGATATTTACATAGTATGTTTAGGGATGTCATAAGGATAAGAATAACTATAGGTTACAGTCTTTTAATTTTTGTTAATGATTATAGTTAGCCTACGATTAACCCTATAATGTTATATATTGAAATTACTACCCCTAGAATATTTTTTCCAAGTATGATTTTTTTTTCTTATGTTGTTCTTTGAGGTTTTGTAAAGTGGTTGGAACCCAAAAGAACCTTGTTAATGTTAAATTAAATGAAAAATGCAATGATTTTCCACCTGAAAATCAATTTTTTTGGAGATAAAATGAAAAATATTATCTTTATACATACAGAATCTATGAATCATTCTGAACATCCAAATGACTAGAGAAGGGAACAAAATTCTATTGATTCTGTCTTGATGCAACATCCTCCTTCATTTAGTGCATTTTCTGATCCAATTTTTGTTGAACAATGGATCAATACTATTGCAAATATATTATACATCCTTAACTTTTAAAAACATGATAATTTCATTTTGGTTGTTTATATTTAGAAGGTGAAGCAGACCAGTGGTGGACTCTAATCCAAAATATAAGAAAACCTGATGAAATTGAATCCATGGAATTAGAATAGTTCCTGAACATATTTTACAACATGTAAATTCCTGTTATTCATTGAACTAATATAGAAAAAGTGTTCCTTGAGATTAAGAAAAAAGATGAAGAATCTGTTGGTACATATGAGGAATTTTTTTAATACATTCAAGGTACTCTTCTGGTTTTATCATCTGACATAAATGTAAAGTTGATTGATTATTCTGTTGCTTAAAACCATGTATTCAAAATGTATTAGCTATAAGAGACTTTAGTATATTTGATGATATTTTTTGTTGTTAAATCTAGGTAGAAATTAATGTAGGTGTTACATATCAATATTATGGTTTTTTAAGAAATAGAATATGGAATTAAATGTAAAATATCAAAACAATGGTAAAATGTAGATGAGTGATTAATTATGATCATAGGGTGGAAATAATAATGGTATAGATTTTATTAAATGGACTACAAAATGATTTATGTGCGGAAAAGAAGGTTGTCGGGCAGTTGAGTTTCAATGTAATAGTAAAAAATGTAGCTAAAAGAGGAAAGACAACAGATAATAAAAAACCCACAATTATATTATACAAGTTCAAGGAAATGGGGAATTATGGCAATTAATTTAAGAATTCAAGGGTTATTGATGATGATTGAGTCATCTACCACTTAACAGGAAAGGAAATGGATAGTCACTTGCGATCAATATTGCAAATGTTGAGTATGAAAATGAAATTTAGGAATGATTATCTGTTTATGTAGTGGGATTCGATAATAATATTATAGAATCACATTTATGGTATTATAAAATAATTAAATATCAATGTAGTTGTCCATTTTAGTTTTCCACATGTATTTGAAACTATATGTTAAATGTTATTGGTGACCATGAAATTTTATTCAGATATTTTTTGAGAACAAATGATACGTGAATAATGATTGGTTAAAAAGATAATGAGAGGTTTGATATTATTAATTACCTCAGAAGGACGATGTGATATCATTTTTTGAGTATATAGTATTTTTGGGATTTTTGGTATGAGTTCAATTTTGACAAGAAAAACGTTTTCATTATTGTTCTATTGTAATTCATGTTATTACCATATTTAAAGAGAATACATGATTAAGGTATTAACATGTTTGGAATGTGGTATCCTAGAATATCCCTATGAGATGTTGTAGATATATTCTAAAACTATTTAGTTCACCTCTTTCTAAAGATTAATTTTTTTATTTTTTGTGAAGATTGTAATGTTTTACATTTATGGAAAGTATATGTTAAAAACTAATTGATCTTTTTTAGATTTAGGTATTATCTAACTATAGGTGAACTTATTCATATTTGATAACATGTGGTATCATTTTTATTGATACAGATGGAATAAAGTATCATTCTATTTATGGATCACATGACCTCCTAACACTTTACCAATGGAAAATTCCACATCATTTCATTGAATAAGAGATAACGTGGAAATTGTTCCAAGCATAACCAATTGATGGAATTTACTGATGTCATGTTAGTATTTCATCTCATGTTATTAATATTTAAGAAAATTATCCCAAAAAACCAATAATGTTATCATAGTTCCTTCATATATGATGAATTATATGGCCTATTAAATCATCGATGTCTTATGGCTTTCAGCTTGTTAAATTTATCCAATCTTTATTATTTTCACTCTCTATCAGAACATGATGGTTATGGTTTTATTCTATATCCATGTTCCCACATCCCAACAATTATTTTTTATGTGAAATCCCATTGATGAGTTACACTGGGTAACTGTTATGTTTCAAATATTATTTGTGAAAAATGATGTTTTATTATTCATTTTTTTATGTGGGTTTATATGAAATAAACATTCATGTATTATACATTTTATAACCTCGAAAAATTTTGAGGAGGAAATTAATTTTAAGGGGTGTTAAATGAAAAACCCTGATATATAATGAGATAGATTATTTTTAATTAATTTTTTGTCTTGTGTTATATGCTACCCCAAGATTATCTCTCACTATACAAAACATTGTATTATCTTGTAGTATACACAACTCAATTTTTGGATTGTGTTACACACAATTTGATGTTATTTTTATATAATTCATTTCACACAAGTCGAGTATAAGTGAAGAAATAAATATTTTCATGTTAACATATAACATAACTATTATAATGGTGGGAATGAATAGTATTATTGGATTTATGAAAATATTGTTTATCAATGTATTTAATTAATTCTTTTATACACAATTATCTATAACTGAATTTGAAAACTATTTTTTAATTAAAAGGAAATGATTTTCGGAAAAAATATTTAAATTAGAATAAGTGAGTTCATAAAATAATAAAATTACTCATTTGGGATTTTATTAATGAAAATTATAATGTAATATATTTTATGTAATGTTTAAAATTAATTATATCTATTTTTTACGGATGATATAATAAAATAATTTATTTTCCAAAAAAAAGAAGTAAATTTCAAACAAATAAATTTTACCAACTTTTGATTGTTAACCCATTTTATATATATTTTATTTACAATTTTATAAGATATCACTAAAATATTAAAAATATTATTTCTAATCTGGATATACTAATTTTCATTGGATGGATTTTTGATATTTTTCTGATATGTTTTATATTTTAATGACTTTTAATAATATACTACCTTTTAATAGAAAACAACATTTTCCATAAAAATAATTTATGTAATTAAATAATATTATGTATTATATTAATATATAAATAAAATTGATTTTTATCATTTAATTTAATTTTTGTTATTATAATTAATTTTACAATAATTCATATGAAAAATTATATCAATAGTTTGTAATGTTTTAACATTTAGAAAAACCGGTTCTCTCTTTCAGACAACTTGAATTATTTTATATTAATTACTAAAACTTCTGTGTTATGAATTTTTAAAAATGGAATCCATATTTGGAATCATTAGGCCAAAAATTATAAAAATAGATTTATATTATTTTTCGGTATTATGGACAGTAACGTCAGTAATTTTTATTGATATGGTAAAAGAGTAAAATAAGAAATTATGTGTACAAATACTCTTATCAAATTATGCCAAAAACTTTCATAATATCATTTTATGATCGGGTCTCAACATAAATCTTCCTTGGGTCGAAATGATGTTATTTTAACGCCACATAGATGACAATAGGATATTTAATTAAATTTTTATAATGAGAGTTAAACTATGTATCACTCAAATTTTAATAACTATACAATATTTTTATATAAGGATATACAGAAAATAAATTCAATAATAAATACATATTTGAAATATAATTTTTTTCTTCATCAATGTAAACTATTTTTAATTTTAAAAAAATATATAATTACCTTAAATACTTATACGTTGATGGTTTAGAAATTAATTAATTGGTGAGAAATCAATAAAACAATCACTACTAAAAAACTAATAACTATAAAAAATAAAAAACATGAAAAATTATTATTTTTTGAGTATATATAGACCATAATCATATAAGGGTATAATTAATGAACATTTGGATAAGTATGGATGTCATTTTCACACTTTTATATTTTTTTAAGGTGATAATAATGTTGTAACGTTCATAATTTAATATTTATAACTTTTTTAATGTAGTTTTTTACAAAAGATAAATTTGACTAGAAGTATTATTATCAAATATAGAATATTTATCTTAATATTGTTATTTATCTAATATTTACCCAACAAATATGTATATTACAATATTACACAAAACTGCTTTAGTAAGTATTTTATTAATGGATATATCAAAATATTTATATTGAAAATAATAAAATAAATATAATATGAGCTCATTAATATATCCAATTAATTTTTAATATTACCTACACCAAATAGTCATGTAATAAATGAAAATTTAGATGATAAAATCTTATCATTATAATTTTAAAAATACTTAAATTGAATAGGGTCAAATTTGACACTATAATTGTTTTTTTCAAAAAAAATAATTAAATACATTAATATTCATAATTCTTTTAACCAAAATTATTAATTTAAATAAGGTATAAAATATTTTTACATTACTTATGTATATTATAATTTAAATAATAAAAATTAATAGTTTTCCATTTTAATATTGAAATATTTATTATCTTAGTTAAAATTAAATAGAATAACTAAGTGTTAATTAAAATGATGATGATTAAATTGACATAAATACAAGTATAATATTTATTGGATGATAATATTAAAAACCTATATCATCTAATCATTTAAATTCTGAATTTTTGAATGTTTTCAGTGGGGATTGATTTTATTAAAAAATAAATCTTTTGAGGTTTCCAAAATATCCCCTCTCCTCAATTATAAAAGGGATCATCCTCCCTCACATTATCTCATAAATTATTTACTTAATTTTTTTACATAAAATTCCATTTCAAATTATATAATTCCTTAGTTACATTTTTTAGTTTTATTTCTTCTGCAAATGCCATCTCTAGTGCCATTAAGAGGAGAATTAGTGGAAGCACGTCGAGGAAGTGGTAATCTTTTCTACCTATTCTTTCAAACTTATTTATTCATCTACATTATCTTAGTTGGTTGTATAATTAAAATTAATAACATTTGTATCACTAATTTAATGATTTTTTATTATAATTATGAAACTACCATATTCCACCTTTTGTCTATCCTACAAAAAGTGAAGTCAACACATGTTTGTACGTACGACTTACCGTCTCCACGCTGTGGTGTAATCTATTTTTCCCTACCACTTTATATGGATGGATATAATGATGTAAATAATAAATATCTAATTTTTTTATAAAATTATATTGATTATGAAAAAACATATATACCAACCACTTCCATGTGATCTCACAATTATCAGAATGAAATTCTTTCTTTTGTGTATGCAGGACATACTATCTTCATGATGTGATGTGATGAATTATATAATATATCAATTAAAAATGAATATATAAATGTTAATAATGAATTATAATGATATTTATTTTATAAATATAATTCTTCAATGATATAAGCATAAACTATGAAGGAGAACAAGAACATATTCCGTAAAAAAAGCATAAGAAAATGAAGCAGTTTAGACCCAAATAAAGAGTAATAATGGAATATTGTTACAAAACGGATGATATTATGATCATACGTGATATAATAAAAATTATGATGTTTCTATAAGAAGTAAATTGGATCTATTAAATCATTATATATGAGGTTTAGATACCCAAAAAGGATATTAGACCTATGGTTAGTGATAATTTATTTATCTCATTATTATCCCAGATTGTTTATACGTAAGCATTTACTAGGTCATATTTTTCATCCATCTCCATGTTTCATGAGAATTTAATATTATTTATATTCTTATACTATTTTTTGAATATAATTAGACACATTATTAAATATTTATTAAATGGTATTAAAATAATCTTTTATCAATATGAAGTACTTTTTTCCTTATTTGGAAAAATTACGAGGAGAATATTTTTATATCATATACCTCAAGATACAATTTTTATTTTTTCAGAACACATTATATATATGAACCATGCATTACTCGATATGAATTTTATTTTCAAAAAAATTCATTTCTTATGAAATTTCATGACATTTTGAGAAATGAAAATATATTTGATGAAGAATGAATATTTTCCTCAGGAAATAATTTCATGTGTTTTATCAAAATTATTTTTCATCTAAGATGACTCTATTTAAATATTATTATTATTATTATATTTGTATTATTGATATTATTTGATTCTGGTAATGATTTAATGTTATTTTATATTAATTATGTTATGTTGGAATGATGTTTAAGAAACCCATATTATTCCTTGGGTTATACTGAGACGAATGATTTACGTTTCTGTGGAACATATAATAATGAATTAATTTTGATAGGGTTGTGACCTATATGTTTCTCCAATTAATTTGGTAATGATTTATATCTCATGATATATGCATAGATCAAACTAAAAGTAATTTTGGTTCAGTAATACTGGGTTGAAATAAGTATTTAACTCGGTTCATCAATGGACATTGTCTGTAAATATGATCTTGGAAAAAAGACATGGCTCATATGGAAATTATTTTCTATTATTACGTGTTCTCCATAATCCCATGTTTGATGATAATGCTATTTTCTCATGTTTCATTTTCCTATATATTTTATGCATTATGAATTACCAAGACTTATTCCATGACTATTAATTTTGATATATGTTATACATTGTATGATTTTTAAAATGTTATGTTCATGTTTTTACATTCTTATGTTCATGATTTGTTTTCTTACCCTTACTGAGCATATGAGCTCACACAATCTTATATTTACATTCCTCTGGTAATAAAGAAAACTTTTAAGTAGGATTACTAAATAGGAATATCATTATTGAAGATGTTGAAGATCATTCACATGTTAGAAGGATGTATGATAATTTTTGAAAGTCACTAAATTATTAATTCCTCATGCGTACATTTTTAAAATGAAATGAATATTCATCCAAAATGATATAATATTCAGATGAATAAATCATTTTTCATTATAATCGTTCATTATTTCACCCTTCATGTTTTCAAATCTTACCGGAATGATAAAATCACATGTGGCCACATATCATCTTTCATTTCAATAATATCATGTTTTTAGTTATATTACCAAAATCTAAAAGAGTAGTATTCCCAATATTGAGTCAATCCTTTGTGTGGAACCTATTTTATCGATCCATGGTAAATTTTTTACTTTAAATGATTGTTTTGTGTTTTGGTACTCTCCTCACACAAACCAAATATTATTTACTGGGAATCCAAAATCTCTACAAACATCCATATAAATTTTCTAATATAATGTTGAAATTACTGTGGAATTATTTTACTGACTATTTTGTTACATTCCCCTGCTGGATTCTCATATGTTTTTCAAAATTACCCAAGCATGTCCTCCATTTCATTCCACACTTGACATTAGAGCATGGACCCTTGTTGGAATTTTGTAAAATATCCCACAAAAGGTTCTATCAATAATTGTTAACAATGTCTTGGGAGATACATAATTTAATTCCATAAACCCCTTTCCCCATACAAATAATTACATACGAGTATCCATAAATCACATGTTGTAATATTCTTTTATCACACCAAAATATGATAAACTATTTTTAGAGAGATTACAATTAATGTGATATTCATCTAAATTTTGGTCCAAGGAAAAGTCCATAAATCATATACCCATAATTTCCCCTTTTTATGAATTTAAACTAGAAATCATAGTTTTCTTGTACTATGACAGTTTTCTACGTATCAGAATTTTATAATTGTATGACTTTAAACTAAAAAAATAATTTCCTTCTTTTTTGAATTTGAAATTCATGAAATAATTTCTTTGTCATAAGAAGATATATTTTTTAACAACCTCCCCATCATAAGTTGTATATATAAAGGGTCAACATCTATAACACATGAAATTAGATAGCATGACATGTTAACCCTTACCAGAGTGTGACCTCTCCCTTAACATCCATTATATAAAAAATTGAACCTTATTCTGCGGAGAAAAATTCTTGTTGGAGTGGTTTTCCATTGTTGGAAAATGTTAATAGGGAAATTCACATAATTCATAGGAATTTTCCCCATAAAATCTACCCAACTTGATCTTCATAATGATAAGCCTCCACATACTACCTTCAAAAACTAGAAATAGAAATTTGGAATTTCCAAGAACTTATTTTCCATACAATTCTGTAATACATTATAGTTGGCTTTGTATAATTTTATCAAAAATATCTAGGCCTATTTCCAAAGAATAAAACTATTTGACTATACAACATGCTCCCTAGTTGGTCTTGTATAAAACCAAACAACTAAAAATTGTGGTTTTAAACTATTGGTAACATTATTTCCAGGATATAAATGCTTTATTCCCTAATTTCATGTTTTAGATCTAATAAATGAAAAATCATTGGTAAAGATTACCTACTAGATTAATTATTAATATTGGAACATTTTATCCCCAAAAGACATATTTGGGCCACTATTAAAAAATTTATGGACTAATATATTCGACCTAAAAAGCTTATATATTATTTCAACATGCATGTATTTAAAAATCATTTGAAAAGAGATGAAAAACTCACCAGATTGAAAACCCAAAAAGGAGAATCTCTTAAAAACTGATGTCTCATCTTGCTAGACCTACACTCTATCTCTTTTAGGAAAAAATATAATCATTATAATAAATAGGCATAATCCTTTTTAGGGTGAAGAACCTCAATGGGAGGACTAAGAAAAATTCCAGTTTCATGTGCTATGTCACTTTCATATTAATCATAAAAAAAATTAAGACAATGATGTATAAAATAGATATAATGTTTATAGGGGTTTCTATATTACCCTAAAAAATTTAAAACTATCATTTCTAGGAGATATTACTTAAGATTAGATTAGATATTTTCCTTATCTTATCTCTATGGTTAAAACTAGCGAGTAAAAAAATGTCTTTCTACCCAAATCAACATCAATGTTACATAACTATCGCTGAATGAAAACATGGATAAAGATATGGATGAATAGAAATAGAGTTATTTTCATTTATGAGAGGGGAAATCAGAAGATTGTCTAATAGATGAAGTCTCTTGGTCAAAATTTACAAGAGAGTGTCAATATAGATCTCCATCTACTAAATGGCATTCAAAGCCCCACCAGTAATTTCTTGAAGCCCAGTTAATCGAAAAACATTAATATATTTTTTCCACCAAAGTTGTTCTATATCAACTATAATGGAATTTCACCCTTTGAATTATGATTTTTTAATGATTTCTACTGTTTTATGAGATCCCCAAGAGTGGCATTCAACTAATGCTTAAGGTGTGACACATTAATGGTTTTCTCTTAAATATGTTCTTTATATTCCCATAGATTTTTCGTATAGTTAGAATCTTCATGTGAAAACGAATTCTTGAGATCATCATCATTGATAAAAGTGACTCCATTATAAGGACATGTTGAATCTCATTCTCTATCTCTGGTTTACGAGTGACCTCCTTCATAGAAGAATGAATCCTACAGTATTCAAATACAACGTATCCTAGAATACCAAATAGGATTGAAAGTTGATGGTTTCATGAAGGATGGTCATCAAGGGGAGTCTCAGAGACTATATACTATATATCAATCTAACTCCAATGACCAGTGATGTGAATATAATTTTTTAACTCGAAATCTAACTAAGATACACTATCAAAAAGAGGTACAGACTCTAGGATCAATGCACATATTGAATCTTCATTCACCAATCCCTATTAATAAATAATGGATTTTTGTTTGGGTACTGACATCATTGGAATATAGACATCACCCATAGATACAATTGAAAAATATAATGTAACTGAAACATTCAAAGGATTCATCGGTTTTCTAAATAAGGATAATATGTTAAATAAATAGAAGATGATTAGTAGCTATTTTAACTCACCTAGTAATGTGTTATTAGATGAGTCATATTTACCCTTCGGATAATCATATTTTGAAGAATGAATTGAAACCACTTATTGAGGGACACTCTCTTGGGTCTGTCCGGGGTCACCATATAAGGCTCAGTAAGACTCCACATTTCAATGTGCACTAGATATGGTGCCCTGTCAACTGTGGGACTGATATGGACTTCAATGTCTTATTAATGAATTGTCACTACAACATTGTCATAGATGGTTCATAGCATTTAATTATTCATGAACAGGGAATCATGCATGAAAATATTGGTTGTAATAAAAAATGACTCACATCCATTCAATTCCCTATTATGTTCCTCAAATTCTAGTAAAATAGTATGAATTTTAAAATGTTATAGCATTTCATCAAACATCGTGACATGATTTTTCATGGTATATATGTATGTACCAATCCATATGGTAATCTCAAAATTGGATATTCTTGAATATTTTGGCATGAAACATGGAACATAACCCTCCTCTAATAACTTGAGAACCCGAATATCCACCTCAGGTACATCAGCATGGTCAACACAAATCATCGAGGTTTCCCATAGTGCAAGAGATGATACAAAAATATAATAAGGAAAAAAATAAGTAATCTACATGTAACACAACATGATTCAATGGTGTAATTAAATTAACCATCCACCCCTTCTACAACAACTGGAGTTGTTATAAGGGATGATGATGTATCCTCAACTATTGATGCTTCTTCTGTTGAGGTAGTTGACTCACAAGTAGAAATCCGTTCTTCGATTATAGAGCCTCTAAAATTCAATGATGCTCATTTGTAATCACCTTAGAATTGGAGAGAGAAGGATTGTGAGCGTAGAAATAGTTAAACATTTTTTCTATATGATGAAGACTATAATGGTTATGTGATGACATAACACTACTAATAAGAAATTATTCCAAGGATTTAACCCTTTAGAGTTCTTTAATTTTGGTTTTTTATGGTGGATGGATAGAATGAACAAACACAATGACAGGTGTTGGAGGGGAAAATATCCCACACCATTTCATCCCTCATTGTCTTCTAGCCTTGAGAATGCTCCCCCTATTAGGGAGACGATTCACTATTCCAAATTGGGGTACCGATTATGCCATATTTTGGCAAGGTAAACTCAGTTGATTTCCCCCTAGCCCACTATAAACCAAAAAAATCCCCTAAGGCACAATAGTTCTTTCAATATAATATAAAATAAAAAAAATAATAAAATACCAAATAAAATATAACTTCTTCTTTCACGATTAAACTTATCATTTTATTCCTCATATGATGGGTGGTCAACACCATTACCAATACATCGAATCACCTTGCCCTTCACCCATATTTTTGGTGGGATTTTGCATTCATTTTCATTGATTATCAACTATAGATCCTTGATATAAATCCTCACTTTAGTGAGATTTTCCAGGACCCGTTGATCAGGTGGTTCTCAAGCATCTCCTACTCCTAGAATCCATAATTCATCATGAAGAAGTGAACATATGATTTTAGCATCGAAAGACATATAGAACTTTGGATACTGACTGATGGACAAAACCAAACATGATCTCAATTGGGTGATCATTAGAAATATTCATCTATATCCTAAAAAGAGGATGAGGCTTCCTATAAGGGAGAGGAAGCACCCTATTTTTTAGAGGAAGTGTTTCCACCTCAGTTTCTACGCATGGAGGATGATCTACTACTCATTTAAGGAAAGACATTGGATAACAAACTTTTGGGGTATAATTCAATCCTTACATCATGATAATAGTAATTTAATACACATTTCACATCAACTAGAGTAATGTTGAATATTAATTGAGTCATATCCCTAGACGTAATCATCTATAGCTATTGGGCTACCATCCGATGATTTTATTATTGTATATGCACTGGAGTAGATACTATAATTTTTTGTAGGAAAATGAATTGGTGTGAAAACCAATATGGAGAATATCCCTCTTATATAACCTCTCCATCAATATTAATTTCCTAACCAACCTCTCTAAAGGCCTTAATATATGTCCATTGCTCAGTGTTAGAATTCATGTCAGTGGTAAGGCTATGAGTATGAAGGACACTATAACAGAAGAAGTTGAATTATTTGACCATGCTCAACCTTAATAAGATATTGATGGGCTTCTGGGAAAAGGAAATAATACCAGAAATTTATTGAACATACAATTGAAATGTTATCCTAATAATGTTTACCCTACTGAACATGTCAATGGATTTAATGTTAGACAATATTCATCCACAATGTACCTAGAACAGTCTTGTAATCTAGAACATGTCCTTCTCCATATGAATGTGCATCAACCTTGGATAACGTTTCTCCATAATTAGGATTTAAAAATCAATATTATTTTTATCATCAATCATGGATTCCATGAAAAATGACTTTTACCTTATGCCTCTACTAGAATCACAAACATGCAACAGATAGGGACATAGATAGATTGCTAAAAATCCTCTGATGCATGACTTTATAAGAACACTGTACTCAAGATTATACGTCTATTTTTCATAACCCCCCTTCCCCAAACATGGGAAAAATTTTCCAGGAGAACTTTTCATTTCTATCATGTGACATCTAGTTAGACTGTATCGTCTGGGAAATTTCCCCTCTTGATCTAGTAAGGCAATAATCAATGCATATGGAATAATATCCCCATTTAGGTGAGGGTGTTCCATCATGATACCTTGATCTATTTCATCACCTCATTCATAGTAAGTGGAGTAAAATCATTTCCATCCCATTTATACATTTGACAGATGAAATCATAATATATCTCTCTAAGGATCTAGGCATGAGAGATATATTAAGAATATAAAAATATAATAACAACTTCTCCATGAATAATTTTGAAATATTTTTTCTGTAGACTCCACCATCTTAACTACTCTAGATTGAATTCTCTATTTTTGTATTTGTATCTTTTTCCAATATATGTGGACTCATATATTTTATTAAGTTTTATCTCTTTTTTAAACTCCTTACAAGTTTAGCGTACCTAGTACGCCCACATCCACGCTAGCTTAACACCACATACGAAGAAAAATTCCAATTATCTCTTCTAATACATTGACTA
The DNA here is from genome assembly GCA_963277665.1 of Viscum album. Classification (NCBI taxonomy): domain Eukaryota; kingdom Viridiplantae; phylum Streptophyta; class Magnoliopsida; order Santalales; family Viscaceae; genus Viscum; species Viscum album. The sequence continues at coordinate 1,873,155,349 of OY728159.1, forward strand.
AAAGGTATTGTAATCATGGATGATGGATGAAAAAATAGAATGGATTTAATTTGGTAGTATTTTTCATCATATATGGAGCACACATTCTATGATTCCTAACACATGCTATAGATGATTTCCCAAAATTATCATATGCACTTGTGATGGAAATATTGGTAGTAGTGAAGTTTCTGATGTGTTGAAACACGGAAAGTGGTTTATAATTCATTGATGATTTAATAAAGACCACCTTCAATTGACTGTTTTGTAAATAGACTGATAGTTACACTCATGAATGTAGATGTTATATTTCATCAGATGTACCTCTATATTAGTTTAAGTGGTATCATGAGTATCAGAGTAAATATGGGATATAACCTTTATCATCCATCAAGTCAGTTTCCAGCTTCCACATAAAAATAATTGGTCATTTGAGTGACCATGAAACCTAAAAATAAACATCATTGTATTAGTATTAGAAATGTCTCATTATAAAATAATTTAATAAATGTAGAAACTGTGGAAATGACCTAAACTTGTTCGGGTTCCACACTCAATTTCCTCAGTATGTTCCTCGTGTAAGTGACTCGCATATGGCTATCACCCATGGTTCTGGCATAGGAAACATTCCCATGAAAACCATCAATGTATAAAAATACATACCATGTCTACTTGAATGATTTTTTAGTGTTAAATATTCAATAAATGGTATATTCAGGAGACTAGTTCGACGAGACCTTATAGTACGAAGTTGTGGTAGTTGGGTATTGAAATTAGGACCCTATTTGTAAAAAATAAAGTCCCCCTACATATCCCTTGTATGAACCCATCATATAAAGTATAACTAAGTGGAAAACTAGTATTAAAGGCCTTCATGGGTTTCCTACATGATCCATCAACCCTTTTAATACCTTTATGTTAGGATCTTGTCTGATTATTTTGATCAAATCCAATAATGGGGGTTGGATTTTTTTGACACTCCATTTGTCACATATATGAAATGATTAAAAATATAAATAACTTATGTATAAGAGTATAAAATAAATGAAGAGGGACACAGATCTCATAAACCACACAAATCCATTCTCCCAAGAACCCCAATGACCCATCATTTTCTAGGGTAACCAAGCGATCGACATGTGCGATCAGCATGGGTGAGATGAAAGAAGGATACAAAATCTTCTACCAGGTTCCTTTATTTTCATATATTTATGTTCATGGTGTCTTCATTTGTGAGCATCAAATTTTCCAATGGTGTCATGAAGCAGTGCACGCCCTATTTTGTTCTCAATCCCAACACATCTTTTTAGCAATAATTCTAAAAACTGACGATGGGGGAATTGAAAAGAGATATTAAAAATAAAGGCCTCGCATGTTTAAAATTATATAATAAATGAATGATAAAATCACTCACCCCTTTTCTAAAGAATACTAGTGTGAGGTCCCTATTCATAATTGGAAAACTATGCTTGCCACATCTGAGAACACCTGGGGAGACACTTGAAGGGTTGAAAGTGGTATCAACCAAGTGTAGTCACCTAGGTTGTCCGTCGACAAGGGTACCACCCTCTTAGGCCGGTTTCCCAATGCGGAGAATCCCCAGTATAAGGATACCTTGGCTCACACATGACTACATACATAAACCTCCTTGGTTATCCCTAACCTCTTGGTTGTGTGAGCCACACATCAGTCCTTCTCCCAAGACATCAATGGTAGGTCCTCTACATTTTTTCAGACCATTTATTAGAGAAGCCAAGTTAAATCCTTTACTAAATCATTTGGAATTGCACATCCTTTGTGAGTGACACATGGGAATGTCCCCCATTTGGGTGTGTATTCCTATAGTTAAAACTTTTCTTCACTTGTCCATTTGGTTGGTCAGGGTCCTCAGGGTTCTTGTGAGTGTGGATTCCCACACTCGTGAGGACCCCTAACCCAGGGAAATTTTTAGGGAGTTCCCAGCCTCAAATAAATGGGTTGGACAAGTTTTTACCCTTACAGTCTCTCTGATCTGAAGCCTATTATACCATGTAGGGAGGGAAAGGATGTCACTTTTGTTTCCTTTTGACATGGAATTAATTGTTTCTCCCTTGGTACATGATTTTTTTTGGTAATCCCTCATGGAGTAAGCCCTTAGAATTTCATGCTTTTGGTTGCATGAATTCCACTATTTGCCTCTAATCCACCATATTATAGAGGGTATGGGTAGTGGAGTCCCCTCCTCTCTCTTCTGTAGCCCTGACCACTTCCACTAAAAAGTAGGAGAATTTTTTGGTTTTCGTTATCTTTTACATCCCCATGTCTTTAACATTTAATAATGAAACATCATGACATGTGGCATGTGTTAAACCCATGATCACAAAACCCACACATCAAGATTCATGTTTTGGGAGAGAATTATCATTTTAATATTCCTCTCACCTTCGTTTAGAGTGCCTCCATATATGTAAGTTAGAAAGGTTGTGTATCCATCTTTATAGAAAAAATTAACCTTTGATTTACATGATATTATATTTCCTCTTGTTTCTCACATTGACCATTACTCACATGGGATTAGAGGTTCATGGTGGTGATGATATCCAAATGATGCCAAACCTTTTGTTAGTCCCCATCAAGCGTAAGCTCAATTTATCCCATATTTAACATGGAAGCCTCAATTTATAATCCTTATTGAAATATTAGAACCCTAATTCCTGATTTAATCATGATACATATGATTCCAACATTGGTCCTGATCCCAACGGGATACCTCAAAGTGTAAGACCTAATTATTGAAATATTATTACTCTGATTCATGATGTAATTGGGATATGATGGATTCCTTTTTAGGTCCCAAGATCAAATTTTTATCCTCCTCATTAGTACTCCTTAAAACAAAGCCCCAAATATTCATGACTCTAGACACTTCTCATGAATTGTAAATCATACTACCAGGCATCCTTTTCAATATTTTTTCCCAAATAATTCTCTCAAATGGACATATTCTATAATGAATGAACCTTTTAAGGGAATATATTGGATTAGGTCCTCGCAACCATACTATGTGGTATTTTATTCCCCTCGAAATGGGATATATAGAAATCCTCCCGAATGATGAACCCTAACACCCCAAATCAATCTTATTCCCTCTTTTCCACTTTCCCATTATGGTAAAATTCATTTAGGAAATCCATACTTCTTCCACAATCATCTTGTCAGCTTAGAATTAGTACCACAAAAAAATATAACTAAGAAACTTCCCCTATATTTCCTTCCCAAATGATTTTAAATGGTATATTTAGGTACTTATCAGATGACTGTAAAAATTTATGATATTACCCATTAAGTGAGACCGAACTATGTGGGGTTCGATTCCTTTCATGAGGATATGTAGCATCCTCATCACATGGGTTTGATATGAATACCAAAAATATATTGGACGATATAAGAGGATTCCATTGATGTAGAAACTAAAATAAATAAATAAATATATTTATTAACGAATAAACTCATATACATATATATGATTATAAATTCAATAAATTCAAATTGTAGATTGATATTTTAGGGAAACTGACATCAAAAATCGGAATAAATAAAATATTCATGAACATATCTTAAATCCCTATGGGAGTCCTTGAGTAAGAAATAATTCCCCCAATAAGTGTACGATTATCTTGACATCTCATCCTCTCTACTAATAACTGTTTTTAGGAATCATTGGCCGAATCATTCAAATGAGTGTCTTCCATTAGAATGAAGGTCCCTAAGCCATCATGGATATAGAACCATTGGGTGTTACTAGTTCCACAAATATAACCCATTGAAAACTATTCAAAAATGGAGAACATATTTTTTTAGAAACACTTGTGTATAGATCTCATACATTAATCACTTCCCAAGAACACATCTAGTATTATGAATAATTAAAATATGAGAAATAATGAGAAGATTATTCACATGTGTCTTAGTTTAACCCTCCATGTGGATAAGTAAACGTGGTGTGATCATCCTATAGTCCATATAATAAATATGAAAATTACAAACAATGAAAAGGGGACCCATAATACCAACATGTATAAATAGGAAAATAAATGTATTTCTATAATGTGGAAGATCCAAAGATAGTGAATGGAAAATGAAACAACAAATTTTGCAAGTGGAAAATGATGACACTTGAAAAATAAATTCACCACAGAGAAAGGGGGTGCTAATGGTGTGCATGTTGTCATTTTTAATATTTCATTATCAACACATTCGATATTTGATACAACTTTAGGTTGTCCCATATGTATCTAAATATAGTAACTATGCATATTATAATACATTTCAAGTGGAGAGTTGGATCTGCGAGCTGCAAATTGTGTGAGGATGAAATCTATATCAATCAGTGACTACCACTATACATTTCTAGTTAAAATTATTTCTGTTTTAAAATATTGTAATTATGTACCAATAGTTACCAAGAATATAGTTTCTATTTCATGCTTAGATTATAATGGGTTTATCTTAATGATTGGTAATAAAATTTTATTCTATTATAATGGAAACACATTTTATGTTATAGAAAATATTAATATTGGTCCTTAGGTATTAAATTATGAAAGGAACATATTAAAAATAGATACTAAATCATGGTCACTTGACTTACATAACACATAGCTATGTAAAAACGGTAATGGTCATGTAAATGAGAATCATTTGACAATGATTTACCAAGATGGTTATTTAGACATTTCTAATCTAAATAAAGATGGTAGATGACATGATTATTTAAAATGAAATATGGCCACACTTGCATTCAGTGTATAAGGTGAAAGGTCCATATATCATCTAGGATTAGTACTCACATATGTGTGTGAACAATTTTTAGTAGATGCTAGAGGTGTGTATTATTGCATCATAACTTCTAATGATGACATGTGTAGACATTATTATCTCTACATGATGTGGTATAAGATCAATTTATTTTTGACGTTCATAAAATTAATTATTGTTGTAAAGAATCATATTACAAAGAAAATATTTATGCATCAATTGGATCGAGGTGGTTGATATCTTAACAAATAATTTATCATGTTTACACAAGAATTTGACATTCTATCCCAACTCAATCTACCTTTCACACAATAGTAGAATGGTACTATAGAAAAGAGGAACCATCACTTGTTTAAAATGGTAGATTGATAATGAGAAATATAAATATTACATTATAATTTATGTTATATGCATTCCAAAATATAATAGTAATTAAATCAAGTAGAAATTGAATAATAAAATTGAATAACAATCAAGATATGGTGTTTAAAGGAAACAAAATTGTCACATAAACATATATGGGGGTTTTGAGGTTTTTTGATTAGGAATTAACCAGAAAGAAAACAACATCATGGGGAAAAATGTTTATCTGTATACTGTATCCTAGGGAATGAAATAGATACTACCAATAAACCCCCTCAGAATAGAAAGTGAGTCTCAGCAACAAATAAATTTCTTTTAAGATGGATAAAATAATTAAAATGGTTCATTGGAGAAATATTATCCTCCATGTAGTTGATGCTATAGATACACAAGAGAAGGTATAGGAACAACTTCAATAAGTTCAGTTGGAGGATGTAATTCCTAAAACATAAGTACTACACAAGTGCACAATAGAGGAAAAATAACTATATATATTTATTGTTTTATTATCATTATAGATGGTGACTCATTATTGGTTTACAATGATGAACCACACTCTTACAGAAAAGTATAAGTGATATTAGAAGATGGAAGATGGAAAGAATCCATGAATTCTGAAATGGACTCTATGTATCATAACCACATTTGATATCCTGACGATGCACCAGTTTATGTAAATCTTATATAATAAAAATGTGTGTTCAAGATAAAATTGGAAGTGGATTGTAAATTAAATAAATATAAAGAATTTTTAATGGATAAAGGTCTTAAACAACATCATGGAATTGACTATAATGAAACCAATTCACCAATTCCCTTGTTTGTGTCCATATAATGATTTCTCACAGTAGTAGTTTACAATGACTATCAGATTTGGAATATTGATGTAAAAATAGAATTCCATAATTTTTACCTTTAGGAAGATATATATATATATATATATTACACAATAAGAGGTTTTGAGACTCCATGAATTATAATAACATATTCTAGGTGTATAGATCCATTTTAGGATTGAAGCAAGAATCCAAGTCATTGAAAATTTGATAGGATAATGATATAGAAGAATTTGGTTTCGTTATGGAATAAATGTGATGTATGCGTTTACAAATGGTTTGGTAGAAATATACTCATTATCATAGTATTATATGTTGATTACGTTTTATTTATTAGAAATAATATAATATTCTTATAGTCTATTAAAGACTGGTTAAATAATTGTTTCTCAATGAACGTCTTAGGTAATGTAGCCTATATTAATGGAATGTAGATTATTGGTGATAGATTGAAGAATATATATAGACTAATTAAATGAACATATATTGAATGGATAATAAATATATATATAATGCAACATTCCAAGTGGGAATTTTTTCTTACATCACATGGTATACATCAATCTAAAGAAAGGAATCCTTCAACACAACATGACTAATAGTGAATGAGTAAGATCCTATATTAATCAATGGTAGGATCACTATTTTTTCCATGTTATTAATTAGTCATGGTTTTTCCTATTCATTTAGAATAGTTGGATGATATCAATATGATATAGGATAAGATCATTGGTATGATATTAAGGATATCCTTATATATCTAATTTGAACAAAGGATATGTTTTAAGTGTACGGTGGAGACGTAGAGGTGATCAAAATCGGTTGTATTGATTCTATTTATCAGAAATATCACAGTGATCAAATGTCTTATTTGGTATATTTTCACTATCATAATGGAGGAGTTTTGAGTTCGAAGACTACAAAGAAAATCAGTTTTCCCTGATTCTATAGTGGAGTCCAACTATATAGTGCCTTTAGATGTATCCAATGATGTTTTTTTGGATAAGAAACATTGTTCAATACTTAATGTTTCAAATTAATGTAATGTTTATATGACATTTTATATTGATAATACTATAGAGGTGCCTCATGAAAATGATCTAGGGTCACACCAACATTCATAGAATATACTCAGAAAGTATCTTTTATTGATGGATTTTTATCATAGGGGTGATGTAACCATAAAAAGAGTACCCATGGAAGAGATTGAGGAGGATTCCTTGAATAAAATCCCATATCTACAGAATCATGAGTATCATGTGAGATCAAGATGATGGGAGGTTTTTAAAATATTGTTATAGTAAAAGTATGAGTCTATTGGAGTGGGTTATCTAATATAAAACTTATTGGTATATTGTGATATACTTAATTTATAGTTTTGATTTTTAATAAACTCTTAATTAGATCGTGATTTTACTTCTACGTAACATGGAATGTGATTATTTCCTAAGAGTATATGTAATATTAAAAGTTCATTGTAGTTCCCTAATATGATGAGAACCCGAATGGGCTACAACACCATTCTAAAATATATTTTATATATCCAAATAAAATAATTTAAGGGAAACAATTAATACATTCTATCAGGGGTGGGAACTCATAAGACATTGATAAACCTTTTCATGGTGTATGTAGTTGGTTATATATAGTGTAATATATTTTGAAAATGAGTCCCATTAGTTAAAAATCCACATTTATATGTGTCATTGGTTGTTCCTATATATGGACATGTGTATTGATCCTTAACATTATATATCTATATTAATGATTATTATATGTGAAGTGCATTTATGTATTAAATAAAACCTTGATAACATATGTTTGTTGCGATGTAAGATATGTTGGCTATGCTATGGGTAATATTTCATTAACGGATAATGTCAAAAAGGATATGTACCTTCTGTTTTTAAATGGATGTTGATATCTCATTTCCTTGGAAAAAACTATAGAGCGTAAAAAATATATTTCCATGTTGATCTATAGGGTAGTTTGATTATTGAGATTTCAAGGAAAAAGGAATGGAGCAAATAGGTTGATGGAAGAAACATGTAACTAGTTTGATTAGAGATATCATGATAAATAGATTATATTACATATTAAGCATATATATGAGTTATTATGAAATTGTATCATTAACTTCTATAACTATAGGTTACGTGACATGTTTCTAGGTTATATCTTTGGACATTAGGCTACATTGCCGAATGCCACTAACAAACATGCCTAATGGTTCACCAACTAAGTGTATTTAGAATTTCTGATGAATATTTTTTTTAACAAGTTGAATAAATATTATCCCCGATCATAGTTTATTAATTATTCATGTATTTTTTATAGTATATATTATATCATAAATTAATCTAGAGAATATTAGATTAGTAGAATATTTAATAAATATTTATCTTTTCTTTGGTGAATATAATGTTATTTTACTATTGAATAATGGAGTGATATTTATTTATTAAATAAATAGTCATTATTCATGTCCCAATTACTGTTGTGTATGAATTATGGACCATTTTTTCATGTAAAATGAGAGATAATATATATCAAATTGTATATGATTTAGTAATATTTAATTTAATTTTCATGTTGAGTCCCTGTCGAGAAAATAATAATTTTATTATTATTTTATTATATGAGGATATGTAAAGGATTAAATACTTTTTTAGAGGAACTTTTGGAAATATTCATTTCCAAACCCTAGTGGTATTTTACCCCAATTATATTATTTTCTTTGAGAGATAATTAATTTTTTTCATGCAAAAATATAACCAAATAGAATCCACCCAATATTTTGAGAGATTCCTCTCCCTGAAAAATATCAATAATTGACATAGTTCTTCCACCACCACCAATTATTGAGTATAGAGAGATGACATAGAATGCTTTACAAGTGATTATTGAGGCAATCAATATTGAACAATGCAGGTGATATGATCTTATTCGATTGCACCCAATGATTCATATGACGATAATAAAATATTTTTGAATCATTTTTGGATTACCTATAGAGATAATATAATCTTGATTACAATAACAGAATGACAATAATATGTAGATCAATTTTCATATCCATCTAAAAGTAATGAATCATCACGAGGTAATTCTTTAAATTTCATAAATTAAATATAAATAACATGTGATTATATTATGCTTGGTTTCATAAATATATACCTGGTATGGATTTACTTGATTCAATTATATCAATCAAGATGTTAACTATTTTTTAAATCTCAAATTAATCACCAATCATGAAAAAAATAAATATTGGGAATGACCTGATATCATGCTCCGGCTATGCCCATAACTTTTAGAAATGAACTTTAAAAAATTCTTTGAATAACCCTATGGTTCAAGAGAACCATATAGAATATGATTAATGAGGATTTCAAGGAATTTTTTGATATGGAAAATATTTTTAGGATTTATATAATATTATGGCATTGTTATTCTACTCAGTTTGGAAAATAATGTGAAAAATATATCAATATTCAATAAAACAAAAACTCTAATGTGACATGGTCATTTCATGGTTTGGGGAAAAAATTATCCTGCCATTACCATCTTTATAAGACCCGTTTACCTCCTCACATGGTATGATGGAAAAAATTCATTGTTTCTCCTAACTATGACAAACCCTACAGATTAAAAAACACCTTCACTAACTTCCAAAAACTAACCATATCTTTCCCATGTTCTATAACATTTATTACCTAACATAAAAAGGGATTATAAATACCTCAATAAAAAAATAATAGGTAGTTACATAAGAGAATCAATTAAACATGCTATTTTACAAAAAAAATATAAAAAATAATATAGTTACCTATATTTCATTAAATTATGCAAATGAAGAAAATTCAATTATTTTACCATGATTAAATGTGACAAAAGTTGATATTTATTATATATGACACATAAAATTGTTAGGAGAATTATAGAAATATGAATATGTAAAACAAAAATATTGACCAAGTATTTGAAATTATAAAAAATCTATTGATGATTTTCAATGATAGATAACATATATGGAAACTACAATCAATTAAATATATCATAAGGTTATAACAACTAAAAAAACTCAATTTATAAGAAGTAAATAATTTTCAAACCAAATAAAATTTAAAAAACCCATAGGATATTTATAAAAATATCATATAATATTTTTTTCCCTTTCTAGGAAATGGATTGTCAATTTATTTTCATGAGGATAATGATCATGTATGTGAAATATATAAGAGATATATATTTTTTCACATTCATTTTATTCAAAATTTATTGATACTAGATTTAAAATTGATCACCATTATTCTAAAGATTCAGATTTCATATTAATAGTTATTTATAAAGAAAATGATGATAAAAATAATGTTACTAGAATAGAGGTGAATGTAGTTGTGAAATATGAAGAACAAGAAGATATAGAGGTGACTATGGTGATGCCACTATCTTTTCTGAATAATATTTTCTATATCATAGAGGTGGGTAAAAAAAATTAAAAAATAGATTTACATTACCTTCTCTATCACACCCTCACTTGTATTCCTCTCTCTCTCTATGTTTATTCTTTGGATTTGAGACAATTCCTTATTTTCCAGTGGTTACAACTCTTTTCATCCACTTATATATATTTAGAGAGATAAAATTTGGTTGTTTTTATCAAGAAAATTCATACCTATTCACATTAGTGATAATATTTTCAAGCATCCTAAATAGTTGATTTAACATTTCACCCACTATGGGGTTTTAAATAATAACTTATCATTTTTATTTTTTTCATTCTCCATACTTTTATCTAGTATTAAATAATGTTTTTATGATTTTATTCGTTCATTTGAAAAGGTATAATTTTTTTTATAAACATTGGGTTTAACTCATGTCTTCCATTACCCAAAATAAATTTAAGATGCATATTTACTAATAGTTAGGTTCTCCCTTATCATATTAATATGTTGAGATGAAATTAATGGTAGTAAAATTTTGTCATATTGTTGTATTGCCACCATAGATAAAGGTATATTCAATATATATTATTTTAATTATTTTTAAGAACATTGACATTCATTTAAAATTAGTTATCATTTTTATAAAATAATTCATTTTGGTATAGTTGAAATTATTTATAAATAAATTATTTTTGAATGATTGTTGATATGGACGTTTGTTATGTAATTTAATTTTCAATAATTTGTAAGAGTTTATAATTTTTTGATATCAATGCACATGAATCCCTTATTAAAAATATTATTCTAGTCCTGGGAGATATTCTAAAAAACATTTGTAATATTTTTCTATATACCATAGCATTCTAGATAGAAGAATGAATTGTTATAGAACCATAACTTGTTATTATTTATCCCCAAATTATATGTAGATCTGGAAATGTTTTTCATATTATTGAAACATTATTTCGCTAGTAACATTTCCATTTTCAAACACACCTTTACATAAAACCTTATGTATCTCGTAGATCAAATGAATATTCTTATAGGTTAAGAAACTTTAAGAAATTAGTTTCCATTTATTACCTTCACTCTAAATATTTTATGTATATATTTTATTTTTGGGTGTAGGTAAATATCTTATATTGTGTAATAATTGGGATGGTGTACAATATAGAATTTATGGGGGCATGTTTGAGTATTTTTAGAATTATGGAGGGAATGGTCATGATTTATTGTCATAATATTTTAATCATTTATATCATCACGTTCTCTAAAAAATGGAAAAATAAAATATGAAAAATAGAGATTAGATATAATTGTCCATTTTTCATACTTTCATGGTCTACAATTTATTTCATTACATTTGATTTTTATATCATCCTACATAGAAAAAATGGGAAAAACAAAAATAGAGTAATTGGGAGGTAATTTTATGAACCTATCCCATGTATCCCAAAGCTCATGCATTACATTAATAAATTGTTATAATATAAAAGTAAATTCATATCAATGGAACGAATAGTTTTTTAGTCATGAAAACTATATAAAAACGTGAGTTTTACATTCAATTTGAATACAAAATCACCAAATAATATTTTGGGGGATAAATTTATTCCTTCAAGCATAACCCTTTATATCAATGATTGTAATAATCAGGGATTACTAAGAAAGGAATCAAAATATGTGTGATATCAAATGCTCAAAAACGTTTATGTATAGTTGAATATATCATGAATCAAGACACACATTCAATAAGGAAGGTTTAATAAATAAAACACAATATATATAAATAATCTAACTATTATAGTATGATAAATAATCATAAATGTAATTATCTATATAACTAAACACAAAATACATTTAAATAAATATTCATATGGTAAAATTAATATATTGATTATAACATATCCAAAATATCCCAGATAATGAAACCTAAATATGAATTACGGAAATGATTAATTATTGGATTCTATATTTCCAAGGACTACGTTACATTTTTCATCAGGATTTATCCTTAAGAATGTAAAATATTATTCTGGGTAAAACCCATATAATTTTTGATAATATCTTTTTCAATACACTATATTCAAGATCTATCATCCATATAGTTTAAACCACTTGCATACAAACAAAAATGGTTTGTTTCCAACCGCTTTCATCTCATGAAACTACATATGCATCGAGGGGGTTACATTAAATGGACCCAAAACCTATGTCATAACTATAAAAATCATTCATCATATATATACTAATTTATATATTTCACAAAACATTATTCTATATCAAATGTCTCTATCGAATGAACATTGAATATTTATCAATATTTCACCAGTTAATCAAATAAAATTTAAAGTAATCCTTGTATGTCATAATGGTAAATATATTATTTAATATTAATATCCATCACATAAGAATATGGATATTTAAAAGGAATTTAACATCTAATGATCATAGGATAATGAATATTTATAAATAATGTTATAGACAATAAATATGAATCATGTAAGTGAATGTCAAATCATTAATTTGTCAAAAATAATCTTAGGCCACCCAATTGTTTATTAAGGATGGAATTAATAAACAAAATATTATAATAATATTTTTTTAATATATTAATATAAATACCATTAAATTTTCTTTAAAAACAATCATTATGAAAATATAGTTTTTATTTTGAAAAATATTTCAAATTACATTTCAATTGATTTTTTTTAGAAATTAAAATTTCCGAAAACATTTCAAAAATGAATTTCAATGAAAATACACCCATGAAAAAATCTTGAAATCTATTGAGTGGTCATACATGCTAAAAATATTATTCCAATCATATACCATAAATAAATGATTCCATTAACCTATTCAGTAAAATCCAACATTCCTTATCTTAAAGACAAAAAAAATATTGAATTGATTTTTTTAAAGAGTATAAATGGGGTAAAATTATATTAATAAATAAATTAAAAATGGTTGAAACATTTTTCTAATTTTTTTTAGAAAACATTCTTTTGGAAGAGAATATATTTCAGACCCGAGAGGGAAAAGAATTAAGATTTTCTTCAAAATAAATTTCTAAAACATTTTATGTGACAATGAGTGAAAATGGTACTATTACTTGATAGAGTTTTATAATAACCATAGGGTAATAGAATGAGAGAATTTATTGGAATATATTTTTTATAATTTCATTAAACTGATATTGAGGAATTTTAATCTTGATTTGAATTAGATTGGGAAATAAACCCTTAAATTTATCATAATTTTTTTGAGAATTAATAAATTCATATATTATGTGGATCTGAGGTAGATAAAAAAACATGTGAAAATAAAACATAATATAATTAACATAATCTTATCATGACATAATCAAAATAATATAAGGGTAACCCGATGAGGGGAAATTGTGTTAGAAATCCAAATCTTTATACCTTTATTAGGTTGAAATCCATTTAACCTCACTGATAGTGGTTTCAATCATGTTTAAAATGATTCAAGAACCATATGAATGTTAATTAAATCACATATAATCCATTTGTAAAATCTTATTAACCATTTTTTTATAATGATTCATTATTTACATTATTTCCATTGATAATTGCCTTATTTTTTAACTATGTTTTGACTTGTTCTATTTTTGGTCCTCTTACATCATCATGATTTAATCATCTATAGATTTTAAACCAGGATTATAAAATCACATATCAGAAATATATATATTTATTGTATTCCATAATATTTTTTAATAGGTAATGAAATACATCATTCATAGTGATGGTGGGACATATGTAGTCAAGGATGATGAATCAATTTTTATGTCATATTAAAGAAATTTATTTGATAAAAATATAATAATATATTATCATTATAGTATAATTTTTATTTCATATATATCAGAAATTTTTGTAACTCAATCATAATGAATTTCATTTATTTGTGAATGCATCACATTGTTTCGGGAGATGGTATTCTATCATACACACGAGAGGAATTTTCATATTATCATAAAATAGAATGAATGGAGGTATGCATAATATATTAATTAAGGAAAAATATAGACATAATTAATGTCCTATAAATAAAATATAAATAATATTTCTATCATTATTCCCATTCGTGGAAGATTTACAAGGTTAAAATAAAAAACATTGGTTCATAATGTAGTAGTCTGTTGTATACATTAATGATTATTTTGTACCCCATTATATGGATGTGTATGAAGTTGTAGGTTGTAAAAATAAAATAAATATATCCCATTATATAGATTATTCTAATCTATTTATATATTCATGGTAAAAAAAGATATTTTTTCGATGGATAAGGACACAAAAAAAAAATTCTTTCAGAAGAACATTACATTTCCTTCGGGTATCCTCAATAGGTTTACTGTAAAACATTAAATTGGATGATTTATTACAAAATTTATTCTTCTAGAATGAGGGGAGGTATTTTTAGGAGTGATATGGGAAGGCAGTCGACAAAAAAGTGGTTTGTAATGATTGAATAGAGGTGAATAAGGGGTAGCCTTTTATTAGTGGGGTTAGAGGCACATTTTAATTTCTAAAAAGATATAATTTCCACATGTTTTTTGTCCATGTAATGTAGATAAAATATAAAATATATTGATAATAGAAGTAATTTTTTTTAAATATTGACATACTTGTGTTTTGGACATGTTTTTATTTTATTTTTCCCTTGTGATTAATGTTTAGTCACTTTTTAAGTCGTTTTATCATAATTACTGCAATATTTTTTTTTACTATTTTAAATAATAATAATTTTAAAATTTTAATTTTACCATTATAGAAATTACAAATTTTAATTATTCAAAATATTAAATTAATTCCCTTAAATTTATGTTTCAGAAATGGAATAATTTATTTCCAAATTAATCACGTAGATGTTTCTTTAAAGAGGGGGTTTGAAGTGAAAATGATCAAAATATTGAAATGAATTTATATCAAACACTAGAATACAAATTATTAAAATAAAATAAAAGATATTAATATATTGTGAATTTTAATTGTTATTACTTTTAAACCAATTGATTATATAATTTCACATTATAACTGATTTAAGTTATAACTTAGTATTCAATTAAAAATAATTATTTTAACCATTCATTAAGGAAACCAAATTTCATGTAAAAAATTTAAAATTTCATCCTAAGATAATTTTAAAAAATTATTTAATTTTTTCAATTTTTTCATAAAAAAATTTCATAAATGTTAAATTATGGGTTTAAAACATATTCATCAGTAAAAGGTGGTAAAATGACTTTAGAAAAGTACATTTTATAAATAAAATTGGATTTTTTATTATATGATGGCTATAAAATCTATTTGATGAATGTAAAAACATTTTATTAATTATAAAATTTATAAAATTTATTAATATCATCTTATAATATTTGTTAATTTTTTTATTAAGATAAAATTATTTTGGAGCATAGAAATAGTTTGTTGTAGAATCATTTCATATATATTCAAATGGTATTTATATTCATATAAATTATTTAGTATCAAATTAATTCAAATTTATATATATTTATATGTTATTTAAACATTTTTATAACATCCAATTAAATTTCTCGTATATAATTTATATTTTAAACAATAACCCACATAGTATATTGTGAAACATGATATTGCGTGTAATACAGGAATTCAAAGAAATACATTGTCACGTGTAATGAATGATAACATAGTATTACATGCATTTAAATATATATAATAGATTGAATTTTTTTTCAAATTATTACTTATATCATAAATTCATAAGATTTTTTATTCATTTTATTCTTAGTGTTGCATGTCATTCACGCAATTGAATATAATGTTCATATTTTCAACGTTTGGGTGACACATTCTCCAAACCATAAATTAATTACATCCTCAGAAATTAAAATTTATTTAGGTAGTCAGAACATGATATTTGAAATTTAAATAAATTAAATACCCCATCATAAGAAGGGTTGGTAAAACATTCTCTTGATATGGGCTAATGGGAAATAGGAATGTCATATGGAACAACACATAAATTGGTTTCCTGTTATGAGAACATTGGTGAAAGTGAATATATAGGCATGTTAGAAAATAATAAATATTTATAGTCAATAATTAAGTTCATTGATAAAAAATGTGAATTATAAATTTAATTTTGTTTGGATCATAACCAAAAATATAATTGGTTGGATATGTTCAGTTATGTCATAAGAAATGATGATAATATGATAGAATTTTATTTCAATATTCTTTTTCAAATGTTTTCGAATTATGTTAATATCATGATACATTCCAATTTCATAAGAAAAAAATTAAAACAAATCATCAATTTGAATAAAATATGAATTAATTTCATATTATAATAAATAAATATAAAAAAATGAATTATTCTTATGTATAAAGCACTAATTTTCACTTTTAACAGACAGTAAGATCCAGAAGAGGGTGATATGTCTTTTCGCCGATCTCCAAATATTTTCAAAAACTAATATGGTTAATAATTTAATATCTAAAAATATAAAGTAATACTATTTATTTATAATTAATATTAATTCATATAACTATTCAACTAAAAATAGTGGCATATTAACCAGGATATCATGTTGGCCTTTGGTCAGTTTGAAACCCTTAACTTCCTTCAATAATGGTTTCAAGTCCGACTACCATGCCTAATGAAATGGGGTGTCTTCTTACATGTAGTTTTTTCTTTTTTATAAGATATATCATTGCTATATATTTCTCAATAATATTATATACATAATTTAAATAAGTTTAGTCAAAAAATAATATATTTACATTGGTTTTCAATACAACTTATTTTAGTATTGTGTATAATAATATATTTTTATTTTTATTACAATGTAATAAATAATCATATCAACATTAACAGTTTGAAATACCTTTATAATTATGTCTATATAAAATGTAAAGTATTATTCCTCAACTAAATTTTCCACAAAAACATATTCTTGCCATAAATTTCACCCAAAATATCCTTAATCTTGTGAAATTCATAATATATAATATATAAAATTTAGTGATTAAAAATTTTAACATATGATCATTTTTAAACTCATTATCCCAAGATGGTATTCAGAACACTTATGTTTATGAATAAATAATTATTTCTAAAATTCAATTTAATCCTTACGTGTTTCATGATTATAGTAGAAAAAATACTACTAGTAAAGCACATCATATTTTATTTCGTGAATCAGAGTTTATAAGTACTTCATCCATATAATATAATATTATATCCTTCAATGGTCTAGAGTTTAACATTTATAAGAGGTCATTTACTCGAGTAATTAGTAGGTTCTCCATATTTAAGGCAAAAAAATGAAAATGGATCCTAAGGAAGATATCTAATTCCTTCCATCGTACCCTTTATTTTTCCATAGAAATTTCTTTATTGATGACCATATTTTCTACACATAAATCATATCACTATTCTGTTGAGATAAATTCCTAAGTGTGTCCTTCCACATTTTTTACATGATGGAAATCAAGGCTTCTTTTCTACATGGTATCTTCCAATCGAGATCATAGGAAACTTCATAATTATATAAATCGGTGTGTCCTATAGTTAGATATGGTACATAATGTTAAACATATTTTGGGAAAACAGATTAGGAATAAATATGGTATATTTCAGTCATATCAATATCACAATTTCATCACATTTTCATCAATTTTATTCTTAATAATAGTTACTAACATCATTCCTTTGGGTTCTAGCCATTGAGAAAAACCACAAAACTGATTGTGAGAAACAATAATCATTATGGGAAACCCATATAATCATTTTTATGATTTCTAAATCAAAATACATTATATTCAATCTATGAATCATTACATTCAATCTCGGTCATTCATTGTTATTGTCTATTCAAATTCATCGTAATTGTTTTTAAATAAAATAGGAATTATCATAAGTATATCCCTTATGAGTGTTAAATCAAAATCACAGTAAGGATCCATTTCATATACAAGTTAATGCCCAAGTCAATAGAGACACACACTTCTCAGTGTTATTACGCCTAGGTTCAACTATTCTAAAACCCCATCCACATGTTTTATCTTTACATGGATGTATTATTCGTAATAAATACTTATCCAATACATTACCAAGACATTAATATGTTCATCCATGCATATCCTAAAATTCAAATATTGTGTTATATTCCACTAACTTATGTTTTCCAAATTATAGTTCTTAGGGTTGCTAAATAAAAGTTGATACCAACTATAGCGACCTTGACCACAGTAGCACATAGAAAATTCCTTACATTTTAAAATTGGAATATTATACAATTAAACACATCCTAATGGAATAAATAGTTTAGTTGTATTTTATGACTAGATACATACATGAGTGTTACATTAAATTTTATTACAAAAATTAAGATATAATTTTTTTCTATAAAAACATTATTTCATCTATAATAACCTTACAATTCATATATAGTGATCTACATAGATTCTAGAGAAAAGAAACAGAATAAGTGTGAGCTAAAATACTCTGTAAGGTTTATGTAAATAAGAATCTATCACTAATAAATATGTATAATCAATATGGAATGGTAAATAAATCAACTCAAATTCCATTTAAATAAATTTACAATCATGGTAAGATAAGGAATAACAAAAAATTGAAGGTAAATTAGTGATCACGCATTCCATTTAAATCCATAAAATGATAACAAAATGAATGCATACATTATAACATAGTAAAAATATCATGTATAATGAAAACTAAATCTGAATAAATGAAATGCTTAATTATTGTACATCATGTTTCCAAGGCCCAAGACATTTTTACCGTCATTATCTATAAACAAGGTGATTATAAATTACATGGTAAAACCCATTTAATTTTTTTCAATGCCTTTAAAGAGATACTACTATCTGGATCTATATTTTGTAAATTTTAAACTAGCTGGTTTAAAAGGTAATGTGGTTTTTTTCCAACTAATTTTATCCTATAAGACTACCGTTGAGTCATGGGGAATACATTAGATTATACTGAACCCATTTCACCCCTATCAAAATCATTCCTTATATATATATTAATTTATTTTTTTCATAAATAATGTGCCTTATTAAATACCTATATTGGGTGAAAAATACATATGTGTCAATATTTCCTATATTGATCAAATAACATTAAACCTATACATAATATGTTAAAATTTAATATTTATTAAGAAATAATAACTTCTATAATATAATAATTTTAATTTTTATGATAAATTTAATTCCTAATAATCATAATAAATTGAATATTTTATGGGAATGTTATAGACTAAAAAATGAATCATGTGTATAAATTATATTACTATTCATAGTCATAAATGTTTATAAACATCCATATGAATATTGAGGATGGTATCAATACCATATATAACCATTTGATTATAATAATGTGTTTTTATTATTGATTAATATAAATACAAAATAAAATTAAAACAATCTTTGTGAAAATATCCTTCTCATTTTGAAATTAATTTTCGTTAAAAATAACCTTGAAAATAAAAATTATAAGAAAAACTATAAAAAAAATTTTCATTGAAATTAACCTTATAAAATAATCTCAAAAACATTTGAGTGTTTCTTATGGATTGAAATTCTATTCATGGCATCCATGTTAAAACATAATTTCTATTCACCTTTTTCTGAAAATTATAAAGAGAAATTATACGAACAATGATATTATTATTCCCTGGAGAAATCTTTGAAATGATTAAATATTTGTAAGATTACGTGTAATAAATTATTTTGAAAAGTTTATTAAATTTTTGACTTTTTAAGAAAACATTGTTCTTGAATATAGCATGTTTTCTACTAAAGAGTGAAATTCAACCAAATTTTCTTGAATCCATTATGTAACTAATTTTTAATATAAATGAATGTAAAAATGGAACAATTAGTTGAAATATTTCATCAATAAACATATGATATGAAAATTTAATGGTTTAGTATAAGTTTTCAATGTAATTTCCATTAACTGATATTCAAGAATAAATTATCTTTATTAGAATAATATTGTGAAATAATACCCTAAAATGATCATAAGGTTGGGATGGCCATTCATAATAGAATGGATTATGTATATCCAATATAAATCCACATAAATATTATTTTATTCATTTTTTATATCCATTAGAGTTGGAAATAGATATATTAATGACATCTGTTGGCAAGGGGTAGTTCACTGTACACACGAATTATCATTCCATAACATAGTTGATGTAGGTTTATGAAGTTATAGGTTTTAAAAATAACAATAAATTATACCAAAATATATAATATTATGTGATTATTATACATTCATGTTATAATGATTATTCAAGATGGTGTAGAATCAAATAAAAAATGTTTTCAGAAGAACATTTCCTCATCTTCGGGTACCCTGTATGGGTTTACACTAAAACCTCCAATTGATTGATTTCATTCAAAACTAATGATTTTAGGATTAGGGGATGGAATTTCATGTTTGATTTTGGGAATGTATTATCTGAACAAATGTGCTATGAATAAGTACAGAGAGAAGGATATGTGGTGTTCTTTTATTAATGGAGTGTGTAGAACAATTATACTTTTTCGATGGGGTAGAATTCAATCCATTTTTTCCCACATAAAGTGTCCCCAATAACAGAACAATATCAATATAAAATGGTATAGGGTAGTAATATATATATCCTATGGGTTTTGGTCAATTTTATAGGTCATTTTTCCAAGATTTTTAGTTTTTTGACCCATAGTAATTAGTTTTTATATTCACTGATATAATTGATTTTAAATTCATTCACTAAAAATTGTAGAAAAATATTAATCTGAAAAATTATACTTTATAAAATATTATTATTGGAAATATGTAATTTTTTAAAAATAATTTGACTCATAAAAATGGAAGAGTTTTATTTAAAAATAATCATAAATATGTGACGTGAAAGTGGAATTTTTAAGTAAAATGTTAAAATGTTAGAAATGATTATATATATAAATTTAATATAAAAAAGATTATATTGTGTGAAATTGGAATAATATAATTTAATTTTTACAATTTATACTATAAAAATTTTGTAAATATTATTTATCATCATAAATTATTTAAATGAAAATTCAGTTTTCTATTAAAATCCATTATTTTCCAATATTCATCAAACAAATGAAATTTCATTAAAAAATGAAAAAAAATATATCCAATTATAGTATTGATATTATAATTTTTAAAATTTTGTTTATCATTTCAAATAAAATTTATTAAATTGTAAATATTTAGTTTTAAAACAAGTATGTCATTAAATAATGGAAAAACTCCTTTTAAAAAATATGTCTTTTTATGTGAAAAAATGGATTTTTAATATTATATGTAAATAAAATATATTGGATGAATTTGAAAAAATTTCATTAAATATATAATATATAAATTTCATTAATATCATCAACTAATACTATTTAATATATTTTATTATGATAAAATTTCATTGGGTCATTAAAATTGTTTTCCATAATTCATTTCCTTTATATTTAATTGGTTTCTAAATTCGCTTATACCTAATTTGTAACCAAGTAATTCAACCTTATAATTTGATAATTTATTTTATTATATTTATAACGTCTAATTTAATGAATAGGATATAATTTTCATTTTGAGAAATTGTATTGATAGAATTCGGTAAAACTCAGTCCTGTATTTATCCGAAGTTATCGAAGAAACTAATTATTTGTTGTAATGCAAGATAACAAATTATTGTGTGAATTTAAAGATATATAATATATTAATTTTTTAAAGTAGTATATATAATATTAAATATTGGAATGTTATATTTTATTACAAGATTAATGTTACCTTTCTTACACACCATCAAATAAGAAGTTCATATGTAAAACTTTTGGGGGTGTTACATTCTCCAAACATTAAATATATTTTTTCCTCACAATTAAAACATGATCTTTGTAATAAAAAGTTGATATTCAAAAATTATTACATGGAAATTATTCATTGTGAGAATGGTTGGTAAAACATCCTCTAAATAATATATAATTAAATGTACCATGGTCATATGGAACAATATCAAACTAGTTTTCTTATTAGATGAAACTGGCTGGAAAGATAAGATATGAACATTGAAAAAATTAATAAATAAAAGTATTTTGTGATAGAGTTCATTGATTACAAGAAATTGAATTATCAATTTAAACTTGATAGGCCCAGAACCTTAAATCTAATATGTGTGATATGGTCCATGATATAATTAGAAATTATGTTAATATCATATCATACTATTGAAGATCATAATTTAATTTTTTGGGAATTGTTTTACTATCTCAATACATTTCTGTTTAAAAGAAAATTTTCATCCTTTGGTATTATTTCGATCAATTTCCATGTCATTTTATCATCTAATTAAATATTATCTATAAATAAATTTTTATGCATGAATCACTTAAATTCACTTTTAAGAGATAATATGATCTAAAGGAGGGAGACAAGCCTTTCTGTTTATCCATAAATATTTTAAAAAAAATACGGGTAAGAAATTAATCTCCATAAATCAAAATTTAATTTTAC
The DNA here is from genome assembly GCA_963277665.1 of Viscum album. Taxonomy (NCBI): domain Eukaryota; kingdom Viridiplantae; phylum Streptophyta; class Magnoliopsida; order Santalales; family Viscaceae; genus Viscum; species Viscum album. Next base: position 1,873,178,348 of record OY728159.1, read on the forward strand.
GATTTCATCATTAAAATATTTTCATCAAAATTATCAACTAAAACAATGAGATGTTAGCTAGTACATCATGTAGGATAGTGGTATGTTTGAAAACCTTATCATCCACTGGTCATGTGTTGAAGAACCACTACACATTCGGATGTAAGGGGTTGTCACCCTACTTGTTTTTTTCCTTTTTTCATAAGCTGTATAACTCTTAAAACTTTTCCAAAAATATGATATACATACAAAAATAAGTTTAATCACTAAATAACATTTTATTTTGTGTTTCAATACAACTTATTTTATTTACAATGTCTAATAAAATAATTTTAATATAATTACAATTTCTCTTATAACTATATCAACATAAATTTATATCAACACCTTTAAACATAATTGTATAAAATGTAATGTAATTAGTTTTCTAATAAATTTTTACTAAAACTTATTATTTCAATTCTTTTCTCTCAAAATATTCACAATATTATGACCTTCGTACTACAAAAACCTAAAAACACATGCTCCAGTATTTTAACTTATGATAAATCTTAAACTCATTAACCCTTCATTGTATCCATAACTCTTGTGGTAATGAATACACGACTGATTCTAAAATTTAACATAATCCTTAGATGACTCATGATTATTAGAAAAAAAACTAGTAGTAAAACAATTCCATAATTTATTTATTGAATCACAATGCATATTTAATTCATCCATTTCATTTTTATTATATCCTTCCATGGTCTAGGGGATACCCCTAAGATGTTGGAATTGACTCAGGTAATTACCAGGTTCACTATATTTAGGTCAATGTAAAATAAAAGGAACCTCAAGATGAGATTTATTTCATTACATCATACTCTTCATTTATCCTCAAAAATTAATTTATTTATGTCATTAATTTACACACCATAATAATATTCCCATTCCATTAAGACACTTTACTTGGTGTATCCTTTCACATTTTCTACATGATGGAAATCGTCCATTCGTATCTCTCTGGTCTCCACCACTCGTGCTATTAGAAACATTACATCCTTTTATTCTTTTGTGATTCACAGAGTTGTTTAAGATATCTAGTGTGAATAATATTTTGGAAAAAATGAATAGAAATAAAACCACTATCAATCAATCCTATCAAAATCTATTTTTTCTCTATTTTTACCACATATAATTCATGATCAATGATAAAATGATATCTTTGGGTTCCAACGGTTGACAAAAACCAAATAATGCATTGTGAGTAATAATAATCATATCAAAAAAACAATATAATACATTTTATTATTTTTAAATAATTATATATTACATTCAAACTAAACTAACATTTGTCAAACCAATATCATTCATTTTCATAATCAATTGAAATACTTAATACTATTTTTTTAAAATGTGGATTATCCTAAGAATATCACATGGGAGTATCAAAAAAGGTGAGTAGTATTCCCTGATTCCCTATATGATGTTATGATTGAGTCATGATAGACATGCCATTTTTTGACTTATTACCCCTATATACATCTGACCTATAACTATTTCCACTTGTAGTATCCAAGTAGGGATGGATTGTATGAAATAACCACATAATATCTTACTCTCAAAAAAATTAGGATGTTCTTATAAACATATACATAAATTATATAATAGTACTATGTTACCTAATCTATGGTTTCTTAAATTTAGTTCTCAAGGATTTTACTTGACATCCATTGATTCCAACTATAATGTTCTCGAACCTAGTATCATGGATCTGATGCCTTAATTTATTACACTATCATATGATACAAGAAAACACAAACTAAAGGAATGAATGGTTTATTTTTCTGGGAAAACTAGATTTATACATGAGTTTTACATTAAATATGAATACAAAATTACAACATAATTTGTTCAAGAATACAATTATTACATCTTTCATAACCCACGTAAGGACTCCTCGAATACAGAGCGTACTATTGTGACCAGATCTGTCGATGATTCCAAATATGAACCTACAATGGTTCCTCAAGAGAATACCCAAGCTGATGTTTCTAAGAAAAAACATACATATTCTCCTCAAGATAAGCCTCAGGTTGAGGCTTCCAATACAATGTTGTATTATTTTTCACCACTATTTGATGAGCAGGATATTCATGTGTGGAATGACATATGGATAGTCAAATCGAAATTTCCCATCAAGAGCTTCAAGAAGGTAAGATTCCAGCCGATGAATATCTTGATATTAAAAGTTTCATTTTGAATGAAAGATTGAAGATGAGAACCAAATCTTCTTAATCTCTATGATACTTCTTTCCGTTCTTTTTTCGATTATGATTTTACTTGGTGGTTGCATTAAGCTTTTAAGCTGGATATTGGATGGATCAGATTGAAGGACATCTTTCTGCTGGCCTCATCATGTTCCATTGGATTTGGTTTTTGTTATATTATATCTGATGTTATGTCTCTGCTTCTCTGATCTACTGCTCCTTGTTGGATGGGTTCAGAAGATTGGCCTGCATAGGATTTTGTAGGTCCTTTTTTCTGATAGAATTCTGGATTTACTCGGTTTGTTTCTCTTTGATGGATCATGCTTCTGGAGACTCCTTACATCTCTTTTGACATGCTGTTTGGACAAGGATATGTCTGATTCTCTATCTGGTTTTTTCTCATTGGTTTCACTCCTGGATTATATTGGGGTTTTCTGGACTTGAATTTTCTCTGTCAGGATGGAATGTTGTGTTTTTATTGACTTATTTTCTAATAAGTATTCTTTATTCTGATTACGGAAGCAAGATGAATGAATGTAGGTTGATTATTCATGAAAAGGATAAAATGGATGTGTTTCTATAGACTTCACACTTACATTTTGGTGAGCATTATAGTATGGTTGGATTAATGGTGTCTTTTCTTTGAGTTTTGACTTCATGTAGATTTCATGCAACTTCTATTAAAATCTCAGTTTTTAATTCTTGATTAAGATCTTTTTTGATGCTGCTCATGGGGTTATCTCTTCTCAGTTCCTGGTTTATATTTCTGATAATCTCCATGCTAATCTTGGATTTTTACTTTGAGGATTCTTTCTATCTATTTTGGAACTTTTTGATGAATGCTTATCATATGCTGCAAGGATGGGATTCTGTCTGGCTATTGCAGATTGGTTCTGTCCTCTAGATCGATCTCAGGTAAGCTGATTTTTTTTATTTGGGGTTTGTATTTTCATGAGTCCCATTGTACCCATTTTGATTCTGTGTTGGTGTAAGATTATTACACCTCATGTTTGTATTGTAACATTTTCTTTTAATAAATTCATTTTATGACATGAATTGGGAAACTAGTTCATGTCATCACCTTCTAAAAAACATTATTCATAACCCAGAAAATCATTCATAGTAGTCTTCATGTTTTTTTAAGTAGGAAAAAAAGTGACGGGAAGTTAAATTATCAGTAAGGATTAACTATAATGGAATCTATAATGAATCTGAATCTATACTCAATTTTAAATGGTAAATAAATAAGCACAATTTCTATTTTAATTACTATACTATTTTTGTATGAGTACATTGAATCCATATAGAAATGTAAATAACTGAACAAGTATTTCATTTAAATTAATATGATCAGAATCAAATTCATCCATAGATTATGACACAAAAAAATTACATGGATAATAATAAAAATATATATGAGGGAAATACTTAATTATTGGATATTTGGTCTCCCATGAATTTCTTACCATTACCACCCTGATATATCCTAAAAATGGTTTACAAATTTCATGGTAAAACCCATTGGATTTTTGTATAGACCTTTCACAAGAGACAACTATTAATATCTATTCCCCAAATAGTTCAAAATCATTAGATATAAACATAATGGATGTTATCCCAACTCATTTTGTCTCATGAGACTACTGATTCATCAAGAGGCTTAAATTAAAAAGTTCCCAACCCAAGGAATACTTGTATAAATCAAAACTCATATATCGACTAATCAATTTAATTCATAAACAATTTTCCATATCAAATGTCTTTAATGAGTGAAGCATATGGATTTCTCAATATTTCATTTGTTAGTGAAATATCATTAAAAGTAAACAACAAAAGGAAAAATGGTATACATTTTAATTAATACTCATATATGTCATACATTAATAAGGAAATTTAGTAGAAATTTAATCTCCAATGATCAATGGATTGGGAGTATTTCAATGGAATGTTATTAGCTAAAAAATTGAATCATGTATGTGAATGTTGGGAATTTACTTAGTATAAAATACGATAATCCAACCATATGAATATGAAGGATGGTATCAATACAATATATACTTATTGATGTATGAATATTTTGTTTTTTCATCTATGAATAGAACTACCATGAAAATATCATTAAAAATATTCTTGAATCAAATATCTATTTCATTTTTAAATACATTTTTGAATTCATTTTTGTATAAAATAAAATTTAAAAACACAAAATTCTGAATATATTTTGAAAATTATTAAATTTCTGAACATTATTATATAATGAAAATATGTTATTGGTCATTATGGCCTGAAATTATGTTCATGAGATACACTTTAAAATCATGTTTCTATAATGTTTTTTGGTAAAAGAAAAATATGCATTTATTTGATGAACAAAAAACGATTCCATTGAAAATAGATTTGTGAGTAAAAATGTGTGAATGTGGATTTGATAAAAAATCATATGGTTAAATCATTTTTGGAAACATATTTATAAAATTGGGATTTGGAATAAAATATATTTCCATCTTAAGAGTGAAATTAAGTCATATATTCATGGAAAAAACTTCTAAAACAGTTTATGTAAAAAATATTATAAAAATAGAACTATTAATTGTAAGATTTCATTAATAAATATTGGAATTTAAAATAGAAGGGTTTATCAGGAAATATTCATGTAATTTACTTCAACTAATACTAAATAATAAACAATATTTATTAGAATGAGATTTCAAAATAAACTCTTTAACTGATATTAACATTTAGGTGATAATTAATAAATGAATATATTATATGTATACACTATATATATACATAAAACATGTGGAGATAAAACATAAGAAAATAAATAGTCATTGCACAAATAATCATAGAATTAAATAATTAATGAAGTATAATTTCCATCTAATTACTAAAAATTTAAATAAGAAATCCCTTACCTTATGCATACATCTATTTGAATGATCATTAATATAATGTGTAGTGGTAATAAACATGATACTACGTTAATCCATAACCATATAAATATTTATTATATCAAATATGATCCTTTTATAAAATATTTTAAACTGTTCGTTAATAATATTTCATTATTTTGTGCTTCAATTGAATTTTTTTAATATGGTTTTACATGTAATGTTTCTGTTCCTCTTACATAGATCTTCGTTTAATCATATATAGGGTAAAAAACAGGATGTAAATTTTCATGTTGGAATTCAATATGTAGGAGCACACATATAGCTTTGGAGATAATGAATCCATCATCTTACTAGGTGAATCATTCTAATAACACAATGGAAGGAAAACACAAGTATTAACTGATGTGTACATGATTGGAATCTGTGCGTCAGAGTCTTTTATAAAAAAAAATGTGTGAATTTCTCATCCCTTACATGGGGGCCACTTGAACAGCTATGTCAACAATGCATAGGATATTAGTTTTAATGCTAGAAAAAATTCTATATGAAATAATGTTACACACCAAAGGCGACATCTAACGTTACCTTCCGTAAAAAGACACCACAAAAAAGAATGTGTCTTCCTTGACCATAATTGGGTTCCCACATCACTATGGATTTTATCAATAAATATAATGAAACCCTCGTATTAGGGGTGTCATTTTGGATGATGATTGGTCACTCTGTTTTTTTAAGATCTGTCTTCTGCTACATCATGAATGAATGAAACCCTAAGGGTATAAAAAATTTGAAAAGGGTGCCATCTAGGGCCAAAACATACTTGTCCCAAATTTGTGTAATCAACATCCAAAATTTTTGAAACCATGTTAAGTGTATGCAAAGTCACTTCTTGCAATCAACCATGACCATGTGTGAAAATTCCCAATATTAAGGGAAATCCTTCTTTAAAGGTTCATGGATTTCCATTGTGTTGAAGCACCGTATTTCAATACGATTTTCTTGAAAATAGTATTCATTAGTGAACATAATTCACAAAAACCTCCAATCATGAAAAAAATCATGACCCCTCATGATTTTTTCCATCTCTCTATATATTAAATAACTTTCGATGCCTTTTTCTTCTTAGTATATGTATGATATTGCATTTTTCCATATTAGCATATAAATTTTATCATGGGCCTCATGATTGGAAAATCCTCACAATTGTTACACCATGTAATTTCAAATACCAATCCTCATAGAGAGGTGCATGATCTATGGTTATGTATGCCCAATGAGTAGAGAGTGAGTCCCCCACATCTATTCTGCATGATTTAAAACTACCTTGCACCAATGTCCCCAACACGTGATGCTAAATTCGGACCTTTCCCGTTACAATTAGTATATTATGCTCTGTTTCTGTGGAATGGGATTATCTCTACACCACCTACCCACATAGGGAATGATATCCCCTCACATTGAATTATATTCTCTTCACATGTATTGGAAATCTCCTCAAGTAGCTTCCATGCGTATGTATGATACCATCTATCATTGACACTTCTTTCATGACAACTACATTTGGACAACATTTTTCCCTCTTTTCTCACACCAAGCATTAATCACATGAGCATAGAGTATATTAGTGACCTGGAAATCATCCCAATCACTCCACGGTCTGCTTCCAGGAATAAGCCCTATCCACATACACATATGGCCCTCCTCCATAGGTTTAAAACCCCTACAATTCTGAACTACATGGTATTCGATTCCCAACTAACTACGATATGTAAAATACTATAAATTTTTTTTCTATCCATAAACAAGGTTCTTACATCACTAATAGATGGTGTAATTCATTAAACCCGATAATAACCCTCAATCCTCTTAAAACCCTTAAGACATTGAGAAACCCTAAAAACCATGAAAGGATCATAAAACTTGTTCTAGATGTCCATTTCGGATCCACAACCTATCAAATCCCTGTTTAGGAAATGAGATAAAAAAATTAGATTTAAATTATGTTAAAATCAATGGAATATAATATATTATAGTTTAAAAAATGTCAAGAATCAAAAATGAACATCTAATGACCATTTTTTTTGATATAGGTGTTTTTTTATGCTCCACCACATACCAAATAAAATTCATTGATGAAATCTATGATGCATGGATACTAGTACTATGGTATATGACTTTTTTTATTATTTTTAAACCCCTAAATGCATGATGGTCTCCAAAACAGACTTTTTAGTTAGGGAACCACAATTTCATAAAAATTAATTGAATATAAATTCTGATCAAGAACTGCATTCAGATTATAGAATATATAAAATCTAATATTGTTATTAAATCCACCCTCGTTATTCCACGTGAACCCATTGTCATATTTATTGAAGACAAAAAATTATTTTATTTTCACCATTACTCCTTTTTGTTGACTGTAAATTCTCAAAAATATCAAGTAAATATTTTTCGTAAATACTTTGAAATTTTACGAGTCGGTGGCTTCTGACGACACCAGATTCTAAGGCCCGGTGTGCCCAGAATCAATTTCCATAGTTTAGCTTGGGTACATTCAGTAAATGAACGAGCAGGTTTTTCTATCTTTTGAACCGATGATTGGAATTGAAATATGAGGGCACCGATAAATTCACAACACCGGTAATTTATTAGGGAGACTATTATCGTAGCTGCGTTTGATCGGGAGAAGAAGTTAATATTAGTGGATTAATGAAGAATTGAATAAAAATTATGGAACAATTTTTATTTCATATTTAAGGTGGTTAAATCCTACATGGGGGAGTTGGGGTGGGACCCACAAACTCCTAACTACCCATGTTAGGATAATTGTGATGTGGGGCCCACATGAGCCCAAACTCTTCACATTCCACAACACCATTACCCCTTTGAACTCCCATGTAAATTACATGGAAACCCCCTCTTAAACTTAATAACTCCCTATTATGGAGTAACTCATCCTCTCCCATGTCTCCCTCTTTAATTCATGCCAACACACACCATAATTAATTGAATGAAACTCATTTGTTAATTAATTGAGTTTTTTAATTTGTATTTTTGAAAGCATGGCATGATTAAATAAAATAAGGAGAAGCCTTATTTTATTTTGGGTTAGCAATTGTTGTGTGAGGGAAATTGGGGTAGAACTCTAGAGTTTTTGATGAATTCATCCTCAATGAAGGACGGTTCTTCTCCGACGAAGAACATCGACCCTTCATCGTAGAACAACTCAGTGACCACAGTTATCATCATCTTCTTCCTCCATGACAATAGAGGAGACACCGATGTGGGGAATTCACCAACGATGATGCACCTTAATTATCTCTCCTTCGTGACAAGAGTGGGAATGTCGTTCTTCCTCGGGTGCACACCGAGGATGACGGAAACGACGTCATCTTCCGCAACGCCTGCCGAACGACATCAATTATCGAGGTAGGGGTTAAGTTCAATTTTTATGGATTAAAATTGTGATTTGGTTGTCGTTGACCATCTTTTTTACCTCGTCCATTTTCTATCGCTTTATGCGGAGGGTGAGGGCCGAACGAACACAGCCTGACGAACCTTTATTGACCTTGTTTATTTTATTTATAATTGGAAAGAAAATGTGTAGGAGGCACGATGCCGTCGCACCGTGCTAGGAACATGACAAGGAAGGTCAGCGCCATCGCGCCGGTTGTGTAGGAAGAACCATTGTCCACTACACTGGCCGCTTCGGCAGAAGAACCAGTCAGACCGTCGGCTGGCTGGGTGAAGAGCAGCCACGACACCGGGTGGGCACCGTGCTAGAGGACCGGCCGACACATCGGCCGGCCGGAAAGAGCTGGACGACGGTGCCTGGAGGGCGACGCTCTAGAAGACCAGCGAGCCGCGTGCATAGAAGACCGACCGGTCTAGTAGACTAGTTTGGGGAAGGGTGGCGCTTCCTGGTGCCCTCGTTGCGGAAAACCAGGCCCCCCTGGAACCTGCTCGGCTTCGGCCGAGCCAGCCGGGCCGCGCCAGGCCGGGCCGCGCCAAGCCTCGTCGGGCTGGGCCGAGCCGCGTCGGGCCACACCAAGCCGGGTTGGGTCACGCCAGGCCGGGTCGGGCCGCGCCACTTCGGGTCAGGCCGCGTCTCTTCGGGCTGAGTTGTGTATATTTTCAGACCGGTCTAACACCCCTTCTGGGTCAGACCCGTCAAACTAGGTCAACCCGACCTGTCGGCCCACTGGGCTAAACGGGTCGGGCCTGATCTTCTCTTAAACGTGAATAACTTAAGGAACACATGTCCGATCGATGCGTCGTCTGTGGCACTAGGACTCTTTCTCCAAGATGACCATTTTAAGATATTTTGAGTGTGTTTTGGACAGATTTGGATATCAACCGGTTTAGAAATGAGCGTATTTCTAACCGGGCCCATGGAACGGAAACACCAATATCTATCAAATCGAGTGTCTGATTGACGCACCGTCTATCGCATTAAGTTCCTTTTTACGAGATGTAACCTTGGGATACATCATCTCTAGAATTTGTGATAGATGGCGTATAGACTCTCTTGGCTCGTGGAGCGGGAACCCTAGAGATGGCTGCGACTGCGTCGACGATTACGACTGTACATGGATCCTACGAGGGTTCAGCATTGAGGAAGATTGTACTTGGATCCTCCGTGGGTTTGGCAGCGATGATGACTGTACATGGATCCCACATGGGTTCGACAACGATGGTTATTGTACTAGGATCCTATGTGGGTTCGGCAGCGATGACTTCTATACTTGAATCCTACGTGGGTTCGGCCGGTGAGATGATTCATGGGCTACATCTATCATCTCCACCCCTCTTCATGAGTAGTATACCTGTCTGACATGAGTCTTGAGATTCAATCAATTTCCTCGATATGATTGACTTACATTCCTTTTTGGAATGGGTTGTGCTTTCCTGTGTGGTATGGGTTGTACATGGGCTCTAGAGTTGGAGCCGAACATGAATTGATGACTTAGGTATATGTATGGGAATATACATAAGTAGAGTTGGTTGATACTTCGTGATTTTATCTTTCCTTTGTGGTATATACTTTATGGATTCTGGGAGACCTTCGGGAGTCTCAGGGTCCCTACTGAGTATCGTATACTCACCACTGCACGGGCTATGCGCGCACTACCTTGTGTTGGATGCAGACGATAGACAACACTGATCGATGTGGGGTCTTGTGGAGAGGGACGCTACCTGGAGGTGGACTACTTGGCGGGACGTACACGGAGTAGACGGCCAGACCCAAGGGGATGAAGAGACTATTCATACCCATCCTTCAGGTGGGATATCTGGAGGAAGACTCAGTGGTTGCTGGTTTACTTTACTACAGTTGTTTTTTCATTACTATTGTACTGTACATTCAGTTGGGTTCGTATTCTGGCCCATTTACCTTCCCTTTTATCAGGATTTATGCCTTTGGTGCTAGTCGCCAGCCCCCGGGCTATGGATGGTGGGGTTGGGGTAGTCACGACACGGGCCTTGAGGACGGGTTGTGACAAATTGGTTTCAGTGGAGTTGGTTCTACCGCAGAACATAGGACTCTGATAATTTCTTCCTGTGAAGCAATAGTGTTAAGCATATTGAGTGTGGTTATCAGTCCAAGGATTCCAGTGTTGGTGCGGCAGCCGACATATCCATACACTAGGACCCTGACTTCTGATTTCTGACATAGTGCACGAAAACATTGATTGCCTGTGTGTTTCAAAAATTTTCATAGTGATTACCTTATGTCAGCTCACCAGGTATACTGTATTAACCATGGACCACCTGTTTCTTTTCAGGATGGCCCCACGATGGTAGCCATCGAGGGATCTGAGCCACGTGTGAGATGGAAGCCCACTAAGCTCGAGGTGTCGGTGCAGGGCCCCATTATAGTGGAGGCACCAGCTGTACCTCTACCCATTGGGACACCAATACCACCATCCCCAGTAGTGGAGAGTGCACGCCACCTGAGTGCACTTCACGAGTTTCAGTGAAAGAGGCCGCCTTGGTTCCATGGAGAAACAAACCCTCAGACACTAGAGGATTGGATGGAGGCTATCGTCTGAGTCTTCAGATTTGTAGGGACACCAGCAGATCTTATGGTGATTCTTGCGGTGAGTCTCCTGCACACAGTAGCATGTCGATGGTGAAACCTGATGCTCCAGGTGCACGGCGAGGCATCACTACTCTGGAAGGAATTTGAGAGCCTCTTCTACTCAAAGTTTGTTCCAGCCACCCTCTATTCGTTGCGCACCCTAGAGTTACTATAGCTGCGGAAGGGTAGCGTGACAGTAGCCCAGTACTCAACGAGATTTACCGACCTCTCACGCTACTCCACAGACATGGTGCGAGACCCATTCGTCCATGCTCAGACCATCGAGCAGGGACTGAGGCACTAGATCAGGGCTTCGATGATCTCTCTCACCATTCCGAAGCAGGAAGGAGTACTGGAGCGAGCCCTTCTTTTGGAGAGCTTCCATGCTGAGCCTACACTAGCAGTGAGGCCTAATGTAGGGTGATATGTAGCGGAGTTTTCTGTAGCCGGTAGTACACATATGTCACAGAGGTCCAAGAGGACCAAGCCATCAGTTGGACGACCTTAGGATACTGGTTTGGAGGTGTGGGGCCCACAAAGTAGAGCCAATCATACGAGAGGCAGATAGTGCTATGCATGTGGTGGGCAGGGCCACATGGCTCGTGACTGCCCGACCCACCATGCATATGAGTTGCAGATGATTGAGGGACCACCCAGTCAGAGGCATAGGTTCAACCATGGTGGTCCGTAGGGATCAAGCAGACGAGGCAGAGGAGCTAACTGAGCAGCAAGTGGTGGGAGACGCTTTGATGATCTACCACCACCACCACTTTGAGGTCCACCTCGACCACATGGAGCTGGAAGACATAGGAAGGATCAAATTTAGGCACTAGATGATTACGACCACGGAACACCTGAGATGATTCTAGGTACTATCTGTGTCTATTGCACCCTTGTTAAAGTTCTTATAGACACATGAGTGTGTCATTATTTTAATGTCGATGCCCTTGCTCGGAGCTCGGAGATTCCGACAGAGTCGGTGGCTTGATCCATACGGCTAGAGACTCCTACGAGGGCATTCTCGACTGTTACACACCAGTTCTGGTAGTGTGAGCATAATCTATGAGGCAAGAGCTTGGGTTGGGATCTTCTTGTAGTGGAGTCGAGGCCTTACGACGTCATCTTGGGAATGAATTGGTTATTTACAGGCCATGCTCAGATCGACTGTATTAGGCGCAATGTGTGGTGTGTTCGTACAGATGAGAGCATGCTCACCTTCACCAGTGAGAAGGGAGACATTGTAGCATAGGATGGACTTACAAAGAGGATAGGGCAGCCAATCACACATCAGTTGGCTAGTCTCATTCTCGGAGCAGTTGATGCGCGGAGTCCAAGTTTTCATGTTATGGTAGATCAGTTTTCAGACATTTTTCGTGACGATGTTCCAGGGCTACCTCCTCATAGAAAGGTAGACTTCTACATTGAACTATGCCATGGGACAACCCCGATATCTATGCCAACATATCGGATGGCTCCCGCTGAACTTTTGAGCTTCGAGTACATCTGGAGGACTTGCAGGGAAAGGGATTCATCTTACCTAGTGTTTCACCCTGGGCTTCTCTGATTTTATTCTCCAAGATGGCGGATGAGAGCATAAGACTATGTGTCGACTACCATCACCTAAATCAGGTGACCATAATGAATAAGTATCCACTCCTGTGGATTGATGACCTCTTAGATAAGCTCAAGGGGGCATGACAGTTCTTGTAGATAGACCTCAGGTCAGGCTATCATCAGCTCAGATTTCGAGACCAAGATGTGCAGAAGATGGCCATCCGGTGTCGGTATGTCCACTATGAGTTCTTGGTTATTCCTTTCGGTGTAACCAACACTCAAGCAGTGTTCACGAGTCTCATGAATAGGATATTCCTTCCCTACTTCGATCGATTTGTCATAGTCTTCATCGACGACATATGGATTTACTCGACTACTAAGGAGGAACATGCCTACCACTTATGGGTTGTATGGATACACTCCGAGAGAACCAACATTATGTTAAACACTCAAAGTGCTAGTTCTGGATTCGAGAGTTTCAGTTCTTGGGGCACGTCATCTCTGAGGCGGGAGTTGCAGTGGATCCTGCGAAGATCGAGGCAGTACTAGCTTTGGAGCCACCTAGGAGCGTGTTGGAGGTGCGGAGTTTCATAGGTCCAGTTGGGTACTATCTGAGATTTGTGCCAGACTTCTACAGAGTTGCAGCACCACTTTCATCTTTGACGAAGAAGGGGAAACCATTTGTGTGGTCCGATTGATGTCAGCAGAGCTTCCAGGAGTTGAGACAGAGATTGACCAGGGCACCCATCTTGAGGTTTCAAGAGGAGGGCGTAGGGTTCGTAGTTTATAGTGATGCATCAGGGGACGAACATGGGTGTGTCCTAATTCAGGAGCGGGAGGTGATTACTTATGGTTCACGATAGTTGAGGCAGCACGAGCAGAACTACGCTACCAATGACCAGGAGTTAGTAGCAGTGGTCTTCGCCTTGAAGATGTGGTGGCACTATCTTATAGGCGAGCGCTTTATAGTTTATTCTGACCACTAGAGTCTTAGGTACATCTTCTCACAGAAGGACCTTATTCTAAGATAGCGTCAACGGCTCGACTTCATCCAGGACTATGACTTTGAGAAATTCCATACTCCATGGAAGGGGAATGTAGTAAATGATGCTGTCAGTAGAAGATCAGACATTAAGATACTTGGAGAGGCGACGAAGCAGCAAGCCGGATTACAGATATCCTTCGTGGATAGAGTTTGATAATCCTTTATACAGTCACTCACAGACACTCCTCCACTACTTCAGTAGGTCAGAGTGGATCAGTGTGGGGACATTGACTGTGAGACGCGATGTGCATAGATATCCACATGACAGGCACCTAATGGATTTTCTGTAGGAGGAGAGCATATCATCCTCCTCAGGGGACACACCATGGTACCAGTTGCATTACCAGAGGAGGTGCTCATGGAGTTTCACTCTTCCCCAATGGAGGACCATCCATTAGTAGCAAAGATGTAACAGGATCTCAGATGATAGAACTGATGGCTGGGTATGAAGGAATATGTGGTAGAGTTCGTCTCTCGATGCCTCACCTACCAGCAGGTGAAGGGTGAGCACCATATACAGGCAGGCTAGGGGCATCACTTAGAGGTCCCTGAGTGGAAGTGGGATGGGATATCTATGGATTTAGTGATGGGTCTCTCTCGAACTTCCAAAGGACACGACTCCATCTGGGTGATTGTTGACCGACTCACAAAGCTGGCCCACTTCCTACCTATCAGAGACCAGGTATCAGTGGAGATTTTGGGATGCCTATACGTTTAGGAGATCGTACGACATCATGGTGTTCCATCGTCTATCGTCTCCGATCAAGATGGTCTCGTTACTTCTTGGCTTTGGAAGGGGTTGCAGGAGGCATTTCGGATGCAAATACGCCTGAGCACCGCCTTCCATCCTCAGACGGATGGCCAGAAAGAGATGACCATTCAATCACTCGAGGAAACGCTCTGTGCATGTGTTCTTGACTTTGGTTGCAGCTGGGAGGATCAGCTACCATTTCTGTAGTTTGCATACAACAATAGCTACGAGTCCACCATCAAGAAGGCACCATACGAGGCATTGTACGGGCGACCATGTAGATCACCTATGTGTTGGACAGGCCCTGGGGAATCAGCACTTGTAAGACCAAAGATGGACCAGGCTACGAAGGTGAAGGTGAAGATCATCCAGGAGCAGATGAGGACTACACAGAGCAGACAGATGTCCTATGCTGATAGGAGGTGGAGGCCACTGGAGTTCGAGGATGGCGACCACGTTTTTTTATAGGTCTGACTTCAACGTGGATTTTAGAGATTTGGCCAGGGTGGTAAGTTATATCTGTGCATTGTCGGACCATCCCAGGTTCTCCATAGGGTTGGCGAGGTGGATGATCACCTGGCCCATCCACCTCAGTTGTACCGGGTGCATGATGTCATCCACGTATCTCAGCTGAGGAGATACGTGCACAACTCGACGCATATCAGTGATCACGAGGAGCTGGACATCGATGATGGGGATACATTTCTAGTGGACATAGTGGTGATCGAGGATCGACAGGATCAGGTCCTACGTGGTTGGTCGATTCCACTTGTGCGCCTTTTTTGGCATCACTGGAACCTCATGGATAGCACATGGGAGGGGGAGGCTCAGATACATGCACAATACCATCATTTGATTCCCTAATTTCTGGTGTAGATTTACGGGGTTGTAAGGCCCTGAGGTGGGACTAATGTAAAATCCCGGAAATTTCAAGGAAATTTTTTCATAAATATTATAGTATTTTACGAGTCTGTGGCTTCTGATGTAACCTGATTCTGAGGCCCAGTGTTCCCAGAATCAATTTTTGAAGTTTAGCTCGGGTACATTCCGTAAACGAATGAGCGGGATTTTCTATCTTTTGAACCATTTCTCGGAATTAAAATCTGAGGGAACCGATTAATTCTCAACGCCGATAATTTCTCAAGGGGGTCTTTACCATAGTTGCGTTTGTTCGGGAGAAGAATTTAATATTTGTGGATTAATTAAGAATTGAATAAAAATTGTGGAACAATTTTTATTTCATATCTAAGGTTGTTAAATCCTACATGGGGGAGTTGGTGTGGGACCCAAAAGCTCCTAACTACCCATGTAAGGATAATTGTGAGTTGGGGCCCACACGAGCCCCAACTCTTCACATTCCATAACACCTTAACCCCTTTGAACTATCATGTTAATTACATGGAAACCCCCTCTCAAACTTGTTAACATCCTTTTATTGAGTAACCCTTACTCTCCCATGTCTCTTTATTTAATTCATGCCAACACACACCATAATTAATTGATTGAAACTCATTAATTGATTAATTTAATGTTTGAATTTGTATTTTTGAATACATGGCATGATTAAATAAAATAAGGAGAAGCCTTAATTTATTTTGGGTTGGAAATTGTTGTGTGAGGGAAATTGGGGGAGAACTCTAGAGTTCTTGAAGAATTCATCCTCAATGAAGGACGGTTCTTCTCCGACGAAGAACATCGACCCTTCATCATAGAACAACTCGGTGATGACGGTTCTCATCCTCTTCTTCCTCCGCGACAAGAGAGGAGACAATGATGTGGGGAATTCTCCAATGACGACGCATGTTAGTTAACTTTCTTTTTTGACAAGAGAGGGAACGTCATTCTTCCTCAGGTGCATAATGATGACGACGGAAACGACACCATCTTCCACAATGCCCGGTGAACGAAATCAATTATGAAGGTAGGGGTTAAGTTCAATTTTAATGGATTAAATTTGTGCTTTCGTTGTCGTTGATCATGTTGTTTAACTCGTCCATTTTCTATCGCTTTATTGGGAGGGAATGGGACGAACGAACACGGCCCGACGACCCTCCGTTGAACTTTTTAATTTTATTTTTAATTGGAAAGCAAAGGCAGTGGAGGAACGACTTCGTCGCGCCGTGACGGGAACACGACAAGGGAGTCCGGCGTTGTCGCGCTGGTTGTGCGGGAAGAACCACAAACCCGCTACAAGAGCCGCTTTGGCGGAAGGACCGGCCGGCCGGCCGAAGGGAAGCTGCGGCACCCGGAGGGAGCCAAGCTAGACGACTGGCCGGACCGTCGGCCGGCCGGGCAGAGCTGGACCGCGAAGCTAGGGGGGCGCCGCGCTGGATGACCTGCGACCCACCCATGCGGGCCACATGCGTAGAAGACTGGCCAGTTTGGGGATGGGTGGCACCTCCGGTGCGGAAACCCCCCCCCCCCCCCCTAGAACCCGCTCGGCTTCAGCAGTGCTGCTTGGCCAACTGGCTGAGCCACCCCTGCCGCCCCAGGCCGGGACGGGCTGCGCCGAGCCGGGCCGCGTCAGGCCTGGTCGAGCCGCGCCTCGCCGAGCCGAGCCGTGCCACTTCGGGAGGGGCCGCATCTCTTTAGGCTGAGTTGTGTAGTTCTTTGGACCGATCTGACACCCCTTCTGGGTCGGACATTTCAAACTGGGTCAACCCGACCCGTCTGCCCACTGGGCTAAACAGGTCGGCCCGATATTCACTTAAACGTGAATAACTTAAGGAACGCACGTCTGATCGACGTGTCGTCTGCAGCACTGGGACTCTTTCGACGAGAAGGTCCATTTGCGATGCTCTGAGTGAGTTTTGGGAAGATTTGGATATCGACCGGGTTAGAAATGAGTGTATTTCTAACCGGGCCCCTAGAACAGAAACACCAGTATCTCTCATACATGGCGTCCGATTGACGCACCATCTGTCGCGTTGAGTTCCTTTTGATGAGATGGAACATTGGGATACATCAAATCTGGACATTGTGACAGTTGTTGTATCGACCCTCTTGGATCGTGGAGTGGACCCACCAAGAATCGAGCGTGCTGTGTAGAGACCCAAAGCTTGAAATACATGGACATTAAATAACTTTTGCAGAATACTTGTTACATAACGAAAACAAACACACAAGGACCATAATATTTTAGTGTCTTTGGAAACTCGGAAGACAATCTTCTAATCGTGGTGAAAGATCTTCAACATCTCCCATAAAGATCACCCCGTTTTGTTTTCTATCCTAAAACCTTTCTTTAAATCCTAGGGAAATGAAAACATATAAAGGTTGAGCTGAAATTACAGTAAGGGTAAGCATAGAGAACATAATACAATCCATAAACATTTGAATGAAAAAACATGAACATAAAATCTAAACATCAAAATCATGAGCAACAACATAAATCTTGGAAGTACACAAAGCATAGATCATAAAGGAAAATTTGTCATGATAAACTAGCATGGTAATAAAACATGTAATTGTGGCATCCATTGAGCAAATGTTATTAT
The DNA here is from genome assembly GCA_963277665.1 of Viscum album. NCBI lineage: Eukaryota > Viridiplantae > Streptophyta > Magnoliopsida > Santalales > Viscaceae > Viscum > Viscum album. The sequence goes on from OY728159.1 coordinate 1,873,196,402, forward strand.
TTCCATAATAGCCAAGGCATTGCTTCCAAGACCATCTTAGTGGAAAAAGTGGCATTCTGAATCGAGTTCACTCCTCGTTCCAGTCCTGTAACACTGAACCATATTAACTTACCATTCCATCCTTGTCAATCTCATGAGATAAAAATATCTACCCAATGCATTGGAGGGAGATATAGGTCCCACCAATATCATAATGAAATCATTCTTACTTGTGCCACAAAATAAACATACATCATTCATAATAACCCAATTAATGAAATGGGTTTCATAAACATCATCCCATTATCACATAATCCAAATAAAATAAAGGGATATCATTTCATAATAAGAAAAATGAAACCATGTAAATAATAGAGACGTTATACTTGAAACATACACATATGAAATAATATCATCATAAATGTAAAATGGTTTTGATAAAACACTTGAAATGAATTCTTGAGGAAAATATCCATTCTTCTTCAAAATCATTTTCTTTTCAGAAAATTCCATGCAATTTTAATAGGAAAGTATTTTGTTGAAAATAGTCATAAAATCATGTAGAGTATGCTTTATGAAAATGAGGAGTTATGAAACCATAAAAATCCGTTCATTCCGTATTAGTTAAAAATTACATTCTTCTCGTACTTTTGTTGGAAAAGTCAAAAAGCACCTCGTATGGTAAACAAAAGAAAGATTCCTTCCATTCGATGTGGTAAATGTAAAAAAGGGTAAGAATGACTTTAAAAATACATGAAAGAAATGTAAAAATTTTTAATGAAAACATTTTGAAAACATATGGACATGGATGATAAACATAACCCCAATAAATACTTACGAATAAACAATCTCGGATCAGTACGAAATTGGAAAAGGTATCCCATACCTTATTTCTGATATGCCTTGTATGTATCCGAACCTCTAGTATAATGATTTAAATAATTTTATTGACTTATTAAAGAATCATATTCATTGTTATTATATCATATATAGTTTACTTATGACTTTACATTACCCGTTCTTTTGTAAATTTGATGTAAAAGAAGCGATTTCGGTAAAATCGTTTCATTTATTGTACGTGTTTTGACTTGTTGTTCGTGATATTATTACCTATATCCTAATTTAATTAATTCCATAATGTAATAAATGATTTATATATAATATATATTCATCATATACATATATATATATATAATAGATCGTTAAATGGAATGAAATACACCGTTCATGGAGACAGTAGGCCTTACGTACACATGAACGCCGTTTTCATTTCCATATTGAATTGAATGGAATTAAGTAGATGAATGACATATATATATATATACATAAATCCAGTATCATTATTATTTCATATATTTCATTATTTTTCATTATATATACTTTATAATCATTCATGAATGGTTAACATGGAGAATGAATCTCATCACGTCGTGGAGATATTAGTCCGTACGTACGCACGGGCGATGAGATAATTACCATGATCGTGGAATTGTATTGATGTAGAGACCCGAAGCTTGACGTACATGGAAATTGCATTACATTTTCAGAATACTTAATACATAACAAAAACACACATAGAAGGACATTAATAGTTTAGTGTCTTTGGAAACTTGTAACGTAATCTTCTAATTGTGGTGAATGATCATCAGCATCTCCCATAAAGATATTCCCCCTTATTTTTTCTTACCTAAAACCATTTTTTATATCCTGGGGAAAAGAAAACATAAAAAGGGTGAGCTCAAATTCACATTAAGGTTATGCGTGGATAAAATAAAACATTACATATACATTTGAACTTAAAAACATGAACGTAATGTTTAAACATCAAAATCTTGATCAACGACATAAAACCTGGAAGTACATAAGGCATAGATCATAATGGAACATAAATCATCATAAAATTTCATTAGAATAAAACACGTAATTGTGGCATCCATTAAGAACATGTTATGATTTCCATAGGAGCCAAGGCATTGCTTCCAAGACCATCTTAGTGGACAAAGTCCCTTTATGAATCGAGATCACTCCTCATTTCAGTCCTGTAATACCGAACCGGATTAACTTACCGTTCGAGCCATGTCTATCTCATGACATATAAATCTTTACCCAATGAATTTTAGGGAGATATAGGTCCCACCCATCTCATAATTAAATCATTCTTACTTGTGCCACAAAATGAACTTAAAACATTTAGCATAACCCAAAGAATAAAACGGGTTTCATAAACATCATCCCATCATTTCATAATCCATATAAAACAAATGGAAATTTCATTATAAGAAAAGTGAACCATGTAAATCATAGAGAAATTAAACTTGAAACATACACATATAAAATAATGTCATCTTAGGTGGAAAATAGTTTTGATAAAACATTTGAAATGATTTCTTGAAAAAAATAACCTTTCTTCGTCAAAATCATTTTGTTTTAAAAAAAATTCCATGCACTTTTAAAATAAAAGTATTTTGTTGAAAATAGTTATAAAATCATGTATAGTAATCTTCATGAAAATGAGGTGTTATGAGACCGTAAAAATCCGTTCACGCCGTATAAGTTAAAAATAGCATTCTCCTCGTACTTTTGTCGGAAAAGTCAAAAAAATACGTCGTAACATAAACCAAAGAAAGATTCTTTACATACCATGTAGTAAAAGTAAAAATATGGGTAAATGGACTATAAGCATACATGAAAAAAGTTTTTTAAAACATGGACATGGATGATATAAATAACCGCAGTAAATACTTACGAATAAGCAATCTCGGAAACAAATGAGATTAGCAAAATTATCCCTTACCTTAGGTCTGATATGCTTCATACGTATCCAAACCTCCTGTATAATGATTTAAAAAATGTTGTTGACTTATTCCAGAATCATAATTATTGTTATGATATCATTTATGGTCATATTCTTAGCTGCTTAGTAGTAATATTTCATTGCTACTTGTTATTCGGGTGTTTATAACTTTTTGTTCTTATGCATTTTTTGTTGAATAAATTCATATTCTTATATTTAGGTTATAGATACATAATTTCCATAATGGTATTAATGTACTATATATCATATTTATTCATTCAATTCATTTATATAATAATTATTCAATGAAGATCATGTAGAACGAATCGCATCACATCATGGAGACGGTATTCCGTACGTACGCACGAGCGATGATATCGTTCCCATGATCGTGGAATTGTATTGGAGTGTATGTATACTATTTCAAAATCAATATCACTTTAAAATAATCATATATTGTTATTATTTACACCATTATACCCATCAACGTAAGGTGGTGGTGGAAAATAGATTACACCACATCGTGGAGACTGTATTCCGTACGTACGCACGAGCGGTGATTTCGTTTTCCATAGGATGGATAGATGGTGAAATAGGGTTGTTTCATACATATAATAACATATCAGTATATGAGTGATACTGATGTTATTACTTAATAATGAAACAACTAAACAAGAAGAAGTTTAAGAAGAAATAATTTGGAAAGGATCGGTAATGGATATTACCTCTTTTTTTGACACGCCTCTTCTTAACCTCTTCTTAGGGCACTAGGGTTGGAATTTTAAGAAGACCATAACCTATAGGATGATTCTAGGGAAGTGGATAAGATAATTGGTCAGTGTTTGCCCGAACTTTAAGGCTCAAAGTGGTGTGTGGAAGAGAGGGAGGAGGTGCCCTTTTATAAGGGAGGAGAGGTGCACCTTTGGAATTCTTAAAAATATTAATTTATAATAAATCCAACCCCACATAAAAACCTCCAAAAATGACTCATATTATAAGCTTAGATGAAATCGGGTTGTAATATCATCATCCAATAAAATTTAGACATTTTTTCATCTTATTTTAAGCCATATCATTTTTGATTTATCCTTATTTAATCTATTTAAGTTTATTTGTGGTAATAAAATTCTAAATTCTAAATTATTTTAAATAATTACTTATTTGTTGAGATTTTTCCATAATTTGTTACTTTATAACATTATAGACCATATAAAAATAAATTTAAAATTTTTAACTATTTTTGTGCTTTTTAAACAATTTTGTAAGATGTTATTTTTATAAAATAACAATAGTGTCAATTTTGACACAATTCATTTATTTGATTTTAAATAAAATATATACAGAAGATATGTTCAAACAAAAAGCTTTAGTAGATTCATAAAAGGTAATTTATTTCTATAAAATTAGTGGATCACCTTAAATAGTTCATATAATATTTATTTAATTATTTTTAAAACCATTTATTTGGTTTATCTCTTAATAAAATAATTACTACAACATTTTTATATAATTATTTAATATACTTATTTGTTGCATAAAAATTAAAAATAAAATCCTATGATTAAGATAAATCTATTACCTTTTAAAATAATTTTTTTACTCGAATTTATCATTTTATAATCACACTATTTAAATTGTTATATTTATTAAATTATGAAGGTGACAACTTTGGCATCATTTAATATAAAATATTATAAGTGTCATAATCACTTTTATAATGCTCTAAATGGTTATATATTAGGTCATTGGATTATTAAGTTGTATATATACACTACCTATAAGTTTTGGTCAGGTTTTTGGGCCTTTTAATGGGTATTATTATTTCAATAAAAACTATATTACTTATTTTTCACTTATTAAATAATTTCTATATCATTAATGTATCACCATTAATGCCAATTATTTAATCCCTAAAAATTCTAAATAAATTATCATGATTTATATAATTTTATTAGGTTTATGTAGACTATTCATGTTCTAAGTTTTATGATGTTTATCACTAAATTAAAATTATTATACTTATAAGATTGAAGAGAGTGACATGTTGTCACTTTCATTGGTTTCAATAATAATTAAAATCTTTTCATGGTAAAAAGTCCATAAAATGAATCTAATCCTACCCTTAGGTTATATGGGTCTACTTTTAGCCATACAATAGAATTTTTTCATGTGTTATGGTAATTTTATAATATTATATTTACCCATAATTACCTGATTTGTCTTTAACTATGGTAAATAAAATTTACCGTAGTTAATATTCATAATTCCAAAAAAGAATTGCTTACTAACATAATTTGGACCCACTGATTCCAAATATGGAATCCATTTTTCCAAATTAAATACACAAAAGTTTCAGAAATTAAATTAAAATTTAATCATGTTGTTGAAAGAAAACGGGGTTTTCTTTAAAACATTACAAAAGATTGAATTGATTTATCCTACGAATTTAATGTAAAATCAATGCTAATGACATAAATTATATCAAATAGTAATGATATATTATATTTATACTTTAAAACCATTCAATATTATAATTTAACCACAAAAATTATTGAGTTGAAAAAAGTTGTTTTTAATTAAAATATACCGTGTTTTTACTATTCATCAAAATAAGAAAGTTACCAGAATAATATGAAAAATTTATCCAAAGTAAATTTTTATCTCTTTATTTCAAAGAAGAATCTTATTTTGTCAAATTGAACTTACAAACATGTTAAAAACTATATTTAATGTGGGTGCGCCATCAAAAGGTGGCAAAACTGCCTTTTTTGAAAAATAATTATTTTACCCGAAAAATATATATTGTTCTTATACCATGTTCTAGAAAATGTTTAAGATGAATAATAATGTTATAAAATTCAAAATTTATTTAATACTATTCATAATGGCTAGTTCATAATAATATATCGTTGTTTAGTAAAACCCGGTATTGCGTACAACACACGCTATCGGGGAAGGTCACGATTGTATGTAATGAAACCCAAGTTAGGGTTGTGTGTTGTGCAAGAATCCTTAGTTGTTTTGTATAACAGAATCCAACCATATTTCATTTTTACATTGAATATATATATATATATATATATACTCAATGTTGCGTAGAATAACTATTATCAAAATTGCATGTAACACGATCCAAGAATAGTGTTGCGTATACTGCAAACTAATACAGTGTTGTGTATAGTGGAAGGTAATCTTGGTGTATCATACAACACAAGAAATTAAGGAAATTAAAATAATATTTTTCATAAAATATCGGGGTGTTACATTCTACCCCCCTTAAAATGAATTTCGCCCTCGATATTCGTCGGGTTTATAAATGGTTTACTACTCAAAAGTTTGTTTAATAGAAACCCACATCGTAAAAAGGAATACCAAAACATGGCTTTAAAAACTAAAGTATGAAATGTAATGGTTACCCAAATTAACTCATCACTAGGTTTTCACGTAGGAGAACATAGGTGAAAATATGGATATGGAAGAAAAATCTAACCATCAAGTTCTGATGGAGAGTGGTAGAGAACATGGCTATGAAAAAGCCAACAATCACAAAGATATATATTTGTGATGATCTAAGGTACCATCTGATTCATCGGATATAAGGGAACTAGGACAACATTTTTTGTTTTCAAGATCATTTCCCTAAAGATGATGAATTAAAATAAATACTTACATGATTTTGGTACAATCTCACTATTTTTCGTAAATTGAACAATTTCCACTTCATCCCTTAATGAAATGTAGTTGAATTTGTTATTAGTGATGTGTTAGCAGATCATGTGATAGAATTATGGGTCATTCCATCTCTTTCAAAGAAAAGGTTTACAAAAGTTATAAGTCCATCATATGGTTATATTAATCGTATATAGTTCCAAAAATGAACTTATACTACATATATCATACCGCTTAATAAAATAAAACTACTTTCTACTAACCAGGGACTTCCTGTAGGCCAGTGGTAGGCGATAAAGGCCAGTCTCACTTCAGTTGTGGGTTCGATTCCCATAGCCTTGTCTGACGCAATGGGATATCGCCCATCCTGCAGGTTGTCCCTTTTCTGAAACTACTTTACTATAACATCCCATTAATAATATCGAAAAAAGTTCTATCTTTAAACAATTCTATCTTATGTCCAACATAATCCATTCCAATCTTTATCTAAAATACTCCGGTCCAAGCTCATAGTATAAAGAAAACCAACCATCATTTATCCCCCATTATCTTGTTGTTCACATTCCAATCATGTGAATACCTTAATCTTGTATTCTCTTGAAAAATGAATACCCATTAAACCTTAGTGAAAACATGAATGCTGTCAAAAGTTAACTCATTCCACATACCAAAATCCTCAAAATTCTATATACTCAAACCATGATATCACTTAGTCCTTATATCAATCAATGAGCTCATGAGTATTATCAAACATATTAGATTCTCTTTATCCCTTCCTTATGTGCATATCACCTGCTTTCCAAAAATATTTCAATCACTTTTCATGGTTAATAATGTCATATTCTTATAGAAAACCACAATGGACCTATACATAGGTATTCCAATATACCATAAAAGTACCTCAATAATATTATTCTTGAATACCAATACATAAACAAATCAAACCATCATCTTCAATGATTGTCCTGGAATAAGTCCTTCCTTAATTTAGAAGTAACGTTTTCGGTCAGGGCATTGAGTTGGGTGATGCCCATGTTCTCCACAAATAAGACATTGAACTCCATAACAGTCTGTCACTCTATGTCCCTTTTCTCCACACAGATAACATTTGTCCCTCCATTTGAGTTATTCCTCAAGGTTCTTCTTCCCTTCATTAGAAATCTCAATCTTCCTTTCGTTATGCTCCTCAACATGCGAACATGCATAAAAGTCTATCTTCCTCTTATTTGATGAATTAGGCATACCACTAAATTTAACATTGTTAATCATATATCGCGATGACTGATTTGGCATAATCACAATATCGTTCTCTCTAGGCATTACGCAATTTTGTTTCTCATAGTCACCAATGTGTCCATTGGATTCAATGCTAACCGAATTCGTTTTGGTTCCCTCCATTGACTAAAACACCAAAAGAATTCTGTGAGAGGAAAAAATCATACAAGGAAAATAACATAATCAAGGGGGAGTACCTTCAACATCTAACATCCTAGGTTTAATTCTAATATAGTTACCGTAATTCTAGGACTATAACCTATACTTATACTTAACCTTAGGGACATCTCTAGACATACCTTAGAAATATATCTAGGGATCTCACTAATGTTCTCACATCCTAGTTTCCAAAGGTTGACTAAAACATTCCTCTGATACCAACTATAGAGACCTGAAGCTTGACGTACATGGACATTACATTACTTTTGTAGAATACTTAATACATAAAAAAACACACACACAAGGACCGTATTTGTTTAGTGTCTTTGAAAACATGGAATGTAATCTTCTAATCGTGGCGAAAGATGTTCAACATCTCCCATAAAGATCTTCCCCCTTATTTTTTCTTACCTAAAACCATTCTTTATATCCTGGGAAAAGAAAACATAAAAAGGGTGAGCTCAAATTCTCAGTAAGGGTATGCATGGATAAAATAAAACATACCATATACATTTGAACTTAAACACATGAACATAATGTTTAAAAATCAAAATCTTGAGCAACGACTTAAAACATGGAAGTACATAAGGAATAGATCGTAATGGAACATAAATCATGAAATCATGGAATGGGAATCAAACATGTAATTGTGGAATCCATTAAGCACATGCTATGATCTCTATAGTAGCCAAGGCATTGCTTCCAAGACCATCATAGGGGACAAAGTCCCTTTCTGAATCGAGTTCACTCCTCATTTCAGTTTTGTAATACTGAATCGGATTAACTTACCGTTCCAGACATGTCTATATAATGAGATATAAATCTTCACCCAATGCATTGGAGGGAGATATATGTCCCACCCATCTCATAATGAAATCATTCTTACTTGTGCCACAAAATAAACTTAAAACATTCATCATAACCCAAAGAATAAAATGGGTTTCATAAACATCATCGCATAATTTCATAATCCATATAAAACAAATGGAAATTTAATTATAAAAAAAGTGAACCATGTAAATCATAGAGGCATTAAACTTGAAATACAAACATATCAAATAATTTCATCTTAGATTGAAAATTGTTTTGATAAAACTTTTGAAATGAATTCTTGAGGAAAATATCCATTATTCATTAAAATCATTTTGTTTTCAAAAAATTCCATGCACATTTAAAATAAAAGTATTTTGTTGAAAATAGTTATAAAATAATGTAGAGTGAACTTCATGAAAATGAGGTATTATGAAACCGTAAAAATCCATTCACACTGTATAAGTTAAAAATAACATTCTCCTCTTACTTTTGTCGAAAAAGTCAAAAAAATACCTCGTAACATAAACAAAAGTAAGATTCCTTACATAACATGTATTAAAAGTCAAAATATGGGTAAAAATGAATTTAAACATTCTTGAAAACAATTTTTTAAAACATGGGCATGGATGATATAAATAACCCCAGTAAATACTTATAAATAAGAAATCTCATATAAAAATGAGATTTGCAAAATTATCCCTTACCATAGGTCCGATATGCTTCGTACATATCCAAAACACATGTATAATGATCTAAATAATGTTATTGGTTTATTACAGAATCATAATTATTCTTATGATATCATATATGGTCATATTATAAGCTTCTTAGTAGTAATATTTAATTGCTACTTGTTATTCGGGTGTTTAAAACTTTTTGTTCTTATGCGTGTTTTGTCGAATAAATTCTTATTCTTATATTTGGGTTATAGATACATCAATTCCATAATGGTATTAATGTAGTATATATCATATTTATTCATTCAATTCATTTATATAATCATTATGCAATGAAGATTATGTATAACAAATCGCATCACATCGTGGAGACGGTATTCTGTACGTACGCACGAGCGATGATATCATTCCCAGGATCCTGGAATTATATTGGAGTGTATGTATACTATTTCAGAATCAATATCACTTTAAAATAATCATATATAGTTATTATTTACACCATTATACCCATACATGTAAGGTGGTGGTGGAAAATAGATTACACCACAGCGTGGAGACGGTATTCCGTACGTACGCACGCGCTGTGATTTCGGTTTCCGTAGGATGGATAGATGGTGAAATAGGGTTGTTTCATACTTATAATAACATATCAGTATATGAGTCATACTGATGTTATTACTTCATAATGAAACAACTAAAGAATCAGATGTTTAAGAAGAAAGAATTTGGAAAGGATCGGTAATGGATATTACCTCTTTTTTTTTGACGCGCCTCTTCTTAACCTCCTCTTAGGGCACTAGGGTTGGTCTTTCAAGAAGACCAGAACCTCTAGGATGATTCTAGGGAAGTGGAAAAGAGAATTGGTCAGGGTTTGGCCGATATTGAAGGCACAAAGTGGTGTGTGGAAGAGAGGGAGGAGGTGCCCTTTTATAAGGGAGGAGAGGGGAACCTTTGGAATTCTTAAAAATATTAATTTATAATAAATCTAACCCCACTTAAAAACCTCCAAAAATGTCTCATATTCGAATATTAGATGATATAGGGTTGTAATCTCATCATCCAATCAAATTTAGACATGTTTGGATCTTATTTTAAACCATATCATTTTTATTTATCCTTATTTAATCTATTTAAGTTTATTTGTGGTAATAAAATTTTAAATTTTAAATTATGACAAATAATTACTTATTTGTTGTGAATTTTCCATAATTGGTTACTTTATAACATTATAGACCATATAAATTTAAAATTATAATTTTTTATTTTTTTTGTGATTTTTAAACAATTTTATAAGATGTTATTTTTATAAAATAACAATAGTGTCAATTTTGACACTATTTATTTATTTGAATTTAAATAAAATATTTACAGATGATATGTTCGAAATAAAATCTTTAATAGATTCATAAAAGGTCATATGTATCTATAAAATTAGTGGATCACATTAAATAGTTCATATAGTATTTATTTTATTATTTTTGAAACCATTTATTTTGTTTATCTCTTAATAAAATAATTACTACAACATTTGTATATAATTATTTAATATACTGATTTTGAATAAAACTTAAAAATAAAATATTATGATTAAGATAAATATATTAAATTTTAAAATAATACTTTTACTCGAATTTATCATCATAAAATCACAATATTTAAATTTTTATATTTATTAAATTATGAAGGTGACAACTTTTGCATCATTTAAAATAAAATACTATAAGTGTCATAATCACTTGTATAAGGCTCCAAACGGTTATATATTTGGTCATTGGATTATTAAGGTGTATATATACACTACCAATAAGTTTTGGTCAGGTTTTTGGGCCTTTTAATGGGTATTATTATTTCAATAAAAACTATATTACTTATTTTTCACTTAATAAATAATTTCTGTATCATTAATGTATCACCATTAATGCCAATTATTTAATCCCTAAAAATTCTAAATAAATTATCATGATGTAGATAAATTTATTAGATTTTTGGAGACTATTCATGTTCGATGTTTTATGATGTTTATCACAATCTTTAAATTATTATACTTATAAGATTTAAGAGAGTGACATGTTGTCACTTTCTTTGGTTTTAATAACAATTAAATTATTTTCATGGTCAAAAGTCCATAAAATGAATCTAATCCGACCCATAGGTTATATGGGTCTACTTTTAGCCATCCAATATAATTTTTTCATGTGTTAGGGTAAATTTATAATATTATATTCACCCTTAATTACCCATTTTAACTTTAACTATGGTAAATAAAATTTACCGTAGTTACTATTCATAATTTCCAAAAATAAAAAGTAGCTTATTAAAATAATCTGGACCCACTTATTCAAAATATTGAATCCATTTTTCCAAATTCAATGCACAAATGTTTCAGAAATTAAATTAAAATTAATCCTGTTGTTGAAAGAAAACGGGTTTTTCTTTAAAACATTGTAAAAGATTGAATTGATTTAACATACGAATTTAATGTAAAATAAATGCTAATGACATAAATTATATTAAATGGTAAAAATATATTCTATTTATACTTTATAACCATTCAATATTATAATTTAACCATAAAAATTATTGCGATTAAAAAAGTTGTTTTTAATTAAAATATAGCGTGTTTTTACTATCATCAAAATATGAAAGTTGCCAGAATAATATGAAAAATTTATCCAAAGTAAATTTTTATTTATTTATTCCAAAGAAGAATTTTATTTTGTCAAATTGAACTTATAAACATGTCAAAACTAGATTTAAAGTGTGTGCGCCATCAAAAGGTGGCAAAACTGCATTTTTTTAAAAAAACTTATTTTACCCAAAATATTTATTTTGTTCTTATACCAAGTTCTAGATAATGTGTAAGACGGATAATAATGTTATAAAATTCAACATTTACTTAATACTATTCATAACGGCTAGTTCATAATAATATATCGTTCTTTAGTAAAACCCTGTATTGCGTACAACACACGCTATCGAGGAAGGTCGCGATTGCGTGTAATGCATGCTAAGTCAGGGTTGCGTGTTGTGCAAGAATCGTTCGTTGTTTCATATAACAGAATCCAACCATATTTCATTTATACATTGAATATATATATATATACTCAATGCTGCGTAGAATAACTATTATCAAAATTGTGTGTAACACGATCCAAGAATAGTGTTGCGTATACTGCAAACTAATACGGTGTTGCGTATAGTGCAAGGTAATATTGGTGTGGCATACAACACAAGAAATTAATGAAATTAAAAGAATATTTTTCATAAAATCTCGGGGTGTTACAATTGAAGTGTATGTATAATATTTCAGAATCAATATAACTTTAAAATAATCATATATAGTTATTTATTTACACCATTATACCAATCCATGTAAGGTGGTGGTTGAAAACAGATTACACCACGGCGTGGAGACTGTATTCCGTATATACGAACGCATGATGATTTCGTTTTCCATAGGATGGATAGAAGGTGAAATAGGGTAGTTTCATATTTATAATAACATACCAGTATATAAGTAATACTGATGTTATTACTTTATAATGAGACAACTAATGAATAACAAGTAGAAGAAGAAAGAATCTTGTGACAATCGGAAGAAGAGATTACCTCTTCTTCGACACACCTCATTTAAGCTTCCTCTTATGGAAGTTGAGTTGGTCTATTGAAGAACAATGCCTCCAGAATGTTACTAGGTAAGTGGAGAAGAGAAATTGGAAGGGGTTGGCCGAGCTTTGAGGCTTAAATGGGTGTGAAGAGAAGAGGGAATGAGTGCCCTTTTTATAAGGGAGGAGAGGGGCACCTTTAGAGAAAATTAAAATATTATATTAGAATATAGTTATATTCGGTTTATAATAGCTCTAAATTTATTTATTTTGAATCTAAAGTGGGGATGGTTCAAAATACTCTCAACCAATATTTTTTACAGAAGTTTAGGTTACAATTTTAACCTTATCATTTAGATTTAACTCTAAGTTAAATAATTTAACATTTACCGTGTCTTCTTGTTTTCATAGACTATATGGATAATAAACATATTATAACAAGACAAAAGAACCCCAAGTGATTCATTATTAATATATATATCATTATCTAAGTCATTTGGCCGAACCTTATATTTTTTTGAATAAAATAACAATGAATAATATAATATTTGTTTTAAAAACTATTTTATGTCAATTTTGACACTATTTGGTAATTGATTTTTGTGAAAATCATAACAGGATGATTAGTTATCAAACCATTAATTAAATCAATAAAAACATGTCATATTTACCTATAAAATTATTGGAATTCATTAAAAGTGTTAAATTACATTTATTTGGGTATATATAATATCAATTATTTTAATACCTCATGATTTAGGTAATTACTACACCACAATTGTGTCATAAATAACATAAATTATTTAATGTCTAAATTTTTTAAATAAAATATCAATAGGTATGAAATCTTTTAATATTTCTAATTATTATTTATAGTCGAATTTATCTTATATATAAACCCATATTAAAAATTATTTAGTTATTAAACTTTGATTTTAACTATTTTAACCCTTCTTTAAATAAATTAATAATAAATGTCCTAATCTAATCTAGGTGGATCTAAATGGTCATATTTTATTCCTAAGGTTTTTTTGGTCGAACTAAAGGTATAAAATAGAATTAGGACATGTGTTAGGGTAATAATAAAATCATGTTTACCCTTAATTACCCTATTTACTCTTAACCGTGGTAAATAAAAGTAAAATGTTACTATCCTAAAAAATTATTTTCATCTAATTGAACAACATTTTAGTCCTTGATATTTTCCATGTCTCTCGGATTTTCGAAATTTCATACAAAAATGTGGTAAAATTATGATTTATGTGAATTTCCAAATTCTCCTAGAAGGTGGGTAAAAGACGGTAAAAAGTTCAATAAAATTTTTATATATCTAAAATTATTATAAAGTGACTCCAATGAATTAAATTGAACTTATATAGTAATTATGTATCTATTTTTACCCAAAATAAATTTAAATAAAATAAATAATTATTTAAATAAAAAGTTGGCTTTAAAATAGTAACCTAGTGTTTTCACAATTCATCAAAAATTGAATGTTTTCAGAAAAATACCAAAAATTCACCCTTGGTTAATTTTGATATTCCAAATCAAAAAAGGAATTCCATTTCAAACGATAAAAATTATAAAATTTTAAAAAATGGGTATTACTATTCATAACGGCTAGATTATATAACATATCGTTGTTTTGTGAAACTCGGTATTACGTACAACAAACGCTATCGTGGAAGGTCGTGATTGCGTGTAATTGAAGCCAAGATAGGGATGCATGTAGTGCAATCTCCTTTTGGTGTAGCGTACAACACAAGACATCAATAAAATTAAAAATAATATTTTTCATAGAATCTCGGGGTGTTACATTCTACTCCCCAAAAAATGAATTTAACCCTCGAAATTCGTCCGGGTTATAAATGGTTTACTACTCGAAAGTTTCTTTAATAGAAACCCACATCGTAAAAAGAAATACCAAAACCAATATTTAATACCTAAAGTATGAAACGTAATGGTTACCCAAATTAACTAATCACTGGGTTTCCACATAGGAGAACATAGATGAAAATATGGATATGGAAAAGAAATCTAACCATCATGTTATGATGGAGAGTGGTAGATAACATGGATATGAAAAATCCAACAATCACAAGGCCTTAGATTTGTGATGATCTAAGGTACCATCAAATATAAGGGCAATATGACAAAATTTTTGGTTTTCAAGATCATTTCCCTAACGTTGATGAAATTGGAATTAGAAGAAATACATTTGTGATTTTAGTACAGTCTCACCGTTGGTCGTTACTTGGGCAATTTCCACTTCATCTCTTAAAGAAATGAAGTTGAATTTGTCATTCGTGAAGTGTTAGCAGATCATGTGATAGAATTATGGGTCATTCCATCTATCTCAAACAAAAGAATAGAAAAAGTTATCAAAAATATATAAGTATATCTATAGTGATATTAATCATATATGGTTCCTAAGATGGACTTATACTTGATATATCATACTGATTAATAGAATAAAACTAGTTTCTATTAAACATGGACTTCATGTAGGCCAGTGGTAGGCGATAAAGGCCTGTCGCACTTCAGTTGTGGGTTTGAATCCCACAGCCTTGTCCGACCCGACGAGTTGTCGCCTGTCATACAGGTTGTCCTTTTTCTAAAACTAAATTATTATAAAAATCCATAAATAATATTGAAAAAAAATTCTAGCCTTAAATAATTATATCTGATGTCGAACTTCATCCATTCCAACCTTTATGCTTATCGGAAATACTTCTGTCCATTCTTATAGTGTAAACAAAATTAATACTTGAGAGGTCACATAACAAGTACGTGAATACCATCATTTATCCCCCATATAAGATATGTCTTGTTGGTTACATTCCAAACATGTGAATACCATAAACGTTTATTCTCTTGAAAAATGAATATCCCTTGAATCATAGTGAATACATGAATGCTGTCAAAAGTTCACTCTTTCCACATACAGAAATCCAAAAATTCTATATACTCAAACAATGGTATAACTTTTTCCTTATATCAGTCATGATCTCATTAATACTGTCAAACATTTCATTTTCTCCTTATCCCTTCATTATGCGCCTATCATCTTCTTTCCAAAAATATCTCAATCACTTTCCATGGTTACCGGTACCATAAAATTATTGAAAACCACAATAGACCAATACATAAATATTCCAATATTCGACGATACTATATACAAAATTATTTTAGAATCCCATTACATAAACACTAAATCATTCCACCACATCGTTTACATATTCAACATCACCAATAGTGATCGCATGTGACGTCCCTTTTTCCTTTTCCTTAAGTGGTTTCTCATGTCAATCATCATTAACCCTTGGATTAGGGAATTATAGCGTAATGCCACATTTCATTGCACTTGAAGAATTTAAGTGTTGGTGGGGCATTGTCTGTAATCTTTTCTTTATTCACATCATTAGCAACCCTTTTTCCATTACTTCGACACTCATATGCTCGATGACCTTCTTCTCCACACATAAAACATTTTCTAGTCCCTTTAAGACAATATCCACTATGCATCTTTCCACACTTTGAGCATAAAGAAACATTCATATTCTTTTCACCATTATTCTGAGATTTCTCCTTGAACACCATATTTCGTTTATTGTCAAAACCTTAAGATGGATATGTTACACCAACTTCCACTTCTACCTTGATATCACAACGCACAATTTCTTCATATATACTGATGCCTCTTATAGCTAATTCCCTTCGATGACTTGGTTTTAAGCCACTGAAAAATCGTTCAACTTTACTATCAGGTTGGATGATAAAGCTAGATGCATACCTTGCACGTTTTTAATATTTGATTCATATATACCAACAGATTCATCCTCCTTCTGCTAAATCTCAAGAAACTCATTTTCCATCTTTGTTTGAAGAATACGAGGGAAGTACTTACTGAAAAACAAGTTCTTGAACTCTTCTCATTCTATGGATTCAATTTCATCTTGGGGCCTTGTATTCTTAATTAGAGTCCACCACTAGTCTGCATCACTTTCTAAACAGTAAACAGCAAAAATGACTTTTTAATGTTCTGAACAGCGAAGTATGGAAAATATCATTTCAATGGTACTGATCCATTGTTCAGCAACAAGTGGATCAGAAGACCCATTGAAAGATAGTGGACATTGCCTCATGAAGGACTAAATAGAATATTATTCCCTTCTCTGATCATTTGGAAATCCAGAATGATTCATAGCTTGTGTAACAATAGCAATAAGATTTTGCACTCCATATCCCATCACATTTGGTTGCATGGTAGGAAAATCAGTGTATTGTCCATTACATTGATCAACATGGTTCCTTCAGGTTCCAACCATCATCTAAAACCCAAAAAGAACAGTGTGAGAAAAAAAATTCATGCAAGGAAAACTACAAAATAATGGGGGAGTACCTTCAATATCTAACATCTTAGGTTTAATTCTAATATTGTTACCATAATTCTAGCACTATGACCAATATTTATACTTAACCTTAGGGACATCCCTAGACATACCTTAGAAATATCTCCAGGGATATCACTAATGTTTTCACATCCTAGCTTCCAATGGTTAACTAAACATTTCCCTTGATACCAATTGTAGATACCCAAAGCTTGACATACATGGAAATTAGATTAATTTTTCAGAATACTTGATACATAACGAAAACAGACACACAAGGATTGTAATAGTTTAGTGTCTTCAGAAACTCGGAAAATAATCTTCTAATCACGGTGATAGATCGTCAACATCTCCCATAAAGATCTTCCCCTTTTGTTTTGTTACCTAAAACCATTCTTTAAATCCTAGGGAAAAGAAAACATATAAAGGGTGGGATCAAATTCTCAGTAAGGGTAAGCATAGAGAACATAAAACAATCCATAAAAATTTGAATGAAAAAACATGAACATAAAATCTAGTCATCAAAATCATGAGCAACAACATAAATCTTGGAAGTACACAAAGCATAGATGAAAAAGGAACACTAGTCATGATAAACTAGAATGGTAATAAAACATGAAATTGTGTAATCCATTAATCACATGTTATGATTTCCATAGTATCCAAGGTATTACATCCAAGACCATCTTAGTGGACAAATTCCCATTCTGAATCGAGTTTACTCCTCGTTCCAGTCCTGTAACACTGAACCAGATTAACTTACCGTTCCAGCCATGTTTATCTCATGAGATATAAATCTTTACCCAATTCATTGGAGGGATATATAGGTCCCACCCATCTCATAATGAAATCATTCTTAAATGTTCCACAAAAAAAGCCATACATCATTCATAAAAACCCAACGAATAAAATGGGTTTCATAAACATCATCCCATCATCACATAATCCATACAAAAGAAATGGATATCATTTCATAATAAGAAAAGATAAACCATGTAAATCATAGAGACTTTATACTTGAAACATACACATATGAAATAATGTCATCTTAGATTGAAAATGGTTTTGATAAAACACTTGAAATGAATTCTTGAGGAAAATATCCTTTATTCTTCAAAATCATTTTCTTTTCACAAAATTCCTTGCAATTTTAATAGAAAAGTATTATGTTGAAAATAGTCATAAAATATTGTAGAGTAAGATTCATGAAAATGAGGCGTTATGAATCCGTAAAAATCCATTCACGCCGTATAAGTTAAAAATAACATTCTTCTCATACATTTGTTGGAGAAGTGAAAAAGTACCTCGTATGGTAAACAAAAGAAAGATTCCTTCCATATGATGTGGTAAAAGTAAAAAAAAACGGTAAGAATGACTTTAATCATACATGGAAGAAAAGTAAACATTTGATGAAGACATTTTGAGAACATATGGAGATGGATGATAAACATAACCCCAGTAAATACGTACGAGTAAACAATCTCGGATAAGTACGAGATTGGATAAGTTGTCCATTGGCTTATGTCTGGTATGCCTCATATGTATCTGAACCTCCTGTATAATTATTTAAATAATGTTATTGACTTATTACTGAATCATATTTATTTTTATGATATCATATTTAATTTACTTATGACTTTACATTACTAGTTCTTTTGTAAATTCGATGAAAAACCAGCGATTTGGGTAAAATTGTTTCATTTATTGTACGTGTTTTGACTTGTTGTTCATGATATTATTACTTATATACTGATTGAATTAATTTCATAATGTAAAACATGATTTATATATAATATATATTCAGCATATACATACATATATGATAGATCGATAAATGGAATGAAATACGTCGTTCATGGAGACAGTAGGTCGTATGTACGCATGAACGCTGTTTTCCTTTCCTTATAGAATTGAATGGAATTAAGTAGATGAAATACATATATATATACCTAAATCCAGTATCATTACTATGTCCTATATTTCATTATTATTAATTATATGTACTTTATAATCATTCATCAATGGTTAACATTAACAATGAATCTCATCGCGTCGTGGAAACAGTAGTCCGTATGTACGCACGAGCGATGATATCATTCCCATGATTGTGGAATTGTATTGAAGAATATGTATAATAATTCAGAATCAATATCACTTTACAATAATAATATATTGTTAATTATTTACACCATTGTACCCATCCATGTATGGTGGTGGTAAAAAACAGATTACACCACGGCGTGGAGTCGGTATTCCGTACGTACGCACACATGGTGATTTAGTTTTCCATAAGATGGATATAAGGTGAAATAGGTTTGTTTAATATTTATAATAATATATAATTATATAATTAATAGTTATGTTATTACATTATAATAATACAACTAAAGAAGAATAAGTAGAAGAAGAAAGAAACTTGAGAGAATCGGAAGAAGAGATTACCTCTTCTTCGACACACCTCCTTTAAGCTTCCCCTTATGGAAGTAGAGTTGGTATTTCGAAGACCAAAACCTTAAAAATGTTTCTAGGTAAGTGGAGAAGATAAATTGGAAGTGGTTGGACGAGCTTCAAGGCTCAAAATGGTGTGAAGAGAAGAGAGAAGGGGTGCCCTTTTTATAAGGGAGGAGAGGGGAACCTTTGAAAAAACATAAAATATTATTTTATAATAAAGTCATATTCAGTTTATAATAGTTCCAAATTGATTTATTTTGAATATATAGTGTGGATGGGTCGAAATATGCTCAACCAATAGATTTTAGACACGTTTAGGTTACAATTTTAACCTTATCATTTAGATTTAACTCTAAGTTAAATAATTTAGATTTTACAGTGTCTTCTGGTTTTCTTACAATATATTGTAAATAAACATAATATAACAAGCCAAATGAACCAAAAGTGGTTCATTATTAATATATATATCATTATCTAAGTCATTTGGACGAACCATTGATTTTTAATAATAAAATAACAATTAATAACATTATATTGGTTTTAAAAACTATTTTATGTCAATTTTGACACTATTTGGTAATTGATTTTTGTGAAAATTATAACAGAATGATTATTTCAAAAAAACTTAATTAAATAAATAATAACATGTCATATTAACCCAGAAAATTAGTGGAATTCATAAAAAGTCTCAAATTCCATTTTTTGGGTATTTTTAATATCAATTATTTTAATATTTCATTATTTAGGTAATTATTGCATCACTATTGTGTCATAAATAACTGAACTTATTTAAAGACTAAAATATATAAATAAAATACCATTAGATATGAAATATTTTTAAATTTTTAATGAATATTTATAGTTGAATTTATCTTATGTATAACCCTATATTAAAAATGATTTAGTTATTAAACATTGATTTTAACTATTTTAACCCTTCTTTAAATAAATTAATAATAAATGTCCTAATCTAATCCAAGTGGTCCTAAATGGTCATATTTTATTCATAAGGTTGTTTTTGGTCGAATCACACTTATCCAATATAATTAGGACATTCTTTAGGATAATAATAATATCATTTTTACCCTTAATTAACCTATTTACTTTTAACCGTGGTAAATAAAAGTAAACAGTTACTATTCAACAAAAATTATTTTTATCTCATTGAACCAAATTTTAGTCCATGATATTAATGGTGTCTCTAGGATTTTCGAAATTCCACTCACAAAAGTGGTAAAATTATGTTTTCTGTGAATTTCCAAATTCTCCTAGGAGGTGGGTAAAAGACTGTGAAAAGATCAATAAAATTTTTATATATATAAAATTATTATAAAGTGACTACAATGAATTAAATTGAACATATATAGGTATTATGTATCTATTTTGATATAAAATAATTTTAAATGAAATAAATATTTATTTAAATAAAAAGTCGGTTTTAAAATAGTAACCCACAGTTTTCCTTATTCATAAAAAATTGAAAGTTTTCAGAAAAATATAAAAAATTCACCCTAGACTAATTTTGATATTCCGAATCCAAAAATGAAGTCCATTTAGAATGATAAAATTTATAATGTTTTAAAAAAATGGGTATTACTATTCATAACAGCTAGTTTATATAACAGATTGTTGTTTAGTGAAACTCGGTATTGCGTACAACACATGCTATTGTGGAAGGTCGCGATTGCGTGTAATGCAAGACAAGTCAGGGATGTGTGTTGTGAAATTTCCTTTTGGTGTAGCGTACAACACAAGACATCAATAAAATTAAAAAGAATATTTTTCATAAAATCGCGGGGTGTTACATGTTGTGCGCCGGAACTCTAGAGCTGGCTGCGACTGCAATGATGATGAAGACTGTACTTGGATATTACATGGGTTTGGCAGCGAGGATTACTATACTTGGATCCTCCCTGGGTTCAGCAGTAATGACGACTATACTTGGATCCTACGTGGGTTCGACAGCGATGGTTACTATACTAGGATCCTATGCGGGTTCGGCAGCGGTGACTTCTGTACTTGGATACTACATTGGTTCAGCAGGGGAGATGATTCAGAGGCTACATCTATCATCTCCACCCCTCTTCGAGAGTAGTATACTTGTGGGAGTTGAGTCTTGAAATTCAATCAATATGATCGATATGATTGACTTACTTTCCTATGTGGACTGGGTTGTGCTTTCCTATGTGGTCTGGGTTATTCTTGGGCTCTTGAGTTGGAGTCGAACTGGAATTGATGACTTAGGTATATATATGGGCATATACCTATGTAGAGTTGGTTGATACATCATGTTTATATCTTTCCTTTGTGGTATATCCTTTGTGGATTCTGTGAGACATTCGGGAGTCTCGGGGTCTCTACTGAGTATCATATACTCACCCCTACATGGGCTATGGCCGCACTACATTATGTTGGATGCAGACAACAGACAACACTGATCGAGGTGGTGTCTTGTGGAGTGGGATATTACCTGGAGGTGGATCACTTGGCGGGACGTACACGTAGAGGCCGGCAGGACCCGAGTAGCTGAAGAGACTATTCGTAACCACCCTTCTGTTGGGATATCTGGAGGACGTCTCAGTGGTTGCTGGTTTACTTTACTGGAGCTGTTTTTTCTTTACCGTTGTACTGTACTTTCAGTTGGGTTTGTATTCTCACCCATTTACATTCATGAACATACTTTTGTACTCAGTTTACTTAGTGTTTACCTCATGTTGCGTACTCTGTTGTGTTGTTTACTTATATAAAGGCAAGGCCTTCCCTTTTATCAGAACATACGCCTTTTGTGCTAGTCGCTAGCCCCTGGCCTATGGAAGGCGGGCTTGGGGTAGTCACAGCACGGGCCCTGAGGACAGGTCGTGACATGGACAATCGATGGCCTCGGTAACCAATATATCTTCGTTTATGGGTGTCCTTTTGGGAAATATCACATTTCAAATCAAATATTGTAATTTTTTATATGACTCGATGACGTAAGGGATCCCCCGATCAATTATTTTGTGGCCAAAAGGCTTAAAATCCCCCCAAAACTTAGTATTTTGCCTCTGTATTACACGTTTCTAACATTTAATGTATTTTATGACACATTTAAAGGGGTAATTATTCCCTTATTCAGTGGGGTATAAATTTATTCCCAGTTATTACATTTATATTGTTATTATGAGATTTACATTTTATAATTTTTCACAACAAATTGTTACATATAATAAAATAAAAAACTATATATACATATTTTTTATATATTCACACATAAAATTTTAAATTTATAAATAAATTAGTAATCATATTTACATATAATATCTATTTCTCAACATATAAACCTTATCTATATAAAAATTAAATTCGATTTAAAAAAATATATACTTAAATAAATATCTATTTAATTTATATATATACACAAAAATATTTATAATATATATATATATAATATATATAAATAATCATATATATAAATAAATAGATAAAAATGTAATATGATATATATATGTCATAATATTTTAATAATAAGTGTATATGGGAGTGGAAAATGAGTCGGTTTAGAAGTTGTGGGACTTTGGTTTGAAACTCGCTGGAGGTAGGGGAACACATTTTGGGTGGGGGATTATCTAAAGATATAATAATGGAGAGGGGGTAGAGCAGATAAAGGGGTTGTGGGAAGCGATAATAATGGGGGTATAAGTGTGAAAAATAATTATACCCTTTATTAGTAGGTCCTTTATCAGTGAATTTTTTTAGCACTGATAATTGTGTCCTTTAACAACTCTACAAACACTGAAAATGGACCCCTTTATCAGCACTAAAAAAAGCACTAATACATTTTCACATTATCAGTTATTTTTTTATTTCGGATAAGTCTATCCCTTTTACATATCTTATATTACATGTGCTTCTATAGAATTGATAATTCCATTTATCTAGTGATTTTTAAGGACTGCATTTTATTAAAAGAAGGAAGCTTTATTAAGGTCCAAACAAAACATTGTCACACATCCTGACTATCTACAGGTCACATCCCTATTAAAGATCATGCCCATCAATTGGGAGACCATATCTTCTGCATATCCATTGGATAAAACAATGCGTAAATCCCACAACAACTACAACCATGAGAAATTATTTTTTGAATTGATTCATTAAAGAAAAATCCCTATATTATCCTTCGTTAATGCTCACATCGTGATTTCTGAGTCCCTATACCCAAACGTTAAAATACATGGTCACGTCTTGTCACACAACCATCACCTATGACATCGACATACGTGGTATTTGATCTCTTCCTCCTAGAAATGGTACGTTGAACAACATTCTAAGGTTCAATCCAAACAAACAAAAAATAAAGTGATCCCTTACATGGTTGGACCACTTTGATCTACCTCCTTTTATGTTCTAATCAACCTTCAAGGTGTGATAACTTCCCTATTTTGGGACACAACATGTGGATTTTCCTCTATGGGTAATTCTGATCAACCCATTGGTCAAACTATGTCCGCCATTTTAGGGACATACCTCTTTGATCCTCCATAAGGGGTGTTCTAAACTACACTCATTGTGTGAAATATTCTTTTTATAGTAATTTTCTACCGAATATTCTCCAATATGGAATACTAATCCTTCTTTCTTCATGGTGTGACATCTTCCATTTATGGGACACATCGCCTAGGTCCGCCTCTATGGGGTGTTCTGATCAATATATCAGTAAAACTCCTAGATGATCCTTCCAAGGTATATTCATCCTTTATTTTCCATTTTGAAACATTTAGATTGATCACATTTATCTCCACAAGATTCTAAACATGTTCATTGATCTGTCTTTCCAAGATGATAAACTTGTCACCCAAATAATCACAATATAATAACAATGTGATTCCTGAGGTGAAATCATTGGATTATATAAGATTTTAACTTTATATACAACATGATCGACATGGGATTCCCTGTGTTCTACACCTAAGATGCAACACATGATATTCCATCATATAAGGATGGATACTAGTGACCCATGATCAAAGCATCCAGACAAGCTAGTTATTCCCTACATGACTACTCTTCTGACTGATGGTTATTTCCCTATCATGTTCCACTAGAATGTCCAGACAGATGTATCATAATTATCTGGATAACCCAATTATATGAAACCACGATGGAGTTAAAACGAATGTGAGTTAAACATATTAGGGAGACCCATACAATTTGAAATTTTCTAAGGTATAATCTAGGGAATGAGGGAGAAAAATCCCATCTTATTATCCCAAGAAAGGGTAAAAAAAATCCCCATTGAATGTTATGAAATCCACCAACCATTGGAATGCCATAATGTGGGGTATAAATGCACCGAAATTCCTATTAACATTCAACGAGGGGAAACCTAGTGTATGAATCAGAATTAGAGATGGGGAACCTGACTATAAACTCCTCTCATCATCATGTGTAATAGTAGTGTTCAAGACATCAATGGATTTTCATGTCACTGGATCATGTTATCTGATTCTATGAAGCACTATGAAAACGTGGGCATAAAAATAGAACTCAACTAAAATTTTTCCAGATAAATATTGATAATTTCCACAATTGACATCATGAATGATGACCTCTATCTTTGGTCATGGAATATTGGACGATTCATGGGAATTGGGAATTTATTTCCTTATATCTGTTCTGATAGATAATGTCGCCTGCTTTATCGGACACTACATGCTGGAAACCATCCACCCAATGCATGCAGAAGTAGGGGGGAGAAATGATAATGCAGTGATCCAACACAACTCACCCACATCATCCACCAAAACATCAATTATCGGGCGTCCAAGCCTTTTGTCACCCTGAGATATCATCCATAGGAGCATGGTGTACACCCTCAAACATCGTTAAGAACAATATGGGTCATTCACACATGGGATATGGACCGTAGGGACCAGGAAGCCTTAGTGCATCGCCAAAACGACCACCACAAGGTCTCTACATGGATCCATTTATCTCTACCGCAAAATCAAATACATCCAAGAGTATTTCCATAGACCATCCATATGACTCATTCCCCAATGTCGAGCCTTTGGGGATGTTTGTGTCATCATGGCTACACCTACCACTCGAGACCCACCATCATGGGATCCCACTGGGACTTGTAATTTCTATAAATGATAGGTCCTCCAAAGAAAGTAACATGTGGACTATAAAAATTCTCTTCCAGCCCCAATCCAGGCCACCCTTTGTCAGCGTCATGACCATGCAGGGAAGGATGACCCCCAATGGGATTCATCTTCAATGGCTCCCGTGGACACTACCACCACCAACACAATCCTCTATATTCCCAACAATGTCATGACAAGATCCACCCATGCTCAATTTGGATAGATACCTCAGCCACCATGTAGAAAATATGGGTTGACTCTGTCATGTTTTGGTACCACCGACAACTATTACGGGCTAACCCAGGATGATGAGTTTTAGTGTGGAGGTCGTACTCATTAAATAAAAAAACCCTGGTGGAGGTAATCTCTACTCCCAAAACTAGCATGAATTTCTTCCTCATTTCATACCATGATCAAGAGGACGTTCTCATTGCATAAAAAACCACTACATAGGTCCCCCCTATATAGCTACCACCAATCAATATGATTTCCTCCCATGTCACAGACAATCATTATGAGATCTCTCATCATGGCATTCCTAGATATAGCGTAGGTCCTCCCCACTCTAGCATTGAACAATGTGGAGGTCCTCCCTATGCTTACACCGGAAATGGGGAGGTATTATTAGCTTCATCATCTATTAGTATAGAGTTCTTCCCATTAATTATTCATACCAACATAGATTCCTCTCCATTCCATAGCCTACATGTTTGAGGTGATTCCTATTCTATAAAAAATCAATAACGAGGTCCTCCCCTTGTTTCCACTGGCATTAACGGAGGTCCTTCACACTCTATAATTGACCATTCAGATTTACCTCCATGAGCAATAGCCTGTCATTACATAATTACTCCTCATGACATTACCACCGGTCAGTATGGTGGTCCTGCCCATGTTCCCATTAACTAAATAATTGGTCAAACCTAATTCTTGAACACACAGAGTAGAGTTTATCTCAACACCTAAACTAGTCAAAGAGGAGGTCTCCCTTCTATAAATATTACTAATATTAATGTTATTCCCACCACCCACCAAATAAAGGTAGATGTCGTCCTCATGCTATCAGCCACCATCACGTTCGTCCACCCCATGGTAAAAACATCCATTACTTAAATAATAATCATATGGAAGAAAGAATAACCTCCACCACCAATGAAAATGTTCTATGATGTGAGAAGTCATTATAAATCACACTCAGTTTTTATATTTGAGTTGGAATGTCATAATAGAAAAAGAGATGATATCAAAATCATTCCATATATCACGATTTTCATCCATGAAGTGAAAAACTAGTAAAAAATTCTAAGCTCGCCCATTGCTCTCACACTCACAGGAACTCTAAGTAACATTTTATTCTTCCATTGCCTGAAAACCAAAGGTATGGTCAGTCCACACAATTTCCTCTCATGGATATCTTTGATCAACAATGGGTTCTCTGAAAAAGAGGGCCCATTTTCGATGTCTTTTATAACAAAGATGATGATATGCATCTGTTCTGGAACTTTTCTCCTGAGTTGTGATAAATCCAAAATTTGGTGCATCCGCTCTTGCTGTGGTGGTATGGCCAGTTGGTATGTTACTTTTCCAACCCTCTATGTAGTCCCAAAATGCCAAATGATCCTCATGTATAACATGCCTCCCTGACTAAACATATAAAATAATTGTTGTGGGGACACATTGATGTGGAAGTTGTCTCCCTGATCGGACTCCATGTTCTGTTGATGATGATTTTCATGATATTTCTGATTTCTATGGGTCATCCAAATCCCCTCATGGATGACCTGTAGTTTCTCCATTAAAAGATACACCAATACTAATACCACCATAGGTGTCACTCTAATATCAGTAACCCAAATGGGTGACGTGCATGGTCTCTTATACATGGCATAAAATGTGTCAAGTTGATGGTATAGTGGTATATGTTGTTGTACGCAAACACTGTAAATGAAAAGTGATCCTCCTAACTTCTTCTGATGTAAAACACACAATAACCCATCATAGCCTCTAGGACATGGATTCTGTGCTTGGTATAACAATCTGTTTGGGGGGGAATGGATTTTCTCATCTACAATTGGGTCCAAAATTCTTCCATCAACCCTCCTCACATTCATTATGTAAACCATATGTCACAATTGGATACAATCATCCATGGTTCCTATTGAACTAGATCAATATCCAATAAATAAAAATGCTCCAATCCCTCCACATAAATGTACTCTCGGATAGCAAGGATGTTCAATGACATTGTCATTTTGTCTACTATAACCTAGAAGGAATCATGTCTATTAGCAATAAACTTTTTCCCCTGGAAGCATTCAATTGATATTCCTTCCCACTTCCTATCTGGGATCTCAATTGGCTACAACAAACATGACTGAGCATGGTATATAGGAATCACCTATTGATAGTTATGACACTGAGAGGTGAACTCATCTATGAATCATCTTATGATGGAACACAAAAACATCTAATGAAAGTTTCTATACATATTCCCCATATCTAGATATAAATCTATTGGTGAAGTTGGAAACTCTCACTTATCCTCATCCCACATTTCTATTGAACCACTGTTCACCCCTGGAATAAGATTACATGATTCCCTCATTTATAATATTCATCAATTGAGTTCTTTTGTGGATATATGGTAATGAAAAAACCTCACCATAAACCTCCTAGAAAGGATACTGTCACATGAATGATATGAAATGGCATCAACACCGTCAACTGAAGGAAAATTCTACCCACCTTTTCCACCACTTTCTATGGTAGGGTGGGAAACTGCTCTGAATCCTCCGACATCAAGCGATATTGATACTTCTAGAAAATTTAATATGATACTACATTTCTCCTTTCTATTGTATTGACATTCCCATAATCATAGTCCATCAAGAACTTTAAATTTCATCATTGTATCACATTCTGGTCACTCTGAGTAAATATTTACCTGATACTCTGATGGATTGAGTAAACAAAAAATGCTCTCCAATAAATTAGTGTCTCGACATCCTCAGGGAAAAGGCCACCACTAACAGTTCTATGAAATGGGTCATGTAGTAATAATCATGTTGTCTTAACTTCTTAAAAATGAATGTTATGACTACCATTCCATTCCTCAACACACAATCAATCTCAAGAATTGGGTAATCAAAATACAAAATGGACTCTATGTCATCCTATATTAGTGTCAACACTAGATCTCTCTTCCACAACTACCCCAACTCTTAAACATCCCTCTAGAACTTCTCATACTAGGATAAAGACTTCCCTTTACATGTTAGGGGCAGTCAAAGGTGACTCGATTTGGGAGAACTCATCAAGAAACCTCTAATAGTAACCCCAACATGTGATGGATTCTACGCAGCTATGATACATTATTAGGTGGTTCCCAATAAAAAACTTCATAGATATTTGTTGGATCCATTATTAAACATTTCACATAAATTAAATTACTCTAAAATTAATTCTCATATATCCAAAATTGGATCATTGAGAGCTTCCCGTATATCGGTGGCTCTTAAAGAAATTCTACAACCATCCTTGTGTACACATCATTCTACTCCTCTAATGAAATGTATATGAGTATTTCATCACTGAGAAAAAATTGTCCATGCATTACTAGAAAACATGGTTCATCAATGGCATAAACATGATTGGGGAATTATTCCCACCAAAAAGAATCATTATGGAATCATAGTGTCTGTATTGACATCAGAATAATGAATTTGAAATTGCATCCTTCTGAACCCTCATGTAGAGGTAGTTGGATATAATATCAATCTTGGAGGGGCCTTTCATTCCCAACCACTGGTGAAATAGTACATCAATCATTAGAAGGGGAATTTGTTCATTATCATGGTCTGATTTCGGTGATGATAATCCCTGAAAATTCATAATCTCTTATATACATTTTTCATGAACTATATTGGAGAATCACATTGGGGAACACTAGTTTCATATGAATCCTTTATCACAAAGGACTTGTAACTATATCTTATTCTACCAGAGCTCAATTAAAATCATCTAATATACCACAGATGATATCCATGTAGTATTGAGATTCATGTTGATGCAAAAATATAACTTGTTCCTTTGAGGTAGTCCCATAATGTCTTTAGGGAAGACAACCACATAATTCTATACAAATATAGGAACCATGATTCATAAATAACCTACTACACCAAGGTATATACAAGATAAATTATTGGTGATGTGATGAAATATCCTACTCATATAACCATCCTATCCTATCATGAGAACTCTCCTACAAGAAAAGGATATTTTTATCCCATTAGTTTTTAGGAATATAATTAGTCCGTAGTGATAGTAAATTTAGGATCAGATCATAGATATGAAATTATCAAAAGTTATGATATCATGTGGTTTATTCATGATGACCAAAAGATACCATGTGAACCTCTCACTCCCAAGTGATAGATATCACTATTATAAAATGAAATATATAGAAGAAGAGTACCTTGTATGAACTGTAAGACGATGTAGTCATGCAAGAACCTCAATTGGGATCGCTATCTCTCTAACTATGAGTATAGAGACAATGAAACTACTGGATCTAATTTTTACATACATTGATGAAAGAGTATAATAAATATTGATTTTACATTTAATATTCTCATGGTTTAGAGGTTCATAAACCATAAATGCCTACAAGTGTTCATATCCACGTCCTCCATCTCCCTGAGCATGATGTGGTATACTTAGTGGTGGAGGTGGAAGGATCTCATAGTGTCATCCTCCACCAGATATACCTCCTCCTCCCCTTCTAGCTCCACCTCTTTGGGGACCACCATTTCAATGAATGGGAGATCTCTGATTACGATACAACCACTTCTATGGTGGTTCATCATCTATTTTCTTGTGTCTATCATCGCCTTTTTTGGGTAGTCATGTGCCATGTGACCTCTCCTATCCCAAGTAAAACAACACTGCTCTTTAGGATAACTAGATGATTTGTGAATTCCCAAACCATGTGACTAAGTATGATCATGTAGGGATCTCATATATCATGATCTAGGTGCATGTCTCCTTCTATGTCCTACATATTGCTGAATTCTATGGATATCAATAGCAGCTCTAGTTTTCTAGCATACCTATGACAAAAAGACCTCTATCACATGTTCCAGCTCTAACACCCCTACAAAGGTGGGGATACAAAATAATACAATGATGGATTCGATCTCTTTGTGGATTCCCTCTTAAATCATTCATTCTCATATGTATTTTTATAATATCATGCTAATGGAGTAATTTTTAAGGTCATTGAACCTCATTGTGTACTTATCCACCATCAACCATCCAAGATGTTGTTCTAGAGGCTCCAAAATCTAGATAGATAATTTGAACGATAGATAGTACTCTTCAAGATTGTTCTTTTAGAAGACATCCCACAGATGTGTGGAATCATCATTCGTCTCCATAACAAGGCTCCACTAGCTCCAAGTTTCACTGTGGAAAAGGTTGCCTTCTAATTCCACCTCTTGATCCATTAGGGTCTAAACAATACTAAAGATATGGACCACAAACTATTACCAATCATATACATATTGAGGATCTCAGTTGATGTGGAACCTCAATAGTTTTTTATGCTAGAACTCATAGATCATGAGGAGAATATGCACATACATATTTTTCACTACTATATTGATCTACTTCTCTATAGGGGAGTTATTCTACATTCCCACATAGTGGAAGGGGATCAGGGGATGGACCCTGAAATGATGCCTTATTATTTATAGGGAATTCTTCATGAAAAGGATCTGGTATCTTGGATGGATATAACTAAAGAGGAAGCCTAATAGTTATGAACGATTACCATGGTCTGATGAAAATATACAAATATACCTACATAGAAGAGTTGACTCAAGGAAAAAAAGTCAAATACTCAATCATATATGTTGTTGGTAAAATTTATCCATGTAAAACTTTTCATTGCAACCCGAGTGGACAATAAGGTGTATAGGGTCCTATTGAATGGATATGTTGGATATTAAACTATATCTAGACTCCTTAGCATGCTATCCACACTTGAGACACATTGAACATATTTTCCTAATCCTAGAAAAAAAATTTATTGAGATACATCTGAACATTGTACTAGGGACTGAAATTTATCTAATACAAATTTATCATGACCCGACCTAATCCATGGCTCGATTTGAAACTACCCTAAGACAACCTCCATAGGCTAGGGGTGGAGAAAATTGATAAAGGAATAACTAACTCACTGAGGTCTTTTCATGAATACATATACAAATCCACTTATCCTACTCAATGAAACATTGTAGAGGGAATGAAGAAGAGATGAAACACTGATATAATGTAAACTAATCATGCATGAACCACTAGATAGAACAATAATACCATAGTGTATAATGATATCTAGTGGTGAAAATACATTTCCAATAAAAATGGGTCTAACATGGAAGAAATATTCATCATTAAATTAGTAAAAGAGAGATCGGCTCAAAAATCCCATGATATGACTATTGAACATGGTCCAAGAACCCAGTACCCCTAATATACATTGTATTCATGGTCGAATAGTCCATAGTCTACATAAGATAGAACGAGTGTGGGAACATACCATGGAGGGGTGAGTATAACCATACCTAGTATAACACTTAGAAAGATACAGTGGGATCAGTAAGATACACAATAGAAGATGAGGATAGTATACAGAACAAGGTATAGTGTAAGAGTACAGCTAAACCCATAAATGGGTGAAATTATTCTCTTTCATACATGAGGATCCAAAAACAGAGATTATATGAACTACTTAGGAAATATTACACCATATAGCAGGAGATTAGAGTCAATAAACCTTGAGAATCTAAACATGTAAAGAATGTGGCATACACAGTGTTTGTTTGTCTCTACTAGAAGAGATTATCCAAATACAATGAGTGTATCTACAGGAATATATATATATATATATATATATTATTACTCAAATTATCTCAAACAATATAGTGAGGGGATATTCATCCCACACCTCAATATAATGAAATAGTGTATCCAATATTTTGAAAATTTGATTAATCCTCACTTCATTTCATGCGTCTAACCTAAAGAAGCATGTTTAAAGAACTCCTTCAACATACAATGACATTATCCACTTTCAATGGCACAAAATATCAAGAAAACTTTTGGTCATTTATCAATAATACTCTTTGTAGGGAAAATAATTCATCTTTCTCATGTGTCCAATGATATATCAAACTACCCCACGTCACTATTTCAGAGAGTCAAGTGGCCACAATACCAAGGAAGAGGGACCATTACTTGTTATGATAGGAGTTTTCACTCTGATATTTGTTGGTGGACCAATTTCCAACCCAGTAAGAGGGTTCGAATCGATGTCATTGAGGAACCATACCCTGACAATGAAGGATGGTTCTACTTAAGAGGTTGAGGATCCATGTGCAGTCCAACTGGAGGGTCCCATTCTAAATGATCGACGACCCACGTCCAAACCACCTAGAGGGTAACACTTGAGAGCCTGTAAATATCCCATTGCCATCCTTTAAGGAGGGTTAAAATCTATAATTCATCAATTATCCATTGTCAGATTGACTGGTGGGTTCCACTCTAGGTCATCGAGGACCCATGTCCTACCTTGTAGGTGGGTTTCACTCTGGAATAAGCCTCAGCTGATCCTATAGGCCACTACGTTCATGGGAAATTTCCTAAATAGGAAGTAAGGCTATTAAATTTTACATCATATCTCCAAATCCTCATCCAATGAAACCATTAAATTTTATAAGAGAAAACACTTTGAATAGGATACTCAGAGTCAATAATATGTGTTCAACATAAGGATATATAGACATTTGATTTTTCCTAATAAGGAACAAAGTGTTACATCGTATGTGAGGGGAACCTCATGAATTTTATACCCACTTCTAGCCAAGAAATTTCCCTTAAAATTACATGACACTTTTTCCATATTTAAGTACATGTATTGAAGGCAGACAACATGGCATGTCCAGTCTAACTATGTCCCGAGCCATGTTTAGTCTTCATTTCTATGTATTAGACCCCATATCCAGGTACCTTTGTATATAATGTGATCTAAGATGTGTACATACACATAGATTTTAATTTTTGTGACCATCGCTTGGGTATTTCTATCAGAAAAGTGGTATATGACTTGTTAGATGGGACAACATAGTTATTTCTTTAATGGACTTATAAAACCCTTGTTGCAACCATGGAAGGTGATACATGTTGTGTCTTCTTCCATGAACACAATTTGTAGTTGTTTTTTTAGAAATTCAGATCTACGATAGTCATGATAGATCTGTCCATTTCACTTCATTTAACCATAGATCATTTCATGAAATCACCTAAAACATGTGGATGTAGACTGGAAATTTGGATTACAGTCCGTTGCTCACTAGAAATCACTTCCACTTGAATTCAGGGGTTCATCATTTATTTTTAATGCTTTAATAGATTCACCCCTTGAATATCTAGCCTCAAACCATCAAATAAATCATGATTGAACTGCAAGATTCGCTGATCTATTCTTGGACCACAACCCATTATCATTTCAGTGATCTTCCTTGAATTAGTGGGTCTGATCAATCTTGGTACCTCCTGAAACGTTCATGTTGGGACCTCAGGGATCTAACTGGTGAAGGAAATGAATCAGTGATGGGTAAACACACCAAATCTGAAGGTTTTAACATATTTGGTCAAGCATTACTAGCTCACAATCATGAAAAAGAATATCTGGGATTGATCAACATTGTTAATATTGATATTTCAGTTCTGGGGTAAATGCAGAAGGTGAAATAGAGCTATAAATTGAAGAACAACTATCGATCTAATCAATAATTTAATAAATGGCATAAACCCCCATTTAATGTTTCCTAACTCAATTTTGGATTGATCAATAATGAAAAATAGTTTTTCGAGTAATTTGGGATGATGTGTGTCATTCACAGCTTCTTTATCTACTCGATTCTGGTCTTTCATTTTCATATGAGATGATCCACCAGAGGAAGGAGGATGGATTTTTTTTGTGAATTTTATAATTAGGAGCCAACCCTAGAAAATCCTCTATAACAATATATTTATAAACACATCATTATGAAAAATAAATCAATGAATGAATTAAATAATTAATTACTTCACATAGTTATCCATCTAATAAAAATGCATCAGAACATCCCACATCTACTTATTTTATCTCTCACCTAAGGTATACACCACGTTCGAGACTCAACTATGGGCTCCAAATAGTAATTGAAGTTACCAATTAATAGTTATCCAATTTTTAATAAGAATATATTGGAATATAATATAGAATATTTTTATGATTTTTATAAAATTAATCAGGGGCATATCCAGACCTGAATTCACATGATGTATTAACACCTAGATCTGAAACTATACAAATAAATATTACAATTTTTTACTAGAAAAAAACTAATTATATATAGTAATTATTCATTTGATTTATTTAATTATTCTACATTATGTATATATGTTACAAAAATATATATCTAGATAATTTCAACATTCATTGATGGAGAAATACATGTTTAATAATGTACACTTTTAAACTATTTCTGTAAAAAAGTGCCTATTAAAGAGAACTTCCAAATTAATTACACATTTTAATGTACCATATATAATATATTTTAAGGGAACATTATTTTTCTGAAATAAAAATTTTTATTATCAAAAATTATATTATATATTTTCAGGTTTTATGTAAACAATTATGTGATATTCTTCTTTAAAGAATCAAATAGTTTCTTTTATACCGCACTGATGTGGAATATTTCTAATATTACCTCAAAAAAATTATCCCATGTTTTCACATTAGTTTGAAATCATTTTATAGATAAATTTATTTTCGTTTTTCCTGCATTTTTATGTCATTTTTATATTAATAATATAACCTTATGAAAAATAAAAATGATTTTTAAAAAAGAACTGTACATTGTAATGTAAAAAAACAGTAATTCTCTCAAAAATTCCTTGATGATTTAATTAGAATAGTTTTTTATTTCAACATCCAATGTTGAATATTATTCATAATTGGGATTTATCTTTTATTATATCATATACAATATTTTATAAAATGGCTTATGATTAGTATGAATGTGGATGTTGAATCTTGATATCATGCACCATATTACCCAGAATGGTAATTAATTATTAATAAAAGTTTGAAGATTTATTTACATTCTGTATGTATATGTTGTTTCTGTTTCATCTTAGTCATATGAAGAACTAATTGGATTTAGTATGTGATTGGTGGGGCCCACTATAACTCCTCGATGCATTGTTATGTGTCATGAGACAACCCAGATATGGACTTGTTCAATGACTTCAAATTCATTTCAGATATCGATTTGGCTAAGGCCTTACCCATTTATTTTCATATGTTATGGTCGAGGTGTCGACGATATCTTTCAGAAGTCCACTATTAAGAATTCCATCATTATGATTTTAGAAATTTATAATCATTGTGATTATTTTACTATTAGAATATATACCATTAATTTTACCTCTAATATAACTATTTATATGTAATTATTCAATCATCTTTTATTCCTACAATATCATGCTCATGATTGTCTGTTAATGGAATGTGATTATAAATCATATTCCCTTATTATTATTATTTTACAGCTTCTTATGTTTCAGTACCCATACTGAGAAACTGAGGTAACCCCTTTATTATGTTTTATTTTTCCCATGGATGTCAAGATATATATTGTTACTAACATAAATTGATAATCAATGAGTTTATTAGAGTTTTCAATGGATTCATATGAAGTTTTTATTTTAATGTTCTAAATTAATATTTATGTTTTTGTATGGATTTCTAAATCTTCTATACTATTTGATCATTTGGGATTCATTCTCTTGTTCATAGTACCAATGTAATTAATTATGGAACTGCCTCCATTCTACTGGGGTCATTCTCTTTACATTTGGAATCTGAGAATATTAATGAGAAATAATAAAAAATTATTTCTGAAAACATCTTTTATAAAACATCATAGTATTATAGACATTGTGAATAATCATATAATAATATCATAGAATTTTGGTAAGGTAATTATTATCTGGGTCTTCCTTGGAATACATACATTTATTGATACTAAAATTGGACATGGTTCAAGAAAAGTATGTAAATAGGGGTAATAACTTTGACAAGGTGTATCGATCTTGACTTATCGTAATAGAGTACATGACAGCGGGCCTTACAGTGCACCTGTTTGGACACTCCTATGGGATATGCTACGAATAATTTAAATTTTCAATACAAAACATTATGAAGTATCTAAAAGTATTAATTTACCCAAATAAACAATTATTATGGTTATGATAATAGCTATGCATAAATATCCAATTTATGTTAAGTGTTGTTCTAGATCAAAATTATACATTATGATTCATAAAATAATTTTCTATATTAAATTATTTAGAAATTTAATGTAGTTGAAGTAATGGGAATATCATAAAGGCACTTGAAATAACGAGTAAGAAGGACCATATATTTTGTGGTCATATGAAATTCTTTTGAAGGCATCAAGTCACCAAAAAATTCTCATATTTATAGGAAATAATATAATTACATAACAAGAA
The DNA here is from genome assembly GCA_963277665.1 of Viscum album. NCBI lineage: Eukaryota > Viridiplantae > Streptophyta > Magnoliopsida > Santalales > Viscaceae > Viscum > Viscum album. Next base: position 1,873,233,971 of record OY728159.1, read on the forward strand.
AAATAAGAAATTCTATATATATTATGTATTCAAAAGGAAACATGAGAACAAGAGTAGTGATTGGGAAAATATGGATAATGTAATGGGGAGAAATAATTATTTTCACAAATGTTATAATTGTGGAAAATAACATTTACTACTCTTCAAGAAAATGGGAATTTAATAAAACTATAGAGATAAAATAAATCATTATTGTGATTTCAAGGTTAAAAAATGGATTCTAATTTGCATGATTCAACTACAATGAGATGGTACACTATGAAAATTAATATCTCTAGTGTCAAATTATGGTACCCCAAAACAGGATAATTGATGATGGTCAATCATATGGAACTACCATATATGAATACACGTGATTGTTATACCTATTATTTGATTCAATATTTATTTCATTTGTGTGATTTATCAATAATTATCATGTTATAATAATCATAAGATATATAAGGATTTTACTCCAGTACATCTTCTTTAAGGAGTTTGAAGCATGTGATGAATAAAACTAATAATCAAGATGTGATTACGATGTATGTTGACCTTTTTATAAACAAATGACCTGGGAATTATTTCACTAAATGTGTTCTTGAGGCATAGATAATGATTAGTCGATTTATATGGGATAGTATGGGTTACCATGAAGGTTGTTAGTAATATGAGAGTTTATGTCACGATAGAATTATTAGAGGATTGGTTTAAAGGACAACATGATAATTTTTTTAAGAATAATTCATGTTTTCATTAATGTTTAAAGGTGATGAAGGTATTCAAATATATTGTAAATTTTAATAAGAGTTGAATTATATAGTTTTGGGAGAATCTAATGTTAGGTAACCTTTCTTATAAATCATTTATATCTGAAATTGGAAATAAATATTTTGAATTCGTATTAAGGTTAAATAATTATGTAATGGATTAAGGATATCATTGATCAAGATAATGTATGAATTATCATATTTCATAAAAATTTCTATAATTTTTTGTTTCAGTTAAAATTTAAATTATAATGGAATGAATTATGGATTACTTGATTAAATACATTAAAAAACAATCATCTCCAATGTCATTTTTTGGTTTAATAAATGAAACTGAGATGTATCTATGAACAAAGAAATATAAAATTATGAAATGGAAAGCAATCCCATAAGATTTTCTTTAAATTCATCATTTCATTTTAAAATAAACCCACAACTCTATGGAAAGGATTTTCGGATGAAATCTTCATCCCGTCACTTTTCATTTTAAACAAATTAGAGGTATTTTAACCAATCACAAATTTATAATTTTTTATGGTAGACATTATAATGAACGTGTTCTATATCACTCTTCATCATATGATTATATTTGGATTTTTCTTCTATGAATATATATTTATGAGTTTTATCATATTTTGAAATCATAGATTTTAGTGACCTTCAAATTTTTATTTACCTCTTTTTAGAGGATGTATTATAAACACCTTTCATGATATAGGGTTTCCACAAATTAATTTTGATGTATGAATATTAAATATGAAGTGAAATTTAAAATTTAGAGGTTTTAAATTATTGAAGGAGGGGATAATGTAAGACCCCAACAAGTTGATGTTTTTTCTCTTTTGAAAATTTCCATCTTCAATAGTGTACATTAAATAGACCACCAATCAATAAAAAATTATTAAATATTATTATTGTTCTAGTTATTACCTATCCATATTAAATGAGGTAATTGAAGAGATTATGTATATTGTTAAAGTATACATTAAAAATACTTATAAAATGAATTATTTGGTTACCAGTTATTTAGAAATGAAAAAAATAATCTTTTGAACATAAAATATGTGGTTTTTTAATAAACAATGATTATAAAAACAATTTAATTTTATATTAATAGTTTAAATAAATCAATATTATGGAATTATATTAATGAAATTTATATAATAAATATTAATTTTTTTAAATTTCTATTAATAATTATCATATGATTAATGAAAGAATAAATATATTTTTATTCCTTAATGACTATTTTTTTTCTAAAGATTTCTTCCACATTTTAATATCCAACATATTGGAAAAATATATTTTTACACTTTTATAAATTATATTTAACAAAATAAACATTAATTTTTAAATTTAAATATCAAAATTATTATAGGGTAAATTTTATTATTTTTCTGAAAATATTTATTTTCTATTTAATAGTTAAATGTCCTGATTTTTATGCAACAATAATTTTCATTTTATTAATAGTATTTTTGTAATTGTAACCATACCAATTAACTTATATAGAAAATTTTTGGTATCTTATGAATGAAAATATAATCTATTTATATAATGGAAGAGAAAAATAATTTTTTAAAACTGATAAATTATGTTCTGATACTTTTCTAAAACCAAAATATTTATTTATAATTTTATAATAAATATATTTATTAAATGAAAATTTATTATCATAAAATAGATTAATAAATTAATATATTTTTATGCTAATTATATCATATACTTTTATTTGAATTTAAATAATTTCACAGTGTCTCTCAAAAAACTTATAATATTCAAACAAATATATTTCAAGTAAATTATGATATAATTTAAAAATTAAATTTCATATAATTAGATTATATATTCATAAAATGGAGTTCATTTTATAATTCTACAAATTGAGAAAATATAATATTGAATATTCGGTATTTCACTAAAATAGTTTAAAATTTTTTGTATAGTGAAATTTAGTAATTTAATGTAGTTAACATTATAAAAAAATGAATTATTAAGTCATAGATGAAGTATGAATGAGTCAAGGTCTAATTTGTTTAAACTCAAATGTAGTAGTCACTAAATATAATATCAGGAACCAATATTTTTCATAGTCTTGAGCTAAAATAAAAAAAATGAATTAAATAGTAAAACACACACCTGTCCTACACTATAAATACCACCTCTCACCACCCCATCCCCCAAAACCTTAAAAAGACTTTATGCCTGATTATATTCTACCCATTTAGTCTCCCAAAACAATCCCACATGATCTTTCCTTTTAGGACTCAACAAAATTTCATTTTTAATTCCCTCAAGGAGGATCGCAAGGAGGCTACACTCATGTGTAAAAACCTTATATCTCCTTATATTGCAATTTCATTTATTTTATTATCCTTTCCTCAGCTCCCCTATCTAATGTGATATGATATATACAATATCTTTTTTATATTAAAATTTTATTGAGTTAATGTTATATCAACTATCAATATTCTTCTCATCACCATTTTATTGTAAAAATGAAAACATCGTTCATGAGGTACATAATCACTACCTTCATGGAGGAGGAATCTTCATTTTACAATTTTCCCTTGAAGGATCGAAATAAAACAATATTTTATAAAAAAATTACTTGATATTCTCTATATAGACACTAAAACATTAGTTAAGGCCACAACATCACTTCTATTATAGGTTTCAATAAAGGCTTAGTGGTAACACCCTCTAAGGAAAACACACTCCTTATTGACATACCAATATGGTGATGAGCTGACTACTCTATTAAATGCTATGTTTTTTGGGATTATCAGGGGTCCTACTGGGTATGTTTATACTCTCCCCTATATGGGTTATACCGACTCATGCCATGTCTTATGAATATGAAATGATTATCATCAGATTCTAAGGCGGAATATGAATAGGTGGATCTTAGTTAGAGTATTTTTACACTAGGTGGACATAGGTGGAACATAGAGGTTCTTTTGGGGAGCATCCTCATGTTCATTATAGTCGGGGGTTATTTAGCAGTTTTTTGTGGCCTTTTATTTGACCCTTTTGTTTTCTATGTACATCCTATTGACCAATAATGTGTGATAGATTACAGGTGATTTAGGATAATTCCTCTCATGTGTGTGATGTTCCACTCTAGATTGTAGCCCCCTTAAAATTGGTGGTGGAATCATGTTGATATTATTAGCTTACCACTCACTACGAGGTCAACAGTGGGTCTGGTCATGATACTGGTGTATCAAACTAGGTAATCATTGAATATGATTCTGGTCATTTTCAGGGTATGATGATACATTGGGAACTTGGGAAACAATGTCATTGTGTATGGAGTATGGAGTTTAGGATATGGAATCTTGATTTTCTGTATAGGATGATGTGTTTATTAACTATGTCTCTGATAACACAATTTTTTACTCTAAACATGTAGGCACTTGGTGTAGAGAAAATATTGATACGTGCATCATTTATGAATTTTACAAGGTTCCATTTACTTCTTATGTCATCTCCCCAAATATTTATTTGTGATCAAGATGTGTCTCTTCTATTTCTAAATTCTTCCATGATGACATATAGTTAGTATTATATATTGTATCTTGGTTATGATCTACGTGGAAACATGGAATCATTTTTTGGATCTGTGCATGAGGTAATTCATCCGGGTGGATAATGAGAGATTTATCCACCCATTGAAAATCACATAGATGTACCATTAGGGATTTAGTGGGTTTCTCCCCAGAAGGTTGATCTTCAGTTAGTCATATAAGTATCAATAGATGACTCAGCTATAATATGTTTTCTTTTCATGTTACATATTTATAGACTTTAGATATTCATGGTGATCTCCCCCCCCCCCACATGTGCTAGTGGACTTACATGAGTCTATGGTAGGAATTCCCCACATAGAATGGAACCCTCCAGATTGTGGTCCTGGAAGTAATACATATACTATGTGGTACATGAAATTAGTATATACATGCGATGTTGATTTACATTCAGATAAAAAATTAAAAGGAGACTTCCCCAACCAATACACATTATTTGGATTTGATTTAAATCCACTAGGTAATATAAGTTCATCCAAATGTAGATAGTTTTGAGGTGTGGTATATTGGTACTATAAGCATGTGTGTTTGAGATCTTTCTAATTTGATACCATTTGAAAATGAGTTCTATTTGTGGATAACATGTGGTAAATAGAAATCATGGTATCATATAGTAGGATATTGTGAATTAAAGGATTTGAGTGTTCTATAATCAAGGAAATGTGTATTTTTTTTTATCAATTTGATAGTTCTAGTATATAGTTTCAAGCCAAATATCAATAAAATGTATCCCCATTTCGGACCAAATGATATAATTGAATAAATTTTTAGTTTATACTTTGTGTTTGTAGTGTCCTATAGAGAATGTTCAATGACCGTATTCTCTTTTTGAAAGTACAACATGACTCTGATAGTAGGATAAAGCCTTTTATAGAATCTTTCAATTATTTTAGTGAGTCCCTATGATGTTTTCTTCAGTGTGGAATAGATTTGTCGTATCCATTCCCATTTTACATCTAGAAGTTGGGGAAGAAGTTTAACTATTTTATTGTTATATGAATTATTTTTATTAAGGTTAAATATCAAGAAGATAAGAATGGCTTTTTGTGAAGAAGGATACAACTAATTTTCTACCAGTGGGATAGCATCATCGTCTAGGTAGTGTCATCCATGAGAATTTTTCATCATGTTGTGTTGGGGGAGGATTCATATATCATCTATGTGGATATAAAATTATTTTCTCACAATCAATCATGTGATTTCTATATATACATACAACTAGGGATGGCATGATAACAATGTTCTCATATAATATGCTCCCATAAAACAATCAGAGAAAAATTTGTAGTTGGCAAAACATGAAGACTATGTGATTTTGTTATATATTTTCCCCCTATTATCCTAGTGTTTTGTACTAGAAGGTGGATGATAACTTGATTTTATGAGGGGATTATCATCTTTAAAACCCCCTGACTATTAATAAATTGTGTCCACGTTTGAGAATTGATGAATTCTTCAACCAGTGGTTAGGGGTGAAGTGGTCCTTGAATTATGACATTTTTTTAGGCTATCACCATGTCTTTGATTGAGAGACCAATATATACATAAAGGTCATTTCTAAATATACTATGACTTCCTTAAGTTAATGGTGATAGACATTAATGTGATAAATGCCCCAGCTAGGTTTTTAGAACTTATAGACTGGATCCTTTTCCCATTATTAGATCAACTAGTGATACTATACATAAATGAAAACTGGTTGTACTCAATGTATGATGTTGAGTATAAAAGTAACTTGAGTATTATTCTAGACAAGATATAATAGTTAAAAACTTATAATATTATCTCAATTTGTCAGTTTTGGATTTAGGGGGTCCACATCTTGGTATATGTCTTCTCAAACACGAGAGGGATAGTGTACCATGTAATGGTTGAGGTAGTAAAATATTGGGATCTACTCAAGATTGCGGTGGTGGTATAATATGATTATATTAAGGATTTGTGTTTTCTAAAATTGAGTTAGGTATCATAGTAGGGAACCACAATTCAGTTGACACCCTTAATCATGAGAATTGTGCAATTTACCATCAGTGAATGGTTATTATGAATCCACTTCTTCAATAAGTTAGGGAGGTATACCATGGGTTTTCTTATTGGTAGAATTTTCATGACATGATATCTACTTCATATGATCCAAATTCATATTATATGGGCGGGTAGAACATTATTATTATTTGAGGAAGGATGATGAATCCCATCATACTCTGTGAGGTGGTGTTGAGATGGTTTTATGCATTGTTATAGTAGTATATCGATATGAGGGGAGCATGTACCAGGTCCCCTAGGCATTATTTTGGGAATATAGAATTGTTGTATCATGATTCTGAGTTAAACATATGATTTATCCCCTATTAGTGGGTAATGACTAAGATGACCAAATGGATGTGGATATTGAAAGGTATCATTTTGGTTTTTTTCTTGGGAATTCTAAAATAAGGAATAAAAACGATTTTATCATAGTAAATTTTGAATGGCTCTCTAAATTAACCCACTTCCTAAACATTGGAATGAATATCTTTTTGATTTTTTTGGGATGAATATGCATGTACGAAGTAGTTAAACGTCATGGAATTCCCTTTAATTAGGGTTTCATAACATGATGATCACATCACATCTTGTTTATAGAGAGGATGCAAGAGGCCTTTAGGACATTGTGTAGGTTGAGAAAAATATTTCTACTCATATAATATTTATTGGTAAATTGTTGTGTTTGGGTTATGGTTAATATTATCTAGGAATTCATGTTATTTATGGGTCATTTCGTGGAGAACCGAATACCATTTGAGGATATTGAATATCAAAATAGTTATAAATCGACAGTTGAAGTAGTAATATATGGGGCCATGTATGGGAGACGTTGAAGGAAATTCTATAATGGTTAAAGCCATTTGGAGACAGAACTTTTGAAAAAAATATTTGGTTGTAGTGATGGATGTTAAAGGTTCAGTTTATGCAGGATTGGATGAGGACTACCAAAAAAATTAGGAGTCCATTTAAAAATGAAAATAGTGTTTTTTCAGTTCAATGAGGATATCATGTGTTCTAATAGATCTCACATTATCAGGAATTATATGTTTTTGGATCGGTTGATATGATATATCTATGTTGATAAGACTTTTAATAATTATTATGTTGGGTTAGTGAGGTGGAATAAAACATCATCCAACCAACACAATTATAATAGGAGAATGATGTATTACATGTGTCATGAATGGGGATATATGTGCATGAATTATTTGACAATTTCAACTAGCATGATTTGGGTGTCAAGGGTAGAGTTACATTAACATTGTGTCTAGTGGAGTTTGATAGTCACGTTGTGGGGAAATATTTCCATTAGGTTGGTGTTTCATGGAAGCATGGGAAACATCTAAAGAGATTATTAGATAAGAAGAACCATATACAATATTAGTACCCTCTAGTATGAGCTGAATTTCACTTTTTGGGATGAAAATTATAGAATGTGTTGTGAATATAATGACTCTTTTATCATGTTTATATTTGGGATATTTAAAGGAATATTTTTGAGGTTGGGAGAATAATTCGTGAGGGATTCTAGGGCCTAGATAGCCTTAGAGTGGTTATATTAGAAATATTAAATATATTATATCATACAAACACTTTTTTTGGAAATAATGGAATAAATCATAAATGTTGTCTCACATGGTAAATCTGAAAGCACCATTAATTAAATAATGTGGGGTTTTCCCTCTAAAATACATAATATTTTCTGGTATATGTTTTTTATAATAGGTGTGGGAAGATGACATTTAAATAAATTTATAAATCGTTTTGTTAACTATTTATTTACAATGACCTATATCCATCCCAATTTGAATCCCAGTTATATGCCAATCATGATGTTAGACTCATACATCTATAGATTTGGAGAGAGTGTGGATGAGTGCATTGTGGGATATCAACCAGATCGTGGATCCATGATCTATAATGGGGATTTTTATTCATTTATAGAGTTCATGGATCTCACTGAACACAACTATTTGTAAATTTTCAACATTATGGATCAATAAAAACTAATGGTAGGGAATTTGGTTATATTGTTTTAATCCAAGATTTGTTTAAGCAATGTCAAATGTGAATCCACCAACCAACAGTTTATTGTTTCAATGAATATTGAGTTATTATTGATATATTATATCCTTGGACTATAATTATGATGAAGTTTGATTATCATTATTTATTATTCATTCTAACAACAATATATAGAGGCTATCTAAAACATGGGCTATGGTTTTTTCCTATTGTTATGTTTTGTTCATTTATTCCACAATTCTAGGAAATTTCCACATTAATGTTTATTTTGGACGAAGGTATAACAAATACCTAGTAGTTGATCAGTATGAAATCATAATTTTTTACAATGAATCACTACCACTGTTTTATTTTCGAAATCGACAATGAATTTATAGTGCATGACAACAACTGCATATTTGAGATCTAATCAAGAATTTTTATTTTTAATGGGATCAGACATTCAGAAAACGTGGTTCATTAAAAAAACTTCATCGATAGATTTAAGTTCAAAAATTCATCTATAATATTTGAGGGTCATATGTTTTAGGTGTTAGTGAAATCGGATTCGTGAATTGGACTAGGTGGGTGGTTTTGGGATGGTGATGGTTTTCCAGTGAAGAAAAAATATAATCCAAAATTTGGATGGATGAGTAGACTACTAAATTATGATCCATATGTTATGGTGTGATCCCCAATGGAATTTGTGGAAGCAACAGAATCATAGTTGAAGCCTCGAAAAGGATCAATAATTATGCAAATTCAAAACTACACACAATGTAGTTCAGAGGAACACACTCCATCATGTTCCCTCAAAGAAATTTCTAGGTGTTTTCCCTTGACATAAAAATCACAGAAAATGTAATTTATAGACATTCCATGTAACCAAAATACTATAATATTTTAATTCATATGGAGTGAAAAACATGGAATTGATGTACAATTACATGTTGTGTTGGTTACCCAAACACCATGTAAGCCTTGGAGAATTGCTCGATGTTCACAAGGAGTAAATGACTAGGATCCCATGTTACCACAAAATTCATGTTTGTTATGGAACACAATTTGTACATTTCATATTTCATGGGTATGGTATTAGACCCATAGAGTGTACACTAGAATGAACTGAGGACAAATACATAGGTAATAGTATATGAGAGAGAGTGGAAAACATGATGAAAGCTATATAGACCTCTACACCTAATTCACCCATAGTAGAAAAAGAATATAATAAGAGGAATACATGCCATATGTGACTATAATAAATGAAAAATGATAGGCTTAGTGAAAATTTTCATTTTATTTTATGTATTGTTTGGGTATATCATCAAGGTAATGTTCGACGTATTGTTCTTCATAGTTGAACTCTGGTGCGATCTTCATTGAATTCCTAATAATCAATTTAGAATGGACTTATTTTTCTACGGTATATTCCCTTAGTCCATCCCCATGAGGATACTATGATACATCATGTATTGGGTATAGGATGGGATGCCCTATATGGTATTAGTCTCATATATTGTTAGTCAATCCATCAATGAGGTGCAATGTCTGATCCTCTATCATTCTCTTCTTCCCCAGGATGGGTTTTAGAAATCATAGTGACCAACATATATGAGGCTACAATATGATTCTTAGTGTTATATTCTTAATAGGGTCTACCATGCCCCCATGAATGTAGTTGTTACCCAATATATGTTTATAAATATATATTTACATCTAATTATTTGTAGTCTGATCATGTGTGTATCTCAGATTGGACCTCTCAGTTTTAGTTGTCCCTATATTTGTCTACACCTATTGAGTTTTATCTATCAAATAAGTTCTATTGGTATAGTAAGAATAAACCAGTGATACCCCTCAGATGACCCCAATTATGGTTGATAAGACTTCTGGAGAGATTTCTCCTAAAAAACTGTTATTATTGAGCTTCTAGTAAAATCCTAGGATGGAAGTGTGGGCGTGACCTCACCGTAGTACATATTGTCTACCATGAGTATATCATGGTTATTATTATTATATATTATTCTGTATCATATCCTAATTGGTATACCTTCATGGTGATGAGATGATTATTCCCTTTGATGGTTGCTGTTTTGCAATTTTTTTATGTTCAATTGGGTATGCTACACACCTCAAGCATAAGATATACATGAACATGTTTTGTCTTATCAAAATGAAAATAATATCATGGGATAATATGGTGGAAGAGGTTAATATATAGATTAGTTAGAGTTAATTTATTCTTGAAGGATCACTGTAGTATAGTATAGTATGTTTTGGGTAGCTTCCCCCATCTATTCTACATGTGTGGTTCTTATGTTGTCTTTATGGGCATGTCTTTGGAACATTTATTTTGTTGTACTTGTTATTGTATTATGATGTAGCATAGATGGTATCCATTTGTTTACAATTTGATATTTTTAACCTTCTACATTATACATGTGTCTGAGGATGTTTTCATGTATATAGGTACTTTAGGCTAATAACCTCCATGTTCATTATATACACACTTGACACTATTTTTCTACCCATAGCATATTGATGGTGGGACTTGCTCATCATTCATGGAATACTACTAGAATGGAAATATTTGGTGTGTTTATTCATGATATAACCTTAGTGAATATAAATTAGTTCATAAATATAGTATGTGTGGGTTTTGGATTCATGAAGTTTCCCTTCTTAATATTTTTTTCTACAAGGATGAAACATTTGTTGTCAAAAAAAGATATGGCGAACAAATAATGGGCCATAGAAATAAATATAACTATGATATGTTGATTTATTGTTTTAGAATCTTATTATAGGTAGTTTGTTCAATATATTTTCCGATTGGATAGTCTATTAACAATGTTTTCTTGTAATGGGGTCTTATTCAATTGCTCAGGGGAATGGGATGAGAGTATTTTAGAGATAAATATATGATTGATTAATGAATTTGTATTGAGTTTACCATTTTGAATGTAAGGATTTTTAATATATAGTGATTCATAGGAAAAAGGATTGGGATGCGTTCTTATGAAGAATAATATATTTTTTTCGTATAAATCAAGGTAATTAGAGATACATGAAAAAAATTTCTAATTTATCACATTAAGAATGCAGTAGTAATCATTGCCTTAAATATATTAAGGAAATAACATTATGGTGAAATATGAAACATATACACATACAAGAAGGGTTTGAAGTGTATTTACTATAAGAAATATAACAATATGAGGTCAAAAATATGGTTGGAACATTTCAAGGAACTTCATTTCTTGGTAACCTACCACCATAAGAAGGGAAAAAGGTGGTTAATTAATTGATAAATATGGGAAGAAAATGGTATGACCATGATTAGGATTATCAATGAAAATATATTGGGGGATTTAGAAAAAAAGCATATTGTAATTTTTTGTCAAATGGATTTGTACTTCCTTTTCGATGAAATGGAAAAGTTTTCTTTACTAAAAACGATAGAGAAGTCCCATCAAACATATAAGGGGATATGAAGGATGGTTAATGATATGAATGATGCAAAATTGATATTTTTTATTTATAAAGAAGGTTTTTTTGTGTTTTTAATGAAGTTATGTGTTCTATACATAACATAGCAGAATTGCAACAACTAGATGAAACATGAAGCCAAAATTTATCTATACACTATATAATCACATTGATTTGTTGTGATATAAGAGAACATATTTGTTAATATTGTATTCAGCGAGAAATTATTGGCTATGATTCAAAAATATTAGTATCCACATTTGATAATGTTGGAATAAGACATACTAACTATATCATGTGACCTATGCCTATACTCATATGATGTTGTAAAATATATAAATGGTATTTTTAAATGGACATAAAAATATAATACTGAAAAATTATTCCATATAAGAAATAATTGATTACCAAAAAAATTCTTAACATTACATAGTAGTATGGGAAGACCTACCCCTTGATCAAATTTCAATTATCATGTCAATAAAATTCTAATACATCATATTGAACCTCAATTATTTAAAACTAAATATGACCATTAGTTCACAATAAAATTTTGTAAGATTATTCAAAAGGCTCTAGAAATTGATATATATTTAAGAACTACATACCTTCACCAAAGTAATTTCTAGTTTTTATAGACTATTCAAGAATTACAAAACATTCTCTATTCATATTCAATTAAAATTAAATGAATGTTTGATCAATATAAATCATTTTGGAAGTTTAATATAATAATATATTCTATTCAATCACCATGGTTGCACTGTATGAAGAATTATATTAGAAGAGATTTCAAAATATATCTTTTAGAAAAGAAGTTATAAAAAGGAATCAGGAGTGTCATAAACTTATTGAGAATAAAACTATACGAGTACAGATTATTCAGAATCATATCAATGTATTTGATTGTAGAAAAAAGATATATACTAATAATATAAGGAAATAATTGGAATTGATTGTGGGGGATAATTTTTTCCTAATGTATCCTCCATGAAAAAATGTAGCAATTTTATGTAAAAATTAGAATTTAAGCATCATGTACATATTTCCTTTTGAAATTTTATAAACAATTCGTGTTGTAGAATAAAACATTTAATTCCCATCCTGTCATTATATAGTACAAATCATCATACATTTTTCATTATAATGTATTTACATTCTATATAAAATACATGCATATAAATATAGGGGACAATAGTTGGAAAATTACTATATTTAAAATGGGGGCTTATCTGGACAGATGAGAACAGTGAGCATGTGTAGGGAAACTGGAAAATCTTATTGATGAAAATCATATATCGAAATTATAAATTATAGGATTAAACATATGATACTAAAGTAGCTATAAGGAATGAATACCCTAAGATTACCACAACAACAAAAAATATCCCAATTTTGAGGATGAAATTTTGTATGGGGGAGAATGTGATGCCTAACAACATACAATAGCATGTAATCACAACACCCCAAAACATCCCAAAAAATGTACTCTAAATAAAATTTATTCATCAGAATATTAAAAAGATAAATATATTAAAATTATAGTATATTAATTTAATTATTGTATATCACATTTATATTAATCTTGTAAGAACAATTAGGGATAATTTTTTGGATTTTTTTGATATACATTATTTTTTAGTGAATAATGAAAATTTTAGTTTTTTGTAAAATCATAAGGTATATTATTTTATCAATATTTAAATATATATATATATAAAAATAAAAAATCATGATAAAAAGTTATTTAAAGTGTAAAATTAATTTTCTAAACTACTATGTTTAAATTCTAAAAAACATGATTAATATTTTTGAATCATATGTTATATTTTAATATATATGTTTTTCTTGTATATTAATAACCTACTTCTATAAATTATAGAAATTAAATATAATAAGTGGTTTTAATATTTTAGATCATCATGATAGTATTATTTAATAAGTTTTTTTAATTTTAGAAAAGAAATTAAATTAATAGGATTAAATTAAATTATTGTGATAATGGAAAAACTATTATTTTTTTAAAAAAATAATCAAATTATATAACTTTTTTTTATTAACATATACTAATATATAAAAAATAATCTAATATATTATTTAAAATAAAAAAAAATATTAACACTTATTTAGTGGGAAATCAATATTAAATATGATCAAGAAAATTAAATGTTTGAAAAAAAATTATTTATACAAAAATGTTTCCCTATATATATAAATTTTTTCTGTTGAAAATTTAATTTTACATTACTTATAAATTGAATAAAATTATATAGATATTAAAAATATGATTATATGAATAAATTTTTTTGTTAATGTTTGCCACATATTTTCATTAATAAAATAGAAATTTTATATCTTAAAATAGTTTGAATAAAAAAAGACAAAAGGGTAAAAAGGGTTATCTAATGGGGTAAAGGGACTACATTATAAAATATATTTCAAATTGATTTTATATGTTTTTAGTGACATATATTTTATATTATCAATTTATATCAAAAAAATTTCATATTAAAATGTTAAACATGTTCTCACTATTTAATAAGATGAAATATTAGCAAAAATGTAACGCCCTGACCCTAGTTACCCAGTGTCGGTGCATTATTATGTATCATTGACAAGATAAAAAAAGATCAACTCTCGAAATACCGATTAATTTAGTATCCTTTGAAGTACTAGAAACATTCATAAGGTTTACATTACACACTAAAATGGAAAACCACAAAAAAATTGTTTCCATGGACAATAATTAGATCCCATAAAATATCCCTATAGGTCAGTCACAATATTAATCTTCACATACAGGGAAAAATAAAACATAGAAAGGGGTGAGAACAGATGCTCAGTAAGGATAAAAATATAGTGGAAACTTACATAAATAAGCGTAAACATTTAAGGCAACGTATAAGACTATAATAAAATACTTTTAAACATGATCTTCAGCATAATATGGAAATGGTAAAATAAAATAATTCCATTTACTTATTCACATGGATATTCTACTAGTCTAATATTCATATGAAATATCAATAGCCACTTTCAGAATAATGGAATGCATAATGCTAGAATTTCATAACCACATAGTCAGGACCTTGTTTCTGAAAAGAAAAATATTTTGTCAAGGCCTTATGCCATGATAGTAGTTTGTCTCATGAGACCTTTCTATTAACCGAGGAGCTATAGCGGGCTCCACCCGTCACTTACTAAGTCCAATGCATTCCTCATATGAAGAGGATCAAACATAACATAAAAATTCGAATTAAAACTGGCATATAAAATGTCAAAACATTATCCATAAAATTTGAATGGTATGAAATAACACATCTACTGTCGAACATATCACAAATTATTCAATACAATATTGAAGTATTGTATCATAATAAATAAACATCAAAAAAACATAAAATCCATTAATGGATGTTGACATAGATGATGTCTAGACATTTTTTGAAAAATATCTCTTTCTATTTTGAAATAATTTAAAAGTAATTTAATTATAATTCAAAACATTTATATTTGAAAATATTCTTATAAGATTTTATGGAATGCTTCGACGTTGTTATAACGGTGTAAAATACCCCCCCCAATGTATATGTTTAAAAAACACTCTTACCTTATTTTTGTCGAAAAGGTCATATAGTACCTTGTTTAGAAAATGAAGAAAATATTCCTTTGAAAACATTTTATAAAAATTCAAATAAGGGTATAAATGAATTTAACTCATAGTCTACTAAATAGTAATAATGTTTTGAAATTCATTTTTAATAATCATGGATGTAGATGATAAAGATTCCCCAGTAGATACTTACATAAAAACAACCTTAGATAATAATGAGATTGTAGAAATTAACCCATACCTTGTCAATTTCCTTTGTTGAATGTAGGTTAACCTCATATATAATGGTGAAATAATTTTTATTAAATTATTCATGATTTAGATACATTAATATGATATAATATATGAACTTTTAACATTTCTTTGTTAAGAATATCTTAGTATAATCGTCGTTTCGGGTGTTAACTAATTCTTTTTTACTTTATATGATTTGTTATGTAAGTAATGTTTGTTATGGATAGTATGTATGTTATTCATTTTCAGTATGATATTAAATATTCAAACATTATTTTTAATCATCTAATGAAAATTATTCTTGAATGGATTACGATGGGGAATTAATCTCTTCGCGATCGTAGAGATGGTAATCTGTACGTACACACGAGCAACAATATCATTATTTTGATATTAAAATAATATATAATTGAATTGTATATCATATATACAGATTAATTATAACTTTATATCTATTATTTACATCAAATTCCTAACATTATTATTCCCATTCAAATAATAATGTATTGAATAACAATTACACCATGATGTGGAGACGGTAAGCCATACATAGGCATGTATGGTGAAATGTCTTTCAATGGTTGGATAGAATAATGAATATTGTTGTACCATATTTATAATAACATCATATTATATAGAATATAATGGAGTTATTATTTTATAATAGAAACAACAAAGAAAATGGAAGATGAAAAAGAAAGGAACTTGAAAGAGGTGATGAAATATTTACCACTTTTAGGGTTCTTTTTATTTATTTGATCAAAAGGTCTCCATAGGTTGGATTTATGACAAACTAAAGGCCTCTTGGATGAAGGTAAGATAATTTATAGGGTCTTTGTGCTGGGGTTGACTGAGCCAAATGGCGTTGAAGGTTTGAATCAGTGAGAAGGGGAAGTGCCCATTTATAAGAGGTGTGAGGGGCACCTTAGAAAAAACTAGAAATATTATTTTATAATAAAATCATTTTAGGTTTATAATGGCTCCAAAATTAATTATTTAAATTCTATTTTGGGTATGGGTCGAACACTGCTCAAACAATAGGTTTTTGACAGATTTGGGTCACTATATGAACTATATATTTTAGACTAAACTCTTATTTTAATAGTTTGATATTTACCATATCTCTTTGTATTTTTATATTATATGGTTAATAAACTCACTATAAACATCCAAGTGAACCCCAAATGGTTAATTAATGATACAAATATGATTATATAAGTCTTTTTGATGACCCATGGATTATTAAGAAAGGAATATCAATTAATAATATAATATTCGTTTTTAAAATTATTTTATGTCAATTTTGAAACTATTATCAATTTTGTTTTTGTTAAATTCATAATCACATTATTACATAGAAAAAAATTCATTTAATCAACCATAACATGTCATATTAATTTATAAAATTAGTGGAATTCATAAAAAGTCTCAAATAACATTTACAAGGATATTTATAATATCAATTATTTTAATATTTTAATGATGATGAAATTACTACATCATCATTAGGTCATAAATAAATTAAAATAATTAATTTCTAAAAAATATAATTATAATAAAATTAAGTATTAAATTGTTTTATATTTCCAATGAATATTTATAGTCGAAAATATGACTTATATAACCCCATGTAAATGTTTATTTACAAAAAGATATTTGTTTATGTCATTTTTCTCCTTTACTCTAAGTTATTTAAAATAAAGTGGCATTATCATTCATAAGTGGCTCCATGGGGTCCCAAAATAGACCCAAGGATGCCAATGGTTGGTCATGACTCATCCAATAAGTTGATGACAAGTGTTAAGTTGATTTTGTATTATTATAACATTTTTTTACCTCGAATTACCATATTTACCTTTAAGTGCAGTAAATAAACATCAAAAGTTACTATTTACCAAAAATTAATTTTATCTTATTTAGAGACATTTTACTTACTGAGGTTAACTGTGTCTCTCATATTTTTTAAATTAAACTCACAAAAACAGTAAAATTAGGTTTTATGCAATTTTTCAAATTCTCCTTGGAGGTAGATAAAGATGGTAAAATGTTCAATAAAATTATTATATATCTAAAAATATTAGAAAATGACTCCATGGAATTATATTGAACATATATAGGTATTATGTATCTATTTGAACTATAATAAATTTAAATAAAATAAGTAATTATTTAAATAAAATGTCAGTTTTAACCAATAACTTAATGTTTTTCACTATTCCTCGAAAAATAGAAAGTATTCAGAAAAATACCAAAATTTCACCCTAATATAATTATGATATTATGAATTCAAAAATAAAGTCTAT
The DNA here is from genome assembly GCA_963277665.1 of Viscum album. Classification (NCBI taxonomy): domain Eukaryota; kingdom Viridiplantae; phylum Streptophyta; class Magnoliopsida; order Santalales; family Viscaceae; genus Viscum; species Viscum album. The sequence continues at coordinate 1,873,251,984 of OY728159.1, forward strand.
TTTAACTAATTAAAATAAAAAAAGTTTCACATATTAATTTATAATTAATTCATATTGTCAAAACTAAAAAATCATGTTTTTACAAAATAATAACAAACAAAAGTTTGATACTTGTTTATGTTAAATTTCAATGTGAAATTACATACAGTGACCAGCATTGGATTAAATGGTAAAAATATAATATATTTATACTTCCAAACCATTAAAATGTATAATTTAACACCATAAATTATTTGAATTAAAGAAGTTGTTTTCAGTTAAAATATAGTATTTCTCACTATTCACCCAAATATGAAAGTTATCATAAAAAAACAAATATTTTTTGAAACTAAACTCTAATGTCCTAATTCTATAGAATATGTTTAGTGTTTCAAATTGAATATATACATGTTTCAAATATTGTATTTAAAATTGGTTCGCTATTAGAAGGTGGTAAAATTGTATTTTTTTAAAAATACTTCTTTTATATGAAAAAAATGAATTTGGTCTTACATTATGTCTATGAAACTCGTAATATAGATTCAAAAATTATAATGATTATATAATGTTGAAAATTTAGTTAATACTATTAATAAGCACTTTTGAACGGCTAGTTTGGTAAGTCGTGGTGCGCAAGATCTCTGTGTTGCGTGTATTACAAAGTTATTGGATTACTTTGTAGAAATAACATATTTTGAAATATTGGGGTGTCACATTATTCCTCCCTTAAATAAATTGCATCCTCGAAATTTGAAATAGTTTTTCAAAAATAAAAGGTTGAAAATAGAATATACCTTTGTGGGAAATCCGACATCATAAATCAGGTTAATAAAATTTACTCTTAATAAGAGGAAAAGAGAAATAAAAGGGTCACCACCAAATTATGATATATATTAAGAGAACATTGGTGGAAATTAGAGACACATAATTGGAGGAAAAATTTAAATATTTATAGGTAGTGTTTGAGGAAATGAATCAGAAACAGGTGTAAAATTTAGGGACTCAAATCCATCAATCTATGATGATTTGAAATACCATCGGTTCAACAAAATATAAGGTATTAGGATACAAAGTTTTTGTTATTATGATTCCTTCCATAAATATTAAGAATTTATTCACCCATATGATAATATGGAAAATATTATATATATATATATATATATACATGACATGTAGTGTTTCATCCTTCAACTAATTCCTACCACAAACTAATCTTTCACTCCAAAAGTTTTCAAAAAAATATTCTATTTATCCTAATCGTATAGGGTTCCAAAAATAATGAATTTATAATTCACCTATCAGATCCATTAAAAAACAAGATTATACAATCCTGGTATTTCATGCAGTCATGTGGTAGGTGATAAATCTCAATCGAACTATGGTTGTGGGTAGGATTCCCACAGCTCTGTCCGACACGACGGATTGTCACACAGTATGTGTGTTGCCCTTTTTATAAAACTATAGTATTATAATATTCCAAAAATAATTTTAAGAAATGTTTTTACCTTAAATAAAACTTTCCAAAGTTCAACATAATCCATTGCAACCTTTATATTTATCCAAAATAACTGTATCCAAACATACAGGCTGAAATTTATAAGGATGTATAACACAACGAATTTCCATTTTTCCACGGAAAAACATGTGAGTACCTTCATCAAGTATTCTTTTAAAACATGGTAACACCCTAAATTACCATAAAAACATATTTATTACTTTCATTCTCCCCTATTTATTATAGAATTATGGATATACTCTTCATATCCAAAAATATTGTAATCTCCATAAATGCTGGAATATACAAACCATTAATCAGTTCCAAGGTAGTCAAGAATATCCAATATAAATTATCCAAATTGACAATCTCTTATTCCAAAATTACTACCTTAGTATCATGACCATATAATCTCAAATTCTCAATGAAATAGCACTACATTATAATACTTAATTATTTCCATAATTCATATAACATGTACATCATTGAAGCAACACTCAAAATGACACAATAATTTAATAACAACATAAGAACTCTTAATCATTACTATTCATTGTTTTTACTACTGTAACCTGTTTCTTATCCAATAGCAGCAGTTTGGGTATACTCTGATGATTTATACATTTATTCTCATAGTGTCCCAACTCCTTGCAGATGAAGCGTTGTACATTTGACAACTTTTTCTCACCCTTGCAATCACGTACATGGTTTCCATTTTCTCAACACATAAAACAAACTCTCAATACCTTCAAGCATTTCCAAAGGTTATTCATTCCACATTTATCACATATGGAAAATTCTTCTCTCCTATCATCCCTTTATCCATCATTCTCTATACCATCATTTTCTTCACTTTCTTCCCATTAAAGCCATAGGACTCAAATAATTCTTTACTTATCTTATTATCACATGATATTATTTCTTCAAATGTTGAGAATACATGGGATACAATTACCCTTCTATATTTTGGCCTAATGCCATGAAAGATAAGATACTTATTACTCTTTGGATAATATGTATTGTTGGAGTTCACATTCCTTCAACTAGGATCCATTTCTATAAAATGGCATACACTAGGTCAATTTATGAATTTCTATGAATAATTTCAAAATTTCAAAATACCTAACGTAAATTGAATAGTTTGTAGAGTCAACCATAATCATAACAATATTTTCATTGAGGAGGTATATACTCATAAACCCTTCATTATGTTTTGTAATGAAAATGAAAATTATCCTAAGCATATCCCCCGGGAGTGTCGTAACCAATAGTGCAGCAAGGCCCGTTGTCGTGCAGCATTTCCCATTCGAGTCTAGCTCAAAGTGGTTTTTTTCGATTTACCCCTAGGTACATCTGTACCAGAGCCCCCACTACCTACTCATATCCAGATAGGGATGTATTTCATGGAAAAATCACAAAATCATTAGAATAAAAAAACTTAGGAAATTCTTTTATACTAATCCTCAAAGTCTATCTTAGGGATATGTGCCCTAATTACATTTTATCTAAATCTAGTTTCTATAGATTGTATTAACCCCCTATGATACCAACTATAACCCCCCGAACCTAATTACACTGAGACGGTGCATTATTATGTATCATTGGCATGATCACAAAAGAACAAGTCTCAAAAGAATGATTAGTTTAGTAGCCCTGGAAGTACTAGATACATTCATAAGGGATAGATTACATCGTAAAATGGAAAACTAAACAAAATTTTTTCCTTGGACAACATTGAGATCCAATTAAATATCCCTACAAGTTAGAAATAATATACTTCTTCACATCCTTGTAAAAGTAATACATAGAAACAGGTGACCTCTGATGCACAGTAATGATGAAAAAATAGCAGAAACATTTGTAAATAAGCATTAACAATTATGGAAAATAATAAGAGTAAAACAAAATCCTTTTAAACTTTAAATTAAGCATAATATGGAAAATATAAAACCAAATAATTACATTTAATTATTCACATGGATATTCTACTAGTCGAATAATCACATTAAATATCAATATCCACTTTCATAATGATGGAATGCATAGTGCCAAACATTCATAACCACATAGTCAAGGCCTTGTGCCCAGACTATAAATAATATTTTTTCGAGGCCTTATTCCAAGAGACTATTTTTTCTCATGAGACCTATTGATGCATCATGAAGCTATAGTGGCCTCCACCCATCACTTAGTAAGTCCAATGCATTCCTCTTATGAAAAGGTTTAAACATAAGATAAACATTTATTATTAAAAATGGCATAAAAATGTAAAACCTTTATCCATAAACCATGAATGGTATGAAATAACACATCTATAGTCAAACATATTATAAAAACATAAATACAATATAGATGTTTTGTATCAAAAAAATCAACTTCAAATGAACATAAAATAAATCTACAGATGTTGACAGAGATGAAATCAAAACCATTTTAGAGAAATATCTCTTTATATTTTGAAAACATTTAAATCTTAGGTAATTATAAAAGAAAACATTTATATTTGAAAATATTCCTATAATATTTTAAGAGAATCTTCTAAGTTTTTATAATGGCGTAAAATAGCCGCACCCGCCATATAAGTTAAAAAAATTATTACCATAATTTTTTCGAAATTGTTATAAAGTATCTAATTTGGAAAACGATGGAATGATTCCTTTCAAATCATATTATGGAAATTAAAATAAGGGTATATATTAATTTAACCAATAGTCTAGTAAATAGTAAAAATGTTTTGAAATACATTGTTAAGAAACATGGATGTAAATGGTAAAAATTCCATACTAAATACTTATGTTAAAACAACCTCAGATAATAAAGATATTGTGAAATTAACCCTTACCGTGTACGTTTCCTAGGAAGAAGTTAGGTTAAACTCCTGTATAATGGTGACATAATTTTTATTAAATTATAAAATAATCATATACATTAATATGATATCATATATAATCTTTTAACATTTCTTTGTAAATAATATCTTAGTATTATCGTCGTTTCTGGTGTTAACTGATTCATTTTCCTTTATATGTTTTAATACATAAGTTATGTTTTTTATGGATAGGATGTATCGTATTCATATTCAGAATGATATTAATTCTATAAAAATTATTTTTAATCATCAAATGAAAATTATTCTTGAATGGATTACGATAGTGAATGAAATCATGACATTTGTGGAGATGGTAATCCGTACGTACGCATGAGTGACAATATCATTCTTTTAATATTAAAATAATATATAATTGTATGGTATATAATATGTAGATAATAATTATCATGATATATTTATTATATTCATCATTTAAAAATCATTATTACATCCATCCAAATAACAATGTATTGAATAACAATTACACCACGACCCGGAGATGGAAAGCCCTACGTACGCACGTATGGTGACATATCATTCAAAGGATGGATAGAATAATTAATATGGTTGTACCATATTTATAATAACATCAAATTATATTGAATATATTGGATTTATTATTTTTCAATTGAAAAATCAAATAAATTGTAGTGGAAGAAGAAAGGGACTTGAAAGATGTGTTGAAATATTTACCTCTTCTTCAGGTTATTCATTTTGATTTGATCAAATGATCTCCATGGGATGGATTTATAAAAAAAGGAATATTTCTAGGATGAAGGTAGGATAGTTTATAGTGTATTTGGGTAGTGTATGGCCGAGCCAATTGGCATCGAAAATGTAAATTAGTGAGATGTGGAAGTGCCATTTTATAAGAGGGGTGAGAGCCATCTTAGGGAACGCTAGAAATATTATTATATAATAAAATAATTTTCTGATTATAATGGCTCTAAAATGTATTATTTATAGGCTAAGGTTGGGATGGGTATAAAACAACTCATCCAATATGTTTTAGATAGGTTTGGTTCATTATATTAACTTCATTTTTTAGATTTAACTCTTAGTTAAATAGTCTGACATTTACCATGTCTATTTGTATTTTTATATTATATGGTTAATAAAAATACTATAAACTACAAATATAACCCCAAGTGGTTAATTATTTATACACCCATTATTACATATGTCTTTTTGTCAATCCTTAGAATTTTAGGAATATAATATCAATTAATAATGTAATATTTGTTTTAAAAAATCTTTTATGTCAATTATGACACTATTTACAATTTGGTTTTTCATAATTTCATAACAGATTTATTACATCGAAAAAAAATCATCTAATCAACCATACCATGTAATATTAACCTATAAAATTAGTTTAATTCCTTAAAAGCGTCAAATTACATCTATTTGGATATTTATAATATCAATTACTTAAATATTTAATATGTAAGGTAATTACTGCATCATCATTGTGTAAAAAATAAATTAAATTATTTAATGTCTCAAAATTATATATAAAGTACCTTTATGTAGGAAATTTTTTTATATTTCCAATTAATATTTATAGTTTTAAAGATGACTTATATAACCACATGTAAAAATTGATTTACTAAAAGATATTGGTTTATGTCATTATTTCCTTTCCATAAAGTTAATTAAAATAAAGTGTCATTTTCAATCCTATGTGGCTCCATTGGGTCCCAAAATAGAACCATGGATTTCCATGGTCGTCCATGACTCATAAAATAAGGTTAGGACAATTTTTATGGTGATTTTGTATTATTATAATATTCTTTTTACCTTAAAATACCCTATTTACCTTTAACCGTGATAAATAAAAGTCAAAAGTTACTATTAACCAATAATTATTTTTTCCTTATTGAAAAAAATTTTACTTACTGAGTTTATCCATATATCTTTTATTTTTGAAATTAATATCATAGAAACAGTAATATTAATTTTTATACAAATTGCGAAATTCTCCAAAGAGGGGGGTTAAGAAGGTAAAAAGTTAAATAAAATTTTTATATATCTAAACTTATTATAAAATGAATCCAATGAATTATATTGAACATATATATTTATTATTAAACTTCTTTGACCTAAAATAAATTTATATGAAATAAATATTTTTCTTAAAAAAAATTGGTTTTAACCAAAAACAGTGTTTTTCACTATTCATAAAAAATTGAATGTTTTCAGAAAAATACCAAAATTTCACCCAAATCGAATATTGGTATTCTGAATTCAAAAATTAAGTCCATTTTACCAAATTCTAAACATATATGTTGCATTTATTATTTTATAATTACTTTCTATTGTCAAAATAATAAAAATCGTGTTTTTAAGAAATAATAACTAACAAAATATTGATACTTGTTTATGTTCAATTTCAATGAGAAATTACATAGAATGAACAGAATTGGATTAAATGGTAAAAATATAATCTATTTATACTTCAAAACAATTAAAATGTATAATTTAACACTATAAATTATTTTGATTAAAAACATTTATTTCAGTTAAAATATTGTATTTTTCACTATTCACACAAATATGAAAGTTATCATAAAACACCAAAAATTTATTGAAATTAAAGTCTTATCTCCAGATTCTAAATAAGAAGTTTATTTAGTCAAATCGAATATATAAAAGTTTCAAATATTGTATTTAAAAAGGGTTCTCCATTAAAAGGCCGTAAAATTGAATTTTTTGAAATATACTTCATTTATTTGAAAAAAATGAAATTGTTCTTACACTATGAATAAGAAACAGATAATTTGAATTATAAAATTATAAGGATTATATAAAGTTCATAATTCAGTTAGTACTCTTCATAACCACTTTTGAACGGCTAGTTTTGTAAGTTGTGGTGAACTAGAACACTGTATTGGGTGTAGTGAAAGTTATTGGATTACTTTGAAGAAATAACGTACAATGAAATCATGCAGTGTTACAAATAATTCCACTCTCACCACATATAAATTTTTTCTAAAAACCCATTCATGAAAATTTTAAAAAAAATGTGGTTTCTTTACAAAATAATCCCTATACCTTTTTTATTGACTACACTTTAACTCGTTTATTCTTTTAGAAAAATATTTCAGCTCAAATTCCCTATTTCAAAGGAATACTCAATAGAAAAGCTCAAGTTTTCAATGTATGTACTAACTTATCCTTAACATTTTTTCATTTCAATCATTCAATTTAAATTCCATTTATACCAATACTATATGATGAATTCAGTATTTATAGTATAATAATTAGGTTGTACTATGGAAGTATTCATTACCCACATTTTCTCTCTTTCATTAATAAAAATGAGATCATTATTTTGGCTAATATGAAAACAACCATCGCCCTGAAGAAACATTTATAATTTTTAACCTACATTTTATATAATTTATTGAAATATATTCAAATATTATCCACCACCTTAAATTTTTCTATTTAATATTATTATTCTTCATTTATAATTAAATTATTTCAAAAGGATAAACTACTATAACAATACTGATCCATTAATTATAGTGTGGATATGTTTGGATCAGTCAAACTATCAACTTCAACAATGATATAAAATAATATTATGGATAACTATTAGAACATAATTTTTTGTAATATATTTTTTATATGTAAATAATGATGTTATTTTTGTTCTATAATGGTGCATTAATATTAAACGCATCCATTAAGATATCAAAGTTTGTTTGTTAAAAAGAATCTATATATTATGATTAATATTTTAATCATTAATGACAATAAGAAATTCTCCGATATAATGAAATTATAAAATTAAATATAATTATAAAGTATCATTTATAGTAAATTTTATATTCTTGGAATAATGAAAATTTGGAGAAGAATGAACAACAACATAGTTATTACCAATCTAGTTCTGAATGAACAAGATTACTCACACCTGATATAAAAAATAAATAATAACTAACTATTATACATGTATATAATAATATTTAATTTTAATTTGTAAAAGGGGGTATGTATGAATATTTTTAAGAAATTTCAGATTATGATAGTTTTTATAATTTTATTGGTGGATAGGTCACAATCAGATAAGAGGTATTAAATGTAAGGTACTTTTCATCTCAAATTCCATTTACGTGAGACTTTTTATGTATTTTAAATCTTACTAAAATTATATGATTTGTGTAGTGAATATTTGATTTTAAAAAAATAATGATATTTTACTCATGGAATTTAATGATAAATTAAAATATCAATATTTGGAAGGGGTTTGGATAAAAATGTTACATATGTTGTCACAATGATAAAATTTATTATATTTCAAAATGTAAATTGTGTTTGGTGTTTCTTAGAATGTGCGTCCCATTATAGATACTAACAGGTAGAAATAACTATGACACAATTTCACATAGGGGTAATCACACAAAAAAATATTAGGTCAATTATCATCTCAATCTTCTCCACCTTCAAGATGAGTGGTCCTAAGACTACAGATTCGGTCATATACTATATTGGAATAGGCCTTGGAAAATTAACATGCAGTTTATGTACATTAATTTAGGTTATTCAAAGCACAACATTGGTCAGACACCATTATAGCCTAATATAATCAAGTAATATCTTTAATTAATAACAAAATACATTGAAAATAACACATCCACCAATATATCATTATTTCATTTTTATGGATACATCGTTTTATATTGATAACACCATATGGTATCTAATTTGATAAAAGGAAATTGTTATAAATAACCACATTATATCATTTAATATTGAAATATTTACTTATGTATTTATATATCATGGATAACAATTGTTATATTTTTATCTAGGTTTAATTAATTAGTTCCGTTGGTATTGTTATGAAAGGTGTTATGAACATATATATTTAATGCATTGGACCTTTTTAGTGTCAGATGAGACCCGATATAAATATACCCTTGATTAATAAGTAGAAAACATGAGAAAAAATATATATTGTATAGGAATTAATCTTTAAATATACAAATGATTTATTGGAATAATGTTGTGATGGAATGTATATGATGTTAGACATTATACATTCCATTATTATGTGATTTACAATTATTATCTATTTCTTATTTATCTTCACGGATATTGTATGCCTTATGTTTCATTTGATAAATTAATTTTTTTGGCCATTTATTTTTTATATTTTTTATTCCATGATTATTCTACGATAGATTAAACTATAAAATACTCCTTAGTGACCATCAATTATAACACATATTTTATTTTCCCTTCCTTCAAAAACCTACCAATGAAATGTATGTAATTTTTGAGGATATTAGATAAGAGATAATAATGTTCCCAAATAGTTTTTATATTATATTTTATGTTGTTATGTGTAATATAAAAATATTTATGTTTCTAGTATTCCAAAACCAATATTCATTTAGATCCTTTAGGTAAAATTGTATTTTTTTACCAATAATGAAATAATAATATTTTATTAGGTTTTATATATTACTTTTTATAAAAATTTGTATCATATAATGTTTAATATAAAACTATAGTAATATATTTAGTGGATAATAGTCATATATCATAAATATTATGAAAATAACCCTTACTAATTTAAGGATATTTTATAGAAAATCTACATAACAAGTGTATTTTTGAATTCAGTATATTATACTAATTTTGTGCATGAAGTTGTAAAGTGATGATGAGTAACTGAATAAATGGAAACTATTTTCAAACATATAGTCAATATAGTATTGTTCCACATTAGAATGTTAAAGAATATGGATTTGGATATGATCATATCATAATCATATTTGGTCAGTTGAAAAAGGTTATGAAAAATAGCATCACCCGTATTTAGCCACCTTTTGGTGAAAAACATGTATCATCTATGTTATACTACATCATGAGATAAACTTCCTGGCCATTCAAAGGAACTAAAAATTTATTTATGGATGAGTAATTAATCAAGACCATACGAATGATATATCACACTATATGATATAGTAAACTACAAATATTCATCATGTTGGTATATCCTCTAAAGAGATAAAAAGGTCAATGGTGGTCACTAATTCTAAACATTAGTTAGGAAGTAGAGTTAAGGTTCATATAATGTAGAACACTTATGAAGATATTATATGGAAAATACTCCTCTCGTGAATGAAGATAAGATATATAATAAAAATTTTACCATCTCAAATAGAAGGAGGTGGAAAATGATTCAATGTATGATGTTAATGTTGTGTGGTTATATTGACTTGTATTGGACTATGTACATAAACGAAAATCAAGATTTACCATTTCATTTATGGGTTAATGATGATACATCAAATGATGGTTGTTTCTTCGAATATTTTACTTTATAAAGATATAGTATCTAGTGCAATTGTGATGGGAATATAGTTCTAATGTACTTATTTAATTAAAGGAGAAATGGAGACAATGTGTCATGTTGAACACCACAAAAATAAAACAATGGAAAAATTAAACAAGGGAATGGTGGAATTTTCCACAATTAATAACTATGGGAAAACACAATGGTGATTTATTGAATGGAATTTGAGATGTTTTAAAGTGCATCTAAAAATTTCACAATGCTCCAAAATGAAACAGAAAGACATGAGTTGTTTATTTTAAATATAACAATAATAAATATATAGATCACTATGTTGTCCAATTCCATAAAATTTTTATGTAATTTACTTAATAAAAGGTTAAATGTTTATGTACAATCATATGAAATAAATAAAATTGAGTTTAATATATAAATTATTTGTTTGACAGTACATTAATCTAAAACAAAATATTATCTCATGATTTATTTTATTCAACATAAAATAAATCCTTTGAAGAATGAAAGATTATTTAGACAGTTGAATCATCCCTTAATACTCTTATAAATGTATTTTCATTCCTGTCATGTAATAAAACTTTATTATAATGTAGATTTACAGAGTAGTCTCCATTAAAATTAAATGATTTAACATAATTTTATAGTAGATTGTTATATGTATAGTTTATTTTGACACTATCCATTGTATGTATTGTCTCGTGATGTTTTATAGAAAAAAATTTTATGATAGAATGATATTACTATTTGTGAATTTGGAGTAAAATACCTTATTTTCAAGGGAATGTTTTCATCTCCCAAGCCTTTTATAGACCATACTCTAGAATCTAACCAAATTGAAATTATGGGAGAATAGGGAAGAAAAAACTAACTGTAACAACACAAAATTTTATCAATATAATTTTTCCATTAATTATACATTTGGGTAATATTATGTAATAAATTATTATATAATTCATACACACCATAGTTAAAACCAACTACATTTTATTATATTAATTTTAATATTATATTTTGAGAATAAAAATGGACATTACAAATTAATGAATGGAAATTGGAGAAATAATAGAAAATAAGATAAATTGAATGGGAAATTTGGACCATCTCATTCCTCCAGAATAATTTCCCTCAGAAAGAACACTATTGAAACAATGAAGAATATTATTAAGGAAAAATTAAATTTGAAAATTATAATATAGAATCCATTGAGTGAATATTTAATACAATTAAGAATGAATAAAATCTTTGGTATTTATAGAAAAGAGGGATCCCATATGGATAATACAAATTGGAACATTTGAATATTAATTTGACTAATAGGAATTGTCATATAACCATTAAAACTCGTACCATGAGAGTTAGAATAGTATCCTCACTTATTTAAGTGTAAAATAAAATTTATATATATCATAAACTGAAATGTGGTATATGCATTTCATGTTGTAAGAAAATATTGTTAAAAAAATAATAAGATAAGAATAATAATTTTTTTGTAAAATTTAAAACTTAAAATTTCAAATTTTTATTAAATGAAATTATTTTAAAAAAATTATTCTCATAAAATGGATTTATTAATAAATATTATGTCATTTGATAATGATAAGATAATTTCATGAGTCTATATGTATATTTTTAATGGGTCAGAAAAAAGATAGTAATGTTGAAATTTATATTTTTCGAATAAATGTAGATTTTATTTAAAAAATTATTTTCTCACATTTAGAAAATAATTTTGAAGAAATGTAATTAATTTTTTCAAATATACAAATTAAAAAATTTCAAAATAGAATTTATTGTATTTTTTCAAAAATAATTTAATTTTGGTGAATTGAAAAATATGGTTAAGTACATTATTGATCATTATTTGAGAAAAATATGAATGTTTGAGTCATGAATGATTGAAGAACTCGTTATTTCAATAATACATTCACCATTTACTCTATATAGATATAATAATGAATACTACTAGCAATATTGATTCAAAATAATATTATAATGAATATAATATTCAAAACACCCCTCTCCTCCACTTGTAAATACTACCCTTCCCCATGTCATAGTGCTTCTTGTCATACTAAAATTCCATTTAATGGAGTCTTAAAGGGTAGCCTAAAACGATACATCCAATAGAAGATAAGTGATTCTTGACTACACCATTTCAATTATATTATTCTTATACCGCTACAACATATCTCACATCCTCTTAAAAATAAAATCAATAATATCCTAAATATACCAATATGTTCGTATTGTGGTGGAATATCCAAATTTAACCCTCCATTCCATCATTCCCAAAAACAAAAACATTGTCTACAATATAGTTGGTTCATATCCTCCATGAACAACATACATAATGTTTTACTACCATTAATAATGTTAATAAAATTATGATTATTTTTAAATAATATGATGATAAGTATATTATAACTCATTTCATGTTATATAATTAATATGTCCACACAATGTCAAATTACACATGAATAAATCATTATGGTTGGTAAAACCTCCTAAATGATCTAATTGCGCATCATTACCATTTTTCTAATTGAATCATCACTATGATAGGATATAAAATTTTATTTTGGTGTACAAATATTTCTATAAATATATTAATTTCATTTCATTTATCATTTGGTGTTTTATTAAAATTTATTATAAACATTGATAATTATACAAATATTATTCGACTAGGAAAAAATTATCCCTGATTATAAATTAAACATTATATACAATAGAATTTTTTATAAATTCACATAACATAAAAATTAATTAAAACATATATATAAACGATCTACATTAAGTAATTAATTAATTATATTTTATTATTCATGATATTGGTACATGTGTAGAATGATTATGTAATATATGGTAATGGATCCCTCTTAACCACCATATTTCATTGTGTTATAAACTTTCTCCTTCTAAATATATTTACCTATATCATTGATTTTATGAAATGATTCTAAATTATATATATATGTCTCTTATTTTTATACCTAGCATATAATTACATCCATTAATAGGGTAATACATTCCATAAGTTCATTTCTCAAATTACCTATGGTAATTCCATATCATTGATTCCCTTTTTTGTCACACTTATGAATGCACATATTATGATAGATGAACCAATATAGAATTCCAATGCATTAGGTAATGTTTTTTTCTCATGATATGTTATGAGTTGGAAAAGGGAGTGAACCTAATCCATTATGGGACTCTCTTCACTTTATATCACTTCTTTTGTGATTGTCCTTAAACTATGCTTATTTCGTATTTTATTTTCCTTCCACATTCGTATATTTACTTGTTTTTATGATACTGTATTCATTATGGTATTCTCCTATGTGATTATTATAGATCCTTCTATTTTTTATATAATTTTATGTTGTTTGACACACATGTTATGCCTCATTACCATGTTTATAAACATATTATTATTTATTGATTACCACTTTAATTTTTTAGTCCACATGTTATTTTATGTAGTTTAAGTAGATCTATGGATTTGAGGATCTCATTATTGAAAATAAAATAAATATTTTATGTATTAGTTAATTTTAGTATTTTATGAACCTAGTATATCCATGACTTTAGGCATCACAATATTTGGGATGTATTTATTGGTTTTCATTAAAGAAATTATGTAAAAATACGTGGAAAGGATTAGGTTTATATATTATCTATATATGAGAAAAACAAATATATAGGGTTGGGTATGTAACCATTGTAAATAAAAATATTGATATATTTCTACTAGAATTACCTGGTCATGCACCTAAGATAGATGTTTAATTATTTATTGAATTCAATCCAAATGAATGTACCATATCTAAAAATCCCTATAGAATGTAACAAATTAACTTGATAGAGTTGAAGAATAAACTAAAGGATTTATTATATAAAGGATTAATACTCCCATGTGTTTCATTAATGGGAACCCCAATATTTGTTTTAAAAAATAAGGATGGGTCTTAGAGATTCTGGATTGATACAAAAAGATCATTGATTTTACTATAATTAATACGTCTCCATTACCAAAAATTGACATATTGTTAGATAAACTCCAAGGTTATAAATATTTTTCAAAGATATATTTTTTTATCGAATTAACAAGATATGGTAGAAGGATGATATAACAAATATGGAATTTTGTACAAGGTATGGACAATTTGAGTTTATAACAATTCCTTTCAATTTAATTAATTAATGTTATATTTTTTCGATATGATGAATAAAATAAGAAATAATTTTCTACATAATTTATTTAGGTATTCATTTATGATATGATGATATAGTCTAAAATATATAGATATCCCGATAAAGATATCTAAATAATTACTATGACACTATTATAAAAGGAATCATATGGAAATTTGTTGAGTTTGTGTTTGGATATATTAAATATCTTTTCATGGATAGGATATCTCCACAGATGGAATACATTTTGATCCATCCATGAAAAGGTATTCAAATAATGGTCTACATTGTAAAATATATCCAAGAATTTTTTTACTTTTTTTCTATTTTCTATTAGTGGTCTCTTTAATATTTTTCTCAATTAGTCACCTAATTGACCATATTGACATGTAAAGGTGTCAAATTCACATGGTCATGAGAATGTGATGATTTATTTATTATTTGGAGAGGATATTAATTAATGAAATATTAATGAATATACCATATATAATGCAAGGATTTGTAATATATATTGAAGAATTAGATAATAGATAAGGATATTTCCCTATACAGAGAGTTATAGTTTTCTATTGTGAATCAATGAGATATAATATCCATGAATATAACTATCTATCTAAAACATTGAGTCAGATACAATAATCATATCTATTAAAAAAAATTATCCTTATCACCAATGATGATAAATAAACAATGACCAAAAAAATTGAAGTAAATATTCACGTAGAAATAGAATAACATGCTAGTAAAGAATATTGTTAGAGCTACTGAAGGACAATGATTTCACAATAATATATATCATTTGGAACAGAAATAATTTTACTGATGCATTGAGTAGGAGAGACCATGATGTTCTAACCAATATGGGATTTAAAAGGACCCTATATTTATTGATATAGTACATATGGATACAATAGTGTCTAGTTAAGGACATATATCATACCTTTTCCAAGTAATTACTAAAACACATTTACTGGAAATATAGTGAAGTCATGACTGAATGATAAGTATTTCTTCAGAATATTAGTTTAAATACATAGTCGAAAATTTAAACATTAAATTATATAATTATATTTTTGATTTTTGGAATTTTTATGTGTGAAATGTTAATACTAGATATAAACTGGAAATTACTACATGAAACATCTTGCTAAAATTTTATCAATATACCAATGATACACACAAATTTATGGGTATTTAAGATTTTTTTTGATAGTATGAAGAATTAAATTTTTTATTATGAATAAATATTATTTGTTTTCCCAAAAATAAAGGCAGAAAAAAAAACTAAGGGAGTAATAGAGCTTTTTCATTTAGATATATTGATGTGGGAAATAATATACTAGAAATTTTAAACAGAAAATTATTGGCACCAGAAAATGCATCCCCATAATATTCCAAATGCTTTCATACCTGATCCAAGATCGCATCCCATTTCTCGTGCTTCGATTTGGTAAGTCATCGGGCCTGAACGGAGTTACAAATTAGGAGATATGGACATTTGAAGTTGGGCTACAAAACTGGTTTGTGAATCCCATTCATGAAGCCCCTTCGTGATCGCGGAGCACTGCCACGATGAAAGCTGGAGGGATTCTTTATAAACTCCATTTATGTTCACGACCAATTGTGAAACAAGGAGGAGATATGTATCCATGAACCCCTATGACGTTCTTTACCCCCCACAAAGAAAAGAGGCAGGATCGCTCTACGAATCTATTTGATATTTGCGACCCGCCGTGAAGCAAGGAGGCAGGACGTCTCTGTGGACCCCTTTGACGTTCGCAATCCACTAAAGAGAAAGCTTCGTCTTCGTGCCGAGTGAGCTCTACATTGGGGTGCTTCTCCCCTATAAATACTCAGCTCACCCCCATTCTCCATACGGTCACTCTGTCTATTGGAAGGCCGATCTCCCTGTTCACGGAGCTCCGCTTTCCTTAACAATGTGGCTCCGCGAGTAGCATCCTTCGCGAAGTGGCTGCACGAGTCCGGGCTCCTAGAATAGCTTCCTTTTAAATGCGGGTCCACAAGTCCCTTCTCTTAGAGCATCTTTCCTTCATGAAACTACTATGTGATTCCATGCTCAATGATCACCTTTCTAGTGCAAAGCTGCTCCACGAGATCCCATGTGCCACGAGCCCATTTTCCTCATGAATCTACTTCAGGAAGACCTACCCTTTGCGAGGCTCCTACCTTCGTGCCCATCGGTCCGTACACCGAAGGATATGCTCCCGCACCCCTACTCGGGGTCAGTGATGGGTTGTGGTCTCGATCCTCTAGGTCGGTCCCTTCACTACTGTCATTTACACCCATGACAAATGAAGAGTCACACCACGAACTTCTCAGGCTGGAATGACTGCATTTTCCACTATTCCATTATGCGCAACAGCCATCCATCTATAGAATACCATGATTCAAGATATTCTTCCTAACACAATGAAGCACCTTGAGTCGACATATTCCTCTCGGTCCCTTTCACATGTCTTGAGTTGAGACTCTCATCATCAATTTTCTTGAGTACCTTAAGTCGAACCATTCCTCATGCATCTCCTCCAAACCCTATCACTTGGATCCTATTCTAGGTTGAACTAGAAAGGTCCATTATTTCATAAGTCACAACACCATCCATTTCTAGGTTCCTTATTCTTAAAAGTCATATCTACATGACTTTAAACTATAGTAATCCCTATACGACAAACATAGGATGTCTCTTACTCAATATAAGAGATGCCTTGTGCACCAAATATAAGATGTCTAACAATCCATTATACATGAATATAATCTATAGTATTCCATATGTTTCATTTATAGGATGCCTCTTGATCAAAACAATAGATACCTTATTCTCCAAGAAAAAGATGACAACACTCCATTCTATATGACTATAAACTGTAGTATTCCCTATGTTCCAAACATAGGATGCCTCTTGCTCCAAACACGATATGCCTAATGCTCCAAGCATTAGATGCATACAGTCCCATCTACATGACTATAAACTATAGTACACCATATGTTCCAAACATAGGACACCTCTTGATCCAAAAAAGAGATTCCTTATGCTTCAAGCATGAGAGGCCTAATGCCATGAATATAGTGGCATAATTTCTAGAGCGTTGGAATCCATTCAAACATTCCATCACTCCACCTCACACTTTGTGGCTCCTTCATTCGGAACATCATCCACATCTATTTATGAAGGGACACTTTAATGGCCTAGTAACATGCTACATCGTCTCACCTACCATCCAGGGCCAATACCCCCGAAGACATTGGACAACACATTGAGCCAGGTCCTATGTTTCGAACACGATCAATAGTCGACCATAATTTTTTTGTCCCCATTTAAGGATAATGTGATATGGTTGCAATGTTTTGAACTCGGTAAACAATTATCCTCCATCGCCACACCACCCTTATTTAATTCTGAATGTTGGGCATGTGATTCACACTTTTCATATCCTTTTGTTCAGACTGATTCCAACGCCCTTGGCATTATCCCTCTTGTGAACTAGCGCATAAGTGAAGGCCTCAACCCACCAACGGGTTGGGTTGACCTCATGGCCAAACACGGGGAAGACATTATGGGATGATTCCTTACATAAGGCCCATTCACCATTGATGCTCCATAGTGGCACCTGGGCACCATCCTTATGTAAGACCCATTCACCATTGTCGCAGTATAGCGGCACTTGGGAAGCCTCCTTGCATAAGCCCCATCCACCATTGCCGCTCCACAGTGGTATCGGGGCACCATCATTGCGTAATAACCATCCACCAATGTCGCTCCACAGTGGAACCAGGGATACATCCTTGTGTAAGCCCAATGCACCACAGTCGCTCCATAGTGGCACCTGGGCAGCTTCCTTGCGGAATCCCATTCACCAGCCTTCCTAGATGCACCATTGCGCTATGATCATCACATCCTTGCGGCCTCTTTTTTCTCACACCAAGCATGACTCACATGGGCATAGAGTAGTAAGCATCGACTATGACATCCCCTATGGGAAACATAGTTTTTATGACACAAATACCATCCTGAACTATATGGTCTTTGATCCTTTCCAAGGTCGGGTACGTAGGAAGCCTCTCTGAGGTTCAAGCCTAACAATCAGTCTTTCTGACCCCCTTTGTTTTGGTTCACAAAACACCATCCCGGAATACATGGACATTGATCCTTTCTAAGTTGAGATACATAGGAGGCCTCCCGGAGGTTCAAGCCAAACACCTGGTCATTCTGATCACCTTCATGTCAGTTCACTAACCCCCTGGGAAGCCTAGAGTTTAAACCCCACAACCACATTCCATACTATGAGGACATTTATCCTTTCCAAGGCAAGGTATATCGGAAACCTCCCTAAGGTTCAAGCCCACCACCCATTGGTCGCTCTGTCTCCCTTCACATCAGTCAAACAACAACTTGGGAACCCTTGAGTGTAAGCCCCGTACCCACATTCCAAACTACGAGGACTTTGATCCTTGCCAAGGCAAGGTACGTAGGAAGACTTGATGAGGTTCAACCCCACCACCCATTGGTCATTCCGACCATTCAAGTCGGTTCACCAAACACCACAACCCCATTCGTTCTGACCATCTTCATGTCAGTTCACTAACACACTGGGCATCCTTTAGAGTACGCCCCAAACACCATATGATCTATGAGGACTTTAATCCTTGCTAAGCCAAGGTATGTTGGAAGCCTCATTGAGGTTCAATCCCAACACTAGGTCGTTCCAAACATCTTAACATCAGTTCACCAACACCTCGATATGCCTTGAGTTTAAGCCCCACACCATTCTGAACTACGAGGATTTTGATCCTTTCTATGACGAGGTATGTAGGAAGCCTCCTTGAGGTTCAGGCCCAATACTGTGTCATTCCGACCACCTTCTCATCGGATCACCAACACCTTGGGCCACCTAGAGTTTAAGCCCCACACCCACCCTGAACTACGTTGTCATTGATCCCTACCAAGGAGAGGTACGTAGGAAGCCTTCCTAAGTTTCAAGCCCAACACCCCATTGGTTATGACCACCTTAATTTCAGTTCACACCAACTGAAATAAATGGTCTTTGATCCTTTCCAAGGTGATCTATGTAGGAAGCCACCCTGAGGTTCAATCCCAACATCTATCTGGGCCCCAGAACCAATTTCACGTCAGTTCACCCACACCCTACATGATGTTAAACTTTGGACTTCAATCAGTGGTAAGACGTTGTTCTCCCATTTAGGGGTAAGATCTTGTCAACAACATTCAGTGGTATGTTGTTGAAGTCCCCTATCAAAGGTATGTTGTCGTCAGATGAACTACAAGGACATTGATTCCCTGCCATAGGGAAACATAGAAATCCACCTTGAGTTTCAAGCCCAGCATCCATATCTCATCTTGACAAATCTGTCGATCCCATATTATCCGGGAAGATCATTACCCAACATGGAGGTTCTATTTCCTCCAAATCCCATCCATGCGTCCATTATCACAAGCTGCTTCACTAGGTATCCCATAATCCAACCGAACTACACAGACTTTTATTCCTTGCAACAGGGATATGTATTAAGTCTCTTTAAGGATCAAACCCAACATCAAGGTCGCCCACATGTCGGTTCCATCTCATTATCCCTCCACTTCATTCAACTCTCCATCATCCATACTGATTCATACCCGAGCCACCACATCCCAGTGGGATCATGTTATCCATTTCTTCACGGATTTTAGTAGTTCCTAGGATAATATACATGGATACGCCCCAACATGTATTTGGGTTGTTTTCCTCTGTGTATTCCCTGATTCATCACCCCTTTCGACTACATGGGTTTTGATCACTGTTTTATGCACATGGTACGTAGGAAAACTCTCTGAGGTTAAATCCCAGCCAAGGGTAAACATTGGTGTTCCCCCAATCTGGTGTGCACACTGCCTAATCTACCCTTATTAGTGTCCAAATCAGCCTTAATGGTGTGACATATGCCCTTTATGATACACACCATCGAGGGTCTGCTCTTATCAAGTGTTCTAATCCATCCACCCAGTAAACCATCCAGGTGATCCCACTTAGGGATGTATGAATATGATCCATCTATATGGGACATTCTGATCACCCTCATTCCATCCCCATAAGACGTTAAACTCACGGCCTACCTCATGATAAACATGAGATTCCTGTGGAAAACCTTGGATGACACACCATTAGCGTATCCGTCTCCAGAAGACGTTAAACATGTGACATACCTTGTGATAAAAATGGGAAGCTGAGGAAAACCTCAGAGACATGACTCCTGCATATAATACCCCACGATTGACATGGGATGCCTCAGGTTCTGTGCCCTTGAGATTCCCCCTTATGAGGAGAAATATATGTTCCCCAATGTCCATGCATCAAGATATGCCCCAACTTGCCCGACATTACCATCTACTCTGACCGAAGGTTTCTACCATGTCAGGATCACATGGAATGTCCTGATGGAAGTAGTATAAATAACCAACATCAACAAAGATATGGTACCATCAATGAGACTCACAAACCATGACTTAATATTTAAGGGAGACCCAGACTAGGTGATGTGTTCGAGGAGGAATCCACGGAAGGAAGAGCCTACATCCCATCATCCCATTTTGATCATGGAGCAAACAAGCCAGAATAAGGAATGGATGTCACCCACCTTTGGAAAGCAGGAATGCTGGGCAACAACTATGCGTCCTCACAGACATATGCGCATGCCCTGGAGGAAGTGTCAGAAATAGAAATGGTGAACCCAATGTGATTCTCTTCTCCTTTAAAAGCGAGTATACCAAATATGACTAAAAAATTAAGGCATCACCCATGTGAATATCCTCTCATTCATATGTGAGAGGATGAGTAACATTGGGTGCATGAATACTATAGTACATCAGCTCCTAGCCGACTCTGGTGCTTTATGTGACCGTGTAGGTGGACTTCGGCACCCGACTCCATCGGCTACATGCATACTCCACCTCCTGATGGGGACAAAGAGGTGGCATCTGCCACTAGACTCCATCGAATTCCCATAGATTCCGCCGCTTTAAGATGCTACATATATGGCATCTCCCACCTGGCTCCATCGACTCCTCGCCGACTCCGCCGCCATAAGAGGTCGTGCAGGTGGCATCTTCCACCCGACACCATCGACTCCTCGTCGACCCCACCACCACATGAGGCCACGCAGGGGGCCTCCTCCCCCAACTCCATCGACATTTCGTCATCCCCACCACCATAAGAGGATGTAGAGGTGGAATCTGCCTCCTGACTCCATCGAATCCTTACTGACCATGCCGCCTCAAGAGGTTCCGGTGGTGGCATCCACCACCTGACTCCATCGGCTCCTCGCCAACCCCACCGCCTCAAGAGGCCACCCAAGGGGCATCCACCCCCGACTCCATCAGCCCCTCACAGACTCTGCCGCCTTAAGAGGCCCTACATGGGGCATCATCTGCCAACTCCGTCGGCTCCTCGTCAACTCCGCTGCCTTAAGAGGTTATATAGGTGGAATCCGCCACCCGATTACATTGGCTCCTCACCAACCCCGCCACCTCCAGGGGCCACGCAGGTGGAAACTGCTACCCACCTCTATCGACTCCTCACCGACTCAGCTGCATAAAGAGGCCGCGTAGGTGGCATCATCTACCAGACTCCTTCGGCTCCTCACCGACTCCATCGCCTCATGAGGCCATGCAGTTGGCATTCGCCACCTGACTCTTTCAACTCCTCATCGAACCTGCTGCCTCAAAAGGTTGCGTTGGTTGTATCCATCAACCCACTCCATCTTCTCTTTGTAGACTCTGCCACCTGAAGAGTTCGTGCAGGTGGCATCTGCCTCCTGACTCCTTTGAATCCATGCAGACTCCGTCATATCAAGAGTCATCACAGGTGGCATCCACCACCCGACACCATCGGCTCCTTTCCAACCCCACCACCTCAAGTGTCCGTAGAGGTGGCATGCACCACCTGACACCATTCGCTCCTCGCTGACCCCGCCGCCTCAAGAGGCTGCGTAGGGGGAATCTGCCCCCCAACATCACCACCTCCTCGCCAACCCCATCGCCTTAAGATGTTGCGCATGTGGAATCCACCACCCGACTAATTAATCTCCTCACCGAATATGTCACCTAATGTGGTTGCGCAAGAGGCATCCACCACCCAACACCATCGGCTCCTCACCGACCATACCGCTTCAAGAGGGCGCGTAGGTGGCATCTGCTACCTGACACCATCAGATCCTTGCTAACACTACCTCCTCAAGAGGCCGCGATGGGGGAATTCTCCCCAAACTTGATCAGCTTATCTCCGTCCCTGCCACGTCAAGATGATGCGTAGATGGAATCCTCCACCCGACTACATCATCTTCTCACCGATTCCACCACCTCAAGATATTGTCTAGGAGGAATCTGTCACCTGACTCCATCGATTCCTCACCGACTCTTCTGCCTTAAGAGTGTACACATAAGGATTCCACCATGTGACTCTTTCAGCTCTTCGTCAACTCCACCACTTCAAGAGGCTGCGCAAGTGGCATACGCCACTAGATTCAATCGGCTCCTCGCTGACTTCACCACCTTAGGATTCCATGTAGGAGGAATCCTCCCTGACACCATCATCTTCTCACCAACACTGCCGTTTTAAGAGTCCGACCAGTGGGAATCCATTTTCGACTTCATCGGCTCCTCTCCGACGTCACTGCCCTCATGGGATGCAAAGGGGAAAACTACCCCAACCCAATGTTCCATATCTAATTGTACCAATAGCCACTGTGTAGTTACTCCCAAAACCGCTACCAATTGGAACAGAGGTTCTCCCTGTCCCAGATATCATCCATTAGGGAGGACCTCCCTATGCATTGTCAATGTTGTCATGCCATATGAGATGACACTCCATGATTCCATGCCTTCTGGGCTCTATCGACCCCATTGTACCGAAATCTAGGCTTCCACGCCATCTTAGATCTATCTCCCCCATCATACCAACGTCCTGGTTTCCACACCGTCTGGAATCCATCGCCCTCGTCGTACCGACGTCCAGGACTTCATGCCTTCTGGGCTCCATCACCTCGTTGTATCGATGTTCTAGGATTCCATGCCATTCGGGCTTCATCACCCACATCGTACCGACGCTCCAAGCTTCCACCCCTTCTGGGCTCCATTTCCCCTGTCGTACCGACGTCGAGGCTGCCACACCTTCTGGGCTCCATCGCCCCATTGTACTAACTTTCCAGGCATCCAATCCTTTCGGGCTCTGTTTCCCCCATCATACTAACATCTAGGCATCCACACCATCCGAGCTTCAATGCCCTCGTCGTACCAAAGTCCTGGATTCCATGCCTTTTGGGGTCCATTGCCCCCGTCTTATCGACATCCAGGCTTCCAGGCCTTCTGGGCTCCATCACACCCATCATACTGACGTCCAGGATTCAACTCCATTCGGGCTCCATCACCCCCTCATATCGAAATCCAAGCATCCATGCCATCTAGGCTCCATCGCCCCTTCATATTGACATTTCAAGATTCCACGCCTTTCGGGATCCATCGCCCCATCGTACCAATGATCATGACATCATCGCCCTACCAGACAGAGGGAATCTTTTCGTCCCTACCACCCTTGTGACACTCTGTGTCTTCCCAACTACGACGTCGCATCAACCAAAGAGGTTCTCCCTGTGGTCTTGACACCAAATCTTTGAAGGTTCATTATGAGGTATACACACTCACACATAGAAAACTTCCATGCACACAATCAAAGAATTTTAGGGAAATCCAATCATATAGATTCCCCTTCATCCCAATCCACAAAAATTTGGTAGATATGACCATCCCTCTATAGACACAATCCATGTGGTTTCACATCCCTCTTGCATTATGTTAAGCTGCCTAACAACCACATCCTAGTTGCATGGAATTAAACAGAATAACAACTAGCATCATCATCCTACATGATGATAAATTGCTCATTTTTGTCCTGCATGACGTTAAACTATATAATCATCTTGCATGATGTTAAACTATTCATCTTCATCTGTCATGATGTTAAATGGATCATTATCGTCCTAAATGACTTTAAACTGCATCATTGTCCTTCATGACATTAAACTACATATTATCATTCTCCATGATGTTAAACTACATCATCATCATGCATGATGTTAAAATGTTCATCTTCGTCCGTCATGTCGTTAAACTGATCAATAGGGCCATGCATGACGTCAAACTACATCATCGTCATGCATGATGTTAGACTATTCATCTTCATTCGTCATTACGTTAAACTACTCTTTATCATCCAACATGTCTTTAAACTGCATCATCATCTTGCATGATGTTAAACTGTTCATCTTCATCCGTCATGATGTTAAACTGGTCATTATAGTCATGCACGATGTTAAACTACATCACCGTCCTACATGACGTTAAACTGTTCATCCTCGTCCGTTATGACATTAAACTAAAGATTATCATCCTGCACGTGGATAAACTACATCATCTACCTGCATGACATTAAACTATTCATCAATGTCTGTCAATACGTTAAACTTATCATTATCATCCTACATGAATTTAAACTACATCATCGTCTTGCATGACATTAAAATGTTCATCTTCATGCTTCATGATGTTAAACTACCAGTTATCATCCTGCACGACGTTAAACTGCAACATCATCCTACATGATGTTAAACTATTCATCTACGTCTGTCATGACGTTAAACTACTCATTATCTTCCTGCATGACTTTAAACTACATCATCGTCCTGCATTATGTTAAACTGTTCATCTTAGTCCGCCATGACATTAAACTAATCATTATAGTCATGCATGATGTTAAACTGCATCATCATCTTGCATGATGTTAAATTTTCATCTTTGTCATTCCTGACGTTAAACTACTTATTATCATCATACATGACAATAAACTTCATAACTGTCTGAGATCTATGATCTTAAACAAAGATCACAACCGTCCATATCACACGATGTTAAACTGTGCGATCCATCCAATCTGAAGGATGTAAAACCACTCAGTACTTTTCCTACATGACAATACACTACAAAATAGTTGGAACATCCCAACCATAGCCCAACCTCAGGTTACTCGGCCTCTCCAGGCCCCTAAACTATGTTCTCATCTAGGATTGTGCGATGTGGTGTGGACTCCATGTCCTCATTCACATTGGGATATGTTGGCCATGCCACATGTATCCCCTTGTGACATCCCTCCTTTCATTTATCATTCATCCAATGAGCGCAAACCCTTCCATGCTTTGCAATTCCCATCAATTGGGTTCCCATCACCTTTCTCATCCAAAGAGTCCCCTTGTGACATCCCTCCTTTCATATGTTTTCCCCAAATTTTGGTCACACAAGGGTGGATACTGTGTTGGCGACCTAGAAAACAGTTGTCCGCTATCATCTTCTCAGCTTTGTGGTATTCCATAAGCACAATGATTCTCCCTCTCTATCCCATGAATATGACATTAAACTAGGTATCCAGGGTATGAGATCTTTGAACCTAAAATAATATCATCTTGTTCCTCAGTGCATGATGTTAAATTGCAATCTGGACCCAATATTCTATCTGTGGCCCAATCATGGGCCCATGGACCGTGTCTCAACTCTTACATGATTGTAAGGTGTGGTGTGGGACTATGTCTTCATTCAAGTTGGGTTACTCTCCGCGCCACTCACCTCCCCTGTTTTGTGAATCCTACCCATTTCTTCATTCTCACTGCAAGGCATTAAACTGCAAAAAGGGTGGGCCTTTCCGCCCAAGGCCTATCCTCATGCCCATTTTCATTTTCGGCCCACCATCATAGGTTCTCACTTAGGGTTGTACGGTGTGGTTTGGTATTATATCCCCATTCATGGCAGGATACTCACCCTACTGTATAACTCATGTCTGTGTTGTATTTTACCCATTTGTGTCCTTACTGTATGATGATGAACTCCACATTACACCCTTCATGATTTATTTGTGGCTTGATTTCAATCCTCATCGGATACCTAGGAATGCCCGAAAGTATATACTTTAGGTCCAAACCCATATCTTAGAAATCACCCTCACATATTGTCCCATTGGCCTGAATTCCACTAGATAGAGGAACATATGGCATGGTATGTGATTATGTTCGCACTCACATCGGGTGTTGTAATGACCATGCCATGTACCACCTTCTCCTAAGAGTTCTCCATCCCCTTGATCTATAATCATCCATTTCAAATCAACCTATCTCTAGTTAGCCCCCCCTATCCCTCTTTTTCGATTCACCAATCTGACTAGGTGTACTCTTGTTCAGCATTTGGAGTGTCGCATTTTACGCTGACATGCTTTCGCCCATTTTTCAGGCTTCGTGTTCCCCTTCATTTGGGTTCCATTATCATTCTCACTTGATGGGACCCCAAAATGGAAAGGATACTGGGTCTAAGGGATATCCTAGAATCACGAGACAATGTCCTCGAGTGTTTTAGACCACAAATCGATACAAGTCATGGTTTTCATATATGGTTAGTTGCTAACACACATTTCATTTTCTCATTACCGGCTAATGTGATTAGGGTGATGGGTTTCGAATGTGATCAAAATCATCCTCCATCATCACCCCAAACCACTTAAGCCTTGAATTCTAGTTACATGATTCATATCAATGTCTACTCCATCAGGTCCAAATGTAATTTTGACACACCTAACACTATCCCTCAATACGCATGGGCATATTAGAAGGAAAAAGGCTTTGTAAAGACATAGTTCGGGGCTCCGCACCGATTTCACTTCAGTGTGTGTTTTAGGTACTGTAAATAATCCTCTTCCTCCCTTGTTTCCCTCACCAAGCACTGCTCATGTGGGATTAGGGATAGGGTTGAGGTCAGCACTTACATGGAAGGATTCCACCCCTCTTTGGTCTGAGCTCTAAGACCATAAACTAAGATCCCTTTTAAAACTACATGTGGCTTGATTACCATCTTCCTGGGATCTATAAGAACACCTAGAAATCTGATTTGTAAGTCCAACTGAGTAAATATATAGTTTCTCCTTCCCCCATATTCCTCTAATTTTTCCCGGATCCTTCTCCCAAGGTTTCCTCCTCGAAATTGAGCACGGTACGGTGTAGACCTTGTCCTCATTCACATCAGATATGGATTATCACGCCGCGTGTATCCCCTTTGGAACCTTATCTCTCTTGTATACGTCTGATCCATATGTTGTTAAACTATGATTCCTTGTCCCACATGAAATTAAAATATTGTTTCTGTCATACACGATGATAAATGTGCATGGTTGTCCCCAACACATGACCCTAAACTGTGATTTTATCGTCCTAGCCACAAGAGGAAAAAAACACTATTTTGTGTTGTCCTCACCCGTGGAGACGTCATGTTTGGTATCTATTAAATACAATACCATTTTCCAATGCCTGTATATGGATTGATTCTTGTGGCAATGCCTGGACATTCCATCCTAGGACCATCACTTCACAAAAAAAAGACACATTCATCCTAAAGGACAATCAAGATCTATCAAATTCTGCATCTTTTTGTGTATGGGTATGACCCGAAAAAACATATTATACCTGGAACTGGTATCCCATAGTTCCATATTAAGAACTATGTGCATCTTGATCCACATCCTCATGGGGTATGTAGGAACACCTGTGCACTTTTCCTCAGGACCAACATAACTTTTGTCTTTGGTCCCTCGACCTAAAGCCTCCCCAAGGAACACATGGTGGTTAGAACCCCAGGTTCCCATTAACTTCGTGTTTTATAAATACCCCACCATGTGTCTCCCTCTTTTCCTACCATCCATGGTCCGAGAACATTGTCCATAAACTAGGACCACTCCATGTTCATGGCGCAAGACATGAAACTGCATGACATGTTTCAGAACTACGTATGGATTGATTCCCATCATGATGGGATGCGTACGAATGCCTAGAAAGTTTTGTCTACAGGCCCAACCCTAGAAATCCAGAAATCCATTCATTTCATTTTCATCCCCATGGCACAAACTCATTTGGGAACAATTGGTGTGATGAGTACCTCTTAGGATCTCATTCACGTGTGGTTTTAAACAGCTCAACCATGTGATTCCCATATCTTTTCACAAAGTTTTCCGAGTTATATGACCCAAAAGAATGATCTTCCCATGGGAAATGGACGTCATGTATGGCTATTTCGCCACCTTGCGCCTAGTCCATAAAATCAAGCCGCCTATAATCGTCCACCCTAGGTCTTTATGTTGAAATTGTGCGCCCCCATGAACCTTGTACTAGGGAAGGGACTTGAATCCCTCTATCCGATGTATCTCATTATCAAACTAGGATGCATTCTAATAAAGAAACCAAAGAGGGGAGTTTTATAGGTACATTCCCCTCATTCTATATCTAATATTCATGAGCACACTATTTGGATCCTCATTAACTTACACATTCAAAGGAAACCTTTTCATGGTCGTGTCTCATGCTGCCTCGGCTCACATTCCTTTTCAGGCCGACGTCCCTAAAGATCTCGGACGACATTTGTGACAGGTCCCATGTATCAAACATGGTCAGTATTCAATTTTCATTCATCTATCCCCATTCATGACTGACATGATATGTATACAGTGTTTCAAATATGGTCAACAACTATAACATATAACAATTCCACCATCATTGTGGTCCAGATATCGAGCATCATGATTCACATATTTCCTCTTCTTTATGTTCAAGTGGAATTCCAACATACTCGGCCTTACCCCTCAGCGTATCTAGGTGGACTATATAGGCGGGTCAAAAACATTGGGACCTCATTAACCTAATTTAACATCATCCCTAACGTGTTCCTTCATGTGCTAGAAAATTACCATCACTACTTCTTGTTTCCCACATCGAGCACAACTCATGTGGTCTTAGGAGTTCTGGTAGGACATGTACTGGTGCATCAATGCCACACGTACCTTTCCTCACCCTGCATGACATTAAATTGCACCATTAGAACTATATGTGGCTTGATTCCCATCCTCATGGGGTAAGTAGGAACGCCAGACCAACTGGCTTCGGGCCCAGTATAATTTTCATTTTGGGTCCCTTATCCCAAATAGTTTCCTCCAGTGATACATGGTGTGATCCGGAGAAATTCCTCATTCACATTGTGTTTATAGCTACTTCACCACATAATCCATTCCTGGGATCATCCCTTTTACTCCACATCATATCATATGATATATAAATTCATGAATTTATATGTCCTCAATTCATGACACTAAATTGTAGTTCTACCCTGAACAACATCAAGCTGACCCACAATAATGTGGGGAGGCGACTGTTTCCTCGTCAGAGAGGTTTTGTTTAGATGAATTTTTTATCCCCGATCAGACTGATGTATCCATCTAATTCATCCTAACAACAATTGCATAATTCCAAGAGTGATGTACTCTAGTTGAACATCCCATCACTCTACTCCCAACACATTGGGTGACCATTATTTCGGATACTTTCCCTCTTTCATGTCTAAAAGACCCCTTAACAGTATGGATGCTCGGCCTATGGCTCACATACTGTACTGGGACAATGTTCTTGAAAGAATAATGGGTATCATTTTGAGTCAGGACCCATGTTTCGAACATGGTCAATAGTCATCCATTATTTGTTATCACCATTTCAGGCTAACATAATAAGAATACTGTGTTTCAAACATAGTCAACATTTATTCTTCATTGTCATGTTGTCCCTATAGTGTTCCGAATTTTTGGTATTTTGACTCACATTTTCCACTCCCCTCTATTTGGATTGATTCTAACAACCCTTATATTACGCCACTCGTGCACCAGAGAACAGTGGGAGAAGCATGTCAACTATCCATAGAGCTGTGTTCTGCAGCTGTGACCCCCTCCCTTATAGGATTCTCCCAAATGGTGATCGATGACTGTTTCATATGGAATTGTAGATGACCTCATTTATTGAAGGTTCAAACATTCCAATATGTTTCCAACGGGTTTTTTCATAGAACCGGAAACATCTAATGATTCCATATCCATTTGGACCTACTTTCCAAAGGTATCCGCTCATTAGTTGTGGACTGACAAGGGTTAAGAATTTTCATTAGTTGAGAGGATGGGAGTTCAGACTCATCACACCTTTTTGAGGGGAATTATTGTTTACTTAGGGACTGTCTTTATAAATTTAAGTTATGTTCGTGAATCCTTATTACATTACCAAGTATAAAATGAGGTTTCCTTTAAATCTGACAATCAATGATTGGTATGATAGAGATTTAGAGAATCTTTTATATGTATTCTAGTTTCTTCATTGATAGAGAATCATATGTATTTTTTAGAGATTATTAGTCAATGGTATCCTTTAATACATAAAAATCCCTTGGTCATTATGATGAACATAATGGTTTTAATGCCACTTATTGGGGCACATGATGTTTATTGTCATTCAGAAGGACATGGATTATTTCAGACGTGGGATCGTACCCGTAGATGGGCCACCTATGTATCCTTTGTTTTGGTAAAGGAATCAGAACCCATGTAGTTTTAGTGAGGGATTATGATGTTTATGCATGATTGATGGCTCAAAAAAAGATATCATAATTACATATACACTCTAAGATCATGTGAGTCATGCACGGTGTGAGAAACAAGAGGTATTGGTGAAACCAGAAAATTATGCAATGAAAGATGCAATGATGTGGGTCTTATGTATGTATGACTGCCCAAAATATATGAATATTGGGATTTACATCAGGGAAGAAACCCAAGAACAAGGTCCATAAAGGTATATGTACTTTATAGATATTTGGATACTCTAACTTGGGGCTTAATCCTAAGGAAGATTCATAAATTAGGAGGGGACTTTATGATTGGGTTTTACTCATGAGAAGGAAACCCAGATCAAAAGTAAATTAAGACTAGTTAAGAGAAATTATGACTGGGGCTTACTCCTGAGAAGGAGGCCTAGGTGAAGGGATTTAAAAAAAATAAGGGACATGGGGCATACTCTTAAGGAGGATGCCCATATTTGAGACTAGGGCTTACTTCTGAAAATTAATCCTAGGTTAAGGGAATTATGGTTGGGGCATACTCGAGAGAAGGATGCCCATATTTTGGGAACTTTGAGACTGGGGATTACTCCTAAGATGGAAGCCATATTTTGAAAAATATGACTGGGGCTTACTCCTGAGGAGGATTCCTAGATTTGGGGACTTGTGATTTGGTTTTTACTCTTGAGAAGGAAGCCTAATTCAAAAGGAATTATTATTGGGGTTTACTCTTAAGGAGGATACCCAGATTAGGGGACATGGGGCTTACATTGAAAAGGATGCCCATATTTGATAATGGACTGGGGATTGCTCCCGAAAAGGAGGCCTAGGTTAAGGATTACCTCATATTTAAAGAATGAGGTTGAATTAATGAAATCTCTAACCTTAGTGATATAAAGATATGTAAATCACTAGGTTCTAAGAGATGTTATGTTCCATTGAATTCCTTTTAAATAAGGAAGCCAATAAGAAAATCATGCCATGAATGTATTTAGATAGATTTATGAAGGATTAATCATGATAAGGATAGGTGTATAGGAATAAGAGAGGTAAAATAGGAAGGATGGGCACCCAAAAAGAGAGGGGCTTACAAGTCCTTGTTGAGGCGCAAGTACTGCGTGAGCGCGCAAGTCCTGGTCGCGCAAGTGTACTTGCGAATCACATGGGTACTTGCATGAAGATAAATCCTTAGGGTAGAACATGGGAGAGACTTGGATCAAGCCTTTAATACTACCCCTAGATAATTCCATATTAGAGGTGCACAAGTTATGTTGAAGGGGTAAGGCGGCGCACAAGTGTGGCCATTTCCCTTAAGGTGTGTCCACCTAGGGGCACAAGTGTGTATGTGTTTCAATACTTAGTCCTTCCCCCCCTCTTAAGATCATCCATTATATGTATGAAATTACCTTATAAGTGTTCAGAATATTTGAGAAGAGAATAGGGTGTCGGGAGCTCAAATATGAGGTTCTGGAATTTTTCTTCCTCGAAATGGGGGGCCCACAGGGGTATTTATATGATGGATAAGACCCTGAGCAGATTTCAATGAAGGCGTGCATGTCACCTGCGCGACTAATAGGAAGTGCGAAGGTATACATGTGCGACTATAGTGAAACTTGCGTGACCCAAGTGCATTTGAATCTTGGTTCATGCCTTTGTAAATATTTGATGTTTTTTCAAAGGATGAATCATTTGGGGTTGTAGGTATTTCCCTTTACATTCCATTAAAATTTGTGATGGAAATGAGCATCAAAAAATGTCCCCCCTCAGAGTTGCATCAGAAATAAATAAGGATGTGACTTTGAGGTAAAGAAGAAAACCAAAGAATCTAGCAGTTTAAAGTCATGCATGTCGGACATAGAAATGTCTAATGTTTGAGGTTGAAATTGCTTTGACCGAATGGATTAAAATTGACTCAATTCCTTGACAACTTATCTAAAAACATTTTACCACACTCATGTATGAAGGAAAAAATGTAAACTATTACTTCAAAATTTTTGAATCTGAGGAATGATACAAAAAAGGTGAAAAGGTATTAGAAGAAGTAGTTCCCAAGAATGAAGTTACCATTATTTAGAAAACCTGTTAGGGCATTGAATTATGTAGTGCCACCTAAGGGAATTGGATGCATAGTCAAATAATAGTATCTTTTGGATGATATATCCTTTATGTAGACTACTTATGCAAGGCCGCCTAAGGGCACGTGCTGCATTTTTAGGAAAAAGAACTCTAAAAAATTTACTTTTCTACTGCTACGATGCCAGTGGAAGTTTATGAAGATTCAAATTTTCCAAAGCATAGAGTTTGCTATATGGAGAGAGGTACTTGAATATGGAGCAGATATTTCCATGTAAGACCATCTAAGAACTGGATGAATGTCACTCTGATGAAGGTCTGACCGAAACTTAGGTAAGGGAAATATAAACCATATACTTGAATACCTTCAGATCATGATAAAGAACATGAGAAAAATACATTAAGGATGGCTATTTTTTGTGGATCCTTACATATTTTTATAATACATTTAATGAAAAAAGAGGTTCTCATTCCAATAATGAAGTTACAATTATTTGACAATGCCGTTAGGGAGTTGAATTATGTATGGCCGCTTAAGGGAATTGGATGCATAGTCAAATAATAGTATCTTTTGGTTGACAAGTCCATTATGTAGACTGTTTATGGAAGGCCGCCTAAGGGCAGGTGCTACATAGTCTGGTAAAATACTCTCAGAAATTTAATTTTTGTGAATAGAAGTTGAGAAAAGGGTTGTGATGATCTGAAAATTTTTTAGGTTTGGATTATGATAAATAAAAATGGGTATTTTCCAATGTATATAGAGATACACAGATCAATGCTAACCATAATCATGTAGTGGCTGGGTCCTGAATTGAAATGTTGGACTTCACTACGTATCCCATAGGGATGGGAATCAAGTCATACATAGTTCATGAAATACAATGTAACGTCATGTGGGACTAAAGAATAAGTGGTATTTGTTTAGGGTCATAGAACTCAGACCATTACAAGAAATACACAGTGTGTGTTTTCATAGGGACTTTTTAGTCAGGATACTGAAAGTGGAATTTGGGGTTAGGCCCAAAGGCATGGGGCTATATTTGAGGGAAACTTGAACGTTCTTACATATCCCATAAAGATGAGAATCAATCCCATTTAGTTCTATAAATACCCTCTGTACAGATTTGGTTCGTACAAGTGAAGGCTGAAAAGGGGACTTTAGTGCAGTGATGGTTTGACCTAAGATAAAAGGTCCAAGAATTACCATGTATGCACATATTCTTTGAAATATAACATGATTGATAATCAATGTAAATAATGATTCAATCTCAGGTGAGGGTATCAAAGAATATAGTAGTTTGTTTTCAAACAGGACAAAAATGTTTTAAAGTTTAATGTCACATAGAAAGGACGAAGGTGAACCAATGTGAAGATATTTGTTTGTGCTTGAACCTTGGGGGGTTGCCTACGTATCCACCCTAGAAGTCAAGGATCAAAGTTCTCGTAGTTCAATTAAATAATTAATTAGTGATCAAGTTGTTCTTGGGGACAACGACCTAGAAAATGGTGTTGGGACTTACGCATAGTTAGTGCCCTAGAGAGGGTGTTATGGTTGAAATTTTCTCTAAGCTGACGTGAGTCATACTCGGTGTGAGAAACAAGAGGTGGAAACAACCTTAACGATGCACAGTTTAATGTCATGTAGGACATATGAAGGGACTATGCAATTTAAAGTCTTGCAGTTTGGACTATTGGTGCTACATAGTTTAGTGTGATGTAGCAGGGATGAAATACAGTTTAACATCATGTAGGACGTATTAAGGGATTTTTTTACAGTTTAGCGTCATGTAGTTACGAAAATGGGGACAATATAGTTTAATGTCATGTTGGACAAAAAAGGGGATTGTGCATTTTAATTTCATGTAGTAAGGACAAAAGAGGACACAATTTAACATCATGTTGGACATATTATGGACTTTTTCACAGTTTAATGTCATGTTGGACGATAATGGGATGATACAGTTTAGAATCATATTGGACGATGGTGTGAATAGATTAAGGTCATAGACATTGACCATAACTATATATTTTAACGTCGTATATGACAATAAAAGGGACACATTTTAACATCATGTTGGATGATAGTGCGAATAGTTTCTGGTCATATGCATGGACCAAAGATGATGATGTAGTTTAACGTCTTACTGGACGAGAGAAATGCCAAAAGTTTAAGGTCGCATGCATGGACCATTGGTTATGAAGTTTAATGTCTTGCTGGATGTAAGGGACTTCTGTAAATTTTAACATCATGTAGTTAGGACATCATAGTTTAACATCATGTTGGACATAAGTGCTAATAGTTTAAAGTCATATGCATGGACCCTTGGTGTATTTTGTGTTCGTAAAAAATATTTTCTTAGAAATATGGCATTGGTTGGGGCGGTGATGAGTTATCTATCCATTGAGATTTAAGAATAAGCTCCATTGGAGTACACCTTATGTATTGAATAAGGTCCTTCCCATTTTGGCTCAAGCTTGGGAGGTTTCTTTCCTAGTATCATTCGATTTCTGAGAATTAATACCAATTCTCCTTTAATGAATGAACAAAGAAAAACTTTTTTTGTTGAAAGCTCATGCTATTCAATTCTGATAGACATCCAAGTGGTGTAGGGTGCACAATCATTTCTCATCTAACCATTCCAATTCAACCAATCGAATTTGATATTGTTCATCTGTAGATGACTGATCACAAATGGCTACCCTGAGTGAGGGTAGTTGAACCTCAATTGGCAAGACTGCTTCTATTCCATATACCAATGAATATAGAGTTGACCACGTTGTAGTGTGGGTGGTGGACCGATAAGCTCATAAAGCGTGAAAAAGTTTATCAGGACATGACTTATTATCATTTTCCACCATCTTTTGTAGTATATTTGACAGAGTCTTATTGAAAGCCTCTATCTTACCATTGGCCACTGCATGATACCGGGAGGAATGATTGGATTTAATTTTGTATTCTTGATAAAAATTCCTCACCTTGGATGAATAGAAGTTGGTGCCATTGTCTGTCAATATGGTATGGGGGACACCAAATTTGGTAACGATGTTAGACATGATGATGCTAACAATGCATTTAGAACTGAATTCTTTGAGGGGTATTGCCTCTGCCTATTTGTAAATGAAGTCAGTAGCAGTAAGAATATACTTCAACTGCTTGGTTGTAGCTGAAGTATAAGGTCCCACTACATCTATTCCCCATGTGGCAAATGACCAAGAGTATTTAGCTGTATGAAGAAACTCTGGGGAT
Source organism: Viscum album (assembly GCA_963277665.1). Classification (NCBI taxonomy): domain Eukaryota; kingdom Viridiplantae; phylum Streptophyta; class Magnoliopsida; order Santalales; family Viscaceae; genus Viscum; species Viscum album. The sequence continues at coordinate 1,873,288,694 of OY728159.1, forward strand.
TGATGAATGAAGTTGGAATGTACATGGCATGAATGAAACTTCGTTGTGAAATCAACACAATTTTGTATCATTGAATACCAAAAGTATCCAAGCCTTCAAATTTGATCTGATAGTATGTGTCCATATTGATGGGCAACACTGATTCCTACATTCACTTCTTTCATGACATCCATGGTCTCTTCACCATCAATGCATATGAAGAGAACTCCATCAAAACCCATTTTGTAGAGAACTTTCCCTATGTGATCTAGGTTGTCATAAAGAGTGAAATTGACCACTAGTCTCCAGGCTTGTTCTTTCCTAGATCAATTAGGTGGAAGTGTTCTATTTTGAAGGTAATCCTCGATAGGTGTCATCCATCCTATAGTATGACCATATGGTTCAACGATTGGACTAATTTCATTGATTTTCACTGTTCTGGCTTGAACATAAGGTGAAATTGTATGAAGGTGGGCTTTACGGATGGCTTTCTCTTCCTGATTTGGATCTTCCAGAGCAGTGGCTATATCAGCCAGTGCATCAGCTAGTGAATTTTGTTATCTTGGGACATAAGAAAATTTCGGTTCTGAAGGAAACTCCGCCAATAACTCTCTGACGTAATCATACAAAGGGATTAATTATTCCTTTCGGATTGCATAATACCCATCGACTTGTTTGATTGTCAGGTCTAAATCATCTTTCAACTTTATGTGATTTACTTGTGCTTGAAGTACCAACTCCAATCCTACAATAAGAGCTTGGTATTCCACTTCATTATTTGTACCACCTCCCAATAATGGGAAAAAATAAGGTAGCACTACCTTTTCTGGGGAAATGAGTAAAATTCCTAACCCAACTTTATTGAATTTATGATTTTCCATTTTCCTCCCTGTTTTACTTCTGGAAGGACCATCAAAGTACATTTCACATGTTTTAATAACATCTTGAATAGAGAAGACTTCCTCATTAGGGAGTTCAATATATTAAGATGTGTCTCCCACTGAAAGGTGTTCAGTAAAGAAATCAGCCAGAGCTTGGCCCTTTATTGCCTTATGAGACACATACTGAATATCAAATTGCTGCAATATAGCATTCCACCTTGCCAGACGCCCTGTCAGCATTGGGTGAGTAATGATGAATTTGAGCGGGTTATTGAGAGATACCAATTGGACCTCATGATGTTGGAGGCAGTGTCTCAACTACTGAACTGCAAAGATTAATGCTAGGCATCACTTCTCAATACTTGAATGTCGGGTTTCTTCTTCAAACATAGTCTGACTGAGATAGTAGAGGCTTTTTTCATTCCCATCATCATTCTTATGAGTATGAAAGGCCCCCAATGATCGCTCTAGGGATTTCACATAGAGGATAGGTGTTCTTTTTTCAACAGGTGGCATTAACACCGATGGACTCAAGAGATTCTTCTTAATAATATCAAATGCTTCTTGACAATCTTCAGTCCACTTTTATGTTACTGCCTTCATCATCAATTTGGTGAAGGGTATAATTTTGCATTCCAAATTGGTGATGAAATGCTGAATATAGACCATGTGTCCTTGAAGTCCTCTTAATTCCATTAAATTTCTAGGAGGTGACATACCAATTATTGACTTTTCCTTCTCAGGATCTACTTAGTTACCACGATGGCGTACAACAAAGCCGTGAAATTTCCCTTAGGTTACCCCAAACGAACATTTTATGGGGTTCATCTTAAAATTATATTGTCGGAGTGTGTGGAATATGATTTCCAAATCCGCCAAGTGATTAGAAAGTTGTTATGATTTAACCACCAAATCATCCACATAACATTCAACAACCTTCCCTAAAAATTGTTTGACGATACAATACATGACATGCTGATATGCTGTTCCAGCATTATTTATGAGAAAGGGCATTAGCTGATAGAATAACACACCCCGAGTGGCTCTGAAGGATGTAGATTCTTCACCTTCTGGAGCCATTCAGATTTGATTATATCCGTAATATCCATTCATGAAAGAAAGTGCTTCATAGCCAGCTGTTGCATCAATTAATTGTTCTGTAATTGGTACTAGAAAATCATCCTTAGGAAAATTCCAATTAAGATATTTGAAATCAATGCAATCTATAATTTTCCCATTCCAGTTTTTCACTCGGACAATATTAGCCAACCACTTGGGATATTGAAATTCTATGACGAAATTAGCTTTGATAATCTTATCCACTTTAGCCTCAATTTTGGAAACATAGGTTGGGTGTGTTCTTCTAGTAGTTTGTTTGAATCCTCGATGTTCTTCTGGAAAACCCAAACCATGAGAGGCAACATCAGGATCAAGCCCTGGAATCTCTTTATATTTCCATGAAAATATATATCCATTTTTCTTTAGAAAGGAAATATAAATATTTTTATCTTCAAGAGTCATAGCCGCACTAATTAAAGTGGGGCGTGGATCTTCTTTTTTACCCAGATTTATTTATCTGCGTTTATCCATAGTGGTAGAGATACCCTCTTCAAATGATGGAGGAGCATCCCTGAGATCTACTTCCTCTTCTTCAACATGTGTTATTTCTTCTGTTTCTACTTGCATAGTAGATGATGAAGTAGAATTTTCAAGATCATAAAAGATGTTAAAATTTGAACAACTTTAATAAGAAGCTTCCATTTCCAACCCTATTGATGATGAAAGGACTTATTTGGGTAATAAAGAGGAAATTATGGATTGAGAATCTACATCATCATTTACCTTTGACATTGCTATAACATTCTCTGACCTATTTGGTGAAGTATAGAATTGTTGGATTTTAGCAAATGAAATGAAGACATCTCCATTTTAGATTCCATCATTGCTTGGTGAATCACCACTTTCTCCCCTGTTGTCTGGGATGATTGCCTTAATTGACATTATGGAAGTTTCCATAAGTGTATTTTGATTTGAGTCTATCCTGTCAATTTGAATGATAGGCAACTCGTAATCTTTTCTCAAATGTGTAAATGGGTTTACTGAAATCTTTTCCAAACCATATGGAGCATTAACTTTGGAAATTTCCATAATTGTGGATTCATCCTTTCCCTTCATGTGATAAAATTCATCCTCAATGTATTGTGATTCACATGTCTTGAATGAGAATTTATCACCATAAAATGTCCCAAGTTGACCATCAAAATAATATTTGAGACATTGATGTTATGATGAAGGGATAACCGCATGTTGATGTAGCCAGGGTCTACCATGCAAGATGTTGAAGGCTGAGTCTTGATCAACAACAATGAAATCTGAATTGGATACAAGATCTCTGAGTTCTGAGTGTAATCTCGCCCAGTGGTTCTTGTTCATTTTTATCATATTAATGTAACATCAAAGTAGAAGGACATAAATCAATTTCTGTGAGTCCCAATTGACAAAGTGTACGAATGGGGATGAGGTTGACTCCGGAACCATTATCATTGAAAACTCTTCAGAAGTATACACTGTTGACCTTTACAGATATGTAAAAAAGTCCAATATGTCCATGCATGACATCATCTTCATATTCATCTGTGAAATATATCACTGGATGGCATTCTGTAGGATTATTCTCTACATGGTATACTTCAGCTGCCTCAATTTTTGTTTCATACTACTGAGGACTCGAAAAAGCCTCGATGAGTGCATCTTGAAGATCCTTCGATAAATTCAAAGCATCTAGAATTGATTACATGGTCGGTATTTGGGCCAAGTGTTTCAATACATCGTAATTTTGATACGAAGGTCTGCGTTTCCCAATAGGAACATGTAGCTTCATAGGTGCCTTAGAATTTGATGCTTTGGAAGTAGATGCATCTTGTACTGGGATATGAAGTGGTAATAGTCCTATCATTCAAAGATTAGACCTATTAGGACTATTTACTTGCTGAGAAGAAGAAGGTAGAACCTTCAACCGATCTTCCAGAATAAATTTTCCAGGACTGAGTCTACCTTGTGTGGATGAACTTTCTTGTTCATGTTGTGCTCGTTGAAGGGCACTACCACTAGTTTCTGCCGCATACACAGTTATAACAGGGGAAGAATTGGAATAGTGTCCTCTGAAAGATCCTTGTCTTCCCCTATATCCTGAGCCTCTAGAACTTCCTCTGATTCCTCTGTTTGATACAAGTAACTCAGGCTCATCAAAATTGAAACTGCAATAGACATATGGATCTGTTTATTGAATCATATTAATAGAATCGAAGATCAACTCTTCATCTGATGATGACTCTTCCAGATTAGCCTGTTTAGGCTATGCCGTTTAGTGGGGCGGTGCCCGTTGCAAGGGAGTATATGGCATAAAATCTTCCAGAGTCAAAGAAAACTTGGGCTTTGAAACATACTCATCTTCTTCTGATTGTTCTTCTTCCTTTGAATTATGCCGCCCTTTTTAGGATTTTCCCTCTGATGAAGAGGGTTTTGCTGTGGCATTCATGGCAGAAGACACAATTTTCTTCTTCAATTGCATTCGCAAAATGGCATGAGTTCGGTTGATCATTTTTCAGACCATCCAATAATCATATTTTTTCACATTTTTGTTCTTGACTTCTTGCCACTCGCCTTCTTCCTCTTGATCTGTAGTAGTAAGACATGCTACCTGAGCTGAAGAACCTTTCAGTTTGACTTGTCCCAAGTCAACCATTTTTTGTAGGAGGTCTTTGAAGAAAAAACACTCTTTAATGGGATTCCCTAACATCTGATGAAACAAGCAATAATTGACACGATATTCATCTCCTTCCTTGTTCGGCCTCTTGGGCCCTGTCAATTAATCCAAATTATTTTCCAGAGCCAAAACGAAATAACCAAGAACATGTTCATTTTGGAAAGAATAAAATTTTCTCTTAAAATCCTAAAAGTGTATTCACCTTTGATCTCTTTGATCATCTTGATGAAATAGCCTCTGTAGTTTGGTGCTCAAGAGGTGGAGCCCTTTGAGAATACGAAGGTTTTGAAGTTGAAGCAGGTATAGGTACTTGTTTAAGCATAATTGTAATAGTCTATTCTTTACCCATTATCCTTCCTGGAGCTGATGGGATTACATGAGCTTTATCCTTAGTCTTCATAAGATAATCTTAAATCTGTTGAGCGATTGAAGTAAGGTCGCGAAACCCTCTTGTTTATATTACAGGGATCAACCATGTGTGCAACCCATCACGTTAATTCTCCCCACAGATTGGAAATAATTCCTCTTTAGGTAGTGCTAACATTAGGGAATATGTTAATCCATTCCAACGAGAAATGAAATCTGAGACCATTTCATTCTCCCTTTGATTACTATTTGTCAGATAAAAAACTGTTGTCTTGGGAAATTTTGAGCTGAACTGAAGAAGAAATCTTTGGCAGAGATCCTCCCATCTGGTAACTGACTAGGATTTCAAGCTTTTGTACCAGACAAAAGCAGTCCCTTGTAATGACGATACAAAACACCTGAGCATTACTGCTTCCTGATGCTGAGGCGTTCCCATCATAGGATCACAAATAGAAAAAAAATGTGTTAAGTGTTGCTCTGGGTCTCCCAAACCATTAAATATTGGGAATGTGGTACTTTCAAAATTTGATGGGGGAGGAATTGCATCAACCCACTCAGTGTAAGCGCTCTTTTCTGGATGAATTTGAACACACTTTCCCACCATAGCATCCAACCGAGCAATTAATGACTCAATAGTAGTTATTAACTTTTGAGAAACATCCGGTTGAGCTTGGACCTAAACAGGTGCAATGACTAGAGATGGTATAGATGTGGTGGCTGGTACTGCAACTAATAGTAGTATTGTCGATTTTTGGTTCACGCGACACATATGATTAGACCTGTTAGGGTGTACTGATAGTGGAGGATATTCTTGATCCATCTCAGTAGCCACAACAAATTCCTTTAACTGACTGACTCCAGCACGATTAGGAGGAAGACTACCCTGAAGTAGTTCTGTATTCATCCTCCTTAATTCCTTCATTTCTTTCTCTTGTTGGGAAAATCTTTGCTCTAGTGAGAGTGATTTTCCTTCTCCAAAGGAAGGGTATGTAACCTGATTCTTTCAATTCCCCTTATTATACACCTTTAAAAAAAGGGAAGTGGGTTACTTGAAGGAATACCAAAATTTTGGGTAAGCCTTTGATTTTGTGTACGCACACCTTCTTTATTTGTGTATGTTCCTACAACTTCTTGAGCAGGAACTTCTTCATATAATCCCTCCGAGTGAGCCTCATCTGGTGGATCAACAACTACGGCATTGATGACATTGATTGATGCATAACGCATTTCATCCCTTCTATCATCATTTTTTCTATATTGTCTTCTTCCATGTCCTTGATGATACATTGACTTTTATTGATTCGATCCCCCACGATCTTCTTGACAAACCTTAATTTGGAGGGAATATCCTGATAATTTGGTCCATCATTCCTTTTCAGGCTTCTTCCCCAATTGAGAGAAGACTGACATTCCTTGAGGGAGGGATTGAGTATTTCAAAAAGTCCCTAGACCTGTGGACTGGGTCTGTTCTTGCTGTCTTTACCCAACTCATCGAATCCTATTTGTTGATTATGAGGGTTGGGATAAAAGAGTCCCCAGTATGGCAAGTTGGGGTGGTTCTTGACATTCTATATCTGAGACTTTCTTGAAATATATCATGATCTTGCGAACTTTAGTCAGGAAATTAGTTGGATGCATCAATCTGTATCCACATTTATCACCCAGCTCAAAAGACCATTGGATGATTTATGAAACTTCTGTCACATGATGATGTGCTTGATCCAAATGAGAGGCTTGTTCAATATTCTAGTTTCCTTGATGCATGTGTAATTCAACAAATTCGTCTCTGTATGGTTGATTTTGAGAGGAACTAGTTGAGTCATGTTCATGGGAAATCTTTTGATTACAAAAAAAACTCATTGACGGTGGACGACCACGGACAATAACATTGGATGAGACCATGTTCGGAGGGCTGTGATGACTAGAGAGTAATGTGAAATGTAGCAGTCAATGAACACACCATCCATGGATATGAATACCAGATGGGAATTGGAAATTAATTGGCGCAATCATCTTAGTGCGCCAAGGCATTAATGCTGAAGGGCTCTCTACTACTTTTCAGCCTTCGGGTATCGAGACACTGAGAGAGATTCCAAATCAATTTGGCGTTTTAACAATTCTATTATCTTGACATAATTTTTATATTCATCATAAGATATTATTTTCTTTTTCAACTGACAATGTTTTTTCCCTATGTTGAGACGAATATCATGAATTTCATATTCCGTCAGCATTTCTGGAATGTAATACTGAGAATCCTCCAAAGGCCAAAACATAACTGGAACTTCACATTTTTCCAGTTTTTTTCTCATATTCAGTACTTCCTCTTTATCATTCGATTAAAATTCTTCTACCTGATTAGACCAGAGCTGGTGCTTCCTTGTTGCTTCTTCGGATTCAACAAAATTGGTAGAGAAATCACTGATCATACTAGAAGATGCATGACTTATGGGTGAATCGGATAATGACCTACACACTGGGCTATTGTCTGATTGAGAAAGTGTTTCACCTGATAGTGGTAAAGCATCATACATGACTGGCTTTACATTTGAATGATCCTCAAGATAAGAGGGATTTCTCGTCACTACATTGTCTGTTGGAGAATTTTCTAATCAATGTGATTCACTACGGCGGAGAGGACTATCGCAGCTAAATTCATCATCATGGGGTGGACCACTGTGGTGGGTTACAGAAAAGGATGATACATTTTTATCCTTGGTCTTCTGACCACACAGAGGGTTCTTGTGGCTCTCATCTGAAGATGAATCTTCGATATCGACTAAACTGTCATGATGCAGGTCGTCCTGAGGAAGTGTCTAAGGCAGACCTTCAGAATTAATGTCCCGACTATTGGGAACTGAGATAGTAGAATCTTTAGTTTCAATATGTAGTTTTCTGAGTGCATCAAGAAATCCATCATTGAGTATGGCCTTATTACAGATCGTCCCTTGATTTATTGACTGTGCTGGGTGGGTCTTCTTCTTTGACACTTTCTTACTCACTTTTGGAACCACTTGTTTATGAAACTGGTCATTATTTTCATGTGTATGTGCCTGCTCAAAAGAAATTATCAGGTTCGGCTTATTATCTCAACTCAAATCAGGTGTATGTGCGTGACTTGGCTGTCCATATGATATGGGGGAGTATGCCCCACAACCCTCATGGACTGGAACATATGTGTGAGTCTGTTATGAAGTGAACTGTTGATGTGTCACTACACTGGAAGAGATAGAGTTATGTGTATTTCCCTGAGATGTTGCTGAAGCTATTATAATATCCTGGAAGGAATCCAGAATAGGAGCAGGGATTTGTTTCTTCTCTTTCACCATTGACAGAATGTGCTTGGTGAATTCAGTAGCAGGAAAGGGGATATACGTCCATTCCATTCTTGGAGTAGGTGTATGTGCCTGCTCGTGTCCTCCTTTTCCTGTTAGTGAATCCTGACAGTACTCATGTGTGGGGGCAGAGAGTTGAGTCTACCTCCTGTTTCTCGCCGGAGCTTTCCGACTGACTTATCCAAATGCTACCAAATGATACTGTTGGTAGGCTTGATCAATAATAGTAGGAGTATATTCTTACTGATTGCACTCTGCTGGGAACAGTTGTTGAGCTTCCTTCATTACTGGAAAATGAGGCTGCTGGAAGGACTGATGAGTGTAAGCAGGTGTATGTACCTGTTTACTAGTTGTCAACACATTGGGTTGGTGGGATCCATCACATGTAGTCAGAACAACCTACTGACTAGACTATGATTTACAAACAATTTCATGTTCTTGTCTATATTAATTCACCAGATTTTACTAGCGGGATTGGCATGCTGCTACCATACGAGTCTGCTGGACATGAGGATTAAAACAGATGGGTGTGTGTGCCCGCTCATGGCTTGGAACGAAGATATGATGGTGGACTTCTTCGGAAATGGTAGAGATAAAGACCTACTCACTGTTAACCAGTTTTCACCTCTGGTGGTTCGTCTTTCCTACTCGGGTTCGAGGAACATGAGATGAACGCCTGAAGACGACACCCTCATCATGTTGAGGGAGCACTATCGCACGAGTCTGGCATCGATTGTTGGTGGGGGCCCTCGGGAAAGACTCTTGTTACCTTGAATTAAGACCCTGAGGGGCCTTCTCATTCACCTCATCAGAATATGGGAGGGAATGGTTATTGCGTTCCGGGGATAACAACTCGAAACAGTTAGAGATGGTGTTTAGCACCGCCTACTTGTCGATCACTGGTCATCGATGTCTAGACGACCTGGGTGAGTTGTTAACTTGGAGGGCTTGTCGAGCAGCCTCTAGTGATTGAATGGTACCGTGTTGGCATTAGTCCTTAACCAGCGCATTCGATACCCAGCATTCAAGACCCTGAGTAGGTGATGTCATCCACAGAGTAGACGACAATCTAGTAGGAGTAGCAGCGGATGCATTCACAGCAGAGGTTTTCACAGTAGAAGAATTCACTGTAGATTCATAGTAGAGGTATTCACAACAGTAAATTTAAGAAAATCCATTCTTGTAATGCAGAAGATTTTTTTGAAAAGAGTCCATGTTTGATATAACAAACATAATCAAGATAAATTCAGCCGGTGCATCTTTTGGATGAGCACATATGGTATTGAATGTCTTGTTGGCATCTCATTAAGTTTAAATAGGTGCTTAACAAATAGATAAAACATCACTTTAACGTTGTTAAGGATTCACGTCAGGTTCACCATTTTATGGTTCCTCTGGAATTGGGGATGACCTCGTTGATTGAAGGTTCAAACATTTCAATCGGTTTCCAACTGGTTTTTTCGTAGAACCAAAATCATCCAATGATTCCATGTTCATTTGGACATACTTTCTGAAGGTGGGCACTCATTAGTTATGGACTGATGAGGATTAGGAATTTGCATTGTTTGAGAGTATGGGAGGTCGGACTCATCACACTTTTAGGGGAATTATTGTCTACTTTGGGACTCTGTTTATAGATTTAAGTTATGTTTGTGAATTCTTATTACATTACCAAGTATAAAATGAGCATCCCTTTAGATCTGACAATTAATGACTAATATATAGAAGATTTAGATAATATTTTATATGTATTCAAGGTTCTTAATTGATAGAGAATAATGTGTATTTGTTAGATATTCTTAGTCAATGGTATCCTTTAATACATAAAAGTCTCTTGGTCATTATGATGACCATACTAGTTTTAAAGCTACTCAGTGGGGCAATTTATGTTTATTGTCATTTATAAGGACATGGATTATTTTAGAGTTTGGATCGTACCCGCATATGGGCTACCTACATATCCTTTGTTTTGGAAAACGAATCAGAACCCATGTATTTCGAGTGAGGGAGTATGATGTTTATGCATGATTGATGGCTCAAAGAAAGATTTCATGATTACTTTTACACTCTAAGCTCACGTGAGTCATGATCGGTGTGAGAAACAAGAGGTATTGGTGAAACCAGACAATAGTTCCAGGAAACAAGCAATGATGTGGGGCTTATGTATGTATGAATTCCCAAAATAGATGAATATTGGGATTTACTTCAGGGAAGAAACCCAGGAACAAGGTCCATAAAGGAATATGTACTTTATGGAGATTTGGATACTCTAACTTGGGGCTTACTACTGAGAAAGATGCCCAAATTAGGAGGGGTATTTATGATTTTGTATTAATCATGAGGAGGAAACCCAGATCAAAAGTCAATTAATATTGGTTAATAGAAATTAAGACTGAGGATTACTCCTAAGAAGGAGGCCCAGGTGAAAGGGATTGAAAAATATAAGGGACTTGGGGATTACTCTTAACGAGGATGCCCATATTTGAGACTGGGGATTACTCCTGAAAAAGAATCCCAAGATAAGGGAATTATGATTGGGGCTTACTCCTGAGGAGGATGCCCATATTGTGGGAACATTGAGACTGGGGCTTACTCGTGAATAGGAAGCCCAGATTTGGAAAATTATGACAGGGGATTACTCCTGAGGAGGATGCCCCGATTAGGGGACTTGTGATTTGGTTTTTAATCCTGAGAAGGAATCCCAAATCAAAAGGACTTATTACTGGGGTTTACTCTTAAGGAGGATTCCCAGATTATGGGAATTGGGGCTTACTCTGAAAAGGATGCCTATATTTGAGACTGGACTCGGGCTTACTCATGAAAAGGAGGCCCAGGTTAAATATTATCTCATCTTTAAATAATGAGGTTGAATGAATGAAATCTCTAACCTTAGTGATTTAAATATATGTAAAAAACTTGGTTCCAAGGGATGTTATGTTCCACAATAATTCCTTTTAAATAAGGAATCCAACAAGGAAATCATGCCATGAATGGATATAGAGAGAGTTCTGAAGGCTTAATCTTGAAGAGGATAGGTGGATAGTCATACTAAGGGTAAAATAGGCAGGAGGGCCACCCAAAAAGAGTGGGGCGTGCAATTCGTAGTCAGTGAGAATGTACTTCGTGAGCGCGCAAGTCTTGGTCATACATGTTTACCTACACGACACATGGGTACTTTCACGAAGATCAGTCCTTAGGGGAGAACTTGGGTGAGACTAGGCTCAAGCCTTTAATACTACCCCTAGAGAATTCTAGATGAGGGTCACTCTAGTTATGTTGAAGGGGTAAGGTGGTGCACAAGTGTGGATATTTCCTTTATGGGATGACCCCCTAGGCGCGCAAGTGTTTATGAGTTTCAACACTTAGGCCTCCCCCCCTCTTACGATATTTCGTTCTAGGTAAGAAATTACATTAGAAGTGTTCGGAATCTTTGAGAAAATACTAGGTCACCGGGAGCCCAAATCGAAGGTTCTAGAATTTTTCTTCCTCAAAATGGGGGGCCCACAGGTATTATTTATAGGATGGAGAAGATCCTGGGAGAATTTCAAAGAAGGTGCACAAGTCATCGACTCGACCAATAGGTGGCGCACAAGTATACATGCACGAACTTAGAGGAACTTGCACTACCTTGGTGAATTTGAATCTTGGTTCATGACTTTATCAAATTTTGATGTTTCTTAAAAGGATGAATCATTTTGGGTTCAAGGTATTTCCCTTTACATTCCATTAGAATATGTGACGGAAAGGAGTGTCAACAATGACCCATGATGATCCCCTCAAAAATTTTGTTGTTTAATACTCATGCAATGTAACTCTTATTATATATTGTTAACTGCACCAAGAATGGATCACACAGGCTTAAGGATTTAGTTAGCTATTTCCTTAGAGTGATTGTGGTACAATGGACCCAAAGGCATGCATTTTACTTAGTCTTTTCCTCAGAATGTGGTCCGCCTCTCCCTCCTTGTCCTCATTTAACCCTGTTCTTAAGGGTGTAATATGATGGCATCGAAAAACACATCCCCAAAATACTCCAAATTCTTTCATACCTGATCCTAGCTCGTATCCCATTTAGCAAGCTTCGATTTGGTAGGTCGTAGGGCCAAAACAGAGTTACGTATTTGGAGTTATGGACATTAGATGTGGGGCTAAAAAATTGGTTTGTGAAGCCCATTCGCGAAGCCCCCTATGTGATCATGGAGCACTGCTGCGAAGCAAGGAGGCGGGATGCTCCGAGAAACCCTTTGACATTCGAGACCCACCACAAATCAAGGAGGTGGGATGGCTCTGTGAACCCCTATGAAGTTCATGACCCATCGCAAAGCAAGGAGGTGGGACGACTCTATGAATCCCATTGACGTTCATGACCCGCTGTGAAGTAAGGAGGGGGATGGATCCACGAACCCCTTTGACAATTACAATCCGCTGCAGAGCAAGCTCCATCATTGGTTCAATCGCGCTCTACTTCATGGTGCCTCTCCCCTATAAATACCCAGCTCACCCCCCTTCTCCAGATAGTCACTCCACCCTTTGGGCAGCTGATCTGCCAGTTCACGGAGCTCTGATTTCCTTCACGAAGTGGCTCCACGAGTCCAGCCTCCATGAGTAGATTCCTTCACGAAGTGGCACTGCGAGTCCAGGATCTGAGAGTAGCTTCCTTCGTGACGTGGCTCCATGAGTCCCTGCTCCACGAGAAGCATTCCTTCACAATACTTCTACACGATTCCATTCTCAGTGGGCACCTTTCCATTTGGAAGCTGCTCCGCGAGGCACCATGCTCCATGTGCCGGTTTTTTCTATGATGCTACATCACAAAGACCTATCCTTTGGAGGATTTTACCTTCATGCCCACTGGTCTATAACCCAATGGGTTTTCCCCCGCACTCTCACTCGGGGTCAGTGACAGGATGCGGTCCCGACCCTCGGGGCCGGTCCATTCACTAACGTCATTGACCCCCATGATAATGAATAGTCACAACACAAACTTCTCAGGGAGGGAGGCCAACATTTTGTACTATGCCCATATGCACAACAGCCATCCATCTATGGAATACCATGATTCAAGATACTACTCCAAACACAAGAATGTACCTTAAGTCGACATATTTCTCTCAGTCCCTTTCACATTTCATCAGTTGAGATTCTCATCATCAATTTCCCGAGAACCCTGACTCAAACCATTCCTCTGGCATCTCCTCCATACCCTGTCACTTGGCTCCAATGCGAGGATGAACCAGAAAGGGCCGCTATTGTGTAAGTCCCAACACCATCCATTGCTAGGTTCCTTATGAATAATTGTCCTGTCTACAAAACATTGAACTGTAGTTATCCCTATTTGACAAACATAGGATTCCTCTTACTCAATATAAGAGATTCCATGTGCCCCAAGAATAAGATGGCTAACAGTCCTCTCTACATGACTATAAACTGTGTTATTTCGTATGAACCAAATATGTCATGCCTCCTGATCCAAAAACATATTCCTTATGCTCCAAGTATAAGATGCCAACAGTCCTTTCTACATGAGTATAATATTTACTATTACCTATGTTCCCAATATAGGATGCATCTTGCTCTAAACAAGATATTCCTTATACTCCAAGCATGAGATGCCAACATTCTCATCAACATGACTATAAACTATAGTACACCCTATGGGCCAAAAATTGAATGCCTCTTGATCCCGAAAAAAGATTCCAAATGATCTAAGAATAAGAGGCCAAATGCCACGATTAAAGTGGCGTAATTTCATGAGCATTGGAATCCATTCAAACATTTCATCACTCCACCTCATGCTTTGCGTGTCCTTCATTTGGGTCCTCATCCACTTCAATTTCTGAATGGACCCCCTAATGGCCCTCTCGCATGTGCATCGACTCACCTACCATCCTGGGCCAATGCCCTCAAATACTTTGGACAACTCTTTGAGACAGGTCAAATGTTTCGAACACGGTCAATAGTCAATCCTCATTTGTTTGTCCCCATTTTAGGCTAACTCGATATGGGTGTTATGTTTTGAACTCGATCAATAGTTATCCTCTATCGCCACACCACCCTCATTGCATTCCGAATGTGGGGTATGTGATTCAAAATATTCATATCCCTTTGTTCAGATTGATTCCAATGCCCTTGGCATTATACCTCTTGTTCACTAGTGCATACGTGAAGGCCTCAACCCCCCAGTGGGTTTGGATGGCCTCATGGCCAGACATGAGGAAGAAATTATGGGAATATTTCTTACATAAGCCCCATTCAACATCACTGCTCCATAGCGGCACCCAAACAACATCCTTGCGTAAGCCCCATTCACCATTGCTGTAATGAAGTGGATCTCAGGAAGCTTCCTTGCGTAAGCACCATTCACCATTGCCGCTCTACAACGGCAACTGATAAGCATCCTTGCATAAGCCCCATCCACTATTGTCGCTGCACAATGGCACCCGAGAACTATCCTTCCATAATCCCAATGCTCCATTGTCGGTCCATAGCGGAACGCGGGCAGTTTCTTTACATAATCCTACTCATAACCATTCCATGATGCTCCATTGCACTGTGATCGCCAGGTCGTTACTTCCTATTGTTTCTCACACCGAGCATGACTCAAGTGGGATTAGAGTAGAAAGCATTGACCATGACATCCTCTATGGGAATCCTAGTGTGTATGACCCAAACACCATCCTGAACTATATAGTCATTGATCCTTGCTAAGGTAGGGTATGTAGGAAGCCTCCCCGAGGTTCAATCCCAACAGCTGGTCATTCTGACCCCCTTCACGTCGGTTCACCAAACGCCATCCTGAACTACATGGAATTGGATCCATCCTAAGGATATGGACGTAGGAAGCCTCTTGGAGGTTCAAGCCCAACACCCGATCATTCCGACCATCTTTACGTCAGTTCACTAACCCCATGGGAAGCATATAGTGTAAGCCCCACAACCACATTCCGAAAAATGGGTACTTTGATCCTTTCCAAGGCAAGGTACATAGGAAGCCTCCCTTAGGTTCAAGCCCACCACCCATTGGTCATTCTAAACTAATCCACATCAGTCCACCAACACCTTGGGCAGCCTAGAGTGTAAGCCATGCACCCACATTCCAAACTACGAGGACTTTGATCCTTGCCAATGCAAGGTATGTTGGAAGCCTTCCTCAGGGTCAATCTCACCACCCATTGGTCATTTCCACCCTTCATGTAGGTTCCCCAAACACCATCACCACGGTCATTCAAACCATCTTCACATTGGTTCACCAATTCCCTGGGCATCCATGAGTGTAAGCCCGAAACACCAACAGAACTATGAGGACATTAATCCTTGCTATGGAAAGGAACGTATGAATCATGCCTATGGTTAAATCCCAACACCCGATTGATCTGAACATCATCATGTCTGTTCACCGACACGTTGGGAAGCTTAGAGTGTAATCCCCACACCATTATGGACTACAAGGATTTTTATCCTTGCTAAGGAAAGGAATGTAGGAAGCCTCTTTGAGTTTCAAGCACAACACCTAGTCGTTTTGACCACCATCACATCGGATCACAACACCTTTAGCCACCTAGAGTGTAAGACCCACTCCCAACCTGAACTAGGTTGTCTCTGATCCCTGCCAAGGTGAGGTACGTATGAATCCTCCCTGAGGTTCAATCCTGACACCCCTATTGGTTTCGACCACCTTCACGTCGGTTCTGACCACCTGAACTACGTGGTCTTTGATCCTTTCCAAGGCGAGCGACATAGGAAGCCTTCGTATGGTTCAATCTCACCATATATCTAGGCCCTAGGTCCTCTTTCACGTCGGTTCACCTTCGTCCTGAATGGAATTAATCTGTGGACCTCAATCAGAGATATGCCATTGTTCACCCATTTAGAAATATTCCATTGTCAACCACATTTGGAGGTACATTGTTGGAGTCATCAATCTACGATATGTCGTTGTCAGATGAACTATGCATACTTTGATTACCTGCCACAAAGATATTTAGGAAGCCACCATGAGGTTAAATCACAAAAACCATATCACATCTTGATCTATACCACGATCCCATGTGTTCTGGGAAGATCATGACCCATCCTGGTGGTCTAATTTCATCTGGATCCCATCCATGGATCCATTCTCATGGGCCACCTCCTTAGGTATCCCATCATCCCACCGAACTACGCAGAAATTTATTCCCTTCCACAGGGATAGGTATGAAGTCTCTTCAAGGCTCATTCCCAACATCACCATTACCCTAACATTGGTTCTATCTCATTCTCACTACACTTCATTCAACTATCCATCATCCATCCTGATTTTTACCCAGGCCGCCACATCATAGTGTGATCATGTCATCCATTTCTTCACTTCTCCTAGTAGTACCTAGCCGCTACCCATGCGTACTTCCCCAACATGTATTCAGGTTGTGTTCCTCTGGGTACATCCTTATTCACCAACCCTTAGAACAATGTGGGATTTGATCGTTGTTCTCTTCACTCGGTACGTTGGAAACCTCCCTGAGTTTCAATCTTAACCTAGGGTAAACCTTGGTGTTCCCCCAATCTGGGGTGAAAAATGCCTGATCCACCCTTAGTGGTGTCCATATCAGCCTTCATGGTGTGACATCTTACCTTTATGGGACACACCATCTTGGGTCTGTTCTTATCGTGTGTTCTGATCCATACACCTAGTAAACCTTCCAGGTGTTCCCTCCTTGGGATGTACCAATATGATCTGTCTATATGGGACAATCTGATCACCCTCATTCTATCTCTGCAGATGTTAAAATCATAGGAAACCTTGTGATAAATAGGAGATGCCTTAAGAAAACCTCGGGCAACACGCCTTAAGCGTATCCATCTCCCCAATGTGTTAAACACGTGACATAACCTGTGATAGACATGGGAAGTTGAAGAAATCCTCAGATACATGCCTCAGGCATATAATACCTTGATACTGACGTGGAATGCCTCATGTTCAATGCCATTGAGATACCCTCTTATGAGGAATAATACAGGTTCCCCAATGTCCACAGATCCAGATATGCCCTGAAATGCACGACGTTACCATCTACTCCCACCGAAGGTTGCTACCATGGCAAGAACCCATGGAATTTCCTGAAGGATGTAGTGTAATTAACTAACATCGACAAATATATGGCACTAGGAACTAGATTCACAAACCACGACACAATCTTTAAGGGAGACCTGGACTAGGTAATGAGTTCTGAGGAGGAATCCATGAAAGGAAGAACCGACATACCATCATCCCATTTCTCTAAAAGAGAAACCATCCCGGAATAAGGAAAAAATGCCGCCCGCCTTTGGAAATCTGAAATGTGGGGAAACTGTTGCGCTTCCTAATATACAGATGCGCGAACCCCAGTGAAAGCGTCAGGGAAAACATTCAAATACACAAATGAAGAATGTTGGAATACAATTCATCATTCATTTCTTTACCATGTCCAAACATTTCATTTCATTAAGGAATTAATTATCCTTTGATTACCTTTACTCGACATATAAAAATAAAAATGAGAGAATTATTAGGGATACCATATCAATTATATCAAATTAAGAACCAAAATTCACATTGATGTTCTCAAAGTGTATTCAAAAGGCTCCTAATATGGATGTACATTTTTCCCACCAACAATCATCAACAAATATATGGATAGTATAAAATTTATATTTTTTACATTGATATACAAGATAATATCATATTTCCATTACATTAATGGAATATGGGATCTGACTCCACTATTTGTCAAATTTTTAAACAATTATTAATTATATTAGATTATCCTAATGAAACGACTAAAAGAATCATATGGGAATATATGTTGTACTCAAATTTTTTCGTAACCATTCTAAGAAAATATTTTTGTAATGATGAAAACTATTGAGGTGGAAAATTTTCATTATAAAATATTTTAGAAAATTTCATAGAAGATAAAAGATGATAAATCATTTTTTGTGATAATATAAGAATTGGATTTGAATTTGAAGTGGAGGAAAATGTATTAAAAAAGAAGAACACATAGAAGGGATCTATAAAATTTAGAAAAATGGGGAAGCAAATCCTTAGGCTCATTGGGACATTTAAATTTTACAATTAATTGGTGAGTGGCTTACCAATTTGAAATGACTCTCAACCTTTCTTAAGAATACACTGTCTTCAATATTTCATTATTCAGGAAATATATTCCAAATCCAATATATGAACTCAAATTTAAGGGAATAAAGTTAGAAAATTACATTCCTTATAATGAAGATCCTCTCCAAATGCTCAATAGTAGAGAGAAAGTGTTGCAGAACTATACTACTTGACTAGTGAAATTCCATTTGAGAAATCATAAAATAGAAGATATAATAAGTAAGCCTCTAAAATCTATGTAAAAGGAATACCCACATTTTCAAATAGATGACATATTTTCCAATTTAGTGTATGAAATTTTTTATATGGGAAGAATGTAATACCCTAGATCAAACTATTATGGGTGATTAATACACCACAATAATATTTCACAATGCACACTATAATGATCCATTATTCAAGATAGTACATAAAAGATAAATTTATAAAATTTATATAATGTAGATTTGATAAAAGGATTTGATAATTTCATTAATCATCAAAATATTTAATTATGGTTACTTTATTACTTTTTTCTAAAATAATTGATTTGTATGTGAATAGTAAAAATAAATTTTGACTAGAATCATTAAATTAATGATATATAAATAATTAAGTATAACTATTAAATTTATAAAAAAATATCATGGTGAAATATATATTTAATATGAAAAAATATTTATTTTAAAATGTTATTTTGAATTTATGAAACACTTTTTTGATATTTTCTAATCATAAAGAATATTTTACTCTAAAAACTACTCTTATGCAGTTGTATTTGAAATTACATTCCATCACTTTTAGAAATTAAATGTAATAAATTTTATTCAATATTTCATATTATCATTTTAATATTATTTTATACGCTCAATATAATTTTTAGTGGAAAAATAATTATAAGATGATTAATTTTAATTATGTTGAAAATTGTAAAGGTGAGATATTCAAAATAATATTTTAATAACAGTGTGTAATTGCTTTCAAATAATAAAAATTAATATATTATAAAATATGAATATAATATATATATTTAAAATATATTTAAATATATTAATAACCATTAAATTTCTATTTAATAATAAATAATATTTACAACCATTACTATTAAAGACAACATTTTTAAAAAAATAATATATATATATATATATATTAAATGATTTAATATAATTGGTAATTTTTTATTATTTATATGTTTGACTGTATTATATTGAGAATATTTTTTTTTTCTTAAAATAAAAAATAAAAAATAATGTATATCATATAATTTTTAAATAAAATAAAATTAATTGGTTAAAAACCAATTACGGTGGTAAGAGATAAAATGGTAAAAATGGTTATCTCTAGTGGTAAAAGGCCTAGAATGTGAAAAAATATTACTAATTGAGAGGTGGGAGTATATATTAGCTAATATGTATCTTAACCCAATATTATCTATTTCTGTGTCTTCTTGTAATGTGAAATATATACAGATTTTTTTATTAAGATGAAATAGTGACAAGAATGAAATTGTCATAATTTATAGAAGGGGATTCTCATCACACATCATTGACCATCATCGATTTTTTATTACCTCTTTAAAGTATACACTCATTCATTCATCTATAATCATTCTTCACTGTATTATGCATTTGGCATAATAATTTTTCATATGTCCTCAATTTCAAAAGAGTCTTCCAAGGGAAAACTCAATTTTACAATGTTAGTACTAACTATTATGAAATGTTTGTTCTTCTATATATTCCATTGTAAAATACTTTTTTTCACTATGTTATATAAATAAGTCTTTATTAATAGTATAAATTTTTTTATATTTTCGTAATAACAATAACTTCCTCACTCCATTTTATTAAAAAAAATCATTTTTGTGGACAACAACCTCATAGAGGTAACATAACACTTTTTTCATCTAGCTACAATTTAGTTTATTAGAATATATTAAAATTTGATTAATCACCTTAAAATCTCAAAATAATATCATTATTATTATTTAATAATGATATTGTTATAATAGATACCACATTCACAACCATACACAACAAATAATTATAGTATGTTCATTTTTATCTCAGTATAACAACTTAATTGGACAATGATATAAAATAATATATTGAATTACTATGATAACAAAATTATTTATTAATAATTAATTAAAATATTAAAATATCATATTATATTTATTTGATAATGGTAAAATTAATATTAATCTCAATAATTAACATTAAAATGCATGTTGATTAATAATCACATAACCGTGATCATCTTCAATTCTAACTTTAATGATCATAACTCTAATAGAATGTGATTATAAAATTATAAATAATTTTATAGAATAAATTTCTGTAAAGCATATGATTTTTGAATAATTTCCTTTGTGAGATGAATGAATAAAAACACATATATTATGAAACTAGTTCAAAACAATTAATAATTCTAACACCTGATATTAGATATATATTACAATTCAATAATATAACTGTAGAAAAAAATTTATAAATGTTATTTTTCCAAATTTAGGGGTTGAAATTAAGTTTTTAAATATATTAGTTAGATGGATATTTTATTTATAAAAGTGGATAGAGAATAATATACTAATTATGATTACTGTTATAGTAATTTTCATTGAAAATTCTATTTCCATGAGAAATTTGTGGTCATATGAACCTAATTCCAATAATATGGTGTATCTACTATATATTTTATTCATTATATCTGGATATATATATTATTTATTTTATTTTATATTCTATTACATGCTCTAAATTTCCTATTGGGGTGATTTTAAATGTTACCGAAGACATAATAAATCCACCAAATGCTAAATTTTAGAATCTAATGTGTGTTTGTGTGTGTGTGGTGTTTCCAAAAAATTTAAGCCATTTTTTTATTCTAGAATGTGGAGGTAACTATAGAAAAAATAAATATTGTGGAAATAACCCTAGGAAAATGTAGTTTAATATATATACAATCTTTACTCAGATCTTGATTAGTAGGCCAAATATTGTACGCCTATCCCGATATTCTATGGGGATATGCTTTAGAATAATTTCCCATTTCATTATAGACATTAATCATGGATTTTTAACCATTTCACTGGACCGAAACATGTTCAGACTATTGAACATAGATACTATATTCTATTTAAATAAATAAATATTGAAAACACCATCTCCATCACATTATATTTATTTCTTTGATAAGGTTACTTTCTATTACATTGTGAATAAGATATAGAATCTAATTTGATGTTATAATATTATCTGATATAGACACATTATTCAATTTCATGGTGAAATATGTTTTTAGTAATACCATTATATAGATAAACATTGTAATTTTATCCATGATTATGTAATAGGAACCTTAATTAACGTTATGAACATTCATGTATATTCATAGAATGTTTGCATTGGGAATAATTTGAAATGGTTGTGGGCCAATATAGAAAGCCCCACTGTGCGTCGATTGGTCATAAGAGATAAAATTTCAAGTGTATTGAATTATATCATACCCTTTAATGTATATTTTCATTGAAAAAGGACTTAAAGAAATGTTTACGATGTTTAGAATTTTTCATTCCATTAGTATTAGGTGAATATTTATTATCCATGTTTTTATTCATTATTAGGTACATGTCGGACCTGTGATTCTTTTGATTATGGAAATATTTTAATCAAATCTTCCCTTACTAATTAACACATGATACTCTACCATAATATTAAAATATATTATCATGAACTATTTCACAAATTTTCCCTTATTCATTATATTATTAAAAAGTTATATTAAATAATTTTAAATTGTCAAAAATAATTCCATTTTTGAATTCATCATGTCAATATTATAATAGTATGAATTTATGATTTTTTTCTATAAATATTGGTTATTAGTCCAACAATACGGTGTTCATGAAGCATATAATTTTTATGAATTATCCATCATATAATAATGGCTGAGAATTATAGTACCTCATTATGTAATATTACTAGAATTTATGGAATAACATTATACATTTTACATTATTATTAGATCTTAGAAAACATGTTGACTATTGTTTTCCAACTAATTAAAATGTTACATTAATATAGAAAATGTTTTTGGTATTTAAAAAAAATTATTTCCAAGGGTGATTTAGTTTTATATTTTCATACATACATAATTTAGTTATTTTAGAATAATTCCTTTCTAGTCTTCATAATGTGTAACAAAAATAACTTTTACTTATATATAAATTTTATGATTTAAGTGTCAATTCTTTAAAAACTGTTGTTACACGATTGTGTGTTATTATATTAAAATTATATTTTTCCAAAATAAAAGATATTATATTATAAAATTATTAAAAAATGAAATTATATTTATATTTATTTGTAAAATTTTAAAACCTAATGTCTTTAAATAAATTTAATTACAATGGTTATAAATTAATAACTATGGTAAAAGTAAAAGGGATGAATTGAGTTTAACCCAGTATAAATGCCAACTGATATTTAAAAATGGTCTTAGAGTTGAAATTTTAAATTTTTTATAATATAATAAATGTTTCAAATACACTTTATTCCATTTTTTTATACATTGAAACTTTAATAGTATAGTGGAATTATTGAAAACTGTAGAGGGGCTTCCAAAACTACCATTCTATTCACATATAAAACAGTAACATCATCACCATTTGAGAGACACCAAAAATTTGAATTTCTCATTGTCAATATTAAATTATTTAGTCCATATAAGACTCAAACAGGAATTAAATACCATTTTCATTCATAATTATCCAAAATCATTTCAATTAAATGAAAATTCAATGAAAAATCATGTACCTGATGCCAGTATTATAATCCACTTTATTTTTTTCAATAGTATTCATTAAAATCTATTATATTGACATTATTAAAATGATATTATTATCATTTATAAACATTAATGGTACTATAATATTTTTATTAAACTCATTTATTCATATGCTACATCAATTAAGAAAAACAAATGTTTACTTCTTGCATGGTACAAATAACTGCCTCTATGGAATAATATGTTTTTCCATTAAAACCATATAAGGATGTATATAAGGATGTTATTCAAGGATATATATATGACTTTTATGATAATATTATGGTTCTACTGTGAAGATTTGAAATTATATAAAAAATATGACCAAAAAAATAACATTGTTAGTTTAATAATTCGAAATAAGCGTACTAATAAGATAGATTGTTATTAAATTTTTATAATGTTTTAATATTAATTTTTTATACTATAAATATAGATTAATTTAATATATAATATTTATAATCAATAATTATGATCATTATAATTTTTTTATAAAGATATTACTACAAAACCCTCTGTTAATCTTCCCCTAATCAGAACATGTTCCTGTTTGGGTCGGATTAACCACCTAATTGAATAATACTAAATATTTATATCATACATGAATATGAGAAATAATACAGTTTTATAATATAATATAAATTTGTAAATAATTATTTTATAGGTTTATGTATATGTTTTTTCAAAATCCAATTAATCTATTGAGGAATCACCCTATGTTCGTAAAACTTTTTAGATACATGGTTTTAATCGACTTCATATTCAAGCATAATATCTAAAATACTAATGAATGGGAATTTTAAAATCATAAATTTCTATAAATCATCACTCATATAAACATTAATGTCCAATTAATAATACGAATTTTATAAATAATAAATATGAACAAATATATTTTGAGACTCATAAAAATGATCAAAACTATAAAATCATTGATGAAAGTAAGAATAATTCATGTGTAGAATGGCTATTAATGATGAGTACAGATAAAAATATGTTTTATTTTGTTTGTCAATTATGTTATGAAGATTTTTTGTTTCAATATATAGGAAGTTAATTTATTTTTTTACGAATTTACGATTACAGGTAAGGGGTTTTAATCTCAAATTCTACTCTTTAAGATAGTTTTTCTAATATGATCCTAATTTTATTTATGTGTGATCTATACTGAATTTTTTAGACGTTATGACGTGAATGATTTTCAATTATATTTTATGTTCAATTTTATTTCCTAATTTTTGAATATGATATTATTTAATTGGACAAAATATTTAACTTTTTATTAGAAAACACTCTTAATATTTTTAAAAACTAAATACATTCAAATAGTAGGACATGCCGCATAAGAGATCACAAAATTATGGAAACCGAATTTAATCCAATTTGATTATTCCTCCCATATAATATTCCTAGATATATAATTCACATGAGTATTAGGATCATCAATAATGAGGTCTCAAAAGTTATCGTCCATCTTATCCCAAGATCGAGTATACTCATCTTTACTTGTCATACCTTCATTAAAACCCCTTATCAGTATATGATTATATTTTTCGATCCAGACAACATCCTCAGTATTTACAACCACTTAAAAAGACTACCCATAAACTTTTATACCTCTTCTTAGGTATCATTGATGTAGAGAAACTACTCAAGTGTTTCTTCTTCTGAATGAACTAGAAGTCCTAAGGGTTTCCCACTTACAACATTATCCATACCAATTTTGTCAGCAGTAACATCTCCATTATAAGCAAACACATTATATAGGCTCCTCTAGATGTTAACAATAGAAATATTCATGGATTACATCTCCTTCGACATATATTTTTACCTAACTTTTGTTCTATTTGACATAAAAGGTATGAGTACGCCTTTTTCTATTTGTTTTTCATCTCTATTGTAAAGATGCAATATCCTGAGTCTTAGTTTGATTTCCACCCCATTTCATCCTTGAATTGTCCAAGCTATTAATATTCTTCCCTTATATTTAGTTATTTGTAGAATATCCATAGTGTTCCTAATCAGTCTTAGTCCAAAAAGATGTTTGACCACTAAGAAAATTTTCTTGGTCTAGATCCAAGAACTATCGACCTGAAAAAATAATATATGATTGGATGTCCTCCTAGATCATTCTTTGGCATACAACCCCATGTCCCACTAGCACAGTAGGGGTAACCTCCATTGAGTCATTCTTTGGTGTGTTACATCTTTCACCATTAGATATCTTCAAAACAATCACTTCAGTATCTATCACTCTACTAGGAATAACTAATATCCCTTCCTAAACATGAATCTTCCAAAAATCAACATTTTCATTTCCCTCAAACTCCAATGGAGTACCTTTCATGGATAAAACAAGGTCTTTCCCATTTTTATATCCTTCTGTAGCCTCTCATAGTAGTACCTACTTGACAAGAAAATCCACTGATTGTTATATCGACTATGTGTTAACATATTCAATATTTTGAACCTCCACCACCTTCCTAGGATCTAATTGATACTACTCTCTTTGAAACGCTAGATCCTTCTTCATCTAATTTAAAATATCCACACCATTCCTATCAAATGAGGATCCTTCCACCTTCTTCATTGAAAAGTCAGTGCCCACCTTTTTTATCACCATAAACCAAATCCTTCTCTTTATCCTTGGGCAGAATTATATCTTCTTGCCTTGTACCATGAATAGGCCTATAAACCAAATACCCCAAATTACTACAAACTGAGATATAATCCACCCATGATTCGAAGGTCACAACATGTTTTCTCGTATATTCTTCTCCAAAAACTAAACAAAAACACTCCACCGGTGGTTTGGATACATCCAACTCCAAAAAAATATATAGGATGATTTGGTTGTTAAATGATTGGGTTCAACTATTAGCACAATGGATCAATCTGACCATAATCCCTAGAATTTCATGGTTATAATGGTTTTGAAATAGAAATGGTAATTTAGTGTAGATAATCCATAAATGAACATAAGGTGAGTCCTTTTTAATTTGAAAATAAAATTTCTAGTGAAAATTTAAGAACCTGAAACCCAAGAATTTAAACCGACCATAGGACATCATGTGAATCAGTCCATCCATTGATGCGATTAAGTTCATCCAGAGATAATTTTCATGAAGACACAATGTCTCTTGTTAATGATTCCCATAAGATTCAAAAATAAATTGGTTTCAATCATCAACTATAGGATGTCATTGTTGAAAATGAGCAATAATAGTATGATTTAAGAGGCCTGATGGTTCGTAAATTACAATAGAAATAACTCCTAAAATTTATGATCTTTAATATTATAGATTTTTATCCATCTATCACAATCTGTTGATTCAAAGGTTACCTTTTCCATTGAGTAAATTCAACCCATGTTTTGATAAGGTAAAAGTGTTTGTAATTCACTAGATAAAACATCTTTGTATACATAGTGGCATGTATTTGTGGATTTGGAACATATAAACCTTTTGGTAATAATCATAAAATGTATTTGTCGATAATTGACTCAATTATTACCCTAATGCATGATGAGTGGTCCTATGGCATCTCATCTGTAAAGAAACTCTCTAGGATATATTTAGGAATATTTACACACTCATAAAGTGACATGATGAAAGATTATTTCCAACCATATCCATAATCTTCTAAAAATTAAATATTTGGAATCCAATTAATATCAAACATGGAAAAAAAATCTAGACAAACGATATATACCGACAACCCTATAAGAATTTTGTATAAAAACGTTAATATAGGTTCCATATAACAAACGGTTGGTATTTGTAACTTAGAGAGGCTGTATATAAAATGTTTTGTCTAAACTATTTCTACTAGTTTTATAGAGTTAAAATATGAAAATGATTTTCCAAAATCCATTGTTATAGGTCACATGGAACGTCTATATAAAAATGGTTTTTTAATGCTACTGGTACAAGTCCCAAAAACAGGGGCACCTATAACAATGGTTGTCAAAGATTTTCATATAGGGAGTTGTATTTATTATTTATTATTAAAAAAACAAAGTTAAATTCATAAAATTTTATATTACTTGTAAATATATATACACACACACAATGATTTATATATATATATATTTGTTTCTATGATTAAAATTATGCTCCTAAAATTCACACTAGTGTACCCGTTATGTCATTTAAATATAAATGTGAGGTGATGAGATCAAAACAAAGATAAGTTTTATTTTTATATTAACTATAAAAAAGGTTTTTCAAAACATTTGGAATAGTTTTCTTATATGACCTATAACAATAGTTTCACAACCCTTGGTATAGTCCACCTTAACTAGGAGTTTTCCTAAAATCGATTATATAGGTCTATACCAATAATAATTTATCTAATAACATTATATATCATTGATATGGGATATAACAATGGTTTTGAGACCTATACCATTGGTTCTAAAACATTGGTATATGATTTTTTATATTACTATAAGCTAGAAAATTTTATGTACCTTCTTCATTATATTTCATTGATAAGTTACACAATGTTTTTTATGATATCCTAAGGATCCCGTGTTTATTATGGTATGATTTCCAAGACATACACATTATTATGATGAATAGGTAAGTATTTGACATCCATGTCTCTCATTATAAGGATAACCACGGTTTATTTATTTATAGGTTCATCATTACAAAAATGGATTTTTCATGATGATTTATATGGTGAATACATTATAATTAAACAAATGAAGGGTGGGGACCAACATTATATATCCGATAGATGTGTCGACGTGTCTCATATGAAAATACATGTAGGGTATTCATGTATTCCTCCTCACATAGAAGGTTAATTTTAGGACTAATGTCTTGATAACATTTAATTTGTCCTGATATAAATCCTTGATGGTAGGTTTTTGATGTCTAGCATTATATCCTCCAATAGTATGAGATCAATTATTATTGTTATCCAAGATTTCATTAATTTTCATGGATGTTTCATGCCCAATGTTTTTGTTGAATTTGGATTCAATGGTGTTCATTTATTATTTCCTTATCACTTTTTCCAATTTTATGTTATATAATATTACATTGTATGCTACTCCATAGTGAGAATATGATCTAACACTTAATTGATTTAGATTCCCTTGGAAACATGTTGGTGGAAAATTAAAACATTATAGGTATATGAATGATGGGACAATAATTTTCATGAAAAATGTTAATGTTGTATCTTTTTTTCATGTCAAATATATGTATGAATATGGTTATTCCAGATTAATAAACTATTTAATCCTTCTTGATCTATTTTACACTGTAATAATAATTAAATATAAATACCAGCTCATGATTTTATTATTATTTTATTTTATAGTTTGTATAAAATTATTTTTAGTATCAACCTAGGGGAATAGATTCTGGGTAACCATGTTTAAAAACACATGTTATTTGTGAAACCCAATTGGTTTCTACAGAACACTATAATAAATAGATTGAAATGTATTCTATACTATATTGACTTAATTCATTGTATTGTATTGTAGAAATATCGAGATTAATTAGAGGAATGTCAACCATATCAAAAACAATATTCGGTGTACATATAATCCCGATGAATAATTTAATGATGCTAGTGTTGAGGTTAATCAGTTCATAATCACTTCAAGAAATCTGAACAAGGTTATGAAAAATAATATAGGTCACATAGAGAATCTTACGGATCCACAACATGGTGTATCTATACTCAAATTTTGTATGCAATAATAGCCTCCAGAATTTACTTCATATACTAGGCTATTGATTATTGAATAATGGATTAGTTCCCTAGATAATATCTTTCTATCTTTTTGATGTCATGAATTTGATAAATTTATCATGGATTTCTATCGTCTAAAGGGATATGTGAATTATTGGATGTTTCTAATTCAAAATATTAAAGTGGAGGATGAGATCAAGTATATATAATGAAGAAATTTAAAGTAGGTATTATCCAAAAAATAGTCTCCCCACATATAAATATAAAGAATGAAAAGAACGCTCATCAACCATATAAAAGGAGGAGGAAATGTTTTTTGAGTACGGGGATAATATTATATAGGAACATTTTAGAATACGTATACATACTCAAAATAAATATTTGTTTCTTCATTCATGGGTTAGATTTGAGACAACAAAGGGTGTTATTATGCCAAAATGTTAATTCATATGTGTAAATATTCTCATTCTCCATCATGATAGAAAAGTAGTCCCCATGGAAAAATGTATTCAATGTAAATTTGAAGAAAAAGAGACGTGCAGGTCACCATGGGACGAACAATGCATCAAAGGTAAAATGGAAGGATAATATATAATATGTGTGATATCTATAGGTAGAAACACCATAGGGGTTGTAAGATGGGGACAACGGTTTGTAATTATAATGAGGTAATAAAAAATTGTACTCTGAAATGAAATAGAAAGGTATAAAATTTTGATATGGAATGATTTAACTGTGGGAAGAATGGACATTATATGAACTAATTCCACAAAAATCAATGTAATTTTCATTAAAAATGTTCAAAGGATTAAGTAAATTCTTATTCAGTCACCATAGTTGATGTTGAAGTTCTTAATGATGTGGCTGAAGTTAATATGATCATTACCACAATGAATGATTATTTTTTATTTGATTCTATATGTTCACACTCTTTTATATATTCCATGATTTCTAAAAACATTACATATTTATCTATCACCCATGTCAGGGATTTATCAATTAATAAACCAAGTGGGAGACATATAGAAACAAGAATATTCAATGAAGATACATTTATTATGAATGGTTATACCCTATATGTAAAAATATTTATTGTACCTATGGTGGAACTTGATATGATCCTATTTGTGGATTGTATTTCAATGTTTGAGGAAGAAAATTAATTCCATGAGAAAGAGGTAATAATTATTGGAGGTGAAGTGGAATCTCTTGTACTTGGAGTGGATACATAATCATTTAAATAATGTTTAGATCCTCCCCAATTATATCTTTATAACAATAATCTAGGAAAAAAGGAAGATCAAGAGATATATATAGATAATGATAGTATCCTAAGAATAGATTATGTAATCATGATATAAATATTCATTGAGGTTTTTATAAAAGAATTACGGACCATCCCCAAGATCATGAAGTGGACATCTCTATTGAACTCATTCATGATACAAGAACCATATTTAAAAATGTTTATAGAATAAAACTAGTGAAGTGGGTATAGTTAAGGGAATATATATAATAGTCAACTAAAAATTAATTTACATTCTCAAACATGTAACTATTTGGAGAACCCATTTTATAATTCAAAATAATGGATAGGTCCATGATATTGTGAATTAATTGTAGTGAAATAAATTGCATCGTAATAAAAAATATGTATCATTTTTCCAATATTGATGACATATTTGATATTATATAAGTATTTGTATACTGTTCAAAGATGAATCTTCACTCTGGTTATCATTCACTAAGGGAGAAGATTTATGATATTCTTAACACGCCATATCGATATGGTATTGAAATTATGATTTAATGGTAATGCGTTTTGGATGGACTAATAATCCTTCTTTATTTGTCAATGTAATGAAAATATAATTCTATGTGTATATTTATAACATCGTGGAGGTATGTATTGATTATATATTGATGTACTAACCTTGGTTTTTAGGCAGATGAACATCCAAGTGAATTTATATTTTCATTAATTAATGGGATTTTAATTTTTAAAATTGAACATCATAATGTAATTCTGAGAGTTTAGATGTTTAAAAGTGATGTTTTTTTGGCTTCGGTGAAGTCCATATTTCCTTCTTAGGAAGATCAAGGATTTTTAGTAGTGTTGGACTAGGAAGGGTGGGAATCTTTAGGACATATAGAGGGTGAATGGATTGTATGAAATTGTGAATCCTATAACATTATGCATGTGGATTATTGTAGGTGTGGAAGTGGCATTCGACACAGACTGGGAAATATTTGTTGAATAGTCCATCAAGACTGGATACTTTGTGGAAGTGGTAGTTGCTAATCATTGTTCATCACATGTTTTTTCAGGGTTAGATAACCATGTTGGTCAAACCATATAGGGTTCCTTGGATCCCATAAAATGGTGCATGGTTGGCATGTAGACTCATAAACTGTCACGAACCAGCCCGGGTCGACCCTGAACCGGTCACCCGAGCCGGTCCGCGGCAAGTCCCGAGGAGCGTTCCCAATCCCCCCGGGATGGCAACAAGTGCCGGGCATTGAAACTTTAATCATTGGGAACGATTTCAGCCCAAGCTAAAAACAGGATCGAAAGAATGAAAATAAACTAAACAAACAAACAGACACTAAAGACATAAACAAACCTACACCACGACATACCTCCATGTGACCTCGTGGTCACCACCCAACTACAACCAACATCGCTCCCACACTGAGCGACTCAAGCCAGGAAAACCTGAACACAAGGAACCTGCAACTGAAAAGGTAAAAGATAGGCGTGAGCACAAAAGTACTCAGTAGGTGATCCCCACAACAAATCCCAATGCACTGCCAGTAAATAAAGAATCTACCTATTCCAGGTTTGAACTACAATGTATAAAAGTATGCTTTTACAATGTTTCACTTGAAAAACTAAACACAAGCCATCACACTTATTACTTTTTAAAAGTTGAATTTTTTTTCATTGATTCTAAATTCGTTCTGAACGATAAAGAAGTGTTACACTTTCAGTTTTACTACACAAGAGAAAAACACATTTTTATTTGAAAACCATTTTCGCAAAGCAACCAGTACAAGCGGTAAAGAAGAACTGAAAGTAATCAAGCAGGAAAGAAAGAAAGTGCAAGTAGAGGTAAACAGGCAAGGAAAAACCAAGTGCAAGTAAAAATAAACCAGAAGTTATCAGCAATAACCATGGGCACACACACACACTCACACACTCACACACACACACACATACTCACACACGCACACACACTCACACCCAAGTGGTCCCCCGTATGCCGACGGAAGGCACCACGCCAGAGATGGTAGAGCACTATGGGTAAAACCCCTAAGGTTCATCTAGCTCGTGTGGGACCCTAGAACCTCGTGTCTCGGTGAAACGTGGCTTAGAAGGCCACGACCCTCAGAAAACGTGGCTTAGAAGGCCACGACCTTCAGAACACGTGGCTTAGAAGGCCACGACCCTCAGATATC
This sequence comes from Viscum album, assembly GCA_963277665.1. NCBI lineage: Eukaryota > Viridiplantae > Streptophyta > Magnoliopsida > Santalales > Viscaceae > Viscum > Viscum album. The sequence continues at coordinate 1,873,321,136 of OY728159.1, forward strand.
ATATGTTTAGTTAGTTTTGCAATCGTCAATCCAGCTAAGTGAAACAGGGACGACACCCATCCGGCTCACTAGCGCACTAGTTCTTGTCCGCCCACCTAGATACCTAGGGTCTCCCCGCGTGCTCAAACAAGTTTCACATTCACATAGTATGTTTCTTCCTCATATCACAGGCCAAACAAGATATTGCACACAAAAGTCACCATTTCCACACCCAAACAATATTTCAAAACTCACGCACGCCAAAAATACCTTTCTCGAAATATAAATGTCATTACCTAATCATTTCGCAAAAACCCCTTTTTGGAAACACTCAAACAAGAACATAAACAACTTTCACAACCCAGAAAGCATTATTTTTAATAACACAACAAGGGAAAACATCTTTCATCAACCAAGAACCACACGTAAAGTTTCCAAAAACAATTTCAAAAGGTCACACGACGTTTTCTCTGATCAAGGTTATAAGAAAACACCATTTTCCATAAACAGTACATTTTCTAATTTACACATGCCAAAAACATTTCAAAACCCAATTCAACATGACTTTCGTTACTCAGAAAGAACCATTTAGCGACATTACTATGAAATCCCACAATTGAAACCAAGAAAACACTTTTAATGAAATGCTGGAATTAAACAGTTTGCATTATCAGCAAATCACCACACTATAAAAACTACTTAATATTATTTTCTTAAATTTACTGAAATTTAGTAAAAGGACAAGGAATAAATAAATTCTTAATTTAGAGGCAAGTGCATAGGGAGACCTACCTCAAGATCCAAGCGCAACCGTAAAACGACCTTGGAACCAAGGCGCGATGACACAACGTGTGTCCGAAGCCACGTGATAAAGTCCAACACTCTCGAAACTGAGGCGCGGGGACGGCGAAACCTCGGAAACAAGGCGCAGCGATGGCGCAGCAATGGCGCTCTCTCGGAAACGCCCTGCGCGGGTCCTAAAGTCTTAAACCTACCAAAAACAAATATAAATTGATGAAGAAAACTCCTAACAAAGCACAAGTAAATGCCAGAGTAATAATAATAAGGAAATAATAATATTATTATTATTACTATAATGATAATAATAGCAAAACCATAATAATAACAATAACATAACAAAATAATAACTTAATAATATTAACTTGAAAATAATAATACTAATAATAATCTTAATCTTAATAAAATATTAATATTAATAATAATATAGTAATAATAACATACTTTAATAACAAGAATAATAATTTAATAAGTATATTAATAATATAACAATAATAACAATAATGATATAATAAAAATAATAAGAATAGAATAATATCAACATAATAATAATATAATAATAATATAATCACAATAATAATAATATAATGATAATAATAATATAATCACAATAATAATAATATTAATATTAATAATATGATAGTAATAATATTATTAATAATAATAATAATAATAATAATAATAATAATAATAATAATAATATAGAATTAATAACAATAACATAATAATAATTTTAATAATGATGTAATAATATTAATAATAATATTAACATAATAATAACAATAATATTGATAGTATAATAATATTATTTGTAATATAATAATAATTATTATAATAAAACGAAACAAACAAAAATAACATATAAAAAAAAGAGAACTCACGCAGGGGGGAATGGGTCGGTGACGGGAGGAGCAGGCGGCGCTGGGCCAGGGGTGCGGCGACGGGGTATGCGGAACGGGGAGCGGGACAGGGGGAGCAGGCGGGGCATCGGGGTCCGGGGTGCTGCGCGAGGGAAGGCCGGGCAACGGGGGGGTCGGACGGCGGCGCAGGGAGGAGGCAAGAGGGGATGGGCCGGAGGCCGGGCGGAACGCCGGGAGGAGGGTGCAGGGGCGGAGCAGCCGGGCGCGGCGGCTTGGCGCGGTGGGATGGAGATCGGCGGGCCGGCGGAAGGCCGGGACAGGGCAGGGCCGCCGGGGTACTGGGCGTCGAGGGGGAGAAGGGGTGCCGGCGGTGAGGGAGGAGGCGGAAGGCGCCGGAGCGGGACGGCGGAGTGGGAGACGTCGGGGCGCGCAGAGAGGCGGTGTGTCGGGAGGCCGGGAAAGAGCAGGGGTCGGGAAGAGGAGGCCGGCGTCGGGAACAGGCGGAGGGAGGCGAGGGGGAGAGCAGGAGGCGAGGCGGTGCTGGGGGATGAGGGCGGAGGCAGCCTGGAGCAGGAGGGGGAAAGTGGCGGCTGCGGGGTAGGGGTAGGGTTAGGTCTATAACACATATATATATATATGCTAATAATAATAATAATAATAAATAAATAAATAATGGAAAAAAAAGAAAATAACAATAATACTAATAATATGATAAATCAATTAAATAAATAAAAATCAGATCTTAAAAATAATAATAATACTTCATAAAATAGTAAAACGTTATATTAATAATAATTATAATAATAATTAGATTATCATAGTAATAATTATTATAACCAAAATATTTTAACTAATAAAACTACATAAAAAAAAATAAAAATAACACACACAAGTATATACGTATACATACCTATACCCATGTATATACATATATACAATAAAAATAACTTTAATATTAATAACACAAAAAAACAAGAAAAAAAAGTAATAATAATAAAATTCCAACATAAAAAAATTATAATATTTAAAACGCTGGGTGAACATACTGTCACCCGGGCTGAACGCACGGTCACCGCTAACGATGCGGTGACCGCGCACCGGCGCGACACCGCCAATGAAATTAAACTTCAAAAAAATTTAAATCGTGACCAAGAAAGGTGAAAAATTACAGACGTCCGCGGTCGGGGTGTGACAATTCTCCCCACCACAGACACTTTCTGCACCCAGAAAGTCACCAGGCCAAAAGTCGGTCAAAAATTAAGTCCATGCCCAACGGAACTAAAGGAACCGGAGAGAATTGAGAATCTCGGGGATGACCTTACTCTACACAGGTCACACCCGACCGATCCAAGAGAAAACTGGGGTCCGAGATTGAGGGGAGAACACGAAGGGGTTCTCCCCACCACAAGAACTTAACTAGTGCAGAAAAGAGACCATTTAAATAGAAAACCCCGGGAAGGGGGGGGGGGGTCGACGCGGGAACTCCCAACCGGTTTAAACCAACTCTTATAGAACAATTAAAACCACACCTCCGTCTAGACATTAAATCCTCGACCAGAGTCAACCACCTTCAATACCAGGGAAAAACCATAGAAAAACATTTAACCAACATCAAACTGGAGACATGATCCACCGAATTCCACAAAACATAAACACATCGACAACATTACTAAAACGAGGTCAACCCACACGAGAGTCGAACACACTTTTAGGAAGGACACCCGATCTAGAATATTACATTCCCACGACAAATCCGCTTAGATTTATCATCGAACAAGTCCATCGTCACTTTGTAGAAAAACAACACATTTACATAATCCATACTACTTAGATTATAATAAAACAAGTCCATGATAACCCCATGGTAAAACAATGAACAAACAATATCGTCAAAACCTAACAGCAGAAAAACAAGTACTAAAAGGTCTTAATTGTTCCACTGCTAACACGGGACACAAAACCTAGACCAAGGCTTCACACCCCTGGGGACTCCTGACTGTGCGCGAGCTTCACCCCAAGACCTGTGGTTGGGGCTCTGGTGGTTGAAGCATCTTCTGCCTCACAGTCAGGTACTGACGTTCTCCCATCACGGCGTCCTCTTTAAGCGACGCTTCCAGCAAAACTCCTCCAGATGAGGCAGACAACCGCATCGATGACACGTCTTCGGAGGGTTGCGACAAGACGGCCTTAAATGGCCGAAACGACCACACTGATAGCATACCCTCGAACGATCTGACGAACTGAAAGCTGAGACCAAAGGGGATAACTCCTTAGGAACAGGTATCTCTGGCGCCTTTTCCTTACCAGAGGGGGAACTCTTACGAACAACAACAGGGGACACTGAAGTATTAACCACCCGCACACCAGAAACTAACTTAGCCAAGAAAGCTTCCTCCACCAGATTCTAGAAACAAAAGTCTTTATAAGGGAGGACTCTCTCCTTGATCTCTGGACGAAGACCCCCAGTGAAAAGAGAGACCTTCATGAGTTCATGCGACGCTACCTCTGAGGAAAAGGGAATCAGTTCCTTGAAATGGTCAACATATGCCCTCACCGTCCGTCGACCTTGTTGAATATGCACAAGATCCCTCTTTTCTCCAGCTTCACTTCCTCAGGTGCAAACCATTGGATGAAAACTGTTTTAAAGACATCCCACGTCATTTCACCTTGCGTTGACGGTGGGGTAACCATCTTCCACTGGTCCAGAGCTGGACCCTCAAACAACTCCATAATTGCATGGACCTTAACACTATCGGGGGTTCCCAATATTCTAAAGACACGTTCTACTTCCTCGAGCCATTTCACTGCCTCTAACGGACCCTGATCACCATGGGGAATAGGCAAAGTCTGAAGAGGACCAAAAACTGGGCATGACATATCCGAATCCTTAGAGACCTTTCTGGGCGGCATTTCCTGAGCGATATATAAAACTCAAACCCAAAACCAACATCAAATCGAAGCAACATCAATAAAAGCGTCTTCATCAGAAACAGTCAGCTCAAGGACCAAACAAATACAACCCAACCCAAAACAAAATCTCCTCTTTAAAATTCCCTTTTCATTTTTGATTTCAAAACCACCCTTTTTCAAGATCACTTTCCAAAAACCAATCCACTTTCAAACCAAAACTTCCCAAAACCGTTTCCATTTAAAACCAATTTATAAAACAAGATCAAGCCCTTAATTTCAAATACACACCCAGGTAATCTCATGAACCGTTGCACATGTCCTTATCCACATTCCATTCATACGTGCATCAACACACACTTTCCATGCATTCTCACACATGTGAAAACGTTCATAAAGAGGAACCGAGGTTTCAACCCAAATCATTCTTATCCAATTCCAAGCAAACAACAGATTTTCAAATCAAGAGATTTCAGTTTCAAAACCCATTTTAAACATTTAAAATCCTTTAAAAGAAACCAGTCAAATTTTCAAAAACCCTTTTTCATTTCCAACTACGCACTCACACAGACCAAAACGGAAACAACATCCAAATTTGCATCAATCACTGAAATGAGGGACTAGTAGTCACACTCAACCTGGCGACATGGTAGTGGGCCATGTCCCAAGTCAGCGTCGACCACTATGAGGAATTCAAACCACGTACTCGGACTCCACATGGGTCACTTCTCCATGTGAAATCACAATGTAACGTCGGCTTGCCTCCATTATCATCTCTCAATCCAAGACAAACCAGAAAAGACAAGGACACAATCCCCGAACTACCCATGGTAACTCGAAGATCAGTGCGAGCAAGAGTTCGCGACGCTCTTACCGTACTTACCCCTCGAGTTCCGACAGTCCTAATCTCCTTATACCGGACAACACAAATAACAAGAACCACCTCTGATACCATTTTGTCACGAACCAGCCCGGGTCGACCCTGAACCGGTCACGCGAGCCGGTCCGCGGCAAGTCCTGAGGAGCGTTCCCGATCCCCCCGGGGTGGCAACAAGTGCCGGGCAATGAAACTTTAATCGTTGGGAACGATTTCAGCCCAAGCTAAAAACAGGATCGAAAGAATGAAAATAAACTAAACAAACAAACAGACACTAAAGACATAAACAAACCTACACCACGACATACCTCCATGTGACCTCGCGGTCACCACCCAACTACAACCAACGTCGCTCCCACACTGAGCGACTCATGCCAGGAAAACCTGAACAAAAGGAACCTGCAACTGAAAAGGTAAAAGATAGGCGTGAGCACAAAAGTACTCAGTAGGTGTGCCCCACAACAAATCCCAATGCACTGCCAGTAAATAAAGAATCTACCTATTCCAGGTTTGAACTACAATGTATAAAAGTATGCTTTTACAATGTTTCACTTGAAAAACTAAACACAAGACATCACCCTTATTCCTTTTTAAAAGTTGAATTTCTTTTCATTGATTCTAAATTCGTTCTGAACGATAAAGAAGTGTTACACTTTCAGTTTTACTACAGAAGAGAAAAACGCATTTTTATTTGAAAACCATTTTCGCAAAGCAACCAGTACAAGCGGTAAAGAAGAACTGAAAGTAATCAAGCAGGAAAGAAAGCAAGTGCAAGTAGAGGTAAACAGGCACGGAAAAACCAAGTGCAAGTAAAAATAAACCAGAAGTTATCAGCAATAACCATGGTCACACACACACACTCACACACTCTCAAACACACACACATACTCACACACGCACACACACTCACACCCAAGTGGTCCCCCGTATTCCGACGGAAGGCACCACGCCAGAGATGGTAGAGCACTATGGGTAAAACCCCTAAGGTTCATCTAGCTCGTGTGGGACCCTAGAACCTCGTGTCTCGGTGAAACGTGGCTTAGAAGGCCACGACCCTCAGAAAACGTGGCTTAGAAGGCCATGACCCTCAGAACACGTGGCTTAGAAGGCCACGACCCTCAGATATCATATGTTTAGTTAGTGTTGCAATCGTCAATCCAGCTAAGTGAAACAGGGACGACACCCATCCGGCTCACTAGCGCACTAGTTCTAGTCTGCCCACCTAGATACCTAGGGTCTCCCCGTGTGCTCAAACAAGTTTCACATTCACATAGTATGTTTCTTCCTCATATCGCAGGACAAACAAGATATTGCACACAAAAGTCACCATTTCCACACCCAAACAATATTTCAAAACTCACGCACGCCAAAAATACCTTTCTAGAAATATAAATGTCATTACCTAATAATTTCGCAAAAACCCCTTTTTGGAAACACTCAAACAAGAACATAAACAACTTTCACAACCCAGAAAGCATTATTTTTAATAACACAACAAGGGAAAACATCTTTCGTCAACCAAGAACCACACGTAAAGTTTCCAAAAACAATTTCAAAAGGTCACACGACGTTTTCTCTGATCAAGGTTATAAGAAAACACCATTTTCCATAAACAGTACATTTTTCTAATTTACACATGCCAAAAACATTTCAAAACCCAATTCAACATGTCTTTCGTTACTCAGAAAGAACCATTTAGCGACATTACTATGAAATCCCACAATTGAAACCAAGAAAACACTTTTAATGAAATGCTGGAATTAAACAGTTTGCATTATCAGCAAATCACCACACTATAAAAACTACTTAATATTATTTTCTTAAATTTACTGAAATTTAGTAAAAGGACAAGGAATAATGAAATTCTTAATTTAGAGGCAAGTGCATACGGAGACCTACCTCAAGATCCAAGAGCAACCGTAAAACGACCTTGGAACCAAGGCGCGATGACACGACGTGTGTCCGAAGCCACGTGATAAAGTCCAACACTCTCGAAACTGAGGCGCGGGGACGGCGGAACCTCGGAAACAAGGCGCAGCGATGGCGCAGCGATGACGCTCTCTCGGAAACGCCCTGCGCGGGTCCTAAAGTCTTAAACCTACCAAAAAAAAAATATAAATTGATGAAGAAAACTCCTAACAAAGCACAAGTAAATGCCAGAGTAATAATAATAAGGAAATAATAATAATAATATTATTATTATAATGATAATAACAGCATAACCAAAATAATAACAATAACATAACAAAATAATAACTTAATAATATTAACTTGAAAATAATAATACTAATAATAATCTTAATCTTAATAAAATATTAATATTAATAATAATATAATAATAATAACATACTTTAATAACAAGAATAATAATTTAATAAGTATATTAATAATATAACAATAATAACAATAATGATATAATAAAAATAATAAGAATAGAATAATATCAACATAATAATAATATAATAATAATATAATCACAATAATAATAATATAATGATAATAATAATATAATCACAATAATAATAATATTAATATTAATAATATGATAGTAATAATAATAATAATAATAATAATAATAATAATAATAATAATAATAATAATAATAATAATATAGAATTAATAACAATAACATAATAATAATTTTAATAATGATGTAATAATATTAATAATAATATTAACATAATAATAACAATAATATTGATAGTAGAATAATATTAATTGTAATATAATAATAATAATTATAATAAAACGAAACAAACAAAAATAACAAATAAAAAAAAGAGAACTCACGCAGGGGGGAATGGGTCGGCGACGGGAGGAGCAGGTGGCGCTGGGCCAGGGGTGCGGCGACGGGGTATGCGGAACGGGGAGCGGGACAGGGGGAGCAGGCGGGGCATCGGGGTCCGGGGTGCTGTGCGAGGGAAGGCCGGGCAACGGGCGGGTCGGACGGCGGCGCAGGGAGGAGGCAAGAGGGGAAGGGCCGGAGGCCGGGCGGAACGCCGGTAGGAGGGTGCAGGGGCGGAGCAGCCGGGCGCGGCGGCTTGGCGCGGTGGGATGGAGATCGGCGGGCCGGCGGAAGGTCGGGACAGGGGAGGGCCGCCGGGGTACTGGGCGTCGAGGGGGAGAAGGGGTGCCAGCGGTGAGGGAGGAGGCGGCAGGCACCGGAGCGGGACGACAGAGGGGGAGACGTCGGGGCGCGCGGAGAGGCGGTGTGTCGGGAGGCCAGGAAAGAGAAGGGGTCGGGAAGAGGAGGCCGGCGTCGGGAACAGGCGGAGGGAGGCGAGGGGGAGAGCAGGAGGCGAGGCGGTGCTGGGGGATGAGGGCAGAGGCGGCCTGGAGCAGGAGGGGGAAAGTGGCGGCTGCGGGGTAGGGGTAGGGTTAGGTCTATAACACATATATATATATATATATGCTAATAATAATAATAATAATAAATAAATAAATAATGGAAAAAAAAGAAAATAACAATAATACTAATAATATGATAAATCAATTAAATAAATAAAAATAAGATCTTAATAATAATAATAATACTTCATAAAATAGTAAAACGTTATATTAATAATAATTATAATAATAATTAGATAATCATAGTAATAATTATTATAACCAAAATACTTTAACTAATAAAACTACATAAAAAAAAGAAAAATAACACACACAAGTATATACGTATACATACCTATACCCATGTATATACATATATACAATAAAAATAACTTTAATATTAATAACACAACAAAACAAGAAAAAAAAGTAATAGTAATAAAATTCCAACATAAAAAATTATAATATTTAAAACGCTGGGTGAACATACCGTCACCCGGGCTGAACGCACGGTCACCGCTAACGATGCGGTGACCGCGCACCGGCGCGACACCGCCAATGAAATTAAACTTCAAAAAAATTTAAATCGGGACCAAGAAAGGGGAAAAATTACAGACGTCCGCGGTCGGGGTGTGACATAAACCATGGAGAAAAAACCATTTATGACAATCTAATTTAAAATTGTCTTATTTGATAAATTAATTTTAATAAAAAAAATTAAAACACTCCCTCACAAATCTACCCCCCATATTTCACAACACATGGGGGGGTATCCCCTCGAGACACGACACACCCCTCTAGCAGCCATCTTTGGATTTGATTTTGACAAGATTTCAATTAATTCATGGTTAAAATATGCTTTTCGTGGATTTATCCTATCTATAATATCCATTTCATGGCTGATTTTGGCATATCTATTTCAATATAGAGTGAGGTCGAAACCCTAGTTTAGGATTTTATCCATTTTTCATTATTATTCTTGTTTTGGGTTATGAATATGTCCAACCATGATATATTGGTCGATGTTCTGGTAGCCTCCTCCAAAGGTGAGGCAGATATAGTGGTATGGTTTTTCCAAGTCTATCCACATTAAGAGTTTCAACCATTTCATGGTTTTCAAACAACTTATTTGAAAATCAAATAGTATTTATGGGTGTAGGGTATTGTGTTTAGTGTGTTTTGGTGCCCTTGGAATATTAATGGGCATATATGGAGGTATGTTTATATATATATATATACTTATGTTGGTGTGAGTGGACGTCAACTTGAATTAAAAAGAATCAATTTGCATGCATTGGCTTGGTCTTCTTTGAGGTACGATCCATATACATAAACATTTCATTTATTAATTATTTATGTGATTCTTTAGATAATATGAATTGTGTTTTTCCATGGTTTCTATATTTTCAAGGTTTTAATTAAAATAATTAAAGTTGATTTATGTAATTTTTTTTGATATATTCATGTTTTAAAAATAAAACCCCTCCGTCGAAGGTGTCCATCCTTGAATCCAAATGTAGTGATATCAATTATATCTGGCATTGTTGTGGTTTTATATTTTTTTGTGTGTCTTCTTGTTGGGGATGATATATGATATGTTAATGCATGGCCCCTTTGATGTTATGAATTGATGTTTCCCACTTGAGCTATGTCAGTACTATTCCATCTCATCGTTGTTATGAATGCATTGTTTAATATATTTCTTATTTCTATCATCTATATGTTAGGTCTGTTCTAGGATATGAATTTTTAATCTTGATGCACCCCGGGGGTTTTCTTGTTAAATTGAACATTAAGGGATTTGGACATAGACACCCTTTAGTGTTATTTTATACCCATTATAAAGGAATGTAAAATAGGAAATTGATTTTGATATAAAATTGTGAATTAAATGGGTTAATTGGTATAGGATGAGTTACAATGACTCTATGCCCTTATTATTTTATTACTTGATTAAGAAAGAATTTACTTTTTTATGGTTGTGCCCATATGATTTAAAACTACCCTATCATGTAGTAGGTTGTTAAGCTATAAAATAGTATTATAAATTTTTTACCACATGAGTTAAATTATGTTAAATACATGTATTTTTTATTATTCATGGGATTCTTGTTGTTTGAATTTATCCCATGTTCATAAATTAATGGTCATGAATTATAAGGTTGATCCATTAATGATTATCCCTTTTGAGATGAGTTATACTAGATGATCTGGGTTTTGAACATGGGATGTATAATGAAATGTTTAAATGGATTTAAATGAATATAGGGTAATTAATATTTACTGAGTCATGTATTTAGTGTAGAATTTCATGGATGGGATCATTTGAAAATTAAACATTTATACCTTGAGTCAATCATTATTTTTTCTTAGAATTACATGTATGGGCAAAGGGGGTTTAATATATTATTCAACAGATAAAACTTCGATCCAATTAAGGGATGACATGGAAATGATCATTGTGGTTGTTCTAATTCCATTTTTGAATCATGGATCACATATTGGGTTTCTATTGATGATCTCAACGGTTAAAAATGATTAATCCTTTATGGAATCACATATCTAATTAAGGGATGCCATGGGTAGGCTCATTGGATTTATATGATAATATTCTTAGAGAATGATGGACCCATTAAAGGATGACATGGATAGAATAAAGAGGAATTAGATATATGTCTTGAGTGATATGTGGGGATTTCATATAGTACCTCCAAGGATTGTCCAGGTCGACATGGACTTATACCTCACCTAGATAGATTCAAGGTTCATAAGAGGTTATATAGGGGGTGATAATGTAGGGTGTTGGTTGATAGTAATCCTAGAGTGATACATGAATTCCATATTAATAATTTCTAGTATATGATCATGTTATATATGATTTAAATTATTCTAAAATGAATTATGATGCATCTACATGACAAATCACATTCTTGGATTCAGTCTTGGTTTATATAGTATAATTGGCCTTCTGAGGTATTTTGTTGTGCGACCAGTTATTCAGGGGATGGGTGGCTTGATCCAGATCTCAAGACTCATAAATTGATTGAATAGAAATTTTAAATGTCAGTTTACATGAATAATATATTAAATTTTTACTTTCATATGAAGAATGATTAATTTTATTGATTAAGTAATTGTTATATATCAGCTAGCACTGTTAGATTTCCATAGAACAGGTTTGATTCAGCTTGACCTTGTTGGTACCAGCTTACTGAGATTTATATCTCACACCTTATAAAGTAACCAATGGTTCCTAAGTAGACCCACTTCTTTGTAGGTCTTTAAACCTTTCAATTACAATGTTGCTTGTATTTGGATGTTGAGAGAAATTGACCGAGCTCAAGATCGAGATTCTCATGATGATTTCATTTGGATTTTAAATATTTTTCGTTAAATTGTATTGTAATGAAAATATTGTTGTAATATTTAACAATTCATGATATGTATCATCATATGTCATTCATTCATTGAGTAATTTGGCATTGTCGTTTTTCTATATTCAGTTGTTACTAAAATTTTCATCCAATTTTTTGATTATTTCCTTGTTCTTCTTCCATGGATATCAGGTTTTGACTATCTATTTATTATTGTGTTCTATGAGTATGAGGCTATTTTCAATCCTCAAAAATACCTTTACACTGTCACTACTAGTCGATAGACTCTCACATATGGGGAGATGCACTTCATCTCATGTGGTGATTGGTCTATCTTCCAGTTCATTCATAAGTCAGGTTGGGACTCTAGAAAGGGGTATTAGAGGCTATTTTTTCATGTCATAATATTATGGTATAGTAAAAAGGACACTCTGAATGTGTCGGTGCTTGGTAAATATACATACTTACGATTGATCCCTACATGTATGGGAAATTACCAAGTTGTTAGGGATGGGAATTAATGTTTATACTTTTTGATTTTATAGTTGATGTGATTTCACATTCGGTGACCGGTGTATTATCCAAATTATGTGGGTTTATAGAAATTTATTTTATCTTTCCCTTGTTTGGAATTGATATAATGTAACATGATATGCATCATATTGGCACGTATAAATTCAGATTCCATGAATTTTCAATTTGATGTATCTATATTAGTAGGTTTCATTCAACGTATGATAGTATTCTTGGGTAATTCAATGCTTAGTTTTGTACATATTGAGGTAATATTTTAGAATTAATGTTTATTTAGAATGACTTTATTTTGGTCTACCATGATTATATGCTATATACAATTCTTTTTTCCTTGTTGTAAGATGTTATTTTCTATGTGAAAAGGTATTCATGGGATGGTTTGTGTTGGTTGAAGTTTAGGCAGGAGAAAGTGTTCAATTGTAAGGTGTATGGGCCCCTTAGGATTTCGTAAAGGGTAACCCATATGCTAGAACCATATCTGGAACCATGTAAATTTCTATATAATATATTTTAAATGAATAATATTATTAATTTAAAATTTTAAAGTGGATTTTTTTATTAATGGGAGGAAAATTTCAATCGTAGGGTGTATGGGTGCCTGCTTTATTGGTAGATGGCCACACATGTGACTAAACCATTGTATAATGATGATATGTTTGAAAATATTCATAAATTTGAATTAAATAATTCTTTGAACATGAATGAGTAGTTAACTCTTAAATACTTAACCGGACCCAAGTAGGACAGTTGGGGCATGTTTTATAATCTAAATTATTATGGTGTTTACCATTTTTTTAATTAAGAAACTACTAATGGGTTTAATTTTGAAGAACTCATATTGTATTAATGGGTTCCTATGCTGTTTTATAATTAGTTAAAAATGAATTTATATGTTAAATTTGTGGTTTATTACCTAATTTCAGAGGTTTTTAAATATATGAATAGTTTAGTTTTTAGACTATCCTGTTTTTTCTTTGAGTTATTAGCTAAATTGGTTTCCATGTGCATTGTTTATAAAATCATATATTATTTTTTATTTAATATTACTTAAAAAATTTAATGGTTGATGTAAATTACTATAATTCCTTTAAATTGGAACTATATGTGATGTCCATTATTTAGACCATCGTGCGAGGGTAGTAAAAATCATTTTGGTGACATTCTTTGGAACAAATAAATTATTGTTTATATAGAGGCTATTTCATTTTATATTTGGCATATTAAAAAGGAATAGTGAGCCTTGTGAATATGTTTTTCATGAAAAAGAGTTTGGGTTCACGCTTATGATTTATTAGGGTGTATCTCATGGTAGGTATAACCCTTAGATATTGATTCCTTTCCTAACACTACGATATTTCTCATGTTTGGTTTCATTTGGTACTATTGTCCCTAGTAGGATGTTTAGTTTTTAAAAGGACATCCATTTTCAGATGGGCGGTCATTTCATCCTGATTGTTGATATGGGAGTGAGGTTCTCGTAATTCTTGGTTCAGTAAGTTTAACATGTTTTAGGCATGTCCAACTGCATTGGAGGTCAAGTGAACCTATCTTTTCTTTTTGTGAAGGATGAATCAGTACGTAATAATTTGAGTAAATTGATGTTTAAGGAGATATTATTTTTGACTAGTTTCTATGTGATCCATCTCATAGTTGATATCATTGGGAAGATATCGTATGGATAGTACTCACGATGTGTCATTTTCTATTGTAAAATTAGGGCAGTATGTGTTGACATACATAGTACCCATCCAGTGTTAATATTAAAATGTTCCATTTAGTTTAGTAAAATTATGAGCCCTGAGATGTTTTGTTTTTTTTGAGACATCTCCATTGTAGATAGAACTATTAATTTTAAAATAATGTATTCCCCAAATTTCTGGAAGATTTCTACAGTCATGTACAGTGTCACACTCGTTGTATTGATCCTGTATTATTGGAAATAATATTTTTGAGTGCATGATCATGGATTGGGGAGAATCACATTGATTCAGGTGTACGTTTCGGTGCTTCCATGGAATTATGATGTTGATGAGGTTGGTAGTATGCATAACCATTTAAAATCTATATTTATATTATATGGATTTCGGTGTAAAAGTTTTAATGAAAAGTAATTCCATATGAGGTATGGTAATCAAGGTTTGATTGAAGGTTTGCCGAGAGGTGAATCTGAAATTATTGGATAGATTTGACCATAAGTGGTTTGACTGATCTTCTTTGTAACCATTGATTTATCCTTGGAGAACTCTTCTAAATAAATAAAGCATGTCCCATGTCATGATGTCATCCATGTTTCTCTAAAAGATAATCGATTATATGCCACAAAAATGTTTGAAAATTGTTTGGCTAGTTATGATCCCCCTTTGTGTAGTACGCTGGATGCAAGGGTTTTGGTTGAGGTTTTGGTGAGACCAAATTGATTGTTTTTTTTCATAGTAATATCATTGATGGAATTTTGGACACCTTATACTTCCTTGACGTGACAGCTAGGAAGATACCACTCTAGGATCAATTAATGATCGAATGTGGAATTTATAGATTTGTACAATAGTATAAATTTTATTAGGGGCTATTTAATACCAATGAATGGTTCCAAGGACTCTAGTGGGATGGGTCTAAGGTTATCCCAGAATTGTAATTGATATAATATTTAATTATTTGATGGTAGTGTTTCCCATGGGCTAGAACTGGTCTAAGACTTTATTTTTTCTTGGGGAGAATTTTTTTAAATGGACATGTTTTGGTTGGTATTGAGATGTCACAGGAAGTCATGTGTAAACCTTAGTGGAATTGTTGGTGTGAAATGATTAGGGGCATGTTTGATAGAATATGAATTCTATCTTTGGATAGATATCCCAAATTGGTAACTAGCCTCTTCCAAATTTTACGGCCTATGGTGAGGTAAATCCATGGACAAATTCCAAAAAATACATCACAGTGATCATGTCCTTGGTTAAAAGGGATCGAGTATGAGCCACTTCTGTTGGAGGTGTGGTGTTGGTTCGGGTTTTGATGGCATGAGTTCTATATGTTTATGTGACACTAGAGGTAGGTTGGACGTTTTGAATTGAGACTTGGTCATTTTAAATAATTTACATGACCCTTGTAGGTTTTCGGATGTCTTAATTTATTTCCCCAAGGATTTTAGGGGACAGGATGTTTTGATGCAGCAAGTTTGTAAGAGCCCTTGTTTATGAACCGAACAAATTTTTAAGGGAATATGAATTTTTGGTTATAACTGGATGGGTTATTTATAAAATATAACATTGGAATGTAATTATGAGATTTTGGATATTACAATGTGATGTTATTAGATTTGGGTGATGGCCTAAGAGCTTTCCCGGATATCTTAAGGAGTTTCGAGATCACCTGACAGGGAAGGGTAGGTTTTTTATAGACCGGTAGAGGGCGCACATATTTTCTGAAACTGTATAGCTGAAAAAAGAAACTATGATTATTATTGATGGTGAAAAAATGGTGAATCACATGGGCAGTGCTTGTTTTTTCATGCCATGCACCTAGCCCACACACATAGTGAAATATGATGTAACAAAGAACTGTTTATCACATTGTTTAGGCGTATTCTGATGACTAGGCATGTCATACCATTTAGGGTGCCATGGTTCCATTTAAAGGGGGAATAGTTGGTACATAGTTTATTAAACCATGAATCATGAATCATGTATGGTGATATTTATTTAAAAAATTATTTTAATATTAAATTAAAATAAAAAGTAAACAAAAACAATCCCTTGCTGTTATCTTTCCCAAAACACATGATCCACAGGGGGATCCCCTTCAAGGTGTGTCCCACCCCTCTTCATCCACCCCTATATGGATTCAATTTTTACCACATTTCCACTGATTCATGGTCTTAATATCCATGGTATGGGTTTCTCTACCCTATCCTCTCCATTTTTTGGCTGATTTTGAATTCTCTGTCACCCTAACGTGTGTTGACAAAACCCTAGCATAGAGTTTGATACATTTTTAGTTGTTCATATAGTTTAGGGTTGTTTAAATGGAATCCTGGGTTATGTTGGTCCCTTTTTTGACAACATCTTCTAATAGTGAGGTGGTTCATGTAATTTTGGATCACCAACACCGTCTGAGGTAAAGAATTATATATTTTCATGGGTTTCAAACACTTAATTTTTTAATCTTTTGGTGTTTATGGGTGAAATTTTAGTTTTTAAAATGTTTGGGTGCCCTTGAACGACTCAGGGGAATATAAAATGGTATGTATATATATATGGATGTATGTTCATGAGATTGTATGACATATTGAGTTAAAATGAATTAAATTACAAGAATTTGCTTCGTCTTTTTTGAGGTTGGATCCCAATCTAGTCATTTTATTTAAGAATTCATTATGTTCATCCTAAAATAAGATAAATTGATAGTTTTCATTTGTTATAGAAGTGAAATGATTGGTTGAAATTCCTAAAAGTGATAAATGAATTTTTAATGGACAAATTCATGTTTTTATAATAAAACCACTCCATTAGAGGTGCAATTACTTTAGAAAAAAATGTAGTGAGAGTTGTTATATAATGCTTCATTGTGGTTTGAGCTTTTCATATGTCATCTTGTTGGTGTTGAAATTTTATATGTTAATTCTTGTACACATTGATGTTATTAAATGATGTTTCCCATATGATTCAAGTGAGTACTAGGCCATGTATTATTAGTTAAGAATGTATTGTTTATTATATTTCTTGTTTCCCCCATGAGTATGTTATGTCTACTACACGAGATGGATTGGTAAACATTAAAAAACACATGGGTCTTCATGATAAATTAAACAATAATGGCTTTGCCCTTGGACACCCTAAGTTGTTCTTTTTCCCCATATCATGTGATTACACACATGAAATAGATTTGTAGATAAATTTTTTAATTAAATGGGTTAATTGGTAATAGATGAGTGACTATGATCTTTGGACCTTATTATTTCCCTACTTTATTAATTATAAGTTTCCTTTGTAGGGATATTCCCACATGAGTTGATACTACCTCGACGTATTGTAATTTGTTTAATCTTGATATTTTTTATAATATTTTATTCCCATAAATGTTAAATGACTTTAAATCCTTGTATTAACTATTAATTAAGTTATTATTCTTATATTAATTTTTGTAATGTGGGTAAATGGGAGGCCAATCCTTATGGGGTTGGTATTTTATTGAGTAACCCTTTTGAGGTGAGATATAATAGATGCTTTTTTATTTGACCTCACATGTCTAATGAAATGTTTAAATGGTGAGAATCCTTGAATGAATCATGGATTCATCTTAGAATTCCATGTACATGCTCATGTGATTATTGTAATTTTATACCAGGAGTGAATCATGGTTATGACATAAAAATTTCATGGACAAGCTCAAGGAGTTTAATAAGATTATTCCATGGGTTAATCATGGACCGAATTGAGGGATTCCATGTAAGATATCATAGAATATTTTCTTATTCTCGTGGTGACTCATTGATATAATTTATGGATTATAACGACATGTTCAATGGTAAAATATGATTAATCCCTGATTGAATCATGAATCCAATTGAGGGATTCCATGGAAAGGCTCAATGCTAAAATATGGTAATATTTTTGAGTGAATAATTGATCCATTGATAGATTTAGTGGATAGACTCAAGAGGAATGAACTATATGTATTGAGTGATACTTGGGGATTCATTATAGGATCACTGAGGATGGTCTCAGTTGACATGGACTTATACCGCACCTAGAGCAATATCGGGTTCCAAAGAGGTTAACTTGGTATTGGCTTGTTGTCTGTTTGTTGATATTATACTTGGAGTCATACATGAGACCATGATTACGATTGTCAAGGAAGGTCTCATGTTATAGTATTATTATTCTTATTAATGAAAACTGTTACATGTCTTTATGCCAAAGAACATACGGGCATTTACTCTTGATTTATATGGTACAAGTACCCTACTAAGGCATTCTACCGTGCTACATGTTATATGGTGGATATTTGTCTTGAGTCTGATCTCAATACATATGTTTTAAATGAATTGAAATGTTTAAATTATTTTTAAATGAAAAGGATATTAAATGATTGCCTGCATACGAAGGATGTTAAATTTTATGAAATTCATTATTTCTTATATATCTAATTTCAGTGTTACATTTTCATAGCATAGATTTGATTGGGCTCAACATTTTGGGATACAGCCTAATAAGTTTAATATCTCACAGCTTTGTTGGGTACCATTGGTTCATGTGTATACCAACTTTCATACATGGATTTGGAACTTTATTTTTTTGTAATAACTGAAACATGATGTTTGGAGAAATGGACTGAGCTAGAGCTCAGGATGCTTGTTGTGATTTACATTGGGATTTGTTGTCTTTTATTTAATATGTATTGTAATGAATAGAATATATTTATGTTTACTAATTTTATATATGCATCATCATATGGAATTCATTCATTGTATAGACATCCATTTTCCATTTTCTATATTTAGTTTTTTCTGCAATTCTGTCCTGATATTTTGATTATTGCTTTATACCACTTCCATTGATATATATGATTTACGATTTTATTACCACCTTATACTATGAGAATGAGGTATAGTCACCCCATATATCCACTTTTACTCCTTCAATGCTATTCATCATCCTCTAGCATATGGGGAGATGTGATTGAGTTCATGTGGTGACCGGTCTGACAACCGATTTTGTGGTCATTTGATATGGGACATTACAATTGATATACTCTAAAAACAATAATGAACTATGATTAATATATAAATAATTATAAATACCCCATAAAATTTAATTATATATGATTTATAGTAAGTGATAATTATAGATTAATGATGTTTATTTCCTTGATAATGTTGAATGTAAGGATGGGAAAACTATTAACAAACTCAAAGATTTTTTTTCAATGAATGGCCTCTTCCAACAAGCATAACTATTATAATTTTTTTTGGAACTATCATGTCACTATTGGTAGATTTTTCATTGTTTTTATCAGATTTAAATCACATTAACCATGTTAATAGGTAAAGGGGTAAAATTCACATGGTTATTGGAATATAGGGAATGATATTTAGATATGAAGAAGATAATTTTTAATGAATCAGTTTGAACTATATGATTTGGTAAGGAAGACTAGATAAATTATAGTGTTGCATCAATGAAAGGCCTCAATTTTTTCATTTTTTGTAATGATAGTGTGATTTCCCATAACTCGAGGAAATAAAAAAACCAAGAATAAGATTTTCAAAATTAGAACCTTTGATATAGTAGGTGTAATATTTTCATTGAAAATATAAAGACACCAAATTTAAATTAAAAGATTTGAGAAATATATAGACCTTATGAGATTGATGTATATCTTCTATAAAAAGGATCTCAACATGAGGTAAATAAGATGGTAAGATCTAATATTGGGTTATGATTGTTGATAAACTATAACCCTAGATAACTGAATAGTGGGGATGATGTATTTCATATAAAGGGCCATCAAGTTCTATCTATGAATATTATTAATAAATATCCCATATATAAATATCTATTAAATTTTGATATGGTGATTTATACTCCAGGGGTTCCATAATTGCTTTTACAATATGTTTATTAACAGTCCCGTATAGAATAGATAAAGGATTCCCAACAAGATTATGAGAATATAAAGTGGATGATTAAAATACCGACTGATGTGTTATGGATGGACTTAATCAATACTTATAGAATGATAATTTTGGGAATAGGGTATGTGTTATAACAATACTATAATTGAATATGTGAATTCTAGATAAATCAAATATCTCAAATTTCATCGTATTTTGAGGTTGCATAAAGATGTATATGGATTGAAGATGAAATTATGGGTGGAATGGTATGAAGAGGGAAATTGAAGACAATGTTTCTAAATACATATTGCGGATTCAGATAATGGTTGAATGGAAAAATATTAAGGGAGTCATGTATCCTTTTAATATACCTGTATGGAAATGGGAGAATGTTACAATGGATGTTGTAACTGGAATCTCCAATACACATTGTTTTAGTGATTCTATAGGGGACATCATTAATTAACATAAAAATAATGTCATTTCACAGACATAATAGAATATACAACCCTTCATCACATTATTAGATCTATACCAATGTTATCTTATGGAATCATGAAAAACCTCTATACATTGAATACAACCATGACAATGTATTCACTTTTTCATTCTAGAGTAGTCTCCAAAGGGATCTAAAAAATTTGATAAATTTAAATATCATCTATGATACCCATATTGATGTGAAATATAAAAGGACTTCCCAAACATTGGGAGGCATGTTTAGATCGTGTTCTCTTAACATACATGTTATGTGGGATTAGAATAAACTATCAATATAGTGTATAAAATAATAGATTCCAATCAACAATCAAAATGGCACCATGAAAAAAATTGCATGGGAAAAAGTTTCATATTCCACCATTTTTAGAAGAAAATGGAGAAAGAAATCTAGTTTCCATACAGATTGTGGATATTATTACTATTAAATTATAATTATATCTAACCAATATTAAATAATCATGACGAAAAAGAGAACAATTCTAATAATCAATTCAATGAATTGGAATTTGATGTTTGGGATCATATATTTTATAAGGATTCTCAATGGAAAAGAGTTATAAGATTTAGAAGATAAAATAATATAACCAGAAGCAACATTATAAATTTTTCAATTTTATAAATAATTACTGTTGTATCTTACTGATTGGTTATTACTCCCTATCATTATAAAGTACGTTATGTCTTCGAGGTTTTTCTACTAATAAAACACTTTCCGAATACATTATTATTCTCATATATTTTGGAATATTGTTAGGTACATTCTTCACATAAATTAAAAATCATATCCATATACTTGAAACTTGAGATAATGTGTTTCTATATTAGAAAACTCATGTTGGGAAAGATCATGAGAGAAAGAAAAGTAATAAGAAAAAACCAATGAGCCTAAGTAATCAATAAGGATGGAGTATCTATATTTTTCCAATAATTGATATTTATGACAATTTCAATGATATTATTATTTATGTGGGGATGAATTTGACAGTCAATAATACTCCATATTAGTTAAATACCATATAATGAAAAATTATACAATTATTCCCTTTAACGGTCCCTTATGTAAAAATTTATTTAAAAGTTGATTTTTAGAATTTTAAATTTAACAAATTAATTATATTTTTAAATTAATAATATTTAATTTATCTTTTTATAAATTTTGTGTCACTATCTTAAATTCGTGGTTTTAGTTGAAAATCACAGTTTTCATGAAACATGTAATTTATTTGAATTTTTTATTATATAAGATTGAAAAGGATGTTTGGAAATACTTATAAGTAATCAAATATGAATAAATGGAAAAACATTTTACATTTTATAATATCATTTATTCTTATAAAACCTATGAAAATCATTTTTTAACTATTTAAATGTGACATTAATATAAAAATCATTTTTCAGTGTTTTCATAGAAAAATGTATTTTCATGGGAGATTGATTTTTTATTTCCATGAAAGAATCATAAAAATTATTGATTCTATAATAATGATATTTAGGATATTAAAATACATTTCTAAAATTATTTGACATTATATAAAAATTTAGAGGATACAAATATTATTTCTCAGAAAATGGGATTGATCTGTTTATGTATATTTATTTTGAAATTATATTTTCCCACCGTTATAAATTTTTTTAAATAAAATTATTCTCAAATATAAAATTTTAAGTAGAATATTTTTGAAAAAAATATGTTATTAATATTTTCATTAAAATTTAATTACTAATATTTTTGAATTAATTGCCAATGTAAATGTAAATATAGTAAAATGGGTTTCATATTGTGTAACTGTCATAAAACCTTTAAAAAATGTTCCTAGTATTCATTTTTAATCCGTTGTATGATCAAATATAATTTACAATACAATTTATTTCAATTACATTCCCTTTTTTCATTGAATATGTAATTATATTAATGAAAATGTCAATGTATTCCCAAAACTACTCTTCACTTTCCATATAAAAGGGTAACATATTCACCAATTCGAGGAACATATCTCCTAATAATTTATCCATAAAACTATGAAATTTGTATATCCCTACAAAACTATATCAATAACATAATACTATAGTCATTAATATTTATACTAATCCGCAAAAATTTAATCAAACTATGAATGAAAAATCAAGTCCCCGAAATGGGTATTATCAAATAGTCAGATTCCATCTTAATTATATTCATTACAATTTATTCGGTCTATACTAATAATATGATATTATTATCATTTATACATTTTTATGTTACTATATTAAGTTAATTTTAATTATTTATTTTAGATTCCTTATCCATACAGAAAAACAAAACAATTGTCCATACATTGTGCAAACTACCACCTTGATGATGCAATGTGTATCATATTCAATTACCACATCACATGTTTAGACATAGTATGGAAATAAAGCTAAAATAGGTTTTTGTTAAATAATTAAGGTAATATTATTTCAAATTTTACATTCTATTAAATATATGTCCAATAAACAAGCATCTTTTATTTAATTATTTAAAATAAATATACTAAGAGGATAATATGTTATTCAAATTGCATAAAGTATTCATCTCCATTAATTATTATTTTAATTATTTATAATTATCATATATGAAATGAATATACCACAAATAATATTATTGTACTCTTACTATAATG
Source organism: Viscum album (assembly GCA_963277665.1). Classification (NCBI taxonomy): domain Eukaryota; kingdom Viridiplantae; phylum Streptophyta; class Magnoliopsida; order Santalales; family Viscaceae; genus Viscum; species Viscum album. Next base: position 1,873,344,547 of record OY728159.1, read on the forward strand.
ATATTTCAAATAAACTATCTCATAATCATCCATTAATCATGGTAGGTTAATGTTTGGGTCATTTTAACCACCAAGTTGAACAGTACTATACATTTATATAATGGATGCCTATGAGAACATATTTAATAGTTTAATATGATATAAATGTGTAAATAATATTTATTTTTTGGATGTGTAGATATTATATCAATATCCAATTCTAAAAATAAGGAAACACCATTCAATCATCAAATATCACAGAAACATGATTATTATCGACATTATATTCAACCAAAATGTATAAAACACTCAGGAAATAGATTTCAGAAATCATTTATAATTAAAAATATTCGATATAATTACCTTTATTGACCTATTAATAATAATATTTTCTATAATTATTAATATTAACACATCTATTGTGAATCTCATACAAACAATCAGAATTATAAACAATGATATAGAAAATCAAAAGAATTTAGGACGAGAATGAATATTAAAAAGAAATATAGAATAAAATATATATTTTTAACATTATAAATAATTTTATTAAGATATATATATTTATTATCAACATGGTTAAATGTAATTTAAGGATTTCAGGACAATATGCAAGGGTTTTCCGTATGTGATTCTTCTTTTTGAGACTTGTTTTGTAATATACACCTAATTTCCTTTATCTGGTGTTTATAATAACTAATTGAGATTTTAAATGATGAAATTATTTTATTATTTCTATTATAATATCAATTTTAATCCCCATTATTTTAAAATAATATTATTTAATTTCAACCAAATCCATAATTAGCAGTTTCTATCTCAAATTTCATTCATTGGGACTCATGTTGAAATATACATGTACAATTTTTTATATTTTGAATAAATTACCATAGAATAATTTTCCCATGATTCTAAATAGATGAACTGGATTTTAAGGGAAATATTTGTACCCCTCTCTTGTAATACATTTAATAAATAGTTACCTTTTCTATTGTTGATGAATCATCTTATGTTATGTAAAAGTAAAATTCTATGTTAGATCCTAGAAAATATATCCTTATACATATACAAGGAAGTGGATGATGGTTTAGAATATATTAAACATAAAGAAATAACCAAATATAATTGATTTGGGATTGGCTTAGTCATCACCTGTATTAATGATGGGTGGCCCTAAGACTGCAGAACTAGTGAGACACTCATATGTGGTATGTTCTGGGATATTAAGTCTCTCTTTAGGTACTAGGATGAAGGATTATTCCTGTAGATTTCTTAGTCTATTACCAATATAATATATTGAATCTAATTATTTTCTTCCATGTATAACCTAAATTTTTTTATGTATCATGTTTATAATACTTATATGAAAATCTACATCATTTAACTTTGATATTACCCCACGAAATCCATGTGTATTAACGAATTTTCTTCTAGTCATTCGCATTATTCAACTGAATCGGGAAGTACTTGATATTTGGGTTTCTAATTATAAATATAAACATGTTATTTTTGTAATATGTTCCTCATGTAATGATATTAAATTCCATGATGAATTGTATGGTGTATTCATTGGTATAAATCAAGTGATGGGTGAGGCCCACCACTATATATCCCATTAATGAATCAACATGTATAATAAGATAATGAAATTTGTTATTTAGTTTATTACTCTTCAATTAATAACAAAATGTCTTGAATGTGCCTCTATGATAATTAATGTGTCTTGGAATAAATAATTTTCATTAATTTTATAGTGTTTATCATCATGCATCTCATCCACATTAGTTTAGTGGTTATTATTTTCCATGTTTTCATTTATGAACACAGATATAGAAATCTATTATTTTTAGATGATTATGGATTATTTTTCTGGAATTATTATTTTTATATCAATTATTCCATGTTAATGTTATATAATCTTACATTTTATGGAACACCTTACTCATCATTTGAGCTCACCATTTTTTTTCTTTTCATAAAAAATCCTAAATGAGGAATTTGTGTAATCTCCATTGATATAATGAATGGTATATTCATGTTCTAAAAATATTTACATGTTGTAAATTATGTTTCCCTTGTTTAATTTATATACGTAAATGTTATTCCATAAGTAATAAAATATTGTATCCTTTTGTTAATCATTTTTTTTGTACCAATAATTCAACATATCTATCAGATCTGGATTTTTGGAATCTATTATGTCATATATTACTAATAAAATGATTATTATTTGATATATTTAACTGTATGATACATCCTATAAATAAATTGATTTCAACCATATTTTGATTTCCATTTTCCATGAAAGCTATAAGAGAAATATGTTAATATTTCAAGGCTATGATAAAAGGGATAATAATTTCTCTATTGAGTTTTGATGTTGTATTTTATTATTTCAAGTGTAATGTTAATATATATATATATATATCTAGTCTATTAAGAAAATTATATTTGTTGAATTCTAGGAAAACTATTATATTTTGTACCAGTATTGTAATATTTATACCAGCTCTAGGTTTCTAGAGTATGCGTTCTTACATTGAGACTCTATATCAATTGAAAATTCAATATGGAATGGAATTTCTTATCACTATAGTGATTGGGGAATAAAATCCAATATGCTCTACACCAAATTTGGTTTTTATAGAATCTTCTTTTTTGTGCCACATTACATCGATGTTGGTTACATCAAATCATATATGAGTGTAATAACAAAAAATTTCCCACATCTATTATAGAGCTAATTAGGTTTATGTATGGATTATTCGGTATTTCCATGATGGTGGTATGTAAAATATAAAGTATTTACTAGACTTCTATTAGTTAATTTAAAATATTCTAATTAATAATATATTTAAAATCTTATTAATCCAATAGTAGGGTAACCTAGGAACGAATCTTTTCCCTTGGAGGGTTTCCTAACAGTATGTGCCTAGTGAATGTCATAATCATAGGAAATTACATGATGATTACACATCTTGGATATTAGGTAGCAATATATAACAAAAGGTCTGTAACCATGATTATCATTGAGTACTAAATAATAAAATCTCTTGGTTTTTGGTTGTGTACAAATATTATTCACCATAGAAGATATGAAATTTTTTGTAACCGACACCTTTCTGAAGGAATTTTTTTTTTCATTTTTATATTGATTTTTTCCCTTCCGTCAATCCCATTGAGGTAGTTGTTGTTGTTAAATAAGAATATGTATATATAAGTCAAAAAGTCTATGGGTTTAATATATCAATGGTGATGGATTGGGACCTATAACTTTTATTTCTACAATACAACATTTCTTTTCAACTTTTGATGAAATCATCTATGATTTATATTCTGGAAACATTTCAAAATCATCTAAGAACTACACTATTTCTAAGAAGTATCATAACCTTCCTAGGTACTTTAATTTAATAAATTGAAACTTTGGGTTTTCATTGTTATTGTGAAGTTTTATATACATTATTTATTAATATAAAATCTCTATATACAATAAAATTATCAACACACTGCATATGGTATTGAATTAATGAAAAATATAGTTTTATTCTTGTTTTTAATTTTAAACAGTACGTGCACCAATATAAATTAATATAGACATGAACTAAAATTGGAATTATAGGTGAATATCAACCAAATTACTTATATAACCCACTAAAAGATTACTATAACAAAAAAAAAGTTCCAAAAATGGTTTTACCAATGAAAATAAACATTTCTACAAATTTATACATTGTTATTCCCATTATTAGGAAATTGTGGGTCAGAAAATTCAGGAGTTCTTTTAACATATCACCTGTAACACATAACATTAAGAAGGTGTTATTTTTATAGTTTGGTAGATAATGACCCAGGTCTACCAATATGGGATATGGTATACTCTCTAACTAAATTATGTTGGGTTTCCCATCCATGGATTCCAATATAGCATGAAATCCCTTTATATATTGAAAGAGTTATTATGTCACTATCATATAGGAATATGAATAAGTGGACGCTATCAATTGAGCATGTAATTGTTATATTTATTAATCCTACTTTTTATAAATAGTTTTTTTCACTATAGGACATCTAATGTAAAATGATAGTGTTGTTTTCCACGATGGAGGTAAGGATGGAAAATCCATGAACACTAGGGATAGATAGATTTGTTCATTAGGCCATGGGTTGGAAAAATTACAAGACTCTAATTTTTATTATTGAGAAGTTTTTCCTTTTTTAGGGTAATTAACATGTTGTTTTATTATGAAAATTACTAAATAGTTTCAATCAGTGGTTATATATTATATTTTTTAATTTATCATTTCACAACATTACCTTTTAAAACTATGATTGTTATGTGGAATCTAGTTTCTTCATAAAATGTGGATCTATTTCTTTTGGTGTTTGGTAGATTGTATGTATAGAAATTCCTTGCATTTATCAATTAATAAATCCCATTCCATCCAATGGCCCGAAGGAATTCATTTTTTATTGAATTTGATAATACACCTTTAAGGGGGAGAGGTGGAACCCTTACAAGGCCCATATGCATAGGTATTACATGGACCATATGCCTTGGAGGAATTCATTTCTCATAGGATTCAGACATTACATACAACCCAAACTATCTACATGGAACTTATCCTCCCAGCAACTTCATCATGAAATCATCTCTCCACCTTCACAAGGATGTTCGGTTAGGATATCACATGCATTCATAGGCTTTTCCTGATAGAAGGTTCCATACCCTCTCATTCTTGAAATCCTTGTATCTTTTACTATAGTGAAAGCTCCATGCTCATCCTCTTATATAGCTAGTTCCTTGCAGGTTTTCTGGTTTCTATATGCACTTAAGGTGTCTTGAAGGCCTTGAGGAATCCTAAAGGCCTTACTGGACAGATGTCTGGGGTGGCCAAATAGCCTTAAAAGACTCAGGGACCAAATTGGTGGCCCGAAGGCCCAACAGCGGGAAAATTCACGACTTCTATAGTGCCAAACAGTTCCTGGTACATTTCCCTCTATATTACATGTTAAATTAAATTGAGTTATTGTTAATTTATTGAATAAAGGGGATCCCAGGCCATCAATATCTTTTTGTTTTCGAGAACACATTCTCTATCAATAATCATTTTCATGAAAAATGTTTGGACATATATAACCTCATAATATTTTTCAATACTATTGTGAGGTTCTAAATTATTCAAGTGGCATTAAACATCTATAATTAAGGACAATAATCCTTTAGTTAGAATAAAATATCAATTTCAATTTGAAAATTGTGTGTCTAATTAATTCCTAACCTCCATTTGAGGTACATATTTTATTGTTTTCAAAAGAGAATATTTTGTGGAATCACAAACACCCAATTTATTTAAATCCATGAAAAACTATATAAATTCATCCCAAAGTTATGTGATCGTCTATGATTCTTACTTATAATTCTTATTAACTCTCATTGGTTAAGATGATATAATTTTTGGATCATCTCACCATGAAGGGAGAATTATTGGCTAATATGGGGCTTTCTAATATATTTAATTAAAGATCATTAACCCTTCTCAAATACTAGTATGTGAGTGGTTACAATAAATTAAGAAGGTTGTTGTTTTAATTTATAGATGAGATAATCTATATGTATCAGTTGTATCTCTTTGAGATGAATATTTTTATGTTTTAGAGGTTTTCTATCAACGAAAACATTATTACTTAGTAATTCATAGTTTCAATGAACTATGGTTAAATTCCACATATCTAGGCACTATGGAGATTATCATTATCTAGGAAATTAGTATTTGTATTTGGTTAAGGGATTACCCTGAAAAAATGGTCTTCTTGTATGTTCTTATAAATGGAATCAAATCCCACTAGCTCAATACGTCTTAATGAAGCATGTCATACCTTTTGAGGAAACGTTAAAACAAAAAATCAATATAGTTTAATATCATGTGGGGAGGATGGATTTGATATAGAGGCCTAGTAATGGTTGGAGTGGGGAATTATGCCTGAGAGGCCCCTTCTAGTTGGTATAGGATGAAAGATTGATTTAAAAGGTTAGGTGGATATTATAAGGAACATAACATTGTGATGAAATATACCACTAAGAATATAGCAAGATAAGGATAAAAAGAAAAGAATCAAATAGAATATGGGCCACTCTGTGTGATTTTTATAATATCGTGAACATTGCCTATTGAATAGATGGCCTCTATATGATATTACCCCAATGGGTTGGATGTACAATGTCGATAAATTTTTTCTAGGTGAGGGAAGAAAATAAAAGATCACACTAGGAATATAGCCTAATGGGACTGTATATAGATGATTAATGATATTTGGTGTAAACATAAAACATGTTTCCTACATATCTAATTTATAAATTAATAAATAAACAAATAAATCAATTAACACAGATTAAGGTAATGTGGGAATACTACACAAAGTATTTTAACATAAATTGTTTAGGAATTTATAATATAATTTTACATTTTTTGACTAGGTTATTTGCCAGAAAACATAATGTTATAGTGCATAACTTTTGGGATCATAGTTTAATTTAATATTTAATGGTATTATATGTGGATATTCAAATATTAAATATGGGTTTTGATCATTGGAAAATAATCCTATGTATATGATGAAAATATTAATCAGTGTCCATATTTTTTTAATGTTAAAGAAGTAAGTGTTATACCATGTGAAATAATAGAATATTATGTGGGGATTATCCATAGAAAAATTATACGAAGTTCATAATATATAAATGTCCCAATGATGGAATATATCATAAATAATATAGGACATTGAGGAGGATAAAATACAGCGAGGGATTATACTAAAGATGGAGGCCCAAAATGGATGCATTTCAATAATAATGATCGAGTAATAACCACATAACTATGAGACCATATTATTCAGACTCATAGTGAGAAAAATAGATGATATATGATCATGAATATATCCTAAAGTTATCATTTTGAGAAATTAACTGGAAAAGGATTCCCAGTGATGGAATCTACTCCCCGTCCACTGATAGATGAGGGAGGAAATTTTGAACGAAAGAGGGATATAAAATTTTACATATCTAATGGAATTCTCTATTATGGATTCCCTAATTCTCATCTTCTTTCCTACATGTAAACGAAGGTAGGTCATATAGGTAGCATAATTAATTAAATTCTAGTGGATTACCCAATAATTTAGATCTTATTCGATTATTCTTAATATCTAGAGAATTAATCCATCGTCGATCTAGGAGATATTTCATTGGGATCATTATGGAAGGGACCCATATTATGAAGTGAATAAAAGGTCAGTATCCCCTATGGTTTTTACCCATATGGGAGTATAAATTTATATAATCCATTAATTTCTATAATCAATGGATGAAGGGCACACATTGGTGTGCATTTATTAATTGTGTATATCTAGTTGCCTCAGAGGAGGAATCAGGTTATGCTTTTCGGGTATTGACCTTGATGAATAAAATAATTTGGGATCATTAAGATTCTATGTGAAGTGAATTTGATAAAACCAAATGATATGTATCATGAGAGAATTAATATATGTGTCAAGAACTATAGGGGAACCCTATTGTTTATAGGGGAATCTTTGTTAAATGGCATGTGCACAAAGGGGTCCCTTACATAGGTGGCTCCATCACAAAGAGGATGTGAGGAAATTCTTTCACAAACACCCCAAATGGGATTTAATAATGAATATAAAGAGAGGCATATCCTTTTTTAACGTACAATCTAACTATTCTTTTGAGAAGTGGCCCAATTATTACAAGGTTTCATTGTAATGAGGCTTAACCAATTATCTAACAAAGAAATGTGGGTGACGATCAGAGTGAGGAGTATTTGAAATTAGATTTTAATCATATTCTATTCTACAATATTTTATCCCCCACTATTTTCATCATAATTTGGTGTCTCATATATAGTATTTATATGTGTTTTCTAGTCAACTGGTCTCAAATATTATAAGTTTGTGTTGTATTCATGAACCATAAATTTCCCATTATGATTTAATTACCATTGAGGGTATTTTACTGGAAATATTTGTTTCACATAGAACTATATATTGAAAGTTTTTTTGGGAATCCATAAATATATACCTTTTAACTATAAACAAAAATCCCATATGGAAAAGTAGTTCACATGGGGAATATATTGTTATGGTCCCAACCAACCCATGGTAATTTTTGGAAATCAAAAACAATATGAAATAGAGTATAAAAAAATTCATTCTAACAAAAAATGACCATTCCATGAAGGATATGTTGGTTTGAGGACCAACATTATTGCTTCATGAATGAGTTCATCACAAAGTGCATGGTGTCTTACACAACTAGGTATGTTTTATGTGTAATTATTCACAATCCCATAATTTTCCTCACTTTTCATTTTGTTGATCCAAATTTAAGTTAATGATTTTCTTTATTTTCTAATTTGAAACACTCAAAAAATTCATCCACTAGAATGGGTTCTGATCAACAATAATAAGAGAAGATATTCAGGAAGAATTTTGACCCAAAATGGTTTTTTTGTGGTGGACCAATATACTATAAGGGGGCCGCATCTATATAATTGGTGTTAGTTCGTTTCAGTTGTCATATAGTGTTTTGAGTTACGCGTGTTCTATTAATAGCTTAATATGTATATGTTATTTTTTATAGAGAATCACATTGTGGATGACCTATTTACCTTAATTAAATTATTTTCAATCCTAGTAAAACATAGAATAAATTTGATGATTTTTGGAAGGTCTTCTATATCTAAATCAATTATTTGTCATGAATATAATATGGTCCTCATAATAATGTGGGTTCTATGTGAATTTTTTACCACCCACTAACTATATGAAAACATATACATTATTGATTACTTTTTAGAAACTTAATGTAATATATCTGATCCATGTTTACTAAAGAAAATGAACTTTCACACAAATTTTTATTGCTATAAATGGTAGATGGAGTACTATGATCATTAGTTTTTACGAATACCTAAATCATGATATACATATAAAGAATCAGTTTTTAACCAAAATATTAGGTTCAATCATTCCATAATATTTTATTATATAAGGGTTATGAATATATAAATTTTGGTTTTTGACTGAGGTCCCAATTCCTACCCCACACCATTGGAATCAACCACTCACTTGGATAAACAACAATCATTATCCCCTATAATAAATAGATCAACAATGGGGACATATATGGAGGAATTTTTTTTGAAATATTTGTTCTATTATATACTCTATTATCATTAAATAATGAACTATGATAATAATAATAATAAATTAATTACACCCAATCCATCCAAAATATGTATATTTATAAAGAGAAATTAGGGTGGTGATTAATGTGGGAATTTCACCTTAATGGTCGATTTGACATGTATTATGGACCACCCTTTTAGTTTCCTTAATATTGTATTGGGTTTGAAAAGGAGTTGAGTGTTGTGGGTATTTGTGATGAAATATGGGTATCATAAAATATTTCTCATCATAATTGGTTTTCTATTGTAGAATTACATTGTACCTGGATTCTAGAAATGAATACATATCATTTTATACATAGAGAATTTGGAATCATCCATTGGGATATATGTATGATCATGGGTGTTCAAATCCTGGGGGAATTATATGTTAAATTCCAATCTTATTAACTATGTAGGATGACACGGAGAGAAAACCCCAACTTATAAAAAAACTACATACTCTAGTCGGGGAAATTATTGAGCGATAACATCATCATATAAAAAATATCCCATTCCCTGATTAGGAAATGTTTTTTAAAAATAATGGAAATGATACACATTTGAGGAGACTCAAGAATTTCAGGACCATGCTGATGTATAGGATTACACGTTTATATAAATCAACATTAGATGAATGCAATTTAAACTTTGGGGATATAAATTCACTCAATGTGTGGATATGATTCTACAACAATAAACCTTTTTGTCCATGTTTTGAAGTGGGTATTTTCAGCCCATTTGAGAATATCACACTAGAGACAATGTTCAGACCTTTTCATTGGTATTCCAGTTATCCATTATATTTTTCATCAATTTGGAAGAACATGATTCATATAATCTATATTTTCAATTAAGAGACATTATCTGGAAATGTCTGATTTTAGAGTTTTTATCGCCTTATATGTGTTATGGAGTTTGTTGGTAGCTTACATTTGGGGCTAAGAGTTTAGAATAAATCAACCATTCCAAAGGGTCTAGTTGAGGTTGTATATTTATTGAATGACTGGGGATAACCAAATTTTATTTGATCATTGGGACTTGAAGAATGTAGTGAAACATTATGACCATTTCATCTATACTGTAAATATTCCTCCAACTGATATTTTATGAATGATGCATTTGCAACCCATGAAACAAAATAGTATCCCATTTCTTTGGGGGATCATGTTTTGGTAGCAAGGATTAATGTGGGTCTGATCTGTAAGGGATAATTTCCATGTATAGTTTGTTTTAAATCAATATAAATTTAGATGATATGTCATTGTTCTCAAAATGACGAGATAGAGGAGAATCACATTGTGATCACACTCTAAATTTGGATCATAATCACATGATTGGAGATATTAATTTTATATAAACCTCCACCCATTAGTTTTTTATTAGGATTATAAGGAATTATGTTGGGGCATGGATCTACTCATTCCAAAATATTTAAGTGTTTCAATGCTTTCCATTAATTGGTGGTCCACTGACAGAGAAATAAACGGATGAATGATATCATATAATAAACCTAGTTAGGACTAGTAAATTGATGGCACCATAAATGTATACACTTTTTTATATCTCAAAGAAATATTTTAGGGTTTAGGTCAACAATACCTATACATTTAGTACATCATATCAACCAATTGTACACACCTTGGTTGCATTTCCATCATTTTTGAGCAAATGGGATTCTTTGAAGCACTCACTGTCCATAGGTCGAAGTTGAATTTTAATTGAAGGGAATGATGTTGTATGATGGGATATTGGTGAATAAATACACCTATTATTATTTACCAATTGCAGAAACACATAATAGTTTAATATGTGTTTTTGAATACCATGTGGCCCCAATCCATTTTCTAAAATGATGATTATTTTACTCTAAATGATTGGTAAAATTGTGGAACAAATATAATAGATAGTGAAACATAATAGTGTTCAGTTATGATACATTCTAAGAATATGTATGATAATTTCCCTATTTACACATATATATTTTCATAGGATTTATTAATACAAAAAAATAGATATCATGTTAATGATATTATTGATACTACAAAAAATTAAATTATATGAGTATTGATTCCTCCTCCATTATGATTTCATAAGAGACATTTTGAGAAGAAGAAAATAATATTAATGATTCCAATGAAATAGGTAATGTGGATAGGCTCTTCCCCAAAAATAGAAGTGGAACCTTCATCATTATCATTTTCTATAATGGAGACTTATTCCCATATTTGTATTAAAGGGGGTGTATAGAGAAATGTTGTATCATTTGAAGAAGACCAATTCGAACATCAGTTCTAGGAGAAGTGTTTGAATAGAATTTTTCAGGTCCCCCCTCCATTATATATCTCTTTTGAATAATATCTCTAAGAGTTTGGTGATTCTCGTGAATACATAGAAACAGAAATCCACTTATTTATGTGTATGAAATATTCCTCCAACTAGGTGAGTTAAATACTAATATTAATGGAAGATGAAAATGAATATGAGGAATAGGTAAAATAATTTCCACCGATTTTTTTTATTTTAACAATTACAATGTTTCTTAACATTTTGATCTGTTTTTTAAATATGCAGTTGTTCACGTAATTGTATCATCCTCATATTATAATGAAGGATGGATGATGATCGGAATGGATGTTCCTTATAATAAAATATTTACATTGGAGTGTTCTCTTGAAAAACATAACATATATTGGTGGTAATTACTAACTCTTTAAGAGTATTTATTCATATTATACTATAACATAATTTATTGTCCAAAATGATAAGACTCTAGCAATGTTATCTTGAGGTTTCTAGAAAAATGAATGACTGTAGGACATAACGACATGATTGATGATAGATCTCAATTAACTCACCACTCAATTGTACAAATCATCATTAAACCTGAAAAAACACTGGTAGATGATTCCCTAGATGTTATAGACATAAGGATACTAATTTCCGAAGATCAAGAAACCTATACACTAAAATAATTTGTTTTTGAGAAAATTGTAATAGGTGAAGGGTATGATGTATTATTCTAATTATCCCAAAATATTTACTAATTTAACTAACAATAGTGAATTATCCCCCTCATGGTTCATTATTCCGCAATTATCTCCGTCAATGAATAGTGACATTCATATACTTTTGGAAGGGGATCCCTTAGAGATGATAATGTCTAAGTAAATGATTATTATTAGTGCATAGAGGTGACTAAATTTGGATTATAATCATAAACATTATTATATATAGATTTTGATGAAAGGTTTTTGGCAAATATTATGGGGAATGATGTCATAGATATCTATTTGTCCACTATTTTTAATTTAGTCACAAAATCATTGAAAAGGGGTTAGATACAATTGTTATTTGTAGAACCCTACCTAATTTTCAGGTAACAATTATCATAAACAAAAAATTCATGTGAAACTCAAAATGGATATGATTTAGTAAAATATATGTTAGAGTCTTCTCTTGGGAATTTTGATTCATTAGTGGATATGGCTTCCATGATGAAAATTGTAGATTTAGTTCATCTGAAAATAAAAGTCGAATACCAAGGATTAGTTAAAGATATTTGACTAGTGGATTTACTTGATTCTACCACTGATGGGGTGATATCATTTTAGACAATTGAATATTCAGTTATGGGAGGTGAGTGTTCTCACCTTTTGACATATACTTGTTTAACCATCAATCATTAGTCTCTTAAAATGTTCTAGAATAAAATTTCGTTTTATATTCATAATCAATATAAAATCAAGTTGTTATTATCCTAAATCCACAATAATCTAGGACCATGAGTTTGTATATTCATCTGGTACTCTTGAATTCAAATTTTATTGATATTAGACCATATTTAAGTGATGTGAGTCAAGAATATATGTTGTTCCTTGTAGATTCCTTTGATACATACCAATAGAAAATCACATTCTAACATTAGGTGTTCTTGTGAGAATCGAATAAGATCTATAAATTGATTACAAATATTCTATTTATTGAATTTAGAAATTTAAAACAACACCTCCCATTAATAACCATCACCCTATTATTTGCTGGTTATTAATACAACCTTGATCATTAAAAAGAATAAGAGGTGATTTTTTCTTGAGAGAAAATTAAAATACTCAATTAATGGAAAATTGATTAATAATATATGAACCATTATGTTACCATTATGTATTTCATGCTTGATGAATCCCCTGAGAATTTTGGGGTTGCATAGGAGTGTGAAGTTCGAGTAATGAAGAAGTGGGACCTTGTAGAGTGGCTTTGTTAACTGTAGAGTTGTCTTCATCTGATATAGGAATGAAACCCTCATGAACTGAAAGAAACTAAAAATTAAATTTCCGTGGAACCATAATCGGTTCATTGAGTAGAGATTTTATGTCTTAATACTATTATAATAACATATGTGATGTGAAATATGATAGAGGTTGAGGTTGAAAAAGTGTATGATCTATGTTTAGTTATGGATGACTCTGATTAATAATGGTTCAACATTATTTGTTCATTAATCAATATTTGTAATGAAAAAAATTTCATCTTAATTAGAGGTAAAAATTATTTTGTATCCTCCCCCTTTATGATAACAAAATTATTGTTCATTTGTTCTTATTTTTATTTATCATTTGATTCTATGTTTCTTTTTCTAGTCGATTACCACTTCAAGGTAAATTCTAAAATTGGGAAATTAAAACATCATGATAATATAATACATTGTTAATATTAAATTAAATGTGGAAAAGGTCGTTCATGATTCCTAAAATGACTAATTCAGAAAATATTTTCCTCTTGTTCATGTCTCATTGATTTGTATTGTAATGAAAACCATCCCTATAACACCAGATATGGTACATTTGGATAAATCTTTTACTCCATGTTGTGGATAATATATGCGTGTAAACTTGAATTCCATAAAACAAACACCATATTTTATATAATTTGATGATTTATTTCCCCTGAGAAAGGCTCACTAATGGGTATATGCATAACTACCATCATTATAACACTATAGCTGGTGCATTTGGAAGAATGGTTTTCTACAAGAAATGGATCATGGATTGGTATAAGAATAACTACAATAACCATAATTAAAGAATATATTTATTTTGATAAATTATTGTATCCTTTGAATGAATCAGAAATGGTTATTGGAATAACTACTATCACCTTATATCTACAGTTTTGAATTTTGAGGATTGATTTGAATCAATGTGAAGTGAATAAAAATGAGATATTTGGAATATTTATTCATTTTTTAAGAAGGGTTTTAGAACCCTGCATCTATTTCTTCACATATTTCACCTGAATCCTATGGACTAATAAATCTATGATGGGATAACAAATGAAATGACTAAATTTATCCTAGTCCAAGATACTCAGATAGATTTTCCTAAATTATGTTGGATTCATATCATGGGCTCCACATACATTGATACATTTATTTGATTTATCTAATATTTTCAAAATCTTGATTTTAGGGGGACCTAGTAGAAAAAAATGTATTTTTTATTGGTATCCTTGTGTAGGATTTAACTAAAAAATCACTATGCCTATTTTTATTTATAATTGTTTGATGTTTCCTAAATCGTGTTAGGTACAAGTGCAACATGAAGAGACTCGAAATTCTTCTAAACATCCCTTTATGAGTTCTAAATCAGGAATAATTTTTTTATCAATTTTAATTTATTTTTAGGATATAAAAATTGGACCAATGTGGCTGGATTCTTATGAAAATTGTATTGACCAAATATATATAATGTGGTTGTTTAAAGTTGTTTAAACTTATCCATTGGTCTATACATTTTATCCTTATATAGAATTAACCATAGGTTGTGGTATAGTTCCCATAGAATGGGAATGAAAAAATGAATTTTTATAGAGTGCCCAATGTTGTTATAGATTATAAAAAAAGGGAAACACTCACTTATAGTAATGAAACATAGATCACTTTGTCATATGATGTAAATTCCCATGATTATGAGGGGTTATAAGTTCATACGAAATAATTTAAAACCCGTTCCTTAGAAAATGATTTTAATTCATGAATTTATAACATAGTGGGTATCAAATATAGTTAAATTGATAGATTATGTTTTGTTTTAGTCATAAACAAGGATCATGAATTATGTGTGATCATAAGATACACATATAATTGAGATTAAAAAAATCTATACTAGAAATATTATCCAGTCTACAATTGTGTTAATTAACATGCAGTTTATTGGATTTTAATCTTTTGGATGAATATTCATTAGGTTGATATGATATATCATGGAAATGGATGAACCACTATATATAGGTAATATTACGCCATGTAAATAATATAGTTACATTTATGTCAAATTAAATCATTACAGGTGGCCAAGGAATTTTTCATTGGAATCCTAAAACATGTTAAATAATTTTGGTTTATGATATGAAGTAATATTCAAGAAGGGTTCCAAAACCCTAATGAATACGACACATTGGGGATATCAAAAATCTCACAAATGTGATGTACATTGTGGGATATTGTTGTTCTGGTGTTTTAGGTGAATGAAAATGAAAACCCAAAGAATCCCCAATGGTGAATAGACATTGATCATTTTTGAATAGGGGATGGAGATGTTTTTCTATCGAAAACTAGTGTTCTTGGTTCACGTTCATTGAAATAGGGATGGTAAAAAAAATTGAAGATAACAATTCTTATATGAAATATGGGTTCTATTGAAATGTTTGTATGGTGTATCAAGTTAGAGTATTGTCTTCTCCAGCACGAAGACACCTCTTTATGACATTCCATATTGGGGGGAAATTTGTATATCCAAATACAAGGAATAGTTTTCATAGTCAATTGGACGTCTCCATTGAACTCAAATATTCTAGTTGCTGATAGCCAAATAATTTTATTGGAAATCCAAGATCCATAACTAATGACGTTTGTTATATGATTTGAATATATTTAGAAACCTTGTTAGAGAATATTTGTGATTGATTATTATAATAATAGGTATATATGATTACTCTTAAAAGGGTTGGAAGAGAATAAAAACATTTGGTTCGGTCCTAAACATATTGTCATGAAATTCAACCAGAGAAACTATGAGCCAAGAGGTTTACAACTCCTATTAAATAATAGATTCTCTAAACAATGTGATATAATGATGATAAATAGTAATTGTATCATGATGTTTATTAGATATATTTCATTTTTTTAGTAACCATACCCTAATCTATCTTTCATTTGGAATGACATGTCAATAAATAAAATGTTGTTCTGATCAATTTATTATCACATCGAATTGAACATGGGTTGATAGTTTAATGAAATACACTAATGAATAAAATTCTAGTATATAAAATTTATATTTTATAATAAGAAAATAGATCCTTACATATATCACCAATACTAGAATTCAGTAATTATTATGTTATATTAATCATCGGTGAACGATTTGGAGTTAATATCCACTAGACACTCCAATGTGATGGATATATGGGAATTTTTGTTAATCCAATGTGTGGATAATCCTATGATTAAATATAATTGTTTCACTACTTATACAATCCAAATAGTTATAAAGAAATAAAATTACTTATAGATAAATTTTATTCATGTATTTAGTTCATATATAGGGAAATGAGAAATTATTTTTTTAATTTCTGAAAATTCATTAGAAATGGGATTCAAGAATTACTATGTATCTGTTGGGGACATTAATTAAGCAATAAAATGTTCTTATAGAGTGTTTCCCCTACAACGATCTAAATCACAGGAAGGTGAATTTTTATTTCCTACAAATAGTTTCATAAGTGAGGGGACCCATGCTTGATACTCCCATATATTAATGGTTCACACATTGGAAATGATGTCTCGATTATTCTAGTTTTGTAAAAAGAGGATTGAAACATGAACAAAAAGAACTCTTATTAGTGTTGAAAAATGGAGGTGGCTCTTTATTAGTAAAGAGTGTTATACCAAAATACAACAAATATGTTGTTGAATTTTTGATCTATTTTGATTGTCAAAATTTTGGAATTATTGGAGGCTCAATGTATCCTATTAGAATAGATGTAATGTTTTATATAGTTCTTACATTGTGATCCCCTATGTTGATATGACTCTTACATAGATGTGAGGGAATTTATAAATGAAATAATTTGGATTTTGGCCAATGATAATGGATCCTAACATCACTACATGACATTTCATATAAGGAATTATGATAGAAATAGTTATTTTAAAAGAATATCCTTTCATATATATATATATATATATTTCTCAAAAATTATATTATAATTGGGATCCTTTTAGAAAAAACATATCATACACCAAGGATTACTTTACATATCCAGCCCTCATATAATGAAAATAGGCCATGAAAAAATAACACATATATGAAATTTAAGGTCATGATGAATTTACCATTTTATGTTATTTTATTTATTTACATTTCTCTAATATACACCAATTTCCGTGATAATCTATGACCACAAACATCACATGAGTCATGATAAATATGATAAATAAATGGAAATTATAATATAACCCATGTTTTTCTAGGGATAATGATGTTATTTTTCCATTATATACCCATGGTGTTTGTATCCATGATATGGAGTCTATAAGAATGTATAATTTCCTTGGATGACAACATTGAAATCAGAATTACATCTTAAAAATATTATTAATACCATAAAATTATGAAAATATGGTGTAGATGATATTATATGTTGTTTAATGACATAAATCCAGGAAATATGTATTATAGTATCATATCATATAGTAGTGATGACTATGCCATGCAGTATATGGTCATATTATAATAACCTTTTGGGTGGTCGTATAGTTTAACATCATTTTTCAAGGGTGTTTATCACATATTTTATTATTGTTTCATTGGTATAATCAGTCATGGAAATTTAAAATTTTAAAATAATGAATTATGACACATATATTAACATAATTTTGGGCGGACATTGTCCATGTAGTTTAATATAATGTTTTTGGGATGAATATGGACCAATGTGAAAATGATGCAATGTATTTACCAAGGAAACTTTCATTGGTAGTTGATGCATTTATTTATCCTTCTAATGTTTCCAATGAGTAATATATATTACAGATGGAATATTTTGTGATCCAAGGTAACATTGTTTTTAGATTCAGATACCAAATTTCTTTTGTCATCAGTGTTCTATGAACCAACACCTTCTCCCCATGTAGAAATTAACAACAAAAAACATTCATATAGAAATATAATGAATCTTATTTATGATGAACATCCATGTTTTTCAAATTTTATAGTCTATTATCATTGATTCTTTCCAAATCAACAAACCTAGTATATGATTTTAATTGACATTTTGATGGTTGTATGTCGTAGTGCATAATGTGGGATTTAATAACTAGATGTGATGGACTGCCTTTGTCCCATTTACAAGTGGTCATGGGGTGGTTTCATGAATGTATAAATTATTGTGTTATAAACCAAAAATTAATGAATTACCCTATAAGGATACAAATTATTTTCTTTAACCACTATCTTTTGGAATATATTAAATAGATTCTCTTTTAAACCCAAAATATCTCATCCAGCCACTACATGTTAGCAGTTTGTGTGGTTAGATCGAATTCAATATTGTTGATACATCCTTTTCAAATGGATGTCGTATTAATTGGTTCCATTTCCTGTCAATATCGTAAGACATAAAACTAATTGGTAACAATTTTTTTCATTATAAATCATAAGATAGCTATCATCCCATCCTACTTGATCAATATACCCTTGGATCACCTTGGGAATAAATCCATGGATGTAAATTTATTTTTTAATTTCCTAACTATATCTAGTTTTAAGGAGCAATTAAATTTATTCAAAAGATATAAAAATTATATTATTATACATTATTCTAGAATATATAAATTGGTTGATTGTTGATTTTTTCGTTTATATAATATGAATGAAACTTTTTAGTGAATTCTAAGAAATCATGTAGCATCGATTGGAAAAAATATCTAGGAATCTAGATTAGATAAGACAGCTTAAATCCAAACTTATTAGATCCAACATCAGCTATATAAACTAATGTATAATTAGTAGACTCATTCCCTATTCAAAAAAATTATGGAGTAATCAATAAAATCGTTATTTATATAGGAATTCCTAAGCATTATTTATTTCATAAAAATTAATATTGACTAATGATTATCAAATATGTTCATTCTTTTATCAATAAAATGGATGGGAGTCACTTGGAGGTAGAGAAATACATGGAAAACCCATCCATTAATTTATCATTTTTAAAGGATATTATATCAACATATTCAAGGGATAAGTGGATCTCAGTAATATTTTCCTAATCATTTCACATGAATGGGGATACAACCCATTGGTTTTTAATATTGATAAATTTATCATCACAATATAGTTCATCTAGGGTAGTGGTTTCCAAATCCAACATATCTGCTCGAGTTTAATTTTAACATATGCATAAAAAAATGGTTTAGCATGTAAATATGACATAAATCCCCATTGATATCAAAATAGAGGATCCAATTCTTCTTTATTAATTTCAAATTATACTTTATATTCTTGATCAATAACTCTGAATCTCCAATCAAATTTTGGCAGGTCACAAGTATTATTAGGGAATATTTCTAACCTATATGTATAGATTATGTAACAACCCAAGCTTCTACGGTATGCTTCTCTTTGAATAATGTGATAGCATGTGTTGTACGCAAAACCGAGTTCTAACACACCATAACTAATCAAACTAGCCGTTATGAATAGTAATACCTACTTTTTTGAAATTATATATATTTTATATTTCAAAATGGACATCATTTTTGGATTTGGAATATCTAATTTAGCCTAAGGTGAAATTTTGGTACTTTTCGGATAACTTTAATATTTTGATGAATAGTGAAAATTACTAAATTTTAATTAAAAACAACTTTTTTTAATCGAAATAATTTATATTGATAAATTTAGAATTTGAGTGGTTTTAAAGTATATTTAGAATATATTTTTACCATTTAATACAATGTTGGTCATTGGACATAATTTCACAATTAAACCAAACATAAAAAAATATCAATTTTTTGACAGTTATTATATCTTAAAAACACGCTTTTTGTTTTGACAGCGGGAATTAATTTTAAATTAATTTCTGCCAGTTCTGTGTTTTAAATTTAGAAAAATGGATTATATATTTTGAATCAGGATGTTCAAATTGTGTAAATAGGTAACTTTTATTTTTAGACATTTTGAATAATTACTGCGGTAAATATTTTATTTACCATGGTTAAGGGTAAATCCGGAAAATAAGGGTTAAAAAATAATATTATAATAATACAAAATTACCCTAAAATGCGTCCTAACATTATTGGTTGATACATGTTCGACCATGGTCTTCTTTGGGTCAATTTTGGGACCCCATGGTGCCACTTGTAAGCGATAGGGACACTTTATTTTAATTAAGTTAAAATGAATACAAAAATGACATAAGCATATATCTTTTAGAAAAACAATATTTACATAGGCTTATATTTGTTGGCTTTTAGACTATAAATATTCCATAAAAATCTAAAAAGATTTATTACATAAGGATATTTTATTTATAATTTTTAGACATTAAAAAATTTAATTTATTTATGACACAATGATGATGTAGTAATTACCATAATAGTGAAAAATTAAAATAATTGATATTATTAATACCCAAATAAATATAATTTGAGTCTTTTGATGAATTACAATAATTTTATAGGATAAAATGACATATTAGGATTTATTTTATTGACTTTTTTCGAAGTAATAATTCTGTTATAAGTTTCACAAAAATCTACTATTGAATAGTGTCAAAATTGACATAAAAGTGTTTTTAAAACAAATATTATATTATTAATTGATATTAAATTCTTAAAAATCTTAGGTTCGGCCAAGAGACTTATATCATGATAGTCGTATCATTAATGGACCATTTGGGGGTCTCTTGGATGTATATTGTATGTTTATTAACTATATAATATAAAAATAAAAAGAGACATGGTAAATGTCAAACTAATTAACTAAGAGTTAAAACTAAAAGTTAAGGATAATATAGTAACCCAAACCTGTCTAAATTCTATTTGATGAATGGTTTTAGACCTATACCCACCTTAACCTTTAATAATCAACTTTTGAGCCATTAGAAACCGAATATGAATTTATTATAAATTAATAATTCTAGCTTTTCCAAAGGTGCCCCTCACCTTTCTTATAAAAGGTCACTGATCCTTATCATTTATTCACACATTCAAAGACTTTTGGTTCGGCCAAACTCTGCCCAAATACTCTCTAAACTACCCTCACTACATCCTAGAGGCATTAGTTTGATCAAAAAGCCAACTTAAGGATCCTTTTTGATCAAATCAAAAGGAAGAACCCGAAGAAGAGGTAATGATTTCACCACCCTTTTCCAAGTTTCTTTCTTCTTCCACTTCATCCTTTGTTGTTACCATTCTAAAATAATAACTCCAATATCTCATATATACTGTGATGTTAATATATATATGGTACAACCATATTCTATATTCTATCCATCCTTTGAATAATATGTCACCATACGTGCGTACATACAGCTTACCTTCTCCACGTCGTGGTGTAATTGTTATTCAATATATTATTATTTGGATGGGTATAATAATGATGTGTAAATCATGTAAATAATAAATATTACATGATAATTATTCTTTATATATTATATAATATCCAATTATATATTATTTTAATATCAAAAGTATGATATTGTCGCTCGTGCGTACGTAAGGACTACCGTCTCCACGAACGCGATGAGATTCATTCTCTATCCTATCATTTAAAGTATAATTCTCATTTTATGATTAATAATAGTATCTAAGGACTTGATATCATTCTGGATATGATTAAGATACGACCTATCCATTACAAACATGGCTTATGTAACAAAACATATAAAAGGAAATGAGTAAGTTATCACCTGAAACAACGTTAATACTAAGATATTATTAACAAATCAATGTTAAAAGATCATATATGATATCATATTAATGTATATGATTATTGAATAATTTAATAACAATTATTTCACCATTATACAGGAGGTTAACCTACCCCAACTAAGTAAAAGTACAAGGTAAGGGTTATTTCACAATCTCTTCTTTATCTGAGGTTGTTTATACGTGATTATCTACTGGGACCTATTTATCATCCACATCCATGTTTCGTAAAAATTTATTTAAAATCATCCTTACTATTTTAAAGTCTATGGAATAAATTCATTTATACCCTTGTTGAATTTTATAAGTGGTTTATAAAGGAATATTTCCATTATTTTCCAAACAAGGTCCTTTTAACCTTTTCGATAGAATTAAGGTAAGAATGTTTTTTTAACTTATATAGCGGGTGAGACTATTTTCCGCCGTTATAAAATTTTCAAAGCTTTCCTTACAAGCTTATAAGGATATTTTCAAAGTAAATGTTTTATTTTATAATTATGTAACTTTTAAATGATTTCAAAATGAATATTTTAAGAATTTATGAAAGGTAATCTTTATCAAAATCATAATTTTAAATGATTTAAAGATTTATCTTTATAAATTTTTTTAATTAATGTCAATGTTTTCAAAATGCTTTTAAGGACTTATTTATATGGACATGAATGTTCTGAAATGATATTCCTTTTCAAAACTTTCGAAGTTGTATGGGACACTTTGATCCAAAAATCACATTTAGATTACTTCCTTAATAAATGTGTGGATTTTAAATTATTTCAAAAAAGAGATATTTCACTAAAAAGAGTTTTGATTTCATCTATGTCAACATCCTTTGGTGGATTTTACACTTATTTGAATTTGATTTATTATGATACAAAACTTCTATATTGTATTGAAGGTTTTGTGATATGTTTGACTGTGGATGTGTAATTTTTATACCATTCATGGTTTATGGATGAAGTATTTACATTTTGTATGATAGTATTAATACGAATGTTTATGTTATGTTTAAACATTTTCATATGGGAATGCATTGGACTTAATATGTGACGGTTGGAGCCCATTATAACTCCTTGATGCATCGGTAGGTCTCATGAGACAAACTAGTGTCTTGGCACATGGCCTTGACAAAATCTTATTTGTAGTCTTGGCACGAGGCCTTGGCTATGTGGTTATGATAGTCTGGAATTATGTATTCCATTATTATGAATGTGGTAATTGATATTGCATGTGATTATTCGATTAGTAGAATATCCATTTGAATAAGTAAATGACATTATTTCATTTTATTTTTTCCATAATATATTGAAGTTCACATTTAAAAGGATTTTGTTTTAAGTTATACATTGCCTTAAAAGTTTATTCTTATTTATTAATGTTTCTGCTATATTGTTATCCTTATTGGGAATTTGAGCTCACCCCTTTTCTATGATTTATTTTTCCTAGGATGTGAAGAAGTAATTTATGAATGACATGTAGGGATAGTATGTGGGGATATGAGTGTGAGATAAAGAGACTATGTTGTTTTAGTTGTTTTTTTTTATTTTATGATGTAATGTAAAACTTTATGAATATATCTAGTGTTTCCAAGGCTACTAAACCAATCGGTATTTCGTGATTTTATCTTTCTTGTGATCATTCCAATGTTATGTAATAATGCAATGACTCTAGGTAACTGGGGTCGGGGCGTTACAATTGGTATCAGAGGAAGTATAGTACAAACCTTGGAAGCTAGATTTTGATAAACTCTGATTAGAGAACATAGATTTAAGATGGAATTTGAGGATTAGTATAGAAGAACATCATAGAATTTTGGTATTGTAGAGATTTTGTGAGTTTTCCGAGCAATACGTCCCTGTATGGATACGAGTAGGTAGAGGCGGCTCTGGCACAGATGTACCTAAGGTTAAAACCCAAAAACACCACTTTGAGCTAGACTCGAACGGGAACTGGTGCATAACAACGATCCTTGCTGCACTCTTGGTTATGACACTCCCGGGGGATATTCTTAGGATAAATCTTATTTTCATTGCAAATAATTATGAAGGGTTTAAGAGTATATACTTCACAATGAAAACATTTTTATGATTATGGATTATATCCATAAATAGTTCAATTTATTTTAAGTGTTTTATAAGTATGGGATTATGTATTTTGATTCATAAAATCATCTAGTTTATGCCATTGTTTAGAAATGTCACCCAGTAGAAGGAATGAGAACTCCAGCAATG
The DNA here is from genome assembly GCA_963277665.1 of Viscum album. Classification (NCBI taxonomy): domain Eukaryota; kingdom Viridiplantae; phylum Streptophyta; class Magnoliopsida; order Santalales; family Viscaceae; genus Viscum; species Viscum album. The sequence goes on from OY728159.1 coordinate 1,873,368,993, forward strand.
CACATGATCCAAAGAGAAAGAAGGATCATATCTTTCATGGTCTGAAGCTATAATTTATAAGAGAAATAGTCTCCCATGTATTATCACCGTTTGAAGAAATAATATCATGGGTTGATAAGATAAGTAAAGTGTTTACTGAGTCCTATGTATTTGAAGGGAAGCAAGAGAAGAGAAGGATGTAAGAGATAAATATGGATAAAGGGATGAGGGAAAAAAATAATTTTCCCATATGTGATAACTGTGGGAAGAAACACCCTGGAACTTGCCTGAAAGGAATGAGAGTTTGTTATAAGTGTGGAAGAAAAGGGCACAATGTACATTACTGCAAGGGTAAGAAAATGGTTTCAAATGTACAATGCTTCATTTGCAAGGAGTTTGGACGCTACGCGAACCTTTTTACCAGTCATCAGACTATTCCGCAAATGATGCTATTGGATAATAATGAAGTTATGATACTACCACAGATGAAGAGGAATGCTTAAGGTTCTTGTGTTGATTATGTCATTTGAGTGTTGTATCAACAATGTACTTGTTATAATAATTATGGAGTATATAAGGATTTCACTGGAGTACTATTTCATTAAGGACTTAAGATTGTGTGGAACAAAGAAAAGTGACTCAATAGTAGGATAAATTTTTGGAAAATATATCGTTGAGAGAATGATAAACCATAATATAGTTCTGATACCGAGGTAGTGATTTTGTAATAATTCATGATTGATTTGGATAAATTATTTTTGATATTCTTGACTACCTTGAAATTGATTAAGTATTTGTATCTTCCATCATTTTTGGGGTTTAAAACCTTTTTTTATTGAAGGAGTATATCTATTATTCTTTAAGGAATAAGGGATCATGAATGTAATCAATAAGGTTTTATGGTAATTCTGGATGTTGTAGTGTTTTAAAAGAATACATGATGAAGGTGTTCACATGTTATTACGCGGAGAAAAGGATCTTTATTATGTTTACCTTCCTTATAAATTTTGGACTGAAGTATTTTGGATAGTTCTAGTTTGGATTATTTTGGAATGCCATAAAAGGACAACCCGGAGGTCGGACGGCAACCCGTCCGGTCCGGTAAGGCTGCGAGACTTGAACCCACCACCGAAGGGTGACAAGGGCGTATCACCTACCACTGACCCACATGATGTCCAGGATTAAATAATGTAGTTTTTTTAAATGATCTGGTAGATGAATTATAAAATCGTTTTTTTAGAACCCTATATGAATAGGATAGATATAATATATTTTTTATATTATCTTTTAGAGTGAAATATGAGTTTGTGGTAGAAATTAGTTAATGGATGGAACTCTACTTGTGAAGAATATATTTTTCTTCTTCTCTTATTCTAAGAAGAAATTAATTCGTATACTTTATTTAAGGAATCCTAAAACAAAAAATTTGTTATCCTAATACCCTATGTTTTGTTGAACCGATGGTATTTCAAATCATCATAGATAGATGAATTTAAGGACCTCAATTTTACAATTATTTGTGATTGATGACCTCAATCACTACCTATAAATATTTATGTTTTTCTTCCAATTATATGTCTATAATTTCCACCAATGTTCTCCTAATCAAGATCATAATTTGGTGGTGACCCTTTCATTTCTGTTTTCCTCATATTAAGACTAAATTTTAGTAACCCAATTTTTGATATGGGTTTTCCCACAAAGATATTTTCTATTTTCAACCTTTTATTTTTGAACAACAATTTTATATTGAGAGGATGCAATTATTTGATGGATGGGATAATGTAACACCCCAAGCTTCTACGATATTCTTCTCCTTGAATAATGTGATAGCGTGTGTTGTACGCAACACCGAGTTCTAACACACCATAACTAATCAAACTAGACATTATGAATATTAATAAGTACTTTTTTGAAATTATATATATTTTATATTTCAAAATGGACTTCATTTTTGGATTCATAATATCGAATTTAGCCTAAGGTGAAATTTTTGTACTTTTCGGATAACTTTAATATTTTGATGAATAGTGAAAATTACTATATTTTAATTAAAAACAAATTTTTCTAATCGAAATAATTTATATTGATAAATTATTAATTTGAGTGGTTTTAAAGTATATTTAAAATATTTTTTTACCATTTAATACAATTTTGGTCATTGGACATAATTTCACTATTAAACCGAACATAAACAAGTATCAATTTTTTGAGAGTTATTATATCTTAAAAACCCGCTTTTTTGTTTTGACTACTGGAATTAATTTTAAATTAATTTCTGCCACTTATGTGTTTTGAATTTAGAAAAATGGATTCTATATTTCTAATCAGGATGTTCAAATTTTGTAAATAGGTAACTTTTATTTTTAGAAATTTTGAATAATTATTGCGGTAAATATTTTATTTACCGTGGTTAAGGGTAAATCCGGTAAATAAGGGTTAAAAAATAATATTATAATAATACAAAATTAACCTAAAACGTGTCCTATCCTTATTGTTTGATACATGTTCGAACATGGGCATCTTTGGGTCGATTTTGGGACCCCATGGTGCCATTTGTATGTGATAGGGACAATTTATTTTAATTAAGTTAAAATGAATACAAAAATTACACAAGCATATATCTTTTAGAAAAACAATTGTTACATAGGGTTATATATGTTGGATTTTCGACTATAAATATTCCTCATATATCTAAAAAGATTCCATAAATAATGGTTTTTTGTTTATAATTTTTAATAATTAAATAATTTAATTTATTTATGAAACAATGATGATGCAGTAATTACCATAATAGTGAAAAATTAAAATAATTGATATTATAAATACCCAAATAAATATAATTTGTGACTTTTAATGACTTAAACAAATTTTCTAGGATAATATGAAATATTAGGATTGATTTAATTGACTTTTTCGAAGTAATCATCCTATTATATGTTTCAAAAAAATCAACTGTTGAATAGTGTCAAATTTGATATAAAAGAGTTTTTAAAACAAATATTATATTATTAATTGATATTAAATTCCTAAAAATCTAATGTTCGGCCAAGAGACTTATATCATGATAGGTGTATCAGTAATGGACCATTTGGGGGTCAGTTGGATGTATATATAGTATGTTTATTAACTATATAATATAAGAATACAAAGTGACATGGTAAATGTCCTACTAATTAACTAAGAGTTAAAACTAAATGATAAGGTTAATATAGTAACCCAAACCGGTATAAATTCTATTAATTGAATGATTTTAGACCTATCCCCACCTTAACATTTGAATAATCAAATTTGGAGCCATTAAAAACTGAATATGAATTTATTATAAATTAATATTTCTAGCTTTTCCAAAGGTGCCCCTCACCCCTCTTATAAAATGGAACTCCTCATTCTCTTTTATTCACACCTTCAAAGCCTTTTGGATCGGCAAAAATCTTCCCAAATACTCTCTCAACTCCCCTCACTACAACCTATAGGCCATAGTTTGATCAAAAATCCAACCTAAGGAGCCCTTTTGATCAAATCAAAAGGAAGAACCCGAAGAAGAGGTAATGATTTCACCACCCTTTCCCAAGTTCCTTTCTTCTTCCACTTCTTCCTTTGTTGTTACCATTGTAAAATAATAACTCCATTATCTTATATATAAATAGATGTTATTATAAATCTGGTACAACCATATTCAGTATTTTATCCACCCTTTGAATAACATGTCACCATACGTGCGTATGTACGGCTTACCGTCTCCACGTCGTGGTGTAATTGTTATTCAATATATTATTATTTTGATGGGTATAATAATGATGTGTAACTCATTTAAATAATAAATATAACATGATAATGATTCTGTATATATTATATACTATCCAATTATATATTATTTTATTATCAAAAGAATGATATTGTCGCTCGTGCGTACGTACAGACTACCGTCTCCATGAACGTGATGAGATTCATTCTCTATCGTATCCATTCAAGTATAATTCTCATTTTATGATTAATAATAGTATCTAAGGACTTTATATCATTCTGGATATGATTAAGATACAACCTATCCATTAAAAACATGGATTACGTAAAAAACATATAAAAGGAAACGTGTAAGTTAACACCCGAAATAATGATAATACTAAGATATTATTATCAAATCAATGTTAAAAGATCATATATGATATCATATTAATTTATATGATTATTGTATAATTTAATAACAATTATTTCACCATTATACAGGAGGTTAACCTACCTCAACAAAGGAAAATTACAAGGTAAGGGTTATTTCACAATCTTCTATTTATCCGAGGTTGTTTATACGTGATTCTCTACTGGGACCTATTTATCATCCACATCCATGTTTCTTAAAAATGTATTTAAAATCATTCTTACTATTTTAAAGACTATTGTATAAATTCATTTATACCCTTTTTGAATTTTATAAGTGTTTTATAAAAGAATCTTTCCATCATTTTCCAAACAAGGTCTTTTTTAACATTTTCGACAGAATTAAGGTAAGAATGTTTTTTTAACTTATACGGTGGGTGCGGCTATATTCCGCCGTTATAAAATTTTCAGAGCTTCCCTTAGAAGATTATATGTATATTTTCAAATTAAATGTTTTATTTTATAATTATGTAACTTTTAAATGATTTCAAAATAAATTTTTTTAGAATTTATTAAAGGTACTCTTTATCAAAATTAGAATTTTAAATATTTTTACAATTTATCTTTGTAAATATTTTTAATTAATGGCCATGTTTTCAAAATGCTTTTAAGGATTTATTTATATGGACATGAATGTTTTTAAATGATATTCCTTTTCAAAAGTTTCAATGTGGTATGGGACACATTGATCCAAAAATCTCTTTTAAATTACTTCCTTAATAAATGTGTGGCTTTTAAATGATTTCAAAAAAGAGATATTTCCCTAAAAAGAGTTTTGATTTCATCTATGTCAACATCCATTGATGGATTTTACTCTTATTTGAAGTTGATTTATTATGATACAAAACTTCTATATTGTATTGAAGGTTTTGTGATATGTTTGACTGTGGATGTGTAATTTTTATACCATTAAAGGTATATGGAAGAAGTATTTACATTTCATATGCTAGTTTTAATACGAATGTTTATGTTATGTTTAAACCTTTTCATATGGGAATGCATTGGACATAATATGTGACGGGTGGAGCCCGCTATAGCTCCTCGATGCATCGTTATGTCTAATGAGACAAACTAGTGTCTTGGCACAAGGAATTGACAAAATCTTATTTGTATTCTTGGCACGAGGCCTGGGATATGTGGTTATGATAGTCTGGCATTATTCATTCCATCATTATGAAAGTGGTAATTGATATTGCATGTGATTATTCGATTAGTATAATATCTATGTGAATAAGTAAATGGAATTATTTCATTTTATTTTTTCCATACTATGTTGAATTTCAAGTTTAAAAGAATTTTTTAAGTTATACATTACCTTAAAAGTTTATTCTTATTGATGAAATTTTCCACTATATTGTTATCCTTACAGGGCTTTTGAGCTCACCCCTTTTCTATGTTTTATTTTTCCCAGGATGTGAAGAAGTAATTTATGAATGACCTATAGGGATATTATGTCGGGATATGAATATGGGATAAGGAGACTATGTTTTTGTAGTAGTTTTTTTCACTTTATGATGAAATGTAAAACTTTATGAATATATCTAGTGTTTCCAAGGATACTAAACCAATCGGTCTTTCGCTATTTGATCTTTCTTGTGATCATGCCATTGTTATGTAATAATGCACCGACTCTAGGTAACTAGGGCCGAGGCGTTACAGATTAATACCCTATTTAATTGTTGGTGAAACCATATGGTAATATTAAAGAACGAGAAAAAATTAACTTAGCTAGGCCGTTGAGTATGATTTATATACAAGACCTATTATATTTTGGGATATACAATTTTTTACTTGATCTGATTTTAAGGTACAATGTTAAATCATTTACATTTTCTAGGGAATGTATTGAATGATTAATTTACCTTCATTGAGAAATTTACCATTCATTAGTTTTTTCCAATTGTTGGGATGCTCCATTCGAATGTTTTAAAAAACATAATATTTTAATTTCTTTTTAGGTATGAATTGTATATAAAATTGTTTAATAATTAATGTACACTATAGTAATCGTGTAGTTAACATCAGATTAATGAGTATGTATAAGGGTATTTAAATGTGAGAGAATAAATAGAAATCATGATTCACGAGGTATTTCATCAGTTTTTATATAGTGAAGATCAGTTTAATGAAATTATTTTTGATATTTAAATATTATAACCTAGAATATGTCATTGTTCTAATATGATAGTCAACTCTATTTTCTCTTCCTGAATTTTTTCATTGAGAATGAAAAGAACCAAGAGAAAAATAGACTGATTCCAAATATATGATGAGTGGAATATAATATTCTCAAGGAATCAACAATTTTTTTTATTGAGAGGTATTTTTTGAAATTGTAAAACAACTCCGAAAAATCCACTCCCAAATAGAAAAGATAGTCTCTTATTAATAATCATTGTTAAGGGTAATCACTTGATTACAAGGATTGTAAAAAACATCCAGATGTATGTACGCAATCCTTGGATAACACTAAAGTATTTGAGATAATTATGAGATAGATTATTTATAATAAACATGGTATTTTCGGGACCAAATTCAATGCCATAATGGCTATCCACAAAGCTACAAAACATTCCTTTGGAAAACATGAATTAAAATTTTATAGGGTTTATATTGAGTATATTTTTCTATAAAATGATGAATAAAATATCATGTTAAATTGTGTGATTAAAGAATTATTTATATATTAACCACCATGTTTTATACATAACATTATATAGTCTTCCTAAAGAAGGGTTTATAAAAACATTGCTTAACAGGATGATATGTGGAACTAATGATAATCAGGAAAAATGAAGTCACTCGATTGAAGTAAAATCCTTAGGGTAATATAAAATTAATTCCCTTTAAATATTAAATGGAAATTTAAATTTGTATATATAATGAATATAAGGCCCCAGCCTTAAACCTTACTATATCTTGGGTTATTACAAGATTACACATTGACGATCTTTTCGGGTTTAGAGTTTTAGAGAATTAGATCATAAAACTTGCATTACATTCCACATATAAACAAAGTGATTACATAAAGATAGTATTCTTCATTCCCATCAATAGAAACACATTTAAAATAAAACATGGATTATTTCTTGACACATCCTTGACTCTGTCATCTTATCTTGTACCTTTCCCTTGACCTGTGAAAAACATTTCAAAAACTTGGGATGAGCATAAAAGCTCAGTATGGGTTATAAAAAAAACATGGAAAGGAAACATGAGTTCATATATACATAAGAATGAAATCATACTTTACCCATAAAACATAGGCACTTTAACATACCTCATAAAATCATGAATAAATCATAGAAATCATAAGACATAAAGGTAACTTGAGGCATTCATAACATTCTTACGTAGGGAGTAACCCTCTTGGTTACGTTTGGAATACCCATCACAGTATATTCCGTAAATCGCTTCGGAGAAACCTTAAAGTTTCACTCCTTCACGTTACCCAATGCATTGGAGAGCTATAACGGGCTCACCCGCCCTTAGTTTATCACGGAACCACCCGTCTTCATAATAATGCCCAAGAACCATAACATAATCATATCACATAAAACATGCATAAAGGAAATATAAAATTTCCACATTTCAATAACGAGATATAAATACAACACATTGATATAAAAACATTATGAAAAACCATTTTCAATACCAAAATAAAAGTAAAACATGGTATTTATTTTTCTTTTAAAAAGAAGGTATGGCTTTTAGAGGAAGCCGAAACTCAAATAACGGTCACGATGGCGGAGAAGTCATTGTCGCCGCATACGTACGACAAAAGCATTCCCTTTTTTCATTTAGTAAACGCTTCGTATAAAAAAGATTCCTTTTGAATAAATGTAAAAGTCAAAGGGGTTTATACACCGTATAAAAGAAAGTTGTGTATAAAATAAAATATGCCTCAATGAAAGGAGATTGAGACGAAGTCCCATACCTCGTATCCGACTTGACCCGACCGTTCTTTAATCACCTGAATAATAAACATGAGTTAATCTATACTTGATTATGAATCTTTTTCAAGTTCATTATTCCTTTTATACCATGTTATGAACATCATGTAATCAGTTAAGTTAATAATGTTCATTTTGTCGGTATTTGGTTCTTAAGTCAAAAATAGACTTCTTACACTTACATGTTGTTAATTTGGTCAAAGGTTCACTATATCAAGAATGGTATTCATGATGTAGATATCATATATGTCATATATATCCAGTACATACATGCATTTATAATATTACATAATCATTTAGTGGTAAGAAATGAAATGCACCGTTCATGGAGACGGTAAGCCGTACATACGCATGAATGATACTTTCATTTCTATTTCATATTTTATAGAATGGAATCATAATGATATAAAGGTATATAATAATTCCAGTATAATATCATATATAATATCATTGACTTTATCCTTTACACATCCCACATATGGTATTAACGAATCAAATCACTTTCAGGGGGCGGTAGTCCGCACTTCCTAAAATGAAGATATCGTGTTTACCCATAATGGAAACCATAAAGGTATGCCAAAAATGAAAAAAACAGAAGATTAAGGAATATATAAACATATTATATATCATATATAAAAATAGTGACATCATAATGGCCACATTTGAAGGTGTTAAATGAGTATTGAACAATCATCGTTTCGGGAGGCAGAATTTCTCCATCCACAGAAACTGTATGTTCTTTAACCATTTGATGTAGTTGTGTGAGATTTTAGCTCAAATAAATATTATAAAAACATCCTTGTATATTGAAGATACTGGTTTTGTTACAAAATAAGTATATAAAAAGAGTTTAGGGGTTTGGAGAAGCAAAATAAAACAAATGAACATGAGAGAATGAATTACCTTTAAAAGTGTAACTCCTTTTGATTTGAGCCTAAAGGCTTCCGTTGAAAGGATTATTCCCAAAGGTAATCCTCTAGGATGAGGAGAGGGATATGGAGAGAGTAAATGGGCAGGGGTTGGCCGAGCCAAAGGCTTGATTAGTGTGTGAAATGAGGTAGAGGTGGGGGCCTTTTATAATAGGAGAGGAGGGGCACTTTTGGAAAGTAAAGAAATATTACTTTATTTGAAAATGTGTTTCGGTTTCAAATGGTCCCACATTGATATAATTCGTGGATAAGGTGATAAGGGTTCTAAATCCACTCATCCAATTGGTTTTGGCCATGTTTAGTTCATAGATTTTACATTATCTTTACATTTTATTTAAATCGTCAAATAATGATGTCATCGCTGCATCATTATTATGTCATAAATAATTTAATTTATTTAATGTCTAAAAATCATAAAAAAACTACTATGATGTAGGAAATCGTTTTAGATTTCCAATGACTATTTATAATCAAAAATATGATCTTTATAACCCCATGTAAAAATTGTTTTCGTAAAACATCTCTTGTTTGTGTCATTTTTACTTTAACATTTAATAAAAAGTTATTTATGTCATTTCCAAACCAAAGTGTCTCCATGGGGTCCCCAAGTTGTCCCATGGCTTGTCTTGGTCGGCCATGACACAACCAATAAGGTTGGGACATGTGTCTAGGTCATTTCCTATTATTAAAGCATTATTTATACCTTAAACTACACTAATTACCACTAATCGCGATTAAAAACTTAATAAGTTACTATTCACCAAAAAAATTATTTTAATCTCATTGAACCACATTTTACTTCTTAATGACAACCATGTATGTCGGATTTTCAAAATTCAATAAACATTATTGGTAAACTTTCATTTAACTGAAAAATCAGTTTGCTTGATTACCACTTAGTGGTTTCACTATTCATCAAAAATTGAAGTTTTTCAGAAAATTACCAAAAATTCACCATAAGCTATATTTGATATTCCGAATTCAAAAATGAAGTCTATTTTACAAAATTCAAAACATATATGTCACATTAATTAATTCAATAATTAATTCCCGCTGCCAGAGCAAATAGCGTGTTTTTACAAAATAATAAGTATCAAAAGATTGACACCAGTTTAAGTCTAATTTCAAAGTGAAATTGATTCCAATGACCACCATTGGATAAAATGGTAAAAATATATTCTAATTTCACTTCAAAACCAATTAAAAACATAATCTAATCATATAAATAAATTAGATTAAAAAGCAGTTTTGAAGTAAAATGTAGTATTTTTCACTATTCATTAAAAAATGAACATTATCAGAAAAATACCAAAAATTCACACAAGGTAAATTTTGATGTCCCAATCATAAAGAATAAGTTTATTTTGTCAAACATAGTTTATAAAATTTTCAAAATATAGATTCAAAAATGGTTTTCCATCAAAAGGCAGTAAAACAATATTTTAAGAATATTAGTGTATTCCATGCATAAGATTGTATTTATTTTCATTTTAAGCCTCTACGACACTATCTTAATCATTAATAGACATAGATAAAAATATCTATTATTCATTACTTACTTGGGAAGTTTCATCCTTCCCCCCTTTAGAAAATTGTGTCCCTGCAATTTATTTACTTATCGAATAAATGGGGGTACTTATCCCTCATTGCATTTTCAGATTCCCATGTTGCCTCTTCAATCATGTGGTTTTTCCACAAAACCTTTACCTGATGAATCACCTTATTCCGTAACACTTGCTCCTTGTGGTCAAGAATCTGGACCGGTTGTTCCTCATAAGTTAGGTTCTCTTCCAGCTGAACTACCTCTGGACTCAAAACATGAGATGGATCTGGCATATACTTTCTCAACATTGAAACGTGAAAAACATTGTGTACCTGAGATAAACTCGGAGGTAAAGCCACTCGGTATGCAACTGATCCAACTCACTCCCGAATTTCGTATGGTCCAACAAACCTTGGACTCAGCTTTCCTTTCTTACCAAATCCCATCACGCTTTTCCAAGGAGAAACCTTGAGAAAAACATGATCACCTACCTCGAAAGATAGATCCTTCCTCCGGTTATCCGCATAACTCTTCTGCCTGCTCTGAGCTGTTCTCATGTGTTTCTGAATCAGCTGAACTTTTTCTGCCATCTCTTCTACCAATTCTGGTCCCATCATCATCCTTTCACCCACTTCATCCCAGAAAGCTGGAGTTCGACACCGCTTCCCATATATTGCCTGAAATGGTGCCATCTGTATACTAGAATGGAAACTGTTATTATATGAAAACTCAACCAAAGAAAGATGTTGGTCCCAACTTCCCTGATAATACATAGAACAAGCTCGTATCATATCCTCCAATGTCTGAATTGTTCGTTCTGACTGCCCATCTAATTGAGGATGAAAAGCTGTACTAAAATTTAATTCAGTACCCAACGACTTCTGAAGGCCTTTCCAAAAGATAGAAGTAAACCTGGGATCACAATCCGATACAATGGGGAGAGGAACTCCATGTAACCTGACTATCTCTTTAAGATACAAACGGGAATCTTGATCAAGAGAGAAAGTATCTCGTATAGCAAGGAAATGAGCAGATTTTGTCAAGCGATCAACAATAACCTAGATTTCATTATTACCTCGAGATGTCTTTGGTAATCCAACAACAATGTCCATGGATATATTCTCCCATTTCCACTCTGGCACTGGTAAAGGCCGAAGCATCCCTTTCGGTAACTGCCACTCTGATTTAACCTGCTGACAAGTCAAACACTTCACAGTAAAATCAGCAATATCTCTTTTCATTCCATCCCACCAGTAATACTCCCGCAGATCTCTACACATCTTAGTACTGCCCGGATGAACTGAAAACGGAGAACTATGAGCTTCACATAACAATTCTCTATTCAAATGTGAATCACAAGGCACACTCAATCTCTTTCCAAATCTAAAAACACAATCACTATCAATGTTGAATTCGGGCAACTTACCTTTCTGAACCAGCTCTACCTTTTTCTGCAACTCAATGTCTTCCTTCTGTGCTTGCTTGATTCTATCTGATAGAGAAGATCTCACTGATACCTGAAACAAAACGGAAGGACTTCCTGTACCAACAACTTCTATGCCAAAGTTCATCAAATCGTTAACCAAAGGATCATGTTCCAACCGCAACATTGTTAATGAAGCATTACTTTTTCGATTCAAAGCATCAGCCACTTTATTTGCTTTTCCCGGATGGTAATGAATTGTACAATCATAATTCTTGATTAATTCTAGCCATCTCCTCTGTCTCATGTTTAACTCTTTCTGAGTGAATATATACTTTAAACTTTTGTGATCAGTATATATTTCACACTTTACTCCATACAAATGATTCCCCCAAATTTTTAAAGCAAAAACAACAGCAGCTAATTCCAAATCATGTGTAGGGTAATTTACCTCATGAGTTTTCAACTGTCGTGAAGCATAAGCAATTACCTGATCATTCTACATTAGGACGCAACCAAGTCCTTTCAATGAATCATCACTGTATATAACAAACTCACCATTCCTGGAAGGTAGTGCCAAAACTGGAGTATTCACCAATCTTCTTTTCAATTCCTGAAAACAATTATCACATTATTTTGTCCAGATAAACTTAACACCCTTCCGAGTTAGCTTAGTCATTGGACTAGATAACCATGCAAAATTTCTAACAAACCTTCGGAAATATCCCGCCAAACCAAGGAAGCTACGAAACTCGGTTACATTTGTGGGTCTTGGCCATTCTTCCACAACTTTTGTTTTTGCAGGATCAACAGTTATTCAATCTTTAGAAACAATGTGACCAAGGAAAGAAATTTGTTGCAACCAAAACTCACACTTGCTGAATTTCCCATACAATTTCTTTTATTTTAAGGTTTGCAAGATAACCCTTAAATGTTTTTCATGCTCCTCTTTAATTTTAGAAAACACCAAAATATCATAAAAAAAAACCACCACAAACTTATCCAAGAACTCATGGAAAATTATATTCATTAAGTCCATGAATACAACAGGTGCATTGATTAGCCCAAAAGGCATTACTACAAATTCATAATGGCCATATCTCATACGGAACGTGGTCTTTGGAATATCTTCCTCCTTTACCTTCAGCTGATGGTACCCCGATCTCAAGTCAATCTTTGAAAAAAACTGAGCTCCCTGGAGCTGATCAAACAAATCATCGATATGAGGCAAAGGATATTTGTTCTTAACAGTGATATTATTCAAGGCTCTATAATCAATGAAAAGTCTCATAGAACCATCTTTCTTTTTAACAAATAAAACAGGAGCACCCCATGGTGATGTGCTAGGTCTAATGAAACCTTTCTCTAATAAATCTTGCAATTGCTCCATCAACTCTAAAAGTTCAATTTGAGCCATTCAATAAGGAGGTTTTGAAATTGGCTTAGCATCAGGAACTAAGTCAACAGTAAACTCAACTTCCCGATCTAGTATTATTACAGGCAACTCATCAGGAAAAACATCAGGATACTCATTTACCACTGGCACATCATTAATCTGAACAGTTCCTTTATTTTCAACGACGTGTGCAATGTAACATTCATTTCCATATTTTACAAGTTTCTCGGCCTCTAGATATGTTATCAAAAGTAAGGGTTCATTCTTGTAAACAAACTGAAAGTATTTCTGAAAAGAAACTTCTTTAGCTCTACAGTCAATCTTAGCATGGTAAATATAGATCCAATCCATACCCAGGATAACGTCAAACTCTACTAGAGGTAGAACAATAAGGATTGCAAGTAGGTTCTTTCCACAGATAAGGATAGGAAAATTCTTATAAATTCTTTTTGCCTCAACATTTCCCCCAGGTGTTTTTACCAAAAGTTCTGGAGTCATTTCTTGAGATGGTATTCCCATTTTACTAGAAAATGTTTCAGAAAAGAAAGAATGTGTAGACCCTGAATCAAACAACACACTGGCATAATCTGAAAAAACAAACAAAGTACCTGATACCACTTCATTTGATGGCCCGACATCTTCTGAAGTAGTTTCAAAGGATTTCACCACCCCTTTCTGCTTGTAGTCTAACTGCTTCCCATCACTCAAGGTCTTTTTCGGACACTCGTTTGCATAGTGACCCATCTCATTGCACTTATAACATTTCACTAACTATAAATCAAATTTGTTCTTACCATCACCTTGATCCTTTTCAGTGCAATCACGATCCTTATGTCCCATCTTACCACATCGGTAGCACTTTCCAGAATTCAGAAGACATTCCCCAGCATGCCTTTTTCCACATCTATCACAAACTGGAAACTTAGTTCTCTTACCATCAGACTTTTTTGAAGAATTCTTTCCTTTCCCCTGCCACCTCGGCCTCTTCTAATGCTGGTTGTTATAGAACACTTGGTCGTCGGAAAACTCTATTTCCACCTTCTCAGCACATCGAACAAGCTTTTCATAACTTTTAAACTCACGAGAAGCTAATGCCCTTCGATACTTTGGCTTTAATCCTGAGTAAAAACGATTGATTTTACTATCAAGGTCCCGGATAAAATTTGGAGCATACCTTACCAATCGAGTGAACCTTTCTTCATAGGCAGCCACTGAGTCTTCCTCTTGCCTCAATTCCAAGAATTGATTTTCCATCCTAAGTCGAACTACCTTAGGAAAATACTTCTCAAGAAACATACCTTTGAATTCATCCCAGTCAAGAGCATCAATCTCAATGGTGTCCCTGATATTTTTAACCATAGACCACCACTAATCTGTTTCACCCTCCAAACGGTAAATAACAAGACTAACCTTTTGATTGTCTGAACACCCCATGACATCAAAAATATTCTCCAGTGCTTTAATCCACCCTTCAGCTAGCACAGGGTCAGATGATCATCTGAATTATGGTGGATGTTGCCTCATGAAATGTTCCACCACTGACATGTTCCCCTGCGGTTGATCTGGCTGATCTCGTGCATGGATACCACCACCATTTATTGCTTGAGTCAACTGTGCCATCACTGCAACAAACTGTTCAGTTCTAATTCCGACCATTTCTGGATGCTGATTCGGAAGGTTATTTCCTTCTGTATGCCCTCCTAGCACTACTTCCCTGTTTCCTCTACGGAAAACCATTCTGAACAAACATGTCTTAGATGAAGAAACATGGTAATCTTCAAATGCTATATCATTTCAAAGATTTTTTTTGGATAATCATTTAATAGAATTCTAACTCCTAAAGTTATCTAAACCGACCTTTTATACCAACTATAAGGCCCCAGCCTTAAACCTTACTAAATCTTGGGTTATTACAAGATTACATATTGAGGATCTTTTCGGGTTTAGAGTTTTAGAGAATTAGATCATAAAACATGCATTACATTCCACATATAAACAAAGTGGTTACATAAAGATAGTATTCTTCATTCCCATCAATGGAAACACATTTAAAATAAAACATGGATTATTTCTTGACACATCCTTGACTCTATCATATTATCTTGTACCTTTACCTTGACCTGTGAAAAACATTTCAAAAACTTGGGATGAGCATAAAAGCTCAGTATGGGTTATAAAAAAAACATGGAAAGGAAACATGAGTTCATATATACATAAGAATGAAATCATACTTTACCCATAAAACATAGGCACTTTAACATACCTCATAAAATCATGAATAAATCATAGAAATCATAAGACATAAAGGTAACTTGAGGCATTCATAACATTCTTACGTAGGGAGTAACCCTCTTGGTTACGTTTGGAATACCCATCACAATATATTCCCTAAATCTCTTCGGAGAAACCTTAACGTTTCACTCCTTCACGTTACCCAATGCATTGGAGAGCTATAACGGGCTCACCCGCCCTTAGTTTATCACGGAACCACCCGTCTTCATAATAATGCCCAAGAACCATAACATAATCATATCACATAAAACATGCATAAAGGAAATATAAAATTTCCACATTTCAATCACGAGATATCAATACAACACATTGATATAAAAACATTATGAAAAACCATTTTCAATACCAAAATAAAATTAAAACATGGTATTTATTTTTCTTTTAAAAAGAAGGTATGGCTTGTAGAGGAAGCCGAAACTCAAATAACGGTCACGATGGCGGAGAAGTCGTTGTCGCCGCATACGTACGAAAAAAACATTCCCTTTTGTCATTTAGTAAACGCTTCGTATAAAAAATATTCCTTTTGAATAAACGTAAAAGTCAAAGGGGTTTATACACCGTATAAAAGAAAGTTGTGTATAAAATAAAATATGCCTCAATGAAAGGAGATTGAGACGAAGTCCCATACCTCGTATCCGACTTGACCCGACCATTCTTTAATCTCCTGAATAATAAACTTGAGTTAATCTATACTTGCTTATGAATCTTTTTCATGTTCATTATTCCTTTTATACCATGTTATGAACATCATGTAATCAGTTAAGTTAATAATGTTCATTTTGTCGGTATTTGGTTCTTAAGTCAAAAATTGACTTCTTACACTTACATGTTGTTAATTTGGTCAAAGGTTCATTACATCCAGAATGGTATTCATGATGTAGATATCATATATGCCATATATATCCAGTACATACATGCATTTATAATATTACATAATCATTTAGAGGTAAGAAATGAAATGCACCGTTCATGGAGACGGTAAGCCGTACGTACGCATGAACGCTACTTTCATTTCTATATCGTATTTTATAGAATGGAATCATAATGATATAAAGGTATATTATAATTCCAGTATAATATCATATATAATATCATTGACTTTATCCTTTACACATCCAACATATGGTATTAACGAATCAAATCACGTTCAGGGGGCGGTAGTCCGCACTTCCTAAAATGAAGATATCGTGTTTACCCATAATGGAAACCATAAAGGTATGCCAAAAATGAAAAAAAAACAGAAGCTTAAGGAAAACATAAACATATTATATATCATATATAAAAATAGTGACATCATAATGGCCACCTTTGAAGGTGTTAAATGAGTATTGAACAATCATCGTTTCGGGAGGCAGAATTTCACCATCCACGGAAACCATATGTTCTTTAACCATTTGATGTAGTTGTGTGAGAGTGTAGCTCAAATAAATATTATAAAAACATCCTTGTATATTGAAGATACTGGTTTTGTTACAAAATAAGTAAATAAAAAGAGTTTAGGGGGTTGGAGAAGCAAAATAAAACAAATGAACATGAGAGAATGAATTACCGTTAAAAGTGTAACTCCTTTTGATTTGAGCCTAAAGGCTTCCTTTGAAAGGATTATGCCCAAAGGGAATCCTCTAGGATGAGGAGAGGGATATGGAGAGAGTAAATGGGCAAGGGTTGGCCGATCAAAAGTCTTGAGTAGTGTGTGAAATGAGGTAGAGGTGGGGGCCTTTTATAAGAGGAGAGGAGGGGCACTTTTGGAATGTAAAGAAATATTACATTATTTGAAAATGTGTTTCTGTTTCAAAAGGTCCCAAATTGATATAATTCGTGGATAAGGTGATAAGGGTTCGAAATCCACTCATCCAATTGGTTTTTTCCATGTGTAGTTTATAGATTTTACATTATCTTTCCATTTTATTTAAATCGTCAAATAATGATGTCATCGCTGCATCATTATTATGTCATAAATAATTTAATTTATTTAATGTCTAAAAATCATAAAAAACTACTATGATGTAGGAAATATTTTTAGCTTTCCAATGAATATATATAATCAAAAATCTGATCTTTATAACCCCATGTAAAAATTGTTTTCGTAAAACATTTCTTGTTTGTGTCATTTTTACATTAACATTTAATAAAAAGTTATTTATGTCATTTCCAAACAAAAGTGTCTCCATGGGGTCCCCAAGTTGGCCCATGGCTTGTCTTGGTCGTCCATGACACAACCAATAAGGTTGGGACATGTTTCTAGGTCATTTCCTATTATTAAAGCATTATATATACCTTAAACTACACTATTTACCACTAATCGCGATTAAAAACTTAATAAGTTACTATTCACCAAAAAATTATTTTAATCTCATTGAACCACATTTTACTTCTTAATTACAACCATGTATGTCGGATTTTCAAAATTCAATAAACATTAGTGGTAAACTTTCATTTAACTGAAAAATCAGTTTGCTTGATTACCACTTAGTGGTTTCACTATTCATAAAAAATTGATGTTTTTCAGAAAATTACGAAAAAATTCACCCTAAGCTATATTTGATATTCCGAATTCAAAAATGAAGTCTACATTACAAAATTCAAATCATATAAGTCACATTAATTAATTCAATAATTAATTCCCGCTGCCAGAGCAAATACCGTGTTTTTACAAAATAATAAGTATCAAATGATTGACACCAGTTTAAGTCTAATTTCAAAGTGAAATTGATTCCAATGACCACCATTGGATAAAATGGTAAAAATATATTCTAATTTCACTTCAAAACCAATTCAAAACATAATCTAATCATATAAATAAATTAGATTAAAAAGCAGTTTTGATGTAAAATGCAGTATTTTTCACTATTCATTAAAAATGAACATTGTCAGAAAAATACCAAAAATTCACACAAGGTAAATTTTGATGTCCCAATCATAAATAATAAGTTTATTTTGACAAACATAGTTTCTAAAATTGTCAAAATATAGATTCAAAAATGGTTTTCCATCAAAAGGCAGTAAAACAATATTTTAAGAATATTAGTGTATTTCATGCATAAGATTGTATTTATTTTCATTTTAAGCCTCTACGACACTATCATAATCATTAGTAGACATAGATAAAAATATCTATTATTCATTACATACTTGGGATGTTACAATTAATATACATACCATAGGTATATTCTTGATAGTAGGTGGTCATAAAAATTTTGAATTTTGTAATTAGGAATGGGAAATCATCCTAAAAATGCCAGTTATGATCCATGAAATCCCTGATGACATGGCTCTATCTTACTTCCCAACGTTTATAAATATTTTGGACAACTAATTTGGGTATTGGTCCTCCCAAATGAAAAACAAATGAAAGCCTTTTCAACCATATCTTCATCCTTAGTAGCATGATCCAGATGCATTTTCCTAGATAGTTACATATAAACATGATGTTGTATAGGTAATCCCAGGTGATGAGTGTATATGTCGGGATATATACAATGAATATATATATAATTTAAAGAAAATATTTCATCATTATACTTAATATAAAATATAAATATCATGTTATTTGGTAGGCATGCAGTCTCTAATTAATATAGGTTGTGGTTCTTCCCTTATAATCAAATTCACCTGTCTGATATTTTCAATAGTAGTAAATAGAAATTCCTAAAATTATATAGGAGAATCTTTGAAATAATAATCATTATAAACTTTTTTTATTCAATATAAATGTGATAAGATGATGATGAAAAGCTTTATGGATTGAGAGACAAGACATGGTAATGTTTTTCCTCTATAAGTGAAGGAGAATCGTCTCTCGGTTATGAGAGTACAAGGGTATGAGAATCATGATTTTTGATATTTTGGGAATACTCTCCATCATATCTAACTTCTATAATCATGGTATAGGTGGGAGAGATGTAAAACAAATTTGCACTATAGGATGACATGATAGAATTTCAATATTTTATAAATGATGATGAGGTATCTACATATTTTTAAAACACTATTTTGAAGAAATTACCATCAAGAAATTTTTTCATATGGTCTCCTTCCTCAAATATATTATTGATAGTAGAAGAGGTGATGATATCCCTACATTTAAAATATGATTTTGTATAATTTTTATCTTACACCACTGATAAGCTAGAATTTTTATGTTCTAAGGATACCAATACATGGGAATCATTATTAAAGGAATTTAATGAATTTTCAACTTATTCTACATTATCATGAGGGGTTGAAAATGTGTTTGAATCCTAAAATCCTTGGATTGTGAGAACATATTATTTTATCACTATTTTTTATGGATCCTCTGTTCCTTCCTCACTATGATGTTAGGACTTTGTTAGATTCGTTGGATGAAGAGGGAAATTCCAACATAGCCTTTTTTATTTACAAATTATGTCTCACTTATGCATATTTTGATTCAAATAGATTAACTGATATTATAAATATCATGGATTATATAACTAAATATGATCTTCTAACCTCAATGTGATTAATATTTAATAGAAATTCATTATTGAGTTCATCAAATGTGATAAAATGGGATATTTCCATTATATTTTGAGCTGTGACTTGAGAGAAATCATTAATCGTTGGTTATTTTCCATATGTCTTGAAAAAACCTAAATCAATGCACTAAGACATTCAATATTCAAATGTCATTGTTTTAAAATATAGGGTACCGGGTACTCCATCAATAATGTATTTGAGTCACTGATTATTTGATGAGTGAAATTATCCATGCTATGTAACAAATGGTCTTCTTAATAGGACATTTAATGCTATATCATATCACATAATCATTCATTAAAATTTATAGATGAGATTTTATAAATGAATAAATAATATTGATTCATATAAGAGGATTATATTCCCTCTCTTTATACCCTCGAATCATCAATGTTGAGGGATATAAATTAATCTCAATTTGACCCATGTGTCAGACTTTTCATACTGGAATGATATTATTCCTCGATCAATTTTTGATCAATACCTAACGAATTTTGATGCATCCAATTTTTATCACTCATAAAAGGGTTTTTTGATACTGTTTATAGTGACATGGTTATCACGTTTTATGAATAATATGTCTTTTGTGAATTATAGATAATGATTGTCTACAAGACACCACTTAATAGAATTGACATAAAATTTATACCTTCAACGAATCAAAAGGGCTTGTACAAGTTCTACATGGATTTTTTTTGAAAAGTTGAGCCAAACCAGAAATGGGAATTTTTTAGAATGAAATCTATAAATTTAATTATCTCTCATTTCTATATTTGATTCCTACATTTTCTATCGTCAATATTATCATAATCATGGTATGTAGTATTTATAGTAATATAAAAAACTATATCAAATTTGAGTTAGGGGATATTTTCATCACTTGTGAGTTGGATTGATCCTTCCTTCCCACATTCTGATGCAAACTTGGTGACTATTTATTTTCAAATCAGTATTCCAAATTGACTAAATGGGATCATTCCTTTCATTACATTGATGGAGGATGGTTCTCTGACTGGACCTATGATGTTTATGTATTCAGTTTTTTGTAGCATATATTTTTTCTATGCGGTTATGGATTGGATGTTGATATATCTGTTTACAATGTATTTCTCAACCAAATTGGTCACATAAACTATAAATGCATGGCCAAAAATTCCTCTAGAATGGTAGATGGACTTCTGGGTCACATGGAATCAATATCACCTCATCATATGCTAGAGACTACTGAATATCATCGAGGGTCTAATGAGGTGATTACTTTGAGACTACACACTCATATCATAGTGGAACAATGGGTTATCAAATAACAAATAAAAAAACCAATTGAAGTAGTAATAAATGAATGAAATAGTATTGAAATAATAATATTAATAGATTATAAAAATATTGTCAACACTGAAACTCAATAATGCTTGAATGTTTATATGATGTTACATGCACTTAAATAATAGATATATAGTATGAAATGAATTGAAGTACAATAAATAAATAATCAAATGACGGAAAATCATAGAAGGGGATCTCCCTGGGAATTTGTTCAGTTAATAAGGTTTCAATATGACTTTTCCATTACTTCATATTTTGAGAATCAAAAATTCACTATGTTAAGGGAAAATGTATTTTATCTTTATAAGGAAAATTTTCCTTCCTTAAGGAAATTTTCCTTCCTCAATTAAATTTTATCCTTTCCTAGTTTTTCTTTTATATGGATATTTTCATTTCCTATGTAAATTTTTCCTTACCATGTTTTCATTATACATATAATATTCTAACTCATTTTACTTCTAAGTATAAAATTAGGATTTTTATCTAAACCCTTGAAATTCTATAAATACATAGACATAGAGAATTCTTTTTTCAGGATCTGAATTCATGTTCAGAATTCGCTAAGTCAGACTCTGAATTCTCTGAATTCAGAATCCATAATATTTGAATTTAAACTCTAACCATTCACAATTCAAACTCTAAATTATTATTAATTCAGACTCCAGAGGTTCAGAGTTCAGACTCCGAAATTTCTATCTTCAGACTCTGAATTCTTATGAATTAAGACTCCGATCATTCTATGTTGAGACCCCGAATTCATATGAATCCAGGCTCTGAATTTCCATAGAGTTACGATTATGGAATTCAATAGAATTTAGGGTCTGAATTCATCACAAAATAGAATCCAAATAGTCATGTATTATTGACAATGAATGGTTCTTGGTTAGACTCTGAACATTTATTTATTCCTTACATTCTGAAAAATGGTTTTTGTTAAGAAACCATATTTTTGCTTACTATTTTTTGAGTTATAAAATGATGTTGTTCATTTTGTTACTAACTAAATGTTTTTTGAGTGATACGTGTACAAGTCCCTCTAAAATTAAAGGAAAAATATGATCGTTGGAGGATGGAGTCGACCATTGAAGATGTGCCTATAAATAGAAGCTCATTTGAATGAGCTCACAAAAAATTTGATCAATCTATAGATTACATGCTGCTGATGTGGTTTCTAGAGAGAGAGACTTTATTTCATTGAGTGTGTTGAACATCTTGTTCAGAATTGCTTTGGGTGACTTCGAATGTTGTTGAGTACATTCAAGGGCTTCCGAAGATAGGAAGATAGAGGTTCTGACTAGCTTGATGGTTGAGGGCTTGTGGGGTTAGCAAAACAGAGTCTGTTATTCATATCGAGGAATTACCATGGTGTGGGTAAGAAATACTTTCTTGAAATAATAAATCAATGGACCATTATCCACACTTGTTGGATACCCTTCTCTTTGGGTTAAAATATTTACTACTTGTATCTTGTATTATTTCATGTTTTCCATTGTATTTTGGTTATTGAGGAAAGTAAAACTGTTTTAATCTTTCTTCTACTTGTACCGTGATTAGTGGGATTCAATACGCTTTATGGTAAAATCATTATCTTTGTAAAATTTTCTAATGTATCATTTCTGGAACCATATTTCTGGAATATAGAGAATTTGTTTAACTAAGAGTCTTTGTGAATTTACCTTGTTTAACTATGTTAAACATTACCATCATTAAATGTTCTTTAGAGTTTTTCTAATGTATACAATTCACCTCTCTTGTATATTGAGCATCTACATCATTATATTGCTACTACAATCAGTATCATGTCGATCCTATAGTTTTTATCAGAGAAGGACTCTGAAATAATTATATTCACATATATGTTTTATTTCACATGATTTTAATTGTTCTATATATTCCTTTCTTAGGATATTTTAATCCTTGGTTACAAACTTTTATTACTGAGAAGTTTGTATAAAACGATTTTATTTAAGATGTCAGGATTGGATGTTTGTTCCATAGACAATTTAAATCCTACGTGAGCACATATTTTTTTTATTAGAATGACTACGAATATTGGAGATATTGTATGAATACTTTAGTTATTAACACTGGAGTGGACAACATTGTTATGCTTATTGGAGATTTCATGATTTTTTATAAGGAAGTCAGAACATTTACTAATCAGGATAAGTCAGAATACTATCTTAACTATATGGTACAGAATACATTGTTGTGTTCCATGACCAGCAATATATATAGCCAGATTTCTTCCTGTGAAGCTGCAAATTGTATTTGCTAGAAGCTTAAAGCTACACATTTTGGTACATCCAATGTTATTGAAACTATAAGAGTTATGCTTAGAGATGAGTACCATAGTATTTTATCTCCTTATGGAGAACCTATATGTAAGTTACAACAAAGATTTATGACTATTTTCAATATCTTACATTCCATTGGTGAAAAAGGTTAGGACGATGACGCACTTGTAGACTAGATTATAGACATCCTGCCTAATGAGTGGGAATCCAAGAGAAAAGCTATAGATGAGTATAAGAAAATTACACTGATCACTCTTGATGAAATTTTGGGAACACTTCATCAACATGATACTAGAATGAAGATATATGATGATAATGTTAAGAATAATAATGGTAATGTAAGTGTTTCTTTTACCACTACTTCAAATCATATGAAAGCCAAGACTCCTGAGAGGGTTACTAGATCTAAATCTAATAAGGTTGTTATACAGTCTTAATCTAGTGAATGTGAGAATTCTGAGAATTAACTAGCTAAACTTTCTCGAAGGATGAACAAGATACTTGGGAAGAATGAATTTCAGTATAAATACATGAATAAAGAACGAAAGGATAAGAAATACTCTATAGTCACTTGTTATGAATTAAAAAGAGCTGGATATATAAGACCTGATTTTCCTATGCATAAGAGAAAGGAAAGAAATGAAAAGCATTTAGAGAGGAATATAAAAATGTTCTACAAAGCGAAAGCTATGAATTTTTTGAAATCTAATGACACCTGGAGTGCCAGTGAGATTACGAATCTTATAGATAGGAGAATCTCGGTTTATTAGCCAGATTCCCTATTGAAAATCATTGTTTAATGGAAAAGTTACACAATGGGGAATCATTAACCAATGTATCCTTGAATGATAATTATAGTCATAGTAAATACTATGAATCATTGGATGAAGAATCTAATTCTAATGAAGATAATAATTTACCAACCTATGAAAAAGTTGTTAGGTTTGCTAAGCTTCTTGAGAATGATAATTCTAAAGTCACGAAATAACGTAAAAAAGAAAATTCTAGGATTTATATTATTACTAAGTAAATATTAGATATTTATAATGATATTGATAAGAAAACCATTAATTTTGAATGTATTTCAAAAAACAATGATGACATTAATTCTGAGATGGACAAACTTTCTGAGGATATTAAAAAAGTAATTACTAAAAAGAATGATTTTGAGCCTTACTCTAGTGCTAAAACGGATGTCTTCTAAGATAAGAACTTGGTTATTAGATTAAAGTCACAAATATTTTCCTTGATGAAGTGTTTGCAAAACATTACCTTAGGTAAGTAAATTTTTTATAGGATGTATTCTCTAATTCAACCTCTAAGGAATAATTTTGGATTTGGTTATACTAGTTCAAAACCGATTTTTAGTAATAATTATTTTGTTCCTCAATGTGCTAAAATCTACACTCAGTGTCATTGTGGTGGGAAATGGGAAAAAATTGTTCTTATAAAAAACTCATACTTTAGGTTTTCATAATTCGTATTTTTCTATAAAAATGAGGATACATAAAATGTTGGTTTTTGATGTTTATAGATCCATGAATGATTGGGTTATGAAAGTATAGAACTCTTATTTTTAGGAAATTAAAGATAATACAAACTAAAACACATTGTACATGGATAGTGGATGTTCCTGACATATGACTTGTAGAAAAAACTTCTTTGAAAATATTATAAACATAAAAGGAGGAAAAGTAAATTTCGGAGATAATGCTATGGGAGAAATTATTAGTATATGTAACTATTTATTCTTGGAAGAACTTTGATTTCAAATGTGTTATTTTTTAAAAGTCTTAAGCACAACCTCATTATAATAATACAATTATGTGATTATGGTTACCTTGTGAATTTTAGGAATGACAAGTGTTTAGTACAAAATTACAAGGAAGAGTTTATCCTTTCCGCCCTTGGGAAAGAGAATGATTACACACTAATCATAGAATACCATAGTAGCCATGACCTACCTTCCCGTAGTGAAATTGAATATCATTATTGGTTTTGGCATAGAGGGTTAGGACACTATAACCTTAGAAACCTATGAAAACTCTCTAAGAAAAGACATGATAAAGATAAACTAGAGCTTAGAATTGTTTCTTCAAAAGATTGTGATACATGGCAATGTGGAAATCAGCATAAATCATGTTTTAAATCAGTTTCTGATGTCTCATCCACTGATGCATTACAGTTAGTGCATATGTATATTTTTGGTGCAACACAAACTGGAAGCATTGGAAGAAATTATTATTTATTTTTCATAGATGATGACTACAATAGATTTACATGGGTTTATGTTCTAGAAAATAAATATAATGGTTTTTCTTAACTCAAATGTTTTGGAGACGAAGTTAAAAATGATAAAAACATTCATTTGATAACTATTTGTAGTGAACATGGTGGAGAATTTCAAAATTCGAACTTTGAAAAAAAATTATTAGAAAAGGCATTACTCGTAACTTATCAGCACCCATAACACCTCAAAAAATGGTGTTGTTGAATGATGGAATTGAATTTTTCAAGAGGTAATAAGAACCATGTTGACTGAATATTTGGTAACCAATAATTATTGGGATGAAGCTGTAAGTACTGTTTTTATACTAGAAATCTTGTTTTGTTTAGGACTTTTCCTAATAAAACTAATTATGAGTTATGGAATTGTAGTAAACCTAGAATTTCAAACTGCATGGTTTTTGGTTTCAACATATACATCCTGAATACTAATGATAATCTACTCAAATTCGAACCAAAATCTGATGAAGGAATTTTCTTAGGCCACTCCACATCTTTTATGGATTATAGTGTTCTCAATAAAAATTTCTATACTGTTGAAGAAACAATACATGACAAATTTTATGAAACTAGTCCTTTGGTTTTTAAACAACCTCAACCTACATCTTTGGATGTGTTTTCAAAAACTGATTATCAACCTTTGTGATAAGATCCTTCTGATAAGGAAAATGTTTCATGAGAATATTTTTGGAATCATTTACCCAAAAAGACATCCTACCCAATATTGATGAATAGGTTTTAAAAAATCCAAATCAGATGTTTCAAAAGAATCATCCCATTGATATTATCATTGGTGATGTTAATCAAACTTTAGGGACTAGAAGTTCCTTAAGAAATGAATTAGAACATGTAGTTTAATTTTTCCAATTAGAACAAAAAAAGAACTGAAGAATCTTTTGGTGATGATGATAGGATAAAATCTATGCAATATGAGATAAATTAATTCGAAAGGAATAAAGTATGTACCTTGGTTGAATTACATAAGGAACCTTCTGTTATTGGAGAAAAATGGGCCTTCAAAAATAAATGTGATGAAAATGGAATCATAGTAAAAAATAAATCTAGATTAGTTGGTAAAGGATATAATCAAAAAGAATGAATATGTGTAACACCCCAGGTAAATAAAGAATATGGAATTTTCACATTTATATATATTTGTAAGTAAAATATTAATATTATTTTAAAGGGGACGCTATTCTCGATGGCGTAACCAATACACAACAACGAGTTTCTTGGGAATCTTACGTTTCACTCTAATAATAACATAATATTATGTTAATGCCTAGCTGTTTTAATGTAGGGAATGAACAGAACTGACTACAAAATGATTACATATGTTTTTAAATTATTATTTCTTTTTACAATAAATGTTAGAGGACTAAAAATGCGAATGAATCCAATTTTAAGAATAAATATTCTAATATTCTTGAAAAGGTCAATTAACCGCCTTTTGATGGAGAACCTCTTTTAAATACACTTTTTGACAATTTTATCTGTTATATTTGACAATGTAAAATTCTTCTTTAGAATCGGGACATCAAAATTTACTTTGTGTAAATTTTTGGTATTTTTTCGATAAAGTTCATTTTTTAATGAATAGTGATTAATGTTGTATTTTAATTCAAAACCTATTTTTAATCTAATTCATTTATATGATTAGATTATCTTTTGAATTGGTTTTAAAGTGAAATTAGAATATATTTTTACCATTTAATCCAATTGTGGTCGTTGGAGTTAATTTAATCTTGAAATTGGACTTAAAGCAGTGTCAATCTTTTGATATTTATTGTTTCATAAAAAACGCTATTTTCTCTGACAGTGGGAATTAATTATTAAATTAATTAATGTAACTTATATTTTTTGAATTTTGTAAAATAGATATCATTTTAGAATTCAGAATATCAAATATATCTTAGGGTGAATTTTTGGTATTTTTCTGGAAAACTTCAATTTTTGATGAATATTGAAACCACTAAGTGGTACTAAAAAAACTAATTTTTTTGTTTAAATGATATTTTACCACCTCTGTGTTTTGAATTTCAAAAATTTGACATATATTGTTGTCATTAAGAAGTAAAATGTGGTTCAATGGGATTAAAATAATTTGTTTCATGAATAGTAACTTTTATGTTTTAATCGCGATTAGAGGTAATTACTGTAGTTTAAGGTAACAAATAATGTTTTAATAATATAAAATGACCTAGAAACATGTCCTACCCTCATTGAATGAGTCATGGCCGACCGAGGCAATTCTTGGGTCAACTTGGGGACTCCATGGAGCCACTTTGGTTGGAAAATTTCATAAATACCTTTTTATTTAAAGTTAAAATTAAAATGTCACAAACATGTGTTGTTTTAATAACATAATTTTTACATGGGGTTATATAAGTCATATATTTGACTATAAATATTAATTAGAAATCTAAAAATATTTCCTACATCATGATTTTTTTTATAATTTTTAGATATTAAATAAATTAATTTATTTATGACACCGTGATGATGCAGCGATTACCTCATAAATGAATGATTTAAATAAAATGAGAAGATAGGGTGAAATATAAGTCATAAACTTGTCAAAAACTTATTGTATGGGTGTATTTAGAAACCTTATTACCTTATCCTTGAAATATATCCTTTTGGGACCTTTTAAATCCGAAAATCATTTTATAATAAAGTAATATTTTATAACCTTCCAAGAGTGCCCCTCCTCTCCTCTTATTAAAGGCCCCCACCTCTACCACCTTAAACACACCTTCCAAACCTTTGGCTCGGCCAAACATTTCCCATTTCATCTCTCCACATCCCTATATTCATCATTGTAGCCTCACTTTGGGCAGAATCTTTTCCAAGGAAGCTTTTTAGCTCAAATCAAAGAGAGTTACCCGATTTAATGATAATGTCTTCCCTTGTGTTCTTTTGTTTTATTTTTCTTCTCCAAACCCCTTAACTCTTTTTATTACTTTTTTTTGTAACAAAACCAGTAACTTAAATATAATAAAATGTTTTTATAAGAATTATTTGAGCTACACATTCACACACGTCCGTCTAATCGTTAAAGAACATACTGTTTCTGTGGATGGGGAATTACTGCCTCACGAAATGATGATTGTTCAATATTATTTTAACACCTTTAAAGGTGGACATTAAGATGCCACTATATTTATATATGATATATAATATGTTTTTGTTTTCATTAATCTTCTGTATTTTTCATTTATTTCAAACCTTTATGGTTTCCATTATGGGTAAACGTGATATCTTCATTTTAGGAAGTGAGGACTACCGCCCCCTCAAAGTGATTGGATTCGTTAATGAAATATGTGGGACGTATAAAGGATGGAAATAATGGTATTACATATGATATCCTATGGGAATTATAATATACCTTTATATCATTATTATTTAATTCTGTTGAATACAAAAAAAATAGAAATGAAATTAGCGTTCATGCGTACGTATGGCTTACCTTCTCCATGAACAGTACATTTCATTTCTTATCCCCAAATGTTATGTACTATTATAAGTACATATATATAATGGACATATAAGTAATATATTACATTTAAATTATGGATATATTTCTGGAATTATAATATATATATCTCTCATTTTGTTTTAATTCCATTAATATGACAAAAAATGAAAGTAGCGTTCATGCGTACGTACGACCTACCGTCTCCATGAACGGTGATTTTAATTTTTTTATCTCCAAATGCTATGTAATAGTATAAAATGAATATATACTGTATATATATGATATTTAAAACATCAATACTATTCTGGATATGATGTACCTATAACTACATGGAAAATTATTTTCCAACAAGTTCGATTTTTACTCATATACCGAAGATCGACAAAAACGTTTGATATGAACTCACTTTATTAACCAATTATTATAACCTTATAATATGTGATATTAACTGAATAATAATCTTTAAATTAGGTCCTTTTGAAATTATAAATTGGCCAAATTTTATTATTCAGGATATTTAAGAACGATCGAGTCATGTCGGACACGAGGTAAGGGATCCTACCCTCTTTCTTTTTAATTACACTCTTTTATGTAATTTCTTTTAAACTCATATTTCTTATTATTGGGATGTTCTTTTATATTACTCCTAATGTAATTTTTATGTTCATATGATGAGAGACCCTATTTTCTCTCATCAATCCATTTTGGAATTTTTGAGTGGCGCCGTTAGGCTGCTGAATTTTCGTAAGAGATCTAACCTCTCTCTTTCTTTTTAAGTACTATCCTTTATGTAACTTCTTTTAATCTCCCCTTTGTTATGATGGGGGATGTTATTTTATATTCCTCTTTCTGTAAATTTTATTGTAATATGATGATATACCCTATTTTATCTCATCAGTCCATTTTTGGAAGTTTTAAGTGGCACCGTTAGGCTACCGAGTTTTCGTAAGGGATTTTTCATCTCACATTTAGTCCCGATAGATTTATGATAAATTTTCCACCATTTCCTTTTTAGAGGTGTATGTACTTCCCATTATTATAATCTTTTTGTAATATAATTACAGTTATGGGTATTTACCTATTCAATGTATGCCCCTTCTTCAATGGGGTGTACATTTCGAAAGTAACCCAAGTCAGTAAGGGAACATTTCACCCTCCTCTTTTTAAAATACTTCTTTTGTTATGTCTTTAAATTCACATAATATTATGTTGGTATATGTTCTTATATATCCTTATTGATGGAAATTTTATTTCATGTAATGAGATACCCTTTTTATCTCTCATAAACTCTTTTTCTGAATTTTTATGTGACGCCGTTAGGCTGTCGAAATTTTTCAAGGGAACATCTTAACCCAATTTTTATTATTTGGGATAAACTTGTAATCCATGAATAAGACGTTCTATGAATATGTGTGAATGTCCTCTGATTGTTTTACACTTAATTTCCACTTATATTTGGTGTATTCGTTTGTCACACATAATTATGTAATTGATTTATCCTTATTCCAAGGATACTATCTTTGTAAGGGACTTCATCCCAATCACCTTTCATTAAGGCTTATTATGTTTTATAAACAACTTAAATTTATACGGTGTATAAACCACATTGACTTTTATTTTTACTCAAAAGGAATATTTTTATACAAAGCGTTTGCTAAACGAAAAATGGGAATGTTTTGTTTTTGTTGTACGTATGCGGCGACAACGACTTCTCTGCCACCATGACCATTATTTGAGCTTCGGCTTCCTCTACAAGCCATACCATTTTTTAAATGAAAAATAAATACCATGTTTTAACTTTTGTTTTATTTTGGTATTGAAAATGGTTTTCATAATGTTTTTATATCAATGTGTTTTATTTATATATTGTGATTGAAAAGTGGAAATTTTATGTTTCCTTTATACATGTTTTATGTGATATGATTATGTTATGGTTCTTGGGCATTGTTATGAATACGGGTGGTTCCATGATAAACTAAGGGCGGGTGAGCCCGATATAGCTCTCCAATGCATTGGGTAATTTGAAGGAGTTAAACGTTAAGGTTTCTCCGAAGTGATTTAGGGAATATACTATGATGGGTATTCCAAACGTAACCAAGAGGGTTACTCCTTACGTAAGAATGTTATAAATGCCTCAAGTTTACTTTATGCCTTATTATTTCTATTATTTATTCATGATTTGATGAGGTATGTTAAAATGATTATGTTTTATGAGTAATGTATGATTTCCTACATGGACTAATATTTTCTTTTCATACTTTTATAACCCTTACTGTGCTTATTATGCTCATCCCATGTTTTTGAAATGTTTTTCACAGGTCAAGGGAAAGGTGCATGATATGATGATAGTGTCAAAGAAGTGTCAAGAAAGAATCCTTGTTTTATTTTGAATAAGTTTCCATTGATGGGAAAAAATGAATTCTAAATTTTATGTAACCACGTTGTTTAAATGTGGAATACAATTAATGATTTATGATCTAATTCTCTAAAACTCTAAACATGAAAAGATCTTCAATGTGAATTATTCATTTAATTCAATATTAAGTATGGTTTAAGGCTGGGGCCTTATATTTGGTATCAGAGGTCAGTTTAGATAACTTTAGAGGTTAGGGTATTCTCTAGGCATCAGTGACATTACCAAAATGGTTAGGATTTCAGAAAGAGTCCTAGTTTTAGATAAAGTGAATGAGTAAATATATCTTAGTGTTTATCTTTCTCATTAGTACATGATGGTTTTGTTGATATACTGACATAGAAATTTCTATTTTTAGTGAATGGATGGATCTAGCAGGAACCAAAGTGACAATAAGTTTGAAGGAAACTATGGTGGTTCTCCGATTAAGAGACTAGATGAAATGGGGTATTCAATGAGGAAACTAATGGTTGTTCTAAACCAACTATCAAGGAGTCATGATCAACCACTTGTACCTTGTTATTTTTTGTAACGCATCATGTACGAGATGACCAATCGATGTGGAATTTCAGGTAATAATTATAAAGGTAACCATTAGTGTTTATATGATCCTAACTTTTGAGGTAATTATGGGTTATTATATATTATGATGGAAAATGAAAGGCATGAGATAAAATTGAGGTTAAAATATGTTATGATTATTTTTGACGATTTTATCTGGTTTTGGGGAATGTTTTAATATTTATATAGTTTTCCAAAAAGGACAACATGTAGACCGTGTGACAACCCGTCGCGTCGGACAAAGTTGTGGGAATCAAACCCACAACCAAAGTGTGACTGGTATTTATCACCTACCACTAGACTACATGATGTCCCTGGTTAGTTTGACTAATTATTTTTAGTTAGATGAATTTAATAATCTAGAGTATGTTTATTTTGGGTTATCTATGGAAATGATTAACCTATCATGGAGGATATGTGATTAGGTTAATTACTTTTCGATATGAGAATTTAAGAGCAACTGATGTTATTTGGAGATAAAACATAACATGTACATTGGAAGACTATGTGATAAAATCCTTCAAATATTTGGGTTTAAATCTTAATTTGGTTTACATTGAATAATTTTATGGACAATTGTTTATCGAATGGTCTTCGTTGAACTTTGGATTTTTTGGACAAATTTTGGTGATTAAGAATAGATTTTCTTTTTATAAAGGATTATACTTTTGTGGATTATTTGATCTCATACTAAAAATTTTGGTGTTGGATTTTGTCTAATGACATGGGAAATATATATTTCTCTTTTGGGGATTAGGTGATTCTCACGAAGTTGATTATATTACTCTGAATGTGAACAAGTCTTCCTAAATACTAGTCTTTTGGAGAAAATATGAGTTTGATTAAGGAATATAGTAAAAGTTGAAAGTCTACGTGACAAGTATGTTTCATTATGATTTAGTTAATCTCAAAAATAAATTCCCCAATGAAGAGTAACTTAAAACAAAAATGTTGTCTGTTAACTTTTTCTTACTGGGGAATTGAATATCATTTAACCCATCACAACTTTGTGATTTTCTTATGGTTAACTTTCTCTTAGACATGTTTACTATCACTCTCCATCAGAACATGACCCTTTGTTTTTCCTCCATGTCCATATTTTCATTATTGGAATCCTAGTATGGGTTAACTCGGGTGACCTTTGTACTTCTCTTTCTTTATTTTAAAGTGATTCTTTTACTGACTCTTGTTCCGATGTGGGATTTTCAATGATGTTTCCAAGCCCAATTTTAAAATGGCGAGGACGCAATTCCCAAAAAGGGCGGAAGGATGTAACACCCCAGGTAAATAAAGAAGATGAAATTTTCACATTTATCCTTATTTGTGAATAAAATATTAATATTACTTTAAAGGGGACGTTATGCTCGATGGCGTACCCAAAACGCAACAATGAGTTTCATGATAATCTTACGTTGCACTCTAATAATAAAATAATAATATGTTAATGCCTAGTTGTTGTAATGGAGGGAATGAACAAAACTAACTACAAAATGATTATATATGTTTGTAAAATATTTTTACTTTTTACAATAAATGTTAGAGGATTAAAAATGTGCATAAATCCAATTTTAAGCAAAAAAATTCAAATATTCTTTTAAAGGTCGATTAACCAACTTTTGGTGGAGAACTTCTTTTAAATACACTTATTGACAATTTAATGTGTTATATTTGAAAACATAAAATTCTTCTTTAGAATCGGGACATCAAAATTTACTTTGTGTAAATTTTTGTTATATTTCCGATAAAGTTCATTTTTTTAATGAATAGTGAATAATGTTGTATTTTAATTCAAAACCTCTTTTTAATCTAATTTATTTATATGATTAGATTATCTTTTTAATTGGTTTTAAATTGAAATTAGAATATATTTTTAACATTTAATCCAATAGTGGTCGTTGGAATTAATTTCATCTTGAAATTGGACTTAAACTAGTGTCAATCTTTTGATACTTATTGTTGCATAAAAACACGCTATTTGCTCCGAAAGCGGGGATTAATTATTAAATTAATTAATGTAACTTATATGTTTTGAATTTTTTAAAATAGACATCATTTTTGAATTTGGAATATCATATATAGCTTAGGGTGAATTTTTGGTATTTTTCTGGAAAACATCAATTTTTGATGAATAGTGAAACCACTAAGTGGTACTTAAAGAAATTATTTTTTCCTTTAAATGAAATTTTACCACCTCTGTGTTTTTAATTTCAAAAATCTGACATACATGGTTTTCATTAATAAGTAAAATGTGGTTCAATGGGATTAAAATGATTTTTTTGAATAGTAACTTTTATGTTTAATCGCGATTAGAGGTAATTAGTGTAGTTTAAGGTAAAAATAATGTTTTAATAATTTTAAATGACCTAGAAACATGTCCTAACCTCCATTAATGAGTCATGTCCGACCAAGACAATCCATGGTTCTACTTGGGGACCCCATGGAGCCACATTGGTTGGAAAATGACACAAATACATTTTTATTTAATGTTAAAATTAAAATGTCACAAACATGTGTTGTTTTAATAAATCACTTTTTACCTGGGGTTATATAAGGAATATCGTTGAATATAAATATTCATTACAAATCTAAAAATATTTTCTACGTCATGATATTTTTTTATAATTTTAAGACATTAAATAAATTAATATATTTAAGACACCGTGATGATGCAGCGATTACCTCATAAATGAATGATTTAAATAAAATGATAAGATAGGGTGAAAGAAAAGTCTTACACTTGTCACAAACCTATTGGATGGGTGGATTTAGAATCCTTATCACCTTATCCTCATAATATATCCTTTTGGGACCTTTTAAATCTGAAAATCTTTTTATAATAATGTAATATTTTATTACATTCCAAGATTGCCCCTCCACTCCTCTTATAAAAGCCCCCCAGCACTACCACCATACACACACCATTCAAGCCTTTGGCTCGGTCAAACCCTTCCCATTTCCTCTCTCCACATCCCTCTATTCATCATTTAAGACTCACTTTGGGCATAATCCTTTCCAAGGAAGCCTTTGAGCTCAAATCAAAGAGAGTAACCCGATTTCAAGGTAATTTATTACCTTGTGTTCTTTTGTATTATTTTTCTTTTCCAAACCCATAAACTCTTTTTATTACTTTTTTTTGGAACAAAAAGATTAGATTAAATATAATAGGATGTTTTTATAATAAGGATTCGAGGTACACTTTCACAAAACTCTGTCTAATGGTTAATGAACCTACTGTTTCTGTGGATGGTGAATTACTACATCACGAAACGATGATTGTTCAATATTATTTTGACACCTCCAAAGGTGGACATTAATATGTCACTATATTTATATATGATATATAATATTTTTATGTTTTCTTTAATCTTTTTTATTTTTCATTTATGGCATACCTTTATGGTTTCCATTATCGGTAAACGTGATATCTTCATTTTAGGAAGTGCGGACTACCGCCCCCTCAAAATGATTTGATACATTAATTCCATGTGTGGGACATATAAAGGGTATAATTAATGGAATTAAATATGATATACTACTGGAATTATAATATACCTTTATATCATTATTATTTAATTCCATTGAATACAAAAAAAAAGAAATGAAAGTACCGTTCATTCGTATGTACGACTTACCGTCTCCATGAACGGTACATTTCATTTCTTATCCACAACATTTATGTACTATTATAAGTACATATATATAATATAAATATATGTAATATATTACATCTAAATGATGGATATCAATTTTATTATTCAGGAGGTTAAAGAACGATCGAGTCAAGTCGGACCCGATGTAAGGGATCCTACCCCTCTCTTTCTTTTTAAGTACACTCTTTTATGTCATTCCTTTTAATCTCATCTTTATTATGATTGGGATGTTATTATATATTAATTTTATGGTACTTTGTATGTTCATATGATGAGAGACCCTATTTTCTCTCATCAATCCATTTTGGATGTTTGGATTGGCGTCGTTAGGCTGCCGAATTTTCGTAAGAGATCCAACCGCTCTCCTTCTTTTTAAGTACTATCCTTTATGTCAATTTTTTAAAGCTCCTGTTTGGTATTTTGGGGATGTTCTTTTATATTACTCGTGATGTAAATTTTATGTTAATATGATGAGAGACCCTATTTAATCTCATCAATACATTTTTGGATGTTCTATGTGGCGCTGTTAGGCTGCCGAGTTTTCATAAGAAAATTTTCATCTCACTTTTATTCTCGTGAGATTTATGCTACATTTTACACCCTTTCCTTTTAGCTATATATGTACTTCCCATTACTCTACTCTTTGTGTAATATACTTTCGTTTATGAGTATTTACATCAATTTTGTATTGTCCTTCATTCATGGGGTGTATGTTTCGAAAGATACCCAAGTCGGTAAGGGAACCTTTCACCCTCCTCTTTTTAAAAGACATCTTTTGTTATGTCTTTTAATTCACATACTATTATGTTGGTATATGTTCTTCTATATCCATATTGATGTAATTTTTTTTTCCAAGTGATGAGATACCCTTTTTATCTCTCATCAAATCTAATTCTGAATTTTGAAGTGGCGCCGTTAGGCTGTCGAATTTTTGCAAAGGAACTTCTTAACCAAATTTTGATTCTTTGGGATAAACATGTACTCCTCGAATATATAGTTCTATAAATATGTGTGAATGTACTCTGATTTTTTTAAACTTAATATCCACTTATATTTTGTGTATTCGTTTGTCACACATAATTATGTAATTGATTTATCCATAATCCAAGGATACCGTCTTTGTAAGGGACTTCGTCTCAATCTCCTTTCATTGAGGCATATTAGGTTTTATACACAACGTTATTTTATACGGTGTATAAAACCATTTTAATTTTATGTTTACTCAAAAGGAATCTTTTTATACGAAGAATTTTCCAAACGACAAAAGGGAATGTTTTGTTTTTGTCGTACGTATTCGGCGACAACGACTTCTCCATCGTCGTGACCATTATTTGAGTTTCAGCTTCCTCTACCAGCCATACCTTTTTTTAAATGATAAATAAATAGCATGTTTGACATTTCATTTATTTTTATATGGAAAATGGTTTTCATAATATTTTTATATCATTGTGTTTTATTGATATCTAGTGATTGAAAATTGGAAATGTTATGATTCCATTATACATGTTTTATGTGATATGATTATGTTATGGTTCTTGGGCATTGTTATGAAGACGGGTGGTTTCATGATAAACAGAGGGATGGTGAGCCAGATATAGCTCTCCAATGCATTGGGTAATGCGAAGGAGTTAAATGTTAAGGTTTCTCCGAAGAGATTTAGGGAATATACTGTGATGGGTATTCCAAACGTAACCAAGAGGGTTACTCCCTACATAAGAATGTTATGACTATCTCAAGTTAACTTTATGACTTATGATTTCTATGATTTATTCATGATTTGATGAGGTATGTTAAAATGATTATGTTTTATGAGTAAAGTGTGATTTCATACATGGACTAATGTTTTCTTTTCATACTTTTATATCCCTTACTGAGCTTTTTATGCTCATCCCATGTTTTTGAAATGTTTTTCACAGGTCAATGGAAAGGTGCAAGATATGAAGATAGTGTCAAGGAAGTGTCAGTAAATAATCCATGTTTTATTTTAAATATGTTTCCGTTGATGGGAAAAACGAATTCTATCTTTTATGTAACCGCTTTGTTTAATTGTGGAATGTAATTCATGATTTATGATCTAATTCTCTAAAACACTAAACCTGAAAAGATCATCAATGTGACTTATTCATTTAATTCAATATTAAGTAAGTTTTATGTCCGGGGCCTTATAATAGGCTTTTATGAAACATGTGCTCCTGTAGCTAGACATGAATCTATTCATATTCTACTTGCCTTTGCAACATTTTTCAAATACAAACTTTTTTCAAATGGATTTAAAAAGTGATTTCCTTAATGGTTTTCTTCAAGAAAATGTTTTTGGTGAATGACCTCCTAATTTTGAAGATACAAAACATTCTAATCATGTTTTCAAACGTACAGAAGCTTTGTAGGGACTTAAGCAAGCCCCTCGAGCATGCTATGACAGACCTATAGTTTTTTACTTCAAAATAAATTTGTTAAGGGAAATGATAATGAAAATATTTTTATAAATAATGATAACAGAAATGCTTTGAATGTTAAAATTTATTTTAATGGAATTATATTCAGTTTAAAACAATAATCGTTAACTATTTCCTTTGCAGATCTAATGAAATATGAGTTTTAAATGAGAGTGATGGGTGAGTTATCTTTTTTACATGGATTTAAAATTTCTAAAAAACCAGAAGCAATATATATATATATCCCAATATATGTATATTAAATATCTTATTTAAAAGTATGGATATTACAACACTAGGAGTATATGTACATACATTGGTCCCTCAAATTCACATGATTTTGATGAAGCTGGGAAACCAGTAGATCAAACATCATTTATAGATATGATAGGAAGTCTACTTTACGCAACTGCTAGTCATCCAGACATAATGTTTTCACTATGCTTCTGTGCATGATATCAATCCATTCCTAAAGAATCTCATTTAAAGGAAGTGAAAAATATATTTCGCTACGTAAAGGGATCCATGGATCTAGGACCCTTTTACACATTTGGAAATGATATTGTTTTAAAAAAAATTTGGATGATGATTTTGGTGGATGTATAATGGATAGGAAAAGTATATCAGGAACTAGTAATTTCTTAGGAGATTTATTAGTTTATTGGTCATGAAAAAATCAACACTCAGTAGAACATTCCACTACTGAAGATGAATATGTAGCTACTAGAAGATGTTGTGCTCAAGTGTTGTTGATGCAACACACACTCACAGATTATTGTATAAGTTTTACGAAAACACAGTTATTGTGCAATAATACTAGTGTCATTATTGAAGTAAAAATCATGCACATCACTCTCATTAAAAACACATATATATTATGCATTACTTTCTTATTGATCACACACTTAAATTAGATATCATTCTTAAATTTATCAAAACACGACATTAACTTGCTGATATTTTAACAAAATATTTACCATCCGACATATTTGAATACATTAAACATAAGTTAGGAATGATAACTATACAGTAATATTCCATGTTAACATCCTATTGATACCAATATCTTTATAGTAACAAACTCTTTTTCATAGGGGGAGTACAATTGCCTTTTAGATTTTAAAATTATTTATAGTCTACAATTTTTTCATTGTCTAAATTTTTTGTCCAATTTTGTTTTAGTCGTATATTTTTTTAATGATGATTTTCGTACTTATAATTTTCCTAATGAATATTATTGTAATCGAAATTTTGGTAATGATTATTTTCGTATAAAAAAATTTTCTAATGAATATTTACGTACATAAAATTTTCGTAATGAAGATTTTTGTACTTGAAATTTTCGTAATGAATATTTTAGTACTGAATATTTCCATACATAAATTTTTCTCAATGATGATTTTTGTAGTTAATATTTTTTCTTAGTGATGTTTTTCATAATTTTCATATGGAATGATTTATAATTTTTTCATAGTTTTAATATTTTGTGTATTCAATGTTATTGTAATAAAAAAAATTGGAATCTATAGTTCCCCAAGAAGAATTTTACTCAATACGAATAATCCTCCTAGCAATTTGAAAGGTCTATTTCCATTCTTAAATTATCGTAATCATATTTTACTTGTTGGTACATTCATCTATTTTTAAATTTTCGTATTCACTTTTTCATAAATCCTAATGTTTTTCTGAAAAACCTCAAAAGATCAGATTATATAAAAATTTCATTGTTTTAATCATCTCAACCGTCAGATCGGATCAAAAGGTTTTTCAACCATTTGATTGAGTACGGAAGTTAAACCGTTGCCTCAAACACCTATATAAAGGACCCCTGATAGTTT
The DNA here is from genome assembly GCA_963277665.1 of Viscum album. NCBI lineage: Eukaryota > Viridiplantae > Streptophyta > Magnoliopsida > Santalales > Viscaceae > Viscum > Viscum album. Next base: position 1,873,409,450 of record OY728159.1, read on the forward strand.
TCCCACATCGAGATCCAGTCTTTCGCATGTTGATGCCTTACTCTCTTACATAATACTGTTCCATATTTTCAAGGTTTCTTCAACTCCGAATATCGATAGAAGTATCTTCCTACCAAGACATGTCAACTATCAAGCCAATTTCGGAATGAAATAGTAAATAGAATGGTTGGTACAGCCAAATTTCTTTTCTATTTATGATTCTATCATCTCAAAGAACATCAAAATGAATGGATGGGAGAGTGTTACCATATCGAAACCAGGAGCTCAGGATATGGTATATCTAGACATTTTGGTTGAATTCTATGAGTCGAAAAGTTTTTTCAATAAATAAAGAATGATAAATTATATTTCAACAACTATGGGAAGACTTATTCTCTTTCTTACACAAGGGTAACCAGTTTCATTGGATTTCCTTATGAGGGTGAGGCAGAGTTCTGCTCACATAAGTAACCTAATATTAAAGTATGTATTGATATGTTTAAGGCTATGGCATGCCTCAGTCTTTAAGATGTAAAGACTCCAAATTTTGTTCACTTATCTACAAATTTTCGGATACTTGAATTGTGGGTTCATGGATTCATCATTACAAGAAAATGGTACAAAAATTCATTGAAGAAGGGTGACATGTAAATCCTATATTTCTTGTTGAATCTAATAATATTAAACCTAGTTAAGCATATTTTGATTCCAATTTAGAATATAAAGAATGGAAATCTGAAGGTTGAGATTATCATGTATCCATCCATTCTCGCAAATATGATTGTTCAGTGTTTAGAGTCCTTCAAAATAATATGTAGTACTAAGCCCTGAAATTGAAAAGTCATACTATAAGTGATGATACTCCTAAAAGGATGAAAATTTGTTCTTCTAATGAATCTGTAGACTACATTGACTTTCCAGAAGAAGATGAAGAATCTATTTCAAAGAAATATCAAGCATATGAACCTTCTAAAAGGGCTGGAAAGAAGAGGAAGATGAAGGAAGTAGAAGAAGATGCTGAAAGAATTATATGAGAATGAAAAATCCTTAGAGGCTAAGGATACCCAATCTGTACAACCAAAGCCTAAGAAGAAAAAAGAATATCTGGATGAGTTAGTAGCTAAATGGAGTGAATTCAAGGAGATCATGAAAGCAGGGGAGCCCAGCTTTGATTTGGAACCTACTGAAGAAAAAGCTTTAAAATAAATGACTGTTGATTAGCTTTAAAAGAATGAAAATGAAAATAAACAAAATAAAGAGATGACTGAACCATAGAATGTGCAATCTCTTCTGAAGGCTGCTGAGAAATACTCAGAAAATATTAAGGAACCACAATCCTTCTTAGAAGAAGCTTTATCATAGAAACCATAAAATAAATTTGTGACTCTGAAAAAACTACAAGTTAATGTAGATAAATAAGTAGAAGAAGTAGAATAAGAAGAAGAATAAGGAAGCGATGAAACTGATGATCTCATTAAGAAATTATACAATTTTAATGAGAAGGAATGTCCATTTGAGAAGATTTCAATCCAAAAATATAATGCATTGTCTTCAAATCTTGCTACCCCTAGGAAAGGTAATAATGGTGAAGGTGACATGGTTGAAGAAGAAGTGAATATGTTGTCTGAAGAAGAAAGTTCTAATCATTATTTTATTCATCCATAGAATGTTGAGGCATGAGGTGAGAAGTAAGAGGTTGATGAAGACCATATTTTTCCACAATATCATAGTGAACATGAATCCCCTAACCATGTGGAAGCCATTCTGAAGGTTGATAAGGTAAAATAGGTGGTTTTTGATACACCTAGTAAAGTTTTTGTGAAGAATAATGAAGTTGATGGATCATTGTAGAGTAAGGATGTTGAAATAGAGAAAGATCCCTCACCATGTAAAGTCTCAAATTCAGAATCATCCTTCCTTGGACATGATTTCATAGTCCAGTCCAAGAAGAATCCTTTTGGAACTATCTAAATATTTCCTAAAATTGAATCAAGATTCCAAATTCTTCAACACAACTTAAATCAAAAACCGGATTCAGTATCCATGGTGTTGGATAAGTCTGTCAAACTGATGGTAGACATCAATAATTTTCTTATTAGCTATGAAGCTCAGAAAATGTCATGCAGAAAGTTGACAAGATGGTAAAGGAAGACAGTAGAATACATGAGAATTTTTTATGAGTTCCAAGAATGTTTCATGGATGCATTTGACACTAAAGATGTGAATATCATGGATCTCAGAAATAGTTTCAGGGAAAAGCTAAATCTGGAACAGAATTCTAGTATTCAAAAGTGAAAGATATGAATGGGAAGTTATATTTAGTTTCTTAAGGATTAAAAAGAACACGGGATCTTAGGATTGAGATAGAAGATAATATTGTTATGTAGGAAGAAGCTTTGAGAGATCAAGATGAGGTTCTTAAAGATCATGAATAAAGAATCAAAGTATTAAAAAAGAAAACTGAAGATCAAGATCATCTTCACAAATTTGAAGAGGAGGGCCAAAAGGAACACAATAAGCTCAGAACTGTAATAATGAAGTTTATGTTGATGTATAATGAAGGATAATGTTATTCAATTCTGATCTTTTGATGTATTCCTTCCATGTATGAATTCATTCAATCATAATGAAATTTTGTTTTTTTTTATTTTTTGTTTTCTAGTACTAGTATTTCAGGTACCATATTTCCTTTTCCATTCCCTTTATTCCTTTCTGAAAATCAAAAAGGGGGAGATAGGAATGTTAAAATCGATTAAATATTAAAAGAAGAAATTTCCCTAAGGGGGAGACTATCTAATGGGGAGTTTTTATCTTCGGAGTATTCTTTATGTAATAAAATGTTAAGTCTCAATCCAGAAGTCAATAATATGTTCCTTAGTGTTTTGAAAGACTAAGCGGGAGTTAGTCATATTCATCCTTTCCCATGAGTTAAGGGACATATGTTTTATTTTGAATGTCCAAAAAAATATTTTCTATGTCCTTATATTCTTTTTCATAAGGATATTTGTGCTTTAAAAAAGGGAGAGATTGTTGAGACCATAAGGTTTTCTTATGAATTTTCCATTCCTTCTTGTTTTGAAAATAAAAAACACTCTATATTATAGAAAAATGTATTTTATCTTGATACGGAAAATTTTACTTCCTTACGGAAATTTTCCTTCCTCAATTATAATATTTCCTTACCTAGTTTTTCTTTTATAAGGAATTTTTTCTTTCCCAAGGAAATTGATCCGTACCATGTTTTTATTATACATATTATAATCTAACTCAATTTCCTTCTATGTATATAATTTTTATTTGTATGTAAAACCTATGAATCCTATAAATAATTAGATATAGAGCATTCTTTATTCAAGATCCATATTCAATTTCTGAATTCACTGAATTCAGACTCCGAAGTCTCTGAATTCAGACTCCGAACTCACTGAATTCATACTGCAAACATGAAAATTACAGACTCCAAATTCTTTTGAATTCAGACTCCAAACTTTTTGAATTTGGACTCCAAATTATTTTGAATTCAGACTCTATAATTTCTAAGTTCATACTATGAATACTTATTAATTTAGTCTCTGACCTTTCTTTGTTCCAACCCCAAATTCTTATGAATCTAGACTCCGAATTTCATTAGAATTTATACTCTATAATTCTATAGAATTAACGTTCCAAATTATTCAAGAAAATAGAATCCGAATATTGATCTGTTATATAATCCGATTGGTTTTTGGTTAGACTCTAACTTTTATTTTTCCATACATTCCAAAAAATGTATTTTGTTAAGAAACCGTATTTTTCCCTTACTCTTGTTTTGATTTATAAAACGATTTTATGCATTATATTACTAACTAAACATTTTTTGAGTGACATGTGTACATGTCCCTTTGAAAATCAAGGAAAAATATGACCGTTGGAGGAGAGATCCGACCATTGAAGATGTGCCTATATATAGAATCTCATTTTAACGAGGTCACATTAAAGTTGATCAATATAGAGATTACATGCTTCTGAAGTGATTTTTATAGAGAGAGTCTTTATTGGTTTGTGCGTACTGAAAATATTGTTTAGAATTGGTTCATTTGACTCAGTATGTTGCTTAGTATATTCAAGGTCGTCTAGTGATAGGAAGACAGAGGTGCCTAGTTCCTTGATGTTCGAGGGCTTGCAGGGATTGCAAGACAGACTCCGATATTCGTATCGAGGGATTACCCTCGTGTGGATAATACAGTATTTCTTTAAAGTATAAATCAAGGTACCTTTATCAAAGGTTGTTGGATACCATTCTCTTTGAGATTAATGATTTACTACTTGTTACTTTTATATTCACATGTTTTCTATTGCATTTTGGTTGTTCAGTAATGTATAACTATTTTATATATTCTTGTACACCTACACTGATTAGTGAGATTCTATATGATTTAATGTAGAATATTAATCATTGTATAAATTTATTATGATTCATTTCTGGAACAATATTTTTGGAATCTAGATAGTTTTTAGAACTAAGATTCATTGTGAATTTACCTTGTTTAACTTTTATGATCAATAACATCTATAAAAGTTCAAAATTAATGCTGTTAAAATATACAATTCACCCCTCATGTATAATGCGCATCTACATCATTATACTGATACTAGAATAAATATCATTTTGATCCTATAGAATCATGATCTCATTCTTTGTCCAATGGTCATAACTCCAAGGTACGAGAAAAAGAACACCAGAAAGCGACCATGGTCTTATAAACATGAAGATCTACTTAGGAACACTAATGCAATGGTGGCCTCATTAGGGTGTGAGATATATATCCCGTTATGTTATCCCCCATGGAGTATAAAAATGAATCCATTCTATGAATATAATATAATGAAGTGTTCATTAAATATTAATTAATAAATAAGATAAATAAAAAACAACTATCCTCTAATGTTTTTAAATGACACATGGATGCTCTAACTATTTTGGATCATAGTCTGAAAGATTAGTCTGACCTGTAACTATATATATGGTAATAATATATATAGTATAGTTATATATTACATCCACCAATATGTACCATGTTATTCATGACACAAATGGCCACATACTAAAAATAATATTTAGTGGTGGGATCGGGGTGTAACACAAACATCTATTACCAGTTTAAAGACGCCTATAAGCTTAAACAACATGATACATGCCCTATAATCTGATATAGTGTGAGATGTCATGCAGGACATGAGAGATATTGAGTGTGATATAATTTTAAAAATCTAAACAGGGAGCATGATGCCTCATTCTTATGTCCTACTAGTAGCATTGGTGTGAGACTCCATAACTGAACACCCAATGTAAGAGAGTATGATTTTACGCCATGCTCAACAGATCCCTTACAGTGTTCCAAAACCAATTTTTAAGGGGTACTAACATTTAATGGAAACAATAATATATGTTTAAATATATCTCTTTCATTAATTTTAAAAATATAGTAATATAATCAAGGGCATCACATTTAACAATAGCATTTACTAAGCATGCTACGACCAACATGACCATTCCACACAAGAAAATCCATTTCATTTTCACATTCAATTTATTCAAGGAATTAAAACCATCACGAATCATAATTTTTCATATAACCAATCCATATTATTGATTCCATTTAAAAAATTCATGGGAATAATTACATCATGGACGAGTTATTCCATTTAATTTACTTCATTTAATCTACCAAACATGGATCTTCACATAACAAATTTCAATTGGGAACATAGAAGGTACCATAGAAAATTAAGGAATTAACTACATTTTCAATCCCATTAGAAATATAATCCTTGGCTTTATTTGGAACTTTGGTCATTAGTCATTTTGATTGGTTTGGACCAAGCTATACAGTTATAAGTATCAATTGTTGAATGAACATTCAAATTGAAAGAGTGAAACTCTATTTATTAACCTAAAAATTGTCAATTTACTAATCATTATATATATCATACAATGACATAAAGAATATAAAATCACCAAAGAATTAACCCATGAATGTTATAAATAACATAATACCATTATGTAATTTTGATGACATTGCACCTCATTCGTGGGATTTTATTATAAAATATAGAAATTGTTTATCAAAAAACTCATTTATTAACTAATCATCATATTATAGATTCCAAACTCAAATCAACATAAAAAAACATAATAAAAAACTCATTAAGATGGGATTTCAATTCATAAAGGATTAATATGGAATTTAGGATGTGGCATTATCATTTAGTCAAATTCACTATAATGGGAAAATCAATCTTCACACCAAAGGGGTGTCCTTGAAAATGGTTGGCATCCTTATTCTACTAATTGATGATCCCCGAGAATGTATCATGTTGACACAAACAATTTTATATAGAGAACTAAATTAAAAGAAAACTGTCAAAAAATTCTGGAGCATGAAATAATTTAAAATTTAAAATCCAATAAAAACATTATGAAAAATCTACTGCCCACCTACCTTATGGTTATAATGATCCCCATGTCTAATATCATGTTCATATTCAATAATTATTTGAATAAATATAATTAACGAGCATCCACCCTGAAAATAAATAAAATGACATTTCACCAAAATAACAATGTTTATAGTATATTAAATGATGAAATAATAAAATGGAGTGAAGGGATTTTTGATATAATCCATAAGGACTAATGGAACTCAAATCAGATGATAGATGGGGGAGATATATAAAATCATTTAATAGTCTTACATGGAGAAAACAATGAGAGAGGGGATCTTCACACACTAGTGGATAATGAATAAAAGGTAAATTATTTTTAAAACCCATTAAGGTCAATTTTGTAATTTAACCCCAAAAATAATGTCACATATTTTGGATGCATGGTTTTCCCTCACCGTGCACCAATCTTGTGATGAATAGTGTGAGGGTAAATCTGTGTGTAACTTTTTAGGTCTGATTGGCACCCAGATGGGCTAAACTGTGCAATTGTCATTTCTAGCACATCTATACCACCACTAGACACATAAAGTGCTCTTATGGGGGACACATAATTTCATACAAACCGTGTTCCCCATTCATACCATTCAAATATATTATTTTTATTTCCTGGCACTCCAAAACCTGAACAAAACAAATGAGGGACCCCTGGATTCTTTTTCCATGTCTAAAAAAACACTAAAATGTATTCCATCTCTCGAAATTACATCCCAATGTTCATTTAATTAACTTCCCATCCCGTAAAATCAAAAAATAAAATAATTCTGTATTTTCAACTTGGATTAAAACACATGTTGTTTTTCCACCCCATCATAGATCTTTCCATCCCCGAGAAGCCATTGGTAATAATGAAAACATAACCCATCCTATAAGTGTCTTGAAGTCTCATTCAAATGACTATGTTGCATTTCTAAATGTCCAACACACCATTGAACATATCTTAATCATTCGACACCTATTCCACGATAACCAATGCCAATGACCATTTTGTGACAAATACACCATAATGGTGCCAATACAAGTTATTTTATCTATATAATTATCATGTCATCATCTCTTTATGATTTTGGATAATGGTTCATCCAACCATTTTTCAAAACATTATGAAGGGTCCATTTCATAACTAAGGTATATCAACTATCATAATTGACTACAAATAAAGCCCTAAGAAAAATAAAGCTGCTCATGGCCATATTTCTTTAACTGAGAAAAACCAATCACCTATGATTCCAAAATAAGAATTTGATAATAATGAAATGGTTGAATCTTGACTGACCAAAAATAAACTGGTCTGGAAAACCTTCATTTTAATATATTTCAAAACTCTATATCACACCTACCTTATGTCGGTGATATTCTTTATAATTTTTTATCTCTACCATACAAGTTTGGAAGACGGGTAATGATTCCAGGCACCCAAATAAACTTATTTCTATGATGCCCACCATAGAAAATTGATGTAGGGAAACTAAATTACAATGCCTTCCTTTAAGGAATATTTCATTTTCCATTACAACATTCACTAAATCCTCTATTTTACTTATGTTGACATTTCTTTATGAAACTATCACCTAACCAATAATCTATCATGCCTTAACATGAAAAACAGTGTCTTCCAATTCCATACCACTGGAATAATAACCCTTTAATCAACACCTAAAAGTGTGACTACATGTATACTATAAACATGGATTCATTACATTGGTTCCCATGGAACCAATCTAGGGATTTCCATAATCAATGATTAAATTTAATATATTGGGACGAGGGAAATATGCCTAAATTAGATCACTGATTATGCCTATAATAGCATCTATTTAGAGGACAATTCAAAGGAGAATGGCTAGTGTCCACAATCCCATCAGTGGAATTCCTACACGGGAACCCAGGTATCACTTGGGATTATCCATTCCATGATTGAAACCAACCATCATGTGAACAACACATATAGATCACAAAACACTCCAAAAACCATTAAATCCTAGTGTGGAAAAAGACTTACAGTCTCTTAGAGAATGAAGGATGATCATAAGATATGTCACATGATCATATCTTTCATAAATATAAATTATGTCGATTAGAAGATTAATAAGTAGAACAATTGAGCCACTAGTGATTGGCCATATCGATGAATATTAGATTTTCCTACCAATTAATCATCAATAGAACCACAATTCCTTTACCACCCAATACATCCTGTGATTTCTCATGCATAACCACGAAAGTCCATCCATGATGAATTTTGTTTCCCAAGGGTTTCATACCCATCCAACCATATCTACATCATTCTTTTGAGAAAAATCAACATGTAAACACTAGAACCGACTCAATTCATCCCCTTGAAGTGTTTTAGCCATCAAAGAAGGGACATAACATCCACTAATCAGCGATCTAGATAAAATATACCTTCATCCCAGCTGTGACACTCCTCTGAGTCACATTAATAAAACTCAAACATGAGGAGTGAATGAAAAACTAACCAGTCTGGCATGTCAAAGTTCTATATCCACATGGATACTCATCCAGAGAATCGGGAAAGTTTTGATTTATTTAATGCCTTGGAAACTCTACTACAGAGATGGCCTGATCACTTACTCAACAATATAGGGCTCAATGATTACACCAAACATAATTGTTTTGATACATAATTTCAGAAATCAATGGGTACAATGTATATTAATGAAAACTACCATGATACTAAATGATCTACAAGCACATCGATAAAAAAATACATAGTCTATCCTCTCAATGAATTCAAGTATTAGGAAAGGAAATATAATTATCCAAGAATTATATTTATCTATACGACTATAAACACGGATGATGTTATGTTGATTCATCCATTTGTTAGAAGGAATGGATGTTTTCATGACATAATAAGCAGATGGACATGCCTAAGGCACATCTAACCAACTAAAATAGAGAATTAAAAGATGATCACATCCCTTATAAGGGGTGTGGGTACCACAAACACCCATCCAAACAAGGGGGTCATTTAAAAACTAAGAGTCCTACTAGGGAAAACTACATCTGAATGATACCGTAAAATTGAAATCTTATTGAATTAATTTGTACATTTATGCTTTAAGGGTGCTATCTAACTCAGGATATCCCCTTATGAATATATAAGACTCATCCGTATCACTAGGTCATTCAAAATAGATTTCTCTAGGATTGATGGACTATCATTAATTCTATTTATAAAAAGTATAAATCATTATAGAAATCCTCCAGGTTTCTATTCAATGGAAACTCAAAGGATAGTGATATACTGCACTTACATGAGGGTTCTAATAATTGAAAATACATAAGGATCCCTTTTAAATTCATTAAATTAATTCATATATAATATTAAAAAATTAAAATTATTTAAAAAGAACAATAATAAACAATTATCAAAAAAAATTACTTTCAACTTGATTTAACTAACATCTCAATGTAAAACAGGCATGTCTTATCAAAAGTAGTTCTTAATCACATATTATTTATTTACATCAAGTCATAATTAAGATATTTATCTCAATAATATCTTTTATGTCATAAATGAAAAGGTAACTAATATATGTCCTATTAATGTATCATGGGTTCATCAGAATGGAACCAAAAAGTAGTTGCTTAATTAAATTTTAAAACACCTATACCGGGTTTTTTCATAAGAAACATACCCCAACTAACATACCAAAATCCAATTGTTCATTTTTAATTTTTACCACATGATCAACTTGCCAGTTTGATAGAGTGTCAATCCTTTATAAAGCCAACCGGATCACCTAATATTAATGTTGAGAATCATAATCATTTATAACCATTTCAAAATATTCCACAAATATATATATATATATATAACAGTTCTATAATATGGGTTACCATATCATAACCTATAAAATTACCATACACTTTACAGATTAGACTTCAGGTCTCATTCATTTAAACCAATTAAATTTAAAATTTTACCATTAGAAGCCTTTACATTTTAACATGTGTCATAATATATATATATATATATATATAATTATTAAGGGATTGATTGACTATACATGTAACCTTTTTATAATTATACAGATCCCATTGACCTTACAAATAAATCTCGGTTCCCTATTTAGTAGCCACCAATAAATTTATCCAACGAATCCATTTGAATACATCAAAATCATAACATAACATCACAAGCAATAAATGTAGAAGATAAATCCAACTACATGTCATTTAATGTGAATTTATATGGACCAATAATGATTCATTTAGAGATATATCCTAGGAAAACTAGAATATGGGAAAACTTGCAAAACTTCATTAAACAATAAGTATTACAATCTATATAAATTACTCAAGGTGAAATAATAATAAACCATAATATTAAATAACATGAATTAAAATAATTACGTTGGACACTTGATCATTTCCCCATACATGGGATTATCTCTCCCAAAAAAATAATTTTACCATGAATAAAAAAATTTATATTCTCTTATTTACAAATATAAAATAATAAGACAAAGGAATAAATTGGATTTGATAACTCTTTGTAACATCTCCACCTGACTGACAACTTGAACGACAGCATGATCAATCTATCACATGTCCTTAAGCACACCTCCTCAAATTCTATAGGCATCCGACTAGTAGAAACTGTCTATAGAGGAGATAAAAGAATGAATCTAACCTCATATTTAAGTAACACAAACTTTATCATATTGTAAATAACCCAAAACTATGAAAGTAGTAATAAATTAACGACGAATCACAATAATAATAATATAAAATGATTTCAAAGTCTTTTAAACATCAATATATATTTATTCATGAATATCAAGATGATTATACATATATTAAAATTGTGTACATATATTATGAAATGATATAAAATGCATTACATTGATAATGAAAGAAAAGAAAATACCTATGGGTGATCACCACAAGGAACCATATATCCTATGAAATCTATTTCTCATATCATTAAGGTATAGTAAAAGTTTCCTACACAAGCATCCACATTCATGTGAACAGAATTATCCTCTCGGGTACCCCTGTGCAATAGATGACAAATAATTGTGTTATATATAAATCCAAGAAGGTTACGACCCATAAAGTTTTTTAAAAATGAATCTAGTATCTGAATATATTCTAAACAAGTGAAAAGGTAATATGAATCAATAAAAAATCTATGTAAATAAATAGCATACTCAGGCAAATAAAGAACACCTGTAAGAAATACCAACTTTATCTCAAAGTCGAAAAGAGACTATTCAATAGTAACTATATATATAGTAATATATATATATTATTGTTATATATTACATCCACCTATGAAGACCTAGTTTCTGCCATTTCTAAAAGACATATTCCTTCACTACTAGTTGCTGGCTATATCAAGGTGTAACTCAATCAACTATAACTAGTCTGAATGAGATTATAAGATCAGGAAAAATGTTACATGACTTACATCCCAATAATGTGTGAAACATATTGGGTGAGATTCATTATGGTGAGGGATCCATCATGTTGTCACTCTAAAATGGGATCATGAATCATTATCCCAACAACCTACTAGGATCTCTAGTGCCAGACACCATGACTCAACACCAACTGTAAGGGAGCATGGCTTTCCTCTTTGCTCAACATGGCCCTTTTAATCATCCAAAAACTATTTATATGGAATAAAAATATAATAATAATAAAATACTCCGTGAGGATATACCTCACATTCTTTTCATTTAAAAATCCTATTATATAATTTAGGTCATCACACTTGAAAATAGCATGTACTAAGACTGCTATGATCAAGGTGGCTTTACAACCCCTTAATATCCATTTCACTAAAACATTAATTTTATTCATTTAATAAAAACCTATATTAAGAATATCATTTCATATAGAAAATTCAGAACATTTAATCCATTTTAACCATTCTAAATTAATAATCCTTCGTGAACAATCTATTCCATTTAATTCACTTCATTAATTCTACCAATAATGGAAGTTAACCTAACAAGGTTCAAAGGGGCACATAGAATGTACCTTAGTCACTCAGTAATAACCGATATGAGTAATCCCATCTATAAAGAAATATAGTCCCTTAGTATGATCTTGGGTCCATAGTTTTTTATGACAAGATTGGGCCAAGCTATGCACATAGAAGGTGCAATGGTTCAATGAACATTTATATAAAAAGAGGCACACTCCATTTAATAACATAAAAGGGGATATGTCCTAAACATGAAATATATCCAAAACTGACAACAATAATAGGGAAAACCCAAATAAATAAACCATGCATGTTATAAATAACTAAATACCACTTTGTAATTTTTAATATGACGCACCTCATTCAAGAGGTTTTATTACAAAATCATGACATTATTACAAAAAAATCATTTAGAAAACTATTAATCCAATTCATGAATCCAAACTCAAATAACTTTAATGAATCATTTGATAATATAATACCCTATATGGAAATTAAAATCACAGTGGTATTACATGGAATTTAGTATTTTCCATTATTATATATGAAAATTCAGTATATGGGGGAAAATCACCAAGAACACCTAAGGGTTGTTTTGTGAATGACTTTGGAACTCTCAAACTAGTAAACAATGATCATAAAGAGTGTTTCAATGTCTATTGGTCAATTTGATTTGAAAAACTAAATAAAAAGGAGACACTAAACAATGTACCACTGCAGACACAATGAAACTATTTAAAATTCAACATAAATAATAGGATGAATCCATAGAACACCTACCTTGTGTTTTGGGTACACCATTAAATAATATAAATGCTTGATTCATTACAATTTGGAATAATTCTATGAAACAAACATCAGTCTAGAAGATAGGGAACATGGTATTGCAGCAAAATATGTCCCTCAAGATGAAATTAAATGAAGTAATAATCCAAATTAATTAAGGGCGTATCATAAGGAATCTGTAGGGTTAGATAGTACTCAAATAAGAAGGCATATAAAGGGGATACATCAAAGACCATAAAAGTATTGGGAGGATAAAACCATTTGAGAGGGGAGTTAGTCACGAGGGAAGAGAAAAATAAAAAGATAAATGAATTTCAAAATTTATTAGGAGAAATATTGCAATTTTATCCCAAAAACAATGTCACATGGTTTTTCCACACGGTTTGGAAGAAATAGTGAAACATCCACATGTCTCCTAATACTTAATAACCCACATCGCATGGTATGCACCACATGGTTAATCTCACAATGTAGTAATTGTGAGTTGAATAGTGAGAGGGAACTAGATAAGTCCTAGTAAACATACAGGATAGGAAGACATATTATCTAAACCACGGGAAACCCATGTTGGGAAAATATGTTCCCCCTCTAAAGGCACATATTTATCTATAGGGATCCACATGGTTTTAGAAAAATTCTTCTCCCTATTAAGATAATCAGTATATCCTATTTTGGTGGCCTGATGCTCCTGAAACAAAAAAAGACACTTATGGGACCTCTCAGGCCTTTAACCAATTATAAAAAAACCTATAACTATTACAACTCTAATAATTATGTTCTAATTACCATTTCAAAGAATAGATCATATTGTAATTGAAAAATATAATATTCATTTTCATTTTCAGGTTTTCTCAAAACACATGTTGTTACAACAACATCACTACTATGTTCATATATTTTAAAGGAGAAAATTGAGTTACTTTGAATATTTTTATTATTTAGATAATGGGTTTTTCATGTGAACAAAATTGAAAATGATGTAAATAAGATAATTATCTTATGGGAGTTTTGTTTTGTGGGACAATTTTAATAGTACTATATCGTGGGGAAATTCCCTTCCCCCTATCACTGAATCCATAAAATATTAGACAGTTTTTTCATGTATTTGTAATCTATATAGGTTCTTTTTACTATACCATATTTTTACCATGTTGGTTATGTAATAATTTATATGGATATATCATGGTATATTGTAGTACATAAGATGTTGCTTTCACCATTATAGAGGAATATGAGGACTCAACTGACATGTTCGACAGTTACATGATGATGGAATGCACATGGTTGAATATTATCCTTGTCATTTAATCATCAAAATTTTAATTACCCTTATTTGAGACATCTTTCAACTCCCCCATTTTATAGTGGAGGTATCGTAGACCTAAAATCCACTTATACTGGTGGGTTTTGAAACTTGACTTCTCCAAAATATATAATAATCTAATAGATATATTATAATGTTGAACATTTCTAAATGGGGTTCCCTGTCATTTTTTGGTAAGGAAAATAATTAATATGGTCACTATGAACAACATAATCAAGATTAATAGATTCTATAAGAATTATAATTTTTTTCAATAGTTACAATGAATTATCCAGGGAAATATTTATTTCATAATGAGAAGACATTATTATTCTATTCTTTATATAGGGAAGGCCTCTACTCCATCCATCCTTCCTAGTTGTAAGATAAGTCATGTAATTATATATTTTAATATTCTAAAATAATTCTTATTTTTTTATTTTTGTTTAGATTTCATTTGATCGAACATCATATGTCGATCATTTAAATAAATTTATCTATTTATAAACTACTTCGTATGAGATGAAACAACTATGATGAGAGTTCTGATGTCACACCATTAATAGTGTGATGGTGTAACATTTAATATTAACATGAATATGTTATATAGATTCATATGTGTAATCATGAAGGAAAACTCTACAACCATTACCTTACCAGTGGTCTTTATAAATAATTCTGTGAGATCATGAATTTACATTGGTGACCATATATAGAAGTATGTGTGACCAATAAATGAATTTAATTACCATAAAGTGGATTATATGATTACGTTATAGAATTTTGACTATAATGAATCTTTTAATACCATGATTAAATGTGTGAGACTAGGAGAATATTCCATCCTAAAAAAAATTTTTTACCATGCTCTGGGAAATTGGGACTACGAGACTAAATATTCAACTACAAGATGTAAGGAATGTTATTGGGCATAAATTTTGCTTCCATTAGGATATCTTATACAATAAATAAGTGGATATTTTCCTATTTTAGAGTTAAATATTTTTATATTAAAATATATTTTTTTGGATGAATTAAATAAACATGTTAAATAATTAAAATATTCAAAATATAGATGCTCATTATGAGTATATAAGAATTATTATTCTTAAATGTTTACATAAGTATTAATGAAAATTATTTCATTACCAATATTTCTATCCAATGTAAGAGGACTTATTTTATTAATAACTGTCAATGAATTTTAAGTGTTCATTATAGTAAAAATCTAGGGAACCTCAATTGCATAAGTGCATATGTGGTGTGAATAGTTTCCCATAGATAACAAAGTTCCAACTAAAATGACAAATAGTATTTCTCTGTGATATTTAGTGATTTCCATGATAAATTTATTTTCATTGAAGAACTGAATAATTATGAAATCCTTTAATGTATTTGTAAATGTAACATCAAAGAAAAAAATTATGGATAATCTAATATGATAGGAGGATCATTTCTAATCATCTCAATCTATATTTGAAAATGATATCTTCATAACATACTAATATTATCTTTCTCTTATTCTTTATTCTTTTTTATTATTAAATTATTATTTCATGAAATTTTTATTATATTATCACATTTTCTGGTAATTCATTGGACAGTACTATGACACACTCATCTAATTTAATTTATATTTTTCATCACATTAATTACAATGGATGTTGTTGGTTTTATCTTTTAATTCCTACTATGCATTTTTTTATACCTGTTATAGGTCGTGGGACATTGTGTTTTCACCAATAAACATGGATAGTAGTAGAAAACTTTTATGTGGAGAGGATTATTTCATTGATTAAGAGTGATCATAATGTTTTAAATATATTTTGAGTTTAATTTATTTTTCATTCTTTGTTTTTAATACTTAATATATCTCTATAAAAACACTTTGATAGTTAGATTTTAAATGTGATATAAATATTTTTCAGTTTAGAGAAATAATTTCAAAATTTATGTTTTAAAACGATTTATCTATGTTTTCATCAATCTTATAAGAAGTTATTTCAATTCCACTGTGTTATTATACCTACACAATTATTTATTTTGGATGTGTTATTTTTTTTTTTGATTTTTTAAATTTTAATTTCCTAATTATTTTCACAAAAATGTCTGAATACTTAATTCACCCCCTCTTAGGAAATTCACATGGTCCATATTTGTTGTATGGGGTCATTTTATAATATTTACCTATTTTGTTTCCTTCATTTATCATTTATCATGAAAATATCACTATTTCTATTTTTTATTTTCCGTATTATTGTGGACCATTCAATATAATACAATTATTCTACATATTGAAAATGTCAATTTAATGGTCAGAAATAAGCTCCGCGGAAAATGAAAATGATGAAAAAACTTAATATAGAATGTTTTTATATCTATACTATAAGAATATATATATATTTTTTTAAAAATACCATTTTAAATATTTTATTTTTTCTAAAAATTTCTTATGACTATAAATAAAAACCTAAGAATAATTTATATAGTGAATTAGGTATGAATTTTGAAATAAAATTTTCATATGTGATAAAACTTATAAAATATGGGATTCAATTTATGATTAAAATTAAGGAATATATAATGTTAAATAACTGAATATAAATAATTATACTATTAAATATTATAAATTTCTAATAAATCATTAAGAATAAATTTCAAAAAAGTTTATCTGGTTAAATGATATCGTAAATATGTTTAATTAGCATGAAATGAAAATAGAATATAAATATCAAGAGTTGAGAATTTGAAATTCTTACCTAAATAATCTAGATGAATATTTTTATTCATTCATTTGTCATTTGAAATAAGAAACCATCATGTTAAATAGTTTATAAAAAATTAAATCATGTGTGAGGCATAGTTGATAGTGAATAATGAATATGATGAACTGAAAAAAAACTAGTCAATTTCAAAACATATAAAGTAGATATGAAATATTAAACAAAATAAACTATCTCCTATCAATATGTATTAGGTTTTGATAATGATGAAGAAATTTATTATCTATCTAAAATAATTAAATAATTTCCATACGAAGATAAAATTATTCAAAAAAATATGACTTTGGAAGAAGTTATGAAAAAAGAGAATGTTGGAGTAATTTATACGAACCAGGAGATATGAATTGTTATGAGTGGTAGGGAACATTCCATATAAATTATTAATGTCCAAAAAAATTTAAAAATTAGAAATTATGATAGATTAAATTGAACATGGATCGAAATGAATGATCCTTGGAGTGCATTTGGGGATGGTTCTAATAAATATGATTCATGGTGGGAAAATAATAATGAGTTGAATAATATATATTTTACATTAAACATAACAACATTATTTTTTTCCACATTAGAGAGAAACAAAAAAATTTGACCAAAAAGAAAAAATGTTTCATTAGATAAATATTCCAATATGATTAGAGACACCATGAAAAAATTGAAAGATAAATATAAAAATATGAAAATGCTACATGTATTACGTGGTAGGGATAAAATTTCCTTGTATACAAAAATGGAAAAAATAAAATATTTATTAAAAATAAATTTTTTTATTAAAATATAATATTATATATGGAAAATTAGCAAAAAATTATCAAATTCTAGGGAGTTCATGACCATGATGTTTGGTTTTCAAGCCACGCTAAGGTATAAAAATATGATCGTGTATTACGATGGTCAATGTAAAATTTATAGGAATAATTTTTCTCGTATTCATGTTATTTTTATTATATAAATATCCCATCAACTTATAGACTGAATAATTTTTTTTCATCTAAATATATTGATTATATAATTGGATGAATATTTAATAATTTTGGTATTCATAATCAATTTTTTCTATCTTTTCAATAAGCAAGAATGTGTGGGTACAAAAATAATGATTTTTTTAATTTGTTTTGGGAAACATTCTTAATGAGTAACTATATGAAGTTATTGTATTTAGATAATACATTTTTGTAAATATGAATAGATATTATTCACAATCTATGTACCTCCTAATATTGGATGGTATACATGGAACATTATGTGAAACTTCAAGGGGAAAATAATCGGGCTCTGTCAAATTAGTAATTCTAATTATATTGTTATTTTATAAAGATATAATTTTTAGGGCGTAAAATATTTTTTTTTAGAATCACTGAAATATGGGATCATGGTTTCATTGTTTTTTTGAAAATATTTCTATAAATATTTATGGTCATGAAATTCATCATGTTATTACTTCATTATGAAATGATAATTTTTATTTAGTTGATTTTTATTAAATATTTTCTGAAAAAGATCCATTATTATGTTACTAACATCAACAATATTGAAAATGTAATAGGTGAATAAGATACTAAAAATTACAATGAATAATAAACCATAGAAGAAATATGTTTCTTTCACGATCTACCAAAACAATAATTTCTAAAAAAAATTGCGAAATCTATGTCAAAATAGGAAATATTGTAACATTAAATTCAAATTAAAGGAGAATGATTCTTCTTATAAACCTAGAGACTTGGTTCAATTAGATTTTATTCTAAATTATAGAGTTACTAGCCTATATGATAATCAATTTTCCTATGTTCATATAAATTATTTATCAACACTTACATGGGTATTGTTTTTAGCTCAGATAAGTTAAGATTGATCTTATTTTAAAAAACAAATTAATATGTAGGAAATTATAAATGTCTCTCCCTTAAAAAAATTCAATGTGATCAGGGTTTTGAGTTTCAAAATCAATACATTGAGACTTTATTATCACAACATATCTATTATAACTAGTTCAAAACTCCTTCGGCAACCCATTAAAATGTTGTATTTGATTAATTGAATGAGACTCTTATTTAAATTTCTGAGAGTACACAAAATGAGTATGAATAACTTTATTATTTTTGCGATGAATCTATAAATTAAAAATACTATGTAATAAATAGGATTCCTATTTCAACCTTTTATATATGAATCTATATGAGTTATGTAATTAAATTAGAATGTTTAATTATTTGTGAGTTTTATGTTGAAGGTTATTTATTCCCAACACAAATAGTGTTTATATTAATTTTCATCCAAATGGGTTAATGAATTTTCCTAGTTTTTAGACTATAGTAAGGGAAATGTGGTATGTAATAAAATAATGAATGTATTAGAAGATTTTATATATGTTGTTTTGGATGAAATAATTATACATCTGCACAAACTTTTATTATAAGAACTTGAGGAATAGAATTTTCAATTTGATATCAATAAATTATCCAAATATAGTGATCACCATGTATAAATCATTTATACTTACAAAATAAATATCCCAATGCATAGGAAGTTACCAAACCAGACCGTGAGGAACAAATAAAAGTACCAAGTACTTATATTCCTAGAGAGTTTAAAAATCATAGAGGAAATCCATTAGATTCTATTATTAGAAACAAATTTATATGTACTATAAATTTTTTTATAAGGAATTAGATTTATATAATAATTTAATATCACATCATGAACCTAAGAACATCATTGATGATACAAATGATAAATATTGGTGTATTTACATTCAACATGAGATGGATCAATTTGAAAGAAACAATTTAAAAAAACAAGTAGAATTAACTAAAAACTACTTGAATATATGACCTAAATGGTTGAATAAAAATGTGTGATAAATCTAGATCTATAGATATTAATAATTATATAATGTTTACAAAATATCATAGTCAAAAATAAGAGATTTATTATAAAGAAACCTTTGAACCAATATCCACACTTGAGGATATTAAAATAATCATATAATTTATAGCTCATTTAAATTTCAAACTAAATTAAATTGATACTAAGAGTGTATTTTATAATTTTTATACTATTGTGTATGATTTTGTGGCATAAATTATAGAATATTAAACCCTCATTTTCTAAATATTTCATAAATCATTCTTTCACACTTTATTGATTATAAAAGTCTCCAAGAGAATTATACGATAGAATAATCATTTCTTGATTACTAATGATTTTTTAGAAGACATATAGGATCCTATATTATTTATAATAATTATTTGAAAATATTTTTTGGTATTTGAGATATATATTAATGATATTATTTTTGGTTCATCAAAAAACCCATTTTGTGTATATTTTTCAAAAATGATACTAAATGAATTTGAAACATGTTTAATGGGTAACATACTATTAATTCATAGATATCAAAATTTTAAAAATATGGTAGGTATTTTTTAAACAAAATTAAATACACAAATGATATGTTGAAAATATTTCAAATGGATTATATAAAATGAAGTTTTTCTCTGGTGAGAACAACATGTAATTTTTATTATGATGAAAGTGGGAAGCCATTTGATCAAACTATATATAGAAAAATTAGTGGTTGATTACCTTTATTAACTTATAGATGACCTGATATAATGGAAATTGTATATTTGTGTTTTAAATTCCAATCAAAACCCCATGGAATCAAATTTTAAGGATTTAAAAACAATTAATAACAAAAAATATAATTAATTTTGTATTTTTTTATAGAGATAATCCCTCCTAATTAGTTTGTAATTAATATTATGAATTTTGTGGCTTTATGTCATATGGAAAATGTAGCTTTAAAAAATTTCCCTTTTTGAGAGTGTCTCAAGTATCGTGGGGTATTAAAAAAAATTTGTTGCATTATAAACTACTGATATTTAGTGCAAAGCTAAATTGAGTTATTGTGCATCATATCTATGGATGAAACAAACATTTCTAAAATATGGATATCAATTTATTGATTTAACAATAGCCTATAATAATACAAGTACTTTTAAAATTTCAAAAAATCAAGTATTTTATTCAAAGTGAAACACCCCTGATAAAAGACTCAACTTTTTGAGAGAATATTTTCAAAAGGGGGATATAACTCTTTAAATCATTAGAACAAAATATCATCTTATTGAAATTTTTATGAAGCCTATAAATATTAAGAGATTATCATATATTATATATGAAATTTGTATGATAAATTATTTTTTATTTTTTACTTGCATACGTATTTTGAATCTAGTAGATGTATGTCAAAGGTAACATGATACAATGATCTTACTAAAGTGTAGATTTTCTAATGTGCTAAGTTCTATCATTGTATGTACTACAATATTGTGTAATATCATATGTATGATATCATACAATTTTTACAATGTGTACACTATTATATTTGGGATATCAGGAATGTTCAACCATGTTTGAGCTACAATGTCTATTCTATCATGTGAGAACTACCGTGTAAGATTACTAGCATGGATGTTCTTAAATTAATTTTGCTATTGTTACTAATTTCAATATTTTATTTAAAAAACACATTATATTATTCAAATTAAAATTAATTTATAATGAATAATTTATTTTCTTCTAAATAATAATATTTCATATTTATATTCTTAATCAAAACTATTCTCTCACACAACTTTTTATTTTACCCTCATCATATCTATTGAATTCCACATTAATCCTTCAATCAAGTGAATCTCCCCATCTATGGTGATGATGAAATGTTCACTCATTTATAGTTCTCCCAAAAAATCCTCATATAAGAGATACATAGGTGGATCAATTGATATAAATGTTCTTTATAATCCTCTATTTTCATTTCATATATTCTGGGAAAAAAATTATATGGATTGTAAACGATGGTAATCTAGAAGGTCACTTTTATGGAGAGTCATTCAAGGACATGGATCAAAATAATGTTCCTACATTATTGATTGAATATTTTATCCATGATTGGTTTTTGGAATCTATTTTTTATAAAAATATAATTTTAGATTATCAAAATAATTTATTAGGTCATTGTTGGGGTAATTGAGTTAGTATTCTCCATAATGAAATATGATTACTTCTTGAAATTTTTTCAACATTGAGTATATAAATATATCGATGGTTATTATACTATTTTAAATTCATATATTTTTTATGAAACTATTATTGGGCTCACTAGATATGTTATTCCATGGAGACTGGTTGTTTTGGAACATTATGTTGAATACTAACTTATTTTTAATTTTTTCTAGCACCCACTATATCCAATAAAGTGTTAATTTAGTATCTTAAGTTATTAGGATTAATTTATTTTGTTCCTCATGATGAATATAGAGAAGGTAAATATGTGAAGGTATATCATGGTTCATATGTATGATATTTGAAATCCTTTCACTATGTAAATTTCTCAAACCTATCCTAATATTATTTGGTATCGTTGGGTCCTAGAGTTATGGATTCTGAATGGGAAGAAAGGATTACACAGGGAAGTGGATTATGTTTTTGCCAATTCACCAGCAAGAGAATGAAGGTAAAATAAAACCCTTGGATTAAGAATTAAGTCATGGATAATGATAATCATTATGATAATTTGAATCCAGTATGAAACCATACAATAACGTTAGATTTGGTTTATCCATATTCGGAGCTAGTTGAGTTTATGAATTATTATTCAAATAAAGAAGTTGGTAAAATTGTTTCATAGATTTAATAGAAATAAGATTATATATTAATAGAATATGTTATTGATCATGACAGTCTTATGATTCCAAATTTCATATATGGACCACCTAATTATACTTATCCTTAGTATATAGGTTAATACTATTTGATGATGAAGTGTTATCTGATAAATAGGTTTTTATTATCATTCATTGTTAGGAATCAATCCCAAAGAGTCTTAAGGAAATGGATTTTCATTATGATGATACACTATATGATATGGATAGTGAGGATAAAGTATATGAGACTAATTATCTCATATAAATCTCCCAGTTTTTTAATAAAATTAGTGGCTATTAGTTATTTGTTTCCCGATGATTGTCATTAAAACTAGTGATTGGAGTACCAGTTATACTAGAGAATGTGAATATTGTTACTATTAAGGATATATATATATGTGAT
Source organism: Viscum album (assembly GCA_963277665.1). Classification (NCBI taxonomy): domain Eukaryota; kingdom Viridiplantae; phylum Streptophyta; class Magnoliopsida; order Santalales; family Viscaceae; genus Viscum; species Viscum album. The sequence continues at coordinate 1,873,432,863 of OY728159.1, forward strand.
AAACATCAATTTTCATATACAGTTAAATTTATAAAACTAATATTGGCGGTTATGGTGGTTTCAGTCCCCCAGATCGTAGAGAAACCCCCATATATATTCATCATAAGGATCTTAAGATATCACTGATTGATAGAAAAGATCAGGATGTATAACAACCATATTATTTAATTCACATTAATAAATGATTCATTACAAAAAATTAAAGGTAATATAACCCGAAATATTAAGAATTAATGTTCTTTAGAAATATGTGCATAAATAACAACTTAAAATAGGAAATAGAGAAGATTTGTTGAACACCTCCTTAACATGATCATAATATTCCAAGGTGATTAAAATGTTATTGTTTATTATGGGGTCATACCTAAAAAAGGAAGGCAATACGAATACAATGAGGTAATAAATATAAGGAAATGGGCATATCAATACATCATAAACTAGACGTGAATCATAAACAAGATCAATAAGTCATTATATAACATTATAATATCATAAATGATGATTCATATTTAAAAAATGATACATAAACATAGGTCATGACTAACTACCAAAATTCCATGACAGAGAAAGTACCATAATAGAATTATGATCATTACCTTTTCCAACATTATGTCCCATGAGACTAAAAATTAACCAATTTATTAGAGGGCTATATAATTTGGAGATCTCCCATTAATATCATTTCAATATCATTATTATAAGTACCACATAGATCATAAAACATGAAATAATTTATCAACATATTTCATTTCAAAAAAAATTGATTGAGGAATAACAAAATTTACTTATTATTTAATATATTTATAACTAAATACATATGACCACCCTTGATAAGAAATGTGTATGGTATTCACAACGCAATTGTTTTTGTCATGGAAAATAGTTGTTATATTTCTTCAGAATAACATCATTACATAAAAATTCATAAAATGGGTTGATGAGAGATAAATGGGTATCTAATAAGTTGGAAGGAAAATGGTATGTAATAGGAATATGCTATGACATTTCCAAACATTAAGTATTGTATATAGAATACATTATATAATAATGAACTTTTTATAACGAATATAAGTTGAGGATTGAAAAATTTAGTATGTGACTCCATATTCTTGAGAGGAGCTTCATGGGAACTTGGGGAACAAGGTGTCACACCCCGACCTCAAAAAAATTATTTATTTTTATTATTTTAATTTATTCAATCCATGCTTTCTTGGCCAGAGTGGATTAAATTATTTAATTTACAACAACTGTTGGGGTCATTCTCATGGTTTGCACATGGATATGAATAATCAATCTACAATCCTACATGAGGCTCTATCATTAGTCAGATCATTTTGTAATGGTTGGAGTACAATTTTCTCAACCATGAATCTGCCAGCAAGAAACTGTTTGAGGGAGCCTGACCTAAGAAGTGGACAACACATGCTAAGTGCACTGTTCGGAAAATTATTTAAAAATATTATGGGATTCCTATGTTTCAAAATAAAATAAAATATGGAAATAAATTATAATTGAATGAATAGTTTTAATAATAATAATAATAATAAATATTATTAATATTATTGATATTATTGTTATTATTAGTAAGTATTTTTTTTAATATATTTTCATTATTCTTTATTTTTCTATTTCTTTATATTTCTTTTGATTTATTTCATATATTCATTGTCCCTCTCTTTTATTTCTCACATTCTCTCTACATTGCACTACTCCTTCCCCTTTCCTTTGAATCACGGTAGACCCCATGTTTTCTACCTCATCTGATCACTGATTGTTCGCGAAATCTCTCTGAAAATATGACTTATGGCCTTCTATAAACTCCTTCATATTTATTTTGGCTGATTTAGGTCTCCCTATCACCCATTATAGTTCAAACAAAAACCGAGGTTGCAATTGATCCATTTTTCTTTATATATTCTAATATTATGTTCTGCAGACAACCTATCATGCCATAATTGTGTGATTTTTGGAATCAACCACCGATGGAGAGGCAGTTTGGATTGATTTATTTCTACCATCATCATTATTAGATAAGATATTTTCTCATTTTTTATTGTTGATATATTTAAAATTTGGTAATTTTGTGGTCAATGTGTTGTTGGTGACTTTCTTTGAGTGCATGGGTCTTCATCACGGTGCCTTAAGCTTCCTATGGTGTTTGTAGTGTGTTTGAAACTTTTGGGAAGTCTTTCACACAAAGACATAATGACACATGTGGATGTATATATATATCTTTTTTATTGAACATATTCTCCAACGAAGAGGGTAATATGTACATTGGATTATGGTTATATATATACATATAAAAGAATTTTTGTTTGTGTAAATATGAGGTATTTTGCATCAAAATCATTAAGAGCTGAATCATCTGCACTTGGTCCGCTTCCTTTTTAGAGGATGGTTCCCTAATCCTACCCCTTTATTTTGAAATCCATAATTTCTAGATTTATCTAAAATATTATTTTTATATATAGTATTTATATACTTTGCAATCTTGTTTTGGTTGTTATAAATAGTTATTTATTTGAGTTACATAATTTAACTAGGCTTCCATCTGGAGTTTTGTTTTCATATTGTATCTTATCTTCGACCTTGATTGGATGTAGTGATTTATTTCTAGTTCTCAATTGGATTTAAATGTTGAATGTTAAAAAATGGATTCATTAATGGGTTTTTGTGTTTTAGTAGTATTTCCAATGATTTTCATTGATTTAAGCATGTTTTCATGCTTTCTCATAAATGTTTGGTGCCTTGGTTATTTAATTGTTCTCTTAAATGTTTTTGAAACATAAAGATGTTGATAAAAAGTGTTTTTCAAAAAATTAAATATTTTAGTTAATATAGTGAAGCTCCTTTGTAATTGAATATTTTAATATTGAGTTTTATATCTTCATAGAAATGGTTCATTAAATATTTTGAAGTGTATTTTATGTAACATAAAGTTTTTAGTTAAGTGTTTTTTATGAAACATCACTTGTACAACACATAGAAGTATATTTTTTCAATTAAATGACATGATGCTCATGTTGGTTATTTTTTATTTCTGTTGTCGATTTTTAACCTTCAATTTGATGTTCTGTTTCATTTTTTTTAGAAATGGTTTGAAATATTCTTATGATATATTTTATTGATTGTATAAAAGTCTAGGTTGGTAAATTATGTCATTTTGAAAGTGAAAGTTGGTTAATAAAGTGTGAATTCTCGATTTACCACATAATTTTCATTGATAAATGTTTCAAAATTTCATGTGATGTGATGGATCTATTGGAAATTTAGATTGGTATGTTATATATTTAGAACACCTATTGGAAATTTCCCTCTATGGGTTATCATATGGGTATTGTGTCTGTATATCGTTTCCAAGTGTGATGGTGGTGGGGAAGGTGAGTCATGCATGTGAGGGACTCCTACATAGACAAAATATTATTATCATGGATTTCCTTGGAATCTTTTAAAGAGGCTAGTGATGTTTTATGTTTATGACCAATTAGATGGTATGGTACCCATTTGATTTGTTTTTAGGACAAGAGGGTTGTGCCACTGTATTTTTAAACTGAGGTTCTCTAGTTGGTATTAGACTTATGAGCTTCACTATGCATGATCAGTGGGTTCTACACTAAGTACATCTTGTGATCTTGATAGAAATATTTACGAAATGACCAAGATTAAACACTTTAATGTATGTTATTTATTTTTTGTCACGTTTTGGTTTTCCATCTCATAACCCATTTACAATGGTTTTTATATTTATGAACATGTTCATGCCCTGGTTGGGTTTTTTAATTCTTTATAGAAATGGATTATAAATTTTTGTATTTTAATGGGAAATTGAAAAAAAAAATGTTTCATTAAAAATTGATACCTTTTTTTTATTTGGCTAAAATTGTGAAATCCTTATATTCACATTTCTTGTTTTCAAACTAAGAAGAAATGATTGTATTTAGAGGTGTGGCATCAATCATGTTTTATCATTGGTATTACTTCTGAGAAATTTTGGTGCTCATTCCTAATTTAACAATTCATTTTTGGGTTCTTCTTTGTTTTAAATTTCTCTCGGAGAAGGAATTAGTTTTAGTTTGGTGGTGACTCATCATTTCACCCGGATATATGAGTAGCAGTTTATTTATTTCCTCAACGGGAATTTATTTTTATTTTTTAGTTTTATGTTCACTTTAATTTTTTTCTATTTTTTCATGGGCCAAATTATTCCCAAAAAGTTTATCTTGATGTCCAACACTAGTTGTCCACCATTTGGGATTAAGAACATCATTTGGTCCTTTTCGTGGATCACCTTGGGTGACGATTTTTGGGTTGACCTAGGTTGGTTTGTGACAAATTGGTATCGTATGAGTCGTTTTTTATTTGTGGTGTTAGGTAGTTTGATACTAGAACTATTGAGCCTCATTAATTAGGTATGGGAAAAGAATTACAAAAAATTTCTTATTATAATCCTTGAGTTTCCAAGGGTTGTCTAGGATTTGAGTTTTTGTTTTTTATTTTCTTTGATGGGGGATAAGTCTGGGAGTTAGACAATGTTTTACAATGAACTGACATGGCATTATGTACCATGTAAAACTTAAATTTAATAGTTTAATATGCTTCTAGTGGATAGTGTATTCTTGATTCATGGTATTCTAATCCACATGTTCAATATATGCACGAATCCTAGTTCCATATTTTTAGTATTTTGGGATTGATTGTTTTGTGGTATGATTTTATTCGGTGGGAATTTAAAATGGGTTTTGGTGTGTTTTGTTGATTTATGCAATGTACTTCAATTTTCAAAGGATTGATTTTGAAAAATAAAAAACCTTTGGATTCATTGATAATGGAAGGGAAACATTTTTTTAATTTTGAAAATTTTTATAAAATTTGAAAAAATAATTTAGTTGGAATTCATTGTTTTGATGGAAAAAGGGAACGTGTGACCCTGGGTGTTCTTTAGGGACGTTCACATATCTGCATGTGTTTAAGGAAAGTGCATGTTGGAATATATGTGTGGATGATATAAGAGGAAGTGGGGGAAACAAATATGTGATTGTTCGTAGGATACCATGGGTGAGTATTATAAAATGGTTTATTGATCTAGTTTTCCAATGTTGTTTTTGAAAAGAAAAATGATTTTTGATAAAAAAAGGATTCCTTTCGAAATTGATTTTCTTTTTCTATTGTAAAAAATGATATGGTGTTTTTAATTTTAAGGTGGATGTGAGGAATTATTTTTGAAATGGAAACTGATGTTTTATTTCAAAATAGAATTAAATCTAGTTGTGGTCAAATTTGGAAAATGGGGATTTTCAAAAGAGGATTCTTCGCTCATTCGGTTGGTTTATTGTGGTTTTTTTTGAGATTTGGATTAGATTTGATTAGTTTTGGGTTATATTTCACAATGAGAAAGGTTTTCTATTGGTGATTACCTTTTTTCGTAATCTTTTATTGATTTTTGAAAAGGTTTTTTATTATTTTGTTGTTTGAATATGTCGCCTAAAATATTCCCCAAAGTTTTTTGGGTGTTTTTATTTTTTCCTTTCCCAAAATCCTAGTGGAGAGGTGGGATTGGGTTCATTTGGGTTGTTAACCATTTTTTTCATTGATAGAGGATTTGTTGAGGTAATGGAGAGCCTTGAGGAAGCCTAAAACATTTTCATGATCTTTTAAAGTAGTGAGGATTCAAATTGTATTGATTTTCTCTGATGTTCTGAATTTGAACTAGAGGAGTTTGGTTATCCTAATATCATTGCAAGTTGGAGTGTCCTTAGAATTGATTAAGACCAATTTCATATAGTGATGTGTACCTTAGGAGGTTAAGGTGAAGAATATTATGACACTCATGAGAATTAATAATGGTCATCGGATGATGAAGGCTCGTGTTGACAAGATTATGGAGACGATTTCATTTTCATTGTAGGTACCATCAAAATATATGTTTGGGAAGTTAGCGGATGTGGAAATTTTGTCCTAGTTGGAACCGGAAATTTAGGAGGACAGAAGGTTAGTTTTTTTCTTATTGCAAGTGAGGGTTTCCCATTTGGTGGAGGGTATATATTAGAGTAACATGTCTTAAAGATTTCTCTTTTGTTGGTCCTAACTTTTCGTTGACATTTTCGACCACTTGTGTGATTCTGGTGTGGATTTTATGGGTATTTGAATGTCTCCTTGTGAATAATTTCCTGGATCTTGCTGATGATGTGTCCATCTTTGTCATGTGGGGATGTTATATAAATGGCATAATTTAATGAGATGTGTTTTTTCCATAGGAGGTCAGATCCTGAAATTGGGGAAGCAGATGATTCAAGAGGTCATAGATCCTTCCAAGTGACTCAGTGTGATGCTCTTCACATTGTTTGGAATCACATGGAGTGTGGAGGAACTTGTCCTGGATTTAGTCTCTAGTGTCAGAATGCGACTGTTAAAATATCAATTGTAGTGTCTTAAATAATTTAATGATCATTTTGGTCATAAATGGAATTAAGGCCACATTTCCTCATTTTTATATTTCCTTTTTTGAAGGTTCCCTCTTGGTGGTGAATTATTTTGGGGAATTGTTCCTTTTTATACCATATCAGAAATAATCATGCATTAGAGTAGTGACTCCTTGATATGTGTTCTCCTCATGGATCAGTTTTATCTTTCAGTTTTTCTATTCTTGGAGATACTTGTTTCTTGTAGAGGTGACATGTTGTTTTTTTGTTTGATTCCTTCTTTGGTTTTTTTGTTAGGCCCCATTATTTTTGGGATTCTTCTATGCATGGATTACAGAGTTGGTCCATGTTGGGGGTTCTTCGTTCAGGATACATTTATAGTTCTGGAGTTGGAATGTGATGGGAATTCTAATGTTTCTCTATACTAATTGGTTCATAAATGGTTTGGAGACCCACCATGTATCTCATTATGGTTTATTTTTTTTTCTTTTTTTCGGTACTAGATGATTTATTTCTATGGGGAGAACCATATTAAATCCCTCGTAGTTCGTATCATTGGGTTTTCCTTTATAGTTGGTTATGTGTGTCTAGTAGAATGAATGTTGACAACAATTTCATGCTTTCATTGGCCTTATGAACCATTGAAATTGAGTTTGATTCCAAATTTAACTGGGTGAATTTCTATGGGAATAATGTTTTTGTGCTGGGTAGAAAAAACAAAACCCGACATCAAAAAATTTTAAAAATTTAAATATTTTATTTATTTCTATCCATGCTTCTATTTTCGGGCTTATCTTAGAGGAATTTTAAAATTTTTATGTGGCTAGGTTATTGCGCAGGGGTGGTTCACAATTAAGAATAATCTTGTAACAACCGTGTGTGAAGTTCTATCATCGGCGAATGCCATTTGGCATGGTTAGAGCATGGTATTCTCATCCTAGTGTCTTCCTGTAGAAAACAGTGTAAGGGTTAATGTCCTAGACAATAGCCAGCACACGTTCTGGATAAACTGTGCGCAAACCATACGAGCTGCCTGCGTTCAAAAATAAAATAAAATAAAAATAAAATAAAATAATGAAATAAAATATTATTTACTAAATTTTAAATAAATAATAATAATAATTAATATTATTTATATTATTATTATTATAAATATAATTTTTATTATTATTAATATATGTTTTTATTCAACTTCTCCTCTCTTATAATTATTTTTTTAATTTTTTTATTATTCTTTTATCATTATCTCACACTTCATATTATCCTCTTGTCCCAACATTACACTACTCCCCCTCCCCTTAACCTTCGATTCATGAGGCCCCCTTCTAGCTCCCACCTTCAACAACTAATTCAACATCTTTTCTTCATATAATCTCTATGACACTAAGAGGTAAGATCTTCTCCCTCCTATTTCTTCTTTAATTCTACCGATATAGGTCTACCCATATCCCGATGTAGCTTGTTCGAAACCCTAGTTTATGATTGATATATTTTTATTTTATTCATCTAATTTCATGTTTTATGGATGGAATATCGGGCCCTACTTGTGCGAGTTTCTTCAACTATCGTCGAAGGTTAGGATGTTTTGGTTCATTCTGTCCACCATCATTATTTTCAGGTGAAATATTCTTTCATTCGTATTGTTGTACGTTTAAGAATTTGTATCACTTTTGGTTTTTTGGTTGTTGGTGATTTAGTATGACTGAGTGGGTCTTCAATGCGGTGTTTTGAGCTTCCACTCTTGTTTATAGTGCATTTGAAAATTTTTGTGAAGGCCTGCACACACAAACATAGGTAAGTATATGTATATATATATATATATCATTCATTCACATATTCTTCATGGTGTATGAAATATGTAAATTTGATAAAATATAAATATGTATATATAAGGATTTATTTTTGTGCATGTTTGTGGCATTTTTTGTCAAACGATTCAAGATTCGAAGAATGTCATCTTAGTAATCAACCTTTTTTGATGTAGGTTTCCAAATCCCGCTCCATTAATTTCAAATGCATAATTTCATGGTTTCTTAAAATTATTTTTTTTATGTTGTATTAATATACATTGTGATCTTGTATCTATTGTTAGAAATAGTTATTTATTTATTTTACATAATTTATCCAAGATAAGATCCCATGTTTTTTCATATTGAATAATGTCATCAACCTTTTTTGGAATTAGTGAGGTATTTATAGTTCTAAATTTTATTAAAATGTTAAATATTAAAAACTTGATTCCTTAATTGTTTTTGTGTGTAATAATTATTTCATATGGATTGCTTCAATTTAAACATGTTTCCATGAAATTATTCAAAATGTGTGGGGTCAAGGTTGTGTAATTAGTCTTCTACATGGTTTTGAATCATAACGGTGTTGAGAAATAGTTTTTTCTCTAAAAAGTAAAAAAAAAATTAATGTATTAAAGCCCATTTGGCAGTGAATTTTTTAAAATGGGGTTTTCGGCCATCTTAGATATGGTTTTTGTAATGTTGTGGAGTGTATTTTGTTGAACATAAAGGATTTGGATAAGTGTGATATTTAATACATTAATTGTTTGGAAACATGAAGTGTAGTATGATAATTTATTGACATGAAGGCCCATTTGGTTCTTTTTAAGGTGTGTTGTGTGTTTTTATCCTATAATTTTATGTGGTGTCTTATTTTACTGGAAATAGATTGAAATATTTTTATGATATATTGGAGTGTTAGTATTAATGGTCTGGATAGAATCTTATGTGATTTTGGAAGTGAAGTTTGATTTTGAATGTATGAGCACCACATTAGAATCATTAGGTTCTTTGTGAAATGGTTTTTATGGATCAAGTGATGTGACAACCCAATTGACACTTGTGATTGGTTTGTTAAATGATGGGAACACCTATTGAATATTTCCCTATATGGGTTATAATATAGGTAGTGTCTATGAATGAGGTAGGAAAGTGTTGTAATTGAAGGTAAGGTGAGTCACATATGTGGGGGCCTCATAATAACAAAATATAGCATTATCATGGGTTTTTTGGGAATTGTTTAATGGACTTAGTGACGGTTTCTAATCAGCCCCTCTTAGATGGGTCCATACCCCGTGGGTTTTATGATAGGACAAGAGGGATGTTTTAGGGGATAACTATTATGATTTCAGTAGTTTTGTTATAAAATTTGGAGATTCACTATACACTAGTATGTGGTTCCGACCTGTGTATGTCAAGCGATCGTTCTAGTGATTTTTAACAAAATCCAATGTCTACATATTTGTATGTTCATGTTTTTTTGTGTTTCAATTTTTGTAATTCCATATCATGACCCATTTACACTATCATTATATTTATGTACTTGTTATAGAAATTGTATTTTTTAATGAAAATGATATGGATTACGTGTTTCTAAAATGGTTTTGTAAAGTGAAAGGAAAAAGAGTTTCGTTAAAAATATCATCATGTTACTAATTTTGCTAAAATAGTGAAAACCATATGTTTTACATGTACAATTTTGAAAGAGGAAGGAAAGGATATTAATTATTGGTGTGTCATAAAATGTGGAATATCATTGGCATTCAAAGTAATAATTTTTGTGCTCATGCCTACTTTATCATTTCAATTTCATATTCTTCCAGTTTTATATCCCTCTCGGAGAAAGCTTCATTACGTGTTTTTTGATTACTCTTGAGGCCACGTGGATGTACGTGTAGTTGTTTATTTATTTCCTTAACTATAATTTATTTTAATTGTTAAATTTCATTTCCACTTATGTTTCATCTTATTTTCCTTGGATAAACTGTACCCATGGGTTTTATCTTGATTTCTGATAGTAGTTTACAGCCCGTGGGGATCAAGAACGCCCTTCGGTCCTTGTGGAAGATCAGCTTGGGTATTCATTTCAAGGTTGACTTGAGTTTCTTTGTGAAAAAATATGAGGATTCATGATTTGGGAGGGATGAGTAATGACATTCTCTATGGTGTCTTCGTGAATATAAATGGGATACCAAGTGGATTTATATAGTAAAAGTACGCGGATTTGTTTATTATTTCTCAAACAAAGGTTTTGGACTCTTTATAATTTAATTTCCAAAACCACCAACATTATCCTTGTTTTCCCATTGTTTCTACCAAATGGTTGTGGTTTTAATTATTTTATAAGTCCTAGGGAAAGGAATAAAAAAATAATTTTCTTGATAATTTCATGGTGACATTTACTCTCAATGAAATGGTTTTAAAACCTAAAAATATATTAATAGTGTTTTACTATTAATAATAAAACGTTGATATTAATTAAATAAACATAAAACCACATTATTTAATAAGGAAAATATTTATTTAGTTATGGATACATTTTATAGTAATTACTATATTGCTTTTAGGTTATTATTATGACATTTTACTAAAAGTATATTTATATGGTATTTAATTTAAACCCTAAAATTAAGACATCACAAAAAATTATGAAAAATATACTATTGGATAATTTTTACATTCTTATTCAAAAAAGGATAATAATTTACCTTTAGATACATATTATTAATAAATTCTGGGTTTTTTGTAATAATAGTTCCTGAACATTTTTAAAAATTATAATTAACTTTTTAACAATAATATGATCATTTATATTAAATAATTTTGTTAATTTTCAATTCAAAAAATATTTATTTAAAAAATTTATTATTTCATGAAAATAAATTTCTTAATTGAGTTTGAATATTAAAAAAAATACTTTTTTTGTTTTATTGTATAAAACTAAAAATCAGTAATAATGTAATAATAGTATGATTATAATATATCATTTTCAAATTAATGTACACAGTAATATATCTTGGGTCTTGATAAATATATAATTAATTCACCTAGTAATTTTCTAAGTTTAAGGTGCGTGATAGAGATGCTTTTATGGGGTAATTTGGCATACATGGGTTCGATCATGATCACGATGACCTTGAACTTCTTCCATAATCAATTTCCTCCATACTTATGATATTGGATCTCATCATGGGATTGGTCAAGGGAATGTCTTAGTGTTTCTATATGTATTAGAAGCTCGGATAAATGGGATTTAAGGGTATAATCCTACTAGTTGAGGCAATCAATTACTTTTTCTATGAAAAGTGGTTTTGTTAAAATCTTTTATTAAAAATAATAATCCTATCACTATGATGTTTTTATATTATCAATGGTAATGATGGTTAATGGTCATATAAATATGAATTGATAAAATAAACCAAATAAGATCATGTTCTTTCTATAACCATATTATACAATAAATCATTTAGGTAAATCAATAGTGGAAAATTTTTTATAAGAGTTTGGGTCATTATAATCTTCCCCCTTAATAAATATCACCTGAATAATTTTCAATTACGACACTAAAATAAATAATTGAAACTCATTTTTATCAAATCCATTGGTTCTCATTTTGATTTTTCAATCATTTTTTTCTCTATATTACGTGGACTATGTGAATTATCTTATTTGGTGGAACATCATCTCAATGATATAAGATATTTACTGAAGGATCCTCATTTTAAAGGCCATTATCTAATGGTACCACTTATAGATTGAATACATTTGAGGGGTCGGGTATTTATTTTTTCATGAGGGTTATAAGGAAAACATCTTGTACATGAGATAGGTTAGGTGGGAGTGCATGTTGGTTGGCCACCGCTCTAATGCGATCAAGGATCTCGAAGGGGATGATGTATATTGGACTATGATTTACCTTCTTCAAAAATATAATCATTTTTATCCCAAGTGATATGAAGTGGAATACCATGTCCCCAAAATATAACTCTTTTTATCATTGATAATTATCAGAACAGCTATTCTATAGTATCTGAGTAGTCCTCATATACTACTATATAGTCTTTATGTAACAGCCCAAGATTTTATGAAAAATATTCTTTTTAATTTCACTAATGTCTTGTGTTATACGCTACACCAAAAGGAGCTTGCACAACACGCATCCTTGACTTGCCTTGCATTACACGCAATCGCAACCTTCCTCGATAGCGTGTGTGGTACGTAATCCTGAGTTTCACGAAACAATGATATGCTATTAAAATATTATTAAAACTAGCCGTTATGAATAGTAATAACCACTTTTTAAATTTTAGAAATTTTAACTCTCAAAATGGACTTCATTTTTGGATTCGGAGTATCGAATTTAGCCTAAGGTGAAATTTTGGTACTTTTCGGATAACTTTCATATTATGATGAATAGTGAAAATTACTAAATTATAATTAAAAACAACTTTTTTAATCGAAATAATTAATAGTGATAAAGCATTAATTTGATTGGTTTTAATTTATATTTAGAATATATTTGTACAATTTAATACAATGTTGGTCATTGGTTGTAATTTCACATTTAAACCAGACATAATCAAATGTCAATCTTTTGATAGATATTGTTTCTTAAAAACACGCTATTTGTTTTAACAGCGGGATTTAATTATAAAATTAATTAGTGCAACTTATATGTTGGGAATTTTGTAAAATAGAAATCATTTTTGAATTCGGAATATCAATTATAGCTTAGGGTGAAATTTTGGCATTTTTCTGAAAAACTTCAATTTTTGATGAATAGTGAAACCACTAAGTGGTAGGTTAAAAACTGAATTTTGCATAAAACTTAATTTTACCGCTTCTGTGAATGAAATTTCGAAAATCCGAGAGACACGGTTAATATCAAGGACTAAAATGTGGTTCAATGAGATGAAAATAAAATTTTCGTGAATAGTAACTTTTTACTTTTTTTACCACGGTTAATAGTAAATAGGGTAACTAAGGGTAAATATGATATTAATATTACCCTAACACATGTCCTAATTCTATTGGAAAAGTGTAATTCGACCAAAAAACAAACTTAGGAATAAAATATGACCATTTAGGCCCACTTGGATTAGATTAGGACATTTATTATTAATTTATTTAAAGAAGGGTTAAAATAGTTAAAATCAAAGTTTAATAAGTAAATCATTTCTAATATGTGGTTATACATAAGATAAATTAGATTGTAAATATTCATTAGAAAGCTAAAAAGATTTACTACATGATGGTATTTTATTTGTAATTTTTAGACATCAAATAATTTAATTTATTTATGACACAAAGATGATGCAGTAATTATCTTGTTAATGAAATATTGACATAATTGATGTTATAAACACCAAAATAAATGTAATTTGAGACTTTTTATGAATTACACTAATTTTATAGGTTACTATGATATATTAGTGTTGATTTAATCAACTTGGTTCGAACATATAATTCTGTTATGACTTTCAAAAAAATCATATATCAAATAGTGTCAAAATTGACACAAAATAGTTTTTAAATCGAATATTATATTATTAATTGTTATTTTATTCCTAAAAATCTAAGGTTCGGCCAAATGACTTAGATAAGGATATATATATTAATAATAAACAATTTGGGGTTCGTTTTATATTTTATAGTAAGTGTATTAACCATATAGTGAAAGAAAACAAAAAGACACGGTAAAAGTTAAATTATTTAACTTAGAGTTAAATCTAATTGATAAGGTTAAATTAATACCCTAAACTTGTCTAAATCTTATTGGTTGATAGGATTTAGACCTATCCCCACTTTATCTTCGAAATAAGACCCTTTGGAACCATTATAAACCGATTTTGACATTAATATAAAATAATATTTTGAGGTATTCCTAAGGTGCCCCTCTCCTCCCTTATAAAAGGACACCTCCTCCCCCTCCTCCTCACACCAATTTGAGCACTCAAGATCGGCCAACCCCTGCCAAAATCTCTTCTCCACTTCCCTAAAAATATACTAGAGGTTCTTGTCTTCCTCAAAAACCAATTTTAGTGCCCTAAGAGGAGGTCTCAAAGAGGCACTTCAAAGAAGAGGTAATTACCGTTACCAATTCTTTCATCTTTATTTCTTCTTCCACTTCTTCTTATTAGGTTGTTTCATTATGAAGTAATAACATCAGTATCACTCATATAATGATATGTTATTATAAGTATGAAACAACCCTATTTCACCATCTATCCATCCTACGGAAAAAGAAATCACCGCGCGTGCGTACGTACGGAATACCGTCTCCACGCCGTGGTGTAATCTATTTTCCACCACCACCTTACATGGATGGGTATAATGGTGTAAAGAATAACTATACATAGTTATTACAACATCATATTGATTATGATATATTGTATAATCCACTCCAATTCAATTCAATATTTATAGAAATGATATCATCGCTCGTGCGTACGTACGGACTACCGTCTCCACGATGCGATGAGATTCATTCTCCATGTTAACCATTTAAGAATGATTATAATGTATATATAAGAAATAATAATGAAATATATGAAATTATAAAGCTACTGGATTTATGTATATATATACATATGTATGTCATCTACTTACTTCCATTTCAAGACAATAAGGAAAGGAAAACAGCGTTCATGCGTACGTACGGACTACCGTCTCCATGAACGGTGTTTTTCATTTTATTTATCTACCTATTATATATAAATATATACTGAATATATATGATATATAAATCATATTTTATATTCTGGAAGTGAGTAAATCATGATATAAGTAATAATGATGTCAAGAACAACAATTCAAAACACCTACGATAAATGAAACAATTTTACCCAAAACGCTTTTTTAACATGAAATTTACAAAAGAACGGGTAATATAATGTCATAAGTGAACCATATATGATATCATAACAATGAATATGATTCTGTAATAAGTCAATAACATGATTTAAATCATTATACAGGAGGTTCGGACACTTACAAAGCAAGTCGGACCTAAGGTAAGGGAAATATCACAATCTCATTTTTATCCGAGATTGTTTATTCGTAAGTATTTACTGGGGTGTATTTTATCATCCACATCCATGTTTACTCAATATGTAATATTATTTCCATCCACCTAAAATTGTTTAAATCCATTTTTACCCTGCAGTGAGTTTTTAGTAATACGTATGAAAGGAATCTTTTGTCGTTTTTCGTACGAGGTACTTTTTGACTTTTCCGACAAAAGTACGAAGAATGTTTTTTTTAACTTATACGGCACGAACGGATTTTTACAGTTTTATAAAGCTTTATTTTCACGAACCTTCCTCCAAAATATTTCATGACTATTTTCAATAAAATCTTTTTCTTTTAAAATTGCATGATGTTTTGTGAAAAGAAATTGATTTTGAAGAAAAAAGGATATTTTCCTCAAGAATTTAATTCAAGTGTTTTATCAAAATTATTTTTCATCTTAGATAATAAAGGGTTCTGTTTCTATCCATATTTTTACATTGATTTGACTATGTTGTGATGGAATTATGTTTATGAAATCCTTTATCTTATATGAATGGTTTTATGATGTCATGTTGTTTAAGAATCCCATTTTTATTACATGGGTTATGCAATGATGTATGATTTATGATTTTGTGGCACACATAAGAAATGATTCATTATGAGATGGGTGGGACCTATATCTCCCTCCAATGCATTGGGTAAAGATTTTATATCTCATGAGATAGACATGGCTGGAACGGAAGGTTATTTCGGGTCAGTGATACAGGACTGAAACGAGGAGTGAACTCGGTTCAGAAAGGGACTTTGTCCACTAAGATAGTCTTGGCAATGAGTCATGACTAACAAGAAATGATTTTCCATGATTATGTGTGCATGCCACAATGTTTCAAGTTTTATGTTATGATTATGAGGATCTCATTTTCACTTCTATGATTTATCCCATGTTATGATATTATGAGCTCTTTTGCAGGTTAAGATTTCCAAAAGCTATGTTCTTATGTATATGACGTGATTGATATTTCTTTTGTTTACCCTTACTGAGCATTTGAGCTCACCCTTTTATGTTTTCTTTTCCCCAGGATATAAAGAAAGGTTTTTAGGTAAAAAAAAGGGAAGATCTTTATGGGAGATATTGAAGATCTTTCACCACTATTAGAAGATTACATTCCGAGTTTCCATAGACACTAAACTATTACGATCCTTGTGTGTGTGTTTTTGTTATGTACTAAGTATTCCGCAAAAGTATTGTAAAGTCTATGTAATTCAGGCTTCGGGTCTCTACACTTTACTATTTCCATCATTTCCTCATCCATTTTTAGACTTAACAATTTTTTTCCTCAAATTCATCCCAAAATGATGGTGTTGGTTAACTATTCCTTTAAATTGATTCATAAGGATCCATTTGGATTCGTTAGTGGAAACTATTATTATTTGATAACTAGAAAATAGGATGATATTAGTCTCATACTCTGAAATCAATTGAACATACTCTCAATAAGTAATTAAGTGTTCATATTGTTTTCACGTATTGGTGTTCAATTTGGGGGTGATAAGATTTGTAGAAGTTAAACTCTTTATTGAGATCATATGGGAGACTTTTCCAAAACATGGGGGGAATCTTTGATCTCAATCTAATACAATTGATTTTGGTACTCCATAAATCCTCACCACATATCTGATGAATAACAATTCAAGTGGTTGTATTGATAAATCATCTCGAATCATAATTAAATGAAAAATCATTATAAGATAATAAACTAAAACTCATATATTATTTTTCTTTTTTGATGTATTCAGATGACTAGTGACAAATTATATCGTGATGTTTTCCCATTTCCTTGTCTGTATGGGTAATGGTTTAATCGACCTACTTGTATTTTTTCCTTTACGCTTCTCATTTTTGACATACAAGACATACTAATGTATATTCTATGATATCCATCATCATATTGCCCCACTGATATTAATCATAGATATATCGATACATAATTGTGCTACCAAGATGGATAGAGAAGGTGGAGCTATTTTCATCATCCAATATCCCCCTGTTTAACTCATTATTTTATGGTACAAATAGTTTTGATCCAAATTTTACAACACCATCTTCATTAACATTTAAATACGAGGATCTCCATTTTCTTATATTTCCCACATTGCTCAAAATTCTCACATAATCTCATTGAGAATCGTTTATATTCCCCAGAAGGGTTGGTTGACAAATCAATTGCGAATGGATGCATAATGTTTATTCATTTACGATTCCCATGTCCATCCATTCAATATATATGATGATTTGATCCCCCTAGGTTATCATAAAAGATAGAATTGTTGGATCCTTTATACTAACACCATCTCCCTCATTATTTACATTACAAGGATAGTAGTGGATTATGTGCCATAGTACTTGACCAGATATAACCATATTTGTTGGTTCATATTCATCTCTTTATTTGTGAATATATACTTGAATGTTTGGTGATCCATATATATTTCATAATTCTTCACAATGAGATAATAATGAAATATTTTAAAAGAGAATATCACTTTATCCAACTCAAAATCATGTGTTGGGTAGTTTGTTTCACGCACATTAAACTAAATTGAAGCATATGCCATGAATTTTTCACTCTTTATTAACACACAACCCAATCACATCATAAAATAATCACTGAATACTAGGAATATTCCGCCACTCTGTTATAGTGGTAGCACATGTGTTTTGATAAATCTCCATTTCAAATCCTTGAATACATTATATCATTCATCCTTCCAATAAAATGAGACTCCCTTTAATGTTATCTTGGTTAGAGGGTTTGAAAATCATGAGATAATTTTCCAAAAATGAAGACAATACCATGATAATCTAATGAAAATATCAATATATGTCACATATTCTATCCATGTCTATCCTTAAATTCCATATGTTTTTGAAGGGTCCAAAGATATTTGATTTATTGTAATGATTATCCCCATGATTGATAATTCCATTAACAAATAATCACATTTTCTATAACAGGCATTTAGATTCTCCTTTCGTAATGTCTTTATCAGATTTCTCAGATTCTCCCCATGATCTTTCATGGTTTTGGATAATATTATAATGTCTTATATAAAAACTAATATAATTTTTTCAAGTTAACCACTAAAAACATTATTAATCAATTCTATGTAGATTTATATAGAATTAGTTAGTCCAAATGGAATTACAATGAACTCATGTTGCCCATACATTTTAGGGAAAACAATCATGGTGATGTCCTACATCATTACCCATACATGATAATAGTCCAAAAGTAAATCCATATTATATAAGTATTATGATCCACATATTTGAATGAAAAAGTCACCTATCAGTGGAAGTGGAACGTATTAATTATCATTATCTTTTTCAGATCATGATAATCAATGAAAGGAACATTGAACCATCCATCATTATGAAGAGGAATAGTGCACCCCTTGGTGAAGCAGTTTGGCGTGTGAACCCTTTATCAAGATTCTACATTAGCTATTTCATCATCTCTACATGATCCATTATAGTCATTATATATGGATTCATGGATGTTAGTAATTCATTATGTATAATCTCAATGGAAAATTCAACCTCTCGGCTTCTAGGAACAAAAGGCAATTCATTGAGAAACACATCAGCCTATTCCCTCACAATGGGCATTTATTCAAGGATGGTTATTTATTTAGACTCAATCATTTGAACTAGATAATAATTATCATAAGAAAAATATAAACATAAATAAAATATTGGTTCTAAATAAGATTCATCATCCTCCTTCCACTTGTATAGAATTGAAGGACGATTGGCTGTACAAAGATTGATTTGCTTCTCATAGAAATTTAGTTTAGATCTAAAATTGGATAGCCAATCCATGCCTAGAATTCCTTCAAATTACACAAAATGTAGTATAAAATTTATCTCTAGAAATGTAATCCCGTAAATTATGACATGGTAAGTGTTATATACTTGGGATGCAATAAGATCCCCATTTTCCATTTTCACCAACATCTTTACTTCCATGATTTTTAGTGGTGTTTTAATCTTTCGACTAAAAATTCATGATATGATGAAAATCATAGAACCAAAATAAAAAATTATTTTTTATATTCCTTAATGAAAGACTATCATATATATGAACACTTTTTTATTGAGACCCACCTTAGTGGTTGTGATGAAAAAGATCACACTTATTGCATTGGAACTTCTTAGTTTCCTCCAAAAACTGTTGGCTTAAGGCATTTGTATAAAAAGTTCACTCATTATTTGTAGTTGTAGAAATTAGAAATACATTGAGGGTTTACTAAATAATTAATCTCTTCTAATGTAGAAGTGGGTATCACATATTGAATATCATTATAGAGGTTCCCTTACTTCCCACACCTAAATCATTTCAGCATCACCCTTAAGAAATTTATGGGGTCATTATTTCCAATCCGTTTACAAGTGAGATATTTAAATTTCACTGGACTGTTTAATTTTTCCATCCTACCACCTGAATTAATCTCCAATTTCAATTTTAAATCCCTATATATCCTTTGAGATTAACCAATTTCCATTTCTACTTTGATTGAACATCATGAAACTTCGTCATACATTTCTACATATCAGATTTCTAGGGCACTTCGTAGACTATGGTTTATCCCACCAATGAAGCAGTCAACCATGTATTCATGGGTACCACAAATATGGGGGAATATTTTTTTAGTCTTTTGATGTATTACTAATTAAACCATATATATTCGTCACATTTTTTATTGAGGAAATAGAAATCCCATTCAATTTTTGGATGGTGTGTGTGAGGAAAATATTTATCAATTTCATTTCCACAATTATTTCTGTCCCATCGCATTGATCACTTCCTCATGTTTCTTATTATTTATCAATTTCTACCACTGAATAAATTCTCTTTCCATATGATAATTATATAGTATACCCTTCTCTTTTTCAGAACATTAAAGGATGGAGGAGAGAATCTCATTGGTGTTGATCCATTATAGAGTGATTTAGGTCGTAGAATATCCATTGAATGTAAGAGTCATTGCCGACATAAAAGACTCAATCACATCTTGTACACTGATAGGTGTATCTGGACACTTTTCTTGATCCAGTTTTCTAATAGAAACCTAGATCAACTGAGAGAGTCTCATCGTAATGTTTTCCATTCTGCTCCCATCGGTTTGGGCATTTCATTTTGGTAGTCATCACATTGCCCATCGCATTGGTTGTTTACCCAATTCCTTTTATTTACAGAAATTTAATAAAATAAAATAAAAATTTATTCTAGGAGTTTTTAAAATATTAATCATATAAAAGAGGAATACAATGCAATTAAAATAATTACATATTAATTATATTTATTTATTATCTTATGAATTTATAAGCTTCAATATATGTCATAAATGATTTATTTCCTTGAATATACTCTTATGATAGTTCTTTTTATTCCAATAATAATTCTTCATAATGATATTTCGAATTTAAAAAATCCATTCACTTGGGAGTTTCAAACCAATTGTGATGTTTGGATCGTTTTTGGGTACCAGGCTATGTTGA
Source organism: Viscum album (assembly GCA_963277665.1). Taxonomy (NCBI): domain Eukaryota; kingdom Viridiplantae; phylum Streptophyta; class Magnoliopsida; order Santalales; family Viscaceae; genus Viscum; species Viscum album. The sequence continues at coordinate 1,873,453,649 of OY728159.1, forward strand.
GTCAAGCCCAAGGCACATTTTTGGTGATATTACACCATGGTATATATATTCCAGAACCACAAAAACTTTTATTATCTAGATAGTTATTAATTTTATTGATAAACAACAAAGTAAATATTTACAAAAATTTAGAGATGTTTTCATAAACATAGTCTTATCCCTACGACTTGCATTAGAGTTTTATAATCCTAATTCCAAAAAATTTATAAACGCTTACCTTGACACCAACTATAAAAACACTATATTTTATATCACATGAATACTGGGTTTATTATATAAGATAAAACCTAATAAAACATAAAATATTTAGAATTAAAGTGTATTTGAGAATTAGGTACATTATATGACAAAATAATATATGGAATACATCACATATATTAAAAACATTCATAATATGATCATAATGTTATATAGATTTTAATACTACACAAGATAATATGGGGTCATACATAAGAAATGGGTTCGCTATAAAACCCAGTAAGGGAATAATAATGGAATTATTATTAAATATTATTCAATAAACATATTAATGAAGCATAAAATGGATGGTAATTAGAATCAAGATAAACAATAAATGATATAGCGTGGAAACTTCGGAAATATGAAACATATTAAAACAATACATCTAAATCATAGGACATGGATAAATTCCAAGACAACATGATAGAGAAATTATTGAAAATGAATGATGATCATTATCAGTCCCAACATGATGTCTCATGAGGCTAAACATTATCAAATTCATGATATCCCTATATAATTATGTGTGTACCCATCACATTCATTTCATTCTCAAGTTTAAGTGTGCCACATAGGAAATAAAACTCAGAATCATTTATCATCCCATTTTATTCCTTGAATACTTTGTGTGGAAGAAATATATATTTTTTCTGGTAAAATAGTTATATGTGTATAATGTTTAACACCCTTGATGGGTAAGTGGTGTAGTATTAATCACAAAATTTTATTGGCACGAAGAAATGTAGTGAAATTTCGGCAGCATAACAGCATTACTAAAAATTCATAAAAAGTGTTTTTATATGAAAGTGGTATATAATAAATTTCTAATAAAATGAGATTTAATATTCTCATATAAATACATGTATAAAATTTATTAATTGGATATTGAAGGCACATGATTGTAAAGAAACTTCAATAATGAAGAGAATGTTAGGATCCCTTACATGAGCGTGTGACTCAAAATGCATGGGAGGAGCTTCCTCAGAGCATCAGGGTACCTCAGGGGGATTCTAGAGAGGGTGGGTAAGAGTAATTCTGTGATAAAAGGAGTTTTTGTGAAGATAAATTAGAGATTATGTTTCTATATATTAGAAAATAGTGGGGATTTCTTCATTATTTCTCAAACATAGGATGTTGAATCTATAAAATAAAATATCCAAAACCACAAACCATACCATTGTATTTTCCCATGGTTTCCCCCAAATTGTAGTGGTTTCAAATATCTTATAATTAAATGGGCCTAAATTAAAAAAATAATATCTTTTATTATGTGTAGGTGAGTCACATAATTAATGAAATGGTTTTAAAACCATAAAATAAATTAATGGATTTGGATGATTCATAATGGGGTTATAAAATTAATCAAATAAACATAAAATCACATTATTTTATAGGAAAAAAATATTTATGGCCTTGGATACCAATTTTAGTATTAATTAAATCAATTTTGGGTTAATATGAAGTAATCATACACAATGAATATTTATACGGTATTTAATTTTTACATAAAAATTTGATGGTCTCTGAAAATTATGAAAAATTCACTATTGATAAAAATTTACATTTTTATTCATGAAATTAAATTATTTTTTTCAAAATAATTTTCTAATTATGTGAATTTCTAATTTTAAAATAAAAAAGTCATTTACTATGAAAGGTTTGGTTTTTTGACAATAAATGTTTAGGAAACCTTTTGAAAGTTTATTTTTGCTTCATAAAAATCATATTCTCATTTATAATTTTTAAAAATATTTTATATTTTATTTAAATATTTTTTATTTCAAAAATTAATAAATTCAACCAAATAATATTCGTAACTAAATTACAGTACACAATAAACTATGTTTTTCTTATGTTATACAATATTGAGTTCCTTTGATAGATTGTGCTACACAGAGGTCCATGTTTTGGAGAACTGAAATATAATATTAATATTTGTATTAATATATTATTATAATTATAACCTAGCCATTGGAATATATTTTATGAAAAATATTACATAAATTATGAAATGATGATTTAAATATGTATATAAAATAAATATTTTGGTTGTAAATTAGATCAATAATAAAGAAAGAGCTATTTTAAAATAAAAAAATCATTTTCTATGAAAACAATTTGTTATTTACATACACAATTTTTTCTCAATATATAAAAAATATACACTTTTGATGATTTTTTAGTAACATTTTTATATTAATTATTCTAAAATAAATAGTTACACTAATACAATTGTTATTATATTTACAAGATTAGAATAAATCAAATTTTATGAATAAAAAGAAGTAATTTTATATCCTTTTAATGGAACGCCTATTTAAAATATTATTTTTCAAACATTGATTATTTTTTTGTTGAAAACGAATTTATTTTTGAATCATAATATCATATTTTAGTTGAGAATTATTTTTTGAATTATTTTTGATGATTCATTTATTGATAAATAGTGAAAAAATGAATTTATATTAATTATTTTATAAATTTACTTATATATAAATAATATTTTATAAATTTATATATATTTATATTAAATTAAATTATATATATAAATAAAATTATTTTATTTGAATGAATTTTTCATTGATACTATATATAAAACAACTTCACACATTTAAAATTTTCACTTTAGAACCCCATTATTACTAACCTTCTTTGGGATTTTTTTTAAAATGATTAATGCCACTTTAATATTTGGAATATTGACAAATGGATTAATTATTTTGATTTAGAATAATATATTACTTCTAAAAGGTTAAACATAAATTATGACTAATAATATTAGATAAATTAATTAAAATTATTTTCAATGATTAAGGTTAAAAAAAGTTTACTTAGAGGATAAACATTAACATAAGATGCCAGATAACCTAGAAACATGTCCTCAATCTATTGGATGGCCATAATTTAACCATATCAACCAATTTATCTAAAATGGGAAACTTGTTTTGTTCAAATTATGTATGCATGTCCTCTTAATAGTGTTTACCTTTTTATATTTACATGAATTCACTCCTCCTGAACTACAAATAGGAACTCACCCCGTGATGCCTTCACACCTCTCAAGAGCTATGGATCGTTAAACCCATTCCCAAATCTCCTCAAAAAATTCCTCCATTAATTATATAATTTTAGCTTTGGGATAAAATCCCACCGTGGAATCTCCTTGGTGGAAACCCCAATGAAGTTACCCTAATAATAGTTTGTTTAAACATTTATGATGAATTCTAAGACATAAGGAAATTGTTTTATTGTCTCAAATTTATTTTTATGATATATAAATGATATATTTACCCTATATTATTTTTATATGGTTAATATAAATACTTATGGAATTTAATGTCATAATTTTCATTTATTCCATGCCTTTAAATCTTTCTGTTTAGTTTACTCATTCATTGGTATCATGTTGGAAATATTAATCAAGTAGTAAGGATATTTCTATTCATAGACTTTTTTATACAAGACTTATGCCTTTTCACCAATATTTTCATTTGTGTGGAACCTATAATGATCTTGAATATATTATATAATTAGTATCTCTAAATTTATTGGAATATAAATTTCAATTGTATGATCTCTATTTCTTGGTGTGTTACGTTTCAAAAGTTACCAAATATACAAGGAAATTTTGTATTTGTTTCCATCATCAGGGATAAATGTTTTTAATGAAACTATATTCATTTATGATATGTATATAATTCCATTTGACATGTTATATTATGAATATACATATATAAATAATACTTAATCTTTATGTAATGTAATTATTTCATGGGGACTCTAATTCAAATTCACCACAGTCATAATAGTATTTTTCTACAATCACACTATATATCATGATTATTTACAATTATTCATCCATTAATGAAATATTATATTCTATATTTCTATAATTCTCATGAATTATTTTCATCTATTATTATTAATTATATCTTTTAGTGTAGGTATAATTTTTCCACTCTTTCTTTCTAAAGATAATTAAGATCATTTTTAGGAAAATTTAAGATTATCGCTTTCTTCGGTTAGAAATAAATGTTCATCTAAATTAATTTTTTCCAAAACTGATTTCAAAAAATTTCTACAATTTCCATATGATATCTAAAGATGATTTTTTCAAATTTGGTACATTTAATTATAATTTTTTTTAAAAATAAATCATCTTGTCTTTCTTTGATCAAGGCACATTTCTATACTTTTTTAGGATAAAAAAGAATATTCATAATGTAATAATTTATTCATTTTAATGAACATAATATCTTTAAATATTCTATATAAATTCTACGACAATAATAATTTTATTAAATAATTTTTTCCAACTATTATGCATATTCATTTTTTAAAGTGGTTTTCAAATATATTTTTTTCAAAATTAATTTATATTAGAAAACTATTTTAATTTATTCTCATTATTCATTTATTTTTTTCAAAGAAAATATGTTTAATAATGTTTTATATCTTCTAATATAATATTTTAAAGAAAATGTTTTTGAAAATATTTTCATTATTCCTTATGATTTTTTCATGGAAATGTTTATTCAAACTAATTCGAAGCTTCCTTTACAAATTTTCAGGGATTGTTTTTCAAAATGTTTGGAATATTTAATTATATGTTTTAATGAAAAATATTTTTTTTTTTTCAATCATAATTTATATGTTTTAACTGTTAATGGGTTTGTATGGGATTTCAATATTCAATTATAATTTCCCAAATAAAATGGTTTTAAAAAACTTTACTTTGATACATTTACTTGGTTTCAAATTTATTACGAATGAATTTTGTTTTCAAAAGGTTTATGTATTAGATATTATTTTTTCATAAACAATAGAGGATATTTTAATCAATAATTATGTTTAAAAGTTATTGGAAATTTTTTTTCCATCTAATATGGCATTATGTTTTGTTTTTAATGCCTTGTTGGGGATATGATCTATGTTTTCCATTAATATTCATTTCTTTAATTATTTATGTTTTTATGGAATGATGTTTGGGAAACTATGTTTTTCATTTCGTGGGTCCTATTTTGATAAAATATTTTTCTCCTTAGTGGGTTATATGTTTTAATAACCCATATCTATTTCATAGTTTATCTGCTTATGAAACCCAATTTTTTCATGAGATATTATTTAATGAAATTATTATGAAACCTGTATCGTTTCCATAGGTTATGATATGATGACATGTTTATAATACCCTTTGCATTTAAAGGATTATGATGTGATTGATTATAATTTTGTGATACACATATGTAGGCTTTTATTATGAGATGGGTGGGACCTATATCTCCCTCCAATTCATTGGGAAAAGGAATTTATCTCATGAGAAAAACATTGAAGAAATGGGGATTGAAATCGATTCATTAAAGTACATTATCATTTAATATAGTCTTTGAAGTGATCTGTGATTCAATGATGGTATTGGGTGTATAGATTTACTACTATTATGGTTCAGGGAGTGAAAAAATTTACACTAATGAATGGGATGTGACTGGGGATGGTTTTTCACCCCACATAGTATGTGTAGCATGATGAAGTTCCATGATAGGTTTTGGTAAATATACATGACTTATTGGTAATGAGTTTATATAATTATATGTCTACCAAAATTCCCTTCCTTATTCCAATGTTATTATTTCATGTATTATTATCTTGATTCTTATATGGTCCATTTCATATAAACTTCCAATCATTTAGAGATGACTCGGGATTATGATATTTGATATATATGGAATTATCATTTGATGTTATCATCATGTAACCATACCCTTATTAACATTATTTTCCTTAGATATCTCCTTTGGATACACAGACTGATCATCATACCACACCATTTTTTATGTTTCCATTCAACATGTTATGATGAAATGATTTTTGTAGGAGTAATAAATAGGAATATATTTTTGGGAATCATTTATGATCTTTCACCATGTTAGAATGTTGTGTTCGATGATTCCAAATATGTTGAACTATTATCATGCTCTGGAATGTTCGTTTTGAATGTGTAGAATATTAATTTTAAATGATATAATATTCATTTATTTTATGCATGGTTCACTATAGTTGTTATTAACAGAAAGGTATAGTCAACCATCGAAAACATGGATAATAAAACCTTAGTGAGATTCCTAGGGCCATTCTTAAAAAACATTATGGTGATGTCTCCATGGATAAGACAATTTTTTCTGTTGATTTAAAAGTATTTCAAATGGTTTATGCATAAAATATGAAACTTTTCATTATTATGTGTTTTATTCTATGATATTTGTGTCTTAACATATTATTTCGGGCCATAGTCAATAGTGGGAACGAAAATGAAGTTGGTTAACATTTAATGGTTCAGATGTGGAATGTATGGGAATCCTTCAAAATTATGTCCTAAGTGGATATATCTCAAGGGGGATATTAATGTTTTTATGATTATTGGTTATATTTATAATGATAAAGATACTTCATATGACATGTGAATGTTATGGGATATTCTAATAGTCATTTTTACATTAAACTTAAAGAAATTTGATTCTACATAGGATGAGGGACTGTAAGGCATGATTAATAATTAACATGGTATAAATGGGGTATTAATGAAAAATATTAAAAATCATCAGTAATGGTTTATGAATAATGTTTTATGATAAAATTTTATTCGTTTTGGAATTAAATTCTTATGTAATAAATGTGATTAATTATATAATTTTTTTAGTATATGTTTTTCATTTTTGGAATTAATATGATATATTGAATGATTATAATGAATTATAAAATTGATTTAATCTAGAGGTGATATTTTTATTAAATAAATGTAACCCTTAATGTGTTCATGATGTTGAGAAGATTTTCTTTACTTGGATAATCCAATGATTTATATGGATAATGTAAATTGGATATTACTGATTTCCATGGAATTGGTTGATGAATTGTTGAAAAGGTGGTCTATGTTATAATGGATGATGTTTTAAACATTTACCTTGATTTATTGAGTTTATCTATTAATATTAGGATTAATAAATCATCCATGTTTTTGGTATGGTTTAAATGTAATTCAGGTTATTACCATTTTCACGACAATACATGATAAAGGTCTTCAACCAATTAGAATGTGACAACCAAGATATTCCTTATGATATATGGGGGATCAATGTTTATATGATTTAGTGACCTTCTCAAAAAAAATTATTTATTTTCATCTTTATGAATGGTTATAAGGTTATCAATTTATGGAGTGGTTTATGTTAAACATTGAATGTGGTTTTTGAGATTACTGTATTATTTATCCATATGATTATTTATGTATATTGGAGAAACTTTTATAAACGTTTTGTTGTGATGATTACTAAATTTAGTTGTAATGACTTAAAATTCGACATATGTATCTTATGATCTTCTAGTAAATCAGTGATAAAATTTTACCCATGATTTTTGGAGTAAGAGATGATTGGAAATTATTGAAGACACAACCAAAGGTATAAATTGTGCTAAAATCATGTAAGTATATCATCTCATGAAAATTATTAACTTTATGGAAATGGGACATAAAATAAAATATTTTCCTATTATAATCATTTTTTTTGGCATCAATTACATTTTCAAGCTTATTTTGGTTATGTCTTTGTGAAATATAAATTAATCCTAACCATTTTCTCGACCACTCTCAATCATAACATAATATTTATTTTTTCCTAACATGTCCAAGTCATTAATTGTCACTTTTTTATCCTATGTGAAAAAATAGCTATGAGATACATTGGGTAACCATTGTCATTAAAAATTACTTTATTTAATGTATGATTTATTATTAATTTTCAGGATGTAGGTTTCTTTGAAATTAAATTTCATGTATTAAAATCTTCATAACCAAGATTAATTTCGAGGGAGAAATTAATTTTATGGGCTATAGAATGTTAACACTTTTGATTTTTTGAAATATTTTTTTAATTAATATATTCTTTTCAATATTATATATATCACTCAATATAGAATATAGATTATGTATTATGAAAGGAGTAAGTTTGTATTGTTTTTTATGAAATAACAAGGCAATAATGCAATAAAATAACAATTATTTTAGATTTTGGAACATGGAAAACTATTTTTGGCATATTATAAGAAAATAATGACTACCATTGATTGCATTAATTATACACATGGTCTAGATCTACCGATCTAAAACATACTACTAGTATTGTTATTAAAATATTATTATATTTACAATATATAAATTTTAATGAATGTTTCGAATAAGTTTTAAAATGCATGGAAAATATTAGTTACAACTATATATAAAATTAATTATCTGGTTTTCAATTAGGGAGAAATTAATGTAATAATTTTATGAAAATAAACAATTACATTTATTATGAAAACAATTTTAAAATTTATAAACACAATTTAATCTCAAAAATTTTAAAAAACACCTTTAATGAATTTTTTTAAATTAAAATTATATATTATATATTTAATAAAATCTATTTGACAGTCATACAATTATTTGGTAGGTATATGATATAAATAAACAATATTTTATGAATAAATTATGTATATTTATAAAAGCTAATTTTATTGAATTTTAATGACAGAACTATTCTAATTATAATTTTAAAAAATTTATAATTTTTAGGTGAAGAATTAAATTTAAATTTTGATATAAGAATATCTATATTTAATTCAAGTGAATTTTTCATATTTTTGAGGAAACATAATTTTTTTTATGAATTGTGAAAACATATAATTTTAATTGAAAATTAATTTTTCATCTAATTAGTTTTTATAAGTGGGTAATATGTTACATTTATTTAAAATTATATGTACATTAATTATATATCTTTTAATAAAATTTGCTTCATTTAAATCAATTTCAATTTAAAATTTTTTCTAAAAACATTTCATCATTATTAACATTTTCACTTTAAAAACTCATTGTTTCATCCCACAAGTGAGATTTTTTTAAAATTAATTTCTGCCAATTATTTGTCAAATATTTGAGAAAATGGACTATATATTATTATTCAAAAATAATTTATAAGGTATAATAGGGACAACAACATGTTTTACCAATAAATATAGTGAATTTAATAAAAAATAATTACAACGATTAAGGTAAAAAAAGTTTACATAGTTGTTAAACATTAACTCACTGGGATTAATATCCGAGAAAAATGTCCAAAATCCATTGGCTTGCCATATTATGAAAAAATAATTTATTGTCTCTATAATTTACCATTATTTTATGCACATCATATATGGGGGACATCTCAACATTGTTTACCTATTTATATTTACAAGATTTCTAGGCCTCCACTATAAAGCCCCCCCCCCCATACTCACTTCATCAAACTTTAAAAGACACGTGGATCAGCCAAACCATGACAAAACTATCCTCTCAAAATCCAAAAAATTATTCAAGATACCTCAATTTAAGATGAAATACAACCAAAGAAACCCTTTTGTACAAACTAAAATGTGTTACCCAAATAAGATGAGGTTTGAAGATGTACGAACAATGTCATTACCTTAGGGATGAGATTTTTTGTGTCAATTTTATTTCTGTGAGATATATTTTGTGTTCAAAACTAATTATTTTTTTGATTTATATATACTGTAATATCAAATTTAAGGTTATGACCCGTCCTTGGGGCCCATGTCGTGACTACCCCAAGCCCACCCTCCATATTCCAGGGGATGGAGACTAGCACCAAACGCATAAATCCCGATAAAAAGGGAAGGAATGTCCTTTGTAAAAGAAAACAAACACCACAGAGTACGCAAACTGAAGTAAACAGTAAGTAAAGTGAAAATAGAAGTGCTGAAAGTAAGGGGCTGGAAATACAAGCCCAACTGTAAAGTACAAGGTGAAAGACAAAACAGTTGGATGGTGACAAGAAGCTCCTGAATCATCCACCACTTATCCTACTTGAAGGGTAGGTATATATAGAGCAGCTCCTAGATCGTCCACCATAGATCCTACCAGAAGGATAGTTACAGATAGCCCCCTCAGCGCCCTCATCCGTTAACCTCCTCCGGGTACCAACTCATCGTGAGGTTCAACTCTAGATACTGACTCGTCGTGAGGACCACCTCCAGGTGTCATCCAGTCCTCGTATACTCGGCCTCTGTCAACGCTGTATGTCGTCTACATCCAACACAACGAGGTGCGGGCATAGCCCGTGCAGGGGTGAGTATAACGATACTCAGTAGGGACCCCGAGACCCCTGATCGTCTCCCGAAATCCACAAAGGATAAACCATAGGAATGATACAAAACACGAAGTATCAACCATCTCCACTTAGGTATATGCCCATACATATACCTAAGTCAAAAAATCCAGTTCTGCTCCAACTCACAAGCCCAAGTGCAACCCAGTCCACTAAGGAAAGAATAACCCAATCCACACAGGAAAGTAGAACCCAGTCCACACAAGAATGTACAACCGAGTCCACACAGAAAATCAAGTCAATCACATCAAAGATAATGATTGAATGTCAAGACTCAGCTCACACAGGTATACATCATTTTTAAAGAAAAAGAGATGATCATTGTAGTTACTGATTCATCTAGCTGAGACTCACGTAGGATACTAGACCAGCTAAGATGTCAGACCCACGTAGGATACTAGTATAGCTACTCTGTCGGACCCACGTAGGATACTAGAACAGAGGTCAATACTGTCGGACCCACGTAGGATACAAGTATAGTAGTCGTCATCGACGAACCCACAGAGGATTCCGGTACAGTTTTCGTCATCGTCGAACCCACAGAGGATTCCAGTAAGGTTGTCTTCGCCATCGAACCCACGGAGGATTCCAGTACGGTTGTATTCACCATCTAACCGATGGAGGATTCTAGTACAATTGTCTTTACCGTCAATCCCACGGAGGATTCCAGTACGGAAGTCGTTGCAGTCGCAGCCAGCTCTAGGGTTCCCGCACACAGCATGCTCGATTCCAGGAGGGTCCACTCCATGTTCCATGGGGGGTGGATACATCAACTAACACATAGTCTGGAGTTGATGTATACCACTGTTCTGTCTTGACAATAGGAACTCAACGTGACAGACGACGCGTCAATCGGACGCCCGGTCTGAGAGTTATTGACTTTTTCGTTCCATGGGCCCTGTTGGGTTTTAATTCAATACCAACCCGACCATACTCCAACTGCATCCAAACCTTGAGCTGAGTAAGCCAAAATAACCACCTCACTAAGAGGAATCCAACAAAGTCGACGGCACGTCAATCAGATGTCTAGAGCTCATGATATAAGCATTTCAGCTCCGAGGGCCCGGTTGGTTTCGTGTTCGATCCAACCAGGCCGTAAAAAGAGTTCTCCAAAACCTTGAGTATAATATAACTAAATGACTGCCTCAATACAAGAATCACTAAACAACTGACGGTGCATCGATCAGAGGTCCGTAGTCTATGTTATAGGCCTTTGAATGGAACTTTCCGAAATTAGGGGGTCAGGGCCCGGTCCGACCCGGCCCGACCCGGGTGACCCGACCCGTATCCGGGTCCGTCACACTAGGGTGCGTCCCGGACTAAATGGTGAGGCCTGGACCGACTGGCGCATCCCGGACTGACTGGCGCAGCCCGTCCCGGCGTGGGTGTCTGCCCCGGCGCGGGCGGCCCGGCCCGGTGCGGCCGATCCGGCACGGCGTGGCCGGATGGCCGGGTGCGGGCGCGTCCCACGTGGCCAGCTTCTCGGCCCTCATGCTGAGTGGGATGTGGATGGGCGCGCTACCCCCCCCCCCCCTGATTCATGAAACCCCCCCCCCCCCCCGAATGAGGGCACACCACCTTGTCAGCCGGGAGTAACAACCCCCATCTTTTCCGGAACAGTCAGACCGAGTTGGCCGGCCGGTGTGCCGCCGCGGGACCCCTGCGGGTCCCGCCTTCCATGGGCCGGCGGCCGGTAGTTCCGGTCACCCCTCCATGCACCGCCGTGGACTTAAGCCGCGGCCATGTCTGACCAGCGCGGCACGGCGGCGCCGCGTCCCTCCGCTGCGGCCCGCCCCGGCCGCGGCCCTCCGTGATGCTCTGGCGCGGCGCGACGGCGCGAACCACTTTCTCAGCATTCATCCTCGTTCCTGTGAGTTTTCGTTTCACTGCGTCGACTCTGTTCCAATCCATGTCGATGATAAAAAACAATGGGGAGGTGGATCGACCATGTTTGTGCGTTCTGACCTTCTCCCGCTAAATTGATAGAAGACGAGTAAAATAACATAAACAACTTCAACAAGGCAAAGAACAAATTTAATCCATTAAATTTTAACATAAAACCCCTACCTCAAAGAAGGCGTTCATTGGAAACACGGAAGACGGCGTCGCGGTAAACGATATCGTTCTGTCAACGTCGGGAAGTATGAAGCCGAGGGTAGTGTCGGCATTCTTCGTTCTTCGTTGGAGGAAGAGGAAAACTCTCCAAGTGCTGGGCGTCATGCTTCGCTGCTAGCATTCCGCCACATGAAGATGTCATCGAGAACTCCTCCCCCTAGCCTCCTTGAAATAGAAGTGATGGGTTGGTCGTTGGCACGCAAGTCCTAAATGGGGGATTTAAGACCTAGGGCCCCACCCAATTAATCCGTTGTGGTGGAACATTAAAAATGGGAGGAAGGATCCTCATTAATTAAACACGTTGGCATTTAATTAATGAGAGGGGGGAAGGTTCCTCATAAACATGAGGGGTTGACATGTAATAAAGGGGGAAGGTGGGTGTGCTACACAATTATAGGAGGTTTCCAAAATAAAGAGGGGGGTTTAGGGAATTTGAATAGGTAGGGATCATGTGGGACCCACCTCACAAATATCCTACCAAGTGGATAGGATGTATTGGGTCCCACTCAATTCTCATTCATAGGTTATAACTATTTAGATTAGAAATAAAATTGTGGCGCAAATTTTATTTCAGTCTTTAGTTAACCTAATTATTTAACAACACCACCCAAGAAAACACAACTCCAGAAAGGGTCTTCTTAAGCAAAACCCAGCATTGCAGTTTCAACGGTGCCCTCATATTTTGATTCTGATCACTGGTTAAAAATATAGAAAACCCCAATCACTCTTTCACTAAACGTACCCGAGCTAAACTTCGAAAATTTATTCCGGGCACACCGGGCCTCTGAATCAAGTGCAGTCAGAAGCCACAAACTCGAAAAATTTTCAAAGAAATTATGAAAAAACTTTCATTGAAATTTCTGGTTCCTTACATTTAATATTATGAATTTACATTATTTCAAGATATTATATCTTTCAATTGATGTTATTATTTCATGGGATCATGACCCAAATATTTCTGAAGTAATAAAAGGATTTTTAGTTTCACCCTTATTTCATTGAGTCATTATTATCATTAAACACTTGTTTAAAATTTTGGATTATATAGTTACCATTAATGTGTTCTATTATTCTTATTCCTATTTTTATGGGAATTTACATATAAATTTTATTATCTCTATTTTATGAGGATTTACATATCCAATGATACTAAATCAATATGATAATTTTGTGACAATTTTTGTTCTTTGAGAATCATGTTTTTTATACAAAATTACCCTTTTATGAAGGGTATATAATTTCATTTGACTTGTTATATCATTAATAATATTCTTTTCATGATATTATTAGATTAATTTCATTTTATTATTTCATGGGAATATTGATTCAATGTTATAATAATGGTAAAAGTTTATTTTTATAGTCTCGTTGTTTATCAAGGATTTTTAAGATTATGAATCCATGGATGAAATATAATGATATATATATAATGAAATATAATTAATTTTTTTCTAATAGTGATATATATTCATGTTTTCATCACCATATTTTCTAAAAAAATCAATGATTTTCTACTATTCTACAATGATCTCTAATGGAAACATTCTTCCACTGGTTTGAATTTTTAGAAATGGTTTTTAAAAAGGAATAATATTTTCATTTTTTTATTGAGGAACTTTTCTAATTAAATTACTGTGAAAACATAATGTTTGGATTGTGTGGGTTTCTCCACCATCATGAATGTTATTTATTTAAATCTTCTATTACAAGATTAAAAAATTCCTCATTTTGATAATTTATATTCCCTAATATTATAGACTTCCATTTATTAAAGATTTATTCATTGAAAAAGGTTTAAGGAAATGTTTTATGTTTTAAAAAAATTAATGATTTTCAAGATTCCTTTATTAGATTTCAATGGAAAACATTTTCAATTTTTTTAAATATTCCTTTATATGTTATCATGGAAAACTGTTTTATAAATATTTTCAATAATAATTTATATATTTTCAAGTAAATTTTTTTCAATAATTTCTTCAGGAGTCGATTTTATGTATTCTAGGAAAAGTGTTTGCAAATTTTTTTAAAGATTCTGTTATACGTTTTCAAGGAGAAAATTTTTCAAAAACAAATTGACTTCCTTTATATTTTATGAAGGATATTTCAATGAAAATGGGTTTAAAAGGGTTTTATGTTATAAAAAAAATTCAACAATGAAGGTGTATTTTCCTCAAGAAAACTTAATAAAGAATCTCAAAAAATAATTTTCTATAAAATATAATATCTTTTTATGTTAATCACACCATAATGTGGATAGGGATCATGGATTCTATTAATATTCATTCCCTGAATGGTTTAAAATTTTACTACATGATATTTATGAAACCCATTTTTATTCATGGGTTATATATATTGAAATAGTATTCTATTTTATGGTATATATGTTAATGAAACATATTGATTTTTAACAGGTTATATGCTTATGACAACTAATTAATTTAATGTTTTATTGATTGGTTAAATTTCTATGAGTTTTATCTATTTTTTACATGTTATAATATGTTGATATTATTATGATACACTTTTCATTTAATGGGTTATGGTATTATTGATTATGATCTTGTGGAACACATATGTATTATTTCATATTAGATAGGTGGGACATATTGTACCTTTCAATGAGTTCGTTAATGGTTTATATATATCTTATGATAGACATGGGTAGAATGGGGAGTAAAAATGTTTTTTAAAATAGTTTTTCCATTAATATGGTAATGGAATTTGTCCTTGAAGACCAATATGGTAATGTTAGTGAAACATGACTACTAATGTGGTCAGGGGAGTGACCCCATTAAACTATATAAAATCGATGCAATTAGGGTTGGAGGGGTATCCCTCTCCATACATGTACCCCTGTGTGGTTCCCTTCTATGTTAGGGAATTTAACATTGACTTATAGGAAATTATTTTATATTATTTTTCCTGTTTTCAAAAAATTCATGTCTTATTCCTATATTGTTATTTCTTGGATTTTTATCTTGATTGCCTTTTGATTCAGGTCTTATAAAATGAAAATGTTTATTACATAACTCATGTATAATATCTTTGATATGAAGGGTATTATCTTGTGATGTTATTATCTTTTTTTAATACTCTAACGCTCATGATTATGATTACAAATCTATTTTTTTAACATCAATTCGAATCTATGGTCACCAATTCTTATTTTTTCATTCACAATTTTATAAAGAGATGTTTTTGTAGGATTATTAAAGGAGATGATCGTTGTGGGAATTATTTAAGATCTTTTACCAAGTTAAATGATTGGGTTCCATGATTCCAAATACACTAACCAATTTCTTTCATCTGAATGATACTTTTGTAATGATCTGAATATTCATAAAAATTCATGTAATATCAATGTATTTTAATCCTGGTTATCTATATAAGTATGTAAACTAGTTTCAATAGAATATATTTATGATTAATTATTTGTAGTTTTAATAGATGTTATGGGTGATAGAAATAGGGATGATGGACAATGATATCACCCTAACCATGATATACCTTATCCTAGATTGAAGTGGTATCTTCCTCCTCCACTTCACAAATGTTATAATACATGATACATACTAGATTACTTAGAGGCTAATCTCTTGTATATTCTTTATTATTTTCAATTAATTATAATACCTTGGATAAGGATTATGACCACGATGAAATATAATTGATTTTAACTCTTTTTGTAGCACTCATTTATCCTATGTTATTAATTAGGATTGTAAATATAGAAGAACATAATAATGTCATTGAACATATTAAGGTAATCCACACATTTTTAGAGGACATGATGGTGGATCTAACACAATGGTATCTGAAAATATTTATTTAGATAGATTAACATTGTTCTTAACTTTTCTATTTTAATCGACCTATTTATTTTAAATATTATTGTAATATTTTTGCAGATAATATTATTAGTATAGTGAGAACAAGGTTAAAATGATTTTTAGGGGATTCCTATATTTTTCATGAGTCAATGATACATAAGACAAACACCTATAGAGATTATAAATATTTTTGTGATTTTTTTAAAAATGTATTAATGAAGAAAGAGGTTATAGGGCTCTGATTATTAAATATATTAACTCTTACCTTACTAATATATTCACCAAAAAATGATCTAATGTCTCATTAAAAATTTCGGATGCAAATATTATAATGTATCATATAAATAAATCCTTCATAGAATAAGTAATGAACTTGAATATCATATATCCTTTATTAAAATCATTTATAAAATAAAATTGTTAATTATTTTATGTTGTGGAGAATTATGGTTGAGGCTCCACTTCGTTTATTTAGTTGACTGAGCCTTATATTTTCATAATCAAGATTGTTATGGCTACTCCTACTACTATACAAATCAAATCATTTGTTTATACTCCTATTTAAACTCAAATATTGTAATTATTCTATAGTTTTTATCCTATTTAGTATTTCTTCAGTTTAGGTTGTGTAACAACCCTAACCATTATTATCAATCATTGTATTTAGGCTTTCTAATCCATTGTATACCTCTTCCACTACTCCTTCCTCATCTATGGGAAATCCTCCATTTGAAATGGATCACGTCCTAGACAATTATAAGGATATTATTTGGATTATTAATATTATTATTAATAATAATTTTATTATTATTATAATTATAACACCTCTATAATTTAGTATATATATATATATTTAAATATTTGTTATTTTTTTTGATAACATGAATTACATTCAAAATAATGTGAAAAATAAAATGTATAGAATATGAAAATATTGTAATTAAAATTTTTAAACAATAACCTAGACATTAAATTGTTGGTAGAAATAGAATTAATTAACTTTTGACACATATATAATGTTAATACCTAATACAAACGTATTTGTAATCACATAGAAAGAAACAATCAATTTATAAAAAAACCTTAACAAAATATTTTTATAGAAATAATTGTTATATATTTTTGTACCTTATAGAAATGTTATTATAGACAATTAATATAATTTTTGAAGTCATTATATCGATATTAACATAAGAATAAATTATTATATCATTCAGAAAAATTTACTTTTAAGTGCATTATTATAGATATTTATTATTTATAAAACTATAATTTAATTTAATTAATTAAACTAATTATAAAGTAATATTTATAATTTAAAATGAATATTTTTATTTATTTATTTTTCATCATAATAATCAAAATTAAATCATATTTCTAGTGGATTTTATTATTAGAATATTTACATCCATTAAAATTCATTTTTATGAGAACAATTCAACGTGTATAATGTTTTTTATTATTTTAAATAAAAAAATTTCCCACAATGAGGATGTATATAAATTAAATTAATAAATTATGTCTCTATGAATATAAATTTAAATTCATTTAAAAATGAGTAGTTTTCAGATAGTTAATATGAGATTCACTTTTCCCTTATGAAACTTATTATTTGGAAAACTATTTTTTGGCATGTCTCTAGGTTTAATTAAAAATAATTCAATAAATATTGATATATTATTTTAAATGAATTTATTTATATATTTAATAATACTAATTTATATTATTAGATAAATTCAACAAATTTTTTTACCTTAATCAAATGTCAAAATATAAAAAGTTTTTTATCGATATTTAGTGAAAAATTGGTTTATTGGGTGGTTAAAATAAAATGAAGGGTTAAAAATGAACCTAAACATTTATAATTACTATTACATATTCATTTTTCTACCATATTTATTATAATTGTATATAATAGTCCATTTTGGAGCCCTTTGGCATGCCAAAACGTTTTTATCAATTCTTGTTTTTTCAAAAAATCATTGTTTTTCCTCTCCCCAACATCTAAAAGACCACATGCTCTCCTCTCCACATTAAATTATTAAAATATATTAGTTCAGAAAATAACTAAAAAATCACTTCCTCAAATCTTTTTCATCATATAGTAATCATTAATTTTATTATAAATCAATCCTAAGAAGCATTTTGGTGAAAAAATGAATTTGCTTTCTGAAGGAGATGTATCATTTCAACGGATCATTTTATTAAATTTAATCATAAAAATCATAAAATTTTATTAAACCATGATGATATAATAAACTCATTATGTTATATATAATTATTTGTTTTTTGCATTATGGTAATAAAATAAACTATCTATTCATACCTCAAAAGGAAATGAAAACCATTGATTACGGTTATGGAGTATTATCACCTCACGGTCTGATGCAATAACATATACATCACCACTTCTCAGAGATAGAAATAATAATATAAATAATGAATATATATAATATTTCTAATATAATTATACTTATGGGATAATAATATGACATATAAATTCATACTATCAATTTTATATGGAATACACTATCATCACTCATCTGTACGACATACTAACATGACAGAAAGCGATGCGACTCATTTATCACTTATGCTTTTCATTGATGAAAATAATGATTAATTTTATGTATATATATGATATTAATGACATATTAATCATTTTAAAAAATAAATATATCGTGTACTTCTTTACTATAACACTCATTGATTAAATGATAATTTCATTAATAGGTATGGTGGACTACCTCCTCGCGAAGCTATGTGATTCATTTTCATTCCATCATAAAATTTATTGTGTATGTAAAGATATGTAAAGAAAAAAATATGATTTTTATAATATAATTATCATAATTTAATCGTAAAACTGAAGGACCTATAAACACCTGGAGAGGGTAGAGGGGAGTCAGGCTATCAAATTTTTCCTTTAAACAAATGGATCTTGTTCACAGGTAGGTAGGAACCTATTAAACATGTCTGATGAGAATGTAATGAAAAAAATAATAACATGCAATGTGAGGGAACAAAAATTTTAAATGGTTCACCAATATGGTCTACGTCAACATAGAACATGCTTTCACATTTTTGTTCATACTAATGTAAACTAATAATAACCAGTTGTTGAGTACAAAAGATAAGCATAATAACTCTATTATAGGAATACTGCATTTACAGGGTCTTAGGGATATCACATTGCGTCCCACGAACAACTTCCATTGAATCCCCCTTTATCACAACTTTGGAATGAATATTAAATCATTTTATCAATAGGATGGTCACATTATTGGGTTGGAATTACATTTTTTATCCTAAACTGTAAATACATTATCAATGGAATCACATGTAGATTTATTTTACATTTTTGTAAACTGTTAGTTTGAAAGTTGTTCCTCAACATACATTCCTCCACTTAGTCTCCTCATCCCCCCACAAACAGTATTGCATCACGTTTCTTGAGTGATTCCACTATGAACTGATCCTACTCTATTTCATATCAAAATGCTCCCTATGTATATGTTACCTTTCTCTTGGTATTATGAGGCATCAACTACATACTGCCCCTACAAACAAAGGACACATAATACCTTGGAAAACGATGTCTATGTACTGATTCTTCTCTATAGACCAACTCTTCCTATATGAACTATCTTCTGAGAACTATCCTTCTTCCTCCACATATTACCTTCCATTATCTATTCATAACTTTAACATATTCCTTTCAAATTTATAATTATGGGTATTCTAGGTTTTTTTCTCATGAACTAATTCTAGTATGATTGAATTCCTCATCGATATTTAATCTCAACATCACACTCTAATAAATGTATTATGTTTAAAAATATAGTAAAATTAATCCTCAAAATCTACTTAACTAATATTCACAAAATATTCAATACAGAATCGCCTTTACCACATATCGTGCATCTTCTGTGAACCATGATCCATATACTATCTAGAAACCACCATTATCCCTACATGGTGGCAAAAATCACACCTTATATTCTAAAAATGGTACCCTTTATAACTTTATAAAATCTTCTTCAATTCCATGAATGACACACCATCCTGTGAATCACCATGCCTTCTGTTTACTGTGAGCCATCCCACAAACCTCCATCACTCTAAATATTGTTTCTCTTATACAGTCTGCATACCATTTTCTTTTCCACAAACCATTCCCTATATGTGGTTTTAAGTCATCTATTCCACTATCAATATTTTTTTTATCTGTAAATTGTTCCCATAAATCACATTATATAAATAGCCTTTGTGAAAATCCTTTATTTTTCAGAAATTCCCGATATGGAGGGCCTAAAATATGGAAAAACATGGGAAAAAGTATCACCTATAGTACCGTATTAACCCAAAATTGTAAGACCTAGTTGCATTAAAACTCCATGATAAATACAATGATTATTTACAAAAAACTCAAATCATACTGCATTTCTATGAAATAACGGCCATGGTTTGAACAATCTCACTCTTTGGGTTTGTTGGAAATCTGTAGAAAAATTCAACAAATCACCTACAAAAATCAAAACCTAATATTCAAGAAACAAATCATCACAAAACACTCTATTTCTATATGATCAATGAAAATGGAAGAAAATAATAGCGTAATCATGAAATGGATTCTCATGTATTATAAATTTTAAAAAATTTCCACGTAAACTGCAATGGTTTTATTATAACACAAAATCATTTTTTATCCTCATTCACCACCATTGTAACATATTGAATTTCCTTATTACAAAAAATTTTCATTTCTCTATTTTGTAATTATGAAATTATCCATTCTCTCCCATTGTAAATAAGAACAATGAATCCAATTTTGACATTTAAATCTTCATGGACACTCCCCCAAGGTCGATATCCTTATAAACATGAAACACTTTTGCAAACATATTAAAAAAATTCATAAAAATAGGAGAGAAGAACCTTTATAACCTCCCCATGAACTCGGATTTGGTATAAAATAGAGATTAAATCGATGGTTCTTGAACATAGTGCTGACAATGGATTTGTTAGTTTGTAATCCACTTGATCATCAGTTCCAACATGATACATTTTAATTATTCCTCGTTATACCTTTTCATTGATAATGTGATATATAGTTTCAATGTGTTTCATACGATAATGATGAAAAGGTTTTTTCATAAGATCAATTTCACTCTTGTTATCATAGTGGATCTTCATTGATCGTTTCTCCTCATCTATAATATCAATTAGTTTTTTATTTATCCATTGTAGTTGACTAAAAACCTTTGTAGTAGAGATATACTAAACTCCAACATTACTAAGATAAGTAATTTCATGTTTCTCACTCATCCAACCCACACATTTCTTGACAATAATGAATAATCCGTCATTTTTTGACATTCTCTCAACAAAATACCCATCCAAATTAGCATCAGAAAATGAAGATAGTACACTATCAATTCATTCAATAATTTATAATCTATAATTTTGAGATCCTTTAATGTTACTCATGATAATTTCACTACTTCCATATGTTCTTATTTCATATTAATTTTAATGTGTGATGTTAATCATGTTGTAATGAAAATATTTGGCTTTGTCACAGTCACGAATCATAAGATTCCGAAGATTATTCTATATATTGTGGGATATTAAAAAGTCACTTCCTCATGCTTTCAATGATTTTTTCCAAACACAAACAAAGTAGAAATTAAATGGGGTCATACTTATTGAATTTATTCAGAAGACCCCTTGCATAAATTTCATCAAAAATTAATGTGTGTCATACATTTGAATCACATTAATCCCCAAGATGTATGTGAGTTCACCAATCATGGATATTTCAATATTCTGATTTCATATGATTGAAAAATCTATCCACTCATCATTTCCAACTTTTTCAATATATAATATCATCTATAAACACTAGAACCATGAAATGGACTTTCAGAAAATTATTCACATAACGATTGTTATCCACTCCAAATCTATTAAATTTGAGCATATTTTGATATGATTCCAACTGAGAGTACCATGAATGTGGTGCTAGTTTCACACAATAGATCCTTCTTCAATAAGTGAAACATCATTTCATCATTACTATGAAGAAAACCCACATGTTGTACAATATAGACTTCTAATTCCAGAACACCAGTTAAGAAATCTGTATTAATATCCATTTGATACAAATTGTATCATATTCATATTTCCATGGAAAGAAACAGCCTGGTTGACAATATTCTAGAAAATGGGGAAAATGATTCTTCAACATCAACACATTTAATCTATGAATAGCCATTACACACCAACCGACCCTTATTTCTGGTTACATTTACATGCTCTTCAAATAAATTTTTTAAAATGAACTACATAAAAATCACATTATGGTTTTAAGGTCTCTTAATAACATCCCCTATATTTCTCATATCGATCCAATCCAATTATTTACTCAAGGACTTATCCAATTATTCATTCTTTGTAGCTTCTACAAATGTGGATGGTTCATAAATAAAAATTTAATGATATTTTTTACTATTAATAATTATCTTTGTCTGTGTGGGTGCTATCCAATTTCCAATGGTATTAGATTAATAAATTTATACTCTTTGATTTCTCTTATGAGTTTTATAATAATTATCTCTAACATTGTTTCATATTTTTATTCTTCTTCTATGTAAAAATCATGATGTGACTCTTCGATTTTTTACATCCTTTCCCTTATTTCTCTATTTTTCTCTATTATATGCCCATATTCATCCTCACCATATATGTAATATGTATAATATTATTTTGATGAATTTCCATTTTTTTCTTCAATGATCATTATATAACTTCTTTCATAGTTTTTACAATGCAATTATTGAAGCATGTTTTGGCATTTCAATTCATTGAAAATATGAGGAGCATTCCTTCATCTACAGTCTCATCATACTTGTGTTAATTTCTATCATTATTTTGTATAAAGCATTTACTTCTGAAAAAATCGAAATACATGAAAGAGGGATTCCTTCTATTAAAAAAATCATTGGGTGTCTTGGTTTCTTCTATATAAATTCCTGTTTGATTTTAAAAACAAAATATATCTTCATAAACCACTTTCTAGTAATAGTGTTACATATGACTCTCAATCAGCATGGTCCTTGAAATACAATTCACCTATCAATTTCGGCCCTCAACAACACCCTTATATTGAGGAGTTATGAAACATACACCTTATATTATATCCCATGTTTCTCCAAGTAGTTTTCAAACTATATGGATGAATATTTTTCTATGTTACTAGATAGTATAAAATTGATTGTCCATCCAAAATCATTATCGACTATTCATTGATATGATTTCATTTAACCAAGAACTTTTTGTTTCCTACGTGTAACCATAACCCAAGCCATTTTACAAAAAATATCAATGAAAAAAACAAAGTAACATTATCTCTGGGTTCCATCAATATTTATTAACCACTTACTTCTGTGTGAATGAGATCAAGAAGATTTGATGACCTTTTCTTATATAGATGATATGATCTTCATGCCAACATACCTTGAATGTAAGAATCACAATTATATTTCCATTCAAACTTCATATTGGAGATATGAATTACTATATTCATTATAGAAATATTTTCCATGTCTTCATTATTGATGTGATCAAACCACAAGTGCCGCATGTTTTTTTATTATTCAATAGTCATTTATAAAATGTTTTATTTGCTATCCAATTTATATTTGTTTCCTTCTTTTCTATAACCATTCTCAAGAGAATCCCATTTTCATCATTTTATAGTGTGCCCCTTTTGATTGAAGGTCACTATATGTCATAAGTAACAGAGATGAATAACAAAAATTAGATTTTTATGGAACCCGTCTACATAATGTACTTCAGTCTTCTTCATCCCAACATTGGCCAGTTCAATACTTATACAACCTTTTATCTTTAAGGAACCATCATTACCGATTCTCGATGTTCCATTGATAGTTTTCATGACATTAGTTAACAGGTCTTCATTTCTCTCCATATGGGATGAGCATCTACTATTAAGAATTCATATACTATTATAATTTGTTGCTTTGAGGTATACTTCTTCAAGGATGGATTTTTCAATTTTCATCATTATAATTCATTAAATACTAGATTGAGTAACGGATAATTATGGAATTTTCAAATATTATTTCCATTGGAAAAGTTTATTCCTACACATATTCTTATTATATTTCTGAAAACATGTTTGTAAGAGTAACACTGTATGACAAGTGATTATTGACGTGTCTATATGTTTTTTATGAATTATTCCAACCATTTCTCTACATACAACCCAAAGAATAATCACCAATGTTAGATCAATGAAAACAATATCAATATATAATGTTTCTTTTATAATAATAAAGAAATGAATTCACTATACCTTTTTACTTTCGCGATATTCCCTATTCAAATAACTACAAGACTTTTCACATTGAGACATGGTATTACCCAAATTTCTAGATAATTGACATTTCATAAGTGGATATTTATTTTCACATCTATTCCTATTAATTTTATCATTGATAGATTTATAGTTTAATAATATATCATCTTGGTAAAATAGAGGAAAATATTCGAAGATCTATTAAGTTTTATTTGAGGCATTATTTGTTCGGTTATTATTTGTCTTTGTGATATGTATAACTTTTATCATTCATTTATATTATCCTATTTTACATCAAAAATTCGATGATTCATCATTATAAAAATTTCCTGTGTATCCTATTAATGAGGGTCTTTGATCACCCAGAACCTTCTCAACTCCCCCTGAACCAAAATTTACTCTTTCTAGCATCTTAGCTGATGCAAATATTTCAAACTGAATTTTCTTTTTTGTTTCATTTTTACATGATTCACATTCCAGTTTACTCCTAAGAGTATATAATTATTCATCATGTACCTAAATATTTTTTGAGTTCTCCCCTAGTCTTGAGGTATGACCATTAATAACCATTTAATATTCTTAATTTATGAACATCAGTTCAACAATATCTTATGACCATTAAAAATTTGTTTAGTGTTCCATTACTACTTCCTCACATAGATCAATTTTTTATTCTAGTTTATAAATATATTCTAATTTAACATAAATAATTTTATTCCACTTTTTGAATATATTGCATTGATTCTCAATATTACCAAAATCATCGTTATGTTGAAATTGGATTTTTACATTAGTGGTCAATTTATTATCTCTGGAATTATCTACCGATGGGTTTGATTTTTCAATAGTGGACATCATTGATGCTTTGGTTCCAAATTCAAATTCTAGTTTATTTTCATAAAATAATTCAGTATCTTCTTCTTCATTTTCATAAAGAGAAACTTTTAATTGTAGTTTCTAACCTTACATGATGTCTCAAATTCGTAAAAAAACAATTTCCTTGATTCATTAGGACTACATATTCAATTTCATTTCCGAAGAACATTATTTTTCACCATTAAGAAATGTTTCCAACACTTCCTAAACTAAAACAAGCCATAGGTAGCATGACATCAAATTTCTCTTTCCCCTTTTTGAATTTATTTTCAATGAGAGAAATAATTTATTTTTCCTAATTATATTCTTCATTACTATCTCTTGAAATATAATGTTTTTCCATGGATTTATATTTCATTTCATTTATTACTCAATTTGTTGCATCTTTGGGTCTAACAATAATCCCATATGCCACTAGGCTTCTTAGTAGTTCATCCTGACAACGAATGGAAAAATATTTTTCCTCAAGGCCTGACACTTTTTCATTGCATCGAGGTATATGTATTTTCCTGATTTTCATTAATATATCAATTTCTATGATTTCGTCACCATTTCCTCAAATTTCTCAAACAAATTCAATAATTTGATTTGAAAAATGTATCCGAATTTTATCTAGGATGCAACTTGAGATCATCAAACCTATTATGAAAGACAAATAGATTCATCTCCTCAATTTTATATAACCTTTATCAACATTCACCCGGGATTTTTACACAAACCACTCTCATATATAGCTCACCACCCTTAGATTTATTTTATAATAAAGAGCTACTGTAAATATATTCAGTTTTTTAGAATCTTTGTTAGACATTTTCATGATTGTATTTGTTATAGAAATCCATGTTTTATTAGTAAAATGTATTCCATTTACTCTATAAAACAAGAATTCCCTTCAATGGGATCTTATATGAGATCGCATCGTATTCTTCCAGATCTGAAATTACCATCCCTCAAAGAGGGGAACTCCCCGAACATTTAAAGTATATCCCATTGTATAAATGTGGGGTAGATTTAACACCAGTAATCTTTAAGATCTATTACCACTTGAAGGACCCCAGACCACACTGAGAGGGGAGGGATGAATCTGGATGTCAAATTGTTCTTTTAAGGAGATGGATATTGTTCGCTTGTTGCTAAGAACCTATTAAACATCTCTAATGAGAAAGTAAAAAAACAAAAAAAAATCACCTGAAAAATGAGGACACTACAGTTTTACTTGGTTAAAAACTTGGGTACATGTCTATAGAGAAAATATAGGTTTCCACTCATACCAAATTACACTAATAATTACTATTTATAGAGTACAAAAGTTTGGCACAGAATCTATATACCTGGCATACTACCTTTACAAGGTTTTGTGGATATCACACTACATCCCTCATATCACTTCTGTGGACTCCCCCTTTCTCACTACATTAGAAATAATATAAAAATTGTTTATAAACATGAAGGTCTCTTAAATGGGTTTTAATTAAATCATTAATACTAAACTAGAGTTATATTCCCTATTGATGTCACGTTTTCACCTATAGATGTATTTTACTTTTCCATGAACTGTTTGATTGAGAACTATTCCTCTTTGTACTATTCTCTACATACTATCCTCATTCCAACGTTACCCATACTGCACCACATTCCATGAGTTCTTCCTCCATGAACTACTCATGATCTGATGCATATTATGATGCTTACACTGTGTACTACCTTTCTTTATGTACTGTGAGGCTTCCTCCATGTACTTCTGCTACAAACTATTATTGCGTATTGCCTTCTCAAACCATGACTGTATACTAATTCTTCTCAGCAGACCAACTCTTCCACCATGAATATTTTTCTGTGAATTGTCCTTCTTCCTCAATATACCGTCTTCTGTGAACTATTACATACATTACCAAATTCCTTTCATAATTTCAAATAATTTATTCTTAGGGTTTTATTCTCATGAACTACATTCATATTTTTCAGAATTACTCTCTAGTTTTTAATCTTAGCATCACAATATAATGAACGTACTAGTGCTCCATATATATTAAAATATAACCACACAATCCACTAAATCGATATTTACTATATGTTCGATATATAAATTCATTTACCACGTACAATGAATCTCCCATGAACCATATTCCTTATGTGTTCCACATGCCACCATTCTCCCTATACGCCAGAATAAATCACCATCTCATTTACACAAACTTCACCCGTCACGTCTACTTAAAACTAGTCCTCGTTTTTATGAATTACATACTATCCCAAGAACAATCATGATATAATTTTACTGTGAGCCTTCTTGAAAACCACCTTCTCCCCACCAACCATTCCTCATACATAGTTCCACATTCCATTTTCCACATAGAATACCATTCTTGGCATGTGGAGCGTAGTTCTGCACTCTATGTACAATAATTTTTTTGATCCACAAACTATTCATGCAAATCTCATTCGACATACTACCATTTTGGAAAACCTTCCTTTTCCAAAAAACATAAAATCTCTATTTTGAGGCCCAAAATTTTGGAAAACACTAGCAAACAATGCCACCTTCAATAATTCTTTTAGCCATAATCGTAAGACCTCATTCCTTGAAAATTCCAAGATCAACATAATGAGGAATAATAAACAAGACAAACCACACTATATTTCTTGAAAAAAACATCCTTGGTTCGATTAAAATTAACAGTTAACATATTTCAATCACGATTCTCAAAAAATGGAACTGTTAATCAAGGAATATGTATGAAATACCATCTCCATAATTTTTAAATTTTTATTTTTTTCATAACCTTCTTTCATGTTTGGCATACAATGTATAATATTTGATGAAAATTTATTATTATATAATGATTACCATTCTATATAATAATAAATAGTAATCAATTTTACCTTAGTCAACTTTCCAAGGAGATTTTGGCAAAATGAGATGATTATAGTTAAAATGTCTTGCATGAAATTAATTGGTTATTTAATTAAATTTTAAATGGAAATAGATAAAATAATAAATAAAAAACACGAAAATGGTTTTGAACATATAAAAAAATAAAATAATTTCATTATTTAAGATGATAAATAACACAAATGAAAAATTCAGCTCGAGGTAAGGGATCATTCATACCCACCCTTTTCCTCTAGTTATGACCATTCTCTATCCAACACACATAATATCTCTATAATTTGTTGGAATTAATATAAATAATTAATATATGTCTATCACAAGTACACTTATATTATTATCCCTTCCATTAATTGTTTAACACGTTCCTTATAACCATATTTCAATTTCCATCTGTATTGGATCCCTTTGGATTATATTATGAGAGATGATTATATGACCCATTTCATTTTTTTTAGGAATTCATATGTTTTTTTGAAAAATTATTGATATCATTATGTGGTTAATTCTCCCACGATCTATGACATAATACCATATAAATAAATGTCTCATATAAATAATCATAAAATTTTTATATGCAATGTGTAGTGAAATTTAATAGTATTGGAAGTATTAATTCATGAAATATTCCAATATCACATTCTCTATGTTGTAATCCCCTTATATGACATGTAATAATATATGATGTAATAAAAATCAGATATTTACCTTAAAAATAATATATTCATGGTTGAAATTTTTTTTGATTAATTATGTTTTCTTTTAAAAAAGGATTCAAATGTATTATTCCCCCTTCATATAGGTACTCATGAAACTATTGTGACATGAAAGTTCAGTTAAACATAGAACAAGAAAAAATCATTTATAATATGAAAAATTATTTCACACACCTCACTCATTTTCTTGAATAATATTGCAGAAAATAATTCTATGGCATATCCTAATTGAGGATTTTCAGACATTAGAATTTACTTCATAATTATTGTTCTTTATCTTTCTAGATCCCACTGAAATGGTAATTAAATTATAACAGGTTCTTGTAATACTCTACATCTTCCCGTGCAAAATATTTATGAGAAGCTAATCACCCTTTAGCCTTAGCACTGACTCCTGATCATAGATGAATTCACACATACCTCTTCATGTACTCACCATTGATAAACTATTAAATTTTCTATGGATAGGGATATCCATCAGCATGAGAAACCATTAATGGGTGGACGGATGAATGGATGGCTCTAGAATGTGGATTGATAATTATTTTCCTTATCTGACCATCAATATGTTTCCAAAAATATCACTATGATGTGGAAAATTTACATATTCTAGAAAAAAAAATAGTTCAAAAAATTTTATATGGAATAAGCATGGGATAAATGAAGAGGTCGATTAAGTCAAAACGAAATACCATAATATACCCACTATTTATTTAGAATTGATTAATTCATATAGATATATATTTCTCAAAATATGTTTTACGATGTAGTTTATTTCCTCCTGGTTGATTTTTACTATGGTAGAATCCCAAAACTATTCAACCTTATTTTCGAAACCTTGTCATATTAAGAAGACTGTAATAATCCTCCCTGCATAACTTAAACCATTTGAAGCTCAGTCAACAAATCCAACACATGTATTGTATTAGAAATCATCTAAGAATAACCATATAGGAATTTACAATATTTTTATTTAAAAATTGTTCAATTTTAATTTATGATTGTGTTTCAGAAAACACAACAATACATTTTGGGTTACAACATCTATTATATAAAATTATTTTACATTCATTTATTTCAAAATATATTATTCATTCCTTTAATATTCCTTGAATATTCCTAGTATATGGTTTCCATTAATAATCATTGGATGTCAGCCTCTTGAGGTTTGAAATTTACCATGTTGTGACAGAAAAATATAAAACATGATATTTTTAATAATATTGGAATTTATATAGAATTTATTGGGGATATTGAAGAATTATCATAGATTAAATTTTTTCATAAATTAATTAAAAAATATCATATATTTGTAATATAAATGAGATCTATTAGTTAAATATTTATTATATTTCAAAAATAATATTATCCTAAAACATCAAGAGATTTTTTTTAATGTAATTATTTTAATAGATACATAAAGTATTGGATAAATACATATAGAATGTTATATGGATGATGTTGAAGGATATTCCATGGTGAAAGTAATTAAATGATAAAATTTTCCATCAGAGATACAATAATTCATATTTCTATCAAGGATAAATCCATGGTTACTCACAAATTAAATATTTGATTAAACATCTCCATGGGGTAAACGATCATATAGTGATTGGTTCCATATATGATTCTAGAAAAAAATTATGCCTCAATGAAATCATTTATCATTATCATTTTAAGAGAATAGACATGGATTATATTAGAAATATTGTTATAAATTTCTGATTAGAAATCATGTAGATATCATGAATGCATCTCAAAAACATTTTTATATATAATACAAAAAATGGTTATATAGAATTTAATATTATAGAGGATATTAATATTTATATTATAATTGAGATTGAATAGATATTAGTATAAGAGAATATGATAAACTTTTTATAAAGAATAAAACTATTTTTTATTGAATAAAAAGAAATATGAAGACCATTTGGTTCTTCTGGATATTTCATATCAGTCAAAAGTCCAATAATTGATAAATAGAGTTCCCATATAGTGATGATTTTACATCCTA
This sequence comes from Viscum album, assembly GCA_963277665.1. NCBI lineage: Eukaryota > Viridiplantae > Streptophyta > Magnoliopsida > Santalales > Viscaceae > Viscum > Viscum album. The sequence continues at coordinate 1,873,484,921 of OY728159.1, forward strand.
TAATTTCTATAAATATTTTTTTCACTGAATTCATGAATTTTAATTATCTAATGGTGGTAATAAGGAAAATAAATATTCATTTACAATATTTTGGGGTATAATTTTGGGATTACAGGTTGAATATTACCAATAACACTAGTAATCACATTATTATTTGCAAAACTTTTGTGACTCAGACTCAAACTGACCATAGTATTGATATAGTCACCCATCATGGTGGATAACATTTAAATAAAATCATAGGGTTTTTAACAATATTTTTTCATTACTGTATATCATATAAATAATATTTGATTGGATGAGACTATAATAATTCAGAGAGATTTTTTTTTCCTGAAAATAGTTCCAAAAAATAGTACCAATAATTTATCCCTCCTTAAATACTATATATACCATTCTTGTGTGTGTTATATATTATAAGAGGTACTTATTTACTTATATTTTACCCTTATTCTATTTTTATTCATAATTTAAATTCAATTCACTATAGTGGTACTTCGACCTTCAATTGAAAAATTTATCATTGATATAAGAATATGATGATTCTGAATTTACTTTAACAAGGCCTATAAGTTATAGGTACCACTACTACGGGATTTTGATAAATATGTAAATATAATCCTTTTTATTTTCATAATTTGTTATTCCAATAGGTATAAAGAAAGGATTTAACTTTTATTTTTATATCTATGTTACAAAATTAAACAATGATGTAATATGAATTCAAATAGAAAACGATATTTTGGTAAAAATAAAATGTAATTATAAATGGATGGTGATGGTTATGAAATAATATCTACAAATAAAGAGAATCTATTTTGATGATGTTATTATTAATAATGATGAATCCATAGAGGATTACATAATAATAGTGGGTCAAATATTAATAACCATTATAGGTTATGATGAAATGTAATAAAAATTATATATGGTTAGGAATATGACAAGAGATATTCATGAAATAATTGATCAAAAAATTATGCATTATAATATATTGATGATTTATCCTTTGAGAAACTATAATATTTTCCTGTATCATAGGATATGTGGAATGTTCAATCAGTCATGATGAAAATGGAGGAATTTGTATCCTGTGAATGCAACAAAAAAACCGAATCTCATGGAATAATAAAATGAGAACTCAAATAAATGAGAATATAAATAAGAAACGGATAAAGACTATCATTTAAATATTTTTCTTATAATAAGGAACTTTATAAACCTAAAATTCATGAATGATGGTAAACTACAAATAAATTTTTTAAATATCTTGTTGCTGGGAATTTTTTTAAATTAAATGTCCACAAAATAAATGTGGTCTATAAAAGGTTGATGAGAAAGAATAATGATCTCTTAAAAGGATATTGCGTAAAAACTCAAAGACAGATTTTAAATCTACTATGACTAAACAAATGATTCCTAAATGAATGTGAAACAGTATTATGGGTGAATAAGATGATGTTTATTCCACTGCATATAGCCATCCACAATTTTTGGTTCTAGAAATATTAATGATCATCATGTATCATGTTAATGGTCAAAAATAAACCTCAAGTATTTATGAATGTAAAGGTAAAATTACATTTTTAGAGAATATTTTGATGCTTCAACATGATGAAGGTCTTTAGTAGAAAACTAAAATCATGAACAAGATAAAAATTCGACGATATTTTAAGTAAATAATAACAAAATAAACGTTTTTTATATGGAATTGAATACTATTATAATAAATAAACTATAATGATCAAGATGATTTTTCTAAGAAAGAAAAAGTAATGACTTTTCATGATAACAAACATTTTATAATGGAAGTCCAATGAAAATAAGACACGATAAAATATAATAGAAACGAGAAATAAATGATGATTTGATTAATGTATTGAACAATTTTGTAGAAGATAATGTTGATTCATCTTAATTTCTTATGGTTCACTTAATTAAAGGACACGTTAAACAGTATATTATTGAAATTAAAAGAAAATATATTACTTATAATAATAAATTTTAAAATTACAAGACTAAAAAAAATTATCCCAGATATTTTATTAATATAATTATAATTAAAAATATGGAATTATAAAATCAGGAATAATTGTCACCCCATGTCTAAATTAAGACATAATTTGGAAATAAAATAACACAAGTTTTATATAAAGAATTGCATTCCATATGGATGATAAATATATAAAGTATATAGATAATGTTGTCGAATATATGGTAAAAACTTATATTCATGGTTGTATAACATTTTATTTGCATAGATTGTGTCTATGTCCAAGGTATTTAACAAATAAAGGAATGGAATAAATTTGTAGAAGATAAATGAATCTTATAGATAATAAATTATATTAATAATAGTTAATAAAATAATTACACTTAGAATAACTATTATTATTTTTATATATTTCTAGATTATATGTGTGACCAGGTCATTTTGAGTGGGATTATATATCTTTTGTCCCTGGAAATGTCTTCTATGGTGAAAAAACGAAATTGAATTATATAAATGAAGAAGGAAGATTATTTTTTCCATATTGATATTTATTTAAACACTTGTCAGAATGGTACAAAATGTATTCTTGATTGTAGATGGGATTATTTTGTGATAGGTGATAAAAATATAATAATGAAAATTGATGAACTAGATATATGAGATGTCAAATTTGGATATTATATCTCTCAAAAAATTAATTTACTTGGTACTGAATGAATTCAAATTTTCCGGAAAAAATATGTAGACATTCTTTGATAATTTTTGTGATTAAAAAAATATATTATAGGTGATCCATCTCTATGAAAATTTTAATGATGTTTTTTATAAGTAGAGTTTATTCATATTTTCATGTTAAAAAAATGTAGTAATTCTCACCATAAGAGAGATATAATTAGTGGAAATTTATTTCAAATTATTGATAATTATATTGTTATTAGTTGTGTTCCAAGGATGGAAATATACATTGTTGTATAATCTTTATAAAAATCTGTCATTAACGTTTGAGTAAAATAAAAATGAATTTTTTAGTCATAGATCTACCCTAATAGAAGAGATAATGTGAGTTAGAATGATTGAGGGAGATAGATATTGTTTTTGAAATATTTTTCATGGTGTTTCTAGTTCATGGGAATTATAAAAATAGAGAAAAATCAATTCACTATGAGACTTCATATAAAAAATTTAGTCTTATGTATGAAAATTATAAAAAAATTAACCATAGTTTATATTTATTATATCCCTTTTCTTAATGATGTCACTTGTGTGACCAATGTTGTGTTTATAAAGAACAATAATGATGAAGTTGAAATGTTCAAAATAAATATAAGATAATTTCGTAAAGGGAATGAGATTTATATCAAAAATATTTCTATAGATAGTGGAAATGATTATGATTTTAACTATTTTTAATCCAATATTTTTAATAATAATGTAAATCATCATGGAAATAATCTTTATACTAACTATATATTGAGTTATCGAAAAAAGAAAAATTAGATAGGTTAGATGATTATAATAAATCGTGATGAAATTAATATTTAGAAAAATTTATGGTGGGATATAGTTTAAAAAACTATAAATATTCGGATTATATATTCCTTGATACTTGATTCTAAAATGACATTATATGAAATGTTGTAAAAATTCTGGCTTATAGTTTAGTACATCAATGATATTTGATTTCAATGCATTATGAAAATAAGAAAATATGAATCTCATAAAATTAAATGATAATGATGAAGAAATATTATATATGATGAGTTTATATAATATAAGAGTCCACATATTCAATAGGAAAATTATAAAAAGTTGATTGAGTTTTTAAATATAATTTTGTTGAAATTAAACATAATTACAATTAATTATGAATGAGATTTTGAAAACCCTAAATTTTTATAAACATATAAATGGATGTTAGGATGATATTGTAATGATTAGAATAATATTTTTAATCTAAAATTAATAATATAGTAGTTCACACATTAAACTATTAAATAATTAAATAATTTTTGAAAAATAATGCTTGCATAAATTAAAATAATGATGATGTAGATCATATTGAGAAGAACTCAAATTTTGAATCTTATTCCAAAATTGGATGGTGAAATTTTTATAGGTACTGAGTTGTTCTTATTAAATAGACTTAATAAAAGGGAGAGGTTTTAAGGAACAATGATATTTCTATATAAAAACGTTACTATATGATTGGTTTTGTAGATTTTGAGGAAAAAACTACATTCATTGTAAGATTTGAGGATATCAGAATACATATTGTAGTTGTAGAACAAAAGATCTAAAATTTTTATCAATTGGAAGTTAAACTTACATTCATAAATTGAAACATATATGAAAAATTAAATATTGACAAACCTACATGATTCATAATAGGTAGTTAAAGATGAATTATATACATATTATAGAATGTCATTTATGGGTTCAAATATGTCTCTAAGTCCTTGATCCCCAAATTAGATTTTTTTTGGAAAATATTTAATTTTTTAAAGAAATATTCAACACCATTTTATATATAAGGAAGTTGACTAAAACTACTCTTTAATATTTTATGTTTATAGTATATTTTTTCTTTTAAATATGAGTATTCATATAAGAAATTTACAGATAAGATGAATATGGTTTTTGAGAAGTAAATGTTGGGTGAGATGAGGAACATTCTTGTATTACATGTTATGAAATGATATAAAACTCCTTATTATAAAAATAAAATTTTCTAGATAAATGATACAGATATTTAGAATTTCAATCTTTACAAATGTCTCAAAACCCATAATAATTGTAATCAAATTAAATAATGATTATGTTGAAAATTATTTAAATTATAATGAATTAAGAAATATGATTTAAATATTTTTTTATCTTATTTCATAATGACAATTAATTTTAAATTTTTTGACTATTTGTAAAAGATATATAAGTGATCGAATGGAATAAGACCTAATTTATACAGAAATAATACTCATTATTACTATAAAGAAAATTTATTACGGTCTATGTTATATAAGAATAGAAAAATTGAATCATATAGGGTTAACTAATGCAGATTAATCTCGTGATTTCAATGATATAAATAATATATTAGTTTGAAGATCCATTTTTAGTGAATCAAATGTGAGACTATAAATCCAAAATAAGAGAACAGTTACTCTATGTGTAGCTGAGGAAGAATATGTAGCAAAAACAAACTCCAATACACATTTTATATGGGTGATTGAGTAGCCATAATACTTTAAAATAGAAGATAAATGAACATTTTGGGTTTCTCATGAAAATCTAGGAAATTATATTCTATCCAAATATTTAGTGTATAAAAATAGATATAACCATATTAACATCAATTATAATTTAATTATAGATTAATTTGATAAAGGGGAAGTCTGGTTAGAGTATTTCAATATAATGATTCATATTTTTTGTGTTATTACAAAATCTATTGTTGGGTATAAATTTTTTGAGTTAAGGAAAAAACATTGTTTCCATTTATCTCCTCCTACTTGAGGCTATGATGGAATACCCCCCATAATGTTTTGGAATCTTATTTAAAATGTGTTTTAATTACAAAAATAGATCTTAATTTCTGTGAATTTAAAGATAACATTATAAAAAATATATGATAGGTTTAAAGTGTTAATGTATTATGGGGATCGTATTTATGTCACATGGGAAAAAATATTTCTTCTTAGGGATATAATTTTTGCGAAAATATTTCTCTAGCTTGTGGATTTTTTATGAACAATTCACTTTCATAAATTTTATACTTTAATATATTTTGGTGTTATTTATTGTAATTGTAAAAATATTAATATTGTAATAATTATGTAATAAATGGAATTACTTAACAGTGGTATTTATTTCAATCATTAAGTGATAATTGGATTCTTCAAGAGTGGGTACAAAAAACCTCTAGGATTTTTGAAATTGAATTGAAATTTTTTGATACGGGATCAAGAAGGTCTAGGATTCATTTAAATATTTAATGCACCTGATATGTTGGAGTCATCTGAAGATTATATATATATAACTCTACAATAATGGAAAATAAATTGGAAAATGTAGTTTATATGTTAGTGTCATTCTACAAAATCATAAAAATAAATATGATGTACGACTAGCAAAATTTAATTGTACCAAGAACACCAAGACGTTTAAAAAGTTCATATGGATGATAGGTAAATTTCACCCTAAGGAATACAAAAATCTACTTAGGGATGTTGAAGTAAAAATTTGAATTTATCTTATAAAAATTATTTATATGTAACAATCATTAAAGTAATACCTAAAATTCAGACATGTATAAATTGGAAAAGTACACCAAGATTCATTAGAGTTTGTATAAGTCATCATTTTAAGTGAGAAATTAAAAATGGTGTAGATCCGTTGTGAAATATAAGTCATTTACTCTTATATGAATACACTTGTTTGAAATTTTGAAATTTTTATATGGATTTAAGATTCTTTTAGATATTATGAAAGATGCTGCATCTTTAATTGTTTAGTGTCAAAAATATAAATAATATTATAAATATTATCATGATTTAAGAAAATTAGATGATGGTATTTTTGGGAGTTGATAATCATCAACACTATGGAGAAAAAAGATCATTTTATATTGACTGTGGAGTATGAAGATGTAAATGGATGTACAATGGTAGTTGTTTTTTTAATGAAATCAGCATGTTAGAAATGATTAGACACATTAATGTTTGGGTTAATGCTCATATTTCATGAACATTATATATACATATTTATATAAATTCCAACATGATTAACTATTTCATGTTTTCAAACATTCATAGTATATTTTTCATGGACACACTGATGTTAAAGTGAAAGAAATTATTTATGATGTATTGAGGAATGTTTCTATTTTAAATTTATAAATATCATTGGAATAAAAAGATCAACAATCAAATAGATAAAATTGAGGTATCTTTGAAATAATTTTTTATATAAAATTAAAATTTATAGTCGGAATTAAATATGATATATGATCTAAATATTAAGAATGATTCAAAATTCAAATTGGTATAGTTTTAGAAGAACATGATATCACATTGAGGAAAAATAAATCAATATATGTATTAATTGAAGAGAACAAAAATGTTCATAAATTTCTGAATATTTCTTGTTTATCAATGTCCTTTATGTAGAATATTATGTTCTCATATAGGGATGATTTGATATCCACTATATCATATGATTAACTGTCCCACTGTGTTAATGCATTATTAATATCAACTTGTCAGATCATGTGTAACCATTTATGATAGTCAATGTGTGGGGGAATTTCTATGGGTTTTGGAAGACTGGTACACTAAATCACTAATAATTACATTTCTTATTAGTGGAAAATATTTGACTAATACGTGAATTGATAGTAATAATAGTGTTTTCACACATAATGGGGTCGAGGATTGTAAAAATATTGTGTTCCTTTTGTTATGTTTTTTCATATTACACATAGGTAGGGACAATAAAAAATATTTTAGTGGATCATACTCTAATAAATCAAATAGTTTGATTTAAAAAATATAAATTTTAAATGGTGTACCACTTATTCAGCCCCACATTCCAAGTGGTACAACCCATTCCTAGAGACTTCACATGGAAGGAAATTCAATCTATAAGTTTTATTATTATAATTATTTTTATAAATTTATATACAAGAGGCCAATATTACCATGAGTATAGAAAAGAACAAGTGAATGTACTCAGCCCTGATAACTATAAATCCTGACCTGGTCACTAATTAAAGCATTTGTTGTTGAGCATCACTATAGCCAAAATTTATAAATTTTTAAGCCTTATGAAATTTTAAATAAATATGATTCCAAAAATCATAAATGTAAAGAATGTAATTCATATAAAAAATTTTAATTTCTATTCAATAAATTATGGTTTTTATTAGGGTATTGATCAAAACCCAGTCATATGTAAATATGAATATGAACACTATAAGATATATAATATACATCAGATGTTGAGTTATATAATCCTTTTGACCATGAGATTCAATAACCACTAATTATAAAATATGTTAATCTAGAATTGAAATGGAATAATTTTTTATTCTCTATGTATATTCATTATATACAATAATGACATAACAAATTAATCATTCAAATATATAAAAATATAACCTTAAAATTGTTTTTACATGACAATTAATTTCATTATTCTTTCAATAAAAGTCCAAGATAACTTTTCTGTTCCAGAATGTGGGAAAATTAAATCACAGCTGAACTCAATTGAAGACATGGTTAGAAACAAATCAAAAACCCCCTTATATTTTACATCACACTTATGTTTTGTTATAGGATAATGGTTTTATTAATTGATTCTCTAAGTTATATTTTATAAATAACAATTAAATCATTATATCACTTTGGCAAATGATCTCTAAAATGGCTTGGTGTTTTCAAATCATATGTTTAGACCCATTGTGAGACACTGATTTTATTTCTTGAGTAATAGATTCATCTTTTTTAAAATGATGCACAATTTCTTTATAAATTTTAGGAAATAAACTATTTATAATGATGAACATACATATCCAAATAGACCCCTTTACAACATCTTCTACATTTGTGTACTTCAAGCTAATTTTGAAGTCCCAAATTGTGGATTGTTTGCAACTATTCAAATTGATTCCTCCATTGTTAAGACTAACCATGACACATAATTGATTTTTATTATCATCATTATTGACTAAAAATTAACATAAATGATACCTTAAATACTAAACTCATCCTCACTACCAAGGAACAATGGAATCTTAATATCTATTTAAAATTATAAATTTTTTTCTATTATAGATTCCTAGTAGATTTAATTAGGAAATAATTTATAAAATAGAAACCCATTTAATTTTTTAGGATTGTTTTATTTGCTGTATATAAATACTGAGAATGCACTTTAGGTTTTTGAAATGTTCTTAGAATGATTTTATGTGTTTGATGTTGATTAAAAAAGGATATAGAATTTTTTTACCGGATTTGATTAATTATGAGATGGATGGGGTGAAATATGATTAATATTACAATCCAATTCTAATATAAAATATAATATTGTTTGAGAGAATTTAATTTTAGAATTACTCTTATGAGTTACTATAGTATGTATGAGTAACCTTAATTATTTTCTATGAATGTATATATAATTTAGAGTTATGAAATAATAGAAGGTTCAAAATATGTTAATCATTAATAAAAAAATGGTAGATAAATGGATGTGATGTCTCTGTATTATAAAATCAGGGTCTCTGAAGTCTACATGTGAGTAACTAGAATCTCATAAAAGATTAAATAGATATATAATAAGAAAATTTTCATGTTATTAATGGTCAAGAATAATTAAATTATCCTTCATAAGAATACGTCAACCCCACCAAGGGATACATTAAAATATATATTTCTTATGTAAGATTATTTTAAATTATTAATGATATATTTATAAGGTTTTCAAACCTATAAATTTATAAATATTATAAATATTGATTCACTGTATATTGATGTTATGATATTATTTATTTATTGAACACCATGATGATTTATGTATTTCAGGAATCAGGATAGGATGAATTGGTTTTATTAATGAAGAGTTATCATTGTTCTATTAAAATTCACAATAAAACAGTTATGTGAAAATGATCATAAAAATGTGGAATATATATATACGAGTTTTATAACATTCTAATGGAAATAGAAACACTAGTGTTTTTAATAACTATGTGATATGTTTTTAAAATATCATTTAGTTACACTTCTATTGTTACAAACATGAATATTTGAAAATAAATAATAAATATTGAAGATATGTTATTTTTTTTGAAATAATGTTTATTATTTCCAAAATGATACCATGATGTTGTTGTTTTTATTATAATTTATTAGTTTAAATATTAAAAACATTATTCTATTAGAATATTAAAAATATTCGTTGATCTTCTATAAGTGATGAAAAAAATTATGACATAAAATGAATAATAATATTGAGTGAAAGACCAATAATCTAACACAATAAGTCTTATTATTTATAAATTTATGTAAATAAAGAAAAATAGAGGCTAAAACCATTTTTTAGATTTTAATACATAAATTGAAACATCATACTTTAGCGTGGAATAATCCAAAAGGAAAATAATATATTTTTATTTCTAGTTTGATCATATTTTGTAAAAAATGTGGATAAAATATAAATAAAAATTTAGAGATAAGTGATTTGGGAAATAAAAAGGAATATGGTTGATATGATACCATAAGGTAATCACTATATGAAATTAGTTATATATCTATTTAGGAACCACAATCCCATACTCTTGGGATCGATGAAACAAAATTCATTACAAATTGGATTTGATACTGTATGGGAGACCCTATTTTATTTTAAATCATCTATATAAAATAAAAATTTAATCTAAAAAAATTATCTCAATCCAAATAATGTATGGTTTAGTGTCATTGAGGATTATATAAAAAAGAAAAATATTTATTGATATTTTTAACGATATTTCTATACAAGATACTATCTTCTATCGATTATAGACTCTTCATATGTTATAGACATATTCATAACAATGGAAATGGAATCATTAGAAGTGGGAGGGATCAAACATTGATTAAGGGGAAAACATATCATCATGTCTTCATGGGACGAATCTTAACCATACGATAACACATGACTTATGGATAAATATAATATCAAATAATATATTAATTAATATATGTTGTCCATTAGTCATGAATGTTGGTTATATAATAAAAAATTAATAATTATGTACCCTAGAATAATAGTATATGACCAAAAACATGATATGGTGAATAAATATATTTATACTAAAAAACTATCACATGAACAGGAATATGAAATCCCATAATTAGGAACAATGTGATGATCACTCTTTTTTAGGAAAAACACCTGAACAATTAAAACAATATCATGTCCACACATAATCATTAAAACCAAGCAATATATATTCGTGTAAAAACACCATAGTATATATATATATATATAATAAATTGCACATCCAATCATGATAAAATGTCTATATTTTATTACTTTTATGCTCTACAATTTCACCCATGAAATATGTGATCATTTCCTTGAATAATAAGGTGATTAATGAAATATATGATTATGTCTGTGCAACATCATGTTGAAAAATAATAACATGATCATGTCTAATAAAACCATGTTATCTCATGATATATGAACATATAAGAAATGAATTAGTGGGTTTTATAGGACTCTATTCATTATATTCCATACATATGTGTTCCATATTAAAACAATCATTCAACGCATCATAATGATCACATAGAAATGAAAAGGGATTCATAAAATTTTCAAATGGTATAATTAAAATTGTCCTCAATAACCCAAAAAATCATTAAAGAAAAATGTGCATTCCAAAATATACATTATAGAGTGATGCATGAAAAATAAATTTCATGGAAATGAATCAATAAATTTAAATAGTAACGTGGAATAAAATATGATGGAGAGTTTATTTTTTTACAAAACAATTATATTTATTATGAAGGATAAAATCAGTAGTCATATTTAAATGTAATTTATTAAAAAAATAATTATATATTTGATAAAAACCATTTCCATTAAAATAGATCATAAACAAGGTATGGTCAAAAAATATATAAATAACATCTGAATGAAATTTTGATTGGAAATAAATGATTTTTTTTCAAATGATGGAAACCCATTTTAATATTTTTACATAGATTTTTTTTGAAACCACCCATTTTGAAATGGGGTGGTAGAATTCTTCCATGAAAATAGGAAATAAAAAATTTTAATGTCACATCTGCAATCATGTATTGTATTTCAAAATAATTATTAATTATTTTTTGAACAAGAAACAGTAAAGTTGATGAAAAACTATCATTAAAGAAAATGATATTTTTTTCATAAAAAAATTATATTATGTATAAATGAAATCCATAAATAAATATACATTGATTTATAAATGTAATTTCCCCCAACAGAATAGTAAAAATATACTATAGAATATAAAATAAACTAATTTACCAATCAAAGATGATTGATCCTCAAGGAATGGAATTTTAAATTTTAGAAAGGAAATTTGAGTTAACCAAATCCATTATTGATATCTTAATTAATGAAGAATAAAATTATAGAGGAACTTATGTGGTAGAAATGAAAATCTGTATAAAATAAACATAAAATACATTGTAATAAAATAGATGATGATAATTTACCAATATTATTTGAAGAAAATTTTGAAAACCAATCATAACATAATGAATTGGAATTGCGATTCAGTAAATTATTAAGATAATTGTAATGAAATAGACAAAATAAAAAAAAGATGGTTACTATGAAATGGATATTAAAATATCATTTAATAAATGATATTAATTATAAAAAATTCTATAGGTTATTAAATACACCATTTAAAATATATAATGTTGTTCCATATCAAACATATCATCTATGATTGATAATAGAGTCAAATCACTTATACCATTAACCCCACTTCTATGAGATATTGTAACACCAATTATAACTTAAATAAGAATCATAAAAACCAATTTTAGAAACTTATACAAAAATAAATCTTTTTTCAAAATTGGATTATATTCATTTAATAAATATATATTTGACTTGCAGACATTTTTGTCATCTCACCCTAGTGTTCCATCATGGATGGGATAGAAACTAGGGATTCCCAATTTTGAATACCCATAAGATGGTGACTATTTAAATTCCCAATAATCTAATGATGTTTAAGCCCAGTGGTGTAACACTTTAATAAGAAGAAATATCCCATGTTGTTATTCCAAAATTAACTGACATCTTCAATCATCGAAGGTCAGAACTAGGTGTATTCAACTTAAACGCATCGATCCCTTCGTGGACTGTTGGAATATCAGTGGGTGTTATTGGTCACTTATATGCAAGATCATATACTGAGGAAGTAGACATTAATTAATTCCCCAATACCAAGTATTTTAACATATAAACAACTAGGATTATAATATTTGTTTCTATTTTAAGCAGGGAACTAATGCAGTTGTTAGGGAAAACCATGGATGATGTGTTCTAGGTTCAAATCGATGACCTTAAGGTGGTAATTTGGAAATATAGGGTACACTTAAGAATTTTCTTCTTCTTGAGGGTACCCACGGTGTTAGGGGGAATAATGTATCTCTAGAACCTTGAGAGGGTATTTCTACATCTTTTTTGGACATGTCCTCAATGGAATGTGGCAACCATTGTGGTGGGAAATCAAATTGAACGATTGCCTAATTATTAAGAATATAACAAAGATATAATAAGTCCCTCCATATATGGTAATATGATCCTTGGGATAAAATATAGTTATGAATTTTCTACAGATGAAGCAGAGGATGTTGTTGAGGGTGGCCATCTCCCATGTTTGAGGAGAAGTAGAAATCAGGATGGCTTCTGAAAAGAGAGAAATGACTACACTTATTTTCCATGTCCAATGATGACATGTTTTGGGAAGAAGTAGACATACACGAAGATATATATATACACCGTCAAGGCTTCTTATCAATATTGATAAGACAGGTTATATTTTTTATCACTATTTGGATAATATAATGAGCTCAGAAGAAGATTTGGGTGAATAGATTATGTAACTTAATTCTACTAAAAAAGAATCCGCCAAAATAATGGGGGGTATTTGAGGGTGGAACTCAATGTGTAATTGTATTCCTAGATCGACATGAAGGACTAATTATGGTTGTGGTATTCAGAAATGGGAAGATAAACATTGAAAAGTACATCTAGATTTGGGATAATAAGGAATTTCAGTTTCATGATATCATCTTGGATGAACTAGAAACCCATGTAAACAATAAATTATCGAATTTATTTGGTAATATTAAATACAATATTCTTAAACAATCCTTTAATGAATATAATCTTTCCATTTTTGGTTTAACTATTGGTTTATCGCTTTCTCCTTGATGTTGTTTGAAAAATAAAAATTTAATTTTCTGTAAATATTTTCATGAATTGTTTTCAAAATTTGATATTATTATATTTGAGTGTCTGATTAATAAAAATTTAAAAATTTACATTCTATAATTATATATTGATAATATTTTAAAATTATGATATCGTTATAGGAATTTCAATATATGATTGATAATGATTTATAATTTTCTAATTTAATTTAAAAGTTTTTTAGTTATCATTCATTACAACGATGTTGGTGGAAATCTTGTTTTGATATATTTGTAATGAATAAAACATAATATTAATAATAAGTTAAATACAAATATTATATATCTGGAATGATTATCTTAAAAAATTATATTCATCCATGAAAAAAATAATATCATAGATGTATAAGTGGTTAAAATGAACCAAACAAGGAAATGAAATTATCTTTGGGATAGTATGGTTTTCAATGTGATTATTTTGTAATAATATCATTTCTAAATAAACATAATATTATTATATTGAGGATATTAAGGTATTTATTTATTTTATAAGAAATTAATAAAAACAATAAATGACTAGGGTGAAATGTAATTCACTTTAAAGGAGGATATAGTCCCCTTATCTGCATGGGTGATGCATTCATTTAAATTGAATATAAAGTGGATAAGAATTTATTAAGTCTATGAAAATATAAATAATATTGTAAATATAAAAATTAATCATCAAATGGATTATTTTTTATATCCTTTAAAAGAAGTGATGAAGAACAATTCATGCTTCGGGTTGAGGTTGTAGTCCGCTCATAACACAAGAAACATTTTTCTTAATATGTTTGGAAGGAGGGAATGGAATATAAATCATTAATATATATATATTAACATTTTATCATATTTTTAACATTGATTATATAAACATCAGTGTATATAATAGATTTTATTGGGTTAAAGAAATTAATAATTAATGGATCAAGGTTGAAAAAATAACACATCCCCTAGATTTATTTCATTGGGGATACACCTTATGACTCCAAAGATTCGTATTTTGGAATGACCAAGGATTTTAATAAATGAAAATATAGTTTAGAGGATACTAGGGTAGTGTTTTTTAATTCTAATTCTTTTTGAATGTGTAGAGAAATGTGGTGGATGTGATCGCCTTTTATATGTGAAGAAAATAAAAATATGTTAAAGAACCATTACTTATTCAATGATGGAAAATATTATTCAATGGCTAATGTCTCAAATAGTTGAAAATAGTGATTTATTAGGTTTTATAAAGTTGATCGACCCTATATATTGAATTTTTACACATCTTATAAACATTATTATTATAATATAAAGCATGATTTTTATATTTCGTTTAAATTTAATATAGAATAAGACACATAAATATTTCAGTATTTTAGATGAATATGGAATACATTCCATAATAATACACACCATGAAGACATAATGGTATAGTGGATTTAGAGACTCGATACATAATTATATGATTTCAAGTAATTTATTTAACATATTTTGTAAATTTCATGTATAATTTTACACTTCCTAGATATATCATTTCGTATACATTTCTTCATACCAAGAGAGAAATAAAAGCTAAATAAATGGTTATATTATATGCTAAATAAGTGTTGAAAAGGTTGATATTAAAAAATTATCATCTGAAATAAGAAGATAGTTATAAGGGTATGATATCATGATCATAACAATCATATCTCATACCATGTCAGTCATATATCATAAATCACAAGTTGCGGAATATAACATTAATATTAAAAATTTAATTAGTAATAATTTTGGGGAATCATTATTGATTAATCATGGTGCATGTCAGTGTATCATAATAATTAGAACAAGTAAATTTAATTTTTAAAGAATAATATGAATAGAAAATAATTTCATTAGTAAATGTTCAATTCCAAAAACATCATCACCCACAATGGAGTGGGTTCAATCCCCACAACTAATTTCATTTTTGGAAATGGTTCACTTACCATCCACTATCATATTTCCCCAAGTGGTAAAAATCATCAGGTTCTGATTTATAAGTATACATAATTATGGTCCCACTTATCATGTTATTTAAACAATACATTTTTGTCTATGAAGATCTCAAAAACAATCAACAATCCATCATTTCATAATCAATAGAAAAGAAATGTATTTCATAATCATTTTCCCACCAATTAATAAGTATTATAGAGACATAACAATAATTCGGGCAGAGAAAGATCATGGATGGTATAATTAGATTATCCCCATCAATGAATAATAACTATCAATGGATTTTGAGATAGTTGAAAAATAATATAAATAGAATAATTGAACACTTTTTGGAAACATGGTAAAAAAATCATTTTCATTTGATAACATTATAATTTAATACTCCTACAATGTGGAAACAATTATTTTAATTTAATCTATAAATGTATAATTTTAAAGGAATGCAAAATATGAATAATTTATATTATAGTAGGAAAACAAATTTGTGCATGAAATTTTGAATCAAATATTGAATATTTATTTTTGACAAAAAGTCACAAATGTCATGTTTTTAAAAACATAAAAATGTAGTTTTCAATCATATTGAAATAAAGATAAATTTGTTTTAAGATGAAAGTAAATAATTATTTTATTATATAATTTAATATTTTTAAATTCATATTAATTTACATTGATATGGTAGATAAACATTTTGATAAAATAGAAAATAAGGTCAGGTGTTCTAATACAAAACATCCTAAACATTTTATATACCATAGAGGAAGATGAAATTAAAAAAAATTAAACCCTTGAAATAATTATTGTACAATAAATTTTATTTTCCTTAATAGATACTAATTATAAAATTTATCTTATTATAAATTTATCATAGGTAATTTATAAAAGAATATATATTATAACATAAAACCATACCATAATTCCCTATATTCCTTATATACACTATTGTGCTCTGATATGATAAATTTTTAACCATTATAATTATATACCACAAACATAATAAAAATTATTCTATGTTATAAAATTAAAATATAATTTTTAATTATTTATGTGTGTACAAATTGTCATTAGTATCAATATTGGGGTGTTAATAAGTACATTTCACATACATGTTCTGGTACAATATTTTGGTACCTCAAACCTTATATTGCTTTAATAATATACAAAAAATTAGTTATGTAATATTTATAATATTTAGTCCTTATATTTACTTTTATATCCACTTATACTCAGTGGTTATGAAAAATAAATTACATCACTTTATGTAAAATGTAGTTCATACGTACACTCGTGTAATGTTATCTTTTTCCAATGAATAAAAAGAATGAAAGTAAACTAATAAGAAATAATTATATATTATAAATAATATTATAAATATATTTTATGATCATTTAATCAATCTATATTACCATCCTAGTTATGATTTCATGAAAAATGAATCAAATTTTTTTGTGGAGGTGGTTGTCAGCAAACATAAATGACATTATAAATTCTCAAAGATGGACAGGAGATAAAAAATGTTTTGGGAATAATATAGAAAATTAATTATAAAAATTAAAATGATATCATATGTTTATTTTTTTATTGTATATTTATTTTTGGATAGTGTATAAATAATCTCAAAATAGATCAATAAAGAGAAAATATTCATTATTGAGAAAACACTTTTGGCATAAAAAATATGATTTCATAGGATGGTATTAATGTGAAAAATATGATAGAAAAAGTGGTTAGGTGTGACAATAAGATTTTATTTTCGTTTTTGTCCATTTCACTATCCAATATGTTGTCTCTTAGTTTTCATTCTGAGTTCCAAGTGTTCTAGATTTAAATTTTTTATTTTGGAGGTTTGGGGAACTTTTATTCAGACCTCTTCATAGTTATAGAGAATGATATGTGGAGGATGTGTTTTATAAAATGAGTTTGTAACACCATTATCTACACCTATTTATTGTATATATTTTATGTATGGTTTATCCCATTTAGTTGCAGGGGTTTTTGGGGGAAAAATTATGAATTTTTGGGACCTCTTTCAGGTCACGAAGTTATGGTGAACATTTAATTCAACCCTAAAGTTGTTGTGTAAGGGGTCTCACGGATTGTGAAGGTTTTAATTACCATGAAACCAAATGTTACATCCAATACAACACTATAAAATTTATTAATGCATGGTTTTCACTTAGTTTTTCAAACAATGCATGTTAACTATGAAACCCTCTCGTGAAAATGGATTGGGGGTTCCTTTTTTAAATTGGGGTTTCTCCCATTAGACATTGTAGTCGAACTCATAATCCCTTGACACCGTCAATGGAGGGTTTTTTTCAACCTTCAACACCTCTAAGTGGGATTCAAACTGTTTTTATAGTTATTAATTAGTCATTCAAAAAAGTTAGGGAATTATTATTCTCCTATCCAACTGTAATTCCATTTTCTTTTTCTTCCCTATCCCTAGGGTCCATGATGTCTGATTTTCAGGGATAGGATTTCTCTTTTATTGTTTCAATAATTATCTTTGAAATGGGGTATGTCCTCTTTTGGGTGCGGTTGACGTTTTGTTTAGGTTTTGTAATGTTCTTCAGATGATTCCCCCTGTGATATTGGTGGTTCCATCAATAAAAATTATTTAATGAGTTATTTTATTTGGATAATTTATTTATAATTTTTATTGAACTATACATTGTCCTTTAAAATGTGTCTTTGAATTATACTAATATATATTTGATTATTATATGGAATATATAAGTGAAATGGGATGTGTTATTAATGTAAACCCCTTTCGTATTACATGGTTGTGCTTTAACACCATTTCAATTTTTTTATTAATTGATTCAAGGGATGAAAATACTATTTTGTTATGCTATTAGTGGGTGTTGGTTTCAAAAACAGAAATTTTGGGAAATTTTTTGGAGTATTTCTATGTGGTGTTTCTTGTATTTTTCTTATATGTTTTCAAAATGGTTTATATAATGATATAATAGGTTCAAATATTGTTAAAAGGTTGTTTTCATAGGTGTATTATTTTTAAATTGGTTCTTTTTTAATTTAACTGGTTCTTTTTGATGCATAGGAACTTTTAAATGCTTTATAAAAATTTAAGTATGATTTATTGCTTTCTAAAAGAGATGAGAAAAAAAATCAGTCTGTTTAGTGTGTGTAGGATGTTTTGATGAAATTAGAAAATGAAAATGTTATTTTATAACATGTGAAACATTATTAAACAAAAATAGGGAATCACATGTATCTATGAAGCTGAACTAGGACTATAATTCTTATGACCCCATAGTGCCTTCACCCCTATATCAATTAGTAATATTGGTGATGAAAACACTAAATAAACTATGATATTGTTTGGGGGATACTATGCCATTGGGGTTTCCCATCCCAGTGCCTCATGAATGATATAGTTATGGTTATTATAACATTTACACATATATATGATATACCTAGGGCCTTGTAGATATATAGTGGATAGGGTTATTTATAATGACTAGTGCGCGTTGGTTTCACTGTACATGCTGTTAGAATGTGGTCTATTTGGATTTTAATTTCAGTAGCATGTGTGTCTTCTTTAAAATTGTTCATTATTTATGGTTTCCCTCATGAAAAATGTCTTTATTAAACATTTAATCCATTTAAAAATTTTACTTTATTTTCCTTTTTATAAAAAACATGGATGGTGTTTTCATATATTGTTTATAGAATGGAATATTTTCTTGGGTGGAATCCTACTGGACTTAGTCTCACACCCTACTTAGACCTTTGGGTGTATGTAGTCTTGGTAATGTTTGACACATGTATGGGTATGGTCCTGGTAGAAGAAGGATCAAGTTGTTTGCTTCCTTCCATGGTGTAGTATTTTGGATTTTCCATGCAGTTGATGAACCCATTCCTTGAGGTGGTACTTTAGATGCTTTTTTTCTTCTATACCTTATTTCATTATTTGAAATTTTTTATAATCCTAATAATTCGATTATGAATTTTTTTATGACTTGTTTGGTGTAAATTTTCAGTTTCTATTTATTAGTTACTATTGGTTTTTTAATGATTCTAAATACTATTAAACTATTCCCGGCATTTATTTCTGATTCCTTGGAACATGTGGTAGCATGTGAGGATCAAGAATGTCATTCAAGCCATTCCATGGAACATGTAAGGAATCAGGTTTGTCGGAGACCTGACATGGTTTATAATAAAATGTTGTCAGTGGAGGTTCATCCCTTTTGGGTGTTGTTAATTGGAGAAAGTGTCAGGGTATACCAGCAATATGGTTTTCCAAAATCAATGTTTTCCTTACGAGTGAGGTGCTTGGATAATACACCTCGTTGAGGGACATGAGTTACTAGTGGAAGTCAGGTTCCATCTAGGCCCATTTTCTATTATTGTTTCTTCTTTGTTGGGAAATGGAATGGGAGTTTGTTCAATAGTCAAAGTGAGATCACAGGTCCTGGAAATCCAAGTAGAGTTGGGGAAATGGTTCGAATGAACTTGTTATAATGGTGGTGTGATTGTAAAATGGCCTCCAGCCATATGGACAAGTCACCCATTGACACTAGTTTCTTCATATGTCTTATTTTGGATCATCAGTGATTATGCATAATTATTTTGAAAAGAATTATATTTTTTAAATTGTGAAAATATGAGTTTAAAGGGGTTAAGACATTTTTTTTGAAAGTTGAAAATGGTCTTTCATAACGTACTTTAAGGAAGGATTATAAAGATAATTTTTGTGAAATTATTTTTGGGGTGAAGTGAAAATGATTTAATGGGATTGGATTTATATAACATATATATGGAGATTATTGAAATATTTTTTAAAAAAAAATTAATTTGTTTTGAATAGAAGGATGAATTTAATTATAAACATAAATAAATGATTTTTTAGTCAAATTATTTTTGAACAAATGATGTTTTTTGGAATTATTGGAAATGTTTCGAATGATATGGAAGGGTTTTATAGTGATTCAATCATTTATTATTTTTTATTGTGATTAATGTGTGATTAAAATCTATATTTCAATTTTTTGGGAGTTCTAACTTAGCGCATTGTTTGGGAAAACCATGAGACTCTGTCTATGTAACCACAAAATCAATGGTTTTCATCTAGTGGAGGGTGCATGAAATACACACGTTTAGTCAAACTGGGCCTAAACCGTGTGTGAAGCCACTACCTTAATAAATAATCATATTGCATCACTGGATCATAGTTATATAATCTGTGTAGCCAAACCTTACATGTGCCTACATTTTCCAATAATGGGCACACATTTGACACATATATTGGTAAAACATGTAGTCTAACCATGCATAGTGCCCATGTGTCTTAAAATTTTGAAAACATTGGGTTAATGTAAATTTTTTGTTTTAAAATAGATTATTGTTTCAGAATTTGTTTTGGAATATGTTTTAATTAAAAAAGAATTTAGATTTCATAAAATTATTTTTTATGAAATAATATTTGATGAGTTGGTGATTTTTTTAATGAGATGATTAATGTTATTGAATGGAAATTCCGGGTATTTTGTTTGGACTATAATGTAATTATTTTTAATATAGAAATAATAATGGTTCTCAACGTGTTAGTTGATAATCTGTTAGAACATTTTATAAATATTGAGATGTGAATTTGGTTGGGGTTGTGAAAACAAGGTTAAAATGTTTTGTTTTGGAAGGTGGAAATGTTTTCTTTCAACCTTTGGTACTTCCTTGGGTAATCACATGCATATTTTTGAGTGGAAAGTGGATTGATGATGTTATTAGGGGATGAGTGACCGGTGAGGCATGGTTGATGGGTTCCCAGTGTGTCATAAAAGTGAATGTAAGTGAGACTCTAAGGAACACCATTAGTGTCTAAAAAAATAAGCCACATTTTTATTGTTTTCCAAATGAATTTTTATGAAGGAAATTGTAGTTTTTTTAATCCAATTGTCATGTGGGTTATTTTTCAATGATTTGGAAGTGTTTTTAATTTATTGTGCTTCCTTGTGAGTTAGAGGTATTGTTTATGTATTGTTTTTAGATAGAACTTTTTTTGGTAGTTAGTCTTTATGTTGGGTTTAGTGGTTCAATTGAATGGTTTTAGGAATCCTTATGTTTTCTCATCTTGTGTTACAACTTTTTTATGTGACTTTTTTTTCATTAGCTACTTTTGATCGAGATCTTGGTTTAATATTTACCATGTGTTTCCCTATGGGTGGTCCACCTAAACAATATTTTTAGTTGGTCAACCTATGGAATTTTTTCTTGAGTTTGCAATGTTAAATCAACCTATTCAATGGATAACCCATCCTATTTTCTATAGTAGAGAGCTGTTTGGGATTGAGATAAAGTACCATCACAATAAAATTTTTCTATTGGTTATAGCAGTTGTGCTCAATGTTGTTTTGTTTGTTTCATTGGGTTCCTTTAATGGAGTTATAAGAGTGGTGTATGAATAATCCAAGACCCTATTTGGGTAAAGGGTTTTGTTTGAGGATGTGAGTTTCTTGGTGTTTCTTGGTCTTCTATTTTTATGTGGAGTGTAATGTGGAAGATTTTGGTACCAAAAGATGGAGTTATGATTAGGTATTATCAACCACATACAATGAATTATTATATGATTCATCCACCAGAGATCCATCCATAGGTCTTGTAATGAAGCTGGTGCATATTCTAGAATCCTAGTTGTATGGGAAGTACTATTATGTTTATGAATAAAACATTGTGGTGAGGCAGTTCATGTATTCTATTGGGTATACTTTGTAACTCTTAATTTCCCCTAGTCATAATGAGTGTGATGGACTTATCAATCACACATTGTTTCTATGTATTCCACCTAGAATTTATGTTTTTGATTTGTTTTCTTGGGTGCTGTGCCCTGGTGAAAAAAGAGAAGTCTTGCAGAGGTACATGTTGGTTGTGGTTTTATTGGTCCAATCATTTGGCCACATCCCGCCCCTACCCTAGTGGTGGGAGGTTTTGGTCATTGTAAAAGTAGTCGGAACTATTCATATCCCCACTGTTCGAGAGTGGGAAAGTTGAATTCTTTTCCAAGTTCTTCTCATCCTGGGTCCATAGGCTGTTGTGTGGGAGTTCTGGTTGGCATGTGTGGAATTTCCTATTTTTTATTCAAGATTAATATTTGTTTGGTCATTCATACATGGTTTTTAATGTTGGGTTGACCCCGATAGGCCTTGTTTACTTTTCTTTCTTAACGTGTTATCAGATTCTAGATGAATTTTAATAGTGGGGAGTCTATTTTGGCCTCCCCACTTCTAGTGTTCTGTTTCTGGTTTAGATTTAGTTTGATATGATCATATTGAATTTATTATAAGGTTGTTTTATTTATGAGATGTATTATTTTTTAGGGAAAACATTGGAATTTTTTTAGTGTTCCCAATTATTCGGTTTGAGGTATTGTTTTGAAGGTTATAACTCTATTTTTCATTGATTCTTGGGAAGTGGTTCCATCTTGTTGGTCTATTTGAGACAAGGGGCCACAATTTTTTTATAGTATCGGTATATTTTTAGATTAATGGGTTGGATCATGTAATTTCAAAATCCTTAGTCATTGATCTATCATATAGATTGTTTTTGCATTTGCAAAGGTAAAAAATATTTAATGGTGGGGAGAATTGTCAAACCTAGATTTTTGCATCCTTTTAAACTATATATCTTTTGGCACTTAGTTTTTCTACTGTGTTCAGGATGATCATGATTTAAATTTAATGTGTTGGTTGTTTTACGTGATTTTTTATACCTTTTATTTTCTAGAGTGAATGGAATGAGGCTTAGGTGTTTTGGAAAATGATTTTTTTACCCTATTATGTTACCACATTGTAGAGTATGTTTGTTGGATGGTATAGCCCTTGAGTCAGATGAATTTTTGGATGAAAATTATTATAATCAGGGACTCGATCCTGGTCGAACGGTTTGGGTTCATGGTATGACTGACCCTACAATAAGGATGTAGGGGGTTGCATAGTTTGTAAACTGTTTAACCCACTTTGAAGTATATTTACATCCAATCAATCAATAGATAGTGTTCAATTGAATAGTTTATTAATGGGTTTTCAAAACATGCGATCTTACCTTCAAACCCGCTTGGGAAAGGGTGTTTTGTGGATATTTCTTCTTCTTAACTTGGTGATATCCCCATTGACACCCAATCAAATTCCTCCACCCTAGACACCTTCCATGATGGTTTCTAGCACCACCAGGCCCATCCAAGTGGGCTTTATGGTGTTTCAATGGTGATTCTTTACCCAGATCAAATGGTTAGGGCTTTCTTCTTCTCCTATCTTACTTCTAGTAAATTTTAGATTTATTCCCCAACCCCAGTGTCCATGTATTCCAATTTTTTGGACACCATTGCTCCGGATTTTGAATATTTTTCTCTATAAGGCTCTATGAGGTGGAAAGTAGCATCCCATGGGTGAGGAAGATGTGTTATTGTGGGGTTTTAATGATTTCTAGAATGTTATTCTTGTGAGTATAGTGGTTTAATATATAAACATTATTTTATGAGTTAATTTGGATTCTTATGTTTTTAGCACATTCATTGAATTATATATTTGGTGTGAATGTTCTTATTAAAATATATTATCGTTTGTTTAATTTTTATATGGAATATTTATGTGAAATAGGGTCCAATTTATATGTAATCCCACTTGTTTTTACTTGGTGGTTCTTTAAAAATTGTGAAATTTGTTTACTAAATGATGAAAAGGATGAAATATTATGTTTTGGTATGGTATTAGTGTGTTTTTTTATTGAAAAATCGAAATTTTTGGAATGTTTTTTGGGTAAGGCCATGTGGTGTTTTTTGGTATTGTTTTAAATTCTTTCAAAATGGTTTATTGAATTATATAAGTAGTAAAATGATTGTTGGAAAACTATTTTGGTAGGTGAATGTTTTTGAAAATGGTTCTTTTTAATGTGAAAGGGTTTAATGTGATGTGTACTAGTATGGAAATGTATTATAGAATTGTTTGAATGATTTATTGAATTATGAAAGGGATGAAAAACATGTCTGAATGATATTTGGTTTGTGTATGATGTTTATATGAAATTATAATGTTAAAATGGTATTTTATAACATGTGAAACATTATTGAGCACAATGAGGGAAGCCTATGTATCTGGGTGGGTGGACAATGTCTAGTATTCTAGGGATTCAGTAGTGGCTTACTCCCTATTTCATTTAGCAATATTGATAATGAAAATATTAACAAAACTATGATGATGTTTTGGGCCACTAGGCTATTGGGGTTTACGCTCCTAGTGGATCTTGCACGAGAAGGTTATTGGTTATGTTTACCTTTACACCAAGATACAATATACCTTTTTCTGCATGAGTATCTAGTTCCTAGGGTTATTTTCTATGACCAGTGTCCACTAGTTTCATTGTATGTATTGTTTGAATATGGTGTGTTTTTCTGGCAATTTCAAAAGAATGATTGCTTTTTTAAAATCCTTCATTCTTGAATGTTACACATTGAAAACTATTTTTATTCAATGTTCCATCCCTTTTAAAATTGTTACTATATTATCTTATTTATAAAAACAAGACGGGTTTTTTATATAGTGTTTATAGCATTGCATCCGGTATTGGGTTGCATTTTACTTCTCTTAGTCTCACATCCTAATTACACCTTTGATTGTAAGTAGACTTGGTAACATCTGACACAGGTAAGGGCATGGACTTTATATATGGTGGTTTGGGATGTTATGTTCCTATCATGGCGTGGTGTTGTAGAGATGGAATGTTAGATGTTTCCCCTTGTCATGATGTAGTAATTGGGATATTTTTTCAATTTATTACATTGTGGTTCTCTTGGGAATTTTCTACAAACCCTGTAATGAAATAATGAATATTTTGATTAAGAATTGTTTAGTGAAATTGTTCATTTTTTGTATATTTATTGTTTTTTGTTGATTAGTATTTCTAAATTTGGTTAAACAATTACCAAATGTTATTTATGATACCCAACCACTTGTGCCAACCTGTGTGGATCTATAATACCCTTCAGGCCTTATTGTGTACCGGGTTGGGCACCAAGTTGGATGATGACCCGACATAGTTTGTAATATTAGGAATTTTATAAATATATGAGCGAAATAATGTAATAAAATATAGGTTAGAGTGTGATTTAATATTTAAAGGAATGAGGTTTGTTTTTATAGGTGATATGGGTGGAACTCTTGTAAATACTAAAACAATTGAAATTTAACAAATTCACATTCATGTGAAATTTGAACCCAAATAACTCAAAATTAGTGATAAGATAGGTACGAGTATAAATAACCTTATTAAATGTTATTTAGAAATGGTTTTTGGTAATGTAAACTGTTATCTCTTAATTTTAACCCCTTGCTAACTGTTACTTTAATAATGAATTTTTAAAATAGTTCATATGCCTTGTGACCTATAATGAAATTTACCTCATTAATTTTTATGATATAATAATTTAAATTAGGGAATTCATTTAACTAAATTCAATTTATAAAATTGGTAGAATTTTTTTCATATAAGTATGAATAAAATAATAAAAATAGATTCTAGAAAATTTCATGTCAAACATAACATTTAATTTAACCAATTTTATTTTTCATGTAAATTATATTAGAAAAATTTATACATAAATTAATGAATATATTATCATAAAATAGAATTTATAGAATTAATAAATAGTGAAAAAAATATTTTAATAATATTAATGTACATTTCACACAAGAAAGTAGGTTTTCAAGAAAACATATTTTTTCACCATAAAATTTTCTTATTTCTAATTCTTACAATTTGATAACCAATGAAATCATTTTATTCTATTATAATAAATAAATTATCATAATTTAAATACTCTTAATTAATTTTTAAATATATCATATGTTTCCAAAAAACAATTATCAAAAATAAAATTTATCAAAACCATTCTTTAGGTTAATAAGTTCTTGGTAAGAATTATGATGTTTTTTATTGATTTTTATAACATATAATGTGCTTAATTTTATAGTTTATGGTAATTATTAAAATATATCCTTATTTTTTTGATTAAAAAACAATTCATCATATTTCATTATTTAAGAGTGATAGAATTTTTATTCTTGAGGAATTAAATTCTACCCCCTTTATAAAAATGTTTCCCTCAAAATTATTTCTCTAGAATAAAAATAATTGAGGATACCTTTAACTATTCACTTCCATAGGTTCCTACATTACATTACTAAAATTTTTATTCGTCTAGAAAAACATATCCTATTTAATTTACATATTCCATTAAACTTTATCTCAATCATCCATGATTTCAACTAATTATTGAAAACAAAGAGATCATGTTCTAATTTATCAGAAGTGATACATAGAACATATCATGAACATGGGAGAGGATTTGAAAAATTTAAAATCAATAATATATAATTCGTATGAGATCACGAATGTCATAGGGACTGATATACCTAGCTCTTAAATATCCCTTCATTCCAGATATCATAACTGTCATCCAAAGAGTTATAAATAGTAACACAAAATCACAAACAATAAACTCAAAATCCCGGTGATGGTTAAATTCAATCCAATCCTACTGAATTTTTTCTATTTAAATATGATGTCGAGTGGATTTAATTTTCTCTTCCATTTTCACATATAACTCATAACATAATATCTTTTCCCCCCAATACCATCATAGTATGTTGCAGTCCCTCTCAGATTTCATTAGTGGGAATTATTATAATATATCTATATTCTTCTGTGAAATATATTATTGAGAAAAAATTCAACTAGAGGATGATGTTGATCAAAACCCACATTTGAAATCCAAAGAGATTTGTAGTAAAATATATTAAATGTTTTGAGTTTTCCACATATACGTAACAAGTTTATTATGATTATTAATAGTTCTAAATATTATCTTCATATTCAAATAATACAAAATTAATTAATGGATTATCATACTAAATCATAGGTTTTGATTATACACGATTAAGGGTGTTACTTTTTTCAACCGTTCGATATCCTTAATTTGTTCTCTTGAAAGTTGATAAAGAGATAAATCTTCAATGACATCAATTAAATGTGATAAATTTATAAGTCAATTAGGCACACATAAAAAATAATTATTCACTTTAAATTTTAATGTGGATTATTATGATGAAATCCATGGGGTTGTTTTCCCATTTCCAATAATTTAGCTGTAATTATTATAACATCCAATTTGAATTTTATCTATCAACCTTAACATGTCGTCATTCCACCACAAATATATATACCCCATTATATCTATCATTCTATTTTCCCCCAACAAATTCTATTAAATTTTTATATATATCTTATTTCTTATATAATGAATAGTTAGTGATGAACGATGAGATTAATCTAAAAAATAATTAAATTTTGGAATTTATGAGAAACATACTCTTTTCTAGAACCTTTTCCTTCCACCACTATCATAATTGAAATTAGTAACATTTCCTTTAATTATTTTTATAGAAATACAACTTCTTTTTAACCAATTTAATCAACACAAGAATAAATGGTTGATTATTCAGCTTGTAAAGATATCATATCTCTTTATTATTTTTTATTTAATGGTATATCTCCTATAAATCCATTAGTCATGGATTTATTTCAATACTCATCATGGAAAATCTGGCATGATTTATAGTGAAGACTATCAGCTATCATGTTCACCATTCAAGGGTGGTAAAGTATTTATCATTCATAATATTTAATTATTTATATCCACCACCATTAGAACATATTCAAAAAAGTATTTGTGAAAATATATTTCAATATTTAATTATTGGTTTATATGGAACAAATTTCACCACAAAGACTATCGCTCTATATCTTCTAAGAAACAATTACAACTTTTAGTTTGATATCATGATTTAGGAAATTTTTTGCTTGGCCACCAATTTGAAATAGGCATGAGATACCACCATGTTCTTTTATGTGATAAAACATCTTGGTCCCTCCTTTTATTAATCACTGTAAATCACAAACCTTTCAATACAACAATGTAGTGTGATCATAGGTGAACTGAAAAACCTTATCATTCAATCCTTGAAATTCAAATGAAATTTATTATTCTATATAAACATAGATCCAATTTGTGTAAACCTATTTAGTGGATATTATATCCCTTATAAATTTTTCTGATGTAATTGGTAGTATCAAATAATCCATATAAAACATTACTGTTTAGTCACAACGGATGGAGTAATACATAGTTCAATAACATCAATATTTGATGAATCCACTGATATAACCCCACTTGTAATTATGTGACCTATTTTGATAATCTATGTAGCCATAATTCAAAATTAATAAATATGTAATACCTATATTAATTCCTCAGGGACCTCAAAATAATTTCCAATGATCATCATTTTTGTTCTTTCTCTTTTAATATATAAGAATATCACCTATAAATTCTTCAAAAAATTGATCAGTGGAATATCTAAAGTCACCCTTCATTATTTAAATTATGATAAAATGGGAAATGGTAATTCCAAAAACAGTCACTATAAATTCATAGTGTCTATATCTTGTATGAATAGTAAAATATAACATATCCTTATTTTCGACCCTCAACTGATGTTATCCATATAAATGGAAAGTCTTTTAAAAATTTTAAAGACATCAAAATTTATCAACAAAATAATCAATGTTTAGAAGTGGATGATATTTTTTTATCATAATCCAGTTAGGTTCCAAAAATTTATTTGAAAAGATGAATTGGAACATCATTCTTCTAAATTAAAATAACAGGTAAACCACACGGTGATGCACATAGTTGAATAAATCCCTTATTATGGTTATTAGAGAGTGTATTATTCAATTTTAACATTTTCATTATTGGAATTATATAATTATTTTTTTGAAAAGGGTATTGAACTATGTGAGAGTTATAATAATAACTCAAAATAATGATTTAGGGAAATTTAGGGAAAATCATTAAAAATGCATCCAAATATTCCCACATAATAGGCATATAATCAAGAAATAGTATATCTCACACTATTTGAAATAGATACCCCTTAAGAATGGGTAATACAAAAAATAAATGGAGGTAATTTCCATAGTATTTTTATATTCATAATTTCACTGATAATAATTAAATGGTTCATTTAGAATATGATTTGTAACTTCCCGCCATTGGTAATTATTTTTTGGGTCATTATTAATAAATCAATTCCATCTGAAAAATAAAATAAAATCTAACTAGGGGAAGATTAAATAAATTTATAGGAATAAACTTCCCGCAAACATCAACTGGAGAGGGTCTATAGTAATGATATGAAATCATTGTAATAATAAGAGATTTAAATGGAATTTAAATATGTAATAATTTAGGTGGTCATATGATAAACTTATAAAATTCATCAACTATAAAAGAGTGGGTAGAATGAGATTCAAATATGATATTTAATGTTCTACAGTGGATGATGGGTTATCATTTTTTCACATTCATCTTATGAACCACTAAGATAATTTGGATCGCATATGATTTTTTGTAGTCTCTTATATTAAGAGGTTATTAAAACTGATTATCATTAGTAATAGTTTGACCCATTCACCAATATCCATAATTAACATAGAAATTGTAGTTGTAGATTTTACGTTTTTCGGAGATATTACATGATATTTTACCCTATTATTTTCATTTTATTCCTCTTTATATCCATTTATAATTCAATAAATTCATTACCTTCCTTTAAATACATGAAACATTTACTATTACCTTGAAAAAAATTACCCCATGTATCCTTCCACTCTTATGGGTTAAAGGAATATTTATTTTCTTCCTATCTGGGTTTTATTATTATATTTTCCTACAAACCTCATATTTATCTAGTTATCAGAACCATACTAATGATGGGATAAACCACTCATTATTTTTAACATGATATCATTTTGAACTATTTCATAATATTTACTAAATCCCCTTATATCTAAAACAATTTATAGAGTTGGGTTTAATGTATTAATGAACTGTTAAATTTTTTTATCAGTGTTGATGAAAAAACTAGAATTATTCCACATATGTATTGTAATATTTTCATTAAAAGTATGAATATCTTCATTATGATTTTTGAGGATCAATTAAATTTATATTTTTCAATAGAAGATTTGATTTAAAATACGTAATTTAAAATACCATATTAATTTTTTCATGCTCTATAGAGTAATTTTTTCTTCTTTCCTCGTATTCTTAGCAATATTTCACCATTAACCAACTTCACCTTCAAATTGATATATCACAAAGAAAAAATATTCATTCCCCAAATACTAGGGACAATATATTATCTATTTAGAGGTACTAATAAGTATCTATACCATAATTTGACTAGAGGACCCAATATAAGAATTTGGATGTTTTCTATTAAGAGTATTAATATTGTTCTATTCAGTTATTTTCTCATCGTGATACTCAACAATATTTGTTCCCTCGTAGTCTTTAATGAGCATAGTAACATGATTTTACAATTGGGATACCTTTTTATTTATTTTCTCCTTAGGACAATACTTGAATTTTCTAAAATATTAGTTTTTTAACATAAAACCATAGTGTTCTAAGAATTTAATAAAACCAAAATTCATAGTGATAAAAAGAAACTAAAATAATTAGAGTGAGAATAATATATTTAGGAAAATAATTCCAATGATGTCTGGAATTATGAAACCTTCTTATCAACCAAGGATAATTTTGTTTACCAGTATATACATTTAAATTATCCACATTTTTTCTCTAGTATAATTCACATGTTATTCGTAATCTAATTTCTTGAAATTACTATTCCAATATCTAATAAAAATTGTGGCTCTCCAAACATAGCAAATATAAATATTGTATGATTTTTTAATAATAGTTAATTCGATTCATTATAATGTACAACTTTGAATCATAAAGGTCTATTGTCTTTTGTAAAAAAGATAAATTATATATTTTTCATGAAGAATCATCGACATATAAGACATATTTCATATCTCATTGCACCCTTCAGAGAAATATAATACATAAAAATTCCTTCATAATCATTGGAAATGTAAACATAAAATATGTGGGATCAGAGGATCAATAATTTTAAACACGAGATATATAAATTGATTATCAAATAAAATATTAAATTATGATGATGGATATGAGATCATGATCATAACTAACAATTATTTTACCCAATCAGTCATAGATTATATATAATTATTCATAGAATGAATAATTATCAAATCCAATGTAATGGATTATAATAATGAGGAATCGACATTAATCAATCATGATCTATGGTTTAATATCATTTGTAACATCCCAAATATATTATGTAGTTTTTTGTTTTTAATAATTATTTTCAATACATAGTGATTAAAACTTTTGGACGAAAATATCAAACATTTATATAATAAACCACTGATGAGGTTGTATTTTTACAAAACTATAAATCAATGACTAATTCAAAAATCTCACAACATGTGCAAGCAACAAAATTGGAGCTCCTCCTATAAACATAATAAGTTGGAATGTGTATCTTAATTCCATTGAAACTATTATTCCAAGAAGAGTAATATCATGAATTATATAATTAACACGGATATCTAGAGGTATGTATATCACCATTTTTAATGAATGAAAATAACTTCCATTGATTTTGTGGATTTATTTTGAACACCTTTAGACATAGGTATTAATAAGAATTTTATTACCGTGTATAATATATGACTTATTTACAATTGTTAGCCATTATAAAACATAAAATAGTATTTAAAATGTTTTAAAATGAAAAATGAAAAATAATAATATATTTTTTAAAATGAAAATATTTGATAAAAATTAATACATACTAATTAAAACTCATCATATATTGGAATATAGTTTTGGGAATTATAAATATTAAAATATGGTTTAATATAAAAAGCATGAAATAATTATATGAATTTAACCATTGAAATTGTGTAATTAACAGAATGGAATCTTTTACAAAAATAACAACAAATACAATTCTACATTGAAAATTATGTAATTTATTTAGATTAAATTTTTACTTAGAAAAAAAATGTGTACTTACCCACCACCAAAGGAAACTAGTGAAACCATTACATAGGTGGGAACCAGATGAGCCTTTGATGTGTGGGTGTAATGTGGTGTATATTGGATAATAATCTATAAGTGATAAAGAGCCTAGGTATGGTTCCACCACGCATTAGATGGGGACCTCTGTAGAGTCCCCATGAGTCAGTGGAGTGGGTGCGTGGAAGCCTGCAGGAGCATGAGTGTAAGGATCCCATGAATGTTTTTTAGGTGGAGGGTGGGTAGCAACAACATATCTTAAAATATGTGGTCGTATTGTCATGTTTTTTATGTGGGATGTGCCATATGAGATCTATGTCGTCTGATCGAGATCTGGATAATCTGAGTCATTCACAATTATCTTCGATCATCATCTCTGTTTTTACACTTCCCTTGTCCTCAAACCAAAAGGTCACATCCCTTCTCAGATCCTTTCCTTCCCTATAGATTTGTTCTTCATCAATTTTTCCATAGTTTGAAATTGATTTCCTCTAAAAATGAGATGGATGATTTGATAAAAAATTTGAAATGAAACCATGACTTCATATTTTCTCTATTGGATTCCAAATTATGTTATATATATATATATATATATATATATATCTTCAAAATATTCAAAATGATGAAGTTTATACAAGACTAATATATAATAATGTTTGATCTTAATTTGTTAATTTTTGAACACCCAATTATATTTTCAAATACATCAACATTGAATAGAAAATAAATATATTATGACAAGAAGGATAACTGAACACATGCGAATGGAAATCCACAACCATCAATTGTTTTGAAAAGAATAATATACCCAATATCATGATTTTTTCACCCAACACAAGAAATATGTTTAATTCATAGATATCTATATATAAACCATCATTTTCACTCCTTGCGTACCCAAACCATTCCCCAAAATTATCCCATCATACATTCTATCTTTTTCTAGGAACCAACACCCTTGGATTCATACTCATTCAAGTTATGGGTTGTATTTTATTTAAAAATTTATATATATGTATAACTATATTAAAATTTTCAAATTCTATAATAAAAGTAAATTTTTATTTCATTAATTTAATCAAGTATATTTTATAGAAAAAAAGTGTCGATCTCATTTTCAAACTAGGTTTTATTTATAAAACTTATATGAAATATAGTAATTTATTTATCATCACATAATTATATATATTATTATATATTTAAATATATAAATTATAAATATAATAAAATTAATAATTTTTATAAATAAAATAAAAATAATAATTTTTATTTTTATTATTTAATTTTTCATTTTAAATATAAAATAGGAAGAATTATTATTTGATGTAAATTATATTATTCTATTTGTATGATTTATTTATATCGTGTTCATAATGATAAAATATAGCATTTCATATAAAAGTACACTCCCCTAAAACATTAGATAATCATGAATTAAATGAATAATTCACCTTGAGTATCATTTCATGATTATAGTTTTATAGAATTATGAAATAAATATATCATTAAGTCTCAAAAATTACAAAGTAGTCAATTCTACTAAGTTTCCATTTTTTCGTAAAATAATAACTCTTGAAAAAAAATATTCTTGTCTAGTTTCATGTTTTAGACCGAATGAATTTTCCATGATTCCATCCTTGGCCTTATTCATCATTAATTCATGTGAAAAACATATAAACATGGTGTGATCCTAAAAACCTCAATAAGGGTTATAAGATAATGAAAGATAACATTAGTCTATAAATACATACCAAGCATAAGCTCATAACTCATGAAATCATAATATTTATGAATAACACATATAAATCATAAATCATAAAGGTAACTTGTGGCGTCCATATCATTCATACAATGTAGCTATCACAGGTACATAGGGAGTTATATTTAGAATACCCATGACAGTATATTCACTAAATCTAAAAGGGGAAAAAATCATGTTTACCTCTGTCATGTTACTCAATGTATTGGAGTCCTATCTCGGGCTCAACCACCCCAAGTTTGTCACATAACCACCCATATATGTAATCAAATCCCAATAAAAATAACAGAATCATAACACAGAAATCAAGAATAAAGGTAATATAACATTTCCAAATTGTATTCACAATATACAAATTCAGGATATTTATATAATAAATGTTTTATCAAACCCTTTCCAAAACCATTTAAAACATATAATAAGTATATTTTTGAATCAGAGTGTCCCATACCACTTTTATCTTTCAAAACAATTTTCAAACAATATTTTCCATATAAATAAATCCATAAAACCATTTTCAAACATTTAAATTAATGAGAAATATTTAGAAGAATAAAACATTAAAAATTAAAAATTATAATTTAGGTGAATAGTTTTTTAACAAAAATATGGAGGCATGAAAACAAATAGTTAAGGAATAAAATTTAATATAAAAATTATAATATCATGATAATAAAGGTGTTCATGATAGAATTTTCAAAATGATAGTATATACACCATATAAAAGTGAATTGGTGTATTACTACAATGAAGTCTCAGTGGAATGTAAATTGAGATGAAGTCCCTTTTAAAGACGATATCCTTAGATTAAGGATAAATCAATGACATAATTATGTGTGAAAAATAAAAATAAACACAATATGTGTTGATATTAAGTGTAAAACAATAATGGGTTATTCACACATATTCATAGTATGACATAATCCAGAATTATATGTTTATCCCAATTAATTGAAATTGGGTGGTGATGTTCCCTTACAGAAATTCGACAGCCTAACAACGTCACTATAAAATTTAGAAAATGAGTTGATGAGAGAAAAAAGGGTATCTCATCGCCTGAACATAAAATTTTCATCAATAAGGATATAAATGAACATTTACAAACATAATACGACATAAATTAAATTACATAACAAAAATATGTCTTTTAAAAATAAAAGGGTGAAAGGTTCTCTTTTTGATTTTGTAACATACAAAACATAACCCCAATGCAAGAAAGGTAATTCAATGAAGATGTGAATAATAATAAATTAATTTATATTAAACAAATAATAAAATCATGGGAAGTACATCCACCACCCAAACGGAAATAGTCTAAAATATAGAATGAATCTCACGGCAATAAAATGTGAGATGAAAACCCTTTACCATAGTGTAATCAATCTAGTC
Source organism: Viscum album (assembly GCA_963277665.1). Lineage (NCBI taxonomy): Eukaryota > Viridiplantae > Streptophyta > Magnoliopsida > Santalales > Viscaceae > Viscum > Viscum album. Next base: position 1,873,521,073 of record OY728159.1, read on the forward strand.
GTACGACCAAAAATTTATATCCACACAATGAATCACAAAATACCATGAATATAAGTATAATCATGATAATATATATCAAATTTTAGTACAAAATACACCAGATGCAATAAATAAGTGTTGAAAAATCGAAATCACATGGAACTAAATGTGAGATAAGAAACCCTTTACCAAGTTGTAATCAATCGAGTCATATAAACAAAAGATAATAATGCCTATATGAATCAAAAAATACCATGAATATAAAAAGAATTATTATTTTTTATACCAAATGGTAGTTGACATATACTACATACTAGAAAAGAGTGGTGAACAATGGAAATCTCACATGAATTAAAAGTGAGATTAGAAACCCTTTACCTCAAGTCCGACTTGACTCGATCGTTCTTTAATCTCATTCAAATCAGGTATCTCTATCTGATTTGAACCAATTTGTTTACCTAAATTGCTTTCTTCCTAGGGTAAGGCTTCTAGGAGGATTATAGGGGTGTATATATCTTAATTTGGTAGAGGATGTATGAGCTAAGGGGCTTGAGAAGAGTGTGGAATGGGTTAGAAGTGAGGTATTTTTATAATGGGGGAGGGGCTCTTTAGGAATGTTTTAAAATATTAATTTATTATATGATGATTTTCGGTTTATAAAGGTCCCAAAATAATTAAATTAGATTAAAATATTAATCATGTTGAAAATAAAATCATCCAATAAGAATTGGAATGGTTTTTGGATAATTTTTTAATAATTATAATCTTAGTTATTTAAATCTATTAATAATGACATAAACATTACTTCATTATTGTGTCATAAATAATTTTAATTAACTGATTTCTAAAAATAATGAAAAAATTATTATATGTAGGAAATCATTATAGGTTTCATGTTAATATTTATAGTCAATGATATAACTTATATAACCCTGTGTAAAAATTAATTTACTAAAAGATATATTTTTATGTGATTTTTATCTTTACATTAAATAAAATTATATAATGTGACATTACCACTCGAAAGTGGATCCATGGGGTTCAAAAATCATCCCAAGGATTCTCATGGTTTGAACTGTATCAAAATATATGATTATGACACATTTTAAAGTAATTTTATATTATTATAATAATATTTTGTTACCCTTATTTTCCAGGTTTACCCCATAATCTTGATAAATAAATTTTTTACTAAAGTAAATAATCATAATATCTAAAAATAAAATTTACCTATTTACCCAATTTTGACTTTCTAATTCCGAATATGGAATAATTTTTACAAATTCAAAACACATAAGTGGCAGAAATTAATTTAAAAATCATTTCTGATGTCAAAAACAAAGAGCGTGTTTTTAATAAATAATAACTACCAAAAAATTCCCAATTTTTATGTTAAATTTCCTTGTGAAATTACATCCAATGACCAACATCGGATTATATATTAAAAAAATTATATAATTAAATATTGAAACCAATAATAATGATAATATATCCTATTAAATAAATTAGATTAAAAGGTAGTTTTTAATAAAAATGTAGTATTTTATACTATTCATTAAAACATTAATTTTATCCATAAAATTCGAAAGAAGTTACCCAAAGTAAATTTTTAAGTCTCGATTCTGAAGAAGAAATTTTTTAGTCATATATAAAATATAAAAGTGACCAAAAATATATTTAAATATTGTTCTCCATTAAAAGATGATAATAGAAATTTTATTGAATATTAGAGTATTTATGCTTAAAATTTGATTCTTTCTTATTTTAAGCCCCTAATATTTATTGGATAAATGTCAAAATATTTAACAAACTTGCATACTCTTATTGTAGTTAGATTTGTCCATTCTCACCAATACAACAACAAGGCGTTAACTACCATTTAAAATAATATTATATTATTATTTTTTAGTATGACACAGCATTGTGTGGATCATAAGATTTCAAAGAAACCTATTGTACCATATTGGGTATTACATCGAACATAGAGTCCCCTTTAAGGTAAAATTAATATTTAAATAAAAAATATTAATAAATATGAAAATGTATTATTTTTTTATTTTCCAGGTATGGTACATCCTTCCCCCATTATGGGAATTGAATTCTTGAAATTTTATTCACTTATTAAATAAATGGTGGTATTCATCCCTCATTGGATTTTTTGATTACGATTTTTCCTTTTCAACCATATGGTTTTCCACAAAACCATTACCTCATGAATTACCTTATTCTGGAACACTTTCTCTCATAGGCCAAGAATCTGGACTGGTTGTTCCACAGAAGAAAGATAATCTTCCAACTGAACTACCTCTATGCTTAAAACATGAGACAGATCTAGATTATACGTTCTCAACATTGAAACATGAAATACATTATGTGCCTATGATAGACTTGTAGGTAAATCCACACTGTACGGAACTAATTCAACTTTCTCTAAGATTTCATGAGGTTTAATGTACCTTGGACTAATCTATCCTTTCATACAAAAACAAATCACACTTATCCATGGATAAACATTGAGAAAGAATTGATAATCTACCTCAAAAGAAAGACCCTTCCTCCAGTTATCTGCATAACTTATCTACCTACTCTGAGCTGTTCTCATGTGCTTTTGAATCAACTGAACATTTTCTGCCATCTCTTCTACCAATTCTGGCCCCATTAACTTCCATTCACCAAATTCATCATAAAAATGTTGGAGTTCGACACTGCTTACCATATAATTCATCAAATGGAGACATCTATATACCGGAATGAAAACTATTATTATAAGAAAATTAAACCAAAGAAAGATGTCAGTCCCAACATCATTAGTAATCCATCATGCAAGCACGTAACATATCCACCTTGTTTTGAATTGTTTTTCTGATAGGACATCTTATTGACGATGAAAAACTGTAATAAAATTTAATTCAGTACCCAATGACTTATGAAGGCCATTCCATAGGTTATAAGTAAACGTAGGATCATGATCAGATATAATGGAGAAGAGAACTTCATTCAACCGGACTATCTCTATAACATTAAACCGAGAAATTAGATCTATAGAAAAAGTGTCTTAAATAGGATGGGAATGATCATATTTAGTAAATTGATTAAAAAATAACCCAAATTTCTTTATTACTTCAAGATGTCTTTGGTATTATAAAAAAAATCCATAGCTATATTATCCATTTCCACTCTTGCATCGGTAAATACTGAAGCATCACTTTCGGTAACTACCACTCAACATTAACCTGTTGACAAGTCATAAACATAATAGTATAATCAACAATAACTCTTTCCATTCAATTCCACATGTAATACTATTGAAGATCTTTGTACATCATAGTACTACCATGAAGAACTGAAACATAAGAACTATGAGCATCACATAATAGCTCATTCTTCAATAGCGAATCACAAGGCACACATAATCTCTTCTCAAACCTCAAAACACAATCATTATCAATCGTAAAATTAGTAAAAATATCCTTCTGAACCAACTCTACCTTTTTCTCAACTTATTGTCTTCCTTCAATGCTTTCTCAATTCTATATGATATAAATGATCTCACTAACACCTAAAACAAAAAAGAGGAATTTCCTGCACCAAAAAATTCTATTCCAATGATCATCAAATAAAAAACCAAATGATCTCATTCCAAATGTAGCATGTTTAATGATGCAAAACTTTTTTGACTCAAAGCATCAGCCACTTTATTTGCCTTTCCTAGATGGTAAAGCATTGTGAAATTATAATCCATGATTAATTCTAATCATCTCTTTTGTCTCATGTTCAATTATTTCTACATGAATATATACTTCAAACTTCTATGGTTTGTATATATTTCAAATTTTACTATATACAGATTATGCCTATAATTTTTTAAAGAAAAAACAAAAGAATCTATTTCCAAACCATGTTTATGGTAATTTAGCTCATGAGGTTTCAACTTATGTGAAACATTAGAAATTACCTGATCATTCTACACAAGGAAACAACCAATATCATTCAACAAAGTATCACTGTAGATAACAAACTCACCATTTCTTGAAGGATGTTCCAAAACTGGAGCATTCACCTATCTTATTTTCAATTCCTAAAAACATCATCACATTCCTTTATCCACATGAACATAAGTCTTTTTAGAGTTATCATAGTCATTGGGATAGATAACCATGAAATGTTTTGAAGAAAACTCCCATAATAAGTTTCCAATCGAAGAAAATAATGAATATTGGTTTTTTTTCTTATCCAATCATGAACAACTTTTGTTTTAGCAGGATCAAAGGTTATGCCATTTTTTGAAACAATGTGACCAAGGAATGAAATTTGGTGTAATGACAACTCACACTTGCTGAATATTCCATAATTTTTTTTTCTTTTATGGTTTTGAAGAAATACATAAAATAAATGTTTTACATCTGTTTGATTATAAAAAAAACACAATATAATCAATGAACACAACCACAAACTTATGAAAGAACTCATAGAAAATCCTATTCATAAGATACATGAATACAACAGGTGCATTGAAACCCCGAAAGGAATAACTACAAATTCATAATGGCCATATCTTGTACGAAATGATGTTTTCATAATGTCTACTTCCTTTACATTAAATTGATGCTATGCTGATCTGAAATCAATCTTAAAAAAATATTGATCTCCTAGGTGCTGATCCAAAAAATAATTGATATAACCCAAAGGAATCATGTTCTCAACAGTGATGCTATTCAATGATTTATAATCAATTAAAATTCTCAAAGAACCATCTTTTTTTTAACAAACAAGAAAATAAAACCCCATAGTGATGTGCTAGGTTGAATGAAACTGTTATCCAATAACACGTGCAATTTCTTATTTAACTCTAAAAGTTAAATTTAAGCTATTCGATAAGGGGGTTCGGAAATTTTCCTACCATCCGGAACTAATTCAACAGTAAATTCAACTTCCCAATCAGGTATAATACTAGGAAACTCATCAGTAAAAACATAAAGGTACTCATATATCATTGGAATAACATTAATTTAAATTGTTCTGTTGTTTTCAACAATATTTGAAAGGTAACATTCATTACCATATTTTACCAGTCTCTCTGCTTCCTGTTATGTTGTCAAGATTTAGGGTTCATTCTTTTATACAAATAGAAAATCATTCTGAAAAAAAACTCTTTATCTCTACAGTATATCATATCCTGAAAAATGAAATGAAAATCGATACCCAAAATAACATCAAACTTTACTAGATGTTATAAAATAAGTTTTTCATGCAGATTCTATCTTCACACTAGTATGGGAATATTCTTATAATTTCTTTTTGTCGGAAAATTTCCTCCAAGTGTTTTTACCATAAGTTTATGATTCATATCTAGAGTTGGAATTCATAATTTACTAGAACAAATCTCAGAAATTAAATACTTTGTAGACCCTGAATCAAAAAACACATTGAAATAATCTGAACAAACAAACATTATACCCGGTACAACTTTATTTGACGGCCCAACATCTACTGATGTAGTTGAAAAGGATTTCACTACCCCTTTCTGATTGTAGTATGGATTCTCTCCCATAGTTTAGTTCTTCATTGGACACTCATTTTCATAATGACCTATTTCATTGCAGTTAAAATATTTTACTAACTGTAAATCAGATTTTTTCGTACCATTACACTTATCTTCTTTTGTAAAATTATGAGCCTTGTGTCCCATTTTACCACATCGGTTGCACATAATATAATTCATAACATGTTCCCCCACCATGTTTTATACAACTATTTTTACAAACTTTAAACTTATGTTTCTTACCCTTGGATTTTATTGAATATTTCTTAACTTTAGTCTTCCACCTTGACCTCTTATTCTCTAGATTTTCAATGAAAACATGACCATAGAAAAATTATATTTCCCCCTTCTCCGCACATCGAATATGTTTTTCATAACTATTGAACTCTAGAAAAGATAAATATCTTATATACTTTGGCTTTAATCCTAAGTAAAAAAGATTGATTTTATTATCAATATCTTGTATGAAATTTTGAGCATACCATTCCAGTCGATTAAAATTTTCTTCATATGAAACCATTGAGTTATCCTCTTACCCCAATTCTAGGAATTGTTATTTCATCATAAGATGAATCAGCTTAGGAAAATTTTTGTCAAAAAACATACATTTGAATTCATCAAAATCAAGAGCATCAATCTCCTCTCTATCCCTGATATTTTTCAACATCGAACAGCACTGATCAAATTCACCTTCCAAATGTTAAATAAAGAGACTATCCTTCTAATTTTATGATCACCCCATGACATCATAAATCATCTCCAGGGCCTTAATACCTCCTTCAGCTAGCACAGGGTCAGATGATCCATTGCATGGTGGGGGATAATGCCTCATGAAATGATCCATTACTGACACGTGCCTCAGTAGTTATTTCGACTGTTCTCATGCATGAATACCAGAACCATATATATCCTGATTCAATTATTCCATCACTGCATCAAATGGTTCAGTTCTGATTCTGACCATCTTAGTTTGCAGATTTAGAAGGTTTTCTTCCTCTTGAGGTCATCCCATCATAGATTCTCTATTTCCTATGTGGAAAACATTATGAACACAAAAATATCTTAGGCAATGAAACATTGCAATTTTTAAATGCAATATGATTTCAATCATAACATAAACTAATAATAATTTAGGGATATTAATTTAAAAATATATTAACTCTTATAGTTTCCTAAACCTCTCTTTTAAAACAACTATAAAGGCCCGACCTTAAAACATTACATAATATTTAATTAAATTAATAATTCACATTGAGGGTGTTTTTAGGTTTAGAGTTTTAAACAAATTAGGCCATAACGATTATATTACATCTCAAAAACTAATATATAAACAATTCTACTCAGTTACCATTTTTTATAAAATAAAATCTCTTGAAAAAAATATTAATGTCCAGTTCTAGGTTTAAGAAAAAATAACTTTTCTTTGATCCCATCCTTGACCGTATTTAGATTTAAGTCATGTTAAAAACATTTCAAAACATGGGATGGGTAGAAAAAGTTCAGTAAGGGATATAAGATAATGAAAGATAATAGTAGTCCATTAATACATACCAAGCATAAACTCATACCTCATGAAATAAAAATAATAATGAATAACACATTAATATCATTAATAATATAGGTAGCTTATTCTATCCATATAATTATTACATTGTAGCTATCACAACTACATAGGGTGTTACATTTAGAATACCCATCACAAAATATTTCATAAATCACTAAGGTGAAACATTCATGTTTTCTTTAGTCACATTACACAATGCATTGGGGAGCTATCTCAGACTTACCCGCCTTAGATTTATCAAAGAACCACCTATATACATAAACAATGCACAATAACCATAACATATTCATAACATATGAAACAATAATAATGGAAAAATAACATTTCCAAATTGAAATAATAATACATCATTTCCATATATTGACATAATCAATGCTTTATCAAACCATTTTCAAAACCATTTAAGACATTTAATAAATATATTTTCGAATCAATGTGTCCCATACCACATTGAATAATTTAGAGGAATTTATATTTTAAAACATTCATTTATATATATATATATAAATCCTTAAAACCATTTTTAAAAAATGTATATTAATGGAAAACATTTAAAATAAATAAATCATGATAATATTTTAAATGATATTTTTGTTAAAGAGTTTTTACCAAAATGGGAGATGCTTGATAACAACTAATTTTGGAATAACATTTAATATAATATTATAAATATCATGAGAATAATGGTATTCATGATATTAAATTCCATAGGATAGTATATAAACCATAAAAATGTGAATTGTCGCATTAAAACAATGAATTCACAATGGAATGTAAATTGAGACGAAATAACTTATAAAGACGATATCCTTAGATTAATGATAAATCAAGGGCATAATTATGTGTAAAAAATATAAATACACCCAAAATAAGAGGATATTATGTTTAAAAAATCATAGTTCATTTACATATATTCATAGCATGACATAATCAAGATGTAGAATTTTAACCCAATAAATTAAAATTGGGAGGAGAAGTTCCTTTAAAGAAATTCGACATCCTAATAGTGTCACTTTAAAATTATGAAAATGAGTTGATGAGAGAGAAAAGGGTATCTCCTCACATGGACATAAAATTTACAGACATAATTATATAGTTGAACATATCCGAACATAATAATATTATTTTTAAAATAAATAAAAAAATGAAGTCTTTTAAAAGGATAAGGGTGAAAGGTTCCATTACCGATTTGGTAACATATGAAACATTAACCCCATGAACGAAGGATAATTCAATGAAGATGTAAATAATCATATATTAATGTATATTACACAAATAAAAAAAATATAGGTAGTACGTCCTCCAAACAAAAGGAAATAGTGGCAAATATATCCTACATCTCACGAGAATAAAAAGTGAAATGAAAACCCCTTACCACGTTGTAATCAAACTAGTCGTATAACCAAAAGATAATAACCACCAAATGAATCACTGAATACCTTGAATATAAGTATAATCATGATAATATATATAAAATAGTAGTATACAAGAAACCACATGCAAAAAATAAGTGTCAATCAAAGGAAATCTCACAAAATTAAAAGTGAGATAAGAAACCCCTTACCACGATGTAATCAATCGAGCTGTATGAACAAAAGTTAATAATCACTAAATGAATCACATGATACCATGAATATAAAAGAGAATTGTTATATTATATATAAAATGACAGTATCAATATACAGCATACATGAAACATGATGCAAACAATGGAAATCTCATTAATTAAAAGTTATATGAGAATCCCCTTACCTCAAGTCCGACTTGACTCAATCGTTCATTCATCTCCTTTAAATTGGGTATCTCCATTTTGTTTAAACCAAAAGGTATACATGAATTGACTTCTACCTAAGGGAAATGATTCTAGGAGGAGGATAGGGATGTATAGAGATTAATTGTGCATAGGATGGATGATCCAAGGTGCTTGATAACTGTGTGGAATATGATAGAAGTAAGGGCTTCTTATAAGATGTAGGATGAGATCTTTAGGAAAGAATAAAAATATTAATATATTATATAATGATTTTAGTTTTTTAAAGGTCAAAAACTCATTAAATTCAATTATAAGATGTCTAATATTCGAAATTAAATCATCTAATAAGAATTGGAATGGTTTTGGATATTTTTTTAATCATTATAATCATATTTATTTATATCAGTAATTAATGAGGTAAGTAAAACATCATTATTTTGTCATATATAATTCTATCTATATGATGTATAAAAATTATAAAAAATAATTCATGATGTAAGAAATTGTATTAGCCTTAAAATTAATATTTACAGTTGAAGAGATAACTTAATTACCCACTTTAATAATTTATTTAATAAAAGATATATGCTTATGTCATTTTTTACTTTACTTTAAATTAATTAATATAATGTGTCATTATCTATCCCATGTGGCTCCATGGGGTCCCCAAATTGTCCCAAGGCTGCACATGGTCGAAAATTTATCAACTAATAGTATTGAGGCAAATCTTAGGGTAATTATATATTATTATATAATATTTTTTTCACTTACATACCGAATATACCCTTTAACCAAGGTCAATAAAGTTTTTACTGAATTAAATAGTCATATTTTATAAAAATAAAAGTTAACTATTTATACAATTTTCTACTCCTGCTTCCAAATATGGAATATATATTTAAAAATTTAAAACATAGAAGTGGCATTAATTACTTTATATTTAATTACCTTTGTCAAAACAAAATTCTTTTTTATAAGAAATAAAAACTATAAAAATATTGACACTTTCTTATGTTCAATAAAAAGTGAAATTACTTCCAATGACCAAAATTAGATAAAACAGTAAAAAATTAATATAATTACACTTTAAAAACAATTAAAATAATAATTTATCCTTATCTATAAATTAGATTAAAATTGTGTTTTGAATTAAAATATAATTTTTTAACTATTCATTTAAAAATTAAAGTTATCAGCAAAATAAAAAAAAGTTTCCCCATGTAACTTTTTATGTCCCAATTCTAAAGAAAAATTTTATTTTGTAAAATAAAACATATAAAAGTTACCAAAATTATATTTAATGTGGTTTCTCCGTTATAGGCCTGTAAATTGACCTTTTACTGAGTACTAGAGTATTTATGCCTAAAATCAGATTATTTTTTATTTTATGACTCTATAATTTATTTGATAAATGTAAAAACATTTAAAAAACATGTATATTAATAATTTCGATAGTTTTATCCATTCCTTCCGATAAAAATTATATTAATTAACTTTTATTTAAAATAATATTATATTATTATTTTTCAGTATGACTCAGTATTTTGTCTAACATATGATTTCAAAAAACCATATTTTCCGTATGGGGTACACAATTGAACATAGAATCCCCATTAAATTAAAATTAATATTTAAATCACAAATATAAATAAACATGAAAATGATTTATATTTTTATTTACCTGGGAAGTTACATTATGTGTTAACATTGTTTATGTGTCCCCAAATTCCATTCTTAACATTATATATTCCAGTAGTCTATAATATTATTGATATTCAATGACCATTAATTCATATATTCATTTAATTAATTAAGTAGTTTTGATTATGTCTTCTAAATAAGAGAAATTAATTTTAAATATGGATTTATCAAGGATATTTTTATGAATTCATTATGAAAATATTATTATTCCAAGTAATGAAATTTTTAGGCTTATTTTTTTATGAAAATAATTTTTATATTGTTATGAATTTTCATGGGTTATAACTGAGAAAGACAGGACCATTAAAATGGTTTCTTGAAATTGGAACTAGTGTATAGAATTAATTGTAATGGAATGGGTTGTAATCCCATGAGAATAAGGTGACATTGTATCACATGTGATACGTCTATGTGGCCTTATGGTTTTTCTTATGGCCCATTAGGAATCATGATTAGTCCATAAAAATTAGTATTTTAAAAATGGTTTTACCCAATGTATTATATCAAATGATTTGTTATTTTTAATTTATATAAGTATTTAAAATTAATATACACTATTAATATATTTTAATAAGAAATCAATATATGGAAATCCTTTTTATAAATATTTATTTTTTCAAAATATTTATTTGAAAAAATATTACATGAAAATGATTTTCTAAATTAATTTTAAATCCTCTTATTATGAAAATTATTCCTCTATCTATATATATAAAAGTATAAATAAATTTAATAATGAATTTAGAAATATAGGTTAAGGGGATTATATTTGGTATCAGTCTAGTGGCCAAGAGAAATTTAAAAAAATTGTACAAAATTTATAATTTACATATTCTTTTGTAGTGAATTTGTTTTAAATCAAATATTCATATAGAATCCAAAAGGAAAAAAAATTCATTTGTCTCTTCTATGGGAATTTCTAGAAATTATAATTTTATAAATAGGAATAAATGGTTTTTAACTCTTTGCAAACCTTCCAATATTTTATAAATGCCTATAAAATATATCCAATACACCTAATATACTCTAATTCTTTATAGGATAATGTTTCCTCTACTATTTTATTATATATATAAAATATAAAACTCATTCATGATATAAGAAAATATTAAGTGAGTCTATTCAAATTTTTTACATTATCCAATCAGTGTCAATTTTTATTGGACTTTCTAGAATCTACAGAAGTGGTTAAAATGTGTCTCTTGTATGTGTCATGCTTTTTGGTTTAGTTTATATGGGAGAATCAATGAAATAGAAATATCATAAAGCATTTTGGTTTATTTTTTATTGAATTCATGTACAATTTGATATATTTAAACGATATACAACTCATACGGTCATCCTAACATCATATTGATATCTATATGAGTTTTACTGAAATTTCTCCAGTTTCATGTAGGAATACAATGTTAAATAAAATGAAACAGCTCTACGAATTCTTTTTAATGGTAGAAACCTATATTTTTTGTGGGAATCTTTGACATTAGAGATTCTAGTAAAGGTATTAATTAATTATTATAATTATTTTTTAATAATTATTAGTAATGATAATAATGTAGTTTGTCTACAGATACCAAGGTAGAAAAAAGAATAAGTGTGGTGTGTGTATAAACTTGTTATGAGGGAACAATTAAATTCATGGGGGATGTGATAACAAAAATCGACAATGTATTTTTTTAATATTAATAAATTTTCCTATAAAAACTGATTCAATATTTATTGAAAAAATATTTTTATTAACAAACCACACAAAAAATTACATTTTAAAAAAACTAGAAATCCATGACTACTTTAGAATGCTCTCAATAAATTCAAGAAACACAACTGGAACACATCCTATCAACACAATAAGGTCAATTGTGTATCCCACATCAATTTAGTATTCCATATTTAGGAATTTAATAGTTAGTTTAATATTGATAACTTTGAGAATAATAGGGATGTATAATACCATTTCGAAACAAAGAAAATAAAATCAAAAGATTGAGTGGTTTTTTATAGAATAACCATAGACACGTGAATTTATAAATCATTTTCATGCCCATTTGAAAAAATATTACCATTGGACCCTTAATAGTTATTAAGAAACCTAAAATTTAATTTAAATAGGATTTAAAATGATAATTTCATAATAATAATATTGTTTTTAAAAGTCTAAAATATAATCTAATTTTTTAAATAATATGTATTAATTTGGAAGATTTGTAATATATATAAGGGAATTAGAAAATATAAAAAATGATTTCATATAAATAGCTTCAAATTATTAAAAAACATAACTATTTAAATATAGTTATATACCTAATGGAAATTATTAATAATAAATAATAATAACAAATACTATGCCACTTGTACTATTATTTACTATTTTTTATTATAAATCTTTTTCTCCTATCAAAAAAGGCAGTACATACCCACCAACAATGTTAAACAATGAAACCCCTACTTAAGTGGAACCATAAGAGCTTTATGTGTGAGGGGATACTCAGGTGTATATGGGAGTGTAATATAGTGACTGAGCAAAATTCTCTAATATATTTCTCCCAGGGTCTAGCGGGGACCTGGGTAAAGGCCCCATGAGCTGGCATAGAGGGTGGGCTGAAGCCCATAGAATACAACGTGTAATTATTATAATCATGTGTTCTTGTGTTATCATGGTTGGGGGGGTCAACCACTTATTTTGTTTTATATGGTGTACAGAATTTTCGTCATTTTGATTTGGGACGCTGCAGATCCAATCTTAATCATTTCATCGTGATCAGCCTCATTTGAGATGTTTATATTTAACATCGATCATCTTATCTAATGATCACCTTCCCACATTATGTAACTAGTATTTCACAACATAATTGTTATAATGTTATTCTGGACCATTGTAGACTTCTTCAACCATATCCTCAACTCGACCTTGATATCTTCAAAAATAACTTGGATGATTAGTAAAAAAATTAATAGACCCCCTGAAATCATATTTCTTCAGGATGCATCCAAAGGATGATATATATGTATATATATATATATAATATACCTTTCCAAATAATCAAATGATTGAGTTCATTCAAGATGAATAATCACTATTATGTTTTAATAATTTGTCAAATTTTGAACCCCATTTTATATATTCAAATACATCATCATGTAGCATAATATATATATATATATATTATGACATGTTATATAACTGAATAAAGGGAATAAAAATACAAAACCCACAATTTATTTTTCAAATTTATATACCCAATATCATAATACGCTCACCCAAAACATTAAATATACTTTATAAAATGAAATTTCTATATTAACTCTCATTTTGATCACCAATTGTACCCAATATATTCTACAAAGGTTTCCCCAGAATAATTCGATCTATGTCCAGGAACCAACAACTTTGGATTCATCAAAATTCAATGTAAGGGTTTTATTTGATTGACAAATTTACATATATATATATATATATGTTTGTGTGTGTGTGTGTGTGTGCGTGTGTGTGTATTAATACAATCAAATTTTATAAAAACTAAAAATAGTATTTCATTAATATATCAGGAATAAGTTTTAAAAAAATGTCCCTATTGTTTTTTCTAACAATGAATTGATTTATAACCCTACAATAAAAAAACAATTATTTATTTATTTTCAAATAACTATATATATATATATACTATTCTAAAAATTTATTATATAAATATTTTTTCAATGATAATAAATAAATTTCCTCAAAACAATAGGAACACTTTATTTTTTTTATTTTTATCATTAAATTGATTCTTTTACAAATACAATTCAAATGGTTATTAATTTTTGTATATGCTATCATTTTTGTCAACCAATCGATTTCAGAATGTTTTAAATGAAAAAAATCTAACATTTTATGATTCCTTTGTTTTTATATGTACAAGATTGTAATTCAATACATTAGATATGGATATTGTCTAAAATATTATTTACTTTTCATTAACATTAATTCAACATTTCGTTTAATTTATTAAGTATTTATGTTTTTATCTTCTAAATAAGAGTGATTTTTTACTAATATAGTCTTATCCGGGTTGTTTTTAGAAATTAGTAATGATAATAAGATTGTATAATTTACAAAAATTTGAAAGATTATTTGCATCTATCAAAATAAATCATTTATGTTTTTTTGATTGTTTTTAGGTTATACGTGAGGAAGGAATGACCATTAAAATGTTTTCTTGAAATATGAACTAGAGTACTGAATGATCTTTAATTTTATGGGTAGAAAACCAACGACCTTGAGAAGACAAAATCACGCATGTGATATAGCTAAGAAGTCATATGGATTTTCATATTTCAAGAGGAGTATCATTATTAATCCAGAAAAATAATGTCTTTTGAAATGGTAAGATCCAAATTATTATTTGAGATGAATTATTATTTTGAATATATATAGGGGTTTAAAAGTAATATAAACTATTTATGATTTTTTTGAAAATGTTTTCAATATAAAAAAAACCTTTCTCCATTTATTTATTATATAAAAAATTTATTTGATAAATTTTTTCCAACAAAATTATTTCCAAATTAATTTTAAAACCCATTACATAGAAAATTGATACTCCTTATATATTATAAATTTATATATCATGGGTTTAGTAATATTTAAATTTAGTATGTATTTCATATAAAGAGGCATCACACACAAGGGATTTATTTTAAAATTTTCTTAACCATTTGTTAAATAGTAATATAGATGTCCCATTGTCCAAAACCTATACCAGAAAAGATCATGGAATGTAAAATTCATTATGCATTATAATCTATTCATATATATATATATTACACAACATTTAATACTGAATTTGTAAGAATGGGTTTGAGGAATTAAATCATAAGAAAATAAAAATATGTAACTAATTTGGGAAGAATTATAAACATCAAAAAAAAATTCACTTGTTAAGGATCATTTCCTAGACCTTTAATACAATGTGGACAAAGTCCAATAATGATTTGGGGTCACTTCCTTACCAAATTTCTATATTTTAATGGATTCAATCCCTATCTTATTTCATTTTCTCTCATTATTTATAAATTTTTACTAAATAAAATTGAGGGATTTATAATTGAAGATGAATATACCAGATAATGAAAACTATACATATGTGTTCCACAAGCTCATAAATTGGTTCATCATTCTACAATAGTATAACCCAAAAAGGGTTTCAAAATAATTTCATCATCACATAATCAAATTTTTCAAACGGAAAAAAGCTTGGTATTGTTATTTCATATCCATTTAAACTATAATAATCATAAAAGGATGTTCACATAGATTAATAATACAATTAAAAGAACATTCAAATACTTCTTAAAAAATTTTGAAAATATCCCTTTCATCTTTATACATTTAAAAAATCAATAGCATATTGGAAAAGAATTATTTAAAAAAACTTGGAAATATATAATTTAATATTAAAATAAACTAATGTTCATGGTCTTGGGAAATTTTGATGGTGGAGTAGAAGATGAAATAGAAATTCCATTTAATTGTTTTGTTTTAAAATATCATAAATAACATGTATTTAAAAAAATATAAAAAATTTATTTTCCAAAGTATTGAAGGAAATTAACATTAATGGATAATTAATTTAAATAATCATATTATCATAGAAAAATATAATTATAGAAAATATGTTAAAGAACACTGTAAATGAAGATATGGTTTCATAGTGTAAAGTGGAAAAAATAAACTTTTCCCAAAAACATGTTAATATAGTTTACTACCAACAATATTATAATTAATTGGAAACCTAAGAAACCTATAATTAAAAATAAGATAAGAATTTATATTTACTGAAATATATTTATTTATTATATAATTTCACACATTGAATATTTAGCATCGATAATCCTAGAATAAAATGAGATTCTTACATATACCCTAATTCCTGGATCTGACCTTCCTTATAGACATTCCTAAGCTCATGTATAAAACATTTAGATTTATTATACAAAAAGACAAGTATAATATTCATTATTATAATAAAATATAACATTAAGTAATATTTTATAATTATTAATTTATTTATAATTTGTATTAAAATTAAAATTTAGGGGTGAAATTTTAAGTTTATCATTCAAGTTTTAGTTTGATTGTTATGATCCTTGCACAATGGTCAAAAATTCATCATATATATAATTTTAATAATAATATATGTATCATATGTATTCATTATTAAGACATATATATAGATATATATAACTCAGTTATGACATGTAAATTACATCACTCCATAGAGGTGGTGTCCAGTTTTTACACAAGAGTAATGTTTTTATTGTCCAACGAATAGAAATATAGAAATTTAAATATTAATATATCATTAAATAATTATATTTTAATCATAATTATAATATATATTAATTATTATTTATATATATTCATTAAATACAACATTATGACCATCTGTGTATGATAGATATGAAAAAACAAATAGCATCGCTTTGTGGATGTGGAAGTCCTCATGAGCACAGGAATGAAATTATCATTTCTAATATTATTGAATGGTGGTATAAAACTGTTTTACCATTAAAAATTTTATTATTGTAATTAAATGAAACACTATAATTTAATACTACATAATTCATTATTTATTACAAAATGCTACAAATAATATAATCCAGGAAGATCGTGATGCCTAATGTCACTTGGAAATTATGTAAAAAGAAAAATAACATGGAACATGGTATATAAAAATTGTTTAAAATCTCTACAATATTTCCTTAAAATTTAATTTCCTCTTCTAAAATTGCATGAGTTAAACTCAGGATTTACTTATAAAATGGGTGAGCTATAAATCCCAGTAAGGTAATAATTGAATCATAACAACATCAACGTAATAAATGTTCATCAAGAGGCATGTAAAGGTGATATAAATTGGTGGATAATCATAAACAAGAACATATATGTTTCATATAATATGATAACATCATGTCAATATTATAATGTTCAAATGATATAAAACATGACATCATAATCATATTTAATGGCTAGCTGATGAGAAAACATTACATGGTGTGATTTGGATAACCTCTCATGCACTATACATAGAATCTCATGAGATAAATACATTACCCAATCAATGTTAGGGTATATAATATTTGGTGTATCCTACATATTCATATAATTTAGATAAATTTTTGTTCCACATTGATCATATAATATAAGAACTCCATTCATCAATTTTATCTCTATGATTATAATGTGCGTGTAATATATATATTTATATATTATTTTTAAATTACAAATGAATAGAAAGAACTTGAATAATACCCATGATTAGAAAACAGTTGGGTATTCGCAATACAAAATTCTATCAGGGAAAATATTTGTATAATTTTAAAAATATAACAAATGTAAATAAAAGATTATGGAAGGAGTGAATTGGTGTGAAGGATAGTCACTCATTACAAGGAATGAATAAGGATAATTAAAGGGTATATAAAAACACAAAAACATATGGGCAATGGGAAACAAAAATCATTTGGTATAATGAATGTACAAGAAATAAAAAAAAGAGGACAGCGTCCCATTCAGTGGCATAGTAGCACATTTAGTAAATGTTATAATGAGTGGGGATAAATCGTATATTATTATTAAAACATCAATTATATATTAATGGGACATTATTGAATACATGAAAATACAATTTATTGATATTAAAAAGGCAATATAAAAACAAGAATCACTAATGGAAAAGGAGAGAGAGATATTTCTTACATTGATATGGCACTTTTAAAAACTTGGGAGGAGTTTATTAAGAGATTTGGAACAATATAAGTGGGATATAGAAGAAAAATGTCTGAGTAACCTCATTATAAACGTATTTTTAGTGAGTCTAAATGCTAGTTTGTTTGGGTTTTTATTACAAAAGAGATGGTATTTTTTCAAAATTTTTATACAAAGGTTTTATAATTCCTATGATAAAATAATCCATGGAAAAAGCTTAACCAATGGATTTTACAATGGCTTCTACTATAGTAGAGTGGTTTTTTATATTTTATATAGATATTAATATAACCCAATATAATTATAACCTTTTTGAGGTAGTAGAGGATCATGTTCATAAAAATTTAATTTTAAAATCATAAAACAAAATATTGGTTTGTAAGATTCATTAACGTATTTTGAAATTAAATAAATGATATTAAAAAAATTATGTTAAAGGGAAAACATAATTTTTCTATTTTATTCAATTTATAGATTATATTTCATCATTTATTTCAATTATTATGTCATAATACACACTATATATTTATATTATATTTAATGTTTTTGAAAATATTTCAGCAACCTTAAAAAATTATGAAATATTTAGAATTGGATAATTTCAATGAAATTATTTCAAAAAGAATATCAATTATATCAACATATGTCCATGAATTATATAATTTACACTTCCAAAATGGAAATCCCTTATTTTTTAAATATGTTGGTTTTTACGATGTTATGATTTGTCTGGCACTACTAATGATATATTAGAAATCATTAAATTACAATCCAATTTATATTAATGTAAATATTATTTAACATTAATATTTAATTAATAGAACATTTAATTAAAAAAATATTGAATTTATCTAAATGTGTGTCTTAATTTAATATATATATATATAATTCTATTTTTTTGAATTTATCGTATTATAATTTAGTTGTTATCAGACTCAGTTTTAATCAATTATAATTTAATCATAAATATGTTAAATATAAACAATATTTTATAAAAAAATAAAATTATTAAAATTCATACTAATAGTTTATAGATACGTACCCTCTTACAATATAAGTAGACTTTTTAATGGTATGGTGTACGATGGTGAAATAGTGATTTAAAAAAATTAGTTTGGGATTTGATATAGATAGTCATGAATATGGAAATTAATAATTTTTATTATTCTTTAGTTATTGAATATTTTATGGGTTGTTCAAGTGTAAATCCTATTTATTTCATCTCCATAAAAAGATCTAATTAATTGGAATTATATGGTATGATCCTAATGGTCGAGGAAATCACTTCACTCATCTGTCATAATTGTCTTTATCATAACCCTTAATATATATTAATCTTCGTGGTAATAATCAAATTGTTATATTATCAATAATTATGATTCATAATAATTTTTTAAATCCAACAGGATATACCTACAAAATAATAAAAAAATATGTGCATGTTTTTTCTATAACAACGTTACCTAATAAGGAATCTATTCTTTTAAAAATATAATTTCATTTAAAAATATTCGACTCTCTTATTTCATCCCCCATCCAAAATTTCACCATTAAAATTTCTTTTTTTTACCATTAAATATATGTGATTACTTTTGTTTCATATCCTTATCTAGTTTTGAAGGTTATTACTCACACTTATGGTTATGCCACAATAAATCGACCAGGTGAGTTGTCTAGTTTCAACAACCATTATCTCTATGATATAAGATATCCAACATCTACTCCTCGTATGACGTATCCATCTTCAATTATATCCCTGTAGAGTTTTTAGAAATGAGATATATAGTATTTACTTCTTCAATGTGGACTAAAAAACACGTCATGTACATGAGATTGATTTAGTGGTAGTGATTTTCGATATGCCCCAACTCTTACGTGAAAAATGATCTCATGGTTGGGATGCATCTTTAAAAATCATCCCCTTCTACTAAATCCTCATGAATTTTATCCATGGAGATATATACTGGAAAAATTTATCTTTAATAAAATTTTCCTCTTGTAAAGTATTTTCTACATATGTTTTCCATCAACATTGTGTGGATTTAATTTAATACCTACTTGTTTGAACCATCTCTGTCATATCATGTATAAAATCAATTCTCATTAGCTTATTATATTCAGATTCATACAAACAAGTAGATGCATGACACCAATTCACATAGAGATCACCATTATACACCATTTAAATGATAAAAGGGAAAAATTTGTTACATGAAAATTATACCAAGGGATTGTGTAGATCCCAACATCCTATTAAATCCATTGAACATGTTTTAAACATATAATCAGTATTTCGAATATTTCACCAAAATTGGCCATTCATATAATAGTGGTAGATAGTACTGAAGCATTGTTGTGTATCCAATGCTTGTTGAAGGTTTATCTAGAACCTCAAGGTAAACATTAGTTCTCAATTAGATAAAATATATAGTGGAACTATAGGTAGTACTAGCATATCCCTTATTTCAAAAATGGTTATATTGTTATGATAAAAAACACACTTGAAATAATTGAAATTCATTGATTTTGTAAGGCGGTTGAACACCACCCAAATGGAATCATTCCCTTATGATGTTCTTTGGAGTCTAATGATGAAATCCATTATTATGATTCCCCATTCATATATTGTTATGTTAAATGGTAACATTATACCATTATACATCACTATTTTATGGTTTACTTGTTTGAATACCATGCATATAGATACATATTCTAAAATCTCCATTTTCATGTCACCCCATTATAATTATTTCTTTAGATTTCTATTCTTCTATGTGATTTCTAGATTAAAATAGAATGTTTATTTATGAGAATCATACAAAATATCCCTCTTAATTTCATGTTTTAATGTGACACATATCCCAGTTAAAACCCATTTAACACAATCTTTAACAACGTGGAACTCCAGAATATTTGTTATCCTTCCATGTAACACTACATATATTATTAGGCCACCTTGATCCAATAATTAAATTATGGATGAGAAGTTATTTGAGAAATAATGGATAATTATCGGATTATTATTACCATTTCCGTCCTTTTGAGGTAAATTAATTTTGGATCCCATTGATTCATCATCATGCATAGGCTTTCATGAACCATTCTACTCATATAATTATTCAATTTCTTCACCATCATGAGATAGAAATTGAGTAAAAACAGTAATACATGATTATATATAACCACATATTTGCTGATATTAAATACTTTTGTGAGAATATGTACATGAGGAATCCCTATAATTGTCACACATTCCCCATTAAGTTAAATCAATTAATTATTCTATGTTAATATAACTATATCCATTTATTTATCATGAGTTTAGTAGGTTTTCTCAAGGATATTTAATTATTTCGAGGTCAATAAAACTATTTTTCATATTTTATGAGTAGAAAAACTATTCCCTTTTCGGAAACATCACTATAGATGACAAATTATTCCAAATTTGTTGGTAATGATAGAACATGTTTAGTGATTGGCCTCTTAAATAATTATTAAAAAAATTCGATGAATAGATCATTCTAGAAAAACTTCACCACTTAAATCTTATCTTGGTGAATAGGCATGAAAATAAAGATATGTTTCTAACAAATTGATGATATTACATAACTAATCCATAGAATCCATAGATATTCATCATATATGTTATTCTATGTGATCCTTCAATTTACATTTTTTGAAGGATCCATAGATATCCCATAGCTAGTGATAACATTAATTAGAATGTTACATTATCCGTCCAAAACTCAAATATAGATTAATTTTTAAAAAATTCTTTCAGCATGTTCTTATGTACAATATGAAAATAAACCTTTTATTCCATAATTCATAGGGTGTATATAGGAATATAATATTCAAATACTATCAAATTGTTTCCATGAAATCCTTAATTATTTTATTCATCAGGTCCTAGAAGATAACTTGATATTCAATTTATAAAAATGGTATCACTATGACCTTGTAGTGCATATAGCTGGTATTGAATGTAATCATTGGTATTCATTCTTCTTTATCCTTACTTGATAATATCCAAAATAAATATACACCATTGATATGTGTAGGATTTTATGTAGCTAATATAAAAATTCATCAATACATGTAAAATTATACTTGTTATTTATCATTATATTGTTGTCCACATGGTAATCAGTGCATATGAGCACTGGACCATCCTTTTTCATAAAAAAAGACATCTACACCCATCCTCCTCCACATGGGATTGCATAGTTCTAGTAGTGGTGGAGAACACATCATGGTAGGTAGGTCTTGTGAAATATTTCTATTTGTGGTCTAAATACTAATGCCCATGGGTCCTCTACCATGAGATTGATGAGAGGAGGTGGTCTTGAATGTGTTGTAAGGGGTTCTTTGGTTATTTGTTTTGATGAATTTTTTGTTCCTAGAAACACCATTGGTGTGTAGAAAAGAGTCCTAATTTGTGGATCTTTCCATTATGTGATCTATAATATACAACTTACAATAAATGAGTTGGGCTCTAGTATTTTGGACAATGTTCTTTATGGTATGGTTAACATTATTTTTTCCTTAATGTAGTAAACCAACTGAAAAAAACACAAATTCAGGGTCATGATTCAATTATATAATCATAGAATAGATGTAAATCACGTCCCAAAGGGATGAACAGTTTAGTAGCCCCTTTATACCATATACATACATTAATCTTGTATTATAAATAAATAAACTGATAAAAACATAATTTGTTTCATGGATAACAACTTTATTCTATCTACCATACATTAGAATATCATTCTTTGTACACTACATGAAAACATATTGAAATGAAATAAAAATTTTAGTGAACTCAAATTACATGTATTTGAAATGTAATGTGTAATAATGAATGAATCAATGATAACTGTAATTATGAAAAGGAAATAACAGATTTCACATGCCAGGTAGTCAAAAACTAAGAAGGATTTTCATAAAAATGTAGAATGTCTAATAACTAATTACACATGACATTTAAATATTTGGATAAGGGAAAATAAATATGTAATTGTAAGAAAATAAAAACTCATCCCATTTCATCAATAAACTAAGAATTATACGAATCCATCGACATTGTCATAGTGACAATGTCCTGGGTAGTAAATACAACATAAAAAACGAATTTCATGCTTAATTATTGGATGTCATTTCATTGGGACGTGAAGACCTATAATATTAGAAAAAATCACAAGATTATTAAGAACTAAAGGTATAAACATTTTAAATTTGTTTATATAATTTTTATCATGAGAACCGGCCAATTCATGAAGTTTCTATATAATAATTAGTCACACCCATTACTTCCTATCAAATGTTTTCCTTATATCGAATAATCAGTTTAATTAATAGACAACATGCCTTATAGAATATCCATACTGTATAAATAATATAGATTTATTAGTATTTCCTCATAAAATAAATAATTATCAATTTCAATAGTATATTTAAAATTGATATATAGTTTAGGTAATAAAAATATCCGTAATTAATGATATGGATAATAAGGTCAAATTAAATATATAATGATCATAGTAAACTGACTAATTTAATGGTTTTCAAAAATTAATCATGGAAATTAATTTCAATTCTATCAACGGTTAAATAAATTATAAACCATCCAAATTAATAATCAGTATGGTATCAATAAAATAAATCCCAAGTTCTATAAAAATAAGGGTTCTGGCCGGAGACAGATGGAAATAATATAAATATAATCTATAGAAAATATTCAGCAAAACAACATTCTAATTTTTTTAGTTAGTTTTATATTAAAATTATTTTTTAAATCATTTTTATTAAATATTTACCTTTCAATGTTGTAAAGTAATCCTTAAACAAATGACAATGGGTAAATAATTACATGTCATATGAGGTAAAATTATCATTCCTTTTTCTTTGTAAAATATATAGAAAAATGATTTGTTCGATAAGAGACAAGAAGATTACATTGAAAGAAAAATATAAGAAAAAAGGTTAAAATTTCTTTAACAAATCATATATAAAATGTAAAAAAAAATTGATATGATTTTCATAAAATTTGTTATTTATAAGAAAACATGTTCTCTGACATAAGAGAGAAATATGATCAGGTTTTCCTAAAAACATTTAATAAAATAATTTCTGTATCATAGAGTGATAAATAGTATTCTTACTTGTAAAAGTTCATGAATAACTAGAGGGTAAAAAATTAAATTATTTTTAAACAATTATAAAATAATTTTATCCAATGGAAATTAAACTATAAACAATCCCGAATAAAATGAGATTGTGAAGTAAACCCTTGAAAAGTCCATAATGTTAACGAGAGAATAAATAAATAAATACATTATGTGTGGCAAATGTTAATTCACATAAAAAAGTTTAAATATATAAATATAAAGTAAAAATTATTACACACATAATATTATAATATTAAGGACAATGCGGATGTAATAAACCCATATAAAAAGGAATCATGTTAAGAATTTATTTACAAAATGGTAATATTTAATTTAAATAACCATACAATAAATAATTACAATATAATCTAAAATTATCATAAAGAATGAATGGATAATAATATTACCATTCAATTTGTCAGTATTTACCCTATATATATGAAATTAGTTTAACAAAAATAATGTATTCCTGAATTAATGGAAGTTGGCATGAAATCCCTTACAACTTGGTAACAATGGAATTATATGCCATATAAAGGAGATAAAATAAAGTTAAATGTTATATAACATGAATATAATATAATTCAGTACATAATACATAAAAATTATAGTAGATAAACCACACAAAATGTGTATGTGGTGAATATAACATTTATCACATATAAGTAAGATGTGAGATGAAAATTAATTATTGTGTGTTTTAGTTCAGGTAAACCTAATTTAACATAATTTTTTATTGTTTTAATAATGTTATAAACTCATAAAAAACCATAACTTTATTTATAAAATCATATATTATCTTCTTATACTATCTTATTACTCAAGTGCTAACAACTATTCATTGTTTTCACTATTTCGATTGTTAATAGACCAGTTTTTTATTATGTTTTTAGTTGTTTTTTCATTCATAGGTAAATAATGATTTAACAATATCCATAATTTAAACAACAATTTTATTATAATATATATTAACTATATATTTATTTATAATAATTTATAATATTTGGAGAAATGATATGAAATGCACTGTTAATGGAGATGATAGGTCGTATGTATATAAAAATGATACTTCCATTAAATTTTAATATTGAAATAATTAAAATTAAATGATAAATATTTATATTATAATTATATTATCATATTTATTTCAAATTTTTTTACAATGTTTTTATTTATAACCATCTATTATACATTTCATACATAGCGTGAATTAATCACATCGCTTTAAGGAGGAGGCAATCCATACATCGAAAAATAATGTTATCATATTCCACAAAAATAGATAGAGTAATGATTTGTGTTATATAAACATTTAATAAGAATAAATATTATATTAATATAACATATTAAATGTGTTTTAATAATAATTTCAACCATTAAAGGTTGTAATGAACGAAAAAACAATCATCATTTTTACGAGGTGAGAGCTTTCCGTACAGAAATCAGTAAGTTTGTTACTGATTATATGGAAGTTTGTGTAAGTATAGGTAAAAACCATATAATAAAAACATATCAGAAAATTTATGATACTGAGGTTATTATAAAATAATGGAACAGTAAAAATTTAGGGGGTGTAAAATGAAAATATAACCAAGGTTCTTGAGGATGGATGTTACCTCTTCGTTGGGAAACACCTATTAGTTTTCACCATGGCACATCCTTAGATTTATTTATTCCAAAATATAGGCTTATAATTTTATTATGAGATATTGGGACATTATTTTACTATATTTTAGTGCATAAAAACGGATTTATATATGTGAATAAGTGGGAAGAGTGCATGCTTTTTTATAGTAGAATATGATTATCATTTTTATAAATTATTTAAAAGGTAATTAAACCCATGTTTTTTCAATTTCATTTCACTCCAATATTGATAAATAATATATTAAAGGGTGTGTAGGGTCTATATAATAATATCGAATTACTTTTGGACAAGATTATATTTTATTATCGATCTTAAGTCTTATTTTTAGTCCCTTGTTATGTTAATTCTTTGTTTAATCATTGTAATTAATTTTAACTACACTCACAAATATTTTAGGTAAAAAAATATGTTTAATTTATTAAAAATTATAAATTGTACTTACTCAAAATATAGTATCCATTTTACCACATATATAATATAAATTAATTATATTTTTAAATTAGAAAAAAAAGAAATATTTAATTAAAATTTTGTATTTTTCATTATTCATCAAAAAATTAAACATCACATAAGAATAAAAAAAATTAAACATAAGATAATATTATTTTTCTTAATTTAAAAATAAATTTTATTTTGTAATATAATTTATAATACTTCAAAAAAAATAATTTAAAATTGGTTCTCCCTTAAGATAATGTAAATGTGTCTCTATCAAAATATAGATTTTATGCATAATATTGGTTTTGTTCTTATCATATTACTATACAAAAATTGGATATATGTAAAAATATTTAATTGGATATATAATATATATTTTCTTAAATTAATTAATAATATTCATAGTTTAATATATAATAGATAGGTTAATTCTTATTATATTAAATAATAATACATTATAGTTTATTGTTGTTCGGTAAAAGTCTTTCATGAGTGTAATGCAAGTAATAAAAAAATCATTGTGGCATGTAACATTAGACAAATCATTGTTTCATGCATTGAATGATATATCAAATATTTAATTTATATAAAATTGTTATTATATTATAATGAATCTGAATATTATCGTATCTTAAGTTCTTTTTGTTGCATGTTCTACATGAAATCGAAATGTAAGAAGTTCCCTAAAAATTATTCTACAAAAAAAGAATTGGTTGTAGAAAGATCGCATGGGGTAACACATTAATATGCCATTAATTTGGAGGAAATTAGTTTGTTTTTGAGGTATATAAATGGATTAAAATGTGAACATTTATAATGGTGATTGAGTTCATCAATCCCAAACATGTGAACGATCAATTGAATGTTAAGGGCCTAAAATATCTAAATCTATAATGATTTAAATAATTTTTTTCCCCAAATTATTATTGTATTTTGAAAATGTTTTTGACCATTATACCAATGTTGATTAATTATATTACTAAATAAGAATATAATAAAATATAATTACTTGACTCAATTAAATTTCATATAAATAATTCCATCTACTAGTTGTGCATCGGTCAATTTCGAATTCATCACAATAATATAAGAAATCAATATCCAAAATTCAATTTCTATTTATGAAGTATTAAAATAAAATTTGAATGGATTATAAGGCCCATAAAATAGTGGCATGTATATATATTTTTCTCTAACTATTCTTCAAAACCAATAAGGTTAATACATTTAATTCTAAACCTCAAATCTACCACTATTAATTCCTCATTAATATTTATTAATAAAATAGTTTAACTTAAAATAATGTTACATTTACTAGTACATCATGTAGGCTGGAAGTAGGTACAAAACCATTATCATCCTTCAGTTATGGGTTGAATCCCCACCACCTAAAAGGAATGTATTTTTTAAAAATCCATATTTATATAATTTCCAAAGTAAATATGAATTAAATCCTGGAAATTTTGTCATTGTATATCCTTTACCTTATTGCCTTAAATATAAAGTATTTCTTCCAATCATAATAATCTAATTTTACAATTATTACAAAGTATATAATGATAAAAATTACACTAATTGTTATAAATACCTATAAACACATTTCTCTAAAATATAATGGTATTATTCTTCAAATTATTTTTCCACTATAACATATATATTCCACAAATATTTCCAAAATGTACATAAGTTTGGAATACTCTAATTATATAAAACCATAATGAGAGGTTTTGTACTTAGATCTTATGATCAAACTCAATCTCATAATTCCATGATAGTTTCCCTCACTCTTATGATAATGAAGGTGTTTGAACTTTTCAATTTTAATAAACCTATATATGTTTCATGAATATTATAACTAAAATACTATCGGTAAAAATACATCTAAAATGTAGTTCTAAAATCCCAGAAAATAGATCAACCATATTATTTCAAAAATACTTCATTCATATGTATATGGTTTAAACTAGGTAATTAATTTCATATATCTATTCTAATCCTTGATAATGGTTTGTAATGAAATTTTGAATTATATTAAGCATATCCCCTATGAGATTCAATCCAGGTGCACAATAAGGCATGTTTCTCTATACTGGGTTTTGCTCGAGTTAGGATATACACCCCATTTTTAGAGTTGTTACCCATAGGTAAATATGTGGCAGAACCACAACCACATTTAGTATTTAGATAGAGATGTATTTCTACTGAAACCTTAAAATATCTATATAACCTAAAATTTTAAATGTTGTTAGAAACATATCTTTTAATTCTATATTATGGTTACATTCTATATTCTATGATTCCCTAAATCTAGTTCCCTAAGTATCTATTTAAATATATTTGATACAAATTATTATGACGTGACACTAGGAATTCATGAGACTATGTCACACTAACATTACATTAAATGAGATACATGTATATCGTATCCCATAATAAATATCATTTTAGAAGTCTTGTTAAAATAGATGCATACATGAGTCTTGTTTTACAAATGAAAACAATAATAACAACATAATTATTTATCAATTATGAAAACACTATTCCATATATTGTAACCTTTAATATCCTTCATAGTAAACATCATGCAATTTTGGGGAATGGAAATAATTTATCTGTTACCTCAAATTTTTAGTCATTACAAATTATAGTGGGACAAATAATGAATCAATGAGACTTGTCAATATGGAAAGGTAATAATTTAAGTCACATGTGGTGTATTCAATATCCTCAAAAAATAAGTTCATAAACAATATTTAATGAAAAATAACTAAAATCATATTCTATTTAAATAAATGGATAAGGAAAAATCAATATGTTATGTTAAAAAACTAAAAAAATGGTCATTTAATAAATAATTTGAGGATGAAAAGAATAGATAGACGTTATCATAGTGAAAATAAATACAAAATAAAAATATAGGCAATTAAAAAATATTGGAGGTCATGACTGAGGCACATGAAAACCCATACCATCATTTCCATTAACAAGACTATTTAAAGATATTCGTAGAAACATGAATAATTTAAAAAACTAATTTTCCTAATGATAACCTATCAATGAATTGATGGGAAATATAATTTTTTTCCCACTTGTCACTGAATGTCTAAATAATACCTCATATCGAATAGTCTATTTAGTTAATAAACAATAAAAATTATAAAATATTTTTACTGAATAAAGAATACATATTTATTAGTAATTTTCCAAAAATAAAAATAATAGTAAAAATAAAAACAATGTATAAATTATATATGGTTTAGGAAATAAAAATAACAATTAAAATTATATGAATAATATGGAAAAACTCAATGTATAATGATCAATAGATGATGAATATTTCATGGGGTCTAAAAATGGAATCAAAGAAGAGAATTTCAATACTTCCCATCATCAAATAAATAATAAACTATATAGAGGAAGAATAAATATGGTATCAACACAATATATCAAAAGTGGTGTAAAAATAATGGTTTCTGGTCAGTGATCAATATAAATACTAGAAAGTTTTCGTTTGAATACATTTTTAGGATACTATGATTTTCTTTTTGAAATCCATTTAAAAATAATTTCATTTGAAAATATTTTTTTTTAATCATTAAATATTATAATCTCAAGTATGAAAAAGAATATTCAATGGAATAATGGTTAGTATATATGTATATGTCATAAATGGTTAAAACGTTTTTTTGAAAGTTAAAAAAGGAAGAAAAATAAATAGTTCTGGATGATATAAGAAGATTCAATTGAAAAAAATTGAGAAGGCAAAATAGGTTAATATTTATTTAATATATAATTTTGGAATAGATTATAACTTTATTAATAAATAAATCAAAAAATTTGGTTTTTAGAAGAAAAAAAGTTCTCTGATTAAAGAAATAAATGAGGTCAGGTATTCTAAATATAATTCTAAAATATTTTTCATAATATAGACTGTAAAAATAGAACCATTACCTAGAAATTGTTATGGATATCCATATTAGAAGAAAAGGAAGTTATTTATTATATAATTATTCTATAATATCCTTTTATGGAAATTCAGGTGCAAATAATTGCGTACAAAACATGATTGTCAAGTAATGCCATGAAAAGAACATAATGATGATGTTAAATTTCATAAATTATTATACTATTTGTGTAAACTATTAATCCAAATAAATTTTTTTCAATAAAATTATAGTTAGTAAAGTTTTATTACACACATAATCATATAATATTAACAATATTTTGGAAGTAAGATAATCTAATGAAATGATATCAAGTAAAAAAATAATTTACAACATAGTATCATTTAATTAAAATCAAGTGAGAAGAAATATTTCAAATTGAAACTAAAAAAATAAGAATGATTGAATACGAGTATAAAATGAAAACATGAATGAATGTACACCATATATATGAAATTATATGTACATCAATAAAGTATGTGTCCAACGATGAAAATTTTGATGAATTCTCTTAATACTTGGTATATTTTGAATTATAAGCCCTAATAAATCGATAAAATCAAATAAAATATTAAATACCTTGAATATTGATGAATTATTTATATAATATATCAAACTGGAAAACAAATACACCATAAAAATTAGTATGTGGTGAATGTAACATAAATTACATAGACATCAAAACTGAGATGAAAATCATTTACCTCGTATTTCCTTTCATGATAACACCATTTAACTTTTTTTTATAGTTCCCATCATGTTATTTACTCATATAATAAACATAATTATATTTATAATATGATATATTAAATTTTTGTAATATATTATTACTTATAATCTAACAATATGTCATTATTTTTACTACTTCGGGTGTTAATTACCTAAATTTTTCGAATATATTTTGACGTTTTATTTTTTCTTATTATATCAATAAGGATTTAATAGTATCCATAATTTAATCCATGATGTGATTATAATATTTAATTATAAAATAATAATTTATAGTAGAACATAATGTTTTGAGATAATAAATGATATGCACTGTTCTTGGAGACAGTATGTCGTACAAACGCATGAACATTGCTTCCATTTATTTTTTGTATAAAAATAATGAAACAAAATTGATATAATAGTATATTATAATTTTAGAAACTTATTCATGTCATATATGTTACATATTATTATAAAAAACATTCATTAAACTTTCCATGTATAGCATGAATGAATAACATCGCTTTGAGAAGGTGGTAATCCAAACATCCATAAACGATGTTATGAGTTTCCCAAAAAATTGAAAAACATAAAGTTATATGTTATATAAAACAAAAAAAAAAGAATAAATAATTTCTTTGTATCTTTGATATAATATATTAACCACATTTCCATCATAATTCCCACTGTAAAAGGTGTTAAAGGAAGAACGAACACTTATTTTTTCACGAGGTGACAGTTTTCCATACATGAATTTTTATGTTCCTTATGCCTTACATGGAAGTGTGTCTATGTTTTGTATAAACAATATAAAAAATATATTTATATATAGGATAATAATTTTTTATACAATCATCGAATAATAACATTTTAGTGGGTGGATAATGAATATAAAACAATGGTTCTTGAGGAAGGATATTATTTCTTTTTTTGGTAACTCCTATTGGATTGCACCAAATGGATTACTTTGATGGATTTCATAAGAAATTGAGTATTCATGGAATATATTAAGGATTTTTATTTCTTAATTAATAATATTTTGGGTGATAAAAAGGGAATGATTTATGTGAATAAGTTCTATGGATGAGAACCTATATATAGTGGAGGAGGATTGATATTCTTGTAATTGTTTTAAAACTAAATCCACCCGTGTGTTTCCAATTTCATGCGGGAATAAATAATAGAATATATTTTATATAAGGGAAGATATGGTCTACATATGGTTATAAAATTAATTTTCAAAATTTTTATTGGTCTTTTTGGATCTTGAGTATATGATTGATTCCCTTGTTAAGATCATTGTCCTCGTAATCCTTATAATGAATTTCCTTTAGATTAAAAAAATGTCAAAAAAACAAGTTGAAATTATTAGTTATTATAAATTTTTATTATTCTAATTTTGGAATACATTTTTCCAAATTCAAATCCCATATTTGAAAAGTATATATTTAAATTTAATCTCATGAACATGCTGAAAAAGGATTTTTTTAGTTAATATGTTCTTATTTTTTCTTTGATTTATTATTCAATTTTACATGTGAAATTAAATAAAATTTGATAAATTAGATTCAGTAATATAAAAATCAAATAATTATGTTTTAAAATCAATCATGATCATTATTTATCATTATAAATAAATTTTATGAAAATTTATTCCTGAATTAAAATTATGTATTTCTTACTGTTCATCAAAAATGAAACATCACAGGAATATAACAAAATCACTATAATATAATTTATATGATAATTATTCAAAAATTATGTTTTTTATAAATATAATATTTAAAAAATTAAAAAACAATTATTTAAAATATGTTTTATATTAAAATTTAGTAAATGATTTTATATAAATATATATTTTTTATGTAATAATAGGTTTTTCATTATCATGTGACAATAAAATAGACTGGATAAATGTAACATCCCTGGTAAATGAATAATAATACATATTTCATATTTATTAATATTAGTAAATTAAATAATAATTTTACTTTAATGGTGTTTCAATGTTCGATAGCGTACCCGATACGCAATAGCAGGTTTCTTTGAAATCATACATTGCACACTAATAATATAATATTATTATTTTAAATGGTAGTTAACTCCTAGTCGTTGTATTGTCAGGAATTATAGAATCTAAAAACAATATGTTTATACATGTTTGTTAAATGTTTCTACATCATCCAATAAAAAGTTATAGGCTTGAAATGTGA
Source organism: Viscum album (assembly GCA_963277665.1). Lineage (NCBI taxonomy): Eukaryota > Viridiplantae > Streptophyta > Magnoliopsida > Santalales > Viscaceae > Viscum > Viscum album. The sequence goes on from OY728159.1 coordinate 1,873,554,480, forward strand.
ATGAATCTAATTTTAAACGCAATTTACATTAAAAGGCTGATTTATCACCTTTTAATGGTGAACCCTCTTTAAATATATTTTTAGTTACTTTAATACATTATATATGACCAAATAAAATACTTCTTTAGAATGGGTACATCAAAATGTTCTTTGTGTAAATTTTTTGTAATTTTCTGATAAAGTAAATTTTTTAATGAATAGTGAAAAATATTGTATTTTATTTTTCAAAAGTTCCTTTTAATATAATTTATTTTTATGGATAGATTTTCTTTTTAATTTATTTTAAAGTGAAATTAAAATATATTTTTACCATTTTATCCAATGATGGTCATTGGAACTAATTTCACTTTGAAATTGGACATAAACAAATGTCAATCCTTTAATAGATATTGTTTCTTAAAAACACGGTATTTGATTTGATAACTGAAATTAATTTTAAAATTAATTAATGAAACTTATATTTTTTTAATATGAAAAAATTAACATCATTTTTGGATTTTGAATATAAAATATATCTTAGGCTTAATGTTTGGTATTTTTCTGAAAAACTTCACTTTTTGATGAATAGTGAAACCACTTAGTGGTAGTTAAAAAACGGACTTTTTCATTTAAATGAAATTTTACCACTTCTGTGAATTGAATTTCAAAAATACGACATACATGGTTGTTATCAATAATTAAAACATTGTTCATTAAGATGAAAATTATTTTTGGTGAATAGTAACTTTTGAATTTTATTTACAGCGGTTAAAGGTAAATAGAGTAATTGAAGGTTAAATGAATATTATAATAAATCAATATTACCTTAACACTTGTCCAAACCTTATTGGATGAGTCATTTACGACCATGGTCATATTTGGGTCGATTTTGGGACCCCTTTGATCTACTTGGAAGTGATAATGACAATTTAGATTAATTAACAAAAAGTAATGACAAAATTGACATTAACAAATATCTTTTAGTAATTAATTTTTAAATGGTGTTATAAAAATCCTATTTTCTACTATAATTACTCATTGTAAATATAAAATTATTTCCTACATGATGGTATTTTGTTGATAATTTTTAGACATCAAATAAATTAAATTATTTATGACACAATACTGATGGAGTATTTATCTCGTTAATAAATGATTTAAATAAATAAGATTATAATGATTAAAATAATATCAAAAACATGTAAAATTATGATTGGATGATTTATTTCGACCATGAATCGTCTTGTCTTCGAATATAATGATTTTTGGACCATTAGAAACCGAATATCAATATATTATAAAATAATATTTTCACACATTCCTAAAGATCCCCTCCTCCCCCTTATAAATGGAGACCACTTATAACCAATTCGTCACACCTATCAAGCCAATTTTCTCGCACGAAATCTTCCCAATTAAGCTCCCTACATCCCTTTAATCCCCTTAGAAGCAGTAACTTTGGCAGAAGACACTTCAAGAAATCATTTTGGTTCAAACCAAAGGATGTTTCCTAAATTAAAGATATTGATTTCTGTAAAATTGTTTTCTTTTATTTAACTTCTCCAACCCCTAAAATATTTTCATTCCATTCCTATGTAATAACACCAGTATCCTAAATATGAACATATGTCTTTATGAGAAGGATTCTAACTACACTTACACACACCTCCATCAAATGGATGAAGAACATAATGTTTCTGTGGATGGAAAACTAACGCCTCACGAAATGATGATTGTTCAATTACATCTTACCGCCTCTCATGGTGGCCATTATGATGGAACTGTATCTATATATGATATATTTTATGTTTATGTTTTCTTTATTCTTTTTTATTTTCCATTTATAGAATGCTTTTATGGTTTCCATAGTGGGTAAATATGATAATCCCATTTCAGGAAGTGTGGACTACCACCCCCTCAAAATGATGTGATTCATTAATGCCTTATATGGGATGTATAAAAGATGGTGTTAATGATATTATATATGATATTATACTATAATTCAAATATACCTATTTATCATTATGTTTTATTTCCATTAAAATAAGAAATAGAAATAAAAGTAGAATTCATGAGTACGTAAGGCTTACCATCTCCATGAACGGTGTATTTCATTTCATACCTCTAAATTTTATGTAATATTATAAATACATTATATACTAGATATATATGATATATATGATATCTAAATCATGAATATCATTCTGTATATAATGATCTATTGACCACATAGACAAATTGTAAATATAAGGTGTTCATTTTTTACTCAAGTGCCAAATGTCGAAAAAACGAAAGTTATTAACTTAAATTATTACATAATGTTTATAACATGGTAATAAGTGATATAAAAAGAATAATAAAATTGAAAAAGGTTCTTAAGAAAGTATAAATTAACTTTAGTTTATAATCCAGGATATTAAAGAACGATCAAGTCAATTCAGACACAAGGTAAGGTATAACGACCCATACTTTACATACATTGTTATTCCTTTAGAATTGAAGCACACTTATTACAACATATAACAAAACCAAGAAAGGACCGTAGAGGTATAGTGTCTTTAGAAACTGGGAAACATAAACAACTGGTTCATAAATCATCTACTTTGCCTACCATTTATTTCATCATATCTACAGTCCCTTTTTGGAATATTCTACTTAATAACATTCTTCCTGACCTGGGGAAATAAAACATACAAAAGGTTGAGCTCAAATTCTCAGTAAGGGTAAACAAAAGAAATATCAATCAAATCATATACATAAGCACATAACTTTTGGAAATATTAACCTGTAAAAGAGATCATAATTTCATAACATGGGGTAAATCATAGTAGTGAAATGTAATCCCAATAATCATAACTTAAAACATGAAACTTTGTGGCATACACACATAATCATAGAGAATCATTTCTTATTAGTCAAGACTTATTTACAAGACTATCTTAGTGGAAAAAGTCCATTTCTGAACCGAGTTACCCTTGTTTCAGTCCTGCTTCACTGAACCGGTATAACCTACCGTTCCAGCCATGTCTATCTCATGAGATATAAAATCCTTACCCAATTAATTGGAGGGAGATATAGGTCCCACCCATCTCATAATGATACCACTCTTATGTGTGCCACAAAATCATAAATCATACATCATTGCATAACCCATGTAATAAAAATGGGAATCTTATACATCATGACATCATAAAACAGTTCATATACGATAAAGGAATTCATAAAAATAATTCCATCACAACATAAACAAATCAATGTAATAATATACATAAAAATAGAACCCTTTATTATCTTAGATTGAAAATAATTTTGATAAAACACTTGAACTTCATTCTTGAGGAAAATATCCTTTCTACTTCAAAAACACTTTTCCATTCTTAACATGTCATACAATTTTAAACTAAAATAAACATGAAAACTTTTAAAGGAATATTTTTTGGAAATAATGTTTTAAAAATCCATTCATGCCATAAAAGTTAAAAAAACATTCTTCCCGTACTTTTGTCAGAAAAGCCAAAAAGTACCTCATACGAAATACGACAAAATATTACATTCATATCCTTTACATAAAACTCACCAAAGGGTAAAATTGGATTAAAAAATTTATAGGTGGATGGAAATAATATTACATATTGAGGAAACATGGATGTGGATGATAAAATACACCCCAGTAAATGCCAAAGTATAAACAATCTCGGATAAAAATGAGATTGTGATATTTCCCTTACCTTCGGTCCGATATGATTTGTACGTGTCCGAACCTCCTTTATAATGATTTAAATAATGTTTTTGACTTATTCCAGAATCATACATATTTTTATGATATCATATTTGGTCATATTCTTAGCTTCTTAGTAGTAATATTTCATTGCTACTTGTTATTCGGGTGTTTATAACATTTTGTTCTTATGCGTGTTTTGTCGAATAAATTCTTATTCTTCTCTTTAGGTTATAGATACCTCATTTACAGAATGGTATTAGTGTAATATATATCATATTAATTCATTTATATAATCATTATGAAATGAATATCATGTAGAACAAGTCGCATCACATCGTGGAGACGGTATTCTGTACGTACACACGAGTGATGATATCGTTCCTATGATTGTGGAATTGTATTGGAGTGTATGTATACTATTTCACAATCAATATCACTTTATAATAGTCATATATAGTCATTATTTACACCATTATACCCATCCACGTAAGGTGGTGGTGGAAAATAGATTACACCACGGCGTGGAGACGGTATTCCGTACGTACGCACGCGCGGTGATTTCTTTTTCCGTAGGATGGATAGATGGTGAAATAGGTTTGTTTCATACATATAATAACATATCAGTATATGAGTGATACTGATATCATTACTTCATAATGAAACAACTAAAGGAGAAGAAGTGGAAGAATAAATAATGATGAAAGAATCGGTAACGGACATTACCTCTTCTTTGAAGTGCTTCTTTGAGACCTCCTTTTAGGGAAATTAAATGGGGCTTTCAAGAAGACTAGAACCTCTAGGATGTTTCTAGGAAAGTGGAGAGAATAATTGTCAGGGGTTTGCCGAGCTTGAAGGCTCAATGTGGTGTGAGGAAGAGAGGGAGGAGGTTCCCTTTTATAAGGGAGGAGAGGGGCACCATTGGAATAACTAAATATATTATTTTATTATAAAGTCACGTTCGGTTTTTAATAGCTCCAAATTGATTTATTTAGAAGCCAAGGTGGGTATGGGTCGAAATCCTCTCATCCAATAGAATTTAGACAAGTTTAGGTTCCAATTTTAACCTTATCATTTAGATTTAACATTAAGTTAAATAATTTTACTTTTACCATGTCTTCTTGTGTTCTTATACTATAAGGTTAATAAACTTACTATATCATGTCAAACGAACCCCAAGTTGTTTATTATTAATATATATAACATTATATAATTCATTTGGACGAATCTATGTTTTTTAGGAATAAAATAACAATTAATAATATAATATTTGTTTTAAAAACTATTTCATGTCAATTTTGACACTATTTAGTAATTGATTTTTGTGAAAATCATAATAGAATGATAAGTTATAAAAAAGTTAATTACATCAATACTAACATGTCATATTAATCTATAAAATTAGTGGAATTCATAAAAAGTCCCAAATTATATTTATTTGGATATTTATAACATCAATTATGTCAATATTTCATTAATAAGATAATTTTTGCATCATCGTTGTGTCATAAATAAATTAAATTATTTAATGTCTACAAATTAAAAATAAAATACCATTATGTAGGAAATCTTTTTATCTTTCTAATGAATATTTATAGTCTAATTTATCTTATGTATAACCCCGTATTAAAAATGATTTTGTTATTAAACATAGATTTTAACTATTTTAACCCTTCTTTAAATAAATTAATAATAAATGTCCTAATCTAATCCATGTGGGCGTAAATGGTCATATTTTATTCATAAGTTTGTTTTTGGTCGAATTACACTTGTCCAATAGAATTAGAACATGTGTTCGGGTAATAATAATATCATTTTTACCCTTAAATACCCTATTTACTTTTAACCGTGGTAAAAAAATGTAAAAAGTTACTATTCACCAAAAAAATATTCTCATCTCATTGAACCACATTTTACTTACTGACATCAACCGTGTCTCTCGGATTTTTGAAATTCCACTCACAGAAGCGGAAAAATTAAGTTTTATGAAAAATTCAGTTTTTTTTAACAGCCACTTAGTAGATTCACTATTCATAAAAAATTGAAAGTTTTCAGAGAAATACCAAAATTTCACCCTAGGCTAACTTCGATATTCCGAGTACAAAAATTAAGTCCATTTTGAAAAATAAAATTTATAAAATTATAAAAATTGGTTATTACTATTCATAACGGCTAGTTTTATTTATATTTTAATAGCATATCATTGTTTAGTGAAACTCGGTATTGCGTACGACACAAGCTATCGAGGAAGGCCACTGTTGCGTGTAAAACAATCCAAGCTTGTGTTGTGTGTAGTGAAAGATTTCTTTGATGATTTATATAACATAAAAACAAAATATTTCACATAAAAATATCGGGTGTTACATTATACCCCCCTTAAAATGAATTTCACCCTCGAAATTCGTCACTTTGTCACAAACAGATGAGGATACCTCTCCCTAATCATATCCTCAAGCTCCCATGTAGCTTCTTCTAATTGGTGGTTTCTCCATAAAACTTACACCAATCGAGTGGTCTTGTTTCGTAGGACTTTATCACTACGATCCAGAATCGTTATCGGTTGTTCTTCATAAGAATGATCTTGCTCCAACGGTACAACTTCTGAGCTAAGTACATGTGAAGGATCATGTATGTACTTTCTCTGGAGTGATACATGGAACACATCGTGAACTTGAGAGAGATTCGGTGGAAGAGGCAATCGGTAAGCTACCTTCCCAACATGATACGGTATTTCGAAAGAACCGATATATCTAGGGCTCAACTTCCCCTTCTTTCCAAATCTCATGACTCTCTTCCAGGGAGATTTCCGTAAGAACACTTTATCGCCCACTTTAAACTCTAGGTCTTTTCTTCGGCTGTCAGCATAACTTTTCTGTCGACTCTGAGCTGTTCTTATGGGTTTTGAATAGATCTGATCTTTTCTACCATTTCATCAACGAGATCAGGTCCTAATAGCTTTCTTTCCCCAACTTCATCCCTGCAAGTTGGAGTCCTGCATTTCTTTCTATAGAGAGCTTCATAAGGAGCCATCTGAATACTGGAGTGAAAGTTGTTATTATAAGAAAATTCCCCCAAAGGTAGATGTTGATCCCAACCACCTTTGAAATCCATAGAGCAAGCTCTCAACATATCTTCAAGAGTTTGACTTGTTCTCTCAGACTGACCGTCTTTCTGAGGATGAAAAGCAGTGCTGAAACTCAACTCTGTATCCAGAGTATGCTGAAGTCTTCGCCAGAACTTCGAAGTAAATCTTGGATCCCGATCAGATATAATAGAAAGTGGTACTCCATGCAATCTTACCACTTCCTTTACATATATCCTAACACGTTGATCTATAGAGAAATCCTCTCTATAGCAATGAAGTGTGAAGACTTTTAAGATGATCAACTATGACCCAGATAGCATTATTGCCTTTGGATGTTTTAGGAAGTCCTGTGACAAAGTCCATAGTGATGTTTTCCCATTTCCATTCGGGTATTGGTAATGGTTGTAACATCCCCTTAGACTTCTGTCTCTCAGCTTTAACTTTCTAACAAACCAAGTATCGAGAGACATATTCAGCAACATCTCTTTTCATGACATCCAACCAGAAGTACTCTTTCAGGTCCCTATACATCTTCGTGCTTCCAGGATGAATAGAGAATGAAGAACTATGAGCCTCATCCAGCAGCTCCTTCTTTAATTCGGGGATGGGAGGAACACAAACCCGATTCCTGAACTTTATTATCCCATCACAATCAAGGTTGAATTCAGGAACATTTCTCACCTTCTTTTGTAACTCGACATCTTCTTTCTGTGCCTCTTTAATCTTCACATGTATAGATGGTTGAACATTCATTTGAGAAAGATAATATTTTTCCCCTTTCATTATAATTCCCTGATACATCCTTTGTAAATCCATAAATATTGGATCTTTTGTGATCCTCATCATGGATAAACTAGCATGGTCTTGTCGACTTAATGCATCTGCCACCTTGTTTGCTCTCTGAGGGTGGTAATGGATTGAGCAGTCGTAATCCTCAATTAGATCCAACCATCTTCTTTGGCGCATATTCAGCTCCTTTTGTGTGAAAATATACTTTAAACTTTTATGATCAGTATAAATATCACACCTTTCACCATAAAGGTAATGCCTCCAAATATTTAATGCAAAGATTACCGCAGCTAACTCCAAATCCTGAGTTGGGTAATTTTGATCATGTATTTTCAACTGTCGTGTGGCATAATCTATCACCATATCATTTGGATAAGAACACACCCCAATCCCTTCTTTGATGCATCACTGTAGATCACAAACCTTTCTCCACTACAAGGCAGTGTGAGCACAGGTGCACTGGATAACCTTCTTTTCAACTACTTGAAATTCTCTTCACATTCCTCCATCCAAACAAAATTAACTCCTTTCCAAGTCAATTTGGTGAGTGGATTAGATAATCGTGAAAAATATTTCACAAAACGTCGATAATATCTAGCCAAACCAAGAAAACTTCGGATCTCAGTTACTGTTGTTGGTCTCGACCATCTTTCGATAACCTCCGTTTTGGCTGGATCCACAGATATCCCCTCTTTTGAGATTATGTGACCAAAAAATGAAACTTTTTGAATCCAAAATTCACACTTGGTAAATTTGGCATAAAGCTTCTCCTTTCTCAGGGTCTTTAATATAATTCTCAAGTGATCTTCATGTTCTTCCTTGCTCTTTGAATATACATGAATATCGTCAATAAAGACTACCACAAATTGATCAGGATAGTCTCTAAAGACTCTATTCATCAGATCCATGAATATAGCAGAGGCATTAGTAAGACCAAATGGCATCACTAAAAATTCATAGTGTCCATACCTTGTATGGAAAGTCGTCTATGGTATAACCTCCCTTTTGACCCTTAATTGATGATACCCAGAACGAAGATCAATCTTGGAAAAGTATTGAGCTTCACGTAGTTGGTCAAATAGGTCGTCAATGCGTGGGAGAGGATATTTGTTCTTGATAGTGATCTTGTTAAGTTCTCGATAATCAATGCAGAGTATCATTGATCCATATTTCATCTTAACAAACAGAACAGGTGCTCCCCAAGGTGACGCACTAGGGTGTATGAACCCCTTATCAAGATTCTCTTAGAGTTGCTTCTTCAATTCCTGCAACTCAATTGGGGCCATTCTATAAAGTTTCTTTGAAATAGGCAAAGCACCCGGTATGAGTTCAATTAAATACTCAACTTCACGATTCAGTGGAAGACTCGGTAATTCCTCCGGAAAGACATCATTAAACGCCCGTACAAAGGGCATATTCTTAATCGTGAGTTTCAAACCAACCATTTGAGATAAATACCCTTCATTTAGTGGAATCAATACCCATAAAATGGAAGAAATTTCCACTGGAAGGTTATGTTCATCCTTGCATCGATAGAAGATCATAGATTGATCTGGAATATGAAATGTGACTTCCCTTCTTTGGAAATTGATATGAGCTCCATGTAGAGAAATCCAATCCATTCCAAGAATCACATACAATTCCACTATAGGAAGGATCACACGATTTGTAGGAAGCACATTCCCACAATCTTCAATCGGAGAATAATTATAAACTTTTGATGTGACTGTTGTGCCATTAGGTGTTGTCACAACTAACTCAACATCTAATTGTTGAGGTAATACGGTGATACCCTTAGAAAATTCTTCAGAAATAAAGGAGTGGGTGGATTCAGAATCAAATAAAACATTTGACACTTTAGAGTGGATGGTAAGTGTACCTTTCACCACATCGTTATCATACTCCACATCGCTGATAGAAATTGCATGTGACTTTCCTTTGCCTTTATCCTTAAGTGTTTTTGGACGTCGACCATCGTCGTCAACCCTTGGATTAGGGAATTTATAGGCATAATGACCCATCTCCTTGCACTTGAAACATTGATGTGTAGTAGGTTCATTCTGTGTATCCCTTCCTTTGTTTGCATCATTAGACATCTTCTTCCCATCATCTCGGCATTCAAATGCTCGATGACCTTCCTTTCCACATTTGAAACATTTACTTGTCCCTTTAAGACAACTACCTCCATGTTTCTTTCCACACTTTGTGCATAAGGGAAAGCTCATCTTCTTTTCAGTGTGCTCTTTAGATTTTCATTTGAATTCCATTTTCCTCTTCTTATCAAACCCATATGACTGATGGGTTACTCCAATCTCCATCTCAACTTTGAGAGCACATCAAACGATTTCCTTGTAGCTATTGAAGTCCCTTATGGCTAAGTCCCTTCAAAGACTTGGTTTTAATCCACTAAATAATCGATCGATCTTACTCTCAGGTTGGATAATAATACCAGAAGCATACCTTTCAAGTCTTGTAAAATTTGCTTCATAGGTACCAACAAATTCATCATCCTTTTGCTTCAGTTCAAGAAACTCTTTCTCCATCTTTGTTCGGAGAATATGAGGGAAGTACTTATTGAAAAATAAGTTCTTGAACTCATCCCATTCCATGGACTCAATTTCATCCCTTTTCCTCGTATTCTTAATAAGATTCCACCATTGATCAGCATCACCTTCCAAACGATACACTGCTAAGATGACATTATCATGCTCAGAACATTGAAGAACTGAAAATATATTTTCTATAGTACTAATCCATTGTTCAGCAACTAATGGATCAGTAGACCCGCTAAATGAAGGTGGACGCTATCTCGTGAAGGATTCAATAGAATGTTGCTCCTTCCTTTGCTCGTTTGGAAGTCCTGCTTGATTCATAGCTTGAGAAAGTTGTGTGAGCATGGATACAAGATTTTCCATTCCAGCTCCTATAACGTTTGGTTGCTCAGGGGGACAATCATTGCATTTCCCTTCGCATTCCGCATTAACACGGTTCCTTCGGGTTCCATCCATTGACTAAAACCAAGAAGAATAGTGTGAGCAACACTAATTATAATAGGAAAAACACATAATCAAGAATAAAATTTCATACTTAAGGTCTTATCCTAGGTTATTCATGGCCATTTCTAAAACACTAAGATTGTGTTCTATGCTTGGAATTATCCTTAGGGTTCTTACTAAGGCTTTCACATCCTAGTTTCCAAAGGTTGACTATACCTTTCCTCTGATACCAACTATAACGACCCATACTTTACATACATTGTTATTACTTCAGAATTGAAGCACACTTATTACAACATATAAAAAAACCAATAAAGGACCGTATAGGTATAGTGTCTTTAGAAACTGGGAAACATAAACAACTCCTTCATAAAGCATCTACTTTGCCTCCCATTTATTTCATCTTATCTAGAGTCCCTTTTTGGAGTATTATACTTAATAACCTTCTTCCTGACATGGGGAAATAAAACATAAAAAAGGATGAGCTCAAATGCTCAGTAAGGGTAAACAAAAGAAATATCAATCATAGCATGTACATAAGCCCATAACTTTTGGAAATCTTAACCTGCAAAAGAGATCATAATTTCATAACATGGGGTAAATCATAGTAGTGAAATGTAATCCCAATAATCATAACTTAAAACCAGAAACTTTGTGGCATACACACATAAACATAGAGAATCATTTCTTATTAGTAAAGACTTATTGACAAGACTATCTTAGTGGAAAAAGTCCATTTCTGAACCGAGTTACCCTCGTTTCAGTCCTGCTTCACTGAACCGGTATAACCTACCGTTCCAGCCATGTCTATCTCATGAGATATAAAATCCTTACCCAATGCATTGGAGGGAGATATAGGTCCCACCCATCTCATAATGATACCATTCTTATGTGTGCCACAAAATCATAAATCATACATAATTACATAACCCATGTAATAAAAATGGGATTCTTATACATCATGACATCATAAAACAATTCATATACGATAAAAGAATTCATAAAAATAATTCCATCACAACATAATCAAATCAATGTAATAATAGGGATAAAAATATAACCCTTTATTATCTTAGATGGAAAATAATTTTGATAAAACAATTGAACTTCATTCTTGAGGAAAATATACTTTCTACTTCAAAAACACTTTTCCTTTCTTAACATGTCATACAATTTTAAACTAAAAGAAGTTGATTAAAAATAAACGTGAAAAATTGTAAAGGAATATTTTTGGAAATAATGTTTTAAAAATCCATTCATGTCGTATAAGTTAAAAAAACATTCTTCTCGTACTTTTGTCGGAAAAGTCAAAAAGTACCTCTTATGAAAAAAGACAACAGATTCCTTTCATATCTTTTACTAAAAACTCACCGAAGGGTAAAATTGGATTTAAACAATTGTAGGTGGATGGAAATAATATTAAATATTGAGGAAACATGGATGTGGATGATAAAATACACCCCGGTAAATGCCAAAGTTTAAACAATCTCGGATAAAAATGAGATTGTGATATTTACCTTACCTTAGGTCCGATATGCTTTGTACGTGTCCGAACCTCCTGTATAATGATTTAAATAATGTTATTGACTTATTCCAGAATCATTATTATTTTTATGATATCATATTTGGTCATATTCTTAGCTTATTAGTAGTAATATTTCATTGCTACTTGTTATTCGGGTGTTTATAACTTTTTATTCTTATGCGTGTTTTGTAGAATAAATTATTATTCGTCTCTTTAGGTTATAGATACCTCATTTCCATAATGGTATTAGTGTAATATATATCATATTAATTCATTTATATTATCATTATTAAATGATGATCATGTAGAACGAGTCCCATCACATCGTGGAGACGGTATTCTGTACGTACACACGAGTGATGATATCGTTCCTATGATCGTGGAATTGTATTGGAGTGTATGTATACTATTTTAGAATCAATATCACTTTATAATAGTCATATATAGTCATTATTTACACCATTATACCCATCCAAGTATGGTGGTGGTGGAAAATAGATTACACCACGGCGTGGAGACGGTATTCTGTACGTACGCACGCGCGGTGATTTCTTTTTCCGTAGGATGGATATATGGTGAAATAGGGTAGTTTCATACTTATAATAACATATCAGTATATTAGTTATAATTATGTTATTACTTCATAATGAAATAACTAAAGGAGAAGAAGTGGAAGAAGAAATAAAGATGAAAGAATCGGTAACGGACATTACCTCTTCTTTGAAGTGCTGCTTTGAGACCTCCTTTTAGGGAACTAAAATGGGTCTTTGAAGAAGAACATAACCTCTAGGATGTTTCTAGGGAAGTGGAGAGAATAATTGGCAGGGGTTTTCCGAGCTTGAAGGCTCAAAGTTGTTTGAGTAAGAGAGGGAGGAGGTGCCCTTTTATAAGGGATAAGAGGGGAACCTTTGGAATAACTAAACATATTATTTTATTATAAAGTCAAGTTCGGTTTTAAATAGCTAAAAATTGATTTATTTCGAGGATAAGGTGGGTATGGGTCGAAATCCTCTCATCCAATAGAATTTAGACCAGTTAAGTTCCTATTTTAACCTTATCATTTAGATTTAACATTAAGTTAAATAATTTTACTTTTACCATGTCTTCTTGTGTTCTTATAATATAAGGTTAATAAACAAACTATATCAAGCCAAACGAACCCCAAGTTGTTTATTATTAATATATATAACCTTATATAAGTCATTTGGCCGAACCATAGATTTTTAGGAATAAAATAACAATTAATAATATAATATTTGTTTTAAAAACTATTTTATGTAAATTTTGACACTATTTAGTAATTGATTTTTGTGAAAATCCTTACAGAATGATAATTTCAAACAAAGTTAATTAAATCAATACTAACATGTCATATTAATCTATAAAATTATTTGAATTCATAAAAATTATCAAATTATATTTATTTGGGTATTTATAACATAAATTATGTCAATATTTCATTAATAATGTAATTTCTGCATCATCGTTGTGTCATAAATAAATTAAATTATTTAATGTCTAAAAATTACAAATAAAATACCATTATGTAGGAAATCTTTATAGATTTATAATTAACAATTATAGTCTAATTTATCTTATGTATAACCCCATATTAAAAATGATTTAGTTATTAAACATTGATTTTAACTATTTTAACCCTTCTTTAAATAAATTAATAATAAATGTCCTAATCTAATCCAAGTGGGCCTAAATGGTCATATTTTATTCCTAAGTTTGTTTTTGATCGAATTAAACTTTTCCAATAGAATTAGGACATGTGTTAGGGTAATAATAATATAATTTTTACCCTTAATTACCCTATTTACTTTTAACCGTGGTAAAAAATGTAAAAAGTTACTATTCACCAAAAAATTATTTTCATCTCATTGAACCACATTTTACTTACTGACATCAACCGTGTCTCTCAGATTTTTGAAATTCCACTCACATAAGCGATAAAATTATGTTTTATGAAAAATTCAGTTTTTTTTAACAGCCACTTAGTAGTTTCACTATTCATCAAAAATTGAAAGTTTAAAGAAAAATACCAAAATTTCACGCTAGGATAATTTCGATATTCCGAGTACAAAAATGATGTCCATTTTGAAAAATAAAATTTATAAAATTTCAAAAATTGGTTATTACTATTCATAACGGCTAGTTTTAATAATATTTTAATAGCATATCATTGTTTAGTGAAACTCGGTATTGCGTACGACACAAGCTATCGAGGAAGGCCGCGGTTGCGTGTAAAGCAAGACAAGCTAGTGTTGTGTGTAGTGGAAGATTCCTTTGATGATTTATATAACATAGAAACAAAATATTTCACATAATAGTCTCGGGTGTTACATTCTACCCCCTTAAAATGAATTTCGCCCTCGAAATTCATCACTTTGCAACAAACAGATGAGGATACCTCTCCCTCATCATATCCTCAAGCTCCCATGTAGCTTCTTCTAATTGGAGGTTCCTCCATAAAACATTCACCAATCAAGTGGTCTTGTTTCGTAGGACTTTTTCGCTACGATCCAAAATCTTTATCGGTTGTTCTTCATAAGAAAGATCTTGCTCCAGCGGTACAACTTCTGAGCTAAGTACATGTGAAGGATCAAGTATGTACTTTCTCAGGAGAGATACATGGAACACATCGTGATCTTGAGAGAGATTCGGTGGAAGCGCCAATCGGTAAGCTACCTTCCCAACACGATCCAGTATTTCGAAAGGACCGATATATCTAGGGCTCAACTTCCTCTTCTTTCCAAATCTCATGACTCTCTTCTAGGGAGATATTCGTAAGAACACTTTATCGCCCACTTCAAACTCTAGGTCTTTTATTCGACTGTCGGCATAACTTTTCTGTCGACTCTGAGCTGATCTTATGTGTTGTTGAATAGATCTGGCCTTTTCTGCCATTTCATCAACGAGATCAGGTCCTTATAGCTTTCTTTCCCCAACTTCATCCCAGCAAGTTGGAGTACTGCATTTCTTTCCATAGAGAGCTTCATAAGGAGCCATCTGAATAATGGAGTGAAAGCTATTATTATAAGAAAATTCCACCAAAGGTAGGTGTTGATCCCAACTACCTTTGAAATCAATAGAGAAAGCTCTTAACAAATCTTCTAGAGTTTGAATTGTTCTCTCAGACTGACCGTCTGTCTGAGGATGATAAGAAGTGCTGAAACTCAACTCTGTATCCAGAGTATGCTGAAGACTTCTCCAGAACTTCAAAGTAAATCTCGGATCCCAATCAGATATAATAGAAAGTGGTACTCCATGCAACCTTACAACTTCCTTTACATATATCCTAACAAGCTGATCCAGAGAGAAATCCTCTCTAATAGCAATGAAGTGTGCAGACTTTGTAAGACGATCAACTATGACCCAGATAGCATTATTGCCTTTGGATGTTTTTGGAAGTCTTGTGACAAAGTCCATAGTGATGTTTTCCCATTTCCATTCGGGTATGGGTAATGGTTGTAACATCCCCTTAGACTTCTGTCTCTCAGCTTTAACTTGCTGACAAACCAAGCATCGAGAGACATATTCAGAAACATCTCTTTTCATGTCATCCAACCAGAAGTACTCTTTTAGGTCCCTATAGATCTTTGTTCTTCCAGGATGAATAGAGAATGAAGAACTATGAGCCTCATCCAGCAGATCCTTCTTTAATTCGGGGATGGGAGGAACACAAACCCGATTCCTGAACTTTATTATCCCATCACAATCAAGGTTGAATTCAGGAACATTTTGCACCTTCTTTTGTAACTCGACATCTTCTTTCTATGCCTCTTTAATCTTCACATGTATAGATGGTTGAACATTCATTTGAGAAAGATAAGATTTTTCCCCTTTCATTATAATTCCAAGATCCATCCTTTGTATATCCATAAATATTGTATCTTTTGTGATCCTCATCATGGATAAAATATCATGGTCTTGTCGACTTAATGCATCTTCCACCTTGTTTTCTTTCCCAGGGTGGTAATGGATTGACCAGTCGTAATCCTTAATCAGCTACAACCATCTTCTCTGGCGCATATTCAGCTCCTTTTGTGTGAAAATATACTTTAAACTTTTATGATCAGTATAAATATCACACCTTTCACCATAAAGGTAATGCCACCAAATCTTTAATGCAAAGATTACCGCAGCTAACTCCAAATCATGAGTTGGGTAATATTTCTCATGTATTTTCAACTGTCGTGAGGCATATGCTATCACCATATAATTTTTCATAAGAACACACCCCAATCCCTTCTTGGATGCGTCACTGTAGATCACAAACCTTTCTCCACTACAGGGCAGTGTGAGAACAAGTTCACTGGATAACCTTCTTTTCAACTCCTTGAAATTCTCTTCGCATTCCTCCATCCAAAAAAAATTAACTCCTTTCCGAGTCAACTTGGTTTGTGTATTAGATAATCGTGAAAAATATTTCACAAAACGTCGATAATATCCCGCCAAACCAAGAAAACTTCAGATCTTAGTTAATGATGTTGGTCTCGACCATCTTTCGATAACCTCTGTTTTTGCTGGATACACAGATATCCCCTCTTTTGAGATTATGTGACCCAAAATTGAAACTTTTTGAAGCCAAAATTCACACTTGGTAAATTTGGCATAAAGCTTCTCCTTTCTCAGGGTCTTCAATATAATTCTCAAGTGATCTTCATGTTCTCCCTTGCTCTTTGAATAGACAAGAATATCGTCTATAAAGACTACCACAAATTGATCAAGATAGTCTCTAAATACTCTATTCATCAAATCCATGAAGATAACAGGGGCATTAGTAAGACCAAATGGCATCCCTATAAATTCATAGTGTCCATACCTTGTACGGAAAGCTGTCTTTGATATATCCTCCCTTTTGACCCTTAATTGATGATACCCTGAATGATGATCAATCATGGAAAAGTATTGAGCTCCGCATAGTTGGTCAAATAGGTCATCAATGTGTGGGAGATGATATTTGTTCTTGATATTGATCTTGTTATGTTCTCGATAATCAATGTAGAGTCTCATTGATCCATCTTTTTTCTTAACAAACAGAACAGGTGCTCCCCAAGGTGACGCACTAGGGCGTATGAACCCCTTATCAAGATTCTCTTGGAGTTGCTTTTTCAATTCTTGCAACTCAATTGGGGCCATTCTATAAGGTGTCTTTGAAATAGGCAAAGCACCAGGTACGAGTTCTATTGAAAACTCAACTTCACGATTCGGTGGAAGACACGGTAATTCCTCCAGAAATACATCATCAAACTCCCGTACAATGGGAATATTCTTAATCGTGAGTTTCTCAACAACCATTTGAGATAAATAACCTTCATTTAGTGGAATCAATACCCATAAAATGGATGAAATTTCCACTGGAAGGTTATGTTAATCCTTGCATCGATAGACGATCATATATTGATCTGGATTATGAAATGTGACTTCCCTTCTTTGGCAATTGATAGGAGCTCCATGTAGAGAAAGCCAATCCATGCCAAGAATCACATAAAATTCCACTATAGGAAGGATCACAAGATTTGGTGGAAGCACTTTCCCACAAACTTCAATCGGAGAAGAATTATAAACTTTTGATGTGACTGTTGTGCCATTAGGTGTTGTCACAGCTAACTCAACATCTAATTGTTGAGGTAATATGGTGATTCCCTTAGAAAATTCTTCAGAAATAAAGGAGTGGGTGGATCCAGAATCAAATAAAACATTTGATACTTTAGATTGGATGGTAAGTCTACCTTTCACCACATCGTTATCGTACTCCATATCACTGATAGAAATTGCATGTGACATTCCTTTGTCATTATCCTTAAGAGTTTGTTGACGTCGACCATCATCATCAACCCTTGGATTACGGCATTTATTGGAATAATGTCCCATCTCCTTTTACTTGAATCATTGAAGTGTAGTAGGTTCATTCTGTGTATCCCTTCCTTTTTTTCATCATTAGACATCTTCTTCCCATCATCGCGGCATTCAAATGCCTGATGACCTTCCTTTCCACATTTGAAGCATTTACTTGTCCCTTTAAGACAACTCCCTCCTTGTTTCTTTCCACACTTTATGCATAAGGGAAAGCACATCTTCTTTTCAGTGTTCTCTTTAGATTTTCCTTTAAATTCCATTTTCCTCTTCTTATCAAACCCATATGACTGATGGGTTACTCCAATCTCCATCTCAACATTGAGATCACATCGAATGATTTCCTCATAGCTATTGAAGTCCCTTATGGCTAAGGCCCTTCGAAGACTTGGTTTTAAGCCACTAAAGAATCTATAGATCTTACTCTCATGTTGGATATTAATACCAGAAGCGTACCTTTCATGTCTTGTAAAATTTTCTTCATAGGTACCAAAAGATTCATCATCCTTTTGCTTCAGTTCAAGAAACTCTTTCTCCATCTTTGTTCGGAGAAAACATGGGAAGTACTTGTTGAAAAATAAGTTCTTGAACTCGTCCAATTCCATGGACTCAAATTCATCCCTTTGCCTCGTATTCTTAATAAGATTCCACCATTGATTAGCATAACCTTCCAAACGATACACTACTAAGATGACTTTATCATGCTCAGAACATTGAAGAACTGAAAATATCATTTTAGTAGTACTAATCCATTGTTCAGCAAGTATTGGATCAGTAGACCTGCTGAATGAAGGTGGACGCTGTCTCATGAAGGATTCAAAAGAATGTTGCTCCTTAATTTGCTCATTTGGATGTCCTGCATGATCTATAGCTTCAGAAAGATGTGTGAGCATGGCTATAAAATTTTTCATTCCAGCTCCCATAACTTTTGGTTGCTCAGGGGGACAATCATTGCATTGCCCGTCGCAATCCGCATTAACACGGTTCCTTTGGGTTCCAGCCATTGACTAAAACCAAAGAGAATAGTGTGAGCAACACTAATTATAATAGGAAAACCACATAATCAAGAATAAAATTTCACACTTAAGGTCTTATCCTAGGTTATTCATGGCCATTTCTAAAACCCTAATATTGTGATCTATGCTTAGACTTATCCTTAGGGTTCTTACTAAGGCTTACACATCCTAGATTCCAATGGTTGACTATACCTTTCCTCTGATACCAACTATAATGACCCATACTTTACATACATTGTTATTACTTCCTAATTAAAGCACACTTATTACAACATATACCCAAACCATGAAAGGACCGTATAGGTATAGTGTCTTTAGAAACTGGGAAACATAAACAAGTGGTTCATAAAGAATCTACTTTGCCTCCCATTTATTTCATCATATCTAGAGTGCCTTTTTGGCATAATCTACTTAATAACCTTCTTCCTAAGCTGGGGAAATAAAACATACAAAAGGGTGAGCTAAAATGCTCAGTAAGGGTAAACAAAAGAAATATCAATCACATCATATACATAAGCACATAACTATTGGAAATCTTAACCTACAAAAGAGATCATAATTACATAACATGGGGTAAATCATAGTAGTGAAATGTAATCCCAATAATCATAACTTAAAACATGAAACTTTGTGTCATACACACATAATCATAGAAAATCATTTCTTATTAGTCAAGACTTATTTCCAAGACTCTCTTAGTGGACAAAGTCCATTTCTGAACCGAGTTACCCTCATTTCAGTCCTGCTTCACTGAACCGGTATAACCTACCGTTCCATCCATGTCTATCTCATGAGATATAAAATCCATAACCAATTCATTAGAGGGAGATATAGGTCCCACCCATCTCATAATGATACCATTCGTATGTGTTCCACAAAATCATAAATCATACATCATTGCATAACCCATGTAATAAAAATGGGATTCTTATACATCATGACATCATAAAACAATTCATATATGATAAAACAATTCATAAAAATAATTCCATCACAACATAATCAAATAAATGTAATAATAGGGATAAAAACAGAACCCTTTATTATCTTAGATGTAAAATAATTTTGATAAAACAATTGAACTTCATTCTTGAGGAAAATATCTTTTCTACTTCAAAAAAACATTTCCTTTCTTAACATGAAATACAATTTTAAACTAAAAGAAGTTGATTAAAAATGAACTTGAAAACTTGTAAAGGAATATTTTTGGAAATAATGTTTTAAAAATCCATTCATGTCGTATATGTTAAAAAACACATTCTTCTCGTACTTTTGTCGGAAAAGTGAAAAAGTACCTCGTACGAAAAACGACAAAAGATTTCTTTCATATCCTTTACTAAAAACTCAACGAAGGGTAAAATTGGATTTAAAAAATTTTAGGTGGATGGAAATAATATTACATATTGAGGAAACATGGATGTGGATGATAAAATAAACCCCAATAAATTCCAAAGTATAAACAATCTCGGATAAAAATGAGATTGTGATGTTTCCCTTACCTTCGGTCCGATATGCTTTGTACGTGTCTGAATCTCTTGTATAATGATTTAAATAATGTTATTGACTTATTACAGAATCATAATTATTTTTACGATATCATATTTGGTCATATTCTTAGCTTCTTAGTAGTAATATTTCATTGCTACTTGTTATTCGGGTGTTTATAACTTTTTGTTCTTATGCATGTTTTGTCGAATAAATTCATATTCTTCTCTTTAGGTTATAGATACATCATTTCCAGAATGGTATTAGTGTATTATATATCATATTAATTCATTTATATAATCATTATGAAATGACGATCATGTAGAACGAGTCGCATCACATCGTGGAGACGGTATTCCGTACGTACACATGAGTGATGATATCGTTCCTATGATCGTGGAATTGTATTGGAGTGTATGGATACTATTTAAGAATGAATATAACTTTATAATAGTCATATATAGTCATTATTTACACCATTATACCCATCCAAGTAAGGTGGTGGTGGAAAATAGATTACACCACGGCGTGGAGACGGTATTCCGTACGTACGCACGCGCGGTGATTTCTTTTTCCATAGGATGGATAGATGGTGAAATAGGGTTGTTTCATACTTATAATAACATATCATTATATTAGTGATACTGATTTTATTACTTCATAATGAAACAACTAAAGGAGAAGAAATGGAAGAAGAAATAAAGATGAAAGAATCGGTAACGGACATTACCTCTTCTTTGAAGTGCTTCTTTGAGACCTCCTTTTCAGGCACTAAAATGGGTCTTTGAAGAATATAAGAACCTCTAGGATGTTTATAGGGAAGTGGAGAGATGAATTGTCAGGGTTTGTCCTAGCTTGAAGGCTCAAAGTGGTGTGAGGAAGAGAGGGAGGAGGTGCCCTTTTATAAGGGAGGAGAGGGGCACCTTTGGAATAACTAAAAATATTATTTTATTATAAAGTCAAGTTCGGTTTTAAATAGCTCCAAATTGATTTATTTCGAGGATAAGGTGGGTATGGGTCTCAATCCTCTCATAAAATTGAATTTAGGCAAGTTTAGGTTCCTATTTTAACCTTATCATTTAGATTCTTCATTATGTTAAATAATTTTACTTTTACCATGTCTTCTTGTGTTCTTATACTATAAGGTTAATAAACATACTATATCAAGCCAAACGAACCCCAAGTTGTTTATTAGTAATATATATAACCTTATCTAAGTCATTTGTCCGAACCTTAGATTTTTAGGAATAAAATAACAATTAATATTATAATATTTGTTTTAAAAATTATTTTATGTCAATTTTGACACTATTTAGTAATTGATTTTTGTGAAAATCATAATAGAATGATAAGTTCAAAAAAAGTTAATTAAATAAATAATAACATGTCATATTAATCTAGAAAATTATTGGAATTCAAAAAAAGTCTCAAATTATATTTATTTGGGTATTTATAACATCAATTATGTCAATATTTCATTAATAAGATAATTTATGCATCATTGTTGTGTCATAAATAAATTAAATTATTTAATGTATAAAAATTACAAATAAAATACAATTATGTAGAAAATATTTTTAGCTTTCTAATGAATACTTATAGTCGAATTTATCTTATGTATAACCACATATTAAAAATGATGTTGTTATTGAACATTGATTTTAACTATTTTAACCCTTCTTTAAATAAATTAATAATAAATGTCCTAATCTAATTGAAGTGGGCCTAAATGGTCATATTTTATTCCTAAGTTTGTTTTTGGTCGAATTACACTTGTCCAATGGAATTAGGACATGTGTTAGGGTAATAATAATATCATTTTTACCCTTAATTACCCTATTTACTTTTAACCGTGGTAAAAAAAAGTAAAAAGTTACTATTCACCAGAAAATTATTTTCATCTCATTGAACCACATTTTACTTACTAACATCAACCATGTCTCTTGGATTTTTGAAATTCCACTCACAGAAGCGGTAAAATTATGTTTTATGAAAAATTCAGTTTTTTTTAACCGCCACTTAGTAGTTTCACTATTCATCAAAAATTGAAAGTTTTCAGAAAAATACCAAAATTTCACCCTAAGCTAATTTCGATATTCTGAGTACAAAAATGAAGTCAATTTTAAAAAATAAAATTTATAAAATTTCAAAAATTGGTTATTACCATTCATAACGGCTAGTTTTAATAATATTTTAATAACATATCATTGTTTAGTGAAACTCGGTATTGCATACGATGCAAGCTATCGAGGAAGGTCGTGGTTGCGTGTAAAGCAAGCCAAGCTAGTGTTGTGTGTAGTGAAATATTCCTTTGATGATTTATATAACATAAAAACAAAATATTTCACATAAAAGTTCCGGGTGTTACATAAGGGAATTCGTCTCAATCTCCTTTTATTGAGGCATATTTTATTTAATACAAGTCTTTATTTTATATGCTGTATAAAAACCCTTGTATTTTCAAAGGGAATATTTTTCTACAAAGCGTTTTACTAAATGATAAAATGAATGTTCCTTTTTAATGTAATCGGTGACAATAACCATTTCCGCCACCAAGAGTATTAGTTGGTCTTCGGCTTCCTCAACAAGTCGTAATGTTTTTAAAAGAAAATAAATACCATATACTCTTTTATGTATTTTTTGTATTGAAAATGGTTTTGAAAATATATTTCTTATATGAATATTTTGAAGTGATATATTGTGATTGAAATGTGGAAATTTTTTCTTTCCTTTATATTTGTTCTATGTGTTGTGATTATATATTGGTACATGGACATTTGATGTGTGGTTACCTGATGAACCAAATGATTGGTGGTGCCATGAATACCAGGACAGGTGGTGACATTATAACCTCCAATGCATTGGGTATAGAACTCATCTGTATAGCTATTTAATTTAGTGATATGTGTGGAATTCGACCATATGGTTATTCCATTTATGTATGATTATGTCCCAGGTTACCTTTATTATATTATGAGTGATTTATATTGATTTTATGGTAATATTTTTGTTATAAAAAGGGTAAGTAATGATATTTTTTTAGTGAATAGTGTTAACTACTTCATAAAGGTAAAAAGTATTACTTATGTTAAAGTATTCATGGTCTACATGTTGTTTTGAAAAACTAACTATTTTTTCTTCTTTGTGTATCCCTTACTGAGCTTTTTATGCTCATCCCATGTTTTTGAAATTTTTTTCACAGGATATAATGTGGAATAGGGTCAAGGATGGGATCAAGGAAAAGTCATGCTATCTTAAACATAGAACTAGACGTGACTCATTTTTTTCAAGAGTTCATGTTTTCTAAAAAAAGAAATGGAAACTGTGTCGAAGTGTCTACCTTGTAAATCTTTTAAGATGTAATAGTTATGGCCTAACTCTCTAAAACTCTAATCCTGAAAATATCATCAATGTGATTTTTTCATTTAACTCAATATTATGTAAGGATAATGGTCAGGTCCTTATAGTTGGTATCAGATATCGGTTTAGATAACTTTAGGAGTTTGGGTATTGTTAAATGAATATCCAAAAATTAATTTATGTAAATATTGAAATAATATAGAATTTATAGATTACCATGTTGTTTCTCCTAATATAATTCTGTGTTCAGAATGGTTTTCCGCAGAGGAAATAGGGAATCTATGTTAGGATGACATCAGGAGGAAGACAACCTTCCAAATATGCTACTTAAGATGGTTAGAATCAGAAATGAATAGTTTGTTTTAGTGATGGCACAATTTACTCGAGCAATAAATGGTGGTGGTATTCATGCACGAGATCAGCCAGATCAACCACAAAGGAACATGTCAGCAGTGGAACATTTCATGAGGCAACATCCCCCATAATTCAGAGGATCATATGACCCTGTTCTAGCTGAAGGGTTGATTAAAGCACTGGAGAAGATTGTTGGTGTCATGGGTTGTTTAGAACATCAAAAGGATAGTCTCGCTATTTACTGTTTTGAAGATGAAGCTGATCCGTGGTGGTCTATGGTGAAAAATATTATAGATAGTGATGAGATTGATTCTCTTGTTTGGGAATAATTCAAATTTATGTTTCTTGAGAAATATTTTCCTAAGGTGGTTCATCTTAGGATGTAGAAACAATTCCTAGAATTGAGGTAGGAGGATTACTCAGTGGCTACTATGAAGAAAAGTTCACTCGACTTGCAATGTATGCATGAAATTTCATCCGAGATCTTGATAGTAAGATAAATCAATTTCACTCAGGACTGAAGCCATGATATCTAAGTGAATTAGCCTCATGTGAGTTCCATAGTTATGAAAAACTTCTTCAATGTGCGGAGAATGTGGAAATGGAGTTTACCGATGATCATGTGTTTTTTGAAAAACAACAGAATATGTGTTCCAGAAGGAAGGAAAAGGGAATGAATTCATCAAAGAAACCTGGAGGTAAGAAAACTAAATATCCATTTTGTGATAAGTGTGGTAAAAATCATACCGAAGAATTTTTACCAAAGTCTGGAAAGTGCTTCCAGTGTGGTAAGTCTGTTCATATTTCTCCTAAATGTAAGGAAGATGATCAAGAAGGAAATGAAAAGCCATTGGTAAGGTGTTTTAAGTGTAATGAAATGGGTCATTATGCAATGAGTGTCCAACAAAGAACTCAAATGATGGAAAGCAGCCAGACTAAAGGTAGAAAGGGGTGGTGAAATCTTTTCCAACTACTTCAGTAGATGTTGGGCCATTAAATGAAGTTGTATCAGGTATACTATTTTTTTGTTCAGATTATGCCAATGTGTTGTTTGATTTAGTGTCTACATACTCTTTGATTTCTGAGAAGTTATCTAGTAAATTGGGAATTCCATCTCATGATATCAATACTGAACATATGGTAAAAACCCATGATGAAATGTTGAGATAAAAACAAAACATAAGAACAATCATGACCTTATGTGTGGAAAGAATCTTCCTGCAAGCCTTATTTTTTGGCCTCTAGTAAAGTTTCATGTTATTTTGGGCATGGATTGGATTTCTTTTTATCATGCTAAGATTGACTGCAATGCTAAAGTGGTTTCTTTTCACAATAATTTTCAGTTTGTATACAAAAATGAACCCTTGATTTTTATAACATACCAGGAAGCTGATAAACTAGTAAAATATGGAAATGAATGTTACCTTGCACATATTGTTGAAAACAAAGGAACTATTCACATTAATGATGTTCTAGTGGTAAAAGAGAACGTTGACATTTTTCATGATAAGTTTCCTGGTAATATACCTGATCGAGAAGTAGAATTTATTGCTGACTTAGTTCCTGATGTTAAGACAATTTCCAAACCACTTATCAAATGGATAAAATTGAACTTTTAGAGCTAAAGAAGCAATTAAAAGAGTTATTAGATATTGGTTTCATTCGAACTAGCACATCACCATGGGGTGCTCTTGTCTTGTTTGTTAAAAATAATGGTGGTTCAATGAGACATTGAATTTATTATTGAGAATTGAATAACATCACTATTAAGAATAAGTATTTGTTGCCTCATATCGATGATTTGTTTGATCAGCTCCAGGGAGATCAGTACTTTTCGAAGTTTGACTTGAGGTCGGGGTACCATCAGTTGAAAGTAAAGGAAGCAGTCATTCTGAAGACCGTGTTTCATACTAGATATGGCCATTATGAATTTTTAGTTATGCCTTTTGGTTTAAAAAATTCACCTGTTGTATTCATGGATATTATTAAAAGAATTTTCCATGAGTTCTTGGATAAGTTTTTGGTTGTGTGCAATGATGATATTTTGGTTTATTAAAAATGTAAAGAGGATATGAAATTCAATCAAGGGTTGTCTTGAAAACATTAAAAGAAAAGAAACATTATGGGATATTCAAAAAGTGTGAGTTTTGGTTACAACAAATTTCATTCCATGGTCACATTGTTTCAAAAAATGGCATAACTATTGATCCTTCTAAAACAAAAGTTTATGAAGAATGGCCAAGACCCACTAATATAACGGAGATTCGTAGTTTTCATGGTTTTCTAGTTTATTACCATAGGATTGTTGAATATTTTGCATGGTTATCCAGTCCATTGAATAAGTTAACAAGAAAAGGTGTTAAGTTCATCTGGACAAAAGTATATGATGATTGTTTTCAGGAATTGAAAAGAAGATTGGTGAATGATCCAGTTTTGGCACTACTTTCTAGAAAAGTTGAGTATGTTATATACAATGATGCTTTGTTGAAAGGAATTGGATGTGTCCTTATGCAGAATGATCATGTAATTGCTTATGCTTCACGATAGTTGAAACCTCATGAGTTAAATTACCCTTCACATGATTTGGAATTAGCTACTGTTGTTTTTTCTTTAAAAATTTGGAGGCATCATTTTTTTGGAGTGAAGGGTGAAATATATACTGATCACAATATTTTTAAGTATATATTCAATCAGAAAGAATTGAACATGAGACAGAGGAGATGGTTGGAATTAATCAAGGATTATGATTTCACAATCCATTACCATCCAGGAAAAGAAAATAAAGTGGCTGATTCATTATGTTCAAAAAGTAATGTCTCAGTAGCCATGCTATGTTTGGAATGAGATACTTTAGTTTTTGATTTGATGGACTTTGTCATAGATGTTTTTGATGCAAAAATTCTTCTGTTTTGTATCAGGTGTGAGTTAGATCATCTCTATCAGACAGAATAAATCAAGCACAGAAGGAAGACAGTGAGCTGCAGAAAAAGGTAGAGTTAGTTCAGAAGGGTATGTTGCCTGATTTTAATCTTGATAATGATTTTGTTGTAAGATTTGGAAAAAGATTATGTGTAACTTGTGATTCACAGTTGAAGAATGTGTTATTATTTGAAGCTCATAGTTCCCTGTTTTTGAAGTTCATCCTGGTAGTACTATTTTGTTCAATGATCATAATGAGTACTACTGGTGGGATGTAATGAAAAGAGATATTGATGATTTTACTGTGAATTGTTTGACTTGCCAGCAGGTTAAAGTAGAGCGGCAGTTACTGAAAGGGATGCTCCATCCTTTACCAGTGCCAGAGTGGAAATAGGAAAATATATCCATGGACTTTTTCATGGGATTATCAAAGACACCTCGAGGTAATAATGCAATATGGGGTTTTTTAGATCAATTGACTAAATCTGCTCATTTCCTTCCTATTCGAGATACATTATCTCTAGATCAATTTTCTCAGTTGTATGTTAAATAGATAGTCAGGTTGTATGGAGTTCCCCTCTCCATTGTATCTGATCGTAATCCAAGGTTCACTTCTAACTTTTGGAAAGTCCTTCAGAAGTCATTGGGTACTGAATCAAATTTTAGTACATTTTTTCATCCTCAATCAGATCGGCAGTCAGAATTAATAATTCAGACCTTGGAGGATATGTTAGGCGCTTACTCCATGGATTATTTGGGATGTTGGGACCAACATCTTTCTTTGGTTGAATTTTCATATAATAACAGTTTTCATTCCAGTATACAAATGGCTCCATTTGAGGCATTATATGGAAAGCGTTGTCGATCTCCAGCATTCTGGGATGAAGTGGGTGAAATGAAGCTGATGGGACCAGAATTGGTAGAAGAGATGGAAGAGAATGTTCAGTTGATTCAGAAGCACATGAGAACAGCTCAGAGTAGAGAGAAAAGTTATGCAGCTAACTAGAGGAAGGATCTTTCCTTTGATGTTGGTGATCATGTCTTTCTCAATGTTTCTCCTTGGAAAACTGTAATGTGTTTTGGTAAAAAGGGAAATTTGAGTCCGATGTTCATTGGACCTTATGAAATTCTAGATAATGCTGGATTAGTTGCATTTAGAGTGGCTTTACCTCCAAGTTTATCCCAGGTACACAATGTTTTTCATGTTTAAATGTTAAGAAAGTAAATGCCAGATCAATCTCATGTTTTGAGCCCAGAGGTAGTTCATTTGGAAGAAAGTCACTCTTATGAAGAATAACTAGTCTAGATTCATGACCACAGAGAACAAGTATTTCATAATAAGGTAATTCACCAGGTAAATGTTTTGTGAAAAAACCACATGGTTGAGGAAAAAACGTGGGAATCTGAAAATTCCATGAGGGATAAATACCCCCACTTATTTTGATAAGTAAATAAAAATTGCGACGATAGAATTTCCAAAAGGGTGTAAGGATGTAACATCCTATATAAATAAAGAATAATACATATTTCATATTTATTAATATTTTTAAATTAAATATAAAATTTACATTAAAGGGGTTGTTATGTTCGATAGCGTACTCGGTACGCAACAGTGGGTTTCTTTGAAATCATACGTTGCACACTAATAATATAATATTATTATTTTAAATGGTAGTAACCTCCTAGTCATTGTTTCAGTGGTAATGAATGAAACTAACTACAACTTGTTTATACATGTTTGTTAAATGTATTTACGTTTTCCAATAAAAAATTAGAGACTTAAAATATGAATGAATCTAATTTTAAGCGTAATTTACATTAAAAGGACGATTTATCGCCTTTTAATGGAGAACCATATTTAAATCTAGTATTGGTTACATTAATAAATTCTATATGACCAAATAAAATTCTTCTTTAGAATGGGGATATCAAAATGTACTTTGTGTAAAGTTTTGGTATTTTTCTGATTAAGTTCATTTTTTAATTGTGAAAAATATTGTATTATAATTCAAATGTTCCTTTTAATATAATTTATTTGTATGGTTATATTTTCTTTTTAATTTATTTTAAAGTGAAATTAAAATATATTTTTACCATTTAATCCAATTTTCGTCATTGGAACTAATTTCAATTTGATATTGGACATAAAAAAAATTTCAAACTTTTGATAGTTATTGTTTCTTAAAAACACGATATTTGTTTTGATAATGGGAATTAATTTTAAAATTAATTAATTCCACTTATATTTCTTGAATTTCGAAAAATAAAAATCATTTTTGAATTCAGAATATCAAATATATCTTAGGCTGAATTTTTTGTATATTTCTAAAAAAACTGAAATTTTTGATTAATGCTGAAACCACTTAGTGGTAGTTAAAAAAACCGACTTATTCATTTAAATGAAATTTTACCACTTCTATGAATTTAATTTCAAAAATCCAACATACATGGTTGTTATAAAAAATTAATATGTGGTTCATTTAGAAGAAAATAATGTTTGGTGAATAGTAACTTTTGACTTTTATTTACCATGGTTAAAGGTAAATAGGGTAATTCCAGGATAAAAGAATATTATATAATTCAAAATTACCATAACACTTGTCAAAACCTTATTGGATGAGTCATTTATGACCATGGGCATCATTGGGTCGATTTTGGGACCCCTTTTATCTACTGGGAAGTGATAATGACAATTTATATTAATAAACTTAAAGTACGAAAACATTTTCATTAACAAATATATTTTAGTAATTACTTTTTATATGGTGTTATATAAGTCCTATTTTCAACTATAAATACACATTGGAAATATAAAATGATTTCCTAAGTTATGGTATTTGTTTTATAATTTTTAGACATCAAATAAATTAAATTATTTATGACACAATAATGATGCACTATATATCTCGTTAATAAATGATTTAAATAAATAAGATTATAATGATTAAAATATTATCCAAAACATGTCCAATTATAATTATATGATTTTATTTTGACCATTAATAATCTTATATTAGACTATAATGATTTTTGTAACATTATAAAATAAATATCATTATATTATAAAATAATATTTTCACACTTTCCTAAAGATCCCCCTACCCCTTATAAAAGGAGAACACTTCTAACAAATTACTCACACATCTAAAGCCATTTGCCTCATCCAAACACTGCACAATTAATCTCCCTACATCTCTCTCATCCCATTTTAAGACTTTCCTTAGGCATAAGGAACTTCAAGAAATCCTTTTGTTTCAAACCAAAGAAAGTTGCCAAAATTAATGGTAACGATTTCTCTAAAATTGTTTTCTTTTATTTTACTTCTCCAACCCCCAAACTCTTTTTTCATTCTTTTGAAACAACACCGGTATCCTAAATATAATAGGATATTGTTATGACATGTATTCTATCTACACTTACACACACCTCCATTTAATTTATGAAGAACATAATGTTCTAGTGGATGGAAAACTAACGCCTCACGAAATGATTGTTATTCAATTTCATCTTACCGCCTCGCATAGTGGCCATTATGATGGCACTGTATTTATATATGATATATATTATGTTTATGTTTTATTTGTGCTTCTGTATTTTCTATTTATATCATGCCTTTATGGTTTCCATAGTGGGTAAATACGATAATCTCATTTGAGAAAGTGCGGACTACCGCCCCCTCAAAGTGATGTGATTCGTTAATGCCTTATGTGGGATGTATAAAGGTTGGAGTTAATGATATTATATATGATATTATACTGGAATTATAATTTAACTATTTATCATTATGTTTTATTTCCTTTAAAATAAGAAATAGAAATGAAAGTAGCGTTCATGCGTATATACGACTAACCGTCTCCAAGAATGGTGAATATCATTTATTACCTCTAAATGTTATCTAATATTATTAATACATCAATATACTAGATATATATGATATATATGATATCTAAATCATGAATATAATTCTGGATATAATAGACTGTTGACCACATGGGCATCTAGTAAATATAAGGTGTTCATTTTTTACTCACGTGCCAAATATCGACAAAACGAAAGTTATTAACTTAAATGATTACATAATGATTATAACATGGTAATAAGTGATATAAAATGAATAATAAACAAGAAAAAGGTTATTAAAAAAGTAGAAATTAACTTTAGTTTATTATTCAGCATATTAAAGAATGATCGAGTCAAGTCAGACACGAGGTAAGGGACATCGTCTCAATATCCTTTCATTGAGGAATATTTTTTTAATACAAGACTTTCTAGTATACGCTTTATAAAAACCTTTGACTTTTCAACAAGAATATTTTTCTACACAGTGTTTTACTAAACGAAAAAAATAATTTTCCTTTTTAACGTAATCTGTGACAAACGACCTTTTCCGCCACCGTGAGTATTATTTGTTCTTCAGATTCCTCAACAAGACGTAATGTTTATAAAAGAAAATAAATACCCTATAATCTTTTACATATTTTTTGTATTGAAAATAGTTTTGAAAATAGATTTTTTTATGTCAATATATTTAAGTTATATATTGTGATGGAAATGTGGAAATGTTTTCATTCCTTTATATTTATTGTATGTGTTATGATTTTATTTTGGTACTTGGACATTTGATGTGTGGTCACATGATAAATCAAATTACGAGTGGGGTCGTGAATACATGGTCGGGTGGTTACATTATAACCTCCAATTTATTGGGTATGGATGTCGGCCGTATGGGTATTCCATTTAGTGATATTTGTGGAAGTAGACCGTATGGTTATTCCATTTAAGTATGATTATGTCCCAAGTTAACTTTATTATGTTATGTATTCTTTATATGGGTTTTATGGTAATATTTTGGTGTCAAAAGGGTATGTAATGATCTTTTATTATGTGAAGTGTATTTACTACATCATAAAGGTAAAAAGTATTACTTATTTTAATGTATTCGTGGTTTACATGTTTTTTTTGAAAAACTAACTGTTTTTTCCTTCTTTGTGTATCCCTTACTGAGCTTTTTATGCTCATCCCATGTTTTTGAAATTTTTTTCATAGGATATAATGTGGAATAGGGTCAACTATGGGATGATGGAAAATTCATGATTTTTAAACATGGAACTAGATAAATAAATTTTTTTTTCAAGAGTTCATGTTTTGTAAAAAAAATAAATGGAAACTGTGCATAAGTGTATACCTTGTAAATCTTTTGAGATGTTATAGTTATAGCCTAACTCTATAAAACTCTAAACCAGAAAATATCCTCAATGTGAATTATTCTATTAATTCAATATTATGTAAGGTTAATGGTCAGGTCCTTATATTAAATTTCAAAATATTTTATTTGATAATTAATCTGTATATTCCCATAAGTGAGTTATTAATATTCACGAAAAGTAATTTAATGGCTAGGAATTGTCCTAATATATTAAATTATGATATTATATTATGATATTGTTGTCCGGTAACACTTGGTTATCTGTGTAACACAAGTCATTAAAGAAATTATTTTCTTTCTATAATTCATGAAAACTCATTATTGAGTGCATTTAAATCTATATCCCTTATTAAATTTACATAATATGTAATTTATACTCTAAAATCTCAAGATATTGTATTCCCTCATTCCCTTGGTGTTTCATGGAATAAAATCGATTGAATGAAATGTTCTTACCTCCGAATTTTAGGGCATCACACATTTTTATAATATCAGTAAGTTTGAGTAAATAATGTGTTATTTAATGGAGGTTAATCAAACATTATGGTTGTGGAATTATAACATCATGAGATTTCCATGCATAAGTATCACATATTTTTATATCAATATTCAATACATTTCATAAATAAATTCATGAGGACCATAATGTTATAGTGTATTTAGAGACTAGGTAAAAAATATTATTATTTAATTAAACCTCAAAATTATTACTTAATAATATATTACCCTTTTGTATACCACATAAACACACCATACAAAAAATATTCTTTAGAACCTCAGGAAGGGAAGAAAAATATAGTTTGAGATCAGATTTTGTTGTAAGGGTTAAGATAACAGATATAAATCTATGATTATATTAATAAATAATATCAAAACAAGGTTATGATATCACAAAAAAGAACAGACAATGTACATACCCATCATTTCATTAATAAAAAATATGATTTTTTGAAAATAAAATCATTCTAATTTTCTTTATTCATAATAGTGTCAACTAATCATAATAAACTAACTATAAGATCATGTACTTAATGTGTGTCACCGTACTAGGTATAGAAACCATTTCACTTGACATGGATAACTACCAATACCAAAAAACATATTGGATTTGGCCTTATCACTTTCTTCCCCTTATAGATCAAGTCCATCGACCAATTTTGCATTGTGGATCATACCCATTGACTATTTTATCATTTTTATCTCATTAGGTATAAATTTATAGCCAATTAATTGGAATGAGAAAAAGGATCCATTGATGAAATAAATAAAATCATAAATTTGTGTGCCATATGGTCATTAAACATTCATCATATTTGAACCCATGAAACAAAATTGGTTATAAATGATTTTCTTAATATCATAACCCATTGAAATAGAATTTTTCCATAAAACAATCACGATCATAATAATAAATAAATAAAATAAATAATAATAACTTCATACTTGGATCACATCCCTTGATAATATGGAATAACATCACAATATTTCATCATAGAATGAAAATGATTATGCAAAATAACTTTGAGAATTTCTTGAGGAAAATACCCCTTCTACATTGAAATTATCCTTTTAAAACTACATAATAATAAAACAATTTCCAAAACAAATTTCATTAAAAATAAAATTTTGATTATATATAGGAAGCATTAAATATTTTTTCATTCATGATGGTAAAAAATTCTGTTTATATAATGCATTATTAAAAACAAAGATACCATTCACACCTTCAATAAAAAGTATAAATAACCTTATTTAAAATTTAGAAGGAATATAAATTTTAAAAAAAATGTTTAAAAAGAAAATATTCCATTAAAATTAGTTTTAGAGGTCATCTTGAAAATTTCTTGGAATAATTTTACAAAAACATTGATATTCAAGAAAATTGATTTTTGGATAAAGAGAAAAATAAATTCATTTTACATTTAAAATATCATGTATACCTCCTATGTATATGAATATAGAAAAAATAAAAAAACATGTAATTTTAGTAAATTACTATAATATAATAAAGTTAACTCATTTTTTAAGATATTGATAATAATATTTCATCATCGAAATCATAAACATAAACAATCGTGAGAAATAATAAGACTCTAACATAACACCCTTAACTTATTAGAAAATTTGAATCAGAAACACCATAAATGAAAAAAGATTATATAGATATTTAAATAACTATAATTCTTATAATATTAATAAAAAATATATTCATTGGTAGTATATAAACAACATAAAAGAAAAAAATAATGAATATTGAATGTTTCTCAAAAATATCAAAGTGATATTACAAATCCCTTACCATATTTTTATCTTTTCATTCACATGACCCATTATTGAAAAATATCAAATGTAAATTTCAATATCATTTTGATAATTATTTTAATCATTTAACATGTCAAAGGGAAATTATATAAAATGTAGAAAATAAATTTATGGTGAATATGTCATAT
This sequence comes from Viscum album, assembly GCA_963277665.1. Classification (NCBI taxonomy): domain Eukaryota; kingdom Viridiplantae; phylum Streptophyta; class Magnoliopsida; order Santalales; family Viscaceae; genus Viscum; species Viscum album. Next base: position 1,873,589,227 of record OY728159.1, read on the forward strand.
GTCAATCAGAAATAAAATAGTAAATAGAAATTCCCTACATTAGGTATTAAGATCTTTTATACTCCTTTGAACCGAATGTAAAATAAATATATATTTATTATAAATCAATTTTAGAACCACAATAATCTATATAATACAATATATATTTACTTATTACCTTGTTTTAACTATTTATTAACAATTCATTATTAAAGTCGTGTTTGGGTTGAAAACCACTTTATTTTTCAAGTATGTTTTGGTACTATATGTGCTTTTAATATGATAATGGTTCCATCATATAAAAAAATTTAAAAATTAAAAAAGTAACATACATTTGATATATATTTATTTATATTTTTACATAAATATTAAATATTTAAAATGAATTACAATGTTCATGGAGATGATAGGTCGTATGAATGAATTAATGATGTTTCTATTTTATCAACAGAATAAATGAATGAAAGGTAAGTAATATTTTAAAATTATACGACAATTATTATGTAATTAATATCACATATAGTAACTAAATGTATCCTTATTAAATTCCATGTAATGTTTAAGTTGAAAATGAATCAAATCACTTCATGAGGTGGTAGTCCACCGAACACATTATCGACATCATTAGATTGCCAAGGAATTTAAATCATTAAAGAATATATTATATTATAATTAAAAACTATAATAATTTCACATATATAAAATATACACATTAACTCATTCTTTAAAACAATATTTGATATTTGGTGATAGAAAATGAATTACATCGGTCCGCGAGACACCATGTCTCCTTACACATGATTGATGGGTTCCTTTCCCATTTGAACGAAGAAGCTGAAAACATATGTTATCAAATTAACCATATATAATTTCATTATATTTTAAAAACATAATTTAAAAATTAGGATTAATTGAAGAAAATTTTTTGGTAATAGAGAAAATATAATTCCAACGCAATGTTAATAAAGATATGTCTTCTTCGAAGAAATACCTTAGGTTAGTATAGAAGGACTTATTATGGGATTTCATAATAAATCTAAGGAATAATTGAAATTATTAGAGAACTAAGGAATGTGTTTCATGAAATATTTTATTATGCAAATAGGATATTCTTTCTGAAGAGTATATGAGAGGGTCTGACCATTTATAAGTTGGGAAAAATTAATATTGAAACTATTTAGAAATTTCCAAAGAGAATCTAAAATGATATTGTAATTCCCAATAAATAAATTCAAATGACCATATATTATAAATTTTAATATTATAAGGATAAAATGGTAACATAAATTACTATTTATACATGTTTTATTAAAATTAGAATCCTTATCATTTTAGTTTAACCCCATAGTTAACTTATTTTATCCTTAATAGTGGTAAATAAATTTTAATGTTTTCACTATTATTTTTGGACAAAAATTAAGGTGAAATTGTGATATAATATTAATTAATACTATTAAAATTATTCAATCTATTTTTCAAAATTCATTTTATAAGAGTATAAAAAATGAATTTGGAATTATACATATAGATACTATGAAAAAGCGTTCATCCAAATAAAAAGTTCTAAAAAGATTAAAAAGATTTTATTAATAAAATCATCATGTCAATGATTAAAATTCCATAAATTATATTTATAATATTATATTTTAATTAATATTTTGTTTAAATCATATTAAAAAAATATGATGTTTTTAAATGCATTAAATGAAATGAATATTATTGATAAAAACTAGTATTTTTCACTATTCACTGAAAAATCATATTTTAAGAAAATTTTCTAAAATTCCCTATAAAAAATCTGAACATGATGATTAAAAAAATTTACGTAATTATATAAAATATATTTTCAAAAATTAGAAAAGTTAGTTTTGAATCATGTGTGAAAAATGGAACAATATGGGTTTTTATACAGTTTTTATGCATTAAATTGAATACATTTATATCTTATACATAAAAACAGTATAAATGAATGTTAAAAATAATTATTGATTAAATGGTATATTAGATTAATTATAATAAGTAATCATAAGTAATTTATATAATTTTTTCTTTCAAATTTATAAGTTGCATTTCTTCTCATAATAATAAATCATTTAGAAAATATTATCACTATTTTCACATACATTTTATTTTCATTTATAATTAGCTAGTACGAATGAATTAATATTAAATATATTTTTAAATGAATTATATTAAAATTTAATTAAACATATTCATAAATTCTATGTCAATGGACAATAGATACCCATCACATTATATAATAATATTTTAACAATATTTCATGTTTCATTTCTTCTCAGTGGTGCATATAACATGAGAAATCACAGAAATTAATTTTTTTAAACAGTATTTCTTTAAATAATTGTGTGACACATTCTCCATTAATTATAATTATTAATTACCTCTCAATTACATCACTCAAATAAAAAAATTAAAGATACTTCTACCTCTTTATATCCTCGTGTTCCTATTTAGCTTCCGTAAGCTGGTGGTTTCAAAACAATGCATTGAATATAAGGTTGGTATTGATTCACAAAACATTATCTATATGATCTATATTATCTACCATATTCTCCTCAAATGAATAATCTATCTAAATTTTTATAACTTGTTATTTCAGTAAATGCGTAGGGTAATGTATGTACTTCTTTAGGAGATATACATACAATAGATCGTTAACTTGAGAGAGGTTTGGTGGTTGCATCACGCAATAAGAAACTATCCCTACTCGATTGATAATATATCAAGGGATAATATACCATTATATTTTCTATCATTTCATACAAAATTTCAAAATTTTATTAATTTATAAATTTAAGTAACACCTTTTTGCCAAAATCCAATTACAAATCATGCCTATTATTTTTAGAAAAACTTTTTTGTTGACTCTGTGTTTACCTTTTATGCTACTAGATGGCTCAAAACATCATAAACATTTCTTCTTATAGATTTCGAACTAATAGATTTATTTCTCAAACATCATTCTTGAATGCTTCATCTTTAGTTATCTCTCATTATAGTTATTTTTTAGGATCCATCTTAACGATCATGTTAAATCTGTTGTTGTATGAAATTCAGACTAGAGGATGGTGTTGATCGAACCCCCTTTGAAATTCAAAGAATAAAATTCCATCATATCATAGAGGGTTTTTTTTTCTCCCAAAAATATAAATAATATAAATATGATTTGTAGTTTTGAAATACATCTATGAATGAAGGTATTTATAAATTATTTGCACGAAAATTGATGTAAAACATAGATCTAGAAGAGAAAAAATTGAATATATGACTCCATAAAAAATTATCGCTTCATTAATTCATATATAAGAATGTTGATATAGTGAAAAATATACACTTATAACAATAATTATTGATGTCTTTATAAGTATATTTATTAAAACCCATATAGTAATACGCCCTTTAGGCTTTTTCTAGAGTCAAAGGATAAAATCAATATTAATTTTTACAATTTCTATTCTAGTATGGGTCATGATTGTAACATAAAATTAGAATTTTTTGTATTATCATTTACTTTATATCATAACATGAACCAAGATACGTAATCATTAATACCACCCTTCATTGTTTCATATAATAAACACTCATTTAAATCTCTAGACATTTTTGTACATCCAGGATGAAGAAAGAATGACATATTATGACCACCAACAAATAGCTCATTCTTTAAAGATGGTAATGTTGTAACACATACACAAGTATATAAACTTATGATTCCATCATAGTAAATGTTTGGTTTAGGAACATTTCTCGCCTTGTTTTATATATTTAAAACTTCTTTATGTACCACATAAATCTTCTCTTTGATGGATGTTTGACCACTCATTTGGTAAAAATATGATTTCTAGCTGTCCAAAAAGATTCCAAAATACAACCATTACAAATCCATAAATATTTTACATTTTAATCATAATAATAAATAAGATAATAATATTATTTCAACCCAATGTTTTTTCTTACTTTTTTTTCTACTGTTGGTAATGTATTGAGATGTGATAATGATTAATTTTTTCCAAAAATTTTTAATAGAACATATTCAAATCCTTCTATGTGAAGATACTATTTAAAAATTTCTGTTAGAATATATATAACATTTATCCATTATGTTAATTCTTCGATATTTTTAATTCATTAATTACCACAGCTAATTTTAATTTATGAGTGGGTAAATTTTTCCAATGAACCGTTAATTATCATGAGGCATATGATATAATAAATTTCTTTTTTAAAACCCATGGATTTCTCTACATTAAAAACATATTACCAAAAAACCATAATAATTATATATCACGTAATTTATACTAACCTAGAAAACACATAATAGATTCATAAGAATTCCCCCACATCAATATTTAGTTTGGGGTTCAAGCCCCATAGTATTTCCAGATGTGACAGTTTTTCCTTTTTTTGTAAATAATATTAATTTAATACTTATAATGTCCTTCAAGAATCGATGAAAACACATAAAAATTACCTTAACCCTCAATATAAATATAATACATGACGATTATTAGTAACATTAATCATAATAAAATAACATTCATCCACATATAATACGACATGTTCAATATAAGAGTTACATATACCTTATTCCAATAAGACACCTAAAAAATATAAATAATCTAATTAATATCCAAAACATATAACCAAAAAGGGTTTCCAAAAACTATATACATGTGATGAAGCATAATCTCATATACCCACGATGGTGTCCCTAACACTTGAGTTAATCATACATGAATACATATAGGCTTCAAAAATGAACAAAATCTATAGATGTTACATGATTCTTATACCCGAAATCAAATTTATAAAATACTTCAACATCATAATTCTTGGTCACAAATATATAATTCCTCAATAATTATAATTAATTATTAAAACATTAACTTGGATTCAATAATTTATTCCTTAATAGATATTTCATATCATATTCTATTTTTAGTATCTTAGTCATAAATGAAAAAATATTCCTTCATTCATCCTTTTTATCATATTCTTCAGTTTTCCCTCATGGATATCAATTTTAATTATTCATATACATGCAACTTTTAAGATATTCAACCACTGATAATTCCATAGAAAAACCATTATTCTCATCCATCTTTTAACTGAACATTTCATTTTTCCATTGAAATTACTTAATCTATTCCCTACTTATCCAAAAAAAACATATTCATGTCCCTTTGAGATATTCCCATGAGTTAATATTTCCACATTACTAATATATAGTAAACTAAATGTTCTTTCTTCCATGTACATCACCACCTAATATCTCATATAACTTTATAATTCTATTATTCATTGATTCTAAGAGTTGGTTTAGTTTTACATTATTAAAATATATTAAGATAAGTTATTATTCCAAATCAAAAAAATATTTCCCTATAGTGATTACCCATTTTTGTTTCTCATCAACACATTTTCTATTATAGCCAATGATAAATGAGATTATTATGGTTCTTCCTTTGACTAAAACCAATAATCAGAGTGTGAGAAAAAAAAATCATAGTTATAAAACCACATAATCATAAAAATGACTAATAGTCTGTATATATCATGAAACATTATTTCTAATATATGATAACTTCAGTTTAATCAATTCTGTTCAAGGCCTTGATCTATTCAATTACATCATGATGGTTCATAATGTATTTTTTAATTTCCAATGAATATACAATGGGAGTGTTAAACTAACTGTGTAACAAATCCCATAGTCGTTCACAAGGTGACAATCTAGTCAAATCCTAATTCACCATTTTTAGTGTTATTACACATCGATATATCTATTATACATCCACATCCACATGTAGTATTCATACATGAATGATATTTCATCGAAACCACTAGCTCTAACATTTACCGAAATTCATGGACATATTCATAAATTATGAATTATATATAGATTTCTTATTTTTTTCCCACTAATGTTCTCTCGTCCAAGTTTCAAAGGTAAACAATACCTTTTATTGGTACAAACTATAATGACCCAATATTTAGATAAATTAATATCACATCTTTTTCGATGAATATTCTATGCATTTCAAAAATATATACCTATGGACTATAATGATATATTGTCTCTAAAGACTAGTTGAACAATATTCTTATTTAATGAATTATATAAAATATATCCTGCAAATGTCATACACATTTTTTACTCTTAATAAACATGAGGTACTTAATACCTTTCATCATATCCAGGGAAAAGGAAACATAATAAAGGCAATGCTCAGATGCTCAATTAGAGGAAACCTGGGATATATAATTCTATTATCATATGAAACCATATAATTAAATTAATTGTATAAGATCATGAAAATAATATAAAAAGATCATACCTACCCCATTTTTAATCATAAACATGAAACATGAAATATAAGATTATCATTCAAAAATACCTGGTTCATAAGATAATGAAATAATAAAAAATCATAAACCATAATCACATTTAATAAATGTAGGGCACCATCATATGTATACAAATTGTTTTATTTTTTGAGTTTAAATATGAAGATCATCAAAAATTGTTTATTTGTCCACATTACCTTTTTCACATTTTGGATCAATTTTATCAAAGAGTTTCCTATTATTCAGCAAGATCTTCAACTTGTTTAACATTTTTATGTCATTATTTTTATTAATTTTTCCAAATAATTGGAATTGAATATATTTACAACATTTAATTTGATGAAAATAATACATATGTATTCAGTAAGATCTTAAAACTATCTTCATATAATAACACATGAAAATAAATGTATTTCATAAAAATTTAATCATATCATAAACTATTGAAATTGAATGATTTTCATAAATAAATATCATCATAATCGTAAACCATTCTAGGAATTAATAAAAAACATTATACAAGGATTATATCCCCATCAAATCATGAGTAATATCCATGTATTTAATGTAATATATCAAAAATTAATTTTAATGATCATGTGGAACATTTCATGAGGAAAATTTCATTACTAATTTAAAAGTATCATTTTAGAAGTAAAAAATTATAAATTATTTTTCAAATTTTTTTCTCTAAAAAAAATTGAAACATAGAATAAAATATTTAAGTCATTGATCGGCCGTGATGGAAAAAAATTTCATTCATGCCATTAATATTTAAAAACGTTGATACAGTTCATATTTTTAGTAAAAATTAAAAAAGGAATCACTCAGGAAATTACAGTAAGTTTAATTTGAAACCATATTGTATAAAAATAATTCATAGGAAACTTTTTTTTTAAATAACAGTAATTTATTTTTTAATTTTTTTATAAAACATGGTTTCGGTAGAAAAATTGTTCTCATCCAAAGAGATAAATAATTCCAATTTTATATAATAAAATTCTTATCAACTATTGATTACATAAAGAGATGGAAAAGACAAGAAGATAGACATTTTATACAGACAACAAAAGGATAATAAAATTCATCATTTTTATGGGATTATGATTATATTATTTGATCATTAGAAGAAAAATCATAGCCAATCATGATAATTATTGAGATTGTAACCGAAAACCCTTGCAACTTTTGTATATTATGGATCATAATCCTTAAGAAAGAAATAACATTAAATGGATATGTAAATATTCAAAAATAAAAATAACAATCATAATATACATCAATTGGTATTGTATAAACCACATAACAGAATCTAGTGGTGAATACAACATGATTCAAAATTCTGAAAGTGACATGAGAAATACCTAATATATCTCATTTATTTTAAATCGTATAAAAACAAAAAAAAATTAAAAATAATATAATTAAAATAGTCATATTAATTATATAACATGTCAAAGATGAAAGTATACACCCCAAAAACGAGATTTGTGGTTAATATAGAAAATGCATCCCACAAATAAAAGAGATATTAGAAACCTATTTCCTTAGGTATTTAATTCTTTTTTAATCATTTGGAAATCATTTTAAATAAATATAGGTTTATTATAATTCTATTAAAGATCCATATGAACATATAATTATACATTTTATGACTTAATTATTATATTTTATGAGCCGTTTATTATCAATTCCTTGTTAGAATCACGTTTCGATTAATAAATGGTTTGCTTTTCATGTATGTTTTATTTTTTTATTCTTGGACTGGTTATTTTGACCATAGAGGAATAATATCCATAATATTAAAAATGATATAAATTTAATATTTATTAATCATATATGTTTATTTATTTATAAATATATTTTGATGATAGAAATGAATTGCATTGTTCTTGGAAACTACAGATCGTTTATATGAATTAATGATGTTAACATTTTATCAATTAATAAAATGAATGTATGGTCAACATAAATTAATGAGTATATAATATTTTTTATATCATATATATCACATATATTATATAAAATTATCATTATTTCCATCCCTGTGATCGTCAAGGGAAAATTATATCACATCACTTTGTGAGGCTGTTTTCTTTTCTATAGATGAGTGTTGTTATCATATTTTATAGAATTTAATGTATTGATTTATTTGTGATTATAAAACCATATTAGTATAATAACATCACAAATATCATATATATACATTAAATCCATAATTAAATACATTGTTGAGAGGTGGTGATGGAAAATAAGTTTTATTAGTTAGTGAGATGGTGGTACGCCATACAATTGATTGATTGTTTAGTTTCCCATTTTATAGAAGATTATTAGAACATTGGTTATTAAATGAAAGTAAAAAACTCAGTATGTTGTATCTAATTATATTATAATAAAAAATTATTATTTCATAGTTTAGGAATAATAAATGAAATAAAAATTTTTAGTGAAGAATAATACATATTCTTTGAACAGCATTAATAATACGCCAAAAAATTCTTCATTGAAGGGTTTACTAAAAAATAATCAATCTACAATTTTGGGAGAAAAATTTTTATTTTTGGAATTTCATTTATGAGCCAATTTTTTGGGATTTTTGATGATAAAAGGAGAGGGGGTTCCCTTATATAAGTGGGGAATGGAACCCACATTGAAACTACATGGAAATTTCCCTAGAGAATCCATAATAATTGAGTAATTCCAAGGAATAACGATTAAAAATTATAATATATTAGGAATATAAAGATTATATGGATTAAATATTTCTATTAAATAGGGTTTATTTATGTTTTATTTTCTAACAATTCTTTATCATTTTTTTAACCCCTCAGTAATATTGTATAAAACATATATGGGGAAATTAATTTTTACTAATTTTTAAAAAAATGTTTCAATAAAATATTATTAAATTATTATAAAATATTATTTATTATAATTGACAATAATAAATCAATTTTAAAAAAATTAATTCAAATAAAAAAAAAATTTGAATTACAAATACTACATATATATCTGGAAAATATATTATCTTCAAAAGAAAAAGTACTCATAAGTATAATATTTATTTATAAAGAAATTCAAAATGATATAGAATAAAATGGAATAAATTTAATTAATAATAATATTTTTGAACTCAAAATTTCATTTAAAAACAATTCCATGCTATGTTTCTCTTTTTAAATTCTTTAAATAAAATTCTTAATAAAAAAAATTAGTATCGACAAAAAACATGTTTTATATAAATAATAAAATATTAACTATCGTATAATTTTAAAATTACTATTTAAAAATTTAATTTCTTTTTATGAAATAATGTTTTTAATATTGGAAAAAAGTTATTCAAAAATAATTTCATGAATCTCATCAAAAATATTTTTTACAAAAATAATGTTTTAAAACGTAAAATTGGATCTATTATTATCGCATACCTAGAAGATGCATAATATAAAAGACAAAACAGTTGACTGGATATAAAATATAATATTTTGAATAAATCCATTCCAAAGATTTATTTATTTAATTTATTGTTAAGAAATTAATTTCTGTTCATAGAAAGAGCTTTCTAGAAAAATATTTCCTTCATTTTTAATTAGTTTTTATTTAATTTTATAATTAAGTGGTGACCAAATAATTCATTTTATAAATATTCTAAAACTATTTATTTTAATAATTTAAATAATCGTATTCATTCCATCAATTCCAATGGATAGGAGAAAATTATATTATTAAATAATAATATTTTAATTGCTTGTTTTGTTTGTTTTACACTACGTGATGAATATATCATATGTTTTAATAAAAATTTAATTTATTTTTAAAGTATGTTACATAAAATTTAGGGATTTTATAGGAATATTTCCATTATAAAAATTAATATGTGGATCCCAATTGAGAGTTTCATTACTTAACATTTTACCACATGTCTTCTAAATTATAGTAACCACATATTTAATGGGGACACCCTATAAATTCACCACTTCAGACCAACCCCCCCCCCCCCCCACCCGAGTTTCATAAACATTGGATTAAAAAGATATCATTGAGTAAGTGATCTAATAAATTTCAACATATTTCATCCTATATAGGGTTCCTTATATTAAAAAATCATTGGGTATAAGAACAATGGAGAACTGAACCTCACATATTGGAGGAAGACCATAAAATTATATAAGAAGCACATCAGAATTATCCCTTATAATGGAAATTTCATTAGGGGTAATCTATTTCAAAGTTTCAATTAGACGATATTGATACATTTTATGGTAATTAAATAATAATAATGTTTGACATGATGATACCAATGTGTATTCATCCTCCTCCATACACATGTATAGGATCAGAATGTGATTTCTGAAACAAGGGGTTACTACATTTTCTTGGGAATTTATGTTACATCTATACAAGGAAAGAAAATAATTAAATTTATTTTAACAAAATTATAATAAAGGGAGTATCACAGTGTTAAATGTGAATTTCATCAAACAAAAATTTTCATATGATAATTTATATAATTTGGTAGATATAATTTCTCAATTTCCATTATCATATATAACACCACTACAATATTTTGAGGTTCTATTTGAATAGTTTACTAAACATGAGTGATATGAAAAAATTAATATATTAATAATCAATTTTTATATATTATAAACATAAAGTAAAAATGATAATACCTATCAACACATCATTTTTGGGATACACCTCAATAGTTTTGATGCAATAATAATGAAATTTATCTCTAGGAAATTGATAGTTTTTTTCTTATTTATTTTCAATAAATCATTTCATAGAGAATTGATTTTTATAGTTTCCTTATTCCAAATAGTTGAAACATTGAAAAATAGGTGGATGATTTATTGTATCATTCCTTTCATTTAACACATTTGTGGGTTTCTCATATCGGTAATATCTTGTATATTTCCCTTTTTCCCAGACCTAAATAATTTCCATATCCCCATCAGAATGTTTCTATGATGCTTCTTCCAAAACTATTAACAACTTGGATGTCATAATTTCATACTACCATGATACTTCGACCTTATAATTCTTTATTTAAAATCCATTCACTAATTTTTATATCCACATCCATGAGAACATAGAGATTATTTTATATGTATTTTATATTTGATGGAACATCGGACAATTTTTTCATAGATACCAATGTTCATAATCAATATAGATTTTCATAGACTCGAATTTAACCCACTTATGTAGTAGCCAACTTACATTTTTAGATAAGTGAAAATAGTTGAGGTGTAAGATGAAATCCTTGTGAATTTGATGTCATTAAATATTATGTTTTCATATTCATTTTGCTTAATGGAAAGAAAAACCATATCCATAATATTGTGAAAATTACTTCAGGATTTATTTATGATGTACTGGGTGGGGGAAGGTTCTACTTGGCTTCATGGGACAAAATTATTTGGGGTATCTATGATGTGGTATTACGCTTTTAAATAATTGGGAAACTATATACATCATATAGGGTAATATGGAATTGGAATTCATGGAGAATATATTCTTTTGGTAATTTTCATTGGTTTAAAATATGAAAAATGCACAACTAACTTTGGGTGAAAATTATTGAAAACATGGGATCCAATTGGGCGACACCTACCTGCTATTTGGTATCACTATAGTAGGATAGTGGGGGATGACACTATTACCTTTTGGAATGACAACTGGGTTGGTCGTGTCCTCAACTTTCTAGGATTCCCAATTTCAAATATTTCATTTTTTCAAGAAAGCTAATTTATTGGGTTCATAAAAATGATTATTAAACACTATCAACTAGAGATCTTTAAAATTATTATTTTCAACTTCGATCAGACTTGACATATATTTGCAGGTTATTCCATGCATTTTTTCAGGATAAAGGCATATCGATAACGATTTCATTCTTCCCCCTCCCATGATTCATGGGCTATGTCTTTCTAGTGAAATGAAATCCCATAAAAACACAATTTCATAGTTTAGAGTTTGGGAAAACATTATCTTCCAACTGACGATGGGGTGCAGTGAAAGGGAATCTCTATTTATTCTAAATGAACTTTTTTCTACATCCCACAAGAATAATTTTTTTCATATTTTTTTCACGGGATAGTGGGCCTCTGTGATTTGGAGTTACTTCTACAATTTCAAAGGTGGAATGCTATAGGATAATTCCAGCGTTAACATCCTCCTCACATGGTTTCACATAACAACAGAAAACCCACATGAAAAGAAACCATGACCTTGTTTTTTTGTTGTCTGATGGAACATATGGAATTCATGTAATAAGGAAAATCATAAATATAGAGTGATGTCATTTAGGGACATGGAGATCCGTGTGAGTTCTATGGTGGCTAAACTTGGTCTTCCATCCAAAAAATGGGAACACTCCCCTTCCAACTATGCCCTCATCCCGAATAACATTTTTATCCAAGGCCCACAACTACATAGAAATATTGTGAGATAGAACCCCCCATACAAGGGTATAAATATTATCATTGATGGATCATATTGGAATGGTGTTATGTGGGGAGGTTGTGATTTGTAATCATGCAGGTTTTCTCATGCTGGCCTTCGGTTCATTCATTGAACAAGGATACTTCTTCATGGAATAATCTGAAAAGTTATTCAGGGGCCTTGATAACATCCATTCTCATGGTATACCACTATCTTGGGTGGATAAAGACTCTATTAAATTATATAACGCCATCCAAAATTAGAATATCACCCCATGGTAAATCACTTATCTCATCCACAAATGAAAAGGATGGCTATGCAGTCACAATGAAATGTCACATTAATGGTGATATAGAAATATGTTGGTTGTCTTTTTTTCCATCTGGACAATCCTGTCTAGCACATGCTCTTTTTTTACTTCCCCTTTATCCCTTCCCACGGAGTGTATTAGCCAAGTAATATGTTATGTGCATGGTTCTCAATACATAATACAACATTAACATGTAGGGATCTAACATTCTATTAATAAAAATTTGTCAATGATGGTTGGATGGAAAAACCCTATCCAAATTATGTTGGATATTGTGAGGAAATTATTTTTCTAATAATATTTTTCAAAATATTTCTGCTCCATCCCTTATAACTCCCACCTAGGCACCGGGTTCTTAATTCAACATCTACCATTGAACAGCTTCTCCCACTATATAGAATGCATCAAGTCCAACATTACCCTTTGGATAATATTTAATGGAATATAATATTTTATCAATGGTCTTGATTTATTGTTCAATGGCCAATGAATTATAAGTTCCACAAAAAATATGGGGCCTTTATGACATAAAGATATATTATGAAACCTTTCCTTCCTTATGAGGATTTGGGAGTTTATAATGATTCATATTTTTTTTCAAAAATTCAGTTAATTGAAATAGTATTTTCATGTTTTTGGTGACTCCTACATCAATTTGGTTGGGCATCTCATTTGGGAATTAATAGCATTCCCACTCACATTGGTTATGGAATTATTTTCTCTTATTTCTGAACACTGCATATAATACAAGGAAAAATAGGTATTATAGTTTTTAAATTTTTGAATCACATAAAATTGAATATGTAGAAATTTATAGGATAAGTAATAAATCACACATATTCCATAACCTATGAATTTCATGGTTTAAATATATGTTATCCGTGATGTATTTCCTAAAATTGAATACTATGGGAATTTTTGTTCCCTTCAGAGTATTTTGATCAGATCTTCTAAATTTTCAAAATAATATATCTTTGGAGTTCCAACTATGTGTTATTCAATCACATGGTGATGATAGAGTCAGATCCCAACAGTCTAATTTAAGGGTTAGAAATCAATGGAAATATGTTCCACAACCACCTCTACTTTTAGTATCCAGATAGATATATATTTTATTTTAACTAATTTTTTCTATAACATAACAAAAAATTTGGAAGTTATATATGATTCATCTAACCCCAAAGGATTTTAATAGTGTTTTCAAACCATAATACATAAATATAACACGAAATTACTCTTATTACAGCTATGAGAACCCATATTTTAATACATAATAATTAATTCTTTATTACAAAAAAACACACATCATAATACATTACAAGATCATGAGTTATACATTCACTAGGAAATTAGTTATGTAGAACAATAAGTTCAAACATTAGTACAAACAATTTTTTTGTAAACTCCACAACATTATTCTTAAATTCCATTTGTCATCTAAAACACTATGGGATAACCTGAGGATGTACAAAATAAATGTGTGATAAATAAATACGAATAAGGTAATAATAAAATAATAACATGATGAATGTAATATATGTTACTCGAGAAGTGTATCACGGAGAATAAAATGTGGTAGAATTGTAAACATGAATATCAAAGCATTATATTAGATGTTCACATTATAGAAACATTTGGAATGTGTTAATTACATAAAACATTACATCATAAGTATAAATCACAGATATCTACTAAGAAAAAATAGAATGGTGTCATTCAAGTAACCTTTCATACACTTTAAATAGAGTCTCATGCGATAAAAACATTACCCAGTTCATCGGATGGTGACATAATTCTAGGCCCTCATCACACATACATATCATTTTCATGTATTAGTGCACCATGTATATCATACTACATATGAAATTGTTTTATCACTTTTAACTTAATGGTTTAAGAGTTTGGGTTATTTTAATATATGACCCCAACAAATAAATTATAGTTATGTCGAATGAACTTCAATGGTAATGAGTATAGTAATTTACTATCCAGTTATTTGGCATGGGAAATTATAGGAGAGGTTTGGTAGCATAAATGGTGTACATAGAGTTTTCTGAAAGGGGTGAATGAGAGTTTATGGTGGTATCTAGGTACATGGTCATTATAAGTATTGAAAAGGGATGGGTAAAAACACATTACAAAATGGCACATTAAAAATGAAAATGGATTGGAGTAAAGAATATAATTGAAATAAAATGTAGAGCAGATAGTCCATTATATCATAAATATAACTACTTAGGTAATGGTTTCCATGATAAGAGATACATAATCCATATTAATTATAATATAAATTTAATTTTAATGTAATATTGATAAATACTTGATAACATAAACTATTTTTAATCAAAATTGTTAATACAAAGAAGGTTCTTGAATTAAAAAATAGATGAAGAGATCCCTTTCTGTGATTGGGATCTTAAAAAAAGAGGAGATTATTAAGATAATGGGAACACCATGTGATAGATATATAGAGTAAAATTTAGTGTTAATTTTTGATAAATGGAATTTATGTAAAGAAAATGTAAGGTTGGGTGGGTTTTTATAGAAATGGAGAGGGGGATTTGTTATTAATTTCTAAAGTTAGGACTCTTATACTGTATGATATAATAATCAAACACACAGACCATACCATGGTTTCTATTACCTCATGATATTTTCAAAAATATTTCTATTTAAATTATTTTAATTATTCAATAGATTTCATTTCCCACAACCATGAGTTACAAAAAACCACAAAAGAAGATAAGTATAATATAACCATAATAATTTATCTATAAAATTGAATGGAAAATATTAATAACTAATTTGTGAAATAAAAATAATCATATAATATAATGTAAATGTATTTTTTTGTTCATATATAAAAATCAATCAATTTTTTTAAAATATTACCTTTTAAAAAAAACACATTTTCTTCAAAATTTAGTTTTATTTATTTTATATTAATTTTTTGAAGTGGATGAATATAAATTTTATAAAGATAATGTCATTTTTACTTTCATAATAACAATATTATATTAAAACTATATTTTTAAAATTTAATGAATACTTTTAATTTTTAAAGAGTATTGATAATACTGATTTTATTGGGAATTGTATTTTCAATATAAGGTAGAATTATGGTTTAGATTTCATTTATGAATTTTTATTATTTATTTTTAATTCTAAATAATACATTTATTCTTTTATAAAATGATTTTATACATAAAATAAAATAAATTTTTATTGTATTAATTAAATTATACCTTTAAAACCTAAGGGCCAAAATAATGTTGTTTAATAGAAACATGTAAATGAAAGTGGCTAAAGAAATATTTAAAAAAATGAATGTTACAAAACGTCACTTTCATTGTCTTTAATGTCCGTTATGTGTCCACATGGGGACAAATTTAATTATGAGGCCATATGTTTATTCATATTTAACTTGATAATCATATTTTCCAGATATAAAATTAGTTTTGACAATTTGAGTCACAAAAATTTAATTTTATTTATTTATAATATTTTGTTTATAAAATATAAACATATCACTAGAATGATTTCAATAATACTTCATTTTTTATATTGGGATAAAAAAGAATATATATTTGACTAAAAATATTATTCTCAAGTCTATAATATTTATTTTTGTATGTTAATTTAATTCGAAAATTTAGTGAAAAAATAAGTATATTAAATAATTACAGAACACATATATTGTAATTATTTTATCAATAGGAATACCAAATAAATGTAACAAAAAATATTTAAATAAATATGATTTTAGATAATTAATGTGATTAACTACTTTTTAAGATTTAATTAACCTATTAGGGATAGGGAATTTTATTATGGTTGAATTTAACTTTATATATTGATATTTTTTAAAAGTACAAGTAATGAGTAGTGTTAAAATTGACAATGACATTATATCAAAAGATTTTTTTTATATTATATGAAATTAATATAACGTATTTAAAAATATCAAAAAATTATAATATGATTTAAATTGTTATGAATTGTATATTTATTATTTAGTTTAAATCACTGATGTAAAATTTAGGAACATTTTATTAATGAAAAACATTCTACCGAGATAAAACCAAAATATATTAATTAAGGATTAATAAAAATGATAAGGTTTAAAATTATAAAAAAACATTTATAAAGTCTATTGGTTTATGATATTAAAACCACATCTCTTATTATCATTGAATACATTTTCATTTTGATGTATTTTTAATGATATTTAATTTACTATAAAATAATATTTATAGAGATTGAAAAAGTGTCACTCACATCAATTATAAAAGAGATCCTCCTCCCACACTTCATCACACCACATTGAAAATTTCATCTCAGAAATACCCAACAAATTTCCCATGTAAACTTACCTAGACACATTCTATAGGTTTTGATCTTCTCAACAGATATCCCCTAGTGTCCCTAATAATAGATCTAAATAGTACATATATTACCATAATATTAATTTTCAAATGATGGAAGTTTATGCTATGTAGATGAATTGGGTCTTATGTGACAAAACATGTAAAAGAAAAAGAATTATGTCAAATCTTAAAAAAGAGTAATAATGAAATATTATTAACAAATTAGTGGTAATATACTCATATATGATATCATGAATATAATCATGTTTCTCTAAAAAGATAATAACATTATTTAATCCACTATACAATATTTTTTGAAATTTTTGAATGAAATCTGGCCTAATGTAAGGGATAATTTCACAATCTCATTATTTTATGGTATTGATTATATATAATAATTTAATAAGGAATATTTATCATCCATGTGCATGTTTCCTAAAAAGGTATTACAAAATATTTTCTAAATTATTTTACAATTTTCTTAATGTCATATTTACCAATCTGATACTTTTTACTAAATTGTTTGAAATGAATCCTTTTTCATTTTTCTAATGATGTGCTTTTTGACTTTTTTATGAAAAATGAATTAGAAGAGGGTTTTTTAAAATTATATGATTGTTAACACGCTCCATGTGAACATAAAAAAATTAAAAACGTAGAAACACCTGAATACATGTATTGTTTTTCCTGAAAAATAAATGGAAGTATTAGATAGGTGAGACCTGTAGATCACATGGATATTTGAGGGACTTTTGATCGCATGACCATTTCTCGGTACCACGAAGGATCCAAGACATGGCACATTACCTATAGTATGTACCGCGATGACCTTTTCCAAAACTTTTGTACTCTTGGGAATGATCCCCAAAAAATAGACTATGACATAGTGACATATGAACAAGTGTAGGGAAAACATCCCAAAATCCTTCGAAAATAAAGAAGGAGGATGTTGAAAAGTATAGACTGTGAGTGGTCATGAAGCTCAGGTTCCATATCATCTTTAGGAAGATTAAAATACATTGATGATATCCCATTAAACTCACAAGACATCAAACCCTTCATGACATAAAAGTAAGAAGATAATGGGGAAGAGGTGATCAATGTTCACATTCTCTAAAAGACATGTGGAATGCCCCTAATGACATGTAAGACATCCTTGTTCAAATACGACTAATCTGGCACCTCTCATGAATGCAAATTGGTATGTTGGCTTTCCCTCATGGATTTCCGCACACACGTCTGAGAAACATCATGATGCTCAATGGATGTATATATTGTTTTCTCAATGAAATTTGTGTGCATCCTCATATGACCTATATTGTTCACACAAAGTGCCCTTAAAAAGTGGGTAATATTCTTAGATATTAGAAATTCAAACTATTGTGACCCTTAAACATTATCATATAATAAAAACATAATAAAAAGGGAGGAGGAGATCAATGTGTTCAGTAACTGATGGGAATGCAACACGCCCCACAAGACACCACACGTCCCTAGCATCATATCTGAATTAACTCGAAAATTCCCTCTGCCTTGTCAACCTAGCTTCCTGGAAGTTCTCTTGCATGTCCAAGAAACTCCATGGTTCTCAAAGGATGACCAAATATATTTTTACATGGAATGTTCATGCACCTCCATGAAACCCATATTGGTCACACAATACATCTCAAAAAATAGAACAAATATAATTGACAGCATACATACAATCTCACGTGACTCCAGACCTTTGTCGCAGAAAACATAGGGGGTGAAAATGGAGGATCCGAGAGTTGTTCACGACCTCGAGAAGGAATGAAAAACACCTAGTGAAACCATTGGGTAGTCTCAAGAAACCCAAAGAATATTCCCCCAATGTATCATGAGTGTATTTCAATAGGAATTTAGATCATTTTAAGGCCGTCGAAAATTTCAGCAAAACATCAAGGAAGTACTTCGACACAACTAGATGATCAAACTTTTATTTAGTAATAATAAATAATTTGGTATTGGGAGCATTGATGGAAGCGGCTTGTGACTGGGGAAAAGTAGGTAATTCAATCGGAGTGGTCCACGTTAGAGACTTGAGAAGCTCTGTAGAGCCAGTCCCCATCATTGAATCTAGCCTAGACTCATGACAGAAACAACCTACAAACCAGTGAGTATCTAGGGTTCTGATGCCTATAAATTCCCCATTCCAACATGTCTAAAGGGATGGAAATTTACCACTACTACACACATCATATTCACAGACAATAGAGGATTCGAATCTTGACTACTACAGACTTCTCGGAGTGATCACACAATCTCGCATATTTCTATCAGGTAATGTACTAGTTGCTTCCAGAGTGGTCATGCCCTAGGAATAAATCACATCATGTTACTATCAATATATAATGTGAAAGACCTATAGTGGGTAATGTGAATGAAATTACACAATCCAGATGGATCATTCAGGAACAGAGTTGAAATGACACTGAACCAGACCACAGAATTCACAATACAAGGTTGAAAACCAAGACTCAAAGGGGATGACTCAAGAAGAAGACATGATCATTGGACACTATGAACATTGAGAGTGTCTTATAATTAAACACCACCTCACCAAGACATGTCACCAAAATTTTGTGACAGTCCTCCAACATACTATATGAGTCATGTGAAATACTCCATAAATTACCAAACAGAATTAATGTGGTTCACCCACGAGCATCACTTTGATAATCCTAACCCCAAGGGTATATTACCTTGGAATCACGGCATCATTTAAGTATATCACCAGAATATTATAATGGTGCCCATACATGTCAACAGAGTCACAAACATGTATATGTAGATGATAATTAGGTTTTTTTTATTACCTTCAGGGAAATCATATATGACTCCTGATGGCCTCTGGATATGTTGTCTAGATCTCACGATGTCATTTAGGGGTTTCAGCCAACACATTCAAAACCCCTCAGACTCTACCACACTAACTCTCACAACACCCACCATGTATATCCAGCAAGTTAATTTGATGGATCCCATGACATGGTTACTAGGCCACGTGATGCCCTCAAAAAAAGAAGTTCATCTCAATATGGAATCATAGGACAAGACATGCATTGTTTATCATTAGTGTGTAAGGACCACCAAATAAGGAAGTATCTATGTGTAAGCCCCAACATAAAGGAATCTATAGTGAATCAGATTCCAACCATATCTTGGATACATATGTTACCACTCATTGAGGTTCATGTTTCAAATTAATCATCCATGAACTTCCTATTCTCTAAATTCCTTACTCAATACAATGACATTGATAAATTTTTATCCATTTTTATCACAATGGGCATGGATCACATGGGCTTATGGAATCACAATGATCTTGACATATGCACTACACACCGTCCAAATGCTATACGGGAAGGCAAAGGTTGTGAACCCTTGCATAAAGGGAACTATGATTACTGTGATTCCCACCATACTCAGAATACATAGAACGCCTTATCATGGTCTTATCTCAATAATAAACCCCCAATGACGGTTCCAATGACCAAGCTCAATATCTACATTCAATGAGGTAGATCAACTACTACCCCTTGTTTCTAACATCTATCACAGCTCACATGAGCTTAGGGGGATGAAAATAACACCTCATTGAGCCTCATGAATGTACATTTAATAGGGAAATGGTCGATGAACACATTATAAAAGTGTATATTGTTGGGGTACCTCCCCAAGTATGCAAAAAAACTATGTGGGTTTTGATTCCTCTAATTACTAGGACATGCTGGATTCTACACAATGGATCAATCCTCTCTTAATATTTATCATTCCCATAGATCGAATGATATTCAAAAATCACTTGGTTAGATGTCTTTAGCATATAAGAATCCACCCATTAACAAAAAATAATTAAGAACCTCAGATACATAGAGATATATCCACTAAATAGATTCCCAAATTTTTTAATTTAATAGAGAATTAACCAATATTCATTATGTTATGGTAACTGGTCTCGTATCAAGATTAAGAAGACATGAAATAGCATATGATAAATCCTTAAGCGAGTCTCAAAGTCAGAAACAACTCCCCCAAAAGGGTTTGATGAGCCTAATCCCAAATTCTCTCAACCAATGCATGTCCCCAAGATTCAACAGTCCAGAAAACGTAGATGAGAACCAACGTTTGGAAAGTAGGTCTACATGAAGCTATCGATAAAGGAGGCACTGAGAGTTTCTTGGGAATAATGAAAAAATCTCCAACCCAATATTCGAGATCGAATGATTCCACGAAACACCCCTCAATAGAACGATCATCTGGAATATCTTTCCATGTTCCACCTCGAACCCCAATAAATCAGAAATGGTGAACCTACATGAATCTTTCTAATAAGGTACAATTGGGATATAATCTACCATGACACATTACCATTTCATTATATAGAAGTAGAACTAATATTCTTGACATGAATCTCTTTGGAAATATTGTTCTATAAACTATATACAAAAAATAGATGTCTGTCTGTCATAAACTGAGATTCCTTTAATTCCATCCTCTTGATGACATGTCCAACGAAATATAATTGAAGGAATGTGAATATAGGACAATTTTTTTAACAAAGAATATATTATTTTGACTTCCCATTCATACAATATAGAACTGATTGATATTTTTTAACTTTATGTCTTCATGATTTCATATACTTATCTCATCGATATACACCCAACCCATGAGAATGTCTCCATCATCCATCAATCATTCAAGTACCTCATCTGCTTCTATGACCCCAATGGGTTGTAGAGGGATCGTGTCTGCTATACTACTCCAATAGTTTCTAGTAAAAATAATAATCAAGGATTACCTCTGATATGGTACAATACCAACTATGGAAGATGCACTTATATATTTGATGCATAGTAGTCGGTGAGTCTACATTGCCTGACGATGGATTCCACTAAGGCAGTATCACCCATCACTCTGACCAATCGCTTTGAGAGCTTATCCCTTGAGAACAAAAACTAAAAACCTCTATATCTGACAAAGGTTGTCAAGGAAGACCATTATGACTCCCTTTCAGTCTAGATGTCACAGAGGAGGACACATGTTGACCACCATTGTCAGTATCATCCCACTATTACCAAACAGTTCCCTATTGGGGGTACTATCTGACACACAACCACCTGTGATTCCTATGCATGATCATTAAGTGAGACTCATCAGAGAAGGATTTTACTGGACATTCATGAGAGGTATTATATACCCGATCCTGCTAATGAGTAAAACTTGCATACTCTAGAAAGAACTACTAAGAAGGATCATATCCTTATTGAATCAAAACAAGTCAGTATTAATATTCCCATAGCCACAAAAGAGAGGGATTTTTTCCCTTCTCCTACTGACAATTCCTTCTAGTATACTATTGGATGGACTAGAAATCAGGCTCAAACTACTAATCACTCCAAAAAAACAATGTCGTCATATTACCACACTAGGCATGGAGGAGTCTCATACTATTATCACTATTCTTGAAGGTCATCGGCATGAAATGATAGAATAAGAAGTACATTTTTTGGAATATATCCATGATTGAATGGAAGATGTATGATAATATATAATCAAGATAGAAAAAATGAAAACATATATCACTGTACACAATTTTTTAAAATGATTATATATTTTAGAAACTGCTGAATATGTCCACCAACATATTCTGACACTGTTTCATATAAAGGTACACGCTCATTCTTTTATACCTATATGCCAGAAAACTCATCACATTGGTCATTACGATCAATTGGTAGTATTGGAGAATGCACACATTCTTTCTTCTTCTAGGTATGATTATCATAATATTCTAAAGAACAATGATGCATTGGACCAGGACCATGCACTCATTTCAACTAAGGGAAACCATTTGAGAGTAGCACATTCCTTGGGACAAGGGTATATTCTAGTCAAAAATTCCAGACAACATATCCAAGTGCCTAGGATCGGGCAGAAATCCATATTCTGGGCAAGGAATACTATGTGAGAGTGGCACAAGCCTTGGAACCCCTTCATATTCTTATCAAGGAATCATCTCTCTAAACTAAATCATATCATGTAATCATGGAATATATTCATACATACATTGATGAATGACTATACCAGCATCGATCTATAGTAATATAAGAGAAGGCACATATACCTTCTCCCATTCCAAAGGTCCTACAACATATTATGATACAAAATTCATATTAGTACAAGGATAATATTCCCATTCATACCGAGGACCATTATCTGTGAGTGAAATTCACATTAAGGTAGGATAATAATCCTTCAATGAAAGACCAGAGGTATATTCCAAATGCTCTAGATCAAGATCATGCTCACATATTTATTGTGGTTCCCATATAAGAATTTAGCATTCCTCAGAATGGTCTCACATCCATATCAATAATGATAATGCTGATCAGAATATTCACAGAGCTTCTAAATATTGTGCCCACACTAACACAAAACAAGGAGGTTATATACATGTTTAGGCAACCAGCACAGAACATGATCCTAACCCTATGCCACCATGGAATGTAGGTCATCATATTCCGACCATGATTCATAACATGGCTTGTATTCCTAATCTTTACAATTCCAGTGTCTTTGAGGTAGATCACAAAACATTATCAAAAACAAAAGTTTTCGTTGACTCTTCTATCAATGTGGATGTAGAAGAGTTTCATTACTATGATATTCATCCTCATGATATTGTGGAGATGGATCTCATGGACTCTACTCCAAACATGAACCATGGTAAACCTTCATACATGATATCTAAATACTAAATGTAATCCTCCCATTTTTTATACTCCTCTATACAATGAG
Organism: Viscum album; assembly: GCA_963277665.1. NCBI lineage: Eukaryota > Viridiplantae > Streptophyta > Magnoliopsida > Santalales > Viscaceae > Viscum > Viscum album. The sequence goes on from OY728159.1 coordinate 1,873,613,527, forward strand.
GTTTTCCAAACACTAAAACCTTCATACAAAGTGGTGCTCAAAAAACCTTGTCAAATGTATATCTTTCCCCCATCAACAAGCAACAACATAACACTCTCCTTTGTAAGTGACCATCAGACTATATTCTATGGTTTGATCAGATTCTGGTATTTATTTCAGCTGATGAGGACGATGACATTGATATATAGAGAGAATTAGTCGTAAAAAGATTCACCATCATGTTATAGCCCCTTACTATATCCAATAATGAGATTTTTTACGAGCATGAAAATGAGTGAATTATGTATATATACCAGAATATAAGGGATACATATGAATAACTCAAGGATCAATATCTCTCATATATAGGATATGGTTTTAACCATAAGAAAATAATGATACACTTTTTCCGTATTGATTGAGAATATATCTCCATAGCCCAAAATCTCTAATTAGAAAAGAATAGCAGAAATATGCAATACACATTCCTCCATTAATTTTTGGTACTTAGATAGATGGTATCCAAATACATGTCAGGAATCTACATTAAATTATGAGGAATCTATCATGAATTATCATTTTCTACTCCCCTAGAACAGTATATCCCATCTAATATGGAATCCTATAATGTTATTGCATCTGGGGAAATCATGGGACCATGTAATTCTCTGGATAGTTGGTCAATGCAACAGAACTACCCCAATCAAATGTTTCCCAAAAACCATCTATGGGGAAGGATGATAGGAAAATTACTTCAAATTGGGCCTCTTAATAAAATATGAGGTCGTTACAAACTAGGATATTGATGTTTGGATCTCCTGGACAATGACTCGTAACAACTATCCTCATCATGGGTTTCCATCACACCAAGCTCCCATGTGAGAACAACTACACCACATCATTGAGATCACAATTCAAGTTTCTACTATAGAAATCTATGAGAGGACTCATCCCCCTTGTCTAAGAGAATATATAATACTACCTCCACCCCTCATGTCATAAATTCCTAAAAGGATTGTGGAAATACCTTCAGTATCGTTAGGTGAACCCGATCCCACTAGGCTAGGTAATTTGTATCTCAATCACCATCGCTTGGATCATTGTCCCTGAGAGGACCATATAGAAATAAATGATGATTCTATAACACCCGTATCCCACTAGAATGGGGGGATTTATATCTTCTTTTCCATCCCAAAGAACATCATATCTTTGAATGGAGTCATTTGATCTTCAAAAATAGAACCAATCAATAATAATTGTGTCCCTAGATGACCACTACACCACTACGATGAAAAAATTTCCATCATCATCATAGCCAAAAGAGAATAAGTATTTTATAGGTTACGAGCAAGGAATAAATAGTTGGCATCCTGTTGGTTACTCCAACTGCAAGGCAACCCCCTATTGGATGGGCATCACACGACAATCATGACCAAAAACTCCCTCATAGTCACTTGTCCAAAACTGGGTGGAGAGGAACATATGTAAAAGGAAATACAAACGCACTAGGGTCCCAAGAAAAAAATATCCCAATAAGTCCAAGGGTTCAAATAATGTTCATGATGGAAGCCAAGCGGGGCCATATTGTTGTGTGGAAAAATGGAATGACCACCATTCCCAGATATTCCGCTAGGAATGTGGTCACTATTTACATAGAAGAAATTGATCAATATGAAGAAGTAGAGGTCCACAACTATGAAATCATACCTCAAGAGGAGGTTTTTTGGGATTCACTAAGGAGTTTTCACATACTTGGAACCAAATATGGATTCAAAATTTTAGACAACAATGTAATGAATTTCCACACACTTTGTAGAATATTGAAATGATAAAGGTAATGTAGTAACTACATATCATTTTTTATTCATAGAATAATAGTTTTCATAGAATATGAATGAAATATGTACTCTTTGGAAACATATTAAGGAGTTACTCAGGGGAAATATTCCTAACGAGTCTCACATACATCCAGAGAAAAATATTATTCCCCCATTGCTGATTTTCTAGCTAAAGAGGTATTTGAATATCTGGATAGCTCCGGATCTAGATAACCAATCCAATTAAATTTTAATGCCAAAAATGATGAAGACTTACCTCAATTTTATTGATAGCCTCTCTATTTCTATGGTAATCTTTCAATCATATCATGAATTGATGATTAACAAGAGATGAATGCATGACCACCTCATCGACCCCCACCCCATCCATATTGATTGAATGCTTTTTAGATAACATTACCCTCAAGAAATATATTACCATTGAATCCTTGGACAATCACATACAATCCATGTAGGGGTGACACACTCTTATTTAACCAGAGATGAATCCATATCCTAAATTGATGGATGAAACCCCATATCCACCCAACCTCACCTACCATACCATTTCTACCTTTGATGATGCTGGAGACCCAGAGAAACATCTCACTCACATCATATCTAAGTGTGGGTTGATGGTCGGACCTAGATACCAATAGGGGTGAGGAAGATGAGGTGTTTCATGTAAACCCTTAGAGGTCCAACCTTTGATTGATATGGTAGTCTACTACAATGATATTTTACAGGATGGGAAGACCTTAATCATTAGTTCCTTTATCTGTTCAGTTTGACAATAAGGAAAACATCGATCGTAAACCTGAAAAACTGCATTCAACACATGAATGAAAGGGTTTATTCATAAAAATATGGAATGATTTTAATTATTTGGTCAGCATCACCCTTTAATAGGAACAACTATTACCAATTTGTGCTAAAAATTATGGTTGATTTCTAAATTCCCCTAATCTATAGGAAATATCTCGGAAGGTTCTGAGTGTTAACTAAAATAATACAATGTCTGAAAGAGGCCATTCAGCAGAATCGATCCGTGTCCCGAATCATTGCCAAAGCATAGGGAAATAATTTAGTTATAAATAAATCGACCATTGTTGCTCTGAAGCCTACAATGTTTCCCATCCCAACACACAACCAATATCCAAACCAACCATAAACTATTATTGAGTGAAAGACACTAAAAAATCACCCTCGTCTAAAAGTTTAGAAAAATCAGTGTCTCCTAGTATTTGAGAACAAAAAGATAAAAGATTACTCCTTTAAAAGCGATCATGTCCAAAGATATTTCTTGGTAACCATGAACAATAACATGCTCATGATTTGATATCCTAGGAGTATTAATGATGTCAACCTCACTGACCATCCCTATTACTGCACGTTCCATAGATGGTTGGATCATGATATCCATAATTTCTTCATCCGCCAGAATTTCATTCAATGTATCTATGAATCAAGATATGTGATGCTAGAAATTATCCAGAGTAGGTGACTTTAATAAAATTCATCCTATCTGATGAAAAGGAAGGTTGGAAGAATGATTCATCCAGGAGAGCACACAATTATGAAAACTATATTACTCAGAATTTAGTTGATCAATCTCATGGTGATTTGAATTCATAGTTTCACACACTCTAAATAGATCCACCTCCCAAGAAGAAGATTTATGATGTGCCTTTTAAGGGTGTGTGTGACCATGAAACACATGTGTGAACGAGGGTGAGGCGTCATATTCTGTTCTAATCCATGCCTTAACTCTTGCATATTTTTTCCATCAATGTATGCAACATTTAAGCTACCCCACCAATTATAATACTCGTTGTATGAAGAATTCACATTTTTCTATGGCAATAAAATACAAATAAAATCCCAAATTCTGATGTTGAGTATCCCCCCCCCCCTCGGAATATGATTTACATTCATATAATATGGGAATGGTGGCCATATGCACCAGATACAAGGATAATGGGAACATCATGAGCGTGTCTGGAATCAATTTCCCTATAAAGTCACTACATAAGACATATATGAATCTAAGACTCATAGTAAAGTGCTTTGGAATGTTCAAAGGATTCATTGAGGTGCCTCAGAGCCCTCAAGTTGTCTCCCATTGATTAGTTTATTGAATAATCTCTTAGTGGGGGTTAAATTTGATCAACCCATGGAATGTGGTAGGCTGGAGTGACCTAAGACATTAGCATCAAATATCCCCACAACCTCTATAGAAGCTCTAGGTCCATCTTCCCCACCGTATTTAGGTTCTAAACCACATGATCAATCCCCTGAGTTGCATTCCAAGGAGAAACCCCACATCAAGAAGCACCCACATGTGACACAAAGTTATGATGTTATTAGACATCTTGGTGAAATCTGAACCCTACTCTTGATCCTTGATGTTCTTCATCGTTTAAAATAACTTAGGGAGATGCTTGTTCAATCCATCCAGAGCCCACAATAATTTGTTAAATAAATATTTGCAGCTGATGACTATCGAGTGGAGACTATTTCCTATCAGGTCGCCATCTTATTCACTAATCAGAATGAGGATTCCATCCAAGGCCACACTGTTCACTTATACTTTTCAAGAAAATTCTATAATTTTAATGTCCAAATGGTGTTGATAGATAAATTATTTCATATAAATCTCATCCTTCCCCGAACACTCTAACATTTCGGCTATGGTGAAGGGGAATTATCAACTTTAAAGCTAATTATCCATGTGTTTGATAAGTATAATCAAAGGCCCCTCATAAAGATAAATATTGAGACCCAATTTGGTGATATCACATGTGAAATTGAGTTTATGGTTATCCATCAAGACACCGCATAAAATTTATTTCATGGAAGGCCATGACTTTATAGACACTTGGAAATACTATCGACATTCAATCAATGTCTAATGTACAACTTCAATGGAATGGTCGACATAATTTTTGGTGATTTTTCCTCTTTGAGACATGAAAAGTAACGTATGTTGAAAGATATTTCTACAATAATGTAGGCCATCAACAAATGGAGACTGGTGATCTATTGGTTTTATCTCCCAATGGTTTAGGGAAAACCCCTGAAAATCCTTGGAACCTGATCAACGAAGATTATTTCTTCCCCATAAACATGGTCAAAATAGTAGATCCAATCCCATAAGACCATGATTCACATTTCTTCAGCAATAATATAATATCACATCTCTCTATAGCAACTCATATTGAAAAGGGTTATGATATTTCTTCTCATGACCTCCCACATCCTAAATCTGATGGAGTGGCCCCCAGGTTTATTACCTCACCCCAAGATGTCTTCATATACTAATAAATGGATGTAGTTAATGAAAATCTCTAGAATACAACATCATCATTCGAGGAAGGTGCTCCCACCACCATAGTTGAGATCAGACAGATAAAACATGGGATATAAAAATCCACAACCCACTTTTTTTTATCCACCATTCCCCTGAAGTGAACTATATGTACATTAAATTTCTAAAGAAGCCCCCGATATTTATTTTCCAAAAACTATATTGAGATTCCCAAAATTAATCAAGATGTTCCTACAACCCATCTCAGATATCTTGATGATCATCTATGATTAATGTAGTTAGACATGATAATACACCCATAACATGCCACCAAATTATAAGGGGATGTTGAAAATTTGATCAAATCCAACATTTTCAAATAACTACAATACATGAGATGGCATGGAAACATCTTATCAGTCAAGAAGAAGAATAAGCAGATTAGGTTGTGGATTTACTTTAGAGACCTTAATCAATATTCCTCAAAAAAGTAGTTTTTCATTATCGATCATAGAAGTCTTGATCAATGTAATTTCAAGCATCCATGACCTTTTCGACAAGGATGGGTAATTAGGGTAGAATCCAATCAAAATGGACCCTGAGGATGAAGAATCTACTACCATTAGGGAAAAATAAATGATCTACTACTACTATGTCATACCCATTGGATTAATGAATTTTGGTTCCGCATATTATTGAATCTTTCATTTCATCCTAATTCCATTCCTATTGATGATAGATGAGTTTTATGTCGATGACCAAGTCATAATTTCCTGAAAATGTTGCGATCACATCACATATCACAAAATAATATTAACTAAGCTACAACAACACCTTATTATGATGAATCCAATGAATTTATCTTTTGGGTTGTCATCAGGAATGTTCCTTGGAATTGTGTTAAATCAATACTGCATTGAGGTTGACCATGAAAAGATTTGTTATACCTTAGCAAAGTTTCCCCCATAAATCTCAATGAACAGAGGGGAATCCAAAGGAACCACACCTAAATTTGGTAACTTATAACCAACCAGGCTGATAAAGGACTTCCTTTCACAAGGATAATGAAGAAGGGTTTCACCTACCAATGGGAGAATGAATTTTAAAAATCATTTGATCTTATCATGCAATACTTTCTGCACCCACCGTTTTTAATGCCTTCGGTGGAAGGGAGTTCACTGATAATATATGTGGCCACCATAGAACACTCATTAGGAACCTTTATTAAAAAAAATAATGAGTTCGAGATAATAAATATTTTCAATTACCTAATTATGACCATTCTTGGTATTGATAAATGGTATTTAGATATAAAAATTAACGAACATTCTATCATCATCCTAGTGAAAAGGATAAGGCATCACTTGCAGCACTATGAAGTTATTCTAGTATCTCATATTGATTTGTTCATGTACATACTTGGTTTCCTTATATTGGCAGTACTCTTCGCTCGATGGTTGGTAATTCTTCATCAAAATGATATTATGTTCTTATTGTAGAATTTAGTCAAATGTATTTCCCTGGATGTACTCCTCACAACACATAATGCCCTGGAAAATACACTTAAGGACACCGATCTTCCTAAGGATGATGTCTTTTATTCCCATGAAACATCCCAAACATCAGAGATGTATTTTTATGGTGACACTCAATGTCTCATCAGATCCAAAATTGAAAATACGATACTCAATTTGGTTCAATATTGGGATTGAATTTTCCTCTCCATGAAAAATTATTTTCACTACTCTTTCCTATTATTAGAAGTCTTCAAAAATAATGAGGTAGAGAACCAAGCCCAAATACCTAGATTGGAACTCACCCTATAGGTTCACATTAAAAACATAAATGTCAATGGGTACGTGGAACTAGTGCTAATGATGATCAATGGGGAATATAAAATTATGAAGGAAAGACTCCCCCTGTACTATATATGTAATTGGATTGAAGGAAAAATTCTCATTTAAGCCCACATTTCATTATCTTCCCCAATCATAGAACACTCATTCTGATGGGCATCCTAATATAGAATCTGTCCTCACTGACCACAAACATAATGAAAAAACCAACCATATCACACATTGAATAATTGTCTCATCGATTACATTATGTTATATGGAATAAAAAAATCAGATCAGCACAACCATAGAGAGTGATGAACCAGTAACCATCCCTAGATGGATGGATACCATAGTTAGTTATCTTCGAGATGGGTCTCTCCCAACAGACCACACTGAAATCCAATAAATATGTCTTTGAGAATCAAACATCACTCTATAGGATGTCCCAAATGACCATAAAATCCTCTACAAACAATTATTTGACAGAATTATCCTAAAGTACATAGAAGAATGAGAAGCTCCTACTAGTGTTGATGATGGTCACGTAGGCTCTTACGACACCCACAAATCTGGAATGAGGATCTCCCAACAAATAAAGAGGATAGGGTATCACTAGAAATCTATGATACAAGACTGCATACAATTCACAAAAAATGTAATACAAGCACAATTCATGAAAAATTCATCCATCGACCCCCAAAATTTCATCACATTTCTAAATATTCTTATTCATTCACTTTTGGTGAATATGTGTTGTGAGGCCATATCCCCCAACCACGATAAAGCTATTCATGATCATCATGTGATGCGGATATACCCCTTAAGGATGTAGGGATGAAGAATATCATCAACTTCATGAAATACCATATCATTTCCAAGATCATAGTCCCTCACATAATATTGACAGACAATGACACCAAGTTCTTATCCAATGACTTGAAGAAGCTTTTCTAGGAGTACAAAATCGAGTCTCATCACTCATATCTCTATCATGAAGTGGAAAATGGTCAGATATAGGCCTTTAGAAATACCTAAAAAATATGTCTAGAAGATGGTGACGAAAGATAATAAGACCTAGTTGGATACAATCCTCCATGATTTATGGCCCTACCCTTCTTCCACGCATACAAATACACATAGAAAACCATACTCACAAGTGTATTGGACTGAGGCAATGATGCTAATAGATTCCATGATTCATTCACACCAAATATTAATTTGTTGAAAAATCTAAGAGGGTGAAAATTTTCAATATAGTATAGATGAGTTGGAAAAGATGATAAATGGTCTCACACATTTCACAACCAGAAGGTCCACTAGAATCGGATGACATGAGATTTCAATATAAAAGTTCACCTCCATTCATTTCACCCAAGAGAACTAGTTTTGGATAATATAACACCAATGATATTGGAAAATAAGACCCTGAAATTGGAGTCCATGTTTCATGGACCAGACCTCATATATAAGGTCTTCAATATTGTATCCTATTTGCTTCCCACCAGGGACGGGGATCATGTCACACCGCCCACCAATGAAAGTTTTCTCAATAAATACTTTTCATTGCTACTAGTAATAACACATCCACATCGGTGCATATCCCATCAATAATCCTCGCTACATGACGTTAAAATGTATAGAATGTCTTGTACTATGTAGATGAAATTGAACAAAGAAAATACTTCCGTACCAAATGATGTTAAACTATACAGTGGGTCATCCTGACCACATGAAATTAAATTGTACAGTCTCACAAAAACATTTTGTTGCTTGACTCCATTCATCTCATGATAAATAGTGACTCTAAAACATCTTCCTACGGTCCTAGATATAGGATTATATTCTTCTCATAATTAATATTTCAATTTCATTACCCGGTAACATCATACAATAAGGATTCCAAACATTCCCTTTCCATTCTCATTGAGTCTCCCATGTCCTCACGGCATGATGTTAAACTGCACGGTCCTTCTAGAACTATGTAGGGATTGATTCCTATATCCAATGGGTCATGTTGGGACACCTTGATTCAATGACTTAGTCTAGCCACTACATAACATAAAATTCATATGTTGTACCCCTTTTCTATCACTGTTCAAATAAAAGATCTGTGTTGTTCCTTGGTTCTCATATAGAGCATAGATCATGTGAGATTAGGAATTAAAGAAAGGCCTTATCCTCGCAATCAAGGAATAAAGGTAAAAAACAGTTCTATTAACTTCCCATATTAAAGACCATAAAAGGCATACCATGGGTCCTTAAAAATTAATTTAAATTGAATGGCATGTCCATAAATAAATGTGGTTTTATTTTCATCCCTATGAGAAATGTAGTGATGAAAAGACTTACACTACTATGACCAATCAAAATGTACACATCAATTCATGTTTTATTTACTTCATCCTTAATTTTTTAAAATAAACTGCATCGAATTTCCAGAACTACCAATGGCTTGATTGTCATCCTCATGAGACACATATCGACCCCATGATATGTTGTCTTCGGGACCATCCACATACAATTGTGTAGTATGATCATGACCTCATGGTCCAAATTCCAGTTCGTATGACACAGGGATCCTCAATTCACATATCTATGTTAGGAGCATCATCTCATGGTCCACAAAAAATTATGCTTATCTATCCACATCTTTTTTTATAACACACCATTAATCCATGCTTCATCATCCTTAGTACAAGGCGTTAAACTATACAAAATAACATAACTGTGTGTGGTTTGAATCTCACCTATCATGATATACATAGTGATTCCATATATATTCCCCTAGGACCAACTATGATTCTCACATTTACTAACATGAGTTTACCTATTTCCTCGCTACATGATGTTAAGCAACATGGAATTACATCCTTAGCACATAATGATAAACTGCATGTAAATATTTCCCCACCGCATGCTGTTAAACTACTTGGATGTACATCCATTACGCATGATATTAAAATACATTAAAATACATTATCACCATATGAAATAGTGTTACAAAATGTCAAATTTCAATCCTACATGAAAATAAATTGTGTAGATTATCTCCCACTTTTCATTCCATATCAATGGACCACAAAAGAGTTACCTCAGTAAGCAAGAGTATGAGGTGGTTCCACCATCTTTTAAGAGACCTTCATACTCATATACCACACATCATGTCTTGAGAATTATGGGTCACCACCATCAATTCAGGTCCCTTTGAAAGGATATTTGGCTTCAAAAACACATTTCTTCACAATTTATACATGCTCATGACTCTTCCATATGTGACTATGAATATCAACCAAAAGTACCACGCTGAAAAAAAAAATTCTAATTATTGTGATCCCTAACATCATCATAGAAGCATTCAATGCCTCATTGTTACTTGAACATTCCCTTGATTGATTTCCCACATCATTACTCATCAACTTATATATTCAATCCATGATTTAAGACATCTAAACCCCTCTCTTAGATCAATGTTGGGGTGAACTTGACCTTGGAAATCTTAATTAATCTCTTATTTAACATCTTCTATACCAGGTCCATGTAATTTAGGGCCCTAAATTTTTTGTTTTTTGGTAAAAGTCATACGACCATAAACACTATCACATAATGGTTCAAATCACAAGGCCATAAAAATAATAACAAAATAGTCCAAAATTTCTCCAGGATGAAAACCAGTAATGGGTGACATGACAAAAAGTCAAGTCCCCAATTGAAAAAATCCCCATTATCGTAATTTAGAAGAACAATTACTGTGTAAACATAAGAGGAATAAAGATCATATGACCCATAATCCTGTTAAAATCCATGATATACTCGCTGGACCCACCTATCTGAGGAAAAATAGAGTACTATTTTTCATATATCCTCATAGCAAGAAACGATGGCTAGGAAGTGAGGTATCATTTAGGTTACTCAAACCCTCTGTGAATTTTATATAAACAATAATACCGACTTTGAGAGTTTGGGTGTATTAAATACCCATAACCTTACATTACCCTTTGAAAGGATGTCTGGGTTCAATGAATCCTTTCTTGACTATGCATACCTATCAGTGGTTCCTACATATTCACCTTAGACCATCAACCTAAGGCACCACTCTAAAAAAGGACATTCTCATTGTTGAGGATTTCAAATCATTATAGTAGAAATAAACCTCTCAACGTGTCTGAACCACTCCTTGTATGACTATCCCATGTCATTATCATGACCCAAGAACTACAGATCATGATTTATATGTGTGGAACCAAACTATCCAAGCATATTTGATATCCTCAATCTTACCTCACTGTGTTTTGTTCCCTTCTTCATGGACAGAAAATGACTCTTCATTTATGAACTATTTATTTTCCATGTATTGTTATTTGAATTCACATGGCATTGATCATGATATTCAATTAAAGATCTAGCTGCCATGTGGTTCTATAAATTATCATGGATAGATTTCATAGAATATCCTACATCATCAACTAGATGTTTGAGTCTTCAAAATCATTTATATTCCTTGGAAATAAGTAGATATCGTTTTTCACATAGAATTATAGCTACACATAATGGACTTCATCATCCAAATAAAGGCATATTTTCTATTCATGAAAGGTTCTTTAATCCCTATGAGCCATCACAATGCTGCAATGGAAACTAGAATTTCAAAATGTCATGGGACGTACCAGGCATGTCATAATCACCTCCGAATCATAGTCTCAATATTTTGAGTTATTATTTACATCATCCATGATCCAAATATCCAAGTAGTCCAAGCATCCCTTCTTTCAAATCCTCATCAATATGACCACTATAAATATTTTTTAGACCATGGAAAAGATACCGAACATCAAGGAACCTTTTAATGACAACGCATACATGCTCATGGCTACTGTATATGTGCCTATTGAATTCATCCCAACATGTCACTCTGAAAAATGGTAATTCAGAACCCTGTGAGCCTTAGAAACACCATGGTAGGATCCAACACCTCATAGAGTTTTGGGTCATTCCTACCACATCTTCACCATATTACATGTTCATATGGTCTAATATTAATGAACCTAAACTAAATCAAAATTATCCATGAACTAAAATAACCTAATATAAAGAGAAAAATTGTCTGAGTTAGAAGACACAAAACTAATGAGATATATTTTCCAAGATAAATGACCTTAAACTAAGGTGACCGATGTCCCAAGCTAAAATATCCCACACTAAAGTGATATATGGACGAAGATAAAAGGACATAAACTAAAGTGTCAGATGTTCTAAGCTAAAAGACCATAAACTAATGCGATAAAAGTTCTTAGATAAAATACCATAAAATAAAGCAATAGATGATCAGAGAAAAATAAAATAAACATAAAAATATTTTCTATAATAAAATAACCTAAACTAATGAACATGTAAATTATCACGATTCCCACTATATGAACATAGCACACATGAGATGCTTTCAAAACATATACTATGAATTCAGCAATCGGGACATATCTTCTACCCAGTTGAAACCTCTCCAGATCAGATAATCCCATAATATATAGAACATATTACTAATACATAATATTGTGTGGGTTAGAATTCTTGAGAATCTCTAAAAGGTATTCTGTTATAATTTCATCTTTCAATTCCATGTACCAGTTTGTGACATCGCCAAAGACACTGGAGGGAATTAGTTTTCCTAAGAACCGACTCATATCCCCATGGACATATCTCTTGGGGGGAGGGGTGTTTGTTGACTCCATCCATATGAACATTAAAAAATCACAAAGGGGGAATAATAGGAATATGAGTATTATTTTACCCACAATAGAATAGGATGGGGAAGATGTCCGAGACCTGCAGATCGGATTAGTCTCCGAGGGAATCATGATTGGATGATAATTTCTAGTTCATTCAGAGGAAATAATGCATGGCCTATATCCCATGTCAAGTCCCACATAACCCTTGGAAAATACATATTTCATTGGGGAAGGCTCCCTATACAACTGATGTCCACATTGTGATTGCCAATAATGTTCCAGAAAACCAAATTAAAATCCTTCTGAAATAAGGAATGGTGATATTCAAAAGTATAGAATCCCATTTGTAAAAAAGTTCATGTGTTCTTTGATCATTGGAAAGAATAAAATACCTTGATCATATCCCATCTATCTCACAAGACCTTCAACCTACCTCACATAAAATTAAAATTTTAAAGGGGAGGAGGAAAGCGATGTTCATGGTCGTTGAAAGACATGCGGCATTCCCCTAATGTTGTGAGAGACACATTGGGTCCCTGATGATCTGTATGAAGCATCTCTTGAAATCCATTTGTCTTTTCATCTATGCTTAGTTGAATTCCTCACACATTTCATTGAAACTATGTAGAACTCAGGGGTCAAACAAATTGTTTTATCCAAAAAATACTTATGCACCCTCATATGATCCATATTGGTCCCCTAAGACACCAGCAAAAAATCATGAAAAAATTATGTATATTAAAATTTTTAACTTACGTGACTCTAAATCATTGTCAAATAAATCAAATGGAATAAAATTAGAGGAGATGAATGATGATTGTGGAAATAGAAGGACATGTGACATTCCTTGCAAGACACTGTGAGTCCCTGGATTCATGTCTTTATTATCTCATGAAGTCCATTTGGATTGTCATCCACACCACATAAAAGTCCTCATGCATATTCAGAAAAAACCCATGATGCACTAAGGATGAGAAGATAGATATTTCAATAGAATTTTAGTGCACCACTATGCGACCCATGTTAGTATTCTAAAAACATCTCAAAAAAATTAATGGAATATCCTTGATATCACACATGTTATCTCGCATGATTTCCAACCGTTGTCACATAAAATAAAGGGGAAGTAACAAGGAGGGGTCAAGATGTTTTTAAGGTATCTATAGGGAATGTGATGCCCCCATCACAACCACATCATAGTCCTGCAAGACCCAATGACATGTCACCAAAGGTCTCTCAAGTCTCATTCAATAGGCATTTTGATAAGGTGAAGGCCCTCAGACATGTCATCACAATGTAAAATAATTTTTGTTGACTTAACCACATAATCAAAAAAGTCCTCAATAATCAGAAATAATCCAATAAGGGGTGGGTTTATATAAGAGACTTTCGTTATCTAAAAATCAGGCAATACACACAGAATAGTACATGATAGAGGCTCATGGGGTCGTGTGGTGGTATACACCATTGCTGAATCCAATCAGGACTCACGATAGATACACTGCACAAATCGGTGAGTATCGAGGGTTTCATTGCCTAAAAAGTTTCCTTTTTAACATGAAGAAATGTTTGGACACTAACCAATATTATGCACGATGGACACTGAGACTCTATAAGATTTGACTATCGAATTCTATGGCCTCCTCAGAGCTAATCACCCTGCTGACCAACATACCATCAGGTAATGTACTGGTGGAATGCCAGTTTATTTATTCACTAGGCATAAAACATTTCATGTTATAATCCATAGATTACATGAAGGATATTTGGTGGGTTATGCAATGAAAATTTTGAAACCCTAATAGATCACATGGGAATTGAGATGAATTAAAACTAAACAAAACCAAAGAATTCACATTACAAGGCTGAGAAACAATAATCAATGTGGAAGACTCAAGAGGATGACATGATCACTATCCCTTATGAGCATTTCATTTTACATACAATAACATACATCATCACTAGCACATGTCACCTTGTTCTCGCAACACCCCTCCATCGTACCATCGGGGACATGAATAATACTTCATACATGCTAGAACCATTCATGGTCTTCTCCCATGGACATCAAATTGATCGTCAAAACGCTATGGGTCTATTACTTAGGACTTGTAGAATCATTAAAATACTTCTCATGACTCATATAATGAAATCAACTCATGTCAGATGAGTCTCGAAAAAGAATCAGGGCATAACAACCAAACTCATGTGACGACATCTTTAAAATTAATCTATGACTCATGATGGCCTCCAAACTAGTCTTTGTGGTCTGTTGATGTCTCTCATCTATTTCATCCAAGACATTTGAAACCCCTCGTACTATGCCACATTGACTATCGTCACACCCTCCATATGTGTGAATCCTAGTCATGTGATGGCTCCTAGGACAAGCCAATTGGGTCATATGATGCCATCCAAACAAGAAGGCCATGATAATAGGGAATCACATGACATCACACACACTATTTTTCCTCGATGAGTATGCCATGACCAATAGGGAATCCTAAATGTCTATGACCAAACATAAAGTGAATGACGAGGACACAGATTCCTACCATATCTAAGATACTTCATCTACCTATCATTGAGGATTAAGCTCCATATTAATCATCCCAGACAGTCCCAGTATCTAAACCCCTTAATTAAAACAATGACATTGATTACTTGTTATCCATTGTTTCTCACGAAATCATGGATCACATGGGCTTAGTGAATCTCAATGATCATAAAATCTTCAGTATAAACCAACACAATGTTATATGACTTCTTTATTGTGTGAGCCCTAACAAAAAGGGTACTCAAGGACTCTGATTCTCACTATACTGAGGATATGTGGGATCCCTTGTCAAGGCCCTATGTATATATTGAACTCCCCATAGACTATTCGAAACCAAGGATCCATATCTAAATTCCATGAGGCTGATCATTTGACACCCCCTTGTTTCTCATACTCGATATATCTCATGTTGGATTAGGTAGATGAAACAAACACATCATTGGGCATCATGAATATCCATTAACCAAGGAATTGGTATGGAAGCCCCATATATAAAGTTATATACCTTGGGGTCTGTACCAAAAATGTGACTGAACTAAATGGGTTTTGGTTCCTATAAAAACTATGATATGTAGGATGCCACATGATGGCCCAATAACCTCCACAATATACTTAAAACATCCAAATATCGAAGAATATTATGAACTACTTAATTATATAAAATCAGAATAAAAGTATGAACCCATTATTGGAAGATGATGGAGAAGCATGTATACATAAACATAGATTCACTAAAGAGATCCTTGTAATTTTCCTATAAATGAGAATTAACATATATTCATTTAGCCAGGATAACAAGTCCAATTTCATGATTAGAAATAGATTCACAATAATATATTAAATCATTAAGAATTTCTTAGAGTAGGAAAAATCTCCCTCAAAAGGGTTCATTGATATTGACCTCCCATCCTCTAGTCCAATGTGAGTCCCCAATAGTTAATGGGCCTAAAAACCCAGATGAATTTCATCCTTTAGAATGATGTTCTATACCTAGATATAAGTAATGGAATTATTGTGAGCTTCTAGGAAGTCAAATAAAATGGAAAACCTAATGTGCATGATTGAATGGGGCCATAAAGCACCCCCTCAATCGACCCATCAAAGGGAATCTCATTACATGTTCCATGTCAAAACTAAACAAAATGATGGCAAGAATAGATTTTACTACATTCATGATTTTTTCATTAACTAAACTATCCAATATAAGGTTAAAAAGCTATTTTCAAAAGGACATTTTTCTTATCAAATTATGTGGTAATTAAAAGATGAAAACATTTTCAAAACACAAAGGACATACTCATCAGAAATTATTTTCAAGTGATATCTCAAAATTGTTTTCCATATATGATAACATTATTTGATGTTTATTATGTTTTAATGGATATATTTTCAAGGATATTATCTCTATTATTCCTCTTGTCTATTTATATGTGTGGTAAAATTATATTTGTGAACCCCATTTCATTTCCTTGGGTTTTTTAGGATGTAATGATTTTTAAACCTATTTTTTATATGGGTTCTGTTATGATGAATGATTTAGGTTTATTTGGAACAAAAATATATAGTTTACATTATGTGATGAGTGAGACATATATCTCCCTCCAATGCATTATATAAAGATTTATATTTGATAAGGTAGTAAATACATGAACGAGAAGTTATCTTAGTTTGGTTATATTGGGCTAGAATGAGAAGAAATTTTGGTTCGGTGACATAGGGATGGAACGGTGACTGAACCTGGTTCAATAAAAGAAATTTTCCTCTATGATGGTATTAGAATATATCCTTCACTAATATTGAAATGAATTTCTATGATTAGGTGTTTTAGAAATATTAATATCTTTTGTTATGATCTCATCAAATATTTTCATAATGAACATATAATATTTATCCCCTAAAATGATATCATGACCATTATTATGCATGATATAAATTTCAAATTTTTTCTTTTGTTCTTATGTCTCATGGTTATTATATGATTGGTATGCCTCTTATTTAACAATACTGAGATTCTTATCTAAGCCATTTTTATGTTTATTTTCCTTGTATATGAAAAAAAATTATGTAACATCTATTAAAAGGGGTTATAGATTAAAAGGAATAAGTTGGAGATGATATTTAGGTTTTATAAACCAGAAGATTACCTTCCCTAGTGTTTAATTACACAAAACCAATATTTTTCTAGCATTGTTTTTCTATGTTATATAATATATATTCATCTGTTTAGATGTAAAATCAATGTATAAATGTTATGGATCATTGTAGTTTGTATTAGAGACAAGTTTTATTAACCTTAGAAAACTAGGATGAGAAATCCCCACTAATAACCCTACGGTTATATCTATTTATAGGATATAATCCTACACTTTAGGTACATATCATAAATAATCTATGATAAAACCTCATGTATCCAAAATCAAAATATTATAAGTAATTTACCTTGATTATGTGGCCTAACTATTATGTTTACTGTTTCTCAAACTATTATTTTCTATTTTAGTAAATGGTATGAACTCGAAGGAACCAGGTTAATGATGAATGTGATAAGAAATTCAATGATTTTCCTCATGAGAAATGAAATGTTATGTGAGATATAATGTAATTTTTTTCTTTGATAAAACTATATTTTCATGATATTAATAATTCTATACTTATAGACTTGAAAAGGAAAGAAAAACAATATGTTTATTTCTTTAAGAGATAGTATCCACCATTATCAGTGGGTATTCAAATACATTAATGGCTAGAAAATGGATCACCACCACTTGAAATATATATTTAGTTATCCAATGGTAATAACATGAGAATGTCAATTTTTAAATTTATTAATTAGAGGTTGAATGGATCAGTGGTGGAATATCAACAAGAATAAAAGGAAATGAGATAAAATAGACTCAATATAATGGTTTGAGTTATAGAAATTAATTTCCAATAAGTATATTACTTTTTTCCTTCTTATGAATATAGAGAAGAGGTTCCTTGTACATACAAAAAATAAATGATTAATATATTGGTACCTATTATGTAATCTTTATTATGTAGTCAATGTACTCTTCAGAAATGACCATCCAACAATAATGTACGATTAATCAATTCACTATTTTCTTAAAACCGTGTCTCTGAATGGAATTATCCACAAGATAGATCAGTAGATATGATGAAATCATTTGTTGCAATCTCTGGTTTTATATGGATATCTGAGTTACCCATCAATATTAAAAGTTTCGTAAGAATGTAAAAATTAAATTCAATGGAAATTATGAAACCCATATTAAAAATAATAAGATCATTATTTTGTGATCAATGTGTGTAAATAAACAGAGAGGAAACTATCTTAATGGGATTAGTAAACATTTTAAGTGTAGGAAAGAAGGTCTCATGTAAGTTTACTACTAAAGTTATAGGAAAAATATAGATAATGACGAAAATAGAGAAAATCTATATATAATTAACCTCCAAGAAATACAATGTTACATGTGAAAAGAAAATGAAAATTATGCTAATAAATTCACTCTTCCCAATATTATTGATGATGATTGAAGTCAACAACCTCTTAAAATCTAATACAATGAAAATTCACAAGTGATCACTGCTATATATGCAGATTACTACAATAAATTGGTCAAATGTACACTTACCATCCACTATAATGAAACTAACGATTTATTTGATTTTGGATCCACCCACTCTTTTATTTCAATTGAATTTTGTAGATCTCATATCAATTTTCATTGAAGGTAAATCATGTTTCATATTATCAATGAATCAATGATAATCTATAGATGGAAGGATGAATATGAACTTCTAGTTGAAATAAATTCTATCTTCTAGGTTTCACTTCCTAGAAATGAATATTATCTATCTCATATGGTTGAGGAGAAACTCATAATTATGTATAAAATTATTGTATGGGGGTTTTATAATATCTTTCAGGAATAATTTCAATTTCATCTATTGAATCATGATGTTGTGTTTTCCATATAACCCATACAACGATTTACGGTTGTTACAAATACTTCTTATACAATAACCCAGATTGAGTTTCATGTATTAAAAAAGAAACTCTAGGTAAATCATGGAAATATATTAATACTCACTAGTGTGTCATCTTCCGGTGAGCATGTTCTATTAATTAATAAGAATGATGATTCAATGATACTCTGTATTGATTATAATGAACATGAAAATATCACAATCAAGAAAAAATATCCACTCCCTTGTATTGATGACATATTTGACCAACTACATAGAGTTGAATACTTTTCATAAATTGAACATCTTTTTAGAAATTATCAATTAATGGTCTTAAAGGATGATATATCCAATAATACATTCCCTACAAGGTATGTACACTATGAATTTATAGTGATTCATATTGGTATTACTAATTCCCCATAACACATTATGGATTTAATGAATAGAGTATGTAGAGACTATCGTGATTAGTTTGTGGATGTCATTATAAATTGTATTATTTTATATTTATGGGGAAAGGAGGAAAATAAAAATTTCTTCTATATTTTAATAATAACCCAGAGAAAAGAAAATATTTATGAAAATTTTACAAAGTTTTAATTTTGGTTTTCTAAAGATTCATTGTTTGGTCAAATAATATAAAGAGAGATGATATCAGGGATTCAACAAAGAAAAAAGTTATTAAATTTTCTACTAGACTAATAATGGTAAATGATATATGACATTTCCTAGGTTTAGATAGACATTATAGATATTTTGTGAATGATTTATCATGACTGTCTAATCCACTCATTAGTTTGACTCATAAATGATTTATAATCAGATAGATGGAGGAATTTTAAGATGATATAATTGATCAAAAAAGGAGGGTAATTAGTTTAGCTATGCTCACACTAAATTATTATGGAGAAACTTTTGTCATCTGTGGTGATTCATCAAAGAAGTGGTTGGGATGTGTTATCATTTCCAATGATATGTTGATAGCCATTTCCTCAGAAAACAGTAAATAAATGAGAAAAATTAAAAAAATCATGTTATAGATATAACTATGATAATTTATTCCTTAAAGATATAGAGTAATTAGATTTATAAGGAAAGGATTGATATATATACTGATCATTAATGTAAGAGTTTATTTTCACTAAAAATGAGGTGAACATGTACCAACGGATATTTTTGGAGTTGATTCTAATTATGAATGATCAATACATTAACACCCTAGGAAAGAGAACAAGGATGGTACTACATTGAGTCAAATAATATACTAACTTATCTATGCTTAAAATCACAACAGATCAAATATTTATGGATTTTTAATGAATTGGTATTGAAATCGTAATAGACAGGTATAAATCGAATCTGTCTCAAATTAATGTTCTACCATCCATACAAGTGATGATTAAGGATGAATACTAGGATGATATAGAGCATCAAAAGTTGGTGATAAATTATCATGGGTTCAAAATTGATGTGATATAATAATAATGTTATAGAACCTTGTTTGTGTTGCTCCCATATCATTCTTAAATGATAAATTGTAAGAGTCTCCTTATTCATCATTATCTATTCATCATGGAGTCCCCAATATGTAATTAGATATACAAGAGTATTTTAGGTATGATGTTATGAAAAAATATATTTCTAAATATGTTTCATGGTTCTTGGGTTTTCGGTAAGTTAAGGATAAGTACAATAAATCTAATGGGATTAGAAAACAATTAAACATACAATAATGTAAATGGGAAAACATATCCATTGACTTTGTAATCAGACATCCAAAAATATCTAAAGGACAAAATATTATATGTGTAATAGACAATCGCATTACAAATTCGGCACAATTAGTTATAGTCAATGATGACTTATCCTTTGACCATCCTTCCAAAATATATATTATGTAAGTGGTAATAATTTATAGAGTAAAAAATCCAACTATATATGATATGGATCCGTGTTTTACCTTGATGTTTTGGATAAGTTTTCGGTATGCTCTAGATAAATAGTTGTGTTTCAAAACTTCTTATCACCCTTAGAACGATGGTCAGTCTAATAGAATAATTGATACTTTATAAGACATGTTGTTAGTTTGCGCTATGGATTTCAAAGCTGTTGAGTATCAACACCTAACATTAAAAGAATTTTCATACAACAACAACATTCACTACACCAAAAACTGGAAAGGGAAGCGCTACGCCATTATCAGTGCTCAAAAAAACCGATGGTATGGGAATTTCTTCTAACATCCCCTTAGAGTTTTCTCTCTCAACCATAAATTATTCACAATCCTAGCTCCGTGATAGATATTATTTGACATCTCTTTTCCTAAAATACCACAAAAATATTCTTTCAGGTCCCTATACATTATTATGACATTTGGGAGAATAGAGAATAAATAACTATGAACCTCATCTAATTGATCCTTATTTAATTATTATATGAGAGGAATACAAACCATATTCCAAAGCCTTTTTATTCCATCATAATAAAGGTTTAATTTAGGAACATTACTCTCAATGTTTTATATCTCTACATCTTCCATATATTCCTCCTTAATCATTACATGTATATATGGTTGAACATTCATTTGAGAATGAATATATATCTCACCTTCCTTCAAAATTTCATGAACAATACTTCTAAAATACATTAATAATGGATCTCTATTTATACTCAACATGGATAGGTTAATGTGGTCCAATCACCACAAATCATCCACCACCTTGTTCTCCTTCCCATGCCAGTAATGTAATGTTAATTAATAATCCTTGAAGAACTCCAACTATCTTATTTGGTGCATATTCTTCTCCTTTTGTGTGTAAATGTACTTTAATCTGTTACAATCTTTATAAATAACACACCTTTCACCATAAATATAATTCCCCTATAATATTAATTCAAAGGTTACCATAGCTAACAAAAAATCATGAGTGGGGTAACTTTTCACTTGGATATTCTATTGTCGTTGGACCTAATCCACCAACTTATCATTTTTCATGAGAACATACCCTATCCAATTTTTATGGAATCATTATAGATCAAATACAACTATACACTAAAAGGTAGTACTAGAACTTGTTCACTGGATAAACATATTTTGATCACTTTAAAATTCTATTCACATTCCACAATCCACATGAACTAAACTTCATTCTAAGTCAATAGAGTGAGAGGATTTGATAATAATGAAATATATTTCATAAATAATTTATAATATCTATCCAACCCAAGAAAAATAAGGATATCAGTTACCATTTTTTGACTCGATGAACATTAAATATCATCTATTTTTTGTATCCACATATATACCCTCTTTTGTGATTATGTGACCAGAAATGATACATTATAATGGAAAAATTCCCACTTGTTAGATTTTTCATAAAGATTCTATTTCCATAATGTCTTCACTAAAATTAACTATTGATCTTCGTGTTAATCAACAATCTTGTAATAGAAAAGAATAGTGTCACTAATGACTACCAAAAAATGATAAAAATAGTCTCTAAAGACTCTATTCATTGTATCAAGGATGATAGTGGAAAAACATAGTAAGACCAAAAGGCATAACTATATACTCATAGTGTCCATACATTGTACGAAATGTTTTTTCATGTTTATCATACTTATTAACCCTTCATTGACTATATTGGGAATGAAGATCAATCTTGGAAATGTATTGGGCTATGTTTAGTTGTTCAAATAAGTCATCGTTGTATAGAATATGTTATATTTTCTCAATAGTGATATTTTTAAGTTCTCGATAATAAATTTGGAGTCTTATTGACACATATATATTCATAAAAAATAGAACAAGAGTGCACCAAGGTGATTCACATGTCCATATATACCCATTTTCATGATTCTCTTGGAGTTTCTTCTTCAATTCCAATGACACAATTGGGGATATCCTACATGGTGTCTTTGAAATATTCATAACCCTTATTATGAGTTCTATTGAAAACTAAACGTCATTATTTCATGAAGAGATGGAAATTCTTCCCAAAATACATCATTAAACTCATGTAAAATGGGTTTATTCATAACTATGGGCATCTACTCGTCAATTTGGTATATATAACCTCAATTTATAAAAATCTAGACCCATACAATTTGTGAAATATTCAATAGAAGGATATATTCATCCATGCATCGATAGATGGTCATATATTCATCTGGAATATGAAAGGTGACATCCCATTCTTTAAATTTATCTTATCTCCATATAAATATAGCCAATCCATGATAATAATCACATCATATTACACTATAGAAAGGATCGTTATATTTGCAGGATGCACATTCCCAAAGTCTTAAACAAGAGAACAATTATAATCTTTTGAAGCGATCGTTGTGCCAATTAGAGTTGTCACAACTAAATCAAATATAATTTTTCATGTAATATTGTGACACCCTTAGATAATTCATAAAACATAAAATAACATATTGGATCTAGAATCAAGTAAAACATCATATTCTATATACTGGATGGAAAATTTACATTTCACCGATTCATTGTTGTACTACACATCACTGGTTGTCATCACATTTGATTGTCCATTGACTTTGGTCTTATGAATTTTCTGATGTTGATCATTATCAATAACCCTTGGATTAGGGCATTGAGTTCAATGATTCGCCATTTCCTTACATTTTTATCATTTAAGTGTGCGAGGTGAATTTTATGTAGCTTTTCTCTATTCCCATCATTAGACATACTTTTTCCTTCACATCATCGTTCAAGTACTCAATGATCTTCTTTTCAACACTAAGGACATAAAATATTCCCTTTATGATAATTTTATTGATGATTCACTCCACACATTGTGTATAAGAAAAAAAATTCTTTTTATTGTGGTCTTTATATTTTACCTTCAATTGCATTTTCTCTTCATATCAAACCCATAGGACTGATGGGTTACTATGATTTCTATCTCAACCATGATAGCACCTTGAACAATTTCTTCCTATTTATTTATATCTATTATGGATAATTCTCTTTAGATACATGGATTTATGAAACTAATGAATCGATCATATTTAATCTTTTGTTGGATATTAATTCCAAAATTGTGCCTTTCAATTCATGTAAAATTTCCATCCATGTTAACATCATATTATTCATCCTTTTTCATAAGTTCAAGGAACTCCTACTCCATCTTTGTTTAATGAATAAAAAAGGTACCTAATGATAAATTATACTTTATGTTCTCCCATTCCATGGATTCTATTTCATTTCTTTTCCTCATTTTCTTGATAAGGTTCCACCATTGATTAGGTTCACCTTCTAAACTATATACTAGTAAGATGAATTTATCATGTTATAAAATTTGGAGAACCATAAATATCTTTTCAGTGATTTTATTCCATTGTTTAGGCATGAATTCATTAGAATAAATGTTAAATAAAGGTTAACACTAACTCATGAATATCTCAACAGAATGTTGTTACTTCTGTTGCTTGTTTGGAAGTCCAGAATGATTAACATCTTATGAATGTTGTGTGAGCATAGCTATAAGATTTTTTATTCTAGATCCCATAACATTTGGTTGTTTAGAAGGAAACTCATTTCAATCATGTCACATTTGACATTAAGAAGGTTTTCTCAGGTTCTATCCAAGGACGAAAAACAATAATCATATAGTGAGTAACACTAATTATAATTAGAAAACCACATAATCAATAATAAAATTAATATTTAAGAAACATTTGGTTTTATGCTATTTTATTCATGATATTTTCTAAAATTAATGGATTATATAGTATACATCGACATATCCATTGAGTTTTTACTATATTTTTGTCATCATAGTTTGAAAATGATAAATAGAACTTTCCTCTGATACAAACTATAACGACCCATACACTATGTATGTCAATATTAATTAACAGTGAATAAAATTATTTAAAAAAAATTCCATGACAGGACTGTTTAGGTATAGTGTATTATGAAACAAGGAATCATAAACAACATGTTCATAACATATCTTTAATGTCTCGCACATATTTCATCATAACTCAACCACTTTAAACATCTCTTACATAATACCATTCTTCATGAAAAGTGGAAAAATCATATAAAATATGCTCTAAAATGACAAGTAAGTGTAAAAAAAGGAAACATAAATCATATCATAATAATAAGAAATAAGAACCTAACATTTTAAAAATTTATCCTTTATGTTAAAGACTGTGATATCATACCATGGGATAAATCATGAAAGTTCATAAGAATCAATGAACGTAATCCCAAATGTCCTAACATATCATGACCCATCCCCAGGGGCACGTATTGTGACTACCCCAAACCTGCCTTCCATATGCTAGGGGATGGTGACTAGCACAGAATGGTGTATCCCCTAAAACTGGGAACGAATTGCATTTCTATCTTGTAAACACACTCACCCAAGAACAGAACAAGATACGAACACAATTAAACTATATATAAAAAATTGTGCTAAATGTAAGAGGGGCTGGAATATAATCCCAACAATAAAGGTACAAGTACAACTGAAAATAAAATACATCTGAAGAAAGAGAAAGACAAATATTGGGTCATCCTCTGAGGTTAATACTTGAAGAGAAGCTACAGATCGCCTCATAAGCACTCCATGTCTTCTCGTATCCTCCACATACAGAAACACTGTATGGTCCACCTTTGGGCACTATCCAGTCCCGATACCCTCCGACTCGATCAACATTGTCCATTGTCTGCACCAAACACAACAAGATGCGGGTCAAGCTCATACAAGGGTGAGTATAACGATACCCAGTATTGACCTAGAGACCCTTAGTGTCTCCCAAAATCCACAAAGGATAGACCACAATGCACAAAAACCAGTGACAATTATTCTTAGGTATATGCCCATACATATACCTAGGTTATCAAATATTACCCATCTCATTGATGAAGAAACACAAGGCCCAACTCCACAGACAAAGTACAACTGTTCCACGAAGGAAAGATTACCATGAAGGTAAGTACCGCACATGTACTCCAGACAGAAGAATATCACAAAGGTATCACCATGAAGGTAAGTACAACATAGGTACCCCACATAGAAGAATACCACAATGATATCACCACGAAGGTAATTACCACATAGTTACACCACATACAATAATTCCACAAAGGTGAACACTTAGCTCACACAAGGTATAACATAGGTACATTTTTATAGATTATTAGATATAACTACTGAACCATCATACTCTATTAAGAGACTGACCCACACAAAATCCTAAATCTTCAGACCCACATAGGATCTTATTCCATCATCAGACCCACATAGGATCATAGAATTGAAGACCCGCACAAGAGCCTAGTACATCATTAGACCCACACAATATCCTAATATAGCAGACCCATACAGAGAGTAGTCCCACATGGATTCCTAGAGTGGATCCATGTGGGATCCTCGAGCAACGACCCATGGAGGATCCCTTTCACTTGTTACCGCCAGCTACAGGGTTCCCGCACTATGCTATCTTGATTACGGGAGGATCATATACTCAGGACACGTTTAGGAACTCCAACAGCTAGAATGTCCCATTAAGAAGCATCCCAAAGGACCGCCATGTAATGGGGGTCTCAACGCAATAGGAAGTGCGTCAATCGGATGCCTGGTCTGTTAGTTATTATCCTTTTTGTCCCGAGGGCCCAGTTAGATTCGTGCTTGATCCAATCCGACCATACCCCAACTTTATCCAAATATCAAGTGCGGTATACCAAAAGAACCATATCACTCCAAGGTTTTTGGCACCGTAGACGGTTTGTCAAACGAACACCCATAGCTCATGATATGGTTGAAAGAATGTATAGTGTTGAAACTGGTACGGGTCTGGTCCGACCCGACCCGACCCAGCCTTGGCCGACGAACTCGGTTCGGGTCGACTCGGGCCTCGACTGGGGTTGGACCTAGCCCTCGGAATTTTGACCTAGCACGCTGGGTCCGACCCGGCCAACGTCGAGCGGCTTGGCCTGGCCACATGTAGGGGGAGTCTTGTGTCTCCTACCTCAATGACCAAACGACTGAAGCCTTTCAGTCGCTGGCCCGCACGGGGGAACCGCCGTGGGTCCCGCTCAGTACATCTCAGACAGTCGAAACAGACAACCCATTTCTTCTCCCAGCGGCGCCTCATTAACTACCCGTTTGCGGCCGGCCAAACATTGGCCACCTTCCACCGTCTCCCTCAGCAAGTCCGGTCATGGCCACTTGCTCTGAAAGTGTGGCTGCATGTCGCGCCTTCATCGGTGGCCGGCTCGGCCAACAACCCTCATTTCACCGTTGTAGCATAATTCATTGGCCCTTGCTCACCGGGCCACGCATATGCATGTCGTGGATAATGTCATGTGGTCGGCCTCCTCCGGCTACCTCCCTTGCTCTCCCGCGGCCGACAGGTCGCAGCCCTTCTCTGGCGGCGCGGTTGGGTCGTTGCCGTCTTCGCAGCCGGATGTGGTGCCGACTGTTATTCCTGAGCCCCACCGGTGTCAGTTTCCATTTTCCTCCATCCTGAACCAAGAACCACAATGATTTCACAGTGTGGTCAAGCCATGTTCTTTTGGCCCATACCCTCTACATTAGAGCGGTAGTAAGTAGATCAAGGGAGGTGATTCATTGTGAGAGAAAAATTAACAATGATGAATCGAAAACACAACACTATCTCGAAGGATTGTTAATGTTAGTGAGGAGGGAATGACGGACATTGGTTCGTTGTCTTTGAAGAGGTTCCTTATTGGAGAGCTCATTATTCATTGGAGATCACGTTCTTCATTAGAGGATGAGTTTCTCCAAGAGCCCTCTCCAAGCCTCTCTTTCTCCAATGATTTCTCCCTAGAAAAATGACGAGCAAACCCAAATTAAATATGTTTATCAATTTTAATTTTTTTTCACATTTGGAGTTTTCATAATTAAGTGGATGGAGTCCAAGAGTTACCTCCCATTAAAGGGGGATTTTAACGGTCTGGTGGTTCCCAACATTGAATTCAAATTGTTAGTTTTTAGTTCGAGTGGTCAGCACCACCATTTCCCAAATAAGGTTACAAGAAAATTAAAAATGATAAATATTATTATTTTTTTATACATCCATGAAAAAAGTGGAAAATTAACATCTACTCTCGACCTACTGTGGTCGAGAAGAAGGTCTCCATAAGAGAATATAGATGATGCGAGTTCAACTGTGTAATAGGATTTCAATTCTGAGCACTGGTTCAAAAGTTTCAGAAACCCGCTCGCACGTATACTGAATGTACCCGAAAAAAAGTTCAGAAATCTATTCCAGGCACACTGGGCCTCAAAATCCCACACTGTAAATGTTCACAGACTCGTAAAATTCCATATAATTTATGAAAAACAATGAAAATTTAGGGCCTTACATTTTCCCCACCTCAAGGCATTTCATCCACATGAGCCATAACTCAATCTATGGGAATATGTGGGGGGTACTGAGCACATATTTGGGCCTCCCCCTCTAGTGTGCTATCCTGGAGGTTCCCATAATGCCAGTGAATGCACCTGAGAGGTATCAACCACCCATGAAGGACCCACACCTGTCAATCCTCAATCTCTACCCAAACCTCCTTACACGTCGCCCAATCGTTGATGTCCATCTTTCCATGGTCGATGACGTGAGATGGGTCATGAACATATCTTCTCAGCTAGAATACATTGATGATATCATGCACCCGGTGAAACATAGGTGGAATATCATAGCGTTAAGACACCTCGCCAACTCTACTGAGGAATTGAAAGGGTCCGATTAACCTTGGAGATAACATGCCTCCCCACCCTAAACAATGAAAACCTCGTCGAGGTGTCACCCATAGAAAGATGTGGTCACCATCCTCAAACTCCAGAGGTCTCTATCTCATATCAACATAATACTTCTCCCTACTCTGTGTAGTTTTCATTAGCTCTTGGATGATCTTCACCTTCTCTGTGGTAGCCCATACCATCTCTTGTCCCACTTGTGCTGACTCCCCTGGGCCAGTCTAGAACAATGGTAATTTGCAAGGTAATTCGTACAAAGATTCTAAATGTGTCATCCCAATGGTTAAGTGATAGTTGTCATTTTATTCAAACTCCATCATATGAAAATGATTCTTCCAGCTATGACTGAAGTCGATGACTCAAGCACTTAGTATGTACTAGCGGGTCTGAATGGTCTGCTCAGTTTGGCCATCCGTCTGAGGAGGGATGGAGGTGCTCTAATGAAGTTGTGTCTCGAAAGCCTTCCCCAACCCCTTCCATAGCTGAGAAGTGAAAAATGTATCACGATCAAAGACAATCATTGAGGGAACTCCATGTATCCCCATAATCTACTGCACATAGAGGTGTCCCAAGCTCTCTACAGATCCCTACTCTCTGATCGGTAGAAAGTTGGCCAATACGGTGAGTTGGTCAACGATCAGCCAGATAGAATCATGAACCCTAGATTCATGTGTAAGTACTATCACGATTTACATGCATATAATATCCCACATACACTTTGGGACCTATAAAGTCTAAACTAATCCTACTACTGCCTGATTCTCAACCTTCACTTGTAGATAAGTGGGGCACTGAGTGACAATCTCTGCTATTGAATTCATCATTGCTGACAACCCGTGTCGTCTCCAGAGATCCTGGTACATCTTCTCCACTCCTGGATGTACAACTAGAGGGGATGTGTGTAACTCACTCAACCCTTCCTCCTGAAGAGACACTGGTACCATAGCATATCCTCTAAATAAGATGTCCTTCCACCCAACTTCAAAAAATTAATCGGGTTCTTGTCCTGTAGATATCTCAGCACATCGAGCATCGCATTCAGTGTCCTTGCACTATACCTCCAAGACTCACAGATGGTGTGGGGGAGTGATTTTATGACATTGAATAAAAGATGATAAATCATGATCCACAAAGGATATCTACATAGAGGCCAAATGCTCTGTCGCCTCAGCCAACAGTTGTATACCAGACCTCCTGTGCAGTGTATCTGCTATAACATTCACATTCCCAGGATTATAGACTATCTCAATGTCATAGGCCTGGAAGATCTCCAGCCAATGTCTATCTCTTAGGTTCAGGTCCTTGTGAGATAATATATATCTGATACTCTTGTCATCTGAGTAGACTGTAAAATGCTCGACCATCCTGTAATGTCACCACATCTTCATGGTGAAGACCACTACTGCTTACTCTAGGTCATTGGTTGTATAGTTCTTCTTGGGTTATCTCAGCTGTCGAGAACCATATGTGATCACTGCTCTCCCTTGCCTCATGACACATCCGATCCTAGTCCCTGATGCGTCACAGTAGACTACGTAACCTATACCATCCTCTCGTAGCCTCAATACGAGGGCAGTAGTCAACTTCTGCCTCAACTTTTGAAAACTCTGATGGAATCACTCGGCACACATGATGGGTTTCCCCTACTATGTTAATACTGATAAAGGTACTACAACTGTGGAGAAATCTGAAAAAATCTCCAGTAGTATCCAGACAAACCCATGATTCTATGTACCTCAGTCACACTCCTGGGTGGCTCCCAACCGAGTACTGCCAAAATCTTCATTGGATCCACCCAAACTCCCACCTCCGATAGGACATGTCCCAGAAAGTGAACCTATCATATCTTGAACTGGATCATCATGAGTTTATCATAAACCTGGTTCTCTCGTAGAGTGTTTAGAACTATCAGAAAATGATAGCCATGCTCCTCCTCATTAGACAAGTATATCAGACTGTCATCGATGAAGACTACTACAATGCGAACAAGGTATGGAGGAATGATCCTAGTCATGAGTCCCTTGAACACCGATGGGGTGTTGGTCATGCCGAATGGCATAACCATGAACTCGTAGTGGCCATACCGACATCTGAAAGCCATCTTCTGCACATCCTCATCTCATAATCTAAGCTAGTCATATGCTAAACTGAGGTCTATCTTTGAAAACCACTGCTCTCACTTCAGCTGATCAAGGAGGTCATCAATACTCTGGAGTTGGTACATGGTTTTCATATTCCCCAGGATTAGGCACCGATAGCCAATACAAAGTCTCAAGCTCCCATCCACCTTATTGGAAAAAAAATCGGGGCTGCCCAAGGAAAAACACTGGGTAGGATGAACCATTTCCCCCATAAGTCCTACAACTGTACCTGCAGCTCATGAAGCTCTATTGGAGCCATCTGATAGGATGGGGTATATATCGGTTCCATACAATGGTACAAATCAATGAAAAAGTCCACCTCCCTACGAGGAGGTAGACCCAGAACATCATAAGGGAAGACATAGGTGTACTGGTCCACTACTATAGGATAACTCGGTCTCTCCACATCAACTGATCCATGGGTAAGGCTATCCATCTAATGAGTGACCAGTTTCACTCTCCCCCGAGTATGTCCATCATGTGATGAAAAGGTTCCCTTCTCACCAGTGAAGGTAAACCTATTCCCATCCGTTCAGGTACACCACACTTTGCGCCATATATAGTCAATCTAGGAATGAACTGTAGACAATCAGTCCATACCAAAGATGAAGTCGTAAGGCCTCAACACAGTTATTAAGAGATCCCAGCCGAAGCTCTCACCTCCTAGAGTAATCTCACACTTCCAGCACCAGTGTGCAATTGTTGAATATAAACCCATAAGAGTCTATATCCATAATGATCGAGCCAACGACTCCACCAGAATCTCCGAGATCCAAACGAGGGAAGTGGAAATAAATAAATGACTGGAACCTATGTATATAAATACTAAAGCTAAGATTTAGTAGACACAGATCGTACCTCATATCTTCTTCGAAGCGTCATGGTTGTAGGCCTCACCTATCTGGAGCCGAGAACCCCCCTTTCCACATACTTCATGTGGTCGGGGTAGACCACCCAATGGTGGTGGCGGTAACATCTCATATCATTTCCCATCGCCAATTGTACGACATGCTCCTCTACCATGTCTGTCTGCTCCCTCTAGACCTACTCGGTCGAACCTCTTTCTCTTCCTGGGTGGTCCTTCGACAGTCTACTGATCATCCGCAGGGTGGGTCAGGAAGTCACAAGACATGTGACTCTATCTACCATATGTAAAACACTGCCTGCTCCTCGTATGTTTGCATCTATCTCTGGTTCCCCGCACAACCGACCCTGAATCATGAGGTCGTCCACCTATATGTCTGGTCCTCATGGACCTCTGAAAATTCATTCTACTTCAAGCTATAGAATACTCTTCTATGTGACACCAGGTGGTGGGCCTTACTACTATTTACTGCTCAGCAAAAAAACCCTCCAATAAGAGGTCTTGCTCTACAACCCCCTCATGTGTCAGGATGCTGAGAGAAATCATCAAAGCCCTGATCTCCCTCACGATCACATGCTCGAAGTTCTGGGCCTTAAAGAATGTGTCTTGCACTATATCAGTGGAGTAGAATGAGTGGTTGGTAAACCTCACTGGGTACTGATCCACAGTCATGCTTCCCAGTTGCAGATGGAAAAACTCATGTATGCGCACTGCGTGAAGGGTCGATGGGATAAACACTTCCCAAAGCAGGCTCATATAGTCTGCCCAGAGAAGTGTCACCATATCATGAGCCTGGTGCATCAAGATCCACCATCTGCCTACTTCTGCCACTAGAAGACCAGTGGTAAGGATCACCATGAGATTAGTTGGTGTCCCTACAAGTCGTAAGAATCTCACTACGACCACCAGTGAATCCTCATCTGCCTCTGGGTAAGTCACTCACCTAAACTTGGGTGGCCTCTTTGTAACACCCCGGGATTTTATGAAAAATATTCTTTTAATTTCATTAATTTCCTGTGTTGTATGCTACACCAAGATTACCTTGCGCTATACGCAACACCGTATTAGCCTTCAGTATACGCAACACAATTCTTGGATCGTGTTACACACAATATTGATAATAGTTATTCTACGCAACATTGAGTGTATATATATATATATTCAATGTATAAATGAAATATGGTTGGATTCTGTTATACGAAACAATGAATGATTCTTGCACAACACGCAACCCTGACTTATCTTGCATTACACGCAATCACGACCTTTCTCGATAGCGTGTTTTGTACGCAATACTAGGTTTTACTAAACAACAATATATTATTAAAATATTATTATAAACTAGCCATTATGAATAGTATTAACTAAATTTTTAATTTTATTACATTATTATTCATCTTACACATTTTCTAGAACAAGGTATACGAACAAAATAAATTTTTCGGGTAAAATAAGTATTTTTTAAAAAATGCAGTTTTGCCGCCTTTTGATGGCGCACCCACATTAAATCTAGTTTTTGACATGTTTATAAGTTCAATTTGAAAAAATAAAATTATTCTTTGGAATCAAGAAATAAAAATTTACTTTGGATAAAATTTACATATTATTCTGGTAACTTTCATATTTTGATGAATACTAAAAACCCGCTATATTTTAATCAAAAACAACTTTTTTCACCGTAATAATTTATTTGGTTACATTATAATATTGAATGGTTTTAAAGTATAAATAGAATATATTTTTACCATTTAATATAATTTATGACATTAGAATTGATTTTACATTAAATTCATGGGTTAAATCAATTCAATCTTTGCCAATGTTTTGAAGAAAAACCCATTTTCTTTAGACAACGGGATTAATTTTAATTTAATTTCTGCAACTTTTGTGTATTGAATTTGGAAAAATGGATTCCATATTTGGAATCAGTGGGTCCAAATTTTTTTAATAAGCTACGTTTTATTTTTGGGAATTATGAATAATAACCACGGTAAATTTTATTTACCATAGTTAAAGGTAAATCGGGTAATTAAGGGTAAATATAATATTATAAAATTACCCTAACACATGAAAATATTCTATTTGATGGATAAAACCAGAACAGTATAACCTAAGGGTTGGATTAGATTCATTTTATGGACATTTTACCATGAAAATAATTTAATTATTATTAAAACCAAAGAAAGTGACATCATGTCACTCTCTTAAATCTTATAAGTATAATAATTTTAATTTAGTGATAAACATCATAAAACATAAAAAACTAATATTCTCCAGAAATATAATAAAATTATCTACATCATGATAATTTATTTAGAATTTTTAGGGATTAAATAATTGTCATTAATGGTGATACATTAATGATATATAAATTATTTATTAATTGGAAAATAAGTAATATAGTTTTTATGGAAATAATAATACCCATTAAAAGGCTCAAAAACCTGACCAAAACTTATTGGTAGTGTATATATACACCTTAATCATCCAATTACCTAATATATAACCGTTTGGATCCTTATAAATGTGATTATGAAAATTATATTATTTTATTTTAAATGATGCCAAGGTTGTCACCTTCATAATTTAATAAATATAACAATTTAAATATTGTCATTTTAAGATGATAAATTATAGTAAATGTATTATTGTGAAAGGTAATGATTTATCTTCATCATAGGATTTTATTTTTAATTTTTATGCAACAAATCAGTATATTAAATAATTATAAAAAAATGTTGTAGTAATTATTTTATTAAGAGATAAACCAAATAAATGGTTTTAAAAATATTAAAATAAATATTATATGAACTATTTAATGTGGTCCTATAATTTTATAGATACGTATGACCTTTTATGAATCTATTAATGCTTTTATTTATAACATATCTTATGTATATATTTTATTTAAATTCAAATAAATGAATATTGTCAAAATTGACACTATTGTTATTTTATAAAAATAACATATTATAAAATTGTTTAAAAATCACAAAAATATTTAAAAATTATAAATTTAAATTTATATGGTATATAATGTTATAAAGTAAATAAATATGTAAAATTCACAACAAATAAGTAATTATTTGTTATAATGTAAAATTTAGAATTTTATTACCACAAATAAACTAAAATAGATTAAATAAGGATAAATCAAAATGATAAGGTTTAAAATAAGCTCCAAACATGTCTAAATTTAATTGGTTGATGATATTGCAACCCTATCTCATCTAATATTCTAATATGAGTCATTTTTTGAGGTTTTTAAGAGGTGTTATATTTATTATAAATAATATTTTTTAGAATTCCAAAGGTGCCCCTCTCCTCCCTTATAAAAGGGATCCTCCTCCCTCTCTTCCACACACCACTTTTAGCCTTCATTCTCGGCCAACCCCTACCCATTTCTCTTATAAACTTCCCTAGATACATATTAGAGGTCCTGGTATTCTTCAAAGACCAATTTTAGTGCCCTATGAGGAGGTCTCAAAGAGGCGCTTCAAAGAAGAGGTAATTTCCGTTACCGATTCATTCACCTTTATTTCTTCTTCCACTTATTCTTCATAGGTTGTTTCATTATGAAGTAATTACATCAGTATCACTCATATACTTATATTTTATTATATGTATGAAACAGTTCTATTTCTCCATCTATCCATCCTACGAAAAACGAAATCACCGCGCGTGCGTACGTACGGAATACCGTCTCCACGCCGTGGTGTAATCTGTTTTCCACCACCACCTTACTTGGATGGGTATAATGGTGTAAACAATAACTATATTGGATTATTGTAAAGTGATATTGATTCTGTAATAGTATACATACACTCCAATAAAATTCAACGATCATGGGAACGATATCATCGCTCGTGTGTAAGTACAGAATACCGTCTCCACGACGCGATGAGATTCATTCTCAATGATTAACCATTCATAAATGATTATAAGGTATATCTAATAATTAATCATGAAATATATGACATAATAATGATACTGGATTTATGTATATATATATATATCTATATATGTTTGTCATCCAATTAATTCCATTCAATTCAATGAGGAAACGAAAACAACGTTCATGTGTACGTACGGCCTACCGTCTCGATGATCGGTGTATTTCTTTCCATTTATTGATCTATTATATATATGTATATTATGAGTATATATTATATATAAATCAGGTTTTATATTCTGGAATTATGTAATCAATATCTATGTAATCATTTGAATAATTACACGTCAAAACACGGACGACAGATGAAACGATTTTAACCAAAACACTCTTTAACATGGAATTTACAATAAAATGGGTAATATAAAGTCATAAGTTAACCATATATGATCTCATAACAATTAATATGATTATTTAATAAGTCAAAAACATTTTTTAAATCATTATACAGGAGATTCGGACACTTACGAAGCAAATCAGACCTAAGGTAAGGGATAATTTTGAAAATATCATTTTTATCCGAGATTTCTTATTCATAAGTATTTACTGGGGATATTTATATGATGTAAATGTTTTATAAAAGTGTTTTAATGTATGTATAAAGTCCTTTTTACCCATTTTTTTCTTTTACTACATGTTATGTATGGAATCTTTCTCTTATTTACGTTACGAGGTACTTTTTTTGACTTTTCTGACAAAAGTATGAGAAGAATGTTTTTTTAACTTATACGGCATGAATGGATTTTGAAAACATTATTTCTAAGAATCTTCCTTTACAAGTTTTCATGTTTATTTTTAATCAAATTCTTTTAGTTTAGAATTTTATTATATGTTTAGAAAAGAAAAGTGTTTTTGAAGTAGAAAGTATATTTTTCTCTATAATGGTGTTTATGTATTTTATCAAAATTATTTTCCATCTAAGAAAATATGGGGTTCTGTTTCAATACATATTATTACATTGATTTTATTATGTTGTGATGGAAATATTTTTATTAATTCCTTTATCTTATATGAATTGTTTTATGATGTCATGTTTTTAAAGAAACCCATTTTTTATTACATGGGTTATGCAATGATGTATGATTTATGATTTTGTGGCACACATAAGAATGGTATCATTATGAGATGGGTGGGACCTATATCTCCCTCCAATGCATTGGGTAAATATTTATATCTCCTGAGATAGAGATGGATGTAATGGAATGTTAAACCGGTTCAGTAATACAGGACTAGAACGTGGAGTGAACTCGATTCAGAAAGGGACTTTTTCCACTAAGATGGTCTTGGCAGCAATGCCTTGGCTACTACGGAAATCATATCATGTGCTTAATGGTTTCCACAATTACATGTTTTATTACCATGGTATTTTATCATTCTTATTGTTTCTTTATGATCTATTCCTTACATACTTTCATGTTTTATGTATTTGCTCAAGCATTTTATGTTTAAACACTACGTTCTTGTTTTTATGTTCAAATGTATATGGTATGTTTTATTTTATCCATGTTTACCCTTACTGAGCATTTGAGCTCACCCTTTTTATGTTTTATTTTCCCCAGGATATAAAGAAAGGTTTTAGGTTAGAAAAAAAGGGGTAGATATTTATGGGGAATGTTGATGATCTTTCACCACGATTAGAATATTACGTTCCACGAATCCAAAGACACTAAACTATTACGATCCTTGTGAGTATGTTTTTTTTATGTATTAAGTATTCCGCTAAAGTAATGTAATGTCCATGTACATCATGCTTTGGGTCTCTACAGTTGGTATCAGAGGTAAGGTTTAGTCGACCTTTGGAAACTAGGATGCGAAAACGTTAGTGAGATCCCCAGATATATTTATAAGGTATGTCTAGAGATGTCCCTAAGGATAAGTATACATATAGGATATTGTCCTAGAACTACGGTAATGATCATAAAATTTAACCTAAGATGTTAGATATTGAGGATACTCCCACTTTACTTTGTTGTTTTCCCTAGCATGATTTTTGCCTCTCTCAATATTCTTTTTGGGTTTTAGAAAATATCTAGAAATAGGAAGATTCACGATAATGGAGGATATGACAGACAATAGAATGATATTATTCATGAGAAACCAAATGAAATGGGATCTGGAAGTCCAAAAATCGTTATTATTCCTAATCAGCAATCTCATAATATGATCAATAATCTCAACTTTGGTAAGTTTTTCGACTCAGATAATAAGAGAAAGATGGAGTTTCATGATGATCATAGAGGAAAGATTGTTCAATTTCCCTCATGTAAATCATGTGGGAAGAGGAATCAGGGAGATTGTTTCAAAGGAACTGGAAGATGCTTTGGGTGTGGAAAAGAAGTACACAAAGCCAGTAAGTGCAAAGTAAAAGGTTCAGTTAACACCATGGATAAGGATAATGGTATTTCTACGACATCAACAATGATTAGATGTTTTAAATGTGTAATGTACGGGCATCATGAAAACCAATGCCCTAATTGAAAATCTCATGAAGAGAATCAGCTTGGTCATATGGGTAGTATTTATGTGGATGATGATGAGGAGGCTACAAATGATATATGACCTGAAAGAAGTGTTGAAGCTCAGTCAATTGTTTTAGGAGGTAGTGGAAGGATTTTATGTTTATTGAGAGTTATGTTGTATAGTTAACGGTACTATGGAATAAAGAATCATCTAAGGATTGTTACACTATTGATTTTCCTAAAAGTATTTGAATGTATATGTTGAATGGTACCAGTAACCATGGAAGGTTATTCAGAATTTTTTTTAAAGTAGATGATATGAGCATAATGAAGGAATAATAAAAAAATGTGATGTTTGATTTTATTCCTGAGATCATGATTGATATAAGGACTAAGTGATATCATGGTTTGAGTATATTGAATTTTGAATATTTTGGTATATGGAAAGTGTTAACTTTTAACTGTATTCATGTTTTCACTAAGGTTCAATGGGTATTCATTTTTCAATAGAATACATGATTAAGGCCTTTGAATTTTTGGAATGTGACCAACAAGACATATCTTATGATATATGGGGATCAACGATGGTATTAAATCTCTAAAAATCGTTTTCACTATATTATGAGAGTGGACTGCAGTATTTCGGATAAGCCTAAAGATTGGAATGGATTATGTTGGACATAAGTTAGTATTGTTTAAGGATAGAAGTTTTTTCGATGTTATTGATGGGATGTTATAGGAGAATAGTTTTAGAAAAGGACAACCTGCAGGATGGGTGGCAACCCATCGCGTCGGACAAGGCTGTGGGAATCGAACCCACAACCGAAGTGCGACTGGCCTTTATCGCCTACCACTGGCCTATAGGAAGTCCCTGGTTAGTAGAAACTAGTTTTATTTTATTAAGCGGTACGATATATGAAGTATAAGATCATTTTTGGAACCATATAAGATTAATCTATCCATAAGATGGACTTATAACTTTTGCTAACCTTTTGTTTGAAAGAGATGGAATGACCCCTCATTCTATCACATGATCTTCTAACATATCACGAATAACAAATTCAACTTCATTTCTTTAAGGGATGAATTGGAAATTGTTCAATTCACGAACAACAGTGAGATTGTACCAAAATCAAGCATGTATTTCTTTTCATTCATCAACTTTAGGGAAATGATCATGAAAACCAAAAAAGTTGTCCTAGTTTTTATATATCCGATTAATCAGATGGTACCTTAGATGTAGAGACCCGTAGCCTGACGTACATGGACATTACATTACATTTGCGGAATACTTAGTACATAACAAAAACACACACTAAAGGATCGTAATAGTTTAGTGTCTTTGGAAACTCGGAACATAATCTTCTAATCCTGGTGAAAGATCATCAATATCTCCCGTAAAGATCTTCCATTTTTTTTACCTAAAACCTTTCTTTATATCCTGGGGAAAAGAAAACATAAAAGGGTGAGCTCAAATGCTCAGTAAGGGTATACAAAAGAAATAAAAATCATATCATATCTTTTTGAAAATCACAACCTGCAAAAGAGATCATAATATCTTAACATGGAACAAATCATAGAATTGAAAATGAGATCCCCATAATCATAACATAAAACTTGAATCTTTGTGGCATGCACACATAATCATGGAAAATCATTTCTTGTTAGTCATGACTCATTGCCAAGACTATCTTAGTGGACAAAGTCCCTTTCTGAACCGAGTTCACTCCTCGTTTCAGTCCTGTATCACTGAACCGAAATAATCTTTCGTTCCAGCCATGTCTATCTCATGAGATATAAAATCTTTACCCAATGCATTGGAGGGAGATATAGGTCCCACCCATCTCATAATGAAACCATTCTTATGTGTGCCACAAAATCATAAATCATACATCATTGCATAACCCATGTAATAAAAATGGGATTCTTAAACAACATGACATCATAAAACCATTCATATAAGATAAAGGAATTCATAAACATAATTCCATCACAACATAGTCAAATCAATGTAATAATAGGGATAAAAACAGAACCCTTTATTATCTTAGATGGAAAATAATTTTGATAAAACACTTGAACTCCACTCTTGAGGAAAATATCCTTTCTTCTTCAAAAACATTTTTCCTTTCATAACATGTCATACAATTTTAAAATAAAAGAAGTTGATTAAAAATAAACTTGAAAACTTGTAAAGGAAGCTTCTTGGAAACAATGTTTTAAAAATCCATTCATGCCGTATAAGTTAAAAAAAACATTCTTCGTACTTTTGTCGGAAAAGTCAAAAAGTACCTCGTACGAAAAATGACAAAAGATTCCTTTCATATCTTTTACAAAAAACTTACCGAAGGGTAAAATTGGATATAAACTATTGTAGAAGGAAGTAAATAATATTACATATCGAGGGAACATGGATGTGGATGATAAAATACACCCCAGTAATTACCAAAGTAAAAACAATCTCGGATAAAAGTGAGATTGTGATATTTTCCCTTACCTTAGGTACGACTTGCTTTGTAAGTGTCCGAACCTCCTGTGTAATGATTTAAATCATGTTATTGACTTATTACAGAATCATATTCATTGTTATGATATCATATATGGTTCACTTATGACATTATATTACCCGTTCTTTTGTAAATTCCATGTTAAAGAAGCGTTTTGGGTAAAATCGTTTCATTTATCGTAGGTGTTTTGACTTGTTGTTCTTGACATCATTATTACTTATATCATGATTTACTTACTTCCAGAATATAAAATATGATTTATATATCATATATATTCAGTATATATATATATATAATAGGTACATAAATAAAATGAAAAACACCGTTCATGGAGACGGTAGTCCGTACGTACGCATGAACGCTGTTTTCCTTTCCTTATTGTCTTGAAATGGAAGTAAGTAGATGACATACATAGGTATATATATAAATAAATCCAGTAGCTTTATAATGTCATATATTTCATTATTATTTCTTATATATACATTATAATCATTCTTGAATGGTTAACATGGAGAATGAATCTCATCGCGTCGTGGAGACGGTAGTCCGTACGTACGCACGAGCGATGATATCATTTCTATAAATATTGAATTGAATTGGAGTGGATTATACAATATATCAGAATCAATATGATGTTGTAATAACTATGTATAGTTATTCTTTACACCATTATACCCATCCATGTAAGGTGGTGGTGGAAAATAGATTACACCACGGCGTGGAGACGGTATTCCGTACGTACGCACGCGCGGTGATTTCTTTTTCCGTAGGATGGATAGATGGTGAAATAGGGTTGTTTCATACTTATAATAACATATCAGTATATGTGTGATACTGATGTTATTACTTCATAATGAAACAACCTAATAAGAAGAAGTGGAAGAAGAAATAAAGATGAAAGAATTGGTAACGGTAATTACCTCTTCTTTGAAGTGCCTCTTTGAGACCTCCTCTTAGGGCACTAGAATTGGTCTTTGAGGAATACCAGAACCTCTAGGATGTTGCTAGGGAAGTGGAGAAGATATTTTGGCAGGGGTTGGCCGAGCTTGAGTGCTCAAATTGGTGTGAGGAGGAAGGGGGGGGGGAGGTGTCCTTTTATAAGGGAGGAGAGGGGCACCTTAGGAATATCTCAAAATATTATTTTATATTAAAGTAAAAATCGGTTTATAATGGTTCCAAAGGGTCTTATTTCGAAGCTAAAGTGGGGATGGGTAGAAATCCTATCAACCAATAGAATTTAGACAAGTTTAGGATATTATTTTAACCTTATCAATTAGATTTAACTCTAAGTTAAATAATTTAACTTTTACCATGTCTTTTTGTTTTCTTTCACTATATGGTTAATAAACTTACTATAACATGCCAAACGAACCCCAAATTGTTTATTATTAATATATATATCCTTATCTAAGTCATTTGGCCGAACCTTAGATTTTTAGGAATACAATAACAATTAATAATATAATATTTGATTTAAAAACTATTTTGTGTCAATTTTGACACTATTTGATATATGATTTTTGTGAAAGTCATAACAGAATTAAATGTTCAAAACAAGTTGATTAAATCAACATTAATATATCATAGTAGCCTAGAAAATT
This sequence comes from Viscum album, assembly GCA_963277665.1. Taxonomy (NCBI): domain Eukaryota; kingdom Viridiplantae; phylum Streptophyta; class Magnoliopsida; order Santalales; family Viscaceae; genus Viscum; species Viscum album. The sequence goes on from OY728159.1 coordinate 1,873,656,012, forward strand.
AGTGGAATTCATAAAAAATTTCAAATTACATTTATTTTTGTGTTTATAACATCAATTATGTCAATATTTCATTAATAAGATAATTACTGCATCATCGTTGTGTCATAAATAAATTAAATTATTTTATGTCTAAAAATTACAAATAAAATACCATCATGTAGGAAATCTTCTTAGCTTTCTAATGAATATTTACAATTGAATTTATCTTATGTATAACCCCATATTAAAAATGATTTACTTATTAAACTTTGATTTTAACTATTTTAACCCTTCTTTAAATAAATTAATAATAAATGTCCTAATCTAATCCAAGTGGGACTAAATGGTCATATTTTATTCCTAAGTTTGTTTTTGGTCGAATTACACTTGTCCAATAGAATTAGGACATGTGTTAGGGTAATATTAATATCATATTTACCCTTAGTTACCCTATTTACTATTAACCGCGGTAAAAAAAGGTAAAAAGTTACTATTCACCAAAAATTATTTTCATCTCATTGAACCACATTTTAGTCCTTGATATTAACCGTGTCTCTCGGATTTTCGAAATTCCATTCACAAAAGCGGTAAAATTATGTTTTATGCAAAATTCAGTTTTTAACCTACCACTTAGTAGTTTCACTATTCATCAAAAATTGATGTTTTTCAGAACAATGCCAAAATTTCATCCCAAGCTATATTTCATATTCCGAATTCAAAAATGAAGTCTATTTTACAAAATTCATAACATAAAAGTTTCATTAATTAATTTTATAATTAAATCCCGCTGTTAAAACAAATAGCGTGTTTTTTTAAGAAACAATATCTATCAGAAGATTGACACTTGTTTATGTCTAGTTTAAATGTGAAATTACATCCAATGACCAACATTGTATCAAATTGTAGAAATATATTCTAAATATACTTTAAAACCACTCAAATTAATGATTTATCACTATCAACTATTTCGATTAAAAAAGTTGTTTTTAATTATAATTTAGTAATTTTCACTATTCATCAAAATATGAAAGTTATCCGAAAATCACCAAAATTGCAACCTAAGCTAATTTCGATATTCCGAATCCAAAAATGAAGTTCATTTTAAAAAATAAGATTTATAGAATTTTAAAAAGTGGTTATTACTATTCATAATGGCTAGTTTTAATAATATTTTAATAGCATATCGTTGTTTAATGAAACTCAGTATTGCGTATTACACACGCTATCGAGGAAGGTCGCGATTGCGTGTAATGCATGGAAAGTCAAGGATGTGTGTTGTGCAAGCTCCTTTTGGTGTAGCGTACAACACAAGACATTAATAAAATTAAAAAGAATATTTTTTTATAAAATCTTGGGCTGTTACATTCTACCCCCCTTAAAATGAATTTCGCCCTCGAAATTCGTCGGGGTTATAAATGGTTTACTATTTGAAAGTTTCGTTAATAGAAACCCACATCGTAAAAGGGAATACCAAAACTTGGCTTTAAAAACTAAAGTATGAAATGTAACGATTACCCAAATAAACTAATCACTGGGTTTCCACATAGGTGAAAATATGGATATGGAAGAGAAATCTAACCATCATGTTCTGATGGAGAGTGGTAGAGAACATGGCTATGGAAAAGCCAGTAATCACAAATCCATAGATTTGTGATGATATAAGGTACCATCTGATTCATCAGGTATAAGATCACTAGGACAACATTTTTGGTTTTCAAGATCATTTCCCTAAAGTTGAAAATTTGAATTAGAATAAATACTTACTTTATTTTGGTACAATCTCACTATTGTTCGTGCCTTTAACAATTTCCACTTCATATCTTAAATAAATGAAGTTGAATTTGTTATTCGTGAAGTGTTAGCAGATCATGTGATAGAATGACGGGTCATTCCATCTGTCTCAAACAAAAGGTTAGCAAAAATTATATACATAAGTCGATCTATAGTGAGATTAATCACATATGGTTCCTAAAATGGACTTATACTTCATATATCATACTGATTAATATAATAAAACTAGTTTCTACTAAACAGGGACTTCCTGTAGGCCAGTGGTAGGCGATAAAGGCCAGTCGCACTTCGGTTGTGGGTTCGATTCCTACAGCCTTGTCCGAAGCGATGGGTTGTCGCCCGTCCTGTAGGTTGTCCCTTTTTCTAAAACTACGTTACTATAACATCCCATCAATAATATCGAAAATCTTCTATCCTTAAACAATACTAACTTATGTCCAACATAATCCAGTCTAATCTTTAGGCTTATACATAATACTGCAGTCCACTCTCATAATATAGTGACATCGATTACCAGAGATTTAATATTGTCGTTGATCCCCACATATCATAAGATATGTCTTGTTGGTCACATTCCAAACATTCAAAGTCCTTAATCGTGTATTCTCTTGAATACCTTAGTGAAAACATGAGTGCAGTTAAAAGTTAACACTTTCTACATACCAAAATCCTCAAAATTCTATATACTCAAACCATGATATCACTTAATCAATCATGAGCTCATGAATACTATCAAACATTTAATTTTCTCCTTATCCCTTCATTATGCGCATATCATCTTCATTCCAAAAATATCTGAATAACCTTTCATGGATACTGGTAACATTAATCATATACTTTCAAAACACAAGGAAAGACAACAGTGTAACAATCCATAGATGTCTCTTTATTCCAAAATCACACATGATAAACATGTAATCATTCCACTACATTCTCAAACCATTGACCGAGCTTCAAAAATTCCTTCATCTCACATATCATTTGTAGTCTCTTCATCATCATCCACATAAATACTACCCATATGACCATACTGATTCTCTTCATGAGTCTTTCCCTTAGGGAATTTGTTTGCATAATGCCCATACATTCCACATTTAAAACACTTAACCATTTTTGATGTCGTAGAAATACCATTATCCTCATCCATGGTGTTAACTGACCCTTTTCCTTTGCACTTACTTGCTTTGTGTCCTTCTTTTCCACACCCAAAGCATCTTCCAGTTCCCTTGAAACATTCTCCTTGATGCCTCTTCCCACATGATTTACATAGGGGAAATTGAACTTTCTTTCCTCTATGATCATCATGGAACTCCATCTTTCTCTTATTAGTCGAGTCAGGAAACTTACCAAATTTTACTTTATTGATCATGTTGTGAGATTGCTGATTCGGCATAATAATGATGTTTGGACATCCAAATCCCATTTCATTTGGTTGCTCATGAAGACTATCATTCCATTGTCCATCATATCCTCCATTATTGTGAATCATCTTGTTTCCAGCCTTTTTCTAAAACCCAAACAGAATAGTGTTAGATGCAAAAATCGTAATAAAGGGGGAGTAACTTAAATATCTATCATCTTTGGTTTAATCTAATATCGTTACCATAGTTCTAGAACTATATCCTATACGTATACTTATCCTTAGGGGCATCCCTAGACATACATTAGAAATATCTCTAGGAATCTCACTAACGTTTTCGCATCCTAGTTTCCAAAGGTTGACTAAACCTTTCCTCTGATACCAACTGTAGAGACCCGTAGCCTGACGTACATGGACATTACATTACATTTGCGGAATACTTAGTACATAACAAAAACACACACTAAAGGATCGTAATAGTTTAGTGTCTTTGGAAACTCGGAACATAATCTTCTAATCCTGGTGAAAGATCATCAATATCTCCCGTAAAGATCTTCCATTTTTTTTACCTAAAACCTTTCTTTATATCCTGGGGAAAAGAAAACATAAAAGGGTGAGCTCAAATGCTCAGTAAGGGTATACAAAAGAAATAAAAATCATATCATATCTTTTTGAAAATCACAACCTGCAAAAGAGATCATAATATCTTAACATGGAACAAATCATAGAATTGAAAATGAGATCCCCATAATCATAACATAAAACTTGAATCTTTGTGGCATGGACACATAATCATGGAAAATCATTTCTTGTTAGTCATGACTCATTGCCAAGACTATCTTAGTGGACAAAGTCCCTTTCTGAACCGAGTTCACTCCTCGTTTCAGTCCTGTATCACTGAACCGAAATAACCTTCCGTTCCAGCCATGTCTATCTCATGAGATATAAAATCTTTACCCAATGCATTGGAGGGAGATATAGGTCCCACCCATCTCATAATGAAACCATTCTTATGTGTGCCACAAAATCATAAATCATACATCATTGCATAACCCATGTAATAAAAATGGGATTCTTAAACAACATGACATCATAAAACCATTCATATAAGATAAAGGAATTCATAAACATAATTCCATCACAACATAGTCAAATCAATGTAATAATAGGGATAAAAACAGAACCCTTTATTATCTTAGATGGAAAATAATTTTGATAAAACACTTGAAATCCACTCTTGAGGAAAATATCCTTTCTTCTTCAAAAACATTTTTCCTTTCATAACATGTCATACAATTTTAAAATAAAAGAAGTTGATTAAAAATAAACTTGAAAACTTGTAAAGGAAGCTTCTTGGAAACAATGTTTTAAAAATCCATTCATGCCGTATAAGTTAAAAAAAACATTCTTCGTACTTTTGTCGGAAAAGTCAAAAAGTACCTCGTACGAAAAATGACAAAAGATTCTTTTCATATCTTTTACAAAAAACTTACCGAAGGGTAAAATTGGATATAAACTATTGTATAAGGAAGGAAATAATATTACATATCGAGGGAACATGGATGTGGATGATAAAATACACCCCAGTAATTACCAAAGTAAAAACAATCTCGGATAAAAGTGAGATTGTGATATTTTCCCTTACCTTAGGTACGACTTGCTTTGTAAGTGTCCGAACCTCCTGTGTAATGATTTAAATCATGTTATTGACTTATTACAGAATCATATTCATTGTTATGATATCATATATGGTTCACTTATGACATTATATTACCCGTTCTTTTGTAAATTCCATGTTAAAGAAGCGTTTTGGGTAAAATCGTTTCATTTATCGTAGGTGTTTTGACTTGTTGTTCTTGACATCATTATTACTTATATCATGATTTACTTACTTCCAGAATATAAAATATGATTTATATATCATATATATTCAGTATATATATATATATAATAGGTAGATAAATAAAATGAAAAACACCGTTCATGGAGACGGTAGTCCGTACGTACGCATGAACGCTGTTTTCCTTTCCTTATTGTATTGAAATGGAAGTAAGTAGATGACATACATAGGTATATATATAAATAAATCCAGTAGCTTTATAATGTCATATATTTCATTATTATTTCTTATATATACATTATAATCATTCTTAAATGGTTAACATGGAGAATGAATCTCATCACGTCGTGGAGACGGTAGTCCGTACGTACGCACGAGCGATGATATCATTTCTATAAATATTGAATTGAATTGGAGTGGATTATACAATATATCAGAATCAATATGATGTTGTAAAAACTATGTATAGTTATTCTTTACACCATTATACCCATCCATGTAAGGTGGTGGTGGAAAATAGATTACACCACGGCGTGGAGACGGTATTCCGTACGTACGCACGCGCGGTGATTTCTTTTTCCGTAGGATGGATAGATGGTGAAATAGGGTTGTTTCATACTTATAATAACATATCAGTATATGTGTGATACTGATGTTATTACTTCATAATGAAACAACCTAATAAGAAGAAGTGGAAGAAGAAATAAAGATGAAAGAATTGGTAACGGTAATTACCTCTTCTTTGAAGTGCCTCTTTGAGACCTCCTCTTAGGGCACTAGAATTGGTCTTTGAGGAAGACCAGAACCTCTAGGATGTTGCTAGGGAAGTGGAGAAGAGATTTTGGCAGAGGCTGGCCGAGCTTGAGTGCTCAAATTGGTGTGAGGAGGAAGGGGGGGGGGAGGTGTCCTTTTATAAGGGAGGAGAGGGGCACCTTAGGAATATCTCAAAATATTATTTTATATTAAAGTCAAAATCGGTTTATAATGGTTCCAAAGGGTCTTATTTCGAAGCTAAAGTGGGGATGGGTCGAAATCCTATCAACCAATAGAATTTAGACAAGTTTAGGATATTATTTTAACCTTATCAATTAGATTTAACTCTAAGTTAAATAATTTAACTTTTACCATGTCTTTTTGTTTTCTTTCACTATATGGTTAATAAACTTACTATAACATGCCAAACGAACCCCAAATTGTTTATTATTAATATATATATCCTTATCTAAGTCATTTGGCCGAACCTTAGATTTTTAGGAATACAATAACAATTAATAATATAATATTTTATTTAAAAACTATTTTGTGTCAATTTTGACACTATTTGATATATGATTTTTGTGAAAGTCATAACAGAATTAAATGTTCAAACCAAGTGATTAAATCAACATTAATATATCATAGTAGCCTAGAAAATTAGTTGAATTCATAAAAAATTTCAAATTACATTTATTTTTGTGTTTATAACATCAATTATGTCAATATTTCATTAATAAGATAATTACTGCATCATCGTTGTGTCATAAATAAATTAAATTATTTTATGTCTAAAAATTACAAATAAAATACCATCATGTAGGAAATCTTCTTAGCTTTCTAATGAATATTTACAATCTAATTTATCTTATGTATAACCCCATATTAAAAATGATTTACTTATTAAACTTTGATTTTAACTATTTTAACCCTTCTTTAAATAAATTAATAATAAATGTCCTAATCTAATCCAAGTGGGACTAAATGGTCATATTTTATTCCTAAGTTTGTTTTTGGTCGAATTACACTTGTCCAATAGAATTAGGACATGTGTTAGGGTAATATTAATATCATATTTACCCTTAGTTACCCTATTTACTATTAACCGCGGTAAAAAAAGGTAAAAAGTTACTATTCACCAAAAATTATTTTCATCTCATTGAACCACATTTTAGTCCTTGATATTAACCGTGTCTCTCGGATTTTCGAAATTCCATTCACAAAAGCGGTAAAATTATGTTTTATGCAAAATTCAGTTTTTAACCTACAACTTAGTAGTTTCACTATTCATCAAAAATTGATGTTTTTCAGAACAATGCCAAAATTTCATCCCAAGCTATATTTCATATTCCGAGTTCAAAAATGAAGTCTATTTTACAAAATTCATAACATAAAAGTTGCATTAATTAATTTTATAATTAAATCCCGCTGTTAAAACAAATAGCGTGTTTTTTTAAGAAACAATATCTATCAAAAGATTGACACTTGTTTATGTCTAGTTTAAATGTGAAATTACATCCAATGACCAACATTGTATCAAATTGTAGAAATATATTCTAAATATACTTTAAAACCACTCAAATTAATGATTTATCACTATCAACTATTTCGATTAAAAAAGTTGTTTTTAATTATAATTTAGTAATTTTCACTATTCATCAAAATATGAAAGTTATCCGAAAATCACCAAAATTTCAACCTAAGCTAATTTCGATATTCCGAATCCAAAAATGAAGTTCATTTTAAAAAATAAGATTTATAGAATTTTAAAAAGTGGTTATTACTATTCATAATGGCTAGTTTTAATAATATTTTAATAGCATATCGTTGTTTAATGAAACTCAGTATTGCGTATTACACACGCTATCGAGGAAGGTCGCGATTGCGTGTAATGCATGGCAAGTCAAGGATGTGTGTTGTGCAAGCTCCTTTTGGTGTAGCGTACAACACAAGACATTAATAAAATTAAAAAGAATATTTTTTTATAAAATCTTGGGTTGTTACATTAGATCATCACAAATCAATAGCATTGTGATTGTTGGTTTTTTCATAGCCATGTTCTCTACCACTCTCCATCAGAACTTGATAGTTAGATTTTTCTTCCATATCCATATTTTCACCTATGTTATCCTACGTGGAATCCCATTGATTAGTTAATTTGGGTAATCGTTACATTTCATAATTTAGTTTCTAATGCCATGTTTTGGTATTCCTTTTTACGATGTGGGTTTCTATTAAACAAACTTTCGAGTAGTAAGCCATTTATAACCCCGACGAATTTCGAGGGCGAAATTCATTTTAAGGGGGGTAGAATGTAATAGTCCGAGATTTTATGAAAACTATTTTTTTAATTTCATTAAGGTCTTGTGTTGTATGCTACACCATGATTACCTTGCGCTATACGCAACACCATATTAGCTTGTAGTATACGCAACACTATTCTTGGATCATGTTACACAAAATTTTGATAATAGTTATTCTACGCAACATTGAGTGTGTATATATATATATATTCAATGTATAAATGAAATATGGTTGGATTCCGTTATACGAAACAATGATGGATTTTTTCACAACACGCAACCCTGAATTGGCTTGCATTACACGCAATCGTGACCTTCCTCGATAGCGTGTGTTGTACGCAATACCAGGTTTTACTAAACAACAATATATTATTATAATATTATTATGAACTAGCAGTTATAAATAGTATTAACTAAATTTTGAATTTTATAACATTATTATTCATCTTACACATTTTCTATAACATGGTATAAGAACAAAATAAATTTTTCAGGTAAAATAAGTATGTTTCAAAAAATGCAGTTTTGCCGACATTTGATGGCGCACCCACTTTAAATATATATTTGACATGTTTATAAGTTCAATTTGACAAAATAAAATTCTTCTTTGAATCAAGAAATAAAAATTTATTTTGGATAAATTTTTCATATTATTCTGATAACTTTCATATTTTGATGAATAGTAAAAACATGCTATATTTTAACTAAAAACAACTTTTTTCATCGCAATAATTTATATGGTTAAATTATAATATTTATTGGTTTTAAAGTACAAATAGAATATATTTTTAACATTTAATATAATTTATGTCATTAGAATTGAATTTACATTAAATTCGTTGTTTAAATCAATTCAATCATTTGCAATGTTTTAAAGAAAAACCCATTTTCTTTCGACAACGTGATTAATTTTAATTTAATTTCTGCAACTTTTGTGTATTGAATTTGGAAAAATGGATTCCGTATTTTGAATCAGTGGGTCCAAATTATGTTAATAATCTACTTTTTATATTTGGGAATTATGAATAGTAACTACGGTAAATTTTATTTACTATAGTTAAAGGTAAATCGAGTAATTAAGGGTAAATATAATATTATAAAATTACCCCAACACATGCCAAAATTCTATTTGATGTCTGAAAGCCGACCCATATAACCTAGGGGTCGGATTATATTCATTTTATGGACTTTTGACAATGAAAATAATTTAATTGTTATTAAAACCAAAGAAAGTGACAACATGTCACTCTCTTAAATCTTATAAGTATAATAATTTTAATTTATTGATAAACAACATTAAACATCGAAAATGAATAGTCTACAGAAATCTAATAATATTATATACATCATGATAATTTATTTAGAATTTTTAGGGATTAAATATTTGTCATTAATGGTGATACATTAATGATATAGAAATTATTTATTAAGTGGAAAATAAGTAATATAGTTTTTATTGAAATAATAATACCCATTAAAAGGCCCACAAACCTGACCAAAATTTATTTTTAGTGTATATATACACCTTAATCATCCAATTACCTAATATATAACCGTTTGGAGCCTTATAATAGTGATTATGACACTTATATTATTTTATTTTAAATGATGCCAAAGTTGTCACCTTCATAATTTAATAAATATAACAATTTAAATATTGTGATTTTAAGATGATAAATTAGAATAAATTTATTATTGTGAAATTTAATAGATTTATCTTCATCATATGATTTTATTTTTAATTTTTATGCAAAAATAAGTATATTAAATAATTATACAAAAATGTTGTAGTAATTATTTTATTAAGAGATAAACCAAATAAATTGTTTTAAAAATAATAAAATAAATATTATATGAACTATTTAATTTGATCCTATAATTTTATAGATACATATTACCTTTAATGAATCTATTAATACTTTTAATTCGAACATATCTTCTGTATATATTTTGTTTAAATTCAAATAAATGGATAATGTCAAAATTGACACTATTGTTATTTTATAAAATCAACATATTATAAAATTGTTTAAAAATTAAAAAAATATTTAAAAATTATAAATTTAAATTTATATGGTCTATAATTTTATAAAGTAAACAAATATGTAAAATTCACATCAAATAAGTAATTATTTGTTATAATTTAAAATTTAGAATTTTATTATCACAAATAAACATAAATAGATTATAAAAGGATAATTCAAAATGATAAGGTTCAAAATAAGATCAAAACATGTCTAAATTTGATTGGTTGATGATATTACAACCCTATCTCATCTAATCTTATAATATGAGTCATTTGAGGAGGTTTTTAAGTGGCTTTATATTTATTATTAATTAATATTTTTAAGAATTCCAAAGGTGCCCCTCTCCTCCCTTATAAAAGGGAACATCCTCCCTCTCTTACACACACCACTTTGAGCCTTCAAGCTTGGCAAAACCCTGCCAAATTCTCTTCTCCACTTCCCTAGTAACATCTTAGAGGTACTGGTCTTCTTCAATGACCAATTTTAGTGCCCTAAGAGGAGGTCTCAAAGATGCGCTACAAAGAAGAGGTAATTTCCATTACCGATTCATTCACCTTTATTTCTTCTTCCACTTCTTCTTCTTAGGTTTTTTCATTATGAAGTAATAACATCATTATAACTCATATACTGATATGTTATTATAAGTATGAAACAACCCTATTTCACCATCTATCTATCCTATGGAAAACGAAATCACCGCGCGTGCGTACGTACAGAATACTGTCTCCATGCCGTGGTGTAATCTATTTTCCACCACCACCTTACTTGGATGGGTATAATGGTGTAAATAATAACTATATATGATTATTTTAAAGTGATATTGATTCTGTAATAGTATATATGCACTAAAATAAAATTCCACGATCATGGGAATGATATCATCACTTGTGTGTACGTACGGAATACAGTCTCCATGACGCGATGAGATTCATTCTCAATGATTAACCATTCATAAATGATTATAAAGTATATATAATAAGTAATCATGAAATATATGACATAATAATGATACTGGATTTATGTATATATTTATATGTATTTCATCCAATTAATTCCATTCAATTCAATGAGAAAAAAAAAGAAAACAACGTTCATGCGTACGTACGACCTACCGTCTCCATGAACGGTGTATTTCTTTCAATTTATAGATATATTAAATATATGTATATTATGAATATATATTATATATAAATCATGTTATATATTCTAGAATTAAGTAATCATGATCTAAGTAACCATGTGAATAATTACAAGTCAAAACACAGACGACAAATGAAACAATTTTAACCAAAACACTCTTCAACATGGAATTTACAAAAGAACGGGTAATATAAAGTCATAAGTGAACCATATATGATATCATAACAATGAATATGATTATGTAATTAGTCAATAACATTATTAAATCATTATACAGGTGGTTCAGACACTTACGAAGAAAATCTGACCTAAGGTAAGGGATAATTTGGCAAATCTCATTTTTATCTGAGATTTCTTATTCGTAATTATTTACTGGGGCTATTTATATCATGTCCATGTTTTATAAAGGTGTTTTAATGTATGTATAATGTCCTTTTTACCCATTTTGACTTTTACTTCAAGGTATGTATGGAATTATTCTCTTATTTACGTTATAAGGTACTTTTTTGACTTTTCCGACAAAAGTACAAGAAGAATGTTTTTTTAACTTATACGACATGAATGGATTTTTACAACATTATTTCCAAGAAACTTCCATTACATGTTTTCAAGTTTATTTTTAATCAAACTCTTTTATTTTAGAATTTTATGACATGATAAGAAAGGAAAAATGTTTTTGAAGTATAAAAGTTATTTTTCTCAAGAATGGAGTTTAAGTATTTTATAAAAATTATTTTCCATCCAAGTTAATATAGGGTTATATTTATATCCCTATTATTACATTGATTTGATTATGTTGTGATGGAAATATTTTTATGAATTCCTTTATCTTATATGAATTGTTTTATGATGTCATGTTTTTTAAGAAACCCATTTTTTATTACATGGGTTATGCAATGATGTGTGATTTATGATTTTGTGGCACACATAAAAATGGTATCATTATGAGATGGGTGGTACCTATTTCTCCCTCCAATGCATTGGGTAATGATTTATATCTCATGAGATAGACATGGCTGGAACGGAAATTTAAACTGGTTCAGTAATACAGAACTGGAATGAGGAGTGAACTAGATTCCGAAAGGGACTTTGTCCACCAAGTTGGTCTTGGCAGCAATGCCTTGTCTACTATGGAAATCATATCATGTGCTTAATGGTTTCCACAATTACATGTTTTATTCCCATGATATTTTATCATTCATAATGTTTCTTTATAATCTATTCCTTACGTACTTTCATGTTTTATTTCATTGCTCAAGCTTTTGATGTTTAAACATTATGTCCATGTTTTTATGTTCAAATGTATATGGTATGTTTAATTTTATCCATCATTACCCTTACTGAGCATTTGAGCTCACCCTTTTTATGTTTTTATTTCCCCAGGATATAAAGAAAGGTTTTAGGTAAGAAAAAAAGGGGAAGGTCTTTATGGGATCTGTTGACGATCTTTCACCATGATTAGAAGATTACGTTCCAAGTTTCCAAAGACAATAAACTATTACGGTCCTTGTGTGTCTATTTTTGTTATGTATTTAGTATTATGCTAAAGTAATGTAATGTACATGTACGTCAATCTTTGGGTCTCCACACTCTTACACTGGAACTCATATTATGCACTTAAGTGGCATGCAACCTCTCTTGTTAGGGCTGGGGGCATCAGTTTCACAACTGGTAAAGGTACCCCTGGTTCCTCCACTGGTGCCTCTACTGAAAGAGGGCCTTTCACATAGGCTTCGTCAGTTGATGGGCTATAATCGTGTACTCTACCCTAAACCCTTGCACATTGTCTGTGGGGAGGAATCCTAAAAATAAACATGTGTTCCATGATTAATGAGTTATACCCAGTGAGCTAATTGAAAAGACAACTAAGAAACCTATTCGAATCACACACGTAGTCAGTGTTTTCATGCACTATGTTAGAAATCAGAAGTCAGGGTCCGGGTGTATGGATACGTCGGCCCCGCACCAACACTGGATTCTCAAAACTTATAACCACACTCACTACACTAAACAATATTATCAATAAATGATAAGATTCCTATGTTCAATGGTAGAACCGAAACCTTTTATACCAATTTTTCATGACCCGTCCCCTAGGTCTCGTGTCGTGACTACCCCATGCCCGACATCCATTGGTTAGGGGCTGGTGACTAGCACCGAAAAGAGTATACCCATAAACTGGGAATGAATTTCCTTTCTATCCAGAAAACACACTAAACCAAGCACATAACAAGATACAAACACATTTAAACTGTATAGAAAAAATATTGATGAAAGTAAGAGGGGCCAGAATAAATCCAAAAAGTAAAGGTACACGTACAACTGGAAATACAATACAACCGATGAAAGAGAAAGACCACTACTGTGTCCTCCTCTGAGATTCCTACCTGATGGGTTGGTATATAACTACTCTTCAACACTCCATGTCTGCCCATATCATGTATTTACCAGCACTCCATATAGTCCACCTCCTAGTAACTTATAGTCCTGGTACCCCTAGCCGCGATCAGCGATGTTCGTCGTTTACACCCAACACAACAATGTGCGGGTGAAGCCCGGGTATGGGTGAGTATAGAGATACTTAGTAGGGAGACTGATAATCTAATGGTATCACAAAATCCACAAAGGATAAACAACAAAGCATACAAACTACAGACAACACTACTTAGGAATATGCCCATACATATACCTAAGTTATCAGATATTACCCATCTCATTCATGAGGAAACACAAGGCCGAACTCTTTTTACAATGTACAACTATTCCATGAAGGACTATTTACCAAGAAGGTAAGTACCACATAGGTATACCACATAAAACAATACCACAACAGTATCATCACAAACGTAAATACCACATAGGTACACCACATAGAAGAATACCACAAAGGTATCACCACGAAGGTAAGCACTACACAGGTATGCCACACAGAAGAATACCACAAAGGAAAAGACTCATCTCAAACTAGGTATAACATAGGTATAGTAGTAGAGTTTATTAGATGTAACTACTAAATCATCTTAATCTATTAAGAGGCAGACTCACTTACGATCCTAAATCATCAGACCCACACGTGATCCTAGTACAAGAGACCCACACAGTATCCTAGTATATCGTCATAACCACATAGGATCCATGTACAACAGACCCACTCAATATTCTAGTGTAGTCCCACATTGGTTCGTAGAGCAGATACATGTGGGATCCTCGAGCATAGACCCACGAAGGATCCCTTTCTCATGTTACGACCTGCTATAGGGTTCCCGCACTAAGCTCACTTGATTCTGGGAGGATTCTCTCCTAAATCCATAGTTTGATACACCAATAGCCACAATGTTCCCAAAATAGGTATCCCAAATGACCTGTACTTTATAGGGGATTGAACACAACTGGCTGTGTGTTAATCAGATGCTCAGTCTCTATGTTATTAGCCTTTTTGTCCCAAAGGTCTGGTTGTATTCATGCTCAATCCAACACGACCATTCCCCAAATGTATCCACATCTCATGTGGGAAATAAAAAAAGGACTATCATTCTACAAGGTTTTTGGCACCACAGACGACACATCAAATGGACGCTTGTAGCTCAAGATATGGATGAAAGAATGTATAGGGTCGAAATTTGTACGGGTCTAGTCCGACCCGGCCCGATTCGGCCTAGGCCAACCTGACTTGGTTCAGGTCGACCCGGGCCGACCTGATCCTAGCCTTGGGTCAGACCTAGCTAGATGAATCTGACCCGGCCCACTGGGTCTGGCCCTACATGCTAGGTCCTGCTTGGCCTGCTGGGTCCAGCCCATCCCACACTGGGCGGCCCGACCTGGCCGCATGTGAGGGGGGGGGGGTGTCACGCACCCCATCACTACTGGAGAGTTGTTTTTTTACCAACACTTGTATAACAATGATTCTCCAGAACCATTCAAACCATTGGTAATTCTTTGTTTTTTGAAGGTTTTCCCAATAGTTCGAAGAAACCGTTTGGGATGCAAAAATATTTTCACCCTTTACCAAAAGTTTGTGGAAAACCATTGGTAAAGGACAATTTCTCCCAAAAGTTTTTAATAAACGTTCAGAAAATTAATTATTTCCAAACAATTTTTAGAAACAGTTGGGAAATGTCTTCTCAAATAACCAAGATTTCCAGACGCCCGCGCAGCACAGCACAGAACTCCTTTCCCCCAATTTCCTGAAGCCCTGGTGCACAGGTGAACCATAACCCAAGTTCTTCCATCCGATCAGCTGCAACTCATCCTTCCAGGTTAGACTCTTTAAATATCTTCCCAAATAAAATCATACAATCCCACTTCCTATGATTTCTACTTTTAATGCAATATCTATAAAGATCATGTATTTCTTTCTATTATAGGGAATTTGGATAATTTTATGATTCACATTATTTGATATTGAATCAATGTCTAATAAATGATTAGTAGATGAATGTGACTAGGGATGACATTGGTTTAATATATCATTTTTAACTAAAATTACGACATACTACCGATAATATGGTGATTCCACCTAAACATGGTTGAATTTTCCTAGGATCATGGGGCTTCCTCTTCATTTGTTCTATAGAGTTTGTAGTGATTATTTTTAATGTATTTTATTTTCTTAAGGATTTATAGTGATTATGAATTGGGTTTCTTTGGTCATGAATTAAGGGTGATTTATTCTTATGTTCTTCTTAGAGATCATCGTATTCATAAAGTGTGCATAATTTTTTTGAAGGTGGTGTCGACTCACTGAGTGACTATTTTGTAATTTTTTTTTTATTCCAACGTTCGATTTTTTTAATAATGAATCCTATATATATTTAATGAAATAAATTAGTGGATTTTAAATATTTGTTTATAAAATATGTAAAATTCTTTCTATGTGGTTTATTTGGAACTGTACAATGACAGATCCCATTTTTATTGTATTCGAAAATCTCATTAAACATATTTATACTTTGTGAATCCATTATAATTTTGGATCCATGTTCGATCATTACTACTAATATCCAATATTTTTATACCATTTTTAGATTGTGTACATCTCATTATATTTTTTAATGAGTTCACTTCATCCTTCATTAATGTCTTCCAAGGATGTCTTAGAAATCTAATAGCCACTTGAATGTTTTTTCTTTCTTAAATAATGTAATGTATTCCTGGAATAGTCATTTAATTTTTACATTATAGAAAACCATGTTGATAACCTTCATGATTATATGATCTCATTGGTGTGTGTGGTGAATATGGATATAATTTTAAACATATGTATTTAATTTTGTTTTTAACTTCCAGGGTTGCTAATTATGCAGTTGGGTTTTTTTAAAGCGATATATAGCAACATTCTAAACCCCTTCTATATATGCCTAATGGCTGTTTAGTAGTGGTTTAAACCACCACTATTTAAGGTCAATATTTTTTACCATTTTTTGTTTTAGAACTCGTTTTCCATGACCAAAAATGGCGAGGATATAATGGCGGGTCAAACCACTACTATATTTTTTCCATTTTTTGGAAGGTGAAACTATCACTAAAACCAATAAGGCCACTAAAAAACATTTTGTGATGATAACCCACCTCTTGGAAAGCCCTCCCCCACCCCCTGGACACAACCTCCACCCCCGTGAATATCCCGCACACCCCCGTTGACAACCCGGCCCCACTTGACACCCCCCACCCCACCCTTGTAGAACACCCGTCCACCCCACCCCCGAACACCCACCCACCACCCCCCGGACACACCCATCCCCCTGGACTCCCCCACCCCCTAAAAATCCTGCCCAAACCCACCCCCTTAATACCCCGACCCCACTGGATAGCACTGCGACCCATATGGACAGCCCATCCACCCTCCACGGACAGCCCGACCACCCCCCGTGGACAGCCCGCCCACCCCCCGGATGGCCCGCCCAACCCTTGGACACCCCAGACTCCCTGGATAGCCCCACCACCCCCATGGGAAGCCCACCCACCCACTAGACAACCCGTACCACCACCACCCCCCCGGATAGCCCCACCCACCCCTGAATACCCCGCTCACCTCCGTGGATAGCCAGCCCACCCCCTGGACTCCCCCTACCCCCTGGATACCTTGACCACCCCCGTGGACAGCCCACCCACCGGGACACCCCGTCCCCCCTAGACAACCCCTCACCCCTTGGACACCTCCGACCCCCCAGATGACCCCACCACCCCCAAGACACCATGCAGCCCCTAGACACCCTGCACCCCCCTTGGATATCCCGAGCCACTCCCCTAATCCTCATCCTTCTCCTCATCCTGATCTCTCTTAAGAAGTTAATGTATAAAACTCATTTACTCCAAATAGGACCCTTAAGGATTATGTATTATTTTATCCACTTCGAATATCTTACTATGCAATCCTTGAATATATGCATTAGAAATCATGTATCTTATTTTCTTAAAGACACTATATTTTTTTGTATTTCATAATATGATTCTCATGTAGAGTAACATGATGACTATGATTTTATTTAAAGTAAACAATTGTCATTTAACTAAATATTTTTTTTATTAAACTTAAATATTATTGAATTTATTTCAAATGACTTATTGAAACTTTTTATAGAATGGATAGTAGTTGGATGTACAAAACTGATTGTTTTTTAACCGATTTTCAAAATAATTTGAACATATTTCTAGATTTTTCATTTGATAAGGGTTCAGATACTGTTCGCATACACATCCCATGTTCTTATTGTGTCAGAATACCTTGGTTGAGTTGTGAAGCAGTTAACTATCATATAACCAAATAGGGTTTCCAAAAAAACTATTATGTGTGGTATCACAATGAAAAGAAAATGGAATCTCAAAATGTTAATGATCCAAATGATAGTACTGAATTAGAGAGTTTGATATATGATCGGTTTCCATTTATTTGGCATCATGTGAGGGGAAGGGTGTCCAACCAACAAGATTTTGATACAAGCACACATGATGCGTCCAATGAAAATGATAATGTTGATAGGGTGAAAAAATTGAATGATGTTGTGATGACTCCAGTATATCGACAATGTGGTAAAATGAAAAAGATAGAATTTTTAATTGGATTTTTTCATGGGAAAACTATGTACGTGATTTCAAATACTACCATTGATTAAATTCTTACCTTCTTGAAGGACATACTTCCAGATGATGCATATATACACTCAAACCACTATATGGAAAGGAAGTTAGTTGATGAAATTAGAATCTCAAAAAAATAATGCTTTCCTGAATGATCACAGCTTATTTTGTGAGGAAAATTCTTAAAGGAATGATTTTATCAAATGTGGAACCTCCCTTTGGAATTCAAAAGATAATGGAACACTATCTCGTGTGCCAAAAACAAGTAATGCAGCACTTTCCATTGATCCTCAGATTACAGAACCTTTCCATGTATGATGAAATATCAGTAAAAATGTGATGGCATGACACCAAGAGAAAAATAAGAATAATGAAGTGTTGGTTCACCCTAGAGTTGGATTTTCATGGAAGATATTTGATGCTCGATATCCTAAATTTGTAGCTGACGTGCGTAATGTGAGATTGGGTCTTTCATGTGATGGTTTTAATCCATTTGTGCAGATTATTACTTCACACAACACATGGCCGGTTTTCAAACACATTTATAACCTTCCCCCATGGTTTTGTATGAAAAAGCCTTACACTTTCATGAGTATACTGATATATGGTCCTTCTGATCTCCGCAATGATATATATGTATACATGTAACCGTTAATAAAATAGTTGAAACTTCATTGGTATGTGGGTGTTCCCACATACGATGCATGTTCGAAAGACATAATTCAGATGCATGTTGCACTTATGTGGATGATCACTAATTTTACTGCTTATGCAATGATGTCTGGATGGAGAAAAAAAGGCAAAATTTCATATCCTATTTGTATTAAGAATTCTTGATCGAGAAGACTGAAATATCATCATTGTTTTAGTTTTATGGGACATCGATGATTCTCGCCAATGAACCATCCATATAGAAACAATATTTGAAGATTTCACAATACCAAGGAGACTGAATATCCACCTCATCATATGTTTGGAACTGATGTGCTTAATGAATTGAATGATTTTAGTAATTCATTTGGGAAGGGAGTAATGAAATATAGAAAGAGGAAAAATGTTTCCAACAAAACCTGTTACAATTTGAAGAATAAGATTATATTATTTTGTTTTTAATATTGGTCAACCAACTTGGTACGTCATTGATTAGACGTAATGCACATTGAAAAGAATATATTTGAAATGTTTCATTGGATTCTTCTAAATGTTAAGGGGAAGACAAAAGATGATTTACGATCTTGGCGTGACTTGGTAGATTGGAGGATCAAACTAGAATTGAATCATGTCTATATCAGTGAAAATAAATGGAATGTTCAATGTGCTTCTTATGTGAGGAAACCTGCTGAAAAAATAAACTTATGGAAGTGCTAGTGACTATTAACGTTCTCGATGGATATTCAAGAAATATATCATAACGGGTCAATAGAAAAGAGTTGAAGCTAAAATCTTTTAAGACTCATGATTATCACGTCCTTTTTCATGAGTTGATTCCAATATCAATCTGTCATCTCTTTTCCAATAATGTAAGAGTCTCAGTTATTCAGTTGTAGTATTTGTTTAGAGATCTTTATTCTAAGAGGCTTCCCAAATCCTTCTTGCAGAATCTTTTTGCAAAGACACCATTAATTTTGTGTGAGTTTGAGAAAATATTCCCTCTATCATTTTTTATATGCATATTGAATTTGACTATCCATATTCTGACTGAAATACTTCTTTGAGTACCCGTTGCTTTCTGTTGGATGCATCCAACTAAAATAAACATGTGCACATTGAAATCAAATGTTTGGAACAGGAATTATACCGATGGTTCTATTGTGAACTATTACTTGGCTCAAGAATATTGGATTTCTGCTCAATGTATTTGTCTGATCTTACTATGAGAATAAACAAACCAATAATAAATGAAGAATAGCAGTATGGGAAAATTGAACGCAGTTTTCCATCACTTCCTCAGATAGGAGGAATTACAGGATAATATAAATTGACGACATTAATCCTTGAAGAGCGAGAGATGGCACATCGCACAGTTTTGTCAATTGTTATTTGTTCAATGAGTATATCAAGTATGTAAGTTGTACCTGTATCTCTTATCATATCTGTTTTAATTTTAAATATTCTTTAAACTATTATTATTTTTACTTACTGGGAATATAATGAATTGATATATTTAAAGAATGGTTCTTTATCATTGAGAAGGAAAGAAACTTTTCATTGCAAAGGGTTTTCTACTTGGTTGAAATTAAAGGTAAAAATATTTCTGTAATAACTAAATAAAAATAATATTTATTTAAGTTTACAATTTTTGTATATTTCAGGTATCGAGTTTCCCTGCAGACTCTGTTTCGGAGGAAATAAGAGCTTTGGATTTTGGTCCTAATACCAAGGTTCATGCTTGTAAATGACATGTGATCAATGGATACAAATTTATTATCATTGAACGAGAAAGAAACATGAGAACACAACATGATGTTGTTATTTTAACTGCCACAAAATATTGTTATGCCAGTACATTGGATAATAGACCTCATTCAAAATATGTATATTATTATGGAGTCATTGGAGAAAATAATAATTTTGAATTATTACTCGCATGGTTGAGTCAAGATGATGAAATGTCAATGGTTTGATTCAATGATGAGGCAAGGAACCTTTATTGAGGATTGTGGATTTCGAGTTATTAACATGACTCACACACTTTTCACCAATGAACCATATGTATTGGAATCAATGGTGAACATGTTTTTTATGTCAAAGATCATCATCATCAAAAATTCGGTGTAATTATTGAATTAATGCCAAGATATATTTTTGATGATAGTGATGATGAAGTTGACACTATCCCTACCGCAATTGGAATTAATCCGTTTATTACTTATGATGACTCCAATATCTCATTTGTCAGAGTTGATTATGAACCTGAAGTTATGGTGGGAAATATATAGAATCATACAGTCGGGTTCTCACCTAAATGTTTCACTTACATCATTCAGTGTGTGTATCATCGTACCTACCTTCATTCCACTAAAAATCTTCTATTTATTTATGTTATTTTATCAGAGTGGTTTCTATATATTATGTTTTTTTGGGTTACACATTAGTTATCTATTTATAATTAATTTCATATTTGTTTTTATTGCAGGAAATGACACCAATTGAGGAGAGGCGGAAAAAAAAAAGATGACATAAAATAATCGTCGCAAGACACAGATGGTCATTCCTCCACTCCGTGTTTTGTGTATTTTATTTCCAATATATATATTTCAATCACTAAAAATATCATGTGTTTACTTTTTTGTTGAACTTTTTTTCAGGATCCACCCCCTAGACGAGAGATATCCAACGAGAGCCTAATTTTGCTTCTAGTAAAGAGGGTGGTGGTAGGAGGGGTGGGGGTGTCTGAGTTAGATGACCATCTGGTTGTCCCGTTACTAAGGCCGGTTGTACGAGAGCTCATGGTGAGAGAGTTAGATGATCCATGGGTCGTACTTGATATGATTATGCCCCTAACATAGACATATCTTCTATGCCCCATTTTGATCCTGGTGTGTCTTTAGGGACACATGGGATATTTATCCCTCCGATGTTTACACTACCAGTTGGCCAGACGTCTGTGCCATCATCTTTTGCTTCTGGATCATTATCTCCGAGCTATTATATTCCACCTTCTTCGACTCCTACTCTAGCAGAGTATGTAGTTGGGGACAATACACTGAGGGACACTCCACCTGTACAGGATATTCCATCGGCTTCTGCACATCCAAGGACGCCCATTGATCTGACTACCACAGGTATATTTATATAACTCTATCAAATTTATATACCAAAATTTATTTTTATTATAACTTGTACTGATATTTTTTTATTTAATAACTGATTCATCTACTAATAAGAGTCGGGGGATGGGGAATACTCTCTTGTGTGTGGTATGGAACCACCTGACACAATTGATGGTTTAATACAATGATGATGGATAGATGATTGATAAATATGGGCAGGAATGTCAGGGTTTTTTGGAAACACTAGACAAATACTCCGACATCATTCCGGTCAGCCCTCTCTCTTGGAGACATCTGCCACACGAAGTCAAGGATAATTCTTGGGAACAAATATGTGTAAAAAATCTATTGGATTTAATGTATTATTTTATTGTATTTATATTAATTAATCTATTGGTTTTCATCTTCAGTATAACTTCCCTAATGGTGAAGGTGCATGACTGGCACGTTTAAAGTAGCTAAGAGAGAATTTGATATCTTATAAGAATGAGATGTATGATGGATGGTGTGATAGAGTGGGAACAGAGTTGGAGGCATTACCTATCATGGATGACTGCCCGATAGAGCAATATCGCCAAATGATTACTCCTTGGGTGACTGCCAATTTTAAGTTATTAATCCCATTTGAGTTATTTAAATGACAGTTTTCATATTATTCATTAATAATATCAAATTTATTATTAAAAATTATTTAATAATATCTTTAAAAAACAAAAAAACATTTATTCAAAGCAATACCTCCACACATTGGGGCCTATGACTATGTCAGATCGTGAATGGCAGTTGGTACGATATAGTTTCTTATAATTTTTCTATATGACTTTCAATTTTTATTGTTTCTACTTAAATTATGTGATTTATTGAATATTGAATATGTGATTATAATTTCACTTTATATTGGTTCAATGACATTATAGAAGAAAAAATTGAATATTGAAGGACGTGTCCCTCGAGAAAAATTGTTTTTCTCGAGTAGAAGGAAAAAAGATGGAACTTCGGTTAACGAACCGACACAAGAAATGATTATAAGATTTATTTTTTTTATTTCAAATATTAATATATATTTTTAAATTTAATAATCTAGTAATATTTTTAACAGACTGCTTTAGAGGCCCTTGATGCCTAGGAGGCATAAATGTTTGGGCCACACGATCATTTATATCAGGTTTTGGGAGATGAGCACTCTGGTTGAGTACGGTGTCGACCTAGTAATAATATAGTCCCAACGAGGTATTGGTCCTCTCTAGGTATCCATTCTTGTACCACGGAGTTTAAAAAGTTCAAGGAGGATGAAATATATTCTGATAAAATGGTCATAGAGTTGGATGAAAAAGTTCAAACGAGGGACAAAGAATTTATGAAAATGATGAAGGCTTTATCTTCATCACTTCCACCAGAGGCTAGCGCGGCTTGTCGGAGATTTATGTCATCGATGGGTGCATTATCCAATGCACCCAGTGGTAGTTCTAGTGTCAGTCGAGATGATCACGTTCAAGGTGATGATGAGGATGCTAAAGAGGACGAGGGTGAGGATGAGGATGAGGATGAGGGTGAGGATGGGGTCGAGGGTGAGAATGGGGCCGAGGGCGAGGATGGGGATGATGATGAGAATAGGGACAATGAAGAGGACGATGACGAGGATAGAGATGGAGGAGAGGATGAGGCCGATGATTATAGTGGTGATGGTGATGGTTATCAGGGGCAGATTGATCCCTTACATTTTGGAATTCTGTATAACTATTTATTTTTTAACCTAGTTGTTCACTCAGGTATGGATATTTTTGAATTAATTATAACTCTTTATTTTTGACCAAATATGGAAGCCTAATCATTTTATAATGGTTTAGAGGTGAGTAATTCTATATGAGATAATATGGGTTATTGTTAGGAGATTCATTCCCTTTAATCGATTGGTTCATAAAACAGAATTCGGTATTTCATATATTATGTAATTGGTATTTGTAAATTAATATGCTCGTCTCGGATTTCCGAGTTGGTTATTTGGAAGGTATTATCTATAAAAAGTGGCTATATCTCTATTGACTATGGGGGTATTTTCTAATTGATTAGTTTATTTATTAAACTGACCATGCAATGCACATTTCCCGCAATACAAAAGCAACAAAAAATCACAGATAGACACTACCCACCACAAGACACCCATGGGAGACACCCCTTGAGGTAGCGTCCCTCTCGTAGGATCTTTAATTTAAGAAGGATTTAAATATAATTTATCTTCTTTCTTAATTCTTCTTAATTATAATGAATTTCATATCTTGAATAAGTTATCTTTAATATAATTGATTCATTTGATAAATAAAGTCAATTTTTTTTAATAAAACCCCTCCAACAGAGGTGCACTATCTATGAAAACCCACAGTGATAGTTTAGGGTTTGATAATTTGACTCTGAATCAGTAGTTTCACGCCACGGTCACCCCGCGGTCATGGCATGGTCATGCCGCGATCAGGCCGGGATCATGCCGCAGTCACACCGCGTTCACTGACCAAACACATTTGGATAGGGTTGATACTTTAGAAAAATGATCCATGGGTTATTTTTGACATGTATGAGTCAACCTCACCTCAATAAGAGGTGCGGTGTGGCTGGATCCACTAAAAAAGTTTCTCTTTTGTTTCAAAAGCACATTATTATAAGTGAATACAACAACTAACATAATAAAAACCAACAAAATGCATTCGGAATCTATTTAATCGTTAGGAAAATGATTCATGGGTCATATGAGACATGTAAGAGTCAACCTTGCCTCAATATGAGGGCCGACACGACTGAATATGTATTTTTAGGTGTTCGTCGTGCTTGAAAAGTGTGTGTGGGGTGGTTGAAACTGGACGAACGACCTCAGAACACCTTGAAATCAGATGAAAACAAAGGGTGGGTGAATTGTGAAATTGTCGGCCAGACGACACGTAAATTGGATGTGTCGTGTGACTATGCTGGCCGAAAACGCACTAGTCATGTCATAAATGGACAAAACATGGGTTTTATGGTCAAATGCATGTTGAACGACATCAGAATGACTTGAAATCACACAAAAGACCCTAATTATTATTCTTGAGGTGTACAAGGAGATGACACGTCATTCGGACTAGTGTTTTGTGTGACATGATTGAATATGTTTTTTTCGGTGTTCGAAGCTCTTGAAAAGAATGCATGGGGTGGTCGAAATAGGCTGAAGGACGTTAGAATTCCATGAAATCGGACGTCAAAAAAAGGGTGGGTGAATTGTGAAATTTTCGGCCAAACGACATGTCAATCGGAGTAGTAGTGTGACCGCGCTGGCGAAAAACGTACTCGGCGTGTCGTAAATGGCCAAAACATGGTTTTCACTGTCAAATTCATGTCAGAGGACATAATAATGACATGAAATCATATGAAAAACAACTAGTTATTATTCGTGAGGTGTACGATGAGACGAAACATCATTCGGACGTGTGGTTTGCGCGGCACGGCTAAATATATGTTTTTTAGGTGTCTGGCGCACTTGAAAATCATGTGTGGGGTGATCGAAACTGGCCGAACGACCTCATAATGCCATTAAATCGGACTACAACAAAGGGTGGGTGAATTGTGAAATTTTTGGCCATACAACATGTAAATCGGAGGTGTCGTGTGACTGCGCTGGCCGAAAACACACTCAGAGTGTCGTAAATGGCCAAATCATGGGTCTTACGGTCAAATGCATGCCGAAAAAATTGATAATGACTTGACATCACACAAAAACACCCTAAATATACTTATTCAGGTCTACGATGACACATCACATCATTTGGACTTACGGTTTGCGCAGCACGACTGAATATGTTCTCTTTAGGTGTCTGGCGCGCTTGAAAAGAATGCATGGGGTGGTCAAAACTAGTTGAACGACCTTATAATGCCATGAAATCGGAGGACAAAAAAGGGTGGGTGAATATTGAAACTGTTGTCCAGATGGCACGTCAATCAGAGATGTAGTGTGACCGAGCTGGCTGAAAACGCACTGGAAGTGTCGTAAATGGCCAGAACATGGTTTTTACGGTCAAATTCAGGCCGAACGACATCAGAATGACTTGAAATCACAACAAAACCCCTAATTATTATATTTTATGTGTATGAAGAGAGGAAACATCATTAGGACGTGTGGTTTGTGTGGCACGACTGAATATCTATTTTTTTAGGTGCATGGCACGCTTGAAAAGCGTGCGTGGGGTGGTTGAAACTGGCCGAACGACCTCAGAATTCCATGAAATTGGACGACAACGGTAACACCCGAGACAATTATAAAAAATATTTTGTTTTTATGTTATATAAATCATCAAAGGAATCTTTCGCTACACGCAATCACGACCTTCCTCGATAGCTTGTGTAGTACGCAATACTGAGTTCCACTAAACAATGATATATTATTATAATATTATAAACTAGCCATTATGAATAGTATTAACTGAATTTTAAATTTTACAACATTATTATTCATCTTACACATTTTTTAGAACATGGTAAGAGAACAAAATAAATTTTTGGGTAAAATAAGTATTTATCAAAAAATGTAGTTTTTCCGCCTTTTGATGGCGCACCCATATTATATCCAGTTTTTCACACGTTTATAAGTTCAATTTGTCAAAATAATATTCTTCTATTGAATTAGGATATAAAAATTTACTTTGGATAAATTTTTTATATTTTTCTGATAACTTTCATATTTTTATGAATAGTAAAAATACGCTAATTTTTAATTAAAAACAACTTTTTTCATTGAGACTATTTATATGGTTAAATTATAATATTGAATTGTTTTAAAGAATATATAGAATATATTTTTACCATTTAATATATTTTATGTCATTAGCATTAGTTTCACATTGAATTCATAGGTAAACACATTTCAATCTTCGGCAATGTTTTAACTTCTAAAAAACGTTTACTTAACAACATGATTTATTTTAAATTAATTACTGCAACTTATATGTTTTAAATTTTGAAAAATGGATTCCATATTCAGAATCAGTGGGTACAAATTATGTTAATATGCTACTTTTTATTTTTTCCATTATGAATAGTAACTACAGTAAATTTTATTTACCATAGTTAAAGTTAAATCGGGTAATTAATGGTAAATATAAGATTATAAAATTACCCTAACACCGGCGAAAATCCTATTGGATGACTAAAAGTCAACCCATATCACCTTAGGGTTGGATTAGATTCATTTAATATATTTTTTTCCATGAAAACAATTTAATTATTATTAAAACCAAGGAATGTGACAACATGTCACTTTCTTAAATCTTATAAGTATAATAATTTTAATTTGGTGATAAACGTAATGAAACATTGAACATGAATAGTATCATGAATTATAATACAATTATCTACATCATAGGAATTTATTTAGAATTTTTAGGGATTAAATAATTATCATTAATTATGACACAATAGTGATGTTGAAATTATTTTATTAATTAAAATATCAAATAAAATGTTTTAAAAATATTAAAATAAATATTATATGAATTATTTATTATGCTACACTAATTTTCAAGATACAGATGAAATTTTATGAATCTATTAAAGCTTTTAGTTCAAACATATCTTCTGTATATATATTTTATTTAAATTCAAATAAATGAATAGTGTCAAAATTGACACTATTGTTATTTTATAAAAATAACATATTATAAAAATTTTTAAAAATAACAAAAATATAAATTAAAATTTATATGGTTGAAGATTTCATAAGGTGTCAAATTATGGAAAATTCACAACACATATGTAATTATTTATAATAATTTAAAATTTAGAATATTATTACCACAAATAAAATTAAATTGATAAATAAGGATAAATCAAGTTGATAATGTTTAAAATAAATTCCCAAAATGTCTAAATTTTAGTGGTTGATGATATTAAAACCCTATCTCATCTAATCTTTGGATATGAGTCATTTTGGAAGTTTTTATGTGGGGTTGGGATTTAATATAAACAAATATTTCTTATATTTCCAAAGGTGCCCCTCTCCTCCCTTATAAAAGAGCACCTCCTCCCTCTCCTCCTCACACCAATTTGAGCCTTCAAGCTCATCCAACCCCTGCCAATTTCTCCTCTCCACTTCCCTAGAATCATCCTAGAGGTTCTGGTCTTCTTCTAAGACCAACCCTAGTGCCCTAAGAGGAGGTTAAGAAGAGGCGCGTCAAAAAAAAGAGGTAATATCCATTACCGATTCTTTCCAAATTCTTTCTTCTTAAACATCTTATTCTTTAGTTGTTTCATTATGAAGTAATAACATCAGTATCACTCATATAATTATATCTTATTATAAGTATGAAACATCCCTATTTCACCATCTATCCATCCTATGGAAAACGAAATCACCGCGTGTGCGTACGTACGGAATACCGTCTCCACGCTATGGTGTAATCTATTTTCCCCCACCACCTTACTTGGATGGGTATAATGGTGAAAATAATTACTATATATGATTATTGTAAAGTGATATTGATTCTGAAATAGAATACATACACTCCAATACAATTCCACGATCATGGGAACGATATCATCGCTCGTGCGTACGTACGGAATACCGTCTCCACGATGTGATGCGATACGTTCTACTTGATCTTCATTACATAATGATTATATAAATGAATTGAATGAATAAATATGATATATAGTACATTAATACCATTCTGGAAACGAGGTATCTATAATCTAAAGAGAAGAATAATAATTTATTCGACAAAACACGCATAAAAACAAAAAGTAATAAACACCCGAATAACAAGTAGTAATGAAATATTACTAATAAGAGGCTCAGAATATGACCATATATGATATTATAAAAATACGTATGATTCTAGAATAAGTCAATAACATTATTTAAATCATTATACAAGAGTTTCAGACACTTACGAAACAAATCGGACCTACGGTAAGGGAAAATATCACAATCTCATTTTTATCCGATATTGTTTATACATTGGTATTTACTGGGGTGTATTTTATCATCCACATCCATGTTTACTCAATATGTAATACTATTTATATCCACCTACAATTGTTTAAATCCAATTTTACCCTTCGGTTAGTTTTTAGTAAAAGATATGAAAGGAATCTTTTGTCGTTTTTCGTACGAGGTTTTTTTTGACTTTTCCGAAAAAAGTACGAGAAGAATGTTTTTTAACTTATACGACATGAATGGATTTTTAAAACATTATTTCCAAGAATCTTCGTTTAAAAGTCTTCAGGTTTATTTTTAATCAACTTATTTTAGTTTAAAATTGTATGACATGTTAAGAAAGGAAAACGTTTTTGAAGTAGAAAGGATATTTTACTCAAGAATGGAGTTCATGTTTTTTATCAAAATTATTTTCAATCTATGAAAATATAGGGTTCTGTTTCTATCCCTATTATTACATTGATTTGATTATGTTGTGATGGAATTATTTTTATGAATTCCTTTATCTTATATGAATTGTTTTATGATGACATTTTGTTTAAGAATCCCATTTTTATTACATGGGTTATTCAATGATGTATGATTTCTGATTTTGTGGCACACATAAAAATGGTATAATTATGAGATGGGTGGGACCTATATCTCCCTCCAATGCGTTGGGAAAAGATTTTATATCTCATGAGATAGACATGGCTGGAACGGTAGGTTAAACAGGTTCAGTGAAAAAGGGCTGAAACGAGGAGTGAACTCGGTTCAGAAATGGACTTTGTCCACTAAGATAGTCTTGGCAATGAGTATTGACTAATAAGAAATGATTCTATATGATTATGTGTTAATTCCACAAAGTTCAATGTTTTAAGTTATGATCTCCTTTGCAGGTTACGATTTCTAAAAGTTATGTTCTTATGAAAATGTGTGATTGATATTTCTTTTGTTTACCCTTACTGAGCATTTGAGCTCACCCTTTTGTATGTTTTCTTTCCCCAGGTTAGGAAGAAGGTTATTAAGTAAGATATGCCAAAAGAGACTACAAATATGATGAAATAAATGGGAGATAGTTTAGATGATTTATGAACCAGTTGTTTATGTTTCCCAGTTTCTAAAGACACAATACCTATACGGTCCTTTCATGGTTTTGTTATATGTTGTAATAAGTATTTGTCAATTTTGAAGTAATAACAATGTATGTAATGTATGGGTCATTATAGTTGGTATCAGAGGAAAGGTATAGTCAACCATTGAAGTCTAGGATGTGAAAGCATTAGTAAGAACCCTACGGAAAAATCTCAGCATAGAACACAATATTAGTGTTTTATAAATGACAATGAATAACCTAGGATAAGACCTTAAGTGTGAAATTTTATTCTTCATTATGTGGTTTACCTATTATAATTAGTGTTTCTCACACTATTATTCTTGCTTTTAGTCAATGGCTGGAACCCGAAGGAACCGTGTTAATGCGGAATGCGATGGGCAATGCAATGATTGTCCCCCTGAGCAACCAAACGTTATAGGAGATGGAATACAAAATCTTGTAGCCATGCTCACACAACTTTCTCAAGCTATGAATCATGCATGACTTCCAAACTAGAAAATGAAGGAGCAACATTCTTTTGAATCCTTCATGAGGCAGCGTCAACCTTCTTTTAGTGGGTCTACTGATCCATTAGTTGCTGAACAACAGATTAGTACTACTGAAAAGATATTTTCAGTTCTTCAATGTTCTGAACATGATAAAGTCATCCTAACAGTGCATTGTTTGTAAGGAGATACTGATCAATAGTGGAATCTTATTAAGAATACGAGGCAAAGGGATGAAATTGAGTCCATGGAATGGGACGAGTTCAAGAACTTATTTTTCAATATGAATTTCCCTCGTATTCTCCAAACAAAGATGGAGAAAGAGATTCTTGAACTGAAGCAAAAGGATGATGATTCTGTTGGTACCTATGAAGCAAATTTTACAAGACTTGGAAGGTACGCTTCTGGTATTATTATCCAACCTGAGAGTAAGATCGATCAATTGTTTAGTGTCTTAAAACCAAGTCTTCGAATGGTGTTAGCCATAAGGGACTTCAATAGCTACGAGGAAATCGTTCGATGTGCTCTCAAAGTCGAGATGGAGATTGGAGTAACCCATCAGTCATATGGGTTTGATAAGAAGAGGAAAATGGAATTCAAAGGAAAATCTAAAGAGCACACTGAAAGGAAGATGAGCTTTCCATTATGCTCAATGTGTGGAAAGAAACTTGGAGGGAGTAGTCTTAAAGGGACAAGTAAATGTTTCAAATGTGGAAAGGAAGGTCATCGGGAATTTGAATGACGCAATGATGGGAAGAAGATGTCTAATGATGAAAACAAAGGAAGGGACACACATAATGAGCCTACTACACTTCAATGTTTCAAGTGCAAGGTGATGGGGCATTATTCCTATCAATGCCAAAATCCAAGGGTTGATGATGATGGTCGACGTCAACAAACTCTTAAGGCTGAAGACAAAGGAAAGTCACATGCAATTTCTATCAGTGATGGGGAGTACGATAACGATGTGGTGAAAGGTACACTTACCATCCACTCTAAAGTAGAAAATGTTTTATTTGATTCTGGATCCACCCACTCCTTTATTTCTGAAGAATTTTCTAAGGATATCACTGTAATAACTCAACAATTAGTTGGTGTGTTAGCTGTGACAACCCCTAATTGGACAATTGCCGCATCAAAAGATTATAATTCTTCTCCGATTGTTGTTTGTGGGAATGTGCTTCATGCTAATCTTGTGTTCCTTCCTATAGTGGAATTTGATGCGATTCTTGGCATGGACTGGCTTTCTTTATATGGAGCTCATATCAATTGCCAAAGAAGGGAAGTCACATTTCATATTCCAGATCAATCTATGATCGTCTATCGATGCAAGGATGAACATAACCTTCCAGTTGGAAT
This sequence comes from Viscum album, assembly GCA_963277665.1. Taxonomy (NCBI): domain Eukaryota; kingdom Viridiplantae; phylum Streptophyta; class Magnoliopsida; order Santalales; family Viscaceae; genus Viscum; species Viscum album. Next base: position 1,873,687,950 of record OY728159.1, read on the forward strand.
TTATTACATCTTATGGGTCTTGATTCCACTTTATGAAGGTTATTTATCTCAAATGGTTGGTGAGAAACTCACAATTAAGAATATTCCCATTTTACGGGAGTTTGATGATGTCTTTCTGGAGTAATTGTTGAGTCTTCCACCAAATCGTGAAGTTGAGTTTCCAATAGAACTCGTACCGGGTGGTTTGCCTATTTCAAAGACACCTTATAGAATGGCCTCAATTGAGTTGACGGAATTGAAGAAGCAACTCCAAGAGAATCTTGATAAGGGATTAAGATGCCCTAGTGCGTCACCTTGGGGAGCACCTGCTCTGTTTGTTATGAAAGAAGATGGATCAATGAGACTCTGCATTTATTATCGAGAACTTAAAAAGATCACTATCAAGAAAAAATATCCTCTCCCATGCATTGATGACTTATTTGACCAACTACGAGGAGCTCAATACTTTTCGAAGATTTATCTTTGTTCAGGGTATAACCAATTAAGGGTCAAAAGGGAGGATATACCAAAGGCGGCTTTCCATACAAGGTATGAACACTATGATTTTATAGTGATGCCATTTGGTCTTACTAATGCCCCTGCAATGTTCATGGATCTGATGAATATAGTCTTTAGAGACCATCTTGATCAGTTTGTGGTAGTATTTATAGACGATATTCTTGTCTATTCAAAGAGCAAGGAAGAACATGAAGATCACATGAGAATTATATTGAAGACCCTGAGAGAGGAGAAGCTTTATTCAAAATTTACCAAGTGTGAATTTTGGCTTCAAAGAGTTTCATTTTTGGGTCACATAATCTCAAAAGAGGGGATTTCTGTGGATCCAACAAAAATAGAGGTTATCGAAATATGGTCGAGACTAACAACAGTAACTGAGATCCAAAGTTTTCTTGGTTTGGATGGTTATTATCGACGTTTTGTGAAATATTATTCACGATTATCTAATCCACTCACCAGGTTGACTCGAAAAGGAGTTAAGTTCGTGTGGATGGACGAATGTGAAGAGAATTTCAAGGAGTTGAAATGAAGGTTATCTAGTGCATCTGTACTCACACTTCCTTGTAGTGGAGAAAGCTTTGTGATCTACAATGATGCATCCAAGAAGGGGATGTGATGTGTTCTCATGAAAAATGATATGGTGATAGATTATGCCTCACGACAGTTGAAAATCCATGAGCAAAATTACCCAACTCATGATTTGGTGTTAGCTGCATTAATCTTTGCATTAATGATTTGGAGGCATTACCTTTATGGTGAAAGGTGTGATATTTATACTGATCATAAAATTTTAAAGTATATTTTCACACAAAAGGAGCTGAATATGCACCAAAGAAGATGGTTGGAGCTGATTAAGGATTACGACTGCTCAATTCATTACCACCGTGGGAAAGAAAACAAGGTCGCAAATGCATTAAGTCGACAAGACCATGCCAGTTTATCCATGATGAGGATTACAAAAGATCCAATATTTATGGATTTAAAAAGGATGGATCTTGGAATTAAAATGGAAGGGGAAAATCATATCTTTCTCAAATGAATGTTCAACCATCTCTACATGTGAAGATTAAATAGGCACAGAAACAAGATGTTGAGTTACAGAAGAAGGTGAGAAATGTTCCTGAATTCATCCATGATTGTGATGGGATAATAAAATGCAGGAATTGGGTTTGTGTTCCTCCCATCCCTGAATTAAAGAAGGAGCTACTGGATGAGGCTCCTAGTTCTTCATTCACTATTCATCCGGGAAGCACGAAGATTTATAGGGACCTGAATTATTACTTCTGATGGGATGGCATGAAAAGAGATGTTTCTGAATATGTCTCTCGATGTTTGGTTTGTCATCAAGTTAAAGATGAGAGAAGTAAGTCTAAAGGGATGTTACAACCTTTACCCATACCCGAATGAAAATGGGAAAACATCACTATGGACTTTGTCACGGGACTTCCTAAAACATCTAAAGGCAATAATGCTATCTGGGTCATAGTTTATCGTCTTACAAAGTCTGCACAATTCATTGCCATTAGAGAGGATTTCTCTCTGGATCAGCTTACCAGGATATAGGTAAAGGAAGTGGTAAGATTGCATGGAGTACCACATTCTATTATATCTGATCAGGATCTGAGATTTACCTCGAATTTCTGGTGAATTCTTCAGCATACTCTGGACACAGAGTTGTGTTTTAGCACTGCTTATCATCCTCAGAGAAACGGTCAGTCTGAGAGAACAATTCAAACTCTAGAATATATGTTGAGAGCTTACTCTATGGATTTCAAAGGTGGTTGGGATCAACACCTACCTTTGTTGGAATTTTCTTATAATAATAGCTTTCACTCCAGTATTCAGAGGGCTCCTTATGAAGCTCTCTATGGCAATAAATGCAGGACTCCGACTTGATGGGGTGATGTTGGGGAAAGAAAGCTATTAGGACCTGATCTTGTTGATGAGATGGCAGAAAAGGTCCGATGTACTCAACAACACATAAGAACAACTCAGAGTCGACAGAAAAGTTATGCCGACAACCGAAAAAAAGACCCAGAGTTTGAAGTGGGTGATAAGGTGTTCTTACGAATATCTCCCTAGAAGAGGGTCATGAGATTTGGAAAGAAGTGGAAGATGATCCCTAGATATATCGATCCTTTCGAAATACTAGATCCTGTTGGGAAGGTAGCTTACCGATTGGCGCTTCCACCGAATCTCTCCCAAGTTCACGATGTGTTCCATGTATCTCTCCTAAGAAAGTACATACTTGATCCTTCACATGCACTCAGCTCAGAAGTTGTAGCGCTGGAGCAAGATATTTCTTATGAAGAACAACCAATAGAGATTCTGGATCGTAGCGAAAAAGTCCTACGAAATAAGACCAAAAGCTTGGTGAAATTTATATGGAGGAACCACCAATTAGAAGAAGCTACATGGGAGCTTGAGGATATGATGAGGGAGAGGTATCCTCATCTGTTTATTACAAAGTGATGAATTTCGAGGGAGAAATTCATTTTTAGGGGGTTAGAATGTAACACCCGAGACTTTTATAAAAAATATTTTGTTTTTATGTTATATAAATCAACAAAGGAATCTTTCGCTACACGCAATCGCGACCTTCCTCGATAGCGTGTGTACTACGCGATACCGAGTTCCACTAAACAATGATATATTATTATAATATTATAAACAAGCCGATATGAATAGTATTAACTGAATTTTAAATTTTACAACATTATTATTCATCTTACACATTTTCTAGAACATGGTAAAAGAACAAAATAAATTTTTCGGTAAAATTAGTATTTATCAAAAAATGCAGTTTTTCCGCCTTTTGATGGCGCACCCACATTAAATCTAGTTTTTGACATGTTTATAAGTTCAATTTGACGAAATAAAATTCTTCTGTTGAATCAGGATATAAAAATTTACTTTGGATAAATTTTTTATATTTTTCTGATAACTTTCATAATTTTATGAATAGTAAAAATACGCTAATTTTTAATTAAAAACAACTTTTTTCATTGATATAATTTATATGGTTAAATTATAATATTGAATGGTTTTAAAGTATATATAGAATATATTTTTACCATTTAATATAATGTATGTCATTAGCATTATTTTCACATCGAATTCACAGGTAAAAACATTTCAATCTTTGCCAATGTTTTAACTTCTAAAACCTGTTTTCTTAACAACGATATTTATTTTAAATTAATTATTGCAACTTATATGTTTTGAATTTTGAAAAATGGATTAAATATTCCGAATCAGTGGGTACAAATTATTTTAATAGGTTACTTTTTATTTTTGGGCATTATGAATTGTAACTACGGTAAATATTATTTACCATAGTTGAAGGTAAATCGGGTAATTAAGGGTAAATATAAGATTATAAAATTACCCTAACACCTGCCAAAATCATATCAGATGACTAAATGTCGACCCATATCACATAAGGGTTGGATTAGATTCATTTAATAGATTTTTGTCCATGAAAACAATTTAATTATTATTAAAACCAAAGAATGTGACAACATGTCACTTTCTTAAAACTTATAAGTGTAATCATTTTAATTTGATGATAAACTTAATGAAACATCAAACATGAATAGTCTCAAGAAATATAATACAATTATCTATATCATAGGAATTTGTTTATAATTTTTAGGGATTAAATAATTATCATTAATTATGACACAATTGTGATGTTGAGATTATTTTATTAATTAAAATATCAAATAAATTGTTTTAAAAATATTAAAATAAATATTATATGAACTATTTAATGTGCTAAACTAATTTTATAGATACATATGACATTTTATGAATCTATTAAATTTTTTAGTTCGAACATATCTTCTATATATATTTTATTTAAATTCAAATAAATGTATAGTGTCAAAAATGACACTATTGTTATTTTATAAAAATAACATATTATAACATTGTTTAAAAATCACAAAAAATATAAATTAAAATTTATATGGTCGAAAATGTTATAAACTGTCAAATTATGAAAAATTCACAACACATATGTAATTATTTATAATAATTTAAAATTTAGAATATTATTACCATAAATAAAATTAAATTGATAAATAAGGATAAATCAAGTTGATAATGTTTAAAATAAATTACTAACATGTCTAAATATTATTGGTTGAGGATATTACAACCCTATATCATATAATATTTGGATATGAGTCATTTTGGATTTTTTTATGTGGGGTTGGGATTTAATATAAACAAATATTTCTTATATTTCCAAATGTTCCCTCTCCTCCCTTATAAAAAGGAACCTCCTCCCTCTCCTCCTCACACCAATTTTAGCCTCCAATCTCGGCCAACCCTTGCCACTTTCTCCTCTCCACATCCCTAGAATCATCCTAGTGGTTCCTGTCTTCTTCAAAGACCAACCCTAGTGCCCTAAGAGGAGGTTAAGAAGAGGCGCGTCAAAAAAAATAGGTAATATCCATTACCGATCCTTTCCAAATTCTTTCTTCTTCAACTTATTCTTCGTTAGTTGTTTCATTATGAAGTAATAAAATCAGTATCACTCATATAATTATATGTTAATATAAGTATGAAACAACCCAATTTCACCATCTATCCATCCTACGGAAAACAAAATCATCGCGCATGCGTACGTACGAAATACCATCTCCACGCCGTGGTGTAATCTATTTTCCCCCACCACCTTACTTGTATGGGTATAATGGTGTAAATAATTACTATATATGATTATTGTAAAGTGATATTGATTATAAAATAGAATACATACACTCCAATACAATTCCATGATCATGGGAACAATATCATCGCTCGTGCGTACGTACGGAATACCGTCTCCATGATGTGATACGATTCGTTCTACATGATCTTCATTGCACAATGATTATATAAATGAATTAAATGAATAAATATGATATATAGTACATTAATACCATTCCAGAAATTAGGTATTTATAACCTAAAGAGAAGAATAAGAATTTATTCGACAAAACACGAATAAGAACAAAAAGTAATTAACTCCCGAATGACAAGTAGTAATGAAATATTACTAATATGAGGCTAATAATATGACCATATACAACATAATAAAAATATGTATGTTTCTGGAATAAGTAAATAACATTAATTAAATAATTATATAGAAGGTTCAGACACTTACGAAGCAAATCGGACCTAAGGTAAGGGAAAATATCAAAATCTCATTTTTATCCGAGATTGTTTATACTTTGGTATTTACTGGGGTGTATTTTATCATCCACATCAATGTTTCCTCAATATGTAATATTATGACCATCCACCTACAATTTTTAAAATCCAATTTTACTCTTCGGTGTGTTTTTAGTAAAAGATATGAAAGGAATCTTTTGTCGTTTTTCGTACGAGGTACCTTTTGACTTTTCCGAGAAAAGTACGAGAAGAATGTTTTTTTAACTTATACGACATGAATGGATTTTTAAAACATTATTTCCAAGAAGATTCCTTTACAAGTTTTCATGTTTATTTTTAATCAACTTCTTTTAGTTTAAAATTGAATGACATGTTAAGAAAGGAAAACGTTTTTGAAGTAGAAAGGATATTTTCCTCAAGAATGGAGTTCAAGCGTTTTATCAAAATTATTTTCCATCTAAGATAATATAATGTTATTTTTCTATCCCTATTATTACATTGATTTGATTATGTTGTGATGGAATTATTTTTATGAATTCCTTTATCTTATATGAATTGTTTTGTGATGACATTTTGTTTAAGAATCCCATTTTTATTACATGGGTTATACAATGATGTATGATTTATGATTTTATGGAATATATAAGAATGGTATCCTTATGAGATGGGTGGGACCTATAACTCCCTCCAATAGGGTAGTGATTTTATATCTCATAAGATAGACATGGCTGGAACGGCAGGTTAAACGGGTTCAGTGAAACAGGACTGAAATGAGGAGTGAACTCGGTTCAGAAATGTACTTTGTCCACTAAGATAGTCTTGGAAATGAGTCTTGACTAATAAGAAATGATTATCTATGAATATGTGTGTATGCCACAAAGTTTCATGTTTTAATTTATGATCCCCTTTGCAGGTTATGATTTCTAAAAGTTATGTTCTTATGAATATGATGTGATTGATATTTCTTTTGTTTACCCTTACTGAGCATTTAAGCTCAGCCTTTTGTATGTTTCTTTCCCAGGGTCAGGAAGAATGTTATTAAGTACGATATGCCAAAAGGGACTATAGATGTGATAAAATAAATGGGAGACAGTGTAGACGATTTATGAACCAGTTGTTTTTGTTTCCCAGTTTCTAATGACACTATACCTATACAGTCCTTTCATGGTTTTGTTATATGTTGTAATAAGTATTCATCAATTTTCAAGTAATAAAAATGTATGTAAAGTATGGGTCGTTATAACAACAAAGTCAGGGTGAATTGTAAAATTGTTGGCCAGACGACACATCAATCGGAGGTGTCGTGCGACCGTGCTGACCTAAAATGCACTTAGCGTGTCATTAATGGCCAAAACATCAGTTTTACAGTCATATTCAAGATGAACAACATCGAAATGACTTTAAATCACACTAAAACAACCGAATTATTATTCATGAGGTGTACGAAGAGACATCACATCAATCAGAGGTGTGGTTTTCATGGCATGGCTTAATATGTGTTTTTTAGGTGTTCGGTGCGCTTGAAAAGCGTGCGTGGGGTGGTCGAAACCAGCCGAACGACCTCAGAATTAAATGAAGATAGACAAAAACAAATGGTGGATGAATTGTGAAATTTTCAGCCAGAAGACACATCAACCGGAGGTGTCTTGTGACCGCGCTAGATGAAAACGCACTCGACATGTCGTAAATGGCCAAAACATGGGTTTTACGGTCATATGCATGTCGAATGACATCAGAATGACTTGAAATCACACTAAACACCATAATTATTATTCGTGTGGTGTAAGAGGAGACGACCCATCATTTGTACGTGATGTTTGTGTGTGACGGCTGAATATGTGATTTTTAGGTGTTCGACGCGCTTGAAAAGTGTGCGTGTGGTGGTCAAAACCTTTCGAACAACCTCAGAATGCCATGAAATCATACTACAACAGTGGATGGGTGAATTGTGAAATTTTCGAACAGATGGAACGTCAATCGGAGGTGTCGTGTGACCATGCTTGCTGAAAACACCTTCGGCGTGTCGTAAATGGCCCAAACATGAGTTTTATGATCAAATGTATGCCGAACAACATAGGAATTACATGAAATCACATTAAAAAAAACCTAATTATTATTCGTGAGGTTTATGATGATATGGAACATCATTCGGACGCACGGTTTATGCAGCATGGCTGTATATGTGTTTTTTATGTGTTCGGCGCGCTTGAAAAGCGTGCGTTGGGGGGTCGAAATTGGCCGAACGACCTCATAATTTCATGAAATCGGAGGAAAATGAAGGGTGGGTGAATTGTGAAATTTTTGGATAGATGGAACGTCAATCAGAGGTTTTGTGTGACCGCGATGGCCGAAAACGCACTCGGCGTGTCGTAAATGGCCAAAACATGGGTTTTGCCGTCAAATGCATGAGGAACGACATCAGAATGACATGAAATCACAAGAAAACACCCTAATGGTTATTCGTGAGGTGTATGAGGAGACTACATGTCATTCAGACATGTGGTTTGCGTGGAACAGTTGAATATGTGTTTTTTAGGTGTTCAGCGTGCATGAAAAGCATGCGTGGGGTGGTCGAAACCGTCCGAACGACCTCTGAATGCCTTGAAATCGGAAGACAATAAAGGGTGGGTAAATTGTGAAATTTTTGGCCAGAAGAAACGTCTATCAGAGGTGTAATGTGACCGCACTGGCCGAAAACGCACTCGGGACTGCCCCCTACCTCCCACCCCGGACAACCCCCCTCACCCCCGGAGGGCACCCCGCACCCCCCGGGCAACCCCTCACCCCAAAAATCCCCCCCAACACACCGGACAACCCCACCCCAGACAACCCCCAACCCAAAGATCCATGGATCATTTGTGATGGGTATGAGTCAACCCCACCTCAATCTGAGGCACAATGTGACTGATATCACACTAAGTGTCTCAATTTTGTTTGAAATAGACAACATTTTAAGTGAAAATAGTAACTGACATATGGAAAATCTTCACAAGGCTACAAATAGATTCTTGAAATTAATGGATAAAAAATAAAATATGGTTTATTGGTCATACGTTATTAGAGGAAAATATTCACAAGTATAGAATGAAACACAATGGGTCATAATATATATAGAAAAACATAAATTAAATTTGAAATGACTCTCGACATCCCATCATGAACATGAACAAACATTCATGTTCTAATTCTCAATCACGGTTCGTTCATTCTTTTCAATAACCTACAACAAATAAATATCATATAGTGATTTCATATGAAACCTATTAACACTCAAGCATACCATATAAAAAATTGTTTAATAAGGCTACACATAGATTTTTGAAAAATAAGTTTCAATGTTTCATAAAAATACCCCAAAGGTGATGAATACTAATGGTGACAAACTAGTCCTATGGATCACCTCAATCCCATCCTCTAACATTGGGTTCTACGACCAAACCAATGTCCCTTTGGGAACCCAATACCATGGACTTAATTAAATATTCATACCCACTACCCAAGATGGGGATTCATCTCGCATCAAACCCAGGGGAGGAAATTACTATTAGCCACATACCCCCCATATTCTAATAAAAAATCTATGAAAAAATTGTAGGATATTCCGGTAACTCATCTCATATGTCGAGATTGGCCAATGTTTCCCACTAACACATCAAGAAACATTTATACATTGTATACCTAATAATTAGAGGAATATATACATCCCATGTTCTTCCTATAAATCATCCTAGGTCTAAGCACATGAGCACTACCATTGTCTCTCTTATGTGTATCATGATCCTTGCCACACTACCCATGTTTTTCTGTTGGTTTTAAGATACTCAACCCAATACCATGACTAAACATCCCATGTGCTTCCTATTACATGTAGGTCTTTTCTCTTGTGTGTATTGGTGTTGTGGTTTGAGTGAGTAAGGAATTCTAAATTTTTAATACTCTTATGTGTGTTGGTGTTGTGGTTTGAGCGAGGAATAAATTCTAAATTTGGAATACTCTTATGGGTGTTATTGCATTTTCTATAACATGCAGGGGTTTTCTTTTATGGGTGTTATTGAATTTGAATTTCAAAATTTCTAAATTTTGGAATGAATTCTAAATTCTGAATACATTGTATGGGGATACTGTATTGATGTTGTTGCAGGTCTCGAGAGGGGTTGTTTTACTGTTGCAGGTCTGTAGAGGGGAGAGGGGCCTATTTTTTGAAGCTATACAATTGTATACCAACGGTTCAGAAAACTGTTGGTATAGATACTATTATATATGGTTATACCAATGGTTCTGTAACCGTCGGTAGAGATACTATTATATATGTTATACCAATGGTTTGTTATAACCACTGGTATAGGTTTATACCAACAGTTATAACCAAAACATTGGTATAGCCTTATAGCTTGGCATATGCCATTTATTCCACCGGTTATAAACCATTGGTAGAGGTGTCACAAGCATTTTCAAACGGTTTAAAAACCTTTTGTATATGTTTTTATTTTACACACATATACCAACGGTTTGTAGAGAATCGTTGGTATACCTAATATTTTGACACGTATACCAACAATTTTCACAGAACCGTTGTTATAGGCCTACTGTCATGCCTTACCCACGGTTGAGGGAACTGTTGGTATACTATATACCCATAGATTCTAGGCTGTTACCAATGGATTTGAACCATTCATAATGTGTAATATTCTAGTAGTTCATTCCATTAATCACCAAAAAACCGAAGCGGTTCAGTCACTAGGTAGCATGCGGGACCCACTGCGGGTCCCGCTCGGTACTGCCCAGCCGACCGAATCGATTGGCCCCTTTCTCCTCCCGGTGGCGATTTGTGCATCGCCCCTTCGCTGTCGACTGAACATCGGCCACCTTGCAGCATCTTCCATGGTAAGGAGGGTAGCGTCCACTTGCTTTGACGGCAAGGTCGCGCGTCGCACCTTTGCCGGCGGCCACCACGGCTGGCACCACTCTATTCACCATCACAACACAAATCTACGACCCTTGCTCGCCTGGCGGCGCTGAAGCGTTCCACCACCGATTTAGTGTGGATGACCACTGCCGGCCGCTGCCGGACGCCACCCATGCTCCACCGTGGCCGACATGCCACGTCCCTTCTTCCGTAGTGTGGTTGTGCTGCCGCCGTCTTTGCGGCTGGCCATGGTGCCGGCTGTTGTTCCCATTCCCCAGCAATGTTGGTTTCCATCCTCCTCTATCACGAGAAACACACCAGGAACCACAAATATTTTTTACTGTGGTTGGTCTATGTTTTTTTGGCATGTATCCTCCGTGTTAGAGTGGTAGCAATTGACTCAATAGAGGTGATTCATCGTGACAGAAAAATTAATGATGATCAATCTAAAACACACCCCTACATCAAATTTTTGTTGACATCGGTGAGTAGGGAAGGACGGACATTGGTTAATTGTCATTGATGATTTTCCTCATTGAATATTGTGTTATTCATTGGATATGGCGTTCTTCATTAGAGGATGAGTTTCTCCATGAGCTCTCTCCAAGCCTCCTTTTCTACAATGATTTCTCACCTGCCAAATGATGGGCCTAGACAACTTTAACATGTCTATCAATTTTAATTTTTTTTTCATATATGGAGTTGGAATAATTAATATGGAGGGATCCCTAGAGTAACCTCCCATTAAAGGGGGAGTTTAAGGGTCGGGTGGTCCAACCTTTGAATTCAAATTGGGAGTTTTTAGTTAAGGTGGTCCCCACATCCATAACCCCAATGAATGTTACAAGAAAAAGAAATATGATAAATAATTTTATTTTCCTATTACTCACCAAAAAAGTGGAAAACTAAATTCTACCCTCGACCTATTACTGTCAAGGTGAAGGTCTTCTTAATTAAATATCAGCACTGCAAGTTCAATGGTGCCCTCAGATATCAATTCCGGGCACTGAATCAAATGTTACAAAAACCCACTTGCACATTTACTAAACATATCCAAAAAAAAGTTCAGAAATTATTTTCGGGCACACCAGGCATTAGAATCACGTGCCTTATATTTTCACAGACTCATAATATTCTATATAATTTGAAACAATTCCAGTAAAATCGGGTCTTTACATTCACCCCACCTCAGGGATTTGCGTCCCCATAAGACACAACTAAAAATAGGGGAACATGTGGGGTTACTGAGCACGTATCTGGGCCTTCCACTCTCATGAGCTCTCCGGGAGGTTCCTGGGCTGCCAGCGAATACACACCAGAAGTAACAACCACCCAGGAAGGACACACTCCTTTCAATCCTCAATCTCTGCTGGAACCTCTGTAAACGACGCCCCATCGTCAATGTCTAGCTCGCCGTGGTCGATGACAGGATATGGGTCTTGCACGTATCTTCTATGATGGGATGCGTTGAGATGCCATGCACCTGGTGCACATGAGGTAGAAGAGTTAAGAAGTAAGCCACCTTTCCAACACTACAACGGACCAGAAAGGGTCCGATGAACCTTAGAGATAACTTGTCGCCCCGTCCACACCTCTAAAAACCTCATCTGGGTGAGACCCGAAGGAAGACGTGGTCAGCATCCTTGAAAATCATAGGTCTCCGTATCTTTTCAACATAAGTCTTATTCCTTCTCTCTGAAGTTATCATCTCCTCCTAGATGACTTGCACCTTCTCCGTGTCATCCTGTACCATCTCTCGTACCACTAGTGTTGACTCCCCTTGGTCAGTCAAGTACAAATGTTATCTTCAAGGCCGGCTCTACAATGCCTATGTAGGTTCCATCCCAATGGTGGAGTGATAATTGTTGTTGTATAAAAACTCCACCAAAAGAAAGTGATCCTCCCAGCTGTTATCAAAGTACGGGACACTAGCATCTAGCATGTCCTCGAGGGTCTGAATGATCTTCTCAGCCTAGCCATCAACCTGAGGATGGAAGGCGATGATCAAACAAAGCTGCGTCTCAAAAGCCTCTTGAAACCCCTTCCGAAGATGGGAAGTGAAAAATGTATCACAATATGAGACAATAGTCTAGTGTACTCCATGTAGCTGCATAATCACCAGGACATAGAGGCATACCATGCTCTATACTATACCCTATTATCTGATCGATAGGAAGTGATCTGAATTGGTGAGTCGGTCGAAGATCTCTCAGAAAGAATCATGACCCCTGGATGTATGTGGAAGTATTGTTATGATGTCCATGGATATCTCATCCCACATTCACTCTGAAACCTCTAAAGGATGAACTAATCCTACTGGAATCTGATGTGACACCTTCACTTGCTGATAAGTGAGGCACCGAGAGATAAACTTTGCTACTGCTTTCCTCATTCCTAGCCACCAGTGCTATTGTCGAAGATCCAAGTACATATTATCCACTGATGGTTGTACCACTAGAGAGGTTGTGTGAAACTGACTCAATACATCCTCTTGAAGCGACACTGATACCATGGTACGTCCTCCGAAGAGGATGACATGCTCCTTACCATTAAATAATATATCAGGTGCATGTCCTGTGGATATTTGAGCCGGTAGAGCCTCGAAGTCAGTGTCCCCACACTGCGCCACCCGGACTCACTGAATGAGTGGGGGAGTTACTATAATAAACCGAAGAAAAGCTTCTCCATCTCGATCCATAAAGGATATCTACCTAGCGGTCAACTACTCCGTCACCTAACCTAGCAGTTACATACCAGACCTCCAACAGAGTTCATCTGCTACAACATTCACATTACCAAGAGTATAGACCATATCAATTTCATAGTCCTGGAGGAACTCAAGCCAACGTTGATGTCTCTGGTTCATGTCATTCTGTGAAATGATATACCTGAGACTCCTGTGAGCTGAGTAGACTGTAAAAAACTCTCACATCAAGTAATGTCGCCACATCTTCTAGTTGAAAACCACTTCTACTAACTCCATGTCATGGGTAGTGTAGTTCTGATCAGGTTATCTCAGATTTCATAAACCATACGCGATCACATCTCACTCCTCCATCAAGAGACATTAGAGCCTGATCTTTGATGTGTCGCAGTAGACTACATACCCTACAACCTCATCTAGAAACCTCAAGATGGGGGCACTAGTTGTCCTCTTCCTCAAGTCCAGAAAACACTACTAGCTTCGCTCAGACAACATTAAGGTTTTCCCTTTCTTCATTAATGCTGATAAAGGTGCTGAAACTCTGGGGACATTTGGAACAAATATTCAGTAGTATCTGGCCAATCCCAAGAAACATCGTACCTCCGTCACACTCCTAGGTGGCTCCCAAAAAAGATTCACCTCAATCTTAGATGAATCAACCGAAACTCCAGCCACAGAGATGAGATGTCACAAAAACTGAACCTCTCAGATCTTGAACATGCTTTTTGAGGGCTTACCATAAATTTGGTGCTCTTGGAATGTGCCCAAAACTATCTGCAAATGATAGGCATGCTCCTCCTCAGTAGCCAAGTATATCAGAATGTCGTCGATGAAGACTACTACAAAGAAATGAATTTATGGCCAAAGGATCATGTTCATGAGTCTCATGAACAATGATGGGGTGGTGGTCATGGTGAATGGCATAAACAAGAACTCATTGTGGCCATACTGACATCTTAAAGTTGTATTCTGCACATACTCATCCCGTACTCTGAGCTGGTGATAGCCTGAACTGAGGTCTATCCTTTAGAACCATTGTGCTCCCTTCACCTGATCAAAGAGGTCGTCAATACTCATAATTGCATACTTTTTCTTCACTGTCACATGGTTCAGGCATCGATAGTCAACACAAATTCTCAAACTCCCATTCCCCTTCTTGGTGAACAAAATCAGCGCTACCCAAGGAGAAACAATTGCCCAGATAAACCATTTCCCTAGCAAGTCCTACAGCTATTCCTGAAGCTCACAGAGTTTCAATGGAGTCATCTGATACACTTTTGTAGATATTGGAATCATCTCTAGGTACAAATCATTTAAAAATTCCACCTCTCTATGAGGAGGTAGACCCGGAACATCATTAGGGAAGACAACTACGTACTGGTCCACCACTACAGGATAACTCAGTCTCTCCACATGAACCACTCTGAGGGTAAGGCTAGCCATCTGATTAGTGATCGGTTCCACTCTCTTCTGGGTAAGTCCATCTTGTGCTGCAAAGGCTCCCTTCTCGTAGGTGAAGGTAAACCTAGTCCAATTTCGGCGGACACACCATAATTTGATCCTAATATAGTCAATATGGGTAAGGAATATAGATAACCAGTCCATACCCATTGTGACATCGTATGGCCTTGACGCTACTACTCAGAGATCCCAGCCGAAGCTCATGCCTCCTAGAGTATGCTCACACTGCTGGCACCACTGTGTAACCATAAAATCTGCTCCCATAAGAGTCTCTAGGTATAAGGAATGAGCGAACAGCTCCACCAGAATCTAGGATCTCCAAATGAGGGAAGTGGAAATAAAAAGAATGATTGAAACCTGTGTCTATATGTACTACAGATAAAGGGGATTGGACACAGATCGTACCTCATATCACCTCTGGTGCTCCACGGTCGTAGGCCTTAGCTTCCTGGAGCTGAGCTCGCCCATGTCCATCTACTTCTTGTGGTTGAGATGGAACACTTAGTGGTGGTGGCCATAACATTTCAAATTGTCTCCCACAACCAGTTGCACGGCCTGCTCCTCTACCACGTCTGGCTGCTCCCTATGGACCTCCTCAGTCAAAACTATACCTCTGCCTGGACGGTCCTTCGACCTCATGTTGATCATCCTTATAGTAGTTCAGGCAGTCACGAGCCATGTGACCCAACCTGATGTATGTGAAACACTTCATTCTCCTCGCATGTTTGGCTTTGTCTTCAGTGCCCTACACAACTGACACTAAATGTTGTGGTCGTGCACCTGTAGGCCTGGTCCTCTTTATCCTCTGTAATATCTGTCTACTACCACCGGCAGAAGACTCCGCTAGATGATTCTCCATTGTGGGTGTTGCTACAGGTGACTTCTCGAAAATAAAACTCTCCACTAAGAGGGTTCGGTGTAGCACCCCCACATGCATCAGGATGCTGAGTGAAATCATTAATGCCATGATCTCCCTCTTGAGCCACTGCTCGAATGTTTGGGCCCGAATGGCTGTGTACCGCACCATATTAGTGGTGTATCATGGGAGGTCAGAAAACCTCTATGAGTACTAAGTCATAGTCATGATGCCTTGCAACATATGAAGAATCTCATGTATGCGCACTGCTCGAAGGGTCCCTGGGAAAAACTCTACCCAAATCAGGCTCTCAAAGTCTTCCTAGAGATGTGTCACCTCATCGTGATCCTAGATCATCAATCTCCACCATCTTCGTGCTGCTTCCTGTAGAAGACCAATGGCATTGACCACCATGAGATCAGTTGGTGTGCCTACCAGTCAGAAGACTCTCACCACAACCTCCAGCCAATCCTCAACCGCCTGTGGGTCCGTCTCTCCCATGAACTTGGGTGGCCTTTGGTGATGGAACTCGTGCTGCGTGATCAAGCGGCATGCACCCTCTGCTACCAAGTCTGGTGGCATCTGGGGACCAACATGTATAGGTATTTTTGTTGCCTCCACTTGTGCCTCTACTAAAAGATGGCCATGCACCAAGGCTTCATCGCTCGTTGGGCTATCACCACGTACTATACCCGAAACCCTAACTGGTTTTCTTCCCTGAGGCATCATGAAAAGATAAAGGTGTTCCATGGTCAATATGTTATACCTGGTGATCTGACACAAACGACTACAAAGAAAACATTCCGAAACACACCCGCAGTTAGTGTTTTTGTGCACTATGATTGAAATTAGAAGTCAGGGTCCTCGTGTATGGATACATCGGCCACCTCACCAACCCCAGATTCCCTATAAAAATAAACACACTCACTAAAGTTAACACAATTTCAATTAAAATATCATATCCCTTTGTTATATGGTAGAACTAACTCCTTTGATACAAATTTTCCACCACCCATCCCCCAGGGCCAGTGCTGTGACTACCCCAAGCCCACCTTCCATGGGCCTGGGGCTAGCAACTAGCACCTAAAGGTGTACCCCCTTAAACCAGGAAGGCATTGACTTTCTATCCTTTAAACACACTGAAGCAAGTACACATCAAGATACGAACAAAAGTAAACTCTATAGAAAAAATAGTGCTTAATGTAAGAGGGGCCGGAATACAATCCCAACAGTAAATGTACAAGTGAAACTGATATTACAATACAAATGATGAAAGAGAATGATAGCTAATGGGTCTTCCTCTAAGGTTCCTACCTGAAGGGTAGGTATAGATTTCCTCATCAACACTCCACCTCTTCTTGTCTCCTCTGGGTACCGACACACCTTATGGTCCACCTCCGGGAACCTTCCAGTTCTGGTACCGTCAGCCTCAATCAGCATTGTCCACCGTTTGCACAAAAAAAAAACAAGGTGCGGGTGAAGCCCGTGTAGGGGTGAGTATAACGATACTCAGTAGGGACCCCAAGACCGTCATGGTCTCACAAAATTCACAAAGGATAAACCAAAAATTATGAAAACTAGTGACAACCCTACTTATGTATATGCCCATACATACACCTATGTTATAAAATATTACCGATCTCTTTCATGAGGAAAAACAAGGCCCAACACCTTATCCAAAGCAAAACTATTCCATGAAGTAATGATTAACACGATGGTAAATATCACACAGGTACGACACATAGAAGAATACCACAAAGGTATCACCACCATGGTAAGTACCACAAAGGTTCACCACATAGAAGAATACCACAAAGGTATCACCATGAAGGTAAGTACCACACAGGTACGCCACACAGAAGAATACCAAAAAGCTAAAGACACAACTCACAGTAGGTTTAAATTAGGTACAATATTAGATATGATGAGATGTATCAAATGAATCAACATACTCTGTTAAGAGGTAGACCCAAGTAGGATCCTAAATCCCCAGACCCACATAAGATCCATGTACATCCTTAGACTCACACAGGATCCTAGTACAGAAGACCCACCTAAGATCCTAGTACTTCATTAGACCCACAGAGGATCCTAGTATAGAAAACCCACACAAGATCCTAGAGTAGTCCCATATGGATTCCTAAAGAATATCCATGTGGCATCATCAAGCATAGACCCACCGAATATTCCTTTCTAATGTTACAGCTAGATACAGGGTTCCCATACTAATCTCATTTGATTCTGAGATGATCCATTCCTCAATCCACAACTCGATACATTAACATCCATGAAATCACACAAAAAAGTATCCCAAAGGACTGCCATGTAAAAAAAGGGATCTCAACGCAATAGACGGTTTGCCAATCAGGATCCTGATCTGTAAGTTGTTAGACTTTTTGTCCTAAGGGCCCGGGAGGATTCGTGCCTGATCCAACCCAACCATACGACAACATATTCCAAATCTCACTTGGGGTATACCAAAAATACCTTAATTTTCCATGGTTTCTGGAGCCATGGACGGTTCTTCAAATAGATGCATCTAGCTGATGATATGACCGAAATAATGTAAAGAGTCGAAACTGGTCCAGGTCTGGTCCGAACCAGTAGGACCAACCCTGCCCAGCACGGCCCAACCTGGGTCTGGCCCTTGGTCAGACCTGGGCCAGGCTTGGTGGCCCGACGGTCCATGACCGCTTGCTCTGATGGCACAGTCTCGCACCGTGCATTCACTAGCAGCTGGCTTGGCCATCCACCCTCCCTTGGCTGCCGCAACACAATGCTATGTCCCCTGCTTTCCAGGAGGTGCGGACGCGTGCCACCTCCCCCATCGTGCGGTTGGCCTCCGTCGGGCGCCAACATTGCTCCTCTATGGCCTATGGGCTGCAGCCCTTCTTCATTTGCGCGGTTTCGCCACCACCATCTTCGCGGCCGCCGTGGTGTCAGTAGCCATTCTCGAGCCCCACTGGTGTTGGTTTCCATCCTCCTTCATCGCGAAGAACACACAAAGATCCACAAAGATTTTACGGTGTGGTTGGGAAATGTTCATTTGGCACGTACCCTCATAATTAGAGCGGTGGCCAGCGGATCAAGGGAGGTGATTCAATGTGAGATAAAAATTAACGACGATCAATCGAAATCAATCCCCTACCTCGAATATTTGTTGATGTTAGTGAGGTGGGAAGGATGAACTTAGGTTAATTTTCATTGATTTTGTTCCATGTAGGAGAGCACGTTCATCATTGGGATGTGTATTCTTTTATTGGAGGATGAATTTCTCTAAGAGTTCTCTCCAAGGCTGCCATTATCCAATGATTGATCCCCTAAAAAATGAAGAGCCAACCAAAATAAAATATGTTTATCAATTTTAATTTGTTGGCACATTTGGAGTTGGCATAATTAAAGTAGAGGGAGTCCTAGAGTTTTCGGCCAATAAAGGAGGAGTTTTAGGGTCTGGTGGTCCCCACCTTTGAATCCAATTGGGAGTTATTAGTTCATGTGGTCCCCACGACCATAACCCCAATTAACATTACATGTAAGAATTGTTAAATATTTTTATTTTTCTATTCCTCCACGAAAAAGTGGAAAACTATCTTCTACCCTCGACCTAATGCGGTGGAAATAGTGCTCTCGTTAAGTGAATATTAGCACTGCGAGTTCAACAGTTCCCTTAGATTTAAATTTCGAGCACCAGTTAAAAAGTTACATAAACCCCCACTCACATTTACTGAATATCCCTGAAAAAAAGTTCAGAAATTCATTTTGGGCACACCGGGCGTCGGAATCACACACTGTAATTTTTTTTTGGTCTCTTAGTATTCCATATAATTTTAAAAAACATACAGGGAAAATTAGGGACTTTATATAACATAAGAGATGAAGTCTTGTGGAAAACATGTAAGAAAAAAATCACTTCATATTAGTTGAGGATCATTTCCAATACCATCATAGTGGCCAAGGTGTATTACTAAACCGAGTTCACTCCTCATTACAGCGAGGTATTATTGAACTGAGATCATTTCCGGTTCCATCCATGTCTATATCATGAGATATAAATCATTTTCCACAATTACAGAAATAATTCATCAAAACCCGTGAAATAAAATGAGTTTCTTTAATCATAATTTCACGATAACACAATCCAAGTAAAACAAATTGATTTTATAAATAACATTCCATCATAATGACAATAAAGTCGTAGAAAAAATAACAATATTATACTTGAAACATAAGCGTATTAATGAATGCTATCTTATATGGAAAATTATTTTTATATAAAACTTGAAATTAATTCATCAGGAAAATATACTTATATGATATCACGTATTATCATATAATCACCTGTTTATTAATAACATTTCATTATTACATGTTATTTGAGTATTTAGTTTTTTATTTTCTAATTCACGTTTTTTCCAATATGTTTCGGCTCACCTTCATACATCATAGTCATATAATTCCCAAATTATTTTATCATTAAATATATATATATCAAATTTATTCCTTATATAAGTTAATATAAACACTCTTGAATAATGATTATGTATAATGAATCACATCACATTGTGGAGACTGAATGTCGTACATACGCAAAGGATACAACATCATTCCCATAATTTTTTAATTGTATTGAAGTGAATGCGTATAATATGTCAGAATATATATCATGTTATAATATATATATATATATATATATTATTTTTTTATCATACCCATCCATGTAAGGTGGTGGTTACAAAAGATTACACCACGGTGTGGAGACAATTAGCCGGACGTACGCATGTGTTGTGATTTCATATTTCATAGGATAAATATATAGTTTAATATTTTTGTTCCATAATAATAATAAATTATAATTAAATAATTAATTCTATATTTACAACTTTATAATGAAACAAATCATGAAGGGTATTTAGATGAAAAAGTAGTTTGAATAAATAAGTATGTGAGATTACCTCTTCTTTAACTTTCTTCCTCTAAATATCCTCGTAGAGAACAAGATTTGTTCTTTGAAAAGAACATAACCCATATAATGATACTAGGTATGATTATCGAGTATGGTATTTCTAGATGGCTCAAATTGAACTAAATAGGAGAGGGAAAAGGTTCCCTTTTATAATTGAGGTGAGGGGTAGTTTTGTGATCACCAAAAATATTAATTTATAATAAAATAAACCACATCCAAAAACCTATAAATATCCCAATTTCAATGGTGAGATGAGACGGGGTGTTATATCATCAACCAATATATTTTAGACAAGTTTTTCTATCATTTTAAATAATATAACTTTAATTAACAATGTGTTATTATATTTAATGTTAATCTAGGGTAACAAATATTTCAATATTGAAAGGGTTTTAATTTACGTATTGGATGTCAATTAGATAATAAATTATGAAAATAAAATATTTTGACTAGATCATAATTATTCTGTATTTTTTAAGAAAAAATATGATTTTTAAATAATTTAATAAAACAATATTTTGATAAACATTCCATGGTGTCAATTTTGAAACTATGCAATTCATAGAAATTTATAAAAAATATTATTATAACTAGTTAAAATAGAACCATGTATTTTATTATATACATAAGTTTTCAAGGTAATATAGATATCTTATTAAACATATTAATTAGAAAAAATTACAATTAGATTAATATTTTTAATATGATATGATTTTTAACTCTACTAATAAAATAACTACTATATTAATTTTTTGTAATTATTTAATATACATATTTTTTGAGTAAAAATTTAAAAATAAAATACAATGATGAAGATAAATATAATATATTTCAAAATAAATTTTTAGTCAAATTTATCTTTTGGAATGTCCAACATTTTAAATGATATAATTTTAACTTATGATTGTGACAACTTTAACATCACTTTAATTAAAATAATATAAGTGTTGAAATCTTTTAAATAATGCTCCAAATGGTCACTAACTAAAAAATGGATATTTATGGTTGATATATACACAACCAATAATATATGGTCAGGTTTTTGAATATTTGTATGGTTATTTATGGATTAATAATTATTGTTTTATATATTTCTCATTAATTAATTAATTTTTACATTGTCAATGTACAAATCATCATACCAATTATTTATTTCATAAAAATTAAAAATAAATTACCATGACAAATAAAGATATTTTATATTTAAAATCAGTATTTATAATAGAATTTATATTCAATATATTATTATATAAAAAATTATATTTTTATAAATATTGGAGTGAGACAAATTGTTTTTTCATTAAATAAAACAGATTAATTGTCATAATCTTATCCATGTGGCTTCTAATGCCCCCCATTTCCACAAAACAATGAATTTGGTCAAAAAACACTAAGTCAATGATATTAATACATTTTTTAGGGTAATTTTATAATATTATTCGTACTAGTAATTAACAAATTTACCCTTATACCGTATTAATAAAAATTACCAAAGATTTTATTCCTATTTCAAAAAAATAAAATATTTTTTTAAAGAAATTAGAACTACTGATAGAAAATATGGAATCCATTTTTCCAATTTTAAAAAACAATATATGTAGTAACTAATTTAAAAATAATCTAGTTTCTTGAAAGTGAGGACGAGTTTTAATGGTTCTGAAATTGAAAAATATTGAAATGATTGTACATATGATTTTAATATAAAATTAATGCTAATGGAATAAATATTATTTAATGATAAAAATAAATTCTATATGTACTTAAATAACATTAATCATTATTATTTAACCAAATAACTTATTTCTATGAAAAAAACTAATATTAGATTTATTGTATTTTTAATAATCATTAATATTTGAATGTTATAAGAAAAATATTAGAAATTCAACCAATGTAAATTTTGATATCTCAATTACAAATAAAATGTAAATGTTGTTATAAAAAAAATAATTTTTCAATATCATAATTTAAAAGTGTTTCTCCACTAAAAGTTGAATAATTTCCCTTTTGAAAAATATAGATTTTTATAAATGAAAAAAAAAATTTCAAACCCTATTACAAAAATATGAAATCTATGAATGTCAAGAATATTTTACAATGTAAATAAAATATATATTACATTATTTTTATTTACTAATATAAATTCACTCAATTTAAGAATACTAAAACAAAAACAAAAGATGCATTTTCTTTTTCATAAATAATGGGTAGTGAAATACTTCACCATACAATATCATAAAATTTTAATATTTATTCGCATTAGCATAATGACTAGGATAAAATTTTTCATTTTATAATATGTGTATTACTAAGTTGGTTTAAACTCCTAATTACATGCAATTGAATCTATATAAGTATTTAAATTATTTATAAAAAATATTTCATAAAAACATCTTGGTGTTATAGGTAGCTTCATGATTAGAGATTCCACTAAATATCTCTCATGTTCAGGATAAGTTCCATGTAAATATCATGAGAAGGTACATAACTGATCCTACACATTTATAAAACACAAATTTTTTTCCACTGGATCAAGATTATTCTAATGAATAACAACCAATAGAGATTCGGGTTCATAAGTGTAATGTTCTACAAATCAATACCACTTGTTTGGTTAATGTTTTATGGTTGGACCACAATTTGACAAAGCTATGTGGGAACTAGATAATGTGATAGGGCATAGGTATCATCATCTTTTTGTATACAAGTGGTGAATTTTGAGATAAAATTTCATTTTAATGGGGGAATAATGTGACACCCTAATGTTTTAATAAATATTTCTCTTTCAATTATTTTAAATATTCATTAGCTTACATTACAGGTAACATGGGTTTAAATGAACCGTGAGGCACTATTAGTAAGAATTGTTCATTATAAAATTTCTATTATATTAGTGGGAATAAAAATGAATGATTGATCATTAAAATATAATTAAAGGTCTAACTCAGTATAAATATATTGGTATGTTCTAAGAGATTTATCATACTATTTTTCTAAATTCTTTTTTTAAATACATTTTCATCGAAAATGATTTTAATTTTTTAAGAAATTTTTATAAGTTATAGAAAATTGTTTTTAAAATTGAAATTAATATTGGAATTGATCATGTAAAAATTATATTAAAATTAAAATTTTGTATAATTTTATGACAATATTTATTTTTTTATGGAATAGTGAAAATATTGATTTAATTGAAAATTGTATTTTCATTACAAGAGGAAATTATTTTCTGGATTTGTTTCAAATTTTATTTATTTTATTATAATTCCATGTAATGTAGTTATTTTTTACAAGATGATTTCATACCAAATGTTTTATAAAAAAATATATTATTTTTCAAGAGCATTTTCACAAAAAAAAATCTTTGAATTTTATCAGTTTTATATTAAATTCAATTCTTAAAAATATGGGATAGTAATTTTATAAAATTTAATCCAAATTTTTATTCATAAGAGCCAAAATTTTAAAATATGGCCCTTATATTTTGGCCGAATATGAATAGTAAACAAGGTAAATTATGTTACCATGGTAAAGTGTAAATTGAGAAGTTTTGGATAAAAATAAAATTATAAGGACTATAAAATGACTCTACTAAATAAAAAGAATTATTGGATGACAAAAATTCAACCACTAACACCTCATTACTGAAATAATGTTTTTAATGTATATTTTTACATGAAAATTATTTATATGATATTTTAATAAAATAATGTCACAAAATGTATCTTTCTTTTCCGTTAATGACGCTTATGTGTCCACATGGATAAAATGTTATGTTATGATTGAATATAACAATAAATATATAGCATAATAAACAAATATTTATTATATAAATTTATTTTTTATTTGTGTGGTCATTCAATAGAAATTATGTTATTTATAGTATTTTGTTTAAAAAAAATTCAAGATGTCACATTTATGTTTTAAATACTATATAATTTTTATTTGGTGTTAAAAATATATTCTTTTATCAATCTAATTTTAGATATTAAAGAGATTTATTCATCATTTTATTTTATTTCAATTTTTTCTTGAAGAAAGAAATATATTAAATAATTACACAACACCGATGTAGTAATTATTTTATTAACAAAAATATCAAATAAATGTTACTAAAAATATATAAATAAATAACAAGTGATATAATTTATGTGATGAAAAAACATCTTGATGAATTATAGAACTTAAGGATATAATAAAATATTTTATTTGTTCTTTGGTAATCATCATATTTTTTAAAAGTCCATGTAAAAAAATCTAAAAATAGACACTAATGGTAATTTATCATAATAATATTTGCATTAATTAATTAAAAATAATAAAATATATTTTAAAAAATTATCATACGGTTAAAATGTTATAAAATTTTAATTTATGAATTAATTTACCTCACAAATTTAATATTTAAAACCTTTTAATATTGAATTTTATTTACAGTAGTTGAAATAAAAATAGACAAACTAAGGATTAATAAAAATATATGGTTTAAAAAATAAAAAAAAATATCTAAAATACATTTTTTGAAGATATTAAAACCTAATAAATTCTTGTATTTTATGAAATTTCTTTTTGGAGTTATTTTTATTTAGACAGATTTTATTTTAAATAATTTTCTTTAGAGATACAAAAGTTCCCCTCACCTGAATTATAAAAGGGAACCTATTCCCTCACATCTTCAGCTCACATATACCCTTTATTGTCAACCATAACCTAAATATTTCATTTATATAAATCCATATTCATATTATAAAGGTATTTTAATTCTCAAAATACTAACCCTAGTGTCCTTAAGAGAAGATCTAAAGGAAGTTCCCAAATGAATAGGTAATAATCTCTACCAACGCTTCTATTATTATTTCTTCTTATACATCATCATCATGTTTTTCCTGATTATAAACTAATAAAAGAGGTATAAAATATATTATTAGTTTTATATTATGATTATAGTTAAAATATATTTCACTATTTATGTATCCTATGAAAAACCAATGTTCAACATGTGCCTATATATGACTTACCATCTCCACAATGTTGTGTAATATGTTTTTCATCATCACATTAATTAGATTAGTATAATGAATTAATTAATAGGTACACATAATAATTATAAAATTTTATTGATTCTGGAGCAAAATATCAACAAACCAATTCATTACAATTTTACTATTAAGGGAAATATACCCTCGATCTTTCATACATATGCCCAACCATTTCCATGAAGCCATGAAATTAATTTTTTATATTCCCAATTCATTAATGATTATATAAATAAATACAATAAATAAATATTATATATAATAATATAAAATAATTATATAAATGACTTAATTATATCCTATGCATAAGAAATGAAACTTATATTACATAACATTTTGAAAAAAGAAGCAGTTGACAAAAAAAAAGTAATAGTGAAATATTATTAACTAATGAGTTATTTAATAATCATATATTATATAATAAATATAAATATGGTTCTATAATATGTTAATAAAAATTATTTAACACATTATAAAAGAGATTCTGAAATATTCAAAAGAAATCGAGCCTAATGTATAGATAAATTTCATCATATCGTTATTATGCGACACAATTTATAAATATGTATTTAGGGGGGAATATTTATCCTCCATGTCCCTATTCTGTAAAAATGTATTCAATTTTTTTAATATACCTTTAAAAAATTAATTTCATTTTTACCCATCTCCTAATATTTCTGTAATGTGTTAAAATGAATATTTGTTTCATTTTCCAAACATCATACTTTTTACATTTTCATCAAAAGTAGAAGAAGAATTTTTTATTAACATATATGAAATGAACATATTTTTCCACTTTCATGATTCCTTCATTCCCTTATGCATCTCTTAAAAAAACACAATTTTATTTTCCAAGAAAAATTATATTTCAAAATTATTTAGTATTTTTAAAAAATTATATGTTTTCAAAGAAGAATTGATAGTTTCTTAAAAAGTTGAAGTGATATCTCAAAAAAAATTGATCATTTATAACACTTATTCATATCACAATTTTTTTAATGGGAATACGTTTCAAGGATACTATCCCCATTACTCATAAAATTGGATTATATTTATGATGGAATAATTTTTTTGATACACATTTCATTTCAACGGGTTATGTTATGATATAACGATGTTTCTGAAACACATTTTTATATGGGTTTTGATATGAAAACTGATTTATATTATTGGGGAATATATATTTGGGGTTTTTATTATGTGAGGGGTGTGACCTATACGTCCTTCCAGTGCAATGGGTAATGACATATTTCTCATGAGATAGAGAGGAATATAATTAAAAATGATTTCGGTTCAGTAATAAAGTGTTGGAATTGGACGTGAAATTGGATCAGTTACACATAGAAGTAAGTGGGAGTGAACCCGGTATAGAAAAGCACATTTTCTGCTATTCTAGTGTTGGAATTAAGCCATGACTAGAATGGAAATTATTTTATATGCTTATGTGTATGACACAATTTTATTTCATAAGTTATAGCTCATGAGATATGTTCTTAATGATCATATATTATTTATATTGTGACATGATATCATGATATTTTCAATGCATGATATAATTTTCAATATATTGGTATGGTTTTTCTATGTTATATAATGAATATTATTCCATTTAAATATAATATATATTTAATAATATTAAAGGATGTCATAGTTTTTTCACATGGTTTCTACAAAAAAAGTGTTTATTTTAATATTTTAATAGACTATGAACAAAACACATTTAAATAATAATATTGGTGATGTGGAGTGAGTCATGTTTTGGAATAAAAAACGTTAAAACAATAAAATATAATATAAGATATAGAGAATTCGTTAAAGGATTATAAGATTAATTAATTCGATTAAAGAAATTCTCATTACAAAACATATTCTTTGTTATGGATACTCATTATAATATCCAATATATCATTTTTGAGATTTTATGTTTTCATAATACGTACAAAATCTTCATTCAAGTTTTATTATTTTCCCAAAAATTAAATATTCTCAGAAAATTATGAAAAATAAATTATTAGGTAATATCGATTTTTCTATTTAAAAAATGGATTTTTTATAGAAAATATTTATCTAAATATAATAATTTACAGTTTTAATAAAAAATATTATATTTTATGTAAAACAAAGGTTTTTACTACAATAACAGTTTGTCATACCCTTATAAAGTTTTTATTTTATATAATTAAAGTATATTAACATTTCAGATATAATAAAAATTATTTAATAAAATTATTTTCCTTATATAATTTTCTATTCAATTATAAAATAATTTATCAAAAGAAGGCCTTAATTTAAACTATATATATTTCTCAAAAAATAAATTTTTTTCTTTTCATAATATACTTTTTTAATTCTCATTATTTCACTATATAAAATTTAATAATATATATTGATAAATATAATCAATTTTTTTATAATTTAAATATATTCAAATTTATACTCTTATGGTTTATATACATAATCCATTATTGCACCAACGTATTCCCTAAGGTTAATGTGTGCGATTATGACACTTTCATGGGGTTATTCGATAAACATGATTTGGAATGTGATCTCGATAATATTTAATGTTTCCCTAAAATGGTTTCAATCATGGTTTAGTTATTTAATATAATCGTGGGATTGATAAGGGAAAAATCATAGTGATTCCTTATCCCTCAAAATCACTGATAAATGTTCTTAAAAATGATCAATCCAAGTGACAAGTTCGATCACTTTGTCCATTTGTGTAAATTATAATTCATCATATGGCCTAAAATGTATTAATTCTAACATTACGTTTACATGGAGTGTATTTTTGATGGAAATTAATGATAACAGTCTTTTAAATCTAATAATCTATAACTATCCTAAATAACCAAATTTGTACATAGGTTTTCTATAATAATGTTACGCAATAAATAAATATTTATTTTTATAATATAATCTCATTTATAAAGGTTTTTATCATTATAATTTACAATCATTTGATTTTGCTAATATGTTTAAAAATTATAGGAGGATAATAAAGAAGGAAACTTAAAATATATTGATAAATAAAATAACCTCTTCTTTGTGAAACCTCCATGGTCTTAAACATTTTTCCTTCAATGGATGGAGTTTTGTGAAAAAATCATATGTAGTTGATACAAATATATTTGAAAAATATATTTTAGTTGGGATTATATGAACACGAAGTCTCAATGTGTGGGGCGTGGTTCCCTTTTTTAAATGTGGATAGTGACACTATCGAAATCTAAAAAACATTACAAATAATATAAATTCATATTCATATTAAAATGGAAACAAACAACTTATAATAAAATATATGATAATTATTGGTTTATATCCACTGAACTCATAAAATTTAGGCATTTTTTTAGGAAAATATATCCTTATATCCTCGATTTAACCCCTGATGAATCATTATCCTAATAATGAATATTTACCCATGTCACTATTAATTATGAAAAAAATATATGTTTCATAATAACCAAATTTTTAAACTGTGCATTATAATATAGAAATTTTTTATCAAATTAAATTTATAAATGTCACATAAATTTTCATTCAAACATCAATGAAAACATTTTTTCTGATAATTGATTTTTTCAGGAAAAAAATGAATTTAATCAATTTCTATTCATATAAAAAGTGATTAGTTGAATATTATGATATATTACTGAATATATTATATTAAAATTTTATTTAAACCATTAATAAATATGGAATGATTTAATTTACTAAAATTAAAACATATTTTTTGGAATAAAAGATGAATTAAAGAAAAAATCCCTTTTTACCATCAAATTGATTTATTTCTTTTTCTGTCCAATTTATATAAATTGGAATATTTTTCTACTACTTTAAAAAATAATATTTCTTAATATTAATACACTAATGTTTATTACTTTAATCATATACAACAAAAATGATACTCATTATACATAATTCAAAGTAGTTCCTTAATATTTATCTTTTTTTCTAAATGAATTAGAAGTTATCTTAATAAATTATATACTATAAAATTTCATTATTTTATAATGTATGAAAAATTTTCAAATATGTTCACAGTTGGGTAATTCTAAAGAAATTTATATAATTTATTTAATGAAGATAAATATATTCTAAAATCATTGTATATTATATTAACTATTTTATTTTTTTACTTTGGTATAAATTTTTATCCTAGTAATTGAAATTTTATTAAAAATATAAGGAAAACCTAGTAAATAATTTTTGTTATAAATATAAATTAATATTTATATAAAATAATTTAATTTCTAAATAATTACAAACAAACTAATACATTTCATTTATATAAAATTTTTGTGGAAAATTTTGTTTTAACATTATATGTTATCAATTTAATTTTGTATCAATATTAAATTGAACCGGACATAAAATATTTATATGTAGGATTAAAAATTATATTAGTATCAACATTAAAAATAGATTTTTTATTTTATTAGATAAATTTATACAATATTAATAAAAAAATTTATCTTTTTATGGAAATTAACATAAATCCTATAAACCATATTTTTATTCCTAAAAATCTAATTGACTGTATTACCAAATATTAAAATGATGATATAAAATATGATATCAATTTTTTTTAATATTAACAATTGATGAATGATTAATTTTAATACCTGTGAATGGAAGATTCTTTTAATGTAAAATTATAGTTTATATACAGAATTGTTAATCCTGAGTTTTATAGATTCAATAGAACAATTTTAAATGATTTATTTTATGTTATATATATAAATGTTATCAAAAAAATATTTTTAAAATATCTCCTTTCAAGATAATTTCAATAATGATATAGTATTTTCAAAATTAGTAAGTTTTGTAAATTCACCTAAAAATAAATTACTTTTGAAAAATAATGAAACTTCACTCTAATATTACATTACAATATTGAATAGAAAAATTAATTTCATTTTAAAAAATTTGAAGAATAATACTATTTATTATAAATGAATGTAATATAATTAATTTAAACAGTTTTCATTTAAAAAAAATCAGTTTTAAATTATTAAGTGTTTGTAATCCTGTTATGTACCATTTTGTAATTCATTAAAATATTTCTATATGTTAGAGGTTTTATTATTCATTAAATTGCATAATAATATTCATTTAATATGTTTCAAATTTTATTCATTTGGTGTTGTCTAGGGAGGATAATGGTGAAAAAAGTATTAATTTAGAGAAAAATATATTCTATAATATTTGGTTGTTTTATAATACCCATAAATAAATTAAATTGTCCTATATTTATCTATCACACAATTTAAAAAATTGTTAAAGGTAATTATAATATATAAATCACTCATGATATTATTTTAATGAGATATAAATATTATTATATTATGTATGACAAGGAATCCAATGGGCTAAAATTTTCTTCCGTATGATGTTTTAGACTAAATTTTGAGAAATTCATTTTAGAAATATTATTACCAACCAAATAATAATTCCAATTTGGTTATGGTATTGTCATGAACCAATGAGAGTTCCCTGGTAACCCTATGACAGAGCTAATACTAAAATATATTGAAGGGCTTTCTAGATCACCATGAGTCTACCACTAGCAACTAACATCATACAACATGCATGTGGGAATGAATTTCACAAAAAACAGAGAACAAGGAATACATGGAAGACATTATGTATAGAAAATAAACTCTTTTGAGAGTAATATACTAGAATTCAATAATTCATTATATCCCAAAATACTAGAATCCATATACCAAAATAGGGAAAGAGTTCCCATGTCCCTAAGGACACAGTTCAAAAATTACATGTGTCAACCGCTTGATCCACCTCCAAAAGATCGTTTCCCATTTCTTGAACCTGGAAGATTTTAATCTGAAATCCTTGAAAGGAACATGTATGGTGAGATCCTAATCCTAGTATGACTTCACCAAATTTTCTATAACAAGATTCTAGTATCAAAATAAAGAGTAATGTGCTTTCAATAATGAAGGAACAACATTGAAAATTACAAAATAATATTTAAAAAATCATTCTTTTTAATTAAAACGTTGGAAATATATTTTTCAATTGACAATTGAAATTACAATTGATAGAAATATATTTCAATAGTTAAATGTTAACTTACAAATGTTAAATTACATAAATGTCACTTTTCAATTTGTTTTGAATAAAGACATTTATATAAAACAATTAGTAAAAATTCTTAAGTCCTGTAAAATAGATTTTAACAATGGAATATACATTCGTTTCGAATAGAAAAAATTGAGTATCATGGTCATGTTTTATGTAGGTACAATAGTTCAATTATATAGGGACCCAGCGATGAGAATATTGTAAAATATATATGTACTCCCCATAAACAAAGCCAATAGAATTCATCACCACCACATAAGAGATTTGATGTGATGATATGATGTTTAAAATCATTGTATTTGATGACATTTTTCATCTACAAAAAACTAAGGAAATGAGGTTTTCATATAATATATTAGATAAAAATGATGGGAAATTAATTATAAGAACACATAAAATACAATAAAATCCCATAAATGATTTCAATAAGCCATTTTTCTTGATAAAACATAATGGGTTTTAAAAAATATTATTTTCAGAAAGATGTAGCCACTATGTTTCAATTAGAGCAACTTTTAATCCATTTTTCATAAATATGAATTTGAAACCAATTAATTAATTTTCTAAATCCACTTCACAATGAAATTCGACATATTTAATTTTCAATCAATTCTGCCAATTTCACATAGACACCCAATTCATTGGAATTGGTGTTTTTGAAAAATCATTCCTTCAAAAAATATCATCTATAAAACTCCAAAATTCAATTGATTAAACTTCCATCGAAATAATAATTTAAATTGAACTATTTAAATTACCTATATTTCTATTACCACACCACTATTTAATGGAGTATTGGGTTTTCCAATTTCTAGTGAAAAAACTATTCTTATTTAAAACTAAAATTCATTGAAATTGAGTTGTTTCTAAAAAATATTAAATGCCACTTAATTATGGTGAATTGATTTCATTTAATTCAAATAATTTTATATTAAATAATTAAATGAAGATTTAATAAAATTAGTTCACTTTTATAGAGCCACAATCATCACGTTCAACGGATCATGGATCCCCAAACCCAAGATAGGATTATCCAATGAAGGATGATTACAATTTAATCTAGGAGAAATTATATTCCATCCTTGGATTATATATATAATAGCGTGTGTTAGATCCTACAAGAAAATTATGAAATCTATAAAACCCTTGGGAGAAAGAGAGAGATTGTGGTACATCATTATCAGAAGTTGGAATCTAACCATAAAATGACCGAAACAAATTCTCCTATCATCAGATCACATCTAGGAGTGGTATGTGGGGACAAGAATCCTTCATGAGAGATCCATGGTTATGATTGAAATTTTTGAGTCAAAGGATGTCTATCTGAGACACAAAAAAGTGGTTTGGGATGTTTTATAAAAAATTTAGATTAATTAAAATCACACACACATAATTTCAAAAGAAAGCTAACAGGATTTATAAAAATAGTGTGTAGTCCATTGGTAAGTTATAAATAGATCGCCTGATTTTCCATAAAGTGAAGCAGGACATGAATAACCACACATAAGTTTTACAATGTTCTCTTTCCAAAACATGCCATTTTCTTGTAGTTGGCACACTGTTTGGAAAAACATTCACAGGTTGTGTTACAACCATCACGTTGATCATAATAAAAGATTCATAAATTTTCAACCCAAACAACCCCCAAAAAACCCAACAATTGATAAATTTAAATTATTGTTTAGGAAAACCTAAAAATTATAACAGGATGTTACCAACTCCCCACCATAGAAACTGTTAGTCCCCAAATAACCTATGAAAAACGTCCATGTAAAAACATGAGGCCACTATTATATCATCAATTCCATTCTCTAAAACATCTCATGAGATTCAAATCCATGCATCCATATAAAATTAACAAAAGTTATCATCCTCTATTGAAGTACCTTGGGTTCAGAATCCACTATCCTAATGGGTGATTCAGTCATAGAAAAATAAAATTCGACATTAGGATTACTGCAAATCCAATCATGACATGAATCAAATAGAAACTTCAATTGATGTGATACATGAAACACGTTATGCATCGATTTCTACTATGGTGGTAGTATGAAATGTTATGAAATATTCACTGCATATTCAATAACTGAAAAACATCCATCAAAATGAGGATCATGCTACCCTCGCCTCATATGCCATCGATGACCCAACCATGTTGAATCATTTATGAAAACATGGTCACCGAATAAAAAATAAAAAGGTATGTGAAACAATAATCATAGTATTTATATAAAATCGGTTCCATCATCATCCAATGATGAATCAATGAAATCATTTTTGTTGTCTCTTGCACCAAGCTAGGTCAAACTAGGGAGATTTTCCAATCTATGACCAACATAATTAATATATACTAGGCTAGACATACAAGGCCTAAAAAAGAGCCATTTTGATCATGGAATGGTATGTATTTTCTTGTTTGAAAACTCATCCAGACCCAAGTTATTAGCCTATTCCCCCCAATGTTTTGAACACAAGTGTGTAGCATATCTTCAAGAATTTTTATAGCACATTCTATTTGGCCATCTCACTAGAGATGGTATAATGTAATCTAATGGATGTGGGATCCCAAAGCCTTATGAAGGCCTCTCTAAAAATGAGAAAGGGAAAAAGGATCCCTATTAGAGTCAATAATATATGGGACACCTAGAAAATGTTTAATCTATTTAACATACAGATTTTCCATCTCCTCTAATTTTTTTATATCATGAATGGGTATAATGTTTGCTGATGTGGTTATCCTATTGATCACAACCCATATCATGTTCTTTTATCTCTTGGTATGAGTCGACACACCGACAATATCCATAGTGATCTCATCCAACTTCTATATAGGGACTGTACGGGGTTGAAGAAAACACTAACACTTTTAATGTTCTATATTAATATATTGGTATGTATAAAAATGAGAAAAACACATCAATTCCTCATAATATACTTATACACCATAATTTTCAATGCATTTCATAGAACATCTTCGTGGTTCATGGGTGCACTGCCCACTAGGAACTATATAAATCTCCCAACATGGGTTTCTTTATTGAATATGGTAAAAAACTGGTTCTTAAATCATATAATATCTTCCTTAGATATTTAAAAATCATGTATAACCTCTCCACCATATATTGATTATCTTATTCTGGATATCTCATAATCAAGCTACTTATCATGAAGAATCATCTATAGAAGAGTGGATGTCAATTGAACGTTGGCCAAGGAAACCTTATCCCCTGATTCATGAATATTAATGCTCAATTATGAAAAAAGAGCCACCAAGTTCCACTTTTCTGATGATTCCCTAACTTCTATGGTGGAAACTTTCCTACTCAAAGCATCAATAATAACATTCCCTTTCCTTGGAGTGTAAGGGATTTTTAAATCCATTGACATCATGTATTCCACCCATATTTATCCGGTGATGATTCAAATATTTTCGAGAGAAGATACAACTGAATATCTCTGGGTTGGAATACCCATTAAACATGTCTTTGTAAAGGAAATTTTTACAACACTTCCATTTATGAATCACAGCTGAATGCACATGGTTATGGGTAAAATTATTATTCATGTGCATCCAAAGATGACATGTACCATAAGCATCAAAATGATCTCCTTGTATTAGGATGAAATCCAAAGCACAACTCGATGAATCAAAGAAGGCCACATTTCATTGCCATGCCTCTGGATGATTCACCAAGGGCATAATATTCAAAATATTTTTATTCCTACAAAATAAATCCAACATTTCTCATCCAATCGAAAACATTACCCCGTTTAGAGTTAGTGGAGTCATCATATAATCCAACTTAATGATTTTCTTAACAAACTGGTGATAATAACCCATTAATCCCAAGAAGCTCCAAATCTCAATGAAATTTTGTGGTCATTCCCATGTCATAACAACCTTTACCTTCTCAGGATAATCTAGTATAACATGTTCTGAAAACTCATGCCCTAATAACATCAAAACCTAGATCTATAAATCACATATCAATATATTAGAATTAATTTTCTTATTTCGAGCGCAAACTCAAAATTCATCTCAAATGATACACATGATCATCCTCGGACAAAAAGTAAACAAGGATGTAATACCCAAAGACTACCATAAAACTATTGATATAATCATGTATAATTATGTACATCATTTTCATGAAGACTAAAATAGAACTTGTTAGGCCAAAGGGAATAACAAGGTACTTTTAATGATTGTACATGCTCCGAATGGTGGTTTTATACATTTCATATTCTTTTATCATAAAATAATGGTAACCAGATCAAAGGTAAATCATTAAGAACCACATTCTCCTATTAAATGATAAAAAATATAATCAATATATGGTAATAAATTCTTTCTCATTATTATTACTCAATTCAGATTTTGAGAATCAAGACATATGCGAAGTGAACCATATGCCTTTTGTACAAAGAGAATAGGCATTTCCCAAGGTAAAACACTCAAGAATATAAATCCATTATATCAAATATAGTATAACTAGGACATTAGCTCCTTAATTTCTGCTAGGTCTTTATGATAATATGGAACATAAAATGGTTTATTAACAGTAATCATGTTAATAGTAAACTCAACCTCCCTTACTAGTTGAAAACCATAGAAGTATAAAGAAAACATATTCGGAAACACTAAAATTAATAGAGGGGGATTATCTCTCAATGATTCCTGCTATAAATCGAAATAAAACACATATATAAATTTCCATAACCCTAGGTAGAAGGTTCATGATCTGATTGACTTCGAGTCCCATTGTCCTTGGAAGACATGACACACACCATCAGGTGTAGTAATCGAGTCCCATCAAACATAACATTATGTTTTGGATTTACTATAAATGAGATAATCCATCCTGAAAATGACATCAAGAGGTATCATGATACACATAAAAAACTCCAAGTAATCTTAAAATATGATAGAGAAAGAACACAAGAAGAACTGTAGATACCCTTCTCTCTCTTTATACCAAGGGGTGTATTTATATCCATTTCACAAGATAAAAGATCTATAGGAAGATATAGAGTATTAACAATATGGGTTAAAATAAATGAATGATATGAAAGAAAATAAAAAAAGTATACTCATTAATGATTTAGTTATAGAAGTTGTACCTTTCACTATCACTAAACACATATCATCTTCATATATATACTCTTCTATGGCATAAAGAATCATTGTTCTAGATGCATATAGATAGAACACAATTCTACAGGAAGCATGTGATTGAACCATAGTTTAAGAAGGTGGGGATGATATCTTCCCACAATAAAGAATAGAATAAACATATTTGAACTTCTGAAAGTGTAGTGAGTATCTTCAGGAGAAAATTTTCTTGGGTTCCTTGGTACAAACCCTCTATGAATATCCTAACATTTTACAGTAGTAGCAAAGTATATCGCCTCTTCCTGTAACTGCTTGAGGATTAAAAATCCCTATTTTTAAGAACCACCATGAGAATCATCATGATTTCTATTTGTAATAAAATAATTAACACAACTTCTATGTGGGAAAGATACCCTTTAAAGTCCTTACTTTTAATTTAGGTCTATATCGACCATCTACACATTATCTAGCACATCTTTATAAGATGTTAGTTTCAGCGAGTCAAATTGAGAATGAATATATTTTCTAAGTCCCATATTGAATCATCGAGCCTTCATCAAATAATTTTACACTATATCATGTTTTAAATTTGTGATCTCAATAATATGGGTTTCATAATCTATCATGGTCATGTCAGTATAATTGAGTTTGATAAACTCTACAAACATGGCCAGCAAAATTGGAATTGTATGTAATTGGTTGGTGAAATGAACCTTTAAGTATTTCCAATATAATCCCTTATTTGTATTTTTTGTACCATCATATACATAATTATCCTACAATGTTCATCAAGTACGAATGTTACACACTTCACCATGATTTCAACAGGTGTTTCCAAGAATACAAACAAACATTCCATTCCACTCAACCATTCCTCAACCTCTTGATAGTCATTTTATCATTTTAATGGTGTAAGCATCAAATGAAAGAACAGTTGATAAAAATTCTTTATAACAACCCTATAAGGTTCTATTTTTGTATCATGAATTGGAACTAATGGTGGTTCATATCAAAGAGCATGGACAGTGTGGACTATCAACCCAATAAAACTCAGGTCCACTAGAGGATTCACTCCGCGAGGTTCATCGTTATCTTTCTATTGGATATGATTCACACACATTCTAGGAGGAATGACACTACAAAAGAAAAAAAAATAGTAAATTGACACTCAGACATAGTGTAAAGGGAAATTAATCCCAACATATATAAAAACTAGATTAGGATTTCACTACATCCCAATCATAATAGGGATTATACTAGAACTAATTAATATGATGTTCATCCTTAATCACCCCTGGAGACATATGTTTAATTGTGGTACGAGATGAATATGAACTCAATCACAACTACCTTCTACGTCCTGATAGGATTTCACAAATATATACGGTCTTCATGATAACGAAAAATCCCACCTTTATCACCACATTGTCAAGATCCTGCCTGTGAACCCTGATTACCTGATAAAAGAGCTACTCATTACATAGCCGAAAATGAGTTCATGATCCCCATGAGTCAATGACTACAACCTGACATCATAAAATATTCAAGTTCAACAAAATTTTCTACAAGGAATTAAAAATGAAGGATAAGAAAGACGATATGTATACAAAACAAACTCCTTTAAGTGTAATGTTCGATAATTCAACATGTCATTAAATCCCAAAGCACTACAACTAATGTAAAAAATCAGAGAAGCACATACCATGTTCATATGGACACAACTCACCATGTACAAGGTTAAACAACTAGATCCACCTCAATGATATCCCTTCCCCTTCTCAAAGCAAGAATGAGATAAAGTAAAAACACCTGACAGAACAGGTATGGTGTGAGAAAAATCCCAAAAAGATTTCCCCAAAGATTACATAAAAATAATCCAATATCAACATAACCAGTAATGATCTTTTAATTTTCATATTAACTGGGCTATCATTAACAAATGTATATTTTAAAAACATGATTGTTAGTTTAATATATGGAAATAAATTTATAAGTTAATGCTTCACGTTTCAATGAATGGATGTATATTAAAAAAATAAAATTTATATTTAATAAAAAAGATACTTTACCAAAATGGAACATTTCAAAAAATATATTAAATAAATAAATTTATAAAAAATATAATATAAATTCATAAGGAATGAAAAATAGTTCATAGAAATCAAATATATATACATTAAAAATACAAACATGAGGGAAACATGGTCATGTACCAACTAGGTATGATAGATCATGGATATAGTGACCCCAAATTACCAATACAAAAATAAATGTACACACACCCCTTGAACCAATGTGAGAAAATTCATAACCATTTTCTTAGGGATGTGATGTGATGATATGATTTTAGAACGTTTTAGGTCGTGATGTGTTGTCCAATATAATACACTAAAAAACCAAAGCCTTTCAAGTTCTATAGTACAAGACAATGATGGAAAAAAATTTATGACACCTTAATATATAATTTATGCCCATACGTAATTTCAACATTCACGTTTCCCCTTTATAACATATAATGTGGTTTTAATAGAAAACATGCCTCTTCAGAGAGATGAATCAACTAAGATTCCATATAAACAATCTTAATCTATTTTTTAAGATAAATGATTTTAATCCAATTCAGGATGTTTAACCTTAAATTTCACAATATAACTAATCATATTTAATTTTCAAATAAATCCATCAAATTTATTTAAAACACCCAATTCACCAGAATTGGGTATTTTCACAACTATTTCAAGAGAACAATTTTTATATATTAAATTCCACAATTCAATAAATTCAATTCTTTAAGCGAAACCAAATTTAATTCAAAAAATATAAATTCCCAAAATTTCCATAACCACGTGGTAGTTCAATGGAATTGGGGGGTTTGCAATTTTAATCTAAAACCCCATTCTTCTTAAAATTCCAAATTCAACAGAATTGGGTCCTTAAAATAAAATAATAGAAATCCACATGATTAAAATTAATGAATTGATTTAAATTCAAATATGTTTATATAAAATAATGAAATTTATGTTTAATCACATTTGGTCATCGTAGAAAAACAATCTACCTCAGGATAAATTATTCTTGAATCACTAAACCCTTGCATAGATTCATCAAAGAAGCATGCAAAAATGGGATGAGAGAGAAACAATATTATATCCACGGTTTACATCTATAACAGTGGGTATTAGACCCTTCGTCAACATACTGTGATCTATAAAACCCTAGGTATAATGTGATATATCATTGTAGATAAATAGAATGAGGAGGAAACTAACTAGGAAAGGATAAACATGTGTTTTCCTAGTTTCAGATGAAATCTGTGAGGGGTTCCATGGGCCAGTGAGGGGTTCCATGGACCATGAAAACTTCTTGTGAGCTCTTAGATTGAGAGAGACCATTTTTGGTTGATAGATGTCTATTCGGGCTGTAAAATAGGGGTTACCAAATTTTTAATAAAAAATATGAATAATTAAAATCTCGTCCATAGGGTTTCTTGGTAAGTGACACACCATTTGGAAAAAACATGTGCATGCCATTCAACCAATATAAATGGGTAACACGTTTCTCTTAATGGAATGCACAACTTGACTAATTGTGCAAAATATATGTAAAGTTATATTTCTATAACATTTAATTATCTTGGAGAAGTGTTTTTGCATTGGAAAATTGTGTGTATGCCATTTTACAATAGTTTACCAACCACTAATTCGGAACATTCTTTAATTATCAACTTAAAAACTCCAAAAAAACCTAACCAATGATCAAATCAATAGAGGTTTTAGGAATACCTAAAAATAGTTACATGATTAAACTTATATATTTCAATAATATTAGAGTAAATTACCATATAAATATGAAAACTAAATCATATGATCCCTTCTGAAAGAAAACATTCACTTAAACATGTGATTCTTTTTGTTAAATTAAGATATAGTAGGATTTTCCTATAAGTCATTCAGTTTAACTGTTGTTTTACATAGTCAATTTTGTAGTAGGTTTTCTATGTTATATTTTTATATTACTACCCATAATTGATTTAAATACATTATAATAATTCATAGATAGAATAAAAAATAATGAAATTAGATATCTTGAGATTGTCAAACCATATTTGCAGTTTTAGAACCATTCATCATGCCCTGAGTGAAGATCGATTGAATACAAAAATATTACAGTTCTAGATGATTTCCACTAGTTTCAACTGTTCCATAGTCATATCCACTTTCAAGTAACTAGAAAAGATTAATTTTCAAAAAAAAACAAAACATAGTCAAAACATTATCAACATTTCAATATATTATTTGAAACTAACACTTATCTCTAGGCTGTTAATTAATCTTACCTCATCCTATTTCCCAAAATAACACCACAAATCATCAAAAATAACTAATCCCTTCTCTGATTCCAGTAAAGTATCCCTAGTCCCTCAATCTATGGTAATAGGATAAAAACAATTCTTTAAACATTACATTTGATATAAATTAGTTTGAATCTATATTTATTTTATAACACCATCCAATGTAAAACTTCACAATTCATAAAGAATTCTAGAACACCGGGAATTAAAGGATTTGTTTATTTGGGGGACAACTACATAAAAAAAATTTACGATACTTTTTCACATTTCTATATAATTTATATTTGTTTTTGTCCCCTCTAAAATCCACACTTGTTATTATCATATTCAAAAAATGGGAAATTTGAACATAATAAAGGGTATATCTCAAACTCATATAATGGGAAAACATATCAAAATGTTCTCAAGGGGTACATCATAAGGGTATGAAAAAATTTCCAGGGGATAAATATATTATTAAAATGAACATCGAACAATAATAGTTATCAATAAGTTCTGAAATAATTGTATTTAATCACAAATGGACAATCATATACTATGTAATAAGATTTTAAGACAATAAACAACATTCAAGGATTAAAAACATAGTCTTAATAAAATATTAAATAAGCATAGGAATATGAAATTTTAATATTTTAAATAAGGTTAAGATAAATATTTTCAATTAAAAAACTTTTTTATAAATAAAATATAATCATTTTCACCCACAAATATGTGAACAATGTTATAAGAAAACATTTTTTCAAACCTTCATGTGAAAAACTATAAATGAGATCATTCCCACACAACATCATATTACCAAATTTATATGTAATCTTGCATATAAAACATCATGAGAAAATATATATATATAATCATTCCCATAAAGCATCATGTTAATAGAGTTAAATGAGTTCATTTCCATGCACTATCATTCAATGAAGTCGTAAAATGATCATGTACATTCACATCTTTAATTTCTCTCAAGATATATAATAATAACCAATGAATTATAGGGATATTTAGTAATCACCTATCAATTCTCTATATATATTAGAGAAACTTCATAGAAATCATTAATCGTAGCATAAAGAACAAATGAATTCATATGGGATTTTCTTACATTTCTAGATGGTATCACCAAAATTGATATGTATAATATAAATGCTTGATACTCAATATTTAATCACACCAAAATAGTTTATAAAAAAACATATATTACGGAGTGGTTAATGGAAAATAATTTCTAGGAAAATAAATCCTTTAATGATTTTGTGGAAAATGGATTCCAAAGAATTAATGAGTTTTTATAGAATATTAATTTCTCCATATATTATAATATGATGTTATAAGACACATCATATATTCATTTTTGAAATGGTAAAATTATTATTTTTTAAATATTTTATCATCAAACAGATTATTAAATATTTTAGGCTTGTAAATTTTTTAAAAACTATGATTGTAAAATGTGGAGTGGATAACAGAACATTTTATTTTTAATGGATTGAAATAAATTTTAGTATTTTAAACTACCAAATTTTTAGAAACTACATCATATTATGAAGTAGTAAAAATTCTCTTTTAAATTTGATAATGAAAAATCATTAGGTGACCTAATTAAACCCAATTTTTGGATTTAAAAATAATAATGGAATTTTTTTGAGAATAATGAACATGAAAAAAGATGAAAAAATATCTTTAATGGAGGTTCATAATATCGATGACCATCTTAACAAAATGATCCCTAGTTAAATATTTATCTCCAAAATATGTTGATTATTAAAAAATTTCATAATGTTGATATGCATATATGAAATATATTCTATTAGAAGAAAATAAAATTATTGATAATATTTTCTTAATATATCTCTTTTAGTTTCAATATAATTGGATGTTCTGATGTAAATAACCACACGATTACTATAAATACTATCAGCCACATCACACGAAAAAATTTAATTGTAGATGATTCTTGTTATAGAGAACAATAATGTATTTTATACAGTATAATTCAGTTGACATTATGACTATGAACTTAGAAAAAGGTTAAATATCTTTATCCAGAATCATATGGTTTCATCTCATTATGAAAAAACATTATACTCTATTATTTATAGTGACTATCATAATAAAATATCTTTAATACTCATTTTCGACATCATAAAAAAATTAGTGGTATAAAATGATTTATATTTTATAAAGTTTCAATATTTAAACCTTCTATCATTACATACTGAAAAGTACCCTTTCTTCAAAAATAGGATAGTGTATATTTTTTATAAAAATCAAAAACATATAAAATATATTAGATTATAAAAAATTATAAACTATAAAAAAATATAACTATCAAAAATAAAAAAAAAAATTGGATCATAAGAGTAAATAAAAAACTCAATAGGGGGGGGGTGGGTTAATTTCAGTTTACAATATAAATATAATAAAATTGAAAACGTCATTATATAGGTTATTCATAAAATCCATTGTATCAGAATTGAATGAAATTTGAAAAAAAATCCAATAAATTATATATTTAGATTTAAGGAAACTTTTATAATATAAAAATTTCTATAAACACATGAACACAGGAAATAGAAACATCTAAAAACTAGTAATATGAAATTTTATAAAATTACTAATAAAAACATAAAAAGGGTTTAGAAAAATGATCCATATTTTAAAAATTAGTTTTAATGTTTTCTAGAAACAAAAATTTAGGAATCAGTAGTTTTATCCAAACTATAAGGTGTTGTGTTCCATAATAAATACTTTCCTCACTAAAATTTTTGTAATATCACTATATCCATAGCCTTGGGACACCCCGATCATTAAGATCAGTCAAAATTTATCATTCAATACATGGAATCCTCTAATCACACTATATGGGAAAACCTATTACATACATAGAAAACCTATGGAATCTCAAAAGATCCCCTAAAAATCAGATACCTTAATTAAAGACTATGTAAAGAATTACAATGATGATATCACTCAATGTAACCAAATGTTATCATAATATGAAAAACAACACTTATATCCTTAGTAATTCCAAAGTTTCATAATCATTAAATGATGATATTATTCATACATAATACTCAAAAACTTATATTTTACATTATTCATAGTTGGATTTTATTAATTCTTACTAA
This sequence comes from Viscum album, assembly GCA_963277665.1. Taxonomy (NCBI): domain Eukaryota; kingdom Viridiplantae; phylum Streptophyta; class Magnoliopsida; order Santalales; family Viscaceae; genus Viscum; species Viscum album. Next base: position 1,873,732,246 of record OY728159.1, read on the forward strand.
TCATTTATTCAATTCGAGTTTTCATCATAACATCCCTAGGTGATAGTCATCATGTTTACACACCACTATAGTGTCTTCAAATTCCGTCTAATGGAATTATTATTGTATGTGTGGAAATATGAAATTACTTCAACTAATAAGTTAAATAAATATTCTTTTTGAAATAATTTATATGTCTATATGATGAGGTATTTTAGATGGAGTAGTTATAACATCATCTTATGTATTTGGATATATTTAGACATCTAGAAATATATAAATCATCTTATAATGAACACTGAAAGTATTTCCCTGATACAGGTGCATATCATTACAATTATATTCCAATAAATATTCATATATTTATATATTTGAAATCATGACATTCCTATATGAACATTAACAAAAGTAGGAAATTGTAATTGTTATTGAAGTGCTTATGAAGTACAATTTTTATTTGCAAAACATTAATAGTAATGTAGGAAACAAAAAACATTAACTCAATAGAACATCCTTTCATAAAAAGATATATCTACTAAATTTAGGGGATGTGCACTATTAATAGATTAATATCCTATTTTTAGATAATAATGAAATAAGTGTTTCAGGAGAGTGTCTATAATCTTGATGAACTAGGAACAATGATGATATTTATAATATAAAGAGGATATATCATTTATGTCTAGTGAAGAATTTATTCATGATGTTCTATGGTAATTTATTGATAATCCCTACTTCATGGTGATTTAATATATCATGATGTATTATCACATGTTGACATAAAAACGGGTTTTATCAAAAATGAAGGATGTATTACATTATATATATACTGGATAAGGGACTAAAAAGTCTATATGCTTTTGGAAGGTGATTCATTCCAATAGTTTTTAGAGATGTGAGGAACGTTTGAGGGAGTGGCCCTTGTGAATTTGTAGATATTCAACAGATATTTTATGATAGTGAGACTAGTAAAGGAGTGACACAGACTAACCAATTATAATGAGAGTGAGGCTTGGGATAATTAGTGAGATCAATAACGATTCTGGTCCATTTTTTATGCACCCTCCTTAGTCATAGCCCAATAAATCTATTAAATATCTAGAAAATAAACGGTCAAGATAAATTTGATCCAAATCAATGTATAATTCAAATACTCACCCATGAAAACTCTAATTACGAAATAAATAAAAACATAATTGGAAACATTAGTAACATAAAATGATTATAAACATAAATATTTATTGTCAATAATATTTATTTAATTTATCATGATATTGTTTTCCCATATGCTTTCTTCTCTTAATTATACACTAAGAAAATATATCCTAGATCATCAATATACACTCCCTTGTATAGGATCGAGAAATTCACATATCCACCACTTTCACTTATTCCACCCACAATTTCAATGAATCAATAGCTTACTAAGTTTTGGTATCTAACTAGAATTGAAAAGTTATAAACCCATAGTGATATTATCAACATCTATTTAGGAGAGGGTATATTCATTCACAACAATTAGGTGTGGAGGGGGTAGGGGGATTGGACTAGACTCCATTAGACACCCAATTTTTTTAAAATGCATCCTATGGTGGGAAATTAGTGAAAATATTATAATATAATTTTTTTTGGATCGTAAACAATATTAGAAAACCCATACACCACTTTCTCATTCATAAAATTATTGTTTATTTCATTTTTCTCTGCTATTGATTGATGTAGAATATATTTTCTATTCTTTTAATTAGATTATTTATATATCATTATTCCAATTATATAGTTCACTTTAACTACCTTATCATCAAGACGAATCTTTATCTATTAATTTTGTATTGTATTGAGTGTCAATAATATATTTATGCATTATAGGGATAATTGAAATAATATATTCTTTTAGGATTATCCCAAAAATTAAAATAGCTACATGAAAGAATACATGACCTAATGTTGAATTTATACAGTCAATGTAAATTACTCATTTTGAATTTTTATATCCCAATAATGCTTATTTTGATGTATTTTTAAATGAAATATAAAATCCATAGTTCATTTTATATACCTGAGTATTAATTTTACTAAAATTAAATGGGTATCCTTAACATTAAATTAATATTTTGCAACAAAAATATTGAAAAAAAATTATTAGTACATTTAATTGTAATATAATGTGACATTTAAATGATATACCAAAATTTGATGGAATTTACTAATTTTCCATCATCATCTCATGAAAACATTATCTATGTAGAATCCAATATTCACATCAACTTGGAATTTTTTAAATAAAATCATTACAACCCCTTTGTGGAATATTTGGACTACTATATAAAAGCTCCATCCATTCCTTATGACGCATATATATCATGGAAAAATGCTATATGTACAATCATTAACATTTCTAAATCATATATCCTGAATCCAACACAACATTTTCAGTGAGATTTTTTTGAAAAACCAATGATTATTTCATTCACATACACTGTCACTATCATTCTTTAATTGATAAATTATTTATGTGGATATTATAATAAACTTAACCAACTTGTAATTGGATCCATGTCATGTATTTATCATCTATTTAATTCCACGATATATGATACTAATATATTCCCTAAATTCCCCTATAATTTATGAAAACATTTTTATCCTATTTATAAACAAGAAAACCCAATGGATTATCATTGTACACCTCTTCTTCTAGAACTCTATTCCAAATTAAGGTCGATGTATAAATAAGAAAATTTAAACATATCCTTTACATATATATTTCTATAAGAATTCAATATTAAAATCAGCCTAATAATATTTTCGACTATATCATCAAAATCAATGTCGACGATATGGTATTACCCCTTACACACTGGGAATTAATTTTTCAAAGAACGTTCAATATTCATTCAGTTATTTTTAATAAAAAATTAATATTCATGATTTTCTTATATATTATATTTCTAATAATCTCCCCAATATGATACTTTTAATTTTTATCAGGATTTTAAATTATCTATTGAACTGAATTTACATCATTTATAGAATCTTTAAATCATTGTTGAATTCCATTTGATAAGAGATAAGTTTGATATTTGTAATTTATTTTCATTTTTATTGTGTTTTATTTTATCCTCATTTATATTATTCTCACCAATTTCATATCTTATTATTTTATTATATTATGATCCACCATAATATTTATAATTATAATCATTAGTTTCATTGTATAAATTTATCTGAGGCACCTTAAATCCCCCAGAGATGCTCACATATTCATCTTTATCCTCCTAAAACTATTCAATAATTTGTTGAATATTCTAATCATTATCTACTATAGTGGCATACTTTCTTTTAACCACCATTCCTAAATTCTCATTGACCAATTTATATAATTTTCATTGATTCATGAGAAGAAATTGAATATTCATTAATCTCCACATGATTCAGAATTGTAGTGGTTCAATTTATTGATAATAAGTTACTTCTAAATATTAATAAATAATTTAATGTAATATTATTTCCATCCCTAACTCTAATTTGTTATTCTATTCCATCAGACCCATTGTTGATTTTTGTTTCTTATATATCCACTTTAGTAATAATTCATTTTAATAAATTTGGGTATATATTTTTATATAGTCATTTATTAAAAATATTATCTTATAATTCAATTATATATATCAATAGAACTATTTTTATAAATATTTAAAAGTACAGAGATTCTCTATATAATCCCATGCATACTGAGAAAATAACGAACATACTTATTTATTATTTCAATCTAATTATTACATTAGAATAATCAGAATATATATCAATGATTATTATTTTCCTCCCTCTGACACTATCTTATAAGACATATCACTATTGACATGTGATTGTTGACCATTATCTATGTCATCCTATAGTTTTCATTAATAAAACGAATTGTGTTTCTCTTCCCATCAATGAGTCTTAGTGAGATAGGTCAAAAAAATTCCACATTCATTTTTTAATTCACCATCATTGACTTATATTATTTTTTTACTGGTATTTATTTTCATAAATATTCCCTTTCAGAAAAGAATTAAATTTTTTTATATGACCAGATAATACAATTGGGAGATGAGAAAATCCCTATGTTTTCAAAAAATATTTAAAATAAGTCAATATCAATTTTAAAATTCATTTCCACCAAAATCATGTTTCTTCATACTTTTATAGAATGAACATATCCTTTTCTCTACATTAAGATAAATATTACCCACTCTATGATTCCCTTGAAAACCCAAATCTTGGTATTTGTTTTGACGATCAAAATTTTCATGTTGTTTTGTATTGCATGTCTCATGAAACATAGATGGTTGAATCATAACACATTATTAATGATATATTCCATTACGAAGACATCCACATGTCTCAAATATTTTCCCTCAAACATATATTTTTCTGAACAATAGGTCTTTAAGCCCTCAAAATTTCCAATTATAATGAAACCTTCTTAATTATATTTCATTTATATATATACATATTTATTTCTCATTACATTTTATGCACATCTATTATAGAGGATCTATAAATTGTCATATTATAATGATTTAGGAAAAATCTCTATAAATATTTACTATTCATTTAATTTCAATTTAATCTTTATATTTACCTAAAAACCTAGTGTTTATTGACATACATGATATTATTTAAAATATGATAGACGAAATGTATCATGAAAAAATAGAAATTTATTTTTCATTATCTTCCCACTGGATGATTCCTCAAGTTGTTGTGTATTCTCAATTTATGTCTTCATTGGAAAATAATCTACCATATCAATGATAAATATCTATAATTTTATTAAAATCATATACAATTAAAATAGTTACTATAAAATGAATTACATGAATATTGAACTCAACCCTGATGATTTTTTTTCTTTTTTACAATTTGTACCTTTTGGATATGGAAATACATATTTTAACTATCATATCAATCAAAAATAATATAACTATATATGAGATGAATCTTAGTGTGTCATTAATACAAAACCAGTTTCTTAAAGTGTTCTCCAGGAATTCTGAATCTGAATCATACCCAAATCATCCCTCATCTTTAGAGTGGGTTCTTGTGACCTAACATGGAAAATTATAAAAAAAAATTGTGTTAAAGGTCAATAATGTATTTTTAATCCTATAATTACCATTTAAAATTTTAAAATAATTTTATTTTTTCCTATAACTACATTATCAAATATTATATATTCTATCACCCAATATATATTCATTCCCCATATCATACAAGGAGTAAAGAGTCTATCAAGATAATCAAATAATCAAAACATTTTTATAATTATTCATTACATAATTTCATATTAATGAAATAATATTTTATTATTGTAGTCAATCTATCAATAATCATATTGATTTCATCAACATTTATCTTGTACTCAACTAAATTCTATGAGATCTCCAGTTTTGATGATTTGAGATTATCAACTTCTTCATTGATATTAGACTTCTACTCCACTTATTGTCGCATATAGAGTATGATATCAGAACCAATCTATCAGATATATTTATTTTTCATCAATAAATATCTATCCCTTTATGCGATTCATGTAGTTACTTTTGGACATCAACTATACTATCCATTTATCATTTTTATTACTCACCATATTCTATTTCTCATCTATTTTCGAAACAACCCACTAAATAGTGTTATATATGGTATTATTAATCCACATTTATTCTTTCTAAATTTCAATAAAACAAATAATTTATAATAAAAATATATATTTTTTAAATATGTTCCATTATATACTGCTTCATATTTTCATGTTTTTAGAATATTTCATCATGGGAAATTCATTATCTTGGATATCATCTTCATAATAATCCTAAAAAATATTAACATATGTTGCTAAAATGTCTAAGCACCTTCATCATTGAAAAAATATAGGTTCATTTCTCCCTTTGAGCATTCTTATAGGGATTTTTATATATGATAGATTTAATTATTTGAATTATTCCTCCATTTATTCTCCATTATAATCCTTCATAGTGATATTCTTCATGGATGATAAGCCCATCTAATTATAATTCCCCTTTTCCACAACATCATAATCATCATTTACCTTTTCATTTGAGAAAATAATATTATGAAGAATATATAATTTCAGAACCATTGGATATTTATCCATTGGTATAGAGAGAATGATATTATACTGGTATATAATATTCTCATTATGTTCATTTGGATATTTAAATCATTATTGGTCTCTCTGAGACTATGCATGTCCTCCATAATTACATTTGCCAAAACCAATGTATACATAAATTTTTTAATTAATTTAAATCTTATAGTGTTTTTAAATATACCATATAACACTTCATTTGGATTATCATACATTTTGGTCACCTTAATATATGTTTACAACCTGTTCCCACATGGATTGTGAGGATTTATATGAGATGAGTATCATATAAATTTTAATTGAAAAATAACTCCCTAAAGTATCTATTACTATAGAATCAACGTCTAGTTATATTTGTTAAATATATAATAAATCCACACATTATATACATGTAGATACCCCATATATAACCTCTATTTCTAAATCCATCCCTACTAACCTAATTTAGTTTTGCAACTAATTTATCCAAAATTAAATTCATTTTTCTTAGACGACGAGAATGAATTTCTGATTGAATGATACCATAGATTAATTTCATAGAGGTTGAATAACATTAACATTTATCTATGATAAAAATTATTAGCCTTATTGGTTGAATTCATTAGTTGGTTGAATCTACTTACAGTAGAGAATTAAAAATAATACTATTCATGATAAATTTTAATTATTTAAAACTACATCCTCTATTATTCTTGAAATAATGAACACATACATTGATTAAATAATAAAAGAGGCAAATAAATTTTAAATTTCTATCCATAACTAAAATAGTTTTGGTAGGATACAAATATAATCTTATATTTTAACAAAATTCACAATAGAACGTTTATGTTATAATGATTGGAGAAGACACACGGTGAATCCAGGTTCACTACCCAACATTATTTGAAGTATCTGTTCTATATATTATAAATTTTCATCCTTTTTATATCACTATATTTCCTCTTATTTTATAAATTAATAATATTTACATCATAATCAATTGGTCAAGAAATTTTTAATTAATTAAAATTAGGAATACATGTATGTAATTTAAATCTTGGGTAATTATCCAATTGTTCAAATAAATATTTTTAATGTAAACATTACCCATGCTTTATAAAAAAAATTAATTTTAAAAAGATTGAATTTCACACAACATAAAATGTTTCTAGAAACACATGTGGTAATATTGATACAAGTCATATTCATTGGGCATTTGATGTAAATGTATATTCTCAACAACATAAATTTGTTAGTGTATGTCTTACACGAAAATAGTGATCTGAAATAATCTAAATGTTATACACATAAACCAAATGTGGTAGTATAATATTTATATGGATGGAACAACATTTGAAGAACATGAATATGATTTTTTCAACTTTCCAAAACCAAAAAACATGTCATCCCCATCATATCTTTTTTGTATGTAACTCACCCTCTTCATGAAACACATGTTATGAATTTATTGTTTTCCAAAACTCTATATTATTCAAGTAACTCCACATTACAAAAATTCACTATAAATTCACCAACTCTATCATTTGACATATTTTTATGTGGCTTCCTTGAATCATGTATTGATGAATTATTTTTGAATGTTTCAGAATATTTTTCCCAATAATAAAGCCATCAATTATCCAAAAAATCACCATTTATATTATAAAAATATATTCCATAAAATCATTGACTAATTTTTTATCCCTTATTTCCAAATAATATATGGTCTCTATGATATTTAATATTTTCAAACAACCAAAATGTATAATTTTCAATTAGAATTATTAACAAAAATAACAATCCAAAACTACCAAATTATCACAATTTATTATTTTTTACTATTAGATATGTAATCAAGAATATAAAGAAACTGAAAATTGTGGAAGGAAACAAGAAAAATGGGATGGCTATATTGAATATGAAGACTATAGGAGAATAATTTCTCACATTTTGAATATCCTTAGAAATGTAAATATAAAAACAAAGGAAGTGGCTCATAAAATATTTTCTATGGTGGAATTTTAATTGTTTTTGATTGTCTATCTGAAATAGATGGTGATTGTAAGGTAGCTGGTAAAATAATAATTTTTTATATTAATATATAGTGTAAAACCTCTTTGTAATCCATGAGATCTATTTATAAAAAAAATAATGTCACAAAAAGAAAAAGTGGAAGTATATTTGGAAAATAATATGATGATTTCTATACTACATGAAGTCAATCCATGAATAAAATAAAAAAATTATATATATTAAAATAATTTTACGAAAACAATAAAAATCCAGAAGAATTAATGAAAATTTTGATGATGTTTTTTCTGATAGAGTAGAGGAGTTTTTTAAAAAAATGGATGTTTATATTACTGAATCAATCATGATTCATATGGTGAGAGTTCTATAACAATACAAGATGTAAAATTTTTTTAATGAAAATTAATCTTCATAGGAAGCAGAGTTAAATATTAAAAATTAAGGCATTGATATGTTGAAAATACATTAAATATTTTCATTGATTAATCAAACAAATAAATTTAAATAAAAGTATATATCATCCCTATATTCTAAAAAAATTCCCCACATTTTTATGTAATCCTATTCAAAAAATACCTTAAACTTTCAAATCAATTATTAAAAATAATGAAATTTATATAGTTAAAAAATAAAATTTTTTAGATAATAAATATAAATAAAAAACCACTCCCTCATCTAAGGGAGTTAAGAATTAAATGAAAAAGAATATTACCACAACTAAAAACAAAAAAATAAATTTTTTATTTACTATGATAGAAATGCGATTTTTTTAGATAGACATTTTATTTTAATGGAGGTACGTTTTTTAAAGGCTTGTTTTGGTTCTATAGGTTTATGGGGATAAATCCAATGTCATATTGAATACATGTAATTTACTAGGAGTTAATGATGGTACAAATTTAGATGATTCAGTTCTATAAGAATGAGAAAAAAATAAGGGAATATGCTTGGTGATAACAAAAATTCCCAAATAATATATACAAAAGTCAACATTAATTGTGTAAAATTATTATATATAATAATTTATTAAAAATAAATAATATGAAATAATGAATGAATACACTAACATTATAATCACAATAATCTATTGACATTATGAGACCTAATAATCTAGAAAATGCACAAAACACACTTCTTATAGTGTTACTTATTAAAGACAATGAATGAAACATAAAAAGAATTCTGGATATTGGTTGGTCATACCATATGATCAGAGAAAAATTGATTTTGAAGAATATTAAAATCATGGTGGAGGTATGGTTTTATTTATAAATAATTATATCCATGATCATAGGAGTTGGAATAGCTTGGATTGAATCATAGAAAATAGAATCCAATATGCTTTTATATATTTTCAAGAATATAAAAATAATTTTTTTAGTTTTAGAAAACATCATTATGATTTTTATGATACAATTATAATAATTAATTCATGTATCATCATGTGAATAAGAAATATACCTGTTATTACTATGGTTTAAAGAATCAATGGTATCCTATTACAAAATGTTGATTTATATTACTATTGTAATATGAGTTCAAGTATGTAAAAATCTATTAATATAGAAGGGTTTACTATCTTGGATGAATGATTATTGATAATATATTTAGAGGTTATGTATTGAGAGACTTCATAAAAGAGATGTTTTTTGAAACATAATTATGGTGTAAAATTGTTTACATATGTCACTAAATGTAAAAAATATAGTCTATTATATAATAGAAAGTGATGTATTTATATTTACACTAACCCATGAAGCATAAATCCTATAAATAAGTCCTTTATTTCATCATATTCCATGATTATTTGATAAGGAATTTAGATGTTATGTTCTTTAATCAAAAATTTGATGCGAAAATAAAATTTATGAATCATTGAAGAAAAATAGAGAAAAAACTTTGAGTTTATATCAAGAATCTAATAATTAATTTCAATAATGATATCCCAAAAAATAATTTAAATTAATATCATACTATGAAAGGGTTCTAACCCAAATATATTACTCATTATATACACTAAAAATGTTGTTGTAAAAATAATGGATTGAAGTAAGGATATAATGTGATGAATCATTACGTTGAATTAAAATAAAAAAATTATATGAGAGAGATTGGATATAAGTATAGATTTTTTTATTAATTTTTTTTATGATATTTGTATCTAACAAGGATACCTATATAATGAGTTTTAAAATGATACCAACTATTATTTAGTTCAACTTGTTTGGTACAACATATTTAATGGTAGTCAAGAATTTAGATTCGGGAAATGTTATTGTATGAGATTAGGAATGTGTGTTAATGTGACACTTATCCAATGGTATAAGGTAAAAATTATTGTATATGTGAATAATACCCATGTTATATTGGAATTATGTGAGTATAATTCATGATAAGAACAATTTGAGAGGGATGCATGATGTAAATTTTTGAAATTTGTGACGAAGATAACATTATTAATATTATAAATATAGGATGAGCAGAAGATGGAAAATTATCAAATAAAGTGTATATTGATTCATATTATAACTAAAAAAATAGTAAATTTAAGGTAATGATTAATTAAAGTAAATGAAGATGAAATAAAATATTACACATCAATATATTACATGAAAACATAAGTTACTTGTTCATACATAAAGAATACATAGATTGATTTACTAAATAGATATTCTATCTCAAATTTAGTCGTGATTAGATGATGTGGATATTGAGAAATTTTTCTATAAATGTGATATGAATTGGGTTAATTATTAGATTTAAAATAATCCCCCTTGTGTATAGTATCATTACTCAGAGGGAATAATTGAAATATAACTGGATGTTTTATGAAAAAATCCCATCGATAAAGGTAAGATTAAAAAAACATATTAGTGTTCAATGGTTAAAATAATGACGACATAATGTTCTTTCAGGATACATTTTATCATGTTACATGACATGATGAAATTAGGATATTCCTCTCTATATTTTAAATGGACGTTATAGAGTTATCTAATGGATGGGAAGTTTGATTTCATCAATGGATATTCAAAAAATGAATTATTTTATTTTGACATGAAGGGAATATCATTGAAAATTATTGAATAGAGGTATATCGGATGAATAAATATTGATATTGGTTGAAAATAATATTTATTCTGATACAAGATGTATTTATCCTACAAAATTATGCATAATTTTATGACGGTCAGATAAACTTGGATATGTGTTGCAATATCCCCTAGATAATAGAATTACATGAAGAAAATTAACATCAATGAATTGAATTTAACCAATGAAGATATGAATAAAACACTATATGTGAATTAAATGGGGTCACTTACTCTTTTTACAATTATAGGAACATAGAATTAAAAATTACATAATCGAGTATATTAGTTTATAATTCACTTTATTACATTCTCAGAGATCTCTTTAGTTTATTTTTTAGATAACTAAAAAATATTTCATAAAAATAAACCAATAAGAATAAAAAGTGGTTATTACAAAAAATTAATCATTTCATCCATTATAAAAACGTTTTTAATAAAAAAATTTAATCTTATCATTTAAAATCATTACAACATTCATCTCGGCTTCTTATTTTCTCTTACACATCCTAAAAACTTGTGAAATACATTTTTAAAACATCGTATAAGCAAAAAAATAATATTAATTAAAATAATAGAAAATTGAACCATTAACCCAAGAATGGTTATAAATATATGAAATCCATTTAATAGTATATAATTCTCACCCTTAATGTACCATATATTTTCAGAAAACATGAGATTTTCATAAAACCAAGAAAATATAAATAGAACTATCAAGGTAACATGGGTAATTACATAATTATGATTGTAACCCCCATGGATACCATATAATTTATAATACTATTGGATACCTAAAAATGTTATCATCATGGATGCCTTATGATGAAACCCACATGGAAACCTTCTGGTGTTACCATCATAGTTACAATTTTTAATAACCATTATAATATATTTTTAACATAAATATACTCAATGAATCAGCGGAATATATGTGTCCCACCCTTGATTATAAAAAATTACCAAGAAACAAAACATAATCATAAAATATTAATATTACAAAAAGGTTCCTTTATTATTTTTTAAAAGCATTAATTTATATGAGGATTTTTAATGAAATGTTGCTTACCTTGAGTTGGTCTTAATTCTAAAAAATTCAAACTATATATTTAATGGTTTAAAGAGTGATATAAATATTTTATATAACCATATTAATATTTATAATTCTTTATTTAATCTTTTATAACATCATTCTACTTATTCGTGAAAATGTTTTGTTATTTTTATTTTTTAGGTGCATTTATTTCATGGTTTCCAGGGTGGTTTAATTAAGTATTTTCATTACTTGTGGCATAAAAACTCCATAAGGTGAACGAAATGGTATTAATATGTTTTAATATTTCTAAATGTTAATATATATCACTTATTTATTATATGACAAGGATTACATAAAAAACAGTAATTAAAATTATTGAACTTATTTTGGAGGTTTTTACAAACATAATGAACTTATATCCATTTATTTAATATAATATTTATAAATTGGATCTAGAAAAATTATATTACTTATAATATATATAATCTTTTCTGATTTAACCATAATAATGGTTTTATGACAATCCTTGGATGTGGGAAATAAATTAAAAATGCATTATCCACAATAATACTTAATCAACACATCACAGATGTTGTTTTGATTTTTTAGAATAAGATATAAATTGGATTGGTTTGATTAATGATATAATATTATAATAGTAAAATTATAGTATATGTATGATATTGGACTTATCATGTCACTTTTTATTGTGGATGCGATAAGGGAAAAATAAAATAAAATAAATTGAAAATAAAATGTAAGAGGATTTTATATCTTACATTTCCGCCCTGAGATCCACCATTAAACTTTTTCTGTGGAATTTAGGTTCGGCCAAATTGTATTGGATGTGGAATAGATTATTTTTAAATTAATTGGGAATAAATTAAATAAGTTATATGTATTGGGAAGTGTGAGGAGAATAAGTTGTGATGGATGGTATTTATAGTGAAGAAGAGAGGTGTTATTTAAATATTATTTTCATTAGCTATTTATTTTGGAACAAGTCTATGAATAGTTATTACTCCATGAATAAGTAAAGAAAATGGAGATGGATTGTTCATGATTATTGGCATACATCATCCACACATCATCAATGGACCAATTATTCGTGTATTTCCTCAATATAAAAAAGTTTTATATTCCACTGTTCACAAAAAAATCAAATATTTTATAAAAATCCAAAAATTCACACAAATCATTTATCAAAATGTGGTGGTCAAAAATTAGATTCATTTTTTGAAACTGAATTTATAAATATGATAAATTTAATTTTTATGTTATATCAATATTTATTTGAAATGTACTGATTTTAAAATTATAATTGATTTTATAACACTTTTAAAAATTAACTAGTGTCTCATAATATTATGTTATAATTATACATCCAAAGAATTAATTTATGATTCAATTTTATGAAAATAATTTTCACTTTAAATAATTATTTAAATTATAATATTGTAAAGAAATAATTTATGTCTCAAAAAAACACCGACACATAATTTATAATTTTAAAAAATTTATTTACATATTCCATCATATAAATATATCACATTTTTTATTATTGGATACATGAACCATATTTATAACTCCATAAGAGAGACTATTAAACTATTAATATAGATTTTTTATTTTTTGAAATACCACTTATTACATTATACATTTATAATGAATTTATTTATTTAAATCTACAATGAATTTTTTTTTTATAATGCCTATTTTATTATATTATTATGGCCATCTGGAAATTCCCTCCTCACAATTGTATTCACTTATTAAACAAGTGAGGATAAATTTCCTTAATAAAATATTCATGTTTCCACATTTCTTCTTCAACCATGTGGTTTCTCCACAAAAACAAAACTTGGTAAACTAACCTATTCCGCAATACTTTATCTCTATGACCACAAATCAAAATAGGATTTTCCTCCCGAGAAACGTTATCTTTAAAATGAACTACTTCTGTGCTCAAAACATGAGATGAATGTTCCACATATTTCACTAACATGGAAGCACGAAAATATATTTTTACCATTTATATCCTTAGAGGAAAACCCACTATGTAGGTAATAGTTCAAACATTAATTAGAATTTTCTAAGGTCTAATGAACTATAGACATAACTATATTTTTTTTCAACATGCATAACACTTTTCCAATGAGATTTTTTAAGGATCACATGATCACCTTCCAGGAATGAAATGTATTTTATACTCTTATATATATAATCAATCTTCTTGCTTTGAACTATCCTCATGTGTTTATTGATCATATTTAATTTCTCAATAACACATTCTAATAATTTATTTCCCCTCAAATTCCTTTCCCAAACATCATCCCAATATGTTGTATTTTGACACCGCTTCCAAAAAAGTCTTTAAAAGGTCACATAAATACATTACAACAAAAAAATATTACTAAAATAAAAATTGACTAAAAAAATGTGGTGATCGAGAATTCCATGGAAATCCATCAAATAAGCATATAACATATCTCCCAATAAATGAATTATTTGATCAGTTTTTCAATTAATTTATGAATGAAAGGTTTAAATGAAGTTTAATTTAGTTCCCCATGACATATGAATAACTTTCCAAAATTTATAAGAGATCATGGGAACATCATAAGATATTATATAGTGAGGAACACCATGTGACCTAAAAATAACATTCAGGTTCAGTTGAGAATGATGATCTAGAGAAAGAGTTTCTATAATAGGAAGGAAATGTGTAGATATAGTCAGTATTTTAATAATAACTGAAATAGCATTATTACCTCTATAATTATTTGAAAGTACCACCATTTAGTCCATGGAAATATATTCCCATTTCACTATGTCACAAGAATAGGATTAATTATCCTATTCTGTATATTTGATTCTATATTAACATATTGACATGTCAAAAATTTCATGATAAAACTAGAAATTTTATCATTTCATTTGTTCCAACAAGTAATAGTTCCAAATTTCCCTTGAATTTCTACTGCTTCAAGGATTCAATGAAATGGAGAACTATAAGATTCACCTGATAAATAATTCATCAACTATGACTCACAAGGAACGCATAATCTCATACCAAATCTAAAATCATAATATTTATCAATGTTATATTATAGAAAAAAACTTTCCCTATCCAATTTTATATTTTTCAATAATGAATTATCATCCTTATGTGGTTTCTTAATTATTTTCTGATAGAGACAACATCACTAATACCTGAAACAAAATATTGTAATTTCATATATCAAAACCATCCAATAATAAATTCATCAAATTATTAATAATGGGTTTCTATTACAAACATAACATTGTAAATGTAGAATGATTGTTTGACATAACGAATCTTCCACATTGTTTTCTTTTCTAGGATGGAAATTATTGTGCAATCATAATACTTTATTAGTTCTACAAAACTTCTCTTACACATGATATATTCTTTTTGAGTAAATATTTACTTTAAACTTTTATGGTCACTATATATTTCACATTTGGATCCATATAAATTACGCCTCCAAATATTTGAAGTGGAAACCATAGCTTCTATTTCCATATCATTTGTGGGGTAATTTGATTCATGAGGATTTCATCATATGGAACAATAATAAATTATCTTATAATTTTGAATCATAACACAACCAGGTCCCTTCAAAAAAGCAACACTATAAATGCTAAAATTGCTAATTATAGAAGGCAGGTTAAAAACTAGGGCATTCATAAATATTCCATTCTGTTCCTAAAATCAATCATTATACTCTTTTATATAAATTATTTTACCCCTTTTGAGTTATCATAGTTAGAGATCAAGAAAATTATGAAATTTCCATAAAACTACCTCATTAACATACTAATTATCTTTGAAAACTATGAATATATATAACATCTGTAGGTCTTGTCCATTCATTTACCAATATTGTAGTGGTGGGATTGAATATTATCAAATCATTATTTAAATTTTTCCCATGAAAATTAATCATTTGCAAACAAAAATAATTATTTTTATAAAATAGCATGTTCCAAAACAAAGGGCCTACAAGAAGCTCATAATGCCCATATCTAGAACAAAAACCTGTCATCAAAATTTCATCATCATTCCCCTTCAACTGATAGTTCCTGGATCTGAATTTAGTATTGAACTCAAAATGAGAACCCTAGAACTGATCAAATAGGTAATCTATTTGTGTCAACGGATAAATTTTATTAATAGTAATGTTATTCAAACCAATACAATCAATGAAAAGTCTCATGAAAAATTTATTATTATCGAAAACTAACTAGGAGCACCACATGGAAAAGTTCTAGGATTAATGAATCCTATATCAAGAAACATGTATAACTGTATTTCCATATATAGAGGTCCAGTTGAGCCCTTGGATTAGGGGGTTTTGGATTATTATTAGAATTCTGAAAAAACTAAATAATAAATTCCACTTCTCAATTAGGTATATAACAAGTAAAATCCTTAAGAAATACATCTTGGTTATCGTTTACCACTAGAACATAATTAACTTGAACACTTCCGTTGTTTTCAATAATATATGTAAAATGACATATATTTCCATATATTAACAGTTTCATATTCTCATGATATTTAATGAATGGTATGTGTTTATTATTTTATAAAAAATAAAATTCTTTTTGAAAAAAATCATTAGGTTTACAATCAATCATATCATGATAAAAGGAAAGCCATTACATACCTACAATTAAAAAATTCTACTACGAAAAAAACAATAAGGTTTTCAAGACATTTCATTCCATAAATAAAAACATGATGATTATTGTAATTCCATTTTTACATAGTTTTTTTCCGTGGTGTTTTAACAATATGTTCTTATTTAATTTCTTGGGGATAAAATTCTAATTTTTAAAAATATTTCTCTGAAATAATAAAATGTGTGGACCAAATAACAAAAAAACATTAAAAAAATTTGAGTAAACCAAACAAGTACTTGATAGAACTTTATCGGATAGACGAAAATCTATTAAAGTAGTCCAAAAAGATTTCATTAAACCCTTCTAATTATAATATTTCTACTTTCCATCATTCAAATCATTCTATGGAAAGGTATATATATATTGGCCCATCTCACCACATTTGATAAACAATATTCTTTTCTAATCTGAAATAAATTTAGCAAAACTAACATCTCTTTCAGTGAAATATTTGTCAATATATGTAAACACAACCCCTTAAAAACATTTCCCAGATTGTTAAGGAATTCCACACCGTTATTTTTACCACACATTCCCCCAAATTAGAAATTGGACAATCTTACCAATGGATATATTTTATTGATTATTACCCATTTTTTTCTCTCTTGACTTTTTTTCTATTTTTAAATTTAAATTTTATCATAAAAACACTATTTCCTTGATATTCCATACCATTGACCAAAACCTGTCCACATCACCTTCAAAAAGGTAAATATCAAGGGTAACCATTGGATTATTTAGTCAACCCATGAAATTAAATATCTGTCATGACCCAACCCTACTCGGGCTCGAGCCGCAACTACCCCAAGCTCGCCTCTATAGGCCAGGGGCTGGCGACCAGCACCGAAGGCACAACAACTCGGGGAGGCCTTTTCCTAAGTACCTACACACACACACACAACACACTGAATGCAATAGTGCAGAGTAAAAGAAAAGACAAGCAATGAAAAGGGAAACTGCTATATAATTACCACAAATGTTCATTGACCTCTAAATAGTACAAGTAAAGTGCTAAAAAGGAAAAAGGGAAAAAACACGCGCCCAACCAGAAAAGTTCCACAACCCGAAAACAGGTAAACAAAACAAATAGTTGACAGGTCTCCCACCTGGAACCCAGCTACGACCACCACACGTGGTCCAATCTCCCGAACTCCTATGCTCAACTGAATTCACGACCACAATTTTCATCGTCTGCAAGGGCAACCAAGTTCGGGCAAAGACCAAGCAGGGGTGAGTATAAAAATACTCAGTAGGATACCCCGAAGGCTCGAGGGAGCAACAAAGGAGGTACCGAAGGGTGATCAGTAGAGCGAACATGAAAAGTAAAGGAGTACAACAGAGAGTGCAGTAAAGAGTCCAGATCAACCCAACAAGAGGAAATAAGGTAGACTCGTCAAGATAAAAGGAGCTGGAAATGGTGAGAGGATGAACATCCCATTGATTCTTCGCTACCTATAGTAGGAGAGTAGAATCGTCCAACCATGAGAAGTTAGACACGGAAAGCATGTGGAATACCCCGCGCGTCTTTGCCTCCCCTGGAAGGAGAGTAACCAAACCCAAGAAGTGGGTACAGGAACATGGTATATACATATCCATATAGTCAACAAGAAGCCCGAACAAGGTCGTATGGGGATCTTCACCCCGTAGCTCAGCCCAAGAAAGAGTAGGCAACAGTCCCAGAAGTAACACCATCGATGCACAGCATCCTGCATGTCTTCCCTGAACTAAAAGTCAAGGGAATAAACCACCACACCTTGACACTATCCGCTTTGGGAGGAATAGACTTGCCCACACTGTTTTAGGTCACGTCACAAGGACGCGTCTCGGTGGGGGAAAAGTTCCTCGTACTTGAGAGTAATGGGGGAACATCAAACCACACCACATCACTGCCCCGCAGTCGAGAGGTCTGCTCAAAGTCGACATGTGACCCCCTGCCCAGCCCCACTGGAGGATCCCTGGAATTCAACGGGTTCCCACTCTAGGGAGGCATGGAAAGTCGACGGGTGCCATACATCCCAGTCCTGTAACCGGGTAATCCACTAGAGGGTGACCCGGATAAAGTCGACGATGAGACCACTGCCCAGCCTAGCTGGAGGTAACCCGACATCGGGGACCGCTGCCCAGCCCAGCTGGAAGTAAGCCTGGCATCGGGGACCACTGCCCAGCCCCACTGGAGGTATGCCCGACATCGGGGACCACAGCCCAGCCCCACTGGAGATAAGCCTGACATCGGGGACCACAGCCCAGCCCAGCAGGAGGTAAGCCCGGAACTACTCTGGCCATCCCTACTGGATGGTACTACTCGGTGAACACCGCTGTACTATCCATCCCTGCTGGATGGTAACCCACTGACGAGCCCTGCTCTAAACAACCTCAGCCCAACTAGAAACAACCTCAGCTCAGCTGGAAACAACCTCAGCCCTACTGGTAACTACCTCAGCCCTCCTAGAAACAACCTCAGCCCTGTTGGTAACAACATCAGCCCTGCTGGAAACAACCTCAACCCTGCTGGTAACAACCTCAGCCCTGATGGTAACAACCTCATTCCTACTGGTAACAACCTCATGCGTAGAGGATCAGTTCCCGCGTAATTTGTTTGTCACACCGAATCCACAAGGACTCTTCCAGGGAACACGGGGGGATGAGAGAAACACCCCAAGCCTCACAAGGCGAACCTGCTCAAATCCACTGAGTCACTTTCGAAGCAGACCGAGTCAAATCACCCCAAAAAGTGGGGAAAACACCCACACTATATGAACACCCGTAGTCGCAGATGGTGTCGTAGTCCAGTGAAAGGACATGGTACTGAAACGCCTCACAGCTGATGAAACAGAGGAAACAAACCATCTATGTCGGCCAAACCATCGAGAAGAGGAACAGGGGAATACCACTCAACCCTGCTGGTCAAACAAAAGAGCACTAGGCCAGGGGAAACTCCACCCTACTGGTCAAACAAATGAGCACAAATCTATGGGAAAACTCCACCCTGATGGTAAAACAAATGAGCACAGATGGACCCTCTACGTTGCGATAGGTCAATGTACGTAAAGCAGAACATGACACTCACATGGGGCCCACATGACATGTGGCCCCAAGTCAACCCCAACCAAGCGCACAATCATTCTCAGGTACAAACCCCACGTACCTCCAAGTGCTCCCGTTTACTCCCAGAGCATTCCTTGTTCTAGCCCAAAAAATATTATGCACACAACACCCAGTGTCAACGTGTAGGCGTGACGTAACAACTCCACCTCAAAGGCCCAGGCATGGCCAACCACATCTTGTGAATCATTTATATCACTTTCCCAAGAGTGTGCGATCACATGCCAAGGGTTCGCTACAAACAAGGTAGGACGAACCACCACCGAAGCACCTCTCATGCTCCATATTTAACAAGATTGCACAAGAGGCTCCGCACCAGCAAACGGATTGCACCATTGTAATCCTCATGAAAAAACATGCGAGATTGACTACTTACTCTCCTCTAACGGATATCCGACATAAAAGTCACCAGCACCGCCTCATTCCCGAACGACGTCCCGCGATCCCGAGCCTCGGCCCCGAAAACAGTGGGGTGCATCGCACCATTGCGATCCCCTCGGGAAAACACGTCAAAAGCACTACTCATTTGAATGAAATGGATATCTGGAGAAAAAGATGCATTCCGGCGCACCGCACACGAGTGGTGCTTCTTGGGACCCGCCTCTCGGTCCCAAAACATAATGGACGGATCGCACCGTTGCGATCCTCTCGAAAAATCACAGAAGATGGACTATCCACTTGTCCAAAACGGTCACCCGGTGATTAAGATGGAAAATCACCGTCGACGCCCAAACGGCCCATATGGGCCCCACACCATCGTGCCAAATTAGGGTTGGTGGATTGCACAAATGCAATCCCCTCAGAAAAACACCCAACATCAACTGCTTGCAGGCCCCGAACAGACGTCTGATTAAAAAGTTACAAAATGTTGCACGCAGCTCAAAAGATGGGTTGTGGGGCCCATGACTCAACTCCGGATTCAGCACTTGAAAACACCTTGGAAACCTCCGCCTCAGTTCCATAGTTTCAACTCCGTTGACGGCGCTGAAAACGGATGTCGGATGCGCCCGCGCCGCCCAAAACAAGGATCTCAGGAAAATGCCTGTCCACTTAAAGACACATCGCACCTCCTCCGCCCCTCGTTTCAGGAATTAAAAATTCTCAAAACCATTGCAAAACTTTCCCCTCGATGCAAGGTCTTCACTACCGCTGACGGCATGCAAATCCGATTTATAGTTTGTGTTTTAGGATCATTTTAGTATTTAGGGACCGAAACGGGTGACCCGGGCCGGTTTGGCCGGCCCACCCGTATGCTTGACCGGCGGTCCGCGGTTCACCATGCGGACCGCCCTAAATCGCTGGGACCGGCTCGACCGGTCCGGTCTCCATGTGGACCCGCACAGCGTGGGTCCTCTCCACCGACTGGGGTCACAAAGGCCTCGGGTCCTCTTGCCCAGGCGCTCGCCGACGACCCCGCCGACCACGGATCGCCCGACCGCCTCCACCGGCCTCCGCTCGCGCTTGCCCGGCTGAAACCCATGACCCCACCACTAAGCCAAACGCCTCCTGCCCCAGGAGACACCGCCTCCGCTAGTTGTCGCCGTTGCTCGGAGCTTGCGCACCGTCGCCATGGGAACCTCGCCGGACCGCCCCGGGTCGCCGGAAAACGCCCCAAAACCCCCCAATTATCGCAATCTTCGGCGAATGATTGCGGGTTCCTCAGAACTCAAAAACTGTAGCCTAAAGATGTGTTGGAAAGGAAAAAATCTATAATATGCATCCAAGGTCTTTTCTCGATAATTCGACGCAGTTTCGATACAAATATTTGGACTCAAAAATAGGTGCTGGAAAGAAAATGAAAATGACAAATCCTACCTCCTGGGGCTTCGCCTGAAGCTTCGCGAGGATCTGCCAGATCCTCTCCTTGCCGAAGAGGAGTATGTGATGGAGGGGAGATTCCTCCTTCTCTTTGGGGAGGTACTGGAACCAGGGGAGAAGAGGGGAGGAAGGGGAAGGGGGTGTTTAAATAATTTAATTAACAATTTAATTAATTTAAAACCCCCGAAAATACCCTCATTCGAAACTCCGGATGGGGTCGAAGTTAAGCCTCCCCTAGGGTAAACACCACCTCCCGAGCACAAAGGTGGTCTCGAAATTCGATTCCAAGATTTCTTTTGAATGTTCTAAAGCTGAACGCCCAAAGACGCCAAATTACGAAAACGCCTCGGGGGCCATTTTTCATAGACGGGCCGCGCTCGCAAAACTTATACCACTCCTAGGGTAAACAGAATGATCTGAACTCAACGGTTCCCTTAGTTTTCCAATCCGAGCTACTGTTTAAGAGATACCAACATTTCACCATTAAAAGAATAAATTAATTAGATAATTTATCTGTATAACGTTCTGAAAGCGAGTGAGGGGTCCAAACATCCCACGCCAACAAGTTTTATGTCGTTCCTAGGGTAAACAACCCATTAAGAACCCATCCGTACACTCATATCTCTGATCTGGATCACCGTTTATGAGTTATCCCACTTATTTGGCATTTCCAGTGTGAACGCACTGAAAATTTAATTTCGGCCACTCCGGGGCTTCGAATCGCACGCCGTCTGAAAGCGCTACTCTAGAATATCATCAAGAATATTCCAATGTCTATCACATCAAAAATCCAGGTTCTTAAATCATTCCCAAATTCAAGATTTTCGTCCCCAAAAATCAAAACCAGGGAAAAACTCAGGGTACTCAGCCCGCACCCGGCTCCTCCGTACCCAGAAGAACCCACACACAGCTCTGTGTCACCGCACACTGACAAAAGGATTGATCCGTTCATGTGAGTTTGGACCTTGCCGATGTCGTGCACCAACTCTGGACTTTGGGGGTTAGGGCAAGGCGGTAGGTAACCTCACCATCCCTTCACACGGTCTCAAATGACCTGAAGGACCTCACGAGTAACTCACCTCCCCGACCGGACCACTACGTCGCACGCCACGGCTGGAATCACCGCCCGCACCAGGAACAAGGCCAGGTGATTCCATTATTTAGAATATCTATATGGTGAAGCATACAAGGATATCTGGTCACACAAAATTCCACAACCAAGGCTCTCTTACACGCTTGAAAGGCGTAGGAGTCGACACCATCGACTAGAGAAAAAGGTCCCATACCCTTTTTACCTTACCAACACAGGGTTATACCCGTCTCCCTGTGTCACCCTGGTAACACATCAACAAGGATCAGGGAGGAATGTAGTTCACACACAGTGTCTAACAATTCTACGGCAATAAGTATAAGAGTCGCAAGGGGTACCTCTCACCATCCCATGCTCTGCAGGATCGTAGACATCCAAAGCTCGCGACTGTCAGTGGTCCCAACCGTCAGCTCCCGGAGCCTGACGTGGACCACCTAGTGTGATAGGAAGACCTCGTAACATTGTCCCCCACTCCCATTTCCTCCCACTCCTCCGCTATAACCACCTCTCTGGGCGCTACTCTGATCGCGGCGCTGCCTCTATCGTGGTGGTGCACCTGCTTCCTGCCCGAATCTCTCTGCAAATCGGGTCGGGCAGTCTCGTGCCAAGTGACGTCGCCAGTCACAAGCATAGCACCGACTCTCTCTGGGCTTCACTGGTGCCCTCCCACACCACTGTGGTGTACGACCACGCCCCTAAGTCCGGTTGTTAGAATGCCACCTGCATCGAGGTTCTGTTTGCCAACCCCCACTAACTACGGCAGACGTCTCGGATCCAACGTGCCTGCTGCCACCACCAACACTAGAACGTGATAGGATGTCCTCTGTCACCAACTCCTGATCTAACACCCCAGAATATGTGGAAATTCCCAAGGATACTATGACAACATGAATCTCTTGGCGGAGACCCTACTCAAACTTCCGCGCTCTGATGTTGTCATCATGGACCAAGTCCGTGTAAAAGCATGCACGGTCTGCAAAACTTGCAGCGTACTCGGCCACCATCATCCCTCTCTAATGAAACTGTAGGATATCATGAATCCAAACGGAGCGCAAGAAGGAGGGTCATAACTCCTCTCAAAAAAACAACTGGAAGTCGTCCCACGAAAGACACGACTCGTCAAGAAGCTCAGTCACCAGACTCCACCAACACCAAGTTGATCCATGGAAAAGGCAGGCTGCCAAAGCCACTCTCTGATCTGTCGGCGTCTGCACAAGCCTGAAAAGGCAAACCACTTTCTCTAGACAATCCTCTGCTGCCTGAGGGTCTGGCTCACCACAGAACCTCAACGGTGTTTGCCGCTAGAACTCACAGAGCGTGCTCAACCTGCGCTCAAGCTCAACCTACTTTGCTGAAACTGCCTGCTGCTCAATAGGTGGGGGTGCTGCTACCGACCCACCTGGAGAAAGGGCTTGCATGGTGGGTCATGTACTGTGGCCTCATAGCTCACAGGGTCGTCGTCATGATCCAAAGCTGGTATCCTCGCTGGTTGTCCTCGCGGGGACATCCTGAAAATTATCAAGGAGTGACGCGGTCAGATGAGCATATATGTATATACTAATAGCAACGATGGGGAGCTGACTCAAGAAGTACAGTCAAAGTCTCAATCCTATGTTATGCACATACAAATTTTCCCTACAACAAGTGTCTCAGCATGCCGAGTTGACAAACGGGTTATCAAGGTCCTATTGAATGGATACGTCGGCCGCTGCACCATCACTGGGCTCCCTGGCCTGAGAGCCGCTCTTGAGACACTTTAACAATGTTTCCCTAAATCCCAACCAATTCCTTTTTTAGGGAGGTCTGCACAACGTCCCAAGGAATGAACCACCTCTGATACCACATTGTCATGACCCGACCCTACCCGGGCTCGAGCCGCAACTACCCCAAGCACGCCTCCATAGGCCAGGGGCTGGAGACCAGCGCCGAAGGCACAACAACTCGGGGAGGCCTTTTCCAAAGTACTTGTACACACACATGCAGTACACTCAATTCAACAGTGCAGAATAAAAGAAAAGACATGAAAAGAAACGGGCTACTGCTATATAAATACCACAAATGTGCATCGACCTCTAAACAGTACAAGTAAAGTGCTGAAAAGGAAAAAGGGGAAAAACACACGCCAAACCAGCAAAGTGCCACAACCTGGAAACAGGTAAACAAAACAAACAGCTGATGGGTCTCCCACCTGGAAATCGGCTATGACCACCGCACGCGGTCCAAGCTCCCGAACTTTTATGCTCTACTGAAGTCCTGACCAACCTGTCCGTCGTCTGCAAGGTCACACCAAGTGCGGGAAAATCCCAAGCATGGGTGAGTATAAAAATACTCAGTAGGATACCCCGAAGGCTCGGGGGAGAAACAAAGGAGGTACTAGAGGGTGAGCAGTTGAGCGAACATGAAAAGGAATGGAGTACAACAGAGGGTGATGTAATGAGTCCAGCTCAACCCAACAAGTGGAAAGAAGTTAGACTCGTCCAGACAAAAGGAGATGGAAACGGTGATAGGATGAACTTATCGTCGAGTCTTCACTACCTATAGCAGTATATTAGACTCGTCCAACCACAAGAAGCTAGAAATGAAAAGAACGTGGCATACCCTATGCGTCTTCGCCTCCCCTGGAAGGAGAGTAACCAAACCCAAGAAGTGGGTACAGGAACATGGTATATACATATCAATATGCTCAAAAAGAAGCCCGAACATGGTCATAAGGGGATCTTCGTCCCGTAGCTCAGCCCAAGAAAGAGTAGCTAACAGTCCGAGAAGTAACACCATTGATGCACAACATCCCGCACGCTTGCCTCGAACTACAAGTCAATGGATTAAACCATCACACCTCGAAACTATCCGATTTGGGAGGCACTGACTCCCTCTGTGGTATTAGGTCACATCAAAAGGACGCGTCTCAGTGGGGGAAAAGCTCCTCGTACATGAGAGTTCTGGGGGAACGTCAAACCACACCACATCACTGCCCCGCTGTCGAGAGGTCTGCTCAAAGTCGACAGGAGACCCCCTGCCCATCCCCACTGGAGGATCCCTGGATGTCAACGCGTTCCCACTCCTAGGAGACCCGGAAAGTCAAGGAGTACCACACTGCCCAGTCCTGTAACATGGTAATCCACTGGAGGGCGACCCGGCTAATTTTGGTGATAGGAGCACTGCCCAACCAAGCTGGAGGTAACCTGGCATCGGGGACCACTGCCGAGCATAGCTGGAGGTAAGAACGACATCAGGGATCACTGCCTAGCCCTACTGGAGGTATGCCCGGCATCGGAGACCACTGCCCAGCCCTACTGGAGGTACGCCTAGCATCGGGGACCACTGCCCAGCCCAGCTAGAGGTAAGCCCAGAACTACTCTGGCCTTCCCTGCCAGATGGTACTGCTCAGTGAACACCGCTGTACTGGTCATCCCCGCTGGATGGTAACCCACTGGCGAGCCCTACTCGAAACAACCACATCCCTGTTGGAAACAACCTCAACCCTACTGGAAACAACCTCAACCCTGCTGGTAACTACCTCAGCCCTGCTGGAAACAACCTCAGCCCTGTTGGTAACAACCTCATCCCTGCTGGAAACAACCTCAGCCCTGCTGGTAACAACCTCAGCCTTGCAGGTAACAACCTCAGCCATGCTTGTAACAACCTCCTGGTTAGAGGATCGGTGGCCGCGTAATGTGTTGGTCACACCAAATCCACAATAACTCTACCAGGGAACATGGGGTGACGGGGGAAACTCCCCAGGACTCACAAGGTGATCCCGCTCCAATCCACTAAGTCACTATCGAAGCAGATAGAGTCAACTCACCCCAGAATGTGGGGATAGCTCCCACACTGTACGAACACCCATAGTCACAGGCGGTGTCGCAGTCTGGTGAAAGGTCATGGTACTGAACCCCCTCATAGCTGAAGAAACATTGGAAAAAAACCATCTCTCTCGGCCAAACCATCGAGAAGAGGACCAGGGGAAAACCACTCAACCCTACTGGTCAAACAGAAGAGCATCAGGCCAGGGGAAACTCCACCCTGGTGGTCAAACAAATGAGCACAAAGGCAGGGCAAAACTCCACCATACTGTTCAAACAAACGAGCACAGAGTGACAGTCTACGTCGCGAGAGGTCAAAGTATGTAATGCAGAAAACGGCACGCACATGGGGCCCACATGACATGTGGCCCCAAGTCAACCCCAACCAAGCACACAAAAATTGATAGGTACAGACCACACGTACCTCCAAGAACTCCTGTATACTCCCAGAGTATACCTCGTTCCAGCCCAAAGGCTACTATGCACATGACATCCAGCGTCTACGTGAAGGCGTGACGTACCAACTCCACCTCAAAGGCCCAGGCAAGACCAACCACATCTTGTAAATCATTTATATCACTCTCCCAAGAGTGCACTATCACACACCAAGGGTCCGTTACAAACAAGGTAGGACGAACCACCACTGGAGCACCTCTCATTCTCCACATTTAACAAGATCGTGGAAGAGGCCCCGCACCACCAAACGGATCGCACCGTTGTAATCCTCACGGAAAAACAAGCGAGATCGACAACATACTTGCTTCCAATGGATATTTGACAAAAAAGACACCAACACCGCCTCACACCCGAACGACATCTCGTGATCCTGAGCCTCGGCCCCCGAAAACAGTCGGGCGCATCACCCCATTGTGATCCCCTAGGGAAAACACCTCAAAAGCACTACTCAATTGAATGCAACAGATATCCAGAAAAAAATATGCATTACGACGCACCGCACATGAGCAGTGCTTCGTGGGACCCGCCTCTCAGTCCTGAAACATAACGGACGGATCGCACCGTTGAGATCCTCTCAAAAAAGCACACAAGATGGACTATCCAGTTGTCCAAAATAGTCGCCCAGTGATTAAGATGGAAAATAACTATCGATGCCCAAACGGTCCATGTGGGCCCCGCACCATCATGCCGAAATAGGGCGGGCGGATTACACCAATGAAATCCCCTCGGAAAAATACCCAACATCGACTGCTCGCATGCCCCAAACAGACGCCCGATTAAAAAGATACAAAACGCTGCACGTAGCTCAAAAGATGGGTCGTGGGGCCCATGACTCAACTACAGCTTCAGCGCCGAAAAGCATCTTGGAAACCTCAACCTCAGTGCCAAGGGCGCAACGCCGCTGACAGCGCTCAAAATGGACATCGGATACGCCCACGCCGCCCAAAACAAGGATCTCGGGGAAAACGCTCATCCACAAAAAGACGCGTCGTGCCTCCGCGGCCCCTCGTTTCAGGAATTAAAAATTCTTGAAACCATCACAAAACGTTCACCTCGACGCAAGGTCCACTTGGCTGCTGACAGAATGCAAATTGTATTTATGGTTTGAGTTTTAGGAGCATTTTAGTATTTAGTGTCCGAAATGGGTTCGTTGGGCCGGTTCGGCCGGCCCACCCGTACTCTGGACCGGCAGTCCGCGGTTCCCCGCGCGGACATCCCAGAACCACCCGGACCGGCTCGGCCGGTCTGGTATCCACATGGACCCGTGTGTCGAGGGTCCTATCAGCCGACCAGGGTCACGGAGACCCCCGGGTCCTCGCGCCCAGTCGCTCGCTGACGACCCCGCCGACCCCGGATCGCCCGACCGCCTTCGCCGGCCTCCGCTCGCGCTCGCCTGGCTGACACCCGCGACCCTGCCGCTAAGCAGAACACTGCCTGAACCAGCAGAAACCTCCTCTGCTGGAAGTCGCCACTGCCCGGAGCTCGCACGCAGCCTCCCTGGGAACCTCGCCGGACCGCCCTGGGTCGCCGGAAAACACCCCAAAACCCCCAATTCCCACAATCTATGGCGAATGATTTCGGGTTCCTCAGAACTCCAAAACTGAAACCGAAAGATGAGATGGAAAGGAAAAAAACTCTAATACGAATCTATGGGGTTTTCTTGATAATTCAATGGTGTTTCGATACAAAAATTTGGGCTCAATAATATGTGCGGTAAAGAAATTGAAAACGACGAATCCTACCTCATGGGGCTTCGCCCGATGCTTCGTGATGATCCGCCAGAGCCATGCCTTACCGGAGAGGAGGAGGTGATGGAGGGGAGAGTCCTCCTTCGCTATGGGGATCTACTGGAACCCGGGGAGAAGAGGGGAGTAATGGGAAGGGGGTGTTAAATAATTTAATTAACAATTTAATTAATTTAAAAACCCCCAAAAGACCCGCATCTGAAACTCCCGACGGGGTCAAGGTTAAGCCTCCCCTTGGGTAAACACCGCCTCCTGAGCACAACGGTGGTCTCATAATTTGATTTCGAGCTTTCTTTTGAATGTTATAAAGCTGAACGCACAAAGCCGCCAAATTACAAAAACACCCCAGGGGCCATTTTTCACAGACGGGTCGCGCCTGCAAAACATATACCCCTCCTAGGGTAAAAAGCATGCTGAGAACTCAACGATGTCCTCAGTTTTCCAATCCGAGCCACCGTTTAAGAGATACCTGCGTTTCAGAATTAAACGAATAAATTAATTAACTAATTTATCCATTTAACATTCCGAAAGAAAGCAAGGGGTCCAAAAATCCCGCGTTGACATGTTTTATATTGTTACTAGGGTAAACACACCATTATGGATCCATCCGTAAACTCGGATCTCTGATCCAGATCACCGTTTAGGAGTTATCCCACTTATTTGGCATTTCCAGTGTGAACGCACTAAAAATTTAATTACAGCCACTCCAGGGCTCGGAATCGCACATCGTCTGATGGCGCTGCTCTAAAATATCATCAAGAATATTCCAAAGTCATTCACAGAAAAAAACCAGGTTCTTACAAAATCATTTCATCTAATTTAATCCACCCTTCAAGAAACACTTTGTTAGATGATCCATTGAATCTAAGTAGATGTTGGGTTGTAAATTGATCCACAACTATCAGATTTCTTTGTGGTAGCTCAGGATGTTTTCATACATGGATTTGACCTCCATTTATAACATGTTTCATCTGAGACATTATTTTCATAAACTTATCAATTCCAATTCCCACAATTCTAGGCCAGGGATTCATAAATAAATCATTCCCGTGTTTTCATTCCAACTTCAGCTTCCCTATTTCTTCAATGAAAACCCATTATGAAATGACACATCATATATGATGAAATATGTTAATCAATAAATTATATATCCTTTGAATATATACATAAGGTCGAAAATAATTTATGGAAATATATTATTATCATCCTAACCCCAAAAGTTATCTAAATCATTATATGATACAAACTCTAAAAAAATGACCTTTAACATTCCATATGTAGCAATTTCTTTTTTTATTAGTTTTATTACATTCCAAAAGTTTATTATTTTTAAAGGTTTAGATAATTAAGAAATATTTAATATTTATAAACCAAAATTAATACAAATTTTGTTGTACTAAAATATTAACAATTTCTTCTATAATATAAAATATTTAACTAAAAAATGACATATTTTCATGAAAATTCATCACAACATTCATCTTTTTTTCTTAGTTTCTCTTACCCAACCTAAAACACAATGAAAAACATTTCAAAACATGGGATATTAAAAAAGAATCTCAGTATATGAAATAATTTAATGAGGAACTATTATACTACGAATACTTATAAACTGATGAAATCATTTTTAGAATATATTCTTCACTCTCTTAAAGAATCATATAATTACTTTGTGAAAACATGATATTTACATAAGACATAGAAAATATAAACAAAACCATATAGGTATCATGGGGAATTGAAAATGTAGTATTGTAACCCTCTGAGAAACAAATTGATTTGAAACCCTCATGTATACCTTACAATTTAACCATCATGGATACAATCGAATGTAACCCTCATAGATAACATATAGTGTAACCATCATAGTTAAAGAATGAATAACCATTACGGTCAAATTATTAAAAAAACATGATCAATGAATTAGAAAGAGATATAATTCCCAGAAATAATCATAAAAAATTATCAAAAACATTAACATAATTATAAATAAATAATATTATGAAAAAAATTCTTTTTTAATTTTTCAAAAAAATATAAATTCTTATATGGATTTTTAATGAAAAGTCCCTTACCTCGGTTTCGTCTTACTTAAAATCTATTCAAACATAATATATAATTGATAAAGAGGGTTATTAATATATTATAGAACCATATTAATATTTATAATCCCTTATATGATCTTCATATAACATTTTTCACCCATTTATTGAAAATATTTTGTAATTTTCACTCTTTTGGGTGCATTTATTCCATGATTTACATGGTTAGTTCATTATAGACATTCATGTCAAATGGAAGAAAATTCCAGAAGTCAAATGAAATTGTATTTATATGTTTCAAAAATTAAAAATGACATGATGTATCATTTCTTTAGATATGAGTTTCATTATTTAGAAAAAATCAGAAATGAATATTATTTATATTATTCTGGTGATTTTTACAAAAATCAAGAACTTATGTAATTTTATTTACTATCATGTGTATATATATTTATTATATTCAAATAATTATATAACTTAATATATGTTAAAGAAAATATTATTTAACCATAATAATTGTTTTATGACCAGGCATGAATTTGTTATAGAAAACAAAAACACATCGTCTAAGATGATTGTAAATCAACACATCAAAGATGATGTTTTCATTTTGTAGAATATTAGTAGAAGAGGAGTGGTATGATGAAAGATATTACACTAAAAAATATAATTTCCTTATATTTATGTAACTAAAGTTATCATGTCACTTGGATGAGGGTAGATATGAATAAAATAAGAAAGGAAATTAAATTGAAAAGAAAATTAAAAAAATTGAAATGGGATTTTACGTCTTGAATTTTTCTCCACGAAAACCTCATAATGTAACATGGTTTTTTCATTTTGGTGAGACCAAAAGAAATTTTATGTGGGTAAAAGTCTTGGTAAGGTAATTTGGTAGAAATTAATCATGCTACAAGGATTCAGAGGTGTGATGATAAGAAGTGGTGAGTGGCCGTATATATAGTGGATTACAGATATATTTGTTTATTATTATATTCATTTGTTTATTATTTTGTCTCATGGAAAAATAAATTCAATAGAGAATCATATGTTTATATTTTATATTATATCTTTTATAAATCATTCTTGACTCAATAATTCATGTATTTGGAAAATACTAAAAATTATCAAATTTTGGTATTCACCAAGTAGTCAACCATTTTTGAAAAAAACCCAAAAAAATCACCTCATTATTTTTTCAGTAGTACATTTAAAAAAGGAATCCATTTTTTCAGATGATTTTTTATACATTGGGTAATTAATTTTTAACTAACAAAATCATTTATTATATAAATACCAATTATCTAATTATATTTTATTTTTTAAAACTATGCAAAATTAATTAAATGTCTCAAAATATTTCTTATAATAATAATACCACAAAATATAATTTTAAAATTAAATTTTATAGAAATTATTTTTTTAAGTCACTCTATTAATTATAAAATTGTAGATAAGAAAATTATGTATCACCAAAATACCAACAATTAATTTTTTTTCAAATATTTATTTACTTATTCCATAATATTAATATATCATATTTTCTCATATAAGATAAAAAATTTAATTTATATTTTCATATGTGAGTTTACTATTTAATTATTATCAGTTTATTAATTTATTATAATACCACATATTTTATTATATATTTATAATGAATTTAACCATTTAATTAATAAATAAATACAAATTATTTTATATATACCTAGGTTATTAATTTTATTATCTATATATATTGTATAATATTTATTGTTCATTAGGAGTATAATATTTAGGAATCATAAAATCAATTGAATTTCAATTTTTAGAAGTCATTTTATGTAGAATTACATTGTTTCTAGGATTAAGAGTAATGGAAGAAGAAAATTACATATTCTTATAATAGAAAATCTTTTCAATGATATTGTTAAAGAAATTTCACATGGAATATGTTTTTGAGTTATCCATACCAAAAAAATTTGGTATGATTTTGAGAAATGATTAGTCAAGTATTTGTGTGCATAAAATGTAATTCAAGATACTAATTGGTTGCTTGATTTACCACACTACATTAAAACTTGAAATTATTTATACAATAATCATTTTTGAAAGATACCTATGTGATCCAAATAGATTATAGATAAAGGATACTAGGATATTTAAAAAAACATAATATTATGTAATTATAGATTTTATGAAGGAGGTAATAAATTCCAATTATATAGGTATACTAACATATATTATGCAATAAATTGTTATGAAAAGTAATCAAAATGACATGGAGAGGTATTTATTTGGCAGGGAAGTTTATGATATGTAATTTAATGAAATATAATTCAGTAACACTGAGTATACTTTAAGATTCCTATATTGTGTCTATATATTTTAATATAAAATAATATTAATGGTAGAAATGTTTTTAGAAATGATTGTTCATATTAGAAATATTTTTAGGATTTTTTTGAGATAGTCAAACTGATATTGTCTTGTTTTAGAATCTAGTAACACTGTCTATATCCCTATATATTGGTATAAAATAATTTTTCATTGAATATATGTTTTCTTATGGTTATGGGAGGTTATAATGTATCTCCATAAAGGAAAAGACAATATTTAACTTTGGATATAGTTATTTTAATGTATAATTTCAGATAGGTTGAAGAAAAACATTAATTTTCAACCTTTAATATAAATTAATTTATTTTTAATTTCCCCAAATTCCTTAATATTGTACATTAATAATTTGGTAAAGGTTTAAAAATCTTAAATTAAATCTATTTAGTTAATTGAATGATATTATTATTGAGCAATCCAAAGATGTTATTATTACTGAAATGGGGATAAAGTGGATAATTGATTAAGGGGTAGAGATTAAATATCAATAGTTATAAATTTCATATCCCCCTATGGGGGATTTATCTATAAATCATTTCTTATTATGTAGTGGTGTAATGATTCTACCTTTGATAAATGTGTTGATTTGATGAAAATTTGTTGGATTTTTAGGTAAAAAAAACCCAAATATGGATATGAATTAACTCATTAAATATATAATTGTTTATTTTCAATATTTTTAATATCTATTGATAATTTTCTTGAGGTTTTGATATTATTTTCCGTGACTGTTTTTATTATATAAGATTATTTAATGATGGATAGCGAATAATCTGATATTATTTTATGTTTTCTCTCAAAGAGAGTTTATAATAATTTTTTTATTAATCTATACATATATATATAATATTTTTATTCTAAGGTAGTTGAATATCCTTAAATTTCAAATATTATTTGTGTAAAATTTTAATACATTCATGAAAATTTATTTTTGAGGTATTTTGAGAGGAATTAAAATTTATTATGATCATTATTGAAAAATTCTAGAAATTATAAGTTGTATATTTACTAGTTTTTTATATATTATATTGAATTTTACTACAAGGTTATTTTTTATATATAATTATTTGATGTTTACATTATCCATAAGAAGAAATTTATCTTCCAAAAAAATATCTCTATTGATTCATTATATAAAAAAGAGTAAATATGTGGTTTTGTAAGAATAAATCTATAATGATTATAATGTATGTGAGAATAAATATAATGTTTCATTTGATGCTTAAAAGATATTAAAACTATAATTTGAATAATTTTTATTGAATAAGTGTTGCTTTAATGTGTATCGGTAAATAGAGGGTTGTGATGGTAGGGTATGTTCAACACAAGGGTTTCAAATGCTATGTATGAGTGACCCAACTCTCATATAATAATATATTGAGCCTGTTGGTGAACAAGATAAATGTGTATGATACTATTAAAATGGAGAATATACCGTTCATAAAAAATATTAGATCTAACAAAAAGAAATATAATATGATTTTATTAGCATAAGAATAATATTTTGCACAATGACATATTTATGACAATTTACATGCTATAAATTCAATAATTTCAAAAGAGTTTATTTTAAGAATAATGATTCAATATTAGTCTTCAATGACTATATATCATGATTATTCAAAGAGATCCTGAGTCCAATTATAATCAGATTATGTTATAAAAATGATATTCCACTATGATGATATTATATTCACCATACTAGTTCTATTCTTATGATCACACACATATGGGAAACAAATATTCGTTTTATAGAAATCTCAAGGAAATAGTAATTCCAGGTTTTTAGAGAATTATATGACTATTTTTGAGTTTATAATTAAATGATAATTCTGATGTTTCAAATATGAATTTATGGAATGTATGTTTGATATTAAAAATTATCATAATTCTCATATGTATATATATAATATATTCTATTAGAAGGAAATAAAATTATTGATAATATTTTCTAAATATACCGCTTTTAGTTTCAATATAATTGGATTTTCTGATGTAAATGACCAGAAGATTACTATAAATACTATTAGCCACATCCCCATAAAAAAATTATTTGTGGATGTTTCATTGTATAGAAAACAAAAATGTATTTTATACAGTATAATTCAGTTGACATTATGACTATCAACTTAAAGAAAGGTTAAATCTCATTATCTATAATCATATTTTTTCATGTCATTACAATGAAACATTATGCTCAATTATTTATAGTGACTATCTTAATAAAATATCTTTAATACTCATTTTCAACATCATAAAAAAATTAGTGGTATACAATGATTTAGATTTTATAATGTTCTAATATTTAAACTTTCTATCTTTACAAATTTAAAAGTACCCTTTCTTCAAAAATAGGATAGTTTATATAGTTGATAACAATAAAAAATATAAAAAATATATTAGATTCTAAAAAATTATAAACAAATAAATAAAATATAACAATCTCGAATTAAAAAAATTTGGATCATAAGAGTACATAAAAAACTCAATAGGGGGGGGGGTGAATTTCACATTACAATATAAATATACTAACATTGAAATCCTCATTATTTAGGTCAATCATACAAACCATTGTATCATAATTGAATGAAATTTGAAAAAAAAATTCCAATAAATTATGTATTTAGATTTAACGAAACTTTTATTATATACAAATTTCTATAACCACATGATCACAGGAAATAGAAACATCTAAAAACATGTAATATGAAATTTTATAAAATTAATAATAAAAAAATAAAAAATGGTTTAGAAAAATGATCCACATTTTAAAAATTAGTTTTAAACATTTCTAGAAACAAAAATTTAGGAATCCGTAGTTTTAGCCAAACTATAAGGTGCTGAATTCCTTAATAAATAAATTCCTCACTAAAATTTATGTAATATCAATATATCTATAGCCTTGGGACACCCCGATCTGTAATATAAGTCAAAAATTATCTTTCGATACATGGAATCCTCTAATCACACTATATGGGAAAACCTATTACATACACATAAAACCTATGGAATCTCAATAGATCCCCTAAAAATCAGATACCTTATTTAAAGACTATGTAAAGAATTAAAATGAAGATATCACTCAATGTAACCAAGTGTTATCAAAATAAGAAAAAAAACACTTATATCCTAAGTGATTCCAAAGTTTCATACTCATTTAATGATGTTATTATTCATACATAATACCCAAACACTCATATTTTACATTAATCACAGTTGGTTTTTTATTAATTCTTACAAATCATTTATTCAAT
Source organism: Viscum album (assembly GCA_963277665.1). Lineage (NCBI taxonomy): Eukaryota > Viridiplantae > Streptophyta > Magnoliopsida > Santalales > Viscaceae > Viscum > Viscum album. Next base: position 1,873,768,916 of record OY728159.1, read on the forward strand.
TCGAGTGTTCTTCATAACATCCCTAGGTGATATTCATCATGTTTACACACCATTATAGTGTTTTGAAATTCAGTCTAATGGAATTATTGTTTTATGTGTGGAAATATGATATTACTTCAACTGATAAGTTAAATAAATATTCTTTTTGAAATAATTTATACATCTATATAATGATGTTTTTTAGATGGTGTAGTTATACCATAATCTTATGTATTTGGATATATTTAGACATCTAGACATTTACAAATCGTCTTATAATGATCACAATAAGTATTTACCTGATACATGTGCATATTATTACAATAATATTCCAATGGATAATCATATATTTATATATTTGGAATCATGACATTTCTATATGAACATTCATAAAAGTAGGAAATTGTAACTGTTATTAAAGTGTTCATGAAGTACAGTTTTTATTTCCAAAACATCAATAAGAATGTATGAAACAAAAAACATTAACTCAATAGAACTTCCTTTCTTAAAAAGATATATCTACTAAATCTAGGTGATGAGCACTATTAATAGATTAATATCCTATTTTTAGATAATAATTAAATAAGTGTTTCACGAGAGTGTATATAATCTTGAGAGGATATATCATTTAGGTTTAGTGAAGAAGGTATTAATGATGTTCTATGGATAGTTATTTATAATCCCTACATCATGGTTATTTAGTATATCAAGATGTAATATCACATGTTGACATAAAAATGGATTTTTATCAAAAATGAAGGATGTATTACATGCTATATATACTGTATAAGGGACTAAAAAGTCTATATGATTTCGGTAGGTGATTCATTCAAACGGTTTTTAAAGATGTGAGGATTGTTTGAGGTAGTGGCCCTAGAGAATTTATGGACTTTCAACAGAAATTGAATGATAGTGAGACTAGTAAAGGAGTGGCCTAGACTAACCAATTATAATGAGAGTGAGCCTTGGGATAATCATTGAGATCAATAACAATTCAGGTGTAATTTTTTTTGATGCATATTGCTTAGTCATAGCCCAATAATCTATCAAATATATAGAAAATAAACAGTGAAGATAAATTTGATCCAAATCAATGTATAATTCAAATACTCACCCAAGAAAACTCTAATTACGCAATAAATAGAAACATAATTGGAAACCTTAGCAACATAAAATGATTATAAACATAAATATTTATTATCAATAATATTTATTTAATTTATCATGATATTGTTTTAAAATATGCTTTCTTCTCCAGATGATACACTAAGAAAATATATCCTAGATCTTCACTTTACACTCCCTTGTAATACGATTGATCAATTCTCCTATCCACCACTTTCACTTATTTCACCCACAATTTCAAAGAATATATAGCTTACTACTTTTTGGTATATTACTATAATTGAAAAGTTATAAACTCATAGTGAAATTCACAACATATATTGAGGAGAGGGTTTATTCATTCACACCAATTACGTGTGGATGGGGGGGGGAGGACTAGACTCCATTAGCCACCCAATTTTTTTAAATGCATCCTATGGTTGGGAAATTAGTGAAAATATTATAATCTAATTTTTGTTTGGATTGAAAAATATATTCTAAAACCCATACACCACTTTCTCCTTGATAGAATTATTCGTTATTTTAATTTTCTCTTCCATTGAGTGATGCATAATATTTTTTCTATTCTATTAATTAGTTGAATTATATATCATGATTCCAATTATATATTTCACTTTAACTAGCTTGTCATCATGATGCATCTGTATCTATTAATTTTGTATTGGATTGAGTATCAATAATATATTTATACTTTACAGGTATAATTGAAATACTATATTCTTTTAAGATTATCCGAAAAATTAAAATAGCTACATGAAAAAATTAATCACCTAATGTTGAATTTATACAGTCAATTTAAATTACTCAATTTGAATTTCTATATCCCAATAACGATTATTTTCATGTCTTGTTAAATGAAATATAAAATCCATAGTTCATTTGATATACCTGAGTAATCATGTTACTAAAATTAAAGGTGGACCCTTAACATTAAATTAATATTTTACCACAAAAATATTGAAATCAATATTATTAGTTCATTTCATTGTAATATAATGTGACATTTAAATGATATACCAATATTTGATGGAATTTACTAATTTTCCATCATCTTATCATGAAATCTTTATCTATGTAGAATCCAATATTCACATAAACTTGGAATTTTTTAAATAAAATCATCTGAACCCCTATGTGGAGTATTTTTTCTACTATATAAAAGCGTCATCCATTACTTATAACGCATATATATCAAGGAAAAATTCAATTTGTACCATCATTAACATTTATAAATCATACACCATGTATCCAACACAATATTTTCAGTGGTATTTTTTTGAAAAACCATTGATTAATTTATTCACATACACCATCACTATCATTCTTTAATCGATCAATTATTTATGTGGATATTATAACCAACTTAGCCAACTTATAAATCAATCCATGTCATGTATTTATCTCCTATTGAATTCCATGATATATGATACTAATATAGTCCCTAAATTCCCTTATAATTTACGAAAACATTTTTATCCTATTTATAAACAAGAAAACCCAATAGATTATCAATGTACACCTCTTACTCTAGAACTCCATTCCAAAATAATGACATTGTATAAATGAGAAAATGTAAACATATCCTTTACATATATATTTCTATAAAAATTCAATATTAAAATCAGCCTAATAATATTTTAGACTATATCATCAAAATCAATGTCAATGATATGGTATTACCCCTTACACACTAGGAATTATTTTTTCAAATAATGTTCAATATTTATTCAGTTTTTTGTCTAAAAATTAATATTCATGAATTTCTTATATATTAGATTTCAAATAATCTCCCCAATATGATACTTATAATTTTTATCAGGATTTTACATTATCTATTGAACAGAATTTACATCATTTATAGCATCTTTAAATCATTGTTGAATCACCTTTTATAAGAGATAAGTTTGATATTTGTAATTTATTTTTATTTTTATTGGGTTTTAATTTATCCTCATTTATATTATTCTCACCAATTTCATATCTTATTATTGTATTATATTATGATCCACCATAATATTTATAATTCCAATCATTTGTTTCTTTGTATAAATTTATCTGAGGCACCTTAAATCCCCCAGAGATGCTCACATATTCATCGCTATCCTCCTAAAACTATTCAATAATATGTTGAATATTCTAATAATTATCTTCTATAGTGGCCTCCTTTCTTTTAGCCACCATTCCAAAATTGTTATTGACCAATTTATATACTTTTCATTGTTTCATGAGAATCCATTGAATATTATTTCATCTCCACATGAATTAAAATTGTAGTGGTTCTATTTATTGATAATAAGTTACTTCTAAATATTAATAATTAATTTAATGTAACATAATTTCCATCCCAAACTCTTATGGGTTATTCTATTACATGAGACCCATTGTTGATTTTTTATTCTTATATATCAATTTTAGTAATAAATCATTTGAAAACTTTTTTGTATATCTTTTTATATAGTCATTTATTAAAAAAAATATCTTATAATTCAATTATATATTTCAATCGAACTATTTTTCTAAATATTTATAAATACAGAGATTTTCTATGTAATGCCATGCATACAGAGAAAATAACCAACCTACTTATTTATTATTTCAATCTAATTATTACTTTTGAAGACTCAAAATATCTATCAACGATTAGTATTATCCTCCCTCTAACACTATCTTATAAGACTTATCACTATTGATATGTGATTGTTGACCGTTATATATGTCATCCTATAGTAATCATTATTGAAAGGAATTGTGTTTCTCTTCCCATCAATGTGTCTTAGTGAGAGAGGTCCAAAAAATTCCACATTCATTTGTTCATGCACCATCATTGACTTATATTATTTTTTTACCTGTATTTATTTTTAGAAATACTGCCTTTTAGAAAAGCATTACATTTTTGTGTGTGACCAGATAATAATACTGGGAGATGAGAAAATTCCTATGTTTTTTAAAGATATTTAAAATAAGTAAATATCCATTTTAAAATTCATTTCTATGAAAATAATGTTTCTTCATCCTTTTAAAGAATGAACATATCCATTTCTCTACATTAAGATAAATATTACCCACCCTATGATTCCCCTGAAAACCCAATTCATGGTATTTTTTTTGATGAGTGAAATTTTCATGTTGTTTTGTATTGGATGTCTCCTGAAACATAGATGGTTGAAACATAGAACATTATTAATGATGTATTCCATAACGAAGACATCCACATGTCTCATATATTTTCCCTCAAACATATATTTTTCTGAACAATAGGTCTTTAAGCCCTCAAAATTTCCAATTCTAATGACACCTTCTTAAATATATTTCATTTCTATATATAGATCATTATTTCTCATTACATTTTATGCACATCTAGTATAGAGGATCTATAAATTGACATGATATAATGATTTATGAAAAATATCCATAAATATTTACTATTCATTTAATTTCAATGTAATCATTATATTTATCTAAAAACCTAGTGTTTATTGACATACTTGATATTATTTAAAATATGATAGTCCAAATTTGTCATGAAAAAAGATATTTATTTTTCATTATCATCCCACTAGATGATTACTCATGTTTTTGTGTATTCTCAATTTATTTCCTCATTGGAAAATTAATCTACCATATCAATGATAAATATCAATAAATTTATTAAAATAATCTACAATTAAAATAGTTTCTATAAAATGAATTACATGAATATTGAACTCATCCCTGCTGATTTTTTTTTCTTTTTTAACATTTGTACCTTTTGGATATGGAAATACATATTTTAACTGTCATATCCATTAAAAATTAATAGAACTACATATGATATGAATATTAGTGTGTCATTAATATAACACTAGTTTCCTAATATGTTCTCCAGTAATTCTGAATCTGAATCATACCCAAATAATCCTTCATCTTTAGAGTGGATTATTATGACCTAACATGGAAAATAATAAATTTTTATTGGTGTTAATAGTATATAATGTATTTTTAATCCTATTATGATGATTTAAACTCTTTAAAATAATTTTATTTTTTTTCCTATAACTACATTATCCAACATCATATATTTTATCACCCAAAAGATATTCATTCCTCATATCATACAAGGAGTAAAGAGTATATCAAGATAACCAGCTATTCAAAACAAATATATAAATATTCCTTAGGTAATTTCATATTATTAAAAAAAATTATTATTTTAGTCAAACTATCAATAATAATATTTATTACTTCAACGTTTATCTTGTACTCTACTAAATTCTACGAGATCTCTAGTTTGGATTATTTGAGATTATCAACTTCTTCATTGATATTAGACTTCTGCTCCACTTATTGTCTCATATAGAGTATGATATCAGAACCAATCTATCAGATAAATTTATTTTTCATCAATAAATATCTATCGCTTTATGAGATTCATGTAGTTGCTTTTGGACATCGACTATACTATCCATTTGTCCTTTTTATTACTCACCCTATTCCATTTTTTATCAATTTTACAAAAAAATCCATATAATGTGTTATATATGGTATTATCAATCCTCATTTATTCTATATAAATTTCAATAAAACAAAAAATTTATATTAAAAATATATTGTTTAAAATATGTTTCATTATATACTGCTTCTCATTTTCATGTTTTCAGAATATTTCGTAATGGTAAATTCATTATCCTTTAAATCAACTTCATAATAATCCTAAAACCTATTAACAGATGTTGTTAAAATGTCTAAGCCCTATCATCATTGAAAAAAATAGGTTCATTTCTCCCTTTGAGCATACTTATAGGGCTTTTTATATATGATAGATTTAATTATTTGAATTATTCCTCCATTAATTCTCCATTAGAATCATTCATAGTGATATTCTTCTTGGATTATAAGTCCATCTAATTATAATTCCCCTTTTCCACAACATCATAATAATCATTTACCTTTTCATTTGAGACAATAATATTATGAAGACTATATAATTTCAGAACCATTGGATATTTATCCATTGGTATAGAGAGAATGATATTAAGCTGGTATATAAATATTCTCATTATGTTCATTTGGATATTTAAATTATTATGGGTCTCTCTAAGACTATGCATGTCCTCCATAATTACATTTACCAAAACCAATGTATATATAAATTTTTTAATTAATTTAAATCCTATATTGTTTTTAAATATACCATATAACACTTTATTTGGATTGTCATACATTTTGGTCACCTTAATATATGTTTACAACATGTTCCCACAAGGCTTGTGAGGATTTCTAGGAGATGAGGATCATATAAATTTTTATTGAAAAATAACTCCCTAAAAGATCTATTACTATAGAATCAACGTCTAGTTATATTTGTTAAATATATATTAAATCCACACATTATATACATGTAGAGACCCCATATATAACCTCTATTTCTAAATCCATCCCTACTAACCTAATTTAGTTTTTCATCTAATTTATCCAAAATTAAATTCTATTTTCATAGATGACCAGAATGAATTAATGATTGAATGATACCATAGATTCCTTGCAGAGAGGTTGACTAACATTAACATTCATCTATGATAATAATTATTAGCCTTATTGGTTGAATTAATTAGGCTGTTTAATCTAGTTACAGTAGAGAATTACAAATAATACTATTCATGATAAATTTTAATTAATTAAAACTACATCCTCTCTTATTATTGCAATAATGAAAAAATTCATAGATTAACGAATAAAAGGGGGAAATAAATTTTGTATTTCTCTCCATAACTAAAATAGTTTTGGTAGGATACAAATATAATATTCTATTTTAACAAAATTCACAATATAACGTTTATGTTATAATGATTGGAGAAGACACACGATGCATCCAGGTTCACTACCCAACATTAGTTGAAGTATCAGTTCTATATATTATAAATTTTAATCCATTTTACATCACTATATTTCCTCTTATTTTATAAATTAATAATATTTACATCATAATCAATTGGTGAAGAATTTTTTAATTAATTAAAATGAGGAATACATGTATGTGATTTAAATCATGGGTAATTATCCAATTGTTCAAATAAATATCATTCATGTAACCATTACCCATGCTTCATAAAAAAAATTACTTTAAAAAGATTCAATTTTGCAAAACATAACATGTTTTTGGAAACTCACATGGTAATATTGATACAAGTCATATTCTTTGGGAATTTTATGTTAATGTATCTTCTCAACAAAATAAGTATGTTAGTGTATGCATTAAATAAAAATAGTGATATGAAATAATCTAAATGTTATACGCATAAAACAAATGTGGTAGAATAATATTTATAGGGATGGAAAACCATTTGAAAAACATCAATATAATTTTTTCAACTATCCAAAACCAAATAATCTGTCAACCCCATCATCGCTTTTTGTATGTAACTCAACCTATTCATGAAACCCATGTTATGATTTTATTGTTTTCTAAAACTCTATATTATTTAAGTAACTCCACATTAAAATAATTCACCATAAATTCACCAAATCTATCATTTGACATATTTTTATGAGGCTTCCTTGAATCATATATTCATGACTTCTTTTTGAATGTTTCAGAATATTTTTCCCAATAATAAAACCATAAATTTTCTAAAAAATCACCAATTATATTATAAAAATAGATTTCATAAAATCATTGAATAATTTTGTATCCCTTATTACCAAATAATTTATGGTCTCTATGATATTTTATATTTTTTAAGAACTAAAATGAATCATTTTCAATTATAATTGTTAAAAAATAACAATCCAAAACTACCAAATTATCACATCGTATGCTTTTTAACTTTTATATATGGAATCAAAACTATGAAGAAACTGAAAAGAGTGGAAGGAAACAAGAAAAATATGATTGTTCTATTTAATATGAAGACTATAGGAGAATAATTTCTCACATTGTGAATATGATTACAAATGTAATGGTAAAAACAAAGGATGTGGCTCAAAAAATAATTTTTTATGGTGGAATTTGAAATTTTTTTGATTGTCTAAAAGAAATAGTTGGTGATTGTAAGGTAGCCGAAAAAGTAGTAATTTATTATATTAATATATATATTAAAACCTCTTTGTAATCCTTGATACATATTTATAAAAACAATAATGTCACAAAAATAAAAAGAGGAAATATATTTGAAAAATAATATGATGATTTCTATACCACATGAAGTCAATCCATGAATATAATAACAAAAAAATTATATATATTAAAATAATTTTATGAAAAGAATAACAATCGAGAAGAATTAATGAAAATTTTGAAGATGATTTTTGTGATAGAGTAGAGGTGTTATAAAAGAAATGGATTTTTATATTACTGAATCAGTCAAGATTCATATGGTGATAGTTCCATAACAAGACAAGATGTAAAAAACTTTTAATGATAAATAATCATCATAGGAAGTAGAGTTAAATATTAAAAATTAAGGCATTGATATGTTGAAAATATCTTAATTAATTTAAATTATTAAGGAAACAAATAAATTTAAATTAAGGACTATATAATCCCTATATGCTAAAAAAATTCCCCACATTTTTTATGTAATCCTATTCAAAAAATAAATTAAATTATCAACTCAATTATTAAAAATAATGAAATTTATAAAGTTTAAAAATAAAATCTTTTAGATAATAAATATAAATAAAAAACTACTTCCTCATCTAAGGGAGTTAAGAATTAAGTGAAAAAGAATATTCCCCCAATGAAAAAAGAAAAAATAAAATTTTTATTTACTATGATAAAAATGTGATTTTTTTAGATAGACATTTAATTTTAATGGAGGTACATTTTTTAAAGTATTGTTTTGGTTCTATAGGTTTATGGGGATAAATCCTATGTCTTATTGAATAAATTTAATTTACAAGGATTTAATGATTGTACAAATTGAGATGATTCAATTCTACAAGAATGAGAAGAAAATAGGGGAATATGCATGGTGATAACAAAAATTCCCCAAGAATATATACAAAAGTCAACATTATTTGAGTAGAATTATTATATATAATAATTTTTAAAAAATTAATAATATGAAATATTTAATTACTACACTAACATTAAAATCACTATAATCTATTGACATTATGTGACATTATAATCTATAAAATGGATGAAACACACTTCTAATAGTGGTACCTATTAAAGACAATGAAAGAAACAAAAAAGAATTTTGGATATTGGTTGATCATACCATATGATCAGAGAAACATTGATTTTGAATAATATTAAAATAATGGTAGAGGTATGGTTTTATTTTTAAATAATTATATCTACGATCAAAGGAGTTGTTGTAGCTTGGATTGAATCTTAGAAAATAAAATCCAAGATGCTTTTATCTATTTTCAAGAATATAAAAATAATATTTTTAGTTTTAGAAAACATCAATGTGATTTTTATGATACCATTATAATAATTAATTCATGTATCATCATGTGAATAAGGAATATAAGTGCTATTACTATGGTTTAAAGAATCAATGGTATCCTATTAAAAAATGTCAATTTATATTACTGTTGTAATACGAGTTCATGATTGTAAAAATCCGTTAATATAAGAGGATTGACTATATTGGCTGAATGAGTATTGATAATATATTTAGAGGCTATGTATTGAGAGACTTCGTAAAAGAGATATTTTTTCAAACATAATAACGGTGTAAAATTGTTTACAGATGTTACCAAATGTAATAAATATTGTCAATTATAGAATAGAAAGTGATGTATTTATATTTAAATTGACCCATGAAGCATAAATACTCTAAATAAGTCCTTTATTTCATCATATTCCATGATTATTTGATAAGGAATTTCGATGTTATATTCTTGAATAAAAAATTAGATGCGAAAATTATATTTATGAATCATTGAAGAAGAATAGAGAAAAAACATAGAGTTTATATCAAGAATATAATAATTGATTTCAATAACGATATCCCAAAAAATAATTTAAATTAATATCATACTATGAAAGGGTTCTAACCTAAATATAGTACACTTTATATACCCTAAAAATGTTTTTGTAATAATAATGGATTGAATTAAGGATATAATGTGATGAATCATTACGTTGAATTAAAATTGAATAAATTATATGAGAGATTCTGGATGTAAGTATAAATTTTATTAATAAAAATATTTTTTATGATATTTTTATCTAACAAGGATACCTATATAATGAGTTATAAAAATATACCAACTATTATTTAGTTCATCTTGTTTGGTACAACATAATTAATGGTAGTAATGAATTTAGATTTGGGAAATGTTTATGTATGAGATGAGGAATGAGTGTTAATGTGACACTTATCCAATGGTATAAGGAAAAAATTCTTGTATATGTGAATAAAACACATGTTATATTTGAATGATGTGAATATAATTCTTGATAAGACCAATTTGAGAGGGATACATGATGTAATGTTTTCAAATTTGTGATGAAGATAACATTATTAATTTTATAAATATGGGATGAGAAAAAAGATGGAAAATTATCAAATAAAGTGTATATTGATTCATATTATTACTAAAAAAATTAGTAAATTTAGGGGAATGATTAATTGAAGTACATGAAGATGAAATAAAATATTACACATCAATATATTACATGAAATAATAAGTTACTTATTCATAATTAAAGAATACATAGATTGATTTACTAAATAGATATTCTATCTCAAATTGAGTCGTGATTAGTTGATGAGGATATTTAGAACATTTCTTTATAAATGTGATATGAATTGGGACAATTATTAGATTTAAAATAGTCCCCCATCTTTATAGTATCATTACTAGGATGGAATAATAAAAGTATAACTAGATGTTTTATGAAACAATCCCATCGATAAAGGTAAGATTAAAAAAACATATTAAATTTCAATGGTTAAAATAATGATGACCGAGTGTTCTTTAAGGATACATTTTATCATGTTACATGACATGATGAAATTAGGATATTCCTCTCTATATTTTTGCATGGACTTCATAGAGTTATTTAGTGGATGGGAAGTTTGATTTCATGAATGTATATTCATAAAATAAAATATTTTTTTTCACATAAAGGGATTATCATTGAAAATTATTGAATAGTAGTATATCAGATGAATAAATATCGATATTGGTTGAAAATAATATTTACTATGATACAAGATATATTTATCCTACAGAATTATGAATAATTGTATGAGGTTCAGATAAACATGGATATGTGTTGCAATATCCTCTAGATAATAGAATTACATGAAGAAAATTAACATGAATGAATTGAATATAACCAATGAAGATATGAATAAAACCCTATATGCAAATTAAATAGGGTCAATTACTCTTTTTACCATTATAGTAACCTAGCATTAAACATTACAAAATCGATTATATTAGTTTATAATTCATGTTATTACATTCTCAACGATCTCTTTAGTTTGTTTTTTAGATATCTAAAAAATATTTCATAAAAATTAACCAATAAGAATAAAAAGTGGGTATTAAAAAAAATTAATCATTTCTTCCATTATAGAAACATTTTAATAAAAAATTTAATCTTATCATTTAAAATCATTACAACATTCATCTCGGCTTCTTATTTTCTCTTACACATCCTAAAAAATTGTGAAATACATTTTTAAAGCAAGGTATAAGCACACAAATACTATTAATGAAAATGATAGAAAATTGAACCATTAATCCAGGAATGGTCATAAATATATGAAATACATTTCATAGTATATAATTCTCACCATTAATGTACCAAATATTTTCAGAAATCATGAGATTTCCATAAAACCAAGAAATCATAAATCGAAATATCTAGGTAAAAAGGGTAATTACATAATTATGATTGTAACCCCCACGGATAACATATAATTTTTAAAACTATTGGATACCTTAAAATTTTACCATCATGGATGCCTTATGATGAATCCCACATGGCTACCTTCTGGTATTACCATCGTAGTTAAGCTTTTTAATAACCATTATAAAATATTTTTAAGATATATATACTCAATGCATCAGCAGGATATATGGGTCCCACCCTTGATCATAAAAAATTACAAAGAAACATATCATAATCATAAAATATTAATATTACAAAAAATATTCCTTTATTATTTTTTAAAAAACATAAATTAAATGAGGATTTTTAATGAAATGTCGCTTACCTTGAGTTGGTCTTAATTCAAAAATATTAAAACATTATCTATAATGGTATAAAGAGTGTTATAAATATATTATATAAACATATTAATATTTATAATTCTTTATTTAATCATTTATAACATCATTCGACTGATTGGTGAAATTGTTTTGTTATTTTTATTTTTTAGATGCATTTATTTCATGGTTTTCAGGGTGGTTTAATTAAGGATTTTCATTACATATAGCATAAAAACTCCATAAGATGAATGAAATGGTATTAATATGTTTTAATATTTTTTAATGTTAATATATATCATTTATTTCCTATATGATAAGGATTCCACAAAAACATTAATTAAAATTATTGAACTTATTTTGGTGGTTTTTACAACCATAAAGAACTTATTCATTTTAGTTAATATAATATTTATAAATTGGATCTAGAAAATTATATTACTTATAATATTTATAATATTTTCTGATTTAACCATAATAATGGTTTTATGACAATCATTGGATGTGGTAAATAAATTAAAAATTGATCATCCACAATAATACTTAATCAACACATCAGAGATGTTGTTTTGATTTTTTAGAATAAGATATAAAGAGGATTGGTTTGATTAATGATATAACATTATAATAGTAAAATTATTGTATATGTATGATATTGGAGTTATCATGTCACTTTTTTTGTGGATGAGATAAGAGAAAAATAAAATAAAATAAATTGAAAAGAAAATATAAGAGGATATTATCTCTTGAATTACCACCCTGAGATCCACCATAAAACTTTTTTTTTGGAATTTTGGTTCAACCAAATGGCATTTGATGTGGAATAGATTATTTGGAATTTAATTGGGAATAAATTAATGAAGCTATAAGGGTTTGGAAGTGTGAATAGAAGAAGTTGTGATGGGTGGTATTTATAGTGAAGAAGAGAGGTGTTATTTTAATATTATTTTCATTAGCTAATTATTTTTGGCACAAGACTATGAATGGTTATTACTCCATGAATAAGTAAAGAAAATGGAGATGGATAGTTCATGATTATTATATTACATCATCCACACATCATCAATGACACAATTGTTCATGTATTTCTTCAATACAAAATAGTATTATATTCCACTATTCACAAAACATCAAACTATTTTATAAAAATCCAAAAAATCACACAAATAATTTATCATAATGTGGTGTTCAAAAATTGGAATTTTTTTTCAAACTGATTTTATAAATATTATAAATTTAATTTTTATTTTATATCAACATTTATTTGAAATGTTCTGATTTTAAAATTATAATTGATTTTGTAACACTTTTAAAAATTAACTAGTATCTCATAATATTATGTTATAATGATACAACCAAAAAATTAATTTATGAATCAATGTTTTGAAAATAATTTTCAATTTAAATAATTTTTTAAATTATAATATTGTAAATAAATAATTTCTGTGTCAAAAATACACCGACACATAATTTATAATTTTAAAAAATTTATTTACATATGCCATTATATAAATATATCACATTTTTACTTATTGGATACATGAACATTATTTATAATTCCATAAGGGAGGTATTAAACTATTAATAAAGATTTTTTAGTTTTCTAAATACCAATTATTATATTATACATTTATAATGAATTTATTTATTTAAATCTACAATGAAAAAAATTTATAAGTGCCTTGTTTATTATATTATTCCATCCATCTGGAAATTCCCTCCTCACAATTTTATTCACTTATTAAACAAAGGAGGATAAATTTCTTTCATAAAATATTCATATTTCCATATTTCTTCTTCAACCATGTGGTTTCTCCACAAAAAAAAACTTGGTAAACTAACTTATTCCTCAATACATTATCTATATGATCACAAATCAAAATAGGCTTTTCCTCCCAAGTAAAGTTATATTTAAAATGAACAACTTATGTGCTCCAAACATGAGATGAATGTTCCACATATTTTACTAACATGGAAGAAAGAAAATATTTTTTAACTCAGATATCCTTAAAGTATAAACAACTATGTAGGTAATAGATCAAACATTTATCATATTTCTCTAATGTCTAGTGAACCATAGACATAACTTTATTTATTTCTATCATGCATAACGCTTTTCTAATGAGATTATTTAAGGATCACATGATCACCTACCATGAATGAATTGTATTTCATCCTCTTATTTATATAATCAATATTATTTCTTTGAACTATCCTCATGTGTTTATTGATCATATTCAATTTCTCAAGCACACATTCTAATAATTTATTTCCCATCAAATTCCGTTCCCAGACATCATCCCAATGTGATGTATTTCTACACCGCATCCTAAAAGGCTTTAAAAGGTTACATCAATACATTACAACAAAAAATATTACTAAAAGAAAACATAACTAAAAAAATATTGTGATAGAGAATTCCATGGAAATCCATCGAATTAGCATATAACATATCTCCCAATAAATGAATTATTTGATCAGTTTTTTAATTACATAAAAGAATGAATGGTTTAATTAAAGTTTAATTTTGTTCCCAATGACATATAATTAAATTTCCAAAAGATATAAGTGATCCTGGGAACATAATAAGATATAATAGAGTGAGGAACACCATGTGACCTAAAAATAACATTGAGGTTCAGTTGATAATGAAGATCTAGAGAAAGAGTTTATTTACAAGGAAGGAAATGTGTAGATGTAGTCAGTCTATTAATAATAACCCAAATAGCACTATTTCCTCTATAAGTATTTTATAGTACCACCATTTAGTCCATGGAAATATATTCCCATTCCACTATGTCACTAGAAAAGGATTAAGTATCCTATTCTATATATTCCATTCTATATTAACATGTTGACATGTCAAACATTTTGTGATAAAACTAGATATTGTATCATTCCATTTCTTCCCACAAGTAATAGTTCCAAAATTCCCTTGTATGTCTAGTGCTGCAGGGATTTAATGAAATAGAGAACTATAAGCTGCACTTGATAAATAATTCATCCACTATGACTCACAAGGCACACATAATTTCATACCAAAACTAAAATCATAATCTTTATCAATGTTAAATTCCTAAAAAACCCTACCCTAACCAATTTTATATTTTTCTATAATGCATTATCAGACTTATGTGGTTTCTTTATAATTTTCTGATAGAGACAACATCACTAATACCAGAAAAATATTTGTAATTTCCTATATCAAAACCATCCAAAAATAATTCATCAACTTATTAATAAAGCGTTTCTATTACAAACCTAACATGGTAAATGTAGAATGATTTTTTAACTTATGGAATCTTCCACATTGTTTTCTTTTATAGGATTTAAATTATTATGCAATCATAATACATTATTAGTTTTATAGATATTCTCCTACACATGATATATTCCTTTTGAGTAAATAATTAATTTAAACTTTTATGGTCAATATATATTTCACATTTGGATCCATATAATAATAATGAAACCAAATTTTTGAAGTGGAAACAATAACTTCTATTTCCAAATCATTAGTGGGGTAATTTGATTTAGGAGTATTTTGTCATATGGAATAATAATAAATTGTCTAATAATTATTAATCATAACACAACTAGGTCCCTTCAACGAAGAATCAATATAAATGCTGAAATCACTATTTATAAAAGGAAGGTTAAAAACTAGGGCATTCACAAATCTTCCATTCTGTTCTAAAAATAAATGATTATAATCTTTAATATAAATAATTTAACCCCTTTTGAGTTATCATAGTTAGAGATCAAGATAATTATGAAATTTTAATAACAATACTTCACTAACATACTAATTATCTTTGAAAACTATTAATATATATAACATTTGTAGGTCTTGTCCATTCATTTTCCAATATTGTTGTGCTGGGATCGACTATTATCAAATAATTATTTAAAATGTTCCCATGAAAATTTACTAGTTACAAACAAAAATAATTATTTTTATGAAATAACATTTCCCAAAACAAAGGGCATAAAAAAGCTCATAATGCCCATATCTAGTACAAAAATTTGTTATCAGATTTTTATCATCCTTCACATTCAGCAGATAGTTCATGGATCTGAATTCAGTGTTGAAAACATAATTAGAAACCAAGAACTGATCAAATAGGTAATTGTTTGTATCAACGGATACATTTTAATAATAGTAATGTTATTAAAACCTATACAATGAATGAAAAGTCTCGTGGAAAATTTACCATTATCGAAAACAAACAAAGAGCACAAGAAGGCAAAGTGCTAGGATGAATAAATCATATATCAAGAAACTTGTATAACTGCATTTCCAAATATATAGGTCTAGTTGAGCCCTTGGATTTGGGGGTTTTGAAATTTTATTATAATTCTGAAGAAACTAAATAATAAATTCCACTTTTCAATTAGGTATATAACAAGTATAATCCTTAAAAAATACATCATGGTTTTCATTTACCACTGGAACAAAATTAACCTGAACACATCCGTTGTTTTCAATAATATATGTAAGATGACATATATTTCCCTATAGTAATAGTTTCATATTTTCATGATATTTTATCAATGGTATGTGTTTATTATTTTATACAAAATAAAATTGTTTATGAAAAAAATCATTAGGTTTACAATCAATCATATCATGATAAAATGAAATCCATTACATACCTATAATTAAATAAAACAATACTAAGAAAAAATAGGGTTTTCAAGTAATTTCATTCCATAAACATAATCACGATGATTATTATAATTCCATTTTTACTTAGTTTTTTTCCATGGTGTTTTAACTATATGTTTTTATTTCATTTTTTGGGGATAAATTTCTAATTTTCAAAAATATTTCTCTGAAATAATCAAATGTGTGGACTCCATATCAAAAAAACATTAAAAATTTTGAGTAAACAAAACAAGTACTTGATATCACTTCATCGGATAGACCAAAATATACTGAAGTAGTACAAAAGGATTTCATTAAACCCTTCTAATTATAATATTTCTACTTTCCATCATTCAAATCATTTTATGGAAAGGTATATACATAATGACGCATCCACCACATTTGATGAACAATATTCTTTTCTAATCTAAAATAAATTTAGCAAAACTAACATCCCATTCAGTGAAATATTGTTCAATATATGTAAACACACCCCATTGAAAACATTTATGAGATTGATAAAGAATTCCACACCATTCTTTTTACCACACTTTCCCCAAAATTAGAAATTGGAAATTCTAACCATTGGATTTATTTTATTTATTATTACCCATTTATTTCTCTATTGACCTTTGTTTCTATTTTTTTCAATGTAAATTTTATCATAAAAAACTCTATTTCTCCCCTTTAATCACACCTAACAAGATTATCATAACTTTCAAAAACAAGGGTAGAAAATTCTATTTGATATATTGGCTTTAATCATGAGTAAAAGTGATTGATTTTACTATCAAGATCCCAATTATAATTTGTAGTATACCTTGAATATTGAATAAAATTTTCTTAATACACAACCACCAAATATTTCTCATTTTTTCATTCCATTTAATTTATTTTACATCCTCTGTCAAATTTCATTTAGAACATAGTTTTCATGGAAAATATTCTTAAAATCATCCCATTCAATAGAATAAATCTATTCTATTTCCTTGATATTCCAAACCATTGACCAAAACTTGTCATCATCACCTTTAAAAGGATCAATTTCAAGGCTAACCATTTGATTATTTAATCATCCCATGAAATTAAATATCATTTAATCTAATTTAATCCACCCTTCAAGAAACACTTTGTTAGATGATCCATTGAATCTTTGTAGATGTTGGGTTGTAAATTGTTCCACAACTATCAGATTTCTTTGTGGTATCTCGTGATGTTTTCATACATGGATTTGACCTCTATTTATAACATGTTTCATTAGAGACATTATTTTCATAAACTACTAAATTCTAATTCCCACCATTCTAGGTCGGGGATTCCTAAATAAATCATTCCCTTGTTTCCTTCCAACTTCAGCTTCCCTATTTCATCAATGAAAAACCATTATGTACCAACATATCGTAGATGAAGAAATATGTTAATCAATAAATTATATATCATTTGAACCTATACATAAGGTCAAAAATAATTTATCAAAATTTATTACCATCATCATAACCCCAAAAGTCATGTAAATCATTATATGATACCAACTATAAAAAAACTGACCTTTAACATTCCATATGTAGAAATTTCATTTTTAATTAATTTTATTACATTCCCAAAGTTATTTTATGTTTAAAGGTTTAGATAATTATGAAATATTTATTAATTATAAACCCAAAATAAAAAAAAAATTGGGTTGTACTAAAATATTAACAATTTCTTCTATAATATAAAATATTTAACTAAAACATGACATATTTTCATTAAAAATCATCACAACATTCATATTTGTTCTTACTTTCTCTTACCCAACCTAAAACACTATGAAAAACATTTCAAAACATGGAAAATGAAAACAAAATATTATTATATGAAATAATTTGAAGAGGAACTATTATATAAAGAATACTTATTAACTGGTGAAATAATTTTCAGAAGATTTTCTTCTAACACTTAAATTTTTAGATAAATACTTTGTGAAAACATGATATTTACATAAGACATAGAATATATAAACAGAAACATTTAGGTATCATGGGTAATTGAAAATGTAGTATTGTAACTCTCTGAGAAAAAAATTGATTTGTAACCCACATGTATACCTTACAATTTAACCGTCATGGCTACCATCAAATGGTACCCTCACGGATACCATATAGTGTAACCATCAGAGATATACAAAGAATAACCATTACAATCAAATTGTTAAAAAATATAATCAATGAATTATAAAGAGATATAATTACAAAAAATAATCATAAAAAATTCTCAAAAACATGACCATAATTATAAATAAATAATATTATGAAAACATTCTTTTTTAATTGTTCAAAAAAATATAAATTCATATGTGTATTTTTAATGAAAAGTCACATACCTCGGTTTTTCCATACTTAAAACCTATTAAAACATCATATATAATTGATAAAGAGGGTTATTAATATATTATAGAACCATATTAATATTTATAATCTCTTATATGATCTTCATATAACATTTTTTCACCCATTTATTGAGAATATTTAGTAATTTTCACTCTTTTGGGTGCATTTATTCCATGATTTACATGATTAGTTCATTATGGAAATTCATGTCAAATGAAAGAAAATTATAAAAGTGAAATAAAATGGTATTTATATTATTCCAAAATTTAAAAGGACACGATATATCATTTTTTCAGATATGAGTTTCATTATTTAGAAGAAATCATTGACGAAGATGATTTAGATTATTTTGGTGATTTTTACGAAAATCAAGAACTTATATAATTTTATTTACTATCATGTATATATATATATATATTATTAAAATAATTATATAATATAAAATATGTTAAATAAAATATGATTTAACCATAATAATTGTTTTATGACAAGGCATGAATGTGTTAGATGAAAATGAAAACACATCATCCAAGATGATTGTAAATCAACACATCAAAGATGATGTTTTCATTTTTTAGAATATTAGTAGAAGATGAGTGGTATGATGAATGATGTTTCACTAAAAAATATAATTTCATTATATTTATGTACCTAAAGTTATCATGTCACTTGGATGAGGGGAGATATGAATAAAATAAGAAAAGAAATTAAATTGTAAAGATAATTAAAAAAATTTAAATGGGATTTTACATCTTGATTTTTTCTCCACGAAACCTTCCATATATAACATGGTTTTTTAATTTTGGTGAGACCAAAAGTAATTGGATGTGGGTAAAAGGCTTGGTAAGGTAATTTGGTAGAAATTAAACATGCTACAAGGATTTATAGGTGTGATGATAAGAAGTGGTGAGTGGTCGTATATATAGTGGATTAGAGATATATTTGTTTATTATTATATTAATTTGTTTATTATTTTGTCTCATGGAAAAATAAATTCAATAGAGAATTATATTTTTATATTATTATAATATATCTTCTATAAATCATTCTTGACTAAATAATTCATGTATTTGGAAAATACTAAAAATTATCAAATTTTGGTATTCACCAAGTAGTCAACAATTTTTGGAAAACCCAAAAAAAATTACCTCATTTATTTTTTTGTAGTACATTTAAAAAAAGGAATCCATTTTTTGAAGATGATTTTTTAAACATTGGGTAATTAATTTTTAATTAACATAATCATTAATTAAAAAAATAACAATTCTTTAATTATAGTTTATTTTGTAAAACTATGAAAAATTAATTAAAGGTCTAAAATAATTTCTTATAATAATAATACAACAAAATATAATTTTAAAATTACATTTTATAGAATTAAATTTTATTTTTGGTAACTCTATTAAATAAAAAATTGTAGATAAAAAATTTTTGTATCACCAAAATACCAACAATTAATTTTTTATAATTTTCAAATATTTATTTACATATTCCATAATATTAATATATCATATTATCTCATATAAGATAAAAAAATTAATTTATATTTGCATATGTGATTTTAATAATTAATTATTATCAGTTCATTAATTTATGATAATACCACATATTTTATTATACATTTATAATGAATTTAACCATTTAATTAAAAAATTAATAAAAATTATTTTATATATACCTAGGTTATTACTTGTATTATCTATATATTTTGTATAATTTTTATAGTTCATTGGGAGTATAATATTTAAGAATCATAAAAATCAACTGAATGTCAATTTTTAAAAGTCATTTTATGTAGAATAACAATGTTTCTAGGATTAAGAGTTATGGAAGAAGAAAAATACATATTATTATAATAGAAAATATTTTCAATGATATTGTTAAAGAAATTTTTCATGGAATATGTTTTTGAGTTATCCAAACTTAAAAATTATGGTATGATTTTGCGAAATGATTATTCAAGTATTTGTGTGCATAAAATATAATTCAAGATAATAATTGGATGCTTGATTTATCACACTACATTAAAACCTGAAATTATTTATAAAATAAACATTTGTGAAAGATACCAATGTGATCTAAATAGATTATAGTTAAATGATACAAGGATATTTTAAAAAAACGTAATATTATGTAATTATAGATATTATAAAGGAGGTAATAAATTCTAATTATATAGGTATACTAACATTGGTTATGCAAGAAATTGTGATGAAAAGTAATCAAAATGACATGGTGAGGTATTTATTTGGCAGCGATGTTTATGATATGTAATTTAAAGAAATATAATTCAGTAACACTAAGTATAGTTTAAGATTCCTATATTGTGTCTATATATTTTAATATAAAATAATATTAATGGTAGATTTTTTTAGAAATGATTGTTAAGATTAGAAATATTATTAGGATTTTTTGAGATAGTCAAACTGAAATTGGCTTGTTTTAGAATCTAGTAACACTATCTATATCACTATATATTGGTATAAAATAACATTTTATTGAATATATGTCTTTTTATGGTCATGGGAGGTTAGAATGTATCTCCATAAAGGAAAAGACAATATATAACTTTGGAAATAGTTATTTCAAGGGATAATTTCGATGGGTTGAAGAAAAATATTATTTTTCATCATTTTATAATAATTTATTTATTTTTTATTGCCCCAAATTCCTTAATATTTTACATTAATAATTTGTAAAAGGTTTAAAAATCTTACATTAAATATATTTAGTTAATTGAATGATAGTATTATTGAGTAATCCAAAGCTGTTAATATTACTTAAATGGTGATAAAGGGGAGAATTGATTAAGGGGTTGAGATTAAATATCACTAGTCATAAATTTCATATCCCCTTGTGGGGGATTTATCAATAAATCATTTCTTATTATGTAGTGGTGTTAGGATTTTACCTTTGATAAATGTGTTGATTTGATGAAAATTAGTGGGCTTTTTAAGTAAAAACAAACCCAAATAGGGATATGAATTAACTCGTTAAATATTTAATTGTTTAATTTCTATATTTTTAATATCTATTGATAATTTTATTGAGGTTTTGATATTTTTTTGTGATTGTTTTTATTGTATAAAATTATTTAATGATGGATAGAGAATAATCTGATATTATGTTATGTATTTTCTCAAAGAGAGTGTATAATTAATTTTCTATTAATCTATACATATATATATACAATATTTTTATTCTAAGGTAGTTGAATATCCTTAAATTTCAAATATTATTAGAGTAAAATTTTAATACATTCTTGAAAATTTATTTTTGAGGTATTTATTTAGAGGAATTAAAATTTATTATGATCATTGTTCAAAAATTATAGAAATTATAAGTTGTATATTTAATAGTTTTTATTTTTTATATTGAATGTTACTACAATGTTATTTTTTGTATATAAGTATTTGAAGTTTACATTATCCATAAGAACAAATTTATCTTCCAAAAATTACTATATTGATTCAGTGTATAAAAAAGAGTAAAGAGGTGGTTTTTCAAGAATAAATCTATAATGATTCTAAAGTATGTGAGAATAAATATAATTTTTCATTTAATACTTAAAAGATATTAAAACTATAATTTTAATAATTTATATTTAATAAGTGCTACTTTATTGTGTATCGGTAAATAGAAGGTTGTGATGGTAGGGTATGTTCTACACAAGGTTTTCAAATGCTATGTATGAGTGACCCAACTCTCATATAATAATATATAGAAACTATTGGTGAACAAGATAAATGTGTATGATACTATTAAATGGGAAAATATACTTTTCATACTAATTATTAGATCTAACAAAAGGAAACATAATATAATTTTATTAACATATGAATAATATTTTTCACAATGACATATTTATAACAATTTACATGCTATAAAATCAAGAATTTAAAATGGGTTTATATTAAGAATAATGATTCAATATTATTCTTCAATGATTATACATCATGATTATTCAAGGAGATCCTGATTCCAATTATGATCAGATAATGTTATAAAAAAGGATATTCCACCATGATGATAATATATTAACCATACTAGTTCTATTATTGAGAGAACTCACATGTGGGAAACAAGAATTCGTTTTATAGAAATATCAAGGAAATACTATTTCCATGTTTTTTGATTACTATATGACTATTTTTGAGTTTATAATTAAATGATAATTATGATGTTTTAAATATGAATTTATAGAAATTATTTATAAGAACTGATCAAATAATATTTCCTAAAATAATTTTTGATCCTTTTTAAATTTGTGGTCATGATGAAAATATTATTAGGGTAATTTCCATAAATAAATTTTCAAAATAAGTTTTTCTATAATTTAAAAACGATGAGGAAGGATTTTTCATTTACATTATGACAAATATTGATGAAAATGAAAATAAATACATTCAGTACATGACCCAAAATATGATTTTGTGAATATGATTATAAGGGTATCAAAATTATTTATTTATATGTTAGTATGAATCCATTTTAGACTTTTAGAAGTCTCAAAAATATGATTTTACATTAGTTATTAATAATCAAATGGTTCGAAAAGATAGTTTTTTTCTTATATCTTCATCTTTGGTAAATTAGTGGGACTAATATAGTTAATTTCAAATTGATAACAACTATTGGTAACTTTTGATGGTTGAGGATGAAATATTACCACAA
Source organism: Viscum album (assembly GCA_963277665.1). Classification (NCBI taxonomy): domain Eukaryota; kingdom Viridiplantae; phylum Streptophyta; class Magnoliopsida; order Santalales; family Viscaceae; genus Viscum; species Viscum album. Next base: position 1,873,792,868 of record OY728159.1, read on the forward strand.
TATAACCAATTTAGGATAAATTTTTTACGTATATGTTATATAATAAAGATGAAAAAATTCAGGAAATAGTCTATCACATTAATATAAAATCCTAAAAAATTATATAGGCTTTGTGTTCTTATTTATCTAAATTTCATAAAATTGATAGTGTTTTTAAAAAATAGGTTGTATAAGTACTCTCTCAAGTTAGCATAGGTTGATATAAATATTTAATGGTAATAAAAATTTGACCCCTATAATTAGTATTAAACCATCTATCACATGAAAAATGTTGGTATCTACTTATTATTCCAAAATAACATGCCACATCAGTTTGGAATATTAATATGGAATTGATACAAGATCATACGGTCAAAACAAATGAAATCATATGAGCCATTTATAACTATTTTTATTGATCCTTATTCCACATTAAATTCATTTAATCTAACGCTATTAAATAACTCTTTTTAATTTTTTCGGTAAAAATAATTAGTTATTTATAGAAATATGTGTCTTGAATCCCCCCATGAAACATCTTCAATCAATCCCAATAGATCATCATACTGAGTGTATAGTATACTATATCCATTTTTGTCATCATAATTAATTTTAAAAATCACACATTCGTATAATTTATTGGTGGGACACATATTCAATAAGATGTGTATCACAAATATTTAACACAAGAATTGTCACAAAACTCTTAATAACATACTTTTATACACAATAAAAATCCCCATTTTTGGTGGTGACAAAAAACATTATTCATATCATAAAAATTGATATTACATCACCATGAAATATGATTTAATCCATAAATAACGAATTTATAATTTCAAACCCTAACAGTTTAATTTAGAACATAAGATCCTGGGGTTTTTATTATCTGTAAATCCTTGAATAAATTACAATTAAAGATTTATGTTTCAATATCATTTTGATATATTATATATTAATAATGTTCTTTTTTGATATAAATAACCAAATGGAATTTATTAATGATATTTAAGAATCATTTATTATATATAATATAATGATGTTGTTTGTAACAATTATAAATTTGTAAAACAATTTTGTTACACACTCTACTATCGCTACAGGTTTTCAAATACCCCCTTTACATACATATATTAATTTATAAACTTGGTATGTGTACATGGAATCAATTTTAAATATTATAGATCTAACTAATCAATTAGAATCAATGAAATCAATAACCCAATAATAACAATTAGGTTCATTATTTATAAATATTAATTAAACCAGGTTTTATATAATAAATACACATATCTTAGTCTCCTAATGATCCCCAACATATGATTATTGTTCTTATCAATCCTTATTCATTTCATCTTCCTCAACTCTCTTCTAAACTAACTCAATATACACGTCAATACAACTTCCACGTTATTTCTCTTTGACTTCTTAAAGAAAACATTTTCATCCACTTATTCTAGAAACCATTGACATAAAAACATGTTATTTCATTAATTTACACTAAAATTTCTACATGAATAAAACATAAGAATTAAAATATCTAGTGTCCATTGAAGAATTGGAAAAAATGAAAAACACTAAGTAATAGTATACTAGTGTATGTCATAAATAATAGAAATATTAATTATAATAAGAACTGTTCAAACAAACTTCATTCCATAAAATATCCCATAATTATTATTCAAAATATTATCATTTATACATAACACATATATTATATTCATTTTTTACATGTGGAAAAAATATTAGAAGGGGTGATATTATATGCTCTATAAGGGTCATTGTAACACCCCGAGCTTCCACGATACGCTTCTCATTCAATAATGCAATAGCTTGTATTATATGGAACTTCGAGTTCTAAAACACTGCGACTAATTAAAGTAGCCATTATGAATAGTAATAACCACTTTTTAAAATTATAGAAACTTTATATTTCAAAATGGACTTCATTTTTGGATTCGGAATATCGAAATTAGCCTATGTTGAATTTTTTGTATTTTTCTGAGAACTTCTAATTTTTTATGAATAGTGAAAAATACTTAAAAACAACTTTTTTGATCAAAATAATTTATAGTGATAAATTATACTATATAGTGTTTTTTAAGTATAATTAGAATATATTTTTACCATTTTATCCAATGGTGGTCATTAGAATTAATTTAACATTGAAATTGGACATAAACAATTGCCAATCTTTTGATATAAATTGTTTCTTAAAAACACGCTATTTGTTGTGACAGTGGGAATTAATTATAAAATTAATTAATTCAACTTATATGTTTATAATTTTGTAAAATAGACAACATTTTTGAATTCGAAATATCAATTATAGCTTAGGGTGAAATTTTGGCCTTGTTCTGAAAAACTTCAATTTTTGATGAATAGTGAAACCACTAAGTGGTAGTTAAATAACTGATTTTTCGTTTAAATGAAATATTACCACTTCTGTGATTTGATTTTCAAAAATCCGACATACATGGTTGTTATTAAGAAGTAAAATTTGGTTCAATCAGATTAAAATAATTTTCTGGTGAATAGTAACTTTTAAGTTCTTAATCGCGATTAGAGGTAATTAGTGTAGTTTAAGGTAAAAACAATGTTTTAATAATATGATATGAGCTTGACACTTGTCCTACTCCTATTGGATGAGTCATGGCCGACCAATACAACCCATGGGTAAACTTGGGGACCCTATGGAGCCACTTTGGTTGGAAAATGACATTAATACATATTTATTTAATGTTAAAATTAAATTGACACAAACATGAGTCGTTTTACTAAAACAGTTTTTAAGTGGGGTTACAAAAGTCCAAATTTTTGATTATAAATATTAATTAGAAATATAAAAATATTTCCTACATCATAGTATTTTTTTTATAATTTATATACATTAAATAAATTAAATTATTTATGACATCATTATGATGCGGCGATGACCTCATTATTTAACGATTTAAATAAAATGAGAAGATAATGAAAAATCCAAGGCTTACACTTGTCCAAAGCCTATTGGATGAAGAGATTTCGAACCCTTATCACCTTAGCCATGAATTATATAAGTGTGGGACCTTAAGAATCCGAAAAGCATTGTGTAATAAAGTAACATTTCAATCTTTCCAAAAGAGCCCCTCCTCTCCACTTATAAAAGGCCCCCACCTCTCCCACCTTATTCACACTTCCAAGCCTTTTGGTTCGGCCAACCTCTGCCCAAATACTCTCCCAACTTCTCTCCCTTCATCCTAGAAGCTTTACGTTATTCAGAAAGCCATCCTAAGGAGTCCTTTTGATCAAATCAAAAGGAAGAACCCGAAGAAGAGGTAACATTTTCATCACCCTCTTTCAAGTTTCTTTCTTCTTCCACTCCCTCTTTGTTTATTATTTCAATTCTAAAATTATAACTCATGTATCTTCTATATACTGTGATGTTATTATAAATATGGAACAACCATATTCAGTATTCTTCCCATCATTTGAATGACATGTCACCATACGTGCGTACGTACGGCTTACCGTCTCCGCGTCGTGGTGTAATTGTTATTCAATATATTATTATTTAGATGGGTATAATAATGATATGTAATTCATGTAAATAATAAATATAACATGATAATGATTCTGTATATATGATATAATATCCAATTATATATTATTTTAATATCTAAATAATGATATTGTCGCTCGTGCGTACGTACGGACTACCGTCTCCACGAACGCGATGAGATTCATTCTCCGTCGTATCCATTCAAGTATAATTATCATTTGATGATTACAAAATATTGTTTAAGGACATGATATCATTCTGGATATGAATAAGATACAACCTATCCATGAAAAACACGACTTACGTAACAAAACATATAAAAGAAAACGAGTAAGTTAACACCCGAAACAATGATAAATCTAAGATATTGTTAACAAAGCAATGTTAAAAGATCATATATGATATCATATGAATGTATATTATTCTTGTATAATTTAATAACAATTATTTCACCATTATACAGGAGGTTAACATACCCCAACCAAGGAAAAGTACAAGGTAAGGGTTTACTTCACAACCTCTTCATTATCCAAGGTTGTTTATACATAATTATCTACTGGGACCTTGTTATCATCCACATCCATGTTTCTTAAAAATGTCTTTCAAAATATTTTTACTATTAAATGGAGAATGGGTTAAAGTCATTTATACCCTTATACGTTTTTGAAAGGAATCTTACCGTCGTTTTCCAAACAATGTACTTTTTGACCTTTTTGACAAATTTAAGGTAAGAATGTTTTTTCAACTTATACGGTGGGTGCGGCTATTTTCCGCCATTATAACTTCGTCTAAGCTTCCCTAACAAGATTATAAGAATATTTTCAAAGTAAATGTATTATTTTCTAATTATGGGACTTTTAAATGATTTCAAAAAGGAGAGATATTTCTCTCAAATAGCTTTGATTTCATCCATGTCAACATCCTTTGATGGGTTTTAAGTTTAATTGAAATTGATTTATGATACAAAACTTCCATTGAACATTTTGTGAAATATTTGACTGTGGATGTGTTATTTTATACCATCCATAGTTTATGGAGAAATTGTTGACATTTTGTATGCTAGTTTTAATATGAATATTTATGTTATGTTTAAACCTATTAATATGAGGAATGTATTGGACTTAATATGTGACGGGTGGATCCCGCTATAGCTCCTCGATGCATCGGTAGGTCTCATGAGACAACTAGACGTGGAATTGTCCAAGGACCTTTCCCAATTTGATTTATGGTTTTGGCCGAGGCCTTAATCATTTTAGACGTCTTGGTCGAGGCCTTGACAAATTGTTTCAGAATGTCTGGCAGTATACATTCCCTCATTATGAAAGTGGTTATTGATATTTCCTGTGATTTTTCATCTAGTCGAATATCCATGTGAGTAAGTAATGGAATTGTTTTATTTTACTTTTGCCATATTATGCTGAAGTTCAAGTTCAATAAGGCTTTTGTTTTAGTTATACATTGCCTTAAATGCTTATGTTTTCTTATAAAAGCTTCCGCAATATTGTTATCCTTACTGAGCATCTGAGCTCACCCCTTTCAATGTTTTAATATTTTCCAGGATGTGAAGAAGTATTTTATGAATGACCTGCAGGGGTAGTCAGAAAGGGATATGATTGTGGACTATGAAGACCATGTTATTGTAGTTTGTTTACTTTTTGATGTAATGAAAGACTTATGAATGTATCTAGTGTTTCCAAGGCAACTAAACTAATCGGTCATTCGAGACTTGATCTTTTGTGATCATGCCAATGTTACGAAGTAATGCACCGATCCTGGGTAGCTGGGGTCGGGGCGTTACAGTTGGTATCAGAGGTAGTTTAGTACTAACCTTGGAAGATAGATTTAGATAAACTCTGATTAGAGCACATAGCCCAAAGATAGACTTTGAGTATTAGTATAGGAAAACTTCCTAGAATTTTGTTATTGTAGAGATTTTGTGAGTTTTCCGAGCAATACATCCCTGTCTGGATATGAGCAAGTAGAGATGGCTCTGGCACAGATGTTCCTAGGGGTAAAACCCGAAAACACCGCATTGAGCTAGACTCGAACGGGAACTGGTGCACGACAACAGGCCTTGCTGCACTCTTGGTTACGACACTCCCGGGGGATATGCTTAGGATAATTCTCATTTTCTTTAGAAACCACTATGAAGGGTTATGAGTATATACTTTCTCAAAGGAAACATTTCTTTTTATAATTATGGATTATATCCATAAATAGTTCAATTTATGTTACGTATTTTATAAGTATGGAATTATGTATTTTGATTCATAAACTAATCTAGTTTATGCCATTGTATAGAAATGGCGCCCAGTAGAAGGAATGTGAACTCCAGTAGTACGTATGATCCAAAGAGTAAGAAGGGTCGTATCTTACACGGTATTAAGCCAACATTTCGAAGGGAAATAGTCTCCCATGTGTTCTCAACATATGAAGAAATAGTATCATGTGTTAATAAGATAATTAAAGAATTCTCTGAGTCCTATGGCTTTGAAGTGAAGCAAGAGACGAAAGGGATGGAAGAGAGAATGATGGATAAAGGGATTAGGGGAAAGAAGAATTTTCCAATATGTGGTAATTGTGGGAAGAAACATCATGGAACTTTCCTAAAGGGAATGAGAGTTTGTTATAAGTGTAGAGAAAAAGGACACAAAGTGTGTGACTGCAAGGGTAAGAAAATGGTTTCAAATGTACAATGCTTCTTCTGCAAGGATTGGGGACACTACGCAAACCAATGTCCAAATCATCAGAGTATGCCCCAAATGATGTTATTGGATAATAATCAAGTTATGATACTACCACAGATGAGGAGTAATGATTAGAGTTCTTATGTTGTTATTAAATAATTTTGTAATTTGAGTGTTGTATCAATGATGTACTGGTTATAATAATTATGGAGTATATAAGGATTGAACTGCAGTACTATTTCATCAAGGACTTCAGATTGTTTGGAACCATTAAATGTGACTCCACAGTAGGATTAAATTTTTGGAAAAAATATGGTTGAGAGAAATATAGAACATAATATGGTTCTGATACTGAGATTGTGATTTTGGAATAAGACGCGATTGATTTGGATAAATTATATTGGATATACTTAACTTACTTGAAACTGATTGATGTTTTGTATACATTTTTGGATAGAAGGAGTATATCTAGTATTCTATAAGGAATAAGGGATCATGGTAATTCAGTATGTTTAAAAAGAATACATGATGAAGGTATTCACATGTTGTTACGTGGGAAAAATGATCTTCATTATGTTCACCTTCCTTATAAAATTTGGACTGTGAGTTGGACAGAAGTATTTTGGATAACTATTAAGGTTGGAATGGATTAAGTTGATATTTGGATAGTATTGTTTAAGGTTAAAGAATTTCTGAAGATTATTTTTGGAATATTATAATACTATAGTTTTAGGAAAAGGACAACCAGCAGGGTGGGGAATAACTCGTCGCATCTGACAAAGCTGCAGGAATCGAACCCACAATCATAGTGCGACAGGCCTTTATTTCCTACCACTAGACTACAGGAAGTCCATGGTTATTACAAAATAATTTTACTAATCTAAATGGTATGAGTTATCATTTGGAACCTTATACAGTTAAGATAAGTATAATATTTTTGGGTTCTATTATCTTTTTGAGTGAAAGGTGAGTTGAAGGTTGAAACTCTAATTGTCAAGCATAAATATATATATACCTATCTGTTATTCAATGAATAAATTAATTCTTAAACTTTAGTAAAGGGATATTAAAACAAAAAATGTGTTATCCTAATACCTTATGTCTTGTTGAACTAATGATATTTTAAATCAACAAAGATTGAAGGCTTTGAGGCCCTCAATTTGACAGTTGATTGTGATTGATGATCTCAATCACTCCCTACGAATATTTACGTTTTTTTTCCAATTATATGTCTCTAATTGCCACCAATGTTCTCCTAATCGAGATAATAATTGGGTGGTGACTTTTTCATTTCCCTTTCCCTCTTATTAAGGCTAAATTTTATTAATCTTATTTCCGATGTGGGTTTTCCTCAAAGGTATTTTCTCTTTTCAACCTTTTATTTTCAAAGAAAAATTTCAAATTTCGAGGACGCAATTTATTGAAGGAGGGGAGAATGTAACACCCCGAGCTTCCACGATACGCTTCTCATTCAATAATGAAATAGCTTGTATTATATGCAACTTCGAGTTCTAAAACACTACGACTAATTAAAGTAGCCATTATGAATAGTAATAACCACTTTTTAAAATTATAGAAACTTTATATTTCAAAATGGACTTCATTTTTGGATTCGGAATATCGAAATTATCCTATGTTGAATTTTTGGTATTTTTCTGAGAACTTCTAATTTTTTATGAATAGTGAAAAATACTTAAAAACAACTTTTTTGAACAAAATAATTTATAGTGATAAATTATACTATTTAGTGGTTTTAAAGTATAATTAGAATATTTTTTTAACATTTTATCCAATGGTGGTCATTATAATTAATTTAACATTGAAATTGGACATAAACAATTGCCAATCTTTTGATATAAATTGTTTCTTAAAAACACGCTATTTGTTGTGACAGCGGGAATTAATTATAAAATTAATTAATGCAACTTATATGTTTAGAATTTTGTAAAATAGACATCATTTTTGAATTCGAAATATCAATTATAGCTTAGGGTGAAATTTTGGCATTGTTCTGAAAAACTTCAATTTTTGATGAATAGTGAAACCACTAAGTGGTAGTTAAATAACTGATTTTTCGTTTAAATGAAATATTACAACTTCTTTGATTTGATTTTCAAAAATCCGACATACATGGTTGTTATTAAGAAGTAAAATGTGGTTCAATGAGATTAAAATAATGTTTTGGTGAATAGTAACTTTTATGTTCTTAATCGCGATTAGAGGTAATTAGTGTAGTTTAAGGTAAAAACAATGTTTTAATAATATGATATGAGCTTGACACTTGTCCTACTCCTATTGTATGAGTCATGGCCGACCAAGACAACCCATGGGTCAACTTGGGGACCCCATGGAGCCACTGTGGTTGGAAAATGACATTAATATATATTTATTTAATGTTAAAATTAAATTGACACATACTTGAGTTGTTTTACTAAAACAGTTTTTAAGTGGGGTTACACAAGTCCAAATTTTGATTATAAATATTCATTAGAAAGCTAAAACGATTTCCTACATCATAGTTTTTTTTTATAATTTATAGACATTAAATAAAGTAAATTATTTATGAAATCATTATGATGCGGCGATGACCTCATTATTTATCGATTTAAATAAAATGAGAAGATAATGAAACATCCAAGGCTTACACTTGTCCAAAGCCTATTGGATGAAGAGATTTCGAACCCTTATCACCTTAGCCACGAATTATATAAGTGTGGGACCTTTATAATCTGAAAAGCATTGTGTAATAATGTAACATTTCAATCTTTCCAAAAGAGCCCCTCCTCTCCACTTATAAAAGGCCCCCACCTCTTCCACCATATTCACACTTCCAAGCCTTTTTGTTCGGCCAACCTCTGCCCAAATACTCTCCCAACTTCTCTCCCTTCATCCTAGAAGCTTTAATTTAATCAGAAAGCCATCCTAAGGATTCCTTTTGATCAAATCAAAAGGAAGAACCCGAAGAAGAGGTAACATTTTCATCACCCTCTTTCAAGTTTCTTTCTTCTTCCACTCCCTCTTTGTTTATTATTTCAAATCTAAAATTATAACTCCAGTATCTTCTATATACTGTGATGTTATTATAAATATGGAACAACCATATTCAGTATTCTACCCATCATTTGAATGACATGTCACCATACGTGCGTACGTACGGCTTACCGTCTCCACGTCGTGGTGTAATTGTTATTCAATATATTATTATTTAGATGGGTATAATAATGATATGTAATTAATGAAAATAATAAATATAACATGATAATGATTCTGTATATATGATATAATATCCAATTATATATTATTTTAATATCAAAATAATGATATTGTCGCTCGTGCGTACGTACGGACTACCGTCTCCACGAACGCGATGAGATTCAATCTCCGTCGTATCCATTCAAGTATAATTATCATTTGATGATTTAAAAATAATGTTTAAGGACATGATATCATTCTGGATATGAATAAGATACAACCTATCCATGAAAAACACGACTTACATAACAAAACATATAAAAGAAAACGAGTAAGTTAACACCCGAAACAACGATAAATCTAAGATATTGTTAACAAAGCAATGTTAAAAGATCATATATGATATCATATGAATGTATATGATTCTTGTATAATTTAATAACAATTATTTCACCATTATACAGGAGGTTAACCTACCCCAACCAAGGAAAAGTACATGGTAAGTGTTTACTTCACAACCTCTTCATTATCCAAGGTTGTTTATACATAATTATCTACTGGGACCTCGTTATCATCCACATCCATGTTTCTTAAAAATTTCTTTCAAAACATTTTTACTATTAAATGTAAAATGGGTTAAAGTCATTTATACCCTTATACGTTTTTAAAGGAATCTTACCTTCGTTTTCCAAACAATGTACTTTTTGACCTTTTTGACAAATTTAAGGTAAGAATGTTTTTTCTACTTATACTGCGGGTGCGGCTATTTTCCGCCATTATAACCTCGTCGAAGCTTCCCTAACAAGCTTATAAGAATATTTTCAAAGTAAATGTATTATTTTATAATTATGGGACTTTTAAATGATTTCAAAAAGGAGAGATATTTCTCTCAAATAGCTTTGATTTCATCCATGTCAACATCCTTTGATGGGTTTTAAGTTTAATTGAAATTGATTTATGATACAAAACTTCCATTGAACATTTTGTGAAATATTTGACTGTGGATGTGTTATTTTATACCATCCATAGTTTATGGAGAAATTGTTGACATTTCGTATGCTAGTTTTAATACGAATATTTATGTTATGTTTAAACCTATTCATATGAGGAATGTATTGGACTTAATATGTGACGGGTGGAGCCTGCTATAACTCCTCGATGCATCGGTAGGTCTCATGAGACAACTAGACCTGGAATTGGCCGAAGCCCTTTCCCAATTTGATTTATGGTTTTGGCCGAGTCCTTAATCATTTTAGATGTCTTGGCCGAGGCCTTGACAAAATGTTTCAGAATGTCTGGCATTATACATTCCCTCATTATGAAAGTGGTTATTGCTATTTCATGTGATTATTCGTCTAGTAGAATATCCATGTGAGTAAGTAATGGCATTGTTTTATTTTACTTTTGCCATATTATGCTGAAGTTCAAGTTCAATAAGGCTTTTGTTTTAGTTATACATTGCCTTAAATGCTTATGTTTTCTTATAAAAGCTTCCGCAATATTGTTATCCTTACTGAGCATTTGAGCTCACCCCTTTCAATGTTTTAATATTTTCCATGATGTGAAGAAGTATTTTATGAATGACCTGCAGGGGTAGTCAAAAAGGGATATGATTGTGGACTATAAAGACCATGTTACTGTAGTTTGTTTACTTTTTGATGTAATGAAAGACTTATGAATGTATCTAGTGTTTCCAAGGCTACTAAACTAATCAGTCATTCGAGACTTGATCTTTTGTGATCATGCTAATGTTACGAAGTAATGCACCGACTCTGGGTAGCTGGGGTCGGGGCGTTACAGTCATGATAACCGAGATAAATCAAAAATTTCATTTGGGAATATGATAAACATATGGATATAACAATATATATATATAGAATATAAACATACCATATAGGATTTAATCCCATTAATAGAATTATCAAAATCCAATAATTATAGAATACATTTTTTGTATAAATATATTGATAACAATGGATCTAGCATAGTAAGGTAGTTACCAAATTATAATACATTTCATTATTATCATTATTCAAGGATCACTCTGAAAACCAAAATTAAATTTTTGGAAACATCACATAGTAGACTAGGATTACTCAATAGTCACATACATAACATTCGTGAGATTAAAGTTTTTTCCTAATTCATTAATGGGACTTATCATTCTTTTCCCACCCATCTAAAAACAAAGGGTTATTATGATAACTATTCATGTACCATATATATTATATATTGAGATAAAAACATTACACATTTAATTTTAGAGATATACAATTATATTTTGACATATTAAAGAATATGTTTTTATATTAATAAGTGTGAAACATAGAATTTTTTTTTAATTTCTTCCAAACAATATTTATCTCAGATATAAATGGATATCCTAATTATTTAACAAAAATTCACCACAAACAATCATGAAAAATAACTTTTACATTTGAAAAAGGAAAAATCCTATTGTATCATGTGAACCATTCATTAATATTGACTTTGATGTATATATATTGTATAAAAAGTAATTATTCAAACATTACCTTCTATTATGTGATAATGATTTGGATTGTTTGATACCATTATTCCAATTTTCTAAGGGAAAAATAAATATTATGGGTAAATAATTAATCATTAATCATAAAAATAAAAATCATTTTTAATTTAAACCTTAAAATCGATGTGAAATCCTAAATGATTTTTACAATAAGTTTTTACATTCTCAAAAAAATAAATAGTATGATTCACTTTAGATTTTTCATTTAAAATGTTTTTACTAAAAATATTGAAAAATTTTCATTTGAAAATAATACCAAATAATATATCATTGAAATATAAATAATTCCATCCAATGTAATTGTGATATTCTAGATAAACCATTTGATCATTGAATGAAAACAAACCTTTTGATACTTTTTGAAAATAAATGTCTTGAAACCCCAAATAATAAAAAAGGTGTAATTAAAATTCTAATTGATAATAGATAAATGGAAATATTATAGTAACATTATTTAATATATTATATTCTCTTATAATATTTTAGTATAACATTTGAGGGGAGAGGAATACAAGGAAATGAGTGATAAAAAATCAATTAAGATAATGAGCATTGTCTTTAACATGGTTTCATTTTCCAAACCAAATAAAATTAATCAATATGGATGATTTGGAAAAAAATATAATCTCTCATGATATAAATATGGTATACGATATGTAATGAATGACATATCTCTATGATAAACATTTCAATTCATAAATGAAAAATGATATATGAAAACCCCATTTGTTGTATGAAAGATTGAAAGAAAATTTAAATAAATATTCAATATAAATGTAAGAGAACTTCTAAGATAAAATATTATTCGATTTAAGAAATTCATGGTGAATTAGTTACACCATACAATATAATATCGATTCATAATATCAAAACATGCATTAATGTAGGGTGGTGGAGATAGAAAACCAATATCAATTGAAAATATTTCTGTAACACACTATGAAATAATGTATAATAGACATTACTATGAGCATGTTTTTTTTGATATTTAATAAATATACATTAGGGTATTAATTAATATGATTAATATAATCATTACCACTACTGAAATAAAATAAAAATATTATTTATTTATTTAAATCAAATATTATCATTAATAATATTTTCATACCCAAACAAAATATTATTTTATTTCAATTTTGAATTAGGTGGTTAGACCGATCCAGACATGAATGTACCTTAATTAATAGACGATTATGAATATGAATGTGATTTATTTTGGAATAATAAAATTATTAAAGATTAGTATTAATATTATTTATATAATTTATCTTATTTAATAATATTATTATATTATTTAATAAAGAATAAAGAAACCAGTTGAAAATTGAGATATTATACTACATGGAATCATTTGTTAGAACCTTGTAAATTTAGTATTTTAAATTTTAAAATAATGAGATGTGAAGAAGAGGGATTATAATCTATATATTTCTGATAATAAAAATTTAATTTAATTTTTTATATTTAATCATTTAATTTACACATTTAATCATTTAATAGAGTCAGTGGTGAAAAGTGGACTTCATCTCTCTGTGGAGGTAGTAGTCCTTCAATCAAATGAATGCAAGTATCAATTTTTAAAATAGAAATGGGTAAAGGTAATTAATTTCAATTAACATTACATTATACAATTAAGTATATAATTAATAATTATTTCCTTAATTAATAATGAAAAAATTATAATATAAAAAATGATATATAAAGAAAATGATGTTAGAAAAAATGAGTTCACATGTTTCAAATCATTGCTTTTTTGTTGAAAATTCCTCAGAAATGGAGGTATTGTGATAATTTATTATGAATATAGACTACATGAAAATGAATAGGGTTATAAAGAAATAAAAATGGCCAAATTTTATTGTGTAAACCTAATTATTTATGTGATCTTTAATGTTTTTATTAGTGATGGGAATGATATTTTAACAATTATAACCACTTCATATAAAGGGAGAAAATGATAAATATGTAAAGTAACTAAAAAGGAAAATAATATAGTTTGGTATAATATAATGGATATAATACATTGAAAAAAATTTAAATGATTTTTGAAACATGTTTAATGAAAATTTATTCTCATAATTTTCATATTTATTATTTTGAGTTTTATTGTTGTTAGTAACTTATACAACAATAATTTATTATTAATTCCTAAAAATTAAACGATGCTTAATAAATAAATTATACCTAATAATTACAAATATTAAAACCATTATATATGTTATAATTTCTATTTGTATGATCAAAAAATAAGAATAGTGCATGTAATGAAAAAAACTATTATTTAGTGAAAGTACATTTTAAAAACCAAAATATATGTGTAGTGTAAATTTATATAGGTATTTGTTTATCAGGATATAAGTTTGTATATATTAAAATAAATCAAATTTTATATGGATTTAAAATAAAGATAAAATCATATTTTACTAAAATAATTATTTTGTTAATAGAATGACCAATAACATTTTTTTTGAAATACTATTTATGGCCCTAAAATCTTAATTCTAGGTTGTCTAAATTTAATATAGTATTTTAAAATTATATATATCTAATATTATAATGTGTATTTTACCAATTATAATGTATTATTAACTTGTAGTTCTTCCATAAAATTCCATAAATTTAATAGCTTTTTTAAAAACTACATATTTCCTTATTCTCCTAAAATTTGTTTTTGTATAAAAATACCATAGACTAATGGTAAAATAATCATATTATTGAAAGAATATGAAAAATTAATTTCCAAATTCAAATTATTGACTTCATTAAATGATCATTTAAATAAAATTATATTATGTGGAAGAAAACTATTTTTTATATGAAATCATTCTTTGGGTATATTAACTATACTTATAAAAATTATAGAAATAAAATCTTTCATACAAGAAAAGTTTATATATTATAAATTATAATTTAAAAATAAATTATTTTAAATACCTAGATATATGTCATTGTTGAGAAAATATTAAAAGATACATTTATTACATAATGTGGGTACAATTATTTATTCTCCCATACATAATGGATACATTACATTAGTCAATATCTATTTTATTAAATTGTGTCATTGTTCAATATGTTCTGATATTATGTGTAGATCATTTTATGAGAAAAAATATTTAAATTAGGGAAAATTAATTTGGAAATTTCAAGCTATTATATGCTCCCCATTACACAAATTTCTTCCGAACCATTTTAATTACATATTTTTTATGACAAAAACATAGGGTATACAAAGGAAAAACACTACATGATATTTTATTTCTTGTGATGCATCTTTATTAATATCATATGTTTAACTAATTAACCCATCGTTCCATTATTAAAATCATATAACTATTTATGGTTTTTTTCTCAAAACCATTTGTGCATAATATCCTAACATAATGGGAGTAATTTTTCAAATGGACTATGTAATCATCCTTGTAACAATATTTGATCATGGGTTTAATAATTGTTTTAAATGGGATTTTCTATCTTGAATATTATGAAATTCTCAATTTAAATATTTATATTAATTTCCTATTATCACATAAAATATGACAAATGGAATGATAACATGATTTAGAGGAATGAAATTCAAAAATATATATATTAATAATGAGTTAAAAAATGGGATATAAAAAATTTGAAACAATAGTTTTTAATTAATAAATCAACAAATTTCCATTTAGTTGATGATTTTACATTCTTAACAAACGTTCCTAGAGTAGAGATGTGTCTTAAATAAGATAAAAATTCAATACTCGCATTTCTGGTCCCGATGACCAAGGTTATTTAATCCCCTTGAATCTTCAAACATGATATTATAGTTTCAGTTATATATGAATTAACTTGTTCTCTTTACATTGATTTTGATGATGGCTATAATCCTTGTTAACCCTTACATTATAATTCTATCGTGGATAATTACCAATTTCCCCACATTAAACACATTAAACTATTAGTGGATCCTTGAATAAAATATTTTTGCATTAATTATGTTCAGTGATATATAAATTTTTTCTTATAAATTTATTTCTCTACACCATATTTTAATATAGATAAAACATACTAAAGTTTCATAATGGGATTCACCATGGATACTCCAATAAATTTTTTTATATGAAGAATATTGTATATTATTTCTTTCATCATAATTTTCACCGAAATAACCAAGAGACTATATCATTAACTTAATTATTATTTTGGTATGTAAACAATGTAAAAAATAGTGTTAATATTCATTGATATCATGTATGGAATAATATTAACATTTATCACTAAATATATATTCCCATTAATTTCTTCATGATGAAAATATCTACATTTTCAATGGAATTTGTTGTCAACTTGGTTCCTTATTGATTCAACCAATAAAAAACCAAAAGAGTTTCACGTGATGAAGGTATAATTAAATTGAAAATATAATTATCATAAATTATCACATGAAAACTCAACAATAAAATATACTACACTTAAAAAATTTAAAATTAGTTTTTAGTTCATAATAAACAAATTTTTGGTATATCATTCTTTATTTTGGATAGGGGATCTCATACTTCATACCCAAATTATAATATATAACAAATGATTCATAATTTCTTGAAAGGAGAATATGATTAACTAAATTATATCCATATGGAGTTTCCTAAAATGTGTTATCTTCGGATTCATTTATTAACACTATGAGACAATAGATAAAATACCCACCAAAAAAATTTAGGATTATTACCTTGGGACTTATATACAAGATACATCAAAAAATTATTGTTAAAAAGGGATTTTATTCATAGGGTAACAACAAAAAAATATTTTTTAAAAATATTATTATGTTACCATATACTTATACATATTCCAATGGTGTTCTCTAAATATTTTTCATCTTAATAACCATAAGAATATGAGATTTACTCTAAAACATTTTATAGAAACCCCAATATTTGACACATGGAAATATAATATTTAACACATTAAATTATATAGTTAATATACCTTTAGAATTTTATGGGATAGAGTATTTGGATGAATTAAGAAAACCAATGATCTTTAACATATATAAACAGATTTATTTATTAAATAATTGACATATTTTATTATATTGTGAAACTGATAATTACGAATCATTCTTTAACATTGCAAAAATAAATTCTATAAATGATATAATATAAACATAACACATTAATTACACTTTATCATTATGTGGGAAAATTGATTAAGAAGATGTGGGGAGATAAAAAAATTATAAATAAAATGAATATGTGACAATAATCAAAGATCATTAGAAACCATAATATAAGCATATGGGTTGGATAATATAAAAAAGGATCATGGAAATAATTTAGCATAATATAATTGATATCAAACAATATCATAATCAAAATTTTCTAACAACAACATAATTC
This sequence comes from Viscum album, assembly GCA_963277665.1. Lineage (NCBI taxonomy): Eukaryota > Viridiplantae > Streptophyta > Magnoliopsida > Santalales > Viscaceae > Viscum > Viscum album. The sequence goes on from OY728159.1 coordinate 1,873,810,199, forward strand.
ATAAAAACATTAGAATTTGTCATGGTTCACCCACAACACCATAATCCCATAATTAAAATAGTATAATAGTGGATTAAGTTTACAAAATAATACTAAAAAAAATTTCTCATTTTGTAAAAAGCTTTAAAATTAATTATAATGCTATATAATCTCATACCCACCAGTCATATAATATGACATGCTTTGGCTAATTGAAAAATCATGAAAATTGTATACGGTAATATTATAAAATTTTCTAATATATTAGAGGGTAAATAAATTTCGTTCTACCTTGTAATATAGTATTTTGTACAAGAATATGTTAAAACATATAAAAAACTAGTTATAATTTCATCAGAGTAATATTAACTCATAAATGAAATGGGATTCAATATTATTTCAAAATAAATGATTAAAAAATCCAATTAAAAAGGTTGGATGGTTTGGAAAGAACATATGCCTCTTTAAAAAAGAAATATATGAGGATTTTAACATATATATTGAAAACCCATCCAAGATTAATGATTATAATAGTACCATATAATATGAGACCAATATTTTCATTTTATGATACCATGAGTTCAATCCCATAATAGATATATATAAATAGTGGTAAATCATGATAAATGAAAATGTAGAAGGTAGTAATATTTTTAATTAAAATTATATTAGATATATAACAAAAAATTATATTTTTTTATATCATTTTCATAAAATAATATATTATGGTTAACATTAAAAAATCATTAAAAAATATAGAAATTAAAAATCTGAATTTTTTTGGAAATTAATATTAAATAATAATCTAATAAAAATTCTTAATTTAAACCAATAGAAATGTGTTTTAGAAAGTAAGACATTTTATTATGGATGGATGGGAAACATGTTGAATTTGTTTTCAAAATATATTTTATGGAAACTCACATCATAAAACTATTTAGTCAAAATTCAATTTTAAAATAGGTAAGGATAAATATATTTGTCAATAGAGAGAATATATAATAGGGTCTTAAAATATGTTAGGATAACATAAGTGGCATGAGGAAAAAAACATACATGTAAAATAAACCATCATTTAATATGATGTAAATTGTTCTGATCATATTTTAAATGTGAGAATAGTGTGTATTTATAAATAAGGAATAATTTTATAATAATTCATCTCCCATTATATAAATATTGGATTCCATATTAATATAAATAAAAATATTTAAGAGAATCATTATAAATAGAAATATATGAATAATTTATGAAGAACCAATTATATTTTAGTGAAGATATAAATGATAATAGAAATTAATTATTAGAATTAATGGAAGTAATACATACAAGATAAAAAATAATTTAAGACATTATAAGTTAACAGTTAGCTGTTTCCGGATAGTAGTATCCAACGCATTCACTATGGCGCACACATACTTCTGATTCGAAAGACGTGCATATGTGTTGCCCCACATTACCACTTTCCAAAGGAGGGTGACATCTGTTATCTGTTTAGGAATGTTTCCTCTTGTATTGAAAACGGATGATGGGATGTCGTTTCATCCTTCCGTGGATTCCTCGTTAGAACTCGTCACCTCGTTCGGGTCTCCCTCATAGATTTAGATGTTGATTGTGAAAATCATATTGGTTCCCTGTCTTCATAGACCCCCGTTAATTACACTACATCAGTTTGGATATGTCATGGGGTTTGGTAAGGGCAGCAACCTTTGGTCGGGGTAGTAGTCACATTGGACATCACTGAGTGTCTGGACGGTGGATCCCTAGTGCGTCTAGGTTTTTCCCTTATGATAGGGCTTATCATGGGTGTAGAATCCTTTGAAATCCCATGTAGAATTCTGGGAATTATATGTCATAGGCTAGTATCTAATATTTTCCTCATCATCCCATATTTGACATACGGTATTCCATGACATTAACGTCTAACAGAGATGGATCCGACTAATTCGAAAACAAACTATAGTTGATCAGATGGGTGAAACTCCGAGAGGGAACACTAAGGCTGGGACTAACACCTAGGTAGTTAGTCGGTTTCCATTAGGAGTAGTGAAGAGTTGAATGTCATTATTTGAAAAGGATGTGGTGGCCTGGGTAAGAATCAAGATGGATGTGGATTGCTGAGAATTGATAGGGAATGAGATGGAGCCGACGTGAGGGAGACAGTAATGATGGACTTGAAACTCGAATAGACTTCCTACATATATTAATGGTAGGGAATCAATATCTTCATAGTTTGGTGAAGTTATGAGATGCCAAATGAGGGAAACCATATGGATGGGACCTGAAGGAAGTGGAACCTCGGGGTTAGGATACGACCTTACTAAAACACATAGGCTCAATGGAAAACCAAGGATGAGACATCGGTGATGGGCATTAACCTAAGGGAGGCTTCCTACATACCTTTCTTAGGCAAGGATCCATGTCCACTTTGTATGAAATGGTGGAAACCAATGTAATGGGCGGCGGGACTAGTAGGTGCTGGGCTTGACCCTTAGGGAAGCATCCTAGGTAACTTTCCTTAGAAAGGGTCAAATTCCACGTAGTTCTGGATGGGGGTATAGGATCGGGGTGTCTGTATATGAAAAAAATGATGCTATAATGGGGATTATTTGTGGTCAGCAGCCCGATTCGGTCTAACACCAGGGTGCAGATCACGTATGTGGGTCCCAACAATCGGACGATATCAGATTGTTGTCGAATTAAGTGTACAACAACATACTGATGCATAGGTATTTTGATAAATTACAACTAATTGGGGATGACAACAGCATACCATCGATTGGGGTATAATGGATTATAACTGATTGGGGTTCCAACGTCTTACCACTGGTTAGGGTTGATGACCTCATACCGCTGGTTGGGGAACATAATGTTTTACCACTGGTTGGGGAAAACAATGACTTACTGTTGTTCAGGGAATATAATGACTTCCCACTGGTTAGGTATTACAATGTCTTACAACTGGTTAGGGCTGGACCTCATGGATACATCCTATGTATCTTTCTTGGGAGGAAATGATCAAATCCCACATAGTTCAGGAGAGGTGTTGGTGAACCTACATGAATGGGGGTTGGGACCAATATGGGCTGAGCATGAACCATAGGGAGGGTTCTTACATACCCTTCAAGGAAATGATCAAAGTCCAAAATTTTCGGGATGGTTTTGTGAACCTACGTAAAGGAGGTTGGGACTGTTGGGTGTTGGGATTGATGCTCTGGAAGGCTTCCAACACACCTTTCCTTAGATAAAATCAATGTCCATATTGTTTGGGATGGTTTGGGGCTTATACTCTAGGGTGGCCCGAAGATGATGTCTTGTTCAATGATTACACTACGCCTACATGAGTAATTGTCGTTGTGAGAAACACGAGACTGTAAAGACCAGATGATCATGTCGTGAATGGTGGCTCTGTGAGATGTGAAGTGGGGCTTAGACAAGGTTAGCAGTTGAGGGAGATGGAGATTGGGACTTACTCTAGGATGGAGGCTCGATGGTGAAAAATCCCAGAGGTAGAGGGATGGGATTATGAAAGTCCTATTTCGCATCTCCCCCCTAGTTTTTGGCACTGAAGAAGATAGGAGGAAAATAGATGCGACCTCATACAAGAAAGTATATGGTCTTAAACCAAGGTGGTCTTCCTCCCATGCGGTCAGGTGCCACTTCGTAAAAGATGTTCTCATTACACGTGACGAAGATCTCACTCCAGTGGTGATGATCAATCATAGTGTACGTCTGTGATGGGGTTCCACATGTAGATTACACCCGTTGAGGTAACATTTTATCGTCATGTGCTGAGGATGATGTTTCTTGACAGTTTAACATCATACTGCTCGAATGAGGGGGGTCTAATTTTCACCCCTAGGACATACAAATCTCTTACCCACTCACGCTTGGTGAAGGGAAGGAATCCACAATTCTATTGAATAGGGGTGTTGTTGAGTGATCCATTGAGGGTCCCATGTTAGCATGTCTCTGCGAAGAAGAAATAGCAATTAACATGCCATGGAGCCACAAAGGAGTGGAAATGGTAGATGGGTCTTAAACGTGGAATATTCCTTTGCGCTGTTATGGAGTAGTGATGGTGGATGGGGTTTACACATAGATGATTCCCGTAATGTCTTCCTTATATCTGGCCATCAGGGCATCCCAATATTCTTGTGGGTTGAGGCATATAATCGAGGTCTACACTTATGCACTATTGCACAAAGAGGTATAACACCAAGGGTGTTGGAATTATTTCAAATGAAGGGAGATAAAAAGTATAAATCATATGCATGTCATTTGGAATGTGGTGAGGGTGGCATGATGATTGATGGTAACTATTGATCATGTTAAAAAAACAACATCCATATCGAATTATCCTAAAATGGGGAAAAAATTGGGGCCGACTATTGACCATGTTCGAAACACAAGAATTGAATCGAAGTGTCCTCCTATGTCATCCTGGGCGTTGGCCCATGATGGTTGGTGAGTAGAGGCCACATGGGGCTAGGGCGTTTAGGGGACCCTTCAGACATAAAGGAGGATGAAGATCCGAGTGAAAGATACATAGAGCATGAGGAGGAGTGATGGAATGTTTTAATGAAATCCAATGTTCTAGGAATTATGCCAATGTAATCATGGCATTAGGTATCTTATGATTGTCACATAATCCATCTCATAATTGGATCAAGATACATTCTATTATTGGATGATAGGGCATTCAACTATTTATAGTCATGTAGAGAGGAGTGTTGGCATTTTATGCTTGGAGCATAAGGCATCTCTTGTTTGAAGAAGAGGCATCCTATGATTTTCACATAGGGTGTACTAGAAATTATAGTCTTTTTGAGAGGACTTTTAGAATGTTATTCTATTTTTATAAGTAATATCTTATTTGGAGTATGATCCATCCTGTATTTGTCATATAGGGTATTCTACAGTTTATAGTCATGTAGATATGACATTGGCATCCTATGCTAGGTTCCTAATGCATCGCTTATATAGTGTAAGAGGAATCCTATAATTTTTGTATAGGGTATAATACAATTTATAGTAATGAAGATAATACTATTAGGCATAAGGCGCCATGAAATGGCTATTTTTGGTATTAAACAAGAGTGTCCATTTCTAGTGGACCCTGGCATAGGAGATAGGTGATAGGGTTTGGAAGTGTTGCTTGATGAATGTTCAAATCAAGTTACTAGGAGAATTGATGATGAGAATATCAACTCATGACATGGGAAATTAAACAAGAAGAATACATCAACACATGGTGTTTCCCAGGGTGAGAATGTGTATCTCAAATCATGGAATTCCAAAGGTGGAAGGTGGGTCTTCATAAGGGCGCAAAGAAAAATTGTGACTTCCCGGCTGGAAAAGTTCATGGGGTAACTCTCCATTTTTCATGGGGTCACTGATAGAAGTAAAAGGACCGACTTGGCACTGATCCCAAGTAGGGTTATGGGGGTACATCCCCCACGGTACGGACCAGTAGGTGCAGACCTGGATACTTTTGTGTGAAAAATGCACAATATGTAGGATAGGTTGCACGCATGATTACACTGGGTGGCACAGGTGAAGGAAGTATTGGAAACCAGGGCATAGTTGCGTGCAATATTGGATGTTTTGGGCATAATAGGGACGCTTTTCATGAAATATGTATAGGTTTCGTGCAATAATAAAGGTTGGGGTGCAATAGGGTATTATTTCACACTATAGGGAAGGATGTCGATTAATAGGGATGGATTTCGTGCAATAGGGTCGATGTTCGCGCAATTGTACAGGTGAAGCACTAGTCCAAACATAAATGGGAACAATGGCATTGTTGATTGAAATATTTGTGTCTTTGGTGCATTTATGTGATAAAATTATGCTCTACATGCAAGAAGGGTGGTATTGCGTGTATGTCCAGAAAATGAGGACTTATTCACATTTTAGTGGTAGCCGTCCACCTAGTGGTGTTTGGTAGAATGGTGGTGCAATTTTATTTATAAGAAAAACGATGCACATAAAATTTTATTCCACATTTTCATTAAAATATATTTTTTATGCAAGGTCACATTTTTTCACTGAAGATTCCATTTTTTTGTGCAAGATTCTATTTTTTGTGTAAATATATACTTTTCACCAAAACCGTCATGGAAGGACATTTCCCGTAGCCTGAATTGAAATGACCATAAATCCTAAAATATAACTCCATCTGTGCTCCACATCAATTCAAATTGATGCTTTCAAAAAGAGCTATGCTCCGAGATCATGTTGCACAACATTCAGTGAATTTCACTGACGCATTTTCTGGTGTCACCAATAACATTGTCTATATTTTATATTATATGAAAACATTTATTTTTTAGATATTTCTAGGTATAGTATATTCTTCTTCATATATTCTATAATTAAATAATTTCATTCTATAATATTAATGGTTATGATCTCAAAAGATAAAATCAGTATGACCATTTTGTAGTTATTTTTAATGAATAGATGTATGTGTCTTTATTAAAGAGTTGAATATAAAATTTAATATTAATTAAAAATAATTAATCATTAATTAATCATTTTTATCATATATTATAATTTGGTTTTAATATTTATATATTATATTATTTGATAACATTTTTCACAAAGGTGGTTAGACTGATCCAAACATGAATATAGAGTAATTAATGGATGATTATTATATTGAAAGTTGTTTTATATAGAATAATATCATTATAATATAATATTAATATTATTAGTTATATAATTTTAATTTAGTGATTTTTATTTTAATATGGTTTAATAAATTATAAGGTAACAAGATGGAAAAAATACCTTGCTGTCTGGAGACAGTTTTCCAAACACTATCGATATATATTTTAATTGTAATAACGTAAAGAGGGAAAGAATATAGATTATGATTTTTCTCATAATAGTCATTATTTCATTACATTATCAACATTTATATCTAAATTTCACACTTACAATCACTGAATATATTTTGTGGTGGAAAATGAATTCTATCGCATCATGGAGGAGGTAGTTTGCACAACACACAAATGAACATATCATTTTATTTGTAAAAGAAAAGAATAAAAGTGTATAATAGTATTTTGATTAACATAATAATAATTTTTTATAAAAAAAAAATATTTCATTCGTAATTAATTATGAAAATATTGTTTAAAAACTATGATAGAAGGTAAAAGATGTTTAGAAATGTACTACTCAAATGCATTGTTTTTCATTTGATATAGTATTAATTAGTGAAAAAATTCATAAATAAATTTTATGTATACAAAGGCATAATTAATATATAATGTATTATATATTAATTTAAATGGATTTATTAAAGGTAAAATCAGATTTATTATTGTGATACTATATTGGTGGTAATAAGATTTTTTTAAAATGGCATGAATACCCTTTTTTTAATTATAACCACATAATCTAAATTGATCACATGTTAAATATGATAAAAGTTCTCAAAAAATATATAATAACGGTGTGGGGGTTGTAATATGGTCTATAATAAGTAAAATATTTCTTTTAACATAATATTCATTCATGTTTTTAATTCCTTATGTCTTTTAATTTTTTTTATAATTGTAAACTCATTATTATGTATGAAATATAAATTTATTCCCGAAAAGTATAATTTAACTTATTATATAATTTTAAAATAATAAAATATTAAATTTTAATATATAAATTTTCTATTTTTATGGAAATGAATTCTAATATTTGTGTATGTAATGCGTAAAACCCAATTTTTTTTAAAAAAGTACATTTTATGATGTTAGTTAATTTTTGGCTAATATTATACCAGTATATTATTTTAACAATATATATTGGATTATTATAAAAATAATAAATTGTAATTTAATTTCAAATAATGCAGATTTTTACAAAACATGTATTTAATTAAAAAAGAGACCAAAACTAACGTTTATTTAAAAATATTACTAACATAGAAAATATTATAATAATTTGTTTTATAAATTCAACACTGTATATTTAAAACATTATTGTTAGTTAATAATTACACATTTTACTAATTAATAGGTTTTATATACTTTTGGGTCATTATTGTAATGTCATAAATTTTATAATTTTGGTAAAAAAATGTATTTTACACTATTGAACAAAAAATTCAACTTTTTATGAAAATCCAAAATATTTATTAGAAAATAAATTTAAAAATATGATTCAAAAGTATATTTTTTCCAAATTCATATTATAAAATTAAAAATTTTAACATTTTAACTAAATCCTAATGTATTAAAGAAGATGTATTTTAAGGGGAAATCATTATTATCTATATCAAATATTTTTCTAATATTATTCCTTAAAAATATCATACATGGAAAATATAAATTTATAAAAATAATTAAAATGTGTTCAATTATATTATTAACAATATTGAAGAACTAGTTTAATGAATATGAAGGTGAAACATTATTTCATAATGTGGAAAAACAATTAGTACCTATTTTTTAATTACTATCGCACTACATTCTATATATATTTTGTTAAACTGGGATGTGCTATGTTATGGTTTTGTGTTATTTGGGGAAAAAATATTGGAAAAATAAATTTTAAGGCGAAATATATTCTAAAATGTATGGGTGCTTTAATTTTCCCCAAATTCAAAATCGTATCCCCAAAAATGTAATTACTTACCACTAAATGAAAACATAAGGGTATCTAAAATATAAAACATAGCTTCAAGTGATATATCCATTTATGATTTATACATACTATATTTAGTTTGAATAGTGATCTAATTTCTCCTTTATTACATGAATATAACCATAATTGAGTTTTTCTCTATTAATTTACGCCAAATTGCCTAAGAGAATTGGATTTCATTTTTATAAGAAGTATATAATCTATTTTATACGAATTAGTGATTTAGGGATGATTTATGTTTTTAAAAGTGTTAATATATCTTTGAAAAAATCATGGAATCTATACTGAGATACCAAATCGATTCCTAATATCGAAATAGATTTTACTATAAGACCAATTTTTTTAATAAGAATCACATTTCGATAAATATCTACTAGATATGAGCTATATACACATGATCCAATAGTTATTCCACTATTTATTGTTATTAATTAGCCAATATCAACTCATTGATTTGATTATTGGGTGCATTTAATATACATTATGTGTGTGAAGAAGTGGGTTGAATAACATAAAAAAACCATCATATTTCTTGAGTCGATGATTAGTGTTTTGAGTCCACATCAATTATGTAACATACCTTAGTTGTTTCAATTATTCATGCATTACCGTAATCCTTTGGTCTTGGAATTTACATATTACTATCCTCATTGTTTGGCCTTTCTTTAAATAATTCCACTAGATAGTGAACAATTTCCCCACATATAAGGCATTGATCTCTTAGTGGTACCTCATCGAGTACTCATTTTCATTTCACCATGTAAAATATTTTCGCAATTTATCTCATTAATTTATATCTCAAGTTCATCCTTTACCATCAGTAAATAATATTTCAGTATATTTGAGATATTCATTTGGTGATTGTTTCAATATTTTTGATATGATGTAAATTTATCATTCCTTCCTTCATCATATTTTCCCTAAAAAAATCCTTGATAATATAGCCTTCTCCTCTTTGTTTTTGTTTAGGATTTCAACTATGTTTGGGTTTTTAATCATAATTCATGAAAGTTATATTTGCATATCATATAGTTTAACACTATATAAAATCTTCTATCAGGTATCTAATTTTTAAAAATCCTTTATTGACCATTGTTTACATTGTTAACATGGTTCCATCATGAATTAACAGTAACTACAACTAAATTAATATAACATGAGTTATGAATTATAAACATCATAATATAATTTTTATTATCAATATTATTTAAATCATAATCTAAATTCTAAAGACATCAAAAACATGAAAATATCATTCAATTAAATATAAATTTTCTATAGTTCAATATTAAATTATTTAGGTTAGCATCTCAATGATATATTATTCTAATTAAATAAAATAATAAATTATTTGTGATTTCTTATGAAGTGGATTAATTTTACTATACAATACAACATATGGCCCTTTCTTGATTTGGCCTCCTACACTATGTCAAAATTGAGTTAATACACAATACAACATTTTTATGGTTATTTCCCAAAGGTAAAACTATTCCGGAGACTATATCCACGTGTACTATCTAGACTAGGATCTTATTACTAGGAGAACCATTCAATATATACTTTACCAAATGTTTTGGATGTCATCCAATTCTTATACTGATTATTAATAATATCTTTAATTTTCTCCCATACTCATATTAAAAAAATACTAAACCATGCCTATAATAACAACTATAGTGACCCAATAAATAAATAAATTATATTACATAATTTTAAACATAAAATAAATAAATTAATAATAAGTAAGAATAAAACATTATTGTGTATACCGTATAAATAAAAAAATCATTAAAGAAAGAATAAATATTTATTAAACAATGAATATTATTTTCAAATACTAATAACATGCTAAACCATAGTCAGTCTTCAAAATCTCTTAAATATTTTCTATAGAAAATAATTCTCTAAACAATACACACATATAAATTTCATTCATTACCCAAGGAAATGGAAAAATAAGAATGGTTGAGCACAAATTCTCATTAATAGTAATAATAAGTGATAGTGGTCAGAGATCATAAGTGATCATAATATAATCATAGAATTATATGAATTTAAACATGGATTGTAAACATAAAATATTTAATCCATATGTAATAAAACATGGATTGGAATATAATAATCCTAGATCAAGGATTTAAAATATACAATATAATGTCTAAGGATATTAGAATTATAATATTATTACCATAACATAATACCGGAAAACGTTAACATAATTAAAGGACTACTCCTAATATGATCATCACATACTGTGAAATGTCCCATAATAGATTAGGTTTTCTCCCAAACACCATACATAAAATCTCATAAGATAAAAATTTCTACGTAGTGAATTATATTGATTTATTACTATAGTCCCACCTGTTACATAACATAATGTGCCTCAGCTAACTTCTGATGCTCAATATTGTATTTCTCATTAGATGAGAACATTACCTGATGAATTAGTGGGATATATAATTCCAGGCTCAACTATGATATCATGTTTTTGTACATGCATAAGTATTTCACATAGAATAAAAATAAATATATAATTTTATAGATGAAAGATAAACATAAAAAATGTTTTCAAGATTATTTACAACAATCATGTCTATAAATAATGAATATAAATAAGTTGGATGGTTGAAAATTACCATATCACTTGTTAATAGAATAATATAAGAAGGATGATGAAAAATATGGGAAAACACCCTTTAAAAAATTATTAAATTGGTTCCCTAGAATATAAAATCATGATTGTAATTTTTTTGATACCATGAGTTCAATCCCATAATTAATAAATATACATTTTGGGAAATTTAGTAACTACAAATCCGTATTTGTTAAATACTATAGATAATAAAATTTAATATATACTAGATGTCATAAATGATTTTTAGAAAATATTCATTACATTGTTATTAAAGTCAATATTAATTATTAAATTAAAAAATACATTACAAAATTCTTAACTAAAAAAATTAAAATTTTAAATTAAAAATTAATATCCTATGATAGATCAATAAAAATAAGGTTATTGTATTCAAATGAAATATGGTCGGGAATATATAATATTTGATCATAGAAAAAAAATTGATTTTCTAAAGAAACACATTGGCTAAAAACCAACATCACAATGTATAATAATATTAATTATTTTTGAAAATAAGAAAATTTATATACTATATTCATATGGTTTAATATATAACAGGGTCTTAAAATACATTATAATAACATTAACAGAAATAAAAAAACATTAACATTATTGATAAAACTTTATTTAGAAGGTTGCGGTTTTTTCATAACATGATTGATTTTTCAAGAAGATATAGAATTAAAAAACTGATTATTTGAATAATAATTAATATCCCAATATATAAATAGTGTATACCATATAAAATTAAATAAATACTTCAAGGAGAAATGTTGTGACATAAAAATCATATTGGGTTATGAAAATACACCAATATTTTTTGGAAGATACCAATAACAATTGAAAGAAAAGAATGTAATGAATATAATTTAATTTTATAATATAAAAAATTATTTTGGTTATTATATGTATGTGGAATGTAATTACACTATAAATTATACTTATATGAGAGTTTTTTTGAGATCATTAAATATGAATTAAACGATGGACATGTTTTTGTGATTATTAATGAATTGATGTCGGGGTATTCCTTATTGATTTTAATATGAAATATATGACAATAGAACCAAAAATAAGGTAATTGTTTATTTATTTATATTAAATATTATCTTTAATTATGGGTTTTTATGCATCTTGAAAATTATTTTATACTAATTTTCCAATAGGGGTCAGACTCACCAAAATATAAACATACCTAATGGATGATTATGATTATAGTAGTTTTATATTATGGAATTGAATTTTTTTATAGAAGAATATTGACTTTATTTAGATACATTTTCGGTATTAAAAGATTTTTTTTTGTTTTTTAAAGAGTAATTAAAAACTACATTAAAATGAGATATATTAATTTGTGGAGGCTATAGTAATCCCAACATAGAATTAATATCTATATTTCCTACATAATAAGTTGGAAAGAAGATGGCTTATAATTTTATTAATCGTAATCATTACCACATTAAAATTATTATATTAATTAATCAATTTCACATAGATGATCTGCGATGAGGGGAAGTAATGATTAATTTAGCTCATCTGTTCTTGGAGGTGGTAGTACAAAATAAATGATTTAGTTTTTTTAATATATAATTCGAAAGGTGGTTCATTGTTTTCTAGGATTAGAATATATTTAATATAGATTGTATGATCAAAGAAATATGCTACGATGTAAATAGTTACAATAGGAGAGGGAGAATTGTAGTTTTTCAAAAATAATTTAAAATAATTAAGATAAATGAACACATAAAAATCATTAAATATTTTGTCAGACTATTCCCTCAATCTTGTTAATAATGTCGCAGAAAAAGATCTCATCTATAATGAAATTATATAATAGTAATATTCATAATAACTATGGATCTGATTATCAGAGTATTTTTATTATTATATTTAGGATAATACTGATTAGACTAACACAATAATGTTTTATCATAATCAAATTAATAAATAGAACGCGAACAATATAGAATGATTAATATGATGATCAACTTTTGATTAAATGAATCACAATAAAACACATGAAAAAACAAGAAATATTAATAAATATTAAAAATTTATTACAATATATTTTAAAGATAACTCTTCTTACCATAAATGAAATGTAGTTAATAACATTGACTAAAGGTATCCAATATTTCATTCGTAGAGAAAAATCAATATTTCATTACTCGTAAATACCATGATAAGACAATAGGAATGGTCATATCTTCCTATCCATAGAAGCCCTTGAGATGATGATAGGATCAATATTACAATCCCTATATTCCCTAAAAATGTTGGATCCTATTTTTTTCACTATCCCTATAATCCATCAATGGATATTTTGATCAAACATCATTTACCATTTCAAAAAGTTCTTATGAATAAAAATTAACAATGATTCCTTAGAACAAAAAATCAAAAGAAATTACACATACTACAAAAAGCCCTTTATATAGAGACATATTTTAGGGGGAATTTAATCATATAGATCCAATGAATTCAAATGAAATGGTAATATAGTCGATCATCCAATAGCTATATAATGGTCATATTTTCATGTTTGTTGCAATGACATATGAAAACTACCACATAAATTCTCAAAATGATCTAGCATAAATCAATGGCCAAAATTCTATTTATTTTCACCACTACCATGTTAAATTTTATCCATACATTAAATACATGGATTTTGTATTTTGATTATAAAAATCTGTCAGCCTGATCGTATTCATTAGCAATGTCAATATAACAATCATAATGATTTTGGTTTTGATTTTATTAATACCAGTATTTGTTAGATAATCACATCTTATTTCGTATCAAAGACATGACTATAGTCTAAATTTATTTCTTAATCAATGTGATTATAGTTTTTTGAACACAAATGGATAAATTTGAAAAAATACATATGTCCCACTTTCGGAAAATATAATTCTCATCATAATTTATATAAGAATAACCCCCACTCAAACTCCAAGTGTCAGAATATTTTACCCCATTCTTTCATTACGATTTCTAATACTATTTATATATAAATTCTTAATTATGATCATAAATGTATTCTTCATTCTACAATCTAGTTCTATATGTCTATCATTCTTACATTTTTATCAAGGGTCTTCATCATTATTACCACTTTTAACCATATGAATATTTTTATAACAATATTAAAAATCTTTCATTTCCAATATATTTCACATTATTCTAGAATTATTTTTAAAGTCATTCTGAGTTTGTTCAGAAGTTATATAATCAGATTGAAAAAAAAACAATGTTCTTCGTCAAATATTAAACATCATTTTTAGGATATTGTACTTTACAAGGGAATATAGACATTGTAACAGTTGAAATACAATCATTTTTTTATTTTATTTTTCACAGCATGTCATTTGGGACTACACTTATACTATATAATGATACTAATGAGATCAACAAAATTAAGATTATTTAACTTTGTTGTATGGTACCAACAATCTATATTTGATTCCCATTTCTTGGGAATAATTTGTATTATCTAGGATCACAATGTTAAGGACTTTCTCTCGAATTGATTGGAAAATTTTTAGGATTTTCATAAAATTACAGTTTTTCAATGATTTTGATTCTCCATTAATAAATTAGTGGGATTATAATTTGATCTTATAATATCCCCCTTAGCTATTAATTCATTTAATGTTTCAAAATTTTGTGCATAAACATTTCTCGATGTATTTTTAGAAACATCAATAGATGATATTTGACTATTTACGAATCATGTCATAGAACATAAAAAAGTATTCTTAAATATCTAATTTTACTGAAATTCCTATTATTCTCGATGGGTAATAGAAGAAAATTTCTTCTGAGAAATTTTATAATCTCTAGTTGATATACAAAAATTATCAAATAGAGAATTTATAACAAAAGTGTTTATCCTATCTTTGCAATACTCATAATTCGAACCACCAAAGATAGGTGGACTCTTTGGATTGAAGTTTTCTATTAAACCAACATTGATTCATAGTATCCTTAAAAATACCATTATTATTTTCCACAAATACATGTTAGTGTATAACAACTATTATAGATAGAATATTTATATAAAAAATAATATTCATGATTTCATTGAGAAATTAAAAAACCTCAAAAAATTTATGAGCAGTGGATTCATACTCTGCAATCAATTTTAGGATCTCTATATCTCTAATATGGTTTTTAGGATTATAAGAATACACTTATATAAAAATAGGTACTATAAGTGGTGATTTATAGATTTTAATACATAGTTTAAAATAATTGAACTAAATAAATTTATTTTTGATACATGACCCTTATACAGATTAATAATGATAAATAATAAGAACCTATATAAAGTATGATTAAATCAGTGTTGACAATTGCATCACTAGGCATCTGATGACCACATAATAGTTTTTATCATAATTATTATGGTATTGGTTAAACAAAAAATAGTTTCTAATTATAATAATTTTAATATTAATATGTCAATCAAAGTAGAAATTTGAATATTATTATCAACATATAATTACATGTAGTTTAATAAAAAACATGAAAAAAACAACTAATTTAATGAATTAGTTAAAATAACTAACAAGCTATTAAAACGATAACACTTTTAGACATAAAAGAGATCTTATTTAACAACCATGAAAAAAGGTTTCCCTTATTATATTTTTATAGTAAATTATATCTTTCCATACTCAGAATGGAATCTTTATGCGGATCATAGTGGATCTCTCTTCTTATCGATGTAATTCCTTAAAACGATGATCAAATCGATCTTATTGTCTTGAAGATCCCTCGGTCTAATGGATCAGATGATCCATATTCCAATACATAGAATCACTCAATCATTGTGATGATCATATGTGAGTTACAATTAAAAATGTTTTTAAGGAGAAAACCTAATAAGGTTTCGGTAAAATAAAAACACACAAAAACAAAATTAAATTTACTATGTATGAGTTGTTCATACTGTGAAATTATTGAGAGTGTATATAGTCAACCATATCAAAACTATTCAATTCAACCAGGATTTATATCAGATCTCTTGATGATCATATAATGGTTTTATAATCAATCTTGTTACAATATCCATGGAATGTTAGTTCTTGACTTCTTATAACAATCTAGCATAACATAAGGTCTGAAATAGTATTTTTTAATTCCATTTAAGTGTTAAACATTTTCCTTACATTTGGAATAAGTATTTTTGTATTCTGATTATACAAATAATTTAGTCCAATGTAATTCCTTAAAAAATTAAATAGGATAATCATTATGAGTGTGATGCTGATTGTATTGGTATTCGTAACATTCTGGTTTTCAAGAGATTGACTATATGAACGACATGAAGGAAATTCTGATTTTTCATATACACACTCATTTTTTAAATCATAATGATGATATTAAATTTTCAAATTATTATTATTCTATATATTTTTCTATCTAAGGTAAAATTTAATTTTTTCCAAAAAATCATACTAAAACGCTTGGGACATAAAAATTTATTCAAATGATTTAAAAATTGATTATATGATCACCAAAACAAAAGTAATGATTAAAATAAGATGTAGAACATATGACATAAAAATTTTAAACCTTATATAATAACTATAAGTATATATACAAGAATTTCATTACATGGTAATGAATGAATTATAATTTAAAAACATTAAAAGGAAGAGAAAGAGGTTAGAAACAATGTTTAATAATCTTGACATATTTTCATTTTCCATGGAGGATTCCTCAATAGATGAATTATTTAAATTCACTATTACCATAGTTTATCGGAAAATAAATAATACTATTGAATATCTAGAATTGAAATATTTTTATTTGGAATTAAAATTCTTTTACTGTATTTTATTGGAAGGCGAGTGCCACTATTTATAAGGGGAGAGAATGGATTTTTTGTAATTACAACAAATTATCATAAATTTATCACCTCTTAATCATGTCAAGAGGCATGAAAAATGAACAATAATTTAGTATGAGATGATATATAGATAATAATAACACAAAAATTCATTCAAAAAATATTTTTAAAATATTTCTAATTCATTTATTTTTAGTTTTTTCACCATTAATTTTTTTAATTTGGTATCTACTTTTTACTTAAGTAATTGTTATTTAATATAAATAATTAAATTTAAATTATTATATAGTTTCTTAATAATTATTAAAAACATTAATATATTTTATTAAATATAATTCTTATGTATAATAAAATCAATTCTAATATTAGTGATTATTAAATGTAAAAACATGTTTTTAGAAAAGGGACATTTATTTGACTAAAATTTATGTATAGGGTAAAATAATAAATTTCACTGATTTCCATTATTTGGATATTTTTAATAAAAAATTAACTGATATTCTGATTTCAAAGCATTAAAAAAATTAAAAAGTTATATACATAATAAAATTGACCTAAAGTAGTTTTTATTGAAAAATATTACATATGTTTATAAAATGTTAATCCTATGTTTTATAAATTAAAAAATAAATTAAAATTTCTTTTTTTACTTATAAAATAAGAAATTACCCAGATAAATGGTATTATAATCTTTTAAATAATTATAAAAAATAATAATTTTCTTATAATTGAAAAAAACAATATATATCACAATTACAATAAAAATTAAATTATATTAGAAAATTCCAAAAAATAGTCTTAATATAATTTTATCATGATAATTTAAAACAAATTATTTTATTCCTATTAACATTTTCTGATTCATAAATTGATCATTTAAATAAATTAATAAGTTAACGGTAAAAAATATTTTTATATGTAATCATTTTTTATGTGTATTAACTATTATTATAAAACTACAGAAAAAAATATATCATAGTTGAACATTAACATTTTTGGAAATTAAATATTGTTTATAAGAGGATTTCATGTGTTTCTTTGTTTCCCTAGTTAGAATAGTTTTAAAATGGATATTTTTTTTAATAAGATGGTTGCATCTATTTTGGCTCACTTATTTAATGGAAACAAAATTTTTTTCCATAACTATTTTATTAAAACATTTAATTTTCTGTTAAGGTTTTGTGTTGTTTGTTGGGAAATCCATCAGACACAATATTTATTTTATGAAAAATGTAATAAAAAATATATGGGTGTTAAAATTATTCCTTCAACAATGTGATCATTTTCAAGGAAAACACCACATCAGGAAAAAGAATCATTGTGCTGTGATGGATTATAAAAGAAATATCCCATAGTATCTTCATAATGATAAAAATGCCTTAAATTATGCGTCGAAAAGATGACATTTTTCAATCCATATATAAAATTTTGTATGTATGTCTTCCTTAGAAAAAACACAATTTAGTGCTAAATATAATATAGCTGAAGAATTAACATGAAAATATAAATGAATTTATCATTTACCTGTTTTTGATTTAATCATTTATGATAATGATTTATTTCTTATCTCATGCACACAATTTTATTTTCTTGTTCATAAAGATGGGTAGTAAAAAAATGGTATCTATCATATTCTTATCAACCATTGATAAATATCAAAAATAAAGGATGTTTCATTTTCAAAAAGGGGATATATCTTGATTAGTTATAATGAACAAAGTATCACCTAATGGGATCAATAATACTTTAACAATTAGTTCTCGAATGATAAGTCCCTGTTTCATAAAAAAATTAAAAAACAATTATAGGCTCTAACCATATCTATAAGATAAATGTAATTATTTCCTACTAGAAAAACACTCCCTAGATTCTCATATATTGTTTTGGCCATTTTTTTAATGATGTAAATTTGTATCCATCATATGGGTACATGAATCAATTAGGGGAAGTCGTACAAGTCGATTTTTTAGGGAGTAATCATTACAGTATTCGAGCGCCTTCATTATAGTTACCAATGATGTACCTAGTTTTAATAATATAAGATGTGTTCCCAAATAAATTTTGGTGTACCTACGCCCATAGTGGAGGATATACTACCCTATCATCATGAGAGTATCTAATAATGTTGATAAAGGACCAACACCCTAGTTAGAATGGGTGGACATACTCATGTAGATTAGAGGACTCAATCTACAATCATTAGAGATTTTATTATACACATTCAGTATACAAGAGATTGATTCCATATCAATGATAATGTAAAGAAGTTATTACGTAACCATATATAGAAAATCTAGGACACAAATCTTTTTAAGCCCAAACCTATAAGGGAATGCTTAAAATGACAAAAAATCCAAGATATCGGTACTGATGTGATCATTGTATCATTTTTGGGGTTATTCATTGAAAAATATCTATATGGTGGTCTAGTATAAGTATAAGATAACATTAAACTAAATATCCCTTTATTTTGGGAGGCCTGAATATTTATTTTTTTATAGAAGGTATATACTATGATTCCAAAGAGAAAAACACCCTGAAAGGGTCAACATTGGTGCTATATATTGAATTCACTATAATTTAAATTATATATCATTGAGATGAAAACACAAGAGATACAATATGATTATTGACTATACATAATCATATGATAGGTTTCATAAGAAAATGAAATGTTTATTACAGTTATAGAAACCCATTTGTCTAAAAAAGAAATAATCATTGAATAAAAAAAATAAAAATAACATTAATAAAATATGTGTACCCAAGTAAAATATAAACCATATTCATATGGTCTCATTAAAAACTATCCATAAGATATTGATATTAGTATTTTACCCATTCTTCTCGTACACAAGACATTATAACACACATACTATATAAGATGACCATTGATTTGTCAGAAGGACCATTAAAATCATCTCTATGTGACAAATAAATACTAGGGTGAAGAGGTATTTGAATATAAAATATACGGATCATAATCATATAATAGTAACTATCAAATAATTGATATTAAATAAATTCTTTCAATTAAAAATATTTTTCATCCGTTATGAATGATATGAATCTTCAATTATGTTACATTGAATGAGATTTGATTAATTATTTATTTTCATTAACATTTCAATAATAATAATAATAATATTTTTATCATTTCAAAAATGAAACATCCCAATTATTTATAACTAATATGAAACATTTCAAAAAAATTATTATTAACCTCTAAAACTCATTATCATATATATTATAAACTACATACATATTATATGATTTGAAAAATGTATCAAATTATTCATATTACTCCATTATATTATATGGGAAATGAGTCCCATTAATAAATTATATTATGATATAAATGAATCAACATATATAATTAAATTATTTTACTGTATATATAACACTATACCATGTGAAAAGTGCATTAAATACTCTCTTGATTTTATAAATTATTAGAGTCCTTTTATATGGGAGGCATCAGGCATTGAATCCTTTTACGGGTCTCGTATATATAAAAACTATATATATACCTCATTATTATTTCTATAATTATTTCTACTGAAACTCATGATTCTCAATATTCTAAAATCATTCCTTAAGATACAGAATGCTCTCATTTAACATAACACGATGCAACAAACCCCATGTCTAATAGTAAGGTTTAGTGTCCCACCCCAAATGTGTCTTCAATATTACATGGGATAATGAGTAGTATCAAGACGTTATATGTACATGGGATTCCGTAGCCTAATAGAACTAAATTTAAAATACACATCTTGATAAAAAATATAAATAGAAAAATAATCATATTATATCCCAACAATAGAAAAAAATGAATGATACAAAAGCCAATAAATAATAATAAAACATGTAAGTCTCAATATGTAATGGTTAATAAAAGATAAAAAATATATAAGAGAATATCTACATAAAATAAGAGAAAATATTCATAATTGATTACTATAACTCTCATGTGAGATTAATTTTTATTAGTTACTACTAATCAAAATGAAGAATTATCTCCTCTAACATCATTTCCTTCCAGATCATTATAGAATTTAATAATATCTATATAAAAGAAAATACATGTTGGTTGAATTCTCATGTAGGATGGATTATATATATATTAAGTACTACATAAGAAACCATCAATGTAAAGACATATAAATTTGTATAAAAATAATGGGGTATGAAAAGAAATCAGGATATGAAACAAGGATATTGTTACATCCCTATCCTAGAAGCCGCTAAACTGGTGCCCCGAGATGGGTCACCGCATGACCTCAAGAGTGCATCCATGTACGGAAGAAGTTTTTAACTAGTAGCGAGGTTTTAATTGAACTTGTAGGGAGACCATAGCATATTCACCGGAGTAATAAATAGTATAATAGAATATAAAAAGAGAAAACAATAGTAAACAACCAATAACATGAATAAATATCCAACTTCTAAACTGGGTACAACCATATCAAATAGTAAAGATGTTATTTAATTCCATAGTGTGAAGTTATCAAAAAACTAAATGAAATAAAAATAGGGGAATACATAAAATGTTTTGGACACCATGTCTGGAACAACATCAGTGTATTTCCCTTGACCAACTCAACTCCCTATAATAGGGCCCTTTCCATTGCCCTGACCAGCAACCGTGAAATCTACTAGGTACCCAACGGTGGCTGGAGCTATGTCTGTGTATAACACATTAGACAACACCAATGATGACTAAAAATATATTCAATCAATTATATAGACTATTCAAGTGACAAATAATTACATATAAACGATAATAATTCTATAATCCATTCCATAATGTATTCATTTAAGTTGTGCTACCAAGTATACTTGGTTCACTACATAATCATCTTGTGGTCTTGTTCACCCTATTTACTATGTTCAATGGATTAGGCATGATCAATTTTTTAACCGTATATAAGGATACAGCCTTTTCCATATCACTATGAATCATATCATGATAACCACATTATCCTCACCTCAAAGCCTCAATCAAGGTGGAATGTAACGGTTTGGGGAATTGAACATTGTCCCCTTCCCTAGCCTATGCATTTAGATGGTGGATCATAGATCCTCATTCAAACTTGACACATGGACATAGAACCACTGGTCTATACCCCAAACTACCAATCCTTGTGCATATGTTTAATTATCGATCTCAACAAACAACAACATTACAACAAGCATATCCAATATCATTAGAAACATCACAACAATATAAATTAATAAGAAATTAGCCTTCTTCCATAATCCATTAACACATTCATTATTTATAAACCATAATTATTTATACCCATTTCCCATTTTTCATTCGTATCTCTCTAAACATAATCAAGTATTAACATAATCACTAAAAAAATTCTCATTGATCCAATTTAACGCATTTAGATGCCAATAGTACAATCCCTTAGTTTTTAACCACATCAGACAGAACTAAAAACAATACAGCCTAAAACATTACATAACCAAATTAACATATTCTCTAAGGCTCAACAACACTATGAATAAAATTAAAACCTTTTATTTCATTTATCCCCTTAGTGTGGGATGGAGAACCACATGGGTGGCCCTAAAAATTGTTAGAACATCCTCCATGCATCCCACATAGATCATTGGGGGGGGGTTATTTAGTAATCTCAACACTCAATATACCACATATTACAAATATCATCAAGGAAAAATAAATATGAGAACATGAATAAAACCCTACATGCACGAATCAAAATCTAAATTATGGGATACAACTAGTAGACCACCTACCTCAAATCTGTTGGTGAACAAATTATTAATCGAGGCCTAAGATCCTAATGTAAACCCCCATTAAATATTTATACTAAATATCACTGATAAAATATGGGTTTTATATCTTTGTAGAGAGATGTATAGGAAATGGAAACCCTAAAACAAAAAGAGATGTAATAACGTGATTAGCCTTACCCAGTTCTTCATTATGCGGCTCATGTCACTCCAACGGGCCTATGATTGAAGGAGAAACACCCTTGAGAGTTCTTAGTTACTATTTATCATCACTGGGTTTGAATAAGGAATAAGTAGGGGAAATCCCATGTAGGTATAAGAATTACGATAATGGTATTTCTCTAATTTTATGAAAAATATTACGCCACCGTGTTTACCTGGATGATTTTTTATACCATGCGAAAACCATACAGATTCTATTGTCTGAAAACAACCCCCTGTCATGGTTACCTACGATTTCCACATGGTGATCTTAACTATGTGATAACCAAGCACATTCCATTATCCAAGGCTACAAGGTAACCAGCGATGATTCACACAGTTTTCCATAACCATGCGAAAACTATGCAACATGCCCAAAAACTCCCTTTTCATCCACTTTCTCATCCCATAGCCCTATAAAAACCCTAAAACATCCCATGAACTTTTGGAAACACTTAATTATCCGAAAATAAGGGACTTAAACTGAAACATAAATAAAAACATGCCTTCATGGAAATTTGTGATCTTACAACCTCACTATCTTGTTACAGGTCATCCTCGAGTCGCTCTTCCTGAGCATCATTGACCTTTTGAAGAACTGATATTGGGCCACTAGACCCACATACCTAATTCTTGATCCCAATTTTATTATTTATTGTTTCCATGTTTCTATAGAATATGAACTAAAGGAACAACCATTCTCACCACGTAATTAGCGAACATAAGAAAATCATTTCTCAAACACTACATGAATGAGGCTGATTACAATCGAGACACTACCCTTGGGAACCCCACCACAGTATTAGAGAACATGGGTATCTAACTAACATGGTTACAAAACACACACATTACACCATCTAAAAATATCCCAATATCACTACTCACATGGCTACATTAATCCTCTTACTACACCTTTATCAAGAACAATTCGTTATTTCTTATCCAATATTATATTTCCCTTTTTAACAATTGTACAATTTCATTACTACCGTTTTTATCATTTTTATGAAATCAAATACATCCTACTCTCCATGTCCCACACGTCCTCCCATGTGTGTGTTCCAAATATGATGCATGTCACATATATACATAGGATCCTAAGATGCTGAATGAATTAACAACCTCATTCCAATCCATACGTGAAAAAAATAACACAAACTAACACATCACACCACATGTACATCACCTAATGTTGAAAAATCATCAAATGTAACAGCACACAACAAAAGAAACAATTCCCACCCACAGTGATGTGGATTTTCCCCATACATTGGTTTTCTACTCCCATGAATGTGCGCATTTCTAAGGCCCAAAACTGTCCAAATCTCATGTCTATATTCCCCAAATAGTATGAAGAGAAAATAAATCCTATGATACAACCTTGTAACATACTCGACCCGAAATCCACTAAATCGGTGCCCTGAGCCAGGTCTTCACATGGCATAAAGAATGTCTCCCTATATGTGAGAGGTTGCTGACTAGCATCAATGATCTAATAAGTCACATGATGGGAATATACTATCTTGATGAGAGAAATCCAAAAAATAACACAATATAAATAGAGTTAAAAATTTTAAAAAACCAATAACCTTCATAAATAACCAACTCCCAAACTGGGTACAACCATATCCAACAGTAACTATGTTATGACATGCTATAGTGCAAAGTGAACAAAACCTAAAAAGAAAGACAAATAGCAGAATTACAAAGAGGTTCTGGACACCATGTCTTAATCCTCATCCATGTATGTCCAATGTCCAACTCAACTCCATAGCTTATGGCATTTTCCATTAACCTGACCTACAAATATGAAATCTGATTGGGTACCCAACAGTACCGTAATTAGGGTGTTAGTACAACTCAGTAGGCCACCTCTAATAGTTTCTACAAAAATATCTACTTAATTAAATATTTCATTTATGTTATAAATGGTTGAATATTAAGGGAAAATAGACCAATAAGGCATTCTTGGATTTATTTATTTTAGTAGTGATACCATTTAAACTAGGGTCTCTACTTAAGAATATCGTTGTCTAGTTCACCCTATTTATTGTGTTTAATTGATTATGCATGATCAATGATATTAAGAAGTATATGGATAAATCTAGTCATATATAAGTAGGAATAAAATCATAATTAAAACATTACACTCAACTCAAATCCTTATTCAGGGTGGAATGCAACCATTAGGGGAATTGAACTCAGTCCCCTTACACAACTCATTCATTTAGAGGTTGGATCTTAAATCCTCTGTCAAACATCACCAATGGGTATAGAACCTCATGTATATACCCCACTCTACCATGACATGGGAAAATTATTATTTATCAATCTCCATAAAAAACCACATTATAACCAATCATAGCCAATGTCATTGGAAATATCACAGTAATATCAATAAATGGAAAATTAAAATAATACCAAAATCCAATAACACATTCATCCTTTATAAAAAAATAAATTTTCTACATTTACCATTTTCCATGCATATCTCACTTAGAATATTCTAATATTAACATAATGAAATAAAATATTTTCATTAATACCATTTAACCCATTTATATTATAACCAATCAATACCCAATATTTTAACCACATAAAACAAAAATAAACATAATCCACCCCAAATCCTTACATAATCCAATTAACACCATTTATAAGGCTTTACTAAAATATTATTCAACTTCATACATTATATTTCCATTAGATTTATTAGGAGGGTTGGTTCTCCCCATGGGTGGCCCTAAAAGTAGTCATGTCATCCTCCATGCATCCCGTGGGGATCATGAGGGGTTTATTTGGTCATTTAGACACTCAATATACACCATATTTCTAATGAAACCAATAAAACATCATTATTAGAATAATAATAAAACCCCACATGTAGAAATAAAAATATAAACTATGTGATATAAGTATTTGAAAACCTACCTCAAATCCATTGGTGAACACACTCTTAATCAATGCCCTAGATCCTGATATAAATCCCTTCGAAGCATCACCCTAAAACTCACAAAAAACAGATGTCTTTTGAGCTTCAAATTGAGATGGAGAAGAAATTAAAACCCTAAACCAAAAAAAGGAAGTGATTAGAAGATTATCCTTACTATGATCGTCAAACCGCTATAGACGGATCTCGAATGGGCCTAAGATTTAAGGAGAAACACCCTTGGGAGTTGTTGGACACATTGGCTTGTCAATTGGGTTGATGGAGGAAGAAGGATGAGAAATTGTGAGTTAGTATAGGAATTATGATAATTAAATTTTTGAAAATTTCCAAAAAATATGTTGACACATGGTTACCTTGGATCCCCACATGGTATGATTAATGGTGCGACAACTGTGTGCAAGCCTCAATCTAAGGCTTCATGGTTAGTAAGGATAATCCACATGGTTTTTTCCTAACCATGAAAAAACTCTGAAACATGCCCAGAAACTAATTTTTCTTCCACTATCTCATTTTATCCCCCATAACACCCCCCAAAACATCACATGAACATGGTGAAATACTTACTGGAGAAAAAATAAGGAACTTAAACAGAAAATTATACAAAAATACCATAAGGGAAATATGAGATCTTACATATATATAGTCTAAAAATGTATGATTGTATAAATTTTTATATACCAACACTAGAATGATCATATTAAAAAGAAAAAAAAGATACATCATTCTTCATAAGACCCATGTTATACAAAAAAATTAAAATTATGAACACCATCAAATCCATCCAAATTAAGAGGTGAAAATAAACTCAATAATCTCTTAAATCATCTTAATAAGAACCATGAAACCAATCCCACCTAATATATGGAAAAAGTAAATTACTCTATACCAACCATTGATAATTAAATAGTAAAGAACATCTAAATGAAATGAGGAAAACATAACCCTAATACATTAAATTATTTCTTCAGTTAATTGACAGAAATATACCTTACAACTGAGATACACCTATTACGAAAATAAATCAACATTAAAATAAAATTTTGTTTCAAAAAAATGTGTGTTAGATGACTAGATGTATAAATTCATAATTATATACATAACATACCACTCACCTATATGTCTTATTATAACACCTCAATTTGAGAAAATCACATTGAATAACGGAATACAGTGGAGGATCTTCAGCACATTATGGTGTTTCTTATTGTTCGAGACAGTGTCGACCTCAATGTTATGGGAGATAGTATAAAAATCAATATTTCTATCAAGGATGTTTCCCATCCTATTATAATTAATTAAAGTATAAATAAAATAGAATCACATAAATAACACAAATAAAACATTATAAATGAAGAAATAATGTAATAATATTCCTTATATGAAATTAAGGATCATATACAAATGGATTGGTAACTAGAACATTGGAATAGTAGTATGACACTTATGGATACTAAACCAACCATTAGTATAGTAATATAACCTATTAAATTTTAAATACTATTTATCCATATTATAAATTAATATATGATATAATTATATCATTGAATAAGTAAGTAAATGTTTTAAAAATGATAAATTATGTGTTTGTATTTTTATTAAACATAAATATACAATTCTTAATTCTTAATTAATATAATGATTTAAATAAATTTCAATTAATAAAATATTCATATAAAAATATTTTTTTATCTTATTATTAAAATATATATTTTATGAGACCTTAATTAATTTCACAATGTGTTACAAAATCAGTTATCATTTAAATATTGTAATTATTCAAATAAATTATGATTTTATTTAAAATTTAATTTCTCAGACATAGGAAATTTATTTCATAAAATTAAGTTAATTTTTTTAATTCTATATTATTATAAATGGACTGAATAAATTTTTTTATAAATTTTTCTAAAATTTATTAATTTTTAATTAATTGAGATATATAGTAATTTACGTTATAAAATTAATACATGAATTATTGAGTCTTGGATTGTGTTTGGATTCTATAAGAAAAATTGGTTTGAACACACATACACTATTGAAATTACTTATTACTAAAAATCCACACTATTCATAATATTGATCCAAAATAATAATCAAATTCGTAAAATATTCAAAAAAACATCCCTCTCCTCTACTAAAAATATTATCCATCAACACCTATTATCATCACACCTATTAAGGAATTAATATTGATTAATTTTTACCAATAACACTTCCCAAGTATCTTCACCATATCTTGGTGGATCTTGGATCCAAAAAATATAAAAACCAGTTTCCTAGAGGTTCTCATAGAGAGGAATTCTACATGTACAATCCTCATTCGTTTTCTTTATTTTAAATTCACTATATTTTCATATATTATATGCTCCTCATATATTCTAAAAAAAACAAAAATAACTCCAATATCATATATTTTCTGTAATTTTATTATTTTATTGGTAAATCCACCATCATTTATCTTCTCCTCTTTATTTGAATTTAAAAATGAAAATATACTTCATGTGGTGTTCATTTATCACCTTCGAGGATGATAAGTTTTAATTTTATGTTACTACCATCAAATATGGGCAAAAACAATTATAATGGTTTTATCATATTGTGAAAAAATTATGAACAATTTCTTTTTTGAAACTAAATTTTATACACAATAATAAATAATAAAACAAAACTAGATTTTATTGATCGAAAAAATCACCAAAATAATTTAAAAAATTATTACTATTTTCATATCTAATGATTCATTGTCAACCCAACTTGTCAAATGAATTATATAACCATTTAATATTTTTTATTTTCATTAATAAATTATAATTGGGATTCTTTATATCTATTTCAATTTGAAAATATAATTAATTCACTTGTACAAGTGAACTAATCATTAAAAAAAAGGAATGAAACACTACAAAATGGTGAAATTGTAACTTATAACCTAACAAAAGATACATAAATGAGCAAAATAAAATTAAAATACCTAAAATAAATGAAGATAAGTTTGTTAATTTATTAATTAATGTATTTAATGCTATTATTAATCACATTGAGATAACGTTAAAATCAAATTCAGACATATGGTATGGGACTCATTCCTAGACTCAATTTTTTCCTTCTAGTTATGCATTATCTCTCATTAAACTAATTTAAATCTTTAATATTTTAAGATTATTATTATAAAATATTTTTATATTTTCCATACTCATGTATATAAATTAGTAGATCCTTATTTAATAATTAAATAAATTTTTTTAAAATGTTCTCTTCACAAATCTTTTAGATCAAAGACTGATTAAAAGGAACTTTTGGATTTTTGACATATTTTTAAATTCCATGAAATATTATTTTAATCCAATATTATTTTTATAAAATATATCATTTTATCATGCGGAAATATCTAAGTTCATTTTTTGTATTACGAAAACAAATATTCCATTTCCTATTTAAATTCTCTTTATTATTTACAATAAAATGAAGTATAATGTTTCATTTGTAAAATAACACAAACACTATTTTCATGGGTTTTCACATTATTTGGAAATCACTTATCATGATCTATTTGTATATAACATTAAGAATATTCATGTATGAATTAATTTGATTCTTTTTTTGGAAACGGTTTTGATAATCCCTTTTGATATGCCTTATGACAGGACTATGATTCCTAATTCATTCCAAGATTAACTCTTATCAATGATTATAAATGTGGCATGAATATTCATTAACATGATTTGACTGTCAAATCCATATTAAAATTCAATGAATTGGTTACTTTTTATTATCATGAGACTTCATGTTGGGATAGGGAGTGAACTTGATACCTTTATGAGACTTTGTACCCCATGTGACATGGTCTTGGCTGTTCGCCAGAACTAATGCTTACGTCATGTTGTGTACCATTTTTGCATTCCAATGAATACATGATTACACATCCCCATGATCTACATGTTATTGTTTCATATTTTTATTCATGATACCTGCCTATTTATACCATCATTTTATGCCTTATAACCCATTATATTTTCATTATTCTTATGTTCAAACCCATACTGGGGTTTTTAACTCATCCCAATTATTCATATTTCTCTCAGGTTATCCAATATAGATATAGAATCTCAATTGAAGATATCATCTCTTCATTCACGATAAAAATATTTTTTTATTCTATTTCCATGTTTTTTGTTTTTTGTACCTAATAATCCAACGAGAGTAGACATTATGATATGTTGAGTGTTATATCATTTTTATGGGTAGCTTGATCAGTGGTTGATACTAATCAATAGAATAATTCTAAGGAGTAAATTGATACCATGGAGTAGTAAGATTTCAATATTATATATTTTAGTAAATATTTTCTCTGAATCCATTGTATTATGGTGGTGAGGGAGATACTTGGAATGATGTAAAGGAAGATGATTCTATCAGTTCATATGAAGGAAACTTCACATATCTTGCAGAATATAATTATAACATTTTAAGGAAAACTAAAATCAATAAGGATAAATTATTTGTTGTAATGCAACATAGTCTATGAAAATCATTTTAGATTCTCTATGTTGAATGTAATAAGGATATTTTATTTTGATCCCTTATGGTGGAAAAGGAGATTATAGACTATTAGTGGTCTTGTGGGCCCATTTACAAATATAGGAAAAATATTGTTAATATGGGAAGATAGATAGATAAATCGCATGATGGAATGAATACCCAAAATCCCACATGTCAAATGTGTTTTTATAAGAATATTGGAATCTTTTTAAGTGGAACTAAGAGAGACTTACAATGTGAATGTGTGGGACACATGGATAATGATTATGAAAGGGATATAGAGAATAAAATTAATTTGGGAGAAGAAAAGAAGCATCAAATCAACACTCAAAATAATGTGAATGGATTCAATTGAAAAAAAAATGGTAATTATGAAAGTAATTTCCCTAAGACAAGGTTTTTTGGAGCCAATCAACAACAACAAAATCCATGGAAACAAGGTAAGAAATATACTATCACTACTACTGAGGTGGAACCCGAAAATGATGTGGTCACATGTATTATATTTATTTATTCAAGAATATTTAACATACTATTTGATTATAGCTCCATTTATTCATTTAAATATTTAATTATTAGTTGTATTATTCAAACCCCACCTATAAAGGTAGAGGTTGAGTTATTTATGGGTATAAAAATTGTGAAATTATTTAATAAAAAGTATATAACTCCTTTCTTGTTAATTTGTTTTGTTTGAATATCCTTGAAACACTTTTCTGAAATCCATTTGAATATTTTTATTCTATTTTTGGAATTTAATGACTACAATTACACAAATACAACATAAACTTTCAGGAAAGGGGATCACTATTTAAATCTCTATCTATCCGCAAATTTTGTACCAGTGTAAGGAGGAGGATGAATATCCATCAAAATAATTTTCTCAGTTATGATTATTATTTCCTTTTGAAACATTTATATTCCTCAAATTACTAAGAAAAAAAGTTGATCATGATCGAATAAATTCTTATTGTGAAGGACAACACCAATGTGTTCCTTAACGAATTACCAATTCTTACTCCTAACTGATACGTTGATTTACCAATTGAACATACATTTGGTTATTTACTTGTATCAAATAAACCATATATAATGGCCACTATTGAGCTATAATAACTGAAGAGGCAACTATAAGATATTCTTGAAAAAGGATTTATACACCTGAGTGCTTCACCAAGGGGTGTGCTGATCCTCTTAATAAAAAATATTGATTGATCAATGAACCTCTACATTGATTATCATGATCAATAAAATCAAGACAAATAAGATTTATCCCCTTCCATAAATAGATGTTTTTTTATCTACTGAATGGGTCCATGTATTTCTAAATGGTGGACCTTTAGTCGGGATATCACCAACTAATGGTGAAGAAAAATGATATTCGCAAGAATTAATTTATAATGAGGTATGAAAAATATATTTTAATAGTGATTCCCAAAACACACACTAATTCTCTATCAATATTCATCGATTTAATGAATATAGTATTTATAGATTACCTTGAAAATTTTGTGGTAGTTTTTCATGATGATATTCTGATATACATCTTGATCATGGTACAACAAGAGGAGAATTTGAATAATGTGTTGATGACATTGTTAGATGATAAAAAATATGAAATGTAAAGTTAATGTGAGTTCGGGATGGGGAATGAATCGTTCCAAGGTTATTTTATCTATAGAAAAGGAATTTATGTGGACCCTTTCTATACAATACAAATTGATGAGTGGCCCATGCAATCATATGAAACTAAGATCCGTAGTTTAATTTAACTATTTGGGTAGTATTGATTATTTTTTTAGGAACATATCGTGATTTAAAAGCTAATAAAAAAAGATGATATCAAAGGGAATGATGTTATTCTAGAGTAATGAATATGAAAACTACATTAAAGAGTTGAAAATTAGGCTTATCACTACACCATTTCAAACACTACAGACATATGGGGTATTATTTGTGGTGTTGATAAATGATACAAATAATAGATTAGGTTGTTTACTGATGAAGAATTTTAATGTGATAGCATACACCAAAATTCAACAGAAAATTCAACAGAAAAATTATCTCATGCATGATTTAGAGTTGGCAGCAGTGATCATTGCATTGAAAATCTAGAGGCATTATATCTATGTAGAGAAGTGAGATATATATCTTTATCAAAATATCCTCAAATATATATTCACACAAAACTATCTTAATTTGAAAATGTGAAGATGGTTAAATCTCATCAATTATTACAACTGTTCAATCCACGACTATCCTATTAAAGCATATAATATCGTGAATTCTCTAGTATAAAGGGTCATTCAACATTGGCAATGATGATAATTTATAAGGATCCAATCTTCTTATATTTCCAAAGGATAGAAATGGGAATACAAAAGTAAAGAACATTATTAATAATTTCTCAAATGATAGTGCATCTATCCCTCATTAAAAAATAAAGGGTTGCCAATGATATGATTCGAATATTTAGAATATGGTTGATTCTATGAGAAAGGGTAAATCCTCAGAGTTCATAATCGGTGAGGAGGGAGATGAAATATTTGGGTCATGAAAATGTGTATCATCTAATCTAGAGATACTGAAAGTGATTTTGAGGGATGCACATAACACAACCTTTCCAATTCAACAAGAGAGAAAAGAAATATATCAGGATCTATGAGATAACTATTGTTGGGGAAATATAAACAAGGAAATCATTGAATAGGCATCAAACTACCTGGTGTATCAAAAAATAATTTCAGAAATGATTCTTTTAAAGTGATGATAAAATCATTACCCATACCAATTTGAATGTGGGTAAACATCACCATTGAATTTTTCATTGGACATCTGAATACATATAGAAAAAAAATCATTTATATGTTTTTATAGATGTTCTCACAATTAAATATCAAGTTATCTCAATTTAGGAGTACATATTTATAAATAAACATGCACGGTTATTCACCAATGATGCGGAAATCCAACATAGATTACCCATGTATATTGTATTTAATTGAGATATGAGATTCATAACCATGTTATATAAAATACTCCAAAATTCCATAAACACTCAACTAATCCTATGCATGGATTATCATCCTCAAATCAAGGGAAAATATAAACAGACTATTTAGATACTGGAAGAAATTATGATTTAATGTTCAACATACTTCAAAGAATGAGAGGAAAAAAATCTTCCTCTGGACAAATTCTCTTACAATAAAATTTTCCACTCGATGATCCAAATTAATCCATATAAAGACTATTATGGGACAATATATAGAACACATGCATTTTGGAATGTATTCAGTGACCCTAGGCTTCTGTACCCAAAATAGTTGAATAATTATTGGGAATGGTTGAAACCGTTCAGTAGCACATCAAGGAATTCCGAAGTTACAAGGAGATCCATGCTGACAATCAAAAAAGAGATAAGGAGATTAATATTGGAGACATGATATTCCCACATATATATTCATGGATGTATATTAGGATATTTGGAAAGAATATAATAATATGTTTTAGGTATATCATCCCCTTCAAGATTTCTGATTGTGTCAGAGATGTGGCCTATCAACCAGAACATCCCCTAACAATGTCTCATGTTCATGTTATATTCCATGTACCCTACATGAACATGTCCATGCCATATACCTTTCATGTACTGAATTCAAATGTGGAATAGTTGGAAAAAGATCTCTCTTATGAGAAGAATCTAGTGAAGATCATAAACAGTAGATATAAAGATCTACACAACAATACCACTATTCTAGTAAATTTACTATGTGGGAAACATATGTATAAATAGGGAACATGGGGTCCATATGAAGAAATGAAGGAGAAGTACCCTGAAATATTTTTTATTGAGTTTGTAAAAAGAAACATTGTGGTACAAATTTCATAAGAGGGAAGAATGTTACATCCCAATAATTCTTTTAATAAGGATTTCCATCTTATAATTATGACATATAGAATATATCACGTAAATTCACATAAATAACCTAGAAAAATAATTATAAATGGAAAATGAATGAAATAAGATACTTTTTGAAAATTTAAGAAATATATATAAATGGAATTGAATCTTGACTATTGGAATTGTAATATGACCTTAATAAATTGTAATCTAGCTAATAGAATAGTAACATAACATATGATAGTATAAATAATATTTTTCCATCTTATGAATGAAACTATGATAGAATTAAATCAGGTATAAGTAATTAAATGTTTTTAAAATGATAATATAATTGTTGGTAATTTTATAAAACAAAAATGTAAATTTACAATTTTATGATTAATATAATGATTTAAAAAAACTGTTTCTTAAAAAGGATTCAAAAATTGATTTTTTGTATCTTATGATTATAAGATAATTTTTAAGAATGGATAATTATTATTTGAATGTGTTATAAGAGAAGTTATAATTTTATAATTTATATTTTTCAAATAAATGATAGTTTTATTTAAAATTATCGATTTCCCTTATGTATAAAAGTATTTTCAAAAAATAGTTTCCGTTTTTCAAATTTATATGTTGATATATGGTAGGGGAGATTATTTGGGATTTTTCTAAAATGGTTGAATGTTTTTGGATAGTGAAATATAGTAGTTTATAGTATAAGATAAATATATAAATTATTTAGTCATGGATGACGTTTCCTGTATGAAACACAATTAACTCAAATAAACTAGTTACTGTGCATTGTAATGTGAATCCATATAATTAAAATAAATGAGCCAAAATAATAAACAAATCGTTAAAATAATCACAAGTACCACTCTCTTATATTATAAATACCACCCCTCAACACCTCTTCTCCACACACAAAATAAGGCTTTAAGTGTAAAATACCAAGTATGTAATGAATAAAATATTTTCATATCTATGTATATTTATGAATTAGATAGTTTTTAGAGGTTTAAAATGAGAATAAATCCCATATTAAGAATAGAATACTCTAATATTTTGAAATTATTGTTTTACCACCTTTGGATGGAAAACCATTTTTAAATATATCTTATGAAAATATTATAAGATATATTTTTCAAAATAAACTTAGTATTTAGAATTTTGACATTGAAATATAATTTGGATAAGTTTTTGGTATTTTTCTGAAAATGTTTAATTTTTAATGAATAGTGAAAAATACTGCATTTTACTTCAAAAATGCGTTTTCATCTAATTTAATTCCATGGATATATTATATTTTTAATTGGTTTTAAAGTGTAATTAGAATATATTTTTACCATTTAATCCAATGGTGGTCATTCTAATTAATTTCACTTTGAAATTGGACATAAAAATGTCAATCTTTTGATAGATATTGTTTCATAAAAACATGCTATTTGTTTTGACAACGATAATTATTTATCAATTAATTACTGGAATTTCTATGTTTGGAATTTGTTAAAATTTATTCCATATTTTTAATCATATGGTCCAAATTATGTAATTATGAATCTTTTGTTTTTGGACATTATGAATAGTAACAACAGTAACTATCTTTAATTATCGTGATTAATTAGTAATCTGGGGGTTACGGGTAATAAAACAATATAATAATAATATAAAATGACCCCAAATTTTGTCCAAATACTATTTTTTTAGTCATTTCCAACCATGGTAATATTTTTACTAAACTTGAGGGCCCATGGAGTCACATGGGTGTGATAGTGACATTTATGACATTATTTTTAAAAAGAAAAGAAATATAACAACGATTTGTATATCCTATGTAAATGTTTTTTATTTATGTTTACATAAATGATATCTTAGACTATAAATAGTCATTGGAATGCTAAAAAATTCAAAAATAATGGTATTTTTTTATAATTTTAGACATTAAATAAATAAATTTATTTAGGACAACATGATGATTCAATGATTACCTCATTAATGAACGATTTAAATAAAATGAAAATATAAGGTATAATATAAGACATACGCATGTAGAAAACCTATTGGATGGGTGGATTTATAACCCTTATCACCTTATCCTAAAAATATTTCATTTTGGGTCCTTTGAAATCCGAAAATCATTTTATAATAAAGTATCATTTCAGGACTTTTCGAAAGTGACCCTCCTCGCTCTTATAAAAGCCCCCACCTCTACCCCCATACCAACGCCTCTCAAGCCCATGGATAATCCATCCTCTGCTCAATTATCTTTCCACATCCCTATCTTACTCTTATAAGCCTCACTTTGGGCATTAATCTTTCCAAGGAAGCCTTTGGATCAAATCAAAAAGAGTTACCCAATTTAGAGGTAATGTCTTCTCTTGAGTTTCTTCCTATTATTTTTCATCTTAACACACCACTATCTTCTTATTAGTTGATTCCAAAACAACACCAGTATTATAAGTATACTAGGATGTTGTTTTGAGATGGATTTTATTTACACTTACACACACCTCCGTCTGTTGGTTAAATAACATATTGTTTCTGTGGGTGGCGAATTACTGCCTCACGAAACGATGATTGTTCAATCCTTTTTTAACACCTTACATGGTGGACATTATTATGTCACTATATTTATATATGGTATTTATGGTATTTATTTTTTCTATATGATTCTGAATTCTATTTTTAAATCACAATGTTATACTCTTCATGTTGTGGAACTCTAATAATTTCATCTGAGGAAGTGTGGACTACCGCCCCCTCAGGTGATGTGACTTGTTCATTCCAAACATGGAATATATAAATAATGTAATTAATGAACTTACGTTTCTTATAAATCATATATTTGATACTGGAATTATAATAAAAAAATGTCTCATTTAGTTTTAATTTCATTAATATGACAAAGAAATGAAAGTAGCGTTCTTGCGTATGTACGGCCTACAGTCTCCATGAATGAAACATTTCATTTTTTAATCTGTAAATGTTATGGAATAGTATAAAATGAATATATACTAGATATATATGATATTTAACTCATTAATACCATTCTGGAGATGATGTACTTATAACTACATGGGAAATTCTTTTCGAAGAAGTTCATTTTTGACTCATGTACCGAACATCGACAAAACGTATGATATGAACTCACAAAATTAACAAATTATTATAACATGATAATATGTGATATGAGTTGAATACTAAAATTTAAATGAAGTCTTTAAGCTAATAAAAATTGATCTATGTTTATTATTCAGGATTATAAAGAATGAATTAGAACAAGTCAGACATGAGGTCAGGAACATCATCTCAATATCCATTTGTTGAGGCATACTTCAATTTATATATGACCTAATTTTATTAGTTGTATAATAAACCCTTTTGAATTTTAATTTCCTTAAAAAGGAATATTTTTACACAAAGCATTTTTCTAAATGAAAAAATGAATGTATTTGTATTAAATATGTGGCGACAATGACTTCTCCACCGTTGTGACCATTATTTTAGTTTCAGCTTCCTCTACAAGCCATATCTTTTTTAAATGAAAAAATACCATGTTTAACTTTTCTTTTATTTTTGTATTGAAAATGGTGTTGATAATTTTTTGATTATATCAATTTCTTGTATTGATATCTTGTGATTGAAATGTGTATATGTAATGTTTTTTATGCATGTTTTATGTGATACTGTTATTTTATGGTTCTTGGGCATTGTTTATGAAGTTGGGTGGTTCTGTGATAAACTATGGGTAGGTGAGCCTGAGATTTCTCTCCAATTCATTTGGTAACATGAATGACTGAAACTTTAAGGTTTCTCCGAAGATATTTAGGGAATATACTGTGATTGGGTTTCCAAACGTAACCATGATGGTTAATCCCTATGTAAGAATGTTATGAATGCCTCATGTTACCTTTATGTCTTATGATTTCTATGAGTTATTCATAAATCTTATGATTTCATGAGGTATTTTAAAATGATTATTCTTTATGAGTAAAGTTTGATTTCATTGATTCTTATGTATTCATGGACTAATGTTTTCAATCCGTATTTTTATATCCCTTAGTGAGATTTTTATGCGCATCCAATGTTTTTGAGATGTTTTTCATAGTTCAAGGAAAATGTACATGATGTGATGATAGTGTCAAGCATGTGTCAAGAAAGAAACCATGTTCTATTTTAAATATGATTCCTTTGGAGGAAAAAATGTATATTGTCTTTGATGTAACCACCTTATTTAAATTTGTAATGTAATGCATGATTTATGATCTAATTCTCTAAAACACTAAACTTGAAAAGATCCTCAGTGTGATTTCTTGAAATATCCCAAGATTAAGTAATGTTTTTCTCTAGGGCCTTATAGTTGTTATAAGAGATCGGTTTAGATAAATATATGAGTTATAATTATATTAAATGATTTTCCAGAATTTTGTTTACACATTATGGTCAAATTAAAAGTGATATAGAATTTGAATATTACCATGTTTCTTAATCTAAAACATGTTTGTTCATAACGGTTTTACACAGAGAAAATATCGATGAAGTGATAGGAAGGCATATAAAATTAAATGACATTCCAAATCGGCATCCTGAGATGGTCAGAATTGGAACTGAACAGTTTGTTGTTGTAATGGCGCAATTCACTCAATCGATAAATGGTGGTGGAATCCACGCCTGAGATCAGCCATATCATTAATATAAGATCATGTCAGTGGTGGAACATTTCATGAGGAATCATCCCCCATCATTGAGAGGATCATCTGAACTTGTGTTAGCTGAATGGTGGATTAAAGCACTAGAGAGGATTTTCGATGTCATGGGGTGTTTATACAATCAAAATGTTAGTCATGTTGTTTCCTGTTTGGAGGGTGAAGCAGATTAGTGGTGGTCTATGGTTAAAAATATCAGGTACACTAATGATATAGATTCTCTTGACTGGTATTAATTCAAAGGCATGTTTCTTGATAAATATTCTCCTAAGTTTGTCTGACTAAGGATGGAAAAACAATTCTATGAATTGAGGCAAGAGGAGGAAAATGTGGCTGCTGATGAAGAAATTCTCACACGATTGGAAAGGTATTCTCCAAATGTTATCAGAGTCCATGATAGTAAAATCAATCATTTTACTCAGGATTAAAGCTAAAATATTGAAGGAAATTATCTTATTGTGAGTTCAAAAGTTATGAAAAGCTTGTTCGATGTGTTGAGAAGGTGGAAACTGAGTTTTCCGATGATTAAGTGTTCTATGAAAACCAACAGAAGTAGAGACCTTGGTGGAAAGATAAGGGGAAGAATCCTTGAAAAAGGTTTGATGGTAAGAAAAATAAGATTGTAGTTTGTGATAAATGTGGTAAAAATCATGATGGGTAATGTCTTCTGAATTGTGGACAGTGATTCTGATGTTTTAATATGGGACATAATGATTGTGATTGCATTAGAAATATCAGGGTAATGGTAAGACCAAATTTTATTTTTAGTTACTGAAATATCTCATGTGTAATGAGATGGGTCATTATGCAAACCAGTGTTTGACAAAGAGCTCAAATGATGGGATGCAGTCTGACTACAAGTAGAAAGGTTTGGTGAAATCCTTTGCAACACCTTCAACAAATGTTGGGTCATCAAATGAAGTGGTATCATGATCTTTGTTTGTTTTTTGATTATGCCAATGTTTTTTTTGATTCAGGGTCTACACAGTCTTTCATCTTTGATAAATTTTCAAGTAAATTGGGAATTCCATCTGAAGAAATGACTCATGAACTTTTGGTGAAAAAACCTCTAGAAAATGTTGAGGCAAATAAAATTTATAAGAATCTTTAAATCCTTATCTGTGGAAAGAACATACTTGCAAACCTTATAGTTTTACCTCTAGTAGAGTATGATGTTATCGAGGGTATGGATTGGCTCTCTGTTTACCATGATAAGATTGACTATAGAGCTAAATAGCTTTCATTTTAGAAAGGATTTGAGTTTGTGTACAAGAATGAACCCTTACTATTGACAGTATATCAAGAGGATAAGAAACTTGTAAAATATAGAAATGAATATCACCTAGAAAATATTGTTGAAAACAAAGGAACCATTCAAATTAATGATGTGATAGTGGTAAATGAGTATCTTGATGTTTTTTCTGATGAGTTTCCTAGAATAATTCCAGATCGAGATATTGAATTTACTGTTGACTTAGTTATTGAGGCTAAGACAATTTCAAAACCCCCTTATTGAATGGATCAAATTGAACTTTTAGAGTTGAAGGAGAAATTGAATGATTTATTAGAGAAAGGTTTATTTCGACCCAACACATCACCATGGGGTCCTCCTATCTTATTTGTTAAAAAGAAAGATGGTTCAATGAGACGTTGTATTGATTATAGAGGCCATAATAACATCATTGTTAAGAACAAATATCATTTTGCTCATATCGATGATTTGTTTGATCAGCTTGAGGGAGCTCAGTATTTTTCAATTATTGACTTGAGATTGGGGTACCATCAGTTGAAGGTAAAGGAAGAAGATATTCCAAACACAGTGTTTTGTACAAGATATGTCCATTATAAATTTTCAGTTATGCCTTTTGTGTTAACCAATCCATCTACTTTATTCATGGACCTTATGAATAGAATTTTCCATGAGTTCTTGGATAAGTTTGTTGTTGCTTTCATTTATGATATTTTGGTGTTTTATAAAAGTAAAGATGAGCATGAAAGTCATTTAAGGGTTATTTTGACAACCTTAAAAGAAAATAAATTGTATGGGAAATTCAGTAAGTGTGAGTTTTGGTTGCAACAAATTTCTTTCCTTGGTCACATTGTTTCTTAAGATGGAATAAGTATTGATCCGGAAAAAACAATGGTTTTTTTGAGAATGGCCAAGAACCACAAATATAACTGAGATTCGTAGTTTTCCTAGTTTCGAAGTCTATTACCAAAGCATTGTTAAAAAATTTTCACGGTTGTCCAGCCCATTGACTAAGCTAACTCCGAAGGGTGTTAAGATTATCTTGACAAAAGAATGTGATGATTGTGTTTAGGAATTGAAACGAAGTGTGGTGAATGCTCCAGTATTGGCACTACCTTCCAGGAATGGTGAGTTTGTTATGTATAATGATTCTTCATTGAAAGGACTTGGTTGCATCCTAATGCATAATGATTGTGTAATTGATTATGATTCATGTTAGTTGAAAACTAAAGAGATGAATTATCCTACACTTGATTTGGAATTACCTTATGTTGTTTTGTCTTTAAAAATTTGGCGACATCATTTGAATGGTCGAAAGTGTGAAATATATACTGATCACAAAATCATAAAGTATATATTGACTCAGAAATAATTGAACATGAGATATAAGAGATGGCTATAATTAATCAAGGATTATGATTTCACGATTCACTGGCACCAAAAAAAGAAAATAAAGTGGCAGATGTTTTGATTCGAAAACATAATGCTTGATTAACCATGTTACATTTGAAATGTGATCATTTGGTTAAGGATTTTATTAATTTTGTCTTCGAAGTTGTTGGTGCAGGAAGTTATTCTATTTTGTTTCACATATAAGTTAAATCTTATCTATCATACAGAATTAAGCAAGAACAGAAGAAAGATAGTGAGTTGTAGAAAAAGGTAGTTCTAGTTCAGAAGGGAATGTTACCTGAATTCAAAATTGATAATCGTTGTGTTTTAAGATTTAGGAATATATTGTGTGTGCCTTGTGATTCACATTTGAAGATAGAGTTGTTATGTGAAGCTTATATTTCTCCATTTTTAGTTCATCCAGGTAGTACTATGATGTACAGAGATTATAGGGAGTATTACTGATGGGATGGAATGAAAAGAATTATTGTGGATTTTACTGTGAAATGATTGAATTCTCAATAGGTTAAAGCAGAGTGAAAGTAACCGAAAGGGATGCTTCAGCCTTTACAATTTCCAGAGTGGAAATTGGAGAATATATCCATGGACTTCGTTTTGGGATTACCGAAGACACCTCGAGGTAATAATGAAATCTGGGTTATTATTGATCGCATGACTAAATCTGCTCATTTCCTTACTATATGGGAGGGTTTTTCTCTAGATCAACATTCTCGATAGTATCTTAATAATATTGTAATGTTACATGGAGTTCCACTCTCCATTGTATCTGATCGTGATCCCATGTTCACTTATAACATTTGGAAAGGCCTTCACAAGTCATTGGGTGATGAATTAAATTTTAGTAGAACTTTTCATCCTCAATCAGATGGGAAATCA
This sequence comes from Viscum album, assembly GCA_963277665.1. Lineage (NCBI taxonomy): Eukaryota > Viridiplantae > Streptophyta > Magnoliopsida > Santalales > Viscaceae > Viscum > Viscum album. The sequence goes on from OY728159.1 coordinate 1,873,852,926, forward strand.
GAACGAACAATTCAGAATTTGGAAAATATTCTAAATGATTGTTTGATGGATTATTAGGGAATTTGTGACCAACATCTTTCATTGGTTGAGTTTTCTTATAATAACAGTTTTCAGTCTAGTTTACATATGGATCAATTTGATGCATTATATGGAATGCGGTGTCGAACTCCAACATTTTGGGATGAAGTAAGTGAAAGGATGTTGATGAGACTAGAATTCTTAGAAGAGATGGCAGAAAAAGTTCAACTGATACAGAAACACATGAGAACAGCTCAGAGCAGGAAAAATTTATGCGGACAATAGGAGGAAGGATATCTCTTTTGAGGTAGGTGATTATTTCTTCGTCAAAGTTTCACCATGGAAAAGTGTGATGAGATTTGGTAAGAATGGAAATCTAAGCCCACAGATCATTGGACCATATGAAATTCTAGAGAGAGTTGGATCAGTTTCATACCGAGTGAATTTTCCTCCAAATTTATCTTAGGTACACAATGTTTTTCATGTTTCCATGTTAAGGAAGTACATGCCAGATCCAACTCATGTTTTGAGTCTAGAGGTTGTTCGGCTAGAATAGAATCTATCATATAAGGTACAAAAAGTCCATATTCTCGACCACATGTAGAAAGAGTTGTGGAATAAGGTGATTTATCAAGTAAATGTTTTGTGAAAAAACCACATGATTGAAGATGCAACATGGGAATCTGAAAATGCAATGGGGGATAAATACCCCCACTTATTCGATATGTAAATAAATTGCGGGGGTCTAATTTCTTAAAGGGGGAAGGATGTAACATCCCAAGTAAGTAAAGAATAATATATTTTCATATCGATGTCTATATATAAATTAGATTGTGTTTTAGAGGTTTAAAATGAGAATAAATCCAATCTTAAGCATAGAATACTCTCATATTTTTAAAATATTATTTTACCGCCTTTTGATGGAAAACCATTTTTAAATCGATCTTTTGGAAATTTTATAAGCTCTCTTTGTAAAAATAAACTTATTTTTTATAATTAGGACATTGAAATTAAATTTGGATAATTTTTTGGTATTTTTCTAACAATGTTAATTTTTAATGAATAGTGAAAAATACTGCATTTTACTTCAAAACTACTTTTTGATCTAATTTAATTATATGGTTATATTATATTTTTAATTAGTCTTAAAGTTTAATTAGAATATATTTTGAATATTTAATCCAATGGTTGTCATTATAATTAATTTCACTTTGAAATTGGATATAAACCATTGTCAATCTTTTGATAGATATTGTATCTTAAAAACACGCTATTTGTTTTGACAACATGAATTATTTTTAAAATAATTACTGCAATTTCTGTGTTTGGAATTTGGAAAAATGGATTCCATATTTGGAATCATAAGGTCTAAATTATTTAATTATGACTCTTTTGTTTTTGGACATTATTAATAGTAACGACATTAATTATCTTTAATTATCATGATTAATTAGTAATTAGGTAGTTAAGGGTAATAAAATAATATCATAATAATATAAAATGACCCCAAAATGTGTACAAATCCTCTTGTTTGAGTCATGTAGAACCATGGAAATATTTTAGTGAACATGGGGGCCCGTGGGGTCACATGGGTGTGATAGTGACAATTATGACATTATTTTTGAAAACTAGAGAAATATAACAAAGGTTTGTATACCCTAAGTAAAACCATTTTAATTTTGTTTACATAAATTATCTCTTAGACTATGAATAGTAATTTTAAATCTAAAAAGTGTTCCTACAAAATCATTTTTTTTATAATTTGAAGACATTAACCAAAAAACATTATTTATGACACCATGATGAAGCAGTGATTACCTCATTAATGAACGATATAAATAAAATGAAAAGATAAGGTATACTATAAGACTTAAACTTGTTCAAAACCTATTGGATGTGTTTATTTATAACCCTTACCAACTTATCCTCAAAATAAATTATCCTAGGACCTTTAAAATCCTAAAATAATTTTATAATAAAGTAACATTTCAAAACTTTCAAAAAGTGACCCTCCCCCCTCTTATAAAAGGCCCCCACCACTACCCCCTTACCCACACCTCTAAAGCCTTTGGCTCGTCCAACCACTTCTCATATTATCGTCCCAAATCCCTCTATTACTCCTAGAAGCCTCATTTTTTGCCAACGTTTTTCCAAGGAATCCTTTGTCTCAAATCAAAAAGACTTACCCGATTTAGAGGTAATGTCTTCTCTTGAGTTTGTTCCTTTTATTTTCCTTATTCACTCACCAATATCTTATTATTATTAGATTTAATAAGAACATAAGTATACTCAATATAGTATTATTTTATTATGAAATGTATTTGATTTACACTTAAACACATCTCTGTGTAATGGTGAAAGAACATACTGTTACTGTGGGTGGCGAATTACTGCCTCAAGAAACGATAATTGTTCAATCTTATTTTATAACATTTCATGTTGGACATTATTATTTCACTAGATTTATATATTATATATATGGTATTTATTATTTCTATATGATTTTGAATTTTATTTTTAAATCACATCGTTATGCTTTTCATGTTGTGGAACTGCGATAATTTAATCCGAGTAAGTGTGGACTACCGCCCCCTCAAGTGATGTGACTCGTTCTTGTCAAACATGGAATATATAAAGAATGTAATTAATGAAATTATATTACCTATATAAAATATATATTATACTATAATTATAATATATATATGTCTCATTTAGTTTTAATTCCTTTAATATGACAATGAAATGAATGTAGCATCCATGCGTACGTACGGCCTACCGTCTCCGTGAAGGGTGCATTTCATTTTCTTATATCCAAATGTTATGGAATAGTATGAAATTAATATATACTGGATATATATTATATTTAAATCATTAATACCATTCTGGAGATGATGTACATATAACTACATGGGCAATTCTTTTCAAACAAGATCATTTTTGACTCATGTACCGAACATCGACAAAACGTATGAAATGAACTCACATAAATAAATAATTATTATAACATGATAATATGTGATATTAATTGAATAATAAACTTTAAAGGAAGTCCATAATCAATTATAAATTGACCTAGGATTATTATTTAGGAATATAAATAATGAACGAGAATAGGTCAGACTTGAGGTAAGGGACCTCGTCTCAATCTCCTTTTGTTGAGGCATACATCAATTTATATAAGACATTCATTTATTAGTTGTATAACAAACGCTTTTGACTTATAATTTCATTCAAAAGGAATCTGTTTTCATGAAGCACTTTACTAAATGACAAAAGGAATGTTTTTTTCTTACGTATGTGGCGACAATTACTTCTCCGCCGATGTGACCATTATTTGAGTTTCAACTTCCTCTACAAGCCATAAATTTTTTTTAAAAAAATATATACCATTTTTACTTTACTTTTATTTTGTTATTGAAAATGGTTTTGATAATGATTTGATTATATCAATGTGTTTTATTGATATCTTGTGATTGAAATGTGGAAATGTTATGTTTCATTTATGCAAGTTTTATGTGATATGATTATGTTATGGTTCTTGGGAATTATATATGACGTAGTGTGGTTACGTGATAAACTAAGGGCGGGTGAGCCTGAGATATCTCTCCAATGCATTGGGTAACTTGATGGAGTTAAAAGCTAAGATTTTTACGAAGATATTTAGGTAATATAATATGATGGGTATTCCCAATGTAACAGTGAGGGTTACTCCCTACGTAAGAATGTTATAAATGACTCAAGTTACATTTATGTATTATGATTTATACGAGTTATTCATAAATCATATGATTTCATGAGGTATATTAAACTACATTTGTTTTATGAGTAAAGTATGATTTGATTGATTCTTATGTATAGATGGACTAATGTTTCTTTCCATATTTTTATATCCCTTACTAAGCTTTTTATTCTCATCCTATGTTATTAAAATGTTTTTCAAAGGTCAAGGAAAAAGTACACGATGTTATGATACTGTCAAGTAAGTGTCATTATAGAAACCATGTTTTATTTTAAAAATGTTTCCTTTAGTGGAAAAAATGAATATTGTCTTTGATGTAACCACCTTATTCAAATGTGGAATGTAATTCATGATTAATGATCTAATTTTCTAAAACTATAAACCTGAAAAGATCCTCAATGTGAATTTTTGAAATGGCCCAAGATTATGTGATGTTTAAGGCTGGGGCCTTAAATGAAGCTTTTTCAATTTTTTTCCATTCCTCTTACCAAGTCTCCTTCCAATATCTAGGAGGTTCTGGTCTAATCAATTGAATAATTAATATTTCTCTAAAGAGGTTCTCAATGGGATAAATTCAAGAGGTAATATCCTATATCTCTTCCATCAATTTATTTTCACTTTATATTATTTTATAATACAATCCTCACCTCCTCCATAAAAACATGCATTATAACTCTATAATATTCTATATATATTAAATTTAAATTGATATTCTTAAATATTACAACCATTCTTTTCTCCCCTACCTTTTAATATAATAATGAAAAAATTATTCATGGGGTGTTGATTTATCACCATCAAGGATGAAATGTTTTCATTTTCTATTACCACCTTAATGGATGGAAATAAAACAATTATAATTTTCAGTAAATTAGGTGAAATTTTATTTCTGATCATTTTTCTATTGTGAAACTATATATTATACCAAATCCTTAATAACGAGTGATAAGTATTCTATAATTATTGAAAATATACAAGAATGATCCAAATAATTATCAATAATGTTGTATCTAATGATTTATCCTCACTCTAAATAACCAAATGAGATATATAACCATTTAATCTTATGAATTTTCATTAATAACATATAACCTCCATTCTAGGTTTTTATTCCCATTTTACAGGATCTTTTATATATTTACAAAACTAAACCAACCATTAAATCCATGAAATGGAACACTCCCAAATAATGATATTGTATCTTAAAACTCAATAATGGGGGCATAAATGAACACTGTAAAACTATAATGTATAAAATAAATTATTAAAAGTATATGAATTAATTAATTAATGGATTTAACTTTATTTTCCCGAAAATTTACATGAAGTGCATAAGACTTTTGGATAATAGGTAAAAGTTTCTTTCTGAACTTCTATTTCTTCTTTCAGGTTATGCATTCCCACACATTAACCAAATGTAATTCTTAATTATTTATATATAATTTGTCTAAATTATATTTATATTTTCCATAATCATGAATAAAGATCATTTTATCCTTATTTTATTGGGAAATAATTTTTCTAGAAATGTTTCAATCCCTAATCTGGTGGATGAGAATGCACGATTAATGGGAACATCACGATTTATTACCCATTTTAAGTGCCCTAAATATTCTATTTTAATCCATAATAATTGTTATAAAATCAATGATTTTATCAAAAAAACTATATTTGTTCATTTATGGTTTTATTAAAACAATAAATCCCTTTCCTCTTGAAATAATATTTAATATTTTCGTATAACTCCAAAAAAATGTTTCATATCTAATGCCTCTTGAAAACTCTATTCACCTATTTTAATGTTTGTTTGACATAAATTATCATAATCTATGCCTTTTTTACTTATTAATTTTAATGTTTTATTTAAATCCAATCTTTCATGGAATCCATTATGATATTCCCTTTTGTTATGCCTTAGGACATGATTATGAAATAGAATTATTTATATGGGTAACCATCATGCTTTATTCTTAATGTCACAAATATATTAATGTCTATGATATTATTAGTATTATAATATATAACTACAATTAATTTGGAAATGATTATTGTTATGGTATATCATGTTGGGACAAGGAGTGAATCAGATTCCTTGATGGGACTATGTCAGCCAAGTGCAATGGTCCTAGAAGTTAGCACAAACTCATACATATATCATATTGTGTGTTATTTACACATTTATATGATATAAATATTACATGTACACATTCTATAAATGTTATGATTCTTAGTATTATTCACGATTCATTCCAATTCGTGTAATCCTATTATGCCTTGTAACCCAGGCTCTTTCTTTTATTCCTATGATTATATCCTTAATCATCTTATTAGATCATCCAATTTGTTTTTGTATTGCCCATGATATCCTATGGATATGTGGGAGCACAATATAATATATTTCATCATTATGGATTATTAAATAAATATGTTTTATATATTTCCTTAGATTTAGTTTTATATACCTATCCATCTAAGAACATTAGACATTATGATCCATAGAATGAAATTATTCTTAAAATAATATAATAATTTGTGTAATAGGATAGGGTCCTTATACCCACACACCATACTATAAGAAAATTCTATATATGATAATGTAAAATTAATATTATACTTCACTGAAAATATTCTTATGAAATAATTAAAAAAATACCTTCTAAAAATTAATATAAAACCCATATATTGTTTTGACTGTATTAAATCCATAAATATAAGGTGAAACAATACAGAATTTCATATGTATCGACTAAGGGATTATTATTATAAATATACCACCACGCATCACCTCATGGTCATTGAATAATTGGTTAAATGGTAATGATAAATGAACTCTGCGGTGGATTCTCACAATCTAATTTCTATATCAACCCATAGAGAATGATAAATGAGAGTAACTAGTTTTGTTTTCCAAAACAATGATTTCTATTTTGATCAAAATATACTATGTATTAATGATCAATTCATAAATCATCATTATTATAGTTGAAAAAATATACCTCGACAATTTTATATTTTCTAGTAAATTAATCTTTATAGGCTCAATATTCGTCTAGATTTGTTCTCAAATATCGATTCTATTAGAAGGGTTCCATGAGAGACATGTATATAAAATTATATATATATTTATTTATCAATAATAATAGATGTGTTAATAGAATTTAATTAATATGATGTAGTTATAAACTCTATAATTAATATGGGTTACCGACACTTTTATCAAAAAAATTATAATTAGTGTATTAAACCATGTTCCCACTCCTATCATCTCACTAAAACATTCGTACCCAATTAATAATAATTAACAAAATTGACCATTCTAAACATATCATAATGTAATATGAAGTAATATTATGTTAAAATAATGTATTATATGTGGATAAATATATGTAATGGACTAATCCTTTATTATTTTCAAAGATATATGAAAAAGAATGTGGAAATTTCCTAAAAAATTGTTCAAGACGCTTGGTGGAACCCATGTGGTTTTAATGTGGTTATATGATGAGGGATATGGTGATATCATTATTAACTTGTCCACCTAAACATGATTAGTGGGTTTATGAACATGTTACCATGTGCACCCCTAGTGTTCTGGTCAGGTTTGTGTAAACTCCTTTCAAGACCTTGCTACCCCGCATGACTAAATGGATATAGAGATTCAGAGAGTAATTTTATCCAATTATCATCAATAGGTTTCCCCATAATAAACATAAGAATAGTACATCGATTTGGGTAAAAAGCACAACATTGCAACAACTTATTCTAGTGTTTATGGAACATACACTTCATCCAACCCATTGTTCGATTTTTGTTGGTACATATGGTTTACCTAATTTGCTACATATTAAAACAATCACATAGTAGTTCTCAGTCAAGGAGGAATGCTAGTGGGATTGTTCCACATTTTCATCCCATGATGTTTTATAAATGGTGGGAATGATACAACTTGATAATAGAACTAATCTAATAGTGTGGAAGAAACTCAAATTTCATTTGGTATAAAATTTTTTATACTCCATCACATATTCCAATATATTTTTCCTATATCTAAACATCTATATATATATTAAATCATGTAATATACTTCCACCATTTAGGGATGTGAAGTTTATTTCACAATACTCCTTTATCATGTGCTACAACTCATCATAATTTTTTACAAACCACACAATCATATGCCATGCGTTACCACTATAATTACATTGACCACCAGCACATTTAAATGATTGTCTACTACAATCCCCCATGAATATTAAATGATTTTTATCAAATTTTTTATATGAAAATTAATAGAGATTATATATAGAAATTTATTTGCAATATAGAGATGTCAAATTTAGTTCTTAGGGATACCAACCACACTGTTAAAGTCTCGTGATAGCTTAAAGGCTAAGGTAATTTCATACCCACTACTATATGACCTACTATGTTATGGTGTTTAGTGCCTATCAAGGTCTAACCCCCTAATATTTACCTACCAATCATGCAATTTATAAAAATTTTAAATGATAAAAATTATAATATCAAAAGAAGGATCCTTGTAATTTTATAAAAAAAATATGTAAGAGGTTTTTATTTTTTTAATTAAAAGGGCATCAAAAAAATATCGATTCATAAATCAATGTTGACTCACAATGGGGATATGTGTAATTATTGATCTAGTTCTGCTGGTTGAATTTTGAAATTCCCTAAATAGGTAGAGTCTATGGCCAATACCTGAAAATGAATTACCTACACCTTAAATAAGTCCCCATAATTGAGGTCAAATTATTATGAAATATTTTCATTGTGTGAAACTATTTAGGATACATCTTCCCACTTAATTATTTTTATACACTTGTAAAATATTATTTCATTGAATTAATATTTTAAAATACTTGAAAATATGACAACTTAATTGTAATTTTTTAACCATTTACCAATGGTAATCATTAAACTCAGAGTTCTACAGAACCATACAAATTTTATTCCCAATGTCATTTACTTGGATGAATATATATTTTATCTTTTTATTAGTATGGAAATTAGTAGTTTTTTAATGATATATTATCCTCTCACGGAAAAATCCGATGTTTCTATATTAAACATTACTTTAAATTTTTTCATAATAAACCAAATCTAAATTGTATAAATACATTAATTTATATGACTATATAATTATAATACAATGTACTTGTCTTGGAAGAAATTTATTCTGATATTAAATATACAAACCATTGTTGTGGTGAATAAAAAATCACATATATTTAGGTAATAGTCATCCATGATAAATTATCTAAATTAATATCATCTAAATTATAAATATATCAAACAATGGTATGAAAAGGTATAATTTTGTATGTTTATCCAATACACATATTGGTAAAATCCTAATATAAGATTTATAATGTTCTAAAAAAATGTATCCATAATATGGTGTAGTCATTAGAAAATATCTCTATCCGTTTCTTATTTTTGAATCATGCCCCATAGGAATTGTTTTATTAAAATAACATAAAAATATTGATTTTTCAAGAATTATATATATTTTTTTCATCTTTGTTTTGAAAATGGATACAAATACCCTTACTGTTATAAATATAAAAATTATTAAAATTAAAATAGTTTACTAATGCTTCCATTCAATATTTAATTCTAATTAAATATATTAGCATGATCATTTAGGTGGAATGGTATAATAATTATATATAAGTAGTTATATTAATCATCATAAAAACCAAGATGCATCAATAATTTTGGAAATTGTTAAAAATGATTCATATAGTTTGATATAATGAATATTATTAAAAAAATACTACTAAAATATTGCGATTTAATATCTCAATGTTAGTAAATTAATATCCAGATTCATTAATTTATTATTATTATACTTTAACCTAGATGTTTTTATACTTGAAGTTAAATTTTGAGTCATAATTTATGGCCCACAAATATAATCTATTTCTTACCTAATATATAGACTAGAAACATCTTAAAATAATTGTATATTCTATAACCATGTTTTATAGTTAAAAAATATGCTCTATGTCATGTGTATTCCTTGCCCTTCTGTTAATAAATATTATGTATCCTTATATAGGGAATAAAAATACTATGTTATATATTTTTTTTATTAATTTCATTTGACAAGGCTTTAAATTATTGTCGATCTATGAGTTTTTCCAAGATAATTTCTTGAAGGTCATATAAATAAGACCAAAATTCCTATATACCTATTAAGTTCTAGAAAATTTACCCACATTTATATTCATTTCCACTAAGGGGGTCAATGTGATTATGGAATGAATGTTATGAAAAACTATTTAAAAAAAACATTCCTTTTAATATTTTCATGAAAAAATTTCACTTTCCTATATGAATATACTCACACTCATACATTATATTTCTCATTAATGAAACTCCCTCCACTATAGGATTAAATTATTGCAGATCATCAGTTGAAAAAAATTCAATTTATGTCAATTTATTATCGAATAGTTTGAGATAAAACATTCTCTTATAGTATAGTCAGTGCTACAAATATAAACTAGATCATGGATACATGATTTTTAGTTTACATTATATTTTCCATGAATAGAGATGTAAAATATTTCCATAACCTTTGGACATATCAAAATATTATCCTCGTGTGAGGCTTGTTTCATCAATTAAATAAACAATTAATGATATGGGGATGAGTTGGATTTTTATTTAGATTTCACCACCTAATATTCCATGATATAATTATCTTCATATAGGTTTTATGTATTAATAGATTTCATCACATGCAACATTGAGCTCAAATGAGACTTGATATACTATTAACATATTATTTTTAATTGTGATAATTATCATCAATTAATTGGAATCATTGTTATTACTAATAAATAACTAACTATGAAAATTATATATAAATATTTTCCTCAATAAAAAAAGTATTTTAAATTTCAAATAAAATAATTAAAAAATATTAAATATCAAGAATGATATCGTTGTTTGTTATAAGATTAATTTTACAAATTATTTAACTTTTATATATAATGTATACCTTTATCACTAATTCAATAATTGATGAACAATATTGATATTTAATGAATAAATGAATAATCATTCATACATTTATTATTAGTTGGTTGGAATTTAATATAAAACTAGTTTAATGTAGAAGGGCTTACATAAAAAACTAATTTTATGTACATATAATATTTTAATCAAACTATATTAAATTAATAACTATTTATTAACGATTTAAATGTAATTTATTGAAAATGTAATTATTGAAATAATTTAACATTCATAAAATGGTTGTTAAATTTCAGAGAATCAATGGAAATTCACATTATAATTTGAACATAAATTTTTTATAAAAATTGTTTCTTCGTGTATGGTTTGTTTACATTAGAATTAATTTATACATCTTATGGGAGTTGAATTTGGTAAAATTATTTTCATATTTTTAATAAAAATAATAATAATATTGGGTTATATGGTCAGATTAATTATTATACATAATTAATAATTACCATAAAAAATATCCAAATAGCACAATAAGGATTAGAATAGTTAAAAGAGGTGGTGTCCTAAGAGATAATCTTTATAACCTTATAAAAACAAAAGAATTAATTTGAATGTATGATTGTATTTAAACAATATATTTATATTATTTTAATATTTAGAATTTTTAACCCACTTTATTTTGGTAATTCACATATTATATAATAATTTTTGAAGTATTTTCAAGCATTTAACCCTCTACAATATTAAAAAGGAACTTATTCTTAAATCCTTTCCATGCTTCATGAGCCACTAATCTCAACCAATATCTACCAAAATAAACTAAAAAAATCACTATATATTATCATTTAGTAATGTTCTTTCAAAAATACCCAAACCAAAAGTTATAATTTTTACTTCCAAAATTAATACAAGGATAATATGTGTATGAATTTATTAAAAACCTTTATGATTACTTTCCATTAAACCTCGTAAAAATGACCAATAATGATATTAACATGATAAATATAGTGTATATTCTATAATTTTATGCCTTTTTTTCAATTTTATATCAACTTTATATAAATTTAAAATCTATTGGAAAATGATTCTGATGCTCAGGCAGACGGGTAGACTACTAGCTAAAAATTTCATTTTTATTTGATTTTTGAAAACCTCTTTATGGGTGAGTAGGAACCGAACCATACATGAGATTACCAAATCACTAAAATCCAAAAACCACAGTGGAAAAATTCACATTTGATTCAAAATTCAAAAATGTGGGCAGCGAACCACCTCAGAACATGGATCAATGATTAGCCTCCTCGAGTCCCACATCAGACGCCATCATTTTTATTCCTTAATGTTTAATTTCTATTTTCAATTATTTCAATACATCGATAAAAACATGGAAAAATCAATGAATCCTACATATGGACTTCAATCTCTACAAATCTAGGTAATTTTTTATCATATATTTCTATGAATTATTATAAATTTGTATATAATAATAAATACGATACATATGATATGACTAAGATTATTGATATAGTGAACAAATTTCCATTGTGTGAGGACCAGAACCATAACACAAAAGCACAGCTAGAAAACAATCTAAATCTCTCAAATATAATAATTTCAATGAATATTTTTCAATAAATATGTAATTGAGAATCAAATAGAAATGTTATATATTATTATATTTATGAATATTGATTGTTAATATATCTATAAAAAATAAATATTTATCACATAATGTTTGTATATATAATAAGAATGTCTGTACTAAGTCTTGTGTTCATATATTAATCTCATTTAATTTCGTAAATTCTTATGTCAAATTTCTTTTTTGGGCAAATATTTTTACATTTTTCTTAATACCTAATCCATTATTTTTAATGACTTCTATTTCTTTAATTTTAATTTAATACTAAAATTTCATCTATTTTCACCTGATATTATTTATTAATGAAATTGAACATTATATTATCTTTTATAGAAAGCAATAAATCTTCTCTAGGCAAATTATCCCCAAAAAGAATTAATTTTGTTTCAGAAATTATACTTATGAGGAATAATTTTTACAACATATTTCTTCTTTAAAAATTGAAAAAATTAATATTTTCAAATGATTAACATTCAAATATTTTTTTAAATTTTTATGTGTGAAAAGTGTGATATCTTGAAACACATATGTTATGAATGAATTTTCATACCATCAAGCATGTTCATTATTTATATGAATCAATTAAAATTTTCTATGGTTTTTTCTTAAGAAAATATTTTTCACAATATTCTAAAATTTTAATATTATTGAATATAATGAAAGTAAAGATAATTTCCCAATTTTCAAATAAATGTTCCTATTCACATTTAATGATATTTTTTATCTTTGTAAAAACTCTATAATAAATTTTTTATTTTGATAGGGAAATAATCTTTTGATACCATCTGATTTATTTATCTATATACCATATGGTGATGATTTTTTAAAAAATGTTCAACAAAATAAATTTTTTTCCATGAGTTAACTAATTTATAATTACATAATTTAAGAAACCTATTTTCCATGGTTTATACACTAATGAGATGGTAAATATTATTTATAAAATTATAGATCACATATTTTTGGTTTTCATTATGTGATAGGTGGATCAAAATTATATAGACATCTAATTCATTGGGTATATGTTGATATCTCATTATATAATATAAACTATAATGGGGAGTGAAACAAATTCAATTGGGGACTCTATGTAATATGATATTGATGGTTCTGATCATTATCTATGGGATTAATAGAATGATGAGTGAACCCAATCCATTGGGTTCTCTATCCAATATGATTGTCTTATTAGTGATCTTTGACTATGAAAATTATTTTCTCTTCATATGTTAATGTAAATAACTTATATCTCACACTTATGATATGATTTCATTGTTATGGATTAATAATTGATGATTATATAGTCTAATTGCTTATGCATTATTTATAAAGATATGTATTATTTAACTCTTACATAATTACCATTGAATGTTTGGGAAAGAAATTCATATTTTTTGTTCACTTTCTCACAACATTATGATTATATTATACACACTAATTAGATATTTCCAATTATTATTGACAACATCAATCTAGATGTGTTTCATAAAAACAAAATAAGAGAAAACGGAATTTTATCAAATGATGGGTGATATTGACAATAGGGGGAAGTGAATTTAGCTTCAAATATTTCAAAAATATGGGAAGAAAGACACAGTGGGATGCCTGAATTGAATTGGTAGATATTTTATGGGTGAAAATTAATATTATATAGAAACTAATAATTAAAGAGAAATTATTATTTCTATGGAAGGAAATAAATTTAATCCTATTTTTCCCTAATAATTCATTGTCTTAGATTTATGGGACATAATTATTATCAAAGACAATTCCCTAATATAATGTCTAACTCCAAGACTAGTGAAGGTCCAATGATATATCATTCATTTAGGTAGATTATTATATTTAAGTAACAATTATCATATACTACAGAGTCAGTTATGTAATATTAATATATGTAATAATATTCTCCATGAACATATTTTTATTTTTTCTTTCTTTTAATTTTATTTGATTCCGAGAATTCATTATATCTCTCTACACAGATGTTGTATAAATTTCATGAATACGGAAATCATGTTTGATATGTCGAATAATCCAATTAATTCACACCTACCGTGGGGTGTGGAAAAATGTATTTTATATCTTAGGTGTCCTATAGTTTCTTATCCTATGGTTGTATCTGGAATTGGAGTGCACCAAAAATGGGTTTTAAATTTTATTTATTATTTGGAAAGATGATGTTTATTTTTATATATTTTGGAAATTCCAGTTTAACAGTAAAATGATTAAATTTAATTATAGAAAAAACTAATGAGAGACATTGATCATACCGAGGATTGATATAACTAGTTCTATGTTATCACGGTTTTTTATTTTTATTAATTCATATTTCCATAACTTATAATAGATAGATTCCTCAATTGATTCATCTCTCTCAATTATCCAGATACTGATGGCAGGGTTATTAGAAATTATGATCTCACCCATTCTACCCTCCTTCTTACGGGTGTAGATTCATAGAGTGTCATGTTGATGTGTTTTGGTAATATTATATTGGGACTTGTTATTCCTTAATTATTTACTGTTACAGTCACAATTCCTCACATGTGATGTAAATTACAAAGCACTCACCACCCTGCCCTAATGTTTTTTATAGTTATTTGGTGTGAATTAGTTTTTGGGATGTTTTTATCATTAACCAATGAAATTGAGATTAAAATAATTTCACAATAACATATATTTTTTCAATATTAAATACACAATTAATAATCGAAACCATTTGGCCAAAGATAGAAATTATTATATTAATTTAAACCTAAAAACTAAATAATAGATGATGGTAAATCACCCCTTCCATGACCACTATCAGAAACTACTGCTCCATGGATGTGGAAGTAAAATTAATTTAGGAGAGGGGAGAAAATATGTGAATGAATGAAAGTAAATGTAATATGATGAAAATATGTAAGTAGTACAAGAATGAGGATTCCTTTTCTGGTTGTTCTCCAACATTTATGGATCTCTAAATCCTCCCCATGACATTTTATTTTAGGTTTTTATGAGGTTTTGGTACGATGAATTTCCCATAAATTTGGTAATAAATAAAACTGAGGGTATATGATGTTTCATGGGTCAAAAGGTTGTGTCCATGCCTTTTCACGTTTAATATTTCATAGATATGTGTATGTCCAAACATGTTAATAAGGTCAAATATATGGAAAAAGCATGATTTTTTATGTCCTCCTCTAGCGAGTTGATTCATATCCCGAAAAACACCCTAAAATTTCTATGCATTTCCACATCATGAAGAGTATATTGATGATGTAAATGTGTTTTTCCATTATGTTCACATTTATTCATCTAATTATTCAGTTTAATGATTTGGGGTTAGTCCGTCCACTCTGGGGAATTAGAAAAAATCAACATTATCATTCATTCATCGCCAAAGAAGCAAGTTACCAAACATTTATTTTATAGTTACATAATACCATGAAAACACAGAATACCAAACTTTTTAATCACTTAATGTGCGTAAAAATATGATTTATGTCAAAATAATAATGGAAAATATTTCTCTAGAAATACTCCCATCACATAGAACATTTTCCCCTCAATTATGTAATGTGAACATAAATTTAAAAGGAACACCAAGTTACTTATGTTCAAATTTAAAAATAATTAAATTAATTTATTATCAATGACTGATCCTCTATTCAAAATTCCTATAAAAACCATAATTTGAATTCACACTCGTTAGGAAAGCTAATAAACCCAAGTATTTTACTTTTTCACATTGATAATTCTAGATATTTTCCTTTCAATTATTCATGTATCATAATTCATCATTATCAAGAATTATAAATCATGATTTTCCTCTCAAGGTATTCATTTTCTCGCATCACACATGATAATGTTGTAATATGAGTTATTATATTATCATTATTATGTGATCCCCATCTATAATGAAGGAAACGTTCTACAGTATATTATATGTAAAGACAAAATTCATGAAAAATCATTAGGAATTTTAGAAAAAAATGTATTTATGAATCAAAATTTAGAGGTTGGTAGGGAAATATGTTCAAAATATTAAGCTTAAAAAATTAGGGTTATATATATAGAATACTTAATGACATCTTTTGTGAGGAGATAATATTAAGGTCAATTGATTTAACATGTTCCTATCCAAACACTCCAAATAAATCTAATACAATTTTTCTATACAACCCAATTTGTCCCTAAAACCGAGACACCTCACATTTCCACACTAAAAACCTAACATATTATGCTATATAAATATTGTTGGGGAAGAAAATTCATAAATAGATTGTTATGTGGATTAATACTAAAAATTTAATTCATTGATTATGTGAGAAAAAAAGTTATTGATGACATTGTCGGTCCAAGGGTTTGCGCTAATCATAAAAAATAACCCAATCATGTCTAATGTGGTTTTGTCGAGTCATATCTTCAAAAAGTTAAATGCATGTTCATATAGGTGGAATTCCCAAATATAACTCAAGTAATATGATAATTAAAATATAAAAATTAATTTCTTTATAAATAATTCTTTTTAATGGAGTATATGTATTTATAAAATTCACTCTTCCCTTGGAATAATAATGACAAATAAAAAAATTAAAGAATAATATTGTATAAATGGAATAGAAATTTCATTTAACTGAATCCAATAATTCCTCTGAATAATTATTAAAAATATTGGCATCCAGTATTATTCTCTAATGATAAAATTCCATGTCTTACCATTTCAATATTATTAATTGAAAAATCTAAAGCAATCTATCATGGGATTCCCAACAAATTAATATATCATATACTAGTCAAGTAATATACATAGGATAATAATGGTAATTAAATTATCTTTCAAATCTTATATATATTTTTTTTAACAAAAAATTGGATTTTAAAGATAATGAAATTAAAAGAAAAATCACTATAATAATGATTTCTCAATCGCATAATACCTACCTTGTTCCATCAGTTCTATTCTACAACATTTTTATGATGTGAATAATTTATATAAAGGAAATTTTCATTTCATTGATTTTTTTTATTTTTACATCCTGAATTCCATTTATGACATTAATACATCTCAAGATGTGAATTTCATTTAGTAAACATTCATTAGACTCACATTTTGATACATTGTTCTCATGTTGAAGAATCTTAATATAAGAATAAAACAAATGATATTAAAGGTATACTAGAATATAATTAAATAGTAGTTATGGAAATAGTATACTAGGGAAAAAACAAGGGTTTCATCCTAAAGGATATTTTATTTATCATCATTTGCTCCAATTAAAAAATTAAAATATTTAAATAAATCCAAGATTATAAGATTACCTTCCCATAACATAATTTATCCAGTGTCCTCAGTCAATTGTAATTTATATTACATGTTTATAGACTTAATATGGATCTAATAATATTTGTATAATGTAAAGTAAGGGTACAACATGATGGAAAATCATTACTAATCAGGGTGAATACGTGTAATCTCATCCACTAGTTCCCAAGGTGTGGTTCCATGAATCATTTTCATCATCATCCAATTTATTGTTAAGTGGTTTCTTATTACTTAAATTGAAATATACACAACACTAAATGGTTATACATGATTAATATTAAAATTTACATCCCATTTGGAATGAAATTTACATGACATAATTTTCAATTATAAGATGTTCAAAATAACGTGATCTCCATGGATAAATGTTCATGGTTGGAATATCTTGTAATGTGATATACTTTTTCATTCCATATCAAATTTTAAAATTTTAAAAATATTCTATTTTTATTTATTCATGCTGATAAAAATATTGTATCCTATTTTCCCTATCCCTTTCAATGTCTAAATTCATTTTTCTTATAACCAAATGATCTTTTTTGTTCCAATTCCACATGGAGGTGGAAAATTTTGCAATAATTCAATTGATCGGGGATCATTACAACATATGTCTTATAGGTCATCTTATAAGCCCAAATATTATATTTAAACATTAGGCTTCTGTCATTCTAGTGGTATTTGATAGTCTATTATAGAATTCCATTTATTTATATATTGAAAAATATTTCCTAGCCATTTTTTTGTAGATGGTTTGGCGTAATTTTATTTTGACACACCATATTCAATTTCAAAAATTAATATCTTCTATTATTATAAAAGTGGGTCCCTTGACCATTAATGATGGATAATGTTTCTCCAATCCTATATAATATATTATTCTTTTGAAAATAATATAAATTTTAGCATCATTAGACCTAGAGTATTTTTCTTCAACCCATATTGAAATATAATCTACATGATCAGGAATCTAGTAATTATCAAATGACATTGGGAATATTCCATTCAAGTCTATTAACCTCACATAAAAAAATTCATAGAAGGTAATTAGTTTTTGGTGAATCACATTCCTTATTAA
This sequence comes from Viscum album, assembly GCA_963277665.1. Classification (NCBI taxonomy): domain Eukaryota; kingdom Viridiplantae; phylum Streptophyta; class Magnoliopsida; order Santalales; family Viscaceae; genus Viscum; species Viscum album. Next base: position 1,873,871,710 of record OY728159.1, read on the forward strand.
TATAATTATAAAAAATATATCATTGTTCACATTTTAATAAAAATTAATGTGCCTATTTAAATAATACTGGACAATAAATTCTAGTTTTTAAGACATTTCAAGTAGTTATTTTAGAAGAAAAAAGGCCTCCACAATCAAATGTATGACAATGTGAAAAAAATAATTCCATTCCACATTAAAATAAACATATTCTAATTATTTTATCTATATATATTATATAGAGGGATATGTCTTCGAAAATATATAATATAAAGTAATATTTATGTTCTTTCTTCTCAGGAGATTTTATATGAGATGGAAGCTAAGATGTGACTATATAAATGAAAATTTCACTATACCATGATACTTATACTTCCATGATGCAATGGGTTTTCCATGTATTTGATCATTGAGTGGGTTTTGACATGGAATTTCTACAACAATGATGCGGGGTAGTCGAATTAAATGATTTGTAAGCTAATTTTTAATACCCATATTATCTCTAATTTCTATGTCAAACTCATATATAAATCTATATCACCCTAAGGGTTTAGAATCATCTATATTCATTATACACCTAATAACTTCATTTCCAAGAATAAATATTATTCTTCTTCTTATTAGGTATGATCTTAATTTATCGAGCACAAAAGAGGATGCAAGGAACTAATTTCTATAGTTATGTAGGTGGTTTTTGTAGAATATAGTGTCCTGAAATCATAGGTTATGACCTAATGTTACCGGTTAAATAATTTTGATATGTAAGCTCCAACTAGTTGGTGTGATGTGTCACGAGTCATTTCAAATAGATAGTCTCAGGTGGGTGGTTTCATTATTGGAAATATGGTCCACCATTACATCAATTTCTCAAATTATTTATGTAAATATTAATAAAAATTAAACTCATATTCATTTAATAAAAATATTTATAAATAGATAGAGTAATATTTTTCAAATCATTTATATATGGTCGCTAAAATCTTTCATGGATAAAAAATTATCCAACATGTTTCGAAAACAATAGAACCAGAGTCAATTTTTTTACTTCATCCTTAAAATTATCTACTTAATTTTTCATTCAAATTAAATTCCCTAAAAGATAGATTTTTTTTACCATGAAATGAAAATTTTAAAAGTTTAAAACACTATTTTTTATCGATTCCTTTTTTAAACATATTCAAAATTACCAAAATGGTAATATAAAAATTCTATAAAAATAGAAAACTTGTCAAAAAAAAATACTTCTAGAAAGTCCTTAATATGATATGATAAGATAAATACCATTCACTGTTTAAATGTACATAGGGTCATACATGGTTAAAAATAAATATTCTAGTGGTAAAATTCCCAAATGAGAGGATACGATCATTTTCTCTGGGTCTTCGAGTAAAATTAATACATGGAAGTATCCTTAAAAACTATCTAAAAATAAATTAACTGTCTTACCTATAAGTAATTCATGATTTTTATTAAATAATGGTATAGTAAAATGGTGTTTTCATGTAACATGATATAGCTTACATTAATTTATACATAATATTCATCTATATTCATATTATTTTTATTCAAATCATTTTTCTCATTTTAATCAATGGCTATGCTAGGAAAAAATTGGGATGACATGGTTTGGGATACACCTATTTTAATCATATATTGGGTCATTTATGTAAAAAATAGGAAATTTTATATCTCTTTATTAAAAACATTCATAATGGTATGATTTAGTCCCATATATAGCTAACTCGTAGGTAGAAATCACTTTATAAAAATATTCTTTATGAAAAGAATATGGGGTGGAACCCTATGATGCATCATAGACTCCCTCAGTTGCATGATAATTTTTTTATTTACTTTTAGTACGATATTGTTCTTTGGGTATTATTACCTTCAAAAGAAAAATGATATCTTAATTATAGAAATTAATGATTCATACCTAAATATTCAATCAGTTTTGTACCTTCTTTATGAGATTTCTAATTGACTGAATTGATTCTCAAGATATTTTTATTGCATAATGTATGTTGAAATGTGCTATATTATCTCTAAGATACATTGTGAGAATTCATTATTGGACATTAATGATAATTTTTACAATATTTATGAATTTTACAACTAAAATTAGGGGAGGGTGACAGGTTTCAATTTCCTCATTCATGGTAATAATATTGAATTACAGTGAAATATATAGTCTAATTACACTTATGAGTACATCGTATACAACACCATCTAGTAAAAAGGGTTTTTATTTGATAATTGGACAATCCCTCATGTTAGAATTAATTATCTAGTCTACAAGGGGAAACCTTAATAGGAACAAAATTTATTGAATCATCCAAATCCCATAATTCATCAGTAAACATTAATGAATGCATAATGAAGGTAAAATTTAATATCCCTAGACCATGGTTTTTTTACAATTAGTGGTTTTACCATTGTTGTAATGCTTTTCCAAAACAAATTTCACGCATTTCCATCTAGACCCATTCTCTTAAAGCATAATTATTTGAGAATATTTTAATATTTATATAATTTCATGATGGATTGCAACTGTGACATATTTAATTCATTCTTTTGGAAGGTTTCTTGTTTTTTACAATGTTGGCCTTATTATACTTTCATTTTCACTGATAATACCAAATAAAATGGTTTATAAATATCCTTTTCTCCATTTGATTCCTCTAAAATTATTTTTTGGGCCTCTGTTTCCTAATACTTTCTCGTACATATCTTTTCCCCGTGTTCCCACTTTTTGTATGGGTTAGATGAGATTTATATTATAACTCATAATTAGTGTACATACATAGTTAAGGTGGTTATAACTCTTTTATTCATAATTTTATAACAACACTAAGAAATTCCCTAGGATTATGTATCTTTTATAGAATAGATTTCCATGATTCTTGTTCCAAAAGTGCGTAAGTGTTTAAAATTATTTTATTAGCTTATCATTATTATTCTCCATTATACAATCTATAGTCCTTGTCGGTTTTGATGAGAATATGTTGACTATTGTTCATATAATTTTTATTGCAAAAGATGTCATTAAAATACATTTTTCATATAAAATGAATTATATTAATATTTAAATGATGTGCACTTCTTATATTTCAGATGATTGAATAAAGGCTATGGGGGGTATTGGTTTTTACATAAGCATGATGATAACTCTCTTTTATATTTATATATTAAATGGTGTTTATATATTAATTAAATTAATGTTAATTGAGTAATGATGATTTCCATCATCGATATTAATCTATTTTTTATTATTATGTTTTACTATAATTTAGAGAAATATAAAGTAAAATTTTACATTTTAATGAATATAAAGGAACATCGCATCAAACTTTTATGTGGTGCGACACAGAAATGACATAAAAAAATATGATGAGGTTCTTCGTTGGAGGAAAAGAGGACAAGAGAGGTTCTAGAGACCAAAAACCAGAAAATAAGGATAAAACATATCATCTGACACTGGACGTTAATTATAAATTCCATTTACCTTATATGAAACATGTTAATATACAAGTCCAGCAAAATTTTCTTCATGTGAGAATAAAAAAATAGTCTCTTCATAATGTTTTCCTATGTCATGGCATGGCACATCCCATGTTTGTAAGGGGAAATGTTTACATCATGTACAATTCAACGAAATCTTTACGAACAAAAATATTACATGGTGTTTCATCTTTACACAATATGTACGTACTAGACAGATTAAAAAAATCAATATATCATTGACGGTGGACCTATATGATTTTATAGGATTATTTATTAAATGTAGTAATATACCTAGAGGAGTCTGAGGATGGATTATAGGATTTTAAATATGGGTTATATCTATGAATGAAAGGAACTCCATTTTAAACATGACGTGAGAACACCATGAGGATGGTGGAGGGTTCTGACTCACCATTCATCATAGACCATATTCTATTTTCTGAATCATTGGTTTTCATAAATTTGATGTAACAATGGTTATATTATTAGTTTTATCTTAGTCTCTTATGTTTCATCCATCCCTTTCTCAGTCATTTTTTCATTTATATGTTCTCGGTTGTTTCATTTTTCATGTTTGTTTTTAATTGATTTTTTATTATTTCAATTGTGAATTTACATACTTTCAATCATTTAATTTTTATGTTAGGAATTAAATTTTATTTCTTTCTCAATAAATTCTATCATGTTTAGATAATCCTCTTATTTTTAAGTGTTTAGAGTAGGGGTGGTTGAACCTAATGAATATGTTAAATCAAAACTAGGTAACCCTATAGCTAATAACCAATTTTAATACAATTTTCAATCTCATTATATTGAATTTTCCCTGACCATCAGAGGTGATAATTCAAATACCATGACATTTTTTGAGGATTTAAATAAAGGACCAATTGACTTTAATTATTGGTTATTATATGATAATATCAAAGCACCGAGTTTATATTTTTTATGCACAAAGGAGTCATTAAAATAATATGTTGATCAAATTGGATTGGCCATTGTAAAATGGGTTCTATTGTACCGCTCCATAGCCTTTTCCATAGGAAGATCCAATGTTAGATTGAGGAGTATCCTTTTCATATACACTTAAATTTTCCGCGATCACATTATTTATTTATTCCTTTACTCAATTTTTTAATTATTATAATAAAATAATACTGAAGTTGAAGTGACATGACCTTTTGTTAATAATTATCTTCCATGATACACGTTCTCTATGGGTTTTCCAATATACATAGACTTTACTACACCTTTGTGGTTAATGTTCGTCAGGGTAAAACAATTTTTTTTCATTATACCAGAGGTAAATTACAACACCATTATATGCAATCATATTTGGTATGGTTTTGGTCATATCCTTTATGTACCTAATATTAATTTATCTATTGTTGGTTCATTATTAAATTTCCTCAGCAGAAAACATACAACACATCTTTCCATTCCCTTTAATTAAAGACAATAGTTAGAAAATTGTTTAGTAAATGACCATAAACCCACATGTTAGAATTTTCCTATTATCCATTTACTTCATACACATCTAGTTGGCATACAAAATTTTTTAATTAATAAATTTGGATTATACATTACGTTGATTAATAAAATTTTCTTACATATTCTATTCCCCTCTTTCCCATACTTCTAGTCTTTAATTGTGGTAATGTATGAAAAATAATTTCACTATAACTCTTAGAGTATGCTAGAGAATTTTAAATTAAGACCCATCTAGATGAAGTATTTAAATGATTTCAATCATTGTTGAGTTTTCTGTATTTGATTAAAATTATTAATTAATTCCCCACCACAATTTTATGCTGATCGTAGGAACATAAAATTTTGATCATTTCTCTATAATCATAGATAATATCTCTAATCATATAAAAAAATATATCTTCTTATTGATCATAAATATTTTAGATTTATAAAACAAATTATAAAATAGAATCTATTAAAGTCTTAACAATCATTGAATTCTTCAGGTTTTATTTTGTTTCCACATTATTTTACATCCTTTAATGAAAATGGGATTTATCACTACTTGACTTGTTAACCTACAACTCCATGAGGCCTGAAAGTTTAACATACATGGGTGAATTCCAAAATATATTTTTTTAGGACTTCTGCTACTAAAAAATAATATTTAGGCATAATTTTAATCATATTAATTCATATGTCAAAATCATTTTCAAAGGTAATAATAACTAGTATGTTTACATTGTTAGAAAATGGAGGTGCATTATAATAACACTTGGATTGGTTGGGATTGCAAGACAAATTTTCCTGTTTATACTGAATACTAAAAGTGTCACTTGAATCTATGAGGTTTATATCCTCAAAAACTTAATGAAGGTTATTTTTTTAATTTATTAATTTTTCTTTCAATTTATGGATCAATGATAATTAACTTTTAAATTTTCCCTTAGTATAATTGATGTTTTTTTTGTTTTAGGATCTTTCACCCAATTAATGGAATGAAGCTTAATGTATTCCTACAATTGGTAATGGAAAACACTATTTTTATTGACTATGTATAGAATAGTTTATTATCCTTTGGGTTGTCCCAGATAAAGGATTACCCTCAAAATGGATTTTCACATTTATTGTTTTAGGGAAATTTATTTAAAATTTTTATATTATGTGATATTAATGATTCAAAGAAAGAAGATTAAATTAAATTACATAAAACAATTTGTGAGAGATGGTGATAAATTATAATATTTCTATAACATTTGTTATGCTATTTCACTTATTAATATTTTTTCAATTATTCATTCCTTGATTGATAAGCGGGAGATTCCCATATTGTTTATAAAAGAGTTTTATTTTGGAATAAATATTTTTAGAATGGTATTTATTTTATTTAGATACATTTTAGGTATTGAATCAATTTTGTTTTGTGGTTTGAAGGATTAATTAAAAATTACATTAAAAATGAGATATATTAATTCATGGAGGCTGTAGTCGACCTAACATAATATTAATATCTATATTTCCCACATAATAAGAGGGAAAACTACAGGTTTTAATTTAGTTAATCATACTCATTACTATATTACATTTTTTATCAACATATAAGAAAAAATTTTATCTATAGAGATAATTTCTCCATGTTACTAATTATATGTATACCTTAATTAATATTTTATTTAATTTTGGGTAATCTTACTCATATACATTTAACAATTTAGAGGGATGCCATAAAAATTATTCAACTTTAATCATTAAAAAACTGAATTACTTATTTGAATAATAACATTATATCACAACTTCTTCTAAAAATTAGGGTACTATGAGAAAAAAATTTCATTAATTATCCACATTTTCAATTCCATGAGTTTTATACACATTAATATAACCTAAAAAATCACTCCATTCTCTAGTAATTTATATTTTTTATCAAATTATTAGAATTTTCTTATAAACTAGAATTTTTTCCTAAAAATCAGAGGAAATTTGATATCCATATCAAAAGATTTGGCATGTGGAATTCCTCTATCATCTATATCATTGAAGGATCCATATATATATCATTTCATGTGATCAAATTCACAATGGGTACATAATAATATTTATATATATCCCACTACATAGATTCTCCTCATTCATTCCGATGATTTAATTTGACATTATAATATAATATATAAATACCAAAATAACATTGTCATGGTAATCTAAAAAATAATATTCATCAAGTCCATGATGATTTATATATGATTATTTATACTAAAGGGCATTAATATTTACACATATTATCCATATCCTTGTGTAATAGGTAATATTTTATATTTAATCCTACTTCTTTGTTGGTTGATGTTATGTCCTTCAAAATTAATCCTTTCAAAAGGGATGATCCCCACATATTTGATTGAAGAATTGAATAATCTATAAGAGTGGATACATGTTTTTTTAATATCCCATCATCCTCATCAAAAAAAATATAAATATGAATTAAACCATCTTTCATAATGATAAAAACTATTAGGGAACCCCATGGTGAAGAAAAAGGTAATATAAAATCCTTATCTTTCATCTCAAATAGTTGATTCTTTAGCATATCAGTTCAATGAGGTTTATATATAGGTAGTCTAGGATACCTGAAGAGATGTGCAGATATATTATATTATTTAAAAAAACTCCCAATAATGTAGATAAACAAAAAACTATTTTTGAGGATACATTTAAACATTAAATCATAATTGGAATTTCATCAGGAATAATCCATCACCAAGTTCGAATTCGTTAATCTCAATATTATTTCTCAAAAGGTGTTATATATAAAATTTAGAGTAGTTAACAAATATCATTCATAAATCTCTATAATGTTTTCTAGATTCATATGATGGTTTGGGATATTGGAAGTGAATTTCCTCTATCAAATATTGATATTGGTTGTACATAAGTAAAACAAATCAAATCCCATTATAACATCAAATATAATAAAATGGAGTGTAATAATAATTTTTATAAGATTATCCATTGATTTTATAATTTTAAATTTAATATATACTTGAGATAAAATGATATCAAAAGAACTATTTTCACCGATAAATACATCTCTATGTGTTGAGATAGGGTATGAATTTTTTTGAATAAACAATTATCATAAAAAAGTATGCATAAAAAATAATTAATCTAGAAACTCAATATTCCTGAATCAATATTAATTAATCATATGAACAATTATTTCTCATTATCCTTATTAGAAATAGTATTATCATAAACAGATCAACCATCCCAAGGACATGGAGGTTTTTTTCATCAATTATTCATAATTACCCTTGTATTTATGAAAGCACAAGTATAATATTAATGTTATATTTATATGAAACAATAGATCATGGGATGAGAAATGATTTGATAATTTATTTTTCAAAATTATATTTATTTTAGTCTTTATATCATATTATCATTTAGGATACTAATTATTTCACATACAAAACGTACATCCTCGTATCATTGAGGAAATTTACTTGATGCTTTTCCCATACTTTTGACATTTGGGTTGATCAATCATCTTTCATTAATAATATTTATGAATTGAACATCTATAATTAAACTAAACAATTATATTACTCTTTTCATCCCCAAAAATTATATTTAGATTCTATAATATCGATTTTTTATTTAGCTGCATAACAAACAATTTCATTATAGATATCAAATCGGTAAATTACAACAAATATAAAAAGACTAATTCTTAAGTTTTTATATAAATGATGAAATACTATTTTGGGATCAATGGTCCTTGGTATTAAAGTATATGTTCCATGAATATATATATATATATATATATATATAATTTGTGATATTTTACTCAATATGACAATATAAGTCATGTGTGGGAATAAAATTATAATTATTTTAAAAGGAGATTCAAATTGGTATCTCAATATACAACAATATTGGTCACTCATTGAGGAATTGATATTCCATAAAATACATTTCTCAATCCATTGAGAATGTTGGGAGATCCTCCTAAAACGATTATGCCTTTTATTTTAGCCATTTATTATGTAAAGGGTTTAAAAAATCTTACAACCCATTATTAGTGTCTTTTAGAATATTTTTTCCCTTTTAAGAACCTGCATGAAAGGAAAACAAAATCTAATGTTGTTTTTTATTCACATAGTATATGATAAATTCTTCTAGAGAAAATATGGAAACTATGAAAAATTATTATTACCTTTAAATGTTTTATTTGATTAATAAATTTCTCTTAAAGTCTTTTCATATTCCCAGATCAATGAACATGAAATTATAAGCAAGAAAAAATTCATGTTCCCTTTTATATGAAAAATTATTTCACGTTCACTAGTTTTGTGTGTCCATATGGTTCCAAACACATATAACATGCATCAATAACCATGTTCAATATAACATAATACATACATTAAATACATACAATGAATTTATATGTGTCTCTAGTTCCATGTAGATATAACCCTAAAAGGAAGAGCTAATATAATACCACATTTGACCTCATACCGTAGGCAGGATATTCTAATAAAAGGAATACATTTCCAATAATATAAAAAAACATATAGGAATGAGTGACACAAATTCCAAAAAAAAAACTCATATCGAATAATCTCATTTTATCGATGCACTTAATCATAAAACAACCCTCCATCAGGTAATTTTTTAATAAAAACAATATGAAAATAAAATTATTTTGTGTCCAGGTCATCCTAATTAGAGTTATTATTAGTGATCTGAACCACTTGAGAAACTATTTACATAACCAGAAATTCACCGTGGTCTCCTACCTCAGTAAAAATTCAACCAGATCTAAATAATAAGTTGACACACCACCCAAGACTCATACTTAAGAAAAAACATCAGTCGATAACTAAACATGGGAGATACATCAAACAAATCTCTTACTAGAGTTCCACATTTCCGAGGACTCTATTCATGTCTACCAATTCGCTCTGTATTCTATTCCTTGGTTTAAATTTTACAAGGACTCAAAACATGGGTAAATCAATTTACAGGACATCAAGGAAGTGTGCCAGTTTTCCCAGGCCACTGAATTTGGAAAAAACATTACCAAATACTAATAATTTAGGATCCCCACCTCCAAACACATCTTATTTGTTAGACACATCCCACTAGAATCAAAACATAGTGTAACATAAAAATGGTCTCATATAGAGCTGAAAATTCACCAATGTCCCCATTTGTGGGTAACAATTCACCAATGTCACATGCAATGAACTCAATTCTGGAATAATAACCAAAACCAATATTTATTTGATTAATCTACCATGTTAAATATAATATGATTGTTCTTGCATAATCCCCATTTAACTTGTTATTGTATCCCCTTCCACAACACAACTAATATTCCAAATGATGTTAAAATTAATGGTACAATCATATAACATGATCATAAATTATAAAACCAATACTAAAAGGGATTTAATTCCAATAAACATGTATATATACGAATCATCTCTAATGATAAAACTCAATATCCCATATATCATTGCTGGTTGAACATAAAAAGAATATCAACTTGTCTTTTCCACATGATCGTAAAAAAGATCCAAATTGTTATTTTTCACAATAACTTGAAAGGTATGGCATGCCCAAATATTTGGAACAAAACTACATGGTATCCAATTCCATTCATAGGGATATGTTGGAAACATGTCTCATGGGATCGATCCCAAATTGCATGTGCTAACCACCTACCTAGATGGAAATAAACTCCATAGAACCCAAGTATGTGCCATTAATGAATAGTATAGTTAATAGTAAATTAATGTTGGTGAACCATTGAAAAATATAAAAATATATAGATGTTAAAATTAACACATATTTTCAATTGATTAATTGTTAAAATTAACAAGTAGTAACAGTATAACTATGAAGGATTGATATACATATCATAAATACTACAGAAAATTCATGATTAGAAATAAATCCCACCAAAATACCAATATGAGCTTGAATTAATTTCAACTAGATAAATGTAAAAAAAATGTTTGAAATTTCACAAATTCTACCTTCCATAAGAAATAAGGTCCACATGAATTAAAAAATTCTAGGTCTTGAGGGCACATCAGAAATAGAATTTTGATCCCTCCATGATATATTCTTTGAAAATAAGTTTATTTATTGTGAATTTGTACTAGTTAACTTCACTTATGGGTTTTATAATATCTCCCATACACATAATTAAACCTCAAAATAAGATACCACAAGGATATAATATCTACTGAAATTCGAGATAAAATCACCTAGTAGAAATGGTGGCTATGAACCATCAACTAATAATACATTGGCCTTATTCCACCATCATCACAACACCTTCCTTAGTTAAAATTCAATGACATACACTTTAACCAATCAATAACAATAATTCAATGATTTTGAATGAAATAGTGAAATAATAACTTGTTGAGAGTGTAAATCCATTATTTCAGATATCTCGTGATTGTCTGATGGGGAAAAATCCATAGATTACAACAACCTAAAAATGAGAATTCATTATCATATATTGTTGAGGACATATAAAATGTTTAATAATAAATCATTGTGAAATATTTATGGGGTCCAATTAATCTTCATTGTGATCACCAACATGTAATCACATGTCAAAAAATTTCAAGTGTATTCTATACTAGATCGAATCATCGTTTCTAGGGAACAGAGATGGGGTTAAATTCTATAAGATCCAAACCATTAACACTATAATGTATATCAACATCCATATTATTTCTAGTACCCCATAGTTCCATCACCATATCCCAATATTTTAACATGGACAATTAATAACCACCATAAGCAATATAATTCACACGTAATCAATGATGGATATACTGACTACTCCAAAAAACACATTTCTTGTTAAGGTGATAATTAACCCACAGAAAGGTACATGCGGTGGTACCACACCACACATGACACATATGTTTGATATTCAATTTATAAATAAACAGATATACAAATAAAAATATAAAATTTTAAGTGAAATAACATCCCATTATGTTATGTAATTTCATTAAATTCAACATCATCACTATTATGATCCATTCTAGAGGAATATGGACAAATTATTGTTATATATTTCATATAAAAAAATATATATTTTTCCTTACCATTAACTTCTCATAACTAAATTTCATTAATATTTACCAAAATAATGTTATAGAACAAGTAATTGTTTTGATAAAATGAAACATATGATGCATAGTGGAAAATTATAAAAAAAGTGGAATATGATTAATAAGTATGTTTCTAGTATCAATTTGAATCTTGGTTTTATACTATATATATATTCCACTATCATACTCATGGTGATATTCTCCCACTACAATATGAAATTTTGTGGCCACATCCATAGCTTAACAACCACCAAAAATTACATAACCATATCAGTATAAAATTTTATTTCTTAGTTCATGGAATATATATGGTAGCATAAGAAAATCAATAAAAATATTTTTTAGAGAAATTTTTCCACTAACAATTATGTTAAAAATGAATTTATCATGTCTTTCTCAATATATCATATTCAAAGTGAAGATATTTATTGAGAAAATAATATTGAACTGTTCCACACCATATACATTATATAATTTCAATTTTTCCATTTTACAATAACGTTGATTTTTTTTCTATAAATTAGACCTTAATGAAATAGTTAACTTTATCTTCAATAATGTCCTTTATTATAACATACATTGTGGTAATCCTAGAATTTTAGGATTCTCTTATGAATATGATTAATTTCATTGAAGGATAACGTGTATCAATATATATGAATATTTTATTACAAATTTGTTTGATAGAATTGGATCCCCTTTCCAAACCATTGAGAGTCTTGACTTCTTTTAATTCCATGTATTGAGATATATAGTGAAAAAAATCACTCATTTATCTTCCAATAATAACCCAATATTTTGAACCCCCAAATAAATATGTTGAAATGAACATAAATGTTTCATGAAAATATTGGATGCTCTATTTTGTATAATAGGTTCAGTTTTATTTTAATTGTAATCTAGGAAGATCTTTCCCAATAAATCCAATATTTTCATGTATATAGAAATTAGAGAATAACAATATTTTACCCTTATAATTATGAGTAGTAAAGAAGATAGAGGTTAATAGATATTATTACGTTATTCTATGTTTTAAAAAACCTAATAAATAAAAACTAACCATGAGATATTAATATATATTTTTATGGATAACCATTAGGATGTGTTCTCAACCATGACCCCTAACCTAAAATACTTATTGGGTTCTAAGAGTTTGTAACAACTAAAGAAAATCCAGATGATGTTATCCAATAAAATGTGGAAGGATCTCATCACGAATATCCATCATCGAAAAAGAAATTAAGTAAATTAGAAAATAATTATCTCCAACTCACCCTATATATTCAAATATAATATTTTGGAAGGTGTAGACCCGGGTAAAAATGCCCAGTCCTCCAAATTTATTGAAGAAAAAATTGTGGAACATACAAAAGTTCAAAAAATGAAAACAGTCCCAACATGAAACAAATCAAAGGTCTCATACTATTCAAATTTTCCAACAAATTGAGGCCGCATCCTGATAAAAACCTCCCACTCATATTGTGAATTATAGGAATTTAGAATTTTGACATATTTATCCATTTGTCGTAGTTCCCCTAAGATCAATTGCTCCTTATACAACTTCTTGTTAACCCAGTCCAATTTCTGATCTATATCATTCTATTTTTCATCATTGATGGAGGATCTGGTAGATACCATCCTATGCATGTTAGAGTATTCCATTATTGGCATCCTATTTCGTGGATTAGTGAAATCCCCAACATTACCATTTCCATTCATCCTCCCATTATTGAGTATATCACTATAATATTCCTTAAAATGGCTATTGGGAGGGAGACTTTCATTTTGCTTATTCTCATAAAATACATCCCCCACATACTTGGTAAATCCAAGGACCCATTATCCATTGGATGATCCTCATGCATCGAACCATTTCCCATCCCATGTGATTGATTATTACTGTCAATCAGTGTCATCCAACGACCTTGCTCCCCATTAACCTACCCCTCATGAAGAAGTAAATTCCTAGAGTAATCATGTTATTCTATATCGATGAAACTCTCCTGCAATCCCAGCTGCTAAGGGGGAAACATCACATGCCTAATAGTTTCCTGTCCATCTAAATCCATCTCCCTAGATGCTTCCTTTTCTAGACTAGTATCCTCATTCATTAACACTTAAAAATTGTTACCAACCATAATACCTTGAACCTCCTTCATAATAAACATTGAACTTAGTGAATCCATTACCATTCATCCACTGCTACCATCAACTGAGGTGACTTGAGGAATCATAAAATCACAATTTTCAATGCCATGTTTTGGGCTCCCACTACTACCTCTTCCCCCTCAACAGAGCCTGCACCCAGATCACAGTGCAGCCTATTATGACCACAACCACACATGGGTTTGAGGGAATATTCATGATCTTATTCAGAGACTCATGGTCAGACTATTCAGCAACACTATCATAGAGCCATTTAAACTAGGATTTCTTGATGACACAAGGACTTGAGTTGTGAATCCATACTCACATAGAGATTTAACAGTCTCTTTCAGTCCATAACAGGCTGGGAAAATATCTCCACAACATCACAGCTCCCCATCATAGGATGGGACTCCACGAGAGTGCCACTTTAGGACAATCATTTCATAATGAAAAGGCTAATCTAGATTCCCCAACTGACAATTGGTTTCATAGAAAAGGACCCCAGATTCGAAGCATACCAGTTGATTCCACCAGATCTCACCTTCAACCTCATCATAGATGGAATCAATCGAATCTATACACACATATACCTCAATGAAAATCCTCAAAGAAATTGGATGGTAGAACACATGGGACCGAGAGTCCATGTACAAAAATTTACCGAATATATTACCAATCAAACATAGGATTGCAAAATTTTGAAAAGTTAATGGAAGACCTGGAAGGGTGATCTAAGTCACCATCTATGGAGGATCACAATCCATATGAAACCCAAAATACCCATGACATATAGATAAACTGAACACCTGCACTGAACAACATGCAGAGGATCAGACATATATCAGATCCTCTCTATTACAAAAATGAATCTAAAAGTGTCTCACATCCCTAATCCCTATCACCCCATTTTCATAAAGATTCTAGGAAGTAGATACATACCTATCAGATGATAAAACCGAGGGACGATTCCTCCTAAATAAAGCAACCAAAAGTCATATCCAGTTACTTCAATGCCTTTTCAAACTCTATCCAAGAAATCAGAATATGAATCAAACCGTTAACCTATTGTAGTACCTTAAAGTAGATATCGATCTCATGATGGGCATGTAGGATGGAGGGATCAGAAATGGGATTCAATGAAAAATGAGGAGGTCATGGTTAAAATATAATATTGTTTTTGAATATAGGATGAATAAAATATATTCCATACATAATATTAATGTTCTATATAACTTCGTTGATAACATATATATAGACCATATAATATTTCAAATAATAAATAATTAATATAATGAAGGGTATAATGATACCAAAAATTATTACACTTACCATTAAAATTCCGGTAATAAAATCCCAACATATTTCTTCTTTAAATATTATTTTCAGAAGACGGTTGATGATTGAAAAATAAAATTAGACTACCCTGATGAACATGTAGCATATGTATAAACCATTCATCTCAAATAATTATAAGAAAGGTAAAATTACTCATAATGGAATATGAAAAATCATGAATAATTCATGATCAAGAATTAATTTTATCATGAATATTCCATTATCAAAGTATAATTAAAACAACAAGTCATAGACCTAATACCATTACACCTCCCACCATTTAAATATCTACTTTAAATCCCTAGATATAGAATGTAATTGAAACATTATAGACAATATACAAATTCATCCCATTTGATTTCAAACGTATCCCAGACTAATATATAATTAATAGAAACAATGTTGAGATAATTATAGTCATCCCACCTAATAATCAAGTTGGCATCATCCAACAAAATAGGATAAGATTATGATGATAATAAGTAGTTCCCCTTATTAGATGTTTTTAGTAATAGCCATTTTGGTTGACAATGAATATCTTTATGATGTAGGGGTCTATGACCCCATCAATATGATATCATATGCGTATGGGGAATTTTATCCTAGTTTTAACTTTTTCACTCTTGAATATGATTATCATATAATTAATAGTAATTTTATTCTCAAATTATCTATCCATTATCTAAAAAAGTCTCTAAATACATATTTATTTTTTAAACATAATGTGTATAAAGAATATTCCCAATTTAAAAAGTATACATCATTTTAAGGGTGATAAAATAGACTACCATTCTAATCCACCCACCCTTCAACTATTACTGGAAAGGGAGTTATCATGTTACTTGGACATCAACTACATAAAGATTTAAATATAAATTTTATTTAATGATATGGAAATTATTTTATTTTCTAAAATAATAATTGTATGGAATTAATTATAGATTTGTACCAGGTATACTGTTTAAAGGTGAAATTCTAGTATCATACTGTAGTTATCTCCATGTAGAGATATAACTCAGCCAATGGGGTATAATTTTATATTTATATTAAATCAAATTATAGACATCATCGAAATATATGAATAAATATTAAAAATATATATAGTTATATTTATCCCTTATAGGTTTGAAAACATTGATGTCCCCTTCATTAATAACTTCAACATATTTCCTCAAATTGATTTAGATTAAGGAATATCATGATTGATAAAAAAATTCATCATTGGGATTATTTAAATAAAATACTATATTTTTATATGGAAAACAAATTAGTTTTCAATCCCTCTATGATATGTTAATGAAATTATATTTCTTTATCACTGAGGAGGTTGCTACATATTTAACCTATTTATATGAGCATAACATTATGTATATTTTATATTTATGTGACTAAAGAATAATGTCATTATAGATTTTATATATAATTTTAAATACCAAATTTTTTTGGATAAATTATCAAAGATTGATTTTTTTGGAAATGTCCAAGAATAATATTTACAAATTAATGATAGAGTTAGATAATCATTAGATGTAAGACATGTGAATGATATTTATTCTCAATCCAATAGAAATGAATCAATAAAAGAATATAATATTCATTGAATAATCTCTATGTGCATATCTCTGAATTGCACATCACAAATTCATAATCATAAAATGTTAAACTACTTGAAATGAGGTAATTATAACATGAAGAAAACACCACGACATGTGATCCTTACTATATGACTATAAAAAATATGGCACTTAATCTATCCTACATGACATTAAATATTTCAAGGTAGTTCATCCCATAATGAATTTAACTACATAGGTTGTTTTAATTATTATGAAAAAAATTTATAGTATACCCTTATAAAACATCTCAATCTATAAGGATGATTTTCAATAGATGTGTATTTTATTACAATGGAAATAATTCTCTTCAATTATATCATTTGTCACCTATCATATTATTAAATTACCACATATAAGAATATGTTTTACATGAATCTACGTACCTAATGATTCATATTGATTCTATTAATGCTTTTCCTAGGCCCAAAAAAATCCGTTTACAAATCTAGATCCACTCTAGTGATAATGAAATTCTAAAATCACATGATGATTCTTCCATCACTATTAGAATAAAATTAATATATTCCCCCCTTTAGACCATGTTCATGAGATAAATCATTAAAAGGATGTCCTTATTCAATAACCACATGTGGGTTAATTATTATTACTATAGGATATATAGTGATGAAAGCCTCTCTCATTTTATTCCTAGCCAATGATTCCATAAAAACAGTAGACCTAACATAGGGGATGAAAACTGTACAAATTAAAAAAAGGCACTCCCTTGGATTTTCATTATGATGATACTATTTTATATAACCTTATTGATGGGACTCCATTAAATCATCATTTTATCCCTTATGACAACATGATATTCATCTATTTCATCACAATTCATCTATATTTTTGAGTAATTTCATGTAGAGACTCTTTATGAACTACTAGTTTCTTGATTAACAATATCATAGGATAAGTATTTAATCCATTATATTATATCATAGGAACAATAATAAATCCCATAATACTAATCCTTTTTAATTAATATATTTGTTGGGTCATATCATTCATGTTGATATTCTCATTGGTCCTATATTAGGATGAATTTTTCACAATCATTCCACTACACATGTTCCTGATCGATTGACAGGATACCATAAAGGGAAATAATTTTTCCTAATTCATTTTAATATATATGATATATAGTGATTTTTAGAAAACATATCCAGACTAAGTAGAATATATCACTTTCATTCAAACTCCCATCAAAGTGAGAGGTTTACTCATTTACTTCATCGGTTTCAATATTAGACTTTTTAGTGGGACACCACATTTTCATTAAGAACTATACATGGCATGATTCATATTACCAAACGATATATATTTATTATTTAAACTAATATATCAAAACCTTCCAAAAAAACCCCATATACTGGTCTAGGATTAAACACCATAAACTATGTGCACATATCAATGATGTTGTCTATATCAAAATCCAGTCAAGCATTTATGTCATTTTTCTATTCCTCTTATTTTATGTAGAATATAACAAATACTGGTAAAATAAATACAGATTTAATCATAATTTATCCCCGTTTAGATATATATTAATATTATATCCATACTTTAATGGACTGAATCATGATAATATAAATCATTAAATATATTACAAACAATGTCTCCTAAGATAAATATCATGGAATGGGCAACCTATGTAATAATTCATTTTCTTCATGAAATGTCTGTAAACTAAAAATTATATGGAATTTATTAGTATTGAAATTAAATGAAATAGTCATAATGGCCTTTTAGGTTTAATACCGATAAAATAAGGCCTAATAAAAAAATAAATCCACTACTAACATAGACCTTACCATTCAGGGATTATCAAAAAGATTGTGTGTAATATGGAAAATAAAAAATTATTTAAGGGATAAAAAATACTTATAAATTGCGTTGATATTCTTATCTGCCTCACTAGTGTAGAAAAATGTTAGATAATTTCATACTTTTTATTGTAAGTGATCTTAAACTATGGAATTAGTACATTTTTATTAATAGAAAACCAAATTATTCACATTCATTAAAAACCCCATTTATGTTGATCTTGAACCCAGGAAAAAACATGATATATCCCATTGAACCAAGAACATGATCAATATATTCTTGATTAATATTTTCTGTAATAAAAAAACCCCATATTCCATATTTTCCATGACAATTCTTTATAACATTGATGTCTAAATCATAAAAAAAACAATGTATTTAGTTATGATTATTCTAATGGAAATACCAAACACTGAACAGCTTGTAACACCGAGACCTAAATCTTCATGTTTTATCTGATCTTTGACACATCCTCTTGCCATCCTCACTATAACAAATGAAATTTTTGACATTTATTAAGGTTTCAAGGGACATTAATTTGGAGACAATACACTTTGTATCAAAAGAGAAATCATAAAAAATAACAACTATAAATAAATAAATAATCTAAACTCATGAAATTGAATGCATCTCATGTCACATAGTAATTAAACCAATAACCCCCAAAAAGGAAGGTAAATAAAATATATGTTCAATATAGTTATGTAAATTAAAATTGTGGCATAACATTCATGTCTATCTTCTTACTTTCTCTGATCTCTCTGCTCTGTATCCAAGCTCCCTATTACATGGTCCTTTTCCTTATCTATATCATTGATCATAAATTCTAAAAACACCTTTAAAATATATTGTAGTGTTTGATTATATACACTTTAGGACACTACTTATTCCTATTAAACACGAGTGAACATATATATTAATGCATTCGATGTTAATATATATTATTAATTAGTACAAAATAATAATGTACCAATAATTCATCCATTAACAAAGCCACCACAAACCCCTTACTATATCTTATTCGACTCTATAGATGATTGAATGCCAACCCACTATATAACACATCCATCCCAATATATGGGATATCCTAAAAAAATTTCTTATGTGTCCCCCATTGAAGGGATAACCAATGTACATACTTAATAATTTTCTAACACATCCAATTTAGGTGGGATATTATATATGGATCAACCTATATACTCAACAACATAAGATAGATAAACAAAAAATGAAATACATATTTACAGGATGGTATATCAAAAAAAATTCATATAAACATGGAGTCATAACATTAATAAATATACATGTATGGAAACATCATGAATCTGTCTCATGGGATACCCATATACACACATTAAAAAAAACTCAATCATGGTATAACAATTGTCATACAACCTATTATTAGGGAAACTTATATATATATTACATTGATAAGATTAAGAACATCCTACATCATTCATGTCAAGGTAAAAAAGGTCCATAAATGAATCTTCACTTTAATAACATCCTATTATTAAGTGGTTCTAATATCTCACCATGGATTCCTGGAAACAATTATAATTATATTATTTCCAATAATAAAACTTATTATAAGATTATAATTTCTATAATCAAGAATATTTCATATTTATCAATTTATGATATAATATGATGGCATAAATTCTTCATTTAAATATTAATTATAAAATAAAAATATTTTTATATCTTAACACTTTATAAAAAATCTAGAATAAGGGGAAGATAAAAAATAATGAATACTATTTATAAATTACTTCTTGAAAAATGTTGAACCCAATAGTAGAGGATAGTCAAAGAGTTTCTCTATACATGTAAATATGTAATAAAACTGAACTTATTGAATAAATCATCATAGATATTAGTAAAATTATTATTTTAATTATAAAACATAACAAAATATTAAAAATGAATCAATAATTGGTTAGTTTATTTTTAAAAAGTGAAAATGTGATTCTCGTTTGAATATTTGTATCCCAAATTAAAAACTACGTTAAATTGTTTTATGAAGTTAATAATTAATGAGGATCATTTAAAATTTTCCATTATATGTGTTTAATATGTAAATAGATTAAAATAATAATTTCCCATGATTATATCATTTTGAAATCAGGAAAATTCATTTAATTCCTGAGATTTGAAAAAAAACAAAAAAACTGGATTTAAAAAAACCTTTATAGAAAAATGGGTGTTGTATAAGGGAAACATGGTTTTACCCATATGCAGATAATTGTTGTTGCATATGTGTATGGTAAATTACCCTTGTGTAAGTAATGATTTTATTCCTACTATTATGTATTTATTTTCTTCAATTACATTATCCTTGAAAACTAATAGCTACCTTAATACATCTCAATCCTACTATCAAATATTAGTTGAGTTACCCATAAACAACCTATAAAAACTATGTTACATTTACACAATTCAATAAATATCATCCTAACGATTCAAAATAATTATTTTATGTTACATGTCCCTTGAACAATAAAATTTACACTCAATAATCCATTTAGATTATAATGTTACTCATATTTAACAATTAAAATACAAATTTTATATTACACGACTCTTATAAACTAGTCTGTGTGTGGGTGGGATATATTTACCAATATGTATACACTATTATCTATGTAAAGGATTATTTTTTATTTTCACATAAATTAAATTAAATTATTAAAAAAGAGATATTATAAAAATAAATATGAGAAAATTCTTCCCTTTGATAAAAATTTCATCCTCAATATGTGTATGTAGATTTCCTATTGAAATATATGGGACCATTTTGCTCTTACATCAGATTCCCCAGGCCATGTATTTTACTAAATACATCTATTCTACAATAGAACAAGAAAAAAGTGGATCCAAGTAACACCCCAAAATTTTATAATATTATTTACAATAAATAATTTTTTTATTTACTGGGTTCCTTTTCACAGAACAATGAGATTAAACGAACCATGATTTATTGTTAAAATAATATATTATTTGATAGTTATTGTGTATCCATTGGATTTGTGTCTATGAATAATTGTAAAAAAATTATAGAAAAAATATTTTTTACATATTCATAAAAAGAAATAATTAGTTATCAATTGATTTAAATGAAAATTATAATAATTTCAAATTAAAAGAAATGTTTTCTTATTAAATTTTTTTGTTTGAAATGTGTTTTTATATTATGAAATTAAATCATCCAAAATTAATAAATGAGTAAATGAAATGTATAAATTATATATTAAATCAATTGTATTAATATTCAAATAATTCTTATTCTAGGAATGTGATGTAACGCCCCGACCCCAGTTACTGGGAGTCGGTACATTATTACATTACATTGGCATGATCACAAAAGATCAAGTCTCAAAAGGCCGATTAGTTTCGTGTCCTTGGAAATAACTAGATACATTCATAATGTTTTTATTACATAATAAAGTGAAAAAATAAAATAATATAGTCTCTTTAGTCCACAATCATATCCCCTTAAGAGTATCCCTGTAGGTGAGTCATAAAATAATTCTTGACATCCTGGAAAAAATAAAACATATAAAGGGGTGAGCTCAAATTCTCAGTAGGGATAACAATATAGCAGAAACATTCATAAATAAGCCTAATCATTTAAGGCAATGTATTACATAAACAAAAGAATTTTATACTTGAAATTCAGCATAATATTGTAAAAAATGAAATATGTCATTTACTTATTCACATGGATATTCTACTAGTCTAATAATCACATGCAATATCAATAACCACATTCATAATGATGGAATGCATAATTCCAGACTATCATAACAACATATTCATGGACATGTGCCAATACTATAAATAATATTTTGTCAAGGTCTTATGTCAAGACACTAGTTTGTCTCATGAGACCTACTGATGCATCGAGGAGCTATAGTGGGCTCCACCCGTCACTTACTAAGTGCAATGCATTCCTCATATGAACAGGTTTAAACATAACATAATCATTCGTATTAAGACGAGCATATGAAATGAAAATAATTTCTCTATAAACCAAGAATGGTATAAATATAACACATCCACAGTCAAAAATATCACAAAACCTTCAATACAATATGGAAGTTTTGTATCAAAATAAATCAACTTCAAATAAGCTTAAAATCCATCAAAGGATGTTGACAAAGATGAAATCAAAACAATTTGATCGAAATATCTCTTTTTCTGAAATCATTTAAAAGTCACATAATTATAAAATAAAAGATTTACTTTTAAAATATTCTTATAATCTTTTATGGTAATAATATAATATTTTTCGACGGTGGAAAATAGCCGCACCAGCATTATAAGTTAATAAAAGTCATTCTTACCTTAATTTTGTCGAAAAGGATAAAATAGACCATGTTTGGAAAATGAAGTAAGTATTCTTTTATAAACATCTTATAAAATTAAAACAAGGGTATAAATGACTTTAACCCATAGTATGTAAAATATTAATAATGATTTTGAATACATTTTTAAGTAACATGGATGTGGATGATAAAGAGGTCCGGGTAGATAATTACGTATATATAACCTCAGATAATGAAGAGATTGTGAAATCAACCATTACCTTGTACTTTTCCTTAGTAGATGGTATATTATCCTCTTATAAAATAGTTAAAACGTTGTTATTAAATTATAAAAGAACCATATACATATAAATGATATCATATATGATCTTTTAACATTGGTTTTTTTAATAATATATTAGTATTATCGTCATTTCGGGTGTTGACTTACTCGTTTTCCTTAATATGTTTTGTTACATAATTCGTTTTTTTATCTGTAGGTTTTATATAATACATATAAAGAATCATATCAGGTCTTTAACGATTATTTTTAATCATAAAATGAGAATTATACTTGAATTGATAAGATGGGGAAATAATTTCATCGCGTTCATGGAAATGGTAGTCTGTACGTACGCACAAGCGACGATATCATTATTTTTATATTAAAATAATATATAATTGGATGTTATATCATATATACAGAATCATTATAATTTTATATTTAATATTTACTTCAATTACACATTAATATCATACCCATCCAAATAATAATGTTTTGAATAACAATTACACCATTACATGGAGATGGTAAGCCGTATGTACGCATGTATAGTGACATGTCATTCAAAGGATGGATATAATACTGAATATGGTTGTACCATATTTATAATAACATCATAGTATATAGAATATACTTGAGTTATTGTTTTAGAATGTAAATAAAAATGAAAGAAGAAGTTCAAGAAGAAAGGAACTTGAAAGGGGGTGGTGAAAACATTACCTCTTCTTCGGGTTCTTCTTTTTGATTTGATCAAAATGGATCCTTATGTTGGATTTATGATCGAACTAAGTCCTCTAGGTTGAAGTTAGTGATGTTAATAAGATATTTTACTAGGGTATGGCATAACCAAACTAATTTTAAGGTATTAATAATTGGTTAGAAGTGGTGTCTTTTTATAAGGGGGAGGAGGGGGACTTAAGGAAAAACATAAAGTATTAATTTATAATAAATTAATATTCTGTTTCTAATGGATCCAAAGTATATTATTCAAAGTATAAGGTGGTGATGGGTCTAAATCCTTTGATATAATAGATTTTATACAGGTTTGGGTCACTATATTAACCTTATCATTTATATTTAACTCTTAGTTAAATAGTTTAACATTTAACATATCACATTGTATTTTTGTGTTATATGGTTAATAAACATTCTATATACTTCCAAAAGACCCCCAAGTGGTTAAATAATTATAAAAATATCATTATATAAGTCCTTTTGAAGAAAATTAGATTTTTAGGAATAGAATATGTTTTAATAATATAATATTTGTATTAAAAACTCTTTTTGTAAATTTTGACACTAACTAAAAATAGATTTGTTTAAAGTCATAAAAACTTTATTAATACAAAAAAAATTAATTTAAGATATCCTAACATGTCATAGAAATGTATAAAATTCGTGTATGGCATCAAAACATTTAAATTATATTTATTTTAAAATTTACATTACCAACTATTTGATTCTTTCGTTAATAAGGAAAATACTGCATCATTATTGTGTCAGGAATATATTTAATTAATCAATGTCTAAAAATTATAAATAAAATACCATTATGTATGAAATATTTCTATTTTCATAATGAATATTTATAGTAGAATATATATCATATATAGCCATATGTAAAAATTATTTTTCTAAAAGATATATGTTTATGTCATTTTTTATTTACATTAACTTAATTAATATAAAGTGTCATTATCACTTACAAGTGGATCCATGGGGACCAAAAATCTACACAAAGATGATCGTGGTCTAATATGTATGAACGAATTGGGCTAGTACACGTTTTAGGGTAATTTATTATAATTATAATATTATATTGTTTACCATTATTTACCAGATTTACACTTTAACCATGGTAAATAAAATATTTACAGAAGTAATTATTCAAAATGTCTAAAAATAAAAGTTACCTATTTAAAAAATGTTTACCTCCTGATTTTAAATATGTAATTCATTTTTCTAAATTTATAACACAGAAGTGGCCAGAATTAATTTAAAATTAATTCCCATTGTCAAAACAATAAGCATGTTTTTAAGAAATAATAACTATCAAAAGATTGACACTTGATTATGTCTGGTTTGAATGTGAAATTATGTCCAATGACCAACATTGTATTAAATGGTAAAAATATATTCTAAATAAACTTTACAACCACTCAAATTCATAAGTTATCATTGTTAATTATTTCGATTAAAAAGTTGTTTTTAATTAAAATTTTGTAATTATCATTAATTATCAAAATATGAATTCTTTCAAAAAAATAAAAAAAATTCACACTAGGATAATTTCAATATTCTGATTCCAAATATGAAGTCCATTTTGAAATATAAAATTTCATAAAGTGGGTATTACTATTCATATCTTCTAGTTTGATTGGTTGTGGTGTGTGTTAGAACTCAAAGTTGCGTACAACACACACTATAGTATTATTCAAAGAGAAGTGTAAAATGGATGCTTGGGGTGTTATATTCACACCTCCCTCAAATAATTTCCTCCTCAAAATTTCTATAATACTACCACATGAAAAGACTCAGGTGGATATTCATCATAAGTTCCCCAGGTTCTCACGTTGCCTCTTCCAACTTATGGTTTCTTCATAGAACTTTTACCAGATGAGTCGTCTGGTTTCTCATCACTTGTTCTCTTGTATCAAGTATCCTGACAGGCTCTTTGCAATAAGACAGATTAGGTTCTAGTTCTAATTCCTCATAGGTGAGTACATGCATTGGGTCAGGCATGTATTTTCTCAATAGGAATACGTGGAACACATCGGGAATAGTGGAGATATTTGGCGGAATTTCCAAACTATAATCTACAACCTCAATTCGTTATAGAATTTCAAAAGGTCCATTGTACCTGGAACTCAATTTACCTATCTTACTAAAACATATAACTCCCTAACATGGAGATACCTTCAAGAAACCATTATCTCAGTCCTAAAATTCCACATCCTTCCTTTGGTTATCGGCATAGCTCTTTTTCCTTATTTGAGCTGGTTTGAATTGGTTTTTGATTACCTTTACCTTTTCCATCATTTCCTCCACCAGTTCTAGGCCTACGAGTTTTCATTCACTAATATCATCCCAGTAGTTTGGTGTGCGACATCTCTTTCAGCAATCTCCCTCTTCATGTTGTCCCACCAATAATGTTCCTTCAAATCTCTATACGTTTTGGTGCTCCCATGGTGTATATAGAAATTAGAACTATGAGCATCATCTAACAATTATCTTTTTAGATCAGGTAAATTGGGAACACAAAATCTCTTCCCAAATTTTAAAATTCCATCTTCATACACATATTAACTCAATCTTCTATCATTCACAGCCTTATTCTTCTTTAAAAATGCGTCATCATTGGTTTGAGAACTCATTATCCTTTCTAGTAAAGATTCTTTGGCAACCAATTGAAAACATATTGATGATTCACCTTCCATTTTGATTACCATATCTATCATTACTATATACATGTATATAGGATCCTTTTCGACTCTCATCTTGTTCAAAACTCCATGATCCTTTCTGCTCAAAGCATATTCCATCTTATTTTCCTTTCCTAAGTGGTAGTGTATCATGCAATCATAATAATTCAGTAGTTCAAGGCATCACCTTTTCCTCATGTTGAATTCTTTATTTGAGAAAATATACATCAGACTCTTGTAATCGGTATAAATCTCAAATTTCTAACCATCGAGATAGTCACTCCAAATAATCAAAGAAAATATTACAGAAGCTAAATCATGATCATGAGTATGATAGTTTTTCTTGTGAATTTTCATATGTCATGATGCATAGGCCATAACTCTATCATTATGTATAAGGACACAACCAAGTCCTTTTTTTGATGAATCAATATATATAACAATCCCATCATTCCCCAATGGTAGAGTAAATATAGGTGCATTGACTAATCTTCTCTTAATTTATTCAAAACATTCTTCACACTCTTTTTTCGAAACAAATTTAACCCCTTTCCGTGTGAGCTTCATTAATGGGTTATCCAATCAGGAAAGATTCTGGAAGAAACGTTGATAATAACCTAATAAAACAATAAAACCGCGTACCTCATTTATACTTGTCAGTGCTGGCCATTCTTGGATTACCTTGGTCTTAGAAGGATCAATAGAAATTCCATACTTAGAGACAATATGGCCATGAAAAGAAATCTTCTAAAGCCAGAACTCACACTTGCTAAACTTCCCATATAATTCAAGTATTCTAAGTGTCTTTAGGATATTGCACAAGTGATTTTCATGATCTTAGTAGCTTTTGGAGTATACCAAGATATCATCAATAAATACCAATAAAAAATTATCTATATATTCCTTGTAAACTCTATTCATTAGATCCACCAATACAGAGGGTTAATTAGTTAGCCAAAAATGTAATACTGTAAACTCATAATGCCCATACCTGGTTCAAAATGCTATCTTCGGAATGTCTTCCATATTTTCACAGAACTGATGGTATCCAGATCAAATTTAAATCTTTTAAAAGTATTGAGCTCTATGTAGTTGGTTAAATTAATCATCAATACGAGGTAGGGGATACTTGTTCTTTATTGCTAGAGCATTGATTTCCCTGTAGTCGATACATAACTTCATAGAGCCATATTTCTTCTTAACAAAAAGGACATGAGCTCCACATGGAGAAACAATAGGGAGCATAAATCCCTTATTACTCAATTCCTCTAGTTGTTTCATTAGTTCAACTAATTCCACAGCTTCCATTCTATAAGGGGTCTTTGATGTAGGCCATGAACCAAGAAATAAATCAATGGAAAAATCAATTTCTTGTTTTGGAGGATGTTTGGGTTAATCTTCCAGAAACACATCTACATATTCTTTCACAATAGGTACATCCTCTATTTGAAAATTCATTTCCTCACCCAATGTTATTTCATTCTCTTCCTCCCTGATAATTGAATTTTGTTGAGCTATTGGGGGTGGATTTAGATATGAATTAGGTGGTGACGATTCTGCTCTAAAGATAAGGTGTTCCATATCATCAACATCAAAAATCATAACCTCCTTATTTTTACAATAAATTTTCATGTCATGGTCTGAAATCTAATCCATATCGAGGATTATATCAAATTCCATCATGAGTATGACGGTGAGATCAGTAGATAATGATCATTTATATGCTATAATGGGGAATGATTCACAGAAAATTGTATCAATGATACTTCCCCTATGAGTTTTTACTGACAACTACATTGTTAAATAAAATTGGAAATATCAAATTTTCCTAGAAAACTGGGAAGATATGAAACAATGCGATGATCCAGAATCAAATAAAGCATTGGTTAAAATTGAAGAAAACATTAAATTACCTGCCACCACATCTTTCGGAGCTTCTACCTCAGCATTACTGATACTATATGCTTGGCCTTGATCCATTTTCCTTTTATGAGTTACGTTTCCTTGATATTTAGGACATTAATTTTCATAATGTCTCATCTCCCTGCAATTGTAGCATTGAATATCGGTAGCTTCTTTCTTCCCCTTGCAATCATGAGCTTGGTGGCCTTTTAACCACACTTGTAACAGACTCCCATTCCTTTCAAGAAAGTACATGGGTGTTTCATCCCACATTTACTACAGGATGGATATTAAAAATTTCAATTATTACCCTTATTTCCATTCCCAGAGTGATCAACATATCTCTTCTTCCCTTTCTTTTCCATAAAGTCGTAAGACTTAGCGAATTCCTTTTCTGTCTTGATAGCACATGAAACAATATCTTCGTATGAAGAGAAAGATTGTGAGACTAATGCATGAGGGAGAAACAGATTTAACCCATCAAAGAAACAATAAATCTTACTTCTTCGGTTACTAATATAATATTATACATGCTATTCTATCCAAGTAATGTTAGTCTCATACTTTGCGACATTCTCAACCTCCTTTTTTCTCAGGCTCAGAAATTGCCTTTCCATATCTTCTCGATGGTCACATGGAAAGTATTTTTCTAATAAATGCACTTTGAACTCCCTCCATTATATATTTGATACTTAATAATCTTCCTTTGTGTTTTGAATCAGTGACCACCATTGGTTAACATCTCTAGTGAGGCGGTAAACTTCCATGTTACTTTTTCCCTTTCACTGCTCCCCAAGGCATTTAATATTATCTCTAAGGAATTTATCCATTGCTCACCTACTAATGGATTTGTAATCCCATTGAATGTTGGTGGATGTTTCCTCATGAAGTTATCTAACATTTATCCTCCTTGCAGCGGATCAGGGTGATCCATACGAGCAAGGTTATTATTCATAACCTGAGTGAGTTTCCCAGTATGGTGATTAGTTTATCATCACCAGTTGCATCACCAGATCAACTATAATTATATTGAGCAAGAGGGAAATCCCTACATGGAGTGCGTGCATTGATATGGTTTCCATTCCTTCCCCTCAGCACCATTTCATAACAATGGCATAAACTATATTAGTTTATGAATAAAAATACATAATTTCATACTTTTAAAACACTTAACATAAATTGAACTATTTATGGATATAATCCATAATCATGAAAAAATGTTTTCTTTAAGGAAGTATATACTCATAAACCCTTCATAATGGTTTGTAGAGAAAATGAGAATTATCCTATGCATATCCCCCAGGAGTGTCGTAACCAAAAGTGCAGCAAGGCCCATTTTCATGCACCAGTTCCCGTTTGAGTCTAGCTCAAAGCGGTGTTTTTGGGTTTCAACCCTAGGTCCATATGTGCAAATGCCGCCTATACCTGCTCATATCCAGAGAGGGATGTATTGCTCGGAAAACTCATAAAATCTCAACAATACCAAAATTGTAGGAAATTCTTCTATACTAATACTCAAATTCCATCTTAGGGCTATGTGATCTAATTAGAGTTTATCTAAATCTTGCTTCCAAGGTTTTTACTAAACATCCTATGATACCTACTATAACATCCCAACCCCAGTTTCCCAGAGTCGGTGCATTATTACATAACATTGGCATGCTCACAAAAGATCAAGTATCGAATGACCGAATAGTTTTGTAGCTTTGGAAATCACTTGATACATTCATAAAGTATATATTACATCATAAAGTAAAAAACTACAATAATTTAGTCTCTATAGTCCACAATCATATCCCCTTTACACATTCTCTATAGGTCAGTCATAAAATATTTCTTCACATCCTGGGAAAAAGAAAACATAGAAAGAGGTGATCTCAGATGCTCAGTAAGGATAAAATTATGTGGGAAACTTTCATAAATAAGCATAAACATTTAAGGTAATTTTTAACTAAAACATAATCCTTTTAAACATTAAATTCAGAATAAAATGGTAAATAGAAAATGAAATATTACATTTACTAATTCACTTGGATATTCTACTCGTCGAATAATCACATGAAATATCAATAACCACTTCTATAATGATGGAATGCATAATACCATACTATCATAACCACATAGTCAAGGCCTTGTGCCAAGACTACAAATATGATTTTGTCAAGGCCTTATTCCAAGACACTAGTTTGCCTCATGAGACCTACCGATGCATCAAGGAGTTATAGTGGGCTCCACCCGTCACATACTAAGTCCAATGCATTCCTCATATGAATAGGATTAAACATAACATAAACTTTCGTGTTAAAACTAGCATATGAAATGTAAATAATTTCTCTATAAACCGTGAATGGTATAAAAATAACACATCCATGGTAAAACATTTCAAAAAATACCTTCAATACAATATGGAAGTTTTGCATCATAATAAATCATCTTCAAATATTCTTAAAATCCACCAAAGGATGTTGACATAGATGAAATGAAAACTATTTGAGAGAAATATTTCTTTTTTTGAAATCATTTAAAAGTAACATAATTATAAAATAATACATTTAATTTGTAAATATTCTTATTATATTGTAAGGGAATCTTATGAGATATTAAAATGGTGGAAAATAGTCGCACCCTACGTATAAGTTAAAAAAACACATTCTTACATTAATATCGTCGAAAAGGTTAAAAGCGGCCCTTTTTGGAAAATGATGTAAAGATTCCCTTATAATATTCTTATAAAAAGTCATACAAGGGTATAAATGACATTAAACCATATTCTTTAAAATAATAATAATTATTTGAAATATATTTTTAAGAAACATGGATGTGGATGATAAAGAGCTCCCAGTATAAAATTACGTATAAACAACCTCAGATAATGAAGAGATTGCGAAATAAACCATTACCTTTAATTTTCTTTAGTCGATTGTATGTTAACCTCCTCTATAGTAGTTAAAACACTGTTATTAAATTATTAAATAACCATATAAATTTTAATGATATCATATATGATCTTTTAACATTGCATTTTTTTAAAATATCTTAGTGTTATCGTCATTTTGGGTGTTAACTTACTCATTTTCTTTAATATGTTTGGTTACATAATCCATGTTTGTTATCCATAGGTTGTATTTTATTCATATAGAGAATGATATCAAGTCTTTAAATATTATTTTAAATTTTCAAATTAGAATTATTCTTGAATGGATATGATGGGGAATTAATTTCATCGCGTTCGTGGAGACGATAGTCCGTACGTACGCACGAGCGACGATATCATTATTTTGATATTAAACTAATTTATAATTGGATGGTATATAATATATACAGAATAATTATAATGTTATATTTAATATTCACTTCAATTAAACATCAATATCATACCCATCCAAATAATAATGTTTTGAAATAACAATTACACCACTACGTGGAGACGGTAAGTCATATGTACGCATGTTTGGTGACATGTCATTAAATGGATGGATATAATTATGAAAATTGTTATACCATATTTATAATAACATCAAATTATATAGATGATACTAGAGATATTTTTTTATAATGGAAATAAAAAAGAATGAAGAAGTTGAAGAAGAGTGGAACTTGAAAGAGGGTGGTGAATACATTACCTCTTCTTCAGGTTATTCCTTTTGATTTGATGAAAAGGGCTGATTAGGTTGGATTTATGATCAAACTAAAGCATATAGGTTGATGTTAGGGAAGTTGAGAGGATATTTGGGCAGTTTTTGGTAGATCCCAAGGATATGAAGGTATCAAGAATTTGTTAGAAGTGGTGTCCTTTTATAAGGGGGAGGAGGGGCTCTTTTGGAAAAAAAGTATTAATTTATAATAAATTCATATTCGGTTTATAATGAATAAAAAGTAGATTATTAAAATTCGATGGTGGGGATGGGTCTAAATACTTTCATCCAATATATTTTAGACGTGTTTGGATCAAAATATTAACCTTATCATTTATATTTAACTCTTAGTTAAAAAGTTTGACATTTACCATGTCACTATTTATTTTTATATTATATGGTAAATAAAATTACTATATACGTTCAAAAGACCCTTAAGTGGTATATTAATGAACCAACTATTAATTGATAAGTCCTTTGGCTGATCCTTATAATCTTAGGAATAGAATATGAATTAATAATATAATATTTTTTTTAAAAACAATTTTTTGTCAATTTTGACACTATTTAATTATTGATTTTTGTTAAAGTCATAAAAACTTTATTAATTAAAAAAAATTAATTTAATAAATCCTAAAATTTCATATTAATCAATGAAGTTCTTGTATGGAATCAAAAATCTTAAATTATATTTATTTTAACAATTATAATAACAACTATTTGATTCTTTTATTAATAAGGAAAATACCGCATCATTATTGTGTCATAAGTATTTTTGATTAATCAATGTATAAAAATTATAAATAAAGTACCATTATGTAATAAATATTTTTCTATTTCTAATTAATATTTATAGTTGAAAATATAACATACATAACCATATGTAAAAATTGTTTTTCTAAAAGATATATGCTTTTGACATTTTTGAATTTTATTTAACATAATTAATATAAAGTTTCATTATCACTTACTAGTGGATCCATGGGGTCCCAAAATCGACCCAAAGATGTCCATGTTCGAACATGTATGAACCAATGGGTTAGGAAACGTTTTAGGGTAATTTATTATTATTATAATATTATTTTTTACCCTTATTTACCGGATTTACCCTTTAACCATGGTAAATAAAATATTTACCAACGTAATTATTCAAAATGTATAAAAATAAAAGTTTCATATTTACACAATTTGTACCTCCTAATTCTAAATATTTAATCCATTTTTATAAATTTTAAAAAAAAGTGGCAGAATTTAATTTAAAATTATTTTCCGTTGTCAAAACAAAAAACATGTTTTTAAGAAATAATAACTATAAAAAGATTGACACTTGTTTTTGTCTGTTTTAAATGTGAAATTATGTATAATGACCAAAATTGTATTAAATGGTAAAAATATATTCTAAATATACTTTAAATCTACTCAAATTCATAATTTATCACTATTAATTATTTTTATTAAAAAAGTTGTTTTCAAATAAAATTTAGTAATTTTCACTATTCATCAAAATATGTAAGTATTCAGAAAAATACCAAAATATTACCCTAAGATAATTTTGATATTCCGAATACAAATATGAAGTCCATTTTTAAAGATAAAATTTCAAAAATTGGGTATCACTATTTATAATGGTTACTTTTATTGGTCGTGGGGTGTTAGAACTCGAAGTTGCGTACAACACACGCTACTGTATTATTCAAATCGAAGTGTACCATAGAAGTTTGGGGTGTTACAGGTGATATGAATAAATCTATTTTTATTCATAAAAACATATTTTCATTAAAAATATGTCTTTTCATGTTTTGTGCCCTTATATGAACTTGAAAATTTGACCAAATATTTATAAATAGGAGCTTTTTAATAGGTCCCTTTTATATTTTGTGATTATAAACAATAACCTTAGAAATGTTTTGACACCTTGGTTAGGGTATAAAATTTAAATAATATTAAATATTTGTGTTAAGTATTGATAATTACTCTAAAACATATATTTATTCTATTATGTGGATAGATTTCATAATGTTCCACCGTATTCTAGATTATTTCGACACCTAGTTCCATTTTTCATTGAATATTACACATAAGTTAATAAAATAAAATAATAAATACAAAATGATACTCTTTTAACATTAATAAATCAAAAATATTTATAGAAGTATTAAAAGAAGATAATTTCAATTATAAATATTTATTTTAAATATAAACTAATATTGTATCATATAAAATTATTTCTAAATTTTATTAATTTAGTAATTTAATTAAATTATTAAAAAACACAAACAATGTATTTATTTACATAATATAAATACAAAATAAAGTATTTTTAAAAATATTAAAAGGTATAAAATTTTAATGAATAATAATGTCCATGATTTTTATGGATTAATGTAA
Organism: Viscum album; assembly: GCA_963277665.1. Taxonomy (NCBI): domain Eukaryota; kingdom Viridiplantae; phylum Streptophyta; class Magnoliopsida; order Santalales; family Viscaceae; genus Viscum; species Viscum album. The sequence goes on from OY728159.1 coordinate 1,873,906,656, forward strand.
CATATTAATGACTTTTTAAGGATGTAAATCATAAAATATTTTCTAATATGTTTTCCAAAATGTATAATTAAAATCATAATTTCAAGAAAATTAATGATATTATATGATAAAAAAATATTTTCTTAAATTATTTAAAAATCATAATCATCTCAAAAGAGAATAGGTATAATTTGAAATAGTCTAAAATTTCATGCATTAAAACTTTATAAGCATTGTTTTTTCATATATATAAAATTATAAGACATTAAAATTGAAATAGATGATATCATAGTTGTGGTTAAAAAAATTAACAAATGGGTTACAAAATATGGTATTATTTAAAATCAGAAAAAATATTTACCTAAATTTTATTATTGGATTTTGTTACAATAGTAAAATATTATTCTTTAAACCTATCACCATTTGGAATCATTTTATTTGGGAATGAATTAATAATATTTTATTCTTTTTTGTGTTTCCAAGTTCGACATTTCCCTCCCTAATAAAATAACACACCATCGCAATTTTTATAGACTAAATTAATCCATCTAAATAATGAAAACCATGAAATTTTCACATATATATAACCTTATCCACATTCAAGAGGTTTTGGACTTGCTATATAACCATTCATACACTACGTAAAGAGTATATCAAATGAAATTATATCAAATAAGTGGTAATCATCTTTACCATCTTTGTAAAAATTTATTATCATTTTAAATAATATAATGATTTTATATAAATAAAAAATAATAAATTTGATATCATATATACACATATATTTTATTATGGCTAAAGGATAACCATTTTCATCATCCTTTCCATCCTACAAAAAATGAAAATATCACTTCTGCATACACATGACTTATCGACTTCATATACTCGTGTAATTCATTTTTTATCACCATATATCATTGATGGTTATTATGATGGGTTAAAATTTCACTTATAATATTTATAAAATAATTATTATTCTTGAATTATAATATCACATCAAATTTTTCACCATCCAATCCTTTATAAAATTATAACATTGCCCTTGCGAAGTTGTGGACTAACACCTCCATGAAGCGGTGTAATTTTTTCAACTTATGAATTAATTGGATGGTAATATTGATTGATTTAATGAATATATATATATACGATATATAAGATATAATAGTGATTTATTAATGGTTAATTATTTTTTATCTTAATTTTACACCATGCATAAAAAGGCTAAAATAGTGTTCATGTGTACTTATGACTTCCCATATTCATAAATGGTCTAATTAAATTTTCCATATACATATTTTTTTTAGGTTCCGGGCGCAACAGAAGCACGTTAGTGGGATTTCCCAAATTTAATTTTAGCATTAAATGACATTCAATCTGAGATTCATCACGATATAAGACACTAGATCTTCGGAATAGAATGACGAACAAAAAAGAAAAGGAGAGTCCTGGAACCATTGAGATAGGATCGTCATATGTTGGTTATAATTAATTTTATCAATTCATAAGAATTACCTTGGTGGATTTCTTTCTTCGTTGGAGTCTCTGGTCATGAACATGTGATTCTTCATTGCATCATAGAATCCAAGTATTGGATTCCTCTAGTAGTGATCCACACATGTGCCACATATCTCTGGACGTCGCTAAAGGGATCTCTGGGTGCAAGCGCAGATGAGCCTTCACTTGCAATGTCCGCCTTCAACCGCCTTGATCCGGTGGATGATCTCTCTCTCGTAACATGAGGGTGTTCTTGGTGGAAAGGGAATTCTATTTTGGCTTGAGAGTATATCCAAACCTATTGTGCACAACCAAATTGGCTCGATCTCTTGAGAATAATTTAATAGGGATTTTAATACTTAGAATAATAAAATGAATTAATTTCCTGAAAGCATTTAAACAATTCATTTAATTATTAGTAATACCCCATGTCATAATAATGATAGTTGACCGTCATTATTACTTGACATGTACCTAACTCATTACATTTAATATCATTTAATTAAATAAAAAATATTTTATTCTCAAAAATCCCGACTGGAAAACTACACGGCGTGTAATAATTAATAAACGGCATGTACTTGTCTTTCATAAAACTACACTGCATGTACATTTAATACACATAGAGTGAACTTTTATTTTTGATTTTTCTCCACCTCACTTATTAGACCTTGAGTAATGTCTATTTATTTCTTAAAAAAATGTAACTGTATTACTCGCTATCAAATATATTATTTCGCCCAAAATATATTCACTCGAATAACTAGTGTCGAAATAAATGAAATCAGGCATACTTAAATAATTAATAAACCAAATTTGAGAATAATATTTATTTAACTTTTTAAATTAATATATAACTATGATACATAGGCAAACATAGTGTGTGACCCTCTAGGCCTCTTTCCCATTAGCATTATGCAGAGCCTGCCTAAAGTCCAAGGTTAGCGTCTAGCAACATGCCAAGGCAGCCATAGAGAAAGAAGTTAATGCCGCAATGATGTGTAACCTCCTACAAACTCTTTCCGTGTAATATAATCCCTTTGTCTCAATATCTCTAATTAAGCGGGTAGCATGCTATTTACATCAACTCATGTGGTCGATTATTCGTTCTTTGACTTCCCGGTATTGAACTCGCTTCTTCCTTAACATGGGCATGGATTTATTTAGGTTTTATCAATTCTATCCAAGGGCCTGATATATCTACTTCTGTAATGGAACAGAAAGGAAAAATCCTTTCTCACATTATCTATTAATGCATTATTACACGTGACACACCCAACGTATCCTACCTCGGTGCGAACAATGTGTCGTCACAGTTTCCGTCAATACATCTAAGTGCACGAGTTGTAATACACATTAACAATAATATTAAAGTATAAGGACCAGTACAGACATCCGTAGATAGGAACATCCAATGACACTATGAAATGTGGATTTCCTACTGGTGGCTCTTGCTCTCATAATATCCTCCTGGATATTACCAAAGGACCACACCATGAGAAGGCGCCTCAATGTTTTATGAGTCCTCACCCCTAATGACATGTATTATTTGGGTCCCTCTAATAATATCATCTGACTATAGAACATACATTCAAGAACAGTGTTATGGCACTTTCGGGTTCTCATCATAGCAGGTATCCACTACGAAGAGTTAATGCAACAGCTGTCCTTAGGACATTATCACATGACATGTCACGTAGATGAACAATCAAGATGTGATAAGAATTTTATTTAATGAATATAGTACAAAGTAGTTGGTTCTAGACCACCAACTCATACAGACTCCCACATGGACTAAGGCCAACTACTAAAAACCCTTAACCTGCTAGCTCTCACATGATATTCATGCTTCTACTGAGATAGGCCTTTAGTCTTGGGGTTTGCCACGTTCTCTTCTGTGGACACTCTGCTCACAGCAACTTCTCCCCTCTGATAGAAATCCCTCAAGTGGTGGTACGTCCGGAGTATGTGCTTTGTCCGTTGATGTGACCTTGGTTCTTTTGCAAGATCCACCGCTGTAGTTTTATTACAATACAATGTAATGGGATCTTTACTACTAGGCACCACATAGATAACGACCCATTCATTACATAAATTGTTATTACATCAAAATTGAATCATACATATTACAACATATAACAAAACAATGAAAGGACTGTATAGGTATAGTGTCTTTAGAAACTGGGAAACATAAACAACTGGTTCATAAATCATCTACATTGTCTCCCATTTATTTAATCATATCTATAGTCCCTTTTGGCATATCTTACTTAATAACCTTCTTCCTGACCTCGATAAAGAAAACATACAAAAGGGTGAGCTCAAATGCCCAGTAAGGGTAAACAGTAGAAATATCAATCACAACATATTCATAAGAACACAACTTTTAGAAATATTAACCTGCAAAGGAGATCATAACATAAAACATGAAACATTATGGAATACATAAATAATCATAGAGAATCATTTTATATTAGTCAAGACTCATTGCCAAGACTATATTAGTGGACAAAGTCCATTTCCAAACTGAGTTCACTCCTCGTTTCAGTCCTGTTTCACTGAACCGGTTTAACCTGACGTTCCAGCCATGTCTATCTCATGAGATATAAAATCATTACCCAATGCATTGGAGGGAGATATAGGTCCCACCCATCTGATAATGATACTATTATTACGTGTGCCACAAAATCATAAATCATACATCATTGAATAACCCATGTAATAAAAATGGGATTCTTAAACAAAATGTCATCATAAAACAATTCATATAAGATAAATGAATTCATAAAAATAATTCCATCACAACATAATCAAATCAATGTAATAATAGGGAAGGAAACAGAACCCTATATTATCTTAGATGGAAAATAATTTTGATAAAACGCTTGAACACCATTCTTGAGGAAAATATCCTTTATACTTCAAAAATGTTTTCCTTTCTTAACATGTCATACAATTTTTAACTAAAAGAAGTTGATTAAAAATAAACATTAAAACTTGTAAAGGATTCTTCTTGGAAATAATGTCTTAAAAATCCATTCATACCGTATAAGTTAAAAAATAAATTTTCTCGTACTTTTTTCAGAAAAGTCAAAAAGTACCTCGTACGAAAAACGACAAAAGATTCCTTTCATATCTTTTAGTAAAAACTCACCGAAGGGTAAAATTGGATTTAAGAAATTTTAGGTGGATGGAAATAATATTACATGTTGAGGTAACATGGATGTGGATGATAAAATACACCCCAGTAAATACCAAAGTATAAACAATCTCGGATAAAAATGAGATTGTGATATTTTCCCTTACCTAAGATCTGATTTTTTTCGTAAGTGTCCGAACCTCCAGCATAATGATTTAAATAATGTTATTAACTTATTCCAGAATCATACGTATTTTTATGATATCATATATCGTCATATTCTTAGCCTCTTATTAGTAATATTTCATTACTACTTGTTATTCAGGTGTTTATTCTCTTTTGTTCTTATGCGTGTTTTGTCGAATAAATTCTTATTCTTCTCTTTAGGTTATAGATACCTCATTTCAAGAATGGTATTAATGTACTATATATCATATTTATTCATTCAATTCATTTATATAATCATTATGTAATGGATATCATGTAGAACGAATCTCATCACATCGTGGAGACGGTATTCCGTACGTACGCACGAGCGATGATATCGTTCCCATGATCGTGGAATTTTATTGGAGTGTATGTACTATATTTCAGAATCAATATCACTTTACAATAATCATATATAGTAATTATTTACACCATTATACCCATCCAATTAAGGTGGTGGGGGAAAATAGATTACACCATGGCGTGGAGACGGTATTCCGTACGTATGCACGCACGGTGATTTCGTTTTCCGTAGGATGGATAGATGGTGAAATAGGGTTGTTTCATACTTATAATAACATATTATTATATGAGTGATACTGATGTTGTTACTTCATAATGAAACAACTAAAGATTAAGAATTTGAAGAAGAAAGAATTTGGAAAAGATCGGTAATGGATATTACCTCTTTTTTTGACGGGCCTCTTCTTAACCTCCTCTTAGGGCACTAGGGTTGGTCTTTGAAGAAGACCAGAACCTCATGGATGATTATATGGAAGTGTAGAGGAGAAAGTGGTAGGGTTTGGCCGATCTTGAAGGCTCAAATTTGTGTGTAGAGGAGAGGGAGGTGGTTCCCTTTTATAAGGGAGGACAGGGGCACCGTTGGAAATATAAGAAATATTTGTTTATATTAAATCCCAACCCCACATAAAAACATTTAAAATGACTCATATCTATAGATTAGATGAGATAGGGTTGTAATCTCATAAACCAGTAAAATTTAGACATGTTAGTAATTTATTTTAAACATTATCAACTTGATTTATCTTTATTTATCAATTTAATTTTATTTGTGTCAATAATATTCTAAATTTTAAATTATTATAAATAATTACATATGTGTTGTGAATTTTCCATAATTTGACACTTTATGAAATTTCTACCATTTAAATTTTAATTTATAAATTTAAAATATTTTTCTGATTTTTAAACAATTTTATAATATGTTATTTTTATAAAATAACAATAGTGTCAATTTTGACACTATTCATTTATTTGAATTTAAATGAAATATATACAGAAGATATGTTCAAAATAAAATCTTTAATAGATTTATAGAATGTCATATGTATTTAGAAAATTAGTGTAGCACATTAAATAGTTCATATAATATGTAGTTTAATAATTTTAAAACAATTTATTTGATATTTTAATTAATAAAATAATTTCAACATCGCTATTGTGTCATAATTAATGATAATTATTTAATCCCTAAAAATTCTAAATAAATTCCTATGATGTAGATAACTGTATTAGACTTCTGGATACTATTCATGTTCGACGTTTCATTAAGTTTATCACCAAATTAAAATTATTATACTTATAATATTTAAGAAAGTGACATGTTGTCACATTCTTTGGTTTTAATAATAATTAAATTATTTTCATGGAAAAAAGTCTATTAAATGAATCTAATATAACCCTTAGGTGATATGGGTCTACTTTTAGTCATCCAATAGGATTTTGTCAGGTGTTAGTGTAATTTTATAATCTTATATTTACCCTTAATTACCCGATTTACCTTTAACTATCGTAAATAAAATTTACCGTAGTTACAATTCATAATGCCCAAAAATATAAAGTAGCCTATTAACATAATTTGGACCCAATGATTCTGAATATGGAATCAATTTTTAAAAATTCAAAACATATAAGTTGGAGTAATTAATTTAAAATAAATCCCATTGTTAAGAAAACGAGTTTTAGAAGTTAAAACATTGCCAAAGATTGAAATGTTTTTACCTATGAATTCAATGTGAAATTAATGCTAATGACATACATTATATTAAACGGTAAAAATATATTCTATCTATACTTTAAAACCATTCAATATTATAATTTAACCATATAAATTATCCCAATGAAAAAAGTTGTTTTTAATTAAAAATTACCGTATTTGTACTATTCATAAAAATATGAAAGTTATCCGAAAAATATAAAAAATTTATCCAAAGTAAATTTTTATATCCTGATTCAAAAGAAGAATTTTATTTTTTCAAATTGAACTTATAAACATGTAAAAAACTAGATTTAATGTGGGTGCACCATCAAAAGGCGACAAAACTGCATTTTTTGATAAATATTATTTTACCCAAAAATTTATTTTGTTATATTACCATGTTCTAGAAAAAGTGTAAGATGAATAATAATGTTGTAAAATTTATAATTCAGTTAATAATATTCATAACGGCTAGTTTATAATATTATAATAATATTTCGTTGTTTAGTGGAACTCGGTATTACGTACTACACACGCTATCGAGGAAGGTCGTGATTGCGTGTAGTGAATGATTCCATTGATGATTTATAAAACATTAAAACAAAATATTTTTCATAAAAGTCTCGGGTGTCACATTATACCCCCCTTAAAATGAATTTTTTCCTTGAAATTCATTAGTTTGTTACAAACAGATGAGGATACCTCTCCCTCATCATATCCTCAAGCTCCCATGTAGCTTCTTATAATTGGTGGTTCCTCCATAAAACTTTAACCAAGCGAGTGGTATTGTTTCGTAGGACTTTTTCGCTACGATCCAGAATCTCTATCGGCTATTCTTCATATTAAAGATCTTTCTCCAGCGATACAACTTCTGAGCTGAGTAAATGTGAAGGATCAGGTATGTACTTTCTCAGGAGAGATACATGGAACACATCGTGAACTTGGGAAAGATTCGGTGGAAGTGCCAATCGGTAAGCTACCTTCCCAACATGATCTAGTATTTCGAATGGACCGATATATCTAGCGCTCAACTTCCCCTTCTTTCTAAATGTCATGACCCTCTTCCAAAGATATATTCGTAAGGATACCTTATCACCCACTTCAAACTCTAGGTCTTTTCTTCGGTTGTCGGCATAACTTTTCTGTCGACTCTGAGCTGTTCTTATGTGTTGTTGAATAGATCAGACCTTTTCTGCCATCTCCTCAATAAGATCAGGTATTAATAGCTTTCGTTCCCCAACTTCATCCCAGTAAGTTGGAGTCCTACATTTCATTCCATAGAGATCTTCATAAGGAGCCATCTGAATATTGGAGTGAAAGCTATTATTATAAGAAAATTCGACCAAAGGTGGGTGTTGATCCCAACCACCCTTGAAATCCATAGAGCAAGATCTCAACATATCTTCTAGAGTTTTAATTGTTCTCTCAAACTGACCATCTATCTGGGGATAATAAACAGTGCTGAAACTCACCTCTGTATCCAGAGTATGTTGAAGACTTCGCCAAAACTTCGAGGTAAATCTCGGATCCCGATCAGATATAATAGAAAGTGGTACTCCATGCAATCTTACCAATACCTTTAAATATATATTGGAAAGCATATCCAGAGAGAAATCCACTCTAATAGAAATGAAGTGTGCAGACTTTGTAAGAAGATCAACTATGACCTAGATAGAATTATTGCCTTTGGATGTTTTAGGAAGTCCTGTGACAAAGTCCATAGTGATGTTTTCCCATTTCCATTCGGGTATTGGTAATGGTTGTAACATCCCCTTAGACTTCTGTCTCTCGGCTTTAACTTGCTGACAAACCAAACATCGAGAGACATTTTTAGCAACATCTCATTTCATTCCATCCCACCAGAAGTACTCTTTCAGGTCCCTATACATCTTCTTTCTTCCCGGATGAATAAAGAATGAAGAACTATGAGCCTCATCAGGCAGCTCATTCTTTAATTCATGGATGGGAGGAACACAAACCCGATTCCAGAATATTATTATCCCATCACAATCAAGGTTGAATTCAGGAACATTTCTCACCTTCTTCTGTAACTCTACATCTATTTTTCTATGCCTCTTTAATCTTCACATGTAGAGATGGTTGAACATTCATTTGAGAAAGATACGATTTTCCTCCTTCCATTATAATTCCAAGATCCATCCTTTTTAAACCCATAAATATTGGGTCTTTTGTGATCCTCATCATGGATAAACTGGCATGGTCTTGTCGACTTAATGCATCTGCCACCTTGTTTGCTTTCCCTGGGTGGTAATGAAATGAGCAGTCGTAATCCTTAATTAGCTCCAACCATCTTCTTTGACGCATATTCAGATCCTTTTGTGTGAAAATATACTTTAAACTGTTATGATCAGTATAAATATCACACCTTTCACCATAAAGGTAATGCCTCCAAATCTTTAATGCAAAGATTACCGCAAATAACTCCAAATCATGAGTTGGGTAATTTTTCTCATGGATTTTCAACTGTCGTGAGGCATAAGCTATCACCATATAATTTTGCATGATAACAAATACCAGTCCCTTCTTGGATGAATCGCTGTAGATCACAAACCTTTCTCCACTACAAGGAAGTGTGAGTACAGGTGCACTGGATAACCTTCTTTTCAACTCCTTGAAATTCTCTTCACATTCGTCTTTCCACACAAACTTAACCCCTTTTCGAGTCAACCAGGTGAGTGGATTAGATTATCGTGAAAAATATTTCACAAAATGTCGATAATATCTAGCCAAACCATGAAAACTTTGGATCTCAGTTACTATTGTTTGTCTCGACCATCTTTCGATAACCTCTGTTTTTGCTGGATCGACAGATATCCCCTCTTTTGAGATTATGTGACCCAAAAATGAAACTCTTTGAAGCCAAAATTCACACTTGGTAAATTCGGCATAAAGCTTCTCTTTTCTAAGGGTCTTCAATATAATTCTCAAGTGATATTCATGTTCTTCCTTGCTCTTTGAATAGGCAAGAATATCATCTATAAAGACTACCAAAAACTGATCAAGATAGTCTCTAAAGACTCTATTCATCAGATCAATGAAGATTGCAGGGGAATTAGTAAGACCAAATGGCATCACTATAAATTCATAGTGTCCATACCTTGTACGGAAAGCCATCATTGGTATATCCTCCTTTTGACCCTTAATTGGTGATACCCTGAACGAATATCAATCATCGAAAAGTATTGAACTCCTCGTAATTGGTCAAATAAGTCATCAATGTGCGGGAGATGATATTTGATCTTGATAGTGATCTTGTTATGTTCTCGATAATCAATGCAGAGTCTCATTGATCCATCTTTCTTCTTAACAAATAGAACAGGTGCTCCCCAAGGTGACGTACTAGGGCGTATGAATCCCTTATCAAGATTCTCTTGGAGTTTCTTATTCAATTCATACAACTCAATTTGGTCCATTCTATATGGTTTTGTTGAAAGAGGCAAAGCACCCGGTGTGAGTTCTATTGAAAACTCAACTTCACGATTTGGTGGAAGACCCGGAAATTCCTCCGGAAAGACATCATCAAACTCCCGTACAATGGGAATATTCTTAATTATGAGTTTCTCACCAACCATTTGAGATAAATAACATTCATTAAGTGGAATCACGACCCATAAGATGGAAGAAATTTCCACTGGAAGGTTATGTTCATCCTTGCATCAATAGACGATCATAGATTGATCTGGACTATGAAATGTGAATTCCCTTAATTGGAAATTGATATGAGCTCCATATAATGAAAGCCAATCCATGCCATGAATCACATCAAATTACACTGTAGGAAGGATCACAAGATTTGCCGGAAGCCCTTTCCCACAAACTTCAATCGGAGAAGAATTATAAGCCATTGATGTGACTATTGTGCCATTAGGGGTTGTCACAGCTAACTCAACATCTAATTGTTGAGGTAATATGGTTATATCCTTAGAAAATTCTTCAGAAATAAAGGAGTGGGTGGATCCATAATCAAATAAAACATTTTCTACTTTAGAGTGGATGGTATGTGTACCTTTCACCACATCGTTATCGTACTCCACATCGCTGATAGAAATTGCATGTGACTTTCCTTTGTCTTTTGCCTTAAGAGTTTGTTGACATCGACCATCATCATCAACCCTTGGATTTGGGCATTGATTGGAATAATGCCCCATCTCCTTGCACTTGAAACATTGAAGTGTAGATGGTTCATTCTGTGTGTCCCTTCCTTTGTTTTCATCATTAGACATATTATTCCCATCATTGCAGCATTCAAATGCATGATGAACTTCCTTTCCACATTTGAAACATTTACTTGTCCCTTTGAGACAACTCCCTCCATGTTTATTTCCATACTTTGAGAATAAGGGAAAGCTCATCTTCATTTCAGGGTTCTCTTTAGATTTTCCTTTGAATTTCATTTTCCTCTTCTTATCAAACCCATATGACTGATGGGTTACTCCAATCTCCATCTCGACTTTGAGAGCACATAGAACGATTTCCTCGTAGCTATTGAAGTCCCTTATGGCTAACACCCTTCGAAGACATGGTTTTTAGCCACTAAAGAATCGATCGATCTTACTCTTATGTTGGATAATAATACCCGAAGCGTACCTTGCAAGTCTTGTAAAATTTTCTTCATAGGTACCAACAGATTCATCATCCTTTTTCTTCAGTTCAAGAAACTCTTTCCCCATCTTTGTTCGGAGAATATGAGGTAAGTACTTATTGAAAAATAAGATCATAAACTCATCCCATTCCATGGACTCAATTTTCTCCCTTTTCCTCGTATTCTTAATAAGATTCCACCATTGATCAACATCCCCTTCCAAACGATACACTGCTAGGATGAATTTATCATGTTCAGAACATTGAAGAACTAAAAATATCTTTTCAGTAGTACTAATCCATTATCCATCAACTAATGGATAAGTAGACCCGCTGAAAGAAGGTGGATGCTGCCTCATGAAGGATTCAATAGAATGTTGCTAGTTCCTTTGGTCGTTTGGAAGTCTTGCATGATTCATAGCTTGAGAAAGTTGTGTGATCATGGCTACAAGATTTTTCATTCCAGCTCCCATAACGTTTGGTTGCATAGGGGGACAATCATTGCATTTCCCGTCGCATTCCGCATTAACACAGTTCCTTCGGGTTCCGACCATTGACTAAAACCAAGAAGTATAGTGTGAGGAACACAAATTATAAAAGGAAAACCACATAATCAAGAACAAAATTTCACACTTAAGGTCTTATCCTAGGTTATTCATTGTCATTTCTAAAACACTATGTTTGTGTTCTACGCTTAGATTTTTCCTTAGGGTTCTTACTAAGTCTTTCACATCCTAGTTTCCAAAGGTTGAATATACCCTCCCTCTGATACCAACTATAACAACCCATACTTTACATACATTGTTATTACATCAAAATTGAAGCATACTTATTAAAACATATAACAAAACCATGAAAGGACCGTATAGGTTTAGTGTCTTTAGAAACTGGGAAACATAAACAACTGGTTCATAAATCTTCTACACTATATCCCATTTATTTCATCATATCTATAGTCCATTTTGTCATATCTTACTTAATAACCTTCTTCCTGACCTGGGGAAAGAAAACATACAAAAGGGTGAGCTCAAATGCTCAGTAAGGGTAAACAAAATAAATATCAATCATATCATATTCATAAGAACATTACTCTTAGAAATCTTAACCTGCGAAGGAGATTATAACATAAAACATGAAACTTTGTGGCATACACACATAATCATAGATAATCATTTCTTATTATTCAAGACTCATTGACAAGAAAATCTAAGTGGAGAAAGTCCATTTCTGAACCGAGTTCACTCCTCGTTTCAGTCCTGTTTCCCTGAACCGGTTTAACCTGCCGTTCCAGCCATGTCTATCTCATGAGACATAAAATCTTTACCCAATGAATTAGAGGGAGATATAGGTCCCACCCATCTCATAATGATACCATTCTTATGTGTGCGAAAAAATCATAAATCATACATCATTGCATAACCCATGCAATAAAAATGGGATTCTTAAACAAAATGTCATCATAAAATAATTCATATAAGATAAAGGAATTCATAAAAATATTTCCATCACAAATTAATCAAATAAATTTAATAATAGGGATAGAAACAGAACCCTATGTTATCTTATATGGAAAATGATTTTGATAAAACGCTTGAACTCCATTCTTGAGGAAAATATCCTTTCTACTTCAAAAACGTTTTCCATTCTTAACATGTCATACAATTTTAAACTAAATGAAGTTGATTAAAAATAAACTTGAAAACTTGTAAAGGAATATTCTTGGAAATAATTTTTTAAAAATCCATTCATGCCGTATAAGTTAAAAAAACATTATTCTCGTACTTTTGTCGGAAGAGTCAAAAAGTACATCGTACGAAAAACGACAAAAGATTCCTTTCATATCTGTTACTAAAAACTCATCTAAGGGTAAAATTGGAATAAAAAAATTGTTGGTGGATGGAAATAATATTACATATTGAGGAAACATTTATTTGGATGATAATATACACCACAATAAATACCAAAGTATAATCAATCTCATATAAAAATGAAATTGTGATATTTTCCCTTACCTTATGTCTGATTGGCTTCGTAAGTGTCTGAACCTCCTGTATAATGATTTAAATAATGTTATTGACTTATTCCAGAATCATACGTATTTTAATGATATCATATATGGTCATATTCTTAGCCTCTTATTAGTAGTATTTCATTACTACTTGTTATTTGGGTGTTTATTACTTTTTGTTCTTATGCGTGTTTTGTCGAATAAATTCTTATTCTTCTCTTTAGGTTATAGATACCTCATTTACAGAATCGTATTAATGTACTATATACCATATTTATTCATTCAATTCATTTATATAATCATTCTTCAATGAAGATCATGTAGAACGAATCACATCACATCGTGGAGACAGTATTCCGTACGTACGCACGAGCGATGATATCGTTTCCATGATCGTGGAATTGTATTGGAGTGTATGTATTCTATTTTAGAATCAATATCACTTTACAATAATCATTTATAGTAATTATTTACACCATTATACCCATCCAACTAAGGTGGTGGGGGAAAATAGATTACACCACGGCGTGGAGACGGTATTCCGTATGTACACACGCCCGATGATTTCGTTCTTTGTAGGATGGATAGATGGTGAAATAGGGTTGTTTCATACTTATAATAAAATATCAGTATATGAGTGATACTTATGTTATTACTTCATAATGAAACAACTAATGAAGAAGAAGTTGAAGAAGAAAGAATTTGGAAAGGATCGGTAATGGATATTACCTCTTTTTTTTGACACGCCTCTTCTTAACCTCCTCTTAGGGCACTACAGTTGGTCTTTGAAGAAAAACAGAACCTCTAGGATGATTCTAGTGAAGTGGAGAGGAGAAATTGGCAGGGTTTGGCCGAGCTTGAAGTCTCAAATTGGTGTGAGGAGGAGAGGGAGGAGGTTCCCTTTTATAAGGGAGGAGAGGGTCACCTTTGGAAGTATAAGAAATATTTGTTTATATTAAATCCCAACCCCACATAAAAACATCCAAAATGACTCATATCAGAATATAAGATGAGATAGGGTTTTAATATCATCAACCAATAAAATTTAGACATGTTAGGAATTTATTTTAAATATTATCAACTTGATTTATCCTTATTTGTCTATTTAATTTTATTTGTGGTAATAATATTCCAAATTTTAAATTATTAATAATAATGACATATGTGATGTTAATTTTCCATAATTTGACAATTTATGACATTTTAGACCATATAAATTTTAATTTATAATTTTTAAATATTTTTGTGATTTTTGAACAATTTTATAATATGTTATTTTTTATAAAATAACAATAGTGTCAATTATGACACTATTCATTTATTTGAATTAAATAAAATATATACAGAAGATATGTTTGAACTAAAAGCATCAATAGATTCATAAAATGTCATATGTATCTATAAAATTATTTTAGCACATTAAATAGTTCATATAATATTTATTTTAATATTTTTAAAACAATTTATTTGATATTTTAATTAATAAAATAATTTCAACATCACTATTGTGTCATAATTAATGATAATTATTTAATCCATAAAAATTCTAAATAAATTCCTATGATGTAGATATTTTTATTAGATTACCGGATACTATTCACGTTCGAAGTTTCATTAAGTTTATCACTAAATTAAAATTATTATACATATAAGATTTAAGAAAGTGACATGTTGTCACATTCTTTGGTTTTAATAATAATTAAATTATTTTCATGGAAAAAAGTCTATTAAATTATTCTAATACAATCCTTAGGTGATATGGGTCTACTTTTAGTCATCCAATATGATTTTGGCAGGTGTTAGGGTCATTTTATAATCTTATATTTACCCTTAATTACCCGATTTATCTTTAACTATGGTAAATAAAATTTACCGTTTTACTATTCATAATGCCCAAAAAAAAGTAACCTATTAACAAAATTTGAACCCAATGATTCTGAATATGGAATCCATTTTTCAAAATTCAAAGCATATATGTTTTAGTAATTAATTTAAAATAAATCCCGTTGTTAAGAAAATGGGTTTTAGAAGTTAAAACATTTCCAAAGATTGAAATGTTTTTACCTATGAATTCAATGTAAAATTAATTCTAAGGATATACATTATATTAAATGGTAAAAATATATTCTATATATACTTTAAAACCATTCAATATTATAATTTAACCATACAAATTATCTCAATGAAAAAAGTGGGTTTTAATTAAAAATTAGTGTATTTTTACTATTCATAAAAATATGCATGTTATCAGAAAAATATAAAAAATTTATCCAAAGTAAATTTTTATATCCTGATTCAAAAAAAGAATTTTATTTTGTCAAATTGAACTTTTAAACGTGTCAAAAACTACATTTAATGTGGGTGCTCCATCAAAAGGCGGCAAAACTGCATTTTTTTATAAATACTTATTTTACCCAAAAATTTATTTTGTTCTCTTACCATGTTCTAGAAAATGTGTAAGATGAATAATAATGTTGTAAAATTTAAAATTAAGTTAATATTATTCATAACGGATAGTTTATAATATTATAATAATATATCGTTGTTTTCTGGAACTCGGTATTGCGTACTACACACGCTATCGAGGAAGGTCGCAATTGCGTGTAGCGAAAGATTCCAATGATGATTTATATAACATAAAAACCAAAATATTTTTCATAAATGTCTCAGGTGTTACAACATCATGCTCCTGGAAAAAGTTCCAAATCCAGACGGCTTCCTTGGCTGCATTAGAAGCTGCTATATTTTCGAACTCCGCTGTAGAATCGACGACAACTGGCTTCTTTGAACTCTTCCATCTCATAGCTCCTCCATTGAGACAGAAAACATATCCAGATTGTGAATTCATATCGTTCTGATCTGTCTGAAAACTAGCATCAGCATACCCTCTGATGACAATCTTCTCGTCTCCTCCATACACCAGGAACATATCCTTAGTTCTTATCAGATACTTAATGATAGTCTTAACAGCAGTCCAATGTTGTTCTTCTGGATCTGCTTGATATCTTCCTACCATGCTCAGTACATTGACAACATCAAGCCTGGTACATAACATTTCATACATGATGGATCCTATAGCTGAATCGTATGGCATCTTTCTCTTTCTATCATTCTCTTATTGTTTCTGAGGACACATTTTCTTAGAAAGATGTAGGTCATATGACACTGGAATCAATCCCCTCTTGGATTGTTCCATACTAAATCTGTATGTACCCTGACTTAGTCTAAGCAGCATTTTTGATATTTCATGAACGGACTTGATCCCTAGGATGTAGGCTGCTTCTCCCATGTCCTTCATAGAGAAACACTTGTTCAACCAGTCCTTAACTGATTGAAAGGCTCGTTCGTCATTTCCAATAAGCAATATGTCATTAACATATACTACTAGGATAAATGCCGCATTCCCATTAAACCTCTTATAAACACATTCTCACATTCATTCTTAATGAAACCAAATTCCATTATGGCTTCATCAAATTGAATGTTCCATGACCTAGATGATTTCTTCAATCCATAAATGGATTTCTGTATCTTGCAAACCTGTTTGGCTTTACCAGGTGTCACAAACCCTTCTGGTTGTGTCATATATACATATTCCGGAAGGTTCCCGTTATGGAATGTTGTTTTGAAATCCATTTTCCAAATCTTGTAGTCATGGTAAGCTGCAATGGAAAGTATGATTCTTATGGATTTAAACATGGAACCGGAGAGAAGGTTTCATCATAGTCAATTCCTTGACGCTGTCTAAATCATTTATGCACTATCCTTGCTTTATAAGTGCCAACTTGACCTTCTATGTCCAGCTTTCTCTTGAATACCCATTTTCATCCAATAGTCTTTACATCAACTAGCTCATCGACCAAAACCCAGACTTGGTTATTATACATGGAATCCATCTCATAATTCATAGCATCTAGCCATCTCACAGCTTCTGATCATTCTACTTCTTCCATGTAGGAAAGATTTCATCATTGTCGAACAATAATGATTCACCATCCTCGGTGACTAGGAAAACAAATCTCTCTAGTTTCTCTACCTCCCTTGAGATACTATGCAGTACTTGTGTTTCTGGATCCTCTTCCATGGGGTCCTATGGAACGTGTTCATGTACCAACTTCTATGTATCTTGAGCATCAACTTCCTCGAAGGCAATATTTCTCCCACTACCCTTTTTGAGTAAGTGCTCCCCCTCAAGAAAGATGGCTATCCTGGCGACATTAACTTTCATTCCTTGAGGTTTATATAGGTAATATCCATTCGTTTCCTTAGGATATCATATAAAGATACACTTCATGCCCTGGGTTGCTAGTTTGATCCCTTAGATGGCCTTAACAAATGCCTCGCATCCCCATACACGTGTATGCGACAAATTGGGTTTCATTCCATTCCATAACTCAGAGGGAATTCCATTTCCCGCCTTAGTTGGTACTCAATATAATGTGTATGCTGCAGTTTGTAATGTATATCCCCAAAAGGATAATGGAAGTTCTGCATGACTCATCATCTACCTCACCATGTCCAACAAGGTGCGCTTCCTCCTTTCACTAACACCGTTCCACTGTGGTCTATATGGAGGAGTGAGCTGAGATGGAATCACAGACTCCCGTAGAAGATCGATGAACTCCTAGTTCAGATATTTTCCACCCCGCTCCGATCGAAGATTCTTTATCTTCTTACCAAGTTGATTATCTACTTCATTATTAAATTCCTTAAATTTATCTAAGGCTTATGACTTATACCTCATTAAGTAGACAAATGTGTATCTACACAAATAATTATTAAAAGTAATGAAGTAAGAATATCCACCTCTAGATTCTACAGTAAATTGTCCACATACATCTGTGTGAACCAATCCTAGAAGCTCTCTGGCCCTTTTACACTGTCCACCAAAAGGCGGCTTGGTCATTTATCCTTTTAATCAAGCATGACATCTATCAAGTGGTTTTATCTCAGTAGAGTCTAAATAGCAATCTTGACAGAGCTTTGTCATGTGCTTCTCATTTACATGACCAAGGGGGTGATGCCACGACTGGGTGATGTATGAGTCATGTAAGTTTGTTTCGTTATCGATTTAAAACACTTGGTTTTTGCAATTTAATACATACAAACCATTATTCAAATGTTCCATCCCATAACAGATGTTGTTCTTATAAAAGAGACAACCCTTGTATCCAAACATGAAAACAAACCCATCCATATCCAAACAAGATACATAAATTATGTTCTTGGTAACACTAGGAACAAAATAACACTAATGTTAAACCAAAATCATCCCAAGTGGCAATGAGAGGTGGTATTCGGCAATAGACAACGCTGCCAGCCTTGCGCCATTGGAAGCTCGAAGATCCACCTATCCTCTGGCGATCTTTCTAAATCTACATGGTTCCTGCATTTGAATATAGATGTGATCCCCATAGGCTGTATCTAATACCCAATGTGTAGAAATAGAAAGATTGCACTCGATAACGAACGCACCTTTAGCGTCCCCGTGCTTCTGGGTGTAATTCCTCTTTTAGTGCCCATGCTTACCACTTGAAAAACACACTGCCTCCCATTCATTTCCCTGCCTCTAGATCTTTCCCTTCTTGGTGGGACAGTGCTCGGGGGCTTCATAACATTTATAAGTTTTTGGAACCTTTTCCTTGTCCTTCCATTTCTTGTTCACCATAAGGACTGTGTGATTGTCATGCCCCATGAACTTGTCAACCTAGAGAATCAAGGTCAGAAGCTTCGACATACTCTTCTCATTGCCGCTCATGTTATAGATGAAAATAAAGCTAGAGAATGTCTTGGGCAGTGATGAAAGGATGAGATCTATACGCAACTCATCTAGTAATTTAATCCCTAAGATGTCAAGACATTCAATGTAAACAATATACTTGACTACATGCGGCCCAGCTGGCGCAGACTCTCCATGCTTCATGGTAAAAAACGAATTGGAGATCTCATACCTCTCCTGTCTCCCTTCTCTTTGTAGAGATCATTATGGTGAGAAATCATGCTATACGCGTCCATGTTTTCATGTTTCTTCAAGAGCTCATTATACATGGCCGATAGCATGAAACACTGGACATCTGTGGCATCATCCATGTGTTTAATATAGAGAGATAATTCAACATCCATGGCCTCTTTCCCATGCACAACTGGAATAGTATCTTCAAGCATATACAATTTCCTTTCGTGGCGAAGGACGATGCGTAAATGCCTCTGCCACTCATGGAAATTGGTTCCGGTGAGATGGTTTTCCTTCTCGAGTATGTTGTGCAATGATATTTTTGAACTCGTTTTCTTTCCGTTACTACAAATTAAGATGACCAAACGTTATATACATTATTACAAAAATTGAGACAAATAAAAACTTATTAGTCTCCCACTATTTTATCGAAATCCAATAGCCCTCACCATTGACTTCATAATATTTTGTTTCATGAATATTCTAGTGGAAAGGATCCATATTTCCCTTCACATTATCCCAATAAGGGTTGGTAATGCAACTTTTAGGGTTTTAGGTAGGCATTCCAAATGCCAACTGCATTGACTCGCATCTCCTTGATCCGCTGAGTGGACTCCCCAATCCTCAAATCCTTTTATTTTGGATTTCCTCAACCTTTTCCTCTTGCTCACACCAAGTCCTGATGTGGCAGTCAACCATTGATGTGAACCAAGTCAATTCAACCCAAAACCTTGAATTAGAATTCCCCAATAATTAAAATCACCACAACTAGGGTTGGTCCAACACTTTGAACTAAGGTTCGATTCTAACCAAGATTATGGAAGGCTATGCCGACTTAATATTTCTTTTAAAAGATTTTATCCTTATACGTAAATTGACATTGTATTTTCATTGATTACATGCTTTTTAATATTAAGTGGGATATACTTAAGTGATTAACCATGTCTAAGATAATATTTACGTATAAGCTGGTTTTATTTTACTTCCATCTTGCATGCTCATTTAATTCATTAATTGCGTGATCGTGAAAACACAACCAAAATAAATTAACCATTCAACTGACATGAATAAAATAAATGGTATGATCATGATCGTTTCCATTGGTTAGTTTATCTAGCGGTTTATAAACTAACCCAAGACCCAGGGGAGAAACACCTTGAACCTTTCAGGTTTGTGTTTACAGCTTTCCACCTATCCACCTTTCTATCTCCTTGGATTGGTTTCACATTGGCTCCTAACTTGAGCCTCCTCCACTAGCTTGGGAGCTCCATCCATTACATATGAATTTATCTCACACGTAGGTGAGGTGTAAAAAGGGGTTTTTACAAAAAAAAAATCCTTGGGCGCGTAGGCCCTACATATTAATGTAGAGATGTCTCACAGGCCAACAAATTTAATTTAAATAAATAAATAAAAATAACATTCACATACAAAGGTCTCGGTCTAGCTCATGATCATCCATACATGCAATGATATTTAGGCATAAATAAAACTAGCATTCAATTCTTTAATAGTTCTTGTTTAAGTTAAATCACGCTTGAATTAATTAATTATCTTTCATTAATCAATCCTTTTATCTTAAAACCCTTTTTCTGAATTTCCTTGATATTATCATCCATCATAATTTTAAACAAATCAATTCATTTAAAATTATCTTTGTATGTAACTTGTACCTTGGAGGAAACCCGGTGAATTCCCATTCCTTACAAAGATGATAAATTAATCACATATCTATAAAACACCTATCACGTGTTGTGCCTCAGATTTACGCCTGCACCATGGTACATGTCTCAAGGGTTTGTATAATATAATAATATATTTTAATAAATCTGTGTAATTTGGGTGAGTACACAGCATGTAGTTCTGACTACACGGCGTGTACTTTTTCTTCACCGTACATCCGAAGTAGACGCCCGGGGATAGGGCGTGTTATTGTACTTTGAAAATTTTCGGAACACAATACGTGTTATGTGGGACACACGACGTGTAGTTTCCGCATTACACGGTTTCCAGTCGGGCAAGCCGTGTACGAGGTACACATCCAAACCCTAATCCAAAGGAACTACGTACGGTGTTTATTGGACCACACGGTGTGTAATCTGGAAACCATGTTCCACCTATTTCTGGTCAACAAACGGTGTCTTAAATTCTTAGAAAGAATCCATTACACAGCCTGATTTGGTGGATCCGTCAATGCATTGAACCTAGAATACAAGGTGTGTACTTCCGAATACAGGCCGTGTATTCTAGTGTTGTACGGCCAGAAAAATTTGCCTCCTACGGATGAGTTCCTCTATTTTATCATAGTCAAAATTAAAAGAAAAATTCATTTGTGTGAGGTGAACGAGACATGAGGGAGGAGGAACAGATCTCATTATTCAGATTTCTGAAATGATTAAACATGAATTGAAATAACTAAATTATTAAATGCGTAAATCACCAAGGAAAAAAATGAATAATTATAATCAATGATATAACCTCCCTCTGATACCACTTGTAGGTTCTGGGCATAGTGGAAGCGCGTTGGTGGGATTAACCAAATTTAATTTTAGCATTAAATGACGTTCAATCTGAGATCTATCACAATATAATACGTCGGATCTTCGGAATAGAAAAAAGAACAATGAAGAAATGGAGATTCCCGGAACCATTGAGACAGGATCATCATATGTTGGTTATAATTAATTTAATTAATTCATAAGAATTACCTCAGTGGAATTCGTTCTTAGTTGGAGTCTTTGGTCACGATCCTGTGATCCTTCATTACGTCATAGAATCCAAGTGTAGGATTCCTCTAGCGGTGATCCACACGCGTGCCAGGTATCTGTGGACATCGCCGAAAGGGATATTCGGGTTCTAGCGCGGAAGAGCCTTTGCTTGCGATGTCTGATTTCAACCGCCTTGATCCGGTAGAGGATCTCACTCTCGTAACATGAGGGTGTTCTTGGTGGAATGGGAATTCTATCTTCACTTGAGAATATTTCCAAATCCATTGTGCATAACCAAATTGGCTCGATCTCTTTAGAATAATGTAATAGGGATTTTAATACATAGAATAATAAAATGAATTAATTTCCTGAAATCATTTAAAAATTTCATTTAATTATTAGTAATACATCATGTCTTAATAATGATATTTCACCATCATTATTACTTGACATGCTCCTAATGTATTACATTTAATATCATATAATTAAATAAAAAAAAATTATCCCCCAAAATCCCGACTGGAAAACTACACGATGTGTAATAATTAATACACGGCGTGTACTTTCCTTCCATAAAACTACAAGGTTTGTACATTTAATATGCACGACGTGTACTTTTGTTTTTCATTTTTCTCCACCATGTTTATTAGACCATGAGTAATGTCTATTTATTGCATAAATATATATAACTGCATTACTCACTAAAAAATATATTATTTCTCCCACAATATATTCTCTCGAATAACTAATGTCGAAATAAATGCAATCAAGAATCCTTAAATAATTATTAAGCCACATTTTGGAATAATATTTATTTAACATGTTAAATTAATATTTAACTTAGATACATGAAAACACATAGTGTGTGACCCTCTAGGCCACTCCCTCAGTGGCTTTAGGCAGATCCTACCTATAGTCCAAGTTTAGCGTCTAGGAATATTCCAAGGCACCCATAGAGAAAGAAGTTAATGCCGCAATGATGTGTCACCTCCTACAAATGCTTACCGTGTAATATAATCATTTTGTCTCAATATATTTAATCGAGCGGGTTGCATGCTAGTTCCATCAACCCATGTGCTCGATTATTCTTTCTTTGACTTCCCCCAGTATAGAACTCTCTTATTCCTTACCATGTCCAAGGATTTATTTAGGCTATATCAATTCCATCAAAGGGCCAGAGATATCTACTTATGTAATGGAACAAAAGGGAAAAATCATTTCTCGCATTATTTATTAATAAAGTATTACTTGTGACGCAACGAACATATCCTACCTCACTACGATCAATGTGTCATCACAGTTTTCGTCAATACATCTAAGTGCGCGAGTTGTAATACCCGTTAATAATAATCTTAATGTCTACTGGAGGGTCTCGTTCTCATAATATCCTCTTATATATTACCAAGGGCACACACCATGAGAAGGTGCCTCAATGTTTTATGAGTTCTCACCCATAATGACCTGTATTATTTGTGTCCCTCAAATAATATCATCAGGCCATAGAACATACATTCAAGAACAATGTTATGGAACTTTCGTGTTCTCATCATAGCAGGGATCCAGTATGACCATTTAATGTAACAACTGTCCTTATGACATTATCACATGACATGTCACATAAAAGAACAATCAAGATGTGATATGGATTTTATTTAATGAATAAAGTACAAAGTAGTTGGTTTTACACCACCAACTCCAAAATTTTTTACATGACTATTAATATTTATATAATTCCTATATATGATATTTGTATAATTATATAAATTATGGAGATTATGGAATCATGATCAAATTACAAGGACCATAATTAGAGTGGTGGAATTCCTATAGAGAATATCACATTAAATGCTAGAAAATGACGATTTGAATAAATCATAATTAACAAATAGTGTGGAAATGTTATAAGTGCTTTTTATAATATATCATTATCATGAAAATGAATCATGTATATAAAAATAATAAATTCAAATTTATTATACAACATTATTGAGAACATTCTATGGAATTAAAACATGAGGTGTGAGATTTTCATCTCACTTTCACTTTTGTGTGAAAAATTCCATATTCACCACATGTTTCATTTATATGATGAATATAATTCCATTGAATGTTTTTTAAGATTATTATTGTTAAAATTATGTATATATACATATGAATTTTATGTATCCCTATTTCAGTATTTATAATTTCAAATGATCCAAAGTGGTATTTGATTTGTGTCCCAATCTCATTTTTTGATTGGGATTGATTAGGATTATTTTTTTATGATTATATTTTATGATATATATCTCTATAAAATCATGAAATTTTCATGTCCTAGGTTTATTTGTATTTGTTAAAATTTTTCATTTATTTTTTCCCTCAACAAGAACAAATGAGACAAAAATAATGTTTTGAAGGAAAATTGTTATTATTTCTCACATCTATAAAAAAATCCTTTTTCTTCCTTTCCAATTTATGTTATTTTTAAAAGAGATAGTTTTTACTTTTTAGAAGAAATGTTGATGTTATCATTTTTTAAAGATTCAATATATTAAAAGAATTTACCAAAATCATGTATACTTAATGAATTTAAGAATATGATATATGTTTCACGTTTTTTATTAAAAGAAAATTTTTCTATTAAAAATTAGGTTTTCTAAATATATATGTATATAAAAAATAAAAATGGTATTATCATTAATAAATATCCCAGTTATATTTAGAAGAATAATTTCTTCTATTACTACATATTTAGATTTTACTTATTCTATATTAGGGATATAATGCAATGAGAAACTCATAATTATTTAAATTAATTTTTTATGGTTATGATAAATATTTATGAAACATATTTTCATTTACAAGGGTTATTATGTGATTGATATTTTTATGATCATTTAACATACATATGAATGAAATAATGATTATGTGGTGGTGGGAATGAAATTATATATCCATACAATTTATTAGTTTTGGATAAATTTTCTATCATATCAAAGGATACATGAGAGGTTATCTCATTCTCTATAAAATAGGTTACTGAAGAGTTTTTCAGAATACCAAAATAATATGGTACATGGTAGGTAATCCCAAGAATGAAATAGGTACACATGCTGTTAGCTGAATCCTAGAATGTCAAGAATGTTTTTAGTGGGTAATCATGAAATATGATTTCTATGAATATGTTAATGCCACGCTTTATGGAATTATTTTATAACATGATATTATTCTATTTATATGTTATCATGGAGTAATTTTTTACTCTCATTATTATTAATGTCTCGTGAACTATAAAGATTTATTCCATGTTCCTATTTTTTATCTTTGATATTTTTCATATTATTTTTTTGTGTTAACTCATATTCTCAAACCCCTATAATCATTTTATAATTAAGTGATCATTTATATCCCCATTTTTCCCATACTGAGCATTTGAGTTCATCCATTCATGTTTTTCCTTTTCCCATGTTATGAGTAATATTATTAATTATATCATGTCTCTAAAGGGCTATAGTTATGAATTACTATGTGAGATATGATGTAGATAACTTATGTAGTAGTATTTTTATATTTCACATTTTCTAAAGATACTGAACCTATCTCGTTATAGTATGTATTGTAATGTTATGATATCAATATTCATATACTATAATTTAGTATATATGTTTGAAATATATGGGTTGTTATAGTTGGTATCTTAGAATTTTTGAGTTAGCTTTCGAATCCATGGTGTGAAAAATTTTGGGTGAACACATTGTATTGTCATATGTATAGGATGAAATCAAACGTTTAATCAATTAATAGAGTTATTTTTTCATGAAAAATTTCCCTATCTGGATACTACATGTGAAGTATATTTGGTATTAATTTAACCTAATGTAATATTCCTAAAAAGATTTGGATGAGTATATAAAATCTATCATTCCGATACATGGAGATTTTTACCTTACAACACACGTAGATTAACACACCACGAGGATATGCTTGGTTTATTTCCCACTTGGTTTATTAACCTTAATTATATATTTGAATAGATTATGATCATGTATGATCTATGATAAAGTAATGGTGTCACAGATTTAAAATAATTTTTCGTTATTTTTACATCTTATAAATTATTTTTCATGGATAATCACTCATATTAAATATTCATGATATTCATGAAAACTATTATAGTTTTACATGAATGTTGGGGATAGAATTGATAATGTTCAAGTGCTAAT
The DNA here is from genome assembly GCA_963277665.1 of Viscum album. NCBI lineage: Eukaryota > Viridiplantae > Streptophyta > Magnoliopsida > Santalales > Viscaceae > Viscum > Viscum album. The sequence continues at coordinate 1,873,932,950 of OY728159.1, forward strand.
TGGTATTCTCAAATTCAGATAGACCCTCTTTGATCATCATTCATGTATATCGTGAAATGTCTTAAAGAATTTTTCTTTATTTCCTCATTTATTTGATGTTAAATAATCAGGGAAAACTATTAAGGGTATGATGATCGCATCAAATGACAATAACACATCTACGGTTAAATTTTGTGGTAAGGTAAATTTTTAAAATCACTATGTTATCATTCAAGTTGAATATGATGTTATATTATGCATGTTTGGGATATATCTAAATAAATATCACATATATTTTTGAGGAAGGGAATTCACATATGTTTTTATGAAAAGAAAAATGATTGAATGTCAATCTAGAGATAAATATGAAATCCTAATGTAAATCATATAACTAATTTGGTTCTTTATTCCTATAATGTAGGTTTACTAATCTATGATGTATTCAGAGGGGCACAACATCAAATATATACCTATTGTGTGGGGTTTTTTATATCTTTCAATAAGAGAATCATAGTCTTCCAATGAATCCAAAAGTTGAATTCTCAATAGAATTAAAACACTTTCCTACAAATGTTTCAAGTAATCTACATTAAATGTTTCTGATTACGTTTAAAAAATTTAATAAGAAACTATAATAAAATATTGATCTCTGATTTTTTCACCAGAGTGAATCAACATCACTTCAAAATGCTCTTTTTTTATGAAAAAACGTGTATTTATGTAACTATTAATTTTTTATCAAGAACTTAAGTAGGTAAATAGCATTAAAAAAAGAATATTCAAACCTGAATTGTTAAGTTTATTTAACAATATAGAGTTCAGTACATTTACATGATTGAAAATTGTTCATGATGTCAACCATTGAGGTCCAAAAATTATGATATTCGAATATAAACATATTTTACAAGGCATTGAAATTATGAATTTAATGTAAATTTTTATTGTCTTATTAATTACAAAACTCTATTCATGGATATAATGAATAGAGTCATTATAGATTACCTTGATTGGATTGTGAAATCTTTTATAGAAAAAATTATTATATATTGGATAACAAATATAGTACATTAAGATCAATTAATTATGTTATCAATGACCCTATGGAAGGAGAAACTATATGAAAATCTATAAATATTGAATTTTTATAGAAAAAAGTTAAAATTTTTGGTCATCTAATCTCATGAGATGGAATATTAGTGGATCCATGGTAGATGGAATTCATTAACAGCTGGACTAAAACAACCACAATGATGGAGATTACTAGTTTTCTTGGTTTTGTTGAATATTATAAGTTATTTTTGATGAATAATTCACACTTAATACACTCAAAATGATAACTCATAAGGGATACAAGATCCTTTGGTAAGATGAATGTGAGAAATATTTCAAAGAACTAATGAAATGTTAGTCAATGAACCTATGAATACATTAACCTACTATGGATAGGATTTTGTGATCTATAATAATGTCTCAAAGAAGAAACTATGATTTATCCACATGTGGAATGATATGGTTATAGTTTATGCCTCATGCCAATTGATAGTTCATGTGAAAAATTACCCCAACACATGGCTTGGAGTAAGATGTGGTAATTTTATCATTAATTATATGTTGTAATTAACATTTTGTAGAAACTTGTTATATATATATTTATCATTACTATTTAATGTAGATATTCACTCACAAATATTTGAAAAGTTTCAAGAGAAAATTGTTGTATTACATTGTTGATTATGGTAGATTAATATATTACCACCATGGGAATGTGTATATGTTGGATGATAAATTCATTCAAGAGGATATTGAAAACTTATATATGATATGGATTACAAAAGATCCAATATTTAGGGATTTTCAATGGTTTCATTTATAAATATAGATAAAATTTAATAAATGCAATCTTTTACAAATTAGAGTTCAACCATAAAAATCTGTGATGATTGAGGAGGTGTGGAAGGTTGTTGTGAAACTGTACAAAAGTTTGAGTAATATGATTAAGTTAACCATTTATTTTTTATTGAATTATAATGTTAAAGAATAGTTTATGTTTATCAACAATATGAAATTTAGAGAATGATATTTTGGATTATTCATATAGTTCATCATTATTTATTAATCTTGGAATTATGCATATGTATTGAGACCTGAAATACTATTTATAGTGGGAAAAGATTAAGATAGGTATTGTAGTGTACATGTCTTATTGATTTGGATTCCATCATGTTATTTTTGAGATATATAAGTCTATGGGATTGTTTTAACCATTACAATGATTAGAATAGAAATTTGAAAACATAACCAAGTATTCCATGATCAGACTCCCCAAACTTTATAAATGTTGCAATTCTATATGGGTTTTTCATGATCATCATATAATCTCTACCCACATCTTTTTTATTTGACAAGATTTCTGTCTTAATCGTCCTTCTAGAATATACATTACAAACTTCTTATGGATTCATTGAGTGGTATATTATATTATATAGGATTAAGATTTAATGTTAAACTGAATGTTCTTTTGATGTATTTATTAGGATTAGGATACTAAGATGAGTTTACAATGTTCATATCATTATTAGATTGATGACTATTTGTTGATAACCATTCAAAATTTATAATACATTCTCGTAATATGTTTTCATATATTCAATGGTGATTGGGATCCACACCTTACTCAAGTCATGTTTTCAGATAATAATTTCAAACAATCCAAGAAATTAGATAGCCTCTTAAAAGGACTTATATGGAAATATGTGTTGTACTAAAAATGATAAGATTAATATGGTGAAGTAAATCCATCAGAACCCAGCCCTTCTAAGGAAATCATAATGAATGTTAATGACCTTAATCACTATATCAATGGATTTCAGAGTTGATAGAAAAGTTATGCTGATAATCACAAGTGTAAAGAGGAATTCAAATTTTTTGAGGCGGTATTTATATGAATTTCTCCATGGAATAATTTCATATGTTTTAGAACTAAAATAATATACAACCATATGTTTATGTACCCCTTTATGATTTATGATCATTTATGGATGGAAGATTATTTTTTGATGCTTCCGCTGATCCTCTCTCAAGTTCCAAATATATTCCATGTATCTCTCCTGAGGAACTATGTACATTTTCCATAAATTTTTTTGAACATAGGGTCCATTTCACTAAAAAATGATCTTTATTATAATAAAATACTTGTAGAAATTTTATATCGTAGAGATAAAGTAAAATAATGCAATTCTACTAACATGGTAAAAGATTTTTTATGCAATAAAAAATTCATATAATATGTTGAGTTGCATTAATTAAATTCTAATTTTATATTCCATTCATTTTGGAAATAAAAAACATCATAATAAAACATTTTTTACTAGCTTTTATGTATCCCAAATGTTTTAGTATGTGTTTTTATAAGACATTATTCTATACAGAAATACGGAATAAATCTAATATAATATTAATATAAACATTTATTACTCAATATGGTTCATCAGACTGAAGCTTGCTCTGGTTAGTAAGACCAACCATTGTTATGTTAAATGGAAATATTTACGTCATTTCCTTCAGATTGATAAAATTAATTACCATCAGACTACAATTAGTACCCATACATAGAACACCCTTTTATAAATTTTATTGGATCAAAAAATAATAAATAATTTCATCGAACAGTCTATAGTATATAATTAGAATATATATATATATATTTGATTCAATCAGACATGATATATAATGTCACTATAATAGTGCTAAATTTAATGACATTGAATGTTCTTTTATAGATGAACTTTCAAGTGATAGTCTTTCAAGGCCATTGAAACAATTAATAAAATATGACCATTGGTGTTATGCATATAAGCAGGAGTTCATTTGAATATATGGGAGATAATAATTTTTACAACTCATGTGATATTAATATTTCTTTGTATGAACAACTCTTTCCTAGTCATTGAAATTATTTATATAGTTGATGTTATCAGGAATACTAGTGAATATTATAATAACATAATAATTATTATCCCTTTTAATTTCATTTCTGGTTGTGATACTGACTAATGGATTCTTCGGTTATGAAGATGGTGAATCTGATCTATTATAATAATGTATTCTATGTATATGAATATAGATATTTATCATCGCATTGAGGGATTATGAGTATTGATATATATTTCCATATTAATCACTGTATTAAGGTATTTCCTTTTAAGTGAATGCTGCATTAAAATTCATTTAAAATTGTGGATACTTTATGTAAGAGTTTTTATCTAGTATAACTATTAAGGTTATAGAGTATATTATTTTATAAGATTTTAATTAATTCTTTCTAATATGATATTTTGTATTTATTGTTTATAAAATACATATTTTCGGATGTTAATGTTTATTAGAATGTTACTTTTTAATGTTTGGGTTCCTAAACAAATTATATTATCAGTTTTTTTATAATGTCGAGATAATAATATGATAAAATCAGACATATTATGATTCATATTCTAACACAATGATAATCAAATGATTATTACCCCTGATATTTTAAATTGAAGATGTTTTTTTTGCTATATTAATTTTTTTAAAAACAATTCACACCCCATCCTGAGAAAAAATAAACTATTATGATATAATAATTAGTATTAGGGAGTGTTTTACTACATTTACATTGTAGTATTTTTTTTACTTTCTATATGAACTAAATGTTTATTATGTTTTGTTATAAACTTATTACATAAAAAATATTTACAAGAACATTTATTAGAAGAAAAGAGATTTATTTTTTTAATGATGGAATCTCTTAATGTCAAAACATTAGAAATCCTGAATCGAAGCAGACCACATATCATTGATGGTAATGAATATAAGTAATAAAGAGATATAATCAATACATTTTTTTCAATATTAGATTTGATAATTTCTTTATTTTCTTTAGGTATCACAAGATACAGGAAATGTATTTTTCTACTCCCATTGATACAGTGTAAAAATTGTATATACAAAATTATAGAGTACATAATACATTTAAATGTTATATGAAAAGGAATATATAGAGAGTAAATTAATGATAATTAAATTGAATGACTATGTTGAAAGGGACATGGATTATGAATTCCAATCTAAAGAAATGTGTTTGGGTTCAGGTTTTTCCCCCTTTTGTTATTATACTAAGTCCCTTCTGATGTAGAATTTTTTGTTTTGATTGATTATTTTATTGAATTGATTAATAATTATCTACCATTTTTCACTCTGGATTAATAATTTGCTAATAGTGATAATTATCTTCCCAATATATATTGTTGCCCTGTTGTCCTTCTATTTTTAATGGAACTGTGGATCACGCCTAGATCACCTAGGAAATTCCAAATAATGAACATGGCATCTTTTGTGCTCTAATGACCCCACAATATCCACCCCAAGTGAATTTTAATCAGTGTGTACTTTCCTCCCTATGATTTGATCACCCAATCGATGTTACCCGATTCCATGAATTGGTTGAATAGAATTCATTAATCAAGGAAATGTTAAAATCCTCATATTTGAAAAAAAAACAAATTTAATTTTTATTATAACATCATTTTAATAAATTTAAAGCATTAAAAGTAACATAAGTTATTTATAGAACTAAAAAAATTTAAAATGGGTCAACTACCCTTAACATATTCATAGAAACGGTACACACCTCTATTAAAAAAATGGGGGATGACCATTAAAGAAAAATAATGGATGTAGAAAGAAAATAATGAAGTAAAAATAGAGTATCCATAGCAATAGTTGTTTCCCATTTTGGTCCTCATATATTCACTTTAATAATTTGGCTTCCTCCACTATTTATAGGCATCAATAAATTCATTTAGGTTTTATAAAATCATAGAAGGCTATTCCTCCTAATAGAATATCATCATTTAAATTTGAATCTTCATGATACATGAGACACTAGGAGTAAATATTGAAAAACATAACCACATTGGATGATTTTAAATTCCCCAATAATATGTTTCATTGGTATGCCCAAAACCTTATAATGTTCCTGGAATGTATGGACATAGTTGGATCCATGATAAATTAGTGAGGGTTAGGTTATTTGAATGGGGCAAGGTGGAATTATCTAAATGAATGTATATGTCCATGAAACCTCATATGTCATTCACAATTTTGGAAAAAAAACTTATTCTTCAGTGGGAACCAACAATGGGATCTTGGTGGTTGGAAAAAGGTGATAAGCTAAAACATTCATCAATCCTCATTTGTCCATGGATGGGTTGAGGTTCTCAAAAAAGGATAATGGGAATTGGAGAAGATGATATCTTATTCAAAATTAATGACATTAGAAGGTTATTTAGTGGTTGATGGTGAGTTAGAATAGATCTCATTGGCCTTCCATTATGATAATATGGCGATGTTTTCGTGGTAAATGTGGATTGTGTATTTTTCAGTGGAAACAACTAAATAGTGGCATATGATTATCTATAAACATGATGATGGATCATGATTCCCCTTTAGAAAAAATGTTTATGGTGGATTGTGAGTCACCAATGGCCCCATAGTGGATATTGAGTCATTTTTTGTTCCAAAAGTGGCTCATGATGAACCAATTTGAAAAACTTTTAATGGATTATCATGAGTAAATGATCGAAAAATATCTAATGGTGGATCTGATTAATTTAGTTGAGTTGATTAGAAGTGTAAAACATTCTGGTTTGGCAGTTTATGTAATACATCTTGAAAGCTGAGATTCCTCCTTTTATGATAGCCTTAACAATGGAGAGATGAGCCTTGAGACGGACTTTTGAGGTCACTGAGGTTGATGGAGATGATCTACGAAATTGGAGTACATTGTAATTGTTGAATGACTCGAGCTCGAGAACCACCGTGGTAATCAATGGTGTTTTCATCTAACAAAAGTAATAGAATATTGAGGGAAAAGGTGGTTGGAGTGGATAAGAATGATGGTATCAATTTTCTGAGATTTCTCCCAGTAATATCAGGCATAACAATGTCGTTCAATTTTAAAAAAATTATTAGTATCCATGTAAAATACATCCCACAATGAAACATGGATGTAGAGGGGAAGAGATTATATATAAAAGTATCTCTCTCATATAGTAATGATGTTTCAGGGGGGGCAGGGATACCTTTGCCACCATCGTACACTAGCACGTGCTAGCGACACTATCATCCCTTCACTCCCTGGGTTTGACCACCAAGGGCTAGTGCTCCTAGGTTGTTATTCATCTTTGATTCACTGATGGATTTCACCACAGTGGGCCCTACATGGGCTTAAACACCTGGTGGAGGCTACCATCCATTAAGAAGCCTTCCATTACTGGATTCATGGATGGATGATCCCAATGTGAAATAATAAATGGTGTGTAGACATATGGCTGGTGGATGTAATTAATAGACCCATTTGTTTACACCTTTTAAATATAAAAACATAGATTCTTTTTTTATATAATATAGAAAATTAATTCCATATTTCCACTCATAATCGATTTATTCATCATATAAAAATATAATTATATGCATTAAATTACCCCGAAGTTAAAAAAAAATTTAAATTCATGAGCATTAACATTATATACCATTGTAAAATCATTTAAAAAATTTAACATATGCTTAAAATATGAATGTGTTGAATACCAGCATACATAATCCATTCTTGACCTCATGTATATAATCTGAATATGTAATTTATATAGAACTAATGTTTCTTTAATTCAAATTCCTATGTATAAAAATTAAATAGTTCTCAATGTCAATTTAAATTTTCAAATACACATATAAAATTTCAATTGAATTGCTCAATTTTTAGAGAACAATGATATCACAAATTTTACTTTTCCCTATTTTTAAATGATGGTACTTCTTTTATCATCCATTCATGTTCCTAAATTTATTATTATTATAAATTTCAAATCCTAATTTAATTCTGTTAATAATATTTTCATTCATCCTCATGAAATTAATTCAATTAGTTTTATGCTTCTATATTTAATTCATTCTTCTAATTCATAAAATTTTAATGAAACTACATTCTCTTCTTTGAAAAGAATAAACATAATTGAAAATCATATTGTCTTGCAATTGTGGTTCATATGATTCTAATATTTATGGTAGGTTGAAATTGATGTCTAAAATATTAATCCTCAAATATGAGGTTTATATCTTAAGTAATGTGTGTGATATAAAAATGATTTTTAATTCTATTATATTCATTAAATTAGAAACTCCACTTCCCATAAAAACGAAAAGTACAGTTTTAAATTAAAATATATAATAAGGAATTATTTTTTCAACCTGGTGAATTTTTTTCATACATATTTTAATCTTTTTTATATATATTTTTCAAAGAATTATTTCTAGTTTTATGCTTAAAATAGACCTCGCATTCACCACATAACCACTGGTGATAAAAATCATAGGTCTGGTAATAGTGATTTTTGGTTTTTTCTAGATCACAACCAATTATGATAATATTTTTGTGGTTATTTTTGTAATTTATTTCAAGAAAGAATAAAACAATTCTATAGTGAATATAAATCATTCTTAATTCCAAAATTTAGAGCCCCTAACCTTATTACTTAAAATTTATATCATCCCTTCAACAAGTAAATATTTCACCACCAGCAGTCAATTTTAAAATATCATGAAAAATAATAAGATGAGTGTAGGAATGGATACAAATGGAATAAAATGTGGATCATACATAATAAGGTAATTCAATGTATCAATAGTTTAAAAAGTGATTTATGTAAAGGTATTTTTACATGTATATGGTATTTTTCAATTTTTCAAAAAAAATTAAAATTTAATAACAATAATGTATTTGACATGTTCTAATGAAACAATTATTCACTAACATATCCAAAGATCACTTAAGAAATACGATCCAGATAAAATAGAATTTAATAGGTATATAAATCCTCTCAGGAGTAGGAAATATAAGATTTCCCAACCATTAAAGGAATGATTAATAATAACAAATATAATCTAATAAATTTTATAAATTAATTGAACAAACGATATTTGGGGAATTTGATTTTCAGGATTCCATCAATTCCATCAAATCTTGAGCCCTCATATCAATATTATTATTTCAATTTAATTATTAAATTTTATATTTTAGTCCTTAAATTTAATTAACATTTATTTCTAAAACTACTATTTATAAGATGGAAAAGAATCTCATCTCTCATACAAAATACAAATAATGCTGAAATTATTATTTGGGCATGTAGATTCTATGTTAAAAAAACTCCAAGAATTTCAAATATAATACATATTATTTTAAAAACATACAATATGTTTTTTATATAAAGAATTAATGAATGAAATCCATTTTTCCATGTAGATTTTTCTCAACTTCGTTCTCATATCATGGGGATTATCTATTCACTACCTCTATTAGGTCCCTATAAGATAACTCATACTAGGGTAAGTATCGTTCTGTTAATTCTCAAGGGAATAAGGGAAGATGTGAAAGAATATAAATTAATATGAAAAATGTAAAACACGGGTTGCCTCCTAGAAGGGACATTGGTAAATGTCATTTGATTGACCTATTTAAAATAAATAGAAATAGTATATGGTTTGGATAAGTATATGTTCCACCACCGTTTCATGATGTATAATTCCATGGAACATTTTCAACATTATTCCATTTAAATTGAATGGTACTACTTTATATTTTCTCATAATATGAATAACACCGAAGGGATAGAAATTAGTAATTATAAAAGGTACATGCCACTAGGAGAGAATATTACTAGGAATTAAATTTGCTGTGGAATTATAGAGTAGGGCTTGGTCTCTAGGTTGTAAGGTCTTTTTCTGGAACAATTTTTTATGTCACACATTGGTTCTCACTATATAAATTATTTAGTTTCAACCTTTTCTCTTATGATTTCTTTAATCCCTTATAACTTGAGAAATATCTATTTTCTATCAATCATTAAGTCCAAATTCATATTTTTTAAAACACAAAATGATTGGTTCTCCAATACCACCGAAAGATGAATACCTTTATATTAAACCATATTATAGGGGCTCATACATATAGGTGTCTTATAAGATTACATATTTTCTCATAAGGTGTATTCATGTATTTATCTCTAATACTTTCATTTATGTTTAATTATTCTCAATAAAAAAAATATTATCTCTTAATGGAACACTTCATATTTTCAATTTTTTAGGGTTATGTGGTGTATATGTCTTCTGTTGTGTCCCGTAATTTTTATGAATATACATTATATTAATTTTGTAAAAATGAGTCACTTTTTCACTGATGATGTCCCTTGGTACTCCAAACCATCAATATATGTTAGTGATACAAAAATGACTAAAAACATGGAATCATTTGTCTTAGTGGCCATTTCTTTCACAAACATAGATACAAATTCCATTAAAAAATGTTATAATTCAAAAAATACATTGGGAAGGTTCCCATAAAATCATTACCCATAATTAAAATACTTAAAAAAATTGATGGGGTTTTTTGGAATCTACGATGTTATTGAAATATTTCTAGAATAATAACATTTTTCAAATTTTTTAAAAAATACATGAGAATAGTTTAAAAATATTATACAAAATTGTATATTCCAACCATTTTTGGCCATTCTGTGGGGTTTAAAGATTCCATCATATGATAATTTATGACAAAGATGGAACTAGTGTTCTATTTCACGTGTTGGTAATAATCTGTTTAGTAAATTATCATTGTAGATTTTTCACAAGAAAAGACTTTATCAAATATAGAATTTGGAATAAAATTTATGTTTTCCCAATTGATTATAGTTTTAGTGAGAAGGTACCTGAGAGGTAGAAAAATAATTTACTCAACCAAAATATAGAGGTAATTCACCAAAAATTGTTTAAATTTTCTTTCAATATATGAGATCATTTAGTGGGCTTAGTTCTAGAATGTATTCTTTAGTAGTGTTCAAATGTATATTGTCGTGATCTGCCACATTGTTTTCAACTCCCATATTTTCATTGATCTCTTTTTTGAATTCATGACGGAGTACTGTCAACCATACCTATTTTAATTTGGATAATTCCTTCTTCTTTAAGTACCTAAGTCTGTCATGATCAGAAAATACAATCACATTAGTCCCTACTAAATAAGCACTGAATTTTTATAATCAAAATAAAACAATAAGAAATTATTTTTTTAAAGTTTTATAAATTTTTGAGCTAATTACAAGGATCTTGAGGCCTATTTTATGACTTTCTATCATTCATAAACTATTTTGAAGTCGGCTTCTCCTACATATTGGTTTTAGGCATCACAAAAAAAACTCAAATGATGGATCCTTGTATGGTGATTGTATAATTATTGGGGTAACCAACTTCTCCATCATCTCATTAAGTTATTTTATAAACTAATCAATGAAAAAAATGTCATATTCTTTTAAAAATAACATTCAAATAGGTAGATAAATTCTACTAAAGTTCTCGATGAATATTATTAAAAACCCCACATGGTCTATATGTAATCTAATATGTCTCACATATGTTAGATTTGGAAAAACAATTGATTAAATAATATTAGAACTTTTCTACCTCATTTCATTATTTTTTTAATGATATGATCTATTGCTAGGATTTTTTCGACATAAAGTGGAACTTCCCAATGATCAAAATATTATTTTTCTCTATACAAGTATTCAATAATTTTTTTTCATTCCCCAAACAGTGATGAAAAGTGTTTCTAAAAATATTAATGCCATCAAAGAATATTTCAAGGCATTCCTCCATGTGATCTAATAAAATACATACCATACAACTATGGAATGTACTTGGAGGATTAGGAAAGCCAACATGAATCCTCTTTTTGGAAGATGTATGGATGGATCCGATGATTTTATTCTTTGATTTGTCTACTTAGGAATTGGGTACCTGAATATAGAAAGTGAATCTATCCCAAACATAGTAGTGTGTCATGCCGTCATTTCTTTCTATAATTTTGTATATGAATTGAATATGGAATTAATCATTTCATGTGACTTTATTTATTTTTCTATAGTCAAGGAATACCCTAAAAATATTTTGGACACTCATTGGGATTAAATAACTGTTCTCATATGTCATAATTTTCAAACAAGTATTTTTTGGAACCACAATAATGGGGATAACCAATTTTGATTCAGAAATTGGGCATATTATTTGTGATGCCACCAGTTTTCAACTTTATTTTATCAACATATATAATTCTATGTTTTAGTTTTCTCTGAGAGTTCCTAATTATTCTAGATTCTCCATTCTAAATATTATATGGTTCATACTATTGGGTTAATTACATGGATACCTCTAAGTCTCCATCATATTTCTTTAATGTTCCCTATTAAAAGTCCAATCTGAATTTTCTATGGTCTTGGGATTGGTTGTTAGAAATGATCATTAGAAAATCTTTTTTTCGATAAGATAATTAAATTTTATGTCATAGGGGATATTTTTTAGTTCATAGTATTGGGGATTTTTAAAAGATTGTATTGAATTGAAATTTATAATTTTAAAATGATCACATTCCTTACCCTATTTTAAAATATATTGTTCTTAAATAAAGCTATCAAATAGTTGAGATGTTATTTCATCAAGATAATAACTACTAGATTTAATAGTGATTACATATTCCTTAGTTGTTTTCCCATATGGAATATATCATAGGGATAAAAATTTTCTAAGCATACATGAGCCTTATATGGGATCCAAATATTCTTTAAACCCAATTAAAAATGGTGAACAATTGTTTTTACTATTCCTCTTGGTGTAAATAACATTTTAGTACAGCTTAAAATCTCCTAGTTAGATTATAAGGGTTCCTTCAGGTACATTAGTTACTATCATGGCCGTATTTATGAATAGTCTTCCAAAAATGATGGTTGAATTCTGTAGTGCATTTCCACCCTCTATTGTGAGCAAGTAGAAATATTCTAGAAAATAATGTCCCCAAACTCCAAATAGAATGTTATATAAAACTCTTTCCTGGAAGATAGTGGATTTATTTGTTTGTTATAGAACCACTATGGTGTCCTTTATTTTGTGTTTTTCATTTATGAGAGGATAGAGTAATAATTGACTATATTTGAGGCTCTTAGATAGATCAAAGAAAAAAAATATAATCAACTAATTTTACATAGAATATATTATTTCAGTGTGTATGGATATTTTTTGGGTAATGGTGGTGTGATTTTGGATTAAACACTTTTCCGGAGTATTATTCTCACATTCACATCCAACCTCATCTTCATTGTGAAAAATAATTTAAGGAAAAGAGGGTATTTGTGAATTTTTCTTATGACTTCATAGAGGGGTATATTAATTTGAAATCGTTGAAAACTCGCATGGACTTCATTTTGATATTTATCTTCTTCAATCTTTATCGACATTGTAAATATCATAGGGAATGAGATGTAGATTTTTTTTCATAATTAATTTTTTTCTATTTGAATTATATTAACTCAACTCTAAATCTAATATTGGGTTCTTCAACATCTATCTTTCCAAATTTTGTAGGATGAGTGGATTTTATTCTAAAATCTATCTAGAGTCTTCAAAATTTTATGATTCACATTTTTTATGGACCACTTGTGTTTTCATTGGGTTGTATGGCTAGAGATTCTTGGAAAATCATGTGATAATCATATTTACACCTTATTTTGGGTTCAGGATTGTATGATATGGGAGTTTTCATATATTTTTTGATATCATTTCCATGAGACTCTAAAATTTATTTCTCAATAATTTTACTATTTTTTTCATATCCTCCATCAATGTTTCTTTTTGTTACTCAACTGGTAGTACACTATATGACATATTTCCAAATGATTTTTTTGAAAACATGGTTTTGATAAGCATATTGTAGGTACTAGTGCCAATATCGTTATTGGAAATTAGGTGGATTGAATAATTATTGTTATAATAGGGGTCCAGTCTGTATTTTATGACCAAAATATACCATCTAGATTCACCTTCCCCCCATGGAATGTTTTTTCAACTATTTTGGTCAAAAATTGGTTTCATTTCATTCTATATGATGTACTTATTCACAATGATCAGGGGAGGTGATGGGGTGATAGACATAACCAGCATACCATAGGTATGATTGTTTTTTGATTCAATTTATATATTACCATTGACATTAAAATTATTGTTGATTATTCCCATTTGGTATTAGTAAATAGTGATGTGTTATGCTCTCTTACCTCATATATACCTCTGGTTCCTAGGCTACATATTTATAGTTTTCAATAATTTTGATCAATATTCCTAATTAGGATCTTAGACTCAACATGTAATTTATCAATCAATAATTCCATGGATGATGTATCCATGTGGTTTATATCTTTTTCTAGTAGCCATTGGTAGAAGAATTTTAAGAGGTTATGATATTCCACATCTTGGTGAGGATATATTGCACAAATATTTCTAAATAATTCCCAATATTTGTATAGGGACTCTCAAATAGAATTTTTTATGGTATAAATCTATTTTTCTTATTTTATTTCATCATGGGGGTTGGAATAATATCTCCATGAATCTTCTTTGGATTTCATCCTAGTCAAGGATCTCTATAGGATTCATTCTATACAAATATTATTTGGTATTTCCTTCTTATATATAGATTAAGTACCTCTACATTACTTGTCCCTCCGCCACTCCTCTTCTCTTGAATCAGTAAAAAACCTCAGTAATCTTTTGGATGTGTCAGTTCGGGTTTACTATTACATTGATATAAAGCATGGTTAAAATTGGAATCATATTGGAAGAAAATTTGAAAACAATTTTTTGTACATTCTTTTTAAATTTATAATTTTAATTTGAAAACACATGGGAACAAATGTCCCTCAGAGTATACTATCGGTTTTATTCCATAGTTGTTGGATTGGAGTGAGAACATGATGAGTCACTTTTGTCTACAAACATGATTTGTTCAAAGTTGATCTCTAGGATAATATCCCACATCTTACGTAGTATGGTCCTCACTATATCTTGGTTTAAGTCTAATATCTCGGTGTTGAAGGTCCTAGTAATGCATGTTTTGGGTTTGATTAAACACTTAGTCCCTGTCATTGGTGACATTTTTTGACCCCATCCATTCATGGGTTGTGGTAAAAAAATACACTATGTGTATATTAGTAGGTAGTACCTATGTCAACTCCTATAAGTGGTGTTTGGAATCATGATTTCATGAATGTAATTTTAAAGTAAAGTACATGAAATAGAATGACTAGGAAGCAAGGTTATTGGTTTGGGATGATCTTTCTATAGAAAAGAAATTATGTTTCAGTTTTTGATTACATTTTTTATTTCTATCGTGGACCTTTTGAAAATAAATATTTTGATTTGATTAATTAGTTTTATTATCTTCCATCATTGATTAAAAATTATATCATAATGAAATCAATCCACCCAAATTTTAATTATTGGAATATTCTCCAATCATTTTAAATGGTATTGTTGGTCTCCCATTGATCACCTAGGAATGTAAAAATTAGAAATTTAGTACCCTATGTTCTGAAATTATACCACAATTTCATCCATTTGTTTTTAATAATCACTAAACAATTCTCTCACAGCAACTAGATCACCTGATTGGTGAGATCCAACACCAATAATATGGAGTGAAAATAAATTCAATTTCTTTTATAAATATTAAAACATGAATAAAAATCATCTTATAGAAACAATGGATTCATAAATTTAAAACTATTTAACAAATCTATGTGATATATTAATTTAGAAGAAAAAGAACTACACCATTATAAAGGGTCACATATCCATCACCTAATCACAGATAAGTTATACACCTCCATTAAAAATAATAACGGAGTTAGACAATATAAAATACATTACGGTTGATGAAGGAAAAATAATCCGAAAAAATAGAGTCTACGTAGTATTAGTTGTTTCAGCTGCTAGGTCCTCCTCTCATCACAATCATCAGGGGGATTCCATCAATATTTTATAGGATGTGAGGACTACAATTGGAGTTTTTTAAATATTACAATGATATTTTTCCTTGTGGGAATAAGTTCATTTAGATTTAAATCTCCATGATTTGTGAGTCTCACGGTGTAAATTTGGAAACACTCGAATCGATTGGTTTATTTTATATTATCATAGAGGACATGGAGTTCGTATGGCCCTACACATGAAATTTTCATAGAGTGTATGCATGGAGTTTTATGTTGTGAATGTGGAGTGTAGGGTTTCATGAAGATTAAGTGATAAGGTAGATTTAGTTTAATGGAATGGATGTGTCCATCATACATCATTTGTCTCATGAAGTGGCTGGATGAGTACTTCTTCTTGTAGGTTAACTTGTAGTGGGATATTTGAGATTCCATAAATGGTGACTAGATGTAGATCTCATCAATCCTCACCCAAACAAAAATCATTCATGTAGATCAAATAGGGTTGCAGGGGATCAGAAAAATTTGATTCCCTCTCTAGAATCAGCTTTAGAATAATGTTCTTTAGTGGTGTAAGGTGAGTTAAAACAGAGCTCCCCTGGCCTATATGGTGATAATATGCTGTTTTCTTGGAGGTAGAGTTAGATGGTCTGACCAATGATTGTAAATGATCAACATTGTCTCAAGAGTTACCGTAATCCCAACAGTGGCTCATGAGTTACCATTATTAAAAATATCCAAGGGTGTCTAGTGACTGATCATTGGTACCAACGAAGGCTCATGAGCCAATATAAGGAAATATTTACAATAGTGGATCCCGAGTCACCAGAATTCGATTAGTGGATCACATATAACTATTTGTTCTAATATGGCTCATGTGTCACCATTGGAAAAAAATTTACAATTTCATTTCATGAGTCATAGATGGTTCCAAATTTTGATTGTGAGTCCCTCTAGGATCCAATAGTGAATAATAAGCCACTATTGGATTCAATGGTTGTCCGTGAGTCACCAATGGAAAAAATATACTAAATTGGATATAATGAACTCAGTTTATTCATGTAGAAGAATGAAGCATACTCGCTCGAGGTTAGAATTGTGAAGCCAGACTGTGGAGGATACTCATTCTCATCCTGACATAATTGTATCCAGATGAGATTTGTGATGGATCATTGTGTTTTTCAGTGGTGAAATAGATGATCTATGGACTCGGGGTGATTTTTCAATGTTTAATGGATTTATCTTGAGCTTAAATAAGTTTTTCAATAGTTATTTTGATGAATAATAGTGATTGAATATTGAAGAAGAATGTTGTAGGGGAGGACGAGTGCATTCGTGTGAAATGTGGGAGCTTCACCCGGGCACGATTTAGAGGGAAAAAAATTTAATTGTAATAAAATGAACATTATATGAATAAAATGAATATGACATCAAAATTATAGAGTATAGGGAGAGCACTTAAATATCATATACCTACTCCCCCATTGTAATGAAGTCATGCGGGGGATGGAGAATACCCTCATGCATCTGCCCAAAACCCCATTCTAGTGAAATTAGCTTCTTGTTGTTTCTTGGGTATCGCAACCACTTTATGAAAGTCCTATAATGTGACCCAGCTATGATTCACCTATGGATTTCACCACTTTTGGCCATGTATGGGGATGACCAATGGTATAGTATACCTACCTCTTTACAAGACATCCTTTCTGACTGTATGGTCGGACATGCCCCATGGGCCAGGTTAAGTTGTTTTTATTTTTAAGGATGAGGTATAGATTTAATGTCTCAAAATTTATATACCTAAAATATATAATCACTTAGATAATTTGTTAATATAATGATGAAAATGAATTTCCATTTTCCACTCCTAAGAAATAAATTATTTTTAAATCATTATAATTCAACAATTAAAATTTCTTATAATATAGTAAACATTGGCATTCATGTGGGGAGCCAACAAATCCCAGTATAAAATCTTTTATTTTTTTACAAAAATATTCACAATATATTAATGTGTATGAGATCATGTTCAATGAATCTGAATCTGGAAGAAATTCCTTGTATTACATAGGGAATATAAAAACTATAACTCTATATGATCTAATCGGTACTCTTGTGTAATACAAATGAATATTAAAAATAGATTCTTGAAAACTGGATACAAATAATGGAGGATTTTATTATGTTAAAATATTGAATATTCCTACCAATTTTAATTATTAGAATATTTTTTGAACTCTACAAATAAAAGAGAGATAATTTTTATTCCAATTCTAGTTAATCGGTACCCTTTGACAATGAGTCAGACAGTCTTTTAATTAGTATGAACAAGAATGTTGAAAATAAATACATTCAATATAAATATAATAAAATAAATATGATATGAATTCTAAAGAAAATTCTTATTTAGTTATTTTTTATTTAAGTAAGGAGATATGATATATTCAACATAATTTTTCCTATATAAAATGGAATGAAAATAATGAAATGAATTCCGATATAAATCATGGAATTATTAAACGTCTAACGGAAATAAAATTTTGAATGCTTTTGAAAAATTTAGTGTAACTTGTGGAGATATTTATTCAGAATTTTTTTTTATTAATAATAATTCTAGATAAAGGTATACTGAACTATTTTTGGAAATTCTTACGGAAAATAAATATCTTATTGAAAATTTAGACACTACTGAATCCCTAAAAAATATTTCATTAAATAATTAACCTAAACCTGTTAATGAAAAAATTAGATATCATCTGATAAGGAATAATATTCATCTAATTCTAAATATATTCAATCCCGTTATGAATGGGTATCTAGGATTCCAAAACATTTAGTAACTAATGATTAAAATGTTTGTATAAAACATGGTAATTCCTGAGAAAAAAATGAAAATGACAATTCAAGAATAACTATTTTAACTATCTAAATATCATATAATTCTAAAGGTTTTAATAAGTCTAATTTTTAAAAAGGAAATATTTCAAAAGTGATTGAGAAAGCATTTTTTAGAATACTAGTTTACTATGTCATATTGTGAAATTTAGTTCTAATACTATTAATCATGAGGATAAAAGTATATATTCAAAACTAATGACTAAAATATCTAGTTTGGATGATCATTTATCCAAGTTTACTTATGGAAAATAAAAAATATATAAGATGTATAAATAAATTATAACATAAAATAATATTTATGCAGTATGTTATACTATTCAAAAACATTTTTTTTATAATGACAAATTTGTTCATAAAATTACTCCATTTTGAATAAAATTCCAATGAAATTGAAATTGTAAGAAAGACTGATCTATAAATAGAGTAAAATAGTCTAGTTTTCTAAAATATGATTTTCCTAAGGAAATGATATTTTCTAATCCAAATATTTTTTGACAAATATGGATACCTAAAACAATACATTATAACGAAACTAGACCCAATACAGTTTGGGATTTAAAACACTACTATTTTTATTTTCATAAAAATTGATAAATTACCAAACATAATAATATTAGGTAAATGGATTATGTTTACTCCCAAAATGATAATTTAAAAAAATTAATTATTTTAGAATATTTCTAAGAGAAATGGTGTAAAATTACCTTTTAGAGATAATAATCACGGAGAAATAATAAAAAGAGGCATATTTATTTTTCTTGAAAAATCACTATTTCCTATTTTTTTGGGACATAAGTACAATTATATCAGGGTAATTCAATTATTTTACGAGGGTTATATTTTGAACATCAGGAATGAAAAATGTATTGTGACTAGTTGAAAATATAAGTTAATTAATTATTACCAACATCATGAGAAAGTTTATATATTATAATTATAGGACCTTAGAATCCAGGACATACCATCCCCTAATGCTGTGGAAGATCGCTCATGGTTATGGAATAGATATTTAGGAAACATTATCTGTAAAACATTAGATATGTTGAATAAGAATGAAAAGTGAAGAATCATTTGGAACTTATATATCACACTTCAAAATTATTTATCCTTTTTAAATATCTAAAGAAACATAAGTGATGTATTATATTTCTGGTGAATTTTTAACTTTTGGCACTTTACATAAACTCCACATGGACTTATTTGGTCATACAAAAAATTGATGTTTTAGTGTAAAATAATTTTTTTATATGTTTTAGTTGATGAATACTCTAGATAAACATTGGTTTATTTTATAACTATGAAATATGAATCTTTTATTAATATGAAAATATATACCTCTATAGTTAAAAATGATAAAAAAAAATATCCTTTATAACTACTCAAATTATTCATTGTGGAAAATTATGAAAATTATGATTTAAAACATTTTATAATAAGAAAGATAATATATATAACTTTTTATAACCAAGATCTCTAATGAAAAACTGTGTAATTGGAAAAATCAATAAAATTATTCTGATTATTAATAGAACGATGTTGAGTGAATAATCAATTGATGAACATTTTTTGGTTGAAATATTGAGTATGTACGATTCCAATCTAAAAAGAGTTGTAATTGCTCCATTTATTAATAATAATTCTTATGAGTTGTGGATCAAACAAACCAAAAAATTCCTAATGAATACAATGATAGAATACATAAATTCACTCTAAAATATGATAAAATAATATATTTAGGTTATTCCCAAACGAGTAAAAATTAAATATTATTAAAAAAATTATATTATTATTTAGAACATTTTTCATGTAATATTCAATGAAATCGATCCATTTTTTAAAACTACCCCAACCTACATATTCATATGTTATTTCGAAATCATATTTCAACTTATAGTATAATGTAATTATCATAATTAAAATACTCATGAAAATGTTTCTAATGTTATTCATCGTGAATATTTTCAATGTTTTGATGAAGAATAGATTTTTGGAAACTAATATAATCAGTAATTCCACAGGAATCATCCTATTTATAATATCACTAGTGACGAAGATGAACAATCTCCGACTATGTGTTCTTTAAGGAATGAAATTAACCATTTATATTTCTTATCTCAATTTGATCCTATGAATCTGTACGAGTATATTGGTGATTATGATTGGATAAAATAAATTCATGATGAAATAAATGAGTTTGAAA
Source organism: Viscum album (assembly GCA_963277665.1). Lineage (NCBI taxonomy): Eukaryota > Viridiplantae > Streptophyta > Magnoliopsida > Santalales > Viscaceae > Viscum > Viscum album. The sequence goes on from OY728159.1 coordinate 1,873,953,935, forward strand.
GGAACCAAGTGTTGAATTATGTTTTAATTCATAAATATACTTCTGAAATTGGAGTAAAATATGTTTTTAAGAACATATACAGTGAAAATGGAAGTGAATTTTGATATAAATATATACTTTTATATATGGGATGTAATCATAAATATGGAATTAACTAATAAAAATCATATTCTATGGTATCAATATTTGTGGCTTTTAGATTAACTTCAGCTTATAAGGAATTCTTAAATCTCAATATATTTCAAATGGATGCGATGTATACTATCCATAAGGGATATATTTAGGAGGAATATTATGTACAAAAACTACTTGGATACAAAAATACAAAACATTACAAATGTATTTTTAAACATTCTGAGGCACAGTATGGACAAATACAAGCCCCATGAGTTTAATATGATAGGTTCACTAGATTATTATTAAGGGGGATGTGGATTTTTCTCTCTTTATAAATGAAATAAATAAAAATATTATGATTATAATAATTTATATTGATATAATTATATTTGTTTCAACTAAGAAAAATTATTAGATTCCTTTGTTGATCTTATGAAATATGAATTTGAAATTAGAATAACTGGTCAGTTAATATAACTTCTAGGATTTGAAATATCCCAAATACCAGAAGTAAATTCTATATATCAACATATGTATATAAAATAATTAATACATAAATTTGGGTATGTGTCCACTAAAATTATTTTTACTCTTATTGAAACCTTCTATAATTTAGATCATGATGAGGCTAATAAACCAGTTGATCAGAAAATTATAGAGGTATGATTGGAATCATACATTACATAACAACTAGTCTTACAAATTTAATTGTCTTAGTATAATTAAATTATATATTTCAAGACAATGAAAAATAATTCCATCCTAATGGAGAATAAAATATTCTTTCATTATCATAAGTGAACCATGGATTTGGTGTTATTATTTTATTATATAAATGATTTTCAACTAAAACGTTTTTATTATACAATCTATTATGGGTATGGAATGGATACTAAAATTTCATCTAGAATATACGATTTCATAGAATAATATTTAGTTGTGTGGTCATCTATTAATCATAACTAAGTATAAATTTCTATCATAAAATATAAAAATGTTGAATCTAGAACATATTGGGCACAATTATTGTGGATAAAACACACACTCAACGACTATGGAATGATTTTTATTAAAACATAAAATTCATTAAGAAAACAAAAGTTCTATTTCACTAAGTATATCCCATCACATCCCTCATTTTCTATTCACATTGATATAAAATAACAGTTTTTCAGGATCACACACTTAAATGATATATAATTCTACAATTTTTCAAGATAAAAGAACAATGTGAGTATATATTTACAATTCCCAATAGTTCTAAAAGATTGGAATACATTAATCAACATCTAGGAATGATTTTTATCATGTATTCATTAATATATATTTCTTATTTACCAATATAGTTACATCAATGAGGTAATTCTCATTTAGAGGGTATATATGTTTTTAGTTTTCTAACACATTTATTTTTGTTCATAATATTTATATTTTAAAAAAATTAATATTTTCATAAAAAACATTTGTTTTCTAAGAGTTTTTAGGTTTTTATATTTATTAACATATTAAACTTTTAAGATTAAAAATTCATTATAAATATTCCTATAATTATATTCTTTATATATGTTCCTGTTTTAAAAATTAAAATAATTTTTATCATTGTAAAAAATGTTTTATATTAAAAGAATATTATGAAAATATCCAGATAGTATTCTCATTATAAATTATCTTAATAAGATTAGAAAAAAAATTATAATAAGTGTTAATTATAAACTATAATAATTATTTTAAATTAAATTAACAAAGAAAAAAACGATATTCATAAGTAAAAAAAATTTCTACTCTGAAATGTAATCTTCTATTATTTTAGTCTTTGCACATATCCTTTAGTTTATCCATGTTTTTTTATTAATTTGTATTTTATTTTTAAAAATTAGAAATGATTTCAATCATAAATTTTTTTAGAGCCATTCACCCAAATGAATTATTTTCTTAAAAACTATTATTTTCCAAAACTATCATTAAAATTTTTTCTTCAATTAATTACTTGTCTACATATAAAAAATGGTTATTCACATAATCTGTTGAATCACTTTTGGAAGATGAATCATCAACCTGGCTTCTATATATGGGCGGGACACCTCGTATCCCATATTTTTTTTAGTAATTGTGCTCCCGAATCTCACACCCTATTAAACTCCTCATACCTATTAATTCCCATTAATTTTATTAACTAGATCAAGAATCAACATGATAGAAACAAAAAAAAAGACTTCCCACTAGGAAAATAACATAGGAAAATTCTAGTGGGTTAAAAGATTTATGAAAAGTGGGATTCTATTCCTAAACTAATTTTTAGTTATCAAGTATGGAATAATTTTTTTGTTGAAAAACAAGATAAGGATTTTGGCTAACATTACCCTAAAATTGTCTAAGTCATTTATCTTTCTGTTTATATTTTTCATAAGCTGATAACGGTGCATAAACAATTAATTTGATTTTTAATTAGTATAATATTTCATAAAAAGTATATATATATATTTTTTTTAAATATCATGGTGATGTTTATCAACCCTCATACAAATACATAATTGACATGAAATTTTAAAAAAACTACATATAAAGATTCTATGTTCCAATATTATGATAAATTTAGGTATGTTTCCTGCATTTCATGAGATGTAATATTGATCACAATATATATTTGAGGTTATAATATAAAAATATTAGGTGATAGGTACATGGAAAATGATTTTGATGTATTTTTTTGTATTACATGATTAATAAAAGGGAAATGAACAGGGTGAAATTTTTATTCATTATGGTGGACGATATTAAGAAAGAATCGATGAATTAAATTATACTAATTTTTTCATCATTCATAAATAATATAATTTTGAAATATTTAAAAATTATCATGATTGAATAGAAAACTAATATTAAGTGAGAAAATATTTCATTCATTTATGAAAAAATGATATCAAAGATTAAATTTTTATTTTACATATTGTTGATAAATTATCGTGAAAAATGGGGTGGAACTGTGTATGAATCTAACCATCCAATAATGATGTGGTTTATAAATAAAAACGAAATGTTGAATATTCACTCCCTAAGAAGAATAAGAATGAAAATAAAATTACAGATGAGGAATTCAAAAATATGATAGAACACATGGCACCATATAATCCCATCAACCCTCATTTTGGTATTGATGTTATTATAGATGAATCCTTGAAAAAATTAATAGTGAATAAAATGAATGAAGCAGGATATGTAATGAAAAATCAGAAAAAGTTATTAGAGGAAGATGATATTGAGGGATTAATGAAATTTGTATAAATTGATTCAATGAATCCAATGTTATCAGTTTGACATTTTTTAATATCTCTTTTAACACATGTCGATCGGTCTTATAGTGATGAAAGACTATAGTTTGACAAAACATCAGTAGTTCCTACCATTTCTCAGTAAATAATGATAATGGAAAGGGGAGAGAGGTTTTTGAATAATTACCAATATTAATACTTAGAGAAGAATAGATACCTAAAAAGGATGGTAATGTTGTCCTCAAATAATCTATAATGATATAGAGATTAATTCAAGAGGAAAGAGATAAATAATAAGAAGAATTTGTTGATGAGAAATAAGAATAGAAGGAACAATATGAAGAAAATGATGATCATTGAATAGAGACTGGTCAATAGATAGTGGAGAAGAAAACATCAGAATTATCACCATCTTCAACATCATTACCTTATCAACAAGATATGTTTGTAGAAATATAAGGATTAGAAGAAGAAAATTAAAATGATTAAAATATGAAAATTCAGTATCAAATGTGGAAACAAATTCATCATCAAATGTTGAGGAAGAAGGGAAAAATCTCATATGAATGATTATGAAAATGAATAAATAGATTAGTATGTCCAAATTTTAAATGATGTAGAGGATTTAAATATTTCCTAGTAATTGATAGACATAGTTTAGGGGAAATAGATATCTAATGTTGAATCCTCCAAAAAAATAGCATAAACTATTATTAGGATCATCACATTTGGTAGATACTATTTCAAATATAGGTTTTAATTATATCTATCAAACATAGATAAGGTTATATTATTAAATTCCCTATTAATTGAACATATAGGTAAGGTGAAAACATATTCAGAATATTCTTAAAAAAATATGAGCCTATAAAAGTCTTGACTAAATCAATAGTTAACATTGAAGAAGATATGAAAACATTCCAATAGAAGGCAATGGTACAAAATATATCATATAATAAGATAGTAAAGCAGTCGACTCAAGTTTATAGTGAACTCAAGGTAAAATCATATAATACTTTAAATGGAAATAAACAATCTATGGAATTGGAATACTCCATTGAAAAGATATCTATAAAAGTTTTATACTGTGTTTTGTTTATGGAATAGTTATAAGAAAAACTGATGAACATAAGGAAGATGTAATGTTTTTGAAATAAAGGATTCCCTATCTGGTGATTGAGAGTTGCATAATGAGAATGTGTTTGGATGATCTTACTCATGTCAAGGATGAGAATATAAAAATATTTGGGCAAGTTGAAAAACTAAAAATATAATTCTAGAACAAGTAGTGATGACATGCCATATTCTGAGGGCTCAGTCATAATACATAGAATCTCAAAAATAATGTGATGATTTCATGGACATGATGGAAACTATGAGAAAATTGATAATGAAATATAAAATTTTTTAATTCTTAAATCATGTATTATTTTTAATAAAAAAATAAACGAATTATTAAAATGAATTAGATTTTATCCAAATAATTAGTGTCTGAATCTCTTAAAATAATATTTATGCGTGTTTATTGTTACATTTCTTGGATTATTAGTTAATTATTATATAATTATTTCTGATTTACTATATTTCTAAAATTTATGGTTTTATACTTTTCAAATTATTTAGGTAAATCATAGTGGGGGGAATCTCATGAAAACTACGTGGTTTATTGAAGTGGAGATTAAGGGGGACTATTTTTCTAAGGGGTAGATTTCTGAAAAGATGAGATGTTTAAAAAGTATTTTCATAAGAGTATTTTTTATCAAAATATAGGGTTTTAAAATTATTTATCTTAATATCCAAATGATTATACTTAATACTTAAAATATGATAGAGTTAATATATAAATAATTTACCTAATGATCTAAAATAAAAAGGGGATGTAGGATTTTCAAATATATTTTTCCTTTTATGTTTTGGGTTTGTTGATTTAAAAAAAAGAGGATATTATTTAGTATAATGTATTACATTCTACTTTTAGAATCATTTTGTTATATTAATAATAGACACAATCTTAAAAAAAATGTTTACTATCTTTTATTTATCATAAGTGTTTTAGTTTTTACTCTAGATAACATTAGTTTATATAAAATGATTGAATAGATCTTTTATAATGTGAATATAAAATTTGACTACTCAATCTGGTTCATTGGATTGAAAGTGAGAAGAATTCATAAATATGACTATTAGATATTTTCTTCTAAATTGAAGTGCCTTTGTTGAGATAGGAGCTGATGAACTTTGAAAATAATGTAATTTTTAAATTACTCTATATAAACGTATTTTTAGAATCCATTATTTATATTTATATCATTTATGTTTTAAGTAATACTTTTTTGTATTGTAGTTCCTTAAGAACTATTTTATTTTGAAATTTTATGCCTGACTATTGTAACGATCGAGGGATTCTAAGGATAGGAAGTTGGTGAATCTGATCCATCAGATCAAGGCAATCCTTGTATCGGAGTATAGATACTAATCATATTTTCGAGTGACTCCATTCATAGTAAGACATATCTATATTAATCATCATATCACGGTATTTTATGGAATGAAATGATAGATAGTATAGTAAGTATAAAAATGTAGATACATTTAGTCAGAGTTCCTAGATACATAAAAACTATAGTATAAAGAGTAAATTATTTTATAATATAGTTATTCATTTATAAAAATATATTATTATAAATTTCTTGTTCATACAAGATTTATTTTCCAATTTTATTTTTTATTAAAAATATAGTTTGTACACATATATTTCTAAAACAATTATTTTATCATTGTGTTTGTAATTTAAAAAAATTATTATGATATAATTAGATAGATTCTGATTCTAATTCTAAAACTCTGATAAATCAATGATTCTTGAGTGTTATATTTTCATTTTAATAGATATTTTCTTTTGTATTTGTTAAATATTTATACTACAATTCACATCTCTCTTGTGTCTATCATAAACTCTTATGATATAATAAAATATTCTTAAGAACTAATAGATTTGATAAAACATAGATATTCAAAAAATATATATATTACAGTAATGAAATGTCAAGGGAAAATTTAATTTCATTAGGGAAGAATATATCTTGATGATATGCTATGATATATTTTACTATGAATAAAATTTATTTCATTGATATATTTATTTACATGCATCACGATGTTGAAATAGAAAATGATGTAACATTAACATATTTTTTAATATGATATTTATCATCAAGATATTAGATCATTTGGCTGGAAAATAATTAACAAAATTATATTAAATTTATAGTCTATAATTCTATAAAACGATTTCATCACATATCATTTTTTGAATATGAAAATTTAAATCACATTAATGTAAAAGATTTGTTTTTATGAAAAGATTATTTTATTCATGCTACATATTACCATAATAGTAAAATAAATTCATCACTAATGGTGACTAATTTTAATGAAATTTACATATTATCTATTTAAATAAATGTCTGAAAATTTGATAATTTTTTTTTAATTTTTGGTTAAAAAAATTCCAATATTAGGTTTAATTTTTTTTCTAGAAAATGGATTTTATATTATTATGTGTGATTAATTTAATATATCATTAAATGAGTTATATAAATTGAATAATAGAAATAGGCCTCATCTTTGGAATCATTATATTCAATTTTTTTTAAGAAGTTTCTTTTATTTTTGTTCATTTAGAAAATTAATCTACGTAAGTTTTTCTCAATTTTGTAAAGTTAAAACATGTAAAACATGGTTAAAACATTGGGTTAAAGCTTTAAAATTCTTCAAAAACATCAATTTATCATATACTTTTAGATTAGTATGTATTTTTCACACAATGCATTGATATATGGCCACATTGTGCCATTTTTTTATTATTTCCATTATATTAATTTAATAATATTATAAATAAAAATGACACTCTCTTAACATTAATTTCTCAAAAAAAATACATAAGGATAAAAATATGATAAGATCAGTTATATTTTTTTAATAAAAACTAGTTTTTATACAATTAATTAGTTTATAATTTATATTAATTTTATAATTACATTAAATTATTATAGAACACCAATCTATTATTTATTAAATTTATTGAAAAACAAAATAAATGATTTTAAAATTTTTAAATGTAATAAAATTTTTGTGAATAGTTTTATTGCATATATTTAATATATTAATATTAATAATTATATATTTATTTATGGTTTATATTATAATTCTTTTTTTAATGATGTCATTAAATTCAAATTTAATTAATACTGTCCAAAATGACATTAATGTTATTTTATGTTAAATAACATTTTATTTAAATAATTAGAAATCATAAAAATAAAATAAAAATATGTAAAGTAGGATTAAAAACATCTAAAATATTATCCCATCAACATTTAAGATCTAATTTCTACAAAATAGGTAAAATTATAAATGTTTAATATTTAAATTGTCGTTACTATGGATATGGTAAAAAATGGTTAATGAAGGTGTTAATAAAAATATAGTTTTTAAAATGAAATATCACTTTTATAAGATTAAATTTTTAACATATTTTAAGCCTATTCCCTTTTAATTTGTATATCAATTTATTTTCATTCAGTTTTATGGATAATGAATGAATTATATTTTAATATTTTTTATTTTTTCCAAACATGTCATTTCATTCCCTTATAAAAGGATTCCAATAAAAAAAATTATAAAAAATTGATCCAAATATATTGAAACCAACATGCCATGTATTACATTGACATTATCATCCATGTTATATAGGCTTCGGTCTTCCCAAAATAACAATCCTAGTTCCCCTTAAGAGGAGGTCTAAATAATATCTACTGAAGAAAAAGTAATTTTCACTAGCAAAACTTTCAAATATATTTCTTATTTTACTTATAATAAATCTATTTTAACCATCATGATAAAAAATATAGAATCTAAATATAATGATATTTTATTCTGATTTTTGGGTAACCATTTTGTATATCTTTTTAATCATTTGGAAAATGAAAACATCACATGGGTGTACATATAACATATCATCACAATATAATAGTGTAATTAAATTTCCATTATAATATTTAATGAATGGATATTATAGTTGTTCTAAGGAATATATATGTCATTTATTAAATAATAATTCTTCTATATTTATAATATAAAAATATTCCTTCTTACCATCCAATCCTTTGTAAAATCATAATGTCGCTCAAGTGAATAGGGGGACTAAAACCTCCACAAATGGATGTGATTTTTTTCACTTATCTTACTTCGATGAATATAAGGTTATATGTAATGAATAAATAATATATATATATAATTTAATAATTATTCTATAATGTTGAGTTTATATATAAATATGTTTATGTTTTCATCTTTTGAAAAGTAAAAATATTGTCCTTCCATATATATGGTCGAGCATCTCCATGAATAGTGTAATTAATTTTTCTATATATATATATTTTTTGATGATTATAAATATATATTTAATTAATATAAAATATAAATTTATAATTATTAATATTATATAAATAATGGAAACATGATCAATTTACAAGGACATGAATTATTGAAGAAAAAATTATGATGAAAAATGGAATAGTTATCACCAGAAAACAATGATTATAATAAATAATTATTAAAAAAATGTGTAAAATTATTGATTTTAATAATATATGATATTTTAAAAATGTATATAAATCATTTATTCATTTATAAAAATTTTAAATTTACTATATAGGATGTGATAGTTCCTTTTAATCAAGTCGAATTAATGGTTGGTGATTTTCATATATTTATTAATTTTGTGAGACACATGCATATTAACCACTTTTTTATTTTATGGGGTGCATATAATACATATCAATGTATTTTTTCATGATTATTATAGAAATTAAGTGGAAATAATTATCCATATAATTTTATATCTTTCATGAGGTGTTTACTTAAATTGTACCATAGTGGTAAGGTATTTACATTAAAATCTCATTATTTTTCAAATTTTTATATATTCATGTTTTTATGATGAGATTTTACGATCTATATCAAAATGGTCTCAAAAAAATAATTCTATAATATGTTTTTTTTAAGTTTTCCTTCTTTCCTATCATTTTATTTTATTTAAATATTCATGATTAGAACATAATTTTTTTAATGAAAAATGAAATAATTTCTATCTCTAGTTTAAAATCCTTTTTTCCTTGTGCATGTTTTATAAAATTTTCATTATGATTGTTTTAAAATTCGTCTATAAATTCGGAAATCCATATTTAACCACTTTATATCTTTATAATTTTTTTAAAGGAATATTATTATCGTATTCTAGAAGATCTAAGTTTGAAATTTTACCTCAAATATGATAGAAATAATTATTTTAACACATATTACGTGAATGAAATTTATTACATTCATGGAATCTAGATGATTTTGAACATTATTTACATGTTTTTAATGTTCCATTCATAAAAAATCAATTCCTTAGAATTTGTGTGATTTTTTTGTTTTAATATGTTGTTTAAAAAATGAAAAGGTTATTTTTCTTCATGAAATATTCTAGTGGTCATTTAATGAAAATATTATTTATGATAAAATCTGTTAATGTAAATTTTCATTTATTAGGTTAATGATCCAATGATACTATATTTATTATTTTTTCTTGATTTTTTATGGTTATGATGTTGAAATATCAATGATAATCATTTTATTTTCCATATATTTTTTTATAATGAAAGTTTTTATGATCATAATTTTTACATATGAATGGTGTTATGATTATGTGATGGGTTTTCCCAAAATTATATATCCTTATAATGTGTTAGACAAAATATAATGTTCTATGATATCAAAGGTCACATCTGAGGTTATTAAAATAACAAATGAAGATGTTAAATGGGAGGTTATACCAATCCAGAAATAGGTTCCTCAGTGGTTATTCCAAGAATAAGATGTTAGGAATGTATTGTTGGGTAGTCTTGATAGATTATGTATTTTTTTATAATTCTGATACTCTTTTATGATATGAATTTATGCCATTATTAGGTTCTCATGGATCATATTTTTCATATCCGATTATAATTAATATTTTATAAAATACAAAGTTTTATTCTATAATTAAATAGTATGATATATGATATACTAAGTAATTATTTTGATGATTTTGTTTAATTTTATCTTACCATTATTCTTATGTTATGCTTTTTTATCATTGTTATCTCTATTTTATCTTATTGGGAATTTATGATCATCATTTATTATGTTCTATTTCCCTGTGTTATGATGAAATTTAATATGTATGATATGTAAAATAAGTGTTCTACTTATAAATAATTGTATGTGAGGTGATGTATATCTATTATGAACCTGTTAATTATTTTTCAACATTTATTATGATACAAACATATATGGTACATGAATTTATCATAAGGTTATGTAATAAATATTAATCTATTTTGATGAAATATATATCTTTTAAAATTAAGGATCACTATACATTATATTTCCATAAATCTCCTTATTTTCAAAATCAATGAACTGTAATAGCTATTCAAGAAATAATGCATCTAGTTCTATCATAATGACCTCATAAAAAATTATTATTCACCCATGTACCTATGATGTTGAGAGGTGTGAAACACTTCGATAATTCTGAATTAATATAGAGGATGGTATGGATGATAATATAATACTTTTATATGTTCATGGATCTCAAATGGTCCCTCAAACCATGTTTCTAGTTTTCTCTCCTTTTAAAAATAATGACTCCCCATCCGAGGGGACACCTTATGAAAAAAAGGTCACCAACTAGGACCCCAGAAGTCCATCTCATATAGTTTTCATATGATATTTATTATATCTATGTGATTACTAACCAAATGATGATCAATGAAACTGTTAATGGGGTCTCTTATACCATACCCATGAAAATTACTACTTCTATGCAATACTCATGCCAATAAACATGTGAGTTGAATGAGTCTTTATAGAGATTTGTATAATGTTTCATCTGAATTAAATCCTAGATACTACTATGATATAAAAATTCTAAATAGTTTATGGGATCATAACATGCTCCCCCATAGTATATGGTTTAAGACATAAGCATATACTAAAGGATTGTAATCATAATATATGACTAGAAATCAGTATATTGAGGATACGCAATACATTTCTTCGAATGATCCCATATGCCCATCATTAAACCTTGACAAAATTGAAACATAAATTAAATTTCCCAATTTAATAAAATACAATAAAAAATTCTACATTGTTTTATAATCTTTTTCGACTTACAAGGCGACAAAATGATCTAAAGAGTGAGTCTCTATCATTAATAAGAAATAATGCACTTTCATACACTAATAAACTATCATCCAAATGGAATCGTAAATCCTTGCAATCTTGGGTAACTACATCATGAAGTCTATCATTACACTATCTCAATTCGTCATCAGTACTATTAGTGCTTAAAAAGGCCACTAGGATGATGTTTCTCATCATTTAACTGTATGTAGGAAAGAAATCACATATCAAAAATATAAATTACTTCATTCATACCTATCAATCCAAAATGACATTGGATGTCATAGTTCAACATCATTGAACCTTGATGCACTATCTATATTGGACCATGAGAGTCTATCGTCATCCCATTATTCCAAGAATGTGGTAAAACTACTCTCTCATCGATGTAGATAATTTCATCACTATCCATGTATCACCATGGAATAGAATCATCCCCTATCATGTATTCCAATATCACTATTAAATTATTGTCTGACTATTGACTCCCTTTCACAAAGTCTACTAAATTTGTTATGATCATAAATTTTGTTCATGTCACCATTCCATGATTAAATGATGATTACACCATCCATTCTTCTAACAAACTCATCATACACCACTCTTAAGGAAAATTCCACTCTACCATGTTGGTTGTCTATGGAATTTTTATTATATGATAATATATAATAATATTACAATTTTCCATATGATAGACCTTATCAAATTTATATGATCGAAGATACTCTACCCGATCTATTTTCAAAATGTTTAGATCCTACTATATGAAGATATATAATAGGCACTTGTGGTCTGTTTAAATAAAAAATCACTCACTGAAGATATTTTCCTACCAATACTTCAAAATGTGGAACAAAACATTAAATTCCATGTCATGGGTCTAGTAATTATTTTAATGGGGTCATATCTAATTTAACCTATAAGAAATACTCTGGTCATTATTTCTCAGCAAAACTCTATAACCAACACTTGATGTATCAAAGAAAACTACATACAATGTCATAATATCTTGAAATATAAAAATCTACATTGTTATCAATATTCTCTTCATCTATATGAATAATTTATTATAAATATCGATCAAAAATTACTTCACTCCTTTCTTATAAGATGCGATGTAAGTGTTTTCAAATGGGATGCATCTAATATGTATCTTTGGTATTACCCGTCTAAATCATGGAACATCTGGATATTAACTAAATTCATAGGTTGTAAAAAAATATTATTGTTTCTATACTCTATGCACCTAATGAAATTCCTACATCAGTGTTCACAAACCCAATGAACTGAACCTCTTGAATCAAAACACGACACTTAAATAGTGTGTTATAAATAATGTTTATTTAAAGAGTACTCATTTCAATCATTAGGTGTCTATCATGAAAATAATATGTCTTACAATATATCGAGAAATCGTCATCAAAACAAATTAATCGATATACATATGGAAGATAATTTTCATGAGATCCTTGAACGTCACATGGGTATTTTTCTTCCCAAAGGGAATGACATGATACATGTACATTTTTATCATCTATTTAAAGTTTTATTATGTATATCATATTCTCTAACCCCATGCTGGTGTTATATTAACCACAAATGATCCATCTATTACCAATGATCTCTCAAAAAAAAGACATACAAGTCAACTATCCCCATAATAATTATCTTTTCCTCAGAGATAGAAGGTCTATCATCTTGTACACTACATAGAACAAAATGAACCTGCCGTCATTATTTGAAAACAACACCAGGGAACCCAATAAGGGTGTTATTATTTTGGTAAAAATTTTATCCACTAAACCCATGATATATACATTGATTTCGTTCACTTATTTTGTTCCATAAAATATATGGGCTTCAATACTGGTTCCACAATAGAAATGTTTTCTATCTCAATGTAGATCCCTCTATCATGAGGGAGACCTAGAAATTCATCAAGTGAAAACCCTAATAAAGGTCCACCACTAAAGTAAAAGAGGATAGTGGTAATAATTTATACATCATAATATCTAAGCCAAATATTTGTGTCATAATATATCAATAATATTGATGGTATATTCCAACTCTACCTGCTCAAATATCAAACTCATCTGTTAAGAAAATCTTCTAACCATTTGATATATAAAGGAATAATAATATCTGGTATTACTTAATGTACACTAGATTACTAGTCTTCCAGTCCATGATGAAGATCACACCAATGTCATTAACCTCATGGATCATGAAATATCACAGATGTTTGTAGCCTTAAACTACTATGAAACATCCAAGGCTTTACTAAATATGATCCAATTTTAACATAATGGTTGTATCATCAGAAAAAACTCAGAATATTAAAAAAATAATTATGTCATTTAAAAAAAATGAATAAAAAGTAATGATGTCGAAAAGATAGGTTTAAATCATATAGGTCATCATGAAAACACCTCAAATGGTATGTTTTCCACATATAAAATCAATTCAAATATAGACTATTAAAAACAATCTGATCAATGTAACCCTGTATTTGATAATCATGAATCACCTTAGTCTTCATTAAGTTAGGGGTTTGATCCTTGAATTGAAGACATCCTCTTGTTCTATGGTCTTACCGTGTTTTGTGAATCACTAAATCCTGGCACAAAAATTCACCTTATGACATGTATTTCACACCATTGAAAATTATATATATTCCACATATTCTTTTATAAAGGGTATTTTATTAAAATAATTATATCACGTAGTAGTGTGATATCACATAGAGATATTTATATAACCTATAATATACATTAAATTTTGATTTTTTTTCACATTCGTAAATTATTATACTTCCTCTTCATATTACCACAATACGAAACTGGAACATCACTAGATAAAATAATAGTCAATACACTAGAAGCAAGAAGAAGACTTGCAATTGTATCTTATTCAATTCCCCTCCCTATTGTTAGAATCATATGATGAACTACATCATATGTCATTTGGTCAATTCTTGTGAATATGAGTTTTAGTTCTTGATATAGCTTGATCTTGAGATTCTTATACTTATACAACTTATTTTTTGATAGATAATGATAAAATAAAATCAACATGGTTAACCATAATGAATATATAGTCACTAAAATTACCCCATAATAAATTTCGATAAACTCATGATCATAGCCAAACATTATCCCATTTGGTAATGAATCCTTGAAGAATAAATCAATCAAGTCCACCCATAAATACATCATGTATACCATCTTGAATCTTAATATACCAACATCATCAAGTAATTCCTTAAATCATAAAGTTTATATGATTTTAATTTTGATCCTATGAGTGTCTAAAATGTCGATGATCCACTGAATGATACATATAAATTCCTCTATACATTGAGGGCCTCCAGTTACTTGGATGTATAGAGGATGATATAGTTTAAATTCTTGAAAAAAGTCATTCATAGTCATTGAATATCCTCAAAAATGAATGCAAACAATGAGAAAGACTCCAGTCTGATGTTTCATTTCAACCTGAACCATTGATACAGGTGTGGGATCATTCTCTTGTACAACTAGTTTTAGAATCATGATATCCTATATTGAGGGTGTGTCTTTCCCAAGTTCCCCAAAGTGTTTCATATGAATATTTTGATATGAAATTGTCCAAAATTACTAAATATTCATAGAATTTCTAGATCAATATACTTATAAAACAAAAAAATAGTCTATATTCAGACATAATAAATTATAGAAAACTTTTCATAAGAGGCTATCTATAATATAGAATCGTAGAAATATTTTTACTAGTCAGGGATTATTCATAGTTAACCATACATACACAATTGTAAAAATCATATATATGCATAACATCATAGCGTGGTCAAGTTCAAGTATAAAGTCTAAATAGGAATATCGCAATAGAAGAGAATACAAATTTGTCACGCAATAAAAAATATAGGTCTATGATGAAAAAATAGCACCAGTCATGAAAATTAATTAATGAACTAGTATGCATAACAAAATAGGTAAACATATATATGATATGTGGTCCTATATTTCTAATCATGGTAAATTAATTCAACCAAATCAAATAAAACCATAATGATACAAAATAATCAAGATCAACATGAATCTCTAAAATAATTTTTTTTTTATATTCAATTATATTAACTCGTAGATCTATTACACATGTGTAGTCCAGGAAAACAATAAACTCTCTAACTGAAGACATAAAATTCGTATATCTTTTCTATCATTCTCCAATCATTGTCAATAAGATTATCATATTGTAAAATACCTCTTATTAAACTTTTTATCCCCTCTTTCCTAATCACTGGGTTGGAGACAAATTTCCACATAGCTTTATGTATATATCCCTAGAAGCAAGAGGTTACAGACATGAACCAAATGCCCAATATGTACCAGTTTGGAGACTATACAAATAGTATCAAAAATGAAAGGAAAAAATTAAAAAATGGAATAAATTAACAACACTAAATAATATTTCATATCATTTATCACATGTTATATTGATAATAAAATAGGTATAGACAAAGTGTATGGTCATGAAATGATATGGGAAAGGAATGTATGTAACAAAATACCATGAAATCACTCTTGAGCCCTCCTAGCACTACCTTCAATCACCATGATCCATTTTCAAAATCTATATTTGGGGATTATTTGTTACATATATCCCAAATCATGTTGTCTGTATAGGTATTGTCACTCCAATATGGGGATTTAGTATATATCCTATAAGAAACAATTAAGGAATCATTAAACATATTCCATAAGTATAATAGTGTATGTTATGATAATAAATATAATATCAAGAATCCAAATATAATAATGTATCAAGCATTCCATAACTGACTAAGCATCCACGATCCCCTGACAACACCTAATTCAGATCTATGTCAGAATAATATTCTACAATTCGTATAACACATCCCTTCCCCTTGATGGGATAACAGAAGAACACATATATCACACCCCCTTCAATGTATAGTCAATGTACATGATTAAAAAATTCATAACATGCCTTCATCGGGTGGGATAATAAATTTGGATAAACCTATATGCTCAAATATATAAGGTAGAGGAAAAATCATCCATTACATAGGTACATGATGACATGTGAAACATCATTACTAGTCATGTATTATTCATTACCTTAAAAAATATAGAAGTGATAAAACATAAAGAATATGTCACATGAGCTATAGATATACATATATTCATTCAAACAGAAGAATAATCTAATAATATAAACACACAACCTCATACCATTAAAATAGTCAAACAAACTTCCTCAATATGGTAATTAATTTCATACATCATGTTTACCAATGAAAAAAATTCAAATCTATCTGTGAAATAACCAATTATACCACGTCGTTGTATCAGGTGGTTCAAATAAATCACTGTGGATTCTATAACCCAATTGAAATTATTTAGTTTCCAATCATTAATCTTATTATGGTATAAAAATTTCCCTCTCCTGATAAATTTCCAAATTATCAATTTAATCCACAATAATCTCAAATAATTCTATTCTCTACGGAATAATTATAAAACCAACATGTGATGATGTCATATGTCTCTATAATTAACCTATAATAAGGGTAGGATAAAAAAGTAATGATTGGAAAATTTATATTACCTCCTGAAAAATAATAAAACTAAGAATATAAGAGAGATAGAGATATATTTCATGCCAAGACACTAGAATAAAATCTCATAGTTATCTACTAAGATTTCCTAAAAAAGCGATAATGTAGTAATGGACTAAATAAACTCTAGAGGAGTTTAAAAATTAATATAGTAGTGATTTTTTTTAAAGAGAAAAAGGTGTTTGGATTTTCATTATTGAAACCACATGTTCAAAACCCATTAAATTTATTCTAGAAGGTAATTATTATTACATATGATTTAAAATATTCCTTAATAATATTTTTAGACATAAACGAGAAAAATAAATTTAATCAGTATATTTTATGGTTTCAAAATCATGATAATGAGTTTTAGGATTGTGGTGGGAAGAGTGAAAATGTTCATAAAACTACGATAAATCCAAAAAGGTAAAAACATTATAGTAACTTGGATTTAACCTTCTTTATATCATTTCTATCATGTGATGGTATGGTATGTTACCATTATGCAATTCATGAGTTTAGACAACCCATTACACAACCATGGATTACCAAAATGACACCCGTCGAAAATATCATTTATCATTATGAAACTCATGTCTAAACAAACAATGTGATTGGGTTATCCTTATATAAACATAGAAATAACATAGTTTCCTTCATACATTTGCTGATAATTTATCCGACACTTACATAGTAGCTATTCACCCTATCATAACAATTGAAAAATAATATTTTCCACTCCAGAACTATTGAAAATAAATATTTACCCATGTGTAATCCTTGAATGTTATTGTTTAACATTCTACAACTCCCAAAAACAATATTTCATATAGGTAGGAGGTTTTTACCTTTCTATAGACCCAATACTCTACATAAATGAAATTTATAATTTCAAAATATTGAATTTTTACTATGAAAATATACAAAATATAAAAAATGGGGTTTACAAAAATGATGATTATATACATAACCTCTTGGATTCTATATTTCTATAAATTATTAAAAGGATTATTTAGTAATATAAACATCCCTCTGATTGAATGGGTAAAAACCCAACTTCTTTTTTGTTATTATGTAAACCATATGGGTTGATTTTGGTCATGCATTAAATTTTTCCGTTAAACTCGTGCATTATTTCCTCATAATATAGTGATAGTTTCTCAATTATTAATGGTAATCATCTTGTAATGTATCTAGATTTCCCATTAAATCATACATTATAATGATATTATATTCCTTTCATATATAAAATATATTTAAAATTAAATTATTATAAAAAATGTGACCGATTTATCAAGAATATCACAATCTACTTATTATACACTATAATATCTAGGATATTGTTTTCTAGAAAGATTGTAATTAAAAAGTATATATACCACTCATAGAAATCCCAAAATTTTATGTTGACATTCTCCTCATGAAAGATGTTTATTGTATTAAAGGTCCCCATTTCATAAATTTGTAACTCACTGTACAATTTTTCATCATGAAAAACATTAAACTACACTGAGTATAATATTCTATAATATTTAATTCCAATACAATAAGAAAGGATCTATGTAAGAGTTCCTAGTGTATATTTTTCTAGTTTATATTTTTTCCATAGTATTCCTACAATGTGAAAAAAAAATTATTTTATAATATTCATTAGCCTAATCAGAATGAAGGTCCATTATTCAATAACTATATGTTTTATGATTCATATTCTCAGTGGTTACACTATTATATTATAATATATCATATTTTTTATCTATAAATATTTCATTTGATCTATTCATCATACCATCTAATTACTTGGTCTAACTACTTTAGGTTTGGTTTTCCTCTGTTTACATATGATGGGATAAAAAATTGTAATGTTTATTATTCAATTTAGTTAAAAAAATACATGATTAATTTATTCCTATTAGAAATCCAAACAACATGAGTCATGTTTTAAATATTTGTTCGAATGTGAATTGATTTAATATCCTCCTATTGGTTAACATTCAGTCACTAGTTACAGAAACCCTAAATTCTATAATGCTTGGAAAATAATTTACAATTATTGTTTACCCCTTACCTTCCTTAGGGATGGGTATATCATCATTGAGAATGATGAAAGTTTTATTAATCACTTATACTCATATTTTTTTAATATCATTAATGGTCTTGGTACAAATAAAGACATAAATCTGTATATAATTCCATGCATAGTTCGAAACAATAAAAACATATTCTAACATGTGTTCCTATAGATCATGAGTTTAAAGAGGTAGTCAATAGAATTTTTAATCATAGATCCCCTAATCCTCATGGATTAATTAATGATTTTTTTCTACACTATTGGGATATTATCCAATATAATTCTTCTAATGTAATTAAATCCTTATTTTAGATGGATATCATCCTTGTGGATGAATTATAAATTCCTATTACTTATTACCAAAGTGGAAAATGCTTTAGAAATACATCTCTTTAGACCCATTTCACTCATTAACAATATTTATTAAATCATATCTAAAATTTTAACTAATAGACATTCTCCAATTGCTATCAAAATATTATATTTAAAAAAAGTTGTCTTTTTTAAAGGAATAAATATCTAAGACTACATCATAATTGCATATGAATATAAAAACATGTTGGAAAATTTAATAGAGGATGGATCATTACCATTAATCTTAACATTGTGAAACATTTTGACACCAGGGATTGGAGTTTTATTTTCATGGTTTTCATTAAGTTTGGATTTTGTGATATTTTTGTTAACATAATTAAAATTATTTTTTCTCTACTCAGATTTCTATTTTGATTAATGGTGCTCCAAAGTTATATTTCAATTTCTTAATGGGTTTATGATAGGGATACCCTATATCTTTAATCCATTTTTCATTTCTGTAGACTACCGTCGTAGAGTCATCACCAATCTGGTGGACCAATGTTAAATTAATCCCATCATTTCTTCTCAAAACCTGATTACTCCCTCTCATCTCTTGTATTCTGAGGATAATATTTTATTCCTTTGTTGGGCAAAAATTAAAATCTAATTTCTCAATGATTCACATTATCTCTATGAATATGTGTCTCATAAATCCATAAATGTTAAAAATGTCATCCAATTTATTTGGAAGAGGATTTATTATATCAAGAAAGGATAGTATAATAATTGACCTTGGTATAAAACATAGATCCCTCCAATTCATGTACCATAGAGTCCCTGTCATCTGGGTAAATCCTAAAAGAACATACTAGGTCAATATTTTCGACCAAATTAATAACCAAATCGCTACATAGAATATAAAATACATATCGATGGATGGATGCCTTTACATTTTCATATAAAAATTTCTTTTATAAAATGGTTGAACACGTGATGGTTTATAAATGGCCTATTGAATTAGTAAAAAATTCATAACAATATAATAAAAAACATTTTATATATGAGAAGCAATATTGCGAGGAAAATAATAATTGTCCTTAGGAATAATTTTTGTCAAACCCTTGAAAATGGTGGCCTCATTATTAAGCACATCTACTTCTTTAATGAATCCCTACAAGAAAAAATAAAATGAAACCTTATAAAAAATAATTCAACAGACTTGAATTCCCATATAAGAAGATTTTAAAACATTCCTAGAATAAGTATGAATTTTCATATGGACTCTTATATCTGGACATCCATCAAGAACACATTTTATAATATTTAGTTTCACCCAAGATGGATTCTTAATAAAGAATAATAATTGATGTTTATTATAATTGTAATGGTTACCATCTTTCCTCTATAACCGATTCCATGAATTTATCTAAATATATTAAAATATCCATAAATTTCTTCTTACACACTACGGATATGGAT
Source organism: Viscum album (assembly GCA_963277665.1). Lineage (NCBI taxonomy): Eukaryota > Viridiplantae > Streptophyta > Magnoliopsida > Santalales > Viscaceae > Viscum > Viscum album. The sequence goes on from OY728159.1 coordinate 1,873,975,062, forward strand.
TTACATAATGAGATCATGACTATTATTACAATCAACCATTTTCCTAACACTAATATTTTTTTTGATTTGATATCCTATGCATAATGGTCTTAAAAACAAATCTATTTACTACAATGATAATTTCAAAAATATAATACAAGATTATTCTAGGTTAAGAAATATTAATATTCAATTTGTTAGACACAACAGATTATCCTAGGTCTAGAGAATATAACACAATAGAGTTCCTACAGAATTTTGTCTTCAACATTTTCGTATCCATATTTGTTCTAAATATAGTATGTGTAATCTTCACAAAGAGGATGTTGACCACATTTTCATATCTTGTGCTTATGTTTCTACATTATGTAAATACATATTTGACATTTTTTAACTCAAATGGATAGGATTGGACTCCTTTTTTCATTATCTTCAAATATGCACTCCTATGGAAGCTTTTCATCAAATTGAAATGTTTTCTGATGTTGTTATTTCTGAACTAATCCATCTTATATGGTATAATACGAATTATAGAATTCATAGAAATAAGAATTTATAAATTCATGTATCTTGGGTGAAGATCTCTATTGATATCCTGGAAGACAGAAGAATACAAATAGTTAACTTCCATAACTCTATCAAGGATCTTATTGTTCTTCATTGGATCTGAATCAAAGAAAGATTCAGCTAGGTGACAGATATTTTGGAATTAATTGGCCACCCCCCTATTTGGATGGATAAGAATAAATGTAGAAGGTTCCCCAAAAGTAAACTAGGCCTCACAGGCTATAGAGTAGTGTGAAAAAATAAAAATAGTAATATTTTGGGATGTAGATATGGTTTGTAACATTTTTCATCCTCCTAATAAGATGAGATGTTCGACAACATAATTTTCCTCAGCCTCATCAAGGAAAAATTATGGAATAAAATATGGGTTAAAATAGACTCCACAACCTCCACTCAACAATTTGACATTAGGTGGTTCATCTGGCATGGATCCTTATAGAAAGTTGGATGGTGTGCCTCCAACAAATGATAGAACTCAATCACATAATCACCAATGATTATTGGGAGGTGAATATGATAGTGGATTTCATTCCAAATAAAGGAGTTCTCGGTGATATTGTGTGGAGGGATGATGTTATTGAAGATCTCACCCAACTTCATGAAAATTATTTTAATAAATTTCCAACTTTCAACATTTTTAATATTTTTTTATTTATATATTTTATTGCTTTGGTCATTTGAACAATGAATCATTTAATTAAAGAAATATTCACTCCTTGGTGATTCATCCCTTCAGGGTTTTTAGATGTCATGAAATATGAAAAAGAGCTTATATTTCTTCAAAATAATATTCCATTTATTATGAAAAAACAGAAATTGTTGGGGGTGGAATTTTTAATCCAATATTTCATGTAATAAATATTATGGTAGAATCAACGATAATATCCTCTTATATATAACATAATTCACAAAATGAAGAGTAGCATAACTATGTAAATAAGAAGATAAAAATGGGACCTTTTATTACCTCATGAGTTCTTAGGTACCAAGAAATGGGGATTTGTCAATAAACATTTCCCAGTCTGGTGACATAGTGGTGAGAACCACCAATTATGAATTGGAGATTTCTGTTATCTGTTTCTGTGAATAACGATTCTCAGAACCTCAAACCCTTTTTTCAAGTTTTGAGATAACATTTTCATTGGAAAAATATATTATGGGAGATTCTTATACCAAATGAATAGTTTTATTCATTTAAAATTATTTTAATGCGGTTGAATGAATAATATATAGTAGGACCAAAATGTAGGATACTTTAAATTATAATTTTATATACAGGATTTACAAAATTCTAGTCTCATACCCATGTCTATATACACATTGTTTCTAAAGTTATCAGGATCAAGTGATATTATTTGTTTACATTAGTTAGTTTTCACTAGTGTTTAATGCCCAGATGCCATCTTGTGGGCACTCTCTTCTTCATGAACCAATCTCTCAACATCCTAACACCCACACTGTCAACCTCAAACCAATTTCCATTCACATAGAACCCATCCTATGACTATTATGTGGTTATAAAATATGTATGGGAACCTAGGAAAAGATTTTAGTATAAAATGGAACCTCTTTCATCCAATTTTAGACACAATATGAGGAATAATAGACATGAAAAGCAAAAAAACGCCAAATCCAATAAGAAATAAATACTAATGTAGTGGAGTATGGATGAATTCTCTTTTATGCGATTTCAAATAAAACAACTATAGAGGAAGAATAAAATGTGTTACCAAGGAATCATAATTATATTTTCTCCATATGAATTTGAATAACATTATATCATCCCAAGATTTCATAGTATGTTATCTCTTTCAATGTAATTCAATTACATGTGTTAAATGCGACACCGAGTTCGAGCATACCACAACATACCAAACTAGCCATTGAAAAGTAGTTATGAATAGTACTAATAGAATTTTGAATTATATATACTCCATATAATTTGAACAAAAATATTATGTTTTTCATAGAAATTATATATCAAAAAATTCAATTTTCAGGTAAAAGATGTATTTTTCATAAAAAATGCAGATTTTCTGTCTTTTACATGAGAACACTTTTTAAATACAATATTTGACACTTTTATATATTAAATTGAGTAAAATTAAATTATTCTTTAAAATTGGGACATAAGTAATCATCTTGGGTAATATTATTTTTTACTTTTCTAAAAACTTTGATATTTTAACGAATAGTGAAAAATAATAAATTTTAATTGAAAAAAAAATTATTTGAAATAATTTACAGTGCATAATTATTCATTTGAATTGATTTAATGGATAATTATACTATATTTATATCATTTAATACAATTTATGTCACTATAAGTAATTTCACATTTATATTTTACATAGACACATGCCAATCTTTTGATATTTTTTACGTTTTAAAAAACCTGTTTTTATGTTTTGACAACATAAAATAATTTTAAATTAATTAATGAAAATTCTATGATTTTAATTTTTTAAAATAGAATTCATTTTTAAATCTTCAATATGAAAATTATATTAGGGTGATTTATTGGTATTTTTCTGAAAACATTCAATTTTTGATGAATGATGAAAAACACTTCGTAATTTTTTAAAACATTCTTTTATTTGAAAATTGATTTATTTTATTAAAATTTGTTTTAAGTCAAAATATATTCATAATACTTATTTATGTTCAATGTAATTCATTTATTCATTTCATAATATCTGTATATATAAAAAAATTTACTAATATTTTTACAATCTTTTTCACATATTTTGTGCACATTTGCAAATTTGCATAAAAAGTAATTTTACTACTTATATGAATTGAATATAAAAAATCCTAGACACGCAGTTGAAATCTGTAATTAAAAACTTGTTCAATATTATGAAATTATGTTTTGTTGAATGGTATCTTTTATATATTATTTTCCACGGTTAAAAATAAATAGTGTAACTAATGGTAAAAATGATATTTTAATTACACTATCAAATGTCCTAATTATATTGGTTAAGTGTATTTAGACCAAAATCAACCAAATTAATAAAATATGATATTTTTTTATCCAGATGGTTTTGGTTATAACATTTATTGTTATTTTATTTAAAGAAGAGTTAAAAGTGTAAAATTCAAATTTTAATAATAATATATTTTTGACACATGCATATACAAAAGATAAACTTGACTAAAAACATTTATTTGAAAGAAAAAAATATTTCCTACATCATGTTATTTTATTTTTTATTCTTATACATTAAATAAATAAATTTATTTTTGACACAATGATGATGATGTAATTACCTTATTAATGAAAGAATAAAATAAATGGTATTATAAATATTAAAATAAATGTAATTTCAATGTTTTGATGACATCCAAGAATTTTATATGTGAATATGACATGTTAGGGTGGATTCAATGTATTTATTTGAATTAATAATGTTTTCATGATTTTCACAAAAACCAAATACTAAATAGTGTCAAAATTGACTAAAATGAGTTTTTTATACAAATACTATTTTATTAAATTATTAATATTCATAAAAAATTAAGGTTTGGATAAATGAAATATTTAATGATATATATGTCATCAATGAACCAATTTAGGTTCAATTGTAATTTTATAGTATGTTTATTAACCATGTAATATAAATATACAGGAAGATATGGTAAAAGATATACTATTAAACTAAGAGTTAATATAAATTATAAGGTTAATATAGTGACCTAAACATTTTAAAACCTATTGTTTGACACTATTTAGACCCATATTCACCTTTTGGTGGAAATAAATTCATTTTAATCAATTATAAAACGAAAATGATTTTATAATAAAATAATATTTTAATTATTTCCTAATGTGGCACTCACCACTATTCTAAAAGGGTACTTCCCTTTCTCTTCATTTTACTCCTCCAAATCCATTTGGATCAGCCAACCCCAGCCCAAATCTCCTCTCAAAATCCCTCACATAAACCTAGATGAAATTCTATAATCATAATGCCAAACTATGGATCCATTTCGATCAAATCAAAAGTATGAATTCGAAGAAGAGTTAGTAATTTCATCACCTCTTTCAATGTTATCTTCTTCTTCCACATCCTATTTATTTGTTGTTTCCATAACAAAAATAATAACTCCATTAGATACTACATAATTTTATTTTATTATAATCATTGTAAAACCATATTCATTATTCTATCCAACTTATCAATAACAAATTCACCATACGTGCGTACGTACGGCTTTCCGTCTCCACGTAGCGGTGTAGTTTATTATTCAACACTTCATTATTTGAATGATTATAATAATGAGAATAATTTATTTAAATAATAAATATAACATTTCAATTATTCTTAACATATAATATATCATCCATTTATATATAATTTTTCCATCAATAGAATGATAGTTTATCTCGTGCGTACGTACGACTTACTGTCTCCCTGATGCGATGAGATTGATTTCCACGTTCACCGTTCAATGATTATTATAAAATTGTATATTATTAAAAATTATTTAATATATGAAATTATAATGACATTGGAAATATATTTATATATATATACACAAATTTATTGCATTCACTTACTTACCTTTATTACAATATGAAAACCGAATCAACGATTTGACGTACATACAGACAACCATCTCTATAGAGGGTGGTTTCCATTTCACAAACACACAGATATATATATATATATATATATCTTATATATATTTATATTCAAAATATATATGATATATAAATCATGTTTTATATTATTGATGTATTTAAATCATGATCTATGTGATATGATAAAGAATAACAAGTTAAAACACATGTGATAAAGAAATCGATTATTAACTTAAAAGTTAATTTTTCATGGAAATCATAATGAAATGAGTAGCATAAATTCATAAATAAATCATACATGATATAATTAATATGAATTTGGTTACTGTGTAATTTAATAACACACTATGGTAATTATAAAAAAAGGTAAACGTACCCTTAACCAAAGGAAAGTGCATGTTAAGGGTTAATTTTCAATATCTTTATTATCAGAGACTATTTATGTGTAAGTATTTTCTAGGAAATATTCATTATGCATGTCCATATTTCATAATAGGAATTTCAAAATGAGTCGTTTAAGGTACTATTTAACTAAAACATCATTCTAAATTTTATAAATATATATTTTAATAACCCTTTCTCTTTAATATCAATGTATACAAAATGATATTCAAGATTTATTTATATGGCCCTGATTGTTATAAAATGTTAAATTCATTAAAAAGTTTCAAAGTATTATGGGACAATTTGATTCAAAAATATCCTTTAAATTTATTCCATTATAAATTTGTAACTTTTAAATGATTTCAAAAAAATGGCTATTTATTTCAAAATGTTTTACTAATCATTTTAATCATTGTCAACATTTGATGCTAGATATTATTATTGATTATGGATGATTTGTTATAACAAAATAATCCATATTTTCTTGAATGAGTTATGATATGTTTTACTATGGATGTGCTATTTTTATACCCATTATGTTTTATAGTTGATGTATTGACATTTCGTATGCTATTTATAATATGAATTTTTATTTTATGCTTCAAAATTTTCATATGAGGAATAAAGTGGACTTAGTAAGTGATGGGTGGGGCCTGGAATAGTCCCCTGATACTTCGGTAGGTCTAATGAAAAAAAACTAGTGTCTTGTCATAAGGCCTTGACAAAAAATTTATTTTTAGTCTTGGAACAAGGACTTGACAATGCAGTAATGATTTCCAGTGTCAGAAATTCCATCATTGTGAAATTAGTTACTAAATGTGATTATTAAACAAGTAGAATATCCATGTGCATGTTTATATGGTAATGTTTGAATTATTTTTTCCACAGCATGTTTACATTTATTTTCAAAAGGCGGTTGTTTTTATTACACATCTTGCATTAAAGGTTAATAGGTTCCACTAAATTATTTACCCTTGCTGAGCATCTGATCTCATCACTTTCTTATGTTTTATTTTCCTAAAATTCCAAGAAATGTACTGCGATTTATATTATTGTTTATGCAAGAAGAATAATGGAATTCTCAAAGTATTATCTATGATGTATTTTATGTTAAAAATTTTAATGTAATGTTCATGTATGTAATCTATTTTCCATGACTACTAAACTGATCGTTTTTTCGGGACATGATTCATTGTATTCATTCAAATGTATATAAATAATGCATTGGCTCTTAGTAACTAGGGTTGAGGTGTTACAATTGGTATTAGAGGATGTTTATAAATAATATTGGAAACTATATTTTTAAAAACACTAATTAGATAAAATTACACTAAGATAGAATTTGAATATTCGTATAGAAGAAATTGAATGGATTTTGGTAATGTAGATATTTTGTGTATTTTCCATGAAATACATCCCTGCCTGGATATGAGCAGACAGAGGGAGCTCTGGCACAAATGTACCTAGGAGTGAAAAATATGATAAGGAGTTTCAGGTTTGACATGGGGTATCCTGGTACACGACAATGGGCCTTGCTGCAATCTTGGTTATGACACTACTTGAGGATATTCTTATAATAATTCATATTTTTTTACAATACATTATGAAGGATTTAATAGTAAATACCCCCTCAAAGAATACTTATTTTAGGATTATATATTATATTCATAATATATTCAATTTACGTTCGATATTTTACATGTTTGGAATTATGAATTGCAATTCATAAACATACCTAGTGTATACAATTGCTTAGAAATGGATCCTAGTTTAAGGAATGAGAACTCCAGCAATATACATGATCCAAAGAGTAAGAAGGATAATATATTTAATTGTATTAAGCCAACATTTAAAAGGTATATAGTCTCCCACATATTATTATCATATGAATATATATCATCATGTGTTAATAATTTATGTAACGAATTCTCTGATTCCAAAGGCATTGAAGGGAAATAAGATAAGAAAAGGATGGTATAGATAAATTTGGATAAATGGGAGATGTGGAAGATGGTTTTCCCTATATATGATAACAATGGAAATAATCAACATGGTAAGTGATTGAAGGAAACGAGATTTTGTTATAAGTGTGGATAAAAAGGACACTAAATATTTGATTTCAATGATGAAGAAAAGGTTTCTAATGTACAATATTTCATCTGCAAGGAGTTGGGACACTACACGAATCAATGTCCAAATAATTAGAGTATGCCCCAAATGATTATATTGTATAATAATCAAGTTATGATACTAACACAAATGAAGAGTAATGACATGTTTTCTTTTTTTGTTATAAAAATATTATTTCATTTTATTATTGTATAAGTTATTTACTAGTTATATGAATTTTGGAAATATATAAGGATTATAGTGCAGTATTAATTAATTCAAAATTTGAAATTATATGGTTCAATGAAAAGTTACATAATAGAAAGTTAATATTTCTAGAAAATACGTGGTTTAAGGAAAGGTAATCTTCTATGTGGTTATGATACTGAGGTAGTGATTTTGGAACAAAATATGACTGATTTGGAGAAATTATATTCGATATTCTTGACAACATTGAAACTAATTAGTTATTTGTTTATTCCATTATTGTTAGAGTTTAAAACCTTTTTTGATATAAGGAGTATATACATTATTCTATAAGGAATAAGGGAGCATGAATGTAGTAAATAATATTTTATATTAATTCATGGTTTTACCATGTTTTAAAAGAATACATCATCAAATTATTCATTTGTTTTTACGTGGTAAAAATAATTCCATTGTGTTTACCTTCCTTATAAATTTGGACGGTGAATTTGGACAGAATTATTTTGGGTAATTCAAAAGGATGGAATGGATTTATTATTACATTTGATTCTGTTGTTATGTTTAAATAATATCATGATATTATTTTTTCATTATTATAAAAAGGAATACTCGAAGATCGGACGACAACATATTGCATTAGGAAAGGCCACGAGACATAATCCTACAAATGAAGGGCGATAAGGGTTCATGACTTACCACTAGCCTATGTGATGTATTGAATTTTAAAATTTCGTTTATTATGTTATGATATATGAATTATAAATTAATTTTTTAAACCCTATAAAATTAGGATAAATAGATTATTTTTATTTTCCAATATCGTTTTAAGTGAAAGATGATTTTTTAGTAGAAATTAGTTCAAAGATTGAACTATACATGTCAAGTATATTTTCTTAACTCTTATTCTATAATGAAATTAATTATGAATATTTAAGTAATGGATCTAAAAAACAGAAGTGTGTTAAACAAATACCTTATGTTTTGCTGAAACTGATGATATTTTAAATCATCATAGATTGATGGATTTGAGGCCCTCAATTTTAAACTTGTTTGTGATAGATGACCTCAATCACTCCCTATAAATATTTAAATTTTATCTCCAATTATATTTCTATAATTTCCACCAATGTTCTCATATTCTAAACCCTAATTTTTGGTGAATTTATTATTTCCCCTTTCCCTTTTATTAAGACTAAATTTTATTAACCCTATTCTGGATGTGGGTTTTCCACAAAGGTTCTCTTCTACATATACATTTTTTTTGAAAACAAAATTCAAATTCTGATGATTCAATTTATTGAAGGAACGTATAATATAACACCCTAGGATTTCATAATACATTATCTCTTCAATGTAATTCAACAACAGGCGCTACATGCAACACCATGTTTGAGTGCACCACGAATTACTAAACTAGGCATTCAACTAGAGGTTATGAAATATATTAACATAATTTTGAATTATATATAATCAATATAATTTAACATCCATATAATGTGTTCTTTAGACATAATATAAGAAAAAAATTTAATTTTTTGATAAAATAAGTGTTTTTTCAATAAAAATGCAATTTTTATGCCCTTTAATGGAGAACCCATTTAAAATCCAACATTTGAAACATTTATATAATAAATTGAGTAAAATTAAATTATTATTTTGAATAGGTACATAAAAATTTAGTTTGGATAAAGTTTTGGTACGATTTTGATTACTTTAATATTTTGACGAATAATGAAAAATAATAAATTTTAATAGAAAACAACTATTTTAATCAAAATAATTTATAATGTAAAATAATTAAATTGAATGGTTTGGAAGTATAATTGGTTTATATATTTACCATTTTATACAGATTATGTCATTATAAGTAATTTAACATTTATATTTGACAAAAACACATGTCAATATTTCTATAGTTTTTACTTTTTAAAAACCCGCCTTTTGGTTTTGAACATCGGATTTAATTTGAAATTAATTAATGAATACTTATATGTTTTTAATTTGGTAAAAAACAATTCATTTTTTAATTCATAATATCAATATTAGATTAGGGTGAGTTTTTTTTATTTTTCTGAAAACATTCAATTTTTGATAAATAGTGAAAAACACTACATAATTGTTTAAAACAGAATTTTATTTAAATAATTATTTATATTATTGAAATCAATTTTTAGTAAAAATATATACATAATACCTATCTATGTTGAATTTAATGCATTTTGGTCATTTTAAATAAAGTTTAAATATATAAAATTTTATTTAACTTTTTACCGTCTTTTACACACCTTTTTGGAATATTTGCAAATTTGCATAAAACATAATTTTACCGATTCTTTGCATTGAATTTAAATTATCTGAGAGACATGGTTGAAAATAGTAAGTAAAATATTTTTCAATAGGATGAAAATATTTTTTGGTGAATAGTAACTTTTGAATTTTATTTACCGCGGGTAAAAGTAAATAGCGTAATTAAAGGTAAAAATGATATTATAATTACCCTAACACATTTTATAATTCTATTAGATAAGTGTATTTCTACAAAAATCAACATTATGAGTTAAATTTGATCCTTTTCGATACCCATGTATTATATTAGGACATTTATTATTAATTTATTTAAGGAAGAGTTAAAATGTAAAATTCAAATTTTTATAACAAAAATATTTTTAATACTGGACTATGCAGAAGATAAATTTGACAATAATTATTAATTTGAAAGATAAAAGTATTTCCTTCATCATATTATTTTATTTATAATTTTTAGAAATTAAATAATTAAATTTATTTATGACCCGATGATGATGTTGTTATTACTATATTAATTAAAGAATCAAATATATGTTATTACAAATATTAACATAAATATAATTTCAATGTTTTGATGTCATACTACGAATTTGTAGGTCAATATCATATGTTGATTCATTGTATTTTGTTATATGTAATAATGTTGTGATGACATTCACAAAAACCAAATTCTAAATAGTGTCAAATTGATAGAAATGAGTTTTTGAATGAAATACTATTTTATTAAATTATATAATTGTCATAAAAATCAATTGTTCGGAATGAAGACATATATAATGATATATATTTCATTAATGAAACACTTGAGGTTCAATTGGAATTCTATAGTATGTTTATTAAACATGTAATATAAAAATACAAGAAGACGTGTTAAAAGATAAACTATTTAACTAAGAGTTTATGTAAAAGATATTGTGAATATATTGAACTAAAATTGAATAAAACCTATTGGTCTAGAAGATGAAGTCTCATCTCCAACATAGAATCAAAATAAATCCATTTGTATCCATTACGAATAGAAAATTATTTTATAATAAAATAATATTTAGAATTTTTACTAAAGTGACCCTCAATTCTCTTATAAAATGGTACTTCACCTTCTCGTAATTTCACACCTCCAATGACATTTTACTCGTCCAAAACCAACCCAAATCACCTCCCAAATTCCTTTAAAACAACCTAGAGGCTGTTAATTAATAAAAATCCAACCTATGGAGCCCTTTTGATCAAATAATAAGGAAGCATGCAAAGAAGTGTTTATTATATCATCACCTATTTCAATGTTATCTTTTTCTTCCACTACCTATTTATTTTTTGATTCCATACCAATATAATAACTCCAATAGCCTCTACATACTGTGATTTTATTATAAATATTATACAACCTTGTTCATTATTCTATGCGTCCAATGAATAACAGTGTCAACATATGTGCCTACGTACGGCTAACCATCTCCACATTGTGGTGTAGTTTGTTATTCAACACTTCATTATTTGGATGAGTATAATAATGAATATAATTAATGTAAATAATAAATATAACATGTTATTTATTCTGTATATATAATATACCATCATATTTTATATGATTTCACCATCAATAGAATTATATTGTTGCTCGTGCATACGCACGACTTGCTGTCTGCATGACACGATGAGATTTATTTCCATGTTCACCATTCGACGATGAATATATATATATTATTAATAAGTATGTAATATATGACATAAAACTTCTATTTAATATATATATATATATACATATATCTCATTTAATTACTCCCTTTAATCTTACATGAAAACGGAAACAGTGTTTATGCGTACGTACGGCCTACCATCTCCGTAAATGGTGTTTTCCATTTCATATATCTATCTATTATAAATATTTATATACTAAATATATATGATATATAAATCATTTTTATATATTGGAAGTATTTAAATCATGATCTATGTGATATGATCAAGAATAACAAGTTAAAACACATATGATAATGAAAGCGATTATTAACTGAAATGATAATTTAACATGGAAATCATTGTTAAGTGGTTAGTATAAAGTCATAAATGTATTATGAATTATAATATAAATATGAAAATGGTCCTCGTGAAATTTATTATCACACTATGGTCATTATAAAAAATGTTAAACGTACCCTTGACCAAAGGAAAGTGCAAGGTAATGGTTAATTCATAAATCTCATTATTATCTGAGATTGTTTATATGTATGTATTTTCATGGACATATTTATTATCCAGGTACATGTTTCATAATATAAATTTAAAAATTATTCTTATAATTTACACTTTAACTAAAACATCAGTTTAAATGTTTTAAATATTTATTCTTCTAAATCGTTCTCATTTATATCAATGTTTTTAAAATGGTTTTATAGATTTAATTATATGGATTTGATTATTTTAAAATGTGAATTCAGTTCAAAAGTTTCAAAGTGTAATGGGAAAATTTTATTAAAAAATATCTATTATATGACATCTTTATAAATGTTTGACTTTTAAATGATTTTAAAAGGGGGTATTTCTCTCAAGATGTTTTACTGATAATTTTCAATTACGTCCACATTCTTTGTTGGATACTATTCTTGATTAATTTTGATTTATTATAATACAATCCTATATATTGTTTGAATTAGTTATGATATTTTAGACTATAGATGTGTTATTTTTATACCCTTCATGGTTTATGGTTGAAGTATTGACATTTTGTACTCTAGTTTTAATACGAATGTTTATGTTATGTTTCAAGATTTTCGTATGAGGAATGAAATGGAAAAAGAAAGTGAGAGGTGGGGCCCGCTTTGGCCCCTCGATGCATAGGTAGGTCTTATGAGACAAATTAGTTTCTTGCCACAATGCCTTGAAAAAAAATGTTTTTATTCATGGCACGAGGCCTTGACTATGTGGTAATGATTTATTGCATTAGGTATTCCCTCATTACGAAATTAATTAAAACATATGATTATTCGAATAGTAGAATATCCATGTGCATGATTATATGATAATGTTTGATTTATTTTATCCATATTGTGTTCAAGATTATGTTTAAAAAGTTTGTTGTTTTTATTACACATCTTGCCTTAAATGTTTATATCTTCTGCTAAATTATTTAACCTTACTCAGCATCTGAGCTCAGCCAATTTTTATGTTTTTTAAGATGCCAAGAAGTGTACTATGATTGATATGAAGGTTTAAGCTAGAGTAATAATAGAATTATCGAAGTATTATCTATTTTTTATTTTCTGTTAGAAATTTTAATGTAAAGATCATGTATGTAATATATTTTCCAAGACTGCTAAACTAATCAGTCCTTCGGGAGCTGATTCCTTGTAATCATGTTAATGTATTAAAATGATGTAACAGCTCTATGTAACTAGTGTGGGTGTGTTACAAAAATAGTGTTTAGTTTCTATGATTATACTTCTCCTAGTCTCCCTTCCTTGATTCCCATTAACTTTGGTCTCTATAATGGTAATAAAATAATCATAGACTTATTCAGGGGAGAAAGATCACACAATCCTCACACATAGGATAGAAATATCCTAGGCATCTATCTTGGGTGGAACCTCACCATTGATTTATCCTAGATGCATGTTATATAATCTCTCTATACATGGGAATCAATTAACCCATTCAATTATACATGGGAAACACTTTAGCAAGGAATTTTAAATATGGGGCCATATGAACCAAAAAAATCCATTTAGCGACAAAACCTCACCCAGGACATCTAATTGTTTTGATAAATCTCTTAGTTCATCAAATTTGGGTGAAAATTTACTATGGTTTCCTACTTTTGGGGTTTTTCCTATGTCATATACATGGATTATAATTCCACCACATCCAAATTCGTGGGAACTAATTCACCTTTGACACATAAAAGAGCCTCATATTTAATATAATCCCCTAAACAAATAAACATCTGACACATCTACTAGATAAAAATGTAGATTAAAACCCATGACTCAACCACATTAAATCAATTATCTTCGACCATTTTACGATGAAAACATCATTACTATATGATGTTAAACTTCATTGTATGATCTTATAACATGAAGGTAGATTATATAACTTGTGATTCAAGCTAATTCTTTACATTCAAATATAATATGTATGAGGATCATATAATTTTTAATATCAATATCCCAGAGGTCTTGTATGTAGAAACATAAAAGTAAAATCCATATTTCATGAATGAATGACCATGAAATCCTCGACATTAGACCTAATTAGAAAACTATAAAAGTTAAAGTTTATCCTGTAATATTTCACAATGATGCATGGTTTAGAATTACAATTATTTTATTTTCTATGAAAAATATCCAATGAGAGCAATACAACTGTAAAACACATATTTCTTCCCTAGATGGATATAAATTATGGAGCCCCAAACTAATTGTATTTAAATTTTAGTTTAATCAACAGTAATGTTAATGTTAAGAACCTCTAATTAATACATATGTACACATTAATTCATTATTTTTATCATTTCATTTATTAGAGGTAACAAATAAAAATAATATTACAAAAAAAAATACATTTACATATCTAAAATTGTTATGAGATTCATAAAGGTAGAAATAATTTCCCCCATAATGGAATGATGATCTCAACATCACATCCTCGCAACTAATGTACCACCCAAAACATCAATGGTCAAATACCAGTAATTTACTACCACTAGAGTGTAGGTCTACGCTCGCTCCAAAATGTGTGGGAACATTAGAACATTATAAAAAAATGTAGAGAGTGACATACACTAAATACAAATAGGTATTTTATTTATAAAACAAATTAACCAATCCTATAATTTGTTTATCTATAAATTTCGATCTTCTTTTTAATTTTCTTATTTAATAAAATTTTTATTACAAAATAGTTTCCACAATTAATCAAATTCCATGAAGTGAATTCCATATCTGGATAATGTATTCAAGGTTACTTTCCACCGTATATTAATTTATATTTTAATGTTATATACATTCATTATTAATTTCTATTATGTGAATCCTCATATTATAAATATTATCATAAAAATAAAATTAATGAATCTTTTAATTATTTTGGGATCAAAATATCTAATATAATAAGATAGTCATTATCAAATTAATGACTCAATTAAAAATTAGTATATCTAATAATTTTTTGAGTGCTCTATATGTTTTATTTTATTAAAAATAATTCATATCAAATGAGAAAATATGACCATGAGTTTCCCAACACCCACTCCTATCATATTGGGAATCTTGTTAAAAAACAATAATTTTCCTACCACGATGTTTATTCACATGATTCTAACTATTTATTGAAATGTACTAAAATAAAAGAACTATTTGTTTATGTATAACATAATTAATAATCATATAAGTGAAAAAAATTAACTATGAGAGAATTAATCACAAATCATTCGTATTCTCAAACAAATGACTTTCTAGTTTTAATCTAGGTAAAATATGGTGTATTTATATTTATGAATTATATAACAATCCCCATAAAATATATAGTAGTATCAAATTAAAAATATAAATGAACTCACCCAAAAAACATTTCTTATATAATTTTAACAAAAATATCCATCAAAATTCATAATTTGAGAGTTATAATATATTTATGATATTATCAACCATGAAATGATGTTAAAAGTTAATTATATCCTCTATTATTTCCATATTCACAATAGGCCCCCAAATTTAATCATAAATTTATTAACACATTAGATATTACGGGGGCATATATAAAATAATATAGAAAGTTATGTAACCTATAAAGGGAATAACAAATATGGGATTATATGTATAAAGTAAAAACATAGTTTGAGATTAGAATTGTTATAGATAATAAAAAATCACAGAAAGAATGAAATGTTAACAATGAATAACATGAAAAATATAATTTTTTTGAATAATATGAATATTTACCAAATATAAAATGTGTCGTTATAAACATATTTTGGTGTTCTCATACAACGAAACAAGGGAAAATGTTTTAGGATCAAAACTCATGCTCAATATATTATATCCCTTTAGTAGTATGAATTTATAAATAGATTAATTGGATGAATGAAATCCAAAACTACAAATAAAATAATAATATTCAATGAATATTAGTTCAATATATATTAAAAACAGACATAAAAAATTGAATAACCCATGAAAAACGGAATGGGTCGTATAATAATATAATTAATTATGACCCCTTGATTTATCATGTAAATTAAAATATAAAATAATGTATCACATGCAATTATACACTCATAAATGAATAAAAATCATAGGTCTTTGAAATAACAGTAAAGGTAAAGTAATATTTGAAATAATAATCAAGTAGTGTTTTAAAAAATAAATAATTTACTAAGTTTGTCTGAAGTAGATAAGGATTCATATATAAAAGGTAAACATGTGAATATTATAAAAATAAAAAAATTATGAAAATAATTTAAAAATAGACAAAATTATCATTTAATATAATCATAAATTTAAATTTTAAAATGATTATCTTATATCACATTGAAAAATGAATCGCTCGAGGGTCCCCAAATGTGGAGTCTCGAATTGCTTGGATGATCGAAGAAATCATAAATATTTGAATTATAAATATAAATTTAATAACATAGAATAATAGTAGTGATTATCTCATATATTATATACTAATATATATCATACGTTATTAATTTATGTCATTAGTATTGTTTATATTAATATTTTAGGGTTGTTTAGTAAAGGTCTCCCAAATTGATTTGTTTTTATCTATAATTAATAGGGTTTAAAAATTGTTTGATACTATCTTGATATTTAAAATAATGATTTCATTATAATTCATGTATCATGAAACATAAATAGTCAAAATTTCGATAATTTTTTTAAGCATTTAATTGTGTCTCCATAAACTTGTTCTGACTGGTCAAAATTACCATAAATTGTTATATATTATACATTTAACAACAAGAACATAAAAATTAAAATATCCTAAAAATAATTTAACTTGACTATTGACATCCTAATTATAATACAATTACATTCATAAAATCATGTTTGAATGTAGGTATAATAATATAATTTTTATCCAAGGTTGTATGAACCGACAATTTTTTAAAAATTATATAGAGATAAGAAAATAAGTAAATAAATGGATTTTATAATATTATAGGATTTTAATTATTATTATTATTTAATTTTTAGTTTATATATATATATATATATATTTATATGGTTCTTTATAAGTATTAAATTGATATTACAAGAATACTATGTTATTAAATTTTCATTACGATGGCACAATAATTATATCAGGGATTCTTTGTGTTGTTTAAGATATTTTAGTCCCTCAAAAACATGGCTAGGGAGGGTTTTAATGTTATTTTAGATTGGAATTATTATGGAAAATTGGTTGAAATTGACGATAAATTGATATAGGGGTGAATTAATATTTAATGAATATGGATTTTTTTGAAAAAATTACCGAATAATTTGTAATATCACTCAATAATATGAATGGTTTGTATTGTTTAATTAATAATTTTTTTATTATAAAAGTATTCATTTCTTGACATTTTTTTAGTTCTAAAATTTATTCATATATTTTTTATATCTAGGTAAAACAATTTCTATTGTATTTTATTGAGACACTTTGTAATCATTTTTATTCCATAAAACATATGTATATTAAAAAATATAATATTTACTAGACATAAAAAAATTTATTTTATTATAAAAAATCACTAAAACCACCCAAAAATAATTTCAGCATAATAACTCTAATAATTATATCTTATTACACTTTAAATATTTTAATTTGGGTACGTATAATAATTAAATAATAACAAAAAAATTATTTTTATTCGTATATACGTTAATATAAACACTTTGTTATGAAGTCAATCTATATTTAGATAATTTATGATAGGGGATTTACATTAAAGTATTTTTTTGTCCTTTTTTATGATTATATTTTCAGATAATTTTTAAAAACATGAAATCATATAGTGTGAAATTCCACATATTGTATATTATTCACACAAAAAAAGGTTCCAAATTTTACACTGTTATTTCTGTCATTATAGTTTTTCTTCCTTCAAGACAAATCATCATTTTCTTTTCCCTAATTTTTAGACATACTTAGATCCTATATAAATAATTTTAAATAATGGTATGAATAAAATAATATATTAGTATAAGATATAAAAATAATTGTAACCTATTAGTCTCTTGAAAAGCATGAAAATCCAGGAAAAAAGTACAATTTTTACAATAAAACATTGAGAACATAAATATAAGATTCCAACATAAGAAACACATTATATTGTCTATTAAAACCAATAAAACATATTATCATTTTATAAAATCATGATGGAAATATTATGGATATGATAACTCATGAATACAATCATTGAAAAAAATAATCAACAGTTAAATATTTATGAAAAATTCGATCCTCATGAAATTAATACTATTTCCAAAAAATAATTAAATATCTTAAACTAGTTTTCATGGAGAATAAAGTTCATAGAAATTGATAAATCATGTTTATAATATGTTGAAAATAATTTATTCCCAGTTTATTCCATAAGAGTAAAATATGAGGTTATGTTCCTCATTTTCCCTTCTAATACTGATTATCACATAATGCATTTGAGTGAAATATAATGATCACCATTTTTCAAAAGTAATATCAAGCTCACATGTCCACATTAGTAATTAAAAATTACTATATCTTGAATACATAATTTTTTAATATTTCCCTTTTTTATCATTTAAATATTTAAAAACATCTTTGAACCCATATTGCAAACAATTTCCATTTTTTATAATAATAAAAAGAAATGACATATTTCATTGAAAATAATAAAAAATAACCAATTATTATATGTTTTGGAATATTATATTCTGATAAAATTAATTTCATATTATATTAGAATCTTGATTATGAAAAAAACTGTGATATTAGGAAAAATTAGATATTATGTATAAGTTTTAGAAAACATCTTTTCTGGGCAATGGTAAAGAAACTAAAAAACGTATCTTACATATAATTTTAAATAGAAACCTTTATAAGACATTATAAATAATGTAAATTTATCCATAAAAGACATTTTGAAACAAGTAATTTATAAATATAAAGAATTTATTAAAATTTAATTAAAAAATGTTACTTTAAAGGAAATTTTGATAACATTAAAAATAGTGTTTTAATGAATGTTACATTACCTTAAGTACATTTTTTCTTCAAAACATTCTAAATATCCTTAATAATGAAATTACAATAATTATTTACTTGTCTAAAATCATTTTTTAGGCATATTAAAAAATTATTATTCCTTTTATTTCATTTATTTCAATTTATTATTTTGTTAATAAAATGGATATGTTCACGTTGGTTGTTTTGAGATAGTTCAGTTTGTAAATTCAATATAACAAAATTGAATTGAACATTTTAAAAGGGATAATTTTTAAATTATCAAAAAAAAATTATTTCTTTTAAACCTATTTTGTAAATGTAATAATTTTTTTTAAAACTAATCTTGAAATATAGATTTGGTAATGATTCACATCACTTTATGAAGGTCATACTCCACCTATATGCACTAGTGAATTTATCATTTTCTAGTTAATGGAATTTTATAAAGGTAATTAATATCATATATTTGTATAATTATAATTAAATTGTGAATATAGGATATTTTTATTAAATCCATAACAATAACCATCCTTGTGAGGTGGTGATGAATAATTAAACTCATTGATTCATGGTGGGTGTAGTCCACATATATGCAAGGTTGATGTTTTAATTTTTTATAGGAAGGAAAAGAAGTTGAAAAAATAGTCATTCCATTATCATAATATAATTTATTTATATTTAATATTTGTATGTTATCATATTAACATGGTTACATACTATTTTGTTGTGGTAAAAGTAAAAATATACAAAAAATCTCTAGGATAACAATTATAATACTTTTTTAAAACCACCATTGGATAAAAACATAATTAAATCTCATGGTATAATAAAATGAAAAAAAAATTAATTCTATCATTGGGTGATGATGGATAAAATAATCTCATAAAATATTTTTTCATATGGTGTTTTTTGACTTTATCACATCGTTTTAATTTTAATTTACCAGTTTTTTACCTTCACATTAGAGAGAAAATTTTACCATGGTCAAAATTCATTAGGACCAAAATTTAAATTATCCCAATCACTATATTTGAACCAAATGATTAAAAATACAGAATAAAATTTTTTATATTCAATTTTTATATGTGGAACAAATTATATTTAATATAATAATTTCAAAAACAATGTAATTAATTTTTTTTCAAAAAAATGTTTTAAAGTCTAAAAATTAATTAATATTATTGAAATATAATATATATTCATATAACTTATTCTTTTTATGTATAATATAAGATATATTATGTTAAACTAAAAAAATAAATATACAATTTTAATTTAAATTACAATATATTAAGACAAAATTGTATATTTGAAAAAATTTGTATTTTATCAATTTATTAAAAAATTAATCATTTATATACAAATCAAAATTTCAAATTGAGAAAAATTTATTGTTCTTATTTCAAAATGAAATTATATTATATTGAACTAAATTCATAATATTTAAATAATATATTTTTAAAATTATTGATATAATTCATGGAAAACAATTTTATTAGAAAAAATTATTTATTTTTACAATGAAAAATTACTTATAAATAGTATAGTCAATATAAATTCAGAAAATATAAGTACTAATTTTTTCATGTCTGGAAATATATTTATTATATACATTAAATGTGTTTTAATGTTCATTCCACCTTCATGAAATTACATTTTCTTAATTTGTTTCATTTCCTATATGGATGAGGGTATTTATATCTCATCAGTTATTTTGATTCTCATGTTGATTCTTTTGTCATATGGTTTTTCCCTTAAATCGTTGCCTAGAGAAAATAATTAATTTGAAAAACCATATCGTTATGATCCATAATTCGAGCCGCATATTCCACATAATAATTATTCTCTAAAAAGTTAACTACATAATCACAATATAAATGATATTAATTAGATATATGTTTCATTAATAATGAAACATGATGTGCATCATTTACCTAAGATAAAACTGTATGTAAAGACAGTCATTATCCAATTAAACTAACTTTTATAGAAATTCATATTGAATATTATACATTCAGGTTTATTATCATTTCCCACAAAAACAAAAACACATTTCGCAAGAGGTAGTTTATAAAAAATATGATCTACTAAATTAAATGCAAATACCTTCCCTGTGTTATATAGATAACATTTTCTATACTCTGGCACTCCCTAATATGGTGTTGGAAAATATTTACATTACTAACAAGTTCATTTACAAGGTAAATTACATAAACATCCTTTCCCAAATTTATCCCAACATGATGTATTTCAAATGTACATTAAATATAATTCTTCAAAAAGAAAAAACAATATTGTCAAATGAAAATAATCATTATAATAAAATTACACTAATTGATTTTATTTATATAAAAATTATTTATAATCCAATGAGAAATACTGAGTCATATCATCAAATTTCTATATTTTTTACACTAATATTCTATTATATTCAGAATAAATATATCAAAAAATAAATAATTCAGTACAAAATTACTTTTGAAGTCATATTAAAAAAATGAGATAAACCTAGGATTATGATCAGATACAAGAGAGAGGGTAACTCCATATAACATATCAATCTATTTATGATAAATTATCACAATTTCAAAAAAAATTCATAATATATTTAAGTGGATGAAAATAGATATATTTATACATATAGTCAACAATAACCCAAATAGTATTATTCCTTCAAGATTTATTTGGAAAAACTGCCACTAAATATATTGATATATTCTCTAACTTCCTTTTATAAAATAGAAAAGTGATAATAATCTATTTTATATGTATTCAAACACCATTAACCTATTGAAAATTCAAACATTTCATGGTAAAAATTGAAATATAAATCTTCATTTTAACATCACCAATAATACACCTGAATTCCTTTAAACATCTTAATACTATAACATTGAAAAAAAATGGACAGATATATGGTTCAATTGTCAACTCATTCCTAAAATGGGAATCAATTGGAACTTAAAAATAATTACAATTTATAAAATCATTTCATTATCAATGGAAAATTTTGATAACATACACTTCAAGAAAAAATATACAATTTCATAAAAATTGAGATCTTCATTCTATGAATTCTTTATTCTTTATAATAATAATTTCAATAATGAAACCTAAACTGAAAGGGAGAGATATACTATATTAAAATTTTATACTAAAATATAAATTAAAACATTATATAAAAGATAATATTCCATGTGTAACATGGTTAATAATACATTATTTATTTAGACCAAGGAATCAGTTACCTTTTTTTACCAGGATAATAGTGAATTGGACACTGAAAATACTTTAACTATTCAGGCAATCTTCATTTCCTCAAGTGAAACACATTTTAGTAAATTTATACTTTTAACATTTATGGAAAAATTATATTTCATATTTCACACTATATAAAATATCCCTCTAATTTTTTCTATAATAAATCCACCACTTTAAGATCAAGATCATGTGTTTGGTAATATTACTAATGGTGTTTTGATTTACATCATAGATATTCAATATCTGAACATATATAATGCATAAAAAACCAATTACAACTCATAGAGGATAATTATATATAAAAAAATTCACGATTTATTTTTGTAACGGATAATACTAGAGTGATAAGAAATATTTTATTCAATTTCTAAAAAAAATTCATTACATTCCTTTCCCAAATTATTTTTAAACTTTTTCTATTTAATATTGTATGATGGATAGATAACTGAGTATAATTTCCAAAAATATCTCAATAATAACATATTAATTATGGTAACAACATATATTTGTTATTGGTAAAGTTCTTGATCATTGGTCTGTTACTTTTGTTTTAGTATGATCAATAGTTATTTCATTTTTTCAAAAACATTCCCAAGGAATGAAATCTGTTGTTTCAATATATCAAAACTACTGAATTTTTTATATGAATAATTTACCTTTAATGTTTGAATAATAATCCAAGGATTTTTCTAATGTTCCTCATAAAATTTATAGAAAAATATAATTTCACCTATGAAAAAATATCATAAATTTTTCCATATGCTCATAGAAAATTTATTTATAAAATCTATAAATATAGTAGGCTGAATCATCAACTGAAATAGTCTAACAAAAAACACACAAAACTCATTCATAGTATAGATCACCTTCCTTATAATATTGTACTACATTAATATTTTTTAGTGATGCATGTAACTAATATAACTCTTTGAAAAATACATAAAAATCTATATATGATCAAACATGTAATTGATCTATCTACATGGATACTTATTCTTAATATTGTTGTTATAGAGTCATCAGTAATCAAATAAAAGACTCATGTAACCATCTACCTTTTTATCAAAAAATCCTGAGAAACCCAAGATAAAGTGCTTGGTAAGATGGTACCATTATCAAGAAACTATTTTATATTTTTTAACTCATAAACATATTTAGGGGTAATTTGATAAGGGGCCTATAAATATTTTTAGCATCATCTACAATGTAAATGGAAATTTTAACATCATGATCAGAAATAAATCTAGGAAAATAATTATTAAATTCAATTATATATATATATATATATATATTCATTTACTAATATTAAATCCATAATTTGACAATTTCATTTATTTAAATAATATTTTCATGGACACATTCACTTCCATATTTAAATAGTTTCTTATATTCTTGATATGATTTCCAATTTATGAACATATTCATATATATGAATTTAAGATCGATTCAAAAAATCAATATATCTTCATTATCTCTACAATAAATTTTATCATGATAAAAATAAAGTCAATCCATAATAAATAATATAAAAATCAACTAACGCCATATGATAATGATTATCAGATTATTCATTTCATGTATGATGATATAAAGGTTATAATAAAATATTTTTTCATTAAAACATCCTCCATGAGTGTTTACTGAATGCTTTGAATTAAATTTAAGATATTTCTTTTGAATTATACATATAAAATTACAAAATATAAAATAATTATTTTATCCCCAATAAAATAATTCATTGACTTAATCTGAATTAAATTTTAATGTACCTATAACTAGTTTATTTGAGGGTTGTGCATCTGCCAGGGTATTAGAAAAATACTTTATGAAAACATTTTATCTCCAAACATGATGATACATACCTTATATAGAACACATCAAACATGAATTACCCTAATGAAAAAACAAATTAAAGAAAAAAATCGAACTATTAAAATACTATCAATTTTCCAATAGCTTATCAAATCACAATTATTTTTTACAATTTTTATATAAAAAATGGTCAAGCATACCACATCAATAAAACATTCGTGATCCTGCCAAAATTTATTATGAATTACATTAATAATATTTATCGAATTAGGGGGGATAAATCTTTACTTGTTAGATAGATTTTCTACATAAATTTCATCATTGACCTCTTCTAATGCTTATTTTCATGAAGTTTAATAGTTTTAATATAAAACATAATCACTTTATCAACATAAAAAAACAACCCAAAATTTCCCAATTAAGGAAAATCTATCCCTATTTGTCAAAATTGTTTAATTATTGTATATAATATGTTAATTTTAATCACACGATATATAAATAAATTTTTTACATCAGTAGACTGTAACATTCCAGGTAAATAAAGAATAAAACATTTTCATATTTTTTAATATTTACGAAATAAATATTATTTTTTCTTTAAAGGGGTTTCTATGTTTGATAGCGTACCTGATACACAACAAAGAGTTTCTTTGAAATCATACATTGCACACTAGTAATAAAATAATATTATTTTAAATGGTAGTTAACACGTTTCCGTTGTGTTGGCAGGATTAAATAGAAATAACTAAAAAATGTTTATAATTGTTTGCTAATTTTTTTAACATTTATCCAATAAAGGATAAAGGCTAAAAATATGAAAATAATTCAATTTTAGGCATAGATACTCTAATATTCACTAAAAGGTCGAACTATCACCTTTTGATGGAGAACCCTCTTTAAATATAGTTTTGGTCACTCTTATAAATTCTATTGGACCAAATAAAATTCTTCTATAGAATTGGGACATCAAAATTTACTTTGTGTAAATTTTTAGAATTTTTCCAATAATGTTCATTTTTAATGAATAGTGAAAAATGTTGTATTTTAATTCCAAACCACTTTTTAATATAATATATTTATATGATTATATTATCTTTTAAATTGGTTTTAAAGTGAAATTAGAATATATTATTACCATTTAATCCAATAGTGGTCTTTGTAATTAATTTCCCATTGAAATTGGACTTAAACTAGTGTTAATCTTTTGATATATATTTTTTCATAAAACACGCTATTTGTTCTGACAGTGGGAATTAAATATTATATTAATTAATGTAACTTATATTATTTGAATTTTCTAAAATAGAAATAATTTTTTTAATTCAGAATATCAAATATAGATTAGGGTGATGTTTTGGTATTTTTCTGAAAAACATCAATTTTTAATGAATAGTGAAACCACTAAGTGGTACTTAAAAAACTGATTTTTAGTTTAAATGAAATTTTACCACCTCTTTGTTTTGATTTTCAAAAATCTGACATACATGATTTTCATTAAGAAGTAAAATGTTGTTCAATGGGATTAAAATAATGGTTTGATGAATAGTAACTTTTAAGTTTTTAATCGCGATTAGAGTTAATTAGTGTAATTTAAGGTAAAAATAATGTTTTAATAATATGAAATAACCTTGACACATGTCCTACCATTATTTGATGTGTCATTTCAGACTAAAAAAATCCATGGGTCAACTTGGGGACCCCATTTAGCCACTTTGTTAGGAAAATGACATTAATAACTTTTTATTTAATGTTAAAATGAAAATATCACAAACATGTCATGTTTTATTAAAACATTTTTTACATGGGGTTATTCAAGTAATATTTTTGACTATAAATATTAATTAAAAATATAAAAAAATTTCCTACATCCTGATATTTTTTTTATAATTTTTTGAAATTAAATAAATTAAATTATTTATGACACCATGATGATGCGGCGATTACCTCATTATTTAACGATTTAAATAAAATGAAAATATAATGTAACATATATGACCTAAACTTGTCAGAATCATATTGGATTGGTGTATTTCGAACTCTTATCACCTTATCCTCAAAATATATAATTATGGGTCCTTTAAAATCTGAAAAGCATTTTATAATAAAGTAACCTTTTATAACTTTCCAAGAGTGCCCCTCCTCTTCTCTTATAAAAAGCCCCCACCTCTACCATCTTACCCACACCTCTCAAGCCTTTGGCTCGGCCAAAACCTGCCCACATTGTCTCTAAACATCCCTCTATTACACCTAGAAGCCTCAAAATGGGCAGAAGTCTTTCCAAGGAAGACTTTGTGCTCAAATCAAAAATAGTTAACTGATTTAAAGGTAGTGTCTTCTCTTGTGTTCTTATGTATTATTTTTCTTCTCCAACCCCCTAAACTCTTTCTATTCCTTTTTTGGTAAAAAAAACAGTATCTTCAATATACGAGGATGTTGTTATGTGAAGGATTCGAGCTACACGTACACACACCTTCGTCTTCTGGTTAAAGAACATAATGTTTCTGTGGATGGAAAATTTCGGCCTCACAAAATGATGATTGTTCAATATTATTTTAATACCTTTAATGGTGTCCATTAAGATGTAAATCTATTTATATATGATATATATTATGTTTATGTTTTCCTTATTATTTTGTATTTTTCATTCGTGGAATACCATTATGGTTCATTGTGGGTAAACACGATAATTTCATTTTAGGAAGTGCGGACTATCGCCCCCTCAAAGTGATTTGATTCATTAATGCCATATGTGGGACGTATAAAGGATAGAGTTAATATTATTATATATGATGTTATAATGGAATTATAATATACCCTTATATCATTATTATTTCACTCCATTAAATATTAAATAGAAATGAATGTAGCGCTCATGTGTACATACGGCTTACCGTCTCCATGAACGATGCATTTCATTTCCTACCTCGAAATGTTATGTACTATTATAAATACATGTATATGCTGGATATATATGAAATATATGATATCCCAATCATTAATATCAATCTGGATATAATGGACCTTTGACCACATAAACAACATGTAATCGTAAGAAGTCCATTTTAGACTTAACTACCAAAATATCGACAAAAACGAATATTATTAAATTAAATGATTACATTACATTTAAAACATGGAAATAAGTTATATAAAAGAAATAATAAACCTGAAAATTGTTCTTAAGAAAGTATAAATTAACACTATTTTATTATTCATGAGATTAAAGAGAAATCGATTCATGTCAGACACGAGGTAAGGGACATCGTGTCAATCTCCTATCATTGAGGCATAATTTGTTTTATACACAATTTTTTATTATATGGGGTATAAACCCCTTTGGCATTTTCATTTATTCAAAAAGAATCTTCTTATATGAAGAGTTTACTAAATGAAAAACGGGAATATTTTTTTTGTCTTACCTATGCGGCGATAACGACTTCTCCACCGCCGTGACCATTATTTGAGTTTCGGTTTCCTCTACAAGCCATAACTTTTTTTAATGAAAAATAAATACCATGTTTTAATTTTCTTTTATTTTGGTATTAAAAATGGTTTTCATAAATTTTTTATATCAATGAGTTGTATTCATATTTTGTGATTGAAAAGTGGAAGTGTTATGTTTCCATTATTCATGTTTTATGTGAGATGATTATGTTATGGTTCTTGGGAATTATTATGAAGACAGGTGGTTCCTCGATAAACTATGGGCGGGTGAGCCCGATATAGCTCTCCAATGCATTGGGTAATGAAAAGGAGTTAAACATTAAGGTTTCTCCAAAGAGATTTAGGGAATTTACTTTGATGGGTATTCCAAACGTAACCATGAGGGTTACTCTCTATGTAAGAATGTTATGAATGACTCATGTTATCTTTATGTCTTATGATTTCGATGATTTATTCAGGATTTGATAAGGTATGTGATTATGTTTTATGAGTAAAGTATGATTCCATGCATGGACTAATGTTTTCATTTTGTACTTTTATATCCCTTACTGAGCTTTTTATGCTCATCCCAAGTTTTTGAAATGTTTTTTATAGGTCAAGGGAAAGGTACATGAAGTGATTATAGTGTCATGTAAGTGTCAAGAATGAAACCATGTTTTATTTTAACTATGATTCCGTTGATGGGAAAAATGAGTACTATCTTTTATGTAACCACTTTGTTTAAATGTGGAATGTAATGCATGTTTTATGATCTAATTCTCTAAAACCCTAATCATTATAAGATCCTCAACGTGTATTCTTTTTGTAACTCAAGATTAAGTAATTTTAAAGGCTGGGGCCTTATTGTTGGTATTAGAGGTCGGTTTATATAACATTAGGAGTTAGAATTCTATTAAATGATTATACAAAAATATTTTTTTTCTGGTAAAATTTAAATGATATAGCATTTGAAGATTACCATGTTGCTTCATCTAAGACACGTTTGTCCAGAATAGTTTTTCGCAGGGGAAACAAGGAAGCTGTGCTAGGAAGGCATACAGAAGGAAATGACCTTATGAATCATAATACTGAGATGGTCAAAATTGGAATTGAATAGTTTGTTGCAGTAATGGCATAATTGAATCAAGTGATAAATGGTTGTGGTATCCATGGACGAGATCAGCCAGATCAACCACAGAGGAACATGTAGGTGGTGGAACATTTCATAAGGAAACATCCCCCATCATGTAGGGGATCATCTGACCATGTGCTAGCTGAAGGGTGGATTGAAGCACCATAGATGATTTTCGATGTCATGGGGTGTTCAGACAATCAAAAGTTTAGTCTTGCTATTTACATTTGGAGGATAAAGAAGATCAGTGGTTGTCGATGGTTAAAAATATCAGGGATCCTAATGAGATTGATTCTCTCAACTAGGATGAAATCAAAGCTATGTTTCGTGAGAAGTATTTTAATAAGGTTGTTTGACTTAGGATGGAAGAACAATTCCTGGAATTGAGGTTAGAGGAAGATTAGTGGCTGCCTATGAAGAAAGGATCGCTCGATTGGCAAGGTATGATCCAAATTTTATCCGAGACCTTGATAGTAAAATCAATAGTTTTTACTCAGGAATAATTACAAAATACCGAAGGGATTTAGCTTCTCTCGAGTTCAAGAGTTAGGAAAAGCTTGTCCGATGTGCTGAGAAGGTGGAAATGGAGTTTTTCCGATGATCAAGTGTTCTATAACAACCAGAAGAAGAAGAGACTGAGGTGGAAGGAGAAAGGAAAGAATTATTCAAAAAGGTCTGATAGTAAGAAAACCATGTTTCCAGTTTGTGATAAATGTGGTAAAAGGCATGCTGGGGAATGTCTTCTGAATTCTGAAATGTGCTACCGATGCGGTAAGATGGGACATAAGGATCATGATTGCACTGAAAAAGACCAGGGTGATGGTAAGACCAAATTTTATTTATAGTTAGTGAAATGTTTTAAGTGCAATCAGATGGGTCACTATGCAAATGAGTGTCTGACAAAGATCTCGAGTGATGGGAAGCAGTTAGACTACAAGAAGAAAGGGGTGGTGAAATCCTTTGCAACTACTTCAGCAGATGTCGGGCCGTCAAATGATGTTATATCAGGTACTTTGTTTGTTTTTTCAGATTATGCCAGTGTGTTGTTTGATTCAGGGTCTACACATTTCTTCATCTGAAGAAACGTTTCTAGTAAAATGGGAATACTATCTCATGAAATGACTCATGAACTTGTGGTAAAAACACCTAGGGAAAATGTTGAGGAAAAAATAATTTATAAGAATCTTATGATCCTTATCCGTGGAAAGAACCTACTTGAAAAAATTATTGCTTTACCTATAGTAGAGTTTGATGTTATCCTATGTATGGATTAGCTTATTATTTACTATGCTAAGGTTGACTGTAGAGAAAAAGAAGTTTCTTTTCAGAAAGACATTCAGTTTGTGTACAAGAATGAACTCTTACTGTTGATAACATATCAAGAGGATGAGAAACTTGTAAAATATGGAAATCAAGGTTACATTGCACATATCGTTGAAAATAAGGGAACTGTTCATATTAATGATGTGTCAGTGGTAAATGAGTATCCTGATGTTTTATCTGATGAGTTGCCTAGAATAATACCAGATCGGGAAGTTGAATTTACTGTTGACTTAGTTCCTGATTCTGAACCAATTTCAAAACCCCATTATCTATTGGCTCATGTTTAACTTTTAGAGTTATAGAAGCAATTGCAAGATTTATTAAAGAATATTTCATTCGACCAAGAACATCTCCATGGGGTGCTCCTATTTTATTTGTTAAAAATAAAGACGGTTCTATGAGACTTTTCATTGATTATAGAGCCTTGAATAATATCATTGTTAAGAACAAGAATCCTTTGCCTCATATCGATGATTTGTTTGATCAGCTCTAGGGAGCTTAGTTTTTTTCAAAGATTGACCGGAGATCGGGGTACCATCAGTTGAAGGTAAATGAAGAAGATATTCTGAAGACCGCGATTTGAACAAGATATGGGCATTATGAATTTGTTGTTATGCCTTTTGGGTTAACCAATGCACCTACCGTATTCATGGACCTTATGAAAATAATTTTCCATGAGTTCATGGATAATATTGGGGTTGTTTTCATAGATGATATTTTGGTGTTTTCTAAAAGTAAAGTGGATCATGAAAGACATTTGAGGGTTATTTTTCAAACCGAAAAGAAAAAAAATTGTATGGTAAATTCAGTATGTGTGAGTTTTGGTTGCAACTAATTTCCATCGTTGGTCACATTGTTTCTAATGATGGGATAACTGTTGATCCTGCAAAAACCATGGTTGTTGAAGAATGGAAAAGTCCCACAAATGTAACTGAGATTCTCAGCTTCCTTGGTTTGGTAGGCGATTACCGATGGTTTGTTAGAAATTATACACGGTTATCTAGACTAATAACTAAGCTAACTCGGAAAGGTGTTATGTTTATCAGGACAAAAGAATGTGATGATTGTATTTAGGAACTAAAAAGTAGATTGGTGAATGCTCTATTTTTGGCAATACCTTCCAGGAATGGTGAGTTTGTTATCTATAGTGATGGTTCATTGAAAGGAATTGGATGCGTCCAAATGCCGAATGATCAGGTAATTTCATATGCTTCTTGACAGTTGAAAACTCATGAGGTAAATTATCCTACGCATGATATGAAAGTAGTTGCTGTTGTTTTCGCTTTAAAAATTTGGTGGCATCATTTGTATGGAGTAATGTGAGAAATATATACCGATCAAAAATGTTTAAAATATATATTCACTCAGAAAGAATTGAACATGAGATAAAGGAGATGGATATAATTAATCAAGGATTATGATTGTACAATTCATTACTATCCGGGAAAAGAAAATAAAGTGGCTGATTCTTTGAGTCGAAAAAGTAATGCTTCATTAACAATGTTGTGGTTGGAACGTGATCCTTTGGTTATTGATTTGATGTAATTCGGCATAGAAGTTGTTGGTGCAGGAATTTATTCTATTTTTTTTAGGTATCAATGAGATCATCTCTATCAGATAGAATTAATCAAGAACAGATGCAAGACAGCGAATTGCCGAAAAAGGTAGAGCTGGTTCAGAAGGGTAAGTTGCATGAATTCAACATTGATAATTATTGTGTTTTGAGATTTGGGAAGAGATTGTGTATGCCTTTTGATTCATAGTTGAAGAGAGAGTTTTTATGTGAAACTCATAGTTCTCCTTTTTCAGTTCATCTAGGCAGTACTAAGATGTATAGAGATCATTGGGAGTATTACTGGTGGGACAGAATGAAAAGGGATATTGTTGATTTTAATGGGAAGTGTACGACTTGTAAATAGGTAAAATAAGAGCGGCAGTTACCAAAAGGGATGCTTCAGCCTTTACCAGTACTAGATTGGAAATGGGAGAATATATCTATGGACTTAGTTGTGGGATTGACGGAGAAACCTCGAGGTAATAATGCAATCTGGGTTATTGTTGATCGCTTGAATAAATCTGCTCATTTCCTTGCTATACGAGATACTTTTTCCCTAGATCAACTTTCCTGTTTGTATCATAAAGAGATAGTGAGGTTATATTGAGTTACTCTCTACATTGTATTTGATCGTGATCCCTAGTTTACTTCTAACTTTTGGAAAAGCCTTCAGAAGTCATTGGGTACTGAATTAAATTTTAGTACAACATTTCTTCCTCAATCTGATGGGCAGCTAGAAAGAACGATTCAGACATTAGAGGATATTCTACGTTCTTTTTCGATGGATTATCAGGGAATTTGGGGCCAACATATTTATTTGGTTGAGTTTTATTATAATAATAGTTTTCAATCCAGTATACATATGGCTCCATTTGAAGCATTATATGGTAAACGGTTTCGAACTCTAGCTTTTTGTGATGAAGTGGGTGAAAGGAAGCTGATTGGACCAGAATTGGTAGAAGAGATGGCAGAAAAAGTTCAGTTGATTCAGAAATACATGAGAATAGCACAGAGCATGCAGAAGAGTTATGCGGAGAACTGGAGGAAGGATCTATCATTCGTGGTAGGTGATCATGTTTTTCTCAAAGATTCACTATGGAAAAGTTTGATGTGATTCTGTAAGATAGGAATGCTGAGTCCAAGGTTCATTGGATAATGTGAAATTTTGTATAATGTTGGATCAGTTTCTTACTAAGTGGCTTTACCTCAGAGTTTATCTCAGCTACACAATGTTTTTCATGTTTCGATGCTGAGAAAGTATATGCCAGATCTATCTCATGTTTTGAGCCCAGAGGTAGTTCAGTTGGAAGAGAATCTCACTTATAAAGAACAACCAGTCCACATTCTTGACCGAAGAGAGCATGTGTTGTGAAATAATTTAATTCACCAGGTAAAGGATTTGTGGAAAAACCATATGGTTGAAGAGGCAACGTGGGAATCAGAAATTGATATGAGGGATAAATACACCCACATATTTTGATATGTGAATAAAATTGCGAGGATGAAATTCCCAAAAGGGGGGAAGGATGTAACATCCCAGGTAAATACAGAATAAAACATTTTCTTATTTATTAATATTTACAAATTAAATATTAATTTTACTTTAAATGGGATGCTATGTTCGATAGCATACCTGATACGCAACAAAGAGTTTCTTTGAAATCTTACGTTTCACACTAGTAATAAAATAATATTATTTTAAATGGTAATTAACACGTAGCCGTTGTATTTGCGGGAATGAATAGAAATAACTATAATATGATTATAAATGTTTGTTAAATGTTTTTACATTTATCCAATAAATGATAAAGGCTTAAAATACGAAAAGAAATCAATTTTAGGCATAGATACTCTAATATTCACTAAAAGGTCGACCTATCACCTTTTGATGCTGAACCCTATTTAAATATAGTTTGGTCACTCTTATACATTCTATTAGACCAAATAAAATTCTTCTTTAGAATCGGGACATCAAAATTTTCTTTGTGTAAATTTTTGGTATTTTTCTGATAAAGATCATTTTTTAATGAATTGTGAAAAATGTTGTATTTTAATTCAAAACCAATTTTTAATATAATTTATTTATATGATTAGATTATATTTTTGATTGGTTTTAAAGTTAAATTAGAATAAATGTTTACCATTTAATCCAACAGTGGTCATTGGAAATAATTTCTCATTGAAATTGGACTTAATCTAGTGTCAATCTTTTGATATATATTATTTCAAAAAACACGTTATTTGTTCTGAGAGTGGGAATTAATTATTAAATTAAATAATTTTACTTATATGGTTTTAATTTTGTAAAATAGAAATCATTTTTTTATTTGGAATAACAAATATAGCTTAGGGTGAAGTTTTGGTATTTTTCTGAAAAACTTCAATTTTTAATGAATAGTGAAACCACTAAGTGGTTCTTAAAATACTGGTTTTTTATATAAATGAAATTTTACCACCACTGTGGTTTGAATTTCAAAAATTCAACATACATTGTTGCCATTAAGAACTAAAATGTGGTTCAATGGGATTAAAATAATTTTTTGGTGAATATTATCTTTAATGTTTTTAATCGCAATTAGATATAATTAGTTTAATTTAATGTAAACAAAATGTTTTAATAATATGAAATGACCTTGACACATGTTCTACCCTTATTGGATATTTCATGTCCAAAAAAGACAATCCATGGGTCAATGTGGGGACCCCATGGAGTCACTTTGTTAGGAAAATGACATTAATAACATTTTATTTAATGTTAAAATGAAAATGTCACAAACATGTGTTGTCTTACTAAAAAACATTTTACATGAGATTATACAAGTCATCTTTTTTACTATAAATATTCATTAGAAAGCTAAAAATATTTCCGAAATCATGATATTTTTTATAATTTTTAGACATTAAAAATTTAAATTATTTATGACACCATGATGAGGCAGCAATTACCTCATTATGTAACGATTAAATAAAATGAAAAGTTAATGTAAAATATAAGACCTACACTTGTCAAAAAACTATTGTATGGGTGTATTTTGAACTCTTATCAACTTATCCTCGAAATATATAATTTGGGGACTTTTAAAAGCCGAAAATCATTTTATAATAAAGTAACCTTTTATAACGTTCCAAAGTGCCCCTCCACTCCTCTTATAAAAGGCCCCCACCTATGCCACCTTACCCATACATCTCAAGCCTATGACTCAGCCAAAACATTCCAATTTTGTCTCTCCACATCTATCTCATACTACTAGAAGACTCACATTGGGAAGAAGTCTTTCCAAGGAAGCCTTTGAGCTGAAATCAAAAAGAGTTACCCGATTTAAAGGTAGTGTCTTCTCTTGTGTTCTTATGTTTTATTTTGCTTCTCCAACACACTAAACTCTTTATATTCCTCTCTTTTGTAACAGAAACAGTATCTCCAATATACTAGGACGTTGTTATGTGAAGGATTCGAGCTAAACTTACACATACCTTCGTCTAACGGTTAATGAACATAATGTTTCTGTGGATGGAAAATTTCTGCCTCATGAAACGATGATTGTTCAATATTATTTTAACACCTTTCATGGTGGCCATTAAGATGTAAATATAATTATATATGATATTTATTATGTTTATGTTTTCCTTATGCTTATGTATTTTTCATTTGTGGAATACCTTTATGGTTTCCATTGTGGGTAAACACAATAATTTCATTTTAGGTAGTGCGGACTACCGCCCCCTCAAAGTGATTTGATTCGTTAATGCCATTTGTGGGATGTATAAAGGATGGAGTTCATTTTATTATATATGATGTTATACTGGAATTATAATATACACTTATATCATTATGATTTCACTCCATTAAATATGAAATAGAAATGATAGTTGTGCGCATGTGTACGGACGGGTTACCGTCTCCTTGAACGGTGCATTTCATTTCTTACCTCTAAATATTATATACTTTTAAAAATACATGTATATGCTGGATATATATGAAATATATGATATCCAAATCATGAATATCATTTTGGATATAATTAACCTTTGACCACATAAACAACATGTAATTGTAAGAAGTCCATTTTTGACTTAAGTACCAAATATTGACAGAACAACCTTTATTAAATTAAATGATTTCATAACGTTTATAACATGTAAATAAATTATATAAAAGGAATAATAAACTTGATAAGGTTTCTTAAGAAAGTATAAATTAACTTTAGTTTATTATTCAGGAGATTAAACAGCAATCGAGTCACATCGGACACGAGGTAAGGGGCATCGTCTCAATCTCCTTTCATTGAGGAATATTTTGTTTTATACACTACATTCTTTTATACGGTGTATAAACCCCTTCTAATTTTGCATTTATTCAAAAAATTCATTTTATAAGAAGCGTTTAATAAATGAAAAAAGGGAATGTTTTTTTTGTCGTACGTATGCGGCGACAATGACTTCTCCGCCGCCGTGACCATTATTTGAGTTTCGGCTTCCTCTACAAGCGATAACTTTTATTGAATGAAACTTAAATACCATGTTTTACTTTAAATTTATTTTGGTATTGAAAATGGTTTTCATAACATTTTTATATCAATGTGTTGTACTGATATCTTGTGATTGAGAAGTGGAAATGTTATGTTTCTTTTATGCATGTTTTATATCATATGATTATGTTATGGTTCTTGGGTATCGTTAAGAAGATGGGTGGTTCTGTAAAAAACTAAGGGTCGGTGACACCGATATAGCTCTCCAATGCATTGGGTAATGCGAAGGAGTTAAACGTAAAGGTTTATCCGAAGAGATTTAGGGAATATACTATGATGGGTATTCCAAATGTATCCATGATGGTTACTCCCTACGTAAGAATGTTATAAATGCCTCGATATACCTTTATGTATTATGATTTATATTATTTATTCATGATTTGATGAGGTATGTGATTATGTTTTATTAGTAAAGTATGATTCCATACATGGACTAATGTTTTCATTTTGTACTTTTATATCCCTTACTAATCTTTTTATTCTCATCCCAAGATTTTGAATTGTTTTTCACAGTTCAAGGGAAAGGTACATGATTTGATGATAGTGTTAAGGATGTGTCAAGAAGGAATCCATGTTTTATTTTAAATATGATCCCGTTGATGGGAAAAGTGATTACTATCTCTTATGTAACCACTATGTTTAAATTTGGTATGTAATGCATGTTTTATGATCTAATTCTCTAAAACTCTAAACCTGAAATGATCCTCAATGTGTATTCATGAAGTAACTCAAGATTAAGTAATGTTTAAGGCTGGGGCCTTATATAGATAGTATTTTAAAATATGTTCAATATGCTTCTAGAGAGTGTTCTACTTTTTCTTCATATAAAAAAAATTTCATTCCTCTATAAGTTGAATAATAATAATGAAATACATTCTAAAAAAATATGTATAATTAATATACATTAAATAAAGTCACTATTATCACCAATATTATTCTTAACCAGATACCAGCATCATTAAAATTCACCATCAGAAATAAAAATACAATTAATCTCTTTATAATGTTCCATAAATTCCATAAATAAAAATATTTTCTCTATTTCATTTACCTATATATTTTGTCATCCCTATTTCCTTTGAATAAATCGATTATGATTATACAATGTTTATATGAATCAGTAGGAAAATCTGTAAAATCACCCTCATGATGTTATAAACATTAATTAGGCTCTATTTAATTTTTTTAACGTCGTTCTAGCCTATGTAGTTTTCTAAACCTTTCAACGTATAATAACTATATAATTGCATAATATAATCACCAATAATTACATGATATAAAAAATGATATATAATACATTTTTATTTTCTTTTTAGTTATTATTTGGTAGATAATTTTGTAATTAAGATAGCTGAAAAATGTTAAATTCCACAGAACAGACAATTTCCCCACAAAATAGTTCATAAATTCATGTCCTTGTTTCGTACATGACGCATTTTCTTCATTCATAATGTGTCATCATTGACTATTATTTGATTAATACACATTTAATGATCTTATTCAATGAATATGAAAACTTTCAAAAAGATAAACAATTCACAATTGGGGGTTAATAATAAAAGAAACCTATTATCCAGGAAAAATGTATGAAACACCCAGAATATCCTTAAATTTTTCACAAAAAAGTTATGAGAACATAAAAAATATAAACCCACATGAAAAAATTATCCAAATATCAATTAAATAGTTTAATAGATAATATCAACATAGATTATATTGAATGATATATGAAGTATATTATATCTCAAAAAAACAATCCTTGAAAGTAAAAATATTCACATGTGAATTTTTATTTCCTAAAAAATTCGAAAGATTGCAATTACAATCATTAGAGATAATGAAATGGGTATCATAGAGAATAAAATATATAACACATGTTCACAATTTTTAACCCATGTTAGGAATAACTGATGTATATATAATTTCAAATAATTAAATTTCTAGGTTATTATTGTTGTTGTTTCCCAATAACAAATGTTTTTGTACTTTATGATAACTTATATTAATTATATTGAATACTAATCGACTAAATATAATATCAAGATTTATATTCTACATGAAATATTATGTGATAAAGTTCTTAGAGTAGTTATCATGGTGAAAGGTCGTAGTAATTACCAGATATGATGAGTACATAAACTTCCATGATAGTAATCCTAAATCTATGTTTTATAGCCAGATTAATTCATCAGAGGGACACCGATGATAAATTATATCCGGGGTGGAGACTCATAGTATATTGAGATAAATTCTCACGGTGTACACCATTGGTGATATTTAGTGTTGGATATTAAGATAATAAGACACATAAGTATGAAATATTAATTAATATGTGTCATTGGATGTTCATATGTATGTGCATGTGTACTAATCCATAGACATGTAATACTATTATTAATTATTACTATGTGGTGCATAGTTTGATGTATTGATGAAAGATGTGATGACATATGTTCAAAATGTGGTAGGATATGTTGGGTGTTCTTAGATAAATATTTTATAGAAGATTTGTGAATAAAAATATTTGTTAGTTCTGTTATTTAATTGATGTTTATATCACTGGACACTGAGGAACTTGATATACTATAAATAAATCCTTTTCCACATTTTTTTGTAAGAAAAATAAATTTCTTAAAATTCCAAAAAAAAAACATCAGGCCCATAGGATGATGGCACCAGCAAGCAATCGTCTTGATTAGTGATATCAATATAAATGTATTATATTATATAGTTAGTGTATGTATGTGGTTTTATGTCATTATAACAGTATATTCATTCTCTATGGGCTCCTTGGTGTATATATTGACACTAACCTTGTTGTTTGGGATGCATCTCCTAATGCTACTGAGAAGGAGACTAGAGGGTCACAATGTTAGGGTCTCAAGAACCTTAGTTAAATAATATAATTATTTATTATATAAAATTTTTAATCAATTATATTTCCACATATTGTTTAATTATTATTCATTTATTGTTGAATGCATAAGTTCATTCTATAGTAATTTAACAAAATATTACATGATAAGACTATTTAGTAAATATTTATTTTAAATTTAGTAAATATAATATTTATTTATTGAATGGGGAATAATGAGGTGATATATATTATCTAAGTAAATTTTAATTATTTACAAATCAATAAATATTATGTATGAATAAAGGAATGATATTTATGGTCATGTGATAAATAAAATATACTGAATTTTATTCGAATAAGAAAATTATTTTACTTCATTAGTGTAGCTCATTTAAAATAATAATAATATTATTATTATCATTATTGAAGAGAGGATCTTTATATATTAAGGAAATAACATGAGAACCTATGAAATTGTTATTTTTTAACCCCATAAGAATATATACATAAATATATTAATTTCATAAAATATCCAGTTCATATCATTGTTCACAAAAAGATATAAAATATATCCAATGGAATCCCAAGAGAGATCACGCTAAAAGATCATTCTTAAAATGATGAATGCTCCTCCACAACCACCACACTAAACTCTAGATAGACTAAATAGAACTTGTCCTTGAATAGATTCTAATGGTGATTATAGGTAGATGATGAAAGCATTAAGATATACCATTCTATCACCCAAATATTCCAACAATGATGATTGAATGTTTATGGAACACATGTATATCACCATAGCATGGAATATATTATTGATTCTTATAACAAAATGATGGTAAAATATAATTGTGTTATCATATCAATCATTAAAAAAATAATTCCTACACTATAATTTAATAATTTCCAAAATTATATTTAAATATAATTCAATTATCATACACATTGGTTCTAGAATTTTTTTATATTCTCTATATTATTTGATAGAATTCAATATATCACAACATTTATAATTGTGTATGTCTTATACTAATTAATAAAATATTGATGCATAGGTATACAAGTTTTTTTCTACTACAAAAATCATAGATGGGTTAATGTGTTTTGCCCCTAGGTTTACGGTTAGATTATAATCATCTTGATAAACTATAAATTATTAAAATATCATGAACATTCGATTATTTTATATCTATCATGATTCAAAATTATTTCATTATGGATTTTTTTTGTGATCACATTAATTAATGAATTAACAAGAATGGATGAATGAACTATAATAAATTGTCCTATGGTTAAACAGTATCTAATACATAGTTAATCACTTCTGTATAGACAGATTATATTAACAAGAACGATATAAATATAATAATTTTAATTTATTAATAATGGTAAAATAACTAAATTATATATATATATATATATATATATTCAGTTTAACCTTCCACTATATAAGTTAAAATCAATCCATAGTTCAATGTGAATGAAAACACAATGTTAGGATTCATTCAATTATTGATGAATTATGACATCATGATTTGGGTAGATATTAATTAGTTCAAATCAAGGGTCAACTTCTAAAGAAGGGCATGGTGTAACTAAGAGTAATTTTTTTTATGAAATCCAATTTAAGGATGTTGGGAATAGGGATTCTACAAAATAGATCAAGTAAATATGAGTTAATGTAGTTGAAATTTGGTAATCCTACCTAAAACTCTTGAAATTTACTAACATTCCAAATTTTGGATGATGCGAAGGGGAATAAGGATCTTTTTTATTAGAATTTAAAAGAAACATGATATTCATATTCAAATGGAGAGGGATATTTTTTTGATTAAATAATGAGAGTTTGATAAATATATTATTTTTAAATTTTTTAAAATATTATCAGATATTGTACTAAATCTATTCTCATATTTTCTGATATAAAAATCAATAATCCAGACTTTTATCATATAATGATTATCCATAATTGAGATGGATATCCTTTTCACTAGCATAAATTTGTAATATTTATAAAAGAACATATGTATTATCCTACTATATGAAATGAAATTGTATTCAGTAGAAAAATATTTTCTGAATTCAATTGAAAAAAAGGATAGTAAGGAAGTGTTCACTTTTTAAAATAAAAATTTATATGACATTTTAATTTTTTAGTGTTTCTTTCTACCTTCCATAAAAATGAGATTATAAATTAATATTAGGACGTGGATATTTATATCATGATATCACACCATTGGTAAATATATCAATAGAAGGTGGGTTAAGTGAAATATGAGATTTCCAATTTTGTATTTTAAACAAATCATAGATATTTAGTGCTAGATGGTCCTCTCGTAGTCAAGATAATTGGTTACATAGAATACTTAAACTTATTGGGGACTATATAACCATACGACATGTGAAAAATTCTCATACCTTCCTCACTACCAATATCATTCCCATATTATATTGATAATTATATCATTAAAAATAATTGTATGAACATATTTTAAATTATCAATTTTATTCTTTTAGTTGACAAGGCATAGGGTGTGAAAAATTTTATTCCTTTTTGGGAATAAGAAAATAAATAAAACTGTTAGTGGGTCTTTGAATGAGAAAATTTATAAATACCCTAAGCATCGTCCTTCGATAAAGAGGATGATCGAGATGT
Source organism: Viscum album (assembly GCA_963277665.1). Lineage (NCBI taxonomy): Eukaryota > Viridiplantae > Streptophyta > Magnoliopsida > Santalales > Viscaceae > Viscum > Viscum album. The sequence continues at coordinate 1,874,016,943 of OY728159.1, forward strand.
GGGGATAGGAAAAGAAAGAATAATGATTTTCATCTAAAAGGAATTTCCATTATTAAGGGTAGTTCACCGATAAGCAAGGAGAATATTAAGTCTCATTATTTTTGGAATGTAATCTTCCAATATCATGGATTTGGGTGTTAGATAATATTTATGGTGATATTATTAGTATCAAGATACAGTAACCTTGTGTATTTAGAAATATTTATAGAGGATAGGTGGATTTTTTAGCTATCAATGTTGTGATGATTGTTTCTCTATCAATTGGAGTCATCAAAATTTCATTTCCAAAATTAATGGTACTAGTTTTAATAGATGTTTTATGAACCATCTATTACGATGAACATAATTTATTTATCATTCATAAAAAATATTGTATTATTTTATAATCATTATATAACAATCTATTTCTTTTATAATGAAAACAAATTTTATGGAATGTCACATTTATATAATGGTATTTATGTATTACATTAAAAAACATGTATTGGAAATAGATATGGAATCAAGTTCACACATCTCATATAACATAATATAATTGAATCACTATCTTTTTCCAGTAATAAATAAATGTTCCACAAGGCTCTATCAAGATGGTTATTTAGAATAATTTAATATAAAATAAATTTAATTATATCTTTCTATATCACGTGGAAAAATGTAATTCCAACCATTAATTGGATAGGGTGAATGGGCCATGGTGCTTCTAGGATTGGTACACACATATGTGTGTAGACCATTTATAGTGGAATCTATAGCTGGGTATTCTTATTTCATAACTTTTACTTGTGACGTGGGTAGATATGGGTATGTATGCTTGATGAGGTATATGTTTTAGTCCATTGAGAAGTTAAATCAACTCAATAATGAGGTAAGGGATCAATTTTTATAGAAGATAAAGATATATATTTATGATTAAGGTGGTGAATATATTAACCAAGAGGTTATCAAAAATTTTGGGAGATTGGGATTCTAGCTCAACTTACTCTACCTTACAAACTGTAATATCATTGTGTCAGTAAAAGGAGAAATTGAAAAATTTCTTACATGCTATGGTCAACGATGTGTCATGTAGACCATCCATTATTCTTTTTGGATATGAGTTAAGAACTAGGGAGTATATAAAAAACTGATTAACAAATACATACAAAATTTGTTTTCTATTGAGTTATATAGTGTAATTAAATTTTTTATCACTTTAATAAGTATGGGGAAGTGGGGATTTTGTTAGGGAATTATCTAGAAAAAACAAGAACAATGGGGGAAAAGTATATCCTTATAGGGTATCGGGAGAAAATAAAGTCATACTACCTATAAAAACCCCCATACAATAAAGTGTTTATCACCAAACAATATTTCATTCTTCATAAGGATCACATCCTAATAATGGATAATGGGAGAAATATTCACATTGATTATGTTTGTTCTCAAGAAACAAAATAATAGGAATAACAAAAGATTCTGCAGGTCTCTACTGAATAAGTTGTTTCAGATTCCCATGTGCTTCGACAGTGTACTATAGAGGTAATAGAACTATAGATATATGTTAATATAATCTCTAAAGATGGAGAAAAATTATTGGATGATAATGAAAAGAATTTATCCTAAAAAAGGATGTAGTGATCTCATATGTTATAATATAGAAATAATCCGTGAATTCTAAAATGCATTCAATGTATCAAAAACATATTTGGGATCCGATCGATGCACTAGTTTTTTTAATGCAAATAGAGTGTAAATTGAAATTAAAGAGTAAATTGTACTATGTAGGTAAATTAAATACCTTTTAATCATGAATAGTGTCTAAAGGGTTTAAACAACACAATGTAATTGACTATGATGAAACCCTTTCCAAAATTTATATATTAAAATCCATTAAAATTATACCTGATATAAAAATTTAACATGGCTATTTAAATTGAAATATTGATTTCAAATATACGTTCCTTAATTGAAACGTTCATGAATAGGACTATATCACACAAACATAAGTAATTGAGACACTACGTGATGCGAAAAAGGTTTTTCAAGTAATAGAGAACCAATTACAAATTAATGCAATCATCTAGGTCATAGATATTTTGATTGAATGAATCTATAAAATATTTATTTCATTAAATTTTAATGTGATTCAATTTTATACTTGTGTTTTAGTATAAATAAATTCATTATCTGAGTGTTAGATGTTGATTTCTTATTACTTATAAAAATGAAAAAAATCTTCATATAGACTATTAGGGACTCTTCAAACAATTCGTTTTCCATGATGGACTTAGGTGAACCATCATATATTCTAGGGGTAATGATATGTCTTGGTATATCCAATCGGCATCTTCAACTAAGTAAAATGAAAAATTTTAAAAACATACTAAATATGTTTTGTTTGAAAAAATATAATGTGGTATTGGTTCTATTGTCACATGGTATACATTTTCTTAAAAAAACTCTTCCAACAAAACCTAAGAATTAGATAATGAATAAAATTCTACATGAACTATAAATAGAAACAATAGTGTATTCCATATAATGAAACAACCTTGTTTTTTCCATACATTGTCCATGGTAGTAAAATATCGAGCTCATCTAAGAGAAAAAAAGGTATTATGCTATGGATATCATTATGTATCTGAGAATAACTAAGCTTATGAACCTGCAGTATAGAGGAGTGTAATGGCTAGTCAACAGTGGTTATACTTATTCTAGTTTTCAATTATTTTACAATTAAATGAACTCATAGGTACAATATATTTTATGTATCAATGGAGGATTATTGAGATGGAAGAGTTTAATGGAAGTAGTTGTTATCAATTCTATAGATCATTTTGTTAATATAGTGTCATTTTATGAATCCAAGGAACAAGTCGGGATGTGATACCTTTTATAAGAACATTTAGTGGTACTTAATTTTCAAGTACCTATCACATTTTATTTTGATAATGTTATAGTGGTGGGTCTTGTAAAAGAGACAAGGATACACAAATTGTGAAACAATATACTTCAGAAGTATCACCTATTGAGAGACTTTTGTCAAATGTGTGAATCAGTAATAAGAAAATTTCACAACTATGAAAATGTTTTGGGCGCCTTGAATAGTGGTATATCTCTGAAAGAGTATGAGTATCATGTGACAACTAGTAGACAAAATGTTGTAAGAATCTCGATCTTGTTAGTGTGAGAGTCAATTCAATTTTGTGCACTAGAAACAACATCGTTGTAAATTATGATAACATGTTATAGTTATTTAGAATATTAATAAATTCCATATCAAAACATCATTTCTATTTTTTCTGATATAGTATGTGATATTGTTTTATGAGTTTATTTTTCACTATATGGTCTTAGTAGTTCGCCGCTATGATAAGAACCAAGAATATCCATATTACTATTCTTAAATATATGTTATATAACAAGATGAAATCATTTCTAGGAAACAAATAAAATTATATATCAGTTAGGATACTTAATGAACATTATTGAACCATTTCATGGTTTACTCCCGTAGTAATATCATTTGTATGATATTATGAGAACAAGACTCGTTAGTGTGAAATTCACATTTATATGTGTCATTGTAGGTTATTATCCTGGGATTTTTCTATTTCTACATAGTAATTAATATAATTAGAAATGATTATTACAAGTCATGTATAATTATATAATGATAAAAACCATGATGAATTATTTTTTTAAGAAGTAGGATACTTTGGGTGGGTCATGAGTAATAGTTTTTTACGAATAATGCGAGAAAAGATTCTTCCCATTTGTTATATAATAGATTTTGAATATATCAGAACAATTAATTGAAATAATATAACCTATATTAATATATGGAAATGGAATTCTTTATTTATGTACAATTTTTGAGAAGTCAAATATTGATATATTGAGCATATGGGTTGATGAAACAATCATGCATCTTTCTGGATTAGAGGTATCACAGTAAACATATTATATTAAACAATATTTATCCTTGTGTAGTTATATTTCATTGTGAAACTAATTTATTTCACTATTTTTTGTCATTTATTTCATGATGATAACCTTGTATATTGGGTTGTTTCTCCTAATTCCACTACGAAAAATACTTGTAGGATCAGTAAAACACCTAGAGAATTTAAAAGAAAAAAATTAATTTCGTAGTATAATTGAAATGTACCATTAATTTAATATTAAATTATAAACATAACTCAGTTTATCTTATGATACATTCATCACCGAGTTTCTTGAATAACTTTTATTACACATAAGGCTGATTTTTATTGAATAAAAGTACACTATTAATATTATTATTTAACATGATAGGTATTATAAAGTTATTAGAATGGAGGGTATGAATATGATTAAATTTATATTCTAAATTTATATTATATAAATATTTATAACGATTTTTTTTTACTAATTAATTATAAATAAAAATAAAACACTTCTGAAAATAAAATAAACCCATTTTATGGTAAAAAAATATTATACGCAAAAGTGTGTTCTATAACAATAAAATAGAAAAATAATTTTCTTGGATTACATTAGTTAAATTTTTATGTATTATGTTAAATCTAATTTTTAACATTCATCATATTTTCACTCTAGAGAATATATAAATTTAAATCTAATTTTGTTCTTAAAAAATAATTTTTTTCTAAAAAGAATTATTTTTATCCAATTTTTGGTCCACTTATTTTTTTTTTGATAATAGACATTTTTACAATTTTATTAATATGTAAAATATTTTTTAAATAAATATTTCAAATTGTATTATGGTAAATATTTTGTATTTTTATGAAATGATTCAATTTTTATGAATAGTGAAATATTATGAATTTTAATTGAAAACGTCATTTTCATATAAATTATCTATAAAGTTATATTATTTTTTTAATTTTTGAAAAAATTAAATTAAATCAATTTTATATCAATTAATATAAATTAGTAAAATTTAATCTTTTTCATATTAAATTTATTGATTAAAATGTACTAGACTTATAAATAATTTCTCTTTAAATCCCATAATCTTGTCGCTTCGACAGGATTTATTTTTAATTAAATTCTACCACTTATATGAGATGAATTTGGAAAAAAGGAATACATATTTGTAATGAGAATAATTTATATTATCTAGTAATGTCAAAACTTTTTTACCAATGTAATTAGTTATAAAAAAAGTATAATTAATTATAGAGATTAAGGTGAAAACTAGTTTACATGGTGATTAAACATTGGATATCAGGTGTAAAAATGTCCCATAACATATCCAACACCTATTTTATGGAAATATGTATATCCTTATTACCTTAGTAGCTAAATTGAATAGTTTATAATATATTACTCCATGAAAGTGACACATATAATTATTTAAATAATGAAATAGAAAAAATATAACTTTCTTCATTTTAATTTCTATAATACTTTATGGATTTGGGAAAACTACATAGGTTAAGTTATAAATATTAATTTTAATATAAATGAGTTATTGTAATCCTAATAATTTATATTTAATTTTTAGATATTATAATATTTCATTTATTTCATTGGAAACACCAATATGTAGATTATTTTGTTATTAATTAAATGAAATAAATTATACTAAAAACATTAAAAGTGAATTAAATATAATTAATTTTTCTGTTCAATTATTTTTTTAGATTAATATATCGTGATAAAAATATTTAAAATTAATATCTTTGAATTTAATTATTTAATTGATACATTTTAAATTAATTTTAAATGAATAATGTCAAAATTGGATTTAATGACATTTTAAAATAAATGATAATTTATTAGTTGATTTAAATTACCAACAATCTATTATTATATCATGTGATTTTTTAATATTAATAAATATTAATTATATTTCATTATATGAAAAATTTTAATTTCCTATAGTATATATTGATTCCTAAATACTAAAAAATTATTTTAACATGGTTAAGCTTATATTGGCGCTTTCACATGTTACATGTTATTGTTTTGAAAATAATTTTTCCACAAACATGAGATTTAAATTTTAAAAATTTGAATTTATTTTTTAGAGCTATTGGCTATACATTATCTAATATTTTTCACATTAATTTAGTATTTATGGATAAATTACAATGGTTATAAAATTAGTAACCTTAATGAAAAAGAACCAAAATGAAAAAAAATAACGAAGTGCATGAGTAAGGGAACAAAATGTTAAAAACATTTTTTAATTTTATATTAAATGTTTAAATTAAAACTTTAAGCCCTATACAACATTAATTAAAAATCTTGGTTCAAATTGATTTAAGATTTACCACCCAATAGTGAATTTTCTTAAGTATTTTCAAGAATTTGACACCTCATTCAGAATAAAAAGGTAGTCACTCTCCCAAGCTTCTACACCCGTAACTAATTTTTTATAACACAAAACATTCACAAATAATTTTCCAAAATTATTCCCCTTGTACAAGAATATTTATTTGGGGTATAGAAATAACCATTCAGGTTTTTAGTGAAATCATAATGAGGATACTTGAAGAAGAGGTAATGTAATTCAAGATGAATTTTAATTTTATTTCGAAAGCCACCTCCTTCAAGTTTTTTACATAAGGTTTATATAAAAAAAATATTATATTCCATATAATTCCTACCAACAAACATAATTTCATCATATTTATTATGAACTCATCATTTAGGGGTACGGTTGACTACCACCTCATGAAACGATGTCATTCATTTTTCCATTACATCCATTCACGGTTACAAATAATTATGGAAATATAGTTTATATATGATATTAATGATATTTATTATTTCACTGTTCTTATTTAATTATTATATAACACATAAATTAATTCTTTCTATTTTATGGAAATACGATAATGTCCTTTGTGTGTATGTTGGACTACCACATCGTAAAGCGATGTGATTTGTTCATGCTTTACATTTATTGTATTAAGTATTGTTTATAAAAAATTTGTGACATATACGATATAAAAATAAGATACCATGATAATATATAAACATATATAAATATCATTTACATCTCTTTAATTCAATGATTTATAAAAATGGAAACATCATTTATTTTTATGTATGTCTTAATGTCTTTATGAACGATATATTTCATTTCATATCATTAAATTTCATAGAATAACATAAACTAATATATACTGAATATATATGATATTTGAATCATTTCTTAAATTTTTGATATTATGAAAAATTATTGATTAAAGAGGGAAAAAATAGTATGTCAAAACATATATAAAAATTAAAGTAGTTAATACCTGAAACATATCGTTAATATGGAAATTTTAATAAACGGGTAATGAATGGTCAAAATAAGATCATATATGATAGTAAAAATATTAATATTGATATTTAATAATTTAATGTCATATTTAAAACAAAAATATATGATATTTAGAGCACTTTTTACCACATTAAATAACCAGGTAACTGTTTTCTCAACTCACCTTAATTTATGTGAGATATATGCCAAATTAAAAACTTATTTTTGTTTTTAGGTGTATATAGATTCCTTAAATTTATTTTATTATTGTTATCATAAAATCTATTTATATTTACACATCTATAATATGATCTCTACTTCATAGGTTTTGTGGTTTCATAATTTACCAAAGTTGTAATGTGTTTTTTCAAAATTTTCCATCTTTGGGAAATTTGTTATGTTATACACCAATCTTATTTTATAACATGTATATTTATCCCTATTTTTGTTTTTTATAATGAGTTGTATTATTTTTTATGATGTTATATGTTTCATTTATTTTTATTGCGTCATTGGGATTACGATTCAATGTTATCATAGTGGTAAGAGTATTTTGTTATAATCTCATTATTTATCGATACTATATATGATTATGTCTTAGAGGTTGATGTCTTTTAATTCTAATAAATTTTATAATCTTCAAGATATCATGAGACATCCATGTAATAATACTATTTTTTACATTATTTGGTACATAATATATTTGATAATTCTATTCTATGAAAATCTGACATCATTTCTCTCTTTAGTCAAAAATCATTTTTTAAAAAAAGAAGTCTTTTCAATTTTATTTCCAATTGTTTTTAAATGAAAAATTATGTTCATTTTTAAAAGAATGTGTTTGAAAAAAAAATTAATTTTTTTTTAATTATTTAAAAAGCATTATTTAAATGTTTTCACATTTTTTTACAAATAAAAATGTTTTCCAAATTTTTTATGTATTAGAATGTTCTTTTCAAAATGAAAAAGTTATATTCTGAAAAAAAAATGATTGATATTTTAAGGATATTTAAATTCATCAATTTTATCAAATTATTCTACAGACTATAATCAAATTGGGATATTTTTTTCTCATATTATCCTCATTTTAATATGGATGGATTAAAATTGTTTATTAGAGTTTTTTTATAAAATCCATTTCATTTTCATAGGTAAATTAGGATTAAATGTTATTAATATGAAACCCATTTCGTAATAATGTTTTTATTATTTTTAGGATGTATGTATTTTATTTATTACATGGAATATGAAAATTAAATGAAATGGGTGATCCTGATACAACATATATGAATGATTTACCCCCATTATAGCTCACGAGTGTTCTTGATACGGCTTATATAAAGGGTTTATCCCCATTATCGATCTTGAAAAATGACTTATCTTGATGTATATTATAAAAATTATTGATCCCCATTATAGCTCATTGGTGTTCCCATTATATATTATACAAAATGGGATCCATGCTATAGATCTCTAATGAATTGGGTTGTGATTATATTGGAAGACGACAGTATGGTTATTCTAATCAATCGTTCTTTTAAAAGGGCTTGTTGAAAATGAAACTAAAAGTTACCAAAAAGAGTATTGATTTCTTGATACTATTGTATAATGTTTATTATACTAAATATGATATCACATGGCTCATGATTGTTGATTCTGGTGACACTTAACTATTACATGTTTTCAAAATTGAAGACATATGTACGAATAGTTGTGATTACTTTTATGATTAGCTTGTGCACACCGATTATGTTGTTATACGCTTATGCACATCATTTAATCATTAAAGAAATTAAATTTCTAATTATTAAGTTTACCCTAACTTTGAATTTTATTTACCTTTTTTTATTCCTTTTAGAAATTATTTCATAATTTATGTTGATCGAGATATATCTACAAGTTATTTCATATTGATGATGATGATTTATTAATGTGTAAAAGAAAACTTCGGTTAAGTGGGTGAAATTCTCATTTAATTTCATTTTGACCTTTTATATAGGTATTTTTCCTAATTTTATAATTCTCTAAACCTAAAAGGTCCTAGATGTTTCAGGTGATAAAAGTTTTATTTATGATGGTGTAACATTTAGAGGAACAAAATGGGGTCAAAATTAATGTCATCCAAGATGTAAATGTAATGTTCATTACTATATAGTATCTAGTATTTTGGGTCCTCTACTATAAGAGTTAGTGTCAAATATTGGTTCCGATAAAGATTGAGAATACGATTTTTTTCATGTTTGTTTCTATTAATAGTTATGGATACCATCATAGGCCTATAAAATTTTGGTTGACCATATACTTATTTTCTTACACATCCCATTTTAGTGTTTTAAGTATTAAATTTTTTTAGTTATTAATGACATTCTTGAGACATTTTACAATGTTGGTGTATTTGAAATCACTTGGATAAAATTAAGTGATGTTTATGGATGAAATACATTTCATGTTTGAAAAAATGACATTATGTATGATGCGAGACAACTTATTGCATCTAGCAAGGTGGGGGGGGGGCTTGATCCCTTAACTAGGGAATGATATGGGATTTATATCTTCAAAATTACTACATGATTTCATTGTTAGAATGATATTTTTACTGTTAAAAATAAATTTTAAGGAATAAAAACTATATTATCATGTTTGAAAATATGATCAAAAACATTTAATCTCTAGGTTTCATACATAATTTGGAAAAGTATGAAATTTTTTAATCATAGTAATTTATGGAATGATTTTGTTTGAAATTTATATACTAGTATTGAATTTTTAAGAGTAGTGTATATTGTAATGGTATGTTAGTTTTTGTAATTATCTTACCATTTTCTAAGAATTACGTGTTTTTTAATGTTTAATGAATAGAGTATTATCTTGTTATCTCTTTTATAGTTCTATGGTATTTCATTTTTTACTTTATTATATTGGGCATGAAAAATTCATCTTCAATACACATATTCTAGAGAAAAATATCATATTTTTGTGTAAATTGATTAATGTGCGAAATTATACTCATCAATTAACTGTATTTTTATATTCATTTACTCAAGATGGTATGATAATTCCTCAACTCTAGGAAAATAATCCAAGAAACAAAATTTTATCCTATTACTATCATCTCTATTGATAACAATAACCATTTTCATTTTTCTATGGTTTATGGTTTTTTGATTTTATACATTCTCATGATCATTCACCTTATTGTCCTCAATGATCTTAGTCATTACATATCATTATTTGGGATTTTCATTTTTGTGTAATGAATATATCTTCACATTCGACCAATTATTTCTTATGTTCAGACCTAGTTACATGTTATTCCAAATGAACAACATAATCACTATTTAATTTTTTTCATGAAGATGTTTTAGTAACCGTTTTTATGATTTATTTTTATCACACAAGATTTCTAGAAATTCCAACATTTGATTTCATAGATAATATTTAAATTGTGATGGTGTAATTTATTAAAAGGTGACATGATCTTGCACCCTGAGATTGTAAAAAAGGAAATTATTAAGATAGTGTAAAGGAAATGAAAAAAAATCATTTTATAATTCAGTACTCACACAACTATGTTATCTTATAATAAATGTAACAATGAGTTTCTCCAATGGATTTCATTACACAAAAGTCTTAGTTTTACTGAATAATAAAAAAATATTATTTTTATTATTTACTTAGATAGTTATCTACTCAAAATTAAAGTGGTTTCAATGTATTGTATTAACCAAATTATAAAATTAGGTTTTACAAATTATTATATAATAAAATAATTTTAGAAAATGATATTATAAATTAAAATAAAATGATTTCGAAAAAAAACTTTTTTTGAAAATATTAGTTAAATGCACACAAGTGTGATTTATATCAATAAAATATACAAGTATCTATATTTTTATTATATTAATTATATATATTCAATATAAATTTTATCATTAATCATATTTTTTAAATAACAATTAAAAAAATCCAATTTTACTCTTAAAACCCATATTTTTTCTAAAAAGAAGTTTTATTACCTTTTTATAGAACACTTATTTTAAAACTAATTTTTTAAAAACATATATAATTTATAATGTGAAAAAATAGACATAATTTTTGAAATATTACTTTCAAAATTATCTTAGGCTGTATTTTTTGTATTTTTTTTAATTCTTCTTTTTTCATTAATAGTGAAAAATAAAAAATTTTAAATAAAAAATTTCTTTCATCCTAAATTATTTATAATAATAAAATATATTTTTAACTGGTTTGAATTTAGAAATTGTTAAATATTTTATAAAATAATTATATTGATTTCATTTAAACCATTGTCTTATTAAACATAGATATAAAAACTTATTAAACTTTTAAAAAATTCAATTTAAAACCCACTTTATCGACACATCTATGGTATTAATTTTAAAATAAATTATACCTTTTATTAGTGTTGAATTTAATAAAATATATTACATATTTGGAATAAGAAAATTTTATATCATGGAATAAGGTTAACTTAATTGATGAAAAAATTAACTTGTGAAAATAATTAAAATTAATTTCAAGATTATGGTCAAAATGAGAATACATAGTGGTTAATCCTAGGATATATGGTTTAAAATTTACCCAACACATATCAAAAACTAGTTTCTAGACATATTTATACACTTATGATATAAATTTTTAATTGTATGCCTTTTTTGGTAATTTTTTTATTAGTTTGATCCATATAATATGAAAAAAAAAGAAAAGGGCAAAAAATTGTTCCTTTCTTCCTTTTAATTTCAACAATGGTTTGGGGATAGGGAAAAAAGTTAAAGAGGTTCGGTCATAAATATAATTTTTGAAGATAATTGAGTAATTTTTATCACAATAATTTGTCTTTATTTTTTTAAATGATATAATTACATTAAATTCTAAATAAAATCACTCCATGTATTATTTAGTTAATAATTGAATGAAATAAATGATACTATAAACCATAAAAGTTATGTAAATAGAATCAGTTATTGTGTTGCGTTATTTTTATATAAATATTTCATGATAAATAAATTTAAACATATAATATTTTAAATCAATTATGTTATTGATATATTTTAATTAAAATTAAATTAAAAATGACAAAAATTGGCATTAATTATATTTTATAATTAATGATAATTTATTAATTAAAATTTATTTAAATAAAATAATAAATTCTATAATATTATTTTTAAATATTAATATAAATAACATATGTTATATTAATGGAAAAAAATTTATTCCATAATAAATATATTGATCCTTAAATAGTAAAAAAATCTATAAGCCCAATTGATTTTAAAGTGATGTTTTCAGGCATTATATACTCCTAGGATAACATTTTATTTTTTAAAAAATAATATTTTCATTTTCCAAATATAGATTTAATTTTAAAAACATTGGTTCAAAATTATCTGTTATGGGCCACTTTAATTTAATCATAATTGATAAGTTACATAGTTTTGAATACTAGTTACCATAATTAGTGAATCCAAAATTCAAAAAATATAGAAACATAAGAGTTGATGGAAAAAATGTTTAAAACAAGTTTTTCATTGTGTGATGGTGGTTTTTTCGACCATTTATTCCATTCCCATATTTAATTATCAATCTTGGTGAAAATTAGTGAAATATTTACCTCATAATAGTGAATAATTTTTAGTATTTTCAAGAATGCCACCCCTCTTGAACTATAAAATGGAACTCACTCTCCCCACCAATTCACACATATCAATACTTTTTTCTAATAATTAAAAATCCCAAATAACTTATAAACCTCTATCCCCTTATCATAGATGCCTTATTTTGGGAATAATGTAAACCTTTTAATGTTTTCTTACAAACCCTAGGAGGATATCTGAAGAAGGGGTAATTTTCTTCTAAAAGAATATTTATTTTTTTCCATCTCCATATACATAAAATTGTATTATATAATTATAATAAAATAAAATCATTTTCATCAATATACTAATATATTTTAGGTTATGTGTAATAACTACAACCCCGCATAGTTTTATCCTATAGGTTTTGAAATGATCGTTTTTGTGTACAAATGTTAACCACCTTGCGAACTAATGTCATTTTTTTCCATTACCACATTTAATGGGTGGTAATAATGATATAAATAATATTTATATATGATAATTTTGTTATTTATTATGTTATTATGCCTTTTAAATTATTTTATAACGCATAACTTCCTGATTTCCATTATGTGGGAATATGACAATGTCATTTGTGTGTATGATATATAACTTCCTAAAAAGGCAACTTGATTCATTCATGTTTGACAGGAAATATTTCATAGATGGTTTTAATAAAAATGAGTTATATATATTACATCTAAATTATATTAAAATTTATATATATATATATATATAATTTAATTCCCTTTTTATCAATACAATATGTAAATAAAAACAACGTATATGTATATATGACCTACCATCTCAATCAATTGTGCATTTCATTTATATCATTAATATTATGGATTACAATAATTACATACATAATGAGTGTGTATGATATTTATATCTTGGATTAAAATCTATATATTATGAAACAATTATTGAAGTAGGGGAAAATAGCATGTCAAAACATATACAAAAAACATATCGGTTATTACTTGAAACATAATAATATCATTGAATTATTTATAAACTAATAATAAGGGTTATTGAAAGTAGTATATGATTTAAAAAATAAGATTTTTCTATAATAATTTAATTAGTTTATTAATGTCATAATATTGGAGGTTAAATACTGTTAAATCAAAATAAATATTGAAGTAATGGGTTTTCTCATATAATATTTATTTCCGTACGAGATATTCCACATTTATCACATATTTTTGTTGTCTCGGGTATATAATTCACATGATTTTATTTCATTACATTTATACATAAATTTATTCATATTTACATGTTCAATTTATTATATCTCTTTCATGGGGATTATAGTTTCATTGTTACAGAATCTGCAATGGGATTTTGTTTCAATTTTTGTTCTATATATGTTGTAATTCTATAAAGCTATATTATTTTAGATTGTTAATATACTACCTATTTGAAAATTTATATCAATAATATCCTTTTTTTCATGATATTATTATTTTTATTCAATGTAATTCTTTCATGGGGATAACGATTCAAAGACAAAAAATGGAAAGAGTCTTTGGTTACAATCTCTTTCTTTATCAGTGTTGTGTACAATTTACTCCCTTGTGTTAAAATATAATAATTATCATTAATTCTCAAATAATATGGTTATTCATGATACTTCCTAGTGAATATAACAATTTTTACACTATTTAATACTTTAAATATTTGTTAGAGTGTTTTAAAGATAACCTGACTCAATTTTTCTCCTTGGTCAGAAATATGTGTCATTTAAATCTTTTAATAACATTTTCAAGGGAAAAGATTTTTTATTTTAAGATTTTTTAAATATTATTTTAAATTTTTAAAAAATATTTATTTATATGTTTTCATGCATATTTTAATGATTTTTTTCAAAATGTAATATGTTTTGAAATGATATTTCTAAACATAAAAGTGAATTTTTCTCAAAGTGAATTTAATAGTGTGTTAATGGTATTTTTCATTCTTCAATTTCAGAAACCATTGATGTTAAATATTCTAAAATTCATATATTTTTTACTCATACCATCCTCATCCATTCTCTGTATAGATTAATATTGATTAAATGATATTATTAAAAAAGTTGTTTCTTATCAATATGTCAATTATGATAAATAAAGATTGATATGTTACCCATTTCATAATAATTTTTTTTGAGCCTTTTGAAGAATTAGGTTTATTTATGGTATTATACCTGAGAATAATATGAATTGGGAGAACCCAACACATTATATATGAAGGGTGGAGCCACATTAAAGCTCATAAAAACTTGGTGAGCCTGATATAGCATATATTAAGGGATGAAGACTACTAGAGATCATGAATGCACCAGTTATAGCTTATTGGATGGCTTATCCCCATTATAATTCTCTAATTAATTTGGTAATGATTATATTGTAAGTCTTCCATGTGGACATAGTAATTAATAATGGTTTGAACCGATTTCATAAAAATGATCCTCAATGTTTCCAAAAATAGATTCAATTTATTTTTGTGGGTTTATAATATTTCTTATGATCAAGATGGATATCATACTGCTCATGATTTTGATATTCATAAACCATTATTTTTCAATTTTTTTATAATTTATGATCAAGGTAATGTTGGTAAGAGTTATTTCGTTATTCACTAATGCACTCTAATTATGTTTTGATACCCTTTTTCACATATAATGATCATTGATAACATTAAATTTTAATTCTAATGTTTATCATTACTGATCATTGGAGCTCACTATTCTTATGATTCTTTTTTCTTAGATTTTAAATAATTTTTTGAACAAGTTATATCTATAAGTGAATTTATATGGATGATAATGATGTATTAATATGAAAACGAAAAATTGGTTTATGTTGGAGAAATTATCATTTAATTCCATGTAATTTTTTTAATTATGTCTTACTTACTAATTCTCTAAACCAAAAAGTTCTTAGAGGTTGTTAGTGATCCAATTATTCCTTTTTATGTTATATGTTTTAGAGGGAAAAATTATGTATCAATTATCATAATGAAAACCATAAATGTTAAGATAATTAATGTGACCCAAGAGTTAGGAGTGTGGGCCATGGACTATTAAAATCAAACACTAATTAAATCTGGAACCTCTGTTAAAAATAATAAATATTTATTATTTAACAAATTCATGAAATATTATTCCAACACATAGTTTAATAAATATTAAATTTTGGTAGATCACATATATTTCACAGCCTAGTATTTGATAGAATATTAGGCGGGTCAAATATTTCAAAAATATTTATTTCATACATAGTTAATATAATAATTAATTATTTAATTAAAGAATATATTTATATTCATTTATTATATAAATAGTCGTTATTCAAGGACTAATAAATATTATGGATGAATAGTGGACCGTGTTTTATTTTTAATGAGAATTAAAATATACTGAATATTTTTTAATAAATAAAATTTTACTTAATTCATGAGATTATTGTATGTCAATAAATAATATTAATAATATTATTATTATTATAGTCATTGGGTTAAATATGAATTATATAAATAATAATGGGGCCTTTGAAATTATTATTTTCAAACCCTAACAGTAAATAGACCCAATTGTATTAGTTCTTTAGCAAATCCAATTCATTTGGTTATTCATAACAAGATCTACAAAGAATCCCCTTGAATCCCTAGATATATCCCCCTACATGTTTGATGAAATTAATGGATACATATCATTCATCACCACCACCATCAAGTTTATAGAGAACAAATAAAACCCTTCCTTTTTGTGATTCTTGGGGTGATACAGGGTGAATGGTGCATGTATTAGTATCTTTTGTGCTATCACTTGGAGGGTCATATGCCAATGTTCAGGGGTTTTTGTAAAATGTGTGGATCACTTCATGAGGGAATAAATTTATGATTCCTACAACTCAAATATGGTACTATTTATATATATTTTCATATCCATAATAAATGAATTCCTTATAAGGTAATTCCTTAAATTATCAAATTAATTATAAATTATACACTACTAGAAAATAAAAATATATCAATAGTTTGGAACCCTTACTATAAGACCAAAAACTATGGTTATAGTTTATAACCATCATTTAAAGAATCGTGGAAAGTATTGGTGTACAAATATGTCCAGGCCTGTATCCATGGTTTCAAATTGTGGCAGAAGCACAAGTGGTATAGGGTTCATATCCTTAGATGGAATCTGTGGATATAGTTCTACCCATTTCATAAAAAAAACACCCCCACCCTCCCCCTACATAACCTCACCCCCACTCCCCTTGCACTAGACAACCCCCTTCAAATCCCCACCCCACCCACCACTCCCCTACAGCCCCCCTTGTCCCTGTAAAGATCCCCACTCCCCCACTCCACTCCCCCTTCAAACCCCCCCGCCCCCTCCTTCTTAGATAAACCCCCTTCCTGGACAGACCCCCTGCCTTCCTGGAAAGACCCACACCCCTACTTGGATAGATCTCCCTCCATGGACAGACACCACCAACGTCCCTAGATAGACCCCTCCCCCTCTCTACATCACATAATTTTGGAATAAAAGATCATAAATTGATTCACTATAATCCATTACCACAAATTTCACAATGAATCTAGAGGTATATATTTAAAAACTAATTGAAATATAACGAAAATCATGTGTTGATATAAAAATATAGAATCATAAAAATTGATAATAAAATATAACTTACCCAAACAAAAATAGAATCCCTTAATCCTAAGATTCCATTTCACGTTCTACATGGTGTTTTGTAAACATGAAAAATTATCAGGAAAACCACCCTAATGAATGTATGGTCCAAAAATTTATCTATAAAAAAGATATGTTTTTAAATAAATTTATAAATGATGTCAAATAATCCGAACTATCTCAATGTTGCAATGTAGTTTTTGTTATAGTCATCATCACCTATTTATGGAACAAAAGAACCGAAATTGTATCACTACATTCCTTGACCATAAATATCTCCTTGAATAGGGAGGTATATAATAAAAAATGTAACATAAAAATGACTAAGTTTTACATATTGTTGAAATGAAAATTCATAGTTGTAAATAATTATAAAAAATATAAAAAAATATAAATAATAACCCATGAGAGAAGATATTCTTGGTGAAGATACTAATATATGCAGCCAATTTTTTCGTCAATGGAGAAGTAATGAAATTCGGTTACATGAATCATTTTTTTGTGAATGTAATTTATGAAAACCATTGGGTTCTGTTAATATATTTTTTGTGTCACCCTTTTATTTTTCTAAAGAATAGTCTATCACAAAATATATAATATTTATTGAGTTCTTGTATATAAATTTATATTTTCATCCTAACATAAATATAAGTTATATGAAAGTGGTCATTGGAACAATAAGGAAAGTGAATAGTCATTCATTAAACACCTTGAATAATTATGAATTTATCTGAATGAAACATAGGTTATCATTAGGAAAAGTGAAACTATTTTCATGGATATTTTCACACATCATGTATGAATTGGTATTTTGATGATCAATGAGAACCTACCCATACTTAGTGTAGTATAGAGATAGTGATTCCTTGTCTTGGAATATGTGCCAAAATGTTATCCAACTATTATTATTGAGTAATAGCGGGAAGGGATGCATTGTCTCTATGTGTGAGGAGTGATAAGACCCTATATCATTGAGATGGGAGTTTACCTATGGGTGATGAGGTATAAGAACATATATCATGGTCACCCTCATGGGAAACCCCTCCCTCTTGGAAACCCACCACCTGGACCCCCCAAACACCTCTTCCCTCCTGTACTCCTCCATCCTAGAAACCCCATCCTGGGCAACCCAACCCCTCATGGACACCCCATTTCTAGACGCACCCCCTCCTGGACAACCCCTCCCTCATGGACAACACCATAGACCCCACCTCTTAGAAACCTCCTCCTTAATTGACCCCACCGCCATCTCCTAGACACCCACTCCCACCTGTATAACCCCTCCTCCCAACTGGACACCCTCCACCCTCCTTAACACCCCATCCTGAACACCCCTACATCTAAGACAAACCACATCCCTCTTCAAATAAACCCATCCATCCCCATGGACACCCCCCCCCCCCCACAACACATACACACACATGCACCAGTTTTGTAAACCCCCACACCTCTCTCTCAAATGGACCCCCTCCACCACCTACACTAGAAACAGAGCAAAAAACAAAAGCAACAGACATGAATAAACAGTACACAACCAGACAAATAAAAAAGGAGAATCATTTCAACAATGTAATATTTAGGGTCCAAGAAGGAAAGACTATGAAATAATAGATTCATTATTCAAAATAACTAATAAATTAGAAATTGAATGAATAATTATAACTCTTAAAGGAACCCCCACCCCCCTTCAAACACTACTTTCACCCCTCCCCCTTGAACCCCACTTCTACCCTTGGCCCTACCCCTACCGTGCATATCCCCCTGCCCCTACTCTTACAGACACCCTGCCCCTACACCATGCCCCAATAGACCTAATGAACCCTCCCCACCCCACTGCACTAGACCCCACACTACACTAGAACCCCTTTCACCTGAACCCCCTTCCCATGAAGAACCCCCTTTCACCCCTTCTCCACCACTCCCCCTTGCACCCACTTCCCCACCCCTCCCCATTGCACCCCACTAGAACCCTCCCTCTCCCCTTTCCAAGAAGCCCCCTGCCACCTGCCACTATAGACCCCATGCCCCATGACCCCTCCCCCTTCCACTGCCCCTACAGACCCCCTTCACCCTCCCCCCCTGCAGACCCACAACCACCCTCCCCTTCCCCTAAAGACCCCATATACCATATACCAAATAGTTTTTCCCATATAAAATCATAGTCACATAATGAACTGTTATACTAACATGTTTTCACATATTAAATGTTTGTGTAATGATTGTTTTCATGTAATTCATAAATTATAACATGTTTCCATAATTCATTTTTTCATAACATGTTTTCGTAACATGTTTTCATAATGGGACTGAATAATTAATGTTTTCACCCCCCCCCCCACATGCCCACCTTACACACCACTATACACACGCACTCCACACCGTACACTCCCCACCTGCACACCAAATTCTCCCCCAACACATCCCCATGTTTACACAATGTAGGTTTTTATCCCCACCGTCCTATTTTACCCCCTTCACACCCCATGCCTACACCTTCTCCCTACCCTTTGAAAAAAAAACCTAGCACACAACCCTACACCTTTCCCCCTCCCCTCTCCCCTGCACAACCTTGAACACCCCATTCACCCCTTGGATCCCCCTCCCATGCCCCCTGCACACCCCCTCTACACCCCATTCACCACATGCATAACCCCCTTCACTAAATTCTTTTGGAATCATAGCACTTTTATAATAGGGGAGAAACCATACTTGTGAGTTTGGACAGAATTCATTGATGTTATTGTGAATGTATTAAATGATGTATTCATAGATTTATTAGAGAATGTGAATCAAGATATAATTGTTTATCTAATGAAAACATTAATCAAGCTATGTATTTTCCATTGATTAGTTTTATTTTCTACACATTAGGCTACACATTAGAAAATATAATGGGTTTTCTTAGTTTGAAGAAAATAAGAGATGAAATTACATAAACAAGTTATCCCATACACCTGGAACTCATAAATAGATATTTTGTTGAAAAATATAATTCTTATTAGAAAATAAATTTTTAAAACAATAAAAATATTATTGATACATGTTTTTAAAATAATAATGCAATTATATAATTCAAATTAAATATGTAGTTAGAGGGAACCAAGCCCAAATGCTTGGAGGGCTGATTTTGACGACGATAACTCAAATATTACTTTTTTCTCTTCAACACATATGAAAAATCACAAATATATAAGGACATTGATCCCCTATGTACATATTTTTATGGACAAATATTCATAAGGGTGTCATTAGATATTTGATTATACTTTTATATACCCTTTTACACAGACATATTTATGCATTTTTCATAACTTTATATAAGCCCATATATCTCCAATATATATATTCATACTACAATGACTGAATATATATAAAGGTTGAACTTATAGATGTATATGTATACCTATGAATACATGTTTAATCCTTCATCAACTGCGATTAGAATCCATCTAAATAAGATCCAAAATGCACTAAAATAATATAAAGAACCCAGTAATCATAAAATCCATAATTAAAATTGGTACACATAATACAAACATAACAAAACAAAACTGAAATATGATGTTGAACTATGTGTCTTCGATGGTGGTGGATAGAACCGACCACATCCTTAGAAACCACCTATAAAGAAAAAGTGGGAGATGAAATAAGATCTAATGACTTCTTATGTATATGTGATCAGTGATTCCATTATACATGATAAATGATACATGAATACATAAAAAACAACAAAAAAATAATATTCATATTGATATGCACATCCTAATAATTATTTGAATTATTAAAAAAAATCCATCACCCCACCAGCACCCCCGCCCACCCAGCACCCACTCTTCCACCCCCAGCACGACTCTAGCCCCCGCTCTCCCCTCCAACACCCCACCAGCATCCATTGAAGGTCTCAGAACCACTCTCTTAATAGATGGTTTTTTTGGAAAAGAAAAAAGAACATGGAGTGTACATGCATATATTTCTAACATCGTTTCTAATTAACTATATCATAACATTAACAAATGAAATCACAACTAAACATTCCATGCACAATTAAATTAAAACAATTAATGAAAAATAATATAAAAATGATTTATTAAAACAATAAATCAAATTCATACAATATATTTTATGAATAATAAGTGATGTACATACATATATTTATATTTTCCAATTTCAATAATTATGTATATATATCATAATATATATTTTATACATAGCATAATTTCTTTCATTATTTTTGTCAAATGTTTTTATTTACAAAATAGATCTACTATGGTGTCAATAGAAATATGGAATACATTATATTTAATTTATTAAACTATAGATGTATAAAATAATATATGTAATGAATATGGAAAATTATTTCCAACTTATAGTTGAACGTGGATAATTATTTCCAATAGAGAATTGTGGATATTCTGAAATAAAATTGAATGAAATTATTGATGAAATTATTTTAATATAAAATACGGTATGTAATGATTATAATGTGTTCATGTGTATACTAATTTAGATAATTGAGAAGATAATAACCTAATACATAGTTTTATCATGGATAGAAATAATAGATTGATGTAAGGATCCATTCATGAAGTAGCTAATCTATGTTAACCAGTACTTGAATATATTAGAAGAATCTGATAGTTGAAACTGAAAAGTTATTGTTTGATACTGATAGAACTGATTGTGGCAATTAACTATCAATGTTGTTGATGTGGTGGAAGATGAGAATACTATTTGATATATTTTTTATGTGGATGTTAATCAACTAAGAGTTGTGGTAATGAAACCTAGGGTCGAAGGAGATATTTCCAACTATTAAATCAAAAATTTTAGTGGAAAGTGGAATGATGATTTTCCTATAGAGACCCTATAGTAGGAATGTTGTGGGGAACGATGTTGATATGACTTGTATGGTCCTCATTATAACCATTATAATTTCTAGTGGTGTATATAATTTTTTTAGTTCCTATAAAATACGGACCAGTTGTTGGATTTTATAGCATAAACATTTAAATCCTTGTGTGTTGTGACCATTTTATTTTTTCCAAACAAGAAGTGAGGCAGAGATAATTAATTTTTTGTGTAATGAGACAAAAACATGTCATAGTAATTAATTATAACTTAAGTCATTGTAAAAGTATACAATTACATCCCCCCAAACCCACTATTCTGCCACTCAATTGTATAAAATGGTCATGACAACGTGTTCTCATACCATGATAAATCAATAGTTATATATTAGAAATTGACCAATATATTGATATTTAAAAAACATTTATTTTGAATTACCCCTACTATAGTGGTATGTGATATATAAAACATGTGGGGGATTTCCTAAAAATTTATATTATGGTATGATATATCTGTCCCTTGCTACTAATGTAAAATTAAAATGGTGGATCTATCCTAAAAATATTTGAATTAAGGCTATAAGGAATTGGTATTTGAATATAATACCAGTAAAGGTATATGTTCAAAACAATTTTGTTCGGATTGAAGATATCTATGGTATATTTGACCAGAAATTTCATAATTAAAAAGAGTTAAAAACTGTGATTATATGTTATAAAAATATATTTCAAATGAAATAATAATCAAGAGATATATAATGTTAAAATATATCTTAGATATAATGATTTACTCAAAGTAAATAAAAAATGAAAAGAGATACCTGAAAGTGGATTCTGATAATAAAAAATATAAGACACAAAGATCATTAAAAATAAACCATAAAATAATAGTTTGAAATTGAATTTTTGTAATGAGATATTTTTAGTGTTTCATATATTTTTCTCAATTGAGAAAATGTGTTTCACCACCTAAATAGGGTGAAAAAATTACTTCACACCCTGAATCATGTCCTGAAATTGGGTTTCACTCCATGAATCATGCCATGAACTTCTCTATAAAGTCTCTAAATATTTCTAGACCACCTAAACAAGCACATCGGTCTCATTCATGAGATAATTATATATTGAAAAAGAATAATAGTTCTCCAACCAACATAAACACAAATTCCGTAATGAAATTTTGTTCTCAAAAGATCCAATATAATTTAGGATTTATGCTATAAACATGTCCTATGTGATCTGAAATGTATTATCATTCTATCCAGTACTTAGGAATGATGAATTAACTGAATTTTAAAACTCTTACGGGTCATGGTTATTCTATCACTTCACCCAAACTATCACCATTACTTAAAACATCATAAACATGTGCACCAAATTACCAAACATATTTTTCAACCCCACTATAATACACCACGTGCATTGGAATTCATGAATTTAAAAAGATCCAATACATTACCACTATGTTTTATGTTATAGTTTATCTTATTTGAACCAATTATTTTACTCCAAAGATTATTTATAGCACATTTATTTTCTATATAATTTGTGTTGATAGGATTCCATATTGCACCAAATTCATATTGACCAAGCTCTCCTACAATTCTATTTCTTTATATTTAGAGTTGGTCATACCACATGAATGTTATAACGAATATAGTGGTTTTATAAAACCCAAATTTATTAACTCCACCCATGAAATTCCTCATCCAAAACATGTAATTTTTTTTATTCTATATCATATATCTAACTAAAATATTTTTATATATGTGACGTCCCAAAACTCTAACCACATTTGGGTTGGAATCCTTAACACATCGCTTACAAACAAGGAATCTCATATCATTACACTAAAATTTCATAGAAACATTTTCCTCTAATCCCATAAAAAACCAACAATCACAATCCCATGGTAGATAAAATATAATGATCCCTAGGCCAAACCATGAAATTCATGCACTTCATAAATCAATCAGTTCCCTATTGGATATATACATATAACTCAAAATATTGTATCTATATATCGTCATTATAAAATTATACCACCCTAAATTTTTATCTATTATCATGATGTCACATCATATGCCATGTAACATTCCCAAATCAATCTCCCTATACTAGATATTTTTTTAAAAAAAATTCAACATGTATCACATGATATACATGACAACCACTTAAATTAAAATGGCATGCTTATCTCTACAGGTCTAATCATAGGTTTCACCAACACACATACCGAATATGTTATAAAAATACACTCACTTAGTACATGTAAAAGGATTAAATTTTTTAAGATTTCTAAATGGTTTTCAATAGGTATCATTACCAATCAAGAAATCCCAACAATCATACATGCAAGTTTTGTTATTCAACAGTACCTTAAATGACCATCGTGATTATTTTACAACTAATAATGATCACTTTCAACTAAAAACATAGATGAACATACTCCCTGAATATAAACTCATATATGTTGGGAGTAGTGTGAATTCATTTGTGATGATGAAATATAATCACATATGAAATAGAATGTTTTCATGAAAGAGACTCTCATGAAGAAGTGGTTTTAGAACATGAAAAGGGTTATGTTTTTTATAAATAACCAATATTTAAAGAGGTAACTGAATAGGTACAAAGGATATTATTGATGAATATACAACGATATACAAACACTTTAATTTAATCAAATTCGAATTTATGAAAAGGGATTACATGAACTATTATGTTGTGAATGTTACAGATAAAAACCACTACGTTATCTAAATATATTGTTTATGTGGCCCCTTTTTATGTGAAGAATAGTATATCACAAAATTACTATAAATTATTGATTTATTGTAAATAAATTCATATATTACTATAAACATAAATATATGTTATCATAAAGTGGTTATTAGGTATTCCTACTATGTGAAAAATGATGAAATTGAATGGGTACTCATTGAAGACCTTGAAAAATTATGAATTTGTAAGGAACATATAATATCATTAAAGATAGTGAAACTATTTTCATTTAGGATTTCACATTTCATATGTGAAAGTGTATTTTGAATATCAATGTGTACCAACACATACTCATTTCAGTGCAGATATAGTGAATCCATGACATGGAATGTATATCAATGTGTTATCCCACTATTATTATTGAGTAAAAGGGAGGGAGGATGGTGTGTACCTATGGGTTACGATTGATATGACTATATATCATAGATTGGAAAGTAAAACTAGAGAGGTAGTGAACTTTCTAGGAATCATTGTAAGGGGAGTGACCCTTGGATTGTAGTTCCCAAACAAAAACCCACTCTATATCAATCAGTTTAGCAGAATTTGAAACATGGGTATAATTTTGTTATATGTCATTGATTAAACTAGTACAGGTGGAAAAATTAAAGTATTTATGTCTTCTACTCATGATTTAATTACATTCTATAATAAATAAATAACTATGTATAGGTTCAGTATTAAATTAACGAAATGGATTAAAGTAAATGTAACTCAAGTAACAATAGGAACACCATTAAAATAATAACATAACAATGTTCTTATTAATAGTTCGATTATTATAATTTAGGATAATGATAGTTTAAGGACTATGTGGTGAAATTGGAACAAGTATCACACTCTGATTCACGCCACCTCCGACCCCCATAGGGTATATATCACAAAAGACACTTGTGGGCTTAACAGAGATCAAACATGAGGCTCTCCCATAAGAAAACTAGGGTGTTAATACAACCCAACAAAAATTTTAATATGTTCTTAAAATGGAAACAATGAACATCTCTCCTGTTTCTAATATATCACAACAACCTTGCACCCATATCAAGGGAATACCATGTTTCCTATAAACCCTTACAAAATAGAATCTCAATCAACATCCCAATAAATTCTCACCGATCATTCACACAAGGGTACATGCCTCTCATAGTTACTACACATCCATGCATCATTGTCAAATAATAGTTAACAAATAAGAAAACCATAAATATAAGGGAATTTCAGACAAAATAAAACATTAAAAAAAGGATCATAACCCTTACAATGTCATGTGGAAAAAATTAGTACTATAACTTGTCCCACAAGATTTTATTGATATCCAATTCAAACCCCTATTTATAAATCATATGAAAAAGAAAGTATGTTTCCAATTTATTCATATTATCCCTTAGGCCTAAACCCATTGATATCGTCTTGATGAACCCCTCCTTTATTTTGAAAACCCATTTCAAAATCATTTAATTTAGACACAATTTTCCCTTAATATGTAAATTTAAACTAAAATCCCTTTTTAAAAAAATTAATAAATAATTAAAATATACCATTCAAAATTTAACTCACACTACCAAAACAAAACATATGATTGAAAACTAGATCATTTTAAACCATGTTGCCACCAACAAACCATTTACAACATTATATATTCCTTGTTGACTATTATGTCATTGAAATACCATCCTACATTATAAGAAATATCATACATGTTCAATCCACATTCCAAGGATAATATTATTGGTTAGAAAAATATAACATACTTAATATGATCAAGAGAATTAGTAATTAAAGGACACATACCTCAATCGATAATCCATAAATCGATCTCAAACTTGTTCCAACCACCAATGATCCTTCTGTCAATTGTATCATCCATGAATAAAAATGAATAAAATAGTAAAAATATTTAAAATTTGAACTAAAATAAGTATAATTGTTTCTCAACTCACCACCTAATATAACTAAACTCATGAAAAATACAATTGTAAAGAGTTTCGTTCAGAGGTGTGTTAGTGGGAAGGTGGGGTGGCTGAGTTGGATAGTTATTATGGGTGTAGAGTTGCAGAGAGGTCGTGAGGGTAGAAGAGGGCTGCCACTGAGAGGCCATCGCTGAGAGGAGATGTTTCTGTAGGGAGAGGAGGTCTTGAGAGTGGAGGAGGGCTGCCAAGAGGAGTGGCGCCATGGAGAAGAGAAGTGAGTGTAGAGGATGTCCGCCTCGTAGAGGTCGTCGATGAGAGGAGAGGTCGCTACCGAGAGAGGAGGTGACGACAGTGGAGAAGGGCCACTGAGAGGAGTGGTCGTAAGGGTAAGGTTGGGGGTCATGTGGGTAATGGGTTCGGATCAGGGAGATAGTAGAGCCACACATGATGTATTTAACCATATATCCACATTTTTAATTAAAATCTTTGCTATAAAACAAGTTGTAACCATGGATCAAAAAACTCTGGATAAAGATATGTGGATATATATTATTTTTCTAGTAGTGACATTTGATTATCATATTCTTATTTATGGTGATTTTTATATTATATATATTCATTGATTCAATTTTATTTATGATTATATTTATCATCATGTATTTAATTGAATAATAATCGATAATGGAGAAATTATGAGTTTCTCATTCCCTATATGTTGTTTCTGTTGTGCCATGAACCAATAGTTATGTTCCTCATTTTTTCACCTTTAATATCTAATCATTTTGTAATTAATTATCTAGATATATTTGGTTCTCCAATAATCATGACAAATATCAATAACACCCATAATGAACTCTAATTATAATGTATCATTTATCGAAAAAAAATTAGGGTTTCATTTTTGTCATAAATCTATTTAAAAACTCTATTGAACACATAATCAAAACACTATCAATTTTCATATATTTTGAATAAGAAATATAAACTTTTGATACTCATAAAAATAAAAATTTTCAAGTAGTATTAGGAATCATATATACATTAAAAAATCATTGTTATGATTTATAGTAAGATTTGCAATGAGTAACATCTCCATGGGAGGGAAAAAATGTTCATGTTGTTCAGAATAAAAAAATATTTTTTTAATTTTCATAGATAAAGTAGAAGACAACATGATGGGAAAACATTGAAAAGATTCCATTTTTGGAATTTTTAAAGAATGTAAAATATAATAAAAATGAAATTAATAAACCACACAATACCATACAAATGAAATTCTAAATTTTTTTAGAACATGTATATAGAAGAGATAGAATTTAAGGAATTTAATATATGGTTTAATTGGAAAATCTATTACATTAACTATCTCTTTTATTCATATGTTCTCTAACTAATTAATAATGAAATTATATTAGTTATGTAGATCATTAATAAATTTTCCATCTGAATTTCATTTTAATTATTTTTTTTTCATTTACTGAGTTTTTTTATTTAGTTACAAAATTGGTTTTCCACGTTTTTTGGGTTATTGGGTTTATAACATCAATATAACATCATTTCACTGACCATTTTCAAATTGGTTGTTGATTTATCATAGAAAAAAATTAATCATAGATATATAATTTTTTATATTAAATAAAACTTTAGATCCTATCATAAAATTGGGATGTAGAAACAGAATGATACTGATTTGTGGAGGTCGTAGTCCATACATACCCAAAAGCAACATTATAATTTTATAATTATTAAATGGTTAATAAGGAAATAAATATTTTATCATTATGAAATAATATGTTTTTTAGATATATCATACATATATATATATATTTAATCCATCATAATAATTATCCTTGTGAGATTATGATGAAAAATGAACCACATTTATCAATGAAGATGGTAGTCCACGCGTTCGCTAAATGTATATATTCCTTTTATATAGAATCTGAGTAGAGAATAAAAAGGGATGTAAAATAATAATAATATCATTTTAGTATAATAAATATTATGATGAAATCATATCAGTATGTAAATATAATATTTGAAGGAGATGGAAGTATAAATGAACTTGTAAACACTCAATTAACTATTATACATCTTTAATAAATCATCCTTTGGCTTACACCATATTAATTATTGGATTTGTAACATAGTGAGACTAGTACTTGAAGGAAGTTGGGGGTTGGGGTTAAGAATTTATTTTTTATGATAATTTTTATGATAAATTATTAAATTTGTTTTAATAATAGTTGATAAGTGGTGTCGTTTTATAATTTAGTTGATTGGTACCCTTGTAAATTTTCAAAAAATATTATTATATTACCTCAAAAACATTGTAAAATATAACTTAAATAATAAAAATTACAATATAATGTGATAAGGGTCAAAATTATATATTCTAATAATATTTACGATATGTTTTCTTTTACAATAATAATTAGTTTAATCGTTAATTAACAAGTTATACCCTTTTTGTGGAACAAACTTTTTACCATTATTACTAGTCATTATCACAAAAATTGAAATTTTCTATATTTATAAATTTTAAAATAATTAATTAAAATATTAAATCCATTTTTAATTATTTAATTTTTATGGTTTTAAGAAATTAAATTTACTATAAGAATGAAAAATGCAACGAAAACCAGTTATAAAAATCATTTTCTTAGGAAAAATTTTAATTTATACTGAAATAAAATATAATTATTTTCATTAGAAAACCCAATGGGGATTGATTCATGACTTACCAAATCATAGAAAAAATAGGGCATGGGCGGTTAATAATAATCAATATTCATATCAAACATGGGAGGATTTTTCTAAATGTACTTTTGTGCACACACTTGACTATCTCAATGAGGAGGGGGAAGAGAAAAAATACTAAAAACATGAAATATGTAGATTGTAAGAATGAATATGAAAAATATATAGGGTGTGAAATAGTATGATACTGATAATATAAATATAAGGGTGAAAATAAATGACCATCAAGAATGATGTACTAAACTATCAAAACTGGAAACTGAAAGTGTTGAGAAAACCCACTGGCTAATCTCCAAGCTTCAACCATTGTATGTCATCCAATGCACCATGAATAATTAAGATATTCTGTAGAAGCCTCCAAACTATCTATATTTTTAATAAGACACAACATATGTGGTAAATTCCCAAAAATGGGTGTGTATAAGCCTACCCAGTTAGAGACCTTAAAAGATGAAGGTCGAGACGTAAGAGATACCATAGGGGTATATACACTGTCCTAATCTAAAAAAAAGTAATAGAGTACAACTCCAACTATAAGAATACATATATGAATATTATCAAACCAAATAAGCCCAAATGAGAGATAAATGGATATCCATATCACAACCAAACCCATGAAAATGTTTTCCACTTATTCTAGATGTCCACCATTGATGCCCCACATCTCATTCATTTTTCTGAAGAAACATCCACATCTAGCCACATCTGGCCACTATTACACACATCTTAGGGGTACAATATATAGGTAAGGTACCCATTATCTACTACATAATGATGGTTCCACTTATGGGATATCTATAGAAACTATACCTCATCCCAAAATAAGGTTTCTACTCTTGTAATTGACCGATTTACAATGCCTAGCCCAACTATAGGCTTCCACTCTAATAGTCGGTAGTGGATACATTCACTATGCTAATAAAAGGGAGTCACTATTGTAGTCATGGGTGAATTCCTTAAAAAAGAGGTTTCGACATAGATATCATATAGATGACTCATTCCCTTCCTTATAAGAGCATGCCACTATTTTATTTGAGGACCCATACCTCGAATCTCATGTAAGGTTCCACTCAGTGGATAGGTAGAGGACCCATTACCAATCCCATAATAATGGTACCACATTTAATGTATATAGAATATCCATACCATGTCCCATATGGGGGTGACACTCTATATATAGGTATAGGATATGTGCCCCTCCTAGCTAGAGGGTGCTACACTAATCCCTTTGTAATCCTAATTGATTAATTTCATTATGGATCATTAATTAAAAAACAATCCAACTCTGAAAATATCACATCATAACTAAAAATTCACTATGGAGGCCCTCATCATATTTATGTGTAGAAAATAGGACAGGTTGTGCATGAACTAAAATTTTACTCCAAACAATGGAGATACGAGAGGACAAAGTTTCCACAAAAATGAAAAGAGGGGTACACGCTGTCTAATGTATCTCAAATGACATATGATCTCACACAATAAATTATTAGTGTCCATATAAGAACACGTCTCTCTTGTCTATTTTTCAATCATAAATTTTTGGTGGAATACACAACATTCTTCACCCACACAGGGTTCTTCACCTTCTCCACATACATTTCCATGTACGTTGACCATGGAAATGAACTTCGGTACACTACATGTTACTAGCCATTAATTTTCTTGTGTACTTATATTGCACATATCGGGCCACATGCACGAGGGTCACAGAGTGTGTGGGTTTCCTAGACGGTGTGTTATAATTTTCTCACCCAAACCATTAACTTCCAGAGCCATGGTGTCACACTGAGTTTGTTTATCAATATACACACCATGTAGTAAGGATTGTTTTATAAAGATAGATATATTCCATGGATTATATATATATACATTATATCTCATTAATTCCACACAAAATGATGTATCTTAATTTGTTTGATGATTCCATCCATATGGTGGACATAAATTGGATATTGATTCATCCTTCACGAGCCAACATGTATTATACACCTCAAAAGATTCCAAATTCATCATCACCCTCTCCATTTCATCTTACATTTTATAAAATAAAAAAAAATTCTTAGAAGCCTCTATATCCATCCCTGATTTGATTTTTCACTATTTTCATGTTAATCTGTAGTGAATCTAGGGGTTCGATCATGTTCTGTGTAATGACCCGAAATTTTGAATAAATCTTGTTTCCTAATTTTGTGTGTTATTTTATTTTTTATACTCTACAAAACGGTTTCATTTGATAACATTAGTATAACTAAAATGAGACCATTGGGTTTCGAATGTTATATGACCATTAGACAATGTGACCATTGGAAACTAAATGTTGCGATTATTTTCTCTAAATACTAGTGATAATGGTTAATTAATTTAGAAAGAATATTTTATGGCCTCATCTAGTAGTCTCGAGCCAAACCAAGCCCATATAACAGAACTTGGGAAGGAGGTAGAACCATGTGGCTTTTCATTGGACCAAACCCATACCGAACTTCATCGTGTGAATCTGGAATAGAATCTCCTTCGTGAGAGGTTCAAGATGATAGAAATCACTACTCGAGCAATGTTGGTCGAGCCGCCCCAAGATTCTATCAGCCTAGCACACCTTACTCTTAAGTCCTATGTTGGTCTTATAAGGGGTTATGTAACGGTACTGTAACAGCCTTGTGTGATCCTTTGATTTAAATTAAAATTTAGATTTTTTCTTATGGTGATGTTTATGAATTTTCAAATGTCCGGATAAATATAGTATGTATATTATTGATGAATTTTTGCAAAAAGAATATTTTAAAATATTTAGGTAAATCTTAAATAATTAAAAATGTGTAATGATTTTTAAAATATGGTCTTCTACAATTATGTTCAGTATGAAATTTAGAGTCTAATAAGATTAACATGATTTTTTATGAATAGTAAATTATGAATAGTTATTTCACGCTTACGATTAGTAATGTGACCAAATGGATTAATAATCTCAGTTAATGAATGTATTAATATAATCTATGCATCTTCACTAAGTAATGTGATACAATAAAATAGGTAAATAATTGTTTCAGAAATTATTAGGCAAGTACCAGTTTTTCTTGGGTAAATAGTGTTTTTTAATTAAAAATTAAATTAAAAATATTTAGAAAAATATTTTTATAAAATAGAGTTCATTTTTGAACTCAGAGCATCGATATTATGTTAAGGTAATTTTTGGGGATTTTTCTGAAAAAAAATGAATTTTCGGTGAAAAGTGTATTTATTTAAAAATTAAATTAAAAATAGTTATAAAATTATTTTTATTTAATTTATTTCATTTTTTAAATCAGATCATCGATATTGGGTTATGTTTAAATTTTAGGATTTTTCTGAGAAAGATGAATTTTCGGTGAATAGTGAAAATACAGTTTTTAAGTTACGGGTGTTTAATGACATCATTAAATGATGTATTAAGTATGTAATCAATATGGTCGACTGATGAATAGTAATATAAGGTATGAGGTGTCCCAAGTGGCCAATACCATGGGCATATAACATGGGAAAGCCCATGGTTTTTCCAATACAACCAATGAGATGTCCCTTGGCCATTAATGCCTTGCCCCCTCACATTCCCTATAAATACCAAGCCATTATCTAATCCATTCGAATCCAATATCATATAAAACTAATTTATGGTCTCATTTCCTCCCATGTATTCCTACCAAGGTTCCACCATTCCCTCAAGTTCCCATCCTTTGAGTTTTAAGTGTTACGTTTTAAGGTAAAGGATCCCACCTCACTCTTTCTTTCCAAGTACTCTGTTTTATGTCACATGTTTTATGATCCATGTTATTATGTTGGATTATGTTAATTTTTATTCATACTACATTCCTTTCCTTGTTTATATTATGAGAGATCCCCTCTTTCTCTCATTATTTCATTTTAAGATTGTTTAAGTGGGGCCGTTAGGCTGCCAAATTTTTAAAGGATTCTTTCACCATTCTCATTTTCAAGTTCTATTTTCATGTCAAGTCTTTCATGATCCTTTTTATTATTTTGTGGTATGATCTCTATATACTCATAATTATTTTTTATTTTCATATTATTAGATACCCTATATGATCTTGTCAATTCTCTTTTTGATGTTTTAAGTGACATCGTTAGGCTGGCGAATTTTCATTAGAGAAATCTTATTTGTGTCTTCCTTCAATTTTATCCATTTCATATGGTATGTCTTTTAAATTTCATTAACAGGTTATTATATCCTTTATATACTGACCGTATACTGTTTTATGGATCATTTATTAGTGGGTGACCCATGTCCCTTCTCTTTTCAATGTTTTCTAAAACCGCATAATAAAGACTTTATGCTGTAGAATTTTTGTCTCAAAATGTCTCTCTCTTTTTCTAAAATTATATTATTTTTTTAAGTGAATACTCAAATATATTTCATCTATATAGGTATTCATATATTTATAAAAATTTTCTATTTTAAATTCTGGTATTTAAATACTTGATACCCGCTTTCCTTTTCCGTGGATTTAAAATGACATAAGGATCATGTCTTAAAAGCAGTTTTTAAAATGTTGTGATTATGAAATGAAACCCATTTCTTTTATTCTATATAGGTTATTTATCAAATTTTTGATGATGATATATGTGTCTCACAAGATGATAAAGACAAATTTTACGGGTTCTCCAGGGTAGTGCTGCAATGCATTGGGTAATGATGTAACCACTAGAGATTACAATTTTAACGGTACCTTGGCGAATAACCTTGGTAATTTCGAATGAGACCTTCAGGATGGACCTTGGTGATATGTTCATGATTTTATAAGTTAAATGTTGTATCCATATAATAATGTTATGAAACATGTTCTTTCCATTATTATATGCCTCATGATCTCTTTCTCATTCCTTAAAGCTATTTATCATGACTTTGTTGATAAATCTCAAGTTCACATGTTAAATTTTTCCCCTTGTTTCCCTTACTGGCCTTCTTCTCACACATTCTTTTGATGTATATCCCCAGTTTATGAGATTCATTAATGAACCTAGGGTGATCATAAGGATAATCCTTTCAAGTGTTTAAGAATAATTTTTTATGTTTTCATGTGTTATGTTCCTAGTTTCCAGGACACTGAACCATAATGATCCTCAGTTTTATATAATGTAATGATAGTTTATGTGATAAAAATGTGGGATAAAATAGTTGGTATCAAAGGATGGTTTAGTTATATGTGTTAATTAGTATATGAAAACTTTAGAAATAACCCTATAGAAAAGTTTAAATATAGGAAATCTTCCTGGTATTTTGGTGAGTATTGAGTAAGTGGGTTCCAAACAAATAAATCCCTATCTGGATACGAACAAGTAGATGTGGCTCTGGGAAATTTGTTCTTAGGATTTAAAACTCTGACAATGTGTTTCAGGATTGACCTGGGGTAACCGGGTGCATAACAACGTTCCTTGCTGCACTCTTTCTTTGACACTCATGAAGGATATGCATTGTTAATTTATAATCTTAGTATGAAACATTGTTAAAGGAACAATGATAAAATAAAATAATGATTCAAATAAGAATATATTATCATGGATATCCAAGATTGGAACCTAGGGGAACACAATTTATGATATACTTTTCTTATACAAGTTTATCCTTCTATGCTTTAAGTTCCCTTTTCATGATTATTGGCTATGTATTTAAGCCCCATAGTTATATTTTTTTCATAGTTAATGGAGGGAAATGGAAGAACATGTCCCACCAACCAATGTGATAGGAAATGTGATGATTTCCCTATTAATATGACATAGATGTTTAGATATCATGTTGAACATATTGTGATTATGCCAAAACAGCTATTAAAAATCACAACCAATAATTTGTACCTAGTTGAATGCTCAAATTTATCAAGGAAGAAGAATACGAAGTCTCAAGGATGTTCATCAGATAAAGCTGATAAGGGAAAGAAGACCCAATTTCCTTTGTGTAAAAATTGTTGAAAGGGTTACAAAGGAGATAGTCACAAGGGAACTGAGATATTTTTTAAGTGTGAGGTGATAGGGTATAAAGTAACCAATTGTATTAATAATGGATATTGTGATGAATAGATATATGATTCGATCTAATGTACCTTATACTTTTCAATCTCATTAATGTGGAGAGGTTGGACATTATCAAAGGAAATTCTCACTTAGAATGGATGAGAAGTATTATGAACATCAACAATCTTCACGAAAAATGGAAAAATGCAAGTCCTGTGCTGAGACGGATCATAATGACTAAAGTACATGCAACTTATTAGCAATAATTGCCTATGTCATGTTGTATTTTAGTTCATTCTCTATGAGCATATCTTTAATGTTTTCAAAGTAAATCGAGCCACTACCTAAGATGGTTTTATATCATTAAGGAAAACATCTATTGTTATGTATCACATGTAGATCTTGTGAAGCTGTTTTTGAAAAAAATGATTAGGGAATTAAAGGATGATTATTATTTTGGAAGACGTTCACTATTTTGGGAACCCTATATGATCGAGGTAAATAGATTACTACAGTATTTTATTTGATGAGTAAAGGTTGACTTATATTTTGATGAATCGTCAAATTTAAGGTGAACTTATATTAATTTATGTTTCTTATGGAAATGATTAACCTATCTTGGGGAAAATATGTTTAGGTCAGTTACTTATGTTATAGGATTTTAGGAGCGGTTTATGTTGTTTGGAGATGAATGATAAAGTTTATGTTGGAAGAGTACGTTATCAGATCCATCTTACATTTGGGTTTCAATCTTAGTTTGGTTTATTTTGTGGAATTTTACGGAAAGATATTTATGGAATGGTCTATGATGAACTTTGGGTAGTACCGTGGAATTTTGAAGATTTAAAGTAGTTTCCCTTCTTATGGGGTTCTTTATTTTGAATAGTTGTTTTATCTTACCCTTTCTGTTTTTGGGATAATGTTTAAAGATTGATGAAATAGATAGTTAATCTTTTGTGGATTATGTGATTCTCTAAAATATGATTATTGTGCTTTTGATGAGACCAAGTGTTTTTTAATGCTCATCGTTTGGAGAGAAGATCAGTTTTGGTAGAAACATATTAAAGAATGAAACTCTACTTGAAGGTAAATATATTTCCTTATGTTTTATACTATTTAGTAAATATATTCCTCAAAATTATTAAAAGGAATGTAAAACAAAAAATTTGCTGGTTGACGTTTCCTACTGGGTAATCAAAGACCATTTACAAATATCATAAGTTTGTGATTTTCATGTGGTTAACTGTCTATTAATCATGTTTTCTATCACTCTCCATCAGAACTTCACTCTTTGTTTCCTCTTCCACATCCATGATTTCTTACATGGAATCCTAGTATGGGTTAACTCGGTTGACCTTTGTACTTCCCTTTCTTTATATTAAAGTAATATTTTTACTGACTCTTTTTCCAATGTGGGACTTTTAATGAAATTTCCAAGCCAAATTTTTTCAACTTGCGGGGACGCAATTTTTTAAGGGGGGAAGATTGTAACGACCCGAAATATGGAATAAATCTTGTTTCCTAATTTTTTGTGTTATTTTATTTTTTATACCCAACAAAACTGTTTCATTTGATAACATGAGTATAATTAAAATGAGACCATTAACTTACGAATGTTATAGAACCATTAGTCAATATGACAATTGGAAACTAAATGTGGCGATTATTGTCTTTAAATACTAGTGATCATAGTTAATTAATATAGAATGAAGAATTGATGGCCTCATCCAGTAGTCTCGGGCCAATCAAAGCCCATCTAACAGAACATTGGACGGAGATAGCACCACTGGGATTTTCTCTGGTCCAAAACCATACCGAACTTCATCGTGTGAAGCTGGAACGGAATCGCCATCACGAGAAGTTCAAGCTGATAGAAATCACTACTCGGGGAATGTTGGTCGAGTCGCCCCACGATTCTATCACCCTATCACACCTTACTATTAGGTCATATGCTGGTGTTATAATGGGTTATGTAACGAGACAGTAACTTTCATGTGCAATCCTTTGATTACAATAAAAACAGGGATTTCTTCTTATGGTGAAGCTTGTGAATTTTCAAATGTCTTGATAAATATTGTATGCATATTTTTGATGAATTTTTGGAAAAAAGATATTTTAAAATATTTATGTAAACCTTATATAATTATAATTGTGTAATAATTTTCATAAAATGGTCCTCTACAATTATATTCAGTAAGAAATTTATAGTCTACAAATATCAACATGATTTTTGATGAATAGTCAATTATGAAGAGTGATTTTATGATTAGGATTTGTAATGTGGCCAAATGGATTAGTAATCTCACTTAAAGAAAGTATTAATATAATCTAGGCACCTTGATTAACTAATGCGATTCAATAAAATAGGTAAATAACTGTTTTAGAAATTATTACTCAAGTATCAGTTTTTTTGGGTGAATAGTGGTTTTTAATTAAAAATAAAATTAAAAATATTTATAAAAATATTTTAAAAAATTGGAGTGCATTTTTGAACTCAGAGCATCGATATTATGTTAAGGTAATTTTTGGGATTTTTCTGAAAAAAATGAATTTTCAGTAAATAGTGAATTTATTTAAAAATTAAATTATAAATATTTAGAAAACTATTTTTATAAAATAGATTTCATTTTTAAAATCAGAGCATCGATATTTGGTTAAGGTGAAATTTTGGAATTTTTCTGAGAAAGTTGAATTTTTGGTGGATAGTGAAAATACAGTTTTTAAGTTACGGGTGTTTAATGACATCATTAAATGATATAATAAGTATGTAATCATTATGGTCGAATTATGAATAGTAAGACAAGGTATTATTTTTCCCAAGTGGCCAATACCATGGGAAATACCATGGGCATGCCCATGGTTTTTCCAATACCACCATTGAGGTGTCCCTTGGCCATTAATGCCTTGTCCCCTCACTATCCCTATAAATACCTATCCATTATCTCATCTTTTAGACTCCAAAATCACCCTCAACTAATTTTTCGTATCCCGACCTCCCAAGGAGTCCTCAAAAGGTGCCCCCAAGCCCTCAAGGTCCCAAACATTGAGTATTAAGAGTTACGTTATAAGGTAAGGGATCCTACCACTCTCTTCCTTTCCAAGTACTTTATTTTATGTCAACTCAATTATGATCCATGTTCTTATGTTGGAGTATGTTCTTTTTTTATTAATCCTACTGTACTTTTCATGTTCATATGATGAGAGACCCCCTATTTCTCTCATCAATTTATTTTAAGAATGTTTAAGTGGCACTGTTAGGCTGCTGAATTTTTAAGGGATTCTTTCACCATTCTCATTTTCATGTTCTATTTTCATGTCATGTCTTTCAAGTTCATTCTTATTATGTTGGGGTACGATATCTATATCAATCATACTGATCTATTATATTCATATTATAACAGACCCTATTTGATCTCGTCAATTCAATTTTTGATGCTTTAAGTGACGCTGTTAGGCTGCCGAATTTTCATAAGAGATATCGTATTTTTGTCTTCCTTCCATGTTTTTCATTTCATATGGTATGTATTTCAAATTTCATTACCATGTTCTTATATACATTATATTCTATCCCTATACTGTTTTATGGATCATTTATGAGTGGGTGACCCATGTACTCTCTCTTTTCAATATTTTCTAATACCCTGTAACATAGTTGTCATGTTGCAGCATTTTTGTCTCAAAATATCTCTATCTTTTTCTAAAATTCTTTTATTTTATTAAGTTAACACTCAAAGAACATTCTTATATAGGGGCATTAAAATATGTATCAAAATTTTCTGTTTTAAATCCTGTTATTTACATACTTGAGACCCTCGTTCCTTTTCCGTGGGTTTAAAATGACATAAAGATCATGTCTTAAAAGATGTTTTTTAAACGTTATGATTATGAAATGAAACCCATTTATTTTATGCTATATGTGTAATTTATGAAATGTTTAATAATGATATATTTGGATCACATGATGATAAAGAAAAATTTAAGGCTGCACCCTGATAGCACTCCAATGCATTGGGTAATGTTGTAACCACTAGAGATTACAATTTTAATGATACCTTGGCGAATAACATTGGTAATTTCAAATGAAACCTTGGGGATGGACCTTGATGATATGTTCATGATTGTCTAAGTTAAATGTTGTATCCATATATTAAAGTTATTAATCATGTTAGTTCCATTATGATATTCCCCATGATCTCTTTCTCATTTCATAAATCAATTTATCATGACTTTATTAATGTATGTCAAGTTCCAATGATAAATGTTTCCCCTTGTTTCCCTTACTGGGCCTTCTGCTCACCCTATTTTTTGATGTATGTCCCTAGGTTACGAGATGCAGTAATGAACCTAGGATGAACATAAGGAGAATCCTTTCAAGTGTTTACGAAGAATGTTTTATGTTTTTATGTGTTAAGTTCATCGTTTCAAAGACACTAAACCTTAAAGATCCTTGATTTTTTATAATGTAATGAATGGTTATGTGATAAAAAGCCGGGATGCTTTATTCAGTCCCACCCTACAATGTTCAATGCTGACCTCATGGTCCAATGATGACTAACACAATGAATAAAGAGACAAATACACAATTAATAGAGGTAAAATGACTTTTTTCATGCATTCTGGGCCAATGAACCTGGTCATGGGTATTTGTGGTGACAATTTATTAAATAATCATTTAAATATGTTCATGAGTGTATAAAAAGTCTAGAAATTAAAATATATCAACTAATGCTATGATAATGATCAATAAATTAAATCAATAAGGTAATTATCCATGAATTTATTAGTCCAACCTAATTTTTGATCATACTTCTTCATATAATTTTCATGATAATGAATGATAGGTGTCATTATTTTTTTAACATCCTCTCTCTAGAGTATTGCCTTCATTAGATTCTGATTCTCCCAAAATTGAGAGGAAGAACTTCTTTCAATTAAACCCAGTTTTATTTAGATAACATAGTTGCAAACCTATAATGGAATTTAAATAGAATAAGTATAATTTGGTTAAATAAATTAATTTAAAAAATTATTTATTTATTTATCTCAACTCACATTCTCATGAAATATTTTATCCATGCTCCCTATACTTACTTACTTAAGGTAACTCCAAGGAGAAAAATCATGATACAGACTAAATTGTGGTATCTTATTTTTGATCCATGATTCTATTTAAGATTTAATCATTATTTATAATTAAATTTTCCTTGGTAATATAAAATATTATTAATATTTTAACAAAATTAATTCTAAGAACATTGTTCCTCATAATCACACATCATCTAAACACAATGCTCTTAAAATATATATAGATATATTCGAAAATATTTCTAGGAAAAAATTGTGTATATATATTTCCTTACTTTATTAATTGAATCCGCAAAAATAAAAACTATGAAAATTTCCTGAGATATTAATCCTGCATTTATTTGTCACCCTCTTAGGAGCTATCGTGCATGATCCTATATTGCCACAACACAAGAACCAAGGGTATGGTCCATCAATTAAGGGTCCTCTTCTCTTGAAGAAATATCATCATCGAGTTCTCTACAAAAGATGATTCATCCTTGATGTCCATATCTCCCTGGAAAATAATGATTTTGGTGTCAAGCACATTTCTTCTCAACTACTACACATATAAGTGGATGTGAACACACTTAAATTGTGTGGGTAGGGAAAGGTGGTAAGAAATATCACCATCCCCTTATATGTTCTTGAATGGAACATTGAATATTTGGGGATATCATTCCTTTCGAACCGAACCTCCATAATCCTCTTCGTGGGGATAATATATAAAATGTCGTCCCCCTAATCAAACACCCATTTCCAATGATGTCAAACTGTGTATATTTTTATCCTACTTGTGGTCAAGCTTAACTGATGAAGAATGAGTAAGACATTTTCCATTGTCACCTACACCATCTCAGAACCCACTAGAAATAACTTTTTGATATTTTTCCAACACAAGGGTGAACAAAAACGTCTTCTATATATTGCAACAAAATGATCCAAGACAATATTAGGTTGGTAACTATTGTTGTTTGAAAAGACTATCATTGGAAAATGATCATACCATATCTTTAAAAAGCCTAAATCATATGTCATTAGATTATCCTCCAACACATGTATAATGTGATCGATCTAACCATTTTAATCGGGGTATAATCATGTACTCATCTATATGTGAGTCTCAAATACCTCCTTAAAGCCTCTCTGAAACTGTTATTTGAATCATAAATCATGGTTTCCAAAAATATTCAATGACACCCCATAAAATTGAACAATCTACCACACATACATTATCCCCAAACACTCAACCAAACTCTTATACCCAATAAATATAATGTTTTTTAAATTAAAGAGTTGGTCAACTATCACCCATACTGTTTTGTGGACTATCACTATCTACAGGATTTTTATCACAAGGTACATGGATATTCAATCCCATTTACCCTCTCATATCT
This sequence comes from Viscum album, assembly GCA_963277665.1. Lineage (NCBI taxonomy): Eukaryota > Viridiplantae > Streptophyta > Magnoliopsida > Santalales > Viscaceae > Viscum > Viscum album. The sequence goes on from OY728159.1 coordinate 1,874,059,277, forward strand.
CAATAGGACAAAAAATTTACCGGAATGTGGTGTTCATTCTTCACATATTGAAAGATGAGGCATTCATATAATAACTTATCCAATATCCATATCATTATATCCCAGCAAAACTATTACTAACGGAATTGTTACATCTTCCCCACATAGGGTTTCATAGCTAATGGAAATGTGTGAATCTCCCTCATCACCTATTCCACCATCATGATGGGGAACACTATATGTCCCTTGCAAATGATGATTTGATTCCATCTTTTAAAAAATAAAGCGAGTGAATCCTTTGAAGTTATATAGTCGCACAAGACATTATTTTTTATTTCATCGCATGTAAGATACCCTATCACACTCATAATGAGGGAGATTCAACACCATTGACTAAATAATAGTTCCACCCTCGTACTCAACTAGTGTATGTTATACGAAATCTGACTACTCAAAAGCATCCTACACAAAATATGACATGGAATTATTTCAAAGGGAAGTAGATACCACATTTCCCCTCCCATGAGTATATAATTTCTTGATTTCATAATCTTATAAGTATTCCATCTAGTTCCTTTGTCTTGGGTTTTAACCCCTATTCTTGAACACATACCTAAGACTTTGATGGTTTGAATAAAACAAAATGTATCATTCTAAAAGATAGAGCATCCACATCTTCTAAGTGAATACATACAATGTTATCTCTTATTCAAGACTCACATAGATCTCTTAATGTGGTCTCAACTACCTTAACCCACATGTGATAGATGTTTGCCTCTGAATCAACATGTAGAAAATATCAACATTTGAGGCATATTAATACACTACATGCTCTACACCCTCCCTAGTTATTCATAGAAATTGAGATCTAATTTTACAAAAACATTAATCATCAAAGACACTCTTGGACTAATAATTCTATTTAAATGGATTCACGTTCCATGTTAGGGTTCCAAAAGGGTCTACAATACAATATAGTTTTTCCAAAAACATATAGTAGTACCCCTCCTAGATAAGAAAACATTGAAACTAAGACATGATCTTGGGAGGCTCTCAAGAAATCACGTCATCAGTCATTTCCAGGTCTACAACTAATCCATGATCTGAAATGACATGAACCAGGAAGTGAACCTAATGATTCTAGAATAGGTACTTTAAGAGCATACCATAAATGGGGTGCTCTCAATGAATATCTAGGACCATCTTCAAGTGATATGCATGATGATCATATGATATAGACTATATGAGTATGTCATCAATTTATATATCCACAAAAAAGTCTACATATGGTTAAAGGATATGGTTCATCATATCCATAAACCCAGAAGGGACATTCGTCACACCAAAGGGAGTCACCAATCATGGTGTCTTTTGCGACATCAGAATGTCAGCTTCATAATTTCATCCATCAAAACACAACTAGTTTTAGATAAACTGTAGATCGATCATTGAGAACCATCTCACAACTTACAACTGGTAAAAGAGTTCATGATTCGTTGGAAAAGGGTAATTTTCACTTATTTTGGTATGGATTAGTTGACGACAATCCACACAATGTCACAAGATATGATCCACGTTTTTTACAAGCATAACTATAGATAATTATGGTGACACATGTAACCTAATTAAACCATTCTCTATAATGTAATCCAATGAAAAATACTATTCTTGGAGCTCGGTAGGGGCTATGTGATATTCCATAGAATATATCAAAGAAATCATAGAATTCAAGTGGATTGAAAATTCTTTTTTAATCCTTGGTGGTAGTCTTGGAACATCATCGACAAAGGCGACATTGAAATCCTCCACAACTAAATGAATACAAATGCCTAAAGATACTACTACACCGAAAAATACACTCAAAAAGTAAGGGGAGATGTGATATAGCCTCATGTTCACAAAAACCCACTCATCATTCAATGGAATATATCTCACCCACAAAGGATAATCATGTACAATCAGTGTGAAGGCATCTGAATTTTCTACGGTGACCTCTGAGAAGGTCCTAGACAATGGACAACTAGTAAATTCCCAATATGAAATAATAAGTTTCCACCATGACTACCAATGAGTCCCATGTGAACCTCTCTCCACCATGTTATAGATCACACTACCAGTAGAAAATTGATATAGAAGAATCTATCCCTGATGGAACCTTAAGACAAAGTAGTTTGGTTAGTTACTCAAATGGGTGCTTTGGATCTCACAAAATTTGTAAAGATATTAATTACCTAATTTCACATATTTTTACTAATATTGTGGATAAAGTATAATAATCACATATTGTACTAATAATTATCTCTTTTGATGATGGGTCATAAGCCTCCATTTCCAGCAGTTATACAAGGCCCAGACAACCAACTTTCTGAGCCTAAAATCTGATTCCTGGGGTGTTGGAGTAAGAATATAACATCATATTCAACCTCATATATATATATATATATCCTCCTCTAAGATATCCACTTTCTCCTCATCTAGATCTTCCTCCAAGTGAACTACTATATCATGAATATCTCTATGGATTGACTTCACAATGTTCTATTCTTGGATGTATCCATCACATATCATGTCAAGGAAGTACCATGTAATGTTTGTGAACCTCACACAATACTGATACACTATAAACCCACCATATTGTAGCACAATAAAATCATGAGTCCAAACTGGGAATAGACATGTGAGTTTGTAATCCCCACAGAACAACTACTGTATTTTGGGCCCCACGAATGTTGGAAAATAGATCATCTGGTTAAAAAGACACCACTATCATCTAGACACTCCCTCGAAATGGGTAGATGCTAGTGAAAACAACTGATACATTGGTGTCCAGATAAGCCTAGAAACATTTAATAATGACTCTATACCATCATTGCATCCATGTGATATTGATTAATATGAATCCTCGGTGTTCTTTGGAACTATAACTCTGATAGTGTGTTAATCATGCATGCTTCATCGTACCACAATACTAGTATTATATACTTCTCAATAATAGGGATAATACATGTCCACATAGAGAAAGGATCTCATGTGATGGAACTGAAACTGAGGCCTTATTACTCATCATTCAATCATCATGGGTTGGAATTTGAATCCTAGAAAGCCTACATCACAGAGGCTTCTTGAAAATTTATTCTTGATGTACCATGAACAGATGAGAATATATATATATATATATAATGCGGATTTGAATCAAGAGGAATACAAAAATAGACAATACTATATGATATATGTACCATTGATCCCTGCAATCAAATTATTTTAATTTGGAGTCCACAAAAGGGTTGTCAGGATCCTTGTGAATGGATAAATCAGCCACCACATCAATACTAGATTCCATGGACTGAAAGTCACACTCAAAACACTTTGACATTTATACCTAAATTCCATCCAAATATTCATAAGGAGACTAATCCATGTACAATACAATGAAATGAAAATCCTTGATTCCAATATTTCATGACCCAACCCAATGGGGCTCAACCCAGAACTACCCCAAACCCACATCCACTTGCCAGGGTATGGAGACTAGAACTAAAATGAATATCTAATATGGAAACCATTTTCTAATGGACTTGTACAAACACATCCAACCATCTCAACACAGAATTTTTGAGAAATAAAAAATGATATTTAATATATAGAATGTAACCATGAATATAAAGCACCAGTAGTGTGAAATATAGTATGACTGTACAAACTGATCATAAAGGGAAAAAATTCATAGGTAACATGAAATATATCTCAACCTGAAAAACTAGAATGAAAATATATTGAGGGATCCCAAATCCTTATCTCCATGCATAGACCACTATATGTGGTCCAATGCACAATGTTTTCCAAAGCTCTTCTATAGTCACCACTAACTTTTTTTTCATCTTCACAAGACACGACACATGAGGTAATGGCTCGTGAAGGGGTTAGTATGTACATAACAAGTAGGATGCTCAGAAATATGAATGTAGAGAAGTTAGAGACATGATAAGATTAGATAGACAATATAGATATCAACCCAATGAAATAGGGTAAAAATGTTATAATATGCATACATATAAACACATATATATAAATTATCTAACTAAACCAACCCAAAATAGAGATAAGGTGATCTATATCTCACTAACCAACCAAGGAAAATAGTTTCATTAGTTCAAGATGTCTACCAATGATGCCTATAATCTCATGACTATGTCTAAAAAGAAAACTAATTCATAACACTACTCATCACTATTAAACACATTTGAGGCGATCAATTTGAATGTAGAGGACCTATAACTTAGTTAATCATAAGGTTTCCACTCATAGATATCTAGAACACCTAAGCCCTATCGTGGAAGGAGGGAAAAGATAATTTAATAAATTGAGGAGCCATTATAATCCTAGATGATGTGTACCACTCCAATGGCTAGTATAGAACCAATTAATTAAGCTAGTAGGATGTTGAGACACATGTATTTGATGACTGAATCCATGATATAAAAGGAGGATTCCAGTCAGATAGAAGATATGGTACTCATTCCCATCCTAATATGAGTGTTCCAATATCATAGTTCAGGACATATTCCCTGAATCTACAGTATGGTAAAAATTGGTGTATATGTAGATGACCCATTCACCTATCCAAATAGGAGGGTTCCACTCTTAATTTAGACAATGAACCCATTACCTTTCAAGAAGGAGTGTGAAATACTATAGATAGGTAGAGGTCCCATCCCAGCCCAGCTTGAGGGTACTTGATATAGACCGTGGTGATCATTTCTAATCAATGTCATCGTCGAGCATCACCAAAAAAATCATAATTCTCATTAAATATTTCATCATCACTCAAAATACACTATAGAGGAAACCATCATGTTCTATATAGAAAAACACTTAGAATATTCTACTTGTGTTCTAAAATATGAGTTCGAATAATGGATATACGAATGGGTGAAATTTCCTCAAAGGAATGGTGGGGCGCACTGTGCGTATGGGGACCCACACAGTTTCTGGTCCTACTCTATTATATTTCCATGTACATACATGTTCAATTTTCCCTTCCCATGTTTTTTTACATTGAATGTTGGTTGGCTACACAGTGCACCTCATCCACTCAAGGTATTTCATGTTCCCCTGGTCAAATCTATGTAGGCTTCCAATGTATGTATTATTATCCACACTAACTGTACATATCCATGACTAGGATTGTATAGTCCTAGAGTTAACATCGTTCCACTAGTGAAAGTGTCACATGCATGTGGGGGGTCCTAAAAAACATATGATACTTTTCTTACCCGATACAGTAGTTGTTGATGCGATGAGGTCATACGACATGTTTTCATCAATCCACAATTTAAGTACAAGGAGTTATTCAAAATAGTCAGATCTATTACATGGATCCTATATATGTGTTTGATTCTTCATAAAATTCTATTGATCTAAGAGAAAATAAAAAATCTTACTCTGACATATGATTTTTTCCATTTAATAATCCAAAATTGCATCTTGATTCATCCCACGTGAACATGCATGCCTCACACTACACCAAACCCATCACCATCATATATGATTCATATTTCATCACATTAAATAAATATCCCATAACCTGGAAATCCAATGTATACATCCATGATTTGATCTTCCATTCATTTCATGTGAATCTCTGGCTCGGTACAACCCGATAATATCGAATAACAAACCCATTGTCCAACGATGACTAAAGAGTTGAATGAAGAGATAATTTCACCTTAAATAATTAAAAAATATTTTTTCATGATTTTTTAGTGAATGAACATAATAAAGGATATATAGGGTGAGAATAAATTGATTAATAAATTAAAAATTTTCACGGGTGCATCCAATGTCTGACAATTGAAACAGATCAATGAAAGGGGAGATAACGGCCAATAAATTTAATCAATAGGGGATGAAATCTTCAATTGGAAATTACTAACTTATTTTATATCATTAATCATATAAAAATGTTCACTACATTGAATTAGTGGGTTTGTTTTATTTTGATCTACCTCAATCTAGAGACTCATCATCATTTGATTCGGATTTTCCAACAATTGAGAGGAAGAACCTCTCTAAATTATCATATGGTTTATGAGCATAACCATAGAGAGTTTCTATAATAGAGTATAAATATATGAAATTTAATTATTTTAATTAAATTAAATAAATAATTATTATTATTTATTTACATTAAGGCACCCACCCATGTTCACATTTATCGTAACACTCTGTGTTGACCTGTATTATGTTTCATCTAGGGTAAACATCGTGCTCTAGACTCAATTTTCATCACATATTTCTGATAAAATATTCCATTTGAGTTGTATACCATATTCATATAAAAAATACATACACATAATATAAAATATATTTAATATTTTAATAAAATTATTTATGGGCACCATGATCCTCGGAGTAAAATGTCGTCTCAGCATAAAGCACCAGATATATATATTAAGATATTACAATGTATTACAAGGGAAAAAAAGACTCTAAAATTATTATTACTATAAAATTAATTAGGTCATTTTTAATCAAATACATTTTATTTTACTTTTATAAATTCATAAAATGTGGATTTTGAATTAAATCATATAAATAAATTTAATGATCTTTTTGAAAAAATCATCAGTTTTCGTTAATCACTAAAAAATTATTTTTTAAAAAAACATCTATAGATAAATTTGATTCTATAATGTAAATAATGAATTAAATTTTACGAAATCTAATCAGTAAAAATTAAAACAAAAACTTTTTGAAAGATATTTTATTCCGGGAAAACTATTTTGTTATAATAATATATCCATTTTCTGATAAAAAAATTCATAAAATCAATAAAGTGAATATAAATTAATAATGTTTAATCATGAATATTAAGAATACATGAACATGATTAATTATTCATATTTACTAGTCATTCAAATTAGTATTTATATTGACTTTTTTTCTAATGATAATTTTTTTTATTATTATTACTATTCATAATGGAATGTTAATATTCTAACAACCATTTACTATTATGACTATAATACAAGACACATAAATACTTTAAATAATCCTTATTCTATTTAAATTTAAATTAATTTATTTTCTATCATGGTTATATATCCTTTATTTAGAAATTTATTTTTATATTAGTTATTTCTTTCTTTTTTTTATGATTGGTTTTCAGTGTTATATTTTTAAGAGACCGTAACCTAATATATTTTGATTTTATAACTTTTATTATTGCATTTTATCCCATTGTACTACTTTCAGTTATATTTATAATATTATTCATTTATATATAAATTACTGTAATAATGAAATAGATGAATCATTATTGTTAATGGGGGTGGTGTTTTACAGTATATATTTTTGAAAATGTGATACCCGTGTATATTAAGGATGTAAATTTCATAATGAAAAACTAGGGTTATTTCATGAGTATTATTATCTTATAACCAAAAAAAATTAATACTAGACATATTTATAATGAATGGTTTTATATATATATTTATAGACATATTCTCTATAATGTTAAACTAAAAATATTACCCTATAGATGATCAATATACAATATTCATGTTGTAAAACCTTAAAAAATTATTAGTATTGAATCCTTTGTATGGGTAATTATTAGGAATAAGATACATTTGTAAGAACATTTCTTGGAATCATATTAGTCAAAGGTAAGGAATCGATTCTAGGATGACATAGAATACCTATTTTATGTAATAACATTCATCCATGTTCTACTAGTCTGAACCCTACATTCAGGGAGTGAGATAGAAAAAAAAATTATTTTGACCATCTAACCCATATCCATGACCTATATGGAATTAAAAATATATTAAAAACCCCTTAAGAGAGATTACCTATAATAAATAAACATTTATTCCTAATATCATTCCTAATACCTATTTTCAGCAGTATTTCGAGGATCATCACATTTTGAATAATTTAAAAAATGTAGAGTTCAAATAGGAACACATAAACCATATCATTAATCGATATATGAAAGAAATTAGTTCCAATATCTTACATACTGATGCCCACATCCCCATGAAAAAAATTAAAAATATAAGATTTATGTAATCTTATTATAGGTATCTCCGATATACAATCAGTAAGGCGGTAACCATATAATTTTAAATTCATAATACCTTATATAATCCAAAAACTTTTTAGGCTTAAATAAATAGAAAATATAATATTCCATGAAATACTATAAACTATTTTCAATAATATTAACCTTCTGATAGATATCCTCATATAGTCCTCAATATATTGTTTGATAAGTTATGTAGAAGATTAGAATGGGATTTATGTTAAGTATTATAGGCTTTAGGATTAACTATATTACAATATTTTTATGGGTAATACCATTGACCAAGGGTTTCATTGAATTTATTTACACTTTGTTTCATTTAATGAAATATATTAATTGCATGGAAAATTATTGTTCTTGACAAATTGATTTGTTGAATTTTTTTGGAGTAAGGTTCATTTCATCATTCTGAAAGATAAATTTATATAGTCATAGTCTCTAATATTTTGTATATTTTCCATAGATCTTATCCACATTGATTTGATAAATAACATTTCATTAGATAAATATGATGTCGTTGGTTAATATTGATATTACCAACTACAGTTATATACCTATTCATTGAATTATGATGAATATGATAAGATCAAATTCATAATATTTTCTATAAATAAAGAATATATATTGAATATAATTAAAAAATTAAAATAAAATGGGATAATTGATAAAATATGTATTTTTATTAAATAATAGGAGTCTGAAAAAGTTGGAAGTTCCCCAAAAAAATATAACACTCTATAGATTCAAAATCATTATAAAAATCAATATTTGTGTTAAATAAATATATACCTCAGAAGATATATATGTTGGTTATCAAAATTAATATGTCACAAATAAATATCATGTGAATGTCTACTTTCATGAAATGTGATATTTCTTATCTATGATTGGAATTAGGGCATGGTAATATTAAATAGTGTGGCTATAGCTCTATATTGTTAATAAATGGTTATAGATTCCAATTTGAAAATTTGGTCTTGTGAATAAGTTATCTTTAATTCCACAAATAATATTGTTTTCATGTGGAATTATTTTTAGTTTAATGTAATTAGATTTATGACACTGAAAAGGAATCAAATATCGTACATGATTATAAAAAATATGTCAGTTATATTTTGAGGTAAAGGATTTTGTACATATAAATAATTAAACATAAATCTGTTTTATTATAATAATTATTATTATTCATTTTTTCACCGCTCCCTTTATCATATACTCTATTAAAATTTCCTTATTATGTGATGATTCTAGTTATAGTACCATTCTATTCCCATCAATGAACTACTAAAACCACTACTCTGATGTCATGAAATCATTCATATATTATACATGTAGTTAAATAGTCTATAAAAATAAGATATATGTCATAGAGTAAAAGATTCATCTAAATAACGAAAGATGGTGGTTTTATGGAATCTAATGTTCTTATGACTTTAACATGTGTCCCCAATTTGTAACACATATCCAAAGAAACCCACATGTTCATAACACCATAAAAACATGGGGGAAATTATATGATGGAGTGTCTCACATAGGTCCCCAATATAGATATTGTACTCATTATGTCCTAACTTATACTAAAATTATACCTTTACGACTAGAATATTAAAAATATATAGGGTTGAAAAAACATATTTGATGCATAGACTCACCTATGCACTCTAATATAATGATATGTCTACATTAATTCGTTATATGAGTACAAGTATTATGTCTTGTGAAACCGATGAACTAGGTAAAAATTATATATACTAAATGATTACTGTCATTGTATGTGTTTATTGTAATGGGATATACATCTGTAATTTATACATTAAAAAATTTCTTGAATCCCAATTTAGGAAGATATGTTTTCCATTACATAGGACCCGCTCTGAAAAGTTATTCTACACTATTATGTTTTTAATGAGCAATGAAAAATTTCATGATTCAATAGAGAATACCATATATAATTCCATTGTCTATCAAAAATACTAAATAACATGTAAATATTATTTGTAAGTTCCACTTATACAATGATAATTGAAATTATCATAGATAAAAGCTATATTATTATTGGTGATCCCTAAATCACTATAAATTTCCTTTTTTGTAGATTAAAGAAAATATACAAAAAAGTTCCCCATTCCAATCTATAGAAATTAGAGTCCCTTACCTATTAAATATTGCATTATTTTTTTATTTTATTTATGGATACTTTAATTGTGTTCCCACCACCTCCCACTTGGATCTGTGATATATGGGTCTAGGAATAGCCTGAACCAATATTATATATGTCATAACTACCACCCTTATGTGCTTCTAATATACTTTATTAATAGGTTATTTTAAATTAAATCATTTCAAAATTCCCATTTTTTGTCATAATCCGAATTTCATAAACTAAGATACATTTGGTCTTTATCACATGACATTAAAAATCATAACATAAATTTTTCCTTGTGACCTTAAATAATATGATTTGTTCAAAATAATATGACCTTATGTTACAATACATTTTTTATTTTTCTACATGTCCAAAAAAACATTAATAATTTTTAATCATATTTGAAATTATATATCATGGTATGATCATAATCCTATGATCTTAAACCCTAAAAAATTTATTCTATATAGTATGAGATTAAAAAGAATAAAAAATTTCATGCTCACAATAAATTTTCCATCTTGAAGAAGTATTTATAAAATAACATAAAAATACATTACATCACTCTAGGTATTAATAAATTAAACAATATAGAGAGTTTTTTTAAGTAATAATATAAAGTATATGAAATTTAATCATGTTTACATTTATTTAAAAGGAATGAAACTTTCCAAACCTGTATGAACACACACTCCAAGTGATAGTATGAGTCATATGATCAAAAAATATAATATAACATATTCCTCAACAATTTAATTTCATCATTGTGGAATACCATCCTCCTACTGTGGTGCTAAAAAAATTAACACTAATTTATTTTGATTTAAAAAATAAGACTTGTTGATAATTATGACATTCACAAAATAAATAAATAAATAATATAATGTTATGACTTCTTTACCTTCCTACAATTTAAGTCTAATTTACAAAATATTTGTTCCATTCATTTTCAAGCGATATTAAACATTAATAATACAATATATGGGCTTTGATTCCAATATTATGAACATATAGGAAGAATTATACAGGTTTAATCACAACACTATTAATATTTACACTTATTTATGTTCACATTTTATCTTTCAATGTAATGAAAAAAACTAATATGACAAATAATTTATCATAAATCTATATAATTTTGGAAATAAATGTTCATCTTTTTTGGATTATATGAAACTAAAACACAACACATTCAATCATCTTGGATATTAATAAATTTCATCAAAACTATTATGTACTCCCTGATAAAAATTTACATCAACATATTCATTTTTTCCTCTTACATAACAATATACTATTGTATAACCCTTATGTCTTCATATAATACCATATCCTTTAAATGATACATGTCTTTATTTTAACTTAATAACAGTATATGTACCAACATTATGGCCTTCTTAATAATCTGAAACCACTAGGGTGATACCCTTTTCAATATTCCATTATTAAAAATAATAATTTCTAACCTTTATATATTATTTAATAACATTAATCCTCTATGTTAAACCCTTTTCAAATAATGAGATCACATAAAAATCAATCATAACATTTAAACCTTTGAGAATGACATAAATTAATAGTATAACCCCTCAAGCATTTATATAATTATTTAATCTATATATAACTCATTAATTCCTTGACATGAGTAGATGAATTATGATATTAAATAAAATCCTTATATCCTATCATTAAATTATGGGGTACCCATTATCTTTTCCGTATACAACTTTAATATATGTCGTAAGACTTCATTTTTTCACATTAACCATTAACATAATGAATACTCATTTGATCCCTTCTGGGATAGAATTAAAATTCTATGGGAATACCTAGATATAATTAAAATATTTCATAAACACCATTAATCATATGATAATAATGGAATTCCCCAATCCGAAATTGGGATATATTTTAATATTATATAATGCCCCCCAAAATAAATCATTTTTAATTAATCTTTTTAATCATTGATTCATATCAGACTATAAAGGAAATTAATGTAATTAAAATTATTGTTTATAACACCCCTTGATTTCTACATGGATATCCATTGAAATAAGAATTATGTATTTATTATCTTTCTTTACATTCAATCTTGAGTCTTAAACAACCTGTGATATAGTTAAACATTGAGAAATAGCCATTAGTTTAGTGAGTATGAATATGATTAAACACGTTATTAAATATATTTCTATTTTATTGATAAATTTAAAATATTCATTTATGTATAGTAAATAATAGTAATTTTTTTAATGAAATATGTTATTTATTAAAAGACCAACTTTCAAAAGAACTGATTTCTCTATATATTATCCATTATTCTCTGAAAAGGTATATTATTCAAAATTAAATGGTTTTTATAATAATAGTTGTTATTAATGAAATTCATTAAGTCTATACAATTGTTATCTAAATATTAGGAATGAAGATAATGTCATTTAGTTGTAATTTTTTTTTGAAAACTATTTTTATGAGAAAAATATAGTTTAATAATAATAAATTACATAACTTATTGTCAAAAATGTTCATAATGTAATTAATAGATAATATATTCAATAAAATATTTTAACATTCATTTAATATTTTCATTAGGAATGGAATGAATGTACACTTTTCTTGATGATTTAAAAGTCATTTTTCAAATAATTTTATTTTTATTTCATTTCGTGGGCTAAATTTATTACTAAAGTATATATTTTTTGGGAAACAAAATTATAAAATGAATTCCATATTTTTAAATATAGTATCATAATTTTGGAAATGAGTTCATATTTTATTTTTTCAAAATGAATAATAAAAACATTAAAAAATTCATTTCACATTTGAAGTTTACACGGGTTTATTGGGGAGAGGGGGTACTACCATGAGTGAAGGGTAATATTGCCACACAATATTATTTAATAATTACTTTCTAAATATATTTTGACACTATATTATACTAATATTTTATTATTTTCCATTTGAATCCACCTGAACAAGAAAATGACATTATATTATTTATATCATTTATGTAATTCAATGTGTGTCGTCTCCCTAATGTATAAAATTGAACCCCATATCCAAACATATGAAAAAAATTTGTGCCTTAGTTTTTTGATAATACATATAGTAATACCTTCTTAGATTCCTTTCCTTCATCATAGATCATAAATTCATCACCTATGAAAAATATTTCAAGGCTTATTGTGTAAGCCAAGGATGGTTTCGCAATGAAAGAGTCTAACTGTTAACTGAGAATATCCAATTTTATGTCTTCTCCCACAATATATAAACCTATTTTTTCAGTAATAATATTATTAATATATTAATATATATATTGTGATGTTATTATTATGATTTCACAATAATTTTACACCTTCTTTCAATAAAATATAAAATGAAAGTGTTTCTCGTGTGTACGTGTGGACTACAGCTTCCACCTAACAATGTGATTCATTTTATATCACAATATTTCATGATATTTTTTATTTATTCACTTAATTAATATAAATTTCATTTATGAAACAATACTTTTTCTTTAAGATAAAAAATTATTTATCTTTTTTTTTATAAAATGAAAACTGCATTCATGCGTATCTACGCACTACCCTCTCCATGAATGGTGTAATTAATTTTTCTATTTCTAAATTTTATTTATAGTTAAATACATATATATAATGAATGTATATGGAATTTATATTATTTTTAATATTCATTTGGGGATTAAACCATGATATTTTACAAGGACCACAACCACTGAGCAAGAATATTCTTGAAAAATGAAATAGTTAACATACACGAATGATGATTTTAAAAATAATTATTCATAAATAAGAATATCAGTTTAATAAGATAACTATATAAGGTATTATAGTTATGAATATGGTAATAATATAGAATTATAATAAATTTATCATTATTATATGATAGTATAGAGAACTTATAATCAAATATAAATATGGGGTAATTGTTCTTATATTACAATTTTAATTTTATTAGGATTGTTATACTTATGTTTCTAGTGATTAAAATATATGATCTATCTATAAAAATCACTTTTAATTTCTTACAATATGGTTATTTTCATAACATTATTTTTTATATCATTTATTCTTCTTTATGTGCTAAAGATACAAACCGAATTATTTCAAGAAAAATATTCTTTATTTCCCTCTTTATTATTGAGATTATTCATCCATTCCCATTTTTTTCTTTAAAACTAATTCATAAATGTTTTTATTATTTTCCAAAGATTAATAATTTCTATATTTTACCATGTTTTTTCTTCGATATGTTTTAAATGGAATATTAATGTTATATTATAAATGAGGTATTTTTCACAAATTTTTTTCACCAAATACTTGCTTTAACATACACAATATGTAAAAAAATTTCCCATAATAATTTATTTTCAATTATTTCAGTATTCCTATAAAATTTTATATAGTTATTTTTATAGAAAATTGGTTCAATAATTTTTTAATTTTTAAAAATATATATTTCATAAGGAATATGTTATTTTACCTTATAATTGTTCCAGTTAACTTTTTTAGAAAATTATCATTTGGGATAATGTCCTCGAATCAAACAAATAAATCACTCAATAAATTATTTTATGACACCATTATTAATTGTTCTTTGTATGGTTTATTATTATGAAGATGAAATACTGATGAATTATATTTTATTTTTCATAGGTGTTTATGTTTTGAAATGTAATATATTATCCTGATATTTTGGTATACCTATGAATGAATTATGAATATATGATGGTTGGATCTGTAATATACTTATATTGAATATGTTAAATACTAATTTTTATTTGATCCATGATTATATGAGTGGTTATCTAAATTCCAATAGATATTATATAAGATATTATTGTAAGCCCCAAACATTCTACATAGGATGCTACCACATCTCAAAAAGTTGTTACACGAGAGGATATCACATGCCTTAAGAAGGTACATAAGTAGTCATTCCAGGACTAGCATGTGATGAATTCATTAGTTCATGACATTGAAATAATATTTCAAATATTATTATTATTATGACACTATTTTATGACATTAACATATGCCAATTTTATTCCCTCATGGATAATGTTATTTTATTACATTATGATTAAGGTCTTATGAGGTGACATGATTTGTGTCCTGAATCCTTGTTTTGAAATTTGATTTGATGGGTAAGTATTTAAAATTAAATTTTCATGCTCTCATTCTCTTGTTATCATTTTATTTTTAAATTATGATTGATATCAACCTTTCAATTACTAAGCTTTTGAGCTCACGAATTTTTATGATTCCTTTTATCCATGATATGTAGAATTTTTTATGTATGGTTTCATTAATAAGGGTTATAACTAGGAATAAGTTATTGGAAGTTGATTTTTATTTGTAATGGTTTTAATTTATCAATGTTTACAAATACAATAAAAATAATTTATTCTCTTATAGATTATAATTATATGTAATGAATTTTAATATAATAAAATTTCTAATTTATAAATGAATTGATTTGGTGCCTCAATATTTTAATGATGGGTTTTCATAACATGAATTAAATTATTAATATATTCCCTTAGTAGACCAAAATATAATTATTTCATTAGTCAAACTCTCATCTTTTTTATTTGATCACATCCACCCAAATACACCCTTTGATCTCCCCCCAATATATAAGGCCCGAAGAGGATATGGTGAAGGAATCAATAATTAATACTCCACCCCAAAGTGAATGGTAATTGATAATCATGTAAAATATTTTATTATCATTTCCCAATCCAATTTTTTTTATATATGTTTTGAAGGAGGAAAAATGGAATAGGTCAATGAATAATTCCCATTATTTTTTAGATAAGCATCTTACATGATATAATTTTTAATCCTTAAAGATAGAAACATCCTTAATTTTTTTTTAAATATACTCATGGTGAGGATTGGAATTTTATCCAGAATTATTATTGGATGGTGTATAATGGAAATGAATAAATTTTAGGAATATAAGTTGTGTAAAATGTTTATTCAATAGAGACACATAAATCAAAAAATATATTTTTAGCCATATCTATTCAAAAGGGGGTCATTTCTTACAAAATAGATGCTAGTAAAAAAAAATTTATTGTAATTCATAATTAATAAATCGATAATGTAATACAATTTAAGACTTGGAACGTATAATATGAGAATTTCATGAGTAGTTATGTCCATGGGGTATTTGCTAAGATCCCAGAGAATTTTTTGATTGGCGAATATGATGGAAAAATTATAAATCAGAATAAGTGTATATGTTTTATTTATTTATTATAAAAACAATAATGATGTTCAAACATATCTATGATAGCATGTTTCATTTTTGGTTTTGATTAAGATTTTATAGATGGAATGATCATGAATAATTTTTAAATTCTCAAGAAGGATCTCAATCAGTTTGGAGGTGTTTATACGAAGATTTTATTTGAGAGTAAATCATAATTAAATCATTATAATTATTAATTTGTATGATTATCTGTAATAAATACATATTCATAACTCTTTATTCAGGATTATAAATAACATATTAAAAAAATCCCATTATATTTAAGATTAACTTAGTGTAGTTAGACAGTAAAATGTACCTCTCTAAAGACACAGTAATACAAAAAGTTATATCTAATTACAGTATTTAAAATTTTTCAATGTTTCTCACAAGGAAGAGTAACTATGTTTCTAATATATGGGTCACTCATGATACTAAACCAAAACTTTGGCATTGTATTTAAGTGTAAATGAGATAAAAAATAGTATATTTAATCATGTGTAAGTATCTTTTTTAATGGTCATTGATAATTGGATAATACCTCATTATATAAATATATTATTCATATTTAATTTATATTGATATATAATGGTTGATATAGAGGATATTGAAATATAAATGGATCATTATAAGGATAGAGAAATGTAGCATTGGTGGTGATACATAGGACTCACTCAGTAGTTTTATGTAATATTTCAAAGTTATTTTGGATATTCATAAGTGTTCATGAATATTAAAAAATTCTATTTGGAAAGACATGATAATTTTCTAAAAAATATTATCGTGGAAAACAATTGTGTGATTTGTATAGATTAAGGGGATAAAATATCTTCTTCTGTTTCACTATATTAAATTAAAGGATAATAAATGTTTAATATTAATTCATGGATCAAATTTCAATATGAATTTCATTATTATTGTTGTAGAATATATTTTATATCTCTATAAAAATATTAGTTGAGTATAAAATATAAAAGAAATTTTGGTAGATAATTCAATGTTTTAAAAGGAATTTAATTATCTAAATGTCTAATTTGAAATTAAAATATTCATTGGAAAAAAAATATTTACACTAGATAATATTTTAAATAGTTCTCTTATATATATTATATAGTGAATTATTGATGAGAGTATGTGTAGTAGAGTTCAAAAAAAATAGAGAAAAAACAATGTGTGTAGTTGAGTGTGCATTTAAATAAAATATTATATAGATGGTGTGTGTACTTAGTAGATTTTTTATAAAATTATAGATGAATATTGAGTTTTTATTAGAGTGTATATATAAAGAGAAAATATGAGAGGGTGTATAGTGAAGTTTGTATAGATGGAAAGAAGAAATGGGAGAGTCTACATGAGTGTACATAGATAGAGAGAAAAATAAAGAGTGTGTAGTGGAGTGCACATAAAAAGAATGAAAAATAAAATGAGTACATGAATTAGTAAAAGTATAATAACGATATGATAATGAATACAAAATTAATTATGTTTGATCATTACCTTAGTGGTGTGACTTAATGAAGAATAATAAAGATACACTTTCACTAGAATATGATGAATTAGCGAATCACTACACAATTTTCAAGATATAATGATCCAGCAAAATATTGACAATCAATACCTATTAATATAAATGAGAAAATTATATTTTTTTAGGAGATATATCGGAAGACAAAACTATTGAATCTATTTTGTTGATTCAATTCCCCACAATTCTCATTTTAATCTATCATGGTTATTGTAGTGTATCTCATGATCATGATGGAATAGGGATCATGATTAATATTTTCTACTAATTTGTATTATATAATAGTATACATCAATTATATATATATATATGTGTGTGTGTGTGTGTGTGTGTTATTTTCAGCATTTTTTTATTCAGTAGAGATATATCTCATTTTAACAACATTTCGTTATCCATCTGACGGCCCGAAAGCCTTCAAATTTTTATTTTATCACAACCCCCTTTTAAGGGATGAAGGGGTAAACTCAAAAGGCTTCAAGAACATTAGAGAATCACGACCCGAAGGATATGAGATACAACCCAACCTGACAACATGATGTTAACCCTCCCTAGCATTTGACCATGAAAAACCCTCCACCATCCCAACAGGGTACACCAAGCCATTGTCCTTTGTTAAAGCACAGGGTCGATCCAATGTCTGACTCCATAGCCTCTTATCTTCCAAATACATAATGTGTTGCAAAGATGAAAGACAATATCTAAATCCTCCTAAAAGATTTCACCATGAGGTCGGGCTCAGGTGTATATCCATTTCGACAGACCACATAAAAACCATTGCAGAAAAAACATCTTCTGGAGTGAAATGAGAAACACAATGCGGAATCGAAGAAATAGACTCGCCGATCCACATGGAACCTCCAGCACCACACACAGCAACCCAAAGAGGACTAAAAACCTGGAATACAATGCTGAATCTTCATCACCTATGACTACAAGACCCAACAACACAAAAATGTCGTGTCTCTGTTGAGGGGGTCTGAGCCAATCAGAGCCAGTAGCACCACTTTTGGAGTGAAGTCGGTCATCTCCATACTCCAGAAGAACCCCCACCAGATTCTAAACCGGTCGAACCACGAGACGCGAAAGCACCAACAAGGAGGGGATTTACCTATAGAAAATACACTGCGAGAACACCATCCACACCAAAAAAATCGAAACCTGTAGAATAAACACCACAACAGCAATCTGCAAAACCCCATAGTCAAACACGGATTGAAACATCCCTCATCTAAGACGTACTAAAGACAAATCCTAACAACCCTTCTGAAACAGCAGATGATCTGAGGTGCACCAGGTCTGTCATAGACCTCACCGATGCCAAGCCTCCACCGGGGTTGATGCCTAAGCTCAGAATCACAGTAGATCTGATGCCATGTCGGATGACTCTGACGCCATGCCAATCACACCAAACCTTCTCCAAACGTAAATCTTGCTAGATATGAAGAAAAACTAAGCACTGGAAATCCAACACCGGATCAAGGATGGTGTCGGGATAGAGATTACATGCCCAGAGTAAAGATGGGATGCCAACACTGAAACAGTCTAGAGACAGCTCGTGCCACACGGGGAGACACTGAACCCGATACCGAGCTCCTCTGAGACTGAGATGATATCCAAGCTGCCACCCAGCACGCCACAAATCATGAAGGCACCGACACTGAATGCCAAGCCACGCCGGAGGGGGAGGTGGAAATTCCCGAGAGAAATCTCTAGAAGTGCAGAAGTGGAAGATGACTTGCCGCTCTGAGGCTCACAGATTCTCACTAAAAACATATCATTATAGATTTTATAATAAATACTAAATTATAAAATAAATTAATTGTTTACTAATTCACCCCCTCTCATTGAAGCAATAACATGATTTAGGATATAAATTTTTTAATTATAGTAGTCCATATTATCGTTGATGATTTTCAATTTTATGATTTTATAATAGGAAATTTATTATACACCATTATTTGTAGATTTTTTCTCTATTATCAAAACCATGGAAGTCTTCCACAATGGTTATTTTTTGGTTATGGAATTTTTGTTCTGAATCTGGAAAATAGTATATTGGGGAATAGTAATGGGATTTCCCCATTAAATGGATTGAATAATTATATTTCAAAAAATTAGATGCTTCTACAACATATTTAAAAATATTATTAATGTTTCAGCTAATATCATTTCTATATTCTATAATAAATATATTGAACTGTACAAATTTAGAGAATGAATTTTAACGTTCATAATTACATATTGTCATGTATCTCATAGAAAAAATTAATAATGGTTAAATGGATAAAGGAATTGGATGAAATTTGGGATAATTGAAAATATATTTTTGAAGGATGTGAGAAGGTAAAATTTTTCAAGCCACATATTTGGTAATTTAAATTTGAAAACCTAAAGATGAAAAATGATGAAATGGTGTATGGATTGTATACTATAGTTAATTTTGTTTTTAGTATCATTATTATTTAATTAATGGGTCCTGTCATTTTTGAGAATAAACTAAATATTCATTTGAATATGTTTGATATAATGTTGGTGGTCCTTACAGGCTGCAGTCAAAGTACTATTCCATTACAAAATATTTATGGAAATATAAATATTTATGAAATGTGTAAGGTGGAATCCTTAATAAGAAGTTCATTTTTTTTATAAAAAATCATAAAAATATGTTGAATTACAAGGAAATTTTAAAAGAGATAGTTTTCAAAGAAGTGTATTTCATTGATGATGATGTTGTTGAAGTGGAATTTTACAAATTTTAACTATGAATATAAAGAATCATTTTCAGTTTATTATTTAGGTTTTTGGTAAATATTCATATTAAATATTTTGAGTGTAGAGTTATTTGATATTTAAACAAAAATCTCATATAATTGGATGTAAATGAATTTATAATTAAGTGTATGAAAATACAATAATTATTTTTTCGATTAAGTCACTAAAATATTATAATACGATTAAAGTAATGAATTACTTTAAATTCATGATAAATATATTTATCTAATCATGAAGATGATAATAGTAGTGAGAATGAATTGAATTTTATAAATCCTATAAAAAGGCTGAAATGAAACTAGTTAAATAGGTGAATGAGAAAAAATCGTATAATATAAGACTAAGAGTGATGAAATATAGGAGGAAATTCAAATGAATTTCATGGTAAAATTGGAACTCATGTAATGAATCTTGAAGATATCTCAGTTATAAAAGGACAAATGTTCTATGAGGATGGATAGGAAATTATTAGTAAAAATTTATTGTTACCGGATAAAAAGAAGTTATTATTGAAAAATGTGGATTATAAATGAAAGAATATTGATGTTAAATAGTGGAATAAATTGATAGATTCAACATAATACAAGGTTACTTATAAGTATATTGATCTTGAGATTTTTCAATGAAAATTATTTGATGCGGAAAATCAAATTAGATGATTAAAAAATTGAAAATTATATTCCTAATTTTTGTGAAAGATATAAGAATAGGATTTTATAAATAATTGAATATTATAATAATGACATAATTAATGTTTTCTAGTAATGGTTTCATTCAAAGTGTGAAAATATTGTTGTTATTGGTGGTGAAAAATATGTTTTAATTCCAGGTAGATTAAATGAAATATTTACATAAAAAAGTTGTTTTTTTGATATTTATAAATTTTTGGGACACTGATTTAAATGACAAAACAACAACAAATAGATTTTATAATAATGTTGGAAATAAGACTATGATAATGAAAAATAATTTGGAATTCTATAAAAAATTTGTAAAGGATCCAATACTTATTATCAAATTTTTGAAGAATAATAAACACATACATATAAACAAAAAATAATTTTTAATGGAATGTGTTAATTTTAGGGAATAATTTGGAATTGCAAAGGATTTAAGAATGTTTATTCATGATACTAGTTTAATTATATATATTTTTATGAACCTAAAATATTTTGGAGAAATATATTTTGGGTGATTAAGGAAACGTAGGTTATAGTTGTTGAGAAGAAATATAAAATACTCATTACTAATGTTTGAGAACAATTTATTGTAATTGGATGAGGTTTTTTTGATGGTGTAACTAAATAAGACATATTACTAAATATTCTATTAAACTTATTCTTACCTAACTGACTATTATGTATAATTCATAAATTAATTAGAGGAATAAATATAGAGGAAAGGAATATGAATTAACTGTTCAGTTAAATGAAGATGAATACTAAGGATATTATTCATGTGACATGGATCATGTTTGTTCTTATAATATATATTGATAATTAATTATCTTCAGTGATATCATGTACTTTAAGAATTCAATAGTGTTCTTTAGAAATGGTTGGTGAGTAAATATTTGAGTACACAGTTTGGTATTCATTAGAGAATAAAATGTGGAATTAAATAACACATTTATTTTTATGGGTTGAATAAAAATTTAAAAAGAATATATTAACTCATTTATTAAGGAAATGAATATATGATTTACAAAATAAATTGTGTTCCATACAATTTCAATTTTGGATTCATTTTTATAGAGGACATTGTACCCGAGATAATATGATTTAGGTTAGTGAAATACTGATGAAGAAGACACCAATTCAAAAAAAAATTGTTTTCAAAATTTCATAGAGATTATTGAATCCAAATATGTTGTAAAAACACATTTACTCTAGTCAGTAGATAATGAATGCAATTTTATTTCATGGAAAAAATTTCAATGTTCTAAAAAATGAAGTGAACTTCATTAAAGATTAATATTCTAAAATAAATTATATTGTTGAATTAAATAATCATGCATTTTTTCTAAATTTAACATTTGAGTTAAAAAATAATTTATATTATTTATGTTTCTTTTATTAAAATGATTAGATGAATACCAAGTCATGCAGGTTAAAGAATAATTCACAGTCTTCACAAATCAAAGCATAATTTGTGATGATTCCTTCACATATTAAAGTTGTTCTTGTAATATTCATGGTCAAAGGAGGAGAAAAACAGCACAAATCAATTTATTTATATTCTATAATAGATATATAAATAGGGACACAAATAATATATAGTGACAAATAAAAATATATTTGTGTTACCGAATGTGTAGATTTCTCTAATTTATGGATAGAAAAAAAATTAGACGTATTTTAAAAGGGATAAGATAAGAAGAAATAATGGTTCTATATGTTAGGAACTATTCTTTTAAAATTCGTGAGAGTTTATACAATAAATTTTAATATATCCATATAAAAGAAAATATATATTTTATGTGAAGGAAACTTTTTGATTAATATGTTTTTCCCAAGTAGATTAAAGAGATATAAGGAAGTTAGTGTATTTAAAATTAAAGGAATCTATGAAATTATGATTATGTGTTCTTGTTTCATACACTTATTTCACTCATGTATAATGATAAATGATTAACAATGAATCATTTATAAATATTATTATTTTGAAAATAGATTTATTATTAGTTGTTTTAAATCAAATCCAAAGAGGGAGATTACTGGTCCCATAAATGATGAAGATGGTGAAATCCATGAGGTTCTGTCATTGAGATATTTTTTGAGACAAAAGTGGAGTTTATAGTATTGAGAAGTTAAGCAGAATAATTGTGGATGAGAATAAGTGAACATGGTACTTAAGTTTTTTAACACATAAATCAGGTTTGAACTCCGTTGTCCAAGTTTTTTCATTTGTGGTGTTACTCATATTATGGTTTTGGAGTGATTAGAATGTCATGTAATAAGAATTCCAAATCATGTGGGATATTAATTTTTTTAAATTTTTTTAAACATGTTCAATGTTATTTGAAAGTGTTTTGGATTTGAGTATAATTTGGAAATAAATCACAAAATTTCCTCTATATTGAAGATAAACTTTTATAAAATTATAATTATTACTATAAAAAATAAGGTAGAAGATAAATGTTTAAGAAACTAACCCTAAAAAAATAATTTTTGCTTTTAGGAATTCGAATGAGTAAACAATAATTCCTCAAATATACTCAGATATGTATAGGTAACACTAGGTATAAAGTTAAATATTATGAAGAGTTCATCAATAAATATTATTACATGTTCCCAATATATTACATTCACTATAGCTACTTTTCATAAATTTTAGAAATGTTCAGGAATGAAATATTAATAATAAAGTTTAATTTTTTAATACATAATGTTAATTATATTCTAAGTGTAGAAAAAATGAAAATTACATGCTATTTAGAGGTAATTCATAAAATTATTATTATTTTTATATTTTATGTTTGATTGAGAGGTAAATAAAATATGTAAGGGTTATTCATATGATATATTGTGTTAACTATAGGGTGATACATATGAGTTACTCTTAATTATAGAGTTATATGTGATGGCCATTTTGGTTATACGTGTGGGTATATAATTTTATGTATTGAGGGTTCAATGGAAGTGAGAAGTAGTTTAAAAATAAATTTATAGAGAAACCACTATCAAATCTATTTTACATAGAGGGGTTCAAAGACCATGTGAATGGTGTCATAAATAAATAATGAATGAGTAAAAACCCTAAAATAATTTGATTGATGATATTTCAATATGGGGATTGATGATGATTTTCAAAAATATAATTTTTGGGAGATTTATTAGTTTATGACTCACTTCATCATATATATTATATATCAAAATAATATTTGAATTAAAAATTCATACTTCATGTTTTTGCCTGATTTTGTCACTTATGAAGGGTGAACTTCTAGTAACTGAAATTAAGAATCTATAAATGGATTTAAGAAAATATAATGATCTAATGATCTTATTTTGTATTACATTAAATAGATTAACGATCATTATATATATGTAAATCTAACCCATTGAAACAAGAATCATCTTGTTGAGTTCATCTATAGGTGATGAAGTTTCTATCAATATACTTACATGTAATCCTATGTTTAGTGGAATTCAAAAATTAATGTTCACTAAAATATTTACATAAATAATTAAAATCCTATAAAATTTGAATAACACACATATAGAAGTACATTGTGAATTCTAAAATATATTTCTTATTTTGAATATTTTGTATTTCTCGTTTTAAGGATAATATCTAATCGATAAAATATTTTTCTTTCTTAATATTTATACTAATGGATACCATTTTGAGAGGTCTCCCGGATAACTCTATTTATAATTATATTCATTTTTAAACATATATTTATTCATTAATGATAAATTATGAGGATGTAAAGACAAAGTATTTACTTATCATATGCTCGAGGGATTTCATGTCTTAGAAGACATTTCATAATTATTAATGGTGTGTAATTTGAGATGATACAAAAATGTTTAGAAGAGTAATTCTTGTTAATTAAATACAAACATTTTAATTGAAATAAAATCTGGTATACCTTATGACATATTGAAATTCATCTATACCATTTATCTTCTTCAAAGATCCACCGTTTATATTAGTTTAAATGTGTGGTTTTATTAATATATTTTAAAATGTTTTGGATTTCTAACCAATAATTCATATTCTGTTTTAAAATTATACTCGATTCATTCTGGAATTTAGATTATTTTAATTCATGTTTTAAGTTCAATAATAAAACATGTTAAAAACTATTCTTCTTTATCATTTTTTTCAAAAATTTAAAATATTCAACTCTCTGTTTTCGTTGTGAAAACTATATTTAAATATATTTTATAATACATACACTATAATAATTGTTTTCATCTCTAATTAGAAAAACTGATCGATCATTTATTTTAAAAGTAATTTTAAAAAACAATAATATTTTTACTTGAGGAAGAAAAAAAAATTCGCTAAATTAAAAATTACAATTCAATACCTCTGGTATATTATTCAACATAATACCATGGTAAAGCAACTAGTATTTAAATAATTCATTCCAACTACTATGATATATTATTACCTTATATATTATTTTAGTTTGATCATCATAATTTAAATTTAATTTCCTTAAAGTAGTATTTTTTCTATGAAATTTTTTTTGATAGTAGGAGTATCATCTTCAACACTCAAAAACAATAATACAACCAGACCACCTTTTTTTAATAGAGCAGATTATGATTACTAGAATGATGATATATAATTCCATTTATTTAATCATAAGGATGTAAACATTATCATCGTGAAAACAAATTATAATATTCTATTGAAATATATCATTAATGATTTTATTGAATAGAATGAAAAATAACTAGTAAACAATAACATTCATAATAATATATTATGATCCTTGAAAATAAACATCTATCGAAATAAATATTCACGTGAGATGGAAAAAATAAATATGAAATAAGTTAGAGATTTAAAATTTTAGAACATCCAATGTTTTATAAACTCATATTTTAGTGATAGGATAATACTAACAAGCTTGTCATTTTCTACCATGATAACTTGTAACAAAACTAAATCAATGCATTAAAAAAATAGTAAACCATTTACAATCCTATGATGAAAAACATTCATTGAAATATCAAATCACAGGAAATATTTTACTCATTATGAATAAATATTGGGTGTCCAAGAGGTTAGCTATCAAAAATAATAAACATTTGAAAACATTGTGTCAAGATTGAATTGCTTCTTTTCCTTCCTTCAGGTATTAGTTGACCATTTTTTTAACTTCCCTTATTATATTTATAACATGTGGGATTTTCAAGGATGAAGAGCCTTAGTTGGGGAAAATTTTCTAATGTTTTTGGATTTGTGTTTCATGAATTAATTGAGTGTTTTTATTATTTTTTAAATAGAATTATAAGATGATCCTTGTGTTTGGATCACCCCATGAATTTGTTCTGAGATTTTATACCCAAAACTGGACTGCCAACTACCTACTAGACATATTCATGTCATGAATATATTGAAAGATGTGGACCTATTTTATATGGACATGGCCTTAAAGAATTCATATAAATGAATTAAATGATTAAATCACATTGATGATATTTTTAGGTTTATATATTTAGATAATTAGTTCATAACATATATATATAACAACTTTAATATTACATGTAAACACATCTACCCTATTTCCATTTTTTTCCAAAAAATATTAATTGAAAAAGAGTCATGTCCTATTACCTATTTTAGGCATTATTACTTTTCCATGATCTCATCCTTGACCCTATTCCACTTTATGTCTTGTGGAAAACATTTCAACAACATGGGATGAGTGTAAAATGCTCATTATGGGATACACAAAGAAGGAAAACTGTTATTTTTTTAAAAAAACATGAAAACCATGAATTCTTTATCATAAGTAATACTTTTCACCTTTATGAAGTACTAAATAATCATCAATGAAAGAATGATCATTGGTTACACTTTTGGGACCAAAAGATTACCATAAAACCCATATAAGGAACACATAACATAAAAAAGGTAACTCGGGACATAAACATGCATAAATGGAATAACCAAATGGTCGACTTCCACAGACATCAATAAATGGAATAGCTATACAGACGACATCCATACCCAATGCATTGTATGTTATAACATAACCAACCATATTGGTTTATCACGGCACCACCTGTCATTTGGTATATCACGTAACCACTCGTTAAATATCCACGTACCATTTTAAAATCATAATACATACAAAAAATATACAGGAATGAAAACATTTCTACATTTCAATCCCAATATATCGTATAAATATATCGACATAACAAATCCTTTAACAAGACCATTTTCAATACCAAAATACATACAAGTGTACATGGTATTTATTTACCTTTTAAATAATATTACGGATTGTTAGGGAAGCCAAATATCCAATAATACTTCTATAGTCTGAAGGTAATTGTCACTTCTTACGTTATGAGAATCATTGTATTTTGTCATTTAGTAAAATTAATCATAGAAAAAGAATCCCTTTGGATGAATTGATAATTCCAACGTGTTTATACAATGTATAAAAGAAAGTCATGTATTAAAACAAACTATGCCTTAATGAAAGGAGACTGAGATGATTTCCCTTACCTCATGTCCGACTTGACTCGTTTGTTCTTTAAATCCCTTATTACCATGTTATAAATATTATGTAATCATTTAATTTAATGATGGTCATTTTGTTGATATTTGATACTTATGTCAAAAACGGAATTCTGATAATTACAAGATATTCATGATGTCAAAAGTTCACTATATTCAGGATTTAAATATCATATATATCCAGTATATACATGTATTTATAAAAGTACATAACATTTGTATATAAGAAATGAAATGCACCTTTCTTGGAGATAGTAAGTCATACGTACACATGAATGCTACTTTCATTTCTATTTTTTAATTTAATGGAATTAAAGCTTAATGATACATAGGCATATTATAATTTATGTATAATATCATATATATTTTTATTAAAACTATCCTTTATACGTTCACACGTAAGGCATGATCGAGCCATATCACTTTAATGGTGATGTAATCTGCACTTCCTCAAATGAGGTTATTGTATTTACCCACTATGGAAACCATAAAAGTGTTCTATAAATGAAAATTATAGAATAATATAAACAATATAAATATAATATATAACATATATAAATAAATTTTCCTCATAATGGCCACCATGAGAGGGGGTTGGAGATATTGGAACAATCATCATTTCATGAGGCAGTAGTTCGTCGTCCATAAAAATAGTGTGTTCTTTACAAATTAGACAATGGTGTGTGTAAGTATAGATTGAATACATCACAAAACAACAACATATTATATTAACGATACTATTTTTGTTATAAAAATATAGGAATAGAAATTGTTTAGGTGTTTGGAGATGTAAAATAAAACAAAATAAAACAAAAGAATGTTATAAATACTGTTACCTTTATTTCAGGTAACTCACATTGGTTTGAACCAAAATGACTATTTGAAGTGCCTTATACATAAGGTAAGGCTTCTATGAGGAATATAGAGATATTTAGAGCTTATTTCATTAGGGTTTTGACAAGCAAATAGGCTTGAGAGGTGTGAGGATTGGGTTGGATGTGAGGGCTTTTTATAAGTGGGGGATGACCTTTTTAGGAAAGTGTGAAAATATTATTTTATTATAGAATTAATTTCTATTTCTAAAGGTCCAAAACATATTAATGGACAAGATAATTTGACTCAATTTCGAAATAAAATCATTCTATAGGAATTTGATAGGTTTTGGATATTTTTTTAACATTTATAATTTTATTTATTTAAATCATTTATTAATAATGTAAATACTACTTCATTATTGTTTCATTAGTAATTTAATTTATTATATGTCTAAAAATTGAAAAAAATACCATGATGTAGAAAATATTTTTATATTTCCAATAAATCATTATAGTTTAAATGACGACTTATATAACCCCATGTAAATATTTATTGTCGAAAAGATATTTGTTTTTGTCATTTTTGCCTTTACTTTATGTTAATAAAAATAAAGTGTCATTATCACTTATAAGTGACTCCATGGAGTCCCAAAATTGACCCAAGGATGTCTATGGTCAGCAATTACTCATAAAATAAGGTTAGGACAAGCATTAAAAGTATTTTTTTTTATAGTATTCCTTTTTTACTTTGAATTACCCTATTTAGCTTTAACTATGGTAATTAAAAGTCAAAATATACTATTCACCAAAAATTATTTTCATCTTATTGATCCACATTTCATTTATTAATAACAACCATGAATATCAGATTTTTTAAATTCAATACATAGAAATTTTTATATTTCCTTTAAAAGAAAAGTCTGTTTTTTTATATAATATTAAGTGGTTTCACTATTCATCAAAAATTGAAGTTTTTCAAAAAAATACAAAAAAATCCGCTTAAGATATATTTGATATTAAAATTAAAAAAAATATATACTTTACATAATTCACAACATAGATGTTAATTAATTATTTTAATATTAATTTTCGCTGTCAAAACATATAGCGTGTTTTTATGAAACAGTAACTATCAAAAGAATGACAGTTGTTTATGTCCACATTCAATGTAAAATTAATTATGATGACCCGAATTGGATTATATGGTATGAATATATTTAAATTACACTTTATAACCAATTAAAAAGATAATATAACCATATAAATAATTTAGATTAAATTCTGTTTTGATTTAAAATACAGTATTTTTCACAATTCTTTTAAAAATGAACTTTATCAGAAAAATACAAAAAATTTACCCAAAGTAAATTTTAATATCTCGATTCTAAAGAATAATTTTATTTGTTCAAATAATAAATATAATTGTGACCAAAACCTGATTGAAAGAGGGTTATGCATGAAAAGTTTGTAAATTGACCTTTTAGTGAATATTAGAGTATTTTTTATTAAAATCAAATTATTTACTTATTTTAAGGTTATGAAATTTAATGGATAAATGCAAAAACATTTAACAAACTTTTATATTAATATATTAGTTAGTTAAATTAATTTACGCAAATACAATGGCTAGGCGTTAATTACCATTTAAAATATTTTTATTATTTGATTAGTGTGCAATGAAAGATTTCAATGAAAACCATTGTTTCATATTAGGTACGCTATCAAACATAGAAACCCCTTTAATGTATTATTATTATTTAATTCATAAATATTAATAAATATGAAAATGTCATATTTCTTTATTTATCTATGATGTTACATCCTTCCCCCCTTTTAGAAATTGGGTCCTTTCCATTTTTATTCACCTATGAATTAAATTGGGGTATTTATCAGTCATAGAATTTTTAGATTCCCGTGTTTCCTTATCAACCATATGGTTTTCTTAAAAAAATATTACCTGATAAATTTCCTTATTCCACAACACTTTCCCTATACGGTCAAGAATCTGTACCGGTTGTTCCTCAAAAGAGGGACTCTCCTACAACTGAACTATCTCTGAGATCAAAACATGAGATGGATTTGGTATATACAATCTCAACATTGAAACATGAAAACAATTGTGCTCCTCAGATAAACCTGGAGGTAATTCCACTCTGTACGCAACTAATACAACGTTATCCAGGATTTAATAAGGTCCAATTAAACTCATACTCAAATTTCATTTCGTACCAAAACACATCACAATTTTCTAAGGAGAATCATTGAGAAGGAAATAATCACCTACCTCAAAAGAGAGATCCTTCCTCTGGTTATCCGCATAAATTTTCATCCTTCTCTTAGTTTTTATCATGTGATTTTGAATCAATAGAACTTTCTCTTCCATCTCTTCTACCAATTTTGTTCCCATCAGCTTCCTTTTACCTACTTCATCTAAAAAAGCTATAGTTCGACCCTGCATTCCATAAGATGCTTAAAACAGAGCCATCTGTATACTAGAATGAAGGGTTTTATAATAATAAAAATTATACCAATGAAATATGTTGGACCCAACTTCGCTAGAAATCCAGTGAACAACAACGTAACATATCCTCCTTGGTCGAAATTGTTCGTTCTGACCGCTCATCTAATTGTGGATGAAAATATTTACTAAAATTTA
Organism: Viscum album; assembly: GCA_963277665.1. NCBI lineage: Eukaryota > Viridiplantae > Streptophyta > Magnoliopsida > Santalales > Viscaceae > Viscum > Viscum album. The sequence continues at coordinate 1,874,090,750 of OY728159.1, forward strand.
ATTCATTACCCAACAAATTCTGAAATAATTTTTAAATGTTATAATTAGTCTTGATAACATTATCAGAGACAATGGAGTGGGGAACACCATTCAAAATGATTATCTCTTTAGTATACAAATGAGAAAGTTGATCTACATACAAAGTATCTCGATTAGGAATGAAATGAAAAGATTAATTAATCTATGAACAATAACCCAAATTGCATTGTTACTTCGAGATGTCATTGGTAATCCAATAATGAATTCCATGTATATATTTTCCCAATTCCACTCTAGAACCGGTAAAGATTGAATCATCCTTTTCAATGACTACCACTCTGCTTTAACCAGCTGAGAAGTTAAACACTTCACAGTAAAATAAGCCATATCTCTTTTCATTCCATCAAACCAATAACACTCCTAATGATAATTATACATCATAGTACTGCCCGGATGAACTGAAAATGGGGAACTATGAGATTGACATAATAACTCATACTTCAACTGTGAATCACATGGAACACATAATCTCTTTCCAAATCTCAAAACACAATCACTATCAGAGTTAAAATCATGAAAATTACACTTATACACAAACACTACATTTTTATACAACTCGTTGTCTTCCATCTATGCTTGCTTAATTTTGTCTGATAGAGATGATCTCACTGACACCTGAAACAAAACCGAAAAATTTACTTCACAATAAAATTTTATGCAAAATTTCATCAAATCAAAAACCAAATGACCTCGTTCTAAACGTAGCGTGGTTAATGAAGCAATACTTTTTCAACTCAAACCATCATCCACTTTATTTGCTTTTCCTGAATGGTAAAGGATCGCGAAGTCATAATCCTTGATTAATTCCAACCATCTCCAATGTCTCATGTTCAATTCATATTGACTGAATATATACTTTAATATTTTTTATCGGGAACTATTTCACACTTTACTCTATAAAAATGATGCCTCCAAATTTTGAAAACAAAAACCACAATTTCTAATTCCAAATATTGTGTTGGGTAATTTAACTCATGTGGTTTCAAATGAGTTGAAGAATAATCAATCACCTGATCATTCTGCGTAATGACACAACCAATTCCTATCAATGAAGCATCACTATAAATAAAAAAACACCATTTCTGGACGGCAATGTGAAAAATTGATCGTTCTCCAATATTTTTTTCAATTCCTAAAAAAATCATCACATTATTTTGTCCAAATAAGCTTAATAAATTTTCACATTAACATAGTCAGTGGGCAAGATAACCATGCAATATTCTCAAAAAATGTCCGGTAAAAACCTACCAAACCACGAAAACTACGGATCTTGGTTATCTTTCAGGGTCTTGTACATTCTTCAACATTTATTATTGCTGGGTCAGGAGTTATACCCTTTTTTGAAACAATGTGACCAAGGAAAGAAATTTTTTGTACCCAAAAATAATACATCCTGAATTTCTCATCTATTTTCTTTTCTTGTAAGGGTTTCAAGACAGCCCTTAAATGACTTTCATGTTCCCCTTTTCTTTTAGGATAATCCAAAATATCATCAATAAACACTACCAAAAAATTATCTAATAAATCATGAAAATTTCTATTCATATGATCTATGAATACTATAGGTGAGTTGGTTAACCCAAAAGTGCATAACTACAAATTCATTATGGACATATCTAGTACGAAACACGGACTTTGAAATGTTTTATTCCTTTACATTCAACTGATGGTACCCCGACCTCAAGCCAATCATCGAAAAATACTGAGATCCAAGAAGATTATCAAACAAATCATCGATATGATTCAAAGGATACATATTCATAACTGTGATGTTATTCAATGCTCTATAATCAATGATAAGTGTCATTGAACCATATTTATTTTTAAAAAATATAACAGAAGCACCCCATGTTGATGTGATGGGTTGAATGAAACCCTTATCTAATGATTCATGAAATTGATTCTTTAACATTAAATGTTCCGTTTGAGACATTCTTTAAGGGTGTTTTGAAATTGGCTTAGCATCTAGACCTAATTCAATAGTAAATTCAACATCGCGATCAGGTATAATACCATACAACTCATTAGAAAAAACATCATGCTACTCATTAACCACTGGCACATCATTAATCTGAACTGTTCCTTTGTTTTCAAAATTATGTGCAAGGTAACGTTAATTTCCATATTTTAGTAGTTTCTTAGCTTCTTGATTTGTTATCAAAAGCAAGGGTTTATTCTTGTACAAAAAATGAAAATATTTCTAAAAAGAAACCTCTTTAGCTCTGCATTGAATATTTGCAAGATAAAAAGACTTCCAATCAATGCCCAAAATAAAATCAAACTATTCTAGAGGAAAAACAATAAAGTTTTCAGGTAGATTCTTTCTACAAACAAGGACATGAAGGTTATTATAATTTCATTTCGTCTCAACATTTTCTCTAGGTGTTTTTATAATATGTTTAGGATTAATATCTTGATATGGAATTCCCAATATACTAGATAACATCTTAGAAATGAAAAAATGTGTAGACCCTGAATCAAACAACACATTGGCATAATCTGAACAAACAAACAGTGAATCTAATATTACTTTATTTGATGTCCCAACATCTGCTGAAAAAGTTTCCAAGGATTTCACCACACCATTCTACTTGTAGTCTGGCTGCTTTCCCTCAGTTGAGTTCTTCATTGAACACTCATTTTTATAATGACCCATTTCATTTCACATAAAACATCTTATCTATGAAATTTCATTGCATGCATGATCATATTCCTTATAGTTATGAGAAATATTATCAGACTTACCACATCGGAAGCACTTTCCCGACTTTGATAATCATTCTACAAGATGCTTTTAACTACACATATCATTAAATGGATAATTGTTTTTCTTACATCCAGGCTTCACTGATGAATTTTTTCCTTTTCCTTCCAACTGGACCTCTAATTCTATTGTTTTTCAATGAATATCTGATCATTGGGAAACTCCATTTCCACCTTATCCACACATTGAAAAAGTTTTTCATAACTTTTGATCTCACGAGTGGATAATGAACTTCGATATCATGGCTTAAATCATGAGTAAAATCGATTTATCATACTCTCAATATCTCGGATGGAATTTGGAGCATAACCCTCCAGTTAAGTAAACATTCTTTCATAAGTAGCCACTGAGTCATCCTCCGGCCTCAATTCTATGAATTTTTTTTTCATTCTAAAAAGAACAACCTTAGGAAAATATTTCTCAAGAAACATACCTTTTAATTTATCCAAATAAAGAGCATCAGTCTTCTCACTATCCCTGGTATTTTTCACCATCAACCACCACTGATCAGCTTCACCTTCATAATAGTAAACCGAGTGACTCAGCATTGGATGTTCTGAACACCCCATTACATTAAAACACATTTCCAATGCATTAATCCACCCTTCTACTAGCATAGGGTTAGATGATACTATGAATGATGGGGGATGTTGCCTCATGAAATTCGGCAAAACTGACATGTTACCCTATTGTAGATCTGGAAGATCTCGCGCATGGATAACACCACCATTTATAGCCTAAGTCAACTTTTCCATCAATACAACAAACAGTTTAGTTCAGATTCCATCAATCTGAGGAAGCAGATTTGGAAGGTTGTTTTCATCCTGATGTTGTCCCAACATAGCTACCATGTTTTCTCTACGGAAAACCATTCTGAACATTGAAATATTTTATTCAAAAAAACATGGTAATCAGTAAATGCTATATCACTTCAATCTTATCGTAAATTTATTTAGGGAAATTAATTTAACAATACCCTAACTCCTAAATTTAACTAAATAGGCCTCTGAAACAAACTATTAGGACCCGACCTTAACATTTCATATTCTTTAATTAATTTAATAATTATAAATGATTATATTTTATGGTTTAGAGATTTAGAGAATTAGTTCATAACATATACATTACAACTTCAATATTTCATGTAGACACATCTTCCGTAATTTTATATTTTCTCCAAAAAAATCTTGAAAAAAAGAGTCATGTCTAGTTCCAGTTTTTAGATAACGTGACCTTTCTTTATTCTCATCATTGACCCTCTTCTACATTATTTCCTATGAAAAACATTTCAATAACATGGGATGAGCATAAAAATCTCAGTAAGGGATACACAAATAAGGATAAATTTTAGTTTTTCAAAAGAACATATAAACCATGAATACATTATCATAAGTAATAATGTTCACTTTTATGAATTAGTAAATAATCTTCACTGAATAAAAGATCATTTCAAACCCTTTTGTATCCAATATATTACCATAAAACCCATATAAAGAACACATAATTTATAAAGTTAACTTTGGACATAAATATACTTAAATGGAATAACCTTACAATTGACTTTCACACATATCACTAAATGGAATAGCCATATGGACAACTTCCATACCCAATGCATTAGAGGTTATAATGTAACCACTCATCATGTTTTATCACAACACCACCCATTATTTGGTTTATCAAGTAACCACCAGTTAAATGTCCAAGTACAATTAAAAAATCACAACACATAAAACAAATTTAAAGGAATGAATACATTTCCACATTTCAATCACAATATATCTATTTGATATATTGAAATTGAAAATATTGTATGAATACCATTTTGAATAACACAAAACATAAAAGTGTATATAGTATTTATTTTTGAATTAAAAAAATTACAGCTTGTTGAAGAATCCAATGATCCAATAATACTCACAGCATATGAAGGTCGTTGTCACTGCTTAAGTTAAAATAAACATTGTTTTTTGCCATTTAGTAAAACAATTAATAGAGAAATATTCCCTTTGAATGAAATTAAATGTCAATGGTGTTTATACATCATATAAAAGAATGTCGTGTATTAAAAAAATGCCTCAATGAAAGGAGATTGAAACGAAGTCCCTTACCTCGTGTCCGACATGACCCGTTCGTTCATTAATCACCTGAATAATAAACTAAAGTAAATTTGTACTTTCTTAAGAACAATTTTTCAAGATTATCATTCTTTTAAATCACTTATTAACATTTTATAATAATTTTATAATCATTTAAGTTAATAATTGTCATTTTGTCGATATTTGGTACTTGAGTACTAAATGGACTTCATATAATTACATGATGTTCATGTTGTGAAATGTTCATTATATTTATATTGATATTCATGATTTATATATCATATATATCATATATATCATATATATACAGTATATACATGTATTTATAATAGTATATAACATTTGAAGATAAGAAATGAAATTCTCTGTTCATGGAGACGATAAGACATACATACGCACGAATGCTACTTTCATTTCTATTTTTTTTAATGGAATTAAAATATAATGAAAAATAGTTATATAAATATTATAGTATAATATCATATATAATTTTATTGAAACTATCCTTTATATGAGCACACATAATAAATGAACGAGTCATATAACTTTGAGGGGGCGGATGTCCGCACTTCCTAAAATTAAATTATAGTATTTACCCACTATGGAATCCATAAAGGTGTTCTGTAATTGAAAAATACAGAAGTAAAAAAAAATATAAATATAATATATATCATATATAAATATAGTTCCATCATAATGGCCACCGTGAGAGGTGGTTAATGATATTTTAACAATCATCATTTCATGAGGTTGTAGATCGTCATCCACATAAACAATATGTTCTTTACCCATTAGACAGAGGTGTTTGTAAGTGTAGTTCTAATACATCACATAAAAATAGCCTAGTATATTGAGGAAACTATTTTTGTTATAAAATAAATAATAAAAAGATTTTAGAGGGTTGGATAATTAAAATAAAACAAAAGAAAAGAAAATAATTTTAGAGAAACTATTAACATTAATTCGGGTTACTCCCTTTGGTTTGAAACAAAAGGAATTATTAAAGTTCCTTCTGCCTAAGGTAAGGCTTCTAAGAGGAATAGATCGATCTTGGAGCTTATTTTGGAAGGTTTTGGATTATAAAAGGGTCTTCAGAGGTGTGGGAATGATTTATAGGTGAGGGCTTTTTATAAAGGGGGGAGGGGCTCTTTAGGAATGTGTGAATAATATTATTTTATAATATAATTATTTTCAGTTTCAAAAGTTCCAAATCATATAAGAGTAAATGATAATATTACTCTTGGTTGAAATAAGATGATCCAATAGTAATTGGATAGGTTTTGTATATTTTTTTTAAAATATATAATTTTACTTATTTAAATCATTTATTAATGAGGTAAATACAAAATCATTATTGTGTCATAAATAATTTAATTTATTTGATGTCTAAATATTATAAAACAAATACCATAATTTAGGAAATATATTTTCGTTTCCAATTTATATTTATATTTAAAATTATGACTTATATAAACCCATGTAAAAATTTATTTACTAAAAGATATTTGTTTTTCGCATTTTTACCTTTTCGTTATGGTAATTAAAAATAAATTGTCAATATCACTAAAAACTGGATCTATGGAGTCCCAAAATCAACCCAAGGATGACCTTGGATGGACATTACTCATCCAATAAGTTTTGGAGAAGTCTTAAGATATATTTTTATAATAATAATATTCTTTTTACGTTGAACTACCCTATTTACCTTTAACCGTTGTAAACAAAAGTCAAAAGTTACTTTTCAAAAAAAATTATTTTCATCTTATTGATCCACATTTTAATTACTAATAACCACCATGAATGTTGTATTTTTTAAATTCAATACACATAAGTGGTAAAATTTAATTTAAATGAAAACTCAGTTTTTTAACTACTACTAAGTGGTTTCACTATTCTTCAAAAATTGATGTTTTAGTGAAAAAATACAAAAAATAATCCTAAGATATATATGATATTCCAAATTCAAAAATTATGTCCATTTTATAAAATTTAAAATATATAAGTTCCATTAATTAATTTAAAATTCATTCCCGTTGTCAAAACATATAGCATGTTTTTAAGAAACAATATCTATCAAAAGATTGTCACTTCTTTATGTCCAATTTCAAAGTAAAATTAATTCCAATGACAAACATATGATTAAATGATAAAAATATATACCAATTATACTTTAAAACCAATTAAAACTTTAATTTATCCATACATGTAAATAAAATTAATAGTCATTTTTGAATTAAAATACAATATTTTTTACTATTCATTAAAATTGAATTTTATGAGAAAAATACCCAAAATTTACCCACAGAAAATTTTGATATCCTGATTCTTAATAAGATTTTTATTTTATCAAATAGAACATATAAAAGTGAGAAAAAATAGATTTAAATATGATTCACTATCAAAATGTGGTAAATCGACATTTTATTGAATATTAGAGTATTTATGCTTTAAATCGAATTATTTACTTATTTTAAGCCTCTAAATTTTACTGTATAAATTTAAAAAAATTTAACAAGCTTTTATAATCATATTAAAGCGTGTCCAATTCATTCCTACAAATACAACAGCTTCGCATTAACTACCATTTAAAATAGTAATATTATTTTATTAGTGTGCAACGTAAGATTTCAAAGAAATTTGTTGTTGCGTATCAGGTATGCTATCGAACATAGAAACCCCATTAAAGTAAAATTAATATTTATTTCCGAAATATTACAAAATATGAAGATGTCATATTTCTTTATTTACCTGGGATGTTACATCCTTCTCCTCTTTTGTAAAGTGCATCTTCGCTATTTTCATTCACTTATCAAATAAATGGGGGTATTTATCCCTCGTAGAATTTTCAGTATCTCACATTGCATCTTCAACCGTATTATTTTTTCCAAAACTCATTACCTGATAAATTTTCTTAATCCTCCACACTTTCTCTCAATAGTTAAGAATCTGGACTGGCTGTTTCCTCATAGGAGAGATTCTCTTCCAACTGAACTATCTCTGGGGGCAAAATATGAGATGGCTCTAACATATAATTTCTCAACATAGAGACATGAAAAACATGGTGTTCCTTGGATGAACGTGGTGGTATAGCCACTTTGTATGCTATTAATCCAACATTATCCATGATTTTATAATGTTCAATTAACCTCGTACTCAACATTTCTTTCATAACAAAACACATAAAACATTTCCATTTAGAAACATTGAGAAAGACATGATCACCTAACTCTAAAGAGGGATCCATTTTCTAGTTATCCACATAACTTTTCTGCCTACTCTGAGCTTTTTTCATTTTCTTCTGAATCAACTGAACTTTCGCAACCATTATTTCTACCTATTCTGGTAGCATAATCTTCCTTTCACCTAATTCATCCCAAAAAGATGAAGTTCGACACCATTATCCATATAATTCATTAAATGGATCCATTTGTATACTGGAATGAAAGCTTCTATAGTAAGAAAATTCAACAAAAGAAATATTTTGGTCCCAAATTCAATTGTAATCTAGTTAAAAGGAATGTAACATTTCCTCCATGGTCTGATTTTTTTTGTTCTGACTGCCCATCTGATTATAGATGAAAAGCTGTACTAAAATTTAATTCAGTACACAAGGACCTCATATGGCCTTTCCAAATGTTAGAAGTAAACCTGGGATTATGATTGGATACAATAGATATGATATCACCATGAAACCTGACTATCTACATAACGTACAAACGAGAAAGTTGATCTAGTGACAAAGTATCTCGAATAGGGAGGAAATGATCAAATTTAGTTAATCGATGAGCAATAACCCGGATTACATCATTATCTTGAGATGTCTTTGGTAATCCCACAAAAAATTCAATGGTTATATTTTCTTATTTACACTCTGGAACTGGTAAAGACCAAAGCATACCTTTTGGTAACTGCCACTCTACTTTAACCTACTCACAAGTCAAACACTTCACGGTAAAATCATCTATATCTATTTTCAATCCAACCCACCAATAATACTCTCGATGATCTCTATACATAATAGTACTACCAGGAAAAACTGAAAATGTGGAACTATGAGATTCTCATAACAACTCATTGTTAAACTGTGAACCCCAAGGAACAGATAATCTCTTTGAAAATCTCAAATCACCATCACTATCCGAGTTAAAATCAGGAATCTTACCCTTCTAAACCAACTCTACCTTTTTCTACAACTTTATTTTTTCTTTTGGTGCATTCTTAATTCTATCTAATAGAGATGATCTCATTGACACCTGAAACAAAACTGAAGAATTTCTTTCACCAACAACTATTATGCAAAAGTACAGCAAATCAAAAACCAATGGATCTCATTATAAATATAACATTGTTAATGAAGCATTGTTTTTTCGACTCAAATCATAATCCACTTCATTTGATTATCCTGTATGGTAAAGGATCGTGCAATCATAATCATTGATTAATTCCAACCATCTCTTTTGTCTCATGTTCTATTATTTTTGAGTTAATATAGAGTGAAATCATTTTTATCTTTATATATTTCACACTTTACTCCTTAAAAATAATCCTCCAAATTTTTAAAGCAAAAACAATAGCAGCTAATTCAAAATCATGTGTACAGTAATTTAACTCATGAGGTTTCTACTAACTTGAAGCATAAGCAATTACCTGATCATTCTGCATAAAGACGTAACCATGTCCATTCAAAAAAGCATCACTATAAATAACCAACTCACCATTTCTAGAATGCATAGACTAAACTATAACATTCACCAATCTTCTTTTAAATTCTATAAAACAATCATCAACTTTTATTTTCCAAATGAACTTAACACATTTTCGAGTTAACATAGTCATTGGGCTATATAACTGTGCAAAATATTCAGAAATCCTCTGGTAATGTCCCTCCAAACCATGAAAACTATGGATCTCGGTTATATTTGTTGGTCTTGGACATTCTTCAACCACTTTTTTTTAGCAGGATCAACAATTATGCAATTGATTTATATAATGAGACCATGTAACCAATTTTGATGTAACCAAAACACAGACTTTCTGAATTTCCATACATTTTATATTCTTTTAAGGAATGAAATACAACCCTTAAATGAAATTCATGTTCTTATTTTATTTTAGAATAAAGAAAAATATCATCAATGATCACAACAAAAAATTATCCAAGAACTCACAAAAAAACCTATTCATAAGATCCATGAATACAGTAGGTGTATTGGTTAACCAAAAATGGAAAACTACAAATTCATAATGGCCATATCTAGTACGAAATTTTGTCTTTGGAATGTCTTATTTTTTTACTTTCAACTGATGGTACCCCAACCTCATGTCCATATTCAAAAAATACTGATCTCCCTGCAGCTGATCAAACAAATTATCAACATGAGAAAATGGATACGTGTTCTTAACTGTGGTGTTATTCAATGATCTATTATCAATTCAAAGACTCATTGAACCATATTTCTTTTTAACAAATAAGATAGGTGCACCCCAGGGTAATGTGCTGGGTCGAATAAAACATTTATATAATAACTCCTGTAATTGAATCATTAACTCTAAAAGTTCAATTTGTGCCATTCGATAAGGGGGGTTTGAAATTGACTTGGCATCAATAACAAATTCAACAGTAAATTCTACATCCCGATAAGGTATAATACCTAGAGAATCATTAGGAAACCCATCAAGATACTCATTTACCATTGGCACATTATTAATCTGAACAGTTCCATTATATTAAACAATAAGCGCATGGTATCATTCATTTCCATATTTTACTATTTTATCTGATTCCTGATATTTTAACAAAATAATGGGTTCATTCTTGTACACAATGTAAAGACTCGCAAATTTCAAGGAAATTTTTTTCTTAATTTTCTTTGGAATTTTACAAGAGCGCAGCTTCAGACAGCACCTGATTCCGAGGCCCGGTGTGCCCGGAATCAATTCCCGAAGTTTGGCTCCGGTACCTCCAGTGAACGGACGAGCGGGTTTTTCTATCTTTTGAACTGGTGCCCGGAATCGAATTCTGAGGGCACCGATGAAATCGCAGCGCCGGTATTTGCTTAGAAACGCCTCTTCGGGAGTTGCGTTTTCTCAACCGTGGTTTTTTAAAATTTTTGGGCTTTAAGTCGGAAATAAAATAAAGGTTGTGCGACAACTTTATTTTATTTCACTTAAGCCGCTTGGAAGTCACTTGGAAGCCACTTGAACTGAGTTAAAGCGGATAGGGTGCTATCTGGAAATACCCTACCCCTTGGTAGGATATTTTTGAGGTGGGGCCCGCATGAGCCCCGCCGTTTCTTTCGCTAAGTAACGCACCCGCGAAAACCGTCAAGTAACTGAATAGTCAACCGATGCGTTTTCCTTAATTCTAAACAGACCATTTAATTGGGCGGTTTACTTCGGGAATTAAATGGGTTGTTTCATTCGTTGAATTAATTCAACGAATTGATGGGTCGTTACTTACGCGTTGTTGGCGAAATAATAAAATAGACAAACTTGTCTATTTTAGAGGATCCTCCTGTTGTGCGAGATCCTCTAAACCTCCACCCTCCTCGCGAAGAACGCGAAGAACGTGAAGAACGCGAAGAACGCCGGAACCGGAATTCGATGACGCACGATCCGCGACGTCAACAAACTTTTCCGCGACCTTCTTCTTCTTCTTCTTCGGCGCCTCTTCTTCCGCGGCGGACCTACGATCGGCGGTTAAAGGTGAGAATCGCATCTTCTAAATTCTCCCCTTTTTATAATTCGATATCAACGGATTTAAATTAATTAAATCCGTTTGATCTTGATCCGGAGATTGGCGACGCGACGCTGGATACCGCGACGACGCGACGATCCCCTTCTTCCACGACGAGAAATCCCGCGACAATCCCCCGTTCGGCAACGACAGCTGCGAGGTAGGGGTTGTTGGAATATTTTATTTCCCGTGTTTATTCTTTTAAAATAAAGAACCCGATCTCGGAACAATTTTAATTTATTTAAAATTGTTGTTGGTTATTTCTTTTCCTCCCGTTGATTTTACCTAACGCGGAGGGTGCGGGCCTAACAAACAAGGCCTGGCAACCCTCCGCCGATCTTCCTTTTTGTGCGGATTTGGCGGGCGATGGCAAAAGCACGATGCAAGGGCCAATTTTTGATTCCGCAGTGAAGGACGCGTCCCGGGAGGAATAACGGCACAGGCGGGAAAGGAATCGGGCCACCGGAGCATCCCCGGCGGCGGCGCTCGGCACGCCGCCGTGGAGGAAATCACCTGCGGCTGAAGCCGCGGCGGCGGCGGCCGGTTCCGCGGCCGTGCGGAACCGGGAACGGACGCGGCGGCCCGGCCGCGTCCGTGTGACAGGCGGCCCCCCTCCGCGGGGCCGCTCCTTCCACCCAGCCGCGGGGGCGGCGCCCCGCGGCAGCCGCGCTCGGCCGATCGGCCGAGCCGGTCCGACCGGCCGGGCCGCGCCCGACCCGGACCGGACCCGGTTCGGCCGACCCAGGGGGGGTTCGGACCGGGTCGCCCCGGGCCCAGAACCCCCGTTTTCGGGCCCTCTTCGGTCTTTTGCCCATATCATGGGCCTGGGACCTCTGATTGACGAACCGTCAGCGGCTACGCGATCCTTGGATCGAGACAGTCATTTCGGTATATTACACTCAAGGTTTCGGAAGACTTTGGGTTCGGCCGGGTTGGTTCGTACGCGAAACCAACCGGGCCCTCGGAGCGGAAACGCTCATAACTCGAGCTGCGGACGTCCGATCGACGTACCGTCAGCTGTGGAGGTTTCCTCTAAGTGAGACGGAACTTTTGGCATACTCCGCCCGAGGATCGGACATAGGCGGAGTACGGTTGGGTTGGTTTTGTCCTAAAAACCAACCGGGCCCCTAGGACGAAAATGCCAATAACTCTCAGACCGGGCGTCTGATTGACGCGCCGTCTGTTGCGTTGAGATCCTGTTGTCGATACGGAACTTTTGGATACATCAACTTCGGACTACGTGTCAGTTGATGTATCAGCCTCTCGGCTCGTTGAGCGGACCCTCCTAGACGAACTCGCTGTGTGCGGGAACCCTAGCGCTGGCTGTGACTTCGACGACAGAGCAGAGATCCTCCGTGGACTGCAACGACGACAGAGCAGAGATCCTCCGTGGACTGCGACGACGACAGAGCAGAGATCCTTCGTGGACTGCGGTGACGACTGTGCAGATATCCTCAGTGGACTGCGTCGACTACTGCACTCAGCGATCCTACGTGGATCAGTGCTACATGTCCTGTGTGGGCCTGATCCTGTGTGGGTCATCACCTTACGGTTCTGTGTGAGCCTTGACTACAGTTCCTGTGTGGGCCCGATCCTGTGTGGGTCATCTCTTACGGTTCTTTGTGAGCCATTGCTACAGGTCCTGTGTGGGCCCGATCCTGTGTGGGTCATTGCCGAGGTTAGTACATATCGATCCTTCGTGGGTCCGACAACTTAGATGGTTCGGTGATCATCTTGTCGTCATCTGAAAAAGTATACCTGGTTGAGCTGAATCTTATGTTACTCTCCTTTGTGGATTGTGTTGAACCATCCTATGTGGATTTACTATTTACTCTCCCTGGTGGATTTGAGTCTTGCTTTCCTGTGTGGATCGAGTTGACCTTGAGCTCGAGAGCAGAGCTAGAAATGGGGACTTAGGTATATGTATGGGCATATACCTATGTCGAGTCAGTTGTTTCTTCGTGGTTGCCCCTTTCTATTGTGCTATATCCTTTGTGGATTTCGGGAGACCTTCAGGGGTCTCGGGGTCCTTACTGAGTAGTTTATACTCACCCCTGCACGGGCTATGCCCGCACTTTGTTGTGTTGGATGCAGATGACGGACAGCGCTGATCTCGGTTGGGGCGTGGAGCAGGACGGTACCTGAAGGCGGACCACTGGGCGGGACGTGCTCGGAGCGGACGTGGGACCCGAGGAGCCTGGAGGCTATCTGTACCCACCCTTCAGGTGGGATTGCCAGTGGACGACACGAGGCCACCGTCTTTTCTTCAGTTGCTGTTCTTTACCTTTTCAGTTGTACTTTCAGTTGGGCTTGTATTCAGGCCCCCTTTACTTTTCTGCACTTTGTAGTTACTTTCCGCTTGCTGACTCTGTGGTGGTTGTTACTTATAAAGGCAATGCCTTCCCTGTTTACCGGGATTTTACGCCTTGGTGCTAGTCGCCAGCCCCTGGCCTATGGAAGGCGGGCTTGGGGTAGTCACGGCACGGGCCCCGAGGTCAGGTCGTGACAAATTGGTATCAGAGGTGGTCGGTTCTACCACAGACTCTGATCGTCTTTTCTTTCTATATGAAGCAATAGTGTTTAGTGTATTGAGTGTGGTTATTAGTTCAGGGAGCCCAGTGTTGGTGTGGCGGCCGACGTATCCGTACACCAGGACCCTGACTCCTGATTTCCGACTTAATGCATTAAAAAATTGATTGCGTGTGTGTTCCATGTTTTCTTTGTGATTACTTGTGTCAGCTCACCGGGTATACTGATCTGCTTCATGAAAGTATCAAGTTTTCCTTGTGATTACTTGTGCCAGCTCACCAGGTATACTGTTCTGACTGTGGTGCTCTTGTTCTCCTTTTCAGGATGGCCTCGCGACGACAGCCAGCTAGGGTTCCGAGTGTAGGGCGCGACGGCAGCCCACTGAGCGATGAGGCCTCGGTGCAGGGCCCTTTGCCAGCAGTGGCACCGGCGGTAGCTTTACCCGCCGAGCCACCGATGCTACCAGTACCAGACGCTGACGATGAACGTCGCCTCAGGGCACTGCATGAGTTTCAGAGCCAGCGACCGCCCAGGTTTCGCGGTGAGGCGGACCCCCAGGCCGCCGAGGACTGGCTAGAGGCGGTGGTACGGATCTTTAGGCTAGTGAGGACACCAGCGGATCTCATGGTGATTCTCGCGGCGAGCCTCCTGCAGGCGGCGGCAGGACGATGGTGGAGCTTGATGCTCCAGGTTCACGATGAGGCATCCTTGCTCTGGAAGGACTTCGAGAGCCTCTTCTGCTCTGAGTTCGTCCCGGCCACCCTCCGAGCGGTGCGCATCTAGGACCTTCTCCAGCTGCGCCAGGGCAGCATGACGGTCGCTCAGTACGCGGCGAGGTTCACTGACCTATCTCGCTACTCGACCGACATGGTACGGGACCCCTTCTTCCGGGCCCGGACCTTGGAGAAGGTCTTGCGGCAGGAGATTCGAGCGTCGCTGATCTCCCTCAGCATTCCGACCCAGGCGGGAGTACTGGAGCGAGCCCTCCTGATCGAGAGATTCCTGGCAGAGCCTTCTTCAGCGGCGAGACCTAGCGCAGGGCGGCAGGTAGCTGAGTCTTCGGCAGCAGGTAGCCGACGGATGACTCTCGGGTCCAGGCAGACCAGACCCCCACGCAGACGGCCTCAGGACACCGGCTCAGCAGTGCAGGGCACACAGCGGAGTGCCAGCCTTCCGAGAGGCAGGCAGTGCTACTCCTGCGGCGGGCAGGGTCACATGTCTCGTGACTGCCTGACTCGCCGACCAGAGGAGCAGCAGACTGTGGAGGGGCCACCCAGGCAGAGGCAGAGGGTCGACAGTGGCGGTCCGCAGGGAGGAGGCGGATGAGGCAGAGGAGCTGGCCGAGCAGCGGGTGGTGGGCGACGCTTCCAGGCTCTACCCCCACCACCACCAGGAGGGCCACCTCGACCACAGGGAGCTGGCGGGCAGGGACAGGCCCAGCTCCAGGCAGTGGAGGCCTACGACCCCGACATGCCAGAGATGATTCGAGGTACGATCTGTGTCTATTCCACCCTTGCTGCAGTACTTATAGACACAGGAGCGAGTCACTCTTTCATAGCCTCTGCCCTTGTTCGGAGCTCGGAGATTCCGATTGAGCCGTTGGCTCGATCCTTACGGCTAGAGACTCCTACGGGAGCAGACTCGACGATTACGCACTGGTGCCGGCAGTGTGAGCTTACTCTAGGAGGCGAGAGCTTCGGCTGGGATCTCCTTGTAGCGGCATCGAGGCCTTACGACGTCATCTTGGGCATGGATTGGCTATCCACGGTTCATGCCCAGATCGACTGTTTTAGGCGCAAGGTGCGATGTGTTCGCACTGACGGGAGCATTTTTACCTTCACCGGCGAGAAGGGAACCTTTGCAGCACAGGATGGACTTCCGCGGAGGAGAGTGCAGCCCATCTCTCATCAGTTGGCTAGCCTCATCCTAGGAGCAGTGGACGTGCAGAGTCCAGTTTTTCCTGCAGTGGTGGACCATTACGTGGACGTCTTTCCCGACGACGTTCCAGGGCTACCTCCTCGTAGAGAGGTAGACATTTACATCGACTTGTACCCCGGGACAGCCCCGATATCTACTCCAGCATATCGGATGGCCCCCGCCGAGCTTCGAGAGCTGCGGGTACAGTTGGAGGACTTGCAGAGCAAGGGGTTTATCCGACCCAGTGTTTCACCCTGGGCTTCCCCGATTTTGTTCGCCAAGAAGGCGGATGGGAGCTTGCGACTGTGTGTCGACTATCGTCGCCTGAACCAGGTGACAGTGAGGAACAAGTATCCGCTTCCACGGATTGATGACCTCTTCAATCAGCTCAAGGGAGCGCGGTGGTTCTCGAAGATAGACCTCCGGTCAGGCTATCATCAGCTCAGAGTTCGAGACGAGGACGTGCAGAAGACGGCCTTCAGGTGTCGGTATGGCCATTATGAGTTCTTGGTTATGCCGTTCGGCGTAACCAATGCTCCAGCAGTGTTCATGAGCCTCATGAACAGGATCTTCCAGCCATACCTCGACCGATTTGTCGTGGTCTTCATTGACGACATTTTGGTATACTCGACGACTGAGGAGGAGCATGCCTACCACCTGCGAGTTGTGCTAGACACACTCCGAGAGCACCAGCTTTATGGCAAGCTCTCAAAATGCCAGTTCTGGTTACGTGTGGTCCATTTCTTGGGGCACGTCATCTCTGAGGCGGGAGTTGCAGTGGATCCCGCGAAGATCGAGGCAGTGCTAGCTTGGGAGCCACCCAGGAGCGTGACGGAGGTGCGGAGCTTCTTGGGCCTAGCCGGATACTATCGGAGATTTGTGCCAGACTTCTCCAGAGTTTCGGCACCACTCTCAGCCTTGACAAAGAAGGGGAAACCCATTGTGTGGTCAGATAGATGTCATCAGAGCTTCCATGAGCTGAGACAGAGATTGACCAGCGCACCTATCTTGAGGTTGCCTGAGGAGGGAGTTGGATACGTAGTTTACTGCGATGCATCAGGGACTGGACTCGGGTGCGTCCTGATGCAGGAGCGGGCCGTGATCGCCTACGGATCACGTCAGTTGAGGCCTCATGAGCAGAACTACGCCACTCATGACCTGGAGTTAGCAGCAGTGGTCTTCGCTCTGAAGACTTGGCGGCACTATCTGATGGGCGAGCGCTTCACAGTCTTTTCTGACCACCAGAGTCTCAGGTATATCTTCTCTCAGAAGGACCTGAACCTGAGACAGCGGAGATGGCTTGAGTTCTTCTAGGACTATGACTTTGAGATAGTCTATACTCCTGGGAAGAGGAACGTGGTAGCCGATGCCCTCAGCAGGAGGATGGGCATTCAGCTACTTGAGGAGGCGACGGAGCAGCTAGCCTCCTTACAGATATCCTTCGTGGATAGAGACGGAGCAGCCTTTCTTCAGTCTCTCACAGTCTCTCCTCCACTACTACAGCGGGTCAGAGAGGCTCAGCGTGGGGATGCTGACTGTGAGACCCGGCGTGCACTGATATCCTCAGGTCAGGTGCCTGATGGTTTCTCCCTTGGAGTAGAGCACGACATCCTTTTCAGAGGACGTACCTTCGTACCAGTCGCTTTACGAGAGGAGGTGCTGAGAGAGTTTCACACTTCTCCCTTGGCGGTAAATCCCGGAGCGGCGAAGATGTACCAGGATCTCAGTCGACAGCACTGGTGGCCGGGCATGAAGAAAGCTGTGGCAGAGTTCGTTTCACGATGCCTCACCTGCCAGCAGGTGAAGGCAGAGCATCAGGTACTAGCAGGCTTGGTACAGCCCTTGGAGGTCCCGGAGTGGAAGTGGGACGGGATATCTATGGACTTCGTGACTGGACTTCCACGCACTTCCAGAGGTCACGACTCCATTTGGGTGATTGTCGACCGACTCACCAAGTCGGCACACTTCTTACCCATCAGAGAGCAGGGCTCAGTGGAGAGCTTGGGACGTCTTTATGTCCAGGAGATCGTACGGCTTCACGGTGTGCCATTGTCTATTGTCTCCGATCGAGATGCTCGTTTCACTTCCCGGATTTGGAAGGGGTTGCACGAGGCGTTCGGGACGCGGCTCCATCTGAGCACAGCCTTCCACCCTCAGACGGATGGTCAGACGGAGAGGACCATACAGACAATCGAGGACATGCTCCGTGCATGTGTTCTCGACTTTGGTCGCAGCTAGGAGGACCACCTACCCTTGGTGGAGTTCGCGTACAACAACAGCTACCACTCCACCATCGGGATGGCACCATACGAGGCGTTGTACGGCAGACCCTGCAGATCACCGTTGTGCTGGACAGACCCTGGGGAGTCAGCACTCGTGGGACCAGAGATGGTCCGAGCCACGACAGAGAAGGTCCAGATCATCCAGGAGAGGATGAGGACAGCTCAGAGCCGGAAGAAGTCATATGGTGACAGGAGGCGGAGGCCACTAGAGTTCGAGGATGGCGACCACGTCTTTTTGCGTGTCTCACCTCGACGTGGTTTACGGAGATTTGGCCGAGGCGGCAAGTTGTCTCCACGCTTCATCGGGCCTTTCCAGGTCCTCAGCAGGATAGGAGAGGTGTCTTATCGCCTGGCTCTACCACCTCAGTTGCACCGGGTGCACGACGTTTTCCATGTGTCTCAGCTGAGGAGATACGTGCACGACCCGACGCACATCATCGACTTTGGGGAGCTGGACGTGGACGATGGGGCGACTTTTGCGGAGGTCCCAGTGGAGATCGAGGATCGACAGGAGCAGGTCCTACGTGGGCGGTCGATTCCCCTTGTGCGCGTCATATGGCAGCACGGGAACCTCTAGGAGAGCACTTGGGAGCGGGAGGCTCAGATGCGTGCTCAGTACCCCCATTTGTTCCCCTAGTTTTTGATGTATCTTTACGGGGACGTAAATCCCTGAGGTGGGAGTAATGTAAAGACCCGCAAATTTCAAGGGAATTTTTTTCTTAATTTTCTTTGGAATTTTACAAGAGCGTAACTTCAGACGGCACCTGATTCCGAGGCCCGGTGTGCCCGGAATCAATTTCCGAAGTTTGGCTAGGGTACGTTCAGTGAACGGACGAGCGGGTTTTTCTATCTTTTGAACCGGTGCCCGGAATCGAATTCTGAGGGCACCGATGAAATCGCAGCACCGGTATTTGCTTAGAAACTCCTCTTCCGGAGTTGCGTTTGCTCAACCGTGGTTTTCAAAAATTTTTGGGCTTTAAGTCGGAAATAAAATAAAGGTTGTGCGACAACTTTATTTTATTTCACTTAAGCCGCTTGGAAGTCACTTGGAAGCCACTTGAACTGAGTTAAAGCAGATAGGGTGCTATCCGGAAATACCCTACCCCTTGGTAGGATATTTGTGAGGTGGGGCCCGCACGAGCCCCGCCGTTTCTTTCGCTAAGTAACGCACCCGCGAAAACCGTCAAGTAACTGAAAAGTCAACCGACACGTTTTCCTTAATTCTTAACAGACCATTTAATTGGGCGGTTTACTTTGGGAATTAAATGGGCTGTTTCATTCATTGAATTAATTCAACGAATTGATGGGTCGTTACTTACGCGTTGTGGGCGAAATAATAAAATAGACAAACTTGTCTATTTTGGAGGATCCTCCTGTTGTGCGAGATCCTCTAAACCTCCACCCTCCTCCCGAAGAACGCGAAGAACGTGAAGAACGCGAAGAACGCCGGAACCGGAATTCGACGACGCACGATCCGCGACGTCAACAAACTTTTCCGCGACCTTCTTCTTCTTCTTTTTCGGCGCATCTTCTTCCGCGGCGGACCTACGATCGGCGGTTAAAGGTGAGAATCGAATCTTCTAAATTCTCCCCTTTTTATAATTCGATATCAATGGATTTAAATTAATTAAATCCGTTTGATCTTGATCCGGAGATTGGCGACGCGACGCCGGATACCGCGACGACGCGACGATCCCCTTCTTCCGCGACGAGCAATCCCGCGACGATCCCCCGTTCGGCAACGACAGCTGCGAGGTAGGGGTTGTTTGGAATATTTTATTTCCCGTGTTTATTCTTTTAAAATAAAGAACCCGATCTCGGAACAATTTTAATTTATTTAAAATTGTTGTTGGTTATTTCTTTTCCTCCCGTTGATTTTACCTAACGCGGAGGGTGCGGGCCTAACAAACAAGCCCCGACAACCCTCCGCCGATCTTCCTTTTTGTGCGGATTTGGCGGGTGACGGAAAAAGCACGATGCAAGGGCCAATTGTTGATTCCGCAGTGAAGGACGCGTCCCGGGAGGAATAACGGCGCAGGCGGGAAAGGAATCGGGCCACCGGAGCATCTCCGGCGGCGCCGGCGGCCGGAGGCGGCGGCGCTCGGCGCGCCGCCGTGGAGGAAATCCGCCGCGGCTGAAGCCGCGGTGGCGGCGGCCAGTTCCGCGGCCACGCGGAACTGGGAAGGGACACGGCGGCCCGGCCGCGTCCGCGTGACAGGCGGCCCCCCTCCGCGGGGCCGCGCCTTCCACCCAGCCGCGGGGGCGGCGCCCCGCGGCAGCCGCGCTCGGCCGATCGGCCGAGCCGGTCCGACCGGCCGGGCCGCGCCTGAGCCGGACCGGACCCGGTCCAACCGGGTCGGGTCGACCCGGTTCGGCCGACCCAGGGGGGGTTCGGGCCGGGTCGCCCCGGGCCCAGAACCCCCGTTTTCGGGCCCTCTTCTGTCTTTTGCCCGTATCTTGGGCATGGGACCTCCGATTGACGAACCGTCAGCGGCTACACGATCCTTTGATCGGGACGGTCATTTCGGAATATTACACTCAAGGTTTCGGGAGACTTTGGGTTCGGCCGGGTTGGTTCGTACGCGAAACCAACCGGGCCCTCGGAGCGGAAACGCTCATAACTCGAGCTGCGGACGTCCGATCGACGTACCGTCAGCTGTGGAGGTTTCCTCTAAGTGAGACGGAACATTTGGCATACTCCGCCCGAGGATCGGACACAGGCAGAGTACGGTCGGGTTGGTTTTGCCCTAAAAACCAACCGGGCCCCTGGGACGAAAATGCCAATAACTCTCAGACCGGGCGTCTGATTGACGCGTCGTCTGTTGCGTTGAGATCCTGTTGTCGATACGGAACTTTTAGATACATCAACTTCGGACTACGTGTCAGTTGATGTATCAGCCTCTTGGCTCGTGGAGCGGACCCTCCTAGACGAGCTCGCTGTGTGCGGGAACCCTAGCGCTGGCTGTGACTTCGACGACAGAGCAGAGATCCTCCGTGGACTGCAACGACGACAGAGTAGAGATCTTCCGTGGACTGCGACGACGACAGAGCAGAGATCCTTCGTGGACTGCGGCGACGACTGTGCAGAGATCCTCAGTGGACTGCGTCGACTACTGCACTCAGCGATCCTGCGTGGATCAGTGCTACAGGTCCTGTGTGGGCCCAATCCTGTGTGGGTCATCACCTTACGGTTCTGTGTGAGCCTTGACTACAGGTCCTGTGTGGGCCCGATCCTGTGTGGGTCATCTCTTACGATTCTGTGTGAGCCATTGCTACAGGTCCTGTGTGGGCCCGATCCTGTGTGGGTCATTGCCGAGGTTAGTACCTATCGATCCGTCGTGGGTCCGACGACTTAGATGGTTCGGTGATCATTTTGTCGTCATCTGAAAAAGTATACCTGGTTGAGCTGAATCTTATGTTACTCTCCTTTGTGGATTGTGTTGAACCATCCTATGTGGATTTACTATTTACTCTCCCTGGTGGATTTGAGTCTTGCTTTCCTGTATGGATCGAGTTGACCTTGAGCTCGAGAGCAGAGCTAGAAATTGGGATTTAGGTATATGTATGGGCATATACCTAAGTCGAGTCAGTTGTTTCTTTGTGGTTGCCCCTTTCTTTTGTGCTATATCCTTTGTGGATTTCGGGAGACCTTCGGGGGACTCGGGGTCCTTACTGAGTAGTTTATACTCACCCCTGCACGGGCTATGTCCGCACTTTGTTGTGTTGGATGCAGACGACGGACAGCGCTGATCTCGGTTGGGGCGTGGAGCAGGACGGTACCTGGAGGCGGACCACTGGGCGGGACGTGCTCGGAGCGGACGTGGGACCCGAGGAGCCTGGAGGCTATCTGTACCCACCCTTCAGGTGGGATTACCAGTGGACAACACGAGGCCGCCGTATTTTCTTCAGTTGATGTTCTTTACCTTTTCAGTTGTACTTTCAGTTGGGCTTGTATTCCAGCCCCCTTTACTTTTCTGCACTTTGTAGTTACTTTCCGCTTACTGACTCTATGGTGGTTGTTACTTATAAAGGCAATGCCTTCCCTGTTTACCGGGATTTTACGCCTTGGTGCTAGTCGCCAGCCCCTGGCCTATGGAAGGCGGGCTTGGGGTAGTCACGGCACGGGCCCCGAGGTCGGGTCGTGACACACAAACTCAAATTATTTCTGAAAAAAACTTCTTTAACTCTACAGTAAATCTTATCGTGATAAAAATATTTCCAATCCATTACCAAAATAAAATCATACTATATGTGAGGCAAAACAATAAGGATTGCAGGTAGATTCTTTCTCCACAAAAGGACATGATGGTTGTTATAATTTTCTTTTTGTCTCAACATTTCCTCCAGGTGTTTTTGACATATGTTCCAGATTCATATCTTGATATAGAAATCCCAATTTACTAGAAAAAATTCATGAAATGATAGAATGTGTAGACCCTGAATCAAACAACACATTGAATAATCTGAACAAACAACCAATGTACCTAATATAACTTCATTTGATGGACCAACATCTGCTGAAGTAGTTGCAAATAATTTCACCACTATTTTCTGCTCGTACACTGGTTGATTTCCCTCATTTGAGTTCATTGTTGGACACTCATTTTCAAAATGACCCATTTCATTACACTTAAAACATCTTACCGATTGATTCTCATTTCATACATGATTAACTTCCTTATAGTTACGAGAAATTTAACCAGACTTACCACACCAGAAGCACCTTCCAGATTTTGATAAACATTCTCCATGATTCTTTTTCCCTCACTTCTCACGAGATGGATATTTAGTTTTCTTACCCCTGACTTCTTTGATAAATTCTTTCACCTTCCCAGCCCACTGGACCTCTTATTCTGTTGTTTGTCAAAAAAACACTTGATCATTGGAAAACTCCAATTCCACCTTCTCCGCATGTTGAATAAGTTTTCTGTAACATTTGAACTCACAAGTGGATAATTCTCTTAGATATAGTTCCTTCAGTCCTGAGTTTAATACAATTATCTTACTATTGTTATACTAGAAGAAATTTGGAGCATACCTTGCCTTGTTGAGTGAACTTTCCTTCATAAGCAGCCACTAAGTCATCCTCCAGCCTCATTTATAGGAATTGTTTTTCCATCCTGTTATGAACAAACATAAGAAATTATTACACAAGAAACATACTTTTGAATTCATCCCAATCAATATCATCAATATCCTCACTATCCTTCATATTTTTCACCATCGACCACCACTGATCAACATCCCCATCAAAAGGTAAACAGTGATGCTATCCTTTTGTTGTTCTGAACACCCCATTACATTGAAAATCCTTTCCCGTGCTGTAATCCACCATTCTACTAGAACATGGTCAGAGGATCCTCTAAATGATGGGGGATGTTTCTTCATGAAATGCTCCACTACTGAAATATTCCTCTGTGGTTAATCTGGCTGATCTCGTGAATGGAAAACACCACTATTTATAGCTTGAGTCAATTGTGACATCACTACAACAAACTGTTCTGTTCTGATTCTGACCATCTCAGGTTGGAGATTTGGAAGGTTGACTTCCCCCTAAAATCGTCCCAACATAGTATCCCTATTTTCTCTATGTAAAACCATTATGAAAATATAAATTTATAAGGTGGATAAATATGATAATCTGTAAATTCTATATCACATAAATCTTATCATAAATTTATTTATGGATATTAATTTAACGAAACACTAACTTCTAAAGTTATATAAACTGACCTCTGATACCAACTATAAAGACCCTGGAATAAACCAATAATATTCTTGAATTAAATGATTTATTGAAATTGAGAATCATTTCTGGTTTAGAGCATTAGATAATTATGTCATAATATATAAATTACAAATTGAATATTACATGTAGTCACATCTACCCTATTTCCATTTTTTCACAAAATAAAACATTTAAAAAAATAGCCATGTATAGTTACATGTTTTAGACAACATGACTTTTCCTTGATCTCATACTTGACACTATTCAACTTTATGTCCTATAAAAATCATTTCAAAAGCATGGGAAGAGCATAAAAAGCTCAGTAAGGGATACACACAAAAAGAAAACTGTTATTTTTTCAAAACAAAAGTAAACCATGAATACTTTATCAGAATTAATAATTTTAACCATTATGAAGTAGTAAATACTCTTCACTGAATGAAAGATCATAACATACCCTTTTGTAACCAAAAAATTACCATAAAATCTATATAAAGAACACATCACATATAATGGTAACTTGGGACATCAACATGTGTAAATGGAATATCCATTCGGTCGACTTCTGCACATATCACTAAATGGAATGGCCATACAGTTGAATTACATACCAAATGTATTGGAGGTTATAATGTAACCACCCATCCCAGATTATCACAGAACCACTCTTCATTTGGTTTATCACTTAACCACCCATCAAATGTCCAAGTACCATTATAAATTCATAACATATACCACAAATATAAATGAATGAAAACATTTCCTCATTTCAATCACCATATATCACATAAATATATTGACATAAAAAATAAATTATAAAAAAATTTAAATAAAAAATTACCTAAAATTGTTTATGGTATTTATTTTCATTTTAAAAAAAATTATGACTTGTTATGGAAGCCAAAGTTCAAATAATACTCATGGAAGGTGATGGTCGTTTTCACCACTTACGTTTAAAGAAACATTATTTTTCATCGTTTAGTGAAACAATTCATAAAAAAATATTTTCTTTTATTGAAATGAAAATTCAATGGTGTTTAAATAGTGTATTAATGAATGTCATGTATTAAAACAAAATACGCCTCAATGAACGGAGATTGAGACGACGTCCCTTACCTCATGTCCGACTTGACTCGTTCATTCTTTAATCTCCTGAATAATGAATTAAAGATAAATGAAAAATTCTTAAGAAACATTCCTCAAGTATATAATTAATTTTAAATCACTTATTACCATTTTAGAAGTATTATGTACTCATTTATGTTAATAATGGTCGTTTGGTTGATATTTGGTACTTGAGTAAAAAATGGACTTCCTATAATTACAAGTTGTTCAGGTGGTCAAAAGATCATTATATCCATAATGATATTCATGATTTAGATATCATATACTTAATATATTTTTAGTATATACATATATATATAATAGTACAAAACTTTTGGATATAAGAAATGAAATGAACTGTTCATGATGACGGTTAGCTGTACGTACGCATGAATGGTACATTAATTTCTATTTCCTATTTTAATGTAGTTAAAACACAATGATGCATATGTATATTATAAATCCAGTATAATATCATATATAATTTCATTAAATCATCCCTTTATACGTTCCACATAAGGCATGCACGATTCATATCACTTTGAGGGGGTGGTAGTCTGCACTTCCTTAAATGAGATTATCTTATTTACCCAATATGGAAATCATAAAGTTATTCTATAAATAGAAAATTCCGAAGAATTGAAACAATATAAATATAATATATACAATATATAAATATAGTTACATCATAATGTCCACCATGAAATGCAGTTGGAGATGTTTGAACAATTATCATTTAGTTTGGCAGTAGTTCACCATCTAGAGAAACAATATCTTCTTTACCCATTAATAGAAGGTTCATGTAAGTGTACTTCAAATAATTATCATAACATATTTTTAGTATATTGGGATTCTGTTTTTGTTATTATATAAATGAATAAAAAGAATTTATGGGGTTAGATATCTAAAATAGAACAAAATAAAACAAAATAATTTAGGAGAAACCCTTACCTTTGATTCGGGTAACTCCCTTTGGATTGAACCAAATATACTTCTTGAAGTGACTTATGCCAATTCAGAGGATACTAAGATGAAGATATGGTTCTTCAAATATTATTTGGGTAGGATTTGGATGAGACAAGGGTCTTAAGAGGTGTGAGGAATGAGTTAGAGGTTATGGCTTTGTATAAGGTGGAGGAGGATCTCTTTATGAATGTGTGAAAATATTATTATATTATATAATGATTTTCAGTTTATAAATGTAAAAAACTTATTAAAGTCTAAGATAATATGACTCATATTTGAAATAAAATCATCTAATAAGAATTTATCAGGTTTTGATATGGATTTAATATTTATAATTTAATTTATTTAAATAATTAATTAATGAGGTAAATACTTCAACATTATATTGTTAAAAATGATTTAATTTATTTGATGTCTAAAAATTATAAAATAAATACCATGTTGTAGGAAATTTTATTAGATTTATAATTTATTTTTATAGTTGAAAATATAAATTATATAACCCCATGTAAAAATATATTTTATAAAAAATATTTAATTATGTTATTTTTGCCTTTAATTTAAGTTAATTTAAATAATGTGTCATTATAACTCATAAGTTGCTCCATGGGGTCCCAAAATCGACCCAAGGAAGCCCATGTTCGGCCATTACTTATCCAATAAGATTATAACACGTGTTATGGTTATTTTGTATTATTATAATAATCTTTTTACCTTGAATTACCCTATTTACCTTTAACCGTGATAAATAAAAGCCAAAAGTTACTATTCACCTTAAATTATTTTATTCTCATTTAACCACTTTTAAATAATAATAAAAACCATGTATGTCAAATTTTTGAAATTCAATTCACATAAGCTATCAAATTTTAATTAAATGAAAAGTCAGTTTTTTTAACTACTACTATGTTGTTTCACTATTCATCAAAAACTGATGTTTTTCGGGAAAAATACAAAACATTCAGTCTATGATATATTTGATATTCCAAATTAAAAAAATTATATCTATTTTACCAAATTAATAACATATATGTTGCATTAATTAATTTAAAAGTAATTCTCGTTGTAAATAATAATAGCGTGTTTTTACGAAACAATATCTATCAAAAGATTGACAATAGTTTATGTCCAATATCAAAGTGAAATTATTCCAATGACCAAAATTGAATTAAATGATAAAAATATATTATAATTACACTATGAATCCAATTCAAAATATAATATACCCTTATAAATAAATTAGATTAAAAGCCAATTTTGATTTAAAATACATTATTTTTCATTATTCATTAAAAAATGAAGTTTATAAGAAAAACACCAAAAGTGTTCACAAAGTAAATTTTGATATCAAAATTCTAAAAAATTTTATTTTTTCAAATAGAAAATAAAAATGTGACCAATAGTAGATTTAAATATGGTTCACCATCAAAATGAGGTAAATTGACCTTTTAGTGAATATTAGAGTATTTATGCTTAAAAAAGAATTGTTTACTTATTTTAAGACACTATATTTTATTTGATAAATGTATAGACATTTAAAAAACATGTATAATAATATTTTAGTATGTTCTATTCATTACTACTAATAAAGAAACTTGGCATTAACAACCATTTAAAATAATTGTATTATTTTTTTAATTTGAATTGTAAGATATCATAGAAACCTGTTGTTGATGATCAGGAACACTATCGAAAATAGAAACAAAATTAAAGAAATATTAATATTTAATTCACAAATATTAATAAATATTGAAATGTCATATTTCTTTATTTACCTGGGATGTGACATGTTTCATGGAAGATGTTAGGAGTCTTGTTCAGAGAGTGAAAATTTAAATGTAGAAAAACCATTATACATCAAGAATGGGGTAGTTAGGATTCAATTTATCACGAGGTGGGTCCGTTTTTAGCATACATAAAACTCATCAAATTCAAACTGTGAAAGGGGTTTATGGAATAATTTTTTTGGGATTTGTGGTGTTAATCTTGTTGTAATCATAACCCTTTTTATTATATGATGTACAGACCTTCCTCTCATGATTTAGGGAGATTTTGGGAGATTTTGGGATATCTCCCTCCTTCCAAATCACTCCAAATGGATTTTTTTTCTCCCTTGGTGGGTTCATCTCAGATCTCTAGTGTGTGGTCTTAACCCTTATTCATTGATGTTGGTCACAATAGAGGCATTTCCATTTTTTGGGATTCATATTATGATCAAATGGTTTTTTCTATCGATTTTTTGTAGTTTTATTATAGTAATTGTGTAAAAAAGCCTTATCTATCTATTTCAAAGCACTACATTCAATGGAATCCTTGAGGTACGTGAATTTATTCTCATGGTTCTAATTATTGAATTAATGTATCTACTTACTAATTCCTTTGGGCTCTTTAATTAAAACTCATCGTTTTTACATTTGAAGGATTTTTTGGAAAAAAATATGGGGTTTCAAGCATTAATGTAGATATATTTATATATGAAATGGTTTTATTAAATTTGTGAATTGATTTTGGAATGGTTTTGAAAACATAGGACATTAGGAACCCTGGGTGAATCAGGAAATGGATATGTAACAATAGTGTGTGTCACTCCATAAGAGGTTCTTAGATATCAATAGACAATGTAAGGGAATGATATAAATTTGGAAAACATCTTACAAGTTTTATTTTTTATGTCTAGTATGCATTCCCATAGTCTGGTACCCAAATGGTGTGATTTTTCAGTTATACATGGTTTATCACATAGTAAATTATTTCATTGGAACTTTTTAGTTTGTTATCTGATAGTGTATCAATGGCTGGTTTTGAAAATACTTACCCAATTTTATTTTATATTGATAATATTTTTGGTTTGGGTGATATGGTATGCAATTATCAAAAATTAATGAATATTTAAAAAATGGTATCATTTAAGACATTTATTTATAAACTATATTTTTTTAAGATATAACTTTTTCATTGTTGATATTAATAAATTTATAGATTCTTTGGTGTTATTATACTATTCAATGTTATCATGACCTAGTGTTTCTTATTTTTGGTTCTAGAAATTTTTTTGTTGGGCTCAGGTAAATGTAAGGGAAAAATGTATCTTATTGAGTTCTCTTGTTATCTGTTTGATTCATAGTGGGATGGTATGGTGGTGAACAATTGTAACATAGAGACTTTTTTAGTCGTGTCTAATTTTGGTTTCTAAATTTTCAACTTTGGATTGGATTCTATGTATCATGTATATATATTCATTTTATCATCATTTTAATTTGATGAATCATTATTTATACATGAATTATTATCTTACATTATGTATCTCACCATGTGGTCATCCATTTATAGTGACTTTTCTAGTATACTCGGGTTCAATCATTAAAAATTGTTCATAGTGGGAATTCCCAACTATAAGTGTTGTTAACACATCCTAGGAAACACACATTCATGTCTGAATTTTGGGATTTTGGTAGAACAAAAATAGGACCATTATAATTTCGGTTGTAAATATGAAAAAGGGGAATTACCGATTCACATACTTATCGAAATCCATGTTACCATGGGTGTTCAATGACCATTTCCAAGAATGAGACATGGTGGTTGAGGTGTTTGAAGGAACCGGTTATGGGGTATATTTATATATACGTGTTCTTTATTTATTTAGTATTTATTTGAATAAATAATTATTATATAAAATTCATATTGTATTATAATATTGATACATATACCTAAACTTAGTCTAGTGATTTTTTATTCTTCTCTTTAATGATTGGTTTATTGTCCTATGATAATTATCAATGAATACTATAATAGATCTTCTAAATCCGAGTGAGCAAGCTTTGTGACATGTTCTGTTGGAAAATCATTCACTGGACCCTTTATTGGATGAAGTTATAATCCACACTATTCAAAATTAGTGTCATGTAGCTATCAGACAACCAGTATAATCATGGGATTGTGGATCAAAATTTATTAATCTTTATCAATCTATAGTCTTTGGTAACAAAGGACCCAAGGAATCTAAAATAATTCTTTAGTGGATTATAAGGATATTAGACTTTTTGAAGAATCATGAGTATTCTAAGGAGGTTTTTCAATTTATATCATTGAGGGACTGTGAAGGATATAAGAAGATTCTATTGTGCATGATATATTGAACAAGGATAACAAATTATTACCACAATAATTTACCATGAGAAAATACCTGATAGTTTTTTACCTAATAGAAATTATAGCATTCCATTATTGATTATTCAATCAATCTTTTAGGGATGGTTAAATTTTCACTATATCTAGTCACCAATTATTACATGGAGCATTGGAGATTTGAGTTATTTTTTTAGTGATTATATTAGAAATATGTTGATTCTCATGTTTCATATGACCTTTATATATGTATTCACTATGGGTGATTGTTTAGAGGATATCATAGCATGAAAAAATAGGTTTCATATGACATAATGATTGTACAATCTCTGGACAGGTTGTATCTTATTTTTTTATAAATGAACCATAAAGGTATCAAATTTCATTATGAATACATTAAGTGATTTTTTAGGATAGTGGTTGGTTTTTTTCTATCTATGTGAATGGAATGATCGTAAAAAATCTTGTTTTATAGTGGCTACCAATACTATTGATCATTGTGGAGAACATGGATATCTAAATCATTTTTTTGAAGGATGCCCATGGTAGTTAGGTTGTATCCTCTCTCACGAAGGGTTCTCGAGTTTGTAATGATACATCCAAATGTGGAGGGACTTCTTCTAAGTCTAAGGGAGATGTTAGTGTTAAAAAAATAGATAGTTACTGATAAGGGATGTCTTTATGTTACATAGTATGCACCAAAGGTAACTAAAGTAGGGATAACAGTAGTTATAGGTATGGTGGTAATTTCTTCTTCTATGGGGATATAATTTTTTCATACAAGTGATTGTCATTATTTTATATCTTCCAATATATTATATATATTTTTCCATGCATGTGTATATTATAACATTTTTTTGTATATATTCAAACGATTTAGAACGAGGTCAAAATAAAGATTCAATTGACCAACTTGTTGAGTGATGATATGAGACCATGAAGCGGAGTGGGACATTTCGATGTTTGATCTTAATATATTCGACCTAATTTTTATAATTGATTGGATTATTAGTGTTGTGAACAAAATTGACTATTATCATGCCGAGTTCAATTTTTATATTCTCATAGCATCACTCATATCATTGAGGGTGAGTGGGAATCTTGATCTGGGAGAGCTATCCCTATTGGTACTTTTCCTAGGGTGATCCCATTCCAGTATTCAAAACTGTTCCTATTTTTCACTGACTCTTGTTTTGGTAGAAACATCCATTTGTGATGATTTCATACCCTGAAGATTTTCTAGATGTTTTTTCTTATTTCCACCAGATAGATAGTTTGATTTTATCGTTGACATGATACCTGGTAAGAATAAATTTTCTATAATATCATATCATATGGTTCTCAATGAGTTTTTAAAACATAAGGTACAACATATGGACGTCACTAATAGTGGAATTATTTTCCTTAATTATTCATAATGTCCAGCACCTATATTTATTCTATGAAATATGATATGATCCTTATACATTTTAGTGATTATCAAATGATAAATCTTGTTACATTCAATAAAGGAATATTCCTTTATCGATATTGATGATCTCATTTATTATCTTATATGGGATCATTGGATTTCAAATATTGAACATAATTTTGGTTCCCACCATTTGATATTCTCAGAAGATAATATATATAAGACAGTGGTTAGGAGCTGGTATTGGAATTTTGTGTTTCTTGTTATTTCATTCATTATTAATAGGAATCATATGGTGTTTATGGTATTTAGTAACAAGATATTTCATCAGTTCTTGGACTATATTGTTCATGTTTTCAGGGTTGATATTTTTGGTTTACACTAAGATAGAGGAGGAGAACATGGACAACATTAATATCATTCTTAAAACAATGAGGAAACATTATCTATATGGTAATCATTTCAATATTTGTTTTTAATTCATGAATTAATTTTTCTAGGGATTTTTATGTCTAATAGGGGTAAATCAGTGGGTCCTGGAAAGGAAAAGGAAGTTATTTCTTCAAAGGGGCCCTGAATTGTGTTTTAAATATGATGATTCTTATAATTTCTTGGTTATTGCACATGTTTGGTTTAAGAGTTCTCCATTCTTGAATCTCACCTAAAATATGTAACCTATAAATGTTTAAAATTTAGGTCAATTTATAAATGTTAGATATATTTTGAGGAAATGTAGGTGAGATTGGTTGAATCTCCGGTTTTGATTCTTCTAGAATCAGGTTTGGGTTATGATGTTTTATGCAATGCTTCTCAACGGGGTTTGGGTGTATATTGGTGTATGGTATACGTGAAGTAACCTATTAATATATGTTGTTATACTCTAATGAGTGTAATTGCCATACCCATGATCTTCAACTATTAGGGGTTATGGATGAAATCAAAACATGGTGTCACTACCTATTGGGATGCAGTTTTTTATATATTCTGGTCCTAAGATCATGAGGTATATTTTTAATGAGAGGGATCTAAACATTCAATAGATATGATGAGTGGAGTATATTAATACTTTTTATTTCTATATTTATTTCACTACTAGAAAATAGAATATGGTCATTGAAGGGTTGAGAAGGAAATTATCGACACATGTAGTGAAGAAATCAATGGAATAGTGGCCTCTAATGAGTTTGTTTTCATAAATGATCTTGGGAATGGAAGAAAAAGATGGGAATGTATGTTTGGATTAAATGAAGGATGGATAATTATTTGGTGAGTGGTTTGGACTCGATTGTATATCAAACATTGTGTTCCAATGACTTTGTAAAATAAATGTTGGTGGGGAGAGATAAGGTGATTATTATCAGTCTCCCAGAAAAACATTTTTATAAAAAACATGTTGTTTGTTCCATTTTCTCAATGAATGTATTTTAGGGATTGTGAAAATAATTATGTTTGGTCTATAAAACTAGGTAATTTAAATATGTATAATGATTTAACGCATCGGTAATAGTGGATGTTGATGAGATGGTCGATTTCATATTTTATATCACAATGATAAAGTTGTTATGTATTTATGTTAGAAAACCATATACCTTCTTGTTTGTTACAAAACATACATATTCTGGTATTGAAATGGGACTCTATTTACAAGGATTTCATTGTAGGTTTATCATGGACTCATAGTGGGGAATATGTGACTTGTTCAATCATTGATTGACTCTAGATATCAGTGAATTTCATCCATATTAAGTAGAAAAATAATTTAGATAATCATGGTGAATTCTATGTTGATGTGATCGATAGTCATTACAGGGATCCCTTTTCAGTTTTTTTCTATATGGACCAATGTTTCACATCCAGGTTTTGGAATAGTTTTAATGTGGTGATGGGTTCCCCATTGAAATTTATAACGGTATATAATATGATAACATACTGGTAGATAGAGAGGGTTCTCTAGGTTCTTATGGATATTATATAGGATTGTGTGCTTGATTTCAATGGTTCTTGGGAAAATAGTTTTCCTTTAGTTGAGTTTACTTTTAACAGTAGTTATCAAACATTAAAAAAATAGCACCAATTGATGCATTGTATGGGTGGTCATTTAGATATCCCTTATGCTAGGTATTGTTGGGAGAGTAGTCCCTGGTTGGGTTGATTATCCTTTAAGAGATGACTATAAGAGTGAAGTTGATATAAAATAGGTTGGTCACAACACATAGTCAACAAAAATCGTATAGAGAACATTGTTTTCTACCACTGGATGTTGAGGGTTGTGATCAAATATTTCATTGTTTTTAACATGTAATGGACATCATCATTTCTGTAAGTAGGGTTTGCGGAATCAATTTTTTAGGACCCTTTGAGATCATTGAACGACTTGGAATTGATGAATATCAGTTTTAATTGCCATCTCATTTCACATCCAAACACGATGTGTTAAATTTTTCCTAGATGAGAATGTTTTTAACAGATCCTTCCCTTATTATTTAATGGGAGGATGTTTGTCTAGAAACTGACACCACTATGGTTGATAAATTTTTTAGAATATGGATTTTGGAGTAAAGGATCTATTTAATGAAATAATTCCTTTAGTCTCTGTACTAGGGTAGTCTAAACAGAAAAACCATGGGTTGTGTGATCATGTATTGATTGTGAGTATGTATTTTCATTCACTTTTTACATGTCTAGTATCTTGTATAATTTTAGTTGACTAGTTGAATTTATATTAGTGTGGTTAATGCACTATATTACATTAATTTAGATATTCTTTGACTCTTGTTTTGGATGGCCTTTTTTAAGTGTATTGTGGGATTCAATGGGATGGAGAACCTTTTCAATGGAATATTACATAATGACTGGGAATGTTTTCATTAAATTAATTGAATTAGAGTATAAGTTTATAAATGGGTTTAGAGGGTTCTTCATGGTTATGGATATCCTAAAATATTGGTTTGTTGATTTTCTATTTGAATGTAGAATGTGCAAAACATGATAGACATGTTCACTTTATTACTAGGTTACATGAAGTAAAAATGTTATAGGGAAGATTACATGAGTGTTATTTAGATAATTATGATTTACAATCTATGAAACCATTAGATGTCGCGAATCAATCGATTGGGATTAATTTACCCAAATGTTCCATCATTTTTGGTGTACTGAAAATTCAAATTATTCACACCATGAAAGCGGTTGATGAATTGAACTTTTTTGGTTTAGTATATTAAAAAAAATTTAATATATAACCATTTATTTATAAGGGGTTAACCAATCCCCCTCACGCGTTAGGTTTATTTTGTGTGATTTTTGGTGATCTCTCTTCTTCCAAATCACTCTATTTGGAATTTTTCTCCCGTTTCAATTGTGTCGCATATCCCTGGTAAGTAGTCTTCTTTTTTCATCATTGACGATGTTCACAGAGGCAGTTTTGGGTGTGTTTTTTGTTTTTTATGATAATTAGGTGTGTTTTATCAATCCATTGAATTTACCTTTTGGGAATTTTCTTTAGACGTTGAATATATTAGAATCCATTTTCATTTTGGGTAGTATCTGGGTTTCCATCATTCTTTAGGTAAGTGTATTTATGAAAGTGGTTTTATTTCTTCTATTATTCTATTCTACTATCATGTTCTTTGGGTTATTGATTAGAAATTAATTTTTTGAAAATAGAATGAATTTTTAGGAAACTAAGATGTGTTTTTTAGTATGTAAGTGGATTTTATTTAATATTAAATGGCCTTATTAAATTTGATCAAAAAATTTAAAATGTATTTGACAAACTTAAAACATTGGAAAACTTGGGATGGTTCCTGAATCTCCTGGAGGCCTTGGGATCTCACCTCGCTCCTCCATCTAGGGTTTCTCACTACTTCAGTGGTGATGGAACCTCTGCTTCACTTCCATCCAGTTCTCCCCACTATTATGATTTATCATCTATATAGGATTTTGCTTTTTATCGCTCACTCCGCTCATGGTTTCCTCCCTCTCGCCTTCCTCTACTTCATTTATCATGGTCATTTATCCAGTACTTCTCCTCCGCACTCTAAAAATGAACTATAACACTTCATTCCAAACCGTATTTTGAATGGTGGATCCTCTAAGGTTTTGTGTTTAGCAGATAGGAAATTGTTGATTTATCCTCATTGTGTCCCTATTTTTCAGTGCTTCATCCCACATTTCTTCATTCAATTTATTCCCTCTTGGGATTCAACCACTTGGATTCCTTCATCCTTTCCTCCTTTTAGGTTACATTCAAATTTGTTCCATATTTTTTCCTCATTATATTCTTTTTCCTATCGGTTCTGTTGTGGTATTAATTTTAGTTGTTATGTTTTTGAATTCTCATTGATGGATTGACGATGTGATACATTATTGGTGAAATGATTTGTGATTCCCTCCGCTCACCACTCTATGGACTCCAAGAGCACAACCCCCTTCTAGTTCGGTCTGGTGACATGGTCCACAACAGCTTTTGGGTCAATGGTGAATTGTGGTGGTGGGTTCTTAGTGGTTCACGTGAGGAGCTTCAGGTTTTTGTGGCAACAGAAAATAGAAGAGTCAGTGTTGTGGAAACAATTTACACAAATGAATGGGTTGTGATAACAGGGTTTCTGTCTGCTCATTTCTTTGATGCATGTTTCTATTTCCCCTGGTTCATGTTCTTCTTGGTTCGGTGATGTTGTTCTTTGGAGACTTGAATTTTAATGTTAGATCAACTACATTTCCAGTGATGTCTGTTTCTTAGAAAAGGGATTCTGGTTCTGTGATGTCTGTATTGATGCCTTATGACGGTGATAACATTTAATTTTGTAGTGGACGGTGGCGATGTGTAAATGAATGTGCCGATGTGATGATGGTGGAAATGTAGTGACTATGGAAGTGGTCATGTCATGACATCATTCGATGTAGGTTCGTGGCTCAAGGCATAAATATTGTTTTTAAGTTGAAACAATTGTGCCTAGAGACGTTTTGAAGTTCATTATAGTGGGTGGATTCTTATGGGATATTTTGAATTTTGAAATATGTAAGTTGAAAATTACTTCTGGAGGGTCTGTGTATGGTTCCACTTTTTGTTAATGTATAATTTTAATAAAATAAAATATGAATTGGGAGGTGGAGGAAAACATTGGTGCATTGGGAAATTGACACGAATCATTAATGTGTGTGTCTGTCACTACTAAAGGTTTTGTGATATCAAAATAATATGGCAGGAATATATATCATTTCCGTCAAATATATGCCATGTTTTGGATTATTTTATATCTAGTATTAATTTCATATGACAAATCCTAAATGGTGTGATTTTTCATATTTATCTGGTTTATCACACGGTGAATTATTTCATGGATATTTATTCTAAACGTAATGTTATGGTGTATCCATTTTTGGTTTTACCTATTATAATCTAACATTATATTAGATTTTATATATTACTAGATTTGGTGAATATGATATTTTTTTTATAGAAAGTGAAAAAACACTCAAAAAATTGTATCATTTAATATAGTTATTTATAATCTACAATATTTTAGATTCATGAACTTATGCATTCCTCGTATTTTAAATTGTATATATTATTTGATGTCAAACATATCAGCTCTTTAATCACACCATACAATTTCCATTGAATTTTTTTAGACTGTGTTTTGTAGGACATAGGTAAAGGGAAGGAAATCTTATAGAATTATAGTTACTTTTATCATTTTTCACCTTCACAGTGGGATGGTTTGGTAGTGACAGATGGTCACATAGAGACTTGTTTTGTCTAGTCTTATTTGTCTTTATTTTTTTCCCTATTTTCTCATACATGTATGTGTCATGCATATTTTCAAATTTATTCCAAATTTTAATATGTTGTTTCATATGTTTTACATTATGCTTGTGGTTCATTTCAATACCTTACCATGTGGAAAAAAATTTAGAGTGGGTATCCTAGATTACAAGTATTATATTATTACAAGGATTACATAATAAGAACAAAAAAGTAGTATTATAGAATAAATAGAGGAGGTGACATAAAAGAAAAATTAACAAACAATGTAGCATTTTCATCTAATTTAGGTAGTCCTAACTCAAGTATATTTTATATTTTTGCTAACCCATATATATCCCTTAATTCAAAGAGGATATATAGTCATTCAAAGAATTTTTATTCAAAAGATAGTAACAATTAACATTCTCAAATTGAATGAATGATACGTAAGATAGTACATAATTCATATTTATAAACATTCATTTATAGGAAAACAAAATAGAAATGATATATGGGATTATGTAAATGTTAAATGTTCTGAATCAAAGAAGAATGTTTAAATCATATATGATTATACTATAATAAAGTGGAAAAAAGACAACTGAGAAGTTAGACTAAATAAATTAATGAAAATCTTGAATGTTATAGTTACTAAGAGCACAACTAAAATGACACATCCTCAAATAGTTTATAAGATTAAATTTAAATATAATTCTTGAAAATAGTTGTATTTTTTTTCAAATATTCTATGAAATTTAAAATGATTCATTGGAATGGTAACAACATAATCAATCAAAATTTATTTCATTATTATAAATTTACTTATAATACTAAATATTATTATTCTACATCATTATATGTTACAAGATAAATACAATTGGTTGTTTATAATCATTATGCATTGGAATATTAATAAAAAATACCTATTTTATATTCAATGGATAGATATTTTACCCATATGAATCCAGAAAGAATGATATTGAACAATACCAATGATTTTACTAAATTAATACTTATTAAAATAAATTAAATAATTTAAAAAAAAATAAATAATTTCAACTAAATCTATATTATATGATAAAAATCTCATATATGAATTTTATATATAAATTTTTAGATGAACAAAATTTAATCAGCTAGAATTTAATTTATTTGAATATAGTTGATCAAGATTCTAATAAGGATATTCAAAATATGGTTTTATAACATAAATCAAAATATTATTTTCAAAATGAATATTTTATCAAATTACATTTCAGTTAAGTAAAATTTGATAAAATACATAAATAAATAATATCTTTTTGAAAATAAAGTTGAACAGTCTTATATATGATAATAAAATTTTAATCAACCTATTATATATCAAAAAGTACATAGTTTGTAGTTAATTACAAATAGGTGTTCACTAGATTAGATATTTTTTCTAAAATCAAGATTTTGTCTCTTGGTTTTCACAAATATTTTATTTTATATGAACTACCAGCTATAAAAATCATAATAGTTGGACAAATGTGGGTTTCTAAAAAAATTAACAATACTTGACATGTGTTGGTGTCCTGAAGATAATTTTATAATTTTTAAGAAAATATGATTATTGCATACATTTTAAATAAATTTTATATTGATAGCTTTTTTTTTGAAATATGATGAGAGATAAGAAAATATTAAGAAATTTAATTAAATCGATATAAGGAATACCCATTTTTGAGACTATTCACAATGAAAAATCATAAGAATTTTATATTATTAGTTTCTTAAATTGACATTAATATTGAAAAAATTTACATGTTTTAGGACCAAAAAACAACATTGTCTTAATATATAATTTACTTGATGATTTATATATATTCAAATTCCTGAATGAAAACTTTTACTTTCACAATTTTAAATGAAATTTGATTTTATCTTTTTATATGTGTGAAAATGCATACACACTCGACTATGAATATTTTTGTCAGAACACTTTTCATTGAATAAGTCAAACATAACATTTATATTTGTTACACCATATGATATTAGTATACTATAACATATTGCCATTAAATATAATTTTCTAGAAAACTATATGATTATGGTCTATAAGAATTTATGTTTAATTCTACCAGAGTCTAAGATATTTCTAAATATTTTTAGAAACATATGTAATGTTTTAAATGTGAAAACATTATCTCAACTACCAACGGATTATAGTTAGTTCACATGGATATATTTGTTCCTATACAAACTATATGAATTATAAGAGAATACTATTTAAATTTATTTGTTTATGATTACACTAAATTTACATGTTTCTATTTTCATATTAAAAATTTCATGATTTCAATCATTGTAAAGTATTTCATTACTCTACTAAAATTTATCCAAATATACATGTGTTTGTTGTCTATAGTGATCATGGTGGTATTATTGTTAACTATAATTTTGAATCTTTTTTTAGTAAAATTGGTATGACTAAAAATTTAGAATCATCTATAACACTTTCAAAATGGAAGATTTCAATGATGAAATATAATTCTTAATGAAATTTCATGAACATTTCTAAGTGAGTATTGTATACCTAGATATTGTTTAGATGAGTATATGAGTAGTTTCTTTTGTACAATATTTCAAATTATAATCAAACCATTTCATATTAAAACTCCTTATGAGTTATAGACTATACGAAATCAAAAAATTTCTTCATATTTCATGGATGTAAAATATTCATTCAGGATACAAATGAGGAATTACATAAATATGATTCTAAAAATGATAAATGAATTTTAATGGGTCATTATAAATATATTATGTCTTATAGAATTTATAGAAAATAACCAATGTTGTTGAGGATACAGTTCTCATAAAGTTGTTGAATTGGATACTTTTGTTTTTGTAATCCCATCATATATTCAAAATATCAATGATAATTCCATAAAACCATCTATTAATTTAAAAACATATGACTTAAAACAACTAATTATAAATTTTATAGAAGTAATACCATCATATTATCAATATTTGGAAGTTAATTTTAAAATACATATATATCGATTAGATGAGGTTCATTTTTACCTCCTAAAAAATAAGATAATATTATGCAATCATCCTTTCGTGTACACTATTGGACATGTAATTCAACTTGTTAAAAATAGATATTCCCTAAGTAATCATTTTGATAATAATACCTTAATTTTATATTTGAACATAACATAATGGATTGTGCTTTAGGTGATGATGTATTTATATGGTTCATTTTATAGGAGCTCGATCAGTTTCATCATAATCAATTTTTATTATTAGTTAAATATCCTATTGATCTTCCAATAAATAGATAAAAATGTGTTTTGAGAAAAAAACATGTGATAAATATATAATCATTATTGCAAATAAAGAACGTTTCTTTTTCTAAATGATATTATCAATAAGAAGGCATGGAATATGTTTATGAATAAACACTACTAGATACACTAGAATATATTTATATTTAATTAGTTTTTAAAACACATCAAAAAAATATTTAATATCAAATGGATGTGAAATGTTCATTCTATAATGGTTATATTGAATAATAATTTTATATGTAAGGACCTGCTAGTTGTGATGATACTAAATTTCTTGGTAATGTATTAAAAATTACAAAGACACATTCTAAACTAATGAAATCCCTAATATCATCGAATTATTGGCCTACCATAAATTTTCATCAAAATATTTTTCTTAAAGTATATGTTTATCCGCAAATTTTCATGAAGATTACGTTCAAAAATACCATTTTCAGCAAAATATATGTTGATGTGATTTATTTTTTCAACTCTTAAAAACCATTTGGATTGTTTTTTTGAAATTATTAAAATGTCTTTCAAATGATCTTGGTGAGAGAAATCACATTTTTTTAATTTTTTCATATCTTCCCAAACCAGAAGAAAGTATTTTATGTAAATATAAATATATTAAAAATTCACTCAAACATTTTTGTGTTGAAAATGCATCAAATATAAACACACTTGTATAAACTATAATCACAATTCATCATGATGAAATTGGTAAATTAGTATATCTAAAAAATTGTAGATTTATGATTATATTTATAATACATATAAGTCTAATTCATCCAATAATAAATTTTAATGTATGTTTATGTCCGGTATTTTATACAAGTCTAAAAGAAGCTAATTTGAAACAGTAAAATTCATTTATATATTCCTTAAATGTAATTCAGAAATGTTATTATTTTATTCTTCTATAAATAATTTTATAAAGATCCTCATATGATGATATTAGAGGTTAAAGGTTAGATTGAAAATAAACATCCAAAGCATTTCATTATGTAGGGGAAGTTTTAGTCCCTTGTAATAATAATAATTTTTTTCGTAGAACATTTCACACCTAAAGAAGAATAAATAGCATCAAAATTTTGTTCTGGTCAACTATTATAGATATAATACACACTTATTGAACTTGTCTTGAGTTTTACTTGAACATTAATTCATTGTGATAATACAGATTCCATTTACTTATCTATAAACCCATCACATCACCGATGGGAAAAGAACATAGGTGTAAAAACCCATTTTCCTA
Organism: Viscum album; assembly: GCA_963277665.1. Taxonomy (NCBI): domain Eukaryota; kingdom Viridiplantae; phylum Streptophyta; class Magnoliopsida; order Santalales; family Viscaceae; genus Viscum; species Viscum album. The sequence goes on from OY728159.1 coordinate 1,874,132,759, forward strand.
GAGATCAGAGAAGAAAGAACATATTATTCTTAAAATTATTGTAATATACAATTATTTTGATTTTATTAGTAAAAATCCTCTCACATAAAATAGATTAAAATTTATTAAATATAAATTGTTATTTATCATACTCAAGTGACCTTCATTCAACTTACTTTTTTATCAATATTATTAAATTAGAAACTCTCAAAAAAGGAAAAAAAATTTCATTTTAAATTTATATTTTTTTCAAATTTATTTGTTTTTCAAATTTATCGAATTTTAAAAATTTTCCAAATTTTAAAATTTATCAAATATTCAATATTGTTTTATTTATGAATTTATATATTTTTAACATTTATCAAAATTTCTATTCTATCTTATTTTAAAATTTTACTATTCAATAATATTAACTACTTTTTAAACATTAGCCTTAAAAAATATAACTTTATCACAAAATATTTACTTATTTTAAAACATATTTTCCACCATCCATGAATGTGTACGATCGTCCCTTATTTTTGAAATATAACCAAAAAATGGAATTATATTTTCACATATATAAATTATTCCCTTTCTATTATTCGTTATGATAAGAAAGATATTTGAAATTTCAAAATATTATATCTTAAATTATTGGGGGTTAGTCGTTACTATATATCAAAAGGTTACTTTTTCCCATAAAAAATTTAAATTAATTTTTTTTAATAAACTATTATACATATTATTCAGATATACATTATATATTTATGTCTTTGAGATATACTCATAAATCAAAGGAAATATTTTTGGAGGATATCAACCTTATATTCCCATATAAATAATTTAATCTCTATAATTTTTAGAATATTATATTCATTTATACTAAAATGTTTTTCAATTGAAGTATGTTTCAAAGAGCTTATCTAATGAAGATAAAAATAACATCCATGAATTGTAAAATTTTCCTAACGTTATATTAAGATAATCAGTTATATTCAAATCATTTTATCTCTTTATTAGTGAATAAGGTGATCATAAAAGACTCATAATTTATAATAATCTCCTTTATTATATGGATATTCCTGGTAAAATCCACAAGAATATTAAAGAACGTGAGGTTTTACATGAAATAAATTTAAATATGATTGTATCAAAAATAAATTCATCGTTGAAATGAAATTTATGTATACATATTTGATTAAATACACCATGCTGATAAAATTTTTCTTAAAGATATAAAGACCCAAAAAATTTATAAAACTAATAAAACATATGCTGATGTAATGTTGAAAATCAATTATATTTATAAACACTTATATCAATTTTTCTATATTATATATTTATTTTAAAAATTTACAGTAGGGTGATATTAGAAAAAAACATTTTTTTTTATTTCATTATAAATTTTTTATATTATATTCTCTGAATAATTTTGAATGTTTTCTTTATTTTATTATCTCCAATTATTTATCAAATGGGTTGTTTATTTTTTATCCAAAATTATAAAATTATTTTTCTAGACGGTATTATTATTATTTTCTAATAATTAATGTTCAAATTAATTATCAAACCTAAGAGGGATACATTATCTATCATGAATATAACATTGGGATTTCACTTTAATTTGTGTTTGATCATTAGATTTTCATCTATGTATTATGTTTCTCAAAATGGGAGAACATTGGAGTAATTTTTTCCCTAATGAATCACATCATAATGTACTTAGGAAAGTAGAATACACATTAAATTTTAAATATTTGTCATGATGTTTTTGTATAATTTCATTCATAAATAGAATGAAATTTTTTTAATTGAAATACAAGTGCTCCATATTGGTTTATGAAAAAAATATTTAGATCTAATTAAATATTACTTCCATCAGTATTATAGATAGTATAATAGTGCTAATTTTTCCCATCGATATATTAATCCTCATGTTATGTTCATTGCTTGATGAAAATACTTCTATAAAATTACATACTACTGATTGTCAGTTTATTTTCAATTCAAAAATTGAAGTTTGATACAACCTTTTATTTAAATTAAGCTACACTACGATCATAAGAATAACAAAATGATAGTAGTATATAAAAAATTATAAGATTTTTTATTTGTTGTGAATCATTGCAATTTATTTTTATTGATATTTATTTTTAATACTATATTATATTTCTTCTAGAGTGTTTATAATAAGAGATACCATTGTGTGAGGTTTTAGTTGTGAATCCATTAATGCTTTCATTATACTTGTTTTATATTGTATCCTATATGATAGTCGGATTTCAGATATAAAAATACATATGTAATAACGATCATCTAACAGAGGGCCTATATGGGTACGAAGATATAGGGTTTGTTAATCTTTTGTGTGATCTGAGATACTGTTGTTAGGTTTAGATTTGGTCTTCTAGAGGATGAAATAAAGACTATCTAATATCTATAAATTCAAGGATTCTTTATGATAGGTATAATGTAATGGATTCCATTTATATTATTTAGATAATTATATTTAACCTTTTTTAAACGTAATTATTTAGTGGATTATTTGGGTTTTATATAAATACTCCATGTTTCATTTTAATTTTTTTCTATTCTCATTCTAAAATTAAAAAAAAGTAATTATTTTAATATTTTATTTATTATATCTAGTTTAAAGTTCCACTACTTTAACATTTCCATTATTAAATTAAAATATTTACCTCTTAGTTCTTGAAATTTAAATGTATTTAAATAAATTATATAACACTATTACTCTAATAATTGATATAATCTATATTTTTTAAAACTATTCAATATTGTATTTCATAAATAATTTGAAAACCCAATATTTTCAATACATGAATTGAATTAAAATTATACATTTATTTCATAAACAATAATTAACCTACACCTTCTAGTACTTTATATACCATCATACCCTGATACAATAGTAGATTATTTTATAGTGATAATATTACTCAAGTAAAAAATATTGAGAAAGTTGGGGATATATTAAAATGTTATTAATGTTTCTTACATACTTTAATTTGATATATTATGTTCATATATGATGATTAAAAATACATTTTTATATGTTAAGATAAGAAATAAGATCATATTATTTAGTATTTAATGATTAATGTGAAGATAAATTGTTTATTGAATTGTTCATATAAATATATAATACATGATAATTTATAGTGGAGTAGACATAGAAAGAGATATGAATAGGGAGTGTGTAGTTTAGTTTACAAAGGATGTGAGAAGATGAGATAATGTAAAGTGGAGTGAATATTGAAAGAGGAAATAATATAGAGTGTGTAGTGTAGTATTTATAAAATGAGGAGTATGAGAGTGTGTTTAATAGATTTCATTAAAAAATAGAGAAAATAAGATATTGTATTGTTGGGTGTAAAATAAAAGCTAAATGAATAAGGAATACGAATATTAGTACATATAAAAGTGAAGGTAAAAAATTAAGAAGACAATGAGTATATAATATTTTGTGTGTGATCTTCATAGTTGTAGAAATTGTTATAGAAAAATAATGAAGAAAAAACTACATTAAAATTTTATGCAGTGGGTGAGAACCATAAAATTATCAATTGTAAATCATTTATATGTGGAAGGGAAATACATACCTATTGAATTATAAGAAAAAAAATCCATTTTCCTAGTATTCCTATCAACCGAGAACATTATATAATCCTATATTCAATGTCAATAATATACCCTTCCCACATTTATCATTAATGGGGATTATATTGTATTATATAGTTTAATTTTATTATGAATCATTCTGTCGATTAAAAATGTATTTTTTTAGATAATCTTGTTCAAAATGTGTTCATGTTTATTTACTTTTCACATTTTATTTAAATTTAACAGTATCATCATTCACTCATACAAGTAATTGGTGGTAGATTATAAACAAAAAAAAATTGGGGTAATTGTTACCAAATGCATCCCACATTATGTGAGCTGACATTGTTTCTATGTATATCACAAAAATAGTTGGTTTTTATCATTGGGATAATACATGAATTTTATTCCATCACAAAAAATCTATATATAGAGATAATAATTAACTACGGAATTGATAATTTTTATTAACCAAATACTGAAATAAATTTTTGGTTAAATAGGTTGTATTTTTCAAATATGGTATTTGAAAATCATAAAATAGTAATATTTTGTCATATTTTTTACATTGAGGATATCATATTTTATGTGATTTTAAAATGAATCAGTAATACATTTAATTGTATTGATGAGATTTGGGTTTGAATATTCTATGATTTGGGAGAATATTGATTTTAAATGACTATAAATAATTAATAAATGAATGTATACATTAATCAATAAATCTTAGTATTCTAATTAAATCATTAAAAATTTTGTCATACTTTTCTTAAACATGTTTCATTACAAATCACTATTGGAATTAAAATTTCATTGTGTGAATATGGTATAGTTACTAATAGAAAAATACTTTATGGATTTTTTTTACATTTCTATATTTTGTTATATTATGACATTATTTTGATTGTGGAATTTTATTGCCTCTATGGTTTAAATGTAATAAAAATGACAACAACTTTTTTTAGCTGGAACAAGTCAGCGGGGATGTGAATGAAACACTCAGTGTTTTATTAATATATGAGTAAATAAAAGAGAAACATTTGGTATAATATACAAATATTTATTGGGGTTGATAAATTATCTAAAACAATGTTAAAAATATAGGCTAGTTGGTCATTTATATGATGTGAATTAGATATAAAATAAATAAAAAGGAAATGGGTTTAACTATTATGGTTGAAGTGGTGTATATCTCAGTAACAAAGGAATGCATAATATTTATTTGGATTCATAATAAATTGTACTATTTTTATAAATAATTGAGGATTCATATGGAATTATTGTATAGGAGGAAAAATTTATTTTGATCTTACATAAAAATTAGTACTATATTCCTTCCTAAAATTTGTTGAAATTGTTAGACATGAGACATTGGGAGTTTAGGTAAATTGAGTTTTATTTTTTTTAACTAAAATCCTATTTAAAATTTATTAATAAATTTTTATATAGAATTTTTCAATTTTATTATGGGAATTAATGTTTAACATCTCATTATTTGATTCATTAAAAACATTATATAGTAAATAAATTACAGTTGATGCAAATTTTTTTATTAATATTTGTTTAATTGTATCATTGAAATTACATTTATTTCATTAATGTGATATCAAATATATTATTTTCTGTATAATATATTAGTACATTTTATGTTGTTTCATTTTCATGAATGGTATATTTATTTATATAAAATAATAGATGTAATTTAAATCTATTTTTATATAATTGTTCAATGTTGTTTCATATTTTTTTTATTATTTTGAGAAATAATGTATTAATTTTATGAAAAATTTACTTTTTGAGGTATATTTTTGTCTTTACATTAACCTTACATTGATCCTTTTACCCTTATTTGAGTTTCAAGGACCCTTGCATAACCTTTTTTCTATCCTTTTGTATGTTGTTTTAATTACTCCTTACCCTTATGTAACTATTTTCATAACCAAAGAGTGCTTATTTTACCCTTAAATCACATGGTTTTTACCCTTTAATATGTAGTTTTATTTTCTATCTACCTTATTTAAGTAGATTAATTTAATCTTTATCTTTACATCAATTCTATATTACCCAAATGTAAGCATTTTATTTTTCTTATTACCCTTCTTAGATTTAAAAATTTCATGATTACCTTTAAGTAGGATTCGATTACCATTATGCAAGCCCTATACCCTTACATGAATACCCATTCCCTAGACGGTACCCTTAGGTGAGATATACTTTACCATTTCAAAATAATGGAATCGTGGTTCAAACCTTACTTAACTATGTAACCACCCTTACCCAGTACATGTAAACCCTTACATGGTGCAGGCTGACCCTTACACAGTTCTATTATCTACTTTTACTAATCTAAATAATTTTCACATATATCGTAATGTATATTTTTATATTCATGGTTAACCATATATGAGTTACCCTTAGAAGATTTGTTTCAATTCATGGTTACCCTTACATGATCTCTATAAGTAACATTACACATCATATATAAAAAATCATTTTACCCTTTCTCTATGTTTATAATATCCCTAATTCCATTTCATATAGTGATACATCCATTAATGTGGAACCTCTCTACAAGTGGACTCCTTCTACTATAGGTATTAAATCATAAGGATTAACTTGTGCATTTTTTCATAAAATTTAAAAAAAATTAACAGAGCGATGAATTTTTATTTATAAGCATTGGTTTTAAATTTGTGATGAAGAATTAGGAATCACCATAATAGATATTATTATTTTTATTTAAATTTATGAACAATATCCATTATGTCTCAATCTATAAATAAGGGTTAAAATATTTGAAGAAAAAGAATATAAAATATAGATGTGATGAACTAGTTGATTTGATGAGGCATTATTGGTTCCTCTATATTTCAATTTTTTGTATCTATAATTGAATTTATGAAGGTCATTGTTTAACACTATCTTTCATCATCTAAATATTCGAATATTATTACTGTATTAGTAATTTTTTTTATAAAATAGTTCACCCATAGTTATGCAACCATCATAATGGAAATCATTGTTATATATATTTGATTAAAAATTATAAATACATAGGATGTGTCTGAATATCCCATGGACTATATAAAAGTATGATTTATTTTTGATATGATTTCTCATTTCTGAAAATTATGAGAATTTTTGCAAGTCCTTAAAATGAAATGGGTTTTCCTCTTTCTGGAAAAGGTAGAAAGGTTACACTCTAGCATATAATTGGATTGATTAAGTTTTCACCTTTAGAAGACTTTTTTAACTATTTGTTTTAGTTACTAAAAACTATCTAATAGAGTTAAAGGGGGTTTAAGAGTATTTAGGATCAAATAGAACCAAAATGCAATAAAAATCGATTTTTTCTTGATCTATATTTCTATTACATTGCTATAGTATTTGAACACTGCTGAAAAATTCATAATTTATTTTATTTAATAAATTTTACTAAGATAAAAAAATACCTACATAATGATTAAAAGGACAATTAACACCCACTAGTACATCCTATCATCAATTACAGTATATAAACAATTAGAATTAAATATTATTCCATAAAAGTGGAGTTTATTCTCTGTTCTTTGTTTTCATACTATTTATCTATGTCAACAAGATATGTTTCGATTTTATTAATTTTATTATGATAACACAATCCTAGAGATAACGGGCTAAGTAAAGTTCATTGTTTTCATAAATTTCAAGTTATGGAATTGAATTCATACATCCTATCATGCCATTTCACTCCAATGGAAGTTATTATACATATTGAAACGATTGTAAATATATATTTTTAAAGAATATTTGTATAGAATATTTCACAATTATAATTAATTTTTATAATTTTCATAAATTATATTTCTATATAATGATTTCCAATGATGCTGCCATGTGTGTTCCAAATTATAAATTCAAAATTTTACATTATTTTTATTTAATTATTAACAAAAATAGTTATATTTAATTATAAAATCTACATTTTGTGTTAAAAAAATTCACTCTTCATGACACTGATAAGAGTCATAAAACCAAATTTTGTATAGATTGTATATAAATTTAGGAATTCAGAATGAATTATCCTGAGAACATCCACGACATTCATAATATATTTACTATGATTTTGAATTGAACGATTTATCTTATATAGATTATGATCAATAATATAATTATTGAGAGAATATTTCATGAATTATCTAATTTATCATACCAAATGAAGTTTAAATTAGGAATGAAAATTATGTATTTCACTCAATATATTATGGATTACTAGATTGGATATCTTCTTAAAAGTGAAATGGAATTGAAAATAAATTATAGTGATGAAGTTGATAAAAAATTTGAGTATCATTTCAATATTCTCATTATATTTCCTTTGTATCACTGAAGGAATTATATGATCTTCTAGTAGTAAAACATTGAATTATTTGAATCAACATGATAGATGTTTCTATGACATTTTAATGAAATAATAATGTTTAATGGAATGAATATCAGTGATGTATAAGTAGGTATTAAAATTTATATATAATTAAAGTAAATGAATAAATACATCCTAATTAATAATTTCGAAATTAGGATGATTAGAGAAATAAAATAGAGTTTCAAAAAATTAAAGAGAGAAGGGAAAAATAAATTCAAGAGGGATGTAATGTAATATTTTCATGTGGTTTGGAGTTTTACCGAGGATCTTTATTCATTACATGAGTAATGAGAAACTATAAAAAATAGGTAATATTTAATTAATATCCTCGCGAGATGAGGTAGAAGAATATTTATATCCACTATTATCAAACCATTATTATGTTAAGAAAAGTTCTGTTTATGAAAAATTATCAAAGTTATATTCTGGTTTTTTTATGAAAAAACGCTGAATGTTCTAGTTATGAGGAACAAAAATTTCAGAATGAATGATTATAAGGGAGTTATTTGAAGGGTGAAGATAATTAGATAATATAATAGTACTTTTTTAAATCATAAAAAAGGGAAACAAAAGGTGTCTTAAATAAACCCAAAAATTTAAAAACAATCCATGTTCTAATTTAAAATATCTAGAATGTTTTTAGAAATAAAATCTGTGTTTATGAAATGAGAATGAATGAAATAATGATTTTATGTCTAAAAATAATGAGGATGAAGAAATGATATTCAAATTAGTTTTAGATGATCTATTTATATTTGATAAAAAAATAAAATATGAAAATGAGGAAAATAATAAACTAAATAATTTGGATTCATTCCCAAATAATAAAGTCATGTATGATTTAAAAGAAATAAAAAAAGAGAAAAGGAAACCTGGAATAGAGGTTGTTGTTTTCAAAGGTCCATTTTCAATATTTTTTATAGAGTAAATAAAATTTTATATTATTATTTCAAAGAAATTTCCAAATAAATAAAAAATTAGTTGTTTTTATAAAAATAAGGTTACTAATTTGTATAATATTGTGTTTCCTAAGATTACTCATTAAAAATGTTATAACGATACTTGTTGTAAATATGGAATATTATGAATCTATTCTTCATAATTCTCTTTGAACTGTGATCAATCATTAGAAATAAAAAAATCATTTATATTAGGTAATTTCCCACAATTCCATGTAAATTTTTTCTAAAATAATATAATATTATTTCAAGACCATGTGCTAAGACGACGTCTGATTCCGAGGACCGGTGTGCCCAGAATTGTCCGTCGAACCATTTTTTTATATTTAATTGCACATATGAGTTGTTTTCATGGAAATGTAGAATAACTCTTAACGGGTTCCCAGATTATAAATCAGAGGTAACTATTGCGTTTAAGAATACGGGTTTTCCCTAGACACGTCTTAATTGTAGTCGGCGTAAGAATCTATTGAGAAAACCTCAAAATTGAATAACCCTAAATAAAAATAAATAACTAAAATGATTTTATTTTTCAAATACTTTTAACTCATGAACGGTAACTCGGATTGAAAATATGAGACCACCATTGAGATCATGAGGGTGTTCTTCCCTTAGGAGGAGCCTAACATCAGCCGATACAGGCCAACTATGAATGTTGGTTTTTGGAACGTAACTAAAAATAAAATAATTCAAATAAAAATTATTTTATTTTAAAATCCTCATAACTCAAAAACACTAACTCTGATAAAAAAATTGAGGCCATCATTTAGTTCATAATGAGATTCTATTTTTGTGAGGGTCCTAACAACGATCAACACAGGTCAATGATGATATGTAATATTAGGATGTTTTTTAGGAAAAAGAAATAAAATTTTATATTTTATATTTTATATCCATTAGGTTTTTGTTCTGACACATCATCACTGCAATGTGATGACACATTGACGTGGAAAATTAGTAATGTAATACATTAATTAATCGGTGTGGCGACACTACAATGAATAGTTCCACTACATTATTTATTTAAATAAGGATTTAGGGTAGATAAATAACCCTCGAATTCCTATAAAAAAGATGATGGAAACTTCTACAATGATGAATGCCAACAAATCAAAAATCACCAACGATACACTTGGAGAGAGAATTAGAACCACAGATCAATGAATGGTGATGGGTGATCTTCCTCCACCTATCTCTTTTTCCTAAATAGGGGTTTTTTTCTAAGTGATTATCGTCCCAAGTTATTCTTCTTAAAGAATAACGTGGGTCAGTCCACTAATAAATTTACATGCGGATAAGTCGTCTTTGCGGGGAATGAGAATTTTTATGCGGGGAATTATGAGAAGTTTCATTAACATTTTGATTATCCTCTGTTAAAACCCCTAATGGAAAAACGACACTGACACGAACAATGGTTGTGATCCATACTTCAAGTGTTATTTATTTGTATATATACTTCGTCCATTTATTTTTCCTACGTGATGTGATGGAAACTGTAGTCCAAGAAGGAAAACATCGGTAGATCAACTCGGGCATGAGGCTGAGGGATACGACGGAGCCGATTGAAAGACAAACGGCATGGGAGTTAGTAGGGGAAGAAGGAGAGATGTTTCTAAGAAGTCTATGGAAGTGACAGAAGGTTGCGATAGTGGTAAGGGCTATCAGATCGAAAGAAGCCGTTGGTGGCCTGCGACGGTGGCGTCCCACGTCAGCGACTGCAAGAAAGAGGCGGCATGTTGAGGTGGTAGAGGCAGCATCTAGGAGGGGCACAACTGTGTAGGGTATGGTGTGAATCGGGCACCACATCGATTTGAGCAGCCCGTAGGGCATCTATGGTGTGTGCTCGCCTGCGGTCCAAGCTAGACTGCTTGCAGGGGAGAGCTGGTCGGCCTCATCCACCCATGTGGTTGTGTGAACCGGACACCAGCGTAGAAATCTAGGAAGGGGGAGATCTAGCCCATCGATGCAGCCTAGGATGGATGCGAAACCAGGTGTTTGTATGACCATGGTATAAAGAAATTGGTCTGACTAAATCAAACCGAGTAAGAGAATGTGGACTGGGTCATTGGGTGACCCATCAGGCTTGACCAACGGCTGAACCGAGCTATTTCCAGCATGGCATAATGGGCCTGGCCAGAAAAAAGCCAACCAGCTCATGTCGGGTCGGTTAAACATGGTTTGGTCACACGGGACCCCCAAGCTGGGTTAGATGGTTCGGTCCAACAAAGTCTGACTAGGCCCAGACCCAACCATACCCTATTTACTTCGACATCAATATCATTCATTTCAGTTGTCTGATTGACACACCGTCTATGGTGTTGGGTCCCTTGTGAAGAGATGGTCTTCTAGGTATAATATAATTGTGTTTTCGTGGTAGTTGAATTATGACCTACTTTTTCAATAGTAAATTCTCCCATAGTCATGCACACTGGAGAATGGAAATCTTATGGCTAGTTGTGGCACAAAGGTATAAAAAGTGTTCCTCAGTGCTCCAGTATCCAAGCGAGCCTCGATGGGCCAGCAACCGAGTGGACCTTAGTGGTGTAGTAGTTGAGTTGGCCTTAGTGGTTTAGTAGTTTAGTGGGCCTCTGTCGTCCAGTAGTCATGTTATCCTCCATGGTAAAATAGTCGAGTGGACCTCAGTGGTCTAGTAGCTATGCAGATCTCGGGGGTCCAGTAGGGGAGCGGACCCCATTGGTCCAGTAGCTCAGCGGACCACAGTGGTCTAGTTTCCGAGCAGACCTTAGTGGTCTGGTAGCTTAGTGAACCTCAATGGTCTCGTAGTAGAGTGGACCATAGTGATCCCGTAGCTGAGGGAACCTCAGTGACTCATCATATATGAGTCTCCCAGTAGTACAAGGTGATTCATTCATACGACTGATAATATTACTTTCTTTTTTTGAGTTATACATGGTGTGATTTTTATTTATTTGTAGTCATATTTTGTGATATTTACTTTGTTTTTTTGGGTCCCTACTGAGTATTGTGTTACTCTCCCCTACATGACCTTATCCCACAAGTGTCGTGTACTGTGCAGATTTACGATTCTTCGATAAAGACCTTGCTGGTCTGAGACCGGGTGGTTCCCAATGAGATGGGACAGACGGGTATACATCTACATTTACAACCATTTAAACTTCACCTACCTTTCAGGTAGGTACTTGAGTGGACTGATCCGGTAATTTGTACTTTCCTTTGTGGTTTTGGGCTTGTATTCAGGCCCCTTGTACTTTTAGTTTGTATTTTACTCTCAGTAGTTGTATTAGTGATAATTTTGGTTTACATTCTGTTCACTTTTTATAGTATGAGATTTGTGTGTCTGTACATGTTTAATGGAATATGCTTTCCCATGTTGGGATATTCTTAGTTGGTTCTATTCGTCAACCCTTGGCCTATTTAATGTGGGATTGGGGTAGTCACAGAATGTTCCCCATGGGATGGGACATGACTATGTGGTATCATAGGGTGGTCGGTTCTACGAAAAGTACTAAGAGTCTGTACATTTTTATGGCTCAACTATGTTATGTATTTTGAGTCCAAATTTCTGGCCAGGGACTCCAGTGTGGGTGAGCAGGATGACATATCAATAGACAAGGACACTAAATTATGCTTCCCATCCTAGTGCATGAAAACACTGGTTACATGCATCTTTGAATGATTTCACATGATCTTTTGGATCCATAGTCATCACACTAGGTATACTCTATTGAATGTGGGAAGTCATTTTTTGATTCATGGTGCATCCACATAGATATCCAATCAGGATTCCACTACTTCATCACGAGGATGATATTTGGGGTGACAATAGGGGTGCAAGTGTTTATACCAAAGATAGAACCACTATGCAGTGTACCATCAAAACCACTACCTATGGAGTAGCACACATTACTCGTAGTACAAGAATATGAGAAGTGCATGATTAGCACACTTCACATGTTTCAGTGACGAAGACCCCTCAGGTTCGGATGAGAGCCTGACTCATAGGTGAATAAGGACCGGCATGAGTTGGTGACCGGTTTTTCATCTAGTCAGGGAAACATTAGATCAGATGGCAGTCCTAGAAGTGATCTTTCTAGGTGGATCAGCAGGGTGATGATTTGGTTTAGATTACCTGATCATACGATGATTTGACTTTTTCATGGTTAGATATTGAGAACCTCTATCAGATAAGGGGCTCGTTCCTTAAATTCTATGGTCTATTCACTCCCAAGATCTAATATATCTTCAGAAGGATGACTTGTTAGTAGATGATTATTAATCTAGGAGTACCAACCAATCTAGTTACTTGATGAATACGATACAACTTGTGCTTTTGGACTCAGAACACCAAGCGAGATGTTTTTAGGAATATCTGATCCAGAATTATTCCTCTATAGATTCCTACTAATGCTAGGGTTCTAGGGAGAACATTTTTGGTTAAAATTCATTTGGGTAAGAAAATACATCCATTAGATGTCTGTAGTTTGAATGTAAGAAACTGACGTCAGTCTCAGATACATGGATGTGTGAGAGATTTTGGGAAGAGGTCCCAATATAGTGGATCTACAGATCAAGGATAATTGAGTGAGTCCATTTATCCCATAAAGATGTAATTATTTTTAAAAGTTGGTAGTGGAAATCTTGTTAGATATTTTAAATCCCATTTTGATGATTATGAAAGGGTAGATGGGCCACTAGGGAAGAGGATGTGATAGGAACAGATTCATATACATGGAGGATGACGTGGTAAAGGAGCTATGAGAGTATCATGAGGGAGTGTAATTTTTGACATATTAAAACCACCACCCCAATGTGGTTCATAGATATCTGTGGAGTTATTGAGTAGTAGAAGGGGTAGTTGCATGTGGCCATGGATTATTATGTAGTTTCTCGTGGAACTATTTGGGGTATGATCTGTGTCTAATTCAACATACCATATTAATAGACATAGCTTCTAATCATTCCTTCATATCAAAAAAAAATTTAGACGTAGAGTTTTCAGTTAAGCCATTTAAATGACCCTTAAATATAGAGATTCATATGAGAGGAGACTCGATAATCACACTAATGTATACAGTGTGACCTAAATGTTGAGGATAGTGTTTTAGTTGGAACCTCTTTATAGTGGAGGCGAGGCATTATGACGTTAGTTTGGGGATAGTCTGATCTTCAAATAATAATGCTCAGATTGATTATCTTTGGGAAAAGGATGTGGTATGTCCGTTCATTGGAATGGGTTAATCCTTGGTTGGAAGTGAAGGAAACCAAAGAAATAAGGGATAAACATGTGCATAGGAGGGTGCAACCGATCACACATTAGTCAACCAACCATACCCGCGTGGCAATGCATGTTTTGGGTTTGTTGTTCCCAATGTTACTGGTAGAGCACATGGATTTCTTTCCAGATGATGTTTCAAGGATTACCTTCCCACTAAGAGATGGACTTATTCATCATTATACACCCCAATATGGTACTGATATATGCATCAGTATATCAGATGGATTTCAAGGAGCATTATGATCCACTGGTGTATGGATCCTTTGTAAGACACATTGTTCTACATTATTTTTGGATTATCGGACTTTTTACCAATAGGTCGTGGTGAATAAGTACCCACTACAAAAGGGATGATTAACCCATCGATCAGTTTAATGGGTGGTCTATTCACATAAATGGAAAGGTTTCTGTATAATTTTCAATATTTAATATGGAGTTAGATGTGTACCCCGATCATGAGTTATCAGTAGTAGTCTCTGCATTGATGATATGTAAACACAACCTCCATAGGTGAATGGATCATCATCTACTCTAACCACAAGATTCTCATGTATATCTTTTCAAATAAGTATATGAATCTAAGATAGTGATGTTTTCAAGAGTTCCTCCAGGACTATGACTTTGTGATAGTCTATACTCTTTGTAAAGGGAATGTGGTTGTAGATCCTCTCAACATGAGATCGAGTACATAACAACTGAACAAGGCCTTAGAGAAGTTGAAGATGTGTTAGATAACATTCATGGATAGAGAGAATTCAACTTTTCTTCATTCAATTGTAGTTTCCCGTCCACTCTTACAATGATTCACGGAGGTTCAACTTGGAGGTTCCAACTATGAGACTACACATGCCCAAATATCCATAGTGCATGCCCCTAAATGATATTCTAATTTTGGGGAGCACACCATCCTTTTAATAAGACACACCTTAGTACTAGAGGCACATCGATAGGAGGTGTTGGGGGAGTTCCACACATCCCCTTATGTGGTACATCCAAGTGTGGAAATGATGTACTAGGATAGCAGACGTCAGTACTAGTGGCTGGGGATGAATAAGGGAGTGGAAGATATTTTCTTGTATTCCACAATTGTTAGAAAGTGAAGGCTGAGCACAAGGATCTAGAATGTTTTAAACAACCACTTGATGTGCCGGAGTGGAATTGGGATGGGATATCAACGGACAGCGTGATGGGCTTACCATGTACATCCAAAGGCAGAGTACCATCTGGGTGATCACAGAATGACTCACCAAGATGGACAACTACCTACCCTTTGGAGAGTAGTGTTTAGAAAGGGGATTGGGACACCTCTATGGGAAAGATATGATTTGAGTCCATGGAGTTCCATCTTCAATAATATTAGATCGTGATGGTGGTTTACATACCGGTCGTTGATGGGATTGTAAGAGGAATTTTGAAATCAGTTGTACATGAGCACATCCATTAACCAAAAGACGGAAGGTTAGATAGAGCGGACCATATAGACATTGGTGGACATTCTTTGTGATTACATTCTTGATTTTTGTCTCTGTTGGAAGGACCACCTAACACTAGTGGAATATTTGTACAAAAACAACTACCACTCAACATCAGCATGGAACCATTAAGGACACTATACATATGACTATATAGGACATCGTTATGCTGGAATGACCCATAGAGTCCGCACTCATGGGTCAATATATGGTACATGCTACTACTAAGAATCTGAAGGTCATCTGAGAGTGGTTGAAGACCTCACAGAGCCAATAGAAGTCCTATGCACATGGGTGATGAAGACCCTTGGAGTTCAAGGATAGGTACCATGTATTCCTATGGGTACCTCCTACAGAAGAGATATAAATATTTAGCTGGGGAAGAAAGCTATTTTCATAGTTCATCAGACATTTCCTGATACTGCGTATAGTAGTAGAGGTGTCATACCACATGGCTTTACCACCGTTGTTAGAGTGTGTGCACAACTTCTTCCACATATCCCAGCTGAGGAGATACATTCACGACCCTTATAACATCATCTACCATGAAAAGATGGAGATTGATGATTGGGAGAAACTAAAAGAGTTCCTAGTGGTGATAGATGATCATCAAGAATAGATCTTTTTTGGATGGTTGAATCCTATGGTACATGTTCCTTGGTAGCACAGTAATCTCTAGGAGAGAACATGGGAGTAGATGACTAAGATTCATTCTCAGTAACCCCATTTGTTTGATTAGCCTCTGTTTTGGCCTATAAGGATATAGATCCCTAAATGTGGGGGTAATGTTATATCCTGTAATTCTATGTTTTTTTAATTATATGGTATTATTTTGAGGCCAGGTGCGGAGACGACGTGCGATTATGTGGCCCAGTGTGCTCATAATAGTCTGTTAAAAAATGTTATGTTTAAATACTATGTGTGACATCTTTTCCTAAAAAGGGGAATATGTAACAAACTAATATTTAATGAGAAATATTATTTTTAAATACTTTTATGTCTTGATTTGTATACTAAACCAAAAGTATCTTGCACTACACACATCCCTGACTTGGCTTTCATTACAAACAATCGCGACCTTCCACGATAATGTGTGTTGTACGCAATTACGAGTTTCACTAAACAATGATATGTTATATAAACTAGCCGTTCTGAATATTGATACCCACTTTTTGAAAATGTATAAATTTTATTTTTCAAAATGGACTTCATTTTTGGACTCGGAATATCGAAATTAGCCAAGGGTGAAATTTTGGTATTTTTCTGAAAGCATTCAATTTTTGATGAATAGTGAAAGCACTGGGTTACTATTTAAAACCCGACATATTATTAAAATAATTATTTATATTATAAAATTTATTTTAGGTCATAATTGATAAATAATACCTATATAAGTTCAATGTAATTAATTGGAGTCATTTTAAAAAAAAATAGATACATAAAAATTTTATTGAACTTTGGACTGTCTTTTACCCACCTCCTATGAGAATTTCAAAATTTACATAAAACATAATTTTAACTCTTCTGTGAGTAGAATTTCAAAACTTTGAGAGACGCGGTTGATGTCAGTGTGTAAAATTTTGTTCAATGAGATGAAAATAATTTTTGGTGAATAGTAACTTTTTACTTTTATTTACCACGATTAAAAGTAAATAAGGTAATTAAGGGTAAAAATTATATTATTATTACCATAACACATGACCTAATTCTATTAGATAAGTGTAATTAGACCAAAAACAACCTTAGGGATAAAATATTACCCTTTAGTTCAACGTGGATTAGATTAGGACATTTATTATTATTTTATTTAAAGAAGAGTTAATATAGTTAAAATCAAAGTTTAATAACTATATCATTTTTAATATAAGGTTATACATAATATTAAATTCAACTATAAATATTCATTAGAATGATAAAAATATTTCATACATAATGGTATATTATTTATAATATTTAGACAATAAATAATTTCATTTATTTATGACACATTGATGATGCAGTAATTAGCTTATTAATCAAATACTAACATAATTGATGTTATAAATACCCAAATAAATGTTATTTGAGACTTTTTATGAAGTCAACTACTTTTATAGGTTAATATGACATGATAGTATTTATTAAATTAACTTTTTTTAACTTATCATGTTGTTATGATTTTCACAAAAATCAAGTACCAAATAGTGTCAAAATTGACATAAAAATGTTTTTAAAACAAATATTATATTATTAATTGTTATTTTATTCTTAAAAATAAAAGGTTCGGCCAAATGACATAGATAAGGATATATATATATATTAATAATTAACCAGTTGGGGTTCGTTTGGCTTGTTATAGTTAGCTTATTAACCATATAGTGTATGAAAACAAAAAGACACTGTAAAAGTTAAATTATTTATCTTAGAGTTAAATCTAAATGATAAGGACAAAATAGTAACCTAAACTTGTCTAAAACCTATTGGTTAAGATTATTTCGACCCATCCCCACCTTAGCTTCGAAATAAATCAATTTGGAGCTATTAAAAACCAAATATGACTTTATTATAAAATAATATTTTTAGTTTTTCGTAAGGTGCCCCTCTCATCCCTTATAAAAAGGGCACCCCTTCCCTCTTCTCTTCACACCCTGTTAAGCCTTGAAGCTCGGCCATCCCCTGCCAATTACTCTTCTCGACCTCTCTAGTTATATCATAGAGATTCTGTTTTTCTAAAAATACCAACTCTAGTGCCCTAAGAAGAAGTTTACAGGAGGTGTGTCAAGAAAGAGTTAATCTCTTCATCCGATTCTTCATGTTTCTTTCTTTTGTAACTTCTTCATATTTAGTTGTTTCATTATAAAGTAATAACATCAATATCACTTAAATACTGATACATTATTATAAATATGAGACAAACTCATTTCACATTCTATCTATCCTACAGAAAACGAAATCATCGTCCGTGCGTACGTAAGGAATAACGTCTCCACGCTGTAGTGTAATCTGTTTTTCCACCACCACCATACTTGGATGGGTATAATGGTGTAAAGAATTACTATATAGGGTTATTATAACATCATACTGATTCTATGATATTATATCATCCAATCCAATTCCATTTAATAAATATGGGAACGATGTCACCGCTCGTGCGTACGTAAGGATTTCCATCTCCACGACGCGATGAGATTCACATTCCATTTTAACAATTCAAGAATGATTATAAAGTATATATAATAAGTAATAATGAAATATATTACATAATAATGCTACTGGATTTATGTATATATATATGTATGTCATCTACTTAATTCCATTCAATTAAATAAGGAAATGAAAACAGCGTTCATGTGTATGTACGGCCTTCCGTCTCCATGAACGGTGTATTTCTTTCCATTTATCGATCTATTATGAATATGTATATTCTGAATATATATTATATATATATATATCATGTTTTATATTTTTAATTATGCAATCATGATCTATGTATTCATATTAATAATTACAAGTCAAAACACAGACGATAAATGAAATGATTTTACCCAAAACGCTGCTTTAACATGGAATTAACAAAAGAATGGGTAATATAAAGTCATAAGTGAACCATATATGATAACATAACAATGAATATGATTCTGTAATAAGTCATGTGCTTAATTTTTTTCCCCAATTACAGGTTTTATATCCAAGCTATTTTATAATTATTGATGTTACATTATAATCAATTCCCTACGTACTGCCATGTTTTATGTCGTTGCTCTATATTTCGATGTTTAAATAGTATGTTTATGTTTTAATGTTAAAATGTATATGGATTGTTTTATTTTATCCATGATTTCCCTTACTGAGCATTTGAGCTCACCCTTTATTTGTTTTCTTTTCTCTGGGATATAAAGAACGGTTTTAGGTAAGAAAAAAAGGGCAAGATCTTTATGGGAGATGATGAAGATCTTTCCACACGATTAGAATATTATCTTCCATGTTTCCAAAGACACTAAACTATTACGGTACTTTGGTGTTTGATTTTGTTATGTATTATGTATTCCACAAAAATAATGTAATGTTAATGTACGTCATGATTTTGGTCTCTATAGTTGGTATCATAGGAAAGGATTAGTTAACCATTGGAAAATAAGATGCGAAAACTTTAGAGAAATCCCTAGAGATATTTCTAATGTATGTCTAGGGATGTCCCTAAGGTTTAGAATAACGATAGCTTACATTCCTAGAGTTATATTGACGATCGTGAATAACCTAGGGTGAACCTATGGTGTGATGGATTAAGGAATGTGTGATATGTTAGACATCCAATAAGTGACTCTTAATGATTACGTGGTTCCTCATTATTTTAACTATTTCTTAGACTATGGTTTCTGGTTTTAGTCAACGGAGGGAATGAGAAAAAATTCAGTTAATGCTGATTCTGATGGACAAATTGGTGACTGTGATCGACAAAATTGTGTAATGCATAGAGAGAAATATATTTTGATTATGCCGAATCAGTCATCATGATATAAGATTAACAAGGTGAACTTTGGTGGTATTCCTAAGTCATAAAATAAGAGGAAGATGGAATTTTATGCATGTACGCATGGTTAGGAGCATAGAGAAAAGAAGATTCATATATCTATAGAAGGGAAGAAGAACCTTGAGGAATACCTCAATTGGAGGTGAAGATGTTATCTGTGTGGAGAAAACGGTCATAGAGTGACAGACTTTTATGGAGTTCGATGTCTTATTTGTGGAGAACATGGGCATTACCTAACTCAATACCCTGACCTAAGAGGTTACATCTAAATAAAGGAATGACCTATTCCATGCCAATCATTGAAGAGGATGGATTGAATGGTTTATGTATTCGAATTAAAGAATAATGTTGTTGAGATACTTTTATGGTATATTTAAATATCTATGTATTGTTCCATTGTGGGTTTCCATATGAATATGGTACTGGTAAACATGAAAATTGATTTTGGAAAGCAGATGATATTTTCATAATGAAGGGATAAGTAGGAAATGAAATGTTTAATAGTAATCATGAGCTTGTGACTGATATGAGGAAAAAGTTATATCATGTTTTGAGTATATAGAATTTTTGGATTTTGGTATTTGGAAAGAGTTAAATTTTGACAACATTCATGTTTTCACTAAGGTTCAATGGAAATTAATTTTTCAATAGAATACATGATTAAGGTATTCACATGATTGGAATGTGACAAACAAGATATATCAGTGATAAATGATGTTATTCACGTGATTATTATATGACCTTTTTAGTAATCGTTCTCTTTATTCTATGAGTTTTGAAAGAAGTATATTGGATAAGACTAAATATTGGAATGGATTTTGTTGGACATAAATTAGTATTCTCTAAGGATAGAATTTTTTTTCAATGTTATTGATGGGATATTATAATAATGTAGTTTTAGAAAAACCACAACGCGCAGGATAGGCGACAACCCATCGCGTCTGACAAGGCAGTTGGAATCAAACCCACAACTGAAGTGCGACAGGCCTTTATCACCTACCATTGGACTACAGGAAGTCCCTTGGTAGTATAAACTAGTTTTATTTTATTAATAGGTATGATAGATGAAGCATATGTCCATTTTTGGAACCATATACGATTATTCTCACCATAATATGGACTTATGTATATAACTTTTGCAAGTTATACGTTTAAGACAGATGGAATGTCCTATCATTCTATCGCATGACCTGCTAACACTTCAGAAAAGACAAATTCAACATCATTTCATTACGAGATGAAGTGGAAATTCATCAAGGCACAAGCTATGTTAAGATTGTACCAAAATCAAGTAATTTTTTCTTTTAATTCAAAAATTCTTCAACTTTAGGGAAATGATCATGAAAACAAAAAATGATGTCCTAGTGTACTTATATCTGATTAATTAGATTGTACCTTAGATCATCCCAAATTTATGGCTTTGTGATTGTTGTATTTTTTTCATAGCCATGTCCTCTACCACTCTCCATCAAAACTTGATGGTTATATTTTTCATCTATATCAATACTTCCACCTATGTTCTCCTATGTAGAAACCCAGTGATGAGTTAATCTGTGTAACCATTACATTTCTAAAATGAACTTTTAGTATTCATTTTTATGATGTGGGTTTCTATAAAAGAATCCTTCAATTAGTAAACCATTTATAACCCCGATAAATTTCGAGGGCAAAATTCATTTTAAGGGGGGTAGAATGTAACAGCCAGAGATTTTATGAGAAATATTATTTTTAATTACTTTGATGTCTTGTGTTGTATGCTACACCAAAATGATCTTGCACTACTTGAATCCCTGACTTGGCTTTCATTACATGCAATTGTGACCTTCCACGATAGTGTGTGTTGTACGCAATACTGAGTTTCACTAAACAACGATATGTTATATAAACTTGCTGTTATGAATAGTAATACCCACATTATGAAATTTTATAAATTTTAATTTTCAAAATGGACATCATTTTTTTATTTAGAATATCGAAATTATCCTAGGGTGAAATTTTGGTATTTTTCTGAAAACATTCAATTTTTGATGAATAGTGAAAACAATGGGTTACTATTTAAAAACCGACTTTTTTTAAATAAATATTTATTTTATTTAATTTTGTAGGTCAAAATTGATAAATAATACCGATATATGTTCAATGTATTTATTTGGAGTCATTTTATAATAATTTTATATATATGATAATTTTATTGAACTTTTGTCCATCTTTAACCCACCTCCTAGGATAATTTGCAAATTTACATAAAACATAATTTTACCGCTTTTGTGAGTGGAATTGAAAAAATATGAGAGACATGGTAGATGTCAGTAATTAAAATGTGGTTCAATGAGATGAAAATAATTTTTGATGAATAGTACCTTTTTCTTTTATTTACCGCAGTTAAAAGTAAATTGGGTAATTAAGAGTAAAAATGATATTATTATTACCCTAACACATGTCCAAATTCTATTGGATAAGTGTAATTCCACCAAAAACAACATTAGGGATAAAATATTACTCTTTAGGTCTACTTGGATTAGATTAGTAAATTTATTATCATTTTATTTAAAGAAGAGTTAAAATAGTTAAAATTAATGTTTAATAACTAAAACAATTTTAATATAGAGTTATACATAATATAAATTCGACAATAAATATTCATTAGAAAGATAAAATGATTTAATACGTAATGGTGTTTTATTTATAATTTTTATATATTAAATAATTTAATTTATTTATGTCACAATGATGATGCAGTAATTACCTTATTAATTAAATATTAACATAATTGATGTTATAAATACCCAAATAAATGTAATTTGAGACTTTTTATGAATTATAAAAATCTTCTAGGATAATATGACATTTTATTATTGATTCAATTAACATTTATCGAACTTTTCATGTTGTTATGATTTTCACCAAAAATCAAGTACCAAATAGTGTCAAAATTGACATAAAATAGTTTTTAAAACAAATATTATATTATTAATTGTTATTTTATTCTAAAAAATATAAGGTTCTGAAAAATGACTTCGATAAGGATATATATATTAATAATGAACCACTTTGGGATCTTTTGTCTTGTTATAGTATGTTTATTAACCATATAGTGTAAGAAAAAAAGACACGGTAAAAGTTAAACTAATAAACAATAAGTTAAATCTAATTGATAAGGATAATATAGTAACCTAAACGTGTCTAAAACCTATTGGTTGAGAGTATTTCTACCCATCCCTACCTTAAATTCAAAATAAATCAATTTTTAGCTATTAAATACCGAATATTAATTTATTATAAAATAATATTTTATGTTTTTTCTAAGGTGCCCCTCTCCTCCCTTATAAAAAGGGAACCCCTTCCCTCTTCTCTTCAAACCCTTTTGAGCCTTGAATATGGGACAAACCCTAACAATTCATCTTCTAAACCTCACTAGTTATATCATAGAGGTTCTTTATTTATAAAAATACCAACTCTAGTGCCCTAAGAAATGTTTAAAGGAGGTGTGTCGAGGAAGAGGTAATCTCTTCTACCGATTCATTCATGTTTCTTTCTTCTTCATCTTATTTTTATATAGTTGTTTCATTATAATGTTATAACATAAGTATCAATTACATACTAATATGTTATTATAAATATTAAACATCCCCATTTCACCTTCTATCGATCCTACGTAAATTTAAATCATAGTGTGTGCGAACGTACGAAATACTATCTCTATGTCGTGGTGTAATATGTTTTCCACCACCACCTTACTTGGATGGGTATAATGGTGTAATGAATAACTATATATGTTTATAATAACATCATAATGAATCTATGATATTATATACTCAACTATAATTCCATTCAATAAATATGGTAATGATATCATCGCTCGTGCGTACGTACAGATTATCGTCTCCACAACACGATGAGATTCATTTTCCATGTTCACAATTCAAGAATGATTATAAAGAATATATAATAAGTAATAATAAAATATATGACATAATAATGAAATTGGATTTATGTATATATATATATATATATCTATTTATTCCATCTACTTAATTCTATTCAATTTAATAAGGAAACGAAAACAGCGTTCATGCGTACGTACGGCCTACCGTCTCCATGAACAGTGTATTTCCTTCCATTTTTCAATCTATTATATATATGTATATTCTGAAAATATATTATATATAAATCTTGTTTTAGATTTTTTAATTAATTAATCATTATCTATGTAATCATATTAATAATTACAAGTCAAAACACGGATAATAAATGAAACGATTTTAGCCAAAACTCTTCTTTAACATGGAATTAACAAAAGAACGTGTAATATAATGTCATAAGTGAACCATATATGATATCATAACAAATGAATATGATTCTATAATAAGTTAATGGAATTATTTAAACCATTATACAGTAGGTTCGTATACATACGAAGCATATCAGCCATAACGTAAGGGATAATTATTCCAATCTCATTCTTATCCGAGATTGTTTATTCGTAAGTATTTATAGGGGTTATGTTTATCATACATGTCCATAAAAATGTTTTCATAAAGTGTTTAATATTCTTCAATGTATGTTTAAAGTCTTGTTTACCCCTCTTTGAATTTTACATTGTGTTTTGGAAGGAATCTTTCTTTTGATTACCATATGAGGTACTTTTTGACATTTCCAACAAAAGTATGAGGAGAATGTTTTTGAAACTTTTACGGCATGAAGAGATTTTTATGGTTTTATAACTACTTATTTTCACGATGCTTACTATACAATATTTCATGAATATTTTCAACAAAATCCTTTTCTTTTTAAATTTCATGGCATTTTGAAAAAAGAAAATGATTTTGAAGAAGACAGGATATTTTCCTCAAGAATGAATTTGAAGTGTTTTATCAAAACAGTTTTCTGTCTAAGATGACATCATTTCATATGTGTATGTTTCAAGTGTAATATCTCTATGATTTACACGGTTTAAATTTTCTTGTATTGAAATTATATCCATTTTTTTATATGGATTATTATTATGGGATGATGTTTATGATACCCATTTTATTCTTTGGGTTATGATGACTGATTTATGTTTATGGTGTGGCACAAGGAAAAATGATTTCATTATGAGATGGGTGTGACTTATATATCCCTCCAATGCATTGGGTAAAAACTTATATCTCATGAGATAGACATGGCTTGAACGGAAAGTTAATCCGGTTCAGTGTTACAGGACTGAAATTAGGAGTGAAATCGATTCAGAAAGAGACATTGTACACAAAGATGGTCTTGGAAACAATGACTTTGCTAACATGGAAATCATATCATGTGATTAATTTTTTTACACAATTACAAGTTTTATTTCCAAGCTATTTTATAATGATTTATGTTGCATTATTATCTATTCCTTATGTACTACCATGTTTTATGTCATTGCTCAAGATTTCTTTTTTTAAACATCATGTTAATGTTTTTATGTTCAAATGTATATGGATTGTGTTATTTTCTCCATGATTACCCTTACTGAGAATTTCAGCTCACCCTTTATATGTTTTCCTTTCCCCAGGATACCAAGAAAGGTTTTAGGTAAGAAAACAAAAGGGGGAGATATTTATGGGAGATGTTGAAGATCTTTCACCTGGATTAGATGATTAGGTTCCGAGTTTCCAAAGACACTAAACTATTACGGTCCATTGGTGTTTGATTTTGTTATGTATTAAGTATTCCGCAGAAGTAATGTAATATCCATGTACGTCAAGATTTGGGTCTCTACAGAATAACTCTTATATATTTGCATGGATTAGAAATCCAAGGGCCCTATTGCATTCAAGATTCCGCTGTTACCCTAGGCGCAACTTAAGTGTAGTCAGCGCGGGCCTCTAGTGTGAAAACCTAAAAATGGAATAACTATAATGAAAATAATTAAATAATAATATTTAATTTTTCAAATCCTGAAAACTAATTAACTATGAGTTGGATTAAAAATCTAACACCACCATTGAGCTCAGGAGGGTGTTCTTCCCTATGGTGAAGCCTAGCATCAGCTGACCTGAGCTGTCTATGAATGTTATTTTTTGGGATTTAACTATACATAAAATAATTTAAATAAAATTTATTTTTTTTAGAATCCACATAACTCACTAATGGAAATTTATATTAATAATATGATACCACCGTTGAGTTCATAATAAGATTATCTCTTTTGGAGGGGTAAAACCTTGATTGGTCCGGGCTGAGGATGAAGGTTAATTTTGGTGAATTTTAAAGGAAATTAGAATAAACATAGAAATGGTTTATTTTATTAATTTTATCTTTTTGTAGTGACACAAAATCTCTAAAATGCTATGAATCTAAAACTCATTTATACAATACATTAATTAATCGGTGTGGTGATGACGCAACATGCATAACATCATCCTTCCTTAATTAAACAGGTATTATCTGTTGATGAAAAAACATGGAATTCCTCTAAGAACGACGAAGTGAAAATCTACAATAATGAATTACATTGAATCAAAAAGTGGTGACGATACCCTTAGAAAGTAAATAAGAATCGAATATCGATTGTTGGAGATGGGATATCTTCCAGGACCGATTTACTTTTCCAAAGTCTGGTTTTTTTCTAGGTGATTACCTTTCCTCGTTCTTCATCCAAAATGAAAAATGATGGTCAATCCACTAACATATTTACCCGTGGATTGGTAATCATTGAGAGACATGGGAATCTCAATGCTATGAATTATTCGAAATTTGATTCATGTTTTGATTATCCTTTGTTGGACCCCCTATCCAGGACAAACCTCACTGACAAGAGCAATGGTTGTAGTCTATCATTTGGGTGTCCATTGTGTGTTATTCTATTAAAATATTTTATACATTTTCAATGAAATGATGGAAAATATGGTCCAAGAAAGAATGTAGTGGTGGATAAACCTTGGAAGGAGGCTGAGGGAGATGGATACTCTGGGTGAATGATAACCGGAATGGCAGTCGACCATGGCGGAGGGAGAGCCACGACCATGCAGGATGTAGGGATGGCAAGGGACATAAGAACAATTGCCAGTGGAGGTTGTAACCAGTAATTACAGTGGCGGGGAAAGGGGTGGTGCTAATAGGGAAAAGTGTTGACTTGAGCATCCCATGGGGTGGACCACAAAGTGCATTGGGATGTGGTCCATGCTGGACCCCATTCGGATGGAAGGTGTCTAGACTTAATCTACCGAGTGTCTACACGAACCAAACTGTAGTGTGGATTCTTGGAAAAAGGAGAAACGGCCTACCCATGTGGGCCATGCCGGATAGTAAATCAGGCCACTAGGTAGCCCAACATGAAAGAAACTATTATGACTAATCTTTACTAGGCTAGAGAATGTGGTATGGGGTGCTGGGTGATCCGGCGGGCTGGACCTATGGTTAAACTGGGTCTGATCCAGCCAGTACAATAGGAATGACCATTAGGCCATATTGGATTAGTCTGGCCTATGACCAACCGTGTCGAGTAAGGTTAGCTGAACCAGGTATGTCATGCAGGCCCCCCCTACCGAGTTTGTTGGGTCAGTCCGACCAAGTCGGACCAGGCCCGAATGCATCCATCCCCTACATACTAAAATGAAGATATCATTCATACCGAGAATCATACAGAGACAAAATGTGTGGCGTTGGGACCGTTGTGATGAGATAACCCTTTGGTTATACACTATGTGAATTTTCATGGAAATCAAGATATGATCATTGTCTTGAGGAGTAGATTTTGTTGGAATAATTCACATTGGAGAGTGACAATAATATTGATGGATGTGACAAAAAGGGTATGACGAGAAAACCTCGGTGGTACAATAACTTAGCAGACATCTGGGGTTTAGTATCTTAGAGGTCCTTGGTGGTCCAATAGCTGAATGGGACTTTGTGCTATAGTAGCTGAGTGGAACTATGTGGTCTAGTAGGCGAGCTGACCTCAGTGTTCTAGTAGCTGAGTGGACCTCAACGTTCGAGTAGTCGAGCATAACCCTATGGTCTAGTAGCCTAGTGGACCATAGTGGTCCATTAGTCAAGAGTACCTCATTGTTATAGTATCTAAGCGGACTTCAGTGGTCCAGTATCCCAACAGACCACAGTTTTCATATAGGTGAGCGGTCCTCGGTAGACCAGAAGCTCAACAGACCTCATTGTTCCAGTAGCTGATCGGACCTTAATCGGCCATTTGCTGAGTGAACTTCAGGGACTGCTCAGGTATGATTCCCTCAATAGTATAATAAAAATAATTTTTATGACGGATAATCTTACATTATATACTTTGAGTTATACCTAATGTGAGTTATCTTGCTTTGTGGTCTTGATTTTTATCTTTCCTTTCCGGTTCCAGGTCCCTTCTAAGTATTATGTTACATACCCCTACACGGGTTTCTCCAACTCGTTTCATGTCCTATGCAGGTTATTGACACATCAAAAAAGACCTTGGTGGTTCCAGACTAGATGTTGCTCAGTGAGATGGGAATGACATGCATACTTATACGGATGTATGCAGCTACCCTTCACATACCATTCAGGTAGGGTATCAAGAAGACAGATCATGGTAGTTGTTTTTCCCTTGTGTTTTGGTCTTTATCCTACCCTACTGTACTATTAGTTTTTATTGAACTATTTTTAGTTGTTTTAGTGATAGTTATGGTTTATGTTGTGTTTACTTTCGACTGTTTTAGATTTGTTCTTGTGTAAATGATTAAAATAAAATTCCTTTTTATTTTTTGGATATGCCTACTCGGTGCAAGTTTGTATCCCCTGGCCTATTGAAGGCTAGCTTGGGGTAGTCACGGAACAGGCCCTGGGGAACATGTCATGACAATTTACAAACTACTATCAATGTTAATAGGATTGACACTAGTGCAACATGGGTTCAATCATAGACATATAATAATCTAATAGGCCCCAATCTACTATATATATCTAGGAAAATATGTTTTATGGCTGAAATGAATTATAAATTAATTTTATATAAAATATTTTATTTTGGAATTCATAAATCTATTTTTTTTATTGCTAGTAATTATGATCAACTTGTATGTTTAACCAGAATATAATCTCTGTGTTTTTTAATATATTCAGAATCAATTTCAAATTCCTCAAATATCATTTGGTGTGATTCATTAATATGGGGTTGGGGAATATATTCATAATTTACATGTAATTAAATAGTCATAGGGGTAGTTTTCCCATATTTTAGAAATTCTGTAACATGATAAATTTATTTTAAATTTATTTAAAACAGATGTGAAAAATTAGTTTCATAATATTATATTTAGCTCTATAAAATCATTGTGTGTGGGGGGATTTTTATCTATATATTTTTTATCCTCTATTATTTACATTATTTTATAAAAGAATATTCATGTTATGTAATTGGTTATTGTCATTCTATAATTGAATATTTTATGATCTTAAATATATTTAACATTACTGGTGTGAATAATATCCATGATTATTGAGTGTTTGATAATTATTTATTTTTTATTTATTAGAAGTGGATGTAAATTTAAAAAATGGGTAACACTTTCTAAACTATATTTCCTTATTATTTTTCATAAATTTAAAAAAGTGGGGTTTTTTTTATATTTGGATATAAATATCTATTTTTAAATTTATTAAAAGGGATAAATTGTTAGTGTTGATACACTAGGTTTTTTTGGTAAACTGAATTTCACTATTTGGGTAAATTTAATTCCTCATTAAAATTTATTATTCAAATTGCAATGAATATTTTTTAGTTATATTAATTGAATTACTTTTTAACAATTTTTTATTTGGTTTATTATAAAACATATATTTAAATGAAATTACAATTGAATGAATATTTTTTTTATCAATTGGAATAGTATTAATTGTATCATCGATATTAAAGTGAATTTATATTATTTTTATTACTTTTATTATATTATGGATGATATCATATTACATGCTATAAATGATTTAGTTTTAATCATGGTTAATTTAATCACAATAATATTTTTTTATGAATTCAATTGTTAATTATTCATTTTCATTTTCTTATTATTATTTTTAATAATTTTTCCCATATATTTTGAAATAATAATTTTATAAAGATTATTCTCTACCATTATGTAATTCATTAGAAGTTAATATCACCCTTACATGAGTTTGGTATATGCATATGTTACCATTTTTTTCGTGTACCTATGTTTTCGAATTATTCATTACTCATACATAACTATTTTCGTAGCCTTGTGTAGATTTTTTATACCCTTATATTACTTGGTTTCTACCCTAACATATGTAGTTTTATTTTTTTTTCTACCATGAGGTATCTAATTTAATTTCCTCTTTAACATCACCCAAATTTAATACTACCACTATACAAGATTAAGGATTTTCTTCTTACTCATACATAGATTTGAAAATATATTTCTTTCCTTTATAAATGTTTATTTTTTTTAATACATAGTTCAATTACCCTTACATGTGTACCCTTACTTGATTTATTCACCTATACATGAGTTAGTGGCATTATGTGATATACAAGTTACCCTTATTTATCTAGGAAAAATGCATGTATACTTTTATTTAACTAGGTAAATTCCCATACTCATTTCATTTTTACCCTTACGCAACACATGATCACACTTATATTACATTATATGTTGCCTCTACAAAATTCAAGGTTTCTCCAATTTACCTTGACTAATCTTATAACATTCAATTTGTAAGAACCTTTTTTTACTCATGTATGGATTTTTTTAATTTTCATTCTTACTCCTTATATTTGAAATAATATAGATGGAAAAAGAGTTAGAAAATGTCCCAAGGGTTTTGGTGGCCTATTCAAAGACAAAAACACGTATTTTTGGGGAAATTGTCCAAGTCGCAAGGTTGGGGCATGGTTTTCCTTACTGTGTGGATGATCATTTCCTTGATAGAGCCACCACACATGACTATGTAGGATAAATATGAATGTCACCCTGTTTTATTGCTAATATTTCATGGTTTGAGTACAGTTTTTCCAACCGGGCTGACAAACCATGCACCTGCTATTTTTGTGGGAAAAATGTCTAACAAAACATTAATGATCTAATTATCCACCTTCATAATCCCTAGTCTGAGTTTATGAAGTATTTTCATCCATGGATCTCATTTTGGAGATTTTTGAAGACCTAATGTAGTAATCAATAGATCCCCTTCATCCGGGATCCATTCAAGCTTCTAGTCATCACAATAGATGCACAACGGTAAGTAGTCGAGTTTGTTTAAGCCTTTCCACTTCTCATTTTCTCTTGACCCTGTTATTAGTACATGAGAGTTTTTCTCTGTTTTTTATGTCAACTCATATCCGAGCCAAATCAATGACTAATAATATAGGAGGGGAGTCATACAAGACTATTTTCGGTGGTCTATAACTCATCCTTCATGTTCTTTGATTTTGGAATTCGTGTGTGGGTCCCACTAATTTTATCGTGTGTCGTATATAGAATTAATTTTACATTCTTATACTCATTAGAACAATTTAGTTGTTCTCTTTCCATGTTTTTTTAGTTGTTAGAGTTTTTGTTTACAACTCCATTCATACCATGTTGTATGGTATGCCATAATATTAATTTGAGCATTGTTACACTTTTTGAGCCATCGTTCAGGTTCTCCTATGCATGATAGTCCTATGTTTATGAATTTTAATATTAAATGGATTATTTATAATAATAATTGAATAATCTAAAGTACCATATATTCTCACCACCTGATGCACAAAAGGTTACTTCTTCCATTTGATAATAAAATGTTAAATTTGATTTGGGAAGTATATTAAGTATATGACATGGCCTTAAATGTAAATTAATACTAGGTTGAAAATCTATTGAAACCCTTACCTCATTAATTGAATGTAGAGGAATGAACCCTGAATATGGATGATTTTTTAAATGGTTTAAATAAATGGTTGCACGACACTTTGCATTGTCAAACTAATGAAATGAATGACTTGAACAAAATTAATTCATAAAAAGGTTTCATGATTCATGTCCTCATCACACAAATGAAAGGAAATTATTGAACTGAATAAAATATTGCATGAATTCATAATCAAATAAGAATGGAATAACTCCATCATGCCTGGGATTCTGATTGGATAATGACCTAAGAACTCTTGTATAGATGTATTCTATATTTCTATTTACATGACATATCATTAGCTGTTGATTTCTATTCAAGTCGTTTCAGGTTTTTTTTTGCCTCTATTTTCCACTATCCCTTATATTTAATTATATTTCTCCGCCCATTTAACTATATTTTCCTTCATTTTCTACGCTACAATTTAGTTATGAGATCCTAGTGCCCCATAGAGACACCCTAGTTTATCATTATTAGTGAGAATCCGTTAGAATTTGGGGAGATTCTATTGAGGCCATGTGTCCTAGTAGACTCGGGGCACCAGTTAAGTGGAATCCGAGTTTGGGACACCACCCTAGGTTACACACATATGTGTGTTCCCCATACATGTGTTGTTTCATTTCAAGGTTACCCTTATTTGAGAAATATAAATACCTTTAAACAACCAATATAAAATTAATTTTACCATTACCCTTTGTATATAATTTTCACCACTATTATACATCAAATAGGTCATCCATGAATGCAGTGCCTCTATTCGGCCAAACCACTAATAATATCCTAATTTAATCAGGAATATTAAATTATTTAATTTATGACCAATATTCAAAATACAATCAAAATAAGTTACTATTTTTATTTATTAATGTTGGTTTTAAATGTACGATTAAAAATTTTAGAAATGCCAATGTGGAAAAGATTAATTATATTTCCTTTTATAAATATTAATTATTAGCTTTTTGTCCAAAAATAACTGTCAAGGATTTTCATAAATAAAAAGAGAAAATATAGATATAACATTATTGTTGATTTGATGAGGAATTTCACATTGTCAAATACATCATTGTTCTGCAAAAATTCATAAAGTGTCAATGATAAATGTTCCACCCCAGCATTCCTCAACGTCATCTTTTGAAATTCTAGTAGGTTTTAAGATTTTCTAGTAGTTTCTATATTTAGGTGTTAACTTTTAATTATTAAACCATTCAAATATTATAGTTGGTTATGCTAAGATGATGAAAAGTCATGAACACATAGGTTGTGTTTGTTTCTACCATGGTCTATTGCAAGGTAGATTTTAAATAGGTAATGAATTATACTTTGTGAAATATGTATATGATTTTTAATTTCCTTAAAATATTTTTAGTTCTTCACATTCCTATAAAAGGTATGGATGATGTTTCTTTCCCTGAAATAGGATAGGATGATTCTTCATATATTAAATACTTTTTATCACTTTTTTTTATTTAGAACCAATATCCTCATCGAGTTAAAGTGTATTGAAGAGAATTGTATGTCCATGGTGAACTGCAATAATATAAAAATATCGGTTTTCAAATTTTTTATTTATATTTGGTTTCTTAACTTTTTTTACATCACACATACATTCATATTTTTTTTAAATATTAATCATAGTATTCTTTGATTAAGTTAGAAAAAAATAAAACACCTATCCACTCCGGTATTTCCTATCTTTCCAGTAATTACTATAGAAACAATGGTAATTTCAATGTATTTTAACTAATATATCTAATTCAGAATGATACAAAAAACAATATTTAAAACATGCACTCCAATAATAAAATCAAACAATATATAATGTAAATTTAAAAGTGAAATGATATAATATTTTCCATTTATCAAATAAATATAACTCAATATACCAAAACTACATGATTCTCTACAAAAAAATATATCAATATTTTTATACATTACACAACCAAAATATTATGTAAAAAATTACAAAATAAAAATATAGTAATATTTTTTAATATTAAATGTTTCAATGTTAGTTATAAATGTGGATTACATTTTAATGAATAAAATAATATAACTTTTTTTAGAGGACCATTAGTTTCATCACTATTTGAATTCAAATAATTTAATATCAGTGTTAAATAATGTCCCAATAAAAAGTAGTTTTTCCACATACCTTATCACTATATCTATATAATTCTTTAAATAAATGATCCCATATGATAGGTTTTTTACCCTTTGAGATTATATTTAAATAGGTAGAAGTAAGTGCTATTAGATCAATCATGGAATATTTTATAAATATTTTCAATATATGGTAATGGATATAATTTATTCTCTAGTCAAGAGAGTTTAATCTACACTTGAGATATTATAACATGTTGAGAGTTTAATAGAGATGAACAATATCGGTTTAATATCATCATGGAGTTATTAAAATAGGGGGAGAAATTTTGACATTATGGAATAATGAATCTTGGATCATTAGTGACAATATGAATATCACTATAACTATTTTTTATACATTGATCATGGATAATAGATAATTTATTTATACATAATTTTTTCAATTAACATTTTGATTTATTATAAAAAATAATAGAATTATTTTATGTTTTGAATAAAATTTCTTTTTGTATTTTACTTTGGGGTATTCATTCAAATACAAATATGTACAAATTTGATAGATGTTTGTAGATTTTTTTGTTCTTAAGAAGATTAATTTCTAATAAATAATGCATAAAAAATTAATATTTTATATTATAATCTATATATTACAAGATGATTCTGAATACTGTTTTTCTAATAAGATAACTATTAAACTATATTGGCAAAATAACATGGCCATATTTTTTTCATGTATGGTTTAACATAAAAAAATAGGTTAAATATCATATTTCAGGACATAGTGGGTATAAAGAATATTTAAGGTCATAATATGTATATTATTCTCATTTATAATTAAGATTTATAAAATATTTGATAACATTATTGGATGATTTTTGAATAAATTTTTTTTAAGTGAATGTATAAGGGTTGTGCATTACCATGATGAAAGTTAGACAAATATTATAAGTTTTATTATATCTATAAAGACATAATTACATAATAATAATGAAAATTATTTCATTATAATTTATTTTATGAATATATTATAATTTCATATATTTTTCTCAGTATTTGATTCATTTATCCACATTGGTTCTTGGTTTAGTACTCACACATTCACCCTTTATATACATAATTGTTTACCATAATATAATTTTTAATAAATATGTAATAAAAGTTGTAGAGAAAAATATAAATATAGTATCCTCATGGACATAACTGTAATAATTACTTGTTTTGCTGGAGCTCCATGTTACTTTTTCACATGGACATGGAAACTCAATTTCAATATTATATCATAAAAACTATAACAATCAATTTTTTTCGACCCATTTTCTGTATTTAAATTATATGTATATAAGTACAATGTATATTTATGTATTCGTTGTAATAAATTCTAATTAATTAAAAAATGATTCATAATGTATATGAAAAAAGATAAGACCAATTTATTGATTCATAATATAAAGTAACAAAAAAATCTACATGAATTCTAGTATTATATACCATAAAATATTACATACCATGAAGGATTACACAACTAAAAGTGAATTAATTAAAATGGTCCATAAATATATGTGGATAATATATTTAAAACTATAAGATCTCAAAGATCATCATCACTAATATGAATCAACAATATTATAACTCAACCTACAATGGAAAAACATCTTCAATGGAGCTAAAATTAAGAAAAATCCATATATGGATTTTAAGGAAAGAGAATTGGGCATTAAGATTTAAGAAAGAAGTGAATTGATTAAACATAATGGGGTTAACATAGTCATTATATTGACTTTAAAAAACGGTATATATCCATTTTTTATAATATGAATAAACAAGTAACTAGTTTGGAATTAATTGTATATACCTGATATGGAAAAAATTTATTCAGGAAATAAATAATATGTTATTACATTATAAATAAATTATTTTAAAAAAAATTATTTTATAATATAATTAAATGATACTATATCATTTTTTGGAAGTAATATTAATCAGAATGAAAATTTTATTATGATTTTTTTGATATACATCATAGTCTTAAATAATGATATCAATAAAATTTATTAAAATAGTAATATTAATTATTAGATAAATGAATTAATATCATTCAATAAATAATTAAGGATCAATGGGGAATAAAAATATAATAATTCATGGATATATGAATATATTTTTTCTAAAAAGTCATACTATTAAGTTCCTTATAATTTCAGTATGATATATAAAGCCCTTCAGTTTTATTTCTAGTGGGATGGAATAAAAATGGATATTGAAATCATTACCATGAAAACATTTACTTATAAAATGTGTTAAAGATGAAATAAAATTAAAAAAAGGTTTTTCTTAAACCATTTCAAGTGCCACATAGCAAATGGAAAATGATATAATAGATTTCATAGTAGAATTTCCAAAAAAACTTCTCAATCTAATGATGAAATTTGGGGTTTTTTATTGTAAAATAAATCTAAACATTTCCATTACAGTAGAGATACTACGCCTTTATATTAGATATATCAACAATATAAAAAAGTGATGATATAGTTATATGGAGATTCTTTCTCAATTGTATCTAACCATTATCCATTGTTGACATCAAATTGTATGAATGGTCTTCAGAAGTTATTGGGAAATTAATTAAATTATACAATAATATTTTATCCTCAGTTTTACAAAAAAATTAAGAAAATAATTCATAACACAGAATACAATATTTGTTCATGTTTAATGAATTTATAGATCAGTTCATATCAAAATTATTCATTAGTCATGTTTTATTATAATAATAGTCTTCATTCATATATATAAATGGACACTTTTGAGTAATTATAAGGAAAGTGGAGTTGAACAACTGTTTTTTCGGAAGAAGATGGTGAAATTATGATTTGGTGACAAATATGGTATTGGAAATGGTTGAAAAGTTAATATGATTTATCAATACATGATGAAGACTCGTATTATCTATAAAATCAATGGTGATAACTATAGGAAATATCTTTCTTTCTATGTAGGTGATGAGGTTTTTCTTAATGTATATCTATTAAAAAGTGTTATGTGTTTGCATAAATTGGTTTAGTAAATTCTACTATTTATTAGACAGAATGAAATCCTTGATAATATTGGATCAGTTGCATGTAGAGTGGCCTTACCGATGATTTTATACATGGTAATCAATTTCTTTTATGTCTTGATTCTATGACAATATATGACTGATTTAAATCATGTTATTAATCCTATGTTATTCCATTTAGAAGGTAAACTCTATCACGAGGATTATCCTTTTCGAATTCATTATCATTGGGAGCATGTGTTGTCGAATAAGGGTACTCACATGGTCAATGTTTTATAGAAAAACCATTTAGTTAATGAATAAACATGGGAATCTAATAATTTTTTGAAGCAAATATATCCCCAATTTTTTATTACTTATATTAATTGAGAGGAGGAAATTTTTAAAATGGTGAAAGAGTGTGACAACCTTGGAAAATATTTCACCACCTTTTTAATAGGAGAATAAAACTAATAGGATTAAATATTAAAAAGGGGGAAAGTGTGACAACCTAGGTAATTATATATTAAATCATTTTGATATTCATAAGAATTCAGGATTTATAAAGTTATATTCATTGAAAATTTTTAAGTCAATTTGAAATAAAAAGGGAAATTGTTTTATTAAAATCTTTTCTTATAAGGATTTATATAAAATTTTAATTTTCATCTTATCAATTTTTTTAAAAAAATTTAATTTCAGTTAGAATTAAAAATGTAAAAATTATTGTATGATCCATGTTTGGTAACTTTCTTTAAATATTTATATTTAAATGAATAGAGAAAAAATTTAATTTTTAAGGAATGTCCTATAATCTATTAAATAATTAATAATTTCAAATTCTATTTTGGAATAGTTTTAAATTTTCATTAGTAAATTTTCATTAAACATAATTCAATAATAGTATTTTCAATGAATTTGTACATATGAATATGTTTAAAAAATATTTTTATACCCCAAAATGTATTTTCTTAAAAAATGTTTTTACACATTTTTATAGTTTATTTTTAAATTAAAATATACCAATTTTATTTTTTGATTCATTAAATTTTTTATCCATATTTGGAATTATAAAGTACAATTTTGGTTAATACTTCCCTTTTATTTT
Organism: Viscum album; assembly: GCA_963277665.1. NCBI lineage: Eukaryota > Viridiplantae > Streptophyta > Magnoliopsida > Santalales > Viscaceae > Viscum > Viscum album. Next base: position 1,874,171,048 of record OY728159.1, read on the forward strand.
TTTCACTATGAATAGTAATTGTAGTAATTATGTGTAACTACCGTAAAGGTAAAATGGGGTAATTAAGGGTCAAAAGAATTTATATGTGCTAAAAAGTGACCTTAATACATACTGAAATTTTATTAGATGAGTAAATAACACCCATAATCATCATATATATTGTAATATGTTATATTTCCATTTTTATGTTACCATGATTATAACCATTATAATACTTTCTTTCAATAAAAGATATATGGTAGTTGGGGTTTGGCTTAGTGGTAAGCACCCCGTAATACTACATGAAAAATGGGGGTTCAAAACCCATGGGGCGCAGGTTACTATAACAGTAATGTAGCGGGTACTGTAGCAGCGGTGATACTGTTGATCGGTGGTACTATAGTGGCGGCAGGGCACTGTAGCGGCGGCGGTACTGTGCGAGTACTGTATCTGCCGGGTTACTATTCACAGAATAGGAATTTGGCCAAAAAATTGGGCCTACGGGCTATGTAATGGGCTACAAGCCCACTCGACCTTCAGGCTATGTAATGGGTCTCCCTCTACCCAGTTAAAAGAGTTCTTTGCTTTGCTTTATTAATAAAAAATGAGGCTTCGGCCCCAACCTTTTAAAAAAAATAATAATAAAAGATATATGTATCATACATACTATTTAATTATCTTCATAATTTTAACTTATATATAAAATAAATTTATATAATCTTATAAAAATTAATTTTAATGATAAATTTTATATATTATATCTAATTTTATTTCTATTTTTTAGTGATGAAAAAATTATATTAAATTATTATGCAAATCTAACAAATTATTTATTTAATTAAAATGAAACAAATAAATAATATTAAAATGATAAATGGAATATAAAATCCTTAAATTATTATATTTTATACATTTTTTAGATAAATAGAATTTTTAGGGATGTTTTAATAAAATATATATTAATTCTATATTTTTCATTTTTTTCAAACTCAAATTAAACAAATAGTTTCAAAATTGGAACGCAAGATATTTTAAAATAAATAATTTTTAAAATGAATTAAATTTCATAAAAATATTATATTAATTGAAGTGAACTAAAATTTTTGAATTATATCATCCATGGTCTATTTGTATTCCATTTTCTATTTTAGAGTATCTTTGTTGACCCTTACATAGTATAACATTTGATACCATTGTAATTGTCAAAAAGTGTTATCATAAGTATACATAAAACTATAAGGGTGAAAACACAAGTAAACATGCAAAATTATTATTTTATGAGATTATTTAGATTCATGATTATTATATTTATAATATTATATTTTTTTGTATTTTAATATGATAAGTATGTTATATTTATTTGAATATTTTACAGATTCCAAAACATCCCCTCCCCTTTCATATAAACGTCACATATCCTTCTATTTTATTAACACATCACGAACCATTTGGTTCTAACAATAACTACCCAAATCCCATCCAAAAATCCCTCAACATATCCTATAATCTTTTTGGGAATACAATACTAACCTAAAATGCAATTGTTTTAAATCTTAAGATTTTGTCTAAGGAAGAGGTATAATTCTTAATAAAATGCTTTCATTTAATCTTTCTTCTACCTCCATAAAAATATATAAAAATATGATGAAATAAAAATATTATTATTTATATAATATTATTTCGTTATTTTATTTTTAAACCTATATACAACTCATATGCCAATAAATGAGAAATGTAATCATTGTCTGTGTACACCGGTGTTCCGCCTTGCAAATGGATGTAATTAATTTTCTGTCAACCCATGTAAATTTATATTACAATGATGGATTTAATATAATTATTTTATATAAAGGATATATTAATCATTTTTTATAATATATATATCATATATTTTATAACCATTCCATTAACTATAAAATGATAATGTTGTTTGTGCGTATGTGTGGGCAACCACCTCCCTAGAGTGATATTATTTGTTCTTTATCATATATAAAATTGATGATATATATAAGTGTACATAAAGAAATAATATGTTATTAATAATATAAAAATTATTATTTATATATAATATAATACATAACTCCATTCTATAACGGTCATTAAAAATAGAAATCATACTCAAGAATATGCATAACTTATCATCTAAATGATTGTAATATAGTTAATTTTCAACAACCATATTTAATGATTGGATTAAAAAAATATTACTTATGAATTATAAATATAATTATTCAATTATTACTATACTAATTAGTATATGATAATGAACTATTTATACATAGTCATCTTACAGAAGTCATTTCAGATAGATGAGTCGAACATCATCAAAATGTCCCACAAAAACTCAATTGATTAAGTAATGTAACATAACATGGTAATAAATAAATTGAAATGGAATAATACATGAATATTATAATTAATAATGTAAATAATTATAATAAATTAATTTTTTAAGATGATAAATAATGTATGTGATAAGTTGGATTCAATGTAAGGGAATATCCTTAAAACCCCTCTTTTAATGTTAACCTTAAAACTCATTTTTTATTCCATGTCCATATTCTTAATGTACAGAAAATAAATGTATTTTCTCACCACTACAAAAATTATTTTATTTTTGGATTACATATAATAATTAATGATTTATTAAATTAAAACACCTCATTAACTTTGTTCAGCTCTTTTTATATTTGAAAATTGGGTTTTAGTAGAATGTGATAAATAAATATATTGAAAAATATTCTTACGGATAAGAAGAATATTTTGACTAATTAATGTATTTAGGTGTTAACATTATTCAATGGTTCGTGGGATGTTTTTATAATTATTGGAGGTTTTTTTAAACCACGGTCAATTTGGTCCATGATATACTTGAATTTCATTATTTATGATTTAAATTAGAAGTAGACCATGAGGGTTATTCCAGTTGTGACTGTGAGGATTATATATAACTAAAATGGTTATTGTATTTATTATTTTGAATATTATGAAATTTAAAACCATGATGTTTATTCCATGTGTAAATGTGTTATCAAAATTATTCCTCAAGACCCCTATATGATTTAACAAATTTTCATATTTTTTCATAAAATCATATTATTTCAAAAAGGTAATACGTTAGATTATTATTAATGAAATTTATATGAATATTCATTATAGGAATGATTATTACTCTCTAATAATGTTTCAAAAATATTTTCATCACTGAAAAAAACCCATATGAGTTTATTTTTCCATTTAAATTTATTATGAAATTTTTTATAAAATAATTTTATAGAGAAACTGATTTTATATGTAGGAAAATTTTTATTTTGAAACCATAGTTTAATTTGAAAATGAAACATTTTTATAAGTTTTCATGTACTTATATTTTTTTTATATTTCTATCATCGATTTTTGTGTCGAAATCACATTTTAAATTATTTTTCAGTGGGTTTTAAATATGAATGGGGACATGTATGTGGCCATCATTAAGAATTTAATGATGTTTAATAAAATTAAATCTTCTAATATCTCAAAATATTTGTTATAAGGGGGAAAATTGATACTAAGTTAAAGATTCCACTTTTGGTTTTAATAACAATTTATGAAATGGTAATGACTTCATTACCAAAAAGTATAAACTTAAAAGATATTAAGAAATTCAAGGAAATGAATAATTCTATGATGAAAAATAAATATATATTTTTTATGTTGAGAACTTATATTATATGACACTCCAAATGAAATCACACAATAATCCAAAGTATATTTTATATTTATAATGGTTTAAGTAACACATTGGTGGGTACCATAAATAATTAAAATCAAACTCGTGTACTATACATGGATGAATGGTGGGATTTTGAGACTTAAACATGAGCATACCATAGTCCGAGATACATACACATAAATAACATATAATTTTGAAAAAAAAATTGATTTGTTTTTGGTTATTTGTTTGGCCTATTATCTATGCGATTTGTGTATATTCCTGAAAGGCCTTATTGACTATTTCATGACCAGAAGCTACCAACACTCTTATAGAGATTGAAATGAGTTTGATAATGATCCCTAAAGAATTAATTTATTGTACCATGGGTTAGTGACTAGTGAGTATAGTTTGTATTTTATATTATGATACAAATTAATTTTTTAATATATAATAAAAAACATATAATGGCCATAACAATGAATATAATAATCAATTTCTCATTAAATATATAAACACATACATGTGAATGTCAAATTAGAAGAAAATTATAGTACCATCAGAAAATTATAATTTATGAATCCCCGCATATGACTCAATATACTTCCATAAATATTACTATTAAACATAATTGATTTAATTCTTTTTTTTAATTAACACGAACCTATAACTCGGGAAGAAAACATTGATATATGTGGTAAGTATAACTGAAGATCCAATATGTTCCTTTACAATATTTTATGTGACATATAAAAATACATTATATATACTTATTGAATTATGTCTATATCTATATATTACTCAAATTTATTAAAAATGGTATTAAAAAATATAAATTTCCATTATTTTAGACTTCATTTCTCATATGGATCACTATGAGTACACAATTATAACTATCACATTAATTAATACCTCACAATTTTCACATGACTAATGAAATTTTATGAAACCAAAATAATTTTCTATCCCAATAATTAATAGATTAAAATAACAAAAAAAACACATATATAGTGACATATGTATGATAATAAAAATTGTATCTATGATTTTAATATCATAACCCTTTGCCTTCCTATAATGAAATACCATATAAATTACATCACCTATGAATGAGATTGTATTCCCTGAATAAATTTTTATATCATATTGAAGGCTATATTTTATAGAACTTTGACAAGAATCATGTAAATATGATAAAAAAACATCTTCTATTTCTAATGAATGAATAAAATGAAATTCCATTAATAAAATCTATAATTGAATGATATTATATATATGAAATTATTAAGTAGACATTACAGATGATTTAATCGATATAGATTTAATAAATCGTGCATTAATTTCTAATTTTACAAAAAAAAACTATTCATTCATGTCTTCTATATTCTTGAGAATATAATATATCCCAAGGATAGTCATTAAGACCTATATATAATATACTAATGTGATAGTTATATGTGTGTGGTTATTGATTCGTATCTAAATCTCTCATATACCCTACACTCTATTCTTTTTCATCCTATTAATCATTACGTACTAGAGTATCATATAGTGATTGGACAACCTGTTTGTTTTATGAAATTTCTATTTTAATCATGATACCTATAGATGTGGGGAATTTTTTCTTCTATATTACCGATCTTCATAAAATGAATCAAATTATGATCAATGGAGTTTGAGGCATCTTTGTAGAGACCCGAAGCCTGACGTACATAGACTTTACAATACTTTTGCGGAATACTTAGTACATAACAAAAACACACACACAAGGATTGTAATAGTTTAGTGTCTTTGGAAACTCGGAACGTAATCTTCTAATCGTGGTGAAAGATCTTCAATATCTCCCATAAAGATCTTCCCTTTTTTTTACCTAAAAACCTTTCTTTATATCCTGGGGAAAAGAAAACATAAAAGGGTGAGCTCAAATGCTCAGTAAGGGTAAACAAAAGAAATATCAATCACATCATATACATAAGAACATAGCTTTTGGAAATCTTAACCTGCAAAAGAGCTCATAATATCATAACATGGGATAAATCATAGAAGTGAAAATGAGATCCTCATAATCATAACATAAAACTTGAAACTTTGTGGCATGCACACATAATCATGGAAAATCATTTCTTGTTAGTCATGACTCATTGCCAAGACTATCTTAGTGGACAAAGTCCCTTTCTGAACCGAGTTCACTCCTCGTTTCAGTCCTGTATCACTGAACCGAAATATCCTTCCGTTCCAGCCATGTCTATCTCATGAGATATAAAATCTTTACCCAATGCATTGGAGGGAGATATAGGTCCCACCCATCTCATAATGAATCCTTTCTTATGTGTTCCACAAAATCATAAATCATACATCATTGCATAACCCATGTAATAAAAATGGGATTCTTAAACAACATGACATCATAAAACCATTAATATAAGATAAAGGAATTCGTAAACATAATTCCATCACAACATAGTCAAATCAATGTAAAAATATGGATAGAAACAGAACTCTTTATTATCTTAGATGAAAAATAATTTTGATAAAACACTTGAATTGAATTCTTGAGGAAAATATCCTTTTTTCTTCAAAATCAATTCCTTTTCACAAAACATCATGCAATTTTAAAAGAAAAAGATTTTATTGAAAATAGTCATGAAATATTTTGGAGGAAGGTTCATGAAAATAAAGCTTTATAAAACCGTAAAAATCCGTTCGTGCCGTATAAGTTAAAAAAAACATTCTTCGTACTTTTGTCGGAAAAGTCAAAAAGTACCTCGTACGAAAAACGACAAAAGATTCCTTTCATACGTATTACTAAAAACTCACTGAAGGGTAAAAATGAATTTAAACAATTTTAGGTGGATGGAAATAATATTACATATTGAGTAAACATGGATGTGGATGATAAAATACACCCCAGTAAATACTTACGAATAAACAATCTCGGATAAAAATGAGATTGTGATATTTCCCTTACCTTAGGTCCGACTTGCTTTGTAAGTGTCCGAACCTCCTTTATAATGATTTAAATCATGTTATTGACTTATTACAGAATCATATTCATTGTTATGATATCATATATGGTTCACTTATGACATTATATTACCCGTTCTTTTGTAAATTCCATGTTAAAGAAGCGTTTTGGGTAAAATCGTTTCATTTATCGTAGGTGTTTTGACTTGTTGTTCTTGACATCATTATTACTTATATCATGATTTACTCACTTCCAGAATATAAAATATGATTTATATATCATATATATTCAGTATATATATATATATATAATAGGTAGATAAATAAAATGAAAAACACCGTTCATGGAGACGGTAGTCCGTACGTACGCATGAACGCTGTTTTCCTTTCCTTATTGTCTTGAAATGGAAGTAAGTAGATGACATACATATGTATATATATACATAAATCCAGTAGCTTTATAATGTCATATATTTCATTATTATTTCTTATATATACATTATAATCATTCTTAAATGGTTAACATGGAGAATGAATCTCATCGCATCGTGGAGACGGTAGTCCGTACGTACGCACGAGCGATGATATCATTTCTATAAATATTGAATTGAATTGGAGTGGATTATACAATATATCAGAATCAATATGATGTTGTAATAACTATGTATAGTTATTCTTTACACCATTATACCCATCCATGTAAGGTGGTGGTGGAAAATAGATTACACCACGGCGTGGAGACGGTATTCCGTACGTACGCACGCGCGGTGATTTCTTTTTCCGTAGGATGGATAGATGGTGAAATAGGGTTGTTTCATAATAATAATAACATATCAGTATATTATTGATACTGATGTTATTACTTCATAATGAAACAACCTAATAAGAAGAAGTGGAAGAAGAAATAGAGATGAAAGAATTGGTAACGGTAATTACCTCTTCTTTGAAGTACCTCTTTGAGACCTCCTCTTAGGGCACTAAAATTGGTTTTTGAGGAAGACCAGAACCTCTAGTATGTTTTTAGGGAAGTGGAGAAGATATTTTGGCAGGGGTTGGCCGATCTTGAGTTCTCAAATTGGTGTGAGGAGGAGGGGGAGGAGGTGTCCTTTTATAAGGGAGGAGAGGGGCACCTTAGGAATACCTCAAAATATTATTTTATATTAATGTCAAAATCGGTTTATAATGGTTACAAAGGGTCTTATTTCGAAGATAAAGTGGGGTTAGGTAGAAATCCTATCAACCAATAAGATTTAGACAAGTTTAGGGTATTAATTTAACCTTATCAATTAGATTTAACTCTAAGTTAAATAATTTAACTTTTACCGTGTCTTTTTGTTTTCTTTCACTATATGGTTAATACACTTACTATATAATGCCAAACGAACCCCAAATTGTTTATTATTAATATATATATCCTTATCTAAGTCATTTGGCCGATCCTTAGATTTTTAGGAATAAAATAACAATTAATAATATAATATTTGATTTAAAAACTATTTTGTGTCAATTTTGACACTATTTGATATATGATTTTTTTGAAAGTCATAACAGAATTATATGTTCGAACCAAGTTGATTAAATCAACACTAATATATCATAGTAACCTATAAAATTAGTGGAATTCATAAAAAGTCTCAAATTAAATTTAGTTTGGTGTTTATAACATCAATTATGTCAATATTTCATTAACAAGATAATTACTGCATCATCTTGGTGTCATAAATAAATTAAATTATTTGATGTCTAAAAATTACAAATAAAATTCCATCATGTATTAAATCTTTTTAGCTTTCTAATGAATATTTACAATCGAATTTATCTTATGTATAACCCCATATTAGAAATGATTTACTTATTAAACTTTGATTTTAACTATTTTAACCCTTCTTTAAATAAATTAATAATAAATGTCCTAATCTAATCCACGTGGGCCTAAATGGTCATATTTTATTCCTAAGTATGTTTTTTGGTCGAATTACACTTGTCCAATAGAATTAGGACATGTGTTAGGGTAATATTAATATCATATTTACCCTTAGTTACCCTATTTACTATTAACCGTGGTAAAAAAAGTAAAAAGTTACTATTCACCAAAAATTTATTTTCATCTCATTGAACCACATTTTAGTCCTTGATATTAACCGTGTCTCTCGGATTTTCCAAATTCCATTCACAGAAGCGGTAAAATTAAGTTTTATGCAAAATTCAGTTTTTAACCTACCACTTAGTGGTTTCACTATTCATCAAAAATTGAAGTTTTTCAGAAAAATGCCAAAATTTCACCCTAAGCTATAATTGATATTCCGAATTCAAAAATGATTTCTATTTTACAAAATTCCCAACATATAAGTTGCATTAATTAATTTTATAATTAAATCCCGCTGTTAAAACAAATAGCGTGTTTTTAAGAAACAATATCTATCAAAAGATTGACATTTGATTATGTCTGGTTTAAATGTGAAATTACAACCAATGACCAACATTGTATTAAATTGTAAAAATATATTCTAAATATACTTTAAAACCACTCAAATTAATGATTTATCACTATTAATTATTTCGATTAAAAAAGTTGTTTTTAATTATAATTTAGTAATTTTCACTATTCATCATAATATGAAAGTTATCCGAAAAGTACCGAAATTTCACCTTTGGCTAAATTCGATACTCCGAATCCAAAAATGAAGTCCATTTTGAGAGTTAAAATTTCTAAAATTTAAAAAGTGGTTATTACTATTCATAACAGCTAGTTTTAATAATATTTTAATTACATATCATTGTTTCGTGAAACTCAGGATTACGTACCACACACGCTATCGAGGAAGGTTGCGATTGCGTGTAATGCAAGGCAAGTCAAGGATGCGTGTTGTGCAAGCTCCTTTTGGTGTAGCGTATAACACAAGACATTAGTGAAATTAAAAAGAATATTTTTCATAAAATCATGGGCTGTTACATTCTACCCCCCTTAAAATGAATTTCGCCCTCGAAATTCGTCGGGGTTATAAATGGTTTACTAATCGAAAGCTTCTTTAATAGAAACCCACATCGTAAAAGGGAATACCAAAACCAATCTTTAAAAACAAAAGTATGAAACGTAACGGTTACCCAAATAAACTAATCATTGGGTTTCCACATAGGTGAAAATATGGATATGGAAGAGAAATCTAACCATCATGTTCTGATGGAGAGTGGTAGAGAACATGGCTATGGAAAAGCCAGTAATCACAAATCCATAAATTTGTGACGATCTAAGGTACCATCTGATTCATCAGGTATAAGAGAACTAGGACAACATTTTTGGTTTTCATGATCATTTCCCTAAAGTTAAAGAATTTGAATTAGAATAAATACTTACTTTATTTTGGTACAATCTCACTGTTGTTCGTACCTTTAACAATTTCCACTTCATCTCTTAAATAAATGAAGTTGAATTTGTTATTCGTGAAGTGTTAGCAGATCATGTGATAGAATGACGGGTCATTCCATCTGTCTCAAACAAAAGGTTAGCAAAAATTATATACATAAGTCGATCTATAGTGAGATTAATCATATATAGTTCCTAAAATGGACTTATACTTCATATATCATACTGCTTAATATAATAAAACTAGTTTCTACTAAACAGGGACTTCCTGTAGGCCAGTGGTAGGCGATAAAGGTCAGTCGCACTTCGGTTGTGGGTTCGATTCCCACAGCCTTGTCCGAAGCGATGGGCTGTCGCCCGTCCTGCAGGTTGTCCATTTTCTAAAACTATAATACTATAACATCCCATCAATAATATCGAAAAAAAAACTTCTATCCTTAAACAATACTAACTTATGTCCAACATAATCCATTCCAATCTTTAGGCTTATCCATGATACTGCAGTCCATTCTCATAACATAGTGAAAACGATTACCAGAGATTGAATTGCATCGTTGATCCCCATATATCATAAGATATATCTTGTTGGACACATTCAAAAAATTCAAAGGCCTTAATCTTGTACTCTCTTGAATACCCATTGACCCTTAGTGAAAACTTGAATGCAGTTAAAAGTTAACACTTTCCACATACCAAAATCCTCAAAATTCTATATACTCAAACCATGATATCACTTAGTCCTTATATCAATCATGAGCTCATGAATACTGTTAAACATTTCATTTTCTCGTTTTCCCTTCATTATGCGCATAATATCTCAATCACTTTGAATACCACATTAGACCAATACATAAATATTCCAATATTCCATGATACAACATTATTTTGGAATCCCATTACATAAAAACTTAATCATTCCACCACATCGTTGTCATATTCAACATTGCCAATAGTGATCGCATGTGACTTCCCTTTGTCCTTTGCCTTAAGCGGTTGCTCATTTTGATCATCACTAACCCTTGGATTAGGGCATTTATTGGCATAATGTCCCATCTCCTTGCACTTGAAGCATTGAAGTGTTGGTTGTGCGTTCTCTGCAGTGTTTGCTTTATTCACTTCATTAGAATCCCTTTTTCCATTACTTCGACACTCAGCTGCTCGATGACCTTCTTTTCCACACTTAAAACATTTTCTAGTCCCTTTAAGACAATCTCCACCATGCTTCTTTCCACACTTTGTGCATAAGGAAACATTCATCTTCTTTTCACCATTATTTTGAGATTTCTCCTTGAACTCCATCTTTCGTTTCTTGTCAAAACCATTAGATGGATATGTAACACCAACTTCCATTTCTACCTTGATAGCACAATGCACAATTTCTTCATAGCTACTGAAGTCTCTTATAGCTAATGCCCTTCGAAGACTTGGTTTTAAGCCACTGAAAAATCGATCAACTTTACTTTCAGGTTGGATGATAATGCCAGATGCATACCTTGCAAGTTTTGTAAAATTCGCTTCGTATATACCAACAGATTCATCATCCTTTTGCTTTAGTTCAAGAAACTCCTTCTCCATCTTCGTTAGAAGAATACGAGGGAAGTACTTACTGAAAAACATGTTCTTGAACTCGTCCCATTCCATGGAATCAATTTCATCTCTTTGCCTCGTATTCTTGATAAGATTACACCATTGATCAGCTTCACCTTCCAAACGATATACTGCTAAGATGACTTTATCATGTTCAGAACATTGAAGAACTGAAAATATCTTTTCAATAGTACTAATCCATTGTTCAGCAACTAATGGATCAGTAGACCCACTGAAAGAAGGCGGACGCTGCCTCATGAAGGATTCAACAGAATGTTTCTCCTTCCTTTGCTCGTTTGGAAGTCCTGCATGATTCATAGCTTGAGAAAGTTGTGTGAGCATGGCTACAAGAATTTTCATTCCCGCTCCCATATCGTTTGGTTGCTCAGGGGGACAATCATTGCATTGTCCATTGCATTGATCAACACGGTTCCTTCGGGTTCCAGCCATCGTCTAAAACCCCAAAAGAATAGTGTGAGAGGCAAAAATAATGCTAGGGAAAACAACATAATAAAGGGGTAGTACCCCCAATATCTAACATCTTAGGTTAAATTCTAAGATCGTTAGAGCAATTCTAGGACTATAACCTATACGTATACATAACCTTAGAGACATCCCTAGACATACCTTAGAAATATCTCTAGGGATCTCACTAACGTTTTCGCATCCTAGTTTCCAAAGGTTGACTAAACCTTTCCTCTGATACCAACTGTAGAGACCCGAAGCCTGACGTACATAGACTTTACAATACTTTTGCGGAATACTTAGTACATAACAAAAACACACACACAAGGATCGTAATTTTTTAGTGTCTTTGGAAACTCGGAACGTAATCTTCTAATCGTGGTGAAAGATCTTCAATATCTCCCATAATGATCTTCCCTTTTTTTTTACCTAAAAACCTTTCTTTATATCCTGGGGAAAAGAAAACATAAAAGGGTGAGCTCAAATGCTCAGTAAGGGTAAACAAAAGAAATATCAATCACATCATATACATAAGAACATAGCTTTTGGAAATCTTAACCTGCAAAAGAGCTCATAATATCATAACATGGGATAAATCATAGAAGTGAAAATGAGATCCTCATAATCATAACATAAAACTTTAAACTTTTTGGCATGCACACATAATCATGGAAAATCATTTCTTGTTAGTCATGACTCATTGCCAAGACTATCTTAGTGGACAATGTCCCTTTCTGAACCGAGTTCACTCCTCGTTTCAGTCCTGTATCACTGAACCGAAATAACCTTCCGTTCCAGCCATGTCTATCTCATGAGATATAAAATCTTTACCCAATGCATTGGAGGGAGATATAGGTCCCACCCATCTCATAATGAATCCTTTCTTATGTGTGCCACAAAATCATAAATCATACATCATTGCATAACCCATGTAATAAAAATGGGATTCTTAAACAACATGACATCATAAAACCATTCATATAAGATAAAGGAATTCATAAACATAATTCCATCACAACATAGTCAAATCAATGTAAAAATATGGATAGAAACAGAACCCTTTATTATCTTAGATGAAAAATAATTTTGATAAAACACTTGAATTGAATTCTTGATGAAAATATCCTTTTTTCTTCAAAATCAATTTCTTTTCACAAAACATCATGCAATTTTAAAAGAAAAAGATTTTATTGAAAATAGTCATGAAATATTATGGAGGAAGGTTCATGAAAATAAAGCTTTATAAAACCATAAAAATCCGTTCGTGCCGTATAAGTTAAAAAAAACCATTCTTCGTACTTTTGTTGGAAAAGTCAAAAAGTACCTCATACGAAAAACGACAAAAGATTCCTTTCATACATATTACTAATAACTCACTGAAGGGTAAAAATGAATTTAAACAATTTTAGGTGGATGGAAATAATATTACATATTGAGTAAACATGGATGTGGATGATAAAATACACCCCAGTAAATACTTACGAATAAACAATCTCGGATAAAAATGAGATTGTGATATTTCCCTTACCTTAGGTCCGACTTGCTTTGTAAGTGTCCGAACCTCCTGTATAATGATTTAAATCATGTTATTGACTTATTACAGAATCATATTCATTGTTATGATATCATATATGGTTCACTTATAACATTATATTACCCGTTCTTTTGTAAATTCCATGTTAAAGAAGCGTTTTGGGTAAAATCGTTTCATTTATCGTAGGTGTTTTGACTTGTTGTTCTTGACATCATTATTACTTATATCATGATTTACTCACTTCCAGAATATAAAATATGATTTATATATCATATATATTCAGTATATATATATATATAATAGGTAGATAAATAAAATAAAAAACACCGTTCATGGAGACGGTAGTCCGTACGTACGCATGAATGCTGTTTTCCTTTCCTTATTGTCTTGAAATGGACATAAGTAGATGAAATACATATGTATATATATACATAAATCCAGTAGCTTTATAATGTCATATATTTCATTATTATTTCTTATATATACATTATAATCATTCTTAAATGGTTAACATGGAGAATGAATCTCATCGCATCGTGGAGACGGTAGTCCGTACGTACGCACGAGCGATGATATCATTTCTATAAATATTGAATTGAATTGGAGTGGATTATACAATATATCAGAATCAATATGATGTTTTAATAACTATGTATAGTTATTCATTACACCATTATACCCATCCATGTGAGGTGGTGGTGGAAAATAGATTACACCACGGCGTGGAGACGGTATTCCGTACGTACACACGCGCGGTGATTTCTTTTTCCGTAGGATGGATAGATGGTGAAATAGGGTTGTTTCATACTTATAATAACATATCAGTATATGAGTGATACTGATGTTATTACTTCATAATGAAACAACCTAATAAGAAGAAGTGGAAGAAGAAATAAAGATGAAAGAATTGGTAACGGTAATTACCTCTTCTTTGAAGTGCCTCTTTGAGACCTCCGATTAGGGCAATAAAATTGGTTTTTGAGGAAGACCAGAACCTCTAGTATGTTATTAGGGAAGTGTAGAAGAGATTTTGGCAGGGGTTGGCCGAGCTTGAGTGCTCAAATTGGTGTGAGGAGGAGGGGGAGGAGGTGTCCTTTTATAAGGGAGGAGAGGGGCACCTTAGGAATACCTCAAAATATTATTTTATATTAATGTCAAAATCGGTTTATAATGGTTCCAAAGGGTCTTATTTCGAAGATAAAGTGGGGTTAGGTCGAAATCCTATCAACCAATAAGATTTAGACAAGTTTATGGTATTAATTTAACCTTATCAATTAGATTTAACTCTAAGTTAAATAATTTAACTTTTACCGTGTCTTTTTGTTTTCTTTCACTATATGGTTAATACACTTACTATAAAATGCAAAAAGAACCCCAAATTGTTTATTATTAATATATATATCCTTATCTAAGTCATTTGGCCGAACCTTAGATTTTTAGGAATAAAATAACAATTAATAATATAATATTTGATTTAAAAACTGTTTTGTGTCAATTTTGACACTATTTGATATATGATTTTTTTGAAAGTCATAACAGAATTATATGTTCGAACCACATTGATTAAATCAACACTAAGATATCATAGTAACCTATAAAATTAGTGTAATTCATAAAAAGTCTCAAATTACATTTATTTTGGTGTTTATAACATCAATTATGTCAATATTTCATTAACAAGATAATTACTGCATCATCTTTGTGTCATAAATAAATTAAATTATTTGATGTCTAAAAATTACAAATAAACTATCATCATGTAGTAAATCTTTTTAGCTTTCTAATGAATATTTACAATCGAATTTATCTTATGTATAACCCCATATTAGAAATGATTTACTTATTAAACTTTGATTTTAACTATTTTAACCCTTCTTTAAATAAATTAATAATAAATGTCCTAATCTAATCCAAGTGGGCCTAAATGGTCATATTTTATTCCTAAGTTTGTTTTTTGGTCGAATTACACTGGTCCAATAGAATTAGGACATGTGTTAGGGTAATATTAATATCATATTTACCCTTAGTTACCCTATTTACTATTAATCGTGGTAAAAAAAGTAAAAAGTTACTATTCACCAAAAATTTATTTTCATCTCATTGAACCACATTTTAGTCCTTGATATTATCCGTGTCTCTCGGATTTTCGAAATTCCATTCACAGAAGCGGTAAAATTAAGTTTTATGCAAAATTCAGTTTTTAACCTACCACTTAGTGGTTTCACTATTCATCAAAAATTGAAGTTTTTCAGAAAAATGCCAAAATTTCACCCTAAGCTATAATTGATATTCCGAATTCAAAAATGATTTCTATTATAAAAAATTCCCAACATATAAGTTGCATTAATTAATTTTATAATTAAATCCCGCTGTTAAAACAAATAGCGTGTTTTTAAGAAACAATATCTATCAAAAGATTGACATTTGATTATGTCTGGTTTAAATGTGAAATTACAACCAATGACCAACATTGTATTAAATTGTAAAAATATATTCTAAATATTCTTTAAAACCACTCAAATTAATGATTTATCACTATTAATTATTTCGATTAAAAAAGTTGTTTTTAATTATAATTTAGTAATTTTCACTATTCATCATAATATGAAAGTTATCCGAAAAGTACCAAAATTTCACCTTAGGCTAAATTCGATACTCCGAATCCATAAATGAAGTCCATTTTGAGAGTTAAAATTTCTAAAATTTAAAAAGTGGTTATTACTATTCATAACGGCTAGTTTTAATAATATTTTAATAGCATATCATTGTTTCATGAAACTCAGGATTACGTACCACACACGCTATCGAGGAAGGTTGCGATTGCGTGTAATGCAAGGCAAGTCAAGGATGCGTGTTGTGCAAGCTCCTTTTGGTGTAGCGTATAACACAAGACATTAGTGAAATTAAAAAGAATATTTTTCATAAAATCTTGGGTTGTTACAATCTTGGTTGTAATGTCTTACATTTATAGTAGGGTCTTCATTAACTATTTTTATGTGTTTTCATATTATTCCACAGTGATCCTAGTATTTTTGGTGACTGTAGAATATGAAAGTATGATGAATTAATAATTTACCCTAGGGAATCATGTTCGTCGTATCAATGTGAGTCTTGTTCTCAATTTAAAAAATCCATTTTGATAAATGGATAACACCAAAGAACATAATACCACATCAACCACCAAAATATTTTATCTTTAAAATCATGAAAAAATATATATTTCCAACTTAAACCATCTATTAAGTGTTACACTTTTAAAATTGGCCTTTATATGTATATAAGTTTTTGGGTTGGAATCCACTCTTATTCATAGGTTAGCTGTTAAAACATTAAAGACATCAATAATTACTTCACCTGGCTATAAAGTGGATGAAATTGTACACATATTTAGTGATAAAAAATGAATTAAAAAATAACTCCATTCCATAACACATGCCATTGTATATTTAAACTGGAATTAGATTTTAAATCACAATGTACAGCAAACGATGGTGTTGATATGGTTTTTTTATTCAATATTAAATTTAATTCATAATTTTTAATTGATTTATAAATTATAATAAGTGTTTTTTTGGACATTTATTATTAAATAAATTACTTGTTAAGATATTTTTTATGGGATTATAATAAATTTATATACATATTATTCATTTATAATTAAGTAAACTAAAAAAGATTAAATGTTAATATTTGAAATACTTTTTATATTTTATATATTACTGTTGAAGGATTATAAATAAATTTTTTATTTTATAATAATATATTGGTAAATTTTTAAATGATTATAAATTAAAAAAATGAGGTTTAAATAATTTTTTTTAATATTTTATATTATGACACGTTAATGAAATTTAAATTTATTATGTCATTATTTAAAATTCTATATATTTGATATTATATTAGGTTAAATCGTTACATTTTAGAGATGGGATTATAAATATTATATAATGAATGAAATATCATTTGTTGACAATTTAATTATATATAAAAAAGAATATAAAATTTCTCTTATTGGAATGAATATAATGGTTTTAAATTCCTGATTACTTAATGCACATAATTTTTGAGAAACAAATTATACATGTTTATAATTGCATTTTATTTATTAGTGGTTCATAAAATGTTATCTCATGTTTAAATAATTTAAAATTTCATTTATTTTAATTTTATTCTCAAATTTTCTCAGAATTATAAATTATTTTTATTATTAGTGGTTTACACGCTCTTTTTAATGTTAAACAACTTATAGGTTATATGGACGTAGATTATAGGATAGTAATTAATCTATAATGATTTTATTTTTTATCAACATTACCCTAGTGTCTAATTGAATATATAAGATTGAATTGATTTATTAAATTTATTGTTTCAACATTATTTTTTAGAGTTATTAAGACTGGATTTTATCAATAGAATTATATCCCAATATTTAGGTACTTGGAATAGATTACATATATACCTGGTGGTGTATTGCTTGTCTTGGCTAGTAAATGATGTTTGAATTCTATCACTCCATCCTTACTCATCTGGATATTGTGAAATTCTTAAAACAATAATCATTCAGATGTACTTCTCATATTAAAAAATCATATGATGCATCTAGATATGTATGAATATACTTGAATTCACGTTTTGGGTGAGTAGGAAATAATTATGGGTTGGGTAAATAGTTAAAAATCAATATTGATTAAAAAAATTATCTGTGTAATGGAATATGATTCTAATATAAATTTCTTAAGGCATACATACACAATTGGAATTACATGAGATAAGATCTAGAGACAAAATTCTATTAAAAGCAATATGATTTTTTAATACTTATAAAGTGGAAATTTTGAATGCCTCGATCATTTAACTACAAATTGTCATGCACAAAATCAGTACCCCCAGATTATCATTTTTATAGAAATAATGTTATTAGTAGATTTTGATTAACCATTTTGGTATAGTCTCAATAAATACAAGTACCCAATGATTATTCATTAATATCTTATTCATGATATTTCATTCTGGTTACAATAGCCATGAAACCCTAATGGTTAATATATTAGTGGAATTTCATTCAGTTTATACACATGATGGCTTCGAAAAATGGTTATCCACTCATGTGTCCAAGATTCACAAATATTTTGATTGAGATGATGCCTAATCAAAATAATCTTGGATTATTTATCGAAAAAAATTTGTCTATGTCATAGTGAAATATGGATAGTTTTATACTAATATATAAGATGTTTCTAAAGAGGATATCATTTTTAGTGGTGGAACATTATATAATGGCAATAATGAATGGTTATATGACATATTATTCATATGATAAATTATTACATTGAAGATAAATAAAATCTTCATAAAACTTATTATTAGATCACTATATGAATATTAGATACTAAGTGTTTTTAACTACCATTTTTGTAAAAAGTATTTGATAATTTTTTCAAATATGAATGAAAAATATATGAATTGGAACAAATTATTCTTGATAATCCCACTATAGAATCTATTAAACATTTAAATGACGATAATAAACCTCTAGAAGATTCACTAAATGTCTCTATAACTATTCTAATTACTATGGAATAAAAATTATGAATCAAATTTGTGATCCATGATTCTTTTAGAAAGATATATGACATAAAAAGACTCTAACCAGAGAAAGAAAGTCATAAATGGTATAAAGATACTAAATAACGTTTTTATTGAAATATGATGGAACAAACATCCGTGTTTGATTAGGTACTCAGTTTAAATGGATACATAATTGATTTACTGTTAAAAAATATAGATATATATATATATATATTTAACTTTATACCTATAAAATATAGAAAATTGGTTTTTATTAAAAAATGATGCTTTCGTTTTTAAATGTTCCTAATAATATTTTTTATTGCTTAAAAATGAATGGTTGTTATTATATATAAATATAGGTTTAATAGTTATATTAAAATAAATATTGGGAAATGATTAATTTATTAGATTTGAATAAAATTACATAATGTAAATAAAATAATTATATAAGTAATTTCTTTATCATTATCATAATAAATAAATGTAAACTTTCAAAAACACTTATTTCCAAAAAAATTAAAATTTGTCATAATAAGTACCTAGTTATTAAAAAATTTAAAACAATTTAATATGAAAAAATTTCTAAAATTAATAATTTATTTTTTAAATAGATTAGTATGATTAAATTCTTGTAATGAGTAGTTTCAGGACTTTTATTATGACACTAGTTCATGTAGGATTTTTCATATTGGTTTTTTATGATTTCCCGCATTTCATTATAGGAGACATATGGATAATGGATTTAGTAAATAAGGTATTTCATGTTGGTTACTTATAACCAATGTTATAAATAATTTCTACATGGGTTTACCCTTCGGTTATATAAAATAACTGAAGAAAAAAACCTTATATAACTTGTTTTTCATGTAAGCTATCCAATAACTGAAATGAAAAACTAATTACTAGTCATTTATCACATTAGCTATTCAATAACATAAGTAAAAACCCAGGTGTAATTTTCTTTCATGATTGGTATCCAATAACCAATGAAAAACCTCAATTACTAACTATTTATCACATCGATTATTAAATAAAAGATATAAAAAATTTGTGCAGATGAATTTTTCATGTTTTCTATCCCACTACTGATTTTAATAATATGATTTTTTTTAGAAATTGTACAATGAACCATATCCTCCACCAACAGTAGCCAGAAAACAAAAGACCGAGAACATCACAAATTGTAGCAGAAAGTAGCAGAAAATAACAACACAATGTCTATCAAAATATAGAAATTGACATTAATTGATCTCCTCCACCAACAACACCCCAAATACAGCACAATAAGTAATATAATTAGTAGCCTAAAATACAATACAATACACAATACATCAAACAATCAAATATACTAATACCTAATAAAACATGTGAATGTATTTTCTCATTCATTTTTTAAACGCCTCAAACCGTATACATTATATTACCATTCATCATAAAAAAATCTTAAAAAATAAAATATAAATAATTTGGCTCAAATTTTCAATAAAACATATTAAATATTATGGATGTATTTATAAGGAAAACAAAACTGTTGAAACATTATAGCATATTCTATTGTAATTTTTTAACACATAGATCTCTAAAAAATTAACATTTAGTTCCCCCTTTTTTGACATTTTTTCAAATATAATTTATTTCAAAATGACATTTTGAATTAATATATCCACTATTTAGTAATTTTACAATATAATTCTCCTAAGATTTTACATATTTGATATTTTCCCTCTTGTATCTCTTCATTCAAGTCTTCTATCTTATTAAATCTCATTCCTTATTTGAAAATAATATGAATATATTAAATGTTATAAATATTAATATTAATAATTATTTAAATAATAAAACATATTTTTCAATACCTTCTTGATATTATCTTTGACTTCACCATGAAGACAACATTCCCAATACAATGTCTTCTCTCATGAAAAAACACATAATATCTAATGACCTCTGATATAAATGAAATTTTAATGTTATATTGAGATATGTAAGGTGATATATAACACTTTGTGAGAAAACAAATTTCATACCTTTCAATATTTTGAAAGATCCAAAACTTAAATATGAAATTATTCTAAAATATTTTTCCTATATAAATTGTTCTATTAACATCATTCATTTTAAAATATATAAGAGAAATAAAATCTGGGTCCATAAATCTATATACATCATTCTTTTCATGCTCTATAAAAGTTTTGTATATAAACCTAATACAAAGAAAACATAATTTGAAATTTCTAATAAATTAATTGAAATAAATAAAAAGATAATCGACATACATGGAAAAACACGTATAGTGTTTATTCCCAATTGATCTCTATCTATGAGCTCCCTGATATCATTTCTCAAAAGTATCAGAGTAACTACACGCCCACAAATAGAAGCATCAAAAGGAAAGTCATATACTCTTAGTAAAAAATTTGTGTATGCTGAAAATTGATCCAGACCAGTAGAGCTTGTATATGAAGTCATGGTAAATTGAATATTTTGTTTTCTATCCAGTAGATCATTACCATTAATGTATTTCGGAAAAATTAGATAAATATATAATATTTGAATTGAGAAAAAAAATTAATAAAAAATTAATTAAATATAACACATATAAGTACCTCTATGGCAATATGTAAAAGTATTCTAGATGGCCAAACCAAAAAATGACTGATACTTTGTCAAGTTGTACTCACTTTATCAGTAAGACATGTTATTTTTCATGACCAGTCTATAAAATCATTTACAGTGACCATATGTTTCCCAATATCAATCAGTTGCTGATGAATGGTATCAATAATATAATATATCACCCATATGAAACTATATAATGAGGATCATCAATAAAAAATTCATTGTAATACAGAAGTTGTGGAGGTGGGGTGTTGGGTTTGGATAAGAATGAGAGTGTTTTGGAAACACATATGTGTGAGTAGGATATGAATGAGTGGGATATACTGGAAGATGATGGGGAGTCAGATCTGTAGGCTAAAACTGTCTTACCATGTTTGTAAACATCACCTATACCGATGCTCTAATCCTAACATCCATTTTCGCATGAATATATGGATCATTGGCTTTATAATATTATATTGTTTTTATAAACATGTTCTTTCTAATAATCTTATGAACATTGAATCACATTTATTTTTGATACTCTTATTGGGTAACCTCATACTTAACATAGTTGTTTAGGTTATCCCAATGCTACAACTAAAATATCTTATTTACCCTTAGTAATAAAGACGACCTATGTAAAATTCTCTTCAAGATAATACTTTACAGAATATTGGAAACAATCTATAAGTACATGCAATATATAAAGAGTTTAATTATCTTCAATAAATAAAAGAAAATCTTACAATATTTTCCGCAACAACCCATGTCCTTTCCCTAATATATTGTCTTTTTTCCATTTCATCCCTCTTCTATTTGACATGTCTAGTGGGGAAGGAGGGGAAACCTCTCTATATCATGATGAATTAGATAACTACTTCATCTGTTTTTCTTCAATCAAGTGTCCTTCCAATAATTTATTACATCGTTGAGATAATTTATGGGGGTATACATTTCTAGCTTGAATAACATAATGAGGACCCCTTTTTTGTTGTAAATTAAAAATGAAGAAAAAAGATATCAATACATGGACATGAATATAAAATAAATTTAAAAATAATCATTGAACATAATAATAACTATTCTCATAATATAATTTTGAAAAATTGTTTCCATATATCTTCATCTATATATAGATATATATAAAATGGATTTTCATGTAGTCTATTCTCAAAAATGATTTTTGATGTGTAGGATGGTGTAAAATCCCTCCACCTCCTAGCCTCTAATGCTAAAAATTTCCTCTTGACTCCTCCAATATCAAATATGTTAAATATCATCAGATATGTAAGGGAAAAATATAATAATATAAACATTTCATGATATTTAATATAATAACAAAAAATCTTACCAAAATTGTCTCCCACAATAGTAATAGTGTCATTTTGTGAACATTTCCAAAATATTCAAACAAAATACTATCTTTTATTTTATCATGTATTTATAAAAATTTCTAAATCTATTTTTTATTTCAATCAAATGGAATATCATTATCATTAATCGAAATTGGTAACCTATGTTCCTGGTTATGAGCAACTGATAATTTTTTTAAACGTGTGGTGCCACGTTTACCAAACCTCGAACTCCTTTTCCCCTATAGATGTAGATATCTCAAGTAAATAAGGATGAAGAGGCTCATCAACAAGAGAATGTGTATCTTCCTCTCCATATGTATGAGTATGACCATCTCTAGAAATATGTGGTGGATCATAGGATTGATTTTTCATTATCCTATAAATTAAATTAACATCAATTAATACAAAAATATAAAAATCCAACAATAATACACAAATGAAATTATAAAATTAAAAATTATCAAACCAAAGAAAATTATACCAAACATCACTCATTTTTATTCATATTTATTATAATTAACTAGAATTATAAAAATATAAGTTAGAGATGAAAGGACATAAATGATTTTAAATTACACAATTTTCAAGAGATTTGAAATAACATAGTAAAAATAATCCAACCTGATAAATGATTTTTACATCAAAAATAATTTAATTATAATATACTCATATAATATATTTTGTCTTTATTTTATATTTTTAATTTAAAAAAAAATTTCAATGAAAATAATTAATTTTTATGATACATAATAGTAAATATAGAAAACTAAAAAAAACAAAACTATTATAAAACAGACAATTTAACATAAAATATGTAATTTTATAAATAAAATATACATAAAAACTCTATCTTAACATATTTAAATCAGTAAATAATAATTAAACATATGTTATATGTAATATTAGGAATGTACTAGAGACTGTTTTCCCATATTCCTTTTTCATCATCATTCTATATGGCACAAACCATGTCTTTAAAGTGTTCATCAATATTATTTGTTAATTGTTCCATGGGTGTAGAGACCTCACATAAATTAGCATCTTCACCACGTTTCTCTTCACCAACATGCTTTTATTCCTCATAAAACAATAGACCACTTTGTATCAAATTGATCAAGAACATAAATATATTTTTTCTTGTGTTTCCATGATAAATAGAATTTTTTTAAGTCAATTTTATTCATATTAACTAGGATCATTCCAAATTTATCATGTCGGAAACTATTGTTACCGATAAACCATTTAGACTTAAACATTGGAACATGAAATTTAAAGTAATCAACCTTCTATATTATTTCAATGGCTCCATAATATGTTGTTGACGTGATGATTGGTTTTTTGTCATGGGAACATAAAAAATGAATTGCTTCTGTGAACACTAACACACTACTATTTTGAATAGCACTTCTGTTGTCATAGTCTTTCATATGAAAAGTAGTCATTAATGTCATACTGAGACCATGTTTTCAAATTTAAACATAGACAACCCATGAACCATCTCATTGTTTCTGATGTATCTGGTTTTTTGGTCTATTTAAACCATGGTAAAAAATTTATTTTATGCTCATTCAAAATCCACATATCATTCTTCTTTAGAAAACCATGGTCAACACATTAATATGAAGTTTTATATATGGTTGAGCATTATATATATTATTCAAGATATATAATTCTACCTTCTTTATGTGTCCAGTAATTAACAGTTTGAATTTCAAGTAACAAATCCCATTTCCATTAAAATTTACTCATTCATGGATAGTTGTAAGCAAACAGATATGTTACAGTTCAGAAAAATAGCTTATAAAAATGTATGCAACCTCCTCAGAAATATACATATTGATAGTTGATTCTTCAATTTAATATGGATTCTTAAAATATTCCTCCACTATCATCATATACCATTAAAAAGTATACTTCCAATGTAGAAATATAGGACTTCAAATCATTATTTATCACAATAAATGAACCATTAAATGCACCATGATATCACAAAATGGTGGAGAGAAATTTATTTCCAATTGAAAAAGTATTGAAACCACTTCATTCCCCAAAATGTTTATATCATTAAAATCAATTAAATTATTACCAATATAGATAAATAAAATAAAACACCTTCATGATAGTAATTTTGATATAGGTGGGAAATTTTCCATACAATGCGACTTATAGGAGATGTTCCATAATGATGTGAGAGTCCTAAGATTTCATACATGTCATCCTCAAATCCATTAAAGAGAAAAAATTAACTTTGAATAATATCCATGTGGAACTTTGATATAATTAGTACATTAAAAGAATAAAGTTTTTATATATTGAATAAGTAATGACATGCCCAGGGTAGGAATGTTCTCCTTCTATGAGGAGTGGGTGATAACTCCAAAAGTATTCCCATTAACAGTAAATCAATTCTTACATTCAACCCCTCTTTTTTTCTATTCCATTAATATCTACCAATGATCTAATTAAACATTCATATATATTCTTCTCCACATGCATGAAATATATTTTTGGTATCAACTCAGGATATCTATAATATAGTAGCTCAAAAAATTAAAATTTCTTCAAAATATTTCTATCATTACTATATTTACAGGTCATTATAAATGTCACATCATTTTTTTCTCCCTCTCAAAATGATTATCATTGGATAACGATTTATGAGGCATATCAGATTATTGTAAGAAATTAAATTCCTTTTTTAATCTTCTATAATAGTTATCCATAGGCAAAAACTTTTGATGACAAATATATACTGTTTTTCTCCCATGATGAAGTTGAAAATCTGAATTCTCTTACATATAAATTGGAAAAGAATTATTCCCCTTAACACTGTAATAAAAAAAATTCCCTATGTTGGGAAGTCATTTATAGTGAACATAATCATAAATATAGTTAAAAATATATTATTTTATAAGAATAATACACCTTTATACCTTAATCCCATATCATTTTGAAATCATTAATTAATATTGACCAGAAAAACACCAATATCAGTTTCTGACTATTTTTGTCCATTGATCATCAAACATAGCATTATATATTATCAATTTATAAAAAATACAACAGATAAGCTGTAAATTACAAATAAAATATGAATTAAAATATGTTTTCTACTAAGGATTTGATATATATTTATTCCATATATGTACAGTCCAATTTTGAGATTTCAAACATCATTTCCGAATATAAGCAACTAGTGATCAATGTTGTCCCACTATTTAAAATAATATGGATGATATATTTTTCTATTATATATCAACACATCAGCATTTCATCGTAACCTTTTTTCTTATTTTGAATTAGAAATTAATCTTCTTATATGATTAATGATACGATAATACCCAAATTCTTTGCCAAGTGACTCTATAACATCTGAATCAGCATATGATTTGTCTTTATACTTATACTGTGATGTCCCATATTTAGGACACTTTTAAAGAAATTATTATTCATTCATATATAGTAATCATTTTTTCAGGACGACATGTGTTTTCATGTACACTAATCCCATCAGGCATAATATTTTCATAAACATATAATTTAAATTTAGAAGATCGTTCTTTTTAGGAAGAATGTATTTCAGTAATTATAGTAGCTCTATAAAACTCATGTCACTCCAAAAATGTTTTCCCATTAGGTTTATCAGTCATTACACCATCTATAAAATTGAATATTCTGTACAACCTAGATTCAACGGTTTTTCTGCATCACCATATAAACACTAAATTTTGGTTTGTTTCTCAATTTCCTATATTTCAATATACCTAAAAATTTTATCATGCTCACCATAATTATCACCTTGCAAGGAACTGTCATGAACAGATGAGGAATTCTGTCTAGTTTTTCTTTTGAAAATACAGGGGTTGTATCTCGAATTATTCCCCAGAAAATTTAAATGATATTTGATATCTATAATTTTCAACTTCTTCAAATTTACAAATTTTAGGCATCTATATAAAAACATATCATTTTTCTATCATTGCGTTTAGAAAATTCCAAAAAACATTGAAACTTTCTTCATATTCAGCACCTATTCGAGGTGAATCAATCCAACTTCGATTTATTATCAATAAAAATATCATAATTAAATATAAAAAAATTGTATAAATTTTGAAAATATTGGGATTATAAATGACATCGAAAAATATTGAAAACCAATAATGGAAACATTATAAGATAAATAGAAGAAATTTATGAGAAAATCCATTCATGATGAAGGAATTGAAAAATAGATTCCATAAAAAATGTATCATGTAAAAAAATTAATATAACATTATGAAGTTATTAAAAACATGTACAAAGATAACCATAAAAACCTTTCTATAAAAAAAATATAGAATGGGAATAACTAATTCATAATTGATTGTTTATAAAAATATAAAATTTATTCTATATTGTAATTAATTATATAATCTTATCAGAATTTCAGACTTAGTTTAAAAAAATGTCCCATTAAATAAAATAAAAAACTAATTAACACATTTTTCAATTATATGTAGAATATAAAGTCACAATAATGTGAGGCATGCACTAAAAAATCAACATTAAGTTGTTCCAACAAACTCACACCTAAAAAATAACTACCATGTTTTTTCTTATTAAGTTAATTTCATATAATTTAACCTTATTATAATATAACATACATATAATTGAACAAATCATATGTAAAAAAAATATAATTATAAATATAATTATAATTTATAATAAAATATCAACAATTTAGGGGATACACAACTAAACTAAAAATTTGATTTCATCTGGTATCCAAAGCTTCTAATCCAAGACTAGTATAAGAATTTGAAACCAAGATTTATTTGAAATGAATTATCATGTTTAATTCACAAAAAAATTTGTACAAATATTGACAAACCTTTCTAATCAATTCTATAGATTGTAAAAGCACCGAAATTTATTCTGAAAATCAAAAATCATCTTTTATTTTAAAAAAGTATCAGTATATACTTATAAAATCAGATACACTAACATAAGGTAAATATAATTATTTAAAAACACATAATGTATAAATCTAAATCCAATAATAATTTATGAAATAAATTTTTTATAAATTTTTTTTGATAATGGCCACGTAAACAACTACATAAACAAAAATCAAACAAAATTAAAGATATTATCATCAACTCATCATGAATTTAATCAATAAATCCCCTTAATGAATGAAAAATATCATTAAAATAAAATTGATAGTAGATGGATGATAACTAAAAATAATAATAAAGATTAATTACTTTGCATGTACTGGCCACAAATTCTTATGGATCATGTTGAATCATATTATAGCCAATGAAATATTTGTAGAACTGTTTTTCTCATCTCAATATGGATTATTTGTCCCCTTAAGCTAAAAAATCACCTCAAATTGATCCTCTATTTTCAGCCCAAAACACATGAAAATAAAAATCATTTTATATAACAAAATATGAATCAAACACCATAAATCCAAATAAAAATGCATAAATAACCTAGAAAAATGTAAATCAAATTCAAATTTAAAACCTTCAGGAGAGGTTGTTGCAGAGAAGAAGATATATAGTCAATCATGCAATGATGAATAAGAAAAACCCTGAATGCATGAATATAGTAATGTGAGAATGATGAATCAAAGTTGTATTATTTAGATCACAAGTTCATATTTTGACAACAAAATTGATGAAATAATAAATCTTGGGCTTCGGTGAGATAGAAACAAAATATCTGTTGTGATATAAGAATCTAGTGAAATAAAACCCCTAATCGATACATAAATTTTTAAATGGTTTTTACATCGATTATATTATAACCAATATGAGAAATGAATAGTCAAGGTTTTTTACATTGGTTATAAAATAATCAATGTAGAAACCCACCCTATTACATCAGTTATGTAGTAGGACAGATGTGAAAGAGCTACCAATATGACATTATCACATCACTTTTTATAAAACTGATGTGAAAATGTTATATGACCAAATTTTCACGTTGGTTATAAATAAACAAAGTGAAAACTGTGCCATAAAACTATTTTTTACCCAACATGATGTTATATTCATTTTGATAGATTTTGTAGTTTTTTTACTGTAACTAATTTAACCATTGTTGTTACGATGCTCGAAACACTTACTGTGAAAATGATTTATTTCATAATAGATAATTTGAAATATATTTCAGAATCAACATCATTATTATATCTCATTAATCAGACACAAGGTCCACCATGTTATCCATTATATGAGGTTTTTCTGAATTCCTTTTGTTTAATTATTTTTAAACTAAATTATTTTATGGTTAAAAAAGATTTTTAAATATAAATTTCTCCCCCTTCTATTTCTCCATCGGCAAAGAATTTTCAATCCCACAATTCTTATCAGAGTGAACTCTCTTATACTCAATTTTGGAATTAGAGGAGGATTCAAATTATAATACTTTATGAGTATTTAATTCTAATTTTCTTGGTGGTTTATTTATTTTAATGATTTTTTTTATAAATACTTTTTTACAGTAATTATTATTGTGTTAAATAATTATTTGTATTATTGTAAACTTATAATTACCAAATTTCGGCTATATTGAAATTCTCAATCCCACAAGACCACCAGTTTCAAATGGTTATGATAATTAATATTATAAATATATACTGATATTTTTTGTGATCAATACAATATTTGATAATTTTTGTATTCTAATATTTGAATAATATGTTATTGAAAAATATATCAAAAAATATAAAATTCAAGGGAAGTTATAAAATCATCTAAATTAAATGGTAATTAATGCCCTATTATGTTTTATGAAAGGAAACATATTATAAGGAACCATCCTTAAAACATTACATAATCTTGAATTAAATGGATTATTGAAACTAAGGTTCTTTTCATGTTTAGAGATTTATAGAATAATGTCAAAACATATACATTACTACATGAATATTACATGTTTACACTTCTACTCAGTTTCCAATTTTTCACAAAATAAAAGATATTGAAAAAAAAGAGTCATGTACAGTTCCATGTTTTTAAATAGCAATAATTTTCCTTGATATCATCCTTGAAAATATTCCACATTAATTCCTATTAAAAAAATTTCCAAAAAAGAAACATGGGATGGGAATAAAAAGCACAGTAAGGGATACACAATGAAGGAAACAGTTAGTTTTTCAAAATAACAAGTAAACAATGAATACATTTTCAAAAGTAATAAAATTAACCTTTATGAATTATTAAATACTCTTCACTAAATAAAAGACCATTTCTTGCATTTTTGTAACCAAAAGATTACCATAAACCCCATATAAATAACAGATAACATATAAAGATAACTTGGGACATAAATATACTTTAATGGAATTACCATGTGGTCTACTTCCACACATATCACTAAATGGAATATATATATGGCCAAATTCATCACCCAATGAATTGGAGGATATAATGTAACCACCCATCCTAGTTTATCATAGCACGACTCGTCATTTGGATTATCATATAACCACCCGTAAAATGTCTATGTACCATTATAAAATCATAACACACAAAATATTGCAAATATAAATATTTCAATAATAACATCCCATTGGAAAATAAAATAAATCATTTCAAGATATTGAAATAATAGACAATTTGAATAAAAATTTTCATTCCAAAACACCCAAAAACAGAATACGTGGTTTCTTTTTCATTTAAAAAATATTAATGCTTATATAGGAAGCCAACTAACAATTACGGCGGCATAGAGGCCATTGTCGAAGCAAATGCTAAAAAAATTTATTTTATAATTTAGTAAAATTCTTCATCAAAAATCTACCCTTTGAATTAAATTAATAATTCAAAGGGTTTTATTATAAACCATATAAAATAATGTCGTGTGTAAATCAAATTATTCTTGAATGAAAGGAGATTAAGATGAAGTCCCTTACCTTGGGTACAAATTGACCCATTCGTTCTTTAACATCCAGAATAATAAACATAAGTTAATTTATACATTATTAAGAATCATTATGAAGTTTATTTTTCATTTTATATCGCTTATTACCTTTCATAAACAACTAGTTAATTATTTGAGTTCATATCAGACATTTTTTCGATGTTCAAAACTTGAGTTTTAAATGAACGTGTTATAATTATAAATTGTCTATGTGTCGAAATTATATTATATTTATTAATATATTAATGAATTAGATATCATAAATATTATATATATCCAGAATATATATGTATTTGTAATAGTACATAACATTCAGAGGTAATAAATGAAAAGCACCATTCATTGAGACAGTAAACCGTATGTACGCATGAACTCTACTTTCATTTCTGTTTCATATTTAATAGAATGAAAAATTTATGATACATATCTATATTATAATTCTATTATAATATCATATATATAATATAATTAACTCCATCCTTTATACATTCCACGTATGTCTTGAACGATTAATATCACATTGAGCGGGTGGTAGTCCGCACATCCTCAAATGAAATTATCGTATTAACCCACTATAGATACCATAAAGTTATTCTATAAGTAAAAATTAAGAATACTAGAAACAATATAAATATAATATATGTTACATATAAATACATTTCTATCATAATGGCCACCATGAGAGGCGGTTTGAGGTAATTGAGTAATCGTTATTTTGTGAGGCAATTGTTTTCCATCTATAGAAACAGTATGTTCTTTACCCATCAAATGGGGGTGAGTGTAAGTGTAGTTAAAATATTTCTCATAAAAACAAACAATTATATTTATTATAATATTTATTTTATATAACAAAGTAATATTAATATTTTAGGGGGTTGGACAAGGAAAATAAAACAAAATAACATTAGATAAAACATTACCTTTAAATCGGGTAACTCCCTTTGGTTTTAACCACAATTATTTCTTGAAGTTCCTTCTGCATAATTTAAAGATTATAGGTGGAATAGTGGGATGTATGGAGATTAATTGGTAAGTTTTTGGATGAAAACATGGGATTTAGAGATGTGAGTAATGAGTTATAGGTGAGGTATTTTTATAAGGGGGAGGTTGTTCTCTTCATGAATGCTTAAAATATTATTTTATTATATAATTATATTCTATTTTTAATGGACAAAAATTCATTAAATTCGAATACAATATGACTAATGATAGAAATAAAATCATTTATTAATAATTTTATAGGTTTTAGGTATTGATTTTATTTTTAAAATCATATTTATTTAAATCATTCCTTAATGAGGTAAACACAAGATCATTATTTGTCCAAAATAATCTTCGTTATTTGATGTCTAAAAATTATTAAACAAATAGAATGATGTAAGAAATATTTTTAGCTTTAAAATTAATATTTATATTCTAATAGATAACTTATATAATCCCATGTAAAAATTTATTTACTAAAAGATACATGTTTCAGTCATTTTTTCCATTACTTTAAATTAATTAATATAAAGTGTAATTATCACTATTAAGTGGTTTTATGGGGTCCCAAAATCGACCCAATGATGTCCATGGTCTTGATTGTGTCAAAAATAGTATTAAGACACATGTTATAATAAAATAATATTATTATAATAATTTTTCTACCTTGAATTACCCTATTTACCTTTTACCGCGATAAATAAAAGTCAAAAGATACTATTCCAAAAAATTATTTTGATCTTATTGAACCTAATTTTACTTATAAATATCAAAAATGTATGTTGGATTTTCAAAATTCAATTAATATATGCATAAAAATTTTATATAAATGAATCAATAATCTTTTTAACTACTACTCAATATTTTCACTGTTCGTCAAAAATTAATGTTTTAGAGAAAAAAAAAATTCATCCTACGATATATTTGTTATTCCAAATTCAAAAATTATTTCTATTTTACCAAATAAAAAACATAGAATTTGGATTAATTAATTTAAAATGAATTCTCATTGTCAAAACAAAAACATGTTTTTAAGAAACAATTACAATCAAACGATTGACAATTGTTTATTTCTAATTTCAATGTAAAATTATTTTTAATGAAATAATTTGGATTAAATGATAAAAATATATTCTAATTAAAATTTAAACCCAATTAAAAAGATAATATATCCATATAAATAAATTAGATTAAAATATTGTTTGGAATTAAAATATATTATTTTTCATTAATCATTAAAAAATGAATTTTATCAGAAAAATACCATATATTTATCCAATGTAAATACTTTTGTCCACATTATGAAGAAATATTTTATTTATCCAAATAAGACATATCAAATTTTCGAAAATAATATTTAAAAAGGGTTCTTTATTAATAGGTGGTAAATAAATGTTTTAAATAATATAAGACTACTTATTCTTAAAAGTATAAATATTAAAATTTTAAGACAC
Source organism: Viscum album (assembly GCA_963277665.1). Lineage (NCBI taxonomy): Eukaryota > Viridiplantae > Streptophyta > Magnoliopsida > Santalales > Viscaceae > Viscum > Viscum album. The sequence continues at coordinate 1,874,204,511 of OY728159.1, forward strand.
TAACTTTTATTGAATAAATGTAAAAACATTTAACAAACATGTATAATCATATTGTAGTTAGTTCTGGTCATTCCCACCAATAAAACGTCTACGCATTTACTATAATTTAAAATAATATTATATTATTATTATTCAGTATGAATCAACATCGTGTGCAACATTAGATTTCAAAGAATCAGGTTGTTGTGTATTGGGTACATCATCTAACATAGCATCCACATTATAGTAAAATTAATATTTACTTCACAAATATTAATAAATAATAATTAAAAAATTATTGTGTATTTACTCGGGATGTTACATGCTTCCTCCCTTTTGGGAATTGCATCCTCACAATATTATTTTCTTATCAAATAAATGGGGGTATTTATCGTTCGTATCATTTTAAGATTCCCACGTTAACTCTTCAACCATATGGTTATTACACAAAACCTTTACCTGGTGAATTACCTTATTCTGCAACACTTTCTCACTTCGGTCAAAAATCAGGGCTAATTGTTCCTCATAAGACAGATTCTCTTCCTACTGAATTACCTCTCAGATCAAAACATGAGATGATTCCAGCATATATTTTCTCAACATTAAAACATGAAAAACACTAGGTACCTAGGATAAACATTGATGTAAAGAAACTATAAACACAACTGATCCAACTATATTAGGGATCTATTAAGGTCCAATGAACCTCAGACTCAACTTTTCCTTCATACCAAAATACATCACACTTTCTCTTGGATAAACATTGAGAAAGTAATGATCACCTACCTTAAAAGAAAGATCCTTACTCCAGTTATCCACATAACTTTTTTTCCTGATCTAAGTTGTTCTCATGTTCATATGAATCAACTGAACTTTTTTTCCATCTCTTCTAACAATTCGTGTCCCATTTTCTTCCTTTCACCTACTTCATCCCAAAAAGTTGTAGTTCCACACTACTTATCATATAATTCCTCAAATAGAGCAATCTGTATATTGGAATGAAAACTATTATTATAAGAAAATTCATCCAATGAATGATGTTGGCCCCGAATTCCCTAATATTCTAGTGAACAAGTACATAACATATCCTTGAAGGTCTGAATTTTTCATTCTAACTTCCCATCAGATTGAGGATGAAAAGTTGTACTAAAATTTAATTCAATACCCAACAACATCTAAAGGCCTTTCTAAATGTTAGATGTAAACCTGGAATCAAGAATAGATACAATGGAGTGGGGAACTCCATGCAACCTGAATATCTCTTTAACATAAAATCAACAAAGTTGATCTAGAGACAATGTATATCTAATAGGAAGGAAATGAGTATATTTAGTCAATCAATCAACAATTTCCTGGATTGAATTATTACCTTGAGATGCCTTTGGTAATCCCACCACAAAGTCCATGGATATATTTTCCTATTTCCACTCTATCACTGGTAATGACTAAGGCATCAATTTAGGTAATTTCTACTCTGCTCAAACTTGTTGACGAGTCATACACTTCATAGTAATGTTAGAAATATCTCTCTTCATTCCATCCCACCAGTAATACTCATGATGATCTCTGTACATCTTAGTACATCTATGATGAACTAAAATTGGATAAATAAGAGATTCACATAACAACTCATTTTTCAACTGTGAATCATAGGGCACACATAGTCTATTTCCAAACCTTAAATAACAATCTTTATCAGTGTTGAAATTAGGCAACATGCCTTTCGATACCTAATCTACATTTTTATACAACTCATAGTCTTCCTTATGCATTTTCATAATTCTCTCTGGTAGATATGATTCCTCTAACACCTGAACCAAAATTGAGGAATTTCATGCACCAACAACTTCTATGGAAATGTTCATCAAATCAAAAACCAAAGAATCTCGTTCCAAACATAACAAGGTTATTATAGCATTACTTATTAGAGACAATGCATCTGTCACTTTATTTTCTTTTCCAGAAAGGTAATGGATCATGCAATCATAATCATTGATCAATTCCAACTATATCCTCTGTCTCATGTTTAATTATTTTTGAGTAAATATATACTTCAAACATTTGTGGGAAGTATATATTTCACATTTTACTCAATAAAGATTAATCCTCTGTGTTTTTAAAGCGAAAACAAAAGATACCAATTCAAAATCATATATAGGATAATTAAACTCATTAAGTCTAAACTGATGTGTGGCATAAGCAAATAATTGATCATTATGCATAAGGACACAACCTATTTCTTTCAATGATTCATAAATGTAGATAACAAATTCACTATTTCTGGAAGGTAGTGCCAAAAATAGGGCATTCAAGAATCTTCTTTTCAATTCCCGATTCTACTTTATTTGACGGTGCAACATCTGCTAATGTAGTTGAAAAGGATTTCACCATGCCTTTCTGCTTGAAGTCTGAATTCTTTCCCTCAGTTGAGTTCTTTTTTGGACACTCATTTTCATAATGACCCATATTATTGCACTTAAAATATTTTACTGACTCCTAATAAGGTTTTTTAATACCATTACCCTGATCTTTATAGTTAAATTACCAACCTTATGTCCCATTTTACCACATAGCTAGCATATACTAGAATTCAAATGACATTTCCCGACATGCTTTTTACCACAATTTTTACAAACTATAAACTTATGTTTCTTACCATCAAACTTTTTTGATGAGTTATTCCCATTTGTGTGCCACCTTGACCTCTTATTCTGTTGTTTTTCACAAAACACATGATCATCTAAAAACTAAATTACCTCCTTACCCACACATCGAACAAGTTTTTTCAAAACTTTTGACCTCTAGAGATTCTAAATCCATTCAATAATTTGGAAAAAATCCTGAGTAAAAAATTGTTGGTTTTACTATAAAGATCTCATTTGAAATTTTAGAAATCCATGCCACTCGAGTGAATTTTTCTTCAAAAGATTCCACTAAGCCATCTTCCTTCCTCAATTCCAAGAACTTTTATTCCAACCTAAGACTAACCAACATAGAAAAATATATCTCAAGAAAAATAATTTTAAATTCATCCCAATCAAGAGCATCAATATCATCAATACCCCTGTTATTTTTTACCACCGACAACCACTAATCAACATCACCTTCAAAATGATAAATAGCAAGACAAACCATTTGATTTTCTGAACACCCTATGACTTAGAAAATCTTCTCAGTGATTTAATCTAAACATCAGCTAGAACAGGGTCAGATGATCCCTTGAATGATGGGGGATGTTACTTTATGAAAAACTCCACTACTGACATCTTCCTCTATTGTTAACCTGGTAGATCTTGTTCATGGATACCACAACCATTTATATCCTAATTCAACGAATCTGTCTCTACCAATAACAATTCAATTCTGATTCCAACCATCTCAGGTTTCATATTTGGAAGGTTATTCTCTTATGCATGCCTTCCCAATATAGTAGCCATATTTTTTCTATGGAAAATCATTCTTAACACATAAATATATTTGGAAAAGAAAAATGGTAGTATGTAAATAAAATATCATTTCAATCATACCATAACATAATTTATGGATATTAATTTAACAATATACTAACTCTAAAAGTTATATAAACTAACCTCTAATACCAACAATAAGGACCCAGCCTTAAAAAATTACATAATCATGAATTAAAAGGATAATTCAAATTGAGATTATTTTTAGGTTTATAGTTTTATTTAATAATGTCATAATATCTACTTAACAAATTGAATATTACATCTAGACACTTATACTCTGTTTCCACTTTATTCATGACATTAAAACTCTTTAAAAAAGTGTCATTCCTCGTTCCATGATTTTAGACAGCACGAATTTTTCTTGACCCTATCCTTGACACTATTACAATTTATTTCCTATGAAAAACATTTCAAAAAAAACATGGGATGATAATAAAAAGCTATGTAAGGGATACACAAAGAATTAAACTGTTAGTTATTCAAAACAACAAGTAAACAGCGAATACTTTATCATAAGTAATACTTTTAACCTTTATGAAGTAGTAAATACTATTCACTGCATAAGATATTATTTATACCCTTTTGTATCAAAAATATTACCATATAACCCATATAAAGAACACATAACATATAAAGATAACATGGGACGTATACATACTTAAATGGAATAACCATGCAGTCGACTTCCAAACATATCATTAAATGATACTTATATATTATTGTTATGTAATCTTAATCACTATAATTGATTACTGATCTCATAGACCAATCCGCCATTTTACAAAATTCTCCCCATATTGAAAAAATGAATAATAAATCACAGATTAAAAAACTAATTTATAACATTCATAAACTACATAAAGTTCACTAGTTCTATTGAATAAAGATTTTTTTATATAGTAAATGAATATGAAAAGTGTTTAATGTATAAATACTAATAACTCTTAGGTGGATGTCCAAGTAATTATTCATGAAAAACATGAATGTATTTATTACCACAAGAATTTTTTTTCTTATGACATATTTTTATTAATTGATTATACAAGATTTACGTAAATTAAAAAATTATAATGGAGTGATACTATAGGGATCTAGAGATGATTTAATTGATGAGTTATCAGCTCTAAAGATAACTGTTTATCCTACCAATCAAAAGTAAATATAACCTTCTCTTAGAAATAAATTTTACCATTACAGTTTTAAGTACAATACATAACAAGGATCATATAAAATTAAACCATATATATATTATCATTATTTTCAAATAGGTTGTTTTTATAATGCATACTTGGAACTGACTGATACAACCTATTTGAAAAAATATTTCTAATTAGATTCTTAATTTATAACTCCATTAATAAAGAACTATGGTAATATTTTATGTTTTTAGGAATCATGGATGAGACGACATTATGTTAATACAGAGAATCAAAAAAAGAATTATATAAAAATGTGTCTATGATCAAAGTACATGAAAAAAAACATTAAAAAATTTGAATTCAATTTTTTAGTCACATAAGCATGGCCTTTCACCCTTGTAATTTTATAACGCAAATGCAACTAATGTATGAGGAATTGGATTCCATAATTTTTCATCTCCTCAAAATTAATGAATTCAGAATAAACTTCTTATAACAATCATATTCAATCATGATGATGATGAAAATTTCTCCAAAAATATCACAAATTCTATTTTTCTTCATATAAAGCATGCGGTTTTTTTGACTATTATCGTTGGTAGATAATCCCACCCTTTATTTATTCTGCTTTACCAAATTTTTCCTCCCATGATGGTAATTATTCCACTTCTTTTGCTGATTTTCCATCAATACACACAATGTGGATAACTCATTTTCTATCTTTAATGTTCATGGCAGTATATCACTATATATAGAAATGGTATGAGAGAACAGTTCCCTGAAAAGACTCAAATTTAACCCATCAATGAATCTATAAATATCTTCTCCTATAATACATACCTAGATTTCATAATATCTATATAAACTTGTAATTTTATCCCCACACTCTACAATGTTTTGAGACTCCTTTTTTCAATGATTTTGGAACTACTATTCTATTTCTTATCGTTTCTCACGAGGAAATAATTTTTCATAGAATAACACACCAAATGTTATTTGTTTCAAAGGCATTATATCATCCTCTTATTTACTGTATTGAATTTGTAACCACCATGGATCCATATCTCCCTTAGGATGATGGATTGTTATGATGACTTCTTCCTATACATTACATCTAAAATTTAAAAATATATTCTCTCGGGATTTTACCGAGTATTAACTACTGAAGGATTAGTAGTCAAACTAAATGATAGTGGATTTTTATCATGATGTTCCGCAACATAGATACACCATGATATGGATAGGTAGTTATCTATGTGTGGGAAAGAATATTTTTCAATTATATTTTTTTCAAGGGGAAGATCACTTTATTGACTACAAAAATTGTCATTGTTTTCATTCCTCTCATTATTCACCATCATTATACAATAAAATATAAAAAAATTATATCTTGATATTTAATTATAAAATAATATTAATATTAGTTTTTATAGAGTGTTTTTTATAAATCATGATGAATTTTCATAATACTTATGATATCTTATTATGTTTCATTAGATAAGGCCCCCTTAGTTTATAGTAAACATTCTACGATTCTAATTGTATTATCATCTAATCTATAAACTAAGAGCCTAGAGTTATATTGCATTATTTTTAAATATGAAAATAGATAGTTGAAGATTGAAAAACATAGTATTCTTAGAATAATAGGTATATACATATATATATTATATTTCAAAACGTAATATAGATCATGGAAACATTGAGAGAAAATTATTTTCCCTTCCATCATATCACTGAATAATAAAAATAGTGATAATATATTATTCCTAGGTAAAGAAAAAATGATGAGTTTAGATCCTTATTATGTATTATCATACAATGAATACTTTTAAAAAATAATAATGAACTAAGTGATATGGTAGTAATAAACATACAACATAAATCCATAATAAAATATATCTGAGAGAGTATATATATATGAAATTACATACATACATGTATATCAATAATAATTGATATCATACTGATGTAATGGATAATATCCAATATTAATACATATTTCCAAGCACATGTATGAAAACATTATAATAATCTAGCGATAGATATAACCCAAAACCATAGTTATGTATCTTCATGAGATATGTCAATTCATTGAGGGGATATATAACCAAGGTTTGTGAACATTTTGAATGGATTAAAATATATTGGAAAAAAGGCTTAGATGATGAAGTTATTTTGGAAAAGATCATTTATATAGTTCCAAATGAAAGGAGATCAAATATAACAAAAGTTTATGAATCCATGATGATTAAAAATCTTACACATAATGATTTATTTAGAACACTGTTATAGTATAATGGTAGGATGAAAAGTGATGTTGAGAAAGCTATAAATTATAATGGTGGAGTTTCTTTTAGTTCTACATAAATTTTATGAATGCTTGAAATCCTAAAAAATAGTTGAATAGACAAAGAAAAAGTTTTTACTCAATAAAAGTAGAGTGATTTGGAACATTATGAGATTGATTTATCCAATATTAAATAATAATGAACTATATTGTTGGGAAAAAAATATTTTTAGTTTTGGTACAAGTAATGTAATATGTAAAAGACTAATAGGAAAGATTCTGATGTTACTTATTATCGATGTAGAAGAGAGGTACATATAAGACTTAACAATATAAAATTCAAAATGAATGATTGAAAAGAAATACATTATGATAGAAATCAGAAAAGATATTAAAATTTCAAATGGTATAATGTCTTGTAATCTAATAATTCATGGATTTATAGTGTTGTAGAATCTTATGATGAATCCTTAGACTATTAAAATTCTAGTCATAAAGAATAATGGTTTTTATTCTAGAATACATTATGAAACTCCATATATTATAGTTAAAGTACACACTTCTTATTCTTTTAGAAATTTCCCATTAAATGAAAATTTTCTAGATGAGAATAATTTTATATCATCAGAAGAAAAATCATTACTAACTATTGATAATAATAAATTACCATTATTTTAATAAGTCATAATATATTATAAATTTAAAGAAATTGAAAACAAAAAAGTCAATAAGAAACATGGACATGAAAAATTATAGAATTATTGTCTTGAATAAAGAAGTATCAAATCATTAAAAATATCATGATTAGAGTCATTTCAAATCTATTCTATATCTTATAACATTAAAATTCTAATTATTATAAGGATAATATTTCTAAGGAATTAGAAAACTCTATTTTGGGTCATAGTGTATTAAAGACAAAACAAAATTCCAAAACTAATGATTATAAATATGAGGATTCTATTGTAAATATTGTTTCTGAATTTTATTCTTAAAGATACTCATAATAAATTTTCTTCTGGAAAATAAATTTTAATATGATGTACCAATAAATCCATATTCATTTTTATTGTTCTGGATTTTTTTATTCTTATTCAATACTTGTTTTAATAAACATTTATTTTTGTTACTAAATGATCTACTTTTTGTAGTAATTATAAAAATATAGGTCATTGGAATAAAAACATACTTTAAATAAATCTCAATCATTAGGGTTCCACAAATCCAATTTTTTTTTAAAAATGTGGATTTTCAAATTTCTATATACAGACATTTTTTATACCAGGAATGTTTGGGTTCCAAACTCCTAATTGATTTATTTTCTGGAAAACAATTAATTTATGAATTATAAGAATATATTTTATATGGATATTGGATGTTACTAAACCATAACTTGAACTAATGTCCTATTCGAGAATATTGTCACAATTAATGTTTAATAATTAATATTTGGAGATCATGATCAAGGAGAGATTTTTTAAATGTGAAAACATGTTCTTCTTGAAAAAGAATTAATTTAAAATGTTTTATTTGGAAATGTTTATATGAATTTAATTTTAAGAATAAGTCAATTATATTATGAAGGTCACCTTGTTAATTTTAAGAATGATAAAAGTATAGTACACAATTCCAAGGAGGAACTAGTTATTTCTTCCCCTAAGAATGAGAATATGTAAACACATAACATAGAAGAACTTATGAGCTAAGACATACATTGTCTAGGTGAAATGGAATATAACTTATTGGTATGGGATATATGGTGATGGCACTTTATTCTTAGGAAATATATGTAAATTAACTATGAAAATACATGTTAAGTATCTAATGGAATAGAGATTTGATTCTTCAAAATTCTATAACCCTTGTCAATATGGAAAGAAACAAAAGTAAATATTTAAATCAATTTGCGACATCTCAACTTATGATGCTTTATATATAGTGAACATGGACTAATTTCATCCTACACAAACTGAAAGTATTTGGAAGAAATTACTATGTTGTTGTTTAAGTTGATGATTACACAGAATACATGTGGGTCTATTTTCTTAAACCGAAATATAAATCCTGGTGTAATTTTAAAACATTTGCATCAAATGTTAAAAATGAAATAAATAATCCCTTAATAACTATTTATAGTGATCACGGTGGTAAATTTGTAAATTCTAATCTTGAAACATTTTATAGTAATAAAGGTTTTACTCATAAAATTTCACCTCCAACAACTCCATAGCATAATGGTCTTATTGAAATAATAAATAATATTACTCAAGATGTAATAAGAATCATGTTTAGTGAATACTTAATTACTAATCTTTTTTTTTTCTAAACCAATTATTATTTTTATTATAGTATAAATAATGTTTTAATTCTTACATTTCTTAATTAAACGCCTTATATGTTTTGAATAAGAGGAAAACCAAAAGTTTCATACTTCAATGTATCTGTATGTAAATTATTTATTTTCAATACAAATGACAATTTACCAAAATTGGGATGCAAATCCAATCATGGTATATTATTAGGAAATTCCACACACTCTAAGTAATATATATTTTTCAATAAAAATTCTTGCAATGTTGAAGAAATAGTGTATATTAAATTTTCTGAAGATGATCCTTTAATTTTTAATCAATCCAAACCAATATATAATGATGTTTTTTCCAAAACAGATTATCAACCTATGATAGAATACTCTTATAATAATGACAATAGTAAATAAATTGATTCTAAAGTATTTGAATACATTAAAAAGATTTGAATTCATTAAAAATAATAACTCAACAATTAATATAAAGTAATAATTCAAATATAATTCTTGTTTAAACCATATCCTTAGATTAAGTTACACATTTTGAAAGCAGTAGTACATATATTTTTTAGTTTCAAATTTTAATTATTTTAAAATTTATATATATATATTTTACATACTCATAAATTTTTCATACACATATTATTCAAACAAAAAAAAATTTCATACTCAAAATTTTCAATCCCATATTTTTTTCATACTCAAATTTTTTTCTCATAAATCCTTCAAACACATATTTTTTTATTCCCTCAAATATTTCATACTCATGATTATCATACGAAATACATTATTTTCACGAAGAACATTCTATTGAAACTAATTAATTTTTCTTGAGACCCTAAATGATATGATTTCTTACCTAACATTTTGTAAATTCAATTCCATTTATTGGAATTTCATTTTAATTTGATATTTAATTAGACTCGGGAGGAATATGATAAATTTGTTTTTAATTTTTTTCATTTTAAAAAATAAAAACAACTTCATTTTCTTTTCAACCATCGAAACTTTTTACCAAATCCGAGTCGTTGAAGTTCAGTAGTCACATTTCTTACCTTTATAATGGGACCCCCTAACCTATCCCACATAATTTGTCTCATCTATGAACCAAATATTTCGTTCCCATAATGTATTGGAGTCTTAATGTATTCTCATTTATTTTAGTTTATCGTATTGACGATGGAAAAAACTGAAACATCTTACACAATGTATCTGAATGTGAAGGATATGATTACTCAAAAATATTTCACATCCATGAAATTTTTCATAGAAAAATTAGAAAGAAACGTGGTTTATTACATGTATGATAATTTGTTGAAAATAATTGTCATGTTTCATGGATTGGAATATATTTTCATAGAAAAATGAAACACTAATCCAGAACATATTCTCATTGATGAAGTTAGAATATTTTATAGTTATTTGAATAATAATAATGAATTAAAAGTATCCTTTCATGTGTTTGATAGATATATTTATATGTCTGTAGAACAAGCCGCAAATTTACTAAATGTACCATCGGAGGGTGATTCCTTTATCCCTTCTTGTAAGCTTTCAAAAGAAAAAAGATACCTTAAAAAAGAAAAGAGTCATGGAATCTCTTTTCGAGATTAATGAGAATAAAGGAAATATGCTCATCTAACATATGATAATAATTTAATAGCTCTTTGGATGTAAGGTTTTCTAATTTCTCAAAATGGGGATAAATAAACCCTAAAAATATCATATTTTTTCATCCTCGACTATTTTGTTCATATGAGGATGATAAATTTGAGGTGTTATATCTTCATAACCATCAAATAAATTTATGTCTGGTGATATTATGTCTCAATTTATTATGTTCCACATGATTCTAGCTATGTTTATCTCAAAATGTATGATGTTTTGTAATCTCATAATCATTTCAACACCATTTTATATAAATTTAACAATAATATATGATAATATAATAAAATGGTTGAGATTTCATTTTGATTCTGAATCATGTAAAATCTTGATAATTGGTGGAGCTGATGTTTCAGAATAAGTAGTTGTCAGAATTCTGGGTGTTCCCAAAACAAAATAATTACTGACTCTTTATGATAAACAAAAAAGACCATTATTTATTCTCCATTAAAAACAAATATGAAAAATAAATAAATTGAAGATATGTTTTTCAGGTAGAGGAAATGAAAAGAAAAAATTAAATAATGAGACCCTTAGTTCGGTCTTGACCCTAAAGAGGCCCTTTCTGAAACAATTTGTACTGAGTATTCCATCAAAGTAAAATAAAGTAAAATAAAGATATAAAAGTCATTAGAAAATATATTTAATATTGATAAGATGTTAAAATTTTCTATAAACTCACAAGATAGAATTGTTATCTAGTAATAAATTCATGAATATTTTGTTATAACCTCTGTCCAAGATAAGGTAAAGAATAAGAATAAATTTGGTGAAGAATTATTTCCTACAAATGATACACAAGAAAAATGTCATTCTGATATAATTCTTGTAAGATATTTAGAATATAATTCATGAAAATCCCCATCTCCATGATTGGAGTCTATATAGACACATTATCAGAGAACTCAAGATGATAAAATCATTCTCATTTTAGATAAAGAGGAAGAGACCAGGACTGATGCCCATCATAAACAAGGTTTAAAAGTGGATAATGTTGGAACTCAATATGGAGAGAATCATTATAGTTAAGCAGATACATAATCAAACAATACATTATCATTTTAGAGAAGTTAGTATATTATTAAAGATCTAAAGAGAATTTATAATACAATTCTATATATCATGAGGCTTGAAGGAAAAATTTATTTGGGTTTAGAAAACCAAAAATACGATCAGATTCAATCAAAATTCTTATCAAAAGACTCATCAGAATTGATTTTTATTTTAATTTGATTTAATAATGTGTTATAGAAAATAGAGAGGACTGTAATAAAGGGGTTAAATGGTTTAACAATTTGGATAAATGTTTTAAATTAAATAAATAGTCAATTAAAGCTATATGAAGTCCTATAAAAGAGGTCCCTATTGAATACAATTAATTCTCTAGTGATACTGCTCAAATGGTGAAATTTTTTTAAGCCCAGATGAATCCCAATTCAAATAATTCATGGAAAAAAAGTTGAATTTCATTCAATTAGATAATTAAAAGATTATGTGTTTCATGGATGATATAACTGTTTTCAAAAATCAAATTGTTTGGTTGAATGACATGTTTTATGTGCAAGAAAAGTCATGTAAATATTAGGAGAAAATGATTCAAGAACATTAAGAAAGGATTCATATTCTTAAAGAGAAATTTATCTCTATGGACGAATTGAATCGTAATTAGGATCATTTGTTTTTAAAAGAATAAGTGGCGATTTGAGACTCATTAGGAATCTCTTAGAAAGATCATGGATGATAGAAAGGAATTCAAAAAAATAATGACACTTGTATAAAACCTATTAATGAAGGATATAGAGAACCAGATGAAATGATTTATTTAAAACTCTTATTTTATTCATTTTTGAAACATCAATGAATGATTTTTTCCATCTACATACAATTGGGTTGACTGTTTTCCATGTTTTTTGATTAATTTCCTTTAACATATTCTGTATGATACATTTCTATATTGCTTTTTATGATTTGTTTCTATAAATATTTTTATGATATTATATAACATTCCAAATAACTTTTGGTAAAAAAAATGGGGAGGATGATATATATAGGGAGATATATTTTCATTAAATAATAGAATGTTATATAAAGGGGGAGAATTATTTAGTAGGGGTCAGAATTTCCTAAAAGAATGAGAATATGATCCATTGGGATTTTTTCATTTATAAGGGGAGTTAGTATTATTTAATATTACATTCAAACGAGTTTTAAAAAACTCAGGGGGAGATATGTATAAGTGATTAGTTATGAAAAAAAATTCCTTAAATTTTTTGGACATAAGTATTTAAAAATGATTTTATATTTATGTATAGTGGTTTCTTCATTCTAAAAAGGGGGATATTTTTAAGTAAAAAGTCCATGTTTGACTTTTCTATTCCTTTTGTTTTGAAAATGAAAAACCCTCCCTTGAATAACTAATTACTAACTCTTATAAATCCAAAGTATTTTATGAATTTTTTATAATAAATAATGAACCATTTTATCTTTAAGTTCGTTTTTTGAGAATTAATTATTTCTTTATCATTGTGATTTTAATAGGTTCTTATGATAATAATCATACTCATACGAATTATAGTAATGATTCTGTCACAACCCGTCCTCAGGGAACATGTCATGACTACCCCAAGCCCACCTTCCATTGGCCAGGGTATGGCGACTAGCACCAAAGGCGTAAATCCCTATACTGGGAAGGCATTCCCTTTAGAAAAGTAACAAACACAACATAGTATGCAACTGACGTATGCACTAAGAAATACTGTATACAAAAGTAAATCTTGAAAGGACAATGGCCTTGAAATAGAAGCCCAACAGTATGTATAGTACAATTGAAAAGCTAGTACAATTGAAGTAAAGTAAAACAGCAACCACCGAATCATCCTCCGGGAATCCCACCTGAAAGGTGGGTACAGATGGACTCCTCAGCATCCCTGGTCGGTCCGTCTGTTCTGTGTATGTCTCGCCATGTGGTCCACCTCTAGGTATCGTCCTGCTCCACAAGTCTCCTCCTCGATTAGTGATGTTTATTTTCTGCATCCAACAAAACATAGTGCGGGAATAGCCTATCCATCGGTGAGTATACGATATTCATTAAGAACCCCAAGACCCCCGAAGGTCTCAAGAATCCATGAAGGATAAGCCACAGATGAAAAATACAATCATGAAGTATCAACCAACTCTAGTTAGGTATATTCCCATACATATACTTAAGTCATAAATCTTAGTTCAGATCCAACTCTCGAGCCCAAGAACAACCTAGTCCACACAGGAAAGAAGTCAATCACGTCAAGGATAATGATTGAAAGTCAAGACTCATCTCACACAGGTATATATCATTCATAGAGCGATAAAAATGATAAGATGTAGTCACTGATTCATCTAAGCTTTCAGAAACATGTAGGATACTAGATCAGCTAAGTTGTCAGACCCACGTTGGATACTAGACCAGCTACTCTGTCGGACCCACTTAGGATACAATTAGAGAAGTCAAACCATCATACCTACTTTGGATACAAGTATATTAGTCATCGATGTCGAACCCACAGAGGATTCCAGTAAATTTGTCGTCACTGCCGAACCCACGGAGGATTCCAAAACAGTAGTCGTTGCTATCGAACCCACGAAGGATTCAGTCCAATATCGTTGCTATCGAATACACGGAGGATTTAGTCCAGTCTCCTTGCTGTCGAACCCATAGAGGATTCAGTCCAGTCTTCTTGCTGTCGAACCCATGGAGGATTCAGTCCAGTCTCCATGTTGTCGATCACATGGAGGATTCCCTTAAAGTTTTCATCGCAATCACAGCTAGCTCTAGGGTTCCCACACACTACATGATCGAATCTGGGAGGGTACACTCCTCAAGCAAAGGGGTTGATACATCAACTATAACAAAGTCCTGAGTTGATGTATCATGAAGTTCCGTCTCATGATAAGGAACTGAAAGCGACAGACGGCGCATCTCTCGGACGCCCGGTCTGAGAGTTATTATCTTTTCTATTCCAGGGGCCCGGTTGAATTTCAGGTACAATCCAACCCGGTCATACTCCAATATCATATTAATACCATGTGGATTATACCAAAAAGTTCTTCTTGTCAAAAGTAAACCAATGTAGTTGACGACACGTCAATCAGACATCCGGTCCTTAAGATATAATCATTTCTGCTCCTCGGGCCCAGTTGGTTTCGATTTCGAACCAACACAGCCATACCCAAACATTGCCAAAATCTTGAGTGTAACATACTTAAACAACTCTCTCGATCCAAGGAATCCAACACAACTGATGGTGCATCGATCGTAGGCATGTAGCTCATGTTATGGGAGAAATACTAAAATTGGTCTGAAGTGGGAGTTTTGGGTCCGGCCAGACCCAGCCAAACCCACCCTAGGTCGTCACGAACCAGGTCGACCTGACCTGAGTCTGAGTCTGGCCCAGTAGGGCGTGGCTTGGCTCAGAGTCTGCGGCCTGACCTAGGGTGTCGGCCTAGCCCGAGCGGTGGCCCGGCTCGCGTGGCGAGGTGTCCCGTCCCGCGTGGTGCAGTGGCCCGGCCTGCGTGGCGCAGTGGCCCAGCCCGCGTAGCGCGTGGCCCAGCCCGCGGGCCATGGTGGCCCAGACCGCATGGCCCGGTGGTCCTGCTCACGTCGCTTAGTGGAACAGCCCACGTGGTGAGGTTGCCCGGCCCACGTGGCCTGGTGGCCCGTCCCGCGTGACCCGGTGGCCCAGCCCACGTGGCACGGTGGTCCCTCCCGCATGTCCAGGGACAAAGTAGCCCGCCTGGTCAGGGTGACCAGGCGGCGGCGGGACCCACCCTAGGCAAAAAAGGGGCGGTTTTGCGCCACCCGTCTCGTTGTAATAAAACCGGCGGTTGTCAGTTCCTCTCCACAGAACCCGGCTGGGATCCGCCCTGGCGTGCACTAGTGGCTGGCTCAATCGGCTGTCGTACCCTGTCCACCGCAGCCGTTGGATGCAGGACATTTCCGGCCCAGTGCGATAGTGACGCGCCTCCATGGCTCCTTCTTCGTGGCTGGCTCGTTGCCAGTCACCATTGTCTGTTCCCGTCGTCAACCACAAAAACATCAAATGGGGAAGATTCGGTCGTGTTGGTGCGGTCTGAATTCCCCCATGTTACGGTTATACAAATTTGTTGTCAAACAATAATTTCAATGACATAAAACAGGTACAGAAAAGATTTAATCCCCTACCTCGCTCGTCATTCGTAGCTGGAGTCACGGGGAGGCGGCGTCAACTCGTTGACGTCAGTGAAGAAGGAGCCAAGGATGGCGCGTTGTCGTCATACCTTGCGGGCGGCTCCTTCTCCCTTGGCTTGGTCAAAGATCGAATAATATGTTCATTGTCCATCGAATGTTCTTCGTTGGAAGGATGAAGCAATCTTTCTATTTCTCCCCAAAGTTCTCCCAACACAACAAGGGCCAAAATAAAATAATATCCTAAGCTATTATTTTATTCTCCCATGATTTTCAAAATTCAAACACTTAAATTAATTAATTATTTGTGGATTTAAATTAATTATTTAATGTTATTGTCATAATAAAGACAACAAGTGGGAGTTGGAGTGTTGACATTAAAGGAGGGGAGTTGTAAAAATTAAATAAGGGGAGTTTAAGGGAGTTGAGGGAGGTGAGAGGGTTTAGGTTCATGTGGGCCCCACACCACTAAATCCTAACAAGGGAGGTTATGTGGGGGTGGGCCCCACCCCTAACTTCTTCTTGGATGAAACAACCAACTATTAATATAAAAATGTGTATCACCACAATTTTATTTAATTTAAGATAAATCACCAAATGTTAACTTCAACTTGCATAAAACACAACTGGGGTAAAGGTCCCCTTTGGCAAATACCGGCGATGAAATTTCATTGGTGTCCGCAGATTTCCATTCCAAGCACCAGCTCAAAACATAGAAAAACCCGCTCATATGTTTACTAAACATACATGATCAAATCTTCAAAAATTGATTCCGGGCACACTGTGCATCGGAATTAGTCTCCGTCAAAAACTGCGGACTCATAAAATTCCAAATATTTAAGAAAAAAAATTTCCCTGAAATTTCCAGGTCTTTATAGATTATTTCCATGATTATTGTAATAATGCTAAATATAATTTATATAGTACACAATGAATATGATTAATATCAAACACATTCACCATTTTTTTATTGACATTGTTTTTGTAATGACATAAATCAAACTAATTATCATAATATAAATTATAAAACTCATTGTTATCATACTCAGAAAACTATATTATAAAGAAATGATTTAAATTATATTATAATGATGTTGTTTATTATATGGTAATAAAAAATGATGTTTATTTTTTTATTAAAATATGACTGTTATAGTGAAAGGTGTCCTGGTCCCTCCAAAATTTCAGAAGATATTACAACTATTTGAGACCAATATAGATATTGGGAAGAAGGCCTATAAATACTACCCCATATGAAAAAGCACATAACAAGAAATTTAAGACACTGCATGAGATCTCTTCTAAATATTTTAAGTGTGAAAACACTGCATTTTAGAAGTGGTGGAAAACATGTTCTACATACTTATAAATCTCACGAATTTTGTTTTTCTTTGTGCAATGTCGATCGTTGAGATTCTGATTGAGGGATTTACTGGATAAGATTATCGAGGTTCTCATAGTTTTTTGATCAAGGGTATTTGAGACCAGTAAGATAGAGGTGTTGGTCAACCTCTTGATCAAGGGCTATCGGGGATAGGTAGACAAATTGAAGCTAAAAATCATATTAATGGATTACCTTGGTGTGGGTAAGACATTTTTTCAGGAAACATTTAAATCAATGGACCCTTATCCTAGATTATTGGATACCTTTATCTTTAGTTTAATATGATTGTATTCATATACTTTTATTTCATTTCCACTTCTACTATAATAGAAATATAATTTTTTTTATATTCATTTTTCTATTTAGTATATTATTTATCTTAATAGATATGATTACGATACTTTTATATTACATTGTGAATATTATTTCAATGATTATGATGAAATTGTTTACCATACGCGATTCTCTATTCTTTAAGATAGACTCGTTATTTGGATTCACTCTAATTATTATAACCACTGTGATTATGATGCTTTCTATAGTTACTATGAACACAATTTAATTCTTAATACTCCTTGTGGAATATATATTGGAATCAACCTAATTCAATATATTCTTAATTGGAACCGGGTTCTAGTCTGTATTTTAATTATTAGATACTTTTCCAATTCATTTATTTTAAATTATTTTAAACATAATCCTTTTAGGTTAAAAATTAAATGTTTCCAAATATACAATTCACTATAAACTTGCATTCTTCTATCTATATATACATTTCTATCCAAAAATTTATATTACATCCATGTCTATGTAATTATGATACTCACTTATTCCTTTGAAATGGAAAATTATTTTAGTGGTGATATGTGTTTCTTAAATGGGACAAACTCTTGAGTTACCTATAAGGACTCCTCTAAATTTTGATTTTAATATATGTTCATGATTACATATGATTGATATAGGTTCACTTTAATCATTATGGTTTCATTGATATAATGTTGGTAAAGACACTCAAGGAGTATATCATCTCTTATTACCCATCAATGAAATGACATAGAAAAAAGATCAATTGTGATCTGGATTAAATCATTTATACCCAGATAATTTTGTAATAAAATAAAAAATTACATTATATCATTGTCCCACCTCCGTATAGGTATATTCATAGATTGTATGAATCCCTTATGATGTTATCTTTTATCATTTACTAATTAGTATTCTAAGGATATGGATACATAGTCTATAGTATCTCATTGGATACCGCCCAACTAGAAATGTTTTCTTCAATACATATATATATTTTTTCTACATGAGTGTATAGAGAAACTGGATCTATTTGAATCATCTGGAGGTTTCTCTTCAACTTTGGTATGGATCGAACATATAGATTGTTTCTAAACATAATCACTTCATAAATATTGGCGGATTCTATAAATTTTCCATCATTTACTTCGTTAATCATACATAGTATGTTCTTATTCGTATTGTGGGAGTTATATATAATGTGTTGTTGGTGTGGTTTAGTAATAAAATGGAAAATAAATGATGCATTCCCTGACTAAAATGCACCATATACATCTTTACTATAACCATGTATATAGAATACTTTCTAATCATCAGTATTTTCATAAATCAATGGCCCCTCTTCTTTAATGAATGTTCTACATTTTTTCTTTATCATAGTGGATGTGTATTGAGAAATCATAATCCTTGTGTACTACTAATCAACATCATTTCATTATGTTGAGCACCATCTAGTAAAATATATATAAAAATTTCTTGTGTTTTGTATATATATATCCTCTTTCACCATAGATGTGGTGTATCTATATTTTCAATGAAAATATTATATCTTCAAACTCATGATAATGGGTTAGAGAGTTCTGTTTCTGAATTTTTAATTTTCATAACATATAGGAAATCTCCTTATCCTTTTTAATAATTACACAACCACATAATTTCATTGATTTATCACTATATATTGAAAATATTACCATAATTTTTTTAGAGATAATTCTTGTACATTAAAAAGTCCACTTCTAATATCTTTGAAAACATTCCTCACATTCCATTGACTAATATAATTTGACACCTTTATTTGTTAATGTGGTTATCAAGTTGGATAGCTAGGTGAAATCATGATTTATATGTTGTATGTAATTTGATAAACATTGTAAAATTTGGATTTAGTTTATGCTGTCAATTACAAGAAATTAATTGACCTTCTTTTTTCAAATAACTGTTAACAGACATTAAATACATGGACATAACAATGTCCTGAAAAAAAAACATCATTGAGCCAACATGTTCACTAAATATATTTCCCATGTAATTAGTTTTACAATGGTTTTCTAAAATTATTTGCAGAGGACTCTAATGCTTCTCATACCTATTGGATTGTATAAAAATATCATAAATGAATAGAACTAAAATGTTATTAGCATAATATTTGAATAATATATATATTATACCAATATAGTGATTAGGTAATTTAGTCAATCCCAAATTATTTATTAGAAACTCAAAATATACATACCTAGTGTAAAAAATGTTCTTTGATATATCATTCTTCATCGTACATATATAATTATTAATAGAGAAAATATCAAACTCTGAAAATAAATAGTTATATATTTGAAAAAATAATTCATCAATTATTTTTAATGATACTTATTTATTATTGTAATGTAATCTTAATCACTATAATTGATGACTGATCTCATAGACCCTTCCTTATTTTTAAAAAAATCTCCCCATATTGAAAAATGGATAATAAATCCCAGATGAAAAAACTAATTTATAACATTCATAAAATACATAAAGTTCACCAGTTCTATAAAATGATGATTTTTTTATATAGGTCATGAATCTGAAAAGAGTTCAATCTATAAATAATAATAACTCTTAGGTGGATGGCCAAGTAATTCTTCACTAAAAACATGAATTAATTTTTACCACAAGGAATTGTTTTTCATATGACATATTTCTGATTAATTGATTATACATGATTTGACTTTATTCAAAAAAATTATAACGGAGTGATACTATGGGGGTCTAGAGATGATTTAAATGATGAATTATCACCTCTAAAGATAAAATTGTATCCTACCAATCAAAAATAAATATAACCTTCTCTTAGAAATTAATTTTACCATTACAAATTTATATACAATACATAACAAGGATCATATAATATTATACCATATATATAATATCCTTGTTTTCAAATAGGTTATTTTTATAATGCATACTTGGAACTGGCTGATACAACCTATTTGGAAAAAAATTTCTACTTAGATTACTAATTTATATCTCCATTAATAAAGTTCTATGGTAATATTTTATGTTTTTAGGAATCATGGAAGATACAAAATTATGTGAATTTAGATAATCAAATAAATAATTAGATAAATATGTTTCCATGATCAAGGTACATGAACCAAATCATTAAGAAATTTGAATTAAATTTTGTTAGTCACATAATCTTTGCCTTTCTACCTTGGTGTTTTGTAACTCAAATGCAACTAATGTATGTGTAATTGCATTCCATAATTTTCCCTCTCCACAAAATTAATGAATTGAGAATCATCTTCTTATAAATTTCATATTAAATCATGCTGCTTATGGATATTTCTCCACAATTATCACAAATTCTATTTTTCTTCATATAAACCCTGCAGTTTTTCTGACAATTATCTTATGCAGATAATCCCACCCTTCCTTTATTCTGATTTACCAAATTATTCCTCCCATGATTGTAATTATTCCTCATCTTCTGATAATTTTCCATGAATACACACAATGTGGATACCTCATTTTCTATCTTTGTAGTTCTTAAGAATATATCACTATATAATGAAACGGTATGAGAGAACATTTCCCGGCAAACAATCAAATTTAACCCATCAATGAATATATAAATATTTTCTACTAGTATACATACATAGGTTTAATAATATCTATATAACCTTGTAATTTTATCCTCACACACTAAAACGTTTTGAGACTCTTTTGTTTAATGATTTAGGAACTACCTTTCTATTTCTTATCTGTTCAACGAGGAAATAATTTTTCATAGAATAACACCACAAATTTTATTTTTCCAAAGGCATTATATCATCCTCTTATTTACTATATTGAATTAGTAACCATCAAGGATCCATCTCTCCCTTAGGATGATGGATTGTTATGAAGAATATTTTTATACATTACATCCCAAATTAAAAAATATATTCTCTTGGTATTTCACCCAGAATTAACTACCAAGGTTTTAGTATTCAAACTAAATGATAGTGGATTTTTCTCATGATGTTCCCCAACATAGTTACACCATTTTATGGATAGGTTGTTATCTCCAAGCGGGAAATAATATTTTTCAATTATAATTTTTTTCAGGTGGAAGATATCTACATTGACTCCAAAAATTGACATGGTTTTCATTCCTCTCATTATTCACCATCATTATACAATATAATCGACAAAAATTAAATCTTTATATTTTATTATAAAATAATATTAATATTAGTTTTTATAGAGTGTTTCCTAGAAAGCAAGGTGAATTTTCATTGTACGTATGATATCTTATTAGGTTCCATTAGATATAGGCCCCTTAGTTTTTATTAAACATTATATGATTCTAATTTTATTGTCATGGACTCTAGAAACTTAGAGCCTATAGTTATATTGCATTATTTTTAAATAAAAAATAGATAATTTAAGATTTAAAAACATAGTATTGTTAGAATAATAGGTATATACATATATTTATTATATTACAAAATGTAATATAGATCATGGAAACATTGAGAGAACATTATTTTCACTTCCATCATATCACTGAATAATAAAAATAGTTAACATATAGGCTTCCAAGGTATAGAAAAAATTTGTGAGTTTAGATCCTCAGTATAGAGTAGCAAACAATGACGACTTTTAAAAAATAAGAACGACCTGATTGATATGGTAGTAATAAACATTCAAAATAAATCCATAATAAACTACATGTGAGAGAGCATATATATATATGTGAAACTAAATACATACATGTATATCACTAATAACTGATATAATACTGATGGAATGGATAATGTTCAATATTAAAACATGTTTCCAAGAACATGTATGAAAACATTATGCTAATATAGTGATAGATATACCCCAAATCCATAGTTATGTATCTTCATGAGATATTTCAATTCATTTAGGGGATATATAATTACAGTCCACACTTTTCATTGGATTTTGTTCACCGCACTCACCATATGAGTCAATAAAAAATCTCGTACAATTTCCTATAGAACCTCTAGTAGAATATAAAACTAGATATCTATATAATATAAATTATGCAAAAAAATATAAACTAATTCAATAGAATAATGTGAATTCATTGGGGTGTATCCCTCATGAATGTTTCAAGATGCACGGTATCATCAATGCAATAATAGGAACACTTATCCATGAAATATTGTTACTAGGGTACATTAAATGTGATGGGTTATCTATGAAGGATGTTAGTTTGGTTCATCATTTTTCATTTGTTGGAGAACAAGTTACTAGTTAGAAATATGATTCCTCATGTTTTATATATATCATTTGAATATTCCAATTCATAACCCCATAGAGTGTTTTACTAGTTCTGTAGAATTATTCCAACTTGTTGTGTATTAGAGTGATAAATGTGTTAATGCTCAACCAAGTATTTTAATAATTATTAACCATAGATTCTTATATTTATATGTGCATCCAAATTCTAGTACCTGAATAGGTTTGTTTCCTTTCAAGGAAAAATATACACTTTTACTTTTTCAAAACATGGATGATTTTTAAAGTGTCTAAAAGATTGATTTTTACAATGGTTTTTGTTATTCAATAATATAATGAATATGTGGATGATATAAAAATATTGGCATTAAATACATTAAATTTACTATATAAAATCGTAAAATTTACCCCTTTGTAATTTCTACAGCACACAAAAGGAAATATATGGTGAATGTAATATGAGTACCAAAGAATGAAAATTGTGATTAAAAACCTCACTTTTGGATTATGAGGAAATTTAATCAAAACCTATAGAGCAAGAGGGATTAAAATTGATATTAAATTCAATAATTAGTTTAATTTCATGATATAACATCATAAATTGTATATATATATATATATACATTTATAATAGAAATTATGTGCATAATAAAAAAGATGTATCAATGGGAGGAATTTGATACAAAAAAACATTAGCATTGTATTCTGACATCCACGATCACACATTATCAATCTCTATCACAAACATTAATATATTCAACACATAATTTTGATACTTAATCATATCTATTATGAATTGTACTCTTCATATATATTCATTATCTATATGAATTATAAATAGTTTCCTTTCTTCCGACATCATCCGTTTATTGTTTTTTCATTTGAATTAGTTTCATAAAATTCATGTTTTCATTTATTATTCTCCCTAATTAATCCTTACAAGAAAATATAAGGTACTATAATAGATAAATTTTATTGATTTATTATTTCATTATCACATTCTTTATGTTATTTAGTTGTGTTGCATTAATTTGGAATAAATGTAATTTATTTTGGGATGTATAGAAATTAAAGATGAAATTTCAATAATAATTTGAAGGAAAAACATAAATATTACTTATCAATTCATGACTATTATTTTAAAATTATGTTTTAATTAAATAAAAATGTAAATTATTATAGTATGACATTATGTATGTCTATGAAAATGTTTATTTAGGTGGTTAAACTGACCAAAACATGGATATAATATAATTATTTAGGAATTATAATTTTGAAAGTGGATTAATTTGTAATAATGAAATTATTATAGGATATATATAATATTATATTTATACATCAATATTTATGATTAAAATTAAGTTATGGATTACTTTGTAAGAATGAAACGACTTGAAAAAAGGGATACGTTACTCCATGTAGGTGGTTATCTACAGAACCCATGATTTACATTTTCATTTCATTATGAAATAGTGGGAGATAAGGTATATAATAGTATTATATTTTCTTAATAATATTTATATTATATATATCATATTTATTCATGAATAGAATAAAATAAAATCAAACATTAATGATTGTTTTGAAAAATGGAAGACATCTCTTCATGGAGGCAGAAGTCTGCCCACATGGATTAATAACAGTTTTGTTATCCTTAATAGATTAATAGTGATAAGTAATGGATGTTACATTCATATAATAACATCTCAGAATAAAATATTATTTGATTTAATTATATTATTATAAATAAATGTTAATTTAAATAGTTAGATTAAGGTAAAGATATTACAAAGAAGGTATTTCTTATTTTAGATATATGGACTTCTCTTGGATATCTAATAGTATGTGATGGACTTAGCCTAACTTATAGATGTCAGGGAATTAAGGAAAATAAAATTAATTCTACTATATGTATTTCAAGAGGTTCATTTAATGAAATTTAAATGGTATGTGCATCCTGGATGGGGTGGAAGAAATCCTCTTTTACAACTGATGAAAATGGAACTTGTGAGAACACCCTTTTACCTTCAATGAAATCATTACACTATTACATTATAAATTAAAATAATATATTTTAATATTTTATTTTGGGAAGATATTTGGTTGATAAATATGAAAACATGACATTCCACATGTGTTTTATATATGTTTCTATTCTATTATAATATGTTTTTACATTGTTATTTTTCTTACCTTAGTATATATTTTTAAGTAAGAAATTTTTATTTTATTTAGAAATATAAGGTGAAACATAAAGTCAAATTCATTATTTAATGGACCTAATTTTAGAGTATTTTTAATTAAATTCAATTTAGTATTATTAAAATATTATCATTTTACATAGAAACACATAATATATAGAAAAATAGTTTTGTCTCAGAAATGATTCATTCACAATTAAGTCTTCTAAATAATATTCAGTATTGATTACTATGTTAATGAGTTGTAATATCATTATATATTTTTTTCAAATTATATTATAGATATTACAAAAAATTAATTTATTTATTTTATTATATATAAGTAACCCAATGTTAAAACAACCATTTTTAAGGAATATAGTTTAATTATTAACATAGTTAATAATATAAATACTTGAAATTTTATTTCAATGCCTAAAAATAAAGGGTAAAATTAAGATAAATAAGAAATAATGATTCTATATTTTAAATTCATTTAACAATATTAAATTTATAATATTGATAAATTAATTTTTATGTAGTAAATATATAATGCATTAAATTTGTTTTGTGGAAAATATTACTTAAGCTTTAAAATATCAGATACATGCTTTTAAATTAATCTGAATGATTTAAAATGCATAATGTTATATAAAATACTATATTTTATAAATATAATGTTTAGGTTAGTTTTAGTTGATGGTTACATCCAAGTGAAATCAATAAAGGTACCAATTTAAAAAATGTATTTTGACTTTTAATCTTAAAATTAAATCATTTTTCAAAAATCAAAATATTTAATCTTAATAAAATACCTTTATGATGAATTTAGAACTGAACGTTTTTTAAATAAAATTATAATATTATGAAATTATGACTTTATATATATTCATTATTAAAGACAATTTGGTTTTTGTGTTGTTTGATAGGTCAGGATATAGTGTTTACATGCTATAGTAGGGTCTTACATAATAAAATACAATATCAAAGAGGATAATGGGAGTATGATTAAAAATAGGTTAGTTTAATGTTATCAAATAATTACCTTTTACCATTCTTATATGAAGTTAATTATCTATATCCTAAAATATTTTAGGGTATTACCATAAACAGAAATGTAAATTGTTACATTGGTTATCGTAACATTATAAATAAAAATTTGACATAAAATAGTTTTTGATATACTGGAAAAAAATAATCTATGTAGTTACATAATTTCTTGATAAATGTTCAGGGGAAAAGGATTCTATGAATAATTATAATTCTATTAGAAGGACTTTTAGAAAAGAAATTATGGTTGAAATTATAACATTCGATGTTATGAATTTATGAAGTTTGAATGTCTTAAAAGATTTGAATAAATTACAATATGATTCCCAAGTCTGAATATTATTGGATCATTCTTACATTAAATATATTTACAATAAAGGATCCAATGGTTGGATTTTATCTTACAATTACATATATATGTGACAAATATCAAATTTGATTGTATAAATTAACAATTAGACACTTGTGTAGTAAACATAATTATACTATTGTGGGTTTTTCATATATGAAATGATCAAATAGTTCTTATGTTTTATTTAAAAAAAATATTAAATAAGTTAATGGATATAAAAATTATTATAATAAAAAATTTAATATTGTACTTTATCAGTCATTAATGTTTTCTATATAGATGAAAATATGGAAATAAATTTCATGAATTATAATGATTAATGACCTCTCAAATTTTGACAATGAGTTTATCCCTATATAAATGTATTCATTGAGTATTATAGTTTATGATGAAGTGTTAAGGATTGTGAGATTAGTATTCTTATATAGAGATACTGAATATACTATTGTGGAAAAAATAAAGAATATGATTCTTTATGTGTGGTGGATAAACCTATATGTATACCAAATTATGTATAATATACAATTATTTGGTATAAAATAGTTTAGTGGATCAGATTTATGTCACCCCTACCTGTGGTGGGTGAGATACCTATCTTGAGAAGAATCATACTTTGATACCCTACAAAAGGAAGTCCACGTGTTGTCTTAGATAATCGTTTGAGGGTTGGTATGTTTCTGATCAACTCTCTGATTCGAACTTTACCAAGATGGTATTTTACCTCTCATATGACTCGTACGAAATTAGGGCCCTCAATTTGATATAATATAGAGTATATAAACACACCATGAAAGTATATATGATGTTTTTTTCACATTGAATGAGTGATATGTGTTGTGATCATATATAAATATTAATGATATGTGATGTATGAATCTCCCAAGTTAGTCTATACTCGGATAATAGAAAACATTTTATTTTTTTATGTGGGATTGCATACATCACGTCTCATGGTCAGTTAATGTCATTGATAATGGGAATGTATGTTAATTCCTATTTTCATATGATACAGACTGGTGGATATATGTTTGGAGATATATATGTTTGGTGGAGATCATGCTTGATATAATTATATAATGAGTATAATTTATTTTTTCCTAGTGGACAATTTTTTATGAAATTTATGTATATACATATTAATTATTATTGTCAACTCTATAGAGGAACGTGGATAACAAATTGTGTTTGGATGAATGGGGATTGGGTTTAACCAAGAGTAATACTATTAAAATATATTTATAGATAATCTATAAGTGTTTTGGATGGGTATTCAGAAGGAAATACATATGATGAAATAAAATGAAAAGTTAATAATATCTATCAAATTGTTTTTATATGATATATAAAAGGATTTTTGGGTATGATTTCTTAATTTATTGAATTTAAAAAAATATAAGTTGAAATGATGCATTTTTTATATGAAATTTATTCAAGTGGGTGATGAATGGAGATTGTGTGTGATAAATTATTTTGTATATGATATAAAATGATATATTATATGAATCTTTGATATGTACAATTTAAATATTATTTTCATTATATTTATTCAATTACTGAAAATAGTATTAAATTAGATTTCATGAATTCTATCTCTATAAGAATGATATTCTTTCTAAGTTATCATTGAGGGTCCTAATTATAAGATGTAATAGATTATGTGTTCACCAATATGGAGTTTATACATGAGTTGATCTAATCAACATTTAATCATGGGTAATAAATTAATGACTAACGGAAATATCCTCAGTATCATACTTGAGGTTTTTAAATAATGAATCCATAAGATGGTTGTATGTTCTTTCTTCTTGATGTGTAGCTGAAACTCCAAAAGGCCGAAAACACTACTCATTTAATTTTCATCTGTTATGAGTTTCTAGTAAAATATAGAGTGAATTATGATTCCTTAAATATAAATAATGTTATTTTAGGCCTATCGATACCGATAGTGTTGGCAGGCCATTTTGAACCCTTCATAGATCTTCTTCAAGAAATTCAAAACATGATTAACAAATTTTTATTTATCGTATGTGTAAGTTGAGCCATTTATGTAGGTCATTTATTTCTTGTTTCCATGAATTTCTATTTTCTATTGATGGATAACTTTATTTTTTGGGTTTCCAATTATTATGAATCGACAAGTGTTTACCTACCCCAAATTAATCCCAAAAATTTCAACCTTTAAAAATACATCATTCCCCGAAAAAATCACAATAAACCTACAAATAATGTTATTATAGTACAATAATACAACATCAAAAACATATATGACATTAATCATACTAAACAATAACATTGAATGTAATACATTACAATAAATTTTTTACAATAGTAATAACGAGAAATAAACTACAACAATTTAAAATTACATTAGTTCAGTTATCCCATCCCCTTTTCAATATATCATTAAACATTCTACGAAAATAATCATTCATAAATCCATAAACTCTAACTATTGCGCCATATATTTCTATTCAATATAATTTCTATATACCTCAATCCTTATAATATAGTGATAATTATCAACACTAACTTTAATAGTAAAAAAATTTAATAAATAAAATTGTGTATAACATCATTTAAGGGTACCTATAAAAGTTAAAAATTTATCATCTATTTTCCTTATAATTGGCCTTTTTATCACATCCATATTCTTATAATAAAAACAATATAATTTTACACAGTATAAGTACCACCATTATTTTCTTTTCATAAGTTATTTATTTTATATAGATTTTATTCATCTACCCAAAAATATTTCATTAAATACATACATATACATATATATCAATAATTATCTTTTGATTTATAAAAACTAGTCATCAAAATATGAACTAAACTATAAAAGTCACAATTGAAAGAAGAAAAATGATGATTTACTCCTCTAAGTCATCAAATATTAATAATTTCATCATCTATCCTTTTAAAACCACCACTAAAAATACTAATCTCATTCATCCAAGATTCTATATAATTAATCTTATAAATATATCAATTGAATTTTTTCAACAAACCTTTGGGATATCCTTGAAATTTTTTACAGTCAACCCAAATATCCAATGTGAAGATATGAGATCTAAAAAATAATGAAATCATATTTTTCTCAGTATATATATATATATATCCCCATGTACACCTATGTGGATACCCTGATTAATTTATTTTTATTGTTCGAGGGAAATTCCAAAAAATTATTAATAAAATATATTCACCTCAATATAATCTATAAGAGGATTTTATTTAAATTTTAAATGTATAACCTAAATCATTTTAACGACCCAAGATTGAAATATATTAATATTAAATCTTTTTATATGAATACTCATTTCATTCTACAAATTTAATCCCGAGGACAATAATAGTTCAGTGCCTTTGAAAACATGGAATACATCCTTCTAACATGAGAAAGATATTCCACATCATCCATACTATATCACCCTTCAGTACTCATACAAAATGATATCTTAATCACCTGAGGAATGAAAACATAATAAAGGGTTAGATCGGATTCTTAGTAAGGGTAAATAAAAAAACAAGAATAGAAGAATGTAAAAACATGAACTTAGCTTTTGAAAATCATACAATGTATAACATATATTAGAATTATGAGTCATGGAATAAGTCTTGGAAATTCATAATTCATAAATCATAAGGGAACATGACCCATGGGGAATATCATTTTCATTAAATATAAGCTTCTGGGAAACACATAATCATATAAAATAATTTCCATATTAACCAATTCTCAATGCCAAGACCATATTTGGGGAAAAAGTCCATTAATGAACTGATTTCAATCCACATTCCAACCCTGTATTACTGAAACAGATTTACATTCTAATAAATCCATGTCCATCATTGAATATATAAATCATTACCTAATTCTTTTGAGGGAGATATATGTCCCACCCATCTTATAATGAATTAATTCTAATGTGTTCCACAGAAACATAAATCATTCAGCAGAGCATAACACAAGGAATAAAATGTGTTTATTAAACATCATTCAATCATAACATAATCCATATAAAATAACATTCCATTATTATCCAAAAAAATCATAATAATAATACGGATAGAGACGTAACCCTATTTAAATAGATTCATCATGGATAGTAAATAATTTTGATAAAACACTTTAAATTAATTCTTAAAGAAAATTTAATTTCTTCTTCATACCCAATTTTTTCTCCAAATTCCATTGAATTTTAAATGAAAATGTTTTATTTGAAAATAAAAACTAAATATTATAAATGAACCTTCATAAAAATATGGTTTTATGATGACATAAAAATTTGATCATGCCTTATAAGTTAAAACATTCTCCTCATACTTTTACTGGAAAATTTATAAAGTGCCTCGTATCGAAAAAATATTCCATTCATTCAATTAAATATAAATTTAAAAAAGTTAAAATAATCATTAAAAATTTATAAGAACATTAGGAATATTACATATGTAAGAAACAAGGACATGGATGATATATATATATATTAAATACTTACTTATAAACAGTCTTGGATAACAATGAGATTGAAAAATTAATCCTTACCATATGTATTTTATCCATTATATGTATCTAATGATATTATATAATTATTTAAATGAAATCATTTAATTATTCGATAATCATATTAATTTATATGGTATCCTTCATGATCATATTATCATTTTTTTGTAATAATATTTACCTATTACATGGTATTCAGATATAAAATCCTTCATTTTTATATGACTGTTTTGTCAAATATGATCTGGTTCTCCTCATTAGGTAATATTTATATCAATAAAAAATTATATTAACATAATTATTATCTTATTTATTCATTATTTATATTTATATAGTAATTTTTTAATTGATATCTTGAAGAATGAATCGCCACACATCGTGGAGACGGTTGGTCGCACGTGGGAACAAGCGACGATATTATTCAAATAATTGTGTTTGGAAAGGAATTGGATGGTATATATATTTTCCTAGAATCCATATACTATTATAATAATAAAATATACTTATTATCTCAATCATTATATATATTAATGTAAGGTGGGGTGAAAAAAAATTATACAACGGCGTGGAGGCGGTAAGTCGAACTCACAAACATGGTGATTTCATTATTCATAGCATGGACAGAAGGTAGAATGTGGCAATTTCATAAACATAATAACATATCATTATATGAGTGATACTTATTTTTTACTTTTTAATGAAACAACTAGTTAATATAATGTAGAATAATAATTGTGTTTGAAATAATCCTGAGGAATGATTACCACTTACTCAACATGCTTCCTCTAAATCTCCTCTTAATTTCATTAGAGTTGGTCGTTGCAGAAGACCATAACCTATAGAATGTTAATAAGGAATTTATAAGAACTCGTGGTAGGATATGGCGACAAATAAATTCTCAAATTTATATGATGATGTGATGGATGCGGTTCCCATTTATAATTGAGGTGAGGGGCACTTTTGGAAACCTCCAAAATAATAATTCAAAATAAAATCAAACCCTGATATAAAACCTCCAAAATGTCTTAATTTATTAGATGAGATGAGATAGGGTATTAATCTCATTAACAATAATTTTTAGAGATGTTTTATGTCAATTTAGGTAGAATCATTTTCATTAACACATAGTTATTCTATTTAATTTTAATTAAGATACAAATATTTAATATTAAAAGGGTGTAATATTTATTTATATGATGTGAATTAGACCATAAATAAGTATATTATAAAATTTTAGACAATATTATAATAATTATATATTTTGTAAAATTTTTTATGTTTTTTAAAAAATTTAATAAAACATTGTTTTAACAAAACAATAATGGTGTCCATTTTGACACAATTTAACTTATGGATTTTAAAAATTTCAAGATTAGATTTTATCATCGAACCATTTTTTTTGTTATATACCTATGGGATATAAGAATTCTATAAAAATAATTGGATATATTAATTAGCTCATATTACATTTATTTTAGTATTTTAAACAAAATTAATTTGATATTTCGATTAATAAAATAATTACTACATCAGTATTATGTAATTATTTAATATAAATATATTTAGGTTAAAATTTAAAATTAAATATTAATATTAATATAAATGAACTATATTTCACCAAAATATATTTAGAATAATTTATATTCTATAAAATGCATCATTAAAAATGTATTACTTATTAAATTATGAACATGACAACCTTAACATCACTTTAAATAAAATTATATAAGTTTCACAATCTCTTCCATATGGATCCAAATTGTCTATAACTGGACCCTTGAATTATTATGCTCTATATATACTCATCTAATGATAATTGGGAATGTTTTGGGTTTTTTAACGGTTATTAGTTATTTAATAATAATTGTTTTATTGACTCCTCCTAAATTTATTAATTTGTAGACCATCAATGAATAAATATTTAGAGTAATTATATATCTTATAAAAACTAAAATTAAAATAACATGAAAAATAAAAATATTTTATCATTAAAATAATTATTTATATTCGAATTTTTCTTTTATATATAAATATATAAAAAATGGTTAATTGTTAAAATTTGAGTGAGTCATATTTAAATTTTCTTTAAATAAAATAAATTATATGTCATAATCTCATCCAAGTGGCTTCCAATGAACATCATTTAGACACAAGGATGATAAAGTTCAAATGTACTCATCTATTGATATTAATAAAAGTAATAGGGTAAGTTTAAAATAGTATTTTTCCCTTAATTACTTGTTTTACTCTTTTACCATTTTAATAAAAATTAAGGAAGTTATTATTCAAAAAAGAAAAAATAAAATAAATATAATTATATAGTTTGGGCATACTAAATTAAAATATGATATAAATTTTTAAAAATTCAATACACAAATGTTTTATTTATGGATTTGAAATTATTCCCATTTTTAGAAAAAGAGAACTAGTTTTATAAATGTTAAAACCTTTCAAAAGATAGAAAAAATTTTAGATCAGAATTCGATGTAGAATTAATGATAATGACATAAATTAGATTTAATGATAAAAATATATTCTCTTTATACTTTAAAAAAATTCAATAATATAATTTAATTACATAAATTACTTTAATGAAAAATAGTTTTTTCATTAAAATGTAAAATAATTTTACTATTCATTAAAATTTAAAAATTAAAAAAATATCTAAAATTCATCCAAATAAATATTTTATATCCCACTTACAAATATGTATTTTTTTTCAAAAAATTAAATTATAAAAGTGTAAAAAAATTATTGATAATGGGTTCACTATGAAAAGAAATTATTACTGTATTTTTATTTGAAAAATACATCTCTTATTTGACAAGTTTAATTGTTCATAAATCATGAGTAGAAAACATATATGATTAATTTTAAACATTACATTGAATATAATACATACATTTTTCGTAAATAAAATCAATTAAAATTTATTTTATTATTTTATAAACTCACATATTTTCATTTAAATAGTTATTCATAAAAAAATTTCCCTTTAATTAAAAAAGGCAACATTTTCATTTATAAATAATTGTTCACAAAATATTTATTTAAATACTTTTGTAAACAATATTATCATAAATCAATTAATATTTTTCATTACCACATTTTTAATAAATAGGTTATAAGGTAACATAACAAAATTTAGTTGTTCGCTTAAACTTGATCATGTGTAAAATGAATTATATCAAAAGAACAAGAAATTGTGTGTAACACAAGCCAATAATAGTGTTGTGTATATTTCAAGTTAATATGTTGTTGCATAAAGTGAAATATAATCATGTTTTAGCATACCACATAAGACATCAAATAAAATAAAAATAATCCATCTCATAAAATCTATATGTGTTACATTCTATCCCCCATAAAATGAATTTCTCCCATAAAATTCATTGGGGTTATAAGAGGATTACTACTTGAAAGCATCTTTCTTAGAATCCCACATCGTAAAAATGAATACTAAAACTTCATTTTAAAAAAATAATGTTAGATATATAACAGTTAATAAATGTAACTCATCACTCAGATTACTTATAGAAATACAAAAATGGGATGCCAAGACATATATATGGAAGTAAAATATAACTATAAAGATCTAATGGATAGTGATAGAGAACATTGTTTAGAGAGAGATATCTATAGGAACCTGAGACACCCTGAGAGGGGAGGGGTGAATCAGGGTGTCAACTTTTTCTCTTAATGTGATGGATCTTGTCCCCACATATGTAGGAGCTTGTGAAACCTCTATGATGGATTGATTAGCAAACTAACGTTCACATGCCATGATTTGACACAACACTTTTACTTGGTTCACCACTAAGGGCTACGTCCAAGGAGCATATGCCGACATGTTTCCGGTCGTACCTAATTCCGCTTCTCTTCACTAGTTGTGGATTAAAATGGTTCGGGAATAGACAATTTGTCCCAGGAACTCTACCTTTAAAAATGTTTAGGGACAATCCACTGAGTCCCTCAGGTCACTCCCATTGACTCCCTCTAGCTCACTGCCTTCAGAGAAGTCTCAGTCAGTTTATAGACATGAAGGTCTCTTCAATATATAAACATATAAGCCTTGTGTCTCCTATTCTACATGAGATGATGCTTGCATCAGAGTCCTGAGTTGATGCTCTTTTGTATTCAATCATCTATTTTAGTGCAATAATTGAATGCACTAAATCTACTTCTTCTCTTACATTAATACCAAATACCCACACTTGTGTGTATCGTTATATTTCCATCTTTCTATGTAGATTTGATTTTAGTTGAATGAATCATTATTCTTCTCTTCGCAAAGCATAAAGAGGGTGTTAAACAACAGTGATGTGTGTGTGGTACAACTTCAATTCATAAAACCAAATGGTTCACTATTCTTCCATCTTCGCAAAGCAGATTTGAGATTTCTAAGCACATGTCAAAGGCCTGCAGGACCCCAAAATTTTTCATGCAACATTCCCAGTGTCATGCGTGTAAAATTCAAGCCTTTCACATAAAAATACATTTTTTCGCACAAAAAAGGCTTTTCACGCAACTCCTATTTTTTGCACAGAACTTCCCTTTTTTGCGCAACACATTCTTTTTCATGCAAAACTTCTTATTTTTGCACACCAATCTATACCTCAATTTTCCACGCGTCAGAACTCGTGATTTTTCTAAGTATCGAGCCACGCGTAATGATAGGGGTTCACCTCTTACTTATAGGAGTTTTGGTCCCTGTGCATAAAACCCCTTCATGCTCGTCAAACTGCTTCTCAGGTCATTATATTACGTGCACATTCCATTTATTCTCGCGCACCACCGAGGTTTTTCACGCCCCTGAAGAATTTTATATTTTTCATCATTCTGAACCAGAAGCCACCTTTGCGCGTAAAACATCAAACCCACATTTTCACACAAACTACTTTTTGTGAACAAGTTTGATTTTCTATGCACATGGTGCGAACATCTTTGATTTTTCATACGCCTCTTTCCATTGCCGATTTTATGTATTTCTTATCCAATACACTACTGTCATGAAAAAACTCTCACATTTATTTCATGAAAATCATTTTTCTGCACGCATTCCCATTTTTCCGCACACTGCTCTAGCTTTTTCACAAAGCCCATGCCTTATCCATTTTTCGACGTTCTGATTCCGAAACACCTCTTGCGCGAAAAACCTCGCTCCACTATTTTGCGCACCACGCTGTTTTTCATGCACAACTCAAATATTTCTCTCACAGCTCACCTTTTTCGTGCACCATATCCTCTATGCGCGCAAATCCTTTTACCAACAACCCATGTCTTCATTTTTCGATTTTCAGGCCTAAAAATTTGGAAAAGACTGGGAAACGGTGCCACCTTCATGCTTCTTTTTTGTGATTTTCCTTCTTCAACAACTCTTCCTCTTCAACAATCATTCTATACTTAATGTAAATCATATGATTCTGTTGTTCAATTAGGCACATTAATGGTTCTCATGAAATCATGAATAATTACATGGTATTCATCAAATCCTCGTTCTTCTTCAATCATCCTCAAAATTATTATACCTCACAATTCATCACAGTTGTAAACAATGTGTCACCTTTGATTGAAACAAGTTCTTTTAATTTATCATCAGTACAACAATAATCTGAATTTTCATTGCTCTATTTCATTGGATTAATTCTTGATATCTATAATTTTTATCTTCATTGACAACTATTGAGTACAAATACAACCTTATAAACAAATTGGTCCCAACAATAACAACCAGAAATAAATAAATCTGTAATGATTAAAGATACAATTTGATTCATCAGATAATAAGGTACTAAGATAACATTATTTTTTTATCAAGAGTCTTTACCTAATGTTAATGAACATCAGAAGAAATACATACATTATTTTCGAACAGTATATCCATTGATCATTCCTTGAACAATTTCGACTACATTTCTTATTCAATGTGATGAATTTGAAATTGTCATTCTTGAAGTGATAGCAGATCAAGTGATCCATAAATAGAATGATAGGTCATTCCATCTGTCTCAAAAAAACATAAGAACATGTTATAAAATTTTTATAACTCCACCAATAGTGAGATAATACATTAATATATAAAACATCAAATAGAGTTTAACAAATATTATCTATAAATGGATAACATTACAATCCTAATAATTACTGAAAATATAAAATTTTTGAAATAGTTGAACTAAATAGAATTAGAATTTATCAACCATATTTTAGGGACCAGTTCTTGGTTTTCACATTCCAAACATATGAATACATTATTCATTTATTCTCTTGAAACATGCTAATAACATGAATTATAATAGAACCATTGTGAAAATATGTATACTGTCAAAAATAATATCTTACTAGAAATTTTATATACTCAAACCATGAAATCGAATTTCCTTTATTATGATATTAATACTATAAAACATCTGATTATAACCTTAACAACTCATTATACACATATCATACGTTCTCTAAAATCATCTGAATAACATTTCATAGTTACCCATAACATTCCACATATACTTTGAAATACATGTGAAAAACCACAGTGGACAACAACATATATATTTCATTATTCCATAATAACATAAAAGCGAGTACACAACATTTTTTTTGAAATCCCACTACATAAACACGAAATCATTCCACCACTTCATTTTCATACATAACATCACCAATAATAATCACCTGTGTTTACTTTTTATTTCTTTATAAGAGGTTTCTCGCATTAATGAATATCAATAACCCTTGGATTATGGAATTGATTGGCATAATTCTCCATTTCCTTGCACGTATATCATTGACGCCAGGGTGGTTCATTATCTGTATTCTTTTCTCTGTTTTCTACCTTTTTACCATTACTCTGGCACTCATCTTCCTGATGACATTTTTTTAACATTTTATATTTTTTCTATCCCCACTAAGACTATCTCACCCATTCGTTTTTCCACACATCGAGTAGAAGGAAATAAACATCTTATTTATACCAATGTATTTCTATTTTTCCGTGAGCTTCATCTTCTATTTCTTGTCGAAACTACGAGATTTATATACAAAAACAACTACCATTTCTACCTTTATAGCACAACACACAGTATATTAAAGGCTACTAATGTCACTTATAGCTAACACCCTTCGACGACTTGGTTTAAATACACTGAAGATTTGTTCAAATATGCTTTTAGGTTGGATGATTAAGCAAGAAAAATACCTCAAAATCCTTTTAAAATATTCCATGTCAGTACCAACTAATTCATCTTCCTTTTTCTTTATCTCAAGTAACAGTTTTTTCATTTTTGTTTGAGAATATGAGGAATTTATGTAACATCCCAAGTAAATAATTAATAATAGATATTTTTATCTATGTCTATTAATGAATTAGATAGTGTTTTAGAGGCTTAAAATGAAAATAAATCCAATCTTAAGCATGGAATACACTAATATTTTTAAAGGAATGTTTTACTACCTTTTGATGGAAAACCATTTGTAAATCTATCTTTTGACAATTTAATAAGCTATGTTTGTCAAAATAAACTTATTCTTTATGATTGGGACATCAAAATTTACTTTGTGTGAATTTTTGGTATTTTTCTGACAATGTTTATTTTTTCTATGAATAGTGAAAAATACGGTATTTTACATCAAAAATGATTTTTAATATACTTTATTTATATGATTGGATTATCTCTTGAATTGGTTTTAAAGATAAATTATAATATATTTTTACCATTTAATCCAATGGTGGTCATTAGTATTAATTTCATTTTGGAATTGGGCATAAACTAATGCCAAACTTTTCATAGATATTGTTTTAAAAAAAACCCGCTATTTGTTTTGACAACGGGAATTATTTTTAAATAAATTATTGCAATTTCTGTGTTTGGAATTTGGTAAAATGGATTACATATTTGGAATCATAAGTTCCAAATTATTTAATCAATACTCTTTTGTTTTTTGGACATTATGAATAGTAACGACGGTAATAATCTTTAATTATCTTGATTAATGAATAATCAGGTAGTTAAGGATAATAAAATGATATCATAATAATAAAAAAAGACCACAACATGTGTCCTAAGGCTACTTTGTGTCTCATGGCCGACCATGGGATGCCTTGTGCCAAACATTGGGGCCCCATGGAATCACTTTTGTGAGAATGTGACTTTTTATCTTTTTATTTTTAAAGAATGTTAAATGTGACAAAGAATGTATCACCTAAGTAAAATATTTTTAATTTTGTATACATAAATGATATTTTGGACTATAAATATTCATTAGAAAGATATAAATATTTCCTACATCATGGTATTTTGTTTTAATTTTTAGACATGAAATTTATTAAGTTATTTATGAAATCATGATGATGCAGCGATTACCTCATTAATAACGGATTTAAATAAAATGAAATGATAATGTGAAATATATGACCTACACATGTCCAAAACCTATTGTATGGGTGGATTTAGAACCCTTATCACCTTAACCTTGAATTATATCAATGTGGGGCCTTTTGAATCCGAAAATCATTTTCAAATAAAGTACCATTTCTTTACATTCCAAGAGTGCCCGTCCTCTCCTCTTATAAAAGGCCCCCACTTATACCTCCTTACCCACACTCCCAAAGCCTTTTTCTCTGCCAAACCTTGACCATTTTGTCTCTACACATCCCTATATTACTCCTTGAAACCTCACATTGGGCATAAGTCTTCCCAAGGAATCCTTTGAGCTCAAACCAATGGGAGTTACCAGAATTTAAGGTAATGTCTTCACATGAGTCCTTTTGTTTTATTTTTCTTCTCCAACCCCCTAAACTATTTTTATTCATTTATTTTGTAACAAATACAGTATATTCAATATAATAGGATGGTTTTATAAGATGTATTCTAGCTACACTTACACACACCTACATCTAATGGTTAAAGGACATACTGTTTTCGTGGATGGTGAATTTATGCCTCCCGAAACGATGATTGTTCAACATTCTTTTAACACCTTAAAAGGTGGCCATTAAGATGTCACTATATTTATATATGATATATAATATGTTTATGTTTTCCTTAAGCTTCTGTATTTTTCATTTAGGGCATACCTTTTTGGATTCCATTATGGGTAAACGCGATATCTTCATTTATGGAAGTGCGGACTACCGCCCCCTCAAAGTGATTTGATTAGTTAATTACCATATGTGGGATGTATAAAGGATGGAACTATGATATTATATATGATATTACACTGGAATTATAATATACCTTTATATCATTATTATTCCATTCTATAAAATACGAAATAGAAATGAAAGTAGCATTCATGCGTACGTACGGCTTACCGTCTCATGAACAGTGAATTTCATTTCTTACCTCTAAATGATTATGTAATATTATAAATGCATGTATATACTGGATATATATGATATATAAATCATGATTATAATTCTTGATATAATGGATACATGAACAACTTGTAATTATAAAGGGATTATTTCTAAATCAAGTAGCAATGATCGTTAAAACGACCGTTATTAACTTAAAAAATTTCATAGTGTTCATGACATGGAAATAAGTGATATAAAAGGAATAATGAACTTGAAAAAGGTTCTTAAGAAAGTAGAAATTAACTCATGTTTATTATTCAGGACATTAAAGAACGATCGAGTCAAGTCGGACCCGAGTTATGGGACTTCGTCTCAATCTCCTTACATTGAGGCATATTTTGTTTTATACACAACCTTCTTCTATACGGTGTATAAACCACTTTGACTTTTACGTTTATTCAAAAGGAATATATTTTATACGATGCGTTTACTAAATGACAAAAGATAATTTTTTTGTCGTACGTATGCGGTGACAACGACTTCTCCGCCGCCATGACCGTTATTTGAGTTTCGGCTTCCTCTACAAGCCATACCATTTTTAAAAGAAAAATAAATACCATGTTTTAATTTTCATTTATTTTGGTATTGAAAATGGTTTTCAAAATGTTTTTATATCAATGTGTTGTATTGATATCTCGTGATTGAAAGTTGGAAATGTTATGTTTCCTTTATGCATGTTTTATGTGATATGATTATGTTGAGGTTCGTGGGAATTATTATGAAGATGGGTGGTTCCGTGATAAACTAAGGGCGGGTGAGCCCGATATAGCTCTCCAATGCATTGGGTAACGCGAAGGAGTGAAACATTAAGGTTTCTCTGATGAGATTTAGGAAATATACTGTGATGGGTATTCCAAACGTAACCAAGAGGGTTACTCCCTACGTAAGAATGTTATGAATGCCTCATGTTACCTTTATGTTTTGTGATTTCTATGAATTATTCATGATTTCATGAGGTATGTTAATGTTCTTATGTTTTATGGGTAATGTATGATTTCATTCTTATGTGTATATGTACCCATGTTTTATTTCCATGTTTTTATATCCCTTACTGAGCTTTTTATGCTCATCCCATGTTTTTGAAATGTTTTTCACAGGTCAAAGGAAAGGTACATGATATGATGATAGTGTCAAGGAAGTGTCAAGAATGAATCCATGTTTTATTTTAAATATGTATCCATTGATGGGAAAAATGAATACTATCTTTTATGTAACCACTTTGTTTAAATGTGGAATGTAATGCAAGTTTTATGATATAATTATCTAAAACTCTAAACCCGAAAAGATCCTCAATTTGTAATCTTGTAATAACTCAAGATTAAGTAAGGTTTAAGGCTGGGGCCTTATAGTTGGTATCAAAGGTCGGTTTAGATAACATTAGGAGTTAGAATTCTATTATAAGATTATCCAAAAATATTTTTTTATGGTCAAATTGAAGTGATATAGTATTTGAAGATTACCATGTTGATTCATCTAACACATGTTTGTTCAGAATGGTTTTCCATAGAGGAAATAGGGAAGCAGTGCTAGGAAGGCATACAGAGGGAAATGACCTTCTAAATAAGCAACCTGAGATGGTCAGAATCAGAATTGAAGAGTTTGTTGTAGTGATGGATTAGTTGAATCAGGTGATAAATGGTGGTTGTGTTTATTGATGATATTTTGGTGTTTTATAAAAGTAAAGAAGAGAATGAAAGAAATTTATGGGTTATCTTGCATTCCTTAGAAGGAAAGAAACTATATGGAATATTCAGCAAGTGTGAGTTTTGGTTACAACAAAATTCATTCCTGGGTCGCATTGTTTAAAAAGATGGTATAACTGTTGATCCAGCTAAAACAAAAGTTGTTTAAGAATTGCCAAGACCCACAAATGTAACCGAGATCCGTAGTTTCCTTGGTTTGGCATGCTATTACCGAAGGATTGTTAGAATTTTTTCTCGGTTATCTAGTCCAATGACTAAGCTAACTCGGAAGGGTGTTAAGTTTATCTGGACAAAAGAATGTGATGATTGTTTTTAGGAATTGAAAAGAAGATTGGTGAATGCTCCAGTTTTGGCACTACCTTCCAGGAATGGTGAGTTTGTTTTCTACATTGATGCTTCATTGAAAGGACTTGGTTGCGTCCTAATGCAGAATGATCAGGTAATTGCTTATGCTTT
Organism: Viscum album; assembly: GCA_963277665.1. Classification (NCBI taxonomy): domain Eukaryota; kingdom Viridiplantae; phylum Streptophyta; class Magnoliopsida; order Santalales; family Viscaceae; genus Viscum; species Viscum album. Next base: position 1,874,247,090 of record OY728159.1, read on the forward strand.
ACGACAGTTGAAAACTCATGTGGTAAATTACCCTACACATGATTTGGAATTAGCTGCTGTTGTTTTCGCTTTAAAAATTTGGAGGCATCATTTGTATGGAGTAAAGTGTGAAATATATACTGATCACAAATGGTTAAAGTATATATTCACTCAGAAAGAGTTAAACATGAGATAGAGGAGATGGCTTGAATTAATCAAGGATTATGATTGTACAATTCATTACCATCCGGGAAAAGCAAGTAATGTGGCTGATTCTTTGAGTCCAAAACGTAATGATTCATTAGCAATGTTGTGTTTGGAACATGATCCTTTGGTTAAGGATTTGATGAAATATGGAATAGAAGTTGTTGGTGAAAGAAGTTCTTCTATTTTGTTTCAGGTATCAGGGAGATCATCTCTATCAGATAGAATCAAGCAAGTACAGAAGCAAGACAATGAGTTGCAGAAAAAGGTAGAGCTAGTTTAGAAAGGTAAGTTGCCTGAATTCAACATTGATAATGATTGCGTTTTGATATTTGGGAAGATATTGTGTGTACCTTGTGATTCACAGTTGAAGAGAGAGTTTTTATGTGAAGCTCATAGTTCTCCATTTTCATTTCATCCTGGCAGTACTAAGATGTACAGAGATCTCCGAGAGTATTACTGGTGGGATGGAATGAAAAGAGATATTGCTGATTTTTCTGTGAAGTGTTTGACATGTCAACAGGTTAAAGCAGAGCGGCAGTTACCGAATGGGATGCTTCAGCCTTTACCAGTGCCAGAGTGGAAATGGGTGAATATATCCATGGACTTTGTTGTGGGATTTCTGAAGACATCTCGAGGTAATAATGCTATCTGGGTTATTGTTGATTGCATGAATAAATCTGCTCATTTCCTTGCTATAAAAGATACTTTTTCCCTAGATCAACATTCCCATTTGTATCTTAAAGAGATAGTCAGGTTACAGGGAGTTCCCTTCTCCATTGTATCTGATCGTGATCCCAGGTTCACTCCTAACTTTTGGAAAGGCCTTCAGAAGTCGTTGGGTACTGAATTAAATTTTAGTATAGAATTTAATCCTCAATCAGATGGGCAGTCAGAACGAACAATTCAGGCCTTGGAGGATATGCTACGAGCTTGTTCGATGGATTATCAGGGATGTTGGGACCAACATCTTTCTTTGGTTGACTATTCATATAATAACAGTTCTCATTCCAGTATACAGATGGCACCATTTCAGGCATTATATGGGAAGCGGTGTCGAACTCCAGCTTTCTGGGATGAAGTGGGTGAAAGGAAGTTGATGGGACCAGAATTGGGAGAAGAGATGGCAGAAAAAGTTCATCTGATTCAGAAACACATAAGAACATCTCAGAGTAGGCAGAAGAGTTATGCGGACAACAAGAGGAAGGATCTCCCTTTTGAGGTTGGTGATCATGTTTTTCTCAAAGTCTCACCATGGAAAAGTGTGATGTGATTTGGTAAGAAAGGAAAGTAGAGTCCAAGGTTCATTGGACCATATGAAATTCTTGAGAGAGTTGGATCAGTTTTATACCGAGTGGCTTTACCTCCGAGTTTATCTCAGGTACACAATGTTTTTCATGTTTCGATGTTGAGAATGTATATGCCAGATCCATCTCATGTTTTGAGTCCAGAGGTAGTTCAGCTGGAATAGAATCTATCTTATGAGGAACAACCAGTCCAGATTCTTGACCACAGGGAGCAAGTGTTACGAAATAAGGTCATTAATCAGGTAAAGGTTTTGTGGGAAAACCACATGATGGAAGAGGAAACATGGGAATCTGAAAATGCAATGAGGGATAAGTACCCCCATTTATTTGATAAGTAAATAAATTGCGGGGACGCAATTTTCTAAAGGGGGGAAGGATGTAACATCCCATGTATGTAATGAATAATATATATTTTTATCTACATCTATTAATGAATTATATAGTGTTTTAGAGGCTTAAAATGAAAATAAATCCAATCTTAAGCATGGAATACACTAATATTTTATAAAGGATTGTTTTACTGCCTTTTGATGGAAAACCATTTCTAAATCTCTCTTTTGACAATTTTATAAGCTATATTTGTCAAAATAAACTTATTCATTATTATTGGGACATCAAAATTTACTTTTTGTAAATTTTTGGTATTTTTCTCACAATGTTCATTTTTTTTATGAATAGTGAAAATTACTGTATTTTACATCAAAACTGATTTTTAATCTACTTTATTTATATGATTGGATTATCTTTTGAATTGGTTTTGAATATAAATTAGAATATATTTTTACCATTTAATCCAATTTTGGTCATTAGGATTAATTTCACATTGGAATTGGGCATAAACTAATGCAAAACTTTTCATAGATATTGATTCAAAAAAAACCCGCTATTTGTTTTGACAACAGGAATTATTTTTAAATAAATTTTTGCAATTTCTGTGTTTGGAATTTCGTAAAATGGATTAAATATTTGTAATCAGAAGGTCCAAATTATGTAATCAAGACTCTATTGTTTTGGACATTATGAATAGTAACGACGGTAATTATCTTTATTTATCTTGATTAATGAGTAATCAGGTAGTTAAGGATAATAAAATGATATCATAATAATAAAAAAAGACCAAAAAAGGTGTCCTAAGGCTACTGGTTTTCTCATTTCCGACCATGGGATTCCTTTTTCCAAACTTGAGGGCCCCATGGAATCACTTTTGTGAGAAAGTGACTTTTTATCTTTTTATTGTTAAAGAATGTTAAATGTGACAAAGAATGTATCACCTATGTAAAATATTTTTAATTGTGTCTACATAAATGATCATCTGGACTATAAATATTCATTATAAATATAACAAGATTTCCAACATCATGATATTTGTTTTATAATTTTTAGACATTCAATTTATTATATTATTTATGACATCATAATGATGCAGCGATTACCTCATTAAAAAAGGATTTAAATAAAATGAAATGATAATGTGAAATCTATGACCTACACATGTCAAAAACCTATTGGATGAGTGGATTTAGAACCCTTATCATCTTACCCTTGAATTATATCAATTTGGGACCTTTTGAATCCGAAAATCATTTTCAAATAAAGTAACATTTCTTTACATTCCAAGAGTGCCCCTCTTCTCCTCTTATAAAAGGCCCCCAGTTCTACCTCTTTACCCACACTCCCAAAGCCTTTGGCTCTACCAAACCCTGCCCATTTTGTCTCTCCACATCCCTCTATTACTCCTTGAAGCCTCACCTTGTGCAGAAGTCTTTCCATGGAAGCCTTTGTGATCAAACCAAAGGGAGTTACCCGATTTTAAGGTAATGTCTTCACTTGAGTCGTTTTTTTGCTTCTCCAACCCCCTAAACTCTTTTTATGCATTTCTTTTGTAACAACTCCAGTATATTCAATATACTAGGATGTTGTTATAAGAAGGATTCTAGCTACACTTACACACACCTACATCTAATGGTTAAAGGACATACTGTTTCCGTGGATGGTGAATTTATGCCTCTCGAAACGATGATTGTTCAACATTCTTTTAACACCTTCAAAGGTGGCCATTAAGTTGTCACTATATTTATATATGATATATAATATGCTTATGTTTTCCTTAAGATTAGGTATTTTTCATTTTGGGCATACCTTTATGGTTTCATTATGGGTAAACGTGATATCTTCATTTAAGGAAGTGCGGACTACCGCCCCCTCAAAGTGATTTGATTCGTTAAATACCATATGTGGGATGTATAAAAGATGGAACTATGATATAATATATGATATTATACTGGAATTATAATATAACTTTATATAATTATGATTCCATTCTATAAAATACGAAATAGAAATGAAAGTAGCGTTCATGCTTACGTACGGCTTTCCTTCTCCATGAACTGTGCATTTCATTTCTTAACTATAAATGATTATGTAATATTATAAATGCATGTATATACTGGATATATATGATATATACATCATGATTATAATTATTTTTATAATGGATACATGAACAACATGTAATTATAAAGGGTTTATTTTTGACTCAAGTACCAATGATCGTTAAAACGACCTTTATTAACTTATATAATTACATAGTGTTCATGACATGGAAATAAGTGATATAAAAGGAATAATGAACTTGAAAAAGGTTCTTAAGAAAGTAGAAATTTACTCAAGTTTATTATTCAGGACATTAAATAATGTTCGAGTCAAGTCAGACCCGAGGTATGGGACTTCATCTCAATCTCCTTTCATTGAGGCATATTTTGTTTTACACACAACCTTCTTTTATACGGTGTATAAACCCCTTTGAATTTTACATTTATTCAAAAGGAATCTTTTTATATGAAGCGTTTACTAAATGACAAAATAGAATGTTTTTGTCGTACATATGCGGTGACAATGACTTCTCCGCCACCGTAACCGTTATTTGAGTTTCGGCATCCTCTACAAGCCATACCTTTTTTTTAAGAAAAATAAATACCATGTTTTAATTTTCTTTTATTTTGGTATTGAAAATGGGTTTCAAAATGTTTTTATATCAATGTGTTGTATTGATATCTTTTGATTGAAAGGTGGAAATGTTATGTTTCCTTTAAGCATGTTTTATGTGATATGATTATGTTGAGGTTCTTGGGAAATATTATGAAGACGGGTAGTTCCGTGATAAACTAAGGGTAGGTGAGCCCGATATATCTCTCCAATGCATTGGGTAACGCGAAGGAGTGAAACGTTAAGGTTTCTCCGAAGATATTTAGGGAATATATTGTGATGGGTATTCCAAACGTAACCAAGAGGGTTACTCCCTACGTAAGAATGTTATGAATACCTCAATTTACCGTTATGTCTTATGATTTCTATTAATTATTCATGATTTGATGAGGTATGTTAAAGAACTTATGTTTTATGGGTAAAGTATGATTTCATTCTTATGTGTATATGTACCCATGTTTCCTTTCCATATTTTTATATCCCTTACTGAGCTTTTTATGCTCATCCCACGTTTTTGAAATGTTTTTCACATGTCAAAGGAAAGGTACATGATATGATGATAGTGTCAAGGAAGTGTCAAGAAAGAATCCATGTTTTATTTTAAATATGCTTCCATTTATGGGAAAAATGAATACTCTATTTTATGTAACCACTTTGTTTAAATGTGGAATGTAATGCAAGTTTTATGATTTAATTCTCAAAATATCTAAACCCGAAAAGATCCTCAATGTGTAATCTTGTAATAACTCAAGAATAAGTAAGGTTTAAGGATGGGGCCTTATAATTTACTTATGGAAAAAATATTTTATTGAACTCGTCCCACTCCATGGATTTAATTTCATCACATTGTCTCATTTTATTCATTAGAGTCCACCACTAGTTCGCTTCTCCTTATAAATAATAATATACCAAAATGAATTTTTCATGTTCCAAATAGTTAACTATGGAAAAAATATTTACTATGGTACTGATCAATTTTTCATCACCAATTAGATCAGAAGACCCGTAGAAATAATGTGGTTGTTTCCATATGAATGACTCAACAAAATTTTGTTCCCTTCTCTACCAATTTGGATGTCTACAATTCTTCATGGATTTTGTAAGTTTAGCTCTATGATTTTACAATCCATCTCCCATAACATTTGTTTTTTCTAGAGGAAAATCATTACATTTCCTATTTCATTGACCATTAACTTGGTTGTTTTGGTTTCTAGACATTGTCTAACTCCCAAAATTACAACATAAGAGGAAAAACTCTCTCTAGGGAAAAAATATTCAAGGGGAAGTAATTTCAACCTATAGAATCATAGGTTTAATCCTATGTTAAAAATGATAATTACCCAAATTAAAATATTATAAACTATAGTTAGACTTATCCTTAGGAAATCCCTAGTCACACCTTAGAAATATCGCTAGGGATCTCACTAAAGATATCGCATCCTAGTTTCTAGAGGCCAACTAAAACATTCCTATGATTCCAACTATAATGACCCAAGCTTAATGTAGATAAATATTAAATCTTTTTAAATGAATATTCATTTCATTTAACAAATGTACACCTAAGTAATGTAATAGTTTTGAGCAATAGCAAATTTGCAATACATCCTTCTAAAATGTAAAGATCATTAACATCATCCAAAAATATCATCCCCTTTTGTACACCTATTTAAATTGATTCTTTATAACTTGAGGAATATAATCATAAGAATGAGTGATATAAAATGATCAGTAAGGTTAAACAAAAAAACCATGAATATATGAATGTAAAAACATGAACATTAATTTTGAAAATCATACCATGTATATCATTTATCAAGATCATGTGTCATATAATTACTCATGGTAAATAATAATGCATAAATAATAATGTAAAATAAATCATGATAAAATATATTATTCATAAATCATAGGATTGTTTAAAACACATAAGAATAGAAAATCATTTCAATATTAGCCAAGGGTTATTACAAATACCATCTTTGGGGGAAAAGTCCATTACTGAACAAAGGGCCACCCTCATTCCTGCCATGTATTACTAAATCAGATTAACTTGCTCCACCATCCATGTTTATATTATAAGAAATAAATTATTACCCATTAAATTGTAGGGAGATATAGGTCCCACCAATCTCATTATTATGTTATTCTAATGTATTCCATAGAAAAATGAATCATTCATCATAGATTAACCCAAGAAATAAAATGGGTTTCTTAAACATAATTCATCAATATTATAATACATATAAAATATCATAACATAATTATCACAATATAATCATAGTATTTATAGGGATATAACCATAATCCCATTTATAAATATATGGAATATAATTTTGATAAAACACTTGAAATTAATTATGGAGGAAAATATCATTTCTTCATAAAAAATATTTCACTTCTCAAAATGCCACACAGTTTTAAAAGAGAAGAATTTATAAAAAAACATGAAATCATGTAATGTTAGCTTCCTTAAAATAAATTCTTATGAAGAAATAAAAATTTGACCATGTCGTATAATATAAAAACCATTCTCATTCTACTTTTGCTGGAAAAGTCCAATAGTACCTCGTATCGACAAAAGATTAATTTCATAACATTTCATAAAAAATTACCAAAGGGTAAAATTACTTTAAAAATTATAGAGGAATTGAAATTCTATACCATACATAAGAAACAAGGACATGGATAATAAATATAACCTATTAAATACTTACATATAAAAAATTCAGATAACTATGAGATTGAAAATTCATCCATTACATTAGGTATGCTATCCTTTTTATGTATCTAAACAACCTATATAATTATTTAAATGATTTAATTGAAGTATTCTAGAATCATATTATTTCTAATATATCATATAATATAATATAATAATTATTTTTCCATTAGTATTTCATTATTACTTTTCATTTGGCTATAACCAACTTTATTTTCTTATGCATGTATTTGCAAATAAATTATGGTTATTTTTCATAGCTAATTTTTATATCATTCCAAAATGATATTAACATAATAAATATCATATTTATTTATCACATTAATTTATATAGTAATTTTTTAATGGATATCATCCGGAATGAATCACATCCCATCATGGATATGGTAGGTCATATGTAAGAACGAGTGATAACATCATTCTAATAATTGTGAGATGGCATTGAAGATGATGGAATATTTGTTCATCAAAAATCCATACCTTGTAATAATAATCTTATATAGTTATTTTTTCAGTCAATATATGTAATGGACCAGACCAATCTAGTCCATTCCTTGTGAAAATGCGGTGTCAGAGGTGTTTTGGGAGGTTAAGGTGACTTGGGCTGCGTTTGGGAAAATCTTTAAGGAAAACTAAACGAAAATAACTTTCACACAGGCTACACACAATTTTTCTAAACTTTGCAGCCAGACCGTGCATTGGTAATCTTGGAGGTACTGGCTAATGCACGTTTAGCGCACGGTTTGCCTAAGCGTGCAGCCAAATCGTGCGAGAGGGGTGGCCAAGACAGTAGCTAATGAGTGGAATTTTGAATATCTGAGTGACATGTTTAATATAAAGGAGTAAAATGTGGTTCAATAAGATAAAAATTATGATTTGTGAATAGTATCTTTTTACTTTTATTTACCACGGTTAAAAGTAAATATGGTAATTAAGGGTAAAAATGATATTATTATTACCCTAACACATATCCTAATTCTATTGGCTAAGTATAATTCGACCAAGAACAAACTTAGTAATAAAATATTAACCTATTTGGTCAACTTGGATTAGATTATGAAATTTATTATTATTTAATTCAAAGAAGAGTTAAAAGAGTTAAAATCAATGTTTAATAACTAAAACATTTTTCATATAGAGTTATACTTAATATGAATTAAATTATAAAGATTAATTAGAAAGATAAAAAGATTTCCTACATAATGATATTTTATTTATATGTTTTATATATGAGATAATTTAATATATTTATGAAACAATGGTGATGCAGTAATTAACTGATTAATGAAATATTAAAATAATTGATATTATAAAAATCCAAATAAATGTAATTTGAGACTTTTAATGAATGTCACTAATTTTATAGGTTAATGTCACATGTTTTGATTTCTTAAATGAATTTGGTTCAAATTAATAATGTTGTTAATACTTTATCAAAAATCAATTATTATATAGTGTCAAAATTGACAAAAAAGAGTTTTTAAAACCAATATTATATTATTAATTGATTTTATATTCCTAAAAATATAAGGTTCTACAAATGAACTTATATAATGATAGTTATATCATTAATGGACAACTTGGGGCTCTCTTGGAAGTATATAGTATGTTTATTAACTATATTATATAAAAATACAAAGACACATGGTAAATGTCAAACTAATTAACTAAGAGTTAAAACTAAAAGATAAGGTTAATAAAGTGACCCAAACCGGTCTAAAATCTATTTGTGGGGTGGATTTCAACCCATCCCCACCTTATCCTTGAAATATGTCACTTATGAGCCATTATAATGTAGATACCCAAAGCATGATGTACATGAACATTACATTACATTAGTGGAATACTTAATACATAACAAAACGGACACCAATAGACCGTAATGGTTTTGTGTCTTTGGATACTCGGAATATAATCTTATAATCATGGTGAAAGATCTTCAACATATCCCATAATGATCTTCCCCTTTTATTTTTTTACCTAAAACATTTATTTAAATCCTGGGGAAAAGAAAACATAAAAAGGGGTGAGCTTAAATGATCTGTAAGGGTAAACATAGAGAACATAAAACAATCCATAAACATTTGAATGATAAAACTTTAACATAAAATCTAAAAATGAAAATCGTGAGAAAATACATAAATCTTTGACGTACATAAGGCATATATGATAAAGGAACATCAATCATGATAAAATAGCATGGTAATAAAACATGTGATTGTGGCAACCATTAATCACATGATATGATTTCCATAGTTGCCAAGGCATTGCTTCCAAGACCATCTTAGTGGACAAAGTCCCTTTCTGAATCGAGTGCACTCCTCATTCCAATCCTGTATTACTGAACCAGATTAACTTACCATTCCAGCCATGTCAATCTCATGAGATATAAATCATTACCCAATGCATTGGAGGGAGATATTGGTTCCACCCATCTCATAATGAAATCATTATTACTTGTGCCACAATGTAAACATAAATCATTCATCATAACACTAAGAATAAAATGGGTTTCATAAATAACATCCCATCATCACATAATCCATATAAAAAAAATGGATATTTCATCATATAAAAATTGAAAACTTGTAAATCATAGAGAAATTATACTTGAAACATACACATATGAAATAATGTCATCCTTGAGGGAAATGGTTTTGATAAAACACTTGAAATAAATTCTGGAGGAAAATATCCTTTTTTCTTCAAAATCATTTTCTTTTGAAGAAATTCCATTAAATTTTAAAAGAAAGGGTTTTTGTTGAATATAATCATGAAATCTTGTAGAGGAAGCATCATGAAAATGAGGCGTTATGAAACCATAAAATTTTTTTCACGCCGTATAAGTTAAAAATAACATTCTACTCTAATATTTGTCAGAAAAGTGAAAAATTACCTTGTATGCTAAAAAAATAAAGATTCCTTCCATAACATTTGGTAAAATAAAAAAATGGGTAAAAATTCCATTAAACATACATAAAAACATTTTTATAAAATAGTGACATGGATGACAACAAAAACTCCAGTAAATACTTACGAATACGCAATCTTGGATAAGAGCGAGATTGGAATAGTTATCCCTTACCTTAGGTCTGATATGCGTCGTACGTATCTGAAACTCCTTTATACTGATTTAAATAAGTTCATTGACTTTTTACAGAATCATATTATTTGTTATGATATCATATATGGTTCACTTATGACTTTATATTAACTGTTCTTTTGTAAGTTCAATGTTAAAGCAACGTTTTGGGTAAAATCATTTTACTTATCATATGTGTTTGGACATGTTTTCTTGATATTATTACTTATATACTGATTTAGTTAATTCCATAATTTAAACACTGATTTATATAAATAATATATATTCAGAATATACATATATATATATATGATAGATAGAAAAATGGAATGAAATACACCGTTCATGGACACGGTAGGCCGTACGTACACATGAACGTAGTTTTCGTTTCCTTATTGAATTGAATGGAATTAAGTAGATGACATACATGTATATATACATATATCCAGTATCATTATTATGTCATATATTTCATTATTATTCATTATATATACTTTATAATCATTCATTAATGGTTAACATGGAGAATGAATCTCATCGCGTCGTGGAGATGGTAGTCCGTACGTACGCATTAGCAATGATATCATTCCCATGATCATGGAATTGTATTTAAGTGTATGTATACTATTTTAGAATAAATATCACTTTAAAATAATCATATATAGTTATTCTGTACACCATTATACCCATCCAAGTAATGTGGTGGTCAAAAATAGATTACACCACGGCCTGGAGATGGTATTCCGTACGTACGCACGCGCGGTGATTTCGTTTTCCGTAGGATGGATAGAAGGTGAAATTGGGTTGTTTAATATTTATAATAACATATCAGTATATAATTAATACTGTTTTTATTACTTTATAATGAGACAACTAAAGAATATTATGTAGAAGAAGAAAGAAACTTGGGAAAACCGGAAGAAGAGATTACCTCTTCTTCGACACACCTCTTTTATGATTCCTCTGAAGGAAGTATAGTTGGTCTTTTGAGAAGACCAGAACCTCCAAAATTTCGATATGGAAGTGTAGAAGTGAAATTTTCAGTGGTTGTATGAGCTTCAATGCTCAAAAGGGTGTGAAGAGAAGGGGTAAGGTGTGCCCTTTTTATAGGGGAGGAGAGGGGCACCTTTGGAAAAAGGTATAATATTATTTTATAATAAAGTCATATTCAGTATTTAATAGCTCCAAATAGATTTATTTCTAAGATAAAGTGGGTATGGGTCGAAATAATCTCAACCAATAGGTTTTATACATGTTTAGGTTACTATTTTAACCTTATCATTTAGATTTAACTCTAAGTTAAATAATTTAACTTTTACCGTGTCTTCTTGTTTTCTTACACTATATGGTAAAATAACTTAATATAACAAGCCAAACGAACCCCAAGTGGTTCATTATTAATATATATATCCTCATATAAGTAAATTTTCTAAACCATTGATTTTTAGGAATAAAATAACAATTAATAATATATTTTTTTTAAAAAAAACTATTTTATGTCAATTTTGACACTATTTGGTAATTGATTTTTTGAAAATCATAACAGCATGATTAGTTCCCAAAAAGTTAATTAAAAAAATATTAACATGTATTATTGACCTATAAAATTAGTGGAATACATAAAAAGTCTCAAATTACATTTATTTGGGTATTTATAATATCAATTAGTTTAATATTTCATTATTTATGTAATTAATGCATCACCATTGTGTCATAAATAAGTTAATTTATTTAATTTCTAAAATTATAAATATAATACCATTATGTAGGAATTCTTTTTAGATTTCTAATTAATATTTAGAGTCTAATTTATCTTATGTATAACCCTATGTTAAAAAAAATTTAGTTATTAAACATTTCTTTTAACTATTTAACTATTCTTTAAATAAAATAATAATTAGTCTCCTAATCTAATCCAAGTGGACCTAAATGGTCATATTTTACTCCTAAGGTTTTTTTTTGGTCGAATTAAAATTATCCAATAGAATTAGGACATGTGTTAGGGTAATAATAATATCATTTTTACCCTTAATAAACCTATTTACGTTTTACCGGGGTAAATAAAAGTAATAAGATACTATTCACCAAAAATTATTATCACCTCATTGAAACACATTTTAGTCCTTGATATTAACTGTGTCTCTATAATTTTCAAATTTCTACTCACAGAAGTGGTAAAATTATGTTTTATGTGAATTTCCAAATTCCCCTAGAAGGTGGGTAAAAGACGGTGAAAAACTCAATAAAATTTTAATATATCTAAAATTATTATAAAATGAATCCAATAAATTACATTTAACATATGGTATTAGGTATCAATTTTAACCTAAAATAAATTTAAATATACTAAATAATTATTTAAATAAAAAGTCGGTTTTTAAATAGTAACCTAGTGTTTTCACTATTCATCAAAAATTGAAAGTTTTCAGAAAAATACCAAAAAATCACCTGAGGCTAATTTCGATATTTCAAATCCAAAAATGAAGTCCATTTTGAATGATAAAATTTATAATCTTTCAAAAATTGGGTAATAATATTAATAACCGCTAGTTCATAATAATATTATAATAATATATTGTTTAGTGAAACTCGGTATTGCGTACTACACACGCTATTGAGGAAGGTATTGATTGCGTGTAATGAAAGCCAAGTCAGTGCTGCATGTAGTTAAAGCTCTGTTTGGTGTAGCATATAACATAATTAAAACTTATTTCATTCATACATTAAACAAAATCTATACTTAATGATGTGTAAAATAATTTCCACAAAACGAACTTGAAATTTTGTGTAACACGAGCCAAGAATAGTGTTACGTATACTAAAAACTAATAATGTGTTGTGTATAGTAAAAGAAAATCATAGTGTAGTGTGTAATAGAAGACATTAAAAATTATATATCTCATAAAATCTCGGTGTGTTACATTCTACCCCCCTTAAAATGAATTTCTCCCTCGAAATTCGTCAGGGTAATAAATGGTTTAAAGCTTGAATGTTTCATTCGTAGAAACCCACATTGTAAAATAGAATACAAAAACTTATCTTTAAAAACTAAAGTAAGAAATATAATAGTTACCCAAATTAACTAATCACTGGGTTTCCACATAGGATAACATAGGTGAAAATATGGATATTGAAGAAAAATCTAACCATCATGTTCTGATGGAGAGTGGTAGAGAACATGGCTATAAAAAGGCCAACAATCACAAAGCCATAAATTTTATTATGATTTATGGTACCATCAGATTCATCAGATATAAGGACACTAGGACAACATTTTTGGTTTTCCTGATCATTTCCCTAAAGTTGACTATTTTTAATTAGATGAAATAATTACTTTATTTTGGTATAATATCACCGTTGTTTGTGCCTTGAACAATTTCCACATCATCTCTTAAAGAAATGAAGTTTAATTTGTCTTCCGTAAAGTGTTAGAAGATCATGCGATAGAATGATAGTTCATTACATATATCTCAAACATTAGGTTAGAAAAAGTTATATACATAAGTCCATATATGGTGAGATTAATCGTATATGGTTCCTAAAATGGACTTATACATCATCTATTATACCGAAAAATAAAATAAAACTAGTTTCAACTAACTATGGACTTCTTGTTGGATAGTGGTAGGTGATAAAGGAATGTCTCACTTCAGTTGTGGGTTTGATTCCCACAGCCTTTTCCGACGTGACGGTTTGTCGCCTATCCTAGGAGTTGTCCTTTTTCTAAAACTATAATATTATAACATTTCAAAAATAATATAAAAAAGTTCTAGCCTTAAACAGTTCTAACTTATGTTCAACATAATCCATTCCAATCTTTAGGATTATCCAAAATACTTCTTTCCCAACACATAGTATAAAGTGAACGATTACTAAAAAGGACATATAACAAGCATGTGAATACCATCATTTATCCCTCATATATCTTGTTGGACACATTCCAATCAAGTGAATACCTTAATCATGTATTCTCGTTAAAAATTAATACCCATTAAACCATAGTGAAAACATGAATGGTGTCAAAAGTTAACTATTTCCACATACCAAAATACAAAAATTCATTATAATCAAACCATGATATAACATTTTCCTTATATCAGTCATGAGCTCATGAATACTATCAAACATTTAATTTTCTCTTTATCCCTTCATTATGTGCATATCATCTGCTTTCCAAAATATTTTAATCACTTTTCATTGTTACTGGTACCATATAATTATCTAAAACCACAATAAACCATTACATAGATATTCCAATGTTCGACAATACTATACATGAGATTCCACACCAGTATTTTGGAATCCCATTACATAAACTCATTCTCATTCCACCACATCGTTGTAATACTCAACATTGCAAATAGTGATCGAATGTGACTTCCATTTCTCCTTTTCTTTAAGGATTTTCTCATGTTTATCATCATTAACCATTGGATTAGGGAATTGATTAGCATAATGCACATTTCCTTATACATAATTCATTGAAGTGTTGGTGGTGCGTTCTCTATAGTCTATTCTTTTTTCACATCATTAGAAACCCTTTTTCCATTACTTTGACACTCATCTGCTCGATGACCTTATTTTGCACACTTAAAACATTTTATAGTTCCTTTAATACAATCTCCACTATGCTTCATTCCACACTTTGAGCATGAAGAAACATTTATCTTCTTTTCACCAATATTCTGAGATTTCTCCTTGAACTCCATCTTTCGTTTCTTATCCAAACCATGAGATGGATATGCAACACCAACTTCCATTTATACCTTGATAGCACAACACACACTTTCATCATATCCATTGAATTCTCTTATAGCTAATTCCCTTTAAAGACTTGGTTTTAAGCCACTGAAGAATCAATAATCTTTATATTCAGGTTGGATGATAAATTTGGATGCATACCTTGGAAGCCTTGTAAAATTCACTTCGTATATACCAACAGATTCATCATCATTTTTCTTAAGCTCAAGGAAATCCTTTTCCATCTTTGTTTGAATAATATGAGGGAAGTACTCATTGAAAAATATGTTCCTGAACTCATCCTATTCCATGGACTCAATTTCTTCCCTTCGCCTAGTATTCTTGATAAGATTCCACCATTGATCAACATCACCTCCCAAACGATATACTGCTAAGATGACTTTATCATGCTCAGAACATTGTAGAAATAAAAATATGTTTTCAGTGGTACTGATCCATTGTTCAGCCACTAATGGATCTGAATACCCGCTGAATTAAGGTGGACGTTGCCTCATGAAGGATTCAACAGAATGTTGCTTCTTTCTCTACTCATTTGGAAGTCCAGAATGATTCATAGCTTGTGTAAGTATAGAAATAAGATTGTTCAATACATCTACCATAACATTGGTTTGTTTGGGAGGAAAATCATTGCATCGTCCATTACATTAATCAACACAGTTTTTTCGGGTTCCATCCATCGTCTAAAACCCAAAAAGAATAGCGTGAGGCGAACATCATGATAGGGACAACAACATAATAAAGGAGGAGTACCTTCTATATCTAACATCCTAGGTTTAATTATAATATCATTACAATAATTCTAGGACTATCACCTATACATATACGTATCCTTAGGGATATCCCTAGACATACCTTAAAATATCTCTAAGGATATCACTAAATTTTTCGCATCCTGGTTTCCAAAGGTTAACTAAACCTTTCCTTTGATACCAATTGTAGAGACCCAAATCCTGACGTCTATGAACATTACATTAATTTTGCGAAATAATTAATAAATAATAAAACATACACCAAAGGACCATAATGGTTTAGTGTCTTTGGAAACACGAAATATAATCTTCTAATCTTGGTGAAAGATCTTCAACATCTCCCATAAAGATCATCCCCTTGTATATTCTTACCTAAAACATTTATTTAAATCTTGGGGAAAAGAAAACATAAAAAGGGGTGAGCTTGAATGCTCAGTATGGGTAAACATAGAGAACATAAATCAATTCATAAACAATTGATTGAAAAAAACTTGAATATAAAATCTAAACATCAATATATTGAGCACCGACATAAATCTTGGAAGTACGTAAGGCATATATCATAAAGGAACATAAATCAAGATAAAATAGAATGGTAATATGACATGTTATTGTGGAAACCATTAAGCACATGATATGATTAACATAGTAGCCAAGGCATTATTGCCAAGACCATCTTAGTGGACAAAGTCTCTATCTGAATCGAGTTCACTCCTCATTCCAGAAATGTATTACAGAACCAGATTAACATACAATTCTATCCATGTCTATCTCATGAGATATAAATCTTTACCCAATGCATTGGAGTCAGATATAGGTCCCACCCATCTCATAATGAAATCATTCTTACTTGTGCCAAAACGTAATCATAAATCATTCATCATAATCCAAGGAATAAAATGAGTTTCATAAACATCATCCCATCATCACATAATCCATAAATACAAATGGATATTTATCATAAGAAAACTGAAACCATGTAAATCACAGATACATTACACTTGAAACATACACATATGAAATAATGTTATCCTAGATGGAAAATTATTTTGATAAAACACTTGAAATAAATTCTTGAGGAAAATATCCTTTCTTCTTCAAAAACATTTTATTTTCACAAAATGAAATGAAATTTTAAAAGAAAATGTTTTATTGAAAATAATCATGAAATCATGTAGAGGAAGAATCATGAAAATGAGACGTTATGTAACCGTAAAAATCTTTTCATGTCGTATAAGTTAGAAATAACATTCTCTCCGTACTTTTGTCAGAAAAGTCAAAAAGTACCTTATATAATAAACAAAAGAAAGATTCCTTCCATAACATGTGCTAAAATTCAAAAATGGGTAAAAATAAAATTAAACATATATAAAAACATTTTTAGAAAGCAGTGAAATGATTGATAACAAAAACCCCATTAAATACTTACGAATAAACAATCTGGGATAAGAGCGAGATTGGAATAGTTATCCCTTACCATAGGTCTGATATACGTCATATGTATCCGAACCTCCTGTATAATGATTTAAATAGTGTCATTGAATAATTAAATAATCAAATTAGTTTTTATGATATCATATATGGTTCACTTATGACATTATGTTACCCATTCATTTGTAAGTTCTATGTTAAAGCAGCATTTTGGGTAAAATAATTTTATTTATCATATGTGTTTGGACTTGTTGTTCTTGATATTATTACTTATATCCTGATTTACATAATTCCAGAATTTAAAACATGATTTATATATATAATATATATTCATCATATACATATATATATGATCGATTGATAAATGGAATGAAATACACCCTTCATGATGACGGTAGGCTGTACGTATGCATGAACACTGTTTTCGTTTACTTATTGAATTGAATGGAATTAAGTAGATGAAATACATATATATATATATACATATACATAAATAAAGTATCATTATTATGTCATATATTTCATTATTATTTAGTATATATACTTTATAATCATTCATGAATGGTTAACATTGAGAATGAATCTCTTTGCATCGTGGAGACTATAGTCCGTACATTGGCACGAGTGATTATATCATTCTCATGATCATGGAATTATATTGAAGTGTATGTATACTATTTCAGATTAAATATCACATTACAATAATCATATATAGTTATTATTTACACCATTATACCCATCCAAGTTAGGTGGTTGTGGAAAACAGATTACACTACGTCGTAGAGACGGTATTCCGTACGTACGCACGCGCTGCGATTTTGTTTTCCACAGGATGGATAGAAGTTGAAATAGGGTTGTTTCATATATATAATAACATATCATTATATAAATAATACTGATTTTATTACTTTATAATGAGATAACTAAATAAGGCTATGTAGAAGAAGAATGAATCTTCCGAAAATCGGAAAAAGAGATTACCTCTTCATCGAAGAACCTCCCTTATGATTCCTCTTAATGAAGTAGAGTTGGTCTTTTGAGAATACCAGAACCTCCAGAACATTTCTAGGGAATTTTATAAGAGAAATGGTACGGGTTTGTCCGTGCTTCAATGCCCAAAAGGGTGTGATGAGAAGACGGAAGGGGTGCCCTTTTTATAGGGGAGGAGAGGGGCACCTTTGGAAAAACATAAAATATTATTTTATAATAAAATCATATTCAGTTTTTAATAGCTCAAAATTGATTTATTTAGAATATAAGGTGGTTATGGGTCCAAATACTTTCAACCAATATGTTTTAGACAAGTTTAGGTTACTATTATAAACTTATCATTTAGATTTAACTCTAAGTCAAATAATTTAACTTTTACTGTGTCTTCTTGTTTTCGTACAATATATGGTTAATAATCATACTATAACAACCCAATAGAACCACATGTGATTCATTATTAATATATATATCCTTATCTAAGTCATTTTTCCAATCCATAGATTTTTACAAATAAAATAACAATTAATAATATAATACTTCTTTTAAAAAACTACTTTATGTCAATTTTGACATTACTTGGTAATTGATTTTTGTGAAAATCATAACAGCATGATTAGTTCTAAAAAATTTATTTAAATAAATACTAACATGTCATATTAACTTATAAAATTAGTGGAATTTATAAAAAGTCTCAAATTACATTTATTTGGGTATTTATAATATCAATTATTTTAATATTTCATTATTTAGGTAATTACAGCATCACCATTCTGTAATAAATAAGTTAAATTATATAATGTCTAAATATTATAAAGAAAATAACATTATGTATTAAATCTCTTTATATTTCTAATGAATGTTTATAGATGAATTTATCTTTTGTATATCCCTATATTAAAAATGTTTTATTTTTTAAACCTTGATTTTAACTATTTTAACTATTCTTTAAATAAAATAATAATAAGTGTCCTAATCTAATCCAAGTGGACCTAAATGGTCATATTTTATTCCTAAGGTTGTTTTTGGTCGAATTAAACTAATCCAATAGATTTAGGACATGATTTATGGTAATAATAATATCAGTTTTACCCTTAATAACCCTATTTACTTTTTATCGTGGCAAATAAAAGTAAAAAGATACTATTCACCAAAAATTATTTTCATCTCATTAAACCACATTTTAGTACTTGATGTTAACATTGTGTCTCGAATTTTCGAAATTGTACTCAGAGATGTGGTAAAATTATGTTTTATTTGAATTTCCAAATTCTCATAGGAGGTGCGTAAAAGGCTGTGAAAAAGTTCAATAAAATTTTTATATATCTAAAATTATTATAAAATGACTCCAATGAATTACATTAAACTTATATAGGTATTATGTATCAATTTTAATGTAAAATAAATTTAAATATAATAAAAAATTATTTAAAAACAAGGAAGTTTTTAAATAGTAACCCAGAGTTTTCACTATTCATCAGATATTGAAAGTTTTTAGAAAAATACCAAAAATTCACCCTATGATAAATTCGATATTCTGAATCCAAAAATGAAGTCCATTTTTAATGATAAAATTTATAAAATTTCAAAAAGTGGGTATTACTATTCATAACGGGTAGTTCATAATAATATTATAATAATATATTGTTTAGTGAAACTCGGTATTGTGTACTACACATGCAATCGAGGAAGGTATTGATTGCATGTAATTCAAGAAAAGTCGGTGTTTCATGTAGGGAATAAACTGTTTGGTGTTGCTTATAACATAATTAAAACTTATTTCATTCATACATTAAACAAAATCTGTACTTAATGTTGCGTAAAATAATTTCCACAAAACAAACTTGAAATTGTGTGTAACGCGAGCCAAGAATAGTGTTGCATATACTACAAGCTAATACGGTGTTCTGTATAGTATAAGATAATCTTGGTGTAGTGTATAATATAAGTCATTAAAATTAATATATCTCATAAAATGTTAGTGTGTTACTTATAAACCGAATATAAATTTATTATAAAATAATATTTTAAGTTTTTCCTAATATACCTCTCACCCCTCTTATAAAATAGAACTACCCCTTCTCTCAAATTCATACCTTCAAAGCCTTTTTGATAGGCCAATACCTACCAAAATATCCTCTCAAAATCCCTCAATTTAACCTAGAGGCCTTAGTTTTATCAGAAATCCAACCGAAGGAGCCCTTTTGATCAAATGAAATAGAAGAACCCGAAGAAGAGGTAATGTTTTCACCACCCTCTTTCAAGCTCCTTTCTTCATCCACATTTTCAATCTTTTATATTTCCATTCTAAAATAATAACTATTATATCTTCTATATAATTAGATGTTATTTTAAATATGGTACAACCATATTAATTATTCTATCCATCCTTTGAATGACATGGAATCATACAAGTGTACGTACAGCTTACCGTCTCCACGTCGTGGTGTAATTGTTATTCAAAACATTATTATTTGGATGGGTATGATAATGATGTGTAATTTAAGTAAATAATAAATATAAAATTATAATTACATTTTATATATGATACACCATACAATTATATAAGATTTTAATATCGAAAAATTATATTGTTGCTCATGCGTACGTATGGACTATCGTCTCCAAGAATGTGATGAGATTCAATCCCCATCGTATCTATTCCAGAATAAATTTCATTTAATGATTAAAAATAATATTTAAGGACATGAGAAAATTATGGATATGAATAATATTCAACCTATCCAAAACAAACACAGCTTATGTAACAAAACATATAAAACAAAATGAGTAAGTTAACACCCGAAACGACGATAATACTAAGAAATTATTAACAAAGAAATGTTAAAAGATCATATATGATATCATATTTATGTATATGATTCATGTATAATTTAATAACAATGATTCAACTATTATACAGTTGGTTAACCCACCCTCGTCCAAGGAAAAGTGGAAGCTAAGTGTTAATTTCACAATCTATTTATTATTCGAGGTTTTTTATACGTAATTATCTACTAGGTCCTCTTTATAATCCACATCCATGTTTCATAAAAATGTATTCCAAGACATTTTTAATTTTTACTAGACTATGGTTTAAAGTAATTTATAACTTTTTTTTTCTTTTTATAAAATGGATTGAATGGAATATTTCCGTCGTTTTCTAAACAAGGTCTTTTTTAACATTTTCGACAGAATAATGGTAAAAATGTCTTCTTTTTAACTTATACGGCAGGTGTGGCTATTTTCCGCCTTTATAAAAATGTTGAGGCTTCCCTTACCTGCTTATAAGAGCAATTTAAAATTAAATGTTTCCTTTTATAATTATGTGACTTTTAAATGATTTAAAAAAAGGGATATTTCTCTCAAATAGTTTTGTTTTCATCTATGTCAACATCCATTGATGTATTTTATGCTTATTTGATGTTGATTTATTTTGACACAAAACATCCATATTGTATTGACGGTTTTGAGATATGTTTGACTATGGATGTGTTATTTTTATACAATTCATTGTTTACAGAGAAAGTATTGACATTTCGTATGTTATTTTTAATATGAATGTTTATGTTATGTTTAAACCTGTTTATATGAGGAATGCATTGGACTTAATAAGTGACAGGTGGAGCCCACTATAGATCCTCGACGCATCGGTAGGTCTCATGAGACAAACAAGTTTCTTGGCACAAGGCCTTGACATATCTTCTTTGTAGCCTTGGCACAATGCCTTAACTATGTGGTTATGATACTCTGGCATTATGCATTCCATCATTATGAAAGTGGTTCTTGATATAGCATGTGATTATTCGACTAGTAGAATATGCATATGAAATAGTAAATGGCATTATTTCATTTTATATTTGCAAAATTATGCTAAAATTAAAATTTAAAAGGCTTTTTTTTATTTATACATTGCCTTAAATGTTTATGCATATTTTTGAATGTTTTCGATATATTCTTATCCTTACTGATAATCTGAGCTCACCCCGTTCAATGTATTATTTTTTCCAGGATGTGAATAATTATTTTATTAATGACATGCAGGGATAGTTTGAGGGGATATGAAGACAATATGTTGTTGTAGTTTATAACTTTATGATGTAATGTAAACATTATGAATGTATCTAGTGATTCCAAGGGTACTAAACTAATCTGTCTTTTGAGACTTGATCTTTTTTTATCATATCAATGTTATGTAATAATGCACTGACTCTAGGTAACTGGATTCAGGGTGTTATAGTTTGTATCAGATGATGTTTAGTACAAACCTTGGAAGCTAGATTTAGATAAACTCTTATTAGAGAACATAGCCCTAAGATTGAATTTGAGGATTAATATAAAATAATTTCCAAGAATTTTGGAATTGTAGAGATTTTGTGAGTTTTCGAAGCAATCCATCCATGTTTGGATACGGGAATGTAGAGGAAGCTCTGGCATATTTGTACCTAAGGGTAAAACCCGAAAAAACTGCTTTGAGCTAGACTCGAACGAGAACTGGTGCACGACAACAGGCCTTGCTCCACTCTTTGTTACGACACTCTTTGGGTATATGCTCAGGATATTTCTCATTTTCATTACAAACTATTATAAAGGGTTTATGAGTATATACTTCATCAAAGAAAACATTTTTTATGATTATGGATTATATCCATAAACTGTTCAATTTATGTTAAGTGTTTTAAAAGATTGAAATTATGTATTTTGATTCATAAACTAATCTATTTACTGCCATTGTTTAAAATGGAACCTAGTAGAAGGAATGGAAATCGTATCAATGCACACACTCCTTGTAGGGATTTACCTCCTGCTGAAGATAATTATAGTGGAGCTGGTGATGCAACTGGTGCTGATCAGCAAATCACTATACTGAAACAACTCACACATGTTATGAATAATTACCTTACCCGTATAGAGCACCCTGATACATATCATGGAGGATCAATGTTATATCGGTTCATGAGGCAACAACCACGAACATTCAATGGGATTATTTATCCATTGGTTGATGAGAAATGGATTAGTTCCCTAGAGAAAATATTTCAGGCTTTGGGGAGTGGTGAAAAGGGAAAAAGTTGTCATGGAAGTTTATCCCCTCACTGTAGATGCTAATCAGTGGTGGTAATTAATTCAAAACACAAAGGAAGATGAATAAGTATCAAGTATGGAATAGAGGGAGTTTAAAGTGATTTTCGTATAAAAATACATTCCTCATGACCATCATGTAGATATAGAAAGGAAATTTCTCATTCTGAGGAAAAAGGAGGATGAGAATGTCGTAAAGTATGAAGCAAACATTACAAGGTTAGTGAGGTGTGAAACGGATTATATATGTAACCCGAGGAGTATGATTGATCATTTCTTTGATTGGTTAAAACCATTTTTCTATATAGCATTAGTCTCACAATCCATCATGTCATACTAAGACATTTTCTCATGTTCAATAAAGACAGAAAAGGAATTCTCTAAATCTTATGACAACTAAGTAAAGTAAGATAAGAAGAGAATGGTGGAGAAAAAGATAGACAAATGGACAAAGGGAAAGAATTATTTTCCATTGTATGATAATTTTGGGAAGAAACACCCTTATACTTGCCTAAAATGAATGGACGTTTTTTACAAATGTGGAGAAAAAGGTCATCGTGATCAAGATTGGAAGGGAAAGAAAGAGGTTGTCAATGTTGAATGCTTAAATTGTAGAGAAATGGGGAATTATTCAAATGAATTTCTTAAGATCCAAGTAATCATTCCTCAGAAAAGGCTAAGGGATCAAGGGAAATCTTTTGTTGTTACTATAGTTGAGGTGGAATAATTAATTTATTTGTGTTTTTGGACTCAAGGATTATATTCTAGTTATAATAATAATGTGATATATAAAAGGATTTTAATGTAGTACTTGTTATTTTCATTAAGGTTTTAATATGACTAATGTAATCATATTTTTATTATGTGACAATAGGATAAACATTACTTTTTCTGGGGAATCTGATGTGGCAATTGATTTTGGAATTTAGATACCTTTTACAGAGTGTCTGGATAGAGGTACTTTGGATAACTATAATGTTTGGGGTGGATTAAGTTGATCTTTGCATAGTATTTTTTATGGTTAGAACAATTCTTATGATTAATTTTTGGAATATTATGATACTATAGTTTTAGGAAAAGGACAACCGGCAGGTCGGGCGGTAACCCATTGCATCGGACAAGGCTGCAGGAATTGAAACCACAACCATAGTGTGATAGACCTTTATTAACTACCACTAGTCTATAAGAAGTCCCTAGTTTTTTCAGAATATTATTCTTCATTTTAATGGTATGTGTTAATATTTTTAGCCTTATATGATTAGGATGAATATAATATTATTGAGTTCTATTATCTTTTGGATTGAAAGATCATTTTGTGGTAGAAATTAGTTCAAGGATGAAACTCTACACGGCAAGTATATATATATATATATATCTTATTCCATGAATAAATTAATTATTAAACTTTAGGGAAGCGATATTAAATCCAAAAATTCGTTATCCTAATACCTTATGTTTTGTTGAACTGATGATATTTTAAATCATCATAGATTGATGGCATTGAGGCCCTCAATTTTACACTTGTTTGTGATTGATGACCTCAATCACTCCTTATAAATATTTATGTTTTCCTCTAATTATGTGTCTATAATTGCCACCAATTTTCTCCTATGAGAAACCCTAATTTGGTGGTGACATTCTCATTTCCCTTTCCCTCTTATTAAAATTCAATTTTATTAACACTATTTGCGATATGGGTTTTCCACAAATATATTTTCTATTTTCAACCTTTTATTTTCTAAAAACAATTTCAAATTGTGATAATTCAATTTATTGAAGGATGGAAGAATGTAACACCCCATGTTTCCACGGTATGCTTCACTTTGAATAAAATAGTAGTGTGTGTTGTTCGTAACTTCAAGTTCTAACACACCACAACAAATCAAACTAGTTGTTATGAATAGTAATACCCGATTTTTTTAATATTATACAATTTATCTATCAAAGTGGACTTCATTTTTGGATTCGGAATATCGAAATTAGCCTAGGTTGAAATTTTTATATTTTTCTGAAAACATTCAATTTTTGATGAATAGTTAACACCGAGTTATATTTTAAAACCGAATTTTTATTTAAATAATTATTTATATTGTTTAAATTTATTTTAGGTCAAAATATTTACATAATACCTATATAAGGTCAATTTAATTCCATGGAGTTAGTTTATAATAATTTTAGATATATAAAAATTTTATTGAACTTTTCAACGTCTTTTACCCATCACCTAAGCGAATTTGTAAATTTACATAAAACGTAATTTTACCGCATCTGTGAGTGGAATTTCTAAAATCTGAGAGACATGGTTATTATGAAGGAGTAAAATTTGGTTCAATGATATAACAATAATTTTTGGTGAATAGTAACTTTTTACTTTTATTTACCCCGGTTAAAAGTAAGTAGGGTAATTAAGGGTAAAAACTGATATTATTATTACACTAACACTAGTACTAATTATATTGGATAAATATAATTCGACCAAAAACATCCTTAGGAATAAAATATGAACCTCTTTGTTCTACTTGGATTATATTAGGACATTTATTATTATTTAATTCAAAGAAAAGATAGAATAGTTCAAATCAATGTTTAATAAATAAACCATTTTTCATATAGGGTTATACAAATGATAAAATAGATAATAAATATTCATTATAAAGATAAAATTACTTCCTACATAATTCTATTTTATTTATAATTTTTAGATATTAAATAATTTAATTTATTTCTGACACAATGGTGTTGCAGTAATTACATAATTATTGAAATATTAAAATAATTGATAATATAAATATCCATAGAAAAGTAATTTGAGACTTTTTATGAATTCAACTAATTTTATAGGTTAATATGACATGTTAGGTTTGATTAAATGAATTTCTTTCGAAATAATAATTTTTTATGACTTTAACAAAAATAAATTATTATATAGTGTCAAAATTGACATAAAAGAGTTTTGAAAAACAATATTATATTATTAATTGACATTCTATTCCTAAAAATCTATGGTTCGTCCAAAAGACATTTATATTTATAGTTGTATCATTAATGGACCACTTGGGGCTCTCTTATAAGTATATAGTATGTTTATTAACTATATAATATTAAAAAAAGACATGGTAAATATCAAACTAATTAACTACGAGTTAAAACTAAAAGATAAGGTCAATAAAGTGACCCAAACCTGTCTAAAATCATCTTGTGGAGTGGATTTTGACCCTTCCCCGCCTTTTCCTTGAAATAATTCACTTTTGATCTATTATAAACCGAATATAAATTTATTATAAATCAATATTTTATGTTTTTCCTATGGTGCCCCTCACCCTTCTTATAAAAAGGAACTCACCCTTTTCTCAAATTCATATCTTCAAAGCCTTTTTGTTCGGCCAAACCCTACCCAAATATCCTATAAACTTCTCTCACTTCAACCTATAGGACTTAGTTTATCATAAATCCCACCTATGGATCCCTTTTGATCAAATCAAAAAGAAGAACCCGAAGAAGAGGTAATGTTTTCACCAGCCTCTTTCATGTTCCTGTGTTCTTCCACTTCTTCATTTTTTGATATTTCCATTCTAAAATAATAACTCCACTATCTTCAATATACTGTGATGTTTTTATAAGTATGGTACAACCATATTCAGTATTATATCCTTCCTTTTAATGACATGTCACCATATGTACGTATGTACGACTTACCGTCTCCACATCGTGGTGTAATTGTTATTCGAAACATTATTATTTGGATGGGTATGATAATGATGTGTAATTGAAGTAAACAATAAAAATAAAATTATAATGGGTTTTTATATATGATATAACATCCAATTATATATGATTTTAATATAAAAAAATGATATTGTTGCTCGTGCGTACGTAGGGACTACTGTCTCCACGAACGCGGTGATATTCATTCCCCATCATATCCATTCCAGAATAATTTTCATTTGATTATTAAAAATAAAGTTTAAGGACTTGATATCATTCTAGATATGAATAATATAAAACCTATCCATAACAAAGACGACTTATGTAACAAAACAAATAAAATAAAAGGAGTAGGTTAACACCCGAAATGACGATAATACTATGAAATTATTAACAATGAAATATTAAAAGGTCATATATGATATTATATTTATGTATATGATTATTTTATAAATTAATAACAATGATTCAAATATTATACAAGATGTTAACCCACCCTCGACCACGGAAAAGTTCAAGGTAAGGGTTAATTTCACAATGTTTTTATTATTTTTGGTTGTTTATACGTAATTATCTACTTGGACCTGTTTATCATCCACATCCATGTTTCATAAAACTGTATACCATGACATTTTTACTATTTACTAGACTTTGGGTTAATGTACTTTATACATTTTTTTCACTTTTTATAAAATGGATTGAAATGAATATTTCAGTCGTTTTCCCAACAAAGTCCTTTTTAACCTTTTCTACAGAATTAAGGTAATAATGCCTTTTTTCAACTTATACGGCGGGTGCGGCTATTTTCTGCCATTATAAAAACATCGAAGCTTCCATTAAAATATTATAAGGGTATTTTAAAAGTAAATATTTCCTTTTAGAATTATGTGACTTTTAAATGATTTAAAAAAAGAGATATTTCTCTCAAATAGTTTTGTTTTCATCTATGTCAACATACTTTGATTTATTTTAATCTTATTTAATGTTGATTTATTATGATACAAAACATCCATATTGTATTGAAGGTTTTGTGATATGTTTGACATTGTATATGTTATTTTTATACCATTCATGGTTTATGGAGAAAGTATTGACATTTTGTATGCTAGTTTTAATACGAATGTATATGTTATGTTCAAACCTATTCATATGAGGAATGCATTGAACTTAATAATTGACGGGTAGAGACCGTTATAGCACCTCTATGCATCGGTAGATCTTATGAGACAAACTAGTGTCTTGGAACAAGGCCTTGAAAAAATCTTATTTGTAGACTTCACACAAGGCCTTGACTATGTGGCTACGATAGTCTGGCATTATGCATTCCATCATTATGAAAGTGGTTATTGATATTTCATGTGATTACTCGACACGTAGAATATCCATGTGAATATGTAAAAGGAATTATTTCATTTTATCTTTCCCATATTTTTCTAATGTTCAAGTTTAAAAGGCCATTGTTTTCTTTATACATTGCCTTAAATGTTTATTCTTATTCATGAATGTTTCCGATATATTGTTATCCTTATTGAGCATCTGAGCGAACCCCTTTCAATGTTTTATTTTTTCCAGGATGTGAAGATGTATTTTATTAATGACATGGAGGGATAGTATGAGGGGGGTATGAAGACAAGATTTTTTGTAGTTTTCACTTTATGATTTAATGTAAACATTATGAATGTATCTAATGATTCCAAGTCTACAAAACTCATCGGTCTTTCGAGACTTGATGTTTTGTGATCATGCCAATGTTATGTAGTAATGCACCGACTCTGGGTAACTGGGGTCAAGGTGTTACAGGAAGGGAAATAAATGTCATTTATGTTTAGAAATTGAGGTAAACATTGGCGACCGGATGAGACATAGTAGTTTAGGGCTCCAATGATTTGATGTACGAACCTTTAAGTTTACAACGGCTACTAAACAAGGTTATACTAGTTGCAAGATAGAGACCTAGGAAATGATCGTGCATCATACTTCTTTGTTCTAGTGTTTGAATGGGTAGACCTTGGGATAGGTTAACCAAAAATGAATAAATGAAAAAAATTGATTAATTAATGTCGATTCTTTCATATTCCAGGTTTAGGAACTCTAATGGTTATTATTTTGAAGGTATAGATCCATGTCGAGGTATTTGTCAGGTTTGTGCAAGAAAATGTCCAGAAGGCTATTCCAGCAGATCACTGCAGGGTAGAGGTTGATGACGATGACACCTGGAGGAAGACACTCCGAGAGTTTCAGCGCCAGATTCTTCAAAAGTTTGAGGGCTCCATTTCAGATGTAGTCACAAAGGACTGGTTACAGGATGCCGAGATAGGCTTCAGTTTGATTAGTGCTCAGAAGGAGAAGTGGGTGTCCTTAGGTATGAGGATGTTTCCTAGAGGTGTGAAGCAGTGGTGGATCATGTTCCTTAGGGATCATGAGGGGTCAGCGTTCTCATGGGATGACTTCCGAGAAAGGTTAAGAGTTGATTTTATTTCTTCAGCTGTGAAGGCGTCCATTTACCAGGAGCTTTTTACCCTTCAATAGGGGAGCTCCAATGGTTGAGAGTTGGGAAACCATTTCAAGAACCTTTTAGGAAATGCTTCAGACCTATTTCTAGATGATGAGGCCATGGAGAGACATTTCTAGGGGCTTTGCATCCATAGATCCAGTGCCAGGTCACCCCATTTATGCTGAAGACATATCTTGAGGTGCTGGAAAGGGAATAGGTTATCGAGAGGACTTTGGCCAGGACAAGATCATCACGAGAGGTGGATCATCATGACCCCTCACGAAGCAAAGCTATGGTCTGGGGTTCCCATTTTTCATGGTATAAGAGTTTCCGTTTAGCCAGGGGTAGGTCCCAGCCCTTCACATCTCCTTTGTCCAGAGGTAGAAACTCTTAGACATATGCAGAGGGATCAGGCACTTGTTTTCCCTGTGTTGGTTGTGGCCATTAGCAGTGGGAGTGACCGGACTTTCAGCGCATTCATCGTGCACTGGGCGCTACGCTCCAGGTTCTTCTATTGAGGCAGTTTCTATCGAGGCTGAAGCAGCTTGTTGCACTAGCATTAGATCAGCAGAGGGTAGATGGGGTAGGCAAAGGATAGCCCCATGACCCTCCTCATCCTCAGAGAGACGAGCACGGTCGTGGTGGTGTTCTTCATCAGGGTCAGAGAGGCTGTGGAGGAGGTCGTGGTCAGCTTCATGCTCTAGCATTACCAACACTAGATGAGCTAGATGTCACTCGAGGTACCCAATGCTTGTTTTCTACCTTGATGTATGCCTTGTTAGATTCAGGAGAGACACACTCCTTCATATCACCTATGTAACACCCCAAGATTTCATAGTGTGTTATTTCTTTAAAATAATACAATAACATGCACTCCACGCAACACCGAGTTCAAGCACACCATGAATTACCAAACAAGCCTTTCAAAGGAGGTTATGAATAGTATTAACTAAATTTTAAACTTTATATAATCCTTATAATTTTAGAATCCATATTATGAGTTTCTTAGACATAATACAAGAACAGATTCATTTTCAGTATTGCACTTTTATCAACTTTTAATAGTGAAACCTTTTTAAATACAATATTTTAAACTTATTGACTAAATGGGGACATCAAAAATTTAAAATGAAACATCCCAAGCTTCCATGGTACGCTTTCTTTGAATAATACAGTAGCGTGTGTTGTACGCAACCTTGAGTTTTAACACACACCACAACCAATCAAACTAGCTGTTATGAATAGTAATACCTACTTTTTGAAATTATATATATTTTATATTTTAAAATGGACTTCATTTCTGGATTCGGAATATCGAATTTAGCCTAAGGTGAAATTTTGGTACTTTTCAGATAACTTTCATATTTGGATGAATAGTGAAAATTACTAAATTTTAATTAAAAACAACTTTTTTAATCAAAATAATTAATAGTGATAAATTATGAATTTGAGTGGTTTTAAAGTATATTTAGAATATATTTTTACCATTTAATATAATGTTGGTCATTGGACATAATTTTACAATTAAACCGAACATAAACAAGTGTCAATCTTTTGATAGTTATTATCTCTTAAAAACACGCTTTTTGTTTTGACAGCGGGAATTAATTTTAAATTAATTTCTGCCACTTCTGTGTTTTGAATTTAGGAAAATGGATTCCATATTTGAAATCAGGATTTTCAAATTGTATAAATAGGTAACTTTTATTTTTAGACATTTTGAATAATTACTGCGGTAAATATTTTATTTACCATGGTTAAGGGTAAATCCGGTAAATAAGGGTTAATAAATAATATTATAATAATACTAAATTACCCTAAAACGTGTCTTAACCATATTGGTTGATACATGGTCGACCATGGGAATCTTTGGGTCGATTTTGGGACCCCATGGATCCACTTGTAAGTGATAATGACACTTTATTTTAATTAAGTTAAAATGAATACAAAAATGACACAAGCATATATATTTTAGAAAAACAATTGTTACATAGGGTTATATATGTTGGATTTTAGATTATAAATATTCATTAGAAAAATAAAAATATTTCCTACATAATGATATTTTATTTATAATTTTTAGACATTAAATAATTTATTTTATTTATGACACAATGATGATGCAGTAATTACTATAATAGTGAAAAATTAAAATAATTGATATTATAAATACCCAAATTTATATAATATGAAACTTTTAATGAATTAAACTAATTTTCTAGGATAATATGATATATTAGGATTGATTTAATTGACTTTTTTTGAAGTAATCAATCTGTTATGAGTTTCACAAAAAATCAACTATTGAATAGTGTCAAAATTGACATAAAAGAGTTCTTAAAACAAATATTATATTATTAATTGATATTAAATTCTTCAAAATCTACGTTTCGGCCAAGAGACTTATATCATGATAGGTTCATCATTAATGGACCACTTGGGGGTCGCTTGGATGTATGTAGTGCGTTTATTAACCATATTATATAGAAATACAAAGAGACATTGTAAAAGTGAAACTAATTAACTTAGAGTTAAAACTTAAAGATAAGGTTAATATAAGTACCCAACCTGTCTAAATTCTATTGGTTGAGTTGTTTTCGACCCATACCCGCCTTAACCTTTTAATAATCAACTTTGGATCCATTAGAAACCGAATATGAATTTATTATAAATTAATATTTCTAGCTTTTCCAAAGGTGCCCCTCACCCCTCTTATAAAATGGCACTCCTCCTTCTCATTTCTTCACACCTTCAAAGCCTTTTGGATCGGCCAAACTCTGCCCAAATACTCTCCCAACTTCCCTCAATACAACCTAGAGGCCTTAGTTTGATCAGAAAGCCAACCTATTGAGCCCTTTTGATCAAATCAAAAGGAAGAACCCGAAGAAGAGGTAATGATTTCACCACCCTTTTCTAAGTTCATTTCTTCTTCCACTTCTTCTTCCTTTGTTGTTACCATTCTTAAATAATAAATCCAGTATCATATATATACTGTGATATTATTATTAATATGTTACAACCATATTCAGTATTCTATCCACCCTTTGAATAACATGTCACCATACGTGCGTACGTACGGCTTACCGTCTCCACGTCGTGGTGTAATTGTTATTCAATATAATATTATTTGGATGGGTATAATAATGATGTGTAACTCATGTAAATAATAAATATAACATGTTAATGATTCAGTATATATGATATACCATCCATTTATATATTATTTTAATATCAAAAAATGATATTGTCGCTCGTGCCTAAGTACGGACTACCGTCTCCACGAACGCGATGAGATTAATTCTCCATCGTATCCATTCAAGTATAATTGTCATTTGATGATTTAAAAAATGATGTTTAAGGACTTGATATCATTCTGGATATAAATAATATACAACCTATCCTTTAAAAACATGTCTTACGTAACAAAACATATAAAAGAAAACAAGTAAGTTAACACCCGAAACAACGATAATACTAAGATATTATTATCAAATCAATATTAAAAGATCATATATGATATCATATTAATATATATGATTCTTGTATAATTTAATAACAATTATTTCACCATTATACAGGAGGTTAACCTACCCCAATCAAGGAAAAGTACAAGGTAAGGGATTTTCATATCTCACTTTCAATTCCGTGAGATTTCCATTGTTCGCCACTAAATTATTGAAATTGGTGTATTGTGTACTGCCATTTGATATATATTATCATGATTCTCTTTATATTCATGTTATTATCTAATCATTTGGTGGTTATTAACTTTTGGCCATACGACTCAGTTGATTACAACGTGGTAAGGGGTTTTCATCTCACTCCTTATTCCTGTGAGATTCATGCCATATTGCCACCATCACCTTTTGTGTGGTGTGTGTACTGTCCATAATTATATTATTTGTGTAATACACCCTAATTTATGTGTATTTACATATTAATTGTATGATACCTCTTTCATGGGTTGTATGTTTCATAAGTTACCAAATTGGTAAGGGTTATTTCACAATCTCTTCATTCTCCGAGGTTGTTTATACGTAATAATCTACTGGGATCTCTTTATCATCCACATCCATGTTTCATAAAAATGTATTTCGAAAACATTTTTACTATTTACTAGAATATGAGTTAAAGTCATTTATACCCTTTTTTACTTTTATAAGTGGTTTATAAAGGAATCTTTCGGTCATTTTCAAAACAAGGTCCTTTTTTACCTTTTCGACAGAATTAAGGTAAGAATGTTTTTTTACTTATACGGCGGGTGCGGTTATTCTATTCCGTTATTACACCTTTGAAGCTTACCTTACACACTTATAAGGATATTTTAAAAATAAAGGTTTTCTTATATAATTATGTGATTTTTATATGATTTCAAAAAATGAAAGAGATATTTCTCTCAAATATATGAAAATCCAGTGAAAATGTATACGTATTTAACGCAAGCTTAAAAATGTTTTCAGAAAACCTGACCCTCGAGTTTGGTAGACAGGAAGGGATTGGGAGTGGACCCATCATGGCCTGTAATTAGTCGAGCAGTCACAGAATTAGTTATTTTGTTTTCAAAAGCTCGCATAATGTTTTCAGAAAAACACTGGAGTGTATTTTAGCAATTTTAAACGTAAGTATCTTCAAAAAAAATTACATCGGTAGGTCTCATGAGACAAACTAGTGTCTTGGCACAAGGCCTTGACAAAATCTTATTTGTAGTCTTGGTACGAGGCCTTGACTATGTGGCTATGATAGTCTGGCATTATGCGTTCCAACATTATGAAAGTGGTTATTGATTTTTTCATGTGATTATTTGATTAGTAAAATATCCACATGAATAAGTAAATGGAATTATTTCATTTTATTTATATCGTACCATGTTGAAAGTTCATGTTTGAAAGGCTTTTGTTTTAGTTATACATTGCCTTAAATGTTTATTCTTATTTATGAATGTTTCCGCTATATTGTTATCCTTACTGGGCATTTGAGCTCACCCCTTTTCTATGTTTTATTTTTCCCAGGAAGCGAAGAAGTAAATTATGAATGACCTGCAGGGATATTATGTGGGGATATGAGTGTGGATTATGGAAACATTATGTTGTTGTAGTAGTTTTTCATTTTATGATGTAATGTAAAACTTATGAATATATCTAGTGTTTCCAAGGCTACTAAACCAATCGGTCTTTCGAGATTTGATCTTTCTTGTGATCATGCCAATGTTATGTAATAATGCACTGACTCTGGGTAACTAGGGTCGGGGCGTTACAGTTGGTATCTGAGGAAGTCTAGTACAAACCTTGGAAGCTAGATTTAGGTAAACTCTGATTAGAGCACGTAGACCTAAGATGAAATTTGAGGATTAGTGTATAAGAACTTCCTAGAATTTTGGTATTGTAGGGATTTTGTGAGTTTTCCGAGCAATACATCCCTATCTGGATACGAGCAGGTAGAGGCGGCTCTGGCACAGATGTACCTAGGGGTAAACCCCGAAAACACCGCTTTGAGCAAGACTCGAACGGGAACTGGTGCACGACAACGGGCCTTGCTGCACTCTTGGTTACGACACTCCCGGGGGATATGTTTAGGATAACTCTCATTTTCTTTACAAATAATTATGAAGGGTTTATGAGTATATACTTCCTCAAAGGAGACATTTTTATGATTATGTATTATATGCATAAACTATTTAATTTATGTTATGTGTTTTAAAAGTTTGGGATTAGGTATTGTTATTCATAAACGAATCTAGTGTATGCCAATGTTTAGAAATGGCGCCTAGTAGAAGGAATGAGAACTCCAGCAATGCCCATGATACAAAGAGAAAGAAGGATCATATATTTTATGGTCTTAAGACAGAATTTACAAGAGAAATAGTCTCGCATGTATTATCATCATATGGATAAATAATATCATGTGTTGATAAGATAAGTAAAGAGTTTACTGAGTCCTATGGATTTGAAGGGAAGCAAGAGAAGTAAAGGGTGGAAGAGAGAAATATGGATAAAGGGAAGAGGAAAAAGAAGAATTTTCCCATATGTGGTAACTGTGGAAAGAAACACCCTGGAACTTGCCTGAAAGGAATGGGAGTTTGTTATAAGTGTAGAGGAAAAGGGCACAAAGTACCTGACTGCAAGGGTAAGAAAATGGTTTTAAATGTACAATGCTTCGTTTGCAAGGAGTTTGGACACTATGCGAACCTATGTCCCAGTCATCAGAATATGCCGCAAATGATGTTATTGGATAATAATCAAGTTATGATACTACCACAGATGAAGAGGAATGATTAGAGTTCTTATGTTGATTATGTCAATTGAGTGTTGTATCAACAATGTACTTGTTATAATAATTATGGAGTATATAAGAATTTCACTGCAGTACTATTTCATTAAGTACTTGAGATTGTGCGGAACAAAGAAAAGTGACTCAAGAGCAGGATAAATTTTTGGAAAATATATGGTTGAGTGAATGATAAACCATAATATAGTTCTGATACTGAGGTAGTGATTTTCAAATAATACATGATTATTTTGGAAAAATTATATTGGATATTCTTGACTATCGTGGAACTGATTAATGATTTTTATATTCCATCATTGTTGGGGTTTAAAACATTTCTGGATTAATGAAGTATATCCAGCATTCTATATGGAATAAGGGAGCATGAATGTAATAAATAAAGAATATGGTAATACATGATGAAGGTATTCATATGCTATTATGTGGTAAAAAGGATCTACATTATGTTTAACTTCCTTATAAATGATGGACTGTGAGTTTGGTCAGAAATATTTTGGATAAATTCTAGTTTGAGATTAATTTTGTATTTCCATAAAAGGACAACCCGGAGGTCGGGCGGCAACCCGTCGCGTCCGGCAAGGCCGCAAGACTTGAACCTGCAACCGAAGGGCGACAAGGGTGTATCACCTACCACTGGACCAAAAGATGTCCTGGATTAAATAATGTAGTTTTTTATTAAAGATCTGGGAGATGAATTATAAATTCGTTTATTTTGGAACCCTGTACGAATAGTATAAATAGAATTTTTTTTCGAGTGAAAGATGATTTTGTGGTAGAAATTTATTAATGGACAAAACTCTAATTATAAAGTAAGTATATCTCCTTATGATCTTATCCAATCTCATAAATAAATTCCTCAACATTAAGAAAAGGAACTTAGAACAAAAATGTTGTCCTAGATGGTACGTTAAATCATCACTATTTTATGGGTTTGGGATTGGTGGCCTTTTCATAGCCATGTTCTCTACCACTCTCCATCAGATAATCGATGGTTAGATTTCTCTTCCATATCCATATTTTCCTACATGGAAACCTAGTATGTGTTATTTTCGGTAATCTTCATACTTTCCACTCTTTATTTTAAATAGAGGACTCATTAATTCATTTTTCGATGTGGGATTTCAACTAAGATATTTTGAAACGTCAAAAATGTGTTATCCTAATACCCTATATTTTGTTGAACTGATGGTATTTCAAATCATCATAGATTGATGAGTTTAAGGACCTCAATTTCGTACTTGTTTGTGATTGATGTCCTCAATCACTACCTATAAATATTTACGTTTTTCCTCCAATTATATGTCTCTAATTGCCACCAATGTTCTCCTAATCGAGATCATAATTTGGTGGTGACCCTTTCATTTCTCATTTCCTCATATTAAGACTAAATTTTATTAACCCAATTTCCGATGAGGGTTTTCCCACAAAGATATTTTTTATTTTCAACCTTTTATTTTCGAAGAACAATTTCAAATTGCAAGGACGCAATTTATTTTAGGAGGGGAGAATGTAACACCCCAAGATTTCATAGTGTGTTATTTCTTTAAAATAATACAATAACTTGCACTACACGCAACGCCGAGTTCAAGCACACCATGAATTACCAAACAAGCCTTTCAAAAGAGGTTATGAATAGTATTAACTAAATTTTAAACTTTATACAATCCTTATAATTTTAGAATCCATATTATGAGTTTCTTAGACATAATACAAGAACAGATTCATTTTCAGTATTGCACTTTTATCAACTTTTAATAGTGAAACCTTTTTAAATACAATATTTTAAACTTATTGACTAAATGGGGACATCAAAAATTTAAAATGAAACATCTCAAGCTTCCACGATAAGCTTTCTTTGAATAATACAGTAGCGTGTGTTGTACGAAACCTTGAGTTTTAACACACACCACAACCAATCAAACTAGCCGTTATGAATAGTAATACCTACTTTTCGAAATTATATATATTTTATATTTTAAAATGGACTTCATTTCTGGATTCGGAATATCGAATTTAGCCTAAGGTGAAATTTTGGTACTTTTCAGATAACTTTCATATTTTGATGAATAGTAAAAATTACTAAATTTTAATTAAAAACAACTTTTTTAATCAAAATATTTAATAGTGATAAATTATGAATTTGATTGGTTTTAAAGTATATTTAGAATATATTTTTACCATTTAATATAATGTTGGTCATTGGACATAATTTTACAATTAAACCGAACATAAACAAGTGTCAATCTTTTGATAGTTATTATCTCTTAAAAACAGGCTTTTTGTTTTGACAGCGGGAAGTAATTTTAAATTAATTTCTGCCACTTCTGTGTTTTGAATTTAGGAAAATGGATTCCATATTTGGAATCAGGATGTTCAAATTGTATAAATAGGTAACTTTTATTTTTAGACATTTTGAATAATTAATGCGGTAAATATTTTATTTACCATGGTTAAGGGTAAATCCGGTAAATAAGGGTTAATAAATAATATTATAATAATACTAAATTACCCTAAAACATGTCTTAACCCTATTGGTTGATACATGGTCGACCATGGGCATATTTGGGTCGATTTTGGGACCCCATGGATCCACTTGTAAGTGATAATGACACTTTATTTTAATTAA
This sequence comes from Viscum album, assembly GCA_963277665.1. Classification (NCBI taxonomy): domain Eukaryota; kingdom Viridiplantae; phylum Streptophyta; class Magnoliopsida; order Santalales; family Viscaceae; genus Viscum; species Viscum album. The sequence continues at coordinate 1,874,285,486 of OY728159.1, forward strand.
GTTAAAATGAATACAAAAATGACACAAGCATATATATTTTAGAAAAACAATTGTTACATAGGGTTATATATGTTGGATTTTAGATTATAAATATTCATTAGAAAAATAAAAATATTTCCTACATAATGATATTTTATTTATAATTTTTAGACATTAAATAATTTATTTTATTTATGACACAATGATGATGCAGTAATTACTATAATAGTGAAAAATTAAAATAATTGATATTATAAATACCCAAATAAATATAATATGAAACTTTTAATGAATTAAACTAATTTTCTAGCATAATATGATATATTAGGATTGATTTAATTGAATTTTTTCGAAGTAATCAATCTGTTATGAGTTTCACAAAAAATCAACTATTAAATAGTGTCAAAATTGACATAAAAGAGTTCTTAAAACAAATATTATATTATTAATTGATATTAAATTCCTAAAAATCTAAGGTTCGGCCAAGAGACTTATATCATGATAGGTTCATCATTAATGGACCACTTGGGGGTCTCTTGGATGTATGTAGTATGTTTATTAACCATATTATATAAAAATACAAAGAGACATTGTAAAAGTGAAACTAATTAACTTAGAGTTAAAACTTAAAGATAAGGTTAATATAAGTACCCAAACCTGTCTAAATTCTATTGTTTGAGTTGTTTTCAACCCATCCCTACCTTAACCTTTTAATAATCAACTTTGGATCCATTATAAACCGAATATGAATTTATTATAAATTAATATTTCTAGCTTTTCCAAAGGTGCCCCTCACCCCTCTTATAAAAGGGGACTCCTCCTTCTCATTTCTTCACACCATAAAAGCCTTTTAGTTCGGCCAGACTCTGCCCAAATACTCTCCCAACTTCCTTCAATACAACCTAGAGGCCTTATTTTGATCAGAAAGCCAACCTAAGGAGCCCTTTTGATCAAATCAAAAGGAAGAACCCGAAGAAGAGGTAATGATTTCACCACCCTTTTCTATGTTCATTTCTTCTTCCACTTCTTCTTCCTTTGTTGTTACCATTCTTAAATAATAAATCCAGTATCATATATATACTGTGATATTATTATAAATATGGTACAACCATATTCAGTATTTTATCCACCCTTTGAATAACATGTCACCATACGTGCGTATGTACGGCTTACCGTCTCCACGTCGTGGTGTAATTGTTATTCAATATAATATTATTTGTATGGGTATAATAATGATGTGTAACTCATGTAAATAATAAATATAACATGTTAATGATTTAGTATATATGATATACCATCCATTTATATATTATTTTAATATCAAAAGAATGATATTGTCACTCGTGCGTACGTACGGACTACCGTCTCCACGAACGCGATGAGATTCATTCTCCATCGTATCCATTCAAGTATAATTGTCATTTGATGATTTAAAAAATGATTTTTAAGGACTTGATATAATTAAGGATATGAATAATATACAACCTATCCTTTACAAACATGTCTTACGTAACAAAACATATAAAAGAAAACAAGTAAGTTAACACCCGAAACAACGATAATACTAAGATATTATTATCAAATCAATATTAAAAGATCATATATGATATCATATTAATATATATGATTCTTGTATAATTTAATAACAATTATTTCACCATTATACAGGAGGTTAACCTACCCCAATCAATGAAAAGTACAAGGTAAGGGATTTTCATATCTCACTATCAATTCCGTGAGATTTCCATTGTTCGCCACTAAATTATTGAAAGTGGTGTATTGTGTACTGCCATTTGATATATATTATCATGATTCTCTTTATATTCATGTTATTATCTAATCATTTGGTGGTTATTAACTTTTGGCCATACGACTCAGTTGATTACAACGTGGTAAGGGGTTTTCATCTCACTCCTTATTCCTATGAGATTCATGCCATATTGCCACCATCACCTTTTGTGTGGTGTGTGTACTGCCCATAATAATATTCTTTGTGTAATACACCCTAATTTATGTGTATTTACATATTCATTATATGATACCTCTTTCATGGTTTGTATGTTTCATAAGTTACCAAATTGGTAAGGGTTATTTCACAATCTCTTCATTATCCGAGGTTGTTTATACGTAATAATCTACTGGGATCTCTTTATCATCCACATCCATGTTTCTTAAAAATGTATTTCAAAAACATTTTTACTATTTACTAGAATATGAGTTAAAGTCATTTATACCCTTTTTGACTTTTATAAGTGGTTTATAAAGGAATCTTTCGGTATTTTTCAAAACAAGGTCCTTTTTATCCTTTTCGACAGAATTAAGGTAAGAATGTTTTTTTAACTTATACGGCGGGTGCGGTTATTCTATTCTGTTATTACACCTTTGAAGCTTACCTTGCACGCTTATAAGGATATTTTCAAAATAAAGGTTTTCTTATATAATTATGTGATTTTTATATGATTTCAAAAAAAGAAAGAGATATTTCTCTCAAATATATGAAAATCCAGTGAAAATGTATACGTATTTAACGCAAGATTAAAAATGTTTTCAGAAAACCTGACCCTCGAGTTTGGTAGACATGAAGGGATTGGGAGTGGACCCATCATGGCCTGTAATTAGTCGAGCAGTCTCAGAATTAGTTATTTTGTTTTCAGAAGCTTGCATAATGTTTTCAGTAAAACACTGGAGTGTATTTTAGCAATTTTAAACGTAAGTATCTTCAAAAAAAATTACATCGGTAGGTCTCATGAGACAAACTAGTGTCTTGGAACAAGGCCTTGAAAAAATCTTATTTGTAGTCTTGGCACGAGGCCTTGACTATATAGTTATGATAGTCTGGCATTATGCTTTCCAACATTATGAAAGTGGTTATTGATTTTTTCATGTGATTATTCGATTAGTAGAATATCCATGTGAATAAGTAAATGGCATTATTTCATTTTATTTATGCCGTACCATGTTCAAAGTTCATGTTTGAAAGGATTTTGTTTTAGTTATACATTGCCTGAAATGTTTATTCTTATTTATGAATGTTTCCACTATATTGTTATCCTTACCGGGCATTTGAGCTCACCCCTTTTCTATGTTTTATTTTTCCCATGAAGTGAAGAAGTAAATTATGAATGACCTGCAGGGATATTATGTGGGGATATGAGTGTGGATTATGGAGACATTATGTTGTTGTAGTAGTTTTTCATTTTATGATGTAATGTAAAACTTATGAATATATCTAGTGTTTCCAAGGCTACTAAACCAATCAGTCTTTCGAGATTTGATCTTTCTTGTGATCATGCCAATGTTATGTAATAATGCACCGAATCTGGGTAACTAGGGTCGGGGTGTTACAACCTACCCTTGTCCATGCATTGGGATTTGAGCTTGAGAGGCTTTCAGTTCCCTTGGCGTTGACTACACTAGTTGGAGGTCGTCCTGACTTGTTTGAAGTATGTAGAGACTGTGAGCTAGTGTTGGGGCAATGCCGCTCTTGGGGAGATTTCCTATTTTTACAAATACAACAATATAATGTCATCCTCGACATGGATTGGTTGTATTCAGTGCAGGATATTGTGTATTTCTTAAGGAAGAATGTCATTTTCATTGGTGTGGATGAAGAAAAAGTGGTGTTTGTCGGTGATAGAGATCCCCAGATAGGTCATATGCGCATTCCATCCATATCATAAAGGATGGCCGAGATGAATCTATTTTCTTCAGAGGATCAGCAGTTGGCGTTTCCTCGGGTCATAGATGAGTACCCTAATGTCTTTCCAGAAGAGGTTGTAACCTTACCCCCTCAACGAGAGATCAAGTTAGGGATCAATCTACAGCCAAGACCATATCTTATTTATATTTCTCCATATATGATGGACCCTTTTGTGTTACGAGAACTACATATACAGCTTGTTGGTCTGTTACAGTGCGGTTTTTTTCAACCAAGTGTGTCACCATGGGGTGCACCCGTTTTGTTTGTGAAGAAGGCTGACGACAGTTTGCGGTTTTGTGTCGATTATTGTCGCTTAAAAAAGTAATGATAAATAATCTCTATCCTCTTTCGCAGATTGATGCCTTATTCGATCAACTGTAGGGTGCAAGTTGGTTCTCAAAGATCGACTTGCAGTCAGGATATCATCAGATGCGTGTGAAGGATGAGGATATTTTGAAGATTGTTTTCCATTGTCATCATGGGCATTATGAGTTTATTGTAATGCCGTTTGGCATGAGGAATGATCCAGCTGTGCTCGTGGGATTGATGAAAGCTGTGTTCCATGATTCCTGGACATGTTTGTGGTAGTTTTTATCGACAACATCCTTTAGTACTCCACATCTGAAGAGGATCATGCAGAGCATCTACAAGCCATTTTGGGTGTTCTTCATCGATATCAGCTGTTTGGGACGTTGTTGAAGTGGGAGTTTTGGACTCGAGAAGTCTGTTTCATGGTACATGAGGTGTCCCAAAAGGGATTTTCCGTGGATCAATCAATTATAGAAGCAGTTGTGTCTAGGACAACCCCAAAGATTGTTTCTAAGGTGTGATGTTTCATTGGTCTCACGGGATACTATGGGAGGTTTGTATCCAATTTCTCACAAGTTGTGACTCCTCTAACAGCTCTGACCAAGAAGGATCAGACATTCATATGGACTGATCAGTGTCAACCAGCATTCAAGTATTTAAAGGAGAAGTTAAAAAGTGATCCAGTCCTCTGTCATCCAGCAGAAGGAGTTCAGTTTGAAGTTTTCTATGATGCATCACATCTGGGGTTAGGCTGTGTTATCATGTAGTAGAGTTCAGTTTTTTCTTATGGGTCTTGGTAGTTTCTTACCCATGAACACAATTATGCTGAACATGTTCTTGAGTTGGCAGCCATGATGTTTCCTCCGATTTTGTGGAGACATTACCTCATCGGTGAGTGCTTTTTTGTATTCACCGATCATAATAGTCTGAGGATGGTTTTCTCCCAGCATGAATTGAACTTATGAAATCATCAGTGGATGGAGTTCTTACCAGAATACAAATTTGAAATATCTTATACACCTGGAAAAGGTAATGTTGTAGCTGATGCGCTGAGCTGAAAGTCACGTAGTGATGTTGTGCATGAATCTGGTGATTCCTGGAGACTAATGGAAGAACTGTCATCATTACATCTTCATATGGGAATAGTTGGGTGTAGAGACTATCTTCTTTAGATGATGGTATAGTCAACCTTGGTGTATTATGTGGAAGAGTCCTAGTTGGGAGATCTAGAGGTGGAAGACTGGAGAGACTGAGTTGTTTTTGGTGAGGCCCCCGATGGTTGGTCTGAGGATGAACAACACAGAGTGTTACATTATGAGAGGATTTTTGTACCTTTGATGATGCGCAATACGGTCCTTAGATAGTTCCATTGTTCTTCTTTAGCAGTAAATCCTGGCGTGACAAAGATGTACTGATCCTTGAGGAGTCAGTTTTGGTGGCATGGGCTGTAGCGTGCGGTTGTGGAGTTTGTGTCTCGATGTTTAGTCAGCCAGAAGGTGAAGGTCGAACACCATTTTCTTGGCGGTCTTCTTCAACCATTAGAGATTACTCTGTGGAAATGGGAGGAAATATCAATGGACTTTGTTAATGGTTTACCACGAGCACTGAGATGACATGATGCTATTTGGGTGGTAGTGGATCATTTAACAAAATCATCCGACTTTATAGAAATCATAGAGTCATGTTCTGTGGAATTTTTGTCGAGGCAGTATCTAGAGGAGGTGGTGAGACTTCATGGAATCCCTAGGATGGTCATTTATGATCGATATCCTCCTTTTACCTCCAGGGTGTGGAGAGGCCTCCAACATGCTTTTTGTTCTCAACTATGCCATAGCACTGCTTTTCACCCTCAAACGGATGGTCAGACAGAGAGAACCATCCAAACTCTTGAAGACATGTTATGATCTTGTGTTATGTATTTTGGAGGCTCATGGAAAAGGCACCTACCCTTGGTGAAGTTCTCTTACAATAATAATTTTCAATCCACCATCGACAAGGTGCCATTTGAATCCTTGTATGGCCAGCCATGTCGTTATCTGTTATGATAGAATGGGGTCGGAGAGTCAACAATTCTCGGACCGGAATTAGTGCAGAATACAACAGATATGGTTATGGTGATTCAAGAGAGGATGAAGATAGCGCATGATCATCAGAAAGCATATGTTGATCAAAGAAGGAGACCCTTAGTGTTTTATGTTGGGGATCATGTGTTTCTGAAGGTGACTACCCGTCGTGGGAAGTGAAGGTTTAAACATGGAAGTAATCCTTATCCCCAGATTATTGGGCCTTTCGAGGTGTTAACTCATGTTGGAGCTATGGAATATCGAGTTTCACTTCCCCCACAGATTAGTCGGATACATGGGGTTTTCCATGTATCACATATCCGATGTTATCTTCATGATGATTCTCACATCAGTGATTGGGGAGAGATAAATTTTGATGATGATGCAACCATTTAGGAGAGAACTATGGATATCCCAGACCGTAAGGATAAGGTGTTGTGGGGGTGTTCTATTCCTTTAGTTCACGTCTTGTGGCGACATAGTGGCTTGTAGGAGAGTACCTAGGAACATGAGTCACAGATACGTGCTCAGTACCGAGAGATGTTCGATGTTTAACTCTTTTCATGTTGTGATGTAACATATGTGGTTATGGAACATTCATGTTTATGAGATGTCTCCCTTGGTTTCTTTTGTGGCTTGCTCTCTTTTGAGAGGTATCTCGAGGGGTGGTTGTTTAGACCTTGTCTCGTTTTCACTTTTGGTGTGTTTTGGATACTTGAGGACAAAAATGTTTTGAGAGGTATCTGATTGAATGGACTGGACCTCTACAGTCCATTACATTGTGAAAATGTGGTGTTAGAGGTGTTCTGGGAGGTTAAATTGACTTGGGGTGCGTTTGGGTGAATCTTTAAGGAAAACTAAAGGGCAGTAGCTTTTGTATGGGTTGCGCACAGTTTTTCTAAACAGTGCGGCCAGACTGTGCATCGATAATATTGGAGGCAGTGGATAGCGCACAGTTAGCACATGTTTTGTCTAACCATGCATCCAAACCATGCGAGAGGGGTGGCCAAGGCAGCAGCTAACGCACGGTTAGGGAACGGTCTGTTAAACCATGCAGACAAACCGTGCGGGAACATAAATTGGATCCAAAAATTGTTTATCTCAACCGTTTCACCTATAAATTGCTTGTTTAATCCCCTAAGTGGCCATAACTCGGGATTAACCTCCCTTGAAGGTATTAGAACAACTCTCAAGCATTTTGGAGGCGATATGAATGCTTCTCTTGAAGAATCCATGTCTGTTTCTTGAGGAATGTGATCGTTCATGTTTGGTTTCTTATATCTACATAGATATTCTCTTCCTCTTCTCTCGATTTTCTTAGATCTATGCCTGTTATGGGTTGATTTATGTGTCTGGATGTCAAATATGATGATCTTTGGTCTTGATCATGCTAGAAGAAGAGATCTATAGTGGGGTTTTGGAGAATCAACTCGGGTTTCTTGAGCGTTCATTGACCATTGTGGTTTTCGTCAAAAACCAATGAGGTAGGGGATTCATTGCTTCTCTTTATTTTACATGAAACTGTATTGTTATCATGTTTAATCCCACTGGATGAAAATGGAATTGACATAATAAATATTTTGAACTGGATAAAGAAATTGTATTGATCGTATGTTGTTTCCTCCAGTTTGTCTAGATGGTGTGATATCTATGCTTCCTTTTTTTTGCTGTTTTCCTTGATGGAAATCGTTAAAGAAAATAAACAAGGACTAATTGATATTTGTTTGGATAAAGATACAGAGTCTTGTGAACGAATTTGGTTCTTGTTGTAATTTGATGTTGATAAAATTGGCATAGTAAGCATGAATAATCTTTTGTGATAGCTTACGGTTTCGGTTTACCAATGTTGGAACCAACAGATATTAAATATGTTAATTCAAGATGGATTAAAGAATATGTTGTTTGATAAATCCTTAAAGGGTTCTGAGATACCCTCTTGATTGGTAAAGTTCCAAGAGCCCAATTGATGTGATAGTTGTTTTTCCTGCTACTGTTTTTGAGACGTGACCCTGGAAGGGTGTTGTGATATTTGGGGGCATATAGGCCTTTTTTGTTTTGGCATCAGATGATGCCTATAGTGGCAAGATGCATTGGTTTTTCATGAGGGTGTCAGAGAGGATGATAGGTATGATGGAATGGGTTGGATGTGATTGTTGGATGCTTTCTGTTTCTTTTGGTTGATTGTCTGCATTACATTTCCCCACTGCTCAAGGAAGCTGGTCTTGCTTACCCTTCTTCCGAAGGTGGTGATGATGCACGGAGTATGCCACATGATTTCCGTGTCTAGCTTCTCAAGGGAGGATGGGTCTACGCTCTTAATATAGGTGGAAAATACTTGACGGGTAATATATCTACTCACCGTGTAGAGCACCCTTGTTTTTAGTAGCATTGAATGCTTTTATATAATGCCTGGGAATATGGGAAAGAAATTCTATAATTAATTTTTGATTAAATGGTGTTAACCCATGGGGTTGGTGTTTGGTGAAACATAATGAGGAGTCTATAATTTAAAGTGACAAAGGGATTTGGGTGTGATTATAATAAAACATAATGTGGTCTTTTTCATGGTTAATTAATGTTTAAGGAGTTAATTAACGTACAGTGGAATTGATAAAAAGGGAATGAAGTAACCTAATAAATCCATTTAAATGGTTGTGTGCTTATAGGATACCTAGTCATAGAATTGCAAGCCTAGAGTCTAAGATATGTTAGCAGCAGTTGTGTCTAAGACTAGGTTGTCCCCATAGTGTGGTTGTATGATATTGTATATTCTGTAATTTTTATGTTTCTATACACTACTCCACCCTGTCAGTATGGGCCACCGACAGCCTGGGGATTCTGAGCCATGGGGGTGTTTTCCCAAAAATTCTGATGGGGGGATGAATGGCTGACTACCCTCTTTGGCACTGCTATTTTATCATGGAAGACACTTGTACCATTGGGCACAGTGGTTAGTTTTCCCCATATATATGTGTAGAGGGCTGTAATGTCTTGTTGTTATTGACACACAAATATTTTGGATATAGTATCAGATAGACTACTATAGTTGTAACGTGTATAGGATGTGATGGCTTGAGGATCCTTACTCGGTGTATGGGCTGTAATGGCATGAGGTATAATACCCGACGTATGATTCACGTTATGCGAGCTGTGGTGGATCCCAAAAAATACCTGGTTACTTCTGGTTGTGACGATGGTGTGGTGCTTCACCCAGGTGTTTGCGGGAAAGCCTTTTAGAGAGATATGCTTCGGACGTCCGACGTTGGGGAAAAGCAGCAAACCAGTGGGGATGTAGTAGTGGGGTACCCTTGATATTCTTTACTATATGCTATATTCTTGTATGAATTACTTGGTGAGAGTATCCGTGGTGAGGTTGGGAACTTAGTATACATGCTTAGGTAACGAGTTAATTTCATTTGTTGCTCACTGTGATTTAGCATGCTCTCTTTACTTATGCACGGGAGGCTTCGGGGATGATCCTATTGAGTATACTGTTATACTCACCCTATGTATATTTAAACTGTTTTTCAGGTCAATTGGAGCATGTTGGAGATCAAGCTAGTTTCAACGAGCTTATGGTCACTGGAGTTTTTCGGGATTGTGGTTGTTGCTGTATTTATATTCTTTTGGGTACTTGCAGTTTTTCCCCTTTCAGATGTTTTACTTTTTCATGGCATTACATATGTGCACTTGGGTTTATTTAATATTTCTAGTTCTGAGTTGGAGTTGATTGGTTTCTATCTTATCACTCTCTTCTGTATGTTTTCTCATAGAGGGTAATGCCTCCCATTGTGTGTTTACTATACCCTTGGTGCTAGTCGCCTACCCGGGGCCTACTGGAGGCGGGACTCGGGGGTCATTATCTACCTTCTCACATTGCCGACCTAGGAAGGGTACACATTGTGGGGAGGTGGTCATGACATTATATCCATCCATGTATGGTGGGGTTGAAAAATATATTACACCATGGCGTAGAGTTAGTAAGACGTACGTATGCACACTTGGTGATTACGATATTCGTAGGATAGGCAGATGGTATATATGGTAGTTTCATAATTATAATAATATATCAGTATATGAGTGATAATGATGATATTAATTATTTACTAAACAACTAATTAATATGAGTTATAATAATAATATTGATGTTTTAATGTATCGATAGAAGTGATTACCTCTTCCTCTTCGTGCTTCGTCTAAATAAACTCTTAATGGCACTAGAGTTGGCATTTGAAAAACACCAGAAACTTGAGAATGTGACTATGGAAGATGATAAGGGAATTTTTCAGGCGATTTCTATGCTTGAAGGCTAAAATTTATGGGATTAATTGAGGTAGTAGGTTCCCTTTCTTTATTATGGTGTGGGGATCTATTGGAAACCTAAAAAATATTAATTCATAATAAAAAATCCACTCATGAACCTCTGAAATGTCCCAATTTAAAAGATGACATGTTATAGAGTAGTAATATCGTCAATCAATAATATTTATACAAGTTTATAATTTCAATTTAAGAATTTTCAATTAAATTAACACTTAGTTATTCTATTAAATTTTAATTAAGACAAAAAAATATTTAAATATTAAAAGGGGGAAATTTAGATGATGTCATGTATACAATAAATAAGTACCAAATATAATTTTATATCATATTATAACTAATCAATATATTTTAGAAAAGTTTTATGATTTTTATGTAATTTAATAAAACAATGTTTTAACAAAACATCAATAATGCGAATTTTTACACTATTCGATTTAAGGATTTTAAAAATATCCGGATAAGATTTTATCATAATAAAATTTATGTCTTTATGGGGTATAGATCATCCTGAAATACCATTGTATATATTAATTAACTCAAATTATATTTATTTAATATTTTTAATTACATTAATTTGATATTTCTATTAATAAAATAATTACTAAATCAGTTTTTTTAACTATTTAATATGTTAATTTGTTGTGATAAAATTTAAATAATACTAAGATGAATATAAATATACTATATTATATTACAATACATTTAATTGAATTTAAATTCTGTAAAAAGTAACATAAAAAACATTGTACTTATTAAATTATGAGTGGGATAAATTTATCCTCATTTTATGTAAACTAATATAAGTGTCACAATCACTTCCATATGGACCCAAATGGTCAATAACTCTATCCCTAGATGATTATGGTTGTGATATACACTAAAAATAATCATTTTAATTTTTTTTTTGTTTTTATGGTTAACAGTATTTTAATAATAATTTCTTTATTGATTTCCCTTCAATTAATTAATTTAAAAACCATTAAACTATACATCTTTAAGGTAATTATATTTTTTCTAAAAATTAAAAAAATTAACATGATAAAAAAAACATTTTTTATTTCAAATAAATATTTAATATCGAATTTTTCCTTGTATATCCATATATTAAAAATAAATTAGTTATTAACAATTTGAGGCAGTCATATTTATGTTTTCATTAAATAAAACAAATTAAATGTTTTAATCATGTACAATTAGATTCAAAAGAACAAAATTTCAACATAAAGAATTATTTAGATCAAAAGACACAAATCAAATTATATTATGAATATTTTTAGGGTAGTTGTATATTAGTATTTTTACCCTTAATTACCCTTTTACCATATTAATAAAAATTACAAAAGATACTTTTCATAATTCCAAAAAATAAAATAAATCTATTATCATAATTTGAGCCTAATGATTCAAAATATGGAATCAATTTTTAAAAATTAAAAAAAGTGTTTCTATAATTAATTTAATATTATTTCGATTGTTGGATGGAGAGAACAGTTTTTTTAAAAGATAAAACATTCAAAAATATTGATATGTTTTTAAATATGAATTCAATGTGAAATTAATGATAATGGAATAAATTACATTAAATTATAATAATATATTCTATTTATACTCTAAAACAATTCAATAATATAAATTAATTACATAAATTATTTCAATGAAAAAAATTGATTTATATTATAATTTAGTATAATTTTATTATTCGTCAAAATCTTTAACATATAAGAATATTTTCAGATTTTCATCAAAAGAAAATTTCTATAAGCCACTTACAAATAATAAGTGTATTTTGTCAAAATTTCATGTAAAAATGTAAAAAAATATATTTAAAATTGCCCTCCATCAAAATGCGGTAAAACTGTAATATTTTTTTAAAATACTTATGTTTCTAAAAAAATGAATTTGTTATTATGTCATTTGTAAAAAACATATATGATGAATTTTAAATATTTCAATGAATATATGAAAAATATATTTCATTAATAAAATATATAAAGTGGGCTTTTATTATTTTATAAACATACATATTTTAATTTATAAAGTTTTTCTAAAAAACATTTACTTTTAACTAAATTATTTTTAATTTCATTTCAAAAAAATAGTTCAGAAATGAATTAATTGAATACATTTTTAAACAATATTTTCATAAATCCATTAGTAGTATTCATTCCCACCATTTTAAAAATCATGTTATAATGTAAGATAATAATTTTCTACTTTTCATATATACTCGATCTTGTGTGATATAAATTATATCAGAATAAGATGAAATTGTGTGTAACATATGCCAAGAATAGTATTGCATATATTCTAAGATAATATAGTGTTCTGTATAGAGAAATCTAATATTGATGTATAATAAAAAATAACACATCAAACAAATTTAAAGGAATCTATCTCATAAAATCTCACGGTGTTACAATCATGATGTGGTCTAATCCACCTAGATATGGTATGTCAAAACATCTAGAACCTGTAATTTTAATTCAAAACGTCCCCCTATTGAAACGTATAATTTTTCAAAACCCTCACATGTTTACACATTGTGATTTCTACCCATTTTAACTATCAGAATCCCAAAATATATATTCAAGCCACTATGTGATCCATGAATGCAACACCCTGATTTTCAGGAAATATTTATGTCTATATATCATAGGTATTTCATTTATACTTATGTTTATTCTATTATACTTATTAATTTGAACATAATTGGGCTGTAAGTCATTAATGATATCAATCAAACTAACAACATGTTAGTCCCTTATAAGTTCATAAATTAAAAACGAAAATAAATATGAAATATGATGTTTTTTATCTCTGAAATCTTTTGGATGATTTTTATTCCTACCAATCACCATTATTTTAAAAAACCTATAATGATAAATAATTCATGAAATGGTGATTAATATTTTAATATTAAAAATGGGGATTTATATAATGATAGGTCTTATTTAATAATTTACTATGGAATGAATTTATGTTTGGTAATGAGAGTAATATAATGATTCTATAGATGCAATAGAGGGGTATTTTCTGTAATATAAATATAAACATGTTATTATATTAGAATTAATAATATAATTTTAATATATATATATTATTTTGTTGGAAGAAAAATAAATTTTTATCATTAAATGTTTATTTGATATAAAATCATTTTTTTTCATAATAGAATTAGTGGGTTTTAATTTATTTTTAAAAATTAATTTTATTTTCATTAATATTTTTTAAAATGTTTTCTAAATTTTTTATCTAAATTAGTTAATTTTTTTATATTAAATAAATAATCTACTATTATATATAAATTTAATAACAAATATACTAAAACTTATTTTAAATTATTAAATATGTCTAACAACCCATAATGATTAAATTCCATTTTTATTCAAAATAAATTTTTATAGTGAATCGTAATTTTTTATTTATTTAAAAATATTATTATATCTATAATTTGATATATATTACCTGGTTTCCCAAATTTTAATCACTATATATAAATTAATTAATATGGTTTGTCCTATATTTTTTTGAAAAATAATAATTCCAATGGAAAATAATTAAACATAGAAAAATTATTAACTTGATGTGCCATTATTTGTTTGATATATAAAATTATATATAATATTTTTAAAATACTAAGGTTTGGTGATGAAGTTAATTAGACATGTCTCACCAATATGTATTTACTTAAATTTTGGTACAGTCATGTGATTTCAAGTTTACCTTATCCTATGTTTTATTTCCAGAGAATTTCCCTCATTTTTAGGAGTTAAAGGATCCCTCCTACACCCACTCCAAAAAAATCTTATCTAATAGATCCCTCTTCCACCATTATATATTTCTCAAATAATAAGGTCACCTTTCACTTGTTTTACCCACTTGGACTAATAACCTTTCCCCTGTACTTTATTTTCAAGAGGCTTTCCAAGATAAGATTCATGTTATCAATGTGAGTATTATCCACTCTATAATCATTTAATCTCTATATTTTCTCATCCATAATATCCAAAATATGATTCATCAACATAATATTATATAAATTGTATCATTATAAATTAGATATAATGATATTATACATTACAACATGTATATCCAAACTCCCAAAAAAATTATTACATGCTCTTTTATGGTTTGGTTTAACCACCAATATAAATGTTAATAAATATATTTATAAAGGATTACTATATAAAAATAATTAATTAAAAATTATTATATTGAAATTTTATAATAAGTTTTTTTGTAATTGAATTCAAATATTAATTGTCTAACACATTATTAATATATCTTCTTCTGTAATTTTAAATTTACTTAAGCAATATTTTGATAAATATCACATCTATTCATAATAAATAAAAATACCATGAAATTAACCTAGAAATTAATAAAACATTGGGGAGTATATATCAGAAATACCAGAACCCATATATATAATTTAGAATCATTAACATCAAATAATAACCTAATCTAAAATATCCAAACAAATAAGTTGTGGTTAGTTTCACAAAACACTGATAAACAGAATCATCAAAAAATGTAATCATGACAAAATAAATTTATATAATGTTGTATTAAAAAATATAATTTTTTTGAATAAGTTTCTGAAAATTAATTTTGTGGAGTCTATTGTTATTATATATGAGGCAACAGTTCATGCAATAAATAAAATGTTTGAAAATGATTTTTTTTCAAAATTTCTCTTCCCTATGTTGTGTTTCTTATTTTATAGATTTTTTATTTAGATATGGTGTAAATAATTCAAATTTATAATATTATAACGTGATCATCATTATAATCATGATATTTAATATTGTATTTATTTTTCTATCTTTAAATGGATTTTTATTCACACATCACCAATGTAACAAGTGTATTTTTTCTGGACTCAAATATTTTCCTTAATAAAAATAATTCCTCATTGGTTATTGTTTTATAATATGTATTCCTTATATCATAATTATGAATTATATTTTAGTTAATTATAATTTTATGTGGATTTAAATTTCATTCTGAAAACCACATTTCATATGGTTCTTCGAATATGAATTTAGATGTCCATTTAGGGTTTTGTAATCCAAATTCACTTTCATAAAGATTAAAATATTCAATATATATTCTATATTTATGTTATTAATTTATTAAATCATGTGAATGTGTAGTATTTTATATTCTCTATCTTTTCTATGAAATATTAATTTTTATATCAATTTCTACTTCTATAATGTATTTTTTCTTCAAAATAATATGAAGTTATTTTGAATTATTCAAATGAATTATAATAAATAATTATATTATATATATGTGTTCTCACTTTATAATTTTCTACCCATATTATATTGAAATATAAATATATATTATCTCATTTAAATTTCACATTTTTTTCACTTCATCTAAAATGATTGATTCATCAAATTTCCATCAATGAGTGATTTTTTATAATAATACTCAAAACAACTCGTAATACATACCCTTTGACATAGGTCTATTTTTCAACATCCAATAAACATGTAAAAAATATTGTCATTTTACATTTAAATTTGGGATGTCTTAGTATTCTTAAAAAAATACAATTTCAAAAAATATTCTTTCCACCTTCATGAAAATTATTTTTGAATGTGACTCAAAACATAATCATTTTATGATAATGTAAAAATTTGTTTATGGAAATTATTTTTATGTTTTCTCATCCATTTTAATCATTATAATGGATTGTTATATCTCCAATGGTTTATTTTCATTATTAATGTCTAAATTATCTTATAATATAATTCATTTTTAAGATATAAATTTTCGAATCAGATAATATATTTCTATATATAAATTTATGTTATACCACATGAAAATTATATATGACACTTTTTAATTCAATGGATATTCATGTTGAGATGTCAGATTACTATTATTTGAATCATTATTTTATGTTTCATAATTAGGTATATGGTTATTCCTGTATATCACACTAATGTATTTGGTAATGGTTTATATATCATTAAATAATAAAAATTGATGGATTTGATAATTGTTTAATAATTTTCACAACATTAAATATTGATCTGATTGTTGTTTATATATGATCTCAATGATGTCCATGAAAATTAATTATAATAATCTATATTCACTAAATTTTTCATGGAAAATATATTTTTTATCTATGTAAAAAATTTATGCTCCCATATATGATTATATTGTGGTTTCTATTCCACATTCCAATGTTTTGCTCTATGATCTTGGTAAATTTCTCATGTCATTAAATTCTTATTCCAAGGTATTTTTTGTTATTTTCAGGTTATATTTCCTTATATAAATCTCTTATCAAAAAAATTCACATGATATTTCTAATCAGATATTTATCTATTTCTCATGTTCTCCATTATTATTATGAATTAAACTCTAAATGATTCGTTGAAATGTTTTCCATTACTAATCATTTTAGACCATAATTTTATATTGTCTCTCATTTGAAAAATGAACTATATACCTGATTAGTATTAGAAGTATGTATTGTTTATGATATTTATGGGATATTTTCATATAATAAGGTATTATAAAACATTTATGTATCCAGTAGACGTGAACACAAGACATTTGATTTTGGTATTTTGGGAAAAAAATTATTATTTCATTTAAAAATTAAGTAAATGACGGAAACAATTATTCTATTATTATTTGGGGAATATTTTTTGGTATAAGAGACGTTGGGTAATGTATGTTTTTTTATCACCATATTGGGAAGTGTGGTCTGGGGAACATCATTTGGTATCAAAGTGGGGTTTATATGTCTTTTGAGAGTGGTTATATCATATTAGAACAATAATCCTAATTAAACCATAGTAAACCAAAATGTATCATACGGTAAAATGAAAGAATCATAGGATATGAAATATTTAAATTTTATTTTTATATTCATATGATATTTTAATTTAATTATAAATATAATTTTCTTAATTGATTGTAACCATTTTACTTAAAAAAATGGGTTTTGAAAATATTAAAAAAATTAAGATGTGAAGGGTATGACTTAATAAACACATAAGTCTTATAACCAATTATTGAGTTTTATTTTGAACAAATTTTGAGGACTAATAAAAATCTCAACATATGAATATTTTGAATGAAAATATTAGTTTTAGAGACTTCTGTTTGATAATAATGTTTATATCACAATGAAAATTTTATATTAAGTCACACCAATCTTATGGGTAACACAATATTGTTTTCATCAGTGAGTGAAAATTAAAATTGTTATGTCACGATTTATGTATGGAGTGAGAGAATATAACTTCCCTAGTTTTAAGAATCATTTTTTCCTCAAATTATATAAATCGAACCACAAATAGTTTATTTATACATAATAGATCATTATAACAAATGTATTTGAAACCATGTATTCCATATTATTGAAAGATGCAAATGTAAAATGTGAATAAATTAATTTGGTCCATTAAATATGAAATAATATTTTTTATGAGTAGTAAATCCTTCTAATCATCTTAATTCTAAAGGATCACTATTAGATGAAAAAAATTCAATGAAATACAATATCATGAAATGAGAAAAAATATTGAAAATTGAAAAGGAAAAATAAAAAGAATTAGATGTTTTATTTCACAAGAAATAATGGAATTAATTTATAAGATGTTATTGGATTAATGTATTCATTATATAGCCAGTAAAATGTGGTATATATCCATTAGGTAAAATTCAAGTAATCATGTTACATGTTAGGAATTACAAGTATATTGTTAAAATATATAAGGATTTTTTAAATTTAAAAAAATCGATTTTAATTATATTTAATTTATTTTAAATAAAATTAATAAATTTATAAAATAATTAATAGATTCTATTTTTTTGATGATAACATATTTTTTTAATAAATTCTATTTTATTTGTGTTCTGTAAGTATTAGCTAATTATATTATATTTATCATTATTTTAGTTTGAATCCATTGTAATTTTTTAATTAATATAACACATTAACACATATTTAAATTATTAAATAAAAATATGATTTTTATATTTAGGTCCTCAAATTATGTTCTCACATATACTTGGTTGTGACTCAGATTTGATCTCCAGACCTCTATCTTCATGAAAGAATCGGTAATCAGACATGAAACATATTCATCCCCAAATAGACTCAAAGGCTACCCTAGAGAATTCTATGAATCCTAAACATCCATAAAATAAATGAGTGACCATAGAGGGGGTATTCTATATGGGGACTAATAAAGTGATAATTCATAATATCTGTACATACAAGAGTTGAATGTTTCCAAAATTAAAGTAGGGTGATTTATATTCAAATTCAGTCAAGATTAATTGAAATAGAGGAATGAGGTATAGAAATTCTATTTGATTAGTCTCCATATTTTGAATAAATTTCGATAAACCCATGAATTTGTATTACTTAAAGAGGAAAATAACTCAGATATGAGGATTGGACCACTGGAATATCATCCTTATTGGAAAGGGATACTAACAACTAGTATTTCAATATAGATTTTAAAAAATATATAATTTTTAATTTTCATTTAAAAATATTCAACTATGTATTCTTAGGATCTTAATATGAGAAATCAATTTTGACCCACATATTCAAAAACATTAAAATGATTATATCATGGATTTTTTTCACAAACATAACTGGGTGATTTAGAATATATGGATCCTAAATGAAATATAATCTTACAATGGACCTCCGATAAAACTACAGGAAAATACCATTGAAGTAATTATAGGATACTATGAAAGAGTAATAGTGGTTAATAACTTATTGAACCCCTTACCAGATAATTCAACACACTTAGTGAAATGAAATATGATTGATGTTCACATGATGTAAGAACACTTTCCACCCAACCCATCTTCTATTTTTTAAAGCTGGTTGGAAGTTCAATTTTGAGCTAAAGGAATGTTAATAATATCAATTGAATAAGCTAGGTCACCCAATATGAATGAGTATTTTGAAATATAAAAATATCTTATCGATGAAATAATTACGAAAGATCTAAAAAACTAAAAAGTAGCCTCATGTGATCGTCTCAATATCTATGATCAATTAACAATGTATCTGACATCTCATAAATATTCTTCTATAAATAAAGTCATGTCCAAAGATACAAAATCATTTTGAAGATCCTCTATGTGAAATGTGAGGGTGTAAGTTATTGATTTGAAAATACTATAATCTAATAAAATTATAGTAATAAAATATGGTGGGACTGAGGAGATTGACACTTAGCTTCTCTTGACCTTATTATTAAGTCTAAAAAGAAATACATTTAATACTAATCTTCTATCAATAGATGATGTAATGTTTAGTATATTGTAGATTGTGCTCAAGGATGTGAAATTTTATTCCTCCCTTAATTCGAACTAATCAATATGCCTTACATCCAATCCAAGAGTCTACCCTCTTCTAGAAGAAAAATGGGTTTGAGATTCATTCAAATCGTGGGGGTAATTACAAATATACATATGAGACTAACCCTTGAAATGTAGTAGATCCATGGGAACGTATTGAGAATATATAAACCAAGGACTCTGTCGTAAAGTATTGGGTTGGGGAGAATATAGTCCTACAATCACCATAGGAGTAATGTTATAATAATAATTATTTAGAATTGGTCACAACATGAACTGTGATCCCAGACACAGAAAAGTGGATATTGAATCTACTAGAATAGGGGAATTATGAATATATCATGTGGAATCCCCTCACATGGGTGAATAATTAATTCAAGAAAATACACTATCTAAAAAGTGTAGATAAAAAGTATCAACTGTCATCCAGAAGTCACCTTGGGGAGTAAAAAAATAAATATCAAAAAATTATTTGAAATTATTGAACTCTATTGGAATTTACATGTTATTGGTAACCCTTACACAAATAGCACTCTTAAAAGTATTATTCTAAATCATACTTCTTTTATGATTGTCATTTTGGGTCGAATGAATTATTTATTTACATAAAATTTCATAAAATAAACTCCATATATTATAATACTGATGAAATTAGTAAGTTGTGTCAATAGTTCAAATACTTTGGTTTTTTTGTTTCTAACAACATAAAAAGTTACAATTAGTTTTATGAATGTTTATAGATGATCACCACCTTGATTTATAAAATTGTATGTTCATTATTCTTCTATTTTATTTATTGTTTGTCAAACTATCATTGGATAATATCTCTTTGAGTGAAAATTGGGAATCTAAAAAATAATATTTAAGGCCCTTGGTCCCCCAATGTTGATTTTAATGTGGTTCCAAGGCCCCATGAAAGAAGGGGAGCCTAAATTTGTGATTTCTTGTGGATAATTTAATTAATATAATGAAAATAATAATGCTATTAAATCCACCATCCCCTGAGATAAATACACCTAGTATAGGGAATAATTGAATAGTATTATAGCTAGTACTATAGATTCAAGCATTGTTTACATCAGTGCATTGGATCTGTGGGAAATACTAAATTTTATCCCTCTTATTGAAAATAACTTTTATCACTACCTCAACATATATACCACCTTTAACAAAATTAAAAGAGGTGATTTTCCTTTCCACACTAACAATGAATGTGTTAAGAATCTGTATAGAAGGGGTGTTGTCTAAGGGTCACTGTCCAATAAATAATGCAATGATGATCTATTTTCATGATACCATATACATAAAAACCTAAGGACTATGCTTAAATCATGGAGTAAAAAGGTATTAAAATCCTAATATGAAAAAATAATGTGATTTTAAAAGGATCCAAAGAATCATCCTAATAGGATTGAGGAAGAATTTTAATTTTCTCACCTTAAATGTTAGGATAAAATTTCCATAAGCATAAATTAGAAACAACACATGAAATATGAAATCAAAAATGTAAATTTTATGAAAAAAATTGATTATGTAAGGTCATATGAACCCATAATATTCAATAACCATAACATGGTTAGAAAATATTTTATCGCATTATTACATGAATATTGGAAGTGAGATTATTCTTTTGAATACTGACGTTAGGAAGCACATCCTGGATTTTTACTAGGATATTTTTAATAATGGTTACCAAGATGGCCATTATGATTTCATAAATTTCATTAATTAGGATGTTGAACACCAGATAACGTTATTCTCACCATTCTCTCAGATATAGTTGAATTAAAATAAGTTTCTTTCCCTCTAAATATAAGGAATGATCCAAATTTTAATTTTTTAATTAAAATATTCTTTAAATAGTATAAGGGAATCACCAAATACGATATCATGAAAATTAGTCATATTTTATTTTGAAATAAAATTATTCAATGTTTAATGAACTCTAAATTTATAGTCATATTACACAAATTAGAGGAAAAAAAATTCACTCTAATCATTTTGGAATAAATATATTGAAATTTAATTCTATAATATTGAAAAATTATCTTTGCGACCTAGGATATTTATCATCACCAAAAATATTTTCTCTTGTATCCAATATAGTTTTGGTCAAGGAAATGGATACTAGACAACATCCTTACAATTGATGAATGCATTAACATGATATAGAATAACATAATGAATGATAGAATTTTATTGAAACTGAATTTCATGAAGGGTATTGATGATATCGACTAGTAAATTTTGTTTTCTTAAAATTATATAATTAGATTCAGTGATTTTTTAAATGAAATGATCCTCCCCATAATCAAATTGATCAATATTTTTTTCTATCAAATAGTTATCCTAAATAATACATTCCCTACTCTTGTAGTATTATATAGGATGTCCCTTTATAAAAAAATCATTTCTGCATTATTTATGATTATTAAAGCTGATACATCTTCAACGTGGTTGAAGAAGGAAATATGAAGCTTATTAAAATTGGAAGTGGGGTTATAAAACCATATTATTTTTTAATATTATGACTTTATTATGATTCTAAATAGTGGTTGGATGGATATTGAACTAGTCAAAGAGGTACTTGTTAATTATAAGTTCATTTTTAACAACGATAACAGTTCAAAAATTTAAATATATTTTTTATTCATAACATCAGAAACCACGTGATATTGAATATAAAATTATCAATGAATATCATATAGTGAACCCTCTCATTCACATATCTCGTAATACCCTTAATCCATGAAATATTAAAGGATTCAAACTTTACGGATATTTCTAATATAATTAAGGAATATTTACATGCTTATAATTGTAATTATATCTCCCTTGATGGATGCATTTAACTCATTAATGAAATTTCTATCCATATTCCAGTTTAGTACTTTATTAATTAGAAATGACCAATTTCATTAATTTAATGGATTGATCAATTCCTCAAGCACTTTACACGGTGTAGATGTATTAATGAGAGAAAAGTTGTGATAGTAAACTAGATAACATGCTATAAACCATTCCAAAAATGTGTCTTGAGCATTATAAACCCTTCCCTATTTGATGTCGCTATTAGGTCCAATATATTATGGTGTTCTATAACTAATTACTAAGTACAAAATAATATTATTCTTCATATTTTTAAGAGGATAGATTCTAGGAGAATATGCATCCTACTATCCTCAATATTTACTTGTATCAAGAGGACCTAAAATTAAATTATACGTTATAACATATGGTTAGTCTCCCTCAATTTTAAATATATATTCTAAATGGATATTTGGAAATGATTTCCTTTTCATTAGGGCTTCTCTATTGAATATTATTGACCCTAATTTGAGTAAAATCAACAAGATTGTAAAATAAATAGATTATTTCCATGCATATCTTAATGAATTATTCGATTCATACATGTTTTCTCCCAAAATATACATTTTAATCTGGGAGAATTTAAGACAATTATTTCTCACCTGATGGTTATTCTATCACTTGTATATCGATAGAAACATAAACATGGAATATTTATTAATATAATTTTTCAATACATAGATTTTACCCTCTCACTATACCCTCATTTATAGGGCTACTATAGTTGGATCCCCATAGATTCGTGTCTTATAAACACATTGAAAATCCTTTTTTATTAATAGCGCATTTTGGTATTTTCTAGACTCTATCGATCACATATTTGTCAAATTTTTTACAAAAACCATTTGGGACATATTTTGTAATATATTTGATGTGGAATTGATTAGTGAAGCTAATATCAACTCATTTTTTCCTTTAGTGTATCCCAATAATTATATTTAATGATAAGGTATCTTATTAAAATAGTAACTTATAATATTTTTCACCTAATATGGTTGAATAAAATTTACATCTTCAATGATAATGAATCCCTTGACATAAAAACATCTAATATGAACGATATGTTGCTTATTAAATTGGTATCAAGCATGTGTTTTAGATTAGATGGTAATATAATCTAGAAAATAAATTTTATTAATAGCATTTGTATTCAAGTTAACATTAATATATTCAATGGATATATATTTTTTGTGTAGAAAAAAATATATTTTAGTTTTGATTAAGGGAAACATGGATTGAGCTTAATAAAGAAATATAGGTCTTTTTGGTTGTAGTTGAATATATTAGGACCGAAAACAATGGAGCTCAGATATTTTTATTTAGATAGAGGAATGCATATTAAATATGAATATTATATGTAAGGAGTGATCTTGGTGATCTAGATAGCGCGATTCAAATACTACTGTAAAATTTAGTTTGATATAGTCTCCAACTTCATTGTGTAAGAGATTATGATGAGAGATATTTGTCCCTATTTGCAGGTTGTAGTGGCTTTGTATGTGTGTGTTGGAAATTTAAGTCATGTTGACCTTATTTCTTATGCCAAATGATTTAGTACTCATATAAATGACTCCTAATCCAAATTATGTCTATGAAAAAGTGGTTGTGACTTGTATTTCAAGATGAAAATTAATATTAGGATCTTTCGTTGAACACATATAAAACATCTTATTTTCATTTTTATGAAAATATTATTTCCCCTAATTTATGTCTCTTTGAAGGCACATTGTTTATTTATAAAATTAGAATAAGAAAAAATAATATTTTATTTTTCATTTTTCTTCAAAATCAATTTTTTTCTATTTATATATATAATAATTATTAAATTAAAACCACATTTTTTCATGAATATAAGTTGAATGATATTATTAATAGTCTGAATTTTCAATCATTCGGTCTAAATATGGAAATCGTATCATATTTTGTTTAGTAAAAACATAATTATCAAGGTAAATAATTAAATAAGATAAAAATGAAAATATTTAGTTGATTGAATTTTCGATAGTTAAATGAAAAAACAATCTTTATATAATAAATTTGTTATTTTTTAAGTCAATCCCACCTTTGTCGATATAATTTAATTACCCAAACCACATCAATTCCTTGTGATTTTATATATATCATTCACATAATATATGTTTCAGATAAAATGTACCTCATTTTAATTAATAAAATGTTATCCACATCATTAACTCCTAACCAATCATCTCTTTTGAATCCCACATTAACCACAACATGAATATAAAATATTAATAATATAAATAAAAAATGAATAAGGTTTTATAATGATTATTAATCACTCTATGATTATTATATGAGAGGTAAGAGCTTATATGAGTATGTACGAATCCTAGGTAATGGTTTTTCATCTCAATTACCTGTCACTAAAACATTTTCCGTATCATACACCTATTATAATTTTTAGGTATTTCATATGCTAACACTTTTTAAATTTATATAATGATTATATTTATATTAAAAGTATTTAATTTATTATTTAATGTTCTATATTTCAGGGTATTAAAATTCAGAATATAACAAATCTCAAAAGAGATATTTCCATAATCAACACCTTTACAAGACACATAATCCTTCCTTTTTCAATACCCTCTTTTATGATTTAATTATTATATCCTATGATGGTATTATATTTTATTTAATTCATATTTTACAATCAATTACATATCTTTCTCAATATTTCTTTATAAATGATTATTTATTCGTAAATTTCGGTACACATAAGTGGTTCTGAAAACATAATTAAATTTTATTGAGTTGCATAAATTTTTATCACTTTCCTATTTTTTCTCACATGCTTATTAAATAACCTCTTTTTGAATCATTGTTATTTTTCCCCAACTAAAAAATTTAGATCACTTTTTTTTGTCTCTCATTTCCCAAGATAATTATATACTCGATTGTGTTAATATAAAAGTATTTTATTGAGATATTTTTGAGGGATTCTAAATAAATTAAATATAATAAGAAAATTATTGAATACTTATTAAAGAAACAAAACATTTGGCTTATAGTATATGGTGAATAAATTGAGATACGTAATTTTATAATTTTGTCAAAGATATATTATATATATTTATTATGATCATAGCATCATAGATAGTATAAAAGAGATTTTGTAATTTATTTCTGTTGCACTGAACCTTCGAGTGGGGGTAAATGAAACACCACCAATGCTAGTTTCCTACAAATATATGGTTATTTATTATATGGATAATAGAGTAAAAGATATTAAATACCAAGGATCAAGATTTATTAGTCCTTAAGAGACTAGATAAATTTCATAAAAACATTACAATATAAATGAAATGTTTATTAATCCCAAATGGTGTCCTTCTTCATTAATGGTATTCCACATTGTTAACTATGGAAATAGGGAAGCAATTTAATAGAGTTGATGGTAATTTATCATTAAGGAAAAAACAATCAATGGAATCTAATTAAAGATAAATATTAAGTATTATACATCATGAGGATTCATCCATAAAAATTAAAACATAAACGTTATCAATGGAATAAAGGGAAATTAACAATCACATAGATCCCAAAAATAACCTAAAATATATAATTTCATAATTTCACACATCATAATCATATCATTAAGGCCTTGTGAAAATATTTTGGACATAAAAGATATGTATACTCCCATTAACCTATAATATTTTTCCTTTGAGACCAACTAGTTTGCGTAGGGGATATATATTTTTAGACCACAACCATTAAATGCAATTAAAATGATTTCAATCACATACTAATGAATAAAGGTTATAAATGTAAATGTGTTCAATGTTGAAAAAATTTGAAATACAAGGAACATTATAATAATATAATATATCATAAATTATTTCCACATATGTAATAATAGATAAATGGGGCATAAATATATTTCACCGATCAATAAATTAATAGTAATTTATATGTGAATTCCCTCAACATATATAAGGAATAATTAGGGATTCATATTTTTAAAAAAGTACCCACAACAAGTGACTTACATGAAATTATAGATAATGGGTATATACCAATACTAAGGATATTAAATGTTTTTTGGATTCAATATTTTAAATGTTTTCATTCCAAAGTAAAAAATATATTATATAGAACTTTATAAATTTTATGTTTTTTTCTAAAAAAGTATTATTATTATTGATATAATTTCCCTTGGGATTATTAAACTAGTTTTTTAGTAAAGTCTTATATACTTTTCACAAGGATGACAAAATGAGTACACATGAGACACAATTTTTAGGAATATTATCTTTATATGAATACATTCCTAATCCATTTCATCCTACTCTATTCAGACATGGCTGTATTTTCATAGAAAATCACACACTTTATACATAACCAAATTATATTATTCATATCCCTATGAAGAGGACTAGGTGAATAATTATCTAACGAAATTGGAATAATGTTTGTGAAAAGAGTCATCACATTTGATAGATGTCTTAATAATGGAAAATAAAATTATAGGAACATAATAATTTTAAAATTTCTTGTGTGTGAAAAAGGATATGAAAATAGTAATGTAAATATGAATTATAAATAAGGAAAAAATAAACTCCTACATCATCATATTAACAACATAAAAATGTATAAAGTTAGGTTATTGATGAATTTTTTTTCATGATGATAGACTAAATAAGAAAAAATAAATAGATTAAACAGAAAGGAAGCATGTAAAATAGAAGTTTAAAAGATATTAGAAGTATGAAAATTAAAATTTGGAATGAAGTGAGTGAAAAAGTAACCCTTACCTCTCTTGAGAATCTTAAGTTATTACCTAACATCATAATCAAAAATAAAATTTCATCAAAATGAGAGTGATTTGGGAGAGATTAATTGAGAGGAAAATTAAAAGGGAACTTTGAATTTGGTGTGTAATAATGAGAATAGGGGTTGGTATTTATAGGTGTTTTGAGTGGAATTTCATCGATTAATTTATCAATTGTTTTTATTGTACTTTCATTTAGTGTCCCCAAATAACCATTATCCTCCACTATACAATTTAATTCCCCACTATATTTATTAGTGAAAAAACTTGTGAAATAATACAACCTTGGAAAAAATAAATCATTCTTACTAAAACAACCATGAATTTTACAACATTGATATTACAGATTTTTTATGACCATTCATTATATTACACAAACACTTTCTTAAGAATCATAAATTTATATTCCCTTTGGGAACAAGGGATGGTAAAAATTTTTTATTTGAGTATTAAAAAATCTCCAACATAGTTCCTTAAAACAAATCTAATATTAGTAATGTCAGAAAAAACCCCTATCATCATAGCCTGAGGAAACAATACATAAGAAAGGGGGATATTTGATTCTCACAAAGGGTAATCAATGGGAAATTAATAATCATAACAAGATAAAATTAACTCAACATTTTCCCAATGCATTAGAAGTATATTTGGTTCCCACCCATCAAATAATAAAATTAACTCATATGTGGGCCAAAAGATCATAAAACATTCATAATATCAGAACCAATTAAATAAAATGTGTTTTATATAGATTTTATCATAACATATCATATGGAAATGAAATATGTATCATAATAATTTAATTATTTCATCACAACCTACCCCATGGAAAATAATTAGGTTTCATAATAAATTTATTATAATATATCCTATGAAAGCGAAAATGTTTCCATACCCATTTTTCTATCATAACACTATAATATTAATTATATAAATAATAATGGGATCTTTGGATCATATCCACTGTGAAGCATAATTAGAATCAAAGGATTTTAACTTTGATAGAAAATGATTTTGATTATAAAATCACATGGAATGTTTCTTAAGGAAGATAACATTTCCACAATGTAAAATAGTTTTTTAGAGATAAAAAATTTTCAATAACCTTTTATTTTTAAATACTCTTTGAATATTTTAAAAAAATATTTAAGAATCCTAAAAAACTTTTCATGAGTAAACCAAAAATTCCAATTTAAAATCATTTTTTAAAAATCTTATGATTACACAAATATTAAGGAAATATTTTTATTTGGAAACAAACATGAAGAATTATTAGGGAATATTGAAATGTTTTATCAAGAAATAATGAAATAACTTTCATGTTATCTTCCTTAAAACAAATATTTCATTAATATTTTAAAAAAATGTTAAACATGCCTCATTCAAAAAAAACATGAATATTTCATTAAATAATTTATTAACATAATTAAAACAATTGAAAAACATAATTAATAAATATTGTTGAATATAATAAAACAAATTATTATTTTTTGGAAAATATGGATATCTATGTGAACGGGTTTTTTAACCATAGATATAAATATACTCAACTTACTTTAAAAAATTTCTATATGAATATTGAGTCCATTATGTGAGGAAATTGACCAAAAAAATATATTCTCATGTAATGAAAAATGGATAATAAAGTAAATTAGTTACATGAATTGTATACCATAATATTTTATAATTGGAAGCATAATCATAAAAATTCCAATAAATAATGAGATTGTACTGAAAAACACTTACAACTTAGGTTACTTTAAATCAAAAGGTCCGTCAATGAATAATATTAAATAAAACAAAGATTATCTTGAGATTAAATAAATTCATGATATTACATGTCAAAGTGGATTTATATACACATAAAAATTATATATAGTTTCATAACATGACTTATGTTCCAAAAAAGAAAAACAGAGAAAAAAATCCCTTACTTTTTGTCTCGATATCCATCATAAACTTCTAAACATACTTTATAATAAATATAGCTTTATTATAAATTTATTACATAATAATACATATATATATATATATTACCAAATGTTATTTAATTATATTTCTATATAACCTATTTATTAACAACTCCATCTTAAAATTGTCTTTCTCGTAATAACTCCTATGTTTTTCATGTGTGTTTTTATTTTGTGTTGTTGATCCTATTAATTTGTTCACAGTTACATCATATCTGTAATGTAATATATCAAATAAATATCATATATATTTAATATTTTTGTATTTATTTTGATCCATAAAAGTTATATACATAATATAAAATACACTATTCAAGGAGATGGTAGGTCAACGATAGGGATGCAAAATATTTAAATTTTTAAAGAGTTGAAACAAAAAAAGGTAAATTATAATAAACCATTCCAAAACAATTATTATTTAATTTATATCACATATCTGTATCATTTTTATCTTTCTTGTAAAGTGTTATTGTAAAATGAATCACATAACTTCCTAGGGCGGTAGTTTGTCGTACACACGATCAACCTTATTATATCCCCATGGAATAGAAACTAAGAATGAATATAGGATATAATTTTTCAATAATAATAATAATAACATTAATATCATATATAATAAATAAATACCTCATTATATAATACAATGAGTGGTGGTTATGAAATGAAAATAGCATCAATTTGTGGGGTGGTTGTTTGTTGAAGACATGATCGATGGTCTCGTTTCCTAATTGAGTTGATAAGAGAGAGATATATGAAATTAAATTTAAATAATAACATAAAAATTTATCTAATATACTGGGGTTATTATATTATTATAATTTTATAATATTTTATAATATTGAATGAAAACCTAAAAAAATGATTAAGAATTTTACCTATTCTTAATAGAGTTTATATAGAATTATAAATAAATCATGAATAAAATGGATTAATAATGAAAAAAATACCTCTATAATGATATTAAGCACGTAAGTTATTGAATTTGGTAGGTCATGGTGGAACCAATTTTTTGGATATGTGAAGTGGTGAGGAGAGTAGGTGGGTTTTTGCAAGTGGGGGATAAGATGCACAAGGAATTTTTATAATATTACATTGTATCATTTTTATCACATGACACATGAATAAGAAATTGGAATTTATCAAACAGTAGAGGATATAAGGTCTAAATATTCCTATAAATCCGGTTTTCTAAATATAAATGTTTCAAAATCTTAAAAAGAATTTATAACAATATTCAATTTTAAATTAAATAAAATGACATATATTAGATTAATTATATTTTAATTTAATTAATTTAACTTTTAAAACCATTTTCTATCAAAACATAACTTTTTAATTTCATTAACTGATGTTTGGGTTTTCCGTAAGAACATATATTTTTCATAATCAATCGAGAAATAAATCTTTTTAGAAAAATCCGAAATATTCACCCAGAATGAGTTTTGAAATGTTTATTCAAAAAATGAATATCAATTATCAAAATAAACCTTCAAAAATTTTCAATAATTACATTATTATTTTTACAAAATAGGTAAAAAAATAATATTTTTAGAAAATAGGTTTTTGAAAATATATAATGACTTTTCCAAAAATTCTATACATTTTTTAATATGTTTTATTTATATAAAACCATTATACATAATTTTTAAAAAATATTTTAGTCATATTCATAGCTCTAGGTTTAATTACTAGTTCATAATGTCCAATTTAATTAGTAATAAGAATATTATATTGTGATTTTTTAGTACTTGGTGTTTCATGTAGAGAAATCTATATAAAATATAATATATATTAAAGAAAAAGAATTTCAAAAAATAATAAAGTACTACATTATAACAATCTTAAAATTAATTTTTCCAGGATAATACCATCACATTAATAAAAAAAATGCTGATATTTCTTCCTCATTACATCCTCACGTATGAACATAGCTTCATCAAGCCGACTATTTTTCTATATAACATTGAACCAGAGAGTTTTATTTTTTCATATAACTTTCCCTTTATGATCTAGTTTCTCAATTGTTTTTTCTATTTAAGAAATATATTGACCTAGTGGTATGAACTATTAGATTAGTACATGTGATGGTTCTTTTTTTAATCATCAAGGTAGATACATGGAACATATCATTGACTTCAGTGATGTTTGGTAGAATCTCTAACCAATATGCTACCATCCCGATATAATCACAAATTTAAAAGGGTATTATATACCTCGGATTTAGTTTTCAATTATTTCCAAATATTATTTCCTTATTCTACCGATATATTCTTTTAAGAACCTTTTACCCATCATCAAATATTATATTATGTTGAAAATTATCTGCATAACTTTTCGGTCAACATTTCACCACAATTATGTAATGTATAATGGCTCAGTCCCTATAATCCATTACATAAAAAACATTGAAATCCACCAAGAAATATCTCAATATATTCTCTAGAGTTTCAATTTTTCACTCAGACTGACCATATTTCGGAGGATGATGAACATTTTTAAAACTAATATCTATGTCATGAACATGCATAAGACTTCACCTAAACATCGAAGGAAACCATAGATATTGATCAGAACCAATGAAATGAAATAATAAATGGAACTATAACAATTCAATATTCTATATCTTATAAATATAATAAAAATGTAAATCTTATTTAATAGTGATGAAGGGTGAGTAATTTTGAAGGTAATAGACTACAACCCATATATCATTGTTCTCTTTGGATTCCTCCTGGAGTCCGATGAAAAAAATCCATGGTAATGGATTCAATTTTCCATTCTAGTATGTTTATTTTATGTAACATCCCCTTATAAATTTTTCTCACATCCAAGAAATTATGATATACAAAGCCTCTAGATACAAAATATTGTAATTCTATATTCATAAACTCCCACCAGATAAACTATTTTAATTCTTCATACATCCTAGTTGGTATATGATGAATTGAGAAATAGGAACTATAAACCTCCCCAAACATCATCTTCTTCATATCTAGCATGGTTAGAAGATTTACCTGGTTAATGAACCATATCATTCTATAAAAATCAATGTTAATCTATAGAACGTTTTTTAACATCTTATATAGTTATATATCATCCGTCTATACCTCTTTTATCTTTATATTGATTGATATTTTAACACTAATTTGAGAAAGATAATATTTCTCCAAATCCATTATGATTTCCATATTCTTCCATTGATAATCCAAAAATTTCAGATATTTTTTAATCCTATTCATTTATAATATTTAAATATCCTTTAACTCAAATAAGCATCCTCCTTGTTAACATTCCAAATGTTTCAATGTATTGTGTAGTCTTATTATTCAATTAGTTATAACCATCTCTTCTGGAACATGTTCAGATTATTATATGAAAATATTATTTTAAATATTTTCTTATTTGTATTATTGTCACAATATTATTCATAATTATAATTCAACTTTATTTTTAATACATAAATTACCACATATAACACCATATCATGGGATGGGTAATTTTTCTCATAAACCTTCAGTTTCAATGAGGGTTAATTTATAACCATTTCATTATGCATAATAATTCATAAAAATACCTTCTTGGATTCATCTATAAATATAACAAACCCCTCTCTACTAAAGGGTATTGTTCGAATAGGATTGGTGGATAATATTCTCATTTATTCCATAAATTTTTATTGTCATTCATCTATCCTAATAATCATAAATCCCTTAAAAATTGACATGGTGAGTGGATTAGATATTCATGAGAAATTATCTAAAAACTATTGATAATATCCATAAAAAAATAAGAATGATTTCTATCTCTGTCATTATTGATAGTGTGGGCCAACATTCAATAGCCTTTATCATTGGTGGATCCAACTAAATAACTAATCTTGATATTATATAAACTATAAATGAAATTTTTTGTATCCAAAATTCAAAAATTGTAAAATTTTCATAAATTTTTTTCATTCTATAGGGGTTTCAATAAAAATATCATATTATCTTCATGCTCTTACATTTCTTTGAATAGATAAAAATATCATTTATATAGACTACAAAAAACTGATCAAGCTAATCTCTAATGACTCTTTTCATTAAATACCTGAAGATAATTAATGAATGAGTATGTCTGAATTAAATCACTCTATACTCATGTTGAATATACATTTTACGGAATTCTGTCTTAAGTATACACTAATTTTTTAATCAGAATTCATAATATATAGAACGAGGGTAAATCAATGATTTTTTTGACATTTCTGCATTTTATCAAACAATCATCTATACTGGGAAATGGATACATGTTATTTATTTTGGTTTTGTTCAAATCCCAATAATCAATAAAAAAATTTATAGCTCCATATTTTTTTTAACAATGAAATGGGTTCAACCTAAGGTGAAACAATTTTCCAAATGAATACCTTGTTAATATTCTCATGGTTTTCATTTATAAATTTCTATAAATTAATCAGGACTATTATATAGGGATTCTCTAAAATAGGTATGGCCCATGTTATGAGTTATAATGAAATATCAACATTACTATTCTATATAATACATTTAATATCTTCCATAAATAAATAAAAACTATCATAATATTGGAATATCTTTGATGTTGAGTTTCTCCCCAACCATCTGAGATAAATTCCCCTTTTGAAAAGGAAATAAAACATATATAAAGGATGTGATTTCCATCAAGTTAATATTTGTCATTCCAATGATATAAGATCATAGGTTCGTTTGGAATATCAAAAATTATTTGCACACCTTAAAAAATTATGTTGGATATATATATATAAATTCAAAACATGGATAAGATAACATCAAATTAAACAACTGTAAAAATGAAAATATTTACAGGAAGAAATTTCCCACAAAATTCTGTCATTGATATGTCATATATATGATATTTGATCATCATAAAATTATAGTTTTTCATTGATAAATATATTTCTATAAATGGTTGTGGAATCATGATACCATTACAGAATTTAGAATATATAAAATAATTGGAAGATCATGTTTCAAATATGACATTAGATAATACATATTTAATGGTAAATGTACATCCTCCACATCATTATTGCACCTGTCATCGGAAATAGTAGTCGTCAGATATTTTCCCTTGTCTATTATCTGATGAGGTTCCTAAAATAGATCATCACCATTAACCATTAGATTTTGGAACTAGTCAGCATAGTTCTCATACTACATGAATTTGAAATACTATAGTGATGGTGGTGAGTTTCAAGGAGATTTCTCTCTCATTGCATCATTAGTTAACTTCTTCCCATAAAATAGTTATTAAATTTATTGGTTAATGTCCCTTATATAATTAATACATTTATCAGTCACCTTATTATAGTTAAATCCATGTTTCCTACCACACATCAAGAATCAAAGAAATCACATTTAATCCTCCCCATGGATCATAGTGTTTCCATTGAAATCCATATTTCATTTATTATCAATACAATGTGGTTGATGGGTAACTCCACTCTCTATTTCCACCTTGTGAGAACATTGAATGAATTATTTATAACTAATAATGTTCGATATGGATAAGTCTATTTGGATTATTGGGATTGATCCACTCATGAATTAATCGACCTTAATTTCTGGTTGGTTGATAATTCTAAAAATGTACCTCAAAATCCTTGAAAAGTTTTCCCCATATGTACGAATAGATTCATTATCCTTCTTATTTTTCTCATGTAATTACATAAAATTATATTTATTGTGAATATAGGGGAAGTACTATATGAATAATAAGTTAATACACTCATCCCAATATATAGATTCAATTTCATATTTTTTTCAAGGTATTCTTTATTTGAGTCTACTGTTGATCGACTATTACTTCAAAACAATAGAATCCAAAATGAATTTTTTGTTTTTTTAACACTAGATAATAGAAAATATATTTTCATTATTACTAATCCATTTCATAAAAAATATAGAATTTTTATATCCTCTGAATGATGGTGAACAATACCTCATAAAAGACATAATGTAGTAATATTCCCTCCTTTTTTAATTTTTGTCTAAAATCCTAATAATAGCATGAAAACAAATTGTGATATTAGAAATTATATTTTTTATTCCATATCCCATAAAATTATGTTTATCAAGAATAAATTTATTTCATTTTTCATTTCATTTATCATTATCCTGAATCCTTTGTGTTCAACCCATTGAATAAAAAAATACATTGTTGGATATAATAATAATAGAGGAAAGATAGATAGTTATGGAAACTTATTTATAGGATGTCTAAATCATAACCCCTTATTTAAATTCGATGAAACCTATGGTTTAAAATTGGTCCTTCATGCCCATAATCCAATAAAATTATTCATGATGGTTCATAATGAATATGTAAATTAACCAAATATTATCCCCATGGAGAGTCCAAAAACGTGCACAGTAAGTCATGTTGTCATTTACCAGGTAATTCTCGAGTCAATATTGAAACTCGTTTTTTAGATTTATTAATATTATGTAAATTTATTCTTGATCCACTAAAAATTGTTGTATATGGATGGGGAATTATTTCAAGATAAACCATATGTCTATTTTTACTAAAACATTAATATGTTACCTTATACTGAGGAATATACTAAGGGTTCTTATTAAAGTTTTCTCATCTTAATTTTACAAGGTTAACTGATCCTATCCAATAAAAGAAACTATAAAAATGAAATATTTTAATTCATATAAATTAAATAATCATTTATGAACACTTGTTTCAATACAAAAACACACACTTGAGGGACATTAATGTGTAAGGGCATTTGAAACATGAGAACACAAGCAACTAGTTCATGGGTGTTCCCAATCATCTCCCACATTCTTTTACAAAAATATCATCATTCATTGAAATATCAAACAAAATACTTGTTTTCATAACCTACAGAAAAGAAACATAATATAGGTTGATCACAAATTCTCATTGAGTTTTGACAAAGGAAATACAGAAATGTTTCTTGAAAATAATCATTTGAGAACCATATCATAAAATAATAAAACCATAACCATTATATCAAGGATTAAAATATTGAATAATGTAATAAATATTTTTAGTTAATTTTAAAATAAAAATAATTCAAACTATAACATGATCCATTATTCTATAATCATTACATAAAACATTGAATTGTGGTATATTCATAAGAATAGAACATAATTTCCATTATATTCATGGCCAAAATAAATTTCTATCACAATGAAATGGGTTAATTCCCAAAACCATTATTGTAGTAAGGATCACTCCCAATACTATCATTAGGGAAAATTTCCCTTATTAATCTATGTTTACACCCTATTCACATTCTGTTTATCTTTTGTGATGTAAATCTTTACTCAATTCATTGGAGGGGTGATATAGATCCCACCTACCACAAAATGAATGGAATGAAAATATGTTGTAGAATATCATAAAACAATAACCATATCACAACCAATGAAAATAATTTTTTATCATAAACAATCCATCCTTTTTAACATATAGAAAAGATACTTGTTTTACTATAATTTCTTTATTTAATTATAGTATAATCCCTAGAAAAAAGAGAGGGTTTCTTAAGAATTTTATCATTTTATAACTAATAGAATATAAATGGTTTTTGTAGAAATTTTTTCATAATAATAATAAACTATTATAGTAAATAATTTCAATTAAATCCTTGGATCATGTCCCATATTATGTATATGATTCATCAATGATTTTTTCTTTTATAGAAACTGTATCTGAAAAAAAATCACATGAAAAATTTCATTAGGAAAATAACAATTAAACATTGATGAAACAATTTAAAACATATATAAATTTAAAAATACTTTTCATTGAAAATAAATGTGTAAACTTATAATGGAATATTTAAAAAACATTTAAAACATTTCTTGAGTAAAATATACTTTCAATTTTTAAATATTTTATTTATATTATGAAAATTTTCTGAATAGAAACTAAAAAATTTCATTCAAAAATACCATGATAAATTGAAAGGGAAGAAAATAAATTGTATAGTCTTGATATCATGAAATATTATTCATGTTAAGTTTGTTCAAACAATTATTCCTTTGATATTTTTGGTAAAATCTAAATGGGCATAGTTAAGGAAAATGGTTGAAGGAATATTTTAAAACAAATTTGTTACAAAATTAAAACCTTGGTGAAACTTTCACTAAAAAATACTTTTTATAATGTTGAAATATTTTTTAAAACATTATTATAAATCATTTATATGTTAGAGAGTTTTTTTTACGCTAACGTGAAATAATATAATTTTAATTTAAAAATTTATATTTTAATCATGATTATAAAATGTTAAAAGAATTAAGGAAAATCTTCTTTTATCATGTAATAACCATACGATTAGAAATTACATGAGATTATTGATATAAATATCATATGATTTTATCATTGGAATCATAATCATAAACACTCCCAATAAATAATGAGATTGTATCATAAAACATATACCACTTTGGTAATATTGAATTGTAGTACCCATGAAATAATTCCATTAAATGAAATGTAAAATATCATGAGAACAATTATATAATTTTATTACATGTAAAAGGGTATGTGTATGCACATTATAATAAAATATTTTGTCATAACATAACATATGTCCAAATGAAGAAAAATTGAGGAAAATATCATTCCTTAATTCTCATAATTCTTCAATCATGATAAAACCTCATATATGAAAAATATGATTTTATTATAAATCTATTTAATAATAATAATTATATATAAAATTTCATATATAATTTACTTAATAAATTTTATTAATCAT
The DNA here is from genome assembly GCA_963277665.1 of Viscum album. NCBI lineage: Eukaryota > Viridiplantae > Streptophyta > Magnoliopsida > Santalales > Viscaceae > Viscum > Viscum album. The sequence continues at coordinate 1,874,323,647 of OY728159.1, forward strand.
TTATTAAAAAAGTTTATTGATAAAATTACATTTTGGTAAATAGATACATTGTTGTTCATGTATGTTTTGATTTGGTATTTTTGATCATTTTTTTATGATCATGGTAAAATGATATGTGGAATGTTAAATAATAATTAATTATCATATATGTTCATTATATATTCATTTATATTAATCCATCAATATTATAGATATAAAAAGAAATACAATATTGACAAGGTTGGTCGTACATACCGTTGAATAATGTTTCTTTTTTTTAAGGATGGAAAAAATGAAATGTAAATAATAATCAAAATTTATATATTAATTATTTTATATTTTATATCTCATATATTTATTAAATTTATTCTTAATAAATTCAATGTAAGGCATTAGTGAAACAAGAATCACATTGTTTCGGGAGGTGGTAGTCTACCACACTATCGATTGACATTATCATACCCCCAAAAATTTAAAAGTAAGAAATAATATGTCAAATCATGATTATATAATAATAATAATATCATAAATATAATATATAATTAATAATTCTATAATTATATCCATCTGTGAATAGTTGTGATGGAAAATTAATAACATCGATTCACAATGTGGTAGTTTTTCGTACACATGTTTGACTGTTTTATTTCCCATTTGAGGAAATGGCATAAATATGTTGCATATGGATATAACATAATAAAAAATAAATATTAATAATTTATATATTTTTATAAAAATTCATTGTTTTATAATATTTTATGTTGGTGGAGGATGAAATAGAATAAAAAACAAGTAAAATAAGTTTTCCTCATCTTCAGAGAGCCTCTTTATGTTTATTCCTAAATCCATATTATGATGAAATAATAATAAATTGGGGGAATATAGGATGATATTAGGTATTTAATAAACTTAATTTGTTATTTATTTTCTAAACCAATGGGATATGGATGTTCTATGATGAGAGGATATGGGGAGTCCTTTTATTAGTGGGGGTGATGACACAAATGAAAATTATTAAATGAATAAAGTGTACCAACATTTTTCAAATTACACAATGGTAAAAAAGGTTTATTATATAAATTTAAGTTTGATAAGAAATGTATATATGCAAAAAATTTTGTTTTATAAGTTTCATGGTCATTTTGACTCTTCTATTTTTTAGTTTAACCTCCTGGTGAACCCGTTTTAACCATAAATGTACTAAAAATATTAATTTTTTCACTATTAGTTATGATAAAAAAAATTAATTTGACCTTTATCTATATTATTTTTCATACATATTAAAAATATGGGATTAATTTTTTCAAAATAAATTCACGTAATTTTCATAATTTTATTTCAAAATAAAGCCAAAGACATGAAGAAAAAGCGGTTTCCCAAGAGAAAGGTTTATAATGTTTAGAACGTTTTCATATTCAAATTATATATGAAATTGATTCCAATGAAATATATTGTTTTATAAATGTTATAATTTATATATTTTTATATTATAAACAATTATAATAAAAATGTCAACCATACAAATTTTTAAAATGAAAATGTGGTTTTTAATAAAAACATACATTCTAAAAATTTATCAAAAAATTTATATTTTCAGAAAAATCGAAAAAAACCCAATGTTAATTTTTATATCTTGATTCTGAAAATGGAGAAAAAAATTTCACATTCATTTTATAATATTTTTATAATGTACTTTTATCATTTTTTAACAAAAAATTAATAATATCCTTTTTTATGAAAATAAAATCTTCAAAACATATAGACTTTAAAAAATATTATGTAATTTTATTAAATATATTCCCATTATATAAAACCATTATATATAATATTTAAATTTTATTCCTTATTCATACCTCCATGTTAAATGGCTATTTCAAAAAATCCATTTTAAATATATATTGTTGTTCATTAGAACTCTCTGTTCCGTGTAGTAAAATCAGTTAATGAAACAAAATTTTTTTGTGAAAAAAAATATTTTATAAAATCATTGAGTGTTAAAATTACATAAATTCCTTTTCATAAATAATTTATTTACTATATTTTACCATAATCTACAATTTTTACCATATGATATTAATCTATTAATAAATTAACAAACTTTACCCCTTTGATAATTTCATTGTACTAATTTCAAAAAGTCAATTTATTTTATCACATTAAGTCTCTACTAAAATATATTTTAGATTAATTGTTTGGTGGATATATACATAAAAAGTAATTTATACAAGTAAACACCATTTTGATTTTTTTTAAAAATTTATATTATAATACAAATAAATTAAAACAAACATAACCTCAAATCAAAATATATAATTCACTAAGTGTAATTTGTGAAAAAATGGTACTTGAATTGGATGGACTGTATAACATTGATAGGGTGGTGATCCCCAGTAACATAAACTTCTATAATATATGGGTTCTCTCCAAATTGTTTTTTTAGAGTTCTTCTTAGCAATAATCATGGGAGAGCCACTATGATACTATCTCCCTAACATACTCTAATAATTATATGTCATAAGGGACGTTTCAACAAGTCAATGCAATATTTTTTCCATTATGTGATATGTATATTCCATAATTAGCTTTAATAGATAACTCCAAATGGTCTTTTCTTAATCACTATACCACCAATAGTAATGTTGCATAGTGGTTATATTGACCAAAAGACATAAATCAAAATGTTCATATTAATCCTTTTATATACATGAAAAAATTTAAACCCCTTCATATATTTCTCTATGATCATACACCATATCAATTTCAATGATTATTGATTTCTTATTAAAGTAAATTTATTTATTATAATTTATATTCATTGTAGTGTATGATCTAATAGAGTACAAGAGTGTGATATTTTCATTCATTTATTCATGTTTTAGGGTAGTAGTGTATGTATCTGTTATAAATTTAACCATATAGTTTTTTTGTATACATATGTTTCTTAATATAATGATGAAATAATAAGGTGTGAATTGTCAAAAAATCATGTGATGAAAGGTGTATTTTCTATTATAGAATCACTTATATTACATTCTATCCTCCATTCATAAAAAATAATATTCATGAAATCGCAAATCAATCTACAAATATTTGTGGATAATAAATTATCATAGAATAAATTGGATCACATATTGAATCTTTCGTAATATTAATCCTCCATAGAATGTTCACCAGTCGGGTAGATATATTTTGTAGTACTAGTTCCCTATTATGAAGCATCTGAATCAGTTCATCTTAATGTGAAAACTGAAGAACCAATCTAAATGTGATAAAAATTTACTATTAGGGCAGAGTGTGGAATATAATTTCATAGAAGTGAATGTGGATGAAATCATGAAATTTGGATTGGTTTTGTGGCCTGTAAAAATAATATTCCACTACTACTATCAACACCAAATTTTTTAATAGCCCAACATATCCTGGACTCAGCTTCCCACTTTTTTAAATATCATATACCCTATCCAATAATATGTCTTTATAAATTCATATTCTCCTACTTAGAATTATTTATACTTGCAATGATTATATATGTAAATGTTATATTTACTTTTTGTTCCCTTTATATGATTTTGGGTAAATCTGAACATCTTTGTTGCATATTCTACATGTTTAAAAAAAATATTCATCTATCTTACTTAATCTAAGTACTGCAAAGCTCAACATATATTTTTATACATGGATTAATATTGTTTCATTATAATTCAATAGTGTTAATTGTTATTGAAGGAAAACACTACATGTGGAAATTTGTTAACCCAACTTCCTTGAATGTTAAGAGCGAATAACCTTATCATGTATTATAATAACTTGATAATTCATTCAGACATCCCATCAGTTTCTAGTTGATCGTTCATTTTATTATTAATATCTATATTTAAATATTTCAAGTGAATGCTATCATATTTTTATCTGAACCTATAGTCAAAATCCGATATTACGGTTAGGGGTTTTCAATTATGTCTCAAAACGACAATTGTATACAACAGTGCTAGATGAAGTAACGAAAAATATTCTCAAATTACAAGAATGTGTGATGAATTTGTGCGGTGATCAATATTGACTCATATAGATTTATTTCCCTTAGATGTATTTGGAATCCCATTGATGAAATCCATATGAATATTATCACACATCTATTCTAGTATAGGTAGAGGCTACATTACTCCATTAAGATGTTTTTTCATCTTAATCCTACTGGAATACTAATCATCATTCAATATATACTTCTATTTGTATGTTTATATTTCTGAAAAAAAAATTTAGATATCCTTATACATCGGGGTACTTACAGTATATATAGAGAAGCTTGATCTGGGAACCTCATCTAATAGATACTGGATCAACTCTAGTATAGATGGAACATAAAGACACTTTCCCAAACATAAAACTCTATCATCACCTTTGTTGAAATATATTAACCACCCATTTATCACATCTTACATTTTTTATATATTTACCACCTTTTTAACCATTCTTAATCATCTATAATAAATATGGTTTGGTTATTAAATAGAAAATGAATTATTATTAACTATCCATTATAATACATGAATCCATCCTTACTATCTCTTAAATAATTTAATAGTTATTTTCCCTAAACATAAAAAGGTATCATTGTATTTTAAAATAAATATATCTACCACCTTATTTTATTTCCTTTGAAGATAATGAGTAGAACAATAATACTACATCATTATTTAAACCATATTATTTACCTCATTTTAATATATTTCTATGTAAATATTTCATTCAAACTCTTACGATCTATGTGTATATCACATATCTCTTCATATATGTAATATATCCATATCATTATATTAATTATTACTTCCAATATTTTTGAATCATGAGTTATATAATTATTCTCATGTGGTTTTGAAATTTTTGTATACTAATGACACACATAAATTATAGACCACCATATAAATGTCATGTTTTGGTTTATAAAATGTATGATAATTATCCACAATATATAAATCAAGATTATCAAACCAAGTTCACAGTATTGACCAATTCATTGTGCACTAGGATAATGAAAATGATATTCATGACTCTTTATCATAGGGTCATTACCCCTAGATTATCCTTTTTAGAAACCAAATATTAATGTAGAATCCATACAGGGATATATTTTCTTGTAAAATAACTCAATTACATAAAAAAGAATATGGTTTCTATGGATACGACGATGTTTATATTTTATTGAATGGAACGATCACATGGGTGAGATATCATAATAATAGAACATATAAGGACATAAACATAGTAATGTGATAATAATTTGTGGATTAAAAAGGACACGATAATGGTAACTTAAATAGGATTTTTAAAGAGAGAGAGAAAAAATTGAACCTTACCTCAACATAACAATCGCTTAACAATGACTATAATGTAAGGGATATAGATAATGATTTCATGATAATTTATCAAATGGGATATAATAATGTGGATATATAGAAATTAATAATATAAAATTTATTTTTACCATAAAATAAAAAAATGAGATTGAAATAGGAAATGATGATAGGGAATTTGTAACACTTACCTCTACTGAAATTCATAGACTGGAACCCAACCATATATCCTTTCAAACACTTAAATAATATTGATATATGTCATGGAGATAAAAATTTAGAGAGGAAAGAATGGGAAATATTAAATTTTATGTATAATAATGAGAGGATGTCTTTTTCTTTATAGGAATGGTCAGTTCAATTTCATGGAATATTTTATTACTTCATTAGTTATTACACCTTCCATTAGTTTCTCATTATAAATAGCGTTCTTCACAACCACGGTAAATTCCATTGTATATTTGTTAGTCAGAAAATAGTGAAAAAGATCATATGTGGCTTAAATGAGTCATGATAACATAAATATTGTGTCTTGTATATTGTATTTACCATATTTTACCACATTCCATGATATTTAGCATATTTTATATTTTAATCAAATATTCACAAAATATCACCCCGTGGATAATTTTGACATCATAAGTAAAAATATATAAAACATTTAATCAAATTAATTATCTAATTACCAGCATTTTACCTTTTATCATAGGTTGATATGTAAGTAAAACATAAAGTACATGAAGAAACATCATTTCAATTTTTAATAAATATAAATTATAATATAAATCAATCCCTATATATATATCATCTAATGAAATAGGTATATACCCAATTAATAATGTGTTACATGGTGGTAAATTTATGTGGTGGTTTCATAATCATCGATAAGGTGATGATCTCTTCTAACATGATCATCTACTATAGACAGTTTCTATCAAACATCACTTTTTATTGTTATGCTTTGTATTGGTTAAGGGTGATCCCCAATGATGTTATATAATTCCCATTATTTGGTAAATGAAATTAATAAGGGTTGTTAAAACTATATTATTATTTATTACCTCTCATAATTAATAATTATCTTTCACGATTTCCCTTTATATAGATTAATCCCAATAATCAATCATTCATATTTATACCACCAATGAACAAACTTCACGACTGTCATATTGGCCAATGGTTGTACAGCATGTTGGACATATTAATCCTTATATATACATAATAGATTTTGAACACCTTCATATAAATACTTCTCTTCTTAATCCATTTCAATTTCATTGTTTATTGTTTTTATTCTTCATAAAAATGTCTCTCATTTTCATCTTATTATTTCTTACATATGATAACTTATAAAACATGATTTTCGTGTTTCCGCACATTTTATCAAGTTTTATGGAACTGATTGAACCATATCTTATAATTTTAATTAAATGGAATTTTTGTTTTATCAATATCTGTTTCACTATTATAATGAAATAAAAAGTTTTTACATTAAAAAATTTATCTGATGAAAGGTTTATATAATATTATAGAATCAAAACTATTATAGTTAGCGGATATTCTAGATAAATGTTTAAAAACCATGTCCTTAAACTAAAAATAATTTCATTGTTTGACTCCCTATAGTGACCATTAATATAACTATATACTCTTCTTTAAATCCACAACATCATAAAGTGTTAACACTCTCAAAGAATGATATAATATGTAATCATTAACTAATAACAGAATAATAATGGTATGGTTTTTCACCGAGTTTATATTTTAAATTTTCTTCTTTATATCCCTCCAAACACAATCCATATTTCACTAATACCCCAAAACACATAATAGAAATAGTCATAAATACATGATTATACATTAAAATCCTATCAAATGATTCCCATCATTAAAAATCTTACAAATAGAATATGTCAAAAAAAATTCCACCACATTGCATACCTCTGAATATAAAAAGTTTATATTTTGAATTAAAAACTCACACATCAAAATAATAAATTTAATAAGTAAAATTATTGGTCCATAAATCAAAATCCTTTTAAAAAACATTATTTTAAAAAAATATAATGAAATGAATCCTTCAACCCTCAATATTAAATCCTTTTCTTATACACACACCTTCAAAAGACATTATAACTCAACCATAAAAAATTTTAAATAAATTGAAATATTATCTACCCAAAATACCTAAAATCCCCATTAAAATTTGATATTTAAATGAAATTTTATACTATATTAATAAATTACCTTATCCTCAAGGGGAAATAATAAAAGAATAAATCATCCTTTGATATACACTAAACACCACCACTGTGTGATTTATATAATAATATTAACCTAGGTCATATATGGTATATTACAAATTAAATTCTATAAAGAAATACCATAAATAAAACCATTAGAGGACTTATATTCTTCTAATTTCACATGTCATGAGGTAAACTCAATAAAAACCCAAAATCTAAAATTGATAAATTCATAAAAACCCAAATATTAACATTTCAATATGGGTTCATTGTTTTGATAAACGAAATTTTATAATCATTGGAGTTTTTTTTAAAATATCTTCTCACAAAAAGAAATGTTTTTATGGTGCATATTCAAATACAGCTTTTCATGGAAATTTAATGTTAAAATTATATTATTATTTTCAATAATAATAAAATGTTTCATCCACTAAACCCCATTTCCAAAACATCATTAGTGGTGATTAAGATTTTGGTACTCAATAAACATCTTATTTTTTAATATTACTAATGGATTCTCTAAGGACACCAACCTTAGAACACATAAACCATAAAAAAATAAATCCATTCAACTATATCACATTAAGATTAATATTTAGTTATCATATCAAAATTTAAATTCAAGTTCCACCTAAAATTTTTCAGCTTTTAAAATAACCAAGGTTATTGAACCACCATACAAGACTTTCACACCCATATACATTTATCCAAACCATTATGCTTTTATAAAATGTTGAAAATGGATTGGTTTGTCTATATAACACCATCAATTACTGGAAAATACCTTCCACCATCCATTCTGCAATCTTACCATCCCCCTAGACAGTCATTTTCACTGCAATCATGAATAATATAACTATCCTAACGATAACATCAATGTTGAATTATATGATATGAATTTAACTAAAATATTAATCTATTTAATCCTTTAATATCTCAAAATATATCCCAAAAAATCATTTTTCATTAAAAAGTAGAAACATCTTTATGTAATTTCAAAATTATCAACCCTTATCCATAAAATTATTAACCTTCCTTGGGATAATAAAATATTTATATTGTAGCTGTTCACATTCAGTACTCAATTTTCCTCCCACTAGTTGTACTATAATACATTAATCCTACACCATAAATAACTAATCCTAAATAAAATGGATCATGTAATCCAAGATAAAATATTATCATAAACCAAGTGCACACTACTGATATATATAGACCTACCCTCTCAATAAAACGCAAAGTTTAATGAAAATTTGAATGTTTTTAAAAGTTATATCCATGACATTATTTTGATGTATTATTCTATTTATTTTAAATATTTAAATTTTTCTCCTTGGTTTCCCAATGTTATTTTGGTGAAATTTGGTAAATTTAGACTTGGCCATAGGTGGCGCATTGTTTCTACACGGTTAGGGGAAACCATGCACCCTTACCTTGGGAATCGTACAACAATTTTTATTTTTGAACAATGGAGAACCACGACAGTTTGTGCATGGTTTGGAGAACGTGAGGGATTATAATGAAGTGTATACTTATTATTATGTGAGGGGAAAATATTTTTTTGCATGGTTTATAAAACCATGCGGGCTAACCATGTGACCTGTCAGTGTAATTAAAAAATGGGAATTTACCTTTCTTACCTCCTCGGATTTGACCATAATTCCCTTCCTATCCACCAAATCAATATTTTTATCTACTAGAGCCCCCATAATGCTTCCATATGATTATTTGGAATCATCACATGGGGGGTTTTATACACATTTTCTCATGGAATCATCATGTAAGTTTCATCTTCCTTGATTTCTCCATCTTTTGGTGGTTCATCCTTCATCTTTCTTGAGGTCCAAATTTGTAGTGGAGTTTCTGAACTAAAAAGAATTTGATCTAGTTATTTTGGGGAATATATTGATTTTTTTGATCAATATGTCCTTAATAAGGGATTTTTGTGGTGAAAATGTGGTTTCTCACAAATTTTCAAAATATTTCAAGTGTGAGGTATGTGATTCCCTGATTTTCTAATATTGGATATGTTTAACGTTCTTGATTGATTATTTCATTGTGTTCTATAAATTTTTTGGGTTGTGAAAAATATGATTGGAAGGTTTTAGACCATAATATGTAATTAAATTTATTTTCTAAATGAATATTAATTTTTTATGTGTTATTCATTTTCGCGCCTCTTGAAAAAATAATATGAATTTTGTGAAAGGTGTGAAATGTGTTTTCAATGACACATGAGGTGAATATGTGTAAAATTGGTTTTTATCAATGGTAATTCATTTTATCTCATTATAAATTTTTTTCTGGGCCTTAAATGTGCATTTTAATTTTGAATGAAATTTGATGCTTTTTATAAAGTGGTTTTGTTGTGAGTGTATGTTTCAAAAGGGTATTTCTTCCATTGAAATGGTTGGATTTAAAATGTGATATTCTTATCATGTTTTTATGGGTTCCATAAATTATTCTGAGTTGTATGATATGTATTTACTAATGGTTTTAGTATGAATGTAGAAGTTGGTAGTAGTTTTTGTTATGTAGATGTGAGGATTTTCATATCTTCCTGTGACGTGCGGACTTTATTGGGAATGTGTTGATATATTTGATATGTGAATGTGAAACTAAGAAAAATAAATATCCTAGGAATCTCGGTGTGAAAACTAGAACTATTATTCTAGTTATTTGGATATGGAAATACATGATTCATCTAATGTATTGACTCAATTTGACTCAGAAGTGGCATGGAATGTATTCACTTTGCATGACATACGCTTGCAACACTAACTAGACATGAGATATTATATCGATACCACTAGGCCCTTGGGAGGGATCCCCCTTAGTCAGAATATAATACCACCAATTTCGTTCATAATTAGTCCTATGTTCATAATTAAAGACCTCCAACAAACATTATTTTTATAAGTCATATTTCCCATATAGATCACAATATCCATAAATAATTAAATAGAAGCATGTGTCACTTTCCCGTGACCCATATTTATAGGTTTAATGCCAATCCAATTATCATTGTTTTACATGGATTCAAATTCCATCATATGGGAAGCATTCCTAAACCCTCCCCTCATGATACACAAATAAAATAGAGATTAAAGGATCCTAATCTGAAGAAACAGATGATCAGCACCTCTTCCATTTGTCAAACAGGGGGTAAAAGTGTACAGAGAAACATGATCCAATATGGAATCACATATGTGAATATATATATAGAATAAATGTTCTGGGATTCCCAGGTATCAATCTAAAAAGGTAATGAAATAACATAAGAATGGTTTCAATCATTGAAGGACTGGATACGCGACTCAAGGGATATGAAACAATTTTTTACTCACAATTAAATGTAGATCTTGACCATGGGTTTTAAATAACAAAAAGCCTCCTGAGCATTAGGTAATTGAATATATAATTTATATACTTTAAAATGGTTTTAAAAACACTTAAACATTATTTTCAACTAAATTTAAATTATATAAAACATTAATGGGGAGAATCTTGAAAAACTAACAGAACCCTAATATTATAAAAAACTGTTAAACGTGACTCACAATTGGTTGTGTCACCATCGTGAGTCACCAGTGGGTGGTTCATAGGTGGATAAATTACCACAAGATGAGTCACAGGTGTGAGCTACTATATATGTTCTACTGATGTTGATTCACCATTTTAAGGGTCACTAACGTGACTCACCGTTCGAATGACCTCCCATCGCCACCTACCATCAGCAAGTCACTATTGCACGTCACTGATCTAATTCATCATTATGGATCCACCGATGTGACTCACCATTAGTGAGTCCCAAATACAACTCATAATTAGCGAGTCACAAATATGACTCGCCATTGAGATGACCTACCATCACCACCAACCATCAGTGGGTCACCATTATGAGTCACCGAGATGACTCACCTCTAGTGAGTAACCTACATGACTCACTATTAATTTCTCACCAACATGACTCAACGTTATGATCTACCATCAAATAAAACACCTCCACAGGATCTACCACGTGCGACTCACTGTCAATGCTCACTATTTGAAAAACTGAATTTTTTGAAAACTCATGAATTGAGTCACCATTTCCCTCCATAACACCTCGAACATGAGATTTTTGAAATCTAATGGATAGAGGAGTAATGTTACATTACATCAGATGCCTCTAAAACTATTCTCTTCATCGATAATTTAAAACCAACCCACAAGGAAACATGGTGTCTGAAAAAACACCCCATGAGATAACTATCAAGGTTTTTGCTCTACTTGATCATCGCTACCAACTAAGTACACCAAATTAAAACAAATAAACACCTTATGTTGTTCAGAAGATAGAGAGAAAACTAAACATCCTATAACGACTCCTCCGACATACATTACCCCAACTTAGCACATGACACACCACAAAAGCAACAAGATCCACATAGATCGGACATATGAATAACAGAATTCCTTCATCCAAGTAAAAATAAAATCTTATTTGGGAGGAAATGACTCGCCCACACAAGTTTAATCACATGTCAATTAATGGATCTCGATTAAGAATCTTCTCCTCTATTTTCCAATGTGTGGAATTTATCAAAAATCAGGTAACAAAGATACATATCACCTCATAACAAACAAGTTTCAAGTGTTACATTACAAATGAAAACACCACATGGGAAAATAGAACCTAAATTTGTATACTAATGCACATAGGTGAAACAAGTATAACCAAACATCAAGTAAATACGTATACTATCCATACCATCCTCACCAAGAAATTATCACCAAATAATGTAAGAAAAGAAATGTAATATACTAAGCATAGTGATGATTGGGTTCCCCACACCACATTCCCAGAGATTAGCCACTCTCACACCCTAATTATACGAATTTTGGTGCTCCCACTTCTTCCAAACATACCACATGACAGTCCCTCCCATACACACCTTGGCCATAGTGCTAGTCTTGAATTCTATCATAATGATGAACAACCCATATCACAAACACACACACACGCATAGGCCCCACAACCACATCATATCTCGACCATAGTCACATTGGCCACAAAGCACACCTCATCCTGATGGTATCTGGGAAAGAAAAACACATCTCATCCCAATGAAACCTGGGGAAACACAACACATGCCTGAAGAATATGGAGAAATCACCACATGGAAGAGAGAGTACTGATGAGTAGGTGGCTAGCCATACATCCTCCCACCGATATGTTTGGTAAAGTGACCCTCCCACATGACAATGAGGGTTTTTGTCATGTAGTACTCAACTAGGGTGCACTGCATCTAGAAATCAAATTAGTATACAAGTATATATATTTATATATATATACATATAATACCAAGAACACATGCCAAACCGTGGGGGTTTAGATAAAAATCTAGCCCCTGACACAATTAGCTTTACTGCTACATCTAAATTCACAACACAACAAAATAATCTAAAAAACCCCATTTCATGTTCCAAAGCATTTTTTATATATATAATCATTAACATGTGTAACAATACAAACTAATATAGATTAATTCATTAAACATGTCCATTATAAGTCATTAACATACAATATTTATTCCATCAATACATAGTTGGATAGAACAAAACCAACCACATAGAATAAGCACAACATCATTCAAGTATAACACATTTCAACTATCACATTATAATTTTAATCCACATTTAACATCTTAACAGAATTATCACTATTGAATACCCCATGTAAAAAACATATTCGATCTCTAAATTTTAACCCATTATCACTCATTCTTCCACTATTAAAATTCAATATTCCATTTCTTATAAACCATTTTCCAAACTCATCCAAGGAAAAGGATATTCGATTTTATTCTCATACATTAGAGGAAACTGGATTAAATTCACATAATTACATTACCAACAAACAAAAGTTGTAACAAAAAACAACAATTACTTTCCATCCAATAATCCCAAATCATCAATAATTAGGAGCCACACCCCCTTTTTGTATCCTTACTACCCAAAAACAAAACACCCATGACACATCATTAAGGTATAAACATAACTATTTCGTCCCCCATGTACAACCGTATGTACCACTACAGAAATCACAACATTGCTATATAAAACTTCTTATCAAATACCCCCACATATCACAACACTATCATAGTCCCTTCATCCTATCATTGGATCCGTCCCACAAAAAACAATCATGTCCTCAAACATGTTACAACACATAATAGATAAATACATGCTTCTATAATTAGAGGGAATCCCTTTTTCAACTCCAATAAAATTTGGACAATATAACAAAAACATATAATCTTGTGGCATCCATATATTTTAGGTGAATATATGTGGAAAATATATTCCATAGATTTTTTAGCTATTAGAATAAAAACAAGCATTTGTTAACATTTTGTGTGGAACTATAGACCAACAACGGCCATGATATTTAATAGGAACATAGCCCATCCATTAATGGTATCAACAAGTAACATATTAGAATATATCACTTTTCCGAGAACATCATATTGATATTAAGCTGATTTAATTAGCATTATTATGTTTTCATTTCTCTCTCTTCATAAAGGAGTATTTAATACACCCACCCCTCCTGATACACAATTTTGAAAAATATGAATGTATCCCTGATTAGAAGAAAAAGAAAACAGAACTTCAGAGATGCACTAAAATAGGGGCACATGCAGTAGGAAAACCTCTGTGAAAACTCAACCAACTCCTACAACCTGGATACATGTCTCCTATAGGAATAATAATTTCAAACGTCTCATATCTAGAGAACGAAAATGTAATGAACTAATTGAAGGTCTCCAGCTTTGATGGATTAGATCTACAACTCACAATATTTTAGATGATGTTTAATTCTCATTAAGGTGGGTCACATTAAACCACAAGGTTTGGCCAATTAAATGTACCTGGATATTTAGAAAAATCAATGATATAATTTATATACCTTTAAACAAATTCAACCCCACATAAATACGTTATTGAGGTTATTATACATCAAAAGGGACATCAAAGTGGAGAAACATGAAAAAATCTAGAAAATGCAATAAATTTGGAAAACAATAGGAGTGACTCACCATTGGACCTACCATTGTGAACGACCGAACATAACTTACTACTGTGACCTACAGATGAAGAATTTCCATTTAAACCTACAGATCCTGAATCACCATTTTGACCTATTGATCATGACTCACCATTGAGACCTACTTATCCTAACACACCATTGTGACCTACTGATCCTCACTCACCATTACGAATTTCCAAACCTAAATCATTATTGTGAACTACTGTCTGTGACTCACCGATCCTATCCTACAGATCATGACCTACTGATACTGACTCACCATTATGAAATATTGATCCTGACTCACCATTGAGTTCTACCAATCCTAACTCAACAATCATGACCTATTAGTTCGGATCTATTGATCAGGACATACTGATCCTGGCCTATTTGTCAGGACCTACCAATCCAATCCTACTATTGCAAGCTAGATTAATTTTAACTTTTTTTGAATCAGTCACATTGACCACCCAAAACACATCAAATACCGAATTTTTGCAATGTAAGGGTCTCGGGAGGACCGAACCATTAAAAAACATATCTCTCAAAATATTACCACCCATGAGAATCCAAAACCATCTTGAAAGAAATGATCGGAAGGTTCTGAATAACAATTTTCTGAGATACCTCTCAAGGATCATGTTACACGTGAAACACTATCATCAATTACACATGTTTCCCCATGCGACCATATAATTGTAACATAACATATATCCTGGAACATTGAAAAAAGGGAATAACACAATCCAATGCACAATTCCTCCCCATCACCCTACCCTATGGAATGGTTCATCCTAGAGAACCAATCAATCTAGAGGGAAAGAGAATGGTGGTCTAAACAGACATCTCATGAGATACCACTCATGTTTTTA
This sequence comes from Viscum album, assembly GCA_963277665.1. Classification (NCBI taxonomy): domain Eukaryota; kingdom Viridiplantae; phylum Streptophyta; class Magnoliopsida; order Santalales; family Viscaceae; genus Viscum; species Viscum album. Next base: position 1,874,339,173 of record OY728159.1, read on the forward strand.
GATATATTTTGAACACAAAAACGATTAGGGAATGAAGTTAAATACGCACAATACATTAAATATAATCTTAATGGGGGATACCTATCAAAAAAGAATAGAATTACATCAATAAGTATAACAAGTCATGTACTCAATTAATATCAATAATAATAATAACAAAGAAGGTATAACATTAAAGAAAATTTCATTCACATTATTTCAAATGGAAGTGGATGGTATAGACAAGAGAAAACATTATTATACCTTTATATCAACAATATCACTTAAACATTCCAATGAATGAATATCTATAAATTAATTTTCTCCAATTTTTAATATATAATTTTTTAATTCAAAACATTTAAAACATATCATTCTTAACATATCATGAAAAAACTGATTACCATGATTAAGTAAAACTTTATTAACAAAATAGAAAATCTATTCATGAAAATTTATTAAACCATATTGTTGAAGATGTTTAAAATCTAATCAAAAATATTTAAATGATATATTACTTTATAGACATGTATATCAACATTTTTTGGGAACATTCATTGTTAAGAAAACAAAATTATTTATAAATTACTATGAATGATTATTTGTATAAAACAATTTAAGTCATCTAAGAAAAATATTGTGAGTTAAGTCATATTTTTTTATCCATATAATAGAATGTTACATATCAAAATACTATGTTAAAACACTATCAATTAATTTTGTAAAACCACTTTTCTTTGACATTTTTTCAAAGAAAACATACATAAATTATAAGGGTCAATACATTCCAATAAAGAATATCCCACTAACAGAAATATTTCATGCTCTTTACCAAGTTAATATTTTAAAAATTTAACAAAAAATTAAGAAAACATGATTTAACAAATAGAATTAATCAGAAATATGGAATGAGTTTTAAACATACTATCTTACCCAAGTTTAAAATCTTTCAAGGTTTTTCATAAAAACATTTATTACCATGAACATACATATGCAGAAACTAAAAGAGGTTCAATGTTTCAAATTTCTATTTTTTCATAGGTGCATTTCATTAGTTACTAATTTTTCAAATTGAATTATTATACCAACACAACAACTTATATTAGTATAGATAGATCTACTAAAAGTATACAAATAAATGGAAACCATTCACAACACCATGATATTTTTTGTTTGGGTTGCACTAACTCGCCCACATTGTTTTAAAATGTGTTGTAATATAACACATCTTGAGGTGGGGAAATAGTTCAAATTAATTCATATGTTTGTGTTTATAAAATATTCCATAAATATATGATTATGCACAAAAATTTCAACCAACATGATAGTAGACAAACATTCTGGTCATTAATTAATAAAAAATTTAGGCATGGGAGGAAATCCCATTCTTATTGAATTCTCAATCTCCCAAAACATCATGTTTATTTTATTGATGATTTTAAGTGATTAATCATTTTTATGAAAGGTTAGGGATTCCATAAATATAAACATATCACAAGAAAACACAAATTAATATAAAAAAGTAAAATAACCAAAACTACAATGCATCTCTACCATCACACATCACCAACACTTCACATCATGTCCATTGGCCAAATATCCCAAAAAAACACTTTGAGCAGACATTTTTCACTGCTAGTTCATCGCACACCTTTATTGTCCGTAATAAAATACTCTTCTCACATAAATACCTTCTCCATCTCATCCTGGAAATTGACCTAAAAATATCCCATTTATCACATATATATACCCAAGCACAAAAATCTTGGAATCCATTCTTCAATGTCGAGATATTATCCATATTGGGATGTATTTATTCACCCTCGGGGTTTAAATCACATCAAATATAATCGCCTCTCTGTTGGGGAACTGGTTTCCCCCTCTTTGAATACTCAGAAGTTTTTCAACCATGTTTTACCAAACAAATCACATTATGAACAATCATATATTATAGCAAAGATCAATCCCAATCTATCATGGATCATAAACATGGGCCATAGAATAAAAAATGTTCATTTAAGAAGACAATAATCAGAAGAGAGATAAAAAATCATAAATAAATCATGAACCATATGTTCATGTCCTATAGGTGTGGCACCATCATAATTGTAGAAACTATTTCATATGTCAAGGTTAACTACTAAGACTATGAAATCATAATATACATGGAATAAAATCTGATTTACCATATTTGATCAAGAACATTGACATTTTTTCCACAATGGATCTATAACAATAGTTTTTCCCCATGGAGGATCAAGAATAAAATATTCCTTCCCATAATATAAAAAGGACACCAATTTGTTTCCCATAATTTTCTAGTGAGATATAATAATTTACCCAATGCATTGGAGGTATATATTGTTCTAGTCCCACCCATTACAAAATAATAACCATATATATATGTGTTCCAAATTATAATTCTGAATTTATCATATCATCATATCTAATCCCATGAATAGAAAATTTAAGTCATAATTTTTTTATCAATCCATAATATCATTACTCATGGAAAATTAATGTGTTCAATAAAAATCAATTCACGATAATATTAAACCATTCAGATAAATAATAATGATGGTAACATTGAATTATATCCCTTTTAAAACATAAAACATTAGAAATAATATTATCTTTGTTTAATAAAATTTCCATACAAATATCATTAAACATTATTTGGAAAATATCTGTTCAATTTTAAATCCGTAATTTTCAATAAAAAAGTCACCAAATATTAAATAAAATATTTTCTTGTAAAATATCTTTAGAATCATGTATATTTATCTTCAAGTCAATGATCAGCTATGATAATGGGAACAATTTTTTTTATTTACATATTAGAAAATTGATTCCATTAACATTTTTCATAAAACTTCATGAATATTTCATTTGAAAAACAACTAGATAATGTTATTTTAAAACACTTTTTTAAGGGAAAAAGATTAAAAATAAGTTTAAATGATCAATAGAAAAAATTAAAACCATTTTTTAAAACATAGTTTAAAAAAATGGACATTATCAAAATGGATTTTCAACCGATGATAGGAAAAATGTTGATTTACCTTAATAACATTTATTTATTATCATGCATAATTAAACAGAGGAAAATGAAATTTAAAAATGTATTCTAAATAAATAAATAGTGGATAATAATAATTCTTTGTTTCTTAAAAGACATGTATTTTTATTTCATTATCTAAAACATAATGCTAAAAAATATAGTTAGACAATAATATTCTAACATAAAACCATTAACATTGTGGTAACATTTGAATTATAATCCCCATGATAGAAGGAATCCAAAATGAATATGAAAATACACAAAAATTTCATAAACACATAATAAAATTAATTCATGATTAGTATATAAAACACATAAAAATAATGTGGTGAATATGACATGTATCTCACATAAATAAAAGTGAGACGAATATTTCTTACCCCATTTCTTGATTTATTCATATGCATTCAAACCACCTATATAATATATATAATTATAAACAAATATTAAAGAATAATAATAATAATATTATTATTACATGTCATACCATATGTAATTTACTTATAACCATTTATCACTCATTTATTTGAAATTATTTATTATAATCAATATTCTGGGTGATAACAATTTCATTTTCATTTGTGTTTCAGTTCAGTAGATTTTATTTATGTACATTTTTTATTGTCCCATATTATAAATAACTTTATTAATGATAAAAATATCATATATATTCATTATATACATTTATAGATTAATCCATAATATATTATATAGAAAAATTAATTACATTGTTCATGAAGAATGTAGGCAGCACCCATGCATGACTGTTTTTATAATTTTTAGATGGATGGAAAGAAAGAATGTTTTAAAATATTTAAAATTTATAGATTAATTATTATATCATAAATATATAATATATACAATATATATTCAATTAATTTCACTTTATTACTATCAATGTCTTAACAAAATAAAAAACATACCATATCTCATCATGGAGGCGGTACTCCACACATACGCATGAGCAATGATATATATTTTCAATGGATTTGAAGGTAAAATGATAAACTTTATTTTATAATGATATAATTATAATTTGGAATAATTATCATATAAATGTTTAAAATCTATCATTAGATCCATTAATGAGATGTGGTGATTGATTTTTTTTTCAGCTTATGAGGCAACTTTATGCTAGACAGATGATCAGTGGTTCTATTTCTCATTTTAGGGAATAGGATATTGATGAAGGTTATTCCACTAAAATAATAACATTTCAGTCAATAGTAAATATTTTTGTTATTATATCGGCATTATTGAATAATATTTTAAGGTGATTTAGAACAAATAAAAAATATAAGGTTTGGGACTATATGTATTCTTCAAATAACAACATTATGATTACACATAAACCCTTATTAAGTGGTTTTTTTAATAATAACAATGCCTCCAGGAAATGGGATAAAAATTGTGGAATGGGTCGGGTTTTTTATTGTACAAACAAAAAGGATCTTAGGTTTGGTTACAATTTGATATGATATTTCCTTTTATAAGTGGGGGAGGGAACTCACTTGGAAAATTCATAAAATGATCGAATATGAAATAGTTATTTCAATCAAAATCAAGACTACAAATAATGTCATTAGTTGAGTGTCCATCTATCAGTTCTACCAAAAGAGTTGGCATATGTTCCCATTTTCAGTGTTTTTTTGTTTTTTCTAGATTAAGGGTATCCTTTATGATCTCTTTTATATAGTGCCGATAAAAGGTACAATTTATTAAGGATTTATATTAATGTATCATAAAGGTGAAACATTTATCAGTGTTATATTTTTAGTGCTGTTAAAGTTCCCAAATAAAATGAATATATTAAAAAATTAAAAACTGAGTAAATTACAAAAAATATTTGAAATTATATAAATTAAATAATTGTTTGAAAAATGAATAATGTTATTATACATATATATAAATTATAAATATCAATAAGTAATATATATTAAATATGTAGATATGTAAAATGAATGAAATTAAATAATAAAACCAACAATAATAGCAAATGAGTAATTTCATTATAATTTTGAACATTTTATTAATTAAGAAAGTCTCCATAAAAATGAATAAATTTAATATAAATACATATATATATATTTTTTAAATACTATATAATAAATATATATCTAAAAATAAATAAATTTTAAATAATTATACTAATAAAATTAAAAATGAATAAATTTAAATTATCAGACAAAAAAATTGAATAAATTAAAATATTATTCAAAATTTTATTACTAAAGTACATATAATTAAAAATTAATAAATATAATATATATATATACTAATTATAGTAATATATAATATATTATATATATAAGGAATAAAACATAGTTACTAAAAACATTTTAATGTCTAATTCAATTTTAACGGATTTTATTCATAGTTATCCATTAATACAATTGTTATAGAAATTTGTTCATATATATATATATATAATGTAAATAATATTTTCTAGATTTTATCTATATAAAATAAAATATTTATTATTACATTAAATAAGTCATATTTTTATAGAAGAATGGGTTATAATTAAAAATAAATATAAATAATAAATAAGAACTAATTGAATCGATTGATGGACTTAATTAATTGTCATTAGAATGTTCTTTTTTAGATATATAAAATGTCTGTTACATTTATTACAAATATATACACTTAATTACTAAATTTTTATATACAACACAGCCACAAATATTTACATAATTAGTGAAATCTTATATATAAACACATACACCATATATTTATGTTATTTATACAAATATTAGAAAAAATTTTAAATTTTTATTATAACATGATATATTTAATATATTATATTTTTGATCAAAAAATTTTATTTTATTAGTTTTAATATTATTACATTTTTCTATTATATATTACTTTTTAATTTATTTTTTTATTTTTTTCAGAATTTATTCATTTCATATTATATATATATATATATATATTAATTATATTTTAAAATTTTAAATATGTTTTCAACATATTTTTCAATATATATCAACATTTTGTAAATAATTTATAATTAATTAATAAAATATATCAAATGTTCAATATTTTAAAAAAGTACCCCTTATATAATTATTCATTTTCACTTAGTTTTAACTTGAATGCATTTAAGATAGTATATTCATTAAAAATAATGAAAATAATTTTGTAAATTATAATTTATAAATATATATATTTAATAAGGTATGTGTACTATATTATCAAATTTATATATTTATAATTATTGTTAAATAATTATTATTCTTTAAGTATTTATTTATATAATTATAAATTATTAATTATATCTATTTAAATAATTATAAATTTAGAATTTATTTATTTAAATAATGAATATATTTACTATATTTATATTTATATTTATATATTCATATACTTATTATATATATATTGATTTAAATATAAAAATACTATTTTTAAAAAATATTTACAAAATATTAAATATATAAACATACATTCAGATAAATATAAATTAATAATAAATATATTTAAAAAATTAATATATTTACTATATTTATATATATATATATTAAATACACACATAGATATATAAATATTTATAATGATATAAATATATATATAATTATAAATAAATAATTGTTTTTTTAATAATTATAAATTTATAATTAAAATATATATAATTACATAAATATATTTTAGAAAAATACTTATAAGTATAATTATAAACCTTTTATGAGACCAAATGATTTAACATGGATAAAGATGAATTTTATCGTCACTTCATTAATCATGATGATGAGTCATGACCCATCCCCCACAGCCAGTGTCATGATTATGTGATCTTAGTGACTACATGACTTGGGGGATGCTTAACTCATTGACACTTAATAAGCCATTGATGTCATGTGCGCCATTGACGCCCCAGATGCCATCGCCACTTCAGGCACCACTAATAATTTGTGCGCCATTGACGCTACGTGGGACACTAATGCTCCATGTGCTTGTGACACTCAATGTAACATCAACACTCTTTGAGACATTGATGCTTCATGCGCCATTGATGCTCTGTATGCCACTGACACTTTTATTCTCATATATACTAAGAGATCAATGGTCTATAAATGTAAATCTTTCTCATTATGCTTTATACTTATACCTATGTGTGATGACCATATTGACATACTTTGTATGTTTTCTATGGACATTTCACCATGTGTTTCCTTTGTGGTATACTTTGTGTAATTCTTAGTGGTATTTTCCTTTGTGATTTTGGGGTCCCTATTGAGTATTGTTTTACTCACCCTTGAACGGGCTATGCCAACACATGTCATGTATTCTGTAGATGATTGATTCTCTAACGGAGTCCTTAGTGGACTGGGGTTAGGTTCTTCTTAGAGAGTGGCCCCACAGACAAGGTGTGCTTCAGCGACAAAAGAAAATTGATTTTGTACATACCCTTTAGGTACGATTTACTTCCAATGAGTTTTCTGAGCATATGATTTTCCATTAGGATGAGCTTGTATTTTGGCCCCGTTTACTTTTTAGTTTTTTATTTTTATTCTAAGTGTGAAATTTAGTGGTTTGAATGCATGTTAACTTAGTGTTCCAATTAATCACTTTTGTTTGGAGACAAGGGCATGTGTATAGGTACATAGGGAAATGCCTCCAATTAATGGTATATATCTACTCAGAGCATGTCTCCGGCACTTGTCATATTAGAGTAGGGCTTGGGGTAGTTATGGTACATTCCCTAGGGGACGAGTCGTGAATTTGTTGTATAAAAAGAAGGTTGGTTCTACCTAATGGATCATGAGTCAAGGATGTTGGTTTGGGAAAAAATTGTTATGTTATTTGAGTTCTACTTTAATAACAGGGACACCAATGACTGTGTGGTGGTCGACATATCCATACACCATGACCCTAAGTTCTTTTTTTTCACTCTATACATGAAAACACTAGTTGAAAAGAAAAATATATTGTACGTGCATAAAAAAGGATTGATTTTGTTATAATTTCTTTCATGAGTTAGGGGAATCTCACCAGATATTCTCTATTGACTATGATACATCATGATCTATATTATGATGCATCCACTAAATAGATATCCATAATTTTGATGTGTGATCAGGAGGATATTCTACCTAGAGATGAGGCATCAGTACATGGACTAGTACCAGGGATAGTACCCATTGGTGGTGTACCAATGATACCACCACCCAGAGAGAAGCTGTTTCTACCAGCGCTTCCAGTAGAGGATGCATGGAGGCTGAGTGAGTTTTATGAGTTCAAGAAGCATTGACCTACCAGGTTAAGGGGATATCCAAACCCCTAAGCAGGTTAGGATTGGTTGGATGTTGTTACACATGTCTTCCTCTTTCTGATGATGCATCTAGACCAAATTGAATTCTTAGTTGTGAGTCTACTACATGGCTCTACAGGGAAATAGTATAGATTAGTGATCTAGTCGCATGAGGATAAGACCCATGCATCGATAGACATAGTGTGTCTTTTTAGGGAATAGTTCTATGTACTGGGATTATGCTCCTTGCGTATAAAGATGCTACTATATCTACAGCAGGGCAACCAGGTAGTTGCGAAGTACATGGAACGTTTTATAGATCAATCTCACTAGTCATTAGATTTCGATAGGGACATGTTCTTCAGGGATTGATCCTTACATTAGTGACTAATCCATGAGATTAGGGCATCCTTGATATCCTGTAGAATTCAAAAAAAATTATGGAGTACTACAGCATGCCCTGCTGGTAGAGATCATTCTGGTGGAGAAAACACTGACAATAGGATCTACCCCCCAGTTTTTAGTTAGCACAATCATGAGTATCATGTAGTTGACAGCTGACATAGGGGTCTAAGTGGATTATATTGTTCAGGGGACGACCCTAGGATATGGTAAAATTAGTGTGAGGCTCTAGGGAAGAGCGATTCAACCATAGGATAGGTTGGGTTACTCATATAACATTTGGGGACACATGGTTCTGGACATCCCCACTCACATTGCGGATGATCATCAGATGGTCATCGGACCGTCGATGCAGAGGAGGAGAAAGGAAAATGGATATACACCATGTCGAAGATGTGACCGAGGATCTGTATGGGTAACAGGAGGTGGGTGGAGGTTCTATGTACTACGACTACCATCCCCAGGTGGTCCACCACGAGCTCAGGGAGTTAGGGGAAAATAGAAAGGCCAAACTCCATAAATGTTAGCTAATCACCCCGATACTCTATAAATTATTAAAGGCATGACATGTGCCTTTTACGCCCTAGCTATTCTTTAGAGAGACACATTTGTCAGTCACTATTTTCTCTCCATGACCCTTGATTGAGACACGGAGACTTTAGTGGAACTGTTGACTCGATCTATATGCATAGACACTACTATGGGAAGAGATGTGACAATAACATCCTAGTTCTAACAATGTTTCTTTATTCTTGGGGGTGAGAGTTTTGGTTGGGATCTCTTGGTTGCAGCATTGTGGCCATATGGCGTCATTCTTGTTATTTACTAGTTATCTATAGTTCGTGCCCATATTGACTTTTTTAGGTATAGAGTGTGGTGTGTCTGTAGAGATGGTATAATGTATTCTTTTGATGGTGAATATGAAACACAAGATGTTTATTATGGATTCAAACATAGGTGGGTGCATCCGATCACATAGTTGTTGGATAGAAAGACCCTCAGAGTAGTTGATGATATGAGTTATCTGTTTTCTATAGTGGTGGATGAGTATGTGGAAGCCTTTACAGAAGATGTTCTAGGATTACCTCTTTATTTGGAGGTGGACTTCTATATTGATATATACTTTGGGATGACACTGATATCTACAACTTCATATCAGATGGCTCCTACAGAGCATCATGAACAAAGGGTATAGTTGGAATACTTATAGAGGAAGCGTTTTGAGAAACCCAGTGCTTCATCCTAGGTTGCCCCATTTTTTTCCAAGAATCCATATGCGAGCATTAAGTCATGTGTGTACTTTAAATGACTAATCCCGGTGTCCTTGAAGAATAATTAACCACTAAATAGGATTGAAAACATATTCCCTCAGATCAATGGATTGAGGTGGTTCTCAGAGATTGACCTCAGATCTAGCTTTCACCAACTTTGTGTCTGGGATGAGGATATACCAAAGATAGCCATTAGATTTCGGTAAGACCATTAAGAGTACCCAGTGATTTCATTTGGAATGGAATACACCCTATCAGTTTTCATGGGACACATGTATAGGATCATCCTGTCGTACATAGACTAGTTCATCATGGTCTTCATTAATGATATCCTGGTGTACTTAGTGTCTGAGGAGGAGAACACGATACACAGTAGGATGGTCTTATACAAACTCCAAGAGAACCAACTATATGTGATGCCCTCGAGGTGTCTGTTATGGAATTGGGAGATCCAATTTCTGGTACACATCATTTCAGAGGATAGAGTTTCAATAGATCCAAAACAGATTTAAGAGGTGCTTGCTTGGGAAGAACCCAAGGGCGTTATTGTGGTGTGGAGTTTCATGGGTATGGCTTGGTACGATTGGATATTTTTACATGAATCTTATAGGGTAGTATCACCCTTGATGATCATAACATAAAAGGGTAAGACTTTCATATGGTTAGAGAAGTGCCATCATTGATTTTAGGAGTTGAGGCAAATATTGTTGAGCGCTTCCATCTAGATATTGGTGAAGGAGGGTGTTGAGTACATAGTTTTATTTGATAAATCAGAGACATGGTGTGGTTGTTTCCTGATATTGGGGACCTAATTGATTTCCTATGGTTCATGCCATTTGAGTGAGTAAAATAAGAACTACACACTCCATCATCATAAGCTGGAAGTGGTAGTCTTCTCCTTGATGATGTGGCGAAAATTCCTGAAGAGTGAGTGGTTTATCATCTAATCAGACCGCTAAAGTCTCATGTATAACATATCTCAAAAATATTTTAACTATAGATAGAGTTGGTGTCTATTGATCGTTTTAAAGAATGGCTTTGAGACAGTTCATACTCTTGGTAAGGGTAATGTGGTGGCAGATGCTCTCATCCAGAGATCAATTTGACAGCTACTGAATGAGGCATCAGGGCAGTTATCCTCGTTATAGATATCATTGGTGGATGGATAGGAAGTAGCATATCTCTAGTTGATGTTATTTACCCATCCAATCTTATATTGAGTCAGAGAGGCACATCTTATAGATATTAATTCCCATCCATTACATGCTCAGATGTCTTCAGGTCATTCCCCTAAATGATATTTGAATTGTGGGGATCACATCATTCTATTCGTACAATGCATAGTGGTACCAGTTATGTATTAGGAGAAGGTTTTTAAGGAGTTTCATTTTTTACATTTAGTGGAATATCTAGGAGTGAAAAATATGTATCATGAAACTTTATGTCATTTCTAGTGTCTGGGGATGAAGAAAGAAGTGGTAGGGTTCATTTCTATTTTCCTCACTATCCATCAAGATAATGATATGAACTAGGTTCTAGTAGGCATGACCCAACCACTTGAGGTGCCGTAGTGGAAGTGGTATGTGATATAAACATACATTGTTATTGGTTTACCATGCACATCCATGGGGAACATTACCATCTAGGTAATTGCTAACTGACTCACCATGTTGGACCACTTCTTTCCTATACATGAGAAGTGTTTAATTGAGAGCCTGGGATACCTCTACATGTAAGAGATAGTTCATATTCACATAGAATCTCACGAATCATCTTAGATCATGATGCTCATTTCACATCACGACTATATAGGGGATTACATGAGTTGTGTGGGACTCAGTTTCACTTGAGCATGGAGTTTCATCATCATATGGATAGCCAGGTAGAGATGACAATCCAGGTTCTAGAGGACATGATACATGCTTCCATCCCAAACATTGGATACTATTGGGATGACCACCTCCCTCTGGTAGAGTTTTCATATAACAATATCTAACACTCCACCATTATTATTTCATCATTTGATGCCTTATATGGGTGACCGTGAAGGTCACCACTCTGCTGGATTGACCCAGCAGAGTCAAAACTCATGGGTCCAGAGTTGGTACGGGATACCACCAAAAAGGTAGAGATCAACCAGGAGCATATGAGTACGGAACATATCATGTATAAGTCATATGATGATATGAGGATGTGACCTTTGGACTTCGAGGAGGGAGACCATGTGATATTTTGGGTCTAACCTCATTGGGGATTGCAGAGATTTTTATGGGGTGGCAAGTTATCTCTGAGATACATGGTCCAATTTCAGATTCTGAGTAGAGTTTGAAAGGTTGTGTACTTCCTATCTCTACCCCCACAGTTTTATCGGTTGTATGATGTATTCCATGTGTCATAGTTGAGGAGGTATGTGAATGATATATCATTCTTTATAGATAGAGGTGACATGGACATTGAGGATGGGGTAACTTTTGAAATGTTCTCATTGGAGATCGAGGATTGATAGAAGATGTTCCTTTATGGGTGGTCGATTCATATTGTGCGCATTCATTGGAATCATGAGAATCTCTATGAGATCTCTTGGAGAAGAATGCTCAGATTCGTGATCAATACCCTAATCTTTCTGAGTATACATTTTTTTGGCTATCGGGGATGTTAATCCATATGGTGGGGAGAATTTAAGGACATAGATTTCTCCACCTTTAGTTTTATAAATTAATTTGGAAAATTCCATGACCAGGTGATTAGACGACGTGATAATTCAAGGCACAGTTTTCTTGAAATGATACAGGGAAAATTTTATGTTTTTAAAAATTCATGTGGGTTATATTTTTTTAAAATTGGAATAACTTCTAAACTAGGTCTTATATTAGAAATATTATGGCACTGTTTTGTTTAGTACACCGAATTTGCCTTATGTGGGGATTAACATCGACCGGTGAAGGAAGACTATGAACGTTAGAAATTGGACATAACCATCATTAAAATATTTTAATAAAAATATGTTATTTAATTTCCCATTGGTTTCTTTAAAATTACAGTTTCTCGTCAAGAATCACGGGTTTTCACCATAACCCAATAAATTCTTCTATGGAGAGGATTCAAAAACCTCTATGACAAATGATGATGAATTCTAGCCAATAATGGATCGATGATGAAATGGAACCTCACTCTTCATTAATGATTGGTCCAACCACGTGTTAGAGTGTCAATCATGTCATGATTTATTTTCACCTAATTATAATCAAATAAAAAACATGGACTAACCCACAAACAGTTCAATCCACTGTTAAATCATTCATAAGGGAGGGATAATTATTAAAGAATTAAAGGGAATAGATCATCCTTATTATTGAACTATTAGTTTTCTTTATCCCACTAACATGAATATATTAAAGATTAAATGAACAATGAGAAGTTCCATTCATTAATTTTTCATGTTCTCAATCTCTCGACCATAAATCTATTGTGTTTTTTGTTTGTTCTTCTCCCATTGAAACCCTAAGTGGATGATCGATCATTGGTCCCATGATCCATGGAGAAATAATATAATCCAAAAGGTTCTGATATATGATGGAATTTCATAGGTGGGATGAGAGCTCAACATGAAGGTCATGTCTTATGGTAGAGGTCAAGACAAATGGTGGGAAACCGGAAGGGTGGACGGCGGCGAAGGTAGCTCCGGCCTAGCAAGGGTGACTGGTCTAAGTGATGAACAATAAGAATGGGCCACCAGTTGGGTGGTAAGAAGTGATGAAGATGGGACAGCGTCATACGACCCCCTGGTGGCGGAGGATGTCGGTAACAACCGGAGGTCGTGTTGGCTATGGAGGGATGTGACTTAGAGCTGCGTTGGGGGACAAAACTATAGTGGAATACACGAGACAAGGTAGATGAGGTGGGCCAGCTTTTGGTAAACACTCCTTAGTGTCGCGTTTACTATGGGAACTGGCTAGACACATGGTTAAGAAACCACGTAGAGTAGGGTGAATTTCCAGGGAAGTCCATGTCTGGTGGAACAGAACCATCCCATGAGACTTGTTCTGAGATGGAGAACATGGCCACTTCTGTGGCCCAACATGCTGAATTTCATGGCACAGTAGTCCAATTGGTTAGAATAGATTGGGATGGCCCAGACCGAGCAGGTATGGTTGCGATGTTGAACTGGGTCAGGTTATATGGACGAGGTTGTTTCGAGTACAGACCAGATGAGAAACTTTTTAATAATTTGCCCTTAACATACGTGATGTGCATTCATTTGAATATTTTTTGTGGTGTTTGGACCCTTGAAATGAGTTAGTTATTTTGTAATGATCTATGTGTGTTTTTGTAGGTGTTTACATATGGCTTAATGTCTTGACGAGTAGGTTCTCCAAAAACAAGGACACTATTAGTGGAATCCTTCTACTGGATGTGGCTACTTTATCATGGTGACTACTAGACATGGGGGCTATTTGACACATTGACACTAAATGCGCTATCTATGCTCTGTGGACCATTGAAACTTCTTGTACCACTGATTATTTCTTCACCATCAATTCTCTGTGAGACATTGACTCCCCAAAATTCTATTGCTGACCATGGCACCATAGATGCTTCACATGCTATCGACACTCTATGCACCACTGACACTCTATGTGGAATTGACGCTCTGCGTTCCACAAACTCTACTTGTGACATTGTGGTTATGAGTTCCGTCAACACAATGTGTTCAATTGGTCACGTATTCACCATATACAGTCTGATTTTAACCAACACATCATGGGTGATTGAGACACAGAGATTTGTGTCATACAACACAAAATCCATCACTTCATGCTTTAGACTTATACCTCTGTGTGATGAATGGATTGATTATACTTCATGTGTTTCCTTTATGGTTCACTTCAGGTGTATCCTTTTTGGTATACTTCTTATAATTCATATTGGTAGTTTCCACTCTTTTTGGGGTTCCTATTGAGTATTGTTTTACACAACCCTGTATGAGTTATGGCTGCACATTTCATGTCTTCTGCAGATGATCAACATGTTGATAAAGTCCTTAGTGGACTGTGTCCAGGTTATTATAAGAGAGATCCCCCACATATTAGGTGTCCTTTAATGACATTAAAAAGTAATTTCTGTACCTACCTTTTGGTAGGGTTCTCTACAGATTGGCCTCCACATCTAGTTCTGTTCCATTTGGATGTTCATGTATTCTGGCCTGGTTTACTTTTCAATTTTTCATCATTATTCTATGTTGGTATTTTTATGGTTTTCATGCATGTTTTCATAGTGTTTTTAGTTCATCACTTTTTATGGGAGATGTGTGCATGTGCACAATTACTTAGGAAAATTGCACCAATTTGTGGGATATGCCTACTCCGTGTTAGTCTCCAGGCATGAGCCTATTGGAGGTTGTCTTGGGGTAGTCATACCATGACCCCTGGTGGATGGTTCAAGATATTAAGAGAGCACTATATAAACTACAGAAAAATTTCTGATAAAAGGGATATTTATCAATGCTAAATATTCCATAAAAACACTATCTTTATTAGTGATAAATGTAGTGATAAATATATCATTTTTTAGTGCTTATTAATTTATTGATGATAAAATTTATTATTAAATTTACTTTTTTTGGAAGTGATGATAAATGTTTCCTTGATCTATTTAAAGAACTCTATCATCAACTAATTTACTCGCGTTCTTTCATGATTCCACAGAACACCCCAATTATCAGTGTTCCTCCTCCTTAAATCCATTTCTCCAATAAAGGATCAAATAATGTCTTGAATGAATGTAATAATTCAAACACAAGTTCAACTAAATCAAGGATCGAACTATTCCAAGCCTCAAATGACTCCTAGAATTCATGGAATATATAATTTCTCACTGATGAATTAAATCATGAATCAATGTTCTAATGTTTTCTCTACATCCTAACTCGTTTATTTGGTTGTTTGTGTTCCATGTAAGGTTTCTCTGCCTATATATTTTCTAATAGTTTGTAGGTTTAAGAGTTTCTCTATTTTGGATTCTATTTGTGTTCTTTGATTCATTCACTCTATCTATTTAATAACTTTTTGCAATATGGTTCCATCAGTACATTACCTTCTTATTTAAGCATTCAAGACATTGTTTCTGATGGTTTTTCATCATATAAGATATCACTAGGTAGGTGAATTTTTGTATTATATGTTCCATAATTTTTTATTGTTCTTTGGTGTTTTGTCACACCCCGACTGCGGATGTCTGTAATATTTTTCTCCTTTCTTGGTCCCGGTTTAAATTTTTCGAAGATTAATTGCGATTGGTGGTTTCGCGCCGGTGCACGGTCACCGCATCGTTAGCGGTGACCGTACGTTCAGCCCGGGTGACAGTATGTTCACCCGGTATTTAAACATTATAATTTTTATGTTGGTATTTTATTATTAATACCTTTTTATTTGTGTTATTATTATTGTATATATGTTTATATATGTTTATATATATATATATGTATAATAATGCATGTATATATATTGATCTATATATGTATAAATATATATATATGTGTGTAACGTCTTTAAATTATTTTATAATTATTATTTTAAATATTTGATCAAAATAATTATTATTTGAATTAACTAATTTATTATTTATTATTATTATAAGTTTTATTATTAGTATATAAGTTTTATTATTATTAATATTATAAGTTTTATTATTATTATTATTATTGTTGTTGTATTATTATTATATTTTGTTATCTTATATATATAGATATATTTTTTTTGGAACCCTAGCCTACCCCTTACCCAGCCACCGCCCCCTCTTCCCTCTCTCTCTCCCCCTCTCCTTCTTCCCCATTTTTCTTCCCCCCTAATGGTTCGGCCGGCCTCTCCCCATCCCTACTGTCCCGGCCTCCTCCGCCTCGCCGGCTCCCGCTCACCCCAGCACCTCCGTCCTTCCGGCGTTCCGCCCCGCTCCCCATCCCTACCGTCCCGGCCTCCTCGCGGCACCCGACTCCCTCCGCGCCCTGCACCCGGCGTCCCCGCTCCCCATCCCTGCGTCTCCCTCGCGCGACCCCGCCGCGCCCAGCCACCCTTCCCCGGCCCTCTCCTCCGGCGCTTCTTCTTCTTTTTTTTTTCTCTCTTTATTCCCCTAGCTCTGCACCCCCTGTTCCGGCTCCGCCCCAGCGCACAGCCCAGCCTCCGGCTGCTGCGGCTCACTCCAGCACCCGGCCTCCCTTCCTTGCCGCACCCCCCCTTTCCGGCCTCCGACCTACACCGCACCTCCCTCTCGTCGTCAGCCTCGCCGACCAGCCATCCCGCACCTCTGGCCATCCTTCCTTGGCCCTCTCTGTCGATCGTCGTCCCGCCGCGCCAAGCCACCGGCCCCCTCGCCCATCCACCGTCCCGGCTTCCTCTCCCCCTGCCCCACCGCCTCGCCGCACCGGACACCCCAGCTGCCGGCCCACACCCTCCTGCCGTTGTGCCGCCTCCAGCCGCCGCCGTCCGGTGACCCCGCCTGCCGCCTCCTCCCTCAACCCGCTGCGCGCTTCCTCCCCCTCCCGCTCTATGGTAAGTTTTTGTTTTTTTTTCTTTCTTTATTATTTTTTTATGTAACGTTTTAATATTTATGTTATATTAATAATAATAATATTATTATTATTATTATTATATTATTATTATGTCATTAATATTATATTATTATTATTATTATTATTATGTTAATATTTTTTTTTTCTATTATTGTTATTATTATTATATTATTATTATTATTTTTATTATTATTATTATGTTACCATTATTATTATTATACTATTATTATTATTGTTATTATTATATTAATATTATCATTAATATTATTTTATCATTATTAAAATTATTATTACGTTATTATTATTAATACTATATTATTATTATTATTATTATTATTATTTATTAATTGATTAATTAATTAATTATCTATTTATTTATTTATTCATTTAAGTATTTTTTATTTAGTTATTTACTTCTTTGTTTATTAATTAATTGATTAATAAATTATCTATTTATTTATTTATTTGTTCATTTAGGTACTTGTTAAATTAATTAGTTATTTAATTATTTACTTATTCATTCTTTCTTTCATTTATTAATTTATCTATTTAATTATTTGTTTACTATGACAACCCTGCTTTTTTATTACAACTTAAACATGCTTTATTACATAAAACTTCACTTGATCCAACAAAGAAGATCGAGAGGTTTAGTGTCTTTGGGGCTTAGGATCATTACATAAGAACTTTAAACTTGAAATACAACATCTTTATTGAAAACTTCCTTTACATGACCACTACATTCCTTCGTACTTAGCATTGCATGGGATAACCTGAGGACATGCATAAGAAAAGGGTGAGCTATAAAGCCCAGTAAGGGAGT
Organism: Viscum album; assembly: GCA_963277665.1. NCBI lineage: Eukaryota > Viridiplantae > Streptophyta > Magnoliopsida > Santalales > Viscaceae > Viscum > Viscum album. Next base: position 1,874,357,530 of record OY728159.1, read on the forward strand.
ACACAATGAATAACATGAGGAGTAAAATACATGTTAGGCAATAGGCATATCAATAGAGCATAAGAGAGACATGAACATAAAGGCATGATAAAGCATGATAATCATAACATGGAAATGTGGCAACAACACTTAACATTGAATTAGCATGAGCCAAGGCTCATTGCACATGGAGCATGAGTAAACCCTCATTGCACTTGAAGCACGAGTAAACCCTCGTTGCACTTGAATTATCATGAGTCAACACTCATTGCACATGACGTATCATGATACTATACTTTACCCAATGCATTGGAGCGCTATCAGGGCGCACCCTTCTTAAACATTTCATTTCATGCATAAGTGTGCCACATGGATCATAAAACATGGATTCATAAAACATAATCATTTCTTCCACGATAAAGGAATGTGGAATTCATACATGAAACTTTACAATCAATACGTATATGTGCATAAAGGTGAATACCCTTGATGGAGAAATGGGCATGGTATTCACTACACAAAGACATTGGCTTAGAAAATTGGTGCGATTTCGGCAGCGTAACGGCGTGACATATGAATTCATAAAAAAGGTTGATGAGAGAGAAAGGGGTTCCTCATCATATTTACATGAAATGGACAGTAAGGAGATCATATATATACATGTCCCAACAACAGAAATGGAATTTAGATTCATGATACAAAAGTATTGCTTGAATATAAAAGAAGAGAGAGAAGTTCCTTTCGGAATTTCGTCATAGTAACGGGTGTACATGGGAGGCATTTAATGAGAGAGAAAGGGTTCTCACATCATTCAAACAATAAGAGGGCAGTATGGGGGAGGTGCGAAACCATACCCCAACATTCATAAATTAAATTAAAAGGGCAATACAACTTAAAGAAAATTGACAAAAAATGAGAAAGGAAGAAAAAACCCTTACTTGGAAGTGTGCTTCCAAAGGCTAGAGAGAGGCTTGTGAGAGGCTTCTTGGGAGCTTGGGACACCTTGAGAGGATTCTAGAGAGAGTAGGGCAGAGGTTGGACGAACTTAAAGGGCTTTGAGTGAGGAGGAAGTGGGAGCTTGGGTGGGTTTATATAGGAAAGGTGAGAGAATTCTTTATTATTTAGGTTTGGGACCCCTTATATTAAAATAATCCAAACCACAAACCATCCCATGGTATTTGCCCATGGTTTCTGGAAAAGGAGAGAGGAAAACAATATTTTACAAGGCCAAGGTCCGAACTTATTAAAAAATTAGGGTTGCTTATGTGGAGGTGAGTCACACTCCCATGGAAATTAATTTAAAAAGGCAAAGTGTTGAATAAGTCTTGAGGGCTCCATTAATGCTTTGAAAAGTGAGTCAAACAAACCCAAAACCTCATTATTTTAATGATAAAACATATATTAGCCGAACCTAAGGATTATGGTATTTTATTACATCACCATTGGGTCATTATGATGTCATAAATCACATTATATATTTAAAAGGTATTTAATTTTTACCCAAAAATTGGACTGTCTCAGAAAATTATGAAAAATTCACCGTTGGATAATTTCGACGTCCTGATTCCAAAAATAATATTTATTTTATCTAAATAATTTTCTAAATATGTGAATTTGCACTTTTAAAATAAAAACCGACATTTATAAAAAATTCACGGGTTTTGACAGAAATGGCTTTCAAACCTTAATAAAAATTTTAATTGCATTCATAAAATTATAAGATCATTTATATTTAATAAAAATTAATTTAATATTAATAATAATATTTTATTAAAATATTATTTAATTCAAAAATCCTTTAATTTAAAAAAATATAGTTCTTAATTAAATAATAACTAAAAACATCATTTGTACTTTAAAAACTAATTACAATGCATCAAAAATGACTAGAAATAATATTCATTATTATATAAAAAAATAATGTACATGAACATGGTGCTACTTATTTGTTACATAACCCCTTAAAATAGCCGCATAAGACCTAAGGGTAAGGTGTGCGATGGTGACAGACTCTTGGGGTTGCTCGGATAACATCGCTCGAGTGGTAATCTCTATCAACTTCCATTTTTCCCGTAGACGATCACGTTCGAGCTTGACTTGATGAAGCTCAGCTTGGGCTTGGTCAAGGGCAAAGCCCAAAGACGCCACCTCTTTACCGAGCTCCGACAAATGGGCTTCATAAGGGGCAATTCTACTGGATGAGGCCATCGCTTCCTTTGTCTGAGTAGAAAAATTGGTTCGTTAAAGCCTTATATTTAAACTACCCAGATGATCACTGTTCAACGGCTATAAAAGTAACGGTCACAAATCTTAACGTAAAACTTAAAGAAGTTGACATCTTATAAAAACATAAAGAAACATTTAACTGGATCAAGAGGGATTTTCCATTAATGAAATTTTGGGTCGTTACAACATTCCCCCCTTAAGAAATTTCGCCCTCGAAATTTTCCTTTTCCCACACTAAAACAAATGTGGGTAACTTAGCTTCATCATATCCTCCGACTCCCAAGTTGCTTCTTCAAACTTGTGGTTTCTCCACAACACCTTGACGAGGGGCATTGTCTTATTTCGTAGAACTTTTTCTCTACGATCCAAGATCTTCACTGGTTGCTCCTCATAAGAAAGATCGTCTTCTAATTGTACCACCTCAGAAGAGAGTACATGTGAAGGGTCTGGTATGTACTTCCTTAAGAGGGATACATGGAAGACATCATGCACCTTGGCCATAGTAGGTGGAAGTGCTAGTCGATAGGCCACAGCCCCAACACGATCAAGAATCTCGAAGGGGCCGATGTACCTTGGACTTAACTTCCCTTTCTTTCCAAACCTCATGACCTTCTTCCACAGAGATATGCGTAAAAACACCATGTCTCCGACTTTAAACTCAAGGTCTCGTCGACGATTATCTGCATAACTCTTCTGTCGACTTTGGGCTGCCTTGATATGCTGCTGAATGGTTTTCACCTTCTCCACCATTTCTTCGACCATTTCTGGTCCAAGCAGCTTACGTTCACCGACCTCATCCCAACATGCCGGTGTTCTACACCTTTTCCCATACAGGGCTTCATATGGTGCCATTTGGATGCTCGAGTGGAAACTATTATTATAAGAGAACTCAACTAGAGGAAGATGTTGATCCCATCCTCCTTTAAAGTCCATTGAGCATGATCTCAACATATCCTCAAGTGTTTGGATAGTCCGCTCGGATTGGCCATCAGTTTGAGGATGATAGGCCGTACTGAAGTTCAGTTCAGTATTCAGAGCATGTTGAAGACTCTTCCAAAACTTAGAGGTAAATCTTGGATCTCGGTCAGACACAATAGATAGTGGTACTCCATGCAACCGTACCACTTCCCTGATGTATATTCGTGCCAGTTGAACCAAAGAGAAATCCTCTCGAATAGCAATGAAGTGTGCAGTCTTTGTAAGATGATCCACAACAACCCAGATTGCATTGTTGCCTTTGGATGTCCTTGGAAGTCCAGTGACGAAGTCCATGGTGATGTTCTCCCATTTCCATTCAGGTATGGGCAATGGTTGCATCATCCCCTTAGACTTCTGCCTCTCTGCCTTCACTTGCTGACACATCAGGCACTTTGATGTATATTCGGCGATCTCCTTCTTTATATTATCCCACCAAAAGTTTTCTCGGAGATCTCGATACATCTTTGTGCTCCCTGGGTGAATAGAGAAATTTGAACTATGTGCATCATCCAAAAGTTCCTTCTTCAGCTCCGAACTTGATGGGACACATAGTCTTTTCCCAAACCGCACAATTCCTTCTTCATTAACATTAAACTCTGAGGATTTTCCCTTTTTGATAGCTTCCACTTTTTCTTGGATTCTCGCATCATCCTTTTGAGCATCCTTTAACCTTTCCCAAAGAGATGGTTGAGCAATCATTTGTGAAAGGATTGATGATGTTCCCTTCTTTATGATTCCCACGTCCATCTTCATCAAGTCTAAGAAGATTGGATCCTTCTCAATTCTCATCATTGATAGAATTGCTGGATCCTTTCTACTTAGGGCATCCGCCACCTTGTTCGCCTTCCCAGGGTGGTAATGTATTGAACAGTCATAATCCTTTATGAGCTCTATCCATCTTCTCTGGCGCATATTAATCTCTTTCTGTGTGAATATATATTTAAGACTCTTGTGGTCAGTATATATCTCACATTCTCTCCATAGAGATAATGCCGCCAGATTTTCAAGGCAAAGATCACCGCCGCCAACTCCAGATCATGCGTTGGATAGTTTCGCTCATGGATTTTCAACTGTCTTGAGGCATAGGATATCACTTTATCATTCTGCATCAGCACACATCCTAAGCCCTTCTTCGAAGCATCACTGAATACCACAAAAAGCTCCCCACTTGTGGGTAAAGTGAGCACAGGTGCAGTGATAAGCCTCCTTTTCAACTCCTTGAAGATTTCTTCACATTCATCACTCCAAGAAAACTTTACTCCCTTTCGAGTTAGCTTGGTAAGAGGGTTGGACAATCGTGAGAAGTTTCTCACAAATCGTCGATAATATCCAGCCAACCCCAAGAAGCTACGGATATCAGTTACCGATGTTGGCCTCGGCCATCCCTCAATTGCATCTGTTTTGGAGGGGTCCACAGATATCCCATTTCTTGTGATGATATGGCCCAAGAATGAGACCTCCTTCAACCAGAACTCACACTTGCTGTACTTGGCATAGAACTTCTCCTTGCGCAAAGTCTCCAGTACAGTTCTTAAATGCTCCTCATGGTCCTCCTTGGTTTTGGAGTATATTAGAATATCATCTATAAAGACTACCACAAATTTATCTAGGTAATCTCTAAAGACTCTATTCATCAAGTCCATGAATATTGCTGGAGCATTGGTGAGTCCAAAAGGCATTACTATGAATTCATAGTGCCCGTACCTTGTACGAAAAGCAGTCTTGGGGATATCTTCCTTCTTCACCCTTACTTGATAATATCCCGACCGCAAGTCGACCTTGGAGAAGTATTGAGCTCCACGCAGCTGATCAAACAAGTAATCGATTCTTGGGAGAGGATACTTGTTCTTTATCGTGATTTTGTTAAGTTCACGATAATCGATGCAAAGCCGCATTGACCCATCCTTCTTCTTGACGAAGAGGACTGGTGCACCCCATGGTGATGCACTTGGGCGTATAAACCCTTTATCCAGATTCTCCTGTAGTTGTTTCTTCAGTTCTTCAAGCTCAACCACAGCCATTCTATATGGAGTCTTGGATATTGGTAGCGCCCCAGGTATAAGTTCAATTGAGAACTCAACATCTCTTCTTGGAGGAAGACCAGGAAGTTCCTCGGGAAATACTTCAGCGAATTCCCTCACAATAGGCATTTCTTCAAGGGTGGTTTCTTCCTTGGACTCAATCATCTGAGCCAGATATGCGTGCTCATAAGGCAGTAATATCCATGCTTGAGATGATGGAGCTAAAGGAGATTCATCTTCGTCCTGACACTTGTAAAGAATCGGGGGTCGATTCTCCATATGGAGTGTGATTTCCCTCTCCCGACAATTTATGTTGGCTCTATATAAGGAAAGCCAATCCATGCCAAGAATTGCATCAAATTCCACCAAAGGGAGTATGACGAGGTTCGCCGGGAAATTCAACCACATATTATAACAGGGGAGGACTTATACTCATGGGATGCAATGATTGCCCCATTTGCCGTACTCACCGACATCTTTACTTCCATGATTTGTGGTGGTGCAGGGATTGTTCTACTAAACTTTTGAGATATAAAAGAATGCGTAGAACCTGAATCAAAAAGTACGTTCGCTATTCTTGAATGAATAACTAGCGTACCTGTCACCACTTCGTTGTCGGGGTTCACTTCGGCAGAAGTGATGGCAAAAGCTCTTCCTTGCGGTCTTGGAGGTTGTTGATTGCCTCCGATAACCCTTGGATTAGGGCACTGATTCGCAAAATGACCCGGTTCTTTGCATTTGAAGCATTGAACAACGCGTTGAGGTTCGAACGGAGCGTTCCTCCCCTCCGTCGCAGCCGCGGGTCCTTCTTGCTGACAGTTAATAGCTAGGTGCCCTTCTCTTCCACACTTGAAGCATTTTCTTGTCCCCCTAAGGCAATTCCCAGGGTGCTTCTTTCCACACTTTTGGCAAGTGGGGTGCTGGAATTTCTTAGCGCCGTTGGATTTATCCATCGGACCACCAGCATTGAAGTCCACCTTCCGCTTCTTGTCCCCATGATACCCCTGTGATTCTCCGATCTCCATTTCAACCTTAAGGGCACATCGGACAATCTCCTCATAGCTGTCAAAGTCACGGATCGCTAATGCTTTCCGCAAGCTAGGCTTCAGCCCACCAAAGAAGCGGTCAACTTTGCATTCGGGGGTAACGACAAAGCCGGAAGCGTATCGTGCAAGCCTTGTGAAGTTTGCCTCGTACGCTCCCACAGATTCTTCATCTTTCTGCTTGAGGGAAAGGAAGTCCCTTTCCATCTTAAGACGGAGGGTGCGTGGAAAATATTTATCGAAAAACATCTTCCGGAATACCTTCCATTCCAAAGCCTCGATCTCCTCCTCAGGCTTCGTATTTTTGATCAACGTCCACCATTGATCAGCTTCACCCTCCATACGATAAGCCGCCAGGAGAACCTTCTCTTTTTCAGAGCATTGGAGGATGGAGAATATCTTTTCAATGGAGTTGATCCATTGTTCAGCAATCGTGGGATCGGATGATCCACTAAAAGTAGGAGGCCTTTGTCTCATGAAGCTTTCAATAGCGACTTGTTCTTTCTTAGGGGGGGTTGAACGTTCCTCTTGACCAGTGTTTCTATTCAAAACTTGAGTTAGCTGAGAGAGAAGCGTGACAAAGTTCGCGATTCCTGCTCCCATTGGATTGGGCATCTCATTGGTACAATCATCACACTGATCTTCACAACGGTTGTTAGCCCGAGTTCTCCTATTACCGGCCATTGGCTGGAATAAAAGGAAAGTTAGGGGTAACACATAAAGGGTAATCCAAAGACAAAAGTTGATGACTTATAAATAAACTTTAATCTCTTCAACTTATGAGTCTATAGGATTCAATCCAGGCTTTTCATGATCTTCCTTCTAACATATATTCTTAAGGGCATTTTTCCCTTAATAAGGGTTCATACTAAGATTGTAAATTTATCAAAACATATCCCCCGGGAGTGTCGTAACCAAGAGTGCAGCAAGGCCCGTTGTCGTGCACCAGTTCCCGTTCGAGTCTAGCTCAAAGCGGTGTTTTCGGGTTTTACCCCTAGGATACATCTGTGCCAGAGCCGCCTCTACCTGCTCGTATCCAGACAGGGATGTATTTTTTTGATAAACCACTTACTTAGTATTTACCAAAACTTAGGGGAGTTTTTATTATTCTTAGTCTTGTATCTAAGGTCTTACTAGGGTTTCCTAATCCCAAAAATAACTAAACTTATCCTTTGATACCAACTATGACAACCCTGCTTTTTTATTACAACTTAAACATGCTTTATTACATAAAACTTCACTTGATCCAACAAAGAAGATCGAGAGGTTTAGTGACTTTGGGGATTAGGATCATTACATAAGAACTTTAAACTTGAAATACAACATCTTTATTGAAAACTTCCTTTACATGACCACTACATTCCTTCGTACTTAGCATTGCATGGGATAACCTGAGGACATGCATAAGAAAAGGGTGAGCTATAAAGCCCAGTAAGGGAGTACACAATGAATAACATGAGGAGTAAAATACATGTTAGGCAATAGGCATATCAGTAGAGCATAAGAGAGACATGAACATAAAGGCATGATAAAGCATGATAATCATAACATGGAAATGTGGCAACAACACTTAACATTGAATTAGCATGAGCCAAGGCTCATTGCACATGGAGCATGAGTAAACCCTCATTGCACTTGAAGCACGAGTAAACCCTCGTTTCACTTGAATTAGCATGAGTCAACACTCATTGCACATGACGTATCATGATACTATACTTTACCCAATGCATTGGAGCGCTATCAGGGCGCACCCTTCTTAAACATTTCATTTCATGCATAAGTGTTCCACATGGATCATAAAACATGGATTCATAAAACATAATCATTTCTTCCACGATAAAGGAATGTGGAATTCATACATGAAACTTTACAATCAATACGTATATGTGCATAAAGGTGAATACCCTTGATGGAGAAATGGACATGGTATTCACTACACAAAGACATTGGCTTAGAAAATTGGTGCGATTTCGGCAGCGTAACGGCATGACATAGGAATTCATAAAAAAGGTTGATGAGAGAGAAAGGGGTTCCTAATCATATTTACATGAAATGGACAGTAAGGAGATCATATATATACATGTCCCAACAACAGAAATGGAATATAGATTCATGATACAAAAGTATTGCTTGAATATAAAAGAAGAGAGAGAAGTTCCTTTCGGAATTTCGGCATAGTAACGGGTGTACATGGGAGGCATTTAATGAGAGAGAAAGGGTTCTCCCATCTTTCAAACAATAAGAGGGCAGTATGGGGGAGGTGCGAAACCATACCCCAACATTCATAAATTAAATTAAAAGGGCAATACAACTTAAAGAAAATTGACAAAAAATGAGAAAGGAAGAAAAAACCCTTACTTGGAAGTGTGCTTCCAAAGGCTAGAGAGGGGCTTGTGAGAGGCTTCTTGGGAGCTTGGGACACCTTGAGAGGATTCTATAGAGAGTAGGGCAGAGGTTGGACGAACTTCAAGGGCTTTGAGTGAGGAGGAAGTGGGAGCTTGGGTGGGTTTATATAGGAAAGGTGAGAGAATTCTTTATTATTTAGGTTTGGGACCCCTTATATTAAAATAATCCAAACCACAAACCATCCCATGGTATTTGCCCATGGTTTCTGGAAAAGGAGAGAGGAAAACAATATTTTACAAGGCCAAGGTCCGAACTTATTAAAAAATTAGGGTTGCTTATGTGGAGGTGAGTCACACTCCCATGGAAATTAATTTAAAAAGGCAAAGTGTTGAATAAGTCTTGAGGGCTCCATTAATGCTTTGAAAAGTGAGTCAAACAAACCCAAAACCTCATTATTTTAATGATAAAACATATATTAGCCGAACCTAAGGATTATGGTATTTTATTACATCACCATTGGGTCATTATGATGTCATAAATCACATTATATATTTAAAAGGTATTTAATTTTTACCCAAAAATTGGACTGTCTCAGAAAATTATGAAAAATTCACCGTTGGATAATTTAGACGTCCTGATTCCAAAAATAATATTTATTTTATCTAAATAATTTTCTAAATATGTGAATTTGCACTTTTAAAATAAAAACCGACATTTATAAAAAATTCACGGGTTTTGACAGAAATGGCTTTCAAACCTTAATAAAAATTTTAATTGCATTCATAAAATTATAAGATCATTTATATTTAATAAAAATTAATTTAATATTAATAATAATATTTTATTAAAATATTATTTAATTCAAAAATCCTTTAATTTAATAAAATATAGTTCTTAATTAAATAATAACTAAAAACATCATTTGTACTTTAAAAACTAATTACAATGCATCAAAAATGACTAGAAATAATATTCATTATTATATACAAAAATAATGTACATGAACATGGTGCTACTTATTTGTTACATAACCCCTTAAAATAGCCGCATAAGACCTAAGGGTAAGGTGTGCGATGGTGACAGACTCTTGGGGTTGCTCGGATAACATCGCTCGAGTGGTAATCTCTATCAACTTCCATTTTTCCCGTAGACGATCACGTTAGAGCTTGACTTGATGAAGCTCAGCTTGGGCTTGGTCAAGGGCAAAGCCCAAAGACGCCACCTCTTTACCGAGCTCCGACAAATGGGCTTCGTAAGGGTCAATTCTACTGGATGAGGCCATCGCTTCCTTTGTCTGAGTAGAAAAATTGGTTCGTTAAAGCCTTATATTTAAACTACCCAGATGATCACTGTTCAACGGCTATAAAAGTAACGGTCACAAATCTTAACGTAAAACGTAAAGAAGTTGACATCTTATAAAAACATAAAGAAACATTTAACTGGATCAAGAGGGATTTTCCATTAATGAAATTTTGGGTCGTTACATTTAATTATTTATTTATTCATTCAATTATTTATTATTTTAGATATTTATCTATTTGCTTATTCATTTGTTTATTATTTTGTTCTTCTGATTATTTATTTATTATTGTAATTATTTCTTATTGTTTACTTACCTTTCTCTTTATTCAATATCGGTGTTTTTATTTAATTTGTATTAATCCTTTTTCTGTCGCGGGTTGAGTAACATGTAATTTTTCACTGTTCAGCGTACGTAGTTAGTCCGCAGGGATTCGTTCTCATTTCTTGCAGGGTTTCCGTCGCGTCCGCTCTATGTTTGAGGTAGGCGAAGTCAACTGTTTCCTTTCCGAGGTACTCTGCTAATGCTAGAATTGTTTTAAATAAATTTTATTCCATGATTTGTGTGTTTATGATATCCTTGCGCGGCTTATTTTGGTGTTTTAAAAATCTATAGATTTTATTCGAAAGTTAAGTTTGATGCAATTATATTTTATGCCAAGGTAGTTGTGCACTAGATATTGTCCTGCACTTTTTTTTATATAGTGCACCTGTTTAGGCGTTGTCAGCTAACGTGGAACTAAATGCTTGTGTTCTCTTATGTTATCATTGGCTGTCTTGAGCGGTTTTCCTTTTTGTAAAGAAAGAATCATTCTTGGATCGTATTATCCTGTGCTGGTTAGTTTTATGAAATTTAGTACCATTTGGAAGTGTTGTCATGCCCCTTTGCAGGTTTGACGCACCATTGGATGTTGGCACATCCATGGGTGCACCAGGTGCACACATGGATGTGCCCTCAAATGAATATGGTGTTTGAAATTGTTACCATTTATTTTTATTTATTTTTATTTTCTCGAAATCTCGACTTTTCTAAATGGTTCTTGGTTTCAAATTTTTTTCCCCTTTATGAGACACATCGAACTTGTTTAAAAAGAAATCTACGAAAATATGCATGTTTCGCCTTTCTTTTCATACAAAAGTAGCACTTGAGTTTTTGAAAATGGATATTGTGAAATGTTCGTGTAAAGACATTTGATTTTTTGTAAAAAAAAAACAAAGTGCTCGCTTGGCGACTTTAGGTATTTTTATAAAGTGGTTTTGATAATTAAATGACGTGAAGGCCCGATTGGAACTTTATTAAATATGAAGTGATTATATATATATATATACGTACTTGTGAGGGAATCTCTATAGGGGGACTTCCCTTCAAGGGTTGCCGTGTAGCGATGTCCGTGTAAGGGGTTGGGAAGTGCGGTGAGATGAGTCACGCGTGCGAGGGTCTCCCACTTACACAGTGTTACAAAAACCACCATGGGTTCCTGGGCGTCTTGTAGATTATCTAGTGACGTTTGTTTGCTAACCCTGATTAGACGGGTTAGTACCCCCTGGAGTTGTGGACAGGCCAGGTGGGATGTGCCACTGGTTGGCTATTAGGGCGGCCAGTTGGTTATTGACTATGGAGTACCATGCCGGCAGGTAGTCTGAACCCGAGTACGTCCAGGGGTTTTCTAGGGATGTTTAGGATCACCCATGGTTACTTGCTTCCTTGATTTTTGACTTACAGTTCTTCTTTACAGCTCATATTGTTACTTGTGTCCTTTTCACTACTTGCATCTTGCATTGCTTGTTTACTTCCTGTTTCACTGGTTTGTTTTCAGCCTGTACTGTTTACCTGTTCCTTTTTAGCACAGTCGTAGTATTACCTGTATTTGGTTTTGTTTATAAAAACACGAAATGGTTTTGAAAGTGATTTATAGTGTGCGTTGGATTTTAAAATCGGGGAAACATGTTGTTTATTTTAAAAATGTAAAAGAAAAAAAACCTATTTTTATAATTTTATTTTCAAACCTGTGTCAACGGATTGCTCGGGAAAGGAAACATTTGGATTCAGTGGTTTACTTTGGCTTACCTACTGGGAATTTTTAATGCTCACGCCTATATTATCATTTCAGTTGCAGGTCTTCCCTTGCTCAGGTCTTCTGTTTTGAGTCGCTCAGTGTTGGAGCAAGGTTGCTCTCTGGTTGGGTGGTGACCTGAGAGGTCACATGGAGGTACGTGGTCGTGTGGCTTTTATTTGTTTTCCAATGTTAGTGTTTATTTTTTATGTTCTATTTACTTTTTTTTGGGCTGAAATCGTTCCCAATGATCAATTTTTAATGCCCGGCACTGGTAGCCATCCTGGGGGGATCGGGAACGCCCCTCGGGACATGTCGCGGACCGGCTCGGGTGACCGGTTCAGGTTCGACCTGACCTGGTTCGTGACAAAATGGTATCAGAGGTGGTTCTTGTTATTTGGGTTGTCCGGTAGAAGGAGATTAGGACTATCGGAACTCGAGGGGTAAGTACGGGAAGAGCGTCGCGAACTCTTGCTCGCACTGATCCTCGAGTTACCAGGGGTAGTTAGGGAATTGTGTCCTTGTCTTTTCTGGTTTGTCTTGGATTGAGAGATGACGACGGAGGAAAGCCGACGTTACTTTGTGATTTCACATGGAGTAGTGACCCATGTGGAGTCTGAGTACACGGTTTGAATTCCTCCTAGTGGTCGACGCTGACTTGGGACATGGCCCACTACCATATCGCTAGGTTGAGCGTGACTACTAGTCCATCACTCTAGTGGTTAATTCAATTTTGGATGTTGTTTTCGTTTTGGTCTGTGTGAGTGCGTAGTTGGAAATGAAAAAAAGGGGGTTTTGAAAATTTGACTGGTTTCTTTTAAAGGACTTAAAATGTATAAAATGGGTTTTTAAAACTAAAATCTCTTGATTTGGAAATCTGTTGTTTGCTTGAAATTGGTTAAGAATGATTTGGGGTGAAACCCCAGTTTCTCTTTATGAACGTTTTTACATGTGTGAGAATGCATGAAAAAAAATGCGTGTTGGTGCGAGTATTAATGGATAGTGGATAAAGACATGTGAAACGGGTCATGAGATTACCTGGGTGTGTATTAGAAATTAAAGGCTTGACCTTGTTTTCTAAATTGGTTTTAAAGGGGAAATGGTTTTGGAAAGTTTTTGGTTTGAAAGTGGATTGGTTTTTGGAAAGTGGTCTTGACAAAGGATGGTTTTAAAGTTTAAAATAAAAAGGAGGCTTTATTTTTGGGTTGTGTTTTTGTTTGTTTGGTCTTGTGCTGATTGTTTTGATGAAGGTGCTTTTATTGAGGTTGCATTGGGTTGATATTGGTTTTGGCTTTGTGTTTTATATGTCGCTCAGGAAATGCTGCCCAGAAAGGTCTCTAGGGATTTAGATAAGTCATGCCCAGTTTTTGGTCCTTCTCAGAATTTGCCTATTCTCCATGGTGATCAAGGTCCGTTAGAGGCAGTGGAATGGATTGAGGAAGTGGAGAGTGTCTTTAGAACGTTGGGAACTCCCGATAATGTTAAGGTTCGTGCAATTATGAAGTTGTTCGAGGGTCCAGCTTTGGACCAGTGGAAGGTGGTTGCCCCACCATCGACGCAAGTTGAAATGACGTGGGATGTCTTTAGAATTTTTTTCATCCAATGGTTTGTACCTGAGGAAGTGAAGCTGGAGAAAAAGAGAGAGATTGTGCATATTCAACAAGGCCAACGGACGGTGAAGGCATATGTTGACCATTTTAAGGAACTGATTTCCTTTTCTCCAGATGTAGCGTCACATGAGCTCATGAAGGTCTCTCTTTTCACTGGGGGTCTTCGTCCAGAGATCAAGGAGCGAGTCCTCCCTTCTAAAGACCTTTGTTTCAAGAAGTTGGTGGAGGAAGCTTTCTTGGCTGAGTTAGTTTCTGGCATGCAGGTGGTTAATACTTCAGCATCCCCTGTTGTTGTTCGTAAGAGTTCCCCCTCTGGTGAGAAAAAGGCGCCAGAGATACCTGTTCCTAAGGAGTTATCCCCTTTGGTCTCATCTTCCAGTTCATCAGATCATTCAATGGTATGCTATTAGTGTGGTCATTTCGGGCATTCAAAGTCGTCTTGTCACACTCCTCCGAAGACGTGTCATCGATGCGGCTGTCTGGGTCATCTGGAGAATTTTTGCAAGAAGCATCGCTTGAAGAAGAAGCTGTGATTGGAGAACGTCAGTACCTGACTGTGAGGCAGAAGATGCTTCAGCCACCAGAGCCCCAACCATAGGTCTTGGGGTGAAGCTCGCGCACAGTCAGGAGTCCCCAGGGGTGTGAAGCCTTGGTCCAGGTTTTGAGTTCCGTGTTAGCAGTGGAACAATCAAGATCTTTTAGTACTTGTTTTTCTTCTGTTAAGTTTTGACGATATTGTTTGTTCATTGTTTTACAACGGGGTTATCATGGACTTGTTCTATTATAATCCAAGTAGTCTGGTTTCTGTGGATGTGTTGTTTCTGAATCGTGTGTCTTTCGAAAGGTGTGTTTGACCCTCGTGTGGGTTGACCTCGTTTTAGTTATGTTGTCGATGTGGTTATGTGTCGTGGACTTCGGTGAATCATATATCCAATTTGATATTGGTTAAATGTTTTTCTATGGGTTTTCCCTGGTGTTGAAGTTGTTGACTCTAGTCGTGGGTTCAAGGTTTCGACATAGGTGTTGTTTTTCACTCGTGCTATGAGAGTTGGTTTAAACCGGTTGGGAGTTCCCGCGTCGACCCCCCCCCCTTTCCCAGGGTTTTCTATTTAGATGGTCAACTTTCCTGCACAAGTTGAGCTCTTGTGGTGGGGAGAACCCCTTCGTGTTCACCCCTCAACCTCGGACTTCAGTTTTCACTTGAACCGGTCGGGTGTGACCTGTGTAGAGTAAGGTCATCCCGAGATTCTCAGTTTTCTTCGGTTCCTTTAGTTCCGTCTGGGCATAGACCTGAATCTGACGACTTTTGGCCCGGTGACTTTCTGGGGGCAGAAAGTGTCTGTGGTGGGGAGAATTGTCACACCCCGACTGCGGATGTCTGTAATTTTTTTCTCCTTTCTTGGTCCCGGTTTAAATTTTTCGAAGATTAATTGCGATATGGTGGTTTCACGCCGGTGCGCGGTCACCGCATCGTTAGCGGTGACCGTGCGTTCAGCCCGGGTGACAGTATGTTCACCCGGTGTTTTAAACATTATAATTTTTATGTTGGTATTTTATTATTAATACCTTTTTATTTGTGTTATTATTATTGTATATATGTTTATATGTGTTTATATATATATATGTATAATAATGTATGTATATATATAGATCTATATATGTATAAATATATATATATGTGTGTAACGTCTTTAAATTATTTTATAATTATTATTTTAAATATTTGATCAAAATAATTATTATTTGAATTAACTAATTTATTATTTATTATTATTATAAGTTTTATTATTAGTATATAAGTTTTATTATTATTATAATTATAAGTTTTATTATTATTATTATTATTGTTGTTGTATTATTATTATATTTTGTTATCTTATATATATAGATATATTTTTTTTGGAACCCTAGCCTACCCCTTACCCAGCCGCCGCCCCCTCTTCCCTCTCTCTCTCTCCCTCTCCTTCTTCCCCGTTTTTCTTCCCCCCTAATGGTTCGGCCGGCCGCTCCCCATCCCTACTGTCCCGACCTCCTCTGCCTCGCCGGCTCCCGCTCACCCCAGCACCTCCGGCCTTCCGGCATTCCGCCCCACTCCCCATCCCTACCGTCTCGGCCTCCTCGTGGCACCCGACTCCCTCCGCGCCCCGCACCCGGCGTCCCCGCTCCCCATCCCTGCGTCTCCCTCGCGCGACCCCGCCGCGCCCAGCCACCCTTCCCCGACCCTCTCCGAGGAAGCTTCTTCTTCTTCTTTTTTCTCTCTTTATTCCCCTAGCTCCGCACCCCCTGTTCCGGATCCGCCCCAGCGCACAGCCCAGCCTCCGGCTACTGCGGCTCACTCCGGCACCCGGCCTCCCTTCCTTGCCGCACCCCCCCCTGTCCGGCCTCCGACCTGCACCGCACCTCCCTCTCGTCGTCAGCCTCGCCGACCGGACGTCCCGCACCTCTGTCCATCCTTCCCCGGCCCTCTCCGTCGATCGTCGTCCCGCCGCGCCAAGACGCCGGCCCCCTCGCCCATCCACCATCCCGGCTCCCTCTCCCCATGCCCCGCCGCCTCGCCGCACCGGACACCCCGGTTGCCGGCCCCGCACCCTCCTGCCGTTGTGCCGCCTCCAGCCGCCGCCGTCCGGCGACCCCGCCTGCCGCCTCCTCCCTCACCCCGCTGTGCGCTTCCTCCCCCTCCCGCTCTATGGTAAGTTTTTGTTTTTTTTCTTTCTTTATTATTTTTTTATGTAACGTTTTAATATTTATGTTATATTAATAACAATAATAATATTATTATTATTATTATATTTTTATTATGTCATTATTTTTATAATATTATTATTATATTATTATTATTTTTATTATTATTATTATGTTACCATTATTATTATTATACTATTATTATTATTGTTATTATTATATTAATATTATCATTAATATTATTTTATCATTATTAAAATTATTATTACGTTATTATTATTAATACTATATTATTATTATTATTATTATTATTATTATATTTATTATCATTTTAATTATTAACATCTTATTATTATTATTATTATTATTATTTATTAATTGATTAATTGATTAATTATCTATTTATTTATTTATTCATTTATGTATTTGTTATTTAGTTATTTACTTATTTGTTTATTAATTAATTAATTAATTAATTATCTATTTATTTATTTATTTGTTCATTTAGGTACTTGTTAAATTAATTAGTTATTTAATTATTTACTTATTCATTCTTTCTTTAATTTATTAATTTATCTATTTAATTAATTGTTTAATTATTTATTTATTCATTCAATTATGTATTATTTTAGTTATTTATCTATTTGATTATTCATTTGTTTATTATTTTGTTCTTTTGATTATTTATTTATTATTGTAATTATTGCTTATTGTTTACTTACCTTTCTCTTTATTCAATATCGGTGTTTTTATTTAATTTGGATTAATCCTTTTTCTGTCGCGGGTTGAGTAACATGTACTTTTTCACTGTTCAGCGTACGCAGTTAGTCCGCAGGGATTCGTTCTACTTTCTGCTGGGTTTCCGTCGCGTCCGCTCTATGTTTGAGGTAGGTGAACTCAACTGTTTCCTTTCCGAGGTACTCTGCTGATGCTAGAATTGTTTTAAATAGATTTTATTCCATGATTTGCGTGTTTATGATATCCTTGCGCGGCTTATTTTGGTGTTTTAAAAATCTATAGTTTTTATTCGAAAGTTAAGTTTGATGCAATTATATTTTATGCCAAGGTAGTTGTGCACTAGATATTGTCCTGCACTTTTTTTATATAGTGCACCTGTTTAGGCGTTTCCAGCTAACATGGAACTAAATGCTTGTGTTCTCTTATGTCATCATTGGCTTTCTTGAGCGGTTTTCCTTTTTGTAAAGAATGAATCATTCTTGGATCGTATTATCCTGTGCTGGTTAGTTTTATGAAATTTACTACCATTTGGAAGTGTTGTTGTCACACCCTGACCAATGCATTATTTTAACTTAATTTTTTTGGGTCTTGTTTTTGAATTTGTGTTTTGAACCGGTTTTAAATTAAAAGAAAATCCCGTTTTTATACGAACGCGCGAGCGTATGCGCGCCCTGCACAGCCCCTAATTTTTGTTAAGGGATTGTTTCTTATTGAATGTGTTGTTTTTGAGACACGCAACGATGCGCGCGACCCCGCGCGTGAGACCGTGCGCGGTGTCCGCTCTCAGGTGATAATTTTATTATTATTATTTTAGTTAATATTTTAATTAGGGATTTGTTTATTCTTTCAGATTTTATTTATTTATTTTATTTCATTTTATTCACTTTATTTATTTATTTTTATTTCATTTTATTTATTTATTTCATTTCATTTTATTCATTTTATTTATTTATTTTTATTTCTATTTCATTTTATTTATTTATTTTTATTTTTATTTCATTTTATTTATTTATTTTTATTTCTATTTCATTTTACTTATTTATTTTTATTCCTTTTTTTATTTTCTTTTATTTCTCCTCCTTTTCTTTCCTCCCTCACCCTCTCTCGCTCGGGACCCCTCCCCTCCCCCCCCCCCGTCGCGCTACCCCTCCTTCCCCCTCGTCGAACCCTACGCCGCACCCCCTTCTCCCCGTTGGGTCGCCGCGCCACCCGCCCTCTCCGGCCGCCGCACTCTCGCCGCGCTCCTCCCTCTCCGGCCGCCGCCCACACCGGCCTCCCTCTGGCCGTTCTCCCTTACCACGACGCGAACCCCCTCTCCTCCTGGACCTCCGGCCGAGCGCCCCACTCCACGGCGCACCTCCCTCCTCCGGTGACCACAATCTCGCCGGCGTTCTCCTCCCTCCATGACTCCCCCCTCCGGCAAGTTTTTTTTATTCCTCTCTTAGTTAGGATTTTGGGTTATTTTCATTTGGGGTGTGATTTCATTTTGTTTTGTTGTTGTTTTTGTTTTATTTCTTGATTTAGGGTTCATCCTCGTTTCATCTTGGTGCGAATATGGCGGAATTGAATTTTCGCACCGAAATTCGGATGTTTCATCACCGAAGGTAAGTGTTCCCGCGTATAAGTGTTATCGACGAATTAATTCTCTTATTTAGTAAAATTAGCATACTCATTCAGTTGTTTACATGGTAAAAATTTAGTTTTACATAAAGTTTGATATGATTTCAATGTGTTTAGTGGCATGGTTATTTGATATGAATGTTTTTATTTTACGAAAACCCATTTTCAGCCTTGTGCTGTGTTTTATAAATTTTGTTGTTGGTTTATGGTGTCGCGTTAGGGCTGTGAAATTTGTTTCACCCCATTATGGGTGTGCGTTTTCCCTTAGAAGATGTCCTTGAGTGGGCTTTTGTGTTCAAAGTTTGGTAATGTCGCTTACTATAGTTTCTTGATAATTTTGGTCTATTTGGGGTTTAATTGGGTGTGTGTTTGAAGAAAA
This sequence comes from Viscum album, assembly GCA_963277665.1. Taxonomy (NCBI): domain Eukaryota; kingdom Viridiplantae; phylum Streptophyta; class Magnoliopsida; order Santalales; family Viscaceae; genus Viscum; species Viscum album. Next base: position 1,874,376,505 of record OY728159.1, read on the forward strand.
CTCAAGTTGTGTTATGTGATGTTATTTTATAAATCATGAAGTTTGTCATTTAAAATTTTGTATGTTGTGCAATTAGTTTATCAATATGTGCAGGTGGTGCAGAGTGTATTTTTTTTATGGAGTCGTGTGCGTTGGATTTCAAACAAAAATATTTTTGTGTAGTTTTGTGGCTAAACATTGAATCACACCTTTAAAATGTTTTAGTAAGTGTCTCTTTATTCTATTTAAATTGTTTATGTGGAGAAAAAAAAATATAGTTTTAAGACGATTTATTATACATTGATTTTAAAGTGGTATCTTAATATGAGATACAATGTGTTTTATTTGAAAACCCGTGTCCAGATTCTTATCACTATTTTATAAAATGTATTGCTGGTTTATCAAAGTGTGGAAAGACTGGAGTTAGTGATTTGGTATGGTTTCAATGTGCGCTTGGTTGTTTAAGTTGGCTTTGGGTGCGTTCTTGAAAAAAAAGTCTCATATTGTTATTTAAAATTGTTTCATAAAATGTTTCAATGATTTGTTAAGTCTTAAGGGAGGTGAAGATGGTGTTTTGGAGTTCTTTAGGTGTGTTCATTGTCTCAAAATGGTGCCCATGTGTGTAAATGACGATTCTTGGGGTGCATCGTGTCTTGTTTCATCTAGTGCGTTAATGTGATGTGTCTTTCTGAAATGTTTTGTAGATTGTTTATGTGTTTATTTGTTTTATTAAATTTTATGTGTAGGGAATTGCGCTTTGTTTCGTTGGTTTTGGGCCGCGCGTGTCGAGAAATCCTACATGTACATGCATAGGGTAAGACATATATATATATGTGCCCTCTTTGTACATATTCCCTCATGGCGCGGGGAATATGTGCAATGCAGCTAGTGGAGCGTATATATATATGTATAAATGCATGTGCGTGTGTGCGCCAAGGATCAGTTTGAATGTTTGTCTTCAAGCAGCAACATGTTGAGGTAGGTTTCCTATGCCTATGCCTTTAGTTTGAATTTCATAATTTCTTGCTTTCCTGGAAAATATGTTATATGTATATATATATGTTATATTTACATGTTATGAAATCTGGGTGCATTTGCTAATAATGGTTATGCATTTGTTTTGGAAAAAAAATGTAATGTATTACAAATGCCACTTGGACTTCCATAAACTAATTGCATCATTTTCAGAAATTGTTCAAGATTGTTTTATTATATATGTAACATGTAGATTGTTAAATTGTGATTTCTAAAAGGTTTTAAAAATAGTTTAGATGATTATATGTGCAAAAATTAAAACTATTATTTGTGAAACCATAAATCCTGTTTGGCCCTTTTGGAATGGTTTGTAAAAAAACCCCTCCTAAGGCAAACCCCCTTGGTTTTAGAAAATGACTTGTATGTTGAGTGTACGAATATGTGCCTAATATTGGAGCTTATGCTTTATGTAATGTGAAAGTGGGGAATGCGCTTAAGGAGGGAGAACAGTGGTGAGAGGTTTAGTGAGTTTTTCGGATAAAGAAAGTGTGACGTTCATTTCTTTTCTTTTGATAGAAGCTCACCACCTTTTTGAAATAGAGCACAATGGTAAACCTGGGTATCTAGGTGGGTGACCAGGACTAGTACGCTAGATTACACGGCAGAGGTTCATCCCGGTTTGTCTAGCAGGATTGACGCAACAACACTAACTAAACATATGAATTTCTGAGGGTCGTGGTCTTCTAAGCCACGTTTTCTGAGGGTCGTGGCCTTCTAAGCCACGTTTTCTGAGGGTCGTGGTCTTCTAAGACACGTTTCACCGAGATACGAGGTCTCTAGGTTCCCACTTGTTCTAGATACCTATAGGGATTACCCATAGTGCTCATTTGTGACACGCTACTTATGATGTAACTTCCTTTTCAGTGGTTTCATACCTGATGTCTTGTTTGTAAAAATCACATTTTATTCCAAACTGGTTTCTTTTCATTTTGAAATGTTAAGGCATTCTTGGAACCTATTTCAAAAATGTAGTAATAGTGAAATGATTTATTTGAAAATGAAAACTCATTACTTGATTTTGAAAAGAAGGGAAAACATTATTTTATTATATCTTATTTTCAAACTGGCATTTTTTATTGGATTTCATATTAAAGGCGGAGGCATAGGACGTGGTTATATTTCTGGCTTTCCTACTGATCATCTTGGTGCTCACGCCTATATTACTTTTCAGTTGCACGATTCAGTCTTGGATCGCTTTTGGGAGTGAGGGTGGTTGTCATGCCGTGGTGATCCGTGGGGTCACCAGAGGTATGTCACGTTTCTTTGTTTAGTTCTTTTTTCCGCTGCCACGTTGTTCAGTTTACTTTCTGTTATTTATAGGCTTGTTCAGTTTATGTTTATTTATCTTGTTATGGGATAAACCGTTCCCAACTGGTTTGTTTTGATGCCCGACACTAGTTGCCAGCCCGTGGGGATCGGGAACGCCCTTCGGGCCATGTCGCGGACCGGGTCGGGCGCTGGGTCGGATGACGACCCGGCCTGGTTCGTGACAAAATGGTATCAGAGCCAGGTTGTTATTTGGGGTGTCAAGTAGCTTGGTGATTAGGCGTGTTGGGACTCAAGAGGTAGGTGCGGGAAGGACGTCATGAACCCTTGCCCGTCCTGAGACTCGAGTTACCAGGGGTAGTTCGGGATTTGAATTTTTCTTCTTTGGATTGGTAGGTGTGGGTGAGGGATGAACAAGGAAGTGAATCAGTGTTATGCGGCGGACTTGCATGGAGTAGCGACCCATGTATAGCCCGAGTGCACGGTTCAAGAAACTTCCTGTGGTGGATGCCCGCTCGGAGCATGGTCTGCTAAGCCATGTCACTGGGTTGGTATAAGCACTAGTCCCTTATTTTTGGATGTTTTAATGTGAGTTATGTTTGAAATTAATTTTGGTTGGTGTGAGTACATCTCAAAAATGAAAATGGATTTTTGTGAAGGTGGTTTCAAATGGGAATGTGGTGTTAGAGTGGAAAAGTGGTTTTGGAATGGAAATTGTTTTCTTTTAGCGAATGCGTGGTTTCAAAAGGGAAAAATGGGAGGTGTTTTGGATGTCGTTTTGGAATCTCATTATCACTTTTTGGAATGTGAATTGGAAAAATGTTTTGGAAATGAGAAGTGTCTTGAATTGACCCTTGGTATTCCTATGAGTGATCACATACATTGAGGTGCGCATGTGGCAAGTTGAGAAATTGGCGATGTGAGTGGATGGGTGCTTGAGCTAGCACGGGGATATGTATGTGTGAGACATCATGGGATATCAATGGTGGATATTTAAGTGGTTTTGGTTGCTGAAAAATGGTTTTCAAAAAGGGGTTTTCAGATTTTTAGAAAAGTGAGTGAGAAATTTTTTAGCGTTCTCTTTTCGTGTTGGGTATCCTTTTTCGTGAGTTCTCGGTTTTGACGTATTGAACTGTGGTTGGAATAGTGATTTGAGTTTGAGCTTTCGTTTGTGGTTGAGGTGTGGAATTTTGATTCATGATGGGTTTTGATTCGGATTTGTGCTTCTTGTTTTTGAGTATGCTACCCAGAAAAGTCCCAGAAGTCCCTAGTGAGCCTCTTCTAGTTGTTGGTTCTACCTAGACCCTTAGCGGGGCGGTGAAATTGAATTCTCTTCAGTCATTGTCTAACTCCTGTGGCGATCGTGATTTGTTGAAAGTAAAAAACTGGCATGGTGAAGTCGTTGGTGTTTTTAGGTTATTGGGAACTCCTAAAGCTAAGAGAGTCTGTGTTGGTTCAGGTCCATTTGAAGGTGCAACTTGGGATTGGTGGAGGAGATAACCCAAGTGTCAGTGCACGATGGTATGACTTGGAAGGTGTTTAGGACCACTCTCATTAGTTGGTTTATATTTGTGGAAGCGAAGGTGATGGAAGCGACAAGGCTCGTGAGTGTCCAGCAATGCCAACGAATAGTGAAGGCCTACGTTGGGCATCTCGAGAAGTTGGTTCCCTTTTCTCCAAAGATAATGTCGCAGAATCAGTTAAAGTTTCTCTTGTGTGGGGTCTTCGTCTATTGTTCAAGGACCGGTTCCCTTTGGTGTTTGGGATGGTTCCCCATTCTGTGAGAGTGAGTCAGAGGAACCCATCTCAAACAAGTTTTCTTTACAATTCCAACTTATATTAGTCAGGCCACTCTCTTGTTTGCTCCTAGTGTGCTCGGTTTGGGTACATTAAGCCGCCTTGTCATCATCCTCCGAAGGCCTTCCGTCAGTGTGGCCATTTGGGAAACATAGTGAAGTTCCGCTAGCGGCTTCGTCAGGAGGAGTCTCGACAAGAGAATGTCAGCTCCTAACTATGGGGCAGTAGATACTTCAAGACATCAGAGCTCCAGCCACAGGTCTTGTAGAGACCCGAAGCCTGACGTACATAGACTTTACAATACTTTTGCGGAATACTTAGTACATAACAAAAACACACACACAAGGATCGTAATAGTTTAGTGTCTTTGGAAACTCGGAACGTAATCTTCTAATTGTGCTGAAAGATCTTCAATATCTCCCATAAAGATCTTCCCTTTTTTTTACCTAAAAACCTTTCTTTATATCCTGGGGAAAAGAAAACATAAAAGGGTGAGCTCAAATTCTCAGTAAGGGTAAACAAAAGAAATATCAATCACATCATATACATAAGAACATAGCTTTTGGAAATCTTAACCTGCAAAAGAGCTCATAATATCATAACATGGGATAAATCATAGAAGTGAAAATGAGATCCTCATAATCATAACATAAAACTTGAAACTTTGTGGCATGCACACATAATCATGGAAAATCATTTCTTGTTAGTCATGAATCATTGCCAAGACTATCTTAGTGGACAAAGTCCCTTTCTGAACCGAGTTCACTCCTCGTTTCAGTCCTGTATCACTGAACCGAAATAACCTTCCGTTCCAGCCATGTCTATCTCATGAGATATAAAATCTTTACCCAATGCATTGGAGGGAGATATAGGTCCCACCCATCTCATAATGAATCCTTTCTTATGTGTGCCACAAAATCATAAATCATACATCATTGCATAACCCATGTAATAAAAATGGGATTCTTAAACAACATGACATCATAAAACCATTCATATAAGATAAAGGAATTCATAAACATAATTCCATCACAACATAGTCAAATCAATGTAAAAATATGGATAGAAACAGAACCCTTTATTATCTTAGATGAAAAATAATTTTGATAAAACACTTGAATTGAATTCTTGAGGAAAATATCCTTTTTTCTTCAAAATCAATTTCTTTTCACAAAACATCATGCAATTTTAAAAGAAAAAGATTTTATTGAAAATAGTAATGAAATATTTTGGAGGAAGGTTCATGAAAATAAAGCTTTATAAAACCGTAAAAATCCGTTCGTGCCGTATAAGTTAAAAAAAACATTCTTCGTACTTTTGTCGGAAAAGTCAAAAAGTACCTCGTACGAAAAACGACAAAAGATTCCTTTCATACGTATTACTAAAAACTCACTGAAGGGTAAAAATGGATTTAAACAATTTTAGGTGGATGGAAATAATATTACATATTGAGTAAACATGGATGTGGATGATAAAATACACCCCAGTAAATACTTACGAATAAACAATCTCGGATAAAAATGAGATTGTGATATTTCCCTTACCTTAGGTCCGACTTGCTTTGTAAGTGTCCGAACCTCCTGTATAATGATTTAAATCATGTTATTGACTTATTACAGAATCATATTCATTGTTATGATATCATATATGGTTCACTTATGACATTATATTACCCGTTCTTTTGTAAATTCCATGTTAAAAAAGCGTTTTGGGTAAAATCGTTTCATTTATCGTAGGTGTTTTGACTTGTTGTTCTTGACATCATTATTACTTATATCATGATTTAATCACTTCCAGAATATAAAATATGATTTATATATCATATATATTCAGTATATATATATATATAATAGGTAGATAAAGAAAATGAAAAACACCGTTCATGGAGACGGTAGTCCGTACGTACGCATGAACGCTGTTTTCCTTTCCTTATTGTCTTGAAATGAAAGTAAGTAGATGACATACATATGTATATATATATAAATCCAGTAGCTTTATAATGTCATATATTTCATTATTATTTCTTATATATACTTTATAATCCTTCTAAAATGGTTAACATGGAGAATGAATCTCATCGCGTCGTGGAGACGGTAGTCCGTACGTACGCACGAGCGATGATATCATTTCCATAAATATTGAATTGAATTGGAGTGGATTATACAATATATCAGAATCAGTATGATGTTGTAATAACTATGTATAGTTATTCTTTACACCATTATACCCATCCATGTAAGGTGGTGGTGGAAAATAGATTACACCACGGCGTGGAGACGGTATTCCGTACGTACGCACGCGCGGTGATTTCTTTTTCCGTAGGATGGATAGATGGTGAAATAGGGTTGTTTCATACTTATAATAACATATCAGGATATGAGTGGTACTGATGTTATTACTTCATAATGAAACAACCTAATAAGAAGAAGTGGAAGAAGAAATAAAGATGAAAGAATTGGTAACGGTAATTACCTCTTCTTTGAAGTGCCTCTTTGAGACCTCCTCTTAGGGCACTAAAATTGGTTTTTGAGGAAGACCAGAACCTCTAGTATGTTTTTAGGGAAGTGGAGAAGAGATTTTGGCAGGGGTTGGCCGAGCTTGAGTGCTCAAATTGGTGTGAGGAGGAGGGGGAGGAGGTGTCCTTTTATAAGGGAGGAGAGGGGCACCTTAGGAATACCTCAAAATATTATGTTATATTAATGTCAAAATCGGTTTATAATGGTTCCAAAGGGTCTTATTTCGAAGATAAAGTGGGGTTAGGTCGAAATCCTATCAACCAATAAGATTTAGACAAGTTTATGGTATTAATTTAACCTTATCAATTAGATTTAACTCTAAGTTAAATAATTTTACTTTTACCGTGTCTTTTTGTTTTCTTTCACTATATGGTTAATAAACTTACTATAAAATGCCAAACGAACCCCAAATTGTTTATTATTAATATATATATCCTTATCTAAGTCATTTTGCCGAACCTTAGATTTTTAGGAATAAAATAACAATTAATAATATAATATTTGATTTAAAAACTATTTTGTGTCAATTTTGACACTATTTGATATATGATTTTTTTGAAAGTCATAACAGAATTATATGTTCGAACCAAGTTGATTACATAAACACTAATATATCATAGTAACCTATAAAATTAGTTTAATTCATAAAAAGTCTCAAATTACATTTATTTTGGTGTTTATAACATCAATTATGTCAATATTTCATTAACAAGATAATTACTGCATCATCTTTGTGTCATAAATAAATTAAATTATTTGATGTCTAAAAATTACAAATAAAATACCATCATGTAGTAACTCTTTTTAGCTTTCTAATGAATATTTACAATCGAATTTATCTTATGTATAACCCCATATTAGAAATGATTTACTTATTAAACTTTGATTTTAACTATTTTAACCCTTCTTTAAATAAATTAATAATAAATGTCCTAATCTAATCCAAGTGGGCCTAAATGGTCATATTTTATTCCTAAGTTTGTTTTTTTGGTAGAATTACACTTGTCCAATATAATTAGGACATGTGTTAGGGTAATATTAATATCATATTTACCCTTAGTTACCCTATTTACTATTAACCGTGGTAAAAAAAGTAAAAAGTTACTATTCACCAAAAATTTATTTTCATCTCATTGAACCACATTTTAGTCCTTGATATTAACCGTGTCTCTCGGATTTTAGAAATTCCATTCACAGAAGCGGTAAAATTATGTTTTATGCAAAATTCAGTTTTTAACCTACCACTTAGTGGTTTCACTATTCATAAAAAATTGAAGTTTTTCAGAAAAATGCCAAAATTTCACCCTAAGCTATAATTGATATTCCGAATTCAAAAATGATTTCTATTTTACAAAATTCCCAACATATAAGTTGCATTAATTAATTTTATAATTAAATCCCGCTGTTAAAACAAATAGCGTGTTTTTAAGAAACAATATATATCAAAAGATTGACATTTGATTATGTCTGGTTTAAATGTGAAATTACAACCAATGACCAACATTGTATTAAATTGTAAAAATATATTCTAAATATACTTTAAAACCACTCAAATTAATGATTTATCACTATTAATTATTTCGATTAAAAAAGTTGTTTTTAATTATAATTTAGTAATTTTCACTATTCATCATAATATGAAAGTTATCCGAAAAGTACCAAAATTTCACCTTAGGCTAAATTCGATACTCCGAATCCAAAAATGAAGTCAATTTTGAGAGTTAAAATTTCTAAAATTTAAAAAGTGGTTATTACTATTCATAACGGCTAGTTTTAATAATATTTTAATAGCATATCATTGTTTCGTGAAACTCAGGATTACGTACCACACACGCTATCGAGGAAGGTTGCGATTGCGTGTAATGCAAGGCAAGTCAAGGATGCGTGTTGTGCAAGCTCCTTTTGGTGTAGCGTATAACACAAGACATTAGTGAAATTAAAAATAATATTTTTCATAAAATCTTGGGCTGTTACATTCTACCCCCCTTAAAATGAATTTCGCCCTCGAAATTCGTCGGGGTTATAAATGGTTTACTATTCGAAAGCTTCTTTAATAGAAACCCACATCGTAAAAGGGAATACCAAAACCAATCTTTAAAAACAAAAGTATGAAACGTAACGGTTACCCAAATAAACTAATCATTGGGTTTCCACATAGGTGAAAATATGGATATGGAAGAGAAATCTAACCATCATGTTCTGATGGAGAGTGGTAGAGAACATGGCTATGGAAAAGCCAGTAATCACAAATCCATAAATTTGTGACGATCTAAGGTACCATCTGATTCATCAGGTATAAGAGAACTAGGACAACATTTTTGGTTTTCAAGATCATTTCCCTAAAGTTAAAGAATTTGAATTAGAATAAATACTTACTTTATTTTGGTACAATCTCACTGTTGTTCGTGCCTTTAACAATTTCCACTTCATCTCTTAAATAAATGAAGTTGAATTTGTTATTCGTGAAGTGTTAGCAGATCATGTGATAGAATGACGGGTCATTCCATCTGTCTCAAACAAAAGGATAGCAAAAATTATATACATAAGTCGATCTATAGTGAGATTAATCATATATAGTTCCTAAAATGGACTTATACTTCATATATCATACTGCTTAATATAATAAAACTAGTTTCTACTAAACAGGGACTTCCTGTAGGCCAGTGGTAGGCGATAAAGGTCAGTCGCACTTTGGTTGTGGGTTCGATTCCCACAGCCTTGTCCGAAGCGATGGGTTGTCGCCCGTCCTGCAGGTTGTCCATTTTCTAAAACTATAATACTATAACATCCCTTCAATAATATCGAAAAAAAACTTCTATCCTTAAACAATACTAACTTATGTCCAACATAATCCATTCCAATCTTTAGGCTTATCCATGATACTGCAGTCCATTCTCATAACATAGTGAAAACGATTACCAGAGATTTAATAGCATCGTTGATCCCCATATATCATAAGATATATCTTGTTGGACACATTCCAAAAATTCAAAGGCCTTAATCTTGTACTCTCTTGAATACCCATTGACCCTTAGTGAAAACTTGAATGCAGTTAAAAGTTAACACTTTCCACATACCAAAATCCTCAAAATTCTATATACTCAAACCATGATATCACTTAGTCCTTATATCAATCATGAGCTCATGAATACTATTAAACATTTCATTTTCTCGTTTTCCCTTCATTATGCGCATAATATCTCAATCAATTTGAATACCACATTAGACCAATACATAAATATTCCAATATTCCATGATACAACATTATTTTGGAATCCCATTACATAAAAACTTAATCATTCCACCACATCGTTGTCATATTCAACATTGCCAATAGTGATCGCATGTGACTTCCCTTTGTCCTTTGCCTTAAGCGGTTGCTCATGTCGATCATCACTAACCCTTGGATTAGGGCATTTATTGGCATAATGTCCCATCTCCTTGCACTTGAAGCATTGAAGTGTTGGTTGTGCGTTCTCTGCAGTGTTTGCTTTATTCACTTCATTAGAATCCCTTTTTCCATTACTTCGACACTCAGCTGCTCGATGACCTTCTTTTCCACACTTAAAACATTTTCTAGTCCCTTTAAGACAATATCCACCATGCTTCTTTCCACACTTTGTGCATAAGGAAACATTCATCTTCTTTTCACCATTATTTTAAGATTTCTCCTTGAACTCCATCTTTCGTTTCTTGTCAAAACCATTAGATGGATATGTAACACCAACTTCCATTTCTACCTTGATAGCACAACGCACAATTTCTTCATAGCTACTGAAGTCTCTTATAGCTAATGCCCTTCGAAGACTTGGTTTTAAGCCACTGAAAAACCGATCAACTTTACTTTCAGGTTTGATGATAATGCCAGATGCATACCTTGCAAGTCTTGTAAAATTCGCTTCGTATATACCAACAGATTCATCATCCTTTTGCTTTAGTTCAAGAAACTCCTTCTCCATCTTTGTTCGAAGAATACGAGGGAAGTACTTACTGAAAAACAAGTTCTTGAACTCGTCCCATTCCATGGAATCAATTTCATCTCTTTGCCTCGTATTCTTGATAAGATTCCACCATTGATCAGCTTCACCTTCCAGACGATATACTACTAAGATGACTTTATCATGTTCAGAACATTGAAGAACTGAAAATATCTTTTCAGTAGTACTAATCCATTGTTCAGCAACTAATGGATCAGTAGACCCACTGAAAGAAGGCGGACGCTGCCTCATGAAGGATTCAACAGAATGTTGCTCCTTCCTTTGCTCGTTTGGAAGTCCTGCATGATTCATAGCTTGAGAAAGTTGTGTGAGCATGGCTACAAGGTTTTTCATTCCATCTCCCATATCGTTTGGTTGCTCAGGGGGACAATCATTGCATTGTCCATTGCATTGATCAACACGGTTCCTTCGGGTTCCAGCCATCGTCTAAAACCCCAAAAGAATAGTGTGAGAGGCAAAAATCATGCTAGGGAAAACAACATAATAAAGGGGTAGTACCCTCAATATCTAACATCTTAGGTTAAATTCTAAGATCGTTAGAGCAATTCTAGGACTATAACCTATACGTATACATAACCTTAGAGACATCCCTAAACATACCTTAGAAATATCTCTAGGGATCTCACTAACGTTTTCGCATCCTAGTTTCCAAAGGTTGACTAAACCTTTCCTCTGATACCAACTGTAGAGACCCGAAGCCTGACGTACATAGACTTTACAATACTTTTGCGGAATACTTAGTACATAACAAAAACACACACACAAGGATCGTAATAGTTTAGTGTCTTTGGAATCTCGGAACGTAATCTTCTAATCGTGGTGAAAGATCTTCAATATCTCCCATAAAGATCTTCCCTTTTTTTACCTAAAAACCTTTCTTTATATCCTGGGGAAAAGAAAACATAAAAGGGTGAGCTCAAATGCTCAGTAAGGGTAAACAAAAGAAATATCAATCACATCATATACATAAGAACATAGCTTTTGGAAATCTTAACCTGCAAAAGAGCTCATAATATCATAACATGGGATAAATCATAGAAGTGAAAATGAGATCCTCATAATCATAACATAAAACTTGAAACTTTGTGGCATGCACACATAATCATGGAAAATCATTTCTTGTTAGTCATGACTCATTGCCAAGACTATCTTAGTGGACAAAGTCCCTTTCTGAACCGAGTTCACTCCTCGTTTCAGTCATGTATCACTGAACCGAAATAACCTTCCGTTCCAGCCATGTCTATCTCATGAGATATAAAATCTTTACCCAATGCATTGGAGGGAGATATAGGTCCCACCCATCTCATAATGAATCCTTTCTTATGTGTGCCACAAAATCATAAATCATACATCATTGCATAACCCATGTAATAAAAATGGGATTCTTAAACAACATGACATCATAAAACCATTCATATAAGATAAAGGAATTCATAAAAATAATTCCATCACAACATAGTCAAATCAATGTAAAAATATGGATAGAAACAGAACCCTTTATTATCTTAGATGAAAAATAATTTTGATAAAACACTTGAATTGAATTCTTGAGGAAAATATCCTTTTTTCTTCAAAATCAATTTCTTTTCACAAAACATCATGCAATTTTAAAAGAAAAAGATTTTATTGAAAATAGTCATGAAATATTTTGGAGAAGGTTCATGAAAATAAAGCTTTATAAAACCGTAAAAATCCGTTCGTGCCGTATAAGTTAAAAAAAACATTCTTCGTACTTTTGTCGGAAAAGTCAAAAAGTACCTCGTACGAAAAACGACAAAAGATTCCTTTCATACGTATTACTAAAAACTCACTGAAGGGTAAAAATGGATTTAAACAATTTTAGGTGGATGGAAATAATATTACATATTGAGTAAACATGGATGTGGATGATAAAATACACCCCAGTAAATACTTACGAATAAACAATCTCGGATAAAAATGAGATTGTGATATTTCCCTTACCTTAGGTCCGACTTGCTTTGTAAGTGTCCGAACCTCCTGTATAATGATTTAAATCATGTTATTGACTTATTACAGAATCATATTCATTTTTATGATACCATATATGGTTCACTTATGACATTATATTACCCGTTCTTTTGTAAATTCCATGTTAAAGAAGCGTTTTGGGTAAAATCGTTTCATTTATCGTAGGTGTTTTGACTTGTTGTTCTTGACATCATTATTACTTATATCATGATTTACTAACTTCCAGAATATAAAATATGATTTATATATCATATATATTCAGTATATATATATATATATAATAGGTAGATAAATAAAATGAAAAACACCGTTCATGGAGACGGTAGTCCGTACGTACGCTTGAACGCTGTTTTCCTTTCCTTATTGTCTTGAAATGGAAGTAAGTAGATGACATACATATGTATATATATACATAAATCCAGTAGCTTTATAATTTCATATATTTCATTATTATTTCTTATATATACATTATAATCATTCTTAAATGGTTAACATGGAGAATGAATCTCATCGCATCGTGGAGACGGTAGTCCGTACGTACGCACGAGCGATGATATCATTTCTATAAATATTGAATTGAATTGGAGTGGATTATACAATATATCAGAATCAATATGATGTTGTAATAACTATGTATAGTTATTCTTTACACCATTATACCCATCCATGTAAGGTGGTGGTGGAAAATAGATTACACCACGGCGTGGAGACGGTATTCCGTACGTACGCACGCGCGGTGATTTCTTTTTCCGTAGGATGGATAGATGGTGAAATAGGGTTGTTTCATACTTATAATAACATATCAGTATATGAGTGATACTTATGTTATTACTTCATAATGAAACTACCTAATAAGAAGAAGTGGAAGAAGAAATAAAGATGAAAGAATTGGTAACGGTAATTACCTCTTCTTTGAAGTGCCTCTTTGAGACCTCCTCTTAGGGCACTAAAATTGGTTTTTGAGGAAGACCAGAACCTCTAGTATGTTTTTAGGGAAGTGGAGAAGAGATTTTGGCAGGGGTTGGCCGAGCTTGAGTGCTCAAATTGGTGTGAGGAGGAGGGGGAGGAGGTGTCCTTTTATAAGGGAGGAGAGGGACACCTTAGGAATACCTCAAAATATTATTTTATATTAATGTCAAAATCGGTTTATAATGGTTCCAAAGGGTCTTATTTCGAAGATAAAGTAGGTTTAGGTCGAAATCCTATCAACCAATAAGATTTAGACAAGTTTAGGGTATTAATTTAACCTTATCAATTAGATTTAACTCTAAGTTAAATAATTTAACTTTTACCGTGTCTTTTTGTTTTCTTTCACTATATGGTTAATACACTTACTATAAAATGCCAAACGAACCCCAAATTGTTTATTATTAATATATATATCCTTAGTAAGTCATTTGGCCGAACCTTATATTTTTAGGAATAAAATAACAATTAATAATATAATATTTGATTTAAAAACTATTTTGTGTCAATTTTGACACTATTTGATATATGATTTTTTTGAAAGTCATAACAGAATTATATGTTCAAACCAAGTTGATTAAATCAACACTAATATATCATAGTAACCTATAAAATTAGTGGAATTCATAAAAAGTCTCAAATTACATTTATTTTGGTGTTTATAACATCAATTATGTCAATATTTCATTAACAAGATAATTACTGCATCATCTTTGTGTCATAAATAAATTAAATTATTTGATGTCTAAAAATTACAAATAAAATACCATCATGTAGTAAATCTTTTTAGCTTTCTAATGAATATTTACAATCGAATTTATCTTATGTATAACCCCATATTAGAAATGATTTACTTATTAAACGTTGATTTTAACTATTTTAACCCTTCTTTAAATAAATTAATAATAAATGTCCTAATCTAATCCAAGTGGGCCTAAATGGTCATATTTTATTCCTAAGTTTGTTTTTTTGGTCGAATTACACTTGTCCAATAGAATTAGGACATGTGTTAGGGTAATATTAATATCATATTTACCCTTAGTTACCCTATTTACTATTAACCGTGGTAAAAAAAGTAAAAAGTTACTATTCACCAAAAATTTATTTTCATCTCATTGAACCACATTTTAGTCCTTGATATTAACCGTGTCTCTCGGATTTTAGAAATTCCATTCACAGAAGCGGTAAAATTAAGTTTTATGCAAAATTCAGTTTTTAACCTACCACTTAGTGGTTTCACTATTCATCAAAAATTGAAGTTTTTCAGAAAAATGCCAAAATTTCACCCTAAGCTATAATTGATATTCCGAATTCAAAAAAGATTTCTATTTTACAAAATTCCCAACATATAATTTGCATTAATTAATTTTATAATTAAATCCCGCTGTTAAAACAAATAGCGTGTTTTTAAGAAACAATATCTATCAAAAGATTGACATTTGATTATGTCTGGTTTAAATGTGAAATTACAACCAATGACCAACATTGTATTAAATTGTAAAAATATATTCTAAATATACTTTAAAACAACTCAAATTAATGATTTATCACTATTAATTATTTCGATTAAAAAAGTAGTTTTTAATTATAATTTAGTAATTTTCACTATTCATCATAATATGAAAGTTATCCGAAAAGTACCAAAATTTCACCTTAGGCTAAATTCGATACTCCGAATCCAAAAATGAAGTCCATTTTGAGAGTTAAAATTTCTAAAATTTAAAAAGTGGTTATTACTATTCATAACGGCTAGTTTTAATAATATTTTAATAGCATATCATTGTTTCGTGAAACTCAGGATTACGTACCACACACGCTATCGAGGAAGGTTGCGATTGCGTGTAATGCAAGGCAAGTCAAGGATGCGTGTTGTGCAAGCTCCTTTTGGTGTAGCGTATAACACAAGACATTAGTGAAATTAAAAAGAATATTTTTCATAAAATCTTGGGCTGTTACAGGTCTCGGAGTGAAGCTTTTCACGCAGTCAGGAATCGTCGGGTGTGGGGCACCTTGGTCTAATTTTTGTCTCCAATGATTAAGTGGGGACGGTCTGAATTTCCCTGTTTCATCTCTCCCATCTTTGAAGGTTTTTTTTGCTGTAAGAGGCGTAAAGGTCTCTTTTCCTCGTTGTGGTCTTTGTTCTTTGGATTCCCCACCTTGGTTGTAATAAGCCGCGATGATCTCTTTTTCTTGTAATTCTAGTAGTTGTGCCTCCTCAAATATGAGTTTTGAAGTTTGTCTCTCTCATGTGGCTAGTTCATTGGTAACCCATTCTTGTTTTGGGATGCGCTCTTTTTCGAGACATATGCGTCTTGGGAGATAATGAATAGGGGTTTGGTCTGCTACTCGGTTTGTGGTCTTTCGTTGATGACCCCATGTGGTGGGGGTCTGCTTTATGAAGAGAGTTCATGGGTCGGTTTGTGCTAGGTTTCTTGTATTATTCTGTGCTAATTGGCTTCAGCTGGTTAGTTCTTAAATGGTGGGGAGACCCACCATGAATCGTGAAGTTCCTTTTTCGAGGTTTGGTCTGTGTGGTGGTTCCCTCTTGGATCAAGTTAGCAGTTCTAGAGTTAGTTCATGCTAAGAGCCTCAATTTCGGTTGTGCTAGTCGGGTTCTTGTGGTGGGGAGAACCTTCCTCTTTTCCTGATGGTCCTTCTCTTCTCAGTTTTTCTCAAAGATGGTCGGGTGTGACTAATGGAGTGAAAAGTCTTACCATGTTCGTGATTTTGTTGGCCTCGTTCAGTTTCGAACTCAACTTTGTCTCCTCGCATGGCTTGGTGACTTTCTGGGGGCAGAAAGTTTTTGTGGTGGGGAGAATTGTCACACCCTGACCAATGCATTATTTTAACTTAATTATTTTGGGTCTCGTTTTTGAATTTGTGTTTTGAACCGGTTTTAAATTAAAAGAAAATCTCGTTTTTATACGAACACGCGAGCGTATACGCGCCCTGCACAGCCCCTAATTTTTGTTAAGGGATTGTTTGTTATTGAATGTGTTGTTTTTGAGACACGCAATGATGTGCGCGACCCCGCGCGTGAGACCTTGCGCGGTGTCCGCTCTCAGGTGATAATTTTATTATTATTATTTTAGTTAATATTTTAATTAGGGATTTGATTATTGTTTCATATTTTATTTATTTATTTTATTTCATTTTATTCACTCTATTTATTTATTTTTATTTCATTTTATTTATTTATTTCATTTCATTTTATTCATTTTATTTATTTATTTTTATTTCTATTTCATTTTATTTATTTATTTTTATTTCTATTTCATTTTATTTATTTATTTTTATTTCTATTTCATTTTACTTATTTATTTTTATTCCTTTTTTTTCTTTTCTTTTTTTTCTCCTCCTTTTATTTCCTCCCTCACCCTCTCTCACTCAGGACCCCTCCCCTTTCCCCCCCCCCCCCCGTCGCGCTACCCCTCCTTCCCCTGCGCCGAACCCTACGCCGCACCCCCTTCTCCCCGCCGGGTCGCCGCGCCACCCGCCCTCTCCGGCCGCCGCACTCTCGTCGCGCTCCTCCCTCCCCGGCTGCTGCCCACGCCGGCCTCCCTCTGGTCGTTCTCCCTTACCACGACGCGAACCCCCTCTCCTCCTGGACCTTAAGCCGAGTGCCCCTCTCCATGGCGCACCTCCCTCCTCCGGCGACCGCAATCTCGCCGGCGTTCTCCTCCCTCCATGACTCCCCCCTCCGGAAAGTTTATTTATTCCTCTCTTAGTTAGGATTTTGGGTTATTTTCATTTGGTGTGTGATTTCCTTTTGTTTTGTTGTTGTTTTTGTTTGATTTCTTGATTTAGGGTTCATCCTCGTTTCATCTTGGTGTGAATATGGCGGAATTGAATTTTCGCACCGAAATTCGGATGTTTCAACACCGAAGGTAAGTGTTCCCACGTATAAGTGTTATCGACGAATTAATTCTCTTATTTAGTAAAATTATCATACTCATTCAGTTTTTTACATGGTGAAAATTTAGTTTTACTTAATGTTTGATATGATTTCGATGTGTTTAGTGGCATGGTTATTTGATATGAATGTTTTTATTTTGCAAAAACCCATTTTGAGCCTTGTGCTGTGTTTTATAAATTTTTTTGTTGGTTTATGGTGTCTCGCTAGGGCTGCGAATTTTGTTTCACCCCATTATGGGTGTGCGTTTTCCCTTAGATGATTTCCTTGAGTGGGCTTTTGTATTCAAAGTTTGGTAATGTCGCTTACTATTGTTTCTTGATAATTTTGGTCTGTTTGGGGTTTAATTGGGTGTGTGTTTGAAGAAAACTCAAGTTGTGTTATGTGATGTTATTTAATAAATCATGAAGTTTGTCATTTAAAATTTTGTATGTTGTGCAATTAGTTTATCAATATGTGCAGGTGGTGCAGAGTGTATTTTTTTTATGGAGTCGTGTGCGTTGGATTTCAAACAAAAATATTTTTGTGTAGTTTTGTGGCTAAACATTGAAGCACACCTTTAAAATGTTTTAGTAAGTGTCTCTTTATTCTATTTAAATTGTTTATGTGGAGAAAAAAAAATATAGTTTTAAGACGCTTTATTATACATTGATTTTAAAGTGGTATCTTAATATGAGATACAATGTGTTTTATTTGAAAACCCGTGTCAGGATTCTTATCACTATTTTATAAAATGTATTGCTGGTTTATCAAAGTGTGGAAAGACTGCAGTTAGTGTTTTGGTATGATTTCAATGTGCGCTTGGTTGTTGAAGTTGGCTTTGGGTGCGTTCTTGATAAAAAAAGTATCATATTGTTATTTAAAATTGTTTCATAAAATGTTTCAATGATTTGTTAAGTCGTAAGGGAGGTGAAGATGGTGTTTTTGAGTTCTTTAGGTGTGTGCATTGTCTCAAAATGGTGCCCATGTGTGTAAATGACAATTCTTGGGGTTCAGCTTGTCTTGTTTCATCTGGTTCGTTAATGTGATATGTCTTTCTGAAATGTTTTGTAGATTGTTTATGTGTTTATTTGTTTTATTAAATTTTATGTGTAGGGCGTTGCGCTTTGCTTCGTTGGTTTTGGGCCGCGCGTGTCGAGAAATCCTACATGTACATGCATAGGGTGATACATATATATATATATGTGCCCTCTTTGAACATATTCCCTCATGGTGCGGGGAATATGTGCAATGCAGCTAGTGGCGCGTATATATATATGTATAAATGCATGTGCGTGTGTGCGCCAAGGATCTGTTTGAATGTTTGTCTTCAAGCAGCGACATGTTGAGGTAGGTTTCCTATTCCTATGCCTTTAGTTTGAATTTCATAATTTCTTGCTTTCCTTGAAAATATGTTATATGTATATATATGTTATATTTACATGTTATGAAATCTGGGTGCATTTTCTAATAATGGTTATGCATTTGTTTTGGAAAAAAATGTAATGTATTACAAATGCCACTTGGACTTTCATAAACTAATTGCATCATTTTAAGAAAGTGTTCAAGATTGTTTTTTTATATATGTAACATGTAGATTGTTAAATTGGGATTTCTAAAAGGTTTTAAAAAGAGTTTAGATGATTATATGTGCAAAAATTAAAACTATTATTTGTGAAACCATAAAGCCTGTTTGGCCCTTTTGGAATGGTTTGTAAAAAAACCCCTCCTAAGGCAAACCCCCTTGGTTTTAGAAAATGACTTGTATGTTGAGTGTACGAATATGTGCATAATATTGGAGCTTATACTTTATGTAATGTGAAAGTGGGGAATGCGCTTAAGGAGGGAGAACAGTGGTGAGAGGTTTAGCGAGTTTTTCGGATAAAGAAAGTGTGACGTTCATTTCTTTTCTTTTGATAGAAGCTCACCACCTTTTTGAAATAGAGCATAATGGTAAACCCGTGTATCAAGGTGGGTGACCAGGACTAGTACGCTAGATGACACGGCAGAGGTTAGTCCCGGTTTGTCTAGCAGGTTTGACGCAACAACACTGACTAAACATATGAATTTCTGATGGTCGTGGTCTTCTAAGCCACGTTTTCTGAGGGTCGTGGCCTTCTAAGCCACGTTTTCTGAGGGTCGTGGTCTTCTAAGACATGTTTCACCGAGATACGAGGTCTCTAGGTTCCCACTTGTTCTAGCTACCTATAGGGATTACCCATAGTGCTCATTTGTGACACGCTACTTGTGATGTAACTTCCTTTTCAGTGGTTTCATACCTGATGTCTTGTTTGTAAAAATCACATTTTATTCCAAACTGGTTTCTTTTCATTTTGAAATGTTAAGGCATTCTTGGAACCTATTTTAAAAATGTAGTAAGAGTGAAATGATTTATTTGAAAATGCAAACTCATTACGTGATTTTGAAAAGAAGGGAAACATTATTTTATTATATCTTATTTTCAAAATGGCATTTTTTATTGGATTTCATATTAAAGGCGGAGGCATAGGACGTGGTTATATTTCTGGCTTTCCTACTGAGCATCTCAGTGCTCACGCCTATATTACTTTTCAGTTTCAGGGTTCAGTCTTGGATCGCTTTTGGGAGCGAGGGTGGTTGTCATACCGTGGTGATCCGTGGGGTCACCAGAGGTATGTCACGTTTCTTGGTTTATTTCTTTTTTTCCGCTGCCACGTTGTTCAGTTTACTTTCTGTTATTTATAGGCTTGTTCAGTTTATGTTTATTTATCTTGTTATGGGCTAAACCATTCCCAACTGGTTTGTTTTGATGCCCAGCACTAGTTTCCAGCCCGTGGGGATCGAGAACGCCCTTCGGGCCATGTCGCGGACCGGGTCGGGCGCTGGGTCGGATGACGACCCGGCCTGGTTAGTGACAGTTGTCGTGCCCCTTTGCAGGTTTGACACACCATTGGATGCTGACACATCCATGGGTGCACCAGGTGCACACATGGATGTGCCCTCAAATGAAGATGGTGTTTGAAATTCTTACCATTTATTTTTATTTATTTTTATTTTCTTGAAATCTCGACTATTCTAAATGGTTCTTGGTTTGAAAATGTTTTCGCCCCTTTATGAGACACATCGAACATGTTTAAAAAGAAATCTACGAAAATATGCCTGTTTGGCCTTTATTTTAATACAAAAGCAGCGCTTGAGTTTTTGAAAAAGGATATTGTGAAATGTTCGTGTAAAGACATTTGATTTTTTGTAAAAAAAAAACAAAGTGCTCGCTTGGCGTCTTCAGGTATTTTTATAAAGTGGTTTTGATAATTAAATGACGTGAAGGCCCAATTGGCACTTTATTAAATATGAAGTGATTATATATATATATATACATATACATATATATATATATACGTACTTGTTAGGGCATCTCTACAGGGGGACTTCCCTTCGAGGGTTGTCGTGTAGCGATGTCCGTGTAAGGGGTTGGCAAGTGCGGTGAGATGAGTCACGCGTGCGAGGGTCTCCCACTTACATAGTGTTACAAAAACCACCATGGGTTCCTGGGTGTCTTGTAGATTATCGAGTGACGTTTTCTTTCTAACCCTGATTAGACGGGTTAGTACCCCCTGGAGTTGTGGACAGGCGAGGTGGGATGTGCCACTGGTTGGCTATTAGGGCGGCTAGTTGGTTATTGACTATGGAGTACCACGCCGGCAGGTAGTCTGAACCCGAGTACGTCCAGGGGTTTTCTAGGGATGTTTAGGATCACCCATGGTTACTTGCTTCCTTGATTTTTTTCTTACAGTTATTCTTTACAGCTCATATTGGTACTTGTGTCCTTTTCACTACTTGCATCTTGCATTGCTTGTTTACTTCCTGTTTCACTGGTTTGTTTTCAGCCTGTACTGTTTACCTGTTCCTTTTTAGCACAGTCGTAGTATTACCTGTATTTGGTTTTGTTTATAAAAACAGGAAATTGTTTTGAAAGTGATTTATAGTGTGCGTTTGATTTTCAAATGGGGGAAACATGTTGTTTATTTTAAAAATTTAAAAGAAAAAAACCAATTTTTATAATTGTATTTTCAAACCTGTGTCAACGGATTGCTCGGGAAAGGAAACATTTGGATTCAGTGGTTTACTTTGGCTTACCTACTGGGCATTTTTAATGCTCACACATATATTATCATTTCAGTTGCAGGTCTTCTCTTGCTCAGGTCTTCTGTTTTGAGTCGCTCATTGTTGGAGTGAGGTTGCTCTCTGGTTGGGTGGTGACCTGAGAGGTCACATGGAGGTACGTGGTTGTGTGGATTTTATTTCTTTTCCGCTATTAGTGTTTATTTGTTCTGTTCTATTTACTTTTGTTTGGGCTGAAATCGTTCCCAAAGATCAATTTTTAATGCCCGGCACTGGTAGCCATCCCGGGGGGATCGGGAACGCCCCTCGGGACTTGCCGCTGACCGGCTCGGGTGACCGGTTCAGGTTCGACCCGGGCTGGTTCGTGACATGTTTGATATTGGTTTCTCTAAAATTATAATTAGAATATTGGATTAATTTGATTTAAATATGCTTGTTGCTCAAGGTTTTTGAGGGATCATAATTGATTTCCAATTAGATTCTTATTTATTTGGCGTTAATTTTTATCTTCATTCATTGGATAAACTATATTTTGGGAAAGTAAAATATTTATAATGGTTTTCAAAAACTAATTTATTGTTAAAAAATTATTTGTTGTTGATTATGAAGTATATTTGGGTAATGCATGTTTTCATAACATTAATTAATTAGGGTTTCCTTCCATGATAATTCTTCTTATGTTCTATTTATTCCTTATGTTATTTATTTATGTCCAATGTTCGGAATTCATATTTTCATGTTTTATGCTTATACACATATATATTGGTGTATGTTTATATAATATTATACACAATCATGTATTCACATTAAATTATGTGAATATTTTTATTGATAGATTTTTAGTTATGCTTGTGTGTAATTTCATATGTTTGTAACATTTAAAGGGATTTATTCAAATTTAAACATGTAGATTGAATATGGTTTTATTATATACATTTTCAAATAGAAATTTTAAATATATTTTTTCATTTAAATACAGTTTTGAGGATACCAAATTATTTTAAAATGGCCTCAAGAAAACTTGTTTCTTTTCATAAGAGTTTTCAAATGGGATTTCTAAAAGAGGCATGGTTTCAATTATTATCTTAATTTTTGGTTGTTATTGATATTGTAGAGGATGATTATTATCTAAATTTTATTTTTTCTCATGGTAGAGAATATATAATATGGTAAATATATGGGTTCTTCTACTGTTTAAATGAGATATTATCTTGGGTTATTTTGAGATTCCATGAGAGGATATGGTTGCATTGTTTTTATTGGTGTCATATCTTACTAGTATTCTATAATTGAATCAGTTAAAATTAGAACCTATAGTCTATATCTCCTCACCATGTGTTGTGTCTTTGAATTTTTCATTTATATATATTTTTTCATACCCACATTTAATTTTATGTAATTTTTTCTTCATTTCTTTTATTGAATTTTTTATCATACAACTTCAATAAATTTGTTTCTTATTTGGATTTTTATTATTTTTTATTTAATTTTAGATACAATTTTTCATACTAGGTTTTCCTTCATAATTTTATTTACATTAAAAAATTCCGAAAGGTATTTTTAATATTTTGTTTTTCATAAATAAGGACCAAGACAAAGAAAATAATTTTCAATAAATTAATTTCATTTAAATGGTTAAAAAAAGTAGTTTCAGAAATTTTTCTAAATTCTTGTTTAAAATATTTTTCATTTTAAAAAATGTTGTCAAAAAGAGATCATGGTTGGATTTTCTTGGAATAATAAAAACATATTTTATATATTTATTTCAAATTTTTAATCTTTGTAATTGATAAATTATATCCTCATATTATAATAATGATATATTTTTTAGAATATTGTCACCCATATGATGTTATGATCTCAAGGTATAAAATAGAATGATGAATTGTTTATATATATATGATGTAAAATCATTATTTAAAACCTAATTCATGTTTAATAAATGTACTTAAGATATCAAAACCTTAATATGTCCTAAAAAATAATTTCTATTGCTAAACAACAGTCTATGATATATGAATATTCCCATTACTTTATCAAAATAAAGTGAGGCAACATAACCAAAACACATTATAGATACTTTTTTATGGATCTTAAATGGATATGGATCTTATATAGTTTCTAGGAACAAACTAACAAAAATGAAATAATGAAATAATTATATAATAGAATTCTAATGTTTAATTTCATATAATAATAAATTTTACAATAAAAAACACGTTTAATATAGTTTTTACAATATAAAGGAATAAATATATCATTTCAAAGAGACACCTGATGTGGCTTCCAACTTACTTTACATAATCTCGTAAAAAACATTATTTGGTCCCCCTTTCACAAAAATTTCACTGAAAATAGTCAGTTTCCCCTATCGATGTGATGTATTACCTCCCTAAAAAATTCATAAACAACCAAAATCAACTCATGATCACGAAAACACACAAAATACATACAAAATTATAACATGGTGTAACTTCATCATTGGTTCTTTTCCAAAAAAACCAAATCTATTATCACTGTCTCACCCCATGTACTAGAGAAGTTCCAATTATAACCACACTTAGATAAACTCGAATCTATCCTCTGCCCAATATCACATAAGGAATCTGTATAAGACCTCATGATCTTATGGAAAATAGTTTCCAAAGTAATGATTACTTTTAAAACATTATGGATAATTTGAAACAATCCCATGGGAACCCTTCTATTTAGGTGGATAGTCTTGGAAAATCATGTTAGGAATTAAATTGATAATTTACTATTGTATTCTAAATAAGTTTAATTCATTTAGGCTTTATAAAATGTTTATGAAATGTTTAATAATCATAAATTTCATTAATCTCGATGGTGGACTACTTATCATATACATGGTCATGACAATTTTAAACATTAGTTTTGAAAAATAAAAATATGTTTCAAATGTTAAAGTGCATTTTGAAATGAAAAATGATATTTTCCTATAAAATTAACAAAAATGGATTCGATGTTTTGAAACTAGTGATGTTATTTAAAAGGTAACCTATAATGTTTTAAATATTTCAATGTGTATAAATTTCTAGGGAAATGGTTTTCAAATTTAAATTTATTGTTAATGGTTTTTTAATATGATTTTAAAGTTTTCAATTGACTATAATATTTTTTATAGAAAATGGGTTTCATATCCATTTATGTGTTTTGAAAAATATTGGAGAATTTTCTGATGATGTTAAAAAAACATATTTCAAGAGGGGTTTTAAAATTTTCAAAAAGTGGCCCTTTGAATTTTGAAAGTCAATTTGAGATGATATCTGGAATTATAAATTATGACGTGTAATTAAATTTTTTTAAGGAGACATCATTAATCCTCATAATCTTTATCTATTGATTATTTATTATTAAGTTTTTTTTATTGAGGCTGATCCCATATCTCTTATTGAAATTAACATAAGTTTCTTTAACTACACTGAGTAGTATCCATCCCATACAGGGTGTCATTGATCATTTTGGATGAATTCAGAGGATAAAGCCTACCACAATGGAGTATTTATTTTCTAAAAATCAATTACCCATTTCCTGAAAAGTGCACTGAAATTATTTAAAAATTGAATTGTTGGGTTCCACAAATTATAATAGTCTATAATTTTCACCAATAATAATGAATATTTTATCAGTATTTATTTATTTTTTGAACAAAATGATTAATTTATTAACCTTATATGATGTATATGAATAAAAAATGGATTCTCTATAATCATATAAGAATGGGTATCAGGATACTATTAAGAAGTTCATGATGTTTTCAATAGAGCATGAATCCGACCCTTCTAAAATCCTTTTTCAATGATTATACTGTTGTTCAGGTAAATTAGTCTTAAAGAGTTGGATGAATATTTTATTTTTAATATAATAGATAAAATCTATAAATTTTGGACTAAAAATGGGGAATAACATAATTTTTACAATTATTGGGATGATATAGTGGTTTATGGATCATTTGATATAAATACCATTGTAAATGTAGATGGAAATCACAAGAAGGAAATGAAAAAGAAAATTTAGCATGAAATTCTTGATTGTCCAATGTTTTTTGAATAAATAAATAGTTATCATATGAGACTTGTAGAGACCCAAAACCTGATGTACATGGACATAAAATTATTTTTGAGGAATACTTAATACTTGACAAAAACAGACGCCCAAATACTATATTAGTTTTGTGTCTTTGGAAACTCGGAACGTAATCATCTAATCATGGTGAAAGATCTTCAAAATATCTAATAAAGATTTTCCCCTTTTTGGTTTTCTTACATAAAACCTTTCTTTTTATCCTGGGAAAAAAACATAAAAAGGGTGAGCTCAAATTCTCAGTAAGGGTAAACATAGGGAACATAAAACAATCCATAAACATTTGAATGCAAAAACGTGAACATAAAATCTAAACATAAAAATCTTGAGAAAAGACATAAATCTTGGAAGTATGTAAGGAATATATCGTAAATGAACATCAATAATGATATAATATCATGGTAATAAAACATGTGATTGTGGAAACCATTAAGCACATGATATTTTTTCCATAGTAGCCAAGTCATTGCTTCCAAGACCATCTTAGTAGACAAAGTCCCTTTCTGAATCAAGTTCACTCCTCATTCCAGTCCTGCATTACGAAACTGGATTAACATACTATTCCAGCCATGTCAATCACATGAGATATAAATCGTTACCCAATGCATTAGAGGGAGATATAGGTCTCAACCATATCATAATTAAACCATTCTTACTTATTCCACAAAATAAACCTGAAACATTCAGCATAACCCAATGAAAAAAATTGGTTTAATAAACATCATCCAATCATCACATAATCCATATAAAACAAATGGATATTTCATCATAAGAAAAGTGAAACCATGTAAATCATAGAGACATTATACTTGAAATGTACACATATAAAATAATGTCATCTTAGATGGAAAATGGTTTTGATAAAACACTTGAAATGAATTCTTGAGTAAAATATCCTTTCTTCTTCAAAATCATTTTCTTTTCACAAAATTCCATGAAGTTTTAAAAGAAAATTTTTATGTTGAAAATAGTCATAAAATCTCGTAGATTAAAATTCATGAAAATTAAGTTTTATGAAATCATAAAAATCCATTCACGCTATATAAGTTAAAAATGACATTCTTCTCGTACTTTTGTCAGAAAAGTCAAAAAGTACCTCGTATAGTAAACAAAAGAAATATTCCTTCCATACGATGTGGTAAAAGTAAAAAGAAGGGTAAGAATGACTTTAAACATACATGGATGAAATGTAAAAACTTTATGAAAAATTTTTGAGAATATATGGACATGGATAATAAACATAACCATAATAAATACTTACGAATAAACAATCTCAGACAGGAATGAGATTGGAAAAATTATCAATTACCTTAGCTCTGATATACTTCATACATATCCAAATCTCATGTAAAATGAGTTAAATAATGCCAGTGAGTTATTAAAGAATCATATTCATTGTTATGATATCATATATGGTTCACTTATGACTTTATATTACCCATTATTTTGTAAGTTTCAGGTTAAAGCAACGTTTTGGGTAAAATCGTTTTATTTATCGTACGTGTTTTGACTTGTTTTTTCGTTATATTATTAATTATATCCTGATTAATTAATTTCAGAATGTTAAACATGATTTATATATAATATATATTCATCATATATATATATATATATGATAGATCGATAAATGGAATGAAATACACCGTTCATGGAGACGGTAGGCCGTACGTACGCATAATGCTGTTTTCGTTTCCTTATTTAGTTGAATGGAATTAAGTGTATGAAATACATATATATATATATATATACATAAATCTAGTACAATTATTTTTTCATATATTTCATGATTACTTATTATATATACTTTATAATCATTCATGAGTGGTTTACATGGAGAATGAATCTCATCGCGTCGTGGAGACGGTAGTCCGTACGTACGCACGAGTGATGATATCATTTCCATGATCGTGGAATTGTATTTAAGTGTATGTATAATATTTAAGAATCAATATCAATTTACAATAATCATATATAGTTATTTATTTACACCATTATACCCACCCAAGTAAGGTGGTGGTCAAAAGCATATTACACCACGGCGTGGAGACTGTATTCTGTATGTATGCACGTGCGGTTATTTCCTTATTCGTATGATGGATAGAAGGTGAAATAGTGTTGTTTCATATATATAATAACATATCAGTATATAAGTAATACTGATGTTATTACTTTATAATGAGACAACTAAAGAAGAAGAAGTAGAAGAAAGAAACTTGAGAGAATCGGAAGAAGATATTACCTCTTCTTCGACGTACATCCTTTAAACATTCTCTTAAGGAAGTAGAGTTGGTATATTGAGAATACTAGAACCTCTAGAATATTTCTAGGGAATTGGAGAAGAGAAATGGGCAGGGTTTTCCGAGCTTCATGGCTCAAAATGGTTGTAAGTGAATAGGGAAGGGGTGCCCTTTTTATAAGGGAGGAGAGGGAAACCTTAGGAAAACATAAATTATTATTTTATAAAAAAGTCATATTTGGTTTTTAATACCTATAAATTGATTTGTTTCGAATAAAAGGCGTGGATGGGTCGAAATCATCTCAACCAATAGGTTTTAGACAAGTTTAGGTTATTATTTTATCCTTATCATTTAGATTTAACTATAAGTTAAATAATTTATATTTTTCCTTGTCTGTTTGATTTCTTACACTATATGGTTAATAAACTTACTATAATAAGACAAAATAACCACAAGTGGTTCATTATTAATATATATCCTTATCTAAGTCATTTGGCTGAGCCTTAGATTTTTAGAAATAAAATTACAATTTATAATATAATATTTTTTTTAAAAATTGTTTTATGTCAATTTTGACACTATTTGGTACATGATTTTTTGTAAAAATCATAACAGAATTATTAGTTCGAAAAAAGTTAATTAAATCAATACCAAAATGACATATTAACCTATAAAATTAGTTTAATTCAGAAAAAGTGTAAAATTATATTTATTTGGATATTTATAACATAAATTATGTTAATATTTCCTTAATAAGGTAATAACTCCATCATCATTGTGTCATAAATAAATTAAATTATTTAATGTATAAAAATTATAAATAAACTACGATTATGTAGGAAATATTTTTAGCTTTCTAATGAATATTTATAGTGGAATTTATCTTTTGTATAACCCTATATTAGAAATGTTTTAGTTATTAAACATTGATTATAACTATTTCAATTCTTCTTTAAATAATATAATAATAAATGTCCAAATCTAATCGAAGTGGACCTAAATGATAATATTTTATTTATAAGGTTTTTTTCGTAGAATTAAATTTATCCAATAGAATTAGGACATCTTTTTGAGTAATAATAATATCATTTTAACCCTTAATTAGAATATTTACTTTTAACCGTGGCAAATAAAAGTAAAAACTTACTATTCACCAAAAATTATTTTTATCTTATTGAAAAAAAATTTACCCCTCGATATTAACCATGTCTTTAAGATTTTCTAAATTCCACTCACAAAAGTGATAAAATTAAGTTTTATGTAAATTTTCACACACTACTAGGTGGTGGGTAAAAGACGGTGAAAAGTTCAATAAACTTTTAATATATCTAAAATTATTATAAAATGGATAAAATGAATTATATTGAACTTATATAGGTATTATGTATGAATCTTAACCTAAAATAAGTTTAAATAAAATAAATAATTATTTAAATAAAATGTCAGTTTTTAAATTGTAACATAGTGTTTTCACTATTCATCAAAAATAGAATGTTTTCAGAAAAATACCAAAAATTCACCCTAGGCTAATTTCGACATTATGAATCCAAAAATGAAGTCCATTTTGAAAGATAAAATTTTTAAATTTTTTTTAAAAAAGTGAGTATTACTTTTCATAACGACACGTTCATAATAATATTATAATTATATCTCGTTTAGGGAAACTTGATATTGCGTATAACACACTCTATCATGGAAGGTCGTTGTTGCGTGAAATGAAAGCCAAGTTATGGTTGTGTGTAGTGAAAGATTAATTTTTTATTGCGTATAATAGAATCCAACCATATTTCATTTATACAATGAATATATATATATACACTCAATGTTGCATAAAATAACATCTATCAAATGAACTTGAAATTGTGTGTAACATGATCCAAGATTAGTGTTGTGTATACATCAAGCTAATATGGTGTTGTTTATAGAAGAAGCTAATTTGGTTTCATGTACAACACAAGACATCAATGATATTAAAAAATAATAATTCTCATAAAATCTCGGGTTGTTACATTCTACCCTGCCCCCCTTAAAATGAATTTCGCGGTCGAAATTCATCAGGGATATAAATCATTTACTACTTGAAATTTTCATTAATAAAAACCCACATTATAAAAAGAAATACTAATGTTTAATTTTAAAAACTAATGTATGGAACGTAACAGTTACCCAAATTAACTTATCCATGGGTTTCCACATAGGAGAAAATAGTTGAAAATAGCGATATGGAAGAGAAATCTAACCATCAAGTTCTGGTGGAGAGTGGTAGAGAACATGGCAATGAAAAATCCAAAAATCACAAAGCCATAAATTTGTGATGATGTAAGGTACCATCTGATTCATCGGATATAAGGGCACTAGGACAACATTTTTGGCTTTCAAGATCATTTCCCTAAAGTTGAAGACTTGTTGAATTAAAAGAAATACATACATGATTTTTGGGACAATCTTACTGTTGTTTGTGCCCTGAACAATTTCCACTTCATCTCTTAAAGAAATGAAGTTGAATTTTTCATCTGTAAAGTGTTAGCAGATCATGTGATAGAATGACGAGTCATTCCATCGTTCTCTAATGAAAGGTTAGAAAAAGTTATTCAATATAAATAAGACCATATATGGCGATATTAAACGTATATGGCTTCAAGAATGGACTTATAATTCATACATCATACCGGTTAATATTAAAACTAGTTTCTACTAACCGAGGACTTCCTATTGGACATTGGTAGGTGATAAAGGCATGTCTCACTTCGGTTGTGTGTTCGATTCCCACAACCTTGTCTGACGCGATGGGTTGTCGCCCGTCCTGCAGGTTTTCCTTTTTCTAAAACAATACTATTATAAATATGATCAAGCCTTAAACAATACTATCTGATGTCTGACATAATCCATTAAAGTCTTTAGACTTATCCAAAATACATCTTTCAAATATCATAGAATAAATAAAATGATTACTAGAAATTTTATTAACCAAGCATTTGAATACCATCATTTATCCCCATATATCATAAGATATGTCTTTTTTTTCACATTCCAAACATTTGAAGGTCTTTGTCATGTATTCTCTTGAAAAATTAATACCCATTGAACATTAGTGATAACATGAATGTAGTTAATAGTTAACACTTTCCACATAAAAAATCCCAAAATTCTATATACTCAAACCATGATATCACTAAGTCCTTATATCAATCATGAGCTCATGAATACTATCAAACATATCATTTTCTCCTAATCCATTCATTATGTGCATATCATCTTCTTTCCAAAAATAACTGATTACCCTTTCATGGTTACCAGTACCATTCAAGATATACTTTCTAATAATTTTGTAATAACAATAGTGTAACAATCCTTAGGTGATTCTTTATTCCATAGTAACATACATTATTCTTGATAAACATATAATCATTTTACTAACTTCTTAAACCACCGACTGAGCTTCATCATTTCTTTCATATCATATTTCATTTATATTCTCTTCATCATCATCCACATAAATCCTACCCATATAACCATGTTGATTCCCTTTATGAGATTTTCCCTTAGGGAATTGGTTTTCATAATGCCCATACATTCCACATATAAAACATCTAATCATTGTTGATGTCATAGAAAAACCATTATCCCTCTCCATGGTGTTAACTGATCCTTTTCCTTTGCTCTTACTGGCCTTGTGTCCTTCTTTTCCACACCCAAAGCATCTTCCAGTTCCTTTGAAACAATCTCCCTGATGCCTCTTCCCACATGATTTACATGAGGGAAATTGAACTTTCTTTCCTCTAAGATCATCATGAAACTCCATCTTTCTCTTATTAGCTGATTAGGTATAATAATGATGTTTGCACTTCCAAATCCCATCACATTTTGGTTCTCATGAAGAATATCATTCCATTATCCATCATATCCTCCATTATTGTGAATCTTCATGTTTCCATCCAATTTCTAAAACCCAAAAAGAATAGTGTGAGAGGAAAAAATCATGCTAGGAAAACAACATAATAAAGGGGGAGTACCTTCAATATCTAACATCTTAGGTTTAATTCTAATATAATTATTGTAATTCTAGGACTATAACCTATATGTATACTTATACTTAGGGACATATGTAGACATACCTTAGAAATATCTCTATGGATTTCACTATATTTTTCGCATCATAGTTTCCAAAGGTCAACTAAAACTTTGATTTGATACCAAATGTAGAGACCTAATGCCTGACGTACATGGAAATTACATTACTTTTGAGGAATACTTAATACAAGACAAAAACAGACACCCAAAGACCGTATTAGTTTAGTGTCTTTGGAAACATGGAACGTAATCTTCTAATCATGGTGAAAGATCTTCAACATCTCCCATAAAGATCTTCCCCTTTTTTGTTTTCTTACCTAAAACCATTCTTCATATCCTGGGGAAAAGAAAACATAAAAATGGTGAGATCAAATTCTCAGTAAGGGTAAACAGAGTGAACATACAAAAATCAATAAACATTTGAATTCAAAAATATGAACATAAAATCGAAACATCAAAATCTTGAGGAAAGACATAAATCATGGAAGTATGTAAAGCATATATCATAAAGGAACATAAATCATGATAAAATAGCATGGTAATAACACATGTGATTGTGGAAACCATTAACCACATGATATGATTTCCATAGAAGCCAAGGCATTACTTACAAGACCATCTTAGTGGGAAAGTCCCTTTCTGAATCAAGTTCACTCCTCCTTTCAGTCTTATATTGTTGAACCGGATTAACTTACCATTCCAGCCATGTCTATCTCATGAGATATAAATCATTACCCAATGAATTGGAGGGATATATAGGTCCCACCCATCTCATAATGAAATCATTTTAACTTGTTTCACAAAATAAACCTTAAACACTCACCATAACCCAAATAATAAAATGTGTTTCATAAACATCATCCCATCATCACATAATCCATATAAAACAAATGGATATTTCATCATAAGAAAAGTGAAACCATGTAAATCGTAGATAAATTATACATGAAACATACACATATGAAATAATGTCATCTTAGATGAAAATTGGTTTTTATAAAACACTTGAAATGAATTCTTGAGGAAAATATCATTTCTTCTACAAAATCATTTTCTATTCACAAAATTACTTGAAATTTTAAAAGAAATGTATTTTGTTGAAAATAGTCATAAAATAATGTAAAGTATGTTTCATGAAAATGAGGCGTTATGAAATCGTAAAAATCCATTCAATCCATATAAGTTAAAAATAACATTCTTCTCGTACTTTTGTCGGAAAAGTCAAAAAGTATCTCATATGGTAAAAAATAAAATATTCCTTCTATACGATGTGGTAAAAGTAAAAAAAGAAGGGTAATAATGACTTTAAACATACATGGAAGAAAATTAAACATTTTATGAAAACATTTTGAGAACATATGGACATGGATAATAAACATAACCCCAATAAATACTTGGGAATAATCAATCTAGGATATGGAGGAGATTGGAAAAATTATCCCTTACCAAAGGTCCGATATGATTCATACGTCTCTGAACCTCCTTTATAATGAGTTAAATAATATCATTGACTTATTAAAAAATCATATGCATTGTTATGATATCTTATAGGGTTCACTAATGACTTCATATTACCCGTTCTTTTGTATGTTCAATGTTAAAGCAGCATTTTGGGTAAAATCGTTTTATTTATCGTACGTGTTTGGACTTCTTGTTCTTGATATTATTACTTATATCCTGATTTAATTAATTATAGAATGTAAAACATGATTTATATATAATATATATTCATCATATACATATATATATGATATATCGATAAATGGAATGAAATACACCGTTCATGGAGACGGTAGGCCGTACGTACGCATGAACGCTGTTTTCGTTTCATTATTGAATTTAATGGAACTAATACATGAAATACATACATATATACATAAATCCAATATCATTATTGTGTCATATATTTCATGATTACTTATTATATATACTTTATAATCATTCATGAATGGTTAACATGGAGAATGAATCTCATCGCGTAGTGGAGACGGTAGTCCGTACGTACGCACGAGCGATGATATCATTCCCATGATCGTGGAATTGTATTTAAGTGTGTGTATAATATTTCAGAATCAATATAACTTTATAATAATCATATATATTTATTTATTTACACCATTATACCCATCTAATTATGGTTGTGGTCGAAAACAAATTACACCATGGCATGGAGACGGTATTCTGTACCTACGCACGCACGGTGATTTCATTTTTCGTATGATAGATAGAAGTTGAAATAAGGTTGTTTAATATTTATAATAACATATCATTATATAAGTAATACTTATTTTATTACTTTATAATGATACAACTAAATAAGAAGAAGTAGAAGAATAAAGAAACTTGAGATAATCGGAAGAAGAAATTACCTCTTCTTCGACAAACCTTCTTAAACCTTCTCTTAAGGAAGTAGAGTTGGTCTTTTGAGAATACCAGAACCTCCAGAATGTTTATAATGATGTGGAGAAGATAAATGGTCTGGGTTTGGCTGATAATCAAGGCTCAAATGTGTTATAAGTGAAGAGGGAAGGGGTTCCCTTTTTATAAGGGAGGAGAGGGGCACCTTAGGAAAATATAAATTATTATTTTATAATAAAGTCATATTCGGTGTTTAATAGCTAAAAATTGATATATTTCGAATCTAAGGTGTGGATGGGTCGATCTAATCTCAACCAATAGGTTTTAGACAAGTTTTGGTTACTATTTTATCCTTATCATATTGATTTAACTCTATGTTAAATAATTTAACTTTTATCATGTCTGTTTGTTTGCTTAATATATATGGTTAATAAAATTACTATAACATGCCGAAAGAACCCCATGTGGTACATTATTAATATATATATATATCTTTATCTATGTCATTTGGCCGAACCTGTGATTTTTAGGAATAAAATAACAATTAATAATATAATATTTTTATAAAAGACTATTTCTGTCAATTTTGACATTATTTGGTACATGATTTTTGTAAAACTGATAACAGTAGGATTAGTTCTTAAAAAGTTAATTAAATCAATACTAACATGTCATATTAAACTATAAAATCAATTTAATTCTGAAAAAGTCTAAAATATTATTTATTTCGGTATTTATAACATCAATTAGTTAATATTTCCTTAATAAGGTAATTCCCGCATTATCATTGTGTCATAAATAAATTAAATTATTTAATGTCTAAAAAATATAAATAAAATACCATTATGTAGGAAATATTTTTATCTCTCTAATTAATATTTATAGTCGAATTTATCTTATTTATAACCCTATATTAAAAATGTTTTAGTTATTAAACATTGATTTTAACTATTTTAATTATTCTTTAAATAAAATATTAATAAATGTCCTAATCTAATCCATGTAGACCTAAATGATAATATTTTATTTCTAACGTTTTTTTCAGTAAAATTAAACTTATCCAATCGAATTAGGAAATCTATTAGGGTAATAATAATATCACATTATTCCTTAATTACTCTATTGACTTTTAACTGTGGTAAAAAAAGTAAAAAGTCACTATTCACCAAAAATTATTTTTATCTTATTGAACCACATTTTACTCTTTGATATTAATCGTTTCTCTTAGATTTTCGAAATTCCACTCATAGAAGTGGTAAAATTATGTTTTATATAAATTTTCAATCTCTCCTAGGAGGTGGGTAAAATACGGTGAAAAGTTCAATAAAATTTTAATATATCTAAAATTATTATAAAATGGATCAAATTAATTATATTGAACTTATATAGTTATTATGTATCAATTTTTACATAAAATAAATTTAAATAAAATAAATAATTATTTAAATAAAATTTCATTTTTAAATAGTAACCCAGTGTTTTCACTATTCATCAAAAATTGAATGTTTTCCAAAAAATACAAAAAATTCACCCTAGGCTAATTCGATATTCCGAATCCAAAAAAGAAGTCCATTTTGAATGATTATATTTTTAAAATTTCAAAAATTGAGTATTACTATTCATAACAGGTAGTTCATAATAATATTATAATAATATCTCGTTTAGTGAAACTTGGTATTGCGTATAACACACGCTATCGTGGAAGGTCGCAGTTGCGTGAAATGAAAGCCATGTAATGGTAACATGTAGTTCAAGATTCATTTTTTGTTGAGTATAATTGAATTCAACCATATTTCATTTATACATTGAATATATATATATATACACTCAATGTTGCGTAAAATAGCTTCTAACAAACGAACTTGAAATTGTGTGTAACACGATCCAAGATTAGTGTTGTGTATACTTCAAGCTCATACGGTGTCGGGTATAGAACAATATGATTTTGGTGTCGTGTACAACACAAGACATCAATGAAATTAAAAAAAATAATTCCCATAAAATCTCGGGTTATTACAAGACAATTGAATACTATTAATACTAAAAAATCACATTTTTAGTTGTATTTATGTTATATAATTTGATATATAGGAGTGGATGGAGTGACACTGGCTTTTCAAAAAAACATGGTCTCCTGAATGATATGATAACAGAAGGAAATGATCTTCCATATCCTACATATTAGACAAAATTAATACTGCATTCAATAGTAATGATTTTTAAAAAATACATGGTTTTATATGTGATAGTATATTATTTCACATGATACATAAATCATTCATAAAATTACCTATGTGTGGTGTGGATCGATACATGAAAAATGAATCATGTACATAAAAAATTTTATAACACATTCCTATCACACAACAGTTTAAAAGACTTTATGGCTTTTAGGATACAGTGAGACAATTAAC
Source organism: Viscum album (assembly GCA_963277665.1). NCBI lineage: Eukaryota > Viridiplantae > Streptophyta > Magnoliopsida > Santalales > Viscaceae > Viscum > Viscum album. Next base: position 1,874,413,228 of record OY728159.1, read on the forward strand.
ATGGAAAATAGATACAATAATTATTGATGGGAACCTATTTCATCTAGAATATTCTCCTTATTTTAATAAAATTGATTATGAGAATCCATAATTTTGAAATGATCTGAGAAACATCTGTCATGTGTTATTTGTATATGGAATAAACCCTTTTAAAATTCATAGTAGTACTCACACTATGTACAAATCATGTTGTAAAATTGTAAATTGTTTCTAGGGTTCTCTAAATTAGATATGTTATTCCCTCCATTATTTATTGATATAATGATCCACCTAATTCCTCACTTATTCAGAGAGGTTCACCTATATGGTCATATCCATTATAGAAGGATGTACCCCACTGAATGATATACGAATATTTTGAAAGAGAATGTTAAGAATATAATTTGGATAAATGGTTGTGTTGAAATATGATATATTTTATAACAAGCTTTTGAATTATATACTGATAAACTATTAGATAATTATATAATTGGTCTCCCAAAATCTCATCGTAGTTGATAAATTTTGGGTGAAGGTATTTCCAGAAGATATATTGTTACAATTAACATTGTAGATAGGGAGAATGTTCATTTTTACATTTTACATAACATTAAATACTTTGATCCATACATTGAATCCCCAAATTATTTCTTAGTGATTTTAACCCATAAAGTTCTAAAGGATTGATATAAAATAAATATAATAAATATTTTATAGAATGTGACCTAGATCAAATATATAAGGAGTTTTGTGAAAATAAAAATTCATTTTTAGAATGACATTTATGACTATCATGGGGAGAAAATGAAAATGTTAAATCATACACTAGTTTTGTAATCAATAGATATATGTTCTATAAAAATTTAAATAATGAATATAGTATGATAAAAAATAGTGGATTTATTTTTATTTTGTAAGTGATGGAAGTATATGGTCCCAAGTATAGAAATATAATTTATATTAATATGTACTATTTTGGCATTATCAAACATATATATGAATTTTATAATACAACATTTCATGTTCTAATTTCCTGTTTCAAATGGATTGACGATATGAGTGAAGTGAAAGTTGACGAAATGGGAGTTGTGATGGTGATTTTTATTGAGGATGGGAAAAAGGATGACCAGTTCGTAATAGCATCACATACAGTTCAGGTTTTTTCCGTACATTTAACAATAAAGAATTGGTTTACATTCATGGTGGTGACTAAAACAAAAATATTGTATGACGAAAACACAATTGTGGATAACACATTCATTGGTAGACCACAATAATTTCATATCAGCCACAATATAGATAATTTCTTTTATGTTATAGGGGAACACAAAGAGTATTTTGTATTCCCGATAGTGGAGATGAATCCCTTCAACATTAAAAAAATAAATCGAGTTCAATGAGATGGTTAATGTGCTTTTAATGTACTATAATTTTCCTAATAATATTATCTCTTCTCTAATTCATTAATATAATAAAAATTTAATTTTTGATTACTTGATCATCCAATGTCTTTTTCACATGATGGTGTTATGAATATCAGGGAAGAACATACTCTTGATGTTGAGACTACACAATTATTTATGGATTAACAATATGTTGATGAATAAAATAATAACAATTCAAAATTAGATTATTGAATAATATTATCAAGGATATATGTAATGATATATAATTTTGTGATTTTAAGGAATCAACATGGCCAACATGTTTACACCAAAAAAGTTAATGTTCATTATTTATGTTTGGTTTTCAATAAGAATGAATGATTTCATTCGTATCGATTCATAGTGCTACACCTAACCTGTAATGAAGTAAATAATTTGGTAATTTTTAAAGGTAATGTTATGATATGCTTTGTTTATTTTATATAGAAATTATATAATGAATCACGGATTAAATTTTATGTATTCATTATAGAGTACATTTGTATAAGAATATTTCAGTACTAAATATTTATTAAAAGCCTCTAGAAAATACAAAATAGGATTCTATACTCTTGTTACCATGTCACATCATTGTTGTGTTGAGGGGAAAGTAAATACCCCCTCACATGTTAGTTATGTTCACTTTATTAAGAGAGAAATATGGAATTAATTAATTATTCAACCAAATGAGAAATCGTTTTAGGTGAATTATAGTCGATATTGTATTATTTGAAATTATTTATTTTAAAAAAGTTGATTAAAAAATTTTAATTTAGGAAATTCAAAATGAGTGATGAAAAAACAGTTGAAAAAAAGTAATGTACACATATCTCAAAGAAAGGATGGGGTACGCTTCTATTAGATGATAAACTGGTATATATTTTAAATCAATAATAAAAGTTTTATGTGATATAAAACTAAATATGTTCCTTTGTGTCTATGCAGATTGATGAATCAAAATCAAAATCCACTTCATTCCCATATATTGTGTTCTGAAAAGAGGCTTGCATAAATAAGACAGGTAAACTAGTTGTTGAAAAAACAAAATAAGTATGGGGAACATGTTTCAATATAAATTAACAGTAATATTTTAATCCTTAAATAATTATTACATAAAAATATATTTTTTTCTTATCTTTTTATATGATTTAGACATTAGAAATGGAGGTGACCATACCCGAATAAAAACTACTTTTGGAAGCTTTGAAGAGGCCAAAACAATATGTCCTCGTTATAGTATTAGGTTACGGAGTTCCTCCATGATCATATTTCAAAAGGATAAATCCAAAATAAGATGCATATAGGATTATGAAAGGATATTACGAACAATTAGATGCATTGAAGTATTTTTTTTGTCTTTTCTAGAATACTAATATGTGAGGAAGAATTAAAGTGCACTGGTAGTGGAATAGTGATCCAATGATGGGGAACCAAATGAACCTACATGCTTTGTGGCTAGTTATTTCCCTTAACTACATTCCTTAATCGAGGTAATCAATTTTATCATTAATATTTCTCTTAAATGTAAATCAAATGACTTATAATAAAATTATATTACTAAAATTATATAGGGTAATGTTTTATGATATTTCTCTCAGTAAGCACCCATCAACCACCTTATTGTAAGGGGTGTGGTGTATTACATTACTGGTGATAAGATACAAAATAAGTAACTCCCGAAAGAACACATGACTATTGGTATTTTGTTATTGTATGATCCAACCATAGAGTTTCTTATTCCACTTGATGATATATATATTACAATGGTTAATGGTGCTATTTTAAAATACATAGCCTGGTCGTATAATATTATAATGATACATCTGTTATGTATCTAACAAATTTTTCCTTATGAAAAAACTGTAAAAGTTGATGAAAAAAGATCTAATGTTTTTTTGGTATTATATAAGGAAAAATTGGTGGGAAAAAAGAATGTATAATCAAGACAGTCTAGTGAATTGACCAATAAATCAAAAGGACCATCTAGGAGTACCTTCTCCCTGGAATTTTCGCATCAGCATTTATTATAATTAAAACTTCATGTATAAATCACATTTAAATATGAAACTTTCATCAAAATTTTATTTTTAGAATAAATTTTTTTATATTCGTGATAGAAGTAGTTGGTCTCGAGTGTAAAAATGATATTCTCAAGTTTTAATGGATGGGTGCCTCGGTTTTGAGTTTATATAGTAGGTACATTTTTCTAATACGTTTGTAAAAATAGAGATCTAATATATCATTAATGTTAAAACATATTCATATGTTCTATAATTGTTTATATTACTACTATATAAATGGAAAACGAGTGAAGTAAAATTTGGATTCATTATTCCCTCAATCATTTTTATTTAAGAAACTTCATTGGATAAGATAGAAATTGAAAAGGATTATGTTGATCTGTACATTGTACTGGAGAAAAAAATAATAGATGACATACTTTATTTGATTCATATAATGATGTTGTAAAACTCTAAAATATAATCACATAAATTATATTTTTATTTCATTCATTAATTATTTATTTTTAATTTTTAGGTATCACTAGATGTCGATCACAATCAATATGCATACCCTATTTTTTTCTGGATCGGCTACATGGATATCTAACAAACTAACCATACAAGATATGTATTATGATCTCTTAGTAAACTATAATCAAAATATTATAATTAAAAATTGGAGTATATGATTTATTCTTTATTTTAACATGAATTTTTATGATATGGTTGTCAAAAAATATATGCAACTTTATGGTGTGATTTCAAGGATTAAAAATAAAATTCTTGTGAATTTCTACAAATTAATGAATATTATGATTTATAATGAAAAAATTATCTATCCAAATATATTTCAAAACAATTTACTTATTTGGGTCAATGATTCTATAGATTCTAAAGTATGATAATGGAAATTATTTTTATTATTATTTTTGGATATTTAAGAGATGGATCATAAACCATGAAAATACTAGCATCCTAAAATAGGTAATTTCCAATGGTATTTACAATTTCATTAAAAATATTTTTAATTTGTTTTTCTATAGTTTCGTAGAACTACATATATTGATGGATAACATTGTTCTCAAATAATAAGTAAATTAGTATAGAGATGGGTGGGAAGCATAAATGTAAGAACCCGGTTCTTTATTTTTTGAGGTATGAGTTTCTGCTTTTTTCTTTTCCTTAACTGTTTGTAAGGGACTAAGAAAAATGTGGAAAAATCCAAAAATTTTGAAGTACACGCCGTTTACTTTTCCACACAACATGTACTTTTGGACGTGTGGGATGAGTATATAGGTCGTGTAGCCATGTCGGCGACGAAGGGTGTAAATATCGACTACACTCCGTGTAGTGGTCCTTTACACGCGTGTAGTCAGTCGGCAGGAGAATAGTAAGGCGGTGGCCAGCTGTGTGACAACACACACCGGGTACTCATGAAGACACGCTGTGTAGTCATCTTGGCATGTGAACAGTGCCACGCTGGCGGGAAGCCGCCAGGGGAACAATGTAAAAATGGGAAGTACATGCCGTATAAAATATAATACACACCACGTTCTATGTTTTTTTGCTTAGATTGGGAAGTATCCTCCCCTGTTCACAGGGAAGGGTTAGAATAGGAAGAGGGAGCTTGGGAGAGGAGGCCGAAACATTGAAGATCCGTGGATCGTGAACCGAGAATCCGATTCCACCTCCGTTGATCTCGTTGGAACCGCACGGGTAAGAGCTTCCTTCTCCTGGTGTGTCCCCAGCCAAGGTTTTCCCTAGCATGAGTTATTTAAGTTCGAATGAGGTTTTCTTTCACCTCATATCTTCGTTGTTCTTGGGCAATTTGTGTGTCGACGTTCACGTATAACGTTCGTTGGCATTAAAGGTAGGTGGATTGGTGTTTATTTTCCAACTGTTGTGCATTTTGTGAGTTTTTGAGCTACTAAACCCTGATGGGGTGTCGTGAGGATGAGGTCATGGATAATTTAACTACCTATAACTGTATAAGTAATTAAATGAAGTTTTACAAATTCTCTTTGGGATCACCGCTTGGATCCAGGACCTTCCCGAGGGGTGCATTCCTTTGTTTAGCTTTTTGGCCAGGATATCCAAGGGTATGCCATGTTTAATTATGCATTACTTTTTCCTAAAGAGGGATTGTATTTAAATTGCATGTTTATATTTTGGGCACGACCAGGTTAATATAGCTTGAGGGTGTGGTTCTATATTCTTGATGGTGAGATTCTATATAGCCTAAGGGAATAGTTATTTATGCCTGAGGGAGAGATTCTATATAGCCTGAGGGTGTGGTTCTATATTCCTAAGGGAGAGATTCTAAATAGCCTGAGGGCATGGTTTTGCTATACTAGCCTGAGGGAGAGATTCTGGTTGGCCTGAGGGCGTGGTTCTATTGAGCACATAATATTCTTAAATTAAATGGATAAAATGTAAAATAAATTGGCAATATAACTGGTAAGGTTGGTTACATATGAGTACTACTTTGTCTATTGCATTTTACTACTGCACACAGTTGCATGTCTACACACAGTTGAGCACGGACCTTTGGTGGGTGCCAACTAAGAATTATTTCTCACACCCTGTTTGGGTCATGTATTTCGGCCCAAACAGATTACGTTTCTGTAGGTGTAGATTAGGGAATGGTCCCTTATAAAGTTACTTGAATGTTGCTTGGGTGTAGGAGAGCATGGGACCGAGCATTGGCTCATGATGTTGCGGGTTGTTCTATTCTGTTTTCTGTACATGTATTTCAGTTGCAATGTATTGTATTGCAGTGTAACATGTTTTGGTTGTTTTCATATAATAGTGACATGTTGCATCTTCATATATATATATATATATATGACTACTTTTTTCCCTTTTTGGTTATCAGATATCCAATTCCGTTATATATATCCTGTTGTTTCTTCCGGTGTTGATTTATGATTTATTTCATTCTGTTGTGATGCACTTTTCACAAATGAGGGCATAGTTTCCCCACTATCAAACCTGGTCCCTCACAGCTAGTCGGCAGCCTCTAGCATTTTGGGAAATGTGCTTGAGGTCAAGTGGTGAACCGGGTTTGGGGCACCCATTTAGTGGCACCCAGGGCCGGGACGTTACAAAGTTGTATCAAAGGGGTTGTGTTCTTTGACTTACTGTTTGGAGCCTTAGTCATGAATAGGATGGGAACGACAGTTGGTAATTAGTTATGCCTGGACATAGCTAACCCATGTACATGGAAAATCCAATTTACCTCATGTGGCAATTTTTCTGATTTTGCAATTTATAGTTGGTTTGATTTCACAATAGGGTGACACACTTGTGGTTGTGCTGCTATATTTTATTTATGAGTTCTATTTAAATGCATCCCGATGAGATGAGGGTATGCCGTTGGATGCATGATTTAGGCACATGCTAGAAATCACATTCCCTGCATAGTTCCATGCCATGTATGTACCTTAGAAATTGCATTTTTTTGTGATAATTGTTGTGATAAAGAAACATGCTATTGTTATAGCTGCTTGATAAAATACCTTCTATGTGATAGGGTATGTTTGTGTGCGTTGTTGAAGGAATGGACGCCAAACATTGTTTTTTGGTGAGTATGGTCCCCCATACACCGTAGTTTGGTTTATCATTGACTGTTTAGTTTGTTATAACACAGATAAGATGTCACACTTTGATTCGTGGGAAGTATGGTCCCTCACGTACCTAAATTTGACACTTAGGTGTTGTTTTTCAGTATTTTATGGGTTCCGGGGATGTTTCTGAGGCATACTGTCTGGAAACCCATTATACATGCCGTGTAGTACTTTAAAGATGTCGTGTACGTTCTTCTTTTCGGGAAGAAAAATAAACTTTTTGAGTACATGTCGTGTACCCTAATTACATGTCATGTAGTCTCTTCCCATGTCACAAACTGTGTGAGCGGTGACACGGGTAAGGGAGGATCTTGGGGAGAACACACCGTGTAGCTTCTGTACACGCCGTGTAGTCTCTTACCATGTCACAAACTGTGTGAGCAACGACATGGGGTAGGGAAAGGCTTGGGTAAAACATGTCGTGTACCCAATGTACACGCTGTGTAGTGTTGACCCAGAGTCTGGCTGTGTAACTAACAACACGGGTCAGTGAACTATTTTCTTGAACACGTCCTATCAATGATGGACACATAGTGTAGTGTGAACCATGTGTTCGGCCATGTAACTAACAACACGGGTCGGCAGAGCTCATCCAGTTCACGCAGTGTTTCCATGGGACACGCCATGTAGTCTTGTCCGGGGACAGATGGTGTAGACATAGTCATATGGCAGGGAAACATGATTGTTTACACACTGTGTGTGGGTGTAACATGCTATGTAGTGTCAAGCCGAGTAGTCGGCCGTGTCACAAACGATAGGGGTAGTTGGAAAAATTTCACCATACACGCCGTATAGTTTTTTCGAATAGGATCCATGTGGCTTAGACATGTCGAAGGACTCTGTTTGGGGAAGGGAAGTCATGTACACGTCATGTTGTCATTATACACATCATTTAGTCTTGTGGTGCAAATTTTTAATGCATGCTTCCTCCAGTCCCCTTTTGGGTTTCTTCGTTTTCGGTCCATAATAATCTTCTTCTATGGTGTGCATTTGACCTTGTAGTGTCATGCCACCAAGACGACCATGAGTTTTTCACCAGGAGAGCTAAGACGACAATACTCTGGAGATGGTGGGCCATAGGCTACCAGTGGACACTCCAATAGAGCCAGATATGGCGCCAGCTGTACTGCTGGATACAGAGGTGGAGGTACAGTTCCGTGAAGGCTTTATGTGGTTCATGAATACCTTTCAGGGAGCATCGCTGGCAGCCACATCTATGGCTCAGCTTACACATATCTTCCAGCAGCAGCATCCACCTACGTTTTCATGGGATGATAGACCACATGCTACAGAGGGTTGGATGGGGTCATTGTAGACTATTTTCGAGCATCTTGAGACGCCTCCAGGGAGGAGGTTCAATCTCGCGACATATTTGTGTCGTGATTCCTCCAAGAGGTGGTGAGATGTTACCACCTAGACAGAGCATCACAGAGACATGGCGTGGAAATATTTTCAGACAGTCTTCTATGACTTCTTCTTCCCAGAGACGCTGAGAGAAAATAGAGCTCGAGATTTCATGAATCTACAGTAGGGCGCTATGTCAGTGATGGATTAATCTTCCTGTTTAACAGATATTCAGCGTTTTTCACCCGTTCTGGTGGTTGATGAGTCATTGAGTCCAAGACACATTGAGAATGGTCTTCGTTATAACCTCTGAGCACTGGTGAATGTTTTCAGGATTCCTTTAGTACATGCTATAGTGAATCCGGTGCTGATATCATAGAGGAACCTATGGGAAGCTAGTGGTGTGGGCCAGGGCGGTTCAGTACCTGTTACTGGTACTATTTCTACGGGTAAGAGGAAGAGACAGATGGACATCTCTCAGGGTGGCAGTACCAGCTAGGCAGTTTCTTTAAGTGGCCCGATCAAGTGCTACTAGTGTGGAAGAGAGGGGAACAAGAGGCCACAGTGTCCACGAGATCTAGTGGAGTGCCGAGCATGCGGAAGAATGGGACATCTACAACGCTTCTGAAAGAAATTATCACTAGTTACTAGTGAGAGGGGTTTTGTGCAGACCCCACGTGCAGGAGCAGGACACGTGGCTTCTTACCATTTGGGGAACTGGAATACGCCAGGGCGTGTAGGCAGAGATGGTGGTTGTGGCCATGGTAGCCAGACACCAGGATCTTAGAGGCAGCAAGGTGGGACAGCTCATGGTATCCAGGCTAGGTCGTAGGGCTGCGGCACGGGGCAGACATATGTTGTGCAACAGACCCATCAGGATCAGGATCCCAGACCTTCTACTGTCAGAGTTACTATTTTAGTAGCTTCTGTTTTATCCTCTGTACTTTTCAATACGGTTGCTACACATAGTTTCAAATCTATGCCCGTTGTGGAGAACCTCAGGCTTTGTGTTTCTACTTCTTCTATGGTCATGGTGCTAGACACTCTGTTGGTGACTAGAACAGCTGGTGTGCGTTAGTTCAAGGAGTGCCCCCTAGAATTTGGTGGGTGTCATATCCATTGGGACCTCTATGTCTTCGAGATGTCGAAGTATGATGTCATTCTCAGGATGGACTGATTGGTTCCATTTTGAGCCTTTGTAGAGTACTATCGACACAAGGTTCGTTTCACATCACCAAAGGGCAGAGAGTTTCTATACAATCTCAAATGGGATGTTCAGGCGAGTCGAGCTGGTCCAGAGCATCATGGGCGAGGTGGTGTCATGGCCCAGATTGCGAGTTTATAACTAGATGATCAGGGGACTTTCCAGTAGGATTTTACTCTAGTGGTTGAATATTTCTGGGATGTCTCCCCGGATGACTTTTCAGGTTTACCTCTAGAGAAAGACGTGGATTTCTCTATCATGCTTTTACCAGGGGAAACACCGGTGTCCATTCCTCCTTATAGGATGGCTACACTTGAGCTGTAGGAACTCATGAGGCGGTTAGAGGAGTTACAGGTGAAGGGTATTGTCTGACCCAGTACTTCTCCTTGGGGTTTTCTGAACCTTTTTGCAAAAAAGGCAGATGGTAACCTCAGAATCTATGTGGATTATCAGAAGCTAAACCAGGTGACGGTTAAGAACTGATATCCCTTACCAAGGATTGATGATATTTTTGATAAACTTCTTGGAGCAAGAGTGTTCTCAAAGATTGAATTGAGGTCAGGATATCATCAATTGCGTGTGAGAATATCTGATATACCACGTTCAGCTTTTCGGAGTAGATATAGTATGTACAAGTACTTGGTTATGCCATTCGGACTCACGAAAGCACCAGTAGTTTTCAAGGCTCTGATGAATCGTGTGTTCCATCCTTATCTGGACTATTTTTTGGTAGTTTTCGTGGACGAAATCTTGGTGTACTCTCACACTGGACATGACCATGAAACCCATCTTGAGATCGTATTCAGTACACTGAGAGAGAATCAACTATATGCTAAGCTATCAAAGTGCCACTTTTGGATGGACCAGATTCACTTCCTAGATCACATTATCTCAGAGGTAGGAGTTTCAGTTGACCCAGAGTAGGTGGGAGCATTAGTTTCCTGCGAGCAGTCCAAGAATGTCTTTGAGATACAGTGTTTCTTGGGGCTGGCTGGTTACTACAGATGCTTCATGCATGACTTCTCCCACTTAGCAGCGTCGTTGACGGTTTTGACTAAGATGGGTGTTATGTTCTTTTGGTCAGAAGCATGCGAGACAACCTTTCAAGATCTAAAAGGAAGGTTGACATCTGCACTGATCCTGATACTTCCAGAGTAGGGGAAGAGCAATACATTTTACTATGATGCATCATGTATTGGGCTGGGAGTAGTGTTGATGTAGGGTGATCAAGTTGTTGCGTACGGTTCTCGGACGATGAGGCCACATGAGAGGAATTACCTGACACATGATCTCTAGTTGGCTGTAGTTGTGCATGAGTTGCGCTTTAGGAGGAAATATCTTTTGGGAGAAAATTTTGTGGTTTTCACCAACCACAAAAGTCACAAGTATATTTTTACTCAGCATGACTTGAATATGATGTAGTGAAGGACGCTCTAATACCTTCATTCCTTTGATTCTAATCTTGGCTACACACCTGGTAGAGGTAATGCAGTAGTAGATTCACTGAGTAGGAAGACCCAGATACAGGCTTTGAAGGAGACCAGTGATGAGTGCCAGCTTATAGATTTGTTCTCTGAGATGCATTTGGAGGTGCACGACAGTCCGGGGAAAAATTATCTTTCATCTTTAGCTGTGACTTCTCCCATCCTAGGTAGAGTGAGGATGAGACAGGTACCTGATCCAGAAGGCCTAGTTCTACGCGAGTTAGTGGGAAATGAGGACCCTCCTCTTAGTTGGACGATAGGCGATGATGAAATTCTATGTTTCCATGGACGAGTGTGGGTTCTAGGGGATAAACAAGAGGAGATGATGTGGGAGTTTCATGCTTCAGCATGGGAAGTTCATCTTGGGGTTACCAAGATGTACTGTGACTTGAGACGTCAGTACTGGTGGCTGGGTATGAAAAGAGAAGTGTCTGGTTTTGTTATGAGGTGTTCCACCTATCAGCAGGTGAAGGAAAAGAATCTGAGGCCTGCCAGACTATTACAGCAGTTACCCATTCCATAGTGGAAATGGGATGATGTCGCGATGGATTTCGTGACAGGATTGTCGAGGTCGACTAGAGGCAATGTTTTCGTGTGGGTTGGTGTGGATAGACTCACGAAGGTAGCTCACTCTTGGCCGATCAAGGAGACCTTCGATGTTGACAAGCTCGGGAGGTTTTATATCTGAGAGATCGTACGTCTTCATGGGGTCCCCCGTTCTATAATTTTAGATAGGGATAGCCATTTTATATCTCTTTTCGGGTAGAGTTTTCAGAGGGAACTGGGTACATAGGTGCTTCTGAGCACAGCCTACCACCCTCAGACCGATGGCCTGTCAGAGCATATAATTCAGCTGGTAGAGGACATGCTACGGGCATGTATCCTAGACTTTGGGAGTTCTTGGGAAAAGCATATACCCCTAGTCCAGTTTTCCTAAAATAACTGTTTTCAGGAAATTATCGAGATGGAACCGTACAAGGATTTATATGGTAGGACATGTTGTTCACCTTTGTGCTGGTCGGAGGTAGGTGAGGTAGCTTTACAAGGACCACAACTCGTGCAAGAGACTACTAAGAAGGTCCATTTTATTCAGAAGCGAATGGCCACCGCACAGTCTCGTTATATGTCTTATGCTGGTCACCGTAGACAACCTTTGGAGTTCATGGTTGGGGATCGGGTTTTTTTGCGTGTTTCGCCAAGGCTGGGACACAAGAGGATCAGGGGACAGAGTAAACTCTCACCGAGGTATGTGGGGCCATTTGAGATTCTAGACAGAGTGAGTTTGGTTGCCTACTGGTTCCAATTATCCTAGAGGTACTGGGCCATGCATGATGTCTTCCATGTATCTCAGTTGTGCCGCTATCATTCAGACCCGTATCACAACCTTCAGTCCGATGAGGATGAGCTTTAGGTGGATGCGTCCTCTGAGGAGAATCTGATTCGTATTGTTGATAGGAGCACGAAGGATCTCCGAGGCCAGTCAGTTCCTCTCGAGCTGGTGCTATGGTAGCATGGTCGAGTGCAGGATGAATCCTAGGAGCGGGAGACCGACATACATGCTCAGTGGCCGGAGTTGTCCATGGTTATATCATCACCACCCTTGGAAGGTCAATTTCGGGATGAATTGCTTTAAGGGGGGAAGTTTGTAAGAACATGGTTCTTATTTATTGAGGTACGTGTTTCTTCTTTTCTCTTTTCCTTAATTGTCTTTGAGGAACTAAGAAAAATGGAGGAAAATCTCAAATTTTGGAAGCACATGCCGTGTAATTTTCCACACACCCTATAATTTTGGCCGCGTGGGATGAGTACACATGGTATATAGCTAGGTCGTCGACGAAGGGTGTAAATACCAACTACACGCCATGTAGTGGTCCTTTACACGTCGTGTAGTCAGTAGGTGGGTGAATAGTAAAGCGATGGCCAGCTGTGCGACAACACATGTCATGTACTCAAGAGGACACGCCCTGTAGTCATGTCAGCAGGTGAACAGTGCCACACTGGCGGGAAACCGCTAGGGGAACAGTTTAAAAATTGGAAGTACACTCTGTGTACATAGAAATACTTGCCGTGTACTATGTTTTTTTGCGTAAAATGGGAATTAGCCTCCCTTGTTCACAGGGAAGGCTTAGAATGTGAAGAGGGAGCACGAGAGAGGGGGTCGATGCTTTGGAGATCCATTGATCGTGAACTGGAAATCTGATTCCTCCTCCGTCAATCTCGTTGGTACCGCACGGGTAAGGGCTTCCTTCTCCTGGTGTGTCTCCTGCCAATTCATTCCCAAGTGGTACTTATTTATGTTTTAATGAGTTTTACATTCACCTTAGATATTCGTTGTTCTTGGGAAATTCATGGGTCGACGTTCATGTATAAATTTCATTGGGGTTAAAGGTAGGTGGCTTGGTGTTTATTTTCCAACTGCTTTGCGTTTTGTGAGTTTTTTATCTACGAACCCATGTTGGGGTGTCGTGAGGCTATGTTAGAGTCTAATTTAACTACCTAGAACTATATAGTTAATTAAAAAAGTTGTAAAAATACTTTTTTGGATTGCTGCGTGGATCCAAAACCATCTTGAGGGGTGCGTTCCTCTGTTTAGATGATGGGATAGGATACCTGAGGGTATGCCATGATTAATTATTCATTACTTTTCCCATGAGAGGAATTGTATTTAAATTGAATTTTTATATGTTGGGCATGGCCCGGTTAATATATCCTGAGGGCGTGGTTCTATATTCCTGGGGGCGAGATTCTATATAGCCTTAGGGCCTGGTTCTATAGACCTGAGGTTGAGATTCTATATAGCCTGAGGGAGTGGTTCTATATGCCTGAGGGCGACATTTTATATAGCCTGAGCACGTGGTTCTATATGCATGAGGGAAATATTCTATATAGCCTGAGTACGTGGTTCTATATGCCTGAGGGAGAGATTCTATATAGCCTGAGGGCATGGTTTTACTATATTAGCCAGAGGGCGAGATTCTGTTTGGCCTGAGGGCGTGGTTTTGTTGAGCACATAATATACTTAAATTAAATTGATAAAATGAATAATAAATTGGAAATATAACTGGTATGGTCGGTTACTTATGAGTACTACTTTGTCTATTGCATTTTACTATTGCACACTGTCGCATGACTACACATAGTTGAGCACGGGCCTTTGGTGGGTGCCTATTGGGAGTTATTTCTCACACCCTGTTTGGGTCATGTATATAAGCCCAAATATATTATGATTCTGCAGGTGTAGATAAAGGAAAGGACCCTTATACAGGTACTTGAATGCTGCTGGGGTGTATCAGAGCATGGGACCGAGCATTGGCTTGTGATGCTACCGGCTGTTCAATTCTGTTTTCTATACTTGTATTTTAGTTGTAATGTATTGTATTGCAGTGTAACATGTTTTGGCTTTTTTCATAGAATAGTGACATGATGCATCATCACACACACATATATATATATATATGACTATTTTTCTCTCTTTGGTTATCAGATATCCAATTCAGTTATATGTATGATGTTGTTTCTTCCATTGTTGATGTATTATTTATTTCATTCCGCTATATTTTAGTTTGACATATGAGGGCATAGTTTCCCCACTATCAGACATGTGCCCTCAATACTACCCAGAAGCCTCTGGAATTTGGGGAAATACGATTGAGGTCACATGGTGAACTGGGTTCGGGGGTCCCGTTGAGTGGCACCCAGGGCCAGGACGTTACAATAAATGGTTTCATAATTTTTGATCAAAATATTTATGTGATTAAATATTATATTTGTTATCTAGTATCATATATAACTTTATAAATATATTTTGGGTGAGTAGAAATAATATTGGAATGATGATATATTATTTTTCATCCATTTGCCAAGGATAATTATACTATTGGAAAACAAAATTTTTAGAAACGAATGTGAAAAATTCATATTGTCAAAATGTTTACAGACATCATGAAGATGATATTTCCTACTACTTATTTAGATATTTTTTCAGTGTTTTATATAGATTATTTGGTTAACATACATTTCAATTTTATAGTAAAATTAAAATAATTACCACTATAGGGTTCCATCGTGGGTGGTGGTAAATGATTGAAGAAAAGAAAAATACAATTGCTTCACTTCAGTGGGTTGTGGAATTATTTGAGTTACTCGATCATCAATTAGATACATTATATAATAGCAAAAATTATTGTGAAATCAATACAATTAAAACAAAAAAATTAAATTAGTGAAATGGATTGATTAAAATCGATTCTCCTGAATGCACGTGATATAAAATGAAATTGTTCGCTCCTGTAGATCGAATACCCTGAGAGGGGGTGGGTGAAGCATGGTATGAAATATTAAATTTTTTCTCCATATGATATTTTTTTGTTAAACCAAACTGAATTCTCTCTTCCTACCATAGAAATATATTAATAGATATGAAATCATACGTAAAACATAGTGATTCTAACTAGGTTCAGCTTCACTGGGCTACGTCCATTAAGCATAGAACAGTGATATGCTGATGTACCAAAATCACTACAACTCACAGAAAATAATGAGTACAATGTTTTGGATAGATCTTCTACGCACATTCTCACTACCTTTACACGGTTTAGGTTCATCTCAATGAATTCCTAAGGGTCACTCCATATGCATCTTTGTCTGACTCAATGTCAGTGGAAAGGGACATAATCGCCCTCTTTTTACACTCACAGCTCTTGGAAAGGAATCTGAACATACTTTATAGACTTGTAGGTCAATGATAGTTTATTGACACATGAGACCCTTCATTTTCATGAATTCATGCATCGCCACCAATAGGTAGATGCTCTGTTGAAGTTCCCTTTTCACCTGCAGTTGAAGTCCACCTTCCCGATTACTTCTAGGTGCTAGAAAATACATTCCCAAATTTATATAAAGCCTTCTCAAGCTTCCATGTACAAATTGAGAACCTCATTCTAATATTGAGTACAGAGTACCGGGATGAGGATTCATAACACCACCTACTCATACCGCTTCTTCTTCTGGGAACCTTCCTTTGTCCACAGACTGCATCTTCCTTCCCTATCACGTACCACCTCTACGAAACCCTTCAAATGTGTGATCTATTCTATATTCATGGACTACCTTTGTGCATCATCGTATTTCCATGAAGTTTTTTCTGTTTATGGACTGACATTTCAAACCGCCTGTGTACCATGCCTTCTTTTTTCCATGTACCATGTCTTATACATATTATAGTTCTCTACAAAATCCTTCAGCAGAATTTCTTTCACATGAAGAACTTCATCCATCACAGAATTATCCCTCACAAACATCCTTCAGTCTTTTCTAAATTCCCGAGTCAGAAATTTGTTATCTAATAGTATTAAATATCTCTTATAATTAATGGGATTAGATATATTATATTGGAAATGATATCCAATAATATGAGATTTTTAGAATATTCGATCCACTGCATACCAATACCCCTACTATCACGAACCACAAGCCTTCCTGTAATCCTTTTTCTATACGGGATCTATGTACATACATTCCTTTTACGCAGTAGATCTCCTCTTCCAGTGAAATGTTATTCACATAACTCACTACCTTCCACCATGAACCATTTTAATTTTTGCGAACTAGTCCCACGTAACATTCTCGTCACTCTGCATACCATTACCTGAACATGGTACATATTCCAAGAATTGTTTTATGCGGTTCTCATCCTTTGTGAATTTTCTTCAAAGTTCTCAATACTGTTCACTCTTATGAATAAGTCATTCTATTTCCCACATCAAACTCTTGATTTTAAGGCACCAAAATTTGGAAACCAATGGGAAACTGCACCAACTTAAAAACTTATTTTCATAAACCACAAAAAAATTTCATTCACGATGATATAGTTATGTTAACAAACAAAATCACACCCAAAACATACCAAGGGGACCCCATGAGGGATTTTTTCCCAATAATCTTCCCATTTGGGTTTTTGAGAACTCTTCTCATAACAATTTATTACATTTTGATAGCTCATTAAAACTCATTCCATCTACATCCACCATTCTCATTATGTGATAATGATGGCGATCAGAGATTTACACAACACAAACTCTAGTCCCACATGATCTGAGATCAGCATGGGAAAAAATTTATAATAAAAAGTTCATCAATGAATCACTTAATTTCTAAAAATAATTGTTGACACCACACTGATACAAATTAACTTATTTTATTATGAAACTAAACTATCGTGATATAATATATTAGATCGATCACATAATGAAACATCAAATTTATTTCTCCCCCTATAATATAGCTCCTCCCCTCATCTTCGCTCCCACTATGTTGCTTCTCTACTTAATAGATTCTCCCCATGTATTTTCTCCCCTGTAATAGTAAAACTGTCTCCCCCATTATCAACAAACCTGAAGGTAAAATCACGATTGTCTGCAACTGGGTAAAGTACACATATCAACAAATTAGGGGAAAACACATCATATCTCAGTGTGAGGGGGGGGGGACATATCCACACTTTTTCAACTATGGGAAGTCGACTGGACTCCGGGAGCCAGTCTATGGATTTAAAATGTTTCATTCGGTAAAGCCTCTATCAGAATGTCCACAACCTTTTGTTTTGTATGCACATACTCCAATTTAACAAGCCCTTACTTCACCTTCTCTTTGAATAAATTATATTTGATTTTAATGTGATTTGTCCTTGAGTGATGGAATTTATTTTGGCTAAAATAAATATAAGATGAATTATTACAATGAAATCCAATCAGATATTTCATTTCAATTCCCATATCTTCATGTTGCCACTTCGTCCATAATAATAATGTGCATGCTTGAGTAGCAACAATGTATTCAGCTTCTATTGTGCTCAATTAAATATAATCTTGTTTCTTGTTTACCACGACATAAACAACCCTAAAAGATAAAAGGAAACTCTTAATTTTGAATTCCTATAATCTCCTAAACTGGACCAATATGAATTTGTATGTCATAATAACTCTGGAGAAGAATTTTCATTATACAATTTTCAAAAATTCATTGTGACCTTGATTTACTGAAGAATTTTTTTTTCTGAAATAATGTGGATCTCCTTGTGATTACTTTGATACTTTGCTGCTTGGAACATATTAAATACAATAGCTGGCCTATTCATTGTCCAGTATAACATACTTCCAATGGTTTGTCAATATTTTATGGTATTACCTGCCTTGCCTTCATTGTCTAATGAAATTTTCGGCCGTGTAGCAACAAGAGTCGTGAACTATTTGGAATTATCCATTCAAAACCTTCTCAAAAACTTTTTAGAATATTTATTTTGAAAAATTAATTTGCAATATTTTCCTTACGTCACCTCTACATAAAGGAAAAACATCATCTCACCAATCATCGAATTTTCGAAATTTCTTTTCATGTATTTAGAAAATTGGTTGTAATATGATTCATATGAACAACTAAATATTATGTCATCGACATAAACCTGCACCATCATCCTTGGACTAATGTCATTGTTGAAATATAAATTATAATCAAATCCAACACACTAGATACTGAGCTTCTATAGAAAGTGACATATCTTTGAATACCATGCTCTTGGAGCTTTCTTTAATCAATAAAAAACTTTCTTCATCCGAAAAACTCTGTTCTGATCTTCATGAATGAGAAAACCATCTGGTTTATCAAAATAGACTACATCTTCTAGAACTCGATTCAGAAATTATGACATGACATCCATTTAGATAACTTTTACATTTCATTTCACCATTATGTCCAAGAATAATTTGATAGTATTTGTCCTTTAAATAGGTTAAAAAATCTGATCAACATCAATACCCTCTATTTAGGAGTATCCATTGCACACCGAATGTGCTTTTTTTCAAATCACAATCCCATATGAATTAATTTTGTTGCAAAAGTTCTATTTTTTCCCTATGACATTATCGTCTTTTAGTGATAAAACAATTTCCCATGTGTAATTCTTCTCAATTTGGTCGATCTCTTCATTCATTTCCTCGAACTAATTATCATCTCCAACTATTAAATCAATGAATTTCGGCTTCTCTTGTGATAAGTATGATTTTTAATGTAGGGAATTAATCCTTCATTTCGTAAATAGTATCATCTGATAAAAAATTATGATTTTCCTAACAATTTCATCTCTTCATTCTAGTCTCTGAGAAGACATTGATTTTTTCTCATATTCTGATCCTTCTTCTAAATCAGCCTCTGGAACAGGAGAGTCTCTTAACTGGCTCATCTCTACATCACTGTCCTCCTGAGTTTGATCATGTATTTGCTGAATATTCTGTTCATTCTCCACTATTTTCACATAATGACTTTCAACTATATTTATGATCCTTTTATTGATGCATTTATTTATTTCTCTCTTCATTGAGTAGCTGATAAATATTTTTTTATTCACACTATTAAAACTTCATATATTTCTCGTTATTGGGAATGTAACACTTACATATGAAGACATGGAAGTATTTCATGGAAGGTTTCTTTTCATACCAAATCTCATATGTAGTCTTATCTTCTTTTGGGAAAAATAATTCCTTATTTGATGTGTATACTTTTTCCATCATAACCACTTTCCAAAAATCTCTAAAATATTTTTCTTAGTGATCATTGTTCTAAAAATGTTGTTCGCAATTCATTTTCTTCTATCAACTACTCCATTCTACTGTGGAGTTTATACGTCTAAAATATGATGCATTATCCTTTTTTTCATGGGATAATTCTTCAATTTTCTATTTGTGAACTCTATTATATTATCTGTTAAAATCGTCATTATTTTCTAACATTGCATACTTTCACATTCATGTCCATATATTGTAATTAAACTGAAGACTTCATATTTGTGGGTGATTATCAAAACCCATGCCATTCAGGTATATTAAACAATGAAGAGAACATAATATCTCCTTCCCTCTATAAACATTGAAGAAATTGTCCAACACACATCAATATTCACCAACATAAGAAATCTTGTGGACTTTTCTCCTTTGGCTTATATGTCATTCGAATGAACTTCCCATGTTGGTTGGAATCACATGTATGAGTAATACCCAGTGTTAAACTATGTATATTTCAAGACACATCACATTCTACAAAATCGTCCAACGATGCTTGGATTATATAGCCAAGATGCTTATGACATAAATTTTGTTCTTCAACATTGGACAGAAAGCACATATATTCTTCTCTACTCACGAGGTTGACATTACCTTTTGTATGCATTCCTTTTAATACAACAACACCTTCCTTTTCATCGAAGATACATAATTTCATTGAAAAGCTTATGGCATGTCCTAGGTCACATAATTGACTAACACTATGCAAGTTGTGTCTATTCCCTTTAGAAACAAATATATCATCTCATCACATATCTTTTCCTCCAAACATCACTTCTCCAAAACCAAAAATTTTAAATCCCTCGACATCTCCAAATCATCCAATACCATCATTATCATACGGAATTTTGTTTCCTATATCCTTATCTCCAATAATATTGGAAGGGCATCCACTATTAATGATCCATATCACAGTGCAATTTGATTCCTTAAATGCAATTTCTGCAACTACTGCCTACTCTCTCATTTTCTTTTTGACACATGTATTTGACTTCAAATCTAACAATGAAAGATAATATTGATAATTCTTAATATATGACGTTCTAGATTCAACATGAAGATCTGCAAATCAATTTGGAATTTTTAGCTCCCTTTAAGATACATTGGACTTCTTCATATAAAAATATTCATTATTCCTCAACACATTTCTCTACATGTTTGATGTGTAATATCTTTCCATATGTCCATGACCTTTAAACCCCAAAAAATGACCATTAAATAATTACCTGTAATTTTGAGGTGTATTCCACCATCAATGTTGTTCTTGTTGTATACCATACCTATTTTCTATTGAAAATACATTTTTAGTGTGTCCCATCATACCAAAACAACATAATATTATGTGAGGTACATTCCTATGTGACAATGATTCTACGATAGTTGTTCCCTGTGTTCTATGAATCGTCTAATTATTCTTCATTCCCAAATCAATCTTTAATCTTGGAGTGGATTCGTGAGGTATAACTTGAAACATAACTACTTTCTATTTTTGATCAAGCACCAGATGGGCCATATCATTCATATTAGATTATTAATTCTATTTTTCTGGACCACTATGCTCAAATATCTTATTCTCAGTTTCATGTATGATTTTTATTCCTGATGTTGGTCTTGGAGTTAACTATTACTACTAATCTTTTACTATTCATTATAGAGTGACAAATTTCCCTTCTATTTCGTTCATATTTTTTATTTGATGTTTTCATGTTTTATTCAATATTATGATATCCTTTTTCTATTCTTCAATATTGAATTATACCCGTCCATCTTTTCTGAGATTTCTAGCATTGAAGACCTTGGATTTTCAATTTCAATATTTAGCTTATAATTATCTTCTTTCTACTGCTTCATATAGAGTTTGGCATCATGAACAAAATTGTTATTTTTATTTATTTTGGATATCAAAATATTTTCCTCTTCAAGGTAAGCTTCTAATTCAGCCTAAAGATAAAATTTTCTTTCTATTTCTCCATCATTATTGTCACTTTATTCTCTAGTTAATGAAATTATGGAAATATCAATAAAAAAAAGAATCTACATTATGATCTATGCAGTCCTATAACTTTTATACCTCATATTCTTCTAAAGATTCATCCCCTTTTAAAAGTATATTCTTCTTTTTGAAGAAAATTCTCCTATTACTTATCCTCCCTTTCTAATTTTTTGAATATATTTTTTGGGGAATTTTTTCATTTTCATCATTTTCAATATCACACTTTTTAGGAAACATTGGTTCAAAATGATCAATCATTCTGCATCGAATTCATGAAAATAGTAGTTTACATTTGAACATCCCTTTTCTAATTATTATATTGGAGGAGTGAAATGACATGAAATCACCCATATTTTCCTCTATATGATTATTTTCAACATGGATATTCTTCATGGCCTTGAATCCCACTTCCTTATACTACCCCGTTTCCACTACATCATTATCAATATTTGTATATTCATATGCTACAAGGGTACTGTGCACATTATCAAGTGTCTTCTCTTTTAAGTCATTTTCTTCCAACACTAAAAATTTCATGTTGAAAAACGATGGATGATTCATCATGATATGTATCAAAATATTTATATCTTCATTGAATTCTCTAAGACCCTACATGTATTCCACAATAATATTTATTCTCTTGAATAATGTGTCGACAATCTCATCGGGATTCATTCTGAGATCCTTATACATGTTCCATAGATCCTGCAGCTTTGCTTCTTAGACTGTTGTGTCTCCCTCATAAATGTTCCATAATTTCTCTCACAATTTATGTAAGGATTTTAAAGACATCACCTTCATAAAAAGTTCATTTGATAGGGTGCCCCCGAATAAATTGATCCCTTTAGAATCATCATCCATTTATCTTCTTTTGTCTTCAGATAAATCACCACTATTAATGTCAGCTGATATTCCATGCCGAGCTACATTGATGACATCCATTCCTACTGATTTGAAGTATTTATGAATTCAATTCTTCCATATTTGAAAAATATTTTCATCCAATATTGTAATTCCATTATGATTAACCAACTTCATTTTTTCTTTTGAGATCCAAACACTAACTTTAAACCTTTCACTCTCCTACCTTTTTTAAGTATACTAGGTCAATTACCATGAGGGGGTGATGAATCAGTATGTGACGGATTAAAATTTTTCCTCATAGGATCATATTTTGTCATTAAAAAAACTCAATTCTATCTTCCTTCTAGAAAAATATATAAAGAGATATAAAATCATGAACAAAACATGGTGATTTTTAATTTTTTCACTCTCACTAGTATATGCCCAAGGATCATGCAATGAGTATACGATGATGTTCTAAATTCACTAAAGGTCACTGCCAATAATGAGTATAATATTCAGGCTAGATATTCTATGCCCAGCCTCACTTCCATTATATGGTTTAGGGTCTGCTCGGTGCATTCTCAAGGTTCCCACCCTATGAATCTCTCTCTCTCTGGATCACTACCAGTGGAAAGGGTCCCTATCTTCCTCTTCTTGCGCTCACTACTCTTGGAATGAAATCCACACACAGTTTATATATTTTTATTTCAATATCATTTTATTGACATGTTTGTCCCTTAATTTGCATGAATTCGTGCATCCTTAACTATAGGTAGGATCTCTGTTGATGATCCTTTTTCACCAATAGATGAAGTTCACCTTCCTAAGTATTTCTAGGTACCAGAAAATACATTCATAAATTGATTTGAAGATTCCACAAGATTTTTTGTGAAAATTATGAACCACCTTCTTCTCCTGCGTACTATGTACCATGATCAGAAAGCATAACACACCCTTCTCATACCGCCTTTTCTTTCACGAACCTCCCTTTATTTACATACCACCTCCACCTTATCTATCATGTACCACCTCTATGAAACCCTTCCTGTTCGGGAACTACTTTCTGTTCGTGGAGTGCCACTGTGAATCCCTCTATGTCTGCAAACTGATCTTTGTTCACAGACTGCCTTTGCAAACCACCTGTGTACCATGCCTTCTTATTCCTCTTATTGTGCCCTATGCCGATTACAGTTCCCAAAAAAACCATTGGTGGAATTTCTTCCCCCTAAACCAATTCAGCCTTCTCAAATTTATCCCTCGTGAACTTCGTTCTGACATTGCTGAATTCTCAGATCAAAATTAAGATGTCTAATAAAAATAAATCTCTCTTTGAATCAATGGGATTGGATATTCTTATATAGGCAATGATATACACAATATCTGATGATCCATGATTTAACAAATCTTCGACCCACCGCAAACAGATCCTCCTTCCGTCGCGAACCACAAGCCTTCCTAGGAACTATTTTTATACGCGATCCGCGTACTGCCTTTTCTCCTATAGAAATGATATCCTCCACCAATGGAAAGCCATCCGCATACCACACCACCTTCCACCATGAACCATTTTCATTTTTTAAACTTCTCCCACATACCATTCTCGTTCTTCCACGTACCGTTCCCAAAACATGGTTTGTGGTCCATGAATTGTGGTACGTTGTTCCCAAACTTTTCCAATTTTCTGAAACATTCATCTTACCATTCAATTATTTGAAGAAATACATCCTTTTCGAACATCAAAATCTAGATTTTCAGGCTCAAAAATTTGGAAAAACTAGAAAACTATGCCACCTTAAAAAAATGTCTTCCGAAACACCTACGATTCTCATTTGCAATCATCCAACTTTCTCAAAAAACACAATCACATCCAAAACAGACTGAGGGGAAACCTTGAGGGTTTTTTCCCATCAAAAATCATCCAACCATTATATTTCATAAAATCATAAAATAATGACACTGGTAGAGGCATTTATCCTATCGTAATTATGCATATAGATACTTGTTCACCAGATCACCATAAAAAATGCTTCCATTACATTTTCAATAACATACATCTGCACATTGATTATATAAAATGATCCATACTACCAAATATCATTAATAAAATTACTCATCTTTCTCAATAAATTAGTAAATAAGAATAGAGATGTTCCCATTTTAACAAACAAATAATGATGATGTTATATTTGAGTTTATCATCACTCGGAAAAGTAAAAATTATATACAAATATATAGCACAATATATGATGACATAATGAATGAGCTATATTTTAGAGTCATTTGGAATCTGTAGAGGTCTATATTGATGTTTAATAATATAAAAAGGTGTAAAAAATTTACAACATAGTTTAATGTCTTCCAAAAATACATAATAGGTCTCACTGATGATTTTTTTATCCCAAATCGTAAATGGTTCATCATGGAGTTTTTACTCTCTTGAATGGTGAAAGAGAATGATGGATTTTATTTTTACCATAAAAAAATCAAATTTAATTATTAAATTTAGTTAAATGAATGAACACTAATATTTTTACATTGATGGTTAATATTTTCATGGAATAGATAAATGCATACACAAATGTTTAAAATAATAAAGGAATATATAATGTGTTATGATAGTTTTTTATACTAAATAAGAAGGAAAAAATTTATATATATTTTTTACACCCACCCAATAGAATAAAGGTTTTATGGTATTTTTTTATAATTTGTTAGTATTATGTTATTATAATATTATTAAATATATTACGTTGTTGGTGTGGAGCTTCAATTTTTTTTACTTTTAGGTAATTTTAACCAAATTCATTTTATTTTAGTTCCATATGATCTGGAATAATTATATTACATTTTAATGATATATAACTAGAAACTTTTTTTTTTTACATGACTTTATCAAAATTATATATATATTTTTAGTTAATTTCATCATTATTTTTATATATTACTATTTTTTAAATTTTTTTTATATCATTATGAAATAAATTCATCAATATGGATGAATAAATCAATTACTATGATCATGAAATGGTGAATTCATACTACTTATTTTTATTATTTTGTGACCATTATATCTAATATTTTTAGGTTTATTTTCATATAATTTTTATCTATTATTTAATTGATTATGTTCACATATTTTTTAGAAGTCATATTTTTTCTTCAATCTTCTACATTAATCTAGAACCGGGGTAACATGTTGCTTTTGTATAATTCATTTTAGGAGGCATGGGGTTTCTTCCTCCAATAAAATTGATAATTTCTTTCCTTTTTGGATTTGTGCGGATTGTTGTAAGGAAAATACAAATCACATACTCAATCAGCTACACGTCAAAATGATACATAATTTTATTTGAGTGACTTGAATGGTATGACTTTAGTTTATAATTTACAATTTAGTTTAAAACACACATAACATACTCAAAATTTTGAAAAATCATTCACCATGATCTAAACTACATTAACATATATCTATATTTTATCAAATAAATTTAGTGAGTTAAAATAAAACATAGTTGGATGGTTCTTTTTGAATATTTAAAAACCTCTTCTCTTTCATAGTACTTACAGTTCTTCTATTTTCATAGTAAATTATTTTTCTATATAATTAATTTATAGGTTTATATATATGATCAATTTATTTATTTACATTTTTACTAAGAATAATTTTCATATACAGGGGGATTATTTTTTAGGGTGTGGAGGGTTTTTTTAATGATACTAATTCTCATGAGATATTGGAATTCAAGGCTACAACATAGATAATGACATAAATTAAATGGGTCCTGAATTAATATAACCATCATGATAAAGTGAATTTCTACTGCTTATTTAATTAATTTTTTTCATCATATTATTTACTATTTTTATGTTATTTTAGTTTTCATTGTTACCTTATTTATTATGTTTTTTATAGATATTATGGTATGTCATATTTTACATTCAAATATGTGAAACAATCTAGAAAATAGAGAGCATGCTTCTTTATAAAAGAAGAGGAAGCCCCATGCTGCATAAAATGTGTCGTGTTTGAGGAAGTGTCATGTGTCCTCTTCTATCATAATTGAACATGTTATATATTTTCATTATTTTTGTAGATAGTTGAATGAAAAATATTTATCACAAACTCTATCAGCTATACCTCAATATAATACAGAGTGTGTTCCGTATTAATTATACTGTATTTTTTTTATAATTCACATTTTACCTCAAAAAAATATCACATACTAAAAAAATAATAAAAAACATTAAAACTGTTTATATAATTTTGATGAAATATTTTTTTAGGAATAGGAATTATCTGCACTTCATTATGAATCATGGTGTCCCTAATACGACTCCTACTATGTCATTTTTTTTAAAATTTAAATTAATTTTAATAAAATCCGAATTGAAAAATTAAATACCAATAAAATTATCTCTTATTCGGTTGATAATTTTGGAAATTGATACATTAGTCATTTTTTGACATGTAGGAATTATTTTCTCATCAAACTCACACATGATGTGATTGGTATGACTCAATGTGTGTGTTTCTTGTATAAAATGGAATTTTAGTAATAAAGACAAGTAACATTATCCAAATGGATAAAACACATTAATATTGTTTTTACACTTTAGGACAAAAATAAAAATGTCATTTGGGATATTTATGAATCATCCTCACATCAATATGATGCATGGTGTGACCAGTATTACCCTATGTCTATATTTTTATTTAAAATAGACATTAATTTTAGTAATAAATACATGTGACATACTAAAATCACTGAAAAAACATTAATATTGCATTTATACATTATTACAAAAATTCATATGTCTTATGGAATGTTTAGGCATTAGTTTAACCTCAATTTGCTACATGATGTTATAGATATGACTCAAAGGGTCCATTATTAGATAAAAATTGACATTTTAGTTTAAAATGTGTTACTCATTGAAAACTCATAAAAACATTAAAACTTTATTTATAATTTAATAGAACAAATTAGAAGTCATTTGTTGACATATAGGGTTCAGTCTCACATTAAAACCCACAGACGAACAGACTAGTATGACTCCAAGTGAATATTTCAAGTATAAAATGAAATTTTAATAAAAAACACAAATGACATGATTAAAATTATGAAAATTCATTCAAATTGTGTTGAAACACTAGTATAATTATATATACATCATTTTTGACATGAATTAATTAGACACACCTCAATCTAACACATGGTGTGACAAGTATGACTCTTACTATGACTTTTAAATTAATATTGACATTAATTTGAGTAAAAAGCATTGTGACATAATTAAAACTGAAAAAAAAAACCATTTTTATTTTTTTGATACATTAGGAAAATGATCCATATGTCATTTCTGATGTGGATTAATCGTCTACAACATAATGTGGCACACAGTATGACCAAAATATCCTTATGTGTGTATTTTTATTTAAAAGTGAAATTAATATTACTAAAACACTACTCAGAAACTCAAAAATGTTGGGAAAACAATCATCTTTTTTTGATACATTGTAAAAATGTCCCTTAAGAATTTTTTTTTATGTTTTGTTGTTATCCAAACGTCAATCTGATGCACACAATGTATGGTATGACTCAATGTGTGTATTATCATTTTAAAATAAGCATTTTAATTCAAAACAACTCACTCATTGAAAACTATGTAAACATGATCAGACAAACATTATAATTTATGATAATGCATTATATGTCATTTTTTATGTTTATAAAATGTAGATATCAACTAGGGTTAGTGTTTGATGAATTCATATAAAATGTCATAGATGTGGTAAATTATCCATGAGTTTTATGCACTTATTTAAATTAAAACTAACAAATATATACTTTTTTCATATGAAAGAGTAGTTGAATATACTCATATTTAGTTTTTTATTGTTTATTTAGGTTAATAATAACTAAAAACATGGATGAGATATTTATTATTTTTGAAGAAAATAATTATGTTTGATTTTATAATTATATCACCACTATTTATAAGGAATTTAACTTCAGTTAGTTATAGCATCACATAGAGTAGGGGAGGAAGTCTGTTTCTTTATTGATAGGTAATTTTATAGGATATTTGAATTGTAGTTATTTATTTCAATGACCCATTCATATTTATTTCATGGAGCCTTATAAAGGTGATACATTTAACACCTTATCCCTCTGTAAATATATTTAGGGGCCTATACACTAAAAACAAGTTAAACATTACAACATAAGAAATGGGATTATATTAATAGAGAGATGTAAAATATAGATAGATCTACTCACTACTTAAATTGATCATTTCATTTAATATAATGTATCTTAACATGGGAACAAAATGAGTCCCTAAATTATTTTCTTGGTATAAGTATGAATACATCTCTGATATGTAGCTGAAAAAGATTATTCTAATAAATAAATAAATTTCAAAAAATGTGGGCTTGATTCATGATGTTTTTAAAGAACCATTGCATATGTAAATTTTGTTATTAATTACGTGGTATTTTTATATATTTTTAGATTGTTTCTAAAAACATTCACTAACACAATTCATGGTATTTGAACAAATATTTAATGATTATAACTGATTTTGACAAAAAAAATTAATTTTAATTTTTTTAACAACATTTTTTTAAAAAATATTATATTTTAAAATAGGAAATTTTTTCTTTTATAACTATTTTTTTAATGGAATGGTTTTCTCTGCATTAATGATGATCTAGTCAACCACCATATTATCTGGCCCATGACCAACCCCTGACCCTGCTAAGTCCCCACCGCCTACCTACCGTGACATAGTCATGTACTAGACATTCCCATCAATATGACCATTCCTGGCTCAAAGCACAAAATATATGAATAAATTCACCTGTCCATATGAAAGGAACATTATTCCTCACTCTTCAAGTGAAGGAGATGAAATAACTAACATAGAAATAAAATGTTAATTCATTTAAATAATTATATATATATTTATAAACACAAAAATCTATATACATATATAAATATAAATATAATTATATAAATTTACCATTAATGTTAATATATGAATAAATTTTAAATATAAACTTATAAAATTTAAAATAAAATCTTAATATGTGAATAATTTTTAAAAAAAATGTATAAAAATTAATACATGTATATATATTAGTAATAAATAAATAAATACTAATACTAATACTAATATATATTACATATTAAAATATATCAATATATATTTTGAATAAATATATAAATATAAATGAAAATTATATATGAAATTAAATTAAATATAAATATAAACAAATAATTTTTTTTCAAATATGTATTTATGATATTATATAAGTATAAAAAAATATATGTTTAAAATAGTGTCTATGTATTATAATTATGAATTATAAATTAATAATTACAAATAATATTAAATTTTATTGATATTAATTTTTAAATTATTACTGATTAAATTTTACGATTGAATTATAAAATATTTATTATTTTTTATCAATTATATAATTTATATGTATATATATATATATATATCGTACTAGATTGATTTATTTTCAATTAAAAACATACATTGATTATCATAAACACCAATATATATATATAATGAATATATATTCTGATATTTATATTTACATTTATATTTATACTTTAATGTGCACCCAAAAAAATCATTTAAATGAAAACAAATGTATATTAATAACAATAATTCATTAGATATATTTAATTAATTTCATTTTACTCTGTATTGTATTTCTATATGTAATATATACATTTTAATATAAAAATTAATTGTGAATTTTAATACTAATATATCAGTAAATAAAAATACTATGAATATGAGTACATAAATTTTGTATATTAATATAAACACATAAATTATATCCCATTGAAGATCATCATAGTTATAAGAACCTTGTAAAAATACCTGAAAATCATTCCTTAAATCTTGTTGAGGGATGTATTTTCATTGTTACTACAACACTAATATAATAGGGATAAAAAGTTACTATATTAATAGTACAATTTACCCAATTGGTGTTTTTAGTCCATGTTCTGATCCTTCCAGCCACTTGAACTATGGGATACTAATTTTAGACATTAGGCAGCAGAGTGGGACCATGATGGTGGTATAGTTCTGTAGGTGGGTAGACTAATATGGAAACAAGCATATATCTCCGAGTCAGCAACTCAAAAGAGCGATGAGTGAATTGGTTCCTATTAATTGTCCTTTTACCAAACCAGTCATCCAATGTGTGAGGGAGTGGTTGTAACAGCCATATATTTTATGATATATTTATATCCAATAATTTCTCATCTAATTGAAATAATTCTATACATGCATCAATGACATTAAAAAATAATGTCATACAATTAAAATTTTATTACTTAATATAATTTTTATCACCTGAATATTTGAGTTGTAGGTGAGAATAAGAATTACAGAAATTTAATTTTTTTTAAAATGTATAAATGGAATTCTTTGGTTATTATATGGTTATAAATGAAAATATAATCATTTGAACTAAAAAAAGTAGTTTTTCTATAAAAACATGATTTATTCACAATGTGTTTTTATATTAATAAATTAAATAATCCTCAATTAATATTTTATATTAATGATATTTTTATATTACATAATCAATTTAATATTTTATTATTAATCCAATGTATTTTTATAGATATAAAATAATAATAAATAAAATTTTATGCTTAAAATTATTTGTATAAAAAATCTTTCATTAAATATTCATTCTTATTTTAAAATTATTTATTTGATGTAAATGTAAGTTAATTTTTAAAAATAGACATCATATATGGAACCATCGTAATCAATATAGTGTATTATATTCAATTTAATCTTCTATAATAATTAATAAAAAACATGATTCCATTGTTAGGGTTAATAACGTTTTATTACGAGTTAATCTAATAAATACAGGTAAAATACCACTTAAACATATAAAAGTATTATTTTTGGTATATATTATGACCATATAATATTTTAACTTAATGTTTTCTCCATTTTGAACCACCTACAAAAGAAATTTCTTTTATATTATTGAACTATTTTTATGTAATTCATTATGTCTCCCCCCTCTCATATAAAAGAGTACCTCTTAACCTCCATTATTAAAAAATATTGTTCACTTATATCACCCAATATGAAACAAAATTTTCTCATAGATTCGTTTTTTTCATTCTTCAGTTCCTCTTTTTACCCTAATATTTTCTTAAGTGGTAAAATATTGTAAGCCAAAGGTAATATCTCAATGAAGTGGTAATCACCTTCTTAACACTTTCAAGTTTTATCTCTTCTTATACTACCTATAAATATATTACATACATAATTAACAGGTTAATCTTGTACCATAATCATGATTAAATATCATTATTATTATCAGAAAACATTATTACACCTCATTTTCATCAAATGGAAATGAAAGTACCACATGTGTATATGTGTGGATTACCACATCCACATTGTGATATGAAAAAATTTCCATAATTATCTTTAAAAATTTGTTATAATGATTATTTTAATGTTTATAAATTATAATTATGATATAATAATTATTCAATAATGATAAAATATTATATTTATTTCTTTAAATTTTTTTTTGAAATTGAAAACATAATTCATGTTTATGTTTAGACTATCATCTCCTTCAATTTTGTTATTCGTATTCATATATCTAAAATTTTTGTATGTTTATACCTATATATATAATATATAGGATATTTATATAATGATTATCATTTTGGGGATGATGGAACCCCGATCAAAGTGAATAAAAATGAACATTGAAACTAAAACACAAATGAAACACATGAAGTTATCTCCCAGAACGTTGATTTTAATAAATCATTGTTTTTAAATGTTTTATAAGATGACATATATAAATAATGTATGATATTATAATAAATTATATTATTCTTTTATATACATAAAATAAATTACAATTTATTATATAGGGGGTTATAGAATATTCCATGAAAGTCAAACATGAGGTAGGAGTTTTATGTTGAAACCTCACTTTATATCAAGATTGTTTATTCATAGCATTATGATAAGAAAACTATAAAAAATTATATTTATTTTCTTATCCATTTTTTAATTATATAAATAATTAATTTTCCATTAATTTTCCTTTATATATGTTTTCAAAATTTGAGATAATATTTTTAAGGAAATATGAATTTATTTATCTATTCATTCGAGACCATTTTTAGTAAATATTTATATTTTATTCGAAAAAAAATCATGAAATTTTTTATTAATATTAAATGACTACTTAAAATTATTCTTACCAATTATTAAATTTCTATGAAAAACTTTAGTAGGATTATTCATTATATTTCTTAAACTATGAATATATTATTTTTAATAATGGTGTGAAAGAAATCTTTGTTTCAATAGATAGCGCAAAAATTAATTATCCCACCATCATCAAAAATAATGATTTTATTATAATATTCAAAATTTTCATATATCTTTTTAAAGATAATTTATTACTAAATGTTTTATAAATTTTAAATTTTAAATATGTAATTTGATAATAAAATGTTATTTTCCTAAAAAAATACTCCAATGGCCATTTTATAGAATTTTTCTTCCTCCAAAAAATCCAAGGAGGTTACTTATACTTAAATTAGTATATAATTTTAAGATACCATTTTTTTTATTTCGGTAGATGTTTTATGATTATTGTGATGAAATAATAATTAAATTCACCTTCCTTTTCTTGGTTTCAAATATGATGAAATGGAAAATGTTTTCATGATATTGAGGAATATATATGACTGTATTAAGATTATTTGATAGGTGGGTCTATTTTATCCCATCACTCCCTTGAAAAAATAATAATATTTAATGAGCATAAAGGGTCCAAAAGAGTTTATACTAGGCTCAAAATAGGTATTCAGTGGGGATTCCAAGAAAAAGAACTGATTAATGTCTTGCCGGGTAGCCTTGAAAAAAATATATATGATGATGTTTATTCTATAATGTATTCCAATATTTTATGACATGATCTTATTAAAATATTATGCTATTATGTCTTATAGGTCCTAATAGACAACAAAATACGGGGTGAATTGATATTTGATAAATAATTATATAAAAATAATTTAGAACATAAATACCTAATTTATAAAGTATTTATAGTTACCTATAACAGTAGTATAGCATAATTTAATCTTTGTTAAATAT
Source organism: Viscum album (assembly GCA_963277665.1). Lineage (NCBI taxonomy): Eukaryota > Viridiplantae > Streptophyta > Magnoliopsida > Santalales > Viscaceae > Viscum > Viscum album. The sequence continues at coordinate 1,874,446,936 of OY728159.1, forward strand.
TGTCCAACCTAGATCACTTGTAATTTAATATAATAATAATAAAACTTATTTTCATAAAATAATTTAATTAATAAATTAATTTATAAAAGAAAAATATTACAGTTAAATATCCAAAAATGATTTGGTGAAATAGTATTATAAAATAGAAAAAAAGACATTCTAAAAAATTATTAATGAAAAACAGATAAACAAACTTTGAGAAAAAACTAAGGGCTCTCTCTTGAACAGACACATAATCCCCTTCAATTACTAGTCACATTAAGAAATGAAATTTATTATAAAATAAATAGATCCCCAACATAGAGTATGTTTTATATATAACTATACTAGGACAGTTATGTGTAGTAATATAAATGTAAATCTATAAAATATAACATCGAGAACTCTCCACTACAGTGTAAGAGTTTGTTTTTAGAGATCAATAGAATAAAATAAAACACATCATGATATTTAAGAAAAGCATAACGTGAAAATAAATGAAGGAATGAATTTTTGATTTATCTTAGATTGATATGATTGTGTGGTTTTGGAGTCCAATACTTTTTCTTTCAAAGGGCTAAACTGAGTTGCCACATAAAATTCCTGGAAATAGAGTATCTTAAGGTGTCCTGAGTGAGTCCTTAGTGTCTTTTCAGAGAATTAATATGCTTCTATATTTATTTATGTTTATATCCTATTATCATCTCTCATTTTCCAATATTTTTAGTTATAATTAAAAAAATCATCCCAAATATTACAGCATAGATTTTTCGATGGAGACTGAAGTTCCTGATGTATCAATTATTAATCTGAAATTTATCCATTTTATATATAAAAATGATCTACTGATATATTTAGTCATGGTAGGTTGTCTTCACTTAGACACGGTTCCTTTATTCCATGGTAAAAAACTATGGTTGAGGGGAATGGAGACTATAAAACATTGTTTAGAACAAAAAATGGACACATTCACTTCATTTCCCCACAAAACTGGTATGTTTCTTCATCCTATAAGTACATTTATTCTAATGATAGGTATAGTTAAATTGTCATGGTATGTAAACTTATTCATATGGTCACTTTAATGACACATGTGGCCAATATATAAGAAAACTTTTTCTTACCTATACATGGTAATTAGATTCTTCATGTGTTAGTTTTTTTCTTCATGTGGTCAAATCATTAGTTCACATGATAGATTCTTTTCTTAATGTGGTTGGTTAAATACACATTTAGTGGTTTTACTATAATTGTGTAAACATGAACGTAAATAAATGTTCATTATAAGACCTAGAGAGAATTTGTGCATCATAGGTAGTTTTCTTATGCGACCATTATTACATGGTCAGCTAACCTTCATGGTTTTTAAAAAACATCAATGTGGTATGTATGAATGGTAAGATATATACATAGCCACTTATTTAATTTTGGGTGGAATTCTTTTATTAAAGATATTCATATCATTAATATTTACATAGATATAACAAAAATGGTGAAATATAGTCCTTTTCAATAATTTTAATCAAAATTTGAATATTAAACATCATGGATATAAGAAAAAAGGATATGATGCTTTCCATTATAATATTATGTAAATAAATATGATAAAGTCTCTTTGTTAGAGGTGAATGTAGGGTCACCAAGGACAATACTTTAGGAAACAGGTCGTATATGCTCAGGTGCTTGTCTAGGAGACAACTAAAAGGGATTTAGAGCTGATATGGTAGTGGAATGATATAAAGAAATAGTAATGGATATAGGATATAGAAAATATTCATTGTTAGTGTAATGGTAGGTTTCTATAAGTGTGGTAAAATTAGTCACTGATTTCCATTCATGCTTTAAATCCTGAAGAATGTCATCATTTCATTCCATTTAGGATTCCTTCACAGGTGTATGATCCTTGAGCATCCCAAAATGAAAGATAAAATCCAGGTTTAGTGGTGGAAAACTAAGATTAAATTTTTTTTTCATAACATAATTATAAACTATGATTTAGTGGAGACATGTCTTAGGTTAAAATAAATTGAATTTTTGATTGTTTGTCTACCTTAACTTGTTTGTATATAATATTTTATTACAGTTTTATGTTTTAAGATGTTTGTTTTTTCTAAAAAAACACCACATACCTTGTAATATATAACACATCAAACACAACCATTAACTATTCTCTAATAAAAATTATAAATATTTATTCAGTGATAGATGTTTGTAAAGGAGGAGTAATAGGAGGTGGAGTAGATTTTTATTCACGAAATATTTAACTTATGTAAAATTTTTTTAGATTCATTATCATATATGATAATTTTAAAAAAATAATAATTATATTAATCTAAATAATCAATTTCATTTGTCATTAAATCCATATTTAGATGATGTTTGGAATGAAGAAGTGAAATGACAAATAGAACATAATAAGAAATATCGACCCCCTCATTGGTTAAAAATAATTTTCAAAACTGATAAAATAAATTTAAATACACCAATATTGTCATAGATTATCTCATCCAAACAATAATTTGTGATATAATATATTAAAGGGACAAATAATGGTATAGAAGGAGATAAATCAAAATCCCAATTCCTACAACCTAACTAATTAACATTCTCCACTAATATAGCTCTTTCAAAATGATCTTGATCTCCATAAAAGTCCTATTAAATATCCTCAATTGAAGTTTCACCTTTCTGAACTTCCCCACTAGCCTTGGTGGGAGTAGTTTAAAAATATTCGTCTAAATTTTGGTCAATTGAGGTTGTCAATGTTGATATATTCAGTCTATTATGAGAAATAATATCTTCTATTAGAGATCCTTCTAAAAACCTATACAAAGAAGGGATAGTGGTTCCACCATGTTTAGTTATCATTACCCCATTAGCATCATTCATATTAAACCATGAATCTTCTAGGACAAACACAATAGGTCCTAGGGATTTCTCCCCCTTAGTAGATACATATAGTATAAATTGTAGATGAGTATCCCTTATTACATTAGATCGATCTATGTTGTTTTTATATTCTCTAAATTTATCGAGCTCATCAAAATTATTGTTCTAACCACTAAATGATAACTCCATATCAACCAAGTTTTATTATGACAACTCTTTCCCATCAGATTGAAATAGAACGGGTGAGTTAGTTCGTTAAAATGATTTAATTGGATAGTATCTATTAGAATACTTCTGGGATTCATTGTCTTCCCCATAATTATAAAAAACCTCATCATCATCATATTCTTCGTAATATTATTATTCTTAAACATTATCAACTTCCAAAAAATTTCACTTCTTCTACACCAACAGTTACATCATCTTCTAAATTATCAACATTTTCAATCCTTTCAAAACATGGATCTATTATATCCCAAAATCAAGTATTATATTTTACATGGATAAGTTTCTCATAAAAATTCTATATGCCATCTAAACACTATTTTTTCCAACTTTTATAGTTTACCATAATGTACAAAAAAATCACTGACATGGTCACAGATAATATATAGATGTTATCTTTTCATCCCCTTTAGGTACTGAAACCATATACTCCAATAATGATGGTATGAGTTTTGGGTTAAGTATATAAATAAGATATAGATTCGTCTTACATAACTCAAACATAATACTCATCACATACCTTTCCAACTTAATAATATTTTGAACATTTATTATAAATTGGAAGAACATATCTTGATGAATCAGAATATTAACATATACTTTTCAAGAACACATCAAAGGCTTTATGATCTTAGAGAACAAAATGAAAAAACTACATAATTATATATAGGTTTTTCTTCTTGGTTATCCATTCATAATCTTCTCAAATATAGGACATTGAAATTTTAACTCAGCTTGATATACATGACAAGAAATTTGGTAATATTTATATTCCCCATTATGTGGTTCATTTAAGTATTTATCCCATCACATCAATTAAAATTCAAAAACATTCCCATTTATCATTTTCATAACGATATCACTTTTCTAATAGGGCGAGATTGGAAAAATTCATAAAAAAACGTAACTATATTTTGATAAAAACCCTTATTATTCTTCATGAACTAGTCATCCCATCCTTGACATCGAATCGCATTAGAAACTTTATATTTTCATGATATAAGACATTGAGCATCAGTTTATTTATTTTTTACATAATAAATAATAATCTATAAGTGGTTTACATGGGTTTCCTATAGTTACCATGTTGTATTTCCTTTTTATTTATTTCTTAATAGAATGAGCTTTGATAATAGAAGGTTCATTGGCAATGCACCTCACCCTCAGTATTTTCATATTTCGATTTGAACTAGAAGATTGTTATTCACATGAGATATTTGAGATTTCAAGGTTAATATGGGAAAATGGTTCTCATAAGAGAGAGAGTAGATAGAATGTGAGGCTTCAAAAAAGGAAAGGTGATTTAGGATTGGGACATGTGTCAGTTCAAATTCTAATTAATATTTCAATATTCAATTATTTAGGTATAAAATAATAATATTTTTTAAAAAAATACCACTAAATAATAATATGTTTCATTTTAAAAAATAGTCATTTAGGTATACTAATGTTGTGGTCATGGTAGCTTAGATGGTATTTTAGATATACTAATCATAAAAGTAACATTCCACGGTAACTATATTATCCAAGTCACCAATTGGTCATGGTAGGTATACTAATGTGTGAGTTATGTTATAAGGATGGTATATGGAACATGTTATCGGTCATTCATGGTGGGTATACTAATCATTTCAAAAAATACTTACGGATTATTAATATAACTTGTGAATTAAACAACATGGTAACATTAAAAAATTGGTTAGGAAATATGTGTAAACCATTTAAAACAGTAATTTAAATAAATATAAAGGATAAAACTAAATTAAATTATTATAAATTGTATATAATACATATTTTATAACTTATATATTTTATTCTCCCTATATTTAATTGATTTGAAAATATATCATCAAGTTCATGTTCAGTAACCATGAAATCAAGTGTTATGTAACTATTTTTTAAAACAGTCACTCAAAAATAGATGTCTTATATCAATGTGTATTTTAATTAAATGTGAGACATGATTCTTAGATATATTAATTGAAATTATTTTATCACAATTTATTGGATGTTTCAGAATTGATATCTATATTTTAGTCATGTTTGTTTCATCAAAAAAAATCTATGAATAATAACTACTTGATTCTAGGTACTCATTATCCATAATAAATAATTCCACAATGATATACCTTTTACTACACCATTAAAATAGATACATTCCCAAAATATGACATTTTTACAAGGTTATTTTAATATATAACATAAATCTTGTAAAATATTCACTTGAAATATTTATTAAATAAAATTATGGTCCTCTAGAATAAAAAATTCTGATGTTGCCTATATGTTTGAGGTATATTATAATTATTTTAACTAAATATAAATGTATTTATGTTGGGTTTTATTTAAAATTGTAACACATGCACTCACTATAAATAATATGAGGTCAGATTGTAGTTATGTATTCAAAAATTCCAATAATACATCTATATGTTGTTTGATCAAATGGTTTTTTAATTCCATCATGATCCAATTTTCAACATGTACTCTTGATGGTTTTACAACATTTAGTACTATCAAAATAAAAAAAATTAAAATGTACTTACTTTAAATTCATTTATTTAATATTAATTCCTTCTTTATTTTAAAAAATTTGTAAACGAGTTAGTAATTTTATCTCACCCATGACCCTAATTTCAAAATAATATTTAATAACTTTTTAAATTTCAATTACATTGATGTTTTAGACAGTCTAAAAAAATATCATCAACATTAATTTATACTAAATAAATATATTTTAATATAATCTATTAATATATTAGTGTTTGTTATTCAATTATTAAATCCTTTTGAAATAAAAAATGACTTGATCCCACCATAATCAGATTTTTGATATTGTTTTCTACTACATAAATATTATTTTATTTTAAAAATATGATTTGGAATATGAGAGTATTAAAATGTTAATTTTTTATATAAAAAAGATTCATAATAATAAAAAAATTTAGGTATTCACTCTTGATACCTATTAGAATTAATTTAAAATCAAAATTTGATCCATAGGAATGGAAGATTCTGATGTATTAAATTCTAGTAACAGGTGAAAAGGTTTCTTCATAGTCGATACATTTATCTTGACTATACCCCTATGTAATAAATATATATTATTTCACATTATAGTTAATATATCATCTACATTTTTTTATAAAAAATCACTTAGTTTCAATGATCATGAAGTCCACTGGTCATTCTACAAATCCTTAATCTTTATTCCAATCAAATTGAATCAATTCTTCTCAAATTACTATTACCTAAAATTCATCATCTATTTCTTTATTGATGTTATAAGGTTCAATCTATGATAACATATCTTATTGTTCAATCTAATTTATAATATAATCAATAGTCATTATTATTCAATCTATATCTATATATATGAAATCTAAGGCAAGGTTTTTCGGAGTCCAAATAGCTATTTAAATAGCACTATTTAGAACTTTATTTTCTTCTACAAGTTTGGTTTCAAATAGTTCAATAGAACATGGTTATTTTTATACAGTGTGTTCAAAATATTTATCAATATCATTCATATTGATATCTAAATTTTAAATATCATACTCAATGTTCTCTAAAAGGGTTATAGATTAATGTTTATCTATTTCATTAAATTTTAGACATACAGATTATTCCACAATTTTGGCCCTATTAATAAATACCCAATATGATTTAATAAAATTTAAATAGCCATGAAATATTCTATCCTCGCTTTTGGATTAATATTTTTCATATTATTCCATTATATTTAGCGCAAATACCCTACTCCCAAACACCCTAATGCAATTATATTTTTGGTTTCTCCCTATTTATAACTCAAATAAGGTTTTCAATAAAATAAAACCAACTAGAAGTCTGTTAAAAATATAGAATGCTATATTACAATATATAACCAAAAATAAATAGCTAAAAAATATTCATTAAGTATGCATCATGAAATATCCAAAATTGTTTGGTTTCTTTTTTCAACTACACCCTTCAGTTCTATGGTCTTAGGATTAAAAAACATGAGACAATAACATTTTTTAGCATAATGAAAAGTTTCAGAATATTTTATAAAAAAATTATAACCAAGATAAATTATTATTTTTTAATGGAAATTCTAAGATGATTATCTAAAAAATTTATTATACTTATAAAAATAGAAAAAAGACTCTTTGTTTTTATAAATAAAAAACAAATCAAGTGTTTGTTGAATTATAATCAACTATGACATTAGCATAATGTTTTCCTATTATAATATAAAATATATAAGGTCTAAAAGTCAATGTTAAGTAACTAGGGTTTAAGAATTTGATATTTATTTGGTTGGATTAAAGGATACATTAAGATATTTTACATATTAAATGGGATTAAAGACGTTTTCTATCCGAAATTATAGTTTGGGATGAACATTGAAAAATCCTTTCAAAGATTTCATTTCAATTGATTATTGGTTATAGTGGCATAATATCATATCCAAAATCCAATAATCCTTTTGTAAATAACATTAATAATAAAAAAATTAGAATATAAAAAAACAAAGCAACATCATTAACATTATCATTACAGAATAAATTAAAAAACTAAAGCATGCTTGAAATAAAAAAATTTACAAGAATTATTTTCAAATTTAAAATAGTAAACCTTATTACATAGATATGATATTATTAGAACCATATATTTTAAACCATGTGAAAATAATACCTGATAAATTAAAATAGTAGTAGATATATTTATTTTACTAACTCTTATTACTTTTCCTTTTGAATTATAACCAAAAGGAACATATCCACCATCTACATTAATAAATCCTTTTGGATTTAGTAGTCCCCAATCATGCACTAGGAAGATCCACTATCCTGATTCCATAGGTTATTTCTAATTCTATTAAAGTAGGATTTCTATAATTTTTTTTTTGAAATAATATTGGTACCAATATTCTATTGGGACTAGAAATATTAGTGATAAAGACGTTAAGAATCCAATTTTTTATCCAATTATCTATAAAAAGAAATAAGAATTTTATAAATAAAACAAAAAATGGTTCATAAGAATAAAAAGTATTTCTATATTTTAATGAACTAGAACTATGACCCAAATTATTCTTACAAACTCTCTCTCTATTGTTTGGTAACAAATTCTGATAGTGTAGATAGGTGTGTTTTTTAACCATGAATTCTGGTAGAACTTTTCTTCCATTTGTGAATATTTTCATATCCTTCCTAAGAAAATAATTTTAGATCATTAATTAATATTTCCCCATTAATAATTGATCATTATTATCCATTTATACAATAAAATTATCCTTAAAATGAAATATTACAACATGTTGGTTTTTTATATTTTTATATTTACCGTTTAGTCTATTAAATAACAATTACAACACATTAAAATACCCAAATAAAGAATAATAAAATGTTATTTTATTATTTTTCCACTGTCAAATTGATATAAAAAATAAACATGAGATGTATGGAAAATATCTAATAATATATATGTTGTTTTAGGAAATAAATATTATCTCTACCATTTTTATATTCTAAACATGAGTCAAATTAACATGCACTACATTTAGTAGAAGTCCATGTTTTTCATAGAATTTTTATTAAAGTTTCTTTCATCCTCATAATTTTAATGATATTTTTGCTTGGTATAATCTATAATGTTGTGTCATTTTCCTTTTTCAATCATAGTATGTTATATCATTACTGTAATAATTTTTGACACTCTTTCCTTAAATTTTCTTTTCAATAACAGTTTCCTCTATAGTTGAATTTCATAAAGAACATCTTCTTCCTGTTAAAATATTTGAATAATCTAGATATGTTATCCATTTACTCATGACTTTATATAGATGATTCTTTATCACTCGAACTATCACATTTGATATTTTATTTTGGGTTTGAGTTAGAATTCATTAAGGCTGCTGACATCCTCTTTGGATCAACTTCGTCCTCTTTATTTACCTGTAATACCTAATCATGTATCATAATCATTTTAATAATATCCATACCAAATATTTGTTAATATACAAGATTCTAGGATAGAAACAGAGGTTCCACACTACCTAGAATATAGAAAACTTAGAGGGTGAATCACTTGATATTTGATACAACTGGTTTACGAAATTAATGCATCGTGTTCAAAATTTTAGTAAACCATAGATACATGTCAAAAATTTATTCATAGTTTTTTTTCTGAATGTTTCATATTTAATAATGTATATATTTAATTATATATTTTTAACAACAAATGTTCTTCAAAAATAAACCTAATGTATCCCAAATAACCAAATAAGAAAAACTAATATATACTCTGATAAATTCATATTCACTAATTAAAAATTTAATTCATTCACCATATTAATGTATCATTTATAATATTTCTTAGTGTAATATATTCATTCACCATCAGTAGCTTTGGGTTATTCATATATTCCAACAAAAATAGTTCAAATATCAATTCCCATGAACTCCATATGAATTTTTATTTAAATTTTCAATTGATAATTTTTAGTTCCATTAAAATAAGGAGATAGATTAGTGGTAGTTTATTTATGTTAATTAATATCTATAATGAAATAAATTTAGAATTTACAAAAAATTTATGATATTTTAATAAAACATTTTCACATTAAAATGTATTATGAAAAACTCTAATACAAAATGTTATTCCAAATGAAAAACACAAGAGGTGGGGGAATTGAGTTTCTAATAATTTTTTTTGTTAAAAAATATAACTGAACTCCTCCTATTTAAAAAATATTCCTAGTTTACTAAAACAGTAGAATAATTTAATTAGATCATTAGAAAGTCTTCCAAAATCATGATCATAGACCAGTTAAAATAATTTCTAAAATACCTTTACATTTGATACTAATTTACATAAAAAAATATATTATATAAATAATAATAATTTTAACTATTAAAATAATAGTTTATTATATTGTTTTAGAAAGAAGTTAGATATTATTTCAAAAAACATATAAAAACCAAATATATTAATGCACAACATAAATAAATAAGGGGTTTAGTATAAAACTAATATTAATCCCCCTACATAGAAATAAACTACCATCAATAATTTTATTATAAAATAATCTATTAAAATTATTTATGGGGGTTTATAGAAAAAAAATACAAATATAGTTCAGGCTATACAAAAAAATCTTCTCCAATTCTACATTGGATAAAAGGAGTTCAAGTCACACCCAGAATTTTGCACAATTTAATGTGGGAATACAAATGTATAATAATATAAGAGATTATTGATAACTCTATAATATAGTTTGGATAATGTGTTTAAAAAAAATAGTGTAAAATAAAAGAAGCCTGAATTTTAAACTAAAAAATGAAAGGGAAAAGAATTAAATAATGAAGATTCAATGTAGCTTAGTCTGATCAGCTTTAATTGCTCATGAGTCCTTGAAATTTATTTTTAATAGGTTCATCCAACTTTTCCTAGAACATTTAGGAAAAAAAAAGTTTCGTATTGTGTTCTATATGATTCCTCAATGGGTCACCAGTGCACACATATTCTTATGTATCTATTTGTGGGTATCACCCTCAATATTCACTCCATTTTACATGATTGGTTTTTCTAATAAAAAATTTATCTAAAATATTATATTGTAGATCATTCATTGAAGAATTAAATTAACCGATGATTCAAATAATAATCCAAAAATAATTCCTTCATCATTTAAAAATGCTCCACTACTCATGTTAGACAAGGTAGGTAGTCTTCACATAGGCATAGTAACTTTGTTCCATGGTTTCTAGGCATGTTCAATTGGCATGGAAACTATTAATGGTTGGTTGGAAAATAAATTAGGCACAATCACTTCATTCTATAATGAGGTAGGTACTATTAATCGTGAAGTAAGTACATTTATAGAATTTATGCTTGGAAGGTAGTTTTCTCATGTGTTCAGTACTATAGATTTTTTTACCTTCATAGTTAATAGAATTTTTTCATGTTGTAGGTATTCATGTTAAATTCAAGACTTATACATTTTTAATGTTGTTAAGAAAAACAATTTAACAACATTAAACATAAAATTAATTAACTAAGTTTTAAACATGATTTTTTATCATTAAAATAAAGTGGTTTATTTCTAATCCAACATGTCTCAGGTTATTTGATTCTTTAATGAATATTTTCTTCTAATTTTCCAATATTAATGTCATGACTCGCGATTATGATCAATGAACTTATATGTATTATTTTATAATGATAAGCTCATATTATTATACCCTTATTCTCATGTTATAATTTAAAATGAAAATTCGTTGATATCCCCATTCTGTAACCTTACTAAGAATATGAGGCCACTCTTATCACATTTAATTTTGTCCTAGTAATAAAGAATGGTTTTAAGTATGTTTTGTTTAACAATGATTCTATATTTGATGGAAATAGTGGTAGATAAATTAGATCATTAATGTACTCATTTTGTATGCATCTATGTTCTTATAGACAATAAATCATCTTGGTTTTAGGAAGAATCATAATGATATTTAATGAATAATCATCTATTAAGATGTAATATTTATGTATAAAATGTGTGGGTTTCCACAGTTTGTATCAGAAAAATATTTAGTTATTTTTGGAAACTATAATGATGAAGCTTTAGTATGAACCCTCAAGAAAATATTTTGTATAATAGAACATTCTATGTTATAGTGACGAAAAGTGTGGGTTTTCTACCAAATTCATACCTGTCTAGATACTATAAAGTGGTTATATCTATGGAATAGATTCACATAGGGTTAAAAAAATTAAATTTGTAGTATATATATTAAATATATCATTATAGTTCTATGATGATTCAGAAGAGGACTGCACACCTAGATAGAAACTCTCATGGTATATGTTTTTGTTAATTAAAATTTTCTATATTAACCATTCTAAAGTATGTGAATAGATAATGACTATATATAACATTGTATAAACATAATTTTCCATTGATTTTAAGGAATGTGTCATGATTTAGACATCATATGAATGATTTTCATGATTATATCATTACATAGTATGATTATTGTTTCTCCAACTATGTTTTTTTGGTTTCAATCAATAGTCAGAACAAGAAGGGAGTGTATTTACACCAAATGTAATAGACAATGATTTAATTTAACTCAAAAAAATTTAATTATGCGGGTAATAAAATGAAAAATATCATTGTTATTCTTGTATAAATTTCTCAATACATGAATCATGTTGAGCTTCCAAATGATAAAGTAATGGTACAACAATCTATTAAGTCCTTAATTAGGTAATACCCACCTTATTTTAGTGATTCCATTGATCCAGTAAATTATGAAAAATGGATATATACCTTTGAAAATATATTATAAATTACCTAGTTCAAAAAATATGAAAATTTTGTTCTAGATATTTATTATTTAGAATTCAATGTAGATAAATGGTAGAATCTTCTCTAGAATATTAAAAAAATATAAATAAACTGACAATGTGGAGTGGGTCGAGTTTTGAATGTAATTTTTCAATTAGTAAACTCTTCTTATTATTTATAAGAAAAGAATTTATGAATTACTTGATCTAACATAAAAGGATAAAAATTCAATTAGTACCAATTTGGATAATTTTAAAAGAATTGTGAGTTACGCTTTTGTTATTATCATCTATGCTGAAAGAGAAAATTATTAATTCATCATTTGTATAAAACTATGAATTTGAAATTATTATGATATAATGAAATTATATATATTTTGATTTGAACTATTGATATGCATGTTGTCTATATATTGAGATAAAATTTATGTACCAAAATCTTGGGTTCGATAAGAAATAAATTTTGAAATTCAATGGAAATTATAAAATTAAAATCCATAGGGGAATAAAATAATTATTCTTTTATGGAAGGTGTCTAAAAACAAATGTGGAGGAAATTTTATTAAGGGTACTGGTAAATCAATTTATTGTGGAAAGGAAGGATATCATGAAATAAAATATTCAAGTGATGGTAAGAAAATAGTTACTGATTCAAGTGGAGATAATTATCTATAGAATAGACCATACATATTATAGGGTTTCAAATAAAATCTTTACTTGAATTTTGTTATCTAGTTCTTAAATCTAAGGGTTACTGTTGATGAATGATATCAACAACCATTTAATCCTAGATACAAAGGTAAATTTCATGGGATAACTATTTTTTATGTGGGTTATTAGAATAATGTTTTGAAATATATAGTTTCCATAATTCTAGAATTGTTAATATATTATTGGATTGTAGGTCTACCCACTATTCTATATCTGATGAATTATCTAAGGGTATAACATTTTTCACCTTGATGATTAGATGTCTAATATATAGAGAGTGTTATTTTTGGTATTTTTATCACATATTAAGTTTAGTATTATTAAAAAAATTAATGTTTCGGGAATTTTGTATCTTTTATATATGATTATTCTCTCAATTGTTTATTTTTATCTTAATTTTGTAATAGATTATAATTATTTATATAAATCCCATATCTATTTCTGTGTTAGATAAGTAAAATTTGATATCTCAATCTAACCTATTATTTTTCTCCATTAAATGGAAAAAAGATGAACTTATAATGGAATTTAAAACATTTTATTATTCATGATACAGTTTTAATGGGTTCATTATCTTAAAAAATTGGGGAGAAACATAACATTGAATATATGACTATTATATAGGATTTTGGTGGTTTATTTCCAAAATATTTACCTTTTTTCATCTAGACCATGATGTTTAGTTTTCAATAGTACTCATTCTTAGTGCTACATGGATATAAAACACTTCGTATAGAATCTCCCCGGTTGATTTGTAATAATTGAAGAAAAAAATCCAGGTGATTCGTGATAAAAGATATATTCAGCCATGTGTGTCTCCCATGGGTGCACCCATTCATTATCTAAAGAAAAATATAAATAACTGAGTAGTTGTTTCTATAATTAGTTACTAAATATGATAATGACAAAAAATAAGTATCATCTACCGTATATTGGGGAATGTTTTGATCAATTATGGAAAAATAGATATTTTTCCCAAATTTGACTCTAATTGGAATAACATTCATTAAGGGTCAAAAGTGTATCCCTACCCAAGAAAACCTTCAGTATGTTGTTTGAACACCATGATTTTATATTTAGGCCATTCTTTCTAACTACTATCCGACTATCTCCATGGATGAAATTACTATAGATAATATTGATTTACATGATCACTTTTTAGTAGTCAGTATAGATGATATTCTTATATATTACAAGATCAATAGTGTTCTTTAAGATCATATGGGGACATTACTGGATACCCTATTAAAGGATAAAACATATTCAAAATTTAAAAAGTCTGAATTTTTTCTATCAAAATTTTCAATGTTTTTTCATATAATCTCAAATGTTGCTATATAAGTGGATCCATAAAAATGGAAGTAACTAAATATTGTCCCAGATCCACCAATGTGACTGAGATTTTTAGTTTTTTTGGATTGGATGGATATTATCTACACATATTGATGGATTTATCAAGGCTATTTAATCTACTCACCATGTTAATATAAAAGGCAGTCAATTTCATTTAGTCTGATAAATGAGAAAAAAATCCAATAATCATAAGAAAACATTGTTTTTTTGGCCACTTCTCATGGTACAATAAAGTGCGGAAGTGTTTCTTCTTTATTGTAATATATAAAAGAGGTTAATTTTATATTTTTTTTACATAGAACAATATAGTAATAGCTTATACCTTATTCAAATTTAATGTTCATGAAAAACATTACTATGCATATGACATAAATTTATCAAAATTAGTATTTTCATAAAATTCATGGGGTAATTATATTTATAGGTAAATATATGATATATATATTGATAAAAATATATTAATATATATGTTCAATTAGAATGAGTTTAATATTAAGCAGTGATGATTTTTATAGTTGATTACAGATTATTAATTAATAGAAAATTACAAACCTAGGAAAGTGAACAAGGAGACAAATTTTTTTATTAAAAGTCTCATGATAGATTATATATGATAATGACCACAAATGATACAATATGTATATATATGGATTTTTAAATTATAGACCCTGAAATATTGACAAAAGTGGAGAAATATTATCTTTCTCAACTGATTCTTCATCCATCTATCAAAGTGATGTTTAAAGAGGTGTTGGAGGAAGTTGTGAAATAGTAAAAGAATGTGAAAAATATACCTGAGTTCAACCATGATTATAGTTATATGATAAAATTCATAAAGTGAGTTTGTTTATTGTTAATATAAAACATGAATAACGGTTTATTTAAATAATATCATAGATAATCAATCTCTATTCATCCATAATGTTTGAATATGTATAGATATCTGAAAGAGTTATTATAGTTAGATGGTAACATCTCAGTTCTGGGAGCCACCCAGAGGTTCCCTATACCACGTTGTTCACATGTCCTCAAGTGCATTTCCCCAAATTCTAGAGGCTACCGACTAGTAGCGAGACCCTTTGTTGTGATAGTGGGGAAACTATTCCCTCATTGACAGAGTAACATAGCATTAGTAAAATAGATAGCAAAAGAGGAATCATTAAAACATGAAATAGGTAAACCACGGAAGTAATAAACAACTAGATAACACATACATATATATATGTCATGCATGATACATATGTCTAGGAAAGAAACCAAACATGTCACAATAACGGAATAGAATACTAAACTAATGTACAAAAAAATAGATAAAATGCTCCACAGTATCGCAATCCTCAGCTCGGTCCCATGATCCCCATCTCCACGGTAATCATGTACTTTAAGTAGAAGGGCACTTTCCCTTATCTAATCCTGCAGCTATATATCCTATTTGGGCCCAAAATCATGACCCAAACCAGGTGTGAGATGAATCTCAGTAGAAAACCATCCAATGATATGTGCCTAACTGTGAGCGAATATATATAGCAGGCATTTAACAAAATGAAGCATCAAATAAGAAATAACACAAAGTAAAAACCCTAAAAATTCAATTTCAATCATTTTCATATACTAATTAATAAACTAATCAAAAATAGGTATCCCTATGGGATGTACTCACTACCGAACCCATTTGGTTCAATGAGACAAACAAATGAAACCCCTTGGAAGGTAAAACGGTATAACTGCTCTAGTTCAGCTTTAGCACTGACTCTCTGAGGAAGTAATCACTGTCAATTCCCATGTGGTCTCGTATTAGTAACTAATAGGCACTCTGAGGAAGCAATCGAAGTCCAATTCCCCTTGTGGCCTAAATATAGGAACTACAGACACTATGAGAGAGAAATTCCTTCCATCCCCCATATGTTGTCATGACTTAAAAGTAAATATACACTTTGGAAAATCCCACAACATCAATTCATCCTATGGTCTACTACACCAGGTTCCCATAGCCCTGTGTAAGTCAATCATGCAAAAAATGAATAAATGGTAACCAAAGTAAACAACGAGAACTAATTGGATAAACAATATATAGCATATAATTGAATTTCAGATAATAATTAGTCCATCCTAGCAATACTAGGCATGGAAGGTAAATTTCCAAATAAGAAAAGCGAGAACAAACGGTCAAAATCAATCCAACATGGGAAAAACATACATTGTGAGAGAAATAACCCTATTTACAATCACCAAAAATCTACTGAAGCACACAAGTCATAGAAAGAAAATAATAGGGCTAAAATCGTGAACACGCAACATCCTAAACAAGGGAATTCGGTAATTTTGCTAATAAAAATTAAAAGACTATTACGGAAAGGCAGATAACACCAACCTCGGCATCATGAGATTGATATATGTGAAACTCGGGCATTGAATTGACCTATAATTCCATATATCTACCAAAACACATAATACATTTAACTAAGGATATCTCATGAGAGAATAGAAATCAGAATATGATTTTATAGAAGAAGAAATAACTCACTGGGGAGAATCCAATGCAATCGACGATGGTCTATTCGGAGAACTGATGGAAAGTCGGTGGCTCAGTGAATATATGCGTCCATAAAGATGCTCTCGGATGAGATGGATGATGAAGTAGTGTGTTCTGTCAAATAGAAATGACCCCGATACATTTAATGAAAGAGAGGACACATAATGTATTTAATAATTACATGGCATGTACATTCCTTTTTCGGCCTCTATTTTATGTGGTATTCAGGTCACCACACACAGCCATGTGCATGGACATTACATGACCATCACATGGTCACCAGCGGGAACTGAGTACATGATGTGTAATTAAAAATACAAGGCATGTACTCTCAAAATATCCAGAAATTACTCTTTTTCTCAAAAACAACCATAAAATAAAATCATACTTAAAAAGAAGATCTGGGTTCTTACAAACTTTCCCCCTTTATGAAATTTATCCTCAAATTTCCCTAGCAAGGTGGTGTAGAAAAAGAATCTTTGAAAGGCCCCAGCCACTACTATCGTACATTATCCTCCCTCCCCCATGTATCGTCATGTAATCACCCATGATTTCAAAGCACATGGACCAGAAGAATTGTCCAACCACAATAAACCTTGGCACATCGATCAACAATCTGGATAGGACGCTCCTCGATAGAGGCGTCCACCTCGTGCTCATCCATCTCGGTTTGGAAAAACATGAGACGTGTCTAAGAAGTATGGTCGAGGATGAGAAATTATAGAGACCCAAAGCCTAACGTACATGGAAATTACATTACAATTGCGGAATACTTAATACATGAAAAAAACAGACACCCAAAGACCGTATTAGTTTAGTGTCTTTGGAAACGTGGAACGTAATATTCTAATCATGGTGAAAGATCTTCAAAATATCCCATAAAGATCTTCCCATTTTTGGTTTTCTTACCTAAAAGAATTCATTATATCCTGGGGAAACGAAAACATAAAAAGGGTGAGCTCAAATGCTCAGTAAGGGTAAACATAGAGAACATAAAACAATCCATAAACATTTGAATGCAAAAACTTGAACATAAAATCTAAACATCAAAATCTTGAGCAAAGACATAAATCATGGATGTATGTAAGGAATATATCACAAAGGAACAAAAATCATGATAAAATAGCATGGTAATAGAACATGTGAATGTGGAAACCATTAAGCACATGATATGATTTCCATAGTAGCTAAGACATTGCTTCCAAGACCATCTTAGTGGACAAAGTCCCTTTTTGAATCGAGTTCACTCCTCGTTCTAGTCCTGTATTACTGATCAGATTAACTTACTATTCCAGCCATATCTATCTCATGAGATATCAATCTTTACCCAATGCATTGGAGAGAGATATAGGTCTCACACAACTAATAATGAAATCATTCTTACTTGTGCCACAAAATAAGCCTTAAACATTTATCATATCCCAAAGAATAAAATGGGTTTCATAAACATCATCCCATCATCACATAATCCATATAAAACAAATGGATATTTCATCAAAAGAAAAGTGAATCCATGTAAATCATAGAGACATTATACATGAAACATACACATATGAATTAATGTCATCTTAGATGGAAAATGGTTTTGATAAAACACTTGAAATGAATTCTTGAGGAAAATATCCTTTCTTCTTCAAAATCATTTTCTTTTCACAAAATTCAATGAAATTTTAAAAGAAAAGTATTTTTTTGAAAATAGTCAAAAAATCTTGTAGAGTAATCTTCTTGAAAATGAGATGTTATGAAACTGTAAAAATCCATTAACTCTATATAAGTTAAAAATAACATTCTTCTCGTACTTTTTTCGGAAAAGTCAAAAAGTACCTCATATGGTAAACAAAAGAAAGATTTCATCCATACGATGTGGTAAAAGTAAAAATAAGGGTAATAATTACTTTAAACATTAATGGGAAAAATTTAAACATTTTATGAAATCATTTTGAGAACATATGGACATGGATAATAAACATAACCCCAGTAAATACTTACGAATAAACAATCTCGGTCAGGAATGAGATTGGAAAAATTATCCTTTACCTTTGATCTGATATGCTTCGTACATATCTGAACCTCCTGTATATTGAGTTCAATAATTTAATTTACTTATTAAAGAATCATATTCCTTGTTATGATATCATATATGGTTCACTTATGACTTTATATTACCCGTTCTTTTGTAAGTTCCATGTTAAAGTAGTGTTTTGGGTAAATTCGTTTTATTTATCGTACGTGTTTGGACTTGTTGTTCTTGATATTATTAATTATATCCAGATTTACATAATTCCATAATGTAAAACATGATTTATATATAATATATATTCATAATATTCATATATATATGATAGATCGCTAACTGGAATGAAATACTTCGTTAATGGAGATGGTTGGTCATACGTACGCATGAATGTTGTTTTCGTTTCCTTATTGAATTGAATAGAATTAAGTAGATGAAATACATATATATATATACATAAATCCAGTATCATTATTTTTTCATATATTTCATGATTACTTATTATATATACTTTATAATCATTCATGAATGGTTAACATGGAGAATGAATCGCATCGCGTCGTGGAGACGGTAGTCCGTACGTACGCACGAGCGATGATATCATTCCCATGAACGTGGAATTGTATTTATGTGTATGTATAATATTTCAGAGTCAATATCACATTAAAATAATAATATATAGTTATTTATTTACCCAATTATACCCATTCAAGTAAGGTGGTGGTTGAAAATAGATTACACCATGGCGTGGAGACGGTATTCCGTACATACACAAGCGTAGTGATTTCATTTTCCGTAGGATCGATAGAAGGTGAAATAGGGTTATTTCATAATTATCATAACACATCAGTATATAAATAATACAGATGTTATTACTTTATAATTATACAACTAAAGAAGAAGAAGTATAAGATGAATGAAACTTGATAGAATCGGAAGAAGAGATTACCTCTTTTTCGACGCAGCTCCTTTATGATTTCTCTTAAAGAAGTAGAGTTTGTCTTTTAAGAAGACCAGAATCGCCAGAATGATTCTAGGTAAGTGGATACGAGAAATGGGCAGGGGTTGGCCGAGCTTCAAGGCTCAAACGGGTTGGAAGTTAAGTGGGATGGGGTGCCCTTTTTATAAGGGAGGAGAGGGGAACCTAGGGAAAACTTAAATTATTATTTTATAATAAAGTCATATTCGGTTTTTAATAGCTCAAATTTGATTTATTTCGATGATAAGGTGTGTATGGGTCGAAATAATCTCCACTAATAGGTTTTAGATAGGTTTACGTTACTATTGTATCCTTATCATTTAGATTTAACTCTAAGTTAAATAATTTAACTTTTACTGTGTCTGTTTGTTTTCTTAATCTATATGGTTAATAACCTTCCTATAACAAGCCAAAATGACCCCAAATCGTTCATTATTAAAATATATATCCTTATATAAGTCATTTGGCAGAAATTTAAATTTTTATCAATAAAATAACAATTAATAATATAATATTTGTTTTAGAAACAAATTTATGACAATTTTGACACTATTTGGTACATGATTTTTCTGAAAATCATTACAGAATGATTACTTCGAAAAAAGTTAATTACATAAATACTATCATGTCATATTAACCTAGAAAATTATTGAAATTCATAAAACATCTAAAATTATATTTATTTGGGTATTTATAACATCAATTATTATAATATTTGTTTAATAAGGTAACTACTATATCATCATTATGTCGTAAATAAATTAAATTATTTAATTTATAAAAATTATAAATAATATACCATTATGTAGGAAATACTTCTGTCTTTATAATGAAAATTTATAGTTGAATTTATCTTATGTATAACCCTATAATAAAAATTTTTTAGTTATTAAACTTTGATTTTAACTATTTTAATTCTTCTTTAAATAAAATAATAATAAATTTCTTAATCTAATCTAAGTGGACCTAAATGAAAATATATTATTTCTAAAAATTTTTTTGGTCTAATTAAACTTATCCAATAGAATTCGGACATGTGTTAGGCTAATAATAATATCATTTTTACCCTTAATTATCCTAATTACTTTTAACAGTGGTAAATAAAAGTAAAAAGTTACTAGCCACCAAGTATTATTTTTATCTTATTGAACCACATTTTACTCTGTGATATTAACCGTGTCTCTAGGATTTTCGAAATTCCACTCAGAGAAGTAGTAAAATTAAGTTTTATATAAAATTTCAAACTCTCCTTGGAGGTGGGTAACAGACGGTAAAAAGTTCAATAAAATTTTAATATATCTAAATTTATTATAAAATGGCCCAAATGAATTATATTGAACGTATACAGGTATTAGGTATCAGTTTTGACCTTAAATAAATTTAATTAAATAAATAATTATTTAAATAAAAGATCATTTTTTAAATAGTAACCAGTGTTTTCACTATTCATCAAAAATTGAAAGTTTTCAGAAAAATAACAAAAAATCACCGTATGATAATTTCGATATTCCAAATACAAAAATGAAGTCCATTTTGAAAGATAAAATTTAAAAAATTTCAAAAAGTGAGTATTACTATTCATACCGGCTAGTTCATAATAATATTATAATAATATTTTGTTTAGCGAAACTTGGTATTGCGTATAAGACACGCTATCATGGAAGGTAGCGGTTCTGTGAAATGAAATCCAAGTTAGGGTTGTGTGTAGTGAAAGATTCATTTAATGTTGCGTATAATAGAATACAAACATATTTAATTTGTAAATTTAATATATATATATACACTCAATGTTGCGTAGAATAACTTCTATCAATCAAACTTGAAATTGTGTGAAACACGATCCAAGATTAGTGTTGTGTATACTGCAAGCTAATACGGTGTTGTGTATAGAAAATGCTAATTTTGGTTTTGTGTACAACACAAGACATCAATGAAATTAAAAAATAATAATTCTCATAAAATTCGGGTTGTTACATTCTACCCCCCTTAAAATGAATTTCACCCTCAAAATTCTTCGGGGTTTTAAATCATTTACTACTTGAAATTTTCTTTCATAGAAACCCACATCATAAAATGGAATACTAAACCTTAATTTTAAAAACTATTGTATGAAACGTAACAATTACCCAAATTAACTTATCCCTGGGTTTCCACATAGGAGAACATAGGTGAAAATATGGATATGGAAGAGAAATCTAACCGTCATGTTCTGATGGAGAGTGGTAGAGAACATGGCTATGAAAAATCCAACAATCACCAAGCCATAAATTTGTGACGAGCTAAGGAAACATCTTATTCATCAGATATAAGGGCACTAGGACAACATTTTTTATTTCAATATCATTTCCCTAAAGTTGAAGAATTGTTGAATTAAAATAAATACGTACTTTATTTTTGGTATAATCATACTGTTGTTTGTGCCTTGAACAATTTCCACATCATCTCTTAAAGAAATGAAGTTGAATTTGTCTTCTGTGAAGTGTTTGCAGATCATGTGATAGAATGAAGGGTCATTCCATTGTTCTCAAACCAAAGGATAGAAAAAGTTATTCAATATACATAAGTCCATATATGGAGATATTAAATGTATATGGCTCCAAGAATGGACTTATACTTCATATATAAAACCTTTTAATAATAAAAATAGTTTCTACAAACCAGGGACTTCCTATAGGCCATTGGTAGGCAATAAAGGCATGGTACACTTCGGTTGTGGGTTCGATTCCCGCAACATTGTCCGACGCAACGGGTTGTCACTCGTCCTGTATGTTGTCCTTTTTATAAAACAATACTATTATAACAAAGAGATCTAGCCTTAAAAAATACTATCTGATGTCCGACATAATCCATTCCAGTCTTTAGACTTATCCAAAATACATCTGTCCAATATCATAATATAATGAAAAATATTACTAGAAATTTCATTAACCAAGCATGTGAATACCATCATTTATCCCCATATATCATAAGATATGTCTTGTTGGTCACATTCAAAACATTTTATGGCCTCAATCATGTATTCTCTTGAAAAATTAATACCCATTGAACCGTAGTGAAAACATGAATGTCGTTAAAAGTTAACACCTTCCACATACCAAAATCGCAAAAATTATATATACTCAAACCCTGATATCACTTAGTCCTTATATCAATCATGAGATCATGAATACTATCATACATATTATTTTCTCCTTATCCACTCATTATGCGAATATCATCTTATTTCCAAAAATATTTGAATTACCTTTCTTGGTTATCAGTACCATTCAACATATACTTTATAATACATTAATAATAACAATAATTTAACAATCCTTAGATGATTCTTTATTCCATCGTACCATACATTATTCTTGCTAAACATTCAATAATTCCACTAACTTCTTAAACCACCGACTGAGCTTCATCATTTCATTAATATCATATTTCATTTGTAGTCCCATCATCATCATCCACATAAATACTACTCATATAACCATGTTGATTCTCTTCATGAGATTTTCCCTTAGGGAATTGTTTTTCATAATGCACATACATTCCACATATAAAACATCTAATCAGTGTTGATGTCATAGCAATACCATTATCCTTATCCATGGTGTTAACTGAACTTTTTCCTTTGCACTTATTGGCTTTGTGACAATCTTTTCCACAACCAAAACTTCTTCCAGTTCCTTTGAAACAATCTCCCTGATGCCTCTTTCCACATGATTTACATGAGAGAAATTGAACTTTCTTTCCTCTAAGATCATCATGAAACTCCATATTTCTCTTAATAGCTGAGTCAAGAAACATACCAAATTTGAGATTATTGATCATATGTTGAGATTGCTGATTAGGCATAATATCGATGTTTGAACTTCCAAATCCCGTCACATTTGGGTTCTCATGAAGAATATCATTCCATTGTCCTTCATATCATCCATTATCGTGAAGCTTCCTGTTTCCATCCATTTTCTAAAATCCAAAATGAATAGCGTGAGAGGAAAAAATCATGCATGGAAAACAGCATAATAAAGGTGGATTACCTTCAATATATAACATCTTAGGTTTAATTCTAATATCGTTATCATAATTCTAGGAGCATATCCTATATGTATTCTTATACTTAGAGACATCCCTAGACATACCTTAGAGATATCTCTAGGGATTTCATTAAATTTTTTGCATCCTAGTTTCCAAAGGTTAACTAAATCTTTGCTCTGATACCAACTATAGAAACCCAAAGCCTGACGTACGTGGACATTACATTACTTTTTCAGAATACATAATACATGATAAAAACTGACGCCCAAATACCATATTAGATTAGTGTCTTTGGAAACTTGGAACGTTATCTTCTAATCCTGCTGAATGATTTTCAACAACTCCCATAAAGATATTCCCCTTTTTGGTTTTCTTACTTAAAACCATTCATTATATCCTGGGAAAAAGAAAACATAAAAAGGGTGAGATCAAATGCCTAGTAAGGGTAAACCTAGAGAACATAAAACAATCCATAAACATTTGAATGCAAATACTTGAACATAAAATATAAACATAAAAATCCTGAGCAAAGACATAAATCTTCGAAGAATGTAAGGTATATTTCATAAAGGAACATCAATCCTAATAAAATAGCATTGTAAAAAAATATGTGATTGTGGAAACCATTATGCACATGATATGATTTCCATAGTAGCTGAGGTATTGCTGCCAAGACCATCATTGTAGACAAAGTCCCTTTCTGAATCAAGTTCACTCCCCGTTCCAGTCCTGTATTACAGAACCAGATTAACTTACCATTCCAGCCATGTATATCTCATGAGATATAAATCTTTACCCAATTCATTGGAGTTATATATAGGTCCCACCAATTTCATAATGAAATCATTCTTACTTGTGCCAAAAAATTAACCTTAAACATTCATCATAACCCATAGAATAAAATGGGTTTCATAAACGTCATCCCATCATCACATAATCCATATAAAACAAATAGATATTTCATAATAAGGAAATTGAAACCATTTAAATCATAGAGACATTATACTTGAGACATACACATATGAATTAATTTTTTCATAGACGGAAAATGGTTTTGATAAAACACTTGAAATGAATTCTAGAGGAAAATATCCTTTCTTCTTCAAAATCATTTTCTTTTCACAAAATTCCATTCAATTTTAAAAGAAATGTATTTTGTTGAAAATAGTAATAAAATCATGTAGAGTAAGCTTCATGAAAATGAGGCGTTATGAAACCGTAAATATCCATTCACTCCGTATAAGTTAAAAATAACATTCTTCTCGTACTTTTGTTAGAAAAGTCAAAAAGTACCTCGTATAGTGAACAAAAGAAAGATTCCTTCCATACGATGTGGTAAAAGTAAAAAATAAGGGTAACAATGACTTTAAACAGACATGTAAGAAACGTAATCATTTTATGAAAACATTTTGAGAACATATGGACATGGATGATAAACATAACCCCAGTAAATACTTACGAATAAACAATCTCGGACAGGAATGAGATTGAAAAAATTATCCCTTACCTTAGGTCCGATATGCGTCATATGTATCCGAACCTAATGTATAATGAGTAAAATAATGTTGTTTACTTATTAAAGAATCATGTTCATTGTAATGATATCATAAATGGTTCACATATTACTTTATATTACCCGTTCTTTTGTAAGTTCCATGTTAAAGCAGCGTTTTGGGTAAAATCGTTTTATTTATCCTATGTGTTTGGAGTTATTTTTCTTGATATTATTACTTATATCCTGATTTACATAATTCCAGAATGTAAAACATGATTTATATATAATATATATTCATCATATACATATATATATATATGATAGATCGATAAAAGGAATGAAATACACTGTTCATGGAGACGGTAGGCCATACGTACGCATGAACGCTGTTTTTGATTTCCTTATTGAATTGAATGGAATTAAGTAGATGAAATACATATATATATACACATAAACCCAGTATCATTATTAAATCATATATTTCCTGATTACTAATTATATATACATTATAATCACTCATGAATGGTTAACATGGAGAATGAATCTCATCGCGTCGTGGAGAGGGTAGTCTGTACGTATGCATGAGCGATGATATCATTCCCTTGATAATGGAATTGTATTTTAGTTTATGTGTAATATTTAAGAATCAATATAATTTTACAATAATAATATATAGTTATTTATTTATACCATTATACCCATCAAAGTAAGGTGGTGGTCAAAAACATATTACACCATGGGGTGGAGACAGTATTCTGTAAGTATGCAGGCGCGGTGATTTTGTTTTCCGTGGGATGGATAGAAGGTGAAATAGAGTTTTTTCATATTTATATTAACATATCAGTATATAAGTAATAATGATGTTATTACATTATAATGAGAGAACAAGATAATAAAAAGTATATGAAGAAAGAAACTTGAGAGAATTAGAAGAAGAGTTTACCTCTTCTTCGACGCACCTCCTTTAAGCCTTCTATTAAGGAAGTAGATTTGGTATTTTGAGAAGACAAGAACCTCTAGAATGTTTCTATGGAAGTGGAGAAGATAAATGGGCATGGGTTGGCCAAGCTTCATTGCTCAAAAGGGATGGATGTGAAGAGGGAAGCGGTGCCCTTTTTATAATGGAGGAGAGGGGCACCTTAGGAAAACTTAAATTAATATTTTATAATAAAGTAATATCCACTTTATAATAGCTCCAAATTGATTTATTTCGATTCTAAGGTGTGGATGGGTCAAAATAATCTCAACCAATAGGTTTTAGACAAGTTTAGGTGACTATTTATAATTATCATTTATATTTAACTCTAAGTTAAATAATTTGTCTTTTTTCGTGTATGTTTGTTTTCTTCCGCTATATGGTTAATAAACATACTATAACAAGCCAAAAGAACCCCAAGTGGTTCATTATTAATATATATATCTTTATATAAGTCATTTTCTCCATCCTTATATTTTTAGGAATAAAATTACAATTAATAATATAATAGTTTTGTTAAAAACTATTTTATGTCAATTTTGACACTATTTGGTACATGATTTTTGTGAAACTAACAACAGCATGATTAGTTCTGAAAAAGTTAATTAAATCAATAATAACATGTTATATTAACCTATAAAATAATTTTAATTCATTAAAAGTCTAAAATTATATTTATTTGGATATTTATAACATCAATTATGTTAATATTTCCTTAACAAGGTAATTACTGCATCATCATTGTGTCATAAATAAATTTAATTATTTAATTTCTAAAAATTATAAATAAAATACCATTATATAGGATCTATCATTATCTTTCTGATGAATATTTATAGGTCAATTTATTATATGTATATCCCTATATTAAAAAAGTTTTAGTTTTTAAACTTTGATTTTAACTATTTTAATTCATATTTGAATAAAATAATAATAAATGTCCTAATCTAATACATGTGGACCAAAATGATAATATTTTATTTATAAGGTTGTTTTTGGTCGAATTAAACTTATCCAATAGAATTAGGACATGTGGTAGGGTAATAATAATATCATTTTTACCCTTAATTACCCTATTATCTTTTAACAAAAGTAAATAAAAATAAAAAGTTACTATACACCAAAAATTATTTTTATCTTATTGAAACACATTTTACTCCTTGATATTAACTGTGTCTCTCGGATTTTCGAAATTCCACTCATAGAAGTGATAAAATTATGTTTTATGTAAATTTTCAAACACTCCTAGGAGGTGGGTAAAAGACGGTGAAAAGTTCAATAAAATTTTAATATATCTTAAATTATTATAAAATGGCTCAAATGAATTATATTGAACTTATATAGGTATTATGTATCAATTTTGTCTTAAGATAAATTTAAATAAAATAGATTATTATTTAAATAAAATGTCAGTTTTTAAATAGTAACCCATTGTTTTCACTATTCATAAAAAATTGAATGTTTTCAGAAAAATACCCAAAATTCACCCTAGGCTAATTTTGATATTCCGAATCTAAAAATGAACTCCATTTTTAATGATAAAATTTAAAAAATTTACAAAATTGAGTATTACTATTCATAATGGTTAGTTCATAATAATATTATAATAATAGCTCGTTTAGTGAAAACATGGTATTGCGTATAACACACGCTATCGTGGAAGGTCGCAGTTGCATGAAATGAAAGCCAATTTAGGGTTGCGTGTAGTGCAAGATTCCTTTTCTTTGCGTATAATATAATCCAACTGTATTTCATTTATACATTGAATATATATATACACTCAATGTTACTTAAAATAACTTCTATCAAACAAACATGAAATTGTTGGTAACACGATCCAAGATTAGTGTTGTGTATACTGCATGCTAATACGGTGTTGTGTATTGAACAAGAAAATTTTTGTGTCGCGTACAATGCCAGACATCAATGAAATTAAAAAATAATAATTCTCATAAAATCTAGGGTTGTTAGAGAAATGTCGAACAGATCACGCATACCCAGGTACCTTTAAGGTAGCTGAAGCCGATATGAAACCGTCCAACACTCACGAACACCTCAAACGGCCTGGAATACCTCAAAGAAAGCTTACCCTATCCCCTAATCCTCTTGTGTACCAATGTCAGTGTCGCACATAGGAAAACATGATCTCCAACCTCGAACTCTAGAAATCATATTCATCGATCAACATAAGACTATTATTGTGACTGTGTAGTATCCATCCTCTTCTGAATCAACTCTATTTGCTCCGTGGTCAACTGGACAAGACAAGGTACCAGCAAAACTACCTCTCTTGCCACTATCCAGCATCAGAAAGATCGGCATGACCTAACATAAAAATCCTCATATGGTACTATTAAAATAGTTTCTTGAAAACTATTATTGTAGGTAAACTCCACAAAAGGTATGTGTTTCTCCCAAGAGCCGCCAAAATCCAGGATGCCTGATCGAAGCCTGTCCTCATGCACCAGAATTGAATTCTCAGACAATCCATATATCTTGGGATGGTCCGTTGTACTCAAAAGTAATTGTGTACCCAAAGCCTTCTAAAGTCTTTGATAGACCCGAGAAGTAAAACGGCCATCCCTGTCTGAAACAATGGACTGTGGAACTCCATGTAAACACACAATCTCTTAGATGTAAAACCCTCTCAGCTCATCAACATTGAATGTCTCATTGATTGGCAAGAAGTGGGAAACCTTCATGAGTCTGTCAATGATAACCCAAACTACATCATTCCCTTGAGGTGACCTCAGAAAACCTATCACGGAATCCCTCACTTTTTCATTCCACATCCACTCAAGAATGGGTAATAGATGTAAAAGCACTTCTAGTAGCTGAAGCTTTGCCTTCACCGAGTGATAGGTGGAGCACCTCATGACAAAACAGGAAACATATCCCATCATACCTTGCCAACAATACTAATAGTTAAGATCTCGATACATCTTGGTGACACCAGGATGAACTGCCCAAACTGAGGAATGAAATCTTTGCTTCAACACCTTGCATTTATCTTCTAGAACCCAGACGCATCTATGAAAACACAAGATCCCACAATCTCCTACCGTCCATCTAGGAATAGGGTCCTACACTGACACATTCTCCCATAGGACTAGGCCTTCATTATCTTATAGTTGCTTCATTCGTACTCGATCAAGTATAGTAGAGGTAAAAATTATTGATGAAAGGAAATTTGGCCCTTGTATATCATGAACCTTCAAATTGATCTCAGATAATAGAGTTGTAAGCTTCCACTCAATACTGTCCTCCTGAACAACCTCTATA
Source organism: Viscum album (assembly GCA_963277665.1). NCBI lineage: Eukaryota > Viridiplantae > Streptophyta > Magnoliopsida > Santalales > Viscaceae > Viscum > Viscum album. The sequence goes on from OY728159.1 coordinate 1,874,476,731, forward strand.
TAAGAACTCATGCTCTGCGTATAGGCATGTTCATTGCACTTACCAGGTGTATAGGAAAGATCAATGTCCAAATAATGAAGGTACTCTACCAACCTTCATAGTCTCAAATTTAGGTCACACTGCATGAATATATACTTGAGACTTTTTTCGTCTGTGAAAACCACAAAATTCTCTCCCAACAGGTAGGTTCCACAACCACTTAAAGAATGAACAACTTTATCCAACTCGTGATTGTGCATCGGGTAGTACCTCTCATGTGACCTCAACTACTGAGACCTGTACACAACAACCCCTTCTCACTGTATAAGCACTACTCCCAACCCGATACAGGATGCATCAGATTAATTAGTATAGTTCGTTCCCGGCTCTGAACAAACTAGCATAGGTGAGGAAGTCAACCTCCCCTTTATCTCTGGAAAGACTGAATCACAAGAATATGACCACAAGTACTTCATACCCTTCATAGTCAGGCCTGTCAATGGAGCTGTTAATCATGAAAATTATTGAATGAAACGTCTGTATTAACCAGCCAACTCTAGAAAACTCTATACCTCAAAAACATTCTTCGGCTACTCCCAGGAAACTACTGCCCACACATTATTTGGATCTACTGATACTACTTTCTCTAAGATAACATGACCCAAGAATTGAATCTGGTCCATCCAAAAGTGGCATTTTGAGTGGTCAGCATATAACGAATTCTCTCTCAGTATACACAAAATGATATCAAGATGTGTGACATGGTCATGTCAATTGTGAGATTATACCATGATATTGTCCATAAGGACTACAACAAAATAATCAATGTATGTTTGTAACACTTGGTTCATCAGTTCCATGAAAACATCATGCGTGTTCGTGAGACCAAACTGCATAACCACATACTTGTATAGAGCATTACTACCCTGAGACACTGTAATTGGAATCTTTGATGGTCTAACGGGAATTGATGATAACCTAATCTCATGTCAATCTTCGTGAACACCCGAGATCCTCAAAGCTGATCAAAGAGATCATCAATCATCGGCAAGGAATATCAGTTCTTGACCGCCAATTAGGTCAAAATCCAATAATCCACACAATGTTAGAGGGTATTGTATCCATTTTTCTCAAATTGGACAGGAAAACCACAAAGAAATGTACTTGGTCGGATAAAACCCTTTGTCTAAAACTTCTCCAACTTCTTATTGAGTTCTTGTAACTCTGGTGTAGCAATCCTATAATGAGGAGTAGACACTGGTGTCACTACTGGCACAAGATCAATAGAAAATTCCACCTATCACTCTAGAGGCAAACCGTAAAAGTCCTTTGGAATGACATCCTTAAAATGATTCACCAAAGGAGAAAAGTCCATCTGTGAGGTCCCCTGGTCATCCAGATATAGACTAGAAAACATGTATGTATCTCCTTCCAACCCATGATTCTTGGGTCCCGCTCTACTCGCCCGGACATCCTATTCGCCCTTATGAAGAAACAATCTGCCCTCTGGCGATGTGAAACTCACCCTACGGTGGTAGAAATTGAAAAATGCATAGAAGGGAACCAACAAGTATATTCTGATAATGGCATCGTATCCCAACAACTCTAAGACATAGAGGTCCCAAAAGAAGTGACTCTCACCATCCTCTAGTGGTAACTCCTTAAACTGACGTACACTATCTATTATAGTTCCCAACAGAGTGTCTATCGTCAAGACATCAAAAAAAAGAAGAGATATAGTGTTAAAGTTTATCCACAATAGCGACGGATATAATTCTATTTAAATCCCCTGTATCAAAAAGTTATGAAGCTAAAACATAAGAAACTAGGATCGTACGTCAAACTATAGAGGGTCTCAGATCCTACTTTTGCGGGGTCTGCTCCAATGCAAAAGTCTGACCTACATCATGGCCTTATGAACCTTCCTGAAAAAATTAGATGTTCCACCATATTGTTGTTGAAGGATTGGAGACTTTCTACCATGGCTATAACCACCAACTCAACCTAAATGGATGGAAGAGCTCCAGTTCCTATACTGATGAGAAACTGGTGGTGCTTCTCTTAAAAGAGGAGTCATTGATGATCACCTGTCACCAAATTCCGGTGAGAAAAACATATAGAAACACTAAAGATAGCCCATCTTGCCATATGATCTGCACTCTAAAAATCCTCTCAGTAAAGTCTTCCTCGAATGACCCCACATCCCGCACTGGTATCACACCACATGGATACTAGAAGATGTTCGTCATCTCCTCGGATCTCTGTGCATAGACTCCTTGTGGGGATTCTTGCTGTCTATAGGAGGGATACCAAATCTGGATGTCGAGACGCCCTGGATCAAAACTCCATAATCCCTTAGATTGTGCTCTGTGATTAGTTCCTGGTTGACTATATAAGTGATGGAAATCATCTTGAAGATGATCACCTAAGAATAGATGTCATGCCTGAGACCATCCAAAAACATTCTTGTCAGAAATATCTCATCACTGCCTAGAATAGGCATTATGTGTTGTTGTTCTGTGATGTGAGAAGAATAATCTATAATAGAATGAGTACTCTGATCTAGACTCGTGAACTCCCGTGCTCAATCGGACATCAATGTTTCTGGTTAGACGTAGTCATATAAGGCAAGTTGTAACTCATCCCATGCCATAACATGCTAGCGTCCCACCTGTGAGATCACATCCCACCATCTCATGGTTGAATCCCAAAACATATACGTAGGGAGATTCACCATCCTCTGTAGAGGCGTCTTTAGATGCTCAAAGATAGAAAACGTGGATTCTATCCAAAAATCTATATCATGGGGTCCTCTTTCCCCAGTGAAGGTGGGAGCATGCTGCTACTAGAAAATCGATGTGAACTCTTCCATAAAAGGATCAGGATGTGGTACTTCTCAGAAGGTCTACAAAAACCACATAAAGACCTCTCGGAACAGTGTTTCAACACTTATGTCCGGAATGATGGTGGGTTCCATGACTAGCACAACTAGAGGATCCTATAGTAGTCCCTAATCAGCCATATCCGGTGTCTGATCACTGCCGTATAAATGGTGGACAACCGAAGGACGTCTCAGTGGCATTACTCTACAAGGTCAAGTTCACACCTTAGATAAATATTAACAGAGACTAAAACATAGAAGTTTAAGATAGTAATAATATAAAAAATGCATTTATGTTTTTCAAAAAAAAGATACACGGCATGTATTATTCCTACACGTCGTGTTCCCTTAAGCCTTCACATGGGCGTGTACTTCGGCCAACCCATGTCATGAAACACCCCATACATGTGATGTGTTTTCCTAACACACTGCGTGTCTTGAATCCTCTTCCCCTTCCCATGTTCTTCTACACGTCTATGCCACAATTATTTTCCTAGAACAGTAATAAATGTCGTGTTAGTGCTAGATAGGGTGTGTACTAGACGAACTTTACCGACCCGTGTTGTTTGTTACATGGTCAGTTACACGGCTAACTCTACACAGCGTGTTTTTTCCAGACATAGTGTGTACTAGAAATTTTTCACTGACCCATATTTTTTGTACACGGCCGAATACATGGGTTACATAATATGACATGCTAAATCTTGACATCGCATGCATAACCAATGTTTCATCCATCTGTGTCGTTAGTCACACGGCTGGACACATGGTATTCACAACACAATATGTACATCAGGAACACGACATGTTCCACCAAAAAATCCCCAACCCCAAGTCCGTGCCCCCACATCCAGTGACACAGTTAGAGAAAACACGACATGTTCATACAATACACTATGTGTACTTAATAAAAATTGTTTATTCCCAAACCAAAGGACACATGGTAGGTATTTATCATTACACATCATGTATTCTAGGGTTTTTCTAAATAGTAATCATCAAAAACAACTCTGGAACCTTGAAAAACACTAAAATAAACTTTAAAGTGCCAAATTTTGATCTATGGAGGGACATACTCCCCCTGAATCATGGAAAGGAATCTTATACATGTCATATTCAAGGAAAAACAATACAACGATCCACCAAATTCTGACCCATTAGGTCCCATAACACCTCATGAACTAAAGTTTTGCGTCCACTCAAACAAAACCTTACACAAGCAATACCTTATAAAAAACAGGTATTCTAAAAAGGCATATGTCACAACAACATTCATATCAAACACTATCTCTATCACAACAACATGTAATCGCTAATGCACCCTAAATAGCGTAGAAATAATGAACAACATGTGATCTCTAGAAAGTTCATATATGATGCATGAGATGGCGTACCATCATCTCATCGGGTTTCAACAGATATAGAACCTCAATAATATCAACGATAAGAAAAAATAACATGTGAATCACCCAATGGTGAAATCAAATAAATTGTAAAATTGAAAAACAAGAAAAAATTTCCATAATGAGGTAGACTGGATTTTCCCTATACACGGGATAGCTACTCCCGGGCACAACTTATTACCAAGTACCTATTCCTTCTTATCCCGGAATATAGGTTCTATACTGTAATTCAAGAAGAAAAGAATCCATCGGATACCACTTTGTAACATCCCAGCTCTGGGAGCTGCCCAAAGGTGCCCCGTACCCAGTTGGTCACATGGAATCATGCACATTTCCCTGAATGCCAGAGGATGACGACTAGCAGTGAGGGTCATGGGTGTGAAAGGGGGGAAATGATGCCCTCACTGGCAGGGTAACACAAGGGATGTAAAATAGATAGCCATAGTGGTAGTAGTAAAACATGCAATTGGTAAAAAACTGAAGTAATAAACAAAATGGAGCACACACACATATATGATTCATTATACGTATGTCTAAGAAATCATCCAAACAATTCACAATATTTAAATACAATACTATACCAAAATGAAACAGAAAATAGAAAAAAATCTTTACAGCATCAAATTCCTCAACTTGGGCACATTCTACCAAACTGTACAGCGATCAAGTACCTAATGTATAAGGTTGCTTCCCATTATTTATACCTATAGAAATATAATTTTTTTGGGCCCATAATCATTACTCAAATAGGGTGTGAGACGAATCCCAGTAGGAAACCACTCAAATATCTGTGGCTAACAGTCATAAAATATATATGGCATGTAGTAAACAAAATGAATCATTAAATAAGGATGTACACATTGTAACAATACTAAAAATTCAATTGAATTCATTTTCATATACCAAGTAAGAAGCTAATAAAACGTCGGTAACTCTCTGGAAGGTACTCATAGCCTAACCCAAATGGTTCAACCAAACTACCACAAGAAACCCCTTGGGATGTGAACACAATCTAAGCCCTCTGGTTCAGCTTTAGTATAGACTCTCTAAGGAAGCACTCACCATCTATTTCCCATGCGGTGTTGAATAGGTACCTAATAGGCAATATGAGGAAGAACTAAATGTAAAATTCCCCCTATGGACTGAATTGGGGAACTACATACACTTGGAGGGAGAACATACCTCCATCTCCCTTATGGTCTCACAACCTAAAAGTTAACAGACACTCTAGATAAGCCCTCAACGTCAATTCTCTGTAGGGTCTACTACACCAGGTTCCAACAGCCCTATGTAAGTCATTCATGAACAAACTAATACATTGAATCTAATTTAAACCTCAATAACTACTTGGATAAAAAATCTAAAACATATCATAGAATTTTAGATAATAGTCTCTTTATCCTAACAATACTAGGCATGGAAGGTAAACAACTAAACATGCAATGCTAGAACAAACAGAAAAAATCACGTAAACATGGGGAAAAATTACTTTCAAGGAAAATAACCATATATAAAATCACCAAACCTATACTCAATCACACAAGGCTTACATGGCAAATAATAGGGATAAAACTGTTAACATAAAATATCCCGAACAATGGTATTGGGACTTTTTAACAAATATATTCTAAGACTATCTATGGAAAGGCACAAAACACCTACCTCGACATCATGAGATATATATATATATATGTGAACATCATGCATTGAAAATCCAAAGAGCACTGTAGATCTACAAAAATGCTTAAAAAGTTCAACCGAGGATTACTCATGAGAGAGGAGAAGTTAGGAGAAGAATTTCCATAAGAATGAAGAACTCATTGTGGAAATTCCAACACAATTGATGGTGGTTGATTAGAAGAACAAATGACAGGTTTGGGGCTCAGAGAATATCTGTGACCATATGGATGTTCTCGAATGAGACAGACGAAGAAGATGTGTGTTCTGTCAATTAGACATGACCCCGATCTGTTTAATGAAAAAAAGAAAATGACGTGTATTTTAAATGTACATGACATGTACTTTCCTTTTACGGTATCTGCTTTAGGCGGTCTCCAAGTCACCACACACATTCATGTGCTCGGTCATTACATGAACATGTCATGGCCACCAGCTAGTGCTTGGTACACAATGTTTACTTAAATGTGCACGGCGTGTACTCCTGAAATATTCAAAACTCCTATTTTTTCTCAAAAACAACCAGATGAGGAAAACATACCTGAAAAGAAGATTCAGTTTCTTACATGGATAATATAATCATAGATATTGAATAGTATATATCATTTTTCATGGTATGTATGAAATTTATTGTTGAGGGACATAACTCTAAGGGGATGTTACGACCATCATCCATACAAGTTTAGAAATGGAAAAACAACACCATGGATTTTGTTATTGAACTCACAAAAACATCTAAATTTCATAATGTTATTTTCTATGCAATTGTTGAACATACGTAGTCAACTAAAATACTTTATATTAGATAATATTTATATATTGATCAAATTTGAAGAATATAAATTATATTAGTTAAAATTAATTAGTGAATAACTATTTTTAATGTATCTAGTTGAGATCCTAGTTTTAACTTGATGTTATGGTGAGGTCTTCAACAAACTCTTGTGTGAGGGTGGTATTTTCATAATTCTTATCATCATGAGATTTAAAGACATTTTCAGGGGACCATTCAAACCCATAAGGATATTATAAAATCATATTATCTAGTTTTCCATGGTCTTTGGGTTCATCATCTTTCTCATGATCAATTTCACCTAAAAAATTATTTAACTCAACCATCTTGATAGATCCTTTTGAATCCCTGTTTATAAAGAAGTGGAGAAATCTAATAAAATTGAATGAAGTTGTAGAAGGAGATATATTGGGATATAATCCGGTTTGGAAAATGAAAAAGGAGGTTATATCCATTTAGATTTATATCGAGGAATCCCAGATTCAACAGAAGTGTTATGATGACATTCATTAGTGAGATCTTGAACTCAATGTTATTCAGATGGTATTAAAGTGAATTTTTCAATACAATAGGGTTATAATATTCAACAAAATGTAGAGAAATCATAATATTGGTCGCTTAAAAACACTTGATAGAGTTGGAACTTTATATAATGAATTATTGTTTCCACAGAACCACTCTTAAGTTCTTCATTTCTCTCTCATCTCTCTATAGTGGATGTATACACCAGATCCTTCACATCTAAGAAATAAATTATTACACCATTATAAAATTATAATTTATATGATTAAAAATTATTATTAAACCATTAGTTTATATATAATGTTTTAGGGAACTAGAGTACTCATCTATTTAATGTTCTATGGATGTATCAAGGATTCATGGAAACTGAATAAGAACCCAAGGATGTGATAACGTAGAGATGTCCTAATATATTTTTTTAAAAGTGATGAAATTTAAAGACTGAAATTATTATAAGTGTTATACAATGTAACGACGTTATATTTATTGATTTATTTATCTTTAAATAAATGTTACTTCGTTATTATCTTGCTTTACATGAAACACCGAGTTGAAACGAACCAAGATATACTATTAAAATATTATTAATTAATGCAGATTTTTTATCATAGAATTGAGATTCGTGGGTAATAATATGGAAAAATAATTTATAAAAAATAGTTTATTAAATATGTATAAAATGAATTAATACTTTATCTAGTGGTTAGAAATGAAAATATAATATTTCTAAGTGTAATAGAGATGTTTCTTGAAAATAGTTTTTATGCGTAAAATGTGTTTTTATCTTAATAAGTCAACTTATTCAATAACAATTAACTATTTTAATGTATATATTGTGTATTCAATAAAATTATTAATCATTAATATAATGGTTTTTACTAGGCATGGAATAATAATAAATCCAATTGTTGGTTTAAAATGTGTTTTCCTAAAAATGGTTTTCTTTGAATTTTTTGCACATATTTTATAATGAATATATTCAAATTATAGAAAATTAATCATTTGAAATAAATTAAATAATTCATATCTTTATAATTATAATTATTTAATAGGTTAAAATTTATTTTTAGTTATAATAAATAGTAAAAAAGAAATATTTTGCAACCATGATAAGGGTAAAAAATCAATTATAGGGGGATAAACTAATAAATAAAAATTAAAAATCCCAAAAAAAAACTTGTAAAAAGATTATTATATGAATATAATTGTACCTCATATTTTCCTAACACTGAATTATAATAAATTTTTATCCAATTACACAAGATGAATTTATGTTATTTGTATCTTTTAAATAATTCCATTTATGTCCCTCTAACATCTTATTAATGTTTACCTATTCTACTCCTTTTTTAATAAACATTATCAAATCAAGTTACTCTAATACCTAGAAAAAATCCTTCTTAGATTCCTTCCATTCGTTCTTTATCTTCTATTCTATCTCTAATGCCATACTATAAATTTTCATGTGTAAATGAATGCTGGTTTGTCAAAGAATAGGTAATCATCATACTTGAACATTAAAATTTATATATCTTATTATATATCCCATAAGAAATTTGTATCCATAAAAACATTATTAGTCATGTTTCATTAATATAATAAATTTTTATTATGATTGTGGATCAACAATTTTCCACCTTCCTTCTACAAAATGGGAAATTAATGTAATATATTGCGTATATGTGGACTACCACCTCATCTCACGGAAATAATTCATTTTCCATGTCCAAAATTCTGGGATGGTTATTATTATGGAGTTAATTTTAATATGTGGTATTTATCATATAATTTTTTTCTACAATTATTACATATTTATTATCATTTCTTCTTTCTCTTCATTAGAAAATGAGAACAATGTTCATGCATAAGTATGGACTATCATCTCCATAAACATATTATTAATTTCTATATACATACCTTTTATACATTGTTTTAAACCTTTATATAATTAATTATTATGATTTTTGTATATTTATTATGATTATTTAGATTACGGAACCACGTTAAATTAACATGGATAGGAACATCAAACTGAAACATGGATGAAAAATGAAATAGTTATCACCATGAATATTGAACTTAGTAAATAACTCTTACTAAAAGGGTAATGAGATATAATAATTAAATTTGTAGCGATTTTATATGTATGAATATGATTATGGTATATAATTATAATAAATAAAATTATATTATACAATAGGTTTGATATCTTACGAATGAATATGAATTTTATATAAGGGTTTTATTTTAAAGTCCAAATTTTTACTAGGATTGTTTATGATTATATTTCTGATAATGAAATTTTAAGATCTATCCCCAACAATTATGAATTATTTTCCCTCCTTCTATTCTATAAATATCTATTTTTAATTTTATTTTCCCCTACTAATGTACTCAAATGATCAAAAAAATTATTTAGGGAAGACCATCATTGTTTTTAGCCATTTAGGAATATTTTGGATCCATTTTAATATTCTCAATAAAAAAAATTCATGAATTTTTATAATAATATATAATGTTTTATCAAATTATATTTTACTCAAAATTTTCTTTCTTTAAAAAATTTTAAAAGGAATATTGGTGTCATTTTCCGAATAAATTACTTTTAAATTATTATAAAATTTGGGAACAAAGTCTTAATTATAACATCTACCATATGACTAAATTTTCAAACAATAATTTATACTCCTTTTTTACGAACCCCTTACAGTATTAATGGATATTTTCAAATAATTTTTTTATTTAATATTTTTGAATTTTTTAGATTTTAGAAAAGTAATTTTAAAATTAAAAGAGCATTATTCTTTAGATATATTCATGTGATATTTTAATATTATTTTTCATCTATGACTAATTATTTTTATATTCCTTAAACTTAATTTATGATATGATTAAATTATTTGATCATTATTCATTTTCATCACACATTATGATTATAATGATGAAATATTAATGAACTTTTTTTCTTTTTCATGGGTATGTTTTAATGGATTAATAAATTATTTTTGCTCCCATGGTATTAATATGATTGGATAATCATTATATAATGGGGATATGTTATATACATCTAATTCATCGGTAAATGAGTAATGTTTTATGATCTCATAGGGTAATTTAGAGGTTGCCTCAATACCAAAATTGGTACATGGGTGGTTAGCCCATGCTTAATTTATCATTTATAATATTTCGTAGCTTAATATCTTCATTCACCATTAGTAGCCTTGGGTTATTCATATTTTCCCACAAAAATAGTTCAAATATCAATTCCCATGAACCCTATATGATTTTTCATTTAAATTTTCAATTGATAATTTTTAGTTCCATTAAAATATGGAGACCGATTAGTGGTAGTTTATTTTTCGATAATTAATATCTATAATGACATAAATTTAGAATTTACAAAAAAATTATGATCTTTTAATAAAACATTATCACATTAAAATGTATTTTGAAAAAATATAATATAAAATTTTGTTCCTAGTGAAAAACGCAAGAGGTGGGGGGAATTGAGTTTCAAATAATTTTTTTTGTTAAAAAATATAATAGAACTCCTCCCATTTACAAAATATTCCTAGTTTACTAAAACAGTATAATAATGTAATTATATCTTTAGAAAGTCTTCCAAAATCAAGATCATACACCAGTTAAAATAATTTGTAAAATACATTTACATTTGATTCTAATATACATAAAAAATATATTATATAATAAAAAATTAATTTTAACAATTAAAATAATATTTTATTATATTGTTTTAGAAAGAAGTTATAGATTATTTTAAAAAACATATAAAAACTAAATATATTAATGCTCAACATAAATAAATAAGGGGTTCAATATCAAGCCAATATTAATACCCCTATATAGAAATAAACTACCCACAATAATTTTATTATAAAATAATCTATTAAAATTATTGATTGGGTTTTATAGGAAAAAATACAAATATAGTTCAGGCTATACAAAAAAATCTTCTCCAGTTCTACATTGGATAAAAGGAGTTCAAGTCACACCCAGAATGTTCCACAATTTATTGTGGGAATACAAATATAGAATAATATAGAAGATTATTGATAACTCTATAATATAGTTTTGGATAATGTGTCAAAAATAAATAGTTTTAAATAAAATAAGCTTAAAATTTAAACAAAAAAGAAAAGAAAAATAATTGAATAATGATGATTCAATGTAGCTCAGTCTGATCAGTTTCAGCTGTTCTTGAGTCCATGAATTTTTTTTCCATCGGTTCTTCCAACTTTTCACAGACCATTTTGGAAAAAAGAGTTTCTTATGGTGTTCTGAATTAGTCCTCTGTGTGTCACATGTGCACACATATTCTTATGTATCTATCTATTGGTAACACCTTTAATATTCACTCCATTTTACATGATTGGTTTTCCTAAATAAACATTTTATCTAAAATAATATAGTGTATATCATTCATTGAAGCGTTAAATTAACGGATGATTCAAATAATTAGATAAAAATAATTACTTTGACATTTAAAAATGTTCCACTACTCTTGTTTGACAAGGTAGGTAGTCTTCACTTAGGCATAGTAACATTGTTCCATGGTTTCTAGGCATGTTAAATTGTCATGGAAACTATGAATGGTTGGTTGGAACATAAATTAGGCACAATCACTTCATTCCATAATGAGGTAGGTACTATTAATCGTGAAGTAAGTACGTTTATTATCTATGTTGGTACATTACTTTTAATGATCAGTACATCAGTTCATGAAATAAGTTCATTTCTTTAAGCAATCTCTATAACGAAACATATGGTCAGTACCTTATAAATTCTATTCATACCTTCAAACAATGACTATATTTATTTATGTGGAAGGAATTTTCCACCATTAAATCAAATCACATATTCACTCGGTATATTTTTTTCATCATGTTGTACATTCAATATACATGCGAAATGCTTAGTACATGTTTTTTAATTTTATCTTTATTGTATTTTCAGTATAATAATTATATATAATTTACACTTGGTATGTAGTTTTCTCATGTGTTCAGTACTGCAGATTTTTTTTACCTTCACAGTTCATATAATTTTTTCATGTTTTAGGTACTCATGGTTAATTCAAGACTTATCCAATTTTAATGTTCTCAAGAAAAACAATTTAACAACATTAAACATAAAATTAATTCTCAATGTTTTAAACAATATTTGGGATCATTAAAATAAAGAGGTTTATTTCTAATCCAACATATCTCATGTTCATTGATTCTTTAATGATTATTTTCTTCTAATTTTCCAATATTAATTTTATGACTCGCGATTATGATCAATGAACTTATATGTATTATTTTATAAAGATAAGCTCATATTATTATACAATTGTTCTCATGTTATAATTTAAAATTATAATTTGTTGATATCTCTATTCAGTAACCTTACTAAGAATATGAGGCCACTCTTATTAAATATAATTTTGTCCTAGTAATAATGAATGTTTTTATGTATGTTTTGTTTAATAGTGAATTTAGATGTGATGAAAATAGTGGTAGATATGTAGATCTTTTATGTACTCATTTTTCATGCATCTATGTTCTTATAGACAATAAACCATCTTCGTTTTCGGAAGGATCATAATGATATTTAATGACTAATCATATATTAATATGTAATATTTATTTATAAAATGTGTTGGTTTCCTCAGTTTGTATCAGAAAAAGGTTTAGTTATTTTTGGAAACTATGATGATGAAGCTTTTGAAGGAACCCTTAAAAAAGATTTTGTATAATAGAACATCCTATGTTATAGTGAAGAAAAGTGTGGTTTTTCTACCGAATTCTTACCTGTCTAGATACTATAAAGTGGTTAAATCTATTGAATAGATTCAACTAGGGTTAAAAACATTTAAATGTGCAGTATATATATTAAATATATCATTATAGGTCTATGATGATTCAGAAGAGGACTACACACCAAGATATACACTCTTGTTGGATATGTTTATGTTAATTCAAATTTTCTATATTACCCATTGTAATGTATGTGAATAGATAATGACTATATATAACATAGTATAAACCTAATTTTCCATTGATTTTAAGGAATATGTCATGATTTAGACATCATATGAATTTTTTTTCATGATTATATCATTACATAGTATGATTATTGTTTCTCCAACTATGTTTTTTTGGTTTCAATCAATAGTCAGAACGAGAAGGGAGAGTATTTACACCGAATAAAATAAACAATGATTTAATTTACCTCAAAATAAATTGATTTTTTCGGGTCATAAAATAAAAATTATCATTTTTATTATTGTATAAATTTTTCAATAAATAAATAATGTTGAGCTTCCAAATGATAAAGTAGTGGTACAACAATCTATTGGGTCCTTCATGAGGTAATATTTACCTTATTTTAGTGATTCCATTGATCCACTAAATTATGATAAATGGATATATACCTCTGAAAATATATTTTAAATTACATAGTTCACAAAATATGAAAATGTTGTTCTAGATATTTATTATTTAGAATAAAAAGTAGATAAATGTTAGAATCTTCTCTAGAATATTAAAAAATATAAATAAATTGACCCTGTGGAGTGGGTCGAGTTTTGAATGTAATTTTTCAATTTGTAAACTCTTTTTATTATATATAAGAACAGAATTTATGAATTCATTGATCTAATATAAAAGGATAAAAACTCAATTAGTACCAATTTGGATAATTTTTAAAGAATTGTGAGTTAATATTTTGTTATTATCATCTATGTTGAAAGAGAGAATTATTAATTCATCATTTGTTTAAAACTATGTATTTGAATGAATTTTTGATATAATGAAATTATAGTTATTTTGTATTGAAAAGTTGATATGCTCTCTAACTATATATTGAGATTAAATTTATGTACCAATATCTTGGGTTTGATAAGAAACTAATGTTGAAATTCAATGGAAATTATAAAATTAAAATCCATAGGGTAATAAAATAATTATTCCTTTATGGAAGGTGTCTAGAAAGAAACGTGGAGGACATTTTATTAAGGGTACTGGTAAATTAATTTATAGTAGAAAGGAAGGATATCAAGTAATAAAATATATAAGTGATTGTAAGAAGATATTTATTGATTCAAGTTGAGATAATTCTCTATAGAATAGACCATACACATTAGATGGTTTTAAATAAAATGTGTACTTGAATTTTTTTAACTAGTTCTTAAATCTAAGGGTTAATGTTGATGAATGATATCAACAAACTTTTAATCGTAGTGACAAAGGTAAATCTCATGGGATAACTATTTTTTACATGGGTGATTAGAATAATGTTTTGAAATATATAGTTTCCATCATTCTAGAATTTTTAATATATTATTGGATTCTAGGTCTACCCACTATTCTATATCTGATAAATTATTTAAGGGTATCACATTTTTCACCTTGATTATTAGATGTCTAATTTATAGAGAATGTTCTTTCTGGTATTTGGATCCAATATCAAGTCTATGATTATTAAAAAAATTAGTTTTTTGGGAATTTTGTTTATTGTATATATCATTATTCTCTCAATTGTTTAATTTTATCTTAATTTGGTAATAGATTGGAATTATTTATATATATACCATATCTATTTCTGTGTTAGATAAGTAAAATTTGAAATCTCAAGCTAACATATTTTTTTTCTCCATTAAAAAGAAAAAATATGAACTTATAATGGAATTTAAATCCATTTAGGGTTCATGATACAATTTTAATGGGTTCTTTATCTTAAAAGTTTGGGGAGAAAGATAACATTGAATATATGCCTATTATATAGGATTTTGGTGATTTCTTTCCAAGATATTTACCTTTTTTCATCTATACCATGATGTTGATTTTTCAATAGAACTCATTCTTGGTGCTACGTAGATATAAAACACTTCATATAGAATCTCCCCGATTGATTTGTAATAATTGATAAAAACTCCCGGTGATTCGTGAAAAAAGATATATTCAGCCATGTGTGTCTCCCATGGTTTCACCCATTCATTATCTCAAGAAAAATATTTATAACTGAGTAGTTATTTCTATAATCGGTTACTAAATAGGATAATGACAAAAAATAAGAATCATCTATCCTATATTGGGGATTGTTTTGACCAATTAAGGTAAAATCGATATTTTTCCATGATTTAACTCTAAATTGAATAGTATTCAATAAGGTTCAAAAGTGTATCCCTACCCAAGACAACCTTCAGTATGTTTTTTGAACACCATGATTTTATATTGAGGCAATTCTTTCTAACTACTATCCCACTATCTCCATGGATGAAATTAATAATGAAAATATTGATTTACATGACCACTTTTTAGTAGTTCGTATAGATGATATTCTTATATATTACAAGATCAATAATATTATTTATGATCACTTGGGGACATTACTGGATACCCTATGAAAGGATAAAACATATTCAAAATTTATAAAGTGTGAATTTTATCTATCAAAATATTTAATGGTTTTTCATATAATCTTAAATGTTGCTATATTAATTGATCCATAAAAATTGAAGTTATTAAATATTGTCCCAGTTCAAAAAAAATGACAGAGATTTATAGTTTTTTAGGAATGGATGGATATTTTCTACACATTCTGAGGGATTTATCTTGGATATGTAATCTACTCACCATTTTAATTTAAAAGGTACTCAATTTCATTTAGTCTGATAAATGAGACAAAAAATTTCAATAATCATAAGAAAACATTGTTTTATTGGCCTCTTCTCATGGTACCATAGAGTGGGGAAGTGTTTTTTATTTATAGTAATATATAAAATAAGTTAATTTTATGTTTTATTACATAGAACAATACAGTAATAGTTTATACCTTATTCAAATTTAATGCCCATGAAAAACATTACTATGCATATGAAATAAATTTATCAAAATTAGTATTTTCATAAAATTCATGGGGGAATTATATTTATAGGTAAATATTTGACATATATATTGATAATAATATTAATGTATATGTTCAAATGGAATGATTTTAATATTAATAAGTGATTATTTTTATAGTTGATTAAAGATTATTAATTCTTAAAAAATTACCACCCTAGGATAGTGAACAAGGAGACAAATGTTTTTATTAAAATTATCATGATAGATTATATATGATAACGATCACAAAAGATACCATATGTTTATATATGGATTTTTAAATTATAGACCATGATATATTGACAAATGTGGATGAATAATATCTTGCTCAACTAATTCGTCAACCAACTATCCAAGTGTCGTTTAAAGAGGTTTTGGAGGAAGTTGTGAAACAGTAAAAGAATATGAAAAATATTCCTGAGATCAACCATGATTATAATGATATGATAAAATTCATAAAGTGAGTTTTTTTATTGTTAATAAAAAATGTAAATAAGGGTTTATTTATATAATCTCATAGATAATCAATCTCTATACATTCATAATTTTTTAATACGTATAGAGATCTAAAAAAGTTATTCTAGTGAGATTGTAATATCTCGGTTTCGGGAGTCGCCCAGGGGTTCCCTATACCCAGTTGGTCACATGGCCTCCAGTGCATTTCCCCGAATTCCATAGGCTACTGACTAATAATGAGACCCTTGGTTGTGATAGTGGGGAAACTATTCCCTCATTGACAGAGTAACATAGCATAAGTAAAATAGACTGCAATAACGGAAGTAGTAAAACATGAAATATGTAAACCACAGAAGTAATAAACAACTAGATAACCCATAAATATATATATGATTCATGATACATATGTCTAGGAAATAATCCAAACATGTCACAATGCTGGAATATAATACTAAACCAATGTACAACAAAAAAATAGACAAAATGCTCCATAGTATCGCAAGCCTCATCTCGGTCCCATGATCCCCAGATCCACACTAATCATGTACTTTATGTAGAAGGGAACATTCCCTTATCAAATCCTGGAGCTATATAATCTATTTGGGCCCAAAATCATGACCCAAACCGGGTGTGAGATGAATCTCAGTAGAAAACCATCCAATGATCTGTGCCTAATAGTGAGCTAATATATATAGGAGGAATTTAACAAAATTAAGCAGTAAATAATAAATTACACATAGTAAAAATCCTAAAAATTCAATTTCAATCATTTTCATATACAAATTAATCTGCTAATCAAAAACAGGTATCCCTATGGGATGTACCCACTACCAAACCCATTTGGTTCAATGAAACAAACAAACGCAACCCCCTTGGTAGGGAATATAGTATAACTTCTCTAGTTCAGCTTTAGCACGGACTCTCTGAGGAAGCACTCACTGTCAATTCCGATGTGGTCTCTTATCGGTAACTAATAGGCACTCTGAGGAAGCAATCAAAGTCCAATTCCCCTTGTGGCCCAAATATAGGAACTACAGACACTCTGAGGGAGAAATTACATCCATCCCCATATGTTCTCACAACGTAAAAGTAAACAGACACTTTGGAGAAGCCCTAAACATCAATTCTCCCTATGGTCTACTACACCAGGTTCCCATAGCCCTATGTAACTCAATCATGCAAAAATGAATTAATGGTAACCAAATTAAACAAAGAGAACTAATTTAATTAACAATCTACAGCATACCATTGAATGTCAGATAATAATCACTCAATTCTAACAATACTAGGCATGGAAGGTAAATTTCCAAACATGCAAAGCGAGACCAAACGGTCAAAATCAGGAAAACATGGGAAAAACATCCACTGCAAAATAAATAACCCTATTTAAAATCAACAAACTCTACTAAAGGACTAGTCATAGCAGGAAAATAATGGGGCTAAAACTGTGAACACGCAACATCCTAAACAAGGTAATTGATTAATTTTTCATATAAAAATTGAAATACTATTACGGAAAGGCACAAAACACCTACCTCAGCATCATGAGATTGATGAATGTGAAACTCGGGCCTTGAATTGCCCTATAATACCATATATATACCAACAAACTTAAAAAATTTAACTAAGGATAACTCATGAGAGAGAAGAAATCAAAAGAGGATGTTATAGAAGAAGAATGAACTCACCATGGAGATTCCAACACAATCCACGATGGACGATTCAGAGTACTGATGGAAAGTTGGTGGCTCAGTGAATATCTGCGGCCATACAGATACTCTCGGATAAGATGGATGATGAAGTACTGTGTTCTATCTAATATACATGACCTCGATACATTAAATTAAAAAAAATTACACATAATGTATTTAAAAATTACATGGCATGTACATGCATTTTACAGCCTCTATTTTAGGTGGTATTCAGGTCACCACACACAGCCATCTACTCGGCCATTACATGGCCAACACACGGTCACCTGCAGGAACTGGGTACATGATGTGTAATTAAAAATACAAGGAATGTACTCTCGAAATATCCAGAAACTCCTCTTTTTCTAAAAAACAGCCATAAAATAATATCATACCTAAAAAGCAGATTTGGGTTCTTACAAACATTCCCCCTTAATGAAATTCATCCTCAAATTTCCCTAGCAAGGCGGTGTAAAAAATAATCCTTGAAAATCTCTAGCCACTACTATCATACATCTGCCTCCCTCCCTAATGTCTCATCATGTAATCGCCCATTCTGCCATAGCACTCTAACCAGAGGGATAGACTAAACACAATGAACCTTGGCACATCTATCAACAATCTAGATAGGATGCTCCTAGATATAGGCTTCCACCCCATGATCATCCTTCTCGGTTTGGAAAAAAATAAGACGTGTCTGAGAAGTAAGGTTGATGATGAGAAGTGTTGAATACATCATGCATACCCAGGTACCTTTGAGGTAACTGAAGCCGATATGAAACCATCCAACTCTCACCAAAACCTCAAATGGCCCGACATACCTTGGAGAAATATTACCTTGTCTCTTGAACCTCTTGTGTACCAACATCAGTGTGACACGTAGGAAAACCTGATCTCCAACCTCGAACTCTAGAAATCATATTCATCGATCAGCTTAAGACTACTATTGTGACTTTTTAGTATCCATCCTCTTCTGAATCAACTCTATTTGCTCCGTGGTCAACTGGACAAGACAAGGACCCAACACCGATACCTCTCTTGCCTCTAGCCATAATCAGGGAGGTCAGCATGACCTACCATAAAAAGCCTCATATGGTTCTATCAAAATAGTTTCTTGAAAACTATTATTGTAGTTATACTCCAAAAATGGTATGTGATTCTCCCAAGAACATCTAAAATCCTGGATGCCTGATCGAAGCATGTCCTCATGCACCAGAATTGTACGCTCAGACAAGCCATATAACTTGGGATGGTATGTTGTACTCAAAAGTACATGTGTACCCAAAGCCTTCTAATTTATCTGCTAGACCCGAGAAGTAAAACAGTCATCCCTGTAGGAAACAAGGGATTGCGGAACTCCATGTAAAGACACAATCTCTCAGATGTAAAACCCTCTCAGCTCATCAACACTGAAGGTCTCATTGATCAACAAGAAGTGAGCAACCTTAATGAGTCTGTCAATGATAACCCAAACTACATCATTCCCTCAAGGTGACCAGTGAAAACCTATCATAGAATCCATCACATCGTCATTTCACATCCACTCGATAGTTTTTAATCGTTTTAAAAGACCTTCTAGTCGCTGAAGAATTTACTTCACCTAGTTATAGGTGGAACACCTCATCAAAAAACTGGAAACATATCCCATTATACCTGGCCAACAATACTAACAATGAAGATCTCAATACATCATGGTGACACCAGGATGAACTGCCCCAATTGAGGAATGAAATTCTTTCTTCAAATCCTTGTGTATGTCTTCTAGAACCCATAGGAATCTATGAAAACACAAGATCCAATCATCTCCTACCATCCATCCAGGAATAGGGTCCTACACTAACACATTCTCCAATAGGACTAGGCCTTCATAATCTTATATTTTCTTCATTTGCACTCGATCAAGTAGAGTAGAGGTAACAACTATAGATGAATGGAAATTTGGCCCATGTATATCATGCACCTTGAAATTAATCTCAGAGAATAGGGTCATAAGCTGCCACTCACTACTGTCCTCCTGAACAACCTCTATCTAAGTCCTCATGCTTAGCGCATCAGCTAGTTCATTGCACTTCCCCGGTGTGTAGGAAAGCTCAATGTCCAATGATTTAAGGTTCTCTACCCACCTTCATAGTCTCAAATTTAGGTCACACTGCATGAATATATACTTGAGACTTTTTTAGTCCTTGAAAACCACAAAATTCTCTCCCAACAGGTATGTTACCCAACCACTTAAAGCATGCACAACGTCATCCAACTCGTGATTGTGCATCGGGTAGTACCTCTCATGTGGCCTCAACTACTGAGACCTATACACAACAACCTCTTCTCCCTGTATAAGCACTACTCCCAACCCGGTACATGATGAATCAGAGTAATTAGTATTGCTCTTTCCTGGATCTGAAAAAACTAGTATTGTTGTTGAAGTAAACCTCCCCTTTAGCTCCAGAAAGACTGAATCACAAGAATATGACCACAAGTACATCCTACCCTTCTTAGTAAGTCCTGTCAGTGGCGCTGTTAAGCATAAAAATTCATGTATTAAATTTCTGTATTAACTAGCTAGATGTAGAAAACTCCATACCTCAAAAACATTATTCGGCTACTCCCAGGAAACTACTGCCCTCACATTAATCGCATCTACTGATACTACTTTCTCTCAGATAACATGACCCAAGAAGTGAATCAGGTCCATCCAAAAGTGTCATTTTGAGTTCTTAGAATATAACTAATGCTATCTTAGTATACAAAAAATGATCTCAATATGTGTGACATGGTCATGTAAAGTGTGACATTACACTATGATATTTTCCATGAAGACTACCAAAAAATAATCAATGTATGGATGGAACACATGTTTCATCATTTCTATGAAAACTTCATGTGTGATCATGAGACCGAACTGCATATCCACATACTTGTATAGACCATAACTTCTTCTGAAACACTTTAATCGGTACCTCTGATGGTCTAACGGGAAACTGATGATAACCTAATCTCATGACAATCTTCGTGAACACCCGAGCTCCTTAAAGCTGATCAAAGATATCATCAATCATCAATAAGGAATATCGGTTCTTGACCGACAACTGGTTCGAAATCCAATAATCCACACAATTCCAGAGGGTATTGTATGAATTTTTCACAAATAGGACAGGAAAACCACAATGAGAAGTACTGGGTCGGATAAGACCCTTTGCTTGAAACTCCTCCAACTTCTTCTTGAGTTCCTTTAACTCTGGTGTATCCATCCTAGTAGGAAACCACACAAATATCTGTGGCTAATAGTCATAAAATACATATGGCAGGCAGTAAACAAAATGAAGCATTAAATAAGGAAGTACACAGAGTAACAATCCTAAAAAATCAATTGAATTCATTTTCATATACCAAGTAAGAAGATAATAAAAATTCGGTAACCCTCAAGGAAGTACTCATAGCCTAACCCAAATGGTTCAACCAAACTACCACAAGAAACCCCTTGGGGTGTGAACACAGTCTAAGCCCTCTTGTTCATCTTTAGCATAGACTCTCTGAGGAAGCACTCACCATCAATTTCCTATGTGGTCTTGAATCGGTACCTAATAAGAAATATGAGGAAGAACTAAATGTCAAATTCCCCCAATGGCCCGAATTGGGGAACTAAATATACTCAGAGGGATAATATACTTCCATCACCCCTATGGTCTCGCAACGTAAAAGTTAACAAACACTCTAGAGAAGCCCCCAACGTCAATTCTCTCTAGGGTCTACTACACCAGGTTCCCACATCCCAGTGTAAGTCATTCATGCACAAACAAATAAATTGAATCTAATGTAAACCTAAATAACTACTTGGATAAACAATCTACAACATATCATAGCATTTTATATAATAATCACTCTATCCTAACAATACTATGCATGGAAGTTAAACAACCAAACCTGCAATGCTAGACTAAACAGTAAATATCACGCTAACAAGGTAAAACAAATTAATTTCAAGGAAAGAAACCCTATATAAAATCACCAAACCTCTACTCAATCACACAAGGCTAAGAAGGAAAATAATAGGGCTAAAACTGTAAACATGAAATACCCCGAACAATGGTATTGGGGACTTTTTAACAAAAATATTCAAAGACTATCTACAGAATGGCACAAACCACCTTTCTTTTCATCATGAGATATATATATGTGATCATCATGCATTGAAAATCCCAAGAGCACTATAGATCTACAAAAATTCTTAAAAAGTTCAACTGATGATTACTCATTGTAGAGGAGAAGTTAGGAAAAGATGTTCTATAAGAATGAAGAACTCATTGTGGAAGTTCCAACATAATTGATGGGGGTTGATTCGATGAACAGATGACATGTCGGGGGCTCGGAGAATATCTGTGACCATATGGATGTTCTCGGATGAGACAGATGAAGAAGAAGTGTGTTCTATCTCTTAGACCTGACCCCAATCTGTTTAATGAAAAAAACAAAATAACATGTATTTTAAATCTACACGAAGTGTACTTGCCTTTTCCAGCCTCTACTTTAGGCGGTCTCCAGGTCACCACACACATCCATGTGCTCGGCCGTTACATGAAAATTTCATGGTCACCAGCCACAGCTGGGGTCACAATGTGTACTTAAATGTGCACGACGTTTACTCATGAAATTTTCAGAATCTCCACTTTTTTCTCAAAAACAACCAGAACAGAAAAACATACCTGAATAGAATATTCAGGTTCTTACATGGATAATATAATCATAGATATTGAAGAGTATATATCATGGTTCATGCTTTGTAAGAAATTTATTGTTGAGGTAAACAACTCTAGGGGATGTTACGACCATAATCCATAGAAGTATAGAAATGGAAAAACATCACCATGGATTTTGTTATTGAAATCACAAAAACATCTAAATTTAATAATGTTATTTTCTTTGTAATTGTTTAACTTACATAGTCAAATAAAATTCATTACATTAGATAATATTTATATATTGATCAAATTTCTAGAATATAAATTATATTAGTTAAAATTAATTATTGAATAACGCTTTTTACTATATCTAGTTTAGATCCTTGTTTTAACTTGATGTTTTGGTGAGGTCTTCAACAAACTCTTGTGTGAAGGTGGTATTTTCAAAATTCCTATCATCATGAGATTTATAGTAATTTTAAGGGGATTATTAAAACCAATAAGGATATTATAAAATCAAATTATCTAGTTTTCCATGGTCTTTCGATTCCAAATCTTTATCATGATCAATTTCGACTAAAAATATATTTAACTCAACCATATTGATAGATCCTTTTGAATCACTATTTATAAAGAAGTGAAGAAATCTAAAAAAATTGGATGAAGTTGTAGAAGGAGATCTATTGGAATATAATCCAGTTTGGAAAATAAAAAAGGAGGTTAAATCCATTTAGTATCACATCGAGGAATCCCAGATTCAACATAACTGTTATGCTGACATTCATTAGTGAGATCTTGAACTCACTATTATTCAGAAGGTATTAAAGTTAATTTTTCAATACAATAGGGTTATAATATTCAAAATAATGTAGAGAGATCAAAATATTGGTCCCTTAAAAACACTTGATACAGTAGGGACTTTATATAATGAATTATTGTTTCCACTGAACCACTCTTATGTTCATGATTTTTCTCTCATCTCTCTATAGTGGATGTACACACCATATCCTTCACATATAAGAAATTAATTATTACACCATTATAAAATGATTATTTATATGATTAAAAATTATTATTAAACCATTAGTTTATACATAATGTTTTATGGAACCAGAGTACTCATCTATTTAATGTTCTATGGATGAATCAAGGATTCAAGAAACTAAATAAGAACCCAAGGATGTGATAATGCAGAGATATCCTAATATATTTGTTTAAAAGTGATGAAATTTAAAGGCTGAAATTATTATAAGTGGTATACAATGTGACGAACTTATATTTAATGATATATTTATCCTTAAATAAAGTTTACTTCATTAGTATCTTTCTTTACATGAAACACAAAGTTGAAACGAACCAAGATATACTATTAAAATATTATTAATTAATTAAGATATTTTATCATAGAAGTTAGATTTGTGGGGAATAATATGGAATAATAATTTATGAAAAATCGTTGTTTAAACAAGTATAAAATGAATTAATACATTATCTAGTGGTTAGAAATGAAAATATTAGATTTTTAAGTGTAATAGAGATGTTTCCTGAAAATAGTTTTAAATCATAGAATGTGTTTTTATCTTAACAAGTCAACTTATTCAATAACAATAAACTATTTTAATGTATATATTGTGTAATCAATAAAATTATTTATCATTAATAGAATAGTTTTTACTAGGCATGGAATGTTAATAAATCCAGTTGTTGGTTAAAAATGTGTTTTCCTAAAAATGGTTTTCCTTGAATTTTGTGCACTTATTTTATAATGAATATATTCTAATTATATAAAATGAATCATTTGAAATAAATTAAATTATTCAAATCTTTATAATTATCATTATTTAAAAGGTTAAAATTTATTTTTAGTCATAGTTAATAGTAAAAAAGTAAAAATTTTCTACCATGATAAGGGTTAAAAATCAATTATAAGGGGATAATCTATGAAATAAAAGTTAAAAATCCCAAAAAAACATGTAAAAATATTATTATAAAAATATAATTCTACCTTATTATTTCCTAACACTGAATAATTATACATTTTTATCCAATTCCACAAGATGAATTTAGGTTATTAGTATCTTTTAAATAATTCCATTTATGTCCCTCTAATATCTTATTAATGTTTACTAGTTCTACTCATTTTTTAATAAACATTATCAAATCATGTTACTCTAATACCTAACAAAATTCCTTCTTACATTCTTTCCCTTTGTTCTTGATCTTCTATTCTAACTCTAATGCCATGCTATAAATTTTTATGGTGTAATCCAATGATGGTCTTTCAAATAATAGGTAATCATCATACTTGATCAGTACAATGTATATATCTTATTATACATCCCATAAAAAATTTGTATCCATAAAAACATGATTAATCAAGTTTCAACAATATAATAATTTTTTATTATGATTATGGATCAACCATTTTCTACCTTCCTTCTACCAAATGGGAAATTAATGTAATACTAATGCGTATATGTGGAATACCACCTTATCTCTCTGAAATAATTCGTTTTCCATGTCCAAAATTCTGGGATGGTTATTATTATGGAGTTAATTTTAATATATATTATTTATCATATAATTTTTTTCTACAATTATTACATATTTTTATCATTCCTTCTTTCTTTTCATTATAAAATTAGAACAATTTTCACACATAAGTATGGTATATAATTATTATAAATTGAAATATATTATACAATAGGTTTGATAGCTTATGAATGAACATGAATTTGATGTAAGGGTTTTATGTACAAGTCCCAATTTTTATTAGGATTGTTTATGATTAAATTTTTGATAATGAAACTGTAAGATCTATCCCTAAAAATTATAAATTATTTTCCATCCTTATATTTTAATAAATTTAAATTTTTAATTTCATTTTCCTATTCTTATGTACTCAAATCTTCAAAAAAAGTATTTAGGGAAGACCATCTTTGTTTTTATCAATTTAAGTATATTTTTATCCATTTTAATATTCTCAATAAAAAAATTTATTGTATTTTTATAATAATATATACAGTTTTTTCAAATTATATTTTACTGAATATTTTCATTCTTTAAAAATTTTTAAAAAGATTGTTGGTGTAATTTTCCAAATAAATTACTTTTAAATTATTATCAAATTTGCGAATGAAGTCTTAATTTTAACATCTTCCGTATGAATAAATTTTCAAAAAATAATTTATACACATTGTTTGAAGAATCCCTTAAAATAATAATGATTATTTTTCAATAATATTTTTATTTAATATTTTTGAAATTTTTAGATTTTAGAAAAGTAATTTTAAAATTAAAAGAGGATTTTCCTTTAGATATATTCATGTGATATTTTAATATTATTTTTCATCTATGATTAATTATTTTTATTTTACTTAAACTTAATTTATGATATTATTTAATTATATGATCAATATTCATTGTCTTCGCACTTTATGATTATAATGATGAAATATTAATGAATGTTTTTTTCATGGTTATGTTATAATGGATTAATAATTTTTTTATGATGTCATGGTATTCATATGATTGGATAATTATTATCTTATGTGGGTATGTTGTATACATTTAATTCATCGATAAATGAGTAATGTTTTATGATCTCATAGGTTACATTATAGGTATTCTCAATTGAAAAATATGTACATGGGTGGTTAGCCCATGCTTAACATTTTATGAATGTATTAGTGGATAACAGTGACATAAGGTTTCATTAATTATAATTATACAACACTTTATTATGTTCTATTATGAAATGATCTTATAATAATGTTATTCTATCATGGATAATATTCTTTTATTCATTTACGATTTATCTCATTGGAACTGAAAGGATTTATTCTATGGATTGAGATTATGATCTATCAATTGTTTTATACAATTTTCAAATATCAATCTCATGATCTCATGACTTTATGCTCATGTTATTACTAGAAATGATCATTGAATAATGTATCACTTATATACCCTTTCAAAGAATATAATATCATTGTTGTTCTGTTTCTTTTACTTTGTGTATGAATATATATTTTAATTTATAATGTATATAATAATGGTGTAAGTTGTGAAGAACATAATCAAAGATTATATAGATATTTTATATACTATATTTTATGTATCCATTTTTATAATTAAACAATACATTTATATTAATGGTATGGATTATAGTTTTAGGTGAAAAATATTCATATAAAAAGATGTATTATTTATATATTCATTACTTCGATCACCTCAAGGGAAACATTCCATAGGATGATCAACATAGTAGAACAAGTGTGATGTCGTAGCACGTTGAGGAGGGAAGATTAGAATGGTTTCAAAAATGAATCATCGGGTGGGAATCTCATAATAATGATATTTGAATTGGACCCTAACAAATGGTTCTTCTTCCACATGAATATTCTTATTTACGATGGAGTGGGATCCATTCATTCATGTAAGGAGGTGGAGTTACCTACAAATAGTTGATATAGTACAATTATTGATGATAAAGGAAACGATGATAAATTATTGGTATCTTGGTGTGATGATTACTTCTCTATCAATCTTTTATTGGAATCTCCTATAAAAAGAGTTTGGGGACATAATCAATCAGGACTTTGAGACCACGTAAATATTGTTCTTTTTGGCTACTCCATGTAATAAAATAAATTCAGTGTGCTATTTCCATTCCGTTGGAAATGGATGATGCTTGAATAATTGGGGTTCATCGGTTTTTATTTATTTATAATCCCATATAAAAAATATATAAGTATATAAATTATATATATATATTTAAAAATATTTATTTTTACTAATAAATTTATAAATATACAATTACAAAAACAAAAACATATATATAAGTATAAAAAATCAAATATATGTAATATAAAAAATAAAATATATTATTTTTATGTAAAGAATAATTTAAATGTTATAATGAATAACTCATATAAAATATGTCTCTATAATTCTATATTTATTCTTATGAAAATTCTTATAAAATACATGTTCTAAATAAAAACCATTTCTAAATAGAAAAACCTTTACAAAAAAACCATCAATAAGTGAATTTTTTTTGTATTTAAAAGTTGATTCCTAAAATAATGGGTAAAAATTCAACATTAAAGAAAATTATTTTTCTAGTGAAATGGTCATAAGATCATGGTCCTATTGTTTGGTAATCATTTGGTGCTACGTAAACTATTTTAACATAAAAAATAGATACATTGGAAGACTAAACTACTTTAAAATTATTCCCAACCAAAAAACCAAATAAATTGTTTATGTTTTTAGTGAAAATACATGTCAAGGGTTATAATAATTTCAATTATTACAGATAATTTAATGACCTGTTTGATATTTTGAACAACAACTGCCGTTCCTGAGAAAAAATATTCAGAAAATAAATTTTTCCTAAGCCCCGATTGATGAAGATCAATAAGAATCAATTTTAATGATCAATAGATCTCTTTACATGATTGGTAATGTATATAAATGTGATTTAGTCTTACAAGATGAGCTATATTATAATCCTAAATTTATTAATGTGAACTACAATATGAGTTATATGTCTTGAAAAAACATATAAACCTTGATTACACAATATTCCTTCAATGATATGGATAGAATTTTTGACTTCTTAATTAAACTATTCACCATCCTTGACATATGTGTGATTTATCACTGATACCACTCAAATTTATTGGGAAACCCAATTTTTTTATGATCCACCGAATGCCTCATATAATGAACTTGGTTAATAAATAATTATGTAATAAAATGACATGCCTTTGCATTAGGTTTCGTGATCTTTGGATTGGATGTGGGAGGAGGAATCATTACTCAAACATTGGATTCCTCACCAAGTAATTTAAGTAGAGTGAAAAAACTATGGGTGGAAGCTTCCAATACATATATCCCTTGTATCTATGAATAAGGTCTTCCAGAAGTGTTTATAGGATTAACTTTTAGAGGATTATTGAAAATGAATATAGGTATAACCATAGAATACCAGTCTCACAAAACTATAATAAATTAATCTCTCTCTAATCCAATAATTTATTTACATTGAGAACTATGCATATATTTTATTTCTAAAATAGTATGGGCTATAAGATAGTGTTCTATTATATAACCATTAAAGATAGGCACTAAAATATGAATTTCCAGATATTTTTTGTACGTTATTATTAAAAATCCTCTAATATAACAATTCATATTTTATATAAAATATTTAAGACACAAATATATCATATGTGGGTAAGAGTGCAAGGAATGATAATTTTAATTGATTATTATTATGATGAAAACATGAGTAAATCCTAGGGTATTCTAATTGACTATGTTAGTGGTTATATGAAATGGGGTGTATAATAGATCAAACAAAATTAATTCAAGATGGGGTATTATGAAACATTATCCTCTAATACATTTAAGACGTAAATTATTGTATAGTAAATAATACACTACATCACAATAACAATTTCATAATTTATATTCAAATATATGATCAAAATGGCACAAAAAATAGTGGTGAAATAAAAAATATATTATTACATTGACTCTAGAAAATATAACTATTACTACTTACAACATAACAATATGAGTAACCACAATAACAATAAACTCAAAAAAATAACATGAAATTAATGAAAAATATAAAAGATTTACTTTGTTTTGTGATGAAATAATAAAAATTACTATCAAATACATGATCTAGTAAGGGAAAGAATGATATGAATGATTTTATAATTTAGAATGAATTATATATATAAGAGTTAATGACATTGTTGGAAGGGTTATGTGATCATTATAATATAATGTCATGTCCCGCCCCCCAGGGCCTGTGTCGTGACTTCCCCACGCCTGCCTACCATCGGCTCGGGGCTGGTGACTATCACTGAATAGGAATTTCCCCAAATTGGCAATCATTTTCTTTTAAATGTGTACACATGAAAAAATATCCAATTATGAAAAGGTAAAAACTATGTAAAAAACAACAGTCACTAAGTCAACTATTGAATCTACAATACAAACTGAAAAGAAAAAAAGCCTAGAATACACGCCCAAAACCACAAAATAATGTACAAATTACATTTTTCATCTTCTCCAACCCTACCTGAAGGTATGTGGGGTGTTATAGTGTGTATACCTATAAGTACATCACATCTTTCTAGACTCACTGGGAACCAGCTGGTCCCAGAATACCATGGTCTCCATCAAAGAATTTATTATCTACATGAGACACGACACGTGCAAGAGAAGCCCATGCAGGGGAGAGTAACACAACACTTATTAGGGAACCTAAAACAAAAAATTAAGACCACAAAGCAAGATCAAAAAATCAAGACAACAAGAAAAGGCAACTCACACCAGGTTTAGCTGAATGTATAGAAAGTAATACTTTAAGTTGTAGAGATGAATCATATTTTACTGATGGGGGACTCATCTCTAATGATCCACTAAGGTCTACTTGTATGCTGGAATAATGAGGTATTCTAGGTTATTGGACAATAGAGGTCTGCTAGTCCTGTGGAACACTGAGGTTCGCTCGTCTACGGGACTACTGAGGTCCGCTCATCTTTTGGACCACTGATGTCCACTGTTCTTCCGGACCATAGAGGTCTGCTTGTATACTGGACCACTGAGGTTTACTCTGCTGTTGTACCAATGAGGTCTGACCTCCAGCTAGATCACTATGGTCTACTCATCTGTTGGACCACTTAGGTCCACTCTACTATTGCACCACTGAGGAATGATCATCGGCTGGACCACTAAAGTTCGCTCGTTCGATTGATCGCTGAGGTTCCCATGTCTGTTGGACCACTTAGGTACACTCGTCATATCCTTAATTTCTAAACTACACATAACATTTCTTCTCTCTATTGTGCTTTATTCTTATAGAATCTACTCCCCAAGACATTGTTCGAATTTCCACTGGCACAAAGTCTCACTTAGATAATACCCAAAGGACATCTCGTCACAGGCATACCAATGTCGTAAGAGGTGAGTCAATCAGACGTCCAGTTTGAATTATTTTGGAATTTTAATAGACAAGGGTTGATTGGGTAAGGGATCGGTCTAACATGGTTGGACCTACGTGACCAACCCAGCCAGAGGGGTCCCGAATGACCTGACCAACACGACCAGGGGGTCCCGCATGACCTGGCTCATTTTCAGAAGACCCGGCCTGACCCAGTTGGGAATGTGCCGACCAGGTCCGACCTGTCCCATTGAGCCTTAATATATCTGGTCTATTTTGACCATGGGTCTAGCCTGCCAGGTTTCCCTATAGCCCGGACCAATTCCACCAACCTGATCTGACTCAGTCAGAACAATTATGACCTGTCGGGATTCCCACTGGCTCAGTTTACCTCACTAGCCCGACTTGTAAGGGTTTAGATGTTCACTCTATTCTGGATGCCCAAGCGGCGTCCTGTTCATGCTGCATGTGTCATAATGAGGCTATATGCCTCCCCTCCACACATGGTCCCATGAACTGTGTGCCCACATCAACCTGCGGTGCAGCCTATGGTCTCCCAAAATATTGTGATTTCCTATTAGCATTGTGGTCCTTCACCATCGCAACTAGCTGCACTCTTCCTAACGCAATGCCTGCTAGTGATGTGATTCTACACCACTCCCGACCACCAATTAGCGGCCTCCTATTCCTAATGTATCCCCTAACATGCACCACCACCATACACTGTTAAGTCCCCTACTGGTCTCAACCACTACCACTACGACGTTCCACCTTCGTACCACCGCCACATGCCACCAAAATCTGCATCCGTTGTCATCACAACTCTGTTGGGTCGTTATGTTGGTGGTTCAATGTTTTTGGATCATCGGTTCATCGAATGGGAATACAACTATCTGTCATTCATAACTCGATGATGAATTTGGAAAACACATGGTAAAATGGGGGGATAAATACCGACAATGAATTTGGGGAACAAACCAATACTGTCATCCATCAAGGCATTGATTCACCCATGTTAGAAGGATTGAACATATCAAATCAAAATCATTCAATTTAATCATGGATCAGTTATCCAATAATATCTTGCATGAATGATTTATATATGTTTTAACATGTTCATGAGTTAACCCATGTTCATCATTTAAATGACAGAACTGGGGGAAACAATTCACACAGAAAAGTATCAAACCCCTATCTAGTATAGGATTTTTAGTCGAGGAAGAATGGAATTTCACACCTCTATTCCTCATTTATAATAAGAATCCCACATTCGCTAGAAATTCATCAAAATATGGATGGATGTGCATTCGTTTTTCGTCGTCGCCGGCCATCAAAGCCTCAGAGCAATCCTAGGATTCTGCCAACAATTCATCATTGCATGTTAGGATATTAATTGATGAAATGTGAATCATTGTTTCTGTTATGCTGCATTGTAGCATCGTTACACTGACTCATTAATGGGGTTCATTAATGGGATTCAGTTTTGCCTCACCTTTTTACCACAACACTGATGATTCATTGTGTAGTGAAGAATAAAATCTAATACAATAACTTTTTATGTTATTTTATTTTCCTTAAAAAAGTTCAAAATTTAACATTCACCCCCATCCCACTATGATCAAGGTTAGGCTCCACCTAAATGTATCACGCCCTCATGGGACCAATGGTACTCTCATATTTCCAATCAGAGTTACGGTTTAGGAGTTATAAGGATTTAGAAAATAATAATTATTACTTCCTTATTTTATTTTAGGCCAAAAACTATTTTCCTTTATTGTCTTGTGCCGACCAATGTTAGTCCCTTTATTGGTTAATCTGTACACTCTGAGTTCAACAATGCCCTCATAATTTTTATTTGAGCACCATTTTAAAAGTTATAAAAACCCGCTCACACATTAATTTAATGAACATTAAAAATAGTTCGAAAATATGTTCCGGACACTCCAGACATCGGAATAACATGTCCTCTTAGAGGCCATTATCGAAATAATTCCATTTAATTTTTTTCTTAACAAATCAAGGAAATTCTAGGTTATTACATTCCTCCCCAATTTAGGGATTTACATCCCCGTATGACAAAACAATGGAAAATCAAACAAATGGGGGTACTGATCATGA
Organism: Viscum album; assembly: GCA_963277665.1. Classification (NCBI taxonomy): domain Eukaryota; kingdom Viridiplantae; phylum Streptophyta; class Magnoliopsida; order Santalales; family Viscaceae; genus Viscum; species Viscum album. Next base: position 1,874,509,784 of record OY728159.1, read on the forward strand.
ATATCATCATGTCACTCCCATGTGATCTCCTAGTGAATCCCGTGATGCCAACCAAAACTCCCTAGAGAATGAAAACATCCATGAAGGATCCTCTCATGTTGATCCTCTGTTTCCATTGTATAATCTGTACATGTTTCCCCATTATCAATCCTCAGCTATCTGTTGTCGATGACTTGAGAAGGGTTTTGCACATATCCCTATTACTGGGATATGTGGATGACATCATTCACCCCTTCTAACTAGTATTTTAGATCTAATCAGTACTGCCTTGCTCACTCTTTGCAGTATCAAGAATGGTTTGATGAGCCGCAGAGATAACATTCCATGACTTCCAAATCTATGTATCTATCATCGAGGAGAGACAAATAGGAATATGTGGTCCCCCTCTTTTAACTTCAAGGTTCACCATTACCTATAATCATAGGTCTTCTGTAAGCTCATTCCAGTCTTATTCCTCTCTCAGATAACTTTGACCTTCTCAGTTGTAGCCTATACCATCTATGGACTCATCAGTTCTTACTCGCTAGGGTTTTTCCGGCATAATGGTGATTGCATGGCCATCCGTACAATTCCAAAGTTGGTTCCATACTCATGGTGGAGTGGTATTTCTTGTTTTATGAAAAATCCTCCCGTGGAAGTTTGTCCTTCCAACTTCGAAAAAAATCATGAAAACAATCATGCGGAATGTCCTCCAAGGTATGTATGGTTTACTTCATATAACTATCCATCTGTGGGTGAAAGGTTGTGTTAAAACACACTTGATTCCCAAAAACCTCTTGGAATCCCTACCACAACAATTATTTAAAGAATACATCACGATATAATAATATCGTACATGGCGCTCCATGGAGTTGAACTATCTATTATACATAGAGGCATCTAAATATGTCTACTAAACCCTTTTATTGAATGTGTATACTGTAGTCTGACATGGTGATCTTGTCTACGATCACCCAGATGGTATCGTTCCCTCTCAATGTATGTGGTAATTATATCATTATTTCGGTCAATATCCCATCACACTTCTACTTTGATACCTCTAGGGGTTGTGTAAAACCTATTGGAACCCGGTGCTCAGACATCACTTGCTGAGAAGTGAGGCATCTGGGGAAAAACTGTGCCATAGTCTTCATTATTCTCAGCCAGTAGTACTAAAATTGGTGGTCCATATATATATCATTGTCACAAATAGATGTACCACCAATGGGGACGCATTGAACTCCCTCAACATTAACTCATGTAACTCCACTGGTACAACTATGTATCCCGTGAATAGGATGATGTGCTCCCCAAACATTGAATATCTATTAAGGGAATACCATATAGACATCTGGGAACATGTATTCTTATAGCTATAATTGAAAATTTGTGCCTCTATGACACTCTGTAAGAGTGGAGGGCCAACTACCATTGAATGAAGATAATCTTCTTCAAATATATCTATAAAAAATATTTGAATCAAGGCCAAATGCTCGGAGGCCTCATTCAATTTGTGTGAAGTCAATATCCTACTGAAAGAATCTACAACCTTGTTTCACATCCCATGAGTATAGACAATCGTTATGTCATAACCCTATAGGATCTCTAACCAACATCTTTGTCTCATATTCAGATACTTTTGAGAAAATATATACATTAGACTCCTATGGTAAGAGAATTGGATGAATCATTCTCCCATAAGCTAGTGTCTCGACATTGTTTGTGCAAAGACTAAGACTACCTACACCAGGACATGATTCACCATGTTTCTCTCATGCATTCTCAACTGTTGTGAGACATAAGAAATCACTTCTTTTTCCTTCATCAGAACACAACCAAGCCAGGTTATTGAAGCATCATTGTACACCACATAGTTAGTGACCTCCTCTAGATTCATTAATATAAGAGTATTCACAAGATCTTCCTCAACTTCTGAATAATCTACTAGTATCCTTCTATCCACACAATGGTATTTCCCCTCTTCGTCAACGCTATCATGGGTGCTACCACTCTGGAGAAGTTGAGTACAATCTTTCAACATTACCCAGTAATCCCTAAAAAACACTCCACTTTAGTAACTCTCTTGGGAGGATCCAAAGAAATAACTACCGTAATCATTGCTATATAAACTACAACTATAGCCTCTGAGATTACATGCTCTAGGAAATGGACTTTTCGTATCCATAATTCACACTTCGAGGGCTTCCATAAAATTTTGTGTTCTCTGAGTGTTTCTAGAACCATCCTCAGGTGAATCACAAGATACTCCATAGATTTTGAATACACTAATATTCCATAAAAAAAGACCACTACGAACTGTTCTATATATAGATTAAATATCATAATCATGAGTCCCACAAACACTACTGGGGTGTTCATCATGTCAAACAACATCACTAATTACTCGTAGTGGCTGCAGTGACATCTAAATGCCATTTTTTGAGAGGTCTGCATCTACTAATTGGAGCTGGTGATAGCCTGAGCTGAGGTCTATCTTTGAGAAACATCTTTCTCCCTTCAGCAGGTCAAATAGTTCATTAAATCTTCAGTATGGGATACAAGATCTACACAATCACCCGGTTCAGGCGTCAGATGTCCATGCCTAACCGCAAGATTCCATCTACATTCATGGAAAACAACACTAGGTCTGGCCTTTGTGAAATGTTGGGCCTTAAGAACCCCTTCCTCTACAAGTCCTCCAATTTTACCCAAATCTCATAGAGATCTTCTCAAGCCATATGATATGTACGTGTAGAAATTAGTGCCTTATTGGGGTACAGATCAATGTAGAAGTCAACCACTCTGTGAGGAGGTAGTTCTAGAACATCCTTTTGAAAGAAGTCCACATTCCCATCTACCACTACATGAAACTATGGACTCGTACCATTCATTACACTAAGGGACATGTTATCAAACTGATGAGTGATCGGCTGCTCCCAATTATGTGAGAGTCCATCCTATGCTACTATGGTTTCCTTTATGGTGATAAAAAAACCTAGTCCCATATCGGTGGATACACTACACTATATGCCTATGACAGTCGATATAGGTAGGGACTATTGATAACTAGTCCATACCCAAAATGAAATCGTAAGACCTCAATGTTGATAAAATGATATCTCAGCAGAAGCTCTCACCTCCAAGAGTAATCTCGCATTGTTGACACAAGTGTCTGATTGGAAAATCCCCTTACATAGGAGTCTCTAATAATAATGATCAATCTAATGGCTCGATCATTATTATATAATCAAACAATATCTATAAAATTGAATGAGTGACTGAAACATGTGCCTCTAAGCACCATCGATAATGTGTAGAATCAACAGATCATACCTCACATCATTTATGGGACATCTTGACCATAGGCCTCGATAGCCTGTAGTTGGGAATGCCTTTGTCTACCTACTCCAAGAGCTCGTGGAGGACCACTTGAGGGGTGGTGGTGGGGGTACCTCGTACCTATGACTACCCCCTACCACTCATCCTACTCCTCTGCCTTGACTTCCACCTAGAGAACCACCATGTTCTTGTCTATGCCTCAAGCTAGGTAGTCCGTCAACCATCTGTCATTCCTATGTGCAACGAGTTAGAGAATCCTAAGCCATTTTCCCATGCTCTCCACATGCATAGAATAATGTACTTCCCTAATGACTCCCTCTCCCCCTAGGAGCTTCATACCGCCGATCATGAATCTTGGGGTCCTCATATGAATGGTTTTTCCCATTTGGGTCTCTCCAACATTTGTCATCCACCAGCAATAGATGATTGAGCAACCCATCACCTGGTGGTAGTTCTCACCATCAGTGCCTGCTCTAGGAGGAAGCTCTATACTATTAGAGCTTTCCCCTGCACCCTAATCTATGTAGTGATGTTGAGGGAAATCATCGACGCCCAAATATCTCGTCATAGTCCCTCCTCAATTGTCCTGGACCTGAAGAAAGGGCCTTACACCATATCTATAGAGTAATTGGAGCGGTCAATGAACCTCATAGACTATTAATCCATTGTCAGGCTACCCTTCTATAAGTGAATCATATCTTTTATGCACATTAAGCATAATGTCACGGGGATGACCTCCTCCCTAAAATTTGATGGATGTCATACTAGGTGAGGGCCACTTCCTCATGATTTTGGATGGTCAAACTCCACCATCATTCTGTTGAGTCCTAAAGAAGGATCACTGCATGAACCACCATTTGGTCAAGTTCGCTTCTCACTATGTAGAATAATCGTGTCATCACCTCCAGTAAATCCTCAATTAACTGAGGATCTGTATGTAACAGCCCGAGATTTTATGAAAAATATTGTTTTTTATTTTTCTAATGTCTTGTGTTGTACGCTACAACAAAAGGAGCTTGCACAACACGCATCCTTGTCTTGCCTTGCATTACACGCAATCGCGACCTTTCTCGATAGCGTGTGTAATACGCAATACCGAGTTTCACTAAACAACGATGTGCTATTAAAATATTATTAAAACTAGCCATTATGAATAGTAATAACCACTTTTTAAAATTATGTAAATCTTATTTTTCAAAATGAACTTCATTCTTGTATCGAATTTAGCCTAAGGTGAAATTTTGGTACTTTTCGGATAACTTTCATATTCTGATGAATAGTGAAAAAATTACTAAATTATAATTAAAAACAAATTTTTTAATCGAAATAATTAATAGTGATAAATCATTAATTTGAGTGGTTTTAAAGTATATTTAGAATATATTTTTACAATTTAATACAATTTTGGTCATTGGTTGTAATTTCACATTTAAACCAGACATAATCAAATGTCAATCTTTTGATAGATATTGTTTCTTAAAAACACACTATTTGTTTTAACAGCGGGATTTAATTATAAAATTAATTAATGCAACTTATATGTTGGGAATTTTGTAAAATAGAAATCATTTTTGAATTCGGAATATCAATTATAGCTTAGGGTGAAAGTTTGGCATTTTTCTGAAAAACTTCAATTTTTGATGAATAGTGAAACAACTAAGTGGTAGGTTAAAAACTGAATTTTGCATAAAACATAATTTTACCGCTTCTGTGAATGGAATTTCGAAAATCCGAGAGACACGGTTAATATCAAGGACTAAAATGTGGTTTAATGAGATGAAAATAAATTTTTGGTGAATAGTAACTTTTTACTTTTTTAACCACGGTTAATAGTAAATAGGGTAACTAAGGGTAAATATGATATTAATATTACCCTAACACATGTCCTAATTCTATTGGACAAGTGTAATTCGACCAAAAAAACAAACTTAGGAATAAAATATGACCATTTAGGCCCACTTGGATTAGATTAGGACATTCATTATTAATTTATTTAAAGAAGGGTTAAAATAGTTTAAATCAAAGTTTAATAAATAAATCATTTCTAATATGGGGTTATACATAAGATAAATTCGATTGTAAATATTCATTAGAAAGATAAAAAGATTTACTACATGATGGTATTTTATTTGTAATTTTTAGACATCAAATAATTTAATTTATTTATGACACAAAGATGATGCAGTAATTATCTTGTTAATGAAATATTGACATAATTGATGTTATAAACACCAAAATAAATGTAATTTGAGACTTTTTATGAATTCCACTAATTTTATAGGTTACTATGATATATTAGTGTTGATTTAATCAACTTGGTTCGAACATATAATTCTGTTATGACTTTCAAAAAAATCATATATCAAATAGTGTCAAAATTGACACAAAATAGTTTTTAAATCAAATATTATATTATTAATTGTTATTTTATTCCTAAAAATATAAGGTTCGGCCAAATGACTTAGATAAGGATATATATATTAATAATAAACAATTTGGGGTTCGTTTGGCATTTTATAGTAAGTGTATTAACCATATAGTGAAAGAAAACAAAAAGACACGGTAAAAGTTAAATTATTTAACTTAGAGTTAAATCTAATTGATAAGGTTAAATTAATACCCTAAACTTGTATAAATCTTATTGGTTGATAGGATTTCGACCTAACCCCACTTTATCTTCGAAATAAGACCCTTTGGAACCATTATAAACCGATTTTGACATTAATATAAAATAATATTTTGAGGTATTCCTAAGGTGCCCCTCTCCTCCCTTATAAAAGGACACCTCCTCCCCCTCCTCCTCACACCAATTTGAGCACTCAAGCTCGGCCAACCCCTGCCAAAATCTCTTCTCCACTTCCCTAAAAACATACTAGAGGTTCTGGTCTTCCTCAAAAACCAATTTTAGTGCCCTAAGAGGAGGTCTCAAAGAGGCACTTCAAAGAAGAGGTAATTACCGTTACCAATTCTTTCATCTTTATTTCTTCTTCCACATCTTCTTATTAGGTTGTTTCATTATGAAGTAATAACATAAGTATCACTCATATACTGATATGTTATTATAAGTATGAAACAACCCTATTTCACCATCTATCCATCCTACGGAAAAAGAAATCACCGCGCGTGCGTACGTACGGAATACCGTCTCCACGCCGTGGTGTAATCTATTTTCCACCACCACCTTACATGGATGGGTATAATGGTGTAAAGAATAACTATACATAGTTATTAAAACATCATATTGATTCTGATATATTGTATAATCCACTCCAATTCAATTCAATATTTATAGAAATGATATCATCGCTCGTGCGTACGTACGGACTACTGTCTCCACGATGCGATGAGATTCATTCTCCATGTTAACCATTTAAGAATGATTATAATGTATATATAAGAAATAATAATGAAATATATGACATTATAAAGCTACTGGATTTATGTATATATATACATATGTATGTCATCTACTTACTTCCATTTCAAGACAATAAGGAAAGGAAAACAGCGTTCATGCGTACGTACGGACTACCGTCTCCATGAACGGTGTTTTTCATTTTATTTATCTACCTATTATATATATATATATACTGAATATATATGATATATAAATCATATTTTATATTCTGGAAGTGAGTAAATCATGATATAAGTAATAATGATGTCAAGAACAACAAGTCAAAACACCTACGATAAATGAAACGATTTTACCCAAAACGCTTCTTTAACATGGAATTTACAAAAGAACGGGTAATATAATGTCATACGTGAACCATATATGATATCATAACAATGAATATGATTCTGTAATAAGTCAATAACATGATTTAAATCATTATACAGGAGGTTCGGACACTTACAAAGCAAGTCGGACCTAAGGTAAGGGAAATATCACAATCTCATTTTTATCCGAGATTGTTTATTCGTAAGTATTTACTGGGGTGTATTTTATCATCCACATCCATGTTTACTCAATATGTAATATTATTTCCATCCACCTAAAATTTTTTAAATCCATTTTTACCCTTCAGTGAGTTTTTAGTAATACGTATGAAAGGAATCTTTTGTCATTTTTCGTACGAGGTACTTTTTGACTTTTCCGACAAAAGTACGAAGAATGTTTTTTTAAACTTATACGGCACGGACGGATTTTTACGGTTTTATAAAGCTTTATTTTCATGACCCTTCCTCCAAAATATTTCATGACTATTTTCAATAAAATCTTTTTCTTTTAAAATTGCATGATGTTTTGTGAAAAGAAATTGATTTTGAAGAAAAAAGGATATTTTCCTCAAGAATTCAATTCAAGTGTTTTATCAAAATTATTTTTCATCTAAGATAATAAAGGGTTCTGTTTCTATCCATATTTTTACATTGATTTGACTATGTTGTGATGGAATTATGTTTATGAATTCCTTTATCTTATATGAATGGTTTTATGATGTCATGTTGTTTAAGAATCCCATTTTTATTACATGGGTTATGCAATGATGTATGATTTATGATTTTGTGGCACACATAAGAAAGGATTCATTATGAGATGGGTGGGACCTATATCTCCCTCCAATGCATTGGGTAAAGATTTTATATCTCATGAGATAGACATAGCTGGAACGGAAGGTTATTTCGGTTCAGTGATACAGGACTGAAATGAGGAGTGAACTCGGTTCAGAAAGGGACTTTGTCCACTAAGATAGTCTTGGCAATGAGTCATGACTAACAAGAAATGATTTTCCATGATTATGTTTGCATGCCACAAAGTTTCAAGTTTTATGTTATGATTATGAGGATCTCATTTTCACTTCTATGATTTATCCCATGTTATGATATTATGAGCTCTTTTGCAGGTTAAGATTTCCAAAAGCTATGTTCTTATGTATATGATGTGATTGATATTTCTTTTGTTTACCCTTACTGAGCATTTGAGCTCACCCTTTTATGTTTTCTTTTCCCCATGATATAAAGAAAGGTTTTTAGGTAAAAAAAGGGAAGATCTTTATAGGAGATATTGAAGATCTTTCACCACGATTAGAAGATTATGTTCCGAGTTTCCAAAGACACTAAACTATTACGATCCTTGTGTGTGTGTTTTTGTTATGTACTAAGTATTCCGCAAAAGTATTGTAAATTCTATGTACGTCAGGCTTCGGGTCTCTACAGTTGGTATCAGAGGAAAGGTTTAGTCAACCTTTGGAAACTAGGATGCGAAAACGTTAGTGAGATCCCTAGAGATATTTCTAAGGTATGTCTAGGGATGTCTCTAAGGTTAAGTATACGTATAGGTTATAGTCCTAGAATTGCGCTAATGATCTTCGAATTTAACATGTTAGATATTGAGGGTACTACCCCTTTATTATGTTGTTTTCCCTAGCATGATTTTTTCCTCTCATACTATCCTTTTGGGGTTTTAGACGATGGCTGGAACTCGAAGGAACCGTGTTAATGTGGAATGTGATGGGCAATGCAATGATTGTCCCCCTGAGCAACCAAACGATATGGGAGCCGGAATGAAAAATCTTGTAGCCATGCTCACACAACTTTCTCAAGCTATGAATCATGCAGGACTTCCAAACGAGCAAAGGAAGGAGAAACATTCTGTTGAATCCTTCATGAGGCAACGTCCACCTTCTTTCAGTGGGTCTACTAATCCATTAGTTTCTGAACAATGGATTAGTACTACTGAAAAGATATTTTCAGTTCTTCAATGTTCTGAACATGATAAAGTCATCCTATCAGTGTATCGTTTGGAAGGAGATGCTGATCAATGGTGGAATCTTATTAAGAATACGAGGAAAAGGGATGAAATTGAGTCTATGGAATGGGATGAGTTCAAGAACTTATTTTTCAATAAGTACTTCCCTCGTATTCTCTGAACAAAGATGGAGAAAGATTTTCTTGAACTGAAGCAAATGGATGATGAATCTGTTGGTACCTATGAAGCGAATTTTACAAGACTTGCAAGGTACGCTTCTGGTATTATCATCCAACCTGAAAGTAAAGTTGATCGATTTTTCAGTGGCTTAAAACCAAGTCTTCAAAGGGCATTAGCTATAAGAGACTTCAGTATCTATGAAGAAATTGTGCGTTGTGCTATCAAGGTAGAAATGGAAGTTGGTGTTACATATCCATCTAATGGTTTTGACAAGAAACGAAAGATGGAGTTCAAGGAGAAATCTCAAAATAATGGTGAAAAGAAGATGAATGTTTCCTTATGCACAAAGTGTGGATATAAGCATGGTGGAGATTGTCTTAAAGGGACTAGAAAATGTTTTAAGTGTGGAAAAGAAGGTCATTGAGAAGCTGAGTGTCGAAGTAATGGAAAATTGGATTCTAATGAAGTGAATAAAGCAAACACTACAGAGAACGTACAACCAACACTTCAATGCTTCAAGTGCAAGGAAATGGGGCATTATGCTAATAAATGCCTTAATCCAAGGGTTAGTGATGATCGACATGAGCAACTGCTTAAGTCAAAGGACAAAGGGAAGTCACATGCGATCACTATTGGCAATGTTGAATATGACAACGATGTGGTGGAATGATTAAGTGTTTATGTAATGGGATTCCAAAATAATGTTGTATCATGAAATATTGGAATATTTATGTATTGGTCTAATGTGGTATTCAAAGTGATTGAGATATTATGCGCATAATGAAGGGAAAACGAGAAAATGAAATGTTTAACAGTATTCATGAGCTCATGATTGATATAAGGACTAAGTGATATCATGGTTTGAGTATATAGAATTTTGAGGATTTTGGTATGTGGAAAGTGTTAACTTTTAACTGCATTCAAGTTTTCACTAAGGGTCAATGGGTATTCAAGAGAGTACAATATTAAGGCCTTTGAATTTTTGGAATGTGTCCAACAAGATATATCTTATGATATATGGGGATCAACGATGCTATTAAATCTCTGGTAATCGTTTTCACTATGTTATGAGAATGGACTGTAGTATCATGGATAAGCCTAAAGATTGGAATGGATTATGTTGGACATAAGTTAGTATTGTTTAAGGATAGAAGATTTTTGATATTATTGATGGGATGTTATAGTAACGTAGTTTTAGAAAAAGGACAACCTGCAGGACGGGCGACAGCCCATCGCTTCAGACAAGGCTGTGGGAATCGAACACACAACCGAAGTGCGACTGGCCTTTATCGCCTACCACTGACCTACAGGAAGTCCCTATTTAGTAGAAACTAGTGTTATTATATTAAGCAGTATGATATATGAGGTATAATCCCATTTTAGGAACCATATATGATTAATCTAACTATAGATCAACTTATGTATATAAATTTTTCTAACCTTTTGAGACAGATGGAATGACCCGTCATTCTATCACATGATCTGCTAACACTTCACGAATAACAAATTCAACTTCATTTATTTAAGATATGAAGTGGAAATTGTTAAAGGCACGAACAACAGTGAGATTGTACCAAAATAAAGTAAGTATTTATTCTAAGCAAATTTTGAACTTTAGGGAAATGATCTTGAAAACCAAAAATGTTGTCCTAGTGATCTTATACCTGATGAATCAGATGGTACCTTATATCATCACAAATCTATGGATTTGTGATTACTGGCTTTTCCATAGCCATGTTCTCTACCACTCTCCATCAGAACATGATGGTTAGATTTCTCTTCCATATCCATATTTCCACCTATGTGGAAACCCAGTGATTAGTTTATTTGGGTAATCGTTACATTTCATACTTTAGTTTTTAAAGCCATGTTTTGGTATTCCCTTTTACGATGTGGGTTTCTATTAAAGAAACTTTCGAATAGTAAACCATTTATAACCCCGACGAATTTCGAGGGAGAAATTCATTTTAAGGGGGGTAGAATGTAACAGCCCGCGATTTTATGAAAAATATTTTTTTATTTTTCTAATGTCTTGTGTTGTACGCTACACCAAAAGGAGCTTGCACAACACGCATCCTTGTCTTGCCTTGCATTACACGCAATCGCGACCTTCCTCGATAGCGTGTGTAATACGCAATACCGAGTTTCACTAAACAACGATGTGCTATTAAAATATTATTAAAACTAGCCGTTATGAATAGTAATAACCACTTTTTAAAATTATTTAAATCTTATTTTTCAAAATGAACTTCATTCTTGTATCGAATTTAGCCTAAGGTGAAATTTTGGTACTTTTCGGATAACTTTCATATTCTGATGAATAGTGAAAAAATTACTAAATTATAATTAAAAACGACTTTTTTAATCGAAATAATTAATAGTGATAAATCATTAATTTGAGTGGTTTTAAAGTATATTTAGAATATATTTTTACAATTGAATACAATGTTGGTCATTGGTTGTAATTTTACATTTAAACCAGACATAATCAAATGTCAATCTTTTGATAGATATTGTTTCTTAAAAACACGCTAATTGTTTTAACAGCGGGATTTAATTATAAAATTAATTAATGAAACTTATATGTTGGGAATTTTGTAAAATAGAAATCATTTTTGAATTCGGAATATCAATTATAGCTTAGGGTGAAATTTTGGCATTTTTCTGAAAAACTTCAATTTTTGATGAATAGTGAAACCACTAAGTGGTAGGTTAAAAACTGAATTTTGCATAAAACTTAATTTTAGCGCTTCTGTGAATGGAATTTCGAAAATCCGAGAGACACGGTTAATATCAAGGACTAAAATGTGGTTCAATGAGATGAAAATAAATTTTTGGTGAATAGTAACTTTTTACTTTTTTTACCACGGTTAATAGTAAATAGGGTAACTAAGGGTAAATATGATATTAATATTACCCTAACACATGTCCTAATTCTATTGGACAAATGTAATTCGACCAAAAAAACAAACTTAGGAATAAAATATGACCATTTAGGCCCACTTGGATTAGATTAGGACATTTATTATTAATTTATTTAAAGAAGGGTTAAAATAGTTATAATCAAAGTTTAATAAGTAAATCATTTCTAATATGGGGTTATACATAAGATAAATTCGATTGTAAATATTCATTAGAAAGATAAAAAGATTTACTACATGATGGTATTTTATTTGTAATTTTTAGACATCAAATAATTTAATTTATTTATGACACAAAGATGATGCAGTAATTATCTTGTTAATGAAATATTGACATAATTGATGTTATAAACACCAAAATAAATGTAATTTGAGACTTTTTATGAATTACACTAATTTTATAGGTTACTATGATATATTAGTGTTGATTTAATCAACTTGGTTTGAACATATAATTCTGTTATGACTTTCAAAAAAATCATATATCAAATAGTGTCAAAATTGACACAAAATAGTTTTTAAATCAAATATTATATTATTAATTGTTATTTTATTCCTAAAAATATAAGGTTCGGCCAAATGACTTAGATAAGGATATATATATTAATAATAAACAATTTGGGGTTCGTTTTGCATTTTATAGTAAATGTATTAACCATATAGTGAAAGAAAACAAAAAGACACGGTAAAAGTTAAATTATTTAACTTAGAGTTAAATCTAATTGATAAGGTTAAATTAATACCCTAAACTTGTCTAAATCTTATTGGTTGATAGGATTTCGACCTAAACCCACTTTATCTTCGAAATAAGACCCTTTGGAACCATTATAAACCGATTTTGACATTAATATAAAATAATACTTTGAGGTATTCCTAAGGTGCCCCTCTCCTCCCTTATAAAAGGACACCTCCTCCCCCTCCTCCTCACACCAATTTGAGCACTCAAGCTCGGCCAACCCCTGCCAAAATCTCTTCTCCACTTCCCTAAAAACATACTAGAGGTTCTGGTCTTCCTCAAAAACCAATTTTAGTGCCCTAAGAGGAGGTCTCAAAGAGGCACTTCAAAGAAGAGGTAATTACCGTTACCAATTCTTTCATCTTTATTTCTTCTTCCACTTATTCTTATTAGGTTGTTTCATTATGAAGTAATAACACCAGTATCACTCATATACTGATATGTTATTATAAGTATGAAACAACCCTATTTCACCATCTATCCATCCTACGGGAAAAGAAATCAACGCGCGTGCGTACGTACGGAATACCGTCTCCACGCCGTGGTGTAATCTATTTTCCACCACCACCTTACATGGATGGGTATAATGGTGTAAAGAATAACTATACATAGTTATTACAACATCATATTGATTCTGATATATTGTATAATCCACTCCAATTCAATTCAATATTTATAGAAATGATATCATCGCTCGTGCGTACGTACGGACTACCGTCTCCACGATGCGATGAGATTCATTCTCCATGTTAACCATTTAAGAATGATTATAATGTATATATAAGAAATAATAATGAAATATATGACACTATAAAGCTACTGGATTTATTTATATATATACATATGTATGTCATCTACTTACTTCCATTTCAAGACAATAAGGAAAGGAAAACATCGTTCATGCGTACGTACGGACTACCGTCTCCATGAACGGTGTTTTTCATTTTATTTATCTACCTATTATATATATATATATACTGAATATATATGATATATAAATCATATTTTATATTCTGGAAGTGAGTAAATCATGATATAAGTAATAATGATGTCAAGAACAACAAGTCAAAACACCTACGATAAATGAAACGATTTTACCCAAAACGCTTCTTTAACATGGAATTTACAAAAGAACGGGTAATATAATGTCATAAGTGAACCATATATGATATCATAACAATGAATATGATTCTGTAATAAGTCAATAACATGATTTAAATCATTATATAGGAGGTTCGGACACTTACAAAGCAAGTCGGACCTAAGGTAAGGGAAATATCACAATCTCATTTTTATCTGAGATTGTTTATTCGTAAGTATTTACTGGGGTGTATTTTATCATCCACATCCATGTTTACTCAATATGTAATATTATTTCCATCCACCTAAAGTTGTTTAAATCCATTTTTACCCTTCAGTGAGTTTTTAGTAATACGTATGAAAGGAATCTTTTGTCGTTTTTCGTACGAGGTACTTTTTGACTTTTCCGACAAAAGTACGAAGAATGTTTTTTTTAACTTATACGGCACGAACGGATTTTTACGGTTTTATAAAGCTTTATTTTCATGAACCTTCCTCCAAAATATTTCATGACTATTTTCAATAAAATCTTTTTCTTTTAAAATTGCATGATGTTTTGTGAAAAGAAATTGATTTTGAAGAAAAAAGGATATTTTCCTCAAGAATTCAATTCAAGTGTTTTATCAAAATTATTTTTCATCTAAGATAATAAAGGGTTCTATTTCTATCCATATATTTTCATTGATTTGACTATGTTGTGATGGAATTATGTTTATGAATTCCTTTATCTTATATGAATGGTTTTATGATGTCATGTTGTTTAAGAATCCCATTTTTATTACATGGGTTATGCAATGATGTATGATTTATGATTTTGTGGCACACATAAGAAAGGATTCATTATGAGATGGGTGGGACCTATATCTCCCTCCAATGCATTGGGTAAAGATTTTATATCTCATGAGATAGACATGGCTGGAAAGGAAGGTTATTTCGGTTCAGTGATACAGGACTGAAACGAGGAGTGAACTCGGTTCAGAAAGGGACTTTGTCCACTAAGATATTCTTGGCAATGAGTCATGACTAAAAAGAAATGATTTTCCATGATTATGTGTGCATGCCACAAAGTTTCAAGTTTTATGTTATGATTATGAGGATCTCATTTTCACTTCTATGATTTATCCCATGTTATGAAATTATGATCTTTTTTGCAGGTTAAGATTTCCAAAAGATATGTTCTTATGTATATGATGTGATTGATATTTCTTTTGTTTACCCTTACTGAGCATTTGAGCTCACCCTTTTATGTTTTCTTTTCCCCAGGATATAAAGAAAGGTTTTTAGGTAAAAAAAAAGGGAAGATCTTTATGGGAGTTATTGAAGATCTTTCACCACGATTAGAAGATTACGTTCCGAGTTTCAAAGACACTAAACTATTACGATCCTTATGTGTGTGTTTTTGTTATGTACTAAGTATTCCGCAAAAGTATTGTAAAGTCTATGTACGTCAGGCTTCGGGTCTCTACACTGTCTATCCCTTGAACCTGGGAGGTCTCTATTGCTGGACCTCATTTATGGCACTGAGCCTATATGTTTTCTATACTGTTAGTACTAGTAGTAACTACTGACCAATGGGCGGTGGTATTTATGGGACACCTCCCAATAGTTCCATCATTGCAAACTGTTCATGTACTGAATCCTCATTGCTCTATATACCGTCCTTGTGGTAATGCACTGGAATCCTGGAAAGTTGTCTGCCTGGAGGAATCCTGAAAGAGATCATGTTGAACCACAGTCAATTAATTATACCTGGTGAGCTGATTCTGTCTCGAAACAATCATGTGAAAACAGACAAAGTACCATGGAAGTAGTGTTTTCATGTACTGGGTTAGAAAATATAATTTAGGGTCATTGTGTATGGATAAGTCAACGACCACACAAAAACTAGACTCCCTATCATGAAATATAATCTCGAAACATTTAACAATGTTTCCCCATTATAATTTATAGTATATTAGTTATTATGGTAGAACTAACCTCCCTATGATACCACTTTTTCATGAACCATCCCCTAGGGCAAGTTCTGTGACAACCCCAAGCCCACCTTCTATAGTCCAGGGGCTGGTGACTGAAAACAAATAAGAATATCCCAAAAGGGAAGGAAATTTACCTTAAACCCATATACACATACAATACTCAAGCTATGGAAAGTTAAACACTTAGTGCTCCAAATCAATATTTTTGTATGATGAAAAGGCCATTTTAAGTGCAAATGGTAAACTCACATTTCCAAATACTTAACCACACAACACGTGAAATAAAAATTAAAGGAGTGAAAAACATGGATACCAAAGTGCCAGATTTGAAATTTGAAACAACCGAATCGATCAATGCACCACCTAAATGCCTCATGATATCAGAACCTTGGTCCATGCTCTCTGACATGCACAATACTCATGAAAACCACAAAATACCACCAGTCAACATCGTCACCCTAAAAACCCCAGAGCCGATAACAGGGGAAACCATCAGCCATCATCCACCTGTAAAGAAACAATAAACGAGCACTGGAATCACCAACACCCTCTTCATCGTCATAACACCTTGGAATCGAAACAAAAAACCGAGTCGACCTTTGAGAAAACACCATTACAGATTAACATCATGGCCAAAATGAAACAGACCATATTTGTCGTGATCGCTGTACCATCAAAGACCAGTTATCTTCGTTGTTATTTCCATCACGAACGCTGCAATGGCATCGATCCCAGATGCAATGTTCCTGGAGAGAAACATCGAAGACGCCGAAGATCGACAAACTTCATCGACTTCTGCTGGAACGAACCCACCAAAATGTTCCACTGTAGCTTCAAAAGATATCAATGGAGACACATTAATATGTTCCCTCATCACCCGCAAAACATCTTCAAACAACATTGTAACATCAAGGCTGAAAAGTCCATCAATTTCATCGAAAAATGCAACAAACAAAAGGCACAAAAATAGCACATATTGAAGTCGGAGAAGGACGTGCCACCCGGAGCATCAAATACCGAACAAAAAGAACCTCCCAAAGCCTCTTGAATCCATTCACAGCAGACCGAAACGGAGAACGATGAAGGGAAAAGATGCCAGAGTAGAGATTGAAGAGGAAGGGTCTCAATGAATAAGCACATCCTCACCATGAACCACCAACCTCGACCGGAACCACCATCCTTGACCATCGAAACTGCCGCTGGGAAACAATCACATCATCAAACACCGAAGAGGCAAAGACCGCCAAAGAAAAAGAATTCTAAAAATACTGAACACATGTTGAGCTCCTGGAGCACCAACATGATTCAGCCAACACATCCCTAACCTTCTGATAGAACCAGCGCACTAGACAAGAATGGGGTCAGAAACATGGTAACCAGAAGGAAATAGCATCAAAATAACCGATTGGGATTCAACAAGGGCCAAGACTACATACAGTAGAGCAGATGAGTAGGAAAAGAAAAGAAAAAAATAAAACCAAGAATGTAGGAGCGAGGAGGAAGAAGAAAGATGGGTGAGTTGGGAGGTAAGGGGTGAGGAATGAGGGTTGGGGTAGATGACGCTGGAGAAGTGGCGTGTGGGTCTCCCCACTCCAGATCACCGCTGGAGGATCCCTAGCTCAAGAGGGGAGCGAAGGTTCATCTCCTCAATGCCTAACTAAATGGTAGGTGGAGGGTATCTATGTGAAGCCATTAAAGTATGTCCCAATCATTCCTTCTCGCAAGGAACCACTTAGTTTTAGACCACCAAGGTCTATGTCAAAGTGTCGATCACCATCATGGGGCATGACACGTGGGGGTGAAGACCATGCATGGGTGAGTAACACAATACTATGTAGGGACCCCAAACCAAAAAAGTAATACCACAAAGCTAAATCACAAAGAAGGACCATAATGAAAACTATAATAAAATGCATCTCACACTAGGTATAACTCAATGTATATAATGTATGACATTTAGTTGTAATTCTAAACCATCTTGTACTACTGGGGGACTCATCCTTGATAAACCACTGAGTTATTCATTGCTACTAGACTAATGAGGTCCGCTCAGCTACTATAACATTGAGATCCACTAGTCTGATGGTCCACTAAGCTCTGCTCGACTACTAGACCACTGAGGTATGCTCGTCTCATAGACAACAGTGGTTTGCTCCGCTACTAGACCACTGAGGTATGATCTGCTACTAAACCACTATGGTCCACTCGTTTGTGGGACCGATGTGGTCCGCATGTATGCTAGACCACTAATGTACAGTCATTTTCTAGACCATTGAGATCTGGTCTTCTGGTGAACCATGTAGGTCCTCCCATCTTCTGGACCACAGAGTTCCGCTCGTCATATATTTCTTGTCCCAACCAATCGTAGGTTTCTTACTATCTAGTACGCTTGATTTTGGGAGAATCTGCTCTTCAAGAAATCAGTCGTACCACGACTCCCACAAAGTCTCACTTAGAGAATACCCAAAAGACAGTCACATCACAAGGACCCCAATTCCATAGGCGGCGCATCAAACAGATGCCCGATAGGAATGATATTATCTTTTAAGAAAATCGTGTCATGTTGCATCCGGGCTCAGTCCGACTGGGTCGGACCGAACCAACCAACACAGCCTAGGGGTACCACATGACCAAACCCATTTTAAGCAACCTAAACCAACATGGTTGGGCCTGGGGCCACCCGGTCTGACCTGGTGCATTGGGACTTACTTGACCTATCCCGGTAAAGTTGTCGGTCCATCTACCCTATATAATTCCACCAGCCCAGTCCATCTTTGTCGAACCGCTTCTAACCAGCTAGGCCGTCCCAATGGCCTGATTTTCCATCTGGCCCGACCCATAATGGCTGGTCGATTTCCCTCCCACCCAGGCCGGAAAGTGGCCCGATTCAGTTCACCAAACCGTCCTGAAATGGGGGGCCTCTTTCATCCATCCAGGTAACCCAAACGATGTCTGCTTTATGCCACACATGGACATCTATGGTCGTCCACCTCCCCTCATCACACGATCCTGTGAACTCTGATCCCGCATCAACCTGCGTCCTGGCCAAGGGTCTCCCAAACCGACATGGTGCCATGATGGCACCACGATCCTTCACCATCACAGCCTATTGAATGTAGACTCCTGGCCTCTCGCGATGCATAGTTGGCACTGCGATTCTGCACCGCCGTCGGTTGCCTACCGACGGCCTCCTCCTCCGGACACGGTTCCCGACAAGCGTCGTCACCTTGCACCACTATGTTTCTTAATGGATACATCCTCCACCACCACTACATGACACTAGGGAATCCTGTCTCCACATAGACACAGCCCGCTGGTCGCGGCCACCTCTGCTACGGTGCACTGTCACCCACTGGCCACAACCTCTTCTTGTGTGGCATTCGGCTGCCGCATGTCATCGTGATCTTCTGTCATCATCATCGCGCCTCCAATTGTTCATCATGATGGTGGGTCCATGTTTGCGGATCGTTTAACCAAGGAACGAGAACACAATGATGCGTTATTAATAACCAAATGAAGAATGTGAAGAAACTTGGTGTAAAAATTTGGGATAAATCCACACAATGAATTTTAGTAACAAAACTCTATTTTTTTTGTCATGACTTTGATCTGCTCATAATAGAATGATTGAAAATATAAAATAAAATTAATATAATTTAAACAATTATCAGATATCTAATAATATCACGCATGAACTATCAATCTATGGGTTGACTTGTTCATGAGTTTACCAATTTTCTTCGTTTAAAATAATGAAATGGGGGAAACAATTCACACAGAAATGTATCAGACCCCAACATGTGATAAGATTGTTGTTCAAGGAAGAATTTAATCACGCACCTCCATTCATTATTCTTTATCAATATCCCACCATCTATAGAAATACTTCTAAGGTCGGAATAAAGTGAATTCATCATGCATCATCGCCACCCACAAAAGCCTCAGAGAAATCCCAAGATTGTTCCGACAATCCTGCATTGCTTATTATGTTATTAGTTGATGAAATGAGAATCAGAATTTCTATAATGCTACGTTGCAACATCATTATACTGAATCACAAATGAGGATCATTAATGGGATTCAATGTCACCTAATTGTTTCACCGCAATATATATGAGTTGTTTCATAAAGAAGATGCAAATATAATAAAATAACTTGTAACATTATTCTATTTTTCTTCAGAAAAGTCCATTAATTATCTTTTAGCCTCGCCCCACGTTGATCAAGGTTAGATACCTCTTAAGGATAACATGCCCTTACGAGCACAATGGTAATCTCAAATTTTCAATATGAGTTTCTTTTTAAGAGTTATAATTATTTCATTATAAAATAATTGTTACATAATTATTTTATTTACTGCCAAAAACTATTTTCCAATGTTATCCTGTGCCGGCCAATGTTAGGACCTTTTTTGGTGAATTCTATTGCTCTGAGTTCAATGGAGACCTCAAATTTTCTATCTGAGCACAAGTATACATTTTAGAAAAAACAAATCACACATTTATTTAATTCACATTAAATATAGTTCAAAAACATTTTATGTCCACAACATGCCTCAGAATTACGTTTCGTCTCAGAGACTGGTCTTGAAATAACCCCATTTAACTTTCAAAAATCTTTCATGGAAATTCATGGGTATTAAATATAATCATTGTAATTGAAATGTATCAATTATACAATAAAGTTTCTTATAAAATTTATAAAATATTTTGGTAATTATATAATTAAAACTAAATTCTAATAATTTTGAATGGATATTAATATAATTAAAAGAAAGTTTTTTATAATAAAAAATATGTGATTTATTATATGTTTATTCTATATAATTTTTATTCTAATAAGATAATTATTAAATATATAAAGTGTTTTATTTAATAATGAAATTACTTTTATATAGAATATTATTTTCATAAAAAAGAATTCAAATTTTGAATCACTGTATTTAAAATAATAATAATTTTTTAAAATATTCTAAGATAGTCCATTTTTCTAGTCGATGTTGAAAAACATATGAATATAAATTAAGAATTATAACATCATTATGATGTAAAAATTATGTACTGATAAATATAATATATCTCTTGACCAAAAGTGGGTTAATTTCATGAAATAAATTTATTTTTGACAACATAAATAAATTTACCAACCTCTATTGATATTTCTAAAGTCTAAAATGGAAATTATGTTATGAAAAATAATATTTATGAAAAATAATTTTCAATGAAAAAATTAATATTATATAATGGATATCATTTCAAAAAAGAAATATTTAAAACAATGTAATAAATATGAAATATGTTTTAATCCATGGATAAGAAAATGGTTATGAATTTTGTACAGCCAAGATTTCTTATTCATGTGACTAGAATTGGATAAAGAATTCTCTATTATTTTCTAAAAATATACAACCATCCTCCCACTACTCTTCACTTAAAAATTCATGAGCATAATTTCCTCCTCGTTTTTAATCTATAGAGGCCATCATTGATGTTTTTATATTTCTATCTATTTTTAGATTCTTTTAAGAAGCCCTATTTTGATGTATGTGTTCTTCATCCCCGACCCTCCTTCATTTTTTAATCAATTATAACTTCATTTTGTTTAAATCTGTAATGTTGTTATGCCTAATTTTTTTAAAATTATCCTTATAATATTGGTCACAAATAACCATTACCTATCATTAAACCAACTTTAAATGTCACTGAATTATATATTATTTAAAAAGGAAAATATATATATATATATATGCATGTATGTATCAATGTACCTATGTTTTCAAGTTATATTTGGCTTTATGGATATATTACTCCCAAGAGGTATAATTTTTCTATCAAGGGATGGATTTGAAATATATAGAGAAACCATTATTAGGTCCCATTTTAATTAAGATCAATTTCAGTATGATTTAACTTTTGATGATCAAATCATACTTACATGAAATTTTCTCCAAAAATATATTTTTTATCTCTAATAAATTTGAAAAATATTTTATGAAAACGCGTAATTTTTTATGTGTGATTCTATATCATTTAATTTTTCTTCTAAAATTTTATACAATTGTATTAAATTAATTTTTCTTATTTATATTATTATACCATTATTTCCAATATAAATTCCAATGCACATGCATGAATATGTATCTTGGAGTGGATGCATAACTCCTTTCTAAAGGGAGGAAGTTTCTGGGGTTATTAAAAGTTAAGCTCTAAAATGAACTTTATTCAAGAAGAAGTATATCAATATCAACACACCATTTATTGTATAATTATTTACTAATCTTGTACTACCATATATATATATATATATGAATTTTTTATGTATCTATCTAAAATCATTGCATTGGACTAGTTAAGAATATGCCAATGTTTCAATAAAGGCCTTATAGATATGTGAACACCTACGCATATCTAATTTTCTCTATCATTCTTCTATTAATTAGTGATTATAAGTTCTAAAGATATAGTAGTGAAATATTGTATATATATCCATACAGGGAGATATAAGATTTTATGGGGTTTTAATAATGTCAATATAAGGGGATTATGATGTATCCTTATGAAAGGAATCAGAACAATTATAGTTCAGTGGTGCTCAACATGAAAAATAAAAACATTTATAGTTGTCTAACAAGGACCTTGATGTTGAATTTTATGTTCATGTCTCTTTGGACTCATTTAAGAAGAATTTTTTTTATGTGGAGTATACTGCAATGCGAAGGAGACCTATACGTTATTTTCATAGGGATTTTGAAAGTGAAAACATCCATTATTGGTCATATGTACTAGCAACTATATAAGGGATGGTACAGTTGGGTATTACCCTTTATAGAAGGCCCATAATATTTTCCACAAGCCTAGATATGATGGAATCTCATTCTTTTATTATTATTTAAGATGGTTCATCTCTAGATCATCACTACTTGAATCCCTAACATGTAACTAAATAAAGAAATTTAACCACTTACTTGTCAACATAAAAACATATTATGATCATATTAAAGGGGGACTAGGCTTATCACCCAAAGGAATTTTATCAGGATAACCTAATGCTCATCACATAAGGAAGGGTTGTGTAATCAAATGATCATAAAATTGGTCTCTTATACTAGTCAAATAAGATAAATCTTGGGATTACACTTTCTAGGAGGGCCACACTATAGGAATCCATGAGGAGTATCTCAACTCTAGGATTATAGGTGAAAACAAATAGGTATATCTTGAACCATTTTAAGATTTTCCCTTCTAATGATCAAAGCATCAGATAAAATGTATTTTTATTGATGAAGGGATTAGACCACATAGAAGCATACTGCATATACTGGTTATCATGAATTAAATCACACATAGTTTTTGTCTTATATCATAAGGTCATATATCAAGACCAATCCATGTAATTTAATTCCCAATGGTTAGAAGAGGAACAATTCAGTTCAGATCCATGTAGCTTAGACATCTTGGTTTTCATTTCTTTTAGCTGGGATTTATATCATTCATGCTAATGATGTGATAAATTAAAACCACTTAACCCACATGAGTCCTACTTTTTGTTAGAATAATAAATGATAGTATATAGACCATATATCATGAGATAAAATAATATGGGATTGAATATAGATAAAACAATAGGTAAAAAATTGAGAATTATTGACTTGTTTGGGGACCCATGTAATGTTATATTTTTGGGGATAATGCTTAGAAGACACTCATATATGTTATATATGAATCATTGATGGAGTTACAAAGGAGAGGAAAAACATTATTAATCTAATATTAATATATGAACATAAGTTATATATGTATCCAAGATGAGTATCTTAAATACAGTTTTTTTGGGGTGAATCACAGGGTTATAGTTATTGAGTCACAAATATAGTGTACCCCAACCACAACAATCCATGTTGTGACTCTTGGTTTCTTAAGGAGAATAGTGATGAATGTGAATGTATGAGAAAATTGTTTTACGACCACATATCGTTACAGATCACATCTAGAGATGTAAGCTGGAACCCCAATGGTATCGTTCTGTGGATTCCTCATAGATATGTCATCACAAGGGTTGTTAACATAAGGGCCTCACAAATATTCAATTTTTTAGGCGCCCAATTATAATTATTTTGGATTTTGCCTCACACCAGAACATCTTATAGGGTAATCATATTATTTCTTAATTAATGTGGACTCATGTCTATGATTAATATATACAACCTTTCCAATTTAGTTCATGAATATGTTCATTCCTAGAGACTTCAAGTTTGTAACATTATGATGGGATTGAACCCGTGACCCAACGTGAAGAATTTTCATGGCTTCCTTTAATAAAAGATGTTTTTGGGTGCCTCTATATGAAGGAGGATCATCGGTGACTTTTAAAAGGTATTTTTTATTTTGGAGAATTAATTATAAAGAGTTTAATACACAGATATCCTTATCAAAATGGATAATTGTTCTCTAAAAAACTCTCCCTCTCTCCCTATAAATGGGGATATGTTTTTATATGAAAACATAAAATAAACAACTTCCCAAAATATCCCATCATGTTATGAGTGAAAAACTAAAACATGGTACATGATCACATATGGATCTTATTTCACTATTGAAAAAGACCTCATGTCTACAAAGAATATTTCTGATTAAAAATGTGATTATTTCACTACACCCTGAATGATATCCAATTCATGTAAGAAATATGTGATCGTGATTGAATATCACTTCTATAAAGAAGTTACATGGTAGGTGAATGATTCACATAGTATATCAAAGAAGGTTATATTTAAAAAGGATTTCCTTGAACTCAACCCTAAATTAATTCTTCTGGTTAATTCATTACCGGATGAGGAAGAGTCCATTGGAGAGTTTTTTTAATTTATTTTTTTAAATCCCAAGTATAAAAAACCATTCTGTTTTATCTATAATATATTTATATCCCCACAAATAGTCAAATCAAATCCAAAAAAATTATTACAACTTCAAAATCAATTTTACCTAGAGTATCTATTTTATAAGGATAAAATCATCCCAAAAGCATCTAAAAAAATAGTTTTAAGGTATCAATATCATTTCCAGAATAAATGAATGAAATCCATGTCATAAATTTAGTGGTAGTTTGTTACCACCATGTTACTAGACTGGGATTTGTTTGTGATGAATCTTCATCTCTCACTGTGGTAGCTATCATATGGCTCATGGGAAACCAATTTGTTTCCAATTAAAAATTGGAGGTATGTTTCTAATAAATCTAAACATGTATTGTCTATATTAATATCACATCAACTGTTCTATGGAAAATTTAATCGCATAAAATTTTTAGGGGAAATAACATTGAAATTACCATAAAATGTATTTTCTTTATCATCACGTTATTAAGGGAAATTTTTATAAAATTATGAGTATAACATATTTTCTATGTATATTATTGGAAAATCAACTATATTCAAATATTATTGTATTTGATTAGGATTTTTTTTAATATCCATTATTTTGATATAGATATATGTTAATTTAATAGCTATGAATATCTATGAGGTTAATTAATGAACATTATGATAAGTATTATTAGGATATTATATTCATATGATTTATTCATTGGACATAAAATGTGACAATTGGGTTTTGAAAATATATATTTGATTGATTCATTGGTATGCCTCCTAAGATAAACTAGTTTTGTTATTAGGTGTATTCCTTTTTGATTTATGTATGATACCTCTATATGAAGAACTAATGATTTTTTATGTTATTTAAAATCATACATTCCATCACAATGATATATTTTATTATTATCCTTGAAATTAATTTATTTCAATAATAAATTTTCCCTCCATATATTATTTTTATATATTCATTTTCTTTGGAATTAATTTATTATTTATTTCTTAATAATGATGTATTTTATATTTATCTTATGTTAACATCTGTAGTACTCGACCCCTTACTGATCATATGGGTATTCCACATTATATTTATTCACATTTACCCAAAAGAATATTAATATTAATACATCCAAACTAATGATATAGAAGGATAAATTACAATATTTTCAGGTATTAAATTGTTGTATCAAAATTTTTACTTATAATATATAAGATCCATGGATTTTCTATAAGTGTTGGCCCTTTTAAATTTCAATTTTAATCTATATTTTTATCTTTATAACCATTTATAAAAACAATTGTAATAAATTGGGAGTGTCTATGAATTATAAAATTCCCAAAGCACTGAATCATGGAAGAAATAGGAAGGCATATTATTTAAAAAACCATGCATTTGAGGCAATATAATTTGGAAAAAAGTGTAGGGTTCTTCAGGGTTCTATAGATGGGAAATCATGAGATATGAAATTTTTTAAAAACTATTCTACAAAACCATGTGGATCCACTATCTATGGACATTTGAAGGTGTATAGAGTGCACAATTTGTGGCCAACAATGTGGAAAAAATGTGAGCCTCTTTAGTTGTTGGGTGTTTTTTAACATTTTTCCCCCAATTCTTTAAATGGGAAAATTTTTATTTTCAAAATCTCTAATAGCCACCTCACATGCTTGTGATCATTCCTCTCCATCTCCAATCATTTTAAGAATATTATCCATTCATCCTCCATTTGTGACATCATTTAAAACATTTTAATTACATTGGTATGAAATACATCCCTTTTCCCTCCTTTTTTTCCTTCACTGCATGGGTTGTTGTTCTCATGATCGATCTTATGCCCTATTTTCAATGTTTTTTTATAATACTTATTTCTTTTGATGGAGACCAAATCAGATTCTATGAATAGATGAGTTCTCATAGATATAAATAAGGATGGTAACAACCCTTCTTTGGATGTGTTGGGGCCGGATCCACTTATTGAACATCTAATGGTGCATCATGTGCCACCCCCAATTACACATGAAATTTTTATTAATGCATAATTATTAGATGGATTTCTACTAAATTTTAATATTATTTAGGGATCCTCACTTCCTAAAATTACTATGGAATAGTTGACTCATTGTTCTAGTAGTAGCACATATCCATGTTCTTGGGGGATGGTGGCCCCCAGGTTGTCAAGATATGGCTTCATACTGTCATGTATATCTCTAAGAACCTAGATATGACTCTATACAAGAGGCTGAAGATCGCAACATATATGGTTTAGCGAGCCACCATGAATTGGTGGGATATCCTAAAAATTATTTATAGTTATTGAGATATGGTTTGGATGGAATTACAGTCCATTTTTATTACTAATGTTTCCTTAATAATTTTACGTATGAAAAGGCTATAGAATTTATGTATCGAGAATAGGTTTTTATGTCTGTAATGGAATATTCAAATAACATTACATAGATTTGGTACTTTTAACCTTTCTATATTGCTAATGATTCATCTAGCACAAGAAGCATTGAGGAAGGTCTCAAGCATGTTGTTTTATCAGAAGAGAAATTATTTTAATTGGATAACATATCTAATATTTTAAAAACGTTTCTTATTACATAATGTATCCTGATGGGATATTGGGTTATAGTATAGGGTATTTCATATTCTCAACCTAGATGATTAGTGTATGTAATAAGGAATATGTGCTATAAAATATCTTGTGAGGGTAATATAAGATGGATAATGAGTTCTGGTAGTTCTTTTATCTGTCGTAAATGTGGGAGGTAAGGACACATGAGGATCCAGTTTGAAAAAAAACTACTTCAGTGACGATATTTTGTCAGGATGGTCAATCTACATTTAATTTACAAGACATTCACTCTAGAATTCATTGAGAGAGTGTCATCACTGACTCGTGGTTTAGGAATGGGATTCACTACTATGTGTCGGGACGGAATTTACAATACTATCGGTCATTTAGGATGATGATGTTTTCATTGACAAGGGATCTAGAAACTAATTTCATGAAAACAATAAGGTATTAATTATCAAGGTAGTCAAGTTATTTCTCCAGTACATGTTTTGGAGAAGATATATTCAACATATCCTATACCTGAGGTTTTGATCATTGAGTCATCTACAGTGTGGGGTATGATCTTCATAGCTTGAACACTCGTATCTTCCTGTTTTAATATGGTAACCTGACATTATTTAATTCTATTACTACCATGGGATTATGTGGATTAATATTCAATTATTTATGGGTATGATGTCCCCGGATACATCATTGGTAGTACAATCGTAATTTTTATGCTAGTGTAAAAAATTCCCCCTCGATATTAGTGGAAATTTTTTATGGAAACTCATTATACTTGAGATGATGAGATTTGATGTCAGGGATGTAATGGATAGGATGGTTCCATACCATTCCCATGCCGATTGAAATCACTAGAGGGTATTCATGACATCACCAAAGAGAGGTTGATATATAAAAAATGGTAAATGGGAGGTTTATGTGAGTTGAGGTGGACCTGAGCATCATATGTAGGGTGGAGTATGGGAAAAAATTCTATCATCAATCTGGAATATTATGGAATGGGTAAAGTGGTTTTCCTTCCAATTGTAGATCCTTTTAGGTATTTTATCGCTGATGACATTCTTGGAATGCCACTTGAGAGAGAGGCAGAGTTTTTTATCGAGTGAGTTTTTTTAGTTGTTCCATTATGAATTATTCTTTATATTATAGTTACTAATGATTTATAGATGAATCATAGGTAACTAGGGGAATTAGAATAAAACCGGGTTATGTTACCTTTTACTTGTCTATGGGGTACCCCCATCCATTCCACTAAGAAGGGATATGGAACCCTATGTTTTTTTGTTGATTACCGAAAAATGTATAATTTGACAGTTATGAATTAATATTCTCTTCCGAATATATTTTTCCTCTTCATCTACCTCCAAGGAGCTCATGTTTTCTTGAAGATTTATTTTAGATCATTTTATCACCAAGTGATTGTCAGGAAGCCAGATTTACACGATACAACATTCCAAAGAAGAAATGTAATTTATGAGTATATGTTTATGTCATTTTAGACCCATGAATGAATCTATTATTTTTCATGGCCCTAGTGAATTGGGGTTATCACTAGTATTTGGGTCCAATCAGGGTGATTGTTATGTAAAAAAATCCAGGTGTCTTATCTAAATCAACATAATCATACCAAAACCTTAACAATGTTCTATACAGACTATTATAGCTTATTTTATATACAATGATCCAAAATTATATGGTTTCGTGTCGATAAATTTCACTTCATAGATCCCATTATCTCCGAGAAGGGAGTGTCAGTGGACCCAGAGATGGTGAGTGTACGAGATTCTTAGGAATTACTCTCAAATTTTTTGACATATGGAGGTTCTTAGGCCTGGCTACTTTTTATAGGCTCTTCATCAATTACATCTCAAGACTAGATATTCCTCTCATCAGTATAAACAAAAAGATAGTGAATTTTATATGGTATGAAGCATGTTAAAAAATCACGAATTAAAAGGAATGTTGACATTATTTCCATTCTTAATTATGAAAAATTCAAGAGGAAGTTATAATTTTTGTGGTGATTTATCATGCATTGAGATGGAGTCTATACTGATAATGGGGGACCGATTCATAAAATACATATCTAACTATTGATACATCATGGGTATAATTAGTTGATGCATGACCTGGAGTATGATGCAGTTTTTAATTCAATTTGTAGTTTGTGACACTATTTTCTAGGAGAGAATTTTTTTTGTGTACAGACACCATATAACTCTCAAATACATATTTACACTGTGTGACATGAACCATAGAAATAGGAGGTTGTTTAAGTATCTCTAGAATTTATATTTTTCTCTAGAATGTATGCTTAGTAAAGGAAATGTATTATATGATTATCCAAATACTAAGACTCATTGCCATGTAGTATATGAGGATATTAGTGAATTAAAATTAATCGAATTGTTCTTTGACATTCACTAGGTGTTGAAGGATAGGGATTGGAGAAATTTTATTTATTCCATATATGTGAATTATAATATACTGGATTGAGAAATAAATGAGAAATTTACCTGATACTGAAGCCTTAATCCTAAGGGAGAGCATGAAGGTGCGGACCCACTACTTGGGTAGATAGTTGCGAGGATGAAATTCTATGTGTTCTTGGTTATGTTTCTATTCTAGCTGGAATATGGGAGGAGATGATGTGAGATTTTCATGCTTCCACATTGGTAGGTTATCCTTTTCTTTTAAATATGTATTGAGATATATGATGCCAGTATTATTGGCCTAGCATAATGTGGGAGATAGAATATTTTGTTACTCATTATTCCACCTTTAATTAGGTAAAGGGAGAACACTGGCAACCAACATGTCATTAATAGTAGATTCCCATTCCTGGGAAGAAATGGTTTGATGTCACTATTTATTTCATGACCAGGTTATCAAAGACAACCCAAGGTTGTGATGTCGTATGTTTCATTGTGGCTATGCTGATGATGTTCACCCAACTCCTATATTTCAGGGATAACTTACCAGTTGATTAGAATGGTAGTCTATACATCCACTATAGTGTAATTCTTCACAAGGATCCTCAAACCATCACATCAGACAAGGATTCCCAATTAAAATCACTATTTTGTTGGGTTTAAATAGGGAAAAGGGTCATAAGTTATTTTGGCCATGGTTTACCCCCTTAGACAGATGTATAGTCAGAGTATACAATATATGTATTAGAGGACATTTATAGATCTTATTCTCTCACTTATTTGGGTTCTTGAGATAGTTTTATAAACATGGATGATTTTTCCTTCCATAATAGTTATCAGGTGAATATACATACTGAACCCTATGCGGCCTTATATAGTAGTCCATGTTAATAACCATTATGTTAGTTAGAGGAAAGGGTTGCAGATCTTCTTTGACCTTCTCTCGCTCATAAGGTTTCATAGAAGGTGAATCTAATACTAGAATATGTAGATACCGCTCAATATAGGAAACAATAATTTGTCTATAGTTTTTGATGACCTATATATTTCGAGGATGGGGATCGAGTATGATTAAATATCTCAAATATGTTGGGGAATAGATTAAGGTAGATTTGGGGAAAGCTTCCACCCCATTATTTTAGACCTCCTGTGATTTCAGAATATATTAGGTCGGTAGCCTATTAGTTGCAGATACCATGGAAATATTGTTCCATGCATGAAATCATCCATGTATCTCAGCTATATCATGAACACTCAGAACCATCTAACACTCATCATCTAGATGATGTTGAGTTACAGGTAGATGTACCCTTTGAGGTTCACCGTATATGTATCGTTGATGGGGTAAAAAAACTCTTTAAGGTAGATTAGTTATTTTAGTCTTGGGTGAAATAATATAACCTCTATGTGAAAGAAGATTCTTAGGAGATATGTGTGTGTGTGTGTGTGTGTGTTCTTAGTGGCTGAAACACTTTTTAGATTCCAAATCATCCACAAAAATGAAAATCGGGGAATATCTTTTGTAAGAGGGGGAGATTATATTATACCAGATTTTTCAATGAGGGATGGTTATTTAAAATTCTATTTTGAATCCTTTGTTTTATCCTTGTAACCTTGATAATCAATTATGTAATGAATCTTGAGTGTATTGGGATTTTTCAGATCCTAGATCTTTTAATTATGAGGAAAGGGGTAGCTATCAGGTTTGAAAAAACGGAGCTCTAGAGGCCACATGGTTTGGAAAAACCTTTGGTGATACATGGATCCATAGAGGGGAACACATGGGATGAGCATGATTAGAAAAATTTCACTCCCCATACATGTGGGTCCACTATTGGGGGATAGTGGCCTGAATAAAGTTTCCACAAGGTTTTACCAATCGTGTCTCAAAACCTTATGCCCATTTAATTTTTTATAATTTTTTTATTTTTCCCTATTGTGTCTTAAGTGGGCCAACCCCATTTATTTTCTACTTCTCTCACATAATTATCCCATTTGAATGAGCTATCCTTAATTTTCTCTTATTGCTTGAATCATCTTCTCTATCAAGCCTCGTTTTCTGACAGAAACTATCATGTTGGAATTCCATAGGTAAGGGATTTATTAATCTTCCATACTTCTTTTGGTTTATTTGTCTTATGTGATTCAATTATCATATAGAACTGTATTCCCTATTTTTATATATTTTATATATTATTCTAATTTCATCATATTCAGACCAAATCTTAGTATGAGAATTGGAATGTTTTCCTTAATATACCTAATATAAGTGGTATATATCATTTACCTCAAAGTCTGTTCTTTTATGCCTTTTTTCATAAAATACGCTAGACCATCTAGAAATTACCTCCTAAATTAAAAAACACATCAATAAAATGTTACATTCTTGTTCAATACAATCCTTGATACACTTATATAGGGTTAAAATTTGGTGGCCTAAACCCAAACCACCCATGGCGTGGGTTATTTACTCATTCCATAAAAAAGTCTCTCATGGTGTGAGTTGATCTATCTCTTATTTACTGGGAGTTGAATATGAAAAAAAAGATGAATGGTAACAGTTGTAATAACCTTAACATACAATAAATTTTTTATATAAATGTAATGAAATGGATAATCACTTGTATTATGTATGATTATGAAATATCTAACGAAATGTTTATAATGTATTAAATGGAAAAAGGAATAAAAATTGTTATTGACCCTTGTTATTTTATATACATCATGCTGGTGATGGATGGCATAATATGAAAATTTTGTTGGACATATGGTATGAAACCAATGTAGGGGCTCTTGTTAGGGCCCTAACGGTGGGGTCGTGGTATGGACCTGATGACCCACTCAGATTCCATGTTTTTAAAAACGTGGATATGGAATTCATTGAACACCTTTGGCCATTCTCCATGGGATCTACCCAATTCATTACCATGAATTTTATTGATTTTCTCTATCGAGACTAAAAGGATGACCTGGTCATTTGACATGTGTCTTGGCCCATGTAGGTCTAATACATTGTTTATCGTCAGAGGCCCATGGTGATGTTTTACCTTTCTCCAAATTTACCCCTTATTTATGTTTTATTGATCACATTCAGTATTGGTGAACTGTACTCTGTCACATAAAATTTTACGCCCTTTATTCCTATTATATTTGGAACACTTCGTCATCATATATCCGTACACTCTAGTTATGATAGAATATGTTAGTGGCCTCCAACAGAGTGTTACCCTACACAATGTTTGAAATTATTTTTTCTACATATATATACTTTATGGATGTATGTAAGAATAGGGAAATAATATTCTTGATTGAGCATGATTGATTTTGGTATTGGATCAAGGGAGAATAGGATAGAGACATGTCTTCTGATTTTATTTCGAGATTGCATTTTGGGGCATTTTGTACGTTTGATACATGTATTATACTAAATGATTGTCTCTATGTATTGACTATCATTTTGTAGAACTATGACACGGTCATCATTAAATATATGATACTACCCATGTATTTTATTATTCATAATATTGTTTGGATGATTTATATTTTTTAATTTGGTTGATAGTATGATTATTTCTTTTTATTCATTTATAATACATTTGCGTTACTCTGAGAAAAATGGTATAGACTCCCCACCATAAAATCATAGATGTTAATTTCTTGTTAGAAGAATCATTCATATGTGGAGGGCCACTCGAGGCCATGTGGCCCAGCAGAACATAGTACTATTTAGTGGACCTGGGTCGGGATGTTACATAAAGTAATTATAATTTATGTATCAAGTCACATGAGACTACTAAACAATTTCATCAAGTAATTTTTTATCTATGTAATGTATACCATAGTAATAAATAACCCACCATCTTTGGGTTTCTAGAGTTGGGGTTGTTATATTTGGTATACGAGTAATTTTAGTAGGAACTATGGATACTAGATTTAGAATAACGTAGTTAGATCATAAACCCCTATGAAAAAACCCTATTAAATTATATAAAAGATTCTAGAATATATAGAACAATCTAATTGAATTCATAATAATTTCATCATAATTATATACTATGATTTTTAATTCATAGTGTTACTCATGTTACAAATAGAAATATAAATTTATTTAAAAATTGTTCCTAATAAGGGAACTGAAAATCATGTGAACAACCCGAATCAATGTATGAATTTATCTTATAATCATATCAATGATTCAGGTGTTGGGGAAAAAAAGATATTACTTATGTTAACTCATTTGATTACATTTATGCTCAATATATTCTCTGATACGGAACTACATGTAACATCCTCATATGTTTCCTTAATGTTTATCCACGTAATATTAGAAAACAATTTATCCTTGAATGGATTCACTAATAAATTAGTATCAAAACAATTGATCATGTACATATAAAATAATTTATTTTCTTTCAGAGTGACTCAAAGATTGATTTTTTCGTGGAATTATATCATCTTTTTGGAGATTCTAATCAATGGAAGACATTTATTTAATATACTATGATAAATTAAGAAAAAAAATTAATGGAATGGAAAAATTATAAGGTGATATTTCATTAAAATTTCTTTTTCTAGGTGGAAATTTCCAGACCAAAATAAAATTCCTAATCACAAAACAAAATGAAGAAGTTCTTGGCGTTTAGTATGAATGCGATTTTACATTGTTAATAAGAAATTGGGTGGATTGTTTTTGAAATCCTGAATTGTATATTGATATCTTCATTCATAAATTATATCTAATAACATGAAGTGAATTAGTCTATAAAAATTTGTCTTCATATTACGACATTGTGAAAATTTTATTCACGACTGTGAAAGAGTTCATAATGTCTTATATTTTAAATAAAATGAAATAGAAGAATAGGGAATATGTCCTCTATGTTGATTTTTTTTGAAAATGAGATGAATATAATAATAAAATTTAAAAAATGTAATATTTTTTGAACAAACCACCTTGGGTCCTAATAAAAGGGTATAGTTATTTTTAAATGTGGAAATAATGGCCATCAATCCTATGAGTGGAAAATTAAGGTATATTTATGTAATTTATAATCCAAACATTTATAGTATAGGAAAATATATTAAAACAATTCACTATAATAGACTAATTGAGAAAGGTATATTTTATTTACTCCTAATTTTATAATTTGGAGTTTCAACTAATGTTCTAGTCGGTACATTGTTCATAAATTTAATTTTAGTTGATAAATTATTTATCATATTTTTACAAGAAATTTTTATTTCTTGAATGTTGTCTATGAAATTTTACTATCTAATGATACATTGATGATATAATTATTAGAGAAAATATCTTATTGAAATCATATTATAGAGAAGTATCTTGGAACATATCTATTAAAATTAAGTGAGAGTGTTTAGTTGTAAACCATGTTAGCATAGAAATTGTTCACTTTGAAATAATACTAGGGATGGATTTTTAATAGCCTACAATTTTATTATTTACTTTCCATTATTTAAATATGATATTGAGTAGATTGATTTACATAAAATTCATAATTGAAACAAATTGATGGACACCATATTAAAATAATGAAATATTCTTTGAAACATCAATAAACAAAGTTATAATTACAATAAACCTCCAGTAATTAAACTGATAAAGAAAATTTATTATGAAAAATATATATTGTAATTATTTAAATATATTTATTATTTTTTAATATTTATTTATTTATTTATTAAATTTAATTTTTTAAATATTAATAAATAATGTGAATTCATTGAAACCATTAATCATTAAAATAGATAACTTTCAAAGAACTATTTTTTATTTGATATTTATTTTTCCTAATAAATTAAAATTTTCACTTTTAGAAGATCATTCTTATAATATATAATATTTCAAAACAAATATAATAAAAATTATTTTATTTTAATTTTATATTTTAATAGTTTAAGAATAATTATAGTTTGATAGTTTAATTTTCTATAAAAATATTTTCATTATATTTTTTATTTATTTTAAAACAAAATGTTATAATGTTATAAGTTTGAATTTGGTGAAATGAATGTAAATTTTAGATTCATCATGTCATAATTATCCTAGTATGATGTTTTTTTTGGATTTTTATAAAATAACTTATTTTTAGGTAAATATGGGAAATGTATTATTTCATACAATCATAATATTTTATAATGGTATCATTAATTTTAATATAAAAACATATAAAAACTATAATGAAAAGAAATTTATTTATGGATTTAAATGATTAATTTAATAAATACCATACTAATATTGTAATACACATGGTTAAAATTTAAAAATTTGAGTAATAATTTATTTTAACAAATAATGTAGTTTTTTTCATTTCCATTAATTTTGATATCACGAGGTGGAATTATGTTTCGTATAGTCTTATAAAAATTATAACACTTATTTAATTTTAAACTCATTGATGTCTGGAAAATCAATAACACTGATAATATTATACTAAACATTATTTTTATGCTTAAAAATACATGTTTTCTAAAAATGGAATTTTACGATATATATGTATTCTTATTAAAGTAATATTTATTATGCATAAAAATTTTATGTGATAAAATGTATTTAATATTTTTAATCATCATGTAAAATTATTTAATACTGACCATTAAATTTTTATTTATTAAATGTAAATTACTTAGGTAAAAATTATTTACCATGATAATAACCAAACATTCTTCAAGTCAAAAATCTAAGTGTAAAAGATGTTAAAACATTTGTTAAATTTTTTTGTTTAAAATTAAAAAACCTAAACTCTATCTTAAATCCATTATTTTTCATTATTGAATCAACTTGACAAGTTAACAATGAATTTAACTTTTATATTGTTTTAAAATTATCACCCATCTCGCCTATAAAAGTTGTTGTAACCACCAAACCTCCCATCAAAACCTACCTCTTAGACTTAACCAACTATACCCAAATAACTCCACAAAACTCTCAAAAACAACCTATAGGTCATTTTATTAACATAATACCACATATAAAGTCTTCAATAAATTATATAATGGTGCACTCTCATAGAATAATGTAACATCCTCAATTAACTTTTTTTTTCTTTCCTTTTACTTAATTTCTTATTCTACCACTATAAAATATAATATAAGAATATTAACATAATTAATTAATTATAATATATGTCATGTAATTCAATTTGTCTTATGTGATAATTTTTTTTACCTTCACCTTAACCATCCATGAAATGAAAATTTCATTTGAGTTATATGCAGACTAACACCTTTATAAGCGTCATGATCCATTATTCTTGGAAAAAATTATTTGTTTATTCAAATGTGGTATTCAATGAAAATTATATGATATTTAAATCATTATTATTATTTTTATAATAATAAAAAAATTGCCATCATTATTTTATATGTAATTAAACAAGTAACCCATTCATACGTGCTGACTATTGCCACCGGAAAAGTGACATATTTAACATCTCAAATGATATTTTCTTTAGTTTTAATAAATATTAAAATATAATTCATTATATTAAGGTTATATAAATGATAATATTATTATCTTTTCATAAATATACTTTTTTAAAATAATCACTTTCTTAATCATGAAAACTCAAATATTATAGATTGTTATTGTTTGAGTTGGTTGGACAACCCACTCGAATAATGCTATTAAATTATATCGTGGATGAATTTGGAAAAATAAATAATGGTTTTTTTAATTAATTTTAACATAACGTTTTATTTATATACTTATAATTATTATACTAATAATAAACTAATTAATATGGTATTTTTTTATAAATTTCCAAAATATTCTCTTTACTAACATCGTCGTCAAAAATCATAAAAAATAATTAATAAATGATATTATTATATTAAAATTTATTATAAACATATATTCTAGTACCAATAATGATCATATAATTTAATAATTTGGATCTATAAACAAGGATTGAAAATGGCATTATAAAACTAGTAATAAAAGACAATGAAAACTAATAACATATGATGATAAAAATAAATAAAAATAACTAATATATTTTTAGGAAATAATAATAATATAATTTTATTAAATGTTATAAGTATTCAAAAGAGTCTAAAATAGTTTATTAATATAGTTTGTTTGTAATAAAATAGATAAGATCATGCATGATTATATAGGATTAAAGGTAAGTGTTTTGACATTTTAGTATTGGTTTACTAAGATTTTATCTTTAATAACATCTTGTATATATTTAGTTTTGAATATATTAACCAAATATTTATAATATCATGTATTTTCATGAAATATATGTACAGACCCAGAATTTTTTTTTGGAAAATTTTATCATAAATACTTGGGAATTTTTCAAGTCTTCGGTTTATGACGACACTTGATTCTGAGGCCTGGTGTGTCAGGAATCAATTTCTGAAGTTTTTTTCAGATAAATTTATTAAAAGTACATGCGGGTTTTTATATCATTTGAATCGGTGCTCGGAACTTAAATTTGAGGCCACCGTTGAGTCCGCAGTGTTGGTGATTTTTTAGTGAGACCTTCACTGTAGTTGCGTTCTAATGAGAAAAGAATTTAGATTTTGGGGTTTTTAAATAAATTAAATAAAAAGATGTTGATAACTTATTTTTACTGTGGTGGTTAATAACTCCATGTGGAGGTTGGGGTTGGAGCCACCACACCATAAACTCCCATAGGAGGATACGGTGGTGGGTCCCACACGAGTATAACATCCCTTTGGAGGATATTATTGGTGGGGACCACCCAAGCATCTATCCTATTTAAACCCCCATTTAAGGGTGGAGACCCTTGGACTCCCCATTTATAGAGCTAACACCCATGAAACCTTTGAACTCCCTTAATTAAATTGTGCCTTCACAGAACAAATTAATTACTTGTTTCCCCCTTAATTAATTCCCCATTTGAATTCTTTATGCCAATGAATTATTAAGATGTCTTATTTTATTATTTTTTTGTTGGCATAATCTTTTGGTGGAACCTTTAGAAGAGGAGGAAGAACATAGAAGAACATGGAGGAACAAACTCTTCCAATGAAGAATGTCTCTTCCTCTAAAGAAGTACGACACTATCTTCTTCTTTCTTCAACCGGAACAAGAAAGGGAAGTAATGCCCCCAAAGAATGCCAAAATTGTATTTGACTTCGTCACCTTCATACACTCTTCCGCCGACGACGAGAACCCTCTTCCTCCTCTGAAATTGACAGAATGACATCGCCTTCCCATGACACTGTCAACATCATCAAACTCGAGATAGGGGGATTTGAGTTAATTTATATATGTGTATAAACCTTCGTTCTTCGTCGGTAAAATTTCTAGATTATGGTTCACCATGACGAGGAGGGATTGGAATGCACGAACACGAACCGACCCTCCCCTATTGTTTATCCCTATTTAATGACGATGGAGGCAGTACACGTAGCGACCGTCAACAAGCCAGCCGTGAATAAGCCTCCAGCACAAGGCCACCGGGTCGCCAAAAGGTCGTGGCAAAACTGTGCCTTGAAGAGAACTGAGCCATGGCCAGGTGGGCTATAGTGGTGCCGGTGGGGTGTGGTGCCGTCGCATAGTGCCGGAAGGATGATCTTCAGCCAGGCTGGGCCATAGCGTAGGAGCGTGGTGCCGTCGCGCCGTGCGGAGGCCAGCAGGACCGCTGCACCATCGCACGGTGGTGGAGGAACCAAGGTGTCTGGCTGAGCCATCCCATGGTGACCACTAGAAGAGGTACCCCTTGGGTCCCACAGATCACCAAACTAGCACTTAGCGCTGGTTCCTTTGGAAATCAGGGGCGCCGCTCCCCTCCCCCCCCACCCCGCGACGTGGTCATCTGGGCCATGTGGGCTAGCCAGCGGGGCCACCCTCAGCCGGGCCTCCCTCGGGCTGGGCCCCCTTTGAGTCGGGACACCCCTTCAGGCCAGGACATTTCCTCAAACCAGAATGATCCCGTGGAGCGGTTCAGACCGTGGTTTGAACCGGGTCGGGCCGGGTCGGTCTGACTGGGTCGGACCAGACCTGGACCAGCTATAGCTCTATTACATCTTTTCGCCAATATCTTGGGCTATGGGAATTTGTTTGACGAACTATCAGCAGTGCCGATATTCATGGAATGAATCTGTACCTTTGATAATACCCCATAGGAGTTCGGGGTGTAGTTGAGATATGGTCAGGTTGGTTCGTACACATAACCAAGAGGCCCCCTAGGACTAAAAGGCTAATAACTCACATACCAGGCATCTGATTGATGCGCCGTCTATTATGTTAAGACCCCTATTATGTGGCGGACCTTTCAGATACTTCTACATGATACTTCAAGACAATTGGTGTTTTTCCTCGTAGCGTGGGGAGTAGATCCTTCCAGTGACTAGCAGATAGAGTGCAGAGACCTAGTATCTGATAGACCTGACGACTGCTTGACCGATTCAACTAGCCCAGTGGGGAGCGCCTGGTAGTTTGTGGCAGACCCATGGTGGAGGATCACCTTGTAGTTGGCGGTAGACCCGTGGTACTCGACAAGAGGATTACATCAGCAGGATATTAGGGGAGTGCCTAGTATTTGGCGGAATACCGACAGCGGAGTAGCGCCTGGTAGTTTGTAGCAGACCCGTGGTACTTGATGGGTGGAGTACCTCAGGAGTCCAAGGTTAGTGAGAAGTTCCTTGGTGTCTCAACATTCCCTCTATTCTCAACAGAGGAAGAGTTCTCTATCATCTGTGGTTTTGATAATGAAAATTTTGGTTTGAGCTGAGTCAGGACTTTTGTGTTTCCTCTTGATTAAAATGGGTCACTAGATAACTTAGGTATATGTATGGGCATATACCTATGTATGGGTTATCTATTTAATACTTACTTTGTGGTTTATTATTGTTGGATATTGTGAGACCCTGAGGGTCTCGGGGTCCCTATTGAGTATAGTTATAATCACCCATGCACGGGCTATGCTCGCACCTCATTGTGTTGGATATAGACGACAGACAACGCTGACCAAGATGGGGGTGTACGAGGACTGGACGGTACCCAGAGGTGGACCTCACGACGAGTCAGTACCAGGAGGAGACAGACAGACATGGATCACTGAGGAGGCTATCTATACCAACCCTTGAGGTATGATACGTGGTGGATGATTCTGGAGCTGCTAGAAACCTTCCATATATTTGTCATTTTAGTTGTACTAGTTTTTCTTTTCCATATACTTTACTATTGGGCTTGTATTTCCAACCCCTTTTTCTTTCCAGCACATCATTTGTATATAGTTTTACTTAGTGTTTTACTTCCAGTTGCGTACTATGTTGTGTGGGTTTAAAATTTATAAAGGCAATGCCATCCCATCTTAGAGATTTACACCTTTGGTGCTTCTCGCCAGCCCTCGGCCTATGGATGGGTGGCTTGGGGTAGTTACGGCGTGGGGCCCAAGGATGCGTCATGAAAATATATATTATTAACTAATTCGTATCATTTTCTATAATTCTTGCGATATCCATATGACAGATAATAATAATGTATGGGTGTTTCAATAAAAAAAATCATATAAAGTTGTTTTGTTTTCTCCCAGTAATTAAAATTTAATTGTGTGTATAATACCTATTGTATATATAAAATCAAGAATTATATTTTATACAGGATTAGTTAAGTTCAATTTCTAGAATTATTTTTAATTGGGTTTCTATTAAAACATTTCTCCAGTTGTGTGGGGTTTTATTTACCCATATTCTTTTTATTAGTCATAATGCATCCTATTTAACTAAGGTTGTACAAGATGTTTTTTATACTATTGTAAGATATTTATTTTACACATTTCCATGTAATTTTAAAAGGAATTAAAATTATTTATTTATTTCTTCATTAAATATACTTTTT
Organism: Viscum album; assembly: GCA_963277665.1. Lineage (NCBI taxonomy): Eukaryota > Viridiplantae > Streptophyta > Magnoliopsida > Santalales > Viscaceae > Viscum > Viscum album. Next base: position 1,874,551,412 of record OY728159.1, read on the forward strand.
CTAAAATTTAATCACATTCCCTCTAAATGATATCTTTTTCAACCATGACTACATTCTCCATTTCAGCAAATGTTGACCTTTAATGTTTTGAAATCCATCTATTTTTATTTTTTATAAACATTAAATTTATTTTATATGATTTTCAATGAAATAATTTATCACTCTCTTTATATTTTCAGATTATGTAAATTAATTTTCAAATATAAAAAAATATTTCCCTCTAAAGAACATATTTTTATCTTCCACTCCATATTTCTTATAAAAAACCAATAAATTATTATTTATGATTTAGTATTTGGATTTAATTTATTGTGATGTTTCAAAATGAAAATCATATTACCCTCTTAAAATTATTTTTTAAAGTACTATTTAATTTCATTTAATTACAAAAAAGATAATAAATTTTTTCTATGTTTTCTTCTCATTATTTTTATTTCATTTTATAATTTAAATGATATAAATGTGATGGAGTTATGGTTAATGAATAACCCTCTAAAATTCTCATTGAAATAATTAAATGGGTTTATTTATTGTTAGTGTCAATTTAATAAATCCCAAATGTTTGTTTATGTGATACCATATTAAATGAATATTGAACCCATTCTTATTATGTGTGATGTCCTGATATAATGATTGATTGATATATTGTGGAATGTAAATGTTTTAATGATGATTGGTGGGATACATTATATCCTTTGAATTCCTTGTTTAATGTTTTAATTCTCATTAGATATTAATGGATCATAGTTTTGATAATCCAATGTAACTAATTGATGATATATTTTGGAAAACTAAGTCACTTATGGGTTATAATTTTGAAAAAAACATGTCACATATAGACTATCGATTTTAAAAGCATAGGTCACTAATGGATAATATTTTTTTGATACATTAATCACAATGTAATGATTACATATAGTTATATTTATTCTATAAATTACTTTTACATTATATTTCCATGACATAACATATTTTATATTTTATAATAATTCTTCATGGAGTATTTTTTTTCTCTCAAGTTTCAAAACACATATTCCATATTATATATTTTAGAGGTTTATATTATATGTATTTTTGTAATGGATTATATAAAAATATATTTTTCCATGTCCCATTTAAAATAATATTTCCCTACTTCTCAATTATTTTCATATTCTTATAATCTAAACCCTTTTTGTCATGTTTATTACTTATTACCTTACTAAACATTTTAGCTCACCCTTTTTTATATTTTTGTTATATATGAAATAAATACATTTAAAAATTATGATAAGTCTAGATTAGATCCCAGTGTGCCACAAATATAGAAAAAATATCACACATTGTATTAAATATATTTCTCATATAGGTAGTTCTCAATGTTAGTAAGCCATAAATTCTTGATATTGTGAGATTAGGGTGTGATTTAACACCGCAAACATTTAGAACCATACCCATTTATGATGGTTTTATGAAATATAATATTTTTTATTACTTTTAAGAGTTTTTGGATGGTTGTTCTGTGTTTTGGAAGTGTATCTATGGGTGAAGGGTTATTCTATTATTAAGTTAAACTATGTTTATTTCTTTAAGATACCTTGATATATGATTTAGATGTTTTGTGGGGGTAAAAAACTAGAAAAAATATATTCCAAATCCTGTGTGTTGCCTAAAGAAACTATAAATATCAAGAAAGTGGTAAAATAATTGTTGGAACATGGGTTATCGAATTGTGTGAACCCATAATGTAATTGGGTATTTGAACGTATAATAATGAAAATGATTAGTTCATGGTTTCTAATAATACATGAACTAACCATGTCATATAAATTTAAGAATCCAACAAATAGATCATAACTCTGTTTTATCCCCAGAATCCCACATTTTCCCCGCTCCTCACAAGCTCTCATACATAAATCATATATTAAGATCACTTAGTGGATCCCACTCATCCAAAATCAATTTTTTTTGAATCTATGTGTGTCAAATCTCTAGAATCAATGGTATGTTTATGTTTTATATATTTACCTTTATATATCAACATATTTTATCAAAAATACTGATATATGTTATTTTTTATATACACTATTCAATGGTGTGTTTTTATGAGAGTATGATGGGACCTATTAATAGAAAGGAATATCAATCCCAAATCTATAGGTTTCGTTGTACCATAATTTTTTCACCTCTTGATAGGTTAATTGTTTATTTATATTTCAAACTCATTCATGAACATGATGTATTACTATTATTAATATTTTTTCTTATTATTTAAAAATAAATTTTTGACTATTTCAATAGGGAAAACTGTCTAATATTATAGTTTAAAACCATATAAATTGGATTACATTTAATAAAAACTCATTTGAATTATTATTTTAAATTTCTGTTTAGTATTACTATAAAAAATGTGTCAAATAAATTGGTTTTTGTAGAAATCAAGAATATGTGTGGAAATAATTTCTATGATAACATGGCATAAATGTGTGGTGTGTGTAATTTTTTTCATTGTGTTGGAAGATACTAGTTTAGATGTGGTGCTCGATGGGAGTATGGTGGTATGATAAGGAATATCCAAAATTCATACCTCAATGAAATATAGATCACCACTTATGTGTATTTTAATTTTTCATTTGGCATGCATGTTTGTGTTAGTGGATAGATGTGGTTTGTCTATTCTTAGTGGTATTGATGAATTTTTTTTATTTTAATTTACAATGTCTTATGATGTAATATATTTTAAAATATTTTTGATATAATTCTATTAGTTATAAATTATATTTTAATCTATTAGATAATATGTTATTGTCTTAGGGGATTCTATGAGATGATCTTGTTGATTTATTAATGTTTTTTATTAATACCCCATATAGATTCACTTTTTTGTGTTTACATATGTTCATTCCATGATAATGAAAAGATGAATATTTTGTATTTTTTTTGGTAGTGCCTCTAGATATAGTTGTTTGTACTTGGGGGATTATATTATATATTTACCTTGAAAAATGGAGTTGAAAAACCATGGTGTCAGAATCTTCTATATATTACTGTCTTGTTAACTAGAATTTTTTTCATCAGATAGTTGGATATGGATGTATTATTAGTTCTTTTTTTAGTCATTATTATTTTTTAAACCCCATTAATAATACTGTTGGTGTGGTTATTTTACTAACTCTTGAAATGTGTTTTCATTAAAAATTCTAATATCATCCCATAATGTTCATATTTTGATTGGCGATTTTTTGATCAAAATAATACATTAGTAAAGAGACACCACATAAGACTACAATGATCATATTTTGTAAGAATTGTTTTGAAATTCATGTTATAATGATTCTTGGTATACAAAATACGCAATATTATAAACCATTTTTTTGAAAGAGGTGGTGGATAAGTGGTGTTTTGTTATGTATTTAGAGAAATTAAACTTCTTTTCTTACATAGAAAATATCTAAAAGAAATAGATATTGTAGTTTAACATGAACCACCTGAGAACCCATATATTTTTTATATTAGTATTCATGTTTTTGAAGATGTTGATAAAGGAAATTAGGATGATAAACTAAAATATGTTCATCATTATTTATTTTTTTAGAAATATAATTATAATGACCCATACTTTGCATATATTGTAAATACTTCAAAATTGAAGTACACTTATTACAACATATAACAAAACCATGAAAGGACCGAATAGGTATAGTGTCTTTAGAAACTAGGAAACATAAACACCTGGTTCATAAAGCATCTACATTGTCTCCCATTTATTTCATCATATCTATAGTCCCTTTTGGCATATCCAACTTAAAAACCTTTTTCATGACCCAGGGGAATGAAAACATACAAAAGGGTGAGCACAAATGCTCAGTAGGGGTAAACAAAAGAAAAATCAATCACATCATATTCATAAGAACATAACATTTTGGAAATCTTATCTTGCAAAAGAAATCATAATTTCATATCATTGGATAAATCATAGAAGTGAAATTTAATACCAATAATCATAACATAAAACATGAAACTTTGTGGCATACACACATAATCATAGATAATCATTTCTTAGTAGTCAAGACTCATATCCAAGTCTATCTTAGCGGACAAAGTCCATTTCAGAACGGAGTTCACTCCTCGTTTCAGTCATGTTTCACTGAACCGGATTAACCTGCCGTTCCAGTCATGTTCTATCTCATGAGATATAAATCTTTACCCAATGCATTGGAGGGAGATATAGGTCCCAACCATCTCATAATGCTATCATTCTTATGAGTGCCAAAAAATCATAAATAATACATCATTTCATAACCCATGTAATACAAATGGGATTCTTAAACATCATGACATCCTAAAACAATTTATATAAGATAAAGGAATTCATAAAAATAATTCCATCACAACATAATCAAATCAATGTAATAATAGAGATATAAACATAACCCTATATTATCATAGATGGAAAATAATTTTGATAAAACACTTGAACTCCATTCTTGAGGAAAATATCCTTTCTACTTCAAAAACATTTTCCTTTCTTAACATGTCATACGATTTTAAACTAAAAGAAGTTAATTAAAAATAAACATGAAAACTCGAAAAGTAAACTTCTTGGAAATAATATCTTAAAAATCCATTCATGCCGTATAAGTTAAAAAAACATTCTTCTCGTACTTTTGTAGGAAAAATCAAAAAGTACCTCGTACGAAAAATGACAAAAGATTCCTTTCATATCATTAACTAAAAACTCACCGAAGGGTAAAAATGTATTTCAAAAATTGTAGGTGGATGGAAATAATATTACATATTTAGGAAACATGGATTTGGATGATAAATACACCCCAGTAAATACCATAGTATAAACAATCTCAGACAAAAATGAGATTGTGATATTTTCCCTTACCTTAGGTCTGATTTGCTTCGTAAGTGTCCGAACCTCCTGTATAATTATTTAAATAATATCATTGACTTATTTAAGAATCATAATCATTGTTATGATATCATATATGGTCATATTATTAGCTTTTTATTAGTAATATTTCATTGCTACTTGTTATTCGGGTGTTAATTAATTTTTGTTCTTATGCGTGTTTTGTCGAATAAATTCTTATTCATATCTTTAGGTTATAGATACCTCATTTAAAGAATGGTATTAGTGTACTATATATCATATTTATTCATTAAATTAATTTATATAATCATTATGCAATTAAGATCATGTAGAACGAGTCACATCACATCGTGGAGATGATATTCTGTACGTACGCATGAGCGATGATATCGTTCCCATGATTGTGAAATTATATTGGAGTATATGTATACTATTTCAGAATCAATAACACTTTAAAATAATCATATATAGTTATTTATTTTCACCATTATAACCATCCTAGTAAGGTGGTGTTGGAAAATAGATTACACCACGGCGTGGAGACGGTATTCCGTACGTACGCACGTGCGGTGATTTCATTTTTCGTAGGATGGATAGATGGTGAAATAGGGTTGTTTCATAATTATAATAACATATTGGTATATGAGTGATACTGATGTTATTACTTCATAATGAAACAACTAAATAAGAATAATTGGAAGAAGAAATAAAGTTGAAAAAATCGGTAACGGACATTAAATCTTCTTTGAAGCGCCTCTTTGAGACCTCCTCTTAGGGCACTAAAATATGTCTTCGAAGAAGACCAGGACCTCTAAGATTTTTCTAGGGAAGTGGATAAGATAATTTGTGTCAGATACATAGCTTATTTTAAATTTATTTTTATTTTTAATTCCATTAATGCTTTGTTTTTGGGGATTTCAATGGTTTTATGGAGAATATATGAGTTTTTATGAATTGAGCCAAACCGTGAGCCCAATTCCAGATTTAAAAATAAATTTTGTTTATTTTATAAAATATTCATTTTTTAATATTTTTCACTAATTCCAACTCCTAAATGTCCTCCTCTGACATATTAACACCACAATTAAAATTTGGAGCCTTTGGAAATCCATAACCAAGGTGTATATGGGTTTTTATTTTATGGATTGGGCCTACCCGAAAGCCCAATTCCAGTTTTAAAAATAAAATTTGATTAATTAATAACATATTCAGGTTTAAGGATTTTTCGGTTATTCCAAGCCTCAAACGCGCCCCATGAACCCTGAAGCACTCTCGTTCTCTCTCTCCCCTCTTTGGAGCTCTTCTACATCGCGATTGAGAGCAAAACTTATTAGGGTTTCTAAAATCGGGCAGATTTGAAGAGGTAAATTCATTCCTTCACAACCCCTTCTATTCTTACTCTATTTACCCCATTAAAATTCCTACATGACCTTATCATTCTTGTTAGAATAGAAATTAAATTTTTATCTATTTTAAAATTCAGATTCTGGTTGATTTTGGGTCGTTTTCTTCATGATTGTTTTGGGTAAGTGATTCCATCTTGGTTTGTTCCGTTTCCCTTAGGGTTTCCTCTCTCGTTCATTATGTTATAAAATTTTTTAGAAGTTAGGGTTCGATCCTAGGGTTTCATTTGGTGTATTTGTGGTCAAATATTGTGATCTAGATATGAATTTATCTTCCTTGTGGTGCGGAGGTTGTGCGATTGATGTTTCAAACCAAGTTTTGAGGGATTTGACACTTCTGGTAGATGATTTCGTGTGTAATAATTTATAGATGATTTATTTTTATTGAATTACATATTATGAATTATCATAATATGATTTGTTTGGTTCAAAAATTTCTTATGTTGGATTTGGTTAAGCATTCATTTTTATAGTTTCATTTTAGCTTAAAATATGGTGTTTTTCATGTGTAACCCTTTGGGTATTGTTTGGGATTGTTTTATAACATATGAATTTGGTATAATAAATTTTTTTTGGGATGAAAATTATGAATTTGTGGGGTATTGGTGTGCCACTAGGCCTTAAAGTGTTTTTTATGGGTTTAAGGTGTAAAACATTATTGTACTTCTTGAAAGTGATTTTGAAAACATGTGTGTTTCATGTGGATCTTTTGTTCTATTGTTTGAGATGTTTTTCTAACACATGGGGGTTGTTTAATAAATGTTTTTGGGGATTCCAATTATGTTTTGAATTTGTATTGGTATTATTTTGTCCTTGAAATATGGTTTTGAAATGGTTTCTATTTGAAAAGCTTTGGTACACTATTTAGAATTGTTTTATGAAAGTTTTGAGTGGTTTAATGATTTATGTAAGAGGTGAAACCATATTGGAAAACTGTTTTGGATTGTTTATACTTTCAAATGATCCATTTTAAATGTGAAAATTTCTCTTATGTGATTTTTATAATATTTTTAGGTACTTCATAAAATTGTTAAAGGATGTGTTGGATTTTGAAAGTTATGAAAAAAAGTGTTGTGGGCTATTTTGGTTTGAGTTTGATTTCAAAATTCATTTGAATGAAAAGTGGAATTTGTGACTTATGTGATGTACATGGGGCTGTTTGGTTAATTTCTGTTGTGGAAGTGTTATCTACATGTGAAAACTATATTTCCTGGCTTGTTGAACATGTTTGAGCACAAAGGGAAAACTTGGGTATCTATGTGGGTGGACGTGTACTAGTATGCTAGTGAATCCTTGGGGTTTGGCCTTAGTTTCACATAGCAAGATTGACGCTTACAATTATAACTAAACTATGATGATGATGATTGCGGACCACTAGGTTATGGGTATGGTCCCTACAAGTGGCTCGTGCACAATAATGGCTATTTGTGATGGTTACTCTCACCGAGAAACGAGGTACCTGGGACCCACAGCTAGCTAGTGCCTAGGGGTTATTTTCTATTTCTTGTGCTCATTAGTTAAGTTATACTTACCATTGATATATGGTACATTTGGATGGAAAATTCAGTAGCTTTGGTGTTTATTTTAAAAGTGTTAACCTGTTAAAATAGCCCACTTGAAAACTGTTTTAATTCAAAGTTGCATCTTTTAGAAATTGTAACTAGCTTTTCATGTTTTTAAAAACATGCATGTTTTTCATCTTTAAATGTTTATCACACGGAATCTCTTAGTGGTGGTAACCTACTGGGATTTCTCTCACACCCTACTTACACATTTGGGTGTATGTATATTTTTTTATTTAACTCACAGGATTGGGTACATGTTTTATGCCTTTAGTTCAGGTTTTTAGAGGTCCATCGTGATACAGTGTCGTGGAGATGGCTTGAGGGCGGTGCCTCTTTCCATGTGGAGGTTCATGGGATGTCTTTTCTTGCGTTTTTCCCATTGTAATGGTGTTCAAACATTGTTTAATATTGTGTAATTCCGTTCTGAATTTTTATTAAAAGATGTTTTGGTTTGAAAAATCCAGATTTTATTTCTTGGATTCATTTATTGTTTTAAGTATAAAAAATTTGGGTAAATCGTTCCCATTTATCAATTTATGATACCCGGGCACTTGTTCCAACCCATGGGGATCGAGAACGCCCTTTGGGCCTTGGCACGGGACGGGTTTGGTTGCCGGGTTTGGTGCTAGTTTGATGGTGACCAGATCTGGTTCGTGACAAAATGGTATTAGAAGAGGTTCGCTCTCTTTGGGTCATGTTATTTAAGGAAGAGTCGGGATAGTATAGAGATCAGATTTTAGGGACATGGTATTCTAGTTATGGGTAGTGTGCCGGATCACTGCACCTCGTGGGAGGATTCAAGTTTCCAGGGGAATTCGGTACCTTTCCGAGTCCATTGTTTTTCTTGGTTTAACAATGATTAAGGGAAATGAAAAGAGAGTTGGGATAATGGTCTCAGTAAGATCACAGGGCATAGCAATCCATGTGGAGATTGAGATATTACCTAGAACACTCTTTGTGACAGTAAAGTGATTGGAATATGGCCGCCTACCATATGTCCAAGTCACCCACTGAAACTAGTTTCCTCTCGCATTGTCTTGTGTTCTTTAGTTTTGAAATCTTAGAACTTTGGATTTAAACTGACTTGGTTTTAAGAAGTGTAATGTTTTTGTGAAATGATTTTCAAATAAATATGGAATGTTTTGATTTATGAAATTGTGGAACTGAATTTTCAGAATTGTTTTGAAATGGAAAATAGTATGCTTACACCTCTTTTGAAAGCCGGAACCATATTGAAGTTGGTTTTCAAAAGTGATTCCAATATAGTTTTCTAAACAATTAAAGGGTGTTTTTATGGGATGAGATGTTTTGAAATTGATGTGAATAACTTGAAAGTGAGTTATTTTTTAAAAGTTCGTGTCCTTATGAAAAGTTTTGTAAGATGTGAATTGGGATTTTGATCGCATTGTTAGCAGTTTTTAGAAAAATGTTGGGTTAGTTGACCATATTGTTTTTGAAAAGTGGAAGGAATTTTTGTTTTACCCTTTGGTATTTCCATGAGTGACCACATGGATGGGGTGATATGGGATGATGCATGGTTGATGGCATGACTGGATGAGTGCTGGGATGGTTATGAGGAGGGTGCCCGGTGTAGCACAAAAAACATGCATGTGTGAGGCCCATGGGGTACAATTGGTGGATACGCTTACTGCAAAACTGTTTGTTTTCAAAGAATTAGTTTTAAAGAAAAACATTCTGTCTTGATTAATAGTTTGGTATGGTTTGTATTATGGGGTTTTCGAAGATGTTAATGTTGGGGGATGTTTTGAGTCCAAGATCCCCTTCAGTTTGAATGGTGTTTTGGGTTTGTGTTTGGGCGGTAAGTTGTGTCATAGGGACGGTTAGTGGTCTCTTTTGAAAAATGTTTTGGGATGCCTTTACGGTGGTTCCCTTCATGTTTTTGGATCTGGTTTGTGGAAATTTTTGACAAATGGACCAGCTTGGTTGGGTCATTGGGTTCTCTCATTGGATAAGGTACACCCCAATTAAGGGTTAATGCACAACTGAAGTGCAACCCGTATTGTTTCTCCATTGGAAAATCCTCCAGTTGATCAATATAAGGAATATTTTTTAGATCATTATTGATCGAGTTTTAAACCATTATTTTAATTGATTTGTGGATCCTCTTGTAGTGGGATAGTCCTTGTGGAAGGTTGAAAGAGGCCTTAGTTTCTTAAGTTTCATGATTCATCGAAGGTGGAAGTGTTCTTTGGTTGTTAGTGTGTATGAGTGTCATGATGGTGTCTAAGAGGGCCTCTAGGTTCTTCATTGTTTCCTTGAAGGAAGTGTTATTATTAAACCACCAATTTTGAGATTTTGGTCATGATAGGATATTGTGTCCACTTTTTAAACTTGTCTATTGTTTAGGGACTTGGAAGATGGTCATATTCCATGTGAAGTTTCTATCAATCACAAGGGTCATGTTCGGTAATGAATTGTGATGTTGTGTGCTCTTTTGACCATAAAAGGTTAAGGTAACACAATCCTCTAAGGTTCTATGTTATGTTGGGAGTATGTCTCCCTTGTAAAAAACATCAAATCCTCTATCTTAGAGGAATGTGTTTATATGTGTCTTTCCCTTCTGTTGTTTCTCACCAAAAGAAACAAGGTGCGATGTGTGTGCTTACTCTGATCCGTTGTTTCAGTGAAATGTCTGGTTTTGGTAAAGTGAGTTATGCAGTGTGTTATGTCTTGATGAACCCATCAGGGTATGCGGTGTTGTTTTTTGTGGCATCTAATGAATAATATCCATATAGGGGTTTCCAAAACCTAACTGTGAGTTCGATGATTCTTTAATATTTTGAGCTCCAGCCATAGGTCCTGGAGAGAAGCTGGCGCGCAGTCAGGGGAAACCCTAGTGTCGTTTAAAACCTTGTACAAAGTCCTTTCCTAAGTATGAAAGATAGGAAGATTTTAAACCTATGGTGTCATCATATTTCTTCTGCTATTCCAGTTCTGTGGAAATAGGTGGAGGGTCTTGTACCCATGTCATCACACAATGTTATTCCCACAACCTTTGGTTTCCATTGAGTCATTGGAGAATGGTTAGAAATTTTGCTAGACATGTTGAGCACATGGTTTTCACATGGTTAGATCAAACCATGAAAAATAAATATCCATGCAGATATAAGGATCCACATAGTTATCGCACAGTTTCTCAGAATGTGCAGAATAACCGTGTGACCGTCCCAACTCATTAATTTTGGGGTCTTTTCTTGTCAACTCACGCCGGTCGGTTAAGATGGTTAGTTCTTGTGGTGGGAAGACCCACCATGGATATCATTCATATTATTTTGTAAATTTCTAATGGATTTATACCACTAGTACTAGGGAGTCTATTTGGGCCTCCCCCTATTAGTGACTTTATTCTATCTCAGGAAAAAAATTAAGTTGTCTCTTATGGTGGGGAGCCCATTTGTGTCTATTCATACGAGTAACTCATATTTTTCCTTGGCCTTGTCTGGGAAGTAGGTATTATCATTCAGAGATATATAACTACCTACATATTTCTTGGGTAAACATTGAAATTGGAGAGTGACCAATGGTTTAGTTATAGTAGGGTACGTGTAAACTTGTTCGATGTTGTTTTTTATTTAGGTAAATTGGTTGAGTATTTTTCAGATTGTGTTTGAGGAGTTTTAATTTGGGATAAAGCATGAATGTACTTGATTGTTTCAGGAAATTTGTGTATGATAGGTTTGTGAGAGTATTCCTTCCTTCATTGATCACTGGAGGTGTTTTGGCCTTTGGGGGAGAAACCTGGCAAGGGAGTACCTCTGGGTTCTTAGTTGGGTTTGGTTGTTGCTTTGGCCTTACTGTGACTTTTTGGGGTGTAAAGTTTTCATGGAGGGTAGAATTGTCACATACATAGCTTATTTTAAATGTATTTTTATTTTAATTTCCATAAACTCTATGTTTGGGGGGTTTCCAACGGTTTTATGGAGAATAGATGAGTTTTCATTAATTGGGCCTAACCGTGAGCCCAATTCCAGATTTAAAAATAAATATTGTTTCTTTTATAACATATTCAATTTATAATATATTTCACTCATTCCAACTCCTAAATGTCATCCCATGATATATTAACACCACAATTAAAATTTGGAGCCTTTGGAAATCCATAACCAAGGTGTATATGGGTTTTTATTTTATGGATTGGGCCTGCCCGAAAGCCCAATTCCAGTTTTAAAAACAAAATATTATTATTTAATAACTTATTCCTTTTTGAGGAATTTTTTAGTCATTCCAAGCCTCAAACGTTCCCCATGAACCAAGTAGCGCTCCCAAGCTCTCTCGCCCCTCTTTGGAGCTCTTCTACATCGCTATTTAGAGATAAACGTTTTAGGGTTTCTAAAATCGAGCAGATTTGAAGAGGTAAATGCATTCTTTCATAACTCCTTCTATTCTTACTCTTTTTCCCCCATTCTAATTCCTAAATGACCTTATCATTCTTGTTCAAATATAAATTTAAATTTTCATCTGTTTTAAAATTTAGATTTTGGTCGATTTTGGGTCGTTTTCTTCGGGATTGTTTTGGGTAAGTGATTCCTTCTTGGTTTCTTCATTTTCCCTTAGGGTTTCCTCTCTCTCTTTCATTATGTTATAAAATTTCCAGATGTTAGGGTTTGATCCTAGGGTTTCATTTGGTGTATTCATGGCCAATTATTGTGATCTAGGTCTAAATTTATCTTCCTTGTGGTGCGGCGGTTGTGTGGTTGACGTTTTAAACCAAGTTTTGAGGGATTTGACACTTCCGGTAGGTGATTTCGTGTGTAATCATTTCTAGATTATTTAGTTTTCTTGAATTATATATTATGAATTCTCATAATATGCTTTGTGTGGTGAAAAAATTGTATATGTTGGATTTGGTTAAGCATTTATTTTTATAGTTTCATTTTAGCTTAAAATTTGGTGTTTCTCATGTGTAACCCTTTGGATATTGTTTGGGATTGTTTTACAACATATGAATTTGGTTTAATAAATCTTGTTTGGGATGAAAATTCTGATTTGGTGGGGTATAGGTATACCAATACGTCTTAAAGAGTTTTTTTAGGGTTTAATGTGTAGAACATTATTGTACTTCTTGAAATTGATTTTGAAAACATGTGTGTTTCATGTGCATCTTTTGTGATATTGTTTGAGGTGTTTGTATAACACATGGGGGTTGTTTAATAAATGTTTTTGGCGATTAAAATTCTGTTTTTAATGTTTATTGGTATGATTTTGTCCTTGAAATATGGTTTTGAAATGGTTTCTATTTAAAAATCTTTGGTACACTATTTAGAATTGTTTTATGAATGTTTTGAGTGGTTTAATGATTTATGTAAGAGGTGAAACCATATTGGAAAACTGTTTTGGATTGTTTATACTTTCAAATGAGCCATTTTAAATGTTAATAGTTCTGTTATGTTATGTTTATCATATTTTTAGGGGCATCATAAAATTGTTAAAGGATGTGTTTGATTTTGAAAGTTATGAAAAAAAGTGTTGTGGGCTATTTTGGTGTGAGTTTGATTTCAAAATGCATTTGAATGAAAAGTGGAATTTGTGACTTATGTGATGTACATGGGGCTTTTTGGTTAATGTGTTATGTTTAAGTGTCATCTACATGTGAAAACTATATTTCTTGGATTCTTGAACATGTTTGAGCATAAAGGGAAAACCCGGGTATCTAGGTGGGTGGGCGTGTACTAGTATGCTAGTGAATCTCTGGGGTTTGGCCTCAGTTTCACTTAGAAAGATTGACGCATACAACTGTAACTAAACTATGATGATGATGATTGGGGACCACTAGGTTATGGGTATGTTCCCTACTGGTGGCTCGTGCACGAGAATGGATATTTGTGATGGATACTCTTCCCAAAATACGATGTACCTGGGACCCACATCTAGCTAGTGCCTAGGGGTTATTTCCTATTGCTTATGCTCATTAGTTACTTTATACTTACCATCGGCATATGATACATTTGGATGGAAAATTAAGTAGCTTTTGTGTTTATTTTAAAAGTGTTAACCCGTTAATATAGCCCACTTGAAAACTGTTTTTATTCAAAGTTGCATCTTTTAGAAATTGTAACTAGCTTTTCATGTTTTTGAAAACATGCATGCTTTTCGTCTTTAAATGTTTATCACATGGAATCTCTTAGTGGTGGTATCCTACTGGGCTTTCTCTCACACCCTACTTACACCTTTGGGTGTAAGTAGACTTCCTTATTTTATGTCACAGGATTGGTTACAGGTTTTATGCCTTTGGTTTCAGTTTTTAGCGTTCCATCGTGATACAGTGTCGTGGAGAAGGCTTGAGGGCGGTGCCTCTTTCCATGTGGAGGTTCATGGGATGTCTTTTCTTGGGTTTGTACCTTTGTAATGGCGTTCAAACATTGTTTAATATTGTTTAATTCATTTCTGAATTTTTATTAAAAGATGTTTTGGTTTGAAAAATCCAGATTTTTTTTCTTGGATTCATTTGTTGTTTTAAGTATAAAAAATTTGGGTAAATCGTTCCCAATTATCAATTTATGAAACTCGGGCACTTGTGCCAACCCGTGGGGATCGGGAACGCCCTTCAGGCCTTGGCACGGGCCATGTTTGGTGCTGGTTTGATGGTGACCAGATCTGGTTTGTGACAATTTGGAAGGGGTTGGATGAGCATGAAGGCTCAAAGTGTTGTGAGGAAGAGAGGGAGGAGGTGCCCTTTTATAAGGGAGGAGAGGGGCACCTTTGGAAGAACTAACAAAATTATTTTATTATAAAGTCATATTCGGTTTTTAATAGCTCAAAATTGATTTATTTCGAAGATAAGGAGGGGATGGGTCGAAATCCTCTCATCCAATAGAATTTAGACAAGTATAGGAATCTATTTTAACCTTATCATTTAGATTTAACTTTAAGTTAGATAATTTAACATTTACCGTGTCTTCTTGATTTCTTACACTATAAGTTGAATATACTTAATATAACAAGCCTAACGAACCCAAAGTTGTTTATTATTAATATATATGTCCTTATATAAGTCATTTTGCCAAACCATAGATTTTTAGGAATAAAATAACAATTAATAATATAATATTTGTTTTAAAAACAATTTTATGTCATTTTTGACACTATTTGGTAATTGATTTTTGTGAAAATCATAACAGAAATATTAGTTCGAACAAAGTTAATTAAATCAATAATAACATGTCATCTTAACATATAAAAGTAGTGTAATTCATAAAAAGTCTCAAATTGCCTTTATTTGGGTATTTATGACATAAATTATGTTAATATTTCATTAATAAGATAATTACTGCATCATCATTGTGTCATAAGTAAATTAAATTATTTAATGTCTAAAAATAATAAATAAAATACAACTATGTAGGAAATCATTTTATATTTCTAATCAATATTTATAGTCGAATTTATCTTATGTATAACCCTATATTACAAATGATTTAATTATTAAACTTTGATTTTAACTATTTTTACCCTTCTTTAAATAAATTAATAATAAATGTCCTAATCTAATCCATGTGGGTATAAATGGTCATATTTTATTCCTAAGGTTATTTTGGTCGAATTACACTTATCCAATAGAATTAGGACATGTGTTAGGGTAATAATAATATCATTTTTACCCTTAATTACCCTATTTACCCTATTTGCTTTGAACTTATATAGGTATTATGTATCAATTTTGACCTAAAATATATTTATATAAAATAAATAATTATTTAAATAAAAATTCGGGTTTTAAATATTTACCCAGTGTATTCACTATTTATCAAAAATTATAAGTTTTCATAAAAATGCCAAAATTGCACCCAAGGTTAATTTCGATATTCCGAATCCAAAAATGAAGTCCATTTTGAAGATGTAAATTTAAAAAATTTCAAAAAGTGGTTATTACTAATCATAATGTCTAGTTTTAATAATATTTTAATTGCATATCGTTGTTTAGTGAAACTCGGTATTGCGTACGACACAAGCTATCGAGGAAGGTCACGGTTGCATGTAACGCAAGCCAAGCTAGTGTTGTGTGTAGTGAAAGATTCTTTTGATGATATATATAACATAAAAAAATATTTCTCATAAAAGTCTCGGGTGTTACATTCTACCCCCCTTAAATTGAATTTTTCCCTCGAAATTCGTCACTTTGTTACAAACAGATGAGGATAACATTCCCTCATCATATCCTCAAGCTCCAATGTAGATTCATCTAACTGGTAGTTCCTCCATAAAACTTTCACAAAGCGAGTGGTCTTATTCCGTAATACTTTTTTACTATTATCCAGAATCTCTACCGGCTGTTCTTCATAAGAAAGATCTTGTTCCAGCGGTATAACTTCTATGCTGAGTACATGTGAAGGATCAGGTATGTACTTTCTCAGGAGAGATACATGGAACACATCGTGAACTTGGGAGAGATTTGGTGGAAGCGCCAATCAGTATGCTACCTTTCCAACACGATCCAGTATTTCGAAAGGACCGATATATCTAGGGCTCAACTTTCCCTTCATTCTAAATCTCATTACTCTCTTCCAAGGAGATATTAGTAAGGACACTTTATCACCCACTTCAAACTCTATGTATTTTCATTGGTTGTCGGCATAAATTTTTTGTCCACTCTGAGCTGCTCTAATGTGTTGCTGAATAGATCTGACCTTTTCTTCCATCTCATCAACAAGATTAGGCCCTAAATGCTTTATTTCCCCAACTTCATCCCAGCAAATTGGAGTCCTACATTTCTTTCCATAGAGAGCTTTATATGGAGCCTTCTGAATACTGGAGTGAAAGATATTATTATAAGAAAATTTCACCAAAGGTAGGTGTTGATCCCAAACACATTTTAAATCCATAGAGCAAGCTCTAAACATATCTTCTAGAGTTTGAATTGTCCTCTCAGACTGACCATCTGTCTGAGGATGACAAGCACTGCTAAAACTCAACTATGTATCCAGAGTATGCTGAGGACTTCTCCAGAACATTGAGGTAAATCTCGGATCCCGATCAGATATAATATAAAGTGGTACTCCATGAAATATTACCACATCCTTCACATATATCCTGGAAATCTGATCCAGAGAGAAATCCTCTATAATAGAGATGAAGTGTGCCGACTTTGTATGACAATCAACTATGACCCAGATATCATTATTGCCTTTGGATGTTTTAGAAAGTCTAGTGAAAAAGTCCATAGTGATGTTTTCCCATTTAACTTGCTGACAAACCAAGCTTCGAGAGGCATATTCAGCAACATCTATTTTCATGACATCCCACAAGAAGTACTCTTTCAGTTCCCTATACATCTTCGTGCTTCCAGGATGAATAGAGAATAAAGAACTATGAGCCTCATCCAGCAGCTCCTTCTTTAATTCTGGGATGGGAGGAACACAAACCCGATTCCTGAACATTATTATCCCATCACAATCAAGGTTGAATTCGGGAATATTTCTCACCTTCTTTTGTAACTCTATATATTCTTTCTGCGCCTCTTTAATCTTC
The DNA here is from genome assembly GCA_963277665.1 of Viscum album. Classification (NCBI taxonomy): domain Eukaryota; kingdom Viridiplantae; phylum Streptophyta; class Magnoliopsida; order Santalales; family Viscaceae; genus Viscum; species Viscum album. The sequence goes on from OY728159.1 coordinate 1,874,568,727, forward strand.
ACATGTATAGATGGTTAAACATTCAATTGAGAAAGATATGATTTTCCCCATCCATTATAATTCCAAGATCCATCCTTTTTAAATCCATAAATATTGGATCTTTTGTGATCCTCATCATGGATAAGATAGCATGGTCTTGTCAACTAAATGCATATCCCACCTTGTTTGCATTCCCATGGTGGTAATGAATTGAGCAGTCGTAATCCTTAATCTGCTCCAACCATCTTCTTTGGCGCATATTCATCTCCTTTTGTGTGAAAATATACTTTAAAATTTTATGATCAGTATAAATATCACACTTTTCTCCATAAAGATAATGCCTCCAAATATTTAATGCAAAGATTACCGCAGCTCACTCCAATTCATGAGTTGGGTAATTTTGCTCATGGATTTTCAACTGTCGTGAGGCATAAGCTATCACCATATCATTTTTCATAAGAACACACCCTAGAACCTTCTTGGACGCAACACTGAAGATCACAAACCTTTATCCACTATAAGGAAGTGTGAGTAAAGGTGTACTGGATAACCTTCTTTTCAACTCCTTGAAATTCTCTTCACATTCCTCCGTCCAAACAAACTTAACTCCTTTCTGAGTCAACTTGGTGAGTGGATTAGATAATCGTGAAAAATATTTCACAAAAAATCGATAATATCCATCCAAACAAAGAAAACTTTGTATCTCAGTTACTGTTGTTGGTCTCGACCATCTTTCGATAACCTCTGTTTTTACTGGATCCACAGATATCCCATCTTTTTAGATTATGTGACCCACAAATGCATCTTTTTCAAGCCAAAATTCACACTCGAAAAATTTGGAATAAAGCTTCTCCTTCCCCAGGGTCTTCAATATAATTCTCAAATGCTCTTCATGTTCTTCATTGTCTTTGAATAGACAAGAATATCGTCTATAAAGACTACCACAAACTGATCAAGATAGTCTCTAAATACTCTATTCATCAGATCAATGATAATAGCAGGGGAATTAGTAAGACCAAATGGCATCACTATAAATTCACAGTGTCCATACCTTGTACGGAAAGCCGTCTTTGGTATATCCTCCATTTTTACCCTTAATTGATGATACCCTGAATGAAGATCAATCTTGGAAAAGTATTGTGCTCCCTGTAGTTGGTCAAATAAGTCATCAATGCGTGGGAGATGATATTTTTTCTTGATAGTGATCTTGTTATGTTCTCGATAATCAATGTAGAGTCTCATTGATCCATCTTTCTTCTTAACAAATAGAATAGGTGCTCCCCAAGGTGACGCACTAGGGAATATGAATACTTTATCAAGATTCTCTTGGATTTGCTTCTTCAATTCCTTCAACCTAATTGGGGTCATTCTATAAGGTGTATTTGAAATAGGTAAACCACCCAGGACGAGTTCTATTGAAAACTCAACTTCACGATTGGGTGGAAGATCCGACAATTCCTCTAGAAAGTCATTGTCAAAATCTTGTACAATGGGCATATTCTTAATCATGAATTTCTCACCAACCATTTGAGATAAATAACCTTAATTTAGTGGAATCAAGACCCATCTGATGGATGAAATTTACACTGGAACGTTATGTTCATCCTTGCATCGATAGACTATCATAGATTGATCTGGAATATGAAATATGACTTCCCTTATTTGGAAATTGAAATGAGCTCCATATAAAGAAAGACAATCGATGCCAAGAATCAAATCAAATTCCACTATAGGAAGGATCACAAGATTTGCAGGAAGCACTTTCCCACAAACTTTAATCGGAGAAGAATTATAAACTTTTGATGTGACTGTTGTTCCATTAGGAGTTGTCACTGCTAACTCAACATCTAATTTTTGAGGTAATAAGGTGATAGACTTATAAAAATTATCAGAAATAAAAGAGTGGGTGGATCCAGAATCAAATAAAAAATTTTCTACTTTAGAGTGGATGGTAAGTGTACCTCTCACCACTTCGTGGTCGTACTCCACATCGCCGATAGTAATTGCATGTGACATTCTGTTGTCTTTAGCCTTAAGAGTTTTTTGACATCGATCATCATCATCAACCCTTGGATTTGGGAATTGATTGGAATAATTCCCCATCTCATTGCACTTGAAACATTAAAGTGTAGTAAGTTCATTCTGTGTATCCCTTCCTTTGTTTTCATCATTAGACATCTTCTTCCCATTATTTCGACATTCAATTGACCGATGACCTTCTTTTCCACACATATAACATTTGCTTATCCCCTTAAGAAAATTTCCTCCATGTTTCTTTCCACACTTTGAGCATAATGGAAAACTCGTCTTCTTTTCACCATGCTCTTTAGATATTCCTTTGAATTCCATTTTACTCTTCTTATCAAACCCATGTGAATGACGGGTTACACCAATCTCCATCTCAATCTTTAGAGAACATCAAATAATTTCCTCCTAGATATTGAAGTCCCTTATTGATAAATCCATTAGAATACTTGGTTTTAAGTCACTAAAGAATTAATCGATCTTACTCTCAGGTTGGATAATAATACCATAAGTGTACCTTGCAAGTCTTGTAAAATTTGCTTCGTAGGTACCAACAGATTCGTCATCCATTTTCTTTAGTTCAAGAAACTCCTTCTCAATATTTGTTCAGAAAATATGAGGGAAGAACTTATTGAAAAATATGTTTTTGAACTCATCTCATTACATGGACTCAATTTCATCTCTTTGCCTCGTATTCTTAATAAGATTCCACCATTGATCCGCATCTCCTTCCAAACGATAAAATGCTAAGATGGCATTATCATGTTTAGAACATTGAAGAACTGAAAATATCATTTCAGTGGTACTGATCAACTGTTCAGCCACTAATGGATCAGAAGACCGGCTGAATGAAGGTGGATCCTACCTCATGAAGGATTCAACAGAATGTTGCTCCTTCCTTTGCTCATTTGGAAGTCCTGCATGATTCATAACATGAGAAAGTTTTATAAGCATGGCTACAAGATTTTGCATTCTAGCTCCCATAACGTTTGGTTGCTCAGGGGGGCAATCATTTCATTTCCCATTGCATTCCGAATTAACATGGTTCCATCAGGTTCTAGCCACTGACTAAAACCATGAAGAATAGTGTGAGAAACACTAATTATAATAGAAAAAACACATAATCAAGAATAAAATTTTACACGTAAGGTCTTATCATAGGCTGTTCATGTCCATTTCTAAAACACTAAGATTGTGTTCTATGCTTAGACTTATCCTTAGGGTTCTTACTAAGGATTTCACATCCATGTTTCTAAAGGTTGACAATACCTTTCCTCTGATACCAACTATAACGACCCATACTTTGCATAAATTGTTAATACATCAAAATTGAAATACACTATTACAACATATAACAAAACCATGAAAGGCCTGAATTGGTAGAGTGTCTTTAGAAACTGGGAAACATAAACAACTGGTTCATAAATAATTTACGTTGTCTCCCATTTATTTCATCATATCTAGAGTCCCTTTTGGCATATCCTACTTAATAACCTTATTCCTATCCTGGGGGAAAGAAAACATACATAAGGGTGAGTTCAAATGCTCAGTAAGTGTAAAAAAAGAAAAATCAATCACATCATATTCATAAGAACATACCATTTTGGAAATATTAACCTTCAGAAGAAATCATAGAAGTGAAATGCAATCCCAATAATCATAACATAAAACATGAAACTCTATGTCATACACACATAATCATAGAGAATCATTTCTTATTAATCAAGACTCACAACAAAGACTATCTTAGCGGAGAAAGTCCATTTCGGAACCGAGTTCACTCCTTGTTTCAGTCCTGTTTCACTGATCCGGATTAACCTGCTATTTTATCCATGTCTATCTCATGAGATATAAATCTTTAACCAATGCATTGGAGGGAGATATAGATCCCACCCATCTGACAATGATACCATTCTTATGTGTTCCACAAAATCATAAATCATACATCATTGCATAACCCATGTAATAAAAATGGGATTCTTAAACATCATGACATCATAAAACAATTCATATAAGATAAAGGAATTCATAAAAATAATTCCCTCACAACATAATCAAATCAATGTAACAATAGGGATAGAAAAAACCCATATATTATTTTATATGGAAAATAATTTTGATAAAACACTTGAACTCCATTCTTGAGGAAAATATCCTTTCTACTTCAAAAAAAATTTCATTTCGTAACATGTCATACAATTTTAAACTAAAATAAGTTGATTAAAAATAAGCATGAAAACTTGTAAAGGAAGATTCTTGGAAATAATGTTTTAAAAATCCATTCATGCCGTATAAGTTAAAAAAACATTTTTCTCGTACTATTGTCGGAAAAGTAAAAAAGTACCTCGTACGAAAAATAACAAAATATTCCTTTCATATCATTAACTAAAAACAATCCAAAGGGTAAATAGGATTTAAAAAATTTCAGGTGGATTTAAATAATATTACATATTGAGGAAACATGGATGTGGATGATAAAACACACCACAGTAAATACCAAAGTATAAACAATCTCGGATAAAAATGGGATTGTGATATTTTTCCTTACCTTAGGTCCGATTTGCTTCATAAGTGTTTGAACCTTCTGTATAATGATTTAAATAATGTCATTGACTTATTACAGAATCATAATCATTGTTATGATATCATATATAGTAATATTCTTAGCTTATTATTAGTAATATTTCATTGCTACTTGTGATTCGGGTGTTTATTACTTTTTGTTCTTATGCGTGTTTTGTCGAATAAAAAATTATTATTATCTTTAGGTTATAGATACCTCATTTACAGAATGTTATTAGTGTACAATATATCATATTTATTCATTCAATTATTTTATATAATCATTATTCAATGATGATCATGTAGAACAAGTCGCATCACATCGTGGAGATGGTATTCCGTACGTACTCATGAGTGATGATATCATTCCCATGATCGTGGAATTGTATTGCAGTGTATGTATACTATTTTTGAATCAATAACACTTTACAATAATAATATATAGGTATTTATTTTCACCATTATACCCATCCAAGTAAGGTGGTGGTGGAAAATAGATTACACCACAGCATGGAGACGATATTCCGTACGTACGCACGCGCTGTGATTTCATTTTCCATAGGATGGATAGATGGTGAAATAGGGTAGTTTCATACTTATAATAACATATCAGTATATGAGTGATACTGATTTTATTACATCATAATGAAACAACTAAATAAGAAGAAGCGGAAGAAGAAATAAAGTTGAACGAATAGGTAACAGTCATTACCTCTTCTTTGAAGTGCCTCTTTGAGACCTCCTCTTAGGGGACTAAAATTGGTCATTGAAGAAGACCAGGACCTCTATGATGTTTCTAGTGAAGTGGAGAAGATAATTTTTCAGGGTTTGGATGAGCATGAATTCTCAATGTGGCGTCAAAAAGAGAGGGAGGAGGTGCCCTTTTATAAGGGAGGAGAGGGGCACCTTTGGAAAAACTAAAAATATTATTTTATTATAAAGTTATATTCATTTTTAATAGCTCCAAGTTGATTTATTTCATATATAAGTTGGGGATGGGTATAAATACTCTCATCCAATATAATTTAGACATGTTTAGGTATCCATTTTAACCTTATCATTTAGATTTAACTTTAAGTTAGATAATTTAACTTTAACCATGTCTTCTTGTTTTCTTACACTATAAAGTTAATAAACTTACTATAACAAGTCAAAATAACCCCAAGATGTTTATTATTAATATATATAACCTTATCTAAGTCATTTTTCCGAACCATAGATTTTTAGGAATAAAATAACAATTAATAAAATAATATTTGTTTTAAAAACAATTTTATGAAAATTTTGACACTATTTGGTAATTGATTTCTTTGAAAATCACAACAGAAATATTAGTTCAAAAAAAGTTTATTAAATCAATAATAACATGTCATATTAACATATAAAATTAGTTTAATTCATAAAAAGTCTCAAATTACATTTATGTGGATATTTATAACATCAAATATGATAATATTTCATTAATAAGATAATTACTGCATCATCATTATGTCAAAATAAATTAAATTATTTAACGTCTAAAAATTATAAATAAAATCCCATTATGTAGGAAATATTTTTATCTTTATAATGAATATTTATAGTCGATTTTATCTTCTATATAACCCTATATTAAAAATTCTTTAGTTATTAAACATTGATTTTAACTATTTTAACCCTTCTTTAAATAAATTTATAAAAAATGTCCTAATCTAATCCATGTGGGCCTAAATGGTCATATTTTATTCCTAAGGTTGTTTTTGGTCGAATTAATCTTATCCAATAGAATTAAGTCATGTGTTCGGGTAATAATTATATCATTTTTACCGTTAATTACCCTATTTAATTTTAACGGTGGTAAAAAAAGTAAAAAGTTACTATTCAGAAAAAATTATTTTCATCTCATTGAACCACATTTTATTACATGATATTAACTATGTCTCGTGCATTTTTTAAATTCCACTCACAGAAGTGGTAAAATTTGGTTTTATGTGAATTTGGAAATTCTCCTAGGAGGTGGGTAAAAGACGACGAAAAGTTAAATTATATTTTTATATATGTAAAATTATTATAAAATGACTCCAATGAATTGAATTAATATTATATAGGTATTATGTATCAATTTTTACCTAAAATAAATTTAAATAAAATAAATAATTATTTAAATAAAAATTCAGTTTTTAAATAGTAACCCATTGTTTTCACTATTTATTAAAAATTGAATGTTTTCAGAAAAATACCAAAATTTCAACCTAGGATAGTTTCGATATTCCGAATCGAAAAATGAAGTCCATTTTGAAAAATAAAATTTACAAAATTTCAAAAAGTGGTTAGTACTATTCATAACGGCTAGTTTTAATAATATTTTAATAGCATATCATTGTTTAGTGAAACTTGGTATTGCGTACGACGCAAGCTATCGAGGAAGGCCGCAGTTGCGTGTAAAGAAAGGCAAGCTAGTGTTGTGTGTAGTGAAATATTCCTTTGATGATTTATATTACATAAATACAAAATATTTCTCATAAAAGTCTCGGGTGTTACAATAATCTACTAATATATCTGGGGGATTCGAAACCTGAAAAAGAAAAAGAGTGGAAAAATGAAATTTTTTTATTTCCTTGGAATCCTTAATGATCTAATATTATTTTCAATAGTACACATAAAATAATATTTTATATACAAATGGATGGATTTCACTATCTAATATAAATTCTTATAAGACATTTAATGGGAGGGCTTAATAAATCATTCAAAAACAATTATATCTACACACCTTCAAGGTAGTATTGATGATAAATATCATCAATCATATGCATGAACTTATATCTGTGAAAAGTTATAAAGATATGTTTGTGAATATAGTTTATTTTTATCTATTTTAACCTAACTGTATTTCTATAGGGTGAAAAAATTTGAGTCTCTAATGAAAAAATAAATTCTTTAAAATATATAAATAGTTTATATTACTTATTATACGTAGATGGTTAACATATTGATAATGGTGGGATGGGATATTACTAGTTATCTGACTAGTTTTTTTTCTCTATGAGAACATGTGGGAAATCTAATTCTAGGAAAATATTGAGAGAAAAACCGAATTTTAAGGTTTTATATCTTCTCAAAATCAGAACACAAGATTTGTTAACATCTACCTACAATATAGTGTAATTCATGGATGATTCTAATATGAATCACTCTACTGACATGTTTCCTGGAGATTTTGTTAGTTTTCCACCTTAAATGGACGTGGTATTTTTTATTCATATCACTCTAGTTAAAAATTTCACAACACATATTTTTTATAGAATAATTGCAGGTGAAATATAGTAACTTATGTTCAAATTTGAAAAATTGGAAAATTAATGGTTCCTAAGAACAAGTATGTCACAATGGGCTACTGTATTTCATTTTTTTTCAACATGGAAGATAGTCCATTCGGGATATTTGTTGATTATCATTAACTATATTGGGTTACTATAAATAATAGAAATCATATTCCCCAAATTTATGTATACTTTGATCAATTGAAGTGACCTCAATGGTTATCTAAAATTGATCTACATTCTGGGTATCACCAAATCTATGTTAGGAATGATGATATTTGAAAACATCTTTCATGAGTCCCTACTATATTTATGATGTAGTGTTTACTCAACTTTGTCTCAAAAATTTACTAGCATTTTTCATGGAATTGAAGAATCATATCTTTTTCTAGTACCAAGACTCTTTCATTGAGTAACTTTCATATGAAATTCTATTTTAATCTTGAACATAGAAAGGACATGGAGAACATCTAGAGACGATGTTGATACTTTTTAGATATCATGGGTCATATGAAAAATTCTCTAAATGATATGGTGGTATTAAATAGGTTTACATCCATTGAAATATCATTTCTGATAAATTTTTATTAATAGGCCCTCCAAATATAGAAATATTTGTATCCTGGAAACCACTTAAACAATTCTTTGAGATACAATGGTTTTTTGGATTAATTGGTTACTACCATTTTATTATTCATGATTTCTCATGATTCACATATCCTATAATTTCACTCGTGATAAAGTGCACTCCAATCCATTAGTGAAATGATTAGAAAAACTTATTTTTTATCTCAATTAAAGACTTACTTTCACACAAAATATTATTTTTCCCAAACCTATGTAGTTTTATGTTTTATATTATAATACATATGGGTCTATACATTTTAGTGTTCTCATAGAGAATATTTTACTTAATTCATAGAATAAAAAATGTTAAATCATAACTTTTTAAATGGTTTTTTGAACCAAAGTCAACTATTATGGATCTAATATCACCAAATTCTAGACATCTTCATGTATTATACATTGAAAAAATTAAATTATATACAAGATTCATTAATAAAATAGTTGTGACATCAATTAGACAAAAAATATCATGACTAGTGGAATTTTATGAGTATGATCACATATATGAATATGATTCATACGGGGTAAAATGAAGTCAAAATCACCTATTGAGTGACTCTTACTCTTGATTTTCATGAACATGACAATTAATATCAAAAATAATATTTTACATTCTTTAAAATTGCATCAAAACAGTATCGTGGTGAGACTATTGATGGATGGAAAAAATATAGGAACATTATATTGGTTTTTTTTAGATTGGTTATTCATATCATAGTCTTATGAAGAAAATATCATTTCTACTTATCACCATTTAAAATGGTAAGTTCACATAGGAATAACGAATATGTATAATGATCTAAGAAAAAAACTAGGGGAAATGTATAAAATGATATGGGGTTTGTCTTCTTTCAAAATGCCTAACGTGTTAGAAGGTCACAGAATGGAATAAAAGGATTGATAGAATAATCTAATATATACCAATACCTTACTATAAATGGGAAAATATCACTATAGACATTAACAATAGATTACAATGAATTATTCAGAAGCATGATTTGATATACGTTATTATGGACCAATACATATTGTAAACCCACTTCAACTAAATTCATGAGTCTAATATATTAGAAAATATAGAGAATCTCTACATTTTCAATGTAGAAAATTGTCATCGAATACTATTTTAAATTATCAACGAAGTATAGCCTAATTTCACCAAATTTTTTTATCACTTGAAAAATATTTTGGTACCCAATTGATCATATGTATTTATATCATCCTCAAATAGATGGGTCATTTGAAATAAAAATACAACACAAAAACTCATTCTTTGAGATTTTCTTATGGTTTTTTAGTTTATCATGGTATGATAATATTCCATTAGTATAGTTTTAATAAAAGAATTTTAATCAAGAAATGATATATATGGATCTATTTAAGGAATTTTATGGAATTCCTTTTCATTCTCAATTTTTGTGGAATGATACTGGAGAAACATCACTATTGAGACCTATATTTGTTTAGGAGAGAACTACAAAAATTTAAACTGTTAATAAAATGATTTCTTTTTCCCAAATCCATTATAAATCTTTTGTTGATAACCATTGGCTCCATTTTATTTTCTTTTTATGTCATGAATTCCTAAAATTCTATACGAGGATGTGACAACATCCATTTTATTGAAAGGTATGTTTTATCATGGGTATGTTGGTGCTTTCAAGTTACTTGAATTAATTAATTAGCATTATTATTAGTTGGATTTACCATCATGGTTTAGTATGGTTCCATATTCTTTCTTATATATTTATTTGGAATGTACTAACCAGACTCAAGCCATGTGATTTGATGGGATCCTGTTGATCTTGAACTAGATTATTTTTTTTCATGTACTAATTTATATAATAAATATAAAATATAATTTTTGGTCGGTTAAACATTATTTATTGGATTTATTGTTATTTAAACATGGTTTTAAGTATAAGGATACATGGGAACATGAAAAATAAATTATGGAACAATGGTACAAACATTTCTAATGAATATAATGTTTCTTTATTTATGTGCATGTTAAGCCTATCTTGGGGAGAATGTAACACCCCCATATTATAGTATAGTACCCTTTTATTATATAATTTTTTTATTTCTAATATTTGGGTTGAGTTAAATGAGTTTTTATGGTTTTTTTGTTTTGGATGTTCTTTTTAGGGTACACAGTTTGAGAATGAATTGGAGAAACTATTTTGTGTTATCCAAGAAACCATGTGATTGGATTGAGAGGGGAGGAGGGTCCGCAAAACTATCACATGGTTTATCTAAAATATTATTGTACCCAGGAGAGACCATGAAAGTGGAGAATTAAGGAAATTCTTGGATGGTTCATGGTTTCTCAAACCATACAATCCAAATATTTAAGGGTATGGTTTTGAGGTAATAACATGTGCATGGTTAGTATATGTTTTTTAAAACTGCGTGGATTACGCATGAAATTTGAATATAATGGTCCTAGAAATAGATTTTAACTCATGTCAAAACCCCTAAATACCTCATTTATCACTAATAATATCAATATCATGAACTCCAATCCACTCTTAATTGTTCTTGGCGGATCTCTTTGATTCAGAAGCGTATTTTAATGGATCTATGTGTGATGGACATACAAAAAAATTGTACGTCAAAATATTCTCTATTTATCTATAGATATCTTCATATCCTTCGACATGGTACATTAGATCAAATACATTATGGATAGATCTATTATCAATTATGTCACTAGTACAAAAACCTTTTTTTACATCAGTTTTTTTTCTTTTTAACGGCGGTTTTTAGGCGATGTTATTACGAGCGACGTTAAAAATATGATTTTTTACGTAGGTTATTTAATAACCGATGTAAAAAATGGGGTAATATAGTTTTTAACGTCGTGTTTTAAAAAACCGACGTGAAATACATTCTGGAAAATGGCGATAAGAAGCCATTTTTTATGTCAGTTTTTGAAAAAACCGACGTTATAAGTCATTTTTTACGTCGGCTATATAGTAACCGACGTTAAAAGTTATTTTTAACATCGTTATTAAATAACCGACGTAAAAAATGTTTATTATCTTGTAGAAAATTTTCTACCCTTTCATTTGACAGGTCATAGAGCTGAAACGGATTTACGGATCAAAAGTTATGACCATTAGAAGTTTGATATTTTTTTCTGAGGAAAGATTCAATGAGCCAAACGTAGCTTCATATTAGAACGAATTTTTGAATCCGTAGGGGGATTTTTAGTTTTATCATGATATAAAGAATCATCCATCATTATAATAAATTAACAATCATTAAATGGTATATCAATTAATAAAACTACTCATAGAAAATATAAATCATGAGAAAATAATTACAAATACCTTGACGAGGTAGCGGAAATAAGAAATCGTTGATTCTCATTGAAGACAAAACAAGTTGATTCGGTGGAATGATGATGGTTGAATGAAATTATCATAAAATGTTATATCAATTAAAAAAATCATAAAAATCATAAACAATGGATGTATGATTAAATATACCTTGACGAGATCACGAAAAGAATAAATAATTGATTCACGTTCGAGAGAAAAAAAGTCGATTTGGGGGAATGATAATGGTTGCAATAAATGATCGTCAAATTAGTATGGTTGTATAATGGAAACATATAATTGAGATTCTATGAGAAAACGCGGTTTTAAATAACCCACGTGAAAAATCGATTTTCATGACTTTTTTACGTCAGTTATTTAATAACTGATGTTACAAGTTATGTTTCACGTCGGTTATTTAATAACTAAAGTGAAAAAAGTTTACAAAAATTTAACTCATTTTCAAAGCTTTAATTTGACAGGTCACAGAGCTCAAACGGAGTTACGGATTAAATTTTATGGCTTTCAGAAGATAGACATCCTTAAGACATCGTTTAGAGATGATCAACATCTGAAGGCCAAAAATTTTAATCTGTAACTCCGTTTGAGCTCCGTGACCTGTCAAATTAAAGCTTGAGAAGTAAAATACATTTTGGTAAACATTTTTCAAATTGGTTATTAAATAACCAACGTGAAAAAGTCACGAAAATCGATTTATCAGGTCAGTTATTTAATAACTGACGTGAAAAATAAGTAAAAATTTTAATATATTTTCCTGGAAAATGATTTTTTCACGTCGGTTATTTAATAACCGATGTGGGAAAGTGATGTACATTTATTTTCCATGTCGGTTATATAACAACCGACGTGAAAAATCAGATAAAATGGATTTTCAACGTTGGTTCTTATATAACCGACGTGAAAAATCAGCGAAAATGTATTTCCACATCGGTTATATAATAACTGACAAGAAAAATCAATTTTTAGATATTTTCACGTCGGTTCTAGAAAACCGATGTGAAAAATGGTGACGTAAAAAAAGGTTTTTGTACTAGTGTGTGTTTTGATGGGGTCTTGAATGGATCTATTGATGTAAATGAGTAACAATCCTAAATCTAGTGGTTTTATAATATCCATACCCATTTCAGTCACTTATTGATCTAGTAGGAGGCATCAATAAATCCTTTACATGATCTTGAACTTGAATTCTTAGATTTATTTAATTTTATACTTTCATTTATGAGGGAATTATTGGATGATTTCATAAGGTAAACCCAATTGTTTTCTGGTTTTGTAAATCATTGTTATTTGATTAGTTTTTATAGAATTACCTCTTAATCATTATCATGAATTATTTTTTTAGTTTAATATTATAAACATATTAAATTTTGTTTTCTAAAAGAATGAAATATTTTATTTTGAACCCATTGGTGTGATAAATTTATATACATGGGTGGTGCATCTTGATATTTGTATTCTATGGGGACTTGATATAATGGACATAGATCATAGTTTCAAACCGATGGTAAGAGAAGGTATATCATGAAGTCACAACATGGAAATGGATGGATCACCAAGCATAGGTTTTTGTATTTTCATTCGGCATTGATATGTGTACGAGAGGATGGATTTGGTATGTATATGATATGTTTTTTTGATAGATAAGTTGTTTTACATTGAATTTAAATTTATTAAAAATTTCTATGTTTGTAAAAAAAATTAAAGTAGTTGTATTTGTTATGAATAATATTTAAAACATTTACCTTACAATTTATTATTCCAGTGACATGTGTCGAATAATTTTCATGGAATACCTATAGGGTATGATTACTCAACCCCAATATATTCACTTTAGGGAATATGAAAATGATGATTTACCGGATACATAAAGGGTTAAGAGTTCATATATATATTTAGTAGTTCCTCTTAATTTATTTATATAGATTTGAAGAGTGAGATTTTTTTATGTATTTAGAAATTTAATTGGTTCCACCACGGTGCCTATGTTATTATTTACATTATAGTAAAATTCTTCTAAATTTTATTTAAACTATCACTCTAATATTGATTTTTTTTGTTTCATCATTGGTTTTCATTATGTTTTATATTTTTCTTTATGCAACATATGTTTTTGTTTGACTATTTCGTATTTCCATGAATGGTGTTGTTTGTGGGAAAATGAACCCCAAACATTTATGTTAGAACATTCCATTTATTTCAAGCCTTCGGTGTCTTGGAGAAATCACCTAATATTATTGTAACATTTTATATTTTAAATATTATTGTTAGAATCAGGATGATTCAGTTTATTAAATTTTTAAACAATTAAAATATTTTTTAATATATGTATTATATGTTTTGGATATCTCACATTGCATCAAATGAAGTTGTATAATTATGTTCTTTGAGCACCAAACCTGGAAGTGCCGGTCTGAGATGCCTCAACATTCTCTCTCAAAGTATAATTAAAGGATTCATTTCATATAGAAGTTAATTATAATTTATATGGATGGTGTAAAATCCTATGTTTCTAGAGGATAGACTTCACTATGTATGTCTTAACAAGAACAACCTCTAGTGCACATCATGATGAAATTAGTAATGAATATAAAACAATGAAATAGAAGGATTTTCGAATAATAAATGATATATTTATTATCGGAAAATACATTAATGTATTTTTTGAGAATTTTATACATATATATCTTATCATGATGTTTATTTATCTTTTGAAATAATAACTACTGAAACCCACACATCTATGCCTCCCTGTAGAATAGATACATCAGAATTGAAGTAATTAATGACGTAACTGTAGGAATTTTGTTATAAATGATTCATATTCAATATTGATTCAAAATTGAGAGAACATATCTTACATTTAATGACAAAGGATGAGCCTATAAGTTTTTTCCTATTTTTTGTAAATATAAAATCTATTAGAATTAAAATAAACCATTCTTTTCTTTATATTGATGACTTATTTCATTAAGATCACAAATATCAATACATATAAATGATCGATCTATATTTTAATTATTATCCATTAAATGTAACGATGAATTTTTTAATTAATTTTAAATTTCATAAATTTTTTTATATTTATTAGTATAATTTAATTCCATTTTTGTCAAAAAAAAATACACCATCATCTTTTGAGGATATGATTAATAGAGTGACCAAGGAATACATTGATTAAATTTTTATAGTAATTTTTCATTATATCATGATATTATATATGTATTATAAAGATCATAAATACTATTTATGTATTATTCCTAGGAACCCATGATTCAAGAAGATATATGGTATGTTCATTAAATAAGAATTTTGTATTTATTGAGCCTAATTTTATAGATATTTTATCATAATAGATAAAACATCTAAGGACCATGTAATAATTATGGTTTTTGTACAATATACCATTGAAATGAATATAACTAATATGTATAGTTTCATTGTGTTAACTGGATTCTATAATATATTTGTTTAAAATATTTCCTAATTAACTAATCGGTTAAATAAGATGACCCCAATGGAGTAAAATTAAAATGGAAAAATGAATGAGGTGAAATATTTGATGAATTAAACAAGAGATTATTCAATCCACCATTTTTAACCGTACAATCTAGAATAAAAAGATTTTTTATATTTAGTAATGCATCAAATAATGGTGTAAGGTTTTTATTTGTGAATAATGATAGTGTTTTTTCAAATTATTCTTGGAAATTAAAGGGGAATAAAAAAATATATCCAACCCATAACCGATAGTTATTAGTTGTAAAAATCATTAAAAATACGGAGACATTTTCTTTTTAGTGAAACATTTTAAATTTATATATATTATAAAATATTGAAGTATATATTCCACTAAAAGAACAAAACATTAGAAAAAGTAGATGGTTAGATTGACTCAAGGACTATTATTGTGTAATAAAATACAACCTAGTAATGAAATAATTGTATAAGAGTCATTTTGTTGAAGGGAAATTGAGTTAAATCTATGATTAGGATAGAGAAGGATCCAAATTTTATGTATTTGGTTATGTTGGGACTAGAGATTATTAAATAAGGTTAAACATCATTCCTTTTCCCTCTAATAATGTATTCATATTTATTGGAGAGGATAATAATCTCCCAACTTTATTAAAAGGGTATAAGTTTTAAAATTAAAGCCAATATGTTTGAGAGATCTATGATGTCATCTATAATTATTAAGTTTCCATGATTGGAATGGGAAATTTTTGTACCAACTATACCATATATAAAGTAGGATATTCAATTAAAATATATAGGAAAAATATTTCTATTGACTCTGCCTTCACTATTATTTATATGGATGTTTGAGAAAAAATCTAGTGCGATAATAAAAATTGGTGTTTTTTTTTAAAATATGTCTATATATAAGGTATTATTACAATTAAGAGATGATAAAAAAATTATAAAGGGGTTCATGAAACCTCTCCCTATACTAATATTGATGTGAGAAAATATTGGAAGGGATGATGTTTCTATGATACCAAACACCCATAATAGGAATGTTGTTATATGGTTTATAATGTATTTCCTTAGTAAATGTGAATATTTTATAGTAATAATGGATTATTTATTCTCTGTATTTATATCAATGGATCTGTAAGTGATTACGGTCCTACATTATCATTTTTATTTATCATTACTCGTGGTTCACATAAATAGTTCCTAACTATCATCAGACATCATTGAACACTATCTTCAACATATGAAAAACTTTTTATTCCAAAAATTTATTTGAAATATTAAAGGATAATGAAATAATTAAAGGTCATACTAATGTTATTTTTACCTAAAATTCAAATATCATTGTACTGGTATCTACCACATGTGGAATTTCTATATGGTAAGAACTTCAATTCATTTATATATATGTCTACATTCAATCCATTTTAATAGAAATATATTTTACTCCATGAAAAGTGGATTAGGTTTTTGAGAATAAATTTGAAAGCCTAGATCCTTTTGAGGAATAAACTATGAATTATTATAATATATAGTGTTAACATAAGAAGTAAAAAAGGTAGTTTGAAAATATATGATGATAATCAGAGGAAAGACTAGGAATTTTTTGTTGAATATTACTTCATCATTAAAATATAAAAATGGGAGGAATTTATATAGTGTGTAGAGAATAGAAAACATGTTCAAAGGTACATTAGGATGTTTAAATTTTAATAGGGAGTTGAATTTGTGTATTATCATTCAGAGGAAGGAAAGTTGGATTGCATGGTAGAAAGGAGGAATTATTACGCACAACCTTTTATAGAAACCCAAATATCACAAATTTTGGGGAAGATTTTTTTTGCGGTGGAATATATGACATAAATTCAACTATAATAAATATAAACATCCTAACAATAAATATATCCAAAATAATATTCTATTCTCTCATCATTATTATAAAACAAATAATTGTACAACATAAAATTAAATAAATAGATTCACTATAAAAACAAAAAAAAATTCTATAAAATGCATTAAAATATAATGAACTAGTATAATAGAGAACATTAGAATATTTTACATCATGAAAAATGAAAAATATATAAGATGCATTTTTTAAGGAGAAAAAAATAAAAAGTATATATAAATGATATAGAAAAAAAGATAATGATATTAATGATTTTATAAATTAGAATAAACTATCATTCGAAGATATAATTTAGTCATTTGAATTTGACCATTCCAAGTGTAATATTTGTAATATTAATATAACTATTATAAATATAAGTGTCTAATAAGATATGATAAATATTTTGAAAATAAAATAATAAATATATTTTAATAATGTTTTTCAATATATAGTATTACTATTTTACAAAAAAAAAATCTTATAAATAATATTTTATATATTAAACATGAATTTCAAAAAAAATGTGCCAAACACGTGATTAGGAAATATACCTATTGTTTTTTTAATTAAAAAAATTTACAGATATAAAAAATAATTTTTTAGAAAAAGGGAACAAATATTTTAATTAATAAATAAAAAATATGTACAATGATAATATTTTCAAAAATTTCTAAGACATTTAAATTATTAATTAATTATTAGTATATAGTATGAATATATGGTATGCATTATGAATTTATTTTGATGTGAACAATGAATTAATAATTAATATATATTAAAAATATACCATAATGTTGTTGCTTTTAAAATATAATTTACTTTAATTCATTAAAAAAATTTATAATCTAGTAATGAACATTTTTTAGTATAACATTGAAAATAAGCTTTTAAAAACTATAATTTGTGAATAAAATATTCTTTCTTTGAAAAAGTAATATAAAATAATGGTGTAAGGTAGTGAAATATTAAAATTTCCAAAATAATTTATTTATTATAAATAACATAGTTTAAACCATTGGCATGTGAATGGTATTACATTTCCTACAACCTCGACTTCCATTATATGTGTTTATAAATTAAACAAATTGATATTATTTTATATAAATAATATCCAATACATTTATTAATCATCACTCCAAAATTTTAGAGTGTGTTTCACCTCTCGTTTTCCCTCTCAATAGTGCCTCTAACGTGTTTTTATGGATCTATGTTGTTATTTCTAACGCATAGTGAGTTGTTTTCCATGGTAAGGTTTCTTAATATCTTCTATTCGTTTAATTTGTATAATACATTAAAATTACATATTTTTCAATATATAATGTTCTTTTGGATCATTTTTATAAAACAAATATAAAATTTTTAATAATAAATCATTGTTTCCTCTCTTTATATATCCTTACTATGCTATTATTATGATAATTTATTTTTATATCCATAAAAACCACTATCTAAATTTCTATCTATTTCTTCAGTTAGTTGAGTTATAGAAGGATTATTTCTAATATAAGGTAATTTTATTAATGAATCATAATTATGATATAAATTAGTAATATTCAATTCTGTTTTCATTGGATTAAACTCTATTTAAAAAAAAATTACTTTGGACGATCAAATATATAGTGCTAGATATTTTTTCTAATGAAAAGTTTGTATCTTTAATGCATATCAATTATCATTGTCACAAACTCCTAATTTAGAGCGGTTATTTTTTTAATTCATTTAGGATCCTACCATTTTAAAATATTTTATACTATGACTATTTATTATTAATAAACTTATTCCATGAAAATACCCTTCACGGTTACTTCGTCATCATTCCATTGATACAAGTATCTTTTGTTGCATTGTGAATATCTTATAGATCCTATAAAGATTCAGGGATATTCAATAAAATAACCATATTATTCCATTGAATCAATAAATACAAATATTTTTTATATCAATAATTTTTTTATTTATCTTTATTGGTAACATAGACATGACTACATATGAGGTTCCACTAGGAACATTATGATATGTACTATTCATTCATTCTATTTATATGATGGATGTATTGGATATATTTTGTAATGGATGGGGCCCAAAATATTAACCATCTTTCATTCATTTACATGTTTCGTGAGAGAAACTGTTTTGGATATATTGTTTATTCCTTACATAATTAATGTTAATGACATGGAATGAGGCTTTTGTGATATGTTTCTGATGTTATGAATTATTAGTTCAATCTATATGTGAAAAATTACTATAATTCATGTTGTTATTGTATATCCATAAATTTATTAAATATGGATATATTTTTCTCACAAGTTCACCTTTTATTCCACTAGTTGATTATTTATTTCTGTACTATTATATATTCCACGTTAATCTATGATATATTTCATTATATTATATCCCCTACCAAGTGTGTTAACTCACCCATTTATATTCATTCCGATTTCCATAGAAAACTAGGAATGTTACTATATCTGATATAAGCATAATCAGACAGAAATAATAATGTTTTAGTTATTTATATGTAGAATGTTTTTCCCTTGTAATTTAATATTCCATTATACATTTATTCCCATGTAACTACTAAATTATTAGATATTGTATAGTATAATATTTATATTAAATATAAATTTAAGTATATAACAACAAGATATTTGTTATTTGATTTTGGTTTGAAACATTACATTGTTCTGGTTGTGTAATGGAAATACACATGAACTAGTACCTTCACCATACCTAGGGTTAATCAGTTTTTTAATTTCTCGAATGTTTATTTACGGAATGTTTTGTAAAAGGGTGATGGTTATACACAAGTTCTTATTCCACCATAAAAACAATTTTTAGTCCCTTGGGAATTGAAATGACATTCTTCTGGGGAGTTTTCCCATGATTATTATTGGATGTATACATTCACATACTCTTTCAATGTATGTAGTGCTAGCCGATTTTGATTTGTGTGAATATTACATCAAGAAAGGTTCCCCATATAGAAATTTCTGGAGACATTTTTCTTATATTATTATTGTATAAACAAGTATATTTTTTGGATATGGTAATAAAATGTTTGATTACATAATTAGTATAATATTACAACTTGTATTTTTAGAACATAGATCTTTAAAAATAGTTTTGGAATAATTATGGCTAAACAAGAATTCATGGATTATATCATTTCTAGGAATTAATATAAAATTGAACAATAGGGGTTGATTAAATTCAAAAAAAATGAATTCAAAATGGGAAATATTGGGAATGGCTGTATAAAGTGAATTGAAATGGAATTAGATGTAAGACACCTTAGCCTAATGGGGATGTTCTTATGATCAGCAAGGGACACTCAAATATTAATACCATCTAACACAATGATAAGTATTTCATAATTTCTATTTATGTAGTTTTGGACCATCACCATTGAGAAATGAATAAATTAGAATATATTTTTATTGACTTATATGTCCATTGAAATTAACAATTCATTTTTGGGCCCAAATGTCAGTCCCAAGATTGATTTCTCTTTTTTAGCCCAAATATTTTCCAAAACAACTGGATGGTGTAAGATTAATGAATAATGAAAAAAATATTACTTAGGAATATCTTTATTGGGTTTCTAATATAATTATTTTGTATCATTGTTTTGTATATAATTTTTTATTTTGGGTATATTGGAACTTTTACTTTTGGTGTAATATATCATATACAAAAAATATATAATGATGTTTAAGGAATTAAAGCATTTACCCGAAGCAATAATAATATTTTAATGTTTAATGTATTATAAAAATATAGTGTGGCTTAATTTTAGGTTATATATCTTTCATATACTTGTAACCCATAACATAAGTTTATAGATATCATACCAAAATTGTATTTAATTAATCTCGTAACACATACAGTATTCTCACAATGAGTTGAGGGTCACTAAAAGTGGGTAATTGTATTGAAATATAAATAATTATATCAAAATAATAATGAGTAAAAAAAACATTATTTTTGACATAGATAAATATTATTTTACTTTATAGATATTCAACTAAGAATGAATGTTGAAATATTTTTCTCATAAAGATAACATGAATCCAAATTTCCTTTTACATTAATGTTTTAAATCATAGAGCATTATCATGTAGTTTATTCTCTTATCACATAGATCATGTTATGTTTTGGATCTAGTAAAAAAAATATTAATGATACAATCCTTACGTGAATATTCATATGAATCAAGGGTTCGGGTTAATAACAAAAGGGTGAAAAGGGATGGAATGAATACCACCATGTGACGACTATAATTTTTTCCTAATTTGTTGGGTATAATCTCGATCCCCTTGAGATTTTAAATGAAATTAAAAATTTTAAATCTAAATTTGTTGAATAAATATATTAATTCCTCAGTGAGTAACTACTCAAATTTATATCAATATATCATTTTTAAATATTTTCCTAATAGGCTTTTTGTCTCTTTCATCATACCTCAATCAGTGACTATAGATAAGTGTAAGGATTAATTAATTTTATTATAGTTTTCAAAAAAGTGATATATCATGATTAATTATATATATTTGGATATATTTCATTCATTTTTTTATCTTTTAGCAATTATTATGTTTCAAAATAGAGTTTTATATCCCTATAATCTGATCAGTTCACCTATATGAGGGGTGTAAAATTTATATGAATTATTTTCGCTATTTTCATCAAAGATAGTTTGTTTATATTTCAATGTGGATTAATATGATCTAGTTCCCACATTACATCTTACAAAAAGTAGGCAACACACCACCACACCGATGAAAATGACAAATCTATGATTAGAACTAGAGTATGGGAAGATGGAACATCCCTTTGATAAGTTATTTGAAAATTTTAGTTCCTCCTTATAGAATTATGAAATGTTCATGAATTCAGTTCCTATGGAAATATTTATATGAAAACTAGTTTTCTACTTCAATAACATCATTGGATGGATGACCCCAATCAGTTAGAGATGTTTAGTCAATAAATAATTTTTGGTATCTTGGGAATTATCTTTATCTATCTTCCTCATGTCAAACCATGGAGACATATTATTATTTTTAGTAGGATAAAAAGGATTGGTCTTTATTATTGAGAAAGGTATGATGTATATTTAATATTATTAGTGATGGGTTATGAGGTAATCGTTTACTCAAAACATATTACAACTTGTTCTCCCCACCTATGAGATACCATTATTTTCACATAAGGTAGCTAATGCTCATCACAAAAAGATACATAGTCTCAATACCTACGAAAATTTACATTCATTAGATAAGGATCCCCATTACCATCAAATAGATATTCTAATGCATGTAACATAAAAATATTATATTTTTAGGCATGTATCCCAAGGTAAATAGTAATTTATACCAAGAAATTTAATTTATCTTCTTATGAAAATCACATAACGGACCCTAGATTGTTCACTTAAGGTCCCTTAGAATCATCACCTAAGATACTCAAGATTTTCTCATGAGGAAGGACAATGTTCTAAAGAATCAATGATGTTTTATAAACCTATAATAATCACATAAAAATTATTAAAATCACATATGGTAGGTATCCCCATAAAATCAATAACAAATTGTTTTCATGATTTAGATTCTTGTATAGGAACTCATGATTTAAAGACTAGTGGGTCCATGATCTGCTTATAGATATCATATAAGGGATGACATATTTTTAATTTACTAATGCGATGTGTTACATTTTTCTATATTTTTGGAGTATTATCAACCATAATATATATGACCACATTAGGATAAGGTGTGTTTGTGTGGAAATTATGATTTTAAAATTTACCCTTACATATATTTCCTATATATCATGATACAATAGGAATCAGAACCCATGTAGTTTGAGTTTTATAATTTAATGTTTTCTTAAACGATGTGTTCATGTTGTTTAACAACATATAGAATGAATGATTCTGTGGTGAAATTTTATAAACTTATGGATAGACCATGGATTACATATTGGTGGTCTATAGTAGGGGAATAGATCATTGAGTTGATAAGGTGTTATATAGTTAAAAAACACTTGGTTATGGATTATAACTAATAACATGATCATGAAGGGTTTTTGAGTAGAAATGACATGTGTGCGTCTTAAATAGGTGTGATATGGTGGTGGTATGTATTATTTTGTATACCTAGGGTATCATCACATATGAGCTCATACAAGGGGATTTATAGTGAACCATAATTTTCATATATAAATATCACATATTATTTAATGAATATTGAATTCATTGAATTATGATCCTATATAGAACCAAAAAATTATAGTTCCTTTTGTAAACATTAATATTTAAAAAAATGGTACATGTAATATCTAAATTGATTCTATCTTAGTTATTCATAACAATCACCCTTCTTTAACACATCATACATTAAATTTTTCTTCATATCGTAGGGAGTAGAAAACATAATAAAGTGTGAGATCTTATTCTCAATAAGGGTAAACAAGGAATTTGTCAATGATCATAAAAATATCACAAAAACACAATGATTATGAGAAAATGATCATACCCTTTGAAAATCATACCTCTAAATTATAATATACTAAAAAGGATTCATGGAATAAAGGATGGTATTTTATAGGAAAATAATTATAAAGGATCAAAGTACATGATCCATGAGAATATAATATTAGTATATGATCCTATCATAAAATAGTAGAATAAAGTGTTTCAAAATACAAATAATTGAAATATTATTTTATGTAACCCCAACAAGAAATTCATATCATGTTAGTCTTAAGATAACCATCCTTGTACCTAATCCTGGAGTGGGATAACCTATCAAGTACCCTATTTTGGGCTTTGTACAACCACTCATGTAACTTCTTTTTTGGGCTTGGAATAACCACAAAAGTACCTTTTTATCTTATAGAACATTAATATTTTACCAATACATTATATGGTTATATAAAATTATGTCCACCAATCACATAATCATAAATACATTCATATGTATCCCAAAATATCATAAAAACAGTCATCATAACTGAACCCATGGAAGAGAAAATCAGATTGATTGGTATTTCATCATCCTAAATGGAAACAATCCAAAGAGAGAATAATGAATTTATTATTGTATAATATACCTAGTAAATACTACATAACAACATTGGATGTCATCAATGTATAAAAATTCAGTTAAAATATCATTTGATTATTTCTTTATTAAAATAATCATTTCAATTCAGTGTCTATAAATTGATTTTAAAAAAATCAATATATTAATAAAAAAATTATGTGAAATTTAATTGTTAAACATGATAATTAATGTTCTAATATTTGAGTGGAAATGAAATTGGGAAATTATTATCTTGTTATACTAATAAAAAAAATATTATTTTCATTTTTTTGGTAAAAATTCCAAAGTACCTTATTTGAAATTGACATCAATCTTCATTTTAAACAATTTTAAAAATTAAAATATAAGAAAAAATGAATATAAAAAAATCCATATTATAGTATTTTAATATATTAAAACTTTTTTAGAAAACATGGAATGGATAAAAATTAATTTTCTCCCAAAGATTAATATATTGTCCATTTTTCAATAAAATTTATTTCATTATCCTGATAAATTATAGTGAGGGAATTGAATGGAGAAAATGTATTCCCACCTAATAACCCTATCAGAAGAAAATTAATGATATTATACATATATTGATCACGAAATTTCATTATTATTTTCTTAATAATAAACAATATTAATAAACAGTGAGATTGAAACAAAAATCCTTACCAGATGACTGCCTTTATTGAAAGTGTTTTAACCTTATCTATATTAAATTTAATTTTTTTGTAATTTTATAAAATATTCATGTACATGCTTATAATATCATATAAGATCCAGTTAAAACATTTTGATATTTATTTATTAATAATTATTTATTCACATCACCATTTCCATGTGTAAAATTTTTCTTTTTTCATGGAAATTTATGTTTTGGTAGTATGATTCCACTTACTATGATAATGGTTCCATAATCAACATAATATTATTTATAATTCAAATGTAAAATATATTCATTTTATTTATTTTTTGAAACATCCATAAATTTTTGAGAAAGAAAAATTAATTAGCCAATTCATAGAGATGATTGGTCATATGTACGCATGAACATTGATTTCACTTTTCAATAAATGGAATGAAACAATTGTAAACTATAGTTAACCTTTACAGAATAACAATTGCATTATATATATCATATATATTCATTAAATATATACTTATTACCATCCATGAAAGATGAAACACATCTCTTTGTGGAGGTGGTAGTCAATATGTCCACACGAGAGATGATAAAATTTTCTAATGATTGGATGTTAAGAATGTAGATTTGAAATTATAATTCAATAATCATAATAATTTTATAGATATAATTTACATTATATGAACACTTCATAATACATATCAAAGAATTTTACTGATAAACAATAAATTGCATCATTATGTGGAGGTGGTAGTCGACACATACACATGGTCACTAATGTCACATCCCATTTTATGGAAAAGGGGGTGGATAATGGTGGTTTATGGTCATAAGAACAATTTAGTATATTGAGGAAATTTATGTTATTATTTTATGATTAATTTCATGTATTTATTGGTGGAATAATAAAAAAATTGAAAATAGTGAGGTATGAAAATTAACACTTCTTCAAATGACCTCACTTAGATAATTTCTTAAGAACCCATGGAATAGTTTTTTAAGAAAACTATAACCTATAAATTATATATGTGGTTGATAATATGATATTTATATTAGGTTTGATCGATATATATTTACTAAATTGGTCTAACTGAAAGTGTTAAGGGGTGTCCTTTTATGAGGGATGGTAATGACATGCTGGGAATTACAAAACTATTTAAATATTATTATGGAATTTTAAAAATAATATTTCAAAAGGCAATAGATTTTATTAAAAAGATTATAAGCTCGAAATATACACATGAAATAAAATATAAATTGTTTTTTTCATTTTAAACCTTAGAATTTTTTTTAAACATAGAGTTAACTAATTTTAATGTCAACTTTACTAATGAGTTTTTAAATATTAATAATATAAAATTGTAAATATAATGAATCAATAATATCATAAAATGAATTACTAATGAAATTCAACAATATTAATCATACTAAAATTCCTCTTGAAATGAATTCATGATTTTTCAAATATGTAGTATAATTTTATTTAACATAATATACTATTAAGGTATTTTTTGACGCCATTCATTTAATTTGACATCAAAGGAAACATGATAAAAAGGAATTCAAATATAAATGTTTAAAACAATAAACGTATGTTATATTTGTCTATATAATTCATTGAACACTATAAATTACCCAAATTGTATTACTTATAATATTATTAAAATAATTTACGTTAGTTTTCAATTAATTGAAAAAATATTATCCCATGTTGCATAAGCATTTATGGAAATTAGTAAACAAATAAAAAATTTAAATAAATTACAGTTATAAAAAAATTAATTAATAATTATAATAATCATTTTTAATTGAAATCATCCTCATTTTATCCTTATAATAATAATTTAGAGTTATTGAAGTCAAGAGAATGACATTTTGTATTTTAAATTTATTTAAGATAACAGAAATATCATAACTAAAAGAAAAATACCACCAAGTTGAAAAATATACAATAATTTTATGATAATGGTCAAAATTGAATCATAAAATAAGATATATAAAATTTTAAGAGGAAATTCAAATCCTTAACCCAATTTTTTTTTCTGGTTTTACTTTCTTACCGGTATTGATGTGGTAATAATTTATCATGGATGTTACTCATAATGATCAAAAATTTAATAAGACATTTCTATAAAATATTAATCTTTTTATTCCATATTTGGTATCTATTTTTAATGTTTAAATTTCCATAAGTGGTAATTTATTATTTTGAAATAAGCACTCTAAACATGATAAAAATCATTTATTATAAAAATAAATTGTTAAGAATAAAACTGGATTTATTTTTATCCCATATCTGGGAAAACAATATATAATGTTAAAAAAAATATTTAATATATAATATATAAATTACATTATAATTATTCACCTATAGTGATTAATTTAATTTATTTAGGTAAAAATTAATTGTGTACATAAAAACAATCATATAAAAACACATATTATTTAATTTTAAAAAATTATTTTAATTAAGAACCAATTGATAGCTAGTAAATTCATTTTCAACAAGTTAAGACAATAAATTTTTAATAATTTAATTATTATTTTTTATAATTTCCAATCCAACACTTAGGACATAATTTTTACATTAAATAATAATATCAGAATAGTATATTATGGTTTATTTAAACTCAGTTTATTGTGCGAAAAAAGATATCAATAAAATTAAATTTACCTATAGATAATTATATCATAAAATATCCTTTTGTCATATTCTACCCCCTTGTAATGAATTTCCCCATTTATATTTTTTTACTCTAATAAAAAAATTGGTATATCCATATTTAAACACTTCATTGTATTCATATGTAGGTTCTATGAGGTTTTGATTCCTCTTCATGACATTAACCAGTTGAGTAGTCATGTTATATAGTAATTTATCTCTATGAACCATGATTTATAAATGTTATTCTTCATATTAAATATTATTATTTAATAGTTTGACCAATTTTTCATTATACGTGGTGGATCAGGTGTGTACTTCCTTAAAAGACTCAAGGAAAACATCATCAGATTGAGAGAGGTTTGATAGAAGAACCAAGTGAAAAGTTTTCATCCATACTAAACTATGAATATTGAAGTGGTCAATATTCATAGTCATTATTTTCCATTCTTTATACATCACATAACCTAATTCCATTTAAAAAATCACAAAAAAAAATTCTCATTAACTTTGAAAAAAATTTATCTAACGACGGTCAATATAAATTTTTTTTAAAAAGTCTACCTTGATATGTTGACGAATGGATCTGAATTTATAAACCATTTCATCAATTTTCTCATGTCCAAATACATTTTTTTCTCCAACCAATACCTATCACATTATAGTTAAAATCATTATTTTATATAGTTTTTCATATGGAACCTTCGAAATAATCAGGTGAAAGCTATTATTGTAATAAAACCTAACTATAGTGAAGTGCTGATCCAAAAAATATTTGAAATATTTAGAACATGATATCATCGTGTAATCCAGGGTTTTAATGGTTCTATTATACTAAATATATATTTTATATTGATATGAAACACTGAATCTATTCTCTGTATTCAGATCCAGATGGAGACCTTTCAAAAACATTATTGTAAATCTCAGATCCAGATTAGATACAATATAATGTGTTACTCCATAAATGATTGCAAATTATTTAAAGTATATTATAAGAAAATGATCTAGTGTAAAATTTTATTTTATAATAGTGTGCTCTAACATTATATAGATATAAACAACCACCCAAATAGTATTGTGTCTTTTAGATGTTTCAGGGATTCCAAAGATTCAAATTGCCATTCTGATATTGGTAATGGTTTTAACATCCCCATAAACATTTTATGTAAACAATTAATTTATAACATAAACATAACCAAGATATATAATATTTAGTATCTCTCATCATGTTATCTCTTCTGAAATAATCTTTTGGTTATCTAGACATATTCATACATCCATGATGAACAATTATCATCATTCTATAACTCTTATTCAACTATTGTACAAACGAGACGAATATAAAATTTCCAAACCATATAATTACACCATATTCCTGGTTGAACTTAGGAACATTTCTTACCTTATTTTATAACAATATATATTCCTTATGTGTGTCTCAATTATTCATTTGGATAGATGGTAGAACACTTATTTGAGAAAGATAATATTTCCCTCATTCAATCATGATTACTGTATCCATCTATTAGAATTCCCATATTTTTGGATCTTTTTTATCCTCATCATATATAAGAATGCATGATCCTTTTAACTGAATGAATCATCCACCATGTTAAAAATTATAATTGTGGTACTGTGTTGAGAAACAATAATCTTTAATCAACTCCAACAATCTTCCCTGATATATTTCCAGCTCTTATTGTGTAAATATGAACTAAATATTTTCATGATCATTATATATATCACTTATTTATCCATAAGATAATGACTCTATATATTTAATTAAATAATTACCATATAAATCACTAAATTAGAAGTTGGATACTTTTTATCTTGAATCATTAATTATCATGAGGCATAAGTTATCACCATACCATTATACATGAGGACAAATATTAATACCTTCTTTGATTCATCACTACTAATAATAAATCCTTCTCTATTGTTGTGTAATTTAAGAATATGTTCTATGACTAAGCATCCTTGTAGGTCCTTGAAATTTTCATCACATTAATATTTACAACAAAACATGGATCCCTTACGAGTTAACATAGTGATTAGATTATATACACATGACATGTCCTCAAAATAATGCATGATAATATCCAAAAAATAAAAAAAATTGTGGATCTCTATCGCACTTTTCAGTTTAATACAATGTTCAACAAACTCTATCCTTGTTTAATCCACCGATATCCCTTATATTGATATAATAAGACCTAAAACTGAAACTATTTGTCGATAACATTCGCAATTTGTCAATTATTCATATATATTCTCTATAAATAGGGTCTTTGATACAATCCTCAAGTGATCGTACAGCTTATCCTTGATCATTGAGTGAATAAGAATATCATCTTTATATACTACTAGAATATATTCAAGAAATTATCTAAATAAATTATTCATTAAATCAATTAATATAGTGCATGCATTAGTAAAACCAAAGAGAATCTATATAAATTCATAGTTTCCATACCTTGTGTAGAATGTTTTTGTAATGACCAGAACATTTATGAAAAAAATTATCTTTCATTTAATTAAATGTATTATGGATATAGAAAAAACATGAAATGATATTGTTTTATTATATCCAATATTATTTAAATTACCATTATGTATCCTTTCTGTTGATAATATAACAGTTTAATAGTAATCACATGAGTATAATAAATATATGGTTTCAGCAAAAACGTTTTACATAGATAAAGGAAGTGATGGTCTCAACCAGTAGTATCATACCCTATGAAGCCCATTTATCATAGGTTATACGGGGGATTGTATTTCTGGTCATTTTCCTAGACCAATCCCATGATGAGAATAATCAAATTAAGAATGAGTGAAAATGTTTATGGGATAAGTCTATGCTCATTGAGATCATGACCCAAACCATGTTCACCAAAGTTCCCCATGAAAGCCCCACCATTGAACACCATACTCTTATAGTGTATGCTGGTGTAATAAATAGATATGTAACATGACCATATCATTATAATTATGTGAATTATTTTTTATAGAATAATGAATATACTTTTTTTATTCTTGTTACATTGTAAATGATTTTTAATGCACAAATTGTAATTTTGGTTAATATTAAAATTTAATTTAGAAATATATTTTGATGAATTAATTGATTTTAGAATTAAAAAATATTTTAATTAAATATTATTATTATATTACATTTAATAAATATAAATTATTGTATAAGTTTAATGATATCAATTGTAATTTTTAATATAGGTTGAAAACTATTTTTGCTAAAACCAGTTAATTTATCAGAAATGTTGGTTTTTATTTTAAAAGTGAAAATTACAATATTTTAAAAATTATTTACATAAAATTAATATTATTTTTTGAATCAGGATGTCGAAATTATCCAATGATAAATGTTTCATATTTTTCTTAGATAGTCAAATTTTTTGAGTAAAAATTAAATACCGTATAAATATATAATGTGTTTAATGACATCATAGTGACCCAATAGTGATGTAATAAAATAATTTAAATGTTATATTTGAAAAAAGTATAGATTATTACTTTAAATTAATTTAATTTTAGGTATATTTTATTTATTTTATAAAAACTTAGTGAATCCTCCAAGACATATATAATATTTTATGATTTTAAAATCATTTCCTCGAATGTGTTACTTACCTCCACAGAAGAAAGTGAAATATTTTAATATATTAGGACATTATAAATTTAAAATAATGTATAAAACTCCAATTATCTAGAAACCATGGGAAAACCCATGGGATGGTTTGTGGTTTTGAATATTTTAGTGGGTAGTGTCCAAAACCAAAATAATAAATAATCCCCCACCTTCCCAATATAAACCCACCCAAGAACCCATTTCTCTTCACTCATGATATTTTAATCTAGGCCACCCCCTGCCCTCTACTAACCTATTTCCTTAAAAGGATCCCATAGGATCCCACAAAGCCTCCCCCAAGCCTTTGGGATCACAAATCTATGTAAGGGCTCTTCTGCTCTCCTCTTTTATCAAGAACTCCTTTTAGGATAGGCCTTCTAATTTAAATTTTAGTATATAGGGATATGGTCATACATACTCCACTTACATTAAAGTTTCTATAAAAATAATGATAGAATACTTTCACTCTCATTAATCTATCCCTGATCCTTCAAGGACACCGGTTACTATGCCGAAATTCCATAAGGGATTATCACCTTCCTCT
This sequence comes from Viscum album, assembly GCA_963277665.1. Lineage (NCBI taxonomy): Eukaryota > Viridiplantae > Streptophyta > Magnoliopsida > Santalales > Viscaceae > Viscum > Viscum album. The sequence goes on from OY728159.1 coordinate 1,874,600,532, forward strand.
CCTCCTTTCAATTCATAAACCATGTTTGAAGTTAGTATTTTTAATTTAAATTGCTTATATTTTCATTTGTTTATAATAATTTACATACTATCCATTTTATGTTATTTAATTGAGGGATCATTTATTATCCTTGTTTTGAACCTTACCTATGCCGTTTTTATGCCAAAATTTTGTAAGGGTTCCTTCCCTTCTAATTTTTATCCGTGTTTCCTTATATTGTTACAACGCTTTATTTTAATATATAACTTATGGGGTATGTTTCTGTACCCCCCTCCCTCCCATACAACCCTTATTATTTTTTAAGGAATATATATTTCATTTCCTCTCCTTAATCTCTCTCATGTTCATCTTTTACCATGCCGAAATTTTGTAAGAGTTATTCCATTTCATCTCTCTCTTCATGTTTTTTATTATGATACTCCTTCTATTCCAAAATTATTTATTTTGGGAAATTTAATTATATGACCCTATTATAATCCACTTCATGTATAAATGATGAGATACCCATTTCTCTTTCATCAACACATTTTATGAATTTCTGCAAGACATTGTTATGCTGCAGAAATTACACCACGATTTTTCCATGCCAAAATCACTATGTAGTGAATACCATACCCATTTCCATATCAAGTGTATTCACATTTTTGCACATATAAATGTTGATCTATGAAATATATTTGTGTATTCCACATTCCTTGATCATTGAATAACTGATTACGTTGAATGAATCCATGTTATATGATATATGTAGCACACTTAAGAATGAGCTTGAAATGATTATAATGGATGCATGTTGATAGCACCCTAATACCTTGGGTAATGTTTAGTATCATGATACAAAATTTTGGGATAGGGGTTTACCGGATTCCATTATGGGAACTTTTCCACCATGTTGGGATAGGGTGTTACCTTATTCCTTTATATTAATGATGTAGTCCATTAAGTGGTTGAAACATTTCAATGTTAGGAAAATCATGCTCTATCAAGAATTTATATTCATGTTTCTCTTATGATCCATTGATATTTCTATTAACTAACAAATATTGAATTAATCATGATATTAATGTTTTACTCCTTTATTAGTATTTATAGCTCACACTTTTCTTATGTATGTCCTCAGGTTATCCCATTCAATTCTAAGTACGAAGGAATGTTGTGGTCTTGTAAAAAAAATTGAATAAAGATGTGTGTTTCATGTTTTAGTTATTATGTAATGTTCTTAATCCCCAAAGACACTAAACCTATCAATATTTTTCGTTTTATTAAGTGTAATTTTATGTAATAAACCGTGTTTAAATTAGAAATAAATATCAGGGTTGATATATTTATCAGGGGTATAACATTATCCTTGGATATAACACCTTGATATTTCAAAAAATAAAATCACATTCTAGAGTTTATTCAACATGTAACATTGAGCTCAAATAATCAATAAAATATATAACCATTATATACAATCCATAAAATTTGTGTAAATAAATATTAAAAATAATTAATAAAAAATATATATACTACTTAATTTTAAATATTTATAATTTTTTAGTAAATAATCAACGTATTTTTAGTAATGTTATTAAATTATTCACAAAAATGATTTAATTAAAAATGGTTTTTATTGATTTTATAGAAAAAAAATATTATAATAAATTTTCTAAATCTTGAGAAACATTATTTGATAAAATTAACTTATTTTTTTAAATTAAAATAGAAAATATTATTTTGGGTGAAATTTTGAGAATTTTTAGAATATAATCATTTTTAGTAAATTTATAAAAATACTCAATTTTCTAAAAATGAAATTTTATTTCAATAAATTATATAATGTTTGAAGTGAAATTATATTTTTAATATTATTTAAAATAAAATAATAATTATTTAGTTAGATTTAATACACTTATTTAAATACTGATCATCATTGTATAGGATTTTATTTTATGTAAATATTTTGGGTATTAAAATTGTTTTTCTTTAAACAATTGTAAAGTGTATAACATTTCTCATTTTTAATAAATTAAATCAAACCATATTGAAGAATATTTTAGTTAATATTTATAAATTATATACGAATAAATATTAATTTATATTCATATAATAATTAATATTGGTCATCAAGTTACTAAAAAATCAACTTTTTCTTGAAAAATATACCTCTTGAAAACTAGCTTTTTCATCGTATCTCCGATTTAAATTTTAAATTAAATTTTTACACTTATATAAATTTAATTTGTTAAAAGATATTAAATAATTTGAATGATAATAATAATAATTTATTTTATCTAATAAGTACATGTGAATATTTCACCATAATGAATAGTAGAAAATATTAAAATTAATTACAGATGGTTATGTGATAACAATTTTACTACCAGGGTTAAACTAACAGAATAAAATAAAAAGTACATAAAAATTTAATGAAAAAGGTTTATGGAAAAATTTATACCATATAATTTATATTCCTTTATATTTGTATATTATTTATCACATTTAATTTTAAGAACATTTGTACTCTTTTATCCTTGAATTACAAGGGTGCCACTCAACTCACTTGTAAATTGTCACCCACATCACACATTATTCACAAATTAAAAACCAATTTAATAATACAATACCAACCCTTTTTTCTTCTTTAATTCCCTCTCCAGAACTTAGATCTCTTATTTTGAGTTTAAATTTATCCTATGATGCCTTTTAATACTTACCTTAGGAGTTTCTCTGAAGAAGGGGTATCACACTTAACCGAGAATATTTATTTTATTTCTTCATCCATATCATTATAATAATAATAATTTTTTCTTATGTAATAACACTAGTATATAAAATATAATATTACATTATTAAGTTAATTTCATAACCTAAATCCATCCCCCCTTTCCACAAATGGAATACAAAATCATCATTCATGTGTACATCGGACTACCGACTCGTGAACTAATGTCATTAATTTTCCATCATCACCTATCACAGCTTGTTTAGTAGTGGATTTAAATTATATATATATATATATATATATATATATATATATATTTGTATCATATTTATATTTCTAATGTTATGATGTCACATATACCTTCTTACATTTCATTCTATAAGAGATATGGAAACATTACTTGTGTTTATGGAAGAATATTGCCTCACGAAACAATGTGATTCATTTTTCACTAAATCCTTACATAGATGGTTTAAAAGAAAAATTTAATGAATATATGTTATATAAATAACATAATAATAAAATTTATGAAATTTTTATCTTTTTTTAAATGATAATGTAAATATTTTTCTTACACTAAATAATGATGATGTTATTCGTGTATGTGTGGACTACCACCTCCATGAAGTGATGTAATTAGTTTTTCACATACACATCACAAGAATTTTATATATAATTATATTTAATGAAATGATATTTAATTTATTATATAATGATAATTTGTTATTTATTAAATAAAATATACATTATTTTCATAATGATCATTGAGAAATGGAAATGTTACCCTTGTGTATTTAGGACCTACTGTCTTGGTGATCCTAGAGTAGTCAATTTTTTCATAACCACATTTCATTAGTGGTTTTGAAAAAAATTATAAATATATAATACAATTAATTCATGTTTATTATTGTAAATATTTTGAAATAATTAAATCTTTTACAGTGGTCAACACACCCAATTGGTTTTGAAATAATAAACCGATCATTCTCAAAAAACTCGACATAGAATTAACTAATTAAGTATTATAATTTTTCCGTAAGAAGAAATAAAATAAATTATTTAAGTATAATTTATTAAAACATAACATTTTTCTAATAAAAAATAATTTATTAAATATTATTATATAGTATTTAAATGACACACATGGAAATAGTATACTTGAGGTAACATTTTTCTCATCTTACTTATTATTTCATTGGAAAGTATGTCATATATACCACTTTTTTTATCTTTTGGTGTATATACTAAAAATTTTATATGTAATAACATGAATTATTCATACATAATTTCATTTTATATTTCCATTCGTATTATATCATTCAGGGTGAATAGACTAGAAATTTACCAAGTGTATAGAATTTCTATCTCAATTCGACTTCATTAGGTTATAATACTACGTCATTTACATTATTATGTGATTATTATGTGTGTAATGAATTTGGATTTTCATATGTTGTATGTAAAAATATTTTTTTTGGTTTTAGATTTGTTACACATAATCAATTCATTGATTTATTCTCAAATTCAATGGATTGATTTTTGTAAGAGTTATTCAACTCAAATTATATTCATTTGAGAGAAATGTTAAATATATGAAGATCCATTCATTTTTTATTTTTATATACATCCCATTGAAATGTTATATAATGAAAATCCTTATGTTAATAATATTTAGAGTATAATTTGGAGTTATTATTTCATCAGGATTATGATTGAAGAGTAACCAATGTAGAAAAGGATTAATGTTGTAATATATTTTATTTTGGGATCGTTTAGGTTCAAGGGTTTATTAAAGGAAAAATGTAACATACCTGAACTTATGCACCCAAATGTTACTTAGACAGTTGTTAATGTGACCTTAGGTTCAGAACCCTATATTCCAGAAGCTACCAACATTCGTTTAGGGACTAAATAATATAGTGGGGAGACAATACCCTCTTGTAAAAAGTCTCAATAAAAGCTAAAAATAAATTTATTGTACCAAAAATAGATGAAATAATATGAATAAATAATAATACAACCAATGCTAAGAGAGGACCAAATGAATAAATTTAAATAATAAAATAATAATGTAATGATAAGATGAAAGGAACCAAATGAAATTATATTGGTTTAAAAATAAAATAATAGAAGAAAAAAATAAGAACTCTAATGAACTTAGTCTTGAACCCTGTTTTAGTCAAATATCCATGCTACAACCCATCCAGTAAGTAAAAATAAAAACAATTCCTTATTTACTCGTCCAAACCTAAATCCGTGTAATCTAATGGGTTACTAAATGGAGACCTCAATATTGTGTGAGTAAAATGTAGTAGGTTGACACCATAATGCCGAATAAAATCATGTTAGAGAGAAATAGTGTGTATAATAAAGAGATAAACATATATTAACTTAATAAATCAATTTTATGAATATAACATAAATGTATTGATCCCCCAAGCTCCGAATTGACACCCATGGTAATCCACACCTGCTCCAATTCATTGCATGTAACTTTATCTATGGTTGGATCTTCCTACATCCGGAAGGATCACCCATGTTGACGGAAAATTATTCAACTAAGGATTAATCACTCCAAATGTTTGGTAAACAATTTTATTCTTCCCTCAGGATAACAGGAATCTCACCATCAGCCATACCAAAATACCTCCCTAGGGAATAATGTAATCTATCCATCAAGTTTATCACAAATCTTTCCCCCATGTATGTAATAATATCACCATCATGTATATAAAAAATCTCTCACTCTGAAATATTGTAATCTCCCCTCAATTGTATCAAAAATCTCTCCCTCATGTATATCATAAATATTGTCCTATAAAATATCTAAAATCTCTCTCTCTGGAATATCAAAAATATCTGCCTCAGTAATCAATAACATATGCATTAAATAAAATCAAAATATATGAATGAAAAATAACAACGAAAAAAACATGCATACAAAATATATAATCATAAGACACATTGATCAATTAATCAAATTAGCAGTTTTCTAACAGAATATATTCCATTAATTTAGATACTTAATTACCATAATAATTATAAAAAAAATTATTTGTCATATAAACTCATGTTCATTTAATATATTATTTAAACAAAATAAAATATTGTGATTCCACCATAAATAATCAAACAATTTATATTTATACCAATTCATAATATTAAAAAAAATCTAGTCTATTATTGGGATATAATGTTAATCATACCAAGTCATAATAATTTATGTGTCTCATACTTCTATAGATTGGATTCAGGTCTCAGTATCTACACTTATCAACCCAATGTGATCTATTGATGTTCTAAAAAAATAATTGTTATTTAATAGAGATTATACAATTAATTTGGATGTGCATATGATGTGACCATGTGATCACAACTATTGAATATACTATGGATAATTAAATCACACAAAGAGAAATTATATTTAGACCACCCACCTTGAAAGTATGGAGTGAGATGACAAATCCTCAGAACTGTAGTATTGACTATCTTCTTCCTTTAGATTAAAAATAACAAGAAAATTAATTGGAAACCAATCGAGAATAGGTTGATTAACTAGAATTATTACATTTAAAATATACTGTATAGATCCAGATTCCAAAATTTTCCCATATTTTATTTTCAAATATGACTCTCATATAACATTGAAAATAGGTCTTCCGTAAGGTTGATCCTATGAGAATGGTCTATAGGTGAAGATGGATGTATTCTTTAGAAATAAACGATGCTTGTTTGGTTTTAAAAAAACTAGTCATTAAATTTAGACCACATGATTTGATTTTAATAATTATAAGTATTATATCCTATTTCATTTTTCACTTTATAAATATCATGTTTCATATATTTAAAAAACATTAAAAAAACATTACACATTGTGTATTTTTTTTGGCATTTTGTTAATTTTTGTGACCTGTTTACTATCGTGTAAATTTTTGTAACATGATAAAAATGTGTGTAAATATTTATGAGGTGTGTAAATTTTATTTCTTTTTAAAATATTTTTAGTTTTATAAAATATTTATAGGGTGTGAATTAATTCTCTATGTGAATGAAATTCCATGGGAATGCCCAAAATAATTCACATCTTAAATTTTGTTCTCGATGTGAAATATTTTTTCACATAGAAATCACCTCTTATTCCTGCTGCACACTTAAACAGTAAACCCATCAGAATTTAGGATCAATAAAAAATTATTAAATGAAGTAAAACCCATCAAAATTAGTATTATCCAAAAATTTAATGATAGATGTAGAAACAAAAATACAGGATCTTACATTATCCCTGCCATATAACATCATATCCCCAAGTCACTCCATGAATTATTGTGGGGTATTAGAAATAAATTATAACCATTATTCTCATATATTAGACACCCTCGCACGTTTATCCACTTTAACATGAACATTATTACATAGTAATTGTACTAGTGGCACTTTCTTCCCTCGATGATTCTTCTCACTTTTTTCCATGATACATATCAGATGTTCTTTAAGGGACTCATCAACAACCAGATCTACATAATTAATATATATCATGTGGGAATAGTTTGAATAATATTTATAATGATGCAGCACCTGAAGTACATAATTAATTTAAATATGACACTGTGGAATTGAGAAATGGGAAACCACTTAACTGACCATTCCTAATATCTAAAACAGAATGAGAAACATGTGTTCTAGCTTCCCTATCTTTCTGATACAGTGGTTACCCAACCTAGGTGACACCTAGAGAAAACTATATGGAAAACCTCTAACTCTAGTGTTAATATCAAATGCCCATACTATGATTTATGACAGCTATGTGTAGCAGCCAACTACTACAGGATTAACTAAACCTTCTTAGTCATCTCCTGTGGGAGACTAGACCCAATAAGTGATGACTAATTGGCCGCTAACCCAAAAATAGGGGAACAACATTTTCTTCCATCCAAAGCCTCAAAAGGATCCATTTGGATCAATGAATAGTAGTTTAGTTATAGGTGAAATATGCGAGTTCCAAATGATGATCGCATTGAAAAATGAAATAGAAAACATTGGGGCATAACAAATCCTGCAATATCTAAATAGACTAATATGATAGACCATAATTCTAAGGATAAAATGCTATAATATGAATAAATTTAAATCCTAGAGCCTTATTATGACTCTTCCAGAACTGAGTTGTGAAAACATAATCTCAATCAGAAACAATTTATATTGGAACATAATTCAACCAAACTATCTCATACACATAATGGCTACAAAAATTATCAAAGATGAAGGACTACCTAATAGGTACAACGTGGGATACCTTAATTAGTCAATATGAAATCACCCATTATAGTATTCTTTATAGTTTTCTCAAGTAATCATATCACAAAATCTATAGTGACATCATCGTATTTCCACTATAGATTGGGAAGAGGTTGTAAAGCATAGAAGGCCCCTAATGCTCGGTTATCACTTGCTGATAGGTGGAACATCTCACCATAAACCTCACTACATTATTCAAAATTCATTAATACTAGTAATCTCCATAGAGATCATGATACATATTTTTCATTCTCGTATACACCACCAATATAGGATCCTAAACTTCTATGATACTCATGAACATATATATTCTTTTCTGCATAGAGATCCATCAACTGCCACTCATATCAAGACTCCTTCACATTGTATGTCTACATTATCAGGATAATGGCATTGATAACAATGTTTCTCTTTCCTAGTGTACAACCCAGCACAAAGTTAAAATATTGTATATTCTCAAACAACCTCCAATACATGAGGTTTAGGTATCGCTAAAGAAAGATGTATATGAGTCTCGTGTTTCCTATGTCCAAAAAAACCTCTCACCAAATTGTAGTTTCTCCATCTCTAGAGGTTATGTACAAATATGATTAACTCTATATCATGAGTATGATAATTCCTCTCATAAAGTCTTAGATCTCTTGATCCTTAAGCAACCCAAAGGTCCTCCAACATCAGAACTCCTCTGAGTGTGGCTATATATGTGTCACAATACATAGTAAACAACTTAATATGATCTGGTAAGATGAGAATTAGTGTTGCGGTTAGTCTCATCTTCAGGTCCTAAAAATCTCTCTCACAAGAATATGACCAAATAAACATCACCTTTTTCTTGTTCAGTATAGACATATATTTTTCATATGGGAGGATTCTTGGTTGAAACATCGATAATAAAAAGATTGAGATAGAAAACTCTAAATATCAAAGACATACATGGGTGGTTCCTAAGATTCCACAACCTTGACATTATCTAGGAACACTATAACTTCATCCTCTAAGATATAATGGCCCATTAAGTGGATTCTATCAATCCAAAAACTAAATTTAGATACCATAGCCCAATGGTGGTTCTCTCCCATTGTAATCTAGATAATGTTATCACATTGGGAATGATAATATACAAGATATGAATAAACTAAATAATCATCTATAAAAAGTACCACAGACAAATCATGGAATGGATGAAACAAATGACTCATCAAGGCCATGAATATTGTTGGTGATTTCTTCAAATAAAATGGAATAACTATAAAATTATATAATACATAACTTCTCCTAAAATTAGTTTGGGGTGTGGTCAAGGGTATCACCCACAAGTGATGGTAACCTAACCTCATGTTGATCATGGAGAAGATGTCTATAGCTCTCATATGATCAACAATTCCATCATTATGTGGAAGGTAATATCCACTTCGGACTTTCATGTGGTTCAATCTACGATTATACACACATAAGAACAATGAATCATCAGTCTTATTGGTGAGAAAAACTATAAAACCCCATTAAGATTTACTATGTAATATTAAACACCTTTATTTCTAAACATACAATAGAATTTTTTTTAATCTATAATCTCTTTTGGGGCCATACTATAAGGCTGGGTATAAACTATCTATGATTCTAGAACTATTTTGATCCTGAACTCATTCTCACTTTCGGGTGGTAAGATAGAGAACTCTTCAGTAAGGGAATCCTAAAATTTGTCTCCAATGGTAGGATAATTATCCTTCTACATTTTTCCATTATCTATAACAAGTCTTTCTATTGATTTGTGAGACAATCCAATCATCACAGAATTTTTCATGCAATACAAGCCTAATGGTCTCACTCACCCGTGTAAGTATAGGTGCCTCAGTCTATATATATAAAGGTAACTCTCCTCCAATAAAATTCAATATTATCTTGGTAAATAAATATTTAATACATACCATGAAACAAATCAAATCCTTCCATTTATAGTAAAAACGTTCTCAAAATAAATGGTAACAACCAATTTCTTTAGAACATGCCTTGCAATATTAGATACCCTTTGTCCACACTCCTTGTTGTGTTTCAATAATCATGAGGCCATATATTATCTACAAATTTAAAGACAAATATATATAAAAATAGAATGTAGAAAAGAGTTTTATTCTCATGTATCAAACCAATTTCATTATAAGATTTATGTTACAAGAATCATACCTCTTATGGTAGAAGGTACTGCATCCAAAAATCTTAGAACAGATTGTATAGCATGTTAATGGTCCATCCCTCTACCCTAGACTCCAGACTCACTCCCCTATGTTGTTCCCTCATGGTTTATTTACACTTCTACACTAGGGCACCACATCCCCATCCATGGCCTAAATACCCCAGGGATCTGTATATACCATTATACTGAGGGGTATATGCGAACCATCCCATATCAGGTTTCTGTCATAAATACCTTCCTTAGTTTTATTACAAAAAGATTCCACAAAACATTTAAGGATGAACCAGTATGATGCAAGAACAACACTCAAAAATAGGGTATAAAAAATCAGACCACTTGTTGACCAACATGCCACACTGAAAGAAATACAATGGAACATGGTCCTTATATGGTTTTTGACAGCCTTGGCTGATCTAATTGCTACTTCCTTAGTGATAAATATCATAGTGGTGCTTATTTATACTAGTAGAAGTGTTCCCAGTTCACCCTACTAAAATAGAATAGGCAATGCACATATCATCTCTTAGATTCTCATATATGATGAGGGTTTGATTCATCACATCTAAAAGGATTCTCATGTTATTCAAATTCACCTACAACCTAATCTCATTAATTATCCCATCCTGAAACATCTCTCCCGTAAAATATCATTAGCTACAAAGGATTGAGAAAACCATTAAGGGTTAGTGAAGCATTCAATATAGTCCAAAACTAACATTCCCTCCCATTACAGATGCATGAAATAATGATCCTTCTCATCTCTCAATGTTTCAAGATAAAATTGTATCATAAAATTTTCCACAAAATCCTTCCAGGAGAACTCCTCTAAATAAATGGATTTCTCTAGAATATCTCAACAGTGCTTAGAAGGTATATGAATCATGTCTGTATAAATATTCACACTACTATCTGTTGGTGTCTTCATGTGAATAAATAGCATGTAGACTTACATAATCCAGATCTTGGTTTCATGGGGGACTCCCTCCCCAATGATCATTGGTGGATTCTGTAACTGAAACTCTCTCATCAACTCAACCATTGATGGTACAGTGCAAACATAAAACCTTTCTATTGATCTTATAACCCTTAAGAAGCTTTTATGAATCTTAATATCCATGTGATCCTCATTTTATATTGGAATCTATAATACAGTTGTGTTGGGAGAATTCTAATTTCAACTTTCATGATTCTCATCTTGATGACCGTAAGGAGTAATTTTCTCTATAATATGAACACCCTCCACTGAAAACTAGTTAACAATAAGTAAAATCTCAATAGGTGACTAAAAATATAGAAACACTAGTTCATGGTCTCTCTATAAAATCCCTAACAATTTAAATGAAATAACATAATAGTTCTTTCTTTTTATTTATTATATATCACACATGTCTCATTTCACAGTTCATATAATCAAGTAATTCACAAGCAAAAAATATGTACCTATAATGAAAAATAACAGAAAATTATACATCCATATGTTCTTATAATGATGTATTAATACACAAATCATTCCATTTTGGGCCACAAGTAAAAATCTCATGAATCAATAACATAGAAAAACATGTGAATCACCCCAGTTGAAATATAATCATACCATAATAGGCGAACATCATGGTCAATAATCACATCCATGTACCCTTGGATATTCACCCATAAATAGGGTTTTTAATCACATGTTCATTCTTATTTCTGTGTCCATAAACAACCTACTTTCATTTCTACAACTCCAAAATAATAAGTTATTATAAAAAGACTAGATTCCACAGATACCACTTTTAACATCCTCGGATCGGTTCTCCCTCATGTAACAAAGCCTATTTTTTTAAGTGACATTAGTCGTAACACACCATACACCATATGATTTCCACTAGTAGAGAGGGTATAATAATCATAGTGGAAGTACTATAATATTTGGTAGAGATTTGTAATTAAAGTGAAAAATAATAGGAGAGTAGAAATTTTTTTAAACTAACATGAAAAAATATTTAAACAAACAAAGACGAGAACTGACCATATAAATAAATCAATCTATTGAAATATTAAAACAATAACATGGTAAATGAAACTAAATTACATGTTTAAGGTTAAACAAATAAATAAATAGAATACTCAATTAAATACTTCAATGACCCCGATCACGAACCCCATGTCGGTCCTATATCCTTTCTCTAACTCGTCCAGCAAGTAAAAATTAAATACAATGTAATTTTCCATTATCCAAACATATATCCATAAAATCTTCTCAGGTACCAAATGGAATACTAAATATCAATTAAGTAAAACATTGAAGGTTGACACCACCGTGTTTGTTTAAATACAGTTTGAGAAAAATAGTGTATGCAATAACATGATAAACAAAGTACCAATTTAATAAACTTATAATTTGAATAAATTAAACCTGCTAATCCCATGAGATCTGGTTTTACACCCAAGGTTTTCCAAATATACTTTAGCACATTAATTGTGCCTCTTTATAAGGGAGGATCCTCAAACATTATGATGGATCAGCCAAATCAGTAGAAAATTCTTCAACTGAAGATGATTCGCTCCTACCATATCATAAATAAAATTTCCTCTTCCTTTAGGTTTACCATTATCTCACACTTAGGAATAACAAAATCTGTCCCTCCAGAATATCAAAATCTATACCTCAAGAAAATCTTAAAAATCTCCCTAATTAATTTTAAAATCTCACCCTAAAGAATATTAGAAATCATCTTTTCATGCATATATATTCTCACCCTCTAACATATCATAATTCTAACCCATTGGCATGATATAAATCTCACTATTAGGAATTAATCACATCAGTTTCAAATAAACAAAAAATATATGCAATCAAAATCACAACGGAAAAACACATATAGCAGATATAACATCATAAAACACTGTGACCAATTAAATTACTATTTCTCTAACTGAATATATAACATTAATTCATTTTTATAATTATCATCGAAATTATATCAATCCTACTTCATTTATAATTTAATTTTATGGTCATTTGATGGATCACTTAACCCAAATTAAATTATGTGATTCTACAATAACCAATCACAAAATATATAAATTTTGAAAATTATATGATTAATAAAAAAATTAATATATTATTTTATTTTATCATAAAAATATAATGTAATGTAGAATAACTCAAAACAATTTCCATGATTGGAACACCTATCAGGTGGCTACATGTCACATTCTCAACACCTATGTTTCCAACAGGATCCTATAGTTGTTTAAAAATGGAATTACTATTTAATAGGGCTTATCAAATTAATCAGTTCATGTGCGGGAGGGTCGGTGAAATCATAACTATTTCATATAATATGAATAATTATATCATAATACTATGAATATGATTTAGACCACCTACCATGAATGTATAGAAAGAGATTACAAAAACTCGTGATTATGATAGAAATCATCTTATTCCTACCTTTTAACAAGAACTATAAATTATGTTGGAAACTGATCGTGAGGGTGATGATGAATCGAAAGGCATACCATAGAAATATAGTCCCATATATCCAAAATCAATCATGTGCTTGATTTTGGATATAAAAAGACGCCAAGAAATCAGTTTCATGAGGTCATCAGTGAAGACAATGTTGTGTGGATGGTATGAAATCAAATATGAAGGTCCTCATTATAAAAACACAACATTGGAGGGTTATTAAAAAATGGTCATTACATTTACACATTTATAATTGATTTAACATAATGTATTTATTGTATCCCATTATTTTTTAAATATTTAAAATACTTTCTCACATTTTAAAAAACAATAAAAAACATTACACATTCGGAATATTATTTTCATGGCATGTGTTACTTTTCATGAATAATTTATGCATATCTAATCTGAAAAACATAAAATTGGTTTCTATGGAATTGTTCTCAAATCAAAAAAAATCCATTCCTTTAAAATAATTTTTAATTAAAATTTAATTTTACAAAAAGATATCCCTTGCGAGTATCAAATCTGGTTTGCAGTAAGGGAATACTCACTGAGAAACACAAAGATAGTGATGATATAATCAAACCAACTATCTTTCAGGATATAACCTCTATATGAATCTATTCTGAAACCAAGTCTAATTCTTGTATACAGTTATGGATGTATTTCTTATAAAATCACATAATCTTTACCTTACCAAAATGTTAGGATGTTATCTTATGATCATATTTTTTCTTGAAGTTATTTGTAGGGATATATAACATAATCAATGTTTTCATAAATCCAGTTCCCAAGGATAAACTAAACTATAACTGATACTATCGTTGAGACCCTGAACATTATATACAGGAGTTGGTGGTTAGTTTATTACATTTTCACTAGATTCAGTTGATCTCATATTAAAGGATTGAATAGTTTAGTATACTTTAAAAACTATATACACCTTTAAATTTAAAATACTGATGAAAAATAAAATAAAACAAATTATTTTAATTGATAACACCACAATTACATATATAATTTACCTTGATATAAATCATAATGAATTTCCTGGAATATTAGATAAAGGAAACAAAATAAATGGGTGAGCTTAGATTGTTATAAAGTGTATGTGTACAATATAATCTGTGATGAATAAATAATTCATAATAAGTATATTAATGTACAAATCTAAAAAAACATTCCATTAAATCAATAACATGAGCATGAAGAATAATGTGTTTAGAATGATTCATGATAGAATAATTCCATGTCAATAATCAAATAAGCATGAATCTTCTCCACGGATATAATAACAAATCGAATAATCATATCACCATCAATAACTAATCTCTTGATAATGGAATTCATAATATCAGTCATCATAAAAAATCCAAAAAGGCCTCATAAAAAGACAAATTACATGGATGGATAAGGACAATTCCAAATACACAATATATTTTTTTCTCATGATAACTAATAATGAATCATGGGTCAATAGTAGTCCCCTCCCGTGACATAATAAGTCCAACTCTTTCCTCATATGAATGGTGTGAAGAAAAATAAACTTAATCATTAATATGAAATAAAATATAATATAAAATGTAAATAAATCCCCAAATCAATAATCTTAACCATAAATCATCATTAGTAATATAGAAAATTGTATGAAAATAATAAATCCACAGAAAATAATTATATCCACCAAATAATGTTGAAATATATGATTATACATTAAAAAATCCATATAAGTTTTCTTATGGAAAGTCCCATATTCATTTTGAAACCACTTATTCAAAATATAGAAATTTTCCAAATAATAATGAGTAAATTTTATCTCCAAGGAACCTCTGAAACTTGTAGAGTAATTTTTTAATTAATGAGTGCTCATGATAGTGGAAAATATTTTTGATGCCTTATAATCTAAAAAATTCCTATCACACATTTCTCTAAAACTCAAAAAAATACCTTGTTTCGAAAATTATAGCAAGTTTTATTTTGAAAAAATTAGAAATAAATGTGTATAAATTTATTTAGTAAATCATTTAAGGAATGTAAATATAATATTTAAAAATTTTAGTTAAAATATGGATATAGAAGAAAAATATTCCCAACTGGGTAGAAAAATAAACACAATTTTCCATAAAAATATTATTTAGGTATCTTGAGTACATACAGAGTAAAATAAAATAAACCCATTAATTTTCATAAAAAATTAGTGGATAAAAAATATATATTTGTTTTAAGAGAGAAATATAATCAAACCATAATAGAGAGTTAAACATAAACATTCTCAGATAATGATGAGATTATGAAATAAACCCTTACCTTAAGTCCGACTTCATTCCTATGTATCTACACCTATAGTATAATAGAAATATATTTATTATAAATATATTACACATCCATATTTACTTATATCATACATTACATTATTTATTTATAATCTTTTATTACTTTTTTTAATAATTCTGTATGAAATTCAATATGCCAGGTAATAACTACATCATTTTTCAAATACTTTTTGGACATGTAGATTCATTCCATGTACATTAATCAGGGTTCCATAGACTCCATAATATTATACAATATTTAAATATAATATATTTTCATTATATACATATTTAGAGACTTCAATATATGATTAATAAGGAAAAATTAAATGCACTGTTCATGTAGATGGTAGGTCGTATATATGGATGATCATTGTTTCCTTTTTTTCAATGAATAAAATAATAAGGATTGTCACGACCCCCTCCCCAAAAGGTGTACCCCTGCCTAGATGACAATGTGAGAGGGGAGATAATGACCCCAAAGTCACACCTCCAGTAGGCCTCGGGTTAGAAACTAGCACTAAAGGTATAGTAAACCCACAAATGGAATCCCTTGCCCTCTAAGAGAAGACATGAAAAAGAGAGAGATAAGATAAACAAAAACCAACTCCAAGTCAGACTAAGATATAAAATAAATACCATGTACACATATGTAATGTCAGGAAAAACTACTACAACTGAAATGGTATAACAAAAACTACCAATTGAATGTAAAATTATCAGCAACCATAATCCTGCACAGCTCCTTCAACACCAACCTAGTAGAAACCAGATGGATTTCTAACCTACTCCGTGTGACCTGAAAAAGAGTTTTTTTATTCATTGGGTGAGTATAATAGTATACATAGTGGGATCCTCCCTAAATACTCATGTAAAAAAGTAAAGAAATCATACTAAATCACAATGAACAACAAGTAAACCTAACTCTTCACATAAAAAGATATACTGTGTTCCCAACCTCAACATGGATACTCTCACCAAGTATCACATGCAAGAGTATATAATATTATAACGAATTTCAGTGTACCACACTACTATTTCTCCACTGGGTTTCTGCCTTTCTCCAAGGTCTCACTTCCTAAACAACTCTCTCTAAACATGTTTTTTCGTAGACACATGGGTGAAGTACCACAATATCAACCTCGTACAACAAAACCAACACATCCACATAATCAAAGTAACTAGGTAGTTTCCAAGAGACACCATAGTTCAAATAATTTGTGTCATATGTCGGGAATTATACTTCAATCCATTACATACCATGCGCCGAGTAAGGATCCTCAAGCCATCACAGCCTATTCACGTTACACCTATAGTATTCTATACCATTACATCCCTCTACAAACACATATCGGTAAACCTAACTGTTGTGCCTACCAGAATATGTAACTACTCAGAGAGGATAGTCGAGACAAAGTGGGTAGTCATCCATCCATCCTCCCGCCGGATAGTTGGGGAAAACACCCTCCCCCCAGTGCTGAAAGTCCCCGAGGTGTTAGTTTCCCTAACTGACATGGTGGAGTAGCTTATATAAATAATAAAAAGTATATAATATACAATCTCTTAAAACCACAATATTGGCATTACCTTGTCTTATACTAAACTAATTCTAACATCTATCAGACTCCCAACTTCCACTTCTAAGACTACGCATCCTATAATCACAAAACCATTTAAGGATATTTAAAACATTTTTTCATTCCCTTTTTATCGGCAGCACATTGCATTTATTAATTCATCAAACATTAATTAACCATTAATAATTCCCACATCATTTTTCATTAGAATCACACCCAAAGTTCACCATAGCTTTAAATTTAATCATTATCATAACAACCCACCAAGCTCCAACCCCATGGGTTAACATAATTTATACAATCATTTATTAACAACAATATTACTTTCCCATATTCTTAGGAATTATAGTAAAAATATTCTAAGGTACTAAACACAAGGGGCTCAATACAGTGAGTGGATGAACTTCCCACCAGGTCTTTTGCTTCAATAGAGAGAGCATAGACAAATCCTCCCTTAGGAAGCTAAAAACTGAAAGAACATGGCATACACTGTGTGTCTTCACCACTTTTGGAAGGAGCGTAAGAAAACCTTCTGCATTGAAAACTGAGAAAAGTAAGAAAGATAAATAACTAATAAGATATAGTAAGCATCTAAATATTCAAATCCAACCCATTCCATCATCGCTGGTGTCCTCCTGGACACCCACATTCAAAAACTGATGCATCTCGCCACTCTAGGTGTCAATTTCTACCACAACCAATATGCCTCCCTGCCCCACATATCACAACATCTTTCCAGGTTAACCTCAAAACACAAGAACATGAAAAAAAACATCATATCAATTGGGCTCTTGGACCTTAAACAAGAAAATTGGTAAATCAGAACCCTGTAATGAATTATATTTTATCAAGCTACCAGTTCTTTAATCCTTCATGAATTGACTAATTTCTTATTCTTAGGTTCCATCGTTTGGAATCCTAAATTGTAATTTGTCACAAAATCGATTAAACAATCTTACTGCATAAATTTGATTAACATAAAATTACAACAACAACAACAACCAGATTCATTTACATGCCTCTTTAACTTTATCTAATCAATTATCAATTAATTCCATATTTACGTTCAATACCCATTTACATCAAGAACAAAAAGCTAACAAGGAAATCAGATATATCACAATATTCATCCAAATAAGAGGAAATAACATATGATCGATATCAATTTATTTATACAGTTAAATGATTTAATATGTCAATTCCATTGTAATCCAGTGGGATAAAACATGATACCTCTACAGTTTCATATAAAAGAAATGAGAAACAAAGAATCCCCTACATCAAATTGTTTTTTATGTTCTCTATATGAGATTGAGCCACACAACGGGTTATGATGTCCTCCCCTCGTGACAACTGTATCCACCCGAAGATGTAGATACACCACTACACCTGTCAACACCAGAGAAAAGTCTATTATGGACATGTAGATTAAAATACATAAAAGGAAATGGAGAAACATCAGGAGATGAACCTAAAAGAATGAAAATAGATCATACCTTATATCGATGATTTATCGATACATCTTGGTTGCATCAATAAGAAAGGAAAACCAATACAAGGAGTAAATAGTGATCACACAACACCTATGGGAAGGATAGTAAGGTTCATGCATTTCACACTAGGGAAGATTTATCAGAGCAACGGTTTAAGATACGCTTGATTTCCATTAAAAGGTGATCATATTAAACCACACATTTTGACCATGTAAAAGTATCCCGAGCCTTAGAAAAATTAATATAGTAGTTATGTTCTTTGAATCAGCCATAGAGTCCATAAAACAAGGCATTAAATTCTTTTTACATCAAAGGAAACGTTAAAGGGGAGAAACTATAGGAATATGGAATCATTGTACACCAAACATGAAATTTAGAAAAGGAAATAGAGGCTACAGTTGGAACCTTCCCATTCTAGAAACACTATACATGAACTCGAAATATAGAAAAGGAAGTAAAGGCTACCATTGGAACCTCATAGTTCTGGTAACACTATTCACGAAATCAAAATTTGGAAAAGGAAATAGAGGCTACCTTTGGAACCTCACCATTCTAGAAACATTGATCATGAACTCAAAATTAGGGAAAAGAAATAAGTCCTACTGTTGGAACATCACCATTATAGAAGCACTCTTTAGGAATTCAAAATATAGAAATAGAAATAGGTGCTATCGTTGGAACCTCACTATTCTGGAATCATTGTTCACATAAGGCTACCAATGGAACTGTTTACATAAGGCTACTGATGTCACTATTCACATAAAGTTACGATTGGATCTATTTAAAGAGGACTACCAATGACACTTTTCACATAAGGCTATTATTGGAACTGTTCACATAAGCCTATCAATGACACCGTTCACATAAGTCTACCATTGGAACTGTTCACAGAATCCAACCGATGGCATTGTTCACATAAAGCTATTGTTCTAAAAATTCATAGAAGGCTACTGATGAAAATTTTTAGATAAGGCTACTATTGTAAATGTTCACATAAGACTAACAGTGACATTGTTCACAGTAGGCTATAGTTGGAATAGTTCACAGAAGCCTAACGATGACTCCGTTCACATAAGGCTGTTGTTGGAACTATTCACATAATTCTACCGATGACACTATTACCACAATGCTTCCGTTGGAACTATTTTAAGAATCCTATCGATGACATTGTTCACATAAGGACACTATTGGAAATATTCACATAAGCCTACCGATGACACTATTCACATAAGGCTACCAATGACATTGTTCACAATACTAGAAACATTGTTCATAGAAATGGAAATTTGGAAAATTGCTGGAGATATGTAACCTTGACCTCCTGGAACACCTCAGATACCATATTTAAGTAATGAAATGAACCAAAGAGGTCTGGTCCATTACATTAGATACCTCTCAAAACATTCTCTTCATCGATAATTCAATACCCACAAAAAGTGAAACCAAAATAGGGTCCAAATAACCACCCCTTGAGATACCACTCAAAAGAGAGAATGCTACAAGAAGCAAAAAAATAAAGCCATCTCATGAACACGAAAGGTCTTCAAACACAAAGAGAACATTTTTTTAACAGGAAAAGTGTTAAACATCAATCAAATTGTGGTAATGAGCACATATCTACAACTCATGTTCACATGTACTCTCCTTCACACCACCATGTCACCACAAGAAACGAACTAAGGGGATAAAACTCTTTCACAACACCGTCTCACAAGTAGAAAAATGGTCTTTAACATTGGTTTTTTTATTTTTGACGTTGGTTATTAAGCGACGTTGATGTCGCTGACATAAAAAAATATGAATTTTTACGTCGGTTTTTGTAAACCGATGCGCAAAATGAATTACATTTGTTTTTTGGCATCGGTTTTGTGAAAAACCGATGCCAAAAAAACAAATTCATATGATTTTGGCGTCAGTTTTCATCACTACTGATGCCAAAAATGGAAAAAAATAGTATTGGTGTCGGGTTTTTTAAATAAATGAATCCATAAATATTAAAATATATTTTTTGCGTCTATTTTTAAAGAAAACAACGCCATAAATTAAATTTTTTTTCTATGTTTTAGATTACTTACTATGATTTTATTTGACAGGTTGTGGATCTAAAACAGAGTTACAGATAAAAATTTATCGCCTTTAGATGTTGAACCTATCAAGATTTCGATTGATACAACGTGTTTCAAAGAAAACATGATAAATATAAATTAAAATCATATACACCAAATGAAATAAAATAAGCATAATACATACAAACATATTTCAATGGTTTTAGGGGCTTCAATAGAAATGATATGTTTTTTATCATCATAAAACTTATATTTAGAAATAAGAATGAATCATCATTATAAGAAAGCTAATCGAGTTGTTTAGAAATGAAGGATAATAATAATAAAGAAAACAAATTAATATAATATGTACCGTGTTCAAATTAACGATTGAAGTCGCGTTGAAAACCAGATTGAATCAAAGATGTTGAAAATGATGAACAAAGGAGAAACGAAATATATATATAGTAAATGAAATTATTTTCAACTATGTTGTATGAAAATGTAGGTGGTATTTTAAAAAGTTAAACGTGTTTTGTGAAGAAAATTGAAATTTTGAACCTGGGATACTCTTTGGCGTTGGTATTGTTTGAAACTGATGCAAAAGAGGATTTCCATTCATCTTTTGGCGTCCGTTTTTTTGAAAACTGACTGCAAAAATGACAATCAATATCTTTTTTGGCATTAGTTTATAAATAAACTGACACGAAAAAGATAATAAAATACAAGTTTTGCATCAGTTTTTTTAAAATATGACACCCAAAAGTAAAAATATATATCTTCGGCATCAGTTTGTTAACAAACCGACATAATTTTTTTTTTAAAAACAATTTTGCATCTGCTTTTTTAAAAACTGAAACCAAAAACAAAAAGAATATTTTTTTGACGTCGTTTTTATGAAAACCAACACCAAAAAATTTAAAATAAATTTACATTGATTTAGATAATTTCAGAATCTTTGATTTGACTAGTCGTGGAGCAAAAACAGAGTTACATATTAAAAGTTATGGCCTTTGAATGTTGAACTTCGTTAAGAAATCTCTTAGAGATGGTCAACTTTCGACATCCGTAACTTTTATTCCATAACTATGTTTTTTCTCCACGACTAGTCCGATCAAAGCATAGTGAAATATCTAAAACATTTTATATTTTTTTTAAATTTTATGGAGTCGGTTTTCATAAAAACTGATGCCAAAATATATTTTTTTGTTCTTTGCGTCGGTTTTTTTAACAACCGACTCCAAAACAATTTTTTTTTTCTTTTTGGCGTCGGTTTTTAAAGAATACAACCCCAAAAATTTACCTCAATAATTATTTATGTTTGTTTATAAGAAACCTAAATCAAAATTGTGACGTTAAAAATCAATTTTCTATTAGTGTCTCTTTGCGGTCTTGGATCTCTACCACCCTCTCCTAGAAGGTCGCATTTTCATCAACATCGATCACTCCCAAATCGATGATGTGAGAGTCATCACGAAGATAATGATGAAACTGTGAAAGATGAAAAACATTGGGTATCTGGATCATATGCGAGGGAAGTGCTACTCGATAGGCCATGGCTCCAACATGAGCCAACACCTCGAAAGGACCAACAAATTGGGGAGAAAGCTTACTCTCACGACCAAACCTTCAATGCCCATGACGGGGTGTCACCATTAGAAACACATGATCACCAACATAAAATTACAAAGGTCTCCTCCTTTTACCATCAAATGATTTCTGATTATCCAGTGATATATTCAACCTCTCATGAATCACTTGAACCATCTCTATTGTATTCTACACTAGTTTTTGTCCGAGAATTTCTAACTCTATTACCCCAGTCCAGCCCAACGTAGAACAGAAAGGTTGGTCATACAAGGCTTAAAATGGTTCCATAACAATGGTGGAGTGAAAAATATTATTTTAATCAAACTCCACCAAGGTAAAGTGCCTCATCCACAAACCTCCACAATCCATGATTGAAGAGAATAACATGTCATCAAGAATTTAGATAGTCTTCTCTGTCTGACCATCCGTCTGAGGATAAAAAGCATTGTTAAGGCATAGTTGAGGACTAAAATTATTTTGGAGACCTATCTACACCCTAGAGGTAAAATGAAGATCTCAATCTGAAATTATCATCCTTGGAACCCCATTTAGTCTCAACTCCTCCTCCAGATACTGCATTGACAAAAAATCCACTAAGCAAGACTCCTTGACCACTATGAAGTGGTCTGATTTTGTTAAATGGTCCACTACCAACCGAATACCATCAAGTCCCCCCCAGATATTGAGGCAAACTAGTAACAAAATCCATTGAGATTTACTCCCACTTCAAATGAAGAACATCTAACGGCTGGTGCAGACCACAGGGAACTTGTTTTTCTGCCTTCCCATTCTGGAAGACGAAACATCGAGACACAAACCCTACAACTGCATGCTTCAACCTAGGACACAAAAATTTACTCTTTAAGGCTCGGTACATCATTTTAATTCTAGGGTGCACCAATAATGACAAACTATGGAACTCTCTAAGAAACATCTAATGAATTCCCAAAGGATCAAATATTCTTCAATGATACAACAATCAATGTTGTTCATCTTCAGACCAACCATCAGGGGCCTCTCCACTAATAAATCAGTCTATATAGACCTCCACCTCAAGATCCCCCAACTGGGACACTTCCACCTGCTTCACCAAAGATGAATGCACTGTCATCAGTACAATACAACCTCTACCCCCAACTTCTACTATACCAAGATTTAATGCTGAATGTTCTTCCATAACACTCTATATATCACCAGATTCACACACTGCATCACTACGTGACTTCATTCTCAACACATCAGCTTCAACATTCCGCTTTCTAGGTTATATGATATTTCAATGTTTTATTCTTGTTATAAATCAATCCACTAATGTTGTTTCATGTTTAAGTTAAACTAGGATAAAATATATCTCATGCTCTTATGATTGGGGAAAACCACATATCCCTTGCCAAAGAGGTAGTTTCTACATAACATCAGAGAAAACACCACGATTGCTATCTCAAGATCATGAGTGGAATATTTAAGTTCATGTGGATGTAACTTCCAAGACCCATAAGAAAAAACTTATCTCCTTTACATCAGAACATAGCCTAACCCTAGATGTGAAGCATCACAGAAAACATCAAACTGAACTCCCTCTTCTAGAAGATAGAGAACTGGACCACTTAATAACTTATCCTTCATATAAATGAAAGTTTCATGACACTGATAAGTCCACATGAATGCTTTATACATCTTTTTTAATGCTATCAGAGGTGTCACAACCTAAGATAAATAAGTTACTAACATCCTCTAGTAGCCAACATGACCAAGGAAACTTTGAACCTCTACCACTATCTTAGGGCTTCCCCTGAAACAACTACTTCTATATTTAATGGATCCACAGGTACTCCCTGCTGGGAAACATCATTCCCTAAAAAATGGACTTCTCTATCCCAAAACTCACACGTCAACAACTTCTTGAACAGCTTGTGTTGATGAAGAACTCCCAAAATGGCCTATAGATGCTCTGCATACTCCTACTCGGATATAGAGTACACAAGGATTTCATCAATGAAAACCACCATGATCTTATCTGGGAACTCATAGAACACCGCATTCATCAATCCCATGAACACAACTGGGGCATTCATCATGCCAAATGACATTACTTCGAACTCATAATTTTGATGATGACAACATAAAGTATTCTTTGGGATATCATCATTCTTCACATGCATCTGATGATATCTTGACCTCAAGTCTATCATTGAGAACCAACATTCACCTTTCAGTTGATTGAAGAAATCATAAATCCATGGAAGAGGATGGAGATTCTTTATTGTATCTTTATTTAAGCAATAATAATTGATATAAAACTGCAAACTACCATCATCCACCATCACAAACAAAACTGAAGCACCCCATAGGGACACACTTTTCCTAACAAAACCGCATTGTAACACACCATGGAGCTATATAAGTAGCTCTTGTAACTCAAAATTATCCAACTTATATGTAGACATTAAAATAGAAAACACTCCTGGTTGTAGCTCGATCCCAAACTCAATCTCTCATCAAGGGGATAATGCTACAACCTCTTTTGGAAAGACATATGTGTACTCTTCTAGGACCCTAGGAAATTCCAATTGCTGATCCTCTGATGAACTAAGAATCAGCTCATCTATCATGGATGATAAGGACATAATACCCCTCTGACCCATCCAAGTGTCTCGCTCGCCAACAAACACCATTTTATCTTTATCTACATCAATGAACACAACCTGCCTCCCAAAGAAATACACGATTTCCAACACAAAATAAAACCAATAAATTCTGAGGATGAAATCACATTGTTGTATCCGTAATCATAGGAAATTTTCCCAAGAGCGGTGCTTCCCCAGTACTAGCTCAGAGTTTCTACATACATCAAAAAAGACAGCTCGACCTCCAATTGGAATAGTCAACGCTAAGGGAATTGGAAGCCCCTCTACCTCATTTTCCAAAGATTGGAAAAGGGTAGTAGATATGAAGGAGTGTGTCTCTACTGAATTAAACAAGGAATACAACAATGTGAAAAACTAGAAAAGGGAACCTCGAACGACATATGGCTCACCTGGTGCTGGCAAATCTAAAGCATGAAGATGACCACGACCTCCTCCAAGTCCTCCCTGACCATGATTATGACCACCACCATGGTCGTTCTATGCTCTATGAGGATGGTAGCATCACAAGGAGGTCATCTACTTACCCTATCCACGCTCTACTGATCTAAATATGGTGCAACCAGCTGCTGATACCTCGGCTGGAACAACCACAATTGAGAAACTTGGAGTGGAACACCTGGTGTATGTTAACTTCTCTGAATTGTTGGGCACTCTCGATGCTGATGACTAAACCCACAAAAGAAAAATAAGCACTTGATCCCCTAGTATAGGCTTGAGAGTTGTTGTCCCCAGAGAAAAGAGGTGCTGAGGGCTGGGACCTACCCCAAGACAAATGGAAAATCATCTGCCATGAAAATTGGAAACCCAAGACCACAAATCTACTTCATGAAGAATCTTGAACTCTCCCCTCTCATGACGATATGGTTCTGGCCAATGTCCTCTTGATGAACTCTTCACTTTCCAACACCTCATGATATGTCTTAAGCATAAATGGGGTGACCTGGAACTAGATCTCTGGTGGAAAATCCTCCTCGAAATGCCTCACCCTAGCCTCCTCAGCTGGAAACAGGTCTGAAGCATATCATAAAAGGTTCCTAAAATGGATTTCAAACACTCACACACTAGAGATCCCCTATCAAAGGGTAATAAGTTCTTGGTAACTGGACACCTTCGCGGTTGAAGAAAGAAACATGACTCTAAACTTGTCTCAGAACTTCCCCCATGAGGTTACCAACACCTCATGATCCCGGAGGAACAAAAACCACCACTGACTTGTTGCACCACTGTCACAACCCGTCCTCGGGGCCTGTGTCGTGACTACCCCAAGCCCTCCTTCCATATGCCAGGGGCTGGCGACTAGCACTAAGGCATAAATCCCAACAAAAAGGGAAGGCATTGCCTTTGAAAAGTAAACAAGCACCACAGAGTAAGCAAGAGGAAAAGTAAACACTATGTAAAAACTATACAAGATGTGCTGAAAGTAAAAGGGGACGGAAATACAAGCCCCACTATAATGTAAAACTGAAAGGAAAAACAACAACTGAAAGGAAAAGCCGTAGCGTCGAGCCGTCCTCTGAAGTCCCACCTGAAGGGTGGGTACAGATAGCCTCCACTGCTCCTCGGGTCCACTTGACCGCTCCGAGTACGTCCCGCCCAGTGGTCCACCTTCAGGTACCGTCCTGCCCTGCACGCCTCCACCATGATCAGCGATGTCTGTCGTCTGCAACCAACACAATGAAGTGCGGGCATAGCCCGTGCAGGGGTGAGTACAAGCTACTCAGTAGGGACCCCGAGACCCCCGAAGGTCTCCCTAAATCCACGAAGGATAATCCACAAAGGAAAGATACAATCACGAAGTAACATCTGACACAGCTTAGGTATATGCCCATACATATACCTAAGTCATCAATTCCCGTTCGGCTACAACGTCCGAGCCCAAGCACAACTCAGTCCACACAGGACATCAAACGTATACCCACACAGGATAGCTCAACACAATCCACAAAGGAGAGTAAACCTTAAATCCACACAGGATAGCTCAACACAATCCACAAAGGAGAGTAAACAGTAAATCCACAAAGGATAGCTCAACACAATCCACAAAGGAGAGTAACACAAGATTCAGCTCACACAGGTATACTTCTTCGGATGTCGATAAAGATGATCACTGATCCTTCTAAGACGTCGGACCCACAAAGGATCGATAGGTAACTAACCCCCGCAATGATCCACACAGGACCTGTAGGCGCTGGCTCACACAGAACCGCTGAGCCCTGACCCACACAGGATCGGACCCACACAGGATCGGGCCCACACAGGACCTGTAGCACTGATCCACATAGGATCGCTGAGTGCTGTACTCATCGCAGTCCACTGAGGATCTCTTCACAGTCGTCGTCGCAGTCCACTGAGGATCTCTGCATGGTCGTCGCTGTCGAGGTAGTAGTCGCAGCCAGCTCTAGGGTTCCCGCACACAGCAAGCTCATTCGGGAGGGTCCGCTCCACGAGCCGAGAGGCCGATACATCAACTGTCACAAAGTCCGAAGTTGATGTATCCAAAAGTTCCGTATCGTCAACAGGAACTCAACGTCGCAGACGACGCATCAATCGGACGCCCAGTCAGAGAGTTATTGGCTTTCTTGTCTCAGGGGCCCGGATGGTTTTTAAGGCAAAACCAACCCGACAGTACTCCACCTGCGTCCAAACCTCGGGTGGAGTATGCCAAAATATCCGACTCATATAGAGGAACTCAACAAAGCTGACGACACGTCAATCGGACGTTCGTAGCTCAAGATATTAGTGTTTCCGCTCTGAGGGCCCGGTTGGTTTCGAGTACGAACCAACCCGGACGAACCCAAAGTATTCCGAAACCTTGAGTGCGATATATCGAAACGACTGGCTTGATCCAAGGATCGCGTTGCCGCTGATGGCGAGTCGTTTGGAGGCCCGTAGCTCAAAATACGGTCATTTGACCGAAAACGGTCTCAAGACGGGGAGGTCCGGGACCGGGCCAACCTGGCCCGACCCCCCTGGGTCGGCCGAACCGGGTTGACCCGAACCGACCTGGTCGGACCCGGTCCGGCCCGGCCGGTCGGACCGGCCGGGCTCGGCCATCATGGCTCGGCTCGGCCGAGCGGCCGAGCGACGTGGGGGGGGAGCCGTCGCCCCCGCGTGACACCCCTGCGGCACCCGCGGGGTGTTGCCCTGGACAGCCGAGCGATGCTCGGGGGAGCCGCCGCCCCCGCGTGACCACCCCGCGGCACTCGTGGGGTGTCGCTCTGGACAACCGGACGCGGCTTCAGCCGTGTCCCGCGTGCGCCGGACCCGCGCGGCCGCGGGTCCGCGAGTGCCGCCGCCGTGGCTTCTGCCGCGGCGGTATTGTCCGGTGGCATTGTCCGGCGGTGCACCGGGGCGCCACCGCTCCCGGCTGCCGGCGCCGCTGTGCCGGCGACCCGCGCCACCGGCGGCTTTCGCTGGCCACCGGAGTCGCTCTAGTGGTCCGATTCTGTTCCCGTCTGTGCCGATGCTCCTCCTGGGACTCGTTCTTCACTGCGGAACCGTCAAATTCCCGTTGCGGCACGTTCCGTCGTCGCTTGTCAAATATGCACATCAACGAAGAACGACGGAGGGTTTTCGGGCCGTGTTCATTTGGCCCGCACCCTCCGCGTTAGAGATAAATAACGGGAGAAACAAAATTCAACACATGAATTCAACAATTTTAATAAATTAAAATTGTTCTTATTGTCCGGTTCTTTAATTTTAGAAAAAGTACGATCACGGGAAAAAGGAATAAATTCACAACAACCCCTACCACGTCATTCGTCGTCGTACGCACCTTCTTAGCGTATTGTTCGTCGCGGAAGGAGGGGATTATCACGTCGTCGCGGAAGGGAGTCGCTTCATCGCGGAATCCGGCGTTGAGTCGGCGAACTCAAGCAGCTGATCGAAGATTCGTTGCGGAGGAAGAGACGTCGCAGAAGAACGTTGCAGGAAGGTAACATTGGCTTTGTGGAACACAGCGTCGCTTCGTCGACTTCCACGGGTTCGGCGTTCTTCGTTGGAGGTCGGCGTTCTTCGCCTTCTTATCCTTCTTCGCGAAGGAGGATGAAGGCTCAAGGATTCTGTCAAGCCTCTCAACGTGTAATCCTTGAAAACGACATGTTGGTTTTATTTTATTATTACGCCAAAAAATGAAAAAGGGTAAGTAACGACCCATCAATTCGTTGAATTAATTCAACGTAAGAATCCACCCATTTAATTCATGAAGTAAACCACCCAATTAAATGGTCTATTAAGAATTTAAGAAAACACGTCAGTTGCCTTTCATAATGATGGGTTTTCGCGGATGCGTTATTTAGCGGAAAGAAACGGCGGGGCTCGTGTGGGCCCCACCTCAAAAATATCCTACCAAGGGGGTAGGATATTTCTGGATAGCACCCTATCCGGTTCAACTCAGTTTAATCCGCTTTTAAGTGGCTTCCTAGCAGCTTAAGTGAAATAAAATAAAGTTGTCGTAAAATTATTTTATTTCTTTACTTTAAGCCCGAAAATTAAAAAGCACACACGAGCAAACGCAACACCAGAAGAGGCGTTTCTAAGAGAATATCGGCGATGTGATTTCATCGTTGCCCTCAGAATTCGATTCCGGGCACCGGTTCAAAAGTTAGAAAAACCCGCTCGTCCATTCACTGAACGTACCTAAGCCAAACTTCAGAAAATGATTCAGGGCACACCGTTCCTCGGAATCAGGTGCCGTCAGAAACTGTGTTCTTGTAAAATTCCAAACAAAATTAGGAAAAAAATTTCCTTGAAATTTACGGGTCTTTACAACCATGTAGCGTCGTCACAACCAAAGACACTCAGTGCTCCTTCCGAGCACAGATAGAACTAAAGCATATCCCGACCTCCTCCTACTGGTCTTATGTGACTGCATCTAAAATGGATCCCTCGTACTTCTACAGACTATGGAACTATAACTATCAGAGCGTCCTCTTTTATGTTTCATCACCATCGACCTTATCCTACGGTGATCTACTGGCACAGCCTACAAGACATCTTCTATGGGATCATGACAAGGATGATGACATGGATCCATACGTGTTAAATAAAAAACAATTAGATCTCCTAAAACAGGAATACGGAAGACTCAACATTAATTAATTAAATGTTTTACATTATTAATTTTAGGATAACATATCCCATGGTCTACCCATTCAAAAAAAGGCACAAAGAAGAATGTTTCATGATCCTTTCTTAGGTCTCTACAATGCAACTAGTATCGTCTTTTTTAGAAGGCATTGAAAAAATAACGTTTCATGCATCAAATCCCAGGGGGGGGGGCCTAAATTCCAATGTTTGAGTTACATCGCTTGAAACACTTGATTGACATGATTTCCCTACCAACCCTTAAAAACTCACCTATAATTAACACCAAACTCCATCCTATCCATCAACTAGACCTCTGATACCACTCTCTCATGAACCCCTCCCAGCAAGGTGTACCCATCCTGGGATGACAATGTGAGAATGGAGATAATGACCATGTGTCCCACCTCCAGTAAGCCCATGTTTGGCAACTTGAACAGAGGGAATAATAAAAACACAAATGGGAGGAATTACCATCTTAGTGAACACATGAAAAAGAAAGTGATAAGATAGAAAATAATGACCTACAACACAGAATGAAATAAAAAAGAAATCAAAAGTACACATATGTAATGCCATGAAAGACTATGACAAATGAAAGGGTAAAACTGAAAGTACCAATGGATGGAAAAAAAGGAACCACAAGCCCGAACAACTCCTGCAACCCCATGCTAGAAAAAACTAGATGGATCTCCATCCTAAGCCATGTGACCTGAAAACTGTTTATATATACATATGGAGAGTATAATAGTTTACGTAGAAGGATCCTACCAAAATCCACTTGTACAAAAGTAATGAATGCATGATAAAAAACATTGAACTACAAGTGAAACTAACTCATCACCTAAAAAGTTATACAATGTTCCTAGCCATACCATGGATACTCTAACCAAGTATCACATACAAGAGTATATATCATAATAAAAATATCAAGGGTTCCCCACTACTACATCCCAACAGTTTTTCCTCTTTTCGCCAACATCACACATCCTAAGAATCTCCCTCGAAAAAGTCTTTCCCATAGACACCTGAGTAAAGCCCCACAACATGCACCCCAGGAAACAAACTCACCACATCTACATAATAAATGTTACCAGGATGATTTCATGAGCCACCATAGCTTGCATAATGTGTATCATATGTCAGGCATTATACCTCAAGGCATTACAGCCCATACACCGAGTAAGGATCCTCAATCCACCAGAGCTTATACATTGTACACCTATAGTAGTCCATAAGAAACTATATTTAGAATATATGTGTGTGAATAACCACAAGCCATTACAACCCTGTATACACACATATGGGTAAAACTAACCACTATTCCTATTGGACCAAATTACTACATAGAGAAGAGAGTAGGGACAAAGGGGGTAGTCAACCATCCATCCTCCCACCGGAATGATGGGGGAAACACCCCCATCCCACCCCTATGGCTCAGAATCCCTGGGGTGACATTTTCCATAACTGATGGGGTGGAGTAGAATATAGAAAAAATATTACATAATATAATATATATCACAACCACACTATGCAAGTAACCTAGTATTAGACTCAACTACAACTAACGTCTCTCAGACTCCTAGCTTCCACAACTAAGACTAGGTTTCCTTTAAGCACGCAACCATTTAAAAATCATTAATACATTAATTAATTCCAATTTTATCTTTTTCACCATATGGTAATTATTTCTTTAATCATTAATTACCCATTAATAATTTCCACATTATATTTCATTTGCATCACACCCAAATTTCATTTTTCATTAAATTCCAACCTCAGCATTGTGTCCCAGAAAGATCCAAGCCCATGGGTTAGCACCATATATTCAATAATTTATTAAAAACTTTATTATTTTCTCATATTCCCATTAATTATAGAAAAATATTTTATGCTACTAAACACAAGGGGCATACCAGATTGAGTATATGAACTGCCTATCGAGTTTTGAATCCTATGGAAAAAGCATAGAACCATCATCCCTCAAGATGTTAAACAGTGAAAGAATGTGGCATACCCTGTTCGTCATTGCCCCTTTTTGATGTATGGTAAGAAAACCAGCTAACTTGTGCTATCAGAAAAGTAAGGAATGTAAATAACCAATATGAAACATCAAGCATCGAAACATTCACAGCTAACCCATTCCATCATCTGTAGTGTCCTCTCCGACACCCACATGCATAAACTGATTCATCTTGCCACTCTAGGCATCAAATTATACCACAACCAATAGGCATCCATACCCTACATGTCACAACAGCCTTCCAGGATCACCTCACAACACAAGCAGTAGGAAAACAAACATCATAGCAATTGGGTTTTTTGACCTAAAAAATGCAAGAGGGAGACTCAGAATCTTATAAGGAATTATCTTTTATCAAACAACTAGTTCTTTAATACATCTTGAATTAACTGAATTATTATTCGTAGGTTCCATCATTGGGAAACCTAAAAAATAAGATCTCACAAAACTGATTAAACATGCTTAATGCATCTATTTGATTAATATAAAATTACAAGAACAAAACCTAGATTCATTTACATGACCCTTTATATTTAGGTATTCAATTATCAATTACTTCTATCTTTATGTTCATTAAGAATTTCCATCAGGAATGAAAAGCTAACAAGGAACTCATAGATATAAAACTAGCTAGAAAAACAAGAGGCATTAACAAAAGATCGATATCAAGTTATATATCTAGTTAAAATATTTAATATGTCAATTTCATTATGATCTAGTGGGATAAAACAGTTAAATCTACAGTTCCACTTAAATGAAAATAGAGGCAATGAATCCCCTACCTCAAACAGTTATTTTCATTATTTATATGAGAATGATCCACACAATGGGTTAAGATCTCCTCCCCCGTGACAACTGTATTCACCCAAGGATGCAGAGACACCACCACACTGGTCAACACCCAAGAAAAATCCATTAGGGACATGAATATAACATTCCATAAAAGGTCATGGAGAAAAAGAAGCAGATGAACCCATTGTAATGATGATAGATCATACCTAATATCAAATATTGAACAATACTGCTTGGTTGTGTAAAAACAGATGGGAACCAATACAATGAGGAATTTTTTATTACACGACTCCTACAGTGAGGAAAGAAAGGTTTGAGTGCTTCACACTAGAGAAAAAGGATGAAGAACTAGAGAGTAATATATCTCATCCCTTTAGAATATTTATTGGGTAAGTGATTTAAGATACACTCGGTTTTATGTTAATAGTGGATCACAATAAACCATGCGGTTTGAACATGTAAAATCATACCAACCCTGAGGAAAATTTATATAGGATTTATGGCCTTCGAATCAGCCAGATAGTTTTAAAAATGATCCCTTAAATACATTTTTCTTCAAATGAAATGTCAAAATGGAGAAACTATATGATGCTGGAAACACTACACACAGAACATGAAATTTTGAAAACTAAATAGAGGCTACCATTGTAGACATACCATTCTGGAAAAACTCTTCATGAACTAAAAATTTAGCAATGAAATAGAGGCTACCATTGGAACCTCACCATTTTGGAAACACTGTTCATGATATAAAAATTTGGAAAAGTAAATAGAGGCTACCATTTGAACCTCACTGTTCTAGAAACAGTATTAATGAACATGAAATTTGGACAAGGAAATAGAGGCTATCATTGAAACCCCACCGTTCCAAAAACACTATTCATGAGCTCGAAATTTGGAAAAAAATATAGAGGCTACCGTGGGAACCTCACAATTTTGGGAACAATATTCAAAAAAGGATACCATTGACAATGTTCACATAAGGCTACCAATCACATTATTCACATTTGTATATCGTTGGAACTGTTCGCAGAAGTCTATTGATGACATTGTTCACATAAGGATACCATTGGAACAGTTCACATAAGCCTATCGGTGAAACTGTTCATAGAAGGATACCATTGTAACCACTCACATAATCCTACTGATGATACTGTTCACATAAGGCTACTATTGGAGCTGTTCATAGAAGCTTACTAACGACACTATTCACATAATGCTATCATTAGAACTGTTCACATAATCTTATGGATGGCATTGTTCAGAGAAGTATACCATTGGAACAGTTCATAGAAGCCAACTGGTGAAGCTGTTCACATAATGATACCATTGGAATTGTTCACATAAGCCTACCATTGAAAATGTTCACAGAAGGTTATCGTTGGAACTATTCACAGAAGCCTACTAAGGACACTGTTTACATAAGGATATTGTTGGAACTATTCACATAAGCCTACTGATGATACTGTTCACATAAGGATACAGATGACACTATTCATAAAACTAGAAGCATTGTTCACAGAACTATAAATTTGGAAATGTTTTTGGGATATGTCCACTTGTACCACCAGAAAACCTCAGAAAACTTATTTCCACAAATGAATGGACCGGAGAGGTTTGGGTCATTACAAGGTACGTAAAAATTAAATTGTCTAGAATAAATATTTTATCATATATATATATATTATATGTTCATTAAATATATCCTTTTACAATCCATGTCAAATAAAAATCAAATATATATCACATCACTTTATGGAGGTGTTAATCCAAACGTACGATGGGGCGACATTATCGTTTTCCAATGGATTGTAATGTATGAAGATATATTTTATATTATAATTACAAAAGTATAATTTCATCATAAATATAATATATATATGTTATTTCAATAATTATATTTATCCTTGATATGTGGTGATGGAAATCAAATTACATCGGTTCGTGAGGAGGTAGTCTGTCATACACATGATAGACAGTTTTAATTCCCATTATATTGAAGAGAGGATATATATAGGTTATTTCATTAATATAATATAATATATTTTTTTATTTTGTAAAAAATGTTAATATTTTATCATATTTGGATAAAAAATAATGTTTTTATAAGAAAAAATAAAATGAAAACGCATAGTTAATAATTATACCTAGTATTCAGGGAACCTCTTTAGTTTATAGATAAATCCTTAATAATATAAAATTCTCATCAAACTAGGGACTCTATTTCATGGGTTGGAATGTAATAATGGAATCTTATCGAATGTATTTATTGATCTAAAATTCCATTGATGTGATAATTTGAGAGGATATGGGGTGGGATTTTTTATGTGTGTGAGGGGATCCTGGTGTGAATTTCCTAAAATAAGATTAAATAATTATGTGATTCCAAATACAAATGGATCTAAATAGACATATATTAAATTTAGAGACATGACCAGGTTAGAAATATCCCTTAAATATGATTTAAAGATGTTTATTTGGAGTATTTTCCCTTATCTTTTTGTTTACCCCTTAGGCAAACTGATTTTACCTTTAACTGTGGTAATTAAATTTTAACTATATTCACTATTCGTAATGAAAAAATAATGGTTAACTTTTAATCTATTATAAATTATGATAAATAAATATATTTTATTAATTTTACTAAATTAAATTCAAATAATTAGAATAAATTAATTCAAAATTAATCTTACAGGAGTGACAAAAAAGATATTTTTCATAGAACAGTTTTCTTATGTAAAAAATGTTTATATATCAAATATCAAAATAAAATAGATTTTAATGATATAAATTAGAATAATAATTATATTATTAAACTAATTATTATTTTTTATCAATTTTAAAATAAAATATATCCTTATAAATACATTATATGAAAAGGTAGTTTTCAATAAAAATTTGTATTCCTCACTATTCATTAAAATCATTAATCTTTTCAAAAAAATATAAAACATTTAATCTATGATAATATTGACATTATAATATAAAAAATTGAGATCATTTTTTCTAATAATTTTATAAATTATGGGAAAATTGTTCATAAAATAAGTGTGAAAAATGTGAAAATACAAATTTTTTAGAAAATACAAATTTTTACCTTAACCAATTTTTATTCTTACCACATGATTAAAAAAATTATTAGATTAATAGAAAAATATTTGATTGAATATAAAATATATAAATTTACCTAAAATCACTCATCAATAGTAATTAATATAATTTATTGGGATAAAAACATATTTCATTTATAGAGATATCTTTTCAGAAATAAATTTTGTTTATTTGTGAATTATTTTTATTTTCAATTATGATAAATTGATAAGTAATTAATTAAAATTTATACATGTTTAAACCATATATTTTTTACTATTTATTTAGTCAAATTTATACAAAAAATTATATAATATCTTGGTTATGGCAGTATACTACATTATAGTTCATTTAGACTTGATGTTTTATATATCGAAGCTATTGAAGAGTACATATTTATTTAAAAAGAAATATACTGAAAAATATAAAGGGGGTACATTACTCCAAAATTTATTTCATACATGGTTGAACAAAGAATTATTTCTTCAAAACTAATAAATTTATTTATTTGTAATTCACTTCAGATACATGGTTTTAAACTACTAAATAATCAAATCAATCTTACGTTTTGTTTCCATTATAATACCTTAAGCACACCTCATGAAGTCTTCTAAAATTTTCAGCAAAGGCACTAATGTATTCATCTTCCTTATTCATTTTCTCAAGGAACTCTTTATTCATTTTATATAAATATAATGAGGATGTTACTTGTTGATAAATTTCCCTCTAATATAATCACACTCAATGATCTCAATTACATCATGTTTCAACATGCTCTTGATGAGACCCCACCATTGATCTACTTATGCTTATAATCCAAAAATAATGAAACTACATTTTTTATTCGTCAAACATTAGATAAAATAAAATACATTTTCAATAGTGTTGATAAATTTATAAATAACTAGTGGATCATAATATCTAATAAATGATGGTGGATGCTTCCACGTGATGAACTTAATATAATAATATTCCCTCATTTTCTTGTCTTGAATCCTAAAAAATTCCATTTGTTTAGAATGTTAGGTAAGTAGAGAAATGATATTTTTCATTATATCTCTAGTAAAATATTCTTTTTTGGGAGAACCATCATTTAATCACCCCTTACATTCAATATTAACATGATTTATTTGGGTTCTATCCTTTTAGCAAAAGTAAAAAACAATGTTTGAGAAATTAAACTCAATGTGGAAAACCACATAATATTGAAAAATAAATAATAGGGTATGAAAATAATGACACCTTCTTTTCCATCTATGTAACCTTAAGTTAAAACTATTTCATGAATGATCTTAATCTATTCAAATTCTTTATGGTGATTTTTAATGAAAATGCGAATTAACCCAAAAATGTCCTATTGGCATGTCAAAATATATGTGCAGTAAGGGAACACTCAATGTTCATTAATTTATTATCAAGATAAACTCAACTAACTATTTTTGGGTTTATTAACCATATATTCCTATATTCCATAATCACCCCCATTTTTTATATATAGACATTGATGTTTTTATTGGATAATGACACTCTTTTATTTAACATATCATAACACATTACCCAATACATAGGATAATCCTAAGGGTTATCACAATGTTTTTGTCATCCTAATTTCTAAATGTAACTAAACAGTGCTCTGATACAAACTATAGAAACCCTTACTCATCTCACATAAATATTAATCTTATTAGATGGATATCATATAAAAACATTATTATCCAATCAAGAACCATAAATGTTTAATTCCTTTAGAGATTTAGATACATAAATAACTAGTTCATGAAATATCCCCATAATATCAAACATATTTATTCAAAACTATCAAAATTATATGACATATCATACTTAAAACATTTCTTCATATATTATGAGAAATAAAATATATAAAATAGTGATCATATATGCTTACAAATGGTAAAACAATAATGATATTAATGATCAATTAAACATAAAAAAAGAATAATGGGTATGAGAACATGATATTACCTTTGAAAATCATACCAATCCATTATTATATAAAAAAATGACTCGTTGAATAAATCTTGGCAGTTCATAAGAAATGAATCATTAAAGGATCAAAAAATACAATCCAACATAACATAACATTGGCATGTGATATAATTATAATAGACGGTCATATATTTTGGCATTATAATAATCATATAAATGTTATGTCAAATTTATGTGATAATAAATTCATTACATTTTATTATTTTTTTAACAACTCGTGTAGCTTCCTCTATCTTGGGATAACCTCCTATGTACCATAATTTGGGTTTGGGATAACATCCCATATACTCTCCTTTTTTAGGATTTATAAAACCTCATGTCTATCCTTAGAACATATATAACATTAGCCTTTACCAAAAATAATTATTAGACTATAAAATTCTATACCAACCCATCACATAATAAAAAATCCATTCATGTGAATGTCACAGTATGAAAATATTTTTTCATCATAACTCATCCTATGGAATAGAAAATGGGTTTCATTTATATATCAATATCATATCCATAAACCAATGAAATAAAAAATACAGTATTATGGTGTAATGTTACAAGTAAATCCTGAGTATCATCAAATGTTTTTTTCATAGATGAAAAAATCCATTACAATTTCACTCAAACATTTGTTGAGAAAAATAAACCTTCCCCATTTAAATCACATTCTAAATATCTAAAAATTTACCCACTTGTAAGGAAATGATTTTAGATAATAAAAACATTGAAAATATATTATGTAATATTAAAATATTTAATCACTCATGATAATGGGATATTCATTTCAATACATGTTGACTACAATAAAACTTCCTTTCACTTTTTTAGTTAAAATTCAAAAGTACCTCGTTCAAAAAAATAAAATAATGTTAACATTAAAAAATTAAAAATAAACACATGAATAAAAATTAATTTAATGAATACTTTTAAAATATTAATTAAATTCATGAAATCATTTTTTAGAATACATGGACATATAAAAAAATATATTCCCCCAAAAAGAGATGTAATATCAGTTTTATATAGTAATGTTATTTCAGTATAGTGATTATATAAATTAGGGAAATGGAAGGTAAATATGTCTTAAAAATTATTAACCAAAGGAGAGGAAAATTAATTTTATTATTGGGTGAAATAAAATTAAATTCCATCATCAAAAACATAATCCTCAACAAACCAACTAAAAAATAATATTATAACATAAAACCCTTAACTGAGGTTATTTTTTTAAAGGACTATAAAACACATACATAGTTATTTTTTATTTTTTATTTCTATTTTATATTTATTTAAATAATTATAATATCATATATAATAAATTTATAACATCTCAACACCCATTTATTGAAAGTTACATATTGAAATCATACTTTACAAGTTTTAACTATTTCATTTCTTATGTGAATTCCTATTTGGTGGTTCCAATCCTTGTGCCTAAATAATGGTTACATCAAATACATAATTCTATTTATGATATAAATTCAATATATATTCCTTATATATATATATTCAATCATCCATAAAAACTAGATATAAGAAAATTAATTACACCATTCATGGATGCCGAAGGTGGTACGTACACATAAACATTGTTTTCACTTTCTGATTGATGGAATAAAATATAAAATACTAATAATTCACCATAAAAAATATTTATTATATCATATATATCATATATATATATATATATATATTAAATTCATCTTTCTTAATATCTATGAAAAATTCACCACATTTTGGGGAGGTGGTAGTCCACACATATGCTTGAGCGACATTATCATTTTCCAATGGATTTGATGGTAAAAAGGTATGGATTATATTATAATTCAAAAACCATAAAAATTTCATAAATATAATTTATAATCATTATACCCATCCATTTAATGTGATAATGAAAAATGGATTTT
The DNA here is from genome assembly GCA_963277665.1 of Viscum album. Classification (NCBI taxonomy): domain Eukaryota; kingdom Viridiplantae; phylum Streptophyta; class Magnoliopsida; order Santalales; family Viscaceae; genus Viscum; species Viscum album. The sequence continues at coordinate 1,874,640,751 of OY728159.1, forward strand.
TTTCACTGCATGGAGGTGTTTGTCCTCACTTATACACGAGGCATAATTTCACTCCTCATTTGACTGAAAAGAATGTGGATAATGTTGGTTTCATAATCATTAAAAAAATTATTATATTTATAAATCTAAAGTTATTAATTTATTATAATTACCATATATTTATTGGTTTTATAAGAATAATTTTTTTACAGAGGTTAGGAAGATTAACCTCTTATTTGGGAGATATGATTTTGATCCTTTATTAAATACACATGGAATGGTCTCCTAAGATGACAAAAACCATTAATTTCTGTCTAGGGAAGCGTATGAGGGAACTCATGATTTTTTTCTCAATCTTGATGGATAAATGATGTATAATTATAAGAGATGATTTGTGAGATTTTATAAGGTAGAGAAATGACATGCATGGAATTAGAAAACAAATATTAAAATATAATTTTATAATTCCTAAGATAAATGATTCCAAATGGATATAAATTCCAATGAAATGAGTATATGATATAAATATCATCACCCAATGAAACATAGAATTTATTTGGTACCATTTCCAACCTTGTATTATGGTTTAACCACTTTGTTAACCTATTTTAATCTTAACCAAAGTGTATATTTTTTTAATATTAAATTGTTATAATTTGACATATAAGTTAATTATATGCCCATAATGGAACTGGGATGAAATTTATGGCCATTTATATTTCTACTTGTTTTATATCAAGGTTTTTAATATTTTTAAACAATTTAATAAATATTATTTAATATAAATTATCATTAATGTCATATTGAAAATATTAACATAATTTGACAACAAATACAACATGAAAGATAATGAATTTGAATATAAAATATTAACATATTCTAAATATTTTATTTTTATTAAAAAAATTCATTGAGAAATAATATTCCAAAAAATTTTATTATTTTTTTAACATTTTTAAAATCATTTATTTTATTTTTATATTATTTTATAAATATTGTGTCGATATTATGCATGGATTTATGGAAATTATTCAAAAAACAAGAAATTAAATATAAATAGCCATGAAAAAAAGATATTTATTATTTTAAATGAAAATTTATATACTCATGTGTCCTATTTTTATCATTATAATTAAAATTTATAATTATTAAATTCATGAGAGTGATATTTTTTATTTATCATTTTATTAAAATAATATAATGATCAAAATAAATGAAAAATGGAACCAAGTATGCATAATTTCAAGAAGTGGTTGAGAATTATTGAACTCAAATCATTATATATGATATAGTTATGTGTTAGATGAATTTTAAATCCTTAACCCAATGTTTTAGCAATGATTCACCAGTTTAAAACTTACTCAGGTTGAAAAACATTGTTAAGGATACTATTCATAATGGCCAAAATTAAAAGGGACCTATTTACCAAATATGAGTCACTTTATTAATTAAATGGAAATAATTTTGCATGATTAAATATATTTAACTACAAGAAATTAATTTTAAAATAAGTGGGAAAATGAGACAACATTTTCTTAATATATTTTTTAGCATAAAACAAGATTATTCTTATCTCATACATTGAAAAGAATTTGATGAATGTAAATAAATTTAATTGACTATATAATATATTAATTTTATTAAAATCATTCAAATGTAGTTATTAAATTTATTCGTTAAGATAAAAACACATTTCTTTTATAGAAATAATTTTCTGAAAAAAAAAATCTAATTTACATTAAATATATTTTTTTCATTCATAACAATTTGATAACTAATTAATTCATTTTATATATTGTAAATAAAAAAATTTACTATTTTTTCTATTCATATTCATACTTTCTGATCAAAACTATACAATATAATGATCACATAAAATAATAATATTTATGTAGTATATCTTGGCTTGTTTTAACATGGTGATCAATTTAGAGGAAGATGTCAAATAAAAAAATATTTTTTTAGAAAACAATCTCATAAAGCCTTTCAGTGTTATAGAATTATACCTAATATGAGTCATGTTACATTTCCTTGTAACATTAAGGATATGTGTGGTGATTACATTGGTGTTTCTTTATTTGTGGTTGGGGGAAAAATATATATTCTACCCAACATATATTGTGGAGTGACATGCATGGATTCTTCCATGTTCATACTAAGTGGGATGGTATGGGGTATGAATGTCTATGAAACAAGTTGTGTATAGGGACTATATATGATTGATATGGTATTCTTCAATTAAAAGTTCCATATACCCTAGTCTTTTGTGAATGTGTGTTTTGAAAAAATAATATAAAATTATTTATCATTGTATGGTGTTTAGGTAATTTTGGCTGTCATTTGAAACATATAGATGAACAAAAATATGGACATTCTAAAGATGTTTCTCCATCAAATAGAGTTATAAAAGAACATATCACACATAGTCAAATAAATTAATGTACTTTTATAAGGTAATCAGATTATATTATATCCTCCAAGGATCCATAGAATATTATTTGGGTCATTTGGTTTATTTGAAGTATACAAGTACAGAATGCATTAGAAAAAGGAATTTCCTTCTTCAGAATATGTAATACCAAATATTAACAACAAAAAATGTGAGATGAGTCATCTTTTTAGGCATACATTTCATGAATTATGGTTGGAATGCAGAAGCCTCAAATGAATTCAAAGCATCTAACGTGTGAAGTGGCTCTAGTTACAGGCATGTTATAGTATAAAACTCAAGGATTTTTTTCACATTTATAGAGCATTGGGCTTACACAATGCTATAGATTATAGTGGGAAGTAAATGGAAATATTTCAAAACACCAGTGCATGTATGGAATATTGTAAATTCATGGAACAACATCTTATTGAATCCTAAAAAAATCTCTAATGGAAATGACTTTATCACATATACAAATCCATACATTCAAGACATTGTACATTACAGACTCAAACAACTTGTGTTGATTGAGCATCTGGACTTTTCCTTCATTGATGTCCATATTTTAATAGAAATAAAAAACTTTATACCTTTTTTAGCTCATTGATCATCCAAATATAAGAAAATTAAAAAAATTAATATCACAAATACAAAATCCCATTTTGTAGGTGTTTTAAAAGGATTAAATATTCTTATAATACCCTCAAGAATATATTTTCGGTTTCTATAGCCTTTTTTAATAGTGGATAAAATACAAGGCCTACTCATGGTGGGTATTTTTCCCCACCATTCCTTTATACGAATCATCTTTTCCAAATTACCTACATTACATGGTCTGTGAATAGGCATGAACCACTACGATATACCAATTTCTTCTTATTCAGTCTATATTCCACATCCAACCATTATGAATGCATTTTTTTCATCAATATGAATATTGCATAAAAAATTATTGAAATGAACTATGATACATCATGTAACAGCCAAAAAACCATTTTGTAAACACCCTTTATATTTTTCTAATTGTATTGACTTTTGTGACCAGTGGTAAGGTATAAACATAAAATTATTGGAGGCATTACCTTTGAATATAATCTTTCACATAAAATAGTTAACATCATCAACAATAATGTAAAAAATTAAACATTATATATCGCAAAAAATTCATATGTATTTATCATTTTATGATATAATGTAAGGAAAATAAAAATATTATATATATATATATGATAAAATAAATAAATTTCAGATACATCAATTGATATTGGAAAATAAAAATTTGGTCTTTAAAATACCATCACTATGATATCATATACGTTAACCCTAACCGGTCTCAAGCCACCTTGATTATCAACTAACTTAAAAATAAATTATTTAGAAAAATATGAGAAAAAAAATTATTATACAAGATTTTTTAAGAAATAATACTCAATATGGTTTTCCCCAATAATTATTAAACCCCAATAAAAATAAATCTATCTATACGTATTCTAAATAGAAATATTTATAGAAAAATACAACATCAGAACATACCATCAACAATCATAAAAATATTTTAGATTAATTTTTATACAGCTAACCATAGTTATGCTTGGTTTCAATCACCAATAAACATTTAACCATATTTATATTTATAGTATAAAACATTAAAAATATCACAATATGAAGGAAATATGTGATATAGGTTCTATAAAATGGTAATGGGTACTCATTAATCTATAGAGAACAATAATTTTAATGAACATCCCCCATTAGAAGACATGTTTTATCTCAGAGTGAAGAAAAGTGTGGCCTCTAAGAACTGCCTTCAATATTCCCTAAGTTGGAGACTAACTCGGAGATTATATTTCATGAACATGGTATGTGTTTCCCTCTTAATTCCCATGAATTATAATATAGAAACCACCAAGAAAACTCCATATAATTGAAAGGTATAACATTTCCAATACAAAATGAAACTAAATGAAATAGTGAAGTATATCCGATATAATTCACATTCAAACATTTACTACCCATACAGTTCTCGAGAATTTTAAATGATTTCCCCTCAATATAATCATAATGTATTTGATATAATATTTTATACAGAACGTCAAGTATAAATGAACTATAGATACTATATTCCTTTGTAAACATGTTATTAGATTTGTGGGAATTATTATGATTAATAACAGATAAAATATCTATGTAAATAACTTCTTAAATTATATTGTATCTATTAATGTGGAATAAATAATCATTGATTTCCAATAAAATTAGTTATGTATTCAAAGTCTTATTTTTTGAATAATTTTTTCCACATGATATGTATTATTATCTAAAAAATATTTATCATTATATGAATTTTGAAATCAATTAAATTTATTTGTAACATATAAATAAACATCCAAACATTAGTTATTTAATGCTTAGAAATGAACATAAATCATTTTAATGTAAAAAAGTTTATTTTAATAAAAATATTTTTATATGAGAAATGTGATTATATCATAAATAAAATAATGAAATGTTTACTAATGTATTTAATGAAATTTATATATTATATTTTAAATCAACTATTTTAATATTCATTTGATTATTTTTACCATGCATGGAATGAAATGAAGTATCTTTCTTTACATACATTTCATTTTTCTAAAAATGAGATTCTATTATGTTTCAGATACTTATTTTAAAATTAATTAAAGAAACATATAGAAATTGAATTTTGTTAAATTGATACCATATTTTTAGTTAGTTTAATTAATATTATTTAATAGTCTCAACAAATTGTATGTTCATAATGAATATTAAAAATAGTAAAATTTGGTTGCTAGGGTTAGGGATAAAACTGGTTTAGCACAATGATAAATTAAGATATATGGGTAGTAATAACACATAAAATTTTACAATTGATATTGGATGAATATAAATATAACCTCTATTTTCTTAACATCAAATCCATGCCCATCTTGAATAATTATTATTGAAAAAGACAATTTTAATATTTATGTAATTCCATTTGTGTCCTCTCCTTCACGTATAAAAGAAAACCTATTATACTATATTATTAAAATAATTTGAAAACTATTTATTATAAAAAACATACAAAAATACATTCATATATAAATTACCTTCGTACTAGATCTCATTGTCTTATCATATTTACAATCCTTTGAGTCATACATTTTAATCCAAAGGACATCTCACAATGATATGGTATATATTGTGATAATTCTCTTTTGTTTTTATTTCATATTACATATACAATTAAACATATTTATCTATAATAATTTGATAAATATAGTATATTAAATATTATAATATTTTCTTATCAAGATTGATAACCATTTTTTAACTCATTTCCATCAACTAGGAAATGAATGTATTACATTTACAGACGTGTGGACTACCACCTCCATATAGAGACATGATTCATTTTTCACTGGGAAATAAAATTGAAGGACATAACTATGGATTTAATAAAAATGTATTATATTTATTATATAATAATTATTATATATTGGGATAATATTATTTATCTTCCTTCCCTTGTTTTTATTAAAAACTATAAAACAATAATCATTTGTATGTTAGATCTACCGTCTATAGGATTGGTGTAATTCAATTTTTTACCTCAAGAATTTATGGATGTTTCTAAATATTTACATAATGAATATATTTGATAGTATATCATGATTATTACTTTATACATAATGAAACTATGATTAATTAAAATGGACCAGATACAACATAACTAAAACTTATATTAAAAATTAAATATTAAACACCTATAAAAAATGATTTTAATAATAAAATTAATAAGTGTGTTTAGAACTTTTATAAGAGGCATATATATAGGATATAGTTTAAATATTTATCTGTTACTAATGTATAATAAATTTTAATTTATTATTTAGTAGGTTACGTCACCTATAAAGAAATCCAAAATTTATGTGGGGGTTTTACGTTACAGTTTCATTTTCTTCCTAACTGTTTAAGATTACATTTTTTAATGATGTTAAATTTTTTATATTTATTAAATCTATTTTATTCTCTTATACTATGTTTATTGGTTAAATCATATGTCTTCCTTTAATTTTCATCTCCATGAGTACTCTGGATTATTAAGGAATATTTGTGGTATATATACATAGTGGGGTAAGATATATGAATGGGGTAGATTGGGTATTAACATGTTCATCACTTATTCATGATGAGTGGCCCTAAGATTGTACACCTTGATAGACACTCTAGGGGGTTTGTTTGTGTGAACTCGCATTTTATTTATTAACCATTATGAATTAATTTAATAGATTATAACCATGGATGAACTTGATTAATCCTAAAGTGTTATATATTATAAAAAATAGGACATGATTTAAAAATTCTATTAATAACATGTAATGATTATATGGTTTGTCACAATGATTATTATTTTAACACTATTATTTATTGTTTATAAAATGGATTTAAAATATAGAATCATGTCAACACTGAATGTGATGGATTATGTAATGATTTTCCTCCTGAGTAAGAAAATGTTAAGTGGGATCAAATGTTAAATATCATTTCTAGGCTTCACAACATTCTCAAGTCATGAATTGTGTTATGTTTGCAAAATATAAAATGAGGTAAATTTTTTTTGAGTATTTAATGAGCCAATATAAACATTATTTTTTTGGGCCACTGATATACTAATTACTGATAAATGGTTATGTAACATTGAATAGATTTATTTTGTTCATTAGTTTTCAAATCATGAAGAGTTATATTTATTATTTATCATTTCTAATGTAAATAAGATAAATAGTAGAATCTTATCATTAATAATAGGAAACTGATATATATATATATACTCAATATAGTTGACTATTTTTAGAATTTTGATTTATGATAAGAATATTACTTTTATTTTTTATATGAAAATAGAGATGAGATTTATTAAGATAAAGTTTATGGCTGATGAATCCATATGCATCTATTAGTAATTTTTTTACAATACATGTGATTTATGCTATTTGTATTGTCCTCAAACTTGAATGTAAGATTGATTGGCTCGTTAGTGGTTTAAAAACAACTCTCCAATTGTATTATCCATAATATAATTTAAATTTTATTAATAAATCATTTAATGTGCTCTCAATATAGAAATGGATATCATAGATATCCATCAATATCATAGTTTTCATAAGAAAATAATTTTTTAACCTAAAGGAAATTATAATAACAGAAAATGTAGAGGTAAGAATATGAGTCTTCTTTATTCTATAATTATTGAAAGAAGCATGGATGAAATTTTCATATATGGACTATTAAATTCTTTATGTGTGGATAGGAAGGTGGTCATTTAATCAAACGTATATATTATGGGGAGTTGATATCAAATGATATAAACAAAGAGAATTTTTAAAATAATGCACAACCATAACAGCAATGTTTCAAATGAAATTAGTGTAATAATTTTGAAAACAAGTGATCAAATGTATTTTTTAATGATCATGATCATCATCCCTAACCACTTCTGTTGAGAGACTAAGGGAAATATCATGATATATTTATTGTTGATATGAGTAACAATAACTACGTTGTGAATGGTACACTTACCATGCACAATATAATAACTATTGACTTTTTTGATTTAGGATCTACCCATTATTTAATATCTGATTAATTCTCTAAGGTAATAACATTATAAAATAATGATTAGATGTTGAATTTGTACTGAACACTCATAAGGGTATGATGATCACATATCATGTCTCTTATTCTTATCTGATTGGTGTTTGTTGAAATGGGATTCCTAAAAATATCATTATTCTTCCCCATATTTAATTTCATGTTATTTTGGGAAATTTTAATATTTAATTATTTAAATACCATTATTATTTTAAAATAATTGATGTCACAATTTATATATTGAACCCATCTTCGATCATCTTTCAGTTCAGGGATAAATATTCATATCGAATAGAAATTACATCATATACATGAGTCTTGATTCATATTAAAATAGATTATTTATCTCTGATGGTTGGAGATAAACTCAACCTAAAATACATATTTATTTTATGATAGTTTTTTGATATATTTATAGAATAGTATCTCATATTCTTATGAATAATAAAGGTGAGTTTTCAATAGAACTCAGACCTCATGATAAACCTATTTCAAAGTATCTAATTAAAATGGCATTGATTTAGTTCTGGAATATAATGAAACACCTCCAGGATAATCTTAAAAATCGATTCATTCATAAAAGTTCATCAACATGCGCCAGACATGTCTATTTTATTGGGAAGAAATATAGAAAAATGTGACTCTGTGTTGGTTATCATGAACTAATCATGATTGTGATCAATAATAAATAACCTCTACCCCATATTGATGATATTTTGGATAAATTACGAGGATATAAATATTATTGCAAGAATGATATTTGATCTGGATAATATCAATTGAGGATCATAAGTGATGACATACCTAATACATACTTCTATATGAGGTATGTGCACTATCAATTTATAGTGATGAACTTTTAACTTACTAATGACCATGTTGTCTATATTTATTTAATGAATATAATCTATATAGATTAATATTGTCAAATTTTAGTAGTCTTTATAAATGATATTCTAATATATTCCAAGAGAAATTAATTGAAATAATTTAACTTTAGTATTTTACAAAAGACCATAGGGAAGAATAGGTAGTACAAAAATTTAACAATTATCAATTTTGTCTATATAAATTTTTATTGTTTTGGGCATATAATCTCATATGAGTGTATATAAGTGGATGCATGAAAGATTAAATTTATTTAACATTGTCCCGTACCAATAAATGTGATTGAGATCAGTAGATATTTTGGATTAACTAGATTTTATCTATTATATTTGGAGGGTTTCTTATTGATATCCAATTCCATCACTATGATAATTTATAAGGGAGTAATATTCCTTTACATTTAGGAATGTGAAGAAAATTTAAAATAAATAATGTGATGGTTGTTCACTAAACCTGCACTCAAATTTCCCTATAATGAAAAGGTTTTTTTATTTATTGTGATGAATTAACAAAGGTAATAGTGTTTGTTCTTATATTGAATGATATAGTAATATATTATGCCTTATGAAAATTGATTTTTCTTTAGAAAAAATACACATCACATGATTTAAAGTTAGTAGTGGTAATCATTAAATTAAAGATATGGGGGGATTTTAATTATGGGGAAACGTGTGAATTATATACTCATCATACATTTTTAATGTATATATTCACATTGTTAATTTTCAATATTGACCAGAGAATGTGTTTGTAGTTGATTGAAGATAAGGACTACTAAATGTATTACTATACTGGGAAAGAGATTATGGTGACTATTTTGTTGAGTTGAAAGGATTGTTCTAGGAAATATATGATATGAATAAAAAAATCTAATATTGCATAATTTTCAACAGATGGAACCCAATTTATTAAATGGGAGAAAACTTATCTTTATAAATTCATTATTTATCCATTTTTCATTGGAATATTAAATAGCTATAGAAAGAATATGTAGAGATGAAAAAAAGATATGAAATGTTCCATTGATCAACCTTGGTTGTGATAAAATGATATGGTTATTAAATTGGTTACATTTTCTATCAATACTATTCATAAAGAATTAACTATATGAAAAAAAAATTAGATTTCATTAATCTAAATTAATATTAGAAATATAAATTTTTTTAGATATTTGAATGATGATTTATTGTGGAAAAACATACAGTGAGATATTAAATAGTATGTATCTCAGTGATTTTTTTAGTAAGTTAAGTCTACGAGAAGAATTATAAGCGAGTATTATAATAATTACCCATACCATAATTGTAGTTAGATAACATTACAATAGATTGGTTTAATAATAATCCATAATTCATATATGGGACATAGTGTTATTTGGGATGTATTTGATATTTTATGAGGCCGTCACAAGTCTATGTTGTTAAATAAGACTTATCTCTTGATCATCATGCTAGGATATAAATTAATAAAGTTTAACTTTTTTATGGAGTACCAAAATCTATTATATCTAATAAATATTTAAGGTTATTCTTAAAGTTATGTTGAAGAATTTATTAAGCTATAAATACTGAATTGTGTTTTAGTACTATTTATCTTCATTAAATAGATGGTTAGTCTGAAAGTACTATTCATACCCTATAGGATATTATATGATACAATTCTATAGATTTCAGATGATGTTCAGTTTATGAAATTCCTATTATCAAATTATGTTATAATAATATATTTCACATGAGAATTAAAATGGATCCTTATGAATCCCTCTATGGATTGAAGTGCAGGACTCAAAAATGATGGGATGTGGTTCAATAGGGAAAGCTATTGGGGCCAAATCTAGCTATACAAATTGATGTGAATTTTAGATCAATCATGTTATATAATGACCCAGCCTTATAAAATTAATAATCATGAATTTATTCAAGAAATAAATTCCATTTTCATTGATAATATTTTCATGATTATAGCTTTAGAGAATTGGAACAATACATCCATAACATTGCACATTATTATAGAGTGGATACCATAAAAACAATTTCCATTTTTATAATATAAAAAATTAATACATAAACATCACACCATGATAATTCATTAACATTTAACATGGATTATTTCAATATCTTACATATCCCTAAATCTGTGAAAAAAGGATTTAAAAACTAGGGATGAGCACAAAAGATTAGTAAGCGATGAAAAATTTGGAAAGAGCACATTAGACCATGAATACTCGAAACATATTAAAGCATTTAAAAAACATTTGTGTCAATCGTATATATATACATACTTTGTGTAAAATACGAATTACAAAAGATACACAATAAACCTGAGAACATAAATAAATAATAATGTTATCTTGGGGAATTACTTACATAATCTTGTAGACCTCTTGGCTACCTTATAATTTGTATCCCTCACGGCTACCTTACTATTGGTTTAACAATCATAGTTACATTTGGAGTAACCATACGACCAACCCCAAACATACAAATTTCCTATGAATTGGAGGGATACATAGTTTACACGCTTAATCATAAACAATTCCTATGAACAAGAACATATTCATATAACATTAATAATATCATAAAAACATTTCTTATGAATTCTGTAAAGCATAATTTTAAAAGAAGATTTTAAAAGAAAATACCCCTAAAAATATCATACAATTGAAAAGAGAATTAATATATTGGATGGAATATTTAGATACACTGTAATTAAATATAATTAAACATAATATAAACAAAACTCATCACATAATCAGTTTTAATAACACATAAATAACGAAGTAGAAGGTTAACCCAAAGAAAAGAAATCGGGTTAAGAATTCCCTTACCTCCGGATTGAATTAATTAAAACATGTTTAAACACTATTTATAATTGTTAAAAGAGTGTTATTAGTGTTTTAAAGAAACATTTTTTTTGTTTATAGCATCTTATATGAAAATTTCATAACATCATTTCACCCTTAAATTGTTAGTATTTTTCTTCTTGCACAGTTTTTGGGTGAGTTCTTTACATGATTTCCAAGATTAGTTCTTGATGGATGTTCATGTCGATTAGAAGTGAAACTGAAGAATTCGAATGGATTAGTATTTACATATTTCCAGTTACATAAATTATATCATTTCTCATTTTGAATTCTTATATGAGGTTGATTCATAATTTTAAACATTAATGAAGTTCGTTTAGATTATTTTAGTGGTTCATTGATAATAACGACATCATTTTGTTTTATAAATGAAAACCATATTTAAAAAATAATTCCAAAAACATGGATGATAAATAATATATATATTATAACCTGGTTCAACCATAAAAATGGTTTCATGATATGACTTGAAAGAGTTCATGAATATTGAAATCACATCATCCACGATGTTGGTAATTTGACACATCAAGGACAATGTTTTAATTCCTTGAACAAGTGGGAGAGGAGGAGAAGAATGAATATGAATTTCCATTAACATTAGAAAATACAAAATATACAATATTCTTGAGATATCATTCCACATTTTTAAGAGGAGGCGTGGATATAAGAATGAATAAAAAAAATATGACAGATTTCACCTGAAAATTCGGCAGCCTAACATCGTCTATCAAAATTTCATAAAAATAGTATGATTAGAGAAAGTGGATATCTCATCACCCATAAATAATATAGACATTAATGAGGGATATGTAATTAAATATACCCACATAATCCAAATTTAAAGGAAGAGAATAACAAAAAAAGGATACAAAGAAACAAAATAAAATAGGATGTTTACCTCTTGATCTTTTCTCCTTGAGATCCTTCTTAAAGGATTTGGTTCTGGTATTTTGGTGAGACCAGTAGCTCAAGGACGTGGGTAATACACTTGGTAAGAGGATTGGGAAAAACTTAATCATGGATCAGGTCGTGAGTGGTGTGGGAAGAAGAGGGGAGTGTGGGTGGTGTTTATAGTGGATGAGAGTGGGAATTTTTTATAATTTAATCATTATTATAATATTTTTTCCAAAGATTAAGAATATTCTTAGATAATGTGACCTCATGTAGTAATAATGGAATGTGAGTTCATAAAAAGTGTCCTTTCATCACTTATGATGTCATAAATAGTTAATTTTAAATATAATTTGATTATACAGTATTTATTTATATTTCACTATTCAACGAAAATTAATGAATTTCAGAAAAATTTCAAAAATTTACCATAACCATTTTTCAACATGTAGAATCCAAAAATGAAGTCCAATTTTTGAAAATAATTTTCTAAATATTATTAAATTAATTTTTAAATATAATTATACTTAATTTATAAATTAAAATTTCAAATTCTATAACTACATCTATTTTACAAAGAAAAATTAACCAGGATTTTAATATCTTAAAGCCATAATTAAATAAAATAATAATAAAATTTACTATTCATTAGTGTCATATTAATATTAATATTAATATTCAAATGGGTATGTTACTATTCACCAAAAAACAAGTTGGTTCTAATAGACTCTAAATAACATATTGAACATAATTGTAGATGATAGTTTCTTGAAATTCAAAACAGGGAAGTGAAAAAATTATATTTTAACATATTGATATAAATATCTATTTAAAACAATGATCCATTCATTTATTTTTATTTTTAGAAAAACATGGGGTGTTAAATTATCCCCACCTTCTAGAAATTGTGTCCTCACAATTTTATTTACTTATTAAACAACTGAGGGTACTTTTCCCTCATTGCATTTTCAGACTCCAATGTTGCTTCTTCAACCATGTGGTTTGTACACAAAACCATTACCTGGTGGAGTACCTTATTCTATAATAAATGTTCCCTTCGGTCAAGAATCTGAACTAGTTTCTCTCCATAAAGAAGGTTCTCTTTCAGATGAACTATTTCTAGGCTCAAGACATTTGATAAATCTAGCACATACTTTTTAAAAAAAAAACAAGAAAAACATTGTGTACCTATGAAAAAATCAGAGGCAATGCAACACAATATTCCACTGTTCCAACTTTCTTAGCTTCACTTTTTTACCAAAACGAATCACACTTTTACAAAGAGTTATTTTAAGGAATAAATGGTCACATACCACGAAAGAGAAGTATTTCCTTCTGTTATATTCATTACATTACTTTATACTCTGAGCTATCCTCTGTGCTGTTAGATCATCCTCTCATTCTTAGCCACTTCTTCTAATAATTCTGGCCTCTTCAACTTTCTTTCACCAACTTCATCCCAAAACGATGGAGCCCAACACCCTTTCCCATAAAAGACCTGAAAAGGTGTCATCTGAAATTCTAGAATGAAAACTGTTATTATAAGAAAAATCATCTAATGAATGATGATGATTCAAAAATCCCTGGTAGTCCATTGAACAAGCTCAAATCATATCTTCCAATGTCTGAATCAATCGTTCTGACTGCCAATCTGATTGAGGATTAAAAGCTATACTGAAATTTATCTCTGTTTCCAACAACATTTAAAATCATTTCCAAAAGTTATAAGTGAACCTGGGGTCCTGTTCAGATACAATGGAAAGTGGAACTCCATGTAACCTGACAATATACTTGATATACAATCAAAAAAGATGATCTGAAGACAATGTATCGTTAATAGAAATAAAATGTGTAGATTTTTTCAGCCGATCAACAATAACCCAAATCACATTGTTACCTTGAGAAGCCATTTGTAGTGCCACCACAATGTCCATTAATACATTCTCAAATTTCTAATCTAGAACTAGAAAAGTCTAAACCATTCCCTTCAGTAACTGCCACTCTACTTTAACCTGTTTACATGTCAAACATCTCAAGGTAAAATCAGAAATATCTCTTTTCATTTCATCCCACAAATAATACTCCCAAAGGTCCCTATACATCTTAGTATTTACAAGATGAACTGAAAATAGAGAACTATGAGATTCAAATAACAAATAATTTATCACTTAGGAATTATTAGGCACACACATCCTTCTTCCAAATCATAAAATACAATCTTTATCAAGGTTAAATTCTAGAAGCATACAAATTATAACCAATTCTACCTTTTTCTATAGCTTATGGTCTTCCTTCTACACTCACTTAATTCTATCTGAAAATGAATACTCCACTAAAACCTAAGGAAAAAAAGATGTATTCCCTGCACCAAAAACTTCTATGTCAAAATTTATCAAATCATTAATCAAGGGATCATGTTCCAAATGTAACACGGTTAATGATGCAAGATGTTTCTGAGCCATGCAATCCACCAATTTTTTTGCTATTCCACGATGGTAATTGATCATGCAATCATAATACATTATCAGTTCAAGCCATATTCCATTCCTCATGTTTAATTACTTCTGAGTGAATATATACATTAGACTTTTATGGTCAGTATATATTTGACATTTGGTTTCGTATAAATGATCCCTCCAAATTTTCCAAGCAAAAACCGGAACTACCAATTCTAAATCATGTGTGTGTTAATTTAGATCATGAGGTATATATTGTCTTGAAGAATAGAAAATTACATGATTATTCAGCAACAAAACACAAGAAAGTCCTGTTAAAGAAGAATCATTGTAGATGACAAACTCACCATTCTGGGAATGTAAGGCCAAAACTAGAGCATTCACCAATCTGTTATTTAGATCCTGAAAACAAACATCACATTATTCTATACAAAGAATTTTAACCCCTTTCCATGCTAACTTTGTTATCCGGATAGATAAATTGGATAAGTTATTAACAAAACTTCAGTAAAAATCTGTTAATCCATGAAAACTATGAATCTCTGTATCATTTTTCGGTATAGTCCATTCATTAACCACTTTTGTTATGACATGATAAATATTTATTTCGTCTTTATTTAAAATTTTCCCACGAATAGAAATCGGTTGCAACCAAAAATCACACATACAGAATTTTCCATACAGTTTCTTTTCTTTTAAGGTTTCATAAAACACCCCTTATGTGTTTTTCATGATCCTATTTATTTTTAGAAAATACTAGAATTTCATCAATAAATACAACCAAAAACTTATCCATGAACTCATGAAATAATTTATTCATAATATTCATGAATAAAAGAGGTGTATTAGTTAATCCAAATGGCATAACAACAAATTCATAAAGCCCATATCTAGTACGAAAGGCTGTTTTTGGGATGTCATCCTCCTTCACCTTTAGCTGATGGTATCCGGATCTCAAGTCAATCTTTTAAAAGTACTAATCTCCTTGGAGCTGATCAAACAATACATTGATATGAGGAAAATGATACTCGTCTTTAACAATGATGTTATTCAAATCTCTATAATCAATGTAAAGTCTCATGGAACCATCTTTCTTTTTAACTAACAAAATAAGGGCTCCTCATGATAAGTGCTAGGATGAATGAAGCCTTTATCAAGGAAATCCTGCAACTGATTTTTCAATTCAATAATTTCTATTGAGCCATACAATATGGGGGTTTTGAAATTGAAATGGCATCATAAACTAATTCAATTTTGAATTTAACTTCCCGATTAGGTATGACACCAAGTAACTCATCAGGATAAACATCCAAAAATTCATTTACCATAGGAACATCATTAATCTGAATAGTTATGATGTTTTCAACAATAATAACAAGATAATTTTCATTTCTATCATTCAATAGTATCTCAGCATTATGATATGAAATTAATTTTATGAGTTTGTTCTTTTATAAAAACCGAAACTCTTTGTAAAAAACAACTTCTTTTTCTCAACAGTCAATCTTATCATGATAATCAGAAAGATAATCCATTCCATGAATAACATCAAACTCAACTAAGGTTAAAACAACTAGGTTTGCAGGTAAAGTTTTTCTACATACCACAACAGAAAGATTCTTATAATTCATCTTTGCAATAATATTTCCCTCTAGGGGTTTAACAACAATTTCGTGTCTCATTTGTTGAGGTGATATTTTCAATTTACCAAAAAATTTCCCAAAGATGAAAGAATGTGTAGAACCTATACCAAACAAAAAATTCGCAAAATCTGAGTGAAAAAAACAATGTACCTGATACATTATAATTGGATGGCTTGAAATATGCTGACATAGTCGCAAATGATCTCACTACACCTTTCTGCTTATAGTCTAGCTTCTTTTCATAATTCAGATCTCTCTTTGGGCAGGCATTTGCATAATGAACCATCTCACCACATTTAAAACACATTACAGTCTTTATATCAGTATTAGTGATAGGATCATTTTCATTGCAGTCTCAGGCCATATGTCCAAAATTACAACATTTAAAACACTTCCCAGTTTTTCTAAAACATTACCTTGGGCCTTTCGTGGCACACTTTTCACAAACTGGAAATTGGATTTTCTTACCATCAGATTTCTTTGGCTGATTGTTACCCATCGATTGCCATATTATCCTCTTATTCTCCTTATTTACAGAATGCACATGATCATCTTAAAACTCCATCTATACCCTCTCAGCACATTAGACATGTTTCTCATAAATTTTGAATTCACGGGAGGCCAACGCCCTTCGATACCTTGGATTTAGTCCTGAGTAAAATTGGTTGATTTTTCTATCCATATTCAGAAAAGGATATGGAGCATACCTCGCCAGTTGAGTGATGTTTGTTTCATACATGACCACTGAATCTTCTTCCTTCTATTTCAATTCAGGGAATTGTTTCTCAATCCATGGTTTCACCACCTTAGGTAAATATTTTTCATGGAAAAGATTTATAAATTCATCCCACTCTAAAGCATCAAAATACTCTCTACCCCTGATATTTCTTACCATTGACCACCACTGATCAGTTTCCCCATCAAAACAATAAATGGAAAGATATATCGTTTTATTTTTTTAATTTCTCATAACATTGAATATATTTTCATGTACATTGATACATCCTTTATAAGCTACTGGGTAAGAAGATACATCAAAAGTAGGAGGGTGTTATCTCATAAAATGTTCTTATATTGTCATGTTATGTTGTGGTGCCTCTGGTTGTTCTCTGGAATAGATGCCACCGCCATTTATTTCATGCATTAGGTGAGCCATTAATGTCACAAATAGCTCAGTTCTAATCCCAACCATTCCGGGATATCGAACTGGAAGGATGCCATTATGTTGGTGCCTCTCCTCTTTAGCATCCGAGTCCCTTCTATGGAAAAAAATTCTGAAAAATCATATCATCAATGAATTAAAATAGTAATATATAAATTGTAAAACATTTCAAATAAATCAAAGAGTAAAAATCATTTACATTATTCTATTAACATCATCTTAACCACTAAAGTTATATAAACCATCCGTTGATACCAACTATAAAGACCCGACCTTATAACATACATAATCTTGAGCGTAATTATGAAAACTATTCCTTTTACAATGAGAATATTATCAACTTTAGATCTTTAGATAATTGGAACAATACATTTTTAAAATTACATATTATTACAGAGTGGATACCATAGAAACATTTTCTATTTTTTTCAAAATATAAAACATTAAAACATAAACATGACTCCTTAAAAATTCTTCAACATTTAACATGGATTCCTTATTTTTCATAAAACTCCATTAACCTATGAAAAATTAAATGATATGAGTAAGAAATATCAATAAGGGATGGAAAATAAGGAAAGAGAACATTAGACTATGAATACTCGTAACGTATAAAAGCATTTTAAAAAAATATTATTGTCACCCATATATATATATATACCTACCTCGTGTAACATGATATTTACACAAGATCCTCACCAAAACATGAGAAAATATATATATTCATAAAGGTATCTTAGGGAATTACTTACATAATCTTGTAACCCTCTTGGCTACCTTATAATTAGTAACCCCCATGACTACCTTACTATTTTTGTAACCATCGTAGTTACACTAATAGTAACCATATGACTGAACTCCAATTTAAACATACCCAATGAATTAGAGGGAGATATAGGTACCACCCTTAATCATAAACAATGCCCTAGAACCATAACATATTAATAAAACCTGAATAATTTCATAAAAACATTTCTTTTGAATTTTGTAAAACATAATTTTAAACGAGGATTTAAAAATAAAAACCCCTTAAAAAAATATACAATTGAAGTGAGAATTAATAGTGTTGATGGAATATATATATAAACTGTAATTATATATAATTCTACATAATATAAGAAAAACCCATCACACAATCAATTTTAATACAACATAAATAACGAAGTAGAAGGTTAACCCATAGAATAGAAATCGGGTTAAGAATTCCCTTACCTCATGATTGTCTAATTTAAAACATGTTTAATATTATTTTATAATCGTTAAAATAGTTTTATTATTATTTTAAAGAAACATTTTCATATTTATAAAATCTTATATATTCATTTCATAACATCATTTCACCCTTTAATTGTTAGTATTTTTCTCCTTGCACTGTTTTTGGGTGAGTTCTTTACATGATTTCCATGATAGGTTCATGATGGATGTTCTTTTTGATTGGTAGTGAAATTACAGAATAGTAATGGTGTAGTATTTACATATATCCAGTAACATAAATGATACCATTTAACAATTTCTAATTCTTACATGAGGGGTGTTCATAAGTTAAAACATTATTGATGTTCATTTAGATCATTTTAGTTGTTCTTCTATAATAACGACCTCTTTTTGTTTTATAAATTAAATACATATGTAAAAAATAATTCAAGAACCATGGATGAGAAATAATATATATATTATAAACTGGTTTGATTATAAATATGGTTTCAGGACCATACATGATAGAGTTAATGAAAATTGAAATCACATCGTCCACGAGGTTAGTAATTCGACGCATCACAAAAAATGTTTTAATTCCTTGAATAAGTGGGAGAGGAAGAGAATAATTATTTTGAATTTCTATGAACATGATAAAATCCCGGATATAAAATATTCTAAATCTTTTATGCCTCTTGGTTAAGAGGAGGTGAGGAAAGAAGAAGAAAATAAATAAAACATGTCAAATTTCTCATGATAATTTTCCAGCATAACGTCGTCTCTTAAAATTTCATATAAATATTTTGATGAGAGAAAAGAGATATATCATCACTCATGAATAATATGGACATTAATGGGTGATATTTAATGAAATATTTGAACATAATCCAAAGGTAATTGAAGAGAAAAACAAAACAATGAATGAAAAGAAATAAAATAAAATAGGATGTCTACCTCTTGATCTCTTCTCCTTGAGATCCTTCTTAAGGGCTTATGTTTTGGTCTTCTGGAGATACCATCTGCACTAGGACATGGAAAAGAGCCTTGGGAGGAGTATTGGGTAGAACATAGGGATTCCTCAAGACTTGAGAGGTGTGGTAAGAGGAGGGAAATGAGGGTGGTATCTATAGTGGGGGAGAGGGGGCATTTTTCATTATTTTAATCATTAATATAATATTTTTGCCCAATATTATGAATAGTATTATTTCATGTGACCTAAAATAGTAACAATGGAATGTGAGTTCAAAAAAAGTTTCCTTGTATCACTTATGATGTCATAAATAGTGAATTTTAATGTTAATTTGATTATAAGGTATTTTATCGTATTTCACTTTTCATCAAAAATTAATGAATTTCAGAAAAATCACAAAAATATACCCTAACCATTTTTCAACATGCCGAATCCAAAAATGAAGTCCAATTTTTGAAAATAATTTTCTATATATTATTAATTTAATTTTTAAATAAAGGCATACTTAATTCAAAAATTAAAAATTCTAATTCCATAACTACTTCTATTTCACGAAGAAAAATTAACCAATATGTTATTGTCTTCAAGCCTTAATAAAATAAAATAATAACAAAATTTAGAATTCATTACGGTCATATTACTATTCATAAGGGTATGTTACTATTCACTAAAAAATTAATTTGGTTCCAATAGACTCCAAAAAACATACTTAACATAATTAGAGATGACAGCTTCTTAAAATTCAAAACATAGAAGTGAATATATTTAGTTTTAAATGCTATTTATAAATATCTAAATAAAACAAAGTTCCAAGAATTTCTATTTATTTTTGAAAAAACATGGGGTGTTACATGTTATATGTTAGGGTGTCTTAATGTAAAAAGAAGAGTTATATTGAATATATTTATCAAGATATATAATTCAAAGTTGGTGAGAAGGTACGAATTTCCTTATGGAGGAAGGGTATGCGATTCAGTAATAAGGGAAATCTAAACACTAGATATATCAAAATTTAGATCGAATTATGTTAATTGGTTATTTATTAGATCACACACCAATTCTCTATCAAGATCATGATGTGTTGTATGTATCAATTTGGATGAATTGCATACCTGATTCTTCACATGTGCTGAACCAAAGAGTTTTTCCACAATGAATGATAATTCCTATAAATTAAAACAAATATAAATATTGGATTCTGGTGATAAAATTATATGGAACATGACTAGTAACCTCATTAATGTTCCATCGAGTAATGAAAAATTTGATGAAGATACATTTGAACACTAGGATACGATAATGAAATGATATCCTTGTTTTTTATATCATAGTGATGGAATTTAGGTTTATAAATTTATTTAAGGGGTTTTTAATTTAAAACAACAATAATATATATGTTTTTCTATTGAAATAAACTTGAACTATTCAATAGATTACTTTGAATGGAACCCCGAGTATAAATGATCCCATGTTATAGTATACCTTTATATCCTATATGTTAGATTGGAGGGTATGAATATGACAATACACTTTATGATATCTATATATACACACATAAATTCAAATTTGGTAAGTAATTCTTAAGAAATAATCATTAATTGTTTATAAAATTATTTAATAATTAAATGATCTATTTTTCAATGAAATGTATTTTTCTAGATGTTATATATTATTATATTAAAATATCATATTTATCGCTATTAAAAAATGATATAGTAAATCATATTTTTTTTGTAGGAATAAAATTATATAAATTTTTTTCTCATATTCTAAAAATTATGTTTAAATCATTTGAATGTATATAGTTTAATTTTTTATAATGACATTTTTATGTGGGTAGTGTTTTATCATAAATTTAATAAATAATTATTAATTATTTAATTTAATGATATTTATAATTTATGTTTTAAATAATATATTTTATCATTAATTTGATAGTTTCTAATATAAATGGAATTAATATAACTTTACTAATATGCTTAAAATGCATTTTTTTAAATGAATTTTCATTATATTTGGCACAGAACTTTTAAAATTGTTTTCATCAAATTATATAAATTTAATATTATAAAATATATTAGATAATTTTAATCGAAATAATAAAAATAATTTAATATATTGGACATGATTTTTTCAAAATTAATTATGAAATTTTTTATAAAAAATACCACGGTTATGGTTAAAACTGGTTTAGTGGGGGTTTGACTAAGAGAAAAGGTAATGATTTCAACATAATATTGTCTAATTAATATTGGTTGAAGAGATATAGACCTATTATTATCTTAAATTCACATGTTATAACATTTTCTATCATTATACTTTATAAAAAAATTATTTATATTTATATCTTTTAATTAATTTTGTGTGTGTCATCTCAATCACTTATAAAAGGGAACTTTTTATCCTCCATTATTCACAAAATTTTAGTATTTTATATCTCCCAATAATTTTTCTATAATGTTCCTATATTCATTTTATTATTAATAATTTTATTTTTATTCTCCAATCACCAATCATTTTAGGTCTAATTTGGAATCCCAATGAGGTCTCTCAATGAAGTGCTATAAATTATAACCGAGCTCTTCCATTTAATTTATTATTATATCACCTATAAAAAAGATTTATACAGAATTACATGATAAATATAGTATAATAAATATATTTATATTATTATTATTATTATTATTATTATTATTATTATTATTATTATTTTGGAATAATAGTTTTCCATCTTCTTTCAATCAAATAGGAAATAAAAGAATTTCTCGTGTGTGTTTCTGGACTATCCCCTCCACATAGAAATATGATCTATTTTCTAAAACCTCTTAACATTAATGGATATATTGATAAATTTAATAAGTATATATGAAATTTATTATGTCATTATGATTATTTATTGAAAAAATACCATTTATCTTTCATTCATTCTATTCCATAAAAATTTGAAAACATTGTTCTTGCATACATACGAACTGTCATCTCTACAAATAGTGAAATTAAATTTTTTGTGGCTGTATTTAATGGATGGATATAAATATATGTATAATGAATAAATATTGTAGTCAAATTATGTTTAATATTATATAAATTATGGAAAAAAATATATGTACATAATCCACAACTTCCGAATAAAACTTATCTGGAATAATGAACAAGGAAACACCCAAAAAAGAATTTTTTAATAGTGAAATAATAATTAATGGGTGTTTAAATTTTATAAGAGGAACAAATATGATAATATAGGTTTGAATATTATTTTTTCATAAAATTAAAAAAAAGTACTTATTGTACAGTATCATTGAGTTCTTACAATGAAATTCAAACATGGAGTAAGGATATTATATTAAAATTTATTTTTTACATTGATTTTTATGCTTAAAACTTTTATGAAGATGTTATATGATATATATATATATATAATAAATCTTATATATTTTACTATACTCTATTTACTTTTATAAATAAAATATTTTTTCTTTCATTTTCATCTCTATAGGTACTCAGAGGTTCAAATGAATGTTTTTATGGAAAAAATATTCCATTGTTCTATTCGGTCAGGAATATTTCACTAAATTTCCATATTATACTTATTAAAATTTCAATAATTTTATATTATTTTTTTATTATTTTTTTAAATCCATTTTTACCCATGTTTGAATTTATATGAACACTTTTAAGATGAATCTTCATTTGATTTTACAAACGATGAAATTCTTTTCCAATTTTGTGAATTGAATTAGTATTTAAAATTATACCACACAGTCCACTTTTCAAATAATTGGAAAAACTCAATGATTCAAAGATTCATTTAAAATTTTAAATTATTTTTTCCAAATAAAAATTTATCATTAATATTAGGTATCATGTTTTATTTCAAATAAGTGATTTCAAAGTAAAATGGATATTTTTCTTTATGATATGTTCCTGTAATATTTTAATGGTATTTTAATCAATAAATATAGCATTAAACGTTTCTTAAAATTTAGTAATAATATAATACATTTTTACCATATTAATTCTTTCTGAAGATAGTAATTTATTATAACGATGAAATATTGATGAACCCATTTTTCAATTCTACAATTTAATTGATGACGAAGTGAAACAAAATTCATGATCTTATCACTTAACCATGATTGTATTATTATTACATGGTGGGTGTGTATCTTATATCCATTAAATGAATTGGGTAAGGATAAATGATTTATTACCTCAAAAGGAACATAGGCTGATATCCAAATCCCAAATGAAGGTACACCATAGGTTTTTGAAGCCTAAAATGGGTACAAGGGAGGATATACTAATTTTGAAGTAGGTACATATGTAGTTATCCCATGCCTAATATTTGATTATTTTATTAATGTGTATTATTTACATATGATATAACCTATTAATTTTATTCCACACATTATTCTTCACTTGTATGACATGATAAAATTCGAGTTTTATGCTCTCATGGATCTTTTTTAATTACTTTATGATTCAGGCCATATAATCATCAATTATATATTCCATGACTGATGATTATAATCTATTAATTGTTTGGTGTGATTTTTAAATGTTAAACTCGTGATCACATATCCTTATTCTCCTTTTTAACTTAAATGTTTATTTATACCTCCCATGTCTACCGTTACTAGACATCTGAGATCACCCTATATTATGTTTCCTTTTCCCAGGATATAAATAATTATATAAGTGTAATGTGTGTAATAATGGTATAGGTTTTCAACAACATATAGAGATATAGTTTAGTTCATTTATATACAATTTTTTTTCTATCCATGTTTCCCAAGAAACTAAAACATTACCATTACTGCATGTTTCATAATTATATTTAATAAAATTTCATCGAATAAGATATTATATTTATGTACGAAATACTTTGGTCACATCACACCACATCATCTACCAAAATAGAATCCCATTTCACTTGTTATTTTCCCTATATAAACTATAAAATTGTGGTGAGGTGATCAAATCAGAGTACTCATTAGGACCATCCCTGTAAACAAATTAACATATGGGTGAAACTAGTATGATAAAATAATAATGAGTGAAATAATCCAAGTAATAAATTAAACATAAACATATCCATAATCCATGAAAAAAATTAAAATTGAATATACAAAATACAACAAGCCTAAAAGGTGAATGTATCAACATCAACAAGGCTATGTGGTCAGCAAACTGACTAACCCATTATCAAATTAGTGACACCCATTACTATTCCCACTAACCTTAGTTTATTATCATCACCACAAGCACCATCAAAACTATCGAAACCATTAAACATCCTCATGTTTGTAATATATATCATCCACCACTCCAAACATTCAACGTAGGGGTTATCTCACTCATACTAGTATCAATCTAGCAGGATCAACCTTTTTCTAAGCACATGTATGTGAGTATAAAACTACACACACAATTTATCTTCAACTATCATTCTATACATCTGTAATTCCATCACCACATTTTGAAATCATCACCCTTTCACACCTGCAACTACACCACTAAAATCACCAGAATTACACTATATCCACGCCATCTATTGGTAGGGTAACGTAAACACAATATAAATCAACCTCATTACCTTCTTCTTATATGTACACCACTTTCCAACACAATATCATTATATATAGTGAGACATGTTAAAAATATAGACAACCACCCTCATTCCCTCCAACTACCATGCACGACCCCTACCGTGAACCACATAATCATCTCACCAATCTTCACCTATTTTACACTATAATTGTAGCCCATCATATCACATTAATTTATGCCAACCCTTTATGCAGTATAATTTCATCAACCTAAGATTTTTGATCCTTTAAAATAATATTGGGTTATATAACATCAGTCATACACTACACCCAATGAAAGCAGACCACAAAATAATATTCCAAAACTATCAATAAATCAATAATAATGGCTAAGATGGTGGAACATTAAATATTCATAATGTTACTAATTACTAGTTGTTAATATTAAAAAAATTCAATTAATTCCATTTTATTTATATTTTGTATATTCATTCAAAATATTAATATAAAAATTTTAGAATATTAAATTTATAAAATAAAATTCATTTTTTAACTCCTCGGATAAAAAATTACATACTTCGATTTTTTTAGTTTTTTTGAAATGGTGGATTTTTTGTCCAAAATTATGGTTTTTGTGAAAATTAATCTTTTCTTGGTTTGACAATTATATAAACTCATCCATCAAAATTCAAAAACCATTTATGTTAAAATAATTATTTAATGAATTAAATTTTTAAATTTAAAATATTATTTGATGTTAAAATTCAATTTAAAATATTTATTTAACCAAAATTAAAATTTTCCTATATAAAAAATACACCATTTCAGTATTGTACTATAATAATGTGTTTATATGGTGAAATTTGATTTTTAATTTCCATTAAATCCACCTATATTAATTTAAAAATAAAACAATTTGTGTCATTAAAATTAGTATCAAATATAATTATATACTCTATATAAATTTATATTATACAAATATTTTTTATAAATGTTTTTATATGATTAAGTTTAATTATATTAAAATTGAAATTTAAAAAATTTAAAAATATTATGTTATAAAATGATTTTAAAATTTGAAATCATGAGATTCAAATTTGGTAAAATAATGAAATTATAATTTTTTCATTAATGTAAATTATTATGGTTAAAAATTAATTACAAAGGTAAAGTTTAATTTTTTTAAATGGTTTAAAGTAAAAAAAACATAAATCCCTCTTAACATGTATCAAAATGAATGGAGGATAATATTTTCGTAATTATATTATCCCATATCCCATATTTGAACACTTTTTAGTCCTCATACATTTGATAAGGTCATAACATTATTGTGAAATGATGAGTATTTTAAAAAGTTCCCCTTTTCAAATCATATTGTTGGGTACCACATAAACACATAAAAGATAAACTTAACCTATGATTTAATCATAATAACTACACTATTTTATTACCCCTACTACAATCTCCCATTTAATTAATCATTTTTTCACTCATAGATAGCATAATTAATTCAATTTCCTAGGGACTTCAACGGAAATATTGAGTCTCCAACTTAAATATTATCCCCTTATTCAATTTTTTTCATCATATTGCAATACGAAATATGTTATCAAAATTATAATATATTAACATTACTAAAATTATTATTCTTATATATTGTAATATTATTCATAAAACCCTTATTTATTCATTTCCAACCACTTAGAAAAAACAAATGAGCACCAACCGTAAATTTGAGCATTCTACCACCTATACAAAAAAGTATTTTTTATTTTTCTTCAAGATTTTTTATATTTTTAACAAAATTAGTTAAATTCCATAAATATTAAAAATATTATCATACATCTACATTTATAATGATATCATATAAAAATAAATATCTTCTAAACTGTACCCACCAATCAATCTAAACTGAGTTCACTTTTGGGTTAATTTACGTCCAACATGAACAATGAGTTAAAATCATATTATAAATTTTTGAAGAGACATGAAATACATTTTTTTAAAATAAATCAATAAAATAATTATTATTAACTGGATATGTAATTATTATATTATATATTTTATTTATTATTAAATTAACATTTCTATTCAATGGGATTTCTAAAAAAATCTGACATCGATTCTATTTTCATGAAAACATAATCTTGAACTATATAATAACTGAATATAAAATGATAATATGTGTCTCATAATAAATTAAATATAAAATTATAATTTTTCTATGATTTTACCTATTAAACATAATTTTGTTATTCAAAAATTTTCAAATGTGCGTAGAATGAATCCTAAATAAGGTAATGGATTTCAACTCAATTTCTCTTCATTGGGACATAGTTCAAATTTATAAATGAAATATTATATACGTAGTTTTTATACTAAAATAAGATATAAAATTTAGAGAATTTTATTTTATTCATGTACTATATTTTAAATTACATTCCATAAATTTTATGGCATTTTTGATTGAATTATTACGTAGGTTTTAAGGGTTTATTTATTTAAACTTTAAATCCCTTGAGACATGTTTACGATATACACCATGATTTTATTTAAATGGTTTTAATACATCTCTATTTTATTTTTTAATCATCTACCTCTTATATTTCATTATTTTCTAGGTTTATTTAATGATATACCACTAATTGGTTTCTCTATTAAAATGTTACAAATATTTTAAGATGTTTTCCTAATTCAATTCTTTCAATTGGGTTAATGAATTTCATAAAAAAAATATAATTTTGAATATTTTTAAGATATTAACCATTCAATTATTTTATTTGGTATTTCATTTTATTGTATGGTTAAAATAATTACCTTAATTTATATACAATTCATATATCCTTTTATTCAAAAATAAAAGTATGGAATCGGTAAAAATAATAACCATTCTTACCAATGGATATATTTATACAAGTCCATACTTTCTTCCCAAAAATTTTCTTATATATTTTATTAAATATAATATGTAATATTTTATATGAATTTTATAATAATTTTACACTTTTTGAATAAAAATTTAATATTATTTTAAAAATATGTGTTTTCAATAATGTTATTTCAAATTATTCAAAATGCATTCCAAACATTCAAAATAAAACATGTCATCATCAACTAAACATTATATTTTGATGACATATGTTTATATTCATATGTTCCATTTCTTCATATTTCTTTTAATGATAATTTTTTTAATTTATTTTTACTCATTTTATTGAAAAATATATGTTTTTTCATGTTTCCATTATTAAATATTATTTTTAATTGTAATTGTTTTGGAAATATTTTAACATAATATTATTGAAATACATATTTCTTCTTCATGTATCATTTTTTAATTATTCTTATAAAATAAAACATTTATCAATATATTTTCAATTACCTATATTTTTAAAATTTTTAAATATTTTTATGTATAATTCATTTTGGGACTTTTTATATTAAAATTTTAAAGTAATTTATTTACCTTTAAGAAAAAATTTAATGATATTTTAAATTCAATGATTAAATGATTTTTAAAATTTTTCATTTTAAATTCTATTTACACTCCATGGTTTATCTTTTATCATGTTATATTATGATCACACACAATATATTGTTATGATATGATTTCATTTGGAAGATAAGAGTTTTGATATAATATGATTTTATTAGATCATGTAATTTGATTATTTTAGGTGATTAGGTTTTTAGTTTAAATTGATTTAATTCATGATTTTATGTTATACAATTTTTTATGGTTTTTGGAAATCATTTTATTTTCATTTGTTCTTTATAAAAGTGAATGAATTCCATTTGAATTTTTATGAAACACATTATTTTTCCATTGGATCATTATGATATGTTTTTGATTCATTAATTATGCCAATTTTATGTATTTATAATGATGGGAGATGTACTATACCACCCTCTACGTCATTGGTTTTGGTTAATGTCTCATAAGCTCAAAAGGGTACATCGAAGGATGCATACCATGAAAAAATGTATATGGGAGTACTTATACATAGTCAATGAGGTACAATGGATGAAAAATCCCAAGATAATGAGGTATAAGGTATGATTTATTCCCTTGCGAAACGTTACATGGTATGATTTTTCTTGGCCAAAGGGTACGTAAGAGAATTGTTCTCCAAGATAAATGCGTTCATAGAAGAATTTATCCCATGAAAAAGGGTACATGAGAGAATTATCCAAATCCCATGATGGTACAAGAATCTTATTTGTGAAAATTTTGTTATGATTATGGTTATTTTACTTTTCCATGTTGTTCATCAAATTATGATAAATTTTTGTGGTGTTTTTTATTTCCATGTAATTCCATGTTTTTATAATTTTATCTTATTTTTAACAAATTCACTGTTTTATGTCATGATCACATGTTTTTTGATAGTTGAGATATGTTTAATCCATTTAATAGCTTTTAATATTTATTAATGATGTTTTTTTGAGCTTATTTCATTCCAAAAAGTTTTATAAATATCATAGAAAGTATTTTTATCTTTAAATATGACATTTATGTCTTCCACAAGTTCTCTTGCACATTTACTATTTATTACTCAATAAAATATCATTCACATACAACAAATTTGATCTCACATCCTTATTATTCTTATAATACCCAAGTTATGAATATTATTAATTAATGTGATAGATCATGAAAAAGTTCTAGAGGAGTACAGTTATAGATATAATAGTTTCAATTGTAGTA
The DNA here is from genome assembly GCA_963277665.1 of Viscum album. NCBI lineage: Eukaryota > Viridiplantae > Streptophyta > Magnoliopsida > Santalales > Viscaceae > Viscum > Viscum album. Next base: position 1,874,671,143 of record OY728159.1, read on the forward strand.
AAATAAGATGTTTATGTTGTTATTAAACATTATGCTAAAACTATTATTCCACCTATTGTGAGACTGTTTGTAATATTTAATAATTAAATAATAGTATCAATGTATTAACTGTCTATTATTACCTTTTGTTAAATTGGTTACTATCCATATAATGGTTTAGTTATTTTAAGAGATTAGTTTTTTTCATTTTACATTAGTGTAGAAAATATTAGAAAAATATATATGAAAATGTCTAATAGATGAGATTCAGTATAGAATAATATCCAAAAAAATTGGAAAAAAATATTGACTTTAAGTTTCCTCCAGAAAATAATCTATTTATTGATACTACAAGTGGATTAATGTTCTGGTAAAGACATCCTTTGGGGTAATACCATGAAGATAGAATATTGTTTACTAATTTAATCATCACCAGTTGAAAGACAATGACTCCAAATTGCACACCTAGTTTAACACACCCAGTGGATATGTTTGGTTAATAACATTCTCTTTACAGGACATTAAAATTGAAATATTACTCTAAATAATATGGATATAATGTATAGAATAAAACTGTATAAATTATAAAATGTTAACATAATTGTGATTTTGGTTGAACTAAAAGAAATTTATGATGGCTCTAAAGAGAAACACATTTCAATGTTTATTTTTTCGTGATTCTATTAATGGTGTAAATTTTTATCATTCATGATCTACCCTTTAGGTTTTAGTTATTTTTGAAGAATGTGGAAATTAATTTATTAAGGGAAATTATAGACAATATAGTTATGTGAAACTAAGTGGGATGTAATTTGGATATAAAATCATTTGATCATTATCACCTAGATATCATGAGTTATGTTTACTAACATAACTCTCTCCAAAAATCTAAATGTTCCATAAAGGAATGAAATTTGTTTCAAAGAAGAGGGGGGATTTGAGTATGGTAAAGGAATAAAAATTCAACTTCATTCGTGTTAATAATATGGGAAGATCCTCCCAAGGGAATGTCTGAGATGAAAAAGTGTTTTAATTACAGAAGAACTTTCCATCAATCTCACAATTTTAAAGCTATGTGTTGAATTTTTTCCATGAAATAGTGATAAATAATTCCCAACTCCTTTAATGTATTTAGTTTTATAATAATGTAAAATGATTACCGAACCAAATATCTACTTAAAATAAAAATCACTAATATCCTCATAAATCGAGGAAATAAGGGAAATTTTATGTTATCCCAACCACTTAACGTAGGTTATAAAAAATATGGGTAAACATTATACTCACTCTCTAGACTATATTTTTCAATATCAAATTATATTATAGTTATTACATCCCAAGAAGGCCTGAGATGTTTCCTAATAGTATAAAATCATCATCCTAATGATTTTATATTATCATCTATTATTATTATATCCTGGTATGATGTTTATGGGAATATGATTCAATTAAATCATATTAATATATCTTCAAGGGGATTTAATTTGATTTTGGGCATTGAATAACTTATTTTACATGGATTCCACATTAATTGTGAGAATAAGGAAAAAAAATTCATATTTCAAGTAAACTTATGCTGATATATTATTGAAAGTATAACTATGATCCCTCCTAGAAAAAACATTCCATTATATAATTTATAATACATAATCATGAAGGTTGTTTATCTCCACTAGTTAGAAATAAACTCAGTATTTGAATATACATATTTGGAAGGAATATATGTGTTTCATATTCTCAACGAAATTAATAAGGTTGATACAATATTATAAACAAACTCTCTAGTGAAATAAATCACATGGATACCATTAACTATCATCATTATTAAGTGATAAATAAAATAATGAGAACACACATTACTTAATGTGGGATAATGCATTGACCCGATTTTTTGGATCCTTTAAAAATATACTATGTTCTATAGCATGTGTCACTTAATAGGTTAAACATAAAAGGCCAAAATATAATAATATATAATTTTTAATAAATCTATAATAAATACTAAGATTGTATACCATTAAATATTCTAAACATAAATAATTAATATGATTAAATTTTGAATAAGATTATTTTGAATAATAGTCATTTTATTATATTATGTATTTTATTTATAAAGAAATTTTTTACAAATAATAATAAAAATATTATAAAATAAAATTAATTTGTGAATTATTCACATATAAATATATACATATTTAACTATTTAGTTTTTCTCAGAAGGTTGATATTCGGTCTAAAAAGTAATTTTTTTAAAAAAGAATATAATTTTTATGGTTTTATCATTGTGTAAGATTAACCTAGAAAAGTAAAATATCTTTAATAAAATGTCTTATTTATGAATAATATTTTCTTATTTAAAATATTATTTGAACTTATAATTTTATGTCCATTATTTAATAAAACTAAATTAAAATGTTATATTAATTTAAAAACTTGTCCTTATTATCTTACTCTAATTTAATATATAAATTATAAAAATAGGATTGGGATGTCATTGAAAAAATTATCTTTTATAATTAATAAATTTATTTATTTAAAATATATATTTTTGTTAATTATATCTTATATATAAATTTAATGTTTACTTTTTTTTCTAGAAACTGTTTTTATAAATTTATGTTTGTTAATTTTAAAATTAAATTATCACACCTTTATAAATTTTATGCTTTACATATCAATTTAAAATTTTTATAAATAAGGTTATAATTAGGTAAGAATATACAATTTTATTTTCTTCACTAATTATAATTACTAAGGTGAAAAATTAATTAACAGAGTAAAAGATATTTTTAGTATATTCATAAATGTAAAAACACAAAATCCATTAATCACTCTTAATATTAAGTAAAATGAATGGATGATATGAGTTTCAGCATTATATTTTTCCACAACCATATTTTTCAACTTTTTATAAATCAAACCTTGAATGGTTTATGAAATTATTGAAAAATTATCATTATATTTAACGTGTATATTTTATTCTCTTATTAGAGGTTACCTCTTCCACCCTTTAAGGATGCACTTCAATATATATTTTATTTTTAATACTATAAAATATTACCCTCTTTGAAACATATCCCTCTAAATTTTTTCCATGGTCACTCAAATTTTTCCTAATACATTCAGTTTCTAGGGGACTTCAAAGGAATGATAAAGTATCAAATGTAAGATATAAATGTTTTTTCCATTATATGGTTTGAATAAATATTTATTATCACTTTTTTCAATGATCTTATTATATTTCATGATATTAAATCTTTTATTTAATGTCAGACATTTTCTATGGGGTTATTGTAACCAAATTCTATTCAATGGATCATATCCGTTCATAAAAGATATAATTTTAAATATTTCAATGATCTTACCCTTTAAAATATTTTATTTCATTATTTCTTTTATTCTATTCATAAATTAATTCATTTCATCAAGATATAATTATTTCATAATTTTTTTTCCAAACTAAAAGTTTATCATTGGTAAGAATAGAACCCATTCTTACAAATATACCTTTTTGTCCATGTACTTATTTTTTATACCATAACTGTTATCTACTATTTTGGGAAACATAATATTTATTAGTTTATCTTATTTTCATAATAATTTACCCCATCTCAAAATTAAAAGTTCATAGTATTTTAACATTTGGGGGTTTTAATAAGGTTATTTCAAAATATTCCTAATATTTTTCCATACATTCCAAAAAAATGTTTTATTATCCACTACACATTTTATATAGATAACATTTATGACTTTTTATTTGTTCTATTATTAATGATTGTTTTTATAATTAAATGATTTGATTGTATTTTAACTTCATTAATAGATATATTTAGTTTTATTTTCAAGTTTACATTATTAAATATCTATTTAAAATGGAGAAGTTTTCAAATTATTTTCACTTATATTTATTAAAATAATAATTTCATTTTAAAGTCTCCACTAATATATATTATTTTAAAATTATTAATTTTAAAATGTTTATTTAATTCAATTTTGTATACACTTTTTAGTATTTTGTAGGATGTTATACTTAGAAATATTTATATTAAATTTTTAAATGTATTTTATTTCCATTAAAGATTTGTTTTATGAATTTAATATTCATTTAAATATATAAAAGTTATTTTTTTAAAAAAAATTATTTTAAAATATATGTACACACCGAGGATGATCTTTTATAAAATTATTCTTTGAAACCCCTCTATGTGTTATTATAAATGATTCCATTTGGAATAATGTGTGTCTTGAAATCTTTTGATTTATTTATTTCTTTTAATGAAATTATTTGGAGTTTTCATGTTTCTTATTTAAAATTATTTAATAAATTACATTATTTCATAACATTTAAATATTTTAAGAAGTCCACTTTTTGTTGTATTATTTAGTAAAAATGAATTATTAACATTTTTTTTATGAAACACATTATGTTTTCATGTATTCATTAAAATATTTATATGATTGATTTTTTTATTAAACATGTTTTTAAAAATGACGATTGGTGGTGTCCAAAATATCTATCCCCTGATTTGGTTTAATGTTATGTCTCCTGATTTGGAAATGATAGATGAGAGGATTTATCCAAACCCAAATGGTACAGAGAAGGTTTTATCCCAAGATAATTATGTATACTAGAGGATTTCATCAAACTCAATGGTATACATGGGGGGTTTATCCAAATAGAAATTGTATATAGGGGGATTTATCTCTAGTGATAGGGCACCTAAGAGGATTTATCCCCAAGTTAAAGGGTTGTATAAGACTTTTTTTCCTAAGACCAAGGATTTATGTGAGTATTTTCCCCAACCCCCGAAGGTACGTGGATTTTTTATTTTTATATGATTCCAATTTTCATGGATAATCCTCATTTCAATAATTTTCATTAATAAATGATTTTTTTCTAGATGACTTTTATTTCTATGTAATTCCTCACATTCATTATTAATACTTATTTTTAAATTATTCTACACTTTTCTCTCGTTCTAACATATAATATGACTATTGAGATGTGTGTGATCCATTTAATATCTTTTATGCTTCCATAATAATGTTTTTAGGATTTTATATTACTCTAACAAGTTTTATGAATATAATATAAGTTATGTTACTCTTTTATTAGGACATTTATTTCATACTCATGTTCTACTCCATGTTTTTTCATTATTACTCTATGATAGGTTTTTACATTACTAAGTGTTTAAGGTAACCTGTTTATTATTGTTTCATTCCTAATTTTATGATTTTTATTATTTTATATGTTTTCTCAAGAAAAGTGTATATATGTTAATATTTATAGAGAAACATTTTCAAGTGCACTTAAATAAGATGTCTATATAGTAAATCGTTATGGAACTAAACCAATAATTCCTCAATTTATGAGACTATTTGGGAGATTCACTAATTAAATTTTATAATCATTGTGTATTTTAGGTATATTTAATGTGGGTAATTTTAGTTAGTATCTGATAAATTTTTTAATTATTTATATATTATAGTTTAGTTACTTTTTAATATTTGTTTAATGAACTTTAGAAAACCCCAACAAAATTGTCTGAGGGATGAGTGTCAATATCAGATGATATCTTAAAATATTGGTAAAGTATTGAGTAGATTATTTTACCTATAAATAATTTCATCTATATATACCACAAGTCGATGTAGGATTTAAAAGAGATGTACTAGGGGTAATAACTTAGAATACGACATGTTTAGTATTAATATTATCAGCACCTGGAGCACTACGAAAAGGCCTAAATTGACAACTAGATTAACACTCTAGTGGATATGGTTTGGTTAGTAAAATTATCTTTACAATGTATAAATAATGATATGTTATATTAATAAATTAGTAAATGATGTATGGGTGAACCTAGCCAAAATAACTCTATATAAAAACATGAGGGATTTAGGTTGACCTAAAAGATAATTTCTAGATTTTAAAGGGTATCAGGTCTCTACATTGAGTTTTTCATAATTCATATATAATGTAAATATTTTTCACAAATGATTAACACTTTTTGTTATAGAAATATCTGCGAAAATGAGAAGCCAAGTTAATAATTTTCATGATGGACAATACCTTAATTAAAAACCATGTAGGATAGAATCTAGTGTTAATAAATTTGTGGTTATTATCACCCAACTATTTCGAGTTATGACCAATGAATTGATTATTTTAAAAAATAAAAAATAACCAAATAAGAGAAGGATGGAGTTTAACAGAAGATAAAATGTTGATGATGATGAAGGAAAATAGATTCACCTTACTACATATCAAAATGTGGGATGAAACCCTAATGGTAAATCTATAGATGAATAATAATGTTTTTAATATTTGGATGTATTAGACATAAATTTACTGTTTTTGAGCCAAGATGAATAATAAGGCCATTGAAATAGAGTTGAATAATTTATCATTCCTAAAATTTTTATATTTCAGGAATTATGAAAAATGATATCCTAACCCAATAGCTAAGGAGGAAAATAAAAATCATCTACATCTTAACCCAAGGAATTGAGTTAACTAATTTTTATCCAAACTTCTAGAAATATTACATGAAAATTAAGGGTAAATGGTATACCACTCTCTTCTAAAGATTTCAAGATATCTGATTAGAATCTTGTTAAACCACACCAAGGACGCTAAGGATGTTTTATAAGAGCATAAAATCAAAACCCTAATGTTTTAATATTATCTTCAATTACTATTATATATATATGATATTTATTGGAATATTATTCATGTGAATCAAAGTAATTCATCCTTTAGGGAAATTTAAATGGATTTTGGGCATTAAATATATCTCTTTAAATATATTACACATAAACTGCAAGAATATAAAACCCACAATTCATATTTCAAATTAAATTATCCTCTTATATAATTATATTGATGAAAATCATCCCTATTCGAAAATTGGTTATATCGTTGGTGTTTTACAACATAATTATAATGAATTTTTAGCTCAAATGGTTAACAATAAACACAATATTTTTTATCCATTAGAGGAGGGAATAAGTTTATTTCATAATCATACACAAATTATTAAAGTTGAATTCACATTAATAATTAACTCTCATGTCATATAAATCTTATGTACACCTTAATCTATCAATTTTAGCATATGAAAATTAAAATTACAATGTCATAATTTATTTAAAGGGGAAAAATGAAATAATCTTAAATTTTATATACTGTAAAATACATAATATGTTTTATAAAATATTACACAAACTACACCAAATGTTGGAAAATCAAAACATAAGTAGTGAAAATTATTAATAAATCTATAATAATGATTGACATTCATAATAATAAAAAAAATATATGGTACCTAATTAACAATAGTTAATATTGAATAAGGATATTTACAATAAAATATAATTATTTGTATTTTTAATTTTATTTTAAAATATAAATTTAAATATATAATATAAAATTATTTTTATGTCCTCACATAAAATCAGTTTTATTAATAAATTTTTATTTTTTATGTAATGGCTTATTTTCAGTTGAAAATATGGGTTTTAATAAAATTATACTTTTTTGGAATTTACCATCATGTAAGCTTATCATTAAAAATTACAAAAACGATTATGTAATAAAATCTGTATTAATGAAATAAAATTAATATACATAAAATATTCATTGAACATATAATTCTAGGTGCAATATAAAATAAAACTAAATTAAAATTTTACCATAAATTTTAAAAAATATCTTTAGTATTTTCATATAATTAATTATTTAGATAGTGAATTTCAGTTTTTCCATTCCTTTAAAACCACCTAAAATTTATTTTTGATAAAATAAATCTATTAATTACCATAGAATTATTATTTAATATCATTGTATCTTATATGTATTTAATGCTTCAGAACATCATTTTCCTAAAAACTGTTTGAATGTGATTAAATGTGTTTATATTGAAAACACATTTCAAGAAATCATAAATAGTATGGGTTAAAATGATTCTCAAATTTGAAATAATAAGGATCTAATTATTTAAATGTGTCCAATAATAGTTTTTATAATTACTTTTAATTACTATGTATAACAATTTGTTATCAAGGAAAATATTAATCTGGGTAAATGGGTAAAGGTCAAAATTGAAGAATTAAATCACTCTTAACTTTTATCAAAATAAATTTATTAAAGTATTTTTGACGTTATATGTTCCCACAACACCAATTTTTCTACTTTTGAGCCATGTACCCCTTAATAGTTTCATGAAATTATTTATAACTAATGATTAATTCCAAAAGTACCCTTTTTCTCCTCTAATAAAAGGGTGCCAGTTATTCCATTCAATGTTTCCATTCAACTTCAATTTCACCATTAATAATTCTCTATTTCAATATACCTTATACACTATCCCATGAAAATAATTTCATTTTGACTCAATTTTTCCCAAATCTATTCCATTTTATGAGGAATCCCAAAGAAATATCATTCCTCCAACATAAGTATTTTCTCAGTCTAAGTTTCTTCTTATTAATCATACTCTTAAAAATATAAAAATATAAAAATATAATATTAATATATTGTGCTTCATAATATTATTTTACTGATATTTATTTATATTAGTGATACAACCATTATTTATTGATATGAAACATCTTACAAAACAAGGGAATGTCAATTGTGCATGTTCTTGGACTATTGCCTCTATGAAGAATATTTTTCTATTTTTATTTTACTTTTTCTTTCCTTATCCCCATATCATAAAATATATTTTACCATAATAAAAAGATAAAACTAATATCATTTTGATCATTTTATAATTGTATTATTTCAAAATAAACTCTTCTTTAACCATACTCACCAATTGAGTAAAAGTGAGTTCATGTTTGGGTTGACTTACCCAATAATGGGAGAAATGCTTTAAAATTGATTATGGATTACTGTGGAAAATGAAAAAAATAATAATATATTAATAAAATAAGGATTATTATATTTATCTATAACTATTATTTTATTTATTTAACTTATTAATAATGTAACTATTTTATTCTCTAATATTACCAAAATAAGGCAATACCGATTCAATTTTCAGAAAAACACAAGGTTTCACTATAAAAAAATAAATATAATAAGAAAATAATTTCTCTATATTAAATTAAATATATAAGGATAAGCTTCCAAGGAATGTATCTAATATGCTTAATTTGGTTATTTTGGATGTTAAGGTAGGTAAGGTAGGTCAACACCTCTCTCAATGAGAGAATAAAGAAACCATTGGCATAGGGAAAATAAAACATCTATAAATACATGGTTAAATATGATTTGATATATCCTCATTCAAATAGTATGAACCTACCAATCATCCAAAAAAATTTATAGTTAATTAAAATCAACATAGACAACTACCACATTCACCTCCATGATGTATTGAAATAGTCTTCCCCATTTTAGTCCACCTTGACCATAACCAAGTCATATCGACCTGTGTCTCATCATTTCACACGTAGAATCTACCTCAGATTATCAAATATCACCATTATCACGTAAGGACTTTTTCAATAGCATATCATATGTCTTTTTTTACATAGGTGATCACCTTGGTTGAAATACCCACTAAAAAAACCACCATGACTGTTTTTTGTTACTATTTATTTCCCACAAGGATTTTGTTGTCCCAACACACCCTCCAGAATGGGAATTTCACTAACCATGTTTTACAATTCTTCCAACCATATCCAATTCTAAGGAAGCCCATAAATATATCCCATGTAAATTTATTATGTACTCCTCCATTACATCCTCCATGACATGGTGGACCTTAGGGTAAATATAACCCCTCACATTAATCGTGAGACCACCATATTTTATAAAAATGCATCCTCCAAATATTTAAAATGTTATGGGATAGAAAATCTTGTCCATTACAACATATTCTTCTAAAATAATTCCATCATTTAGAATCCAAAATAAAACCCATGTAGGAAAATTGAATGTTCCCACAACTAAACACTTGAATGATCTCTCTCGAATGGATTGCAAACACCTATAACACCCTCATTAAGAGGTGAGCCGCAAATCAACTATTAATATCGACACTATAAAGACTTTTAAACCAAGGGAGATACCTCTTAAATTATATCACATCCACCATCGATAAAATTAAAATATGAAACACACTCCTCACTCAGGAACTAAATTACACTACTGCTTTTATTTTTATCATGTTTTGAGATATCTACATATTAACAAAAAATATTCCTCAACATTTTTTAAAAAATACATTTGATTTGAAAGGATACATTTTCAACACATTTATGAAAATATTTATAGATAAATTTTCAAAATCATTAAAAAAAATTAGACATATATTCTAAGGTTTCATTAGAAGGAGTGTAACCAAAAAAACATTCCACCTCTACTAAATCTCTAAAAAATAATTTTCTACATGATGAATCATGTGATAGTCTACTAGTGGTGTCAAAAAACATTACACCTAATACAAAACATCTCTCCTGTAATTCTGTCCAAGGTAACATAACTCAATAATTTCATCCAGAATGCCATAAACGTCATATTCATTTTCTATATGATGTGATCCTCTTAAACAAACTCCACTATTCATTGTTCTTTTTATTCCCCATATGCACGTGTATGAAATTGAAAACCATTCACCACTTATACATTATAAGATTTAATAATTTTGGATAGTGGGTTACCCAATATACACAGTCTCTAATCAATTTTATCTGAATGTTTAGACACCTAATAAATTTTTAGAACAATTATGAATATAATAAATAGTAACCTGAGTTGATATTAAACCATCAATAATTTAATTTAGCAGTTTTTGAAACCATTGTGAAATTTTTTTATGTGTTCTTCAAGAGTAGCTGCGGTAATTTGTGGAAGTTGTTTCCTGATATGATTATCATATAACCTACAAATAAAATATGTTTACATACTGTTAAAGAAATTATATAATTAGTGATAGGATTACTCACAATACAAATGTTGTCATTTCTTCACAGTTGAGCAGAACATATGTATGAGCTCTGTGATGTTCATCATTTGAAAGCCATCTTTCTTGAACTCCACCGAAGCCAAGATTTGGCTGATTAGAAACTGATAATTGATTTTCCATTTCATCATAAAAATTTCCCTAATTCCATCCCACGTGGTTTTTTAGGGATATTCACTTTAAAAATATTGAGATCAGAAAAATCAATTTCAACTTGCAAATAAGTTTCAACAATTGAGCCATCAAAAGATGCTTTGTTACATACTTTTTTCTTCAATATTTGCAGGCATCTATCTAATGGGAATATCCATTGAAACTGTTCTGGACCTCCACATTTAGATTCATGTGGAAAATGTAATATCATATGTTCAATTGAGTCAAAGAAAGTAGGCAGAATGATTTTTTTAAGATTACATATAGTTACAACAACATCTTCTTCTAGTTTTCTTTTCACGTCGTAGTATGTTGTCGCTATACAAATGTCTCAAAAAAATTTGATATGTCTGTTATCTAATCCCAAATAATAGAATTCCACAATCCTCTAAATCCAATCGGTATAAGTTATTCCATTATTACATGACAATCATGACATTTTAATCTTGTTATATGACCATTCTTGACACATCAGCCCAAATTGGAAGCATATCCATCTGAAAGTCTCAAATCTGCAATCCACATGAAAAATAATAAGAGACTCCTATTGGACAGTGTATAAGATGCTTTTGACTTCCTTAACCATTGTGATCTGATATTTTCAAATTGTTGATGTTCTAGTTGCCTGCAAATTTGGGCAACATCTAATCATTATTTTAATGTATCTTTGGTCTCACCTGGTGTATCCAAAATAGTATGAAATAAATTATCAAAAGAGTTCTTCTCAATATTCCTGACATCCAACATGTGGCGGACCGACCAATCAGACCAATATGGTAGATCCCAAAAATTGATTTGTTTTATCCAATTATATTCTTTACCAAAGCCATGAATTTTCTGTTGGGTTAGTGTTGGACCAAATGTGACGGGAGGTAATAAAAATACAATTGATTTTAACTCGTTACCTGAGATCATTTTTTGATGTTAATCCCTTTAAATTGTTCCTTTTCTGAAATGAGATTTGTTTCTTAGAAAGGCATGATCGTTTGTAAGAAATCTGTGATGACAGTAAAAATAGGAAGGTTTTTTCCATTGACGATCACAAAATCGTTTTTGTCTTTCATAAAGTAAGGACATGATTTCAGACCATGTGTACTCTAGCTAGATAACATGCCATATGCCAGAAAGTCACTAATCGTCCACATCAATGTAGCTTTCAATATGAAATATTGTTTCACAGCAACATCATATGTACTAACACCATTACTCCACAATGCATTTAACTCATCAATCAATGGTTTCAAATAAACATCAATATTCTTTTTCAAATGTCCTGAGATTAATAAGGTCAATAATATATTGGGATCCTGCATTAACATCCATGGTGGTAGATTGTACGAAGTTATAAAGATATTCCAACATGAATACTGACTACCATAAGAACCATACGGACAGAAACCATCTAAAGAAAGACCCAATCACACATTTCAGGCTTCTAAAGAAATAGATGAATGAAAAAGATCAAAATGTTTCCATGAGTCACTATTAGATGGATAATTCATATTTTACCTATTGAAATATTGGTTTTGTGACATGACATCATTGAAATTTTGTTATGAGACCTAAATAAATGTTGCATCCTGGTTGTAAGGGGGAAATATCTCAACTGTTTTACAGGAATAGATCTAGACATCCCTAGTTAAGCTTCTTTATATCTTGATTTTCCACATTTGGGACAACTATCCAACAACTCATTTTCACCAGAATATAAGATGAAATAATTTTTACATGCATGAATATTCCGATAACTAATGCCTAGATTATGAACCAACCTCTTTCTCTCATAGTAATTTGCAGGCAACACACTTCCTTCAGGTAACCGTGTTTTAACCAAAGAAAATATCTGATCAAAATAGTTGTTTTACCTTGCATTATTTGATTTAAAAACCTTAAATTTTGCAACCGCTTATAATTTTATTATATTGCAACTAGAATATAATGCATCCTCAATAGACCTCAGCTACTCAGAAATTCGGATGGTTCCTGTAGGATCGAAATAATGATGTAGGTGCTCAATATACAAGAGGGGGTGAATTGTATACTTTAAAAATTCCATTGGATCCTTTAAAGTATAGTTACGAATAACTATGTTTTCCTTAAGCAAAGGAAAGGGCTATGTTTAACAAAGTTAAACTACGAAAATTCACAACACCACTAACACCGGATGCAAACTTGGAAAGAGATTTCGAAAGTAGGTTCCAAGAAATATGGTTCCGGAAATTAAAACATAACAAAAGATTACAATATGAGATTCTACCTTAAAGCGTATAGAATCTACATGAAATGGAGTACAAGTAAGGAAGTATAAGAAAGTTATAATTTCCTTATAATACAATATGCAGCAGAATATAAACAAGTAGTATAACTACAAGTAACAAGATATAAGTCATTTAACCCAAAGAGAAGGGTATCCAACAACCTTGGATAAAGGTCCATTGATTTATACTTTCAAGAAAGTCTGTCTTACCCACACAAGGGTAAGCCCTCGATACGAAGATCGGAGTCTCTGTCTTGCTATCCCCGCAAGCCCTCAACTTCAAGGTAGTTGGCAACCTCTGTCTTCCTCAGCAAGGAAGCCCTAAAACTTCACGGTAGTTGGCACTTCTGTCTTCCTATCCCCAGAAGTCCTCGAATGTAATCTCCAACATTCGGAGTCGCACAAAGCTTTGAGAGTTAATAAGATCCTCTCTCTCTAGAAATTACTTCAACAGCATGTATGCACAATAACCAAGTTGTTCATCCATCATTATCGAGTTCTTTCAAATGAGCTCCTATTTATAGGTAATGTCAGCCTCCTTCCCAACGGTCATATTTTCCTTAAAAATCGGAGGGACTTGTACACGTGTCACTTAGACAACGGTTAGTTTATAACAGAATGGACGACATCGTTTTATAACAAAATAAGTGTAATAGAAAGTACGACATCATTTTAAATTCTAACTGAAAAGTACGGAATGAAAACTTCGGAGTGAATGTTCAGAGTCTGAATAAATTCAGAGTGTATAAAACAAAGATGATCAGATTTTGTTTAATAGATGAATTCGGAATGAGAATTCAGAATGGGAATTTGTCATCAGAATTCGTAATGAGATTTATTTATCAGAATTCATAATGAGATTTCTTCATCAGAATTCATAATGAGAATTCCTCATCAGAATTCGTAGTGAGAATTCCTCATTAGAATTCGTTATCAAACTTCATAAGAATTCGTATCCTGAATCTAGAATAGAACTTAGTTAGAGTTCATATCCAGAATTCGGAATGATACTTTATTAAAGTTCTCATCTGGAATTTAGAGTGAAAGTTCCTTACAGTTCTTATCCAGAATTCGGATCCTCAAACAGAATACATTATATCAACGTTTTAAACAAATATGAGAAAAACAGAAATGAAACCGAATTTTATATTTAGGAAAAATATGGATGAAAATAGGATAAGGATAAATTTTCTTATAAAAGAAATTTTCCTTAAAAAATCATTTATCCTTAAGAAAGCATTTTTCCTTAAGAAAGCATTTTTCCTTAAGAAAGCATTTTTCTATAAGAAAGGTGTTTGTGATTTTCAAAACAAGAAGGAATGAAAAAGTCATAAGGAAAACCTTATTGACTCAACAATCTCCCCCTTTTTGGAAAGCACAAACATCCTTACGAAAAAGAAATTCTAAGAAGAACGAAAAACATTAAGGCTTATCTCCCTTTTATTTGAGGATATTGATGAATACGACTAACTTCCCCTTAGACTTTGAAACTCTAAGGATCGTATTCTAGATTTCCGGAGTGGCATTTCATTATGAATAAGAAAGTCTTCTTAAATGAAAAACTCCCCCTTAAACAAACTCTTATTAGAGTTCTTTTTCCTTATGGATCTTTTCCTTCTCCCCTTTAGATAAAATCTCACTGGAGTTCTTTTTTTTCTTAAGAATCTTTTCCTTCTCCCCCTTTTTGATTTTCAAAAAGAAATCGAGGGAATGGAAAAAAAATCAAAGTACCTGTAAAATTAGTAATAACAACAAAAGAAACGAGAAGCACATTTTTCATTAGATTTGAAATGTCAGTAACAAAGAAAACTAGATACAACAAAAAGATCGGATTTGGTTACTTCAGATCTTTTTCTTTCAAAATGATCCCCTTAAGAATAGTCTTGATCTTCTTCAGGTCTTTATGATCTTCTTCAGCTTGCTTCTCTAAGACAACTATTCTTGAAGACTGAGCTTCAATCTTTTCTTCCTGGGACTTCATCTTCTGTTCAAACTCAATCTGATGATCCCATTCAAACTTTCAGTTTTGTGAAATGGAATTGAGCTTCCCATTCAGATCTCTGACTTCTTGGATCTGGAAGTTCTTTTCATCTGTCAGCTTCTCTTCAAAGGATGAAGTTAACTCATTTATCTTCATATCCTCAGTCTCAAAGGCATCTTTAACATTGTCTTGAAATTCGTCAAATAACCTCATCTCTTCAACAGTCTTCTTCGACCAGTTTTTCGTCCTCTTGCAAGATCTTCTATGAGATTCGTAGCCAACAAAAAACGTTTTGAACTGAGCCTCAATCTCAACGCACTTGTCCATAACCATAGATACAGAGTCTGTTTTCTGATTTAATGCATGTTGGAGCATCTGGCATCTTGAGTCAATACTTGAGAAGGTTGGAATGGTTCCCACCAACTTCTTTAAGGACTGAACAAAAAAATCATGCCCCAATGAGGATGACTCCGAATCTGAAACTTTACTTGGAGAATTTTCTTCCTCAATAAGCTCCAATATCCTTTTAGAATAATCTCCAATTTCTCTTTTCTTACTAGCCACTGATTTCAGAGTCTCTATAAGGAGTTGCTTTCCCATGTCTTTTTTCGGAATCGATTCTTGATCAGGGGTTTTCTGCTCGCCAGTAGACACTTGAACAATATCATCAAAAAAAATTTGAACAAAATCTTTCTCATTCTTATCATTCTCTGGAGTTACTAAATTAGAGTATCCAGCCTCTGAAGTTCGGAGTGATAGGTGTTCCAAAGGTGACCCCTTATAATCATCCACTTCTTTCAATAAGTCTCTTGTTTCACCACTTCCTTCAGCAACTACTTCTTCCTCTCCCACTTGTTGAATCTGGTCAAGTTGCTCAATATGTTCAGTTGTAATCTCTTCCGAAAAATCAAGGTTTCTTCCTGGAGTCTCAGGTAGAGATTCAAAGGAGAATGATCTCGGAACTTGAATGCTTCCGGATACCATCTCATTAAACTTAAACAATGCTTGGACTGCCTCGGCTTCTGACATCTTCTTCTTGAGCTTCTTTTCCTTTACTTGTTTTTCAAGCTCATCAGCAGTTCTCTCCTTCAATGTCATGGCCTCAACAGGGTCCAATCCGAACTGCGGATCCCCTTCTTTTCTTTTTTCTTTATCTTCTCTCCACTTCGCAACAACTTCATTAGGATAGGCTTTCTTCTTCTTTGGTTTGGGAGGTGCGGTTTGAGCTTCCTTATATTTTGGATCCTAAACTTCAGCTGCAACTTCTTTCAACTTTCTTTTCTTTACTGGCTTAGATGATTTCGGTTCAGCAGCTTTCGGAGCCGCTTCTTCTTGATTAGGTAGATCGAAGAACTCCCCAGTCTCCTTGTTAAAATCCACATCCATCCTCTTAAGGGTATCATCACTTACCAAAATTTTTTTTCGAACCCTTGGCTTAGATCTGCAAGCTTCCTTGAAGGACTCCAGGCACCGAACTATCAACCATGATAAAATTGCTGGGTACATTACGATCTGGGCTCTGAGATTTCCTTTCTTAAGATTCTCAATGGTTATAAGAACGTGCCTCATGAAGTTAAACTTCCTTAGATTTATCAGGAAATCTAAGATATAGATCTCACTCTCCTTCAATCTTTCTTTATCACCTTTCCTCGGTACGATAAGACCTTGCACCCACAACTCTAGAATCTAGAAATTTGTAGGCAAACTAGAAATCTTCAGAGCTTTTTCATCTGAGAGTCCAAGAGTTTTCAAGGATTTTTCTTTGTCGTAGCTACCCTTAGAATCCGGAAAAACGTGTGATATAAACTCGGATTCTCCTTCATAGGACAACCCTACCAAGCTTGCAGCCTTAGTATAAGAAAGCTTGTATGTCTTAGCATAAGACTTAAATGAAAATTTCTCCCTATTATCTTCCTAAAAGAAGGAAACTGTTTCATAGAACTCAACAAGTAACTCCAAATAAACATCGTCTTGATGCCCCGGTTTGGATACAACAATATCTTCCCAGCCATTCAACTTAATGTTCTTTGAAATAAGAGAATCATAGTTGTTGAAGAAATCCGAATGGACTAACCATTATCTGTAAACTAACCATTGTGAAATAGGCTTAGAGGATGACATTTCTTGAGAGGCTAACTCCACAGACATTCGGATCTGATGACCTCTGAGAAGTTCGGAATGGAGAAATCTGATGTTCGGAACGGCCTTAAATCAGAGAGGCAGAACTTCAGGACGCGAGAGCTTGAAATCGATGTGGGACAAGTTTTTGGGTCCCCTTAATATAGGCATTGAGATGACAGTTCAACTTCCACGGTTGATCGAACGGTTGTGATAAGCTGAGATCAGATCTGAGGGTTGAAAACGAATTCTTAAGAAAAATAAATCTGATCTTTTTGAGGTTTTTATTAAAACAACGAATTAAAAAAACTATAATCTGAAAACAATATATAAGAAAATGCCAGAAAGTAAAATATGACTATGAAAACTTGGGTAAGGAAATCATACCTTTCAGATTGGTTTAAGAGGATTATTCGTAATGGGTAATATGAACAAGACTACGAAAAAAAAACATTATTATGAAAAGACAATGTTCGCAAAGCAATACTATGGAAAACAAACTCAGTACGGAAAACAAACTCAGCATAAAAAACAAACTCAGTACGAAAAACAAACTCAGTACAAAAAACAAACTCAGTACGAAAAACAAAATCCGTACGAAAAACAAACTCAGTATGAAAAAAAACTCAGTACGAAATTTTCCATTCCAGATGTTTTCAATACGAACACTTTCATTCCAGAAGTATTTTGTACAAAAATTTACATTCTGGAAAATTGTAGTTCCGGAAATTCAATTCCGGAAATATTCGTTCCGAAAAGTTTGAAGACAAATTTTGAAAAACATTTCTATTATATCAAGCAAATGTACTCCCCCTATGAAAAGGAACTTATTGTTGTAAGGATACTTTTTCAACAGAAAGTTAATTAAGAAGGATTACCTTATGGTTATCATTCCTAACTTCTGTTTAATATATTCAAATCTATCAGAAGGCAAAGATTTTGTGAAAATATCAGCATGTTGATCTTGCGTTCCGATAAACTGAAGAATAATATCTCCTTTGATTGTGTGATCCCTAAGAAATTTATGCCTAATATCTATGTGTTTTTCACGATAGTGATGTGTAGGATTCTTACTGAGGGCAATGGCACTTGTGTTATCACACAAAATTAGAGTTTTAGTAAAACTCAAGCCATAGTCTGTGAGTGTGTGTTGCATCCACAACACTTGATCACAACAACTTCCAACTGCTACATATTCAACTTCAGTAGTGGAAAGTGCTACAGAATGTTGCTTCTTGCAGGACCAAGAAACTAGTGAATCTCCTAAAAAATGACATGTTCCATATGTACTCTTTCTATCCATTCTACATCCACCAAAGTCAGCATCATAAAAGGTTTTAAGAAAAAAAATCATTTCCAGAATTATAAAATAATCCTAGATCCATGGTTCCCTTAAGGTATCGAAAAATTCATTTTACTGCCTTTAAGTGAGATTCCTTAGGATTGGATTGATATCTTGCACATAAGCATACTGAAAACATTATGTCTGGTCGACTAGCTGTTAAGTATAGTAAACTTCCTATCATACCTCTAAAAGATGTTTGATCTACTGGTTTCCCTGCTTCATCAAGATCTAAATAGTTTGAGGTACCAATGGGAGTACTTATACTTTTAGTGTTGTCATAAACATACTTTTTAAGAATATCTTTAATATACTTATGTTGAGATATGTAGGTTCCTTCTGGTTTTTGAGAAATTTGAAATCCAAGGAAAAATGTTAACTCACCCATCATACTCATTTCAAACTCAGATTTCATTAGACTATCAAAAGAGTCAGTCAAAGTTTGCTGAGTTGAAACAAATATAATGTCATCAACATAAATTTGAACAATCAAAATATTTTTCTTATCTTTCTTTATAAAAAGGGTTGGATATGCATTTCCCTTAACATAGTTATTTTGAAGCAAAAAACCAGTGAGTCTATCATACCATGCTCGTGGGGATTGTTTAAGACCATACAAAGCTTTGGTATGTTTAAAAACATGATCCGGATGTTTTATATCTTCAATGACAGGAGGTTGATCAACAAAAACTTCCTCTTGAACATAACCGTTAAGAAAAGCACATTTCACATCCATTTGAAAAAGTTTGAAATTAAAGGATGCTGCAAAATCAAGTAGAATACGGATAGATTCAAGTCTAGCTACTGGAGCATAGGTTTCTTCATAGTATATTCCCTCTTGCTGATTATATCCTTTAGCAACAAGTCTAGCTTTATTCCTAACAATGACTCCATTTTCATCACATTTATTTCTGCAGACCCATTTTTCTCCAATAACAGATGTTTCCTTAGGTATTTCAACTAAGGTCCAGACTTTATTCATTTCGAATTCATTTAGTTCATCTTGCATTGCTTTGATCCAGTCATCATCACCTAGAGCTTCATCAGTGCTTTTAGGTTCTAATTGGGAAATAAATGATAGATGTTCTACTTCATTTCTTAAGGAACTTCTAGTCCTTAAAGGTTGATTTACATCACCAATGATACTATCACTGAGATGATTCTTAAGAAACACCTGATTTGGGTTTTGTAAAGCCTGTTCATCAACATAGGATAGAAAGTCTTCTGGGGTAAAAGTTTCAGAAGTATCTTCTAAAACATTATTCTTATCAGAAGATTCTTCTATCAAAGGATGAAAATCAGTTTTTTAAAACACATCTGAAGATGTAGGCTAGGATGGATTGAAAACAAAAGGATCAGACTCATCAAATTTTACATGTACTGTTTCTTCAACAGTGCACGTATTTTTATTAAAAACTCTATAAGCCTTAGAGGTTGTGGAATATCCTAAGAAAATCCCTTCATCAGATGTTGGTGCGAATTTAGGTAAGTTATCTTTAGTATTCAAAATGAATACTTTGAAACCAAAAACCATGAAGTAGGATAGTCTTTGTTTTCTATCATTCCATAACTCATAAGGAGTTTTATTAAGAAAAGGTCTAATCAAAACTCGATTTATAGTATAGCAAGCAGTACTTACAGCTTCATCCCAGAAATGTCTAGCTATAGAATATTCACTCAACATGGTTCTAGTTATTTCTTGATGAATTCTATTTCTTCTTTCAACTACACCATTCTGTTGAGGAGTTCTAGTTGCTGAAAAATTGTGAGTAATACATTTCTTACTACAAAAAGTTTCGAAATCAGAATTTTGAATTCCTCCTCCAGGATCACTATGAATAGTTTTCACTGGAAGGTTTTTCTCATTTTTAACATGAGCTCTAAAACTTTTGAAATATGAAAACGCTTAAGATTTCTTTGCTAGAATATAGACCCTAGTAAATCTAGTGTAATCATCAAATAGAACAAACACATAGTATTTGCCTCCAATACTTCCAGTTTGTGTTGGACCAAAAAGATCCATGTGAACTAACTGTAATGCATCGGTTTTTGAGACTTCACCGATTGATTTAAATCTAGATTTATGTTGCTTTCCGTATTGACAAGGATTACAAACTTTAGAAGAATCAAATCTAAGCTCCGGTAGATCCTTACCTAGTTTTTTTTAGAGAGTTTACATTGGTTTCTAAGGTTACAGTGTCCTAGTATTCTATGCAATAACCAGGAATGATCTTCCATTTCACTTAGGCAAGGTAAATCTTGACTTCTAAGATCTTCTAAGTTTAAGGTGTAAACATTCTCTTGCCTTTTGGCTGAAAGAATAAATTCTTCCTTGGAATTGTGAACTAAGCACTTATCATTCCTAAAATTCACAAGGTAACCTTCATCACATAACTTGCTTATGCTAATGAGGTTGTGCTGAAGATCCTTGAAAAAAAGAACATTTTAAATCAAGGATTTATCAAGAAGAACAATATTACCAATACCAAGAATCTCTCCCTTAGCATTATCTCCGAAAGTTACCTTTCCTCCTTTCATTTTGATAATCTTTTCAAAATATCTTTTGTTACCAGTCATGTGCCGGGAACATCCACTATCCATGTACCATGTATTGTTGCTGGTACTCTCTTTATTTTCCTGAAATCAAGAAGAAAAATAGACTTTCGGAATCCAAACTTGTTTGGATCTGATATTTCCAGACAATAAAATTTTAGGAACCCACATCTTCGTAGAGAAGTAAGCTTTGTGAAATCCTAAAGATTGGGTTTTGTTTATGGAACAATTCTTTGCCCAGTGACCACCACATTGACACTTGGTACAAAATGGGGTACTTTGAGGAACAAAATAATTGTTACTGAAAATTGGTTTTGCATGGGTATAACCAAATCCGGATTTATTTCTTAATGGTCGTATTTGGGAATACATTTTATCAAAATTTTCCTTACCATGGGTAAAGTTTGATAAACACTTCTTTAGGGAAAAAATTTTGGACTTCAGTTTTACAACCAAGTTTTTATCCTCAAAATCATTAGTTTTAGAACTAGAGCTAGGATCAAAAACATTTTTATTAGAAATTACTTTTTCTAATTCTTTAGAAAGTTTGTTCTTCTTAGAACTTACTTCCTCAAGATTCTTTGAAATACTTTCAAAATCAGTATTTTTCTTATCAATATTTTTATAAAGATCTCATATCTCTTTTGTAAGAATATAATTCCTAGAGTTTGCCTTATCAAGTTTTTTATTGAGTTTGGAATTCTCAATTTCAAGAAGTTTAGAAAACGTAGAGACTTCTTCATAAGTAGGTAAAGTATTTTCCTTATCAGAAGATGATTCTTCATCAGAAGAGTTATAATACTTACTATCATTGGAATTTAAAGAAACATTGGTCAATGTTTCATCATTTCGTACCTTAGCCATGAAACAATGATTATCAATAGGTAATCCGGCTATAAGACCAAGATTCTTCTATCCTGAAGATTCATACTCAGAAGACTCATCTGAAGAGTCACCACCACTAGCACTCCAGGTATCATTGGATTTCAAAACATTCTTAGCTTTAGCTTTATAATACTTCTTTCTGTTCCTGTCTGAATGTATTTCTTTTCTTTCTTTCTTTTTGAGCTTAGGGCAATCTGGTCTAATATGTCCAGCTCTTTTGCCTTCATAACAAGTAACTTCTCCATATTTCTTATCTTTCCTTTCCTTTTTCTTATACTTGGATTGGAAATTTCTCTAGCCAGCTATCTTGTTCATCCTTCGAGTAAGATTTGCTAATTCATTTTTAGAGATTTCACTCTCACTAGAATCTGACTGAAATACCATCTTCTTAGACTTAGATCTGGTTACTCTCTCAGGAGTCTTATCTTTCATATGATTTGATGTTGTTATGAATGCAACAATACCATTTCCATTTTTCTTCTTGATGTTGTCAGCATCTCTCTTCATTCTGGTTTCATGTTGGAGAAGAGTTCCAAAAAGCTCATCAAGAGAAATCTGAGTCACTTTCCTATTATCATCTATAGCTGTTCTTTTGGATTCCCACTCATTGGGTATAATATCAATTATTTTATCCACAAGAGCTTCATCATCTAAACCTTTTTCTCCCATAGATTGTAGGTTGTTGACTATAGTCATGAATCTCTGTTGCACTTTACAGATTGGTTCACCATTAGGAAAATTGAAGCCATGATATTCAGCTCTAATCATAGCTCTCCTCGTCTCAATCACTTTAGAAGTTCCAAAGTGTGTAACCTCTAACTTCTTCCAAATACAGTTAGCTATTTCACAAGAAGAAATTTGGCTATATATATTTCTAGTCATTGAACATATTAGAGTATTGCATACCTTATAATTGAGTTGATATTCTTGCTTTTCCTGGTTAGTGAAAGTTCTAACTTCCTTTTCATGAATTTTATAATCCCCAGTAAGCATAACAAAATTGTCTACTCCAGTATTGATAACAAAATTCTTCATCTGATCTCTCCAGTACTCATAGTCATTGCCATAAAATATAGGTGGTCTTGTAGGATTTAGATTATCAATCGAACCAACATTAATTCCTGCCATACTAGAACAACTTTTGGCACACAAATTTGTTAGTAGCAATATTTTGTAATCACAATGTTCGGATTGGAAATTTTCGGAATGGGAAAGTTTAGAATGATAAAGTGAGAAAGAAAAACTTATTCGTGAGTATAATTATTTCAAAGACCTCCTATAATACCAATTGTAGGATCGAAATAATGATGTAGATGCTCAATATACAAGAGGGGGGGGGGTGAATTGTATACTTTAAAAATTCCTTTGTAAAATTTAATGTATAGTTACGAATAACTATGTTTTCCTTAAGCAAAGGAAAGGGCTATGTTTAACAAAGTTAAACTAAGCAAATTCACAACACCTCTAACACCGGATGCAAACTTGGAAAGTGATTCCGAAAGTAGGTTCCAGAAATATGGTTCTGGAAATTAAAACATAACAATAGATTACAATATGAGATTCTACCTTAATGCGTATAGAATCTAAATGAAACAAAGTACAAGTAAGGAAGTATAAGAAATTTATGCCTTTCTTATAATACAATATGCAGCAGAATATAAACAATTAGTAGAACTACAAGTAACAAGATATAAGTCTTTTAACCCAAAGAGAAGGGTATCCAACAACCTTGGATAGAGGTCACTTGATTTATACTTTCATGCAAGTCTGTCTTACCCACACCGGGGTAAGCCCTCGATACAAAGATTGGAGTCTCTGTCTTGCTATCCCCGTAAACCCTCAACTTCAAGGTAGTTGTCAACCTCTGTCTTCCTCAGCAAGGAAGCCCTCGAACTTCAAGGTAGTCGGCACCTCTGTCTTCCTATCCCCGGAAGTCCTCGAATGTAATCTCTAACATTCGGAGTCACACAAAGCTTTGAGAGTTAATAAGAGCCTCTCTCTCTATAAATCACTTCAACAACATGTATGCACAATAACCAAGTTGTTCATCCATCATTATCGAGTTCTTTCAAATGAGCTCTTATTTATAGGTAAGGTCAGCCTCCTTCCCAATGGTCATATTTTCCTTAAAAATAGGAGGGACCTGTACACGTGTCACTTAGACAACGGTTAGTTTAGAACAGAATGGACGACATCGTTTTATAACAAAACAAGTGTAACAGAAAGTACGACATCATTTTAAAATCTAACTGAAAAGTTCGGAATGAAAAATTTGTAGTGAATGTTCGGAGTCTGAATAAATTCAGAGTGTATAAAACAAAGATGATCAGATTCTGTTTAATAGATGAATTCGGAATGAGAATTCAGAATGGGAATTTGTCATCAGAATTCGTAATGAGAATTCTTTATCAGAATTCGTAATGAGATTTCTTCATCAGAATTCGTAATGAGAATTCCTCATTAGAATTCGTAGTGAGAATTCCTCATTAGAATTCGTTATCGAACTTCATAAGAATTAGTATCCTGAATCTGGAATAGAACTTAGTCAGAGTTCATATCTGGAATTCGGAATGATACTTTATTATAGTTCTCATCTGGAATTCAGAGTGAATCTTTCTTACAGTTCTTATCCAGAATTTAGATCCTCAAACAGAATACTTTATATCAACGTTTTAAACAAATCCGAGAAAAATAGAAATGAACACGAATTTTATATTTAGGAAAAATATGGATGAAAATATGATAAGGATAAATTTTCATATAAAAGCAATTTTCTTTAAAAAAGAATTTTTCCTTAAGAAAGAATTTTTCCTTAAGAAAGCATTTTTCCTTAAGAAAGCATTTTACCTTATGAAAGAATTTTTCCGTAAGAATTCATTTTTCCTTAAGAAAGAATTTTTCCATAAGAAAGGTGTTTGTGATTTTCAAAACAAGAAGGAATGAAAAAGTCATGAGGAAAACCTTATTGACTCAACAGTTCCAACTCAGGATATAAATAAATATCATCGTGAGTTTCAGTTTGTCGAAAAAATAGACCTGCAACATCATTTACTAAATTTTGGAATCATGATAGATTAGAAATAAAGTTATTAGTATCTTCCCTGTAACTGTGTTCAATGTGATGATACCAAAAAACATAATCTGGTTGAAATCCAAACCACAAGAGATGTCCCCCAACCATGTCAAATGTGTCAAATGTTCTCAGAGAACATTATTTAAAAGGAAACTTAATTGTACCTTCTCAAATATATTCATTTTTTGATGAAGTAAATGCTAAGAAAGCTTCAACACCCTCAATGTATATTGGATTTAAACTAGAACCATTTAGAAATCTATGATGATTTATCCAAGGGCGATCATCTAATAATGACTGATGCTGACTTCTTTGTTCTACATTTTTCTACAAGATAAAAAATCATCATTGTTTTTGAATAACTTGAAATTATAAAAACAATATAAAAAAAGAAGATAAATATTCACTACTACTTATTAATAATTAAAATAAATTAAGGGCGACCGAATTTCTAGTGGATTAACGACTACACTTTTTTTCGACTGCTCATTTACAAACATCTTTCTCACACTGAAATCACAATGAAGAATCTGGTCGGAGGTACACATATTCATTCTTGTATTATCATATGCACAAGAAAGAATATGTGTATCTTCGACCAGATTATTCATTGTGATTTCAGTGTGATAAAGATGTAATCAAATGTGCCGTTTGGAAAAGGAGCCCCCTTTTCGTTGATGAATCGTCTTCATCCAACTATCACCACCTGAAAACATTCTAAAAAATATGATCCTACGAATGCATATCCAATCTCGTGAATATGATATTGAATATGCCAATGTAGCATCACATTTTTCATAATGTGTTGAGTCAGTGAGAGTTGAAAGGAGAAAATTCATCGAGCAAAAGGAGTGTCGTCAATCAATTGGAAATTGTGCCAAGTTCTTAAAATTAATTAAAATTTATTAAAATTACTTTCTAAATATTCTTAACTATTCCTAACAAATTATTACTATTTATTACTAATTATTATTATTTATTTATAATTGTACCTATTTATTTCTAACTATTCCTATTTATTACTAACTATTCCTATTGATTACTTACTATTCGTATTTATTTTTATTTATTACTAACTATTCCTATTTATTACTAGCTATTCCTATTTATTACTAATTATTATTATTTATTACTAACTATTCTTATTTATTACTGACTATCACTATTTATTACTAATTATTACCAATTATTACTAATTATTCCTTTGTATTACTAATTATTCAAATTTATTACTAAGTATTCAAATTTATTACTAACTATTCATATTTATTACTAAATATTAATATTTATTCCTACCTATTACTATTTATTTGTAACTATTCGTATTTATTAGTATTTATTAGTATTTATTTTTATTTATTACTAATTATTACTAATAATTACTAAGTGTTACTAATTATTACTAATTATTACTAATTATTTCTAATTATTACTAAATAGTCCTAATTATTCTTAATTATTCCTAATTATTCCTAATTATTCCTAATTATTCCTAATTATTCTTAAATATTCCGAATTATTCCTAATTATTCTTAATTATTCCTAATTATTCCTAATTATTCTTAATTATTCCAAATTATTACTAATTATTTTTAGTTATTAATAATTATTCTTAATTATTACAAATTATTCTTACTTATTTATATTTATTGTTATTTATTACAAATTATTGTTATTTTTTACTAACTATTGATATTTATTACTAGTTATATCTAATTATTGCTAATTGTTAATAATTATTTCTTATTATTGCTAATTATTGCTAATTATTGCTAATTATTTCTAATTATTGCTATTTATTTCTAATTATTGCTAATTATTCATAATTATTTCTAATTATTTCTAATTAATAGTATTTATTAGTAATTATAAGAATTTATTAGTATTTATTCTTAATTATTAGTATTTATTACTAATTATTAGTATTTATTACTAATTATTAGTATTTATTAATAATTATTACAATTTTTTACTAATTATTACAATTTATTACTTATTATTGCAATTTATTACTAATTATTACAATTTATTAGTAATTATTACAATTTATTTCTAATTATTACAATTTAGTACTAATTATTACAATTTATTACAAATTATTACAATTTATTACTAATTATGACAATGTATTATTTGTTATTACAATTTATTACAATTTATTACAATTTATTAATAATCATTACAATTTATTACTAATTATTACGAATTATTACTAATTATTACAAATTATTACAAATTATTACTAATTATTACTAATTATTACTAATTATTTCTAATTATCTATATTTATTACTAATTATTGGTATTTATTACAATTTATATGTATTTATTACTAATTATTGGTATTTATTAATAATTATCGAAATTTATTCCAAATTATTCCTGATTATTCCTAATTGTTCGTAATTATTACGAATTATTCCTAATATATCCTAATTATTCCTAATTATTACTAATTATTCCTAATTATTACTTATTATTTCTAAATATTACTTATTATTGTTATTTATTTCTATTTATTTCTATTTATTACTAATTCTTGCTAATTATTGTCAATTGTTTCTAATTGTTGCAAATTATTACTAATTATTGCTAAATATTCCAAATTATTTCTAATTATTGCCATTTATTTCTAATTATAGCTAATTATTAATAATTATTAAAAATTATTACTAATTATCCCAATTTATTAGTAATTATTACTAATTATTACAATTTATTACAATTTACCACTAATTATTACAATTTATTACTAATTATTACAATTTATTACTAATTATTACTTTTTATTATTAATTATTACTAATGTTTCCTAATTTTTACTAATTATTACTAATTATCTTCATTTATTACTAATTATTAGTAATTATTAGTATTTATTAGTATTTATTTAATAATATTAATAATTATTACATTTTATTACTAATTATTACAATTTATTACTAATTATTACAATTTATTACTTATTATTACAATTTATTACTAATTATAAGTAATTATTAGAATTTATTACTAAATATTAAAATTTATTACAATTTATTACAATTTATTAGTAATTATTCCAATTTCATACTAATTATTACAATTTATTATTAATTATTACAATTTATTTCTAATTATCAGAAGTTATTACTAATTAAGACAATTTATTACTGTTTATTACTCATGAATACTATTTACTACTCATCATTACTATTTATTACTAGTTATTACTACTGTTTTCTAATTATATATATTTGTTACAAATTATTACTTTTTATTACTAATTATTACAATTTTTGACTAATTATTACAATTTATTACAATTTATTAAAATTTATTACAATTTATTTCTAATTATTAGTAAGTATTACAAATTATTAGTAATTATTACAATTTATTACTAAATATCACAATTTATTACAATTTATTACAATTTATTACAATTTATAAGAAATTATTACAATTTATTAAAAATGATTACAATTTATTACTAATTATTACAATTTATTACTAATTATTACAATTTATTACTAATAATTACAATTTATAACTAATTATTACAATTTATAACTAATTATTACAATTTATTACTATTTATGACAATTTATTTCTATTTATTAGTCATTATTAATATTTATTACTCATTATTAATATTCATTACTCATTATTACTATTTATTACTATTTATTAATAATTATTAATATTTATTACTAATTATTATTATTTATTTTTACTTATTACCAATTAATATTTATTACTACAAATTAATTATATAAATTACTAATTATCATTAATAATGATTAATTACTACTAATTATTAGAAATTAGTACTGAAAAATTCAATTTATTAGTACAAATAAATACTCATGACAAAACAATTTAAATTTAATTTAATAGCAATTATTCAATAATAATAAAAATTAACATAAAAATGAAATAAATAATAAATTAAAGAAAACATAAATACCTTTAAGCTTTATTTTCTGTTGTTGTAGGCGGGTTCACAAATTTTTCGTAAACAAAAATATTAACTTAGTAATATTTTTCATCTAAAATCAGAGTTTAGAGAGAAACACGATCTAAGAATTTAGAGAAATGAGAGGAAAATGGATGGGGGTATATATAGGTTATATTTTTTGTGGAGGGACCCGTTGCAAATACGTACGCCTGCATTAATTACTTTCGGTGATTAAAAAGTTATTTGCGACGGGTCCCATCGCATATAGTCTCTGCCGACACACCTTTTGCGACGTGACGAAAACCCGTCGCAAAAAGCTATTAACCGCCGCTGGATATTTGCGACGGGCCCCATCGCAAATACTTCACTATTTTCTATGGTGGGATTCCATCGTCGCAAATAACCTTTACGCGGTTTGCTGCGCTAGCTGCGTCAAACCTTTTTGCGATGGGAGACGAAATGTCGTCGCAAAAAATTGTCTTATTTGCGATGGGTCGTTACCCCTGTCGAAAAAATTCCATCACAAAAAATCCGTTTTCCCATAGTGAAATACAATTCTTTATTTCTAAATAACTCCAAGATTTACTTGAATTAAATATGAAAACCACATATGTTATGGTATTACAAATCTGGATTAATATGTTAAAGCTAACAAGTGCACCTCAAGGGAAACATGCTTCCAATGAAATTGAAACATCATATGCATTGTCTCATGCATCTGTATTATCATTCTAAAACAAATTCTAGATTTATCTTTCTAATATGGAAACTGACTTCCTACATAAGAAAAAAATCTGTACATTTTAGTTCTTCATGTCAATTTAAATAACCCATTACATAATCAACATGGTTTTAGAATTATCAAAATTAAACATTATCTCAGATCACAAAATTTAAAATGCACATGTTTTATCACTACCTATCAGGTCTAAAATCCATAAAATAAATATTCTATAAAATGTAAGCCAACTTGGAAAAACATTATTATTCATCACATTAAAGGTATGATGATTATAATTCCATGTCTAAATATATTATAATTACTGAATAACATACCTTTATATTCTAATTAATACATCAGAATATGTTACATGCTAATTATTTTTATAATAAACATTTCATTAGAGGAACATTAGACATGTTCTTAATAATAAACTACTCATGACATAACATTCAATGAAATGATATTCATTAATATAAATTTTATCAACAATGATATGAATAGAATCAATCATATAGG
This sequence comes from Viscum album, assembly GCA_963277665.1. NCBI lineage: Eukaryota > Viridiplantae > Streptophyta > Magnoliopsida > Santalales > Viscaceae > Viscum > Viscum album. Next base: position 1,874,701,643 of record OY728159.1, read on the forward strand.
CAATCTATAGTCTCATCATTTTATCATAATGAATATTGATCATTTTCCAAAAAATTTAAACCAAGAAAATCTATTGATAAGAAAAATATGAACAAATTAAAGATACATATCATGAGAATAAATGAATCAGACTTCCTGAAATTCAAATTCCTAATTTCAACTATATAAATTATATATCATAAAAAATATTCTAACTACACCAATAATATGATATAGGCATGTTGATGTGGAAAACTATAAAATTGATAATGGTTACTAGTGGGTGTGATTAACATTTTTTTAAATTTCATTGATAAAAGAAACCATAATTTTAGTCTTTCATTGAATTTATAACACTATAATGAATCATGAATATGTATTAACACTATAAAACTATAGTCATGACAAAATGAAAGAGAAAGTTATTAATGTGAAATTTTCTAAAATTGAAATGATTTATCAATAATCCTCAAGTTAATTTTTTGTGAATTTTAGAATTTAAATATATAAACCCATGTTTTACAATATGTCTTTTACACATTATTATGATACGTTAGAATGTGAAAAACAATTTTAATTTTAACACACATGGGAAACATGAAACTCTTAAGCATGTTTGAAAAAACATTTCAGCATTATAAAATGAAATTTTCTCAAGGAAACCTGTTTGACAAATTATTTCAAATTTTTTTAGTCATTCACCACAAAATAGACTTAGCATGTTTCAACAAAAATTTTGAACATTAGGAAACATGGTTAACTTTATACGCACAAAAAAGGAAGAAAAATTAAATTTATGGAGGAGTAGGATATAACAAGAAAGGTAATAACAAATTTACAGTCTAAAATATGTTTTAAAAAACTGGTTCATGCTTGATAACCCCAGTTATATCTTTTTTTGGGTCTTATGACTAATTCTTAAAAAATAACATTTTATTATAAACTATAGGATAAATAAGTTCATGGAAACAAATAAAAAATTTTAATATATGAATTACGATAAAACCAATATCCATTATGTATCTTCATCCTTATGATTTCTACACTAAAACGGTTGAACATTCACTTAAACATGCTTAATATGTTTTTAAATTTCTTGCATCAAATCATAGTGTGCTAAAACTCTTTGTGTCCTTGTTGGTCTCTTTAGTGTACATCACATGTCATGTTCGAGTTACATCAATTCCCAACCAATCCCATGTAGACTTTACCTATTCTTAAATTTCCTCTCTAAAATATATCTCATCTAACATATTTCACATGACTCTTTCCTGACACATTCCCACTGGAAGCCCCTAATGGGTTGGCAGAAAAGAGAAGATTGACCCATGAGGCCTACCTCCAATCGGCCATAGGTTGGAGACAAGGATAGAGGGTATAAAACATAAATATGGGTTGATATAGCTTTTACTTCATATGGAAGAAGATATAAATAACCACCAATGCATCATTATACTAGTTAAATGTATAACATTTCACAGAACTAAATGAAACTACATGAAAAAATGTAATACCTCCAAAATAAATCTATTTTAAACACATCTTCTTCACTCCAACTACCTAAACAAAAACTCTCATGTCTACTAAACTATAATGAATACACTTGTAAAGATATGTGGGGTGAGAACATGGGAGTTCATATTAAGAGAATACCTCTAGAAATAATAACATTCACATGATATAAATATGAAAGAATAAAAAAATGTCAAATCATCCATGTAAATAAAATGGAAAATATACATAAGACAACAAAAATAATAAAAATTCATATCAACAAGTAAATTGTCATATAAGGTGAATGTAATACTATTACCAAGGCTCTAGAGTCACCAAATTGTCCTAACAACAATCAAATAAGAAAATCCCCTTATAATTATCAATATCTTCACATTATTACAATCACCATAAAAACAATCTACACCCTATAACATCCTATGTCATGTAATATATATTCGTCTCAGTTTCAACAAGTCATCTCGGGGTTCTTCTACACAGACTAGTAGTGAGAAGGTAGGATCACACAATCCCTAGACACATGAAGATGATTTGGAAACCACACCATAAATAAATCATCATCCATAATTTCATAAATCAACTACTACATCACCATGTTTCCATATGCCCACTTCAATATCATCACTCATCGACAACAACATTGCTACAGTCACCACAATTGCACCACATTGCTACCATCTATCGATATGGTAATTTAGTCATGAAGGGCATCAACATTGTTCATGTTGCTTCCTATGTGAATCCCCCACCACCATGTATCCCATTCTCTATAATAAGGTATCTTCAACATGATTTGAAACATCCTCATTCCAACAACAATTCATGTTTAACCCCTGCTATGAACTGCCTTATCCTCTCATCAATCGTCCCCAATAGTCCACTATAACATCATTCCATAACATATTGTGTATATACTACAACATATATTTAAATATAACTACAATACATAATAGCCATTTTGTATATTCCAACCTCAATATATTGTATTCCATAGAATATTTTTACCCTCTGTAAGACATTATATACCCAATGTATAGGTTTGACTACATCTTCCCTTCCCCACAATACATTAATATTCTAATAGAAAAAAATTGAGAAAGAAATTCTCTTTAGAGAATTATATCACCACAAGCATAACCAACACTCAGTTATAAATAAGGACAAATTTCAAACCATTACAATAATGAAGTGACTAATCTATTCATATGGGAACCAAGGATTCCATAGAAGTAATAACACAAAAAGGAAACAATGTGATTCAATCATTGAATTTGATATATCAAAATTTTATCAAATTTGTGATTTATATTTAATTTGATATCGCTATTAAATTAAACAAGAATTTATTATTCATGTTAACAATGATTGTATTTAGTTTTTCTGTTACCGATGATCACACATGAAGCAATATCGTCAAAAATAAAGTGAAAACAAATCAAACCATGATACACTGAGTTTAAAAAATAAATTGTAGTATTGTTAATATAGAATTTGAAATTTCATATAAACTAGTTAAATTTTACTTGGTTTAATAAATAATCCATTTATAGAGGTGACCATGTTCATAGGTGATAATAATAATAATGAAATCATAGCTGCAACACATTGAACAATAAGAATCAACCCACTAAAATATCATAAAATCATAAACCATTGGAAAGAACCCCTCTAATTCCTACATATATCATTAATTTTGTATCCATATTTGTTTAATTTTTCATTTTTCATTTAATGATATTTTTTATATGTTCTTCTCTTATCCACAAAAAACACCAACAAATATTAATATCATATGAGAGATAAAAAATAACAATAAAATCAAGAATATTAATTATAAAACATTTGAGTTAAGTCTCAATACCCATAAAACAAGATTCTAAGAATCCGTATGATGAAATAGTTAAACCCACACACTAAAAAAGACAAGAGAAACTCACTTACACCTGAAACAATAAATCCATTACCAGGACATAAATCATATTCCATAGGAACGAAACCTCACATCCATATCCTCTATCCAAATTAAAATGGAAATAATTAATAAGGGATGCGATGAAGAGAAATACATAAAAATTATGGGAGAACCATACAAACAAATTAATGATTTTAGGGTTCTCAGTTTTAGAAAACAACTGTGATCTATAAAGTCATCCAATGGTTCAATAGATGGAAACCAACTAGAAATGGAAATATGGATCAACCCTATCTTTTAAATTGAAACCCAGAAGCCTATTACTTGTAATAGATTAATTAAAAATGAATATAAATCCATAAAAATTGAGAACATAAATCTTCACATTAAAATTAGTTGAACCTATATATCTTCTCATGCACATTGAAAATTAATGAAAATTAACATTGTCTATTAATTTAGGCACCACCTCAACATGCTGAATGATTATTCTCCATTTTGGTACATCATACCATAAACCATATTGATGTGTCCCTTTGGTCACAATTTAACACCTCTTCTATATCTCTATTCCAACCAGCTCACAATGAAAAAAATATGTCTTTTACAAGTTATATCATAAGTCCTCATATCTCATAGATAACCTCCTCATCAAAAAACACGTAATATATTTTTACATCAATCATATTATTGTGGATAATTTACCAAATGTAAAATCTTATCCCACTATTATCTCCAATTTGAGTGCATGACTAATTATGATTCACCAAGATCCCATCTAACTCTGGGTTTTATGAACCATTACTGTATTTCTCATTCAATTATACCATTTTTTACCATGCTCTCTTCTTGGGTGTGGTAGAACTTAGGGTGGACATAATACCTCAATCTACTCTCAGAAACAAAACCAAACGTCATATATAGTTCTCCTTCTACCAAAAAACATAATGTAAGGGTCCAGAAAATTTATTACCATTACACACTTCAACATATAATATATCATTTTAATAAAAATAAAACTATCTAGAGAATCATTAAATTCCTCTCTTAATGGATTTTGTAAATAATCCACCCTATATATGGATGGTACTTGTGTAATAAGAACAAAATATAACGAAAAATAATTATATCAACTAATATGTCTTCATCAATATAATTCATAATGAAAAATCTATGATTCTCCATAATTTGATGATGATGAATTACATCTATAGATAATATAAAACCCAAGATATAAGTACAGAACTCATCAATCCTAATATATAAATTAGAGGGTGTGAATTTGATTAGTACTTAATGAATTATCATCTTTGAAAATTATTTATCTTTTGAAGATATAGAGTGTAAAAATATATCTAAATCATTATCTAAAAAACCATTGATCAAAGGGAGAGTTTTGTGTTTTTTATCATTATTATCATCAATATAATCATCTGTTAAATGAGTCAAATATAACTAATACTCATATGTCATAATCAATTTTTACCCTATAGTTATGGGTGAGAAGAAAATAAAACAATGATTTCATCATCCAACACTAGCTAAAATTTTTTAGTGAGTAAGAGAGTAATCATCATAGTGAACCTTTACAGATGATAGCTACTAACCAATAAAATTTATGAAATATACATGATAATGTGAGCCAATCATTAATGCAAACTAAAAGATTAATAATCAATATATCAATTATTTGATACTTCCCATAGAATATATATATTCTATTGTTTTAGTCTCTTTGTTTTTTATTCATAGTTTATATATAAAAGATAAATAAAAATTTGGTTTAATTCATGGAATTATTTAGATTAATGAGTAACTATAATTTTTATATGAACATCCAAAACAAATAACCATGAACATTAGATAAAAAATGATGGAAATGCATCATTAAATAATAATGAATGCCTTTCCATATTTTATTGGAATCCATAACTCATGATATACATCAATCCAATTAATAATGATCATGGTACCATTGATAATCATTTTGAAAAATATTAAATTTCATTCAATAATTATTTAATACATTCCAAAAGAATATTATATGTTATTATAATATTTCATTATCATCAACTAAATTTATATTCTTAAACAAGTTATGATTTGTAACAAGTTTCCTCCAGGGCATCAGAATCCATTTAAATTAGTCGTTGGGATTTGATAACTCTCTATTAAATTTTTATTTAATATCATAATTTAATCACATTGTTGCATTTAAAATACAATATAAACATAGTATTTATTTAATTTCGTCCTCAAATTATTTACATCATAATAATTAACACATGTAGGTCTAAAAAGTTTCAAAAAAAATTATATAAAATAAATCAATTAAATTTTATAATTCTTTCATTATCATAGACTTAATGATAATTCTGAATTATTCAAAATATCATTATTATTTTCCACTGTAATTACAATACATAACTCATATCAATTCTGAGTACTTAATAGAAATATATAAAGCTTCAACAAAATAAATATCATATTGATTACTTAAAACCCACAAGTAAATCATAAATAATTTAATAAATTAAATTATTATTTTAATAAATAATTAGTCAAAAATAAAAAATTATATAGACTCATCACTTTAGGAAGCTTATTTTAACACCATAATGAGTCCTTAACAATAATAGAAATATTTTATCAATGGAATACAGGGGGAAAAGTCTATATCTGGGTCCAACTATTTTAAATACTAAAAACAATTATTATCTTATACTATAATAATGTCAAGAAACATCATAAAATATAATATATAATAATAGAATTAGGAACTATTGATAAGCACAAAATGAAGATTGATTTAGAATCATTTTTCCTTATATATATATTCACATCATTATAATATTTTCATATCATTATAATGAGATATTCATTAATAATAATCACCCAAAAGTTTTCTAAATAAACAATATATATATATATAATTTATAGAATTTATAGTATTATTCATAAAAATATTTGAATAACAAAAAAATTAATATAATAAATATTTAAAAATATTTCAAATATTTTTATTCTACTTTCCCCATATATAGTGATCATTAAAGGTTATTTTACCATTATATCTATTTGGAAACTGATTTTGAGTATTTTCATTTTTCAAATTTATGAAATAAATAACATAATTTTTAACTAATTTGTAAAATTAATAATATTGTAGATTATTATACTTATAAACCGATCTACCATTCTATTTTCTAAATCATGTAATAATTATTAATAGGTTGTAGATAATGATTCTCATTGATAACTTCTCTAAAAACCAAGAGATTTATCTTAAAAAGACTCATGTATTTGATTGAATCAAACTACATGTCCTTGTATTTATCTTGTTAAAATAATTCCACATAAATATATGAAGGTGATTATATTTTTTACGTATGGAGATTATAAATAAGTATTATGTAATGGGTCTAAAATTATTACGTAAAATATTTTCATTGGACTATTGATATTCTAGTATCAATGTCACGACTCGTCCCACCAGGGCATGAGCCAAAACTCCTTAATATCACCTCTAATATGATAGGGGCTTATATTAATTGTTGAGTAGGAAATTCACACACATTTGAGGCATTAGACTAATGCTCCTATATAGACACACCCATGTCCATCTCCATGCAACAAAGCAGATATATAAAACTGAAATACCCATATTATGTATGCATACATATATATCCAAAAAATAGAGTAAGGCAATACTTCAATATAGTAAAATGGAAAATCAAAGCCCTCTAAAAGAATATATTAAAAGCATGCAACCTACTAAAATGGTGAGGATCATTTTGTAATGCATACCAGAACCCACCATGGTAAGTCCAGTCTAAAACTATGCTCCACCTGCTCCTGGTCCATCTAGGATAGATCAAGAATTCCTTTGGTCCACTGAAGACACAACATGACTGGGTGATCCCCATGTAAGGGTATGTATAAAAATATGTGGTCAGATCCCCCAAATATCTAAATAAAAGGAATAAACTGATAGGTTTCATTCTACTCAATCCATGTAAGAGGAAAGCCTAACAATAGAGATAAACACAATCCTCACCACTCCTCGGCTATACATGACTTATAATCTCAACACCCACTTGATATATAATTTAAAATTAAATAACATGAAAGGTATCCCAAAATATCTTATATATACTCACAAAAGTCTCCATGTATCATGGTCTGCAACCATAAATCTATCCACAGACAGCAGCTCAAAGTTCCAATGTACTAATTCTCTAGAATTAATCAATCTATGAGTTTATCTATCATAGATGGCATAAAACAGAAATATGTCACACTTTGGAAAACTAGATGTCGATGTCACATCAACACCATCCCTGATGGTAGTCAACCAGATATGTCACTCCCTTAGTTCCACCTCATACATCCTCGATGGCACCCATCTAATCAATCATCCAGAATGCTATGCTGATAGCACAACCCATCCATCATTGATTGTAGTGATACAAGATAATACTATCGTCAGATAACTCTATGGATAAAGTCACCCAATGCCCCATAATATCTCTACGACTTGGTTAGAGGATCACTCCCAGTTATGATGGGGGACACTAAGAACCCTAGCTAAAACACCACACTCAGAAGAGTGTATCAAGTGCCATACCTAATCTGGAACAACTATCTTAGAAGAGGATCTATTCCCATATAGAGTAGGTAATGTCGATTCCCCACACTCCACCATTGAAAATATCACCGTAGAACTCTGAAAGGTAACCAAGGGGATTCATCGAAGATACACACTCGATCGAACTAAAATCCAATAAAAAAGATCATATCTCGATACAATTATAGAAGGTATGATCCTATGGATCACTAGGGATTAGTCACCAACTAGAAAAATATTACTAGGTAGACTATCAATGCCAAATTAAATATTTTTCATTATTATTCATCAAATAAACCTTGGGAAAAACAAAACGATTATAGGATCTCTCTGGGCCTCTCGGAGGGAAACATTTTCTATATCGTTGAGTTTGTATTTGATGTGAATTGAGACAACACAATTATGGTTATGGGAACACAAACACACATTAAAATTTAGGGGCACCCAAATAGGGGTCACAATTCTATAATTAGGACATGATGTCCTGACCCTCATAGTGAAATAAAAAAAGCAACCCACTTAACCACCATTGGCCTAAACATCGCAAAATGAAGCAAACCACAACATCACATCATCTAGAATCTCAAAATCCCAAACCATGGCCACCATCAAATTATATAAAAAAAATACTCTAGATAGGATAATCACATGTCTCTATCTAATTCCATAATAATGATATGTGTGATCGAGAACGGACTTCAAGTGATCCATACAACGTCTACCTGACATACATGACGTGTCCCTCAATAGAAGCCTCTGATCATGTTCTCTAATGGTAATCGGAATGAAAAAAGAAAATACAAAGTGTGAACCCAATTCCACACAACATGTGACCTATTTCAAACACATGGGAATTTTCTCACCCATACATGGAATTTCTTACAATGTAAAACCACATGGTGTGTACACCACATACACAACAGGTTTCTCATCCCTCGTTAGTCATCCCATGCCATTCCCCACATGAATCACCAAGTCGTGTAATCCAAACTATGTGTACCCCTAGTAAATGGTCTTCCCTAGATAACAGGACCCCTTTACATGTTATTAATTCATGCCAATGTTACTCGAATTATGTCATTGTCACTTGGTCATGTACCCATACATGGCTTTGTCCTTCCACGCGGCAAGACTAGACATGTCCCTTTGGCTACCCAACCCATCCCACAATATAGTGTGTAACCAACCAGACATGGAAGGTATTCTCAAATTAAAATATTTCCCAAACTAGAAGAATACAAGGTGTATTCCACTGAACGATACGCCATGTATTTTAAATTTTGAGAGTTGAATTTCCTCCGAGCTACCCAGAACCCCCAATTTCATCAAAAAAATGACAGTTTGATCCCCATGGGATCCCCAAAATTCATCTAAGGGTTCTATAGCTTTATAAAAATATATAATAGGGTTTGGGAATTAAATCCCATAAATTCTCCTACCTCGTGGTGAAACAGTGAATCTCGGTGTCCAAAAAACACCCAGAACACATTGATTCTTGATTTGGTGATGATCATTGTGATGATTGGAGATCGCAAACAACTCATCTTCTATCCACATCCTCGGATCTTCTCCCACATAAGGGTTCCTTCCCTAACTTCATATTTACATATAATGTACACCAATGGGTGGTGGTTAAAGTATGTTAATAATTATATAAAATTTAATTAATAACCACATCACTCAATGCCGCGCCAACTCACCCTCATCCACACACACACAATACAGACAGCTTTATGTCCCGACTAGGGTAAAAACATCGTTATGAACTTAATTGTGGTATGAGTTTTATAATTTGAGACTTTGGTAAAAATTTATTTAATGTTTCAAAAGAAACTTCACCCACATGATGAAATATATTTATTATTTTTAGTATCACCACATTCACGCTCTCTGGGCCATGGAATCCCACAACGATTCAACACATAGTCTCAGAAATATTCCAAAAAATATTCCAAATCCATACACAAAAAAACCCAATCAATTAAACTCTTCCTACCTGAAGGCTTATCATCATAGAAATATGACATCCAATATACCATGAATAAAAATGAGCTCTCAACTGGGTCTCCCACATGGGAAAGCACTTTTTGAAGATTTATATGTGATCAAAAAACATACACATTGGGAAAGAAAAATACCACAAAGGGTTTTATCTTGTAAAAATCCTTCAAAATAAATGCCCATATCATCCATGTTTACATTGAAAAAAAATTCATGTACAGTTATCCACAATTGTTTTTGGGGGAAACCACATAGTTCCACGGAATAGATTCTGAAGGGTCTAGTGGCATGACACCTCACTTATCAACATAGAAAAATAAGAAAGGTTTCACAAAACCCGAAGTGAGCCTACCTCAATCCAACCTTCCATTCCCCAGAATGCAAAAGAATCCCACTTAACATGGTATCACATCATTGAATCCAAGGGTTACCACTTTCCGTCTATGAAAACCCTAAACGAGACCCAGTAGACCTCAACCACATCTGAATGGTTTATGGTTTACACAACCAACACCCGCATCTTACCAAAATGAAAATCCTAAAGAAATAATTATAGACCCTAAATGGCCTTCATACCTAGAATATACACCCTATTATTTTGTTCACTTATGAGGGAATTGGTGTCACAATCCATCCTCATATGAAATATGTACTCCCCACTAATATAAAATCCATAGAGAACATGTCCAGTGGATATCTGGTCGTGTGATACTCCTCAAAAAAAACTAATCAGCTAGAGAAAAACCACATTATACTCAATAATATGGGTTTACTACATACTATAAATTGTAAGGCCACCTTACATGACAACAATGAATAGAGAGATTCAGTGAAAGTGTCTATTACAACCCTTCCAAATATGTCCATACACTCCTACATTTGAGAAGATTAACCCCAGGGAGTGGAAATTCTATGTTTATAACTAATACATGAGATATTTATTTAATGATAGTAGTATTAGAGCATGTCTCAAACTGTCCTCCAGTGTCCCATTTACACAACCATCACTGCTGGGAACACTAGGATACTTCCTGGAATGACTACTTGGATCTATTCCAACAAGGTTTAAGGATCTGGTCCATCAGTCTCCCAACACCAATAGGGAATCCAAAATTCCATATATATCACCATTAACACATGAAAAACTCTAATAAAACATGGATATGGTGATATCATATCATAAATTCTAACATCGAGAACCACCACACACTAAGACTTTAGAAAAATATTTTTTTGACATTCGATTATGGGAACTCTTCTCTGAATGTAACCTAAATTAAGAGAATTCAACCACACATAACCTATAGGATTCCCACCCCATGTTGAAAAACATAGGGTTTCCCATGAATACACACTGGAATTTATTAAGAAACATTCATTTCAAGCATCAAACTTCACCTTCAGCTCTTATATCTACCTAGGGTCATCTAATATTCTAACACATATATTGGGTTGTCCATGGTGCAATTCCATGCAGAATGTCACGACCCGTCCTCGGGGCCTGTGTCGTGACTACCCCAATCCCGCCTTCCATAGGCCATGGGCTGGAGACTACCACAAGAGTCGTAAATCCCAATAAAATGGGAAGGCATTGCCTTTATAAAAGTAAAAAAACACAACAGAGTACACAACAGAAGAAAGAACTAAGAAAAACTAAGTACAAAAGTAGTGTTGAAAGTAAAGGGGGCCGGAAATTCTAGCCCAACAGTAAATTACAGTACAATAGAAAAGATAGTTAATCTTCATTAATGTAAAACAAAAACCACTAAGTCGTCCTCCGGGATTCCCACCTGAAGGGTGGGTACAGATGGCCTCCTCAACACCTTGGGTCCGGTCGTCCGTTCTGTGTACGTCTCCCCAAGGGTTCCACCTCTGGGTACCATCCAGCTCCACTAGCCTCCACCTCTATTAGTGTATTCCATCATCTACAACCAGCACAATGTTGTGCGGGAATAGCCCATGCAAGGGTGAGTATATGATAATTAGTAGGGACGCCGAGACCCCACATGGTCTCCCAGAATCTACGAAGGATAAACCACAGAAGAAAGATACGATAATGAAGTTTCAACCAACTATATAGAGGTATATGACCAAACATATACCTAATTTATTAATCATAGTTCGACTCCAACTCTTGAGCCCAAGCACAACCCTGTCCACACAGGAAAGCAAGTCAATCACATCAAAGATGATGATTAAAAGTCAAGACTCAACTCACACAAGTATACATCTTTCGTATAGAAATAGAGATGATCAGATGTAGTCACTGATTCATCTAACATGTCATAACCACGTAGGATACTAGACTAGCTATGATGTCGGACCCGCGTAGGATACTAGACCACCTACTCTGTCGGACCCACGTAGGATACTTGAATAGAAATCAAACTGTCGGACCCACATAGTATACAAGTACAGTAGTCATCGCTATCGAACCCACGAAGGATTCTAGTACAGTTTTCATCATCGTCAAACCCATAGAGGATTCCAGTACAATTGACATCAGCATCGAACCCACAGAGGATTCCTGTAGGGTTGTCGTCGCAGTCACAGCCAGATCTAGGGTTCCCGCTCACTACACACTCTATTCTGGGAGGGTCCTCTTCTCAAGCCAACGGTTTGATACATTAACTATCACAAAGTCTTGAGTTGATGTATCCATAATATCCATATCATCAATAGGAACCCAAGGTGTTTGACGGCGTGTCAATCAGACGCTCGGTCTGACAGTTATTGGTGTTTCCGTTCCAGGGGCCAGGTTGTAATTATGCTCATTCCAAACTCGGCTGTTTTCCAAAGTCATAAAAAACTCACATAGAATATCGCAAAAGGACCACTTCGTCGCGAGGGTCCTAGTGCCGTAGATGGCTTATCAATCAGACACACAGCCATGAAGTTATTCTCATTTAAGCATAACGGGCCCGACCCATTAAGCCCAGTGGGATAGCGGGTCAGGACGACCTGGTTTTGGCGGGTCCGACCCGGCTGATGTCGGACCGGCTAGGTGAGGGTCGCGGCCTGGCCCGGTGGGGTGCGGCCCGGCCCAAGTGGCGTGGCCCTGCACGGCTCGGGCCGGATGGCTGAGGAATGCAGGGGGTTGGCCCCCCGATTTCCTGAACCGGCGGTGCCGAGCGGCGCCGCCCTCATTTCTGGTCGACCGAAGCCGCCCAGTCTTCTCTGTTCGAGCGGCCTGCATTAGCGGGTCGTGGTCCTCCTGCGCTGCACCTGTGGGTGCCGCGTCCTTCGTCAACCCGACCGACCGACGAGCCAGCCAGTTTTCCCACCAAAGCTGCCCGTGGAGCGCGGGCCTCGGTCCCCCACAGCGAGGCGCCATGGGGCATCGCGGTTCAACAAGCCCAGCCAACTACGGCCGGCCGGTTCTTCTCCAGCCTGGTGGTGCACGACCACTACTTCCTCTGGTCACCACCACCACATCTATCAAAATAAAACAAGGGTCAATAGAGAGTCATCAGGCCGTGTTCATTTGGCCAACGCCCTCCGCATTAGGTGGTATCATAAGGCCAAAGATAAAACATGGTTTCAATGAAGGACAAAGAACAATTTTATTCAATTAAAATTGAATCAAAACCCATAACTCGTAATTGACGTCGCACATCATCGAGCCATGGAAGATGTGCGTCACAGTAGTCGGGAATCACGAAAGATGGCATCGAGGAGAATGGTGTCATCCCGTCAACATTTGAGTAAGAGACATTGACGTAGGCAATGCTTCTCGTGAGTGGTGTATTCTCCCTTGATGCGGAGGAACAAGAAGGTAGGAGAAGTCGTGGAGCGTTCTTCACTGAGAGAGGATGATGTTCTTCATGGAAGAATGAAGCTTCTCTAATTTTCCAAAGGTTCCCCACCAAAATATTTTCTAAGGAAAATATTATAATAGAGTACTCCAATTTTAAAGAATTTATAGGAAAATCAAATAATTTCAAATGAGATGTGACAATTATTTAATAAGGTTATTAATTAAATGGTTTGGCATCATCAATGTTTGGGAGGTGTAGAGTCTCTACCATAATGAGGGGAGGAGTTAATTATTTAAGGTGGGCTTAAGGGAGTTAAGGGGAGAAGAAAGGATTAGGGCTCATGTGGGCCTCAACACATTAAACCCTCTCATGGGAGGTTATGTGGGTGTGGGCCCCACCTATAACTCCTCTTGGGAGAATATAACCTCCACTAAATAATAAAATTGTGTACCAAAAATTTTATTAATTTATTATGAATTCCTCAAAAGATAACTTTCAACCAACAAAAAACGCAACTATGGTAAAGGTCCCCAAAAGCGAATACTGGAACTACGAGTTTATCGGTGACCTTGGATTTCAATTCTGAGCACCGGTTCAAAAGATAGAAAAACCCTCACAAACGTTTACTGAACATACCTGAAAAAAACTTCAGAAATTGATTTAGGGCACACTGGGCCACAGAATCAGGCGCTGTTAGAAACCGTAGGCTCATAAAATTACAAAGTATTTAAGAAAAAAATTTCTTTGAAATTTCTGGGACATTACATTTCACCCAGCTCATGGATTTACATCCCCAAAAAGCTACAACATACACTAGGGAAACAAAAGTGGGTACTAAGCACGCATCTGATCCTCCCGCTCTCATGTGATCTCCTGGAGGTTCTCGTGCTGCCAGCGAACGCACACTAGAGGAATTGACCATACACATAGGACTATCTCCTGTCGATCCTAGATCTCCACCGGGACCTCTGTGAATGTCTCCACATCATAGATGTCCGGGTCCCTGTGGTTGATGATGTGGGACAGGTCGTGCATGTATCTCCTCTGGTGAGAATCGTGAAAGACGTCATGCACCCGGTGCAACTGAGGTGGAAGGGTCAGGTGGTAAGCCACATCTCCTACTCTGCTCAGGACCTAGAAAGGTCTGATAAATCACAAAGATAAATTGCCGCCCCAAAAAATATCCATATACCTTGTCGAGGTGAGACCCGTAGAAAGACGTGGTCGCCATCTTCGAACTTCAGTGGTCTCCGTCTCTTATCAGTATAGGACATCTGTCTACTCTGTGCAGTTTTCATCCACTCCTGGATGATCTGCACCTTCTCCATCGTAGTATGAACCATCTATGGTCCTACAAGTACTGAATCCCCTAGGTCAGTCTAGCACAGAGGAGATCTGCAAGGTCGGCCGTATAGTGCCTCTTAAGGGGCCATCCTGATGGTGGAGTTAAAGCTGTTGTTGGACGCAAACTCCACCAATGGTAGGTGATCCTCCTAGCTGCGACCAAAGTATAGGACAAATTCATGGAGCATTTCTTCATGATCTTGAATTGTCATATTAGTTTGACTGTCCTTATGAGGATGGAAGGTGGTGATCAAGCGAAGATACATCACAAAAGCCACTTGTATCACCTTCCAAAGCCGAGTAGTGAAACGAGAATCTCAATCAAAGATAATAGTCGGTGGGACACCATGATGTCTTATGATCTCCCAAATGTAGAGATGTCCCCAGCTCTCTACTAAGCCCTGCTCTCTTATCAGTAGGAAGTGGGCTGACTTGGTGAGTTTGTCGACAATCACCCAGATAGAGTGGTGCCCTCTGGAAGAACGTGGAAGCCCGGTCATGAAATACATGGATATTACATTACACTTCCACTCTGTAAACTCTAAGGGTTGTACCAAGCCTGCTGGTACCTGGTGCTCTGCCTTCACTTGCAGACAAGTGAGGCATCGTGAAAAAAACTCTACTACTGACTTCTTCATACCCGGCCACTAGTGCTATCGTCTAAGGTACGGATACTTTTTCGCCACTCCTGGATGTAACGCTATAGGGGAAGTGTGTAACTCCCTCATCACTTCCGCCTGTAGTGCAACTGATACCATAGTACCTCTCCAAAAGAGGATGATGTGATCCCCTCCTTCAGAAAATCCATCAGCTACCTGCCCTGAGGATATATGAGCACATCGCATCTCACAGTCAACGTCCCCACGTTGTGCCTCTCTAACTCACTAAAGGAGTGGAGGAGTGACTATGAGAGATAGAAGAAAGGCTTATCCATTTATATCCACAAAGTATATCTACAACGCGGCTAACTGCTCTGCCGCCTCTCCTAACTGCTGAATTCCTGATCTCCTGCAGAGAGCATCAACTACAATGTTCCCCTTCTGAGTAGTATAGACTATCTCAAAGTCATAGTAATAGAGGAACTCCATCCATCATCACTGTCTCAGGTTCAGGTCCTTTTTGAGAAGATGTACCGACGACTCTGGTGGTCAGAGTAGAATATAAAGCGCTCACCCATTTGATAGTGTCACCACATCTTCAAGGCGAAGACCACTACTGCTAACTACAAGTCATGGGTAGCGTAGTTCTGCTCGTGCTGTCTCAAATACAGCGAACCATAATCGATCACCTCTCACTCTTGCATTTGGACACACCTGAGTCTGGTCTGTGATGCGTCGCAGTAAACTATGTACCCAACAATCTTCTCTGGTAGCCTCAAGATGGGCGCACTTGTCAATCTCTACCTTAGATCCTGAAATCTATGCTGAAATCTCTTTGACCACACGAAGGGTTTCCACTTTTTCATTAATGCTGAAAGCGGTTCTGCAACTCTGGAGACGTCTAGAACAAATCTCTAATAGTACCCAGCCAGACCTAGGAAACTATGCACCACCTTCATACTCCTGTGTGGCTCCCAAGAGAGTACTGCATCGATCTTCACTGGATCCACTGCAACTCCAGCCTCTGAGATGATGTGTCCCAAGAAATGAACCTCTTGAATCTAGAACTGGAATATATAGATATTACCATTAAGCCAGTTCCCTAAGAGTGTATCCAGTACAACCGGAAAGTGGTAGGTGTGCTCCTCCTTAGTAGTCGAGTAAATCAGTATGTCGTCGATAAAATGTATGAAAAATTGATTGAGGTAAGGCTGGAAAATCATGTACATGAGACTCATGAATACTTATGGAGTGTTGGTTACGCCGAATGGAATAACCGAGAACTCATAGTTGCCATACCAGCACCTGATGGTCATCTTCTGCACATCCTTCTCTCAAACTCTAAGCTGGTCATTGCCTGACCTGAGGTCTATCTTCGAGAACCATTGTGCTCCCTTGAGCTGATCAAAAAGGTCATAAATCATAGGGAGTGGATACTTTTTCTTCACGGTCACCTGATTCTGGCGACGGTAGTCGACACACAGTCACAAGATCCAGTCCGCCTTCTTGGCGAACAAAATCGGAGAAGCCCAGGGTGAAACACTGGGTCAGATAAATCCCTTTCCCTGTAAGTCCTCCAGCTGAACCCACAACTCATGATGCTCGGTGGGAGACATCTTATATTATGGAGTATATATCGGTGTTGTCCCGAGGTATATGTCTATGTAGAAGTCTACCTCTCTATGAGGAGGTAGTCTGGGAACGTCGTCAGGAAAAATGTCTACATACTGGTCCACCACAATAGGAAAACTCTGACTCCTCAAATGCACCTCTCTGAGGATAAGACTATCCGACTGATGGATGATCTGTTTTCCTCTCCTTTTCGTAATTATATCCTATGCAGTAAAGGCTCCCTTCTCACTAGTGAAGGTGAACCTTGTCCCATATGTGCGGACACACTGCACTTTGTTCCTAATGCATTCGATCTGAGCATTGAATGTAGACAACCTGTCTATACCCAAGATGATGTCGTAAGGCCACGACGCCACTACAAGAAGATCCCAGCCGAAGCTCTCACCTCTTAGAGTAAGCTCACACTGCCGGATGTAGAAGAATTCGTTATGTGTTTTCCTACGATGGGTCTCACAGCTGATGTCAGCTTAGCAAGCAATTTATTTATAAGAAGGGATCACTCCAGTACTCCCTCCTACGTTGGAATACTGAGGGAGATCATCGAAGCCCTGATCTCATGTCTGAGTCTCGTCTCAATGTTCTGGGCCCTGAAGAATGGGTCTCATACCATGTCCGTGGAGTAGCGTGATAGGTCAGTGCACCTCATTGAGTACTGAGCTACTATCATGCTGCCCTGCCACAGATGTAGTAACTCATGAATTCACACCGCACGATGGGTGGCTATAACAAACTCCATGCAAAAGAGACTCTCGAAGTCTGTCCAATGTAATGATGCCTCATCATGCACCGGGAGCATCAAGCTCCACCATCTACCTACTACTACATTCAGGAAACTCACGACAAGGATCACCATAAGGTCTTCTTGTGTCCCCACCAATCTGAAAACTCTGACGATAGCCTCCAGCCAATCCCCACCTGCCTGTGGTTCCATCTCTCCCGGGAACCTGGGCGGCCACTAGCACTGGAACTCGTGCTTCGCACTCAGGTAGCGTGAACTCTCTGCTGCTGGGGCTGGTGGTATCGATGACCCAGCGGGTAGTGGTACCGCTGGTGCCTCCTCTATGATGGGGCCCTGCACTAAGGCCTCGTCACACGGTGGGCTACCATCTCATACGTAACTCGGAACCCTAGCTGGCTTTCTTCGTGGGGTCATCCAGAAAAGAAACAGGTGTTCCACGGTTAAACAGTATACCTGGTGAGATGACACAAAGTAATCATAATGAAAACTTTGGAAACACACATTCAATCAGTGTTTTCATGCACTAAGTCAAAAATCAGTGTTCAGGGTCCTGGTGTATGGATAAGTCGGTCACTGCACCAACATAAGACTCCCTGGACTGAAAACCACAACCAATACTCATAACTCTATTTCTTTATAGAAAATAATGACCAGAGTCTTTATTTCTACGGTAGAACTGACTCTTATGATACCAATTAGTCACGACCTATCCTTGGGACCCGTGCTATGACTACCCCAAGCCTGCCTTCCATAGGACAGGGGCTGGAAAAATACACCAAAGGCATAAATCCCTATAAGAAGGGAATGCATTGCCTTTATAAAAGTAAAAAAAACACAACATATTACACAATAGAAGAAATAATTAAGTAAAACTGAGTACACAAGTAGTGCAGAAACTATAGGGGGCCAGAAATACAAGCCCAACAGCAAAGTAAAGTACAATAGAAAATCTAGTACAACTGTAGTAAAGTAAAACAGAAACCACTAAGTCCTCCTCGGGGAATCCAACTTGAAGGGTGGGTATAGAAGACCTCCTCAGCACCTCGGGTCCAGCCGTCCGCTCCGTGTACGTCTCACCAAGTGTTCCACCTCCGGGTACCGTCCAACTCTACATGCCTACATCTCGATTAGTGTTGTCTGTCTTCAGCAACCAACACAATGAAGTGCAGGCATATCTCATGTAGTGGTGAGTATATGAAACTCATTAG
Source organism: Viscum album (assembly GCA_963277665.1). Classification (NCBI taxonomy): domain Eukaryota; kingdom Viridiplantae; phylum Streptophyta; class Magnoliopsida; order Santalales; family Viscaceae; genus Viscum; species Viscum album. The sequence continues at coordinate 1,874,720,957 of OY728159.1, forward strand.
GGAACCTAAGACCCCCGACGGTCTCCCAGAATCAACGAAGGATAAATCGCAGAAGAATGATGCAATCATGAATTATCAACCAACTCTACTTAGGTATATGTCCATACATATACCTATGTTATTAATCACGGTTTGGCTCTAACTCTCAAGTTCATGAACATCCTAGTCGACACGGGAAAGAATGTCAGTCACATTGAAGATGATGATTGAATGTCATGACTCAGCTCAAAGAGGTATACATCTTTCATATAGCGATAGAGATGATCAGATTTAGTCAATGATTCATCTAAGCTGTCAGACCCACGTTGGATACTAGACCAGCTATGTTTTCAGACCCATGTAGGATAAAAGACCATATACTCTATTAAACCCACGTAGGATATTAGAATCGAAGTCAAAATGTTGTTCTTACTGAGGATAAAAGTACAGTAGTCATTGCTGTCGAACCCATGGAGGATTCCAGTAAAGTTTTCATCATCATCGAACCCACGGAGGATTCCAGTACGTTTGTCGTCATCATCGAACCAGCAGAGGATTCTAGTACGGTAGTCGTCATTGTCGCAACCAGCTCTAGGGTTCCCACACACAGCATGCTCGATTCCGAGAGGGTCTTCTCCTCGATCCAAGAGGTCGATAAATCAACTATCACGCAGTCTTGAGTTGATGTATCCCCAAGTTCTATCTCTTCAAAAGAACCCAACACGACTGACGAAACGTCAATCGGACGCCCGGTCAGAGAGTTATTGGCTTTTCTATTCCACAGGCCCAGTTGGAATTATGCTCATTCCAAACCAGTAAGTTTTCCAACATTGTCCAAAACTCACTTAGATTATTGCAAAAGGACCGGTTCATTGTGAGGGTCCCAGTGCTACATATGGTGCATCGATCAGTCACACGGTCACAAAGTTATTCGCATTTAAGTGTAACGGGCCCAGCCCGTTATGCCTTGTGGGAAGGTGGGTCAGGTCGACCGGGTTTTGGCAGGCTAGGTTGACCTGGTTTTGGCGGGTCTGACCCGGCCAGTGCCAGACTGGCCTAGTGAAGTGCGCAGCCCGACCCAGTGGGGCGCGGCCTGGCCCGACGCTGTGCAGCCCAGCGGGCCGAGCAATGCGGGGGGGGGGGGGGGGGGGGGGGTGGGGGGGGGGCACAACTTCTTGAATCGGCGGCGCCACCCTCCTGTCCAGCCGGATGAAGCCGACCGGTCTTCCCGGAGCGATCTGCCCACATGGGCGTGTTGCGGTTCCCCTACGTGGCCCCTACAGGTGCCTCGACCTTCATCAACCCGGTCGGCCGACGACTCGGCCGGTTTGCCTGCCGAAGTGGCCCACGATGCACGGGCTACAGTCCTCCACAGCGCGGCGCCATGGGGCACCGCGGTTCCACCAGCTCGGCCAGCTACGGCCGACCGGTTCTTCTTCGGCCGAGCGGCCCGTTGATGCGGGTCGTGGTTCTTCTCCACACGACTGGAACACGGCCTCCGCTTCCTCCGGTCACCTCCACCTCTTCTATCAAAATAATAAATGGGTCAACAAAGGGTCGTCAGGCCATGTTCGTTCAGCCTGCGCCCTCCGCGTTAGGAGGTATCATAAGGCTGAGGATAAAACATGGTTTCAATGAGGGACGAAGAACAATTTTATTCGATTACAATTGAAATAAACCCCTACCTTGTAATTGACGTCACACATCATCAAGTAGCGGAAGATGAGTGTCGCAGTAGTCGGGCGTTGCGGAAGATGGCTTCGCAGAGAATGGTGTTGTCCCCTCAACTTAGGAGGAACAATCATTGACATAGGTGATGCTTCTCGCGAGCAGTGTCTTCTCCCTTGACGCGGAGGAAGAATAAGGTATGATATTTCATGGAGTGTTCTTCGCCGATAGAGGATGATGTTCTTCTTTGTAAGAATGAACTTTCTCTAATTCTCCAAAGGTTCCCCCCCAAAAATATTTCCAAAGGAAAATATTACAATAGACCTCCCAAATTTTAATGAATTTCCATGAAAATCAAATTAATTCAAATGAGAGGTGAAAATTAATTAATAAGGTTATTTATTAAATGGGCTGGCATCATCAATGATTGGGAGGTGGAGAGGCTCCACCATAATGATGGGAGGAGTGAATTATTAGCAGGGGGTTTATGGGGGTTAAGGGGAGATGAATAAATTATGGCTTTTGTGGTCCCCAACATATTAAATCCACTCAAGGTAGGTTATTTGGGTATGGGCCCCACCTCTAACTCCTCTTGGGAGGAAATAACAACCACTAAATAATAAAATTATGTACAATCAATTTTATTAATTTTGTATGAATTTTTCAATAGATAACTTTCAACTAGTATAAAAGGCAACGGCGGTAAAGGTCCCCTTAAGCAAATAATGGCGTTGCGAGTTCATCGGTGCCCTCAGATTTCAATTCCGAGCACCGGTTCAAAAGATAGAAAACCCCCCCACGTACTTTTACAGAACGTACCCAATCAAATCTTCATAAATTGATTTCGGGCACACCGGGCCTCGGAATCAGGCGTCATCAGAAACTGAAGACTCATAAAATTTCAATGTATTCAAGGAAAATTCTGCCTTGAAATTTACATATCATTACATTGAAAAAATAAACATTATGATGAGTTAATCAAAGAATATTCTCATGAACAATTCCCATGCACTTCTCCACCATTGCAGTAACTTAAAACTCATAGAATCGACTACTCCAAGGATAATACTAGCCAACTAAGAATGTAATATCTGTAACCTCCTGTGAATGAGCTCACCCTCCTCTACTTGGTATTATTCCTTATCAAATGAAGAAAAATACACCCCTCAAAAAAACTAGAAACAAAAATACCCCCATTGGTAGAAAACATCTGAGCATTGTAGGTAGGAATCAAATCCCTACTGAGGAAAACATCATAGGGTCCCACAGCTACTGCATAAAATATTTCCATGCGAGGAACTCTATCACCTCCTACTATTAGGTAACACTATCGGTAGAAGAATTCAATCATTGATCCTCCTTGTATGATCCTCCAACACATGGATCAAACAAAAAGGGATCCACTTGTATCACTGTGTCTCAAACATGGGATACACTGAGGGAGTAAAGTTCCTCTTGACAATGTGAATAGAAAAACCATGAAAATTTACTCACCTTTCATACCATGATCCACACCTGAATCCTCCCCAAGCTCTTACTTCTTGGAACTCATCTCTTTTTTGACCCAATTATTTCCCATAAATAGGGCCTACTCTAAAATATTTTCATGAAAAAACCTCAAAAAAAGTCGGATAAACCCATCCACCACACCTCAATTCTATATGCTTTCGGAGCTACAAGATTACCTTCACAGTTTTGGAAGACGTCAAAAAAATGCGGATTTTTTCGAAAATTTACCTCTACTTTGATCATAAAAAGTCATGGAAAACTACAGCACAACATGGCTCCATAGACACCCTATGTCAACTTGTAAATCCTAAAATAGGAAGTCTCAAGGATAAAATTCCCCAAACATATATCCCTATTACATTAGTATAATGGTTATGAAGTTCACATCCAACATCTATTGAGCATCGGGTTAAAAACCCTCAATAACTCACAACTACACCTGTCATTGGACTCTATCTCCCTGAGCCTAGCCTAGAACACCTGGGGGTGGTGGGGGAGGAGGAAAACAAAAGTACCAACCACCTCCCACTTCTCCAACTCTTATTCCACACATCCCATCCTACAAACACCATTGAAACTATTTCCACTACCTCGATGGTTGAACAAATATTTCACTCTTAGAATCTCATTAAGTAAGACACTCCCGCACGAGATGTATGTAAAACTCAAAATCCTAATAGTGATCTTTATTCAAGGAACTATGTTATCCTCTAAGTATCTGGAAACAAAAATTCCCAATTAGTCATACCCATGCTGTCTGGTGGTCATGATCAACCTAGACCTGAGGAAAACGCTACCTCAGAAGCTCATGATACGTGGTCTAACAATTTTTATCATCATCCAACAATATTTGATCCATGAATAGATGAGTCTAACATGTTTATTCCACCTAAAATCTCAATGGTGGACATACACACTACTTAGTGGATAGAAACAGTACTAGTTTTCCACTCTGATGGAAACCTTCCTGGTGACCTGGACCCTATAAGTTGTCCTCTTCACTCATGAGATCATATCATCAACCCAACTGTGGAAGCCTCAAAGGATGTTTTCATGGAAAAATATAGAAGGATCAAATGATTTGTCATGATGAAAGTGCATATCATCGGATCTAACTAAAGAGGGATATAAATACACAACCCCTTCATATATAATGCATGTCCCAATGGTTTTTCCCCACAACTAGTTTTTAAATGTTTCGAGTCAAAATTAAAGATATGAATTTCTTATTGAATTTATACATCGGTCATTGCACCAACAATGGACTCCCTGAATAGAAATTCAAACCCAAAAAACTAAAAAAATCCACATATAAAGATCACATCTCGAAATCCCTAGATATATAGTCCCAAAAAACCACCCTCATACCAATTTTTTAGGACCCATTACACAATGTACTATGATTAAACTCCCCAAGCCCAAAACTGATAGGTCAAGGGTTGGTGACCATCATAGAGTAGGCATATCACAAAAATGGGAGGCATTATCCTAATGTAATTGTATAAATGAACATGTATATATATCCATAAAATAGTGAATACATATAAATGTAAAACAATCGTAATATGCATTTATACATCTATATCTTACAAATAGAGTGAGACAATACTGAAATGTAGTTAAAAGGGAAAAATAAAAGTGCACTAAAATAAAATCGTAAAATCATCCAACCTATTCAAATATAGAGGATAATTTTCAAATTCATGACTAGAACCCCCATTATTTGTCTATTTCAGAACTATGCTCCACCCACTCAAAGTCCCCATGGGAAAATAGTAGAATACATATTGTCTTAAAACAGAACAACATGCGTAGGCGAAGCACATATAGTGTTGAGTATAAAAATACATAGGAGACACACCGAAAATAACCAAAATAAAATAAACTATTATGAATTAATCTTCTTAAAATAATTTGTTATAAACCGTAATGAGAGAATAAAACTACATCTTGACCACTCGTCAGCTCTACACGACTAGTAAACTCGACACCCCCTTGGTACGTTAAGAAATATTTCACATACTTCAATGTCTCATATAAAATCAATTAAATACTCACAAAAAACTACTAGTCTCATGGTCCACAACAATAAATCTATACACATACACCAACTCAGGGTTCCAATTTATTACTCATATATGAGTATTCAATCCCCATGTGTATCCATACCAAATGGAATGCAACTAAAATATATTAAAAATCGAGAAACTAGAAGATTATTTCACATTATCCCTGTACCCGATGGTACACAATAGAGAGATTTCACTCCCTCAGTTATACCTCCCCCTTCCCTAGTGGAACCCATAAGATCACTCATCCACAATGCTAAACTGATGGTATAATTGTAAATACCCCGACTCCAATATCATGAATTAGGTGCATTATTTTATTAAAATAGTGCTATTAACAAGTTATCACATCCTAAATGATTGAGTAGTTTATTTGTTTTGAAACACTACATGCCAACATAATTACTACAATAAAACTTGAATGGAAAATATAGGAACACCATTTGAAACACAGATAAACTCTTCTATTACCCCTTCAAGCCATTCTTAAAATACATCTTCACATTGTGGGGAAAATAAAAGATAAGAAAGTGGAGATGTTCGATTATAGAAAGGGTAAGTGATATAGTCAACGCTTAAACAAAAATATTAAGGAAATATGAATATCAAACAACTAATGTCATTAAAACATAAACATTAACATAATATGTCCATAATAAAATTTAATAAAATTAATTCTATGTCAATAATTACATGAGAATTAAACATAAACATGGATATTATAATAGTTAAATAATCACATGGATTATCAATTAATAATATCCTAATTAGGTAACTCATTATTTTTTACATTATACAAATATCATCAATGATTTGGCGAAGTCACAATATATAAATTAGTAAAAACATGGTCTAGTTTGTGCCACGAAACCTTTCGATGCATCGACGGTCTATAGTGAGACCCTACCATGACTTACTTACTTCAATCAATTCCCCATTTGAATGGTTTAAAGAATATAATCATATAAATTATTATTAAAATAAGTAAATGAAATGAAAATAATTTTCCTGAATCAGTCAACATAATTATAAACTATCTAGTAATATAGAGAATGGTATCCAGATAGCACTTCCCCAGATATAATTATAATCCTTTCAATAAAATATGGTATATGGTAACATAAGAGATCAATTTCTTTAAATCATAGTCTTAAATATTGGGTGTTGAAATATATGAATATATTCTATTAAAATCATAGGATTTATTGAGGGATATACCCATTTTTTACATTGGAAATAAGATTTTTTTTGGAGAATCATTATTATTTTTCAAAATATAAAATTTTAAAAATGAATACCAAAAAAAAATAAAAAGGGAAGAAATTATATTTACGGAATATTTTACTAATATTCATATATAAAGTATTATAGTTAAGTTAAAACATATTAAAAAGTGTTTATGAAACATATAAATGAGAAACATTAATGTTGTTTAAGATAAAATTTAATAGAGTATTTAAAGAGGAAAAAGAAATAATTTTTTTCATAAAACTAGAAATGAAATAAGAAAATTTATTATAAAAAAACAGTGATTTTATAAAAAATATTATTGATGGATTAAAACATATATTGAAATGTACTTGAAGATGGATAAGAAATTAGGAATTTCCCTTTAATCGTGCTTGCTTATTGTGAGGAATTAAAAATCGAGCCTTATAAAAATTTATTTCATATCAATGAAAGAATAATTGAGAAATGTATATATTTTTAAACATAAACACAGAATATATTATGATTACATCAGATGAATTAATAATTATATTGGTGTAAAGAGAGAGAAATCGTAACCTGAATGAAAAATGGTGGTTAGAGAAGAAACCCTTACCCTACGTGTGAAAGAGTTCTGCACATGTATATAAAATCATGGATAATGAAATTAAATTCTATAATAAATTAATTCATAACCTATTTAAAATTTATTTGGTTTCTTTTTAATTTATTATTTTCATTAATGTCCTTTTTTATGAGTTATATGATTCAATTCTACCATTTGGATTGTTCTTTTTCTTGGTTTTCATGATTAGCCACCTATATACATGTACAAAAGATCATGTAAAATAGGAATTATTAAAAAAAATTGATGATATATGTTATTAATGGACTTACATAAGATTTAATGGTTTTATGAATCATTTTTTCTCTAGATAACACGATAATTTATTAGATAAAATATTAATGATAATCCTTTAGATTATTTAGGAATTTTTTCAATCATCATGCAATAGTTTTATTTTATTAATTAATATTATGTATATATACTGGTTCCAAAATATTATATATGTTTTAGAACATATATTATATTCTATTTTAACAATGAAAATTGTTTTATGACAATATATTAAGTTAGGAATGGAAAATGAAAACTCTTTGTCCATGAAGGTGGTAAATCGTCACTTCACCGATGATGTTTTAATTTTTAGAATAAAAGGGGAAGATGAGAGAATTAATAGTTGCTATAAAATTAAGAAAATAAAATAAAATTATATAAAATATACTATATTTATCATGTCAATTTGTGATAATGGACGGTGATGAATGATATGAAAATAAAATAGAAGAAAATTAAAAAAAATGAAAGGGTATTTTACCTCTTGAATTTTACACTTTAAGAAACATTGAAATGGTATCTTGGGTGATAAATAGAATAATAGAACATTTTGTAAAGGTTTGGAAGATGGATATTTATTTAATTGAAAATATATTCATGGATTTTCAGGTGTGAGTTGAAGAGGTTGTGAGGCATGGTATTTATAGTGGAGGAAATGATTGTTTTTTATTATTTTATTCATTACTATATTATTTTAGATCATGAAAATAAATAGTATATATTATTGTGAATAAATATAGTATCTTGGGAATGTCGATATTATGGTTCCCAAATCATACATACATCACCCATGACTCAATAATTCATGTATTTATCTAATATAGTAAATTACGGTATTTTACTATTCACTAAAATTCAACCATGTTAGAAACCCCTAAAAAATTCACCGTAACAATTTTTTAATGTTTATAATTCAAATATGTACTCCATTTTTTGAAAATAGTTCTTTAAATATATTAATTTAATTGTAAATTAAAATCAACCTTTCTTAAAAAAATACTGATTTTATTATTATAATTGTTTTAGTGACACGTTGAATGATTAATTTAGGTACCATAAAATTTTATTTTATTCATAAGACAAGAAAATATTAATTTATAAATCTTTTCTATAATAATAAATTTTCTTTTGAATCATTATATTAGTTAAAAATTTGTAAATAAATATTTATGTTTCACAAAAAAACCAACATTTAATTTATCATTTTAAAAAACATTATTTTTTATTACTTGTTGTAATGATAATAGTTTTTAATTGATACGATTCCTAAATATTATTTATACATTCATAGCTAAATTTAGAATTCTATTAGTCAAACTACTATTCATGACAGTCACATATCTATTCCAATGGTCATATTTAATAGTGTATTACGGGTTTAAACTCAATGTTATAAGAAGCATAAACTATAAAAGATATTAAAATTTAAAAGAGACATACCATAAAATATTCATCCCTTACATTCTACCATCCATCAAAAAAATGTGAACGTCTAATTTTCCAAAAATTCACATCATAAAAATATTTGGGATGTTCGCCATCAAATATTCCTCTACATCCCATGTCTCCTCTTTAATTTTATGATTTTTCTAAAGTACATTTACCTGTAGAGTCATTTGATTCCTCACCACCTTTTCTCCAGGGTCCAAAAATATGGATAGGCTCTTCAGAATAAGATAAATAATATTCAAATTAAACTTCATCATAAGTGAGAACATGTGTTGTTTCTGGCATGTACATCCTTAAAAAATAGATATGGAACACATGAGGTACTTTAGAAAGGATAGGTATCATTTTCAAATGATAACCTAGAACTGCAATTCTCACTAGAATTTCAAAAGTTCTGATGTACCTCAGGCTAATTTTCAATTTATTACCTAACCATATGACATCCATCCATGGAGATACATTCATAAAAACATAATCTGCCACTTGAAACGCCAAATCCTTTCATTGGTTAACAACATGGATTTTTTTGTCTACTTTGACCTACTTGGATATGGTTTTGAATAGTCTTTATATATTCTATTGTTTTCAACACAATTTCTAGTCCTATAAGCTTCCTCTCAACCACTTAATCACTATAATTTGTAGTACAACATCTCATTCCATATATTGTTTCATATAGTTTCATTTTAATACATGAATGGAATCAATTAATATAGGAAAACTAGAACAATGATAAATACTAGTCCCATATATATTGAAAGTCATGTGAGCATGATCTCATTATGACTTCATATATTGGAATAGTCCATTCATACTTCCATTTAGTATGAGGGTGATAAGAAGTCCCCAAATGATGTTTAGTATCAATAACATTTTAAATTATTTTCTATAATTTCCATGTAAATCATATATCATGATCATACCCAATTGAAAGCATTGAACCCTGAAATCTTAAAACCTCATTAATATATATTCTTTCAAGGGGTCCAAGGAAAAATACTCCTTTATTGGAAGGAAATGTGTCTATTTTATAATTCAATCAACAATTACCCATATTGAAACATTAATTCGTGGATTCTATGGTAATCCAGTGAAACAAATCCATAGTAATTTCATCCTATTTCTATGTAGAAATAGGTTGGAGTAGCATTAATCATCTAGGATGTTTTATTTAAGAATTCAACTGTTGAAAAAATAAACTCCTTGATGAATAAATAGTAATTTCTTACATCATATTATCCCACCATAAATGTTCCAATAAATCTATATAAATCATAGTACTACCATTTTGTATAAAGAAAATCATGTTACGAGCATCAACCAATAATTCCATTCTTAGTTTGGGTAATGAGGAAACCCAAATCCCATTCAAAAATTTCATGATTCCATCTTCATAAATGAAGACAAGCAATTTCCCATTATTTAAAACATTATTTTTCTTTTTATATTTCTCATCGTCGAACTGAAAACTCTTAATGCATTCTAACAAAGATAAGTTGGAAACCATCTAAAAATTTTTAGATATTTCACCATCATTGAAAATTCTCGTATTCATCATTGGTATATCCATGTACATAGGATCCTTGTCAATGATTATTTTTTTAGAACTCCATGATCCTTTCTACTCAATTCATATTCTACCTTATTTATCTTCCATGGGTGATAATATATTAAACAACCATAATAATTTAGTAGCTCAAACCATCATATCTCCCTCATGTTGAGAGATTTATTTGATAATATATATTCCAAACTCATGTGATCTTTATTTATCTCACATCTTTAACCATAGAGATAGTGTCTCAGTATCGTAATTGAAATGACTACAGATTAAAAATCATGATGTTGAGTTGTATAGTTATATTCATGAGTTTTTAACTCCTTTGATCCATAAAATACTCTATCATTTTGTATAAGGACATAACCAAGTCCTTTCTTTCGTGCATCTCTATAAATCAAAAACACACTATTTACCAATAGTGGAGTCCAGATTAGAGAATTCACTAATATCCCATTAAATTATTCATAGAATTATTCACTTTCCATTTTCCATCTAAACTTATCCCCTTTATGAGTAAGCTTGTTTTACATTTTAGAAAATCAGGAAAAAAAATAAATGAAACACCAATAGAAACTTTCTAATCTAATGTAACTATGTACATTGATTATGTCTATTGGTGTATGCCATTCTAGAACATACATTGTCTTTAAAGGATCAACTAATACTCTATTCATAGAGACAATATTGAAAAAGAAGACAACTATTTGAAGCCAGAATTCACATTTTCTAAACATCACATATAACACTTTTTTCGTAGAGTCTCCAAATCAATCTTCATGTTGTGCTCAAAGTCCACATAGTTTTTCATTATATCAAGATATCATCAATAATTACCACAGTAAAATCCTCAATATATTCCTTAAACACTCTTTTCGTTATATCAATAAAAATAAAGAGTGCATTAGTTAGTAAAAATGAAATTATTGTAAACCCTTAATGTGAATATCAAGTTTGAAAATATATTTTTAAAATATCATCGTTATTCATACACAATTGATAAATTGAATATCAATGATCAATCATTGAAAAATATTGAACTATGTGAATCTGATCAACTAATTCATCAATGTGATTCATAGGATAATTTTTATTTATCATGATAGAATTGATCTCTTTATAATCAACGAACAACCTCATAGATCCATATTTATTTTTACCAAAAAGAACTGGAGATCCTCAGGCTGAAACACTAGTGCATATGAATCCCTTATCAATGAATTCCTCTCGTTGTTTATTTAACTATATTAACTCCACCATTGTCATTCTATAGGGTGTATATGATATAGGTATTGCATCAAAGATTAAATAAATAGAAAACTCAACTTCCCACTCTATAGTATGTCTAGGTAAATCCTCTGGAAATAGAACAATGTATTCAATTAAAATAGGTGCATCATCAATTTGATGATTTATTTACTCGTCCAAATTTGAATTTTTCTCTTCCTCCTCAAGTATTTTATTTATAAGGGTGAGTAGAGGTGGATCAAAATATGATTCAGTTGATGAGGTGTCCCCTCTAAATATAATAGATTATATATCAATATCTTGAGTAATAATTTATATCTTTTTGAAATAAATTTAGTCATTATATTTATAAGTTAAATCCATTACAAGTATTATATATAAACATACAATATGTATGAGGATTAAATATGTAGTTAGATCATGTTTATGTGTCTAAATAAGAACTTATTGATCCATATTAGTTACAGTAAGGTTCCCACTATTAGTTTTTACTGACAACTCCCTTGTTAAAGTGTATTGGAAATATCAAATCTTTAATGAAAATTTGGAATATATAAATTCATGTAATGATTTATAATCAAATAAAGGTTTATCTCAATTTTTGGATAATATTAATGTAAAACACATCAAATCATGAGGAACTTAAACCATATATTTTTTCACTGCATAAGTATGACCTTGTTAAATTTGAATTTTAGGGAAAAAATTCCGTGATGTCTAGAACAATTATTTTCATAATATACCAACCCATTGGGTGTAGGACTGTATCATACTATAGCATACTGTATCAGTGGTGGCATTATAGCAACGACGAGTATTATAGCGGCGACAACACTGTAGTAGAGGCAGGTACTATGTTGTACTATAGCAGGCAGGTACTGTTGCAGTACTATTCAGAGAATGGGCCATGAGCCAAAAACATTGGGCCTACAGCTCATGTAATGGGCTAAATGCCCACTAGGCCTTTGGGCTATGTAATGGGTCTCCCTCAACCCAGTAAAAGAGTTCTTTTATTTTATTTAATAATAAAAGAGGCTTCAGCCTCAACCTTTATGAAAAATTCATTATATCCCAACTCCTTACTGATGAAGCATTTCCCATTGTTTGATTCTTTCTTGCCTCTAAAATCACAGGCATGGTAGACTTTTTCTTTATATTAGTAAAAAAATATCAGTCCCAGTAGGAATGTTCCATGATGTTTCATTCTACATTTACTTCAATTTGTAAATTCTATTCTTCTCTTATTATCTTTTTCTTTATTTCATTTTCTAGAGTATTCAGTAAACCTCTTCTTAACTTTTCCCCTTCTAAATAGATATGGATTGGAATATTCTTTATCCATCATGACGAAACATGGTATTATATCATCATATGATGATAATTTATAGGACACTAGTTCCCTTTTATAGAATTGGTTTATGACCATTAATGAAATGGTAAATCATGCTCCTTTAATTTTTTTTGTAGTTTGTCACATGCCCAGATAACCTTGTAATGTTGGATTTATATATGGAAACATTTTCATCATATTTTAATATTAAACTCATGAATTGACTCTCCATATCTTCTCGTTGTTCATGAGGGAAACATTTCCCTAATAAAATTTTCATATAATCCTTTCATTCCATATTTTAAATTTTTTTCTTCCTCCTTTTATTTTAAATTATTGGCCACCATTGATCTATATCACCTGATAGATGATAAACTTCCATGATAACCTTCTCTTTTTTTGTTACTTCCCAAAGTAAGAAATATCTTTTCTATGGAAGTTATACAATGCTCTCATATAAATGGTTTTGTAGTCCCATTTAATTATGGAGGTTATAGTCGTATAAATATGTATTGCATTATTAAACCATGTTATGGACCATGAGTCTCAATGCGATTATGGTTATTCCTCATAACCAGATTCATTTGTCCCAATATTGTTATAAGTGGTTTTTCTCCAGTGGAAAATCGATAACAAATATCATTATCATTCCTAGGAGAAAAATCCATACATTATAGATTTATGTTGATATGGCTTTCATTCCTTCCACTAGGATCCATTTTTAGAGAATTCCATACACTATATTAGATTATAACATTCCAAACATATTTTTTAATCTCAAAACTAGTGAATCAAAAAATCCAAAATTGAACATTTAGGAATAAATAATATATAAATTATATTCTTTGATCTTTTGAGAATATTTCAAAACTCTATCATTTGGTTTCATTCTTTATTCTATGTTTTCCTAAATCATGTGTCAGCGTCTTTTTACTAAACATACTATGATACCAAATGTAAAAACCCTTGACCCCAATGGCATAGAGTTGGTGCCTAATTTTATTACCAAGGTATTATGATCAAGTGATCACTTCCCAAAGTACCAAATAGTTTAGTGGCTTTGGAAAAACATATTCAAAAAAATTACACCAAGACTTGAAAGGAAAACATCATACAAAATCCATTGGAAATAATCATAAACTCCTATATTATCCCTACAAGTCATTCATAAAATTCAACATCACATCTTGGAGAAAATAAAATAATATAAAGGGGTGATATTCGAGGATTAGTAAGGGTTAACAATAAATTGTTTGATATAAACATAAACAATAATGAAAGGTGAATATTGAAAAATAGATGTCATTAAAACATGAATGTGAACATAATATGGCATAAATAAAAGTAGATAAAAATAATTCCATATAAATAATCACAAGAGAGAAAAACAGAGCCTTAGATATTATTATGGTCGAAAAAACACATGGATTATGAATAAAAAATATCATAATGAGGTAATTCATAATTCTATATATTAAAAAAGTGCCTTCAAGGCTTTGGCCAAGACACTGTACATTAATGGGTAAAATCACAGTCTTGTTTGTCTAATGAGACCTACTAATGCATCGAGGGGCTATAGTAGGACCTGCCTATAACTTAATAAGTCTAATGAATTCATAATATCAAAGTGGTGAAATATAATATAAAATTACATTCCAATTGAAAATAGAATATGAAATGTAAATAATTTTCCTCAATAAGTAAACATAATCATAAACTATCTAGAGTAATATTGAGAATGGTATCAAGTAACTACATCCCCATAAATATTCATAAACGATTCAAAAAAATATGGTAGTTGGTAACAAAAGAGGAAAATATCAATAAATCATATTATTAAATAGAGTTTTTTTGTATGATATCAAAATATTGATATAATATCATTGAGTAATTCTTAGTATAAATACCATTTTTACATTGGAAAGGAGAGATGTTATGGAAAATAATTTGTATATTTCATATAATTATATTGTAAAAATTTATATACTAGAAAAGAAAAATGGAATTAAATTATATATGAAGAATATTAAAAATATATTCATAATGACATTTGGAAACTCAAGAGAAAACATGTTAAAAATGTGTTTAAAAACATTTCAAATGAGCCACTTCAGGGATGATTAAGGGAAAATATAAATAAGTGTTTAAAGTGGAAAATGTATAATTGGTTTAAAAAATACATATGAACTATTATATTTTTAAAATGTTTAAATATTGATTTTAGAAAAAATACTTCTTAATTAAAATAGGTTATTTATTATACATCAATATGGGTTAGTAATTGGGAAGTTCCCTTTAATCGAGCTTCCTTATCAGGATGAATTAAAATGGGAACATTATAAACATGTATTTCGCATAAAAAATAGGAATTGAGATATTTTAAAAAAAATTAAGAAAAAAAAATTACGAGGATTTTGTTTGAGTAATTAAGATTTACATCATTTTAAAGAGATCGAAAGTGTAGCTTGATGGAAAAATGGAAGTTCAAGAAGAAACCCATACATTATGTGTGAAATCATTCTCCAATTATACATAAAATACTAAAAAAATTAAATTCATTAATATATTAATTAATAAAATATTAAACATGTATTTGATTTATTATATTTTATATTTTTATTTTTTAGCCTTTTTGGTGAGTTATTAGAATAAATTACGTCGTTCGAGAGTGTTAATTCCCTTGGGTTTCAATATAGGTTCACATATATACGTGTATTAATGAACATGTAAAATATAAGTATTTATATTAAATTATTGTTATATGTTATTAATGAACATCCCTGAGATTTAGTTTTCTTATTTATTATTTTTTCTGGATAAGAGGTTGAATTATTAGATAAAGCATTAATGATAATCGTTTAGATTATTTGGGAGTTTTTTTGATCATCACATAGAATTTCTATTTTATTAATTATAATTATGTATATGTACTAGATTAAAAACCTTAAATAAGTTTCAATAATAATATTATTGAATATTTAAAAATAATTTTTTCATTCCCATCATTTAATGAGGAAATTAAAAATTAAAACCCATTGTCCATAAGGTGGTAAATCAACACCTCACTGATGATTTCATTTTTATAAAAAATGTTGAAGACAAGAGAATTGAAGGTTGGTATACAATAAACATAAAAAATTATAGTATATAAAAGTTATTGTATTTATCATTCAACTTTTGGATAAGGGTGAATGGACAGATAAGAAAATAAATCTAAAAAAACTAAAAGAATGAAAGGTTATTTTTCCTCTAGAATTCCTCCTCAAGAGAACTTCCTTAATGATTTTTGAAATGGTATTTTTGGTGATAATAAAAATACTAGAATATGGGGGAGATATCATGGAGTTTTATTTAGAATAAATGTTACAAGATTAAAGGCTTTGGAGGTGTAAGGGGAAAAGGTAATGAGGGTGGAATTAATATCTGAGGAGAGGGGTGTTTTTAATAATTTTATTCATCATTTTATTATTTAGGATCAAGTAAATAAATAGTATTGATTATTGTGTGTAAATATAATAAATTGTTAATGTTAGTTCAAACTAATGGTTCCTATATCATCAATACATCATCCATGACTCTTATATATTTGTATTTAGAAAATACTGTAATTTACTGTATTTTACTATTCACCAATAGTTCAATTATTCTAGAAAAATATAAAAAAATTACCCAAAACATTTTTCAATGTTTAAAGTTTGAAAATGGTGTCTATTTTTGTAAATAATTTTCCACATTTTTTAAATTTAATTTTTAATTTAATTTTTTTATTTGAAATATATCGATTTTAATTTTATAACTACTTTTAGGACAATTTGAAATATTATTTAAGGTCTCATAATAGTATCTTATAGTAATAAGACATAAAAATTTTAAATTTTAAATATATATTATGAAAATAAATTTTCTTTTAAATAATTATATTAATAATAAAATTCTAAATAGGCACTTATGTTTCACAAAACTACCAACAATAAATTTATCATTTTTTATGGTTAGTAGGAACTATGAGAGGAACCTGAATGCAGGGAGGGAACCCTAGCGAGACTCGCCCCCTAAGGTGATGATGGTGGAACCTACGACGGATCCTCC
Organism: Viscum album; assembly: GCA_963277665.1. Lineage (NCBI taxonomy): Eukaryota > Viridiplantae > Streptophyta > Magnoliopsida > Santalales > Viscaceae > Viscum > Viscum album. Next base: position 1,874,737,963 of record OY728159.1, read on the forward strand.
CCCATCTGTGGGGGAGGGATCCTTCTTACGGAATGCGCCATCCCCGTTTCACCCCTTCTCCAACCCTGACCATATTTCGCCTTTTCCGAAAGCTCAGTTAGGTCACAACTTGCCAGAGCTCATTGATGGATGCCCAAATCTTCAGATTTCAAACATGGAGTTCACTGAATCCTCCATGCTTCATATGTTCACCCTGATATCAAGGTTCAAAGACCGAATGCCATCAGTCGATGACTTTGATATATTCATCCTCGCCGCTTTGGATCTTCAGGAGCGGGCAACGGTGGGATTGCTCGATAAGCATCATATTATGATTTGGTTTTCGTCTGAGGAGGACCTCATCTTTTATTGGTTGAAACCACCCTAACGTTATAATGAAGATCACTTTTTCTTATTCGGGTGGTCGTTAGATTTCTACATGAATAGAGACTCAACATCCGTGGAAATTTGGGATAGTATCCCTAACCTTCCTTTTCCATTTCAAAATCCCTCCATTATCCAAATGCTCGACAATATCCTCAGTCTGTACCTTTGTTTGGATAGCAGAACGACAGTAGTATGTCACCCATTTTTCCCGAGGATATTTGTGGAGATGGATGCGTCTAGGGTCCCATTTGATTGTGTTTGGATTACTAATGGAGAAGAATATCGGTGCATGCAGAGAGTTATCTACGATGGTTGGATGGATTTATATTCATATTGTAATTGGTTGGGACACACTGCTGAGTTCTGTCGATGGATACCTACATTGTTGGCAGGTAGGGCCTTTGGCTTGTATTTGAGGGATGGTTGTCTTAGGGACAAGCATAAAACGACTCAGACAGTAGGCACTGGTAATGTTCCACTGGTTTTTGAGACAGTGAGTTTGTGTCGGGATGCAGTGGGTGAAGAGGATAGAGTTAGGGGAATTTCGTTGTGACCAGTGGAGTTGGTGTGGATGGGTAGTGAGGCAAAGGGTAGGATTGCGGCGGATGTGGAGACCATGGATGCAGTTGTGGGAACTCAAATTGTTAACCCGTTGGTGGTGGATGTGTTCAGAAGGCTGAAAAGAGATTTGTCTAGTTCCTCAATCCATGGTGATCAATATGGAGGGGGAGATTACCAGCCAGAGGCAATGCTTGCAGAAGCCTAGAAGAATGGGGGTAAAATAATCCTGGATCAGACGCCGGTTGAAGGGAAGGTGGACATCGATGGTTCGGTGGCTAAGAGGACTTGGGTAGGTAGTGTGAAGATGAGAAAGGGGAGGCAGGGTTCTGAGTTGGATGATGCTATTCCAAAAAATGGTGGGAAGGAAGGAGAATCGTGTTTAATTACCTTGAGAAAAAAGTTTGAAGTCCTGTCAGAGGAGAGTTTTGATCTTGTTTTTACAGGTGAGGGATATGGAGCCGATGGGACGACTCTCAACGGGTGTATACACCGACATTCTACTGATGAGGCAATAAGCCCAAAGAGAACGAGGGGTCCCAAGAGAAGGAAGGGGAGGATAGATTATTCTTCACTACCTCATCCTCTGAATACTAGCTCGGTGAAGAGGATTAATGACAAGAGAACTGCTTTGGATCCTTGGAGTCATTTGAGACTGGGGGAGCAGGATTATCAACCCTTGGTTTTGATTTTATGCTTTAAAGAAGAAGTGATTGAACATGTCCCATTTCTCAATGCTACTGAGGAGGAGGCTGCTACAATAATGGGGGGATATCTAGAGGTTCCCCTTACTGAGGAGCAATATGCTTTGATTGACAAACATGACTCAATTTTAGTAGGCGGATTCAATCATGGAAAGATCAGTGTTGAGGAATACATCCAGACTAGGGATCAACTTGTGCCTTCTTTTGAGAAGCGGATATTGGAAGAAGAATAATTAATCTTATCATCCTTAACATGGAAGATTTTTAGGAAAACTAATACAGGTAATATTAAATTTTTCGTTTGAGATGTTGTTTAAGCTTGTGGTTTTGGTTGGCTCGTGTGAGTGAATTGGTTGTGTGAGCCATGGTTGATTCAGGTTCCATGAAGTTCAATTTATGCTTGTTTATAGCATGCTTTTGGATCAGCTCTGGATGGGGATTGGTGCATTAAGTCTTCATTGATGCAGGTCCCTTGGAACTGAATGTCTGAGAGGGTATGGCTTCGCCATCTGTTCCATGCTCGTGCTTCTGCATGGGACGACTTTCTGAGGGGTCTGATGTTGGTGAAGTCTTTTTGTTAGCACACTTGATGGGTTGGGGCGGTTCGACAGTTTGTTTTGGTTGTATGTGGTTTCTCACTTTTCCATTAAATAGTGTTTTTAATAATAAAATGTAATTTTCAGTCTGTAATTTGTCATGTTTAAAACATTTATTTACTTATTTCGTGATGTAAATATAATATATTTTCATTTATTATATATCCAAATATTATTTATACTTTCACAGGAGAATTTAGTAATATATTGATCATATTACTATTTCTTATGGTCATATCACTATTCTAGTGGTCATATTTAATAGTATATTATGGTTTTAAACGTGGTGTTGCATAAATAATAAACTATAGAAGTTATTAAATTTTAAAAGATACATACCATAAAAATTGGGGTGTTATAATAACACCGCTATATCTGGTGATATCTATCCTAGAGAGTAGGCTCATTGAATAGTTCCCCTAGGAAAGTCACCATGTGACCTATATGATCTTCCAAACACATGTAGGGGATCACTCATGGGGTTCACGGGGGACACTATGAACCCTTGATGAAACACATCACTCAGAAAAGGGTATCATGCAACAGAACTAATTTGAACTACTCAATAAGCATATGATTGTTATCCACAAAGAATTTTTCATATCGATTCCCCGCACTTTTCCTATGAAAAACATTTCAATAAAACTCTGAATGGTAATTAATTGGATTCATCTATGATACACACTCGACCAAACTATAACCCCATCCAAAAGATCATATTTTGATACATAGATAGAGGGAGGGTCTAGGCCCAAGGATCCTTGTTGCTCTTCCCCTGCTATAAACATCTTCCTGGGTAGAGGATCGATGGATGGCTAAATATTGTTCATTTTAATTCCAAAACTCCTCCATGGAATAAATGAATGAATGTGAGGATTACTTTGGGCCCCTCATAATGATATGTTCTCTAATCCTCTAAGACTTTAGTCAAAGAAAACTGAGACAAATCACTCCAGATGATGGGAACACACCCATGCGACAAAAACTCATGGTAGCTATAGAGGGGTCACAATCCTGTAATGAGGATGTGATTCCACATCCCTCGTATGGAAAAGACCATAGGAACTCACATAACCACCACTTTTCAAAACATCACTAACAAAAATGACCCACAACGTCACCTCACACCACATCTCAAAGAACTAAAATAAGGAAACCATTAGTTTATAAAAGAAAAAATTATTCAAAATAGGAATCTTGTGGGTCTCCATGTGATTCGATAATAAGAATATGCACGAGGATGAAAATATCTACGGTGTACATGGTCTGAATCATAAGTACGTGGTGATTCTCTCAATAATAGACTATTGTCATGATTCTTAATGGTAATCAGCATATAAAAAATGAAATGTCTGGCATAAAACTTATATCAAACATTGTGTGACCTCATACAGTCACTTGGTAATTTCCCCTCCCATACATGGTGTTATTGTACATGTAACTACACTGAGTTTTTATACCTCGTGCATGACATTTTTCTCCTCACCTAGGAATCATCCCCTATTTTTTCCCACATATCTTTCGAAGCTGTGTCTCCCATACATCGTTTACCTCTGGTACACAGAGTGTTCCAACTAACTAACCCCATTCCCATGTTCTCAAGTCAATCCCATGTAACTCAACTTGTTTTCATGTCTCCTAGTCATGTACCCTTACATCCAATGTCTATTCCCATGGCACGACTGGCCATGTCCCTTTTTCCACACATCCCTGCCCATTTCATGGCATGGAACCCCCATAAATATCATGTAGTCCCAAAAATCCTATTCCCAGAATAGGGAATAACACACCGCATTTTCCACTAAACTACCCATTGTGTAATCTGAAATTCTCTATGGGAATTGTTTCCAAGGTACCCAAGACCACCAATTTTAACCTGAAAAAAAAAACAGATCTATCCCCATAGAACACATAGAAATATTATATGGGTTATAAAACATTAAAAAAAATCATAAAATAGAGTTTGGTATGTAAACTTCATAAATCAACGTACCTTGTTGTGAAAATGAAACCCTTCAGGTCCAAAACGTTGCTTGAAATGTGCTGATTCTCAATCTTCTGAAGATTGACGTCACAAACGGAGATTGATATCACCTCTTATCTACTCCATGGCCTCAAGTAATTCATCACACAAGGGATCACCCCATCGCTTCCTATTCACATCTAAAGGGAACCATGGGTGTTAAATAATGTTAATAATTTAAAAAAAGTTAATTAATAACCCTTTCACTCAGGACCCTGCCAACTCGCACTCAACCGTGCACATGGTGTGGGAAACATTTTTCCATTCCAAGGGTAAAACCAACATTCCAAACACAATTATTTTATTAGATTTATAATCTGAGACTCCAATTTGGATAATTTTACATTTCAAAAAAATGTTCATGTTCATGATAAAATATAATTAAAATTTTTAATATTAATGCACTGATCCTCTCTTGGCCACATAATTTCACAATGAATCAGTGTCTGGCATAAAAAATATTCAAATTTATTACAAAAAAACTGGTGTCATTACATTTTACACACCTTTTGAATTTTCATCTCTGAAATGTGAATTTCAAGGAATAAACAATAAAACTGAACTCACAACTGGGTCACCCACACTTGCAAGCTATTTTAGAATGTTCCCATATGATCAAAAAACAAGAAACAAGTGAAACAATAATACCACTAGGAGTTATATCATAGAAAATAGATCCACACTCAACACCCATGTCATCTATGTGGATATTGTGAAACAATCCATGCACATGTCACTGTAATTATGGTAGTTGGAAACCACATAGATCCACTAAATAGTTTCCAAAGGGCCTAACGGAACAACACGTCGCTAACCCAAATATTAACCAATGAATGGGTTTAAAAACCCTATAGTTTTTCTATATCTATAAAAACAAATGTTCCCACAATTATATGTAATATCACCAAACATGAGATCACATCATTGACGATATGGGTTACCATCATCAGTCCACAAAAGGCCTTGAACAAGACCCAAAAAACATAAAAACTTTTAAATGATCATTGCATTACACAACCAACAACAAAATCAATCCAATGTGAATAAACCTAATAAAGTTTTTCTAGAATTCAAACGGTCTTCTTACCTATTATATTCATCCTGCTCTTGTGTTTTCCACTAAAAGAAATAAATATCATTAGTAATTCATCTCACTACATGATTGGTGCCACCATCCATCTCCATATGATATAATACTACCCAAATTTGAAAAAAACCATCATGAACATGTCATGTTGATATCTGGTCATGTGAATCATTTAAAAAAAACTCCAATTCATTCATCCTTGGCCCGCAGAAAAATAGATGAGTTAAAAACCATTGATTAGTGAAACACTGCACTGGGAAAACCACAATTGTTTACTGCAATATTCCAATCATTTTGAGTATCTTATGCAACCCGTCCAAAGGTATACCAACACTAATGCATTAGAGAGGTCACTACTCATGGAGTGTACCTTCTACGTCTAGAACCGATATTTTAGAGATTTTTTAAATGTCAGTTTTTTGGATCATTTTAAATATTATCCTCTAATTTCCCTCATACACAACCCTCTATAGTGATAACACAAGGATTTATCAAGGAAATACAACCTAGAACATTTTTCATAAGGTATAAGCATTTTGTCTATCAGTATTTCATCCACGTTGGGGTGTTTAACAAGAAAATAATATCTCAATAAACTCAATTGAAACTCCCCTCAAAACCTGGAGCTAGTGATATCCTATCCCAAGGTCAATAAATGAGAACAATCTCCCCCTAATACTTTGGGAAAATGATTCATCAAATTTTAGGTGTGGTTACTACTCTCTGATAGTCACCTGAACCAAGAAACCTCAACCACACCTAACCTCGTGGACTCCCACATCCTAGTATAACAATACAGGGTTTAAAAAACACATTATGCCTTATAAAGCTCTATTATCTAAAAAATACTTAATTTACCTTCATATTATTTTTCTACCTAGTGTCATTTCATATACTAAAATAGATATCTGGTGTCCCTAGTGAATTTCCATGCAAAAAAACATCTCTCTTTGGTGAGTCAAACCCAAAACATTCACATGATGGATTCTCACATATAGATCCACCATCATATGAACTAAAAAATAATAATGGATGATACTAAAATGGATATACAATCCAAATGATAAGGAAATTATTGTGACCTCTTACAAATGATCTCATCCTTCCCTACATAGGATCACTCCTTATGAAAAGAGTAAAAATTCGCCTAAAAACTAGAATCATTTCTAGGCCAACTAAAAGAAAATAGATGATAATGGATAGTAGGAATCAAATCCAGACTCAGTAACACATCATAGGGTCCCCTGGAAACTATAAAAAAAATTCCATCCAAGGCTCTATATCACCTCCTAGAGTCATGCCACAACATCTGTAGAAGTTTTTAATCAAGGATCCAACCTATAGTAGCCTCCAAAAGAAGGGTTGAGAAAAAAGGGATACACTATTATCACCAAGTCTTGAAAAGGGGATACAATCAGGGGAATGTGTGGGACATGACACTATGAAAACATTAACCAGGGAAAAGTAGTCATCTTCCATACCCTAAACCACTCTAGATGCCTCTGTGAGATCATAATTCTTGGAACACATCCACTCTATATACCACATTCTTAATCTAACTAAGGACTAATCTAAAACCTTGGAATTCTAACAACCTCAAACACAAAAGTCTCGGAAATCCATCCACCACACCTTGATACAATCCTATTTGGGGGCCACTGACTCACATTCATTATATAGGATATTGTAACAAAAATGCATCTCTGTGGGGGAATTCTCCCACATCCTTGTTTGTCCAATGAAATAATAAAAATGAAAATAAATTTGTCTCAACTGATGTCATGCATTACCCTAGAATTTCTCAAGAAATTATTATCTAGGATATTGTTCTCTACACCTCCATTTATACTAAAAAATTAAAAAATATATACTGAGCATACCTCCACCCGCTCTTTAAGACAATTGATCAAAATCCTCTTGCACTCGAAACCACCCATGTCCTTGAAATCCAGCTCCCCAAGCCTGACATGGAACACTTAGGGGTTGGGGTTGTGGAAATAGTACAAAGGGACAAACACCTCCCATTTATTATACTCCTCTACTACATTTTCCTACGTATGGTCCATGCTGAAAATGTGGAAACTATCTTGGTGCTTGAACAAAAATCTCTCTGCAAGTAGATTAGTGAGTAATACACTCACATGTGATATTTTTGTACCCCTCACAAATCATAACAATTCATCATCCATAGTGGAATACGATTTCCCCAAAAGTATCTAAAAATCAATGTTCCTCTTATATTCCATACAAATAATATATGGGTATTTATAAACATAGACCTCAAAAAATGCTAACTTGGAATCTCATGATACACACGTGAACCATGTGTATCGTCATACAAAACTATAAAATCCATCGAATGCTCAGTCTAATAACCCTCATCCATAGGAACTCTCGAATGTGGATCTACACACTACTTAATAGGTGAATACTCTACAAATTTTTTACTTGGATGGAAAACTCCCTATAAACTGAGCCCCTACAAGGTAACCTCATAACTCATCATGTCATACCCTCAAATTGATTATGGAAACCAAGAATGATTTTATCGTGGAAACATCCTGAAGGATTAAAATATATGGAATGGTCAAATACTATATCATGGGTGATGACTCAAGAAAGATATTAAAACCACAATCGATACCTACATGAGTATTATACGAAATTGGTTTCCCTCCAATCAGTTTCGAAATGATTCTAGTCAATAAAAAGGTTATCGAGGTCCTAATGAATGATTAATTCATCATATGCACTAACACTGGATCCATTTTCTGGAATTCAATCTCTAAACACTAAATATTGTTACCCTAAACTGAGATCATAGTTAAAAAATCCTAGGAATTCTATTCCAATGTAAGCCCCCCTCTTATACAACTCGGTCATGAACTATTCCATCGAAGATTGAGCTGAAATATGGTATGCATACACTGTAAAATCTCCCAATGTGAAAAAAACTCAAGTAAGAAGAAGACAAAAATAATAGTAAATAAACAATAGTTTATGGACTTCTATGGTGCATGTCATGATCCACTCCATCATTATGATTCAACACTCAAACGTTCGCCATAGGTCCATTTCCCTTCATCAGATCTGTGTTCACAAAATCTACACGTGCACCAAAATTCCCATATAGGGTGTGAGTAAAATACTCAATAGGACACCACCAAGGCATCCTCAAACTTATGTGGTCTAAATTTATGTTTATTTAATAATAAATAATCTGTGATAAACACACAATTCAAAACTAAGCAGTTGTGCACTACCCAAGCCATCACAACTCCCGTCCATACCTGCTTCACCTCTATGGATGAATGGATAACCATAGTGTCAGAAGAAACAATTTTTATCAATTAGAATAATTAATAATGTTTCTTGGTATCGTCGTGTCATAATATAAATTCTCTGTAAGAAGATGGGTTTCTCTATATTTGAAAGGGAAATCAGCGACAGTCAGCTTCCCTTAATCATCGAGATGACATATTGAGGACCGAGAGATATCTGTGTCCCTTCTTCATTGAATCAGACCATCAATAGAAAACACATTGGAGCGAGATCTAATCAGTCTCCTCTTCATTGAGTGCATCCTAAGAAATCATCGTATGCCAGTGCATCCTAAGGCGTCAGCATATCCCTCCTTGTCAGACATGTGCAACCTAAGGAATCATCATGTTACTTCTTCACCCTTACCATTTTTCATGTGCATACCCCTCCAGAGGATAACACATGTCGCAAGAGTCCACTACATGGCTTCCCCTAGGAATCATCATGTGCTTACCCCCATGAATTGGACCCTCATTGTTAATAAGGTGCATTCCTCCTCTAATAGATAACACAAGTTGACGGTCCACATGTCCTCACTCCAAGAATAAAATCACACCATATACATAGCCTGGCCTAATATATATATATATATATATATATTCATGAATAATCACATAATCATGAGAAATTTAATTCATATTGTACACATAAACACACAATAGTGTGAAAAAATAGCTACAAATACTCAAAGGCATCATATGTAATATAGTGTTTTGGGGGTTACACACATACCCACATGCATTGACTATCTAAAATGGTCATTAAACATTTATGTTCATCATATTAATGGAAAAAAATTAACATGACCAAAAAATTAAGTAACATCCTATTTTATTAGTTGGAATACCTTTTGTTATTTTTCTAACTTCAGGGTGATACAATAAATTCTCAAGCTGTTAGCACGTCGGTGCTCAAGGTATGTCAATTTATTTTCTAGAATAATAACATTTATTTTTATTAAAAGGAATAAAATATAAAATGTGATAATTCTTTTTCACTATTCAAAAATTCTCAAATTATAATTAAATTCATCACATGCGATGGTGAATTTTAAATTATCATTTTACCCTTTTAAAGGTCACTAGAAAAGATAAATCATTACTCTTAATTTTATTTTATCACGTGCACTGATAAATTAAATAATTATTTAATAATTTATAAAACATCACATGAAATGATAAAGATTATTCATATGTGTTGATAATGTAAATTATCATTTCATCATTTTTAAAAAATCACATTAAATGATAAAAATTTTCCATCTACATTGATAATTCGATCTAAAATAGGCTAGGATTTGGAGACCAGCACCGAGGAATAATGTCACTCAAATGGGAAGCATTTGCCTAATGTGCATGTAAGAATGCCTCAACAATCATCTCCATTTAAAAAATGAAATGATATAAAATAAAACTACCATAATATGAATGTATACATCTATATCTCACAAACAGTGTAAGAAAATACTGGAATGTAATAAAAGTATGAAAATAAATTCCCACAAAATGAAAATAGTAAATCCATCCAACCTATTAAAATGGAGTGGATCACTATCAAATGATCAAATAAAACACACCTCCGCATGTCCAATCCAGATCAATGCTCCACCAACTCCTAGTCTGTCTAGGATAGTACACGAATACCAATGCACTTAATAATTTAAAACACGTGCAGATGAAGCCCCTTCAAGGGTCAGTATACAAATACTCAGTAGGAACCCCAAAACCCCAAAACTGTAGGGAGAATTTCATAATAATCAATCTGATCAACCAAATCTAGAAAAAACCCCAATGGTAGAGAGAAAATACACACTACTGGAAATCAGATCTTTCCCAACACTTATATATACCCTTTCCCAACGGTTCTCCCAAACCGTTGGGAAAGGGGGGTCTTTCCCAACGGTTTGGGAGAACCGTTGGGAAAGGGTCCTCAAAACCCACCTTTCCCAATGGTTCTCTCAAACCGTTGGGAAAGGGGGGGGGTCTTTCCCAACGGTTTGGGAGAACCGTTGGGAAAGGGTCCTCAAAACCCACCTTTCCCAACGGTTCTCCCAAACCGTTGGGAAAGACCCCCCCTTTCCCAACGGTTTTGAGAGAACCGTTGGGAAAAGTGGGTTTTGAGGACCCTTTCCCAACGGTTCTCCCAAACCGTTGGGAAAGGGGGGGTCTTTCCCAACGGTTTGGGAGAACCGTTGGGAAAGGTCACCCCAAAACCAACCTTCACCCTCCAGGAAATTTCAAAACTGTTGGGATAGGTCTATCCCAACGGTTTTGAGAACCGTTGGGATAGATTCTTTCATTTCTTCCAGGTCTGCTACCCGAGAACATTATATAAATCTAAATTTTAAATAATTATGATAATACATATATATATTTATGAAATTATGTTTACAAAAGTGACGTTAGCTTAGTGGTTAAGTCGTTCGATTATGAACAAGGGGTCGTGGGATCAAATCCCAGCACATGTTTTTTTTTGAAATACATTTACCAACGGTTTTATATCTGTTGGAATAGATTTTCATATTACTTATACCAACGGTTTTGTAAACCGTTGGGATAGGTCTATACCAACGGTTTTGGGAAAACCGTTGGTATAGACCTATCCCAACGGCTTACTTCGCAACGGTTCTCCAAACCGTTGGTATAGGCTATACCAACGGTTTGGAGGCCTATACCAACGGTTCCAAACCGTTGGTATAGGTTAGTATTCTACTAGTGACATCTCAACCGCTCCATGGATATACATGACTAATTATCTCAAATTCCCCTTGGTACATCATGTAAGATGACACATACCTCAAGGTTACCTAGGACATCCAGAATATACTCAAAATAGACCCCAAGTCTCATTGTAAAAAAACATAACACTATCCATACAAACCAACTCGACTTTCCAATGTACCTCTTATCTAGGAGTACTCACTCCATAAGTCTATCTATCCTATATGTCATGAAACTGAATTATTTTTCTCAACCGGAAACTAAAATCTGATTATCATCATCACCATCCATAATGGTTTCCAATAAAGAGATGTCACTCCCACATCTACACCTCCCTTATTCCTAATGGAAACTTTCTAATCGCCCTATGAGAATTCCAAGATCATTCCATTACCCTGCCATTTTCATTGGTAACAATCTGAGATATTATACTCATCAGGGATTTCTATGGAAAAATTCAACCAATGATCCCAGATATCTCAATGAATTCGGTATGGGATCAATCCCATTTCCACTGGGGGGACTCTAAGGACCCTACCTAAACACTGCACATTGAAGTGGTTGTGATGCAATAGACATAATCATGAATAACTCACTATTACAAGGAATGATTCCCGCATATATTAGGTCACATTAATTTTAAACACTCTACATATAAAAACAACACTGTAGAACTATGAAAGGAAACTTAGGGGATTCATTGAATATACACAATTGATTGGACTAAAACCTCATCAGACATATCAGATCTAAATACACATATAGAGGGTCTACACCTATGTCACACTAGAAAACCATCCCCCACTAGAAACATCCTCATGGGAATAATATTAATGCCTGATTAAATAATGATAGTGTCGATTCCACAACCCTTACAATTTAAACATCGAAGTATGTGATGACCACTCCAGGACTCTTAGGTGGATATATTCTCTATGCTACAATGATTATTATAGAATAAAAATGATACAAATCACCCTATAATATGGGAAAAAACTAATGCGTCACAAAATTGGAGATTCCAATGAGGGGATATAGTTTAATAATGATGATTTTTTCCACAACCCTCATATGTGAAAGACCATGAGCAGTCACTCAAACACCATTTCCGAAATGTCTTTAATCGAAGCAACCCACGACATCAAATTTCATCAAAACTCAAATCCCTAAACAGTGGACACCATCAAATTCTATGAGTAAAACTACTTAATATAGGCTACCCATGTGCCTCCATCTGAACCCAGATGAAGGTGATGTATGAAGGATAAAAGAATCTAAGGGAGGAACATAAGATTTTCTTTTCATACACGATGTGTCTCTCAAAACAAGTATAATGAAATGACCATAAACATTACATAATCTAGATAATTCAGCTATATTTCACTTCTTTACATTACCAATAATCTTTTCAGTTTATAGTTTTAGAATGTTAGTAAATAACTCATACATATCAACCCACAATAATACAAAGTTTGTACAATTAAAACAGTATACATTTCTACCAAAACATAAACTTTTTACCACAAAACAACAAAATAATTTAATTGAAAATTATTCTGAACATTTAACATTAGAGACATATTTCTCTTACACACCCTTATAACATGTGAAAAACGTTTAAATACTTTGGTTGAGTATAAAATTTTAGTATGGTGTATCAAAATATAGAAAGAAACCATTATTACATGAATACTTATAAACATATGAAATCATTTTGATAAAGATATAAATCTCACCCATGTATACATACATTGTAAAAAATGATATTTATATAAAACATTGGGAACATAAAAAATTATAGAGTTATCTTAGGAAATTAATTATTTACATTGTAACCCTCACGACTCCCTTATGGTATAAGCATCATAGTTACACTTGGAGTAACCATACACCTGACCTCCATCATACACATACCGATGGAATTGGATGGAGATATAGGTTCTCACCCTTAATCATAAATAATTCTAAATAACCACAACATAATCATAGGACATGAATAATTTCATAAAAACATTGCTTTTTTAATTTTGTAAAATAGAATTTTAGAAGAGGATTCTTAAATGAAATCCCCTTACAAAAATAAACTAATTGATGTGATAATTAGTATAATAAAAGTGTTATGTGTATAAACTATAAATTCACATAATAATACATAATAAAAATAAATTTTAATTTCATAAAAATAATTATTATCACATAATTAATGAAGTAGATTGTTAAGCAAAAGAAAAAAAATTAGGTTAAAAATTCCATTACCATAAGTATTACATACATAAATATTGTTTAAACCTATTGTATAATCATTAAAATGGTGTTATTAATATTTTATAAAAACATATTCAGGTTTATAACACATTATATGATTATTTTATAACAACATTCGACCCATTTATTAATAATATTTTGTTATTTCAATTATTTTGGATGAGTGCTTTACATAATTTCCATGCTTGGTTGGTAACTTATTTTCTTGTAGAGTGGATGAAAATCTCTAGAAGTGTAATGAAATAGTTTTAATTTGTTCCCCGAATATTAAATGTTTCCAAAAATCATTTTGGTTATACAATATGTGGTGGAATCATTAGATAAGTCATTATTGATATTCATTTAGATCATTTGGTAGTTCTTCGGGAATAACAAAATTGTTTCATCCTATAACATTAATATAGTGCATATAAGTTAATTCTAGAACATAAGAGAGGTTATATAATACCATTTAAATATTTTTAAACAATTAAATTTTTTTTATAACTATCTATGAATGATTTCAGGGGAATTAAAGACACATTGTCCATGATATTTTTAAATAGATACATCAGGAACTTTGTTTTTATTTTTATAATAAGAGGAATAGAAGAAGAATAATTAAAATAAATTATCCCATAAACATGGAAAAATTAGAAAATATATAATACTGGAAATTTCATTCCTCTTGTATAAGGGGAGGTGTGGAGAGTATAAGAAAAGAAATTAATAGAAAAAAACACAAAAAATTGAAACATGATTTTACCTCGTGATCTCTCATCTTTGAGATCATCCATAAGCAATATAGTTTTATCCTTTTGGTGAGACCGGAAGGTCTTGGAAGTGGGGAAGAGCCTTGATAAAGGGGGTTTTGTAGAATTTTGACAATTCACAAATCTTAAGAGGTGTGCGATGAAGAGGGGGTGAGGGTGGTAGTTATAGTGGAGGACATGAGGGGTTTACCATTATTTTAATCATTGGATTAATATTTCTTCCTCAAGACTACGAATAGTCCTGATTATTATAAAAAAATAGTAATAAGTGCATGTGCATAAAAACTAGTGTCCATTAACATTAACCAGGTCTCATGCATTACGTAGAAGTTTATTTATTTAGCATTTTTCATAAATTATCGAATTTCAATATTCACCAAAAATTCATGTATTTCATAAAAATTACAAATATTCACCCTTATCATTTTTGTATATGTAGAATTGAAAAATGAACAAAAATTTATCAAAATAATTTTCTAAATATTAAAAATTGTAATTTTATATAAAATATTTATTTATTTTAAAAAATAATAATTTTCTAACTATAATTGATTTTATAACATTTTGAAAAAATAATTAAGATCTCATAAATTATTTGAAATACATTCATTGTTGGGGATACTATTCATTTGGTAGTTTTACTATTCAATAGGATAAAAAAATTATTCATAAGGATAGGTTAATATTCTCGAATTATTATGTTTGTCCTATCAGACTCCAAAAATTTTATTGATCACCACCATGTATGTCCCTTTTTCAACATTTTAATCAATGATGTGGACAATTTATATTTAACAACAAGTTTTCAATAATCTCCTAAAAAATATTCATTATGTAGAGACTCATTGTTTCTTGAATTTAAATTTATTTTTAAATCTTTGGGTTTTTATATTCTCTACACATTCAGGAAATTTCATCCTCAGAATTTTATATATATATTAAAAAATTTAGGGTACCTTTCTTTTATAGAATTTTTATATTCTCATGCTGCTTATTCACCTGTGGGGTTTCTCACAAAAACCATTACTAGGTGGATTACCATATTCTGCAGTTCGTGTTCTCTTTGATCAATAATATGAACATGTTTCTCTTCATATGTAAGATTCTATTCAAGTTGAACAACTTTTTGGCTCAAAACATGAGATGAATATGGAACAGACATTCTCAACATCAAAACATGAAATAAATTGTATACCTGTGAAAAAATCAGAGGAAAATCTACTTGGTGGGAAACTGGTCTATCTTTCTCCAACATTTCAAAAGGTCCAATGAACTAACACTCAAATTTAATTACTTACCAAAACACATAACAATTTTTCATGGTGACATTCTAAGAAAAACATGATCACCTACCACAAATGAAAATTATTTCCTCCACTTATATGCATAACTTTCTACTTGCTCTAAAATTTACACATGTGTTGTTGGATCACCTTCCATTTCTCTTCCAATTACTCTATTAATACTGGTTCCATCATCTTCCTTTCCTCGAATTCATCCCAAAAAAGATAGAGTTTGACATCATTTCCTATACAATGGCTAAAAAGGTGCCATCAGTATACTGGAAAGAAAACTGTTATTATAAAAAAAATGAACTAATGAATGTTGTTTATCCCAAATTTCTTTGCAGTCCATAGTACAAGATCTAATTAATTACATTAAAATGTTAATCTATTGATCTAACTACCCATCTTATTGGGGATGATAATCTGTATTGAAATTCAATTCTGTTCCTAATAAATTCTGAAGGCCTTTACAAAAGTTATATGTAATCCTTGGAACATGATTAGATATAATGGAAAGAGTATCTCCATGTAAAATGAAAATATATTTGATTTATAGTTGATAAATCTAATATAAAGACATAATATATCGAAAAATAAATAAATTTGAAGATTTAATCAGACGATAAAAAATAAAAAATGCATTGTTACCTCAAGAATTATATGTCATTCCCACCACAATGTCCATGGATATATTTTCCGATTTGCACTCTGGAATTGGAAAATGATGAAGCATCCCCTATGCTAATATATGCTCCCCTTTAACCTATTGAAATGTCAAACATTTAATGGTAAAATATATAATATCTCATTTAATTCCATCCCATGAGTAATATTCCTAAAGGTCTTTGTACATCTAATTATGTCCAAGATGAACAATAAATGGGGAACTTTGAGCTCCACACAAAAATTGTTTCTTAAATATAAAATTATGAGGCACACATAATCTCATTCTAAATCATTGATCACAATGTTTATCAATGATAAATTCTAGAAACTTTCCCATTTTAAGCAATTCCATCTTTTTTTCTGTAACTCCTCGTCTTTCTTTTACACTTGCTTAAGTCTATCTGAAAATGCTGACTACACAAAAATCTAAAACAAAATAGAGAAATTTCATACACCAAGAACATCCATGATAAAATTTATCAAACCATTAATCAATGTTTATTATTCAGGCAATAACATATTTAATTATTCATGATATAATCAACTTAATGCATCTACCACATTGTTTTCATTTCCGAGATTGTAATTGATCATGAAATAAATTTTTTTTATCAATTAAAACCATCTTCTATATCTCATGTTTAATTAATTTTGAGTGAATATATACTTTAGTATTTTTTTAGTTAGTATATATTTCATATTTGGCTCTATATAAATGATGCCTTTAAATTTTTAAAGTGAAATACACAGCTTCTAATTCCGAATCAAGTGTCGGATAATTTATCTCATGAGTTTTTAATAATCTTTAATGAAGATTCATTATATATGACAAACTCATGATTTCTGTATGGTAGGGTTAGAACTTGAGCATTCATCAATCTTCTTTTCAATTCAGAAAAACAATCATCACATTCTATTATCCAAATGAATTTAACACATTTTTTATTTAACATAATCAGTGGACTAGATAACCATGAAAAGATTTCAAAAAACCTCCATTAATAAACTACTAAATCCAGAAACTAAAAATTTTTGTAACATTTTTAGGACTTGGATATTCTTCCACAACATTCGTTTTAGCAGGATCAACAGTTATGCCATTTTTGGAAGCTATGTGATAAAGGAAAGAAATTTTTCGCAACCAAAATTCATACATGTAAAATTTTCCATATATTTTCTTTTCATATATGTTTTTAAAAACAACCCATTATCATTTTTTAGGCATCTCTATACTTTTATAGTATATTATAATGTCATCAATAAAAACAATAAAAAACTTATCCAAGAACTGATGAAATATTCTATTCAAAATATTCAAGAATAAATATGATGAATTAGGTAAAACAAATGAAATAAAAAAACACTCATAATGACCATATCCAGTTCAAAAATATGATTTCTGAACTGTCAACATTCTTTCACCATCAGCTAATGGTACCTGTATCTCATTTCAATCTTGGAAAAATTCTATGCTCCTTGGAGCAGATCAAACAAGTCATCAATGTGAGGAAAAGGATACATATTTTTAACCATAATGTTATTTAAATCCCTATAATCAATGAAATGTCTCATGGAACAGTCTTTTATTAACAAATAAAATTGGAGCTACCCATGGTGACGTTATAGGATTAATGAATCCTTTATCAAGATACTCAAACAACTAATTTTTCATTTCGAGAAGTTCAATTTAAGACATTCGATAAGGCCGATTTAAAGATTGATTAGAATCACGAACTATATAAATTGTGAATTCGACTTCATGATCTAGTATATAATCAGGTATCTTATTAGGAAAAGCATCAACGAATTCATTTACCACTGGTACATCATTAATCTCCACAGTTCCCCTGTTTTCAACAATATGAGCTAGATTGTTATCACTTCCTTCTTTTAACAGTTTCTCAGCTTCTTGATATGTTACCAATTGTATGGATCTTTTATTTTATACAAATTGAAAAACATTATTAAAAGAAATTAGATCTACAATCAATATTAGCTTGATAAACAATAAGCCAATTGGTACCTCGAATTACATCAATCTTACTAAGGAAAAAACAATATGTTTTGTAGGTAATGTCATTCCATAGATAACAATAGGAAGATTCTTAAAATGACCTTTTTATATAAAATTTACCCTTGGTGTTTTACGAAACATTTATAGTCTCGCTTGTTGAGGTGATATTTCTAATTTACCAAATAATTTCTTTGAAATAAGGAACGTTTAGACCTCATATCAAAAAATACTATAGAAAAATCAGAAAAAATATAAAAATTAGTTGTTGACCCTTAATTGGATGGCGCGACATCTACTAACGTTGTCCCATAGGATCTCAATACACCTTTATGATTATAGTCTAGATACATTATGTCACTCAAATCATTCATTGGGACACATATGTATAATTACCCATCTCACCACATTTGATAGACTTTACAATTTTCTTATTAGAATTGATCTTAAGATCATTTTCATTATAATCTGGGGACATATGTCCAAACATAGTAAATAAAAAACACTTCTTATATTTGTTAATACATTCCCCAAGGTTCTTATTTCCATTATATTAGAAAAGTAGAAATGGGAATTTTTTACCATTAGATTTATTTGAGTGATTCCCACCCATCGCTTTCCATCTAGAACACTTTTTAGATTTGTTTTTAAATTAAATGTGATTGTCAGAAAACTTCATTTCAATCTTCATAGAACATAGGAATATTTTCTCATAACTTTTAAATTATCAGGAGGATAATTCCCTTCTGTATCATAGTTTCAAACCATAGTAAAAGTGATTTTTTTTCTAACAATATCTTGAAGAAGATTTGGAGCATACCTTTGTAGTCGGGTGACATTTTCTTCGACACATCCACTAAATCTTCCTCCTTTTGTATCAATTCCTGTAATTTATTATCCATAATAATTATACCCACATTATGAAAATATTTTTCAGTGAAAATACCTTTAAATTCATCCCACTTCACGACATCTGTCTCCTCTCTATCTCTAATATTCTTAACCATTGACCACCACTGATCATATTAACATTTAAAATGATATGTATAACGACAATAATTTGGAAAATCCAGAAATTAAATAAAATAAAATAAATTTTCAATGGATTTAATCTATACATCATTAACTACTAGGTCAAAATATACATAGAAAGAAAGAGGTTGTTGCCGTATAAAATGATCCACTATCTTCATGTTCATTTGTGGTAGCTCTGGTTCTTCCCTTACATGGATTCCACCACCATTTATTTTCTACATCATTTGAACCATTCTGGTGAAAAATTTATCAGTTCCAATTCCCACCATTCATGGTTCTGGATTTGAAAAGATATCAGTCTCTCGATTCCTTCTAACTATAGCTTCCTTGTTTCTTTGGTAGAAAACCATTCTGAACAGACATATCTTAGATGAATAAACATGGTAATATTTAAATGTTATACAATTTTATCATACATATAATGTAAAAATAATTTATGTTATTTTATTAATATTATCATAACCCATAAATATATCTAAATCGTGCTCTATACCAACTAGAAGGACCTGACCATAAACATTACATAATATAAATAATTCAACTAGATTTTGCTTCTTCACATTCTAATAGATACTTTCATTTTTGAGTATTAGAGTGGTATGAAATAACTCATACATATCAACCCACAGTAATACAATGTGGGTAATATTAAAATAGTATCTATTCAATTGAAAAAATATAATTTTTAACACAAAACAACCACAGGATTTCTTTGACAGTTATTCATAACATTTAATTTTACATCCTTATTTTTATTCATCGTCCAGAAAACTTATGAAAAACATTTAGAAACATGGGATGAGCATAAAAATATTAGTAAGGGATATGAAAAGAAGTAATGAAACTGTTATTCCATATATACCTATAAACATATGAAATCATTTTCACAAAGACATACTTCTCACCCATGTATACTTTGTGAAACATTAAATTTCTAATAAATCATAGAGAACACATATAAAATAAAAAATATATATTAGAAAATTATTTACATAAATTATAACCATCATGGCTACCATTGGAATTGTAACCCTCATGGCTACCTAAAAATGTAATCCTCATGGCTACCTTGGGGTGTAACCATCACAATAACACGTGGAGTAACCTTACAACTGACCTCCAAAAATCACATAACTAGTAAAATTGAAGTAGATACAGTTCCAAACCTTCATCATAAAAAATTACCAAGAACCATAACATAATCATATGAGATTAATAATAGCATTAAAACATTTCTTTTGAATTTCGTAAAATAAATTTTTAAAATGTGATTTTTAAAAGTAAATTCCCTTACAAAAAAATATTTGATGTGATAATTAATATAATGAAAGGATTATATTTATACCATTTAAATAGACATAATAAAACATAAAATAAAACAAATTAATTAAAAAAATATTCTTAGTATCACATAATTAATGATGTGTACAGTTAACCCATAGAATAGAAATTCAGTTAAGAATAGGCTTACCTCGGGTTTGTATTACTTAAATCTAGTTCAAACCACATGTATAATTGTTTAAAGGGTGTAATTAGTATTTTAATGAAACATATTTATGTTTATAACACCTTATATGATCATTTTACAGCATCATTATACACTTTTATTAAAAATATTTCGTTATTTCTATTGTTCTGGGTGTGTGCTTTACATGATTTCCATTGTTGGGTTGTAATGGAATTTATTTTCGAATGTAAGAGAAACTATAGATGTGGAATGAAATAGTGTTAAAATGTTTCCAGAATACTATATTATTACATAAATTATTTTTGTAATATGGTATGAGGATGAATCATTTGATAAATCATTAGTGATATTCGTTAAGATCATTTTGGCGGTTCTTCGATAATCACAAACTTGTTTCATCATATACCATTAATATTATGAATATAAGATAATAAAATAAAATAATGGAGGTTATATTTTACACTTTAAATTCTATTTCAACCAATAAAATATTTTTACAACAATATTTTATGGATGTAAAGAGAATTGAAGACACATCGCCCATGATGTCGGTTAATCAACACTTCACAGACGATGTATTCATTTTTAGAATAAGAGGATGAGGAGAGGAAGAATGATAATGAATTTTACAATAAACATGATAAATATACATAATATATATAATATTGGATCTTTAATTCCTATTGGATAATTGGAGGTGAATATAGTATAATAAAATAAAAAAATTGAAAAGAAAAAAAATGAGAAAATGAAATGGGATTTTTACCTCTTGATATCTTATCCTTGAGATCATGATTAATGCATTTGGTTTTGGGATTTTGGTGAGATAATAATGTCTTGGGTGTGAGTAAGTTCATTGGGAAGGGGATTTGAAATAATTTTGGCAATTCAAAAAGATTGAGATGTCTGAGAGGAAGAGGGGGTGACAATGGTATTTATAGTGGAGGAGAGGAGGGGTTAACCATTATTTCAATCATTAGATTAATATTGTTTCTCAAGAATATGAGTAGTATTGATTAATGTAACCAAAATAGTATTATTTTCATGTTAGTTTGGACCAATTTCAATTTCAATTATCTATTATTCATTAATGATGATGAAATTCATTTATTTTTCATTTTTCGTAAATTATCGTATTTAACTATTCACAAAAAAGTAATGTATTTCATAAAATTAAAAAAATAATTGAAACCATTTTTTAAATGTATAATTAAAAAATGAACTGAATTTTTTCAAAATAATTTATTAAATATGAGAAATATAATTTTTTAAAAAATTTAATGTTTATTCCAAAAATAATTATTTCATAACTATAAAGGATTTTCTAACACCATGAAAAAAATAATTAAAGTCTCTTAAATTATAAGAAATACATTAATTGGCCAGGTTATAGTTAATTTGGTAATTTTTCTATTCATAAGGGTAACAATACTATCCATAAGGGTAGGTTACTATTGACAAAAAAAATTATGTTTGTCCTATCAGATTCCAAAAAACATAATGATCGCAATAGTGCATGTCCATTTTTCAAAATTCAAATCATAAAAGTGGTAAAATTATATTTAAAAAATATTTTAAAATTATCTCATTAGAAAAATATTCATTATTTGGAGACACGTTGTTTCTTGTATTTGAATATATTTTTAAAATCATGGGGTGTTATAATAATTCCCTGGATGTTTTCCCTGATGGTACTCAGCATGTATAAAGGAAATACATAGCATGTGGCCTCATCAAAACATATGGTCATTTCCTCGCCCATACATGGCCTTTCTGTCCATGTAACACAACATGTTGTGTACACCTTGTACATAACATGATTATCTTCACCTAGGCCTCAGCCAGTGTACTTCCCCGCATGTATCACCCAACTGTGTCCACCACACGATGTGTACCCCCAGTATACGACATGCCCCAGCTAATCATCCCCTTGAAAGTGTTCTCATTCGAGGCCTATGTAACCCAACATATACCTATGTCTCCTTGTTGTTTACACTTACGTGGACATGTCCTTTTACACAACAGGACTAGTCATATCCATTTGGCCACACGACCCAGCCCACTACACAACGTGTAAACCCAATACATGATGTTCCTTACAAATATATCATATTACATGAATGGGAAGCACACATGGAAAGTTCCATTGAATCACACATTTAGTATTGTATTTTTTTCATATTTTTTTTGATCTATTTGCGATGGGATCCAATTGGAAAAACTATTTTGCGACGGGGTCCTGTCGAAAATAGACCGTTTCGGAAAATGGTGTCGTGACTAGTATTTTTTGGGACGGTCCTGTCTCAAAAAATACTACTTGTGATGGGAAGCGGTACTGTCACATATAGATCTCCGATTAAATGAATTATATATACAAGAACCTTTCACAATGGGCCCTTCACAAAAGGTATTTTTGATGGGTCAGCATCTCGTCGCAAATAACTTATATGTTATAAACCAGTTCCGATGGACCCGTCATAAAAATGTTTTTGCAATGGTAAAGCAGCACGTCATAATAAAATTTAGAAAAATATATATATAATCTATTTTTGATGCGCCCCCATCACAAATGGCCACATCGCAAATACTTAATAAAATAAAATAAAATATAATTGTGATTAATGAAAAATATATTAATATTATTAAAATAATAATAATAAATAAATAATATTATAATTCTAAATTTTTGCAAATACATAATAAAATAAAAAATTAATAAAATTATGATTAATGAAAAAAATAATATTAATAATATTAATATAATAAAAAATAAAAAAAATGTAGAAAAAATCTCAATATTAAAAAAACATAAAATATTATTATTATTATTATTATTAGTAAAATAAACAAAAATTTAAAAAAATATAATACTAATAATAAATATTAAAATATTAAAATATTATTATTTTTGCAATACTTTCACAAATATAAAAGTTAGAAAATGTTTATAGTTCATATTACATAAAATGATAAAATAAATTTTTTTAAAGAAAACAAAAATATCACTGGGGGATAGTCTTCTAGAGGGGCAGGAGGAACTGGAGAAGATGGTAGAAGAAACATCATCCCTGAACTACGAGTTAGATGGAGCATGTACACCGTCTCCTCATATTGATGATGATGTTGTTGCATCCATCGTCTCATGTACTCCTCGTGCTGCTATTATTGCTAGTGCGGATACATCTCTTCCTACTGCTTCTGCAAACTCTCTATAAACTCAGTTTGAGCTCTCAACTGTTCCTGATACTGTGAGACAGAAGATGATTCCTCTCCATGAGGTACTCTCTAGCTAGACTCTGACATCTCAACGGTAACATTATAATTCCTTGAGTCAAATTAGATATGATACATACTACTCCGCCTTTCTCAAACCCATTCTTGGTTGCATGCATCCGTGCAACCTCATCGAAATAGTGTGCAGTAGTCTGATCGGCCTTCGTGGCCTGACTCTCTACCCGGGTTTGAGAGGTCTCAAAGGCATATGACTCCTTTAGTTTCCATTTGAAATTAAAATAGAAAAAATGTTATATGTACTTAATTTTCAAACTGACAAAGAAATAATACTGAACATGATCTGACGCTGGAAATCAACTCTAATCTCTCCAGTGGAAGGATCATTATACATTCTCAGATAAATGTCATACTACGTAATATCGGGACGCTCGACTGCCTATATGAATACAAAATAAACTATTTAATATTAATGTTGTATAAAATATTTAAAAAAGATTCATACCAGATTCTCTCTATGCGTACTGAATGAACGACTACCAGGTCGATGTGTCACCTCCAGTCTCCCCTAGTTTTTTAACCCAATAAAAATCTCCCCTCAAATCAAACACTCAACCAGTGTGAACATAATTTATCCCAAATGTGAGATAAAATTTACTCTGGTCAGTGGGCTCTACAGTAATCATTAAATACTCTCAGTCCTACTTTTTTAATGGTTATTCATTTTAAATTGTTCTAAAAGTGATGGAAACGCTCACGCATAGACGCCTCCCTTGCCGCATGGATAATTATATGCATGTTATCATCGATGGGTTACCATAAACCCTACAAATAATTTATTATATCAATCAATTAATTAAATTTGTTTCTAAATAAATATTATTTATTTACATACCAGCCAATGATTGAACATTCCAACCACACATCAATGGGAATCTCTTCCAATGTGATCCATGGATGAGAAAAATAATTGTAAAAGATAGCGCTCTCTTGTCTAAAACCTACATGTTAAAAACAGTGAGAAAAGAAAAAATAATCAATCAATTAGTATATAAATAAATTAATGACAACTAACTAAATTGCACATGTTATCAGGCCTCCGCATGTGTGGATTGAAACCAAGATGTGGGCGCCACTCAGGGATAGGTTCATGAATAATTAGTCACACAAGAACATTCCCCCTATGCGTACCCCCTGAACCTCCAATAGTCTAAGGGTCAGATGATTCCAAATCCTCCTCATCCAATGGTTGCTTATCCTCCTCCAACTCATGAAATAAATCAGGGTCCATCTGAAACACAAAATGGTTATTGTTAGCATATGGTTGAAAAGAACTATTATATATTGATATATATTACTTATGATTATAAAAAACATGTAACTATGTCAATGTTCACCTTCATCATCATCATCATCATCATATCTTGTGATGTCAATGTCTTCATGTTCATCATCGACATCATCAATATCCATATAAGTTTCAGTTTCATCATTGATTTCCATTTCAAATTTATTTTTAACATCATTAACATCATCTTCACCATCAAAACATTATTTGTGGTGTCATCATCGATATTCATGTCACATTGTGAAAAATATGGATTTGGAGTAGTCTTATGAAAATTTTCAATTTTGTGTACTTTATCAGAACTATATTCCGTTTGAGTAAACTAATCTTCCCATGATTTATTTTTAATTATCCTCCACCAATCACTCAGTTATCTTGAAGTATGACAACACATTGCATAATATATTTGATGTGCCTATTGGGCCAGTAAAAATGGTTCATTTATTATAAGAAAATTTTTATATTTAATATCGACGATTCCATGAATCAGACAGACATGCAAGGCTCTCTTAATAACCAAACACCGATATTTTAACATTATAATGTAATTTTTCCTTGATAACATAGTTCAATAATATCATACTGCATGCCATAAAAGTCAATTGAAATTTCTCTATGATTCGATCCTCTCCAAAAAACACCACTATTCATTGTTTTTTTATTCCCTATATGGATGTTTATGAAATCAAAAACAATTCACCACATATGCATTATAATATTTAACCATTTTAGATGATGGTTTACTCAATATACACAATCTATTATCAATTTTATCAATATGTTGAGACACATAAATGTTTTTTAAAACAATTAATTATATTATAAATAATAAACTGAATTGATATATATTAAACCTTCAATAATTTATGTTACCAGTTTTTGAAACTAATGAGAAAATTCTTTCTTTTGCCATTATTCAAGATGAACTACTATAATTTGTAGAATATGTTTCTTGATTTGATTATCATATAACCTACAAATAAAATAAGTATACTAATTATAAAATAAATTATAGAATAACTAATAGAAGCACTCACAAAACAGATGATGTAATTTCATTATAGTTGAGCAGAACATATGTATGAGCTCTGTGAAGTTCATCATCTAAAATCCATCATTCATGAACTCCATCGAATCCATGATCTGGTTGATTAAAAACTGAAAATTCATTGTCCATTTCATCATCATCATTCCCTGTTTTTCATCCCATGTGGTTGTGTTTTGAGAGATATTCAGATTCAAAAGAATGAGAGAAAAAAAATTATTTTCTTCTTCAAATAAACTTCCGCAACTAATCCTTCAACTGATTCATTCTTATACACTTTTTTTTTTCAGTTTCTGCATATATATATTGAATGTGTACATCAATCAAAACTATACCAGACCTCCACATTTAACTTCATGTGGAAACTATAATATCAGATGTTCCATTGAATCAAATAAAGCCGATGGTAATATTTTTTCCATTTTAAATATAATGACAACAACATCTTCTTACAATTTAATTAGTGCATCATATTCTGTTGTCGCAGAAGAAATATCTTGAAAAAAATATGACATGTCTATTATAGAATCTCAAATCATATAATTCAACAAACCTCTAAATACAATCGGCATAATTCCTTCCATTATAACATGAAAATAATGAGTTTTTAATATGATAATATGACCATTCATAACACATCTTCCCAAATTGGAGGCATAACCATTTGGAAATCTCAAAGATGAAATCCACTGACAAAATAATAATCGAATCTCTTTGGACAGTGTATAAGATTCTTTTGGCTTCATTAATCTATATGATCTAACATTTTGGAATAGTTCAAGTACAGGTCGTCTGCAAATTTGACAATGATCATGTCGTTCCTTTATATTATCATTGGTAATACATGGTCTATCCAAACTATTATGAAATAAATTATCAAAAAAGTTCCTCTTGTTATTTATAACATCCAACATGTGGAAGACCAAAAAATAAAACCTATATAAAAGATCCCAAAATATGGTTCGTTTTATCCAATTATGCTATTTCTCAAAGCCATGAATTTTCGGTTGGTTTACTATTGACCCAAATGTAATGTGAGGTAATGAAAATACATCTAATTTTAACTTTATACCGGATATCATTTTTGGTGGGTTATCACATTCAATTGTGACTTTTCGGAAATGAGATTTGTCCCTCTGAAAAGGATGATCGGTTGGATGAAATTTGGGGTGAATGTAAAAATAGAATGGTTTTCTCCGTTGACGAGCATAATGCATTTGTTGTATTTCTTACAGTAAGGAAATGACCTCATACTATCTGGACTCCTTCTATATAATATTCTATATGTCGGGTTGTCACTAATCATCCACATTAATGCAGCTTTTCATATAAAATTTTGTTTCACAGCAACATCATATGTACTAATACAATTGATCCACAAAATTTAACTAATCAATAAATGGTTTCAAATAAACATCACTATTATTTTTCAGATGTCCTGGGATTAATAAGGTCAAACAGATAAAGGGCCCCTTTATCAATATCCATGGAGGTAAGTTGTACGAAGAATTAAAGATAGGCAAACATGAATACTTACTACCAAAAGAACCAAATGGATAGAAACTGTCAGTAGAAAGACTCGATCACATATTTCAGGATTTTAAAATAAAATACAGATGCAGTAGGTCAAAATGTTTCCATGAATCACCATAAGACGGATGATTCATGTTTTTA